>CM061548.1:300513840-310513840 GCA_030864215.1 Capsicum pubescens | reverse complement strand
TAAACTTATCATTCTCCCTAAACCATGAGAATTACTATTAGACCTGGACATCCGCCAACATACTATAGTCCATAACTTAGCTGGTAAGAACGTCAATTACTAGATTACTAGCCCCATTCAAACTTAGAACTTAAGGGTACTATATAAGCTCACCCACTGTTAAAACTTAGAAATAATACAATCTCATATCACCTTGGATATATCTCTAGATCATACACACATAATCATACTTAATTTTGAATCAACAACTTAAATTCTTGCATGCAATGTTTTAAGCCTACTAATTCACTTTCATATAACTAGCCCCACGGATACATAATCTACCAAATTCAGATAACACTATCCTTACTTTACTGCTGCTAAATTTCTGGGTTCACATATCTAACTATAGGTCATATGCTATCATAAGATTCTAAGGAAGGATCTCAAAACACATCTTACCCCTAAGTACTGAGGTACTATCCCTCTATTCGATGACTGGTTCATTGGGAAGCTGAAACTGAACGACTTTATTTCTGCTATTAACTGAGGTGTAACATAAGCGGAGTCAATCCATGCCGAGAATGACATTAAAATTAGTCATCTCTAACTCCACAAGATCTACTGAAGTGACTTTTTGGGATACTGTAATCGGGTAGTTTTTGTATACCCACCTGGCTAGAATAGATTTACCCACTAGGGTAGACACTGAGAAAGGCTCTACTACTATTTTAGGGCAGACACCAAAATTGACAGTTATATAGGGGGTTACAAAAGAAAGTGAGGCCCTGGGATCTAGCAAAGCATAAACATGAATATAAAAGACTTGTAACGCACCCATAACCACATCAGGAGAGATTTCCTAATCATGTCGGGGTTGGGGCGCATAAAGTCTATTCTGCCGTTAACCACTAGTGGCACTGGATGCGGCACCCTGTTGAGTCTGGTGATCGACTGGAACTGGAGGACGATTGTGCTGACTCTGCTAACCATTCTTAGGAAATTTTATAACCCTGTGGCCTAACTTGCCACACCTAAAACACTCACTGCTACCAGCCTTACACATACCCTGATGATTTCTATCACATTTTCTGCAAAGTGGATTAGTACGAATACCCTTCTCACTACCCTGTGATTTAGAGCCTGGTGCTCTATCTCGACTGTCATTCCTAAACTTAGGCACTGGAAAAAGGTGGATCTAGGGCTGATAAATTTTGACTGAACTGGGAATGGTTTCCATCCTCTAACCTTGGCATAAAACTACCTGTTTTGGCCCTCTTTCTCTCTCTCTCTTTCTCTCCACACTCCTCCCTTGCAATTTATTAAGATTTAAACATAAGTCTAGATAGTAAAATAGCCTACTGATAGTTCTGAGCAGGTAATAAATAAGATAAGGTGAAGAAAGCAGCTCTAAATTCAGCATGAGAGACATACTCATTTAGGGGTTCTTCCTGAACAGGCAGAGGTGCGGGTTGATTCATGTTTCTTCTTCTGTTGCTCTTTCTAGGAGACATTATCACTATAAACGAAAGGAAGAATGAATGATAAAAAGATTTTAAATAGAGTTCATGCTCTTTCGCACGATATGAACACTGAAAGAAAGGAAAGTTTTCCTAAAATACCTTGTAGCCTCTCATCCATAAGTGTGGCGTGCTTCACACCCATGCACAAGACTCTACTCAACGAACCTTTCAGACTCTCTAGGATATTTTAAAACCTTAGGCTATGATACCAAGTTTGTAATGCCCCAAAAAATACACCCTAGATGCCACACAGTGCTTATGGTCCTGAGAGATCTCAATCTAACCAATGAGCTCGTACCTTCTGTGAGCACTGAATAAAATTGATAATAAATGAACAAGTGTAGAATTTAACTAAAAAACACCATAAGGTTTAAGATAATGAAAAATAACACTGAATCATAAGACTAAAAGCAATTGCCTAAAAACTGATAAAAATTGATAATCTAACTGACTGTCTGAAAGAGTCTGAAAGCCTCTAACTAACTGAGGATTTGATGGGACAAGCCCCCAACTAACTCAGACTGACTATTGAACTAAAATACTAAAATAGACAGAAACAATCTTCGATATATGAGGAATCACCACTGCAGTTGATGCTGATATGCTGGAATGTCTAAGTACGAACGGGAACCTGAGTATCCGAACCTATGATATAAGACATCATAGCGCAAGAAATAAGAATGTGATCAGTACTTTGAATGTACTGGTATGCTAGATGAGGTTGGGCTAATATGCATGGGTTATGTGCATGGGTAGTAATTGACTGAATGAATAGCATGAAGTAACTGAATTATTGATATGAATGCATGAATGTTGTAAATTATGAGAATGCAGGACCAAGCATATTACATAATTCTAAAATAGTCTGTAAACTAAAATACTGGAACCTGATAACTGAATAAATGATAACTATATGCTATGTTCAATGCAAACCCGAACTGAATCATACTGAATATTGTACTGAGACTATGGGAGGTATCATCTAACTGACATGCCCTAATCTGAGCTAATCGGGGTCCAACCTGTGACCCCAATTGGAAAGGGTGTCAGTACCGTGCCACGGGTACTAACAATGGTGGTGTCAACCCTAAATTGGCAGGAAGACATCTTTTTTAACCCCAAACTAACAAGAGGACTTATGAGATATATGTCAACCCTAAACTGGCAGGAAGACATCTCAACCTACGTTGGCTACGTAGTTCTGTAACTCAGGGATTGCTGCTAAGGGTCAAACCCAATACTAGTATGAATGCCTCCATCCCTAGGTTGACTCGTTGCTAAATCCTACTCCTAACTGAACTAACATTGATTACTAGACTGAACTAAGCTTAACTGAACCCATAACAGATTGTATTAACTGATTATATGATATTGCTCATAGTATGATTGAAATTATTCTGTAGATACTAAAAACTAGGTAAAAAGCTAAATTTCGGGTATTCATAACCCCTAAAACTAAATAACCATAATAACTGAGCATACTAAAACTTTGAAAAAAAAACTAATAAGTAGTCATTGTTCAAACGCAATCATTTAGGCATTTCATCAAACACTTGGAATTCATGGGCTTAAGCATAGGAATAGTTTAAACATGTAATAATAGCATAATTACAATATAAAATCATGGATTAAGATTTAATAAGCAAATAAGCACCATTTAAATGTGTCAAGGCTAATTCCAATGAAACCACATGATAAATATAATTTGAAATCCAAGTTCATAATGGCTTCATGAAGATAACTCACAATAACAAGTAAAAATCATAACTTTAATCTTGAAAATGGGTTCTTGGACTCCATGAGTGAAAAGAACCCATGAATGAACATCTAACATACCTTAAAACCTTAAATCCTTGAAAAGAAACACAATTCTTTAAGCTTTCTTAGAGATTCTTGAATTTGGGAACTTGTTTTCTTGATTTTTCATGAAAGGAATGGAGTTTAATTTGATGATCTAGGGAAGATTTTAGGGTTTATTTGATAGTGAAATTGGGATTTTGGGCATAATATGACTTAATTGAAGCCAAATCCCGTGTTAATACATATTGGGGCAATGGGAAAAGACAAGACTACCCTTCTGAAATTTAAATTCATAACTGGAATGCCAGTTAAGCCATCACTGTGACGCACCAATGATGCCATCGTTATTCCACCACAACATGGTGGAATTGCGTTGAGTAGCTGGAATCAAAATCCAAACACGGTCCAAACCTCGTCCAAAAAATCCAAAACTTCCCTGCGAAATGCCCCTTACACACCTGAACATGAATTAACTCAGAAACCTATGTTTCGAGGTCAAGAATGTAACTTTAAAATAATCAAACTTACAAATTCAAAAATAAGGATAAGTCCCCAACACTTAGCTAAATTTTCAGGCTTTAAGCCTCTTATGAAAGCACTATAAGTTGAACTAAGCTAAGGGGCGTATGGGGTATTACATTAACACCATTCAAACATTGTAAAGCTATTTGGATACATCAATTGTGACACTAAATCACTTTTGAACATAATCAAGTGTTATTTAAGGCATGCTATAGTTGTAAATCACTAAGATGAGACTATAAAGAGGAGAAATAAAATAAAATAAATATAAACCATCCAAGCAATGCAAATTAACTAGATATCATCACATGAGATTAGAGGTTTCTAATAAGCATAAGGAAGAGTGATTATTGTGACTTTTGGGTGTTCATAGGACAAGTAATGTTTGAGAACAAGTAGTCTTTCTCAATGAAAACGTTTGTTCAAGGTAATTGGTTGTTGCTACCATTGCTCTTTCTTGTACTCATTTGATTAAGTGCATAATTATTTTGTACTCCCATATAATGATATTTAATCACTTTGCATTACTTGAATTGTGATGACTAGGGTCCTCCAACTAGTCATATGATGTAAGTCGTAGGATCAACAGTTGTGTGCCTAATGATACTATCTTGGCTACAACTCATAGTATCAATTTGTAATATGCCGTTATGAGTCATAGTGTGGCCTGTAGTCACTGGAAATAATTTTTTAGTTTTTAAGTTGAGAGCACTTTAGATATTTTCCTCTTTTCCCTACTTAATAACAACGACCATAAGACACCCTTGGGGAATTCCTTCCATATTTTAACACATAAAAGACACTCTTTATTCTCTCTAAATTCCCTCAAGTAAGATAATTAGGTTTCTAAGAAGTAGGTCATCTAAAGGCTAAAGGATTGAATTCTCTCCATAAACCTTGGTGTTTCAGCATGTTACTCCTCCCCAACTATTACTTTGTGAAAGCATGTGTTTTAAATGGTTCTCTGTGTGGTTTTGATGTTGGTTTTAGAACATGTGTTGAGGGTTTTGAATGATTTTTGTTTATGTATTGTTTCTTGTTTACATATGTATTGATTATGTTTTAAATGATGGTTTTGAAATTAATTTGATGATGGGTATGGTGAATAAACTAGGGGATTGTGATTTCACCAAATTTTATGAATATTGACAATTGAATTGGTAATAACCCCAACCCAATTTTATGAAAGTGGTTTTGGGTAAGTTTAAAATTGCATTGAACTATTTTTGAAACAATCGAATCATATAAATAGGTTATTGAAATATGGTGATTTGATTTAATGAAAAAAGGGAGTTATTTTCCCAAGCTAATGTAATTGTGATGGCATATTGATGTTACCTTACAAGTGTAGTTGGTATGACAATACTAATAGTGTATGCCTAAATGTGTATTATGGTTCAATGAATTGTAATGTGTGATAAATATCTTATGGGGCTTTAAAAGAGGGTTGTGTAGCTGAGTCATAAAAATAGAGGTCCCAAAAGACCAATATTGGAAACTGTGGTTGCCGACACGGGGGTCTAAATGACCAGGTGGTTCAAGTCCTCCATATTATGTGATTGCGAGGTTAAAGTCCCCCATATTATATTACATGATTGGGTGCTTAAGTCACCTTGATATGCTGAGAGGTTCAAGTCCCCTATGGTGCATATGTACATCCTTTGGTTCATGTGGCTACATGCACTGGGACCCTTCCAGCTACAGAAGAGCTGACCCATATAGCCCGTGGGTGCCTTCTTATGACGGTTGAGTTATACAATCCAAGATAAAGTTTTAAAGTTCATGCTAAGCCTTGTTCTATTTATCAATATGTTATTTATGTATGTATATAATGATGTTCACGTGGTTTTGAATTAGATCTCGAATTTATATTATTTTGTCCCTTATTCCTACGTCACATGCTAGTGCTCAACTGACTAACTATCTCCAGATATTTTATTCCTACGCGACGTAGGCACCAGAGATACTTCTACTTTTTTACATAGTGTTAGGTGGATCGGCTTGGTTCATCAGTTATTGGTAGTGAAGTGATGGGCTTTCATTCTCCAAAAGACTTGGACATTTCATCAGTTTCTATTCATAGATTAAAATTAAGAGTTCACATTATCATTAATATTGCCATTGTCATTGTCAGGGTCGGGGGCATGTCCCAACGCTTTATTGATTTCAATTTTGTTATGTCTTTGTGGATATTACTGTGGACTTGGGTGATGTTGGTTGGCTACTTTTGGTCTGTTACCGGTTATTGGTTATAGACATGTCTAAAATTCTTTGAGCTTATCTTATGCTATATTGTTATATGTTCAGAATTCAGCCACTATTAGGAAGTATATGGTGTTTTAGCTAGGTATAGGGGGTGGTCTCTGGTACACGATGTACTTGAGATACCTGTCACGGACAAGCGCTAGTTTGGGTTGTGACAAAGTTGGTATTAGAGCCTATATTTTGTGTCATTGGGTGTCCATAAAGTCATGTCAATTAGAGTCTCTTTTTTGGGTGTGTAGTATACCACACTTATAAGGGAGGGGCTATAAGGTATTTAGGAATGTTTTCCTTTCTTGTTGTTCTATTTTGTGCAATAGATTCTAATATCTTAAAATCTCTTCTAATTCTTGTATGTTCTCTTTTCGTATCATGCCTCCAAGAAGATCTAATATTCATAGAAACTCCTCTGTCCCACTTGAGGACAATGTGGACAGGGATCGTTCTACTCAAAGAGTTAAGAACCAGTCTAAGGTCGCAGCTTCTAATTGCCCTAGTAGAGTTCCACCAGTTCCCACTGATCCTTCTACTGCTAGAAACACTCCTGCTCGATCATCTCTAGGAGATATTACCAATGAGGAATTTCGTTGTTCTATTCATTTGTTGACCTAGTTGGGGACATCTCAGTCACGTCGGTCAGGTCTTGTTGGTGTTGTTGTGAGTTATTCTGAGGCCACTAGAGTTGGCTAGTTTAAGATATTGAATCCTATAACCTTTACTGGTTCTAGGGTTGAGGAAGATCCTTAAAATTTCATTGATGGGATGGAAAAGATTTTTCGTGTGATGCATGCTACTGATATAGAGGGTATGGAATTCACTGCTTATCAGTGGAAGGGTGTGGTGTATCAGTGGTATAAGTAATGGGACCAGTCTAGGGGTGATAATGTTGAGTACACTTTATGGGATGACTTCTCTAGTGCTTTTTTGGATCGCTTCTTTCCTCAGTAGTTAAGGGAGGCGAAGGTTGAGGAATTTATGAATTTGAAGCAAGGAAGGATGACAGTAAAGGATTATGCCTTAAAGTTTCATCAATTATTACGATATGCTTTGGAATTAGTGTCTAGCATGAGGGATAGAATGAGGAAATTTACTTTCGAGTTGTCCCATGATTTGATCATGGAAAGCAAGGCTACCTTGTTGAACAAGGATATGGATATCTCTAGACTTGTAGTGTATATGCAACAAGTGGAAGACGAAAAGAAAAGGCAAGCAGAAATAAGTGAAAGGCTGAATAAAAAGTTTCGATATTTGGATCAAGGTGGAGGTCAGCAACAGAGTGGTAGAGACGATGGAAAATGGTGTAAGAAGAAGTAGGGAAATTCTGGTTCCTACTCTATGGCTAGTTCTTCTTATCCAAAGTCATCAGGTTATTTTTAGAATAGTATTGGTTCTAGGGCATAGGGTGCCCAGCCTTAGGCTTGTGGGGCTCAATCAGCTCTATCATATCCCCCTTGTAGATTTTGTGGTAAGGTGCATCATGGTATTTGTGAAGAGAGGAGGAACAAGTGCTTTAAATATAGTCAAATTGGTCATAGGCAAAGGGATTGTTCTTCTATGGTTGCTTCTGGGTAAAATAAGATCCCTGTTTCTACTTCATCAATTCCTTCACCAAAGGGTGCTACTTCCGCTTCTAGCTTCGACACTGGTCGGAACCGTCTGTATAATCTTGCCACCCTTTAGGATTCTAAAGCATCCCCCGATGTTGTTGCTGGTTTGCTCAAACTTTTCTTTGTAGATATATATTATCTAATTGATCCAAGGTCTCTCTCTCATGTGACCCCTTATATGGCTATTCATTTTGGTTTTGATCCTGAGTGAATTTAGGATCCCTTCTCTGTATCTACCCCGGTGGGCAACTCCATTGTGGAAAGAAGGATCTATAGGGATTGTATGATGTTGGTATATGGTAGGGAAACCTTAGTGGATCTAATAGAGTTGGACATATTAGACTTTGATGAGATTTTGGTGATGGATTGGTTGCATTCGTGTTATGCGTCTCTTGATTTTCATACCTAAAGGTTTAGTTCCCACTTCCCTAATAAGTTGGTGATCTAGTGGGAACGTAGTTCCCTAAAGCCTAAGGGAAGGTTTATTTTGTATCTTAAAGCCCAAAAAATAATTTCCAAAGGGTGCCTCTACTATCTAGTGCATGCGTAATGATTCTAGATCCGAATGTCCTTCTTTGTAATTTGTCCCTTTGGTCTATATGTTTCCTGGGGTATTCTGATGCGGCATAGAAACACGACACTTTTGATGCTTGTGTTTTGTTGGATATGATGCACTTTGGGTGAATTGTAAGTAAAACAGGTTTACAACGGTACTTGAACAAAAAGAAAAGAAGAATATCTGAAAAAGACCAACTCTGATCAGTAGACGAGTTTGTCTCTGAGTCATAACCAATCAATATAACTCGTATACTGAATTGTATGTATAACAGAACTAAAAGACAAACTGAGGAGCCAAGTATGAGGAAGATACGACTCAAGTACCCCAGTCATAATCTAGGGTATGAGTCATGCGGAAGTCGTGAGCATAACAAAACCTGAGCTACTATCCAGGAGTTAAAGTGTTAGAGCGATACTAGTCGGAAGTCTGAGTATGACTCGTATAGGGATGTCATATACAAACCAGTGTTTAAGACCTAAAAAAACTGAAATCCCAGGTGGATAAGGATGAAGGACACGAGTCGTACACCAAGGTACGACTCGTAAGCAAAAGTCATATGCTTAATAGAGATTTAAAGCCTTGGGAAGATCATACACTGTAACAGATACGACAAGGCAGGGTACGACTCATAAGCTGAGAATACGATTGAAGATCGAGTCGCACCAACTGTTGAATTAACTTTACCTTTCCCATTTTTAATAGGATTCTTATGTTATTTTGAGATACTATAAATACCCTAGGGTTTATCTTTTATTTGTCTATGCGTTGTGACGTTCTTTTACGCGCTATTACACATTATTACATACTTTAACAATTGTTCTTGAGATTTTAGGGTTTTATTCAATTATAAACTTTGGAGTTTATTTATCTTATTCTTGTGCAATTGATTTTATGTGTTTTTCATTGATAATCATGGTTTATTGCACAAATATGAGTGGCTAATATCCTTAGCAAGGGTTATAGTGTAACGCCCCAATTTGCTGAACCGGAATGCTACACGGTGTTTATGGCCCCGAAGGACCACAAGCTAACCCATAACTGATATCTGTACCTATGAACTACATAATATACGTGTAAAATGTGGAAAAACATGAATAATAGGCCATAAGGTTCAACTAACTAGAATATCTGATAAACAATAACATCCATATGGAGTAACGAATACCCAAAACAACTGAAAGCTAAATCTAAAATCTGAAAGCTTCTAAGTACTGTCTGAGGAGGGAGTTGAAGGAACATGTCTCCAACTAACTCCATAAACTGAAAGCTAACAGAAATAATAAATAAAATCAAATCATATCGTCCTCGAATGAAGAGAACTCACTACAACTCTGTATACTGAAATGCGACTGCTACGGCTGATTCGGAACTCATGTCTCTGAACCTATGGTGTAACATAAAAGAAAGCACCATAGCACAAATGCGTCAGTACAACTGAAAGTACTGAGTATACGAGTGAGATAGGATAAATACAAAAGGGCTTACATGTATGAGCAATGCTAACTGACTGACTAATATGAACGTGAGAGTCCAAACATGCATACATAGTAACTAAGATCGTGAATGAGCGATATATAGATCTGTACACTAATACATGATTTACTGATATCTAACATGAATGATACTGAAATTTTGATAACATGGATGACTGTGTTTGACAGTCCTGAATCTGATGGAACCGTATGAGTTCCATACTGTAACTGAATTGACTGTATCTGATAGTCCTGGTACTGAAATCTGAAGAACTATCTGAGTTCTTTCACTAAGACCAAGAATGAAACTATGGGAGGTAATTGTTTAATCGACATGCCCCAAAAACACTATAATAGCTGAGCTGGGGTCCAATATGTGCCTGATTGGAAAGGTGTCAATACCGCGCCACTGGTGAGGACAAGCTATGAGTGACCCTCATCTGGTAGGTACTCTAATGAGAATGATGGGACCCTAATCTGACAGGTTAAGACACCTCATCCACCCTCAACTGACAGGTATTGATGTCTCAACCTATGCTGGCTACATAGTTCTGGAATGCAAGGATGACTGCTAAGAATCACACCCTCATCTAACAGTGTGTTCCCATTATTAGGTTCACTCAGTGCTAACTTCTAATCCCATCTGAAGAGACTGAATATGATTAACTGACTGTACATGGACTGAGTAACTGACTTCTGTTGACTGACGGAATAGTACTACTATCTGAGAATTAACTGAGATCATGAGATTTCTGAGATTTTCTGAGTGACGTGACTGACTGAGTTTTATAGATCATCACTTGACTGAGAGTATCGTGATAACATGACATGGCTCTGGGAAAACAGCTATATTTTTTGGATACAAGTACCCCCAGGACTCGATGGAAGGAAACTAACACACATGACTGACTTGATCATAAGAGTAGAGTCCACGATTTACAATATCATCAATATCATAAGTAGGGGATTTCACACTAAGCATAGTTCTTAACATCTTTTACACGGAAAGGAAATGCATACAACATGTATATACTTACATAGCTTCAATACCGTGCTCAATCCATGTCACAACAACAACACATATCAATAACATGGAATTCATGTGGAATCATAAAGCATAGAGCATGGACTTGTCATTTAAACACTATTAGATCATGGGACATGAATCCTATCATCCTAGGCATTTTATCAAACACTTTGCATGCATTATTTTGTCTTAGGTGTGTTCATGAATCTCACCATATTAAACCACCCAAAATTCATGGGTTTCAACTAACAAACACATATGCTTCATGAAAACACCTTTAGATATCATCTTGAAATTTAAATAACAAATCATCAACATGTACATGTTTATATCACAACAACACAATCACAAAATAATATTTAAAAGATGGTTCTTGAACTCTATGAATGAAAGGGATCCATAGATGAACACTACGCATACCTTAATGGTGATGAAATTTTTGAAAGATTGGACCTTCAAGCTTGATGGTGCAACCCTAGTTGTTTTTCTCCTGTTATGCTCTTGGATAATGAACTTAAGATGTTAATAGGGTTTTAAAGTGATTAGGAGCTATACATTTCATAAGGTTAAGTTTAGGGACGTGTAAGGAGTGTCAAAAGACTTAGTTGCCCTCAAAATAACTCAAAAATAATGTGTTTTCGTCACTGGAATCCAAAGTATGTGTCGCACACCTTATCGCGTAATCTAGGGTGTGCGCCATATATCTTATGGCACACTTTAGGGTGTGCATCTCACAACCTATGGCATACCCATTCCAGTAGCCTTATGCGATTTGTTAGGCGACGCACTCCACTTCGCAAAGCCATAACTTCTTGCTCGGGTGTTGGATTTTGGTAAAATTGATATCATTGGAAAGCTAATTCGACTATATAAAATTTGGTAGGTTTAAATATACCAAAATACCACATATAAATCAAGTTATTCTTGTTGAAATATTACTCTTGCGAAATCAAGCACTAAAACTTGATGGATTCAAAAGCTCTTAGCTTTCCTTACTCTAAGTGACTCATATGAACATGCTTAACACATCATAAGCTATCTTATCACTAGGATACTCATTGTAAGTCATGTACTTAAATATGAATCACAGGATAGGAGGTTTCATACATAGGAACAATGGTTCATTTCCTTGCTTAGAAACATACAAGGTATTACAATATCTCCCCCTTGGGAACATTCGTCCTCGAATGAGACTGAATGAAATTGAGAAAGAAGATAAACTGGAGTACGTACAAAACAAACACTACTGGAACATGATCTCATGAATTACATGACTGATAAGATAAACATATCATACTGGACATGCATATTTGATGCATGAGTAACTGATTCATGAATGCATAACTAAGATTTTTGATAACTGAGTTCTCCCAATGAGAATGCATATTTAATGCATTATTATACACTGGACTGATACATGAATGCATGACTGAATATACAATGGTACTTGATACCAGATTTGTGATGAAACATGAGCATAAACTGAATACCAAGTTATATAGAATACGGAATGGGAAACTAAATAAGTTTAAGGAGAACTGCTACCTTGAGCTTGATCTGGATTGGCAGAGAAGAGGTGAGGACACTTGGTACGCATGTATGCTTCTTATTCCCAAGTAACTCCCTCAACGGACTAATTTCGCCAAAGAACATTGACTAGAGGGACTTCTTTGTTCCTCAGTCTACGAGTCTGATAGTCTAGAATTTCGACTGGAACTTCCTCATAGGAGAGACTGTTCTGAATGTCAATGCTCTGAGTGGGGATTATGACTGATGGGTCACCTATGCACTTCTTGAGTAAAGAGACATGAAATACTGGATGAACTGAAGCTAGGTCTGAAGGCAATTCAAGCTCATAAGTTACCTTGCCTAAATGACTAAGAATCTTGAAGGGACCGACATATCGGGGACTGAGCTTTCTTTTCTTGCCGAACCCCTTCACTCCTTTCATGGGAGATATCTTTAGATAGACATATTCACCAATCTCAAACTCAAGATCCTTTCTGCGCACATCTGCATAGGGCTTCTGTCGGCTCTGGGCAGCCCATAGTCTTTCTCTGATCAACTAGACTTTCTCTAAGGCGTCGAATACTAAGTCAGGCCCTATGACTGAGGCCTCACTAACTTCAAACCACCCGATTGGAGATCTGCACCTCCTACCATAGAGAGCTTTGAACGGGGCCATTTTAATACTGCAATGATAGCTATTGTTGTATGCAAACTCAATCAAAGGCAAGTGGTCATCCCAAATTCCCTTGAAATCAATTGCACTCGCCCTTAGCATATCTTCAAGAGTCTGAATGGTCCTTTCTGCTTGACCATCTGTCTGAGGATGAAAAGTTGTACTGAGATAAACTTGGGTACCAAGACCCTTTTGGAATGCTTTCCAGAAGTGAGAGGTAAACTGGGTACCTCTTTCTGAGATGATAGATAATAGAACACCATGTAATGTGACCAACTCCCTGATGTAAAGTTTGGTGTAATCCTCAGCTGAATAAGAGGTATAGACTAGAAGAAAATGAGCTGAATTGGTCATTCTATCTACAATGACCCAAACTAAATCATGCTGATGACGAGTTCGAGGCAAACCCATCACGAAATCCATGTTCACTTCTTCCCACTTTCAACTAGGAATGGTGAACTTCTGCATAGAACCACGAGGCTTCTGATTCTCTTTCTTAACTTGCTGACATGTAGAGCACTTATCCACAAACTCTACAACATCTCTCTTTATCCCACTCCAATAATAGGTCTCCCACAAGTTGTGGTACATCTTATTGGCCCCTAGATGAATAGAGTATCTCTCACCATGCGCTTCTATAAGAATTTGCTGCTTTAAGCCATCTACTCCTGGAACACACAGATGACCTTGACAACGAAGAACACCATCTCCCCTTTGGGAGAAAACCTCCTCTTTCTAATTCTGAACTGACTCTTTTAACTTGACAAGGCTAGGATCCCTGTCTTGCTTTCTTTCACCTTAAAAACTAGAGATGATTCTAAACTATTCTGAACACATACACCACCCTCTGAAGAATCGACTAAGCGAACACCTAGTCTTGCAAGCTGATGGATTTCCTAAGCTATCTTTTTTTTTCTATCCTCAACGTGAGAAACACTACCCAAGGAGAGTCTACTGAGATCGTCGGACACAACATTGGCCTTGCCTGGATGATAAAGGACATTCATGTCATAATCTTTCAAGAGCTCTAACCACCTTCCCTGACGAAGATTAAGATCTTTCTAAAAAAAGACATACTGAAGACTCTTATGATCTGTGAAGACATCTACATAAACTCCATATAGATAATGCCTCCAAATCTTTAAGGCGAATACTACGGATGCTAACTCAATATAATGAGTAGGATAATTCTTCTCATGGGGTTTTAACTGTCTGGAGGCATAGGCTATGACCATACCATACTGCATGAGGACACAACCTAAACCCACTATGGATGCATCACAATAAACTACGAACCCATCTGAACCATCTGGAAGAGCTAGAACTGGAGTTGAGGTGAGTCGAGTCTTCAACTCTTGAAAACTATTCTCTCAGAAATCTGACCACTGAAACTTGACCTTCTTCTGAGTCAATCTGTACATAGGAGATGCAATAGAGGAAAATCCCTCAACAAATCATTTGTAATAGCCAGCCAAATCCAAGAAACTCCTGATATCTGATGGAGAGCAGGGCGAGTCCAGTTTCTTACCGTTTTGGTCTTCTAAGGATCTACTATAATGCCATCATGGAAAACAATATGTCCAAGGAATGCTACTGATCTTAGAAAAAATTTGCACTTACTGAATTTGGCGAATAACTGGTGATCTCTGAGGGTCTAAAGTACTATTCTAAGATGGTCTGCATGATCGCGCTCAGTGCGGGAATAGACCAGAATATCATCTATGAAGACTATGATGAACATGTCCAAGTACTGCTTGAACACATGGTTCATCAAGTCCATGAAAGTGGCTGGGGCATTGGTAAGACCAAAGTACATGACTAGAAACTCAAAGTCACCATACCGAGTATGAAAAGCTATCTTCAGGATGTCACATTCTCTAACTCTGAGCTGATGGTAGCTTGATCTGAGGTCTATCTTGGAGAAATCACTGGCTCCCTAAAGTTGGTCAAACAAGTCATCTATCCGAGGAAGTGGATACCTATTCTTGACCATAACTTTATTGAGCTGACGGTAATCAATGCACATCCTGAGAGAACCGTCTTTCTTATGCACGAATAAGACTGGTGCGCCCCATGGTGAAATGTTGGGTCTAATGAATCCCTTATCTAAGAGATCCTTCAACTGTTCTTTCAGTTCCTTGAGTTCTGCAGGTGCCATCCTATATGGCAGAATAGAAATAGGTTGAGTGTCCAGAAGAAGGTCAATGCCGAAGTCTATTTCTCATTCGGGAGGTATTCTTGGGAGATCTTCAGGAAAGACATCAAAATATTTATTTACAACTGGAACTGATTCAAGACTAGGAGTCTCGGACCTAGAATCTTTAACATAAACAAGATGATAAACATATCCCTTAGCTATCATTTTCCTTGCCCGAAGGTAGGAAACAAGCTGACCTCTGAAAGTGGATACACTACCCTTCCACTCAAGGATGGGTTTATTTAGGAACTAAAACTGGACTATTCTATTTCTGCAGTCGACTGTGCCATAGAAGGAATGATGCCAATCTATGCCAAGGATGACATCAAAGTCAGTCATCTCTAATTCGACTAAATCTGCTGAAGTGGCTTTCTGGAATATCATAACCAGACAGTTCTTGTATACCCATCTGGCTATGATAGATTTACCCACTGTGTTAGAGACTGAGAAGGTCTAAGATAAAGTTTTGGAATTGACTCTGAATCGGCCGTAATATAAGGAGTAACAAAAGACAAGGATGCACCTGGATCTACAAAAGCATAAACATGAACATGGAAAATCTGTAATGTACCAGTAATGACATTAGGAGAATTTTCCTAATCCTATCGAGTCTAGAGAGTATAAAGACAATTTGGGTGTTGCCCACTAGTAGCACTGGAAGTGGCACCCTACTGGTTTGGGTGATCGGACTGAGCTGTGGAATGGTTTTGCTGACCCTGATAACTGGATTAGGGACAGTCTCTGACTCTGTGACCTGGCTTTCTACAACCGAAACAAACATCGCTACCAGCTCTACAAGTACCCTTGTGGTTCTTACCATAAGTCTAACATAGGGGATTAGTTTGGGCACTGCTGACACTACCCTAAGACTTAGAGCATGGTTCTCGATCTCGATTGCCGTCTTTGAATTTCGGCACTGGGGCACTGGCGGAGGAAGGAGATGGAACTGCTGGATTAGGATGAAACTGCGAACGATTTTCTCTTTCTGATTTGGGTTGAGCAAAATAGAAACTGCCTGAGCTTGCCATCTTGTTCTGCCTCTCCCTAGTCCTAATCTGATGCTCCTCTATTTGCTGAGCATGGTTCATGAGCCTGGCTAAAGTCATATCACTATTCAGCATTGCAAACCTACACTCATTTACCACACTATCATTCACCCCTGACATGAACTTGCTCATCTTAGCCCTTTTGTCTGAAACCACATGAGGGGCATATCTGTCTAACTAAGTAAATCTAAGATAATACTCTTTAACCATCATATTTCCCTACCTGAGGTTGATGAACTCTAGAACTTTTGCCTCTCTCAGCTCATGGGGAAAGAATCTTTCTAAGAAAGTCGTGACAAATTCCTCCCACTCCATAGGACCTACATCCTCTAACCTTTTAGACTTCCACTGTTTGTACCAAGCATGAGCAATATCATGTAAATGGCATGCGGCTAACTCGGCACTCTGACAAGAAGTAACTCCCATGATGTCTATGACCTTCTAGACTTGGTCAATGAATTCCTGAGGGTCTTCATCAGACTTAGACCTAAAGAAAGATGGAGGGTTCATTCGGGTGAAGTCCCGAATCCTAGCTGCGGCTGAGTTGGCCACTGGATTGGTCGAAATAACTGGTGTCCATTTATTTGAGCAGCCGCAGACTGAGCAAGTGTGGTGAATACGGCCCTAAACTCCACATAAGAAGCATATTCTCCCAAAGGATCTTCGGGTTAAGGAGCTAGTTGGTTTCTTCTTTTTAGAGGCATATTCTGAAATAAGAGAAGAACGGATTAGACTGAGATTTTAACTTGAGATTATGCTCACTAGCATAACATGAATACTAAAAGAACGGAAACTATTCCTAAAACATCTCATAGCCTCCTGCACATAAATGTGGCGCGCAACACACCCATGTACAAGACTCTACTAGATGTGGCTTTCAGACTTCCTAGAACTCTATTGAACTTGTCTTTGATACCAAATTTGTAACGCCCTAATTTGCTGAACCGAAATGTTACACGGTGCTTATGATCCTGAAAGACGACAAGCTAACCCATGATTGATATCTGTACCTATGAACTGCATAATATACGTGTAAAATACAGAAAAACATAAACAATAGGACATAAGGTGCAACTGACTAGAATATCTGATAAACAGTAACATCCATATGGGGTAACGAATACCCAAAATAACTGAAAGTTGAATCTAAAATCTGAAAGCCTCTAAGTACTGTCTGAGTAGTGAGTTGAAAGAACATGTCTCCAACTAACTTCGTAAACTGAAAGCTAACTGAAATAATAAATAAAATAAAATCATATCATCCTCTAATAAAGAAGACTCACTAAAACTCTATATACTGAAATGCAACTTCTACTGCTGATCCAGAACTCGTGTCTCTGAACCTATGGTGTAATATAAAAGAAAGCACCATAGCACAAATGCGTCAGTACAACTGAAAGTACTGAGTTTACGAGTGAGTTAGGTTAAATGCAAAAGGGCTTACATATATGAGCAATGCTAACTGACTGACTAATATGAACGTGAGAGTGCAAATATGCATACATAGTAACTGAGATCGTGAATGAGTGATATCTAGATCTGTACGCTAATACCTGGTTTACTGATATCTAATATGACTGATACTGAAATTTTGATAACATGGATGACTGTGTCTGACAGTTCTAAATCTGATGGAACCATCTGAGTTCTGTACTATAACTAAATTGACTGTATCTGACAGTCCTGGTATTGAAATCTGAAGAACTATCTGAGTTCTTTCACTGAGACCGGGAATGAAACTGTGGGAGATAGTTGTTTAACCCACATGCCCCAAATGCTCTATAATAGCTGAGTTGGGGTCCAATCTGTGCTCTGATTGGAAGGGTACAATACCGCGCCACTGGTAAGGACAAGCTGTGAGTGACCCTCATCTAGTAGGTACTCTAATGAGAATGGTGGGACCCTAATCTGACAGGTTAAGCCACCTCATCTACCCTCAACTGACAGGTATTGATGTCTCAACCTATGCTGGCTAAATAGTTCTGGAATGTAAGGATGACTGCTAAGAATCACACCCTCATCTGACAGTGTGTTCCCATTATTAGGTTCACTCGGTGCTAACTTCTACTCCCATCTGAAGAGACTAAATATGATTAATTGACTGTACATGGACTGAGTAACTGACTTCTGTTGACTGATAGAATAGTACTACTATCTGAGAATTAACTGAGATCATGAGATTTTTGAGATTTCCTGAGTGATGTGACTGACTGAATTCTATAGATCATGTATTGACTGAGAGTATCATGATAACATGACATGTCTATAGGAAAATAGCTATATTTTTTGAGTACAAGTACCCCCAGGACTTGATGAGAGGAAACTAACACACATGACTGACTTGATCATAAGAGTAGAGTCCACGATTTACAATATCATAAGTAAGGGATTTCACATTCGATGACCAAGAATCTAATGATTAGGATAAGAAGATTAAGACAGTGATACAATAACTAAGTATAATTGAGGTTTTTTCAAAGGGAAAAAAGGCGACACCCTGAGATAATAACCAAGTCAAAGGGTGAAATTAACTTTTAAGAAATAGATAATACCTATCTTGTAGGCTTTTCATGCAGAACAACAGAATAATTAGGTTAATCATGAGAAATTTACGCAGTTGAAAAGCCAGGGGGAACACAGACCAAGCATTCTTCTCATATTAATTTCAACTCAAAAGCACTCAAGAATTGGCTACTATTTGCGATTGATAACAAAACCCCTCATTTACTTTCCTGTACTGCTCGTGGATTACATCAAGGCCAGCAACTATTCATATTTTCTCTGTGGGATCGACCCCAACCTTGTTAGGTTATAATATTTGCAATTTACCACATTATACTTCTATTTGAGGTATCGTTTAAGGCGACATCAAATTTTGGGACATTGTCAGGGACGACGATTGAGTAGTAGATTGAATTGGTGAAGTTCGCCGATTTTAAATTTTTGTTTTTTCTTTGGCATATGCCAGTGTATGCCAAGTACTAAGAGTCAAGGCAATACCTTACTTCCTTTTGATCTAGAACCATAAATAATCCTTCAAGCACCCAGAAGAATGTCAGGACAAGTTTGTGATGGGGTACAAGACCCCTACGTGTGGACCCAAATGTGGTACTCCCCCGTGATCCATTAGATCCATGGAATATTGAAGACTTATAGACATAACACCTGTTGGAGCAAGAACATAGAGAATCATAAGAAGCCAGACTTACTATAAAGGTGATAAAAACTCAGCAAGGAGGACTGGTACGGCCGAGAGGGATTGTTGATCATCAAGTTCAGAGAGGCAGGGCTCCATTTATTCTAGCATATCAACACTTAGAACCATATGAGAAAGATGATGAAGATTTGGGTAATGTTGAGCCTACGGAGTCTGGAGCCATTGTTCCTCCACCATTAGCCCTTAATGTGAAATTTGATATTACTAGTCCTATAATCCAATTGTTGAATCTGAAGGGTGTATTCTCGAGGGCTACTAAGGATGATGCAAAACTGCGCCTTAAAAATTTTCTTGGGATATGCACAAATTACAATATTCCAAGGGTTAATCAAGAATCATTAAGATTGAGGTTTTTTAATTTTCTTTGACTGGAGAAGCATCTTTATGATTAGGGGAACTTCTAAGAGGATCTATCCCTACTTGGCATGAGTTGAAGACATAATTTCTGAACAGATTCTTCCTTCCTGCACGGATATTATAGTTGAAGGATAAAATTTATAATTTCAGACAGCTACTTGAAGATTCTATGTATGAGGTATGGTTTTAATTCAAGAAGAATTGAGCATGGTACCGAATCATAGAATTACAAGATCTAATTTGTTTGAGATTTCCTATCGATCATTGAATGATAGCTCAAGAGCTTTGATTAATGCTATTTTAGAAGGAGCATTTATGTGTCTCTGCAAGGAAACTATATAGGAAATACTAGATGATATTGCGGTTACCAACAGAGAATGTCATACTCAAGATTCGGAATATGGTGGTGGTACATATGATATTAGAGCACTAAATATGTATGTAGCAGCGAATGACATAGTAGAACAAGAGGTTTCACAGTTTCATAAAGATATTCGGTTGCTTATGAAATAATTTACATCAATAAGTGCTGAGAAGGTAAATGAGTAGTGGCACAAGGATCTACCCCCAAACCAATCGATATCAAATTTGAAGAAGAGGCAAAGTACCTTAATCGTAAATTGGCGGATTTCTGAGCTTAAGGGTAAGGGAACCAAGCTCGGAACTATTATAATAATAGATATAGATATAAGAGCAGAGATAGAGATGGTAATTAACAGTATAAGGATGACTACAAGGAGAAGAGTGACAAGTTTATTCCACCAGGTAGCCAAGATACAAAGTCCAAAATGGAGTCACTTTTGGCCAAGCTGGTCAAACGGCTAGAAAGTCAAGAGAAATTCTTGAAGGATATCAAAGATGATCTGTCAGGATTAAACCAGAAAGTTGAGTCACATGCTACGGCAATCAAGAAGTTGGAACAGCAGTTTGGTCAGATGTCAGCCGCAGTGAATCATAGACAGCCTGGCACCCTTCCAAGCAATACAGTGGTAAATCCCAGAAATGATAGTCAATGCCATGCCATTACCACTTAGAGCGGTAGGTTACTACAAATCCACCTATCCCCACAGATGATAAGCAAAAGAGTGAGGATGAGCTGATTGATGTTGGGAGCAGTAGCAAGTCGAATGAAGGAGAAGAAAAGGCTATAGAGTCTGTCCTTAAGCCCATTCTAAGACCACTTCCTCCCTATCTGCAAAGATTGAGAAAGAAATAAGAAGAAGGTAAATATTAGAAATTTTTGCCTATGTGAAAAGAATTAACTGTCAACATATCGCTTATAGAGGCATTAGAGCCGATGTCGGGATATGCAAAATTCATGAAGGATTTGGTCACCAAGAAAAGGGAAGTCAGTTATGAACCTGTTAAAAATATTCATAATTGTAGTGCTATAGTCACTAGATCTTAGGTAGAGAAGAAGGAGGACCCTAGCACTTTCACAATACCTTGCACTATTGGGTCTTTCAACTTCACTCGAGCATTATGTGATTTGGGGGCTAGTATCAACCTCATGCCCTTTGTTGTATTCAAATAGTTAGGGTTGGGTGGTCCTAAACCAATTACCATGAGACTTGTATTGGCGAACAGGACAGTAAAAAAGCTTATTGTTATCTTTTATGATATTTTGGTAAGAGTTTCTTTGTTCATTTTCTGTTGATTTTGTTATATTAGATTGTGAAGTGGACTTTTAAGTCCCTATTATTTTGGGAGGACCATTTTTGTCAACAAGTCAAATGCTGATTAATCAGGAGAAAGGACATCTGATGTTCTGACTCAATGATAAACAGGTGTTATTCAATGTATGCAAATCTATGAAGTAGCCTAATGAATTGAGAGTGGTGTCTTTGATTGATGTAGATGATTAGGACACAGATTCATTCCATGATGTTGATGCAATTACTCTGTGGGATGATGGTTCTAATACTATTATTCCTATTGAAGAGAAGCTAGGTGTCAAAGCTCTTGCGGCTGTGATTATGAATTTCAAGTCTGAAGGTATTGATGAATATGAGGAGTTAGTGGCTTCATTGTATGTTTATGGTTATAATTATGCACCAAAAAATCTTGATCTAGATTTAAAGAATTGAACTACTCCACCCACTCATCCATCCATTAAGGAACCACTGGTGTTAGAGTTGAAGGTCCTCCCATCATACTTACAATATGCATTTTTAGGGACCAACAACACTTTATCGATTATTATTGCAGCTGATCTGAGATAGTCAGAGGTAGAAGCATTATTGTCAGTGTTGCAGAATTTTAAGAAGGCCATTGGATGGTTCATTGCAGATATTGTTGGTATTCTACCGAGTTTGTGTACTCACAAAATCCAACTTGAGATGGATTGTGTTCCATCTATTGAACATCAGCATTTAATTAATCCTCCTATATAGGAGGTGGTTAAGAAAGATATCATCAAGTGATTAGATATTGGTGTAGTATTTTGTATTGCAGATAGTAAGTGGGTTAGTCCGGTTCAATGCATCCCGAATAAGGGTGGAATAACTATTGTTCTTAATGAGAAGAATGATCTAGTTCCTATGAGGCCAGTCACTGGATAGAGAGTATGCATAGATTACATAAAGCTAAATTCTTGGACTCATAAGGACCATTTTCCAACGTCTTTCATGGATCATATACTGGACAGATTAGCAGACTGAGAATGGTATTGTTTTCTTGATGGGTACTCTAGTTATAATCAGATCACCATTGCATAGAAACACGAAGAGAAGACTACCTTTATATTTCCTTATGGGACCTTTGCATTAAACGAATTCCATTCGGGCTATACAACACCCAAGCCACATTTCAGAGATGTATGATGTCCATTTTCTCTAATATGGTGGAAGAAACCATTGAAGTTTTTATGGATTATTTTTCTATTGTTGGGGATTCTTTTTATGATTGTCTTAACCACTTGGCAAAAGGTCTACAAAGGTGTGAGGAGTGCAACTTGATACTTAATTGGTAGAAATGTCATTTCATGGTCAAAGAAGGAATTATGCTTGGGCACAAGATTTCAAAGAGAGACATAGAAGTTGATCGAGTGAAGATTATGGCGATTGATAAGTTTGATAGGCATAGAGGTTGATCGAGTGAAGATTGAGCTGATTGACAAGTTACCTTATCCAATTTCTGTAAAGGAAATTCATATTTTTCTAGGGCATGCTGATTTTTATAGGCGATTTATCAAGGACTTCTCGAAGCTTGCTAGTCCACTTTACAAGCTTCCTGATAAGGAGATAAAATTTGATTTTGATGATGCATGCAAGAACTCTTTTGAAAGCCTAAAGGAGAAGTTGGTGTCTGCTCCAATCATTGTGTCTCCTGATTGGTCTTCCCCTTTCAAAATTATATGTGATGCTAGCAGATTGGCCTTAGGGGTTGTAATAGGCCAATGAAAAGAAAAGATCCTTCATCCCATCTACTATGCTAGTAAGGCACTAAATCCTGCTCAAAAGAACTATATCATGATGGAGAAATAGTTATTGGCAATGGTTTTTGCCTATGAAAAGTTTAGATCTTACTTGATTGGGACAAAGGGTGATTGTGCACAATGACCATGCAGCATTACGGTACTTAATGGCTAAGAAGAATGCAAAGACGAGGCATATTCGTTGGGTATTATTCTTGCAAGAATTTGATTTTGAGGTGAAAGACAGAAAAGGCCCAAAAAAACAAGTTGTGGATCACTTGTCTATACTAGAGGAGGAAGCTATGCAGAAGGTTGCTACGGGATTGGAGATTCATAACATTTTTCCAGATGAATAGATATTGGCAGCTTCCTAAGATTTAATTCCATGGTTTACAGATTATGCAAATTACTTAGCAAGTGATCTAGTCCCAAAAGATCTTTCATATCAGCAAAGGAAAAGGTTCATGCACAATGTAAGAAACTTTCTCTGGGATGAACATTATATTATTAAAATTTGTGTTGATGGAATCATTTGTATGTACATACCTTAAACAGAGATGAAGTGCATACTTAAAGTGTGTCATTCATCACCAGTTAGGGGTCATCATGGAGGGTCCCACACTGCTCATAAGATCCAGTAATGCGTCTACTATTGGTCAACCATATACAAAGATGCTCATGAATGTGTTGCCGCGTGTGATCAATGTCAATGATAAGGTACTATTTCTAGAAGACATGAATTACCTATGACTCCTATCTTAGAATTGGAAGTATTTTATGTATGGGGCATAGATTTCATAGGACCTTTTGTGAGTTTGTGTGGTATGAAGTACATACTTGTGGCTTTTGACTATGTTTCAAAGTGAGTGGAGTCAATTATGTTTCCTAACAATGAAGAAAATAGTGTCACCACATTTTTGAGAAAGAATATCTTTTTTCAATTTGGTATTCCATGTGCTATTATTAGTGATGGAGGGTCACCTTTTGCAATCATCTATTTAAGAGTCTTCTTGAAAAATATGGTGTGAATCACAAGGTGAAAACACCGTATCATCCGTAGACTAGTGGACAAGTTGAAGTGTCCAATAGAGAAATCAAGTCCATATTGGCGAAGACTGTAAATGCCAATAGGACTGATTGGGAAAGAAAGTTAGATGATGCAATATAGGCTTATCGTATAGCTTACAAAACCCCCATAGGTACTTCACCCAATCAGATTGTGTGTGTCAAGGCTAGCCATTTACCAATTGAGCTTGAGCATAAGGCACTATGGGCATTGAAAAAGCTAAATTTAGAGTGGTAGAATGCAGCCAAATCTAGGTTGAATGGAATAAATGAGTTGGATGAATTCTGGCTCAAGGCATACGAAAGTTCAGAACTCTACAAGGAAAAGATGAAGTTGTATCATGATCGAAAGATTGAGAAAAGGGTATTTGAAAAAGGTGACCAAGTGCTACTTTATAATTCCAGGCTTCATTTGTTTTCTGGTAAGCTAAAATGTAGGTGGCATGGTTCATTCACTGTGATAAGAGTTTATCTCTATGGTTCTTCAGAACTACAAAAGGATGGTGCACATCCCTTTAACTTAAATGGACATAGAGTAAAGCACTATATGGGAAATATACAAGAGGTGAAGGAACTAGATGATATTGACCTTGATAAAGTCTGAGTAATCAATCCAATTGTGTCGTGCTGAGATGTTAAATCAAGTGTTGCATGGGAGGCTACCCTTGTTTTTATACTTATTTCATTTATAGGGTAATGTGTTTGTTCAATGTGCAGGACTAAAAGAATGTAGAAAAAATACAGAAAAGTTGAAAAGGTGTCATACGGACTCTTTACGAGTCATATCTATATGGTACAACTCATGAGTAGGAGTCATATTGACCAGGGAGAAAAATAAGAATCAGACATTAGTTTCTGGAATGAATATGACTCCCAATATGAGTCGTATCCTTTGGGTACGGTTCATGACCAAGAGTTATATCCAGTCACAAAACAGATAAGTCCCCCGGCTATACGAGTCAAGGAAATAACTTATAAGCCTGGTACGAGTCGCATACACCAATTGTACCCAAGATTACTAGGTTATTTCTCGGGTTGACCCAGCCCAAAACCTAAATTAAAAAGGAAAAATAAACCCAATCGGGTAACCGACACTTTCAACTCATACCCGACGCATTTCTCACTCAAATTTTAATCTCTAAACAATAAATCTAAGTGTTTTCAACTTGATTTCACTGCCATCATCTTCCAATCTTTCAATTTTTGTGCTTAAACTCAAATTTGGGAAGCAAAATGATTCAAGCTTGAGAGTTGCTAATTTTCACTCATCAAGTAAGTTCCCAATCGCATTTTCTTTGCTTTGTAAAGTGAAAATGAGTTGTTCTTTGCATTGTAAACATATTTTGAGTAGGAATTATGCACATGTTGGGTAGTTGACAGCATGGTGTTGGTATATTTTTCGCAAAATTGGAATTGGGGAAGAAACAGGGTTTCAAAATGGTTTTTTGTGTTTATGTGTTAAAATGTTAAATATAGCTGCTAGTAGTAGTGGATACTTTGGGAATTTCCATCGAAGTCAAACTTTGAAGTTGGACTACTATGTTGTAGTGGTTACGAGACTCCTTACGACTCGTACCTATTGGTACGGGAGTTGTAATGGGACTCGTACCCACTAACAACATGGAAATATAACAAATTCAAAGTTCTAGAATGGATACGACTCAACCATATGAGTCGTATACAGACCATACAACTCATACATACTTATCGTACCCACCTGAGAAGAATGATAAGAAAATAAAAGTTTTTGACCAGCTTACGACTGTGGTCATGAGTCATACCCAGTCGGTATGACTGGTAAGGAAGAGTCATAAGCTGGCCAGTGAACAAAGGTCATGCACTATCTAGGATACGACTCAGGCATACGATTCGTAGTCAGTGGGTACGAACAGTAACTACCACTCGTACCCAACTGAAATCGAGCACATTGAACTTTAATTTTTAATTTTTTTTTTCTTTTCTTTTCTTAGTTACTAATATTAGTTTACTTATAGGAAACTACCTCCAAAGAATGCTCCGTCTTCCAAAATAGTTGCAAATACAAGGAACAAACAAGCACTGATTGAGAGTGAGGAAACCAGTTTCTCCAAGTCTGAAACAATATCGAAGAGCAGTGGAGAAGAGTATAACGGAACTACATCCAAGAAATCCACGAACAAAGGAAAGGAACTTACTAAGTCTAAGGTTAAGAAAGCAGTTCCACAAGAATCTAAACCACCACCACAAAGGGAGCCGAGAAGAAAGAATGCAATTGTCTCTCCTTCACACACACCAGTGCTAGTTGATAATAATGATGATGAAGCTGAGTCTAGTTCTATCGAGAAGATTGTAGATGGTGCTTAGGGTCCAGAGGTAGATACGACCCCTATAGATAGATAGGACCCCCCACTCGCATTGATCACTGCTCTAGTTCCCATTGTTTAATGATGGGGGTACCCCAGTATGCAGAAGATATTTAACATGGGACTGTTTTGTCTTCTAGGTGGTAAGATAAAGTGATTACTATACCTGGAGAGGAGAATGACTACTACGAGGATGGATAAATTGCCCTAGTTTGAGAAGCACTTCAGGTAATACAGATTTGGGTGGATGATGAGAGCACCGGGTAGATATAGCGAGGTATATGTTCATGAGTTCTATGTTGCATACAAAGGAGAACTTCAACGGCAATATCCACAGGGTATGTTGTGGAAAGGAGGTGACCTTATTACCTCCCTCATAATTTGAGGTATGCGTGTTGATATTTCTCTCTGGACTATCGAGAGATTTCTATATAGGCCTAAAAATCAAGCCCGGATAACACCAGATAAATGGACTATAGAATGGCCGAAATGAGAAAGATCATGAATCGAACGTTGGGTACTAATGATAAAATAGTGATGTTTAGATGGAAAGCTGAGAGGATAGCTACATATGGTGAGAAAGCTACTTGGGTTCCAGGAGGTATTGGTGATTCTCAGCAGATAAAGAAAGCATCCCTCAACTTTGAGGGTAAGGCGTGGTGGACACTAACCTGCCACCGTTTATGTCCCACACAAGATGATGATGTACTGAGCCCAGTTCAGGATGCTATGATAGCAGGTTTTATAGCAGTGTACACATTTAATGTGGGTGAGTTCTTAGCTCGATAATTAAGAGATCAGGCAGTCGGGGGTCACAAGCCATCACTAGCCTACCCCTAGATAATCACACCGATATGCATAGTTGCGGGGGTGTTGGAGATACCGAGAGCTGATGAGATGATTGAGGCCCGACAGACTTTTGATATTGTCTTGATTCGAGATATGGCCAACCCTCTGGCTCGACCTATGCAATAGGTTATAGATGCTATGGCGGGATTATTCACGCAAGATGATCGGACAGATGCCCCTGTTCCAGATGAGACTACTGAGGCAGGTGCACAGACTGAGGCTACACCCACAAATGCAATGGGTACTTCCAGTGCCCTACCACCAGTCTATTTTGTGCCACCTAGGCCCATGGGGTATGCCTTCCGGTGTGATGCTGATCTCTCAGGATGCCTAGACTGCAGTTGTAACCCTGTTGGCTACTTTTACTGCGAAGGTAGTTTACATGGAGAGCAAAGTATGAAGTTGGATGGACAGAAAGTTTGAGGCACAGGATAAGAGAGTCCAAGGATTCTTAGATGCATTTGAGTCAAGGATTACTCGACAGTTAGGTACTGGGCAGGCCCCCAATATTTCTGATGTTCGAGCAGAGATTGCAAAGATAAAGAAGATAGTCATGGAGTTGTATGAGAGGCTAGTTGTGGCTAAGACAACTATGGAGATTGTGATTCCCACAGTCAGGATGCCTAATATTTGGGCTATCCCGGCAAATGTGCAGGCTGAGGATACTGAGGAAGAAATAAAAGAAAAGAAGAGAAAGAAGAAAGAAGATAGAGCTACTAAGAAGAAGGCTAGACTCTAGAGCATTCAGGATGAGGCTGATCGAAGGCGCGACTCAAGGAAATGGCTATGGGATCTAGTAGGTCGAGAGCTCCAGTTCCTGATATAGAAGGGGTTGTTGTTGTGCCCCCGACTACTGTTGAGTCAGTCCCAATTTTTAGGACAGTAGATGATGAGAGTGGGACCCAACCTAAGGTCCCACGTACTAATGTTGATGCTCCAGCTCCTTGAGCACCTAGATATAATCTTGATCCTTAATCTATATTATTTTTGTAGCACTAAGGATAGTGCACGATTCTTAAGTTGGGGGTGGGGTACCAAAAAATATAGGAGCAGTTTGAAAATTTTCAGATGTAGCTAAAACTAAAAGTCTGTTATGACTTATAGATTTGATGTGGGCAGCTGAGATAGGCAATAGGTCAGCGCACCTATGGCAGTGGATATTGCTGATTTTTTTATCATGATTTTGAGGGATTTCGAAAGAATCTTAAGTTGTATTGAAATATTTTGATTCTGTTTTGATTTTTACTTTGTGATGGATGAAACACTGCTAATTTATGTTGATTTTTGAAATGTTGTTTTGAAAGTGGTGCCCCCTCAAAAAATTTTATTTAAAGAATTGTGTGATGTGTATATTTGTGTGAAATTGTTGAGTATCTGATAACGGCATTAGGATTAGGGATAGTACAATTCGGTACAAAATAATTGCATAGTTGGATAACTAGTACTTAGTAGTGTAGCCCTGTGCAGGTGTGTGTGTAAGGTTTACCGAGTTCCCAATTATGTTGGAATCTAGAACCTGCATGGTTGATTTTACCCAGGTCTAGGAAGGTTAAGTAGGAAGTGATCATATGCCTTTTTTGTATGAGAGCCTATAATGCCCTAACCAAAGGAATAAATCCCCTTAATCCAAATATTTGAGCCTTTTTAGAGTAATTTTTCTTGTTACACCTATCACCTTTCTATTTAACTTATAATGAACCTATTTTGGCCCTGGTACTCCTATGGACACTGTGCACCTCAACTCAGGCAAATCGCCTAAGTTGAGGGTGGCTCTTATAGAGGTGCATAAGAGAAAAGCTCGAATAAAGAAAAGTGTGTACAATGGAAATAGTTGAAACATGGGCAAGTGTGATGTAAAGAAAACAAAGAAATGTACAAGGTATAGAAAAAACAAAAGAATAAGAAAAATAAGTGCTAGAAAGATACACTAGACCCAAGTGGAATGTGCTTAGAAGAAAAAGGGAGACATAAGGGTGGAAATAAAAGAAGTCAAAAAGTAGTTGACCTTGAGAAGAGTGTAGTGTCCATGAGGCTTAGTCACTTTAGATATCCATATGTATCATACCATCCCCAAGCCTACGTTATAAGCCAAATAAATTCATATAGTGCTACTACTGTAACTGTCTGACAACTTGGGAAAATAGTATAAGGGCAACTCTATGATATTTTGTGCACACCGGTGATACTTCATTGTGAGTGAAAGAGTCGTTTGTTATATCCTTGAATAGAGTAGTCTATCCATGAAAAGTGAATGGGATTTCTTTTAATGTGAGTGCACATGGGTTATATTGCTAGGTTGCTAGATTGTTTGATGAATGTAAAGCATGTCAATGCCCAAGTGTTTATACATGTGCTAAAATGCTATACACAAGTTTGATGAATCGGATTCCTTCATGTTTCTACATGTGCTAAAATGCTATACACAAGTTTGAGTTGAAAAGTTGAAGAATTAATAGGGAACAACAAAATTAAAATTTAATTCAAAATCACTGCCATGGGTTTGCTTGAGATCTTCCTTCTTAAGCATTGGCTCTGTGCTATAAATTAGTAATTTGGTTTTGTTTTCCTGAGGACGTGCAAAAGTTTAAGTTGAGTGTGTTGATGTGGCATGGAAACACGATACTTTCGATGCTTAAAACTGCGAATTTATGTATGAACTTAGGGTGTTTTGTTGGATATGATGCACTTTGGTGTGAATTACAGGGAAAATAGGTTTTCAACAGTACTTGAACAAAAAAGGAAAAAAAAGATCTGAAAAAGACAAACTCTGATCAGTATTTAAGTAAGTCTCTAAGTCATAACCAATCGATATGACTCGTATACTGAATAGTATGAATAACAGAACTAAAACCCAAATTGAAAAGCCCAGTATGAGAAAAATATGACTCAAGTACCCTAGTCATAAGCCAGGGTACAAGTCGTATGCGGAAGTCGTGAGTATAACAGAACCTGAGCTACTATCCGGGAGTTGAAGTATCAGAGCTATATGAGTCGAAAGTCTGAGTACAACTCGTATAGGGATGTCGTATATAAACCAGTGTTCAAGGCCTGAAAATACTAAGTCCCAGGTGGATACGAATGAAGGAAACGAGTCATACACTAAGGTATGACTCATAAAAAGAAGTCATATTCTGAATAGAGAGTTGAATCCTTGGGCATATCAGACACTGGAACAGATACGACAAGGCAGGGTACGACTCGTAAACTGAGGATACGAGTTAAGACCGAGTCGTACCAACTGCTGACTTAACTTTACCTTTCCCATTTTTTATATAATTTTATGTTATTTTGAGATACTATAAATACCCTAGGGTTTATCTTTTATTAGGTTACGTGTTGTGACATTCTTTTACGCGCTATAACATATTATTACATACTTTTACAATTGTTCTTGAGATTTTAGGGTTTTATTCAATTAAAGACTTTGGAGTTTATTCATCTTATCTTGTGCAATTAATTCTATGTGTTCTTCATTGATAATCATGGTTTATTGCACAAACATGAGCGGCTAATCTCCTTAGCTAAGGTTGTGGGAGCCCTGTTGAATTAGCTACGTAGAGGAAGTGTGAGACTCAGTTGTTCTAGGGTTTCTGCATGTATCTTAATTTTTCTTCATAATAATTAGCCTCAAGTAGCTGCAGTATCTTGATATAGCCTGTATTCGCATCCATTCAATAACTAAGAAGCTTGTGATTGGGAAAGAAGATTAAGACAGTGATATGACAACCAAGTATAACTGAGGTCATAGTAAAGGGCAACAAGGCGACACCCTGAGACGATAACTAATTCAAAGGGTAAAATTTATATTCTATGCAGTAGATAATACCTATCGTGTAGGCTTTGCATGTAGAACAATAGAATAATTGGATTAATCACGAGAAATTTATGCAGTTGAGAAGCCAGGGGGGAAACAGACCTAGCATTTGTCTCATAACTCAAAAGCACTCAAGAATTAGTTATTATTTATGATTGATAACACCCCCCCCCCTTCATTTATGTTACTGTACTGCTCATGGATTACATCAAGGTAAGCAACTATTCATGTTTTCCCTGTGGGATCGATCCCAACCTTGTTGGGTTATTATATTTGCAATCGACCGCATTATACTTCCAGTTGAGGTGTAGTTTTGGTTGATATCATGTTCCCTGATGATTTGCCTGGTGTTCCTCCTGATAGGGATATTGATTTTGGGATTGATCTTCTTTTGGACACTCATTCTATTTCTACCCCTTCCTATAAAATAGCTCTGACTGAGTTAAAAGAACTCAAGGAGTTGTTAAAAAAAAATTCAGATAACGGTTTTATTCGCCCTAGTATTTTTCCTTGGGGTGATTCACTTCTATTTGTGCGTAATAAGGGTAGATCCCTTATAGATAACCGCCAATTAAATTGGGTGACTCTGAAGAATAAGTATCTGCTTCCTAGGATTGATGATATCTTTGATCAACTTTTAAGTGCTAAGTATTTTTCCAAGATTGATCTTTAGTTGGGTTATCATCAGTTGAAGATTATGGAGGTGCATATCCCTAAGACTGTCTTCCAAACCCGGTATGGTCATTTTGAGTTTATGGTGATGTCCTTTGGTTTGACCAATGCCCCGACGGCATTTATGAATCTTATGAATCGAGTATTCCATCAGATCTTAGATTTTTTCATTGTGGTTATTGATGATATTTTGTTGTATTCCAAAAGTGAAGCGGATCATGCCGACCTTCGCCTTGTGTTGCAAACCTTGAAGGATCAGTGGTTGTATGCAAAGTTCTCTAAGTGCAAATTCTTTTGAATATTGTGACTTATCTGGGCCATATTATTTTTAGTGAGGGAATCATGGTGGATCCACAGAAGGTTGAAGTGGTAAAAAAAATGGCCTAGGACCACGACTTTAATCAATATTCGAAGCTTCTTGGGTTTAGTCGATTATTATAGAAGGTTTGTGGAAAGCTTCTCTTATATTACTGCCTCATTAATTAAGTTGACTCAGAAAAAAGTGAAGTTCTTATGGTCAAATGCTTGTGAAGGCAGTTTTGAGAAGTTGAAAGATAAGTTAACTTCGGCTCAATTTTTTACTCTACCCGAGGGTATCGAAGGTTTTTCTATTTATTGTGATGCATCCTGGATAGGACTGGGTTGTATGTTGATGCAGCATGGTAAGGTGGTTGCATATGTTTCTAGGCAGTTGAAGGTTTACGAGAAGAACTATCCGATGCATGATTTGGAATTATTGGTTGTGGTCTTTACTTTGAAGATTTGGTGTCACTATTTATATGGGGTCTATGTTGACATCTTCTCAGACCATAAGATTTTTCAATATGTGTTGACACAGAAGGAGTTGAAGCTCAGTCAAAAGAGATGGCTTGAGTTACTCAAGGACTATGACATGAGTCTTCATTATCATCCAGGTAATACTAATGTGGTTTTTTATACTCTTAGCAGGTTATTTATGGGAAGCGTATCTCATGTGGATGAGTAAAATCAAGAGTTGGTGAAAGATATTCATTGTCTGGATAATCTTGGAGTTTATCTCTTGAACTTTGAGGATGGTGGTATGATGGTGCAATAAGTGGTGAAGTCATCTCTGGGTTTCGAGGTGAAAGAGAAATATGTTTTGGATCCTATCTTGATGCGGATCAAGAATGATGTGGGTCAATAGAAGGTGATGGATTTTGAGATTGGTGGTGATGGTATCTTGAGGTACCAAGGAAGATTATGTGATCCAGATATTGGTGGGCTGCGAGAGAGGATTTTGGATGAAGCTCATGAGTCGAGGTACACTGTTCATCCTAGTTTTATGAAGATGTATGACAACTTAAGAGAAATTTATTGGTGAAACAACTTGAAGAGGGATGTGGCCAATTTTGTGGCCAAGTGTATGGTGTGTTAATAAGTGAAGATGGAACACCTGAGGCCTGGTGTTTTCCTTAAGAGGTTGAGTTGCTCGTGTGGAAATAGGAAGTGATTAATATAGATTTTGTTACTATTCTTCTACAGTCTCGTCATCAGTTTAATTTTATTTGGGTCATCGAGGATAGAATGACTAAGTTTTCTCACTTCTTGCCAGTAAGGACTAGTTATTTGGCAGAGAATTATGCTAAGTCTTCATTAGAGAGATCATGAAGTTGCATGGTGCTCTAATTTCCATCATATCTGATTGAGGTACTCATTTCTCATCTCACTTTTGGCATTTCTTTTAGCGAGGTTTAGGGACTAAGGTGATTCTTAGCACTGCTTTCCACTCTCAGACGGATGGACAAGCGGAGAGGGTGATATAGACTTTGGAAGATATATTGAGGTCTTGTGTGATTGATTTTGGTGGTAGTTAGGTTGTCCATTTGACTCTCATTAAGTTTACGTATAATAATAGCTATCATTCGAGTATTAGGATGTCTCCATTTGAGGCTTTGTATGGTCGGAGGTGCGGGTCTCCTGTTGGGTGGTTTGAAGTTGGTGAGGCTGGATTTTTTGGCCCGAATTTGGTTCACCAAGTCATAGAGAAGGTGACAGTGATTCGAGATAGGCTTAAGACCGCCCAAAGTCGCCAAAAATTCTATGCAGATGTGAGGTGAAGGGACTTAAGTGTTTAATATGAAAGATTTGGTAATCTTGAAGGTGTCTCCTATGAAGGGAGTGATGCAGTTTGGAAAGAAGGGAAAGCTCCATCCTCGTTATATTGGTCCATATCGGATTTTAAGATGAGTGGGCAAGGTGGCTTATGAGTTGTAATTCCCTTCGAGTTTAGGTTCCGTTCATCCAGTCTTCCATGTGTCAATGTTGAAAAGTTTGTAGGCAATCCTTCCTTGTTGTTCCTTTGAAGAGTGCGAGTACCTCGGATTTCTCGTCTTGTGAAGAGGTCCCGATTGAGATTTTGGATCGACAAGTTCGGCAGTTACGAACAAAGGACATAGCTTTAGTAAAGGTTCTATGAAGGAACCAAAGGTATGAAGAAGCAACTTGGGAATCCAAAGAGGACATGAAGTCCAAGTACCTATTCTTGTTTCCGGCTTTAGATAATCGTGTGAGAGATATGTGTATTCCATAGCATCTTTGTTTTTTGACTTTGTTAAAAGAAAATTGTGAATTCCTAGATATCTTTATTTTTTATCTTTGTTAAAGGTAAGTGTGGTTGTGTTCGAAGTTAAATCATGCTAACAAAAGCATTATCCCATTATTCAAGGATGAACAATCCTAAGGGGGAGAATTTAACACCCTGGATTTTTGGCCCTTGAAAAATTCTAAAATTTTATCCTCATTGTCTAGACTATAACTCCTCTTATGAATCGTACGGAGTCTTGATGAGTCATTGAACCTAAATCGTAACCTAACTAGTGTATGTGGCCAAGTTTTCTTTTCTGAGTATGAGTTGCTCCCAATGAGTAGTATGGACTCATTACAAGTTGTAAAGTCCCAATCATAGTCAAACCAGTATGTGTTCCAAGTGTTGATGTCCTGGTGACGACTAGGACCCTATGAGTCGTAGGGTCCCCTAACGAGTTGTAGGGTCCCCTAACGAGTCGTAGGGTCCCCTAACGAGTTGTATGATGTAAGTCGTAGGGTCAAAAGTATGTGCGCTAATATACTATCTTGGCTATGACTCGTGGTGACGAGTTGTAACGTGTCGTTACGTGTCACAGTATGACCTATATTCACTAGAGACAATTTTTCAGTTTTTAAGTTGAGGGCACTTTAGACATTTCCCCTTTTTGCCTACTTAATAACCACGACCATAAGACACCCTTAGGGCATTTCTTCCATACTTTAATACATCAAAGACACTCTTTATTCTCTCTAGATCCCCTCAAGCAAGATACCTAGGGTTTCCAAGAAGTAGGTCATCTAAGGGCTCAATGGTTGAATTCTCTCCATAAAACTTGGTGTTACTGGCATGTTAATCCTCCCCAACTATTACTCTGTGAAAGCATGTGTTTTAAATAGCTCTTCATGTGGTTTTGATGTTGGTTTTGGAACATGGGTTGAGGGTTTTGAATGATTGTTGTTTATGTGATATTTCATGTTTACATATACATTGATTATGTTTTAAATGGTGATTTTGAAATCAATTTTGATTCATGGGTATAGTGAATAAACTAGGGGATTGTGGTTCTCCCAAATTTTGTGAATATTGACAATTGAATTGGTAATAACCCCAACCCAATTTTGTGAAGGTAGTTTTGAGTAAGAGTAAAATTGCATTGAACTATTTTTGGATCAATCGCATGATATAAAGAGGTTATTAAAACACAGTGGTTTGATTTAATGAACAAAGGGAGTTATTTTTCCCAAATTAATGAAATTGTGATGGAATGTTGATGTTACCTCGTAAATATAGTTGGTATGACGATCCTAGCAGTGTATTATGGTTCGATGAATGATAATGTGTGATAAATATTTTAATGGGGCTTAAAAAGGGTTGTATAGTTGAGTCATGAAAGTGGAGGTCCCAAAGGACCAATATTGGAAACCGTGGTTGCCGATGCGGGGATCTAAATGACCGGGTGGTTCGAGTTCCCCTTATTATATGATTGGGAGGTTTGAGTCCCCCATATTATTTTACATGAGTGGGTGCTTAAGTCACCTTGATATGCTGGGAGGTTTGAGTCCCCCATGGTAAATATATACATCCTCTGGTTCGTGCGGCTACATTCAATAGGGAAGAGCTGGAGCCATATAGCCCGTGGGTATCTTTTGATGACGGTTGAGCTACACAATCCAGGCTAAAGTTTTAAAGTGCATGCTAAGCCTTGTTTCCTTTTCCGGCATATTATTTATATATGTATATGATGATGTTCACGTGGTTTTGAATTGGATCTTGACTTGACATTATTTTATCCCCTATCCATTATTTACATACTAATGGTAAACTCACTAACCGTCTTTGGATGTTGTATCCCCACGTGATGCAGGCACGTCTACTTTTTTTTGTAGTGTTAGGTGGATCGGCTTAGTTTGTTGGTCGTTGATTGTGAAGTGGTGAGCTTTCATTCTCCGAAATACTTGGACATTTCATTAGTTTCTATTCATAGATTAGAATTGAGAGTACACATTATCATTAACATTGTCATGTCATTGTCAAGGTCGGGGGCATGTCCCGACACTTCATTGATTTCAGTTTTGTTAGAAGGCTTTGTGGATATTACTGTGGACTTGGGTAATGTTAGTTGGCTTTTTTTGGTCGGTTACCGATTATCAATTATAGACATATCTTAAATTCTTTGAGCTTATCTTATGTTATCTTGTTATATATTCGGAATTTAGCCACTGTTAGGTAGTGTGTGGTGTTTTAGCCAAGTACAGGGGGTGATCTCTGGTGCACGGTGGACTTGAGATACTCATCATGGTCAGGCCTTGATTTAGGTCATGACAATTCAAGTAATGGAAAGTGACTAAATATCATCATATGAGAGTACAAAACAATTGTACACTCGATCAAATGAGTACAAGAAAGAGTAATGGTAGTAACATCCAATTACCCGGGACAAACGTCTTTATTGAGAAAGACAACTTGTTCTCAAACATTACTTGTCCTATGAACACCCACAAGTCACAAACATCACTCTTTCTTATGCTAATTAAACACTTCTAATCTCATGTAATGATATGTAGTTGCTTTGCATTTCTTGGGTTATTCATATTTATTTTATTTTATTTTATTTCTCCCCTTTATAGTCTCATCTCAGTGATTTACAACTATAGCATACCTTAGATAAGACTTGATCATGTTCAAAAGTAATTTGGTGTCACAATTGATGTATCTAAATTGCTTTATAATGTTTGAATGGTGTTAAGTGGCATACTTTAATTTTATTTAATTTAATTTCTCTATTTTGTCTTTATTTTAACTTGTCCATATATTCAGTTAGTTGATCATAGACCTATAAGTTGGTGAATAATCGGCTGCTTGAAAAATTGATAATCTATCTATCCTTTGAAGAATTCAACAACGGCATCAGTATATAATAAATAATTTGCATAGTCTAGTATTTCTTCAATATTTTCTTACTTAAAATTATTTTTTGAAGCTCCAACTACACCTTGTCTAAATTACAATCCTTCCAGATCATACATTGATAGGGTTTATAGTAAACCTTAATAGTCGATTATAAAAGACATAAATATTCTTTTGACCCCTTTGAAGTAAATGATAAACCATTTGAATGTTCTCCAATGGTTTGATCATTTACCAACGATAACAAGGCATAATTTTCCAATGCTCACTTTTTTGGTAGCCCTACTATATAAATGAAAGGGACCTTTTTAAACTCCTCCATATTCATTTATACATTCCTTTCTCATTTTGATTCAACAAAACAATATCTCAGTCATTTCAAATGTTCAAAAGTACTTATATTTATCATTGCGGTAATCCTCCTATTTTGAAGACATCACGAGCCGACAAGAATTCAGGTCGAAAATTCTACAATTGTGCGACTGGAAAGGTGTGTTTTTTTAAATAAAAAATAGTTATATTCACCACATGGTAAAATTTTCTAATTTATAATCGTTATTTTAAAATAATGGTGGATGCTCTTATTTTAAGTGGATTTCTTTCGATTTCGAGGAATCGAAATTTCAAGGCTTTGCAAAGTTTGAAATGTTGGAAAAGCTTAGAGAATCTGAAGAAAATAAGGATCTTCTTATGACATTATATAGAGAATCGGAACACAAGATTGATCACTTAAAAGGATTGTTGAAAGACATCGAAATTGAGAGGGATCAACTTAAGCATAAGATGGTTATGGCTGAAGAAAAAGAGAAAGGCTTAAAAATTATGGTGTATGATTTACTATTAGTTTTGACGTTTTGAAAAGGTGTAACAGGAGTGTGGTGAGATTGAATGTATTATGCCTCTTTTATTAATCGACTATTTTTCACTTATATTATATATGTTTTATCTTTTTCATTCATCGACTACACAACACTGTATTATATATATTTTACCTTTTAGTCAGGGTCTATAATCAACGATGACATTCATGTAAAAGTAATGAGACATTGATTATATAAATTATAAAATATTTATCATAAACTATAAAAGCAGTTTCGAAAATAAAAAATTTCAGCTCTACACATCTAGAGCTGAAAAAAAACTTAGATTGTATCGTCTTCCACAAATAAACATCACCCACAAATAAAAATTATACATTGTTTTGTGATTCCTCAACATTTTTATCTTCCACATGCATGTTGTTGATGTCATTAACAACTTCCTTAAGAGAATCATCTATATCCACCGATGCATTTTCTTTTTTTTCCTCCACCATAGTTTTTTTCTGGTACATTATTTTTTCTTCATCTTGTTTTTCTTTATTTTCTTCTCCTTATGATGCTGCCTTGGTTTCTTCTTCTTCTTCTTTTCTCTATTTTTCTTCTACTGTTGTTGTATTCTCTCCTTCTTCTTCTTTTTTCTCTACTTCTTCTCCAGATGCATTCTTTCCTTCTTATTTTGCCTCTCCTGCTTTCTCTCCATCTTCTTCACAAATTATTTTTTAATTTTTTTCTTCTTCTTCTTCCTGCTTGCCTTCATCATGATTATCCTGTTCTACAATAACTTATTCATCGATTTTGTTTTCTTCTTCACAAACAGCTTCTTCATTTTTTTCTTCTTTTTCTTGATTGCCTTGATCTGGATTTTCCTTAACTACAACATCTAGTTCATCAGGGATCATCACCTCATCAGTATTAATCGAGGCCTGTTCCAAAGCTACTACCTTAAGGAGCACTTCTTTAATGTCGTTGTCATTGCGAACTGCCCTCACTGGTGAATGTTGACTTTGGACCTGCACACCTGCATTTTCATGTATTTAGAGTTTATAATAAACTATGCTATCAATTAATGAGGAATAACATAAATTTTATTATAACTAAAATTGATTATATAAAATATACAACTTCTATAATAAACAGCGGAGATATTACCTTCATCTTCTTCTTTCTTCTTTTATTTCTCCTTTTCTGCTCTCCTTAGCCTCTCTTGTTTCACAAAATCAACAATACCTTCATCATCTCCTCCAGCCTAAACACGCATTCTTCTAAATTTTCAATCATCGGTCTCTTTTTTGCTGCTCTCAGTTTGCTTGTCCCTGCACCGTGAGTGACATGTCTTGACACAGAATTTCCGCCCAAATTTCGATCATCGTACCTGCCCTCACCATCCTTCAATAAGGTGATGACAGTCACACTATGCAAATGGATCCTCAAGCCATCGATGAATGTGTCATTCGCCTCATTCATGAATGCTTTAAATTTTTTATGTATTGCTACATCATTTAACAGACTATGGGGATAAGGTACATGTGCACTCTCTACAAATAAATAGGCAAAATATGATTATTAAGAAACATAGTATTGTTAAAAATATTTTTCAAAAAAATAGATTCATACCTTTGTGCTTCATTCGTTCAAATATGGATCACCTTTGATTAGTTTATCGATTTTTGAGGTGTGCCATCTGATCAATCAAAGAATGGACAGCGGGTCTTCTATTGATTTACCATTTTTTCTTTTGAGCTCGGAAAAGGTTTCGTATATCTAAATCTATGATCAAAAGAAAAAATAAATATATAAATTAGTCAGTATACTATAGATACCATAAATAAATTACAGTATAGAATAAACTACTATAATGGTTTATAATCAATACCAAAAATGTCTAGGGGAGTTCGTTAAGCGCGTACGATAAACTCCCTTTATCACATATGTATTTTTCTGCTTGGTGAAGTTTATCTGCTTCTTTAAATAGTATAGAATCAATACAAATGACTGCTTACCCCAAGGATATCTCTCAAAGGAGCTCGAGTTATCCACTATTTTGATGGTGTCTTTGTTTATGATTTTTGACAAATTGTGTCCAAGAAATATGCAGTACACGAACCAAACCAAACAGTATTTGAACTTTTCCTTCTTGTCCGGCCTCCCACCTCTAATATGCTTTAACAATCTCTTAGCATTTACACTCCTCTTTCTCCCGATCCTTTTGAAAAAAGATTTACCTTTCTCCATCACTTTGAGACATTTTGAATCATGGGGACAACGTCCACAGTTTAACCCCGTGATTAGTGCAAACTTCTTCGGGCCAAAATATGCCGGCCTATCGTTGATACGGAACCACATTTCATGTAGCATGTTGTCCTATTAAACTCGACGAAGAAGTGTATAATAGACAAGTTGTTCATTGAACTTTAAATGTTCTAACAAGTCCCATAAATAACCAAAACAGGAATTCTTAAACCTCGTTGATCAACCACGACTTGTTTGAATTCATAAAATATTTTCAAACAAGACCTTACGGATATCTTAGTCGAAAATGATCCAATATCATCCATGATTGTGGCAAGGTCGTACCTCTCAGCCGAAATAAACCTCGTACAGTGGGGCAAGGTCAAGGCTTCTCTGACTCATCGACTATCCATTTTTTTCTTTTCTCAAACTTTTTAACATCTACAGCTTGCGTTTATTACCTCTAGCCATTTTTTATGATCTACGAATAAAAAATAAGATTTCTCAATTATCATAGCAAAAACAATACCTAATAGGCCTAACAGTCTATTAACAGGACAACAACATCAACAAATGAATATGGAAACATAAAAGAAGAAAACCCTATCTAAAACTCCATTACAGTCACGCACAATTGAAGATCAAATTCAGAAATCAAATAAATACCTAATCAACCTAATGGTTTATTAACAGAACAACAATAATGTATGATCAAACCATCACTCACAAGAACATACATCTAAAACGCTATTACATTGAAGAAAAATTTGAAGGAATTTTAGTTTTGGGCACACTAATCGATGAAATTTGGGAAAAATTCACCATGCAATTGGCAAGGGCAATCGTAATCCATCAAATATCCATCAACAAGCAAACAAATATCAACTTAAAAACACAGATATTAAGTAAAATCAAGTCCCATTTTTCAAAAAAAATAATTTTTTTATCCAAATCAATCAAATACTCAATCAACCGAACGGTCTATTAACAGAACAACAAAACTATATGATCAAACCACCCCCACAAGAACATGCATCTAAAACACCATTACATTGAAGAAGAATTTGAAGAAAACTCAGATTTCTTGGCACATTAGCCAGTGAAATTCGCGAAAAAATTTCACCATGCAATCGGAAAGGACAGCCATAATCCATCAATATCCATCAACAATCAACAAATAACAACTTAAAAACAAAGAATTTTAGTAAAATCATTCCCCATTTTTAAAAAATTAAATTTTTTTCCTCCAAAATCAACTCAATCACCAAAAACCAAAATTTAAAAAAAGAAAAAAAATTCTATCAATATGGAGCATAAATTACTCCGAAAATGAAGAGAAATTACCTGAAATAAAGGATGAAATATCTTAAAGCTTTAGAGAATATAGAAATTGAAAATGGAGGTTGGGGAAAGGGGAAACGGGAATGACGATGGCCTTGGGAGTGAAAGTGAGGAGAGAGAAAAATAATATTGGTATTTTAAAGAAAAATGGGGGTGAAAAGTATTTAAAAAAGACTTAAGGGGTGGCAACAATTTTGCAATTTTACAAATTAACCCATACCCCCACACCTTTTCTATTTTCTCTCCACAAATCCTAAAAAATTAATCCAAAAAGAAATAAGTGTCTCAAGTTGTTAGAATGTCTCTTTTCTCAAATCTTCTTCAGTTACTGAGGCATTCATATGCATTTTAAAGAAGGAAATCAAATTCTAGAATTTTAAAAATGTAGAAGTTTGACAAAGTCAACAAAATGGATAAAAGAGTTCAAAATTAAGTTTTGACGATTTCATTAAGTTTGGAGGGTGATTTTTAACTTCGGATAATGGTTCGCACAGGTTTCGAAGAATTGGGGAGTAATTCGGACGCTCAGGTGCAATTCTAGTTAAGCTATAATATGTGGTCAACATTTTATACGATCCCAGATCGGTAATTTGAGAATTTAATAGGTTCATAAATATATAATTCGCACAATCTGACCAAAAAATCCTTTTGATTTGTGTTCTTTGAGACATACCTTTTTGATGCAATAGTTTGAAAAATGTGCCTTTTCGATGCCAAACTCACTTATTACTTATTAAATAGATGCATTGTCAGATCCTTTACTTTCTCAATTCCTATAAATTACTTAAGGTCGGAAACATAATGAAATTGGAAAGAAAGCTCTAGGAAAATTTGATGCAAAGAAGGATGAGGAAAGTATTCTTGGGGTATTCACCAAATATCAAAGCTCATGAAGTCTTTTAACAAAAAAAATTAGTGTGAAAAAGAAAGTACTCATGCCATATTAGATAAATCTAATAATATTTAAAGCTTTGATCTAAAGTTTTACACATAAAATTTTGAACTACGTAACAATGATTATTTTTCAAATGCGAAATCAAAACTTCTTCATCTTTCAAATCTTCTTTAAACCCCACTATCTTTGAATTTTTCCTCTTTAAACCAACCTCCCCTATAGAGAATTATTGAAAGCAAATCGTTTTAATGTAACCATAACAAAGTATTACACCTCTACTTGTTAGGATTTTTGTCCTGATTTTCTTACCTATTTTAAGTTTTACTTTTTTTAGAATGAAAATAAAAGTAATATCATAATTACTTTTACTTTTCTTAAAAGAAAAATATAATTTTTTTTCCATATATGGCTAACCTCTTTCTTAGAGGAAAGATTTTGGACCTCTATAAATAGAATGTTCCTCTTCTCATACAATAACACAATATCATTCATAATGTAGTTATTAAAAAGTCTTGTTTAGGGGGAGATTTCTCCCAAAAGGTTTAATGATTTTTCGATATTAGTTTTTCATATGTAGGTCGTTTGACCAAATCACATTAATAATATGTTTTTTATTATAGTTTTTTTGTCATCTGATTTATCGTCTCTATGGTTTGCAACTTTAAACTTTCAAATGATGCCCTCTCAATTTTGAACCTAACAAGTGATATCAGAGTCTACGGTTCAAAGGTTTAGTGGTTTGGTGAAACGAGGTTGAAAACAAGATCCTGGCGGTTCAAATCAATTTGATGATAATGAAGATTTTTTTCGAACTACATGTGAAGAACAAGTTTTAACCATATTTTCAACATTAATGTTGCTGCATCTTTAAAAATAAAAATAAAATATTACTTTTAAATCAATTTTTAACCATGATTTTTAAACCTTATTTTTAACCATGGCAAGTAGCAGTGATGAAGATTTTGTGAAGAACAAATTTCATGCATGTGAAGAAGGCGGATCAAGTGAAGAAAATCAAGCCAAAAAAGAAATATTTGTTAGGGGTTTTTGCCCTGATTTTCTTACCTATTTTAAGTTTTACTTTTCGTAGAAGAAAAATATAAGTAATATCATAATTACTTTACTTTTCCTGAAAGAAAAATATAATTCTTTTTCATATTTGACTAACCTCCTTGGAAAGATTTTGGACCTTTATAAATAGAAGACGGACCTTTATAAATAGCAGACCTCTCTTCTTTATAAATAGAAGACCCCTCTTCTCATACAATTCATGCAATAACGCAATAGCATCCACAATGTAGTTATTAAACAGTCTTGTTTAGGGAAAATTTCTCCCAATAGATTTAATGATTTTTCGATATTAGTTTTTCATATGTAGGTCGTTTGACCAAATCATATTAATAATATGTTTTTTATTATAATTTTTTGTCATATGATTTATCGTCTCTATGATTAGCAACTTTAAACTTCCACATGACGCCCTCTCAATTTCGAACCCGACTATATAATATAACTGATGTTTTTTCGAATTAGTATATTAAAGCACATGTGATCATGCATGATACTGTAGAAGAAGCTCTATAATATTCTTCCTTCAAAAATTTAATGTATCTTAACAACTTGGCTATCAATTTTACAAGATGGAGCCACCTATAATCCTAGGCAAAGTTGCTGAGACTGTATACTATCAACTTGATCATGTTGACTTATAAAGAGATGTCAAATTGGAAGAATCAACTCCTTTAGACTTGTAATAGGCTTTCTCTGCATTTGCTACCCTAGATTGAAACATTGCCCATTCCTTTCTACATCTATCCCTCACCTGCCACGACAAACACAAGCTCAATTAATCACACAGCAATACACCTGCTTCAAGTTTTAAAGTGGAAAAGAACATGAAACACAAGTAACTAAACAGACATATCTCAAAGGAAAAGTAAAGTGTTCAGAGAAGCACGTCTAGCATATCTCTGTCATACAGTATTATGTTCTTTTTAAAAGGAAATATAAGTTTAAGGAGCCAACGCGAATTCAAAATTTGAATTTTATGGTTCGAGTTCGGGATTCTATCCCAGCTTATTTGATTTAATGTGTTTAAATTATTTGTGCTTATTTGGTGATTTTTTTAACATACAAGGTTTTAGTCAAAAAAACTGCTACGTTTGGATGAACCTCTAACATGTAAAATATGTCTCTTTAGCAACTGTTCTTCAAACTGATTTTGACAATCCCCCACCCCCCCGCTCAAATTTCCTTCTATGGGAAAGGATGTTCTCGGGAGGAGGTTAAGTAGCTATTTTGTATAGCAAATGTAACATAGAATTACTTACCCCTTGCCAAGGAGCCTTTCCATCTTTTGCTTCCCCCTGTATAGAGTGAATGAAGAAAGCAAAAAAGTGGTCAGCTTGGTGTTAAAAGGCAATAATTATGTTAGATGCCTAAGTAAGTTTCATAAAATAAGGATCGCTTAAGGTTTTTCATGCTTTTCAATATTATATAAAAGTACATCCGCTTTTACCAATAAGCATATTACATGTCACCTAATTTGTGTGGGAATGTAGTATGAATAAGTTAGCTTCATTCACTTCATCATGTTACCTCATTTCCAAGGGAAGGGAGACTCTGATGAACAATCCATTGAGCATCTACGACTCCAATTTTCTTATGAGCAGGCTACAAAAGAGAAAGTACATTTAGAGCCTATGAATAATTTGGTACTAAGACAAATGCATGTGAAAGACATTTGCCAATAGACCGAATTCATTGGATGAGCTGAACTTACCTCAACACATTTACGAAGTGCAAAGTCAAGTCCCCAACCGTGGACCAAGTCATTCTACAAGTAATTAAACAATACAGTCAATCTCAAAAATGCAGCACGTCTCAGACCTTCTCCATGTTTAATGTGCAAGGTGTAATACCTGAATCATATACCACACACAACGCCATGCATCTCGCGAAAAGACGGGAGCCATGATCTCTATAAATCTGAAAATAGAGGAGAAGATGGTAAAGACAACTTATGAATTGAAAGAATATAGCGAACAGGAGAAACTATTCATACGCTGCACATGGAGGCAAATGGGGGTCTGGGCACCAGCCTGGTTTCTCTTCTGTTACCCTGATGAGATAAATAAAGAAAAAGAAGAATAAACGCAGAGAAACCCAAATATCAAGAAGTACAAAACAGTTTAAAGGATGAGAAAAAAACAGGAAAAATAATAGCATGGGATTCCTGGCTCTTACGTGTGAACTTCACGATCACCCCTTCTTTTTGTCATTTGCCATGTTGTTCCTCTCCTGGGATCCAAACCTGGCTGAGAAATTTCCAAACCATGCTTCTTGACAAGTTTAATGTACCTGGGGTTGGACGGACCAATTCAGAAAACTAAGATATTGGATCAAATCTATTAATCACAGGAAATTACGCGAAACTTACTCCTTGGCATCAAAATGCTCAACTCCAAGGTCTTCATCCCAGATAAAAATATAGTCATATGGGGCAACAATGTCTGGATGCAGAAACCTTTTCGCATACCACCTTATAAAGAGGTAAAAATTTTGTCACTTATAACATGGTTTAAAAAAGCATTTAAAGTTGAACACAGCTCCAGTCCAAAATATACTTCATCATATTACTTACCATTTTGTTTGTTTCCGAGCACTCACATGGATGGCTCGTTTTGACCACTCAAATTCATCCCATTCAGTGGTCTTACTGTCATAGTGAAAAAGAAGAATTGTGAAGTCGTCTGAGAACTGCACAGGAGAAAGGGTCAGGATGAGGAGGAATTGGGAATAGAAAGAGGGAGTGGATGAACCTATGAAAGCAAAGCAGATTGATAAACCTTCTTTACAGCAGCATCAATGTTATGCTTCTGCTTAACACCAACAGTAAATGTTACCAGATATTTTGGCTTGCTGGGTAGATCCTGCACATAAAATATGATAAGAAGCTGCCGCTTTGTTTTTTGGGATTTGCCAGTAAAATGTCTTCTCATTAAACAACAAAAAAATGTGTTCGTTCTTAAGGTTTGCAACTGCAACTGCCTTGATCTGGATTAACGGGGAGCAAATAAAATCAAGTTTTGCGAGACAGGTTGGTAAGGAAAACACTTAGATTTTTTTTTAGATCAAAGTCAACCCAGGACGGAGGTGGGTAACAAAGGACAAAGTTTGACACTAAAAGTAACACGCAAAAGGATAAGTTTTTTCTTACCTTATAAGAGAGTATTCTACTAAAAGCTCACGTGACAAGAAGCATTTGTGATACGTACCAACATATTAACTATCAGACATTTTGTAAGGTGTATTATAGCTAGATTTGCAGAACAAAGGACTCAGAGAAAAGGTAAAATGTTATACTTCCAATTTCTGCCAAGCAATTCTCAATGAGCCGGACCAATAGAATGGATCCAAGTAAAGCAATAAGTAGTTTTAAGTCCCCATCAATTAACAAAACACTTACCTCACTGGGTTTTCCCCACAATCTCCGGAGATAGTAGTCGGATTCAGAAGCAACGATCCCTGGAGGTAATCTTTCTGCCCCTTTTGGATTTGATGGGACCCAAATCTGATCAGAACAAGAACGACTATCAGATTAAAATGTGATTTTGTCTAAGATTGCATAATCTCAAACATCAAACACCCAGTCACACACATGAAGAAGTAAAGAAGATAAAATTGGAGAAGGTTGATTCAACAGCACTTTAAGTGGCAGAGAAGTGTAGAAGACAAAGCAAAAATAACATTAAATGGGTAGCAGGTAAAGAAGATAAAAGTAATATGTTAAATCCAGAAAAATCAAGAAACAAGGATATGCTTAAAAACTCCTGTCTCAGGTAACTCTGCTAGAGAAGAAAGGAAGGAAGTATGGATTAAGACATGCAAAATGCTTGAACTTGCCAACATAGCATTCAAGAAAGCTCAAACGCTCCTAGATTCTGTAATAATACAGATATAGGAGTAAAGAATAGATTCTTCCAATCATCCAACCCAGAGTGACTTTCAGCAATTACAATATGTCAACTAAGACAAACATGTGTCCACTGTTTACCTAAATATGATGCAAAAGCATCTACTGGATGTGCAACTTAAAAGTTATATTGAGAAAAGAAAAGGTTAGAAGATAGTTATGCATTATTATCAGTTTCTATGCAGGGTAGGCTTGAAATTGGAATGTTTAGCTTCAATAATGGTGTTGATGACCGCCCCCAGGGCTTTGGTCTTGCTCTAACAGTGCAGTACATGATGTGTGAGTTAGGCGCATGTCATGGGTTCGAACCATGCCAAGACAGAAGCCTAGTATTTAAGTGGAAAAGGGTAGAGGGCCTAGTATTTAAGTGGAAAAGGGTAGAGAGCCTAGTATTTAAGTGGAAAAGGGTAGAGGGGTGGGCCCATTATCCACTGAGTTTCGAGTTGTGTTATACTGGACCTCGGGGATTTTTGGTTATCCAAAAAATAAATAGTGTTGATGACTATATATTCAGCTCAAACAGGGATCTATGGAAAAGCAACTGTGACTCACTGTGCATACAAACTCTTTTTAAAGGAAAATAGCAAGAAATAATTTTCTTTGTATTCTTCGAAGGATGCATACTGCATGAAGATAGGTGTTTGCACAAGTATCTTCATATTTCACACTCATGAACATGATGGGTTAAAATTTCTATAAAATTGTCACTTTTGGAAGAACTGCAGAAAGAAGGTCTGCGAGAATAAATATTTTAAGCAATTGCAGCAAAATAATAGTTCATACTGCTTGCAGAAACCAAAAATTATCTTGACCTCAAAATCAATTTTGTGCTGGCAAGGAAGGATATACCTTCATTTCATCTGTAGCATTCCGAATTTTGATCGAAGAATCTGTATGCTTTTCGTCTGAAACAACATTATTTCTGTCTCTAGCTATTGGGAAGCTACTCACAATACTGGATGTTATATTCAGCTGCCAAATTGGAACCAAAAGAAGTTGTTTTATTGTACATATGAAATTACAGCACTGCATAAACGAGACCACTATATGAGTGTATGAGAACGGAGGGCATTATCCGTACCTTGGTTAATGAGCTACTAGGAAATGAAATTCCAATGAATAAGCCTAAAATGAATCCGCAACATATGCAGAGAATAAGCCTCATGGTATCAGCTGATTTTAAGGAGTTGGAGCTGCAGAACATGCTTCAAGAGTTAGGCAAACTACTATCATAGAACAGACAACGACATCACAAACTTGGTAGTATTTTTTATCACAAGAAAAGCTGAAATTTAACGAACCCGCGTCCAAAACTCCTCATGTTAAATACAGAATCTGAGTTGATAAGTACAACCAAACTAGTCAAAGAAACTTTACTGCACCCCAAGTAAGTTTATTAGCAACCACCTTTCAGTACGGAGCGAGCATAACAAATGGCACAAAGAACCTGAAATATCAAAGAGAAGTATGATCTGCTCAGCAATCACGAAGTTAAGATGCATCTCCCACCCAAAAAAAAAAAAAAATACATAGTGTGAGCAAGCTAATGAGCCTCTCTTCGTTTGCTTTCACAGAAAAAAACTTAGCTTCAAATTAGAAATTAACTACCTAGCCTCAAGCTCTTAGCATCTCTTATTCCTCCATGACACACAAACTCAAAAAGTAAAAGTTTCTTAACCAATAAAGAACTGCTAAAAAAAAATTCCTGGTACACTAGATTGCCTCCAGTGGACTTCTATATTAGAAAACTTAAACGCCAGCGAAGACCAAACAAGTACCTAACGTAACCATACAATCCACAAGCAAGTAGAAAATTTGTCATGTGCCTGGCTTTTGACTATAGCAACTCGAATAGCCTCTCCCCCCCACCCACCCACCCCCAAAGATCAAGCACTAGACTAATTCAAATTCCTCAACTCTATGTACCCAAAAACAAGCCACTCTTGTCTTATTTGCCTTGTTCCTAAAATTAAACATATTTAACAAATTTACCCCATCTTCCAAAATAAAACAACTCTACTTTCTTAAACTTAAAGGAATAGCAAGGGTTGATTTCTCAGATGATCACTCAAGTAATAGTTGTTATCTCACAAGTCACCTTTCTTGTTGATTCCGATTTTCTTCAACAAAGAAAGTGACTTTCCGAGATATTAACTATTAGTGGAGTGCCATGTGAGAAATCAACTTCGAATAGCAGTACATATAACTTAATACTCCCTTTGTCCCAATTTATGTGGCACAGTTCAGATTTCAAGAATCAAACAGTATATTTGACGTGAATTAAGACATGGAATCTTCAAATTTTTTGAAACAAAATTTATATATTTTAAAACTACATAATAATAGTATTGTAAGTCATTGACAATTCAAAATAATTGCGGTCAAAGATAGACTGTTTTTGAATCTCAAAATTTGAAAGGTGCCATGAAAATTGGACCAGAAGGAGTAATATAACCTCCTCTACACAAGTTTTCCCCAAAACAGATATTAATTGTCATAGCAAAGCTCCCATCAACAAAAATCACAAAAACACAAAACTGAAAAAAAAAAAAATCAACTCTTGCCACCTAAACATATATATAACCATAAAGACACACAAAGATTGCACCTTTTAAACAAAACACTATGTAATTCTTTCCATATGTCCTAGCTTTGCCGGAAAAAGTTAGTGGGAGGTGGCAGGTATGTGGATTTAGTCGAGGTGCACCAAGCTGGCAGGACACCACGGCTATAAAAGAGAGAGAGAGAGAGATTACACCTTTTAAACATATAAATGCAAAAGGCAGAGTTTTTCAAAGTTACCTGTAAAAATAAGCAAAATCTTGAAGAGAAACAACAATTTTCTTGATTTTCAGAGGGAAAAAGGAACTTGGTTTTATTAGCAACTACACCACCTTTTTAGCAAATATTAACCTTTTGGGTATCTATAAATAGGTAAAAAGAAACAAGAAAAATATTTGAAAGAGGACAAAATTCGTGAAGTAGTAAGCATAAAACTTGTGTTGAATGGCAGAGAAAGAGGGGAAAAGTAGAAGCATAAATCAAGTAGAATTGTGCTTTTATATAAAATTCTGTTTAAGGTTGGATTATTAGCATCTGCTAAGCATTGTAATTATCTATAAATTTTAGTAGTTAATGTTGAAGTAAATATGGGAGGAAATTTAAAATTGACTTGTTTTGGGTTAAAATTGACTTGTTAAGTAACTGTTTGGTTTGAATACTAAATTAGGACTTCTTTTTTCCCCAAATGAGGAAATCTTTCTCTAAAATGTTGCATTGGTTCATTTTTTTCTTCGTTCATTTTAAATTTTATTCAATTGATCTATTGTCTTAGTGCTTAAAAATAATTTGATGAATAAGTAATTCATGTTGAGGATAAAATAAAAAAATTAATGACTATTTAATCTTGATAGGCTTAATTTAAGTATCTATAATCTATATCTATATCTATAATTTATATATCTATATTCTCTCTCTCTCTATATATATAGTAGCAGATTATTTGAGACATTATACCGAAACAAATACAGAAATAATGTATAAATATATGGAAACTTTTTTAAGGAAATCTGCAAAGGCTACATGGGAAGCCTTTAAGACCAATTCTCCAGAAGAATTCCAAGTTTTATTAGCAATGGGACCAAACTCTTATAATTTTACAAATAAAATGCATATTTTACTAACAGGAAAAGATCCAAATAGTGATTTAATAACATTACAACAGGAGGCATTAGTAAAACTAGAACAATTAAGTATATCACATTGGCTATATATCAAGAATTTTTTAAAAGATTATTTTTTTTATACTACAATTAGTGGAAATACATTTAGCGAGGAATTAGGAAAAAAACTATTTAATAAATTACCAGGAGTTTTAGGAAGAGAAATAGAAGATAGATGGTATAAGAGAGATGGTGTAGCTCAAAATTCAAATGTCAAATGGACCATAGGACATAGAGTCCAACATATAATGGATATTCTAACAGAAAAATGTACAAATATACAAATACAAAAATAATTAAAGAAAAATAAAATAAATTTTTGTAAATCAATTATATACACAACACAAAGCAATGATAATAACCAAAGAAAACCTAGAAAATATAAAAGGAATTATAATCAAAAACCTTACTTTCGCAAAGGTTACTTTTTGCGTAAATCTAAAGCTAAAAAATCATACCTAAATAAAGAAAGACATGTTAGAAAATATAGAAATGATAGAAATTATAAAAATAAATTACAGTGTTACACATGTGGTAGCATTGAGCATTTAGCAAATGTATGTCCTAAAAAAAATAATAGTAGAACTAGAAATTCTCAACTAATAGAAGATTTTCAAGAGACTTTATTAAATGTAGATGAATACATGTCAGACACAGAAAGTATATATTCGATAGTAAGTTTTGAATTAAATAATAATAATAAAACAGATTCTTCAGATTCAGAAGAAGATAACTTAGTAAATAAAATAGGAAAAGAGATAGATGATTTAAATCTAAATGACTTAATAATTAATAACCTAATGAATGCTACACAAGAATGTACACATATCTTTCAAAAAAATAAAGGATTAGATAGCAATAGATGTAGTATATGTAAATGGTACCCTAGTAAAGAAAATAGGGCAAAATGTAACAAATGTTATATGGAAGCATGCATTAGTTGTATAGAAAATATATTAGAAATAAAAATAGAATCAGAAGTAAGTGAAGAAAGACAAACAGCTAATCAACAACCCTAGAAGCAAGAGTAAATGAATTAGAACAAAGATTAATCAAAATAGAAAAAGAAAAAATAATTGAAGAAGAGACAAGTACACAAAAAATAAGACATCCGTACCAATTAGAAACAGAGCTTATGAATGTAGAAGGAAGTAGTAGTTTAATATGTAACGAAGATAAAGAATTTTCAACAATAAAAGTACTAGTAAAAATAAAAATTGAAGACATAGAAATAGAAACTTTGGCATTACTTGATCCAGGATGTACAAGTTGTTTAATAATAAATCAATAGTACCACTGCATGTAATAAAAACTTTAAACCAACCAGTAGCGGCAAGACAAATGGATGGATCATATAATACTTATAAATATTATATCGAAAAAGTTCAAATAAATTTTTTAAACACTTGTAATGAGTTTTATAAATCTACTTATGATGTAAATAAAATATTAACAAGGGATTTAAACATAGGATCAGATTTCGTAATTGGGTTAAAATTATGTATACAAAATAAAGGAGGATGCCTTATAACAGAAGACGGAGTAATACTGTTTAAAAATGTTACATACACTCCCGTACAAACTACAAGTTATCCAACGATAGAAAGAAAATTTAGAATAAATAAAAAAGATAAAGATTTACACCCATATTGTGAAAACTGTACAAATAATAAACAGTGTACAGAAAATAATTTATTGGTAAAAGAAAACCTAGAAGAAATTAAAGAATACACTTTAAAAAATGTAGAAGAGATAGAGTATCTAGAAAATATAGAAAAAGATTACACTTTAATCAAGATAGAAACACAATTTTATAATTTTAATAATGGAATAAATATAATAGGAGAATAATAAATAGTCCTAAAGACTTAGAAGATGTAATAGCCATTCTAGATAAAATAAAAATTATAGGAGAAAAATCCTTAGCACATTGAAATGCTAATGAATTAATGTGTAAATTAGATATTATTAACCCAGAATATACAATAAAAACAGCAACTATAGAATCAAATAATGAAGACACCAAAGAATTTGATATACAAATAACAGAATTATTAAATTTAGAAGTAATAAGAAGATCTATTTGTAGACATAGATCAACAACATTCTTAGTAAGGAATCATAGTGAACAAGTAAGAGGAAAAGCTCGTATGGTAATTAATTATAAAAGATTAAACGATAATACCAGGATAGATGCATATAAATTATCAGATAAAAATAAATTAATTAATAGAATACAAGGGAAGAAGATTTTTAGTAAATTTGATTGTAAGTCAGGTTACTGGCAAGTAAAAATGCATCCAGACAGCATTGAATGGACAGCATTTACATGCCCAGGATGACATTTTTCAAAGAAAAATAAATTTAGTTTCAATAAATGGACAATATCTTTGGAGAATATAAAATTTGTATTAGTCTATGAAGACGATATTTTAGTATTTAGTTTAATTATGCAAGAACACTTAGGACATTTACAAACTATTTTTAGATTATTTGTCACACATGGAATAATAGTTAGTAAAAAGAAAATGAAATTGTGTAAAACTTATATTAATTTCTTAGGAATTACTTTGGGAGACGAAAAAATAAAAATCCAACCACACATAGCCAAAAAAGTATTAGATATGCTAGACAAATTAGAAAATACTAAAGATTTACAAAAAATTTTAGGATTAGTAAATTATGCTAGAAATTTTATCAAAGATTTAGAAAAAATAGCAGGACCTCTATATGCTAAAACTGGTAGTAAAGGCCAAAAGCATTTTAATATAGAAGACATTAAATTAGTACAATAAAAAAAAAAAAAAAGTTAAAAATATACCAGATTTAAAAATTCCATTAGAATCAGACTACTTAATAATACAGACTGATGAAAGTAAATTAGGATGGGGAGCAATCCTGAAAGCAAGGCCAAATAAATATAGTAATAAAAATGAAGAACAAATTTGTGCATACCAAAGCGGTTTGTACAAAGAAAAAGGACAAATGAGTAGTATAGACCTAGAAGTGTTAGCAATAATATACGGTCTAAATAGTTTTAAACTATATATTTTAAATAAAGAGGAAGTTTTAGTAAGAACAGACTGTGAAGCAATAGTAAAATTCCATCAAAAGATTGATAGTAAAGCTAGTAGCAAAAGAAGATGGCTTAATCTTATGGATACTATGTCTGTATATAAAAATATTATTTTCGAGCATATAAAAGGAAAAGAAAATGACCTAGCTGATAAGTTAAGTAGATTACAATTAAGAACTTAGCAGATAAGATGATTAAATAAAACTAAACAACTATATTGATGTTTATTTCAGCATGAGACCAACCATGGCAGATAAAGGCAAAGGAGTAGCATCTTTTATTTCAGCATGAGACCAACCATGGCAGATAAAGGCAAAGGAGTAGCATCTTCTTCACAAGACTCTTCTTCACAGGACCCATATTACCAAGCTTTGTTAGGCAATATAAATTTCAGACCTCAAAATACTTTAGAATCATTAGAAAGAATATATTTCGGACAATTTAATTTAATTTCTTACCCATCAAGCAATTTATCATTTAGAGTAAGATCAGACCATGTTTTAGACAAACCTCAAAAATGTTTAGCAGATAATCTTTGGATATCTTTTAACAAAGGAGATCGTCCACATTTTTTAGCTGCACTTAACTCTTTATGTTATTATATGTCAGAAAAAAGTAAAACCAAATTTAAATACTATGTAGTCATACATGGAAAAATTAAAGGTATTTTCCAAACTTGGTTAGAAGTAATAAACTCTATAAATGAAATTAAAATCTCATTTTTTAAAGGTTTTAATGATTTTTCCGAAGCATCAGATTATGCAAGAGGATATTTAGGACCTAATTATTACATATCACCATCTCTTAGACAAAATTCAAACCAAATACCCCAATATAATATTCAGAAAGACACTGGCAAGATAATTTTCTGCGACCATTGCTCATCAATGACAGAAGCCTTCAAGAGACTCAATGCTCAGAAAGAAGCTCTTCTTGTTGAAAATGTCAGACTACTAGAACAAGTACAGACTCTAAGAGACAAACTCAATATTTCTCAGAATAAGAAAAATGCAAGTACTCAGACTCAGAGTTCTCCATCTCCACAAAAAATGAATGAGAAGGGTGTGCATTCCCCTCTGAATGCTCAGAAATCCACTGTATCAGATGTTGGTACAGCTAGTCCGGTTCAAAGGGTGACCGGTAAAGACAAATCAAATCCGTTAATGACTGTCATTTTTTTAAAAAATGAAGATGAAGGTTGTTCTTCATCAAAACAGAAATTAGTTAAAACTTGTAGAAAAACTTTAATTTCTAAAAGAAGGAATGAAAATATTGAGACTATAATAAAAAAGACTTTAGAAAAAAAATTTAATAGCCAAGAGCAAGACAAGTATATTGATAGCAAAGACAAGCCCAGTACAAGCTCAGAAAGATTAGTTCCAGACATGAATAATGCAGACAATAATACTCTAAGATCAGAAGAAGACGAAGAATTCGAGAAAAGTTTGTTCGAGAATAGTCTTGCCTATCTCCAAAATGCACAGGATCCTAATGAAGATGATGACTCAAGAATGAGTTTTGATCTATTGCCCTGCACAACTTGGACACATAATCAGACAAAAGACAAATGATAAACAAGACCGAAACGTGGAATATTAAAGATCAAGACTTTAGAGATAAAATTTTAGAGATAAGATAAGTATTGTGGGGATGCCCACTTTAAGTACTGTAATATGTCAAGTAAGTATTAGAGTGCTTCCTTTATCACTACTTTCCAAAATAAAAAAAAATTGTTGAAGCACGCGTCTGTAAAAGAGGAACAATAATGCATGTGACGATGGAGACCAATATGTACCCGACCTACATTATTGAAGAATCTTATCTCTGTTTGTCGGACATTAGGCCACGTAGTTTATTTTAGTCTATTTTTTTTCCTCATTTGTGTCTATATAAGACTTGTGTTTAGTTAGTAGAAAGACAAGATCGAAAAAACCTCTAAGTAAGAAAACCCATCTTCCTACAACACATTCCCTTCTTTCATGTTTAAACTACTCCTCCCCCAAACCATCCTCTTTGTATAAACCAAATTTGTAATATTAAGTGTGATTTAATAAAGTCCTCAGTTTTCAGAAGTTCTTAGGGGGTTCCCGAAAGGGAAACCTCTCTCTCAGTTACTTCATGTAAGTTCTCATAGTTTTATATTTTCCCCATCAAAAATATGTTTATGTTTTAAATTTGTTTATATCTAAATTATGTCTATATTTATTTTTTATGTAAATATCTTAATTTCATTTACCCTTAGTATATGGTTAATCTCTTAACTTCTTGATAACAACGATGGATTAACTTGTAAATTCCTAGGAATTTTGACTTTTAGTAGTCAAGATTTTGGCCTTAAAAAGTAGTCCGCAAAAAGACATAGGACGAAGTTGGTGGCCAGATAATCTATTCCGAGGTGTAGTTAAAGAAGAAGTTATCAAGAATTAGGGCTAAGAGAAAGAGATGAACAGGGTAAGTTAAAAAAAAAAAATTATAAAAAGGAGAAAATAGAAACTAAAAGGACTTAAAAACATGATGAAACTATTAGAGAGAGGGAGTACTGAGTAGGATTTACAAAATATTGAATTAAATTTATTGAAAAAAGTTTTGAAAATAATTTGCCTTTATATATATATATATATATATATATATATTAAAAGTGTGAAGACTCCTAGAAAAGTGATTTGAACTTTTTTCCCTTTATTAAAAGTTCATGCTTTAGACAAAATCGTCTTTTCACTTTTTAAAAAAGATATATTATTTAATTATATTTGTGATATTGAATTCTAAACTATATGGGATTAAAACTTTAACAAATATAATAAGACTTTTTTTTAAATTAGGAATCCTAAAATATAGGGTAAGTATTACATTGAATCTTTTTAAATAAAAAATAAAAAAACAAGTTTTACACTTCTTTTGCAAACTTTATGGGAAATAAATATTTACATAAAATATGTACGTATAGAATATAATTACTATTCAATTCCTTTCTAATATTTTTAAGGAAAAGGGAATAGAAAGTGTGATATTAACCCTTTTCCACCAAAAATACGTTCCAACTTCATGTAGTTATCACAAAAGCAGCTGGTAGGACTCTGTCAAAGATGGTAAAAAAATTTATTATATTGACATAAAATTTTCATAACATAATATAGGCTATTGTTTAGGTATTATTCATATAAAAAATAGTATTTACTTTTTAAAAATTAGAATGATGTTGAGATAATATTTTAAAAAAACGTCATACTATTGAAGTTATTGGTTGCAGGTGTTACCCTTATCTCATCGAGATAAAGAGATTGTTTTCAAAAGATTTCGATGTAGGTAAACTTGAATTTATGTAGTTGTATCTTAAAATTGTATAGAAAACTTGAATTTAATTATTGCGTTTATTTTTATTATTTAAACAGATATCGTAGTAAGTATAACATTTGCATTCATTAAAATGAGGTACACGCGCGAGGCACGTACACCTAAACTAGTAAACAACATAAACCCCAATACTTTCCTACCTAATTATACTCTCTCCCTTCTTTTATAATAATTATTTGAAATCTCATATATGATACATTAGTCAACGTAATAATACATTACTAAGTTATTAATTGCAGATAAAAAAGAAAAAAAAAGAATAAATTAGCCTACAGTTGAGCAATTAACGCACTTAATTAAAGAAATTATCTTTTAAAGTACATAAAAAACGTAACAACTTCATATTCTAAAATTTAAAAAATTAAATCAAGTTGATTTCATCATATTCTTTCAAAACTAATTACTTGTCTGATCTTTCATACCGTGTTCATCATGAATATATCGATTTTGTTGAGATATTCTGAAATTTGACAAAGTGAAATTATTTATGAAAATTACAGGAGTGATGAAATTGTAGTTAGCGAAAGTGTTTCGTATATGAGATTGATTTCCGTCTTTGCAGCGGAGCTCAACATAGATGAATCAAAGAAAAAGATTGATGTTCGATATATTTTTAAAGGAAATACGATGTCAATGATGATTAGAAATGATAATGGTGTTAAGGTTTACATTGAGTTAAAGAAAATATTTTCAGATTTTGTAATGTATCCGTTATGCATAACAACGACGGATAAATCGATCGAAGAGATAGAAATTGATGTTGAAACTAGTGTTGTGATTTGCGTAGAAAAAACAAAATCAGATACGTTAGCACTTGTTGTCGTTGATTCGAACTATCAGTACTCTTTGTATGTACCAGAAATTGCAACTATAAAATTCATTATTGGTTGCCAAAATAAAAAAGTGAAGGTCAAGCAGTTCTACAAGGATAAAGAAACTCTTATATCTGTAATGGCAAAATATGCGTTAGATCACAATTTTAATTTCAGAGCTACAAGATCTGATCAAAAAAATATTTTTATCTATGTTTGTGGCTAGCTTTTGTTTTGTTAGTGTTTATTTTCTTAATATGATACATTAGTACTTTATGTATCTGTATTTACCTGTAAATTTATTTGATAAAAGATCATGCATTGGATGATGTTGTAGGTTTGTCAAATGCATAGTTAATTATGTTGTATAGCAATGTAATTGATTTTTGATACATAGATGGTAAAATTTTCTTGTTTGTTCATTACCTGATACATTAACAGTTTTCCTGATGCATTGTGTTTTTCAGTAGAAATTGGTGACTATATATGAATTTCTGCAGCTATTGGTTGGAATGTCGTAATGAAAATTGTAGTTATCTCATGAAGGCATCTTGCTTGAAGAATTTAGATTTTTTTAAAATTTGTAGATTCTATGATGAAAATACATTTTCAATGAATGATAGGGTGCAAAAGAAGCTGCATGCTACAATTAACTTTGTTAGAAACTTTACAAAGTCAAAATTAATAAACCACAAGAGAAAACACACTCCGACGAACATTATAAGAAAAATAAAAGTTGATTATAGTGTTGATATTTATTATATGAAAGCATGACGTGCTAAGAAACGTGCTATAGAAATACTTAGAGGTGGACTTGCTGATGAATATAGACAAATGTCCAGATACATTCACATGCTAAACACTATGTATCCGAAATCACACATTAGAATGCATAAGGTAGCAGATAATAAATTCAAGTATTCTTTTATAGCTTTACAGCCAAAATGCATAGTTTTCAGCATTGCAGACCAGTAGTTGTGGTTGATGGTGCTCATTTCAGTGGACCGTACAAAGGAACTTTCTTTTCTGCTGACACTTTTGATGACGCGGTATGTCATTTCATATGAATTTAGTGGAGTGAATAATTAAATTAACATAACATTATGTTTCATATTAATTTATCTTGTACCAGTAAATAACAAGTGATGCATGATGATTCTTTAATGTTTTAGATTACATATTGCCAATAGCTTATGGGGTTATAGATTCTCAGAACGATTATGCATGCACGTGATTTTTTAAACAGTTTAGGAGTGCGTATGAAGAGTGTGAGAATATGTGTATTGTATCGGATCGCAATGAAATAATAATTAAAAGTGTCAGCATTATGTATCCTAATATTCCTCATTTTACATGTGTTTGACATCTTTGCAGAAATATTTGCACAAATTTTAGAAGGAGCAAGGACAGACTTAGTGACCTGTACTATTCTATGGCCAAAGCTTATAGAAAAGAAGATTTTGAGTACCTTATGGTCAAGGTCGATAAGGTTGATCATCAAGTCAAGGATTACCTATATGATGTAGGTTATGAGAAGTGATCAAGGGTTCATGCTCCAACAAAATAGAGGTCGGATGATGACATCTAACCTTGTTGAATGTATAAATGGTTGTTTAGTGGAGGCGAGCGAATCGTCGATCTTAGATTTTTTGGAAGAAGTTAAAAAATTATTTGAAACGAGGAACTGCAAAAACAGAGAAATTGCATCATATACAAAAACAACACTAGAGAGAAGGTTTGAGAATATTCTAACACTTAATGGAGTGAAAGCTTCACGAATGACGGTATGTTTTATTAATAACTCAGTTTGTTAAAGTAAATAATTAAGTAATTTTTTATTATTTATTTTTTATATATATTGTTGATTATTTATTTGTTAGGTCAAGCCTGCATCAAAGTATGTCTATTCTGTTTATGAATCTGAAAGAATATACATCGTGGATCTAGATGGTAAAACACGCAACTGCAGTAGATTTCAATTTGAAGAGATTTCATGTCCGCACGCAATTGCAGTATTGAAAAGTAAAAATATTATCAAGTTTAGCCCGTGATGCTCTGATTACTATAAGCCTGCGATATTAGCGAAGACATATAAAGTTTCGATGGTACCTATGCCCTGTAAGAAGGATTAGCATGTGCCTCAATATATCAAAGACGAAGTGATCATATCACCAAAACCCAAAAGATCATCTGGGAGGCTAAAAAAGGGGAGGCATAAGAAAGCAAGTGGAACACTGTTAATTACAAACTGTTGTGAAAAATGTGCGCATGAAGATCACAACATACGCATGTGTGACTTATTTTCGAAAGAGAAATGATTTTTATGTTGCATGTTACACAACATGTTTTAATGTACTCTGATAAATTAATTTATGTTGGTTTGATTTTGATTTGACTAACGTTAAATAATGTTTGAACAATGTTAAAGTTGAGTGAGTATTTTATTTTATGATTTAACGTTTTCAATTTCTTTTATATTTTATTTGATGTTTAATTTTGTTTTTTAAGTAATATATGTCTTTAAATAAGTTTATTTTGTTGTTCAAATGATCCTGCAACTATATCATGAAAGGTTCATCATGTTAAAATGATTTTATTCATTAAATGTATCATTATGATACATCAATGTTATCATCAAGCAAATGAAAAATATAAAACGATACATAACTTTACAAAAAATATGTAAACTTTTATATATTAAGATTTGACTAATAGATTACAAACTCTTAAGTATTGATTATAAAGTCATCAAAATTAATGTAATGCCAAAATTATGATACTACGTGAGTAAAAATATGATATATTACTTGAATTTGTATTACTATTTATGATACATAACTTTAAATCTATCTATGTATCAAGTTTTCTATTATATCATTATGATTTGATATATTTATATGATACATGACTATTAGTATATAGTATGTGAAATTTTTTTTGAAAATACAAGATCGCTAAAGAATGTTATTGCATATAGCGATAATAACCAAATAATTCTTAGTATTTCTAATTCATTACTATGTTAAAGTATTTTGGAATCAAAGTACTTGCAATATTTCAACTAAGAACTGGAATATTTTGAAGTACTATTCAACAATTTTATATATATATGTTATGTTGAATTGCTATTGTTGAAAAAAATAAAAGTAAATAGAGAGTAAAACATCTCACAACTTTAATTGATCTAAATATTAATAATTATTTTCTCCAAAAATAAATAACAGTATTTAACTTAGTAGTTGAAATAACAATAATATTGGCCATTAAGACAGTATACAAAAATTGTATATAACATATCTGACAAAAACTTAATAGCTACTCTATGGCAACAATAACAGAATCATAAGTCGAAGGAACATTACTTGGTCATGGTCTTGGCAGATCATCATTGCCCCTAACATATATTATTACCCTTTTTGATTTCATAGTTCCATAAGAGTGTTGTATATCTCTTTCGATGATATTCAACATCAAAATATGATGAGGAAATTGGCATTCGATCGCTAAGAAACTCAACAAAAGCTATCACAAACACTCTATAGTCCCTGAACATGATTGATCGTATAGTTAGAAAATATTCAATAATAGCAATAAGTTAAACTCTTTGTACATATATAAACTTGTGAAGAGATACTTACAAACTTTCACTAGTTTGTTGTGTAATTTTTTTTACATATTTAATATTAAATGAGTGTTGATTTACAACGCCGATGTCTTGGCTCATATTATCCATGTACGTTTTGATATTGGACCATACCGTACGTTCTGTATTTTTCAGAAAACCACGGTCACATAGGTATGTTGGCAGCATCACAGACAACTTGTGAATCTAAGAATGATTCTAGATTTCTTAATGATAATATTGAGTCATACACCTGGATACATCTTTTCTTTAGAGATATCACAATCAGCACCCAATAAAAATTTTTACCACAGTTTATAGAGACATATACATCATCGATCAAATGCTAAGGTAAATCAGCCAGTATGTTAAATCCTTTTATTATGTTAATCAGTGACTCTTTATTGCTGACAATAATGCACGCTCGTTTATAATCCTGTTGAGTAGAAAGAGCATCATCTGCTGAATCTTGAAAATACCTTTTGTATGTCAAATCAATGTATATTTTGAACAAGAAATTCACAATGGTATATCTGTACTTTTGATTCATTTGTTGCTTTGATTTTTTATGAATCTAGTAGAGTATAACATCTACATATTGCTCCAAATAAGAACATAAATCAGTGCTTGATTTTAACAGATTGATTCTTCTTAAATTATCGATTTGCCAACAAAAATAGATTATGATTGTTACATAATTTGTGTGTGTATATGTCTATCATACCGTAACTAAAGCAGTTTCATAAATAGTTCTAACATCATAAATATAATACATTTCGCATGTTATTATTGTATTATCAAAAAATCATATATTCATAATTATATGATACATTATTATAACTTATGTATCAAAAAATGTATCATATCTTACATTTATGTATCAGAAAATAGTTTGTGATATTTGTATGTAATGATATTCTAATACCTCATCATTTCAGCATGTGTTAGGTTGGGGCATAGTGTAAAATTAATTCTTTGTATCAGGGTATGCAACAATAAAATTCAATGAAATGAATCCAAGTCTAGATTTATGAGTTTTGCAGTGATTTTCCTTAAATTTTCTATAAGAGTAGTTATGATAAGTTTCAATACATCAGAATTTTATTATTACAAGATAATAAGAAAAAAAAGTTCATATCTTGCTTCTTTTCATGAAACTTTAATAATTTTTTGATAATCTATTTAGAGTACAACTCGATTAATTCGGTCGGCCATCTTCGAATATAAGAAAATCATAAAACGGATGTTTCTGAAGAAAATCATTAATCTCCTTGCCTTTACAACTGGAATTAGATTCATTCAAATATGATGACATGAATATCTTAGTTCGTTTCCTGATTCTTGGTGCAGGTGTTTTTATGTCATCCTATTTACCTAAGTGGGCGTCTGAAAAATCTAGTGGAAACTGATTATCACGGATGTACCATTCACTATTAGTGAATTTTTTAGGACTAACAGACTTGAGAGACATTGAAATCACTGGTGTGAAAATGCCAGCTATGATGTTATTTATGGATTCCTGAATCGCATCTGTCAAAATCTCAGTGCAAGACTTCTGAAAAATTAGATACATCATATCAAAAATATCAAAATTAGTTAAATGTACTAGAACTCATATCACATATATAATTTGATATATCTGTAACATATTATCTATGTATCAGGTCTTAAAAAAATCCATATAACACTCAAATGTTATTATGTATGATAAATCATATAATATTTCTGATACATTAAAATTATATATCATACACAATATCCTGAATGTATCAGATGTATTATATATCATGTATTACCTCATTAACAAACACATACCATAACTAATTAAAAATAAGATATACTGCACACACGGTGTATTATGCATATATGTTGTTCATTTTGAACTTCAATGTTCTCTGTTGGTATAGCTGAATTAGGAAGATTAATTTTTTGTGAATGTTCAACATTAATTTTTTTCTTCCAGCGGTCAATCTCAAATAAAGTCAGCATTTCCATCATCATTCTAGTACACAAAATAAAATTACATAACAATAATAATATACAATACACATTTTTCATTTTTCAAATCTTTTGACAAGTTTAGTACGTAGTTCGTTATAACAAGTTTAGTAAACAGATACTGCATACACAGTTATGTATGTGAATATATAATCAGTATATTATTCGTACATTCTGTTCATTTTGAACTTTAATGGTCTCTGTCAGTATAGCTGAATCATGAAAATTGAATTTCTGAGAATGGTCAACATTAATTTTTCATACAACATTCGATCTCCAGTAGAACCAACATTTCCATTATCATTCTGGTACACAAAATAGCATTACATGATAATAATAATATATAATATATATTTAAAAAATTTCAGCTGATTTACCTTGTCAGGTATATTCTTTGGTTGTTCTTTCGGACTATCTAATTCATTACCATTTTTCTCATTCTTTGTGTCATTTCTATTTGAACTATTGTTGTCATAAACAATCTAAAAAACATACACCTTTTTATTCAATAATTTTCTAGTAAATTGAAGGTGCTTAAATAAAAGTTACTTGTTGAAGAGCATGAGGCTTCTCTTTTAAAGTTGTCATCAGCTCTTGATATTTTTTTTTCATTAATGCTTCAATGTGATCAATTTTTTTGTCAACTTTCAAAAGTAAACAAAAATACTAGATATGTCAAGTTGGCCAATTTCATATATAAAACTACATATAGCACATACATATGTCTCGAAAAATAATTGTATTGCATTTATATCAACTTTAAGCAAAAGTTGCTCATGATGCATGCCTCCAGACACATTATTTTTTTGTAGACTCACGCATAGGAGACACAATTGGTGGTGTCTGTACACCATGATCTATGAGAGATGATTCATCTTGAGCTTGTTCATTGATGAGGTCAACAGATGATTTTGATGTACCCGGAGGAAATAATCGCAGATTCCTTTGACTTAGCTGTTTTCTTTCTTATTTTTGAAGGCAGGGTCAATGATGTATCATACATAGTCTTTGACTTGATTAATATATCGATTGATGGTGGGGTAGTAAAATCATATGAATTTAATGCACCAGCTATTATCGTGGCTTCATGATTAATTTTTTTTATGCCCACGCGATGTGGATGGCAAAGTGGAATTGACAGAACCATTCAAATTCACACCAGCAGATTTAAAAATTGAAGATAACTCAGCTCATCTACCGTAGGACTTAGGTTGATATACACATACTGCAATTAAGATGCAAAAAAAATATCAAGATCAGCAAAATGAAAGTAACAATAATAATATTAAATTACTTTAAGTAACAGTCAGCATTGTATCATAAGTTTAATTGTTATGTATCATGTATCAAATAAAAATTATTGAAACACCCCAAGTGTTGATCTCTGAGAATTTCTGAAATTTTATCCTCGTTGTCCTGACTACAACTTATCCTAAGAGTCGTAGGGAGTCACGATAATTTGTTTGACTCAAATCGTAGCCTAAATAGAGTATGTATGGCTAAGTTTTGTTCTGAGTATGAGTGGCTCACTACGAGTCGTAAAGACTCATTACGAGTCATTTTGTGCAAACCTTAAGATATCTAGTGTTTACCTCAAATAATTTTTGTGTTGACTACAATTGGATCCCAGAATCATAGGATCCCCTATGCAAGTCGTATTAGTTGAGTTGCAGGGTCAACGGTGTATGTGTACCTTTAAAACTATCTTGACTACGACTCGTTGTGACAAGTCGTAACGAGTCCCTACGAGTCGTATAGTGACCCGTAAATACTGATGATTAAATTTCAGCTTTTAATTTGAGGACACTTTGAACAATTTAATTCTTACCCAATTAAAACTCTACGTTCATAAAGCACTCAAGAGGATTATTTTTTATTCTTGAAGTAATTAAACACTCTCAGAACTCTCTCAAGCAAAATACTTAGAGTTTTCAAGAAGTAGGTCATCCAAAGGGTCAAGGGTTGAATTCTCTCCATAATCTTGGATATTTCAGGCATGATACTATTTTTTAATTGCTAATTTGTTAAAAACACATATTTTAAAGTATTGTTCATAAGGTATTGATGTTGGTTTGAAACATGGGTTGAGGGTTTTGAATGCTTGTTGTTGAATAATGTTTCCTATGATTTACATATGATTGTCCATGTTTTAATTATGATTTTGAAATTATAGGGTGCATAGGTATAGTGAATAAATGAGGGGATTGTGATTTTCCCCAACTTGTGATTTTTGAAGTGGTAATGACCCTAGCCCCATATTGTGAAATTGATTTTGAATATGAAGAGTATGTACATTGAACTATGCTTAAACTATTGCATAATGTGAAAATGTTAATGAAGCATAATGATTTTGAATTGAACCTTATGGGATTATATAATTTTTCAAGCTAATGCATAATTGAATCAAGGGGGCTATGAATTTTTCTAAATAATAAAATTATTTTGGCATGTTGATGTTACCTTGCAAGTGTAGATGGTATGACGATACGAACTATGTATGCCTAAATGCGTATCATGGTTCAATGAATGAAAATATGTTATAATTATTTTAATTGGGCTTTAATGAGGGTTGTGCAGCTGAATCATGAAAGTGAAGGTCCCAAGGGATCACTATTGGAAACCGTAGTTGCCGACACGGGGGTTGAAATGACTGGGTAGTTTGAGTCCCCTCCTTATTGTTATTACATGATTAGGAGGTTTGAGTCCCCTCCCCCATAATAAATCACATGATTGGGTACTTAAGTCACCGTTGTATGTCAGGAGGTTCGAGTTCCCCATAGTGCATATATATATCCTCTGATTCATGCGGTCACACGCACTAGGGCCCTACCATCTGGGAGAGAGTTGCGCACAATAGCCTGTGGGTGCCTTCTTATGTTATGAAGGTTGAGCTACACAATTCAGGATAAAGTTCTAAAATGCATACTAAGTCTTATTTCCCTATATTATTTATATATGTATTATGATGTGATTCATATGGTATTTGAAATGATTGAACTTGACATTATTTTGTCCCCTATTTATGAGTTTTATGCTAGTATTGACCCCACTAATCATCTCCAGATGTTGTATTCCCACGTGATGCAGGCACCAGAGATACTTTTACTTTTTATGCAAAGAGTTAGGTGGATTGACTCGGTTCCTCAGTTCGTTGTGGTGACGTGGTGAGCTGTCATTCTCTGAAAGGCTTAGATATTTCATAAGTTTTCATTCTTAGATTAGAATTAAGAGTTTACATTATTATTGTCATTGTTAGAGTCGGGAGCATGTCCCGATCAAGACTGATTTTTTATTCTTTTTGCATAGAGGCTTTGTTAGATTACTGTGGACTTGGGTGATGTTGGTTGGATGTGTTTAGTCGGTTTTTGATCATTGGTTATATACATATCTTTTATTCTTTGAACTTATCTCGTGCTATCTTGTTATATGTTTAGAATTCAGCCATTGTTGGGCGGTGTGTGGTATTTGATTAGGTTCAGGGGTGGTCTCTGATCCACGGTGAATTAGAGATTCCCGTCATGGTCAGACCCTAATTCGAATCGTGATAATTATAATTTATTATATAATAATTAAAATACTATTTTGATGAAGGCATTCCTATGTAAGATGTATGTTTACATAAGAAAAATTCTACACTATTATTGTATCAATGAGTTACATGCTTCAACATTCATTTACAAAATAGTATATAATAAAAACATAAAATAAACTTCTATGTATGCAACAAAAAATAGCAAGAAGATAGAACATAACGAAAAATTATCTTGCTAAACATTTTACCCATAACCTTCTCATATTTAGGCTTTGTTTCAATCACAAATCAGTTAAATATCCTCGATATAGGATTTTCTATACAATAAGCAATCCCTCTATCTACTTCAGAATAATATTTGTACATCCACACATTGAGAACGTGTGGAATTTCTCTTAAACAATAAGCTGCTTTTCAATAAAGAAGTCCTATCTCAACGAATTCATCAACTTATCGAAAGCAATCTTTCCCCCCGAATAATGTTCATATCGTCCATCCTCGACTATCTTGAATTTCGAGAAGCTAACAGATGCATCACCAGATTCAGAGAACAAATATGTATGAATGAAAACTAATATGGCCATCCGCAATGCATCCTAAAAATTATCAAAATTGTCCATCATAAAACATTCAACCAATGTTTTTTGGAGATTTTATTTTTTGTCTCTAAAAAATATTTTGTTAATAACAAATAAGGATTTGAAGTGGGATACTGAAAGTCTTCAGTGTCGGCGGTGCAGTTCAAACCACTAATGAGAGAAAATTCAAATAGAGTAAATTTCAGCACTGTTCCCTTCACATATACATGTAATTCATTTGGATTCTCTTGCAGCATCCCAAGCTTCAACAAGCATTTGGTTATTTTACCTTAAAAATTTGATTTGGGCATATCAACAAATACACCAAAGCATGCTTAGATAATTTGAGTACTTTCTTACCCACATAATTCTTAATATCGATAGCAAAGTTAAGGTTGCACGAACTACCAAATCTCAGTGGATGAGGTGGGATAGTTTTGATCACATATTTCATCCCATGCGTTAAGAAACATTGAACATAATATAACATAACAAAGAATTATAAAGATATATTTATTTTTATAATACATTTCTTAACATTATATCTATGTCTTGACTCAGTATTTGAATGTATCAGGTGCAAAACAATTCAAATCAAATACAAATTTTACTATGTATCGAAAATCATGATATATCTCATAAAATTAGATTTATGTATCATACTCAGTATGTTGAATGTATCAGGTGTAAAAGAACCCAAATCATATATAAATTTTTAATATGTATCATAAAGAATGCAATATCTCGTTAAAATTAGATCTATGTATCAGACTCAGTGTATTAAATGTATCAGGTATAAAAAGAAATAAAATCACATATAAATTATAACATGTATCAAAAATCATGAAATGTCTTAGAAACATTAGATCTATATATCGGATTCGGTATATTAAATGTATCAAGTTTAAAAAAAACTAAAATTACATGTAAATTTTAGTATGTATCAGAAAACATGCAATATCTCAGTAACATTATATTTATGTATCAAGCTCACAATTTACATTATCGTTTGTTACATTCTATATTATGATACATAATTATAATGTGTATGGGAGAAATTTATCTATCAGATACATAAAAATTATAGCTTTAGTAATGGGTCTCTTTTCGCAACTTTCTTTCTTCTTCTCTTTGAAACAGCAACAACAAGCTTTTTTCCTTTACTACTAGAAACATTCCATAAATTCTTCATCATTGTAGGATCATTTCGATGCTTAGATCTATTTTCACGAAAATCACTATCTTCAAAATTGAATTGACCAGGCACAAACTCAACACCAATTTCAATAGGATTTGTTGCATGTAATTGAGTAAGACCAATACTAAAAGATGGTCCTGACTCCATTAATGCTGTTAAAATGGTTAAAGAATATTAAATTGAAAAATGATTTGCTTCAATTTCTGAACTAATATACTTAAAAATCAAATGAAAAATAAATTAACCTCCAATTTATTTTGATAACTAAGTTAATGGAGGTTGTGTGTGGACGTTGTAACTTCAATGTTGATGGATTGGAGGAGAACCGCTTCTGCATTAAAAATGATATTTTGGCGTCATCTGCACTATTATAACCATGATTTAGGGAGAAAATTTAGGAGTTGTGTGTTGTGTACAATAGTGGATAGTAATGTATCTGAGAAATACCGTGTTTAGTGATTTAGAAGAAATTTTTATAATTAGTTTAGTGGGATGAGATTTTAAGTAATATTGAAAACTTAAGGTGTTGTTTTATGTAATTTTTTCTAAAAATAATTTGTCAAAGTAAATCTATGCACTTGGATTGAGGGTCTTGCAAAAACAGACTCTCTATTTCTACAAGATAGTGGTAAGATTTGGTTACATTCTATCCTCTCCAGACTCTACTTATAAAAACCTATTGGATATATTATTATTGTTGAAGTTAAATCAATTTTGAAATATTGAACAAGTAAAAGTGAATGTATATTAAATTAGAGATTTCTTTCTCATATTAATATAGGGACTTTTTTGCCCATAATAATAAATTACATTAGGGACTTAAAAAAGTAGTTTTAAGATAATGATGCGTCTGATTCTAATTTGGTTTACTATTTGGAGTTGGCCTTTTGATTCGATGACATGGATGAACACAAAGGTACTTCTAATTGACCGGTTATTAAGGGTCTAATTTATCATTTATTTTAAAAAATTAACTAAATACGTATTTCATCATATTTTGGGATCAAACTTATCCTCGCTATCATATTGGGTCCAATTTTACTGCTCCACTTTAAAAAATTAGCTAGATATACCCTTTTATCATACTTTGGGTCAGCTTATCCTCAATGACATACTTTGGAGTTAAATTTACTTTAATTTTTAAGAAAATTTTCACACGTACTCTTTCTTTAATAAAAAATCTCACATCAACGTTAAATGACTCATTTTTAAAAAAACTAATTTAGGGTACGTGTGTTGCACGTTAATTTTAACTGATCATCTTCAAACCATTACTCTTAATGCAACGCACAATAAAATTTTGATTCGGTTATTTAGAAATCCTAACTAATGAAACTGAAGCTTATGCATAGAAAATATTCGTAATCTAGAATAGAATAGCATTATTAGATATTAATTCGAAATAAGTTGGCGAATGAAATTAAAGAAATTATTGTACTTGAAAAATCTCGGCAACAACATGATGAAGAATTTATGAAAATTTCTAACAGTAAAGTTACTCTTTGTTCTGCAACAAAAAATCACTGCAGTGAAAATATCAACGTTAGTACCTCCTATTAAGGAAATATGACAGTGAATAAAACATATCAATTAGTAACTAAAGTAGTGGATAATATTTAAAGAAATAATGCACAAACTAATGCGGTAACTGAAACACGATATACAATAGATTGCAATAGACATCAAAAGAAAGAAAATATATGTACGAGACTAATACAACATCAGGCACAATGCTCCTAGACTCCCACCAAATCTAAGTCTGTTGAAAAGGAAGTCAAAGAATAACTATACCTACTAACCTTCTACACTAATCTGTGACTTTCATATCCTTTAATGCATTTATATATATATAAAAAAAGAATCACAAATTTTTTAAAGCGAATATATTAAGGGCATGCAACAATATTAGAACTAAATTGCACATAAAAAATACTACATTGCAATAAACGTGATTCATAAATCAAAAAGAATTTCACCTTCTGCCTAATCCGTGACATCCACACCCTCCTATTTAATGCACATGTATAGATAAGAATCACAAATTTCTAAAAATAAATCTACTACGGACATGCGACAATATTAGAACTAAATTGCACATCGAAGCTACGACATTACATAAAACACGATTCATCTATCAAGAAGAATTTAATCGTCTACCCTAATTCATGACTTCTATACCCTTCTGTATAATAGACATGTATAGAGAAAGAATCACACTGAAAACAAATAAACTAAGGCGTGAAATAATATTAGAACTAAAATGCACATAAAAGTTATGACATTAAAAAAATATGATTCATAATAAATAAAAAGAATTAAACCTTCTACCCTAATCCACGACCTTCACACCCTTCTATCTAATATATTTGTATAAAATACATGCTCTAAAAGCTAAATGTGCAAAAAAAAATTATTTCCTTCTATCCTGCTTTCTTATGATAAAACATGATAAGAAACTAAATGTATAAACAATTAAAGATCAAACACTCTGATCTCATAAATATAATATAATACAATATGGAAATAAGAGTCTTACTTTGATCAAATGCACGAAATAATAACTCAATCCAACAACATGTAATAGCTATTTTCTTATTTAAATTACTGTTATGATATATATCAATTATAGTAAATGTCTATCAGGATCTATTTGATGTCTATCAGGATTTGATGTATTTGTCTTTTAGTGTGAAACTAGGGACAAATTCCTCTTATAAATAGAAGGGCTTCCTTCATTGTAAATCATCCCTCAAGAAGTAATAAGAATTACTCTCTCTTCTCTCTCTACTCTTCTTTTTTATTCTTTCTTATTTTATAACACGTTATCAGCACGAGACTCTGTCAAACAAGGTGAGATTATAAATCTGAAGGATTTCAAGGTTAGTAATTCTTTATGTTATCTTTCTTTTGTTACTACTAATATAATTATTATTGGATTTGAGAAAAAATAATTGATTTGGAACCATTTATATTTTAAATTTATTCCTCAAGAACAATATTATCAAAAAGGATGATAATATGTTGGGTTCAAGTCTCATCGATTCATGCCTAAGACGTTTTTATATGAATAAGATGTTGAGTTTGAATCTCAATACACCATATTGATGATATTATGATGGCTAAGGAAAAATAATAGGTGTTTAATGAAAAGTCATGAAATTCGACCCATTGAATATGCTTCATTCCATGAAGTGAATGTGGTAGTAATATATGATAAGTCTGAAATATGACAACTTACTTCATTCTTGAGGTGTATGTGGTAGCAGTGCATAATATGTCTGAAAGAAGACAAGTGACTGAATGCACGAATATACGCGTGGAGGGATAATATGATAATGATCATTAAAAGTGATGATATTTTCACACGCTTATATGATTATAAGATATACTAGAAAAAAATTCTCTACATCATATGTATGCCTCGATTTGCTTCTGAAGTAACAAAATCTTGAAAGAGGTTATAAGCTATCATAATTTGATAGGCTTAATACACGATTATATTTCATTCCTGGGGAATGAGAAACTTATTAATGCAAACGTGCACTTGATTGTGATTGTATCACAACTCACCTCCGAAAGAGGTTGAATAATTTTGAAATCTACTTCTGAAGTAGTAAATCTGAAATTTATTCATATAATAGTAAATCTGAAATTTACTAAAGCAAAAACACATATGATGGTAAACTTGGAGTTTACTAGACTAAAAGTTCATAAGTTGACATGAACGATTGTGATATCCCGAAGATGTGCATACTGAGTATTGAACATATATTGAAGAATTAGAAAATTCTTCATGAACTTTAATGTTGCTTGTTTTCATGATAAGTTGGTTGGACCAACTAATTTTGGGATTGGATCCCTCAAAATCTGAAAAGAATAAAAGGTGAATAAGGGCCCGTTCACCTATCATGTGATATGTTGAAAAGATGCATCAATAAGATGATCACATGTACATTCATGGTCAACCTACGTTTGACATTCATAAAGTTACTTGTTCAATATAAATTGAGCATAATTTTCAGATTGTGTAATCAAGATAATTCATCTTGATGATGATGGTTTAGCATTGAATGCCTTCCATAAATAGTTGAACCATTACTAATGAGTACAAAGTTTCATGTATTGGTATGAAATATGATATATTGCATACAATAGCACTTGTATGCATTAGACCAATATATTATGATTATCTCTTCTCTTTCAATTGGTTCAAGGTCAGGAACCAACTATTCCATCTAATAATTTTGATGTGCGGTATACGATTAATAAATATACCACGATGCACAAAGATGGATTCCTCAAAGAAGATGGAGGATGTATGTTAGTTTTCCTAACATAAGGGGGAGATTATAAGCAGCTATGAAATATGTTAGGAATTATCATCAGATCTTCATTCAAAAGATAATTCAAGTCAAATGCCGAAAATATCTCATATTTAGCTGCAAGTGCTCCTATTTTGTGTCCTTAAAGGATAAAGTCTATGCATGAGTGAAGCTTGATAGACCAATCGGTTTCAAATAAAATAATCCTTGAAAAGGATAAGGAGCAAATAATCATGATAAGAAGGCAATGTGCTCTTGAAGAGCCTACGACATAACACTTCATGAAATCTTATGAGAGGTACCTGAAAATAATGAAGTGATGAGATCTCAAAATGTTATGTCGCATTGTGAACCGATACAAAATAAAAAATCATCGATGATATCTTTGATACAATATTGGTGCAATATTGTAAAAGATTATGAGGATTTGAATTCTACGTTAATTTAAGCATGCTGACGTAGAAATATTTATCAAGTGACCTGAAAGGATGTATTTTGGTAAGTATAAAACTTATTTGATTTGCAGTACAGACACTTGAAGATGTCACACTTGACATGTTGGATATTGTTACTTGACAAACATCCATATGAAACTCCCTAAAGGATTCAAAATGCCTGAAACATATAAAGTTTCTGGAAAACTTTTTATTATACTCATAAGATATAATTTGATGATTTGAGTATCATTGAAACTCTTGGAGAGTTTTCAAAAGCAATAGAGTATTTGCTTAAATGAGAAACATGCAAAAATTAAATAAAGATCCATTCCGTCCTCAAGAAAAGAATGAGGAACTCCTTGGTTATGAAGTACCATATCTTAGTGCAATTGATGCACTAATGTATCTTGCAAATACTATAAGGCCTGATATAGCCTTTTTTTTAGTTAATTTGTTAGTAAGTTTGCAGTCCCGATCTTATTGTTCATACTGATTTTGGGTACTTATCTAACCTACTTAAAGTTCAGTCTCAAATAGGCTATGTGTTCATATGTGGTGGTACTGCAATATCTTGGAGATATACAAAGTAGTCTATCGTAGCCATTTCATCGAATCATGCTGAGATAATAGATATTCATGAAGTAAGCCGAGAATGTGTATGGTTGAGGTCCATGATACATATCATTCAAGAAAAATGTGGTATGAAATAAGACAATCTACCCACAATTTTATACGGAGACAATGCATCATGCATAGCACATCTTAATGGAGGATTCATAAAAGGAGATAGAATGAAGCACACTTCATCAAAGCTTGTCTACATACATGAGCTACAAAAGAATGGTGATATCAACGTGCAACAGATTCGTTCAAGTGAAAATGTGGTTGATTTATTCACCAAGTCTTCTCCAATTACAACTTTTAAGAAGATGGTGCACAAGATCGGAATGCAAAGATTCAAGGATGTTCTTATTAGGGGGAGTTAATACGCGTTGTACTCTTTTTCCCTTACGAGGTTTTGTCCCACTGGGTTTTCCTTGTAAGGTTTTTAATGAGGCAGTCTATATGCGTATTGTTAGACATTCAAGGAGGAGTGTTATGATATATATCAATTATAGTGAATGTCTACCAAGATCTATCAAGATCTATTTGATGTCTATTAGGATTTGATATATTTATATTTTAGTGTGAAACTAGGGGCAAATTCCCCCTATAAATAGAAGGTTTCCTTCATTGTAAATCATCTCTCAAGAAGTAATAAGAATTACTCTCTCTTCTTTCTCTACTCTTCTTCTTTATTCTTTCTTGTTTTATAACAATTACCATATTTTTATACGGAGTATAACATTTTTAGTATCAAGTTTTTCTAACTCTAATATTTTCTGTTTTTTAATATAATATTTCAAAACTTAATACACAACTTTTATTATGTTCAACTTTACCAATAAATATGCGAAGGTTTGCCGAAGCGCTTATTAGACTATAATATAATCTTTATATATTGATATTCATAATAAAATATACCAAAATGTGTCCATAATTAAATATGAATAATTATATTATTTGGACAAACTTTAAATTTATAATTATCTATCAAAAATACAATATAATTTATTATTTTATAACTTCAAAAATAAACTAGTACAAAGGGATTCTAATTCTAGAGTGAATAAATTTTTTATTTGAACAAAGAAAAAATAAAAAATCTTTAATTTTTCAGCTGAGATGGGATCATAAAACCAACGTTTACTGAGATGATCATGTATACCATAAGCAGATGTTCAAAATTATTATAAAACTAAATTTATCATGTCAACATTGACAAGTACAACTAAGAAGAGCCAGAAGTGATAACTCTCTTTGATTTATATATTTGATTTGAAGATATCAGAAAATAATAACTTACAAACATCAATTGCTAGCATATTGATATTAACAAATGATCTAGAATCTAGATTTATGTACTTCCAGGTGAAGAGCGATTCTAATAATTCATAATTAAAAGCTGAGTATTAGAAGTATATACTACGTTACGACCTTTTGCTTTAAGAAGGACATTTAAAGAGTCACAGAAATTAAGTCCTGTTTCAAACAGGATAAGAGGTAGTCGACGAAGAAACAAACATACCAACCTAAACACAAATAATATTGATCTTTTTTTTTTAAGGAAAAGTCGATGAAGCCTATTTTAATTAAAGGATTTTGTGTCTATTTTTGCTAAATTGTAATAAATCTATTATCGTCAATATTTAATATTAGAAAATGTGAAAAGACAATTTTTTCTAAACAAGAGTCTTTTAATAAATGACAAAAAGTTCAAACGACATTTCTAAGGTTTCACACTTTTAGTATCTATATCTATATCTATAATATATTAAAAGTGTGATGACCCTTAGAAATGTGATTTGAACTTTTTGTCCGACTCTTCTTTAGACAAAACTGTCTTTTCACTATATTTTTTAATTTATTATTTAATTATTTTTTACTATATTAACTAGACATTCTAAAATATATGGGACTCCTAAATTATATGGGACTCCTAAAATATATGGTAGGGGAATTAATTAATATTTTTCTTTTTATTAGACTTTCCAAAATATATAGACTCCTAAAATATATGGTAGAATAATTAATTAATATTTTATTTTTTACTATTTAATTAGAAAAAATACTCCTAAAATAGGAACAAACCAGTTTCCTTTATTTATTGGGAGAATATGTCAATTGCCCTTCAAATTCACACCGTTATTCGGTACTTTTTTCGTATTTTCAACTTCCAAATCTTTTAACTTTTTAATTTTTTCATGATTCATTGCTTTTTCTTTAAAAAAAATAAAATCTCAAATGCAGTGTTACTTGAGAAAATTGAAGGAAAGATGTCTTTTAAGTCTTGAATGAAGGATTGGTGACATTGACTAATTTAAAGGGCCAAACATAATTAAAAAACTTGATTAGGTTAATTGTGGACTTGATTAATATTTTCTAAACTTTTTTATTTTTTTAAAAATACAAATTAACCCACACCTACAAAACTTCACTCCCTCTGCAAATCAATCTTCTCTCTTCTCTCTTTCTCTCGATAGTTTCTCTCTCTAACTTCTCCCAACCAACAACTTTTCAAATTTCTTCCTTCAATCTTGTGCAACTTCAACCTCTGGCAACAAATATTTTTGAGTTCATGCCCATTCCTTTTTTACTTTCAACCGTCAGTCGACGTGACAACATTCTCCGTCAGTCAACCTCGTTTCTTTTCAATTTTAACAAGTAAAAAATTAGGGCTTTTAAGTTATGCCGAAAATGAGGAACTTGATTTGTTGGTGTTTGTTATTTTTTTATGTTTTTTGTTATTTTTTTAATGTTTGTTATTTTTTAGTTGAATTTCTCATCTGAATGTATCTGCTACTGCTGTTTTTTAATAATGGATAAAACATATAACGTGAATCCAACAGATGAGTATTTGTTGTAACATATATGACTAATCTGTTGCACAGATTAGTAATCTGTTGCAACATATATGACTAATATGTTGCGCAGATTAGTAATTTGTTGCAACATATATGACTAATCTGTTGCACAGATTAGTAATATGTTGCAACATATATGACTAATCTGTTGCAACATATATGACTAATTTGTTGCAACAAATGAGTAATCTGTTGCAACATATATGACTAATTTATTACAACAAATGAGTAATTTGTTGCAACATATATGACTAATCTGTTGCAAAAGATTACTCATTTGTTGGATTCATTTTATAGTGTTGTAATATGAATCCAATATATGGGTCATCTGTTGCAACAGATTAGTCATATATTGCAATAAATTACTCACTTGTTGCAATAGATGACTCATATGTTGGATCCATGCTGCAGGTTCTATCCATTGTAGCAGTTGCAGATATACCATATAAGAAATTCAACAAAAATTATAATTTTACTTACAAAATAAGCTATGAAGTAATATCCAAGTGATATACGAACAAAATTTGACCTAAAATTTTTCTAAAAAATTTCAACAGGGGCACAACGAATAAGTAAAACACATGAAAAAATTCATGAAATAGGTAAAGAAGACAAAAATAATATACCATACATCAAATGCAAAAGGATCAAGGGGACAAACATTTGAGTTCTCCTAAAAACGTTTAAGTTCTCTAATATTTTACTTGCTTTCTAATAGTTGACCCATCTGTTACAACAGATTTTCTATCTGTTTGATAATTTTCAATAGATGAATCATCTGATGCAACATGCTAGTCATCTGTTGATTCAAATTAAGCAATTATTAGTAATAACTAAATTGATTTAGCTAAAATGAAAGACGTCTCTACGATAAAGGGACAAACATTTGTGTTCTCCTAAAAATATTTGAGTTTCCTAGTATTTTAATTATTTTTCAACAGATTATCTATTTATTGCAACAAGTTAGTCATCTATTGCAACAGATGTTTATAATAGGTTAGTCATTTGTTTATTCAAATTAAGTAATTATTAATAATAACTAAATTAATTTAATTAAAATTGAAGACAAGTCTTTAATACAAGACCTTAGACAAGGGGACAAATGTTTGAGTTCTCCTAAAAGCATTTGAGCTTTTGTATTTTAAATTGCTTTTCAACATATATTAAACTCGGAACCAAAATGAGCCACGAAATTGAAAAAGTGACCAAAATGGGCCACCTATTTAAAAAGTTACCAAAATAGGCTAAACGTAATAATTTATTACGTTTTCTACTTTAATTCTTAACGGTCAACTAACGGAGTTGACTTTTACTAAAACGTAAGAATTTCTTACGTTTTACACGATAACCGAGAAAAAAAATATAATGAATTGTCAAATCAATTAAAAAGGTACTAAAAAAAGAAGTTACGTTCTTAATTTTTTTATAGCAGTGGTCCCCCACCCAATTTTCTTTTTTCCACAAATGTCCCATCACTTCTACTTTTTTCTCTTTTTACATATGATAATTATGAATTTTTTTATTAGTTAAATTTATTTATATTTTACATGTAGTTCAAAGAATTTATTTTTTCTAATAATTTTTTACGTTTTACATTAAAAAAAAATTTAAAAAAGAAGTATCAATTACCTCATTAACGTAGCAATTTTCTTATATTTATTCTATATCAAAAAATAATCACTTCTATCCTTAATTATCCGATTTCTCTTTAAAAAAATTATACTTTTGAGTTTTCCTCTACTCCAAAATAGTGAAATATTGAATTATCGTCGATCAAATATGCTACTATATACAAGAATTATATTTTTTTAGGAGTGTTCTTGAAAAAATATATTTTCTTATATTAATTTAGGAGTGTTCCTAAATTAAATTGTGATTTTTTACTCCATTAATTATAATATGAAACTTATTTGTGCATGTGAGTCTCCTCAATATCCTAATCGAAACACTAATCGAAAACTACGATGAATCACTATCCGAAAAAATTAATTTCATATTTCTAACACACCAAAAAAAATATAATTCTTGTATATAGTAGCATATTTGATCGACGATAATTCAACATTTAACTATTTTGGAGTAGAGAAAAACTCAAAAGTATAATTTTTTTAGAGAGTAATCGGATAATTAAGGATAAAAGTAATTATTTTTTGATATAGAATAAATATAAGAAAATTACTAAGTTAATGAGGTAATTGATACTTCTATTTTTTAATTTTTTTATGTAAAACGTAAAAATTTATTACATAGAGGAAAAAATAAATTATTTGAACTACATGTAAAATATAAATAAATTTAACTAATCAAAAAATTTATAATTATCATATGTAAAAAAGGAAAAAGTAGAAGTGATGGGACATTTGTGGAAAAAGAAATTGTGGGTGGGGGACCACTGTTATAAAAAAGTTAAGAACATAACTTTTTATTATGTTGAACAACTCGTTTTTTAGTATCTTTTTAATTGATTTGATAATTCACTGCATTTTTTTCTCGGTCATCGTGTAAAATGTAAGAAATTCTTACGTTTTTGTAAAAGTCAACTCCGTTAGTTGACCGTTAAGAAAAAAATAGAAAACATAATAAATTATTACGTTTAGCCTATTTTGGTAACTTTTTAAATAGGTGACCTATTTTGGTCACTTTTTAAATTCTATGGCTCATTTTGGTTTTGAGTTCACATATATATTGTCTATTTAATAATTTTCAATAGATGAGTCATATGTTGCAACAATTTAGTCATCTGTTGCAACAGATATCTATATTTGTTGGATAATTTTCAATAGATGAGTTAGCTATTGCAACAGGTTAGTCATTTGTTGCAACAGATGTCTATATATGTTTGGTCATTTTCAACAAATGTCTTTAACTGTTTGATATTTTCCAACAGATTACTCATCTATTGCAACATGTTAATTGAAATCGTAATTGAATTTATCAATTCATCTTTAATTTTAGTTAAATCAATGTTGTTATTACTAATAATGTCTTAATTTGAATCATTACAAATAAAATTGGTCAATTAACACTTTACTCAAGACGAATACACTTAGATGATCAGGTAACTACTATTTGATTAATTAAAATCGTAATTAAATTATCAATTCATCTTTAATTTTAGTTAAATCAATTTAGTTATTACTAATAATTACTTAATTTTAATTATTTCAAATCAAATTGGTCAATTGATCATTCTACTTAAGACGAAACACTTAGTTGATCATGTAATTACTATAAAACTAATTGAAATTGTAACTGAACTTATTAATTCATCTTTAATTTTAGTTAACTCAATATAGTTATTTCTAATTATGGCTTGGTTTGAATCATTACAAATAAAATTGGTCAATTGATCACTCTACTCAGGACGAACACACTTAGTTGATCGTGTAATTACCATGAGATTAATTGAAACAGTAATTGAACTTATTAATACTAGTTAAATCAATTTAGTTATTACTAATATAATGACTTAATATGAATCAATAGATGACTAAGATGTTGCAAAAGATGAGTAATCTGTTGAAAATGACCAAACACATAAAGACATTTGTTACAACAGATTAGTCACCTATTGCAACAGATAAGTAATCTGTTGGAAATAACAAACAGATAAAGTCATATGTTGCAATAGATTGGTCATCTGTTGGAAATGACCAATAGATAAAGACATTTGTTACAACAGATGACTAATCTATTGCAACATATGTGCATATCTGTTTGATAATTTTCAACAAATGATTCTTCTGTTGCAACAGATTAAATCTGTTGCAATAGGTTATACACTTAAATGATCATGTAATTACTATGAGATTAATTGAAATTGTAATTATTAAATCAATTTGGTTATTACTAATAATGACTTAATTTGAATCATTTCAAATAAAATTAGTCAATTGATCACTCTACTCAGAACGAACACACTAAGATGATCGTGTAATTAATATAAGAATAATTAAAATCATAATTGAACTTATCAATTCATCTTTAATTTTAGTTATATTAATGTAGTTATTACTAATAATATCTTAATTTGAATCATTTCAAATAAAATTGGTCAATTAACACTTTACTCAAGACGAATACACTTAGAAGATCATGTAATTACTATGAGATTAATTGAAATCGTTATTAAAATTATCAATTCATCTTTAATTTTAGTTAAATTAATTTAATTATTACTAAGAATTGCTTGATTTTAATTATTTCAAATAAAATTGGTCAATTGATCATTCTACTTAAGACGAAACACTTAGTTGATCATGTAATTACTATAAAATTAATTGAAATTGTAAGTCAACTTACTAATTCATCTTTAATTCTAGTTAAATCAATATAGTTATTTCTAATTATGGTTTGGTTTTAATCATTTCAAATAAAATTGGTCAATTGATTACTCTACTCAGGACGAACACACTTAGTTGATAGTGTAATTACCATGAGATTAATTGAAACTGTAATTAAACTTATTAATTCATGTTTAATTCTAGTTAAATAAATTTAGTTATTACTAATATAATGGCTTAATATGAATTAATAGATGACTAACATGTTGCAAAAGATGAGTAATCTATTGAAAATGACTAAACAGATAAAGACATTTGTTAGAAATGACAAAACAGATAAAGACATCTGTTGGAAATGACCAAATAAATATAGACATATGTTGCAACAGATGACTAATCTGTTGCAATAAATGACTCAGCTATTGAAAATTATCAAACAAATATAGACATCTGTTGCAACAGATGACTAAGTTGTTGCAATAGATGACTCATCTATTGAAAATTATCAAACATATAGGATATATGCTGGAAAATAATTTAAAATACTAAAGCTCAGATGTTTTTAAGAGAACTCAAATGGCTGTCCCCTTGTCTAAGGTTTTGTCTTTAATTTTAGTTAAATCAATTTAGTTATTACTAATAATTGCTTAATTTGAATAATTTTAAATAAAATTTATCAATTGATCATTCTATTAAGGATGAATACATTAATTGAAATTGTAAGTGGACTTATCAATTTATCTTTAATTTAGTCAAAATCAATTTATTTATTACTAATAATGACTTAATTTGAATCATTTGAAATAAAATTGGTCGATTGATCACTCTCCTCGAGACGAATACACATAGTTGATCATGTAATTACTATGAGATTAATTAAAATTGTAAGTGAACTTATCAATTCATCTTTAGTTTTAGTTATATCAATTTAGTTATTACGAATAATGGCTTAATTTGATTCATTTCAAATAAAATTGGTCAATTGATCCACTCTAATCATGATGAATACACTTAGTTGATAATTTAATTACTATGAGATTAATTAAAATTGTAAGTTTATCTTTAATTTTAGTTAAATCAATTTAGTTATTACTAATAATATTTTAATTTGAATTATTTCAAATAAAATTGGTCGATTGATCACTCTACTCGGGACGAATACACTTAGTTAATTAGGTAATTACGATGAGATTAATTGAAATTGTAAGTGAACTCATTAATTCATGTTTAATTTTAGTTAAATCAACATAGGCTTAATGTGAATCATTTAAAATAAAATTGGTCAATTAATTATTCTACTAAGGATGAAACACTTAATTGATCATTTAATTACTGAGATTAATTGAAATCCTAATTGAACTTACTAATTCATCTTTAATTTTAGTTAAATCAATGTAGTTATTTCTAATAATGATTTAATTTGAATTATTTCACATAAAATTTGTCAATTAGTCATTCTACTCAGTACGAAACACTTAATTGATCATGTAATTACTATGAAATTAATTGAAATCATAATTGAACTTACTAATTCATTTTTAGTTTTAGTTAAATCAATATAGTTATTTCTAATGATGACTTAGTTTGAATCATTTCAAATAAAATTGATCAATTGATCACTCTACTAAGGACGAACATACTTAGTTGATCGTGTAATTACCATGAGATTAATTGAAACTGTAATTGAACTTATTAATTCATATTTTATTTTAGTAATTAATTTAGTTATTACTAATAATGACTTAATGTGAATTAATAGATAACTAACATGTTACAACAGATGAGTAATCTGTTGGAAATGACCAAACAGATAAAAACATCTGTTGAAAATGACCAAATAGATATAGGCATCTATTGCAACAAATGACTCACTTGTTGCAACAACTAATTCATCTATTTAAAATTATCAAACAGATATAGACATTTGTTGCAACAGATGACTAAGTTGTTGCAACATATGACTCATCTGTTGGAAATTACTAAATAGACAAAATATGTGTTGAAAAGCAATTTAAAATACTAAAGCTCAAATATTTTTTAGGAGAACTCAAACGTTTTTCCCTTTGTCTAAGGTCTTGTCTTCAATTTTAGTTAAATCAATTTAATTATTATTAAAATTGCTTAATTTGAATCAATAAATGACTAACCTGTTATAAACTTTTATTGCAACAGATGACTAACTTGTTACAACAAATAAGTGATTTGTTGGAAAATAATTAAAATACTAGGGAACTCAAACATTTTTAGGAGAACTCAAATGTTTGTCCCATTGTCTTAAAGACTTGTCTTTAATTTTAGCTAAATCAATTTAGTTATTACTAATAATCGCTTAATTTGAATCCACAGATGACTAACATATTGCAACAGATGATTCGTCTATTGAAAATTATCAAACAAATAGAAAATTTGTTATAATAGATGGGTTATCCATTAGAAAGCAATTAAAATACTAGGGAACTTAAATATTTTTAGGAGAACTCAAACGTTTGTCCCCTTGATCCTTTTGCATTTGATGTATGATACACTATTTTTTATCTTCTTTACTTGTTTCATGAAATTTTTCATGTGTTTCACTTATTCGTTGTGCGCTTGTTGAAATTTTAAGAATTTTTTTAGGTAAATTTTTGTTCGTATATCACTTTGACATTACTTCATAGGTGATTTTGTAAGTAGAATTATGATTTTTGTTGAATTATTTTTTTGGTATATTTGCTACTGATATAATGGATAGAACCTGCAACATGAATCTAATATATGAGTCATTTATTGCAATAAGTGAGTAATCTGTTGCAACATATGAATAATCTGTTGCAACAGATGACCCATATGTTGGATTCATGTTACAACACTATAATACAAATCCAACAGATGAGTAATCTGTTGCAACAGATTAGCCATATATGTTGCAACAGAGCAACAGATTACTCATATGTTGCAACAGATTAGTCAGTATATTGCAACAGATTAGTCAATATATTGCAATAGATTACTCATCTGTGCAACAAATTACTCATCTGTTGGATTCACGTTACATGTTTTATCTACTGTTGAAAAAACAACAGTAGCAGATACACCCAGATGAGAAATTCAACTAAAAATTATAATTTTACTTACTAAAATCACCTATAAGTAATTCCCAAGTGATATACGAATAAAATTTGACCTACAAAAATTTGATCAAGTAGCAATAGTAGCGGTAACAACAATGTTCAACAACAAGAAGATGATGATGATGAACAAGAAGAGACAATAATGAAGAACAAGATGATGATGATGAAGAAGAATATGATGAATAAAGCAACAACAACAATGAACAACAAAAATCACGAAGAGAGAGAAAACTCCAATAAATGAAAAGAGAGAGAAACGTGCCTTTTCCCCCTCAATTTCTAGTTATATTAGGTTTTACATTGGATCAAATTATAAATTAAAAAACTTGTGGGTTATTTTCAAACTTTTCTTACTTTCTTAATCCTTAATAAAGTAATTGTCACCTCCACTCAATTATTAAGACTTGTGTCACCCACACTTCATTTTAAAACTCTTTTGTCACCTGTGGCCCAAACCCCCGTGTTACTTGCATGGAACAGTGAGAATTGGGCAAGCAGGGATTCACACTAACAAACGTTATTCAATATCTTTAATGAGTTCATGGCAATCCAACAAGAGGTTGGGAAAAAAATTCTTTTATTCAAAATCTCGCAATTACTCTAACAGCTTGTTTAGATGGTTGCTATTTATGTGTTGATCTAAATCGATTTTAATAGAAGAAATTTAAGTGAAAATGAAAGGTAAATCTTTGATTTTTGCCTCTTGGGTTGGGTCGAATTTTAAAATTGGACTAATGGGTAGGAGGAATTTTTCACGTGAACGTATACAAAAATTTAATGGATGAATATTTTTGAATAAAAAATTTAATGAAAGATATTTCTATTTTCTACTCAAGTTCGAATAGTTCATGGATATTTTTTATCCTTTTTCTTATAGGTTGGCTTTGAAAAATTTCTTGTGCAAAGATTAGGTTTAATTGTATTGTTTTAATATCTTATTATTTTATTTTAATTTACAGATGCTAGATGAATGTGGATCGACTTTGAAATTATTTTTTTAGGTAAAGGTCAAGTTTAATTGTATTATTGTAATATCTCTATTAGTTTATTATTTTGTAGTAATTTACTGTTCATAGATGAATCTCGATCAGCTTGAAAAAATTTTATGTGTAAAATTTAAGTTTAATTGTATTGTTTTGATATCACTTTTATCGTATTATTTTGTTGCATTTTACATGTGATAAGATAAATTTTGGTCGGCTTTGAGGATTTTTTTTTATGTAAATGTTAGGTTTAATTGTATTATTTTGATATCTCTATTATCTTATTAATTTGTTATTGTTTACAGATGGTAGATGAGTGTCGGACGTTTTTGAAAATTTTTTGTGTGTAAAGATTAGATTTAATTGTATTATTTTGATATCTCTATCATTGTATTATTTTGTTGTAATTTACAAATGGTAGATGAATATCGATCGATTTTTAAAAATATTTTTGATAAAGTTTAGTTTTAATAAATAAATTCTTCAATCTTTACATACTCAAAAGATATTAAATTTAATTATTAGATTCATCTTTATTATTTAAATAAATATCCTATTTAGTGTAATGTTTGAACTTATTAAAGTGAGGTACACGTGCAAGGCGCGTACCCCTAAACTAGTAGTATAGATAAAACAGACCCTAACCTAACCAGTCCTATCCGACCAACAAAAAATACACAAATAAATATACCTCTTCCTTAGTTCTGTTAGTCGAATTTTCTCAAAGAACAAATATACTTCTCTTTTAGTGCAGTGTTCGTAGGTTGTTTACAAATGAACAAAAAGGTAAAATGAAATGGGATAACACAGAAGCATGGAACTAGAGAAACTGTCTTTTACAAACTCAGATCCTATTTTAATTATGTTCAAAATTTGGTATGTTATTCTATGTGCATCTAGATTCTAGAATTAGTGAACAATTTTTTTGAGCAAATGACATAATGAAAAATTTATGCAAATCCAAATTAGATATAAAGACATAAGAATGAAGGGATGCCAGGATTGACACATAAGGAATGAAAGGATATCAGGATTGACACATAAGGAGACTATTTAAATCAATCATCTAGGGAATATTCAATGGACCTAATATGTTGGATTTGATCACTAAGTGTTTTCATGAGCTCTGCACTGATGCAGATCTATAAATTGAGAGAGGGATATATTTGCTTGTGTTTGTGATTACGCTGATGCAGATACATATTTCATAAACTATGCACTAATAAATATCTAGTGGCTTAATCTTATTTGAAAATTTTGAGAAACAGAACAAGGGGGAAGGTATATTTATTGGTGTCTTTTTTGTGGCTCGAGTCGAGTCGGTGGATTAGATTAGGGTGAGTTTGGGCATTTAACGTTGATATGGATTTTTCTGTTAAAGGAAGGGTACATGTGAAATTTTTCTTGACAACGAGGATAAATTTGACCCCAAAGTATGACATTGAGGGTAAAGTTAGTCCCAAAGTAGAGAAAATTGAAGGAAAAGTGTCATTTAAGTCTTAAATGAAATATTGGTGAAATTGACCAACTTAAAGGGTCAAACAAAATTAGAAAACTTGATTAAGTTAATTGTGGACTTGATTAATATTTTCTAGACTTTATAATCTTTTCAAAAATACAAGTTAACCCACACCCCTCTCCTCTCCAAATCAACCGTCTCTCTCCTCTCTCCTCTCTCTATCTCTCCTATTTCTCTCAAGCTTCCCCTAACCAATAGTTCTGCAAATTAATCTCTTCAATCCTTAGCGACTTCAACCTCCCGGCGATAAATAGTTGGGCTTTGAGTTTCTTTTGGACTTTCAGCTGTTAATCAACGTCTCAGCATTTCTCTCCGGCGACAACAACTTTGAGTTCTTCATCGTCCCTTTTCTTCTTTCATAGGTAAAAAATTAGGGCTTTTTAATTATTAAGAAAAAAAGGAACTTGAGCCAACTTCTCTTCTAGTATTAGTTAACAATTTCAACATTTGTTGCTTTAATTTGAAATGCGATCTGATTTTTGGTATTTCTTCTCTTTTTGGAGTGAAATATAATTTTTTGTTGTTTGTTGCATTTTTTTGAAGTTTAATTTTTGTTGTTTGTGTTATGCCCGTTGCTGGGTTGATTTGTTCTTGTTCTTGGTAAAAATGATGATATTGTTGTTGTTTCATTGAACAGAATCATGCTACTATTTTTTTCTGCAACATATTAACCTTCTAATGCAATAGATTTACTAACTGATGTCTGATGCGAAAGATTAACCATCTGATGCAATAGATTAACTATCTAATGCAATAGATTTACCATCGGATTAAAAATATGATGCAACAGAGGAACTATCTGATGCAACAAATTTACCATCGAATTAAAAATCTAATGCAACAGATTAATGCAACAGAGGAACTTTCTGTTGGATAAAATCCTATCATCTATTCCAACAGGACACGCCAAGACTTGATTTTTTCAATCGATCATTCATCTGTTATGATAGATGACCCTTCTGTTGGTAGAAATCTAACAATATTGAGTGTTGATAATAGTTCCAACAGATGACTCATATGTTGAAATAGATGTATGATCCGTTGCACAGATCAATCATCTATTTCAACAGATGAGTGATTTATTTTTATTGTTGCAACAGATAACTCATCTGTTGCAACAGTTTAGTTATATGTTGCAACAGATAACCTACCTAGTGCAACAGATGTGTGATCTGTTGGAACTGCTATTTTACTGTCGTGCATGTTAGAACTGTTATTATTTTTTAATGATGCATTAATCAATTATAATCTATTTTATGTTCCTGTTAATTTTAGATAATATAGTTCCCAAAAGAAAAGAAACCCAATCAAGTCCAAGTAAAGTAACAAATGAAGCAGCTAGGCTACATCCACCATTCTACGAGTTTGATTTACAAGCGTATCTCAATCAGGAGCAAAAGATGATGAACATGAGGAAGAGGAATGTTTCAAAATAGATGATACAAATGCTAATACCCCTTTCACCGAAGATTTGTCCAAAACCTTTTGCATTGATAGTTATCCTATGAGAATGCATTGCGATGGTGCCACAGATTTAACGGATGATTTTGTGGTTAAGTCATCCATGAGGAAATCTTTCAACTCCTTCAGAAAAATACTTCGAGAACAAAATTTGGATGCTTATTTCAGGTACGGTTGCTTTGGGCAATATCCTTATTTGTCGGAGGACAACAATGCTCGTTTCCAAATGAAAATGGTATATGATCTTCTCAAGTGTAGGTTTATGTATGAAAAAAAAGGTAAGATGGATGAGGTATGGATAAATTACTGTGGCATGTCTGTTTGTTTTTGTTGGAAGGAGTTTGCCATAGTTACTGGACTAAAATGTAATCCTCCTCCTTCTTCTTCTCAAGTTATACCTATTCCAACCCCAAAAAAGTACCCCACACACTCAAAAAAGGCAAATGCAAGTCGAGTGATCATGAATACTTGGTGTCCCTTGTTGGTCCAAGCTTCAAAACAAAAATTTAATAGAAGCGTTGAAAGGTAAAAGACTTTCAAAGAAGCACAAACAATCATTGTGCTTGGTTTGGTTTGTACATAATATTCTTTGGGCGAGAGATGTTAACAACAACATACCACTTGGTTTAATAAAGCTCTTCGAGGATCTTGAGGCATTTAACAGCTATCCTTGGGGTTATGAACTCTTTAAAATGACTGTCAAATATTTGTTGACTCCGTTAACACCAAAGACAGTCAACTTATATGGCTTTTCATGATAAATATTTCTTTTATTATGATATGATTCTTTTTTTTATTCAGTAATGCTTTTGATTTATTTGCGTTATTTCATAGGCTTGGGCATTTGAAGTCATTCCTTATTTGAGACAACAAGTGGACCACCAGGAAGAGGTTTTCTGTCCAAGAATCCTAAGATGGTTGTCAGCCAAAATTGATAAAAATATAAAAAAAAATGCATCTCTTCAACCCCCCGAAGGAAGCAGTAAGTCTATTTCTAATTAAGTTATTATTTTAATTAATGATTTTTCTAAATATTTTCATCATCATTCTAATATATGTACTGATTTATTTTAGATTGTCTATTCGTGGTTTGTTTTGGCCAATCGAGAATTGAAGATGTCATTTTTTCTTACTTTACGATTTGTGCAAATTTTATCAGATCCTAAGGTCATTGATAGACTAAAAAAAGAATTGTTTGGAGCAACAGTCAACACAAGAAAAATAATTTTAGAGGGTGGGCTTGTTGTTGTTGATGATGGTAGTGATAGTGGTACTGTCGTTGGGGCTAATGATGCTCCTCTTACAGTTTTTGAAATAACAAACCATTATGATTATGATCATACTGGTTGTACAGATTTTGCCCGTTCTAGCAAATGTTCTGCATGCAAATGTCAAGACTGCAAGGCAAAACATGATGAATGATTAATACTATTAATACATTAACTGCTTCTGTAAAGGCATTGACATCTAAGAGGGGTGTCATTCCATTAAAGAGAATTTTATATCCATACACTCCACTAGAGATTAAGGTGGGTAAGAGGATAAAGAAAGAAATTTCCAAGGCATTGACAAAATCAAAATTACAACTCCTCTGTCTTTGTCTTGCACCTTTGATCAATGTACAAGGTCCACAGGAGAGCAGCATGAGCTAAAGAAGGTGAATATATATCATATGTTCCAACAAATAAACAGACGCATATCTGTTTCAACAGATGATACATCTGTTGTAAATTATCAAACATATATATTCATCTATTTCACTATTTGTCTAACCTGTTGCATTAGATGTGCTATTTATTGCAACAGTTGTCCATCTATTTCAGTAAATCAAACAGGTCTCCGCACTATTTTAATTTGTACTAATAAATGAGTCATATGTTTCAATAGATGGGTCATCTATTTAAAATTATCGTACAACTCCTCTTAACTTGTTCGAATTTATCCTAACAGATAATACATCTATTGCAACAGATAGATAATCTATTATATAGTTGTGATTGGTATTAACAATTATGGCTTTCCAGGTGGATGTCACAGTAGAATCTACTGCTCAACAGAATAATATCACAGTTGATAATCCATCAACTGCTTTCAAAGAAGAAGAAAAAGTGGAGCCTATCAATTCGGAAGAATGGGAGAATTACCCATTTCAAAGGTTCAACATCTCGGACGAGGCTCTAAAAAAAACTAACAAAGTTGATCAATAACTTTTCAGAATGGATTGCCAATGGGCTGTTAAAGCATCATACCGGCAGGTTCATAAATTATTTTTGAAGATATTGATTTATACAATTCTTGTTATAAAAATATGACATTAACACATATAAATCATGTAGAAAACAAAATAACGAACACTATAAAGTAAACAAATCAGGTCTTGGTTTTGATATGTTCGACTTTATTGTTGCACATCCCCGAACAAAGGATTGGTTCTATTTGATGTCACAACCCCAAACTTACTGGAATGATGAGTTTTAAATGGCATACATATTACTATTAATTAATACTTTATTTAATTGCATTTGTGTATTAATTTTATCGTCACATAATCTAAAATGTTTGATAATATATACAGCACATCGATGTCATTTTTTACTACATCCAAAAGAAGGTTAAGTTGCGAACACAAGAACAATACAGATGCATGACAAGTAATTATTTGTACAAAGTTTACATCAATAATGCCTACGATAGGTATTGTCAATAACAACCGGAAGTTTCTCGAATTTAGGAATACTTAATCAACAACATCAAAGGTTTTAGCATTCCAGCTAGCTTACCTTGGCATTTGGTCAATGAAGTGTACATCTCAATCAATTGTGGTGATGAATTCCATTGGGTGTTGGCTGTTATCGTTCTAAAAGAGAGGTGTATCCAAGTTTATGACTCGATGTCGAAAAAAGACGTTTCACACCGTCGTCAGAGATACAAAAGCTGGCCAAAATATTGCCTGTTTACCTTGATGTTAGTGGATTTTTGGACCAAAAGGTTTGTACTGATTGGTTGACGATTGAAGCATACCGGGATAAAATAGGTAATCCATTTGATGTAGAATATGTTGAAGGAATTGCTCAACAACCTATTGGTATCCTGTAAGTATCATGATTTAGTTTCATTTTATAAATTTCACAATGCTTATATTAATTGTAAAATATGGATTATCTAATTTTTACAAACACAGGAATTGCGGTCTTTTTGTTTCCTCTTATGCCGAGTATTTGAGCGATGGATTACAAGTGTCAAATGATGGACTTGATCTCGGATTACTCTGTAAAAGATATGCTACTCTTTTATAGAAATACAAAAAAGCGTAAGCTCAGAAATCGGACGCAAGTGACATTAAAGATCCACGACGACCAAAAACAAATTTTATAGAACCGGATGAAAAACAACTTGTCCATATTTAGTAGATCCTTACAGCTTGAGTCTGTCAAAGTAATAACCTCTCCTTAGGAATTGTTGGCACCAGAGGTTAAATTGTTGATTTATTTGTTGAGTATTTGTACCCATAATAATTTTTTTACATTGTCTATGAATTTAATTTAATCCTTAGATTTGAACTTATTAATTGAAATAGAATACTAGATTCAAATATCATAACAGATAATACATTTGTTGCAATGGAGAATTCATCTGTTGCAACAGACGAAATATCTGTTGAAAATTATCAAATAAATTTAGACATATGTTGTAATATGTAGGTCATCTGTGGGAAATTATCAAACAGGTCTTTCTACTGTTTTGATTTGTTACAATATATTACTTATCAGTTGCAACAGATAGACTATATGTTGCAATAGATTGTATATCTGTTATGACAGATAGACTTAGAAATATCTTCATAATGCAACAGATGACCAACCTATTACAACAGATAATCAATCTATCAGAACAGATAAACTATTTGTTACCATATATATATAATCTGTTGCATTATAAAAAAATTAATTTTCATCAAACATAAAATATTGCCACTATATGTAAAGTGAAGTGGCTTGAAATAAAAAATTGCTAAGATGTTTGTGTTTCTGCATCTTCTTCTTTGTACACAGCTCCAAGCATCTAGTTAGTACCCCATAAGCCTAGACCTCTTTTATTTTTGTTACAACGTCATCACGCAGAGCGGCAATTTCTTTGTCGGTGAGTAAACATTAGATGTATACAAGCACGTACGGCCCGCACACGGCACTGGTTTTATTTTTTGAAAGGTCCATGTCCTTGTTTCGACCTTCAAAATATCATGCTTTCTACGTCAACACTTCTACTGAAAAATGATCCATCAACTTATTCTGCCTCAACAAGTTGGGGAACAACTCCAACAGTGGTTGCATGTGGATAAAAATATCACCGTCATCGAAGACAGGTAAGTTGCAGTCATTAACCTTAATTTTTCCCTCCTCGAGTAGTATCTCAATAGAGAGAAAATATTTGACGTCCATATTCATGACTGCGAGAATTCTCTTTGCCTTGGTCCAGCTCTTACTGTATGGATATGGCCTCTTTCCTCTAACATATTTAATTATATTTTTATCTCATTGGAACCTAGAAACTAACCGATCAAATCCCTATCTACCGGGAGTTTTGGCTTGCTTACTGAGCTCATGGTACCAATCCTTGAAATTATTGTAGTAGTTGAGGTCCATTATCCTATCGGCAGCATCATAAGCATTCGGGTACGCTAATTTCCTGTCCCTCATGAGGCAGAGAATTTCATCAATACACTGAGATATAAGAAAACAATTTTTGAATAGGTTAATAATAGTAAAGAAGAAAAACATAGTGAAAAGATGCAACAGATGGTCCATCTTTTGTAGAAGGTTCTCTGAATCTGTTCACAGATTACCCAGCCAATGCAACTTATCCAATAGATGGATAATCTGTTACAACACAACCACTACTAGTTGTACCAGAATACCCATATGTTGCAACATATGGCATATCTGTTGCGTAGCTTCTTCTTCATAAAGTAGATTAGAAGGCTAGATTAAGAAAAGTAAACTTACCTTATACACGTACCACTCTCTCATATTTGTCATATTCTTAAAGTCTTGATCGCAAAAAGTATGCATAGTGTATTCTTGTTCAGGTTGTTTGGCATTCATGGTCCTTCGCAGTTCCTTCTTCTCTTTGGCGCCAAGTGTCGTGTATATGTCCACCTTCTTCAATGACCCCTGGACTTTAACAAAAGAGGGAGGAGTTACAATTTTTTTGTTTTAATATTGGAGAGTATTTGGCTAATTAATCTTTTCTTTCTCCTAACCGCCCTTGTTGGAGTGTATGGCTCCCTCACCTTATTGGATGGTATGACACCCCTCTTCAATTTTAATTCCTCAGAAGCTTCAGTGATAGCCTCTAATTTTTCAAAGAGTTTATGAAAGGCCCCGCAAAGCTCTCTTGTAGTTTAAGTAGTAGGGCGAGTCGAGTAAGGCGTGATTCTGACCCTAAAAGATTGAGAAGTTACTTTCTAAGTGAGTAACCTATTAACCATATATAATTTCCCTAATTTTTACTTCTTTTCACGTGAGAAATTTTATAAGCTTTCCATCGATATAAGATTTGCCCAAATCCAATACTCGAGTAAGAAGTTATGGCTAATTTAAGCCTTAGTCGTAAAACTGCATCATTTAACAGCCTGGCGCATCGCGGAGGGGGTTGATTTAGCAATTGTCAATTTCCAGTGGAACCCCGTGATAGTGGGGCATTGCGGAGGAGTCCCAGGTCCCAACCAGTGGGAAACCACGATGGCTCCGCGTTGCGGAGGCTGCCAATTTTCCAATTGTCAAATTCTAGTGAGCCGCCGTGATAAGTGGCGCGTCGCGGAGGCCAATGAAATCAGGTTCCAGTTCAATTTTTCCAGTTTTGCACCGATGTTTAAAAGAGCACTTTGGACCTTTTCCAAGCCTATAAAATCGTGGAAACACTAAATCAAAGCCATTTACAAGTATCTTATGAGGTTTTTCTCAAGTTTTCTCTCAACATAAACCCTAAGTATCCAAAACCACTTCCAAGAATCACAAAAATCCACCATGTATGTCCTAAATTGAGTCAAGATTCAAGGTTCCTAAGTCAAGGACCTCAACAACCCTCATTCTAGAGCACGAATAGAGTTCCAAAAGTGAGAGTTCATCAAAAGCTTCTAATTCAAGGTATGTGGGGTTTTTGAACAAGGGTAACCCTTTCACCCTTGTTCCCAAAAGGCTATTTACATCATGAAATTCTTGAAATATATGAGGTCTTTTTTTATATGAATTTGAATTGGGTTTTTCACCTATTATTATTGAATGCATTATATTGATATTTCCCATGAATTAAGAGTCAAATGACATGATTTCTATATGTTTTCTTGAGTATTTACAGTTGGGTATAAACCCCATGATTTTACTCATTGATAAGCTAATATTTGCATTGTTGAGATATTGAAGCATATGGCTATATTGAGATTTTAAGGTAACTTGCTGAAATTCCCAGATTTCCACATGATTTATGAATTTATATGCTATATATTATGCTTTTGATAAGCTTTAACTTCAGATTGAATAGTGGGTTAGTAAGCCCTATTTGAGACTTGTGAAATTATGAACTCTTGTGCTATGAGCACCCATGTTTTGAGTATTTTGAGATGATTGAGAAATGAATTGACCTTGTTATAGTAATTTTTATAAAGCCTTGAGATAAGTTGTTTCCATAAACTAGAATGCCTTTCCATTTAAGATGGAGTGATTTCCCTAAAGCTTGAGATGAGATATTTCTCTAAAGTGAATGAAATGCCTTCAGGTATATTTTCAAGTTATATGATTCTGAATTTCAAGTATATGAGTTCTAAATAGTTATGAAATGTTGAGCATTGAAGAAGTTTTACTCTCCATGAAACTTATGCATGATTTGAAAATATTGTTTAAAGTCCCTTAGCCTTTGGGTATTGAGAACAAGAGAAGATTTCGAATTTTGAGATTAAACAATGATGACTCACGATATTTGTATTACATGCTCCATTCTACATGACTTATGAGCTTTATATTTTATACTTTTTCAAGCCATGTGAGTCTTCTCATAATGCATATATGATTTGATTAAAGAAGATTATTACTATTTTATTCATATGCATTAACCCCCGCATACTTAGTACATTCCAAGTACTGATCCATATATAAGTCTATGTGCTACATTGTGTCCTAATGTAAGTTTTGGTGCTCAGTCCCAGTCTCGCCCGTGATTCTTCGAGTACCTTGCCTACGTTTTCTATGGTGGTGAGTCCTTATGATTCAAGGAATAATCTTCAGATATTTACCATACTTAAGAGACTATGTTTTATCTTCCGTTCATTTTGAGTCAGTTGGGGACCTGTCCCAATGGCTCTCTAGATTTTGATTTGTGGAGGCTTGTTAGACTAGTGTCAGACTTGTGATATGTCGAGGGTTCGATATTATGGTTTTGTTGAGATTTCTCTATATTGTGGTCTTATGGACCAAGTATCTTTTCCATATTTCCTTTCATGTGATATGACTATACTAGTGTTGAGTCTATTCTTATCTTGAATTGAGTGTCATTGGTAAAAACCGGCTCTAAAGGTTAGCTTGGGGATACTCGTAGACTTAGGCACCATGTGACATCCCGGGAGACGATTTTGGGTCATTACAAACTTGGTATCAGATCCTAAGGTTTCTAAGGAGTCCTAGAGAGTCTGACAAGCCGCGTTGAGTAGAATCTTAATCATCCGTGTGTAGCATACCACACCTATAAGCAAGAGGCTATAAGACGTTTTAGGAAAAAAAAATTCCTTTCAGATTCTATCGTGCCTACAGTTGTCCCTCTTATCTAATGATCCATGCTCTTTTATTTTCAAAAAATTCCTCCTCAAAGAGCGAATGTCCGTGGAAACAATGATGAGCAACCCCCACCTATTGATTCTTTAAATAAGATGGTGTCCCATGCTGAGTTTAGGGTGGCCTTTCAGGCGTTAGCCCAAGTGGTCACTGCAAATATTCGGGCCAATAACCAGGCCCCAGTTGCTAACCAATAGGGTAGTGATGTAGCCACTGCTAGGATTTGTGACTTTATGCGGATGAACCCGCCTGAGTTCTATGGGTCAAAGATAGATGAGGACCCACAGTTATACTTGGAGAAGGTGAGGAAGATCACAGACGTGATGCATATTTCAGAAGAAAAAAGTGTTGAGTTGGCGTCCTACAGACTGAAGGACATTGCTTATGATTGGGTTGTGTCGTGGAGGAAGGGTAGAGGTGAGAATGTCGCTCCTATGACTTAGAAAGTTTTCCAAGATGCCTTCTTGGATCAGTTCTTTCCACTTGAGATGAGGGAGGCAAAGATTGAGGAGTTCATGAACTTGAGACAGGGCTCCAAGACTGTTAAGGAGTATTGTTTGAAGTTTAATCAGTTGGCCAAGTACACTCCTGATTTGATTTCTGACACCCGAGCTAGTAAGAGTAAGTTTGTGATCGGTGTTTCTGGGATGGTACTGAAGGGGTGTAGGGCTGCGATATTGTATAAGAATATGGATCTGGCAAGGTTGATGACACATGCCCAACAGATAGAGGCGGATAAGATTAGAAAAAGAGATAGAATGAGGGGTAGCAAGAGGGCGAGATCTAATCAGCATGAGTTTAGCCGTCCTAGGTTCCATGGAGAGAACCTCCCCCAGTTTCAGAGACGTCCTTCTATTCCAGTTCCTTCTTTAGCTAGTGATCCCGCGCCTAGAGGTAGGCCGGAGCAAGGGAGCAGGTCTTTCATGTTTGGGTCGTAGAACAGTGTTGGTAACAGGCCTCGTTATCCTTCTTGTGCTAAATATGGTAGGAATTACCTTAGGGAGTGTTTCGAAGATGTGAGGGGTTATTTTGGTTGTGGCAAGAAGGGCCACAGACTTAGAGATTGTCCCCAAGCTAGACAAGGGAATAGAGATGCCCGACCTCAGGCACGGGCTGCTAGTGTACCAGCTTCGGTACTTCTTCCCACCCCTGCTCAGGGCGCTTCTTCTAGTACCGCTGGCGATCAGCACCAGAACAGGTTCTATGCTTTGCCACCGCAGGAGGACTCTCCTGATGTTGTTACTGGTATGCTCCGTGTATTTTGTCTTGATGTTTATGTGTTGTTGGACCTCGGGTCGAATCTCTCTTATGTGACCCCACTTGTGGTTGTGAATTTTGAAATGAGTCCTGAAAAGATTCCTGAGTCTTTCCTAGTTTCTACTCCAGTCGGAGAGTCAGTTGTTGCTAAATAAGTGTATAGAAATTGCCCTGTTACTGTGCTTCATAGAGTCATACTTGCAGATTTGATAGAGTTAGACATGATAGATTTTGACCTTATTGTGGGTATGGATTGGCTTGATTCTTGTTATGCATCTATAGATTGTCGTACCCATGTGGTCAAGTTTTAGTTTCCTGATGAACCAGTGTTTGAGTGGTCTGGGAGTTCGGTATCTCCCAAAAGTCATTTATTTTCTATATCAAAGCCAGAAAGCTTATATTCAAAGGTTGCATCTACCACCTAGTTAGGGTCAAGGAGACTAAGTCCGAGACTCCAACCATCCAGTCGGTTGATGTTGTTAATGAGTTCCCCGATATCTTTCTGGAAGATCTCCCAGGGGTACCTCCCGATAAAGAGATAGAGTTCGAAATTAACCTTCTTCCCGACACTTGGCCTATTTCCATTCTGCCATATCGTATGGAACCTGCCGAGCTTAAGGAGTTGAAGGAGTAACTCAAAGATTTCTTAGACAAAGGTTTCATTAGACCCAGTATTTCTCCTTGGGATATACCTGTTTTGTTCGTGCGGAAGAAAGACAGATGTTTGCGTATGTGCATTGACTACCGTCAACTAAATAAGGTCACGGTAAAAAATAAGTATCATCTTCTGAGAATTAATGACCTGTTTGATCAGTTGCAAGGTGAAAGTTATTTTTCCAAGATAGACCTTAGATCCGGCTATCATCAACTTAAAGTGAGGGAATATGATATTCCAAAGACAGCCTTCCGAACTTGTTATGGTCACTTTGAGTTTCTAGTCATGTCTTTTAGGCTAACCAATTCCCCAGCAGCCTTCATAGACCTCATGAATCGAGTGTTCAAGAAATACCTTGATACATTCGTCATAGTCTTCATAGATGACATCCTTGTGTACTCTCGTGATGAGAATGACCATGCAGCTCATCTTAGAATTGTCTTGCAAGCTCTTAGAGATCACCTGTTGTTTGCCAAATTCAGTAAGTGTGAATTTTGGCTAAGGTCTGTAGCCTTCTTGGGTCATGTTGTTTCAGCCGAGGGTATTAGAGTTGATCCCCAAAGGACAGAAACTGTGAGAAACTGTCCTAGACCTATCTTTCCATCTGACATTAAAAGTTTTTTGGGTCTAGCGGGCTATTACCATCGTTTTGTTAAGGGTTTCTCTTCCATTGCATCTCCTATGACCCGGTTGACCCAAAATAAGGTTAAATTCTAGTAGTCCTATTCCTGTGAGAAGAGTTTTCAGGAGTTGAAGACTCGACTCACTTCAGCCCCTGTGTTGACTTTGCCTAATAGTACTGATAGTTTTGTGGTATATTGTGATGCCTCTAGAGTTGGTTTGGGTTGTGTGTTAATGCAAAGGGGTAAGGTTATAGCATATGCCTCTAGACAGTTGAAGCCGCATAAAAAGAACTACCCGACCCATGATCTTGAGTTAGCTGTTGTGGTTTATGCTTTGAAAATTGGGAGACACTATCTTTATGGTGTCTATGTTGATGTGTTTACTGATCATAAAAGCCTGCAGTACGTGTTTACCCAGAAGGATTTGAATCTTAGGCAGATGAGGTGGTTAGAGATATTGAAAGATTATGATATGAGTGTGTTGTATTACTCGGGCAAGGCCAATGTGGTGAAGGATGCCCTTAGCAGACTATCCATGGGTAGTGTTGTGCATATTGAGGAAGGTAAGAAAGAGTTAGCTCATGATGTTCATTGTCTGGCTAGGTTGGGTGTTAGATTGCTTGATTCAGCGGAGGGGAGTATGTTGGTCCAGAGTAGTTCCGAATCTTCTTTAGTTTCGGAAGTGAAGGAGAAACAGGATAGGGATCCTAGTTTGGTCAAACTGAAGGAGTCAGTTAAGGACCAAAAGGTTGAGGTTTTCTCCCAAGGGGGAGATGGTGTGTTGAGGGTACATGGTAAGTTATGTGTTCCGTGTGTTGATGATTTGAGGTGGAGGATTATGGGTGAAGCGCATGGCACGCGTTATTCTATTCATCCCGGTACTACCAAGATGTATTGTAACTTGCGGGAAATCAACTGGTGGAACGGCATGAAGAAAGACATCGTCGAGTTTGTAGCAAAGTGTGTGATGTGTCAACAGGTTAAGGTAGATCACCAAAGACCGGGTGGTGTGATGCAAGAGTTTAGTATACCTACTTGAAAGTGGGAGATGGTGAATATGGACTTCGTGACCGGGTTGCCTCTTTCGCGTCGTCATTATGATTCTATTTGGGTTGTTGTGGATAGGTTGACTAAGTCCGCACATTTTTTGCCCATGCATATATCTTATCCGGCTGAGGATTATGCTAGATTGTATGTCTGAGAGTTGGTCAGACTACATGGAATTCCCTTGTCTATCATTTCGGATAGGGGTACTCAATTTACTTCTCAGTTTTGGAGGGTGTTTCAGCAGGGTCTTGGCACCCAAGTTCTTTTGAGTCCAGTTTTTCACCCTCGGACTAATGGTCAGGCTGAGAGAACCATTCAGACCCTAGAGGATATGTTGAGGGCGTGCGCTCTTGATTTCAAAGGAAGTTGGGATGAGCATTTTCCATTGATAGAGTTCACCAATAACAATAGTTTCCATGCTAGCATTGAGATGGCACCATTTGAGGCTTTGTATGGTAGGAGGTGTAGGTCACTTATAGGTTGGTTTAAAGTGGGCGAAGATTCCACGTGTGGGCCTGATGCAGTGTTCGAAGCTATTAAGAAAGTTAAGGTGATTAGAGAAAGGTTAAAGACCGCTCAGAGTCGTCAAAAGTCTTACGCAGATGTGAGGAGGAGAGATCTTGAGTTGAAGGTAGGTGATTTGGTGTACTTGAAGATTTCACCCATGAAAGGGGTGAAAAGGTTTGGTAGGAAGGGAAAGCTTAGTCGCCGTTATATTGTCCCGTATAGAGTCTCGAGTTGTGTTGGTAAAGTGTCTTATGAGGTTGAGTTGCCCTCGAAGTTTTCCGCCGTTCATCCTATCTTTCATGTCTCCATGCTTAAGAAGTATATTAGTGATTCCATTATGGTTGATCCTTCAGAGAGTGTTGATATTCAGGATATCCTTTACTTCGATGAGATTTCCGTGGAGATCCTAGATTTTCAAATCCGTAGATTAAGGAACAAAGAAGTTCCCTTGGTCAAAATTTTGTGGCGAAACCAATCTGTTGAGAGTGCTACTTGGGAGGCAGAAGCAGACATGCGAGCCAAATACCCACACATCTTTTACGTAAGTTTAGATCAATCCGAAGGTACCATTTATCCTTGATTCAGCTTTTCTAATCTAAAGTTCAGCTATGCATCTATCTTTGTATGAGATCTTGCGATATTCGGAGTGGTCATGAGTTTAGGAAGATCTTGAATCGTTTTGTAATTGTTTCGGCTGTGTGTACTCAGTTTTTCCTATATTCTGAGCCTAACTAGCGATATTCAAAGACGAATGTTCCCAAGGGGGAGATATTGTAAGGCCCCGCAAATCTCCGTCGTAGTTTGAGCCGTAGGGCGTGTCGAGTGAGGCATGATTCTGGCCCTAAAAGATTGAAAAGTTTCTTCCCAAGTGAGTAACGTTTTAACCATATAGAATTTCCCTAATTTCAACTTTTTTTCACGTGGGAAATCTGATAAGCTTTCCATCTATATAAGATTTGCCCAAATCCAACACTCGGGTAAGAAATTATGGCTAATTTAAACCTTAGTCGTAAAACTACATCATTTAACTGCCTGGGGCATCGCAGATAGGGTTGATTTGGCAATTGTCAATTTCTAGTGGAACCCCTCCATAGTGGTGCGTTATGGAGGAGTCCCAGGTCCCAACCAGTGGGAAAATACGATGGCTCTGCGTCGCAGAGGCTGCCAATTTCCCAATTGCCAAATTCCAGTGAGCCACCGCGATAAGTGGTGCGTCGCGGAGGCCAATGAAATCAGGTTCCAGTTCAATTTTTCCAGTTTTGTACAGATGTTTAAAAGGGCACTTTGGACCTTTTTCCAAGCCTATAAAATTGTGGAAACACTAAATCAAAGCCATTTACAAGCATCTTATGAGTTTTTTCTCAAATTTTCTCTCAACATAAACCCTAAGTATCCAAAACCTCTTCCAAGAATCTCAAGAATCCACTATGGATTTCCTAAATTGAGTCAAGATTCAAGGTTCTCAAGTCAAGGACCTCAAGAACCCTCATTCTAGAGCACGAATAGAGTTCCAAAAGTGAGAGTTCATCAAAAGCTTCTAATTCAAGGTATGTGGGGTTTTTGAACAAGGGTAACCCTTTCACCCTTGTGCCCAAAAGGCTATTTACATCATGAAATTCTTGAAATATATGAGGTCTTTTTTTACATGAATTTGTATTGGGTTTTTCACCCATTATTATTGAATGCATTATATTGATATTCCCCATGAATTAAGAGTCAAATGGCATGATTTCTACATGTTTTCTTGAGTATTTACAGCTGGGTATAACCCCCATGATTTTACTCGTTGATAAGCTAATATTTGCATTGTTGAGATATTGAAGCATATGGCTATATTGAGATTTTGAGGTAACTTGCTGAAATTCCCAGATTTCCACATGATTTATGAATCTATATGCTATATATTATGCTTTTGATAAGCTTTAACTTGAGATTGAATAATGGGTTAGTAAGCCCTATTTGAGACTTGTGAAATTATGAACTCTTATGCTATGAGCACCCATGTTTTGAGTATTTTGAGATGATTGAGAAATGAATTGACCTAATGGTCCTTGAGCTTTGAAATCCACTTCACTATATGAGATTATCGATTTGATTATTGGGTTCGTGGTGAACCGTGTGCTTATTCTAAAAGTTGATTTTTTTTAGATGAGCGCAGATAATCTAAAAGGAGTAGTATTTAGCACCGAGTGGGTAAGTTACTACGGTTTCTTACCCCAAAACTACGTTCCTCCGTAGGTTGGGCCTGAGGCCGAGTTTATGATGATTATGATTGGGCCCGAGGCCGAGTTTCGTTTAGTGATCACTAGACCTAGGTTATACTCCCTGGCAAGAGTATGGCGCTCATCCCCAATGTGGGGTCTCTTCCTTAGGAGGATAAAACGTTGGACTCCATGTAGCTCGCATGGTTTATGTTAGTTACGAGAACCTCCCTTGACATTTAGACTTCGAGATCAAATACTTATTTTCCTTCCCTATAAGCTATTTTTCTAAATGGTTGAATTGCAAAGATGTTTCCCCAACTAAAGTATTTTCTTGATGTGAGTTATTTCCTAAATGAAAGCATCTTCCCTTGTTATAGTACTTTTTATAAAGCCTTGAGATAAGTTGTTTCCATAAACTAGAATGCCTTTCCATTTAAGATGGAGTGATTTCCCTAAAGCTTGAGATGAGATATTTTCCTAAAGTGAATGAAATGCCTTCGGGTATATTTTCAAGTTATATGATTCTGAATTCCAAGTATATGAGTTCTAAATAGTTATGAAATATTGAGCATTGAAGAAGTTTTACTCTCCATGAGACTTATGCATGAGTTGAAAGTATTGTTTAAAGTCCCTTAGCCTTTGGGTATTGAGAACAAGAGAAGATTTCAAATTTTGAGATTAAACAATGATGACTCACGATATTTGTGTTACATGCTCCATTCTACATGACTTATGAGCTTTATATTTTATACTTGTTCAAGCCATGTGAGTCGTCTCATAATGCATATATGATTTGATTAAAGAAGATTGTTACTATTTTATTCATATGCATTAACCCCCGCATACTTAGTACATTCCAAGTACTGATCCATATATATGTCTATGTGCTACACTGTGTCCTAATGTAGGTTCTGGTGCTCAGTCCCAGCCTCGCCCGTGATTCTTCGAGTACCTTGCCTACGTTTTCTATGGTGGTGAGTCCTTATGATTCGAGGAACGATCTTCAGATATTACCGTACTTGAAAGACTATGTTTTATCTTCCGTTCATTTCGAGTCAGTTGGGGACCTGTCCCAATGGCTCTCTAGATTTTGATTTGTAGAGGCTTGTCAGACTAGTGTCAGACTTGTGATGTGTCGAGGGTTCGATATTATGGTTTTGTTGATATTTCTCTGTATTGTGGTCTTATGGACTGAGTATCTTTTCCATATTTTCTTTCATGTGATATGACTATGCTAGTGTTGAGTCTATACTTATCTTGAATTGAGTGTCATTGGTAAAAACTGGCTCTAAGGGTTAGCTTGGGGCTACTCGTAGCCTTAGGCACCGTGTGACATCCCGGGAGACGATTTCGGGTCGTTACAGTTTATTTTATTTGTCCTTGCACTCTTTGCATTTGCAATGAGAACATGAGGGTGAAGAGGGGTGAGAAGGACCACTGTAAGGGTGAGAGGGACCACTGTAAGAGTGAGAGGGACCACTGTAAGGGTGATAAAGACCGGTGTAAGGGTGAGAGAGACTTGTGTAAGGGGTGATTTCAAACATATTTATTTTTTCTTGAGCATCAACATGCTCATCATCAGGACTGACAGCACCAGCAGTATCAACATGGCTGCCACCAACATCAACAACACCCCCAGAAGAAGCACCCGAATTTGTTGCAGTAGGTTGGTCATAAAGAGCGTCACCATTAGGCTAACCTTGCCTTATTGTTGTTCTTATGGCTATTTCTCCAACCAATTTCTTCTTTATTAACTCCACTATTGTGTTTGCTATTATATCAACAAGACCTAGAGTAATTAAATAAGTCATCACCAACTCCTGCTCAGTAGGCACAATCCATGGATGCACAACCTATAAAAAAGACAGATACATTTAAATCATATAATAATTTGCAGTTAGTTGGGTTACATGTTAACACAGATAATTTACGCAATAGCTGATCTGTCTGTCACAACAGATTAATAATATATCGCATCAGATTACCCATCTATTACATAATTTATAGTAGATGGGTAATTTATTAAGTCGGGTTCAGAGAACCAAAATAACAGATGGGTAATCTGTTGTGAAATATGAATCATCTGTCATAACAGATTACCCATCTGTTGCACCAATAGCAGTAGATGGGTAATCTGTTGTAACAGATGATCCATCTGTCGCAACAGATAGCACATCTATTTCAATATCTTTTTGAGTCAAAGTATTTTACTTGCAAGAAGACATACTGCATCATCGGGAATGTTAAAGCGATCAAACTCCTTAATTCTTGTGCTGCTCTTGGCAGCCAACCACATAAGGATCCTTGGATGAGAAACCTCATCCGGGTAATCATTGACCTGCTTGCGGAGGTAAGGAATGACTTCACATGACCAAGCCTAAAAAATATAAACAGGAGGCAAGCAAAATAAAGTCATAATAATTATTCAATATAAATTGATGGATGAGTAAACAAATAGTGATTAAATTTACCATAAAAGCCCAAGAAAATCCGTATAATGTGATCGTCTTTGGGGATAGTTTTATCAGTAAATATTTAACAGTCAAGTAGTAGCTGTCATATCCCAGGGATAATTGTTGAATTTCTCAATATCCTAAGCAAGCTTCAACAGATCGTCTTCTATGACTTTGTGGACGTCTCTTGCCAATATAACGGAATGGGCAAACCAAACTAAGCACAATTTCCCCCTTACTGCTGGGGTATGGTTTTATCCTTGAGATGTTCTATCAACTTATTAGCTTTGTACCCATGTCCAGCAACCCATTTATTTTTTCCTTGCATTTATTGGTTTTGGTAGGTGGTCGTTGGGACAATGCTTTTCTTTTATTTGATGGTGGTGGTTTGGCAGTCCTATTTGTCTTGGACCTTTTGTGGGATGTTTTCTTGATGAGAGGTTCTTCTGGACGATCGCATCTCAAGCCTGTCACTATGACAAACTCTTTTAATCCAAAAGAAACCGGCATGCCACAGTAGTTGATCCAAATTTCATCCATATTATTGCTTTCCTCCTTCAAATATTTATCATCCCCTACGTAGTTGATCCTGCACTTGAGAAGACCATATACCATGCTCATTTGGAAACGAGCAGTGTAGTCCTCAGGCAGCTCAAGAAAGCATCTAAACAGCTCTTCTTAAAAAGTTCGTCTATGTTTTCATTCTTCATAATATTCCTAAATTCATCAAAAGGCTTTTCCAGCTGACATTTAAGTACAAGGTCACTAATTAGTTTTGCAGGGTCATCTATCGGCATCTTAACTTGAAACCTGTCAATACTAATAGTTTTGACAGGATCATGCTGGGATTTCGATCTAAACTCACACCTCATTGGTGATGCATTATCATCATGTTGATCTTCATCCTCTTTCTCACTTTCTACTTCTTCCTTTTCTTGTTTATTATCATGTTGATCAACATTCTCTTTCTCACTTTCTACTTCTTCCTCTTCTTCCACCTCACTTTTATAGTCCTCACCAAAAATATATACCCTTCTTCACATCCCTTTTCATAACTTTCCCCAGCTTTATTTTTTCCTGACTGAGATTGTTCTGGAAGTTTCTCTGAATTCATCTATACTCTAGCCTTTTATGTTAGGTGGTCAGAAATTGATCCACTTTTAGTTTATTTTCTTTTGGGAGACATCTTTTAACTACCAACAACAGAAAAATAAAAAATACATCGGTTGGACCATAAGTTTTAATAAATTATTATATGCCACATTACAAAAAAAATATTCCAACGGATAACCTATCAGTTGGAACATATAGGGAATCTATTTGAAGACCTATTTAATAACTCCCAACAGATGTTCCACCTGTTGCAACAGATGGACCACCAAGACCACCAACAATGCCACCAAAACCGCTAATACCACCACCAAGACCACAAACAACAACACTACCAAGACCACCAACACCACTACCCATGCCACCAATACCCGTACCAAGACCATCAAGATCGCCAACACCACCACCAATGCCACCAATACCAGCACCAAGACCACCGACACCACCACCAAGACCACTAATACCAACACCACCAAAAACACCACAAATACCATCCAACACTGTGATAAAAAACTAGGGTTTTCTCGAGTTCTTCCTACGTTTTTAGCATCAAAACTCAAAATCTTTAACCCATTCTCGAAGGTACTACAACTAAAAAAAAAAAATTATTATTAACTGAAAGGCCTTAATTTTTAGAATAAAGAACAAATATAGAACTCTTCTCGAACTTCGTTACCTACGAAGACAGAGAAAATGATAGATACAAGCGAGAATAAAGTCAAAAATAACAACTCTGTGGTCGGAAATGGAAAAAAAATTGATCTGTTTTGAAGGGTTGAGCAATATATTGAGTTGTTGTTGTCTGTATTGTTGAGAGATAAAGAAAAGATCTAGAACTCGAGATTTGAATGATAAAACATTTTTCTCGCAAATGGATGATTTGTATTTTTGGAAAAAGAATAACAAGTTTTGAAATTGTTAATTTAGTCCAAATTAATCTTAATTATTTTTTAAAATTTTATAAGATATAATTTTTAATTGTATCATCATAATAATGTGTATTAAGTTCAACTGGAACACTTTTCAATTTAGCTATTAGCTTAACAATAAGTTAATACGAATCGTTTCAACTCAGAGTGATCGATCGACGACTCAGGTCGGGAGGAATGCAATACCAACATTATGAAATTGCAATCAATTAAAGTTATAGTTGACCCTATGTACTCATCCCTTTAAGTATTAGATTAAGAATAAGTTAATACAAATTATTTCAACTCAGAGTGATCGATCAATGACTCGGGTCGGGAAGAACACAATACCAACATCATACAATTGCAAGAACTTAATTAAAGTTGTAATTGACCCTATGTACTCATCCCTAATTCTAGATAAATCAATTTAGATAGTAGCTCAATAATAAGTTAATAGGAATCATTTCAACCCAGAGTGATTGATCGACGACTCGAATCAGGAAAAACACAATACCAACATCGTGCAATTGCAAAGACTCAATTAAAGTTATAGTTGAACCTATGTACTCATTCTTAGTTCTAGATAAATCAATTTATGTATTATCTCAACAATAAGTTAATACGAATCATTTTAACTCAGAGTAATCGATCGATGACTCGGGTCGGGAGGAACGCAATACCAACATCATGCAATTGCAAAGACTCAATTGAAGTTGTAGTTGACACTATGTACTCATCCCTAGTTATAGATAAATAAATTTAGGTATTATCTCAATAATAAGTTAATACAAATCATTTCAACTCAGAGTAATCGATCGACGACTCAGGTCGGGAGAAATGCAATACCAACATCATGCAATTACAAAGACTCAATTGAAGTTGTAGTTGACCCTATGTACTTATCCCTAGTTCTAGATAAATCAATTTAGGTATTATCTTAACAATAATTTAATACGAATCATTTCAACTCAGAGTGATTGATCGACAACTCGGGTCAGAAGGAACGCAATACCAACATTATGCAATCGTAAAGACTAAATTGAAATAATAGTATCCCTTATGTACTCATCCCTAGTTATAGATAAATTAATTTAGGTATTAGCTCAATAATAAGTTAATATAAATCATTTCAACTCAGAGTGATCGATCGACGACTCGGGTCAGGAGAAACACAATACCGATATCATGCAATTGCAAAGACTCAATTGAAGTTGTAGTTGACCTTATGTATTCATTCCTAGTTCTATCTAAATCAATTGCAAAGAAATATATTGCAACAGACGACTGAGCTATTGGAAAATTTCAAATAGATATTAATATTTGTTACAACAGATAATATATCTGATTTAATTATCAAATAAATATTTGCATCTGTTGTGACAGATGACTGAGCTATTGGAAATTTTTAGACAAATATTGATATATGTTGCAACAGATGACATATCTGTTTGAATTTATTTTTTTTAAATTTTAAAGTTATCTTCTGTCAGAAAGAAGAAAGATAAAATAGTACTACTAAGACGGTAAAAAATATTTCTTGGATAACTCAAAAATATCTATGTTGACTAGTTTTATCTTGTCTTTTCAATGTCACCCGTCTTCATCATGCCCCTCAAGTTATTAATGAATATTTAAACCCATGTCTAGAATTATCTCTCCTTCAGCCCTAAATTTATTTATCTCTCTTCTTTTTGTTTCTCTTCTCCTTAGGGTTATCGTAGATGTCTCCTTTTTTCTCGCTTTTCTCTTTTCTTTCTCATAAAGATCCTTTCGGATCTAAATCGATCTTTATCTTTACTCGACTGAAATTGTTATTTTGATCCCCTTGCTTTTGACATTGTAGGTATGGTTCACTATTACTTTTTCATTCTCGTATTCTTCTTTGCAAGTTACTTAAATTAGTTATTTACATCTGTTTTTTCATTTAATTATTCTTTACCCATATCATATTTATTTAAAAAAAATAAAAAGGTTACTTTTAAGTCTTGAATGAATGAACCGTTGTTTTTGGTAAAATATGCGAAAAAAAGTCATCTGTTAGGAGAAGTTTAAAAGTCTTGTTAGCAGTATCATTTTTTCGTATCTATTTTGTTTGTTATTGATATTGGTGGTGGGGTTGGTTTTGTTGGAACTTATTGTGTGGTGTTATTGATGGTGTATGAACAAATAATGTTGCTTCTTTGTTGTTAATGTTGTTGGAACAAATGATGTTGTTTCTTTGTTGTTGATATTATTCTTGATGTTGTTGATGTTATTGTTGATGTTGCAACAGACGGATCAACTATTGTAACAAATCAAACCACTAGCAAGGTTGGTTTGATGTATTTCAACAGATTACACATCTATTGCAACAGACTCTGCATCTGTTGCAATAAGCTCCACATCTGTTACAACAGATTGATAATCCGTTGAACGAATGGAAAGTTGTTACAACAGATGGATAATCTATTACAATAGATGGATAATGTTCTTTCTGTTTTTCTTTTTTTTTGACATCAAATTTTTTCTCTTATTTGTAGATATAAGGAAATGAAAGTTGATCAAATTTTGCCCAACCAGCATAGGAGGCTACAGTAAAGATGGGTACGGAGGAATAAGCTGCTTGAAGATGGAACCACTTCATATGTGAGAGGTATGTATTACTAGTAACGTTATCGTGAAAATACAAATAGAGTACATTGATATTGTGAATGTTGTTTTTTACTGATTAGTCATTGATCATTCAAATAAGATATCTACAATTTTACAACTAAGTTTGATAGGTCTGAACTGATAAGCCTGAGGGACCATGAATATGGTTCTGATACCCTGTTAAGATTTAATGATGATTGCTGCTCATGTTTATGTGTCAAGCATTATGAAGGGATCAGGTTTTTGCAGTATTGTAAAATGATTCGATTGCGATTAGACTAACTTTTAGGGTGCATTGGACTCTGAGAGGGCCTTCGGAGCCTCCCACTGCTTCAACGAAGAACGATAATAAATATAGTTAGTGCCCTAGCCTAAATTTATGTAGTTGGGTTGGTCAGGGTGATGATTATACCCTAGAAGGTGCGGTGGGAGAATACCTGCGAAGAAAAAAAGGAAGTTGATGAAAGACTATATTATCTAAGAGATAATTGAAGAGGAAACATAGGATAGAAGGGGAGGTCATAGAGAATCTGGCTGATGAAACTGACTTAGAACATGAGAAATTTGAATCAAGTGCAAATATGAAAGTGTATCTAGTAATGAAAAATCTATCTGTTGTCTATCTCAAAGAAAAATAGTGCATCTGGGCACTTTGCTAGGGAGCTGCGAATAGGTAGCGTGGTCAGAATGATCACCTACATAGAAAATAGCAGACCGCCAAAAAAGTAGCTTTGCGAGCACTGAGGGTTGAAATGATGTACAGCTAGTCAAGAAAACTTATGCCAAGAATAGCTGAAGTTAAATTAAGGAATCTAAGAGAAGGCAGAAATTTAAGAATTTTAAATATCACCCCATGTCTTCTTGTTTGTGGTTCCGATTAGGTCCACTGCTATTGACCTAATCAAAACCACAAACAAGATTGAAAGGCAGATTGAATATCATTACTTCCTTAGCAATATGGATATAATTGATTGTGTTTTCTTTCCTTAGCATACTTTTAACATATCTTGGAGAAGATCAGATGCTTCTTGTAGTATGTGAATCCCGATAATTTTCAAGCTTGCCTCCAGCTTGCTGATTCGATATTCAAGCTTGTCGTTGCTGTCGTTGAGGTTAGTATAGAGTTCTTGATCTTTTGTGAGTTCGTGAATGAGGAACACTTCCTTCGAATTTATGGCATTGTAAAAGTCCCTCAGAAGGCTTAAATGATACATGATAGGTCGCTATGTTTGTTTTAGGTCAACGTGTTGATGCACACTCAAGTAATGGTCCTAACAGTTGAACAACTCACTTTCTCAAATGTTGTTCAATGCAGCTTGTTCAATCAAACTTCAAAGGATTTGATAGGATAATGAGCCTGGACTTAGTGGAATTAGTTTAGATCAAATGTTACGTAATTCCAGAATGTTTGATCTAAACTGATTCCACTAATTCCAGGCTCATTATCCTATCAAAATATTTGAAGGTTGGTTGAACAAGCTGCATTGAACAACGCTCGAGAAAGTGAGTTGTTCAACTATTGGGACCACTTCTTGAGTGCGCATCAACACGTTGACCTAAAATAAACATAGCGACCCTCCATGTATCATTTAAGCCTTCTAAAAAAAGTGTTCTGGAAGCCTTCTGAAGGCCTTTTACAATGCCACAACTTTGAAGGAAGTGTTTCTCATTGACGAGCTCACAAAAGATCAAAAACTCTATACTAACCTCAACGACGGCAACGACAAGCTTGAATATCAAATCAGCAAGTTGGAGGCAAGTTTGAAAATTATCGGGATTCACATACTACAAGAAGCATATGATCTTCTCCAAAATATGTTGAAAGCATGCTAAGGCAAGAAAAAATAATCAATTATATCCATATTGCTAAGGAAGTAATGATACTCAAACTACCATTAAATCTTGTTTGTGGTTCTGATCATGTCAATAGTAGTGGACCTAATCAGAACCACAAACAAGAAGGCATGGGATACAATTTAAAATTTAGAAATTATCGCCTTCGCTTAGATTCCTTATTTTAACTGCAGTAGTTCTTGGCGCAAGTTTTCTTGACTTACTGTATACGTCATTACAACCCTCAGTGCCCGCAAAGATTCTTTCTTGGTGTTCTACTATTTTTTATGTAGGTGATCATTCAGACCACGCTACCTAGTCGCAGCTCCCTAGCAAAGTGCCCAGCTGCACTGTTTTTCTTTGAGATAGACAACAGACCGATTTTTTATTACTGGATACACTTTTATATTTGCACTTGATTCAGATTTCTCATGTTCTAAGTCAGTTTTATCGGCCAGATTCGCTATGACCTCCCCTCCTATTCTATGTTTTCTCTTCAATTATCTCTTAGATGATATAGTCTTTCATGAACTCCCCTTTTCTCTTGCAGGTATTCTCTTACCACACCTTCTGGCGTATAATCATCACTCTGAGCAACCCAACCATATAAATTTAGGCTAGGGCAATAACTATATTGATTTTCGTTCTTGTTTGATGCAGTGCGAGGCTTCGAAGGCCTTTTCAAAGTCCAATACACACTTAAAGTTAACTCCAATCGCTATTGGATCTCTGCAATGACACCAAATATTGATCCCTTCTCAAAACTTGACATGCATAAACATGAGCAACAACCATCAGTAATTCGTAACAAGGTATCAGCATCATCTTCATCGGGCCCTCGGCCTTATCAATTTGAACCTATCAAACTTAACTATATAATGTAGGATCTTGTTTGAATGATCAATGCCTAATCGATTAAAAATTGCATTCACAAAAATATTGTACTTTATGTATGTTGTCCCGATGACCTTATCATTAATACATAACTCCCACACATGAAAGTGGATTCATCCATCTGCACGTATCTTATTCTTCCTATCCCATCTATGGCTTAATTTGAATAAACAGATGACTAACCTGTTGTAACAGATGACACATCTATTAAAATTATCAAACAATATAGACATCTGTTACGACAGATGATCAATCTGTTGTACCATATGACTTATCTGTTGGAAGTAATAAAAAAGATATATGCATCCATTGCAACAGATTGTCGATATGTTATAAATTATCAAACAGATAGAATATATTTTGCAACTGATTACCCATCTGTTAGATTTATTTTAAAACAATTTTCTTTTTTTTTCAAAATATAATAAAAGATAAAATTATGTATTTAGATTCATTTTTTTAATTTACATATTCAAAAAGTCATCAGTTTTATTTAATTAAGGGATGTAATTATACATAACCCACACTTTTAGATATGGTTGATCCGAATTTGGACAAGGTGATTTTACGCGACTCCTTGCGGGAACTTGAAAGGCAGATTCATGAACGCCGGTGGGAGTTGGGCGACATAAGAGCAAGGCTTGGAGGGCCCTGCTGCTGCCGGATGACGATTGACCGGTTGACAATAATAATAATAATGATAATGATAACACTAATAGTAATAATAATAATTAGGTTATGTTTTTTCTTTGAGCGTATGTATTTTCTTTTAATATATCAAATCTACCTAAGGGAGGAACCTAATGTATGGATTCAAAAATCTATGTTTAGTCGACTTTGAATTTTTAATTCTTATTTAATATTTAATTTTTATTCTGTCTATTTCTAATTCTCAACATGTCGACGATTGGAGGTAGGGATTGAGCATTTGTGGCAACGGATGCACCATATGTTGCAACAGATGGTTACTCTTTCGCGACAGATGGATCATATGTTGCAACGGACGGTTACTAATAAAGAAGGGTTATTGATAGGGTGAAAAGTCATGATTTTTCAATTATTTAATATGAAAAATGGTTCATAAATAAATAATAAGGAAATAAATGATAAACCACAATTTATAATCGTAAAAATAATTATTTAATTTTAATAACTGATGTTAATATTAAATAGGCGGCAAGTCGTGACTTTTCACCTTTTTTTATTTTAAAATATATTTTTTTAATTTATTTATTAAGGTATATGATGATTGTTAAAAAAGAGGTGAACAGTCGTGACTTTTTGTCTAACACATTCAAAATAGTTGATGAATCGAATTCTCCATTTGTTGCTACTGATGAATTAGTTGTTAAAAGAAATAAAAAAAAGTTCCTTTAACATATGGTCGATTTGTTGCAACGGATGGTATATCTGTTGCCACAGATGGGTTAACTGATGCAACAGAAATACAATTTGTTGCCACAACTCAATAAAAATGGTTATTATTTTATTAAAAGAAACAGTTATTGAAAAGGTGAGAAGTCTTCAATTATTTAATTGAGATTTTTTTTTATTTAATTTAAGAACTACTAAATAATAATAAGCTGAAAAATCATGACTTGTCACACTAATAAAAAAGTCACCAGCTTGATTTAATTAAGTCATTTCTTTTCACAGAAAATAATAAGGAAATAAATGATAAAAATGATTTATTTATAACCGTAAAAAATAGTTATTTAATTTGATTAATTATTGTTAATATTAAATAGGCGACAAGTAGTGACTTTTCACCATTTGTATTTTTAAATCTGTTTTTTAAATTTATATAATAAAAAAGTCACCAATTTGGATTAATGAAAGTATATTATTATTATTATTAAAAAAGATAGATTATATATTGTAACAAATAGATTACATGTTATAATAGATAGATTATCTTTTGCAATAGATATATTATATAGTGCAACAGATAGATTATCTGTTGCACAGATGGTTTAATTGAGAAAAGGGTTATTTAAATTTAAGAACTAATTAATAATAATAATTTGAAAAGTCACGAATTATCACAATAGTCAAAAAGTTAGTCAGCAACTTTGATTTAATTAAGTCATAACTTTTAACAGTAATAAAAAAGTCACCAGTTTGAATGTAATTAATAAATGGAGATGAATAGTCGTGCCTTTTTGCCTAACTCATTCAAATTTAATCCTCTATAAATAGGTCTTTTCTTACTCATTCATTCTACTCCACTCTATTTATTTCTTGCATCCTGTCTTTTATATTACACACCTTCAACCACTTTCTCTTCAATGACCAGATATCTTTTTCCTGACTCAGGTAAGTTTTTTTCTTGTTTTTTGTATAAATATACCCAATTGATAGTATACGTTGTATTACATTCAGATTTTTTTTTACTTTTATTTTTACGTTTTTTGTCAATTCATTAGTGTTCTAGATATGACTGATCCAGTTTGAGACGTTGCTATTCTATAAGACACCGTGTGAAAACTTCAGAGGCAGGTTAATGACCTGCAGTGGGAGTTGGCCGCCGTGAGAACAAGGATGGTCCAGGAGATTCAGAGACTGAGGAGGGCCCTACTGCTGTCGGTTGAAGATTGGCCAACTGGCAATAATAATAATAATTAGATTATTTTTTCTTTTAGTCTATGTATTTTATTTGTTTTTGTTTAATAAAAAATTTATGTTTGATCGACTTTGACATTTTAATTCTTATTTAATTTTCATTCTGTCTATTTCTTCTTCTCAACAAACATGTCAACAATTGAACGTAAGGAATAATTTTGAATCTAGCAGCAATAGCAAGAGTTGAAATATATAGGTTATCTGTTGGGTTTGTGGCCTGAGTTGTATTGTGTTGTTCCAAACAGATTACTCATCCGTTGCAATAGATAAATAGTCTGTTGCAACAGATAATTCATCTGTTGCAATAGACTACCCGTCTGTTCGATTCATGTTACGGGCACTATAGAACCATAAACATGAATCCAACATATGAGTCATTTGTTGCAACAGATTACTCATCTGATGCAACAGATAAGTGATCTGTTTAAATTTTGGGCTCTTATGTTGGATTCATGATCGAGTTTTATCCATTGTTGAAAAAAACAGCAGTAGTTGTGTATCCAGATGACCAATTCGACTAAAAATTAAAATTTTACTTACCAAAGTCACCTATGAAGTAATACCGAAGTGGAAAGTGATGTATGAAATAAATTTTTATCTAAAAAATTGGTCAAGTAGCAGCAGTAATGGTAAAAACAACAACAATAGTCGACAAGAAGAAGATGAAGATGATAATGAAGTAGAAGATGATGATAATAAAATAGAAGATGGTGAATAAAGCAGCAACAACAATGAACAACAAAAACCATAAAGAGAGAAAACAACAATGGATGACAAGAGAGAGAAATATTTTTTCTCCTCTATTTCCTGTTATATTAACTAACATTTGAATCAAAGTGTAAATTTAAAAACTTGTGGGTTATTTTCAAATTTTTTCAACTTTTTTAATCCATTATAAAGTAATTGTCACCTACACTCAATTATTAAGACTTGAGTCACCTACACCACATTTTCAAACTTTTTTGTCACTTTTAGCTCAAAACCACCTCCAAAATATTACAAGGATATATTTAGCCAATATTTCAAAGTAGGGGGATAAAACTTACCCCAAAGTATGACAACGGGGTTAAATTTGATTTCAAAGTATGATGAAGGACATTATTAGCCATTTTTTAAAAAATAAAGGGATAAATTTTATCCTTTTTCCTTTATTTTATATTTGCACAAATTTTTTTCTTTTTCAAGGTGGAAAGGAATATTTGTACGTGAAAATAATTATATTTCTATTAGTACTATATTATATATTTATCGAGTCAAATAATTCTTAGTCGACAAAAAAAATTCAAGTAATATTTTTAGTTATAGTTTTTAAAATATATCCTAAATATTAGATACCGAAGGCCAGTGCTAGCACGGGACCTATATAAATTATTTTTTGACCTCAATTTATGTGACACATAAAATTTAGATAAGTAATCATATTTTTGATTTGTATTTAGATATTTTAAGTTGTTAACTATTGTAATTTTTAATACTTTTTATGTAATTTTCAAATAATATATGTTACTCTCCTTGTTCAAACTTTTATGGCATTGATAGTCAATTATATTTTAAAAATAATTTAAGTTTTAAATTATTGTGATTTATAATAATTTTTCTTCTATTCTACTAATTAGAAGTGACATAGTAAAATTATTATAAAAAAAAATACCTATAAAAATTTTTAAATGGACCCATATAAGACGTCATGATAATTTAAAATATCAAGAGTTAATATATCATTTTATATTTATTTTATTTTTTATTAAATATTATTAATTTTTTAATATTTAGATGACTTATAATAATTAATTATGGTAATATAGTAATATCATAATTGAAGAAACTGAGTCATGTCATTAATGATTATTTTACTTTAAATATTATTATTTTATAATACATAAATAATTTATAATAATTAATTAGTGGTGATATAGTAAAACTACGATTAAAATAGCTGAAGCATGCATATCGAATATGAGCAGCCTACTTCTGCTGCTTCATTGTCACTTATTATATAGGAGAATTACATTAAAAAATTATCAGTGAATTTTTTTTTAGAGGGTCTCATATAAGTCGTCAAGTTAATTTAAAATATCAAGATTTAATTATTATTTTATGTCTATTTTACTTTTTTATTAAATATTATTAAATTTTAATGCTTAGATGACTTATAATAATTAATTAAGGATGATACAGTAAAATTACGGTTGAAGCAGACATGTCATAAATATCTATTTTATTTTTTCTAATTAAATATTATTATTTTTTTATTATGTAAATGAATTATAATATTTAATTAGGAGTGTAATAATTAATTAGGGGTGATATAGTAAAATGACGGTTGAAGCAGCTAAAGCAGATATGTCATAAATGTCTACTTTATTTTTTATTAAATATTATTAATTTTCTAATACATAAATGACTTATAATAATTAATTAGGGGTGATATAGTAAAATCACAGTTAAAGCAGCTGAAACAAGTATGTCGACCTCGTGCCTGCTTTAACTTGTTAATTATTATAATTTAAAGTATTTTTACATAATTTTCAGATAATATATGTTTCTCTTTATACAATAATTTTGGTGGCGCTGATGGGATTTGAAGAGTTGAGAAAATTTGTTATATAATTTTTATATATTTTAAGTTATTAATTACTATAATTTATATACTTTTTACGTAATTTTAAATTAGTATATGTTATTCTCTCCGCCTCAATTTATGTGGCACTGAAAGTATATGGAAAGTTAACTAAATTTTTAGATGAATTTTTTTAAATTTTAAGGTGTTTAGGGTGTTAATTATTAATGATAACTAAATTTTTATTTATTTTTAAATATTTTTATTTGTTAGTTATTATAAGATGCAGTACCATTTGACGTTATTTTTAAATAATATATGTTTCATTTTTTATTTTAATTTATGCGACATTAATAAAATTTCGAAAGTCAACTAATTATTTTATGTCATTTAAATATTTTAATTTTTTAATATCTTTATTAATTAAATAGCAACGGAAATTTAATTTTGCTTTCAATTTGTTTAATCTGTAGCACTTTTACCTATATAATACCACTTTTATCAAAATTGAGACTAAATTGGTCCAATTTTAAATTCTCAATTAACCTAATTCAAAACTCACAACCCAACCCAACCCACCTAATTTTAATCTCAACCGTCAATACCCTTTGATCATACAACCCATATACACCCCCCTACATTTACTTTCCATTTTACCCTAACACCTCTAACCCAACACCATATCCCCCAACCACAACTGTCATGATCTCCTCATCTCTTCTTTCTCCTCCCCATCATCTCCACCCGTGCCTAAGAACAGGTGTTTGACACCAAACAAAATCTATCCAGGTGGTGGACCTTTAGGCTTACCACATGCAAAACTCCCCAAGGAAAATCAAAAGTGTCACCAACTCTTTCTCTTCATCATTCCCAAATACATTCTGCAAATTCTCTTTAAACGTATCCTTTAATTTTTAGTTTTCTTTCTTAGATTCTTACCGTTCTTCTTCCTTATTCTTTTATCCCTGTGATTTTTGGTTTCTCCATACTCATCCTTCCACTATAAACCGTTGCAAACCCTATATCCTCCAATCAAGTACGACGGCCACCAACCACTCGAACAACCTCTGAAATCCCATAGACCATGGTCACGAGCCTCTTTTTCCCTTGTTCTCTGTTCATTATCACACTCAATTCCTACCGTCGAAACAACTATTAAAACACATTAGAAATCTTGCACCTCAGTGTCAATAATAATATACTACGGAGGTATATGTCGTCATTTTATTTTTGATTCGTTTCAAAAATGTAGTTTTTATTTATTTGTTAAGTTTTTAAAAATACAATTTTATTATTAGTGGTCCCATTTAATTTTAAATACTATTACATTTTTTTTAATTTATTTTTTTAATTAAAAGTGATCTCATTTTATTTTAAATATTATTACTTTTTTCTGCGGCCTCCTGCTAGCGCCCATGTTAGCAACTCCCTCTTATAATACTAGCCTCTTATAATACTAGGATGTAATGACCCATGTTAACACGGGTCCAATATAAAGAGTATTTTTAAATTATTTATTGTAATTTATAATATTTTTTTACATAATTTCAAATAATATATGTTACACCATCCGTCTCAATTTATATAGTATTGACACAATTTAGAATTGTTAACTAAATTTTTTACATATTTTAAAAATATCTTAAATTTTAAATTATTAATTATTATAATTCATAGTACTTTTTCTTCTATCGTGATGTATGTGACAGTAATAAAATTTAGAGCGTCAATTGTAATTTTTATGTTTTTTAAAAAATTTATTTTAAGTTGTTAATTATTATGATTTATGTACTTTTACATTATTCTCAAATATATAACAGATTAAAAAGAAAAGTAAAATAAACAAATATAAAAGAAAATATCTTAGCAATCAATACAAGCAAATATGTCGATCTATTGTCTGTTTATCATCCTTTATAAGTGAGGTAATAAATTACAATTTAAGTGTCATAATGTTTAGATGAACATAATTATTAATTAGAAGTGATATAGTAAAGCCACGATTGAAACATCGAAGCATATATATCTTGAATGATTTACAATAACTAATTAGAAGTGATATAATAAAATTATTATAAAAAATATTTGTGACAAAAATATAAGTAGGTCTCATATAAGACGTCAAGTTAATTTAAAACAGTAAGAGTTAATTTATCATTTTAGGTCTACTTTATATTTTTATTAAATATTATTAATATTAACACTTAGATGACTTATAATAATTAATTAAAGGTGATATTTAGTAAAATGACGATTGAAACAGCTGAAGCAGATATGTCATAAATGTTTATTTAAAAAAATATATATTATTAATTTTTAAATACATAAATGACTTATAATAATTAATTAAGGGTGATATCTTAAAATTACGTTTGAAGCAGTTGAAACAGATATGTCATAAATGTTTATTTTATTTTTTAATTAAATATTATTTATTTTTTAATACATAAATGAGTTATAATAATTAATTAGGGTAATATAGTAATATCACGGATTGAATATTATTTATTTTTCAACACACAATGACTTAATAATTAATTAGGGATGATATAGTAAAATCACTATTGAAACAACTGAAATAGACATGTCATAAATATCTATTATAATTTTTTAATTAAATATTTTTTTTAATATATAAATAATTTATAATAATTAATTAGGGGTGATATAGTAAAATCACAATTCAAGCAGTGAAGTAGACATGCTTTAAATAACTTGTATTAACTAATTAGAAGTAATATAGAAAAATTACTATTTAAAAAAAAATTAAGTGAGCCTCATATAAGACATTAAATTAATTAAAAACATCAATAATTAATTTATCATTTTATGTCTATTTTTTCTTTTTTATTAAATATTAATAATTTCTTAATACTTTAATAACTTGTAATAATTAATTATGGGTATTATAGTAAAATTAAGATTGAATCCGCTGACACAGATATCTCAAAAATATCTATTTTAGTTATTTTTATTAAATATTATTAAATTTCTATTACTCAAATTTTATTTTAAATCCCATGGAAAATAAATTTAATTACCTGTACATATTAAATAATATAATTTAAACCTACAAATAAGAAACATATGAAAATCCTAGGGTCCACAGTAGGGGTGTTCATGGTTTGGTTAAAAATCAAACCGAACCGCGAATCAAATCAAACCGATTAAAAAAATCGACATTTGGTTAGGTTTGGTTTGGTTTGGTTATAAATTCTTAAAATCGATACTTATGTGGTTTGGTTTTAGTTTTACTCTAAAATAATCGACAAAATAATCAAACCGAACCGATAAATTTTTTCTTTTATATATATATATATCACATACATATGCATATATAAATTATTTATATATTATTCATAAATAAAATATAAATATTTTTTATATTTAAAATTTTAATCATGAATTTAACTTTAATCATAGCACTTTTAGTCATATGTCTCCATCTAATTGGTGGTACGTTATGAGATTCTATATGATTTTCACACTTTGAATGACAAATGATACTAATTGTGAAAGTTATCTTGTTGTCTATAGAATTTTATAGGTGAGTTTTATTAGACTGTAGATAATCACTAGTTTTGAACTTTCTTTTTGGTCCCTATTGAGCAAAAAAATTATGTGTTTACCTTTTGGGGGGTTTATCATATCATTCTCTTATATGTAGTTTCTAAATACATTTGTGGAAGCATTCATATGGTGTTGTTCATGGCGTTGCGTAAGTTTCTAAATACATTTGTAGAAGCGTTCATATGGCGTTGTTTATGGCGTTGCGTAAGTTTCTAAATACATTTGTAGAAGCGTTCATATGGCGTTGTTCATGGCGTTGCCTAAGTATAACACTAAATTGACATATTAGTTTCAAGGTTGAGGAACAACACTCGGTTGGCATCTCATATGTTGGATTGAATTTTTTTAAGAAAAATTTCAACTTTTATCATTAACTAAAGTTATAAATCGAAAAACCGAACCAAACCGAACTAAACCGATAAGAACCAAACCGACGGGTTTTTTTTGTGTTGGTTTGGTTTGGTTTTAGAAATTTAAAAATCGACTAAGTTGGTTTGGTTATGGTATTGACCAATAACCGACCCAAATCGACCCATAAACCCCCCTAGTCCATAGTGTATGTCCTTAGGGGCATAGTTTGTAATTTAAGTGAAAAAAGTGGTTACTTTATAAGAATATGATTTGTAATTAAGTGAAATAGGGTGTACTTTTTTTAATTCTTTCAATAAAATAGTACTACAAACAATAGTTTACAGGAGACCACTCTTAAAACAACTTAATTTCTATAAGCTTTCTTTAATTACCTAAATAACCTCAATTTTTTTTAAAATGTCTGATAACAGACATGTCGAATCTCACTCTTATAATATATAGAAATAAAAGAATATGTTTTGAAAAGTTAAGAAATTAATAGTTGAACGAACTCTAAAATTTTGTATATTTGCAGCATTCGGCCTGATGGAGCAGTATTATTTATATCACTAAAATATTGGAGTTTCTAGTACAAACTAGGTTTTAAGGAATAACAAATTAGATCTTAACTTCTTAATCTCTAGGCCAAGGTTTCAATGTTCCACTTTTAAATTGGAAAAAATACATAAAGTAGCATACTTAAGTATTAAATTACAAAAATAGCAACACTTTTATCAAATTACATTTTGTAGCATATGTATTTGTATGTATTTGTATTTTTATAGCAACAATTTGCAAAAATACAAAATATATCGATCATAAGGGCAGTAAAAATCATATGTATTTTTATTTTTGTAGCAATAGTTTGCAAAAATACAAAATACAACTTGCTATATTATGTAATTATGAAACTGTTGTTATGAAACTCATAATTAATGGGCTGAGTATGCTATTTCTATTAAAATTCATTTTAATTGATATATACAATATCAATTTTCAAGTTAATAAAAAACTATTTAATTTAAAATATGTAATTGAACAATAGAGTCGATTGTGAAACGATAATGTGTATTAAAACTAGGCAACGTCTTTGTAGTTGTTAAAATATTTTATAGATTACTAGTGAATGATAATTATTATTATAAAATCTACTTACTTTAGTTAATCTTTTCATTGTGTAGTAAGAACTTTTTGTGTTATCAATTCACAAAAATAACACTTGGAAGGAAAAAGTTGATGTTGAATTCCATTTTTCTATGCTTAAAAAATTATAGTACCTACATATATAAAAAATTATAGTACCTAGTTTTGATCCTTATTATGTATGAATCTAACATATTTTATTTTTTAATTTGTTAATTTTGCATTTTGATCCTTTATATAAGAAAATAGCGTATAAGTTTATAAAATTCACAACAAATGGAATGAAAAAAAAAATACAAAGTTTAATTAATAAGAGGCTAATTTTTCTTAGTCATATATTTCCTTCATTCCAAAATAAGATATTTTAGTCTTTTTAATTTGTCATAAATAACACGTTTTAGATAATCAAGTAGCTATCAATAATCTTTTTTCAATTTCAAAAGCAATAATTAAAGATGATGAAAAAGATTGGAGAAATGTGTTTGTAATGGATTTGGGATATTTTTGTCATTTTATAATTTATCCCGGGATAAATTAAGGTGGGATAACTTATACCACCAAATATGTGGTATAACTTATTCCGGGACTATTATTAATCCCGGGATAAGTTATCCCAAATATTGCCAAACCAAACGATATATTAAAGTTTTTATTCCGAAACTATTATTTTATCCTGAAATAACTTGTCTTAGTACCTCACCAAACGGCCCCTAAGGAATAACAAATTAGATCTTAACTTCTTGATCTCTAGGCCAAGGTTTCAATGTTCCTTTTTTTTCTATGAACAATCAATAATATTTATATTAGTTAAGGTGGATTCTGATTTTTTTTTTTTTTAAAAAAGTTAAGGTGGATTAAATATCAGCTTAAATGGAGTAGCATTAGGAGCGAACCTAAGGTGTTAAGTGGGTCGGGTCGTTAAGTTTAGCCGGGTCGGGTCGGGCCGGGTTGTAGTTAAGTAGGCCGGATCGGATTCGGGTTCAACAGTAAAATTTTAAAAAACAACCCTGAACCGGCCCACTTAGCCCAATCCGGTCTAACCCACTTAAATCCGATCAAATCCGATTAAAAATTCGGTCAAACCCAGTCAAAAATAAAAAAAAATTAAAAAATTTTCAATACACATTATATATACCCACCCATATACATTTTAAATACGCCAAACAATAAATATACACTATATATAGTATATACTACATTAGAATTTAAAAAATATATACACATATACACAATTACACATATATACGACTATACGTACTACTCTAAATAAAACATATACTACAATATATATATATTATATATATATAGTTATATACTAATTTATAAAACATATACACATGTATACGTTAAATATATACGTCTATAGAAGATATATACACACCATTCAATATATATGTATTGCTTTAAATAAAGCATATACTGCAATATATATATACTACAATATATACACACACTATATATATAGTTATATACTAATTTATAAAACATATACACATGTATACGTTAAATATATACGTCTATAGAAGATATAGACACATATATACGTACCATTCAAGATATACGTACTACTTTAAATAAAATATACTACAATATATATTAATACAATATATACACACACACACTATATATAGTTATACACTAATTTATAAAATATATACACATGTATACATTACATATATACGTCTATAGAAGATATATACACATATATACGTACCGTTCAATATATACGTACTACTTTAAATAAAATATACTACAATTTATACACACGCTACATATATAGTTATATATTAATTTATAAAACATATAAACATATATACGTTAAATATATACGTCTATAGAAGATATATACACATATATACATACCATTCAATATATACGTACACATATAAAATATATGTACTTCTTTAAATAAAACATATGTTACTTAATATAATAAATTAATAATACTTTATAGTAAATTAGTCCGTTTGTTTATTTTTTTAAAAAAAAATTAGCCGGGCCGGTTAATAGACGGGCCTAAACCGAGCTTGGTCCGGACCGGATTAACTAGGCCCAAAACCAAAAATAAACTGGCCTGGGATCCTGTACCCTACAACCCGTGAGCTGATCGAGCCGGGTCAAACTGGGCCGATTTTGTAAGTGGGCTGGGTCAGGCCGGGTGGGATCAACGCGGCCCGTTTGACAAGTATAAGCGAACCTATGGTGTATCGAAGGTGGTTGACCGAACATTCTTAATCGAAAAATATGTATATAAATAAAATACCACTCTATAATTATATAATACATGTTCAACATCCTTCAAATAACTAGATAATGTGATCCAACAGTTTGAAGTGTTTGTAAGGTCAAGGCACATATATGTGGAGGTTTGATTCTTTAACATTTTCAAGAGGAAAAAAAAAAAAAGGCTAAGAAATTTTACAATGTAATGATTCAAATTGATAGGGATTAAATTTGATTCCTTAATTACTACTATATTATATTACTATACTATATTAGAAATGAGCTATAGTTTCAACATGCCTGCTTCAGCAGGCTGCTAGCTTCATGATTTTACTATATCATGTTTAATTAATTATTATAAATTATTTATATATTAAAAAAATAATATTATTTAATACAAAAATATTAGTCCGTGATTTTACTATATCATCTCTATTAATTGTTATAAGTCATTTATATATTAAAAATAATATTATTTAATACAAAAAATAAAATAGATATTTATATCATGTCTGCTTTAGCTGCTTCAATCATAATTTTACTAAATATCACCACTAATTAATTATTATACGTCATCTAATTATTAAAAAATAATAATATTTAATAAAAAAGGTAAAATAGATATAAAATGATAAATTAACTCTTGATGTTTTAAATTAATTTGACGTCCTATATGAAATCCGCTTAATTTTTTTTCCACATCACTTTTTACTAAATATCTCCCCCAAATTAACTATTAGAAGTCATCTAAGTATTAAAAAATTAATAATATTTAATAAAAAAACGTAATATAGACATAAAATGATATATTAACTCTTGATGTTTTAAATTAACTTGACGTCTTATATGGGGTTCACTTAAATTTTTTTCACAAATATTTTTTATAGTAATTTTTCTATATCACTTTTTACTAAATATCTCCCCTAATTAATTATTATAAGTCATCTAATATTATAAAATTAATAATATTTAATAAAAGGATAATATGGATATAAAATGATAAATTAACTCTTGATATTTTAAATTAACCTGACGTCTTATATAAGACTCTCTTAAATTTGTTTCACAAATAATTTTTTCTAGTAATTTTGCTACATCACTTCTAATTAGTTGTTGTAAGTTATTTAAAGCATGTTTGCTTCGCTGTGTCAATTGTGATTTTACTATATCACACCTAATTAATTATTATGACCATCTAAGCATTGTGCCACTTAAATTGATATTTGTGATTTATTACCTCACTTATAAAGGAAGATAAACAAATAGCATATCAACATGATTGTTTGTGTTGTCCGCTTAAATATTTTCTTTTACATTTCTCTGTTTTACTTCTCTTTTTAATTTGTTATTTATTTGAGAATTACGTAAAAGTATTATAAATCATAATAATTAGCAACATAAAATAATTAAAAGGACATAAAATAAATTAGTTGACTCTCTAAAGTTTATTACCGCCACATAAATTGAGATAAAAGAAAAAATACTACAAATCACAATAATTAATAATTTAAAATATTTTTAAAAAATATATAAAAAATTTAGTTAACTCTCAAAATTGTGTCAACACCACACAAAATTAGACAGGGAGTGTAATACATATTATTTAAAAAATTACGTAAAAAGTATATAAATCACAATAGTTAATCTAAAAATATTCTTCACGTTGGATCCGTACTGACACGAATATCACACCTAGTATGAGAATAATTGATTATAATTTAGACTTATTTTTTACTACACTTAAGTAAATTTATGCTATAAATCTATTGTTTTTGAAATAATTCAAAAGTAAAATTACTTATTAAAATAATCCTTAATTAAAGAACTATAACACAAGAAACTCTGAAGAAAAAATAATAGTATCAATAGTCAATTATAAAAGGTAATTGTTGAAAGTCAATAAGCAAATTCTAAAAACTCTCTATATTACCAAAGTCGAAAGTGAAACGGCTTAGGAAGAAAACCCTCTTCTAATTCAGGTTTCAATTCGTGTCTCACTGCTGCTGCTGTCATTGCTAGAGGCTGATGAAAGTCTTCATATTAAATTAAATATAAACTCATCAAAGCTAAATATTACATAGTTTTGTTTAAAAAAAGCAAAAAGATTACAATATCCTTCCACTTTAGTTTACTGATTAAATTTGTCCTTATTATACTATTGAGTCAATTATACCTCTGTTGTCATATTATGAGGTCAATTATACCTTTGCCATTATGAAAATTAACAAAATTACCTTACAATTAGATGGATTCCCCCAAATTAAATGCTTTTACTCAATTTTTCTGAAATTACACTTTTGTCAATTTAACCCGACCCATACGTACCTAATTAAATTAACTAAATAACTTAACTTAGGTATTATCAAAGCAGTTCTTGTTCTTCCAAATTTCACGTATTGACAACCAATCTTTCTCGACCTACACACTAATTTTTTTAAAACAATGATATCTAAAGCTCTGCACTAATTATTTGTCTGACTATCAACAACAGTAATGTAACTGACAATACCACGAGCCAGAGCATAAAGAAACCAACAATCAATCTATCAAAAGCTACAAATATGTTTTGTCTAAGAAGTCGTATATCCAAGAAAAAATGACAACTTGAAAATTCTATCTCCACAAATACTGCAGAGTTTTCTTTTCGATATATGACAAGTTAAGGCTAAGAAAAACAAACACATGCAATGCATGTAAAACATTAATGATTGACAATTTCTCATCACTTGTTGGGAAATGAAAGCTTCAAGGTACAATGTAAAGATTTACAATTTAGCAACCTAAAACTAAGCGGAAGTGGGACAGAACAAGAAAAGAATATTTCGAACCACCAGAGCAATCTCATAATACAAATTACAACACCTGGAAACCACGTCAAGAACCTACGAGGAAAAAAAAAGTATGAATCAGGTTAATTAGGTAATAGTGATATCTAAAGCTCTACACTAATTTAATTAGGTATGTATGGATTGGGTAAAGTTGAAAACGAGTAATTTAAGAGAATCTGGGTAAAAAAAATTAATTTGAGGAAATTCATCCAATTCAAGGGTAAATTTATTAACTTTCATAATGACAGGGATACAATTGGCCTCATAGTATTGACAGGGGTATAATTGATTCGATAAATTAACAGAAGGTAAATTCAACCAATAACCTAAAGTAAAGGAATATTTTTGACCCTTTTCCCTTAAAAAAAATTGGTGCATCCATTTGTAAACAGTTCAATTCCTAATATTATGTAGTTTGATTTTAAATTTTCTATGCACTCATTCATAAAGAAAAAGATGTGTTTATTCAATGCACGAATATCTTCATCAAATTTCAAGCTACTCAACTGAGGGAACAATGACCAAGAGGGTACAATTTGAATCTGGTATCATAATTTTGATAGAAGTTAGGCCCTTTAATTTGTTGCTGTTGAATATTTTACTAGTCCCTTATTAATTAGGTAAAGAAAAATAGATACATATTAGGTAACCAATAGCAACTCCATTCTTTTTGTCCTTTTTTTTTTTTCCTGAAGGGAGGACAAAATTTAGGTAAACTATAAAAGTAAGATATAAAGCTTTAAAGAAAAATATATACACTAATTTGTGGATGTGGTGACAAGTGAAGTACGACTAAAGTCACAATATCACAAGGATCATTATTACTAAAAGATCACTTTATGTTAATCCATTTAACTTATTTTATTATTATTTTAAGCCTTAATTAGTCAGACTTCTTCCTCTTTCCTTCATGATTTCCAAATTACTTCTCATAAATTATAATTAGAGTTAAGAAGCGTTTTGGCCAAGTTCAATACGGAGATTCAACAAAACAAAAGTTAGTGGTCCAACAAAGTAAGAATAACTTAGGTGTTTAAAGCCATTTTTTTCCAGATATGGGGGGTTTCATCAAGTAAATGCTGACGAATAAAAATATCCTGTGGTTCCTAAAAGGGTGAAAGTAATTACTAATACTTAGCAAATTTGACCAAGTTTAGTTAGTTAGTACTACTTGTTTAAAAGTCAAGAAAATACCAAAAGAGGTGTGAGTTTCTTCTTGGAGAAGAACCAATGAGTAATATAACATTCTCCTACGTGTTTCTAGAAAATGAAATGGTAGTGGGAAAAAACGGATAATTAATAAAACAGCTAAATATAAGGGGTTATTTAGTTAAACTATTCTAAGAATATGCACCACTTCATTTTAATGAATTCACTTTGATATTATTTAAAAAATAAATGCATAAACTAATAAATAAATTGATGATTTTATTAAATATAAAAAATATTTTTAAAAAAGTTAATATATTCATTAAACACTATATAAAAAGATTTAACACAACTTTAAACTAAATTAAAAAAATTTATTAAGGCTATAGAACGACACCTGAAACACGAGAAGAAAAACAATATAATTAATACCTTACATAGAATTTGGAATATATAAGTAAAAGTTTCATCTCAAATATTTTATCTTACCAAAAGAATTTCAGGTCCTTGTTGTTGGATTTCTTCAATTCAATTTGCCTACAGTTTGTTTTACTTGTGATCGACCATCGGTAGACAATAGCGTAGATATAATGTATGTACAATAACAAAAATGATATCTCAAGAAAAAATACTTCACTACCATCCGAGGCAACAACACATTTCTATTTTTACCTGAACAAAATGTGTTCGTTAGACAAAAAATATACATTTCTAAATAATCAAATTATTAACGATGAAAATATAACAAAAGATAGCATAAGATATCTATCTTTTCAATATTGGTGAATGCACAAGTAAACGTCCAAGCAAAATTTAGTCATTATAATAACATGCAAATATATTTAGTATCTGCAACAACATATACATATGTAGAATTTTCTCCTACCCTACTAATACTCAATATTTTTATGTGGAAAGTGATTGTTTCTAGATTGATTCTTGGTTCAAGAAGTAAAAATAATAATCAAATAAAAAACTAACCTAACCAAAATTACCGTAAAACTACACTTGTCTGAAATGGCCAGTTACTACAAAAACAAAATAAAATTAAATTAAATTTGACCTACACAAACATAAGAAAGCCATAAAAATTCTAGCATGCAAAAAATTTTGCAATTCGAATAAAGAGAGAGAAATGAATAGAAAAATAAATAGCAGTGCAATACAAAGAGAAGCTTAGAGCCTTTTGGGGAGGAACGAGTCATTAGTCTGGCTAAAACTCTTTCCAGGTTTTAAATTTTGAAAACTGAGACAAAATAAGCGTAGAAAAAGTAAGCAATAAATCTGAAAGTATAGTCTTTACTATAGAAGTAAAGATTCTTATTTAAAAAGTGAAGCAATAAATCTGAAAGTATAGTCTTTACTATAGAAGTAAAGATTCATATTTAAAAAGGGGAAATGGTCTGATATATATCTAAACTTCGATGAAACTTGTTGTAACACGTATGAACTTTGCGAGGGTCCTATGACATCCTTAAACTATTTTTAGCGTATTATGACCCTCCTAAACTATTTATTAACATATTTTACTGATATTTATTTGCACTAAACTCTTTTATTTATTTATTAATAAATTTCATCTATTTATTAACTTATAAATGTCGCTAAAACACTAATAAATAGTTCGGGGAATCATAGGACCCCCGCAAAGTTTAGACGTGTTACAATAAATTTCATCAAAATTTAAATATATTTTGAACCCTTTTCCCATTTTAAAAGGATAGTACTAAATAATATTTCACTAAATTTTTGCATATTTCCATATATTACAGCTAACCCTCTGTATTTTTTTTTTTTGGGGGGGGGGGGGGGGGGGAGGGGAGACACTCACGAAAACAAACCATTTTCTAGGAAAAGGAAATAAACTTTTTTTAAGGGAAAACTCACGATTCTAACAAAAGATATTAAATAACAATGACAAATCTTTTTTTTAGTAAAAAAGGGAAAAACGCTCTCTAAGAAAGACCTTGCCGTCAAACCCTAAATCTGATCGTGAACGTCGAAAAGATGGCTGGTGCGGCCAGTGGTTAGTCTTCCCTGGTGGAGGCTGGGCCATCTGTCTCTACAGGGATAGATGATCCCTCAAAGACTACATATGCTAATACTTTAAAACATGTCAAACCACTTTGCAAACCTGTTCAACTGAAACAAATTGTGTACTTGCATGGTGAGCCAAGGATTGTATGGGAAGAAGAAGAGGCGCAACAGATGATTATTAATGAGGATCTGCAATATGCTGTGATAGAAAGGTTCTCTTAGGGATGGCCTGAGCTCAGGATCTACGACGGTTAATTCCTAAGCAATGTGAGCTAAAAGGAGAAGTTAATATTCCATTACTTAGTAATCATCACATATTGATTAGGGCTACCAGACTAGAGGATTATGTTCATTTATTATCGAAACCTCAATTTTATATTATGCAGAACTATTGGTCATATCCTATGTGTACCTTCAAATGGGATCCCTATTTTATCCAAATGAAGAAACATTTATAGCAGTGGCGTGGATTTCTTTTCTTGCATTGCCTCCAAACTTTTTTGGAAAAAAAGTTATATTTTCATTAGCAACAACAGTTAGAAAACCACTTCAGGTTGATCTTGCTACACAAAACAAGACCAGACCTAGCTGTGCTAGAGTTAAAGTAGAAGTTGACTTGTTGGATTTCCAAAAAATTAATGTAGGAATGAGAATGAGGAGTGAAGAAATAAAGGAGAAGTGGATAAACATCAGCTATGATTATGTCCCTAAATATTACAAATCATGCAAGTTGCAAGGGCATAATGAGAAGGAATGTTATATTCTACACCCAGAATTATATCCACAAGAAGAGGAAGGTGATAAAGATAACAAAGATGTTAAAGAGCAAGAAATAGAGAAGAGGAAATAGAAGGATAGTGAAGAACAAAAAAGAGAAGATAAAGGTAAAGCCCCTCAAAACGCAGAAAATAATTTTAAGCAATAAAAAGAAGAGGAAAGTATATAAAAGGTAATTAGCAAGGCAGAGGAAGATATGAGTGAAATCCAAGGCCAATAAAAAATGAGGCAGAAATAACTAGTGCAAACAAATATAAAGCATTTGAAGAAAAATACGGTGAAGAAGACAATGACAAAAAAGAGGAACAAGCAATTAAGAAGACTAATAGACAGATTAAAGAGAAGAAAAATGAACAAGTTGGGACAACAACTCAAAGGGATAAGTGGTAAAGAGTACCATGGAGCATACAAGAGAAACTAGCAACCAAGGAAAGCAACAGGATGCTCATAGTACAGTTAAAGACACAAAATTTCAAGAGAAGCCAACATAAGAGACTGGAACCAGGGACAAACCATCATAAGGAGAGTCTCACCAATCTATAGATAAAGTAGTATTGAATGAAGAAAGTGTGGAGATTATGCCAAACTCTGATAATGGGCAGCGGCTAAAGGAGAAGGTTCAAGAGGAGTAAAATGGATCACCTAAGTTTATGACTCTATCAGACAAACATAAACAGAATAAATAAGATGCTGAAGAAGATGAAATAATTGATCTTAACATAGAATAGGTCTGTAAGGATGGAGATCTGTCACCTAGACAAATAGAAAATTTAAAGAAGAAAATAAAAAAAGAGTAAAGGCTAATTTGCCTCAATCACAGATGAATATAAGGAGAAAGAAAACTTCCTCTAATACTGTTGATCAATGATAAATAAGATTATGTTTTGGAATATCAGGTCTGTCAAAACACAAAAGTCTTTTGATAGATTAGGTGAGTTACATATAAGGCATAGTTACTCTTACATTGCTTTAGTTGAACCTTTTCAAAGTCTAGCTGAGATAGAGTGTTATAGAAAAGGGATTAGGCATGTCACAGGCTAGAGTAAATACCTCAGCTAAAATATGGATTTTTTAGAACGATGATTGGGAGGAAATAGGTTCAATAAATTCTATTCAATAGTTGACAATGTAGTATCAGTTGAAAGGAACAAATGGATCTTTTTATATTATAATAATTTATGCCATATGTAGTGCTTTAAAAAGGTTGAAATTATGGGAAGATCTGGAGAACTTGTTTGAATAAATTTATGACTTATGGCTTGTTGGAGGTGATTTTAATGTAGTTCTAGATGAATAAAAAAAGTTGGGGGACTATCAATTACACAATAAGAGCTTGAAGATTTTGCAGGATGTGTGTCTGCATGTGCTTTAATTGATTTAAAGTTTAAACAAAGCAACTATACATGGTGGAATGGTAGAATTGAAGATGATTGTATTTTTAAGAGGCTTGACAGGTCCTAGGGAATAATGAATTTATGCAGATGCTACCTAACAGTAAAGTTCATCATTTGATTAGACAAGGGTCGAATCATGTACCACTCTATGTAGTTTGTGATATATCCCAAGATCAAGTGATCAAACCTTTTAGATTTCTAAACTTCTGGACAAAGCATGAAGGGTATAATAAAGTGGTAGAGGAAGCCTGGTGTAGTGAAGATGCAAGATCAACTTTCACTATAGTACATGCAAAGATGAGTAGGATGAAGAAGGCACTAGCCCAATGGAGTAGGACTATATTTGGTAATATTTTTCAGAAAATAGCTACACTGAAAGATATAGTAAAGGCCAAGGAGATTCAACTAGAAATTTCTCCCACTGAAGACAATAGAGCCTCCTTGAATAAAACAGAGGCAAATTTGAAAAGATATTTATATATAGAGGAGGAGTTCTAGAGGCAGAAAATTGGAATTAAATGGTTGTCAGATGGAGAGAGAAACATAAAGTTTTTTTCATGCCTATGTAAAGAGGAGAAGGAGAAAGCTGTAAATCATAGAGATACAGTCTAGACAAGGAGATATGATCAGTACCACTCAGAATACTGGCGAAGAGGTTATGAATGTGTTTAAGAAACAATTCCATGAGACACAATCTGAGATGAATAGATTAATGCTGAACAATATTCCTAAATTGATCAATCAGGAGCAGAATAAAAATTTGAAAATAATGCCTACAAAGGAGAAAGTAAAACATGTGGTTTATGCTCTGAATGAGGAAAGTGCTTATGGACCATATGATTTCACTGGCCAATTTTTCCAAGCAAGTTGGAATATTGTGGGAGAAGACATTACTAACATGGTAAAGGCTTTTTATTGTGGGCAAGAGTTACCTAGGTATGTTACCCACACCAATCTAGTTTTGATTCTCAATAAGGAGACTGTTAAGAATTTTGGTGATTTAAGACCAATTAGTCTCAGCAATTTTATAAACAAGATCATATCTAGACTATTACATGAAAGAATTGTATGTGTTCTTCCTGGGATCATATCCACTAACCAGACAGGTTTTGTAAAAAGAAAGAGCATTACTAAACATATATTATTGACTTAGAAAATTGTAAGAGACATTAATTTGAGGTATAAGAATCATTATGTAGTGGTGAAGTTGGATATGTCAAATGTATATGATGGAGTATCCAAGAAATTCTTGATAAATGTGTTGGGGAGTTTTGGATTTTCAGAAAAGGTGATAGATATGGTTGTTAGATTGATAAGCAACAATTGGTATTCTGTTCCAATGAATGGATAATCTTTTGGGGTTTTTCAATGATCTAGAGGACTGAAACAAGGAGATCCACTGACTCCTACTTTGCTTATTATTGCAGTAGAGGTCCTAGAAAGAAGTTTGAATAAACCTTTTGAAGATATTCAGTTTATAGGGTATGAGATGCCCAAGTAGTGTCCAAAAATAAATCATTTTCTATATGCAAATGACACTATTCTATTTTGTTTAGGACATTTTGGATCCATGAAGAAAATGATAAAGGTCTTGAGAGAATATGAAAATATGTATGGACAAATGGTTAATTTGAAAAAAAAAGCTTGTTTTATTTGCATGAGAAAAACCCAACGAGGACAACACATCTTATTAGGAGAATCATAGGCATAAGTCAAGGTACATAAACTTTCACATATATTGGGTGTCCAATTTTCTATGGTAGGAAGAGGATATCACAATATGAGAATTTACTGAAGAAAGTTATGAAAAGGTTGATCTTATGGCAACATAAAATTCTTTCCTTTGAAGGTAAATATATTCTTATTGCCCATGTATTACAATCTATGCCTATATATCTTTTGCCATCCATGATTCCACTTAAGGGTGTTATCAATCAGTTTCATAAGATTTTTGCAAAGTTTTTTGGGCAAATATTGATAGAGCTAAAAATAAACACTAGATATCATGGGATAATATGTGTTTTCTAAAGGAGAAAAGGGGCCTTGGCTTTAGATCACTAGATATAGTGGCTAAAGCTCTTTGTGCTGCGCTTTGGTGGAATTTTAGAACCTCACCTACTTCTTTACGAGATGAGTTCATGTGGAAAAAATAATGTAAGAAGTTTCATCCTATCATGGCAAGGGGATATGGTATCTCACATGTTTGGAAAAGTATGGTTGCAATTAGGGAGGAGGTGGAACATAATATTTGGTGGCAAGTGAAGGTTGGTAATTTAAGTTTGTGGTTTGATAATTGGACAGGACAAGGAGCTTTGTATTATGTTGAGACTGAGAAGGCTGAGGAGGAGGAATTGAAAGTTATGGTCTTTGTGGAAAATAGAGAATAGAGTAAGCAGAAACTGATAACAAAAGTCTCAGAGGAGATGGTGGATTTCATAGTGGAATATATCAAGATTCCTCATCCAAGTAAGGGAGGAGTAACATGCCTTAGACACCAAGGAAGACGAAGAGTAACCACCCTTGAAAGCCTTAATTGATTATATTGAAGAAACCCTAGCCCTTTGGCTTGAGAGAGAGTCGAGAGAGATTTTAAGAGTGTTTGATTAAGAATAATAGGTTAATGAAGCCCAGAAAGGTATTTTATGTCATGGCATCAAAGGGAGTTACAAAAGGGAAATATCCAGAATGCCCCCAACTCAAAACTGTGGAAAACTCGTAGGTAGGTACGAGTTGACCCTCCAAATCGTCACCACCTTATACGACTAGTACCATCAAGTCATCACCAGAAAAGAAAGGTGGACACCACATTCTGTCCAACATATGAATCCCTTGCCTAACTCATCACTAGACCATACGACTGGCATGGTCTAGTCGTACCTAAGACAAAAACTAAAGGGATACACTGGATAACGTATGACTCGAGCTTACCACTTGTACCATTTCCTTACAGCTTTTAGTGAGCCATTCGTACTCAGAGCCAATTCAAGTTATTAAGTTACTGATTTGTGTAAGGGACCAACCAAAAAAATCGTCACCACCCCTAACGACTCGTACCCACCAAACTGTAACCACAATAGAAACCCAACCACCCTTCACTAGTCTCCTTAAGACTAGGGTTCCCTGACCTGTACCCATACCATACGACTCGTATAGTGAGTCTTTACAAGGTTAGTGAGTCCAAAACATAGGATATTTCCAAGGGCCGAAACCCAGGGTGTTTCAATTCTCCCCTGCTTGGATCATTCATCCTCGAATGATGGGACAAGGAAGTGACTAGAACTATTAAACCCCCAAACACCTCTACTCTTACTTTTAAGATAGAAAATAGAGATACCAAGGAAATCACTCTTTCCTTTAACAAAGTCAGAAAACAAAGATGCTAAGAGCAATAGATACCTTACACACGATTTTTTAAAGCAGGAAACATGAATAGATACTTAGACTCCATGTCCTCTTCTGCTTCCCAAATATCCTTTTTTACCTTGTTGTTCCTCCATAGAACCTTTACCAAAGCTACGTCCTTAGTCCGCAACCGATAAAATTACCGATCCAAAATCTCCACAGCACCTCTTCAGGGAATCCGAAATACCAATATCCTTGTAGGAACAATCTGTGACAAATCACTCACACACTTTCTCAACATAGAAACATGGAACAATGGGTGTATGGGATTGAAACTAGAAGGCAACTCCAACTCATATGCAACATTACCAACTCTTCTCAAAACCAAGTACAGACCAAAATACCGGGTACTAAGCTTTCCCTTTTTCCCAAACCGCACTACTCCCTTCATGGGAGACACCTTCAAGTACACCCTATCCCTAACCTCAAATTCTAACTTCCTACGTCTCACATCCGCATAGGACTTTTGGCAACTTTAAGCCTATCCCAAATCACCTTCACCTTCTACATAATTTGGTGAACCAAATCTGGGCCAAATATCTCCGCCTTACCAACCTCGAATCACCTATAAGAAACCTACACCTCTTATCATACAATGCCTCAAATATAGCCATGCCAATACTAGAGTGGTAGTTATTATTATAGGAAAACTCTATAAGAAGAAAATACTCAACCCAGCTACCACCATAGTCAATTATGCAAGCTCGAAGCATGTCTTCCAATGTCTGAATAGTCCTTTTCTCTTACCCATCCGACTTCGGGTGGAAAGCAGTACTAAGGCTCACCTTGGTCCCTAAACCTTTCTGAAATAATCGCCAAAAGTATGATAAAAACTGCGTACCACGATCCGAGATGATGGAAATAGGTACCTCATGCAACTTTACAATATCTTGGAGATACAACCTTGCATAATCCTCAGCCTAGAAATTTATCCGCTAAGGCAAGAAGTGAGTAGACTTTGTCATCTTATTCATGATGACCCAAATTGAATCGAATTGATTCTAAGACTGAGGAAAACCAGTAATGAAATCTATGTTGATCACCTCCTTCTTCCACATAGGCAACTCAATTTCTTGATATAATCCCCCGATCCTCATGTGCTCAACCTATACTTATTGGAACACCATGCACTTAGCCACCAAACTAGCCATATCTCGCTTCATATTGTTCCACCAATACATCTCCTAAAGGTTATGATATATTTTCGTCAAACCAGGATGAATAGCATAGCACGACTCATGCACCTCATCCAAGATCCACTCTCATAATCCATCGATATCGGGAATACATAACCTTCCTTGGTTTCGCAAGGTTCCATCACCACTAATCTCAAAGGATATCACCTTCTTCCCACCTACATCACCGTTGATCCTTATCAAGATAAGATCTAACACTTGTTTCTCTTTTACTTCAGCACCAAGAGATGACTACGCCACCTCCCGCAAAACCACATCACCATCCTCAGAGTCCAAGAGACGAACTCCAAGGTTAGACAAATGGTGAATATCTTTCACCAACTCCCATTTCCCTTCATCCACATGAGATAGACTTCCCATGGATAACCTGCTAATAACATTTGCATCCACATTAGCTTTACCTGGATGGTAGTGAAGACTCGTGTCATAATCCTTGAGCAGCTCAAGCCATCTCCTTTACCTAAGTTTAAGCTCTTTCCAAATAAACACATACTGCAGGATCTTATGATTATAAAAGATATACACTTGCACACCATATAGATAGTGATACTAGATCTTTAATGCGAATACCAAAACTAACAATTCCAAGTCATAGGTCATATAATTCTTCTCATACACCTTCAACTGTCTAGAGCCATAAGCTATTACCTTGCCATGATGCATCAAAACACAACTAATCCCCACACAAGATGCATCATAATATACCACAAATCCATTTATGGCTTAAGGCAAGGTCATGATCGGAGCTGAAGTTAGCTTATCTTTCAGCTTTTCAAAACTACCCTTACAAGCATTTGACCACAAGAACTTTACCTTCTTCTGAGTTAACTTAGTCAATGGGGCAGCTATAGTCGAAAAACTTTCCACAAACCTCCTGTAGTAACCAGCTAAACCCAAGAAGATCCGAATATCGGTTGGAGTCGTGGGTCTAGGACACCTCTTAACCACTTTAACTCTTCGTGGATCCACCATAACCCCTTCACTAAAAATGATATGACTCAAAAAAGTTACAACATTCAACCAGAACTCACATTCAAGAATTTGGCATACAATCGTTACTTTTTTAGGGCCTGTAACACTACACAGATGTGATTAGCATGATCCACCCCACTCTTCGAGTATGCCAAGCTATCGTCTATGAACACAATGATGGATAAATCCAAAAAAAGCCAGAAGACTCTATTCGTCAAATCCATGAATGCCACTGGGGCATTGGTCAATCCCAAAGACATAACCAAAAACACAAAATGCCCATACCGGGTCCAGAAAGCTATCTTAGGGATATCACCTTCCTAATCTTTTAACTGATGATATCCAGACCAAAGATTAATCTTGGAGAAAAACTTAGCACCCTGAAGATGATCAAATAAATTATCTATCCTTGGAAGAGGGTACTTATTCTTTACTTTCATCTTATTCAACTGCCGGTAATTAATACACATTCGAAGGGAACCATCTTTCTTATGCATGAATAACACTGGTGCACCCCACGAAGACACACTAGGACAAAATAAACTATTGTTTAAAAGATCCTTTAGTTGATCCTTAAGCTCCTTCAACCCAGCTGGAGTCATTCTATACGGGGGAATAAAAATAGGACAAGTGTCCGAAACAAGATCTATCCTAAAATCAATCTCCCTATTAGGAGGAACACCAGGAACGTCATCAGAGAAGACCTCAGAAAATTCATTCACCACTGGGATGAAATGCAAAGAAGACCCTCCGAGTTAAAATCTTTAACCTAGACCAGATGATAGAGACACCCCTTAGAGATAAATACCCGAGCTCTAAGATGCAATATGATCTTCACCTTAGGTGCTATGGAACCACTCTCCCATTCAATAACCAGCTCAATAAGGAATTTAAGGACAACCTTATGGGTTTGATAGTCTAAAGAAACATAGCACGAGTGGAACCAATCCGTCCCCAATATAATATCAAAATCAACCATATCTAACTCAAGCAGATGTATCAGAGTCTCCCAACCACCCACATATACCACACAACCCCTATAGACTCTTCTACTCACTACAGAGTCACCCACCAGGGTAGAAATAGAAAAAGGGTCTAAAACACACTCGAGACCAAAACTAAAATGTACAACCACAAATGGGGTCACATAAGAAAAAGTGGAATCTGGATCAAGTAAACAATAAATATCACAGGAAAAGAGTTTCAACATACCAATAATAACATTAGGCGATGCCTCAGACTCCTGATGGGTAATGAAGGCATAGAGTCGGTTTCGACCAGTGCTGAAACTAGATGGTGCACCCATTGGTGCTGGAGCTGATGAAGAGGCCAAATGAACCTTGTTTTCCCTAAAAAAAAACCTTACCAACAGGAAAGTTCCTAATCATATGCCCCAACTGATCATATTTGAAGCACTTGTCCTTTCCTTCATCACAGTAACCCCGATGCAACCGACCACAGAATTTATATAGAGAATATAATGGAGCTGACTGAGCCCCGCTAGACTGAGATTAGGCATCCTGTGACCTAAAGTTTTCACCATTATGATAACGTTTGTCGCCTGATGGCTTTGGTTAGGGAGCACTAGCCATCGAGTAAGACCTAGAATTGCCCTACTTCTTCTTGGGCCATTCCCCACCATCCCTGCCACTCAGTTATTGGCCATCACCCTACTAAAAAAAATCTAAACTTCTTACTCTGCCTCTCCCCAATCTCTACCTATTTCTTCTTCTCTTCCTGAACCTACTACATGTATACAACTAACCTGGAGATATCTATGTCTTTGTTCAACAAGGCAGCCTTACTCCCCCAAATCAAATCTCGAGACAACCTAGAAGGGAACTTCCTCATTCTAGCCTTCATTCTAGAAACCAACTCCGAAGAATATCGAGATGACTGGTAAAATATCAAGGCATACTCCTTGACTAAAATCTTGCCTTGCTTAAAGTTAACAAACTCTTCCGCCTTTCCTTCCCTCAACTCCTGAGGAAAGAAGCGATCTAGAAAAGCACTACAGAAATCATCCCACAGGGCTGAATCAGCATCATCACCCCTTGATTGCTCTTATTCCTGTGGTATACTCATCTTTTAGTTGATAGGAAACAAAATTCAACACCCTCCATGTTAGTAGCATACATAACACAGAAGATCTTTTTCATCTCATCTACAAAAGATTTAGGATCCCCCTCAACCTTAACACACCAGAAATATTAAAGGGTTCAACTTCATGAATTGGCCAACCCTTATGGCCTCAGAAAAAAGGAGTAACAGAAGCACCACGCTTGGTCTGAGAAGCTACCAATTGCACCAACATATGAATAGACTAACAAAACTCAACATTCATTACATCAGCCTATGGATCTCGAGAAAGGCTAGAGGGAACCAGTGGAATTCCAAGAGAATAATTAGGATCTAGACCCCTAGATCGAGTATGGACCCCATAAGTAGAACGGGTGCAATCAATGTTGTCCCCAAGAGGGAAAGAAGAGTTTTCATGATCTTTAAATCATCGAGGAGGCATGATATGAAAAACGATCAAACAGGAATTAGAGAAGATTTCAGGACCTTAGACTTTACAGCTTGAAATCAGAACATAAGAAAAAAAATATTCCTAAATGCCTCGTAGTCTCTCCCTTATGAGTGTGGTGCTCTACACACCCTAAAGGGATACCCTTCTCAACATGACTTTGTCCGACACCCAATTGACCATGAACCTAGGGGTCCGATACAAATTAGCTATGACCCAAACTAGGGCCTAGTCGTTTCGGGTATCTCAAGTCCAACCAAGACAAGAGACCACCCCCAATACCCAACCATAACTGCCATGCACCCTATGTCGGATGAATTCTAAACATATAACAAGATAAACAAAAATAATTTAGAAACATTATGTAAAGTCTATAATCATAATCCAACAACCTTAACAAACGTCCAACCGGTGCCGACCCCAATGCCAATACCAATACCGACACCGCCCATGTCCATAATTATCTTAAAAAACTTATATCCAAAATCAATAATATTCGGTCAGGACATGCCCCGACCATAGCCAAAATAAAACCAAATTAATAACAAAAACAAAAGAAGTCTATAGTATGAACTAAAGCCTTCTAGAGTATGGAGGCTTACCACTTCAGTCTGAATCTTAGCTGTCCATAAATCTAAGTCATTGAGCAGAAAAAATGGTAGTATGATCGGTTCCTGCGTAGCATGGGGATACAACGCCTAAAGAAGGTTAGCGGAGTAAATGCTAGCATGTACTCAGGGATAAGATAAAATAATGCTAGTAATTTAAAACTAAAGTAAAAAACCATATGCAACCACATAGATACATATATTCATATCATGTTATGAAAGGAAACAAGGTTTAGCATGTACTTAAAAACCTTAACCTGGGCTGTGTAGCTCTGCCATCCTAAATGTCTACCCACGGGTTATATGTGTTCAACTCCCCCTGCTGAAAGAGCCCCGGTGCATCTTAGCCATATGAATTAAAGAAAAGAACCTGAGATAACTAGTACATCTTCCAAAATATAAAGTGTGACATCATGCACACGGTCACTATGACCAAACCTCATATCGGCAAACATGAATTTCCAGTATTGTTCCCTCCAAGACCTCCACCTTCCACGACTTTGCTAACACATATCCTCTTTAAGCCCATATTAAAACTAATTACACATTCCAACCATTTACCAAGGAGTCTTTTGATTAGGCATTAATCGTTGGTATCGTCATACCAAAATTAGAACTTGAAAGTCTATCCTTTTATGCCATAACAAAACCATTAAATCAAATTAACTCCAAAGTTTCCAATTAAACCAATACTATGAACACCAAGGCCTTTCCAAACCATTTAAAACCAACCAGATCAATTTAGGTTCAATTAGCTTTTATGCAATGCAAAGATTTCAAGAATAGTCAAACTAAGTGACAAAATCATTCCCATTGGCATTTTAACAAACAGATTGAGGGCACATAAGTTTCAAAACCATAACCAAGTAATTTGGTGAATCCATAATACCCCAAAATCTATTTACCATTAACATGCATCCCACAATGTCAAAATCATACTAAAAACATGAAAGAAAACATAATTAGACCATGAGAACCATTATTCAACTATGAACATCCAAAACCCCCAATAATTATTTCAAACCATAATAATATTATGAAAATCGTACATTAAAACACACTCTTTGTAAAATAACAATGAGGGAGGAGTAACATGCCTTAGACACCAAGGAAGACAAAGAGAAACCATCCTTAAAAGCCTTAATTGATTAGCTTGAAGAAACCTAGCCTTTTAAATTGAGATAGAGTTGAGAGAGATTTTAAGAGTGTTTGATTGAGAATAATAGGCTAATGAAGCGCCGGAAGGTGTTTCATATCATGGCATCAAAGAGAGTTACAAAGGGTAAATGTCCAAAATGCCCCCAACTCAAAACTGTGGAATACTCGCAGGTGCGTATGAGTTGACCCTCCAAATCATCACCACATCATACGACTAGTACCATCGAGTCGTTACTAGAATAGAAAGTTGGACACTATATTTTTTCCAACATACGACTCTCTTATCTAATTCGTCACTAGACCATATGACTGGTATGGTCTAATCGTACCCATGACAGAAACCAAATGGATTGGACACTGGACAACATACGACTCAAGCTTACCACTCTTACCCTTTCCTCATAGATCTTAGTGAGACACTCATACTCAGAGCCAAGTCAAGTTACTAAGTTACTAATTTAATTATGAGACTGACCAAATGAATCGTCACTATCCCTAGTGACTCATACTCACCAAACCGTAACCACAACAGAAGCCCAACTACCCTTCACTGGCCTCCTAATGACTAGGGTCCCCTAACTCATACCCACACCATATTAATCATATGGTGAGTCATGATAATAATAATGATTCAAAACACAAGAAATTCCCAAGGGCCAAAAACCATGGTATTTCACATATAAATTTATGAGATACTTGTATAACTAGAAAATACTATTTTAAAAGAAAATAAGACGCTTTTATGAAAACCCTCTCCGTGAACACGAGTCAGAGAGGAGAGTTGAGATTGAGATTGAGGTGTAAGATATAGTATATGGGTTGTGAACCACCCATGGGTTCTTTCTGTAGATGCGAGCTCGATGGGAGTATATGAAAAGTCGTACAATAACTTTCACTATTTATTCCATTTACATTGCATTGAATTGCATATATATCTTGCTTGCTTTCTTTGTTTCTTTGAATTGTGTGTGGTTTTTATGTATTTTCATCCTTATTTCTATTTGTTACTATTTTTGCATACTTATATTTTTTTGAAATGTTAGTGGAGATATTGTGAGCTACCACATGGGACTTTTCTATTTGTAGATGATGTTCTCATAGTACATTTTACTTATTTTATTTGCTACTTTTCTAAGTCAGCCTATGGTGCTTATTGAGTACAAGTGGACCATACTCGCTCCTACTGTTCCCTTTCGATGCAGATTCTAGCATGAGTATGGTACACAAAGGTTGAGATCATGTAGTTGATTGGTGATATTTAAGGTACTGGATCATTCTAGTATTCGGGACTAATTTTTTGATCTCACTCTATCTTACGTTTATCTTTATTTGGTTTAGATATAGATTTTTGTACTTTTACTTTTAGATTTGTGCTTAGATTGCTCTAACATTATGACACTAAGCTTTGGGTGGTTTATGTATTTATTCTAACTTTCATTCATTATATATATATATATCCAGTGACTGGCCTGACTTTTTTCTAGAAGACTCGCTTAGGTTCATGTAATTATTAATTTTTATTTTCTCTGTATCAGTTTGGGTGATCAACTTACTTGTCAAGACTAGGCCGCAACCAGTGGCATCATGACCTAGTTTTAGGTTGTGATATATTGGTATCAGAGCCATCGGGTTCACCAATTTCATAAGTTTAGGAGTAGGATGTATAGTAGAGTCTCGTAGATTGGTACATAGACGTCCGTATCTATCTTCAAGAGGCTATAAGATGTCTTTAGGAAAAACTTCTACATTTTAATTCCTTATTATGCAGGTTATTCATACCCTATGTTATAAGTTGTGTTTTATTTTTTCTACAGAAATAGTGAGGAATAAATGTCGAGAGATTTAGGATACTAAGCCAGCACCTGAGGTTAGGGCCTAAACTAGAGGGTAAAGTTGGGATATGAATGGATTAGAGGTAGAAATAGGGTATGAGGAGCTACTCTGACCAGAGTTAGTGCTAGGGGAATCTCCCTTGAGCTTAAGGATAAACGTGTAATAGATATAAGACAGCTTAGGTCCTACAGGGTTCAGTTGCTACCCCAATTATGAAGGGTTTGTTGATTCACTTACTGGATTGTTTGGTTGGTGTTATTTTTAGTGAACCTAATGTTCCTCCAGTTTCGAGTGAGGTATCATCGTTAGTGTCAGTATTTGCTTATGGTATTCCTCCAATCTCGAGTGTAGTTCTGTCATCTGTACCGATATATACTTATGATATTTCTTAAACTTTGAGTGGTGTTACACCTTCTTTGCCAGTATATGATCATGGTATTCCTAGTTTAGTATATCCTTCATCTATGGTACCCCTATACATGAATTTCCAGCCTGCCAAACTTACTATTCATCTAGCTACTTTAGGTACAGTTATGTCTTTTGACTATCAAAAGAGGTTTGAGAGATTTATTTGCTTGGTTCCACGCAAGTTCAGTGGTGCAATTAGTAAGAATACCTATGAGTTCTTTGATTGATTGTCAGAAAAAATTGCATAATCTTGGATCTCTTCAGTCCCATGGAGTTACTAATACTACTTATTAGTTGATGAATGTGGCTAGGGATTGGTGAATGTGGTATCCGAGTTGTATACCTTTAGATTATCCTGCTATGTCTTGGACTTAGTTTTTGGAGACTTTCTTGGAGAGGTTTGTGTCATAAAGTTTAAGAGACTGGATTCATGATGAGTTTGATTATTTGGATCAGGGCTCTATGACTATTTTTAAGTATGAGGCTCATTTTCACACCTTATCCTAGTATTCAGCCGCTAGTATCTCTACCTAGTTCGAGCAGATTTAGAAGTTCTTAAAGGGATTAGATGGCACTTATTAGTTGGATACAACTCAAATGGTAGTCTCAAGGGATTCTTTTTAGAGTATTATTGAACATGTCAAGATGATTGAGTCGATTCTCTTCTACTCAATGAAGTGCCAAGATGGTGTATCTTTATGGTGAGTTTAGTGATATGCCTTTCGAGGTAGATGTTTTTTAGGTAGAGGGTCCCATAGTTATTATAGTAGGCTAATTCAGGTCATATTACAGGGATCAAGTGGTGGGTCTTCAGGTTCAGAAGCTTTGGGTAGTCAAAAATATAGTCAGGTTGGTCGTCCTAGTTCAGCCACACCTCCTCAGATTGAGTTAAGCCATAGAGGGTGTTTTGTATATGAAAGTTTGTCCATGGGGAAAAGAATTACCCTTGGTGTATTTTCTAACCTACTCTTATTTTGGTAGTAAGAGGTAGTGCATAGAGTGGCAGGGATACAACTAAAAGTACTCGAGAGAGAGGTAGAGGTACTCATCATGGTGGTTGAGAAGTTGTTCAATTTGGAAGAGAACGCAGTCAGTTCTATGTTGTACCTACTAGGCATGAGACAGAGGCCTCTGATATTCATATTATAGATATCATCTCAATTTTCTACTGATCTTCTTCCATATTATTTGACCTTGGGTCAACTTTCTCCTATGTGTCTGTATATTTTGCTTTTATTTTTCATGTTATGTGTGAGCCTCTTTCTATGCCTATTCGTGTTTCTACCTAGTAGGATATTTTTTAGTAGTGGGTCAGATATACTAATCTTGTGTGGTTATATTTGTGGTTTGTGAGATCTGGGTGGACTTGATAATCTTAAGTATAGTTTTTTTTGATGTTATCTTGGGTATGGATTGGTTAGATCCTCATTATGCTATTTTAGACTGGTATACCAAGACCGTGACCTTAGCTATGTTGGGTGTGTCAAGGTTATCTTGGAAGGTATTCAAAATTTAGGTTCGAAGAGTGTTATATCTTTTTTTGTGTGCTCTTTGCATAATAGATAAAGGGAGTCTGATATTTGTGATACTAATGTTGTCTCACCGCCTCCTATGGATTCTATTCGAGTTGTTCATGGATATGTTTTCTATGAATTTGCCAGGTATGCTGCCAAACCGTAATATTGATTTTTCTATTGATGTGGAGTTGGGCACCAAGCTCATTTCTATTTCTCCTTATAATATATCCCCTGCGAGTTAAAAGAGTTGAAAGAGTAGTTGAAAGATTTGTTGGGTAAGGGGTTTATTAGACCTAGTGTATCTCCTTTGGTGTGCCTGTCTTGTTTGAGAAGTAGAAGGATGGTGCCATGCCTCTATGTATTTATTATAGGAAGTTGAACAAAGTTACAGTCAAGAACAAGTATCCTCTTCCTCGCATTGATGATTTATTTGACCAGGTTTAGGGTGCTTCAGTGTTTTCCAAGATTGATTTGAGATTCAAGTATCACCAGTTGAAGATTTGATCTATAAATTTTTTGAAGACAACTTTTTAGGCCCGAACAATCAATTATGAGATCTTGATCATGTTATTTGGGTTGAATAATGTCTCAACACCATTCATGGAGTTGATGAATTGGGTGTTTTGATAATCTTGACTCCTTCATGATTGTATTTACAAATGATATATTGGTTTACTCCAAGAGTGAGGCCTACCATGTGAAGCATTTAAGGATTGTGATCTAGAGGTTGTAAGATGAGAAGTTGTATGCTAAGTTATCTAAGTAATAGTTTTGGGTTGATTCTATCTCTTTTTTGGTTCATGTGGTGACTATAGATGGCATTATGGTTGATCCGGCCAAGATTGTGGTGATTCTTAATTGGGCTAATCCGACTTCTCCTACCAAGATTTAGAGCTTCATTAGTTGGTGGGTCATTATCGGTGTTTTGTAAAGGATTTCTCATCTATTGCGGCTTTTTTCAGCTTTCAAAGGCTCAAGGAGTTGTGACTTTGGTTCCTATTTTTACTTTGCCCAAGGAGGGTATGAGTTTTACCATATTTTTATGCTTCAGGTGTAGGTTTGGGCGTGGTGTTAATGCAGGAAGGCAAGGTAATTACTTATGCCTCTCATCAGCTGAAGCCTCATGAGAGGAACTATCATACCCATGATTTGGAGTTGACAACCATAATGTTTGTGTTAAAGTTGTGGCGAGACTACTTGTATGGGGTGCCTTATGAGATTGTCTTGAACCCTCGTAGCCTTCAGTACTTCTTCAGACAACGAGATCTTAATTAAGGTAGTGACATTGGCTTGAGTTGCTCAAGGATTATGACACCACTATCTTATACTCCCTCTGTCCCAAATTATGTGTCGCCATTTCTTTTTTGGTCCGTCCCAAAAAGAATGTCACCTTTCCTTATTTGGTAAGTTTTCAAAAACACAATTACAATTTTACCCTTAGTGGTCCCACTTGACTTTAAATACTATTACTCTTTTTTTATTTGGTTTTTCAATTAACAGTGGTCCCACTTGATTTTAAATATTATTACACCTTTTTTTAAGAAGGGTAATTTTGTAACTTTAACAAAGTCAATACTTATTTCTTAAATATCATGTCCGATCAAATGGTGACACATAATTTGGGATGGAGGGAGTATCATCTTGACAAGGCTAAAGTAGGTGCGGATGTCTTGAGTTGGAAGTCGACTAGTGTGGGGATTTTATCTCATCTATTATAATACCTCGTATTTCCCTAGCTTAATTCAACTCTCAGTACATGAGTATACATATATAAAACTTTTGAACAACTTAGTATTTTTCAGTTTAGAGGCTGCCATTGCATAGGAAACTCAGTCAGCTTTCCAACGATATAAAATTTGCCCAAATCTGATACCCGGGCGAAGAGTTATAGCATTTTTTGTAAAACAACGTGTCACCTGGCACATCAGTGCATCGTGAAGCCCAGTCAAATGGTATTCGTCAGTTTCTAGTGAAGCTCCACGATAATGGCGCATCGCGCCAATGATTCAGTTCATAATTGTCCTTTTCCAGTATGGCAATGCGATCCCACCGCATTGCGCCATTAACCTTTTTCCCAATTGTCAAATTCCAGTGAGGCTCCGCGATGGTGCCGCATCACTCCAAGTGTCCATTTTACATTCATCCATTTTTACACAGTATCAGCCACATTTCAGTGGGACACCGCGATGTCCACCGCGTCGCGGTGAGGCACAAAATTGGGCATCTAGTGATGAATTTTTAAATCTTTCCCAGGGGTAATTAAGTATTTTTCCATGACCTAAGTCAGTTTTAAACACGGATTAACCTTTAATTAACCTAGATATAGCATTATTTCCTCACTTTCTCTCAAGATTAAAATATTCTCTTTCAAAGGGCAAATCCCTAGCTTCAAGAAATCAAGAACAAACTCAGGAATTCCTCGAAGAACCTTCAAGAATTAATATTCCTAGGTATGTTAGGTGTTCATTCATGGGTTCCTTTCACCCATGAAGTCCAAGAACCTCTTTTAAACATACAAGATCTCAGATTTATGATTTTCATGCTTGAATTTGATTGTATCCATGTTCATGATAGTAATTGAGTTTCAATCCATGATTAATTGTAGGTTCCATGAAATTAGAATAGCATGTATATTGAATTTTGTAATTCCCATGTTATAATCCTTGAATTAGCAAGTTTGGGAATTGTAGTTACAATGTTTACTTGTTATCCATGATTATATGCATTAAGTTGTGCTCCCCAAGTGTTTGATTGAATGCCCATATGAATTAAATGGTGAAATCATGACATGCTAGCATATGTACAAGCTCATGCCCTTCAGGGGTATGATAAAATATCTCTATGAATGAATTATGAACAAGTGGATATTGTTTTGCTTTTCAGGATCATGCTATGCTTTACCTTCATGCTATCGAGTCCTAAGGGTATCTAATACCCGAAAAGTCTAGCTATTTACCTAAAATAGTAAGTACTCAATCAGTTATAGAACTCAGTTAAACTCAATATCAATCTAATTTAGTTCATTATAATAATAGTTTCATTTAGATGGGAGTAGGATTCAACACCGAGTGAACCCAAGGATGGAGGCTCACCTGCCAGTAGAGGGCGTGACCCTTATGAGGTGTCTTACCTGCCAGGTTAGGGCACTACCATTCTCATTCAGGGCACTTGCCAGAAGAGGGTGACTCTTTAGTTTGTCTTTACCCGTGGCTCGGTACTGATACCCTTTCAACTAGGGTTATAGGTTGGACCCTAATTATTTAATTTGGGGCATGTCGGTTAGATGACTACCTCCTACAGTCTCAGTTTCAGTCTCAGTATAGAACTCAGTTCAGTTCTACAGAATTAGGTCTGTCAAACATAGTCACTCAGCTATCAGTTACTCAATTATGAAAACTCAGTACCCAGCTTTAGTAAAAGCTTAGATACAGTATACACGTGTATGCACAGTATTGCATACTCAACATTTTACAGTAGTTCCAGTTAACCATGTACTCTTATTTAGTTACTCCATATTATTCAGTCAGTTACTGTTCATGCATATGAACCCTTGCATTAATCCTTACTTCATCTAAAATACCAGTACATTCCACGTACTGACGCATACTTTCTCTTTGTGCTATGATATCTCATATCATATGTTCGGATGCTCAAGTTCCTGACCGCGTATAGATAAATTTAGTAAGCATGAATAGATTTAGTAGTGAGTCCTCATCTATCGAGGATATGCTTTTATTTTAGTATTTTTAGTAGCTTCAATTTTTCAGTAGTCAGAGTTAGTTGGGGGATTGTCCCATCAACTCCACATTCAGATAGTTCATCTAAAGGCTTTTCAGACTAGACTAGTTCAGATAGTATTCAGTTTCAGATGTTTTCATCAAATGTTATATTTTATTAGTATTCAAATTATGAACCTTATGGTATTTCAGCCTATTTTCTGCATTATTACAGTCTTATTATTCAATGCTTACAGCAGATATCAGTCATGGGTTAGCTTGTGGTCCCTCGGGATCGTAAGCACCGTGTAGAGTTGGGGTTCAAACTCGGGGCATTACATCTATTGACCCAGGAGTGGCATTTAGCCTTGAAGTTATTCATTAGCTAACTAAATGGTTAGACTTGATAATTCAACACCTGAGCATGTTTTACCCTTTGTTGATACTAGATCTCCCTTGATGGAGCGGATTCAAGCTCATTTGTTTGATGATAACAGTTTGAGGGTGATTCGGGATATGGTTTTTAGCGAAGAGTTTAAGGAAGCATCACTTGATTCTAATAGAGTATTAAGGATTGGTGGCTGAGTTTTGTATCGAGAGTTGGGGATTAGGTGATATTGATTTTAAAGGAGGCTCATGTCTTTAGATATTCTAACCATCCAGGTGTGACCAAGATGTATCATGATTTGAAATATCTTTACTGGAGTAGTGGTATGAAGAAGGATGTGGCAAATTTTATAGCTCATTGCTTATGTAGTTAGCAGGTGAAGGCCGAGCATCAGAGATCGGGTGCTTTGCTTCAGAGATTGCCCATTCTTGAGTGTAAGTGAGAGTGAATCACTATGGACTTCATGATTGTATTGCCTCAGACTTTCCAGGGTTCTGACAATATTTGGTTAATCATGGATCAGTTGACCAAATCAACCTATTTCATTCCTATTTAGATTTTCTTCAGTGCTAAAAGGTTGGTGCATAACTATATTTGTGAGATAATTCATTTTCATAAAGTACTCATATGTATTATTTTAGATAGAGGCCAATGTTTACTTCTACCTTCTGGCGAACTTTTCAGGAGGAGTTGGTTACTCAGGTTGACCTCAACACAACCTTCTACCCCAAGATGGATGGTCAGTCAGAGTTATATATTTAGGTTATGGATGATATGCTTCGCACATATGTAATAAATTTTTAGGGGTCAGTGGGAGCATCATTTGGCTTTAGCAGAGTTCACTTATAGTCATAGCTGCCATTTAAGTATTGAGATAACCCTTTTCAAGGTGTTGTATGGTAGTCATTGTCGGTCCCCTAATGGTTGGTTTGAGACTTCAGAGGATAGAACCTGTGGTACTAACTTGCTTCACGAGTCTTTAGATAGAGTTCGGGAGATTAAGGATAGGCTTTGAGCGGCTTAGAGCAGAAAAATGAGTTATGCTGACCAGAGGATTTGTTCCTTAAATTTTGGTATTGGTGATAGGGTTTGCCTTTGAGTATCTCCCATGAAGGGTGTGATGAGGTTTTGGAAAAAGGAGAAACTTATCCCCAAGTATATTGGACCATTTGAGATTCTTCGGGCAGTTGGATAGGTTTCTTATGAGTTGGCCTTACCTCTGGACTTTTCAGTAGTTCATCTAGTGTTTTTATGTATCTATGCTTCAACATTGTATTTTGAATGTGTCTTATGTCCTTCTTTTAGACTCGGTTCAGTTAGATGAGGGGTTGACCTTTGTTGAAGAGCCAATGTCTTTTTTAGTCAGGTATGTGAGACTGTTGAGTTCTAGAGACATTCCTGTAGTTATGGTTCAGTAGAGACACCATCTTGTTGAGGAGGATACTAGGAGGTCGAGTCTGATATGGATAGTATTTACCCTCAACTCTTTACCAATTCAAGTATTTTCTTGGCTTTAGTTTGAGGATGAACTAGATTTTTAGTGGTGGATGTTGTAATGACCTTAATTTGTAAATTCTTTATTTCTATGTGATTTGACCATTTTGCTCTCTCAAGTAGTTGCTACATGTTGATATTGAGGTTCTGGGATGGTTGACACAATTCTCAAGGTGATGGAGAATGAGTTATGTGAGTTTATGGTTTTTAGAAGCTTGAGAAGCCATATAGTTGACTTTGGTCAAAACTTATTGTTATGAGTGTTGGATGAAAAAATGGACTGCGCCAATAGATCCAAAATGTCGAATATGGGTTGGTAGAAGGGTTGGACCAATCTCAAGACTTTATATCTCATTTTGATCCTTTATTTGAAAATAATGAAATAAGGTCCCAGAGGTTAATTTTGAGAAAACAATCTTTTTTTTGAAATACGACTTCGTCATTGAGTCCAGAATGTCAAAATTAGCCTAGTAGCATATGTGGTTTGTATCGAAGGGTTCGATCGAAGCTTGATAGGCTCGCACCAAAATCAACTTTAGCAGAAATCTGGTGCAGCCGCTTAAGCGGCAACCACTTTAGTGGACCAAGACCGCTTTAGCAGCCAAGTATCTCTTAAGCATTAGCCACTTTAGCGGCCTTGTACCATTTTAGCGATGGTCGCTTAAGCAACAACCACTGTGTATAACCCTCATTTTCTTAATTTTCCCTTCATTTTTGGACCTTCAAGCTATAGGAAAGGCGACTTTTGAGGGTCTCAACGTTTATTTTTGTGTGGGTAACTTCTAAAATCATAATTCCACTATTTCCCATTTATTTTTCTTCAAAAACACCTTTAAATCATGAATTCAAAATGAAAAAATTAGGATTTTTATTGAAAAAGTTTTAAAAGGAGTTTTTCCTCATTTTGGACCTCGATTTTGATCCCCTTTTACGTGTCTTCTCCTGTAGGCCCCATAATCTTGGAGAATGTGTCTTTGAAATAAAGTTATAATTTTACTCCTTTTGTTTTCAAACCTATTTTTCAAATCCGTTTTGATCCTGACTCGAATATGAGTAATATGGGTATCTTTATTTTTTTTAACATAAAGATGCTATATTTGAATGTTGTAGTTGGTGTTGAGCCCGTTCATGAGGGAAAGACTTCATGTTAAAGTATTTTAGACTGGGATTTCTCCATTTCAAGGTAGGTTATGGCTTAACTTTTTTCAGATTGAGATGGTAGTTAATGCATAAACAAACAATGCTATGGATTGGAGAAAATAACTAGGGGGTTTATATTTGAAACTATTTATACTATTGTGTGCCCGTTTGGAGGCTTATATGTTTTTGTTTTTTACTTGCGATATCTGGTATTGTGTGTTGCCCGTGTGGGGCTTTATTTGAAATCATTGGTCTTATCTGTGCATCTAAATGCCTTTAATTCTAGATATAATGCCTATGCTGGGGCTTATTTCTCTAATTTAGGCCTTATTTGAGCATTGATTGCTTTTATCATGATAAATTATCATGATAAAATACCCAAGTTAGGGATTGATATGTTATTAATAATGTCTTGTATGCATAGTTATTCAGATGGTACCTAATTGGAGTTGATAATTATGAATTATGGGAATACAGAGTTGATTTCTGGGTTCAATTGTATATATTTTGAGTTGGATTATTTAGATATCATCATTTGAGTTGATTGTGAGCATTGTACCCTCATTCCATAAATATACATTCATGAGATACCATTACCACTAGAAAATACTATTTTTAAAAGAAAATGAGACATTTTTATGAAAACCCTCTTCGTGAATATGAGACAGAGAGGAAAGTTGAGATAGAGATTGAGATATGAGATATTGTATATGGGTTGTGAACCCTCCATGGGTCCTGTACGGTAACTTCAAGCTCGGTGGTGTATACAGAAAGTCATGCGATGACTTTCATTATTCATTCTATCCATATTGCATTTCATTGCATACACATCTTGCTTGCTTCTTAGTTTCTTTGAATTGTGTGTGGTTTTCGTGAATATTCTCGTTTATGTCCGTGTTGATACTAGTTTTGCATACTTATATACATTGGAATTATTAGCGGAGATGATGTGAGCTACCGTTTGAGACTTTTCTATTTGCACATTAAATTTCTTTATAATTTATTTTTATGTAGCTATATGAACAATGATAATTCATGCTTATAACTACCATTATCTTATTTGGAATTTAGGCATAGTGATTGTTGTACTTACATATTTTTGATTTGATTTGAAAATAGTACAGTTATGAAGTAGGTGTTTGGACATGTAATTTCATGTCATGATTTGAAATATGAGATTTCGCCAAAATTAATCATGAGATAAAATCTCATATTATCAAAAGAATTGTGATTTGAGATTTCAAATCATGATTTCAACTTTTTCATAAATTTATATTTTGTAAAAGAAACTCATCATTTTACATTTTGTCAAAAAAGACTCATGCTTGGCATCAAGAGATTGTACGCACCATGTGAACGAATTATATTAAAGAATAACTGGTTGCTATTATTGTTGATTTATAGATCTTTATAAATTATATGTACCTGAAAGAATGGAACCATAGATATTTAGTTATAAAGAAACATAGAGAAATGCAATTTCTCAATGTAGAGTCTTAGGAAATTACGATATATTGTTTATGAATTATGATTTGCTCATTTGATAACATTTTATAAGAATTAGAAAATATTTAAAATGAACTTCAAGCACATGTTTGAACTTCAGACATTTGATAACATTTTATAAGAATTAGAAAATATTAATAAGAATTAGAAAATATTTAGCAAAATCTGTATCTTACAATAAGAACTTCAAACACATGTTCAAACTAACATATGAATAATCAAATGAAGTTGTAACTCTATATTCACAACTTTGAACTTCAATAATAAGTTCAACCCAACTTATGAACATCAACAAAATGAAGTTCAAACTATTTTTTGAAAAATATTATTAGAACCCTTGGGGGTCTGCACTACACAGTAAGGGACCAGGTCCCTCAAGATCAATCACAAGCAATCAAATAATATAGCGTAGGAAAACTAAAGACAGTGCAGAAAAAGTAAATGCACAAAATTTTTTATGTGGAAACCCAGAAAGGAAAAAATGACGGCTTGCCCTCATAAGCACCAAAGAAATCCACTATAATCAACCTCGTAATTACAGTCTAGATTTTAGCCTACCTCTAGGCTCCTTGTGCTAGTGGAAACTCCACTACAAGCTCATCTTGGTAACTCTACCAAGGACTTTCTATACACTGATTAACTCTAATCATCTTCAAGCTTAGGTAACTCTACTAAGTACTCTCTATTTCAAACAAAAACACTACTCTTATAGCATGAGTAGTTCATTTACAATCCAACACTCAAGAACACACACACTCTTTAAGCATGATACAAAGATAAGAGCATGAGCTATGCTTGAGCAGTCTTGAAAATGTTTGCTGCCTTTCTTTTTCACTCTTTTAAATTTGCAAAAACCATTTGATAAAGAGGCTCCTCTTTCCTTTTATAGCTGAGTGATGATTAAGACTGAAATATCATTGGACCATCTGTCCAAGTTAGTACAAAATAGCACCTGCAAGTTTGTTATATAAGAGGAAAAAATTGTGCATATATCATGTGCCAGCTGTACTGCACGTTGCACATCCAGGGACCTAGTCCCTTGCAGTTTAGCTGCTCATCATCAAAACTACATATAGTAATTTTTCTCCTTTTTGATGATGACAAACCAAACCATACAATTTGAGCATCAGTGCACATTCATCACATTTAATCAGTGTGATTACCACCTGAATATGAATGTTCCCTCTATCATCATGTTTCCTCCATCACCATGCAACACAGGGACCTAGTCCCTTATTGTTATTTGCAGCAAAAATTATTCTCCCTCCTGTCTATATGCACCTTCATTTAGTGTATTTGAATACTCCATACTCCTTCCATTTGCACACTATACTTCCATCTGTCAACATGACTCTACACTTCCCCCTATTTGCAATTTCACACTTCCCTTTTCAACATTACTCCTAATTTTTCTATTCAATACCTTGCATGCTCCCCCTATTAGCATGCCATTTACATTCACCTAGAACATACCATTTGGTACCTAGTCCCCTACTATATGTACTCAATAGTGTATTCCCCTTTTTGGCATTATTGAAAAGTAACAACAGTAAATCAAGAGTAAATTAAGCACAAATTAGTTAACTTATGGCCACTGGGCCAACACTAACTTGAATAATAACTTTTCCATTTAAAGATAACAAATGTAACATACAAAGAAAAGATTCATCATAAGTAGGGTAAGTATCAAATTAGTGCCTAAATTAAATGTTCTTAGGGAAAAAAACACAGAAATCGAGAATGATTAACAAGTGAAGGACTAGGAAGAAGAGTTTGAAGGAGTAGGGCCAGGTTGTTATTGAGATGCCTTATCTCTGTATTTGACCTAAGAACCTCGTCAGTTAAGATTGATACCCTCTTCTTCAGTTCAACATTCTCAATTCTAAGCATTTCTTTGTCACGTGGGCTTTCTTTAGAAAGATGATGAATTATCTCCTGAAGCTTGTTGATTTCTTCCTCCTTGGCAGCTAGGTTGAACTTTAGTTCCTCTATTTCCTTACTGAGCTCTCTTTGATAAATGCTACCTGATTTGACATATTCAGTCTTGACCAATGTTTTCATATTAAGCATTTGAACCACAAATCCTTGGGTTCTAGAATCACATATAATGCCATAATTATTAAGTACTTTGTTCAGCCAAAATCCATATGTTATTCCATGCTTTCCATTTTTACCTAGAACCGCTTTGTAATGTATTCTATCATTAATGTAGTCATATCAATAAATTCAAAGCTACTAAGGCATTCCATCACATATAAGTCAGTGGCTGAGGCAATGTTTCTCTTTTGTGAACTAGGAAGGATTACCTTGTTCAAAAAGTCAAAAATTAATTAAAACTCACTCTTGAGTGAGTTTTTATTCACTGCAGTTATAAATTTCCCTTTGACCTTAGATACATTTGCTAAGAATTCTATTGAAGGTAACTGCTTGGAGATAGTTCTCACCCCATATATAGGAACTTCCAAAATTCTTCCAGTGTTTTCTCATTCAATTGTATTTACTTCCCTTGAACCTGTGTAGTCAGACTTATCCCATCGTCTAAAAGTTCCAAAGTGAAATAGAATTCCCTGACTATCTTATCAAAAATAGTGGGAATAAGTCCTTCCATGAGATGCATCCATCCTTGACGCTTAACCAACTTAAAAAGTTCCACCATACCAGGTTCTTTTAGCACATTTGAATAAAAAATCCTTCTAGTTAACACCTTTTGATTCTTCAAGAACTTATTTTTAACTTCCTTGGATACAACCTTACTTTTCTCCAAATTCTTTCTTCTAGCATAAATGATCACAGATTTTCTTTCAGCTACTTTTCTCTTCTTGGGACTAGGTCCCTCAAGAGTCAGCTCTTAGTAAAACTTCCAGACCATCTTCCAGAGATTATTGGTATTTTACTGATATTATTTTTCTTGTGATCAACTATGCTCTTTCCTGAGCTTTTTGATAACAAAATAAGGTTTTCAGCTACCAAGGTTTTATCCACCACAACATCATCAGAAATGTTTTGAAGATTCAGGGAAGATTCTTCATTAATAAGTGGAGTGATGAAGGAGTTAAGCTTTGGTAGAGTAGAAGATGAAGGATATTTTTCAGGATAGTTTAGGAAGGAATCTTTCACAGGGCTAAGCTCAGGATCCTTTGAAGGACATAAAAATGGAAGAGCTGTAGCCACCAAGAAGGTCTTTCTTTTGGAGGGGCTACTAGGAATTTTGGATTTCCCCTTTTTGATATGAGAAGGAGTGTGTGCAATAAAATTTAAGGAATAATGAGCACAGGGAAGGGTTTTTTTGGGGGAAAAATATGATCAATTTCAGATTTTAGGTAACTCACCTTCCCTTTTATAGTAGGATAATTTTGGTCTAACACAAGGACAAGGAGGACACGACTTTTTATTGGAAGAACAGACAAAATTTGCACATACAAGATACTAACCTGAGAGATGGGACTAGGTCCCTCTATAGTTTGTAAGAATCTTCAACTTTGTGCTTGTCACATATGTCCACCTCCAAAGTTATTCCCATGGGTGTATATTTGCAAAGTACTAATTTAGCAAGGATACTTGCCTCCTAGACATAGCCAATTTTGTGAGGAGACACTGATTCACTTGATAGTAGGCCAGGTTAGTCTGATCAATCCCAGTATTAGCTTGATAAATTTATTACACCATATGATATCGCGACTCGTTCTGGAAGTAGGTCTGAGGACCAGGTCCTAGACTTGGAATTCTTCAAATGTCCAGAGTTCCTTTAATATTTCTCTTAACTTTTCCAACTTTTTCCACATCTTTGAGCTCATCCTTAGAATAGGAATGCTAATCACATAAGACACTTTTACCTTAAAGTGTCTTAGGAAAGAGAATACAATTAGACCTTTTATTCATAGCCTTGAGAAATTATATAACAAGAAGATTTTTCTGATTACAAACCCTTTTTCCCTTCTGTATTCACAATACTTTGTTAGACTTAGGAATCCATTTGAGTTTGAGTTCCCAATAGGAGGACAGAGGTATGATTAAGTCTTTCTTTATCCATCTAGGTAGTGTGAGCTTCCTTTTTGCCTTTATATTCATACTTTTCAAGGACATGAAATTCTTTAGATCTTGCTGGATGTATCTAACATTGAACATTCTTACTCCATTCCAGCTTTGACAGTTGTTCCTTCAACTGTCTATCTCTTCTATAGTGATTGCACAAGGGTATATGGACTTTGTTTATGACATCTTCAACATCCTTGTATTGTGACCCAGAAGATTGAGCTTTGTACTGATACCCAATCCCCTTGCTATTATAGACTCTTTGACCAGTGAAATTAGAGAGGATTTGTGAGGATGAGGTCCACTGAAGAGATTTTTGAATTTTTCCTTTAAATGGACCACGCCCATTTCTAACTCCTCATTCTTCTAGAGCACATTTATCAGATGGCCTTGAGAAATATTTAGCTCTTCTTTAAGTTCAATTTGAAGCTGTGAGGCCTTTTTTCTTTCCTTTGCTATTAGAAATATCTACTTTTTTCAATTGGCTCACCAAACTAAGATTGTTAAATTTTAACTTAGCACACTATTCTTTTGTTTAAGAAATTGGTGAGTTAAGGCAATTAATTCAAGATCCTAATTCTCTATCCTTTCTTCTAGACTATTTTTCTCAGCCCTCAACTTGTACATAGAATCAATTAATACTTTTGCTAGATTTTTTAACTTCTTATTAGAATAATTTTCAAGCTTCTTCTTAATATCAAAGATAGTTACCTCATTCTTTTCTTCATTTTCAATGTCTAATATGATGGAAAACACGAAGTCGAAGGTCACTTTCTCATCTTCCACTGTAAGCATGGAAACACCTGCAGACTTCTTGACATCATCAGATTCACTGGATGAATCACCCCAACCATCTAAGGCTTATTTAACTGCAGGATCAGCTGCAACCTGTCTTCTTGATTTTACAGGGATCTGGTCCTTGTCTTTTTATTTATTACCTCCAGTATTGTGATACTACTGATGGTCTACTTTGTGAATTGGACAATCCTTAATAAAGTGTTCAGGACTTCCATAGTAACTCCTTTTCTACTGCTGCTTTCACTTCTCTGGAAATAACCACTTTTCTCATAGCTTTAACAATTCTTTTTGCCAGGTAGGCAACATCAGTGTCATCTTCATTTGGCCCTAATCTTGAAGCTTTTAAAGAAAGAGATTTCTCCCTTTTTACCTTTATCTTCTCATGCCCGTGTTTCTTTTTCAGTTCATGGGTATTCAGGTTCCTAATGAGTTCATCCATGGTGAGAGTTTTCAATTTACTAGCCTCAATAATAGATCCACTTTGCTTTCCCAGGATTTAGGAAGAATCCCAAGAATATTTCTCACCTGTTTGTACAGGGTAATTACTCCACCTAAGCAGTGTAACTCATTAGTGATAGAAGTAAACCGGTATGCATCTCTTGATTAGTTTCTTCTTCTTTCATTGTGAAGGTTTCTTACTGAGTTGTTAACATTCCAACCTTTGAATCCTTAACATCAGTGGCTCCCTCATGGTCTGTCTTTAAACAGTCCCAGATTTCCTTAGCTATTTTGCAATGTAAAATCATGTTGTATTCATCCGATCCTATGCCACAGACAAGCAATTTTCTTGCTTTGTAGTTTTTCTCACTTGTTTTTCTATCTTCATCATTGAATTTCCTCTTGATTTTGATAAACATTCTTGTGATATCTTCTTCTTTGACTTCTCTTACAGGTACATGAGGACCATCAATAATAATGTCCATAAGATCACTGTCCTCAGCCATAATAAAGTCAAATATCCTTATTTTTCACCACCCATAGTACTGTCCATTTAATGTAGGTAGTATAGAGATAGATTGCCCTTTTTCCAGGTTTGGTGGAGTAGCCATGATAACCAAAACACTCTAGGTGTGAACCTTTTAGAGTGACCTAGATCTAATACAAATTGTTTGAATACTTGGCGGTTTACACCACACAGTAAGGGACCAGGTCCCTCAAGATCAATCATAGACAATCAAACAATAGAGTGCAAAAAAACTAAAGACAGTGCAAAAAGAGTAAATGCACAAGGATTTTTACTTGAAAACCCAGGAAGGGAAAAACCACGACTTTCCCTCACAAGCACCAAAGAAATCCACTATAATCAACCTCCTGATTATAGTCTAGATTTCATCCAACCTCTAGGATCCTTACGCTAGTAGCAACTTTTGTACAAGCTCATCTTGGTAACTATACCAAGGACTCTCTCTACTCTGATTAACTTTGATCAGCTTCAAGTTTAGGAAACTCTACCTAATCACTCTCTACTTTAAACAAAAGTACTACTCTTATAGCATGAGTAGTTCATTTACAATTCAGCACTCAAGAACACTCACACACTCTTTAAGCATATTACAAAGATAATAACATGAGCTATGCTTGAGAAGTTTTGAAAATGGAGTTTTTACTGCCTTTCTTTTTCACTCTTTTGAAGAGGATTCTCTTTTCTTTTATAGCTGAGTGATGATTAGGGCTGAAATATCATTGGACCAGCTGTCCAAGTCAGTATAAAATAGCACCTACTAGTTTGTTACACAAGAGGACAAAATTGTGCAGATACCATGTGCTAACTGTACTGTATGTTGCACATCTAGGGACCTGGTCCCTTGTAGTTTAGCTGCTCATCATAAAAAATACATATATCAAATAGAAAAACCAAATGTGTAGAAAAAGATGAAGATTAGAATATTCAAGTCCGCCGAACTCACGATTTGTCCTTAAAAAAATTATTCCTCTTATGACCCGAGGTTATGGGTTGGGTCAAAATTTGCATGTCAGTGTTTGGGTGCTTTTTTTAGTCCATAAAGTCACTTAACAAGTTTTCACACTTTTCTTTCTTTACCAGGAACCACAAAACCATCAGGTTGTTCAATGTAAATTTCTTCCTCCAATTCTCCATTTAAGAATGTTGTTTTCACATCCATTTGATGGATTTCAAGATCATATACCGCCGCTAATGCAACTAATATTTGTATGGACGTTATCCTTATTATCGGCGAGTATGTATCAAAATAATGAAGGTCTTTTTTGTCTAAAGCCTTTAACAACAGGTCTTACCTTGTATTTGTCAATAGTACCATCAACCTTCATCTTTCTTTTGAAGATCCATTTCGAACCTAAAGGTTTATTTTCTGGAAGAAGATCAACCAACTCCCATTTATGATTGCTCATAATTGAATCAATCTCACTATTAACTGTCTCTTTTCAAAAGGATGAGTCCGAAGAAGACATCACTTCTTTACACATTTGAGGCTCATTTTCAAGATGAATTGTTATAAAATTTGATCTAAAGAAAGTCGACATTTTTTGACGTGTACTACGTCTTGGATTCTCACTTTCAAGTACATTCTCCTTTGGTTTATCTCGAGGTCATTTAGACCCTCTACTAGAAAACTCATGTCCAATTTTATACGAATAAGTGTATCCAAAGAACTCAACATTATATGATTTAATTACTGCATTTTCATAAATATTTAGATGTTCGAATTTATGAACCAAAAATTTAGATGATTTACTGTTTGTAGAATATTCGATAAAGACACAGTGCACAGTTTTTCATCCTATTTTTACCCTTTTAGGTATAGGAACTTAGACTTTGGCTAGACACCCCTATACTTTGAAATATTTCAAGTTGAGCTTCCTTCCTTTTAATTTTTCATATAGAATGGATTGTGTCTTACTATGGGGCACTATATTGAATATTCAGTTTGTTGTAAGGATAGCTTTACCATAAAAGTTTTGCAGTAAACCTAAACTTATGAGTTAGGCATTCATCATTTCTTTCAATATTCGATTTCTATTTCCTCAATTCCATTCAATTGAGGTAAATACGGGCAGTAGTTTGATGGATAATTCCATTTTCTAAACATATCTCCATAAAAGGAGATTCATACTCTCTACCTCTATCACTTCTTATCATTTTGATCTTTTTATCCAACTGATTTTCAACTTTAGTTTTATATTGCCTAAATGCGCCTATTGCTTTATCCTTACCATTTAGCAAATAAACATAATAATATCTAGTGTCATCATTAATAAAAGTCATTAAATATTTTTTTCCACCACGAGATAGTGTTGATTTCATATCACAAATGTGGGTGTGAATTAAGTCTAAGGGATTGGAATTTCTTTCAACGGACTTATACAGATGCTTAGAATACTGAGACTCCACACATATTTGGCACTTTGATGTATTGCACTCAAAGTTAGGTAAGACTTCTAAACTAATCAGTTTTTGCAAGGTTTTGTAATTTACATGTCCTAAAAGACTATGCCACAAATCATTTGACTCTAGCAAGTAAGAAGAAGCCTCAACTTTCTTTATTTCAACAACCATTACACCAAGTTTGAAAAGGCCCTCATTGAGGTAGCTTTATGTTTCATTCTTGTTTATTACAACTTTCTTCGAAATAAACACACTTAAATTAATTTTTAAGAAGAAGTGTTGTCGACACTAAGTTCATCCTAATAGTAGGAACATGGAGAACATTGTTAAGAGTCAACTCCTTGTTGGAAGTCATTTTAGGAATATCTTTTCACTTCCTTCAACCTTGGTTTTTGTATTATTTTCCATGAATACTTCTTTTTTAGAACCAACAGTATCATAAGTAGCAAAATCTTCTTTGTTCGCATAAACATGTCTAGTGGCTCCTGAATCAAACCACCATTCATTTGAATTTTCAACTATATTGCATTCAGTGACCATAGAACACAAATTTTCAATCTTTTTAGTTGCTTCCAACATGTTTTTCTAATTTATTTTCTTATTCTTATTTAGAACTTGACTATTTAGAGCTTTGTGGTCAACATCACTATAATTGTAGCTCTTGTCTTTGAAGGTTTTCTTGTTTGTCTAGAAGACTTCTTCATCTTCTTATTGTTTGGAGCATCATCCATAATAGAATTTGCAACCAACATTGATGATTTATAATTCAACACATTATACTCTTCTATCTTGGGATGACTCACAAGATCTTTCAAACCAAACAATTAATTTTCAATCACTATTTTTTGCGAAACATGAGGATCTCTGCTTGTGAACATTTACATTTTAAGTTTGGTTGGCCAAAATGATATCATTTGTTGTTATTCTTTGAAGTTCACATTGATATTTTTTTGATTTCTCTATTGTTTCCGTGGCTAAAGCGACACCTGAACGACTTAATAACACAACATTGATTGCCATTGGAATAATACTATTTACAACAAAATTAAGTTGTTTTTCAGTTTCATTCATCATTTTCTATCAATCTTTGACATACACTTTAGTATTTCAGAATACTTACAATAAAGACTATAATTTTTAATCAACTTGTTTCTAGTTAGCGATGAATTTTTTATATCTTCAAATCATCAACCAAATGAACTTTGAAACCTAAAAAGTTTTTATGACTTCAAATCATAATCAAATTCAAACAGGGTGAAACCTCACAGGTTTTAAACTCCAGAAACCAATATAGGGATTTTAATGAATCGGTGAAGTTTTTATATTCTTCAAATCCAATTCCCACACTGATTTCTTGGTGAAGGTTTTATATCCAGCTAACCGAAGGAGTAGAAATCAAAAGATTTTAGTTTCAACAAGTTAGACCCAATACAAATTAACCAAGTACTTGCTTTATAAATGATGATATTTTTTCTTATAATTATTACGTAATTTTCTTAAGATCGTTGTTTTTCGGGTTTAGCAAAATCTGTATTTTATAACAAGAACTTCAAACACATGTTCAAACTAACATGTGAATAATCAAATAAAGTTGTAACTCCGTATTCACAACTTTGAACTTCTACAATAAGTTCAACCCAACTTATGAACATCAATAAAATGATGTCAAACTATTTTTTGAAAATAGCAAAACCAAATACTTAGAAAAAGATAAAGATTAAAAGATTCAAGTCCACTGAATTCATGCTATGTCCTTAAGAAAACTATTTCCCGCAAGTACCCAAGGTTATGAAATATATCCTTCCAAGATAAAATATATCACTTCGACAGAATAGTGGTACCTCAAACTCTGTCGAACTACAAACGCACTCAACGGTAGCAAAATATACTAGAGTTTTTCAAGAAAGAGAAGTATTTTCTTCTTCAAAATTTTATGTCTGCACCTGAGGAAATATTCAGGTATTTATAGCCATTAAGATGTTGCTTCATGAAGAAAAAAAATGATTCACAAAGGTGCACCCCTTCATAAAGTTGCAACTCTTTGGAAAAGTCACAACCCATTGGAAAGATCATATCTATCCAAATCGAAAAGGTGTCCATTCAAATTGAATTCTTTTTCTTTGTGTCTTTTCGAAAAAAATACCTGTTAATTTTTCATTCACAACTCTTAAAAAACTATCATTCATTTTTATGAAAAAAATACAACTTAAATAAATTCAAATTACATGTCTAATCAAAACTTCAACTTCATATTATTATTTCATCTCGTATGTCTAAATGAGCCTTATATTAAGGTTATATCTTATGAAACATGTATGATGTTTTCCTAAAGACATACTTGTGGTAATGAATGTGCCAATTTTTTTACAAGGTACATTCTTGATTTTTTTGAAATTTTAGATACTTTCTTAAAATTTTTGAATAATTTTATGGGTCAACCGTCCTTGAAAATATCGACTAAGAATTTAAATAATCACTTTTGACGTACTTCTCACCATAGTTTATATTTCATATTTTTTGTGAGATTCCACACCAACCTTGTTGGCTTATTTTTAATGATTATAAGAATTGGTTATTTTTCTGTTTGTTGGTGTAGTTGACTCAAATAATTGGTGTGTTGTAGTATGAATTTATTGTGGAAATCTTTATTCTTGTATTTGAGTTGATTGATGTTGTATTTAGCTCTTTGAATGGAGGTTTTATGTTGACACCGATAACTAAGTATTGAAAGAGCAGTGTAGGAAAAACCTCCGCCATCATTTTATTTAAGTGTCAGTCAATTATGTTGTTGAGTAAATATTTTTTTTTTGTACCCGTACTTGTCTTCTACACCTTGTTGTGTAGGTTCTGAGTCTGATACTAGTGGTAGTTGATTGTATCTTCGAGTTGGAGTTCATAAAAGTCTTTGAAAGTAGCTCTGTGTTCAACAACATACAAGCTTCTTTATCTTTTACTTTTTGTTTGCAAGTAGGATCTTATTCATGTTATTTGATTTATATACTCTTGTCACCAATTTGAGATTATAGACTGTATTTTTCGACTTCTCCTTTGGGATCATGAAAGTTTTACTCTAACACCTATTTTTGCTATTTCTCTACTTCATTTTGGATTTCAATAATTATTTAATTTGGTTAAGGGTTGATCTACCTATTAATAAGTTAATTTAATGTAAGTACTATTTCATTTAGTAAAACAAACTATCAATTACTCTCCATATGTGAACGTGATAGTTATTTTGAAAGAGAGGAAGTAACTCTTTCCCAAAACCTAGAGTTGAAAGCATATCTTTAATTTTCCATAATTTTCAACCTCCATCAAATACCATGCATAAAACGAATTCACCAAAGAAATTGTAGGGATACAACTTTTCGATCAACAATTATTGCGTGCTGCATAACTCCACTATTTTTGGTGGGAAAACTGAACATTGGCCTAAGCTATTTTGGAGATTCCAAACTCTGCCTTAAAATCTGCCTCGTTGCAATGATTAAGTGTATAGTCAGATTCCAAGGCGAGCTAGACGAACTGCATTCTTCTTACAAAAACTAAGGTGAGATTCAAGGCCTTTTCAACACTGATAATCATCTTATATCAAAAGATCTCATCCTTTATTGTCTCCGCATACAATCCATAAATCCACTTATCTCGGTACTCCTATTGGGTCGTATAAATATACAGTAGAGTGCATTCCTCCGTCAATCCACATCAACTGCATTTGACAAAATCAACATTGACAAGCGGTGTAAGTTTTGCTTTAACTATTTGTGTTTTTGCTTTAACTGTTTGTGCCTCAACAATTTTCATCACAATGTATAGCTGATTATAGACATTTCTATAAATGATTTTAATGTGAAATCAATTTTTTTACTCAAATAAACATGAAATTCGTCTAAATTTTTCTTAAATTTTGCATGAATCCGAGCTCAAAATAGTTCACAAATGACCTACATCTAATCTATGTGCATAATATATACAAAGAAATTAGTCCAAGTTTTCATTAAATTTACATATATAAATATAAACTCCAAGCTCAAACAAAGTTTATAAATGGCCTCCATCTAATCTATGTGCAAAATCAATACGAAGAAACTAGTCCAAATTTTCATTAAATTTTACATATACATATAAAATTTGAGCTCAAAATAATTCATAAATGACCTACATTTAATCTAGGTGAAATCATCTATTGGACCCTTATACTTGTTCCCGTTTGTAAAGTGAACACTTGTACTTAGAACTTTGTAATCTGAACTCTTCAAGCCATCAAAATACAAGATTTTAAACCCTTCTCACCATGTGTGTGGCTCACTCTCGCTACTAAAATTTTACGGTATATCCATGTCATATCCACATCACATAAATCAATGACATATCATAATATCTTTATTAATTAATTTTTAAAATTATTAATCAATAATATTAAATAAAAAATAAAATAATAAATTATAATTTTATTTCTAAAATAAAATTCATCTCCATCATTATTTAAAAATTAAAAATAACAATTTATATTCATCCCCAATCGCCTCCACATCAATTTCCAGGTTATTTTTAAATATTACGTTAAATTTCATGTTTTTTTTTAAATGTGTCATGACCGAAATTCTCAGGTCATTATGGCGACTACCCTTACCCACTAGTTGGCAAGCCAAATCCGTAGTCCAAAATAACTAGTAACGGACTACTCAATAATATAAGCACAAAAATGTGGAATAAATGAAATAAATATCAATACATAATAAAGTCCCCAAAACCTGGTGGTATCAGTACAAGAGCTTCTAATATAATAAGAGTGCAGAAGTGGAATACCAAGGGAAATACACCGATACAACTTATCTCCGAATACAACATAGAGACTAGTCTAATACATAAGAGGGAGGAAAGTAATACTCTGGATGTCAAAAGCTCACTCTGTATCTCTGAATCATGGTTCCTCCGCACGACGCATACATCAACGACGATAACCTGTACCATGATCTGCAGGCTGCAGAAGTGTAGTATGAGTACCAAATGAATGGTACTCACTAAGAAACTGCCAACTGAGCTCCAAAGATAAAACATATATATATATATATATATATATATATATATATATATATATACAACATGTAAATAGAATGGAAACTACACCCAAGAGTCCAGAAATCATATAACAAACTAAAGAGAAAATAAGGAACAACTATCATGTTCATGTCCAAGAGTTTAACATAACAAATCTCGATACCAGATCAATGAACAATCTGTTATAAGCTAGCCATAATAATGATCATAACAATGATAATAACAATATCAATAATAGTGTAAATATCCGACAACTTTGAACAACCAAATACCTAGTCGAGCCTATGTGTACCCAACTGCCCCAGGCCCGAAAGGTTCAATCAACATACAACAACACAAGACATATACTTACCTCATATCTATGAAATAATCCCATGCTGGCTAATAGACATAGGCACATACTGCTGATAGGTGATACACATGCAAAGATAAATGCAAGGTACACAATTAATATCACAATCTCATCATTATAAACAACCTTTGTCCTTACTGGGTATCAATATCATCACAACAGTATCCCCCAAACTCACATCGAGTATCAATATTATCCAAATAGTATCCTCCGAACTCGAACTGGGTATCAATATCATCCCAATAGTATCCTTCAAACTCAAACCAGATATCAATATATCATCATAGTATCCTCGGTCCTTGACAGGTATCAGTATAATCATAAGCACCAATGCATATCTATGTATATACATAAAATAGGTGCAAGAGCTCAAGCCGTGGATAATCTGTATGTCTATTGCCTGGAATAATCTTTGGGACTAAATCATTGTAAAAGTGTAGAAAGAGTCAAAATAATCATGATCGGAGTAAGTAATATTGTAAATTCATGGACCGAAATCTTCCTCGATCAAATCTTTAAAACAATATCTTTGACCTCTTTTATATGTATAAATATTCCATTTAGTTAGTCAATTATTATAGCAAGGAAATCTACAGTTAAGGTGAAAAGTGGGTTATAACCTTTATTTAGGAAAAACAGTGATGAGGTCGTGTTTCAGCTAGGCTCACATCAATACCAATATAATAATCATGAATGTACCGAATCTATGCATGCCACCACCAATATTCAGTCAATGAAATCGTAAGCAACATAAATATATATGTATCCATATTCTACAACCGCATCCTTTACAAGGATAAATACTTCCCGAATATCCAACCAATATCATAACATGACCCTTGGCCTAATAAAATGTCCGGAATAATCACAACATTATAATCACGGCCTTAGGCCCATGTACGCATCCGAAACTCATATCGATAATCATATTTATAAGTCGTAGCATATCTATAATCATCTCACATATAGGAGGCATCTCACATCTAGGAGACATATTATTTCGATAAACATAACCCATAACTATGAGGCATTTTACATCTATAATACATCTCATATATATAGGTTCCATATCATGACTATGAGGAATATCATCACTAAAGGCCATTTATCATATCTAAGAGGAATGTCACCTCTACAGGTCAATAATCATATCCAAGAGAAAAGTTATCTCTATATGCCCAATAATCACAGTTAAGAAGAAATAACATCTATGAGGGTCCGGAAGACATATAAAAAAGAATAACATCTCTAAGGACACAACACCATGTCTATGAGGGATTAGCGCCTCTATGGACCAAATATCAAGTCTAAGAGGAAACAACATCTCTAAAGACCCCAAATAACGTCTAAGAGGAAATGGCATCTCTAAAGGACCGTTATCATTTATATAAGGAATAACATAGCCATAACTCATAAGTCACAATCCGGGGAACATCATCATAATTTACCAAGTCACGAAGTAACCTTATACTAAGGTTTACTAGTCTTCACTATGCCTAACATCCACAACTAAGTACACAAGGCTAGCACAAATCTTGGCCTAAGTGGGCCGAACGATCCCACTTCTAGTCCTCAATTTCAATTATTAGGCCAACTATGATCCAAACTAGGCTAAGGTATCTAGTTTAACTTCTAGATGTCAAGAAAGCCATAACCAAATCTAAGATAGGAATTTCGACTAGAAACATGGGCAGTTAAGTCAACTCTACCCAAATTGCGATTTCAAGATAACTAGAATAGCTCAACTAAGGTTAAGCATACCAACCATGATTACAACACATAAACACATCCCAAACTTAGCATACTATCATATCACAATCTCAAAATGCCATCATTCTATCAAAAATATAATCTACTTATCAATGTGAGTCTAAGGATACCCATATTGCACTATTGTGCTACGGGTCCAAAAATGATACCAAAAACTCCAAGTGGGTCCCACTTACGAAAAACACATTTTCGAGGTCAACCCAATATTCATACATGAATGAGGAATCATAACCCTCGAGAAATGGGTGAAAACAAATCAAAACTTTGGGCTAAAATCAGGCCTTAAGTGGATTTGGGGTTTTGGGTCAAAAACCAAAGGATTCATCAATTTAGTGATGAAATCTTACCTCAAATTCAAAGATATCCATGATAATAGATGATAAAAAAGCTCCCAAGTCACCCATCATCATCAGTTTAAGATTTGCACACTATAATAGGGTTTCCAAGACCTAATGAAAGTGGGGAAATGGCTAATTCTCGACCAAATGGACTTTAAATACCCATCCTAGCTATCCAGGTCTCGCAATCGCTAATACACGGGCCATGATCATGACATCACGATTTTGATGCTCCCCTCCACGACCGCGGTAGCCACAGCTGCACCAGAAGACAGTTAAACTTGGGATATTTTCCAATTTTTAGCCAATGTCTCGGGATACATTTGGAATCCAATATGAGAAAATAAAATATGTAACCACACTAATTTCGATGTTTCAAATGGGTTGACGAAGTTGGATTTTCCATCCGAGGTTGTTTCGACCAAATATGGGTCCCACACCCATTTATTCCAATTTTTCACTTTTTGACCAATAGGTTGAAATGATCTTGGGTGCAGTGGGACCCAAACCAAAGGTCTAACTAGCCTAGAATCGATATTCCAAAGCAGCTGGTACAGTCGGAATTTGCATCCGAGATCATTTCATTGAAGTTTTTATCCGGTGGCCATTTGAAACCAACAAAGACTTTAAAATAGGAAATTGAGTCTAGAAACCAAACAAACTGCCTGGTAATCGAACCGTCAGTACCAGTATGTCCTAAATGACTTGGGGAACCTATGGAGAATCTCAAACGGCAGAAATATGCAGAACTATAAAAAATAACCAAAAGGATCATTACAATATCCACTACTAAAAGGACTTTTATCCTCGAAAGTCAATTGATAGAAAGAAACTCAAAAGCTCGAAAGTATGAGGTACTGGGCCTGCATGCTCCGAGCAATATTTCCTAGATAACCTCCACAAAAAGAGAACACTTTAAAGGGATTTTCCCACAGGCATCCCTTTTCCAACCAGTACTCTCACTTTACTTCCAAACAGCCAAAACTTAACCTCAACCACTAAATGGCCTCTAATTGAATCGAAAAGGCTGATGCACACAAACTAAGCCACAATACACTGGTAATATCTAGACATAATCATAATCCAATAAAGGTCCATCCAAGCTAAAAACAAACCAAGACATGAGTCATGCCACCGACTCCAAATCCAAATATACATTTTTTTTAATCATTTTGCACTTACTATCCACTCCAAACCAGGAGGAAAATCACCTGAGTCTTATCCACATAGTCTCATTACTGAGAACTCAAAGAACTAAAGATGATCTGCTGAAAGTCCATAAGGAAAACATGAGAATAAGCTCATAAGATGCTGTCTGGGCATATAAATGTAGATAATCAAGGAATGTAATACATGCCAATGTTGCAACTAGCCCGGATGATAATTAAACTAAAATCCAAGAGTTCAACGTGTAACTATTCATCACTGAACAATCCGCTCCAAGATATCCCATAAATCGAGAATGAAACCTTACTAAATTCAACTCTAGTAGATTACTCCTACTGAGTAAATCATCCAAAATTCTCAAGGAAAACTGGAGACTCAAGGTCAAGGTTGAAAGAGCCAATAGCAGGTCGATGGGATATCATATGAATACTTCTCAATCATAATACATCAAAAGTCGAGAAGACCAAATAGGCAACCACGGAGTAGGCTCAACCAACCTATAAATAAAATCTGAACAAGGACGAGTCTAAAATGAAAGTTGCAGGCAATCTCTATAGTACCAAGATAAAATCTCAATACCAAGGCTGAATCGCTCGATCTCAACCACCCTAACCTAACCTGAAGATGGGTAGGAATTAATGCTCCAAATCTATCATACTACCAAATCGCCATTCCAAGGCGCCAAATAAAAAGCTGAGCCAATAAGGTTATATCAGTGTCAGCTATCTCAATTGACTTTAGTATCCAAATCTGACATATCCAATATAAATCATACCAAGACACAATTGAGACATATCTGAAGAACAAAAATCACCACAGGGATAACCATTGACTGAAAATGCAAGCAACCAACTCTATATCAGCTAGAGGGTATAAAATATAACCACACAATAGAAATCATGCCAAAGGATAAATCACCCGCTAAAATGCAATTAACCCACTTAATATCCACTGGAGGGCATGAACTATCAATACATACTCAATAAAAACTTCCCAAGGCTGCAAAGTACACCAGTAAAGGAAAAACTTTAGCAACTCAGAGAAATGCAACTTAAGCCGAAAACTAACCCATCCAACACTCCATCTAGGTAAAGAATAGCCATTGGTTCACATCATCAAGGAGAAACACTCCACCAAGCCTCACTTGGCCGAACGAACCCTGAAACAAGGATTTTTTGAATCCACCCCAAAATCACATCGTCGAAGAAGAAATACTAATCTCAAAACCAAGGTCAAAGTCAAGACCTCCACCAGAAATCCAACAACTCAAGCTAAAGAGTTTCCAATTTGCCAACTTAAGAAGCGATTATAGGAAAAGCCACTTTCCTCTAACCTTCCAACTCTACTAGACAAAACCATATCAAATCAAGAAAGGAGAATCCAATCTCCACACTGATAACAAGGGTAAACCATTACATAGGAACGAACCCAACAAACCTGTGTGATGAATCCACAATATCTCAATCTCAATACCACTATCGGGAGCTAAAATAGTCACAATCGAAGAACGAACCTCAATCTGGTCAAGCTCACAAACAGGATATATAGAAAGTGATAGCCAAAACAAAGGCCTTCGCAACACAGGAGGCAAGTTTAAGAGTCTCAAAATCACCAATAAGAAATATAATTGAATTGCTAACTCAAGAACCATACAGAACCACAGATGGTCAACATACCTTCAATATCACAATCCATTCCTGAATAAATCCAACACAGCTAACTAAGAGGGAAAAATTAATCTCGCCGTGCTATGGAAAAGAAATCCTCAAATCGGGCTATATCTACTCAAGCCACCTAACAATATCACACTAATGAAGTTCTAATTAGATAACACTAGTTTAAACAACTACCCAGCGAAAGTCAATTACTTCAAGTAATAATATCAATGACCTCAAGTAGTGATAGAAATAACAACATCAATATCAACATCAATGTAATGAATAGGCGGTAGCAAAAATGAATATCAATATCATATACCACTCAAGGACCACAATACGACTAACGTGCCAAGATAAATAAGACTCGAACCCAAAATCCACACCCATAGGGATAAAATATTAACATAGATCTACTCCATCCACTACTAAAAAAATAAACCACGGAGTAGTAACATAATCATGAATTCAATAATAAGGCACATAATAATCGATATCGATTTACCAAGGCATATAATCATCAATGGGTAGGAAAACTCCAATACACATAATAAGAGATAAATGCGGGAAACAAAAGCACACCAATTGTGGTGATATCCGTAATCACACGCCTGACCGGTGTAGGGAGAATAAATTTGAACGGGTCCGAACTCAGACCGACCAACTAAATCATTAACTGATACGTCAAGCGCCCTATCTCTAACTGAATATGCCACAATATAACAGGGCTGATCTGAATGAGCTAAATGACTAGAAATCCCATAACGAGGACACTCTCTAGTCCAGTAGCTGATCTCTCTGCACTCGTGACAACTCCTGAAGCATCAACATGGCGAGGACACAAACTAAGCCCAAATAGTTATCTAACTAACACTGAGAGCAAACTCTAGGTTAGCGGGGAAAAAATGCTAACTCTCTTTGATCGACTAACTCATATCTGGGTCACCTTCTAAACCAGTATCTCATCACGACACAACCAAACCACGATCCTTGAATACTTTGAGATACTGCCTCTTATAAACTAGAATGGTCGTCATGGCCCAAAAAACCCTACCAAAACTCTGCATGTCTAATGGAAACTCTGCCCATAATGATCATCATAATAAATATGAGAACTACTCATAGTATGGAATACTAACTGCGTAGAGCTGATGGGTTGCAAGTGAACTTGAACTCTACCAGAAGAGTCCTCACTCCTGGATAAAATACCAATAACACTATACCGATGGCATGCCTCTTGCCTCCATTTTCATAAGTCTCAATAATCGTGCTCTCTATAGTCCTCTCATAATCAACAACCTGAGAAAAGAAAGATTCGGCTGCTAAAAAATGGTTCGATGCCAAACAGAGTGACAATACTAATCCTCTAATACATCCATGCACCAATGTCCGGCTCAGAAGGATATAACATAGGAATAAGTCTTGAGAAATCCAATCTCTTACTCAGAAACTGGTAAAGAACACTGATGAACACTAATAGACCCAACTCTGGTTTGAGAACTGCTCAATGAATCAAACGTCATCAATGGATGAGAGGGATCTATAATATGACTCAGATTCCCAATACTGAACCTCAAAGGCTGAAGTAGTCATGAGCTTTACTGAATCCTAAGATGGCCCAAATCCTTTTTGGCCGCCACTAAAGATCTCTGATATCTATTTTTAACTCTCTAGTCTGATGCTGCGCTGAAATTTTAGAAATGTGTATTGAAGTCTCGTACGCATCAGTCGATAATAGAGTAAAGTCAAAGAATGTGTTTGAGTTTCATAAAAACACGAACACACAATAAGGAGTCAAGAAGTAAATTTCCTAAAATATCCTTGTAGCCTCCCAAAGATAGGTTACGAACATCTCCGCACCGATCTGCCAGACTCTACAAAACACTTAGCTCTTGTACTAATGCATCGGTAAAACCTAGAACTGATACCAATTTATCACGACCTAAATTCTTAGGTCATGATGATGCCTATCCTAACCCACCAGTAGGCAAGCTAAACCCGTAGTCCGAAATAACTAGTAACAGACTACTCAATAATACAAGGATAAGAATGCGGAATAAATGAAATAAAGATCAATACATAATAAAGTCCCCAAAACCTGATGGTATCAGTACAAAAGCTTCTAATATAATAGGAGTACAGAAACGGAATGAGAAAGGAAATACACTGATATAACTTATCTTCGAATACAACATAAAGACTAGTCTAATACATAAGAAGGAGGAAAGTAATACTCTAAATGCTGAAAGCTCACTCTATATCTCTGAACCATGGTTGCTCAGCATGACGCATACATCAACGGCGATAACCTGTACTATAATCTGCAGGCTGTAGAAGTGTAGTATGAGTACCAAATGAATGGTACTCAATAGGCAACTGCCAACTGAGCTCCAACGATAAAGCAGATATACATATATATATATACAACATATAAATAAAATAGAAACTACACCCAAGAGTCCAGAAATCATATAACAAACTAAAGAGATAATAAGGAACAGCTATCATGTGCACGTCCAAGAGTTTAACATAACAAAACTAAGGAAGTATCAAGGGTAAACTATCCTATTCCAACCACATTCAATGAATGTCAATGCTATACCGTATATCCCAGGACAATATATGAATAATGGGCGAAATAAAGATAAATAACAATATACAAGACAAGAAATGAATATACAATGTGAACGAATGAAAAATATACGGTATACCATAGCTTCATATAGATAAATATATATATATATATACGTATACGTATAGTTATGAGGTCATCTCAAAGCATATCCTAGATCATCATTCCTTATTTTAAGACTCATTATAATTCTATCAAGATTCAATTCCATCATGCTCAGGGTTTCTAGTCCACATGGATAGACATGAAATAGTACGCCACTGGAAACACCATTTCTCGTGTTTCCCGTCTAACTTGAATGTGTTAAGCATGCCGCTAACGTTCTTTAGTTGTTTTTCCTATCAATCTCGGTGAGACAGTTGTGCATAATAATACAATCATAAGATAGAAGAGGTCGAAAACATACCTCAAATCTCGATATCGGATCAATGACCAATTTGTTATAAGCTTGCCATAATCATAATCATAACAATATAATAACAATATCAATAACAGCGTGAATAACCGGCAAATATGGACAACCAAATACCTAGCCAAGCCTATGTGTACCCCATCATCCCAGGCTCGAAAGGTTCAGTCAACATACAACAACACAAGACATATTCTTTACCTTTATCTATGCAACTATCCCATACCTGCTGATAGATATAAGCGCATACTGGTGATAGGCGATACACATGCAAGGATGAATGGAAGGTACATAATTAATATCACAATCTCAGCATCATAAACAACCTCTGGTCTTATCGGGTATCAATATCATCACAATAGTATCCTCCAGACTCGAATTGGATATTAATATTATCCCAGCAGTATCCTTCGAACTCAAATCGGATATCAATATCATCCCAACAGTATCCTCCAGACTCAAAGCGGGTATCAATATATCATCATATTATCCTCTGGCCTTGTTGGTTATCAGTATAATCATAAACACCAACATATATGTATAGACACATAATAGGTGCACATGCTCAAACTGTCACTAAAAGGATTGTACAATCTGTAAGTTTATTGCCCGGAGTGATCTTCGAGACTAAATTATTATAAAATTCTAGAAAGGGTCGGAGTATATTACGACCAGAGTAAGTAATAGTGTCAATTCATGGGCAGGAATCTGTCTCGATCAAATCTTTAAAAAAATATCTTTAACCTCTTTTATATGTATAAATATTCCATTTTAGGTAATTATTATATAAGGAAATCCATTGTTAAGGTGAAAAGTAGGTTTTAACTTTTATTTAGGAAAAATAGTGATAAGGTCGTGTTTTCGCTAGGATCACATTAATACCGATATAATAATCATGAATGTACCAAATTTATGCATGCCACCACAAGTATTCAGTCAATGAAATTGTAAGCAACATAAACATATATGTATCCACTATGTGGGACTACACTGGGTATGTTGTTGTTGTATTCTACAACTGCATCCTTTACAAGGATAAATACTTACCAAATATCCAACCAATATCATAACACGACCCTTGGCCCAATAATATGTCTGGAATAATCACAATATCATAATCATGGCCGTAGGTCCATATACATATCCAGAATTCATAAAAGGGTAATCATTTTTATAAGTCGTAGCATATCTATCATAATCTCACATATAGGAGGCATCTCATATCTAGGAGGCGTAAGATATCGATAAAACATAACTCATAACTATGAGGCATTTTACATCTATAAGATATCTCATATCTATAGGTTACATATCATAACTATGAGGAATATCATCACTAAAGGCCATTTATCGTATCTAAGAGGAATGTCATCTGTATAGGCCAATAATCATATCCAAGAGGAAAGTCATCTCTATATGCCAAATAATCACAATTAAGAAGAAATAACATCTATGAGGGTCCGGATAACATATAAAAAAAGGAATAACATCTCTAAGGACCCAACATCATGTCTATAAGGGATTAATGCTCTATGGACCAAATATCAAGTCTAAGAGGAAACAATATCTCTAAAGGCCCAAAATAATGTCTAAGAGAAAATAACATCTCTAAAGGCCTGTTATAATTTATATAAGGAATAACATAGCCATAACTCATAAGTCACAATCCGAGAAATATTATCATTATTTAACAAGTCATGAAGTAACCTTATACTAAGGTTTACTAGTCTCCACTATGCCTAACATCTGCAACTAAGTCCGCAAAGCTAGCACAAGTCTTGGCCTAAGTGGGCTGGACGATCCCACTTCTAGTGCTCAATTTTCATAATTAGGTCAACTATACCCCAAACTAGGCTAAGGTATCTAGTTCAACCTCTAGTCTACTGTAGGAATTTCGACTAGAATCATGAGCATTTAAGTCAACTCTATCCAAATTACGGTTTCAAGATCACTAGAACAACCCAACTAAGGTTAAGAATACTGACCATGATTCCAACATATAAACCACATCCCAAACTTAGCATACTATAATATTCATGCTACAAATTAGCCTAATCTAGAAAAAAAGCAATAGGGTTCTAAGAGGGATCATAAACATTCCACCTTACGGGTCTAAAACCATCATCTAATTCTCAAACATCAATAATCAATACTAAGTTATTTCATAATCAAGCCTAACATTCATATTCACATGTCATACATAACACACATCATTTTCGAAGAAGAGTAGGTAGAAGCCCACCTCAAAGCCGAATAAAAAAACCTCCATTATTCACCAACGTCCATTTTCACTTCACAATCCCAAAATGTCATCATGCTATCAAAAACATAATCTACTCATCAATGCGAGTCTAATGATACTCATATTGCACTATTGTGCTTCAGATCCAAAAACGATAACAAAAATCTTAAGTGGGTCCCACTTATAGAGAACATATTTTTAAGGTCAACCCAATGTTCATACATGAACAAGGAATCATAACCCACGAGAAATGGGTGAAAACAAAGAAAAACTTTAGGCTAAAATCAAGCCCTAAGTGAATTTGGGGTTTTGGGTCAAAAATCAAGGAATTCATCAATTTAGTGATGAAATCTTACTGGAAATTCGAAGATATTTGCGATAATAGATAATAAACAAGATCCCAAGTCATTCATCATGATCAATTTAAGATTTGCACACTATAATAGGGTTTCTAAGATTCAATGGAAGTGGGGAAATGGCCAATTCTCGACCAAATGGCCTTTAAATACCCATCCCAACTATCCAGGTCTCACAATCGCAAACACACGGGTAATGATCGTGACATCGCAATTTCGATGCTCCCCTCCACGATTGCGGTACTCCACTGCTGCACTAGAAGATAGCTGAAACTTGAGATATTTTTCAAGTTTCGGTCAATGTCTCAGGATGCATTTGAAATCCAATATGAGCAAATAAAATATGTGACCACACTAATTTCGACGTTTCATCTGCATTGGCAAAGTTGAATTTTCCATCTAAGGTTGTTTAGACCAAATGTGGGTCCCACACCTATTCTTTCTAATTTTTCACTTTTCGAACAATTAGTCAAAATGAGCTCGGGTGCAATGGGACCCGAATCAAAGGTCTACCTAGCCTAAAGTCGATATTTCGGAGTTGTTGGAGCAGTCAGAATTCATATTCAAGATCTTTTTGGTGAAGTTTTTGCTCAGTGGCCATTTGGAACCAGTGAAGACTTCTAAATAAGAAATTGGCTCTAAAAACCAAATAACTGCCAGGTAACCGAACCGTCGGTCCCAGCAGGTCAGAAATGACTTGGGAAAACTATAGAGAAGCTCAAACAACAGAAATATGAAGAAATATGAAAAATGGCTGGAAGGGTCATTACAAAATGTATCATAAGAACTTAAATATTAAAATAAATTTAATTAAATAAACAAATTTTACAAATTATTTTAACAATCATGTTCTTGATATTTGCTCACAAATTTAACATCAAATTCATTCCAAATAATTAAAATTTCTTTTCAATTAATTTAAATTTTCAACTATAAATTCACATACACAAACATAATGAATTTTCAATTTTTAAATTTTAATATATTTAACAAATCCACGAAAACTTCAAGCTTTTTCAAGCTTATCCATGGAGTTCATTAATATTTCAATACCCACTATCACTTACTTTCAATTCAAGTTCAAATTAATCCTAAAAAAATAAAAAGTTTAAATTGAGAAAGTGTACTAAAAAAAAATAAAAAAGTGGATGGTGAGAGGCTGTAATAGTGCACATGAGGAAGAAAGTTTTTTTTTTCTTTTCGGGGGAGGGGGGAGGGGGTTATAATGGTAGTGCAGCAAGGGGGAGGTTGTAATGGTGGTGCAGCAGGGAAGGGGGTGCGAACCACTGCACCATAGGAAACACGAGAGATTTGGGGGGGGGGGAGGGGGGCTATAATGGTAGTGCTTCTTTGGGGGTGGGGGTGGAGGGCCGGGGGCGGCTGTAGTGGTGGAAATGATGGTGCCTTTGGGCTGCAATGGTGCGAAGGAGAAGGAAACGAAGGGAGGGGGGCTTTTTTTTTTTCTTTTAATTTTTTAAATTATTTTAATGTAAAAATGACCCTCACTCCCACCCACGCGCGTGCAGTCACACGTTTTTGTCCAACTCAGCCACTTTAATGCCACATAAGCTTGGTCAACAGTCAGAGGAATTTAAAATGTTGCGTTTTGATGAGTTCAGGAGTTCACAAAAGGCTAAGTAGGCGTTCACTTTACAAACTCAGACAAGTACAAGGATCCACCGGACCATTTTGCCTCTAATCTATGTGCAAATTCAATACGAAGAAATTAGTCTAATTTTTCATTAAATTTTACACCCGAGATCGAAAAAGTTCATGAATGACCTACATCTAATCAATATGCAAAATCAATACAAAGAAACTAGACAAATGTTTCATTATATTTTACATATGCATCTAAACTTGGAGCTCGAAACATTTCATAAATGATCTATATCTAATCTATATGCAAAATCAATACAAAGCAATTAACCAAAGTTTTCATTAAATTTTAAATATGCATATAAAATCCGAGTTCGAAACACCCCTTTTTATTTATTTATTTTTTGTTTGCAATATGTTCAAAGACCGAAATACACTAGTACTATAGGAAAAAAAAAATTGTAAGTAAAGAAAAACCTAAAATTGATTTCAAAACATGTGCAAGATGTGTCACCATTCTAAGGCTGACTAGTCATTAATCTTTACTTGCTCACTATATTTAAATTTTTTATCTAACTTTACTTTTTAGTTTGAAAATTCAAGAGATAATTTATTATTTTGTATTTATTTTATCCTTATTATTTAATACTATTCATTTACCAATGTATTCATTTACCAAACACTCTTTTTATTGTTTCTTAAAGAGGTGTTGTAAGTCAAACAACCACAAAGTAGAGATAAAAGGGAAGTAATACAAATGAAATGAATTGCATGGTTGTGACCTTGGGGAGAAAAGACACGTTTGACTAGGAATACAAGGGCGAAGCCAGAGACTTTTGACCTCATACACAAAACCTAAATCATCACCACTTGCTTAGCCTTTCGGCTTTCTCTAGCTTTGCCAAGCATAATTTGAAAAAGTTAGCTAAAAGACATTATATCAATATTCAAACCTATTCCTTTCATTGAATAATAACTGAAGTATTATAGGGGCTGAACTGCAGGTCTGCACCTTTTTAATTTTTTTTTTTTTTAACTACTTATCCAATTTATAAAATTTACGAATTCGATTAAATTGGTTTTGCAATATTGACGTGTGGCATGCGATTGGATTTCACAGGTAGAGTTATGGGATGACTTTTGACTCTGACTATATGATAGCTTGGTCTAAATGGCATGAGACTTGAGTTGTTAACAAAACTGAACAACTATTCAAGATGAGAAAGTTGGGTCATCCCATGATGTATTCGTTTCAAATTCCCACCTCTTAGCTAACACCACATTCATCTTCTTTTTTCTTTTTAAAGAAAACACATTCATCTTGTATGTTTACGTCAGAAGTATATACCAACAATTTTTTTATCCTTTCGTTAAATCTGAAATTATAACTAGTACACCAACAATAACAAGCAACAATATACATGGTGTAATCCCGATTAGTGGGGTTTGGAAGGAAACCTCTACTAACTATTTCTATAATCTTTCTAGGAGTGGGATGAATGGGACCTTACCTCGGGCTTTGGGGTAGAAAGATTGTTTCTGATAAACCCTTAGCTCAAAAGAAGTGTAATCGATGCAGGAAAGTAAGAAAGAAAAAGAGACAATAATATAGCAGTATACAAAACAACTATAGTAACAAACATTAATATACATTGAAGAAAAAGAAACTATGCGTAATCTAAATCATACTACTAGAAGTATGACAACACTCAACTACCTACTAACCTTCTATCCTAGTTTTCGGCCTTGATACCTTCTTATCTAAGGTCACATCCTCAGTTAGCTGAAATTGTCCCGTATCCTATCTAATTACCTCCCTATGTTCTTCATTAGTCTACCTCTATCTTTCCTAACTCCTGCTAAGGCCAACCTCTCACACCTCCTCTTCACATGTCCGGACTTTCCTCATCTTATCTATCACGGAGGTGACTCCCACCTTTTTTCATATTACTTCGTTCTTAATCATTTCTCTCTTAGTATGCCAACATATTCTTTTGAGCATCCTCATTTCTGTTATCTTCATCTTCTGAAGATGGACATCTTTGTCTAGCCAACATTCTGCTTCATAAAATAGAGCTGGTCTAACCATCACTTTATAAAACTTACCTTAAGCTTTAAAAACACATTCTTATCGTACACTACCCTAGAGGCGAGCCTCCTTCCGCCCATCCCCGTTTCAATCAATACGGTGTGCGACGTCAGGGAGGCTCAAGAAAGTTCGTGGCCTAAAGCGAAAAATTGATTTGAGGCCTTAAAATTTTTTTAACAGAAGATTCTATATAATTTATATTTTGTTAGTATTTTGTGTGCTAATTCTTTTGTAGTTGGTTCTTCATAATTTTCTTTCAATTAAAAATATAACCAATCATGAGGTATATAAATTCTAACACATAATAATAAACAAAGTACACCTATAAAAATAACAATACTTAAAAATAATAAAATTTTGAAGAAAATATATTTAAGTTTAGACTGAAGAAGTTGAAAACTCCACGTCAAAATATAATATTTCTGCTCCTCAATATAACTGTTGTTATACTTGAAATATGAGAAAATATCAAAAGAATAACTAATATTATCTTAATTCAATGCATTGTTCAACTTTTTATTATACTGAACATCATACTTCTTCTATAAGCTATATAGCTCGAGGAATATTGAATTCGGAGAAATTAAAAAAATGGAGAAAGAGTATAAAAATTGAGTTGCAGCACACATGAGAAAAAAAGAGGCCTTGGAGTTGCAAAACAATTAATTGAATTTAAAAATAAAAGAAATTCACATTCAATTTTTTTTCATTAATAGCGCAATCGGTCAAGATAAATATCTATATTCTTACCTTTTTCATAGGAATATTCACGGGCGGATTTAGCATTGGTGGAAGGGGTTTTCGGGAATCCACAAACATTTTCATATACCTTATAATTATATTTAAAATTTATTAAATATATAAAAATTATAAGTGAGGAACCATCAACAAAATTGTTAGTTGGCTCAGTGATTCAAAAGGGACTTGAAGAAATGTCTCATATGTTATACTTGAGTTCGAATTCCCTTGGAACGATCATTTTTAACTTCTTTTGGTATATTATTTATTTATTGAAAATTCACAAGTTTAAAATCTTGAATCCGACTCTGGAAATAGTATTCGTATGCTTTTACCTTAAAATACTCAACATTTTTAAAATGAAAAATAATCTATATCACACATTAACTTGAAAGTCTACTATACTATTACCTAAAAATCGGAAACCACACTCCCTCCCCCATGAATATTTTGGTCCTAAAGTGGCAGCTTGAGTTGTTTTAGCCTTGTACCAGCCATGTGCGACGTCTTTGTCAATCATCCCGTCTCCTTAGATTTTGGAACCCAAAATACTTGAAACAACAAAATTAAGACCCATTTAACCATATATCATGAAAACAACATGACTAGTCTCAGTTTAAAGAGTCCTCGGAGCATATAAGAGTTGATAAAGCTCACAACCTTTGAAGTGAATCAGACGTTATTTACCAAGTTTTTGAATAAGCGAATTTGCATCCATGGCAAAAACATAGGTGACATCTTTGATAAACCAGTCCTCTATTTTAGCCCCCATTTGCACCAATTTCTACTTCTATATCTGTAAAGAAGAAATACTATCATCGGCTTAAACGTCTGTGACATTCGAGTAAATTAATTAAGGGTGACAAAAAAGTTTTAAAACTAAAAAAGAGTGACACAAGTCTTAAATATTGAGTACAGATGATAATTTTAAGATTAGTGTTAATGACATTAATTTTAAAATCCTCAAATTTTATTATTTACACAAAAATTCCTACACCACCACCACCACTCCTTCTCCACGCCCTTTTTATCGCTGCCGCCACCTCCTCTTCCTCCACTATCACCATCACTACCATTGCCATTTCTTCCAGATCCTCCATCATTTCCTCCCTCTACACAACTATCGCCTATTTTTCTTCTTTCTCCTCCACCAATATCACAATCAACACCATAACAAATGTCATCTTCTCTTTCGACCTCACCACCAGCATCACCACCTTCCCTTTTATCATAAATACCACTTTTTTGTGGGCTCCTCCTCCAACCACATATTTTTTCAGAAATTAAGTAAATATCAAAGTTGTTGCAACAACAGTCGAAGTTACTGCAACAACAGTTGAAGTTGCTGCAACAATTGTCGAAATTGTCCCACCAACTTTGACAGCTACTGCAGCAACTTCGATAGTTAATACAACAACTACAATAATTGTTGTAACACAACTAATAGTAGTTGCTGCAACAATTATTGAAGTTATTGCACAAACTAATAGTAGTTATTGCACAAACTAATGGTAGCTGCTGCAACAACTCTTGTAGCTGCTGAATTTTCTAAATTATTTCTTCATTCATTTTTAAAAGAAATAAAAAAGTTTCTTTTCAAAGTTCACAATATTTTTAAAAAATAGGTCATGAAGATTAAAAAAGAAGAAGAACGAAATGAAAAGAGAAAGAGAAAGAAAAGAAGGGAAGATGGAGGAAAAGAAAAATTTAGAGAGAGAAAGAAAAAAATAAAGAGAAGAAGATGAAGAGAAAGAAATTCGGAGAGAGGAAGAAAAAAAAAAGAAAGATTGAAAAGATAAGGGTGGGTGGGTGGGGGGAGGGGGTTTCTAAAATTTGAAGTTGGAGGAATTCGATTAAATTGGTTTTGCAATATTGACGTGTGGCATGCGATTGGATTTCACAGGTAGAGTTATGGGATGACTTTTGACTCTGACTATATGATAGCTTGGTCTAAATGGCATGAGACTTGAGTTGTTAACAAAAATGAACAACTATTCAAGATGAGAAAGTTGGGTCATCCCATGATGTATTCGTTTCAAATTCCCACCTCTTAGCTAACACCACATTCATCTTCTTTTTTCTTTTTAAAGAAAACACATTCATCTTGTATGTTTACGTCAGAAGTATATACCAACAATTTTTTTATCCTTTCGTTAAATCTGAAATTATAACTAGTACACCAATAATAACAAGCAACAATATACATGGTGTAATCCCGATAAGTGGAGTTTGGAAGGAAACCTCTACTAACTATTTCTATAATCTTTCTAGGAGCGGGATGAATGGGACCTTACCTCTGGCTTTGGGGTAGAAAGATTGTTTCTGATAGACCCTCAGCTCAAAAGAAGTGTAATCGATGCAGGAAAGTAAGAAAGAAAAAGAGACAATAATATAGAAGTATACAAAACAACTATAGTAACAAACATTAATATACATTGAAGAAAAAGAAACTATGCGTAATCTAAATCATACTACTAGAAGTATGACAACACTCAACTACCTACTAACCTTCTATCCTAGTTTTCGGCCTTGATACCTTCTTATCTAAGATCACATCCTCAGTTAGCTGAAATTGTCCCGTATCCTATCTAATTACCTCCCTATGTTCTTCATTAGTCTACCTCTATCTTTCCTAACTCCTGCTAAGGCCAACCTCTCACACCTCCTCTTCACATGTCCGGACTTTCCTCATCTTATCTATCACGGAGGTGACTCCCACCTTTTTTCATATTACTTCGTTCTTAATCATTTCTCTCTTAGTATGCCAACATATTCTTTTGAGCATCCTCATTTCTGTTATCTTCATCTTCTGAAGATGGACATCTTTGTCTAGCCAACACTCTGCTTTATAAAATAGAGCTGGTCTAACCATCACTTTATAAAACTTACCTTAAGCTTTAAAAACACATTCTTATCGTACACTACCCTAGAGGCGAGCCTCCTTCCGCCCATCCCCGTTTCAATCAATACGGTGTGCGACGTCAGGGAGGCTCAAGAAAGTTCGTGGCCTAAAGCGAAAAATTGATTTGAGGCCTTAAAAATTTTTTAACAGAAGATTCTATATAATTTATATTTTGTTAGTATTTTGTGTGCTAATTCTTTTGTAGTTGTTTCTTCATAATTTTCTTTCAATTAAAAATATAACCAATCATGAGGTATATAAATTCTAACACATAATAATAAACAAAGTACACCTATAAAAATAACAATACTTAAAAATAATAAAATTTTGAAGAAAATATATTTAAGTTTAGACTGAAGAAGTTGAAAACTCCACGTCAAAATATAATATTTCTGCTCCTCAATATAACTGTTGTTATACTTGCAATATGAGAAAATATCAAAAGAATAACTAATATTATCTTAATTCAATGCATTGTTCAACTTTTTATTATACTGAACATCATACTTCTTCTATAAGCTATATAGCTCGAGGACTATTGAATTCGGAGAAATTAAAAAAATGGAGAAAGAGTATAAAAATTGAGTTGCAGCACACATGAGAAAAAAAGAGGCCTTGGAGTTGCAAAACAATTAATTGAATTTAAAAATAAAAGAAATTCACATTCAATTTTTTTTCATTAATAGCGCAATCGGTCAAGATAAATATCTATATTCTTACCTTTTTCATAGGAATATTCACGGGCGGATTTAGCATTGGTGGAAGGGGTTTTCGGGAACCCACAAACATTTTCATATACCTTGTAATTATATTTAAAATTTATTAAATATATAAAAATTATAAGTGAGGAACCATCAACAAAATTGTTAGTTGGCTCAGTGATTCAAAAGGGACTTGAAGAAATGTCTCATATGTTATACTTGAGTTCGAATTCCCTTGGAACGATCATTTTTAACTTTTTTTGGTATATTATTTATTTTATTGAAAATTCACAAGTTTAAAATCTTGAATCCGACTCTGGAAATAGTATTCGTATGCTTTTACCTTAAAATACTCAACATTTTTAAAATGAAAAATAATCTATATCACACATTAACTTGAAAGTCTACTATACTATTACCTAAAAATCGGAAACCACACTCCCTCCCCCATGAATATTTTGGTCCTAAAGCGGCAGCTTGAGTTGTTTTAGCCTTGTACCAGCCATGTGCGACGTCTTTGTCAATCATCCCGTCTCCTTAGATTTTGGAACCCAAAATACTTGAAACAACAAAATTAAGACCCATTTAACCATATATCATGAAAACAACATGACTAGTCTCAATTTAAAGAGTCCTCGGAGCATATAAGAGTTGATAAAGCTCACAACCTTTGAAGTGAATCAGACGTTATTTACCAAGTTTTTGAATAAGCGAATTTGCATCCATGGCAAAAACATGGGTGACATCTTTGATAAACCAGTCCTCTATTTTAGCCCCCATTTGCACCAATTTCTACTTCTATATCTGTAAAGAAGAAATACTATCATCGGCTTAAACGTCTGTGACATTCGAGTAAATTAATTAAGGGTGACAAAAAAGTTTTAAAACTAAAAAAGAGTGACACAAGTCTTAAATATTGAGTACAGATGATAATTTTAAGATTAGTGTTAATGACATTAATTTTAAAATCCTCAAATTTTATTATTTACACAAAAATTCCTACACCACCACCACCACTCCTTCTCCACGCCCTTTTTATCGCTGCCGCCACCTCCTCTTCCTCCACTATCACCATCACTACCATTGCCATTTCTTCCAAATCCTCCATCATTTCCTCCCTCTACACAACTATCTCCTCTTTTTCTTCTTTCTCCTCCACCAATATCACAATCAACACCATAACAAATGTCATCTTCTCTTTCGACCTCACCACCAGCATCACCACCTTCCCTTTTATCATAAATACCACTTTTTTGTGGGCTCCTCCTCCAACCACATATTTTTTTCAGAAATTAAGTAAATATCAAAGTTGTTGCAACAACAGTCGAAGTTACTGCAACAACAGTTGAAGTTGCTGCAACAATTGTCGAAGTTGTCCCAACAACTTTGACAGCTACTGCAGCAACTTCGATAGTTAATACAACAACTACAATAATTGTTGTAACACAACTAATAGTAGTTGCTGCAACAATTATTGAAGTTATTGCACAAACTAATAGTAGTTATTGCACAAACTAATGGTAGCTGCTGCAACAACTCTTGTAGCTGCTGAATTTTTCTAAATTATTTCTTCATTCATTTTTAAAAGAAATAAAAAAGTTTCTTTTCAAAGTTCACAATATTTTTAAAAAATAGGTCATGAAGATTAAAAAAGAAGAAGAACGAAATGAAAAGAGAAAGAGAAAGAAAAGAAGGGAAGATGGAGGAAAAGGAAAATTTAGAGAGAGAAAGAAAAAAAATAAAAAGAAGAAGATGAAGAGAAAGAAATTCGGAGAGAGGAAGAAAAAAAAAAAGAAAGATTGAAAAGATAAGGGGTGGGGGGTGGGGGTTTCTAAAATTTGAAGTTGGAGGACTTCTTAAAAAATTAATAAAATTTTAAAAATTACACTTTACACCTCAATTAACTTAATTAGAATTTAAATAAAGCTTTCATTTTAGCCGGTCAAAATTGTCATCATTTTTAATTTAAAGATTTTTTTATCATCTTCCACCTAATTTTCTCGTGACACTCTCTTACCACAAAAACCACTTATATCATTTTTAAAACTTGGAAACTCTCTGGCTCATTAAATCTTAAATGATGCAAAAAAGAAAGTAAAAGAAATATATTTAAGAAAATCAAACCAAAGCTTGATCAATGCCAAGGAACAAATATACTGCGGTTCCTGTTTAGGAAAAAAATAAGGCATATAAACAAAGGGTGTGAGTGATTCTTCCCCTTCTTTTTTCCTTGATCTTTCTTCGTAAGATGAATTTACAGATTCATATGATTTTATGGTAAGATTTATTAGGGTGTGTTTCGCATGGAGGAAATTTTTGAAAATTATTTTTTCTAATAAATAATTCCTTAAAATGAAAAACTAAAAAAAAACTTTTCCTGATGGGAGCAAATAACTTAATTATCTACCGAAGTCATTATAACTAGAAATATGAAAGAATCTATACATAATATAAAGAAGAGTCATAGACAAGGTGATGTGACACTCTTTATGACTTCCATTTCAATTTATCTATTTTCTTTTTATTTTTTTGAATTTTTTCTCATTTTTAAAAATTATTTTTCTATAAAAAATTATACATATAATCCATATCTTTTCATCTTCATAACATCTACTCTTAATTAATACTCCCTCCATTTCGGAATAAGTGAATTATTGGGGTATTTATTGATATTTCAAAATAAGTCATTGATTTTTTTTTCAAATTTACCCTTATGATTTGACAACTAATTAACTTTTAAAAAGGTATTACATAGTCAATTTTTTTTTTTGGGATAAAAATGAAAAGTTGTGTTAAATTTATGTCTTTAATGTTTTTTCCTTAATCTGTGTGCCAAAATCCAACAATTCATTTATTATGAAACGGAGGGAGTATTAGTAACATCCATAACTTCCAAAGCTTTGATGTTTATAACTTTAATGTATTATACCTTCAAGTTTTTGTTTAATGAAGTGGATGCTATAAAATTTTAAGTTGGCCTAGCACATTTTCTTATCAATGAGTTCTTGTTTCAATTTTAGGACTTTGGCATTTTCACCCAGCTTGGATGATTCATTTTTGGCTCTTCCAGCCAGTACAATCAAAGGAACTTTGTTAGTCTATAATGTTTTCGACCTCCATTTGCACTGTGGGTTCGCATTTTTTACTGTCATGTTTTGATTTTACGTGATCATTATAAAAAGGTCAACAAATTTATTTAAGGTATGAATAAAAAGTTTTTTAGAACGTAATTTTAATTTCATCTTTTTTTATTTTTTTTATTTTTAGTATGATTTAAATATGTTATATTGTAATATATTATATCTTGCCAATTTAATTCTTAACTACAGTATTTCTTGTATTTTTTATGCTTAGTTTTTTCTTTCGTTTTAGAACGATTTGGTTATGTTATATTGTAATAGAGTTCATATTTTCCTTGCAATTCTTAACTATAGTATTCCTTACATGTTTCATGCTTAGTTATTCTTTTTATTGATGATATTAATATTTTATATCTCCAGGTTACTGTATTTTCAAAAGTGGGAAAAAGAAGACAATTTATACGTGCATGTTGCTTAAGAAACTATATATGTTTTCTTAGACAAATTTTGAATGAGCATATTAATAGAAAATGAAAATGTAAAGTTAGTTTGTGGTACTTTCTATAATATAGTTTAATTCATAAAAATTATTTATTGACATATAAAAATGTAATCCTTAAGTTTTCTTTTTTGTTGTTGATTAAACTTCTCAATATTTTTAGGTTTTCATAGATCACTATAATAAGTGGTGATGTCAAAATTTTATTAAGGAAGTTTAAAAATGCGTACGCTAACTGGCCCAACAGGGTTCAGATGAACCCCTGAATATGTGCTAGCTCCGCCTTTAGTTATAGTCATATGTTGGCCTAAACTATCTTTTAATTAGATTACTACCTAACAAAATTGTAAAAGATATTACGTTCGATAAACTATTTACTAAAGGGAGTTTAAAAATGCGTACGCTAACTAGCCCAAGAGGGTTTAGATGAACCCCGAAATATGTGCTAGTTCCGCCTTTAGTTATAGTCATATGTTGGCCTAAACTATCTTTAAGATTACTACCTAACAAAATTATAAAAGATATTTCGTTCGATATATTATTTACTAAAGGGAGTTTAAAAAGACGTACGCTAACTAGCCCAAGAGGGTTCAGATGAACCACTGAATATGTGTTAGCTCTTCCTTTAGTTATAGTCGTATGTTCGCCTAAATTATCTTTTAAGATTACTACCTAACAAAATTGTAAAAGATATTATGTTCGTTAAATTATTTACTAACGTTATTTGTCTTCCACAAGTATACACGCCTAATGAAAAGATCACAAGAATCATGCATATTTTTTTTATTTAATTATAATCTCATTACCATTATATTTATGATTAATAGTTGATTATGTCATCCGTGATAGAATATCTTTCATCTCTATTGGTATACCCCACTATATTGCTCTCCTATATACGCTTAATGTCCACAGCTTCACTCTTTACTATTTAACATTTTGCAATAGTGTGATTATGATCAAGGCTATGAGGAAAAAGAGAATTATAGGTGGCAGACAAGAGGTTTGGACAAATATATGGTGATGGTGGATACTTTTTGAAGTTGTTAAAGTGTGACACTAAAATTTTTTGCTGTAACTTGAAAGTGTTAGCATCAATCAAATTATGCCCTTGATTTCTCTCAATTTGAAAATTCAAGATTTACTTCAATATTCTTTTTTTTTTGTAAAAAAAATTATTCCTCCTAATTTGCATTAGGTTAATCTAAAGAACTCATTGCAATTGAAGTTTAGCATTTCACGATGTACAATAATTTAATAATAATTATTTTTGACATTTAAATATCTTAACAGTTGTCACAAGTAAGAAGAAGTTTTGTCATAACCTATTAGCTTATACAAAAAACATTTCAACAATTTTTTTTTTTATTATAAAGATAATAACAAAGTGGATTTAATTAATCACAAATTTATAATGTTTGAACACTGAAAGATTCACAATATACTCTAGGGCTGAAAAAATTATTTTTGTGCATATTGCTATGATACTACATGTGTTTGGTATTATTGTATACAATTAAAACATTCTGTGATCGAGTTTCATAATTTAAGGTCCTTTGATTATTTTTTAATATGTTAAAAATAGATTAAATTATATATTTAATAATGTATTTCATAACCGCACGATGCGTGGCTAAGTTTACTAGTTATTTCATAAACCTCCCTTCACGCTTGATTTTGTGATATTAACTTTCGTTGTAGCTTATAATCTTACGCCTAACTCCCTCATTAAAAATAACTTTACTTTGTCGGTGAAGTGATCTAACTTGATATTATCGTTGATACAAACTAAAGATAAGAGATTCGGTAAATAATTTGGATTACCATTTAAGTTATTCCCTCTCCTAGTGGAAATAGAAAAAGCATGCTTCACGAGTGATATTACATATTGATTATGTCTTTTTCATCTTTCAATACAGTTCATCTTTACTCCACATGTGCAGTCTCCATCCTCGCCACCCCACATCCATAGTCCCCATCCTCACCACTCCATAACCGTATTTCATCTTTCATAATATTTATCTAGATTATATAAATATTTTTGGAATAATACTTTTTGTTAAACAGTTACCACTCCCAACAAAAAAAAGAGACTAAATAAAAAACCCACAAATTTTTCTGAAGCATATTTCAGAAAGCATTTTCCATAGAAAATATCATTATTTTACTATTATTATTTGGTAGGCAAATACGTGGCAGGAGAGACTACAAGCCATGAAGCACCATTGGTTAGTGAACTAACCAGTATCTTTCCTAACCAATACCGTCTTCCAAAAGATTCACTTGTTGAATTTGCTTTATTCCTTTTTGCTTCTTTCCTCTTCCTGTACTCCTTTTTAACCTTGAAACATTTTCAATAAGTTAATTTATATGATACAAAACTATAAAATACGTAACGCCGTTATTATTCCTATATAAGCTAATCAAGCCACAAATTACTGTCATTAAAGAAAATGCAAGCATCTGGAGATGAAAGGGTATGACTTTAGACCAACAATGTTGTATCATAATTATGATTCAACCTGCTCAATGTACCAAATCAAGTACAATTTCCTTCTATCTATCTGCTGATACATGAGGTAAAACCAAAGTATAGAAGGAATATACGAGTCTTCCCCAAAATAACTAGCATCACACAATTCTGAAAAATAAATTACAGAATAAGCTGATAAGAAGCTATTGCCGTTTAAATTTACATGAAAGGCATTGATATATTCACTCTGATTCACAACATTGCTAGAAAGCATGGCTGCACCTGCAGGGAAGGGATTTCAGGAATTTGTGGCAACTAATAGACTCAAAAGTATGCTTGATTGTTTAGTCTTCGGCTAGTTTCTGTGCAATAAAAGCCCCAGCAATGCAAATCGTTCAATCTGGAACATCTGTAGAGGGGTAAGCTGATTTACACAACCAGCAGGATATATTCATGTAATTGAATCATAGGAATCACAACATCTTTTGGCAACACATCAGCTAATAGACCGATAAATGGAAATTACTACTATGCTAAAGTATAGACAGAAGTCTTCTAGCATTGCTTTTCTGTACAAGGCTTGACCAGCAAGAGGAAGTGTTTGACGAAGCCAAAAGGACTACCCACATTTTATCAGGACATTCTCCTGTGACATTCATACTTATGGTATTATTAGCCATACCTTCATTTTGTTGAGTCCTCTGTCCTGTGACATTCATGCTTATGGTATTATTAGCCATACCTTCATTTTGTTGAGTCCCAGAGGAGAGAAATTAGTCATTTGATTGATTTGTGTCACTAGATGAATCAAAAAAGAACATGCTCTTTCCAATTTTTCCATCTCAGCATCTGCAAAGGATTAAGCAGGAATTTTGTTGTATGTTCTTATCCTTTCAACAACTAGATAAATGACAGTGGAATTCCCAATCTTTGTTAAACCTCATGAGAAGGGCCATCCATGACAGATGAAGCAGAAGAAGAGGGAAACCAGAGTTCTACACGGGTTCCTCCAGTTCCAATTGCAGCATCTGTTACTCTTGGTGAGATCACCCGCACTACACACCCATAACTCTCCAGTATTTCTCGAGAAACAGTTAGTCCAGCCACAAAGTTCCATGTCATGTTGTCCTTTACCCTATCTTCAGAAAATAGGTCTGCTCCAAAAGGTGCTAGAGAATGCATCTGTGTCTATACAAAGGTAAAGGAGACAAACTTCAATTCTATCACACACAAGCCAGTCGATAAATTTAGTCATTAGCATACTCCCTTGATATTATTAAGTTCATATTCTCATTTAAGTGCCACACAGTATCATCTTAAAATCAGGAATTGTCTTAGTGATCATGATATTGAATAGATTTCATGAAACATACCATATAGTGCATATCAAGGCCATCATCGTCAATTATAACAAGAGCACCCCCTGCAGGTGCTTCAGTGGCAATGATTTCAAGCTTCCCACCAGCTTGTATACGCAATAAAGCACCCTCAATCAAATTACCCAAAGCCTGGCGTAGAGAAGGCTCTTCAACTGGCACCGGTAAAGATCTTGGAACTTCAGAAAGTAAAACAGCTCTCCTCTGCTCGTGTGCTAAAGGCGCCACTGCCCCCACCATATCCACCAGTACATCAGACACATTGCATGGTCTTTTGAGGGAAGAGGTGAACATGAAAAGGACAAATAAGGAGGAAGAATTAGCATTCTCCAAAATCAAGTGTTCTTCCAAAAGCTTGCACACAATCAAAGACTCCAAAAATCATCATACGGCATCAAACTAGAAAAAAGAAAGAAAGTGTAGCTGCCTAAACGGGAGGGGAAGTTTTAGGACCCTCTTAGTCTACCAATGGTTTACACAAGAAAATTTTTAAAAATAAAAAAAATTGACGACTTCATCTTGTCTGTTGGTTATACTTCCTATTTCTTTGTAGCAGTGGTTTGCATTAGGGAGGTTGTTCCTCCATTTGCTCAGTCCAATAGGACTACCTCCGTCCAAATTTATGTGATACTCTTTCCTTTTTAGTTAGTTCCAAAAAGAATGACACCTTTCTCTATTTAGTAACAATATTATTTTAAAATGCCCATTTTTCCCTTCATGGGATGACATATAGCCACACAAATAGCAATGGCTTGTTCTAAACGCAAGTTTCAAAAGTCCTTTCTTAAAATCCATGCACAGTCAAACACCGTAACATAAATTGGGACGGAAGGAGTATTAGGAAGTTATTTCCTTAATTTTAGGAAGTTATTCGAATTCAATAAGATGTGTGCGGAAAATTATTCCAGTTTTTAGTACTTTCACTCAAGAGATTGCAGGTCCTCTCTTAACTAACCAGCACCACAGGTTGAGAAAACCTTTTCCCGAACTCCTAATTTACTCCACATTAACTCTAACTTTATGTTGCAGTGTCTGACAACCACCGAAAGGAGACCATCAAGCGAAAAGCTCAGGAAGTTGATGGCTGGAGAACGAGAATAGAAAATATTGAAATTATTTAGTATTTATTATGCTGTCATATGCATAAGTATTTTTGGAGCTGACATAATGCAATTTGTCGCTTTCCAGACAATAATCTAGCACAAAAATAGTTTGAAAAACAAAAGTTTACCTGACTCCTTCATGACGTAAAGGTGCAAGAGCAAGAGGAGGCATAGGCATTTCTAGATCCTTGGATTTTGAAGAGAGAGATTCTAGCTTCTCAGATAAGTTATCGGACAACTGTGACCTCGCCGAGTCATGACCAGGATAAGTTGATTTAGGCATCCTTTTCAGTGTTTCTTCACTATAGTGCATTATATTAGCCTGAAAATGGTATAAGTCGATATATTCAGCATTTAATCTTTGATATTCTCAATAGACAAAACAAAAACTTGGGCAAACAAAGATGACAAAGTGTAAATGGACCTCCAACAATCGTTAAGACATATATATGTTGCAACTATTCCAAGTGATGTTTGATAAGCTCAATGTTTTAGTGCAATGAATATCCTCCAGAGTTAGAGATTTTAGTTCATGACAATAATTTATGTCCCCTTACAAGGTCCTGTTGAAATTACCAAACTTGCTCTTAGTATTGAATGAACTCATGTTTGTACCCGTAGCTGTTTTAAACTCAAAAGAGGGCTTGCTTCAATCTTTCTCCTTCCTTTCTCGACCAGAGTCCACACGGGAGAACAGTGAAAGAGAGGCACAATTAGTGAAGTACCTTTGTTAAGGAAACAGCATCCTGGAGTCCCTTAAGAGTATCACTCAAGCAATCACCTTGCTCCAAAATGTCTTGAACAATGTCATATGAAATCTGCATGAGGTCATACGGGCAGGTTAACTCTTCACTAAAAGTATGATAAGAAAAAAAAAAGAATTTCACTAAAAGTAACGATTATTTGGGGGCAAAAGAAAATGACCAAAGATTAAGAAATTTGGGGATGTAGATTTCTTGAGCCACATACCTCACTCTTTCTAATCTGAATAGATAACATCTTACTCAAAGTTCGAATACTGGAAAGAGAACCCCGAATCTGCACATTAAAGATTCATAAAAAGTCAATTATGTTCTGAAATCTGTATAGGGTACATTGTCACCACCTCAAACTGCTGGCATATAAAGGGTGCAAATCTTACTTGCTCAACCAAGTTGCTCATCCTGATATTATTTTGCCAGGTGGACTGTTGGAGCAGATTTGCTTTCTGAAAGGTTAGTGTGTATTAGTTTTAGAACAAAACTATTGTGCATGAATGGAAAAAAGAGAACAATAATAATAAATAAATAAATGCTCAAAAGAAGAAATCATTTCATGGCAATAAAAACAAATAGTTAGAAGGATGCAATATTATCAACATTTTAGCCGTATATGTCAATATTTTCTTGATATTTAGGATCTATTAAGTTTGGTTCCATCTCTGTTATTCCCGTGGTGGTAACAAACATATATGTATATTCATTAAGTTCTATTAGATGCTATTATTACAAGTTTTTGGATGTTAGATTAATTACGTATTATGAAGAAATAAATATAAATAAGAGGAATGTAGATCAATCTAGTGAGTTCTAGACATGATATATACCTTTGCCATATCAGAATTGTACCTGATCCATGACATAAGCCATTGCAAGTGAACGAGAAATATTTATTGCATTTAATCTTTGCTCAGCTGTAACGTTTAACATCTCAAAGGAGTGGTCACTTGAAGTTTTGATATTCAATGATTTCAAATCTGTGCTAGGAGGCAAGGAAAAAATCTCCTCCTGGGAAGGCCATCCTTTAACATTAAACCCTCCCTTATTCCACGCAGCTCTTGGGAGTTCCGCAACTAAAAATCCAACAATAAATGGGTGTTTCACCATAGGGAACACCACAGATCCAAGCTCGGGAAGTAACTCTACCTAAGACGAATAAGACTAGTAAAACACAGTGAAGTCATAATTCAGTGCAAAACAAATTTGAAGAATTAACTGATGTACCTCTTGCCTCGAAAGAGTTGCTTCGGCAATTCTTAAGCCTGCTGGAATGCTGAAGTTACCAATTAGAATCACTAGATCAGTCGCATTAGCATGTGGATGTAAAGTAATCCGCTGCAACTCTAGGCGGTCCATTACATAGCTGCCAGCTGGTCTTACATAAACCTGCAATTCACTAGATTAGCACAAGCAAAGTAGAAAGGCAAAATTTTTTGAAGTCTATATCTCCACAAGAGCGGCAGTTTCAGATATATTGGTTCTATTATCCATGGTGGTGGGGACATCAATGGTGATGTCACTCATCGTATTGGTGCAGTGTGGATGCATTGGAGGCTTGCCTCCGGAGTCTTGTGTGATAAGAAGATACCACTGGAACTTTTGAAACTGATAACTTAAGATACCACTGGAACTTAAAAGGTAAGTTTTATAGAATGGTGGCTAGACTGATGTTATTGTATGGGCCGGAGTGTTGGCCAGTCAAAAACTCCCATGCACATCGCAGGAATGAGGATATTGAGACAGATGTCCAGGCGTACTAGGCGTGATAGAATCAGGAATAAGGCCATTAGAGATAAGGTGGGAGGACCTCCATGGTGGACAAGATGAGGGAAGCGAGATTGAGATGGTTTGGACATGTGATGAGGCGAGCTTCAGACGCTCTAGTGAGGAGGTGCGAGAGGTTGGATATAGTGGGTAGGAAGAGGGGTAAAGGTAGACCTAAGCAGTAATGGGAAGAGGTAATTAAACAGAACAAGACACATATTCAGGTTACTGAGGACATGACATGACCTTAGATAGGGGGATGTGGAGGATGCACAGTAGAGTAGAAGGTAAGTCGGGTAGGAGTGTTGTCATGCACGAGTCGTAGTATGTAGCGTAGGGTTTAGCCATAGATATTTGTCCTTGCTGTCATTTATTGTGTTTTGATTATCGCACTAGTTTGTGATTGATTATTGTTTTTATGGTAGATTTTGCACTGAGTTGTTGCCATATTATCTTCAATGTGTTCCTCTTCTTTGTACCTGGATTTGCTACACTTGAACCGAAGGTCTTTTGGAAACAACCTCCCTACCTCCCCAAGGTAGTGGTAAGGTCTGCGCACACTTTACCCTTCCAACACCTCACTTGTGGGATTTTACTGGGTATGTTGTTGTTGTTGTTGACGTCGTCGTATCTCCACAAGAGCCGGGGTAGTGGGACAGTACTTTCCTCTTCAGTTTTGGTTTTGGTTCTTGATCTTCTATCATTTAGAAAATCCTTAAGAAAAATAGGGTAAAGATTATCCGCTGTTCACAACACACGAAACCCAACCAAACATCGAAGATTTTGAGAGTTATCAAATGATACAAAGTGCAATAGAGTTTAACGAAGTATTACAGTAAGTCTAAAATAACTTGGTTTCATTTGATTTGTCAATATTATATAGTTAAAGGATAATAAGACAGTCAGAATTCCTTTATTTTCTCAATCTAATAACTTATACTGTTCCGAACAAAAGCTTATTTTTATTTATCTAACCTTATTGTGAGGACTTTAGTTTGTCCATACTTTTTAGAGTATTTTTAATGGGTTCAAGAAAACTAGTGAAAATGGAAGAACAAAATGATATGTGCTCTTATTAGTGAAAGAGGATAGTGAACCAGTTGGTGATGTCCACAAGACGGGTTGTAGTCCTAGGAAAAGATACACTTCACCTTAAAATGTTCCAAAAGATGTCTTCATTACTAGGCTACAATGGATCCACCACTACCACCTACTTGATGGCAATTCATCCATTTGGAGATTTGGGATGATTATACTCGGTTTGGTCTATCTGCTAGTACTGATTTTTAGAAAATTGTTGCAGCGGAAGATATAAGCTGCCATGTCTCAGTGGGTACGCCAAAAATTTATGTCACATTTCTTACAACAACAAAAAATACCCAGTATAATCCCACAAAGTGGGCTTTGGGCAAGGTAGAATGTACGCAGAACATGCCACTACCTCAGAGGTAGAAAGATTGTTTTTGATAAACCCTCTGCTCAAGAATAAGCAGTCCAAAGCAATATATATAGAAAATAGAATAATTGAAACAAAGAAAGTCATGACAAAATATTATAGACCACCTGGCAAATCATCCTAAAAATTATATTCATAATTGAAGAAGAAACCCATATAATAACCAAACTAAAAGGAAAGGACAACCAACTACAAGAGTAATACTATGATTAATAATATGACTACTAGTATAAAAGAATAAGTGAGACAACGCTAAACTATCTACTACCCTAATCCATGTCCTCCATAACCTCCTATCTACGGTAATGTCCTTAGTAAGCTAAAACTGAAGCTGTGCCATGTCCTGTCTAATTACCTATCCCCAATACTTCTTCGGTCTACCTCTTTCTCTCTTGAAACCATCCATAGTCAGCCTCTCACACCTCTATACTGGGGCATTCGTGCATCTCCTCTGCATGTGCCTAAACCATCTTGATCTCGTTTCTCGCATCTTTTCCTTAATCGAGGTTACTCCTACCATGTCTCGATATCTTGATTTCTAATTGTATCTCTCATAGTATGCCCATACCTCCATCTCAACATATCTCATTTCTTGAAGATGAACCCTTAACCCTCCAAATCGAAGTAGATACCTTTATTCTTGTTTTCAAATGTCATATTCCATTTCCAATCACTTTTACCATTATAACTTGAAATTCCTTCAAATCTACTCGAGGAGTGTATCAAAATATCATAAATCTATATAAAAATGAGCTAACCATGAGAGTAGTAATAAATCACAAGTCCTGGGCACCTAAAAGTCTTCACTGCTTTACTTCATCTCCATAACTTTCATCTTCTAAACATTGATAATCTTGATTGGCCAACACTTTGCTCCATGTAACATAGATGGTCTATTCGTCGCTCTATAGAACTTGCCATTTAAATTTCGGTGGCACCTTCTTATCACACAATAATCCGAATGTGAGCCTCCATTTCATCCATCCTACACCTATATGATGTGGGACATCATCATCAATCTCCCAATTTCCTTGGATAATAGATCCAAAATACTTGAAACTTCTTCTCTTCTGAATGAACTGTGTATCAAGCCTTACTTACAAGTCAGCCTCAGGTGTTATGTCGCTGAACTTGCACTCTATTAAATATGATATCAATATTAAACAATGTACATATGAGAATAACTCTATAATATAGTGTAGATAGAGGAATATCCCAAATCCACATAATTAGGTTGTTAGAATATTGTGTATTATTCTTATTAGTTTCCTTCGTTATTTATATTCTATATAACACTATTTAATCCCACTAGCTTGAGGGAATAATTAAGACACTAATTCCCAAATTCTCTTTTCTTCTCCCTGTAATTTCTCATGGTATCAAAGCCCTCCTTTCTCTAATTTTTCTTTTTTTCCTAAAAAAAAACAAGAAATATATTCTGCCAGTTTTTGTTAAAGTTGGTTTCTACATCTTTTTGGTGATAAATCATGCCTCCACGCGATAATGACCAGCCTAGATACACAAAAAATATGGCTCATAATGGAGATGGTATTTTGCCCACACTTGATTTGAGTACACAAAGCACTCTTGATGGCTCATTACCTACTCCAACAATGTCTCTTACTACGATAGAGCACTCATTATTTTTGATGAGGTAAACGTTTATTGACTAAGTACCAAGAAGGTACCAAAATCAAAGGCTACAAAAGACTGATGGGTATATACATATAGTCAACTACAACATCTCCCTAGCAACTTCAAAAAGTCCATATACTGATCTGTACTATCAAAGAAACTACTTTTACACCAACAAAACAAATTATGCAACACTTGTTTTTAACTCTAGAAATATGAACTTTTTGCCCATCAGAACAAGCGTTGTTTCTATCTAGCCAAATAGTCCAGAATATGCACAAAGGTATAGTTCTCCATATATGCTTCACAGCTTTAAGCATTCTCTGGTGCTACCAGCTCTCTAATAATTCCTTGACACTTTAAAGCATGATCCAAGAAATCCCACAGATACTGAAAAAAAACTTTCCAACATTGTCTAGCTATTTTGTAGTGCATAAGAAGGTGATTCACAGTCTCCACCTCTTCTTCGCATAAGTAACATCTATTAGTTAGTGTAAAACCCCTTTTCTGAAGATTATCCAGAGTTAGACAAGCTCCCGGTGTTGCAATCCAACCAAAACAAGCCACCTTTACAGGACTTTAGTTCTCTAGATCCCTTTCCACGGACAACTAGTATCCCAATATCTTGATTGCTTCATTAGAAGACTGTAGCACTTTTTTACTTAAAATGATCCATCATTACAAGCTATCATACTAAAGAATCTCCCTTACTCTGATTATGTGGGAATTATTTAGTTGAAGGAGTAATTGACAAAAATCTTCAATTTCCCAATCATACAGATTTCTTCTACAATCCATCTGCCATCTAGTGTCGGAATAAAAATCAACAACTCCATCTTTGTTATTGCAACAACTAAAAACACAGAGGAAATTTTCGTTTCAAGCGTTCATTACCAGACCATAAATCAGTCCAAAATCTAATTTGTGCTCCATTCCCCACCTCCAATTTAGTGAATTGTTGAAAGTCAGCCCATAATTTGCAAATCCTTTTCCAAACTCCCCCTCTAGTATATAAAATATTTGAAGGGGGATTCCAGCCTTGCCTACTACCATAAATTGTTTCAATTATTTTAATTCAAACTACTCTTTCATCCCAACTAAATCTCCAAAAGCCACTTAAACAACATGCTTTTATTATGCAATTTCAAGTTTCTAATTCCCAATACACCCCTTTTCTTTCCTTTAGTGATCACTTGCCATCTAACTAAGTGAAATTTTTTGTTGCTACTGTTTCCTTCCCATAAGAACTTCTTCCTCATAGAATTCATCTTTTTATTTTTTAACTGCATAAGGCATAGAAAATAATGACATTAGATAGGAAGACATTATCTAAAATACTGTTAATCAATGGAGTCTTCTTCCAAGTGACAAATATTGCTTCTTTTAGGGAGCCAATTTGCTGGCACATCTGTCCAAAACTCCTTGCCAAATATTCTGGTCATTCCTTCTCACTTAGCGGAAATCCAAGGTAAACTATGGGAAAATGTTCCACCTGATACCCCCAAAATATTTGCCAAGTCTCCTATACAATCATCAATATTTATACTAAATAAATTCCTCGTTGCCAGGTTTACTTTAAATCCAGAGACAATTTCAAAAATCAGTAGGATTCCTCTAAGATAAAGAAATTGTTCTTTCTCTGCCTCATAGAATAAAAAGAGTGTTGTCTGCATATAAAATATGAGACAACATCATTTAACATGTTACTCATTAGATGATCTTCCCATTGCTCTTCGTAAAAGTACTAGAACTATGACCAATCAAGCTCTTATTTATAATTATTTAAGTTATCATCGTTTGTCACCTTCATATCATGCATTCATTACTAGCTTATCCACTATCAAAGTTCCTAAGACTGTGGCAGAAACATTGATTCTACCAAGTTGGTGTCAGGCTATGATTGAAGAAATGACTAGTTTCCATGATAATGGTACTTGGGAGCATGTTCCTTTATCGAAAGGCAAAAATGTTGTTGGTTGTTGTTGGGTAATCACAATTAAGGTAGGTTCAGATGGAGTTATTGATCATCTCAAAGTGAGACTGGTTGCTAGGGGATATACTCAGATTTATGGCATCAACTATGGAGAGACTTTCTCGGCCATTGTCAAGATGGCTTCTATTCGTCTCTCATATCTATGACAACAATGAAACATTGGCCCTTTTTTCAGATAGACATTAAAACATATTCCTTCATGGAGAACTTGTTGAAGAGGTTTAAATGGAGCAACCACTAGGATTTGTTGGTTAGGGGAAGTCTGGACTAGTATGTAGACTTTGTCGATCCCTTTATGGTCTCAAGCAATCTCCTAGAGCATGATTTGGTCGTTTTCGAGCAGTTGTCCAAGAGTTTGGAATGATTCAAACAGAATCTGATCACTCTGTATTTTATAGGCATTCATCTCATGGCAAACATATCTATTTAATTGTTTAGGTTGATGATATTGTTATCACTGGGGATGATCATGAAGGTATTTCTCAACTCAAACGACACCTTTCAAGTCACTTTCAGACTAAGGATTTGGACAAGCTGAAATATTTTCTACACATTAAAGTGGCACAGTTTGGTAATGGTATTGCTATTATACAAAGAAAATATGCCTTATATATTTTAGAAGACGCTGGTATGTTGGATTGCGAACATGTGGAAATTATCATAAATCCAAAAACTAAGCTTATTCAGGACAAGGGGAGCCTCTAAAAGATCCTAGACCGAAGACTTATTGGCAAGCTCAACTACTTCACAATCACACGACCAAACATCTCATTTGTTGTTAGTGTAGTTAGCCAGTTTGTGCAATCACTTTGTGAAAGTCACTAGAATGCTATGATTCGCATTTTGCAATACATCAAAAGCTCTCCATGACAAGGTTTATTGTATTAAGACAAGGGATACACCCATATTGTCGAGCATTCTGATGAAGATTGGGTTGGGTCTCCTTCTGATAGGAGGTCCACTTCAAGTTATTGTGTTTTAATTGGGAGGTAATCTAATATACTGGAAAAGCAAAAAGCAAGATGCCATAGCTAGATCAAGCGTAGAGCAGAGTATCGAACTATGGCATTGGCTATGTGTGAGCTTATATGGTTGAGAGTTGAGACAACTTCTCCATGAAGATGGGAGGAGTTGAACCGATGAAATTGATTTGTTATAACCAAGCTACACTACATATTGCTTTTAAAGTCGTGTTTCATGAAAGAAAGAAACACATTAAGATAGATTTGTCACTTCATTCAAGAGAAGATTGAGTCTGGATATATCTCCACAAGTTTTGTCAACTCGAATGATCAACTGACATATATTTTCACAAAATCACTCCGAAGATCCAGAATTAACTATATTTAAGGCAAGCTAGGAGCATATGACTTATACACTACAGCTTGAGGAGGAGTGTTAAATATGATATCATTATTAGATAATGTAGATATGAGAATATCTCAATAATTAGATGGTGTAGATATGGGAATACCCCCAAATCACCATAATTAGGCATTTAGAATATTGTGTAATATTCTTATTAGTTTCCTTCCTATTTACACTATGTAACACTATTTAATCCCCTAGCTTAAGGGAATAATTAAGACACTAATTCCCAAATTCTCTTATCTTCTTCTTTTAATTTCTCACACTCCAAGTATTAGGTCTTGGTTCTACTCAACGTGAACCCTAGACTCTAAGGTCTGCCTGCAAACCTACAAATTAGTGTTAACTCCGCCTGAGTCTCGTCAATCATAACTATGTCATCCGCAAATAACATATGCCACGGCACAACTCCTTGTATATTAATGCTGTCACATTTCTTGTCTAAAAATAATAATAATAATAATGGAAAAAGGAAGAAATAAGAATCATGTAACAACAAATCATAAAAGTTAATTTATAGAAGTCTTTGGGTTTACAATCTTTATGGTATCTCCAGATATAAAGAGAGCATCATGTCATTCTTCTCCACCAACACTCTTCTCCACCAACACGTACTGCCTAATGGTGAAGAAGAAAGAAAGTTCCTTGAGACATTTAAGCTCCACTGTCATTACCTAATGCTAATGATGGAGGCTCGTTTACTTAAAAAAGGAAAAGTACAGCACGTTGCATGCTATAGTATTTCTCAACAATAGAGTTTCCTTATCAACTTCGACCTAAAAGAAACATGAACTGTATAACACTGAAACCGAATGTGATTACCGAAGAGCAGAGAAAAAAAAACTACAAGCTTTAACAGGAAAGCACATAAACTAAACTGGGAATTTCACTGAATTAGACCTTATTGCGCTCAATTCAGAAAATAGGATATCTAAATACCTAATAAAAGGCACTATGAATTTAATAAAGGCTAAAGCAGTACAGATTGATGAACACTACAGTTGGAGAGAACAAATAAAGCTTCTTAATCTAGTGAAATTAATATAAAATACGGGCAAATTAATTAAGGGCGACAAAAAGTTTCAAAACAAAAAAAGAGTAACACAAATTTTAAATATTGAGTAAGGTGACAATTTTAAGATTAGTGTTAATGGTACTAATTTTAAAATCCTCAAGTTTTATTATTTACATAAAGATTCCTACCTCATATTTACACAAAGCCTGTAGCAACTATCGACAGTTGCTACAACAACTTCGACACTTATTGTAACACAACAACTAATAATAATTGTTGCAGCAATTATCGTAGTTGCTGAAGCAACTCTCGTAGTTATTGAACCAACTCTCTTAGTTGTTGAACCAACTCTCGTAGTTGCTGAATTTGCTAAATTATTTCTTCATTGATTTTTAAAAGTAATAAAAAAAATTCTTCCCAAACTTTTCAATTTTTTTTTATAAAAATAATCCATGAAAATTAAAAAAAAATTGAAATGAAAAGAGAAAAAAAGGAGAAGAGAAAAATATAGAGAGAGAAAAAAATAAGAACAAGAAGACTGGGAGAAAGAAAAAGAACAAGAAAGATTGAATGATAATAAAAGGAGGAAATTTAAAATTTGAAGTTGGAAGGCTTTTTAAAAAATTTAATCTTTTTTAAAAATTACACTTTACATCCTAATTAATTTAATTATAATTTAAATAAAACTTTTACTCTAACCGTCAAAATTATCACCATTTTTGATTCATTTTTTTTTTTTTATCACCTCTCACTTAATTTTATCTAGAAAGTTATCGTTTACTCAAAAATAAGTAATAAAGCAAACAGAGGTCCTAGTAATAACTAGCTTAAATTCATGATGCGAAGCATTACACACATCAATAAAATACATAAATAACAACGCTTCTTAAATAAATGAAATTAACTTGTAACAAGCGGAAGAAAAATGTTTCTTACGGAGAGAAGAGCGTCGGGATGGACAATACGGCGAAAGAGGTCCAATTGTTCAATACAAAGTCTCTGGAAATCAATACTCGGTAGTACCAGACCTTTATTTTTTCCGTCATCCTTTTCAATCGTCTGAACAAACTCCACCGGCGACGTCGACGCATTCCGTATCGCAGCAGCAACAGCTGACGCCGAAGTAACCATACCGTCGCCATATCCATCTTCGTCGTCGTCATCGGAGAACGTGCTACTCACATGCCGGAAAGTAGTGGAGGAGGAAGCAGCGTTGGTGAGAGCAAGTGGTGGTAGCAACCTCGGCGAAGTAGTGTGAACAGTTGCAGTTGCTGCTGCTGCTGCTTTGTAGAAGAGGAGGGTAGGGGGGTGGTGAAAGGGTGGGGTGGTGGGATTGGATAATGGATTCTGGGGAGGAAATGCAGAGAGCAGCATTTTCTTCTTTATGATCGGAATTCAATGGGAATGCTATGGGGCTGTGTGTTTGGTAATGTCTACGCGGGGAGGAAAGATGGTCTAATACCGTCCTTCAATTGGTCCACGCGGGTCTTATATAAATGTGGGTCCAACTAACTACGACATTTTTTTTCTTTTTTTTTTTTAAATGATGGGAATACATCTCTACTTTATTATTTTTGAGAAAATGCATAAAGTACTCTTTATTATAAATAAGTTATTTTGTGGATGTTCACATATTATACTACATATACTATACATATTATAACATATAAAGAAGTTATTTCTTTTGTAAATATCATTCACATACTATATTTATTATGCATACTATTGCCTATAAAAGGCATTTCATACTATATTGTAAAAACACTGCAAAAGAAAAATAAAATCATATTTTTATATCTATACATCTCTCTCTCTTTCCTTTTCATTTTAATTTATTATAATATATTTATTCTCAACACGTTATTAGCATGAAATCCCTTATAAGGTACTTATTTATTATGTAATTATTTATTTTCAGATTCTAAACACACACACAAAAAAAAAAAAATTACTAAAGGAAATCAACTTTTGATAATAATCTATTAACAATATATGATTCTATTTAAACTTATTTGAGATGGTTATTTTATTTTGAGAATATCAATTATCGTTATATCTAACTTATTAATTTTTTATGATAGTTTTACTATGTCAAATTTACCAAAACTTGAGTTTGTGGCATTGGATATTACTGGAAAGAATTATTTATCATGAGTCTTTGATGCTGAAATTCATCTTGACGCTAGAGGTCTTGGGGATACTATTAGACAAGAAAATAACGCATCTAGTCAAGATAAGGCAAAAGCTATGATTTTTCTTCGTCATCACCTTCATGAAGGATTAAAAATTGAATATTTAACTGTGAAAAATCCACTCGAATTATGGACCAACTTGAAGGACCGATATCAACATCTAAAATTGATGGTATTACCAAAAGCTAAATATGACTGGATACACCTTCGATTTCAAAATTGTAAAACCGTAGTCGAGTATAATTTTGTTATTCATAAAGTATGTTCAATATTAAGATTTTATGGAGAAACCATCACTGATGAGGACTTACTAGAGAATTTTTTTTTTCACTTTTCATGCTTCTAATGTATTGCTACAACAACAATATCATGAAAAAAGATTTAAGAAATATTCTGAATTGATTACATGCCTACTTGTGGCAGAGAAGAATAATACTTTGTTAATAAAAAATCACGAAGGTCGTCCTACTGGATCTGCTCCATTCCCTGAAGCGAATGTTGTAGCAGCGCATGATCAGCCTGAAATAAGGTAAAATTATTATCGCGGTCGTGGTTGAGGCCATGATCGTGGGCATGGGCGAGGACGTGGCAGAGGACGAAATAATTATCGTCGTAATGGTGGAAATAAATAAGAGAATAATAAAGGTTCTCAAAATAATCCTTCAAAGGGTAAAGTTAATATTTGTCATAGATGTGGTATGAAAGGACATTGGGCACGTTCTTGTCGTACGCCTGATCATTTTATCAAACTTTACCAAGCTTCCCTTCAAAGAAAAGAAAATAATGTGGAAGCACACTTGACCTTTCGAGTGATGATGAGGAAGCAGCTCCATCAAATACATATTGTAACGCCTTGAGGGTACACCCTGGATACCACACGGTGCTTACAGCCCCGAAGGACCACAATCTAACCCATACTGGTACCTTTTGTGAGCATTGAATAAAATAACAGAGAACATGTGCGGAACTTAATTGAAAATGCCATAAGGTTTTAAATACAAAAAATAATACAGATTCGAAAGACTAATGACATCTATCTGAAAATAATACTGTAAGACTGTCAATAACAACTGATAACTGAATAACTGACTGAAAGTGTCTGAAAGCCTCTAATTGACTAACAGTGGAATTGATGGGACAAGTTCTCAACTAACTCCGACTAACTACTAAACTGAACTGAAACAAACATAAAAGGTCCTCAAAATATGAGGACTCACCACTGCTACTGCTGTTGATGCGCTGAGAGTCCTAGGTGCGGTTAGGAACCTTAGTGTACGAACATATGATATGAGGCATCATAGTACAAGAAATGAGTATACGGTCATGTAATACCTCATACTTCTACCTAGCTTAAAATCTTCCTAAAAATGTTAAAGCCTTACTTTAAAGGATTAATCCACGTTTATACATGTGGAATTTTCAAGATTTTTACTTTTTGTTGTGTAGAAAATTGAATAAGCTTTCCATCGATATCAAATTTGCCCAAATTTAACACTCGGGCGAAGAGTTAAAGCCTTTTTGGTGAGACAGTGTATCACCCGAGCCATCAGCGCGTCGCAGAGCCAGCTTAAATGGCAATTGTTAATTTCCAGTGTTGCTTCGCGATAGTGGCACATCGCGCCAAAGTCCCAGTTCACAATTCTCCTTTTTCAATGAATCTCCGCGATGTCTCCGCGTCGCGCCAAACTTCCAGGTCGCAAATAAAGTGGTAATGCGATAACTCTGCGTCGCGCCACCATGCAGATTCCCAATTGTCCAGTTCCAGTGGCTTGGCGCGATAGTGGGGTGTCGCGCCAAGGATGAAAATCGAGAATGTTCCAGTTTTTGAGATATTAAATCCTAGGGGCCGTTTAGTCTTTTTTTATTACTTCAATTCCGCCCAATCATGGGATTTAACCCTAAGAGTGCATTATTTGCTCACTTTTGCATTAGTCTTTCAAATTAAAATCAACTCTACTCAAGAACAAGAACCCTAGCTCTCAAATTCAAGGGCCAAATCACAAGAACTCTCCATCAATCTTTCCAAATTCATTAACTCAGGTATGCATAGTGTTCATTCATGGATTTCTTTCATCCATGAAGCGCAAGAATCAAGTTTTAAACTATGAATTATGAAATTCATGCTATGTGTTGATTATGTTCATGTGGTTGTTGTTGTATGATTCCCAAGTTGGAATCTTTATGTGTTTTTATGAGAATATGTTAGCATGTGAGTTGAAAACCATGAATTTTAGTTGGTTATGACATGTTAATTTGATGAATTATGCCATGCCCTAAGTCATGCACCCTAAGTGTTTGACAAAATGCCTAAGAGGCTAGAAATTATGTAATATAGCTTAATTGTGACTTAAGTGATGGATTCATGTTTTACCCTTATGTTCAAATTACTCCCATGCTATTGATGTGCAATGTAGATGTTTGTTGAAATGCTCATAATGCTAGAATATGGAATTATGACATTGATTATATGCGTTCCTTCTATGTACAAGATTATGATAACCATGTACTTCATGAAATCCCTAACTTATTGTATTATGAATGTTTGATATTGGTCATGTGTTCAAGAAGTGTCAAGTCTTGTCAGTTTCATGCTATAGAGTCCTGGGGGTACTTGTACTCGACAATTTAGCTGTGTGCCTAGAGCCAGTGTCATGTTTTCACGATATCCTCAGTCAAGCCATATTCAGTAGAATTCAGCCAGTCATGTGACTCAAGAAAATTCAGTAAACTCAGTAATCCCAGTAAATCTCAGAAAGCTCAGTAATTCAGTAATCTCTGTAGTATTCCGTCAGTCAACGAAACTCCATGAACTCATTCCAGTTCAGTTCAGTTAATCATGTTCAGTGTCTATTAAAATGGGAGTAGGAGTTAGCACCGAGTGAGCCCAAGGATGGGAACTCACCTTTTATTAGATAGTGTGATTCTTAGAAGCAGTCCTTGAGCTCCAGAACTACGTAGTCAGCGTAGGTTGAGACATTAAACCTGCTACTTTGAGGGTAGATGAAGTGGATTAACCTGTTATATGAGGGTCCCACCATTCTCCTTTGAGTACCTGCTATATGAGAGATCATTCATAACTTGTCCTTTCCAGTGGTGCGGTATTGACACCCTTCCAATTAGGGTTACAGATTGGACCCCAACTAGTCTATAATAGCTTATTAGGGGCATGTCGGTTAGATGAATTCTTCCACAGTTTCAGTTACAGAATCAGGACTGTCAGATACAATCACTTAGTCTCAGTAATAGAACTCAGATAGTTTTTCAGATATCAGGACTGTCAGATACAGTCACTTAGTACAGTACGAAACTCAGCTAGTTCCATAAGATTTCAGGACTGTTAGACACAGTCACCCAGTTAATAGTATATTAATTATACAAAATTCATGTTACTAATATTTAGATTTCAGGACTGTCAGATATAGCCAATCAGACTAGTTCTTCATAATCAGAACTGTCAGAAACAATCATTCCTTTATAAGTAATACAACAGCAGTTCCTCAACACTCAATAGACTTAGTCATTCAGTATCTGAGTATTAGTACTCAGATATCAGAAAATCATGTTATCAAAATTCATGAGTCAGTGTTATCACGATCTGTCACAGTCACATATTTATGCATGTATTCTCACGTTCATGTTATTCAGTCAGTTAGTATTGTTCATGTATATGAACTATTGCATTCAACCACCTCACTTGCATACCAGTACATTTAATGTACTGATGTGAGCTCTCGATCATCCTTAGTAGATCAGACATTCAGCAGCTAGACTAGCAGTGAGTCCTCACCATTTGAGGATAGCATGATTATTTTATTACTTTATTATTTCAGTAGTTCAGAGTTAGTTGGGGACATGTCCCATCAACTCCATAGATTTCAGACAGTTCAGAGGCTTTTAGACTACAACATATTTCAGACAGTTTATTTCAGTTTTGGATATTGTTATACCCCATTACAGACATTATTTTATATTAACTATTAGTTCAATTTTGAACCTTATGGCCTTACAACTTATATTCTGCATATTTTTAGATGTTAAATTTCAATAGGTGTGATTTGATTTGATTGTCTTAATGTTGAATTTGACAAAGAACAAGATCGGGAACCGTAAGGATTCGATTTGATTCCTTGCATGCACCGTAAGAGTGAGTACTTGTTTATATTCTACATGTATAGGAATGTCTAGAACTTGACCGGTGTGTTTACAAAGTGAAATAAAAGGTATTGGGTGTAGGAAGTGATTTAGGCATTTCTTTGTTAGCCAAATTGTAAAGACTTTATTTACCTACCCTTATGCATATTCCTAGTTAGCCCCGTTGAGCCTATAGCCTGATTTCTTTGGTACCCTTATATGTAGCCTAATTTTTTTCTTTGATAGACCTTGATTCGATCCATAACTCCTAAGAGCTTTAGTATAGATGATTTAATGAGTAAGGAGTGAGAAATTGAAGTAGGAGAAAGGTCAAAGTAAAGCCCTTAAAAATAGTTATTTATGTGTTTAAGTGTGATGGTGAGGAATTATAGAAAATTTGAAAGAAAGCTTAGTTTTTATAGCCCGGTTTTTGTTACAATGAACCTGGTTGGCCCTTGTCCACCTCGGACATTTTGCACCTCAACCAAGGCGAATAGTTGAGGAAGAGGGTGGCTATTATAGAGGTGCATAACAGTAAATGGGTATGAAGAAGAGCTGAAAAGTGAATTGTGATGAAAAAGAAGTATATACTCCTACCATAGTTTATGTTAACGACTTAATGAGAGTTGGGATGAAACGAATGATGTTTGGAAGTAATAAAGTGGGAGCTGGGTTGATAAAGTGTGATTTTTATTGTAGGTTGACATGTATTAAGCACTTAGGGAGATTTGTCACTATTTCTTAAATAGTTCCTACCCGTCCTTAAGCCTACATTACAACCATGAAAGATCTAGTTGATCCGATGTTGCAACATCTAACTATTAGTGGAGTAGTACACTAAGGACAAACTTATGGTTCATTGTCTATCATGTATGAATTATTTGTTGAGAGTGAGTGATTGAATATTGATACTCCCCTCATGAGAAATATTGAAAAACTGTGAGTGGTATGGGGAACTTTCTTGTTGTGAGGGTGCATACGAATGAAAGTCCAGATTACTTATTGTTGTTTGATTGAGTTATTTGGTTAAGTTTGCCGACGAATCGGATGCCACTATTGAGATAATGTGATTTGAAACACTTTGTTCATATGCATGAAAGTATTTTTGACATGTTTTAAGATGAGTCATTGTTATAAGTTGTAAGTGCCCAACACAATCATAACTCTTAGGTTGTGATGTGAAGCTTAATTAAGGATTATATTTGTGATTGTTCGAGGAAGAACAAGGTTCGAAGTGTGGGGTGGTGATCTTGGGCGTATTTATTTGTCTGAGCACTAATAGTCATCCATAATAGTTTTAGTTTTATGAGCTAAAATGTATATTTTTATTATGTTTAATGTACAATTGCATGATATGAGCTAATGGACATGATTAGTAATGTAGGATGAAATATCGATGCGTTTTTGGCTAAATTTGATGCACAATGGGAAGTACATGATAATTGACACTTTGAGTTGATTATTTGGAGTATTGCGAACACTGGAAGAAGTCGAAAAACATGTTTGGAAAGTTGGATTTGGTAGCGGAGCAACAAGTTGAAAGGAATGGAATTTTTGTCTTAGAAAAATGTGTGGAGACAATTTCCAGCGAGGGCATCCAATTTGCGTGCGCCACATGCCCTATTTCAGGGGTCCCATGACTTAACTAGAATTCTGAAGACAAATTCCAGTAGGAGCATGCGATTTATGTGCGTTACATACTCTACTTCAGGGGTTCTATGCCTTAGTTGAATTTTCAGAGACAAATTCTAGTGGGAGCATGCAATTTGCGTGCGCCACATGCTCCACTTTAGGGGTTCAATGCCTTAGAAAGATTTGAAGAGCTAAATTCCAGTGTGTGCGTGCGTTTAGCAGGTGATGCACACTCTACTGCTGCGGAATACATCGTGCGACACATGCTCTAGTGCTCCAAGATGAAGAATGCGACGCATGATAGAGTCCACCCTTGTTCTGGAGTTGAGTCCAAGAACATGATTACTTTGATGTTCTTTATGGTAGTTTCTTTCCGAATTCTCATCTGGGTTGTTCTTAATTTCTTAAGCTTACTATTTTGATGAGTGTCCACCATTAGAATAAATCTATATTTCTATGTGAATTCGGGAGAAGAATCGTAGGATAGAACGAAGAAAATAAGGAACAAGGCTTCTAGGTATATCCCTATCCTAGAAGCTAATTCAAACCCCTTATTTCATAAAAGGATAAGAAAATCTAATTAAGGAGCAAGTCTTCTAGGTAAGGAGCAAGGCTTCTAGGTATATCCCTATCCTAGAAACTAATTCAAATCCCTTATTTCATAAAAGGATAAGAACCTTGCTCCTTAATTTCTTCGTTCTATCCTACGATTCTTCTCCCGAATTCACAAAGAAATATAGATTTATTATAATGGTGTCCACTCATCAAAATAGTAAGCTTAAGAAATTAAGAACAACCCAGATGAGAATCCGAAAAGAAACTACGATAAAGAACATCAATGAGTAATCGTGTTCTTGGCCTCAACCCTAGATCAAGGGTGTTTAGCCACTCATGTTTGAATTCAACATAAAAAATAAGTAATTAATCATACCCAAAATTAATCTTGAAGTAAAGAAGTTCAAAAGAATTTCTAAGAACCCTAAGAGAATATTTTATGCTTTTTCGCCGCTGCTGTGCTTTCAAAAAAGTGTTTGAAATTGTGTTCACATTTTCCTTTTATACTGGGCGCCAAAATTTTCCTTGGGGTGGACTCTATCATGCGTTGCATGCTTCATCTCGAAGCACTAGAGCGTGCGCCACATGATGTATTCCACAACAGTGGAGTGTGCATCGCCTGCTAAACGCACGCACACACTAGAATTTGGCTATTCAAATCTTTCTAAGGCATTGGACCCCTGAAGTGGAGCATGCGGCGCACGCAAATCGCATGCTCCCACTGGAATTTGTCTCTGAAAATTAGGCTAAGGCATAGAACCCCTAAAGTGGAGCATGCGACACACACAAATCGCATGCTCCCACTGGAATTTGTCTTCAGAATTCTGGTTAAGTCCTGGGACCCCTGAAATAGGGCATGCGACGTACGCAAATCACATGCCCTCACTGGAAATTATCTCCACGCATTTTTCTAAGGCAAAAATTCCATTCCTTTCAGCTCATTGATCCACTACCAAATCCAACTTTCCAAACATGCTTTTCGACTTATTCAAGTGTTCCCAATACTCCAACTAATCAACTCACAGTGTCAATCATCATGTACTTCCCATTGTGCATCCAATTTAGCCAAAAACACATCGATATTCCATCCTGCATTACTAATCATGTTCATTAGCTAATATCATGCAATTATATACTAAACATAATAAAAATATACATTTTAGCTCATAAAACTAGAACTATTATGGATGAATATTAGTGCTCGGACATATAAATACGCCCAAGATCACCATCCCACACTTAGAACCTTGTTTGTCTTCGAACAATCACAAAAATAATCCCTAATTAAGATTCACATCACAACCTAAGAGTTATGCTTGCGTTGGGCACTTACAACTTATAACAATGACTCATCTTAAAACATATAAAACATACTTTCGTGCACATGAACAAAGTGTTTCAAATCACAACATCTCAATAGTGGCATCCGATTCGTCGGCAAACTTAACCAAATAACTCAATCAAAGAACAATAAGTAATCCGGACTTTCATTCGCATGCACCCTCACAACAAGAAAGTTCCCCATACCACTCACAATTTTTTAATATTTCTCATGAGGGGAGTATCAATATTCAGTCACTCACTCTCAACAAATTCATACATGATAGACAATGAACCATAAGCTTTCCCTTAGTGTACTACTCCACTAATAGTTAGATGTTGCAACATCGGATCAACTAGGTATTTCATGGTTGTAATGTAGGCTTAAGGACGGGTAGGAACTATTTAAGAAATAGTGACAAATCTCCCTAAGCGCTTTAATACATGTCAACCTACAATAAAAATTACACTTTATCAACTCATCTCCCACTTTATTACTTCCAAACATCATTCATTTTATCCCAACTCTCATTAAGCTGTTAACATAAACTATGGTTGGAGTATATACTTCTTTTTCATCACGATTCACTTTTCAGCTCTTCTTCATACCCATTTACTACTACGCACCCCTATAATAGCCACCCTCTCCCTCAACTATTCGCCTTGGTTGAGGTGCACAATATCCGAAGTGGACAAGGTCCAAACAGGTTCATTGTAATAAAAAACGGGCTATAAAAACTATGCTTTCTTTCAAATTTTCTATAATTCCTCACCATCACACTTAAACACATAAATAACTATTTCTTAAGGGCTTTACTTTCACCTTTCTCCTACTTCAATTTCACATTCCCTACTCATTAAATCATCTATACTAAAGTTCTTAGGAGTTATGGATTAAATCAAAGTCTATCAAAGAAAAGATTTAGGCTATATATGAGGATATCAAAGAAATCAGGCTATAGGCTCAACGGGGCTAACTAGGGATATGCATAAGGGTAGGTAAATAAAGTCTTTACAATTTGGCTAACAAAGAAATGCCAAAATCACTTCCTACACCCAACACCCTTTATTTCGCTTTGTAAACACACCGGTCAAGTTCTATTCATTCTTATATATGTAGAATATAAAAAAGTACTCACTCTTACGGTGTATGCAAGGAATCAAATCAGATCCTTACGGTTCCCGATCTTGTTCTTTGTCAAATTCGACATTAAGCCATTCAAATCTCATCAAACCTATTGCGATTTAACATCTAAAAATAACTCATTCTTTGCCTTTTATTTCAAAAAAACTTCATTTAACGTCACTAAAAAATTTTTGTCCTAACACAAAGCTTTCCTCAAAAGTCGTAATCGGGTTCTTATCAATTCTCAGCTTCTAAAGACTACTCCCCTTAAGACGGTCGTCATCCATCTATCATAGGGGAGGGCAACTAACTATGACTGAATTTCCAAGGAGGGCAAAAATAAATACGTTAAACTGAAATTTCCAAAGAGGGCAAAAATAAGGCAAAAATAAATACTTCAAGCCGAAACAATACGCGAAAAATGCCTTTAGGGCAAATTGCAGCATACTTTCAACTTATCAACTTACTAACTATTACAGACATAACATTCCGAATAGCTAGAAAATCATCAAAACAAATCAAAACAAAAACACAGAATAAAGATAAAATTATCCCAAAAGTATTAAACAAAGAAAAGCAGAAGGAATGAGAGAATTCCACTACCCCACACTTAAAAAGTAAGCACTGTGCCAGTGCTTGCAAAATAAACGTAGTATGTAGCGAGAAGGGACTCCCTGATCACATTCCATCATTAGCATCATCACCCAAGTATAGATCATCATCAACATTATCTCCTGAGTCCAACTTATTCTCAGAATATTGCAACCATTGCTTCTCATCTATAGGAACGTCATTATCAACAGGCTCCACAAAATCAGGACCTATCCGTAGCATGGTCCTCGTATGATGACCAAGTGAATAGTCCAACTCCACCGCTCTAATCTCCTGCGGAGTAACAGGGCATCACTCAATTTACAATTGCAGTATCTGTAGCCCATACATCCAGGCAGTGATATCATTTATTCGAGCCTGACGTTCGGGCATAGTCCGTGTCAAACCATAGGCATCACTCACCTTAGTGCGAGATACATCAATGGGCTTAGTTCTTACTGGAGGCAGATAGTCCATGGCCTCTTCTTCAACACCTTCAATGCGCAAAAATCTAGTCAATAGGCCCCTAAAACCATACCTATGCTCCTGACTAAGCTGTATCTTCTTCATACTCGAGAAAATCATATTCCCAATATTTACCTCAACATCATCCCACATAAAAACATAGATCAAACAAACCCTGTCACATGTCATATTAGTCATATGAGTAGCCTGATGTAGACATGCATAGTTATTCTTAGCCCATACTCAGGCCTCCCTGTTCATGTGACTGGACGATAGTTTGACGTGAATGCCGCTTTCTCTTTTTTGTGTCCATCTTGCAGTTGAGCGAGTTCCACATAACAAATGGCGGATGTAAGCATATGATGGTTTGATGTACATCAGCTTAAGTGGCTCAGTATCAACCTTTGGTGTCCCAAGGAGTGCATTTAATGTATGAGAATTAAAGGTGATGACCTGGCCTCAAATTTTTACTTTGAAATCCCTGTCATACGGGTCCTAGTTAGCATAAAAATCTCTAACTAGGCTCAAGTTACACTCAGCAGGCTGATCAAACAAGAACTGCAGTTCTTCTATTCTGCACACTATGCTAGGGAATTCCTTCAGTAAATTCTCCTTATTGATGAACTAATCTGCAATGTACCTTCATTTCATCATGAGCTGTGTACCATTTGCGTACCAATTCTAATACCCCTCCTCTAATACCATACATCTTCAGTACATCATATGGGATAGGCTGAGGGTGAGGTACACTAACACTTTGTCTATTTTTTTCCTAGCTGGCCCAGAAGACCCCACCTTAGTTTTTCCTTTCTGTTGGCAGTTTGACATAGTACCTATTAAACATATTATGCAGCACCCACATCAATCAAGGCATATATATTGGGCTAGAAAACACAAAATGTCTGGTGGTTAGGCCACCCCACACTTAGTTGCTAACATAACTGTTTTGGTAGAAGCATTAGGTACTCAGATTTCCCCTCAATTATAAATTAGCATAAACACATATTTCCAAAATATCATAACAATTTAAGATTATTTGTTATTCAATACTTACTGCCTACAATAGTCCTTACTTCATCACACTGGATTTCAATTCAATATTTGTTCATGATTTCCCATAGGGTCAGACAAATGGTACGCATACCATAGTGTGAGGCAAACATAAGTTAGTGAATTGTGCTCAGAACACTCTATAACCCAGTAATTTAACAACAACTCACTTTCCAACAATAATGCATGAAGTTTTTCTCACTTTAACCACATCATAATCATCAGTAAATAACAAATTCGGCAAAAATACGTCAACACATTTGACCCATAAACTTTATTCAATAATACATGTGTAAGAAATGAGTGAATTTACAACTTAACAAGTTCAACGTACTCCGCCTACACTAAATTATCGATTTATTCATCACACACAAACCAACACACAAGATTAGCCATGTAAATTCCAACACAATAAAACATTGACAACACGAGTGAACACAAATCAACAACTACCAGAGTTCATAACATCCAGTATCACACTCCCATGGCATAAATCTCACCAATTCTTTAAATATGGCTATAATTCTATCAATTCGTGCAAACCATCAGAGTATATAGAAAAAGGGTGAAGTACTTACCTTAATAATCTTGGAAGCAAATGAAGGACAATCTTCTCATTGCCTTTGAATGAGACTAAGTGATTGAGAATTGTTAGCTTTTGGAGATTTAAGAGTGAAACTACTAGGTTAAGGGAATGAAGGGAATTTAGGGATTTAAGGGGGTATTTAAAGAGGTGGGGTGGAAATGAGAGTACGACGCATGGTGCAGTACACTGAAGTAGTGCATGTGATGCGCGCTATTAGCACGATGCTATTGGATTTAGCATTTTTTCTTGCACAAATTAAGTTTAAACACAGTGTTGGGGCAATATTGCATCCCCTTTTCTTTATTCACTCTTGTACCTTTCATTAGGGAGTATATTACTTACCTGAATGCTTTCCCAACATTGTTTCACTTACCTCTCATTTATCTCCTTGCTTTCGTGTTTCTTATTCCTGCATGCTTAACCAAAACCAACAAACTAACATAAGAAAAAATGGATTGCCTCCCACTCAGCGCCTTAGTTTAGTCGTGACATGACGTATTTTTTTGTATTTTTGTTATTTTTTCTTTCCTACAACTAAAATAGAAATGTACTATGCTATTACATTACATTCGAGGGTTTCCTCCCACGCAGCGCCTTATTTTATGTTGTGGCACAACTCAACTCAACCTCATTCACCCGCAAAGGTAATGGACACATTGTTCTTATCTCCATGATCAACCTAATAATACTTCACATGTTGTCCATTTACCAAAAAATTCTCAGACTGTTCTTTATTCCATAGTTCAACCTCTCCACGAGGCTTCATTTGATCCACCTCAAAAGGCCCAGACCACTTAGACTGCAATTTACTCGAAAATAACTTTAACCTTGAATTAAATAGCAAAACCAGTTGTCCTGGTTCAAATACTCTATCCAGAATTTTCCTGTAATGCCATCTCTTGGTTTTCTCCTTGTATAGTTTGGCATTCTCATCAGCATAGAAATGAAACTCATTAAGTTCAACAAGCTGCAATAATCTCTTCTCTCCCGCGACTTTCATCTCAAGATTTAACTTTTTAATGACCCAATAAGCTTGATGTTCCATCTCTACAAGCAAATGATCGTCTTTCCCGTAAACCAAATAATATGGAGATGTACCAATGGGCGTCTTATAAGCTGTTCGGTATGCCCACAATGCATTATCTATCTTTTCGGCCTAATCCTTTCATATCCCATTAACAGTCTTCTGCAGTATTTGCTTTATCTCTCTGTTGGATACCTCAACTTGACCACTTATTTGTGGATGATATGCAGTGGCCACCTTGTGCCTAACACCATATTTAGATAAAAGATTCTTAAACCAGGTGTTAATAAAGTGCGTACCTTCACCATTGATTATATCTCTTGGAGTGCCAAACTGGGAAAATATATGCTTCTTCACGAACTTCAGCACTACTTTCACATCATTAGTAGGACAAGTTACAACTTTCACCCATTTGGATACATAATCAACTGCCACTAGAATGGATAAGTTTCCATTAAACAGTGGGAATGGTCCCATAAAATTAATTCCCCAACTATCAAATACTTCAACTTTAAGAATATTATTTAGGGGCATCTTATGACGCCTTGATATGATCCCCAGTCTCTGACAATGGTCATAACTCCTCACGAAAGCCATTGCATCCTTGAACAAGGTAGGCTAAAAGAAACCGAATTGCAATACTTTTCTCGCTGTTCTCTCACCCCCATGGTGGCCACCATAAAGGGATGAGTGGAAATCTTGTAGAACTTGTGTGAATTCATCTTCTAGGACACATCTGCAGATAATTCCATCTAGACCCTGCTTGAAAAGATACGGCTCGTCCCATATGTAAGCTCGAGAATCATGAAGCAGTTTTTTTGTTTGTTGAGTGGTGGCTCCAAGAAGGTAAACCTGACATGCTACTAAGTTCACAATATCAACATACCACAGAAGCTCCAACGTGTCAAGAGCCAATAACTTTTCATCCAAAAAATCTTCCTGAATATAGGGAGAGTAATAATCAATAGGATCATGAGACTCTAGCCATGACAAATGGTCTGCTACTTGGTTTTCTTCTCCTTTTCGATCACGAACCTCTAGGTCAAACTCTTACAACAATAAAATCCACCTGATTAGTCGAGGCTTTACATCCCTTTTATTGGAAAAATACTTGATGGCCACATGGTCTATGTGAACAATAACTTTGGTACCCACCAAGTAAGCTCTAAATTTGTCGAATGCATAAACCACCGCTGACATCTCCTTTTCCATGACTGTATAACTCATCTGGGTATCATTCAAGACTTTGAGAGCATAATAAATGGAATGGAATACCTTGTATTTTATCTACCCTAAAACAGCTCCTACAACTACATCACTTGCATCACATATTAATTCAAATGACAACTCCCAATCTGGGGAAATCAGGATGGGTGCTTTAATCAGCTTCTTCTTCAGCCTTTCAAAAGCTTCATAACAATTATACCCAAAATTATTTGGCTTTTTTTTCTAACAATTTACTCATCGGGCTCTCAATCTTTAAAAAATCTTGAATAAAGTGTCTATAGAAACCTGCATTTCCCAAGAAACTTCGTACCTCCTTCACTGTAACTGGATGCGGCAACTTTTCAATCACTTCAATTTTGGCTCTATCTACTTCAAGCCCTCGACATAACACTTTATGGCCAAGGAATATTCCTTTCTTCACTAAAAAGTGGCACATTTCCCAATTTAACACCAAAATTTTCTCTTCACAATAATCTAGGACTCGATCTAGATTTTGCAAGCATACATCAAAAGAATTACCGTAAACAGAGAATTCATCCTTGAATACCTCGACAAATTCTTCAACCATGTCGTAGAAAATTGCCATCATGCACTTCTGAAAAGTTGCAGGTGAATTACAGAGGCCAAAAGATATGCGTCTGAATGCATATGTACCATACGGGAATGTAAAAGTTATCTTTACTTGGTTTTCGAGAGCAATGGTGATCTGATTATAACCTGAGTAATTGTTAAGAAAATAGTAATACTCCTACCCTGCCAACCTATCCAACATCTGGTCAATGAACGGGATGGGATAGTGGTTCTTCCTTGTGGCTTCATTCAGCATCTGGTAGTCAATACAGATTCTCCATCCAGTTACCATGTGAGTGGGAATTAGTTCATTTGCTTCATTGGTAACCACATTCATCCCACCTTTCTTTGGAACACAATGTATTGGGCTTACCCACTTGTTTCCTAAAATTGGATAAACAATCTTATTATCGAGCCACTTGATGACCTCTTTTCACACCACATCTTTCATTATTGGATTCAACCTACATTGTTGCGGCACCCTTGGTTTGAAACCTTCTTCCATGTGTATCTTCTACATGTAAAAAACTAGATTTATCCCTGTAATGTCAGACATTTACCACTCGATCACCTTCTTTCTTCTTTTTAAGACTGTCATTTCCTTTTTTACCTGTATATCTGATAAACCTACAGACAAAATAACAGGCAAGGTATCACTGTCACCAAGGTAAACATATTTCAAGTGAGAAGGAAGAACCTTAAGCTCTAATTTTGGAGCTTCTTCAATTGAAGCTTTGGTGGATAAACCAATTGGCCTATTCAATGGCTCAAAATGCATCTTTCTTATTTCGACCGCCACCAGATTCATGACTTGGATTAATTCCAACGCCTTCACATATCCATAAAGATCATGACCCATGAAGGCTCGCTCTAATGGATCATCTGTCAACAACAGCCTTTGATCAGACTCAAGATCTGTAACAGATATAGTAGATAATTCCTCATTAATCGATGGCAATTTCAGCACCTTCACACATCAAAAACCTCCACTTTGTCATGCGCTCTCATTGTCATCTTCTCTGCTGCTACATCAATTAATGACTGTTCTATTGCTAGGAAAGGCTGTCCTAAAATAAATGGAATAATATGATCAGCTTAAAAGTCAAGAATCACAAAGTCCACCGGAAAGATTAGGGATCCCACTTGCACTAAGACATCTTTAATAATTCCATCTGGCCTAGCTAGAGACCTGTCAGCTAACTTCAAAATAATAGTCGTGGGTTTGGGACTCCAAAGGCCATGCACAAAACTCTACTCAATGTGGCTTTCAGACTCTTTAGGATGCTTTAAAACCTTAGGCTCTGATACCAAGTTTGTAACGCCCCGAGATTACACCCTGGACGCCACATGATGCCCACAGCCCCGAAGGACCACAAGCTAACCCATACTGGTACCTGTTGTGAGCATTGAATAAAATAATTGAGAATATGTGTGGAACTTAACTGAAAATGCCATATGGTTTTAAATACAAAAAATAATACAGATTCAAAATACTGATAACATTTTTCTGAAAATAATACTATAAGACTGTCAATAACAACTGATCTGAATAACTGACTGAAAGTGTCCGAAAGCCTCTAACTGACTGACTGTGGAGTTGAAGGGACAAATCCTTAACTAACTCCAACTGACTGCTAAACTAAACTAAAACAAACATAAAAGGTCCTCAGAACATAAAAACTCACCACTACAACTGCTGCTGATTCGCTGTGAGGCCTAAGTGCAGTCGGGAACCTGAGAGTTTGAACCTATAGTATGAGACATCATTGCGCAATAAATGAGTATGCGGTCAGTACTTTGAATGTACTGGTATGCTAAATGAGGTAGGATGGTATGCATGGTTTCATGTGTAAGAGTAATTACTGACTGAATAAATAACATAAAATACCGACTAGAATACATAAAATCTGTAAAGATCAAGAATGCATGACCAAGCATAAAACATATTCTGAATATAGTCTATAAACTAAAATACAAAAATCTGATGATTGAATAGCTGATAACTGTATGCTATGGTCAATAAAAGCCTGAACAAAAGTACACTGAATACTAAACTGAGAATGTGAGAGCTATCATTTAACCGACATACCCCAATGAGCAAATATGAGTCCAACCTATGACCCTATTTGGAAGGGTGTCAGTACCGTGCCACGGGTACTAACACTGGCTGTGTGGTTCCACTAAAGTATTGTCCCAAAGAACTAAGGGTTACCCTCAACTGGAAGGTACCCGTATGAGATCAACCCTCAACTAGAAGGTTAACATCTCAACCTACACTGGCTATGTAGTTATGGAATGCAAGGACTGCTACTAAAGGTCACACCCTCAATTGGCAGGTCATCCCCTATCCCTGGGCTCGCTCGGTACTAAATACTACTTCCAACTGAACTGACTCAAAATACTGAACTATTTTAAGTTTAATTGATTATGATGACTGACTGAACTGATAACGCTCATAACATATCTGAAACTATTCTGAAGATACTGATACTAAGCAAACAACTATGTTTTTGGGTATTCATAACCCCAAGACTCGATAGCAATAATAGAAAAATAGTACTAAAACTTTAGGGACATAATATGAAAGCATTTATTCAAAATTCATTCTTGTTGGCATTTCATCAAACACTAGATATGCATATTGTAAGCTGAATGGGAATAGTTTAAAGCTTGTAGTAATAGCATGATTTCAACATCAACATCACTAATTATGAATTAAATCTGCGAATAACATCATTAAAATATGTGGGGTTTAATAACAATGATAATTTCATGTAAACATGGTATAGAATTTCAATTCATGGGAGTTTATGGTAAAAAAAATCACAATAACTTGTAAAGATCACAACTTTGAATTTAAAATTGGATACTTGAACTCTATGGGTGAAAGGGATCCATGGATGAACATTTAACATACCTTAGAGCTTTAATCTTGAAAGAAAATTGATTTTTCTTGGGCGTTCTTAGGTTGGGAATTATAATTTCTTGGTTTTCTTGAAGAAGGAATGGTGAAACCTTGGATTTCTTGGAGTTAAAGTTGAAGATTTAGGGTTTCTTGGAGAGAAATTTGGTAAGGAATGAGTGTATTTTTCTTATAATAATGTCTAATCTCTTGTTTTAATGACTTGGGGGCCGTAGGAAAAGACAAGACTGCCCCTCGAACTTAAAAGTTTCAGCAGAATCTCAATTTTAAGGTTTACCGCTGAGCAGTATTGGTGCCACCGCTATAGCACCACTGAGAGGGATAATAGCGGTGACCTACTATTTTTGGACAACTTTGGTTTGGAGGTTTACCTCTGTGCATTATTAGCTTCACCGCTATTGCACCGCCGAGCGGTGTAATCGCGATAGCTCATTGCCTCACATGAAAAATGCTATAACCTTTCACTCAGATACCGGATTAAGAAAAAATTGGTATCATTGGAAATATAATTCAATTATCTATCATTTGGTGAGTCATGAGCTCAAAAATTCATAGTATATAAAAAATATGCTCGTTTGAAGTTGACTATCGCATCATCCTTCTCACGAACTCAATCGGTAAGGGATATTTTGATTCGTCTAATAGCTAGGAGTTATTTGAGGCCTTAGTATACATCAAACTCATTCATAAAACTACCAAAACACTCTAATTTATTTCTCATGAGCTTGAAGCATGGTTCTAATATTGGTTTGGATTTTCGGGGTATTACACATATAATGATAATGAGGCAAACCTTGCTTACAAAGATGATGAATTTAAAGGACTCTCAGATTTGACCTATTTGAGAGCTGAAGATTTCTATGAGGATATTGATTGAAGAATTGATCACCTTATTGGAGAATAAATTATAAAGAAAGTTATTGTTTTATTTTGTTTGCAATTATGTTTTTCTGTTTTATTAAAGTACTGTGTATTTCTAATTTCTAAATTTCTAAATTTCTAAATTTCTAATGCAATTTCTTATGTTAGTTTTTCAAATATCTTAGGGTGTGTTTGGTATGATGGAAAATGTTATTCATGGAAAATGTTTTCCTGGAAAATAAGTTGATTTTCTACTTATTTTCTCATGTTTGGTTGGTGAGTGGAAAATATTTTTTGAAAAATATTTTATGGTGTTTGGTTGGTGAGTAGAAAATATTTTTCAAAAAATATTTTCTAGTGTTTGGTTGGTAAGTGAAAAATATTTTTTTAGAAAATACTACTAACTGTTAACTAGTATATTAATGCCTCTAGTAACTCAATAATTTGTAAGAACTAATTTAAGCATAACAAATAATATCAATATCGAATACTAAAATATTACAAGTCACTAAAATTTAAGCAACTACTAATTAGAAAATATAGAAGACACTTTTCAACATTTTATCAGGACAGTCTTAGAATACTACAATCAATAGAAATACAATGGAACGACAAACTTATTCAACCTTGTAAAATAAGCTACATCAATGACAAAATGGAATATGCAATTAGCAAAAGTAACATAGGTAAGTCTTCCTCTATGCATATGAAAATAACAGTACATTCAATGAACATTGAAAAAAGGAGAAAATTTGGGCTTCACTATTTTTTATTTCAAGCACAGAAAAATTAAAGCAAAGCATAGTGAAAAATATTTCAGAGTAATGTGAATTTTTTGAGTAATGTAATTTTTTTGGGTAATGTGAATATGAGTATTGTTGGGGTAGGGAAGAGGGGCGGGGGTGGGAGCATAAGTCACATTTGTCATTTTCTGAAAAATGACTTCCCTTGACCCATGAGGGATGTCATTTTCCCTCAAATAGAGGAAAACAAGTTATTTTGAAAATATTTTCCCAATATTTTACTGCAACCAAACAAGGAAAAATAAGAAAACATTTTCCAGAAAATATTTTCCAGAAAACATTTTCCATCATACCAAACACACCCTTATAGTATGCTTTTTTTTGAAGAATATGGAAATTCCCCAATCATCAGTTGGATTCAAAATTAGTTACGATGATATATGTCTTATAGATAATCTATCACACATACTATTTTAAGAGATAAGAAATATTTCTCTTATTTGGTGATGAAAGAAGCCAATGTCAATACTATATCTGGTAGTACAAGATTAATTGAAGGCTTTGAAAAAGCTAACTTATTATCTTTCGGAGGAACAAATTTGATAATTGATGAAGCATTATATTGTAGTAAGTCTTAAAGAAATTTATTAAGTTTCAAAGACATTCACCAAAATGGCTATCATATTGAGTCTACAAATGATGGAAAGATTGAATATCTTAATATTACTATAGTCATGTGGGGTAACAAATATATACTTGAAAAATTATCCGATCTTTCTTCCAGCTTATACTACACAAGTATTAGCACTGTTGAAACACATGCCATGGTAAATCAGAAGTTTACTAATTCAAATAATTTTATTATTTGGAATGACGGTTAAACCATCACGGTTTTAATATGATGCACAAAATAATTAAGAATTCATATGAGCACTCATTGAAGAACCAGAAGATTCTTCAATTTAAAGAATTCTCTTGTGATGCATGTTCTCAAGCCAAATTAATTACTAGACCATCAATAATTAAAGTGGGAATTGAATCCCCTGTATTTCTGAAATGTATACAGGGTGATATATGTGGGCCCATTCACCCTCTATGTGGACCATTTAAGTATTATATGGTTTTAATAGATGGATCTACAAGATGGTCACATGTGTGTTTATTATCAACTCATAATTTGTCATTTGAAAGATTACTTTCTCAAATAATAAAGTTAAGAACACAATTTCCAGATTATACAATAAAGACAATTCGTCTTGATAATACGGGTGAATTTACATCCCATGCTTTTAATGATTATTGTTTATCAACTGAAATAACAATTGAACATCCGATTGCACATGTTCATACTCAAAATAGTCTAGCAGAATCATTGCTTAAACGCCTCCAATTAATTGCTAGACCAATGCTTATGAGAACAAAACTTTCCATTTCGATATAGGGTCATGCTATTTTGCTTGCAGCAGCTCTTGTGAGGATAAGGCCCATAAGTTATCATAAAGTCTCCCCATTACAATTGATTTTTAGTCAAGAGCCGAATATTTCTCATTTAAGAGTTTTTGGATATATGGTATATGTGCCAATTACTCCACCACAACGCACAAAAATGGATCCTCAAAGAAGGTTAGGAATATATGTTGGGTATGAATCTCCTTCTATTATAAAATATTTGGAACCTATGACTGGAGATTTATTTATGACAAGATTTGTTGATTGTCATTTTGATGAAATAATATATCCAACATTAGGGGGAGAAAATAAGCAGTTGAAAAAGAAAATAGACTAGAATGCATTATCATTATCTCACTTAGATCCTCAAACAAATAAATATGAACTAGAAGTTCAAAAGATAATTCATTTGCAAAATATTGCAAATCAACTGCCAGATGCATTCACTGATATATCAAGAGTTACAAAATCTCACCTTCCAGCTACTAATGCTCCCATTCGAGTTGATGTCTCAGTAGGACAATTGACTATTTCAAATGAGTCTAAACCACACTTAAAATGTGGTAGACCAATCGGTTCCAAAGGTAAAAATCCTCAAAAAAGAAGAGGAACAAATGATCAAAATAATCATAATAGGGAGGAAGCTACTAAAGGAGAGCAGCATGACATAACAATTGATAAAACCTTTGACGAGGTTCAGGTACCTGAAAATAATGAAAATAGCGAGATCTCAGTCAGTTATTTCTCATCAAGAAAAATATGGAATCGAAATAATATAATTGTCGATAATATTTTTATTTATAATGTTGCAAATGAAATAATGCAACAAGATGAGGATCTTGAACCAAAATCTGTCGAAGAATGTAGACAGAGAAATGATTGGCCAAAATGGAAAGATGCAATCAAAATTAAATTGGCTTCGCTTGAAAAACGTAAAGTTTTTGGACCTATAGTCCAAATACCTGAAGGTATAAAGCCAGTGGGGTACAAATGGGTCTTTGTGCGAAAATAAAATGAGAAAAATGAAGTTGTAAGATATAAAGCACGACTTGTGGCACAAGAATTTTTGTAAAGACCTGACATTGATTATATGGATACATATTTTTCTGTGGTGGATGCAATCACCTTTAGGTATCTTATTAATTTGGCAGTTTGTGAGAAACTTGATATATACCTAATGGACGTCGTCACAACCTATTTATATGGCTCATTAGACAATGATATTTATATGAAAATTTCTAAAGGATTCAAAATGCCTGATACGTATAAAAATTCTCGAGAAAATTGTCCAATCAAGTTTTAGAAATCCTTATACGGATTAAAACAATCAGGATGCATGTGGTATAATCGCCTTAGCGAATACCTATTAAAAGAAGGGTATAAAAATGACTCAATCTGTCCTTGTATTTTTATTAAAAGGTCTGGATCTGAATTTGTCATAATAGCTATATATGTTGATGGCTTGAATATCATTGGAACTCCTGAAGAGCTTCCAAAGACAGTAGAATATTTGAAAAGGGAATTTGAAATGAAAGACCTTAGAGTGACAAAATTTTGTCTTGGTCTACAAATTGAACATTTTACAAATGGAATCTTTATCCATCAATCCACATATACTGAAAATATTTTAAAGAGATTTTATATGGATAAAGCACATTCATTAAGTACCCCGATGGTTGTGTGATCACTTGATATTAATAAAGATTCATTTCAACCTCATGAAAATGATGAAGAACTTGCTGGTGCTGAAATACCATATCTTAGTGCAATTGGGGCATTAATGTATCTTGCTAGTAATTCACGACCATATATATATTTTGCTGTAAATTTATTAGCAAGATTTAGTTCTTCTCCAACATGGATACATTGAAATGGCATTAAATATATACTTAGATATCTCCGAGGAACTATTGATATGGGACTATTTTACTCAAATGAGTATGATTCTCAATTAATTGGTTATGCAGATGCAAGATATTTGTCTGACCCACATAAAAGTCGATCCCATACAAGTTATTTGTTTACATGTGGAGGTATAACTATATCATGGCGTTCAACAAAACTAACCATGATTGCTACATCTTCAAATCATGCAGAGATAATAGCCATTCATGAAGCAAGTCGAGAATGTGTTTAGTTGAGGTCAATAACTCAACATATTCAGGAAACATGTGGCCTTACTTTGAAAAAAAAATATTTCAATAATATTGTATGAAGACAATGCCGTATGCATAGCTCAATTAAGAGAAGGATACATCAAAGGAGAACAAAACACATTTTACCAAAATTATTCTTTACTCATGATCTTCAAAAGAAGGGTGAAATAGATGTTCAACAAGTTCGTTCAAGCCACAATCTAGCAGTTATGTTCACTAAAAAATTTGCAACATTAACCTTTGAGAAGTTGAGATACAAGATTGGGATGCGTCGTCTCCTAGATATTAAGTAATGTTTTTAGCAGGGGGAGTAAATACGCGCTGTACTTTTTTTTTCTTAACCAAGATTTTATCCCACTGGGTTTTCCTGGTAAGGTTTTTAATGAAGCAACAAATAATGTGTATTACAAACCACTATGTACATCTTATTTCCTTTAGAATTTTTGTTATATGAACATCTAAGGCGGAGTATTGTAAATACGTTATTTTGTGGATGTTCACATACTATACTACACATACTTCACATACTACACATACTATTGTAGCACATAAAGAAGTTATTTCTTTTGTGGATATCCTTCACATACTACACTTATTACACATACTATTGCCTATAAAAGACATTTCATACTACACTGTAAAAACACACCAAAAGGAAAATAAAATCATATTCTTATATCTATACATCTCTCTCTCCTTCCATTTCATTTTAGTTTATTATAGTGTATTTATTTTCAACACTCTTAAGTATTTTTGACTATTTCTAAATACGCACTTACAGCTTATGACAACTTTATTACCCCATTTAAAGAATATGCATAAATCATGCATCAATTATAACTTATCACATGTTAAATCAAATTTTAACTTTTTTTTTAAGAAAAAATTCAGATATGCTTGCCTTTTTTCCCTTTCTTCTTCACTCAGCTTCTAAAAAATTACTAATAGTTTAATTTATAGTTCAACTTTTATGTTTATACACAAAAAAAATGTATTTCTAAAAATAAAGAGAAAATGCATATAGTACCTCCTGAACTTTGACCTGATTTGTAAGTCTACACTTACAGTTTGCAGGGATCCTATTACCCTATTGGACCATTTTCAGCCAAAATAAATACACCGTTTTGATCCAATATTGCACCTATTGTATCTCACATTAGAAGGGTGCATAGTGTTTAGAAACATCTCTAAAAGAATGTAAAAAATCTATGTCGCATTGATAATTGAATTCTCTAACTATAAAAAAAAGACCCATCTTGCTAATATCAATTCAAACACTATAGATAGTCATCAAAGCCTTTTGAATTGTCCATGACTAAGTTAGCACTGCACTATTGAATTAACATATAACCCAATACCAAAATCTTACCCATCCATTACCTACTATTTAGTTATTTATTTTATCACTATGAAGGATTTATTATTATTATTATTGAGATTCCCCCTTCTAAAAATAGACTGAGAGTGATGAAGTTAAGAGATGAGGACAAGATGGTCAATTTGGGGTTTGAAAACTTGGAAAGGTAGTATTTCAAATTTAAGATTTTACTTTACTCCCTCAATTCCTATTTTTGTGATGTTGTTTGATTGGATGGTGATGTAGATAAACCAAGAATTTTAATACATTCAAAGTTGGTGGTTTGAACATCGCATACAATTGCATTAGCTGGAAAGGGAAATTCTATCATTGTTGAGCCGTCGCCTGAAGTTTCAGAAAATGGCTTGGGTATCGATGTAGAGGTGATTATCTCTGGCATCATTGTAAGTTGTTGGATTTGGTCTTCAGTTGTAGGCTTAGGAAAAAATTCACCAATAGGAATGGATCTATTAATGAAATTCTTTCATTGATGGGGCAAAAATATCTCCCAAGTGTCAAATCAATTGTGATTGATATGAGGGAAAAATTAATATATTTTGTCCTTTGAAGGATAGGAGAATCACCATCCATTGAGAGGGGTAGTCATTTTTCTATACTTACCCCTTCACCATAGCGTTCAAACTATGCGTGGATATAGTAGTGGATGAGTGTTAGATATACGAAATATGTTTAATGAATTATGTCGGATATACCAAATATATTTAACACGTGTGGGACCTTTAGAGGTTCATCACATATTTAAGCTATATGATAGATGTGAATGAGAAACCTTTCAACCTCTAACACCTTTTGCATCTTTATTCACCAAAATTACACTAGGGAGGGATCATGCCTATGAGCCCTCAAGATTGATCTACCTTGATTACGAGTATGAAAGATTGGGGTAGGGCTGAGAGATATATCATCATTACAACTTCACATATATAATAGATTGGGAAATTCTCATTTTCTTCAACTTGGAATTTAAACTGTAAGTGGATTTTTATTTATCATTTTATGAATTTATTTTTCCACTTTTTAGCCTTTTCTAATCATAGCTCTAGAGGTTAATTATAATCAAGGGTTAAGGACACTGAGGATTGGGTGGGGAGTATCTTGAACTCCTCCAATAGATTCTCAAGATTGCAAAGTCTATTGCTCCAGATCGAGGATAGAGATTAATAGGGACAAATCTTATAACACATCAAATGCTTTGTCATTTCATAAGATTGGTTTGACCATGGACTCTTCACATGACTATAAAGCAAGAGAGGTCATTTTCATATCAAATATGAGTCTTCTATTTTGGGTGTGCGATAACAGTTTAGGAGTTCATAGCTCAAACAAACATTCTTTCTTTCTCTTCTCAAGGAAAGGATTCTAAATCCTTCTAACCAACCAAGTCCTCTATAACGAGGCAGAATGCTGGAAAAAATGACCATTATTAGGAAAAACACAAATAGCTCCCATGACAGTCTGTGAGTGGTGCATAGTTAGTTGTTGGATGAGCTAGAGGGTAGACGTTAAACTTGTCCTTTCTTTCTTAAAGTATCTAATATTAGGAAAAATAACGATGCAATCCAAGATAATAAGGTAGTACCCTTATGAGTCAATGCTGTCTTTTATATAGAAGGGCAAACATTCCATTCCCAAGGTTTCTCTTAATAATGCCCCCACTATTCTTGATGAGGTTGTTGGTTCTCAGAAAGTGGGCCTTTAGGAACAACATCTGACATGAAGTCTCCATGCTAACTATTCTGGATGATGCTGGTCTTTTGGACCCCCTGCTAATATGACCCAAATTACACCCCCCAAAAAGTATAAAACGATTGTTGAATCAAGTATAGAACCCAACAAAGTTGGGGCCGATTCCATAGGGAAAAAGGTTAGAATTCTATAAGATATTTGTCTAAGTTATTGGAAAATAAGTAAAAGAGGGGGAGAGGGGCTGTAAAACAAAAGAGCAATAGTAACGATTGTTGATTATTGGATTTGTAATCAATATGAGAAAGACACTAGGGCTGTGTTCCCCAATAACTTACTAACTGTATAGGTTCACCATAGTTTAGTAATCTCTTATGGTATTCAACATGTAGAATTAATAGGTTATGTATCATCTAACCGACTGGATTATGCCCTTTGTAGATCACAACCCCCAAGTAAAAAGGTTAATGTGTCATGGGCTTTGCATTACTAACCGCTATCTATGATCCCAATATAGTCTTTCTTGTTTGCCGTTATGAAAATAACTCCAAGTCTTATTTATGTTTCGCTATTCCTATCTGATTACCCTTGCTAAAGTCCAAAATAGAGATAATATAAGTTCTAATGCATACATTAATTAGAAAGCAACCAAACATTAAGAAACAATAGTACAAGCCTAACTTCCCTTTGAGAATCACCTTGTACTTCGAACACTACATTGTCAATCTGTCTTATTTCCCGCAACTCTATTTATGGTGTTTAGATACTCATTATTTCAAGGAAAAAATAAGAATTCATAGATGAAAACATAATTATTCACTTATAATAATAAGAAAACTCCAAAATCTCAACTTAAATTAAAACTCTAGAAACAATGTTCGTGAAATACCAAGACTATGCTTTAAAATCTCTTGATATAATGTTATAAAATATGAAAGTGTAAACTCGTACAAAATCCCCATAGGAGTATGTATAGACAAATTAAAATATATCTTATTACAAATAAGATACTCGAGTCGGTCTTCTCGTATGAGTGAAAGGTGCGATCGTGGTTAGATACCACAATCGTTCTTTGGTGCTCGTAGTTTTACCAGGGACTTTATCATTTGTAGGTAATTGATGACATGACTCTTAGTACGATACTATTGTATCAATATACGACCTTATAACACTATCCTTTGATTACCCTATACTTTAACTTCTAAAACTTGCACATCTAGAGTTCCTTCCCACAATTTTATGATACAATCGTGACTTTGAAGTACAATCAAGGGATGCTGTATTCTGATCCTCTTTATAGTTATCTTTCATAAGCATGTTCCAAAAACCCCTTCCCACAATTCGATGGTAAGATTGTATGATCAATGTACGATCATGGGAAACTCTCGTCTAGTAATTTATGAGAGTACTTCTTTGCTTTTTCATACGATACCCAAGTATGAACGTTGTCAAATCCCACAATCATAATATTTGTATGATGCCCATTTTGTCCAAAATTCATCATTACATTCATTTAGACCTGTTTGACTTGCAAACATCTCATAATCCATCAAATACACACAAAATGCCTTTATACTTACAACTAATCACCATTTTAAGCGTCTTAAGTGTCATAATTTCATGGCACATCAACAACCTAAAATTAGAACATTGGAAATTCCTCAAGCAAACAAAGAAAACTAGAGTAAAGAAGATATTTAACTTAGAGAAAACTGATGGTAGTCACTTTTGCAAAGCCCAATTTACATCATGCAACCAAAGAAATCTTATTCAATACCCTCTGATTAGAAAAATCAACCAATGTAGTGTATATGCAAAATGAGTACTCTAACACAATGGGATTAATACATGTCATCACATTGTGAATAGACAACCTAACACTTAGGCTAACACTATCCAAACAAGCAACAACTAGACGACAACTCCTATTCCATTATATCAAAGAAGTCCCCAATACTTAATGTATTTCGTGAATTCATTATTACATTAGGGATGAATCAAATATCTAAATCTCATAAAGAAGTTAAGCCATGTTCATTTGATAACATAAGCTTGCCCTTATTTTCTACTCCTTACCTTTTAGAAAGTCAAGTTAGGATCACTATAGGTCTTTTATTGTATTGTAATGTAGGCTTAGGGATGGGTATGGTAGATTTGGACAAAGTGACTCATTCCTCCTTAGCACTACACCACTTTTGACTCCACTTACCTACTTTCTTTTATTCTTCTACCTTTTTTCAAATTTTTTCTTTCTTTTGGACTAGGTGTGGTTTTATTTTCACAATATATTTTTTTGCTCAAAATTTTCTTTTACTTTTTTCCTTTTCTTTTTTTTTTCTCTTTTTCTTTTGCTTATACTGCACCCAAATCCTTTTTTCCTTTTCTACACATTCTTTGTACCAAACTTTCTACGCACCCCTATAGTAGCCACCCTCAACTTAGGCGATTTCTGTAAGTTGAGGTATACAGTGGCCAAGGAGGGACCAAGGCCAAGGAAGGTTCATTGTAAACTCAGTAAGGTGAATAGAGTATCAAAGAAAAGGTCTATTAAGGGTCAGATTTTGGGGTCAAGGGATACATGTTTATTTGGTAGGCTATTTAGGCTATAATAGAATGTTTCAAAATTGGCCTATGATCCTTTCCTAACCTCCTACTTATAACTTAATCAAGACTAATAGAGAAAGTTTTAGATCACATACACACGCAGACTAGCTAACACCTCACACACTATTGGATTGAGGATATCATCTTATTTACTACCTATTATGTTCATGTAAATCTAGGATAAGTTATCACATTAGCAATCCTAATTCCATGACAAGACCGAAACAACGGTTGCAGCACATGCAAGCATACAACACCACAAAATAAACAATTTTTTTGTTGATTTCCAAAACAAGTTCTCATGCTTAATTTATTCTAATTGTACCACGTTCTCTTAATTTATTATAAGTTACACATATAATAATAAAATAGCACAAAATCAATTAAACTACACAAAATCATTTAAAAACACCTAAATATGCTGGTTCTAACTATGATAGCGTAGTTTAGAAAAAAGAAACATGGAAACAAAAACCCTTGGTTGTGGTACACACCCATCCCCAGCTTAAAAATCATGCAATGTCCCCATTGCACAAAATAATGGAAAATAAATACAGGAGCAAGTGACATATCTGGGACACATTAGATGCCCATCGTACTCTAATCAATTGGGGTCTGAGATGGGACCCTCTATTACTTTTTCCTCTTAGGACCTTGGATGTAGTTGGGGCACTCTCAACTATCTAGGCACCAATAACGATCAGTGCACTCAATGTATTAGCTACTAGGAAAATAAACATAACCTCTAATATCTCCTCAACCACATCAACTTTGGGTGGTATCTCTATTCTATCTGAAATCACTTTCTTGTAGGTCTACTTAGTCACCTTCTCCTTTCTCCTTTTCTCTATTCTTTCTCTTCTATATTTTTCACTGGGCTGTAAGCCTTCACTCGTCCCTTCTATATTTGTATCATCACCCTCAAGGGAATAATGTAAAAATCTAGGACCATAGAGTCCACTTCTACCACAAGATCTGGTAATGAATTCATAGGTAGTAGTGGAGAAGGTACAACTTGGATTGTGTGCTTTATTAGAACTTTGACCTCTTCCATAAACATGACCACATAAGTCCTAATCTCTTTCATATAAAGAGTATTTACTACATCTATCTTGTCCATTATTTGACTCACAAACCTATAAAAATAGGTTTGCACTACCTGTACTACCTCTTTTATCGCATGAATAACATAAGATTTGATCCCTGCCTCCAGTTTCCAGATTTGGGCATCATGTAATACTTGATTCTCAATATTTGCTCCAGCTAAGTAGCTAGTATCTAGGTGTATCCGATAGAAGTATGTGTGTATTCACCCAATGGTGCTATGTTGAGGATGAACTAGTACTGGCTTAGGACACTGGGATCTCACTAAATGGGGCACCCCCAACTACCTCAGGTATTATAACACGTCGAGCTTGGTCCATAGGGTTCATTAGATCTTTTATCCTTGCCATATCTGTGATCCTCATTGATTGAATGAATTTTCCACTGTATCTAGTTAGAATATTTGAGTTCCGCAATAACTTTGTGATGAGCAAGGGAATGGAAAATGGTGATGAACTATATCACTCTATCTTGAATCTCCTCTGCGATGATCTACAAGATATTCAGCTCTAACTCAAAAGTTAACACAACTACTAAGCCAATATTGGTTACCCTAAAATATTATTATTTACTGTGGGTGTAATAGAATATCTCACTACCGACCACCAAGCCTTGGTAACAAATTTCAATGTGTGTTTGTAAGTTGATGTTCCATTGACCCAAAGAGCATTTTCACCATTCTCAATAATGTGGCTCGCCAACTACCTATAGTTCATCAACTTATATCCACACTTAGTATTTTCACCCTCTTCTGGTAATTAATTTGAAAATCATATTCCAGAATCTCCTCAACCTTCTCAAATATGTCTCTGAACAAGGCATTAGAGATCACCCTGATGGAGATGTCCAGTACGATACTCTAATAGTGTCAAGTCGTGATTGTTTCTTGATGTCCTTATCTTTGATCGAGTGTATCATATATTTGAGCATGGACTCATAGTTAGCATAAAATTCTCTTACCAATTTCGACCCATAAGTCCTGAGGGGTCTGATCATCTACCCCAACTCATATCTCTCAAAACCCCGTACCAACTCTGGGATCTTTGGCAATGACTCTAGCATGATTTGAGGCTCTTATTGAATGTTTATATTCTTGTTTCCTTGGTCTTTCAAGGTTCTTATATTTATATAATAGTACCAAAATTTAGGGATTATCTAACGTCATGGATCCACACCCATTTAAAGTGAGGTAATAGTAGAACCAATAGAGGATTTGGGGTTGGATTCTTTCTCTTTCTCTGAGAAACTCAGGTCATCATCTTTATCACCCCTATCATGTAGGTGCCATTTTTTTCCTTTTCAAATTAGGGAAGATGATAGGGGTAGCTAATTCTACCAAGGCCATAGATGTGGTAGCCTTAGCTTTCTCCAACTTTTTGCACTTTTCTCTCATGGTCCGAGGGGAGTAGAGTTCATCAGATGGACTAGTGGAAAACTGTAACTCGATCCTACTTGAGTTGTTTAACTTACTCTTTGAGGTTGAAGGTGTGTACTTGGGTGACCTGATCCTTGAGATGCCCTTTTCGAGCTTGGTTTGTGCCTTTGGTGCCATTGTACCTGTATAAAAAAAGTTAAGATCAATTTTGAAGTTTAGAACTAACTATAGTAGACTTCTTAGATGACCCTTCTTATGATCGTGTAATGAAGGTACAGTCGTACCTTTCTATTATGGGAAGGGTTACCCAAAAAAAATTTGGGAACTATTACATCAGACAAGTGGTTTCTATAATTGTGCAAAAAAAGTTCTATCGTACCTTCTAATCATAGGACCACTCTCAAAGGTCAAAAAGTATGCCACATCAGATGAGTACATACCATGATGTACTTTGATAAGACTATACTGGGATGTGCTCGTATGATAAGCACTTATAAGACTGAAACTGATACCCTACAACAACCTAACTTATGATCTTACATAGCTAACATGATCATAGGTTGTATCGTGGAGTACACTGAAACTTAGCAGATTTCAACAACCAATTTTTGACCTCTTTTAGAGCCATTTAAGACCAATGTTGACTATAATTTTGCACAAACAGATACTCAGACTTCCTTGTTCTTTCAATCACTTAAAAAGTCAAAATAAAAAGTAATTTATAGTATCTCATTTCTATGCCACCCTTACGAACTCACTGGTCACTCAATAATACAATTTTGCTTATAGTACTTACAAGTTTTCTGAATTAAATTATAGAGAGAGTGACTGAGTTTGGAGCTTGAGGAATAACTTATTGCATATAAATCGTAGGTAATGTTATTTTTCTCTTTGGATCAATTGAGAGTGATTTTGTTTTAAGTAATGATTGAAAATCATTTGGTATGTTTAATTGGGTCTCAATCATAGTGTTAAAATGTTTAAACCCTAATTGGGTAGGGTTGGTTTGGGTTCTCAATTATTAAGTGGACTCTTCATATGAGAGACTTTGCCAACATAGCAGTTCTAATGCTACGCCGTGGTATCGAACCACGATCAAGACACCTTATCATACTATGAGGGTTGAAGAAAGATTACCAAAGAACCCATGAACTTTAATGATTATCATGGAATGTAATCTTGACCATTCCTTATGATCGTAGGTTCGTGCCTTGATTTTTTGGTTTTAAGAGAGTGATCAGATGATTGGCATCATGATCATGACATATAGGTATGATCGTGGTGACCAATTATAGAATAACTCCTACATTTCATCCTTAATACTTTAGTGAAATATGAGCAGACGACTGAACCCACAATCATGGGTTCTTTACACGGTCGTGCAATCTTTTTATAGTTCAATGCTAAATTCTATTTTATACTTTCTTTCCTACATAATCCCTAGACAAGCAACATACATTACCCTATAAAAGTAACAAGTACAAAATCATGGGTTGTCTCCCAAGAAACGCTTGGTTTAATGTTGCACTACGATGAGACTAAGTTTGTTAATTAGAGTTTACCAACTAGCTTTTAGGGTGCCTCCCATGAAGCTCCTGATTTAATATCATGACATGAATCAGTTTAGCTTGATTGGTCAAGCCGCTTCTAGATCCAATTCACATATTACCTTTAAGTCCTCACTTCCACCCAAATAATGTTTCATGGCCATTGACCTTAAATTTCTGCCATTCTTTATTTTCATGTTCGATTGCGCTATAGGGGAACACTGTGACCACTCTATATTGGCCTTTCAATCTTTATTTTAACTTTCCAGGAAATAGATTCGGCTTTGTACCAAAAGTAGTACTTTTTAGTAAATTTTCTATTCTCAATCTTTCGATTATGATACAGTTTCATCTTTTCTTTTTACAAAGCTGAGCTCACATAAGCACGAAGATGCAACATATCCATCTTCTATAATCTCATCTTTTCTGCATCACCCCATTCCATATTTATTTTTTTAAATGCCCATAATGCCTTAGTCTCAAGTTTTACAGGCAAGTGACATACTTTTCCATACATAAATTGATATGGTGATGAACCAATAGGGGTTTTGATTGTTGTTCGGTACACCTATAGTGCATCATCTAACTTTCTATCCAGATCTGCCCTATTGGTATTTAGAGTCTTCGCCAAAATGAACTTGATCTCCCAGTTAGAGATCTCAACTTGCCTACTTCTTTGAGGATGGTAAGGTGTCACTACCTTGTGTTTCACACCATATCTCCTAAGTAGGACCTTAAATAGATGATTTCAAAAATAGGGTCCCCCATCACTAATGATAGCCCTAGGTGTCCTAAATATAGAGAATATATTCTTTTTTAAGAAATCTATGACTCTCTTACCTTCATCGTTTAGAAGTACAACCGCCTCCACACACTTTGAAACATAGTCAACAACCACCAATATGTACTTCATTCCATATGATCTCACAAAGGGTCCCATGAAGTTAATACCCAAAATATCAAACTACTCGAGCACAGGGATAATAATCATTAGAAGTTTATGTCTGCGCGTGATGTTCCCTTGACTTTGACATTGGTCACAAACCTTTTTATAGTCATGTGCATCTTTGTAAATGTTGCGCCAATAATAACCATATTGCAAGAACTTGTGCATAGTCTGTGACCTCTATGATGCCCCCCAACTAGTGACGAGTGATATGCCTCTAAGATACTTATCATCTAGACCTTCGAAACATATCTCCAAATTATACCATCTGCACAAACTCAAAATAAGTATGACTCATCTCAAAAGAATTTTCTCACCTCATGCATGAGCCTCTTTTGCAGCTGAAATGACATGTCTTCTTGAAGTAGATCTCTTGTCAAATAATTAGTAAAATCTGCAAACTAAGGGATTAAGTCTTGTGATGCTGCCAACACTTGCTCATCTAGAAAAGTATCATTAATCTCAAGCTTACCCTTTATTTTCAGCATTTCTCCTCCCGAAGACGTGATAAGTGGTCGACCACTTGATTCTCAATCCTCTTTTGATCCTTGATTCAAAGTCAAATTCCTACGACAGAAGTACCCATCTAATTAACCTTAGCTTTGCATCTTTCTTCACCCTAAGGTATCTAAGAGTTGCATGGTCAGTATACATAATCAATTTTGTGCCAAGAAAATAAGAAGATAACTTCTCAAATGCAAACAAAACAACAAACAACTCTTGTTCAGTCATAGTGTAATTCTTTTATGTAGGATTAAGTGCTTTACTAACATAGTAGATAAAATTTAAAAGCTTTTGTATCCTTTGGCCTAGGACCGTACCTAGCGCCACACCACTAGTATCACACATAACCTTAAATAGAAGGGTTCAATTAGGAGACACAATAATAGGGGATGAAATCAACGTCTATTTCAGCTACTCAAACGCTTTTAAACATGCCTCATCAAACACAAATTTCACCTTCTTTTCCAATAACTTACACAATGGGCATGCAATTTTAGAGAAGTCCATGATGAATCATTTATAAAAAACGTATGCCCCAAAAATCTATGAATACCTTTCTTTAAAATTAGTGGCGTTAATTTTTCAATTAGCTCAATCTTTGCCTTGTCAACCTCAATCCCTTTCTTTAAAACATTGTGCTCGAGCACTGTTTCTTATTTAACCATGAAGTAATTCTTCTCCCAATTTAATTTGGTTAAATGATTCTTCTCCCAATTTAATACCAAGTTACATTTGTCACATCTCCTTAGAACATTGGCAAGATATGCCAAGAAATCATCAAATGAATCATAAACAATCGAAAAGTCAGCCATGAATACATCATTAGTGTCCTCAACCATGTCATAAAATATAGCCATCATACAATGCTGAAGAGTTGCAGATGCATTACATAGATCAAAGGATATCCTTCTAAAGGCAAATATCCCATATAGACAAGTGAAAGTGGTCGTATCTTGGTCTTTGGGGGCGATAGAAATCTGATTATACCCCGAATAACCATAAAGAAAACAATACCATTCTTTAGCAGCAAGACGATCTTACATCTACTTCATAACAAGCATAAAAAAGTGTCCTTCTCATTCTATAAATTTAGCTTCCTATAATCCATGCAAACTCTCCATACGGTGACATGCCTCGTAGGAATTAACTCATTTTTCTCATTTAGAACTAATGTGCTATGGTTTCATGGAACTTTTGATGACTAAAACAACGAAATTATGCAAGTACTTAGGTCCTTTTTGTTAGATATGATGTGTTTTATGTTTGTTTTCTAGGAAAATAGGGTTGGAAGTGAGTAGAATGAAAAAAACAAGAAAAAACTCCAGAAGTAAAGTCTTTTCCTAGACAACGAGTCATTGGGTGATGCATCAACTCGTCGTCGAAGTCATTGGGTAACAAGATCAATGGAAAATTCAGAAAGGAAAGAACAAGAAAAATAATCAACAAAAACAGCAGGTACAATAATAGTTACAAGAGCAAGGACAAAACGACCACCAACAACTGGTACAACAGCCACACCAATAACAAGTTCAACAACAACAGCAACACCTGGTACAACAACAATAGCATCAGCAGGTACAATAACAAAATAAAGGTAACTTACAACATCACAATCATGGTAAGATGCAACAAGTGTATAGACCAACAAATCTACAGCCTCCATAAGATACAAATCAACAAGGTCAGATACAACAACTGACAGGTATAAATGCTACCTTTACAAATCAATAACCCTAAAATTGTAATATTGATTTTGGAGTCCAGAATCAACAATCCCAACCCCAACAATCTGCTGTTATTTCTATTAATCCCAATCCCCAAAACCCCAATAAAAGTGATGCAATTCAACCTCCCAACAAGGTAAAATAGGCTACTGGAAATATGGCCAACAAAGTTGATGGAGTATTTCAACATCACACCCATAAGGATGCTGAAAAAATCCCCACAAATGGGGCCACAGGTGATGTAGATGAATTGGAAAAAAATAAATCTCAAAAGAACGAAAATGCAGAAAATGTCCTTGAAAGGACATCAGGTATTGACTCAATGCTCCATTAACCCCACCCCGTAGTTGTTACTAAAAATGAAGTTAATGGAGGTGAGGCTGGTGTGAAGGAGAAAACCACTAATCTACAGGAAAGGGTTTCCAGGGAAAAGGGTGTTAATAATATAGCTGACCCTAGGTATGACTTTAGAGCCCCGACTACCATTGTTGCTGCTGATTTGGATGCTGAAATGCCTGCTGCTACTGACCAGATTCCTGCAAATGGAAATTCTGCTTAGACTCATGAACAAGAATTATATAAGGTGGATGAACATGTGACAAAAGATCAGAGGGATGGTATGATTCATATGACTGAAGAAGCTGCAAATATGATGAGCCTCAGAAGGGTGCAGAAAGTCCTATAACTAATGTTATTGGAGGTGTGCACAAACCTCCTAATAATAAATCTTTTACCAGGTTGAAAAAAAGAGAAGAACTACTGGGAAGAAAAAATAGAAAACAGAGAAAATGAAAGATATACAGAGGGAGAACTACTCTGAGCCTACAAGTTCTGAAAATCCCTATAAAGGTTTAGATAGGATGAAGAATATACAAACTTTAGAACCTTTTCAAACAGATAATTTGGGTCAACAAAACATTGTCTTGGTGCAACAACAAGCTTGTCTTGATATTCTGCCTTTATCTCATGAAAGTTCAGTCAAAGATTGCACTCTTACTTCAGTTCCTATTTTGTCCATGGAAACTGATGATGACTATAGAGTAATACATTCGGAAGATAAGTCTGATCAGGATACTAAATCTATTGAGGATGAGGAAGACTATAATGAAAGTATCAAATATATGATCAAACCTTTCGAACCTTATGTAGATGCTGAAATGCACGATGAGCTTCAACAAGTTATTGGCAATCAAGGCCTTTCTCCAAGAAGTCATAAAAAGAAGGTCACAACTACCAAAAAAACTACTACTACTAGTAAGTCGTTCAATCAAGCTAGAAGACTCACTAGATCTCAAATCTAGACTCAACAATGATAAGTGCTATTATTTGGAATGCTAGAAGTATTCATACCAAAGGTACTATGGAAAGAATTCAAAATCTTTCTACAGTTCATAAGTTGTCTATAATTGCAATTCTTGAGCCTTTTACAGACAACTCCCAACTCAATATTTGTAGAATGTATCTTAATATAAATGAAACAACTTGTAATCCTAATGGAAATATTTGGATTTTTTGGACTTAAGATGTCTACTGTAGAGTCTTAGAATCTGATGACCAGTAGATTAAATGTGAATTCAAACATGTGGAGCATCCCTTTACTTTTCTTATGAATTTCATTTATGCCAAATGTAGAGTAAGAAGACATTTGTAGGACAGGCTACTGCATTTTGCTAGTGCTGATCTTCCCTGGTGTACAGTGGGGGATTTTAATGTGATTACTGATCCGGATGAGAAGCTAGGGGGTATACCTTATAATATGAACAAAAGTTTTTATTTTATTGCAATTATAGAGGCTTGTGGTCTTTGGGATATTGGTTTTCATAGAAAGAAGTATACCTGGTGTAATCAAAGATCTATCAATGATAGAATTTGGAAAAGACTTGATAGAGCTATAGTTAATGATAAGTGGTTAGAGTGTATGCCATTCACTTCTAATACTCATCTATCTTCTGTGGGGTTTGATCACACGCCCTTACTTCTAGAAATGAAAGTCAGACAAGAGAATGTCACTAGATATTTCCAATTTTTAAACTATTGGGTTAAAAATAGCTCGTTTCTTTAGACTTTTAGTAACTGCTGGAGCAAGGAGTGTGATGTCAATCCTATGTGGAAATTCCACATGAAAATGAAGAGACTTTCTTCAACTCTTAGCATATGGTCTAAAGCTGAATATGGTGATATTTTTGCCACGACTAAAGAGTATGGAGAGAGGATAAGAATTGCTGAAGAAGAACTGATTATCAACAACACTAAAGAAAATAGGGCCACACTACATGGATTTAATGCTACTTATGTCAGATACATGAAGCTCGAAGAGTCAATTCTTAAGTAAAAAACTCAACTTCAGTGGTTCAAAGAAGGGGATGTAAATTCTACATACTTTCATGCTATTATGAGAGGTAAAAGGAAGAGATTATTTATTCATAAAATTTGAAATAATCAAGGCGCGTGTCTGGAAGATGATGAGGTTATAGACACTACAGCATGCAAAAATTTCCAAAAAATCTTTACAGGGGAAGCGAAAGTGATTAATGAAGACGCACTCAATTGTATACCTAGAATGGTTACTGAAGATCAAAATCTGATCTTGCAAGATATGCCTACTATAGAGGAACTCAAGAAAGTGGTTTTCTCTATGAGTCCTAATTCAGCAGCAGGCCCAGACGGCATGAATGGAAAATTTTTCCAAGCCTGCTGGGAAATCATTTACACTGACCTTCTTGATGTGGTCCAATATTTTTACTGTGGTCATAACATGCCCAAATATTTTTCTCATGCTTGTTTGGTTCTACTCCCAAAAGTGGATCATCCTAATAAGCTATCTGAATTTAGACCAATCAGTCTTGGCAACTTTACAAACAAGATTATTTCCAAGCTTATTTGTATCAGACTTGCTCCCATTATTTCTTATCTCATTTCAGACAATCAGTCGGGATTTGTAAAAGGGAGAATTATTAAAGAGAACATCATGTTAGCACAAGAGATTATTCACAACATCAAGAAGCCTAATGAGGGGAATAATGTTGTTATTAAGCTTGATATGGCTAAGGCCTACGACAGAGTTTTTTGGTCCTTTATTTGTCTAGTTCTAAGGAGAATGGGATTCAGTGAAGTGATTATCGACATCATTTGGTGGATTATGGCCAACAACTGGTACTCTGTGATTGTTAATGGTTTGAGAGATTGTTTTTTTCATTCTACTAAAGTACTCAAACAAGGTGATCCGCTATCCCTGGCTCTATTCATTTTAGGAGCTGAAGTTTTGTCCAGAATGATGAATAATCTGCATAATCATCATCTATATCATGGTTTTCACATGGAAAAGAAGGAACCTCAAATTAATCACTTGAGTTTTGCGGATAACGTGATCATTTTTTCCTCTGTTAAAGATATTACCTTGCAACTCATCATGGGGATCTTAAAGGATTATGAAATGGTTTCTGATTAGCTTATCAACAAAGATAAGAGCCATTTTATAATCCCTGACAAGACGCCTCAGGATATCGTTGATTTGATCAAGGTGATCACAGGCTTTTCTCAGAAAGAAAGTCCAATCAATTATCTGGGATGTCCGCTTTATATAGGTGGTCGGAGGGTTATATATTTCTATGAAATGGTGGCTAAAGTTGTTACTAAAATCAGAGGTTGGCAAGCTAGAATTTTGAGTTTTGGAGAAAGAGCTACATTGATTAAATTCATTCTGTAGTCCCTTCCTATTCACATACTATCTGCTATCTCTCCGACTAAGTCTACGCTCAAACAGATAAAAGCTCTCAGGGCTGATTTCTTTTGGGGTTGGGATAAAGAGAAGAAAAAATATCACTAGGCATCTTGGGAAACTCTTAGTTATCCATATGATGAAGGAGGTATTGGTGTAATATTACTATCTGATGTGTGCCTCTTCTTGCAATATAAACAGTGGTGGATTTTTAGAACCAAGAACACTTTGTGGGGTCATTTTTTAAGGGCAAAGAACTGTCAAAGAGCTAACCCGGTTAAAAAAAATGGCATACAAATCAGTCCTTGGTATGGAAGCACATGATGACAAATAAGATTGACACTGAGACTTATATCAAATGGATTATACGCTCAGGAACTTGCTGTTTTTGGTGGGATGATTGGTTAGGTGTTGGTCCCCTAGATAATCATAGAATTACTGATACAAGACCCAACAACATTAAGATTTTAGAATTCTTAATTGATGGAAATTGGAATGAAGACATGGTGAGACAAATTTCTCCTCCTTTGATGATTCCTAAGATCCTCAACACTAACTTTCAGTTTCAACAAGGGATTCCAGATCGACCAGTGTGGAAACCAAATGCTGGCGGACACTTTACTTGCTCTTCTGCTTGGGATCTGGTTAGGCAAAAAAAGAAAAAAGCTATGTCCGATTCTTTTACGTGGCATAAGCATATACCTTTCAAAATTTATTTTCTTCTTTGGAGAGCTCTTAGAGGTAAGCTTCTGACTAATGAAAGGATCACTACTTTTGGTTTGGAACCTACAAATTGTTCTTATTGTTACAGACCTGGACCTGATACCATTGATCACATCTTTATGACTGGGAACTTTTCTAAACATAGCTTGAATTTTTTTTCTGATTCTGTGAGCATTCATCATAGCTCCATTTCCTTGAAAAACTTTCTGATGAGGTGGTGTTTTTTGGAGTATCAAAATGAGGTCCACAAGCTTATTATGCAGGCTACACCCATAATTATTTGTTGGAACCTCTGGAAGAATAGATGTGCTAAGAATTATGGCGACAAGTAGTCTAACACTTCTAGAGTTATTTATTCCATCTCCAAGGACATAACTCATCTCCTAATTACTGCCTTTCCTCAAATCAAATGGCTGGTTAGATGGACTGATTTGATTTCCATGGTTGAACATTGCAAGCATGAGATCAAGGTTACTAAAGTTTGTTTGATAAGCCTTTAGCTCTATTGGTTAAGCTTAATACAAATGGAAGCGCTATAGAAATCCCAGGTAACATAGGTGCAGGTGAGGTTCTTAAAGATCACCGAGGTAACTTTATCTATGCTTTTTCCATGCCTTTGGGGATTAGGACTAATAATCAAGCAGAAGTTTGGGCAGCTATTTGTGGTCTTAGTTGGTGCATTCAGAACAGGTATAGCAGGATTATTCTTGAAGTAGACTCTGAACTTCTTACCAAGTGGCTAGTACACAAAACCAATCCTCCGTGGAGCGTTCAAGAAGACATTACTACTCTTCAGAACTTATGTAACATATTAGACAGATTTCGTTGCAGACATGTCTATAGGGAAACTAATTATGTTTGGATGTATTATCTAAGCATAGTCGCTATCTTGATAATATTTAATAGTTTTTTTAATCATCATCACTTTCCTAAAGAAGCAAAAGGATATTTCAGAATGGATATGCTAGGGATGCCACATTTCATAAGAAGAAAGTTGAATCGAATAAACAAACCACCCAAGATGGAGTTGCTTTTCTGGTACGAGTTCTTTTGTGAATATTGAATCTCTTCTCATCTTCTTCATTTACGCTATTCTATCTAGTTATAGCTTTTATGAAGTGACCTATTTTTGTTTTGACTTTCTTCTTACTCTGTAAGGGAAGAGTCTCCCTTATTTATGCGTTCCTAGATTATATTATACTAAGAGAATTCCTATATTATAGGTGCTTAGATCTAGGTTTCATTTATAGTATCGGGGATGAGTTGACCGACCTTAGTAGGTTAGTTAACTTTGAACCACCATAGGTCGGAGGTAAGGTCTATGCCCTCTTCATGTACTCACTTTATTTTATTTATGATAAGGCTTGGGGGTGTATGGCTCAATCCCTGATTGTCACAGGAGGTGAGATCCCCGAGTGAGGTCCATTTCCAAAAAAAAAAGTCATTTGGTAACTAGTGAAGAAATAAAAGAAGAATACTGAAGTCAACACTATCTATGGCTGCATGATTTGACTACAAATTGTAGTGATGGTCGTTCTAAGTAAATGAGAGGCAAAATTCTGAAAGAATACAAGTTTGATACCTGTGGAGACGATGCTGGTGATGAGTCATAGAGTCAGGCTATGACTCGTAGTGAACCTCGTACTGAACATATAAAGTTTAAGTTGTAAAAGCTAAAAAAGTTCCTGGAGATATAACGAGTCAGGAAATGACTCATCTAGTGACTTGATGAGTCCTCACCAAGTGCATTAAAGTCTAGGATATAGAGCTGACAATAAGGCGTTACCACTGCCGACCTTATTTTCCTATTTAGTTTTGGTTTGGGATTCTTATGTAACTATGAATACCCCATTGATGTTTTGGTATTTGTTTACTCACTTTACATACGAACAACAATATATTGAGTTCTATGATACACTTTTGATCTTGGAATTCTTGTTCTTGACTTTACAATTTGAGATTAATTTAAGATTCTGGTTTTCATTCTTAATTTGTTGTAAGATTATTCATGTTCTTTCTATTATGAATTCTATGGGTGTTGTTGCAAACATGGGTGACTAAATCTCTTAATTAGTGTTGTGGGAACCCTAATGGATTAACAAAGTAGAGAAAGTGCAAAGTCTTTTTTGATCGGTGTTTATGCATATATCGTGGTTTTCTTTGTATTGATTGCTTTCTTAGCGACTGTAGATGCTAAGAACCCGTTTTTATATGATAATAACTCGAAGAGAAGTTGATATTAGGAAATAAAGATCACAACAGTAATTTGAAGCTACTAACCTTCATCTAATTAGCTTGAGATCGAGAAGAGATAGTTAATCTGGGATCCATGTCACGACCCGAACCAGGGCCTAGTCGTGATGTGTATCTCAAGCCTACCGAGGGATGTAGACCACCACCTTAGCCTAGTCAATAGAACATAATCAAAATACACATCCAAAGATAATAAAAAAAATATAAGCAAGATAAATAAAAAGGGATTCAATATAACTCGGAGTCAACAACCAATATCCAACCAACACATTGTCACCAATATCTAACCTACACATTGTCCACAAAAGCCTCTAACTAGAATACAAATTTGGTCGGGCCATGCCCCCGAACCTGACAATGAAACTCTTCAATTCCCAAAACATGAAAAAGTTACTCAAAAAATGGTAAAGCTTTCCGGATGATGGAGGGTCCCCACTTCACAGCAAATCAACATACCATCGTTCCACCTAACGCTGTACATGGGTAACAAAAGTGTCTTGGGATCTACATCATGAAATAATCTAGCGTCCTGGGATGGTTAGTGGGATAAACACTGGCATGAAAATCAAGAAAGGTATAAGATAATGCAAATTCCAAAACAAGTTCGAAACCATATGCACTCATTCATATACATATATATTTATAAAATGTTGGGATAGGGAACAAAGTTTAAGCATGAGATTTAAAACCATTAACCTGGATTGTGTAGCTCTGACCGTACTAAGGGCACCCATGGGCTATTTGGGTTCAGCTCCCCCTACTGAAATGGCACCAAAGCATGTTAGCCACGTGTCCGAGAAAATTCGAGGAAGGGCCAGGGAATCCACGACCCCAACCATTAATATATATATATATATATAGTGTGAACTGTGCACACGGTCATTAAGAATCCCACGCTGACAAATGTGGTTTCCAGTATCGGTCTCCCCGTGACCTCTACCTTCCATGGCGAGCTACACAACCACATTTAAGCCTAAATTAAAATCGTTTACACATATTCCCATCTGTTAACCAAGGAGTTTTTTAATGAGGCATTTACTGTTGGTATTGTCATACCAAATAAAAGAGCTTGCAAGCAATTCCAATTAAGCCATTTCCAAACCATTTAGCCAAATTTACTCTCAAGTTCCAATTTAAAATCATACATATCCACCAAGGCCTTCTAAACCATTTTAATCCAAAACAATGGCCACCAAGGCCTTTCAAAACCATTTTATGTTCCGTTAACCTTTTCTATAATGCAAGGTTCCAAGAGTAAGTGAAAATATGCATATATCCATGTTTTCAAAACCAATTAAACAAGTTGGGTTGAGGTTAAAGCCAATTCCAACCTATTGAACCACAAAATTTGGGAAACCCATGTTCCCCGTTCCAATTTCCATACCCATGCATTTATTCAGTTGAAAACCATAAAATAAAGTATGAATAACCAATTCAAAACCATGGGAAATCAAATTAAGTAATAACCATTCTAAATCCCTCAACCCATATTCAAAACTCATAATTAAATTCACATGGACAGTAACTAAACACATGTTTTTCATAAAATCAATTTAGGGAAGATATACATGTTCGGATACCGAAGAAATTTGGAGAGAAAATCACAAATTTTAACCCTAGGTGCTTAATCCCTTGAAACCCTAGCTTGTTCTTGATTGGGGATTTAGAGAGGAGGAGTGATGGTTATGTTATGTTAACTGATGGGGATAGGGACCCTTAGAGTGATTTAAGTCATGGAAAGTAATAGGATGGAAGGAAAATAACATAATGCCCTTAATAAAATGGGCAGGAAATATTACTCCCAGTCGCTATGGGTTGAGTAACGACTCATGGAGACTGATCACGAGTCATCACCTAGACTCGTAGACTATCTAGTAACTAAGTCCATCCATATTGTCATGGTCATGAGTCCCTTATCACGACTCTTGATCTTAACCTATGACTCATGGGGTATAATCGTGACCCAAACAAAAATGTGTGGCCATATTACTGGTATGGTCATGAGTCATACCCTATGACTCGTGACCTGACATTACAATCCGCAGGGTCTAAGTTATGATAAAGACAAAATCCTAAGGCAACCTTATCGTCCAGACAACAAAAACGGCCATACGAATCATGACGAGTGGGTACGACTCGTCACCTGGGCAATGATGATAAAATCAAGAAATTTTTTAGAAGCAAAAAACCTGGGGTATTGTATTACTCCCCCCCCCTCAGGATTATTCATCTCTGAATGAGGAGTTAAGACACCCATTAGCATGATAACCAGAAGGAATGCACACATACATAAATGACAAATTTAGAAAGGCCACGATAAGGAAAATGAGAATCATACCTCAAGTATTTTTATCCAATACGGGGAATAGGAATAAATATTTAGACTTCATGCCCTCTTCAAATTCCCAAGTAGCTTCTTCCATTTTTTAGTTCCTCCAAAGAACCTTCACCAAAGCCACTTCTTTAGTCCTCAACCTATGAACTTGCCTATCCAAAATATCAACTGGAACTTTCTCATAATACAAGAAATCCGAGATACCAACATCCTCTATAGGAACAACCAAAGAAGGATCACCCACACACTTCTTCAACATCGTCACATGGAGAACATGATGAATAGAACCCAAATTCATAAGCAACTCTAATTCATAAGCAATATTCCTAACTCTCCTTAAAATATGATATGGACCAACATAATGGGGATTGAGTTTCCCCTCCTTCCCAGACCTCATCACTCCTTTCATAGGAGAAACCTTCAAAAATACATAATCGCTAACCTCAAACTCTAACTCCCATCACCTTATATCCACATAGGATTTTTGGTGACTTTGGGCAGTTTTAAGCCTCTCTCTAATCACTTTTACCTTTTCCATGGATTGATAAACCAAGCCAGGACCTAACAACCTAGTCTCACCAACCTTAAACCACCTATAGGATACCTATATCTCCGACCGTATTAAGCCTCGAATGAATCCATATAAATGCTTGTATGATAACTATTATTATATGGGAACTTAATGAGAGGTAAGTGATCGACCCAAATACCTCTAAATTGATCATATAGGACCTTAGCATATCTTTCAGTATCTAAGTTATTCGTTTTTCTTGTCCATTTGTCTGAGGGTGGAAAGCGATGCTAAGGTTCACCTTAGTCCCCAAACCTCTCTAAAACGAGTGACAAAAGTGAGAAGTAAATTGTGTACCTCATTCTGAAATAATGAAAACCAGCACCACATGCAACTTGACAACCTCCTGAATAGACAACTTGGCATAATCCTTTCCCGAGTAGTTAGCCCTCACAGGCAAGAAGTGAGAAGACTTACCCATCCTATCCACAATGACCCAAATAGAATTATACTAATTCTGAGACCGTGGAAGACCCATTATAAAGTCCATATTAATGACCTCCCACTCTCACATGGGCAACTTTATTTCTTGAGATATTCCACCAGGCCTCAAGTGTTCTACCTTAACCTATTTACATACTATGCACTTAGCCATGAAATTTGCCACATCTCTCTTCATATTATTCCACCAATAAAACTTCTTCAAGTTATGATACATCTTCATCAAACATGGATAAACTGTGTACCTCAACTCATGAGCCTCAATCAAAATCCTCTCTCATAACCCATCAATATCAGGAATACATAACCTACCTTAATACCTCAAGATACTATCTCCCCCAATATCAAATCCCATAACCTTATGATAATCCACATCTTTCTTATTTTGCATCAAAATAGGGTCCGAAACCTGCTTCTCCTTCACCTCAACACTAAGAGATGATTTAACCACTTCTTGAAAAATAACTCCTCCATACTCGGAGTCCAAAAGATGAACTCCCAAGTTAGCCAACCAATTAATATCCTTCACCAATCTTCTCTTTTCTTCTTCCACATGCGATAGTCCATAGACAACCTGCTAAGAGCATTAACAAGCACATTAGCTTTACTTGGATGATAGTGCAGACTTATTTCATAATCCTTGAGTAGATCAAGCCACCTATTCTACTTGATATTCAACTCTTTCTAAGTGAACACATACTATAAGATCTTTTGATCTGAATAAATGTCCACATGCATTCCATACAACTAATAATGCCAAATCTTCAAAGCAAAAACTACAACCGCTAACTCTAAGTCATGAGTTGGATAATTATTCTCATGAATATTAATATACCTAGAATAATAGGACACAACCCTACCATATTGTATCAACACACAACCCAATCCTACAAGGGATGCATCACAATAAATAACAAAACCATTGACACCCTCGGGTATCGTAAAAATTAGCACACATCATGAATTTTGCTAGGATTTAAACTTTATATAATTCACCTGGGGTGATTCAGGAAGCTTTAAGACTAAGGTTATTCCCATTCTATTTTATAAGTAAAGAAACATTATGATTAAGGCAACTACCTCGTTGGTCAATTACCTCTTAGAATGAGTTGCAGAAACAATTCTTGGACATATTTTTCCCACCTTCTAGAATTCTTCAATTGAAGGATTAGATTTATAATTTTACGTAATTGCATTCAGTGGCACTATACGAGACATGGTTGAGGTTCAATAAGAAGTTGATGACTATGCCCAATCACAAAATTTCAAGAAAGAATTTTCTCAAGATATTCTATAGAACCCTGAATGCAAACACCAAAGCTATTACTAATACTATTAATGGTGGGGATTTCATGAGCCTTTGTTGGGAGTTAGCTGCGAAAATCTTAGACCAAGACTCTAAAACCAACTAGGGGTAGCATACTTAGGAGGCAGAAAGAGGAGCCGATACCTATCTTATTGGTGCTTCCAGTGAGTAAAGATCCTTATATTATACAGTGGCTCAAGAGAAATTGAGGACGGAGATCAAGTTAATGACTAAATAGTTTGCAACTATGAATACCAAAAAGGTAAATATAGTGTGCATGTGAGGTAAATCTGTTAGAGATGACAAGTCTAACTTTAAGAAAGAGGCTAAGTATTTAGATAGAGAGATGATAAGTTTTCCAGCCAATGGCCAAGCATCCAATCAGGACACTTAGAACTCGAGGCAAGGGAATTAAGGTCATAACTATTATAGGGATAGGTATCAGGATATAGGCAAAGAGATAAAGATGGTGACTAGTGGAGAAAGGATAATTATAAGGAGAAGAGTGGCGCCTATGTTCCACTCGGGAACTGTGATGCTAATTCGATGATGGAATCATTGATTACAAATATGGTTAAGGGTTCCAAGTGTCGAGAGTTTTTTTAAGAAGATTAAGCCAGATATTTTAGGACTGAGCCAAAAAATGGAATCTCATGCTACTACAATTAAGCATCTTGAGCAACAGTTTGGTCAGATGTTAGCTACTATAAATCAACTCAACCAGGCCCTCTTTTAAGTAACACCATTCAAAATTTAAAGAATGACAATCACTTCTTATTTACCACCACTAAAAGTGGTAAGGCTACTATTAATTCTTCTATGCTAGTAGTTAATGAGGTAAGGGATGATACTTTTGATCTTGATGATACACTCAAAGATAAAACTGAGATGATGGTGACAAATAGTGAGACGTCATAGAAATTGATGGGTATTGAAAAATAAGTTGAGACTAATAAAGAAAAGGGTAAGGAGGTCGAACTAGTTTTGAGGATCATTCCACAACCTCCCCCTTATTTTCCTCAAAGGTTGAAGAAGAAGAAGAAAGTAAATATTAGAAATCCATGTTGATGTTGAAAGAATTATCTATAAATATCCCTTTTGTTGAAGTATTAGTGCAGATGCCTGGCTATACAAAGTTCATGAAGGATTTTATGACTAAGAAGTGGGCAGTGAGTTTTGAGCCCGCTGATAATATGCACCATTGTAGTGCTATTACTTTATGATCTTTGGTTGATATGAAAGAGAATCCCAGAGCTTTCCCTATTCCTTGCACTATTAGGTCCTTGAACTTTGCACGAGTATTATATGACTTGGAAGATAGTATTAATCTGATACTTTTAGTTATATGCAAGTAGTTGGGGTTGGGGACACCTAAGTCGACATCTATGAGACTATTGATAATTGATCAAACTATGAAGAAATCAATTGGTATTTTGTGTAATGTTTTGGCGAAGGTATATTTCTTTATATTCTAGTCGATTTTGTGATTCTTGACTGTGAGGTGGATTTTGATGTCCCTATTATCATGGGAAGGACTTCTTAGAAATAGATAGGGTATTAGTTTATATGGACATATGAAATTCAGGATCAATGATGAACATGTTACTTTCAACATGGGTTAGTAGATGCGACAACTAAATATATGAATATGTATCTGTGATAGACACTATAGAGGATAATGTAGTGAGTGTACCCATTAAGAGGAGACTTGGTGTAGAGATATTAGGATAGTGATCTTGAGGTTTGATAGTAACGGTATCAATGAGTATGATGAGATGGTAAGTGCTATTATTGGCATAGTTTCTTGGTCTTATGTGCCAAAGAAGTAGGATCTTGACTTGGAAAATAAAGCGACTCCATCTGCTTAATCATTTATTGAGGAGCCACCGGTCTTGTAATTGTTGGCCCTTATTTTTTATTTGCATTATGCATTCTTGAGGTCGAACAATACCTTACCAATGGTTATTGCTGTAGATTTGTTAGATACATAGGTTGAGGCCTTTATCTCGGTATTGCAAAGGTTTAAATAGGCCATTGGTTGGACCATTATGGATACGGGATTCCATCTAGAATTTACAATTATAAGATTTAGCTGGAACCGTAATGTGTGCCTAGCATTGAGAATCAACACCATTTGAATCCACCTATAGAATAATGGTGAAGAAGGAGATTATTAAGTGGTTAGATGTGAGTGTGGTTTATCCTATTGCCGAAAACAAGTTGTTGAGCCCGGTTTAGTGTGTGCCAAAGAAGGATGGGATCACTATGGTCTTAAATGAGAAAAATTAGTTAGTACCCATAAGACCAGTTATGGGATGTAGAGTTTGTATGGATTCTATGAAGTTGAATACTTGGACACAGAAGGATTACTTTTCTATGCCATTCACAAACCAGATGCTAGACTGTCTTACAGGTAGAGGATGATGTTGATTTCTTGATGGTTATTGGGATATGATCAGATTTCTATTGCCCCCAAAGACCAAGAAAACCACTTTCACATGTACATATGGTACTTCACATTCAAGAGAATGCCTTTCTAACTTTGTTATTCTCCCACCACTTTTTAATGTTGTATAATTTCCATCTTTTTTGATATGGTGGAGGATACTATAGAAGTCTATATGGATGATTTCCTAGTTGTGTATAAATCTTTTGATAATTGTTTGGACCACTTGGATAATGCACTCTAGATATGTGAGGTGTGAAACTTGGTGTTGAGTTGGGGAAATATCACTTCATGGTTAAAGATTGAATAGTTTTGGGCACAAGATTTCAAAGAAGGGAATTGAGGTTAACATGGCTTAAATTGAGATGATCGAAAAATTGCCTCCATCCATTTCTGTCAAAGGTATTTGGACTTTCTTGGGTCATGTAGGGTTCCATAGGTGTTTTATAAAGGACTTCTCTACTTGTCCCAAGGCCTTTCAGTGCCTAAAAGTGAGGTTGATTTCTTCTCCTATCATTATGTCTGCAGATTGGACTTTCTCATTTGAGGTGATGTGTGACGCCAGTGGTGTGGACTTAGGAGCCATCCTAATCCAAAGATGGGAGAAAATACTTCATCTCATATACCATGCCAGCAAAACACTCAACCCCACACAAAAAAATTATATGGTGATTGAGCAGGAACTGCTTGTGGTGGTGTTTGCTTTTGAGAAGTTTTGGTACTATTTGATTGGGACACAAAGTCATTATGCATAATGATCATGCAACTTTGAGGTACCTTATGGAGAAGAAATATACAAATCCTAGGTTTATTTGATGGGTACTATTACTTAAAGAATTTGACTTTGAGGTCAAGGACCGAAAGGGTATATAAAATCTGGTTGCAGACCATCTATCCTACTTAGAAAAAGAGGAAATGCTTAAATTAGGGGATGAGCTTGAGATTGATGATACATTTCCAGATGAATGGGGCTTGGCAGCATCAAAAGACTTAATCCCCTGGTTTGCTGATTTTGCTAATTTTTGGCAAATGACCCTATTCCGAAAGACTTGTCATTTCAACAACGAAAATGATTTATGTATGAGGTAAAAACTTTTTATAGAATGTGCCTTACTTATTTTGAATGTGTGCGGATGGTGTGATTCGGAGGTGTATTCTTAAAGTTGAGCTGATGCATATCCTTGATGCTTTTCACTTGCCCCCAGTTGGGGGTCAACTTGGAGGTACTGCCACGACCCATAAAATCTTACAGTGTGGTTACTATTGGATGATGATTTTTAAAGACACACATGACTATGTTTGGTCCTGTGACCAATCCCTGGGCCAAGGAAATATCTCACGAAAGAATGAGCACCCCATGACACCTATCTTAAGCTAGAGTTGTTTGATGTACGAGTATTAATTTTATGGGCCCATTTGTAAGTTCGTATTGTATGAAGTATATTTGGTGGTAGTTGACTATGTTTCTAAATGGGTTGAATCAGTTGCACTTCCCAATAATGAGGGTCATAGTGCTCTAATTTTTTGAAGAAAAATATATTCTCTCGATTTGGTACTCCACGTGCTATCATTTGTGATGGTGGGTTCCATTTTTCCAATTGTCTATTTAAGGTCCTACTTGAAAAATATGGTGTGAAACATAAGGTGGAAACACCTTACCATCCACAGACAAGTGGGTAGGTTGAGATCTCAAATTGTGAGATCAAGTTCATTTAGGCGAAGACTGTTAATGCCAACCAGACTGATTGGTCAAGGATGCATGATGATGCACTTTGGTCTTATCGGACAACCTTTAAGACTCATATAGGTGACTCTTCATATCAACATGTGTACAACAAGGCATGCCACTTGTCGGTTGAACTTGAGCACAAAGAACTTAGGTTGAGTAAGATGAATGAGTTGGATGAATTCCATCTCCATGCTTTTAAGAGCTCTTCTTCGTACAAGGATAATATGAAGTTGTACCATGACAAGAAGATTGAGAAAAAGGTATTCCAAACTATTGATATAGTTTTGTTGTATAACTCAAGACTTTGCTTGTTTCCTGCAAGTTAAAGTCTAGGTGGTTTGGACCATTTACCATGGTTAGAGTATTCCCACATGGTATAATTAAGCTGAAATGATAAGGTGATGCTCCATTCAAGGTAAACGGGCATCGTGTTAAGTATTACTGTCATGACCCAAAAATAAGGGTAATGATGGATCTTGTGGCGGTGGACCTTGACAAGTAAGCCTATCACACAAACTGATACAAATGGGGGAAAAGACAAAAATAACCTTAAGACAAGGCTTCTAGAATGAAAACGAACCATACAAATATAATATGAAAGCAAAACATACAACCAAAGATATCATACCAAACTCCCAAAACCTAGTGTCAATAGTGTAAGAACTACTAATACAATCCATGAGTCAAATACATCAGAATATCCAACAGGAACAATATTTATCTCTGAATACTAGTAAGGATATAAACTAATACATAAACATAGAAGTTGACCATAGACGCATGAAAGTCCAACCCCTACCTGAAACAACTTTGAAGACACCCAAAATCAAGCCACATGAGACACATTTGCATCAGAATCTGCACCGAAAAGGCACATAGGGATGAGTACGGTCCATTTATACTCAGTAGGTATCATAGGCCAACCGAAAAAAGTAGAAAATAAAGCATACAAATTACACACTAAGCACACGCCACCTGTAATTAGAAAATATCCCACAACGGTAGCCCACACCGCTTGCACTAATAGTTCTAATATATCACATATATTGCAATAACATTGAAGGCACCATGAATATACATTACATCATAGGCAAGTAGACATGGAAATATAATATATACAAGCTTATCAAGTACAAGTGAAGGAAGATAGAAAAATTAGGTAAGTGACAAGTCAAGACAGAATTACAATCACAACACAAGCATAAGGAAGTAAATACAATGAAATTGATGATGGTGGTGATAATGATGATATTGATGATGAACGAGGTTGTTCCATAACCTCTAAGACCATCACATAGTCTTCATATACATATATGGATCTAAATCTTCTAGCGTATGACCCATGGAGGGGTTCGTCAACCCATATGCAATCCATATATCATATCTCTTCCTTGTCACATCCCTCGAGGAAGGTTTTATAAGATGTCATATTTTTTCTCATTAAAAGGTGTTGCCAGTGTTTCTCAATATTTTCACGATAGTACCTTTGTTTCATAAATGAGTATGAGGATGTAATGCTCACAACCAACCACAATGAGTATATCCACAACCAACCACAATGAGTATTTCCACAACCAATCAACAATGTGTATTTCCACAACCAACCAATATACCATTATGTGAGCAAAATATCACTCATTATTTCCAACCATTCATGAATTTCCACATGATTCATATGCTAATAGAGTATGAATACATCAAAACACACAATTGGTACTACAATATGCTTTTCATTAAACAAAACATAATTATTCTCATGCACAGAGGTTATCAACATTACATTGGACCCTACACAGTCACATATAGCACATAATATATCAAATCCACCAATTATATCACATATAGGCCCCCACACGGGCACAACACAATAAGATAGCCATATTTCATGATTAGTTCCCACACCTTTAATATGCTTTTATATACAAACTAACTACCTAACCTAGTCTGAAAGAGTAATCCATAACCTACCTCAAAGGCTGAAAACTGCAACAAAAGCCTACAATCCACAATCCTACTCCTCATGAATGGATCCAAAATCAACTAAAATATCAAATATAAAATCTACACGTCAAAATAAAGCCAACGATACCCATATTGCCTCATTTCAAGTCAGGGTCAAAATGAACCCTCGAAATGTTTTTTTGAAAAAAGGGCAAAATTGTAACTTTGTTCCAAAAACATGTTCCCCATATTTTTAGGAGTCTGTAGCTAAAAAACCAAGCAAAAATGAGTTAAAAACAATATTCAAATCAAATAAAAACCATTTTTTTGAACTTTGCAGGGTAAAATCTTTGAATCCAATTAAAAGTCAAGAATCGAGGTTGTTTTGAAGATGAAATCGAGGGTGTTGAGACCCTTCGGGGTGCTCCACACAGTGAGGGACCGAGTTTCTTTAGAATCAAACACAGGCAATCGAATAATAGAGTGCAAGAAAACTAAACACTGTGCAGAAAACATAAAAGGCGCAAGAATTTTTTACGTGGAAACCCAGAATGGGAAAAGCCACGGCTTGCCCTCACAAGAACTAACAAAATCTACTATAATCAACATCTTGATTATAGTCTAGATTTCATCCTAACTCTAGGCTCCTTGTGCTAGCACCAACTCTACCACTATATTATCTTGGTATCTTTACCAAGGACTCTCCCTACACTGATTAACTCTAATCAATATCAAGCTTAGGCAATTCTACCTAAGCAACACTTTCAATAAGAAAACACTACTCATATAACATGAGTAGTTATTTTACAAATTAACACTCAAAAACACTCACTCTCTCTTTAAGCAATGTACAAAGTTAACAACATGAGTAATGCTTGAGATATCTTGAAATAGAGTTTTTGCAGCCTCACTTCTCTTTGTTTTTAATTGGCAAAAACTAATTGTTGAAGAGGCGTCTCTTTTCTTTTATAGATGGGTGATGATTAGGGCTTGAAAGATCATTGGACCAGCTATCCAAGTCAGTACAAAATAGCACAAAATAACACTTAAAAGTTTTTTACACAAGATGGCAAAACTATGCAGAAGGTGTGTGCCAGCTGTACTATACCTTGCATGTCCAGAGACCTGGTCCCTCATAGTTTAGCTGCTCATAATCAAAACAACATATAGAAATTTTCCCCTTTTTTGATGATGACATACCAAACCATTTAATTTGAGCATCAGTGCACATTTATCACATTTAATCAGAGTGATAACCACCCGAGGATGAATGTTCCCCTATCATCATGTTTTCTCTTTCATGCAACATAGGGACCTGGTCTCTTGTTGTTATTTTGCAGCAAAAACTTCCCCCATCATTTCATTTTGTGCCTTTATATTTACACACTTTCCCCTGTCGGTATGACTTTCTTCAGATCTGCAGCTCAATTTACTTAGTGCCTGGTCCCTACTACATGAACTCAGTATTCCTCCTTTTGTCATTATTGAAAAGTAAGAACATTAAACCAAGAGTAAATTAAGCACAAATTAGTTAACTCATGGACATCGGGGCAACACTAACATATAGAGCAACTTTAAAGAGAGAACAATATAAGACCATAAATCAGAATTCATTCTATGTTAAGCTGTTAAGTGTTAATTCAATATATGAAATCAATCGACAAAAGTAATTGTCCTTAGAAGACATATGATAATAAGGAGTGAAACCAACACAAAGTTGAGTAAAAGACTTAAGAGGAGGAAGGCTTGGGTAAACGAGCTTAATCAATAATTTTATTCAACATTTTCAGTAGCATGGGCATCCCGCAACTACTTAGTGAGTTCCTTAACTTTTGCATTCAGGTCATACACTTTACCAGTCAAATTCTTTTCTCTTGGAACAAGGCCTCTTAGAATTTCCTTCATTTTTACTACTAAATGTTTATTCCTTATCTCGACAGAACTTCTAGATTTTGAACCAGAGGATCTGATTCTTCCAGTACTATGAATTTTCATTTCTCAATTTCTTCAGCAATATTTGCTACAAAATTTTTTCTTTCTCCAGCTTCAACCATACCTTTCTTATATTTTCTTCCCTTTTGTTTCTTCACAGTCCATCTAAAGAATAGTTTATCCTCAACCACTTCATCCTCTTTACTTTGATATGATAATTCTCCATTTCCTTTATATTTATTTCTCTTGTTACTTTTTTTAAGTTTTGGGATTCTACAGGAGGTTTTAGAGCTTCTACAGAAGAATGAATTCTGGGTTGAGAAGATTTTTGGTCAATGTAAGTGCCAAGACTTTTGACTTAAATTTTCTACCAAGAATGGCTGACTATAAATTTCTGAACTAGAGAACTCTATGGGAGTTGAAACATTTACAGGTTTAATATTTTCTAAGAAAGAAGAAGTTAGCTTAGGTTTTTGTTTGAGGCTCAAATAATATTTCAAAATATTCAGCTGGATTGTGGAAATATGAATGTCAGCCATCAGAATCTGTAAAAACTAGTGATGTTAAAGGAACTTCTTGGTTCCTAGTAAATGATCAATTTAGGATAATAAACTAAATCAGTTGAAGAAACATATGAAGGAGTTTGATTTAGAAGAGATCATTGTCATTAAAAAAATGCTTCTTCTGAAATGACATGTTTGATGTTAGTACTTATGACTCTTCCTTTTTATAGGAGTTGAGGGTTTATACACAAGAATAAGAAGAAACATGGAATTTCAGATAACATTTTAAGATTGTTGAAGCATCTTGAAATAGTACTAACCTGAGAGATATGACCAGGTCCCTCTCTCTTTTAAGGGAATTCTCAATTTGTAATTACTTTAATTATTTTATCCTAAAGTCGTTCCCATTGGTGTAGACCTACAAGGATATAGTACTGAGTTAGACTAATATGCACTTGTCTTATCAAGGATACCTGTCTCCTAAACATAGCCAACTTTAAGTGAAAATACTGAATCATAAGATAGGTCTGGTTGATTTGATCAATCCTACTTTAGCCTTTTGCCTCTTCGCACTCTTATTATTGATCTTCAACTTAATTCTGAGATAAATGATTGGAACTTTGAATTATTATCATTCTCATCTGAATTCATCAGCAAGATCACCCCTCTTTCTTCAACTCACACAGTTTTTCTTCTTTCCATAGAGGTTTTATCTATATTCTGCCATGTAACAAATGCTTTGAAATAAATTATTTCACCTATGAAACTTCCATATTGAAGTGTATTGAGAGAGAGAATACAGTCAGACCTTTTAATATTAAGCTTTGTGATCACTTATAACTGAAATTCTCTTCCTCATACTTGGGACCATGATCACTTGTCAGATTTAGGAACCTATTTGAGTTTGAGTTCCCAGTAGTATGATAGTGGAGTGATCAAATCCCTTGGCCCATCTAGGTAGAGAGGTCCTTTTGACCTTTCTCATAGGATCATATCATATAGGATGATCTCTTTCCTACTAAATGTATTCAATATTCCTTAATTTTGCCTTAATCTAGTGCTGACATGTTTACTTTAAATGTCCATATCTTCCACAGTGAGTGCTCAAGAGTTTGTGCCTTTTGATTCTATTATCGTGAGCAACCTTTACTTTATACTCACTGGGTTGAAGTTTTACTTGGTAGCCTAGACCTCTACGATCATTAACACTCTGACTAGTTAAGTCAGAAAGGATTAGTGAGGAAGTAGTCCATTTAAGTGACTTGTTCAACTTTTGTTTTAGGCGGACCAGGACCCTCTCTAATTCTTCATTTTTGTAAAGTGATGCCATGAGGTGTTTTTAGGAGACTTTCAATCTTTCCTCAAGATCAACCTCAAGCCTTGGGGCTTCCTTCTTCCCCTTACCATCTACACCATTTACTTTCTTCAGATTATCATACTCAGATTTTCAAAGTCCATCCTAGTGAACAACTCTTCACTTTTGGAGATTTTCTGAGTTAAAGAAATCAACTCATGCTCTTGATTCTCTAATTTTTCTTCTAAGGCATTCCTTTCAGTAGTTAGTTCACATATGTAGTCTATTATCAAACTTGCATGCATTTTTGTCTTCTTAATAGAGTAATTATCTAGATCCCTTTTAGTATTAGAAAATGTTACCTCCCTTTATTCTTCATCTTTTGAGATGGAAATAAAGGCAAACATGGAATCATAGATAACATAATTGTCTTCCTTATCTAGCATAGAGATATTTCTAGAATTCTCATCTTTATCAAATTCACTAGAAGAATCTCCCCATGAAGCCAGAGCTTACTTCATAACATACTCAACAACTGCCTTCTTTCTTGAAATCTTAGGGACTTTGTCCCTGTTTCTTTCTTTGTCACTTCCAGTTTTGAGGTACCCTTGATAATCCACTTTGAGTAATGGACAATCCTTAATGAAGTGCTCAGGACTTCCACATTTGTGACATACATCTATATTGCCTCCTCTTTTACTGCTGTTTGTTTTTCTTTGGAATTGGTCACTCATCTTCATGGCTCTAACAATCCTACTTGCCAAGTAGGCAACATCTGTATTTTCTTCGCTTGAATAATGTTTTGTGACCTTTAAATCCAGGTATTTTTCCCTTTTCACTTCCTTCTTCTCCATCTCTTGCTTTTTTTTGAGCTTATAGGTCTTTAGATTACCAATGATTTCATCCATAGTGAGAGTTTTGAGGTTCTTTGCCTCAGTTATAGCATCTATTTTTCTTTCCTAGGACTTTGTAAGAACACCAAGAGCTTTTTGCACTTGCTTATATACTGGAATCACTTCTCCTAAGCAATGAAGCTCATTTGTGATAGAAGTGAATCTTGTATGCATTTCTTGGATAGTTTCTTCTTTTTTAATGTAAAAGGTTTTATACTGGGTAGTTAGCATGTCTACTTTTGAATCCTTCACATCAGTAATACCTTCATGTGCAGTCCTCAAGTGATCCCAGATCTCTTTGGCATTTTCACAAGCTGAGATCCTATTATATTCATCAGGCCCTATTCAACAGACTAACAATTTTTTGGTCTTGTAGTTTTTCTCAATCTTTCTTCTATCTTCTTTATTGAACTCCCTTCAGCTTTTAATGACCATTTTTGTAACATCTCGTTCTTTGGCTTCTTTTACAGGAACATGAGGACCATCAAGGATTATGTCCATTAGTTCACTATCTTAAGCCATGATGAAGTCAAATATCCTAGTTTTCCACCACCCATAATACTATCCATTGAATCTTGGTGGTCTAGTTGTATATTTCCCTTCTTCTAGATTAGGTGGAGCAACCATGCTTCCAAAGAAACTTTAGGTGTGAACCTTTTAGAGTGACTAGGATCTGATACCAATTATTAAAACCCTTCGGGGTATGCCGCACAGTAAGGGCCAGGTCCCTCAGAATCAAACACAGGCAATCGAACAATAGAGTGCAAGAAAACTAAACATAGTGCAGGAAGAGTAAAAGACACAATTTTTTTATGTGGAAACCCAGTTTGGAAAAACCACGGCTTTCCCTCACAAGCATAGGGGAAACTTATAATTATAGGATTAGAAACTCATTCAAGTGAAAAAGGAGTGAACTTGGGGTTTAAATTAGAGAAATACCATTTTTAGGCCTTACGGGCCAAAATCTCCAAATTCCAAACTTTAATCCAAGTTAAAAAAAGAATTTGATGTAAAGTATGGAAGAAATTAGTTGAAATGAGTGTAATAGAGCTTATCCAAGTTTAGAAATGGAGAAAGTAGCTCAAAACCACGAACCTCAAGCTCCAAGTCTAAAAAATGGTGAAAATAGCAAAAACACAGGTATATAAATACCTAGTATTCGCAATCGCGGACCAGGATTGCGATTGCGGTACCTTGCCTAACCGAGGTATGGAGATTGTAGATAAGGGTTACGAGAGAGATAGCTCCCCTGCTGATCCAATCATGATTTCTTCCCAAGGCTCGCGATCGCAGTGCACCAAAAAATGGGTGCACTAGCTGAGGACTTGGTAATTTTCCAAGTCTCCATGGACCCCTCGGGATTCATCCAAAATCCCTTGAATGCAAATGAGCTATGCTACCCTATCAAATTCAACACTTCGGACTCAATGATGATATTTGATTTTCAAAAAATCATCATTTTCACAAAGTTGACCCCTGAAATCCAAAATCATGATATTCCAAATCGAGGGTCAAAATGAGATTTAAAAGCCATGAAACCACACCAACTATGTTACCACCCTAAAATCGATGTTCCGGATCTGCTGGCGTAGTCCGTTCTTCCATCCATAACACGGATCAAAAGATATCAACAAAAATCAACTATAAGGCTCTCAAAGCCCCAAAAGTCATAAAATCACATAAATGGAAGCAAAATGAATCGAGAACTGTGCCAATCACCTCAACACCCCAGAAATACCACAATGCAACTATTAGGAGGGTTAAAATAGTCAAATCATACAAAACACATTTTCACATAATTCATCAAAAATTTAGGTCATTACATCATCCACCACAAAAAATCTAGTTCGTCCTCAAACTAAAGGCAAAAGAAATAGCTGAATCATCAAAGATCTGGGGATAAGAACTACTTATATCAGACTTGACCTCCCAAATAGACTCATCTATAGGTCGATGTCGGCACTGAACCCAACTACTGGGATAGCTCTAGAACGCAAATGTCTAACATCCCTAGCCAAAATGGAGAATGACTCCTCAACAAAAAAACCCTCTAATCTAACTGAACCGACTCGCAACAAATAATAGAGACTCATCCGGAATGTAACAATGAAGCATGAAAACATGAAAAACTAGATGAACAACTGATAAATTTGGGGGCAAAGATAACTCATAAGCCAAATCACCAATAATCTGAAGAATCTCAAATGAACCAATATACCTGGGGCTAATATTGCTCCTCATCCCAAACCCATCACACCCTTCATGAGTGAGAGTCGAAGAAAAACACGATCACTAACACCAAATCTCAAGGCACGAAGTCTATGATCCGCATAGCACTTCTTCCTACTCTGAGCTGCATGACGCATATCCTAAATAATCTGGACTCAATCCAAGGACTCATAAACCAAGTATATACCTCAAGGTTTAACCTAAAAAATATCAACCAACCCACTAAAAAGCGACAATGCCTATCATACAAAGCTTCAAGAAGAGCCATATCGATACTGGAATGGTATCTATTATTATAGGTAAACTTTGCTAAATCCAGTACTACTCCACTGACCACCAAAATCTATCACACACGCGCAAAATATATCCTCTAAAACTTGAATAGTCTGCTCTGACTGATCATCTATCTGGGATGAAATGCTGTGCTATGGTGAGCCCATGTACCCAACTCATCCTGAAAAGTCTTTTATAAGTAAGAAATAAACACATAACCTCGATTTGAAATAATAGACACCAACACACCATGTAGTCGCACAATCTCATGAATATAGATATGGGCCAGCCTCTTAATGTAGAACCTGCACCAGAATAAAATGTGCGGACTTGGTCAATTGATTTATGATGCCCCAAACACTATCGAATCGATGGGAAGTGCTAGGAAAACCAGTCAAGAAATCCATAGTTATCTATTCCCACTTCCACTCGAGAATGGGTAACCTCTGAAGTAATTCACTAGGTCTCAAGTACTCGTTCTTCACCTGCTGACAACAAAGGCAATGAGCTATAAAATTTGCCACATACTTCCTCATACTACCCTACCAGTAATGCTATCTTAAGTGATGATACACCTTAGTCACTCCCGAATGGATCGAATACCTGGAACAATGGGCCTCTTCTAAAATCAATCTAATCGAATCACCCACTCTTGGCATACAAACTCGACCCCAATCCTTAAAACGCCATCAGAATCAAGTAATACTTCCTTAGCCTCGTGACTCAACACCTTATCTCGAATCAATCTCAGCCTAACATCATCAAACTAATGAGCAAAAATCTGCTCCATCAAAGAAGACCTATCCTCCATAAATTCTAAAATACACTTAGGTATCAAAATATTAAACCTAACTACCTGGTTAGATAAAGACTGAACCTCTAAGGACAAATACCTCTCCTTAATAAAAAGATGTGCCAGGCTACCCATGCTAGTCAACTTTCAGCCCAAGACATCTGCAACTAAATTAGCCTTGCACGAACAATAGAGATTAGTCAAGTCATATCCTTTGACAACTCAAGCTAATGACCCTGCTTTATATTAAGATCTCACTGGGTGAAGAAATACCAAAGGCTACAATGATCTGAGAAAATCACACAAACCAACTCCATACATGTAGTGCCTTTATAACTTCAAAGAAAAAATCACCATGCACAACTCTAAATCATGGGTAGGGTAATTTTTCTAATAGGGCTTGATCTGACTAGATGCATAAGCAATCACCTTGCCCTCCTGCATCAACACAACACCTAACACAACACCTAAAGCATCACAAAAGATGGTAAAACTCATGCCCTCCATAGGCAAAGTCAAGGTAGGAGCTGAAGTGAATAAATCCTTAAGCTTTTGAAAGCTCGCCTCGCAAGCGTCAGACCATTAAAAGAAAATCTTCTTTTAAGTCAACTTGGTCAATGGAACTATGTTAGATGAGAAACCCTCAACAAAACATCGATAATAACCTTCCAAGCCAACAAAAATCTGAACCTTGATGGGTGAAGTAGGCCTAGACTAATTACGAATTGCTGAAATCTTGGATAGATCAACCATAATACCCTCCTTAGTCACCATGTGACCCTAGAAAGAAATAGACTCCACTCAAAACTCATACTTGGAGAAATAGGCATACAAATTCTCTTCCCTATATCTCTATAGCATAATCCGCAAATGCTCTTCATGCTTAGCCCCACTCTTGGAATAAACCAAGATATCATCTATAAATATAATAACAAAGGAGTCGTGATTCATCAACTCCATAAATATGGCTAGGGCATTGGTCAACCCAAAGGACATGACCAAGAACTCATAATGACTATATCGAGTCTGAAAAGTTGTTCTTGAAATATCTTAAGAACTAATCCTCAACTAGTGATAACCGAATCTCAAATTAATCTTTGAAAATACTACAACACCCTAAAACTGATCACATAAATCAATACACAAAAAAGGATAATTATTCTTAACTGTCACCTTGTTCAACTGTCAATAATCATACACATATGCATAGACCTATACTTCTTCTTCACAAACAAGATAGGTTCACTCCAAGGTGATATACTAGGTTGGATAAATCCCTTATCCAACAACTCCTACAACTGATCCTTCAATTCCCTCAACTCAGCTAGGGCTATCCTATAAGGAGAAATAGAAATAGGCTTAGTGCCTGACTCAACATCAATAGCAAAATCATTATCATGATCCAAAGGCATACCAGGAAAATCCGTAGGGAACACACCCATGGACTCACAGACAATACAAATAGAATCCAAAGAAGGAGGTAAAACAACACTAGTATCACAAATATGAGCCAAGTAAGAAAAATATCCCCTCTTAACCAATCTACGAGCCTTAACATAAGATATGATCCTATTAGGACATGAATAAAGCATACCCTTTTAAGCTATCCTCAGCACACTCGATGAAGAAAAATTCATGATCGTATCAAAACAATCTAGGATAACATGATAAGGAGCTAACCAATCCCTACCCAAAATAATATCAAAATCTATCAAATATAACACAAGAAAATCTACCCATGTCTTACACCCAGCAAAAGTCACGACACAAGATCGGTACACCCGATCTACCACTAAAAAATCTCTTATAGGGGTAAATACACAAATAGGCATGGCAAAAGGCTCACTAACATAATCAAAATATGAAGCAAAATTTATAGACACATAGGAGAAAGTCAATCGAAGATCAAATAACATAGATGCAGATCTAAAATAAATAAGGACAATATCTGTGATCACAACATCAGAAGCCTCTACCTTTGGAAATACTGTATAACATAGCACTACCCAAAACCATCAACTGGTTGAGTGGCCCCATGACTACTACTACAGGCTCTACTACCTCTGGTAGAACCCCTACCTCTCATAACTAAAATAGGAGTAGCTTTAATCATATGGCGGAGATAGTCCTTGGCCAAATGGCCAATCTCATCACACAAAAAGAAACCTCTAATCCTAACTCAATAGAAGAAGGTACCACTTGGTCTGGATGGCCACCATAAACTACTGGACTAGAAGACCCACTACTAAAACTCTTCAAGGCTTTGTGCACTAATTTGCCATGATAACCATGAGGACCTCTAAAATCTCTACCTTAAGGAGCCTGACCTTTGAATTTACCAAAATAGCACAACTTCTTGATGCCTCCCTGAGATGCTCGCAGAATGCCCTCAGTGATCTTAGTAAGATCCACTATACTTTAAAAGGATGCTCTAAATACAACTATTTGAAATATAGCCAACTGAAGATAGATATCCAAACCCTTCATAAACTTTTGGATCTTCTCAGACTCAGTAGAAATACTAGCATAAGAATAACTGGACAAGGCATGGAGGCATGCCTCATACTCTGCAACAGTTATGGAGCCCTGCTCTAGGCAATCAAACTCATCTCTCATTTAACCTCTTAGACTGTAAGGTGTAAACCTTTCCAAAAAGGCAACAACAAAATGATCCCAAGTCATCTTGAGAGAATCTATAGGCCTATAACTAACAAGTGACCGCCATAAATCTCTAGCAACATCTCTAAATTGATAAGTAGTATAAGAAACCCTATGAGACTCAAGCAAACACAAATTATGAAACTTCTCCCAATAATAAATCAAGAACTCGTAGGCATCCTCGCCCACAACACCACTGAATCTAGGAGGACCCAAACGGGTGAATCTCTCAAACCGTTTTTGATCCTCAAATGACATCACTATTCTTGTAGAAAAATGAGGCATAGTAAATCTAGCAGGCTGATATCCCATTTGGGATGGTAATATATATGAAGGTTGAACCCCTGATCTCGGAACACCATACTCAGATGCCTACACTGATAGAGGAATAGTACTTGAGGTCTGAGGAGTACCCAAAATAGAAGCAGGTGTAACTGGAGGATCCATATTTGAAACTGGAGAAACACCCAATATAACCAAAGGAGAACTCTCTAAATGGGTCGAGAAATGCACCAACAACCCCTTTAAAATTGGGGTAGATGAACTCTGAGAATCTGGAATTGAACCTACACCTCCAACATACTCAACATAAGGCTCAGAGGATAGTCCTCTAGCACTCTTCTTAGACGGAGCCGATACACGTGTCCGTCCACTCCCTTGAGTCCATTCACAACTTGAGGCTCTCACTATAGTATCATGACCTTAGGTTACACCTAATCGTGACAATGGTGCTTACGATCACAATGAACCACAAGCTAACCCATGAGCTGGTACCTATTGCGAGTAATGAATATTATAATAATAAAGGAAATATATGGGAAAATAACTGATAAATCCATAAGGTTAGAATATTGAAAATATGATAAATTCACAAGTCCGTATGTCTGATAAAATACTGAAACACAAATGATTAAATTGATAAACTGACTAGCTGTCTATTTGACTACCTAAATGTTTGAAAGCCTCTAAACTGACTAAGGAGTTAATGGCACAAGCCCCAACTAACTAACTAAAAAGATATGTGGAAATAACTAAATAAAAATGACTGGTCCTTGATATATAAGGACTCACCACTGCTACTGCTGCTAAAGCACTGGACTATCTAAGTACGATCGGAAAACTGAGCGTCCAAACCTATGATATAAGATATCATAGCTCAAAGAAGAGTATACCGTCAGTACTTTGAATGTACTGGTATATGAGATAAGGTTGGGTTGAAATGCATGGGTTAAAATTTCTTGAAGTAATGACTGACTGAATAGCATGAGATAACTGAGTATGTATGCATGAAAACTAAAATACTGAGAATGCAAGACAAATCACATATTATTTCTGAAATAATCTGTAATCTGAATTATTGAAATCTGATAACTAAATCAAATGACATCAATTATTCATTCACATCCCCTTTCCATGAATTCTTGCCCATGGATGAACATCACACATACCTTAAATATTTAAGCTTGAAGGAGAAACACCAATCTTGATGCTTTCTTGAAGGTTCTTGGATTTGGGAACTTGAATTCTTGGTTTTATTTGAGAGAAAGTAATGGAATTTGATGATCTTGGGGGAGAAAAGGGTTTGTTTTTGAGAGAAAATTTGAGAAGATGGGCAAATAATTCCCTAACTGGCGTTGTAATTCATGATATGATGTAACAGATTGAGGGGAAAAGACATAATTGCCACTCAAGAAATTAAACTCATAATTGGATTATGAATTACATAGTCACCATGACGCGATAGGTGTTCCATTGATATTAACTCCGCGACGCTATCGGGATGAGCTGCTGGAATCATGATCCAAACAAGACCCAATCCTTGTCCGAAAAATCTAAAACTTCCCTGAGACATGCTTCTTTCACCCCTAAATATGAATTAACTTAAAAATCAACATCTTAGGATAGGGAAGACCAATTTAAAAATCCTCAAAGTTAAGAGGCCTTAAAAATGACTAAGTCCCTAACACTTAGTGAATTTTTTAGTCTTTAAGCCTCTTATGCATTCTATTAGGAGCTGAATTGAGCTATGAAGAATACGAGATATTATACTTTTACACCTTTGTGACCTTATTTTTGGAATAGGAATTCTCAAAAATCCATGAGATTTCTGACTTAGGCACTTGTTTACACTCTTGCTATCAAATTAAAATGTCTAGGGGATGAGAAGATATGTGCTTCTAGTTTGATCTTTTGAGATGAATTCCACTGAGACTAGGTCCCTATGAAATTTTGACTAGATACTTCTTAAGGTTCTTCTTGGATCACCATCACTGTCATTACCCCCCACTGCATCTTATTTGTCATTGACCTTCATCTTCATCAACATTATCCTTGTTTATGAGCAACCCACACATATATATTTTCTTGATCCTTTTTACCTTTTCCATATAAGACACCTCCACCAAGGAGTGTCTTGAGAGGTAGAATACAATCAAACCTTCTAGTCATAACTTTGAACAATTTCATTCAAGAAGGTAGTTCTGATTGCAAACTCTTTCTCCTTCCTACAAGCAAAATCATTTGTTAGGTTTGGGAAACCATTTGAGTTTAAGTTACCAATAGGAGGACAGAGGTGTGATTAAATCCTTCTTTGCCCATCTAGGCAATGATAGCTTCTTCTCATTTTCAAAGGTCTGAAACCTTTGTGATAGGTATTTCCTAGCTGGATCTATCATTGATTATTCTTGCTCTATTCCAACTTTGAAAATGTTCCTTCGTGTGTCCATCTCTTCCACAGGGAGTGCATAAATATTTATTGACTTTATTTCTGACATCTTGAACAACTTTGCCTTACGACCTAGATGACTGAGTTTTGTACTGATAATCGAGGCCCTTACCATTATTGACTCCTTGACTAGTTAAGTTAGAAAGGATTTGTTAGGATGAAGTATATTGTAGAGATTTTTTGAGTTCTTCCCTTAGACAGACTAGGTCCCTTTCTAACTTGTCATTCTTCTAGAGTGCAGTCATGAGATGCCTTAGAGAATCCTATAATCTTTATTCAATATCAACCTAAAACATTGATGCTTCTTTCTTTCCTTTACTCTCAAAAGCATCTACTTTCTCCAATTGACTAACCAAACTTTGATTTTCAAATTTTAGCTTAGCAACTTGTCACTCAATTTCAAATATTTGGAGAGTCAAAGCTATCAAGTCAAGCCCCTGATCTTCTATTTTTTCTTCTAGAGTATCTTTTTCTCAGTCATTTCACACATAGAATCAATCAACACAATTGCAAGACTTTTATCTTCTAGAAGAATAGTTATCCAAGTTTTCTTTAAGGTCGTAAATTTTTACCTTATTTTCTTCATCTTCAGTATTTGCCATAAAACCAAACAAGGAATAAAAATTCACTTTCTCATCCTCTACTATAAGAATGGAAACATCTGTAGACTTTTCAGCTCCTTCAGATTCGCTAGAGGAGTCACCCCAACCAGCTAAGGCTTGTTTAACTACAAAATCAGCTGTAGCCTATCTTCTTGATTTTATATGGAACTGGTCCCTATTCTTTCCTTTGTCACTTCCAACATTGAGATACTTCTTATAGTATATTTTATGCATTGGAAATTTTTTAATAAAATTCTCAAGACTATCACATTTGTGACACACTTCTATGGTGACCCTTTTCTGTTGCTACTTCCATTTCTTTGAAACTGACCACATTTCCTCATAGCTTTAAAAATTCTTTTTAACAAGTAGGCTACATCAGTGTCTTCTTTATTTGAATCTGTCCTTGAAGCTTTTAATGCCAAAGATTTTTCCCTTTTTACTTCCTTCTTCTCTTACCCTTGCTACTTCTTGAGTTCATGGGTTTTCAGGTTGCCAATAAGTTCATCCATTGTGATGGTCTTCAGGTTTCTTGCCTCAGTTATGACATCTACTTTGCTTTCTCAGGACTTAGGTAGAACACCAAGAATCTTCCTCACTTGTTTATACAAAGGAATCACTTCTTCTAAGCAGTGAAGCTCATTTGTGATAGAAGTGAATCTTGTGTGTATCTCTTAAATAGTTTCTCTTTCTTTCATAGTGAAGGTTTCATACTATGTAGTCAACATATAAACTTTTGAATTTTTTGCATCAGTGGTTCCTTCATGAGCTATTTTCAAACAATGCCAGATTTCCTTAGCTATTTGGCAGGCTGAAATACCATTGTATTCATCTGGTCATATACCGTATACTAGCAGTTTCTTTGACTTGTAGTTCTTTTCAACTTTCTTTCTATCTTCATCACTGAACTCCTTCCTTCTTTTGAAAACCATCCTTGTAACATCTCCTTCTTTGACTTCTCTCACAGGTACATGAGGACCATCAAGAATTATGTCCATAAGTTCACTATCCTCAGCCATAATAAAGTCAAACATCCTGGTTTTCCACCACCCATAATACTGCCAATTAAATCTAGATGGCCTAGTGGTAGATTACCCTTTTACCAGGTTAGGTGGAGTAGCCATGCTAACCAAATCACTCTAGGTGTGAACCTTTTAGAGTGTTTTGTTTTTTATACTAATTGTTGAAACCTTGAGGGTTACACCGCACAGTAAGGGACCTGGTCCCTGAAAGTCAATCACAGGAAATAAGGCAGTAAATTAACTATGAACACAAAATAGTGCAGGAAACTTAAATAAAACTAAATATAACATGGAAACCCCCTTTCTCAAAGGAGGAAAAACAACGTCTTGCCTTCACAAGCACCTTAGAAATCCACTATAGTCAACCTCTTGATTACAAACTCGATTTCAGCCTAACTCTAGGATCCTCCTACTCGTAGTAACTCTACTACAACCTAAGCTTGACAACTCTTCCAAGACTCCCTCAACACTGGTTAACTCTAACTACTTTCACGCTTAGGCAACTCTACCTAAAGCACTCTCAAAGCTAAAAGAAAAAGTTAATTACTCTTATAGCATGAGTAATTCAGTTACAAACCATGGCACACACAAGAACACTCACAGTATTTAACACTCAGAATGAATTAAGAACGTGATCTATATTTGAGCATTTTAAGTTGGGATAAGTTTTCTCTTCTTTCACTCGTCAATTTTTGAATTATGAAAACTCACTCAATTGAGTAACATTTTTTTGTTTAAATAAAGGAGTGATGATTAGGGTTGTAATGTTATTGGATCAGGTGTCCCAAATAGTATAGGAAACACCAATGTAGTTTGTTACACTAGATGGCAAAACTGTGCAGACGCGTGTCAGTTATACCTTTACCCTTGATGATCCAGGGACCCGTCCCTTGTAGTAAGCTACTCATCATCAAAAAAACATATACCAAAGGCTTCTAGAACAAATCCAAAGCCAAACCATACAAATATAATATAAAAGCAGAACATACAACCAAAGATATTATACCAAACTCCCAAAACCTAGTGTCAATTATGTAAGAACTACTAATACAATTGATGAGTCAAATACATCAGAATATCCAACAGGAATAATATCTATCTCTGAATACTATTAAAGAAATAAAATAGTACAAAAAGATAGTAGTGTACCCTAGATGCATAAAAGTCTAACCGCTACCTTGAACAACTCTAAAGGTGCCCAAATCAAGCTACGCGAGACACACCCACACTAGAATCTACAGTGAAAGGGCACAGTAGGGATGAGTACAGTTCACTTGTACTCAGTAGGTATCATAGGCCGACCAAGAAAATTAGAAAATAAAGCATACATAATACATACTAAGGGAACGTCACCTCTATCAGAAAATGTCCCACAATGGAAGCCCACACCACTTGAACTAACAGTTCTAATATATAACATATATTATAACAACACTAGAAGACACCAAAAATATACATTATATCACAGAAAAGTAGACAAGGAAAGACAACATATACAAGCTTATCAAGTATAATTGAATAAAGATAGAACAATTGGGTAAGTGACAAGTCAAGACAGAATTACGATCACATCACAAGCATAAGAAAATAAATAAAATTATAATGATATTGTGATGATGAATGGCAATATCATATTCTCAAAAAAATGTCATTTTCACAATGTTGACCCTCGAAATTCAAAATTACAACTTTCGAAACTAAGGGTCAAAATGATATTTAAAAGCCATGAAACCACACTAGCTATGTTACCACCCTAAAATCGATGTTACAAATGTGTTGGGGTAGTACTTTATTCCATCCATCATATGGATCAAAAGATATCAACAAAAATCAACTATAAGGCTCTCAAAGTCACCAAAAACTGCAAAACCAAATAAATGGCACCATAATGTATTTGGAACTATGCCAATAACCCCTACAACCTAGAAATACCACAATGCAACTATGGAAAAGAGTAAATAATCAAATCATATAAAATCACATTTTTCACATAATTCTTCAAAAATTCAGGTCGTTATAATTACATGGGCAGCATGAAGGATTGAAAGTATGTGAGGATCTTTGTCTTGGTGAACTCCAAGTAGACAAGGCAGTTGAGTCACACTGCAATGTTAAATCAGGCGCTGCAGAGAGGCATCCCATGGGATTGTTGGTGAAGTTTGATTACCCAACATAGCCACATCATGCCGTGACATCAAATCAAGTGTTGCGTAGGAGGAAACCCATGCTTTATACTTATTAAATTATAGGGTAATTTGTGTGTTCAGTGTATAGGGATGAAAGTTACAAGAAAGACCAAATTTTTTTTTGGTTCCTAGGTCCCTATGAAGAACTACGAGTTGTGGGGACTTGCTACGGCTCGTCACCAGACCCATCAGGAGGAGCCCAAATAAAATCACCTAGGTAAGTAGTCTCTAGAGTCTTGACACTCTCAGAATACATCATTGTCAGTGATAATGACTCATTGCCATGAGTCATCATGACTAGAGACTCAAGTGAGTATAAATTCTAAATAGAGGGAGACAACGACTCGTAGCCACTGACTATGAGTCGTTCCCTGAGTTTTGGTTAGAGAAAAAAGTTTTGGACCTTTTAGGCTGACCCATCCTGGGTCGCGTAAAATAAAAAGGGGAAATTCAATCCCATAATTTTCTTTCCCCTTTTTGAATGCGTAAACTCCCTCCACATTCCATAATCGAATATCCTACACTATATACACTCCTAATCATCTTCAATTACACCACATATTCTTCAGTACTCCTAAAACACCGCAAAACAAAATTTGTCTCTCATACTCTCAAGAACAAGTCCAAGTATCAACTAAGAAATCCAAGCATTTTTGTTTTCTCTATTTGAAGTAAGTTCTCGATCGTGTTGTTAATTCAAAATTCATGCTTGTTTTACGATGAAAATTTGCTTCAGATTCTAAATTTATAACTTGCCTAGGGTTAGAGTAAATGTAAAGGTTCTTGAGAATTCAAAATTGCTATTAGTATAGTAGAACTTGATGTGAGAAAATGAATTACAAAATAAATTATGTGTAATACTATGGAGGGGAAGTTTGAGTCCCTGTAGGAATTTTATTAAATATGAACCATCCTTAACCATTCATGTTTACAGTCGCAACGAGCCTAGTAATGACTCGTAGGGAAACCTAATGAGTCGTTGAGTGACTCATACCACTGATAATATGAGATGGTAAGAATGAAAGTTCTCTGGCCACACTATGATCCACCCTACAAGTTGTTTTCTCACCCTATGACTCATAGTCTGATGCGTAGTGACTGAACAGAGATATAATTTTGAACAATTATTCTCTAGTCATATGATGAGTCTCTTGAAGACTTGTTGGGTGATGCAAATACTCATTGGGTAGAATTATAAGGTGACCAGTGCTCAAGACCTTACATGATATGCCACCTTATGACTATCAGAATGACTCTAGCCAGATTAGTAGGCTGCCCAACCACTATAAAGTTTTTTGTTTTTAATTATTTTTATTTACCTCTTCTAGTATTAACTAATATGTGTTCTTCACTCAGGTACAATGGCACCAAGAAATGACTCAACTAAGGGTACCAAGCAGACCTTAAAGAAATATGCTTATGCTACCCATAAACTTAGGGACGAGCCTAGTGATGATGAGTTCAGTGGTTTCATGGAGGAATATTCCATCTCAGAACCAATGGAACCAAGGAGAAATCTACCCTGGGCTAGAAGTCTAAGCCTCAAATGAAGAATCCGAGCTAGTCACCACCTTACTCTTTTCTCTATTTTGAAGAAAGAGTGGAGATAGAGTCAGAGTCAGGCCCTAAGGATGGTGAAATATGACACGATCCAAAACTGAGCCATGTCATATGGGTACCTCAAGCCTACATGAATCAGAGGTCACCCCGATAAACTAACCTAATCATCAATATAAATCCCAAGGGTCGGACGAATCCCAAACATAAGATAAGATAACAGAAAAATATTATAAGTCATAACTTAAATATGTCTAACACTTCATTAGATTCATCAAACTAGCCATTACACCCAATTCCACAGTCATCCACAAATAACTCTATACAATATGATGTTTATAACTGTATATGTCGGGACAAGCCCCTGAAAATAGACTAAAAAGGTCAAAATAAGACTAAGTCTAAAGATAAGAGACCAAGAATGAATGTCTTCTTAAGTAAGGAAGCTCACCACTCCAAATTTAATGCACGAACTTCTTTGATCACCTAATCACTGTGCAAGAAGAGAAGTGATGCTCTGGCCCCTATGCCGTGTGGGGTCATAGCATTCGAACATGGTTAGCGGTTAGAGAGCTATCATATAACTCAAGCATAAGGACAAAATAACATTATCATTTAAAGCCAAGTCATTACGTCATTTTCAATCACATTCTTAAATACATAATCATACATATAGACATATACAATATGTTCATATTATGCCACAAGGAAATAAGACTTAACAAACATACTTATTTCACTTATTTCCATGTCACAAGGTGAATGACTTCGACCTTCCACACTTATAGATTCAAAATTTCTCATTAAGAAAAAGACCCAAACCATAAGAAAATTTATTAGGCAAGACAAACAAATTCATTAGGCAAGGGACTCCAACCACAAGCCCTTTATTGGATGAGGGACTCAAATCACTAGTCATTTTATTAGGTGAGGAACTCAAACCATAAGCCATATCAAGAGTTTACAAAATGTGTTCATCCAGAAGGATTTGAATCTCAGGCAAAAGAGATGGCTCGAGTTGCTCAAGGACTACGACATGAGTCTCCATTATCATCTAGGTAAAACTAATGTGGTTTCTGATTCTCTTAGCAGGTTATCTATAGAGAGTCTTATCTTATGTGGATGAGAATAAGCATGGATTGGTGAAGGATATTCACTATTTGGCAAACCTAGGAGTTTATTTTTTAGATTCCAAAGATGGAGAGGTGCTTGTTCAAGAGGTGGTGAAATTATCCCTTGGTGCTGAGGTAAAAGAGAAACAGGTTTTCGATCCTGTCTTGATACAGATCAAGGATGATGTGTGGAAATAAAAAGTATTGGCTTTTGAAATTGGTGGTGATTCTATCTTGAGGTACCAAAAGAGATTATGTGTTCCCAACATCGATAGGCTGCAGGAGAAGATCTTGGCTGAGGCTCATGAGTTGAGATACACAGTTCATCCTGTTTTGATGAAGATGTGCCATGATTTGAAAGAGGTCTATTGGTGAAATAACATGAAAAGAGATGTGGCCAATTTTGTGGCCAAGTTTATGATTTGTCAGCAAATGAAAGTTGAGCATTTGAGGTTGGGTGGAGGGTCTCAAGAGATTGAGTTGCCGATGTGGAAATAAAAAGTGATTAATATGGACTTTATTAATGGTCTTCTATGGTATCACTATCATTTTGATTCTATTTGGGTCATTATGGATAGGATGACTAAGTCTGCTCACTTCTTACCTGCTAGGAATAATTATTCTGCTTAGGACTATGCAAAGTTGTTCACTCAAGAAATCATCAAGTTGTATGGTGTGCCTATTTCTATCTTGTATGATTGAGGTACTCAGTTCTCATCTCACTTTTGGCGGTCATTTTAGAAATTTTTAGGGATTAAGGTGAACCTTAGCACCACTTTCCACCCTCAGACGGATGGATAAGAGGATAGGACTATATAGACATTGAAAGATATGCTAAAGCGTGTATGATTAACATTGGTGGTAGTTGGGTTGACTATTTTTCTCCCATCGAGTTTAATTATAATAATAGTTGTCACTCTCATATCGAGATGGCTTCTTTTGAGGCCTTGTATGGTAGGAGGTGTCGTTCTTCTATTTGGTGGTTTAAGGTTGGTGAGGCTGGTTTGTTTGGTCCTGATTTGGTTCATCAGGCCATGGAAAATCTGAAAGTAATAAGAGAAAGTCTTAAGACCACACAAAGTTGCCAGAAGTCTTATGCGGATATAAGACAAAGAGAGTTAGAGTTTAATGTGGGCGATTTGGTGTTCTTAAAGGTGTATACCATGAACGAAGTGATGCTATTTGAAAAAAAAAAGCTCAGTCCCTGTTATGTCAGTCCATATTTGATTTTAAGGAGAGTGGGTAATGTGGCTTATGAATTGGATTTGCCTTCTAGTTTAGGTTCTATTTATTCGGTATTTCATTTTTCGATGTTTAATATATGTGTGGGTGATCCTTCCTTGGTAGTTCCTTTGGAGAGTGTGGCTAGTTCGGATTTCTTGTCTTATGAAGAAGTCCCAGTCAAGATTTTGGACCGTCAAGTCCGTCGGTTGTGGATAAAGAATGTTGCTTTGGTAAAGGTTCTATGGCGGAACCATGAGGTTGAAGAAGCTACATAGGAAGACGAAGAGTACATGAAGTCCAAATACTCGTTCCATTTAATCGTGCTTAAGGTATGTATATTCCTTAAAATCTTTGTTTTCTGTGTTTGTTAAAGATAAGTATGGTTATGTTCTATGCTAAATCATTCTAATGAATGCCTTGGCTCATCATTTGTGGATGAATGATCCTAAGGGGGGAGGGAGAATGTAACACCCGAGGATTTTGGTCCCTGAAATTTCTAGGTCTTTGAACTCAATACCCAACTATGACTCTCCCTAAGAGTCGTAGGGTGTCATTACGGTCTTAAAAATCCAATAGTAGTCAGACCATTGTGCTATCCGAATGTTTTTTCTATGACTATGACTAAGGGTTACGAGTCATAAAGACTAATTATGAGTCGTGGTGTCCAAATCATAAAGTGACTAGTGTGTACCCCAAATGCTTCTGTCTAGATTACAACTCAGACCCTATAAGTAAATGCTTCTGCCTGAGTTACAACTCTGACCCTATGAGTCGTAGGGTTACTTGACAAGTCATATAGTGGACTCATAAGGTTAATAATTTGGGTTCCTTGGGACACTGTCTTGGCTATGATTCAAGGTAATGACTCAAAGATAGTCGTTATGAGTCATAGGTTGACCCATAACGACTAGAACACTTTAACATATCAAACACTCTCTTTACTCTCTCAAAATTCCCCATTCAAGACAAGTTTAGGGTTTCAAGGGAAGTGATCATCTAGGGAACCAAGGGTGGTTTCTTCTTCAAATTCCTTACTGATTAAGGTATGTGTATCTCTCTCTACACTGGTATTTTCGTAATGACATGAAATTTATTTATTATTAACATGGTTTTGGTATTGCGTTTTGAATGATGTGTTGAGTGTTTTGGATATAATTTGTTTGAATGTTTTCCCATGAATACTATTGATTTATTATGCATTAAATTATTAGTTTATACACTCATTGGGGAGCATGGGAATGGTGAATGAATTTAGGGGTACAAGGATTCCCCAAACTTATGAACAATGTAATTAGGGGTACAAGGATTCCCTAAATAATTGGATTTTTTTTGTATTGAAATTGGTAAGAACCCCAACCTACTTGCATAATTGGTTTTAGAATGTGATTTATCAATTATCTTGACTTATTTTTTTTAAAACTAATGCATGGCATAAATGGAAAAATGGTTAAGGATGGCTTTGAAAACCTTGTGGTATACTAGGATTCCCATAAGTGGATAATAATGATCTTAAAAACCTTGTGAGGTACAAGGAATCCCCCAAGTAGATTTTAATAATGGAGTCTGGGGTACAAGGATTCCCTAAAGTGATGGCTTAATGATATATACTTGCAAGTTGTAGTTGGTATGATGATACCACTTTATTATGCCTTAATTAAAGACTCCCAGAACTAATGGATGAGTTATGTGCTAAATGTTTTAACTAGGCTTATTGAGGGTTGTGATAGCTAGCCGTGAAGGTGTGAGTCCCGAAGGACTGATGTTGGAAACACACATCTGCCGATGTGAGGGATGATCTATATGGATCTGTACCTATGTCGCACTATAAATATATTTGTATCATGGTTGGCGTAGGGTACAAGGATTCCCTGGACTTCTATGATATCTTTGGTTCGTGTGGCTAACACATACTGGGGCCCGACTAGGGGGAGACACTAGACCCAAATAGACCGTGGGATGGTTTATGACATTCAAGCTACACAACCTAGGATAAAGTTTTAAAGTTCATGCTAAGACCTCTTCCCTACCCTAGCAAGCTATATATATATATACTTGCAAATGGTTATATGCATTGGATTTTTACTGACTTTGAACTATCGGTCATGGAATTATTTTACCCTTTATCCCTGAGTTACATGTTACTGCTCAACCCACTAACCTTCTCTGAATGTTGTATTCCCATGTGATAAAGGGTCCTTAGGCAATCCTACTTTTCCTGTGGAGTGTTTGGTGGATCGGCTCAATTCGTTAGTTGTTTGAGGTGAAGTGGTGAGCTTCCATTCTCCGAAAGACTTGATCATTCCATCTATTTCCTTTCATGAATTAGAATTCAATACTTCACATTAACATTATCATTGTCATTGTCATGAATTATTATTGAAGACTTCACATTAACATTATCATTGTCAAAGTCGGGGGCATGTCCCGACGTAGGTTATTTTTATGGTACAGAGGCTTTGTGGATTGCTGTGGATGGGTTTTGGATGTTGACATTCATACACTTTTGTGTCACTATTTACTCCATCATGTTATATGTTCAAAACTCATTCGTTGTCATGTGGTTATGTGTGTTTTGTATGTTTAGACAAAGGGGATTATCTCTGAACCTCAGTGGACTTGGGATGCCGGTCACGGCTAGGCCCTGGTTCGGATCGTACCAACAACAATATTAAAACACAGTCCCGTGCCTCCTATGACCTTTATAGATTAGAATAACCAATTTCCAACCTTCTAAACATTTTTGAGATACTAGTTAGGACTAACTAATCATAATTGGAGTTGTCGAGATACTAATTGGAAATCAGGGAGACAGACTGAAATAGTACAATGGGATGGACGAAAATGAGATTTATTTCCTAGATGCCTTGTAGTTTCCTAATGATTTTATGTGGATCTCAACACACCAAAATGCAAGACAGTAATACCCCAAACTTACTTAAAGCCTATTTCCGTCTCTATATGATTAAGGAATGACTTCCCAAGTGACAAATATTTTAAACCGTGTAGAATTTCCCTAATATCGACTTTTTGTTAGGTAAATAATTGAATAAGATTTCCATCGATACCAAATTCATCAAAATCCGATATCGGGGTAAAAAGTTATGGATGTTTTACAAAAAGTTTTCTGAACTGCCTAGGTGCAACGGGTAGACCGACAGACTGTCGATCTAGAAACGGAACGTCACCCATAGACATTTCCATGAGGTAGTAGTCCCATTAACTGTCCAAGTGCGATGGTCAGGACCGACGGACCATCGACCCAGCGATGGACCGTCGCATGTCCCGATCAGTAATTTTAAGTCACTTTTAAAAAGGATATTTGGTATTTTTTCACCCTTTTTAGCACCTATTTATATCAGATCAAGGCTCCTAACTTCATTATTCATCTATAAAATCAAAATCTAGGGTTTCTTTCAAGATAAAAAAGCCAAGAACAAGATCAAAACCCTTCTTCAAGAAAACTCAAGAAACCAAGAATCTCTCCAAGAACTTTCAAGAAAAAGTCTCCTAATGTACGTTAGATGTTGATTCTTGGGTTTCTTCCACCCAAGAAGTCCAAGAATCCTTTTCAAAATTTTAAATTTTATGTATTTATGAGATTTCATAATTTGTGTATTGATTTTCATGATTATGTGTTGTTGAGTTGTAATTCATGCTTTTAAATACAAGCTGCAAGTCTTGATCTTGATATGGGTTGAATTGCATTATGTCAATGTTAAAACCCTAAATTTTTCAATTTGGTTGGTGGAATCATGATACTTGGGTGTAGTATTTGTTGCATAACCAAAGTATGCTCTCCACATGTTTGACAAAATGCGTATGCGAAGGAAGTAGAGTCAATATAGCATGGTTAGCAAGAAATCCCTAATTATGTATAAGTTCATGTAAGCCAAGTATTTGTTGAAAAGTTTTATTGAATGATTTATGATATGTTGTATGTATTCCCATTCACGTGTATTCCTTATTGAGTGAACTTTGATATATTGGTAAGCATTTCCTATACCTTTATATGTTCATGATATTCAAGTGATTTGCGAGATGCCGCATTGATTATGTTGTGGATGATAGCCTATTGTCATGTCATGTATGAGTTGTCTTGTTTTATGATATTTATGTTATCGAGTCCAGGGGGTATTTAATACCTGAAATTTAGCTACTTGTCTAGAGCTAAGCCAGTCTCAAGATAATCTCAGTCGTGTTATGCTTAGTAGAATTCAGACAGTTACAAAACTTAAGGAAATTCAGTGATCTCAGTATAAGTGCAATCCAGTCTTAGTATCAGTCTAATACGACTTAGTATTCAGTTCCAACTCAACAATATTCAGAAGTAATTAGTATTCAGTAGTACTCAGTAGTATTCAGTATTCAACTCAGACTTCAGTGAGACTTAGTAGGCTAACAAGAATTCAGTAGTATTTAGACAGATAGTAGAATCCAAGTAGCATTCCGTCAGATAACAGAACCAAGTGAACTCAATCAAATTAGTCACAAAATATGAACAGTAACCGATTCAGCTCAATCTAAGTTCAATTAAGAATCAGTTCAGAGTCCTTCAGTTGGGAGTAGGAACTAGCACCGAGCGAGTGCAGGGATGACGGCTTCACCATTAGAGAGGTAGAGTCGTTTGTAATAGTCCCTAAATTCTAGAACTGCGTAACCAGCGCAGGAACAGGAGTCACCCGTTAGATTAAGGCTTGACTATCATACTTCCTTAGGCTTGACTTCCTATTTAGGGTCACCCATTAGGGAGGCTTGACTATAGTAGAGGTTTTTACCCGTGGCACGGTATTGACACCCTTCTAGCTGGGATTATAGGTTGGACCCTACTAAATCAGATTCGAGGCATGTTAGTTAAGTGAGAACTTCTACAGTTGCAGTTTCAGTATCAGTCTTCAAAGTAGAACTAAAAAATCAGGACTGTCAGATACAATCACCCATCTCAGTAAGGAGCTTAGATAGTTCCATAGATTCATAGACCACCCGCTAGATAGGCCTGGTCTCACATAAAGTTAATTCGTATCAGTACTAATCGATCCATAGATCACCCATTAGATAGGCCTGATCTCAAACTCAGTCCATCATTTCTACTATTAAAAGATTCAGAGACTTTTGCTAGATAGGTCTGATCTGAGATACAATCATTTCTTATCATTATTAGTAGATTCAGTGATCATCCGTTAGAGAGGTTTGATCTCAAATTTAGTCAGTCGATAATATCAAGCTCAGAATTCAGTTATTGATATATGTAGATTTAGTTATTCAATTATTCAGTATTCCAGAGTTAGTAAACTCAAATATCAGTATTAGTAGACCCAGTCATAAGTAAGTCAGTATTCAAAAACCAGTATTCAGAGTTCGTATTTAGTGTTACTGCAATTCTAATTTTGGTTTGTGCGTTCATGCATATATCCTCATTAAGTATTCTTATTTTATTTAGTTAAGTAATGTTCATGCATAAGCCCTTGTATTCAAAATTACCTCATCTAGCATACCAGTACATTCAAAGTACTAACACATACTTTCCTGCACTATGGCATCTTATACCAAAGGTTCAGATGTATGGGATCCAGAGCACCCATAGCTATCCTAACTCAGTCAGCAACAATAGATGTAGCAGTGAGTCCTCTTCATTCGAGGATGATCCATATTTTATTATTGTATTAGATTCAGTTTAGTTTTAGTAGATGGAGTTTGTTGGGGACATATCCAATCAACTCCACAGTTCAGACAATTTAGAGGCCTTTTGAACAGATGTATCAGTATTCAGTTTTCAATTTTGAGTATTTTAGACGTTTTAAACCTTATGGCAACTTTCCGCTAGTTTTCTGCATTTATTTTAGTATATTATGCAGTGCTCAGTTATAGGTACCGACAAAGGGTTAGCTTATGGTCCTTCGGGATCATGATCATCATATGGTATTTTGGTTCCAGAAAATTGGGGTATTACAAACTTGATATCAGAGTCTAAGGTTCAACAGTTTCCTAGGAAGTCTGAAAGCCGCATCTAGTAGAGTCTTATGCATGGGTGTGTTACGCGCCATATTTATGTACAAGAGACTACAAGATATTTTAGGAATGGTTTCCCTTCTTTCAGTGTTTATGTCATGTGAGTATGAATAAGTCCCAGTTCATCCTCAGTCTAATCCATTCTTTCCTTCATTTACAGAGTATGCCTCCTCGCAAAGCCAATGCCCATAGGGATGATAACCATCCACCTCAGCTCGTAGATCCTCCGAATAAGAATGTGTCACATGCAGAGTTTTAGGAAGATTTTTAGGTGCTAGACCAAGCTGTGACAACTAATGTTCAGGGGAATCGTCAGGCTGCAGCCCCACCTCAGCAATATAGGGATTCAGCCGCAGTCAGGATCAGAAATTTCATGAGAATGAATCTGCCAGAATTTTTTAGGTCAGTAGCAGGTGAGGACCCATAGCTTTATCTTAAGGAGGTGAAGAAGATCACCCAGATTATGCATGTTTTTAAGGAGGAAAATGTAGAGTTAGCATTCTATAGGCTGAAGGATATTTCTCATGATTGGGTAGTGATGTGGAAGAAGAGTAGAGGGGAGTATACAACTTCCATGACTTGGCAGGAGTTTCAGGATGCCTTTCTAGATAAGTTTTCCCGCTAGAGATGAGAGAAGCTAAGGTAGAAGAGTTTATGAACCTAAGAAAAGGATCCATGACAGTAAAAGAGTATTGTCTTAAGTTCAATCAGTTAGCTAAGTATGCTTCTGACTTGATAGCTGACCCTAGAGCTAGCATGAGTAAGTTTATGACTGGTGTATCTGGGTTGGTCTTAAAGGTGTGCAGAACTGCTATGCTCAAAAGAGACATGGATCTTGCTAGGTTAATAATGCATGCTCAATAGATAGAGGCAGATAAATTTAAGGAGAGAGAAAGATCTAATAAGAGATCCAGATCAGGTAGTTACAACTTTTCTCAGGCCGGGTCACAGGGTGGTAGTCGTTCTCAGCATAGCCAGAAATTTTCAGTCCCATCTCCATTCTTAGATAGTGTACCCGCATCAAAGTTCGGGGATATATGTCAGGATGGGGCGACAGGCTCCAAAACTCAGGGTAGTAAAAGCAGTGTTCGTACCTATCCACTTCATGGAGAATATGGCAAGAATCACCTAGGTGTGTGCTGAGCTAACAGTCAGGTATGTTTTGGATGTGGTAAGCCAGGCACTAGAATGCGAGAATGTAGAGTGCTAGCTCAGAGGGGTAGAGAATTGCATCAACAGGGTGCCACTTCCGGTGCCAATAGTGGTCAACGTTAGAACAGACTCTATGCGCTTCAGACTCACTATGATCAGGAAAGGTTCCCTGATATAGATTCGGGTACGTTACGAGTCCTTCATCTTTATGATATGCATCCTTACATCCTTTGCTCCCATTTTGAGCTTAAGTATTCAGCATGAGTTAGTTAGTAGAGCCAGCAAGTCAGTTTAGCACTCAGACAGTCAGATTTGTATAGTTTGTTATCTCACCTCTTCACCTGATCATGCTATCAGAAATCTCCAAAATGTAACTATTCCAAGACAGAGTATACTAGTAGCTGTGAGTATAGCTTAGATCACGTATTATGCATCAGTTTTGGATCTCAGACGGTTAATCATGACCCAGTTTGTAGGTGCCCCGTGCACTACCCCAGTATTTTAGTAAAATATTATTAGAGGGACATAGAGTCCCAACGGGGAGATACCCCATGATATTCCAATACTTTTATGTCCTTAGACTCATTCAATTGCATGTTCAAACTCTCCTTACAGAGTTAATACCAATTATCATTGCATACTCAGTCATGCATTCAAGAATCAGTTATATTCATGCATTAGATATGCATGTTCAGTAGAAAAAAAATCAGATTTTCAGTGTATAAAGTCATGCATTCATGAGAGAATTATGAGTAGCTTCAGCCGTGTATTCCATGCATAATATATGTATGTCTAGTATAAGAACTCAGTATATCAGTAGTGTCATATCACATAGTCATGTTTTAGGTATTCACATTCCTTAAGTAAGTTCACTCGATCAGTATTCTTAGCCTAACAAGCGACATTCGAGGATGAATGTTCCCAAGGGGGAGATATTGTAATACCCCAAACTTTCTTAAAGCCTATTTCCATCTCTATATGATTAAGGGATGACTTCCCAAGTGATAAATATTTTAAACCATGTATGATTTCCCTAATATTGATTTTTTTTCATGTGAAGAATTAAATAAGCTTTCTGTCGATACCAAACTCGTCAAAATTTGATATCGGGGTAAAAGGTTATGGACATTTTACAGAAAGCTGTCTGAACTGCCCAGGTGCGACGGGAAGGCCGACGGACCATCGAGCTAGCGATGGACCATTACCCATAGCCGTCGCCATGAGGAAGTAGTCCCATTAACTGGCCAAGTGCGACAGTTAGGACAGATGGACCATCGACCCAGTGACGGACCATCGTACCGCACCATCGCATGTCCTGGTTAGTAATTTTAAGTTGCTTTTAAAAGGGATTTTTGGTCCTTTTTCCACCCATTTTAGCACCTATTTATATCAGATCAAGTCTCTTAAATCCATTATTCATCTATAACATCAAATGCTAGGGTTTTTTTCAAGATAAAAAACCCAAGAACAAGATCAAAACCCTTCTTTAAGAAAACTCAAGAAACTAAGAATCTCTCCAAAAACCTTCAAGAAAGAGTCTCCTAAGGTATGTTAGATGTTGATTCTTGGGTTCCTTCCACCCAAGAAGTCCAAGAATCCTTTTCAAAATTTTAAAGTTTATGTATTTATGAGATTTCATAATTTATGTGTATTAAAGTTCATGATTATGCGTTGTTGAGTTGTAATTCATGCTTTTGAATACAAGTTGCAAGTCTTGATCTTGATATGGGTTGAATTGCACCATGTCCATGTTCAAACCCTAAATTTTGCAAGTTGGTTGGTGTAATCATGATACTTGGGTGTAGTATTTGTTATATAACCAAAGTATGCTCCCCACATGTTTGACAAAATACGTATGTGAAGGAAGTAGAGTCAATATAGCATGGTTAGCAATAAATACCCAATTATGTATAAGTTCATGTAAGCCAAATTTTTGTTGAAAAGTCTTATTGAATGATTTATGATATGTTGTATACATTTCCATTAACGTGTATTCCTTATTGAGTGAACTTTGAGATATTGGTATGCATTTCCTATAACTTTATATGTTCATGATGTTCAAGCGATTGGCGAGATATCACATTGATTATGTTGTGGATGATAGCCTATTGTCATGTCATGTATGAGTTGTCCTGTTTTATGATATTTATGTTACGAGTCCTGGGGTATTTAATACCCGAAATTTAGCTGCTTGTCTAGAGCTGAGCCAGTCTCAAGATAATCTCAGTCATGCTATGCTCAGTAGAATTCAGACAGTTACAGAACTTAAGGAAATTCAGTGATCTTAGTATAAGTGCAATCCAGTCTTAGTATCAATCTAATCCAACTTAGTATTCAGTTCTGACTCAACAATATTCAGAAGTAATTAGTATTCAGTAGTACTCTATAGTATTCTGTATTCAACTCAGACATCAGTGAGATTCAGTAGGCTAACAAGAATTCAGTAGCATTTATTCAGATAGTAGAGTCCAAGTAGCATTCTGTCAGTTAACGGAACCAAGTGAACTTAGTCAGATCAGTCAAGAAATATGAGCAGTAATAGATTTAGCTCAGTCTAAGTTCAGTTAAGAATCAGTTCAGAGTCCTTGAGTTTGGATTAGGAACTAGCACCGAGCGAGTGCAGGGATGATGGCTTCCCCGTTAAAGAGGTAGAGTCATTAGTAATAGTCCCTGAACTACATAACTGCGTAGCCAGCGCAGGACCAGGAGTCACCCATTAGATTAAGGCTTAACTATCATACTGCCTTAGGCTTGACTTCCTATTCAGGGTCACCCATTAGAGAGGCTTGACCATAGTAGAGGTATTTACCCATGGCAAGGTATTGACACCCGTCCAGCTGGGGTTACAGATTGGACCCCACTAGATAAGATTTGGGGCATGTCGGTTAAGTGAGAACTCCCACAGTTGCAGTTTTAGAATCACTCTTCAGAGTAGAACTCAGAAATCAAGACTGTCAAATACAATCACCCATCTCAGTAAAGAACTTATATAGTTCCATAGATTCATAGACCACCCACTAGATAGGCCTGGTCTCATATAAAGTTAATCAGTATTAGTACTAATAGATCCAGAGATCACCCGTTAGATAGGCCTGATCTTAAACTAAGTCCATCATTTCTATAATTAAAAGATTCAGAGATCTTCTGCTAGATAGGTCTGATCTCATATACAATCATTGCTTATCATTATTAGTAGATTCAGTGATCATCTATTAGAGAGGTTTGATCTCAGATTTAGTCAGTCGATAGTAGCAAGCTTAGAATTCAGTTATTAATATGAGTAGATTTTGTTATTCAATATTCAAGAGTTAGTAAACTCAGATATCAGTATTAGTAGACCTAGTCATCAGTAAGTTAGTATTCAAAAACCAGTATTCAGAGTTCGTATTCAGTGTTACTGCGATTCCAGTTTTGGTTTATGCGTTAATGCATATATCCCCATTCAGTATTCTCATGTTATTCAGTTAAGTAATGTTCATGCATAAGCACTTGCATTCAGCCTTACCTAATCTAGCATACCAGTACATTCAAAGTACTGACGCATACTTTCCTGCGCTATGGTGTCTTATACCATAGGTTCAGACGTACGGGATCCAGAGCACCCATAGCAGTCCTGACTTAGTCAGCGGCAGTAGACGTAGCAGTGAGTCCTCTTCATTCAAGAATGATTCATATTTTATTATTGTATTAGATTTGGTTTTGTTTCAATAGATGGAGTTAGTTGGGGACATGCCCTATCAACTCCACTGTTCAGACAGTTTAGAGGCTTTACGAATAGATGTATCAGTATTAAGTTTTCAGTTTTGAGTATTTTAGACGTTTTGAACCTTATGGAAAGTTTCTGCCAGTTTTCCGCATTTATTTCAGTATATTATGAAGTGCTCAGTTATAGGTACCAACAGAGGGTTAGCTTGTGGTCCTTCGAGATTATGAGCACTGTGTGGCATTCTGATTCCAAAAAATTAGGGAGTTACAAAGACTCTACTCGAATTTGATCTTGTATTGAGAGACTGGTAACCTAGGTTCTAATAATATCTTGTCACAATCCAAATCATAAGATCATACGGGCACCTACCCAACTCTATCCTAGATAGGAGAACCCATACCACCCAACCTTTGACCACTGTGGAAAAGCATTTCTAAAACCTTAAGAATTATCAAATTATTAACCTTTTATTTACCATAAAAAATTAAGGTTGAAGATCCTAATGGCACGGTGTTTGAGCAGGTTATGGAATATGAAAGGATACCTGAATATTGCACAAAATGTATGTAGGCAGGGAATAAATTTAATATTAAGGAGGTGACTAGGGGTAAGGGTTCACCTATAATGGTCTAGAAGTGGTAGAGGAAACCACTCATGCCTACTGCAGTAGGAACTTCAAAACTAGGACCTGAATAGAAACCTACAAATAAAGAAGAATAGATAGAGAATGTGGCAGAATCATGACATTAGGTTGCAACCAAGTCAGTAGAAAAAAAACATAGGAGTGCTGTCTAAACCACAAAATATGATAGTAACTAATGGCTTTAGTCTCTTGCTACGAATGATCAAGAGATTCTAGACAAAGATGCTAGTTAAAGTATGCTATGGTATGACATTAGAGGTACCACTGTTAAATTGATCAATGAACTTGATCACCAGGAGCACAAGAGGAATAAATAAACTTCATGAACAAGAGAAACTTAAGCTATTTTTGAAGGATAATAGAGTTAGTATTATTGATATTATAGAACAAAAAGTAAAGGAGAATATAAATAGCAAATTTATTCAAAAAATAGCACTTGGATGAAAGAATACAGTAAATATGGATTCTCTAATAAAGAGAGGGTCTGGCTGGTGTGGAACCCTCAAGTAATTGACTATCCAATAATGAGTAAGTCTTACTAATTCTTTTAAAGTAGAGTACAAATAAAGGGTAATAATATGGTGTTCTCTTTTATGGCAATATATGGACTACAGACTATACATGACAGAGTGTAAATATGGAATGATTTGTGGATACTGGTGGCCGATACACAGGAACCTGTGTTGTGTATGTGGGATTTTAATTCAATATTAACAAGATATGATAGGCCACACGGTATTCAAATACAGGAAGTGGAAGTTAGATATTTTGCAGATTTTATTATTGATACTAATATGACATAGTTGAAAACAATTGGTAGGTCCTATATGTGGTCTAATGGACATACATGTATTAAGATTAATGAAGCTTTAGAGAATGCTGAGTGGATGCTATAAATGTCTATTGGGGAGGTGAATGTGCTGAAATCTAGGATATCTGACCATTCTCATATGAGCTTGGATCTAGGAAGGGATTGTAAGAGTTCTTATAAAACATTCCAATTCTCAAACTATCTTGTAGAACATCTAGAGTTTATAAATAAGGTAAGGATGGATTAGCAGAAAAGACAGAGGGGAGATATGAAAGCAGTTTGGTAAAATTTGTCAAGAGTAAAAGGAAATCTCCAGCAACTTAACAATAATGAATTTATGAGGGTGAGAGATAAGGTGATTGACTTGAAAGACCAACTTAACAGGATACGGGAAATCATGAGGGCTCTTGTACAGGTTGGTACAAATAGACAACATGAAAGAGAGGTAAGGTAGCATTTAAAGAAATTCCGTTTGATTGAAGAGAATGTAATGCAACAAAAGTCAAGAGTACAATTATTAAATCTAGGTGATTCTAACAAGCCTATTTCTTTGCTCACGCGAAAGGTAGGGTGGATCCAAACATAATTACTAGGTTGTTGAATACATAAGGGGTTAGAGTGCAAACATAGGAGGATATATAGCATGAGGTCATTACTTTTTATAACGGATTACTGGGACAATCAACTTCCACGTTGCCTATTGTTAATATTAGTATTATGAGAAATGGATAGACTTTGAATAGAGAACAACCACTAAAATTAAAACCATAACTGAAGTAGAAATGGTTAATTCTCTTAAGGATATTAATGATTTGAAGGTTCCAGGTCATGATAGGTTTAATGCAGTGTTTTTTAAGAAGGATTGGTCAGTGGTATGCAAGGATATCACAAATGCAGTGCTTAGGTTTTTTGACACAGGAAAAATGTATAATCTTATCACCTGTGCTTAAGTCATTTTTATTACTAAGGTAGAGAATCCTATAAGAATTGGTGAATATAGGCCAATATCATGTTACTCAACATCATACAAGATCATTTCTAAGGTGATCATAGCAAGGCTATAATAGATGATAAGTTCTTTGGTTTATTCTAATCAGTTAAATTTTATACCAGGAATTGTACTCAAAGATAACACTATTGTCAATCATGAATTAGTGAAAGGTTATGAGAGGAAAGGGATATCGAAAAGGTGTATGAGCAAAATTTACATGAGGAAAGCTTATGATTCATTGGAATGGATTTTTTTGGGGCAAATTCTAGCTAAAGTGAAGTTCCTTGCATGGTTATTAAATGGATCATGCTCTATGTTACAACTGGCACATATTCAGTGATGGTAAATAGTAAAGCCACCACACCTTTTCATGAAAATTGAGGGGTAAAATAAAAGAGATCTATTGTATTCTTACCTATATCTACTAGCCATGGATTACCTCACTAGGATACAAAAGATCTTCCAATCAACCTCTGACTTTCATTATCATCCAAGTGTAAGCCACAATAAATTATCCAACTAAGTTTTGTTGACGACTTATTATTGTTCTGTAGAGGTGACTTAAAATATGTACAGTGCTTATATAGCTATTTTGAGATGTTTTCTAAAGCATCAAGACTGGTGGCAAATATTGATAAAAGTAATGTGTATTTTGGAGGGGTCAAGCAGACTACACAAAAGAAAATTTTTCTGGAACTGCAATTCACTAAGGTATAATTAGCTTTAAGATACCTTGGAGTCCCTTTAAGAACTAAACGATTGTCACCTGTACAATGCAAACCTCTAATTGATAAGTTGCTGGGCAGAATCATAAGTTGGACAACCAAATTTCTTTCATATGTAGGGAGGACTCACCTAATCAAGAGTGTTCTATTTTCCATATCGATATTTTGGTCCCAAACCTTCTCCCTTCCTAAAAAGATTATACAAGTTATAGAGTCCATTTGAAGGAGATTTTTGTGGACGGGAAATGTAGATGCTTCAAAAAAATCTCTAATTGAGTGGGAAAATTTATGTTGTCCTAAATCTAGTGGACGGTTGAACTTTTTGGATATTTACACATGAAAAAAACCTGCTATAGGTAAAAGTTTATGGAATCTCTGTAAAAAGAAGGACAAACTATGGGTAGAATGGATTTATATCTACTATGGACATGAAGGAATATGGGGAACACAAGATAAATAGGCTTCTTAGATAGTATAAAGGATCTTAAAAGCTAATAAGCACCTGTAGGAGGCCGATTTCAATAAGGACACAGTGTTGTCTATGAATAACTACTTCATCAAGAAGGTCTACTTATAGATGGGGGAGAAATGATCCAAGTTTAATAGAGAAAACTGGTGTGGTCCAAATATGGTGCTCCCAAATGCTTATTTATGCTCTAATTTGGCAGTTAAAAGAAGGATAGCCACCAAGACAAGATTAGAAAAGTGGCGATTCATTGATTTTGCTACATGTCCCTTATGTCAGGAAAAGGATAAAAACATGGATCACTTATTTTTTGAATGTTCATTTGTTGCTACTATATGGGATTAGTTGTTAGCCTGGCAAGGTATTATCAGAACAAGCTTGAAGTGGAAAATTAAAGTACATTGGGGATTGAGATTCATGAAAGAAAGAGGTAGTAAGGCACAAGTGTATAGAATGACATTAGTTAGTGCCATTTACTCAATTTGGTTGGAGCGTAATGCAAGAGTATTTCAACTTAAACAAAAAACAAGCTCATTATTAGACAAGTTATCGATTATGTTCATGGGAAAGGAGTTCACCAAGATAGATTAGCTCATAGGCTACTGGAACTTAATAGGAGTCCATAGCTATTAGAGTAGTTATCTTGATAGGAGAATTTATTGTTGGTTTTAGCAAGATTTGGGGTTGTTCTTGTCCAAGTGTGCTATTTTTCTTCTTTGAAATGACACTTTGGTAAATAAAATTTTACTTACCATAAAAAACCTTTTATCTAAAATAAAATTTATTACATTAAATACCTTGTAGAATTTAATAAAACAACTTCCCATAACCTAGTCCAAAAAAGCACAAGAGCACTAAGACAAGAAGGATGACTCAAGGCACGAAGTAAGAATATAATAATAGGAGTTGCTGGAGAATGATTATTGTTGCACCTACAGAAACTTCAACTGACCTGCAACCATGGATATACCCCTAATAGAAGATATAATAAGTGTAGTATCAGCACAACCACACATATTGGTACATATAATTAGCCAACCAAGGTTAGAGAATATATAACAATATATAGAAATCAACAAGAGATCATGACAATAATAAATACCGAACAACTAAACATACCTAAGCATACTCTTACTCCCAACCTTACTGCCTTTTTATCATAATATTTTTAGTTTATTCCTAAAACACGACTAATGACAGAATTCCATGTAACAACTGATCCCATCTTGTGCACTCTCTTGTTACTGATAATTCTACACTTCTATCTTTCTCACTAATCCTTTTTCATAATATTCCTCACTTTTGATTCTACTACCATTAACCATCGGGATTTCAACCACCAAGACAATAACTAAAGCAATATCCACTTTATGTATGCAACTGTACACACCAGAGAATAAGATTCATAACAGATAAAGACAACTTATATTCTCACTTTTCTACAATATACAATAAAAAATTCTACAATGTAGAATTAAAAATTCTACAATGTACAATTAAAAACCATTAACTTACTAACCACCAACTATCTTCTTTGTGTCATTCCTTTTCAAGTTATTCATATCAAATCACTTATACTTAAGAGGTCCAATCACCAACCAATCATGTATCAAATGATATACCACAATACAAATCACCATAGTTCAATAACAACAACAAAAAAATAGTCATCCAATAATTTTAATGTAATGTGTAGAAATAGTGTAGACATATACTAGGGTTGATAGGGACCCTTAGTCATGACCTGTAGGGGACGAGCTCAGTCTATGTATAATATCAACATGGTACTCGATCCCAACATCAATCTATACTGGTGTGACACCCAATTCTAATATCAACAAAATAGGTAAAATAGCAACAATAAGGCTCAAAAACCAACAATATCAATATGCAAGTTCATAATTTAATTCATCAATACTTAAAATTTTCATTTAATTATTTTAACTTAAACTTTAACATCATTGCAACCAACAATCACTTGCGTGCTTGAAAGCTAATTATAATCATCTAACTCAATACAAGCATAGATTCAAATCAACTATACAACTATTTTCAATCAACCCATCCTTATCCAACCTTCAAGAATTATTACCAATTGACTCGTCCTACCTTAAGATAAGCAAACATACCAAGGATAGGTTCTCCCATACAAAAAATTAACCTCACTAATTTCTCTTCGCTTACTATCATCTACCTTTATTCTGATTCTCATATTCACTTAAGGACGCTTTATAACACTAATCCTCTCTATATTTATTACATTAACCCCCACACAAGAAACTAAAGGCAATACTTAGTTCTACCTACAACCCTATCTTTTTTCTTTCTTAACCCTATTATTGGTTGTACTTAAATCTACTAACTCCTCTTTCCATAAATGCCACGACTCAAACTATTCCACTCTACAACCAACCTAAAAACATATAAGGCACTTCTAAGTCTACTGAATAAGTCCACCCCTTAACATACTCTTTTTAAACATATCTCATACCAACAATAATTTTTCGACCTACCTCTAGTTCATGCAAGCATAACAATTCCTCAACATATAAAGGGTTAACACCTACCATAAACTCAACCATGCATTACCAACTATATCTAATCCATTACCTTAAGTTCAGTTGGTTATATATTCCATCCAAACTCTATGCCTGTAGGCCTATACATGATCTCCTATCAAACTATAGTTATTACATAAATCTAATGTGATTAAACTACAACCTACCTTTTGGATGAGTTCACTGCTATGGAGAGTGAACATTCTTTCCTCCAGTGCTTTTGCTATCTAATCCATCACCGTTTCTTTAGGAAAATACTTGGAAATCACCCTCTAAGATCTTGGCCTCTAAATTTTTCCAGTTTTGAGCCTAAGGTTCACCTATAATATTTCTAGAGGCGACAACAATATAAGAGACCATAGCTTGGGGGAAGAGTTTTAAAAACACTCAGGAGACTTACTGCCTAACAATTACTACAACGATCAGAGTGTCGCTTCAACAACATTAATGTAGTGGCAGTTGGCAGACCTGGCCCAATTTGAAAATTTGGTCCAATTAATTTTGGCCTGTAGATTTTCTATCACAAAATTTAATTCTAGTCGGGCTTGAAATGTACTTTGATAAAATTATTTTGCCAAAACTATCTTTAACATAACGATGAAACATTTCATTACATATTTTCTCTCTGGCTTTCATTTTCACTTTATATACAATTTGGCCAATCTTTTAAAATTAGGTTTTATTTCAAGAAATGTTTTTTTCAAAAATGCTTTTCAAAGAAGTACTTTTAGTGAGAAATAATTTGTGTTTGATCAATAAATTGGAAAAACACTTTTGAGCGGTACTTAGTGTTTGGATAATATTTGTAAAGCTCTTAAGTGTATTTTTCTCAAAAGTTCTTGTAAAGAAAAACTACTTTTTCAGCTTCTGGTAAAAATTTTTGCCACTCCCCAGACGTACTAATTTTCTCCTAAAATATTGGTCCAACACCTCATTTTAAAAAATAAGCACTTTTAGAAGAAAAAAAAGTAGTTTTGAAAAAATAGCTTTTCCAAAAAAGATATTACTCTTTATCTTTTTCAATTCTTATTTGTGTATTTGCAGAGCTGGTTCTATAGTTTTATAAAATTTTATCTTTTCTTTATTAAAAACAAGCTCTTCTCTTGATTGCCATAGTTTGTTAGTTTTACTTTATGTGTTTTCTCAATAATTTTACCTTTCTATATTTTTAAAATCAACTCTAAATTCAAGTTTTTTCCACTTTCTCGATTTAAATTAGACTTCAATTATTAGTTTTCGTTAGTTAATTCTACAAATTTCTTTCTTAATTAGATCTTATTTATAATACTTGCTACCTTAGTATTATCTTCTCCACCTTTTTAACAAAAAATCTTACAGGTTGGTATTAGCTTTGACCATTCTATTTTATTGGGTATTTGTCACGACCTGAATCCGGGCCTAGCCGTGATGGGCATCTCAAGTCCACAGGGAAACGGAGATCACCCCCTCACACCTAAACAACCAACAAACATATTCAATGTTGGATGAATTTCGAACATATAACATGATAACATAAGGATAAACTTACATATATTTAAACCATGACTATAATCCGTCAACCAAAAACCAGCCAAATGGCATACCAACAACACCCAAGCCCACAGTAATCCAACAAAGCCTTCTAAACAAAGGACTAAAACTAAATACCAATAAAGTATCGTGACATGCCCCCGACTATAGACGAAACAAGTCTACACAATCTGAGACATAAGAGACTAAAATATGAAATATAGACTTCCGATGTGTGAAAGCTCACCACTTTAATATCAACTCACAAATTGACCTCGAATTCGAATCACTGTGCAAGAGAAGTAGAAGTATGGAAAATTCCTGCATCGTGTGGGGATACAACATCCGAAGATGGTTAGCAGGGTGAACGCTAACATGTAACTCGAGGTTTGGGATAACATAATGCCATGATCAATAATTTCAAACTTATTAAAAATCTAATGCACATAATCAAAGGCATACACACACACATATATCACAAGTCGGGATAGGGAACAAGGTTTAACATGCACTTTAAAACTTTAACCTTGATTGTATAGATCAACCGTCATAAAATAATATCCATGAGCTATATGGGCCCCAGCTCTCACCCCCCGATCGGACCCCAGTATGTGTATCCACACGAATCAGAGAAAGATCAGACATATATACACAGGGGACTCATTCCCTCCAATTATATACTAAGGTAACTTAAGCACCCTATAATGAAATATGATATGGGGGACTCGAATCCTCCACTAATAATAATATCAATAAAGTGGACTCGAACCACCTGGTCACAAGCTAGGGAACTTGAACCCTCAAACTATAATGACCCCCGCACCGACTGGCGTGGTTTCCAGTGTCGGTCACTCGGACGTTCACTTTCATGACTCAACTACACAACCCTCTTTTAAAGCATAATTAAAATATTTAACACATATTCTCATTTTCATTAAACCAATTACACACCAAGGCATCCTGTTGGTATCGTCATACCAACCTCACTTTCAAGCTAATTCATTATGCCATGTTATCTACTCAACTAACTGGGACTCGATCCCATAAGTCAAAAGATATTCAAATAATCAATCATTCGGGACTCAAACATATTTAATCAATCGAACCCACAAGGTTTCAATTCCACCATTTATACATGGCCACCAAAGCCTTTCAAGGAAAACATGCATACTTCATTATCCTTTTTATGTCAATGCATTATTACAAGTGGAAAAACCAAACTATGTGACAAAAGCCCCTTTTCATTGATAATTTCACAAACATGTTGAGGGCATACAATTTCCAAAACCTTAATTAAGGCAAAATCATCAAATTGGGGTTTACCCATGACGCCTTTGCTTAATCACCATTTCCATTCACCCCCAAGTACAAAAAAATATTCAAAGCATAATTAACATACGTAAACCATGGAAAAACATTGTTCAACAACAAGCATTCAAAACCCTCAACTCTTATTATAAAATCAACATGATATCTCATGAATAATACTTTAAATCATATGTTATTACAAAATTGATGATGAAAGAAGAGTTACATGCTTGAAATATTCATAATTATGGAGAAGAAACCTTGAATTATCCCCTGAATGCTCAACCTTAAAGAAACCCTAGCTTGCTTATCTTGAGAGCATTTGAGAGAAAAGAGGGTATGTTTTGATTGTGTTATGGGTGAGAATAAAGTCTCAAAAGGGTTTATAGGTCGTGGGTAATTTTTAGGTCAAGAGAAAAATGTCTAAAATACCCTTATAAAAGCTGAAAATTAAAGCATCAGTCACTACGGGTGATCTTATGACTCCTAGGGTCACCTTACGACTCAGACCCTCCAGTCGTAGCCAAACTAGAACCCCCTCGGGCTCTTCACTATGAACCCTATGACTAGCATCATACGTCTTTTAATGAGACACTATGACTCATAGGGTCAAGTCATAGTCTCAATAATTTAATAGTGGCACTACACTGGACACATTACGAAATACCCTCCTTATGACTCATTATGTCCAGTCAATATCAAAGAAGTGACTTAGGCAAATACTCCTGGTCTTATTATGATTGGGTCATATGACCCGTAAATACACATTATGACTCATCAGGTGAGTCGTTGCCTAGGCAGAAAGCTCAGAACTCATAAAATTTTCAAGGGCCAAAATCCAGGGTGTTTCAGTATTATTTTTAAATCTTTCTTTGATGAAAAATTATTAATTTCTCTATTTTTGATAGTTTATTTATTGATGCTATTACTTTGCTATTAGTTTAGGTGATTTTATTTTGTTGGGTATTTTCCCCTATACTACTATTGAGTAGTTACAATAATTGACATTATGTAATCAAAGTTCAATGATATTCTTAACTCATTTTAGTTGGTGTTTGTTTGCTCGCAAAATGTGATGTTGTTGTAAATTTTAGTTATTTCTCCATTTTGATTTTCTCTTTATCTCTAATTTTCTCATCTTTTCTTCGATATACTTTTAATCACTTTCTTACAAGCTTATCTGACACACACCAATTTCTCAAGTCATGATGGCACCTACTACAACCTACTGGTAGGTAAGCCAACCCTTAGTTTAGAACAACTAGTAGGAGAATAATAAGAAAACAAAAGCAATATTACATGAAAAGAGAAAGAATACAAAAAGGAAGTAAATATGTCCCCAAAACTTGGTGAAGTCAGTACAAGAGCTTCTAATACAATAGGAGTACAAAGTGAAATCTAGAATAAAAATATGCAAAGCCATCTCTGTAATACAAAAGTAGAGATCAGTCTAAGAATAAGAAGGAGAGAAGGAACAACTCTGAATATAGTAACAACTCCAAATGTCAACAGCTCACCCTGAATCTCTTATGGCAACTCGACACAATGCATACATCAGCAATGGGAAATCGTACTATGATCTGCATAGTGTAGAAATATAGTATGAGTACCACCACAAGGTACTCAGTAGGCATCGACTGAATGAGCTCAAAAGACAATGCAAGTATAAATAACATGAAAAGCAAAAATAACATTAGAGATAGACTACTTAAGAGATGAGATATAATAATACTTAAAGGAAAAGTAAGGATAAACTATCATAGCCTATAAGTAATCTGGGACAAAGTTTTTTCAAGAAGTATCTAGTCAATGTATGATAGTATAGTGAAGAAATAGATATACGATATATAATAAAGGTATGAAGAAAGATATATACAAAAGATATATAATAGTAATATGAAAAAAGGATATATATATACATAAAATAATATTACTAAGGAAACCAAACATCAAGAATAGCTAAATCAAAAAGTTCCAACCAAAAGAAACTGGCCTAACATCTCGAGGATCATAACCAACTAGGGAAGCTAATTCTAGCATAATTAGTCTCTAATAGAAATGTGAATAATCATAACGCTCATCATAATAAGAGAAAAAGAATCAGAAGCATATCGATATACTCCTATGTCTGTCCATAACCAACCTACCATGAACTATACAGTAATAACCAAGCATTAATGTAACCAGCTAGCCCAGACAAATAATAACATAACCAAACCCCTATAATATTAGAAGGTACAATTAATCACTTAGAAATAATAATCACCACTTAATACCTATGAAGACTCCTATAAGACTAATGGATACAAGTGCCAAGTATTTATACTAGTGATATATGATGCATGCAAAAGAAGAAAGGTCATGAAAAGAAACAGATAATGCAAGCTAAACTAGTACTATATCAACACAATATATACACCTCCTCTAGCTCAACTGCTCGTAAAGGCAGGACCTATTGTGACCATCCTCTTCTAACACTACTTAAGGATAAAGGGGCCTATCATAACTTAATTTCTAAGGTCATAATAGAACCTACTAAAATCCACCAGTAGGTAAGTGGACCTATAGTTTGGAACCGTGAGTACCAGACTATTCAAAGAAAAGAAAGAAAAATGCAAAATAAATATAATAAAAGACTAATTTGTATAAGACAGTCCAAAAACCTGTTTGAATACGTACAATAGCTTCTAATATAATTAGAATACAAAATGAAATACTAAATGAATATACTGGTACAACCTATATCTTAATACAACATAAAGATCAACCTAATTTATAAGAGGGGGAATAGTAATTATCTAAATTCTATGAGCTCACCCTACATCTCTAATCCATAGCTTCTCCGCATGATGCACACAACAAAGATGAGAGCCCATACTAGAATCTGTAGGCTGTAAAATTATAGTATGATTACTAAACACATGGTACTCAGTAGGCAACTGCCGACTAAGCTCCAAAGATAATGCAAATATATATAACATGCAAGCAAGAGTGTGCCTATAGTCAAATATCCAAGAAGTGAACATAATAAAACTAAGAAGGCAATAAGGATGAATTATCCTATTCTTACCGTACTCAGGAACTAAAGCACTATACCATATACGACTAGCTGATATATAAATAAAGGGTATAAAAAGGATATATAGTAGTATACAAGGCCAAGAAATGGATATATAACATGAATAAATGAATAAAAAGAGAAATATATGGAAATACTATAGTTAGATACATACATACACACATACATACACACATATATATAAGATTAACTCAAAGGTGTAATCTAAGATCGTCATACTAATATCTTAAGGCCTCTTAATCATAGTAGGTACTAGTATCGACATAATCAAGGTTCCTAATTTAAATGTCTAAACATGAGATAATTATTTATTATAAAATAACCATAAGTGAAAGGATAAACATACCTCTAACCTTAGTATTAGTCCATAATCAACTTGTCATGAACTAACCATAATAATAATAATAAAGTAACTGGCTAGTCAACGAATAATACCTTAATTGGGCCCCATAACTAGGATGTTCAATCATCACACAACACACAACAAACAACGCTCATAACCTATACCCATCAAATACCCCATAATGTTTGTAGATATAGGAACTAAATAACCAAATGGTGATAGGCAATGCATATGAAAGAATGAATGCAAAGTAAACCCACAATACTATAATCGATCCAAGTTCCATAAAGTAACTCAGTGTATACACCTCCTCCAGTCAACGACTCATAAAGGCAGGACCTACAGTGACCTCTCTTCTCTAACATGATGACATACAAATAAGGGGCCCCTAGAGGGTTCAGAAGTACACCTATACACTGACCTGGTCCCTATCTAGGATTTACAATCATCATCATTATCATTATTATCAATTTAATCCATCCAGTACCAAAGAGATGTATATATAATAAATACACAAACTCAAACAGTGGGTAAAAAGGTGTAAAAGAGTTAGAATCGCTTTTGAACAAAGTAAATAGTAGCAGTAAAATCATGGGAATCTATCTCGGTCAATTCTCTAAAATATCATTTTAGTCTTAGCAGCTCATAATCTTCCATTAAGATGGTGTGATTCCCATTATGAAATAATTTTCTTAAAAGTAAAAAATGAGAATAAATCCATTTTAGGAAAATAGTAGTAAAACCATATTTTTAGTTAGAATCGTACCATTAAGTGAGTATGAATGTATCAAATCTATGCATGCCATCATTGGTATCAAAACCATATAATTATAAGCATCTAAACATCCATAAACTACGACTACATCCTTTATAAGGATAAATCACTCACTCGGAGTCTAACTAATATTGTATCATGGCCCTACGACCAATAATATATAACCAACATAACCATTATACATAATCCAAAAAAATATAATAATCTACCGAGTCAAGTAGTAAACCTTATACTGAAGGGTCATTTGCCTCAACTGTGTCTAATATGCTATTAATACATATTAGTCTTTTATTATATTTACTCTACTATCATCATTCATGTCTCTTGGTAATCTGTTACTAACAGTTTTGAAATAAGGGTAGTCTTACCTACTGGTATAATTATAGTATGTACCATCATGACCTAAGAATTTGTTCATGAGAAATTGGTATCCGAGCCTAGGTTTATCGGTGTGTTGGTAAAAAAGCTAAGTGTCTAGTAGATTCCTATGGATTAGTATGTAAATATTTGTAACCTATATTTGAGAGTCTATAAGGAATTCTTAGGAAATTTTATTATTTACTCCTTGTCATGTGTTCGTATTTTTATGAGCCTCAAGTATATTCTTTAACTCTATTCTGTCCCAGATAGATGATATGAGGTTATGTATAGATGCGAATGATATTTTAGAATGTATTTTTAGATTTTTAGCACAATGTCAAACTAGAGAGTCAGACATTAACATTGAAGATCTTTAGCATTGACTGGAGGATTTTGGGCCAGCCCAAGCTTTAGTAGAATTAGCAATTGCTTTATCCTTTTGATATTTATCTTTAGGGATTCTATTTTTTTTTACAAATACCTCATAGACAGAGATAAGGTCTAGGTCATCGAGTAGTTCGCAGGTTAGAGTTGGGTTTGTTGGTGTTTAGCATAGTTTCTTGTTGATTTTCGAGAATGAGAGTGGGTTTCTTAAGTGGTCCAAACATACTCTTATGCTATATAATTCAGAGCATAAGATGGTGTGTGGATTTATTAAAGTATTAACTTTGCCACTCCATTTGGATTCAGAGCATTTGATAGCAGCTGGTTTTTTTACCCTCAGGTTGTTGATCACATGAGGGCCACTAAAAGATCATATATTGAGACTTGTGAAGGTGGTGATAAGAGTCCATGTCATCATTATAGTGCTTTTGGTACACCATTTAGAATTGAGAATCCTCTTGATGGAGATCAACTTTACTTGCAGCCTAATTATTGGACACAAGTATCATCTTAGGCTATGTGTGGGTCTCATACTAATCATGATGGTCATAGTGGGTAGAGTTCTCATCGAATTTTGTAGAGTATTTGGTACTGTTCTTTAGGATGTGGTGGCCATTCTAGATCATGGTTATGGTAAAATTGGTCATTTGTCTAGAGAGTGCCCCAGATGTGAGTTGGTTACTCAGGAAGAGTTAACATATATTACCTGATATCCTAGGGGTCCTAAGGTATGTTATGATTGTGGAGATGATGGTCATCTCAGTAGGGAGTTCCTTCAGTGTCGGTTGGTCAACCAGTTGGGGTCAACTCATGTTTCTCGCCAAGTTAAAGCTTCAGGGGTTTGCTATGACTATAGAGAGACCGGTCACCGGCCCAAAGATTGCCTCGACATAGGAGTTTTAGTCATTAAACTTTTCCAAATAGTCTTATGGTATTGTAGCACTTTCAGTTAGAGGTAGTGCACTTATAACTTTAACGCTCAGTCCGAGTTTGGACTCTCTTAGAGTTATACTTTCTTAGGGATGTCGGGTATGTGACTTTGGATTTCACCATGATAAGTGCACTTTTTTATTTCCAACCTTTACTTTTCATTTGAGCGTATTAGGGATTTTGTACCCATTAATGATTATGTGCCTTGGTAGGTTTATATTGGTTGTTATGTGCCTTGGTGTAGAGTTTATGTTAATCTGATTACCCCCATAGGTGATTTATTTTAGTTGTGGATAAAGTAGATCAGTGTTGATATTTCCTTAGGGGTGTAGCATCTAGGTCCGAGTCCTATTTACCTTGGCATATTGACCTTCTTATAGCCCTAACATGGTACTTGTTATTGATTTTCATTATTGGTATCACCTACTTTTTATACTGGTATTTTTATTGTGGTTGCTATTATTGCTATTATTTGACATTGGTTGATCCTTGCTTGATAGATGGGTAGACTAGCATTATATAGTTAGAATCCCTTCCTTGCAGTTCTTATTTTTTAGATTTGGTGGCTAGCTTAGTTGGTTAATTTCTCTCTTGTAGCAAGGTGAGGTCGGTTATTTTCCTCTTCTATTGGCAATGCTAGATCGATTGTTGAATGGGATATGGTGAAGATAGGTTGGATTTCCTTGGATATTTTATGGTTCTAGAGTTGACAGTTTTGTTATATTGCCCATTTCTATGTTTAATATTCTAGGGCTAGCCTTTGGGTTTTCTGGGATTTTAGCATTAGCTATCCTTCTTTATAGCCCATTTCTAAGGTTGACTAGTTTGGGGATCCGTTTCTCCAATTTTTCTTGTTCATCGCTTGATAGTGGTCTTGGTGTTGATGTTGAGAGGTATTAGACTTGCCTTTCAATCTTCTTAGGTTCATCTCTCGATGATAGTTAATCTTGGTATTAATGTAAAGTTAGATAATTTAATCTTGTCGTGATGTGGTTTTTGTTCTAGTAGATTTAAAGGAGGTGGCGATAGGTGATCTTTTTGTAATTACTTCTTATGTTGGGAATTTAGGTATTTTTTTTTTGATATAGAGTGTTATCTTGACTAGTTTTTGGTTAAGGTTGCATTTCTCTGAGTTGCTAGAGTTTTGGTTTTCGCTGGTAGGATTTACAACCTTGTTGAGTTCTTAGGTATGCTTAGATGAATTATGCCCTTAATAGGTATGGAGTTGGTATCTTATTACTTCAGCCTTTGGTTTTCCTTTATTGTGATTTTGGTTCTCAGCTACATTTCAATTTTAGCTCCGGCAGGATATAGTGGGGGTTATGCCTAATTTTTGATAGTGATTATGAGTTGGGTGTTTCCCCTTATTGTAAACTTGTTGCCTCAATTTTAGATTTGGCGCCTTGGAATGGTGGCCTCAATATTGTTCTAGAATTTAGAGTAATGCTAACTCTATTTATAGCATTGGTGTGAATAATTTAGCCTTGATGTCGAGATTTTAGCTAAGGTTGTAGAGTTTGGATACAACCTTCGTTTCCAAATTTGTGTTAGTTGGGCATTCGTCTACTCCATATATACCTATTTAGTCCTTTTTAGTTTGGATTAGTTAGGGTCGATAGATGTTCAGACAATGTCGCATTAGCACTTGCAGATGGTTTCTTCCACTCTTAACCTTGATTTCTAGTTTTCATTAGAATTTTGGATGATCTACTAAGCAGGGGTTGTATACTCGAGTTGGATTTATCTTGGCTTTGTCCTCTATTGATGGGACATCCTGGAGAAGATCACTAAGTGGTGAGTGTTTTTGCTTCAAACTCCTGACTGCCAATTTTGGTGGTCATTCGGACCAGTTATAGCATTGAGATAGATTGCAAGCATGGGCCATCTCCATTGTATGCCCAGATAGTGCCTTATGGATTTATTCTCATGCTTTCCATTGTGGATTTTTGGTGGATCAACTTTATTTCTTCAAGGATAGTGTGATGGAGTTGCACAGACAGGACTCGAGTGACTTTCTTCTTGGTTTGGAGTAGATACCAGGATTGAAAAGGGAAACAAAAGGTTATATTTGGATATTGGATTTCGTTGCATGATTTATGCCTTAATTCACCTTTGTCTTAGATGGATTTTTTCTTGGTTGTGCTTGTATTGGTGTGGTATCAATGTATTATGGTTTGAGTTAGCGTGCATTAACCTCTCTCAGTTAAGTTGGAGTCCCGTTGGTGGTTGAGGTTGAGATTTGGTTGTTAGAGAAGTGGAGTAAGGAAGTTGGTTGAAAATGGGATACTGATGGCTAAATCTCTTGAAAGCGTTGTTTCTTCTTGGATATCTAGGGAGTCTTGCTCGAAGCATGCGATCCTGATACCTCATCCCTTAGAGCTTTTGTGATATGCCTATCCATTAACTTTCATGGATGAAAGTCCTTTTAATATTGGATATTGTAATGACCCTCAAGGCCATTTCCTTAATTTAGGCATATTTCCAGCATTTCAAGCCTTCCCACAGCGTCTAGAAGTCATTTGTGACTTGGTAGAGCTGTTGGTTCAGTTATTAGACAGTTCATTTAAGTTTTAGGCTTATTTCCCTATTTTGAAGCTTTCTCTATTTAGGATTTTGTCTTGGACCAAAACTCCTAGTAGACACCCTTAGATGAGAATTCCGACAATGTCATCAACTTTGAAATGTTGATTTTAGGCTAGACGGACCCTTGGTTCAGGTCCCAAAGCTTTCAAACTCATTTTGGTCTATCAGGTGGATTATATAAAATATGAAACTATAGGTATGGGCCCCACACTTAGTCTAAATGACCTTGGATGAAAGTTCTATAGACCCTCTTTAGTGCCCATGAGGCGCTTTAGAGTCCTTGGCCATTGGGCTGGGGTCTGCTTTAGTGATCAAGGCCTACTTAAGCAGGCGTCTCTTTAGCTCTAAGATTACTGCTTTAGGTAGCCGCACCTCATGCTAGGCCACTTTAGCGGCTGGCCAATTTTGCCTAAGGGATTTAAATACCTTTCTTCACCAAATTTTCAATCATTTCCTTCAAAATTTTCACACCATTTTGTGATCTTGAAATGAGGAAAAAGTGGTGAATCATCTATTGAAGCTAAGGTAAGCTAGCCTAACACTCCTTGGTCACTTCCCATTAACTTTTCCATAAAATTCCATCATATTTCATTGTGAATTCTAACAAATTAGGCCTTTAAATCCCTAGACTTTAGGGGCTGATTTGGGCCCCTATTTATGCACCATTGGTGGTACACTTTTGAGCATACATTCCTTGTCCTCAGGGGACCTCGTGACTAATTCAATTTGGGATTTGGTTTGCGGGCCCCATGGGCTTATTCTTGACCCAAATTCTAAGCCACCCATTATATTGCAATATGAGTCTCATTTCCTCCTAATGACGTGTAGATTACTATTTTTAATAGTGTGGTGGCATTTCGAGATTATGGAGAAAAGGCAAATGATATATGGTCAATTCACGGATTTGCGGTTCTACATCGAGGTAGCTTCTTATCTACTCTTCTTCACGAGCTATTGTATTATATATTTCATGTTAGATATGAATGCTGGGTTGTGATTATGAGTATAACACCATGGCTTAGCCTAAATTATGAGTTCGGGGGATCGAAGGGTGAATTGACCATTAAGATGAAATATATGTTATAGTACCCTATTGCCCTAGGTTACTAGTATGTTATACATAGTTGAGGCAAATAATCCTTTAGTATAAGGTTTACTACTTGACTCAATGAATTATTATGGTTTTTTTGGATTATCGTATTATGGTTATGCTGGTTATATATTATTAGGCCCAGGGCCGTGATACAATATTAGTTTGACTCCGCGTGAGTGATTTATCATTGTAAAGGATGTAACCATAGTCTATGGACGTTTAGATGTTTATAATTGTATGGTTTGGATACTGGTAATGGAATGCCTAGATTCGATACATTCATACTCACTTAATTCTATGGTTCCAACTAAAAACATGGTTTTACTATTATTTTTCTAAAAATGGATTTATTCCCACTTTTCACTTTTAAAATGGAGTCTTTCCTAATGAGAATCACACCACCTTAATGGATGATTTATGAGCTTTTGGGAATAAAAATTATATTTTAGAGATTTGATCAAGATGGATTCTAGTCTGCAGTTTTACTGCTACTATTTACTTCGATAGAGAGAGATTCTGACTCTTTTTACACTCTTTAGCCATGGTGTGAGTACGTGCATTTATTATATCCACTTTCTCCAATACTGGACGAAGTAGATTTATGATGATGATAATTGGAAATCCTGGATTAGTACTAGGCCAGTGTATATGGGTATTCCCGAACCCCTTAGGGGCCCCTTCATCTGTAAACCGTCGTGCCAAAGAAGAGAGGTCGCCCTAGGTCTTGACTTTGCAGCCGTCGAGATGGAAGAGGTGTATACACTAGGTTACTTTATAGCACTTGGATAGGATATGGTATTATGGATTTACTTTGAGTTCATTCTTTCATGTGCATTGCCTATCACCATTTATGTTATTTGGTCCCTAAATTTATCATCCTTTTGGGGGTGGGGGGTGGGGGGGGGGGGGTTACATAGGTATAGGTTATGAGTGCTATTTTCTCTTTGTTATGTGCTGATTGAACATTTCTGGTTATGGGTCCCGATTAAGGTATTGTTTGTCCGGACTATCCAGTTACTTTATTGTTATTATTATGGTTAGTTCGTCACAAGTTGATTATTGACTGATACTAAGATTGGAGGCATGTTTCTGATTCCTTTCACTTACAGATATTTTTATTATGGATAATTATCTCATGTTTAGACATTTGGATTAAGGACACTAATTATACCGGTACTAGTTCCTACTATGATTAGGAGGCCTTAAGATATTAGTATGATTACCTTAGGTTGTACCTTAAGTTAGTCTTTTATATGTAAGCTCAAGGTACAACCTAAAGTTATCATACTAATATCGTAAGGCCTTCTAATCATAGTATGAACTAGTACGGGCATAATCAGGGTCCCTAATCCAAACATCTAAATATGAGATAATTATCCATAATAAAATAGCCGTAAGAGAAAGGAATCAGAAACATACCTCCAACCTCAACATCAGTACAAAATCAACCTGTCACGAACTAACAATAATAATAACAATAAAGTAACCAGCTAATCCGGACAAATAATAACTTAAATGGCCTATATAAACTAGAAGGTTCAATCAGCACACAACACACATCAAACAAAACTCATAACCAATACCTATGTAACCCCCCCATAAGGCTGATAGATATAAGGACCAAATAGCAGACTGGTGATAGGCAATGCACATGTAAGAATGAATGCAAAGTAAATCCATAATACCATAACCGATCCAAGTGCCATAAATTAACCGTGTGTATACACCTCCTCTACCTTAATAGCTTGCAAAGGCGGGACCTACAATGAACTCTCTTCTCCGGTATGACGTCTCACGGATAAAGGGGCCTCTAGGGGGTTTGGAAGTACCTGCACACACCAACCTAGTCCTGATCTAGGATTTCTAGTAATAATCATCATCCTCATAATCAATCTACTCCATCCAGTACCAAAACGATGTATATATAATAAATGCACAAACTCGAAAGTAGCTAAAGAGTGTAAAAAGGGACGGAATCTCTCTCGACCGAAGTAAATAGTGGTAGTAAAATCATGGACCAGAATCTGTCTTGATCAAATCTCTAAAATATCATTTTTAGTATCAAAAGGTCATAAATCATCCATTAAGGTGGTGCGATTCCCGTTATAAAAGAAATTATTTTAAAAGTAATAAGTGAGAATAAATCCCCTTTCAGGAAAATAGTAGTAAAACCATGTTTTTAGTTAGAATCGTACCATTAAGTGTGCATGAATGTACCGAATATATGCATGTCATCACTAATATCCAAACCAAGCAATAATAAGCATCTAAACGTCCATATACTATGGCTATGCCCTTTACAAGGATAAATCACTCACCCGGAGTCCAACTAATATCGTATCACGACCCTGGGTGCAATAATACATAACCAACATACCCATAATACCATAATCTGAGAAACTATAATAATCAACCGAGTCAAGTAGTAAACCTTATACTAAAGGGTCATTTGCCTCAACTATATCTAACATGCTAGTAACCTAGGGTAGTAGGGTCTTATAATAGGCATGTCATCTTAAGGATCGATTCACTCTTCTATCCCCCAAACTCATAATTTAGGATGTCATTGTGTTATACAAATAATCACAGCCTAACATTCTTACCTAGCATGCAATATATATAATACACTAGCTCGTGAAGAAGAGTAGGTAAGAACCTACCTCGATGACAAACCATATGTCCTTGAATCTCCCATAAATCATCCGCCTTTTCTGCACTATCCCAAAATACCGCCACACTATCAAAATAGTAATCTACACATTATGAGGAATAAATTAAGACCCATATTCCTATATAATGTATTGGGTCAAAATTTGGGTCAAGAATGGGCCCACTGGGCCTGTAAATGAAATCCAAAATTGAATCCATCACGAGGTACCTTAAAGGACAAGGAATGTGTGCTTACAAGTTAAGCATGAGCAGGTACGAGGCACGGGTACCAATAAAGTGGTCACTTTGGCACTAAAGTGGTGTCCGCTTAAGCGGCCCTTGACTTCTAAAGCGGACCCCAACCCAATGGACAAGGCTACTAAAATGGATCATGGGCACTAAAGCGGCTGCATGACTGCTAAAAAGGCTCTATCAGATATCAGATATTGCTAAGTCCAAGAAAGGACTTCGGCTGGGTGCTCAGGATATGCTTGAAACCGCTTGCGGCGCAAATAAACTATGATACCATACCAATTTCGACATTCTGGACTCAATGGAATCATCAAAACTTTCATCCTATATCAGTTGGACTAAGTACAGGGCCAACACCTATAGTTTTATTTTTCATATAATCTACCCAATATCCCAAAACGAGTCTGGAAGCCTTGGGACTTGAACCAAGGGTCCCCCATATCCTAAAATTAATGTTCTGGAGCTGATGACACTGTCAGAATTCTCATTCGAGGTTGTTTACTAGGATTTTTGGTCTGATACCAAATCCTAAACAAGAAAAGCTCCAAAATAGGGAAATGAGCCTAAAATCCAAATTAACTCTTCGATAATCAAATCGATAGTTCCTAGAAGTCACAGATGACCTGTAATCATTTTTGGAATGCTAGAAATGTCAGAATGCATGTAAATATATGAAATAACCTAAAGGGTCATTAAAGGGCCCATAAGGGACTTAGGATATTAATATACACTACCTGGTCCCAAACTAGGACTTTCATACACAAAATCCATAACAGTAGTAATAACAAGAACCAAAATTGAATCAAACCTAGTGGATGATAACAAGAGTTCAGATAATCCATAATATATAATAATAATAATAATCGAGTTCAAACCAAAATCATATGGTAATAACAAGAGACCTGAAACTCAAAATCAAGCACCAAGGCTCCCAAATCGTAACCATGACTAAATGCTGGCCTCAAATCAAAACTCAATACTATGGCATAACTAAGTGGTAATCTAGAGGTCCTAAGACTATCACCAACTTATTTATTCATAAAATTCAACCTCAAGCACTGAAAGATCAGCTACTGCCCTCCCAAAAAGTAATGAAGCTAAAAAGGCATTCTATTAAATATATGTCAATCCAAATTCTAGATAAAAACCTAATAAAGTTGTAATAAGTCCATCTATTCCTAAACTAAAGTCATTCGAAGCATTTTATGTAAGAAGGTCAACGGGACACACTACAATCCCCTAGTCACCCAACCTAAGGTAACACCTACCCAAACTTAGGATGAGCTTTACCAACCCCGTCCCAAGGTACTAAAAGAGCTAAGTCTAGTATTAGAGGTGGATAATATAATAACCTAAGGTAAAATTGGTCTAAAATCTGGCATAAAGTGGCCTTAATCAGCTAAAATAAGCATGAAAATCTAGTTAATGAATGCACGTCATCACCAGTATCCAAAAAAACAAATGCAAGAGCCAAAACATCTGTAAACTAAGACAAAACTCCTTTAAGGCATAAGGAATTAACCTGGTGTCTATAGTTTTGTAACCAAGGTCTTAAGCCTAATAGTGTAATATGTAGAACAATAAGAGTATATAAGTATATGTAGGAAATCAGAAGTAGGATCAACGAGAGACATCATTCTACCAGGTGAGTTTAACCAAGAAATATCATCAAAATGGATAAGTACTACTCCAACTGCTGCACTCTAGATTGTCAATGCCAACCTAAGGCCGTTTACATAACTAAACTAGCTTAAACACATGATAAACATATGGTAGGTATTCCAGGATGAGGCTCAATTTAAGATTCAATACTACCTACCCTAAATAGGCCATATAGTAATACAACTAGATTCAACCCTATATTATAACCCCCACCAAGCATGCAATCAATATAGTACATAATCTCCTATAGAGGAGTAGACCGAAGCCTACCTCAATGTTGAATCATAAATCATGAATAGTCTATAAATTGCTCATCTTTGCTTCATGTTCCTGGAATGTTGTCATGCTATAAAAATCACAAAGTGTGCATTAATATAAGAAAAAAAATACTCATATTGCTATATAAAACACCAGGTCCAAATTTTAGTCAAAAGTAGGCTCATGGGGCCTGCTAATGGAATTACAAAATTGAATTCATCATGAGGTCCCTCGAAGGACAAAGAATGCGTGCTCAAAAGTGAAGCACAAATAAAGTTTCAATCGGGGCTCAAAATATCCCCAAGAGCTAAGGGAAACGAAAGAAGGAATCAAGAATTAAAGAAAAAAATTAGGGGCAGAGACTTATGGAATAACAATGAGGAAATGATCAACAATGCATCCTCGACTCAATCCCAACTCCAATTAATAATTTCCCACAAATTCTTGATCTTACAAATCTAATAATGGTGGAAAAGGGTTAGAAAAAAATGGATTTTTGGGGAAGACAATAATATATAGGGCCAGGGGTTGCTCATCGCAAATGTGAGGCCCCCCATCATGATTGCAATGGAATGAGAAATCATTCATCATAAATGCAAGAAATTTTCCCCGATCATGATGAATAACCAGTGAAGGCTATTGCAAATGCGATGAACCCTTTGCAAACACAAAGAAGAACCTGGAATGGATCTGACCAACCCTTCATTGTAAATACAAGAGGAGGCTCACAATCACAAAGGTAAAATAAATTACCCTTTGTGAACGTGATCAAATTCTCATGAATGCAAAAGGGAAAGATAGCCTGCACCAGATGTAATTCTTGCAAACTTCAATCAAGTGCTTGAGATTCATTCAGAACCTCATTCATGTAAACATACTATGCTACCATACCCAAATTCGACATTTCATACTCAAAGAAACCATCAAAAATTCTAGCCGAGGTTGTTTCAATGAAATTTGGGCGCCATACCCATAGTTCTGCCTTTCATCATTCTACCCAATAGCCTAAAATGATTTTGAAAGCCTCAGGACCTGGACCAAGGGTCTCCTAGACTAAAATCCATGTTTCAGAGATAACGAGACTATCATAATTCTCATCCGAGGTTATTTACTATGAGCTTTGGCCTGAGATCAATTCTTTAATAATAAAAGCTCCAAAATATAGAATTGAGCCTAAAGTCTAAATGTGCTATCTAATAACCAAATTGACAGTTCCAACAAATCATAAATGACCTATGGTCACTATGGGAAGGCTCAAATTGCTAGAAACATGCAAAAATTTAGAAAATGACCTGGAGGGTCATTATAATATCAACTACTAAAAGGCCTTTCATCCGTGAATGTCAATGGATATAGAAAAAGCTTGAATGCTCAAATGGATGAGGTACTGGGCTCGCATTCCCCAGCAAGATCCGTAGATTACTTTTAAGGAAAAGTAATATTTCCAAGAAATTTCACTATAGGTTTCTCTTTTTTCCTTACATGCTTACTTTACATTTCAAAACAACTATAAACCCATACTCAGCAACCAACTGGATTCAAACTTAACCAAGCACAACTGAAGCATGCAAACCCAAAGTACAGCATACTGACATTATACAAAAACAAGCACAACCAAGTAGATACCTAACTAGGCTAAGCATAATCCAAGGCATGAACCATACGAACAACTCCAAATTCCAAATATAACATCTTTTTTCCTTTACAAACTTGTCATATACTCTGATCTATGCAAAATCTTTGCGATATCATCTGAGTACCACTCGCATAATTGCATTATACTAAACTTGAAACTCTTGAAGCTGATCTACTAAAAATACATATGGAATAACATAAGAATAAAGCCCAATATGGTCTACCTGATATCCAAATAATGATGAATAATGTCTCGATTTCAGCCAAGCCACTAACTGGTCCGGATGATCTCAAAATCATTAGTTTTGAGTCTAGATTACAAGCTCCACAAATTGACGGTCTGCTCTAGAATGTCCCATTGACTGTGGATAAAACCATGCTGAGCCAAACTTGGGTACACTTCTTTTTCTAAGTAGGTATACAAAATTCTAACAAAAATTGAGAACCAAGGCCAGAAGCAATAAACACTAATACCATGATCGATGTACCCTCTTCAAAGTATCTATCAAGTACAATCCATCCAAACTAAAGGAAAATGAATTGATAGGAATCAGTGGGATAAGATAGACTATTAATAAAGTCTCAACTGAGTCAAACTTTAAAACAGAGGATGCAACCAAGTTACACAATCGATAGCTATAATATTAACACCAATGTTGAACTACTTGATCTCAAACTATCCAAATCAATTATGTTAATGAATAAGCATCCATACACCAAAATCTATCTCGACCTTTAAGACATCATTAAAAATAGTCAAAAACTACAGACCAATAAGTTTTTACCAAGGACCAATACCCGAATCAATCTCACTATGTGAAATCAACATATATCCAACATTTCTTGTAAGGGCTGAAATTAAATTTTGTTGGGAAATATAATCACAACTAAAAAAACTTGGGCCAAAATATGATCAATATAATTCATATCCATTGATGCCATAACATATCAAGTCATAACTAAGAGCTTACCACGGCTACAAAGAATCTTAATGGTGTCCAAATCTTGAGCAATTAAAAAAAAAGATCTTAGCCTTAACATAGTTCAACTACTACCCAATCTATGGTATCAAATACTCACTTTGTAAAGATATCCACTTTGGTCACTGGCAACTTATACACAAGAACATATATCCAAGATAAAGAATTCCACGAATTCATGCTAGGATAAACTATAATGCCCCAGATTCTGAACCCCGGACGCTACACGATGCTCATAATCCCGAAGGACCACAAGTTAACCCATGACTGGTACCTGTTACAATATTTGTACATTAACATTGTAATCATATGCGGAATAATGGGTTGAACTACCATAAGGTTCAAATAACTGAAATAATACTAAAGTATGTGGACCCATCTGAACCATCTGGAAGAGCCAAAACTGGAGCTGAGGTGAGTCGAGTCTTCAACTCCTAAAAACTCTTTTCGCAAGGATCTGACCACTGAAACTTTTCTTTCTTCTGAGTCAATCTGGACATAGGGGATGCAATAGATGAAAATCCCTCAACAAACCATCTATAATAGCCATCCAGACCTAAGAAATTCCTGATATCTGATGGAGAGATAAGGCGAGGCTAGTTTCTTACTGCTTCGGTCTTTTGAGGATCAACCCTAATGCCATCACCAGAAATAATATGACCAAGGAATGCTACTAACCTTAGCCAAAATTCCCACTTACTAAATTTGATGAACAATTGATGATTTTTGAGAGTCTGCAATACGATTCTGAGATGGTCTGCATGATCATGCTCACTATGGGAATAGACAAGAATGTCATCTATGAAAATTATGATGAACATGTCCAAGTACTGCTTAAACACACGATTCATCAAGTCCATGAAAACGGCTGGGGCATTTGTAAGACCAAGGGATATGACTACGAATTCAAAGTCACCATACTGAGTTTGGAAAGCTATTTTTGGAATGTCACATTCTCTGACTCTGAGCTGATGATAGCCTGATCTGAGGTCTATCTTGGAGAAGTAACTGGCACCCTAAAGTTGGTCAAACATGTCATCTACTCTGGGAAGTGAATACTTGTTCTTGACCGTAACTTTGTTGAGATGACAATAATCTTTACACATTATGAGAGAACCATCTTTCTTGTGCACGAATGTGACTGGTACACCTCATGGGGACACACTGGGTCTGATGAATCCCATTTCTAGGAGATCCCTTAACTATTCTTTCAATTTTTTGAGTTCTACTGGTGCCATTCTATATAGTGGAATCGATATAGGCTGAGTATCTGGAAGAAGGTCAATGCCGAAGTTTATTTTCCTTTCGAGAGGAATTCCTGGAAGATCTTCGGGAAAGATATCTGAATATTCACTCACTGCTGGGACTGATTCAAGACTGAGAGTTTCGGAAATAGTGTCCTTAAATCAAACAAGATGATAGACGCATCCCTTAGATATCAATTTCCTAGCCCAAAGGTAAGAAACAAGCTGACCTCTGAATGCTGAAGTACTACCCTTCCACTCTAGGATGGGTTCATTCGGAAATTGAAATTGGACTACTCTATTTTTACAGTCGACTGTGGCATAGCAGGAATGAAGCCAATCCATGATGAGAATGACCTCAAAATCAGTCATCTCTAATTCGACTAAGTCTGCTGAAGTGACTTTCTTAGATATCATATCTGGACATTTTCTGCATACCCGCTGGGCTATAATGGTTTTACCCACTTGGGTAGAGACTGAGAAAGGCTCTGCTAGAATTTTAGGACTGACTCCGTAATCAACTGCTATATAAGGAGTAAAAAAAGACAAAGAAGCTCTTAGATCTAGCAAAGAATAAATATGTACATGAAAGATCTGTAACGTACCAGTGACCACATCAGGAGAATTTTCCTAATCCTGTCAGTACTAAAGATCATAAAGTATATTAGGGCGCTGCCCACTGGTTGCACTAGAAGTGGCACTCTACTGATTCGGGTGATCGTACTGAGCTGAGAAATGGTTCTGCTGACCATGAATACCCGACTAAGGATAATCTATGTCTTTGTGGCCTGGCTTACCATATCCAAAACACACATCACTGCCAGCTTTGCAAAAACCCTTATGGTTCTTTCCCTAAGTCTGACAAATAGGATTGGTTCGGGCATTGCTAATGCTGTCCTGAGATTTAGAGCCTGGCGCCCTATCTTGGTTACCATTCCTGAACTTAAGAACTGTAGCACTAGCTGAGGAAGGTGCTGGAATAGATGACTTTGGGCGGAACAGAGAACGGTTGCTATCCTCTAACTTAGGCTGACTAAAATTAAAGCTATTTGTTCTAGCTCTCTTATTGTGCTTTTCTCTCTCCTTAATCTTTTGCTTCTCTATCTGTTGATCATGGATCATAAGCCTGGCTATGTCTATCTCACTAATCAATATGGCGGTCCTACACTCCTTGACCACACTATTATTCACCCTAGAAACAAACTTACTCATCTTAGCCCTGCTATCTACCACCACATGAGGAGCATATTTAGATAATTGAGTAAACTTAAAAGAGTGCTCTTTCACCTTCATGTTGACCTACCTGAGGTTGATAAACTCTAACACCTTATCTTCTCTCAGCTCTAGGGGAAAGAATCTATCTAAGAAGGCAGTGGCAAACTCCTCCCACTCAATAGGCCCTGCCTTTAAAGCCCTCTCTGCTTTCCACTACTTGAACCATGTATGATCCACATCCTGCAACTGATATGGAGCTATCTCAACACTCTCACTATAGGTAACCTCCATGATATTTGTAACCTTTTGGACTTAATCAAGGAATTCCTGAGGGTCCTCATCAGACTTAGACCCACAAAGGGATGGAGGATTTATCTGGGTGAAGTCCCGAATCATAGATGCAGTAGTGTTGGCCACTGGGTTGGCTGGAATAACAGCTAGCCGTTCATTCTGAGAATCAACTAAATTAGCAAGAGTGGTGAATGTAGCTCTAAACTCTGCATGAGAAACATGTCCGTCCAGGGGATCTTCTTGGACGGGCTGAGGGGCTGACTGATTTCCGTTTCTTTTTTTGGAAGGCATGTTCTGTAAAAGAAAAGGGAGAAATGGATTAGACTGAGAGTTAAGTTTGAGATCATACTCACTGGAACGATATGAATACTGAAAGAAGGGAAACTGTTCTTAAGACATCTTATTGCCTCTTATACATAAATGTGGCGCGCAACACACCCATGCACAAGACTCTACTAGATACGGTTTTTGGACTTTCTAGGACTCTATTGAACCTTAGGCTCTGATACCATATTTGTAACGCCCCATATTCTGAACCCCGAATGCTACACGGTGCTTATAATCTCGAAGGACCATATGCTAACCCATGACTGGTACCTGCTGTAATATCTGTATATTAACACTCTAATCATATGTGGAATAATAGGATGAACTACCATAAGGTTCAAATAACAGAAATAATATTGAAGTATGTGATATAAGAATACCAAAAAAAACTAAAATATAAATACTGAATATACTGAAGTAAAGTCTGGATATCTAGTCAGAAAGCCTCTAAACTGTCTGAATAAGGAGTTGATGGGACATGTCCCCAACTAACTCCAACTGCTGAAATAAACTAAGTACTGAAATACTGAAATGATAAAGTATCCTCGCATGGTGAAAACTCACTGCTAGACTACTGCTGCTGACTAAAACCTGAGGCTGCCTATGCACGGTCGGGAACCTGTGTGTCCAAACCTATGGTATAAAACATCATAGCACAAAAGAAAAGTATGCGTCAGTACATGCGAATGTACTGGTACGCCAAGTGAGGTAATGCTGAATGCATGGGGTTCATATACATGAACTATAAATGTCGAATAACATTAATATGACTGCGTGAGAATATATGCATGAATACATAACTGTAACTGAGAACGTGAGGATTCTGAATTCTGAATATACTAATAATGTGCATACTTATAACTAATATGCTATTTACTAAGTGACTGTATCTAACAGTCTTAATTCTGATGGAACTAGCTGAGTTTTGTACTGAGCTGAGTGATTGTATCTGAAAATCCTAAAATCTGTAGAACTATATGAGTTCTATTCTAAATTCTAAGACTGAGACTGTAAGAGGTAGTCATCTAACCGACATGCCCTGAATAAAATAATATAGCTAAGTTAGGGTCTAATCTATAACCCTAATTGGAAGGGTGTCAATACTGCACCACTGGTAAAGACAAACTATGAGTGACCTTCATCTGGAAGGTACTCTAAGAAGAACAGTGGGACCCTCATCTAACAGGTTAAGCCACCTCATCAACCCTCATCTGACAAGTTTTTGATGTCTCAATCCTACACTGGCTACATAGTTCTGGAATGCAAGGACTGTTTCTAAGAATCATACCCTCTGCTGGATGGTGAGTTCCCATCCTTGGGTTCACTCGGTACTGAATCCTACTCCCAACTGAATAGATACTGAACTGATTATACTGAGATGAACTAAACTGAGTTCATTGAATTCCGTTGACAGATGGAATACTACTAAGTTCTGTTAACTAACTGAGTTTACTGAGATTACTGAGTAGGACTGGACTGGTACTGAATTTACTGAGTTTTCCTGAGTCATGTGACTGACTGAATTCTACTGATCATGGTTTGACTGAGAGCATCTTGAAAACTGACACTGGCTCTTAGCACACAGCTAAATTGTTGAGTACAAGTACCCCCAGGACTCGATAGCATAAAACTGACAAGACATGACACTTCTTGAACACATGACCATAGTCAACAATTCAGAGTACAACTGTTGGGGATTTTTATGAAGTATTTGCATGTCATAAGCTTACACATGAACAGGAATACATATAAACATGACATAATTTTGTAAGTCTAATCTCATGAGCTTTCCACCAACCCATTACAATGCATAACAATAAAATGGAGGGCATTGTGAACATAAGGGTAAAGCTTGGATTCATCAATTTGGTCATAATTGAGTCATAAAGCAAAATTCTTATTCTTTTAGGCATTTTATCAAACACCTTGCAGACATAACTTGAGTCTTAGGCATGAACATTAAAATAACACATCATGGCAAGATTTTTCACTGCAAATACAAGAATTCCAACCACATGCTAACATAATTTCATTATATGTATTAAAGATTTCAACTTGGTAATCATACAACATCATAAACATGGATATGATTCAATTCATAACATGGAATTCAAAATTTATATTTTTGAAAGGGTTTCTTGAGCTTCATGGGTGAAAGGGACCCATGAATCAACACTTTACATACCTTAGAACGTAAATCCTTACGGGTTCTTGAAGGAATCCTTGATCCTCGTCCTAAAATTTTGAAACTAGGGTTTCTTGCTTTTGAGAGAGAATGATGAACTTTGGGAAACTTGAGTGAATAATGAAATATTTAGGTTATTTAGGGATTAAATTCGTGTTTTAGGGATGAATAAGGTGGGAGAAATGACCCCTTTTTCCCCAAAACCGGTAATAAAATTTCTGTAAAATAGGATTGGCCTTGTGACGCGCCCCATAGAAACGTGAACTGGCCCTCGCGACGCGGGGCTATCGCAAAACTTCACTATTTTGGGAAACCAAACTTGCCCTTACGCTATCTGAAAAATCCCAAAATTGACCCTAGATGTACTATTGACTTGCCCAATCATGAATCAACTTGAAAATCGACAAACAGATATCGGGAAGGTCATGAAATAAATCCTCAGAGTTTGAAGGCTTAAAATGAGACGAAGTCCTTAACACTTGGCCAAAAATTTCTAGAGCTTTAAGGATCTTAATTTTATGTAGACTTTTACGGGGTCTTACATAAACAATACAAAAATGAGAAATTTTTGAATTCACCTACTTAAAACACCCTCCACTCAACTTAACCATGAACTATATCATAGGTAGAATAGAGTAACCATATCAACACCAACACTAATATCAAGACTACCACTAGGTAGCAAATAAAACAAACTAGAGGGGAAACCCTCGACTTATCAGCATTAAGAGTAGGCTATCTAAAAGGATTGTCGAAGCTAGAAGGAAAAGAAAAGGAAACACTAACTAGATAACACTAGTTAGCCATCTATCAAGTAAAGATATATGAAAAACAAGGTAATAACAATAATCATAGCAATACTAGTATAAAGTGCATCATAAAAGACAACCAGTACTATTCTAAAGTCATAGAAAGGACACTATGCCAAAGAAAGGGACTTCACCCAAATACTTTACCCCAGGAATATACCACACCGATCCATTGAATCCACTACTAAAAGAAATCATCTATGGGGGTATTCAAACATGTATAAACATACAAAGAGGCTTACAACAGTTCATATAGTAATATCGAGGCATATAACCACCAATGGATATGAAAATATCAATATAATTAAAATAGACACTAAAATATAAAAATCAAATCGCACCTATATCGAAGAAATCCAATGTCACAGTCCCTAACATGTTGGAAGAAGTATGAATTTGAATGAATCTACTCTCAAACTAAGTCTTTGAATGACCAACTGAATACTAAGTGTACTATCTCTTCCCAAAGGTACTACATACCTAAGAGACTAATCTGGCTGCACTGACTGCTCAATAATCCCATGTTAGGGACACTCTCTAGACTAATAATTGGTCTCTTTATTGTCATAACAAACCCCTGAGGCTCTAACCTTATGAGAAACACGAGCTTACCCCAGTTGGCTGACTAACTCATGCTTAGGGAACTCCCTAGACTAGTGACCGACCTCACCACAATCAAAATATGCCCCTGTAACTCTCTAATGCATGGTATATGCTAACCTAAAATGGCCACAACGGCCTGAAGACCTACATCCAATACTCTATAATGTCTGACCAGAACTCTATCCACTATGATCACTATGACTTATTTGAGGGATACCTATAATCTGAGCTGCTAACTTTATGGACCTGATAGGCTATAAGTTATGTCGACCTCTACCTCCATAACAAATACCACTAGTACTGTACTACTAATATGTCCTCTCACTATCAACTCCATAAGTCTCAATACATGACCTCTCTATAATTCTTAAATTATCAGCAACCTAAATAAAAGTATACCTATTTACTATCAAATGTTCTAATTCTATGAGGAGTGGCAAAATCAATACTTTGATAAATCCACGCACCATCTCTTGCTCTATAGGAGTTAATTTAAGAGTATGTCTAGAACTCTAAAGAATAATGTAGGAGTATGTCTGGACCACTCAAGAAACCCAGTCTCATACTGTAAAATTGATAAAGACCCCAGCTGAACACCAAAAAACCCAACTCTGGCCTGATAACCACTTGATGCACCAGGCACCACCATTGGTTGTGAAGTATCCATGAAAAGAAATGGAATCCCTAATATAATATTTTAAAAAAATGAGGTGGTCACAAGATCTATCGGAGCTTAGGATAGCCCTAAATCCTCAGGATGATGCTGAATATCCTTGATACTAAGCTCTAACTCCCTGGTCATACTCTAAACTAAAACTCTGACGATATCTGTAGAAGTCCTGTTGGCCTTTATCAATAACCTTGAGCAATCTATTTGAGAAAGAATGGACCCAAAGAAGTACTTAGGAGTTGATAAAAGTCAAGACACATGTTAAGGAATCAAGAGTAAAATTTTTCTAAGAATTCCCTATAGCCACTCGAAGATAGAATATGGATGTCATCATACCGATATGTGGAAATCTACTAGGCAGCTCTTTTACCAACAAAACTAGTGAACCTAGGCTCTAATAACAAACTATCATGACCTAATTTCTCTAGTCATGATGGAACCTACAATAACCTACTAGTAGGTAAGCCAACCCTTAGTACGAAATAACTAGTAGTAGACCAATAAGAAAATAGAAGAAGTATTACATGAAAAGAGAAAGAATATAATGTAAATATGTACCTAAAACCTGGTGAAGTCAGCACAACAACTTTTATACAATAGATGTCACAACCCGAGCCGGGGCCCTGGCTGCAACTGGCATCCCTAACCACGAAGGCCCGAGAAAACAAAAGAAATATTACATAGAAGTCTTGTCTAAAACATAGGAATCTCAAAAATCTTGGTAAGACAATGCTGGAAATCTAAATACTGAATCATAAGTCTAACACAGAAACTAGGAGTCCGACAAACCTTTACTATCTAAATCTAGAGACTCACTAGGACATACCCCAGCTGACTCAAAATTTATGAAAATAACATGAGAAACATCTTCTAATAAACTGAAAGTGTAAGCAACTAAGTCTCCAAACAATAAGGACTCACCAACTGCAGGAATGTAGAAGAGATGCTCAAAATTCAATCACGTTGTTGAGACTGAGCACCTGGACCTACATTATGAGATAGTGTAGCACATAGAAATAGATGTGGATCAATACTTTGATGGTGTACTGAGTATATGGGAGTGCATGCAATAAGTAAACAATAGAATCACAATTTATAAAATGATGCATAAATGTAAATGACTCACTTAGGCTTGAATAATCTGAAATCTGAAAGTAAAGCATGAATAATAAAACATGTAATCTAAATCTTGTGAGTCATCATACTTCGTTCTGAAATATGTAGTTCTGTTCTATTTCACAAATCACGTAATCTAAGTAAAGTCTGGAAACTTATTCTTTATATCTTAAGGCTTCAAATCAATAAACTATTTTAAGAATGGGGAAAATATTTTAGGAGGTTCTTCTAACCGACAATACACCATGTGAGCATCCATGGAGTCCCACAACTAGCCCCCATTAGGTAGGGATGTTCTACACTTTCCATCAGAATAGAACATTCTAATTTGTGTGATCACAATTTGAGTCATCCACATAAAAGTGGAAATAATCTGATAATCTGTACCTACAGTGGCACGTAGTTCTGGGGTATGAAACTGTAGTAACTTACCCATCTAGGTGCGAAATACTGCTCCCAATCTTATGCTCAAAATCTTAATAAATCCACTTTTAAATTTACACAAAGGTTCACAGAAAGCCAATCATGCTTTACTTTTCTTTAAATCTCAAGTCTTCTGAAATAAAGTGGATTTTTTTATCAAAAATCTGAAAATAATCTAGTCATGGGGTGCTTATAGAACAACCAATCTTGAAACAACAATCTTTAAATGAGATTTAGTGACCTAAACATCAATCTCATGTTAAAACATCTCAAAATTCATACTTGGTAATGTAAACATTCATAAATCATCTTATAATCTGGAAATTTCAGCAATATGCATGAAAACATAAACACAATCATGTATTTCAACTTCTAAATCATGGAAAATCTCATAATCTTGCAAAGAATTATAATGAGTATAAACCCTAACTTAAATTTCATGGAAAATCATATAAGTTGCAGTAAATTTGTAAATAAAATGAAGTTTTGGGCACAAGGATGAAAAAATTATCCTTGTTCAAACCCTACATTCCTTAATTGTTGATCTTTGATGAAATGCTAGAATCTTGAATTCCTATGAATGCTTTGGAGATGAATTCTTAGTGTTCTTGTATTGGGAATCCTCAATCTTAATTTATCTTGGAGAGTTAATGGAGGAATTCTTAAGTTTCTTGGAGAGGAAGTATGACCCTTAGGGTTTTGTTTAAGAGAGAATGATGAATGGAGCATAAAATACCATGCACAACTGAAGTGAACTGAGCAACAAAATCTAAATCATTCTATGCTGATGAGTAATTCTGTGAGTGCATGAACTTACACGAGGACAACTATATAGCTGAATGTATGATTAGAAAAGAACTGGATTAAGAAAGAGTAGTACCTTCAGCTAGATTTGAGTTTACGAAGAAGAGGTGAGGTTACTTGGCTCGCATGTCTGCTTTGGTTTCCCAAATAGCGCCCTCAACCGACTAATTCCTCCAAAGAACTTTGACCAAAGAAACTTCTTTGTTCCTTAGTCTATGGATCTGATGGTCTAAAATCTCAATTGGAATATTTTTGTACGAAAGATTGTTCTGAATATCTGAGCTATCTAAAGGAAATACAACGGTGGAGTCATCGATGCTCTTCTTAAGCATAGAGACGTGGAATATAGAAAGAACGACTGATAAGTCTGCACGAAACTCAAGCTTATAAGCTACTTTCCCAACATGACTCAAAATTCTATACGGGCCAACATACCGGGGACTAAGCTTCCCCTTCTTGCCAAATCTCTTCACCCCTTTCATGGGTGAAATCTTCAAATACACAAAATCACCAACTTCAAACTTGAGGTCCCTTCTTCTCATATCTGCGTAGGATTTCTGATGACTCTGGGCTATTTTCAATATTTCTCTAATCAACATAACTTTTTCCATAGCTTCAAACACTGCATCAGGCCCAAGCAAAGAGTCCTCACCCACTTCACACCAACCTATGGGTGATCTACATCTCCTCCCATAAAGATCCTCAAATAGAGCCATCTGAATGCTAGATGTTATTATAAGCAAACTCAATCAATGGCAAATGCTCATCCTAGCTACCTTCGAAATCAAGAGCGCATACTCTCAATATATCTTCTAGAGTTTGGATGGTCCTCTCTGCTTGACCATCTGTCTGAGGATGGAAAGTTGAACTAAGATGGACTTGGGTACCAAGACCCTTCTGAAAAGATCTCCAAAACTGGAAAGTAAACTGAGTACCCCTATCTAAGATGATAGACAAGGGAACCCCATGTAATCTAACTATCTGTCGGATATACATCTTAGCATAATCCTCAGCTGTATAGGACATGTGAATTGGCAAGAAATGCACTGATTTAGTCAACCTATCTACAATAATCCAAATCAAATCATGATGACGACGGAAATGGGGTAAATCAGTCACAAAATCCATATTCACTTCTTCCTACTTCCAAGTGGGGATACCAAACTCTTGCAATATACCACCAGGTCTTTGGTGCTCTATCTTAACCTGTTGACAAGTTACATATTTAGCTACAAACTCCGCTATATCTCTCTTCATACCACTCCACCAATAGATTTGCTGCAAGTCACGGTACATCTTGGTAGAACCTGGATGAATAGAATAATACGTACCATGTACCTCAACCATAATTCTCTGTCTCAACTCCTCAACACAAGGCACACACAATCTATTCTGGTATCTTAGAACACCATATGCTCCTTGGGAGAAAATCTCTACTTTTTGGCCTTTAACTGGCTTCTTCAGTTTGACCAAACTAGAATCCATATCTTGTTTCTCTTTCACTTCTGAAACTAGGGAAGATTCAGAACTACTCTGAACCCAAACATTCTCTTCTGCTGAAACAACCAACCTAACACCAAATCTAGCCAAACGATGAACTTCTTGAGTTAACTCTTTCTTATTATTATCAACATAAGAAACACTGCCCATAGACAGTCTACTAAGGGCGTCTGCCACTATATTATCCTTTCTCGAATGGTACAACACACTCATATCATAGTCTTTTAGCAACTCTAACCACCTTCTCTGATAGAGATTCAACTCCCTCTGAGTAAACACATACTGCAAGCTTTTGTAGTTTGTGAATACATCAACATAAACACCATATAGATAGTGTCTCCAGATCTTCAAAGCAAATACCACAGTAGCTAATTCCATATCATGGGTTGGGTAATTCTTTTCATAAGGCTTCAACTATGTAGAGGCATAGGCTATGACCTTACCTCTCTGCATCAACATATAACCCAAACCAACTCTAGAGGTATCACAATACACCACAAAACTGTCTGTACCATCAGGTAATGCTAACACTGGGGCTAAAGTGAGTCGAGTCTTCAATTCTTGAAAACTCTTCTCGCAGGAATCTGACCATTGGAACTTAACTTTTTTTGGTCAATCAAGATATAAGGGATGCGATAAAAGAGAAACCTTCAACAAAACGGCGGTAATAAACCGCTAGACCTAAGAAACTCCTATTGTCTGACGGAGAGATAGGTCTAGGCCAATTCCTTATATCTTTTATCTTTTGGGGGTCGACTCTAATGCCATAGGCAAAAACAATATGACCAAGGAAGGATACTGACCTTAGCCAAAATTCACACTTGGTAAATTTGGCAAATAATTGGTGATCTCTAAGAGTTTACAAAATAGTTCTAAGATGGTATGCATGGTCATCCTTGCTATGGGAGTACACAAGGATATTATCTATGAATACTATGACAAACATGTCTAGATACTACTTGAACACTCGATTTATGAGGTCTATGAAAGCTGTTGGAGCTTGGTTAGCCTGAAAGACATGACTAGAAACTCAAAATAACCATAGCGGGTTCTTAAAGATGTCTTTGGAATATCACATTCCCTTACTTTAAGCTGATGATAGCCGAATCTAAGGTCTATCTTTGAGAAATAACTGGCACCTTGTAATTGATCAAATAGGTCATTAATTCTAGAAAGAGGATATTTGTTCTTGACTGTGACCTTATTTAGCTGGTGATAGTCAATGTACATACGTAAAGAACCATTTTTCTTTTGGACGAATAGGATGGGAGTTCCCCATGGGGAAACACTAGGCCTTATGAAACCTTTATATAAAAGATCTTTGAATTAGTCTTTCAACTCTTTAAGCTCTGTGGGAGCCATACGACATGGAAGGATATAAATAGGCTGAGTATCTGGAAGAAGGTCAATACCTAATTCTATCTCTCTATTGGAAGGTCCTAGGAGATCTTCTGGAAAGACATCAGGAAACTCACTTACTACATTGACGAACTGAACTATTGGAGTCTCAGACTTTGTGTCTTTAACCCGAACTAGATGGTAAATGCAACCTTTGAAAATCAACCTTCTGGCCTTAAGATAAGATATGAAATGACTCTTGGGAGACACTAAATTACCTTCCTACTTAAAGACTGGCTCATCTGGAAACTAAAACTTCACCACTCCGATGCGATAATCTATAGAAGCATAACAGGAATGGAGCCAATCCATACCAAGAATAAGATCAAAATCAACCATGTCTAACTCTATTAAGTATGCTAACATGACTCTATGAAGTATAATGATAGGTTACTTCTTGTAGATTTGGTTAGCAAAAACTAACTCACCTACTAGAGTAGAAACAAAGAAAGGCTCAGGGATCTTTTCAGAACTTATCTCAAAATTCACAGCAACTAATGGGGTCATATAAGAAAAAATTGACCCAGGGTATAACAACAAAAAAACATCAAAATAAAAGACACGAAGCATACCAGTAATAATATTTAGGGAATCTTCCTGTTCCTGGAGGGATTGCAAAGCATAAAAATAATTCTGGCGCTGACCGCCATCGGTACTAGATAATGCGCCCTGGGAGAGGATGGACGACCTAGAGAAGCTAGTACACTGTTATCCTGAATTTGGAGATGAAAATATCTATTTCCCCGCCTAGCATGCGAGTACTCATTGATTCCGTGACCCTCCTGGCCACAACCATAACAACCTTTATGACCCCACAAATATTTACCTCCATGATTTTTTCCGCAATAAGCACATGGAGATTGATTAGGCCTATTACTCACACTATTCTAAGATCTGTACATAGAGGACTTACCCCACTGTATTTGTATGTTTCTGGGTGCAGGAGCACTGGCCAAAGAAGGAGCAGACATAGATGAATGTTTCTAAAATTGCAAATGATTTCCTCCTCCAGACCTATTCTGACTATGATCAAACTGCCCTGTCCTAGCCCTCTTATTTGCTCTCTCTCTTTACTTCCCTTTTTCTGCCGCAATCTGCTGAGCATGCATCATCAATGTAGGGAGATCCATGTCCCTATTGAGCATTGTAGTCCTAAACTCCTTAACTACTATCTAAGATTCACCAATCACAAACTTACTCATGCTTGACCTAGGGTCAGCCATCTGATCAGGGGCATACTTAGACAACTGGTTGAACTTGAGGCAGTACTCTTTCACTGTAATAGAGCCCTGTCTCAGGTTTATGAACTCTTCTATCTTATCTCCCCTCATCTCAAGTGGGAAGAACTTTTCTAAGAAAGCATCCGTAAATATCTGCCAAGTCATGGGAGCTGAATTCTCTCCTCTACTCTTCTTCCACATCACTACCCAATCATAAGCAACATCCTTCAGCCTATAGGATGCCAATTATACACTTTTCTCTTCAGATATATGCATAATTCAGGAGATATTCTTCACCTCATCAAGATATAACTGTGGGTCCTCTCTTACTTTCGACCCAAAGATTTCTGGCGGGTTCATTCTCATAAAATCTCAAATTTTGGCTACGACTAAATCTCCATCTTGCTGAGGTGAGACTACATCCTGATAATTTCCCTGAATATTAGTTGTCACACATTGGGCTAGTGCCTGAAAGGCAGCCTAAAACTCTGTATGTGACACATTCTCATTCAAAGAATCTGAGGGCTGCGGTTGCTGGGTATCATTTCTGTGGGAGTTAGCTCGATGAGGAGGCATTTTCTGTCATGTGGAAGCATGAGTTAGAAGTAGATAGAGACAATGAATGCATGATAGATCATGAAAGAACAGAAGATTTCCTAAAATGCTCCATAGCCTCTTGCTCATAGATGTGGTGTGCTTCACACCGATGATCAAGACTCTACTTAGCGTGGCTTGTCTGACTCCCTAGGACTCTCTAAATCTTAGGCTTTGATATCAAATTTGTAATGCCCCAAAATTTGATTTTCGGGATGCCACACGGTGCTTCGAACTACAAGTAGTCCTGAGCTAACCCTGGCTATCTTTTCTAAATCTAAATCTCAAAATAAGGAAATACGGTTATGAAATCATAATAGATGCGGAAGTCTTGTCTGAAACATAGGAATCTCATAAATCTTGGTAAGACGATACTGAAAATCTGAATGTTGAATCAAAAGTCTAACACTGGAGCTAGTAGTCCAACAAGCCTCTACTATATGAATCTAGAGAGTCACTGAGACAGGACCTAGCTGACTCAAACTGTCTAAAAATAACATGAGAAACATCTGCTAATAAACTGAAAGTGTAAGAAACTAAGTCCCTAAACTATGAGGACTCACCAACTACAGGAATGTAGAAGAGATGCTCGAAAATCAATCATGCTGCTGAGACTGAGCACCTGAACCTACATTATGAGACAATGTAGCACATAGACATATATGTGGATCATTACTTTGATGATGTACTGAGTATATGGGGGTGCATGCAATAAGTAAACAATATCATCACAATTTATAAAATCATTCATACTAAATGTAAATGACTCACTTAGGCTTGAATAATCTGAAATCTGTAAGTAAAGTATGAATAATAAAATATGTAATCTAAATCTTGTGCGTCATCACACTTAGTTCTGAAATATGTAGTTCTGTTCTATTTCTCAAATCACGTAGGCTAAGTGAAGTCTAAAAACTTATTCTTTATATCTTAAGGCTTCAAATCAATAAACTATTTTAAGAATGGGGGACATCTTTTAGGAGGTTCTTCTAACTGACAATACACCATGTGAGCATCCATAGAGTCCCATGATTGGCCCCCGTTAGGTAGGGCTATTCTACCCTTGCCATTGGAATAGAACATTCTAATTTGTGTGATCACAATCTCAGTCATCCACGTAGAAGTGGGAATAATCTGATAATCTATACCTACAGTGGCACATAGTTTTGGGGTATGAAACCGTAGTAACTTACCCATCTCGGTGCTAAATATTAATCCCAATCTCATGCTCAAAATCTTAAGAATTCCACTTTAAAATTTACACAAAGGTTCACATAAAGCTAACTATGCTTTGCTTTTCTTTAAATCTCAAGTCTTCTAAAATAAAGTGGATTCTTTATCTAAAATCTGAAAATAATCTAGTCATGGGGTGCTTATAGCACAACCAATCTTGAAATAACAATCGTTAAATGAGGTCTAGTGATACAAACATCAATCTCATGTTAAAACATCTCAAAATTCATACTTGGTAATGTAAACATTCATAAATCATCTTAAAATCTGGAAATTTCAGCAATATGCATGGAAACATAAACATAATCATGTATTTCAACTTCTAAATCAAGGAAAATCTCATAATATTGCAAGGAATGATAATGGGTATAAATCCTAACTTGAATTTTATGGAAAATCATATAAGTTGCAGTAAATTTGTAAATAAAATAAAGTTTTGGGCACAAGGATGAAAGAATTATCCTTGTTCAAACCCCACATACCTTAATTGATGATCTTTGATGAAAGGCTCGAATCTTGGATTCCTATAGATGCACCAAGAAATTCAAGAATTCCTATAGATGCTTTGGAGATGAATTCTTAGTGTTCTTGTATTGGGAATCCTCAATCTTAACTTATCTTGGAGAGTTAATAGAGGAATTCTTGAATTTCTTGGAGAGGAAGTATGGGCCTTAGGGTTTTGTTTAAGAGAGAATGATGAATGGAGCATAAAGTTCTCTCAAATATGATAAATTTTCTATTTTTAGACGGATTGGGGGTTGGGTAATTTATCAAAATGCCCCCTTTAAGCTTTTAAATGAAACTAAAAAATGTACATTTTCCCAATCTGGGTGGCCACCGCGACTTGCCACTATCACGGTGGCTCACTGGAAAATGACAACTGAAACTGGGAGGACTCCGCGACACGGAGTCATCGCGGTGCCCCTTTGGAATACCATTTTGGCACATGGCACGACGTGCCATTATTGCACCGGACCTCTGAAAATTGACAACTGGGAAATTGGCCCTCTCCACAATGTGCCAAAATCACGGAGGGCTACTGGAAAATGACAATTGGGATTTGACATTGCTCCGCGGTGTGCTAAGGGTTTAAATGATGGTGTTTTGTGACTGGAACTTTAAATAGCCATAACTTCTTACCCGATTATAGGATTTAGGCGAATCTTATATCATTAGAAAGATAATTCAATTTCCTATGTCATGGAAAGTGAAAATCTAAAGAATTCCATATGAATTAAACATCACTCGTTCTAGAAACTACTCCTTACTCATTTTTGGGATGAGTTTAAGCTAGAAAAAATTGCGGGGTATTACAATAGGAGTACAAAGTGAAATACAGAGTAAAAATATATAAATTCATCTCTCAAAAACAAAAGTAGAGATCAGTCTAACAATAAAAGGGAGAGCAAAAACAACTTCAGATGTCAGAAGCTCACTCTAAATCTCCAATCGATGGCATCTTCGTACCATGCATAGGTCAGCATTGAGAACTCTTACAATGATCTTCAGGGTGTAGAAGTATAGTATGAGTACCAATATAAGGTATTCACTAGACATATACTAACTGAGATCCAAAGATAATACAATTATAAATAATATGTAAAGTAGGAATAACATTAGAGACGACTATCTAAGAGATGAGATAAAATAATACTTAAGGAAAAAGTAAGGGTAAACAATTATAACCTACTAGTAATTTGGGACAATGTTATGCAAGTAAGTAGCTAGTCAATGTATAATAGTATAGTGAAAAAACAAATATATGTTATACAATAGAGGTATGAAGGAAGATATATACAAGAGATATATAATAGTAATATGAAGAAAGAATATATATAGATATAGATATAGTAATATCACAAAGAAAACTGGATATATATCATAAAAATAGCTAAACCACAAAGTGTTAACAATATAGAATTGACCTAAGATTTTGAGGATAATAACTAAATATGAGAGACACCTCCTTGCGTAGGCTCGATAAGTCAGGCACCTGATCCTTGAAGAGTGGATCCCTGATGTCACCTAAATTACACCTTCAAGAAAGTATAAAACGGTCATTAGTAAGATATAGAAACCAACTAGGTTGGGGTCTATCCCAAAAGAAATAGGTCAGAAATTTGTCACGTGCTTAGTGATGTAATTAGAAAGTACAAAAGTAAATAAGGGGTTTTGTGACGATGAGAATAACAATAGCAATGCTAGATAATTAGTGTTGTTGTCAATATAAGATGATCACTAGGATTACATTCCCCTTTGCATGCAAAATCTAACAAGTTATGTATCACCTAACTATTTCTCAACTTTGGTTTGGGTGAGTTTTACTCATCTCTCCCCAGTCTTAGAGTGTTTCATTACTAACCATTATTTTGGATCTCAAATTAGCTTTCTCCTCTTATCTCAAGTTAATTAGATGAAGGTTGGTAGTTTTAAATTACTATTGTGATTTCTTTTTCCTAATATCTACCTCTCTCTCGAGTAACTATCTAATATGGGAAAGTTCCTAACATTTGCAACCATCAAGAAAGCAATAAATAAGAAAGCAATCCTAATACATGCATGAACACCAATTTAGAATGACTTTGTACTTTCTCAGCTTTATTAATCCATCAGGGTTCTCACAACCCTAGTTATGGGGTTTAGATGCTCATGATTGTAAGAACACATATAGAATTCATAGATGAAAGCATAAGAATGATCTCACAAAGAATAATAATGAAAACCTAAAATCTCAAATTAATATCAAACCCTAAAAACCAAGAACAATAATTCCAAGATCAATAATGTATCTCAGAACTCAAAACAATGTAAAAGGTGTATAGAGTATGTAAACTGTGTAAACTAATAATGAAATGCCCAATGAGTATTTATAGATACATCAGAAAATCTATCCTAAAAAAACTAGGAAACATAAGTTGGCACCAACCTACGACCCCACTTACTAACTGTAGGTAGTACCTACGGGGTGTAGGTAGGATTAGTTGAACTCAGAGAAATATTAAGGCTATAGATCACATACATACGAGGGATACCAATGGTTCGTAGGTATTACCTATGACTTGTAGATAGACATCATAGTAATTAGAATACAATATCAGCTTGCAGAACATCAAACCATCAACCTTTGTGGCCCACCTTCGGGCCTATTGATACTACCATGGCCCATAGCTAGGGCTCATAGGTATCCTTCTATCACGACCTGAACCAGGGTATATTCGTGATGGGAAATCTCAAGCCCACCATTGGCTAGAGACAACTGTAACGACCCGAAATTGTCCCCTGGGACTTCACACGGTGCCTAAGGCTACAAGTAGCCCCAAGATAATCCTTAGAGTCGATTTCTACCAATAACACTCAATTCAAGATAAGAATGGACTCAAAACTAGCATAGCCATATCACATGAAAGGAAATATGGAAAAAATACTCGGTCCATAAGACCACAATATAGAGAAATCTCAATAAAACCATAATATCGAACCCTCGACACATCACAAGTCTGACACTAGTCTGACAAGCCTCTACAAATCAAAATCTAGACAGCCGTTGGGAAAGGTCCCCAACTGACTCGAAATGAACTGGAGATAAAACATAGTCTTTCAAGTACATTAAATATCTGAAGATCGGTCCTCGAATCATGAGGACTCACCATTGTAGAAAATGTAGGCAAGGTACTCGAAGAATCACGGACGAAGATGGGACTGAGCACCTAAACCTACATTACGATACAATGTTGCACATAGAAATATATGTGGATTAGTACTTGGAATGTACTGAGTATGCGGGGGTGAATGCATATGAATAAAATAGTAACAATCTTCTTTAATCAAATCATGTATGAATTATGAGACGACTCACATGGCTTGAACAAGTATAAAATCTAAAGCTTATAAGTCATGTAGAATGGAGCATGTAACACAAATCTTGTGAGTCATCATTGTTTAATCTCAAAATTCGAAATCTTCTCTTGTTCTCAATACCCAAAGGATAAGGGACTTTAAACAATACTTTCAACTCATGCATAAGTCTCATGGAGATAAAACTTCTTCAATGCTCAATATTTCATAACTATTTAGAACTCATATACTTGGAATTCAGAATCATATAACTCGAAAACATACTTGAAGGCATTTCATTCACTTTAGGAAAATATCTCATCTCAAGCTTTAGGGAAATTACTCTATCTCAAATGGAAATGAATTCTAGTTTATGGAAACAACTTATCTCAAGGCTTTATAAAAAGTACTATAACAAGGAAAGATGCTTTTATTTAGGAAATAACTCACATCAAAAAAATATTTTAGTTGGGGAAAAATCATTGCAATTCAGCCATTTAGGAAAATAGCTTATAGGGAAGGAAAATAAGTATTTGATCTTGAAGTATAAATGTCAAGGGAGGTTCTCGTAACCGACATAAACCATGCGAGCTACATAGAGTCCAACATTTTTTCCTCCTAAGAAAGAGACCCCATGTTGGGGAGGAGCGTCATACTCTTGCCAGGGAGTCTAACCTAGGTCTAGTGATCACTAAACAAAACTCGGCCTTGGACCCAATTATAATCATCATAAACTCGGCCTCAGGCCCAACCTACGGTGGCACATAGTTTTGGGGTAAGAAACTGTAGTAACTTACCCACTCGATGCTAAATACTACTCCCTTTAGATTATCTGCGCTCATCTCATAAAAATCCACTTTTAGAATATTCACATGGTTCACCACAAACCCAATAATCAAATCGATAATCTCATATAGTGATGTGGATTTCAAAGCTCAAGGACCATTAGGTCAATTCATTTCTCAATCATCTCAAAATACTCAAATCATGGGTGCTTATAGCACAAGAGTTCATAATTTCACAAGTCTCAAATAGGGCTTACTAACCCATAGTTCAATCTCAAGTTAATGCTTATCAAAAGCAATATATATATAGCATATAGAGTCATAAAGAATATGGAAATCTGGGAATTTCAGCCATTTCATCTCAAAATTTCAATAGTCATATTCTTCAACATTTCAAACATTGAAAATATTAGCTTCTCAAGGAGTAAAATCATGGGTTTATACCCAGTTGTAATTTCTCAATAATACATGTAGAAATCATACCATTTGACTCATAAATCATGGGAAATATCAAAATAATGCATTAAATCATAATGGGTGAAAAAACCAATTCAAATTCATGTAGAACCCTCATATATTTCAAGAATTTCATGATGTAAATAGCCTTTTGATCACAAGGGTAAAAGGGTTACCCTTGTTCAAAACCCCCACATAACTTGAGTTAAAAGCTTTGGATGAACTCTCACTTTTGGAACTCTATTCTTGCTCTAGAATGAGGGTTCTTGAGGTCCTTGACTTGGAAACCTTGAATCTTGACTCAATTTAGAAAATCCATGGTGGATTCATGAGATTCTTGGAAGAGGTTTTGAGTATTTAGGGTTCTTGTTGAGAGAAAACTTGAGAAAAACCTCATAAGATGCTTGTAAATGGCTTTGATTTAGTCTTTCCACGATTTTATAGGCTTGGAAAAAGTCCAAAATGCCCTTTTAAACATCTGTGCAAAACTGGAAAAATTAAACTGGAACCTGATTTTGCTGGCCTCCGCGACGCGCCACTAATAGTGCTGGCTCACTGGAATTGGACAATTGGGAAAATGGCATCCTCCGCGATGTGGAGCCATTGCAATTTCCAACTGGTTGGTACCTGGGACTCCTCCACAATGTGCTACAATCGCGGAGTCCCATTGGAAATTGACAATTGCTAAGTGCACCCTCTCTGCGATGCCCTAGGCTCTCAAACAATGTAGTTTTATGACGAAGGCTTAAATTGGCCATAACTTCTTACCCGAGTGTCCGATTTGGACAAATCTTATATCGATGGAAATCTTATCAGATTTCCCACGTGACAAAAAGTAGAAATTAGGGAAATTCTATATGGTTAACACGTTACTCACTTAGGAAGCAACTTCTCAATCTTTTAGGGCTGGAATCACACCTCACTCGACATGCCCTATGACTCAAACTACGAGGGAACTTCTCGGGGCCTTACAATATCTCCCCCTTGGGAACATTCATCCTCGAATGTCATTAGTTAGGCTCGAAATACAGGAAAAACTGAGTACACACAGCCGAAACAATTACTAAATGGCTCAAGATCTTCCTAAACTCATGACCACTCTGGATATCGCAAGAACTCTTACAAAGATAGATGCATAGATGAACTTTAGATTAGAAAAGCTGAATCAAAGAAGAATGGTACCTTCGGATTGAGCTAAACTTGCGGAAAAAGGGTGCGGGTATTTGGCTCGCATGTCTTCTTCTGCCTTCCAAGTAGCACCCTCAACAGATTGGCTCCGCCACAAAACTTTGACCAAGGGAACTTCTTTGTTCCTTAGTCTACGGATCTGAAAATCTAGGATCTCCACGGGAATCTCATCGAAGGAAAGGCTATCTTGAATATCAACACTCTCTGAAGGATCAACCACAACGGAATCACCAATATGCTTCTTAAGAATGGAGACATGAAAGATAGGATGAACGACGGACAACTCCGAGGAAAAATCAACCTCATAAGACACTTCACCAACACGGCTCAAGACTCTATACGGGTCAACATAAAGGGGACTAAGATTTCCCTTCCGACCAAACCTTTTCACCCCTTTCATGGGTGAAAGCTTCAAGTACACCAAATCACCCACCTTAAACTCAAGATCTCTCCTCCTCACATCTGCGTAAGACTTTTAATGACTCTGGGCGGTCTTTAACCTTTCTCTAATTAACTTAACTTTTTTTATAGCTTCGAACAATACATCAGGCCCACACGCGGAAGTTTCGCCCACTTCAAACCAACCTATGGGTGATCTACACCTCCTACCATACAAAGCCTCAAATGGTGCCATCTCAATGCTAGCATGGAAACTATTGTTATAGGCGAACTCTATCAATCACAAATGCTCATCTCAACTACCTTTGAAATCAAGAGCGCACGCCCTCAACATATCCTCTAGGGTCTGAATGGTCCTCTCAGCCTGACCATCTGTGTGTGGGTGAAAGGATGAACTCAAAAGAACTTGGGTGCCAAGACCCTGCTGAAACGCCCTCCAAAACTGAGAAGTATATTGAGTACCCCTATCAGAAATGATAGACAAGGGAACTTCATGTATTTTTACCAACTCCCGAACATACAATCTAGCATAATCCTCAGCCGTATAAGATGTATGCACGGGCAAGAAATGTACGAACTTAGTCAACCTATCCACAACAACCCAAATAGAATCATGATGATGACGCGAAAGAGGCAACCCGGTCACTAAGTCCATATTCACCATCTCTCACTTCCAAGTGGGTATACTAAACTTTTGCATCACACCACCCGGTCTTTGGTGCTCCACCTTAACCTGTTGACACGTCGCACACTTTGCTACAAACTCGGCGATGTCCTTCTTCATGCCGTTCAACCAATAGATTTCCCGCAAGTCGCGATACATCTTGGTAGTACCGGGATGAATGGAATAAAGCGTGCCATGCACTTAACCCATAATCCTCCACCTCAAATCATCAACACATAGAACACACAACCTACCATGCACCCTCAACACACTATCTCCCCCTTGGGAGAAAACCTCAACCTTTTGGTCCTTAACTGACTCCTTCAGTTTGACCAAACTAGGATCCCTATCCTGCTTCTCCTTCACTTTCAAAACTAAAGAAGATTCGGAACTACTCTGCACCAATGTACTCTCCTCCCCTGAATCAAGTAATTTAACACCTAACCTATCCAGAAAATGAATATCATGAGCTAACTCTCTCTTACCTCCCTCAATATACACAACACTACCCATGGAAAATCTGCTAAGGGCATTCGCCACCACATTGGCCTTGCCCGGGTGATACAACACACTCATATCATAATCTTTCAACAACTCTAACCACCTCCTCTGCCTAAGATTCAACTCCTTCTGGGTAAACACATACTGCAGACTTTTATGATCAGTAAACACATCAACATAGACACCATAAAGATAGTGTCTCCAAATTTTTAAAGTAAAAACCACAACAGCTAACTCAAGATCATGGGTCGGGTAGGTCTTTTCATGCGGCTTCAACTTTCTAGAGGCATAGGCTATAACCTTACCCCTTTGCATTAACACACAACCCAAACCAACCCTAGAGTCATCAGAATACACCACAAAACCATCTGTACCATCAGGCAAAGTCAACACAGGGGCTGAAGTGAGTCGAGTCTTTAACTCTTGAAAACTCTTCTCACAGGAATCAGACCACTGGAATTTAAACTTCTTTTGGGTCAACCAGGTCATAGGAGACGCAGTGGAAGAGAAACCCTCAACAAAACAACGGTAATAACCTGTTAGACCCAAGAAACTCCTAATGTCGGATGGAGAGATAGATCTAGGCCAGTTTTTCACAGCTTCTGTCTTTTGGGGATCAACTCTAATACCCTCGGCTAAAACAACATGACCCAGGAAGGCTACAAACCTTAGCCAAAATTCATACTTACTGAATTTGGCAAACAACATGTGATCTCTAAGAGCTTGAAAGACAATTCTAAGATGAGTTGCATGGTCATTCTCATCACGAAAGTACAGAAGGATGTCATTTATGATGACAATGATGAACGTATCAAGGTATTGCTTGAACACTCGATTCATGAGGTCCATGAAGGTTGTTGGGGCATTTTTTAGCCCGAAAGACATGACTAAAAACTAAAAGTGATCATAACGGGTCCGGAAGGCTGTCTTTGGAATATCACATTCCCTCACTTTAAGTTGATGATAGCCAGATCTAAGGTCTATCTAGGAAAAATAACTTGCACCTTGCAACTGATCAAACAACTCATCAATTCTCGGAAGAGGATACTCATTTTTTACTATGACCTTGTTCAGTTGACGGTAGTCAATATACATACGCAAAGATCTATATTTTTTCCGCACGAATAAAATAGGTGCGCCCCAAGGAGAAATACTGGGTCTAATAAAACCTTTGTCTAAGAGATCTTTGAGTTGCTTCTTCTACTCCTTAAGCTCGGCAGGTGCCATACGATATGGCGTAACTGAAATAGGCTGAGTGCCTGATTTTGCTGGCCTCCGCGATGCGCCACTAATCGCGCTGGCTCACTGGAATTGGACAATTGGGAAAATGGCATCCTCCGTGATGCGAAGCCATTGCAATTTCCAATTAGTTGGGACCTGGGACTCCTTCGCGATGCGCCATAATTGTGGAGTCCCACTGGAAATTGACAATTTCTAAATGCACCCTCTCCATGACGCGCTAGGCTCTCAAACAATGTAGTTTTATGATGAAGGCTTAAATTCGCCATAACTTCTTACCTGAGTGTCCGATTTGGGAAAATCTTATATCGATGGAAATCTTATCAGATTTCCCACGTGAAAAAAAGTAGAAATTAGGAAAATTCCATATGGTTAACATGTTACTCACTTAGGAAGAAACTTCTCAATCTTTTAGAGTCGGAATCACGCCTCACTCGATATGCCCTATGAATCAAACTACGAGGGAACTTTGCGGGGCCTTACAACAACCCCCTTAGCCTTACCTCTAGAGCACAATAAAAGAATAGAGTAGAAGCCAACTAAATAATAATAAGAAGGATAGATAAACCAAATAAAAACTAAGAGACAATACAAAAAACCATACCATACTTATCCACAAAAGCCTCTAAAACCAGAATACCAAAAAATGTTAAGACATGCCATTGACTATGACAAATAGAATCCAAAAGTATTGAAACAATAAAGAAACTAGCAAAATAAAAGGTCCTTACGAATGTTGAAGGCTCACTACTTCACAGCAGATCCACATGAATATTAAATCACCTAGCATTGCATAGGAGCAAGAAAAAACCCATCAAACCCTACATCATGAAATGATGTGGCATCAAGGATAGTTAGTGGGGTAAGAACTAACATGTAACTCAGGGGAACAGGATAAAATAATGACATTGCCAAAATCAGTCAAAAACCATATGCATGTTATTTATATCTTTATACATATATATATATATATAAGATATCGGGATAGGGACGAGGGTCATGAACATGAAAGTTAAAACCGTTAGCCTAAACTGTGTCACTTGCTCTATCCTAAATGCACCCACAGGCTATATGGTTTCAGCTGTCCCTGCTGAAAGGGCCTCAGTGCGTGTTAGCCATACGAACTGAGGAAACCAAGAAAATGCTAAAGACACCGAGGAAATATCCATCCAAAATATAAAGTGTGCACCAAGAGTAGGGTCACATAGACCCCCACGCCGGCAAACATGGTTTCTAGTGTTGGTCCCCCAGGATCTACACCTTCACACAGTGCTACATAATTCCCTTTAAGCCCAAATTAAAATAGTTTGCACATAAACACAACCATTAACCCAAGAGTCATTCATTAAGGCATATACTAACTTGGCATCATCATACCAATATGATTGCAAGCTTATATACTTATGCCAACACAATTCATGTAACTCTTAAACTCCCAAGTTCCATCTAAATTCCAAAACCATGGCCACTAAGGGCATTCCAGAACTATTTTTGTTATCCAATTATCCATTAAGGTAATGCAATATTTCAAAGGCAAGTTAAACAATGCAAATTCCATATTCATAACCAAAGTTATAAAGGTGGGTTGAGGTTAATGCCATTATTAAGCAAAAAATCCATCAACTTGGGAAAACCTATGTTCCCCATTCCAATCCTCATAACAATACAACCATTCAGCCCCAAAAACCATTAATTAAAGTATAAACAACACATTTAAATATGGGAAATACAATTCAAGTAATAACCTTCAAAGGACCTCAACCCAATTTCAAACCCAATAATTAAAATCACATAAATAATGATTAGGTATATGCCATAATGTAAAATTCTAATTAGGGGAAGAGAAACATGCCTAAAATACCAAGGAATTTGAAAGGAATTCGGATTTTTGAGCTTGAATGGTGAATTCTCTGTAACAACCCTTGAAGTTTCTTAGTTGGGGAGTTAATAAAGAAAAGGTGGAGTTTGTTCTCTGAAAACTTAAGAAAAGGGGTTTATTTTATGTTTAAAAGTTGTGTAATGTGTGAAAGGACCAAAAAACCATCACCCCAAGTGAAAAAAACAAAGCTAGGAAAAATTTACATTACAACATTGCACACCACTATTGTGGAGGTTAGCCTCCATGCCATGCCCTTATCGCAGAGGTTAACCTTCGTACCACACCCTTATCACGGAGGCTTACTGCCTCAAAGTTCCAAAATAGTCCTGAACCCCTTCAAAACATTTCAAAACTTCCCCAAAACTCCCTTTTAATATCCCTTAAAAAATTCAAGACAAAAATTGATATTACGCCTGCGGGAGGTTCAAAAATAAAATAGATGAAATTTTGTAGGATCTTACATTATCCCCTCTGTAGGATCATTCATCCCCAAAAGAGTATGAATTCAAGGGAAAATTCATAATACGACAAGAGAGAGAATGAAAATAATACTTTAAACATTTTTATCTAATATTGGGAACAAGAATGGTTACTTGGCTTTCATATCTTCCTCAGCTTCCCATGTAGCCCCTTCTACCTTTTGATTTCTCCAAAGAACCTTCTCTGAATCTACACACTTTGTCCTCAATCAACAAACTTGCCCATCGAATATCTCAACTGGGACTTCCTCTTAAGAAAAAGAATCTGAAACACAAATGTCCTCAACTGTCACTTTCAAACAAGGATCACCTACATATTTTTTCAGCAGACACAGAAAACAAAATGAATAGAGGCCAAACTTGCTAGAAAATCTAACTTATATGTTACATTCCCAATTCTCCTTACAACTCAATACAGACCAATGTAACATGGATGGAAGCAAAAGAGTTGAAATCTGAAGTAATTCAAAGAGAAGTGTGGCTGACGACATTTCTGATAAGTCGTCAGCCCTGTGATAAGTTATCAACTTTATCGTCATCTTCAGACAGAGGATGCACCTAAGTTTAGAGTTATGAAGAAATTTTATGATAAGCCATCAAGGAGCTGATAGGTTGTCAAAGTTGTCATCAGCCTAAGGTAGAACATGAGGGCTGAGGTAGAGACTTGATGATATTTATGGTAAGTCATCAACGAGTTAATAGGACGTCACTGGTTGTCATCAGCTTTAGGAAGTGAGTATCAAAAGAAAAGAGGAGCTGACAATATTTGTGATAAGTCGTCAACCTCCTGATAGGTTATCACGAATGGCGTCACCTAATCTGAGGAATTTCTGAACTTTATTATTTTGTTTCCATAATTAGGGTGAACTATTTAAAGCATTGTTGAGGGTTTTCTTGGGGAAAAGAAAAAACTTGAGTATTGAGACACGTACTTTGATATTTTCTCTCTCTAGTTTCTTGACTTGAACAAGCAATAACTTTGAAAAGATTATCATCACTATTTTGGGATTACTATTGTGATCTAATCTAAGAATCTCTAGTTTCTATTCATCTTGTGGTAATTTTATCTTTCAAATCATGAATATAACTAGTTGTTTTTATTATTACATCATGAGTGGCTAAATTTCTTTAACCTGAATTATAGGATCTAGGGTTAAGTCTTGATAAGGTGCTGAGTGTTCAAGATTCAAAAGGTAGTAGGACTCCTTGATAATTCTGAGGTTTTAATTATCTTCTATTGGTTGCAAATGATAGATAACACCTGCTTTTATTTTCTTGAGAAAGAAATCAAATATAGTGGGAAGTGAATTATTAACAGGGACTTGGAAGCACTAAAAACTTCCATTTAATAATTGACGATGTAACAAGGTTGATTAACCTGAGGTAAAATCTGGTCATGAATTTAAATTCCCAAGTCTGAGAGGATTAGGAAATTAAATGCTTAAGTAGGTCGAGAGACATTTAGGCATAACTTCGATAAAGATAACCTGTTGTCCTACCTACTGTGAGAATCTTGAACCACTATTAGCATCTGTCAAGTACCAAAACCCCTAGTGAACATAATTAATAATTATTTGCTAATTCCAAAACCCCCATTTTATCTTTTCATGCCAGTTGTTTGAATTCAACTTGTAGCTATAGTTTCAAATTAGTTTAATCGCCACTCACATTGTTACATATGGATTTGACCCCGACTCTAAAAGTTGGGTAAATATATTGACGACGACCACCTTGCACTAAATTGACGTGTAAGTTGAGCATTCCATTTGAGGGTGAAAAGCATTGATAAGGTTTACTTGAGTACTCAAACCTTTTTGAAACTCACACCATAAATAAGAAAAGAACTGCATACCTCGATCTTAAATAATGGACACTGATGGTCCATGCAATTTTACTATCTCTTGAATGAACAACCTAGCATGATTCTCTCCTGAGTAGTTAGTCCTTATAGGCAAGAAGTGAGAAAACTTAGTCATTCTATCCATAACGACCCAAATAAAATCATACTGGTTGCGAGATTGTGGAACACAAGTAATGAAATACAAATTAATCATCTCCCACTTCCACATGGGATCCAAAACCTTCTTCTCCTTCACCATAACACCAAGAGACAATTTAACCACTTCCTAAACAATCTCTCCCCCATCATCGGAGTCCAAGAGACAAACTCCTAAACTAGAAAACTTGTGAATATCCTTCATCAATCCTCTTTTCCCCTTATCAATGTAAGATAAACTCCCCCATAGACAACCTACTTAGAGAATCAACAACATAAGCTTTACCTGGATGGTAGTGAAGGCTTATATAGTAATCCTTTGATCCACCACCTCTTCCTAAGATTGAATTCCTTCTGTATAAACACATACTACAAGAGCTTATGATCTGGATAAATATCCCTATGCACCCTATACAAATAATGGTAAAGATCGTAGCTGTCAACTCTATATCGTGAGTCAGATAATTACTCTTGTGAACCTTAAGTTCCGTGGAAGCATAGGCCACAACCTTACCATGCTGCATCAAAACACAACTCAGTCCCACACAGGATGCATCATAATGTGTAACAAATCCATCAGTACCCTCGTGCAGGTCTAAACTAGCGCAAAAGTCAATTTATCCTTCAACTTATCAAAACTACCCTCACAAGCATCGGACTACAAAACTTAACTTTCTACTGAGTTACTTCATCAGCGAAGTAGCAATGGATGAGAAAATCTCCACAAACCTCCTATAATACCTAGCCAACCCCAAGAACCTCCTAATGTTGGTTAGAGTCGTGTGTCTAGACCACTTTTTAGTTGCCTCAATTTTTTATGGATCTACCTTGATCCCCTCACTAGAAATAATATGCCCAAGGAAGGTCAGATCACTTAGCAAAAATTCACACTTATAAAACTTTGCATACAACTTCTGGTCCTTAAGGGTCTACAACACAATTTAGAGATAATTGGCATGATCCTCCTCACTCTTAGAGTACACTAAGATGTCATCAATGAAGACTATAACAAATACATCTAGAAACTGTCTAAACACCCAATTCAATATGAAAGCATCCAGAGAATTAGTCAACCCAAATGACATAACCAAAAACTCATAATGTCCATATCGGGTCCAAACAATTGTCTTGGGAATATCAACCTCCCTATTTTTCAGCTGAAGGTAGCCCAAACGAAGATCAATCTAAGAAAAACACCTAGCATCCTAAAGTCGATCGAAGAGGTTATCAATACTAGAAAGAGGATACTTATTTTTCACTATAACCTTATTCAACTGAGGATAGTCTATACAAATATGAAGAGATCATCCTTTTTCTGCACGAAGAGTGAAACACTGGGATAGATGAAACCCTTATCAAGAAAATCCTTTAACTACTTTTTTAGCTTTTGTAATTCAGCCGAAGTCATTCTATAAGGAGGAATGGAAATGGGATGGGTATCTAGTAGAATATCAATGCTAAAATCTATTTCCCTATCGGGAGGAATTCTAGGAAGATCATCGGGAAAAACTTTAGGAAACTCATTAACCTCAGGGATAAATTACAAAGAAGGACTTTTAGAATTAGAATCCTTGACCCAAACTAAATTATATAGACATCCTTTGGAAATCAACTTCTGAGCTCTAACGTGAGAAATAAAATTTCCTTTAGGCACTAAGGAACTCCCTTCCTATTTAATCACAGGTTAATTAGGAAAATAAAAATTGACCTTTTGGGTCCAACAATCAAGAGAAGCATAGCATGTATGGAGTTAATCTATACCCAGTATTACATCGACGTCCACCATATCAAGCTTTATCAAATCCATCAGTGTCTATCTACGAAAGATGGACACTACACAATCACAGTAGATTTTTCTAGCAATAATAGAATCACCCATAGGAGTAGGTATAGAAAAAGGGTCAAAAATATTTTCAGGACCAAAACTAAAGTGTATAGCTACATAAGGGGTAACATAAGATAGGTAGAACCCAGATCAAGTAAAAAATCAACATCATGAGAGAAGAGTTGTAACATACCAGTGACAACATCGGGGATGCCTCTGATTACTAACGAGTACAGAGTATATATGGATGATTTTTGCCAGTACTGGTACCTAAAGTGGTTCCCTTAGGTGCACGAGCCAAAGAAGTGGCGATCGAAACCTTATTAGCTCTAGTGGAAACATTAGCTATTAGACAATTTTTTTGTAGATGACTGGGCTGGCCATAATTGAACCATAAATTCCTTCTCTCGTCACAATAACCATGGTGAAACTATCCACAAAATTGATTAGGAGGATAAGGTGGGGCTGACTGAGCTCCACTAACCTAAGACTGGGCACCGTATTCCTTAGGACCATTGCTGGCCTAAAAATAATGATCACTTAAAGGCTTAGGATAAGGAGCACTAGCTGTCGAATACAAATTTCCCCAATTCTTCTTCTTAGACCACTATCTATCATCTCTTCCACTGTTCTACTGACCTGCACCCTTCTTGGAATATCTAAATTTCTTGTTCTGCCTCTCTCCTATCTCTATATGTTTCTTTTTCCTATACTCCACCTGCTGCATATAAACCACTAACTTGGATATATCCATACCATTATTAAACATAACAACCTTACTCTCCAACATCAAATAATAGGATAACCCAAAAGCAAACTTCCTTATTCTAGATCTTATATTAGATACTAACTCTAGAGCATAATGGGACAGATGCTGAAATATTAAGGCATACTCCTTCACACTCATCTTACCCTACTTCAAGTTCACAAACTCTTTGGCATTATCTTTCATCAACTTTTGAGAAAAGAAATTATCAAGAAAATCACCTAAAAACTCATACCACACTACCTTCTTAGTAGCATCATACCTCAGCACTTCTCACTCCTTATACCATGGTAAGCCACATCCTTTAATTGATAGAAAACAAACTTCATACCCTCAGAATTAGTAGTATGCATTACCCTAAAAATCTTCTCCATCTCATCAATAAATACTTGATATCATCCTCTACCTTAGAGCCTATAAATGTTGGGGCATTCAACCTCATAAACTGGCCAACCCAGGTAACCTTAGACGAACTAAAAGCAGGACCAACAGGCGATGAGACAGTAATATTTCTAGTTAGGCAAGCATATGAATAGACTAATAGAACTCTACATTATAGATATCTCCCTGAGGTGACGGAGCATAAGTATCACCATCCTGAGAAGCCTGAGGAGGACTAGTTGGGATTGGTCAAACCCAACGTGGAGCAGTACAGTCAAGAGCAGGGACCCTAGACTGGGTCTGTACTCCATAAATAAAGCGAGTTCCCTCCAAACTTTCCTCAGGTAGGATAGAGGGTCCAGAAGAGTTCTTACGATCACCAGATCTTTGGTGAGGCATGATAAAAAATATAAGCAAGCTAGGAGTTAGAAAAGTTTCAAGATAACTAGACTCTATAGACTGAAATAGATCACAAGAAAGGGAAACATTCCTAAATGCCTTGTAGCCTCTCTCTTATAATTGTGGCACACTACATACCCATAAAAAAGACTCTACTCAACACGGCTTTGTGGACACCCAAAAAACCCTAAACCGTGATATGATACCAAGTTTGGCATGACCCAAACCAGAGCCTAGTCATGACGGGCAATCTATAGCCCACCATGGGTCAGAGACAACCCCTTAATCTTACCTCAAGATCACAATATAAGAATACAGTGGAAGCCAACCAAATAATAATAAGAAAGATAGATAAACCAAATAAGAACTAAGAGTCAAAACAAACAACTATCCAACACTTGTCCACCAAAGCCTCTAAAATCAGAATACCAATTTAATTCGGGATATGCCCCCCCTCGACTATGAAAAATAGAATCCAAAAGTACTAAAATAATAAATAAATCAGTGAAATGACAGGGCCTTTCAGAAGATGGAGGCTTACTACTTTACATTAGATCCATAGAAATACCGAATTACCTAGATTTGAATAGGAGCAACAAAAAATCATTCGAAACCTATATCATGAAATGATGTAGTATCCAAGGATGGTTAGTGGGGAAATCACTGGAATATAACTCAGGGGAAGAGGATAAAATAATATCATTTCCAAAACCAGTCAAAAAACATATGCATAACATTTATATACATATATATAAGATGTGAGGATAGGGAAGAGGGTTATGAACATGAAAGTTTGAACCATTAACCTGATCTATGTAGCTCGCTCCATCTAAAAGGCATCCATGGCCTATATGGGTTCATTTGTCCCTGCTAAAAGGGCCTAGTGTGTATGAGTTGCACAAACTAAGGAAATTGAGGAAAGCTTAGAGACACCAAGGAGATAGCCATCCAAAAGATAAAGTATGACAAAGCACACAGTCACATGGAACCCCATTCCATCAAACGTAGTTTCATTGTTGGTCCCCCAAAACCTACACCTTCACGGTGACCTACACAATAAATTAAAATAGATTACACATAAACCCAACCATCAACCCAGGAGTCATTCATTTAAGGCATTTACCAACTTGGTATCATAATATAAATATGCTTGCAAGCTTATATAATTATTCCAAACCAATCCATGTAACCATTAGACTCCCAAGTTCCATTTAAATTCCAAAACCATGGCCACCAAGGGTATTCCAAAACCATTTTCATTATCCAATTATCCACTAATTCAATCCAATGTTTCAATGGTAAGTTAAACTATGCAAATTCCATATCCTAAATCAAAGTTGTAAAGGTGGGTTGAGGTTAACACAATTACCAAGCCAAAAATCCATCAATTTGGGGAAACCCATATTCCCCATTCCAATCCTATTAACAGTGCACCTATTCATTCCCAAAAACCATCAATTAAAGTATAAACAACACATTTAAATCATGGGAAATAAAATTCAAGTAATAACCTTCAAAAGACCTCAGCCCACTTTCAAACCCAATAGTTAAAATCATATGAATAATGATTAAATATATGCCATGATGTTAAATTCCAGTTAGGGAAAGAGAAAATTACCTAAAATACTGAAGAATTTGAAAGAAATTTAGAGTTTGGAGCTTGAATGGTAAATTATCTGTAATACCCTTGAAGTTTCTTGGTTGGGGAGTTAAAGAATAAAAAGGTGGAGTTTGATCTTTGAAAACTAAAGGAAAGGGATTTAGTTTATGTTTAAAATTCATCCTGTGTATTAAAGGATCAAAAAAACCCCACTCTAGTGAAATAAACAAAAAATAGGTGAAATTTACATAGCGGCATGTCACATCACTATCGCAAAGGTTAGCATCCATGCATTTACCTTATAATGGAGGTTAATCTCTATGCCACACCCTTATCACGGAGGCTTAATGCCTCAAAGTTCTAAAATGGTCCCAAACCCTTTCTGAAAAATTTTGAACTTCTCCAAAACACCCTTTTAACATCCCTTAACATAACATCATTAAAAAAGTTTCTTGGACAGTTGGACTAGGATCATGATAAATCTCAGCTTACACTTCAATTTAGTGCAAGGCGGTCGTTGTCAATATATTTATCCAACTTTGGAGTCGGGGTCGAATCCATAGGGAAAAATATATGTGGCGATTAAGCTAGTTTAAAACTAAAGCTACAAGTTAAATTCAAACAAATGATACGAAAAAATAAAATGGGGTTTTTTGATGATCAACAAATAATTGTTGGTCACTTTAGTTTTAGTGTTTGTAATCAAGAGTTTATGAAATAACCAGAATTATGTTCACTAGGGCTTCCAGTAAATGACAGATGCTAAAAGTGGTTCAAGATTCTCGTGGTGGGTAGGATAACAAGCTATCTTTATCAATGTTCTGATTAAATGTCTCTCGACCTACTTAAGCATTTAATTCCCTAATCCTCTCAAACTTAGGGAATTTCTATTTACTGCCCAGATTTTACCTCAGGTTAACCAACCTTGTTACAACGCTGATTATTAAATGAAGTATTTTCGAGTCCCTATTGATAATTCACTTCCTACTATATTTGATTTCTTTATCAAGAAAATCAAAGCAAGTGTGTCTACTGTTTGCAACCAACAGACGTTAATTAAAACTTCAGAATTATCAAGAAATCCTACCACCTTTTGAATCTTGAATACTTAGAACCTCATCAAGACCTAACCCTAGATCCCATAACTCGGGTTAATGGAGTTTAGCCACTCATGATGTAATGAACGAAACACATAATTGAATTCATGATTTGAAAGATAAACTTACAGAGTGATGAAAAACAATAATTATTTCTTCGATTCAATCACTAAATAACTTCGTAAAAAGCAATAGTAATCTCTCACAAGTTAATATTGATAGTGTATCCAAAACTAGAGAGAGAAATACAAAAGTTCATGAAGTTCCAGATGTCTACGATTTCTCCTCCCCCTTTTATGAACCCCTAAAAACAACTATTTATAGGTGTAACTTAAAGGAAATTCGGAGTTAAAATTTTTGAAATTCGTCCCTTAGATGACTTAAACTCTTAAGGAAAAACTAGACTTGTCCTTAAATACTTAGGCTAATTATGGAAACAAAATCACAGGTTACAACTTTTTTTCAGAATAGACGACAACATGCGTGATGCCTTATTAGGGTTCTGACGGCTTATTAGGGTTCTGACACCTTATTAGGAATGTCATCAGATCCTCTTCAATTTTGACATTCTCTGCTTTAGGCTGACGATGAAACCTGATGGATTATCAGAACTTTGACGATTTATCACCTATGTCGTCATGGATTCCAGCTGAAGTCCATTCTCTGTCTAAGACTGATGACGCTCTTGATAGCTTATCAAATATGTGACGACATATCAGGGGATGTCATCACACTTCTACTCTAACTTCATCACACTGCCTCTAGCTAACGATGGACCTGATAACTTATCACCAAGTTGACGACTTATCAAAAAACTCATCAACTACTCTTCTGCAATTTCTTGGCTATTTGTTCCATATTTACCTCCTTTTGTCCTTATTGTCTTAGGTTCTCTTGCATCTTGCCTTTCACTGCAATATCAAAGAAATATCATCAAAAACAAAGATAGTTACTTAAGAACTTACAATTATTCCGAGTTAAAAGTCTTAAATGTGCTAACAAAATGCTAGCACATTAATACCCTCAACTTAAACCAATTGCTTATCCTCAAGCAACAAAAATATAACTAAGAGAATACAAAGTACATTCGCAGTCAATTTTCTATATCATCTCAACACAACTTCACCTTCTCCCAGGTCAATCAATTCAAACTCAACTGAGTATACAATTGAAAAACAACAGTGCAACACACATGAATCAAGATATGGAATAAATTCAGCAATAGAAACCATGCATGTACCAAGATTACACTATCCGAACAAGTTAGCACCTAGCAACATAAAATGTGTGCCCTCACAGCAAAGAAATCCCTTTTTCACTCATATCATAAATCACATATATAAACTTATGGATAATCACGAGACTTACTCTCTTAATGAAGTTCCACTCAATGTATGTCAAATGCCATAGGCTTGCCCTTATAGTCAGTACCAAGGTTTTCAGACCGGTCAGCTAGGATCACTATAGGTCTTTTTCTTGGCTTGTAAAGTAGGCTAGGGGCTGGTATGATATTCAAGGATATTTGAAGTGACTACGCCTCCTTGACACTACGCTAACCTCTTGGGCTTCACTTCTTAACCTTTTTCTCTTCCTCCATTTTATTGATCACGCATGCTCAAGGTGGGTGCCATCTTTTCAAAAATCAAATTATCTTTTTCTAATCTTTTATACAGTTTTTTCTTTTCGTATTCTTTTTGCACCACACCTAGTTTTTTATTCTTTTCTCTTATTCTACCTCTCTTCATACTCATTTTTCATCATGCACCCCTATGATAGCCACCCTCAACTTAGGCTATTTGATTAAGTCAGGGTGCATAGTGTCTAAGAAGGACTAGGGCCAAAACAGGTTCATTGTGAAACAAATGGGAAGGTGATAGGTGTCATGAATGAAATAGGCTATTCAGGCTCAAAATAGGGATCAAGGGATATTATGTATACAGGAAAGGTCATTTAGGCTAAAAGTGGGCTAATATCAAAATGGCCTATGATTCTCTCCTAACCCCTATCCTACAACCAAGGTAAGACTAATCGAGCAAGTTCTGGATTCACACGCAAAGGAAACTGAGCAAGACCTCACATACACATGGCACACAAATATATAGCACATCACTTCTTATTCGATTCGTGCAATTGTTTAGCACTGATTATCAAGTTTCCAGAACTAATGCCACCAAAAGATGCACTGTGGTCACAAATGAATGCAGTTCACACAGTATTACAAATAGACACTTGGAGAGGTGGTAAAAAATCACAAAATATGTTAACTTCCTCATTACTTGTATTTCTCCTAGTTAACCATAATACATCACAAAAAAAACATAATACACCTAAACATGTCAGCTCTACTAGGAACAAGACTCTGGGGGAAAAGAGGCACAACAAAAAAAACCCACGGAGGACATTAATACCCACAAGTAGCCCCACCCTCAACTTAAAATCATGCAATGTCCCCAATGCATCAAACCAAAACAAGAGAGTTAGAAATATACCTGTGGCACCACGAGTGTGAAGATCTGATGCCAATCACATAATACAAATACAAACAAGTAAATACCTTGGGTTGCCTCCCAAGAAGCGCCTAATTTAGTATCGCAGCACGACTCTGTTATCTTGACTACTTAGACTTTACCAAGATACCTTGTTGATAATTATTTATGTCTCCACTTGGAGGATTTAAAACATCGACGCAACTTTTGATCAATACATCTTCGGGGTGTGTTGGGCAAATGTGAGGGCATGATGAGGAATGTTCTATCACGCCACTTCGAAGACTTGAACTGCTTGCCCAATTTTGCATTGAACTTTTGTGTGGGCTCATTTGGCAACGGTGAGAATCTTAATCATCCACTAAATGGACATCAATCTTTAAGCTTCTTTGCCTTCAAGATTGGGGTTGTAGTATACCCTTTTGGAAGGAGAAACCCCAAAATGTAAGAATCTTCCTCCTCATTTTCAAAATTCATCATTTGCTTGGGTGATTCGACTTTCATCACATCCACCAAGCATAATGTTGAAAAGTGGTTCGAATGAGGAATAATTCTCAATTTTGGAGTAGGATCCCTATTAGTATTTTTACCCCAAAATGGACTAGAGTCTTCACAAGGATTGTGCTTGATTTCTCCTTTTGACTCTAGTACCATCTCCTCATCTTTGGCATCTTCATTTATAAATGGTTCGGTTGGTTGGGAAATCACCGAGGGTTGCTCAACATCAAGCTCATCATCAACATCAAATTCTTTCTCCTCATCTTCACACTTGTCCATTATGATAAATGATTCCACAGACAAGATATCATCTAAACATAATGTGAAAAAGTGCTTTGAATGCTTGACCTCTATATCCATATCCTCTATCATTTTTATTTCCTCATTATTTGCCTTTATGTCTTGATGTATATCATGCATGATATCATTCGTTGTGTCCACACACTTCAAAATTAGTTGAAGTATAGCTTCAATGACATTTTTTCCGATGCTTCATTCTTTCTGTTCTTGACCATAAGACCTATCAAAATCATAAGAAAAACTAGAATTTAGGTTAGCATACTGAGGGGAGGGGGCATTTGGGAAATCACTCCAATATCCATCTTGACCATCACATAATGAACAATCGTACTCCTGGTAGGATGGAGATAGTGCACATATCTCTCTTCGGGGAGCATATCTACAATCTTGCCAAAAGTGAGGTCCATCACAATATGGACATGGATCATCAAGATAAGATTTCCAACCACTGAGATCATGTTCATTCCATGATGCCATAGTAATAAGTAAACAAAAATAAAAATATACCTAATACAAGAAATAAAAGAAAATTAAAAACAAATATTTACAAGTTTGAATTCAAGAAAGTAGGCTAAAATTCCAAACCAACTCAATACGCCAAATTGTTCCCCGACAACGGTGCCATTTTTGATAACGCTTTACTTAAACATCAATTTAGTGCAAGGCGGTCGTCGTTAATATATTTACCAAACTTTGGAGTCGGGGTCGAATCCACAGGGAACAATGTGAGTGGCGATTAAACTAGTTTGAAACTAAAGCTACAAGTTAAATTCAAACAAATGATACGAAAAGATAAAATGGGGATTTTTGATGATCAACAAATAATTGTTGGTCACTTTAGTTTCAGTGTTTATAATCAAGAGTTTACGAAATAACCAGAATTATGTTCACTAGGGCTTTCGGTAAATGACAGATGCTAAAAGTGGTTCAAGATTCTCGCGGTGGGTAGGATAACAAGATATCTTTATCGATGTTATGCTTAAATGTCTCTCGAACTACTTAAGCATTTAATTCCCTAATCCTCTCAAACTTAGGAAATTTCTATTTACTGCCCAGATTTTACCTCAGGTTAACCAACCTTGTTACAACGTTGATTATTAAATAAAGTATTTCCGAGTCCCTGTTGATAATTCACTTCCTACTATATTTGATTTCTTTCTCAAGAAAATAAAAGCAGGTGTGTCTACTGTTTGCAACCAACAAACGTTAATTAAAACTTCAGAATTATCAAGAAATTCTACCACCTTTTGAATCTTGAATACTTAGCACCTCATCAAGACCTAACCTTAGATCCCATAACTCAGCTTAATGGAGTTTAGCCACTCATGATGTAACAAACTAAACTCATAATTGAATTCATGATTTGAAAGATAAACTTACAGATAAATGAAAAACAATAATTGTTTCTTCAATTCAATCACTAAATAACTCCACAAAAAGCAATAGTAATCTCTCACAAGTTAATGGTGATAGTGTATCCAAAACTAGAGAGAGAAATACTAAAGTTCGTAAAGTTCTAGATGTCTAAGATTTCTCCTCCCCCTTTTATGAAACCCTAAAAGCTGCTATTTATAACTGTAACTTAAAGGAAATTTAGAATTAAAATTTCTGAAATTCGTCCCTTAGATGACTCAAACTCTTAAGGAAAACCTAGATTTTTCCTTAACTACATAGGCTAATTATGGAAACAAAATCACAGGTTACATTTTTTTTTTGGAATAGACGACGACATACGTGATGCCTTATCAGGGTTCTAACGCCTTATCAGGAATGTAGTCAGATCCTCTTCAATTTTGACATTCTCTGCTTTAGGTTGACAATGAAACCTGACGGCTTATCAGAACTTTGAGATTTATCACCAATGTCATCACAGATTCCAGTTGAAGTCCATTCTCTGTCTAAGGCTGACGACACTCTTGATAGCTTATCAAATTTCTGATGACATATCGGGGGATGTCGTAACACTTCTTCTCCAACTTCATCACACTGCATCCAGCTGACAATGGACATTATAACTTATCACCAAGTTGACGACTTATCACAAAAGTCGTCAACTGCTCTTCTACAATTTCTTGGCTATTTGTTCCATATTCACCTCTTTTTGTCCTTATTGTCTTAGGTTCTCTTGCATCTTCCCTTTCACTGTAATATCAAAGAAATATTATAAAAAACAACGATAGTTACTTAAGAACTTACAATTATTCCGAGTTAAAAGTCTTAAATGTGCTAACAAAATGCTAGCACATCAGATCATTATAGAACTTTTATAGGCTTGTAATGTAGTCTTGGGGTAGGTATGGAATATCTGGGATATAGTGACTCACCCTCCTTGACACTAAACTTTCATCATTATTTTCACTTCTTAATCATGTTTTTATTTATTTCTCTCCTTTTCTCTTTTATTGCTTAATCAAATTGGGTGTGGTTTCCTTCATTCTTTTCATTTATTCCCTTTTTTTCTTTTTTTTCTTTTTTTCTTTCTTTTAAACTTTTTTCTAGCACACCTAACCTTACTTTGTTTTTATTTTATTCAACACTCTTCTTCATACCCAATTTCAACTACGCATCTCTATGATAGTCACCCTCAACTTGGAAAATTTTCCTGAGTTGAGGTACATAGTTTCCAAGGAAGGACCAAGACCAAAACATGTTCATTGTAATTAAATGGGAAGGTGAAAAGGTTAAAATAAGAAAATAGGTTAACTTAAGCTCAAATTAGGGATCAAGGGATACTTATTCTTCTTTGGTCGGACTTTTAGGCTAAAAGTGGACTTATTCAAACACGACCTATTGTCATGTCCCAACCAACTATCCTACAAACTAGGTAAATGCCTCAAACAAACAAGGTACAAGGTTATATTATCAACTACTACCTATCCTGTTCAAGCAATTCTAAGATATGGTTATTTTGTCCCTAATACTAATACCATAACATGATTCAATAATAGTCACTCATATATTCACAACATACAATTCAAAATAGTTTTTGAGGGGTATCATATTTTTCAAACACTTAAAAACACAAAACAAAACATGTTGACTTCACTTGGGTTCTTTTTTCTTCTAATTAAAAAAAACAACACATAAAACATATCACGAACAATACAATATCCTAAATATGTCAGCTCTACTATATAACACACTCTGGAGAAAAGAGACACAACAACAAAAAACCTAAAAGAACATCTAAACCCATAAGTAGCCCTATCCCCATAAAATAAACATGCATTACCCCAATGCATTAGACCACCATAAATTATGAATGTTAGGAACATACCTGTGGCACCTTAGGTGTGTATATCTAATTTCAATCACAACTAAGACAAATTATCACAAATGCAAAAATAACACTTAAAACACCTTGTGTTGCCTCCCAAGCAGTGCCTGATTTAACGCGACACAACCTAGAGACCTTGATTACTCAGACTTTATCAAGGTAGTCATAGGGTTGGACTCCAGGGTCATCAAGATTGTTTATTACCGAAACCAACCTCATGTTAGTTGGCTGCTTCAATGTTTTGTGAACATTGAACGTGACTTCCTCATTATTCAGCCTTAACTTAAGCTGACCTTTTTCTATATCCATCAATGATCTACTCATGGATAAAAATGGTCTCCCTAAAATTATGAGCATCTTAAAATCAACCTCATAATCCAATACAACAAAGTCAATCAAAAATATGAAGTTGTACACTTTGACCATAACATTAAATAATATGCCCATGGGCTTTTTCACCGTACGATCTGCCATCAATAATGCATCGTCATGGGTTTGAGGGGTATCAAGCCCAATTGCTTGAACACTACTAGAGATATCAAGTTAATTCTTGTACCCAAATCACATAAATCCTTAGAAAATCTAAATGGCCCAATCATGCAAGGAATTGTGAAGGTACCTGATCACCCTTCTTGTGCACAAAAGATTGAGATGTAATTACACTGCAATGGTGCAAACTACCAACATCCTCATAGCTATTATTTCTCTTCTTTGTCACTGAACCCTTCATAAATTTTGCATAGCCATGCATCTATTCTAGAGTTTCAAGAAGAAGGATATTCATGGTCAACACCTTCAGCATAGAAATATACTTCTTATACTTCCCTTCTTCGACTTCTTACTTTAATTATCAGGGAAAAGGTGGAGGAGATCATGAAATATGATTCAAGACTGGTTTAACATCCTTACCTTTCCTTTATTATTATCAACTCGTTTCTCTACACCTATTGATTTCTGTGGCATATCACCATTAGTCACTAACCTTTTAGTTTCACCTTTGAGTGCTTAATCAACATCCATAGTATCATTTCTTACATTCTCAACCATAGGCACAGGTGGATCAATAGTAGTCTTACAAATTTAAGTGGTGATAACTAAGTAGTGATTGTCGTTCTTTGAATTTTAAATGACATTGCTGGAAAGAGTGCCCGATTTATGCTGATTAAATGTAGTTGACATCTGTACAAACTGCTGCTCAAGATGCTTAATTATTGTATCATGCAATTTTACTTTCTAGATAAATCCCAATATGTCTTCTTTAATCTCCTAAAAAAGATCTCTTGGTTCTCTTAATCCTTCACAAGCTTAGAAAGCAATGCTTCCATTCCAGTGTCAGTATCACGATTCTCCGATGGAACATACAAACTACTTTTTTCCTTGTATCATTATTTATCCTCCAATCACCATCACATTTTCTGCTCTAGTCCCTGAGTTTTTCTCTATAGTAGTTCTGACCTTGATTCTCTTGCCTCAACTTCTAAGTTTTCTCATTGGACACTTGACCCTTGTCTCAAAAACTCACCATCTCTAAATCCAAGTATTTCACTTTCTCCTTCGAATCAGTCTTGTTATGTCAAGAAGATTTTCCTCATGCTCCTACTACATTCACCTTTTATACTTCCATAGTTGTAAACTACTTAGCAAGCAACCCAATATTAGCCCTTAGCTTTGCTACCTTGAGCCACTATCTCATTTAGGGCTCTCTACTCACTGGACGCACCAATAGCATAAGTACAAGCTCCCCTATCTTTCTCTCAAGTATGCCACCCTCGGTTGTTTTTAGTAATGTGATATAAGATTTTTACCACCTTCTTATAATGAAGACTCATGAAATTACCACAAGAAATAACATCATCCATAACTAAGGTATTTGTATTCAAGGCTCTATAAATATCTATAGCAAGTTCAAAACTGAAATCCTATGATTGGGAACATTCATCAGCTTCTTCTTGAACCTCAACTATGTCTCATATATTCCCTCTAAATATAATTGTCTAAAATTATAAATCTCATCCTTCAACTACAACATTATAGAAGGAGGGAAAAATTGATCCAAGAATTATATCCTCAACTCATTCCAAGTAGTAATGGACCCACGAGGTAGCTCTCCTAGCCATAATGTTGCTTCACCTTTAAGAGAGAAAAGAAACAACCTAAGTCGTAGAGCTTCCTGACTCACCTATGATAGATTGTATAAAGTGAAAATCCTAATAAAGTTCATAATATTCATAGTTGTATCATCAGTAGGCAGACTAGAAAACACTTCATTCAGATTAAGCAACTGAATCATTGCACTCGTAATGTCAAATTTAGTTCCTTGGGGATACTCTAAAAGAATGATAGCTCTTGTCTCAATTGGTTCAATATACCCTAAATATTCTTCTAGATCATCATAAACTAAAAAGTAGAGATAAATGGGTTGTTGAACTCTATTCCTTCTAAGTTTTTCCTTGTTGAGTACTGCTTGACATCTTCTTCTTCCTATCTAGACTTTTCTTCGGCACGTCGGGTAGGTGCCTACCTCACATTTTCATTGGCTATTAACCAAGAAATAGATTGCATGGCAGTTTCTTGAATACCATATGGATGTGGCAAATTTAATGAATCCAGGTCATCATAAATCCCTTTATGTCAGGCTTCATACTTATACTCTTCTTGTCTCTCCATCTTACAATTCTTCTGTAAATCCAATTCAAGCTCAAGATCTAATGGAATCGGGGGATTGCCTTGACTATGAGTATTGGGCATACACTGGCGTATACCCTAGAAACAGTAGAAAACCTAAAACCAACAACCTAAATAAAACTTATTCAATAAATTTGTAATTGTATTTCCCGACAATGGTGCTAAAATTTCATGTCTCTCAAATTACACCTCCAAGAAAGTATAAGACATTCATTAGTCAAATATAGAACCCAATAAGGTTGGGATCAATCCCATAAGGAATAGGTTAGAAATTTGTCATGATCTTACTAATGTAATTGGAAAGTGCAGAAAGTAAATAAGGGGTTTTATGAATATGAGAGTAACTACCAATGTTGGATAATTAGGGTTGTTATGAATATGATACGGTTACTAGGATTGTATTCCCCATGACTTTATAATTCTGTAGACTTATAGTGCTTGTCATACTATCTCAATGCCTTGCATGCAAAATCTAAAAAATTAAGTAATGCCTATCTGTATCTTGAATTTGGGTTTGGTGAATTTAACTTATCTCATGTAGGTCTCAGAGTGTCACATTACAACCACTTGTTTTGGATCTCAAATTAACTATCTCCTTTCGATCTTAAGTTAATTAGATAAAGATTGGTAGCTTCAAATTATTGTTGTGATCTCTTTTTCCTAATCTCTACCTCTCTCTTGAGCAAGTATCGAATATAAACTAGTTCCTAACAATTAATACCATTAATAAAGCAATCGATAATACATGCAAGAACACCAATTTAGAATGACTTTGCACTTCCTCTACTTTATTAATCCATCAAGGCTTCCACCATTATTGTAAGAACATATATAGAATTCATAGATGAAAACATATGAATTATCTCACAATGAATCATAATGAAAACTCGAAATCTTAAATTAATATCAAACCCTAAAAAGCAATAATAACAATTCCAAGATCAATAATGTGTCTCAGAACTCAAAACAATGTAAAAAGTGTATAGAGTTCGTAAAGTGCATAAGATAATAATATTCAATGGGGATTTATAGATACATCAAAAAACCTATCCTAAACAAAGTAGGAAATTTAAGTTAGCACCAATCTATGACCCCACTTATGGGTCATGGGTTGTACCTATGAGGCATAGATTGGCTCCGTGGAACTCAAAGAAATGTTCATGTTGTAGCGCTTCATTGGTAGACATCGTAGGAATCAGAGTCCAATGTCAGTTTGTAAAACTTCAAGACATCAACCAATGTGGCCCACCTATGGGCTTGTAGGTACTACTTAAGGCTCATAGGTAGCCTTCTCAATTACTTTTTACCCCTTCTACTCATTCTTGGCCCTAAACTTTATTTTCTTGCAAAATAAACACACAAGCACACCACATCTAACGAGAATACCTAAGTAGTTGCACAATTTCCTTGTTTTAATCATTAAAAGTTCCATGAAACTATAGCATATCAGTCCCCCATCCGGGACTTAAAGCAATCAATCTGCTCATGCAGCTCTCTTATAAACTACTCTATAACAACAATTATCCTCGCCTCTACTAGTGCCTCAGATGTCTGCAATATAGTCTGTACCCATAGGTTGACCATAACAAATAACTTGAAAACCTGGGTGTCAATATATGTCTGGTGCTCACTCAACTCCTACTATCGATATAACAACTATTGTAAAAAACCCCGTGGTACTATCACCATGCTGAAACTGGTGGGTGAGGAGCACTATAGATGTAGAAGTTGTAGAAGAAGTACCCGTAGCCCCTTTATTTCCCACCATAGAATAAGTTTCTACTCATTGGCTACCTCTATCAATATTTCCATCCAATATTAGCCTATCAATATGCTCAGCCAACATAAAAGTCCCCTAAAAGATGACTACACTTGATGATGTACAAAGGATGTGCCTTATATAGTGAAATAGGGTTGACATCATATTTGATGAACCTAATATCATCCATGGGGGTATCCTCAACCTTATAATCAAACTGATATCATCGGCACTCCTACTACATGATCTTAGGTGGATTTATGCACCTAAGTATGGTTATCCAGCCTTAATTATACTTGCTTTAAGGAATTCTCTTGTACTTAATAAGTAAAACTTTGTATAATTTAGAATAGAAGTATTAAAGTACTTTATTATAACATTTAAGGTGTATTTCAAACAAGTTTAGAATAAATTTGGCCACAAAGAGTTTAGATAAGAAAACTAGTGTGACTAGCTTGAGCTATGTGTTGTTCTAGTTGATCTCGATGGTTTCTACTGTGTGTAATGGGTTACTAAAGGTATAATTGAGTATTTATGCATGGAATAAATTTTTTTAGTGTTTAAGTTTTGATGTGTGAGCCTATGCTAACACATTTAAAGCTTTTAACTCTAAATAATTGCAAAGTCTTGAGAACTTTAGTTGTTTTTGATTATTTTACTTTGATTTTGTAATAAAAGTAGAGAAGAAGGGGAACCACAAATAAAGGAACCAAAAATAATGAAATTGTAAGCAAATAAAGAAAAAAGGGTGGCTGATGACATCCATGACACGCTGTCAGCCAGGTGATAGGCTGTCAAGGATGTCGTCAACCTTAAACAGAAGATGGAAGTTGCAAGAAGTTTTGTGACGACATTCATGACACGCTGTCAAGATGAAGATAAGGCATTATCATCGTCTTCAATCTTAGGAAGCAAAATCTAAAATTGCAGAGAAGCTGACGACATCCGTGATAGATCGTCAAACTCCCGATAAGCCATCACGGGCGCCGTCATCTATTCTAAGGGAAAATTTGAAACTTTAATTTTATATCCTTATTTTAGGTTTAACTATTTAAAGACTTGTTGGAGGGTTTTCTATTATTGATGGACGTATCCCATAAGATAGAATATATGATTTTTCTCTCACTCTTTTTCTCCAAGACCAATATTTTGGAGCTTTGCCTTGTGATTCAATTCAAAGTATACTTTTGATTTTCTTCATCATTGTAAGTTAATCCTTTCAGTTATGAATTAAATTTGCATACTTGTTTCTTGCATCATGAGTGGCTAAACACCTATAACTTGGATCATGGGATCTAGGGTTAGGTCATGATAAGGTGTTAAATACTCAAGATTTAATAAGTGTTAGGATTTCTTGGTAATTCTGAGATTATAATTTACGTCTGTTGGTTGCAAACAGTAGGCGTACCTACTTTGGTTTGCTTGAGACAGAAATCATAAACAGTAGGAAGTGAATTATCAATAGGGACTCGAAAAGTCTTCGTTTAATAATCAGTGCTATAACAAGGTTGATTAACCTGAGGTAAAATCTGGATAGTGCATAGCGATTCCCTGAGTCCAAAAGGATTAGGAAATTAGATGCTTGAATAAGTCGAGAGACATTTGAGCATATCATCGATAAAGATAGCTTGTGATCCTAACTACTGTGAGATTCTTGAGTAAATTTTAGCATCTGTCATGTACCGTAAGCCCTAGTGAACATAATCCTGGTTATTTCATAAAATCTTGGTTACAAACATCAAATTTTAAGTGAAAATCAATTATCTGCAAAACTTAAACCCCATTTCAGGAAACAGTAAACTACCAGTGAATTAAATCGTAAATAACTTGAGTTCACACCTTATTCCCTGTGGGATTCAATCCCAACCTAGTTGGGTTTTATATTGACAACGATCGCTTACACCCATTCAAGAATGTAATTTAAGTATTATAAAAAATGGCCTTGTTGCTGGGGAATACGGTTGTAAACTAAAAGTTTGTGTGCACTAATTTGTTGTTAGTTAAGTTTCCTTGATTTATGTTTATTTGTTGTTTTTGTCTATTGCAAGTTCTTAGTTGTTTATACCAAAAACAAGAAGTTTAGGATAACCATTATTTCCAATTAATCCAGAACCTCACCTGATTGGGAGAATGGCTGAACAATAGGAGGCGGAAAGACTAGCCGCTTTGGCCAGGGCTCAGGTGAACATACAAAATTTGGGTCAACAAGTACGTCACCAGAACCCTGATGATGAATACTTGGGTGATGAGGAATTGATGAATCCTCAAAACCCAAGGCGAGGTGAGCAAATTGTCGCACCAGTGCAACGAAATGTCAATAGAAATCATCCAGTCTGAGGAAGGTATGGTCAACAGCCTATTCAATACGAGGATAATGAAGATGATGAAGGAATGGATGGAGCTGGTGCAACAGGTGCTATCATTCCTCCACCATTGACACCAGGTGTAAAATTCAGCATAACAAATACCATGATCCAACTCCTGAATCTGAAGGGGTTGTTTGGAGGTTTACCTGGTGATGACCCGAACATGCATTTGGTGAACTTCATCACCATTTGCAAATCTTTTGATAATATGGGAGTGAGCCAGAATGCAATCCAGTTGAGATTGTTTCCTTTGTCTCTGTCTGGAGAGGCAACAATGTGGTTAAATGAGCTAGAGCCCGATTCTATAACCAATCGAAGACAGTTGAAAGAGGCATTCCTAGAACGGTTCTTTCCACCCTCCAGAAGGGTATAGTTGAGGGACGAAATTAGTAATTTCAGGTAGGTCCTTACCGAAGCATTGCATGAAACTTGGGAGAGATTTAAGAAGAAGTTGTCATAATGTCCGAACCAAAATATGACAGACTTGCACTTGATAGAGACTTTATATAGATCTTTTAACTCTGTGACAAAGACAATTGAAGAAAATATTGCAGGTGGTTCATTCATTGACCTCTCTTTTCTGGATGCTTCAGACATGCTGAATAGAATGACCAAGCAAAGTCGGGCTTGGCACACCAGGTATTCTGTGGCGGTTAGCCCAACTATTTCTGGTGGTATGATTGCAGAGCAGTGCAGAAGGGATGAGGATCAAGATCAGTACATGGCCCACTTAAAGACATAGATGGACTGGTTGACCAAACACTTGCTGTCAGGTAAGACCAAAATGGTTAAGGGTGTGGAATCTCAAGGTACTGTTGCTACGAGTGCTGATGAGAAGGCAAACTATGTAAGCAATCAAGGGGATTTCTGAAGAAACAGCCAAGGGAACCAAGGTCGGAACTTTTATGAAAAGCCTAATTATAAAGATAGGGAGCAGGGACATTGGAGAAGCAATAATGACAGGAGTGGTTTATATGTTCCTCCTGGAAGTCGAGATACTGCAACAACTGGCTCTGGAAAGATGTCCATGGAGAACATGATGGAAAAGTTGTTGAAGGGAGTGGAAGCTACCAACTCGGGGGTAACTACTATGAAGAGTGAATTTTCTACCCTCAGTCAGTTGGTTAGCTCATACTCTGCTTCTATTAAGCAGTTAGAGAACTAGATGAGCCAACTTTCTACTACACTAAATCAGAAAAAAAGTGGTACTTTACCTAGTGATACTGTTCAAAATCCATGAAATAATAGCTCATGTATGGTGATCATCACTCAGAGTGGTAAGATGTTACTTGGCCCTTCTGTGGGCAAATCTATAGAAGATGAGGTAATTGTTGATGAACCTGAAGAAAGTAATCCAGTGGAGTATGAGAGCTGGATAGTTCTACTGATGATTCAGAGAAGGAAAATGAGAAAGAAGAGGAAGTGGTGTTAAATACTATCCCTAGACTACCACCTCCCTTTCCTCAACGATTGAAGAAAAAGGTCGATGATGTAAAATTCGGCAAGTTCATGGCAATGTCAAGCAATTGACAATTAATGTGCCTTTGATTGAGGAATTTGAGCAAATGCCAGGCTATGCTAAGTTCATGAAAGATCTCATTACAAAGAAGAGAAAGGTCAGCAGTGAGCAGGTGGACAATCTCCACCATTGCAGCGCGGTTTCCACCCGATTCTTAGTGCAAAAGAAGGCTGACCCAGGAGCGTTCACTATTCCGTGCAAAGTTGGGTCTCTGGATGTTGCAAAGGCATTATGTGATTTGGGTTCCAACGTGAATATGATGCCACTGAATGTATATAAGAAACTCGGTTTAGAAGCTCTGGCACCCACTAACATGCGATGGGTAATGGCAGATAAATCAATAAAATGGCATGTTGGAATTTTGCATGATGTGTTGGTGAAAGTAGCATACTTTATTCTTCCTGCGGATTTTGTGGTACTGGATTGTGATGTGGACTTTGAGGTACCCATTATTTTGGGGAGGCCACTCTTAGCAACATGAAAAGTAATAGTTGACATGGAGTTGAATGAGCTTAAGTTTAGGCTTGGTAAAAAAGAGGCAAAATTCAAAATGCATCAAACCATGACCCAAAAAAAAGATATGAGTGTCTTCTAAATTGTTGACATCTTCTATGATGATGGAAAATGGTTATCAACAGGTTGTCTTGGCGAAGTCTGAGTAGTCAAGATAACCCAGTCATGCTACGACAGTAAACCAGGCGCTATTGGGAGGCAACCCAAATTTTTTATGTTTAAGCAAGTGTTTTTATTTTTTACAATTAGTATTTAGTATGGAGCAGGTGGAAAAATGAGAAGGTCAGGTGAAAGGTCATGACGGCATCCGTGATAAGCCGTCACAACTGTGACAAGCTATCACGATTGTCGTAAGCTAGACCAAGCTTGAGGAATTCTCTGCCTAAGATTGAAGACGTTCGTGATAGGTTATCACAATCGTGACAAGCCATCACAAAATGTCATCAGCCCAAAGCTATAAAAGCTGAAATCTGGGCCTAAATTTAATCAGATCCGACCCGGCCCAATAGCAAAACCTTTTTAAATTTCCTCTGCTTTTAAGTATTTTCCTTACTTTATTTATTTTCTTAGTTAAAATTAGTTCCCATCCTTTGCAAAAAAAACTCCAAGTAAAACAAGTTAGCTTTGTGTGTGGTTTGCACTTCAAAATCACAAAAATCTTCCTATTTTACACCTCCTCTTGTGCGTGACTTTAGTTTAAGAGCTCCATTAGGTATACTCTACTTTAACTCTTCTTTTCTTGTGATATATGATGAATGAATTATAACCCAATTTCCCCAATATGCTTGAACCAAGTTCAACTTGGAAAGTAACTAAAATTGCACCTAGGGTTGCTGTGCAAGCCCAAGGTTTGAAAAGATCGCTCACAATTCGAATTCAAGTGAATCTTGAGCAATAATAGGGACCAAAAAACTTAGTTAAGATCAAAAGTGGATTCTGATAAGTGTTAACGACATCCATGATAATCTATCACTATCGTGATAGCTTATCAGGAATGTCGTCAAAATCTGACAAAAATAAAGTTGGTTCTGGATAGAGCTGACGACAATCGTGACAGGCTATCACAATTGTGACGTCCTATCATGAATGCCGTCAAAAGTTGTAAAAAAAATTTTGTGGGTCCTGTATGAGGTTGACGACAACTGTGATAAGCTATCACAGTCGTGACGTCTTATCAAGAATTTCCGTCACACCTAGAGCCTGAATTATGAATGAGCTCAATTGATTTATGTATTTGTGTTTGTGCTATTGAGGGTTGACTAATGTTCTTCTATTGTCCCTTAGGTACTTTAAAATGGAACCAAAAAAGAATGAGTCCCATAGAATAAAAGAAAGCGGCCAAAGAAAGTGTACATCACAAGCTCATTGGTGAGGAATCTGACTATGAGGAGGAGGAACCCTTGTTCAAGAAGCAAAAGAAGAAAAGTACAAAGAAACCTTCACCACCTCCACTAATTGAGGTGGAGGACAATGATGATACTAAGACAACTACATCTTCTGAGTAGGAGGGATCTGAAAAAGGTGATTTTGAATAGCATGAGTCTGAACATGCTGACTCTGATGAAGAGGATCAAGAAGGGTCTGAAGAATCTGAGTCAGAGAAAATAGATTCTGGGTCCCCGTCCACTGAGCAACAAAATGATAAAAAGTCTCCACCTCGGGTAACTCTTATCAAATATAAGAACCTTGAAGTGCGAAACAATGCTAGATGGAAAATCCATAGAGAAGATGACATCTACATCACTGGGCTTCGAAAAACTGATAGAAGGAATGCGAAGAGGCCAATTCAAAAGGAAAATATGATTATCACGAAAGGGTTGAATAGGTACCCTGAAGTGGAGAAGAAGTTCAAAGAGTATGGCTTAGGACGGACCAAAGAAAGGGGAGGTTTATTTTTCCCCACACTGGTTCAGGAGTTCTACACAAACTACCAAGCTCAGTTAGAGAATTTATGCAGACCAGGTGACAAAGTAGCAGATCAGCCCCTTCTTGATAGAGTTCAGGTGAGGGGTGTAAGAGTTGATGTGTCAACGAAAACCATCAATAGATTCTTGCATAGCCCCGACATCACTCCCCAGGACACCGCACCATCATTTTATGCTTGGATAAATAATCAAGACAAACAACGCCCATGGTTAGCCAACATCACAGCTGACGAAGAACCAACATGGGTGATAAACCAAAATGAGAGAATCTGTAAGTCCTCATTAACTCAGGAGGCAAAATTTTGGTGGGGTATAGTGTGTGTCTAGATGATACCCACCGAGGGAGACAATATTTTGGACGATGACCGGGCTATTTTGGTAGCAAGCTTGGTGCAACAGCTTCCCTTAAACTTCAAGGAAATCATTGTAGATGAGATAAAGATCAGAATATTGAGGACCGACACTGCTTATCCTTTTACTTATATTATTACAGAGTTGTGCAGAGCTGCTGAGGTGCCAAAGATTGTAGGATTTGATGAAGACGTTCGTGCTCGGAAGACTCACAACCCCATATGATTTGATGAGATTCAGCTGGGGCTTAGACTTGACAGGGGGAAGAGATAGCAGTAGACCCTCTAGTTTCATATGTCGGTGCAACACCTCATGTGGAAGTGGAGGATTCTTCAGCACAGGTAGCTTCAGTGCCTGAGACTGAAGCCATCCCTTCAGTTCCTACAACAGCAACAGGACCTGCAATTTAGCTGATTGATATTAGAAAGGTGGCTAAGCAAGCCAAGTGGTGCGAGGCACAACTATATGCTTTTGCCAAATAGTTTGTTGCTACTGTGGACAAAAGAATCAAGGCTTCACTTGAGCCTTTACTGGCATTGCCTGGGCGGGTTGCAAAAGTGGAGAACAGATTTGATGCCAAGGCAAAAAAGATGACTGGTGTTGAGCTTACTACATTTAGGGCGGCATTGGAAAAAGTAAAAGCAAATGTTGGGGTGCTGCAAAAACACCAAATTATGATGCCAACAGGTCCAGACTTGCCTGAATCTAAAGAAAAAATTCCCATACTTGACCTCACCACAGATTCCCCAAAGAAAAAGAAGAAAAAAAGGGGGAAAAAGGGAAAAGATAAGAGAAAAGATCCAGACAGTGAGAAAGAAAGGAGAGTGAAAAAGAAGGCCAAGAAGAAGGCCGAAAAGGAGGAGTTGAAGAAGGCAAGATTGGAGTCCCTAGCTGACACAGAGAAATGGGAGGCAACCATCCAAGCTAGGGCTACAGGTGCTTCATCTAGCCAGGCTGCCACCACTTCTAGGCCAGATGCTCCCGATGGGGAAAAAACTACAGATGATGTAGTAGCAGGTTCGGAGACCCAGGATCTATGTGCTTGACTGTCTTCAAGTATACTCTCACCCTTAGTGAATTTTATTTTTTAATTTTAAGTTGAGGGTATAGGGCAGATTGTTGTTGTAACATATTTTGTAGATAACTTAGAGTAGTACAAGTACTTGAGGCAGTTAGCTTATGTTGTGATTTTTGAGTACCTTTCCACTGGTCTAATCTATTGTGTACTGTGTGCATTGCATCCATTATGACCACGGTGTATCTTTTTATGGCATTAGTATGGCAACCGAATGACCTGTATTAAATAAGTGCACGAAACGGATAAGTAGTGATGTGTGAGATACTTATATGCCATGTGTAAGGTATTACTCAGTTCCTATTGTGCGTTGAATCTAGAACTTTCCCTGCTAGTCTTGCTATGGTCATAGGATAGGAGTTAGGAAAGGACCATAGGCCATTTTTTATTTTAGCCCACTTTAGCCAAAATGATCTTCCCTATGTGTGTAATATCTCTTGATCCCTGTTTTGAGCCTAATTAGCCTATTTATTTCTATGACACCTCTCACCTTCCCGTTTACATCACAATGAACCTATTTTGGCCTTGGTCCTCCTTGGACATGTGTACTTTGACTTAGGCAAACAACCTAATGTCTATCATAGGGGTGCATGATACAAAATGAGTATGAAGAGAGAAAGAATAAAAGAAAAGAATCAAAAGTTTGGTGCAGTGAAAAAGGAATAAGAAATGAGAAAGTTGTGTAAAAGATGATAAAAAGATAATGTGATAATTAAAAGGACCGAATCCATCTTGAGCATGTGTTATCAATAAAAGTGAGAAAAAAAAGAAGGTTGAGAGTTGAAACCCTACAAGTTTAGTGTAGTGTCAAGGAGGCATAGTCACTCTGAAATATCCATGAATATCATACCAGCCTCTAGCCTACGTTACAAGCTTAAGAAAAGCCCTATAGTGATCCTAACTGACCTGTCTGACAACTTGGGTACTGACTATAAGGGAAATCCTATGGAATTTGATGCGCAATATTAGAACTTCATTCTGAGAGTGAGTTTTGTTTTTATCCCTGTGTTTATGTATGTAAATTCTGACATGAGTGAAAAAGGGATTTCTTTGTTGTGAGGGCACACTAGGTATGTTGCTAATCACTTCCTTATTCGGATAGTGTGATTTGGGTATGTGCTGGGTTGTTATTGCTAAAATTCTTGCCATATCTTGATCCTCGTGAGTTTCATGGGTGTTTTCAATAATAGACACAGTTGCTCTTAATTTGACTACCCTTGGAGATGGTGTTGTATTCTGTACTAATATGAGTAGTTAGCTGCCAACTTTTACTTTCTATACTCTTGGTTATATTCTGGTTGCTAGAGTATAAGCAATTGTTTAAGTTGAGGGTGTTGATGTGTGATCCTATGCTAACACATTTAAAGCTTTTAACTCTAAATAATTGCAAAGTCTTGAGTAACTTTAGTCGTTTTTGATTAGTTTACTTTGATTTTACAGTAAAAGTAGAGAAGAAGGGGAACTACAAATAAAGGAAGCAAAAAGCATGAAATTGGAAGAAAATAAAGAATAAAGGGTGGCTGACGAAATCCATGACACGCCGTCAGCCTGGTGATAGGCTGTCAAGGATGCTGTCAACCTTAAACAGAAGATGGAAGTTGCAGGAAGTTTTGTGAATACATTCATGACACGCTGTCAAGATGATGATAAGGCGTCATCGTCATCGTCAACCTTAGGCAGAAGAAGTTAAACTTGCAGAGAAGCTGAAGACGTCCGTGATAGGCTGTCAAACTCCTGATAAGCCATCACGGGCGTCGTCATCTATTCTGAGGGAAAATATGAAACTTTAATTTTATTTCCTTATTTTAGGTTTAGCTATTTAAATCCTTGTTGGAGGGTTTTCTATGATCGATGGACATATCCCATAAGATAGAAGATACAATTTTTCTCTCTCTCTCTTTAAGACCAATATTTTGGAGCTTTGCCTTGTGATTCAATTCAAAGTAGACTTTTGATTTTCTTTATCATTGTAAGTTAATCCTTTCAGTTGTGAATTCAATTTGCGTACTTGTTTCTTGCATCACAAGTGGATAAACACCTGTAACCTGGATAAAGGTATCTAGAGTTAGATCATGATAGGTGTTAAATACTTAAGATTTAATAGGTGTTAGGATATCTTGGTAATTCTGAGATTATAATTTACATCTATTGGTTGCAAAAAGTAGGTGTACCTACTTTGGTTTGCTTGAGAAAGAAATCGTAAACAGTAGGAAGTGAATTATCAGCAGGGACTCGAAAAGGCTTCGTTTAATAATCAGTGTTGTAACAAGGTTGATTAACCTGAGGTAAAATCTGAATAGTTCATAGTGATTCCCTAAGTCCGAGAGGATTAGGAATTTAGACGCTTGAATAGGTCGAGAGAAATTTGAGCATATCATCAGTTAAGATACCATAAGCCCTAGTGAACATAATCCTAGTTATTTCATAAAATCTTGGTTACAAACATCAAATTCAAAGTGAAAATCAATTATCTGCAAAATTTAAACCCTATTTTAGGAAACAATAAACTACCAGTGAATTAAATCATAAACAACTTGAGTTCAAACCTTATTCCCTGTGGGATTCGACCCCAACCTAGTTGGGTTTTATACTGACAACGATCTCTTACACCCATTAAAGAGTGTAATTTGAGTGTTATAAAGTTTCAATTGAAAAATTCCAAGAAACAAAACACTAAGTTAAAAATCAAAAGGACAAAACTAGTACTCTTAGCTTAAGTTACTAGTTCATTGTCTTGGATTGTATGTTGTTTTGAGATCTAATTAGTTGTGTTTGATTATATAGGATGCTTGGTGAGATTTTAAATATGATATAAGGATGATTAAAAAGCTTTATATCAAGTGGAAACAACACCACAAGGCTTTTGAAGGATGGACAAACACTTGGGACAAGGCTAGACCAAAAATAGACGTTTTGGAGTCATTGGCATGCCACGGACCTTAGGCACTATTTTAGGGCATTGAAACTCCATAGGGAGCATGATAAATTTCCAATTACAGTATATAACAAATATTAGGGCGTGTAACATATCCTAGACACCGCAATAAAGGAGTGGCATGACCCCATGTCAAAATCGGCAGCTTGTGTCCAACTATATAGAGGGCACTTAGTTGTTATGTTTCACACCTTGGAAGACATTGGTACTTGAAGGTATGATTTATAACACTTAACATAGGTTTTTTATTCCATTAATTTTCTTTTTTTATGTATTTTAACATGCATTCATTCATTGTGATTACAGTTATGTCCATGATCGGCTAAATGCCCTTTTTCCGAGGTTAAGGCCAATAACATGAGTATTATTGTTATCAATTGACTTGGTTATGGTTGTTTATCAATGTTGTTTGTTTATTTATTATTTTTATCACTATTTTAAGGATTAACACCCATTATAATACATGCATAATCATTCTGTGAACCCAAAAGGAGGAACAAAAGGATAGAACGTGGGATAGATAGAATAGAATTGAAATCTTCCGACTGAATGAAGTTATAATTTGAAATTGAGATAGGAATATTCCTATGTTCTCTATTTTTTTTAAGTATTTAATGAAATATGAACATATTTAACTTATTTTTCGCATCCCCGCTCAATGATGTAGTTATGGGGATAAGTTTGATAATTGACTAGAGGAATAGAAGGCCATAATCATAGTATGAACCCAGTGAACCACCAACCAAGATAATCAACCTAACCACTGAAGTTTATAGCTTAATATGATTGTTTTCAGTGCCTTATCCCTAGTATTTTCACCATAATCATCCAACCCTTTACCTTATAGCATTGTTTAGTTTATTCTTAATTTAAACTTATAATTACTTTTGGTTACATTAGCACTGAGTTAATCATAATAGTTGGACTAGTCTGGAATAGTTGTTAACACAAGTATTTGAGGTATTGATACTTGGCTTGTAAAATGCCACTATATTACTTGGTGAGACCATGTACACTTGCGTGTGTGCTGGGGCGAAACTAGTTTTTGGCACCATTGTTGGGGACTTTCCAATATGATACTATTTTAGTCTAGTCTTACTTTTTTATTTCCTTGGTGATTTTAACTTGATCTTGGTTTCTAAATTTGCAAGACACAGGTTAACAAGCTAGTAAGCTGGCAAATAATAGGGAGTTAGTTGAGCTAGACCCCGAGCCCAAGCAACAATTTCACTAACAAAAGAGAAAAGTAGTCTTTCTCTACTATATTCCATAGATTCAAGAGAAGTAAGATATTACTTCTCCCATGGTCGAGGATCCACCCACTCGTAGGACAGATTGTAAAGTGGCAATCCTACTTTCGACTAATGTGACTTCCACTATTTGCAGATCGGTTGTTGGAGGTAGACTTGATCTGAAGTAGAATATGGTGCAATTTCTGCATAGTAGTAGATAGTTTACCGAGCTATCACATGATGATCCACAAGTCCACTAACAAAAACTTTTGGAGATCAATGACACATTTATCTTGATGGGTGTGTCAAATGATTATGTGAGGCTAACAGTTTTCGACTTCTCACTTTTGGGGGAAGCAAAGAAGTGGTTGAACACAGAGCTGACAAGTTCTATCACAACATGGGTTGACTTAGCCCGAAAGTTCCTAATCTATTTCTTTCCATCTGGAAAGACTGAGAGACTATGTAGTGAGACTTTAAGCTTCAAGTAGAAGTCGGATGCGAATCTTAGCTAGATGATACAAGATAAAGATATCATAATCCTTTAGCAACTCCATCCATCTCTTCACCAAAAAAAAAGCTCCATCCATCTATGTTTCCTAGCATTAAGATCTTTTTGGGTCATAAGATGCTGAAGACTATGATGACCCATAAAGATCTCACAATACACATCTTAAAGATAATGCCTCCAAATATTAAGCATGAAAAAATTACCGCCGCCAACTCCAAATCATGAGTAGGGTAGTTGCGCTCATGCACCTTTATTTGCCTTGATGCATAAGAAATAACAGGACCCATCTACATTAATACACAACCCACACCAACACCAGAAGCATCACAATACATAGTGAATCCCCCACCCTCAACAAGAAGAGCTAAAATAGGTGCTGAAGTAAGAAATCCCTTGAATTTTTAGAATCATGACTCACACTCCTTAAACCATAAAAAAGAACCTCCTTCTAAGTTAATCTTGTATCCGCACTGTAATAGTAGTAAAACTCTAAATGTTCCTCCTATAATAACCATCCATACCAATAAAGCTACGAACCTAAATCAGAGATACAAGTCTAGCCCAATCACGAATAGCCTCAATCTCTACTAGGTCTACCATAATCCCATCCTTAGACACCACATGCCCAAGGAATATCGCCGACCCAAGAAAAAGTTTGGAGTATAATCCTCAAATGTTACATATGCTCCTCTCTACGCCTCGAGTACACAAGGATGTCGTTTTTGAACACAATCACAAAAGGAATTCAAATAAGGCCTGAACATATGGTTCATCAAATCCATTAATATGGCTAAAAACTCCTTACCACACGATTGGAGGCATGACGGTCATGGCTAAGGTAATAGTCTTATAAAAAAAATTCAAGACTACATGATAGTGGGATAACTAATCCACGCCCAAAATCACATCAAAATCCACCATATCTAGTATAATTAGATCAACATGAGTATCAAACTCTCAAACAGTCACAATACGTGATCTAAAAACCCAATCCACTACTAAGGAATTACCCACAAGATTAGATACACATGACGACATTGATAATGAATCACAAAAAAATGCTAATCATAGAGTATAATAAGAAGACACACAAGAATAATCAAATCTTATATGAAATAAAGCAAAAGCCGATTGATGGAACAATAAGATCATACCTGTAATAATAGCATTCGATGTCTTGGCCTCGGGCTAGTAAAAACTACACATAACTGGCCATGCCTATTACCTGGCTGGGATTTAGACCAAGCTCCTATCCTACATGCTTGAGAACCTCCAAAAGAACCCTGAGGACCACTCCTACAACCATGCATACCATCTCTAGCTGGGTAATGAACTGTCCTAATAGGTAGAAAACTCAGAGCTAAAGAAACAATTGCTCTACTGTTAGGGCACTCTCTCAATAAGTGACCGAAATATCCACAACCATAACATACCCTAGATGTTGATCCAAAACCAGAAGATTTGGCTTACCCAAAAGAACCACCACAGGTAGAATAGCCAAAAGACAAACCCCTTGAAGATCAATCACGAGCCTGGCCAAGATGGTCACTGAAGCAAGAGTGGACTCCATTGGTAATCTCAAGTGTAGCCTAAATAGGTCTACTAAATGAATGTGATGTTGATACATCTGACGTGGAGGGTGCCTACCCTGAGAACTACTTCCTCTGAATCAGGAGCTACTACGGCTCCCACTGAATCTACCCTGATGTCATAACCTCTTATTGCTTACTCTATGGGCCTCGTAATGTATCTCCTCCATAAGTTGAGCATAATCAGAAACCTCATTAAAAGACCTACCACCATCAACAAAACTCTATGTGGATATTCGAAGAAAAAGTCTCAATCCTCAATCAAAATAACCAACTCTCTCATACTCAGTAGTAAAAATAAAAGTAGCATCCATAGCCAACTCATGAAATTGAGTTGTATACTCCACAATTTTATAAAGCCATGCTCCAACCTCAAAATCTCATCTCTCAAATGATCCCCAAGACTGCGAGGCATGTACTTTTCTAAAAAGATCACAAAAAATTAGGTCCATATAAAAGGTGAATATCCAGCTAGCCTAGAATAAAGATAACTTCTCCATGAATGTTGAGTTGCCAAGTCAAACTAAAAAGTATTTTAATCCATACCACAAGTTACGAAGCCTATCACCACAAGAAATAAAGAACTTATACGCATCGTCGCCTGATGAACTAGAAAACCTAGGCGGAAACAATCTCAAGAATCTTTCCAACATCTTCTACTCCCCGGCATACATATCAAGTTGGTCAACTACCAGTTGAGAAACTACTAACATAGGAGGGACCTTAACTCTAAGAGCCATAGCTATAGGCTGCTCCCTGCCTTAGTAGCACTATGACCTATAGATTGTGCATAATAAAATTGTGTACCATAAAAATCCAAATATCTAAACCAAGGCATTGCTAAGAATTAAGAATAAATAAATCCCAATGAGGCCTTGGCTTTTCCCTAGCTCACTGCTAGCTGTGAAGGAAAAATTTCTAGCTTGAGAGTAGGAATAGAGTCTGGGGAAGGCTCTCTTACCTATTCCCTTATTGGGGACATATCTCAAGGCTTTCCATGACCTATAGGTCATATATAAATAGTGATAGGATCTTTAGGCTTGGTCTTGGGACCCTCATCTTATATAGTGGTAGCACGAGTACTAGCCATTTGTGAAAGAGAAAAACCAAAGAAATGCTTTTGAAACCAACTCAGAATCTTAGCCCAAAATGAATAAAATAAGTGAAAAAATCCTAAACATATCCTAGAGACTATCGAAGATACAAAATGAATATTGTTGTTCTCATCCGTGGGACTCTACTAGACACTTGCTCTTGTACCAAAAATACTAGTAAAACTTAGGCTCTGATACCAATTTGTCATTACCTAATTTATGAGTCATGATGACACCTAGTTCTAGTAGGTAATCTGAACCATAGCTCAAAACTTGATACAATAGGCTAACTTAGTGAAAAATGGACTAAAAGTCGAAGATTAACAATTAAGGACTTAGATAGAAATAATATAGTCATAAAGGTCTAATAGATAAATAGACAAACAACAACTATCCAAAGACTGAGTAATGTCGATACAAGAGCTAATACAACTAAACTATGAGTACTAAATAGTCAATAAAACCCATCTCAAAAATAAAAGACTAGACATAGAAAAAAGAAGAAAAAAAGGTAACTCTGACTCCAAGAGCTCGCCTAAATTCTGAAATCAACACCGCACAAACATTGGATAAGTGATGAAAGTAGTACTCAAATCTGCACCAAAAAGTTACGAAAGTGTAGTATGAGTACCCAAAACCACAAGTACTCAATAGGCATTGTCGGTCATCTAGGCTAAATCATGATATAAGCATGATATGATATAAGATAGAGTAAGCTAAGTCAAGATAAAAGGGGGAAATATAGAAATAAGCTCTGACACAACTTTACATAAGTTAATAAATGCATACAAGATAAAAACATAAAGATTATAACTACAAAATTGGCCCCTATAAGTCAATAAGTGTAGAAAAACAAATAACCTAATGCAGGCCCCCATAATCCTAGAGGGTACAATCAAGGAAACTAAACAACCAAATAATCATAAATTACCAAATTATCAGGCCATAAAAAAGAATCCATCTGAATCATATCATCTAATACATAATTTCCAATGTCGGACCTGAATTAGAACTCTATAGTATTATCATTTGTCGGGCTTGAACTAGAACTCTTATTATCAAGATCATTATTAACTGTCGGACTCAAACCAAAACTCTAATTCATAAAATATACCAAAGAAACAATGACCAAGCCATACCAATTACCTAATAAAATAGACAATACCATTACTGCATCTAATAAGCCATGCCAATAACCACGCCCATAGGTCATGCAAATAGTCATAACAATAAGTTATTTCAATAACCATATCTATAAGCCATCAATCATATCTATAAGCCATTAATTGTGTCTATAAGCCACATCATATCTATGATCCATTACTAATATATATAAACCCTTTAACTATATATATAAGCCATTAATTGTATCTATAAGACACATCATATCTATAAGCTATATCATATGTCCAATTCATATCATTAATCATATTAATATCTATATCATTATGTATGTTGACACACAATATTTTTAATCATATCAGGAAGCCATACCAATAATTATATATAAGTCATTAATCATAATCTGAAGCCATATCAAAAATCATATGCCATATCATATCAATAAGCCATACCATATTGATAAGCCATATCATATCTATGAGCTTTACAATATTTGTAAGTCATATCATATCTATAAGATATATCATTAACCACATCGATATCTATATCTTTAGTAATATCGATAGGCAATATGATTAATCATATCCGCAAACCATACCAATAATCATTTATAAGTCATTAATCATATTCGAAAGCTACATCAATAATCAGAAGCCATATAAATAATCATATATATATGTCATTAATCATATCTAAAAGCCATATTAATAATAACATGTATGTCATTAATTATATCTTGAAGGCATATCAATAATCACATGTATAAGTCATTAGTTATATATAAAAGTCACATCATTAATAATATGTATAAGTCATTAGTCATATATAAAAGCCATATAAATTATAACATGCATAGGTCGTTAATCATATTCGAAATCCATATCAATAATCATATATATAAGCCATATAATTAGCCATTAAGCATGTCCATAGGCAATATTATTAGCAATACCTGGAATTAGCATCGATCCTTTAATACCCAACTAACATACTCAATAAATATATTCAAACTTCTCAAGTGACAAACTAACCAATATTAAGAGTATATCATGCGTAACTTAGTTTATAAGGCTAACACAAGTCATGGCATAAGGCGGGCCAGTGTGGTCCACTTTTAATCCCTAAAATAAATTTAGACAACTCCTAACCTAGAATAGGCTAAGGTGTCTAAGTTTCCACAAGGTGACATTCCATCAAAATCACAATCTACTCGTAAGTACGAGAATAATGAACCTATATTACACTATTGTTCTTTGGATCCAAAATTACATAAAAATTACATGCGGGGCCAATTTACAGAATCACACTTTCAAAACAAAAAAAATGTCCATCCATGCTCAAGGAACATTTAACCTAAAAAGTGGGAGTATTTTGGAAAATAATGGTGCTAGAATTAAGTTACCAAGCTTTTAGGGATTTAGAAAAAGTATGGAGAAATTAACCATGACAATGATGGAATCTTATGGAAAATTCAATTGGAAATTTTGTAAATTAATGATACTAAAGTTCCATATTCACCCGCATATGATTCTACCAAGAACTCCCATCTTTTAGGTTATACGATTCTAGAATAGATGAAAATAAAGAAAGATCAAGACAAGTAGGTATTTATACCCTTACCAGGCATGTGAGTATTATTAGGGTACATTATAGTTATCAATAATATGGTAGTCTAGGTATAAGATCCCTGAGTCTAGTTTATTAACAAAACCTCAAGAATTTCACTCATTGACCCTTTCGGGTACCTAACAAGTGTGTCATATTTCAACTACCCATTACCTCAATTGGGCATCCATATATCTAGGAAGATGCCCAATATATAGTAAACTTCTTAATCACCCTTACATCTAAGATAGTAAAAATTAGTAAACTACATCCAATATTTGTATACTATCGCCTTGTCACCCATATCCATTTTTCAAGGATGACATGGTTTAAAAATATCACTCAAACACCTTTTAAAAGGATAGTTTAAGATTTCAAGAGTTTTGAGTTTTCACCCACAAACCCATTTTGGGTATTTAAGGCTTTAACCCACAAATCCTAACTAATTTAACCAAGCAATAGAAATACATATCATCAACAAACTAACCTATAAACAAATACATCACAACCCACATATAATTGCACCTTAGTTCAATAAAATCCCAAGACAATGAAAGTTATAGATACTCATGAATAAAAGAGAGAAATATATACCATACAGATTGTTCAAAGCATTCATTCTTCATAAATACTAAATTCAAAGTCTCCAAATCAAATTGTAATTCTTTCCCAATTTAGTCTTATACACTTCCAATTCAAAATGTTTCAATAGTTCAAAATACCTAAAAGAGAAAGGGTTTTAACCTCTAAAAGGAATTGGGTTTGGCTGAGTGAAATTATAAAACTTCCCCGGGCCAAAATCCCGCTAAGCCGCAATCGCATTAGTTTTGTTGCGATCATGAAAAATGTGACTACATAAGGTCCATGTGATCATGGTGACAGACCTATCTTGACTGTCCATGATTGCATCCCTGATGTTGGGTGTATTTATGCATTCTAGTGTCACTATTCTAGGCTTTTTAGCCTTATTTTTAGGATGATTCGTGTTCTATATGGGTTGATAATGAGATAAATGTGCATCAAAGTATTAAAACACGTGATTACAATGGTTCAAAGTATTTTCCAACAAGTTTGTGCTTAATTGAGTCATTTAGAGTTCAATCGAGAAAACTAGTTTTACTAGCTTGAGCTAGTTTTATGTCTAGTTGGTTTCATTGGATTCTATCATTTTTAATGTATAATTATGAGTGGAATAAATTATTTGTAATGTGAAAGGTTAAATTTGATTAAGTTAAGAGTCAGAACATAAAGTTAAAGATTAATGCCAAATTAGCCAAGTTTTAGCTCATGTTTTTATTCGTCGTCATGGATATTGGATTGTTATGATCTCTAACTCGTGAGGTGTGATTATGTAGGAATCTTCATGAGCTTAATATGGTGATATATTGATGATATAAAGGCTGTAAACCCATGAGAAATACACCACAAGACAAGGTACTAAGATGGGATGATCAACACTTAACCAAAATCTTGGAAGCAAATTCCAGTGTGCCAAGGTGATGAGCCCGCGGAGAACTGGCTGGAGTGGGGATCTACCTAGGGTGGAGACTTGTCTGGAGAAGTTTTATACCAGGGGAGAAACCTTACCTGGAGTGGAGCTCTACCTAAGGCGGCGCCCACTCTACTCCCTTGCTACACGGCTTTGGCTTACTCTTGTGCTATAAATACATCATTGTACACATTTTTAGACACTTTTGGATGTCCTTGTATAAAATTGGAGGCTTATCTAAATGTTATTTAGGTTTTTATTTTCTTAACTTTATATTTTTAATAGATTATAACTTGCATTCAATTATGTTGATTACGATTTTATCGACTAGAGGCTAAACACCCTCTTTCTGGGGTTAAGGCCAAGATCATGAATAATTTTGTTTTGATTTAAGTTTGTTGATTTTCTTATTAATATGGATGTGTGTTTATCACTTTTATAACTATTTTAAAGATTAGATATCCTTAGAATATATTCATTGTTAACCTTGTGATCTCGAGAGGGGGAATAGGAAGATAGAACATGGGGACAACCAAGGTATGGTTTGTAGTCTTTTATGAAATAAGGATTTCGAATAAGCATCTAGGATAGGGATGTACCTAGAAGCCTTACTTGATTTAAATGTAGGATTATAGCTTTAAGAACTTAATTGGATTATTACATCCCTACATAAAGATGTAGTTGTAAGGTCCAAATTAGGTAAAAGACTAGAGGTCGGGAGACCATGATCATTCAATTAACCCTATGAATCAACAGCCAAGATAAGTGATTTAACAAATGAAATTCAATAATGTAGTATGATTGTTTATAAGCCTTAACCCTGGGCTTCTATCCATTGATTGTCCTAAGTCATTACTTTTTCGCAATAGTTTATTTACTTTTAGGTTACAATTCTAAAACTTTATTGGTTAATTTTCTTAATCGTTAAACTAGAATTGGATAGTTGGCCAAACCAAGTCCCTTTAGGATCGAAATTAAGCTTTCTTGAAGGACACTTTACTACTTGGTGGACAACGTATACTTGTGTATGCACTTGGGCGTTGTCAGTCCCTTAGACCGCGATTTCGGTAACTAAGCCTAATCCATCCAGGGTCTTTAGCTATGCACTTTCCCTCTCCTTCTGATCTTTATTTCACTCAAATTCACATCTTTCTATCTCATCACCTGTGTGCACACAAAAATTTGGAAATTAGTGAATTTAATCACAAGCATGTCTCATTTATACATTCAATTCATAGTAGCATGCACGATTGTTGAGTGCACATGAGTGGTAAATTCACCACTCATCAACACCCCCAACTTCAAGCTTTGCTTATCCTCAAGCAACACTACTTCTTTCCATGAGACTATGCATATTTATGCCAAAATTATATGACCCATTGATAACAATGACTAAAAGATTAGTTACTACCATAAATATCTCATCAAACATGGGAGATACTATTCGCACAATACCCCTCGACATGAAGTGCAATTTTCTAGGGTGTGAAAGACTTTAAAGAGAAACCATGCAACAATCACTAGTACTCTAGTTATCTTGTATTAACAAGGGGGGATTTAAGTGCAAGACTCTCTCTCTTATGAAGAATCTCAGTGCTAATAAGTACAATGCCTTAGGATTGACCCTATTTTCAATCGCCACAACAATGAATACACTTGGTTGGAGATCTCGAAGTGCTTTTTGAGCTTGTAACATAGGTTCGGGGAAGGGTAGGATAACATTTATGAACAAAGTGGATTAACCCTACTTAAACATCCACATCACACAATTTCAACTAAGTTGTGACCATGGACTACTGCTTTTGTTTTCACACATACACATGCCTACTTTAAGAGCCTTGATTTCCCCAACTTTTGAGGGTATCATTCTTTTGCTTATTTCTTTTGCAATCTATGCCTTATTTTTCATTTCATCATTCCTTTCTATTTCACTTTTTGATTACTTTGATCAAAGGCATCCACTTACAAATGGCCCAAAGTCAACTCTTTTAAACTTACCACCCCTAAGTTAGGCATTTAGTCTCAATTTTAATTTTTCATGTTCAAGGAGGGTTAGGTTCAAAAGTGGGACAAATTTTTAAATGGTACATGACTTGTAATGTGGTTACAAAGAAAGGCTTGAAGGCTCGAGTTTGGGGATCTAAGGGTACTATTCTATGCATGGGTAGGATATTTAGTCTTAGAGTGGGTTCCTAGTTCACAAAGATGGCCTATGATCGTCTCACCAACTAGATGTAATAAAAATTATCCTTGATAGACTAAAGGGGCAAGTTCTAGATGGTACAAGTATAAATGAGATTTAGAAAAATAAACTCACTTCACATGGTATACAAATTCTCCAAGGAGGTTTAATTTCCCCTCTCACTGGAGACAAAAATGGAATATGTATCAATTTTCACAAGTTAACAAATTTGGAGTCACAAAAAGAGAAAAAGTATTGATACAAGGTTGCTTATGTCCATTCCCTTGATTTTTTTTGAAATTTTTTTTGACAGAGGGGGTGTTTGCTTTGCATTTGCACCGCGCATAATTTTACTAATAATGGTACCAACATAAGCCTTCATCTCACATTTTGTCTTTCAACTTGGCAAACCATGTGGCTACTCAGACTTCGCCATAGGTATAAGTTTGATCCCAAATCTAAAATGCCACAGGTACTCAGACTTTCCTTGTATTTATAGTTCTAATACAATGGGTACTTAGACTTACCCTACATCCATGGCTCAAAATCCGATCTCTACGCTTTTCCCTTAAGAATGTCATCACTCAATCCATCATAGGGAAACACTCGCCGAATATGATTTCATCAAATATCATCACAAGAAAAATCACTATAAAGCAATAATCTAAAAACAAAAAAAAATGACTAATCCATTCAAATGTGGACACCATCAGATTGCCTAAATATTACAATGCAAATGAAAATAGAAATAATATAAAAACATCAAAATATCCAGAAATATCAATAATATAGGCCCAAATAAATAAATGTAGAGACAGGAAGCCCTAACAAAAAGCTTGCAGTGTCCTCACTGCATAAATAATAAAGCATAAGAAGGGATAAGGGTGCTCCCTGAAACTTCATCAAGAGTTGCTCTCACATCAGACTCTGTATCACCATCTGCATTCTCATGACCTGACCAGTCAGCTGGGGCTTCATCGTCGCTCTCAACTCGGGAGGAAGGTTGTCTATCTCTAGGATTTAGGACCTTCCAAAGGCCCTTTACTCACTTCCACATCTTGCTAATGAACATGTATATTTTCTTCTCCATTTTGACCATCTTCTCACGTGAAGTTTGTACCTCTCAGTGTGTCTCTTCCAAATATGAATAGGCTCTATCAAGCCTAGCAATGTTAGTTTCCTGCTCATTTTGATCCTCCTGATACTTATCATAGTTAGCGCAAGACACATATGGGTAACGGGTGGTAGAGGGCTCTCCCAGCACTTAGGGCAGGGCCGACACAAGATACCTAATGTCTCTCATCTCACAATAAATATCATCAAAAGGGTTATCAATGGTTGGCCTACAAAACTCTGACTCTTGAGATGTCAATTTATCCAAATCAATTTTCTTCTTCTTGCTCTTACCTAGTGCACCCTTACTTCTAATTTTTAGTGGGAAGATGGAGGTGTCGGGGCGCACCCTAGTATCTCCTATTACTCCTCAACTCCTTCTCGCCTACATAAATCTCTAATTAAATAAGAGAAAGAGAGATGCGTACCGCCTTGGCTGTTGCAGAATTTTATCTCAGATATTACAATTCGACCACATTCAAAGGGATGCCGTCTAAAATGAAATCCACCATCCTAGACCATATATAATGAACCTCTATCATATGGGTGGGTGCAAAGGTAAACCCGACCACAAATGGTATTCACCCACATTTGGGCCTCGACAGTGAAATCATTCATGGATATGTTTTTGTTTTCACTGCCCAAGAGACCTCCTTACCCAGGCACAATCTCTCCGCCAACCAGCTGCTCGGCTCAAACTCCTTGGCCTCAAAGTTGTCCATATTTGCATTTGGAATACCATATCAATCATTGATTTGCTCTACACCAAAGTCCACCACCTTTCCCCGAATCCTGGAAATCATGTTGGATGGGTCTGAGAGGGATACTATGCTAAGGTTAGGATTGAATTCCTAAACCCACTGGTCATTCTCCTTGGAAGGATATGAGGCAAAGAACCTCCACCCTATGGCCATAATCTTGTCATGAAATACCTGTTCAGTTCATCATGCACAAATTTCACACTTTCCCTTTCTCAAACACATTCAACACACTCCATAATGCTACAAATACATGAATTAATCAAATGGAGAAATTAATATCTACACTATGAAGTTAAAAACAATGGATACGAGCCACTTTCATGGCATTTATGGGTTGCCTCCCACATAGCGCCTTAGTTTTTATCATGGCACGACTTCTTTATTCCTTCTCAAGTTGGGTCCTCAAGGGCACCCTTATTAAATTTCTCGACTTCAACATCGATCACTGATAGCACGTGAAGCTCCACGGGTTGTTTTTTTATTTTGAATACCCGGAAGGACAATTCACCATCATGAAATCTAAACCTCATTTCCCCAACCTCAAAATCAACAATGTCTCTCCTGGTGGAAATAAAAGGTCAACCAAGAATGATAGGTACTTGTTGGACCATTTCACAATCTAGCACCACAAAATCCGCCAGAAGGATGAATCTATCCACCTTTACCAACATGTCGAACATAACACCAATTGTTTGTTTTGATAGACCAGTCTACCATCAAGAGCCTAATTGATATTGGAGTAGGAATTCCCAAGACAAGACTCATATATATTGCAAAAGTCATGAGATTAGTACTCGCACCAAGGTCATGTAAAGTTTTATCAAACTTATGTGTTCCAATGGTTCATGGAATGGTAAATTCCCCAGGGTCCTCTTTCTTTTCTTCCATTTTTCTAATCATGATGTCACAACACACATGGGTGAATAAAATGGTGTCACCTTCAACAAGCTTGTTCTTTGACATTAACTTTTTAATATGTTGTGCATACCTCGGGATATCTTGGATAGCCTCAAGCAATGAGATATTAGTGGTGAGGTTGGCAAGCATAGCCATGAATGTTTTGAATTTAGAATTATCCTCCTTCATTTTAAGCATTTGAGGGAATGGAGGGGAAACCTTCATGGTAGGAATTGGATCACTTTTCAATTCATCATATTCAACTAACTTTGGATCACCCTCTTGCTATTTTTTCCCTTCATGAGACTTCAAATTCTCTTGATTTGAATTATACACAAGATTTTCCTCCATAGCAGGATACTTTTTGACATCTACCATAAGATTACCAAGGATTTTACCAATCCTAGTGACAATAGCCAACATTAGGGCCTCATTTTTTGGGTTCACAATGGTTTCACTAGTGAGGGATCTCTTTGGCCTAGCAGTGAGTTGGATGGAGATTTGCCTGATTTGAGTCACCAATTGCTTGATCAAAGTATAATGGGATACAACCATTTGGTTGAGTTGCAAAAAATTTCCTTTCAATTCATGGACGCTTTATTTGTTCCCTCCACTTTGATCAAAATTCTCGCTAGCATATCTTCTGTTTTATACTTGTAAGGGTCAACAGACTTGGAGTCTTTACCCTTTGCCCAATCATGAGAAGGCACATAATGATAATACTCACCTTCTTTATCCCTCCAGTAATGTTCACGGTCCCAATATCTTTCATTCCAAACTTGGCTCCTGCCTTGCATTAGATAGGCGGGGCCAGAAGTTCCCAAATAATAGGCCAAATACTGAATCTCCTCATCAAATTTCTTGGCCTCTTCATCATCATATGCCTTGGATTCCATGACATTCACCACTTTTGTTGGTGAACCCAACACAGGTTTTGTCAAAAGATTCAATTGATTTATCATTTTTGCCATATTCTCCTAAAAATCCTCATTTCTCTTTTTTTGTTCCTTGTCAACAACGAAGGTAGTGGAAGATCCTTTTAGTATCTCGACATCCTAGGTATGCCACCCCAAGTTTTTCTTGGTAACTTAATCAAGAAAATTTAAAGTCGCATGATAAGTCTTCTTCACAAGAGAGGCCCCCGATGACATGTCTACCACAATTTTGTTGAGCGGATCAAGATCCCGGTAGAAGATTTGGAGAAGCATCTTCTTCAAGACCTTGTGGTTAGGACAATGCAAGAGTTTTGCATTGAATCTTTACCATACTTTGTACAAGGGTTCCCCATTCAATTTTCTAAATTTCATGATCTCATCCCACAATTAAAGCATTTTAAATAGTGGAAAATACCGGTCAAGAAAGACCATAGTAAGTTTATCCCATGAGGTGATGGATCCTGATTGAAGAGAGAAAATCCACAACACTGCCTCTCCTATTAGAGAAAATAGGAAAAGACTAAGCTGGATGATATCTTTGGTTATGTGTGAAATATCAAAGGGTGCACACACTTTTATGGAGTTCTTCAACTGCAAGTTGGGGTCGTCATAGGCTTGTCCCCTAAAAAGTCCCTTCATTTGTAGCATATTCAAAATGACGATTGTGACATAAAAGACAATTGTCCCTTGAGTAGGTGGGATACAAATGGCGCTTGATCGACCAATGTCATTGAGTTGCTCCTCGTCATCAAGAGGGCCATTGTAAGACCCAGCAATGCTTGCATTATCACTCATGGTTCCTGAATACTATGAGAATCTACTAAAAGGGAAACAAGAACAACAACCAAAATAAATACAAACCACTACGGGTGTACCCAAAGTAACACCCACACCGTATAAGTGAAAACTAAATTTCACTCCCAAATACGGCGCCATTTTGATAATGCTCAACTATACCATTGAAATTGATAGAGGACGGTCATTTTTAATAGCTAAACTTATATTAAGGTAGAATCTACGATGAGAGAAATTAGAATTCTAGTCCTATGGGTGTTAAATGCTACTAATAAGCCACCCGGAATATGAATAAATTAAAATGTATAGATAAAAATGGAGGGGGGGGGGGGGTTGGTACATGTTTTGTCAATAGAAACTCAACTCAACAAAGTGAACAACAATTGTGATTCAAATTCTATATGAGAATAATCATGGGATTATGTCTACCTAAGGGAAAGTTATGCATGTGTGCATGAAGATTTAGTGAACATGCTAGTTATCAATAATATGGTAGGCTAGATCTAAGATCCTTTAGGCTAGTTTATCAACAAAACCTCAAGAATTTCACTCATTGACCCTTTCGGGTACCTAACAAGTGTGTCAACTTTCAACCTTCCATTACCTCAATTGGGCCTCCCTATTTCTAGGAAGATGCCCAAGATATAGTCAACTTCTTAATCACCTTTATATCTAAAATAGTGAAATTTAGAAAACTATATACAATAAATGTCTACTATCGCTTTGTCACAAACATCCCTCTTTCAAGGATGATATGGGTTCCAAAAAAGCACTCAAACCCCTATATAAAGGATGGTTTGAGGCTTTCACCCATAAATCCCATCTAATTTAATGATGCAATAGAAAAATCCATCATCAATGAACTAGCCTATACAAAAATACATCACAACCCATACATAATTTCACTTTAGTTCAACATAATCCCAAGATAATGACAGTTTTAGCTGCTCCTGATGAAAATAGAGAAAAATATACCATAGGGATTATTCAAATCATCCATTCTTCACAAATACTGAATTCAAAGTCTCCAAATCAAATTACAATTCTTGCCCAATTTAGGGCCTTACACTTCAAATTAAAAAATGTTTCAATAGTCCAAAATATGCAAATAGCCGTCGCTTGGTTTTTGCAACATTTTATTTTCACTGGGGTAATTCATCGAACACCTGGTATGCATTATTCAACTCTTAACACAACAATGAAATCAATTCAGTGTTTAAGTACAAATTTTTCTACTTTTAGCACTTGGGTTACTCTGACTTTACCCAGAATAATACACATCAGAGTTTGTCTTCAAAATTATAATCAGAACAAAAGAAAAAACAAGGTGGAATTTCTTTAAGAACCAAAAAATTAATTAACCCATGTCTAGTAATTTCAAAAAAGACCAATAAGGTTGTGATCATACCTTGATGGTGCAGTAAACTTCACTATCCTAACTTGCCAACTCAAAATAGAATAAAATTCAAAGCTTTTATGAGGTATTATTAACTTATTTTCTATTGAGAAAAGAAGTGAGGAGTCCTAAGTGGAGAAAGATGACACTGGGTACTTTGAATACAGAAGAAGTTGAACAGTTTTTGGATTTGAAGGGGTGGCAACGTATGAAACTGCTTGTTTTTATCTTTTAAAATCCATTTGGGTTGTATAAGGACAATTAAATAGGCCTTATACTTAAACCGACCTGACCCATCAGCTAGGGTTAACTTGACGGTTGACCTGACGGTCCGTCAAGACTCCGATGGTCTATCAGGCTAACCGTCGTGACTTACCAGAATCATCTCAAGCATGCCTTGCTGCGACGGTTGATCCGACGGTCCGTCAATAATGCAACAGTCCGCCGAGTTGTTCGTCAATCCATTCCAGAACCCTCAAATTTTAGCTAGATATTAACGGAGTCCCTAATGGCTCGTCGGTCAAGTGACGGTCCATCAACTTGACCGTCAGGACTTTTCCAGAATGTCAACTTTTTTCCTATGGCCTTGACGGTTCCATTGACGGTTCGTCGAGGCCTTGACGGTCCGTCAAACTTTCCATCACCCCTTTTTCAACTGGGAAAAATCTTTTCTTTCTACATTGTCAGTCCTGCACACTTCACAAATATATCAAATTGCACAAAAACAATAAATAAACTCTAACTATGGTTACAACAACATTTTATGGGTTGCCTCCCACTAGCGCCTGATTTATTGTCACGACACGACTCAGTTTTCTTTATTACTCAAACTTCATCAAGATAAACTGTACTTAAACATTTCACCAAGTCTATAGGACCGATGTATTGCTTGACTTGCTTCCCATTCACTTTAAATACACTTCCATCATCATTTTCAAGCTCACTACTCCATATAGGTAGATTCAGGTGACTTTAAATGGGCCAGACTACTTAGATTTGAGTTTACATGGGAAGATCTTGATTCTGGAGTTGAAGAGTAATACCCAATCGCCTAATTGAAAATCATGCTTTTTGATTCTTAGATCGTGCTACTTCATCATTTTTTATTTATACAGATTTGCACTCTCATATGCACCGAGACAGAATTCATCCATCGCATTCAACTGCCCCTCTCTTTGTTCTGTTGCTTTCTTCCAATCCAGATTCAACTGCTTGAGCACCCACAAATCTTTGTGTTCCTTCTCAATCAGGAGGTGACATGATTTTACATAAACAATATGATACAAAGACATCCCAATAGGTGTCATGAAAGTTGTTCGATATGCCCAAAAGGCATCATCAAGCTTTTGAGACCACTCACTCTTGCTCGTGTTCACAGTCTTGGCTAATATTTCTTTAATCTCCCAATTTGAAACCTCTACTTGCCCACTAGTTTGTGGGTGGTATGGAGTTGTCACCTTGTGTTTCTTAACACCATTTTTTGCCAAGGCCACCTAAAACTCTCGGTTGGAAAAATATGATCCACCGTCACTTATGATGGTACGTGGTACCCCAAAGCGAGAGAAAATATTCTTTTTAAGGAATGCAACCACTCTATTTCCTTCATTATACGCCAAAATGATAGCATCAACTCATTTTGACACATAATCAATGGTGACCAATATGCATTTCAACCCATAAGAGCTCACAAAGGGCCCCATGAAATCAATGCCCCATACATCAAACAAGTCGACTACCATCATTTTTATCATAGGCATCTCATGGTGTTTTGAGATTGACCTTTATATCTGGCATTCGTAACATCTTTTCCCAAACTCATAGGTAGTTTTGAATAATGTCAGCCAATAATAACCACTTTGTAACATTTTCCTCGCAGTATGGTCACCTGCATGGTGACCCCCGACCTATGAAGCATGACAAGCTTCTAGGATATTCAACATGTCCACCTCTGGAATACACCATTTGATGATATTATCCGCACATCGCCAAAATAAAAATGGATCATCCCAGAAGTAGTGTGTAACAAGATGTAGGAACTTCTTCCTTTGATGAAAAGATAGATTCTCTGGGATGACTTCACTTACCACATAATTTGCAAAGTCAGCGTACCAAGGCACTCTTTCAAGCGCAGCAGCCAGGACCTTCTTATCCAAAATGTATCATCAATTTCAAACCCATCGTCAACTACTTGATCACCCTCAAGTCTGGACAGGTGATCCGCAACTTGATTTTTACATCCTTTTCAATCTTTGACTTCGAAGTTAAACTCTTGTAAAAGTAGCACCCATCTGATTAACCTTGGTTTTGCATCCTTATTTTCCATAAAATATCTCAATGCAGTGTGGTCTATATGAACTACTACCTTGGATCCCAACAAGTAAGCACAGAATTTCTCAAAAGCATAGACAACTACGAGAAGTTCCTGCTCCGTAACCGTGCAATTCTTTTATTCCCCATTTAATGCCTTTCTCGTATATTAAATGGTATGGAACAATTTTTATTTCTTCTGGACAGGCACATCACCCAGTGCTATTCCACTTGTGTCGCACATGATTTCGAAAGGCTTAGACCAGTCTGAAGCAACAATAATAGGGGCAACAACAAGCTTTTCCTTAAGGAATTCAAATGCCTTCTTACACTCATCATCAAATACAAATTTTTCTTCCTTCTCCAACAATTTGCATAGTCAATTAGAAATTTTGGAGAAGTCCTTAATAAACCACTGGCAGAATCCAGCATGACCAAAGAAACTACGCACTCCCTTCACAGAGATGGGAGGGGGTAATTTCTCTATCACCTCTAATTTCTCCCTGTCAACTTCAATACCTTTTGTAAAAATTTTGTGAACAAAAAAAATGCCCTCCTTCACCATGAAGTGGCATTTTTTCAAATTAAGAACACTATTAAATTCCTCGCACCGCTACAATACTCTACTCAGATTCACCAAACATAGTTCAGAAGAATCACCCACCATTTAAACATCATCCATAAATACCTCCAAGGTATCCTCCACCATGTCGAAGAATATAGACATCATGCATTATTAGAATGTGGCGGGTGCATTACATAAGCCAAATAGCATCCGCTTGAAAAAAAGTACCATACGGGCAAGTGAACATTGTCTTCTTCTGATCCTCTGGGGCTATACAAATTTGGTTATAGTCTGAATACCCATCAAGGAAACAATACCAACCTCTTCCTACTAATTGATCAAGAATTTGATACATGAAAGACATTGGGAAGTGGTCCTTCAAAGTTCATGAGTTGAGCTTACGATAGTCTATACAAACTCTCCACCCAGTCACAAGTCTGAGGGGAATTAACTCATTTTTCTCATTCGCCACGACAGTCATTGCCCCTTTCTTGGGCACACATTAGACCGATCTTACCCACTTACTATAAAAAATTGGGTATATAACTCCTGCGTCTAGCCATTTAATGATCTTCTTCTTAACCACCTCTTGCATTGGTGGATTAAGAAGACGTTGATGCTCAATGGATGGTGTGCAATATTTCTCAATCTGAATCTTGTGAGTACAAATACCGGGAGGAATACCCATGATATCGGCAATATTCCAACCTATAGACATTTTATATCATCTAAGCACAGAGATAAGAGACTCAACCCGATGCTCACCCAAATCAGCAATAGTAATAAAATGCAAAGTGTTTCCACTGCCTAGAAACACGTACCGTAAGTGTCTTGGCAACTCCTTTAGCTCTATCACCGGTGTCTCTACCATAGATGGTTTAGCTGGAGGTGTTGGTTAATTTTTCAGATCCAAGTCCTGCTTTTTGGGGGCATATGAATAGGATCCCATTCCCGTCAAAGCACACACTGTCTCTTTGTACTCCTCGATGCCTTCACCATCAAAATTCATCAAGACTGTAGCCAAAATTTCCACATCAAATTTCTCCTCGATTGGAACCTCTTGCTCATTTTCATAATAAATATCAACGATAAAAAATACATTTATCTCCTTTGGTTTTTCATAGATTGGCATACATCAAAGTGAACCACCTTATTATTTAGCCTTAACAGTAACTCATTAGCCTTCAAATCAATAAGGAAACTCTCGGTTGTGAGGAAAGGTCTACCCAAGATTATGGGTAACTCGAAATCTACATCACAATAAAAAATAACAAAGTCCACAGGAAATATAAAACTGGCCACCTTTACTAGAACATCATATAATATCCCCACTGGCCACTTCACAGATCAGTCCCCCATTATCAATCACATATTTATAGGTGTAGGGTACCTCAAACCCAACCTCTTGTAAACAAAAAGTGGCATCAAGTTAATACTTTCTTCGAGATCACATAAGGCCTTAGTAAAGTCAAGTGACCCAATAGTACAAGGAATGGTGAATGCTCCTTAGTCTGCTTTCTTTTGTACTAAGGATCTTGTCGATATGTCGCTACAATGGTAAATATTATCCACCAATTCATAGCTAACTGTTCTCTTCTTCTTCATGAGATCCTTTATAAAATTAGTGTATCCGGGCATTTACTCTAGTGCCTCCACTAAATGTAAATTCAATATTAGCTACTTCAGTATTGCCATAAATTTATTGAACTTTATGTCATTAAATTTCTTCTTGAATCGATAAAGAAAGGGAGGTGGTGGTTTTGGAAGAGTAGTAACCACTGCCTCCTTCTTATTTTTCTTTTCTTTCTCTAACTCATCAACCTGATGATGGTTAGATTCACCTTCACTACCATCCAGCTTCTCAGACTCCACTAGATGGGTTTCATCATTTTCTATATCTTCTTCAATCACATCCTCAACCACAGCTTTGCACACAGAAGGGCCAGGTAATACTTTGCCACTCCGAGTGGTAACTTCTATGCAAGAGCCATCATTTCGAGGATTCTAAACTATATCGCTCAATAATGTACTGCTCCTCTGATTAAATGTTGTTGAGAGTTGGCTTATCTGCTGCTCCAACTGCTTGATAGAAGCTGAGTGCGAATTTACTAGCTAACTCATGGAAGATAAGTCACTATTCATCATCGTTATCCCAACATTGGTCACCTCAACTCCCTTTAATCATTTCTCCATTATGTCATCCATGGACATCTTGCCTAAACTAGTAGTCGTGTTTTCCCAATTTCTAGGAGGTACATATAATTCATTCTAGACATTTTTGTTCTTCCAACTCCCTTGGTCCCTATATTTGTAACCATCCTTATCATAATAGTTCCAACCTTGATTCCCTTGCTTATTGCCTTAAAACCCCCCCTGATTATTTAGATAGTTCGGCTCCTCTTCAGAATCAGAATTAGCTTTGCCTTGCGACCCAACAGCCTTTACCTTCTCAGTTTTCCCTGATAATACATGCTTAGTAGGCAGATCTATCTGGGTTTTCATATATGCCATATCCTAGTCACGCTTTTTTTTTTCAAATGTTGCTCTATAGATATACCACCAGACATAGTAGGGATTGCTACCACATAATCCCTGGTATGACAAGATCTACTTGTCTTAGTCAATCGCTCTAAAAAATTTGTCGCCTCAGTGAATGTAAGATCCATGAATGCTCCTCCTGCAGTATTGTCTATTGTTGATTTAGTCATGGAGTTCAAGGGCCTGTAGAATGTCTACATCAAATGCTCATCGGTCATCTTGTGGTTTGGACATTGTGTAAGCTTCTTCTTGAATCGCATCCAAGTCTCATTTAGTGCCTCATTCGGTTACTATCTGAAGTTGCTAATCTCGTCCCTCAACTGTAACATCCTGGAGGGTGGAAAGAACCTTTCTAGGAAAGCTCATTTTAGTTGCCTTTAGTTTGTTATCGAAGCGAGTGCCAACTCATTCAACCATATTGTTGCCTCCCCATACATAGACAATGGGAATAATCGAAGATGAATGGTAATTTTTCCGATACTCAGGTTGTCAAAGGACTTGCAAATATTGATGAAATTCACCAAATGTATATTCGGGTCATCTCCTGAAAGTCCTCCAAACAACCCCTTGAGATTGAGAAGCTGTATCATGGTGCTACTGATATTAAACTTTACCCCAAGTGCTAATGGTGGTGGTATAATTGCTTCAGTTACACCATCCCCATCTAAATTTGTGTCATTATCCTTATCTGATGCAAATTATATAGAAGGTTGGAAGTTTGCTCTACCTCTATCTACTCGGTTTCTGTTTACAGACACCTCTTGATTCTCCACATGTCTCTTGTTCGGTAGTTTGATCAAATCATCATCCCCCAAATCCTTCTCATCAGGATTAGGGTCATGAGCTGGTTGACCATCATTTTGTCAATTTACCTATGATCTAGCCAAGGCGGATAGTCTATCAGTTTTTTGTTATTCTTCTATTCTACCAATTAGATAAGGTTCAGGATTGAAGGGTAATAGCGGTTCTCCTGAACTTCTGGTGTGTGGCATAAATAACAATGATCCTGTAATGAACCAAAAATAACAAATATATTTAAAATTTAGGAAACTTGACCAAAGGTAAATTAACAATCACAAACTTAATTGACAACCATATTCCCCGACAACGACACCAAATTTTGATAAGCCAAAATTACAACTCTCGTTAGAAAGTGTAAGCGGTCGCTGTCAAATATAGAACCCAACTAGGTTGGGTTCGAATCCCACAGGGAATACTGTGCAAACTAAGTGTTATGGTTGTTAACAGACTGTTGATCGAAGGTTTCTAATTAAAGGGGATTTTTGAATTGGTAACAATATTTATATGTTTGTAATGAATAATGTTCCAGCTAGCGAGTTTTATCTCAAATACAAATTCAATGAGAATAAAAAAACTAGAGTTATGTTCACCAGGATGTCCAAATAGATGGGGTTATGAATTATCTTAAATTCCCAATTTACAACTTTAATTGCAAGAGTTATTAAATTCTAAAGTTTACCCATTTGTTTCTCAACCTAAATGGGTAGTTTACCCTTTAATTCTTTCAAACTCAAAGAATATATGAATTTATTCCACTAATCTCTTATGTGAGTCAATCCTTGTTAAGGCATCAACTCATAACCCAAAGATTAAGTCCTTTAGACTTCATGTAAACTCCTTCTTTTACCAATATATAATTTCTTCCCAGACAAGTGATGTTCTTGGGATCACCCTTCAAGTTTGCAACCAATAAAGGTCATTATTGTGAAGAAGGGTTTATACAATATCAATTACATATGGAACTGAAGCATTTTTACAACCCTAATTTATTCACATCAAGGCTCCCATAACCCTACTTATGGGAATTTAGCCACACATCTCAAGAGAAGAAGAAGATAAAATCATTGTGTTCTCCATAAAAGGATTCAGAGAATTACTTATAAAGGTTACAATAATCGTTCTAGAATCTTCAATGAGAATATGAATAAAGATAACTAGATCCGCAATTCTTCCTTGAATCCCAGAGAATAATACATATATTAAGGTTTATAGATCCAAAATATGATAAAAGATACCTAAATAAAGCCTAAACTGGGTATTTATATGTTCCCAGGTACAAAGGATTTAAAATTTGAAATCATTAAAGACGCTTCAAGGTTGATGGCCATGTTGACAGTTCGTTGGAAGCCTGACAATCCATCACATGGACTGTCACTGATGGTCCCAACATACTTCGTTCTAGTTAAGGGCTGACGGTCATATTGGTAGACCATTGCTTTCTTGGCAGTCTGTCATATGGGTTGTCGCTTGATACTCTGGAAATCCATTTTATTTTTCTTCTTGACGGCCAAGTTGGCAGTCCGTCAGTGATCTAACGGTTCATTAGTGATCTGGCGTTCTGTCACTTGGACCATTGCATGAGTCACTCAATTGTTCCTTTCTGTTTAACTCTAACGATCACCCTGACAGTCCAACGAATGGCTGACGGTCTGCCAGTTCAACTGTCAGTGACTTTTTTTGCTTCTTTTCCAGGTTTCTTCTTTAGCTATCTCCTTGACCTAAGAACACTAAAATCCAATATTAAATACGACATCAGTTTCTTGAAAACATACAATTATCTCTTAAAAAAGATGTAAAATATTCTGTCAAAAGCTGGAACATCAATGAAGAGGGAGAAACGATGAGGGGTGATGATACTGAGTCAGTTGTGTGGATGACTTTTCATGATTATATTCTGGGTTATCTTGTTATTTAGTGTTAGAGTCTAAGGTTGATGTTTTGAATAATGATATAGACATATCTAGGCTAATAGTCTATATACAACAGGTGAAGGATTAGAAAAAGAGTAGGTAGAGTTGGAGGAGAAGAAGAGCAAAAAGTTTAGATATTTAGAGAAGTGTATAATCATCAAAATAGTGGGAGAGAAGGTAGGAAGTGGACTAAGAAGAAGAAATGGAGAAATTAAGATTCGACAACTAGTACTCTTTATCCTAAACCTTCTGGTGATTATTATTTTTAGGCTAGCAGTGGTTCTAAGGAAAAGTGTGCCCTGTCTTAAGTAAGTGGAGCTCAGTTAGCCCCACCTTATCCTCCATGCCGATTTTGTGTGTAGATTCATCATGGTTATTGTGAGTAGGGAAGGATTTTTCAATTGTTGTCAGCCTAGTCATCTATAGCAAAATTGTCCTATAGCTAAAGTTTCCACTAGAGCTAATAAGGTCCTGGTTTCCACCTTTTTGTCTCATGCACCTAATGGAGCTACTTTAGGTACTGACACTGGCCGAAATTATCTCTATGCTCTTGCTACTTGTTAGGAATTTGAGGCATCCCTAGATGTTGTCACTAGTATGCTATAACTTTTCTCTCGTGATGTTTATTATTTGCTTGATCTGGGTTATACCTTATCTCATGTGACCCGTTATATGGCTTTAGACTTTGGTTTTGGTCTTGAAAATATCTCCAACACCTTTTTTGTGTCTACTTTGTTGGGGGATTTTATTGTTGCTTGAAATATCTAGAGGTGTTTTGCGGTGTATATCATTAACATGGAAACAATGGTAGATTTGATAGAACTTGATATGATAGAATTTTGATATGATAGAATTTTATGTTATCTTGGGGATAAGTTTTCATTCATGTTGTGCTTCTATGGATTGTACGACCCAAAAGGTCATTTTCCATTTTCCTAATGAACCGGTGATCGAAAGGAAAGAGAGTTCCTTAGTACCCAAAAAAAGGTTTATCTCTTATCTTGGAGCTCAGAAATTGATTTCTAAAGGTGTTTATATCATCTAGTTTGGGTTAAGGATTCTAATTCTGAAAGTCATTCTTTGTAATCTGTCCCTGTGGTTAATGAATTTCCCAAAGTTTTTCCCTATGATTGTTCCTAGGATCTCTCCTGATAGGGAAATAAATTTTGGAATTGATCTTCTACCGGATACTTGTCCTATTTTTATTCCTCCTTATGGGATGGCTTCGGCTGAACTAAAGGAAATTAAGGAGCAATTAAAGGATCTTCTTGGTAAAAAGTTCATTCATCCTAGTGCTACTCCGTGGGGTGCTCCTATACTTTTCATGCAAAAGACAGATGGGTCTAATTCGATGCATATAGTTTATCTTAAGCCGAATAAGGTCATCATGAAAAATAAGTATCCTCTTTCTAGAATTAATAATTCTTTTTTAAAAGCATTAGGTTGCTAGGTATTTGTCAAAGATTGATCTTTGCTAGAGCTACCATTAATTTAAAATTAGAGGGGTTCATATTCCCAAGACTATTTTCTAAACCCAGTACGACCATTATCAGTTTCTTGTTATTTCATTTGGATTGACTAATGCTCTAGCTGCTTTCATGGATCTTATGAATTAGGTTTTTAGGCAGTTTTTTGATTTGTTCGTTATGGTTTTCATTGATAACATCTTGGTGTACTCCAAGAGTGAGAAGGATTGTGCCAATCACCTTTGAATTGTGTGGCAGATCCTATGGAACAAAAATTATATGCTAAGTTTTCTAAGTTTGAATTTTGGCTAAGTGTTATGACCTTTCTCGAGCATTTTGTTTCTAGTGAGGGGATCAAGGTGGATCTATAGAAAGTTAAGGCAGTTAAAAAGTGGCCTAGACCCACGACTCCAATTGACATTAGGAGCTTCTTAGGCTTTGTTGGGTATTATAGGTAGTTTTTGGAAAGTTTCTCATCTATTTCTACTCCGTTGATGAGGTTGACCCCAAAAAAGGTTAAATTTTTGTATTATGGTGCTTGTGAGGATAATTTTGAAAAGTTGAAAGATAAGTTGACTTTGCCCCAATTTTGATCCTATCGGAGGGTACTGATGGTTTTTTGGTGAATTGTGATGCATCTAATATGGGACTGGATTGTTTTGTTATTATTCATAGTAAGGGTATAGAGTATGCATCTAGGCATCTTAAGGTTCATAAGAGGAATTACCTGAATCATGATCTAGAGTTTGCAGTTGTAGTCTTTGCATTAAAAATTTGTCACTAGTACTTGTATGGGTTGTATATTGATATTTACTCAGACCACAAAAGCTTGTAATATGTCTTAACTCATAAGGAATTGAATCTCAGGAAAATATGGTGGCTTGAATTGATTAAGGATTATGACATGAGTCTTTAATATCTTCTAGGTAAAGGTAATGTGGTTGTCGATTCTCTTAGTAGGTTGTCAAATGGAAGATTATCTCAAGTGGATGAGGAAAAAAAGAGTGTTGGTAAATGATATTCACATATTGGCTAACTTGGGACTTCGTCTATTTGATTTTGAGAATGGAGGAGTGATTGTTCAGGAAATGGTTAAATCATCTCTTAGAGCCGAGGTAAAGGAGAAGAAATCTTTGGATACCATACTTATACAGATTAAGGATGATACGGGTCAACAAAAGGTTATGGCTTACGACATTAGAGGAGATGACAACTTGAGGTATCAAGAAAGGTTATGTGTTCCTGATGTTGACGGGCTGCGGGAAAAGATTCTGACTGAGGCTCATAAGTCTAGATATATAGTTCATCCGAGTTTAACTAAGATGTATCATGACTTGATGGAAGTCTACTAGTTGAATAATATAAAGAGGGATGTGTATAACTTTGTAGCTAAGTGTATGGTTTATTATCAAGTTAAGGTTGAACATTAGAGTCTTGGTGGCATATCTCAAGAGATAGAGTTACCTTTGTGGAAATGGGAGATGATTAATATGGATTTTGTTATGGGTCTTCTACAGTCTCACAATCAATATAATTCTATTTGGGTCATTGTAGATAGGATGACAAAGCTTGCTTACTTTTTACCTGTGAGGAGTAACTACTCAGGAGAGGATTATGCTATGTTTTTCATTTAGGAGATAGTAAAGTTTTATGGGTCGCCAGTGTTCATCATTTCAGACTGAGGTATGTAGTTTCAATCTCACTTTTGGAATTTATTTTAGAAAGTTTTGGGTACTTGGGTTAACCTTAGCATTGCTTTCCACCCTCAAACGAATGGACTAGTGGAACAAACTATTCATACTTTGGAGGATATACTAAGGGCTATGAATTGGTTCACCAAGATATGGAAAAGGTAAACCTAATTAGACAAAGATTATGACTGCTTAGAGTCGATAAAAGTCTTATATGCATGTGAGGGAAAGGAAGTTGGAGTTTGAAGTAAATGATTTGGGTGTTTTTGAAGGTGTCTTCTATAAAAGGAGTCATTAGATTTAGGAAGAAAAAGAATCTTAGTCCTCGATATGTTGGTTTTATTAAATTGTGAAGAAAATTAGGAATGTCTCTTATGAGTGAGATTTACCAGCAAATTTGGCCTCTATTCATCCTTTTTTCCATATGTCTAAAGTGTGTGGGTGACCCTTTATTTATAATTTCTATTGAGGATGTTGGTGTTACTGATTCTTTGTCTTATGATGTGGTCTAGGTTGAAATATTGGATAGAAAAGTTTGTAGATTAAGGACAAAGGACGTAGCTTTGGTGAAGGTTCTTTGGAGGACCAAAAGGTTGAAGAAGCTTCATGGGAAGCTGAAGAAGATATGAGAGCAAAGTACCCATTCGTGTTCCCCGTGTTGGTTCAAAGTTCATAAGGTATGAGTTTTGTTTCCCTCCTGACACTTTTTGAATTTTTCCTTGGATTCTACTGCATCTTCCTATTCTCGAGCTAAAGGCATCCTAACTCATCATTTTGGAACCCCGAGGCAGTAAGCGTCTACGATAGTGGCGTGCCACGGGGGTTAGTCTCCGTTTTGCGGTAAGGTAATGCCACGCTCTTATGTTAATTTTTTCTAGTTTTTGTTACTTGGGGTGAGGGTATTTTGGTATTTTTACCCCTTTTACAACTTATAAACATAAAATAACCCTTTTTTCTTCATTTTTAAAAAAATCAAACACTATTCTTTTTCTCTCTAACTCAAAACCTATGAAAACTCAAGGGTTTCACAAATGATTCCGCATTCAAGCTCCAAACTTCGAATTCTCCTCGAATTCTTTGGTATTTCAGGCATGTTACTCATCCCTAACATGTATTTATACATTGTTGCATTTATTCAATCAATATTCATATGTTTTAATAGTTGGGTTTAAAATTTGGTTGAGGGGTTTTTCTTGTTATTATTTGAATTACTAGTCCCATGGTTTAAATTGATTATTCATGCTTTAATTGATGACTTTTGGGACTGAATTGGTACATTATTTTAATGGTTGGAATGGGGGACATGGATTTTGCCAAATTAATGGAATTTTGATTTTATAATGGCATTAATCTCAACCCATTTGGTAAACTTGGTTTTGAATATGGATAATTGTATGATTTAACTTATCTTTTGAACCCATTTCGTTGCATTAATGGATAAATTGTGTTTGTGGATGTCCTTGGTGGCCATGTCTTGGAACTAAAATGGAACCTGGGAGTCAATTTGGATATACGAATTGGTTTGGCATAACTGAATTAGCTTGAATGTATATTAGTATGACAATAACATGTTGGTAAATGCTTTAATAAATGACTCCTAGGTTAATTTTTAGTTTATGTGCACACTATTTTAATTTAGGCATAAAGGGAATTGTATAGTTCATCGAGAAGGTGTAGTTCCCAGGGGAATCAACACTGGAAACTACATTTGCCGACGTTGGGGGGTCTATGTAACTGAGTACTTGTTGCACACATTATATTATATTTTGGGAGGGTTATAGCATTTATATCTTTATCCTTTCCACAATTTTTCCATAGTTCGTGCTGCTAAAATGCACTGGATCCCTTCCAATAGGATGAGATGGACACATATAGCCTATGGGTTCCTTTAGGACAAAGCGAGCTACACAGTTCAGGTTAATGTTTTGAACTATCATGTTCATTGACCCTTATCCCTAACCCGACATCCTCTCTCTCTCTCTCTATATATATATAGATATATATATATATGTATGCATGTATACAAATGTTGTGCATGTGGTTTTGACTATTTTTTGGAATTGGCATTTTTTATCCCTTTCCTGAGTTATATGCCAGTGGTTGCCTCATTGACCCTCCATAGACGCTGCATTATTTCACTATGTAGGGTCGAGGGATTTTTTGTTGATCCTGTTGATAATGCTTAACTCACTCCCATAATTTAAGGGCGAGGTGGTTGTTGTCAATCAACCCTATTTGAATTGGGGTCAAATCCCAAGGAGTGAATTATAGGCTTCAAATCCTATGGATGCTCAAATTACTACACATTTACCTAGAATTATAATAAATAAGACATGTAAAATAAAATGGGGGATTTTGTCTTGGAGGTGATTTGTCAACAAACAAAGCACAGATGCAATACATTTGATTTTAAGATCAAGAATAAAGAGAGTCTTGGGATCATTTCTACCTAAAGGTAAAGTGTGTGTGTTAATGACTGTTTGGCAAGAGTTTTAGTTGTTGATCAAAGGATAGTCTAGATCGAAAGTCATTGTAGTCAATCTTTCAATAAAACTACAATAATTTTTCCTATTGGCTCTTTCGAGCACCTAACAAGTGTGGAATTCGTAATCACCCAAAACCTCAATCAAACATCCCTATTTCTAGGATGATGCTCTTGATATGGCTTACACTTCAATCCCACTTATTTCTAAGATGTCAAAAGGTAGAAAACCATAGACTTAATTGTCCATCATTGTCTTATCCCTTATAACCCTCATTCAAGGATGTTATGGGTTACCTAATGTTCACCTTCATCCCTCTTTAAAGGATGATAAAGTATTTCTAGAGTTTGGGGTTTTCACCCATCAAATTCGTTTGGAGATTTGGGGTTTTCACCCATCAAATTCCAACTAGTAAGCTCAAGCAATGGTGGAGTCCATACTCAACAACTAAAATAATGCAAACACAACAACTCCCACACACAATTACACTTTAGTTTAACATAATACCAAGACTAAATGACTTAGCTACTCATGAAGAAAATAAAGAGAAATATACCATGGGGATTTCCCATAACATCCATTCTTCACAAAACCACTAAGAAATAAAGCTTCCAAGAGTAGTTAGACACTTGACCAATTAGGGTTTCCTTCTTTCAAATAAAAAATAGTTATGAGGTAAGCAATCCCCAAAGAAAAAAGGGTTTTGGCTTATGTATGGTTTTGGATTCATCTATGTACTTTTAGAAATCTGCTCCTGGGCATATTCCCAATGAAATGCAATCATGAATAATTGTTCGTAACCGCGTCCACACAACCACAGTTGTATGCCGCAACCACATTATATTGACCGTCTTGACTGACCGCGACTACGGATTGAGGACCGCGGTCGTGGAAACTGAGGATGATGTAGTCCATGCCTTCAACTTTACTCTTCTTTGCTCCCTTTGTACATTGACAATTTTAGATAACTATTAGTATATTGAAACTTGGGACAAGTAACTAGTAAACTTTTTATTGAGCGATAGCTTAGAGACACCGTTGAGGCTAAAGAAAAATTGTTTTATTCTTTTCTTCTCCATCTTTATTAATGTTTCTTTGAGAATTCAAGATTTCAAAATTTGTTCAACTCAATTTGTAAGTTCAGAATTACAAATTTTGTCTATGATTTCTAATTGTGATTTTCAAGTTATGAATATCTAAATCCCACAACAGGGGTAGTGGGAACGATGATGAACTAACAAAGTGGGTTAAATGCAAAGTCATTCTCAACAAATGTTCTTGCATGTATTGGTATTTCCTTCTATTTGATTGATTTCTTGACGGTGGCAGGTACTCATCTGTATTCTTAATTTTCTCAAGAGAGAAAGGTTTAGCTTGGAAAAAGGGAATAACAACAGTAATTTGGATCTACTAACCTTGATCTAATTAACTTGATCCATAATTAGGATTGTTAATCTGAGACCACTATTGGGAAAAGGGAATAACTTGTTCTACCACTTGATCCTATCATAGCTCCTGAGACTAAGAAAGCTTAAGGTATTTCTTCATCACAGCAGCAGATGAGAAAGGGGTTAGCCTAGGATCCACTTCATTTTATATCATTTTTGGTTCTTCAGGAAGATTTGTTATAGATATTGGGGTTAGTTGGTGGTCTGCCAACTGAGGGATCTCAGTTAGTAGCAGAGGGTCATATTAATTTAGGGGTACAGCCTACATCCGAGACGCCTTGGGTAGAGGTTCTGCCAACGCTAATAGACCTTTTAGTAGTGGATGTTGTAACGATCCTGTCACAACCCGAGGCTACCCCTAGTCACAACACAGTTCTTAAGGCCACAAGTGACCCCAAGCTAACTCATGGTCTGATATCTTCTATGAGCACTGAATTAAATGAAAGTAAAACAAAATGTGCGGAAAATAAACTAATAAGGTACTGTCAGTCTGAATATTGTCATATATAAAATGACATGTTCGAAGTATCTGATAATCACTGGAAAACTAGACTATCTGTTTGAAACAACTAATAATAACTAAAAGCTGAATGACTGTCTAACTGTCTAAAAGCCTCTAAGAATCATAAGGACTTGATGGGACTAACCCCCAACTAACTCAAACTAACTAAATCATAATAAAATGCTTAAATAAATGAAATAACATATCATATCCTCAAAGGATGAGGACTCACCACTGCTGTCGGGGGGAAACTACTGAGTTGTCTAAAGATGGTCGGGAAACTGTGCATCCGAACCTTTATTATAAGACAACATAGGGAAAAAGAAAGGTATGTGATCTGTACTTTTAATGTACTGGTACGTGAGGTAAGGAGTAACTAAAATACATGCAAAAACTGAATGTAACTACATGATCATGTAAAATTGAACATGTAATACCAAGCATTTTAATACACTGATATTATCTGAATAACTGATACTATTTGTATAACTATATAAACAGGTGCTGAAAACTGACTACTTGATATAGAAAAATTAAACTAAAATAGACTGCCAATACTGACTTAAACTATGGGAGCTATCGTGTAACTAACATAAACATAGATATTACCATGGAGTCCAATGTTTGATCCATGTTGAGAAAGGTTGTTCCATCATTGCCATCGGAGTGGAACCTGAATTGGAGTGATCACTAAACTGAGCCCAATTCGGGCAAATGGGTAAATTCTCTTTGGCGAGTCCCTAAATCCTATGGGGGCACATAGTTTTTGGATAGTAGGATGCACTAAACCCACACTTCCCTCTCGGTGTTAAATTCTACTCCCAACTGAATGACACTAGTGCTATTCATTTTTCAACATAACATGGTACTGTACTAACAAGGATCAACTTGAACTGGAACATAGTAATGAAATCATGGTCTAACTAACTAGTAATTTGAAAGTCTGAAATAGCATGTAAACACATAGGTATCGGGTGTTCACTACTCAACAGAACTGAATGATTTCAAAAATACGACAACAACATTTAAACGATGATAGGAAGTCATAATTCATACACCCAAAAGATAATAAATTTCAATGATCACTGAAGCATATGAATTTGAACATGGGAGTGTGTAAACCATGGGAGTGTGTAAACCATGGGAAAATAACACGTTTACATGATTTAAATTCATAAATACATGGATTCAATTTGAATATACAGAAGAACTTAAGATTCAAAGCATTACGTGACCTAATTTTCCTTGGACCATACGAGGACATGAATGTAGTTCAATTTACTAAGGGGAAACATAGATTGAATTTATCTTGAATATGTGAAATCCCATAATGAAGAAAAATGCATACTTTAATAAAAGAGAGGGTTTTTGGGATCAATGGGTTAAAGGAACCCATTGATGAATATCCCACACACCTTTAAGTTACTTGCTTGGTGAAGTAAACTTGACCTTTGAGACTTGGGAGATGATCTTAAGAAGAAACTCTTATCTTGTTCTTAAGAATGGAAGTAGGGATTTTTTGTTGTTTAATTGATGGAAAAGAGAGGAAAAGTAGTGCCCCTTGGGGTTAAATATCATTGGTTGAGTGTTATAAGGGGAGAAAGGACCAAAAAAACCCTTAGAAACCTTTTGGAAATCATTTGGAAGTGGTCCCAATGTGTATGGGTATGACTCATATGTTCCAGGTATGAGTCATACCTTGAGTCATCACCAGGAACCCACATTTCGACCCCTATTATTGTTGGTATGACTCTTTTCGATGACTCATATAGTCTACTTGTGAATCATATCAGTGAGTCGTACCCTATTAGCAGCTTGACAGTGCTTCGGTAATTTGTCCATAACTTTCCACCTCGATATCAAATTAAGGCAAAATTTGTATTGTTGGAAAGATAATTCAATTATATATCTATTGGTGGGCCTTGATCTCAGAAATTCTTAGTATAATAGAAGTTATTCTTATTTGAATATGACTATAGTTATATTCTTCATAAGAACTTAATCACTAAGGGATGTTTCAACTTGTTCATGAGATAGGAGCTATTTGAGGACTTAATATATATTTAATGTAACTTATAAAGCTATCAAAAAATGAATCTTGATTCTTGTATCCTTCACTAATCAGGATATGAGTCATAACATATGACTCATAATAAGTCAAACAACTAGCACGCATCCTCTTGTACGCTGGAAAGAACTCATCTCAACTCACACTGACTTGGTTATGACTTACCATGTATGAATCATAAGATAACCTTAAAAATTCCAAGGTTTAAGTTATACCTTAAGTAGAATATCACCCATCAGATACTATAATGGGTATGAGTCAAACATACGACTCCGATGATGTCCATACGACTCTAAGGCATGAGTCGTATGTAGTATATCGACTTAAAAACATGGGGCATTACAATATCTCCCCCTTGGGAATATTTATCCTCGAATGAGATTGGTTAGGCTGAGAGTACTAAGGTAATTTGAGACCATACATTGAATGTTCATGAACTAAAATGTAACTGAGTCTGAGATATGAAACATGAACATAACTGGTTTTGTGAATAAATTCAATGATGTGAGAATGGATACATAGCTAAAATAGAGCTAAAAAATAGTTGATCTAAAAAAATCATTCCCTAAAGATAAATCTAAATTCGTAGAGAAAAGATGAGGGTACTTAAATTCAAGAGGGGTGGTGAATTGAAATTTTCTTCAATGAGTCGAGTATTGACTCCTCACAGTCGACTTACCTGCAGATCAGAATAATCCACAAACAAATTAATTTTAGAGCAGTCAAGTAAGTAAATAACAAAACTTAAAGTAATACCACAAATATTTATCCTGGTTTGGCATACCAATGTAGTGCCTACATCCAATCACCTTGGGTTTCAAAGTTTACTTGTATCATTGAACGTTTGGTTCGAGTGCAATGATAGGAAATAATTTTTGAAGACTTATTTTACTTTTTAGATCTTGTGACACAACTTCAGTTGATGTTACAAAGTTGACTCGATCCTACTCTTTATATAACAATAGTAAACTAAAGTTACAAAGCTTTTTAAGACTAGGAATGAGACACTTTGAATTTTATCCTTGAAGTTGCATAACCCATGTCTATCTTCAGTCTTTATCATTTATAGTCTTCGACAGCTACTCATCAGAAGGAAAACTAAGAGATTTCTTCACTATCAAGGATTTAAATTGATTCCTTGATTGAGGAATATAGCCTCTTGATATATCCATATTAAATATGTCCATAAACGGCTTTGGATCACGTCCAGATCAGATATGTCTGTGATCTATCTTTCATTTTAGTCCTATAGAGATTGATGTCCATGTGACGTTTGTGTCCATCCTTCTTTTTGTTTAGATCCTAATTAATTTTCTTCTTGATCTAGTCTGCCGTAATTCTGGGATGGTAATTCTCCTTTGCTATCATAGATATTTGATTAATTTGATTTCCATGCTTTTTTAGAGTCGTGATCTTCTTATAATTGGATTTTTTCCATTCCTTGCCATGCTTGTTTGAGTGTCGTAATATTTTTATGATTATATGTCCTTTCATTTCTAGAGCCGGCTTCTTTCATTAGTAGTTTTGAATATCCTGCAATGATCCACTTTTTAGTTTATCATTATTAAAATATAAACTTCGGAGGCTAAAAATCTCTTTTTTTTTTATAATAGCAAACATAAGTTAATATCAGTTGACTTTCCTATCAGTCATCTTGCTCCCCCTGACTTGTAAGCATCAATCGACCATTCTATACTGAAATTTGACTTTGCTCCCCCCTGACTTGTGAGTATCTTTGTTGTTCTAATTTTCTTGGATTACCCCAAGATTCTTGAATATTCAGTCATCATTTGTGTGTCGATAGTTCACTTATTTCTCCTATATGATAAGTTCTTTCCTTCCCGTCTTTAGATATGTCCACGATCTATCTTTCCTTTTAGTCCTATAGAGATTGATGTCCATGTGACATTTTTTGGCCTTTCTTCCTTTTGTTTAGATCCTGATTGATTTTTTTATTGATCTAGTCTACTGTGATTTTGGGATGGTGATTCTCCTTCTATTTCTAAGATATTTGATTAATTTACTTTCCATGCTTGTTTGAGTGATGTGGTCTTCTTATGATTGGATGTTCTTCTATTCCTTGCCATGCTTGTTTAAGTGTCACACAAATAGAGCAACACACAATACATATAAACAGCGGCAGTTGAAAATCATGAATAGATATAATCTATTAACTAGGCATAGCAGAAGAAATTAATAGAAACACTATAAAAATTATCTTACATCCCATAAACCTAAGAGATAGGATCCCCCTTTGAATAAAAAAGTTCACCATTCACCATTTCACTAGAAAGTAGGTGAGAGTGTTATACATGTTTTGATAGAACTTGCCATAGGATTTTTCAACATTCTTAACAAAGGAAGAGTAGGAGTTTTGGACACAGAAAACCAAATCATCATTTGAGGAAGAGACTTGGGATTTCAAGGAGTCCATACGAGAAAGCACTCGAAAGAATAGCTTGACTCCTTCTTGTTTGAGCCCATTGAGTCCTATCTGAGCCATACTTATATTGGATCTTGTACTTTTCCAAAGTTCTAAGAGCTTGGTAGTAGACTCTTAGAGTTGCATGATACCTTCCTCGTTGGCTTTGAACCACTGCTTAACTTCTTCAAGCTCCTTCATCAAAGAGACAAGGGGGTTAGAGACAGATTTACTTACCTTTGGAGGCTCAACCTTAGTACAGGCAGACTCCTTCCTGCACCATTTATCTTTCACCAGAACATATCCCATAATGCTAAAGGTTCTTGAATCATAAGTTTCAGCTACTTCTACTTGCGGATAAACAGAGAGATCGATGGAGTAGAACAAGAGGATTCGGGTGATAAGCAGTCTGTATGACAAACTGGAAGATACATTGGCTTCCCTTGCGCTCTCAAGCATGTACTCATGAATCCAAGTGCCCTAATTTATTTAGATCTTTCTGACCTAATTGTACAACACAAATACATCACGACAAGTGATGTTTCTTAGAGATCTCTTTTGCAGAATCAAAGTGGTGGCAATGATATGGGCCATAATGCTAAATTTGAAACAAAGAGGTAAAGGACCACATTTGGTAGATGAAGAGTCATGATTAGTTAGAATTTTCTTGTCTTCCTCAAAGCCTACTTCAAAGTCCTCAAGCCAGTTATTGTTCATGAAAGGGACTACATCGGAAAATTTAGTATCAAAAATATTCTCAAACAGTAATTTTTTTAAGACAATTCTTATGTGTAGCACAAGAGTTTCAAATTCACCACTGTCTGGGGACAGTCTAAGATTGGCATAAAATATGCGAACAGGGTCTTCATAAACTATAAGTCCATAGAGACGAAAAATCAAGGGAGGATCTTGAAATTCAAAGAGGCGTCTAACATTGTAAGAGGCATCTTTGAGTAGGCTGAGATTGACAATACGGCCAGGAATGATTGAGCTATTTTTGAATTAGAGGAACTTTTATTTTGAGAGGTTTGTCCAGAAATGATGCATCTTCTCTGGAGGGAGAGAGTTAGATGGATTTAGATGGGGTTTCTTTGTATATGAAACAGTGTTGGAAGAAGGTTGTCGTCTCTTGAGAAGAATGGACTGAGATGAGGACTCATCGGAGGATTCTAAAAGAGGAACGGGAACATCAGATGAGATTGTAGAAAATTTTCCATGAGCTGGTTTTGTCATGAGAGAGATGGGGTGATATTTAAAAAAGAAAAGAAAGGAAGAAGGAGAGTTGGTTAAGAGAATCTAGAGGAGGCGGCTATTTTGAAGGGATAGGAATAGAGAAGTTAAGGGGCATGAGGTGAAAGAAGACTAATGGAGATTAAAAGACACTGCAGGGGGAAGAGAGAGAGGCAACAGAGATGGTGTGGGAAATGATGAATTAATGATGACATTCTTTTAAAAAGAGGACTTTTTGGTAAAAGAGGCAAAATTGGACTAAGTAAAAAAATATTGTGACCAAAAATATGAATCATAAGTTATTAATACTAAATCTTTTTCAAGATCTTTGTTCTAGTAAAGAAATAAAGTTGGACTAGGTAAAATGATTTGTGTCCAAAAATATGACTAATGAATTATTGACATCAAATCTTTTTATGAGAAATCAAGATATTTTTTTAAAGATCCAATTTTCTACAAGATCATGAACAGAAAAGTACTCAAAGCTAAGATACTTTTCCATAAATCCATAGAGCATTTAGGTAGACTATCAACATAGTATTATCATACGTTCTGGGAAAAATCTCAAAATATAGATTAAAAATAAGTAGCTGATGCAAGATTCAATGAATTTAAGTACAACAACTTCCAAGAGTTGTGTATTCTATTTCAGTTATTGGCGAGTCAACTAAAGTTTGTTCTTTGTTGAGTCATAAGTTTGGGGCATCGAAGCTTTCATCAGAATGACAAAATTCTGACAAGAAAATGTTAGAGTTATTAGGAATACAGTTAAAGCATTTACAATAAAAAGAATTAATTTTTAAAGAACTAGAAATGTATCAAAAGTTTTCCACCCCTTTTTTAAAAAAAAGTTTTAAAATTCTAGAGATTGTTTCATGAAAATTTCTTCACGACGAGAAATACATAAAGAAACTTAAAGTATTTGAGGGAATTAATTAATAAGGATAATTTGTATTTAATTTTAACCTTGTAATAGGAAAAAAGACTTTATTGAGGTTTGTACCCTCCTGGATAGAATCTATCTTTATTTCTATTTCATCTTTTTGGATGCAAGAGTAGACTCTGAGAGAGGTATAGTTGACTCTGGTGACACCGTTTCTAGCATTTTTCCTAAATTTGGCTATATTTCCATCTATATTATCCACAACAGAGGAGATACCTTTCTCTTTCGCTAAACTTATGGAACATCCACTATCAATTCCTCTTTTTTAAAGATCTTGCAAACATGTTCCTTCAAAATAAGAAGATTAATTCTTCTTAGGTACCCAAGTGGTTTTGTGTCCTAGCGGGTTAGTTGTGCTTCACTTGGGATTCCAAATCCACATATTTTTAGGCTTATGCCTGCAGCTGTAGGATTTGTACCCTTTTTGTCCACAGTTAGATAGACAGGTCCTCAAAAGGAGTAAGAGGTTTTAGCAAATTTAAACGACCTTGATAAGGAACTTGAATAGTTTTTGAAATAAGTTGATCTTACAAAACTAAGTCTTGGGGAAGTCCTAAAACTATTTACTTTTATTTTTGGCATCATCAAGCTCTCTATAAAGTAGGTCAATTTTAATTTGACATATTTTTACTTCTATTTGCCAGTTTTAACTTTCATCTTTGAGTTTTTGTTTAAATTGATCATCACAATTCTTTTAATCTTGGGTCAGTTTATTATATTCATCTATGACTTTTTTAAGTTCGTCGATTATCATGTCATAGTTGGATTCAAGAGTATTATAGTTATAATAGTTGTGTCGTTTTACTTCGCTAGGTTCACCTGTTGCCCTAAAGCATATATTAACGGTTTCTACTTTTTTTTTCAGTTTCATCTTCATCGCTTCAGGATCTAAAGTTTTTATTTTTTTCTAGATGATCGTCGTCTCAGTTCTGTACAGTTTTGTTTGAAATGACCAGGCTTTCCGTAGTAGTAACAAAGATCATCATTTCTGGTGGAGTTATTATTCTTGCCTCCTAGGGATCTTTTCTTTCTTTGTCTCATGATATGCCTTACCCCACGGTTGATGAAGGCCATTCCTTCACTATTAGCTTCTTCATAAATGTTATTATTTTCGGTTGGAGCAGCGCTGACGGCTACTGGTTTCTTCTTTTCATCCTTGTGAAACCTATTAATATAATTTTTCTCATATGCAATAAGGTTACCTTGCAGTTCATCATATGTCATGTTGTGAATATCTTTATCTTCCAGAATAGAAGCCTTAGTTTCCCAAGTCTTTGGAAGACTTCGGACCAGATTCTGAACTTGCAAGCTATGTGGATAGATTATCCCCAGTGATTTCAATTAGAAGACGATTTTATTGAATCTGGAAAATATTGTTTCAATGTCCTCATTTTCTTTCATTCTGAATAGTTCGTACTCATTGAGCAGGGCAACAATTTTTGAATTCTTGACTTTGGTGGTTTCTTCATAGGATACCATTATTTTGTCCCACATTTCTTTTGTGGTTTCACAAGTTGATATCTTGCCATACTCTTCCCCACTAACTGCACACAAAAGTAAACTTGTAACACGTGCATTAGTTTGAATTACCTATTGTTGTTCTTTAGTGACCTCAAAGCTTTCAAGATCATCTAAGTCAATATTTTTAGATTTGATGTCTTTTTCCTTTGACTTCTCCTTAAGTCTCGAAATTGGTTTTGGACCCTTCCCGAAGACAACCCAGGCCTGGAAGTCCTTTGATTGGACAAAAATTCTGAACATATTTTTCCACTAAAAGTAATGTTGCCCATTAACGTATGGTGTTCTTAAGGAGCAGTGACCATCCTGGAGAAGAGCATCAGTTATCTGATAATTTGCCATTTGATCTTTCCTCACTTGCAGTTAAGCAATGCAGTTGGGAAGACCTTTCTTTGATACCAATAAAAATTCAAGGGGGGTGAATTGAATTTTTTTTCTGTGAGTCTAGTACTAACTCCTTACAGTCGACTCACCTGCAGATCAGAACACTTCACAAACAAATTAAATTTAGAACAATCAAGTAAGCAACTAACAAAAAGTAAAGTAATAAAATAAAGATTTATCTTGGTTCGGCACACCAATGTAGTGCCTACGTCTAGTACCCTTGGTTTTCAAAGTTTCATTAGATCATTGAAAGTTTGGTTCGAGTACAATGATAGGAAACAAGTTCTGAAGAATTATTTTTCTCTTAAGGTCTTGTGACAAACCTTCAGTTGATATTACAACGTTGACTCGATCCTACTCTTTTTATAATAATTGTAAACTAAAGTTACAGAGCTTTGTATGACTAAGAATGAGACACTTTGAATTTTCTCCTAGAAGTTCCGTAACTCGTGTCTTTCTTCATCTATATCATTTATTGTCTTCGGTTGCAACTTTTCATAGGGAAACCCAAGAGATTTCTTCTCAATCAAGGATTTAAATTTATTCGTTGATTGAGGAATGTATCCATTTTATATGTCCATAAATGACTTTGGATCACGTTTATATCTAATATGTCTGTGATCTATATTTCCTTTTAGACCTGTAGAGATTGATGTCGATGTGACGTTTGTGGCCTTCCTTCCTTTTGCTTAGATCCTGATTGATTTTTCGATTGATCTAGCCTATCATGATTATGGGATGGTGATTCTCCTTCTATTTCTAAGATATTTGATTAACTTACTTCCTATGCTTGTTTGAGTGAGATCCTTCATTCCTTACCATGCCATTAAGTGGAGCCTAATCTATGGGTTATCATCTTAAAATTGACAAATTAAAGAACTCGTTATACATGTTTATTCCTTTTTACCGTGTTAGTTGAATAATTTTTATCCTCCCACAACGATAGTTAGAGTACAAGAAATTAGCAATAGATGTCGTTATTAGTTGTTAGTATTCTGAAAGAAGTTAATTCTACTGAGGCGGTTAAAGGGGCGTAAAAGTTTATTTGGGATGCAAGCTTAATTACAATTTGAAGCGGTTTGAAGAAAGAATTGGCGTAGGCATTGTTTTTTTTGGGGATTATGTCGAATGTTTGCTTTCTGTTGTGTCTCATCTCGCTTATTACTCCTAGTATCGTCCCCTGCTCGTAATTGCTGCTTTTTATTATTCATCGTGGATGTAGTATGTCTATTCCAGTATAATCCGAGTTTTGGTCCCCACTGATTACACATTCTAAGGTCTTATTGATACGGTAGAATCGATGGTGGACAATAGATTATGGCATGGCGTTGGTAATGTATTAGTATACAAGATCCTCTTATACAAGTATGTGGTTGAAAGAGAAGGTTTAACTGAACATAATTTGATATTGGTAATGACCTTTAATCGAAAGCAAGAAATATATGGATGTAAGTGGTTCATAGCAGTTGTAATGTACAGATTTGGAGGACTGTGAGCTTCTAAAACTCTTCGTTGGTACTTGAATATGCATAAATTACAATTTATTCCACTAATATACTTTAATATACTTTCCTGGACACAATTACATTATATGCTTCGTAAAATATGCATTATAATTAAAACATCTTTTAGACTATGTTGGTATTCTTTAACCTTATGGACAGACGCCATTTGAATCTTCCTATTCAACTTGCGGTAGGTCTTACTTTCTTCCTTCTATAATAAATAGGAAAAATTTGATATGTTAGTCATAATAACTTAAAAAATGAATAATTAGTTACTATAAGTTGTTGTAATTAGAGTTCATACCTTTACAGAGGTTGAATCGATATACTATTTGACGCTATAACCAAAGAAAAATTTGGCGGCTTAAATTAGTATAACTCTTGCGCGCCGTTCTCCACCAGAAACTTCAAGCATTAAGGAGTGCGAGATCTATTTTAAGTTGACAAATTGTGAAAACGTAAATTTTCCCAGCGAGTGTTAATTTACACACCTTTCTTGCAATCTTTGTTGTGTTTGTATTCTTAATTTCTCTAATCATAATGCAACAGTTGTTTTTCTTGGCAATGAAACTGAAACTGGCCTTTCTTAGATTAAATTCCCAAATTTGTGAAGCTAATTTGCATCTATAAATAGGATTTTCCAAAAGATGCCGGCACATCAGAAATAGATATACATGTCTTACAGGGCCTCTCAACTTGTATAACAACATGAAAAGGGAAAATAAACGTACAAGTCCGACTTTGGCCGTAACTGGAAGTCATATAATTGTGTACTATCATATGAACATATAAATAGGCCTTTCTCTTATTGGGCGTATGTTGATAGTATGGACTTAGGTATTTATATGCATAAAGCTTAATTGTTTATCTATAAAGTTTGACATTATGTAAACACGTGTAACAGAAGTGAGATGTCGTATACATATGAACAGGGCATACCTTTTGGCAAACGTCCGGATTGTGAGACTTGAAGGCAAGACTCTCCCCTTGCGTGATGTCGTAGGGAAGGAAACATGTGAGTATAAGAGAGATAAGGATATGTAAAAATATTATCATTTTAAAACCTTCTCGTGACATATAGAAAAATTGTGGATAGCTTAACTTTACAAATGACACATATATTGACATTATGTAAACAGTGTAACAGAAGTGAGATGTCGTATAGATATGAAAATGGCATACCTTTTGGCTAACGTCCGAATTGTGAGACTTAAAGACAAGACTCTTCCCTGGCGTGATGTCGTAGGGCTGGAAACATGTGAGCATAAGAGAGATAAGGATATGCAAACATATTACTTCATATGAGCATAGTGGAATCTTAATGGATCAAATAATTTAGTCCTGAAAGAGGTAGAAATAAGGAAGGTTGCATTACTTGTAACATATTTCTTATTCATACTGATACTTTTCATAAAATTCTTAGTTTATACATTAGCCTTACTGACTCTATGAGAACGATAAAGAATGATTTGTAGGCACATATCTTTACAGTAATCACATAAAACAACTAACAACTTATTAGTAGAGTCACTAGGATTTCCACATGTGAATATCTAATTCCCCTAATAAAGTTGTTGCTACCATACCAGCGTAACATGTTGGAGATTTGACGTCTATAATGAATTACAAATTTAATAGTGAAGAACATGTTTTGATTCAAAAGGGACTATGTTTGGTTAAGCAGAATATGTTTTCATTCAAGAGCGACTATGTTTTGTTAAGTAGGAGTAACAGGGCGTACCTTTGGGTGTCCATCTGCATTGTGAACCTTCTGATTATTAAATTGAAGTAGGCATACTTTTTTGTGTCAGTTTGGATTGGGAACCTGCTGATTGGTAAATTAAATAAAGCACTCCACAACACCTTGTGAACAATTGTTTCCCCATGAATTTTTTGCTACAATATGAGCGGAACATGTACCATACCAGCAGAACATGATGGACAGTTGAGGTCCATAAAAGTATTAAAAATTTAACATTCAATGACATGTTTTGATTCGAAAGCGACAATGTTTGGTTAAGCAGTAGTAAAAGGGCATACCTTTTGCCGTCCGTCCGAATTGTGAATCATCTGATTATTAAATGGATTTAAAGACTCCAGATCAAGGCTGAAACCACCAGTTTTTCCCAGGAACTTATTGCTACCATACCAGCGGAACATGTCGAGATGTGACATCCGTAAAAGAATTAAAAAATTAATAGTGAACAAAATGTTTGCATTAGAAAGTGATTATGTTTGGTTAGGCAGAAGTAACAACGCATACTTTTTTTCTTCTGTCCAGATTGGGAACTTGCTGATTGGTACATTGAATAAAACACTACACAACAATCCAGTGAACAAATGTTAGAAAAAAATACTCCACAACAATCCTGTGAACAATTTGTTTCCCCATGAACTTGTTGGTAGCATACCAGAGGAACTTGTTGGAGATTTCACAAAAGTGAGTATGTTTGATTAAGCAGGAATAACTGGGAATACCTTTTGACTTTCGTAATTACAAATTTAACAGTGAAGAACATGTTTTGATTAAAAAGAGACTATGTTTGGTTAAGCAGAACATGTTTTAATTCGAGAGCGACTATGTTTTCTTAAGTAGGAGTAACATGGCATACCTTTGGGTGTCCATCTGCATTTTGAACCTTCTGATTATTAAATTGAAGTAGGCATACTTTTTTGCATCTGTTTGGATTGGGAACCTGCTGATTGGTAAATTAAATAAAGCACTCCACAACACCTTGTGAATAATTGTTTCCCCATGAATTTTTTGCTACAATATGAGCGGAACATGTACCATACTAGCGGAACATGATGGACAGTTGAGGTCCATAAAAGTATTAAAAATTTAACATTCAATGACATGTTTTGATTCGAAAGCGACAATGTTTGGTTAAGCAGTAGTAAAAGGGCATACCTTTTGTCGTCTGTCCGAATTGTGAATCATCTGATTATTAAATGGAATTAAAGATTCTAGATCAAGGCTAAAACCACCAGTTTTTCACATGAACTTGTTGCTACCATACCAGGGGAACATCATCGAGATGTGACATCTGTAAAAGAATTTAAAAATTAATAGTGAACAAAACGTTTGCATTAGAAAGTGATTATGTTTGGTTAGGAAAATGTAACAACGCATACCTTTTTGTGTCCGTCTGGATTGGAAACCTGTTGATTGGTACATTGGATAAAACACTACACAACAATCCAGTGGATAATTGTTTCCCCATGAACTTGTTGGTAGCATACCAGAGGAACTTGTTGGAGATTTCACAAAAGTGAGTATGTTTGATTAAGCAGGAATAACTAGGCCTTTTGGCTTCCGTCTGGATTATGAGCGTTGAAGGCAAGACTTTTTCCCTAGCGTTTAAGCAGGAATAATTGGGAATACCTTTTGGCTTCCATCTGGATTGTGAGCGTTGAAGGCAAAACTCTTTCCCTAGCGTGATGTCGTAGGGGCTGGATAGTTGTTGCATATAGTTTACAGTGGCGTTCCTGATCTTGTGACTGTTGGAGGCAACACTTATGTTTTCCCGATTATTTTTTTTAATATATAAACTTGAGTTTTTATGTTGGGGGTAGTTTAGTAATTTCACTTTAAGATTTTTAGGTTAGTGCTTTTAAGGTAGTATAGATTTGATGATCGAAGGAAAATTAAATTATCTACCTCAAATTGTTAAATCTTGGGTTCTAGTAGAAAACTATCTGAAGTCTTCTTGGAGAGGTTGTTTAGCTTTGCAATCCAGGTAGTCTAGGCTTAACCTATCTTAGATTGAGCTTATTTATGATAATTTTGTGCTATTATTCTAGTTTTGTACAGGTAGTTGTAGTTTTCACATCGTTTGATTTATATATCATGTCTTTTTTATCAGGTTAAGATCCCGTTCTAGTAAATTTTGGTCCCATTATATTTTAATATGATATAGTATCTAGTACCTTAGAACATGGAATTATGCAGTGGAATCTTAGATTCATCACTTTTTAATTAGGTTATGTGAATGTTTATTTAAATATATTTCAGTTACTATTGAGGGCTCGTCTATACTTTGTTTTTGTCATTAATTATGAATTTTTGAACTACATTGACATCGGTTATGGTATGGTTTTGATTTTAATTTTTTAGTTGGGTATTGTTATAATAAGTTTCGGTTCGATCCTAGCATCTAGTTATGATGATTTGGGAGTTCTGGTAAGGATTAGTCATGCTCTTGGAGTTGTGGTTCATTTGAGTTACGGTTTGAGTTCGACATCTGATAATGAGTTATGTGTTATGTCATGTATGTGGCCTCTCGTATTAACCTCTAAGTTTACTTCAAATCTGGCATATGACCTCTTGTTATTAGCTATCACCACTAGTTTGAGCTCAGTGTATGGCCTCACATTAGTACCCACTGGTGCCGGTGCAAGACCGGTGCACATCTGGATGACTAGTATGATTTATTGGGATTGTTTAATTACCTATTTTTTGTCCCATGGGTGTATGGAGGCATAGATAGGTTAATTATATTTTTAGTGTGCCTGGCGGTCTTATTGGGTCCCAGTTAGACTATGTTTGGTTTGCCATTTATTATTGTGATATATATCTTTCTACTTTTACTTATTCCTTTTTCATATTTGCATAGCTCGATAGTTGTTTATCTTTATATCCTTATTTACTATTGAATTAAACTACACCCCTCGCATTTTAGTTATACTCTTCCTGTATTATACTCAGTCGATCGATGATGCCTACTAAGTACCTATCACTTTAGTACTTATGCAACACTTCCGCATCTTCACCTTGATGAAAATTTGACAACTTGAAGTCGGCAATGACGTGATTCCTATTTTCCAGTAATGATCCAGAGCAGGGTGAGTTGGTTGTCATCTGAGGCTAATCCTCCTATATCTATTTCAATTTAGTCTTTTGTACTCGAGACTGCTGGTATATATTATGGATATTTTGTATTCTGTCTAGTACTTTGAATATCTTTTAGTAGTGGGTCCAGTACCGACTTACCAGGTCTTGGGAGGGATTCATTTGCATATTTTGGTCCTTTTCCTTATCAATTGATATACTTTATACGTTTCCTTTCTGTTTTTTACTTACTATTACAATTGTTAACATTATATATGGTATTTTCTTATTTCTACCCATTACACCTTTATTTATCGTTTTGAGCTATGACTTTTCATTCCTACTGGTAGGACAAGGTAGGTGCCACCATGACTTGAGAAATTGGATCCTGGCATTGTTACTTCAGTTTACGAACAGTCAACTTGTTCTTTTTAATCCCCCCTTTCTAAAAAAATTAACTAATACTCTAACTAATTGCATTGATATAGGTCCTAACCATATTTCTCGTGGTATCGACCCCAACCTAGTTGGGTTCTATTTTTTTTATGACGGCTTTATACTTCATTGTGAGGTGTAATTTGGGTGACATCAAATTTTGAAGTCGTTGCCGGAAAATACGATTTTGGGTTAGATCAATTGTATTTATTTGACTATTAATTTTATTTATCTTTTTAATTTCTAGTATTATTATTTTTAGTTTTAGTTTTTTATTATTTTTAATTTTTTATATTATACCACACTTCTTAATATGACCACTTTTACAAGTGAAAGTGTGGAGTGATGAAGACTCCTATTTTATTTATCCTTATCCTTTTGATATTGTCACGATCTGAACCAGGGCTTGGCCATGATGGGGATTTCAAGTCCCACATGTATTGGAAACCACTGTTTTATGCACAAACCAAAATACATGATATCTCTGATGTCGGATGAATTCCAAACATACACCAAGATAATTCAAAGGAACAAAAGATACTTCTATAATCAAAATCAACAACCCGCCAACACAACCGACTGACATCACCCAAGTCCACAGTAATCTAAAAAAGACTCAACTAAAACTAAATATCAATAAAGTATCGGGACATGCCCCTAACTATAGAAAAAAACAAGTCTAAACAATCTGAGACATAAGAGATCAAAACACGAAATGTAGACATCCGAAGTATGGAATCTCACCACTTAATTGTCAACTCACGAATAGATCCTGGCTCCTAAATGCTGAGAAGGAGGAGTAGAAGTATTACTAGTTCATGCATCGCATGGGGATACAACATTCGAAGATGGTTAGAGGGGTGAATGTTATAATATAACAAAAGGAAAAGGAAAATATAATGCCATAATCAACAGTTTCAAATTATTCAAATCCAATGCACATAATCAATGCGTATACATATATATATCACAAACCGAGATAGAAAAAAGTCTTAACATTTAGTTTAAAACTTTATCCTGGTAGAAAAAAGTCTTAACATGTAGTTTAAAACCGAGATAGAAAGGAACCCACGGGCTATATCAGCCTAGCTCTCTCCCAACTGGTAGGGTCCCCAGTGCGTGTGGCCACATGAACCAGAGAGTATACATATGCCCTATGGGTAACTTGAACCTACATGCATATCAAAATGACACGAGCACCAAATCATGTAATAAGGTGTTTGAGACTCGAACCTCCCAATCAATTGATATTAATGAGAGGGACTTGAACCACCCAGTCATATAGACCACCACGTCAGCAACAACGGTTTCCATTGTGGGTTTTTTGGGACTACAACTTTCACGACTCAACTACACAACCCTCATTAAAACCCAATTAAAATATTTATCACACAATCCCATTCATTGATTCACAATACACCACTACAACAAATTATGTCTATGGTCACACATTAAAATTGTTGCCAAAAATATCTAGGAGAAGGTTTTTTAAGCGTGACCTTTTGTTTAGATCCTTTGGCTATTAGGAAATATTTAAAAATGTATCCTTTTATAATAAAGTCTATACTTTAAATCCGTTGTTGAATTATAAAATAACTGACAAAACTTTTTTAGGTTTATAGCTACATTTATAAGCGTACTGTATTTAGCAAAATAAAGGGAACACTTCATAAATGTGGCCTAAAAATTATCATTACAATTTCTCCTAAAATATATACTATATAGTGTTAGTAGTCAACAAAATTTTAGCACAAAAGATTTTCCCCTCAATGCTGCTACTAGGGTTTTAAGCTATCTCTATGTTACTCGATGGAATAACCTTCAAAGTGAAGGGAATGCTAATGGAAGTAGAGATCCAAGTGGAAAAAATTTCCAAAACTTAAAGCATATCTACCTTAATCTCAATTTTTAGCTTATTAAAGTCGATACCTAGTTTTGATCTCGTAAGATAACTATTGTTATCCAATGGTTAGTGTAAGGATATGTAATCGACTCCAGGGACGTCACACGGTGCTTAAGTCTACAAGTAGCCCCAAGCTAGCCCTTTGATCCTGTTTCTACTAATAACACTCATATCAAGATGAAATAATTCAAGCACTAGCATAGTCATATCATATGAAAGGAAATACGGAGAAAATGTTCGGTCCAAATGACTAAGCAATATCGAAAAACCTCAACACAACCACAATCTGATAACTAGCCCGATAAAGCCCCTACTAATCCATGAACTAGAGAGCCATTAGGACAGATTCCCAACTAACTCGAAATGAACTGAAAGTAATAACATAATCTCTCAAATGCTGAAATATCTAGCGATAGGTCCTCGAACCATGAGGACTCACCACTGTAAGGGATGTAGACAGAGGTACTCAGAAGTCACTGACGAGGTTGGGACTGAGCACCTGAACCTATATTATAAGATAATGTAGCACATAGATGTATCTTTTGATCAACACTTGGGAATGTACTGAGTATGTGGGGGTGCATGCATTTATATAAAACAACATCAATACTCTTTAATCAAATCATGCATGCAATAAGTAATGAATCACATATCTTGAATAAGTATAAAATATGAAGCTCATGAATAATGTAGAATGAAGCATGTAACACAAAGATCGTGAGTCATCATAGTTTAACTTTGAAATCGGTAATCTTCTCTTATTCTCATTACCCATAGGCTAAAGGAAACTTTAAGCAATACTTTCAAATCGTTCATATGTCTCATGGAGTGTAAAACTTCTTTAATGCTCAAGAACTCATAACTCTTTTGAACTCAAGTTCTTGGAATTTAGAATCATATAATTTTGAAACATACTTGAAGGCCTTTCATTCACTTTAGGAAAATATCTCGTTTCAAGCTTTAGGGAAATCATTCTATCTTAATGGAAAAATACTTTAGTTTAGGGAAATAACGTATCTCATAGTTTTAGAGAAAATACTTATATTAAGGGAAAATACTTTAGTCTTAGGGAGTAAATCTGCTACTTTACTATTAGGAAAATAACTTGTATCAAGGGAGGTTTTCTTAACCAACATAAACCATGCGAGCTACATGGAGTCCAACATTTTGTCCTCCTAAGGAAGAGACCTCATGTTGGGGAGAGGCGTCCTACTCTTTTCAAGGAGTATAACCTTAACTCAGTGATCACTTATCTCGGCCTCGGGCCTAATATCTCAGCCTTAGGCCCAATAACCATCTCGCCCTTAGGCCCAACCTACGGTGGCACATAGTTCTGGGGTAAGAAACCATGGTACCTTACCCAACTCGATGCTAAATACTACTCCTTTTAGTTTATCTCGCTCATCTCATGAAAATCCACTTTAGAATAATCTTATGGATCAATAAGAACCCAATAATCAAATCTGTAATCCCATTTAGTAGAGTGTATTTCAAAACTCAATGACCATTTGGTAAAAACATTCCTCAATAATCTCAGAATACTCAAGTCACGGGTTCTTATAGCACAATAGTTCATAAAATCTCAAATCTCAAGTAGGTCTTAATAACCTATAATTCAATCTCAAGTTATAACTCATCAAAAGCATAATAGATAGCATATAGATTTATAACTCATGTAGAAATTTAGAAATTCCAGCAATTTGTCTCAAAATCTCAACATACTCATATACTTCAATATCTCAAATATTTCAACTATTAATTTCTCAAGGATTAAAATAATGGGGTATAGACCCAGCTGCAATTTCTTAAGAAAACATGTGAAAATCATTCCATTAGACTCTCAATTCAGGGGAAACATCAAAATATTGCAATCAATAAAAATAGGTGAAAAACCCTAATTCAAATTCATGTAAAATCTCATAGATTGCAGAAAATCATTGTTTAAATAAGCCTTTAAGCACAAGGATGAAAGGATTACCCTTGTTCAAAACTCCACATACCTTAGATTATGAAATTGGATGAATGAGCTTGCTCTAAACTCTTCTACTTACTCTTGAGAGAGAGTTCTTGCAGCCTTTGAACTTGGGGAACTTAAATCTCCACTCAATATGTAGAATCCATGGTGAGTTCTTGGATTTCTTGGAGAAGGGTTTTAGATTTGCTCTTGAGGGAGAAACCCTAGCCTTTGGATATTTTGGGAGACATTGAGGCTATCAAATTCGTTTGGAATACATCTGAGGGTAAAAAGGGAAAAGATCCAAAAGCTCTTTTTAAAAAGGACTTAAAAATATTGAATAGGGGCTGCGACAGTCGAAGCGATGATCCATCGCTAGTGTGACAGTCAGTCGGGTCGTCTGTCGCACACTGTTCAGAAAAAAAACGTACTGCCTCAGTGTGATGGTCTAAGCGACGGTCCGTCGCTTATCCTGATGGTCCATCGGAATGTCTGCCACACATTGGCCAGGATGAGGCCACACTACCTAAGCGCGATGGTCCCAGCGATGCTCCATCGCAGCCTTGGCAGTCCGTCATTTTGGCCGTCTCACTTGGGCCAAAAAGGGGAGTTACTTCCTTGGTTGCAACAGGCCGAACGACGGTCTGTCGCAGACTCGACGGTCCGTCAGATCATCTGTCGCACCCGGGCAGTTCCGATAACTCTCAGTAAAACGATCATAACTTCTCACCCCGATACCGGATTTGGACGAAATTGGTATCGTTCACAATCTAATTCAATTATATACATGACAAAAAGTCAAATTTAATTAAATTCTATATGGTTGAAACACTAATAACTTGGGAAGTCACTTCTCAATCTTATAGGGCCAGAATTACACTTCACTTGACACGCTCTAAGGCTCAGACTACTAGGGAGCTTTGCGGGGTCTTACAATATCTCCCTCTTGGAAACATTCATCCTCGAATATTGCTAGTTACACTAGGAACACAAGAAAATAGAGTACACATAGCTGAAGCAAGTTGCTAAAATGGGTTCAAAATCTCTCTAAACTCTCGAATGCCTCAAAAATTGCAAGAACTCATGCAGGAATAGATACATATAGATGAACTTTAGATTAGAAGGGCTGAATTAAGGAAGAATAATACCTTCAGATTGATCTGAACTCGCCGAAAAGAGGTGCGGGTACTTGACTCGCATGTCTGCTTCTGCCACCCAAGTAGTGCCCTCAATTGACTGGTTCCCCCACAAAACTTTAACCAAGGGAACCTCTTTGTTCCTCAGTCTACGGATCTAAAAGTCTAGAATATCAACAGGAATCTCATTGAATGAAAGACTGTTTTGAATATCAGCACTCTCGGAAGGATCTACCATAACGGAATCACCAATGTGCTTCTTGAGCATGGAGACATGATAGATAGGATGAACAACTGACAATTCTGTGGGCAACTCAACTTCATAGTCTACTTTACCAACACGACTCAAGACTCTATAGGGGACAACATAATAGGGACTAAGCTTCTCCTTTTTACCAAACCTTTTCACCTCTTTTATGGGTGAAATCTTCAAGTATACCAAATCACCCACATCAAACTCAAGATCTCTTTTCCTCACACCGGCACAAGAATTTTGACAACTCTGGGTAATCTTCAACCTCTCTCTAATCAACTTAACTTTCTCCATAGCTTCAAACACTGCATCAAGCCTAGTCATGGCAGCTTTACCTACTTCAAACCAACCTATGGGTGATCTACATCTCCTACCATACAGGGTCTCAAATGGTTCCATCCCGATGCTAGCATGGTAACTATTGTTATAGGCAAACTCTATCAATGGCAAATGCTCATCCCAACTACCTTTAAAATCAAGAACACATGCCCTCAACATATCTTCCAGGGTCTGAATGGTCCTCTCAGCCTGACCATCTATCTATGGATTAAAAGTGGAAATCAAAAGGACTTGGGTACCAAGACCCTGCTGGAACGCCCTCCAAAAGTGATAAGTAAATTGAGTTCCCCTATCCGAAATGATAGACGAGGGAACTCTGTGCAGCCTGACTAACTCCTGGATATACAATCTAGCATAATCCTCAGCTGCATAAGACATATGCATAAGCAAGATATGCGCAGACTTAGTCAGCCTATCTATAACAACCCAAATATAATCATGATGACGACGCGAAAGAGGCAACCCAGTTACGAAGTCCATATTCACCACCTCCCATTTCCAAGTTGGTATACCAAACTCTTGACCACACCACCAGGTCTTTGGTGCTCTACCTTAACCTGCTGGCATATTGCACACTTTGCTACGAACTCGGCTATATCTTTCTTCATACCATTCCACTAATAGATTTCCCGTAAGTCACGGTACATCTTGGTAGTGCGGGGATGAATAGAATACCGCGCGCTATGTGCTTCAGCCATAATCCTCTGCCTCAGATCATTAACACATGGAACACACAATCTACCTTGCAATCTCAACATGCCATCTCCCCCTTGGGAGAAAACCTCTACCTTTTGGCCCTTAACTGACTCCTTTAGTCTGACCAAACTAGGATCCCTATCTTGTTTCTCCTTCACTTCCGAAACTAAAGAGGATTCAAAACTACTCTGCACCAACGTAAGCCCCTCGGCTGAATGAAGCAACCTAACACCCAATTTAGCCAGAAAATGCACATCGCGAGCTAACTCTTTCTTACCTTCCTCTACATGAGCAACACTACTCATAGACAATCTACTAAGGGCATCCGCTACTATATTGGCCTTGCCCGGGTGATACAACACACTCATATCATAGTTTTTAACAACTCTAACCACCTTCTCTACCTAAGATTCAAATCCCTCTGAGTAAACACATAATGCAGGCTCTTATGATCCGTAAACATATCAACATGAACACCATAAAGATAGTGTCGCCAATTTTTCAAAATAAAGACCACAGCAGCTAACCCAAGATCATGGGTTGGGTAATTCTTTTCATTAGGCTTTAACTATCTAGAGGCATATGCTATAACCTTACCTCTTTGCATCAACACACAACCCAAACCAATTCTAGAGGTATCACAATACACCACAAAACTATCTGTACCATTAGTTAAAGTCAACACAGGGGTTGAAGTAAGTCGAGTCTTCAACTCCTGAAAATTCTTCTCACAGGAATCTGACCACTGGAACTTAACTTTCTTTTGAGTCAACCGGGTCATGGGAGACACATTAGAAGAGAAACCTTCAACAAAATGATGGTAGTAGCCCGCTAAACCCAAGAAATGTCTAATGTCAGATGGGGAGATAGTTTTAGGCCAATTTATCACAGCTTCTGCCTTTTGGGGATCAACTCCAATACCTTCTGCTGAAACAACATGATCCATAAAGGTTACAGACCTTAGAAAAAATTCATACTTACTGAATTTGGCGAACAACTGGTTATCTCTAAGAGTTTGTAAGATAATTTTTAGGTGATTCGCATGGTCACTCTTTTTACAGGAGTACACAAGGATGTCATCTATGAATACTATGACAAACATATCGAGATATTTCTTGAACACTCGATTCATGAGGTCCGTAAAAGTTTTTGGGGCATTTTTTAGCCCGAAAGACATTACTAGAAACTCAAACTGACCATAGCGGGTTCCGAAGACTGTCTTTGAAATATCACATTCCCTCACTTTAAGTTGATGATGGCCGGATCTAAGGTCTATCTTGGAGATATAATTTTCACCTTGCAACTGATCCAACGGGTCAGCAATTCTCGGAAGAGGATACTTATTTTTGCCTGTGACCTTGTTAAGCTGATGATAGTTAATGCACATAAGCAAAAAACCGTCTTTCTTTCGCATGAATAAGATAGGTGTTCCCCAAGGAGAAATACTGAACCTAATGAAACCTTTGTCTAAAAGATCTTTGAGTTTTTGTTTCAACTCCTTAAGCTCTGCAAGTGCCTTACGGTATGGCGAAATAGAAATGGGATAAGTGTCGAGAAGTAGGTCAATCCCAAATTCTAGGTCTCTATCGGGAGGTACTCCTGGGAGATCTTCTGGAAAAATATTTGGAAACTCATTAACAATTTTGACTGACTGAATAGTTGGAGCCTCGACTTCGTGTCTTTAACTCTAACTAGGTGATAGATGCAACCCTTGGATATTAGCTTTCTAGTCTTGAAATAGGAGATAAAATGACTCTTGAGAGATACCGAACTCTCGGACCACTCAAAAGCTGGTTCATGAGGAAAGTGAAACTTGACCACATAGGTACGACAGTCTATAGATGCATAACAAGAATGAAGCCAATCCATACCCAGAATAAGGTCAAAACCCACCATGTCTAACTCTATCAAATCCACAAGTTTGACTCTATGAAGAACAGTTACAGGACAAACTCTATACACTTGTTTAGCAACAACTGACTCCCCTACTGGTGTAAAGACTAGGAAGGGCTCAAAAATCTTTTCGAGACTCATTCTGAAATTCAAATCTACAAGTAGGGTCACATAAGAGAGACTTGACCCGGGGTCCAACAACACATAAACATTAAAACAAAAGACGCAGAGCATACCAGTTATAACATCGGGAGATTCCTCCTACTTCTGACGGGATGATAAGGCATAGAATTTGTTCTGGCGTTGACCGCTAGCAGTACTAGATAAAGTGCCCTGAGCAGGGGCAGGACGGGGAATAAGAGCTGGTGCACTAGTAGCCTGTGCCTGAGGTCGGGCATCTCTGTTCCCCTATCTAGCCTGAGGACAATCTCTAAGTCTATGTACCTACTTTCCACAACCAAAACAGCCCCTCAAATCTACAATACACTCACCGGGATGATCCCAACCACACTTAGAAAAAGGAGGATAACGTGGCCTATTACCAATACTATTCTGCGACCTAGACATAAAGGATATTCCCCTTTGATCCTGCCTGCTTTTAGGCGTGGGAGAACTAGCAGATGAATGCATTGCCATAGATGGACGCCTCTAAAACTGAGGGTGGTTCCCTCTATGGAACCTAGGTTGTCTATACTCATGCTGCTCAGATCTAGCCCTCTTGTTACCCTTCACTCGATCTCTCTCCCTAATCTTATCTGCCTCTATCTGCAGGGAAAGTGTCATCAACCTAGCCAGATCCATATCCCTATGCAACATCACAGTCCTACACTCCTTCAGTACCAACCCAGAAACACCGGTCATGAACTTGCTCATACTAGCCCGGGTGTCAGAAATCAAATCAGGAGCATACTTGGCCAATTGGTTGAACTTCAAGCAGTACTCCTTAACAGTCATGGAGCCCTGTCTTAAGTTCATAAACTCCTCAATATTTGCCTCCCTCATCTCAAGAGGAAAGATACTCTAGTTTAGGAAAATAACTTATCTCATAGTTTTAGAGAAAATACTTATATCAAGGGAAAATACTTTCGTCTGAGGGAGCAAATCTGCTACTTTACTTTTAGGAAAATAACTTGTATCAAGGGAGGTTCTCTTAACCGACATAAACCATGTGAGCTACAAGGAATCCAACATTTTGTCCTCCTAAGAAAGAGACCTCACGTTGGGGAGAGGCATAATACTCTTGCCAAGGAGTATAACCTCAACTCAATGATCACTTATCTCAGCCTCGGTCCCAATATCTCGGCCTTAGGCCCAATAATTATCTCAGCCTTAGGCTCAAACTATGGTAAAACATAGTTTTAGGGTAAGAAACCATAGTAACTTACCTAACTCGGTGCTAAATACTACCTCCTTTAGTTTATCTCACTCATATCATAAAAATCCACTTTAGAATAATCTCATGGCTCGATAAGAACCTAATAATAAAATCTGTAATCTCATGTAGTAGAGTGGATTTCAAAACTCAATGACCATTAGGTCAAAACATTCCTGAATAGTCTCAGAATACTCAAGTCATGGGTGCTTATAGCACAATAGTTCATAAAATCTCAAGTCTCAAGTAGGGCTTAATAACCAATAATTCAATCTCAAGTTAGAACTCATCAAAAGCATAATAGATAGCATATAGATTTATAACTCATGTAGAAATATGGAAATTCCATCAATTTGTCTCAAAATCTCAACATACTCATATACTTCAATATCTCAAACATTTCAACTATTAATTTCTCAAGGATTAAAATCATGGGATATAGACCCAGCTGCAATTTCTCAAGAAAACATATGAAAATCATGCCATTAGACTATGTTAATCAATAAAAGTGGGTGAAAACCCTAATTCAAATTCATGTAAAATATCATAGATTGCAGAAAATCATAGTTTAAATAAGCCTTTGAGTACAAGGATGAAAGGATAACCCTTGTTCAAAACCCTACATCCCTTAGATTATGAAATTGGATGAATGAGCTTTCTCTAAACTCTTCTTCTTACTCTTGAGAGAGAGTTCTTGCAACCTTTGAACTTGGGGAACTCAAATCTCAACTCAATTTGTAGAATCCATGGTGAGTTCTAGGATTTCTTGGAGAAGAATTTTAGATTTGCTCTTGAGGGAGAAGCCCTAGCCTTTGGATATTTTTGGAGATAATAAGGCTATCAAGTTTGTTTGGAATATTTCTAAGGTTTAAAAGGGAAAAACCCAAAATCCCCTTTTAAAAAGGACTTAAAATATTAAATGGGGGCTGCGACGCTCGAAGTGATGGTCCGTCGCTAGTCTGACGGTCCATCGCTAGTCTGATGGTCCGTCGGGTTATCCGTCGCACGCTGATCAGAAAAAGAACATACTGCCTCGGTGTGACATTCGAAGCGATGGTCTGTCGCTCAGCCTGACGGTCCGTCGTATCGTCCGTCGCATATTGGCCAGGATGAGGCCACACTGCCTGAGCGCGACGGTCCATCACAGCCTTGACGGTCTATTATTTTGGTTGTCGCACTTGGGCCAGAAAAAGGAGTTACTGCCTTGGTTGCGATGGTCCATCGCAGACTCGACGGTCCTTCGGATCATCCGTCGCACTCGGGTGTTTCCAACAACTCTTAGTAAAACGATCATAACTTCTCACCCCGATCCCGGATTTGGATGAAATTGGTATCGTTGGAAAGCTAATTCAATTATCTAGATGACCAAAAGTCTAATTTAAGAAAATTCTTTATAGTTGAAACACCAATTACTTAGGAAGTCACTTCTCAATCTTTTAGGGTCGGAATTACACTTTGCTTGACACGCTGTAAGGCTCAGACTATGAGGGAACTTTGCGGAGTTTTACAATATCACCCCCTTGGAAACATTCATCCTTAAATGTTACCGTTAGACTAGGAACATAGGAAAATAGAGTACACATAGCTGAAGAAAGTTGCTAAAACGGGTTCAAAATCTCTCTAAACTCTCGACTGCCTCAGAAATTTAAAGAACTCATGCAAGAACAGATACATATAGCTGAACTTTAGATTAGAAAGGATGAATTAAGGAAGAATAATAACTTTAGATTGATCTGAACTCATGGAAAAGAGGTGTGGGTACTTGACTCGCATGCCTGCTTCTGCCTCCCAAGTAGCGCTCAAAACTGAATGGTTCCGCCACAAAACTTTAACCAAGGGAACCTATTTGTTTCTCAGTCTATGAATCTAAAAGTCTACAATCTCAACAGGAATCTCATCGAATGAAAGACTGTTCTGAATATCAGCGGTCTATGAAGGATCCACCACAACAGAATCACTAATGTGCTTCTTGAGCATGGAGACATGAAAGATAGGATGAACTGCAGACAACTGGGACTAAGCTTCCCCTTTTTACCAAACTTTTTCACCCCTTTCATGGGTGAAATATTCAAGTATACCAAATCACTCACATCAAACTCAAGATCTCTTCTCCTCACATCGGCATAAGACTTTTGACAACTCTAGGCGATGTTCAAAATCTCTCTAATAAACTTAACTTCCTACATAGCTTCAAACACTACATCAGGCCTGGTTACGGCAGCTTCAACCACTTCAAAAAAACCTATGGGTGATCTAATCTCCTACCATACAAGGCCTCAAATGGTGTCATCCTGATGCTAGCATGGTAACTATTGTTATAGTAAAACTCTATCAATGGCAAATGCTCATCCCAACTACCTTTGAAATCAAGAGTACATGCCCTCAACATATCTTCCAGGGTCTGAATGGTCCTCTCAGCCTGACTGATAACGCCCAAACTACAGCTCTCGTAAGAGTGTAAGCGGTCGCTGTCAAATATAGAACCCAACTGGGTTGGGTGTCGAATCCCACAGGGAATACTTGGTCACTAAGTGTTGCAATTATTAGCAGACTGTTGGTCGAAAATTCTACAGAAAGGGGGAATGGTTTAGGCGTGAATTAAAAGTATCAAAATAGCAAAGTAAAAACGGAATGCTTTGTTTAGTAAGATTTTAATCAATGAGAATTGTAAGTTAGGGTTATGTCCACCTTATGAGTTCTACGAATCTATTAACTATGAGTAATGCGGAATTCAGACATGCATGCACTTATAGAGATTCGTATTCTAATGGTAAATCCTAGTGTCTCTCGACCATCAAGGATTATCTCACTTTAACTCTCTCGAGCTTAAAGCGTATAACTAATGGTACGAACTCTCCAAGAGATTAATCCAGTTACGGCACTAACGTGTAAATAGGGGTTGGTAGCCGTATTTCCTTGTCACACTCTCTTTTCCAAACATGTAACTTTTCTCTCGAACAAGTTAATGCTATAATGGCGTATTCTATATGTTTGCAACCACAAGAATTTAATTAAGATAAAGAGAGTAATGATATAAGTAGCATACGTATCAAGAATTCACAAACTCATAATAATAGATAGTATATCATAAGGCTTCCATAACTCTAACAGAGAAGTTTAGCTACTCATGATTACAACAGAGATCACAATAAACATCATCATCGTACCAAAGCTCAAAGAATCTCACGTAGAAGATGGGTGTGGCGTCAAACTAGGTTGACGTTTTTTCCCTCTAGACGTTTATCACAATTTGGCATTTTTTCTCTGTTAAAACTTACAGAATCTGTAAACTGAATAATACTAAGTGTCGACTGAATTATGAAAAAGCAAACGTGAATGAATGCATGAATGAATGCTGAAAAATTCAGCAAATAGGGTTTTTATAACATCCTTGTCCTAGTCCTATTAAGTTACTGCTGATCCTCAAGTCTTTAGAAATACTGTTTTTGCCCGGGACAAGTTCTCCATGCATCACTTTCAGTCCATAAGCTTCCAAAAGCTGCCTTCCCTCTTATGTGAAGTTTCCATTGCTACCAAAAGGTCCACAAAGTGCTGAAATCTTCATCATTAATACCTGAAAATATGCTAATCACGTTGGTTAGCTCACTTACAGGAAAATGGACTAAAAATGCAGGAATTATATATTTTGTCCTTAAAACTTAGCTAAAATATGGGTAAATTATGGTGCTTTAGGCGTGTAAATACGCCTATCATCAACACCCCACAATTAAAGCTTTGTTCGTCCTCGAAAAAAATATTAAGTCCATGCAATCATCTACTTAGAATATCACAGCAACAACATAAAATGTTCAACAAGACAGGCACGACAATTTTTAACAAAGAGTAGTTTTCTTGTTCACTACTAGAAATAATTCAACCTCCAACATAGACTCGTGATGATGGTTAATTCGTATCCATAAGTTAAGGCACAAAGAATCATATAACACTACCCAAAAATCATCAACCATGTGTGTCTCACACAAGATATCACCCATAATCACTCATAAGTTTTGCATTTTTCGAAACATGGGTACAAGATTCTCCTTGCTCTCACTCTCACAAAGAATTCATATGTTGCAAATGATGACCATAGGCTTTCCCTTAGTGTAATTCTCCACAAATATCAGAATGCTAAGCTTAGGATCAAATAGGTCTTTACAGGTTGTAATGGAGGCTAAGGGACAGGTAGGACTATTTTGGCCAGAAATAGTGACTATTTTCCCTAAGCGCTTTAATACATCACATTATGCCATTAACACTCTCTTTTAAACAACCCTTTTACCTTTCTTTTCATCTAATATCCCTTTTCACCTATTTTGTTATTCAATTATAAACACAAAGATGAGAATATACAACTTATTTTTTTTTATAAAACACCTCTATGATAGCCACTCTTATTCACAATAATTTCAAGTACCAATACACTCTGAGGCATCACTCTCACCCAATTTCCTCTTATTTTGTCACATGACTCTACAATTTAAAGCGCTTAGGAATTTGGATCAAATTATGGTCTTGAAAAAAAAAATAGATTAGGTTACATATGAGGCTGTCAAAGAAAATAGCTAAAGGCTCAAAGGGGGTTAACTAGGATAATGTCCACGGGTAGGTAAAAAGAAGGTAAACAATCATAGGCTACCAAAGAAATGCCTAAATCATCTCCTAAACTCACACTCTTTATTTCGCTTTACACACACACCAGGCAAGTTCTAGTATCAGTCACAACACAGAATATACTATAACCTCACACACACAAGGCACATGGTCAACTTTATTGGGAGCAGTATAGACTCTTGACCCAACAGATGAATGAATTAAACCATACACTTATCACACAGTGAGTCACACTTAGAGCCTAAACGTCTCAATAGTAATGATTTTGGCACAAACTCTTTTCATAATACCATGCCGCCTATCAGAACAATTTCATGCAAAATCTAAAAAATCTAAAATTAAACTAACTAATTACGACTAATTAAAACAAACAAGAACTAGAATAAATATAAATGCAGACAAAGAAGTGTAGCATACAAATACCAGCACCCCACACTTAGACTGAACACACTGCCCTCAGTGGAAAATAAATAAGAAAAACCTGATTAGTCGGACTCCTCCGCTATGTCTGGGGTCATACCCCCTGCATCGCAATCATCATCAGATTTGTCATCATCAGAGTTCTCCTCCACGTCTGAGTCTGGCATTCGGCGATCTTCATCGGTTGACACGTCATCATTAAGAGGTTCCTAAAAATATACACCTACTCCGCACATAGCCCTCACATGCTCATTCATTGGGTAGTCATAATCCAACTGTTGGAGCTCTGCAGCAGTTAGAACACGACCCCCGCTCATCATGGTGAACCTCGTCATGCCATATAAATGACGGAAGAAGCTTTCGTCACGAGCATGTCTTTCTGCAGTGGTCAGGTTGACGCCATGCATAGATTCAGCATCTTTCACCTTTGTGAGGTCAACTTTCTTTGGGTTGTGTGGAAGCTTATGATCTGCAGGTTCCTCTTCGATGTCCTCCTTCCTCAATATCACAGTCAACAGATTTCCAAAGCTGAAGTGGGACCTCTTGTGCAACCTGGCCTTACGCATTGAAGATCGAATAATCGCCCCAATGTTGATGGGGATATTCGTTATAAAAGCGTACACCAAGCACACTCTATCACGTGTGATATTTGTGTACTGTGACCCTGGAATCAGGCAAGATTTGACTATCCGCAACCATATCCGAGCTTCTCTGTTCAAGGAGGTATACGGGAAGGTATTGTGCCGACCGGTATCCTTGTGACGACTCCACTGTGCCATTGATCTTGTTCCGCATAGTGTGTGTCTGATTTCCCTGTATGGAGGTCTGTGATAAATCTCCTTGAGCGGTGATGGATCCACAGATGGAAGACCCAGAAAAGAGTTGAAGAACTCCGCATTCAGTTGCAAGACTTGGCCCCGAATCTTCACTTCACTTCCGGTAGTCTTTGGGGACCAATTGACATAGAATTATCGCATTAGATCAAGATTGAATTCTCCCATATCTTGGAAAATGAAATAAAGATGTAGCGCCATGATTTTGGCCAAAATGCGCGATTCTCTCTTCGCTAGACTCTCCTTTTGTATCAACTCCATGTGAACATATTTTTTCACTTTGTTGTTCTTGTACCACTCATTTCCTTCCTCCTCTAGGACCCATTTTATCCCAAACATGCGGCGAGGTATTTGCAGCGAGGAGGATTTAGCTTGCTCTTTTCTTTTCCTTTTCTGCCCTTTCTGTGAGGTGGATGCTTTTTCTTTTCCTGGTCGACTTTTTGGTGCCATTGTGCCTGAGATTAAAATAAAGTCATGTTAGCTTCATCTCGGTAGATACAATCGACAAACAAATAGTAGTGGCACCACCCCACACTTAATTTGTGGGGACAAGCTAATTAAGTGAACGATGTCGATTACTCAGACTTCATCGCCATCCATTTAGGTGTTATGTTCCAACAATATATTCAGCACAGTCATATGTTCATGTCATCTTAACTATCCTTTCCAATTCTATTTCATGTAATCTTGTCTATACTTTCATGTTTGGATGAATGCACTTTTTGAACAAAATTACCATATAATGATCGTACCACAAATAGAAACAAGTTATTGCATAGGCATAATCACACCATTTTATGCTTGTGGTTAATCATAATTGGTATCTCGATGAACGAGTCATTCAAACATTCAAGCTTTCAACTTACAAGATTATGTATTAACTTCACAATTTCGACTTCATCAAATTATGACAGTGTATAACAATCAAATACAAGTCGGAACAAAGTCAAGAACACCCACACGTATTCTTTCACTCAACTAGATGTATCATAACAAACCAACCTCATTCAAATCACCAACACCACTTCAAGCTTTAACAAATCATTATAGGCGTAGTATTGTAATAACTACGGAATATAAAAGAAGTACTTACTTGGTGATGGCCTCGGAAGATGATCTTGCAAGGTTAGAAGAGCAAAATTAAAATTTTGAGAGATTTGGAGAGTAAAGGCGGCGCCTAGGTTGAGCAAATAAGTGTGTTTTGTTCTAATGTTGAAGTTTTCTTTATAGGACAAGGCTTGGGTCGGGTTTGACCCATTTAAAATCGGATTAGGAGACCAAAAAGTAAGCATAGGCGGCGCCTAATGCTTTGCCTATGCTTAGCATAGGTGGCGCCTTTTGCAAAGCCTAGTTGAGCATAGGCGGCGCCTATGCTATGGCATTGTTAGGCATAGGCGGCGCCTATGCTATGGCATTGTTAGGCATAGGCGGTGCCTATGCTATGGCATTGTAGATTCAGAGAGTAAAGGCAATGGCATAGGCGGCGCCTATGCTATGGCATTGTTGGGCATATGCGGCGCCTATGCTATGGCATTGTAGATTCAGAGAGCAAAGACAATGGCATAGGCGCCGCCTATGCTATGGCATTGTTGGGCATAGGCGCCGCCTATGCTATGGCATTGTAGATTCAGAGAGCTTAGGCCATAGCATAGGCCTTGCCTTGTTCGTTGCCTAGATTTGCATAGGCAATGCCTAACCAATAGCCTTTGTTTCTTCATTCCAAACTTACCACCTTCAACATGACACAATTCCAAATAAAAATTTGGGCTAGATCTTCTCTTTTATACGTCTTACACCTACATTTACTCAAAAACAACAAAAATAATTAGAACGATGGGTTGCCTCCCACCAAGCGTCTTAGTTTTGGTCGTGGATCGACTCTTTTTTTTGGATTTTTATTTAACAAAAACAAACTCTTAGTAAAACAAAATGATTAAAAACGATGGGTTGCCTCTCATCTAGCGCTTGATTTATTATCGCGGCACGACATAGTTACCTCGATTACTTAGACTTCGTTGAGATAGATGGTGTCCATGCATTTTATCGAGTCAAGAGGACCGATATATGGCTTCACTCATTGGCCATTCACTTTAAAGACACCACCATCAATGCCTTCTAACTCTACTACTCTAGACGAGTAGACTTGGCTAATTCTGAATGGACAAGACCATTTAGACTTTAACTTACCTGGAAATAGCTTTAGTCTGGAGTTGAAAAGAAGTACCATATCACCCTTCTGAAAGTTTCGTTGGATAATCCACCGATCATGGTACTTTTTCATCCGTTCTTTGTAGAGGTCTGCCCTTTCATACGCATGTAGACGAAATTCATCCTTCTCATTCAGCTGCTCCAATCTCAGATTAATTGCATCATCCCAAGTCAGGTTAAGCCTCTTCAACGCCCACAATGCTTTATGTTCGAGCTCAATCGGCAAGTGACAAGCCTTCCCATAAACTAATTGGTACGGGGATATGCCAACTGGTGTCTTGAATGCAGTTTTATAAGCCCATAAGGCATTATCCAGCTTTCGGGACCAATCCTTCCTACTAGCATTTACAGTCTTAGCAAGGATCATCTTGATCTCCCGATTAGAAACCTCTACCTTCCCACTAGTTTGTGGGTGGTAAGGTGTAGCCACCTTATGTTGCTTGACCCCATATTTCACCAATAGGGCTCTGAACAGCTTGTTACAAAAGTGTGATCCTCCATCGCTTATGATGGTACGTGGTACCCCAAAACGAGAGAAGATATTTCTCTTTAAGAATTCTACAACACGCTTACCTTCATTATCAGCCAGCGCTACTGCTTCGACCCATTTGGATACATAATCCACAACAACTAGGATATATTTCATCCCAAATGAATTCACAAATGGGCCCATGAAATCAATACCCCATACATCAAATAGCTCCACTTCAAGAATTTTAGACATGGGCATCTCATGGTGCTTCGAGATAGAGCCTTGCCTCTGACACTGATCACATCTTCTCATAAAATCGTAAGCATCCTTGAATAATGAAGGCCAATAATAGCCGTTTTGCAATACCTTCATGGTTGTCCGATTACCTGCATGGTGACCCCCAACTTAGGAAGCATGACTTGCTTCCAAGATGCTAGGCACCTCTACATCAGCGATGCATCTCCTAATAATACCATCAGCACATCATCGAAAAAGATACGGTTCATCCCAGAAGTAGTGTTTCACATCATGCATGAACTTTCTCTTTTGATGAAAGTAGAGATTCTTAGGCATCACTTTACTTACCACGTAGTTCGCAAAGTCCGCATACCACGGTAAGTCTTCCACCATAGTGGCTAGGATTTCTTCATCGGGAAATGCATCATCAATCTCAAGGTTGGGTTGTGCTATGTGCACACTCTTAAGTCTAGATAGATGATCAGCTACTTGATTTTCGCAACATTTTCTATCCTTTACCTCAAAATCAAATTCTTGAAGCAATAACACCCACCGAATTAGCCTTGGCTTAGCATCCTTCTTTGCCATTAAATATCTTAGAGCTGCATGATCTGTATGAACCACCACTTTGGTTCCCAACAAGTAAGCACAGAACTTTTCAAAAGCATAAACAACTGCTAGAAGCTCTTGTTCCGTGATGGTATAGTTCTTCTAGCCTCTATTCAAGGCCTTGCTCGCATAGTATATTGGATGAAATAGCCTTTCTCTTTTCTGACAAAGTACAGCACCCAAAGCTACCCCACTTGCATCACACATCACTTCAAACGGTAGAGACCAATCGGGTGCTACGATAATAGGAGCTTCAACTAGCTTCCCTTTGAGGCATTCAAATGCCTTCAAACAATCTTCACCGAAGTCAAACTTTGCATCCTTCTCCAAGATTTTGCATAATGGACTAGCAATCTTGGAGAAGTCTTTGATAAACCTTCGATAAAAACCTGCATGACCGAGGAAACTACGAACTCCCTTTACAGAAATTGGAGGTGGTAGTTTCTCGATAACTTTAATTTTGGCTCGATCAACCTCAATTCCTCTTTCGGATACTTTGTGCCCAAGAACAATGCCTTCCTTAACCATAAAATGGCACTTCTCCCAGTTTAGCACCAAGTTGAACTCAACACATCTCTGTAACGCCATACTCAGATTCGCCAAGCACGATTCAAACAATTCACCCACAATTGAAAAATTGTCCATGAACACCTCCAAGGTGTCTTCAACCATATCAGAAAAAATAGACATCATACAACGCTGAAAAGTGGCAGGTGCATTACATAACCCAAATGGCATACGTTTGAAGGCAAACATACCATATGTGTATGTAAAAGTAGTCTTCTCTTGATCCTCTGGAGCAATGCAAATCTGATTATAACCGGAATAACCATCTAAGAAACAAAACCATCCCTTCCCTGCCAATCGGTCAAGCATTTGGTCCATGAATGGCATTGGGAAGTGATCCTTAAGCGTCCACGAATTCAGCTTCTGATAGTCCATACACACTCTCCACCCTGTGACAGGTCTGAGTGGAATCAGCTCATTCTTTTCATTCGCAACTACCGTCATGCCCCCTTTCTTGGGCACACACTGTACCGGACTTACCCACTTACTGTCGGAGATTGGATACACTACCCCAGCATCTAACCACTTAATAATTTCTTTCTTCACCACCTCCTGCATGGGTGGATTCAAACGTCGTTGATGCTCAATGGTAGGTACATAATTTTCCTCAAGTTGAATCTTATGCATACATATCCCAGGAGGGATACCAATAATATCAGCAATAGTCCAACCGATGGCTCTCTTGTATCTCCTCAGAACATAAATAAGAGCTTCAACCTGCTGCTCACCTAAATCAGCCGTAACAATAACCGGAAGTGTATCACCACTTCCCAAAAACACATATTTCAGGTGACTGGGCAGCTCCTTTAATTCTAGCGCTGGTGGTTCTTCAATGGATGGCTTTGCTGGTGGTGAAGGGCGATTTTTAAGATCCAGATCTAGCTTCTTAGGAGCATGAGAATAGGAGCCAATTCCTGTTAGAGCACAAATAGTTTCTTCATACTCTTCAACATCCTCACGCCAAAAATTTATAAGCACGGCAGCCAATGGATCAACAATAATCTGCTTCTCTACAAATAATTCTTTCTCATCATCATAATACACATCAGCTAAAGAGAACACATTCATATCTTTGGGCTTCTTCATTGATTTGCATACATCAAAATGGACCACTTCGTCATTCATCCGAAATAAAAGCTCATTAGCTCTTAGATCAATAAGAACACTTCCTGTTGCAAGGAAAGGACGCCCCAAGATTATGGGAACTTCAAAATCCACCTCGCAATCCAAAATAACAAAGTCTGCTGTAAAGATGAAGGTGGAAACCTTTACCAATACATCATATAAGATACCAACAGGTCATTTTACCGACTTATCTACCATCACGAGCCGTATATTGGTTGGTGTAGGATCTCCCAACCCCAACTTTCTGTAAATAGATAGTGGCATCAAATTAATGCTATCTCCCAAATCGCACAATGCCTTAGTAAAATCCAAAGATCCAACCGTGCAAGGAATAGTGAAAGCACCAGGATCTGCCTTTTTCTGAACTAGCGATCTTGTAGCGATTGCACTGCAATGATGAACATTATCTGCCAACTCATAGCTTGCTGCCCGCTTTTTTGTCAAAATGTCCTTCATGAATTTAGCGTATCCAGGCATCTGCTCTAGCGCCTCCACCAAAGGAACATTAATAGTCAGCTGCTTCAACATAGTCATGAATTTACTGAACCTGGTGTCATCGGCTTTCTTCTTCAGTCTCTGAGGAAAAGGTGGTGGTGGAAGGGGAATAGTTTTCTCTGCCACTTTCTTTTTATCTTGCTTCTGATTGTCGATCTTTTCAGGATGCAGACTTCTAGGGGTAACGTCAGGAACACTATTTTTAGCTTCTACGGCCTCTTCACATTCTGCATCAATAACATTATCCATATCATCAATCACCTGCTTGCCTTTGGATGGTTTTTCCAACGCTTTACCACTCCTGGTAGTAATATCCATACATGATCCATCATTCCTTGCGTTCTGCATAGTGTCTCTAGGTAAGGTGCCAGCCTTTCTTTGATTGAATGCCGCTGATAGTTGACTCAATTATTGTTCCAGCTGTTTTATCGCGGAAGAATGCGAATCAACCAATTGATTTATTGATGACAAATCATTCTTTACCTCATTAACGCCTATATTGGTTGCCTCCACCCCTTTCAACATCTTAGCCATCATATCATCCATGGACATCTTTCCAGAGCCAGACGCCACAGCCTCACAGTTTCCAGGAGGAACATACAAACCACTCCTGTCAGTCTTATTCTTCCAACCACCTTGATCGCAGTCCTTGTATCCAGATTTATCATAATAGTTCCGACCTTGGTTTCCTTGGCCATTGCCTCAGAAACCCCCCTGATTATTCAAGTAGTTCGCTTCTTCTTCAGAGTCGGATTCATCTCTTCCCTGTGATACAACGGCCTTAACCTTTTCGGTCTTCCCTGATACTAAGTGCTTGGTAAGAAGATCTATCTGCGTTTTCATGTGAGCCATATCTTGGTCACGTTCCTCTTGTCTACGCCTCTGCTCTGCAGTCAAGCCAATAGATTTGGTAGAGCTTGCTACCTCAGAATCCCTGGTATGCCAAGCTCTACTCTGCTTTGTCATACGATCTAGCATATCACTTGCCTCAAGAAAAGTAAGGTCCATGAATGACCCACCTGCAGCATTATCAACCACTGGCTTTGTCACCGAGTTCAAAGCCCTATATAATATTTCCATCAAGTGGATATTCTTCATCTGATGGTTTGGGCACCGCATAAGCTTCTTCTTGAACCTCTCCCATGTTTCGTGGAGAGCTTCAGTTGGAAGCTGTCGAAAATTGTTGATCTCATCCCGTAATTGGGCTCTCTTGGATGGTGAAAAGAATCTTTCTAGGAAAGAGTCTTTTAGTTTCCTCCAATTAGTAATAGAATCAGGAGTTAGCCCGTTCAACCATAGAGTTGCCTCCCCAGACAGAGACAATGGAAATAAGCGCAGCCGAATTGCATTCTGCCCAACTCCTGGATTGTCAAATGACTTGCATGTTGAAATAAAGTTGACCAGATGCATATTCGGATCATCGCCTGCGAGTCCACCAAATAACCCCTTGAGATGCAATAACTGAATCATGGTGCTAGTGATATTGAACTTAGCTCCGGGTGCCAAGGGTGGAGGAATAATAGCCCCTGTGGCACCAGTTCCATCCAGATCGTCATCATCATTATCAAAAGGAGCCTGCACAGCTCGGCGGTCAGGTCTCATTCTAGCTTGATGATCTCTCCTGTGCATAGGTGCCGCCACCTCATCAGTACGCCTGGGATTCAGTAACTCATCATCACCCAGGTCCTCATCATCAGGATTTGTTGCTCGCCCTGGGTTATCAATATTCTGTTGATGTACTTGAGCAGCTGCCAGTGCAGCTAATCTGGACTGCTTCTGTTGAGCCGCCCTTCTGTCAATTTCATGTTGTGCATCCATTCTGCCAACAAGTTGAGGTTCAGGATTTATAGGTAATAATGGCTGACCAGAACTACGAGTATTTGGCATGCACTCAACAGAACTTGAATAAAACAAAAACAACAACTAAAAGTAAAATTCAAAAATCTTTGACCAAAGGGTCTAGTAACTATCACAAACTTAGTTGACAATCGTACTCCCTGGCAACGGCGCCAAAATTTGATAACGCCCAAACTACAGCTCTCGTAAGAGTGTAAGCGGTCGCTGTCAAATATAGAACCCAACTAGGTTGGGTGTCGAATCCCACAGGGAATACTTGGTCACTAAGTGTTGCAATTATTAGCAGACTGTTGGTCGAAAATTCTACAGAAAGAGGGAATGGTTTAGGCGTGAATTAAAAGTATCAAAATAGCAAAGTAAAAATGGAATGCTTTGTTTAGTAAGATTTTAATCAATGAGAATTGTAAGTTAGGGTTATGTCCACCTTATGAGTTCTACGAATCTATTAACTATGAGTAATGCGGAATTCAGACATGCATGCACTTATAGAGATTCGTATTCTAATGGTAAATCCTAGTGTCTCTCGACCATCAAGGATTATCTCACTTTAACTCTCTCGAGCTTAAAGCGTATAACTAATGGTATGAACTCTCCAAGAGATTAATCCAGTTACGGCACTAACGTGTAAATAGGGGTTGGTATCCGTATTTCCTTGTCACACTCTCTTTTCCAAACATGTAACTTTTCTCTCGAACAAGTTAATGCTATAATGGCATATTCTATATGTTTGCAACCACAAGAATTTAATTAAGATAAAGAGAGTAATGATATAAGTAGCATACGTATCAAGAATTCACAAACTCATAATAATAGATAGTACATCATAAGGCTTCCATAACTCTAACGGAGAAGTTTAGCTACTCATGATTACAACAGAGATCACAATAAACATCATCATCGTACCAAAGCTCAAAGAATCTCACGTAGAAGATGGGTGTGGCGTCAAACTAGGTTGACGTTTTTTCCCTCTAGACGTTTATCACAATTTGGCATTTTTTCTCTGTTAAAACTTACAGAATCTGTAAACTGAATAATACTAAGTGTCGACTGAATTATGAAAAAGCAAACGTGAATGAATGCATGAATGAATGCTGAAAAATTCAGCAAATAGGGTTTTTATAACATCCTTGTCCTAGTCCTATTAAGTTACTGTTGATCCCCAAGTCTTTAGAAATACCGTTTTTGCCCGGGACAAGTTCTCCATGCATCACTTTCAGTCCATAAGCTTCCAAAAGCTGCCTTCCCTCTTATGTGAAGTTTCCCTTGCTACCAAAAGGTCCACAAAGTGCTGAAATCTTCATCATTAATACCTGAAAATATGCTAATCACGTTGGTTAGCTCACTTACAGGAAAATAGACTAAAAATGCAGGAATTATATATTTTGTCCTTAAAACTTAGCTAAAATATGGGTAAATTATGGTGCTTTAGGCGTGTAAATACGCCTATCATCACTGACCATCGGTCTGCGGATGAAAAGCGGAACTCAAAAGGACTTGGGAACCAAAACCCTGCTGGAACGCCCTCCAAAACTGAGAAGTAGATTGAGTGCCACTTTCCAAAATAATAGATGAGGGAACTCCGTGAAGCCTAACTAACTCTCGGATATACAATCTAGCATAATCCTTAGTTGCAGAAGACGTATGCACGGGAAAGAAATGCGCAGACTTAGTTAGCCTATCTACAACAACCCAAATATAATCATGATGATGACACGAAAGTGGCAACCCAGTTATGAAGTCCATATTCACCACCTCTTATTTCCAAGTAGGTACCCAAAATCTTACACTACACCACCAGGTCTTTGGTGCTCTATATTAACCTATTGGCATATTGCACACTTTGGTACGAACTCGGCTATATCCTTCATTATACCATTCCACCAATAGATTTCCTGTAAGTCGCGGTACATCTTGGTATTACTGGGATGAATAGAATACCGCGTGCCAAGCACTTCATCCATAATCCTCTGCCTTAGATCATCATCACACGAAACACACAATCTACCTTGCAATCTCAATACGCTATCTCCCCCTTGGGAGAAAACCTCTACCTTTTGGCCCTTAACTTACTCCTTTAGTATGACCAAACTAGGATTTTTATCTTGCTTCTCCTTTACTTTCGAAACTAAAGAGAATTCAGAAGTACTCTGCACCAGCGTACTCCCCTCGGCTGAATCAAGCAACCTAACACTCAATCTAGCCAGAAAATACACATCGTGAGCTAACTCTTTATTACCTTCCTATATATAAGCAACACTACCCATAGACAATCTGCTAAGGGCATCTGCCACTAGGTTGGCCTTGCCCGGGTAATACAACACACTCATATCATAGTCTTTTAACAACTCCAACCACCTTCTCTACGTAAGATTAATCTCCCTCTTAGTAAACACATACTGTATGCTCTTATGATCAGTAAACACATCGACATGAACACCATAAAGATAGTGTCTCTAGATTTTCAAAGTAAAGACCACAACAGCTAACTCAAGATCATGGGTTGGGTAATTCTTCTCATGCGGCTATAATTGTCTAGAGGCATAGGCTATAACTTTACCTCTTTGCATTAATACATAACCCAAACCAATTCTAGAGGCATCACAATATACCATAAAACCATAGGTACTTTCAGGCAAAGTCAACATATGGGCTAAAGTAAGTCGAGTCTTCAACTCCTGAAATTCTTCTCACAGGAATCTGACCACTGAACTTAACTTTCTTTTGAGTCAACCGGGTCATGGGAGACACAATAGAAGAGAAACCTTTAACAAAACGATGGTATTATCCCTCTAGACCCATGAAACTTCTAATGTCAGATAGGAAGATAGGCTGAGGCCAATTTCTCACAGCTTTTATCATTTGGGGATCAACTCTAATACCCTTGGATGAAACAACATGACCTAGAAAGGCTACAGACCTTAGCCAAAATTCACACTTACTGAATTTGGTGAACAACTGGTGATCTCTAAGAGTTTGCAAGACAATTTTTAGATGATTTGCATGGTCATTCTCAATACGGAAGTACACAAGGATGTCATCTATGAACACTATAACAAACATATTGAGATATTTCTTGAACACTCAATTCATGAGGTCCATAAAAGCTGTTGGGGAATTGGTTAGCCCAAAAGACATGACTAGAAACTCAAACTGACCATAGCAGGTTCGGAAGGCTGTCTTTAGAATATCACATTCCCTTACTTTAAGTTGATAATAGCCGGATCTAAGGTCTATCTTGGAGAAATAACTTGCACCTTGAACTAATCAAATAGGTCATCAATTCTTGGAAGAGGATACTTATTTTTTACTGTGACCTTGTTAAGCTAATGATAAAACCATCTTTCTTTTGCACGAATAAGAAAGGTGTGCCCCAAAGAGAAATATTGGGCCTAATGAAACCTTTGTGTAAAAGATCTTTGAGTTGCTCTTTCAACTCCTTAAGCTCTGCAGGTGCCATATGGTATGGAGGAATAGAAAAGGGATGAGAGTCGGAAAGAAGGTTAATCGTGAATTCTATCTCTCTATCAGGAGGTAGCCCTAGTAGATCTTGCAAAAAAATATTTGGAAACTCTTTAACAATTATGACTGACTGAATAGTTGGAGCCTCAGACTTAGTGTCTTTTACTCTAACTAGGTGATAGATGCAACCCTTGGATATTAGCTTTCTGGCCTTGAAATAGGATATAAATTGAATCTTGGGAGATATTGAACTCCCGGACCACTCAAACGCTGGTTCATCAAGAACTGAAACTTGACCACATGGGTACGACAGACTATAGATGCATAACAAGAATAAAGCCAATCCATACCCAGAATAAGGTAAAAATCCATTATGTCTAACTCTATCAAATCCGCAAGTATGACTCTATGAAGAACAGTAACAGGACAATCTCTATACACTTGTTCAGAAATAACTTACTCCCCTACTGGTGTAGAAATTAGGAGGGGCTCAAAAAAATTTTCGGGACTCATTTTGAAATTCACAGCTACAAGTGGGGTCACATAAGAGAGATTGGACTCGGGGTCCAACAACACATAAACATCAAAACAAAAGATGTGGAGCATATCAGTAATAACATCGGGAGAGTCATTCAACTCCTGACAGGATGGTAAGGCATAGAATCTGTTCTGGCGCAACCGCTAGCAGTACTAGATGAAGTGCCCTGAGTAGGGGCGAGGTGGGGTATAGGAGTTGGTGTACTAGTGGCCTGTGCCTGAGGTCGGGCATCTTTGTTCCCCCGTCTAGAATGAGGAAAATCTCTAAGTCTGTGGCCCTTCTTGCCACAACTAAAATAGCCCCTTAAATCTATGAAACACTCACCGGGATGATCCCTACCACACTTAGCATAAGGAAGATAATGGGGCCTGTTACCAACATTGTTCTGCGACCTAGACATAAAGGATCTTCCCCCTTGCTCCTGCCTACTTCTAGGCGTGAGAGCACTAGCTGATGAAGGCGCTGGCATAGACAGACACCTTTGAAAGTAAGGGAAGTTCCCTCCATGTAACCTAGGTTGGCTAAACCCATGCTGCTCAGATCTAGACCTCTTATTACCCCTCACTCAATCTCTCTCCCTAATTTTATCTGCCTTTATCTGCTAGGCAAACATCATCAACCTATCTAGGTCCATATCTCTATACAACATCATAGTCCTATACTCTTTCAGTACGAACCCAGAAACACCGGTCACAAACTTGCTCATACTAGCCCGGGTGTCAGAAATCAAATCAGGAGCATACTTGGCCAACTAGTTAAACTTCAAGCAGTATTTCTTAACAGTCATGGAGCCCTGCCTTAAGTTCATAAACTCCTCAATATTTGCCTCCCACATCTCAAGAGGAAAGAAGTTGTCCAAGAATGAATCTTGGAACACCTGCCAAGTTATAGGAGCAGCATTATCAGCTCTACCTTTCCTCCATGATACAACCCAATCATAAACATTGTCTTTCAGCTTGTAAGAAGACAACTCAACATTTATTTCCTCAAAAACATGCATCACCTGCGTGATCTTTCTCGCCTCCTCAAGGTAAAACTGTGGGTCCTCACCTTCCTTGGACCTATAAAACTTTGGCAGTTTCATCCGCTTGAAATCACGAATCTGAACCCCAGCTATATCCCCTCCCTGCTAATTAGCAACTGTGGCCTGGTTATTGGCCCGAACATTAGTGGTGACTGCTTGGGCTAATGCATGAAAGGCCGCCTAAAACTCGGTATGAGACACAGTCTCATTCAAATTATCAACAGGTGAGGGTTTCTCATCATCGTTCCTACGGGTATTCACTCTTTGGAGAGGCATTTTCTGAAATAGAAGAGCACAAATTATTAGATGAGAGGGACAACTATAGGCACGATAAATTCTGAAAGAAGTAACAACTTTTTTCCTAAAATGTCGCGTAGCCTTTTTCTCATAGATGCGGCGCGCTACACACCGACGATTAAGACTCTACTTAACATGGCTTTTTAGACTCCCTAGGACTCCATAAAACCTAAGGCTCTAATACCAAGTTTGTAAAGACCTGAAATCACCTCCCGGGATGTCACACGGTGCTTAAGGCTACATGTAGCCACGAGCTAACCCTTTGAACCTATTTCTACCAATAACACTTATTTCAAGAAGAAGTAATTCAAACACTAGCATAGTCATATCATATTAAAGGAATACAGAGAAAATTCTCGGTTCAAACGACCAAGCAATACCGAAAAAACTCAACACAACTATAATCTAATAACTAGACTGACAAAGCCTCTACTAATCCATGAACTAGAGAGCCATTGGGACAGGTCCTTAACTGACTCAAAATAAACTGAAAGTAATAACATAGTATCTCAAATGCTAAAATATCTGACGATAGGTCCTCGAACCATGAGGACTCATCACTGTAAGGGATGCAGACAGAGGTACTCAGAAGTCACTGACGAGGATGAAACAGAGATCCTGAACCTACATTATAAGAAAATATATCATATAGATGTATATGTGGATCAACACTTGGGAATGTATTGAGTATGTTGGGGTGCATGTATTTATATAAAACAACAACAATACTCTTTAATCAAATCATGCATGCAATAAGTAATGAATCACATGGCTTGAATAAGTATAAAATATAAAGCTCATGAATCATGTAGAATGGAGCATGTAACACAAATCTCATGAGTCATCATAGTTTAACTTTGAAATCAGTAATCTTCTCTTATTCTCATTACCCATAGGCTAAAGGAAACCTTAAGAAATACTTTCAACTCGTTCATATGTCTCATGGAGAATAAAAATTCTTTAATGCTTAAGAACTCATAGCTTTTTTGAACTCAAGTGCTTGGAATTCAGAATCATATAACTTTGAAACATACTTGAAGGCATTTCATTCACTTTAGGAAAATATCTCGTTTCAAGCTTTAGGAAAATCATTCTATCTCAATGGAAAGATACTATAGTTTAGGAGAATAACTTATCTCATAGTTTTAGAGAAAATACTTATATCAAGGGAAAATACTTTGGTCTTAGGGAGCAAATCTGCTACTTAACTTTTAGGAAAATAACTTGTATCAAGGGAGGTTCTCTTAACCGACATAAACCATGTGATCTACAAGGCGTCCAACGTTTTGTCCTCCTAAGAAAGAGACCTCACGTTGGGGAGAGGTATCATACTCTTGCCAAGGAGTATAACCTCAACTCAGTGATCACTTCTTTTAGCCTCGGGCCTAATATCTCAGCCTTAGGCCCAATAATTATCTTAGCCTTAGGCTCAACGTACGGTGACACGTAGTTTTAGGGTAAGAAACCATAGTTACTTACACAACTCGGTGCCAAATACTACCTTCTTTAGTTTATCTCGCTCATATCATAAAAATTCACTTTAGAATAATCTTATGGCTCGATAAGAACCCAATAATAAAATCTGTAATATCATGTAGGAGAGTGGATTTCAAAACTCAATGACCATTAGGTCAAATTATTCCTCAATAATCTAAGAATACTCAAGTCATGGGTGATTATAGCTCAATAGTTCATAAAATCTCAAGTCTCAAGTTGGGCTTAATAACCCATAATTCAATCTCAAGTTAGAACTCATCAAAAGTATAATAGATAGCATGTAGATATATAACTCATGTAGAAATCTGGAAATTCCAGCAATTTGTCTCAAAATCTCAACATACTCATATACTTCAATATATCAAACATTTCAACTATTAATTTCTCAAGGATTAAAATCATGGGGTATAGACCGGGCTGTAATTTCTCAAGAAAACAATTGAATATCAGGCCATTAGACTCTCAATTTAAGAGAAACATCAAAATATTGCAATCAAGAAAAATGGATGAAAAACCCTAATTCAAATTCATGTAAAATCTCATAGATTGCAAAGAATCATAGTTTAAATAAGCTGTTTAGCACAAGGATGAAAGGATTACCCTTGTTCAAAATCTCACATACCTTAAATTATGAAATTGGATGAACGAGCTTGCTCTAAACTCTTCTTCTTTCTCTTGAGAGAGTGTTCTTGCAACCTTTGAACTTGGGGAACTCAAATCTCAACTCGCTATATAGAATCCATGGTGAGTTCTTGGATTTTTTGGAGAAGGGTTTTAGATTTGCTCTTGAGGGAGAAACCCTAGCATTTGGATATTTTGGGAGATAATGAGGCTATCAAGTTGCCTAGTGAGTTCTTTTCCACTTTATTCCTTTTCTTAGCCACGTAACTTTCTTGCTAAGGAATAGGAAATATCTCTAGGAAAAGTCAAATGTTTATCATGGATCTTCAAATACATAAAATGCCTTAGTTCTAATAGTCTTTAAAATAGAGGCACAAATCTGGGTTATTTAAGAAAAAAAGAAAAGAAAGAGGCATAATTCGAAGAAACAAATGCATTCTTATCTTGGCATCATGTAGAAAAATTTATATGATCAGTCTTGTCATCATATGAAATCATTTGAAGTGCTTGATGGTTCTATTGGTTTGATGTAGTATAATTATGAAGAAGTTGTAATGATGGTAAATTGTGGTGTAGATTATAAAATCATGGGTGAAACAATTGACTCTCAAGAAAGGCTACACTTATCAAATGGTGGAGGATGAAAATGCTATAATATTCACATTTTGTTCTTATTGGCTAGAAGTAAGTAAATGTCAGCACTTCACTTGATTTTTTAGTACTTTGTTCTTGGTGAAGTAATGTAAAATATTTTCTTATTTATGAATCATTGATAAACTATATGAAAGTAACCTGCAAAGCCCTAATTCTTGAAGTTGGTTTAATTGGGTGATCAGATGATTGGACATAAATATGAACATATCTAGGTACTAGATGCTAAAGTTACGGCTAATACGCCTTTCTTTTGTTTAAATTTCTAATTTTTCAAAGGAGCGGTAGAAATCATAGATTTCGTATCTTATTAAGTTGTCATTGAGCTAAAGATAGATTCACATATCTTTTAAATGCAATCACATTCTGTGCTTTATTCCAATAGCATATCGAAGATATATATTTATTATTCTTATTAATCTGAATGGCCTATTAATACTTTTTCTTTGTTGATGGACATCACTTCATATGCATATGAAGGTTCATGGTGAAATTCATAAGGGGGGTAAATTGAAATTTTCTTCTGTGAGTCGACTACTGACTCCTTACAGTCGACTCGCCTAAAGATCAACACACTTCATAAATAAATTAAAATTAAACAGTTAAGCACGTAAATAATAAAGAATAAATTAAAAAACACAAATATTTATCCTGGTTTGGCACACCAATCCAGTGCCTACGTCCAGTCCCCCTGGGTTTTAAGTTTTCTTTAGATCTTTAATGAATTGGTTCTAGTACAATAATAGGAAACAAGTTCTGAAGACTTATTTTTCTCTTTAGATCTTGTGACACAACTTTAGTTGATGTTACAAAAATGACTCGATACTTCTCTTTATATAAGAATTGTAAACTAATGTTATAGACCTTTGTAAGACAAAGAATGAGACACTTTGAATTTTCTCCTTGAAGTTGTGTAAAGAGTGTTTGTCTTTGGTCTTCTCTTTTTATTGTCTTCGGCTGCTACCCTTCATAAAAAAATCCAAGGAATTTCTTCTCAATCAAGGTTATGAATTGACTCCTTGATGGAGAAATAAAGTCATGTATAATGTTCATATTAGATATGTCCATATACAGCTTTGGAATCACGTCCATATCAGATATGTTCGTGATTTATATTTTATTTTTAATTTTGATGCCTTGCCAATGTACTTTTGATCTTCTCTTCTTGATTGATTCATTCTTCCTCGAATCTGAGGATTACAACCATGATTGTGGGAGGGTTAATCCTTCTTCTATTTCTGTGATGCTTGATTGATCTGCTTGCCAAGTCGAGGTCCTCTATATCATCAGCGAGATATTCTGTCATGATTTTCTATAATATTTGGGACTATGATGCTCCTTCTATTTGTCTTCTCATGATTGATTTTAGTTGGATGCTACTTGGATACAGTGGATATATTTCCATTCTTGATGTCCTTCTATTTCTGAAACCGAGTTCCTTTATCTTTTCATAATTACCATCTTAGATTGATACAGTAGAATTTGAGTGCCACAATTTCTGACAGCTATATATTCCTCTTATGTGGTTGAGAAAGCGACAAAAGTCTATTTCTTGCTATGCCAAGAGATAAGAGCATCGCCAAGAATATTATATGTTCCGCTGGTGCTCTTCTTGTCACTTTTGACTTCTGCAAAATAAGCATCTGAATATATTATTAAATCCAAATTAGAAGAGAAGTGATACTATAGACTAAGGTCTTGTGTTCCTATTAGATATTAGATGACTCATTTGATGGTAGTGAGATGAGATCCGTTAGGATTCTACTGAAATCTAGCATATTTACACACACTGAACATAATATCTAGCCGACTTGTAGTTAAGTAGAGTAAAGATCCGATCATCCCATGGTACATTTTTTCATCAATGTCCTTTCTAGCCAAATCTGAATCAATGCTTGTGGATGGACTCATAGGTGTTCTATAGGCCTTTTCCTTCTCCATGAAAAACTTTTTAATAAGTTCTTTCGTGTATATGGCTTGACTGATAAAGGTGCCCTTGGGAGTTTGCTTGATTTGTAGTCCTAGAAAGAATTTGAGCTCGCCCATAAAACTCATTTTTAATTCTTCTTTCATCAAATTAGTAAAATTCTCACATGTAGTGAGGTTAGAACTACCAAAAATGATATTGTAAACATAAACTTCCATAATGAGGATATTTAAATCGATCTTTTGAATGACCAAAGTTGTGTCAATTTTACCTCTTTGAAAATTGTTAGTTAGTAGAAAAGTACTCAGTCTCTCATACAAAGCTTTTGGGGCTTGTTTGAGGCCGTAGAGTGCTTTTGATAACTTGAAAACATGATTTGGAAATGAAACATCTTCAAATCTAGGGTGCTGTTTTATGAAAACTTCCTCATGAATAAAGCCATTTAAGAAAGTACTTTTTACATCCATTTGATATAATTTAAAACATTTGATTGCGGCAAAATCTAGTAAAATTTTTATTGACTCTAACCTAGTCACAGGGGTAAAGTTTTTGTCGTAATCAATATCTTCTTGTTAAGAGTAACCTTGAGCTATGAGATTGGCTTTATTTTTTATAACTTTACTTTCTTCCTTTACTTTATTTCTGTAGACCCATCTGGTTTTGATTACTAAGCAGTTTCTTGGTCTTTCAACTAGTTTCCAACTTGATTTCGGTCAAATTATTCTAGTTCTTCCTTCTTAGCTTCAACCCATGATTCATTATTAAGATCTTCATAAGTTTTCTTCGGTTTGATTTGAGACATGAGGACAACGAATACTTGTCTCCTTAATGATGCTCTGGTTTGACCTTTGTCTTTTGGATTTGTTATGATGACTTTATTTGGATGGCTGCCATCCTGCTTCAACTTTTTTGGAATGATTGGCCTCCCTATTTGTTCTGTAGTAGTCCACTTTGTTGAGGGTGTAGTCTTTTTGTCTTGAGAGAGCTCTGGAGTTGTACTAAAATCTTCTCTAGTATGTACATTACTTACCTGTTCTTTATTAACACTTATACCCATAGTGTGGTGGTTAGAATCATCAAAGAAAATATGTAAAGATTCCTCAAAAACCAAAGTTCTTTTATTAAAAGCCCTGTAAGCATGACTAGTAGGAGAGTACCCAAGGAAAATACCTTCGTCACTTTATGGATCGAATTTTCCTAGGGTATTCTTACCATTATTATGAATAAAACATTTGCAGTGGGGATAGATGTAGCCGATGTTGGGATTTTTTCCTCACCAGAATTCCTAAGGTGTTTTCTTCAAAATAGGTCTAATCAGACACCTGTTGATGCTATGACATATTGTACTAACTACTTCTGCCCAAAAATGATCTGGGAAATTGTGCTCTAAAAGTATTATCTGGCGGTTTCCTATAAGGATCGATTCTTTTATTCCACTACATTTTGTTGGGGAGATTGCGGTGCAGAGAAGTTCTGAGAGTATCCATTTTGAGCATAATATTCTTTAAACACCTTATTTTCAAATTCTCCTCCATGGTCACTATGAATGTAGGTGATGAGGTGTCCAGATTCTCTCTTTAATATTCTATAAAAAATCTCAAAAATTTTAAAAGCTTCATGTTTATATGAAAGAAGCATAACCCAAGTAAATCGTGAGTAATTTTCAACAATGACAAAAATATATAATTTTCCACCAATACTTGCGATTTGGTGGGATCAAACAGATCCATGTGGATTATTTGGAGAGGCCTGGAAGTAGAGGCAATGTCCTTAGCTTTGAAAGATGTTCTAGTCTATTTACCCTATTGGCAGGCATCACAGATATGATCCTTTTTCAAACTTGAGTTTTTACAGACCTTTCACCAAATCAAGCCTATATAGTTTCTCAATAATATGCATGCTGGCATGCCTAAGCTATTTGTGCAACAACTAAGTATTATTGGCTTACACAGTGAGGTAAGTCAGGGTGGCAACGTCAGGACTATATAAAACATAAATGTTATAGACACGTTCTTCGATAAGGGAGATATTTTTTGTCATGTTTAATTGAGCAGCTTTCAGCTTTGAAGAGCAATCCAAAACCGGTGTCACATAGTTGACTTATATTGGGCAGGTTGTGTTTAACATCGTCTACAAGGTATACTTCGGTGAATTTGCATGATGAGCTTAGTCTTACTGAGCTGACTCAACGACATTGCTTCTGGCATTGTCACCAAATTTGACTGATCCCCAATCTACTTTCTTTAGGGAAGAAAAGTTCTCGTTCTTTCCAGTCATATGTATGGAACATTCAATGTCAATGACCTACATTCCTTTTCTGTAGCACTTGCGGATTTGTTTATGCAAAACAAGAAGATTAATTTTGTTTAGGAACCCAAGTAGTCTTGGGTCCTTCCGGGTTAGATGTGCTTTCCTTGGGCTTCCAAACCCACACACTTTTAGGCTTATGCCTATAGCTGTAGGATTCTTTCCCTCTTTGTCCACAAGTAAAGCAGATGGGTCCTAAAAAAAAGGTCTTAGCCAATTTAAACGACCTTGAGAAGAAACTCGCATTCTTTTTTAAGGAGTTTGTTCCTACAAAACAGTGGCTTGGGGACCTTTTAAGATTGTTAAATTTCATTTTTACGTCACCAAGATCTTGATGAAGCAAGTCATTTTCAACTTGACATACCTCAATTTCTATTTTCCAGTTTCGCTGTTCTTTTAGGAGTTTTTGTTTAAAACAAACTTCCGAACTTTTCTTTTCTTTAGAAAGCTTATTATATTCATTTATGATTTTTTTATGTTCATCGATAAGCATATCTAGATTACACTCAAGAGTATTATAGTTATGAAAGTTATGTCGACTTACCGCACTAGGTCAACTTGTTTCTACGAAGCACATGTTTGCAGCCTTTTTTTCTTCTTTAGTTTCATTTTCATCACTCTAGGCCCCAAAATTTTGAATCTTTATGGATGATCGTTGACTCAATTCTGGACAGTTTAGTTTGAAATGTCCAGTTCTTCCACAGTAGTAATAAATATAATTATTTCTGATTGAGTCCTTATTCTTGCCTCCCTGGTATCTTTGCTAGCTCTATCTCATGATCTACCTTACCCCACGGTTGATGAAGGCTATTTCTTTGCCATCATTATTTTCTAGAATATCCTCCTCTCCGGTTAGAGTTGAGGCTACCATTTTCTTTTCTCCATCCTTATGAAACCTATTGATATATTTTTTTCTCAAATGCAATAAGTTTACCACATAGTTCATCATTATAACAACCCGACACTACCCCCTAGTCGTTACACGGTGCTTACGATCCCGAGGGACCAAAAGTAAACCCATGAGCTGGTACCTGCTGTTAGCACTGAATAATAATACTATAATAATGGGTTCAAATTCCATAAGTTTCAACACATCTAAAATACTGATAATGAATAATAATATCTGAATCTCAGATATTATCCAAGAATCAGGTCTGAAAAGCCTCTAACTAAAACTGTCTAAAAGTGGAGTTGATGGGACACTTCCTCAACTAACTCCATCTTCTAAAATACTGCTAAACTAAAGTACTAAAATAAAATTACATCCTCGGTAGATGAGGACTCATAGCTAAGTCTGCTACTGCTGGGTGAATCTGTTTAACCGCAGTCAGGAACCTAAGTGTCTGAACCTATGATATAAAATATCATAGTGCAAGAAACGGGTATGCGATTAGTATGAGGGAATGTACTGGTATGCTAAATAAGGTAAGGCTAATTGCATGGGTTCATATGCATGAACAATAACTAACTGAATGATATGCAAGAGCTGGATAGCATACATGGAGGATCTATAACCACTAAACATACTATTCATACTGTAACTAAGTATACTGGAACTGAATCTGATAACTGAAAACTAAAAATACTGATAATCTGAGATCACTGATAATCTGAATACTGATAACTGAGTGACTGTATCCGACAGTCCTGATTCTATTGAACTGAACTGAGTTCTATTCTGAAGACTAAGACTGAAACTGAAACTGTGGAAGGTAATCATCTAACCGACATGCCCCAAGTGAGAGAAGATAACAAAGCTAGGGTCCAATTTGTAACCCTAATTTGAAGGGTGTCAGTATCATGCCACGGGTAAAGACAAGCTGAATAGTAGCCCTTTACTGGCAGGTTCACTTAATAGAGAATGGTGGTACCCTCTACTGGTAGGTAGATCACCTCATCAACCCTCAACTATCATGTTTGACGTCAAAACCTATGCTGGCTACGTAGTTCTGGAATGCAAGAATTGCTTCTAAGGATAACACCCTCTGCTGGCAGGTGAGCCCCCATCCTTGGATTCACTCGGTGCTGAATCCTACTCCCTATTGGAAGACATTGAAATGTTATACTGGACTGAACTGGACTGATACTGACATTACTTAGTTTTCCTAAGTTCTGTGACTGACTACATTCTACTGAGTTTTGTAATAGACTGAGAGTAATACTGATCAAAGGAGAAATACTGGGCCTAATGAAACCTTTGTCTAAAAGATCTTTGAGTTTCTCTTTCAACTTCTTAAGCTCTGCAGGTGCCATATGGTATGGAGGAATAAAAAAGGGATGAGTATCAGAAAGAAGGTCAATCGTGAATTTTATCTCTCTATCAGGAGGTAGCCCTGGTAGATCTTGCGAAAAAACATTTGGAAACTATTTAACAATTACGACTAACTGAATAGTTGGAGCCTCAGACTTAGTGTCTTTTACTCTAACTAGGTGATAGATGCAGCCATTGGATATTAGCATTCTGGCCTTGAAATAGGAGATAAATTGACTATTACGAGATACCGAACTCCCGGACCACTCAAAAGCTGGTTCATCAGGAACTGAAACTTGGCCACACGGGTACGATAGACTATAGATGCATAACAAGAATACAGCCAATCCATACCCAGAATAAGGTAAAAATCCATCATGTCTAACTCTATCAAATCCGCAAGTATGACTCTATGAAGAAAAGTACCAGGATAATCTCTATACACTTGTTCAGAAATAACTGACTCCCCTACTGGTGTAGAAATTAGGAAGGACTTAGAAATTTTTTCGGGACTCATTTTGAAATTTACAGCTATAAGTGGGGTCACATAAGAGAGACTGGTCCCGGGGTCTAACAACACATAAACATAAAAAAAAGATACGGAGCATATCAGTAATAACATCGGGAGAGTCTTCCTACTCCTGATAGGATGGTAAGGCATAGAATCTGTTCTGGCGCGTCCTCTAGCATTGCTAGATGAAGTGCCCTGAGTAGGGGCGGGATGGGGTATAGGAGCTGGTGCACTAGCGCCCTATGCCTGAGGTCGGGCATCTCTATTCCCCTGTCTAGAATGAGGAAAATCTCTAAGTCTGTGGCCCTTCTTGCCACAACCAAAATAGCCCCTTAAATTTATGAAACACTCACCGGGATGATCCCTACCACACTTAGCATAAGGAAGATAACGGGGCCTGTTACCAATATTGTTCTACAACCTAGACATAAAGGATCTTCCCCCTTGCTCTTGCCTACTTCTAGGAAAGAGAGCACTAGTTGATGAAGGCGCTGGCATAGATAGACACCTTTGAAACTAAGGGAGGTTCCCTCCATGTAACCTAGGTTGGCTATACCAATGCTACTCAGATATAGACCTCTTGTTACCCCTCACTCAATCTCTCTCCCTAATCTTATCTGCCTTTATTTGTTGGGAAAGCATCATCAACCTATCCAGGTCCATATCCCTATTCAACATCATAGTCCTACACTCCTTCAGTACGAACCCAGAAACACCAGTCACAAACTTGCTCATACTAGCCCGGGTGTCAGAAATCAAATCAGGAGCATACTTGGCCAACTAGTTAAACTTCAAGCAGTATTTCTTAAAAGTCATGGAGCCCTGCCTTAAGTTCATAAACTCCTCAATATTTGCCTCCCACATATCAAGAGGAAACAACTTGTCCAAGAATGAATCTTGGAACACCTGCCAAGTCATAGGAGCAGCATTATTAGCTCTACCCTTCCTCCATGATACAACCCAGTCATAAACATAGTCTTTCAGCCTCTAAGAAGACAACTCAACATTTTTTTCCTCAAAAACATGCATCACCTGCATGATCTTTCTCACCTCCTCAAGGTAAAACTATGGGTCCTCACCTACCTTGGACCTATAAAACTTTGGCAGATTCATCCACATGAAATCACAAATTTTAGCCCCAGCTACATCCCCTCCATGTTGATTAGCAACTGCGTCCTGGTTATTGGCCTGAACATTAGCGGTGACTTCTTGGGCTAATGCATGAAAGGCCGCCCGAAACTCGGTGTTAAATACTACCTCTTTTAGTTTATCTCGCTCATATCATAAAAATTCATTTTAGAATAATCTCATGGCTCGATAAGAATCCAATAATAAAATCTGTAATCTCATGTAGTAGAGTGGATTTCAAAACTCAATGACCATTAGGTCAAAATATTCCTCAATAATCTAAGAATACTCAAGTCATGGGTGCTTATAGCACAATAGTTCATAAAATCTCAAGTCTCAAGTAGGTCATAATAACCCATAATTCAATCTCAAGTTGGAACTCATCAAAAGCATAATAGATAGCATGTAGATATATAACTCATGTAGAAATCTGGAAATTCCAGATATTTGTCTCGAAATCTCAACATACTCATATACTTCAATAACTCAAACATTTCAACTATTAATTTCTCAAGGATTAAAATCATAGGGTATAGACCCAGCTGTAATTTCTCAACAAAACAAGTGAAAATCAGGCCATTAGACTCTCAATTTAGGGGAAACATCAAAATATTGCAATCAAGAAAAATGGGTAAAAAAACCTAATTCAGATTCATGTAAAATCTCATAGATTGCATAGAATCATAGTTTAAATAAGCTTTTGAGCACAAAGATGAAAGGATTACCCTTGTTCAAAATCTCACATACCTTCAATTATGAAATTGGATGAACGAGCTTGCTCTAAAATCTTCTTCTTTCTCTTGAGAGAGTGTTCTTGCAACCTTTGAACTTGGGGAACTCAAATCTCAACTCGCTATGTAGAATCCATGGTGAGTTCTTGGATTTTTTGGAGAAGGGTTTTAGATTTGCTCTTGAGGGAGAAACCCTAGCATTTGGATATTTTGGGAGATAATGAGGCTGTCAAGTTGCCTAGTGAGTTCTTTTCCACTTTATTCCTTTTCTTAGACACGTAACTTTCTTGCTAAGGAATAGGAAATCTCTCTAGGAAAAGTCAAATGTTTTTCATGGATTGTCAAATACAAAAAATGCCTTAGTTTTAATAATCTTTAAAATAGAGGCACAAATCTGGGTTATTTAAGAAAAAGAAAAAAAAGAGGCATAATTCTAAGAAACAAATACATTCTTATCTTTGCATCATGTAGAAAAATTTATATGATCTGTCTTGTCATCATATGAAATCAGTTGAAGTTCTTGATGGTTCTATTGGTTTGATGTAGTATAATTATGAAGAAGTTGTAATGATGGTAAATTGTGGTGTAGATTATATAATCATGGGTGAAACAATTGACTCTCAAGAAAGGCTACACTTATCAAATGGTGGAGGATGCAAATGCTATAATATTCACTTTTTGTTCTTATTGGCTAGGAGTAAGTAAATGTTAGCACTTCACTTGATTTTTTAGTACTTTGTTCTTTGTGAAGTAATGTAAAATATTTTCTTATTTATGAATCATTGATAAAATATATGAAAGTAACCTGCAAAGCCCGGATTCTTGAAGTTGGTTTAATTGGGTGATCAGATGATTGGATATAAAGATGAACATATCTAGGTACTAGATGCTAAAGTTGCAGCTAATAGGCCTTCCTTTTGTTTAAATTTCTAATTTTTCAAAGGATCAGTAGAAATCACATATTTGGCATCTTATTAAGTTGTCATTAAGCTAAAGATAGATTCATATATCATTGAAATGCAATCACATTCTGTGCTTTATTCCAATAGCATATCGAAGCTATATATTTATTATTCTTATTAATCTGAATGGCCTATTGATACTTTTTCTTTGTTGATGGACACCGCTTCCTATGAATATGAAGGTTCATGGTGAAATTCATAAGGGGGGTAAATTAAAATGTTCTTCTGTGAGTCGACTACTGACTCCTTACAGTCGACTCGCCTAAAGATCAACATACTTCATAAATAAATTAAAATTAAATAGTTAAGCACATAAATAATAAAGAATAAATTAAAAAACACAAATATTTATCCTGGTTTGGCACACCAATCCAGTGCCTACGTCCAGTCCCCCTGGGTTTTAAGTTTCTTTTAGATCTTTGATGAATTGGTTCTAGTACAATAATAGGAAACAAGTTCTGAAGACTTATTTTTCTCTTCAGATCTTGTGACACAACTTTAGTTGATGTTACAAAAATGAATCGATACTGCTCTTTATATAACAATTGTAAACTAACGTTATAGACCTTTGTAAGACTAAGAATTAGACACTTTGAATTTTCTCCTTGAAGTTGAGTAAAGAGTGTTTGTCTTTGGTCTTCTCTTTTTATAGTCTTCGGCTGCTATCCTTTATAAAAAAACCCAAGGAATTTCTTCACAATCAAGGTTATGAATTGACTCCTTGATTGAGAAATATAGTCATGTATAATATACATATTAGGTATGTCCATATACAGCTTTGGAATCACGTCCATATATGATATGTTCGTGATATATATTTTCTTTTTAATTTTGATGCCTTGCCAATGTACTTTCGATCTTCTCTTCTTGATTGATTCGTTCTGCCGCGAATCTGAGGATTAGAACCATGATTGTGGGAGGGTTAATCCTTCTTCTATTTCTGTGATGCTTGATTGATCTTCTTGCGAAGCCGAGGTCCTCTATGTCATTAGCGAGATATTATGTCATGATTTTCTATAATATTTGGGACTATGATGCTCCTTCTATTTGTCTTCACATGATTGATTTTACTTGGATGCTACTTGGATACAGTGGATATCTTTCCATTCTTGATGTCCTTCTATTTCTGAAACCGAGTTTCTTTATCTTTCCATAATTACCATCTTAGATTGATACAGTAGAATTTGAGTGCCACAGCTTCTGACAGCTATATATTCCGCTTCTGTGGTTGAGAAAATGACAAAAGTCTGTTTCTTGCTATGCCAAAAGATTAGAGCATTGTGAAGAATATGATATGTTCCGCTGGTGCACTTCTTGTCACTTTTAACTCCTGCAAAATAAGCATCTGAATATATTATTAAATCCAAATGAGAAGAGTAGGGATACTATAGACTGAGCTCTTGTGTTCCTATTAGATATTAGAAGACTCATTTGATGGTAGTGAGATGAGATTCATTAGTAGTCGACTGAAATCTAGCATATTTACACACACTAAACATAATATCTAGCCGACTTGTAGTTAAGTAGAGTAGAGATCCGATCATCCCACGGTACATTTTTTCATAAATGTCCTTTCTAGCCAAATCTGAATCAATGCTTGTAGATGGAGTCATAGGTGTTCTATAGGCCTTTCCCTTCTCCATGAAAAACTTTTTAATAAGTTCTTTCGTGTATATGGCTTGACTGATAAAGGTGCCCTTGGGAGTTTGCTTGATTTGTAGTTCTAGAAAGAATTTGAGCTCACCCATAAAACTCATTTTTAATTCTTCTTTCATCACATTAGTAAAATTCTCACATGTAGTGAGGTTAGAACTACCAAAAATGATATTGTAAACATAAACTTCCATAATTAGGATATTTAAATCGAGCTTTTGAATGACCAAAGTTGTGTCAATTTTACCCCTTTGAAAAATGTTATTTAGTAGAAAAGTATTCAGTCTCTCATACAAAGCTTTTGGGGCTTGTTTGAAGCCGTAGAGTGCTTTTGATAACTTGAAAACATGATTTGGAAATGAAATATCTTCAAATCTAGGGGGATGTTTTATGAAAACTTTCTCATGAATAAAGCCATTTAAGAAAGAACTTTTTACATCCATTTGATATAATTTAAAACATTTGATTGCGGCAAAATCTAGTAAAAATTTTATTGACTCTAACCTAGTCATAGGGGTAGAGTTTTTGTTGTAATCGATATCTTCTTGTTGAGAGTAACCTTGAGCTATGAGCATGGCTTTATTTGTGATAACTTTACTTTCTTCCTTTAATTTATTTCTGTAGACCCATCTGGTTTTGATTACTAAGAAGTTTCTTGGTCTTTCAACTAGTTTCCTACTTGATTTAGATCGAATTATTCTAGTTCTTCCTTCTTAGCTTCAACCCATGATTCATTATTAAGAGATTCATCAGTTTTCTTCGTTTCGATTTGAGACATGTGGGCAACGAATACTTGTCTCCTTAATGATGCTATGGTTTGAACTTTGTCTTCTGGATTTTTTATGATGACTTTATTTAGATGGTTGCCATCCTGCTTCAACTTTTTTTGGAATGATTGGCCTCCCTATTTCTTCTGTAGTAGTCCACTTTGTTGAGGGTGTAGTCTTTTTGTCTTAAGAGGGCTCTGGAGTTGTACTGAGATCTTCTCTAGTATGTACATTACTTACCTGTTCTTTATCAACACTTATACCCATAGTGTGGTGGTTAGAATCATCAAAGAAAATATGAAAAGATTCCTCAACAACCAAGGTTCTTTTATTAAAAGCCCTGTAAGCATGACTAGTAGGAGAGTACCCAAGGAAAATACCTTCGTCACTTTATGGATCGAATTTTCCTAGGGTATTCTTACCATTATTATGAATAAAACATTTGCAGTGGGGATAGATGTTGCCGATGTTGGAATTTTTTCCTCTCCAGAATTCCTAAGCTTTTTTCTTCAAAATAGGTCTAATCAGACACCTGATGATGCTATGACATATTGTACTAACTACTTCTGCCCAAAAGTGATCTGGGAAATTGTGCTCTAAAAGTATTATCTGGCGGTTTCCTATAAGGATCGATTCTTTTATTCCACTACATTTTGTTGGGGAGATTGTGGTGCAGAGAAGTTCTGAGAGTATTCATTTTGAGCACAATATTCTTTAAACACCTTATTTTCAAATTCTCCTCCATGGTCACTATGAATGTAGGTGATGAGGTGTCCAAATTCTCTCTTTAATTTTCTATAAAAAATCTCAAAATTTTTAAAAGCTTCATGTTTATATGAAAGAAATATAACCCAAGTAAATCATGAGTAATTTTCAACAATGACAAAAACATATAATTTTCAACCAATACTTGCGATTTGGTGGGATCAAACAGATCCATATGGATTATTTGGAGAGGCCTAGAAGTAGAGACAATTAGTTGTGAATGATGTTCTAGTCTATTTACCCTATTGGTAGGCATCACAGATATGATCCTTTTTCAAACTTGAGTTTTTACAGACCTTTCACCAAATCAAGCCTATAGAGTTTCTCAATAATATGCATGCTGGCAAGCCTAAGCTTTTTGTGCCACAACTAAGTATTATTGGCTTACACAGTGAGGTAAGTCAGGGCGGCAACGTCAGGACTATATAAAACATAAATGTTATCGACACGTTCTTCGATAAGGGAGATATTTCTTTTGTCGTGTTTAATTGAGCAGCTTTCAGCTTTGAAGAGCAATCCAAACCGGGCGTCACATAGTTGACTAATGTTGGGCAGGTTGTCTTTAAGATCGTCTACAAGGTATACTTCGGTGAATTTGCATGATGAGCTGAGACTTACTGAGCCGACTCAATGACATTGCTTCTGGCATTGTCACCAAATTTGACCGATCCCTAATCTACTCTCTTTAGGGAAGAAAAGTTCTCGTTCTTTCCAGTCATATGTCTGGAACATTCGATGTCAATGACCTACATTCCTTTTCTGTAGCACTTGCGGATTTTTTTATGCAAAACAAGAAGATTAATTTTATTTAGGAACCCAAGTAGTCTTGGGTCCTTCCAGGTTTGATGCGCTTTCCTTGGGCTTCCAAACCCACACACTTTTAGGCTTATGCCTATAGTTGTAGGATTTTTTCCCTCTTTTCCACAAGTAAAGCAGATGGGTCCTAAAAAAAGGTCTTAGCCAATTTAAACGACCTTGAGAAGAAACTCGCATTCTTTTTTAAGGAGTTTGTTCCTACAAAACAGTGGTTTGGGAACCTTTTAAGATTGTTTAATTTCATTTTTACGTCACCAAGATCATCATGAAGCAAGTCATTTTCAACTTGACATACCTCAATTTTTATTTTCCAGTTTCGTTGTTCTTCTAGAGTTTTTGTTTAAACCAAACTTCCGAACATTTCTTTTCTTTAGAAAGCTTATTATATTTATTTATGATTTCTTTTTAAGTTCATCGATTAGCATATCTAGATTACACTCAAGAGTATTATATTTATGAAAGTTATGTCGACTTACCGCACTAGGTCAACTTGTTTCTACGAAGCACATGTTTGCAGCCTCTATTTCTTCTTTAGTTTCATTTTCATCACTCTAGGCCCCAAAATTTTGAATCTTTATGGATGATCGTTGACTCAATTCTGGACAGTTTTGTTTGAAATGTCCAGTTCTTCCACAGTAGTAACAAATATCATTCTTTCTGATTGAGTCCTTGTTCTTTCCTCCCTGGTATCTTTGCTAGCTCTGTCTCATTATCTACCTTACCCAACAGTTGATGAAGGCCATTTCATTGCTATCATTATTTTCCAGAATATCCTCCTCTCCAGTTGGAGTTGAGGCTACCGTTTTCTTTTCTCCATCCTTGTGAAACCAATTAATATATTTTTTTCTCAAATTCAATAAGTTTACCTCATAGTTCATCATTATAATAACCCGACTCTACCCCCTAGTCGTTACACGGTGCTTACGATCCCGAGGGACCAAAAGTAAACCCATGAGCTGGTACCTGCTGTGAGCACTGAATAATAATACTATAATAATTTCTAAATAATGGGTTCAAATTCCATAAGTTTCAACACATCTAAAATACTGATAATGAATAATAATATCTGAATCTAAGATATTATCCAAGAATCTAGTCTGAAAAGCCTCTAACTAAAACTGTCTGAAAGTGGAGTTGATGGGACACTCCCTCAACTAACTCCATCTTCTAAAATACTGCTAAACTAAAGTACTAAAATAAAATTACATCCTCGGTAGATGAGGACTCACAGCTAAGTCTGCTACTGCTGGATAAATCTGGCTAAGCGCGGTCAGGAACCTGAGCCTCTGAACCTATGATATAAAATATCATAGTCCAATAAACGGGAATGCGATTAGTATGAGGGAATGTACTGGTAAGGTAAATAAGGTAAGGCTAATTGCATGGGTTCATATGCATGAACAATAACTAACTGAATGCTATACACGAGCTGTATAGCATACATGGAGGATCTGTAATCACTAAACATATGTTCATACTGCAACTATATATACTGGAACTTAATCTGATAACTGAAAACTAAAAATACTGATAATCTAAGATCACTGATAATCTGAATACTGATAACTGAGTGACTGTATCCGACAGTCCTGATTATATAGAACTGAACTGAGTTCTATTCTGAAGACTAAGACTGAAACTGAAACTGTGGAAGGTAATCATCTAACCGACATGCCCCAAGTGAGAGAAGATAACAAAGCTAGGGTCCAATTTGTAACCCTAATTTGAAGGGTGTCAGTATCATGCCATGGGTAAAGACAAGCTGAAGAGTAGCCCTTTACTGGCAGGTTCACTTAATAGAGAATGGTGGTACCCTCTACTGGTAGGTAGAGCACCTCATCAATCCTCAACTGTCATGTTTGACGTCTAAACCTATGCTGGCTACGTAGTTCTGGAATGCAATAATTACTTCTAAGGATAACACCCTCTGCTGGAAGGTGAGCCCCCATCCTTGGATTCACTCAGTACAGAATCCTACTCCCTATTGGAAGACATTGAAATGTTATACTGGACTGAAATGGACTGATACTGACATTACTTAGTTTTCCTAAGTTTTGTAACTGACTAAATTCTACTGAGTTTTGTAATAGACTGAGAGTAATACTGATCCAAGGAGAAATACTGGGCCTAATGAAACCTTTGTCTAAAAGATCTTTGAGTTGCTCTTTCAACTTCTTAAGCTCTGCAGGTACCATATGGTATGGAGGAATAAAAGAGGGATGAGTGTCGGAAAGAAGGTCAATCGTGAATTCTATCTCTCTATCAGGAGGTAGCCCTGGTAGATCTTGCAAAAAAACATTTGGAAACTATTTAACAATTACGACAGACTGAATAGTTGGAGCCTCAAACTTAGTGTCTTTTACTCTAACTAGGTGATAGATGCATTTGTTGGATATTACCTTTCTGGCCTTGAAATAGGAGATAAATTGACTCTTACGAGATACCAAACTCTCGGACCACTCAAAAACTGGTTCATCAGGAACTGAAACTTGACCACACGGGTACGACAGACTACAGATTCATAACAAGAATACAGCCAATCCATACCCAAAATAAGGTAAAAATCCATCATTTCTAACTCTATCAAGTCCACAAGTATGACTCTATGAAGAACAGTAATAGCACAATCTCTATACACTTGTTCAAATATAACTAACTCCCCTACTGGTGTAGAAATTAGGAAGGGCTCAGAAATTTTTTCGGGACTCATTTTAAAATTTACATCTACACGTGGGGTCACATAAGAGAGACTGGTCCCGGGGTCCAACAACACATAAACATCAAAACAAAAGATACAGAGCATATCATTAATAACATCGGGAGAGTCTTCCTACTCCTGACGGGATGGTAAGGCATAGAATCTATTCTGGCACGACCGCTAGCAGTGCTAGATGAAGTACCCTGAGTAGGGGCGGGATGGGGTATAGGAGATGGTGCACTAGTGGCCTGTGCCTGAGGTCGGGCATCTCTGTTCCCCTGTCTAGAATGAGGAAAATCTCTAAGTCTGTGGCCCTTCTTGCCACAACCAAAATAGCCCCTTAAATCTATGAAACACTCATCGGGATGATCCTTACCACACTTAGCATAAGGAAGATAATGGGGCCTGTTACCTACATTGTTCTGCGACCTAGACATAAAGGATATTCCCCCTTTCTCTTGCCTACTTCTAGGCATGAGAGCACTAGATGATGAAGGCGCTGGCATAGATAGACACCTTTGAAACTAAGGGCAGTTCCCTCCATGTAACCTAGGTTGGCTATACCCATGCTGCTCAGATCTAGACCTCTTATTACCCCTCACTTAATCTCTCTCCCTAATCTTATCTACCTTTATTTGTTGGGAAAGCATCATCAACCTATCCAGTTTCATATCCCTATAAAACATCATAGTCCTATACTCCTTCAGTACGAACCCAGAAACATCGACCACAAACTTGCTCATACTAGCCCGGGTGTCAGAAATCAAATCAGGAGCATACTTGGCCAACTAGTTAAACTTCAAGCAGTATTTCTTAAAAGTCATGGAGCCCTGCCTTAAGTTCATAAACTCCTCAATATTTGCCTCCCACATCTCAAGAGGAAACAACTTGTCCAAGAATGAATCTTGGAACACCTGCCAAGTCATAGGAGCAGCATTATCAGCTTTACCCTTCCTCCATGATACAACCCAATCATAAACATTGTCTTTCAGCTTGTAAGAAGATAACTCAACATTTTTTTCCTCAAAATCATGCATCACCTGCGTGATCTTTCTCACCTCCTCAAGGTAAAACTGTGGGTCCTCACCTTTCTTGGACCTATAAAACTTTGGCAGATTCATCCACATGAAATCATGAATCCAAGCCCTAGCTACATCCTCTCCCTGCTGATTAGGAACTGCGACCTGGTTATTGGCCCGAACATTAGCGGTGACTTCTTGGGCTAATGCATGAAAGGTCGCCCGAAACTTGGTATGAGACACAGTCTCATTCAAATTATCAACAGGTGAGGGTTTCTCATCATCGTTCCTACGGGTATTCACTCTTTGGAGAGGCATTTTCTGAAATAGAAGAGAACAAATTATTAGATGAGAGGGACAACTGAAGGCACGATAAATTCTGAAAGAAGTAACAACTTTTTTCCTAAAACGTCGCGCAGCCTCTTGCTCACAGATGTGGCGTGCTACACACCGACGATTAAGACTCTACTTAAAATCGCTTGTTAGACTCCCTAGGACTCCTTAAAACCTTAGGCTCTGATACCAAGTTTGTAAAGACCTGAAATCACCTCTCGGGATGTCACACGGTGCTTAAGGCTATATGTAGCCCAGAGCTAACACTTTGAGCCTATTTCTACCTATAGCACTCATTTTAAGAAGAAGTAATTCAAACACTAGAATAGTCATATCATATGAAAGAAAATACAGAGAAAATTCTCAGTTTAAACGACCAAGCAATACAGAAAAAACTCAACACAACTACAATCTGATAACTAGACTGACAAAGCCTCTACTAATCCATAAACTGAAAGTAATAACATAGTCTCTCAAATGCTGAAATGTCTGACGATAGGTCCTCGAACCATGAGGACTCACCACTATAAGGGATGCAGACAGAGGTACTCGGAAGTCACTAACGGGGCTGGAACTGAGAACCTGAACCTACATTATAAGAAAATGTAGCATATAGATGTATATATGGATCAGCACTTGCGAATGTATTGAGTATGTTGGGGTGCATGCATTTATATAAAACAACAACAATACTCTTTAATCAAAACATGCATGCAATAAGTAAATGAATCACATGGCTAGAATAAATATCGTGAGTCATCATAGTTTAACTTTGAAATCGGTAATCTTCTCTTATTCTCATTACCCATAGGCAAAAGGAAACTTTAAAAAATACTTTCAACTCGTTTATATGTATCATGGAGAGTAAAAATTCTTTAATGCTTAAGAACTCATAACTCTTTTGAACTTAAGTACTTGGAATTCAGAATCATATAACTTTGAAACATACTTGAAGGCATTTCATTCACTTTAGGAAAATATATCGTTTCAAGCTTTAGAAAAATCATTCTATCTCAATGGAAAGATACTCTAGTTTAGGAAAATAATTTATCTCATAGTTTTAGAGAAAATACTTATATCAAGGGAAAATACTTTGGTCTTAGGGAGCAAATCTGCTACTTTACTTTTAGGAAAATAACTTGTATCAAGGGAGGTTCTCTTAACCGACATAAACCATGTGAGCTACAAGGAGTCCAACGCTTTGTCCTCCTAAGAAAGAGACCTCATGTTGGTGAGAGGTATCATACTCTTGCCAAGGAGTATAACCTCAACTCAGTGATCACTTATCTCAGCCTCGAGCCTAATATCTCGGCCTTAGGCCCAATAATTATCTCAGCCTTGGGCTCAACCTACGGTGACACGTAGTTTTAGGGTAAGAAACCATAGTAACTTACCCAACTCGGTGCTAAATAATACCTCCTTTAGTTTATATCGCTCATATCATAAAAATTTACTTTAGAATAATCTCATGGATCGATAAGAATCCAATAATAAAATTTGTAATCTCATGTAGTAGAGTGGATTTCAAAACTCAATGACCATTAGGTCAAAATATTCCTCAATAATCTACGAATACTCAAGTCATGGGTGCTTATAGAACAATAGTTCATAAAATCTCAAGTATCAAGTAGGTCATAATAACCCATAATTCAATCTCAAGTTAGTACTCATCAAAAGCATAATAGATAGCATGTAGATATATAACTCATGTAGAAATCTGGAAATTCCAGCAATTTGTCTCGAAATCTCAACATACTCATATATTTCAATATCTCAAACATTTCAACTATTAATTTCTCAAGGATTAAAATCATGGGGTATAGACCCAGATGTAATTTCTCAAGAAAACAAGTGAAAATCAGGCCATTAGACTCTCAATTTAGGAGAAACATCAAAATATTTCAATCAAGAAAAATGGGTGAAAAACCCTAATTCAAATTCATGTAAAATTGCATAGATTGCATAGAATCATAGTTTAAATAAGCTTTTGAGCACAAGGATAAAAGGATTACCCTTGTTCAAAATCTCACATACCTTGAATTATGAAATTGGATGAACGAGCTTGCTCTAAACTCTTCTTCTTTCTCTTGAGAGAGTGTTCTTGCAACCTTTGAACTTGGGGAACTCAAATCTCAACTCGATATGTAGAATCCATGGTGAGTTCTTGGATTTTTTGGAGAAGGGTTTTAGATTTGCTCTTGAGGGAGAAACCCTAGCATTTGGATATTTTGGGAGATAATGAGGCTATCAAGTTGCCAAGTGAGTTATTTTCCACTTTATTCCTTTTCTTAGCTACGTAACTTTCTTGCTAAGGAATAGGAAATCTCTCTAGGAAAATTCAAATGTTTTTCATGGATTGTCAAATACAAAAAATGCCTTAGTTCTAATAATCTTTAAAATAGAGTCACAAATCTGGGTTATTTAAGAAAAAAAGAAAAGAAAGAGGCATAATTATAAGAAAAAAATGCATTCTTAACTTGGAATTATGTAGAAAAGTTTATATGATATGTCTTGTCATCATATGAAATCAGTTGAAGTGCTTGATGGTTCTATTGGTTTGATATAGTAAAATTATGAAGAAGTTGTAATGATGGTAATTTGTGGTGTAGATCATAAAATGATGGGTGAAACAATTGACTCTCAAGAAAGGCTACACTTATCAAATTGTGGAGGATGCAAATTCTATAATATTAACTTTTTGTTCTTATTGGCTAGGAGTAAGTAAATGTCAGCACTTCACTTGATTTTTTAGTACTTTCTTCTCTGTGAAGTAATGTAAAATATTTTCTTATTTATGAATCATTGTTAAACTATATGAAAGTAACCTGCAAAGCCCGGATTCTTGAAGTTGGTTTAATTGGGTAATCAGATGATTGGACATAAAGATGAACATATCTAGGTACTAGATGCTAAAGTTGTGGCTAACAGGCCTTTCTTTTGTTTAAATTTCTAATTTTTCAAAGGAGCGGTAGAAATCACATATTTGGCATCTTATTAAGTTGTCATTAAGCTAAAGATAGATTCAAATATCTTTGAAATGCAATCACATTCTGTGCTTTATTCCATTAGCATATCGAAGCTATATATTTATTATTCTTATTAATCTGAATGGCCTATTGATACTTTTTCTTTGTTGATGGACACCATTTCATATGCATATGAAGGTTCATGGTGAAATTCATAAGGGGGGTAAATTGAAATGTTCTTTTGTGAGTCGACTACTGACTCCTTATAGTCGACTCGCCTAAAGATCAACACACTTCATAAATAAATTATAATTAAACAGTTAAGCACGTAAATAATAAAGAATAAATTAAAAAACACCAATATTTATCCTGGTTTGGCACACCAATCCAGTGCCTACGTCCAGTCCCCCTGGGTTTTAAGTTTCTTTTAGATCTTTGATGAATTGGTTCTAGTACAATAATAGGAAACAAGTTCTGAAGACTTATTTTTCTCTTCAGATCTTGTGACACAACTTTAGTTGATGTTACAAAAATGAATCGATACTGCTCTTTATATAACAATCGTAAGCTAACTTTATAGACCTTTGTAAGACTAAGAATGAGACACTTTTAATTTTCTCCTTGAAGTTGTGTAAAGAGTGTTTGTCTTTGGTCTTCTCTTTTTATAGTCTTCGGTTGCTACCCTTTCTAAAAAACCCAAGGAATTTCTTCTCAATCAAGGTTATGAATTGACTCCTTGATTAAGAAATATAGTCATGTATAATGTTCATATTAGATATGTCCATATACAGCTTTGGAATCACATCCATATCAGATATGTTCGTGATATATATTTTCTTTTTAATTTTGATGCCTTGCCAATGTACTTTTGATCTTCTCTTCTTGATTAATTCGTTCTGCCACGAATCTGAGGATTACAACCATGATTGTGGGAGGGTTAATCCTTCTTCTATTTTTGTGATGCTTGATTTATCAGCTTGCCAAGCCGAGGTCCTCTATATTATCAGCGAGATATTATGTCATGATTTTCTATAATATTTGGGACTATGATGCTCCTTCTATTTGTCTTCTCATGATTGATTTTACTTGGATGCTACTTGGATACAGTGGATATCTTTCCATTCTTGATGTCCTTCTATTTCTGAAACCAAGTTCCTTTATCTTTCCATAATTACCATCTTAGATTGATACAGTAGAATTTGAGTGCCACAGCTTTTAACAGCTATATATTCCACTTCTATGGTTGAGAAAGTGACAAAAGTCTATTTCTTGCTATGCCAAGAGATAAGAGCATTGCAAAGAATATGATATGTTCCGTTGGTGCTCTTCTTGTCACTTTTGACTCCTGCAAAATAAGCATCTAAATATATTATTAAATCCAAATGAGAAGAGTAGGGATACTATAGACTGAGGTCTTGTGTTCCTATTAGATATTAGATGACTCATTTGACGGTAGTGAGATGAGATTCATAAGGAGTCGACTGAAATCTAGCATATTTACACACACTAAACATAATATCTAGCCAACTTGTAGTTAAGTTGAGTAGAGATCCGATCATCCCACGGTACATTTTTTCATCAATGTCCTTTCTAGCCAAATCTGAATCAATGCATTTGGATGGACTCATAGGTGTTCTATAGGCCTTTCCCTTCTCTATGAAATTTTTTTTAATAAGTTCTTTCGTGTATATGGCTTGACTGATAAAGGTGTCCTTGGGAGTTTGCTTGATTTGTAGTCCTAGAAAGAATTTGAGCTCGCCCATAAAACTCATTTTTAATTCTTCTTTCATCAAATTAGTAAAATTCTCACATGTAGTGAGGTTAGAACAACCAAAAATGATATTGTAAACATAAACTTCCATAATGAGGATATTTAAATCGAGCTTTTGAATGACCAAAGTTGTGTAAATTTTACCCCTTTGAAAATTGTTATTTAGTAGAAAAGTACTCAGTCTCTCATACAAAGCTTTTGGGGCTTGTTTGAGGCCGTAGAGTGCTTTTGATAACTTGAAAACATGATTTGGAAATGAAAGATCTTCAAATCTAGGGGGCTGTTTTATGAAAACTTCCTCATGAATAAAGCCATTTAAGAAAGTACTTTTTACATCCATTTGATATAATTTAAAACATTTGATTGCGGCAAAATCTAGTAAAATTTTTATTGACTCTAACCTAGTCACAGGGGTAAAGTTTTTGTCGTAATCAATATCTTCTTGTTGAGATTAACCTTGAGCTATGAGCTTCGCTTTACTTGCGATAACTTTACTTTCTTCCTTTACTTTATTTCTGTAGACCCATCTGGTTTTGATTACTAAGCAGTTTCTTGGTCTTTCAACTAGTTTCCAACTTGATTTCGGTCGAATTATTCTAGTTCTTCTTTCTTATCTTCAACCCATGATTCATTATTAAGAGCTTCATAAGTTTTCTTCAGTTCGATTTGAGACATGAGGGCAACAAATACTATTTTCGTTAATGATGCTCTGGTTTGAACTTTGTCTTCTGGATTTTTTATTATGACTTTATTTGGATGGCTGCCATCCTGCTTCAAGTTTTTTGGAATGATTGGCCTCCCTATTTTTTTCTATAGTAGTCCACTTTGTTGAGGATGTAGTCTTTTTGTCTTGAGAGGGCTCTGGAGTTGTACTGAGATCTTCTCTAGTATGTACATTACTTACCTGTTCTTTATCAACACTTATACCCATAGTGTGGTGGTTAGAATCATCAAAGAAAATATGTAAAGATTCCTCAACAACCAAAGTTCTTTTATTAAAAGCCCTGTAAGCATGACTAGTAGGAGAGCATCCAAGGGAAATACCTTCGTCACTTTTTGGATCGAATTTTCCTAGGGTATTTTTACCATTATTATGAATAAAACATTTGCAGTGGGGATAGATGTGGCCGATGTTGGAATTTTTTCCTCTCCAGAATTACTAAGGTGTTTTCTTCAAAATAGGTTTAATTAGACACTTGTTGATGCTATGAGAAATTGTACTAACTACTTCTGCCCAAAAGTGATCTGGGATATTGGGCTCTAAAAGTATTATCTGGTGGTTTCCTCTAAGGATCGATTCTTTTATTCTACTACATTTTGTTGGGTAGATTGCGGTGCAGAGAAGTTCTGAGAGTATCCATTTTGAGCACAATATTCTTTAAAAACCTTATTTTCAAATTTTCCTCCATAGTCACTATGAATGTAGGTGATGAGGTGTCCAAATTCTCTCTTTAATTTTCTATAAAAAATCTCAAATTTTTTAAAAGCTTCATGTTTATATGAAAGAAACATAACCCAAGTAAATCGTGAGTAATTTTCAACAATGATAAAAACAAATAATTTTCCACCAATACTTGCGATTTGGTGGGATCAAACAGATCCATGTGGATTATTTGGAGAGGCCTGGAAGTAGAGACAATGTCCTTGGCTTTGAAAGATGTTCTAGTCTATTTACCCTATTGGTAGGCATCATAGATATGATCCTTTTTCAAACTTGAGTTTTTACAAACCTTTCACCAAATTAAGCCTATATAGTTTCTCAATAATATGCATACTGGCATGCCTATGATTTTTGTACCACAACTAAGTATTATTAGCTTACACAGTGAGGTAGGTCAGGGTGGCAACGTCAGGACTATATAAAACATAAATGTTATCGACATGTTCTTTGATAAGGGAGATATTTCTTTTGTCGTGTTTAATTGAGCAGCTTTCAGCTTTGAAGAGCAATCCAAACCCAGTGTCACATAGTTGACTAATGTTGGGAAGGTTGTGTTTAAGATCTTCTACAAGGTATACTTCGGTGAATTTGCATGATGAGTTGAGTCTTACTGAGCCGACTCAATGACATTGTTTCTGGCATTGTCACTAAGTTTGACTGATCCCCAATCTACTTTCTTTAGGGAAGAAAAGTTCTTGTTCTTTCCAGTCATATGTCTGGAACATTCGATGTCAATGACCTACATTTCTTTTCTGTAGCACTTGCGAATTTTTTTATGCAAAACAAGAAGATTAATTTTGTTTAGGAACCCAAGTAGTCTTGGGTCCTTCCGGGTTAGATGTGCTTTCCTTGGGCTTCCAAACCCACACACTTTTAGGCTTATGCCTATAGCTGTAGGATTTTTTCCCTCTTTGTCCACAAGTAAAGCAGTTGGGTCCTAAAAAAAAGGTCTTAGCCAATTTAAACGACCTTGAGAAAAAACTCGCATTCTTTTTTAAGGAGTTTGTTCATACAAAACAGTAGCTTGGGAACCTTTTAAGATTGTTTAATTTCATTTTTACGTCACCAAGATCTTCATGAAGCAAGTCATTTTCAACTTGACATACCTCAATTTCTATTTTCCAGTTTCGTTGTACTTCTAGGATTTTTTGTTTAAAACAAACTTCCAAACTTTTCTTTTCTTTAGAAAGCTTATTATATTTATTTATTATTTTTTTAAGTTCATCGATTAGCATATCTAGATTACACTCAAGAGTATTATAGTTATGAAAGTTATGTCGACTTACCACACTAGGTCAACTTGTTTCTACGAAGCACATGTTTGCAGCCTCTATTTCTTCTTTTGTTTCATTTTCATCACTCTAGGCCCCAAAATTTTGAATCTTTATGGATGATCGTTGACTCAATTCTGGACAGTTTTGTTTGAAATGTCCAGTTCTTCCATAATAGTAACAAATATCATTATTTCTGATTGAGTCCTTGCTTTTTCCTCCCTGGTATCTTTGCTAGCTCTGTCTCATGATCTACCTTACCCCACGTTGATGAAGGCCATTTCTTTGCCATTATTATTTTCCAGAATATCCTCCTCTCCGGTTGGAGTTGAGGCTACCGTTTTCTTTTCTCCATCCTTATGAAACCTATTGATATATTTTTTCTCAAATTCAATAAGTTTACCTCATAGTTCATCATTATAACAACCCGACACTACCCCCTAGTCGTTACACGGTGCTTACGATCCCGAGGGACCAAAAGTTAACCTATGAGTTGGTACCTGCTGTGAGCACTGAATAATAATACTATAATAATTGCGGAATAATGGGTTTAAATTCCATAAGTTTCAACACATCTAAAATACTAATAATGAATAATAATATCTGAATCTAAGATATTATCCAAAAATCTAGTCTGAAAAGGCTCTAACTAAAACTGTCTGAAAGTGGAGTTGATGGGACACTCCCTCAACTAACTCCATTTTCTAAAATACTGCTAAACTAAAGTACTAAAATAAAATTACATCCTCAGTAGATGAGGACTCACAGCTAAGTCTGCTACTGCTGGATGAATCTGGCTAAGCGCGGTCAGGAACCTGAGCGTCTGAACCTATGATATAAAATATCATAGTGCAATAAACGGGTATGCGATTAGTATGAGGGAATGTACTGGTATTCTAAATAAGGTAAGGCTAATTGCATGGGTTCATATGCATGAATAATAACTAACTGAATGATATGCAAGAGCTGGATAACATACATGGAGGATCTGTAACCACTAAACATATTGTTCATACTGTAACTAAGTATACTGGAACTAAATCTGATAACTGAAAACTAAAAATATTAATAATCTGAGATCACTGATAATCTGAATACTGATAACTGAGTGACTGTATCCGAAAGTCCTGATTCTATAGAACTGAACTGAGTTCTATTCTGAAGACTAAGACTGAAACTGAAACTGTGGAAGGTAATCATCTAACCAACATTCCCCAAGTGAGAGAAGATAACTGAGCTAGGGTCTAATTTATAACCCTAATTTGAAGGGTGTCAGTATCGTGCCACGGGTAAAGACAAGCTGAAGAGTAGCCCTTTACTGGAAGGTTCACTTAATAGAGAATGGTGGTACCCTCTACTGGTAGGTAGAGCACCTCATCAACCCTCAACTGTCATGTTTGATGTCTAAACCTATGCTGGCTACGTAGTTCTGGAATGCAAGAATTGCTTCTAAGGATAACACCCTCTGCTGGCAGGTGAGCCCCCATTCTTGGATTCACTCGGTACTGAATCCTACTCCTTATTGGAAGACATTGAAATGTTATACTGGACTGAACTGGACTGAGACTGACATTACTTAGTTTTCCTATGTTCTGTAACTGACTAAATTCTACTGAGTTTTGTAATAGACTGAGAGTAATACTGATCGTGACATGACTGATACTATTTTGTAACTGATACTAGCTCTAAGTAACAACTAGATTGTCGGCTATTAAATCCCCCTAGGACTCGATAGCATGAAAAGTAAAGAAAAGCATCATTTAGAACAACATAACAATGTTCACTTGGTCATAATTCATTCATAGAGACATTTCATCAAACACTTATAATCCATTAACTTTTACATGGATGGGGAATACATGTTACCATGCTATAATGACATTATTTCATTCTCATGGACAATTTATCAAACACATAAGAAGCATACTTAGTTCATTAAATCATAAACACTCAGGGTTAATATGGTTACAACAATCAACTTGCTAATTGAAGGATTTATCATGAATATCATGTAATTCAACACATACTAGAGCCAATTCTTGCAACTTGTAATCTAAATCATAGATTAAAACTCAAACAACATCATGAATATGAATTCAATCTAATTCAAACATAGAAATCATAAATCATAAATCTTGTATTTTGAAAAAGGATTCTTGGGATCCATGGAAGATAAGGATCCATGGATAAACATCTAACATACCTTAATTTGATGAGTTCTTGGAGAAATTCATGGGATTGACCTTGATTCTTGAGAGATAGGGTTTGTTTTCTTGAGAGAGAATTATCTTTTGATTTTGGGGAAAAGTGAATAATGAAGGGTTTTACACATTTTTAAGGATTAAATCCCATATCTAGGCGGAATAAAATCATGGGAAAAGACTGATTTAACCCTGGGCGCAACTTTAATTTTTCATTAAATTTTCCCGATCTAGACCCCTGGCGTGACGTTGCGCTATCGCGTCGTGTCACTGGAAAATAACAACTTGGAAATTTCATGGTGGCGCGATGTGGTGGTATCGCATTGCCACTTAGTTTGTGAACTGGAAGTGCATCGCGATGTGGTGGTATCGCGTTGGAACACTGGAAAAGGATAATTGTGTACTGGGTCTATAGTGCAATGCACCAATATCGCAGAACAATACTAGAAATTGACAATTGTTATTTTGACACACTCCGCTACGCGTTACTGGCCTGAATGATGATGTTTAAAGACAAAATTAAAATCACCATAACTTCTTATCCGGTTGTCGAATTTAGGCGAATTTTATATTGTGAGAAAGCTAATTAAATTTCCTACGCAATGGTAGGCTCAAATCCAAAAATTACTGAGTATTCCAAAAATTTCATTTAGGATAACCCATGTAGTGAGGGTTAATCTAGGCTAGGAAAATATGGGGTATTCCAATATCTCCCCCTTGGGAACATTCTTTCTCGAATGTAGCTAGTTAAGTTGAGAGAGTACGGACAGACTGGGTTTACGTATTGAACTATACATGCACAACTAAATCATGATTACATGACTGGTCTAATAGACTGAACTTGCATACTGAACATGCATAACTGATGCATGATTACATGGCTAAAATCAATTTATGAAATACATGACTGACACGAGAAACATATGAGATGGTAACTGATAACAAGTTTATAATGATAATGAATATGGGACTGAATAGGTTTAAGGAAGATTGTGATAATATATGAGACACCATCTAACTAAAGTACGATTGAATGACTTTGACACACTACTGAGGCCTGAGGAACACATGGCATAAACTGAACTTCACAAACCATTTAGAGTATAACATGAGTCATCGGAACTGAGCATACTGGGAAACATAAAGAAGTGTGTCATGAACTAAATGACCTAAGTTTGGAATTTCTGAACTTATGGAACCCGATTCGTACTACAGAGTGAACTGGAAGTTCTTATACTAGGAACTGTAAACATGCATGGTCTTCTACCATGTACTATACTACCATCTCCTCCTTAGCTTAAAGTGATCATTCTATATCTGTGGGTCACTAAATCAATAACCCTACTATTGTTTTAGGGTTTAACCTTGGTATGGACTGCTATGTAAGAAATTATAGAAGATTTAGAAGCTCATGGATCTAATAAGGCATAAATATATAAGTGGGAGATTTTCAACTTACCAGTGACCACATTAGGAGGATTTTTCTGATCCTGTCGGGACTGAAATGCATAAAATTTATTTAGGTGTTGTCGACTGGTGGCACTGGAAGCAGCACCTTATTGATTTGGGTGACTTTACTGAGTTGAAGAACAACTATACTAACCCTGAGAACCTGAATGAGGAAAATCTCTTACTCTGTGGCCTGGCTTGCCATACCCAAAACAAACATCACTGTCAGCTCAACATATACCCTTATGATTCTTACCACACTCTCCGCAAAATGGATTAGTACGACCAGTGCTTATGCTATCCTGGGTCATCGGTACACTGGTTGAGGACGGAGATGGGACTAAAGACTTTGAATGAAACTTGGAACGGTTACCCACATCTGAAATAGGTTGATTAAAATTAAAGCTACCTATTCTAGCTCTCTTATTCTCTCTCTCCTTCTCCTAAGTTTTTACTCTTCAATCTATTCAGCATGGACCATTAACCTAGATATTTCTATCTCTTTAATTAACATTATTGTTCTGCACTCCTTAACCACATTATCTGATACCCCGGATATGAAGTTGCTCATTCTGAACCTATTATCTGCTACTACATGAGGAGCATACCTGGCTAAATGAGTAAACTTGAGGAAATACTCTTTTACACTCATACTACCTTATCTGATATTGATAAGCTCTATCACTTGGGCTTCTCTCAGCTCTAAGGGAAAGAATCTTGCTAGGAAGGCAGTAGCAAACTCTTTCTACTCTATGGGCTCTACATATAGACCCTTTTCTACCTTCTACTACTTAAACCACATATGGGCTACATCTTGTAGCTGATAGGCGGCTAACTTAGCACTCTTACTGAAAGTCACTCCCATGATATTTATGACTTTCTGAACCTGATCGAGGAACTCCTTTGGATCCTCTTCTAACTTAGATCATATAAAGTAAGGAGGATTCATTCGTATGAAGTCCCAAATTATAGTTGCAACAGTATTGGCCACTGGGTTAGCCAAAACAGCAGCTGACCATTCATTTTGAGATACAACTGAATTGTCTAGAGTAGTGAATACAACTCTAAATTTTGCGTAAGAGATATGTACATCCAGGGGATCTTCCTGAACGGGTTGAGGGGCTGACTGGTTTTTGGTTCTTCTTTTGTTAGTCCTTTTAAGAGGTATGTTCTGTAAATAAAAGGAAGAAGCAGATTAGACTAAGAGATTAACTTGAGCTCATGCTCACTCGCATGACATGAATACTGAAAGAAGGGAAACTTTTCTTAAAACATCTCATAGCCTCTTATCCATAAGTGTGGCGTGCTACATACCCATGCACAAGACTCTACATGATGCGACTTTTTAGACTCCCTAGGACACTGTTGAACCTTAGGCTTTAATACCAAGTTTGTAATGACTTGAGACTACCCTCTAGTCGTTACACGGTGCTTATGAACCCAAGGGACCATAAGCTAACCCATGAGCTGGTACGTGCTATGAGCACTGAATAATAATAGTGTAATAATTTCAAAATAATGGGCCGAAATGCCATAAGGTTCAAACATCTAAAATACTGATAATGAATAATAACATCTGAATCTGAAATACTGTCTAAAAAGCTAGTCTGAAAAGCCTCTAACTGAAACTATCTGAAAGTGGAGTTGATAGAACACTCCTCCAACTAACTTCATCTAATAAAATACTGCTTAGCCGAAGTACTAAAATAAAAGCATATTCTCGATAAATGAGAACTCACTGCTAAGTTTACTATTGCAGGATGAATTTGGCTAAGTTCGGTCAGGAACCTAAGCGCCCGAACCTATGATATGAAATATCATGGCTCAAGAAACGGGTATGCGATCAGTACGTGGGAATGTACTAGTATGCTAAATGAGGTAAGGATAAATGCATTGGTTCAAATGCATGAACAATAACCAACTGAATGATATACACGAGCTGGATAACATATATGGAGGATCTGTAACAACTGAACATACAGTGCACATTGTACCTAAGTATGCTGGAACTGAATCTGTTAACTGATTACTGAAAATACTGATATTCTGAGGTCACTGATAATCTGAATTATTGATAACTGAGTGATTATATCTAACAGTCCTAATTCTATAGAACTGAACTGAATTCTATTTTGAAGACTGAGACTGAAACTGAAACTGTGAGAGATAATCATCTAACCGACATGCCCCAAATGATAAAAGATAACTGAACTAAGGTCAAATCTGTAACCCCAATTGGAAGAGTGTTAGTACCGTGCCATGGGTAAATACAAGTTGAAGAGTAACCCTTTATTGGAAGGTTCCCTTAATCGAGAACAGTGATACCCTCTACTGGCAGGTAGTGCACCACATAAACCCTCAACTGGAAGGTTTGATGTCTCAACCAACACTGGATACATAGTTCTGGAATGCAAGTATTTCTTTTAAGGATCACACCCTCTGGTGGAAGGTGAGCCCCCATCTTTGGGTTCACTCGATGCTAAATCCTACTACCAACTAAAAGATATTGAACTGTTATACTGTACTGATACTGAGATTACTGAGTTTTCCTAAGTTCTATAACTGACTAAATTCTGCTGAGTTTTGTAACAGACTGAGAGTACTACTGATCGTGTCATGACTGATACTATTTTGTAAGTGACACTGTCTCTAAGTAAGAGCTAGATTGTCGAGTATTAAATACCCCCAGGAATCGATAACATGAAAAGTAAAGCAAAGCATTATCTTGAACAACATAACAATGTTCACTTGGTCATAATTCATTCATAGAGATATTTCATCAAACACTTGTAATGCATTAACTTGTACATGGATGGGGAATACATGTTAGTATGCTATAATGGCATTATTTCATTCTCATAGACAATTTATCAAACACATAAGAAGCTTACTTGGTTTATTAAATAAAAAATACTTAGGGTTAACATGGTTACAATAATTAACTTGCTAATTGAAGGGTTTATCATGAATATCATGTAATTCAACTCATACTATATTCAATTCTTGGAACTTGTAATCTAAATCATGGATTAAAACTCAAACAACATCATGAACATGAATTAAATCTAATTCAAACATGGAAATCATAAATCATAAAACTTGTATTTGAAAAAGGATTCTTGGGCTCCATGGAAGATAAGGATCCATGGATGGACATCTAATATACCTTAATTTGATGATTTCTTGGAGAAATTCTTGGGATTGACCTTGATTCTTGAGAGCTAGGGTTTGTTTTCTTGAGAGAGAATTATCTTTTAATTTTTGGGAAAAGTGAATAATGAAGGGTTATACACATTTTTAAGGCTTAAATACCACATCTGGGAGATATAAAATTATGGGAAAAGACTGATTTAACCCTGGGTGCAACTTTAATTTTTCGTGAAATTTTCCCGACTGGACCCTTGGCGTGACACGGTGCTATCGCGTCGTGTCATAAGAAAATAATAACTGGGAAATTGAATGGTGGCACGATGTGGTGGTATCGTGTTGCCACTTTTTTTGTGAACTGGAAGTGTACCGCGACGCGGTGATATTGCGTTAGAACACTAGAAAAGGATAATTATGAACTGGGTCTATGGCGCAACATACCAATATTATGGAGAAACAATAGAAATTGACAATTTCTATTTTGACACACTCTGCCATGCACTATTGGCCTGAATGACGATGTTTAATGATTGAAACTTAAATCGCCTTAACTTCTTATCCGGTTGTCGAATTTAGGTGAATTTTATATCGTTGGAAAGCTAATTAAATTTTCTATTCAATGAAAGGATAAAATCTAAAAATTATTGAGTATTCCAAAAAAAAATTTAGGATAACCCATGTACTGAGGGTTAATCTAGGCTAGGGAAATATGGGGTATTACAATCATATGTCATGTTGTGAAGGTCTTCATCTTCTAAAATGGCAGCCTTATTTTTCCAAGTCTTTGGGGGACTTTGTACCAGCTTTTGGACTTGCAGGCTGTAAGGATAGATCATACCCAGTGACTTCAGTTCGCAGATAATTTTCTTGTATCCTGCAAACATTGGTTCAATATCCTTATTTTTCTCTATTTTAAATAACTCATATTCATTCGTAGGAGAAAATTTTTTTGACTTCTTGACTTTGGCGGTTCCTTCATAGGTTACCTATAATTTGTCCCACATTTCTTTTGATATCCCATACATTGAGATCTTTTCGTATTCTTCTCTGCTAACTGCACACAAAAGTAAACTTATAGCACGTGTGTTAGTTTAGATTGCCTCCTATTGTTCTTTGGTAATATCAAAATTTTCAAGATCTTCCATATCAGTACTACTGGATTCTTTACCCTTGTCCTTTTGTTTTTCCTTGAGCCCTAGAATTGGTTTAGGACCCTTATTGATGACAACCCAGGCCTGGTAGTCATTTAATTTGACAAAGATGGTGAATTTATTTTCCGGTATGAGTGGTGTTGTCTGTTGAAGTATGGTGGTCTTATGGAGGAGTGGCCATCTTGAAGAAGAGCATCGAGAATTTAGTAATTAACCATTTGATCTTTGCTTACTTGCTATTAGGCAATGCTACTTGTGAGACTTGCTCAAATACTAATTAAAATTCAAGAGGGTAGGGGGTGAATTAAAATTTTCTTTTGTGAGCCGACTACTGACTCCTCGCAGTCGGCTTGCCTGCAGATCAACATACTTCACAAACAAATTAAACTTAAACAGTTAAGCTTATAAATATTAATGCATAAATTTAACAATACAAAAATTTACCCTGGTTCGGCACACCAATCCAGTGCCTACGTCCAGTCCCCTTGGGTTTCAAGTTTTCTTTAGATCGTTGACGATTTGGTTCGAGTTCAATTATAGAAAACAAGTTCTGGAGACTTATTTTACTCTTCACATCTTATGACACAACTTCAGTTGATGTTACAAAGATAACTTGATCCTACTCTTTATATAACAATTGTAAACTAACGTTATTGAGCTTTGTAAGACTAAGAATGAGACACTTTGAATTTTTTCCTTGAAGTTGCATAAAGAGTTTCTATCTTTGGTCTTCTCTTTTATAGTCTTCGGCTACTACCATACATAATAAAACCCAAGGTATTTCTTCTCAATCAAGAATATGAATTATTTCCTTGATTGATTAATGTAGCCGTGCATAATGTCCGTATAAGATATATCCATATACGACTTTTGAATCATGTCCATATCAGATATGTCCGTGATTTATATTACTTTTTTTATTTTGATGCCTTTCCAATGTACGTATGATCTTATCTTCTTGATTGATTCATTCTACCGTAAATTTGATTACAACCATGATTGTGGGAGGGTTGATCCTTCTTCTATTTTCGTGATGCTTTATTGATCTATATACCATGCCGAGGTCTTCTATATCATTGGCGAGATATTGTGTCATAATTTTCCATATTATTCGGGACTATGATGCCTTTTACATTTGTCTTCTCATGATTGATTTTACTTGGATACTACTTGGATATAGTGGATGTCTTTTCATTCTTGATGTCCTTCTATTTCTAGAGTCGGCTACCTTTATCTTTTCATTATTACCTACTACAGAGATACACTTGTGAGATTGTCATTATTAAAATATAAACTTGGGAGGCCAACACAAGGCCCTGGAGATGACATAGATACATTGTGTGTTGATCCCTCATATGTCTGTCATGATATGAGTCTCTTCCTTCTACTATTCAAACTTTTTCTCACTCTGATGATTATTCGTAATCATTTATGAAATTTATTCTCCTATTGTTTTCTCTGCAGACAGATTTCTTTATTATTCTGCATGATATTTTGTCTAAAAGTGAAGAAGTTAGTGAACTCTAACCAATTTCTGAGGCTCATGTCCCAGTTATGAAATTCAAATTTCAAGGAATATTTGTTGATATCCTTTATACAATTTTATCTCTCTTAGTTGTCCCTGGAGTAAGTTGGGACATTCATCTTTTAGATTTATCCTTTACTTTTTATGTTATATCTACGTTGAAAAGTTGTAGCACGTAAAGGACTCTATTGTTGTAAGTAAGTCATCTAGAATCAGTCATTTTAGCTTCACCTGCATTGTAAATTTGTAGAACTTAAAGGTCTCTATTATTGTAAGTAAGTCATCTAGAATCGGTCATTTTAGTTTCATTTCATCAATGTGAATAAAAAGTTGCTTCATTACTGTCTTGTGTGTATTTCATCATCCTTACTTGACGTCCTTCCAAATTGTAGAGGTGTTCATGTAGTAGTTTAATTATTATTATATTATAATTGGGTTTTTAATACCTATTGTTTCTTGTTTCCTTTAGTAATTTTCTAGACTATTTTATCTTGGGCCGGGTCTATCGAAAACAACTCTATATCTCGCCTTTGAGGTAGTGGTATGGACTGCATACACTTATCCTCCCTAGAACTCGCCTGCTTTGTGGGAATATATTGGGTATGTTATTTTGGTTGTTATTAGTCTTGGTTCATTTAATCTAATGTGTGTGTATTAACATGATTTTTCTATTTTTGCCGGTAGTCTTAATTATGGTTTCACATTGCGAACTTGGCTAGAAAAATTGCTTATTTAAGTTGAAGGTCATGATCAATATATAAATTGTATTCATACCAAAAGAACAAAAAAATTATAGATTATATAGACTAAAAAAATTAATTTTTGTAATTACTTTTACTTGTTTAATAGTTGATTCATTTACAAATTGTAGTAAGAAAACAAAATTTTGTCTTGCAATAGTTAGCATCCCATTATTATTAAAAATATAATATGGGAGATATTATTTGTGTTGATGTTTGATAAATTGAATTGAGATTGTCTAGAAGGGTTTCTCAGTCCAATTTCAGTTTGTTTTACTATCATTCATTATCCGCAATTTTATATTGCCTAGTTCATGAGAATTTTTAGGCCGTGAATAACTGTTGTTCCATACAGTTTTAATTCTCTCTGCAATTTTTTCTTAAAATGATTTTACAATTTTCGTTAACTCAATTTTCTTTTTTCCTTTTATTCTTTCTACTTGATTGGAATTGAAAAAGTCTGATAGCTCTTCTTTGTGAGGATTGAACTTTTTAGGCTTGAAGAATAGCTGTAATTTTTGAAAAGTAACCTGAATAGGAATTTCATTACCTAAACACTGTTCAATTTTTGGAATTGTACCTTTTTGATCCTTATTACGGATTCTTTCACTCTTTATTTCAATTTTGAAAAGATTTTGGTTAGAAACTTTGAGCTTAATAGTGGTTAAATCTTTCGTATAGTTGACGTGCCTTGCTATATTAGCCTTGAAGGTTATTCAACTATTATCATGCTTTTAATATTTCATATCAATACAATGTCTTTGTTCCATTTCTAAGTTGTCAATTTTTTCTAGTAATTTTTTCAGATATATATGATCAATTGGTATTTGTGGCATGAATTTATTTCTCTACAGTATTGGACTGCTTGAATACTATTTTACTCATCATTGTAGGTGCAATTCTTGAAATGAAATTTATCATAGAGTTACTAAGGAGGACGCAATGAAGTGTTCCATGTCAAATATGTAGGTGCTATCCTTGATGAGTCCTCAAACATTTAGTGATATGCTGAGAGACAACATTTGGATCAGCTCGTCTCCAAGCAAGTTATTTTTATGTACTTTTAGACATTCATCTATATTAGTATTAAATTAGACATCTTGGTAGTTGTATATTATTCGTGTTTTAGAAATGTGATTCTGTTTAAGGATCATTATGATTCTAGATAGATCAAAATATTTGTTCTGTTCCTCCAATAGCAGCAACTGAAGCTAAATTACCAAAATCCCTTAAGTTTTGTAGGTGCATAAGGAAGAACCCCTATAGATTTATCTTGTGATGCATTCCATTAATACAACGTCTTGAAGAGGAAAAAAGGATCAATTTCTTTTCACATAATTTATGATGATGATTTTTTGTGCTTAAATGGTTTCTTATAGGAAGATGTGAAACTCAAGGTATTACCATTAAACATTATAATTCATGAGTTATCACTATCTGGTCGTGTTCAAAATTCCCAAATGTTTGCTCATAGTGTGTGTTCCAGTGTTTACAACGCTACCATTTTTTGGGACTAAATTTCTTTGAATTTTGGCAATTGTCATTTATTAAAAAAATATTTTTCGAGCATAATTTTTTTTCTAATTGTTTGTTTATTTTTCATGTGTAGGAAAAATGCAGGTGATCAAATTTGAATGGTGGCCACCATAAGTCAACTCGATCTAGGTTGAAGTGAATGATGAAGGATTTTTTGAGCTAGTCTGATATATGTTTAAAAATATTTGATTTTTAGTGGAACTTAGTACAAATCTTTAAAATGTTGTTTTCTAATTAGTATGTGTAGTAAAAGAAATATTTTTTTTAAGTTGATTGCAAAACTATGCATTTAAATTATTTATTAGATAATTTGTGCATTAGGTTATATATATGAATGTATATATGTAATGTGATTAGTGATGTATACATTTCGATCAAAATAATTATTTTTTAGGCCTAAAGCCATTTCTGTAAAATTTGTCTTGAACTATCAAATTTTAGATGGTATTTCTACAATTTAAAAGTGTGGTTTATTAATTAATTGTAGTATGTACCCAAAACATGCTTACACTTTACAAATGTTGTCATAGCGGATGTATAAAAGACTACGATTTTGAAGTGTAGCCAGTAAGAAAGAAAAAAATACATTTTTTAAGTATTGTTCTAGAGTTGCTATACAAGGTTACGCTTGTGAAGTGTGACCAATAACAAAGCAAAGACAACATTTAAAAGTGTATCGTTATCAGATAAAAGTGAAGCCAATCAGAAGATGCAAAGTGTGGCCTTTGTACTTTAATGGCCATGCTTTTTAAATGTAGCTTATACGGAAACACTTGAAAAGCGTGGATTAAAGTTAAAGGTTACGCCTTTTTTAAGCCAACCCCCAAAAAGTATTGCCTAATTTTTAAAACCGTAGTCTTTGATCAAAGGCCACACTTTTTGCTACTTTAGGCCACACTTTACAAAAGTTGCAATAAGACAAAAATGTGTGGCATGCACATTTAGGCATACATTATTGGTATCATCATACCAACTACATATGCATGGCAACATAAACATGACACACCAATTATCTTCACTGGGGGGAATTCACAACCCCTTTGGTTCAATTTTACATTAGCTTGGGAAATTACACATCTCCATAAGGTTCAATTCAAAATCATAATGCAATAGTTCAAGAATAGTTCAATTCCCATATTTCTCATAATTAAAACCAATTTCGCAATATGGAGTTCGGCTCATAACCACTTCAAAAGTCACAAGTTTGGAAAATCACAATACCTAGTTCATTCACCATTCTCATGCATCAAATCGACTTTAAAACTACCATTTAAACCTAACCCATGCAGGGGGCAAACATGAAACTTCACTTAAACAATAGTTATTCAAAAAATGGTCAACTCATGTTTTCAAAATAAACATCAATACCTCATGAACAATACTTTAAAATATATGCTTTTAGTAAATAAATAATTCGGTAAGAGTAACGTGGATGAAATATCAAGTTTCATGGAAGAAATTCAACACTTGAGATCTTGGATGACCTAGTTCTTGAAAACCCTAAGTATGGTTGCTTGAGAGAATTTGAGAGAGCGTTGGAAGTGTTTGAGTACGTTAAGGATGAAATATAACCCCTTAAGTGTTTATGGATGTGGGGATTTAATTGGGCAGGAAGGGAATTGTCCCTAGTACCCTACTAATAAAATCTTAAATTTAGTCGTTCATGACTACAGTTCTCTATAAGACTCGTATAGAATCATTACGACAGTTCCCAGGACACCCATACACTTGTGACCTTACGACTCAACAGGTACCACTCGTAATGGGACCCTACGACTCGTACAGTCCAATCATTATCAACACATAATCCATTTTGGTTAACACTAGACATCCTATGATTTGTAGCCGACGACTTATAACAGGTCCTTACGAATCATAGTAAGCCACTCGTACTCAAAGCAGAACTTAGATACTTACTAATTTTTTTATGACTTGGATCCCTAGGACCCATTATTACTCCCTACGACTCGTATCTCTAAGTCGTACTCAGGACAAAGACTTAAACACCATTCATTGGACACCTCACGACTAGGGTCACATGACCCGTCAAGTCACCCTACGACTTGTAGGGGTAAGTCATAGTTAAAATAGTGAGGATAAAATTTTAGAAATTTTCAAGGACCAAAAACTCGGGGTGTTAAATACACTCCCACTTAGGATCATCCATCCTCGAATGATAGGACAAGTCATTTATTAGAACGATTTGACTTCACACATAATAACACTTACCATTAATAAAGATAGAAAACAAAGATGTTAGGGAATACGCATACCTCAAGCATGATTATCAAAAATAGGGAACAAGAATGAATACTTGGACTTGATGTTCTCCTTGGATTCCCAAAGTAGCTTCCTCAACCTTTTGGTTCCTCCATAGAACCTTTATCGAAACCACATCCTTAGTTAGCAACCAACAGACTTGCCGATTAAAATCTCAAATGAGACTTCATCATAGGACAAGGAATCTGAAATACCCAATTACTCCAAAGGAACAACCATTGAAGGATTATCCATATACTTTCTAAATATCAAAACATGAAACACTGGATGAATGGAGCTCAATCTAGAAGGAAAATCTAATTCATATGCAACATTATCAATTCTCTTTAAAACTAATTACGGACTGACATAATAAGGACTAAGATTTTCCTTCTTGTTAAACCGCATCACTCCCTTCAAGACGGACATCTTTAAGAACACTTAATCACAAATAATGAACTCCAACACCCTTCACCTTATATTTGCATAGGATTTTTGGCGACTTTAGGCGGTCTTAAGTCTATCATGAATAACCTTCACCTTCTCTATTCCTTGGTGGATAAAATCAGGGTCAAACAACCTATTATCACCAACCTCCAACCATCCAATAGGAGACCTACACCTAACATATTAGGCCTCAAATGGAACCATACCAATGCTAGAGTTATAACTATTGTTGTATAACTATTATTGTAGGCAAATTCTATGAGATGAAAGTGGTCAACCCAACTACCACTAAAATCAAATATGCAAGACCGAAGCATATCTTCCAAGACTTAAATTTTCTTTTTCGCTTGCCCATCTATCTGCGGGTGGAAAATGGTACTAAGGGCTACCTTAGTCCCTAAACCCCATTGAAACGACCTCCAAAAGTGAGATGAGAACTGGTACCCCGATCAGATATGATGGAGACTGAAGTACCATCCAACTTTATGATCTCCTTAATGAACAACATGGCTTAATCCTCAGAAGAGTAATTTGTCCTCACGGGTAAGAAGTAAGCAAACTTAGTTATACTATTCACAATGACCCAAATCAAATCAAACTATTGGCGAGACCATAGAAGACCCATAAAAAATGCATGTTAAGTATCTACCATTTTCATGCGGCAGTTCAATCTCTTAAGTCAACCTACCGTTCATCAAGTTCTCCACCTTCACTTGCTGACACACCTTGCACTTATCTACAAAATTGGCCGCATCCCGCTTCAAGATATTTCACCAATAAATCTTCTTAAGATCATGAGACATTTTTGTGAAACCAGGATAAATAGTATAATACGACTCATGCATTTTGACAAAAGTTCTTCTTTGCAGCCCACCAATATCGAGAACATATAATTTGCTATGGTATCTCAATATACTATAACCACCAATTTTGAAAATCATCACCTTTTGCCTACCCACATCATCCTTGATTTGCATCTAAATAGGATCTAACATCTATTTCTCCTTTACCTCTGCTCCAAGATATGACTTTGTCACTTCTTGAACAATCACCTGAGTTCAAAACATATACTCCAAGATTATCTAAATAGTTAATATCTTTCACAAAATCCCTCTTCTCTTCATCTACATAAGATAAGCTTGCCATGGAAAACCTGCTAAGAGCATCAACAACCACGTTAGCTTTACCTGGATAATAGTAAAGACTCATCTCATAGTCCTTAAGCAACTCAAGCTATCTCCATTACTTGAGATTCAATTCTTTTTGGCTGAACACATATTGTAGGCTCTTATGATTAGGATATATATCAATATGGACCCTAGTGCAAACAACACAACCAACAATTCTAAATCATGGCCATGTTGCATCAACACACAACCCATCCCTACTCGGGACACATCACAATAGACAAAAAAACCATCAATGCCCTCATAAAGAGTCAAGGATGGAGTCGAAGTCAACTTATTCTTCAGCTTCTCAAAACAACACTAGTAAGCATCAGACCATAAGAATTTCACTTTTTTCTGAGTCAACTTAGTTAATGGGGTAGCAATAGAAGAGAAACTCTCCACAAACCATATATAATAACTGGCAAAACCCAAGTGCTCCGAATGTCGGGTGGAGTCGTAGTCAAGGCCACTTTTTAACCACTTCAACCTTCTGTGGATCCACTATGAACCCTTAACTAGAAACAACATGTCCAGCCATAACTCATGATTAAAAAAATTTGCATACAATTACTAATCTTTCAAGGTTTGCAACAAAAGGTGGAGGTGGTGAACATGATCTGCCTCACTTTTAGAATATACCAAAATATCATTAATACAGATAATCACAAATAAATATAATAAATAATGGAAAAACCAATTCATAAGGTCCACAAATATTGTTGGGGCATTGGTCAAACCAAAGGACATCTCAAAAAACTCAAAATGAACATAGTGGGTTCGAAAGGAAGTCTTATGGATATTTGTATCCCTAATCATGAACTGGTGGTAACCCGGTCAAAGATCAATCTTAGAAAAATAATTAGCACCTTGATGTTGATCAAATATATAATCAACCTTGGAAGCGAATACTTATTCTTCATGGTCACCTTATTCAATTGGCGATAATCAATACACATTAGAAGGACCCATCCTTCTTACGCAAGAATGGCGCACCCCATGGGGAAATGCTAGGACTGATAAAAACCTTATCTAACAGATCTTTAAATTGGTATTTTAATTCTTTACGATCAGTTGGAGCCATTTTATAAGGTTGAATAGATATAGGTTGGGTAGCTTGAAGGAGATCTATTCTAAAGTCAATTTCACTTTCGGGAGGAATTTTGAAATGATATTCAAGAAAACCTTTAGAAAATTCCCTTAATATTGACACTAACTCAAGACTCGGCATCTCAGAATTTGAGTCTTTAACTCAGACAAGATGGTACGTACACACCTTAGATATCATCTTTCTTGCCTTAAGATAGGAAATCAACTGACCCTTAAGTACTAAAGTACTACCCCTCTATTTGATGACTAGTTCATTAGGAAATTAGAACTGGACAACTCTATTTTTGAAATCAACTGAGGCATAACATGAGTGGAGCAAATCCATACCAAGAATAATATCAAAATCATTGATATATAACTCCACAAGATCAACTGAAGTAACTTTATGTGAAATTGTGATAGGGAAGCTTTTGTATACCCGTTTTGCTATAAAGGACTTACCCACGTGGGTGGACACTGAGAAAGGTTCTGCTAATATTTTAGGGCTATCACCGAAGTCTATAGCTATGTAAGGAGTCACAAAGAAAAGTGAAGCTTCAAAATCTAGAAATGCATAAACATGAAGATGTAAAACTTGTAATGTACCCATAACAACATTAACAGAAATTCCCTGATCATACCAAGTATAAATAGCATATAGTCTATTTTGATGCGGCCTACTAGTTGCACTGGAAGTGGGACCCTGCTAAGTCGGGTGACTTACTAGAGCTGATAAACTATTAGACTGGGCGTGTTGGTGAGAATCACCTCCCTTTTGAATTAACGCTTGACATTTCTTAATTATGTGACCTAGCATGCTACACCCAAAGCATACATTACTACCTACTTGAGATTCAACCTTATGGTTCCTACCATACTTCTTACAAAGTGAGTTGGCGTGGCCACTGGTTATATACCTTAGGTCTTAGAGCCTGGCTCTCTATATCGACTATCTTTTCTGAGCTTAATCACTGGCACACAAGATGGAGATAGAGCTGGGGCTGAAAATTTCTGGTAGAACTGAGAATGATTACCGCCTTCCGACTTTGGCAGAGAAAAGTTAAAACTACTTGTTCTGGCCCTCTTATTCTCTCTTTCTTTCACCTTAATCTTCTCCTTCTTAATTTTTTATGCATGAACCATTAGTTGAGATAGGTCTATTTACTTAATCAACATGGTGGTCCTACACTCTTTAACCATACAATCAGATACACCAGATAGGAACTTACTCATTCTGGACCTATTGTCAGCCACCATCGTAGGAGCATACCTTGCCAACTGAGTGAACTTGATTAAGTACTCCCTCACGCTCATACTTTTGTGCTTTAATTTTATGAATTCCTAAACATTATCTTCCCTCAACACTAGTGGGAAGAATTTGTCTAGGAAGGTCGTGGAAAACTCCTTCCACTCCATAGGCTTTTCTTCTACACCACTATCTTTTTTCCACTACTTAAACCAGGTGTGAGCTACTCCCTGCAACTGGTAAGCAGCAAAGTTTGCACTCTTACTAGAAGTGACACCCATGATGCCAGTCACATTCTGCACCCCATCTAGGAACTCTTGTAGATCCTCCTCAGACTTGGATCCAAAAATTAAAGGGGGATTGATTCAAGGGAAGTCTCGAATCCAGGTACAACTGTTTTCAACATTTGATTGGTGGTGGTGTGGGCTTATCCCTATTCCTTCATTCATTATATCTTCTGGGAGGCATTTTTTGTAAACGAAACAAACGATAAGTTAGAAAGATGAATTCAATAGAGCTCATGCTCTTTTGTATGACATGGACACTGAAAGAAGGGAAACTTTCCTAAAAATATCTCGCAGACTTTTTTCCATAAGTGTGGCATGCTTCACACCCATGCACAAGACTCTACTCAATACAACTTTCAAACACCCGGGGACACTTTAAAACCTTAGGGTATGATACCAAGTTTGTCACAACCTGAGGCTACCCCCTAGTTGCGACACGGTGCTTAAGGCCACAAGGGACCCCGGGTTATCCCATGGTCTAGTACTTTCTATGAGAACTAAATTAAATGAGAGTAAAATGTGTGTGGAAAATAAACCAATAAGGTACTATTAGTCTGAATACTAAAATATATAAAACAACATGTTTGAAGTATCTAATAAATATTGAAAAACTAGAATGTCTGTCTGGAACAATTGATAATAACTAAAAGCTGAATAATTGTCTAACTATCTAAAAGCCTCTAAGAATCATTAGTAGTTGATGGGAACCCCCCCCCCCCCAACTAACTTCAAATAACTAAATCATAATGAATGACATAATATATCACGTCCTCGATGGATGAAGACTCACCACTACTGTCATGGGGAAACTGCTGAGCTATCTAAGGATGGTCAGGAAATTGTCCATCCGAACCTATGATATAATACATCATATCACAAGATAAAGGTATATGATTAGTACTTGGAATGTACTGGTATGTGAGGTAAGGACTAACTAAAATACATGCAAAAAGTGAATGTAATTACACGAACATGGAAAACTGAACATACAAGACTAAGCATTTTAATACACTCACATTATCTGAATAGTTGGTTTAGTTTGTATAACTTACTAAATAGATTCTGAAAACTGACTACTTGGTGTAGCAAAATTGAACTGAAATATACTGTCAATACTAATTGAAATTATGGGACAAATCATGTAACCAATAAAACTATGAATTTTACCATAGATTCCAACGTCTAACCCATATTGAGGAGGGATATTTCATCCTTGCAATCAGAGTAGAACCTGAACTAAAGTGATCACTAAACTGAGCCTAATTCGATCGAAAGGGGAAATGCTCTTTGGCGAGTCCCTAAATCCTATGGGGGCACATAGTTTCTGGGAAGTAGGAAGCGCTAAACCTACAATTCCCTCTCATTACTAAATCCTACTTCCAACTGAATGAAATTATTCATAGTTCAACATAACATGTTATTGTACTGATAAGGATCAACTTAAACTTGAACATAGTAATGAAATCATGGTCTGACTAACTTGTAATTTAAAATGTCTAAAATAGCAAGTAAACACATAGGTATCGGGTGTTCACAACCCGCCACTACTAAATTATTACTAAAATATGACAACAAGATTTAACCTATGATAGGAAGTCATAATTCAGAGACCTAAAAGATAATAAATTTCCATGATCAATGTAGCACATGAATTTAAACATGAGAAGGTATAAACCGTGGGAAATTAACATGCTTACTTGACTTGAATTCATAAATAGAAGGATTGTATTTAAATATACACAAGAACTTGAGATTTAAAGCATTACATGACATAATTTGCATGGAACCATATGAGGAAATGAATGTAGTTCTATTTACTAAGGAAAAACATGTATTGAATTCATCTTGAACATGTGAAATCCCATAATGAAGGAAAACTCACACTTTAATCAAAGAGAGGGTTTTTGGGCTCAATGGGTGAAGTGAACTCATTGATGACTACCCCACATACCTTAAAGTTCTTAGCTTGGTGAAGTAAACTTGACCTTTGAGACTTGGGAGATGATCTTAAGAAGAAACCCTAATTTAGTTCTTGAGAATGGAAGTATGGATTTTGTGTTGTTTAATTGATGGAAAAAAGAGAAAAAGTAACATCCATTGGGGTTAAATGCATTGTATTGGGAGTTATAAGGGGAGAAAATACTAAAAAAAAAACTTAGAAACCTTCTGAAAATCATTTGGAAGTTGTCCCGACGTGTATAGGTACAACTCGTATGTTCTGGGTACGAGTTATACCATGAGTCGTCACTAGGAACCCAAATTTCAATCCCTAATATTATGGAAAAGACTTCTCCCCATGACTCATATGGTCTGCTTACGAATCGTATTAGTGAGTCATACCCTACTGGCAGCTGGACCGTGCTTCAATAATTTGGCCATAACTTTTCACTCCGATATCGCATTAAGACAAAATTTGTATAGTTGGAAATCTAATTAAATTATCAATATATTGATGGGTCTTGAAATATGAAATTTTTAGTTCAACAGAAGTTATGCTCATTTGAATACGACTATAGTTATATTGTTGATAAGAACTTCATCGCTAAAGGATTTTTCAACTAGTTCACGAGCTAGGAGATATTTGAGGACTTAATATATGACTAAGTATCTTATAAAGATATAAAAACATGAGTCTTTATTCTTGTATCCTTCACTAACCAAGATATGAGTCATAACTTACGACTCGTAACAAGTCATAGGACTAGCACTCATATTTTCGTAACCTAGACGAAACTTACATCACCTCAGACCGACTTGGTTATGCCTTACCATGTATGACTCACATGATCACCTTACAATTTCCAAGGTTTAAGTCGTTCCTTAAAAAGAATATCACCCATCACACATTGTCCTGGGTACGACTCGAACATATGAGTCGTGTAATGTCCATACGACTCTAAGGCATGAGTCATCTATTGTACAGTGACTTCAAAAAATGGGGTATTACAGATCCTCACATCCATTTACCTCATTTCATGCATTTTTGGTGTATAGATATTTCTTATAACTTCCCCCAAGTTATATATGACTTTCGAGGAGTGACATTTCGATTTTCGAGCAATACATTTGAGAATTTTAGTGATAGCAAATATATTGTGGAATATTTAATCTAAATTAGTATTTGGTAGGAATATAATTTATTACCCTTCTAAAATATTTTAAATCTGTATAAGATTCATTAGTTATAAAAAAAATCAATAATACATTATAATTAGTTTAATAACTTATTAGTATTTTAAGCAAAGATGGTGAATCTAGTGTTGAAATATAATTATTTTATATTAGGAGTTTTATTAGAAATAATTTTTTATTAATTATGGTATAATCAAAATGTTACTTTTATTTTACCATGAACCTTCGCAATACCCGAATACGTGTAAAATATAGATGAAAAGGTGGTGATGACATAACTGTCCTTATGGATTTAGGATAATATGCACATAATGACTATTGGTATAAGTATGTGACATCTATTAGTGATGTGTATGAAAGGAATACATTAATTACATGCAAAATCATTTTACTTGTTAAAAAATATGAGTATGCATATTAATGATACTGGTGGCGTAAGTTGTTTCATCTGGTCAACAAATATTTGGTTGGATTTTCATGTTTTTAATCATATTTGATGATCGAAGGAATATTAAATTATCTACCTCAATTTTTTCAATCTTGGGTTCTAGTACAAAACTATCCGAAGTCTTTTTGGAGAGATTTTTTAGCTTTGGAATTCAGGTAGTCTAGGCTTAACCTATCTTAGATTGAGCTTATTTACGATAATTTTGTGCTAGTATTCAAGTTTTGGGAAGGTAGTTGTAGTTTGCACATCATTTGATTTATATAACATGCCTTATTTATCAGGTTAGAATCCCGTTCTAGTAAATTTTAGTCCCATTATATTTTATTATGATTTAGTATCTAGTTCCTTATAACATGGAATTAATTTGTTGAACCTTAGATTCATAACTTTTTCATTAGGTTATGTGAATGTTTATTTTAATAAATTTCAGTTACTATTGAGGGCTCGTCTATACTTTATTTTTTTCATTAATTATGAATTTTAGAACTGCATTAACATTGGTTATGGTATGGTTTTAATTTTAATTTTTTAGTTGGGTATGGTTATAATAAGTTTTGGTTCTAGCCTGGTATCTAGTTATAATGATTTGGGAGTTCTGGTACGGATTACTCTTGCTCCTGGAGTTGTGGTTCGTCTGAGTTATGGTTTGAGTCCGGCGTCTGATTATGAGTTATGTGTTATGTCATGTATGTGGCCTCTCGTTATTAACCTCTATGTTTAGTTCGAATATGGCATATGACCTCTTGATATTAGCTATCACCGTTGGTTCGAGCTTTAGCGTATGGCCTCACGTTAGTACCCACTGGTGTCGGTTCAAGACCGATGTACATCCTGATGACTAGTATGATTTCTTAGGATTATTTAATTACCTATTTTGTGTCTCATGGGCGTATGGAGGAACATTTGGGTTAATAATCTTTTTAGTGTGCCTGGCGGGCGTATAGGGGGCCCAGTTAGGTCATGTTTAGTTTGCCTTTTATTACTGTGATATTTATTTTTCTACCTTTACTTATTCCTTTGTCGTATTTTCATAGCTTGCTAGTTGTTTATCTTTCTATCCTTATTTACTATTGACTTAGACTACACCCCTCGCATTTTAGTTATACTCTTCATGTATTAAGCTCAGTCGATCGATGATGTCTACTGAGTACCCATCACTTTGGTACTTATGCTACACTTCTGTATCTTTACCTTGATGCAAATTCGAGTACTAGAAGTCGGTGATGACGTGATTCCTATTTTTCAGTAATGATTAAGAGCAAGGTGAGTTGGTTGTCATCTGAGGTTGATCCTCCTATATCTATTTCAATTTAGTCTTTTATACTCGAGACTGATGGTAAATATTATGTATATTTTGTATTCTGTCTAGTTTTCTGGATATCTTTTAGTAGTGGGTCCAGTACCGACTTACCAAGTCTTGGGAGGGATTCATTTGCATAGTTTGGTACTTTTCCTTATCTATTGATATACTTTATATGTTTCCTTTCTATTTTTCACTTACTATTACTATTGTCATCATTATATGTGGTATTTTCTTGTTTCTACCCATTAGACCATTATTTATCGTTCTGAGATATGGCTTGTCATTTCTACTAGTGGGATAAGGTAGGCGCCTCCATGACTTGAGAAATTAAACGTTTGTTTGTTTTGTAGGTACATTGGAAAATGGAACCATTACACATGGAACCCGAAACTTCCAATGCACAAACCGTGGACCAAAATGTTTTGAATGCTCTTGTGGCTAATCTTGAATCCTTGTCTCGGGACGTGGCTAGAGTGAATGCGGGTCTTGATAAGTTGGGAGTAGAAGTGGACTCTATGAGTGGCCGAATGGAAAGGGTAGAAAGCCAACGTAGTTCTCGACCCTCAACTTCTCAAAAAACATCCCCAACCATTACCCTCGAAGCCACGTACCAAGGAATGTATCCACCAAATGCCATACCTCAAGCCAACTATTACTCACAAGGCCGAGGCCTTGATAGTCCAAGCCATTCCCCACATCACCAAGTCCCACATGGCGAACTTGGAACCCAAATGCCACCCTTAAATCCGACTCCTCCAAACAAAAATTAGCCAATCCAAAGAACTCCACCACTAAATGCTAATCCACCATACCAAATTCTAAATGTCCAAAACCCGCTAATGCAAGAAGAGGGATTTGCGAGAGAGAATTGAAGGGGAGGATATGGAATATATGATGATCCTTATTTGATGGAAGAAGGTATGAGAGGTAGAAGGATAGAACCGAGGGAGAACCGAGGGTTTGAAGGTAGGGTCGGCCAAGGCGTTCGAAAAAGGGATGTTGGCCTCAACACTATCAAAATGGGGCTTCCGATCTTTAAGGCATAAAGTGATCCCGAATAGTTTCTTGGATGGTAATCCGCATGCAAGAGATTCTTTCAAGTGAATGATCTTACAGAGGAGAAAAAAAGTTTCTATGCCATTGCTCATTTTGAGGGATATGCTACCACGTGGTGGGAGTATGTCAAACGTTTGGGCAATGTATTGATTGAGGGGTAAACCCCCTCCTTGGTTTTGATTAAGGTATCTTATGAGGCAAAGGTACCTTACCGAAAGCTATCAACATGAACTCCTTGCAAAATTATACAACTTGAAGCAAGGAGTGTGACAGCCTACTATGATTAATTTCAACAACTCATCTTGAAACTTGATCATAGAGGAGAACAAGTGAGCCACGATATCATCCGGTTCAAATTCGGCCTAAATAAGGAAATCTCTACACATATGACACTTCATAAGTTTAAAACTATTGAAGGGATCTTTCAAGCGGCTTTAGAGATTGAACGAGAGAACAAGGAAAGGTTGGACTACAAAACCAAAGCCTACCAAGGTCCCCCGGGTTGGACCAAGAAGAGAGAAGTAGTCCCCTCATCTTCGGGGTGGAACAAATCCAAACAACAACCAGTAAAGACCCCTCCATCCATGAGAAAGAGTGCTCAACCACCTCCACCACGACTTGAGGGAAAGCCAAATGTTTCTTCCAATGTCAAGGGATTCCAATGCTTCAAATACCACGGATAGGGACACAAGGCTAGTGAGTGTCCTAATCGAAGAAATATGATATTGAGAGAAGGGAAATTGTATTTCTTGGGGGAAGAATTGGGACTTGAAAGGGATGAAAATGAAGAAGTCGCTCAAGATAGAGAGAGAGGAGAGGCTGAGAGGCCTAGTGATGATGAGGAAGAGGAGGTTTGGCCTCAAGAAGGTGAACTTGAAGTACCTAATTATATGGTACAAAGAGTTATGATTAGCAAAGCATTGGATGATCCTAGCCAACGGGAAAACCTCTTTCATACTAAGTTCCTCATTAAGGGGAGTGTGTGCTCCTTGATTATTGGTAGCAGAAATTATGCTAATGTAGCTAGTGCCTCGATGGTGAATCACTTGAAGTTTCCAACTACTATACATACGATTCCGTATAGACTCCAATGGTTGAATGATTGTGGAGAATTGAAGGTGACTCGTCAAGTGGTGATTTGGTTCAAGGTTGGAAATTATGAGGACAAGGTACTTTGCGACATCATTCCTATGCATGCTTGTAACTTTTTATTGGGTTGGCCATGGCAATATGATAGGTTGACCAAGCATGAGTGCCGAACCAACTATTATTCCTTTGAGTTCAAGGGTCGAAAGTACAACCTGCGACCACTATCACCATCATAAGTGTGTGAGGCACATCAATAAATGAAGAATGTTCTAGGAAAGGGAAAGAAGAAAAAAGAACCCACGGGTAGAGGGGAGGAACCCGAGAGTGGGAAGGGTGAGGGTGAAGAGGGAGTTTCGTCAGGGGTAAGGATTTGATGGTAATGTTGGCTCGTAAGGGCGACCTCTTCAAAGAGTATGATGATACTACTCCCATGCTACTTTTGGAACATGTTTTGAATGCTAACCTATCCATTTCCCCTATCCCGTCTTCTATTTGTAATGTCTTGCAGGAATTTGATGATGTGTTCTTAAGTGAGTTACCGCAAGGACTTCCTCCACTTCAAGGAATTGAGCACCAAATAGACTTTGTTCTGGGGTCGCAATTTCCAAACAAGCCGGCTTATAGGAGCAACCCTACGGATACAAAGAAACTACAATGGCAAATTGAGGACCTCCTTAACAAAGGATATATCAAGGAAAGCATGAGTCCGTGTGCGGTCCTGGTGTTGCTTGTGCCGAAGAAGGATAGAACGTGGAGAATGTGCGTGGACTGACGAGCCATATATAAAATTATAGTAAAGTATCATCATCCTATTCCTAGGCTAGATGATATGCTTGATGAACTAAATGGCTCTTCGGTGTTTTCTAAGGTTGATCTTAGGAGTGGATATCACCAAATTTGTTTGCAACCGGGTGATGAATGGAAGACAGCATTCAAGACCAAATTTGGTCTATATGAGTGGATGGTCATTCCATTTGGTCATACCAATTCTCCTAGTACCTTTATGAGGCTAATGAATCATGTGATGAAGCCGTTTATTGGAAAATTTATGGTTGTGTACTTTGATGATGTTTTAGTTTATAGTAAGTCTCTTAATGATCATGTCTTGCATCTAAGGAGTGTGTTTGATGTTATTAGGAAAGAAAAGTTGTATGCTAATATTGATAAATTCTCCTTTGGTGTTGATAAAGTTGTGTTTTTGGTATTTGTTGTAAGCTCGAGGGGAGTGGAGGTACACGAATCCAAGATAACCGCTATTAAAGATTGGCCAACCCCAAAAACCGTTGGTAAAGTTCGGAGATTTCACAGGTTGGCAAGTTTTTATAAGAGGTTTGTCAAAGGATTTAATACCATTGCCACCCCCTTGACCGAAATCATCCGAAAGGACCAACCTTTCCATTGGGGTGAGGAGCAATCTAAGGCCTTTAAGACCTTGAAAGATATGCTCATTTCGGCACTGTTGTTGCAATTGCCTAACTTTGATAAGATGTTCAAAGTTGAAAGCAATGCTAGTCAAGTAGGCATAGGGGCTATTTTGATGCAAGATTTAAAGCCCATTACTTATTTTAGTGAAAAGCTCAAAGGAGCAACTCTAAACTACTCTACATATGACTTGGAGTTGTATGCCTTGGTTAGAGCATTAGGAAATTGGAAACACTATCTTTGGCCCAAGGAATTCATAATCTGAACGGATCATGAATCCTTGAAGCACCGTTGGGCACAAGATAATCTTAACAAATGGCATGCCAAATGGATTAAATTTCTTGAAACCTTTCCCTATGTGATTCAATACAAAAGAGAGAAAGATAATGTGGTAGCCGATGCATTATCTAAAAAACATGTTCTTGTATCCACTTTGTCATCCAAGCTAATGGGGTTTGAGAGCCTCAAGTCCTTGTATCTCAAGGACCCTTACTTCGCTCCTATCTTTAGGGAAAGTGAAGTTATGGGTAGGAAAATGAGGCCCTTGGAGTCTAGTCCTTATGCCATGTTTGATGGGTTCTTGTTTCGGGAGAGGCAGTTGTGTGTACCTTCTAGCTCTTGGAGAGATTTATTTGTGAGGGAGGCACACGATGGCAGTCTCATGGGTAACTTTGGAATTGATAAGACCCTCAGGATATTGGAGGAGCAATTTTATTGGCCAAGGATGCGCAAAGATATTGTCAAAATTTCCGGCCAATGCATGGATTGTAGGAGTGCTAAGTCGAGGCTCCTTTCTCATGGGTTATACACTCCGTTTCCTACTCTATCACACTCGTTGTTTGATATTTCTATGGATTTCGTGTTGGGGCTGCCACAGACTCGAAGGGGTCAGGATAGCATCTTTGTTTTCATTGATCGTTTCTCCAAAATGGCACACTTTATTCAATGCAAAAATAGTGAAGATGCGTCTAGTGTAGCTTATTTTATTATTGAAAATTTTATTAGTCACTTTTGGAAGTCAATGTGGGGTAGGCTCGGAACTAAATTGTTGTTTTCTATGTCTTGCCACCCACAAATCGATGGCCAACCAGAAGTAGTGAATTGAACCTTGGGTTCCATTCTATGTTCCATCGTTAAAGGTTAAGTTGACTTCTTGGGAATATCATCTACCTCTCATAGAATTTGCTTACAATTGGGTGATCCATTCGAGTACAGGCATTATGCCCTTTGAATGTGTCTACGGCTTCAATCCCCTAACCCCTTGGATGTAACTCCTTTGTCAAGTGATGTTGTTATTATCTTAGATGGAAAAAAGAGGTCCAAATCCATGAAAATCTTACATGAGAAGGTGAGGATGCGGCTTGAGAAGAAGAAACAAGAGGTGGTAAAATGAGTCAACAAAGGGAGAAGGCGTCCTGTACTTGAGCCAGGAGATTGGGAGTGGGTACACCTACGTAAGGACTGGTTCCCTAACCAAATAAAGGGAAAGTTTCTGCCAAGAGGTGACGGTCCATTACACATTCTTGAAAGAATCTATGATAATGCTTACAAGATCGATTTGCCACTGAAATACCATGTGCATAACACGTTCAATGTGTGTGACCTCTCACGGATTGATACCATTGAAGATGAAGAAATCGTGAGTTTGAGGTAAAACTCCTCTCAAGATGGAGAGGATGATACGGGGGTCACGGGCTCGAGACTATTTACTAGAAGTCAAGCTCGGGAACTACAAAGGCTTCAAGGCGTGTTTATGAAAATGGACGCGGTTGAGCTTCTTGCAAACTCATCCAAGGGAGTGTGCATATTTACATGTGGGGGCTGACATTAGGGGCCAAAAATACACCACAAGGCTTCCCCAAACACTCCACACCCTCCCATTTCATTAAGGGCAAAGGGGTCCTTGTGCCATCCTTTTTGTAAAGACTATTTAAGGTGTTTCTTTAGTCTTGTTCTCTTTAGTTAGTTTATTATTAAAAATCACTTGTACTATTGAAAATCATATTCCTCTCAAGAAGAGAGTAGACCACCATTTGACACCACAAGAAATGGTTTCTTCTTGTGTTGTGTGTATCGGCTAGAAATGAAAGTGCTTGAGGGAACCGAGCTCCTCTTGTGTTCCGTAAGAACGTGGTGCTTTTTAAATTGTTTTATAGAGGTTTTAGAGTATTAATACAATCTTTATTTGCTTCATTATGAGTTCTCCTTGCGTCAAGTTACATATATTCTCTATCGTTTAAGTTGGTGTTTGTTGTTTCCGTTAAGTGTCTTGTGCGTTTGTACTGTTTGTGTGATTATGGACTATTTCATGCTCTTTTAGATACCGTTTGGTATCAGTGAGTGATTCTAGTTGGTATCAAGTTGTGTAGCTAGCAATGAGTGCATTCTAACTTCTGCAGTAGCTGTAACATGACAAGTAACTAAAAGTCTCAATCTTGTTTATTATGAACAATTCTTATAGATCATGACTGACATTAATCCCAGGGAGGGGGCGGAGAGGTTTGAAAAAATCTCAGAATGCATCTCTGATATTCATTGAGGAATAATGATGAAATGTTTGCATCTCTGGGTTAGGAACTGGAAAGGTTGATTTTATCGTGGACAAATGCATGAAAAGATATTTTCCCATCATACAAGTCCAACTTAAATCATTTCTGGGGTTCCATTAGTTATCCTATAGGATGTAGGAGGGATGGGAATAGTATATTTTTGGAGGAAAGTTACACCCCCACCCAACCAACCACACACACCAAAAAAAAGAAGAAAAAAATCAAGGAGGATAATAGTTTTTCCCACTTCGCTTCTTTGGTGACTTGAAATCCCAACCATATGGTTAGAGGATAGGGCCTTTCACAATATTATCCCTTCCTTGACTTAAAAATATGTTAACATTATTAGCCTATATTAATCTAAAATGTAATGTAATGTCAAAGAGTGCACAAATATTAGCAATTTCATAGTCTGGTTAAGAAACATTTGTCCAATTTTACAAGAAACAAAGAAATTCTAGATGACAATGAAGACCTTTTTTCCTTCTTGGTTAGCCAAGTTTTAAAGCATTGTGCCTTATTTATCCTATTACTGTATATTTCACCAATAAAGAACTTTTTTCCTTCTTGGTCAGCCAAATTCTAAAGCATTGTGCCTTATTTATCCTATTACTGTACATTTCACTAGTAAACACTATGACAAAATTACTGTTTTCAGCCATTTCAGTAATTTTTTATATGCTGCTATCATCAAGAGATGATGACTAGGTGCCTGCTTAGATTGCGTAGAAAATTGGATAGAAGTGCAGAGATCATCATCTCATTGTTTAGTACGCGTACCATAACCCATCCCTCCAACAACTACCATAATTTTCTGGGATGAACAACCAATTAAAAACCATATAATTCTATGCATAGGGAAAAGAAGAGGCGTGCAACAGATGTAGTGAAGTAATTCAGGTTTAACACAATAATTTGAATAGCAACAATCTCAGGATGCAGATTCACAATACCTGCTTAGAAAAAAAGAACCTAGAACTATCAGGTTTCCTAGCACCAGAAAATAAACGCCAATTTCACACTAAAAATTTTCTTTTCCTAGTAATGTTCACTCTTACTAGCATGCATACATATGCTTAGAAAGTTTGACATAGCATTCTTCCATAAAGAGTGAGGAAAGAGGACATACCGAGAAATTCCTCGCAAAATATAACAAGTTCTCCAGTGATATAAATCCACCACCCCTGCAGAATCAATCAAACAACCTAAAACCAAGAAAAGATTGCAATAGACAGAATGAGAAATTAATCAGCAAGATGTTAATAAGCCTGAGAATAATCCTTTTTTTTCCTTCTTTGCAATTTTGGGAAAGTCAGATGCTGATGTACCTAAAGTCAGGAGATGGATCTTTTCCTTGCCAGCCCATTTCCTTCCACTATTCAGATATAAAACCATGAAGTTTTTCCTCAAGAAAGGCAACTTTCCACAAAGCTTTTAAAGCTTCCTTTAGGTCAAAAACAAAGAGAAATCTTGAGGAACAAAGAATTTCATAAGCAACCTAAATGAAATGTCAAAGCCTTAAATATATTACTAAGATGTCTTGCAATGAAGATACCTGATGCTCAGGGATGGAAGTATGGAACTATTTTATGCAACATTTATATGATTTTGTAGAATTAGAAATCATTCTTCCTGAGATTCACAAAGTATAGAAAAAACATCATTAGCAACTAATATGTATAAGCCATTCCATAGTTCATGAGCAATCTAATTAAAGTAGAAAGCTAGAAAATATTGACAAATCACTTGTGCCTAAGACATGGCACAATTAGATACAAATATCACAACATATCCAGATGCAGATGAGCAGGTTTGTCCAACTCAACAAGAAAAGTAAGAACAAAATTGAAAAATACAAACTAGTACTGCTACTTCACATATTCTCAGTATTCAGCAAGTAGGAAATATAAACTTCATAAAACCTCTACAAACATATTACCTGGGATGGAGTTAAATCAAATAATGGACGAGCATCACTCTCTCTCCTTTGAGCACAAACACATGAAAGGCCTCTGCCAAGCCATTGTTGTTGAACTTTCCACAACCTCCACTGTAACAAAATAAAATGATTGGCAAAAGAAAATGGAAATCCTAGACTTTCCACTAATGAAATGCTTCTATTATAAGTGAGACTGGAATGCAGTTGTCAGATAAAAAAGTACTTCTTTCTAGAAACACGTTCACATCTGACAAAAAAATGGTTATTTTCAGGTATAATATTGTTACACACTAAACACTGCGACAGTTGAGCAATGATAAATAAGCTCAATTACATTATAAACAAAAAATATGATACAGATAAACTACAACACATGGCATTAAAATGGAAATAAACATAAAATATGTTCTTATGATACCTAAACATCATGGATAACTCAACCTCAAAAGCTAGGAGACCAAGGACCCTTTAACCCACCGATGTGGGACTCTAACACCCCCCGCACGCCCAGGGATGAACATCTGGAGCATGGAAAATATAAAATGGGGGACCCAACATTGTAAATAATGAACTGGATGGTCCTGACTCTGATACCATGACAAAAAAATAGACCTTGGGCCTAACTCAACCTCAGAATCTAGCTCATAAGGGGAGGATTGCCCAAGATCATATAAAGAGACCAAGGATCCTTTAACCCACTGATATAGGACTCCAACATGTAATACAATAGAAATTATGAAGGATACTTCATGCTTGATTTAGTAGTTGAAAGAAACAACCTCTAGCAGAAATGCAAGGTAAGGTTGTGTACGATACACCCTTGTGGTGGGGCCCTTCCCCAAACCCCGCACATAAAGGTAGATTTAGTGCACCGGGCTTCCCCTTTTAAGTGACTATGTATATCGTTATGTGGATCTGATTTGGACAACAGGCATGATAGAATTTGTAACGGCCCAAAGTTTTTTCTAGCTAAATTTTTGTCCCTAAAATATCAAGCATTGGATTCTAGAATGATTTATAATTTTTTCCTAGTGGAATACCTTAGATTTCAACTTTTCATTTCGTAGATGATTGAATAAGTTTTCCGTCGACATAAGATGCGTCCAAAATGGACACTCGGTGAAGGAGTTATGGGTAATTTAAGTCCTAGTCATAAAACACCGTCATTCCTATCCTTGGCGCGTCGTGGAGAGAGTGTAAATGACGACGGTAAATTTCCAGTGGGACTCCGCGATGGTGTCGCATCACGGAGTGGGCCAAATTCCCATTCGTCAGTTTCCAGTGAGCCACCACAAAAGAGGCGTATCGCGGTGGCCCATGAAATCGAGCTCCCAGTTATATTTTAATACCGGTCTAATTAATGGTATATTGGGTATTTTCCCACACCCTTATCAGTCCAAACACGAGATTTCAACCCCAATTGAGCATATTACTCATACATTCACAAAAAATATTCAAGAACACTCTCTAGGGTTCCATATTGATAATCCAAATAAATCAAGATTCAACCTTGGGTTTTCAAAACAAATTGAAGATTTGGAATGCCCAAGCCGTGGGAATCAAGAAGCATCCTTTAAATTTCTAGATAGAGGTATGTGGAGTTTATCCTAAAAAGTCTAGATGGGCTTAAAACCATTAGAGCATGATTTTTAGATTTTTATGCATGAATTACAAAGGGGTTTTGGAATCTATGTTCTAAATTACGTACTCCGAATGTTTTAATGTTACTACTGTTTTGACCTTGTGTTCCTATACCCTAAATTGATTTACATGTTTATGCATATGTATGGAATTTGATATTTAAGACCGTTGAGAGCATAAATTATGAACTCCCTCTCGTGTATTGAATTAAAGATTATGGTTTTGTGATTTGAAAGATGTTTTCGCAATATTATAGCATTTGAGCATGATTTGAAATTGTTGAGAGGGTGTTTCTTGATATAAATGCGTTCTTATGTTTAAGGGAAAGAATTGCATATGAATTGAGAACTTTCACATGACCACCTTGTACTGTAATATTGAAATGCTTGACAAAGATGAGTTCCTTGCATGTGTTTAAATAAGGTTTGAGAAATAGTTTCTTTGAATTGAATTATTGAAATGGTGGTCCCAAAACTTGTGTTTTAAAATTAGAGATTTACGATAGACTAATAATGGCTCAGAGATGTGACTTGTAAGTCAATGGCATGGCGATACCATATGTATTTATGCCATAACAAATTTTATTTTCAGAGTATGTTTTCAGAGATTGTATGTTTTGATAGAGTTTTAAAAAGGCGATTAAAGATGGTTAGGTGGTTACCCAAAGAAGGCGCGAGTTCAAGCAACTCTTAGTCCGAAACTGTATTTGCCGATTCGGGTAGATTATTATTGTACGCTGGCGACGACCATGTGGCGTAGTAGATTCAGAGACTCCGACCCTTGCGGTACACTTGGGTTGGGGGATTCGCTGCCGAGTTAATGACAGTTTCCATATAGCCCATGGAATTTTTCAGAGTTGTAGGGTATACCTCCTAGCATAGAAGTAACACAGATTTCTCAGAGTTGAGATAATTTTTACAGAGTCTTTAAAATACCCATGTGAATTCTTACTATATGATATACTTATGAATTGTTTTAAATTTCTCTCATTTATGTTGAATAATAAATGATTATTTTGGATATGCTCTGCATACCAATACATCTGTATTGACCCCTCCCATTCCCCCTACCTCTTAAGTTCTGAGACTCAGTCTAGGGGTACAGATAAGTAGTAGATAATTCAGACAGCTGATCAGATTGTGTAGTGGTTAGTCTTCTTTATTCCAGAAGGCCTGTCTTTTCAGATTATGTCACTTATTTTAGTTTTGGCCTACTGGGGGCCTTGTCCCAGTTTCAGACAGTTGTTAGTTTTTTATGTAGTAGAGATTTCGTAGACCGAGTCAAAGGTTATTTAGATATAGTTGATTTACAGTTTCCATACTTGCATTGAATTCAAAATTGACCATGTTTCCGTAGCAGATTATGTTTATGCATCTTCTTTTATTATATGAATATTATGCATGATTACCAAATAAAGAAGGGTGTTTCGGGCTTTCATGGTTTGGGATGTCCGTCACGGCCAGGCCCTCATTTGGGTCATGAAAAACTTGGTATCAAAGCACGGTTCATGGTCCTAGGGTGTCTACAAAATCGCGTGGGGTAGAGTCTTGTTTATGGTGTGTAGCGCGCCACACTTTTAAGCAGGAGGCTACTAGGCGTTTAAGAATATTTCTCTTCTTTGTTATTTAGTTCTTGCTTCATAGTCTAATTTGTCCCCTAATCAATGACCTTTTGCTTTTCAGAAAACCAGCGATGCCTCTTCGTCGCCCCAACGTTAATGCTCAGGATGATGAAGTCTGTCCTACCTATGGGATACGGACCCAAAATAAAGATCATAATTCCGAACATGTTCCTACTCTGGGAGTACCTCCTATACCGACCAGTCCTCCCAGAGTTCCCCGAATGGGGGCCAATCCCACTCAGCCTCGTGAAGGAAAGGTTTCTAATGCTGAATTCAGACAGTCTATTCATATACTAACATAGCTGGTAGCCACACAGACTCAGAGGTCAGAGGATACTAGGTTTGTGTCTGTTACTTCTGAGGCTACTAGGGTGGGTCAGTTCATGAGAATGAACCCACCCAAGTTTACTGGCATCAAGGTAGAAGAAGATCCACAGGAGTTTGTGGATGAGATTGAGAAGATCTTTAAGGTGATACATGTGGAGGATATAGAAGGGGTGGAGTTGGCAACTTATCAACTAAAGGTTATAGTAAACCAATGGTACAATGAGTGGGAAGATGTGAAGGGTGATAGTGCTGACCCCACAGTTTGGGACGAGTTTGTGGAAGCTTTTCTTGATCGATTCTTTTCTCTGGAGCTGAAGGAAGCTAAAGCAAAGGAGTTCATGAACCTTAAGTAGGGTAAGATAAGTGTTCAGGAGTATACTTTAAAGTTTAACTAGCTTTCCCGTTATGCTCCTGAGATGACGAGTAGTATGAGGGACCGAATAAGGAAGTTTGCTTCCGGCCTTTCAGATGATCTAGTGCTTGAATGTCAAGGGGCGATGCTAAATAGGGATAAAGACTTTGCTAGGCTGTCAGTCCATATGCAATAGGTAGAAGAAAAGAAAAATAAAGTTGTTGAGTCTAAAGAGAAGGACAGGCAGGCAAAGAGAGCCAGAGAGACAGTCCAGAGTCATAGTCAGTAGGAAAGTGGTAATTGGGGAGGCAAATGGCAAAAGAAAAAGAATTGGGGTAATGCACAGTCGGCAGCTAGTGCTCCAGTGTACAGATCCACAGCTGAGTAGCGCACCCAGAATTTTTAGTCTAGTCAGGGGCCGAGGATTTAGGGTACGCAGTCGCAGGGAAGTGTAGCCCAGAACTTTCGATCCTATCCGTGCTGTGGGAAATGCGGGAGGAATCATCCAGGGAGATGTCAGTTTGGTGCTTTGGTGTGTTATTCATGCAGCCATCCAGGCCATATATAGAGAGACTTTACGGCAGCAAAGAGTAATATTAAAGGATCCAAGTCGAAGTGAATTCATCTACACCACCACCTCAGAAGGGTGCCACTTCAGCCGCCAAAAATGGTCGTAATTGATTGTATGCTTTGACCAACCGCCAGGAGGCAGAGGCCTCACCAGATGTAGTCACCGGTACGTTGCAAATCTTTTCTCGTGATGTGTATGTATTACATGATCCCGGGTCTACCTTGTCTTATGTGACCCCATACGTGGCTATTGGTTTTGGGTTTGAGCCTGATGTGATTGCTAAACCTTTTTTGGTTTCCACCCTAATGGGAGATTCTGTTGTGGCTAGGAGGATGTATAGAAATTGTGTTGTGTCTATTTTCAGTCGGGATACTGAGGCAGATCTCATAGAACTTGATATGGTTGATTTTGATGCCATCTTAGGGATGGACTGGCTCCATTCGTGCTATGCCACCTTGAATTATAAGACCTGAAGAGTCACCTTTTTTTTCTGAATGTGTCTGTGATAGAATGGGAGGGACATTCTCTAGCACCTAGAGGGCACTTTATATCTTATCTCGGGGCTCGTAAACTTATTTCCAAAGATTGCTTGTATCATCTTATTCGGGTTAAAAATTCTAGTGCCGAAAGTTTCCCTCTTCAGTCTGTCCTCGTAGTGAATAAATTCCTAAAAGTCTTTCCAGATGATCTCCCAGGAATACCACCTGATAGGGAGATAGATTTTGGTATTGATTTATTGCCAGATACCTGTCCTATTTCTATTCCACCATATAGGATGGCTCCTGCAGAGCTAAAAGAGTTGAAAGAACAACTAGCAGATCTTCTAGATAAAGGTTTTATCCGCCCCAGTGTGTCTCCCTGGGGTGCACCTGTACTTTTCGTGCGAAAGAAAGATGATTCCCTACGTATGTGCATAGATTATTGCCAGTTAAACAAGGTCACTATAAAAAATAAGTATCCGCTTCCTTGGATTGATGATCTGTTTGACCAACTTCAGGGTGCTAAGTGATTTTCTAAAATAAACCTTCATTCAAGATATCATCAATTGAAAGTTAGGGAGTTAGACATTTCCAAGACAGCTTTTCAAACCAGATATGGTCATTATGAATTCCTAGTCATGTCCTTCGGGTTGACTAATGCCCCTACAACCTTTATGGACCTAAAGAATAGGGTCTTCTGACAATTTCTAGACTTGTTTGTCATAGTTTTCATTGATGATATCTTGATTTATTCCAAAAGTGAGGAGGACCATGCCAATCACCTCCGAATTATCCTCCAGACTCTCAAAGATCATAAGTTATATGCAAAAATTTTCAAGTGTGAATTCTGGTTGAATCTTGGGGCATATTATATCTAGTGAAGGGATTAAGGTTGATCCCCAAAAGATTGAGGCAGTGAGAAAATGGCCCAGACCTACGACTCCAACCGACATTCGGAGCTTCTTGGGTTTAGCGGGTTATTACAGAAGATTCGTCGAGTGTTTTTCTTCCATAGCCTCACCACTTACTAAGTTGACTCAGAAAAAGGTGAAGTTTTTGTGGTCTGACTTTTGTGAGAATAGTTTTGAGAAGTTTAAATACAAGTTGACTACTACTCCTGTTTTGACACTTCCAGAGGGTACAAAAGGTTTTGTTGTATACTGTGATGCATCCCGAGTGGGACTTGGGTGTTTTCTTATGCAACACGGTAAGGTAGTGGCTTATGCATCCAGGCAGTTAAAGGTGCATGAGCGGAACTACCCTACTCATGATTTGGAGTTAGCGGCTGTGGTTTTTGCACTTAAGATCTGGCGACAATATTTATATGGGGTACACGTTGATATATTTACTGACCACAAGAGTTTACAGTATGTTTTCTCGTAGAAATAATTGAATCTCAGGCAGATGCGGTGGTTGGAAATTTTAAAAGACTATGACATAAGCCTACACTATTATTCAGGCAAGGCGAATGTGGTAGCCGACGCTCTCAGCAGGTTATCTATGGGCAGTCTTTCTTATGTGGGGAAAGAAAAGAGGATGATGGTGAAGAATATTCACTGACTTACAAATCTAGGAATGTGACTTTTGGATTTCGATTGGATTTCGAGGATGGAGGAGTGGTTGTTCATGAGATAGCTAAATCTTCCCTTTGTGCAGAAGTCAAAGAGAAGTCGGTTCAAGATCCCATCTTGATGTAAATCAAGAAAGATGTGGGTCAACAAAAAGTATTGTCTTTTGAAATTGGTGGTGATGGTGTTTTGAGATACCAGGGTATATTGTGTGGGCCAGATGTAGATGGTCTGAGGAAGAGAATCCTTGAAGAAGCTAACACGTCGAGGTATGTTGTTCACCCTGGCGCTACTAAGATGTATCAGGATTTGAAAACTATTTATTGGTGGAATAATATGAAGCGTGATGTGGCTAACTATGTTGCCAAGTGCTTGAATTGTAAACAAGTTAAAGTGGAACATCTGAGGCCAGGTGGTTCTTATCAAGAGATAGCTTTGCCTTTGAGGAAGTGGGAGATGATTAATATGGACTTCATTACAAGAATTACGAGGTCCCGAAACTAGTACGATTCCATTTGGGTGATTGTAGATAGGTTGACAAAGTTAGCTCACTTTTTACCTGTCAAGACAAATTATTCGGGAGAGGATTATGCCAAGTTGTTCATTGCAGAAATAGTTTGTTTGCATGGGGCACCTGTGTCCATCATATCTAATAGAAGTACACAGTTTTCTTCACAGTTTTGGAGATAGTTTCAAAAGGGTTTAGGTACCCAAGCGAATTTGAGCTCGGATTTCCACCCTCAGACAGACGGGCAAGCTGAGCACCCCATCTAGACCCTTGAGGATATGTTGAGGGCCTGCGTGATTGATTTTAAAGGTAGTTTGGTAGAGCACTTTCCATTGATAGAGTTCACATATAATAACAGTTTCCATTCCAGTATTAAGATGACACCTTTTGAGGCATTGTATGAGAGAAGATGTAGGTCCCTGATACAATGGTATGAAGTAGGTGAGATGCAAATATTTGGTCTTGATCTTGTTCATCAGGAAATAGAGGATGTAAAAGTCATTAGAGAGCGACTTAAGACAGCTCAGAGTCATCAGAAGTCCTACGCCGATGTTAGGAGAAGAGATCTAGAGTTTGAGGTTGGAGATTGGGTATTTCTCAAGTTTTCTCCCATGAAGGGAGTCAGGCAATTCGGGAAGAAAGGTAAGATGAGTCCTCTCTAAAATAGGACCATATCATATTGTGAGAAGGATAGGTAGAGTTTCATATGAGTTAGGATTGCCAACTAGTTTGGGTTCGGTTCGTCCGGTATTACATATATCTATGTTGAAGAAGTGTATTGGAGACCATTCTTTAGTATTGCCTATCGAAGAAATCAAAGTAACAGACTCCTTATCCTTTAAAGAAGAGCCTGTAGAGATTTTGGATTGCCAAGTTAGAAGATTGAGGAACAAAGAGATAGCCTCAGTTAAAGTGTTGTGGAGAAACCAAAAAATTGAAGAAGCGACTTAGGAATTAGAAGTTGACATGAGAGCTAGATACCCAAACCTTTTTGACCCAATGGATGATGAAATGAAAGGTATAATCCTTGAGTTATTCTTTCTATGCCTTAGTATGCTTGAAATTATACGTGCCTGTATTCCGTGTGTTCCCAAGGGGGGATATTGTAACACCCCAAAATTTTTCCTAGTTAAATTTTTGTCCCTAAAGTATCAAGCATTGGCTTCTAGAGTGATTTATATTTTTTACAAGTGGAATCCCGTAGATTTCAACTTTTCATTTCGTAGATGATTGAATAAGTTTTCCGTCGACATAAGATGCGTCCAAAACGGACACTCGCTGAAGGAGTTATGGGTGATTTAAGTCCTAGTCATATAACATCGTCATTCATATCCTTCATGATGGTGGCGGAGAGGGTGTAAATGATGATGGTCAATTTCCAGTGGGACTTCATAATGGTGGCGTGTCGCAGAGTGGGCTAACTTCCCATTCGTCAATTTTTAGTGAGCCACGACAATAGTGGCACGTCGCGGTGGCCCATAAAATTGAGCTCCCTGTTATATTTTAATACCGGTCTCATTATGGGTATATTGGGTATTTTCCCACACCCTTATCAGTCCAAACATGAGATTTCAACCCCAATTGAGCATATTACTCGTACATTCACCAAAAATATTCAAGAACACTCTCTAGGGTTCCATATTGATAATCCAAATAAATTAAGATTCAACTGTGGGTTTTAAAAAAAAATTAAAGATTTGGAATCCCCAAGCCGTGGGCATCAAGAAGCATCGTTTAAATTTCTAGATAGAGGTACGTGGGGTTTATCCTAAGAAAACTACATTGTCTTAAAACCATTAGAGAATGATTTTTAGATTTTTATGCATGAATTTCAAAGGGGTTTTGGAATCTATGTTCTAAATTACGTAGTCCGAATGTTTTAATGTTACTATTGTTTTGACCTTGTGGTCCTATCCCCTAAATTGATTTACATGTATACGTATATGTATGGAATTTGAGATTTAAGATCTTTGAGAGCATAAATTATGAACTCCCTCTCGTGTATTGAATTAAAGATTATGGTTTTGTGATTTGAATGATGTTTTTGCAATATTATAGCATTTGAGCATGATTTGAAATTATTGAGAGGGTGTTTCTTCATATAAATGTGTTCTTATGTTTAAGGGAAAGAATTGCATGCGAATTGAGAACTTTGACATGACCACCTTGTACTGTACTACAGAAATGCTTGACAAAGATGAGTTCCTTGTATGTGTTTACATGAGGTTTGAGAAAGAGTTTCTTTAAATTGAATTATTGAAATGGTGGTCCCAAAACTTGTGTTTTGAAAACAGAGATTTATGATAGACTAATAATGGCTCAGAGATGTGACTTGCAAGTCAATGGTATGACGATACCATATGTATTCATGCCATAACAGATTTTGTTTTCAAAGCATGTGTTCAGAGTATATTTTCAGAGACTGTATGTTTTGATAGACTTTTAAAAAGAGGCTTAAAGAGGGTTAGGTGGTTACCCGAAGAAGGCGTGAGTTCAAGCAACTCTTAGCCTAAAATCGTATTTGCCGATACAGGTAGATTATTATAGCCTGAAATTGTATTCCCAACAATAAAGGTCGAACTTGGGTTGGGGGCTTCGCTGCCGAGTTAATGGCAGTTTCCATATAGCCCATGGAATTTTTTAGAGTTGTAGGGTATACCTCCTAGCGCAGAAGTAACACGGATTTCTCAGAGTTGAGATGATTTTTACAGTCTTTAAAATGCCCATGTGAATTCTTACTATAAGATATACTTATGAACTGTTTTAAGTTGCTCTCATATATGTTGAATATATGTTGAATAATAAATGATTATTTTGGATATGCTCTGCGTACCAGTACATATGTATTGACCCTTCCCCTCTCCCCCTACCTTTCAAGTTCTGAGACTCTATCTAGGGGTCCAGATAAACAGTAGATAATTCAGATAGCTGGTCAGATTGTGCAGTGGTGAGCCTTCTCTATTCCAGAAGGCCTGTCTTTTCAGATTATGTCACTGATTTCAATTTTGGCCTATTGGGGGCCTTATCCCAGTTTTAGACAGTTGTCAAATTTTCATGTAGTATAGATTTCGTAGACTGAGTCAAAGGTTATTTAGATGTAGTTGATTTACAGTTTTCATACCTGTGTTGAATTCAGAATTGACCATGTTTCCGTAGAAGATTATGTTTTCGCATCTTCTTTTATTATATGAATGTTGTGCATGATTACCATATAGAGAAGAGTGTTCCCGGCCTTCATGGTTTGGGATGTCTGTCACGGCCAGGCCCTCGTTCGGGTCATGACAGAATTAGGAAGGAATGCAATGCTATATAGATAAAATCAAGGCCACATTAGCAGACTATTTCCTGCAAATATACGGTGCAACAAATATTTCAAATGTTTGGCTCCAGAAAAGGTGTAAAACAAATGACAAACAATATATAATCACTTCATGTTACCCAAAATGAGGATTCTATAAACAATAGCTTACTCACAGTTGAATATCAACTAGCTTCAAAGGTTTAGCTAGAGTTTTCTATACAACTTTTATATGACCAAAAAGTTCTAACTTTTATGTTTTGACAGAAGAGAAAGTTCTAATATCAAACAACAAATGGAGCTGAAGTTCTATAGATGAATGATGAATTATAATACTAGATATCGTTCTCCAACAAGAAAGCAAACACTAAAAGAAGAACAGATTAACTGAGAATTCTAAGCACGATGAACCAAAATAATTGTAAGTATAACACAAGAAGAAAAGTTGACCATCCTATGTTAAGACTCTATTTAACCTCATTAAAGATAAAAGATGTATCCAGCACCATCAATAAAAAATTAATATGAATGACATTACTGTTAACTGTACTAATATGTCCTAGTTCTCTATCCATAATGAGAATATGCTGGATAGATTCAGTCAATTAAAAGGCACACTTCTTGCTATTCCTATGGAAAAACTCTATAGTAGATAAACCCAAAAGCACAAAACATGAATAGCAGTGAGATCTACAGCCATGTGACATCAGTAAACAGCTTTTTTTGGCAAAGAATATATCTACATAATATCACAATGTGTAGCACAAGTGTCTGTTATTTCTTTTTTATTTTTTCTTCCTCTTTTGTTCATGTGAGACACTATCTGCATACGTAAATCTATGTCAATACATTCTTCATAGATCTATTGAGAAGAAGGCTAAATAGAGACATGACATGATCCTCGGTGAAACATCTAGTTCACTTTACTCAAATAATAGGGAGCGGAAGAACATTAACCCAAGTTAAAATGTTATACAACTGCAAGCGCAGTCCTTCATAACTCCTGTAGCAACAACCATCCACCATAATTGAGCCAATCAGAATCCATTTTACCCGAATTAGCTTACAACAGCTCAATAACAAAACAAAGTAAGCCTTCCTCCACTACCATGTAATTGTTGTAAAACCTACACAAACTGAATACAACCAAATTCTGAAGGAATTTTGCCCTTAAGGTAGCCCAGACATGTTCAAAAATGCTCTGGAACATTTTTATCGACAGAAAACTTCAATACTAGTGAATCACAAATCAACTCAACGTGACCAATTTTTTCTCAAACAAATGCACGAATTTTTTACTATCCAAAAAGTAGGTAGGTCGGTAATTTACCAAAACTTCATGGAAAGAAAAGGACGCAGTGGATGAAAACTCACCACACATTTCAATGCAATTAGGCATGAATGCACCTAATTTTTCAATTAACAAATCCAAAATCTCAATAAAATTTACTCTTGAAAGTTTGTCCATGTTGACCACCTTTGACATGTATCTTCTTAATGCCTTTAATGATAAACTTATTCACTCATAAAAAAAAATAGTCTACTGTAATAGAAGAATGTGAACCTATTTCATCAGAAAACTATTGGCTTCCGAAATTGGAGCCCTGTGTATTTTCCTTAGAGGAGGTGTTTGGTCTTCAGCATCTCCATTCTGTTGATGCTCCTGGTTCTCCTCGTGAGATTCATTTCCAAGAGTTTCTCTAGACTAACTTATTGCAGGTTGAGTTTGATCCACGCCACTTACCTCACCATTCTTGTCCAAAAAATTAAGCTTTCTATGAATAGCACCAAGCATAAGATCACCAAATTGCAGCTCATCTAAGTTCTACAGAATAGAATTTTGAGTACTCATCCACACAATTGCCTCTCAACAAAGATTTCTGCAATGACTCACTTACTAAAAGAAAATAGAAATAACATAAACAACTAGTTACCAAGTCCATAAGATACATATTGCTTTTACAAAATAAAACTGATCAGACATATCATGCATTAATTCCTGATCATATATTCCTCGTTTCAATTTCAAGTTCAAAAGGATATTTCTTGAACACCAAAAGAAAATAAAATTTACACTAATCAAGCAGGAATTGATTGCAGATAATGCCATAACAGATAGATAGGCAACATTCTTTTAGAGAAAAGAAGAGGGATACATGAACAAGAGAGATCAGAATCCCACCTAGTGCAACATGAAATATCAGATAGGACACTAAAACAAACTATTTTCTATGAATAGACTAACAACTACCTTTTGCATATTTCAATGATCTATGATCTAATATTGAAAAAGAGAAAGACAAAGCCTAACAATGTCAAATATGATTATTTGATAATTACCTGTGCATATTTCAATGATCTATGATCTAATAGTGAAAAAGAGAGACAAAGCCAAACAATCTCAAATATAATGATTTCTAGAAACCTTCTCTTTAAGCTATGATACTTACAAGGATCCTCGGTCTTTGGATTGTCGGATGACAGAATTGTCACATCATTTTTCTCTATTGCTATCTTTGCCATTATCGGCCTCTTCCCCCTATCGGTCTCACCACCACAACCAAATACTTCAAGAAAAGAAACAGGTATTATGTAAGTAGATATAACAGATAACAAAAAAAGAAGACTTAAAAACATTAATGAGAAATGTTAATAAGGATTAAGGGGATAACAGTCAATGGTGACGACAAATTTGGTTCATGCTTTAGGGAAGATCAAGGTAGTACAATGGGTCTGCCGTGCAAGTGCATCGTCTGCAGGCCAACACCTCTAACTTTGTGCCTGACTTAGTTTATACTCGTAATCTTGAAATATCTCAAAATCCTTCAAAAAAACAACTAAGTTTGACTTGATCAACTTTTCTCAAAAACGCCATACAAAAACACATATAACTTCTAGATCATTTCTCTATTGACTTGCATTTTCTTTTCATTCTGGAATAAAGAACATAGATTTAAATATGCGTGTGTGTCAACAAATAAACCATGATGTGGTTCTAAGAACATCAAGACTTTCAAAGCCCACATCTGAAATTAGAAATATAACGTGAAGCTTGGAAATTTGCTCCACCTAAATTCTTATGTGAAGAAGCATAAATAAGAACAGAAACTTTCTGTTTTAACATGAGCATTTAAATACACCCTTGCTGAATGGATGAGGGAGGAACAAGTTATTGATTTCTTATCGATTATAACCCTCTTTGGGCCAAGCTCTCTCATATAATCAAGTAGTATAGATAAAGCATCGGGGGTATGAGCATAATCCACAATTACTCCGAAAGCCTGTTCCTTATCTATCAGTTCACATCGACCAGGGACTACATCAACCTCTTCAATACCTTTGACAGTGTCCTTCAAAGGTGCCTCAACTACAATTCCAACAGCGGCTGCTGCAAGAATGTTATAGATGTTATGCCTTCCAAGCAAGGCAAAAGATATTTCCAATATGCCTTGAGGTGTGTTGACCAACACTTGAGTCTCAAAGAGATATAATTGAAACTTTAAGGGATGAACGACAACGCTCTTATTCTCCATTACAAAAGTTACAACAGGCACATCCGGGTTCCCTTGTGCTCTAAAGAAATATTCATTAGGGTCATCAATATTCAAAAACTTGCGGTGACGTGCAGGATCCACCATCCTAGCGAACAACTTAACCTTAATATCCCTATACTTCTCCCCAGTCCCATGAAAATCTAAATGATCTCGTGTCAAGTTAGTAAAAACTGCAATATGAAAATCATCCTCATGACACCGACCTAACACAAATCCATAAGAAGAAACCTCCATTACCATAGCCTTGAAATATCTTTTCCATCAATTTCTGAACCAAAACTGCATCAGGGGTTGCATTCGGGGACACTAACTTATTATCCCCATAAATATAATACCTTACCATACTCAATATCCCTTTCCTCAACCCCATTGATCCATACATCGCCTTTACCAAGTAAGAAGTCATAGTCTTCCCATTAGTTCTCGTAATCTCAATGACAAACATACTCTTAGACGGGTGCCTATAAAATGAAGCAGCTAACACAACAAACACTGCGTTCGCATCCTCCACAATAACCAATGCTTCACACCCCAAAGTTTCCTCAATAGCAATCTCTTTACTAGATATAACAGCAACAACATCTCTCTTATCAACCTCACTCAAATACAAATGTCCATCAGTTTTTCTCCCAACACAACACACAAATAAAACACCTCTCTCAACTAACGACAAATCATGTTGTATCCCACTAATCTCCACTTCTAAATTATTGCGCTAAAATTAATCTAGATTTAATTCCACCCATATGAAATCAAAATGATCATTTATGATAATCAATTTCAAGCTATCAACTATAGCTTGTAATCAATCATCTAGCAACGCAGAGAGAGAAAAAAAATTACACAAGAAACAATAAAGCAAATTGCAGCGAAACTGATGCATGTAAATAAGAACGGCAGCTCAAGGAGCTAAGCTCGATAAACTATGATGGCTGATCAGGGATGAAACATTTGAGAATTAACTAATTAGAGAAGAAGAGAGATCTAAGGAGAGAGAATTTTGTATTATTAATGAATTCTGAAAGTACAACTGGTATTATTTATAGACAAAGTAACCCACAGTAACAACCTCTTACAAACTAACTAACAATTGGAATTCGCTACAGTGACAGTAACCAACAATTACGGTAATAACAGACTAATAAATAGTAGAGCAATGTAATAGTAAAAATAGTCTACTTCACTTCAGTCTTAGCTCAAATTCAATCCTCTTGATTTTTTATCCTTCTTTCTTTCTATTACAACCAATACTTATATCAATACCCCTGTTGAAGAATCGACTTCTCCTCAAGTCTGAAAAGAAGGAAATATGTGTTGCACCTATGATAAAAATTCCTAAATAGCCTGTTGAGCATCAATATCTGTCCATTTCACCAAAACTTAAGAAATAACTCTATTACCTTTCTTGACCATTTTTCAATCCAACACTTTCTCAAGCATGGGATAGTAGGGGCTTGATAAGTTGAATACAGGTGGATGGTTGATGATAAAAGGAAGTTCCAAACACCTTTTTAGTTGAGATACATTGAAAACATGATGAATCAACACATCAGCTCACAAATGAATCTTGTAAGCAACCAAACCAACTTTAGCATCAATAGGATAGGGCCCAAAATATTTTTCTGCAAGCTTATTAAATGGTCTCTCACTCACAGAAATTTGTCAATAAGGTTGCAACTTTAAGCAGACCAATTTACCAACTTGAAAGTTTCTATCAAACCTATGCTTATCAGCTAAATCCTTTATTCTTTATTGAGCTCTTAGCATATGAAACTTCAAAAGTGTAATGATAGCCTCCCTTGCAGATAGAAATTTGTCTACCATTTTAGACGAAGACTCACCAGCAAAGTAGGGAAGGTGTAAATGAGGTTTTTTCGCATATAAGACCTCATATGGAGTACATTTAATGGTAGAATGGTAGGTAGTATTATACCACCACTCAGCTAGAGAAAGATAATTGGACCACTCCTTAGGTTTATCAGAACAAAAACATCTGAAGTAAGTCTCAAGAGTCCTATTAACTACCTCAGTTTGAACATGAGTTTGAGGATGATATGTTGTACTCCTCTACAGTTGAACACTCTGTAATGTAAATAACTCTTGCCAAAAATTACTAAGAAAGATAGGGTCTCTATCACTTGTCAGCGTAGAAGGAATTCCATGCAACTTAAAGATATTATCCAAGAATGATTGAGATACTGTTTGAGCTATATATGGATGTTGCAAGCTCATGAAATGACCGTATTTTCTCAATTTATCAACAACTACCAATATGATATCCTTTCCATTAGATTTAGGTAAACCTTCAATAAAGTCTAAACATACATCAGTCCATACACCATCAGGAATAGACAAGGGTTTTAGTAGTCCAGGTTATGCAGCAACATCATACTTGTATCTTTGACACACATCACATTTGCTAATGATTTCTCTGATATCATGTATAAGAGATTTTCAATGGAACAGTGATTGTAGTTGTTTGATGTTTGCATCCATGCCTGAGCGACCTCCTTGAGTAGTAGAATGCCATAATTCAATGATATGTCTTCTTAAATGATCATTTGCACCTATTACCAATCTTCTTTTCCATCTAAGTTGGTCATTGTACACGGTGTAAGCCCTAAAAGGTTGTGTCTGTAGTTTAGTGATTAACGTCTGTAAGACAGGATCACTACTCTAAGAACTCTTGATCTGATCATAAAGAGAATCATTAGGGGTTAACAAGGAAATAGCTAATATCTCAGTATCTGGATGTCAGGACAAAGCATCAGTTGCTTTATTATCCACCCCTTTCTTATATTCAATGATACAATCAAATGTCATGAATTTAGAAATACCATCCACCTGAAAGTCTATATAAATATTCTGCTCAAGCAAGAGTTTCAACGCTTTTTGATCAGTTTTGAGTGTAAATGGTTTACCTAACAGGTAGTGAGACCATTTAGTGACAGCAAACATAAGAGCTAATAACTCCCTATCATACACAGACATAGCTTAGTGTTTTGGGGCTAGAGCTTTGCTGATGCAGTTTATAGGATGACCTTGTTGCATCAATACAACCCCTATACCCTTACCACTAGCATCAGTTTTGACCACAAAGTATTTAGAGTAGTCTGGCATGGTTAACACAGGTACAATAATTAATGCTAACTTTAGTTCCTCAAATGCGGTTGTAGCATCATTAGACCATTTGAAATTGTCCTTCTTGAGCAACTCATGTAGTGGTTTGCAAATAGAACCAAAAATTTGAATAAACCTTCTATAATAGCCTGCTAATCCTAAAAAACCTCTCAACTACTTGAGATTAGTAGGTACAGGCCATTGTTTTACTACCTGAATTTTGTTTGGATTAGTGCTCACCCCTTCTACAATAATGAAATGCCCTAAATATTCAACTTTAGGTATTCCAAATGCACACTTAGACATCTTTTTATATAACTAAAATTGTAGCATTAGATCAAATACTGCCTTAACATACTCAAATTTGCTGTAAATTAGAATGTCATCAAAGAAAACCAGCACAAATTTTCTCAATAATGGTATGAAAACTCAGTTCATAAGCCATTAAAATGATGATGGAGAATTAGTTAACCCAAAGGGCATAACTAAAAACTCATAGTGCCCTTCATAAGTTCTAAATGCAATTTTGAAGATATCTTTCTCATACATTCTCAACTGGTTTTATCCAGCTCTAAGATCAATCTTAGAGAAAATTATAGCACCTCCTAACTCATCCAAGCAATCCTCTATGATAGAAATAGGGAACTTGTCCTTGATAGTCAATTGATTTAATTCTTTGTAGTCAACACATAGCCTCCAACTACCATTCTTCTTGCCAACCAATACAATAGGTGATGCATAAGGACTGTTGCTTGGTTGTATAACTCCTTGATCCAACATCTCTTGAATCAGTTTCTCAATGATATCCTTCTTAACTCTAAATTATCTATATGGTCTTTTTCTCATTAGATTAGCATTTTCAATTAGGGGAATTCTATGATCAAAAGCCCCTCTGTATGGTGTTAGTATTGTAGGAGCCTAAAAATGTTAGAATATTCTTCTAGTAGGGAAGACAATTCAGGAGTGATAGAGTTACCTTAAGTAGATTGAACATTATAACACTGCAAGTTGTGTTCTGATCCTGCTAGGAAAGTCATCATATAGACCTGAGATTCAGAAACATCAATCTTGTTCAAGGATTTGACACTAGTAGCTTTTAATATAGTGCTTGCCCCTCTCAGCACATACCTTTTACCCTTGTATTTGAACTCTATAGTTCTACTCTAGAAATCAAATAGTATTTTTCTAAGATTACTCAACCATTGTACCCCTAGGACAATGTCCACATTACCTAGTGGTAACAACAAAAAATCTGAGACAAAGGTGGTTCCCTGCAACAGTCACTGCAAATTCTTGCACACTGAAGTTGTCTGTACCTTTCTTCCATTAGTAACACTGATTGATTGTGTCATTATGGGAGTATCTCTACAACCCAACTTCTCAGCAATCTCTTGAGCAATCAAATTGTGTGTGCTACCAGTGCCAATCAAGACCTACAAAGGTCTTTTTTCATGATATCCTGTTACTCTTAAAGTTTGATAACCTATCACACCAGTAAATATCTGCAAGTATATAGCCATCAATTCACCTAGTTCAATTCTATCTTCTTGAGTTCAAAATTCTTATGAATCTTCTTCATCTTAGCCATTATCTACGACATCTACCATAAAGATTTGTCTTTTGGTTTTACACTTATGACCAAAGACACATTTATCATCACAAAAAAACACAATCTCTTAGCACTCTTCTCATCCATTTCTTCTCCAGTCAATCTTCTCCCATTGCAGTTAGTATTAACCTTATATGGAGTTTTGTTACTACTTGACTCCACTAGTCTCTTGTAAGAAGGATTGGCAGTCATTTATTTTTGAACAATTAGAGTTTTAGTATGACTAGAAGTAGGAAAAATAGGGCCTGACCTTAAACCCCATGTTTGAGACTGTGCTTCAAATACAATTTCCTGCAGTCTAGTGATATTATAGTCCTGCATCAGTGTTCTTCGTGCCTGAATCCTAAATACTTTGTTTAATTCAGGTTGTAACCCCTCTAGATAACAACTAATAGCATTCTCATCAGATTAATTCACAACAGTTAATAATCTGTCAAACTCAACCTGGTATTCTTTCACACTATCAGTTTGAGTTAACTTCTGCAATTCCTCCATAGGATCTTTAAAGTCATCTCTAAATCATTCATTTAAGGCTAGTACATATTCAATCCAAGAAGGTTTTACCCCAGACCTTCTTGATCTCATAAAAGATCTATGCCAAGCAATGGATTTCCCCCCAGATGAATCGATGCTATCTTAACTCTATGTTCAAAAGAAGTTTAATCCAAAGTAAAAAATTGATCTACTTTATACAACCAAGTACCAAGGTCATATCCAGAAAATTTAGGAAATTCTACTTTAGAACACCTAGTAAGGAAGTTACCAAAATTGGTGTGATGATAATTTTTCCTGATCTCTTGATGAAATTCAACAGAACAATGTCTGTAATTAGAGAATTCATCTCTTGCTTGTTCTTTCTCCTTTTCCCCACCACCTATTCGATGCATTACTGTTTTCAAGTCATTCAATTCCTTCTCAATTCTTGAATTCTTATCATTCATGGCAGTCATTCATTTCACCAACTGTTATAATTGTTCTTGGATTTGACCCCACCTATTATCTACTTCTTCATCACTATTATCTTGACCCTTGTTTCTTGTAACCATTATGCCAAGGCTCGAGTGGATTTGATACCAATTTATGCATGTAAATGAGAACTACAACTCAAGAAACTAAGCTCAATGAACTACAATGGATGATCAGGGATGAAACTTCCAAGAATCAGCTAATTAGAGAAGAAGAGAGGTCTAAGGAGCGAAAATTTTGTATTATCAATCAATGATTTCTGAAAGTACAAATGGTATTATTTATAGACCAAGTAACCCCTAGTTACTACCTCTCACTAACTAACTAACAATTAAAATTTGCTATAGTGACAGTAACCAACAACTACAGTAATAACAAACTAATGAACAGTAGAGCAATGTAACAGTACAAATAGTCTACTTCACTTCAGTCTAAGCTAAAACTCAATCCCTCTTAATTTTTTTATCCTTCTTACTTTCTATTGCAATAAATACATGTATCATAAACTACATTCAAATCATAAATGGTTAATTCCGTAAATGATGAAAGAAAAAAACTTAGAATAATACTCCCTACGATCTGTTACTTTATCATTGGAATAAATATACCCAAATTGGAAATTAATAAAGGAATTACATGCCCAAATTGGGACGATAAGCACCGACCCCTTCCCATCACGGTGGTAGGGGTGCCTCTACCTTGCCACTGCAGTCTTTGATCTTCTTTTTCTTTGTCTTTGATCTTCTTCCTCTTTCTTAGATGTAAAAAAATTATATAAATATCTTTTTAATCTTGATTAAAGAACATTAGAAATTAGAAATGTTGATTATAAAGAGGACACCTCCCGTATTTAAGTGCAAACCCTAGATAACATTGTTCAAAAATTATTGTGATAGTGATGCCATTTTTGAGTTGAATATTTTTGAGAGTTGAGGTTTTTTGAACTGAGTTAGAGAATTATTCTTTTAGATTTAAATTTTTATGTTATTTTTTTGAGTAATTAGAAATTGGAGGGAATAAAATATATAGGAGGAAATATAATATTTTAGTTTTAAAATATTGGAGGGAATATCATATTTTTGTATAAATTTGTGAAAACTTTTAAGATAACACTTATAAATTGTTGTTTTAAAAAAAATAGCACATTTTAAAAGTGTAGTCATATTTGTAAAATGTGTTGCCAATTATATAATGATATGCCAACACTTATAAAGTGTAGCATATATCATTAAAGAGCACGCTTTAAAATCATTGTTAAAATTATTGTGGCTTAAAGTTAAAAACTAAGACTACATTTTAAAAGCATGCTCAAAAGTATTTTAGACAACACTTTACCAGATTTAGTGTGGCTTTAGGCCAAAAATATTGTAGTGAGAGCAGAACTAAGACACTTTCACTACAACATTTTAGTCTTTTGGCCACACTAAATCTGGACCACACTTGTGAAGTGTAGCCATTACTATTAAAGACCACGTTTTTAAAGCGTAGCCTTAGTTTTTAGCTTCTGGCCACATTAATTTTGGAAACGTTTTAAAAGGGTGGCCCTTAATAATATTGGCCACATTTTACAAGCGTTGACTAATCATGATTTAATCAGCAACACTTATTCACATATACAACTACACTTTAAATGTAGTATTAGTATAATTTAAAAGACAACACTTTTAAAATATGGCCTGAAATTTTTATCAAAATATTTCACTCTCCCCCCAAAATATTTCACTCTCCCTCCAGTTTATACTTGTCCAATAATAATTAAGAAAAATAGGCATTTACACTCGGATATATCATTCTATCTCAATCCTTTTTCAAATATACTATTCTCTGCCACACACAAAAACCTATGCCCAAATTTCTTCAAATCCATGGAATTCATAAAATTTCTTCGAATATCATTTCCCAAAATACTCAAGTTTCATCTCACAGTAGTTTAGTTCACAATGGATTCAAAGAAATTTGAAAGATATATGTATATACACAAAGAAATGAAGGATTTAGGGTTTAAGATTTGACCCTTTTGTTGTTACTTCTTCCAATTCTCTTTACACATCATCATCATATATGGATTATGTTTAAATCCTTGAAAAAAGGGTTTCCATTGTCATTGATATTGATGTTGTTGTTATTGTAGTTAGTGGTGGTGGTGTTATACTGTGAGGCTATGATTTTCATTGTCATTGATATTAATGTTGTTGTTACTATTGCTACTGGAGGTGGTGTTATAATGTAAGGCTGTGATGATTGAGGTGTATTGAGTTCATGGGTAACGAACATATACCTGTAGCTTAGCGGAGCAATCCAGATTTCAACAAGAACAATAACTCATTCAATTCACCTACCACTTTCTCATAACATCCCTTCAATGGCTGAGTTTCGGGTTCTTTGTTATGATATCTAGAGTGGAATGAATTGTGGGTATGATTTCTTTTTTTTTTTTAATTTGATTTAGGTTGGTAGATTCTGGGTTCTTTTTTTGGTTTTATGTATGTATATGTCCTGGTAAAGACTCCATCTTTATGTGACTTATTGTATTAATCTAATGCTTTTCATCCAATGATAGATGAGGTTCTATAGGAACACCCTCTCTACCTCTATGAGGTAATGGTAAGGTCTGCATACAAACCTCACTTGTGGGATTACACTACAAAGTTGATGTTGGTTTTCCAATGATCAATTTGACGAATGCCCTTGTTGAAGATATTGTGTGGGAACACTACCATTTGTTTTCACTGTTTGTTGTCTTGATCTAATGTAGCAAAAATTGTTGTTTATTGGAACATTGTTATGGAAATGATTTAGCCAATAAATTATTGTAGGTGTTGGTTAGGTATTCTATTTTTGTCATTTTAATAAAATGACATTCTTGATATTAAAATATGATATTGCCCTATGCACTTTTACAAGTGTTTGTTTGTTTTGATCTAAGTTAGGAAAGTATTTGCTTATTAAAAGTTTCTTATGAAAATGATTTACCAACTAATCCATAGTTATTGAATTACTAGCCTTTATTAGATGACATTCTTGAAATTGAAAAATATCAACTTAAAGCTCAAAGATGGAGTTGTTGATCTTATCTTTGGTAAATGTTCTTACTGATTAGAATCAACAATCATATAAATTTATGGCCTGAACTCCGTAGCTTTTTCATGATTCGTATTGGTAAGAATTTCTCAATCCTGCACATTTCTAGAACAAGTCTCATTGGATGATTTGTGCTTATTGAGTGCATCTTTCGCTCTTGTTTCATCTCTAAAATACTTCTGTGAAGTTGGATCTAATGTGTGTGACCTCATTTTGATGTATTTAGTGTTGCTTAACTGGATTTCATGCAACTAGTCCAATCTGATCTGTATTCTTATTCAATTTGAAGTTAACTATCATGTGTCTCATACACATATCTGATACTGTGAAGTCTTATAAACTCCTTTAAAAATCGTCGGTAAAAGTAGGGATGGTTTTTATAGTTCATTTGATTTTTAATTTTAGGTATTATAAAAGTAATGGTTAAAAATATAAATTTATGTAGTTAGAACTCCTTGTATGGACATGTTAGCACAAGAGAAAACGAAAGAAAGGAGTTGCATCAGTTGAAGGCGTAGAAGCCAAACTATGGCAGGTCTGTTACATTTTTTTTTAATGATGATATTTATGTTAGTGTGATTTAGAGAATTCTCGATCCCTGAAAATTGTAGAAATTATGTGATTTTGACTTTGCCAATCGTATATCTCCTTAAGTGTTTACATTTATCATTGGGAGTGTGTAATTTCTAGAGTCCTGGGCCTTACCTAAAATTTCTTCTGAGAATTCATTCTCTTGACATTTGATACAGTGATTCCTAGTTTGACTACTAAACTATTTGAACTTACAATGAGTCAAAGAAAACCATTCAATGATGATCTATATAGTTGAATTGTCTTTTCTCAAGTCACTGACTCTAACTTTTCCTATGATTGATTCCAAATTCTGATTGAGCTTTATTGTGCTAGTTATTACTTTACCTAAATATTTCTTGTATTGCAGTAACCCTCAAGAAGCTCGGTTCACGTTTGTTGGTGCTCAAGGGTGACCCTGGTGAGGTATTGATTCGTTCTATTTCATATTATTCCACTCCCATATTAAAAATGGTTGTGGAATTTACTTGTTCAATTTATGAAATCAAGAAATTTTATCTTATTATTCAGTTTCTACCATTAGAATTAAATAATTACATAAAGCGGTATTAGTAATTTGTATTTGAATGTATGCAAAGAATGGGGGATCACCATCTCTGAGTTATTAGTCTTTTCTTATGTTGTCTAGGCAACCATCTTGTGCATCCACCCTTCTTTCAACTGCAATATCTTCACTTCCTCCTACTAGCAATACTGAAAGTTTTGCAGTCTCAGGAGTTCCAACTATCAGAGAACTTGGTTATGGGAGATTTAGCAGAGTTATGATGTTACTTCATTTCTAGTGAAGTCCTTCAGGTATTCTCTACCTGTTGTTTCTTGTGTTTTGGTTGCTACACCATATAGTTATTGTTTTTTCCCTTTTCCTCAAGGTTATATATTGGTTTTATCTATTTGTCATCTTTACCTTTTTATGTTTATTTTGATACTGCTTGTTATGCATTTTTTTAGTTGGCGGGTTTTTCCGAAACAACCTCTCTATCTCCATGAGGTAGGGGTAAGGCTGCACACATCCTCCCCTCTCCAAACCCACCTGCAGGAGTTCACTAGGTACATTGTTGTTACTGTTGTTTTTCATTCAGGTAACATATTACAAGAAACTTTGCATGAAGGACAAAAGATTTCTTTTAAAGGCGTATAATCAGAAGCATTGAAGATATTATCAATTGCTAACAAGGTACATTTTAGTATTTAGCATATAAGCTTTAACCTCATGCCGTAGAATAGTGCTAGAATTTTCCTTGGATTTTTTTAAACCAATATCTAATAAAATGAGCTGCTCTTTTTCGTGCAGGAATTGGTGGAAAATTTTTAGAAACCCAAGAGTGATCCATTTGCATTTCTAAAACCAGCTACAACTGTTTTATCACCCTACTTAAAGGTAAGCTCTGCATAGACTGGATGTGTTAGTACTTATTGTTCTGAATTATTCTAATTTCTTACCCCCTCCAATTCTTTTGGAAGTTTAGTTGTCTCTCTTCCAGTACTTCTATCAGTGCATTCGGGACATTCAAAAAAGTGTTATAAAGAATACCTCTCCACCTGTTTCTCTCATGGGACAGGTCAGTTTTCTTGTCGTTTAATGTTCATAGCTCAACTGTCAGCATTCAAGTGACTTACAATTTCAACTACTGTAGTTGTTATGGAGCGACTTTGTCTCCACAGTTTCCTTCGGGACTCCTGATTTTGATCAGATGAAGGGTAATAAAATATGCCAACAGGTGACAAGAGCAATCATCTTCATTGATTCGAAACATGTTCCTTAGTTCCATTTCTTTATGGTTTTGCTCTTTTCCACTATACAATTCTAGGTTTCTTCAGAGTAGTGAGTATCTTTGACTGTGGCGAACCACAAAACAACGACTACTATGAAGAGCATTTTGCCACTGCCACTCTTGAGATGTTTTTACTTTCTTAGAAAGTCATTTCAACAATAAATCATTTATTGACCTAAGTGGTTAGTTATGGACCATTTCTACATATTGCATAGTTGTAGTTCTTAAATAGAAGTGTTTTTCCTGAACAATAATCAACATCCAATTTCTGAAGAGGTTTTGGTTTTAAACTGAGGTTCTAGCAGAGACTGCCTCTTTATCCCGCAAAGGTGGAACTAAGGTCAATGTACATCTTATCTCCTTAGACTCTACCTATGGGACTACACTAGGGTATGTTGTTGTTATTATTATTTCTTTTTGGTTTTAGTCTTCTAATCACAATGTATGAACCATCTTTTAGGTGAACTCTTTACTTATGAATCCCCGAAAGAATAAGTCATCTTTTATGCATTTGTTTATTTATTTAGTTATTTCTCTTTTCAAATTTGAGATCTTGACTTGAGACTATCCTCATTCCACAGGCCAGGTCCTGCTACCCAGTTATCTGGTAAGTAATGTACTTACTTTATTTGTATAATTCCTAGATAAATATTTAATTTTGTTCATATGGTTGCGGTTTTAGATAGAAGAGGGGTTCATCGATATCTGGATACAGGACGTATGAATACAACTGGAGATATGACAACGATGAACTTGCAGAAGATGTATGTCGTGCTACTTCTATAAGTTTTTCAGGTGATTTAAATGTGTAACATTTTGGCTTCTAGTTTTTCTATTCTGTCTTACCCTTTTACTATGATCAACTGTTCCGATAATTAGATGGCAACTCTACCCATCTTTGATTTTGTTTCTATGTTCCTTAAAGTTCTGATCTGGTTAAATATAATTTGCTTCCTAACCCGTCTCAACAATGCTATAATTTTCAATAATATGAATAAAGAGGAATAGGGCAAGGTAAAGTTTCCTATGAAAAGAGACCGGACAAGTATGCTAATGGTTTTTTCAGTTAATATTGAGAGTTTTGAGTCATGTGTAGAGAACCATACTGTGTAGTTTTTTTGCATTGGGAGTGGGTGGTGGGTGGGTATATTTCTACACAATAAATCCTTTACTTCTAGTAAAAAGACATACCTGCCAATACGTGTGTTTTAGTGCATGACTATAAATGGAGCATTATTATTGTTAGGGGTGGTTTTGTACACTGGATGGGATAAGGATATCCCATGGGACTATTTTATCCCTCCCTCCCCATGGTACAATATAGTCTTGGGATTAAGTAATACCTTATATCAAACATGGGATAAAGTTAATCCCAAACTTTATCCCGAGATTATTTTTTTGATCCCTTCTACCAAATGACCCCTTAGTGTTATCATTATCATTAATTTTTGTATGCTTAATATATAGAGGTTTGATTTATTTTTATGAAGATGCCTTGTATTTGTCAATTTTCTCCTGGACGTAATTCTGTGGTTGCTTATGTTTCCCCCTTTTCTTTGTCCTTTTTCCTGATGTGTAATAAGTAGTGTATTATTCCCTAGTGTATTGTTCTGTCTATCATTAGGATTTTGATGTCTCAAAGTTATTCTTATGTCCTAGTTTTTTGACCTTGCCAATTCTATCTTATTCCAAAAAATATTAGATAGAAAAGGCCTAACATATCGAATTAGGTTACTTGCTTGGGAGAGTGTTCTATTGTCACTCTTTTACAGGTCTCAGGAGGATTCTGCATAAATTCTTTATGTATGTGTATGCGTAGTGAGTGTGTGTGTGGATGTGCGTGCATGTGCACGTGTGTAGGGAAGGGGTGGGGGGGAGGCAGAGCAAGAGGGCTAGAGAGAGAGCTTATGGCTAACCAATTATATAGTCATTCATAAACTTACTAGTTAATTTTTGGTTTTTGCCATCTCAAAGCAATGAAGACGCTAAAGGGAACCAAAGGAGTGATTTCTCAAGATGGTGTTTCAGTTTGAAAATATACGTCTTGAGAATCACTAATATTCTAATGATTTTTTGCCATAATTTGCAGATTCGAGCACAGTTAGCTGCCTGTAGTGCGCCGCTGGTAGGTGACTCAATGTATATGCCAGCTGCAATTGCTGAAATGGTCAATCCTAGGAGCAATTCATTTGGGAAGAACAAAAAACTATATACAAGCAAAAATGATAGATTACTTGCGATATATTAGTGAACATTAATGATGGATTGCATCATCATTCATCTGAGTCCTGCTACTGTCATCAAAATTCCAGTTTATGAGAAATGGATGAAGAAATTTGATTTTGCGCAACATATTATGGTTGATGTATGAGTAGTTATTTTTTTGTTTGATCAGTGAACTTGGAATTATGTCTAGGTTTCAATTTTAGCTTTATGTCTGGTGTATATAAGCTTCTGATAAATAATACATGTTTAGTTAAAAAAATCTATTACAAATCTACATTTTTGAATCTTTATTGAGTTCTTTATTAGATGGTTCGGATGCTTTCTAAATAGGATTATAATATACAAAATAAATGAAAAATAAAATTATAATTTTTGATAAAATAACTATGGCTACATTTCACAAATATTGTTTTAGAGGAGGTAGCAGCAACCACACTTTTTAATTGTTGTAGAAAAGGTATAAAAGGGTGCATTTTTAAAACGTGGCCAAAAATAAAGCAAAGGCGATGCTTTTCAAGTGTAGAATTATCTAATAAAACTGTTGTCAATGAGATGCTAAAAATGTGGCCTATGAAACTCATAGGTCACACTTATTAAATGTAGCTGATATGGCAACACTTGAAAAGCGTGGCCTAAAGTCAAAGGTTACGCCACTTTAGGACACTCCCTAAAAAGTGTTGCCTAAGGTTCAAACGTGTAACCTTTGATCAAAGGCCACACTGTTTTCTACTTTAGGCCACACTTTACAAGACTGACAGTAGGACTAAAATATTGTAGTGTTTCTTTCTGATTTGGTTACAACTTTGGTCCCTAGGACTTGTACAAACTCCCTACGAGTCATATCTCTGAGTCGTACTCACGACAGCAACTCAAATAATATTAACTAGAAACCTTACGACTGATGTTACATGACCTGTCAAGTCCCCCTACAACTCGTAGGGGTAAGTCGTAGTCAAGACATTGAGAATAAAATTTCAGCAATTTTTAAGCACAAAAAACCTGGGGTATTATAGATATAGTGTGATATTTCAAAAGTGTGAAATATATATTGGGGGATTACAATGATTTATTGATAAAAAAATTGACATTGCTCACGAAAGAAATACTTTTGGGCACGTTTTTAAAAGAAATTTGACATTGCTCCCAAAAGTATTCATAAGGGTGATAGGTTTGGCTTAGATATTCCAAACTAAAAGAATTTGAATGTAATGTCAAACAATTTAGTTAGGAGTTGTGTGAGAATGAAAAATATTTTATAAGCCAAATTGACGAGTTAAAATTGAAGGATCAAATACTTGATCATACTTTTATTGATTTTGTCAGTGTTGAGAAGAGTACACTAAAATTATGGGAGGATGTAAATACTAATGAAATTCATGAGTTGAGATATATTGGAACTCATTCTAATCATTTTTTCACATTATTTTTGGATAGTAAGATATTAATCAATCCATTCGAGTGTATAGAAAAGTGTAAAGAGGAGGGGAAATATGTTTATATTCTTGAATTTGTTGTGCCAAAACTAAAAAAATTACATTCCTCACTTAAGGACCTAGAATGCAACATGCCACATCTACTGCTTGGTTCTTTTACTTTTATACCACCACCCTTTGAGTATAGTAGAAAATTAGAAAATAAATTAGTGGGTACAATTCATAAGTTCAAAGTGGAAAGAAAAGTGGGAGGCAACCCAACTAGTAGTATAACTTCTTATCTTTTATTATTTATGAAATATCTATGTTTTTTTGTTTTGTTTTTTGTTTTATTTTGGTTTGCTTTTTCATATTAAGGGAAAGTCTGATAACACGAATTTAAAGCTAAGGGGCATGTTTAACCATAAGTGTGGGGTGCACGCACCCCTTGATGAAACTTCAAGGAACATTTTGTTGAATAGGCTCTAGGGGGTCTCAAAAAGTATTTTTAACCTTGTTTTATTTGGTTTTGCCGTTACGATCCTATTTCTCAAGTCATGATGATGCCTACTTTATTCCACCAGTAGAAAGACAAGACATAGCCTGGAATGATAGGTAATAGGCTAACGGGTGAAAAACAGAAAAAAATCACATATAAAGATAACAGTAGTAATAATATGTGAAAAACAGAAAAAAATATCCAAAGTATATGTGAAAAATAGAAAGAAAAAAATATCTTTACCATTGTTTTATTTTGTTTATTGTTGTTATGATCTTATTTCCCAATTCATGATGGCGCCTACTTTATTCTACCAGTAGGAAAGACAAGCCATAGCCTGGAATGGAAAGTAACGGGCTAACAGGGGAGAACCAAAAAAATAACATATAATGATAACAATAGTAATAATATATGAAAAATAGAAAGAAAAAATGTAAGTACATCAAACGCGAGAAGGAATAAGACTCAAACATACAAACTAATCCCTTACATGACATGGTAAGGTCGGTACCAGAGCCACTACTAAAAGATACACAAAGTACTTGACAGAATCCAAATCAAACAAAATAGATACAAGTAGTCTCGAGCACAAAAGACTAAACTAGAATAGATAGAGGAGGATCAACCTCAAAAAACAGAAGACTAACCCTGTGTTGAATCTGTAGAAATCAAGTCAATGTCTGCTACTAGTACTCGAATCTGAATTAGGGTAAAGAGGGAGGAGTGTAATATGATAACCAACGCAACAGATACTCAGTAGGCATCATTGGCCGACCGAGCTCAATAGAGGAAAAGTATAATAAAAATGTGAGGTTGTAATGTAAGTTAACAGTAAACAAAGATAGAAAGGTAAGCTACTATCGAGTTATGCAAATGTGATAAAGAAAAAAGTATAGTGATACAGAAAGATATATAATGCAATAATAAAAGGCAAATCAAACATAAACTTATTGTTCCCCATATGTCCGCTAGGTACACTGAAGAAGACGATTAACCCAACTGTACCCCTATAAGCCGGTCGGACACACAATAAATAATTTTAAAGAAAAGTGTAAATAATCTATAACTACACCGCTTCCATGAAACCACAATAGCCACTCTGATATGCACCTGGATTGAACAAGCACCAATGGGTAGTAACGAGAGGACATACACTGGGCTTGAACCAGTAGTGATGGATATTAACAAAAGGCCACATGCCACACTCAAACCGAAAATAGTGGGTAATAATGAGAGGCCACATATATGATATACCATTGAACTCATAATCAAATGTCGGACTCGAACCAAAACTTAAAGGAACCATGACTCCCAGGAAAATAGTAAATCTATACCAGAACATCTAAATCATCATAATCAAATGTTGGACTCGAATCAGAACTCATAGTAACCATACCCAACTGTAAAATTAAAACTTAAACCATACCCTAACCAATTCCATAGTGGTACAAAAATTCACAATCAAGGACAAAAATAAAGTATATGTTGAGCCAAAGCTGAAACTAAAATATATTTAAATAACCATCAACATATTTTAATTAAAAAGGGAAGAATTCAAGGTTTCACAACTTAATTCCACATCCTAAAGTGATAGATACTATATTATACTAAGATATAAGATACAAATATTTACTAGAACAGGGTCCTAATAAGATAAATAAGGCATGATATATATATATATATATATATATATATATATTGTAATACCCCGCATGTTTCTAAGCTAGCAGACGAATCATTTTTCCTACATATGAAATCTCCTATCCTGTGATTTATACTTGAGTACATGACTTACAATGAGTATCCTAGTAATAATATAGCTTATTATGCATTAAGCATGTTCATATGAGTCACTTAAGGTAATACAAGCTAAGAGTTTTTAAATCCATCAAGTTTTAGTGTTTGATTTTGTAAGGGTCATATTTGAATGAATATAACTCAATGTTAATGTGGTTTTTCTGCATATTTCTACCCATAAAATTGTATAGAATTGAATTAGCTTTCCAACGATACCAATTTCGCCTTAATCCAATACCCGAGCGAAAAGTTATGCCCATTTTCGTGAGAGACAGTAAGGATAGATGATTGGTTAGGCGCCGCCTAACCAAACTTAGGTTATTGGTTAGGCGCCGCCCAACTTGACTTGTGCAATTACTTGGACGCTGCCTAAGTCAGTTCCAAGTACCAAAAACACTCCATTTTGAGTTATTTTAAGGGTAATTAAGTCTTTTAACATTCCTTAGGCGTCCCTAAACTTAACCCTACAAAATATATAGCTTCTAAACATATTACAACCCTATTAACATCTCAAAGATCATCATACAAGAGTACTAAAAGAGAAAAACAACTAGGGTTGCATAATTAAGCTTGAAGATTGGATTTCAAGGAAATTCCTCCGTCAATCATCAAGAATCTTCCTTCTAAGGTATGCATGAGTTGATTCATGGACTCCTTTCATCCATGAAGCTTAAGAACCATCTTATAAATTATGTATTATGATGTTTATGTTGTTGTTGGTTGATGTTCATGTGGTTGGAGTTTGATGATGCCTAAGATGGAATATTTGTATGTTTTGTGTGAGGATATGGTGGTATTTAATGTATAAATATGTGAAATTGGTGGTTGAATATTTGTAATCAAGATGAATCCACCTATGCCTAAGATGTGCATGTAAGGTGTTTGTTAAAATACCTAAGGGAATAGAAATCATGCTTTTATGACATAATAAGTCCTAAATGACTATTCCATATTCTAAGTTTATGTTCAACGTGATCCCCATGCTATTGTCTTGAATTGAAGATGTTGTATGAGATGCTCATGATATTGTTGTGATATGGAATGACCATCTTATTGAAGCCATGCAAGTATATACATGTTGTTTGCATTCCCGATCATGTGATAGTTTGTTGAGAATCATTCTTATTATGAAATCCTTACTTATGATATTGTGAATTATGGACTCTACTCTTATGATCAAGTCAGTCATGTGTGTCAGTTTCCTTCCATCGAGTCCTGGGGGTACTTGTACCCAAAAACTATAGTTGTGTGCCTAGAGCTAGTGTTATGTTTCAAGACATCCTCAATCAAGCTATGCTCCATAGATTTCAGTTTGTCACGTGACTCAGAAGAACTCAGAAATCTCAGTAGTTCAGTAGTCCCAGTAGTTTCAGTACTCTCAGTCAGACCTCAGATCTCAAGTAGCTTTTCCGTCAGTCAACGGAACTCAGTGAATTCAGCTTAGTTCAGCTAAGAAAATATTATCAGTGCAGTTAATCTTTTCAAAGTCTTTCAGTTAGGAGTAGGGACTAGCACCGAGCGACTGCAGGGATGGCGGTTTTACCATAACAAAGGCAGACCCGTTAGCAACAATCTCTGTACTCCAGAACTGCGTAGCCTGCTCAGGACAGGAGTCACCCGTCAGATTAAGGCTAAACTTGACTATTATATTGACTTAGGCTTGATTTCCTGTTTAGGGTCACCTATCAGAAAGGCTTGACCATAGTAGAGGTCTCTACACGTGGCACGGTATTGACACCCTTCCAATCACGGCAAAGATTGGACCCCACCAGTTCAGTATTAGGGCATGTTGGTTAGGTTACTACCTCCCACAGTCACAGTCACAGTCACAGTTACAGTAATAGTCTTAGTATCAGTCTTCAGAGTAGAAATCAGGAATCAGGACTATCAGATACAGTCATCGATCTCAGTAAGGAACTCAGATAGTTCCATTGATTCCTGGATCATCCCGTCAGATAGGCTTGGTCCCATATTCAGATGCTTATTATTAGATCTAGAGGTCACCCGACAGACAGGCTTGATCTCAATCTCAGATTCAATCGAGTATTCTCATTATCAGTTTCAGAGATCACTCACTATCTAGGACTGATCTCAGACTTAGATGTTCATATATAGTTTGGAACTCAGATAGTTTTCCCCAGAATTAGGACTATTAGATATAGTCATTCATGCTATAAGTTATCAAAACTCATGTTATCAGATATATCAGTTATCAAAATTCAGTTATCATTCATGATATGTTATCAGTAAATACATGTCATCAGTATCCATACTCAGTAGTCATGTTATCACGAGCTCAGTTTCAGGACTGTTATATACGGTCAATCAAATCGGTTCTTCATAATTAGAACTATCAGAAACAATCATTCCTTTATCAGTAATATAGTATCAGTCTCCCAGTATTCAGTAATACAGTATCAGTTCCTCACTTATTAGTGAATTACATATCAATACAGTAAACTCAGTCATTCAGTATCTCAGTATCAGTAAGCTCATGTTGTCAGTATTCAGACTCAGTAGTCAGTATCTCCACGAGTTCAGTAGCAGTTACGTATGTATGTATGTATGTATGTATGTATGTATTCTCACGTTCATATTAGTCAACATGTTCATGCATATAAACCCTTTGCATTTAGCCTACCCCCACGTATACTCAGTACTTTAGTTGTATTGATGCATTTGCGCTATGGTGCTTTCTTTTTTTGTTACACCATAGGTTCTAAGGTGTAGATTCCAGATCGGCGGTAGCAGTTCAGTAAGCAGTGAGCCCTCATCTTTCGAGGACATGATCGTTACAGTTATTACTCCGGTATTTCAGTTTATTTTTAGTTTAGGGAGTTAGTTGGAGACATGTTCCTTCAACTCCTTATTCAGACAGTTTAGAGGCTTTGAGGCGATTATAGAGTTTCCAGATTTAGACTTTAGTATTTTTCAGTTTTGTTTTGGTATTGTGATTCTACCTTATTTCAGATATCTTATTATTCAAGATTGAACCTTACGCCCTCTTTGTTCATGTTTACGCATTTTATATGTATATTAAGCAGTTACAGGTACAAATATCAGTCATGAGTTAGCTTGTGGTCCTTTGGGATCATGAGCATCGTGTATCGTTCCGGTTAAAAAAATCGGGGCGTTACATATATATATATCAAATGGTATGTAAACTACAAGTACTTGAAAAAAACAAGCATAATATTACACAATTACCTTAAATAAGCTCAATTTAAAGGTAGAGTAAACCTAGCCTACCTAGACGCCAAACTAAAAACCTCTCCGAGAAGCCTCCGGAAAGATTTCTACTAGAACCCTGGCTTGAAAAATAGATGAAAATAATTTTCTTTTGGATATCAAGTATAATAAAAAAGTATAATTTTATTTTAAGCGGACAATGAGTGAACAATTCTCATATTTATCAAGATTATGGATTATTAAAGTAAAAGTAATACTTTGTTACTTAATGCAGTATTAGTAGGTAGGGGTTAGTATATTTATTTATATATATATATATATATATATATATTTATGTGTATATATATATTTATGTATATATATATATATATAATGGAAAAATTTAAAGCCATAAAAATTCTTCTCATCCTAGTATATGTGTTGTTCACCGACTTCACCTCCTCGTGGAGTTGAGGTGGCAACACCAAAATTCATTTTTATCACATTATGTTTATATATTCGGGTATTGCATAGTTTCATGGTAAAATAAATATAATATTTTGAATATACCAGAATAAATAGAAAATTATCTCTAATAAATCTATTATATAATAGCGATATTTTAACATATCTAGATGCACTATCTCCATATAAAATATTGATAAGTTATTAAACTATTTATAAAGTAATATAAATATATTATAACTAAAGAATTTTATACACACTAAAAATATTTTAGAATGGTTATAAATTATATTTTTACCAAATGCTAATTTAGATTAAATATTCCACAATATATTTTGTATTACTAAAATTCTCAAATGAACCGTCTGAAAACCGACTGTCGGTTCCAAAAAGTCATAAATAATTTGGGGCAGTTACAGAAAATCTCTAGTCATTGAAAGTGTATGAAAACAAGAAAAATAATTATGAGGGTCATTACAACATCCACTACTAAAAGGATTTTTATCCGTGAAAGTAAAGGATAAGTACCTAAAGGCTCAAATAGGTAGGGATATTGGGCCCACATATCACGCTCATTATCCAAAATAGCCTCCTCAGCTAGACGGTGATCCCAACCGTTTGACATCTCTGGCAAAAATGGACACTGGATCCTTTACAAATGCTAACCTCTTGTCCAACTGAATCGAGTCCCACCGAAGTATGTGCGACTTATCTGGAATGTACTATCGTAACATAGATATATGAAATACTAGCTAGAAGGCTAAAAATGCATGAAGTAAGGACAACACATAAGCTACCTCCCCAACTTTCTATGGAATCTCATAAGGTCCAACATATCTAGAGCTAAGCTTGCCCATCCCCTCGAACCTCATCACGCCCTTCAAGGATGATACTCGCAAAAAGACTCTATCACCAATTCTTAACCTCAATGGATGACATCTGAAGTCAGCATAACACTTCAACCTACTTTGAAATGCTCGTAGTTTGTCTTGAATCAGCCAAACTCTTTCCAATGACTCATTAATCAAATCTGTGCCATGAGCCCTAGCCTCAGAAGTCTCGATCCAACCCACAGGAGATTGATATCACCTACTTCACAATGCCTCAAATAGGGCTATCTGATTACTCGAATTGAAACTATAATTATAAGCCAACTCTGCCAAAGGTAAAAACTGGTCCCACTGACCTCTAAAATCCACCACAAAAGCAAAGCATGTCCTCCAAGACCTGAATAGTCCACTCCAGCCCTTTATCAGTCTGAGGGTGAAATGTTGTACTAAGGGAAACCTTGGTGCCTAACTCCTCTTGAAATATCCTCTAGAAGCTAGAAGTGAATTAACAACCTCGATCTTAAATAATGTACAAAGGTACCCCATGTAAGTGAACTATATCCTCAATATAAACATGGGTTAACTTGATGGCACCATAGAAAACTCGAATGGAAATAAAATATAAAGACTTCATCAATCAATCTGCAATAACCCAAACACTATCAAAACCACGGGAAGTGAAAGGAAATCCAACTACAAAATACATCATAATTCACTCCCACTTTCACTAGATAATAGGTAGTAGTTGAAGAAATCCAACAGGTCTCTGATGCTTGGCCTTTACTTGTTGAAAACAAAGGCATTGAGTTGCAAACCCTACTATATCTTTCTACATACCACTCCATCAATAATGTTGCATCATATCCCTATATCTCTTTGTTGTCCTAGGGTGAATAGAGTATCTAGAGTAGTGAGCCTCTCGAAGAATCAACTGAATCAAATCTCAAACACTTGGAACACAAATACGACCATCAAACCTTAAGACACCCTTAGAATCTAGGGTATCCCTTCGAGACTCACCTCTCAGCAACTATCCTCAAATGCTACAAAACTTGGTATCCTTAAATTGATGACCCCAAATCATCTCCATGAAAGGTAGATCTTGGATCAATAATACCAATGATCCTCCAAGGGTCAGGAATATTCAAATGAACCATTATGTTAGCTGAGGACTGAGTTTCCAAAGCCAACGCCCGATGAGAAACTTTTTTTAAATTATGAGTAAATTTATTTATAATAAAAATTTCATATTTGTCCCTGTGGGCTCATGGTTGACTTTTGAATTGACTTTTTTGGACTCAGATTAGAAGTATAGAAATATGAGTGTTCTATGTTTTTGTATTCATATGTTGAATGTAGATTTGACTAAATTTGGATCGTTCAGAAGTTCTTCAACAAATGGAGACTTTCTTTCACACTTTTTCTAAGTACTTATGTGTTAAATACTTGTATTGGGAGTAATAGAAATAAATGTCACATATAGATAAGGCAATGAGCATATGTGGGGGTACCAATATACTATAAAGGGCTAAAAATTGAATTTAATGATATGTTTGAAAAATCTCTAATTCTAGTTATTGAATTGTATTGTGAAAAGTTGATTAGTGATTATATCAAACTAGGTATATGTTGATGTTGATAGTATTTTTCTTTATGAGTGAGATGTGAAATATTTGAGCAAGATTGATGAATTTTTGAATTGTAGTCAGTGTTGTTGGGTTTATTTTGTCCTTATGGGTTCTGATTTGAGATATAGTATTATTTCTTATTATTGTATCTCATTCATACTCACTCATATTCATATCATAGCACTATGAAGTTTATATTTTGAGAAAGATTAATTTGAAATGCCTTCATGCCCGATGAGAAAGTGTTCTAGTGGATTTTATTATTTATAACTTAGATGTCTGATGGAGAAGTATTTGGGAGTGAATTTTATTAATTTAGAACTTGTATGTCCAATGAGAAATTATTCTTACTATATTTTATTGAGTTATAACATGTATGCTAGATAAATATATGAAGTGGATTTTAAAGATATTGACTTTCATGTCCGATGAAAAATTATTAAGGGTGGACCTATAGGAAATGATTGTGGGTGGACTCATTGATTGTGAGCTTAAATAGAAAAAATATTTTTAGTGGGTATATAAACCTCGCATGGTCCCAATAAGTTTCAATTATAAGGAAAGAGTGATGGGTGTGTATTGTCCTATATTATATTACTTTCATCTCATCACATTGTACATGATTTATTTTGTTATGATTGATTATTTTGATTCGTGGGTTATTGCTTTCGCACCGAATTAAGAAAGTATGTGTTTGAAGTTTATTGTTTCTCTATTCTTATTGTTATCCGTTAGACTAATTGTTGTTTTCAATAGTGCATGTTTATATGGTTTCATTGGATAGTGGTTTGATTGTTCTCATCATTACAACGAATTACGGATTGTCTATGATGCTAATTAGTAAACATCTTTTCCTACTCACTCACATTTAGTTTTGTATCTTACCTACATGTTCTGAGTTGGTGGTCCTTCGTCATTGATTTGGTGTTGTGTTGGTGACTTTTTGAGATTATGAGACAACAATCGTTGATTTAATTTATTCCAAGATTCTCTCATATTCTAGATTTTTGCTTATATTCACATTATAGACATTTTTGGACAATTTCATTGTATTTCTACTCTTATAGTCCTGTACTAGTGACTACAAGACTTGAGATGATGAGTTAGCCTTATTAACTTCTCTATTGCTTATTTATGTGTTATTTCAAGTTTTGACTTTATCTTTTTACTTCTTTTTCTTATTTATTTTAGTATTTTTGTGTTGGATGGGGTATAGGATTACCTATCATGGATGGTAGGATATGTGCAATTGTGACTCTAATTACTTATCATAAGAGCACACAACCCCGATAATGATAATGACTGTGTGAGTCTGATGTGATAAAATAAAACTGTGAGCTTACAAAACAATTCTTGTCTCATAAAAGTATAAATGTTAACCAATTTTTATGTAAGTTTAAAAGTAACCATAGTCTATAAGGCACTAAATTTGACGTATTGTACTTATATGTCAAGACCCAGCAAAACTAGTCTTTTTTTTCTTTTTTAATTTTTATCCCCAATATCCCTTTTGAGATATACGGGGAACGTTAGAAAAAGGAGTGTGTGTTAAATGATAAGTGCTCATCATTTACTACAAGCATACCCATATTTATTCTCTAGATATTAGTATGACAGAAATATGTACATCAACTACTAATGGTGTCATAACAATCATATCAATGAGAAATTTTTATAGCCATTATGTAAATTATGGCAATAGTTATTCGGTTATATTAAAATTCAATACCAATTGTTACTTACACTTCATGTGTTCAATATTACTCTATGCAAAGATCGTAATAGACTATTCAATTCAATACTAACCTTTAATCATCTACAATTGTGATTGCTCTGATCATTTATATTGGCCATTCTTATGAATGGTTTATTAATATATCCAAGTTCTTTTCCTTTTGGAGGAGAGTGTAAGACCAACAAAATTCATTATTCTATAATTTTCACTAGGTATCTATAATATTTTTAGTTTCTGTGGTCTTATTCTTTATACTAGAAGAGCAATTGTATCATTAGGGATACACATATACAAGGTGAAATATCATTATGGACAGTGTCTTTGACACGCCTCAAGATTTCTAGAATTTCCTATAAGTTTTATCATGAAGTATATTCATAATATTTCCAAAATTATTGTGGGACTTAATTTGTCCTTAATATTGCAAAGAAAAAAGTCGGGCTATAGGTTTCTGATTTTAATAAAATGATTAATCTTTTTGAAGTAAATAGTGATGGTTATTTCTCCAACTTTAAGAGTATTTTAGTAGCGAAGTTTATTAATTACTTGAAGTTTCACCTCGGTGGTTAGGATTCAATTCAACACTTTCAAATCCCCTCCCCTTCTCCTTATCACTTACATTGATAAGATTCCACACTTTCTATTCCCCTTTCCACCCCTATCACTTACACTAATAAAAAAGATTTCTCCAACTTTCTCATTGTCTTGGTATAATAATGAAAACAAACTTCACAAAAACTCAACTGAATTTTTACTCTATCTGATTCACCTAGGCATTATTATTCCCTTGAGAACTCATTGATAAGACACATCATAATTAGATTTAATAAGATTACAAGCATTGAAATTAACCTGATAAAATTCTCCCTCTTCTCTCTACTTATAACATCTACTTCTAAATCAATTTAGCAATTTTAATCCATGGGCCTCCCTATGGGCCCACTAGATGGGTCTCTTAGGAGTATGGTTGTCTTAGGGAAAAACACAACCCTCAAGTAATTGATAAAAAATAAGTCTTTATTTGTAATGACCATTTATAATATTTACTCAGTTTTTGTATGTTTTTAGCTTTTTATACTTTCCCTTAGTGGATAAAGGTCATTTCTCACGTGTCGTTACCACAGCTTGGGTTCTTGATTTGTTCTAATGATCCAAATTATCCTTATGATAAAATAAGAAGTATAACCTTCACCAAGATTTTACTTAGATAATTTTTAATAAATTCAAGGCTAGCTTAGTAATATGCAAATTTTGAGGAGCTAGTCTAAGGAATTTGGGTTAAATATGAGAATTTTTTTGGTAGACTAACTTGATTTAATGATACAAGACGCATTTAGGAATCTATAGAAATATCCAACATGTAAAACAGACCTATAAAACTCTGAGTATAGAGTTTACCGTGAAAGCATTGGTTTGTAATGTCATATTTTAAGAGGTGGTGTGTTATAACATAGACCATTTGAAGGGAGGATCCATGATTCTAATAGATTTTTCTGTGGAAAAAAATAACCTCTACAGGGTAGCCTTAGTTATGTTGCAAACTGTTGCAACAACAACTTTACCGCTGCATCGGTAACTTTACCACTACAATGGTAAAATGTAGTGTTTTTACAGTTTTAAACTTAAAATGTATTTTCATTGTCATTTTTTTTAAATGAGAAAGCTCTAATAGAGATGATTTTTTATCAAATTTTGGGAGTTTTAATCATTGGCGTTATTTTCCTTATATTCTAAACATAAATATCTTCTTAGAATCATTAATAATTGCTAGAATCTTGTTCATAGTAGAAATTAGGGTTTAGCCCTAATTTGTGAAAATAATATAAAATGATGGAATGTGAGTAAAATTAGTTAATAGTGATTTTAGGAAGTTAGAAAATAGTATTTAGAGAAGAACTTTTGTTGTTAAGATAAATAAAGTATTCATCGAATTTAAAGGATAGAAAACCCTAAGATGATGAACTAGGGGAACTAATGAATGAAGTTGTTAATTATTAACTTTTATTTGTTATAAAAGATGATATGATTGAATTAGGTATGTAATCTTATTGTGATAGAGTAAGAACAAAGTGAAAGAGAAAGTAATCGCAAGATTATGGCCCACAGGAGATTTTGAACAACGAATCAAAGTAGGTTATTCTTTAAATTTATAATTTAGACTTTGTTGATTTTGTGGTTATATGTAAGTTTGTTATTTGTGATCACTTTTTATCTCTACCTGTGATTGACTATATTTGCATCTTCATACATGTTGATGTTGATGATATTAATATTAAGAAGATAAATTGATGCTATAGGTGATGATATGGAAATCATGTTGATGATGATGTTTATGATTATGAGTTAATTATTGTAATATCGATATTGAGATATTTGTGTAATAACATATGTTGATTGTATTGAGGAGAAAAAGAGTTGACGTACACATCTAGCTTAAATAGATTCATCATGTACATTGAATGTCCATTTATATGTATATGTTGTGATGTAACCTATTGATAAAATTAACTACATGTAAAAGTGCATGAATATGAGTATGTATGTCCTCTAAAATAAAGTGTCATAAATGTGTTTTTTGATATAGTTATGAGTATTGTGATGATCATTGTTGCATTTAATTAGTTTGCTTATTTATATGGTGTTGAGTTGACTCAACCTATCATGCCTACCAATACTCGATGATCTATTGATACTACATATGATTTTCTTTTTATTAAGTGTAGATTGTGTTCTCGCATTATAGACGAGCTTTCAACTTCAATAAGTAGTTTTAAAATTTGGTTCAAATATGAGCACCATGATCGGGCAACATTGAATCATCTAACTTTTATTTATGTCTTTTGTTTCAGGATAAAGATATTGTCGTATTTCCTTGATATTGTTTGATAATTTTTTGATTATAAATTTTTGGATATTTTTTGTTGTTCTTGTACAATGACATTAGATCCCAAGGATATAATACATAGATGATTTTTGCACTTTATTATTGTACTGATGATTATTTAGGATTTCTTGTTTAATTTCCCTAGACGAATAATTGTGCAGTAGGTGAGGACCCAACAAGTTAGAGGGACCTACATGTTTCAGCTGTTGTCAAAGCTCAAAGCCCTGAAGATGAATTCGAAGGACTTAAATACCTACCTAGCTTCATATGCACAGAAACTCCAGAAGGCTAGGGCACAACTAGATATTGTTGAATCTAAATTAAACACCAGCCCACAGAACCATGTATTAATTGATGAAGTAAGAAAGACACTCATTAAGATTACAAAATGGGGAAAGGTTGAGGAACAAGTTCTCAAATAGAAGTCCCAGGACATATGGATTGCTAGTGGTGACTCCAACACAAAATATTTTTATGCTCAGCTGAAGATCAGATCTAGTAGAAATTCTATACAATTTTTGTACACTGAAGGTGGTATGAAACTTATAGAAGCAAAGGAAGTTGAGCAAGAATTTATCTCAGTCTTTTAGAAAATCATGGGATCATCAGAGGGTACTATGCCATGCCTAGATGCAGCAGTCCTACAACAAGGTCCATGTCTATCCCATGAGCAGAAATGCAACCTAATCAGAGAGGTGACTAAGGATGAGATACAGAAAGCAATTAAAGAAATGCCCCAAGAGAAAGCTCCGAGAGTAGATGGATACCCCATAGAGTTCTTCAACCATCAATGGGCCAATATACAATACACTACATGTAATTCTATAATGGAGTTCTTCAGACATGGTAAAATGCTTAAAGCCATCAGTAGCATTGCACTAATATTGGTCCCAAAGGTTCCAAATCCCACTATAGTGAAAGACTACAGACCTATAGCCTACTGCACTATCTTTTATAAGATCATAGCCAAAATATTGACAAACAGAATCAAAGAAGTTATCAACTGTTTAGTAATCCCTTCACAGTCTGCTTTTATAGAAGGGAGAAATATTATGGATAATGTGTTGCTATTCATGAAATATTCAAATATAATAGAAAGGGGATGTCACTAAGGTGTGTCATGAAAGTTGATCTCCGAAAAGCTTATGATTCCATAGAATGGTCATATTTGAAGGATGTCCTAGATGGCTTGGGATTCCCATTCAGATTTATCAGATGGGTAATGGAATGTGTATTAACTGTGTCCTACTCCTTAGTGATCAATGAGGGATTCACAGTACCTTTTCAAGGTAAAAAGGGCATTAGGTAGGGTGGCCCCATATCACCCTACCTTTTTGTCATTGCCATGGATCACCTGCAAAGAGAGTTGGCAATAGCGACAAAAGATCCAAGTTTCCACTACCATTCAAGATGTTAAAAATTGAATATTGCCCACATTTTCTTTGCGGATGATCTGCTGTTGTTTTGTAAGGTTGAGAAAGTAGCACTGACCAGGAATGATTTTGATAAGTTCTCAAGGGCATCGGGACTAAAAGCTAATTGTGACATAAGCTCTGTGTATTTCTCAGGTGTCAAGCCAAATGTCAAGCAGGATATACTCAGAATATTGGGATACAGTGAAGGCTCCCTACCATTCAAATACCTGGGCACCTCTCTCTCTTAAAAAAACTAACTCTTGATCAATGTAGGCGTATTGTTGACAGGATCATGGATAAAATAAAGTGTTGGACTTCAAGATTACTTACATACGCGAGAAGGCTGCAATTAATAAAATTTGTGATGTTTGGGATGCAAACATACTGGGGGCAAATATTCCTCCTACCTAAGAAAATTATGAAATTGATTGAAAAGGCATGCAGAGTGTATTTATGGACATGATCTGTAGGAAACTCAAAAAAAGCATTGGTGCCCTGGGAGAAGGTATGCTAACCTAAAGAAGCTGGTGGACTAAATGTTCTGCACTTGAGTACCTGGAACAAAGCAGCCATTCTCAAACAACTATGGGCGTCCAAGAAAGATTATTTGTGGGTGAGGTGGGTACATATATACTATATGAAATCAGAAGAGCTGAGTACCAACCCTATTCTTGTAAATACAATATGGGTGATAAGGAAAATCATTGAGGCAAGACGGTACATATTGAATATCAACACTGTCTAGGGCAACTTAAGAAACAAGTTGCATAATATGGTCTACAAAACAAAATTCAGTATCAAGCCAACATACAATATGTTGAGACCTTTGTTTCCTAAAATACAATGAAAATGCCTAACTTTGCATCCTGCAATCCATCCACAACACAAGTTCTTCTTATGGATAGCTCTAAACCAAAGATTACCCACTGTTGTCAGATTACAAAAGTTTGGTATTAACTGCCCTGCTGCATATGTTTTTTTGTAAAACTCCAGTTGAGACATTTAGCCACCTGCTATTCGAGTTTCCAATTACAAATACACTATGGAGTCGTATGCTTAGATGGGTTGGAGAGCACAGACGAGTAGGCTCATGGCAAGAAGAAGTGACCCTGGCTACGGGATGGGTAAAAAAAGAACAGGTAGAGGAGGCATTTATTGTAGCATATTTGCAATAGTGGTGACAATTATCTAGAAGGAGAGAAACCTTATGAGATTTCAAGATGGTCATTTCCAGATAGACAGAGTCATGAGGGAGATGGTAATACACATACATACTAGAGGGACAAGATTGAAGAAATGGCAAGAGATACTCCAGCAGCTGAATTATACGCCATGATAGAGTAGTTAGAAAGGATAAATTGTAAAATTAACTATAGCTTGTCAGTACAATTCAAGAATTCTCAGTTCTAGCTTAGTATTAGCACCAAGATGTTTTTTTTAATGAAAACAAGCTAGGCTAAGTAGAAATCCTAGTGAGAAATAGGAGTCAGACCTATTTGGCATAAAATTGTACGCACTTTTGGTATAAATAAAATTCATTATTTACCAAAAAAAATAATAAAGTGGGTAAAATATGAATTGTTGACTATTGAGCTTTGTTAGTAAGGGTTAGTTTAAATGGATCTCCCTCTATAGCTTTAGGGTGTGTGTTATTTATTACCATTTGGGTTGTGACAATGATTAAATCAAAGCATTGGGTTCCTCAATCTCGTTCTACTAGAATTGATTGAATAGAGTCTTGCAAAATAGTACACAAATATCTATACTTTTCAGTGAGAGGTTGCATGGCTTTGGGAAACAAAATTCACTTCTTTTTCCTTTCGTGCTACTACTTGATTTCTATTGGTATTTGGTGATCCAAATTTGTATCTAACTCATTCATTAGTTTTCTTTGCATATGGTGAATACATGTTTTACTAGAGCAGTAGTTGCTACCCAAGAATCAGCAGTAGCAGCAGTGCTTGCATATGTTTTGTGATTGTAATTTTCAGTAGGCCACACACAAGGATCAAGGCCAAGTGAATAATAATAGAAGCAAAACCTACTGGGGTAGAGCTCGAGAAGACAAAGGATCGGCTAGGCAAAGAACTCCCTTTCCTCTCCCAATATAGGGTGCTCTAGAGATATCACAGAATAAGAAGGTAACCATCACAATAAATGTAACTTACCTAGAACAGATGGCATGTTTGACTAGTGTTAGGGACAAAAAGTATTCACTTAAATTGATTGAAGGCCAGGTTATCATCAGCTCTAGATTAGGGTGCAAAATATCCCAAAGTTTGCCTTCCAAACTCGTTATGGGAACTACAAGTTTTTAGTCATGTATTTTATTTTGACCAATTCTCTAACTACTTTATTAGTCTGATGAATGGGTATTTTAAGTTATTTTGGGTTCTTTTATTATTTTCTTTGTCAACGACATTTTCATTTACTCCAAGACTGAGGAAGAGTATGTGCTCATTTTCAGACTATTTTGGGGTTGCTTAAGGAGAAAAAACTATATGCAAAATATTCCAAGTGTAAGCTTTGGTTATAACATATCTTTCTTAGGAAACGTGGTATCTAAGAAATTGTCAATGGTAGACACACAAAAAGTAGTTGTTAGGAATTGGGATAGACCAAAGAATGAAAAATAAATTTATAGTTTTTTGGGGTTTACCTATTATTATTGCCAATTTGTTAACAGGCTTCCTATCATTTCTTCCTAAATGACCCTCCCAACTTAGAAAAAAAGTGTATTTGGATGGGATGAAAATTGTGAGCAGAGCTTTCGAAAGCTCAAAACATTGCTAAACTCCACCCAAATTCTCACATTGCGTAGTGAAGGTATGATTTTATTACATTTAGTGATGCCCTATTTTTTATTTTATGTGTTTTTCTAATGCATGATCAAAAGATAACTGCTTATGTATTGAGGCAACTGACGCCTTACGAGAAAAACTATCCCACATGTGACTTGGAATTAGTGGCTATGGTATTTTCTCTAATGTTTTTAAGACATTACTTTTATAGGGTGAAGTGTAAAGTATTCAAAACCTACCACAACTTGCAACATGTGTTCACTTGGAGAGACCTTAATATAAAGTAGAAAAGGTGGGTGGACTTGATCAAGACTATGACATCTCAATCATATATCATCCGAGCAAGGTAAATGCGGTGGCAAATGTATTGAGCTAGAAGCCTGTAAGCATGGGGAGTTTAGCATGGCTAGAGGTGTCAAGAGGCCCATTAGCAAGAGAGGTACAATCTTCGGCTAAAGTTTTTTTAAGATCGTAAGTGACTAGTGAAGGAGGAGTTTTAGACCATGTGAATGTTTGGTCCATATTCTTCAACCATATAAAAGCAGATGTACAAATATAAAAAGCTGAGCGACCTCAGAGAAAAATTGTTGGAGAGTGAAGCTAAAAAAGCGACCATTGATGATGAAGTATTATTGCAAATTTAGGGCTTGTTATGTGTGCCTCATATGGGTATTTGATTTCTACTCTCATTTTTTAGGCTCACAACTCCATATACTCTATACACCTGGGTGCAATGAAGATATATAGAGACTTTAGACAATTTTATTGGTAGAGAAGGATGAATATGATATTATGGAATTTATGATTAAATGTTAAAATTGTCAACATGTTAAGTATGAAAATGGGAAACCTGGTGTCCCATTTTAAAGGATGCCAATTCTGAAATAGATGTGGAAACGAATAAGCATTGATTTTGTGGTTGGAATTTCTAATATATAGAAAAAGTGTGACTCTATATCAGATATTATTATTAATCAAGTTGGATCATTTCAATTTTTTGAGGGTGGGTTATAATGTGGCTAAGGTGGCCAAGATTTATGTGAAAGATATTATAAGGCTCCTGGAGTACCTATTTCGATTGTGTAAAATCAAGGTACTCAGTTTACCTCCATCTTTTGGAAGAAGTTTCATTTAGAGTTGGGTTCTAGATTGAACCTATTATAGCTTTCTATCCATTGTCCAACAGACAGTCAGAATTTACTACTTAAGTGCCTAAAGATATTTTTTGGGCTTGTGTTAGGGTCTTTGAGGGTCAATGGGACCAGTATCTACCTTTTTGTGAATTTGCCTATAATAATAGGAACAACTCTAGTATTAACATGGCTTTGTTTGAAGCACTATATGGTAGAAGATATAGGTTACTAATCAGATGGTTTGACACATTTGAAGTCAGGCCTTATGGTAATGATACAAGGATCGATGGAGAAGGTAAGGTTTATACAAAAAACTCCTCATGACTTAGAGGTAACGAAAGAGTACATGAATAATAAGAAGAGGAATGTAATGTTTGAATAAGGAGTGTGGGTACTATTAAAAGCATCACCTATAAAAGGTGTAATGCATTTTTGTAAGAAGGGAAAATTAATTCTAAGGTACATCAAATCTTTTGAGGTTTTGAAGCTAATAGGGTTTGTAGATAATAATCTAGCCTTAACTCCTATTATGTCTGTGATTCACCCAATATTTCATCTTTCCATGTTTAAGAAGTGCCACAGAGTTAGGAACTGCACAATGCATTGGGACCCGAGTTGTTTGACAAGGAGCTATCTTGCAAAGAGAAACCAATTGTACTATTTGATCAAGATATGAGAAAATTGAGAACCAGAGTAATTCCTTCTGTAAAGGATCAATGGTGGATTTTTCCAGTTTATTAGGCAACTTGAAAGACCGAGATAGACATGCACAAGTCGTGTGCGCACTTATTCATTCACTCAGGTATATACTTTCACTTTAGTTTATAATTTGTTGCTAGTTGTCATTCAAAGATGAGTGAATGATGCATTGTTATTTAATGTAATGACCCAAATTGTCATTAAACTAAAATAAAAAGTAGCAACTTCACCAAAACTTTCCATTGATAATATTTAAGATATTTAGGGTTGGCTAAGTATTATGCAAATTTTTAGGGTATGATAGTCTAAGGAAATATGGTATTAATATAGTCATTATTGTAGGAGTTTGACTTGATTTATAAATGAAGGACAAGTTTAGGAAGCTGAAGTTCTCGTAGAAAATTTGAAACATAAAACAGACTTATAGATCTTCAAATATACTGTTATCATACAAAGTTTGGTTCGTGATGTAAGTTTTTGAGGAGTGTGTTGTAAAATAGACCAATTTAGGTAGAGGCCACAATATTCTTCCTGAGATTCCTGCAGTAGAAAAAGTACCACTACAGTGGCAAACTAAGTTATATTGTAAATTATGTCGCAACAGTAAAATATAGTGTTTTTACAATTTTAAACTTAGAAAAAAATTGTATTCCCTATTTATTGAAAAAACTAGTGAGAGACCTCTAAGAGAGGTGATTTTCTACCAAATTTTGAGTGTTTTCATCTTTTGAGACATGTTTCTAACATTGAAAACTTGAATTACTTCGTAGAATCATTAATAGTTGCTAGAATCTCATTCAACGTAGAAATTGAGGTTTAGCCATGATTTGTGAAATTAATATAAAATAATAGGAATGTATATAAAAAAAGTTAATAGTACCTCTAAAATTTAGAAAACACTATTTGGAATTGAATTATAGTTGTTTATGATAGATAAAATAGACTTTATGCCATTTAAAAGGTACAAACCTAAGATGATGAACTAAAAAAAATTTATGAATAAAGTTGTTAATGACTGATTCCTAGTTATTATAAAATATTAAATGATTAAATTTTAAATATAAACTTGTTTTTTAAGATAATGAATGAAGTAAAAGAGATGTCACCTAAGGGTGATTTTGAGTATGAAATTAAGGTTGGTTACGATTTAAATGTAGAATTAAAACTTGCTTGACTTTGTTCTTGTATATAAGTTGAATATGAGTGATCTCTTTTGTGAACTACTTGTATTAATGACTGCATTTTCATGTTCATACATATTGATAGTGAAGGTATTGACGTTGAGAAGATGAATTGATGAAAACTATCATAATACTGAAATCATATTAATGATAATGGTGATAATGATGTTGATGATTGTGATAATAATATTTAGATCATTAGGTAATGGCAGATGTTGATTCCATTGAGGAGAGAAAAAGATGACGCACACATCTTGCATACACATATTTATTAGGTATGTATATATTTTGATGCAACCTATTGATAAAATTTACTAAGTGTAAAAGTACATGAATATGAGTTTGAATACCCTCTAAAATAAATTGTCATAAATGTGTCATCTTTCGTTATGATTTTTATAAGGATCATTGTTGTATTTATTTGATTTGATTATTTGTATAATGAGATCATTCGATGTATGATGTCTATCAGTACTTGTTGATGTAGTGATGCTACCCGCTCTCTTCTTTTAGTTGAGTGCAAAGCGTGTTCCAGCATTTGATATGAGAAATTGATTTTAGCAAGCAGTTCCATACTTTAATTCAAGAGTGGGCACTATGATAGGGCTACAATTAAATCCTCTTACTTTTTTATGTCTGTTTTTTAGGACTAAGACATTGTTGTATTACCAGGATTTTGTTGGATAATCCTTTGGTTATAGATTTCTAGATATTTTTATCTTTTTTTGTACCTTAACTTCAAGTCTTGGTGAAGTACTAAATAGAGGATTTCTGCACTCTATTCTAGTATTGATGACTGCTTAGGGTTGTAGTTTTGTTTCCCTAAATAAAAAAATGGTTTAGTAATTATTAATAATAAAATGGGTGAAACATGAATTATTGACTATTGCATATGTTTAGTGAGGATTAGTTTAAATGGTTCTCCCGTTGTAGATTTAGGGTGGGTGCCAATTATGAATGTCCGAGTCATGACACCTTTCCATTTGGGTTTAAATTCTATTTCCATATTCTGGAGCTTTCAGAATCGGGAAGTTTTACATTGGTCAAAACATTGAATAAACGACCTTAAATGAGAATTTAAACAGTTCCATTAGCTCCAGGATGTAGATTTAAGGCTAGGGAGATCATTGTTTGGTACCCAAGTTCTCCAGCTTGTTTTTTGGCTATTTGTTAAAGATACAGATAGAATAATGGGTGTTAGGCCCATATTTGGTCAAAATAATCTTTGTTGAAACAATAGATTGTTCTGTCGAGATTAGAATGTCTTTTTGGTGTTATAGCATAGTTCATTTACATTTGTGGTGTTTTAAATAAATTTCCAGGACTCATCTGGAGGTAATTTGACTTTGTATTTTTATTGAGCAGCAACACTTGGTGATTGACTAGATTGGTCTTTATGTTTGTGGGGAGTTGGCCGCAGTAGAGAAGGGTCAACTTTTTTACCATCCTATTTGTGAGCCTCCTTTTGTGTTCTTACAGAAGCGCCAGTCTAACCTTGTCCATCTTTCTTATGTATTTGTGAATAACCCTCTTATTCAGGAAGGGTGAGGCTGGTGGTGTCCCATGTTTGCAATAGGGATCCTTTGTATGCAAAAAAGGACCTCTGCCAAAATATATTCTCCTTCCCTACAATTTTAAGTCATTTTTAAAGAAAAAATTTCACCATTATTGGAGCATGGGAAACTATCATGACCCGAGATTGCCCCTAGTCATAACACGACTCTTAGATTCACAAGTTACCCCAAGCTAACCCATGGTCTGACATAACTCTAAGAATACTGAAAATATAAAATGCAATATTGGACGGAAGCTAACCTGAATTAACTGATGGAAATAGTAGTAATGTAATACTGAATATCAACTAGGACTTGAAATAAAATTGTCTGACAACTAACATACTTAAAATCTACATATCTGTCTGAAATCCTTTAAACAATAATGAGTTTTTGGGGCAAGCCACCAACTTCAACTGAATGAAACTAAAAGTATGCAGATAATAAACATTGATATCTAGTCCTCGAATGATGAGGATTCACCAAAAACTACCACTAAATATGGCACGGGAAGGTTCCAAGTGTATTCTAAGTATTGAGCATTCGAACCTATATTATGAGATAGTATAGCATAGGAAAGTATGCGATCTGTACTTCGTATGTTTAGAGTATGTGATATGGGAAACTAACTAGTCGATCTGCACATGAATTCTTGAAAAAATGAGAAGATGAATGCAAGACCAAGTATAAACACGTGCTTCATAAAAATGAATAGCTGAATAACTGAATACAAAGTCATGCATATCTGAATTGAAACAAAAGTAGAACATAAATTAAGGATTGTGGGATCAAAAAATAACCGACATACCCCAATATGAGAAAATCGGGGTTCAACCTGTAAATCTAGTTGAAAGGGTTCCAGTACCTTGCCAAGGTTACTAATACTAGTTGGCGTGGAACCACTAAACTGATGTTCTAAAGAAATAGGTTGTCATGCCTCAACTAAAGGGTGATCCTATATAACCTATGGTGGTGTTGTAGTTCTATAAGTTAGGGACTTCTACTAGAAGTCTCAAGACTCAACTAATGGGTGAGACTTACTCCCTACGTTCACTCGGTGCTAAGTACCACTCCCAACTGAATGACACTAAAATTGATATCTGCTCAATACAGTAGTATTCTTGAAAATAGAAACATATGCATTATCCGAAGTGCTCAAAACATGTCAACTTATACATTCATAAATTACTTGGTATCAGGTCTTCATAACCCATAAACTCTATCTAATGCAACTCAACATGATAATATTTTAAAGTTGATCATAATAGAGAATTTCACATAAAAGCCCAAACAAAATAATTTAACAATAATAAGGAAATTCATGACGGTGAGTATGGGAAGATGCAAATTTTATGGGAAAACATGTGCCCATGGTTTAATTCAAGCATTAAACTAAAATTCAAAGAAAACTCATAACTATCATGGAATCCTGGGAGAAAAGGGTGAATTAAACATGAGAGTTGTAAGACATATATGGGACTCAATGGGTGGAAGGGACCCATTGATGAAATTCCAGGTACCTATAGGTTGAAGCTTCGGAGAAATCCTTGGAGTTTGTTCTTGAGGTTGAGGAACCCTACTTTGTTGTGGAGAAGAGAAAATCACCCTTTTTTTCTATGTGTATATTGATTTTGAGCTTTAGAGGTGTTAGGGTAATATTAATTACCAATAAATTGTTTGGTAGTACCCAAACAATGTGGGTTTGGGGTTAAAATAAAGGGAAAAGACCAAAAGTCCCTTCTAAAATGTTTTGGGAATTTTTCGAACTGTCGTCATAGTTTAGGTAATGACTAGTTATGTCTGGTGACAAGTTTTGACCTGAGGACCTAATTTTAGGGTCCTTTATGTTATGAGAATGACTCCTATCTTGACTACTCGTTAGGTCTAATAATGAGTAATCACGAGGGTCATTTTGAAGGGGCCTAGTTCGTGGTTCCTTATTCTTGTTACAACTGGTCCACACACAACGACTTATTTAGTCTTACAATGAGTCGTGTGCTAGACTTGTTACCACTGGATAGAAATATTTAGTCCCTCACTACTGTGACAAGGAATCTAGTCTACAACTTATTGTGTCTGACAATTGTTCGTTGTCAGAGCCGTTGCCACTGAGATTTAGATGGTGCCTCAAAGAATTTGTTCATGACTTTTTACTACGACCTCAGATTAAAGCAAGACTAATGGAACTTAAAAGCTAATTTAAAGGCATATTGGAACCATTCATACCTAAATGAAATTGACTAAGCTGAATTACTAGGGAAAACCTGAGATATTTGCAGTGAATACTTACGGGCTGAACTATGAACTAATATCCGATTCTATGACTAATGCATGGACTGAACTGATCTCGAAAATGCTTGTTATCACATGAAAATAGCTTAATAGTATGAGATAGAAATGAAAGAATTAATTATTTAATTAATTAAGAAAACAATTACCTAAAGTTAGGACTGAGTTTAAAGATAAAATATTGGGGGGTACTTGGTCAACATATCTGCCTCTGCTTCCCAAGTAGCTCCCTCAACTAACTGACTCTACAAAACCATTACCAAAGCGACATCCTTTTTCCTCAACCTATGGATCTAATGATCAAGGACCTCAACTAGGACCTTTTCATAGGAGAGGCTATTTTCCATGCCAACCCTTTCTAAAGGGACTATAGAGGCTGGTTAACCAACATACTTTTTTAAAAAGAAAACATGGAAACCAGATGCATAAAATGCTAATGCTGTAGGCAATTCCAACTCATATACTACCTTACCATATCAACTCAAAATATTGTATCGAATAACATAATGAGGATTTATCTTCCCTTTCTTAGCAAACCTCTTCACCCTTTTCATGGGAGAAATTTACAAGTAGTTGAAATCACCAACATCATACTCAAACTCCTTTTTCCTCACATTTACATAAAATTTCTGACAACTCTGAGAAGTCTTCAGCCTTTCAATAATAAGATAAATATTTTCCATCGCCTCATGCACTGAATCTAACCCTATCCAGGTATCCCCACCAACCTCAAACCATCTAATAGGAGATCTACACTTTCTACCATACAGTGCTTCAAACGGGGCCATCTGAATACAAGAGTTATAGTTTTTATTATAAGCAAGCTCAATCAATGACAACTGATCATCCCAACTACCTTTGAAATCAATCACACACGCCCTTAACATATCCTCTAAGGTTTGAATGGTTCTCTTATCTTGACCATATGAATGCGGTTGAAAAGATGTACTAAGATGAACTTGGGTACCAAGACACTACTGAAAAGTCTTCCAAAATTTAGAGGTGAACTATGTACTTCTATTTGAGATAATAGCCAAAGAGACCCCATACAACTTCACTAACTCCCTAAGATACAAATTAGCATTATCTTTGGTTGAGTTTGATATGATAATGGGAAAAAAGTATGTGACTTAGTCATTTGGTCCATGATAACCCACATAGAATCATGCTGTCAACGAGTATGAGGAAACCCTGCAATAAAGTTCATATTCACCACCTCCCACTTCTAAGTATGAATACTAAATTCTTGAAGCATACAACTAGGTCTTTAGTGATCAAGCTTCACTGCTGGAAATTAGGACACTTAGCCACGATTTTGCAATATTCATCTTCATGCCATTCCACCAATAGACTTCCCAAAAGTCACGGTACATCCTAGTGGCTCCTAGGTGAATAGAATATTGGGAACTATGAGCTTCTACTAATATTCACTGCCTTAATTTATCCATATTCAAAATCCAAAATCTACCCAAACATTGAAAAAGACCATATTTCCTTGGGGAGAAAACCTCAACCTTCTGATGCAGAATAGGATTTCTATGTTGCTTCTCCTTTTTCAGCTACCAAAGAAGATTTCGACCCATTCTGAACCCAAAAACTGCCTTCAGTTGAATCAACAAACCAAACTCCCAACCTAGAAAGATTATGAACCTCACAAACTAATACTTTTTCATCATCCTCTACGGGAGAAACACTCCCAATAGACAATCTACTAAGGACATCAACCACAACATTGTCCTTGCGCAGAATGTATAAGACACTCATATCATAGTCTTTGAACTACTCTAGCCAAATTCTCTGATGATGATTTAGATCCTTCGATATGAACACATATTGAAGACTCTTGTGATCAGTGAACACATTATCATGACCCCCATAAAGAAAATGCCTCCAAAATTTTAAGGCAAACATGACTGCTGATAACTAGAGATCACGAGTTGGGTAGTTCTTCTCATATAGCTTGAGTTTCCTAGAGGCATATGCTATAACTCTGCCCCACTACATCAATACATAACCAATACCAACTCTATATGAATAACAATATACCACAAAACTATCTAAATCCTCTAGTAGAGAAAAATTAGAATGGAGGTGAGTCGAGATTTCAACTCTTGAAATCACTTTTCACAAGAATCGGATCACTAGAATTTGACTTTATTATGAGTCAGTATAGATATGGGAGAATTAATAGAGGAAAATCCTTCAAGAAACCATTTTTAGTAACCAACTAAACCCAAGAAACTCATGATATCTAATAGAGAGATAGGTCTAGGCCAATTACTTATTGCTTTAATCTTTTGAGGATCAACTCGGATGGATTCAACAAAAATGATATGACAAAGGAATACTACTAATTTAAACCAGAATTCACACTTGCTGAACTTAGCGAATAATCGGTGATCTTTAAGAGTCTACAAGACAATCCTTAACTTTTCTACATATTCACCCTTACTTAGAGAATAAACGAGGATGTCAACTATGAAGAATATAATGAAAATATCAAAGTACTTCTTTAACATCCTGTTCATCAAGTCCATAAAAGTTGTAGGAGTATTCATTAGTCCAAAAGACATAACAAGAAATTCATAGAGACTATATCGAGTTCTAAAGGCTAGTTTTGAAATGTCTAAATCTCTTACTTTGAACTGATGATAGTCAGATCTTAGGTCTATATTATAAAAATTATTAGCACCCTGAAGTTGGTCGAACAAGTCATCAACCCTGGGGATGGGATACTTATTCTTGATTGTGACTTTGTTCAACTGATAGTAGTCGATGCACATTCCGAGAGAGTTTTCTTTCTTGCTGTAAGACCCCATAAATTTTCCTAGTTGTTAGAACTCTTTAAAGCATATCAAGGGAAGCTTCACACTTAGAAAATTTGGCTAAGTGTTGGAACTTCTTCATCTCATAATCCTTTAAACTATGATGATTTATTTCATGACCTTCCCGACCTTCGGTAGTTGATATTTTAGTTAATTCATGATCCAGAATATCAATAGGAATTCCAAAAAAAGTTTTAGATTTTTTATACCTAGTTTAGATCATGTTTGGCGTCTCTAAACAGTAGACCAACGTGATATTGGCGCGCCGCGTCACCTATTACATTGGTTAACATTTTTGCGGGCTGCCAGAGTCAAAAGTATTGAGGTTTGATGTGATCATGATGCGACATATCGGGTATCATGTTGATGCCATCGATGCACCGCATTGACCACCGCGTCGGCACCCAGTTTTCCAGTCATTAAATAGCTGTGACCCTAGGGTTATTTCAGTCTTTTTACCACTCTTATATAACCCTAAAACACGTGATTCAACCATTTTTCACCCAAAATATAGTGTTTTATCTCAATTTCTCTCAAGAACAAGTTAGGGTTTTCCAATTGAAGAACCAAATTCAAGAGTCTCTCCGCCAATCTTCCTAAAATCAAGAACAAAGGTATGTTAGATGTTGATTTTTGGGTACCTTCCACCCAAGAAGTTCAAGAACCCTTTTTCAAATTATAAAGATTGAATATTTATGATTTTTCATGATTTAAGTGAGTTGAAGTTCATTTTTATGTTATTGTTGAGTTGTGATTCATGTTCTAGATTACAAGTTTCATGATTTTATCCTCGCATATGATGATTTGCTTAATGTTCATGATAAACCCCTTGAAGTTGAAAGTTTATTTATGTAGCCATGTTAATTAGATGCATTGATTGTTTTATAACCAAAGTATGCTCCTCATATGTTTGATAAAATTCTTATGAGAAGGAAATAGAGTCATTACAACATGTTAGCATGAAATCCCTAATTATGTATAAGTCAATGTATGCCAAGTGTTTGTTGAAAGGCCTTAGTGAATGAATTATGATATGTTGCATGGACTCACATTTATGTGCATTCCTTAATGAATGAATTATGAGACATTGGTATGTATCCCTATACATTTACATGTTTAAGACTTCCAAGTGCTTGAAGTGATGCCTCCTTGATTTTATTTGAATTATAGACTATTGTTATGCTATTTACGAATTGTCATGCCTTATTTATTTATGTTATCGAGTCCTGGGGGTATTTAATACCTGACAATTTAGATGATTATCTAGAGCCAGTGTCAGTTCTCAAGATAATCTCAGTCGTGCCATGATCAGTAGAACTCAGTCAGTTACAAAACTTAGAGGGACTCAGTAATCTCAGTATCAGTCTATTCCAATTTAGTCAGTTAATACCTCAGTAGTATTCAAGTATCCAGCACAAATCTTACTCAGTTCAGATTCGGTGCATGTCGGTTAGATGACTACCTCCCATAGTCTCCGCTTCAGAATAAGTCTCAGGAAAACAACTCAGCTCAGTAGCACAGATTCAGGACTATTAGATACTGTCACTCATTAGTATTATCAATGGATTTAGAGATCACCCGCTAGATAGGAATGATCTCATATTTAGTAAAACAGTATCAGTATCAGCACCAACAGATTCAGAGAACACCCATTAGATAGGAATAATCTCAAATACAGTTAATTAGTATCGAGAACCATTATATTTAGAGATCAGCCGCTAGATAGGACTGATCTCATATTCAGTTAAGCATCTTTATTATCACTATATTAAGAGATAACCCACTAGATAGGACTGATCTCAACCTCAGTCAATCAGATATCAGTATCAGTAGAATCAGTTATTAGAAATCCTGTTATTAGAATTCGGTATTCAGTGTTCTTCTGATTTTAGTTATAGTTTGTGCATTCATGCATGTATCCTCATTCAGTATACTCAGATTATTTAGTTAGTATTGTTCATGCATATGAACCCTTGAATTTAGCCTCACCTCATATAGCATACCAGTACATTCTATCATACTGACACATACTTTTCTGCGCTATGGTGTTTTATACCACAGGTTTAGAAACATGAGATCCAAAACACCCTTAGCAGTTTAGATTTAGTCAGCAACAGTAGGCGTAGAAGTGAGTCCTCATCATTCGAGTATAATCTTTATTTTATTATTGCACTAGATTCAGTATTTTAGTAGATATAGTTAGTTGGGGGCCTGTCCCATTAACTCTATAGTTCATACAGTTTAGAGGCTTTTCAGATAGATGTATTAGTATTCAGTTTTCATTTGTATTTCAGATGTTTGAACCTTATGGCAAGTTTTCCATTAGTTTTCTATATTTTTATAATGTATTATTTAGAGCTCAATTATAGATATTAGTCAAGGGTTTACTTGTGGTCCTTTGGGAATATGAGCACCCTGTAGCGTCCTGGGTACCAGACTCGGGGAATTATATATTTGATATCAGAGTCAAAAGTTCAGTAGTGTCCTAGGAAGTCTTAAAATTGCATTTGGTAGAGTCTTGTGCATGGGTGTATTGCGCACCACATTTATGTACATGAGGCTATAAGATGTTTTAGGAACAGTTTCCCTTCTGTCAATATTCATTTCGTGCGAGTGAGCATAAGCTCAAGTTAAGACTTTCAGTCTAATCCATTCTTTATTTAATTTACAAAATATGCCTCCTTGTAGAGATAATGCCCTTAGAAATGATAACCAACCACCTTAGCCCGTAGATCCTTCGAATGAGAATGTGTCCCATGTAGTGTTTCGAGTAGCTTTTCAGGCGCTAGCCCGAGCTGTGACAACCAATATTTAAGGAAAACATCAGGCTGTAGCCCAACCTCAGCAAGGAGGGGATTTAGCCATAGCCAGGATCAGAAATTTCATGAGAATGAACCTGCCAGAATTCTTTGGGTCAATAGCAGGCGAGGACCCGCAACTTTATCTTGAGGAGGTGAAGAAGATCACCCAGATTATGTATGTATCTAAAGAGGAGAGTATAGAATTGAAATCCTATATGATGAAGGATATTGCTCATGATTGGGTAGTGATGTGGAATAAGAGTAGAGGGGAGGATGTAGCTCCCATGACTTGGAAGATATTTCAGGATGCATTCTTAGATATATTTTTCCAACTTGAGATGAGCGAAGCTAAGGTAGAAGATTTCATGAACCTAAGTCAAGGTTCTATGTCAGTGAAGAAGTATTGCCTTAAGTTTAACCAGTTGTCTAAGTATGTCCCTGAGCAGATGGCTGACCCTAGATCAAACATAAGTAAGTTTGTGACCGGTGTGTTGGTGTTGGTGTTTAAGGAGTGTAGAAATGCTATGATCAATAGAGACAAGTATATTTCTAGGTTGATGATGCACACTAAGCAGATTGAGGCAGAAAAATCTAAGGAAAGAGAGAGAGTGAATAAGAAAGCCAAAAAAGGTAGTTATAGTTTTTCTCAGCCAGGGTCACAGGGTGGTAACCATTCTCAGCATATTTAGAAGCTTTTAGTCCCAGCTCTATCCTCAACTAGTGCACCAGTACCGAAGTTTAGGGATGGCAGTCATGATGGGGCACTAGGCTCCAAAGCCTAGGGTAGTGTGAGAAGTGAGCATACCGATCCGCTTTGTGAAGAATATGGCAAGAATCACATAGGTTCTTATAGAGTAGGAAGTGAGGTATGTTTTGGATATGGTAAGCCAAGCCACAGATTGTAGGAGTATAGAGTTATGGCTTAGAGGGGTAGAAAATTGCGTCATCAGGGTGCTACTCTCTATACCACTAGTGGTCAGTGTCAGAACAGGTTCTATGCACTCTAGACTCATCATGATCAAGGCGGTTCCCCTAATATATATTTGGGAACATTATAAGTCCTTTATCTTTATGATATGCATTGTTAGATCCTTTCCTCCAATTGAGTTATTCAATAAAGCCAACTATTTAGTTTAGAAGTCAGATAGTCAGATTTGTATAGTTTGTTTCCCATCTTTCCATCTAGTCATGCTATTAAAAATCTCAAAAAGGTAACTATTCCATGATAGAAAGTCCTAGTAGTTTCAAGATCAACTCAGTTCATGCATCACATATTAGCTTTAGATCCTAGATTTTTAGTCATGATCAAGCTTGTAGGTGCCTTTTGCATCGCCACAGTTTTCCTCAAGGATCTCCGTGAAATAAGCCTTCTTAAAGGGATATATTTTACCAAGGGGGAGATAACCTATATTTCCCTGATGCTTTCATGACCTTAAACCCATTCGATTTCATGCTCAGATTTTTCCTTACAAACTTAATATCAGTTATTATTGCATATTCAGTCATGCATTCGAGAGTCAGCTCAATCAGATATTTGTGCATTAGATATGTATGTTTAGTAGAAGAAACTCAACTTATTAGTAAATTCATTCATGCTTTCATGAGAATCAACTCAGTCAGATATCCATGCATCAGATATGCATGTTCAGTATGAGATTTCACAATATCAGTAGTTCCAGTCATATAGTTATGTTTCGGATGTTCATGTCCCTTAAGTATGTTCGGTCTATCAGTAATCTTAGTCTTGTCAGTCCCATTCGAGGATGAATATTCCCAAGGGGGAGATATTGTAAGACCCCGCAAATTTTCCTAGTTGTTAAAATACTTTAAAGCATGTCAAGAAAAGCTACATACTTAGAAATTTAGCTGTGTTGGAACTTCTTCATCTCATAAGCCTTCGAACTTTGATGATTTATTTCATGACTTTTCCAACCTTCGGTAGTTGATATTTTAGTTAATTCATGATCTAGAATATCAATTGGGGTTTCAGAGCAAGTTTTTGATTTTTTGGACCTCGTTTAGACCATGTTTGGGGTCTCAAAATAGTAGACCAATGTGATCTTGGCGCGCCGCATAGCCTATCGTGTTGGTTAACATTGTTACAGGCTACCAGAGTCAAAAGTACTAAGGATAAATAAGATCATGAAAGGATACATCGGATATCGCATCGATGCCATTAACGCACCGCGTCGACCAGTGCATCGGCACCCAGTTTTCCAGTCATTAAAATTGTCGTGACCCCAGTGTTATTTTAGTCTTTTTCCCACTCTTATATAACCCTAAAACAAGTGATTCAACTATTTTTTACCCAAACTATAGTGGTTTCTTCTCTTAAGAACAAGTTAGGGTTTTCCAATTATAGATCCAAATTCAAGAGTCTCTCTGCCAATCTTTCTAAAATCAAGAACTAAGGTATAATAGAAACAATCCCTAAGTTCTTATATAAGCTTTTCCTATTTGATATAATGGAAGATAAGGTAGAATATATCATGAACCTAAGGCAAGGCTCTATGTTAGTAAAGGAGTATTGCCTCAAGTTCAACTAGTTGTCTAAGTATGTCCCTGAGCAGATGGCTGACCCTAGATCAAACATGAGTAAGTTTGTCACCGGTGTGTTGGGGTTAGTGGTTAAGGAGTGTAAGACTACTATGCTCATTAGATACATGGATATTTCTTGGTAGATGATGCACACTCAGTAGATTGAGGCAGAGAAATCTATGTAAAAAAAGAGAGTGAGTAAGAAAGACAAAATAGGTAAATATAGTTTTTCTTAGCCAGGGTCGCAGGGTGGTAACCATTCTCAGGATTGTCAGAAATTTTCAGTTCCACCTCCATCCTCAGCTAGTTTACTAGTACCAAAGTTTATGGATGGTAGTCATAATGGGGCGCCAAGCTCCAAATCTAGGGTAGTGTGAGAAGTGAGCGTACCCATCCACTTTGTGAAGAATATAGTAAAAATCACATAAGTGCTTGTAGAGCAGGCAAAGAGGTATGTTTTGGATGTGGCAAGCCAGGCCACAAGTTGTGGGAGTGTAGAGTTATCGCTCCCATGGGTAGAGAATTGCATCAGCAGGGTGCTACTACCAGTACCACTAGTGGTCAGCATCAGAACAGGTTCTATGCACTCCATACTCGTCATGATCAGGGAGGTTCCACTAATATAAATTCGGGTACATTATAAGTTCTCTATATTTATGATATGCATTGTTAGATCCTTTTCTCCCATTTGAGCTTAAGTTTTTAGTATGAGTTAGTCAGTAAAGACAACGATTCAGTTTAGCAGTCAGGTAGTCAAATTTGTATAGTTTGTTTCCCATCTTTCCATCTAGTCATGCTATCAAAAATCTCAGGAAGGTAACTATTCCAAGATAGAAAGTCCTAGTAGTTAGAAAATCAGCTCAGTTCATGTATCATGCATTAGCTTCAGATCCCAGATATCCAGTCATGATCCAGCTCGTATGCGCCTTGTGCATTGCCACAGTTTTCCTCAAGGGTCTCAATGAAGTAAGCCTTCCCAGAGGTACATAGTATCCCAAGGGGGAGATACGTTATGTTTCCCCGATGCTTTCATGGCCTTAAAACCATTCAATTTCATGATCAGATTTTTCCTTACAAACTTAATATCAGTTATTATTGCATATTCAGTCATGCATTCGAGAGTCAGCTTAGTCAGATATTTGTGCATTAGATATGCATGTTCAGTAGAAGAAGATCAGCGTATCAATCAATTCAGTCATTCTCTCATGATAATCAACTCAGTCTGATATCCATGCATCAGATATGCATGTTCAGTTTGAGATTTCAGAATATCAGTAGTTCCAGTCATATAGTCATATTTTAGATATTCATGTCCCTTAAGTAAGTTCAGTCTATCAGTAATATCAGAGTAGTCAGTCCCATTTGAGGACAAATATTCCCAAGGAGGAGATATTGTAAGACCCCACAATTTTTTCTAGTGCTTAAAACTCTTTAAAGCATGTCAAGGAAAGATTCACACTTAGAAAATTTGGATAAGTGTTGGAACTTCTTCATCTCCTAAGCATTCAAAATTTGATGATTTATTCCATGAGCTTTTGGACCTTCGGTAGTTGATATTTTAGTTAATTCATGATCCAGAATATCAATAGGGGTTCCCGGATAACTTTTGGATTTTTTGGACCTCGTTTAGACCACATTTGAGGTGTCAAAATAGTAGACCAACCTGATCTTAGCGCACCGCATCACCTATCGCATTGGTTAACATTGTTACAGGATGCCAGAGTCAAAAGTATTGAGGCTCTACATGATTATGATGCGATGAAGTAGGTATTACGTTAATGCCATTGACGCGTTGCGTCGACCAGCACGTCGACACCCAATTTTCCAGTCATTAAAATACCACGACCCAAGGGTTATTTAAGTCTTTTTCCCACTCTTATATAACCCTAAAACATGTGATTCAGCTATTTTCATCCAAACTATAATGGTTTCTATCAATTTCTCTCAAGAACAAGTTAGAGTTTTCCAATTGAAGATCCAAATTCAAGACTCTCTCTGCCAATCTTCCTAAAATCAAGAACTAAGGTATGTTAGATGTTTATTCTTGGGTCCCTACCACCCAAGAAGTTCAAGAACCCTCTTTCAAATTATAAAGATTGAATATTTATGATTTTTCATAATTTATGTGAGTTGAAGTTCATCTTTATGTTATTGTTGAGTTGTGATTCATGTTCTAGATTACAAGTTTCATGATTTAGTCCTAGCATGTAATGATTTTCTTAATGGTCATGATAAACCCCTTTAAGTTTCAAGTTTATTGATGTAGCCATGTTAATTGGATGTATTGATTGTTGTATAACCAAAGTATGCTCCTCATATGTTTGATAAAATGCTTATGTTAAGGAAATAGAGTCATTATAGCATGTTAGCATGAAATCCCTAATTATGTATAAGTTGATCCATGCCAAGTATTTGTTGAAAGGCCTTAGTGAATGAATTATGATATGTTGCATGCACTCCCATTTACGTGCATTTCTTAATGAATGAATTATGAGACATTGGTATGTATCCCTATATGTTTACATGTTTAAGAATTCCAAGTGCTTGAAGAGATACCACCTTGATTTTATTATGAATAATAGACTATTGTTATGCTATTCAAGAATTGCCATCCCTTATTTTTTATGTTATCAAGTCCTGGGGATATTTAATACCCAATAATTTAGCTGATTATCTAGAGCCAGTGTCAGTTCTTAAGATAATCTCAGTCATGCCATGATTAGTAGAACTCAGTTAGTTACAGAACTTAGAGACTCAGTAATCTCAGTATCAGTCTATACCAGTTCAATATTCAGTTCAGACCTCAGTAGTAATGAAGTATCCAGTCCAGAAACTCAGTACCATTTAGTCAGATAATAGAATTTAGTAGTATTCCATCAGTCAACAGAACTCAGTGAGATCAGTTTAGTTTAGTTAATCAGTACGATCAGTAACAGTTCAGTCAAGCCTAGTATGAACTAGGAAATTAGTTCAGTGTCTTTCAGTTAGGAGTAGGATTTAGCACCGAGCGAGCCTAGGGATAGGGGCTCACCTTGTATATAGGACTGAGATCCCTAGAAGAAATCCCTAAGTTCCAGAACTACGTAGCCAACATAGGTATGGAATGTCACCCATTATATAAGACTGACATACTTTGGGATCACCCACTAGTACAGGACTGGTCTCAGGGGTCACCCACTAGATTAGGACAGACCCCTTAGCGATTGTCTTTACCCGTGGCACGGTACTGACACCTTTTTAGCTAGGGTTATAGGTTGGAATCCACTAGTTTAGATTCGGGGCATGTCAGTTAGATGACTACCTCCCACAGTCTCTTCTTCACAATCAGTCTCAGTAAAAGAACTCAGCTCAGTAGCACAGATTCAGGACTGTTAGATACTGTCACTCATTAGTTTTATAATTGGATTTAGAGATCACCCGCTAGATAGGACTGATCTCAAATTGAGTCAAGTAGTATTAGTTTCAGTACCAACCGATTCAGAGATCACCCATTAGATAGGAATGATCTCAAATATAGTCAATTAGTATCGAGTACCATTAGATTTAGAGATCACCCGCTAGATAGGATTGATCTCAGATTCAGTTAATCATCTTCATTATCAGTATATTCAGAGATCACCTACTAGATAGGACTGGTCTCAACCTCATACAATCAGATATCAGTATCAGTAGAATCAGTTATCAAAAATCCAGTTATTATAATTCGGTATTAAGTGTTCCTATGATTTCAGTTATAGTTTGTGCATTTATACATGTATCCTCTTTCAGTATACTCAGATTATTTAGACAGTATTGTTCATGCATATGAACCCCTGCATTTAGCCTCACCTCATCTAGCATACCAGTATATTCCATCGTACTGACGCATACTTTTCTGCTCTATGGTGTTTTATACCACAGGTTCAGAAGCACGAGATCTATAGCACCCTTAGCAGTTCAGATTCTGTCAGCAGCAGTAGGCATAGCAGTGAGTCCTCATCACTTGAGAATAATATTTATTTTATTATTGCACTAGATTCAGTATTTTAGTAGACGAAGTTAGTTAGAGACCTTTCCCATCAACTCCACAGTTCAGACAACTTAGAGGCTTTTCAGACAGATGTTTTAGTATTCATTTTTTAGTTGTATTTCAAATATTTGAACTTTATGGCAAGTTTTCTATCAGTTTTTGTATTTTTATAGTGTATTATTTAGTTTTCAATTATACATATCAGTCAAGGGATAGCTTGTGGTCCTTCGGGATTATGAGCACCGTGTAGCGTCCGGGGTACCAGACTTGGGGCGTTACAAACTTGGTATCAGAGCCTAAGGGGAGACACTTGGCCTAATAAAACCTTTTCTAAGAGATCTTTCAGATGTTCTTTCAATTACTTATACTCATATGGAGCCATTCTGTAAGGTGGAATTAAAATAGGCTGGGTATTTGGTAGATCAATTTTCTGACTTAGAGAAACTCTAGGATGATTTTCAAGAAATACATTAGGAAATTCATTTACTATAGGAACTAACTCAAGACTTGGGATTTCAGAACATAAGTCCTTAACTCGAACAAGATGATAGATGCACCCTTTGGACATTATTTTTCTTATTTTAAGGAACAAAACAAACTGATATATCGGCACCGAGGTACTACCCTTTCACTCAAAGACATGTTCATTTTTAAACTGAATTTGGACTACTTTATTTCTACTATCAACTGAAGTATAGAAAGAGTTGAGCCAATCATGCTAACAATAATATCAAAATTTATTATTTCTAACCCTAAAAGGTCGACTAAAGTGACCTTTTGGGATACTATGACTAGATAATTTATGTATACCCATATGTCTATGATTTAATGACTAACTAGAGTAGAAACTTAGATGGGTTCTGCCATGATTTGAGGACTGACACCAAAATCTATTGCTATAAAGGGAGTCACAAAGAAAAGTGTGGCTCCGAGATCTAACGATGCATAAACATAAAGGTGAAAGACTTGTAACATACCAATAACCATATCTGGAGAACCCTCTTGATCCTATCAAGTCTGAAGGGCATCACACCTACTCTGATGCCATCCACCAGTTGCACTAGGGATGGTACCCTGTTGAGTCGAATGACCTGCTGGAACCACTAAAGAGTTAGTCTGGCTCTACTGACAATCATTTGTACCTCTCTATGAATGCGCTGGGAAATCCCTCACTCTGTGTCCTAAATTGACACACCTAAAATCAGAATCAATATAAGAAATACATTTATCTTTGTGGTTCTAACCACATCTCTTCAAATTAGGTTGGTGTGAGTAATATTCATACTACCCTGAGAGTTAGACCCTAGCACTCTATCTTGAATATCCTATCTGAATTTGGGCATTGAAGAACTAGCAGAAGATGGGGCTAGAGATGAAGATTATTGGTGGAACTGAGAACGATTTCCACAATTTGACCTCCACTAAGGGAAATTTAAGCTACCAGTTTTGGCCCCCTTATTATCTATATTCTTCTCTTTGATCTTCTCCTCCTCAATTTGTTGAGCATGGAACATCAATTTGGAGATGTTCATTTCCTTATACAACATGGCCACCCTAAAATCCTTGACCAGATCCTTAGAAACACCAGACACAAACTTACTCATTTGAGCCCTAGAATCAGCTACCATATTTGGAGCATATCTTGCTAACTGATTAAAATTGAGTGAATACTCAGTAACACTAATACTGCCCTTCATCAAGTTTATGAAATCCTACACTTTGGCTTCCCTTAACTTAAGCAGGTATAACCTATCCAAAAATACAGTAACAAACTCATCTTAGTCGACTAAACATGCATCTATATTTCTATACCTCTTCCTCTGCTTAAATAAATGGTGAGCCACTCATTGTAATTGGTAAGCAACCAAGTCAGCACTTTCAGTAAAAGTGACACCCATGATCTTAGTTATTTTCTTAAAACTATCTAGAAACTCCTGTGGATCCTCTTTAGGATTGGATCCAAAGAACACCAAAGAATTCATCCAAGTGAAGTACCGAATTCTAGTTGTTATTGTATTCACTACCTAGTTGGATGAGGCAACAACTTGCTAGTTATTCTGAGCAATCATATATAGGGCTAATGGTGTAACAAAGCTCTAAACTTAGAATGAGAAACCTGCACATTTAGAGGGTCTTCCAAAACTAGTGGTGATGCCTGTTGATGTCCATTTCCCCTTCTGTTAGTTATCTTAGGAGGCATTTTATTCAAATGGATATCGGTTAAGTTAGAAGAAGAATTTTAATAGAGTTCACACTCTATCGCACAACATAAATCCTAAAAGAAGTTAGACTTTTATAAAATGTTTCGTAGCCTCTCACCCATAAGTGTGGCGTTCTGCACACACATGAACGAGACTCTACTTAATGTCGCTTTCAAACACCCTAGGACACATTATATTAAAGTTAAGCTGAAGTAACTAATTGAAATAGCAGTAATGTAATACTGAATATCAACTAACACTAGAAATAAAAATGTCTAACAACCAACATGCTTAAAATCTAAGAATTTGTATGAAAGTCTCTAAACCATAATGAGTTATTGGGACAAGCCCCCAAATAACTCCAACTGACTGAAACTAAAAGAATGCTGAAATTATACACCGATAACCTGTTATTGAATGCTAAGGACTCACCAAAAACATTTGATGAATGGGGCTCGTAAATGTTCTATGTTCGATCCGGGTAACAAGCGTTCGAACCTAAATTATGAGACAATATAACGTAGGAAAGTTTACGATCAAAACTTTTAATGGGAGTATGTGAGATGGTAAACTGATTTGTCAATTTAAACATGAATGCATGAAATATGATAAGCTGAGCAAGACCAAGTAAAAACATATATTGCATAAAACAAAATAATAGAATAACTTAATACAAGGTCATGCATATTTGATATGAAACATAAGATGAACATAAACTGAAGACTGTAGGAGCTAACAATAACTAACATACCCTAATCTAAGCATATAGAGGTCTAAATTGTAACCCTAGTTGAAAAGGTGTTAGTACCTTGCCAAGGGTACCAACATTGGTTGGCATGGATCTATTAAACAGATGTTCCAAAGGACTAGGGTGTCATGCCTCAACTGATGGGTGACTCCTTATAACCTTTGGTGGTGCTGTAGTTCTGGAACTTAGGGACTTTTACTAAAGGTCTCAAGCCTCAACTAATAGGTGAGCCTTTATCCCTGCGTTAACTCGGTGCTAAGTACCATTCCTAACTGAACAACACTGAAACTGATATAAGCTCAATTTAGTAATATTCATGAAAATATAAACATATGCATAAACTAAAATTCTCAGAATATGTCAAATGATACATGCATAAATTATGAGGTATCAGGTGTGTATAACTTACCAGCTTTGTTTAATGCAACTTAACATGATAATATTTTATAGGTGATTATAATAGAGAATTTCATAAAATAAAGCCCAAGCTCAATAATTTATCGATAATAAGGAAATTCATGATGGTGAGTGTGTGAAGATGCAAATATTATGGAAAAACATGTACTCATTTTGAATTCAAGCATTAAACTGAGATTCTAAGAAAACTCATAACTATCATGGAACCCTAGGTAAAAAAGAGTGAATTAAACTTGAGAGTTTGAATATATCTTTGGTACTCAATGGGTGAAAGGAATCCATTAATAAAATCCAACATACCTTGAGGTGAAAGCCTTGGATAAATCCTTGGAGTTTGTGCTTAAAGTTAAGGAACCTTACTTTGCTGTTTGAGAAGAGCAAATCTCACCTTTTTGCTACGTGTCGATTGATTTTGTGTTTATGAGGTGTAAGGGTAATATTAATTCTCAATAATTGATTTGACAGTACCCAAATGATGTGAATTTGGGGTCAAAATAATAGGAAAAGTTCAAAATCCCTTCTTAAAATGTTTAGGAAATTCTATAGAAAAGTCTTCATGACTTGGGTAACGACTCGTTATGTCTGGTAACGAGTCATGTCATTAGTCATGATCTAAGGACCTATATTTTGGGTACTTTCTACTATGAGAAAGGATTTTCTCCTGAAAATTCATTCGCTCTGATAACGAGTTATCATGAAGATCATTGCCAAGGGGATGAGTTCTTGGTTCCATACAGTTGTGACAACGGGTCCACACACAATGACTTTAGTTTGACAAGAAGTCATGTGCTGCAATTGTTGCCACTTGAATGATATACTTGGTCCCTCACTATTGTGATAATGAGTCTAGGTTAAGGCTTGTTGTTCCTGACAATGGGTCGTTTCCAATGCCGTTGCCACGGGCAATTAAATAGTGCCTTAGATAATTTTCCACAACTTTTTACTATGATCTTGGATTATGGAGAGACTAGTGGTGTTGGAAAGCTAATTTAATGGTCTATATTTTAGTGGGTCTGTATCTTAAAAACTTTGAGTATTACAGAAACACTGGGAAATTTTCTATTGTAACTTAGGTATTTTAACTCTTAATTATTTTACTTTTCTTTTACATATCTAATTCTATCCTATTTCCATTTAATTTCTAGTATTATACTTTTCATTTCATAAGCTCTCCGGGGATTATTGTACCCCCAATGGAAACTCCAGTTATGCTTAATTTTTGAGCATGTACTCCTTTTGTTTTGAGGTGCATAATTGATGGACTTAATTTATGTATTACATAGGCAGGCCCTAGGGGCAAATTTTGACCTAATTTTTGGCCCGAAGTTTATTATTGCTATTTGTGTCTTGTTTTACTTGTAATGAATTGTAAAACATCTTTTATCTAGCATGGAAGATTATTGGAGATTATACAAGGGGGACAAGCAAGTTGTGGACTGTCCAAGGATAAAATTCGGCTTCCATGTCATCTATACTATACTTTGCTCTATAATACAATGTATTGTATAGATTACAGACATGATAGGGGTCTATATGGTAGGTTTAAGGTTATATCTTCATTTTGGTGTTCATAGATTTCATTAGAAGTCTTACTCTTGAACCATTTATTTGTATATATTAGGTAGTCACTCTCCTTAGAATGTGTTCCTCAGGTACTTTAGCTAGTATAGCAATACCTTGAGATAACTATAATAGAATAGTACCCTTCTATTAGCACATGGACCATATACTTATTTATCATGTATCGTTCACTTGGTATTGACACTTGATTGATATATTCAGACTTTCTACGTCTACACCTTAGATTAGGATAAGGAATACATAGAGCATTGTAAACAAAGAAATTGAAAGATTATATTGAAATTGTTTGTTTGGAAATTTCCTAAAAAGTTAATGATAGGTTCTTCTCTCTATCATAACAATTGGATCATTATGTTCATTACTAAACTAGTTGAAGAGATGAAATATAAAAATAAGTATATCTTCTTAATAATAGTTTGAATTGATTGTATTGGTTACTTGATATGACCTTAGGGTAAGAATAACGATCCTTAGCATACGTTTGGAGTAGTGTCATGCAACTAGGTTGGTTTACTTAGATCGACTTCCCTAGTACCACGATTTATCCCATTTATCCTCCCTTCCTTGTTGATTTTTTTTTTATTATTGTAATTCATAATATATAATTAAATATCTCTTTATATTGTTGTGCTCGAGGCATTAGTTATGAGACTAATTCGATACAAGGTTAGTTCTTTGAAATTTGAAAGAGCTCCGACTTAGTTGTAAATGCTTAGGTTCTTATATTATCATTGTTGGGAAATTGGTCATGACATGAATACGTTAATACACATATTTAGTGGTACAACTTAAGGAAATCATTATTTTTACTAATATTCTCAAAAAGGGATTTTTTGCCACTTTTTTACATGACCAAGAATAGTGTTTGTGATGGCAACTGTCACATTCTTTGATACATGTATGTCTTATCTCAACCCAAAATCAATAATCAAAGTACACCAGAAGCAGAAGAAGAAGAAGAAAAATAATCCCAAATAATATAGAAAAAATACAATCTCAACTATACATCCTAGGTCTCATTATAAATAGTACAAGCCTCTAATTCTGAATATGATCAACTCAACAAAAGTAACTTAAATGCAGTTAAAGCATAAGATAAGATTGGAAGATATCGGTGTAAGCTCTATGACTTGTCAGTCGCTACCTTGATCTTTGAGAAACCAATGCTGAGAAAATATGATATATTCAATCCCAATCCAATATGATAACAAGGTCCACCACACCATCCATCTAATTTATCCCCAAATAATCTTTGAATAAGAAAAGTCCAAGCATATCATTGCAGATTGAACATATATCAAGACTATCATATCAGTGAATTAAGGTAGGTATTTACAAGTTCAAGGTCAATAACAAAAAGATAGATCCCATCACAAGAGAATCTCACCTTCATGATATATAATATCAACTCCCCAATAGTCCAAGCAGTGATAAAGAAGATGTGTATACCACAAATACTGGATGTAACATAGCCATCTCAATGGATCAAGAAATAAAAATACCCCCATCTCATAATATCTCAATCTCTGAATTACATTAGAGAAAGCATAATGCAATGTCATGTAGTGATATCAAATATAAAGAACACTATATCACAAACAAGATTCAATCACAACAACAGAATATGAAAAGGAATAACAAAACATAAAATTTATCATACAAAGGAATACAAGTTATGCAATGTAATGGATTGATGATAATATAATCCATCACATGGCACATCGCATATATATTTTGAGCATAATCCTCTAGGACATCACTCACGGGGGATTTGCAACCCACACATATTATAATCTCATATATCAACCTACCTTGCCAATACAACCCTCAGTCAAGGGGTTTTGTAAAGTGTTCAATTATCTTTCAAAATTAGAGTTTCTCAGGGTACCAATTCCATGAAAAATAATGAATGTACAAATTTCATGAATAATAATGAATGAAATGAGGATACATGTTCATAACTAAATCTATTTCATGTAATAAAATAACACATTAATGGTTTAAATAAGCTCAAAATCTCTACAAATCTCAAAAGATCATGATATACACAATCACATTGAACCATTGTAATAAATTATCATGTGATACATCAATAATATCAATCCTAGACCCTTACTAGCACCTTATAATAATGCTAGGGCATATAATACTGAAAAAAGGCCAACAATATCAGTCCAAGCCCCACTCAAGTATCATAATATTAATAATAAGAAAAATAATTCTCAAACCAAATAATAACAGTCAAATCTCCCACTCAGGTGTGATGATAATAATAAAGGAAAATAATGCACGAATAAGACCAATATCAGCCCTCACACAATCATCATAGTAATAATACTCAATCAAATCAATACTACCATTCACATAAGGCCCCATATAAGCAATACAATATTAATAAATAATCCAAATCACATTAATATAAAAAATTACCCAAAACCTATCTTTTTTACATGCGTAGATTCTATCATTATATAATCAATATAACATTAGACTTAATACTAAAGGGGATCTATACTAGTTGAAAGCTTGTCGTATGATTCACTGCCATCAATTACCTTATAACTAAGTTAAGATTTCTTTCTTAACTATATTACTCTGATATCATTTGTTATATCTGAATAGAATACTAACCCAAATAATTACATCAACTATTACAAATTGATTTATACTTTAAGTGTTTGCAAAATAACCTAAGAACATGATTATTCGCTAAATAGTTACAAAACCCCAATCATTACTTCAATATCCACTAAACATGACTTAAGCTCTACATTAGAAACCCACTATCAATTTACTTAAGATTTATTAGTCATAATCTACAATCTACACCAAAATTATACAAAAGTAGAGAAAGCAAGCAAGATATCTATTTCATTAACTCGACCGATCAATAGAATTCAGTACCTGTTGATATGCTCATTGTCTCATCTGAGCGGTACCCCTAAACCGTTAGTCATTCAAAAATAGAAGAAATAAGCACATACAACATAAACAACTCAGAAAAGAGTCTAGGTACATCTCAACTTGCCTATAAGAAGATATGCAAAGACATATTGATAACGTTCAACTTACATGTCAATTTAGTGCAAGACGGTCGTTGTCAATATATATACCCTATAAGAGTCGGGGTCAAATCCATGAGGAACAATGTGAGTGGAGATTGAGTAAATTCAAAATAAAAGTGCTTGCTAAAATTCAAACCTATGGTACAAAATGGTTTGGGGGTTTTCAATCGTGTCATATGAAAATGCAAATCTTCCACTTCTAAGGAACTAATTTGAGACTAAAAAAATTAGAGTGTAATCAATTAGAATGGATCTTGGGATTATATTTTCGTAGGGGCAAGATGTGCATGGAAAAAAGATAATTCGATGCAAATTCTAATTATTGATGATATGGTAGGTTAGGTCTAATGTCCTTGAAGCTAGTTTTTCAACAAAACCACAAGGATTTCACCCATTGGCTCTTTCGAGCACCTAACAAGTGTGTCAATCAACACCACCCAATACCTCAATTAAGGTATCCCTATTTCTAGGATGATACCCATGTTATAGTTAACTTCACAACCACCCTTATGTCTAAGATAGTGATAGATTAGAAAACTATAAAGATAATTGTCTATCATTGCTTTTGTCTCCACATGATTCTTTCAAGGATGATATGAATTTCTAAAGTTCAGTCAAAACCCTTCATTCGAAGATGGCCTTGAGTTTTTTTAGAGTTTGGAGCTTTCATCCATCAAATCGCGAGCAATTTAATCAAGCAATAATAGAACCCATCATTAACAAACTCAAATCTACAAAAAAATATCACAACCAACACACAGTTGCACCCTAATCAAGAAAAATACGAAGAGGTAGATTTAGCAACTCATAATGATAATAAACACAAATAAACCAATATTTCAATCAAAGTTATTCATAAGTGAATAAAGAGAGGGCAAACCACACTTTAGAATCCAATGAATCTTCAATAGGTGAAGCCAAATCTATACTTAAAAATTAATCTAATGTCTTGTTAGCTCAAAATTAACATAAGTCTTGCTCCAAGCTCGAAGAAATTACAAAAACCCTAAAAATAAGGATGAGAGATAGGTGATGGAATGATGATATAAATGAGGGTTTTGAGCCTTTAAATGGGAATTTAGGGTCAGCTAGGTAAAATTGCATTTCTGCCCTTGGGCTATTTTCCGCTCTTACGCGATAGCAACAACTTGATCACGATCGCACTCACTACGATCGCGGTTAGTCCATCACGATCGCAGTTGGTTGACTAACTTGACTCGTCGCCATCATGGGCGTACGCCCACGATCACGATAACTGTGGGCTAGATTCTGATTCTACTTCAGCATGCCAAGTTCTTCCACTTCAATTCCCTTTTTGATCCTTTTTAGCTTAAGTTTTCTTTTTTTTCTTTTCAGCACTTATACACCTGCAAAATATGAGAATTAGTAAATTTAATAGCAAAGTTGTCTCATTTAGACATTCAAATCATAGTAGTGTGCACGAAAGTGGATGGCAAATGAGTGGTAAATTCTCCACTCATCACATATGACAGTCCGAAGAGTCAAACAAAATCTTTACTTCTTTGAATAACCTCAAACACATCCAATCTAGTCAAATAAAAGATCTATATTACAAGACCTACAATACCCATATTGATCTTCTTTAGTTCTACATCAAAGTCAACTTTTAAAATTGGCCCCAAAAATTAAAGTGTATGATTGGAATTTTTATAATTAATAATGTTTCCCATACTTTAAGGGTTTTAAATAAAAAATCCAATGAAAATAAAATTTAAATTGGGACAAAAAGCATCAAAATAACTATATTTTACTTTATAAATAAAACCTCAAATCATCATTATTAAACATTGTTTAAAATGATAATTTTTTTTGAAAAAATTAGTTAAAGACAGTTATAACCACTATTCAAGGACCTGAAATCTCAAAACTCAATGAAAATCCATTTCAAATCAACATCAAAATCAAGAATTTTTTATTTCATAACTTTGAATCTCAAACTCAACTTGATGGATCAAAATCATTAAAAGAAATGGATAATCTTGAAATGAACAAAAGTAAGGTGGAATTATGTACCCAATGATTATAAGAGAAAAATGCACAGAGAATCCCCTCAAATGGACCTTCATATCTCCAAAAATGTCAAAATATGAAATGGGTTCAATTTAGGTCTTAAAATCAACGAATTCTATTTAGTGGTATTTTGCCTACTTAAGCGTTATGGTAAAAAGGTCAAAACACCACTTAAAAGGAAGTATAGTTTATTAAGAAACTGAGTCAAATGGTCAAAAACCACAGAAGTAGAAAACCAATTGCTTACACAACAATCGACTAGACCAACACTAGTAATTCACAAAGCTTGGCATCAAAACTCATCTGAAACCCTACAAATATGAACCAATAATGCAAATAATTACAGTATAAAACACATTTTAGACTTAATGAAATCATCATATTTTCAAAAGGAACTCTTATCAATAATTTATCCCCAAAACTACATTTATGACAATAAACTAATATCTCAACCAAACAATCAAATATTACAAAAGACCCTTGGAACCCGACCAACAATGCTACTAACCTAAATGGATATTCTAGATTTAATGGAATTGTCAAAACTCTCAAACGATGGTCGGATCATAGAATGTTGATCAAAGTCAAACTATATCACCTTTAAGGATACTACAAACCAAAGCACTTATAAATCACTCTCATATAATATAGGGACCATGCAAATCATTTCCACAACTAATTAAAGATGTAAATAATGATGGGATGGGAAAAATAATAAAAACACTGATAAATCTAAGAATCATAATGAGGGTTGTTACATTATCCACCACTGAGATTCATGTTCACCTTAAAACGTAAAGGTAAGAAAAGTGCCAAAACAATCAACAGATTAAAATACACTCATAAATTGTAAGCGAAAACTCTCAAGTCAAGTCCTATCTATAGACCTATATGTCTAACTATAGTAACCACAAATTATTCACATTATGACACTCAAGGTTACAACTCTAGTAAGTCGAGTTTCTTTATTCTCAAACTTTCTCTATATCCAAATACTGAGTCGATCATAATATATGTCCTAAAAAAACCTAATTTAAATAAATCTACTAAAGACAACACAAGTTACTGTACCACAAAACCAATGAAACACTAGTATCAACACAATACAATAAAGCACATAGAACCACATTATCACTAACCACAATGTTGAATCATGGCTTTCACGATCTCACAAAGAACTTTATGCTATTTTCGTGCCTACTATAAACATTTTATGCAATGAATAACATTTTTCCAAGGATGAGACCATTACTTCCGAATTGGATAGTACTATCTCCTCAAGCTAAAGCAACTAAGTCAGAAATTATTATCAATTCCACCCAAAAGCTCAAAAGTAACACTTGGCATACTTTTATCACTATTTAAATAGTCATATATTGATTCTAAACCACTAGAGAAAATCGTGGATCATTATAAAACTTTTCACATCATAGAAATTAACGCTCTGTATGCCACTAAAATCTAGTTCCACCCATCCCAATAATTGATGTAGCTCCTAATACCCATGCAATGTCACTCAACCTTAAGTCCTCAATAATCTAGTAGAACAAAAAATCCCTTTTGATCATATGAATGCAGGAAACCCATCATAACAGAAATAATCACCTATAATACTTCAAAACTTCTTACGTATAGGTTTCTTACCTCTTCCTTAACATACTTCCCCATTTAGTAATTTTTAAAATAAAGCCATAGAATAATACTACATACTCAAAATTAAAACCATTAAGCAAATTACTTCGTTGCACCCTTTAACATCAAATGTAATAAATTCTAAAAGCCAGTAGTCTTTCCAGTAACAAAACTTTCCAAATAAAAAATAAACATATGTATAAGTTGAATTTCTTCATGTCTAATCGAGGAGTATTTCAAGACATTACATATTTCTTTGAATGCTATGATAATCACTTGGAAAGTGATAAATTTATAGTGATGTACGCCTGAAAACATTTCCTTATCCAACAAGAATCCTTTACATACAGTCTTTTCGACTTCGATATATCATGAGTCTAGTCCATTACAAAATGGTTTTCCTAATCTGATAAGTACCACTAATCATTCAACAAAGATGATATTTTATTAGGTGCTAACTCAAACCATATATATATTAATGAGATCCTAAAATGCAAACTTTATATGCACACACACTACAACTATCACTTGTAGATAATTCCACCCAAGTCGTCCAGTTGAAAGATTCCTTTATTTAAAACTCTTTCCACTAATACTCAAATAATTTCTTCTATCCTAATTAATATCATAAACCTCAAATGAACCTCTAAATTACATCTTATAATCTGAATATACTAGTACCTTCCATAGATCCACTACTATTGAACAACTTATAATTAAGAATATCATACACAAATTATCCTAAAATTGAAAATATCTAGGGAAATCAACTCTAATACACCAATATATTCTAATTGGGCCACAAAAGAAGATTTGTACACCCTAAATACCACTAATGAATGAGCTACAAGGTAGAAATATCACACAACCTAATACAAAACCATGAAGAACTTCTAAACCCAAACACAAATAAGTAACATATATGCAAATATAGAATCACAATCAAACACAACCAAGGAAGATTAAAGGGGTAATAAAAAAATACGTGTTGCCATTATACCTTAAGCTCTTACATGATGTAATAATCTACCTTTTTTACTCTTTTATGCTTTTTGGGGTTTAGAGCTTTCCTATAGCTGCCCCAAGTCATTTATGACTAACAAGAACTAAAATTTTAGTTGTCAATTAATATTTTTTGTCTTAAATGCCAGTTTCCCTATGCTGGAGATTTTGAAGTTATGAATAGATATTAGTAATAACCTTCTGATAAACAACCTTAGATGGTAATTAATATAGTTTTGTTAGATGAAAAATATAGATTTTAGTCTAAAGGGACCTTTGGTTTGGGTCTTGATAAGTCACGCCCCTACGCCTAGACAGAGCGGATAAGAACTATATGAGCATATGTTATACAATTGACATATATTCTACGTAGAAGGGTTACTATCTAAAATAATTATGAGGGCCTATTAAAATGCACAATTTTAGTCTAATAAACACAATAGATATAGATAAGTGGAACTATAACCATATGAGACTATTTAACATGGTCTACAAAGCCTTTAATAGAATCTATTTTCGTACAATGGAGTATGGTTTGAAAAGGGCCCCTAAAATATCAAAAATATTACTACAAACATAACTGAAGAGTATTAGACATCTTGTCACAACCTGGGGTTACCCTCTAGTCGCAACAACGGTGCTTACAGTTATAAGTGACCACACTCTTACCAATGAACTGGTACCTAGTGCGAGCACTAAAAAAATATGAACATAACACCAGTGCGAAAGATAACCTAAGAAGGGAATATAGATCTGAAAACTAATATAACGAATCAATCATAAGTCTAAAATATTTGATAAAAATTAAAAGTAACTGGATGACTGTCTGAATGTATAAAAGCCTCTAAACTGACTGAGGAGTTGATGGGACAGACACCTAACTAACTCTGACTATCTGTATGAAATAAAATATTGATATAACTGAATAAATATGGCATGTCCTAGATGGATGAGGACTCACCACTACGGGTGCTGGATTACGCTGAGCTGTCTAATAGTGGTCGGGAAACTATTTGTTTGAACGTATGATATAAGACATCATAGTATAGAGAAGAGTTTGCAGTCAGTACTTTGAATGTACTGGTATATGAGATGAGGTTAGGATGATATACATGGGGTACTGTACATATGAAATAAGGAATAACTGAATAGCATGAGATAACTTAACATGAATGCATGAAAACTATAATATCTGAGAATGCAAGACCAATCATAAATATATATCTGAAATAATCTATAATCTGAATGACTAAAATCTGAAAACTGAAAAACTCAAAATTTTTATGCTTTGGTCATGCAAATTTGATCTAAAACTATTATGAATACTGTACTAAGATCGTGGGAGGTATCATCTAATTTACATGTCCTAATCTAAGATAATTAGGGTCCAACCTGTAACCCCAATTAGAAGGGTGTCAGTACCGTACCACGGGTACTAACATTGGCTATGTGGATCCACTAAACTGGTGTTTCAAAGTAATAATGAGTCACCCTAATAGGAAGGTGTTCTAAGAAGGTATGTGTCACCCTCAACTGGTAGGTAGACACTTTTTCAACCCTCAACTGGCAGGTATACACTTTTTCAACCCTCAACTGGCAGGTAGACATCTCTAACCTACGCTGGTTACACAGTTATGGAACTGAGGGATTGTTACTCAGGGTAACATACTCTACTATTAGGTGAGCCCTCACCCCTTAATTTGCTCGGTGCTAAATCCTACTCCCATCTGAACTGACACTAATACTGGGATAGAATAAACTAGACTGAAAATTAATACATAACTGATATTGCTCATCATGATTATAAACATGTAAGTACACTGATAAGAGTCATGGATTAATTATTTGAGTACTTAAAAACCTAAATTCATGTAAAACACATAGGTATCGGGTGTTCATAACCCACTAGCATTGAATAAAATTAACAATATGGCATATAAAAGCTTCGAAACCATAGTAAGGGATCATTGTTCAAAACCCAACACTTATGCATTTAATCAAACACATGAGAGTCATGAACTTAAGCATGGGAATGGATAATGCATGCGAGAATAACATGATTACAAGACTAAAATCATAACTTAGGGATTTAACGTGAAGTTTTTAATATTTAAAAAATGTAATGGCTCATCTCACTTGAAAACACTTATAAACATGACTTGTAATTGAATTAACAAGAGATTCATGGAGATATTTCAACTTAAACATGAAAACTCATAATTTAAAACCAAAAAAGGATTCTTGGACTAATGGGTGAAAGGAAACCATAGATGAATATCACACATACCTCACTAAATAATTTCATGAAGATTCCTGGGATTTAAAACTTGAATTCCTTTATTGCTTAAGGGTTAGGGTTTGTTCTTGAGGTGTAAGATAGTTTTCTTAAGAAATTTTATGAATAAAGAGGCATACAATGCTCTTTTAGGACCTATATTTTGTGTTATGGAAGAGTTTGGGTGGTGGAATTGATCCAAATGCCCTTAATTAACAAAGAACAAAAGTTGGATAGATAAAGAAGGGGGCACCACAGGATCTAGATCGGCGACCTAAGCCCTGCGCTACGTGGTCTAAACCAGCGGGCTAAGCCTTAGGCTGTGGGCTTCAGTACGACTGACTAAGCCCTACGCCGCGGGACTATCCTTGTGCCCTCACTGGTTTGATTCTCCAAACATGCCCCTACACTCATCTGAAAATTCTAAAACTCACTCGAGACACACCTTGAACAACCCCAATCATAAATCAACTTAAAAATTTATGTTGTGAGGTCGAAAAGGTCAAAAATAAAATAATCTAAGTTTAAGGTCCTTGGAAATGACTAAGTCCCAAAAATTAGGCTAAATTCTAAGCTTTGGACCCCTTATTCATGCAATTGAGAGCTGAAATAACCTAAGACTTTTACGGGGTATTACAATATCTCCTCCTTGGGAATATTCATTCTCGAATAAAACTTGTTAGATGAGAACACTGGGGAAATTGAGATCATAGACTAAACATGCATGACTGAAAACAAGATTGCATAACTTAGTCTGAAACATGCTACATGAACTGAATTGAATATATGGAATTATATGAGCTGGATTACATAGCAGAAATTGAGAACAAAAAGTGTCAATCTCAGAAAAATTGTTACCTTAAGCTAAATATGAGTCCGTTGAGAAAAGATGAGGGTACTTTATTCGCATATCTTCTTTTTCTTCTTAATGGCTCCCTCAACAAACTAATTTTTCCAAAGAACCTTGACCAAGGGAACTTCTTTGTTCCTTAGTCTATGAATCTGACTATCAAGGATCTCAACTGGGATTTCTTTGTAAGAAAGGTTATCCTGAACATCCATCCATTCTAATAGGACAAAAATAACTTAAACACCAATACACTTCTTTAATAGGGAATCACGAAAAACTGGATGCACTGACGCTAAATCTTCACGCAACTCTAGCTCATAAACTACCTTCCCAAAATGACTCAAGATCTTATATGGGATAACAAAACTGGGATTGGGTTTCCCCTTCTTAACAAATCTTCTCACCCTTTTCACGGGTGAGATTTTTAAAAAAACCAAATCACCAACCTCAAACTCAAGATCTCGTCTCCTTACATCTGTATAAGATTTTTGACGGCCTTAGGTTCTCTTCTGCCTCTCCCGAATTAAATGAACCATCTCTATCACATCAAATACTAAATCTATCCCTATCAAAGTAGTTTCACCTACCTCAAACCAACTAATAGGATATCTACACCTCCTTTCATAAGGAGCCCCAAACGAAGCCATCTGAATTCTGGAGTGATAGTTGTTTTTATAGGAAAACTCAATCAAAGGTAGGTGATTATCCCAACTACCTCTAAAGTCAATAACACGTGCTCTCAATATGTCCTCTAAGTCTGAATGATCCTCTCTACCTAACCATCTATTTGCAGATGGAATGCTATACTAAGATGAACTTGGGTACCAACACCCTTCTGAAAAGCCTTCTAAAAGTGAGAGGTAAACTAAGTAACTCAATATGATATAATAGATAGAGGAATCCTATGCAACCTCACTAACTCCTTAAGATAAAGCCTGGCATAATCCTTAGTTGAGTAAGAAGTATGAATTAGCAGGAAATAAGCTAATTTGGTCATTCTATCTACAATGACCTATATCAAATTATGCTGACGACACGTGCAAGAAAACCCTGCCAAAAAATTCGTGTTCACCACCTCCCACTCCCAAGTGGGGATACTAAACTCCTTCAATGTGCGACTAGGCCTTGGGTGTTCAACTTTAAACTGCTGATAATTAGAACACTTAGTTACAAACTCTACAATATCCTTCTTCATACCACTTCATCAATAGATTCCCCACAAGTCACGGTAAATTTTAATGGCTCTTGGATGGATAGAGTATCACACATCATGTGCTTCTGCAAGTATTGGGTGTCTCAAGTTATCAACACATGAAATCCATAATCTACCATGACAACAAAGTACACCATCTCCCTCTAGGAACAAAATCTACACCTTTTAGTTTCAAACTGACTCCTTTAATTTAACCAAACTAAGGTCTCTATCTTGTTTTTATTTTACTTCAGCAACCAAGGATGATTCAAAACCATTTTGAACCCATACACTACCTTCTGGCAAATCAACCAACCTGGCACCTAATCTAGAAGGTTGATGAACTTCGCTGACTAACTTCTTCTTATCCTCCTCAACATGAGCAACACTACCCATACACAACTTAGTAAGGGTATCTGCCACTATATTTGCCTTACCCGGATGATACAACACACTCATATCATAATCTTTTAACAACTAAAGCCACTTTCCCCGATGAAGATTTAGATCTTTCTATGAGAAAATGTACTGTAAACTTTATGGTCAGGGAACACATCCACATAAACCCCATAAAGGTAATGTCTCCATATCTTCAAAGTAAACACAATAGCTTCCAACTCAATATCATGGGTAGGATAATTCTTTTTATAGGGATTAAGATGTCTAAAGGCATAGGCTAAGACCTTACCTCTGTGCATCAACACATAAGTAAGACCAACTTTGAAAGTATCACAGTAAACCATAAATCCATCTGAACCATCTAGAAAAGTCAATAGTAGAGCGAAAGTGAGTCGAGTCCTCAAATCATGAAAACTCTTCTCGCAAGAATCTGACCACTGAAACTTGACTTTCTTCTAAGTCAATTGATACATAGGGGATACAATAGAAGAAAAACCCCCAACAAACCTTCTTTAATAGCTTGCCAAGCCTAAGAAACTCCTAATATCTGATGGAGAGATGGATCTAGGACAGTTCTTAACTGCTTTGGTCATTTGAGGTTCAACTATAATGCTATCATTGGAAATAATATGGCCAAGAAAAGCTATGGATCTTAACCAAAATTCGTACTTACTAAATTTGGTGAATAATTGATGAGCTCTAAAGGTTTGCAACACAATTATCAGATGGGCTGCATAATCATTCTCACTACGGGAATTGACAAGAATTTCATCAATAAATACTATGACAAATATGTTCAAGTACTAGTTGAACACCCTGTTCAGCAAGTCCATAAAAGTTGTAGGGCAGTTCGTTAGTACAAAGGACATAACTATGAATTCAAACTAACCATGCTGGGTTCTGAAGGCTGTCTTTAGAATGTCACATTCTCTAATTCTAAGCTGATGGTACCCAGATCTGAGGTCTATCTTAAAGAAATAACTGGCATCCTAAAGTTGTTCAAACAAATCATCAATCCTGGGGAGGGGATTCTTATTCTTGCTTGTTACTTTGTTCAACTGACGGTAATCGATGCACATTCTTAGAAAACTATATTTCTTATGCATGAACAAAACTGGAGTGCCCCATGAGGAAACACTGGACCTAATGAATCCATTATCTAAGTGATTTTTCAATTGTTCTTTCAACTCCTTAAGCTCAGCTGGATCCATTCTGTAGGGTGGAATAGATATAGGTTGGGTATCTAGAAGAAGATATATTCCAAAGTCAATTTCCCTTCTGGAAGGAACTCCGAGAAGGTCTTCAAGGAACACATGTTGTAATTCCCTTACTACTATAACTGACTCGAGACTAGGAGTCTCAGAACTAAAGACTTTGACTTGAACAAGATGATAAACACACCCTTTAAAAATCATTATTCTTGCTTTATGAATGGACACAATCTGGACCCTTAAAACAGAGGTAATACCCTTCCATTCAATGACTTGTTCATTAGGAAAATAAAACTAACTGACTCTATTTATGCAATCAACTGAGGTATAACATGAATGTAGCCAATACATATCGAGAATGACATCAAAATCAGTCATCTCTAACTCAACAAAATCCACTGAGGTATCTCTCTAGGACATTATAATTGAGCTATTCCTGTAGACCCACCTAGCTACAATGGCGCTACCTATTGGCATAGAAACAAATAAAGGTTTTGATAAAAAATTGGGACTAACACCAAAGTCAACTGTTATATAAGGTTTCACAAAAGAAAGTAAAGTTCCAGGGTCTAATAAAGCATAAACATGACGATGAAAGACTTGTAACGTACCCTTAAAGACATCAGGAGAACTTTCTTTATCTTGTCGCGAATGGAGTGCATACAATCAATTCTGGCATTAACCACTGGTTGCTCTGGAAGTGAAAACCTACTGAGTTGGGTGACCAACTAAAACTGGAGGACAATTAGACTGACCCTGCTGGCCGACCTTTGGGAAATATCTAACTCTGTGGAATGGCTTGCCACATACAAAACACATATCACTGCCAGCTCTATACACACCCTAATGATTCCTGCCAAATTTCCCGCAAAATAGATTTGTGCGACAACTATTTGCGATAACCCATGACTTAGAGACTGGTGCTTAATCTCGACTGCCATTCCTGAACTAAGGCACTAGCGCACTAGTTGAAGTTGAGGTTGGGGATGAAGACATCTAACAAAACTAAGAACGGTTACTACCCTCTGAACCTTACTGAGAAAAGTTAAGACTACATGTCCTGGCCTTCTTATTCTTTTTTTCTTTCTCTTTAAGCTTCTCTTCCTCAATATTTTGAGAAGGAACCATAAGTCTAGATATATCTATCTCCTTAATTAACATTACGGTCCTACACTTCTTAACCACACAATTAGATACATTAGATACAAACTTACTCATTCTAGACCTATTATCAACCACCATCGAAGGAGCATACCTTGCTAATTGAGTGAACTTAAGCGAGTATTCCTTGACACTCATGTTATCTTACTTCAAAATTATGAACTCCTGCACTTTAGCTTCCCTCAACTCTAGCGGGAAGATTCTATTTAGAAAAGTCATGGAAAACTCTTCTCACTCTACAGGCCTAACCTTAGCACCCCTATTCTCCTTCCACTACCTTTACTAGGTATGAGATACATCCTACAACTGATATATAACCAACTCTACACTCTCACTCAATGTGACCCCCATAACATCTGTCACTTTCTGAAACATATAAAAAAACTCATGTGGATCCTCCTTAGACTTTGATCCCAAAAATAAAGAGGGATTCATCCGTATGAAATCCCAAATCCTGACCGCAACTGCATTTTCCACTAGATTAGCTGGGGCAGCAACTCACAGATTGTTATGAGCAGCAACTAAATGATCTAAGGTAGTAAAGGTAGCTCTGAACTCGGTGTGATTGACATTTTTTATTCAGGGGATCTTCCTGAACAGGAGGTGGTGCAGGATAATTCTTGTTCCTTCTCTCACTATTAATTTTGGGAGGCATTATTTGTAAACAGAATGAATGATGAGTTAGAAAGGGAGTTTAAGTAGAGCTCATGCTCTTTATTATGACATGAATACTAAAAGAATGGAAACATTTCCTAAAATGTCTTGTAGTCTCTTGTCCATAAATATGGCATGCTTTACACCCCTGATTAATACTCTACTCAATGCAGCTTTCAGACTTCCTAGGACACTACAAAACTTGTCATTGATACAAAGTTTTGTCATGACCCAGGGCTACCCCCTAGCCGTAACAACGGTGTTTATAGTCACAAGTGACCACAAGCTAACTCATGAGCTGGTACCTAGTTTGATAGCTAAATAAATATAAACATAAGACCTCTGTGGAAAATAAACTAAGAAGGTAATATAGATCTAAATACTAAAATATCGAATCAATCATAAGTCTGAAACATCTGATAAAAAATGAAATTAACTGACTGACTGTCTAACTGGATGTATGAATGTTTGAAAGCCTCTAAACTAATTGAGGAGTTGATGGGACAGACCCCAAACAAACATTGACTGAATGAATGAAAAAAATATAGAAATAACTGAATAAACATGACATGTTCTCGATGGATGAGGACTTACCACTATGGTTGCTGGATTATGCTAAGCTATCTAAGTGTGATTTGGAAGCTGTGTGTCCAAACCTATGATATAAGACATCATAATATAGAGAAGAGTATGCGGTCAATAGTTTGAATATAATGGTATATAAGATAAGGTTAGGATGATATACATGGGGTACTGTGCATATGAAATAAGGACTAATAGAATAGATGAATTAGAAGAAGTTAGTAATTCATGATCTGGCATGTATAGAAGGAAAACTTCATTCTTGATTCTCGTAGAATCGAGAATGAAGTTTTTATTCTATACATGCCAGATCATGAATTAGTAACTGCTTTCAATTTCAAAAAAAAATCTCAATTATGTCGAACTTTTCATTCTTGAAATAGTTATAGAATCTCCATGAATATGATCAAACCCTATTCCATAGTATTTACATGAGGTTCCTCTTTAAGAAAGTCCCCGAAAGGGCTTAGTAGATCCATGATTTTTATTTCATTTTTTTTTTCCTTTTCATTTGTTTTGAGACATATATCTGATATAATTTATAACCTAAAAGACTGAAATTTGATAACTGAATAAATGAGAATCTGTATGCTTTGGTCAGGCAAACCAAAACTAAAACTATACTAACTATTAAACTAAGATCGTGGGAGGTATTATCCAAATGACATACCATAATCTGATCTAATTGGGGTTTAACCTGTAACCCCAGTTGAAAGGGTGTCTATAATACCCCACGATTTTTCCTAGCTTAAATTCATCCCTAGAGTATTAAGGGATAGCTTCCAAAATAAATACTATTTATTTGGTGAGGAATTCCTTAGATTTGGACTTCCATTGCGTAAGTAAATTGAATAAGCTTTCTAGTGATATAAGATTCGCGTAAATCCGTGAACCGTGTAAGAAGTTATGGTTATTTTAAGTTCCTGTCGCAAAACACCATCGTTTGGACCCTTAGCGCATCACGGATCAGTGTAAATTTCCAATTGTCCCATTCCAATGGCCCTCTGTAATATTGGCGCATTACAGAGAGGGTCATTTTCCTATTTGTCAATTTCCAGAGGTCCAGTGTGATAAAGGTGCGATGCGCCATGTGCCAAAATGGCATTCCAAAGGGGCACCATGATATATCTGCATCACAGAATTTGCCCAGTTTCTATTCATCAATTTCCAGTGAGTCACCACGACAGTGGCGCATTGCGGTGGCCACCCAGATCGGGAAAATATATGTTTTTTCAGTTTACTATAATAGTTTAAAGGGGGTATTTTGTAAAATCTCCAACCCCCAATCCGTCCAAAAACAAAAGATTAATCATATTTGAGAGCACTTTATGTTTTATTCATCATTCTCTCCTAAACAAAACCCTAAGGCTCATACTTCCTCTCCAAGAAACCCAAAATTTCCTCTATCAATTCTCCAAGATAATACATGATTGAGAATCCTCAATTTAAGAACTCCAAGAAGTCATCTCCAAAACATCAATAAAGATCCAAGATTCAAGTTCTAGCATCTAGATCATCCAACAAGGTATGTGGGGTTTGAACAAGGATAATTCTTTTATCCTTGTTCCCTAAACTTTATTTTAATTACAAATTTACTGCAATTTATGAGAATTTCCATGAAATTAAAGTTAGGGTTTATACCCATTATTATTATTTGCAAGATTATGAGATTTCCCATGTTTTAGAAGCTGAATTACATAATTATATTATATTTCTATACACTGTGCAGTAATTTCCAGATTTTATGATGAATTGTGAGTGTTTATATTATCAAACATGAATTTTAAGATGTTCTAAACACGAGATTGATGCATGGGTCATTAATCCCCAATTTAAGATTATTATTTTGAGATTATTTATGCCATGAGCACCCTCAGATAAGATTATTCACATATTTTGATATATATTTGACCTTTTGGTCCTAAGTTAAGATAAAGAATCCACTTTGTTCAGATAACTTGAGATGTAAAGAAAGAAAAGCATAATTGGTTTTCTTGTAAACCCTTGTGCTATTTTTGAAGTGGATTTCTTCAGATTTTGAGCATAAGAATGGGAGTAGTATTTAGCATCGAGATGGGTAGGTTACTACGGTTTCAAACCCCAGAACTATGTACCAACGTAGTATTCAGATTTATTTCCACTTCTACGTGAATAACTCAGATTGTGATCAGTAAGATAGAAGTTCTATTCCATTGGAAAGGGGAGAACAACCCTACCTAATGGGGGCCAGACACATGACTCCATGGATTCTCACATAGTGTATGTCAGTTAGAAGAACCTCCCAAAAAATGTCACCCACTCTTCAAAAGTCTATAGATTGAAAGCTTTAATATAAAAACATATGTTTTAGAAGTTATGGTTTTAAGATTCTTAAGCTTTAAGATAAAGTATTTTACAGGCCTGTGTGAGTTATTTTACAGATTCTTAAATCATAAATGATAAAACATCATAAATGTTTTAGAAGTTTTACTCACACAGGCCTGAGTAATTTATGTTATATGTTTAATCATTTATGATTTATAATCTTTAGATTTCAGATTACTCAGGCCTGTGTGAGTCATTTACATTTAACATGCATGATTTTATAAACTGTGATGATATTATTTACTTATTTCATGTACCCCCATATACTCAGTACATACTCAAAGTACTGATCCACATATATGTCTATGTGCTACATTGTCTCATAATGTAGGTTTAGGTTCTCAATCTCAACAGTGTGACTGATCTTCGAGCATCTTTTCTATATTCCTGCACTTGGTGAGTCCTCATAGTTTAGGGACTTAGTTGTTCACACTTTCAGATTATTAGTAGATGTTTCTAATTTTATATTAGATAGTTTGAGTCAGCTTGACCCTGTCCTTGTGACTCTATAGATTCAGATAGTAGAGGCTTGTCAGGCTACAAGATTTAGTATTCAGATTTTTATTTTAGTACTCAGATTTTTAGTATTTGCTTTATCATACTTTTGAGATTAGTATAATTCATATATACCCAGATGATTCAGACAGTTTTTTGTATATATTATGACTTTTAATTTATATTCTCCCCTAGTTTGAGGTTCAGATTTAGAAAAGGCAGCCAGGGTTAGCTCAGGACTACTTGTAGTTTGGCACACCGTGTGGCATCCCAAGGATCAAATTTCGAGGTGTTACAAACTTGACATCAGAGCCTCAAATTTAGAGACTCCTAGGGATTCAGATAAGTCGTGTTACATAGAGTCTTGATCATCGGTGTGAAGTGTGCCACGTCTATGAGCAAGAGGCTATAGAGCATTTTAGGAAATCATCTCTTCTTTCATGATCTATCTCACATTCAGTGTCTCTATCTGCTTCTAAATTGTTCTTTCACATGACAAAAAATTCCTCCTTGTCGATCTAATGCCCACAGAAATGATAACTAGCCACCTCAGTTCGAAGATCATTTGAATGAACATGAGTCACATGAAGGGTTTGGGATGCTTTTCAGGTGCTAACCCAAGTTGTGACAGCTAATGTTCATGGCAACTGTTAGGTTGCAGTCCCACCTCAGGATGGGGACATAGCCGCAGCCAGAATCTGAGATTTTATGAGGTTTAATCCGCCAGAATTCTTTGGGTTGAAGGCAGGTGAGGACCCATAGTTGTATCTAGATAAGGTAAAGAAGATCACCCGAATTATGCATGTTTCTGAAGAAGAAAGTGTAGAATTGGAATTCTATAGACTGAATAATATTGTGTATGATTGGGTGGTGATGTTGAAGAAAAGTAGAGGAGAGAATGCAGCTCCAATGACTTGGAAAATATTTCAGGATGCGCGTTTAGACAAGTTATTCCCACGTGAAATGAGGGAAGCTAAGATAGAAAAGTTCATAAACCTGAGGCAAGGCTCAATGACAATGAAGGAGTATTTCCTCAAGTTCAACTAGTTGTCTAAGTAGGCCCCTGAACAGATGGCAGACCATAGGTCAAGCATGAGTAAGTTTGTGACCGGTGTGTTTGGGTTGGTAGTTAAGGAGTGTAGGACTACTATGCTCATTGGAGACATGGATCTTCCTAGATTGATGATGCATGCTTAGTAGATTAAGGCATAAAAGGGGAAGGAAAAAGAGAGAGAAAATAAAAGGGCTAGAACAGGGCAGTTTGATTATGGTCAGAATAGGTCTGGAGGAGGAAATCATTTGTAATTTCAGAATCGTTCATCTATGCCTGCACCTTTTTCAGCCAGTGCTCCTGTACCCAGAAATAGGCAAGAGAAGTATGGTAAGTCTTCTATGTACAGGTCTCAGAATAGTGTGAGTAATAGACCTAATCATCCCCCATGTGCTAAGAGTGGTAAGAATCCTAGAGGTGAATGTTTGTGGGGTCAGAAAGGTTGTTATGGTTGTGGGAAGCTGGGACACTAAATTAAAGAGTGCCCACATGCTATGCGGGGGAATAGAGATATTCATACTCAAACTCAGGCAAATAGTGCACCGGCTCCTCTAGGTCACCCAGCTTCTCCTCAGGGTGTATCATCTAGTACCGGTGGCAGTTAGTGCCAGAATCGGTTTTATGCCTTACCATCCCATCAGGAATAGGAGAATTCAACCGATGTTGCAACTGGTATGCTTTGTGTCTTTCATTTTGAAGTTTATCTGTTGTTAGACCCTGGGTCAAGTTTCTCTTGTGTGACCCCATTAGTTGCAACAAATTTTGAGATAAATTCAGAAATATCTTTGAGCCTTTCTTAGTTTCTACTCTATTACGTGAGTTAATTATTTCCAAACAGATTCATAAAAAGTGTCCTATCACTGTCGTACATAAATTCATGTTAGCAAACTTTATAAAGTGAGACATGGTTGATTTTGATCTTAACCTTGGTATGGATTGGCTCCATTATTGTTATGCTTCTGTAGATTGTCGCACCCGAGTGGTGAAATTTCAGTTCCCAGATGAGCCAGACTTTGATTGGTCAGGAAATTCAGTGTCTTCCAAGAGTGATTTCATATCTTATCTCAAAGATAGAAAGTTTATATCCAAAGGTTACATTTACGATCTAGTTCGAGTTAAGGACACTAAGTCTTAGACTCCAACAATACAGTCTGCCCGAGTGGTCAATGAGTTTCCTTATGTTTTTTCAGAAGATCTCCTAGGGGTACCTCCCGATGAGATATAGAATTTCGTATTGACATTATCTTAGATACTCAACCTATTTTTATACCTCCTTATCATATGGATCCCGAAGAGCTTAAGGAGTCGAAGGATCAACTCAAACATCTTTAAGATAAAGGTTTCATAAGGCCTAGTATTTCCCCATAGGGTTCTCCCATCCAATTTATGTGAAATAAGGATGGTTCTTTACGAATGTACATTGACTATCGTCAGCTAAATAAGGTCACAGTCAAGAACAAGTATCCCCTTTCTAGAATTGATTACTTGTTTGATCAACTCCAAGGTGCAAGCTATTTCTCAAAGATAGATCTTAGATCCAGCTATCATCATCTTAAAGTAAGGGAATGTGATATTCCAAAGACAGCCTTTAAAACCTGTTATGGTCATTTTGAGTTTCTAGTCATGACTTTTGGGTTAACCAATACCCTAGAAACTTTCATGGACCTTATGAATAGAGTGTTCAAATAATATCTAGACATGTTTGTCATAGTATTCATAGATGACATCCTTGTGTACTCCCGCGGTGAGGATGACCATGTAGATCATCTTAAAATTGTCTTGCAAACTCTTAGAGACTATTAAGTGTTCGCAAAATTCAGCAATTGTGAATTTTGGCTAAGATCAGTAGCCTTTCTCAGTCATATTATTTCCGCCCATGGGATTAGAGTTGATCCTCAAAAGACAGAAGCCGTAAGGAATTGGCCTAGACATATCTTTCCATCAGACATTAGGAGTTTCTTGGGTCTAGCTGGTTACTACCACCGTTTTATGGAAGGTCTCTCATTTATTGCATCCCCGATGTCTAGATAGACCCAAAAGAATGTTAAGTTCCTATGGTCAGATTCCTACAAGAAGTGTTTTCAGGAGTTGAAGACTCGACTCACTTCAGCCCTAGTTCAAGCATTACCTGATGGTACATATGGTTTTGTGGTGTATTATGATTCATATAGAGTTGGTTTAGGTTGTGTGTTGATGCAGAGAGGTAAGGTCATAGCCTATGCCTCTAGACAGTTAAAGCATCATGAAAAGAATTACCCAACCCATTATCTTAAATTAGTTGCTGTGGTGTTTGTTTTGAAAATCTAGAGACATTATCTATATGGTGTGCATATTGATGTGTTCACGGACCACAAAAGTTTGCAGTATGTGTTTACTTAGAGAGAGTTGAATCTCCACAAGAGAGGTGGTTGGAGTTATTGAAGGATTATGATATGAGTATGTTATATCATCCGGGCAAGGCCGATGTAATGGAAGACACCCTTAGTAGGTTGTCTATGGGCAGTGTTGCTCATGTTGAGAATAATAAGAAAGAGCTAGCTCAAGAAGTTCACCATTTGGCTAAGTTGGGTATTAGGTTGGTTGATTTCGCTGAAGGGAATGTTTGGGTTCAGAGTAGTTTCGAATCATCCCTAGTTTCGGAAGTGAAGGAGAAACAAGATATGGTTTCTAGTTTGGTCAAACTGAAGGAGTCAGTTAAAGACCAAAATGTAGAGGTTTTCTCTCAAGGGGGAGATTGTGTGTTAAGATACCAAAATAGATTGTGTGTGCCTTGTGTTGATGATTTGAGATAAAGAATTATGGTAGAAACACACAGTGCACGTTATTCAATCCATCCAGGAGCTACCAAGATGTACCACGACTTGAGGTAAATCTATTGGTGGAGTGGTATGAAGAAAGATATAGCAGAGATCGTATAAAACTGTGCAACTTGTAAACAAGTTAAGGTAGATCACCAAACACCTGGTGGCATGTTGCAAGAGTTTGGTATTCTCACTTGGAAGTAGGAAGAGGTGAACATGGATTTTGTGACTAGTTTACCCCATTCGCGTCGTCATCATGATTCGATTTGGGTTATTATAGATAGATTGACAAAGTCAACGTATTTCTTGCCAGTTAACACGTCTTATACAACTGAGGATTATGATAAGTTGTATATCCAAGAGTTAGTTAGATTGCATGGGGTTCTCTTGTCTATCATCTCGGATAGGGGTACTCAGTTTACTTCCTAGTTTTGGATAGCTTTCAGAAGGGTCTTGAACCCAAGTACACCTTAGCTGAGCTTTTCACCCTAAGACAGATGGTCAAGCAGAGAGGACCATCCAAACTCTATAAGATATATTGAGGGCATGCGCTCTTGATTTCAATGGTAGTTGGGATGAGCATTTGCCACTGATTGAGTTTGCTTACAATAACAGTTATTATTTTAGCATTCAGATAGCCCCGTTTGAGGCTCTTTATGGGAGGACATGTAGCTCATCCATAGGTTGGTTTGAAGTGGTTGAGGACATTTTTCTTGGGCCTGACGCAGTGCTTAAAGCTATGGAGAAAGTTAAGTTGATTAGAGAAAGATTGAAAACAGCAAGAGTCGTTAGAAATCGTATGCAAATATGAAAAGAAAGGACCTCGAGTTTGAGGCTGGTGATTTAGTGTATCTGAAGATTTCACGCATGAAAAGGGTGAAGAGATATGGAAAAAAGGGAAAGCTTATCCCCCGGTATGTTGGCCCTTATAGAATTGTGAGTCGTGTTGGAAAAGTAGCTTATGAGCTTGATTTGACCAGAGACTTATCAGCCATTCACCCTGTATTCCATGTCTATATGCTAATGAAGAGTATCAGTGACTCTACTATTGTAGTTCCCTCAGAAATGTTAGATATTGAGAATATCCTTTCATAAGAAGAGATTCCAGTTGAGATTTTAGATCATCAGATCCGTAGACTAAGGAACAAAGAAGTTCCCTGGGTTAAAATTCTTTGGCGGAATCAGTCGATTGAGGGTGCCACTTGGGAAGCAAAAGCAGATATGCGAGCCAAGTATCCTCACCTCTTCTCCTTAAACTCAAATATAACCGAAGGTAATACTCTTTCTTAATTTGGTTCTTTTCTAACCATATATTCATCTATATAGTTGTCCTCATGTAAGGTCATGCAATCAAAAATTACTCTGAAACTTAGAATGATTTAGATCTAGGCTCTTAGTTTATTTCAGTTGTGCATGCTATCTTATATTCTTAGATTCCTAAAAAATTTTAGCTTATCTAGCCATATTCGAGGATGAATGTTTCCAAAGGGAGATATTGTAATACCCTGCGATTTTTCCTAACTTATATTTGTCCCTAGAGTGTTAAGGGATAGCTTCCAAAACAAATACTATTTATTTGATGAGGAATTCCTTATATTTGTACTTTCTATTTCATAGGAAATTGAATTAGCTTTCCAACGATGTAAGATTAACCTAAATTCGATAACCGGGTAAGAAGGTATGGTTATTTTAAGTTCCTGTTGCAAAACACCATCGTTTGGACCCTTAGAGCATCGCCGATCAGTGTAAATTTCTAATTTTCCAGTTCCAGTGGCCCTCCAAAAAATTGGTGTGTCGTAGAGAGGGTCAATTTCCCATTTGTCAATTTCCAGAGGTCCAGCGCGATAATGGTGCGTCACGCCATGTGAAAAAATGGCATTCCAAAGTGGCACCGTGATGTCTCCATATCGTGGAGTCTACCCAATTTCCATTCATCAATTTCCAGTGAGCTATCAGGATAGTGGCGCATCGCGGTGACCACCCAGATCAAGAAAATATACATTTTCCAGTTTCGTATAAAAGTTTAAAGGAGGTATTTTGGTAAATCTCCAACCTCCAATCCATCCAAAAACAAAAGATTAATCATATTTGAGAGAACTTTATGTTTTATTCATCATTCTCTCTTAAACAAAACACTAAGGCTCATACTTCCTCTCCAAGAAATCCAAAGTTTCCACCATCAATTCTTCAAGATAATAAGAGATTGAGAATTCCCAATTTAAGAACTCAAAGATGTCATCTCTAAAACATCAATAAAGATCCAAGATTTAAGTTCTTGCATCTAGATCTTCTAACAAGGTGTGTGGGGTTTGAACAAGGATAATTCTTTCATCCTCGTGCCCTAAACTTTATTTTAATTACAAATTTACTGCAATTTATGAGATTTCCCATGAAATTAAAGTTAGGGTTTATGCCTATTATCATTATTTGCAAGATTATGAGATTTCCCATGATTTAGAAGTTTAATTACATGATTATATTATATTTCTATGCATTGTGCAGTAATTTCCAGATTTTATGATGAAGTAAGAGTGTTTATATTATCAAGCATGAATTTTAAGATGTTTTAACAATGAGATTGATGCATGGGTCATTAAGCCCCAATTAAAGATTATTATTTTGAGATTATTTGTTCCATGAGCACCCTCAGATAAGATTATTCATAGATTTTGATAAAGATTTGATCTTTTGGTCCTAAGCTAAGAAAAAGAATCCACTTTGTTTAAATAACTTGAGATTTAAAGAAATAAAAGCATAATTGGTTTTCTTGTAAACGCTTGTGCTATTTTTGAAATGGATTTTTTAAGATTTTGAGCATAAGAATGAGAGTAGTATTTAACACCGAGATGGGTAGGTTACTATGGTTTCAGACCCTAGAACTACGTGCAAATGTAGGATTCAGATTTATTCCCACTTCTACATGGATGACTCAGATTGTGATCACTAAGATAGCTGTTCTATTCCGATGGCAAAGGTAGAACAACCCTAACTAACGAAGGCAAGACGTGGGACTCCATCGATGCTCACATGGTGTATATCGTCTAGAAGAACCTCCCAAAAGAGGTCCCAAACTTTTCAACAGTCTGTTGATTTAATGCTTTACGATAAAATCATATGTTTTAGAAGTTATGGTTTTAAGATTCTTAAGATTTAAGATAAAGTATTTTACACATTTCAAAACGAAGTGTAATGGATCACCAGATTTACGTTATATGTTTTATAATTTATCATTTATGATCTTCAAATTTTAGATTACTCTGGCCTGTGTGAGTCATTTACATTTAGCATGCATGATTTTATAAACTATGATGATATTGCTTACTTATTGCATGTACCCCCTTATACTCAGTACATCCTCAGAGTACCGATCCACATATATGTCTATGTGCGATATTTTCTCATAATGTAGGTTTAGGTGCTCAATCTCAGCAGCGTGAGTGATCTTCGAGCATTTTTTGTTCATTCCTACAGTTGGTGAGTCCTCATAGTTCAGGTACTTAGATGTTCACACATTCAATTTATTAGCAGATGTTTCTCATTTTATTTCAGACAATTTGAGTCTGCTGGGGCCTGGCCCAGTGACTCTCTAGATTCAGATAGTAGAGGCTTGTCGAACTACAAGATGTAGTATTCATATTTTTATTTCAGTACTCAGATTTTCAGTATTTGCTTTATCAAACTTTTGAGATTAGTATGATTCAGTTATACCCAGATGATTCAAACAGTTTTCCACTTATATTATGATTTTTCATTTATATTTTCCCTATTTTATGGTTCTGATTTTGAAAAGGCAGCCAGGGTTATCTCAAGACTACTTGTAGTTCGGAGCACCGTATGGCATCCCGTGGATCAGATTTTGGGGATTTATAGTGTCGGTACAGTACCACAGGTAGTATCACTGTCTATGTAGATCCACTAAACTGGTGTCCCAAAGCATTAAACAGTCACCCTCAACTGGTAGGTGTTCTAATGAGATATGTGTCACCCTCAATTGGTAGGTAAACACTTTGTAAACCCTTAAATTGTAGGTAGAAATCTCTAACCTATACTGGGTACGTAGTTCTGGAACTCGGGGATTGTTACTAAGGGTCACACTCTCTAATGTTAGGTGAGCCTTCATCCCTGAGTTTGCTCATAGCTAAAACCTACTTCCAACTGAACTGACACTAATACTGGGATAAAATGAACTAGACTGAACATTATTACATAACTGATAGTGCTCATCATGATTATACACATGTACGTATACTGATAAGAGTCATGGATTAACTTTTTGAGTACTTGAAAAGTTGAATTCATGTAAAACACATAGGTATCAGGTGTTATGAATGGAATTAACAATAATTCCATATAAAAGCTTTGAAACCATAGTAGGGGATCATTGTTCAAAACCCAACACTTACGCATTTCACCAAACACATGAGTCATGAACTTAAGCATGGGAATAGGTCAAGCATGCGAGAATAACATAATTACAAGACTAAAATCATAACTTAGGGATTTAACATTATGATTACAACATTTAAAACATGTAATGGCTCATCCCAATTGAAAATACTTAAAAACATGACTTTTAATTGAATTCACAAGAGATTCATGGAAATATTTCAACTTAAACATGAAAACTCATAATTTAAAACCAAAAAGGGATTCTTGGACTCCATGGGTGAAAAGAACCCATGGATGAACATCACGCATACCTCACTAAATGATTTATTGAAGATTCCTACGAATTTTATTGAGGTTTGAAAATTGAATTCCTTGATTGCTTGAGTAAGGGTTAGTGTTTGTTCTTGAGGTGAAAGATGGTTTTCTTGAGAGATTTTATGAATAAAAGGGAAAATAATACTCCTTTGGGACCTAAATTTGGTGTTATAGACGAGTTTGGGTGAGGGAATTGACCAAAATACCCTTAAATAACAATGTACAAAAGCTGGACGGATAAAAGAGGGGGCGCCGAGGGCTCTAGACCGACAGGATAAGCCCTGCACTACGAGATCCAGACCGGCAAGCTAAGCCCCACGCCGTGGGATCTAGCATGGTGGACTAAGCCCCCCCACAGGCCTATTCCGGTGCCCTTACTGGTTTGCTTCATAAAATGAATGTTTCGAGGTTAGAAAGTTCAAAAATAAAATCATCGAAGTTTAGGGGCCTTTAAAATGACTAAGTCCAAATACTTAGGCTAATTTCTAAGCTTTAGAACCTTTATGCATGAAATTGAGAGTTGTAATGAGCCAAGAATTTTGTGGGGTATTACATATGTATTAGATCCAAATGAGAAAGAAGTTCACAACGGCTTTGCAGAACATGGGACGAGTTTCTAGTGTGAAAGTATGCTTAATGTCAAACCTGATATTGTATTTACGCAAATATAGTGCCTCGATCGAAGGGATGTTAGTACATATAAAATATGTACTATCATGTAAAGCAGACAAAATAACATATAACAAGTATGGATGCTCATTTGGATTAGATATCAATATGAAGGACTTATGAACATACGAATAACTAATATACAATATTAAATAGTGGCTAATATACTAGTCTAATTGGCATGTCATAACTCAAGTATCAAGGATGAGAAATTATGAATGAATATTATTAGAAACTACAGTAAGACTTATGTAGGAAACCTTATTAGTTTATACATGTGTTCTCAAAGTTATTCTTCATTATAAGACACTTAATAATTTTCCTAGGTGATGTCCTATGCCTATATAAAATACAAATGATCATAAATGGCCTACCAAAGGCATTCTGTGTCAAATGTATGGCAATGTTTCCTCATGTCTATGTATGCTTTTGTTTTTGAATCGCAATCTACTATAGGGTACGCCCTTCCATTGGGGCTCACGATAAGGGTATGCCCTCATGTCATATGTGCCATATATTGGTTCGAGTTAGGGGGAAGAATTACATGACATTTCAGCTTACTCCAAATGTCAACGATGCAATAAAGGTGGGTACGCCATAATTTTGGGGCTCACTATAATGGTCTGGTCCCAGTTTTATGCATAGAATTACGTCGCGCGTGTGTCAAGCCAAACCTATAAATTCCCGGCCTTGATAACTTTATCAAGTAATACCTTATAGGCCTATGCAAGTATATCATAATAATTACTATTCCAACATTAAAATATTGCATTTCTTATACAACTAATTTTTTTACTAGTATTGGGATATTCAAATGTTATTTCTTATATTATTCTATAACTATATTGCTATGTGATTTGATTTGCAAGTGCAACTATACTATGGCCATTTATTCTATATATATTTAATGTGATAGATATAATATATGAATTCTAGGAATTTCTAAAACACACACGAATACAATCATGTGTTGCCCTATAGATACTCAACTTGAAAAGTGTAAAATGAATATTACGACTCCAATGAATAGAAACATGAAAGATGGAGATAAATAATTAAAAATAGGAAGGCAACATGAATATTGTGGTGATATTCAGCATATAGTCATGTGTTAGACATATAGAAGGTGAAAGATTTGTTCCTGTATATCAAGTAAACTGTATTAACTCCAATAGAAGAAACAAATGAGTAAGGGTTGTGCCTTCATAGCGATGGAGGGTGTATCCTTACTTAACTTCGATGCCTCACTAGATAATGGTATTATGATGAGTTTTAGACAAATCAACACTCCTAGGTGTCGTCTTTTGCAACAAACCAACCAATAACTTTGACCACCCAAACGGTGAGCAATAAACCCAACATAAAAAACTACATATATAATACAGACATATATTCATCAATAATTCAAAGGTTCATCTAATTACATAATTCAATATTCTTCCCTTACACTCAATATTAAGCAAATTTCCTTTACAATGCCAATATTAAATATGCCTCAAAAAATAAAAATCTAAAAATTTCACTTTTATCACATCTCCTTTCTTTCCCTTTTTCATTTCAATATTCCTAATTATAAGACCTACTTCAAGAACTAGTATGAAATTTAATTCAAATAATAATTACTGCCTCCTCCTATAGTTCAAGCATGTATTTCATAATAATATTCAAGTAAAGGGTAGAGAAATTACCTACTTAAAGTTAATCTCAATTTCTCATGACACCACTAAATTAACAAAATATATAATACTACTACTACCACTAGATTTTTGAAAACAACAGAAGAATTTAAATCTCAAAATTTCTTAACAATGATTACAAAAGAGAATAGGAGAAGAAGAATTTTTAAAGAGAAGAGTTAAGTGATAGAAAGTACTAGCACTGTACTTTCTTTAGATTTCTAGAAAAGAAAAAGAGAACCAACTTTATATATATATATATTATGATTAAACTCCTTAACCTACCAACTTTTTCTAAAAATAACATTTGTACCCTCTTTTTCTACTTAACAAAAGTATAATGGGCCAACTAGTTCACTCCACTTAATAGGAAAGCTTCGTATAGCATACAAGCGTTATAATTCTGCAAAAAATGTACATGTCACGTAGTTCTTTATAGATAAAGAGTTATAATTTCCCAATTTATTAAAATAAATTTTAAAATTTACTAAGGTGTTACAATTTTCCCCACTTAGGATTATTCATCATCGAATGATGAGTATGGCTTATTTTGAATCCTATAATTATCCAAGACATTTATGAGATCATCTACTCACTTTCATTTTCCTTAATCTACTTTAAGTCTTAAAATATGGCTAACTGTTAAATTTTTCAAAAATTTTGATAGTCTTCCTATAAATAGGCCTATTGGAAACTTGTCATCTAACCAAAATACATAAAAATTATCTTCACAGAGTGTACAACAAATATACCACTCGACTAATCATACACGAGGATCCAACTGGCCTTATAGTTTAAAGATAGCTATAAACAATTCCATAACTTACCTTAAGCTTTAACTCTTGATGCTACATCCATATAAAACTTTGAAATAATTGGCATGAATCAACTATCGAAAGGTATCACGTAAGAATCAGATAACAACAGAACAAATAGGTTATGAATCCATATTTATTTAGGCTCAACTTATAGATCCCAACATTTCTTCTGAATCTTGTGACACCATTCATAGGTGTTACTTAAAAAAAAATCTGTTAATAACATGTAATTATAATTCTCCAAGAAACACATTTCTTTGCTCTAAAGGATCTTGATGAGTCAAATCTTCCAACTATCCTTTGGACCACCAAATAAGTCACCTTATTTGTCCTTTACCCAGAGGGGTAAAAATAACTCGTACCTCTCTACTTAAGATGGTATGTATTATTTAAGAAAATAAGTATATAGAATTTATAATATGTTGGCAAATAAATATAAAGAATATATAATCACATAAATATGCAAGCCACTAAAAAGGATATAAACATGTAAATTAAATAGATATATAACCTATGAACTAGAGGAGAATACATAACATGGAATCTATATAGAGGTAAACTGCAAAAATCTAAGCAATATGAGCTTATAAACCATAAAATACCATGTAAATAGATGAACAGTAAAATAGACAACATATAAATAAACGAGCTATCGTGTGATTGTCATATAACCATATAAATAGGTGTGTTATAATATTACTTAATAATTTGATTAAAAATGAAAAATATCATATAAGTAAAGTCATTGTAATAAACTAGCATATAGATACAAATAATATAATACATGAATTTTATGGTACAAAGCATGTAGATACATAATTTGGTTACACACATGAATGTATAATTTTGTATTAGCGCTGAGTGGAGAAATACTGAAACTTTTTGGGAAAAAAGGACAAAAAAGATTTAAGTAAGGAATCAAATAGGAAGATAAATAATTAAATACAAGCTTTGTTTAACATAAAATCATTCTAGAGAAAGATCAGGTAACAGTAGTGTAATGCCCCAAGAATACACCATGGGTGCTAGATGATGCTTACGGTCACAAGGGACCACATGCCAACCCATGTTGGTACCTGCTGCGAGCACTGAATAAAATAACAAGGAACATGTGCGGAATCTAACTAAAAATACCATAAGTTTTTTAAATACAAAAAACAATACTATCTCAAAATACTAAAACACTGTCTGCAAATAATACTGTAAGACTATCAATATCAACTGATAGATGAATAACAAACTAAAATTGTTTGAAAGTCTCTACTAACTTACTTTGGAATTGATGGGATGAATTCCTTACTAGCTCCAACTGAATATTAAAACTGAACATACTAAAGTAAACATAATGGTCCCCGAAACATGAAGACTCTCCACTGCTGCTGCTATGTGTACACTAGGATATATATAGGGGCAGTCAGGAACCTGAGCATCTGAATCTACGATATAAAATATCATAGTGCAAGAAACAAATATGCAGTCAGTACTTTGAATGTACTGGTATGCTAAATGAGGTTATACTAATATGCATGGGTTCATGTGCATGAGTAATAACTGAATGAATGTATAACATAGAGTACTGGGTAAGAAATCATGAAAACTATAAAGATTAAGAATGCATGACCAAGCACAAGACAAGTTGTGAAATAGTCTGTGAACTAAAATACCAAAATTTGATAATTGATAAACTGTATGTTATAGTCAAGAAAGACTGAACAAAATTTTGAACTAAATACTGGAACTAAAACTGTGGGAGCTATCATCTAACCGACATACCCAAATATAGACTGATTTGGGGTCCATCTTGTAACCCTAGTTGGAAGGGTGTTAGTATCGTGCCAGGGGTTACTAACAATGATTGGGTCAACCCCTAATCTGGAAGGAAGACTCATGAGTTGTATATATGTATGTAAACCCTAGACTAGCAGGAAGACATATTAACCTACGATGGCTACGTAGTTCTGTAACTCAGGGACTTTTACTAAGGGTCACACCCTAAGTTGGTAGGAATGGGTCCGCCCAATGCTGAATCCTACTCCTAAGTGAATCAATGTTGATCACTAAACTGGGTTAATCTTGACAAAACTCAAACTGACCATGCTAACTAACGAAATACTACTGCTCATGATACAACTGGGACCCTTTTATAACTACTGATTGCTATGTAAAATAGCTAAATTTGGGGTATCATAACCCCTAGGACATGATAGAAATAATAGCAAGATCATTCCAAAACATTAAGGATATGATATGGAAGCATTCATTCAAAACACATTCATGTAGACATTTCATCACACACTTTCAAATCATGGTTTAAGCTAAACATGGGAATAGTCTTAAGACTTGTAGTAATAATATTATTTCACGACTAAGATCACCAATTTAGGTTAAACTCAGTGAACAACACCATTCAAACGTGTGGGGATTAATAACAACAACATTTACATGTAAACATGGTATAAAATCAAAATTTATAGGGATTAATAACAACAACAATTACATGTAAACATTGTATAGAATCAAAATTCAAGGGGATTCATGGTTAAAATCACAATAACTTGTAGAAAGTCATAACTTTGAATTTGAAATTGGATTCTTGAACTCCATGGATAAAATGGGCCCATGAATGAACATCTAACATACCTGGGTTGAAGAATTTGAGAAGGTTGTTGGAGGATTTCTTGAGAATTGAACTTGAATGTTGAAGGGACTAGGGTTTTTTATTGAGAGAGAATTTGTTTCCTGGAGAGAAATTATGGCTAATGAGGCATATCATGCTTCTTTAAGGCTTTAATTCCATGTTTAGGATGAATTTGGGTAATGGAAACAAATCGAACTTCCAAGTGGAATGCGGATTAGAGCTTCACCTCGACGCGGTTATGGTATCACCGCTATACCCACCGCGACGTGGTGCAATTGTGGTGGTCTGCTAAAGTTGGAAATTACATATTTGTCCTCCACTGTGAGGCAGTAAGGCTTCCACCACGACACGGTGGAGTTGCGGTGACTTGCTAGAATAAAAATCCAAACGCTGTCCAAAACTCTTCTAAAAAATTCAAATAATACCCGAGATATGCTACCTACACCACTGAACATGAATCACCTCAATACCCGTTATCTCGGAGATCGAAAGGTCAACTTAAAATCCTCGAAGTTATAGTGAGTCAAAAGTGACTAAGTCCCTCAACACTTAGTCTTATTTTTAGGTTCTAAATGTATTAAGACAATACTAGGGGCTGAGCTGGACTTAGAAATGTATGGGGTATTACAATACTTCCCTTTAGGAACATTCATCCTCAAATGAGACTGATTAAGCTAAGGATACTGAGGAACTAAGATTATATGTCGATTATGCATAACTAAAAATGTGATTACATTACAGAGTCTGAACATGGTGACTGACTGAACTGATTCATGAATGCATGCAATGACATGAAGGTGAGTTTATGACTAAGATAGAAATGAGAGAGTCAACTTATTAGTAACCACTGCCTCAGACTGGATCTAGATTCATGAAGAAAAGTTGAGAGATTTAGTACATGTAAACTCGTGGGGGTTGCAACATCTCCCCCTTGGGATAGTTCATCCCCAGAATGATACTGGCTTGATTGAAATACTAAGGAAAGACTGAGATAATACACATGACTCTTACGAACTGAATCATGACTTAATATCTGGAATATGAAACTGACGCATGAAATGAACTGAGATAAATTTGAAATTTGAAGAAGTGTGAATATTTTTCCTCATAGAATATCCATATTCATGGGACTTCAGATAGCATGACTAGATGGAGAGATGGAAAACCATAGGATCTTGTCTGCCTGACTACTAATCTGAATTACTGACTATACAAACTATCTCATTCTGAAAGTTTATACTTAACAGGAGTATTTCTTCGACACTTTTTCTATGAAGTTCTAATCACTTTAGGGAGAAAAGAATCTTGGGTATTGTCTGAATATGAAATCACAACATGGCTAGAATTATGCAATATGGAACATAGGCCTACGAAATATCAGCTAGGATAGAGTTACTATGCCTTATACACTGCAACTACTAACTTTCAATATTAGCCACATTTCTCAAATAATCCCTTCACTATACTTTCTACTTGAACACCGCACTTCACTTAAGGCTACTGAAAACATTCATATGGGCGCTGATAACTCTACCTACTAAAGTCTTAGCTGGACTGAATTCTCCCACTATGTTCAAGCCTACTCAAACCTACAAAAGGCAAATATAACACTGTAATACTAGTCTGATCCATGAATTTGAATACACTCTTCCTTTTTAATAACTTTCTATCTCCTAAATAATTCTAATTACCCCTTCAACAACTAAATACAACTCTTACCAGCCATTCATTAATGCGTAATGCATTTATCTTACATACCAACATGACATTAAATAATATATTCATAACTACAGCCTCGTGTAAAACAAGCATGCAACAATCTTTCCTTAAAATGAAAGATTTACTCTCTCCCATTTAAGCAATTGATTATCACTACATCATTTCATAAGGAGAGGTCACTGAAGGTTAAAAAATGAGAACATGAATCATAAGTGAACATTATATAGAACTCTACACTTAACTGAGGCCTAAGGAACAGAGTATCAATGACATGAATTCAACAAAATTCAAAGCTGAGGATATACACAACAAAAATCTAAATTTTCTGATCATTTAGAGTGTAGCCCGAGTACTTAAACTGAACATACTATAAAGCATTAGTACTTGAGTCATTAGATGCATGACCTAATTTTGGAGTTCATAATTATAACGCCCCAATTTGCTGAACCGGAATGCTACACGGTGCTCATGACCCCGAGGGACCACAAGCTAACCCATGACTGATATTTGTACCTGTATACTACAAATTATGACATAATAATATGGAATACATAAAACTATAAGGACATAAGGTTCAACTGAATAAAACCATATCTGAAAATCATAACATCCATGTGGGTGAAAATATCCAAAATAACTCAATCTGAACGTAAATCTGAAAGCCTCTAAACTATCTGAATAAGGAGTTGAAGGAACATGTCCCGACTAACTCCGTAAAATTGAACTGAAGAAATAAATAAATATATCAAATCATATTGTCCTCGAATCAATGAGGACACACAGTGTCTCTGCAACTGGAATGGTACCGCTACTGCTGGGCTGGAGCTCGTGTATCGGAAACTATGGTGTAACATGAAAAGAAAGCACCATAGCGTAAATGCGTTAGTACAACTGGAGTACTGAGTATACGAGGAAGGTAGGCTGAATATAAAGGGTTTCATGCATGAACAACACTGACTGAATAATATGAATGTGGGAGTTAAAACATACATATATAGAAACTGGGACTATGAATGCATGGTAGCAAGACCTGTAGGCTAATACATGGTTTACTGATAACTATTACGACTGATACTGTAAGCTGATAACATGGACGACTAAATCTGATAGTCCTGTATATACTGAAATCTGAAGAATGCCCAGAGTTCTTTTACTGAGAATGATACTGAAACTGTGGGAGGTAGTGTTTAACCGATATTCCCCATGTATGTCGTTATGGATAAGCTGGGATCCAATCTCTTCCCCGACTAGAGGGGTGTCAATATCGTGCCACAGGTAAGGATAGCTTGTGAGTGACCCTTATCTGGCAGGTACTCAATGAGAATGGTAGGAACCCTAAACTGACGGGTTAAACCACCTCATCAACCCTAATCTGACAGGTTAAGATGTCTCAACCTACGTTGGCTACGTAGTTCTAGAACACAAGGACTACTTCTAAGAATCACACCCTGAACTTGTAGGTGAGTTCCCATCCTTGGGTTCACTCGGTGCTAACCTCTACTCCCATCTAGAGGGACTGGACATAAATAACTGACCATATATGACTTAACCTTACTGAATTCCATTGACTGGCAGAATATCACTGATATCTGACAACTGACTGAGATCATGAGGTTTTCCTGAGTCACATGACTGACTGAAGTCTATGGAATCATAGCTTGAGTTCGTATATCGTGAAACATGACATGGCTCTAGGCACACAACTATAGTTTTTGGGTATGAATACCCCCAGGACTCAATAAGAGGAAACTGACACATATGACATGACTTGATCATAAGATTTGAGTCCACAATTCATAATATCATAAGCATGGGATAGTATACTTCATGTATTTATTCAACATTACGAACATGATAGGTAAAGCATGGATATATTTTGTGTACATAATTTATATCTACATTATCATACATGTTTTATACCACAACAATAGCAACATATAATTTGCATGGAAATTCATATTGGAGTGTATGACTAACATGAACTTGTTATTTAGATATCATGAAATCATGTAAATATGAATTTCTAACATACTAGGCATTTTATCGAACACCTTGCATGCATTCTTTAAGTCATAGGTGGATTTCATACTTGCATTCTATCAATCCACCTAAAGATCATGTTTTTCAACTTCAACATAACTTTCATGAGATGTACAATCACGATACTATTATATAGCAAAACAAACAAGCATTAACATGATTATGATCATATCACCACAACCAACCAAGATTTTGTATTTTAATGATTGATTATTGAACTCTACAGATGAAAAGAATCCGTGGATGAACACTACGCATACCTTGGAAGGGAGGTTCTTGATGATTGACGTAGGAATTTCCTTGAAATTTGATCTTCAAGCTTAATTGTGTAACCCTAGTTGGTTTTCTCCTATGGTGCTCTTGGATAATTAGCTTTGACATGTTAATAGGGTTGTAATGTAATTAGGAGCTATATATTTTGTAGGGTTAAGTTTAGGGACGTGTAAGGAGTGTTAAAAGACTTAATTACCCTCAAAATAACTCAAAACAGAGTGTTTTTGGCACTTGGAACTGACTTAGGCAGCGCCCAAGTAATCGCGCAAGCCAGGTTCGGCGGTGCCTAACCAATCACCTAAGTTTGGTTGGGCGGCGACTAACCAATCGCATACCCTTACTGTCTCTCATGAAAATGGGCATAACTTTTTGCTCGGGTATTGGATTAAAGAGAAATTGGTATCGTTGGAAAGCTAATTTGATTATATATAATTTGGTGGGTAGAAATATGAAGAAATAACATATTAACATCGAGTTATAATCTTTCAAATATGACCCTTACGAAATCGAACACTAAAACTTGATGGATTCAAAAACTCTTAGCTTGTATTACCTTAAGTGACTCATATGAACATTCTTAACGCATCATAAGCTAAAATGCTACTCGCATGATAGGAGGTTTTATATGTAGGAAAAATTATTCACTTCCTAGCTTAGAAACATGTGGGGAATTACAATATCTCCCCCTTGAGAACATTAGTCCTCGAATGAGAATTTACTGATAGGGGATACAAGACAACAGAACCTGAACTGAACATGAAGAACTGAAACTTAATCTCATGACTGACATGCTAAACATACTGAACTAGTGCATATCTGATGCACGGACAACTGATACATGAATGCATGACTGAGTATGCAACGATTAATAGGTACCAAGTTTATATTGTAAACATGAACATGAAATTGAATAAGCTTAAGGAGAACTGTTACCATGAGCTTGATCTGAATTGGTTGGGAAGAGGTGAGGATACTTGGTACGCATATCTACTTCTTCTTCCCAAGTATCTCCCTCATGAGACTAATTTTGCCAAAGAACCTTGACTAGAGGGACTTCTTTGTTCCTAAATCTACAAGTCTGATAATCTAAGATTTTGACTGGAATCTCTTCATAAGAGTGGTTGTTCTGAATGTCGATTCTCTGAATAGGGACAATAACTGTTGGGTCACCTATGCACTTCTTTAGCAAAGAGACATGGAATACTGGATGGACTGAGGCTAGATCTCAAGGAAACTCAAGCTCATAAGCTACCTTACCGAAGCGACAGAGAATTCTGAAGGGACCGACATATCGGGGACTGAGTTTCCCTTTCTTTCCGAACCTCTTCACTCCCTTCATGGGAGAGATCTTAATATAGACATAGTCATTGACCTCAAACTCGAGATCCTTTCTACGAACATTTGCATAGGACTTCTGGCGGCTCTGAGCAGCCCGGAGTCTCTTTCTGATCAACTGAACATTCTCTAAGGCGTCGAATACTAAGTCAGAACCTATGACTGAGGCCTCACTAATTTCGAACGAACAAATTGGAGACCTACATCTCCTACCATAGAGAGCTTCGAATAGAGCCATCTGAATACTAAAATAATAGCTATTGTTGTATGCAAACTCAATCTAAGGCAAGTGGTCATCCCAACTTCCCTTGAAGTCAATTTCACACGCCCTTAGCATATCTTCAAGAGTCTGAATGGTCCTCTCTGCTTGACCATCTGTCTGAGGATGAAACACTATGTTGAGATGGACTTGGGTACCGAGAACCTTTTGGAACTCTTTCCAGAAGTAAGAGGTGAACTGGGTACCTATGTCTGAGATGATAGATAGTGTAAAACCATATAAACTGACTAACTCCCTGATATAAAGCTTGGTATAATCCTCGACGGAATACGAAGTACGAACAGGAAGGAAATGAGCTTACTTGGTCATTCTATCTATAATGACCCAGACTGAATCATGTTGATGACGAGTTCTAGGAAAACTCGTCACGAAGTCCATGTTCACTCCTTCCTACTTCTAAGTAGGAATGGTGAACTCTTGCATAGAACCACTAGGTTTCTGATCCTTTATCTTAACCTGCTGACTTGTAGGGCACTTAGCTACAAACTTTGCAATATCTCTCTTCATCCCACTCCACCATTGGATTTCCCGTATGTCATAGTACATCTTAGTGGCCTTTGGATAAATAGAGTATTGCACACTATGCGCTTCTACAAGAATTCGATGCCTCAATTTATCTACACCTGGAACACATAGATGATCTTGACAACGAAGAATACCATCTCCCCCTTGGGAGAAAACCTCGACTTTCTGATTCTGAACTGGCTATTTGAAATTGACTAGGCTAGGATCCCTGTCTTGCTTCCCTTTCACCTTAGAAACTAGAGATGACTCTGAACTACAGTGAACACATACACCACCCTCTGAAGAATTGACTAAGTGAATACCTAGTCTAGCAAGATGATGGATCTCCTGAGCCATCTTTTTCTTGTTACCCTCAACGTGAGAAATACTACCCATGGAGAGTCTACTGAGAGCATCGGCCACAATATTGGCCTTTCCCGGATGATAAAGAACGCTCATGTTGTAATCCTTTAAGAGTTCTAACCACCTTCTCTAACGAAGATTGAGATCTTTCTGGGAAAATACATACTGGAGGCTTTAATGGTCTATGAAGACATCTATATGAACTCCATAGAGATAATGCCTCCAAATCTTCAAGGCAAAAACTACCGCTTCTAACTCAAGATCATAAGTAGGATAATTCTTCTCATATGGCTTTAACTGTCTGGAGGCGTAGGCTATGACCTTACTATGCTGCATAAGGACACAACCTAAACCTACTCTGGATGCATCATAATAGACTACAAAACCATCTGAACCATCTGGAAGAGCTAAAACTGGAGCTGAGGTGAGTCGAGTCTTCAACTCTTGAAATCTCTTCTTGCATGAATCTGACTACTGAAACTTAATCTTCTTCTGAGTCAATCTTTACATGGGAGATGCAATAGAAGAAAATCCCTCGACAAACCATCTGTAATAGCCAGCTAAACCCCAGAAACTCCTGATATCTGATGGAGATACGGGTCTGGGCCATTTTTTTACTGCCTTGGTTTTCTAAGGATCTACTTTAATGCCATCACTAGAAATAATATGTCCAAGGAATGCTACTGATCTTAGACAAAATTCGCACTTGCTGAACTTAGCGAATAACTGGTGATCCTTGAGAGTCTGAAGAACAATCCTGAGATGGTCTGCATGATCACGCTCTGTGCGAGAATAGACCAGAATATCATCTATAAAGACTATGAAAAACATGTCTAAGTTCTGCTTGAACACACGATTTATCAAATCCATGAAAGCTATAGGGGCATTGGTAAGACCAAATGACATGACTAAAAATTCAAAGTGACCATACCGAATACGGAAATTTGTCCTCGTAATGTAACATTCTCTAACTCTGAGCTGATGATATCTTGATCTGAGGTCTATCTTGGAGAAGTAAATGGCACCCTGAAGTTGGTCGAATAGATCATCAATCCTGGGAATAGGATATCTATTCTTGACCGTAACCTTATTTAGTTAACGTAATCAATACACATCCTGAGAGAACCTCCTTTCTTGCGCACGAATAATACTGGCACACCCCATGGAGAAACTCTGGGCTTGATGAATCCCTTATCTAAGAGATACTTCAACTGATATTTTAGTTCCTTGAGTTCTGCTTTTCCCATTATTTATGGTGGAATACAAATAGGTTGAGTATCCGGAAGAAGGTCTATGCCAAAGTCTATTTTCCTTTTGGGAGGAATGCGTGGAAGATCTTCAAGAAAGACATCTGAGTATTCATTAACAACAGGGACTGTTTTGAGACTGGGAGATTCAAAACAGGAATCTTTAACATGCACGAGATGATACATACACCACTTAGAAATCATTTTCCTTGCCTGAAGGTAGGAAAAAAGTTGACCCCTGAACGCTGAAATGCTACCCTTCCACTCTAGGACAGGCTCATTCAGGAACTGAAACTGAACTATCCTGTTTCTGTAGTTGACTAAGGCATAGCAGGAATGAAGCCAATCCATGCCGATAATGACATCAAAATCAGCCATCTCTAACTCAACTAAATCTGCTGACGTGGATTTCTGAGATATCATAACTGGGCAGTTCCTATAGACCCGTCGGGCTATGATGGTTTTACCCACTGGGGTAGAGACTGAAAATGGCTCTGCTAGAATTTTAGGACTGATTCCAAAATCGCCTGCTATGTATGGAGTAACAAAAGACAAGGATGCACCTGGGTCTAGCAAAGCATAAACATGAACATGGAAAATCTGTAACGTACCAGTAACGACATCAGGAGAATTTTCCTGATCTTGTCGGGACTGAAGAGCATAGATTCTATTTGGGTGTTGCCCACTGGTAGTACTAGAAATGGCACCCTGCTGGTTCGGGTGACCGGACTGAGCTGCAGAATGATTTTGCTGATCCTGAAGACTTGACTGCGGACACTCCCTAATCCTGTGGCCTGTCTTGCCAAAACCAAAACAGACATCATTATCGGCTCTGCAAATACCCTTGTGGTTCTTACCATAAGTCTAACAAAGGGGATTCGTTCGGGCACTGCTAACACTGCCCTGAGATTTAGAGCCTGGCTCTTTTTCTTTATTGCCATCTCTGAACTTTGGCACTGGAGTGATGGCAGAGGAAGGGGCTGGAACGGATGACTTGGAGCGAAACTACGAATGGTTTCCTCCATCTGACTTGGGGTGAGAAAAGTTAAAGTTACCTGACCTTGCTCTCTTGTTCTTCCTCTCCCTAGTCTTAACCTTCTGCTCTTTTACTTGCTGGGCATGGGTCATGAGTCTTGCTAAGTTCATATCACCGATCAACATCGCAGACCTACACTCATTTACAATGCTATTGTTGACCCCTGACACGAACTTACTCATCTTAGCCCTATTGTCTGCAACCACATGAGGGGCATACCTGGCTAGCTGAGTAAATCTGAGAGAATACTCCCTAATTATCATATATCCCCTTCCTGAGGTTGATAAACTCAAGAACTTTGGCTTGCTCAGCTCTTGGGGAAAGAATCTGTCCAAGAAGGCCATGAAAAATTCCTCCCACTCGATAGGGCCTGCATCATCTAACCTCTCAGACTTCCACTGTTTGTACCAATCATGAGCAACATCCTGTAACTGGTAGGCGGCTAAATCGGCACTCTCAATAGAAGTAACACCCATGATGTCAATGACCTTTTGGACTTGGTTAATGAACACCTGAGGGTCCTCATAAGACTTAGACCCATGGAAAGATGGAGGGTTCATCCGGGTGAAGTCCCAAACCCTAGATTCTATGGGATTGGACGAAATGACTGGTGGCCATCCAATATATGTAGCCACGGAATGAGAAAGTATGGTAAATACAACTCTAAACTCCGCATGGGAAACATGTTCGCCCAAAGGATCTTCGGGCTGAGGAGATGGCTGGTTTTTTCTGTTTAGGGCCATGGTCTGGAATAAGAGAAGAATGGATTAGACTGAGAGTTTAACTTGTGATTATGCTCACTAGCATGACATAAATACTGAAGAAAGGGGACTGTTCCTAAAACATCATATAGCCTCCTGCACATAAATGTGGCGCGCAACACACCCATGTAAAAGACTCTACTAGATGCGGCTTACAGACTTCCTAGGACTCTATTGAACCTTAGACTTTGATACCAAGTTTGTAACGCCCCAATTTGCTAAACCAGAATGCTACACGATGCTCATGACCCCGAGGGACCATAAGCTAACGCATGACTGATATCTGTACTTATATACTGCAAATCATGACATAATAATGCGGAATACGTAAAACTATAAGGCCATAAGGTTTAACTGAATAAAACCATGTCTGAAAATCATAACGTCCATGTGGGTGAAAATACCCAAAATAACTCAATCTGAATGCTAAGTCTGAACATAAATCTGAAAGCCTCTAAACTATCTGAATAAGGAGTTGAAGGAACATGTCTCCAACTAACTCCGTAAAACTGAACTGAAGAAATAAATAAATGTATCAAATCATATTGTCCTCGAATCAATGAGGACTCACTGTGTCTCTGCGACTGGAATTCTACCGCTACTACTGGGCTGGAGCTCGTGTCTCGAAGCCTATGGTGTAAAATGAAAAGAAAGCACCATAGCGCAAATGCATCAGTACAACTGGAGTACTGAGTATACGAGAAAGTTAGGGTGAACATAAAGGTTTTCATGCATGAATAACACTGACTGACTAATATGAACGTGGGAGTGAAAACATACACATATAGAAACTGGGACCATGAGTACGTGATAGCAAGACCTGTAAGCTAATACATGGTTTACTGATAACTATCATGACTGATACTACCAGCTGATAACATGGACGAGTGTATCTGACAGTCCAGTACATACTGAAATCTGAAGAACGCCCTGAGTTTTTTTACTAAGACTGGTACTGAAACTGTGGGAGGTAGTATTTAACCGACATGCCCCATGTATGCCGTTATGGCTAAGCTGGGGTCCAATCTCTGCCCCCGACTAGAGGGGTGTCAATACCGTGCCACGGGTAAGGACAGCTTGTGAGTGACACTTATCTGGTAGGTACTCAATAATAATGGTGGGAACCCTAAACTGATGGGTTAAACCACCTCATCAACCCTAATCTGATAGGTTAAGATGTCTCAACCTGCGCTGGCTACGTAGTTTTGGAACACAAGGACTGCTTCTAAGAATAACACCCTAAACTGGAAGGTGAGTTCCCATCCTTGGGTTCACTCGGTGCTAATCTCTACTCCCATCTAGAGGGACTGTACATGAATAACCGACTATACATGACTTAACCTTACTGAATTCCATTAACTGGCGGAATATTACTGATATCTGACAACTGACTGAGATTATGAGCTTTTCGTGAGTCACATGACTGACTGAAGTCTATGGAATCATAGCTTGAGTTTGGATATTGTGAAACATGACATGGATATAGTCACACAACTATAGTTTTTGGGTAAGAATACCACCAAGACTCGATAGGAGGAAACTGACACACATGACATGACTTGATCATAAGATTTGAGTCCACAATTCAAAATATCATAAGCAAGGGATAGTATACTGCATGTATTTATTCAACATTACGAACATGATAGGTAAAGCATGGATATATTTTGTGTACATAATTTATATCTCCATTATTATACATGCTTTATACCACAACAATAACAACACATAATTTACATGGAAATTCATATTGGTGTGTATGGCTAACATGAACTTGTTATTTAGATAATATGAAATCTTGTAAATATGAAGTTCTAACATACTAGGCATTTTATCGAACACCTTGCATATATTTTTTAAGGCATAGGTGGATTTCATACTTGCATTCTATCAATCCACCTAAAGATCATGTTTTTCAACTAACAACATAACTTTCATGAGATGTACAGTCACGATACTATTATATTGCAAAACAAACAAGAATCAACATGAGTATGATCATATCACCACAACCAACCAAGCTTTTGTATTTTAAAGATTGATTCTTGAACTCCAAGTATGAAAGGAATCCGTGGATGAACACTACACATACCTTGGAAGGGAGGTTCTTGATGATTGACGGAGGAATTTCCTTGAAATTTGATCTTCAAGATTGATTGTGCAACCCTAGTTGTTTTTCTCATATAGTGCTCTTAGATAATGAGCTTTGAGATGTTAATAGGGTTGTAATGTAATTAGGAGCAATATATTTTGTAGGGTTAAGTTTAGGGATGTGTAAGGAGTGTTAAAAGACTTAATTACCCTCAAAATAACTCAAAACGGAGTGTTTTTGGCACTTGGAACTGACTTAGGCGGCACCGAAGTAATCGCACAAGCCAGGTTGGGCGGTGCCGAAGTAATCGCATAAGCCAGGTTGGACGGCGCCTAACCAATCGCCTAAGTTTGGTTGGGCTGCGCCTAACCAATCGCATACCCTTACTATCTCTCACGAAAATGGGCATAACTTTTTACTCGGGTATTGGATTATGGCGAAATTGGTATCGTTGGAAAGCTAATTCTATTCTCTATAATTTGGTGGGTATAAATATAAAGAAATACCACATTAAAATCGAGTTATAATCGTTCAAATATGACCCATACGAAATCAAACACTAAAACTTGATGGATTCAAAAACTCTTAGCTTGTATTACCTTAAGTGACTCATATGAACATGCTTAACGCATCATAAGCTATCCTATCTCTAGGATATTCATTGTAAGTCATGCACTAAAATGCTACTCACAGGATAGGAGGTTTCATACGTAGGAAAACTTATTCACTTCCTAGCTTAGAAACATACAGGGTATTACAGTAATTTCGTAGAACATGTTTCTTACTGCTAAGTAAACTGGAACTCATTATACTAGGAACTGAAAGTGTAAAAAATTTTCTGTGACACGTATTAACATGAACTATGATCATGGTGCTGACATACAAGGCATGAGTGGATATCATAAAGCCTAAAAACCTTGCACTGAGATAAGAATGGATTGGGCATCATCCTTCTCCTACTACTTTTCTATACATACTGGCATCACCACTAGGATCTGAGAGCCTAACTTGGTTACTTGTTGTATCATCTCCCCCTTAGCTTAAAGTCATCTCTCTAAATTTGGGAACCAATTAATCAATATCTCTAAACTTAACTACCACCGCTTTACTCTTGGAATCTTGGGTATAATACTATGCATAACTGGTAAACTCACCCTAAATAATTATGCCCGATAATGTGAAACCCACTTCTAGTACTTCCTTCTGAGATTCAACTCTTAGCTTTCTAAAGCCTCAACGATCATCATGTAACAACTTAAAATTAACTAACTTAGAATTTTCAACTCTTTTTTTCTTCTATTAGCTCAACCTTCAAAGATTTAAACTTATATTCTAACACATAACATGGATATCTCCAAATCTTTAATGAACCACACTACTTTAATCATAACCAACAAATATCAAATATCAAAACTTACTTTTCCCTACACCATGAGAATTAACACTACACCAACATCAACAATATATAATTTTGAATAACCCAAACTTAAATTCTTGCATACACTGTTTCAAGCCTACAGATTCACCTCTTCATACAACTATCCCTTGAATGCAAAATCTACTAAATTCAGATCACACTATCCCCGCTCTTCTACAACTAAACTCCTAGGTTCATACTTCTAACTCAAGGTTATATGTTATCATTGAATTTTGTGAAAGAATTTGAAAATGCATCTGGCTTCTTAGCAATGAGGTACTACCCCTCTATTCAATGATCGGTTTATTAGAAACCTAAAACTGAATGGCTCTATTTTTTAAATCAACTAAAGTGATTTTCTAGGATACTAAAACCAGAAGTTTTTGTATACTTGTTTGGCCAGGATAGATGTACCCACTCAGGTAGATACTGAAAAAGGCCCTGCTATGGTTTTGGGACTTACAATGAACTCGACATATAAATAGGAATTATGAAGAAGAAGTGAAGTTTCAGGGTCTACTAAAACATACACAAGACTATGATAGGCATGTGACGTATCCATAATTGCATCAGGAGAACTTTCCTGATCATGTCGGGAGTGGAGTGCATAAAGTATATTCTGAACTTGGCCACCAGTGGCACTAGAAGTGGCGCCCTGCTGAGTTGGGCGACAATATGGGACTAGAGGACGGTTGGACTAACCCTGCTGGCACACATCCTTTCCCCTCTGAGCCATTACTCTACACGCTCGTATCCTGTGGCCTGGTTGACCATTTCCAAAACAAACATCACTGCAAGATCTACACATACCTAAGTTATTTCTACCACATTCTTCATAAAGCGGATGGGTACGACCACTGCTCACACTATCCTGAGTTTTGGAGACTGGCGCACTATCCCGACTGTCATTCCTGAACTTTTATACTGGCGCACTAGCTAAAGAAGGAGATGGGGCTGAAAACTTTTGACTGAACCGAGAATGGTTACCACCCTCTAACCATGGTTAAGAAAAATTAAAACTACCTATCCTAGCCCTCTTATTCTCTCTTTAATTCTTCTTAGGTTTCTCATCCTCAATCTACTAAGCATGAACCATGAGTCTAGATAGGAAAACATCCTGCTGGTTGTTTCAATAAACTACTGAATAAGACCTGGTAGTGGAGGCAGCTCTGAATTTAGCGTGAGAAACATGCTCATTCAGGGGATATTTTTGAACAGGTAGAGGTGCAGGATGATTCCCATTCCTCTATTCATTATTCTTTCTGGGAGGCATTCTTTGTGCACGTAATGAAGGACGAGTAAAAAATAAAGTTTAATTAGAGAACATACTTAATTACACGACATCAATACTGAAAGAAAAGAAACTTTTCATAAAATATTTTGTTGCATCTTGCCCATAAGTGTGGCGTGCTTCACACTCATGCACAAGACTCTACCTAACGTGGCTTTCAGATTTCCTCAAACACTTTAAAACCTTAGGTTGTGTTACTAAGTTTTAAATACCCCGAGAATACAACCTGGGTGAAACACAGTGCTCATGGTCACAAGTGACCAGAAGCCAACCCATGCTGGTACCTGTTGTAGCATTGAATAAAATAACAAGGAACATGTGCAAAATCTAACTGAAAATGCCATAAGGTTTTTAAATATGAAAAATAATACTAAATACAAATATTGAAATATTGTCTGAAAATAATACTGTAAGACTATCAATATCAACTGATAGCTGAATAACTGACTAAAAGTGTCTGAAAGCCTCTAATAACTGACTGTGGAGTTGATGGGGCAAGTCCCCAACTAACTCCGTCTGACTTCTAAAACTGAACATACTGAAGTAAACATAATGGTCCCCATAACATCAGGACTCACCACTGCTACTACTGCAGGTATGCTAGGATATCTAGGGGTGGTTGGGAATCTGAGTGTCTGAACCTATGATATAAATCATCATAGCGCAAGAAATGAGTATACGGTCAATACTTTGAATGTACTGGTATGCAAAATAAGGTTAGGGTGATATGTGTGGGTTCATGTGCATGATTAATAACTGACTAAATGTATAACATGAAGCACTGGGTGAGAATGCATGAAAACTATAAAGACTGAGAATGCATGACCAAGCATAAGATAAGTTCTGAAATAGTCTGTGAACTAAAATACCAAACTCTGATAATTTATAAACTATATGGTGTCTTTAAGAAAGACTGAACAGAATTTTGAACTAAATACTGGAATTGAAACTGTGGGAGCTATCATCTAACCGATATGCCCCAATATAGACTGATTTGGGGTCCAACCTGTAACCCCAGTTGGAAGGGTGTTAGACCATGCCATGGGTTACTAACAATGGCTGGATCAACCCTAATCTAGCAGGTTTACTCATGAGATATATATATTAATGTCAACCTTTGACTGGTTGAAAAATATATAAACATACACAAGCTACATAGTTCTGTAACTCAGGGACTGCTACTAAGGGTCACACCTTAAGCTGGCAGGAATGCCCCCATCCCTGGGTTAGCTCGGTGCTGAATCCTACTCCCAACTGAACTAACGTTGATCCCTAAACTTGGCTAAGCTTTACTGAACTCGCACTGACCATGCTAAATAACCAAATACTACTTCTCATGATATGATTGGGACTCTTCTATAACTACTGATAACTAAGTAAAATAGCTAAATTTTGAGTACCATAACCTGCAAGACTCAATAACAATAATAATAAGATCATGCTAAAACTTTAAGGGCATGATATGTAAGAATTCATTCAAAACTCATTCTTGTAGGCATTTCATGAAACAATTTCAATTCATGATTTAAGCTAAATAGGGGAATAGCCTTAAGACTTGTAGTAATAACATGATTTCATTACTAAGATCACCAATTAAAGTTTAACTCAGCGAAAAACACCACTCAAATGTGTGGGGATTAATAACAATAACAATTACATATAAACATGGTATATAATCAAAATTCATGGGGATTCATGGTTAAAATCACAATAACTAGTAGAAAATCATAACTTTGAATTTGAAATTAGATTTTTGAACTCCATGGGTGAAAAGGGCACATGGATGAACATCTAACATACCTGGGTTGAAGAATTCGTGAAGGTATGTGAAGGATTTCTTGAGAATTGAACTTGAATGTTGAAGTGTCTAGAGTTTGTTCTTGAAAGAGAATTTTTTTCTTGGAGAGAAATTATGTCTAATGAGGCATATTATGCTTCTTTGGGGCTTTAAGTCCATGTTTTGGATGAATTTGAATGATGGAAAAATATCAAACTGCCTCTTGAGGGTTTAATCCCATAACTGGAATGCAGTTTAGAGCTTCACCGTGATGCGGTGATGGTCTCACCACTATACCGACCATGAAGAGGTGCAATCGCGGTGGTTTGCTGGAATTGCCAACATATTTGGCCTCCATTGCGATGTGGTGAGGCTTCCACTGCAATTTCCACTACGACGCATTAGAATCGCAGTGACTTGCTGGAATGAAATTCCAAAAGCTCTCCAAAACTCCTCCAAAAAATTTATAACTTACTAGAGATATGATACCTACACCCCTGAACATGAATCAACTAAAATCCATCATCTCGGATCCCTGAAAGTCAACTTAAAATCCTCGAATTTATAGGGAGTAAAAGTGACTAAGTCTCTCAACACTTAGTCTTATCTTCAGGTTCTAAGTGTCTTAAGTAAGTAATAGGGGCTGAGCTAGACTTAAAAACATACGGGGTATTACAGATAGGTATCAAACAGATTCAAATTTTAATTTAAATTTAACCGCCAAACCAGTGATGTTCTAACAAGTAAAAATTAAACAAATATATATTTCAATTTGCTAATGAATTTAAGAGATCCAATAGTCTTCATTTGTAGTCTTGATACAATGAAAGAATTAGTAGCTACAACTTATTAGCAACATTACGATGATTTTAAAAGTGGGGAAAAATCATGAATCATTTTGCTACTTTCGTTCGTTGAATGTCACCCTCTAATACTCACCGTGGACATATGTCGAGATCATTGTCTGTAAATTAACCAAATTAAAATTCACTCGAATTAGATTATAAGCAAGTAAACATATCCTTGGTAAACAAATGGATCTTGTAACATCTCTAAATAGGCAAGTTGTGAGATGCACAATACTTATGCAACTAAACACTGAACAAGGTAACGTATAAGCATATAACTCATAAGCCTACATTCTATAGATAATAATTTAAGATTCATATAACATGTAAACCAGTGAACAATGACATGACATTTATAATATAATCAAAATAGAAAAGTAAACAATGAAAGTTCCTAAGTTTTTAATCTTAAAATGAAGGAAACATGAAGAACAAAAATAACTTATTTACGACGCTTGAAGATATGAACTACAACATTTAAACGAATATTCTTACAACCTATAAATTATTAACAGAATGTTTTATGAATAGTTTAATTTAAAATTATATTTTTTTGACATTTTAATTATACGAACTTTTGAAATGCATAACTTTTAAATAGATGAGTTATAGGACATGCAAGTAAAATGAGTGACCCATTATGTCTATAAAATATAAATAAAAAAATAATTAGGTGAAAAAAGGATATTCCATGATGTTTATGTATATAACATATCATTAAATATTACACAAATCAAGTAACATACCAATAAATAATATATAAAACACCTAATCATACAGATCGACATATAGCACTAAAGAACCTCCCATACAAACATGTAACAAACAACCAGGATTCATATAACATATAGCATATAAGAAAATGGTCTAGAATACAAGCAACATATAAGCAAACAACCCGAGAGTCACCTAACATGTGGATCAATATTTTATGAAACTTAAGGCATGTGAACACATTCTTTATCCAATAGGTAGCATATAAACTTCTGATTTATGAAAAATATATCATAAGGACAAATGATATAGAATACACATGTCACATAAATAGTGATTGGAACAATATGTAACCTATACCTAAACGATCTATGATATAAATAAAACATAGACAAATAATCTTTAGAGGGAATATAGATCTATATAAAATATAAAATTAGTAAATTTATGGAAAGAAGTAATATAAAAACATGCAAGTTATAATACATGTATAAGTATAACCTTACCAGAAAGTAAGCTACAATACATATATACAAATGTGTTTTCATGATGACTTATTTATGGGAAATCCATGCCTCTTAAACTGGGGGACATCCTATAGAGTTATTTGATCGTGATCTAACTGCAAGCAATATGTTATTTGTTGTAGGATATATAAGAGATATTCCTACCCCTACCTCTATCTATTAAGGAGGTTAAAACTATTTCATCTACTTTTATATAAAACATATTATTAAAACTGATGCATGGTAACTCATATAAATCTTGATGGATAGATGAGCAATGCGGGTGTCAAGGACATCATGACATGAGAAATTCTACATTGCATGTACTAATGTAGTCACCTCAAGAATTATCCATCTTTATCTTTTTTCCTTAAGGTCCAATCATGCTTGGCAGAACAGTCCTGCTCACTTAAGTAATAAGGGTACTCCAACCATTTTCCCCTCGGTCACACTATCAACAAATTATGCATCTCAAGACATACTCCAATTCAGGAGTTCTATTCTATCTAAATATTTAGCCTAAGTTATCTAAATAACACCCAATTATATCTCAACTATAATTACTTCTCTCTTATAACCAGTTAAGAGAATATTAGGTATATTATTTTGGGTAGGCTGGTAAATTTTTAACTTATGTCTAATCCCTCAATATTCTTTTACTCTAATCTTTGGTCGCATAAAAAAATCCTTTTTATCCCTACCACAAATCATGATGCGGCACATGTCTAAATATATTTCTATAGAACAACTAAAACACTTATTCTTGATTTCATTAACCCAAAAGACCTACAGGAGGGCTATTTTCTAGTCCGAGTAATTGAATACACATGTTTTATGTCTATGTACACATTTGGGATGGTATCTATTAAGTCATATATCTCTTATCAACCTATTATGGGTTTTTCTGCCTAATAATATACCAATCCAAGGTACTTCAACTTTTAAGAAGTAAGTACGACTGCTTCAATTTATAAGTTCGACTACTTTCATTTTAATACTTACAAAGCCCTAGTGATTCTAAGCATGTAATCATAGAGGTTCTAATGGTCCTTTTTAGGATTTGATTTTTAAAGAGTGGGAGGAATTGGTATAAGTGCATTCACATTTAAAAGATGGTGGTACTTTCCTATGAAGCTATGTCAAAAAAATACAACGTCATGTCTCTATAAATGAATCCCCCTAATTGTGTGATCATATAAGTGATCCCCTTCATAGGTTCTAATTAAGCATAAATAGCAGAGATTAATGCAAATGCAACTATAACTATAAGTGGTACGGGTTTTCCACATGACTTTCTTTTGTGTGCAACGATAAATTTGAACAATCATACTTACCGAGCTATCTTAAGATTAAGTCTTAGTTTTTGTATGATTGATTGTTATTAATTAAAAACCTCCTTTTTAGAAATACAAGTATTTTATCTTTTGGTCGGATTAAAGTTTGCCTCAAATAGATATAATCTATATAACCACTAAGAAGAGTTTGGATCAAAAGTTACATATTATGAGTTATCTTTTTTGCACGATCTAGATCTTGGAAAAGGGACATAGTTCCTAATGAACAAAAACTCATCAATTATAAATGTGGTGCACAACACATTAATAAGCGAGGCTCTACTATACATGGCTTCACATAATCCCTGGTATTGAAACCTAGTCTCTAATACAACTTTTATCGTGTTGCTAAGCCCAGCCAAAGTGGACAAGAACTGTATGAGCATATGCTAAGCCAATGACATATATTCAACGTAGAAGGGTTACTATCCCTAAGTAATTATGAGGGACTATAAAAATTCACAATTTAGCCTAATGAACATAACTGATATAGGTAAGTTGAACTATATCCACATCAGACTATTTAATATTGTCTAGGAAGCATTTAATAGAATATGTTTTCGTACAATGTTGTATGGTTGAAACAGGGCCCCTACCATATCCAAAAATATAACTACAAAGATGACTGAAGAGTATTAGACATCTATTATCTCTAGATGTGAGAGAAACTCACCAACAACTTTTTAGAACATGTGACGAGTGCCTAGTATAGAAGTCTAATTAATGGAAAACATGATCCTATATTTAAGAAATGCAGTGCCCCTAGTGAAGAAATGTTAGTACATAAAAAGAATGTACTGGCATGTAAAGTAGACAAAATAACATTTAACAAGTATGGATTCTCATATGGATTAGATATCAAGATGAAGGACTTATGAGCATATGAATAACTGATACACAATATTAAATAGTGGCTAAAATACTAGTCTAACTGGCATGTCATAACTCAAGTATCAAGGATGAGAAATTATGAATCAATATTATAAGAAACTATAGTAAGACTTATGTCGGCAACCTTATTAGTTTATACATGTGTTCTCAAAGTTATTCTTCATTATAAGACACATAACAATTTGCCTAGGTGATGTCCTATGCCTTTATCCAGTACAAATGATCATAGATAGCCTACCAAAGGCATTCTGTGTCAAATGTATAGCAATGTTACCTCATATATATGTATGCTTTTGTTATTGAATCAAAGTCTACTATAGGGTACACCTTTCCTAAGGGGATCACTCTAAGGGTCTGCCCGCAGGCCATATGTGTCATATATTGGCTTGAGTTAGGGGAAACATTACATGACATTCAAGTTGACTCCAAATGCAAATGATGCCACAAAGGTGGGTACACCACAATTTTTGGGCTCACTATAATGGATTGGTCCTAATTCTTTACACAGAATTACGTCATGTGTATGTCAAGAAAAACCTATACATACCCTCCCGTCGTTAACTTTATCAATTAGTGCCTTATAGGATTATGCAGGTGTATCATAATAATTACTATTCAACTATTAAAATAATGTATTTTATATACAACTAATTTCATTACTAGTATCAAGATATTCAAATGCTAGTTCTTATATTATTCTATATCTATAATTTTATGTGATTCAATATGAAAGAGTAAAATGAATACTGAGACTCCAATGAATAGATGCATGAAGGATGGAGATAAATAATTTATAATAGTAAGGGAACATGAATATTGTTTTGATATTAGACATATAGTCATGTGTTAGACATAGAGAAGGTGAAAGATTTATTACTATATTTCAAGTGAATTATATCGACTCCACTAGAAGAAACAAATGACTATTGGTTCTGCCTTCATCACGAAGGACGGTTTTGCTTTACATACCATGGATGCCTCACTAGCTAACAGTAAAATCATGATTTTCAGTTTAGAAAACTCAACATTCCTAAGTGTTGTATTTTGTAATCTTCTAACCAATAACTTTGACCACACAAATAATGAGTTATCATTCCAACATAAGCAACTACATAAACAATACATACATATATTCATCAATAATCTAAAGATTCATCTAATAACTTATTTTAATATTCTTCCCTTACTCTTAAAATTAAATATCATGACCCGAACCAGGGCCTGGCCATGATGGGTATCTCAACTCCACCATGTTCTGGAGACCACCCCTTATACCTAGACAAAACACCACACACTCCTAACAGTGAAGGAATCCTGAATATATAACAAGATAGCATAAGATAAGCTCAAAGAATTTAAGATATGTCAATGACTCTTATCCAGTAATTGATAAAAAATAACCAACCCACATAACAACTCAAGTCCACAGTAATATCCACAAAGCCTCTAAGAAATGACAAAAACAAATCTACATCAGGACATGCCCCCAGCCCTGACAATGACAATAACAATGTTAATAATAATGTGAACTCTTAGTTCTATTCTATGGAATGAAAAATGATGAACTGATCAACTCTTACAGAGAATGAAAGCTCACCACTTCATCACAACAGATCAATGAACCGAGACAATCCACATAATTCATTGTAGGAAAAGTAAACGTTCCTTCTGACCCTACATTGCGTGGTAATATAGCATTCAGAGAAGGTTAGTGGGTTGAGCATTAGAATGAAACTCAAGGATAGAGGATAAAATTATGCCATCATAATGAAAACAAGTCAAACCAATGCACATGTACACAACACATATCGATGAGAATATACATATATTTAAATAACGAGAGAGGGAATCAAAATTAGAATGTACTTTAAAAACCTTAACCTGGATTGAGTATCTTAATCATCCTAATACCACCCGAGGGAATCGAGATTAGAATGTACTTTAAAAACCTTAACCTGGATTGAGTATCTTGACCATCCTAATACCACCCATGGGATATATGGGTCTACTTGTAACCCCCTAGTTGGTACCCAGTACGTCTTAGCAGCACAAATAGGGGATATCAAAAAAATTTGGGGATTCCCTTGTACCGTTTGCCAACCATGATATATTTATATTAAGTATGACATAAGCACACAGTCATTTATACAAACCCTTATGTCGGTAAACATGAGTTTTCAATGTCCGTCTTTTGGACTAACACTATCACAACCAGCTATCACAACCCTTGTTAAAGCCCAATTAAAACATTGAACATATAACCTATCCACTAGTTCCAGTAGTCAATTATTAAGGATCATTAAGTGGTATCACCATACCGACTATAGCTTGCAAGAAGTGTCATTAGCAAACACTTTAGGGATTTTTTCATATCCCGTAGATTCCATTTATAAAATCACTTGGGGGATTCCTTCGTACCCTGCAAGATTTTTGAGATAATTATTGTTATTATCCAATCATCCATTTATCATATGCATTAGTTTGAAAAAGAATAAGTTAAACCAAATTATAATTTAATTCCAAAATCAATAATGCAAGCGGGTTTAAGTTACTACCAAATTTTCATAGAAAAAAAAATTATTTGGGCATTTTGTTTCACCCCTATTGCCATAACTTAAAATTTTGGGGATTCCGTTTTACCCCTATTCCATCCACAAATCCCATGCACCCCTATGAGTGTACAAACCAATAATTCAAGGCATAATAGTTGAAATGTAACCATGAGAAAACATTCAAACAATTTATATCCCAAACCCTCAACCCGTAGTTCAAAACCCAACATCAAAATCATGAGTAATTAACCAATTTCCATGTCATTAAGAAAATACAAGTATAGGGATAGAGAAATTAATTACCGATAAATTTGAAGAAACTAGCACCCTTAGAACCTAAGATGATGACCTTTCTTACAAACCTAGCCTTTACTTGAATATGGAATTTGAGAGAGAGTTGGAGACTGTTTAATATGTAAATATATTGGAAATAACCCTCCTTATATGTTTTATGGGTGTGGGGTCTAAGTGGGGAAAGAAGGAAATTACCATGATGCCCTTATTAAAAGACTGAAAAATACCGCTCGTCACTATGGGTGACCTAACGACTCGTAGGGCCACCGTACGACTCATTTAGTCCAGTCGTAGTCTAGATAGTGTCTAGGGCAACCTCAACCTGGTTCGGTTAAGAGTTGAACATTATCACTCGTATCCAAACTATATGATTTGTACCATCCTCCTATACCCAAGAAAGGAATTTTTATGGTATACACTGGACAATGTATGATTTCCACCTTACGAATCGTATGGAGTCATTATGACTCATTACCCCCAAGTCGTCACCAAAATAATAACTCAGGCAAATCTCACTGGCCACCTTACAACTGGGGTTCTATGACGTGTATAGTCTGTCTACAACTCATAGGGTGAGTCAGATTCTGGACATTGAGGATAAAATTTTTGAAATTTCCAGGGACCAAAATTCGGGGTATTACATTCTCCCCACTTAGGATCATTCATAATCGAGTGATGGTTCAAGTTTTCCATTAGCATGATTTAATACAGGGTACACCTATGCTTATCGTTAACAAAAATGAAAAACAAAGATACGAAGGAAATTACAAATTTCCTTTAACAAAGTTAGTAAGGATTACACATACCTCACACACGATTGTCCGAAGTGGGAAACAAGAATAAGTAAATGGACTTCATGTCCTATTCAGCTTCCCAAGTGGCCTCTTCAACCTTATGGTTCCTCCACAGAACCTTTACCGAAGCCACATCCTTAGTCCATGACCGACGGACTTGTCGATCCTAGATCTCAACCAGGACTTCCTCTTAAGCCAAAGAATCCCAAATATCCACACCTTCCAATGAAACTACCTATGAAGGATCACCCACACACTTGCTTAACATTGAAACACGAAAGTCCGGGTAAATTAAACTCAAGCTCGAAGGCAAATCTAATTCGTAATAAATATTGACCACTAATCCCAAAACACGATATGGACCAATATAACAGGGACTGAGCTTCCCCTTACTTCCAACTTGAAACACTCCCTTCATTAGAGACACCTTTAAGAACAATTAATCATCTACCTAAAATTTAAATTCCTTTCGCCTTACATCAGTATAGGACTTTTGGTGACTCTAGGCGGTCTTAAGTCTATCCTGATTCACCTTCACCTTTTCCATAGCTTGGTGAACTAATTTGGGTCCATATAACTTATTTTTACCAACCTATAAACATCCAATAGAAGACCTATATCTACTACCATACAAATCCAAAATTGGAGCCATCCCAATGCTATAATGAAAACTATAATTGGATGCAAACTCAATGAGAGACAAATGGTCGACCCAACTGCCAACAAAATCAATCACACATGACCTTAGCTTATCCTCCAATGTCTGTATCATCCTTCCATCTTGTCCATCCTTCTAAGGGTGGAATGCGGTGCTAAGGTTCACCTTAGTCCTAAAACCTCTCTAATAAGAATGCCAAAATAGATGAGAATTGAGTACCTCAATCAGAGATAATGGAAACTGGAGCAGTATAGAACATCACAATCTTCTCAATAAAGAGCTTAGCATAATCCTCTACCAAAAAAGTAGTCTTCACTGGCAAGAAGTAAGTAGACTTAGTCATCCTATCAATGATAACCCAAGTCAAATCAAGCTGATGGTGAGACCGTGGAAGACCAGTAAAAAATCTATATTAATAACTTCCCACTACCACATGGTCAACATTATCTCTGGAGACTACCCACCAGGCCTCATGTGTTCCACTTTTACTTGTTGATAAACCATACACTTGGCCACAAAATTTGACACGTCCCTTTTTAATGTTGTTCAACTAATAGATTTCGTTCAAGCCGTGATACATCTTTATCATTCTCGGATGAACAGTGTACCTCAACTCATAAACTTCAACCAAAATTTTCTCTCACATCCCATCAACATCTGCAATGCAAAATCTACCTTAGTAACTCAAGACACTATCACCACCAATCTCGAAGGCTATAACTCTCTACTGACCATTATCATCCTTAATCCAAATCAAGATAGGGTCCAATAACTACTTTTCTTTCACCTCAACAAAAAGATATGACTTTGCCACCTCTTGAACCAACACCCTACCATTTTTAGAGTCCAAGAGATGAACTTCAATATTAACAAAATGGTGAATATCCTTCACTAATTCTCACTTCTCTTTATTCGCATGAGATAAGCTTCCCATTGGCAACCTGCTATGAGCATCAACAATCATATTAGCCTTACCTGGATAATAATAGAGACTCATATCATAGTCCTTGAGAAACTCAAGCCATCTCCATTTCATGAGATTAAACTCCATCTGAGTTAATACATAGGACAAGCTTTTATGATCTGAAAAGATGTCAACATAGACCCCATACATATATTAGCGCCAACTCTTCAAAGCAAAAACCACAACCAACAATTCCAAATCATGAGTCCGATAATTCTTCTCATGCACCTTCAACTGTCTAGAAACATATGCAACCACCTTACTATGGTACATCGACACACAACCAAATCCCACATGGGATGTATCATAATAAGAAACAAAACCCTTGGTACCCTCGGGTAAGGTCAAGACCAGAGCCAAAGCAAACTTATCTTTCAATTTCTCAAAACTACCTTACAATCATCACACCATGTAAACTTCACCTTTTTTTGAGTCAACTTAGTAAATAGGGAAGCAATAGAAGAGAAGCTTTCCATAAACATTCTACAATAACCAGCTAAAACCTAGAAGCTCTAAATATTGATTGAAGTCTTAGATCTATGCCACTTTTTAACCACCACAACTTTTTGTGGATTTACTATGATACCTTCACTAGAAACAATATGACTCAAATGGTTCAAAAACATTCAAATAGAAATCACACTTCGAGAACTTTTCATACCACCACTAATCTTGTAAGATTTGCAACACAATTCAATGGTGATCAACATGATTCGCCTCACTCTTACAATATACCAAAATGTCATCAATAAACACAATTATAAACAAATTCAAGTACTGATGGAAGACTCAAATTATGAGGTCCATAAATGCCTCTGGGCATTAGTCAAACCAAAGGACATCACCAAAAACTCACAATGACCGTACTAGGTCTGGAAGGCAGTTTTAGGGATATCCATCTACCTAATCATCAACTGATGGTACCCAGACCAAAAAATAATCTTAGAAAAGCACTTAGTATCCTGAAGTTGGTCAAATAGATAATCAATCCTAGGAAGCAAATAGTTATTCTTCATAGTTACCTTATACAGCTGGAGGTAATCCATACACATACGCAGGGAACTATCCTTCTTACGCATTAAGAGAACAAGATCACCTTACAAAAAAATACTAGGAAGAATAAAACCTTTATCTAGGAGGTATTTTAAGTACTCATTAAGCTTTTTTAGCTCGACATGAGCTATTCTAAAAGGAGGGATAGAGATGGGATGAGTGTGCGAAAGAAGATCAATCCTAAAATAAATTTCCCTATTGGAAGGAATGCCAGGAAGATCATAAGACAAAACCTCAGGGAAATCACTAACCACAGAAATTAATTATACAAGAGGGCCTTCTAAGTTAGAATATTCATCCCAGGCCAAATGATAAAGACACCGCCTTAGAAATCAATTTTTGGGCTCTAAGATGAGAAATGAACCTTTCCTTAGGCACTAGGGAACTACCTTCCCATTCAATCACTGACTCATTTGATAATTGGAAACTTTCTCTTTGAGTTCGACAATCTTGAGAGGCATAGCATGAGTGTAACAAATCCATTCCCAGGATGATATCAAAATACAACATGTCTAATTCAACCAAATCTACTAAAGTTCCCCTACCAACTACAAATACCGCACAACCCCTATAGACTCTCCTAGTAACCATAGAGTCACCCTCTAGGGTAGAAACAAAAAAGGGATCTGAAATACATGATGGACCAAAACCAAATTAGATAGCCACAAATGGGTTAATATAAGAAAGGGTGGACTCCGGATCAAGTAAGAAATACACATCATAAGAGAAAAGTTTCAACATACCAGTGACGACATTCTGAGATACCTCAGATTCCTGACGAGTAGCAAGATCATACAGGCAATTCCAGCAAGTGTTGGTATTAGAAGTGGTGCTTTTTAGTGTAGAAGCTGATGAAGTGGCATCAAGAACCTTGTTCGACTCAAAGGAAAACATACCCATTTGATAGTACCTCAGTATTTGCCTTGGCTTATCATAATCGAAACACATGTTCTTCCCTTCATCAGAGAAACCATGATGCAATCGGCCACAAAATCTGTAAGAGGGATACGATGAAGTTGAATGGGCCCCACTATCCTGAGATTGGGAACCTTGCGCCCTAGAACCATCACCACCCTGGAAATGAAAATCACCAAATGACTTTGGATAAGGGGAATAAGCCGTTGAATTGGAACCAAAATTTCCCTACTTTTTTTTACACCATTTTCTACCATCTCTACCACTTTGTTGCTGACTTTCACCCTATTATGAATACCAAAACTTCTTACTCTACATTTCTCCCATCTCAGTTTGCTTTTTTTTTCTTTCATTTGTTGTATATACACCACAAGTCTAGAGATATCCATATCTTATTCAATAATGTGGTCTTGCTTTCCAAAATTAACCACGGTACAACTAAAAAATAAATTTTCTCATTCTGTTTCTCGTGCTAGATACTAACTCAAGAGAATAACAGGATAACTAGTGAAACTTTAAAGCATACTCCATGAAAGACATGTTACCTTTCCTCAAATTTACAAACTCCTCAGTCTTTACCTCCCTCAACTCCTAAGGAAAGAAGTGATAAAGAAAAAAACTAGATAAATCATCCCACAAAATGGACTTGACATCATCACCTCTAGACTGGTCCCACTCCCCATACCATTGATATGTTATAATCTTTAACTACTAAGCAACAAACTCCACTCTCTCTACATCAGTAGCATACTTCACATGGAAAATATTCTCCATCTCATCAATCAACCCTTGAGATAGACCTATGAAATTATTAGGAAATCATAAATTAATGCACATACTGGTTAGAACAAATTAAGGTGATCATTTTTCAATTATTATGTTGTATGTTCTAGGCTTATTTTTGCTTTTGTTCTCTATTTTGCTCTTACTTTTTCTTAAGTATATTTGGGGTTGTTTTTAGGATGAATAAGCAATATCTAGTGCTTAATTTTTAATCTCAAGCACATTGTTCTCAAAGGAATATTTTGATTGTTTAATTTTTTGAATTTGGTAAGTCGGCCCCATGGATAAATTTTAGCCTAATTTCTAACTTGGAGCATATTTTCATAATATATATATGTATATATATAAATAAAAAAATTCTTATTCTCTTCATGGGGCCAAGATTATTTTTTGTTTGAAAAAACAGAGGTTGGAGTCTTGTTGGATGGGAAAAACTATGATATAAAGGAGTTGGAGTATGTTAGGCAGCGTCCAAGTAGGCTAGGCGTATCCTTCCTTTATACATTAATTTTTAATGATATTGATGAGTTATTTGCTAATTATTTGTAGGGTATTCTTTTTTGGTTAGTCTATTGGATGTTTTACGAGCCTTATAATTAGTCAGGGTAATATAGGATAGATTTCTACCGTAGATTCCTTTAGGCTCGGTAGATTATCTCCTTAAGAACTTAGTTTAGTGAAATTCATGCCATTGGTATTGAGTTATATGCCTTAATGTAGGTTTGGATAGATACTTACCTTATGTTGGATTCTTAGTACTTTTTGTTATTCTTATATACCATTATAAAATAGGTTACTTTAGGATAACATGTTCTTTTAACATAAATAACTATAAGATTGTTTTGAAGACTGATTATTAGGATTCGGTTGGCTTGATATCCATATTGTGTTTGTTACTTTTGGTATCCTTTGCATGTTATCATTTTTACCTTAAATTATAGTTTTTGATTTAATATGCAAAACTTTGTCATTATTTAATGAATTTAGCCTTGTAAAATAGAAAAAGGACTAGTTAAAGTTGGTCTAGATCTGAACTCTGGATTTTTACCTCGCATTATATATTTATTTTTTATATGAGTCTAGGACCGTGTATTACGGATTGTTATCTATTAATTTTCATTCAAGTCTAGAATTGATTAATATTGATTTCTACTTGGAAAGCAGGTTTGAGACAAATATAATTTATGGTTATGACTAGAGGAAAAGTATATTATGCTTATTACATATCTCAACTCATTGTCATATTTCATATGGTTGTACATGGTTTTATACTAGTAATGCTCCCATTTGACCCACTATGCTTATGGTGATAGGTTAGGTTTTATTTTTAATATGTATACTTTTTCTTTTTGTTTGCACCCTCAATGCTTATGAGGGGTTCAGTTGCATTTTATTCTTATTTTGTATTCCTTCTCGGCTTAAGAGGGTCTAGTTAGGTTATAATAGGGTTTATTTCTACTTTTGAGTTATTCATATTCATATTTGCAATTGTTTGGGAAAGCTTATTATTTCTATCATGACTACTCTTTTTATTGTCTCTTACTATATATTTTCACTTCATTATGCTTTTATAATAATTAAGATTAGTCTTCCTAAGATACCTATTGAGTACCTCATGTTTGGGTAATCATACTACACTTCTCTATTGTTTTCCTCGATATCGATCCTTGTATAAGTAATTATTATTGATGCTAACTTTAATCAAATTTGGTGACTTGAGATTAGGGTGAGCTTTCAACATCTAGAGTTGATTTATATCTATCTATTCTAGAATAAGTTAGATTTCTTATCCTTGCAGACTACTTGTATATTTTTTAACCTTCTAGTACTATTTATGTATAATGGCTCTTGTACTAGAACCACCAGGTCTTGGGATTCATATTGTATACCTTTTTTCCACACTTTTAGAGTTTTATGTTTGTAAATTTTCCCTTGTATTCATTTAAAATTACTATAATACCCTTAAGTTTCACTCTTCTAGCAATTAGCCAATTGTTGGTTATTTTGGGCAATGGTTTTTGCTTACTTACTATGGGTTAAAGTAGGTGCCATCATGACCTATGTTTTTGGACTGTGATAGTTTGTTATCAAAACCTAGCTTCACAGGTATTGTTAATAAAAGGGGAAGTGTCTAGTAGTGTCCAATGAATTGCTATGATGACATTTGTATCATACCTTCTAGAGGTGTATAGACATTCTTCGAAAAACTCCACTCCCTTTAATGAATTATTATGTGTTGTGTCTATATTAGTTTCTAGATTCTTATTTGTTTCACTCTTTTGCAGATAGCTAGGATAAATGTTATGGCGATCGATGGCGAAACCCCAAGCTTATATCTAGGTCTCTAGTAAGGGGTCAAGGTAGAGGTCAACCCTAAAGTTGAGGTTAGTCTAGAGTTGCAGCACTAGCAGAAGGTAAGGACATAAAGCCTTCACTTAAAACAGTAATTGATTAGGAGCCAGAGATAGCACAGAAGGATATACCACAAAAGTAACCAGTCGACCAAGTAGCAACCCAGGTTCAACCAATATTTATATATAAATCCAATTTGTGTGTCGCCCTAATTTAGTTATTGAATACAGTTGGAGGCTAGAAGATGGATGGGCCAAGACATTTATTTATATGGTTGTTCAAGATGGACTAGGTATTGGTCCGCAACCTATAATTGCAGATCCTAGAGAAGAGGTTACATCATTACCACTAGTATTATAGTAAATATCTGCATGGCCATCTATAATTTCAATGAAGCAGAAAATACTGGATTGGTTTCATAGATTGGATCCATCATGGTTATTATGAGCTTTAGGAGAAGATGAATTTGAGTTCCTTACAAGCTGTGATGAGAGATTTTGTAAACATGAATAAGGTGGATTCACAATATATCGTTTGCACCATATTTTAGTTTGATACTATAGTGAGGTAGTGGTGGAATGGATGCCTTGATTCCAGATCAATAGGATCTCCTCCTATGATATGGGTACAGTTTTATGAGGTTTTCTTAGAGAAGTATATGCCTTGAGGTATGTGTAAGAATTTGAGGAATGAGTTCATAGGGTTACAACCAAGATCTATGATAATGTCATATTATGAGGCTAGATTTCATAAGCTATACAGGACTACAACCATGATTTTACCTATCAAGCACGATAGTATACAATTCTTTATTAGAGGATTGAGAATTTATCTTTGTGTAGCTATCTAAATTTTAGTATCATTATGTAGATCATTTGTAGATATTTTTTATCATGCTCTTACTGTGGAGGATATGCATTAAGAGGATCATGGGGGTAGTGATAAGAGAATTCATCATTAGGGAAAATATAGTTGAAGACATATTGGTTCATAGTTCTAGGTTTGATTTTTCTAGGAATGGCATCTACAATATTCATATCAGTCGCTCCAATCTTGTATGATGTTTTTGTAGCATAATAATTTAAGACAGTGTAATACCTCAATCATTCCTTAAGCCTAAATCTTTCTTTTGAGTGGATAGGGGTGGCTTCCAAAGTGATTGATATTTATATTGTGTTTTATTTCTCTAATTTATACTTTCTATCATGTATAGAATTGAATAAGATTTTCATCGATACCAATTTCATCAAAATCCGACATTAGACGAGGAAGTTATGGCCATTTTACTGAGCATTGTTGGAATCGTCCAGGTTTGAAGTCCTTGGTGGACCTTCAGTTGTCCCGTCAAGCCAAGGAAGTAACCCCTTTTTTCTGGCCATCGTGCGACAGCCAAAATGGTGGGCCACCAAAAATTTGATGGACCGTCAAGAGGACCGTCAAGTCGAGGCAGAATGTCCCATTTCTGACCCCCAAGTGACGGACAATCTGGTGGACCGTCAGTTTCCTGGAGAATTGTCACTTTGACCATCACGTTGAGGTAGAATGTCCCAGTTTTGGCACTCGAGTGACGGACAATTTGGTGGACCGTTAGTTGCTCTGACGGATCGTCAGTTCGATCGTCACAGACCCCGATCAATAATTTTCAACTCTTTTTAAAAAGGGCATTTTGGTCATTTCAGACCCTTTTGGTCTTATATATATCCAAGTAGAGAAGAGACATTCATTTTCTCTTCAATCTCTTCTAAGAAATATCTAGAGAACTAGGGTTTCTCTTTTCCAAATCCAAATCATCTCCAAGAAATTCAAGAATCTTCCATAGATTTCTCTAAGTTATTCAAGAATTAAGTTCCCCAAGTCAAAGGCATCAAGAATCTTAGCTCATATGGAGTCATTACAACTCGTTGGGTCTAGCCATAAACAAGGAAGAACACTTTGGGAATCATACTGGTTTGGGTACTAATGGGGACTATACAATTCATAATAAGTCTTCATGACTCGTGAACTCAAGTCATCACAAATGTAGTAACTCAGGAAAACATACTGGACACCCTACGACATATCAAGAATCCCTACAACTCATAGGATGAGTCGTAGTCAAGATAATAAGTTCAAAAATAAAAAAACTCTTAGTGTCCAACGCCTGGGATATAACAATTAAATATGGGGTTAGGAAATGCAATTGCAATTTCACCAGCATTAAATACATGTCGCAATCAAAATTTTATCTTATCGTAATCACAATTGCACCAGCAACTTGATGCACTAGCAAAATGAAAAACTTGTTTTTGACCCTCGAAACTCATCATGAACCCTATGACATGATTCAATTGTGAATTTTTATTGTCAACCTTATTCTAGATCTAATGGAAATATCAAACTTTCATCTAAGATCATTTCAAGTAAAAATAGGGCCCACACCTATAGTTTTATTTTTCACATAATCCATGCAATAGCCCAAAACGATACCAGAAGCATTGGGACCTAAAATAAAAGTCCCCTAGCCGAAAATTAATGTTTGGAGCTGATGACGCTTTCAAAATTCTCATCCAAGGTCATATGCTAGTAGTTTTGGTCTAATACCAAATCCTAAACAACAAGAATTCCAAACTAAGAAAATGAGCCTAAAATTCAAAAAAACAATCTGATTACCAAACTGACAGTTTTGGCAAGTCATAAATAACCTGTATCCACCGTGGGAAAGCTCAAAATGATGGAAATTAACACAAATTGAGGAAATGGCCTAGGGGTCATTAAAAATTATCGATTCTACAACTATTCTACAACTGGAAAAAAAAGAATCACGACAACGAAAACTGGCCACAACTATGGTAAACACCATCCCCAAATAAAAGACTATGAATTATCCCTAGTGGGTGACAATAATATAAAGTATGAAAATTAGGACATTACTTGGAAGCACTGGGCATATGTGTCATGCTCATCCCTGCCAGGGGGTATCTTAGATAGTGGAGGCAGTGGTGGTGGAGGTGCATTACAAAAGGATGCTCCTATATCTATCTCAATACACCTCTACTTATCAATAATTACAAACTACTTTGAATCATAAGTGGCCCTTTTCATAAATGGATCATATGGCATGTCGAGATATTGTAGATCCTCCTTTCTCTCTTGGTCCCAACTTTAGGGAGAGGATCATCAGCAGTAAAAAAATCTAAAGGCCTATAAAAGGGTGGTGGCATTGGTTGAGAAAATATAGGGATGTCTAGAGGGATAGATGGAATCTGACTCTTCTTAACAGAGAATACCATAGTCCATAATATATCCACCTCCTTCCCAATCACAACTAAATCAGGTGCCTTAATATATCTAAATAAGGCATGTACTATCCCCTCAAGAGCATCAATAAAGATATTCAACTCAGTCATAAACTCTAACATCTTATTCCTCATAGCATCCTAAATTTGATTCTCTGTACTATCTAAAGTCGTTTGAACCCAAGGATTGATTTGCTCAAACAATATAGCAATCTCAGTCTCTACCTTAGTCAATTGAGTTGTGGTGTCATCCTGACTCACTACAAGGTGTTGTAAAAATTCTTAAGGTACCACAATAATGCTTGGAGTGTTAGAAGTGGTATTGGGGAGAGAGGTCCTAGAAAATACCCCAACAAGATCAAAAGTAGAGGCCAAGACTGAAGAAAAGTGGGGTCCTTTCCCTGTGAGTGCTTATATTAAATGCCTCTCTCTGTACACCCATCTTAAAATACATACTCATATCCGTATTACCATAATGTCTATCTCTATACTCTGCAGGAATTAATAGGCCCTCAGCCTGGGTCAAAATCACTATCGGAGGCCTACGGGTCCTCTGAGCAAGGATCAAGTTTGTTAAATCCTTGATAAGACTCGTCTGAGAAACACCTATCACCTTAACTCTTTGGTCAACACTTGTAACCTCTGGTTGACAAGTCTTATCGCACAACTGCTGGATAAGTTAAGAGAAGGGCAGTGTAGTCATATCACCAAAGGTTACCTTATGTTGCTTATTACTGATAATGGCTGCCAAGTCTATATCATATCCAACCATTAGACATGCTTTCTATGCAGAAGTATCCCATGTCATCAAGTTGTCCACAAAAGTCAAACATAATTAATAATGAACAACTGTAGACAAAAACTTTATGGCAAAATTCCACCCCGCCTTCTTTATTTCCCCCTTTCCTCTATCTAAGGGGAATCATCACCAATGTATAAAACATAGTTAGTGATCCATCTTTCAAAATCTATCCTCTATCTCCTACACTCCATATCCTGCATAGCACATCTGTCTTTAAAAAATCTTAATCGAAAATCACACTCTATAATTGATACATGAGCTATATAGTTAGGAACAAAGTGAACTCGTTGAATGGCCACAGCTAAAATATCCACCTGAACTCCTATCACCAATGTCTACTCTAAATGAGGCTTCTTGTTCTGAGGTGAATTTATGCACCTCAGAGTTGTTATCCAGGCTTAATTAGTCTTGTTTTTAGGACTTCTTGAGTGCTTAATGAGTCAATAATGATATAACTGATCATAAAAGTTTTTACATACTTTATTACAACATTTAAGGTGTTTTCCAAACAAGTTTGGTCTTAAATTGAACATTTAGAGTCAAAACAAAAAAACTAGTATTACTAGCTTGAGCTAGGTGTTGTTCTAGTTAATCTTGATGGATTTTAGGGTTTTTAATGAGTTCATAATGGTATTATTGTTCAATTATGTGTGTAATAACTTGTTTATAGTGTTTAAGAATCAATTGAATCAATCCAAGAGTCCAAAATAAGTTAAAGATCAAATGGGGAATAACTAGTTCTTAGCTTAAGTTTCTAGTTCACCATCTTGTATGTTGTGTTGTTTTGAGATCTAATTCATTGTATTTGATGCTAAAGGGTGATTGGTGATTTGATGATGAGGATATATGTATGATAAAAAAATTTGGAAATCAAGTGGTAACAACACCAAAAGGCTTGTAATGGATGGAAATAAGCACGGGACAAGATTTAATGTGAAATAGACCTCTTGTAATTCACTAGCATATCGGTTATTAGCCCTTTCTATGTGGCATGTTCTACGCATAGGGATCTTTAAAAGTTACACAAAACAGTGTGTATCCACGATTTAGGTACGTATCACAACCTAGGTACCGTGATAGATAGTGCGACATGGACCCTAGTTCAACTTCGATAGTTTTGTCCTACTTTAAATAGGACACTTAAATATGATGCTATGCACCTTAGAATACATGGAAACTTTGAGGGAGGATGGAAACAACATAAACTAGGGATTTTATTTCCTTAATTTAGTATGTTTATAGATTTTATCTTGTATTAATCTATCGTGATTACGGTTACTTCCATGAGCGGCTAAAATCCCCCTTTCCGGGGTTAAGGCCAAGAACATTATTACTATTGCTTTGAATTTATTTGGTTTAGATTATTTGAAATATTTAGTTATTTATTAATCATTTTTATTTCTATTTGAAGGATTTGTGACCCTTAGAATACATCCATTAGCATATTGTGAGCCTAGAAGGAGGAACAAAAGGATAGAACATGGGGTAAATAGAATAGGATTGTAACCTTTTATATAATGAATGTATAATATTCACTTAGGTTTGGAATATACCTAAGTGACCTATTTGGTTTACTTACGGGAGAAAAATATTAATGTATTTAATTAAGTAACCATATCCCTGCTCAATAAATGTTGTTATGAAGCTAAGTTAGATAGATGATTAGAGGCTTAGAAGACCATAGTCATAATATCAACCCGGTGAATCCAAAACCAAGATAAGTAATCTAACCAATGAAGTTCAATAGCATAGTAGGATTATTCGCAGAGCCATAACCCTGGGTTTCTCTCTGTTGATTGTCTAATAACTTTACTCGACCACATTATTTACTTTACTTCAGTTTATAACTCTCTCAAACACTTTTAGTTGCATAGCACTTGATTAATATCAATCATTAAACTAGAATTGAATAGTTTTCAAAAATAAATAAATTCTTTGAGGGGTTAATATTCGACATTATTTAAGACTATTGTAGTACTTAGTGAGACCACGTACACTTGCATGTGCTATTGGGCTTAACAAGTTTCCAACAACTAGTAAATAGGAAACTATCTTGTTTTATGTTTAGATATATTGAGTTGTACATAGTTATTATTTTTTCTTTATAGTTTCTTTTACTTTTTTTGTCACACTTCTTGATTCATCATCCTCAGATATATGGTTTTGAGTGGTGATGATTCTTATTGTTTTTGTGGAGGACCCCACCGAGAGTGTGTTTGTCCATATTTTGATAGAAGCATGTGAATAAGACCTTAGCAATATAATTAGGATACTAGCTAATCTATAGAACAGACATAAGAATCTCAGCCATTCAACAGTCATCTTTTTCATGAGACTGACATTGAGAAGGTGAACATGAGTGGGTGAGTTATGGATGATGTAAATTTAGCAGTTGGATCAGTTGGGCCTTATTTATATCACTTTAATACATTATTTTTAGATAATGACATATTTGTGGAGTCATCTTAAATAATGGTAGAGTGTGAAGATAAGGAACAAGAATCATATATTCTTAATTTTTCACCACACAAGCAATACAAAAACATGTCTCACTTTAAGGCCAAGTGGTTTACGATGTACCATCCATTACTCAGTTCTTTTTTATTTGTACCACCCCCTATAAGTAAAGAATAAAGATAGATGCAAGGTTGGGGGTGATATTCATATCCTCAAGCTAGAGGAAAAAGTTGATGTGGGTCATGCTGCGACACTAAATCAGGTGCCACTTTGAGGAAACCCAAGTTAAGGTAGGTTTTATTTTCATATTTTTAATTTTTACTTAACATATTTTTTGTTTTTGTTGAGTCACAAGTTGAAGGGAAGTCTGAGTACCGGAAACCTAAGAAAAGAAGCATGGCAAAGGCCAATTGTGGGATTATCGAACCCTAGTGATGTATAAAGATGCTACTAGCTAGGCATAAAGGCCTCAAGGAGTATTTCTATCTCTACTTTAAGTATATTTTAGGGACAAAGTTTATTTTTAAGTGTGGGGTGGGTAAATTACCATTCTTTTTAGGAGTAATTTTAAATTTTTTATGTTAGCATAAGTAAGATGTTCTTATTGGTGTTATATATGATTAAATTATGCAAGTGTTTTTATTGTAAATAGCTTGTTGATTGGGTGAATTATTACTTTTGAGATGCCTAGGCACTATTTTATGGCTCTTGTACTTGTTGGCTTAATGGTTTGAATTCATGCTATTATTTGGTTGAGAGTCTATAATGATCCTGTTTGAGCTAAGCATGTACCATATGTGTATGAGAGGATTTGTGTATTTATTTTTAAACTTGATTTTAGAACATTCTTGGTGTATATGCAAAGCAAAATAAAGAGTGTTGGTTTAGGAGATGACATAGGCATTTCTTTGACAACCATGTTTCATACTCTCTTTTACCTTCCCTTGTGCATAATCCTAGTTAACCCCATCAATCATTTAGATTATTTTATTTGGCATCTTAATATGTAGCCTAATCCTTTCTTTGATTGACAATAATTTTATCCAAATCTCTTAAGCACTTTAGTTGAAATTAAATTAAGTTAAGGAGTCTTAAATTCAAGAAGGAAAAGGTGAAACTGAAGCCCCAAAGTAATAGTTATTATTGTGTACACTTGATATGTTAAGGTTAGGAGTGAAAGAAATTTGTTCTAAAAAATTGTATCATGTATTAATAGACAATACTCCCTCCCTTATTGTATGTGAGTAAGCTTTATGAGATAGGTCAAAACTAATTCTTTGAGTAGACAAAAGTTGTGGAAATTGGTTATTAGAGGTGAATTGAATGAATAGGTGATGTATTAATGTGCTTAAGGAAGATAGTCACTATTACAGAATGGAATAGTTCCTACCCATCCCTTAGTCTACATTACAACCCTTGAAGTCCTGTTTGATCCTATGTCGTAACATTCTGATATTAGTGGAGTACTAAACTAAGGTCAATCTCATGGTTCATCTTGTGTAACTTGTAAATTCTATGTGAGAGTGAGCGTAATTTTATTCTTGTAGCCATTATGTGATAAATTGTATCAATGTGAGTGGTTATGGTTAACTCTCTTGTGACGAGGGAACATGGTTGATGATAGTTGGATGATTTATAAGATTTTTTTGATTGAGCAATATGTATGAGTTTTCCAATTTGGTGAGTCAATTCTTGAGGCTAGGATGTTTTGGAGTAGTATTCTTAATCTTTCAAATGTGTATAACATGCTTACTATAAAATCCTGCATTATGTGTAGCCATTGTGGTACTAGATTGAGTGTCTTGCTTGTAGTATAAGTGTGGAGTATCTTCTTATTATGATGCTTATAGTAAAGAGTTGTTCGAGGAAGAACTAAGCTTTAAGTGCGGGGTGATGATTTGAGGTGAATTTATGCACCTCAGTGTTGTTATACGGGCTTAATTAGTCTTGTTTTGAGGAATTTTTGAGTGCTTAATGAGTCAATAATGATATAATTGATCATCAAAGTGTTTAAGTACTTTATTACAATGTTTAATGTTTTTTTATAACAAGTTTGGACTTAAATTGATCATTTAGTGTCAAAACAAGAAAACTAGTATTACTAGCATGAGCTAGGTGTTGTTCAAGTTTATCTTAATGGATTCTAGTGTCTGTAATGAGTTCCTAATGGTGTTATTTTGTAATTATGTTAGTAACATCTTGTTTATAGTGTTTAATAATCAAGCCAAGAGTAAAAAACAAGTTAAAAAACAAAAAGGGCAAAACTAGTTCCTAGCTTAATTTTCTAATTCACCATCTTGGATGTTGTGTTTTTTTAGCTCTAATTCGTGGTGTTTGATACGACAGGGTTCTTGAAGATTTTATTATGATGATATATGGATGATAAAATATCTGGAAATCAAGTGGTAAAAACACCAAAAGGGTTGGAATTGATGGACAAAATCACGGGACAAAATTTAACATAAAATAGACCTCTTGGATTTCACTGGCATTGCATGGGGCATAGAGACTACTATAAGGCGTATGATACATATTGGTATCTTCCTAATGTACCCAAAACACTATGTATCTACGATTAAGGCGCGTTCCACACCCTAGGTATTGCATTAAAGGGCATGGCGCAGACCCTTGGTCAATTTTGGTAGTTTTGTCTTCCTACAAATAAGGCATTTAAACATTCTTCTATACACCTTGGACAACTTAGAAACTTGAAGGAAGGATGGAAAATACTTTAATTAGGGTTATTATTTCTTTATTTAAGTTTTTTAATGGATTTTATCATGTATTCATCTATCGTGATTATGGTTATGTTCATGAGCTGCTAAAAAATTTCCCTTGTGGGGTTAAGGCCATGAACATGATTACTATTGCTTTGAATTGATTTGGTTTAGATTATTTATCATATTTGGTTGTTTATGTATCCTTGTTATTACTATTTTGAGGATTTGTGACCTTTAGAATACATCTATTGTCTTTTTGTGAGCCCAAAAGGAGGAACAAGAGGATAGAACGTGCGGTAAATAAAATAGGATTGTAACCTTCTACATACCATATGTTATAATTTTAAATAAAGATAGGAATATACCTAAGACACCTATTTTTCTCACTTATGAGATGAAATATTAGTGTATTTAACTTCGTAACCACATCCTCGCTTAACGATGTAGCTGTAGAGCTATTTTAGATTGGTGATTAGAGGCCCGAAAGACCATAGTCATAATATCAACCCCGTGAATGAACAACCAAGATAAGTAATCTAACAATTGAAGTTCAATAACATAGTAGAATTGTTCGCAGAGCCTTAACCTTGGGTTTCTCTCTATTAACTGTCCAAGCACTTTACTTGTCCAAATTGTTTACTTTACTTTAACTTTATAACTCTCTCAAATACTTTTAGTTATGCCGCACTTGATTAATATCAATCATTAAACTAGAATTCAATAGTTGTCAAAAACAAGTCTCTAAGGGATCAATATTCAGCTTTATTTAAGGCCATTGTATTACTTGACGAGACGATGTACACTTGTATTTGCGCTTGGACGCAACCACTTTTTGTGACATATCTGTGGAGTAATCTGAAATAGTGGAAAAGTGTGAAGATGATGAACACAAATTCTATTTTTAAATTTACATCATCCACAACACACCCACTCATGTTCACATTCTCAATATCAGTCTCAATAAAAAAGATGGCTACTAAATAGCTGAGATTCTTGTGTCTGTTCCACAGATTAGCTAGTATCCTCCTCATATTGTTAAAGTATCTCGATGGGTTCCTCCATAAAAAAAGAAGATTTGCCACCACAAAAAAACAATCTATCCTAGGATGACATATTAAGAAGTGTGACAAAAAAGTAAAAGAAACTATAAAGAAAAAATATTATGTACAACACAATATAGATAAACTAAAAACAAGATAATTTCCTATTTACAAGTCCCAGACAACGTCTCAAAAAACTAGTTGTGCCCAAGCACACGTGCAGGTGTACGTGGTCTCACCAAGTAATATAGTGGCCATAAATAAAGCCGAATATCGATCCCTCAGAGACTTTTTTTTACAACTATTCAATTCTTGTTAAACGATTGAGATTAATCAAGTGCTACGTAACTAAAAGTGTATGAGGGATTTATAAACTTAAAGTAAAGTAAACAATGTGGTGAAGTAAAGTTCTTGGACAATCAATAGAAAGAAACCAAGGGTTAAGGCTCTGTGAACAATCCTATTATGCTATTGAACTTTATTGGTTAGAATACTTATCTTGGTTGTTGATTTATGAGGTTGTTATTATGACTATGGTCTTGTGATCCTCAATCACCTATCTAACTTAGCTCCACTACTACATCATTGAGTGGGGATGTGGTTACAAAGTTAAATGCATTAAAATTTCACCTGATAAGTGAAATAAATAGGTCACTTAGGTATGTTCCTATCCTGAGTGCAAATTATAATATTCGTTATGTAGAAGGTTCAATGATATTCTATTTACCCCATATTCTATCCTCTTTTTCCTTCTTCCGAGCTCCCAAGATGATAATGGATGTATTCTAAAGGTCGATAATCCTTAAAATAGTAATAAAAAGGATAAATAAACAACCAAATTTGATAAGGAATCTAAACCAAATCAATTCAAAGAAATAGTAATCATGTTCTTGGCCTTAACCCCAGAAAGGGGGGGGGGGGGGGTTAGCCGTTCATGAACATAACCGTAATAACGATAGATGAACACAAGATAAAATCAATAAACAAACTAAATTAATGCAATAAAAACTCTAATTAAAGATTTTTCCAGCTTGCCTCCAAGTTTCTAAGTCTTCCAAGGTGTATAGCATTATATTTAAGTGTCCTATTTATAAGTGGACAAAATTGTCGAAATTGACCAAGGGTCTATATTGCACTCTCTATTGAAGTACATAGGGTGTGTTTCACATCCTAATATCAGATACACACTTGTTTGGGACACCTAGGAAGTTACATGTGTTTCACGTACCCCATAGTAGTGTCCAAGCCCCGTAACACACTAGTGAACTCCAGGAGGTCCATTTTACATCAAATCTTGTCCCATGCTTTTGTCCATCTATTCCAAGCCTTTTAGTGTTGTTTTCACTTGATTTAAAGCTTTTGTATCATCCATATATCATCATCATAAACTAAAAAAAATTCCTATAGCATAAAATACCATGAATTAGAGCTCAAAATGACACAACATGAAAGACGGTGTACTAGAAACTTAAGCTAAGAACTAGTTGAACCCTTTTTGATTTTTAACTTGTTTTTGACTCTTGGATTGATTCTATTTATTCTTAAAATCTATAAAAAATAGTAAGGTTCCAAATCATAGGGTGAACAGTGTGTACCAAAAGTATTGTCTTGATTGTGATTCATACACTATGAGTCGTAGTGACTCCTTACGAGTCGTATTGTGACCCGTATGCACTACCGACCATTTTTAAGCTTTTAAATTAAGGGTGTTTTAGACATTTCCCTTTTTCCTAAGCAAGACCTACGAATTTAAAACCTTATTGGGACCCTATTCCCATCCAAGGATTATTGGCTTATGCATTAATCAATAATTAATTAAAATGCATTATTGGTTTTTGGCTATTGGTTGAGGGTTTCGAATTATTATTAATTAAGTAATGTTTCATATTGACATATGCATTGTTGTGTTTTAAATGGTGGTTTTGAAAGAAATTAGATGCATTGGTCTATGAATTGAATAAGGAATGTGGTTTTACCGAGGATTGAAAAGTTAATGATTTGAAGCTTATGATAACCTCAACCCAATCTATTGAATTTGTCTTGAACATAAAAATATACATATTGAAAAGTATTTTGAAATCTTTTCACAGTATAAAATAGTAATGAAACCTAAATTGAATTTGAAAGAGGGCTTGATGGCTATATATTGAATTTGAATTGAAAACCTTGAAGTCCTATCGGCCGAAGGTTAGAGTCCCACTAGCTCAGATGATTTGGTTCCTACTTTGGACAATGGATTCCTGTTGGCTAGTTGGGTTAGAGTCCTACTTGAATACATGGTTTGGTTCCTACATGTATCTTTGGAGTCTCATTAGCTAATTGGGTTAGAGTCCAATTGGCAAGTTTAATGATTTTGCAAAGTTACACGTTCTTTCAAGCTACAGTCGGAATGACAAAACCACTTGATAATGCCATAATGAATGACTCATTTCTTGATGATTGACAATGTGAGAAAACTATTTTCATTAGGATTTAATGAAGGTTGTGTAGTTATGACTTTAAAATGGAGGTTGCAAGGGGAAAAAACTTGATATCACGATTGCCGATGTGGGGGTATAAATGACTGAGTGGTTCAAGTCCTCAATGTTATATGATAGAGTGATTAGGTCACTCTTAATATATGTAGGGAGGTTGGAGCCCCCTATAGTGCATATGTATATATGATTATTCTTTAGTTTGTGCATCCATACATACTACGACCCTTTTATCTAGTCCCATATAGATCATGGGTTCCTTGTAATGATAGTTATGCTACACAATCTAGGTTAATGATTTTAAAGTGCATGCTAAACCTTGTACCCTATCCCAGTGTTTGACATATATATGTATATGCATGTGATCATATGTATTGGATTTTTGAACTTATGATCATGGCATTATTTTACCCCTTACACCTGAGTTTCATGCTAGTGCTCAACCCACTATCCATATTTGGATGATATATCAACACATGATATACGGTTTGAAGGAAATCCTACTTTTCTAGTGTAGTGTTAGGTGGAGCAACTCAATTTACCTGTCATTAATCAGTTCCCACTAATCTTTCTCATGTTGGTGACAATCATGTTTAGTTATCTAAGGGAGTTATTTCTACTCTAGAATTTTTCACTTTATTCATCTATTAACTCAGTTGGTGACCACTTAGTGTTGCCAGTCTAAGCACGAGGGTGTTGTTTCTCCTTCTATTAAGGAAACTAGTGTTGGAAAGTTCATGAGACATAAAAATCCAAATTCCCCTGGTTCAGAGGTTGAGGAGGATCCTTAAGCATTCATTGATGATATGTAAAATATTTTCTAAGTAATGCATACTTCTGACTGTGAAGGTGTAAAGTTTGTCGCATATCAGTTAAAGAATATGACATATCAATGGTATAAGGTGTGGGATCAGTCATAGGTGGCCTTATGGGATAACTTTTTTTGTTCCTTTATTGACTATTTCTTTCCTCAAGAGTTGAGGGAAGGAAAGGATGGGGAGTTTGTGAATTTGAGGTAAGGCAGGATGACTGTAAAATAGTATGACTTAAAGATTCACCAGTTGTCTCGTTATTCTCCTAAGTTAGTGTCTTCCATGATTTTTCTTCTGGGTTGTCCCTTCACTTAGTGTTGGAATGTATGGCCACCTTGTTAAATAAGGAAATAAATATTTCTAGATTGGTGATGTCCATACTGTAACTGGAGGATAAGAAAAAAAATAAGAAAAAGTTAGGGAGAGGAATAGTAAGAAGTTTTGGTACTCAGAATATGGTGGAGGTAAAAAAATTAGCGATGGTGATGGAAGAATGTCGTCTAAGAAGAAGAACTGGGGAAATTCTGGTTCTTATTCTACAACTAGTGCTTCATATCCTAAACCATCCTGTGATTACCGCTTCCAGAATAGTGATGGTCCCAGGGAATGGGGTGCCCAATCTCAGTCTAGCAGAGCTCAGTTAGCCTTATCTACTCCCCCTTGCTAATTATGTGTGTAGGTGCATTGTGGATTTAGTAAGGGAGAGAGAAATATACTATTTAATCATGGCTAGTTGGGCCATATGCAGTGGGATTTTCCCTTAGTAAGGGTTGCTACTGGGGCTAATAAGGTTCCAGTTTCCACGTCATCAGCTCCTGCACCAAATGGTACTGCTTCTGGATCGGACACTGGTTAGAATTGCCTTTATGCTCTTGTCACTTACCAAGAATCAGAGTCATCTCCAGATGTTGTCACTAGTACATTACAACTCTTTTTTGGTAATGTGTATTGTCTGATTGATCCGGGGTCTGCTCTTTCTTATGTGGCCCCATAAGTGGCTATTTATTTTTGTTTTGGTCCTAATAGTATTTCGGACCCTTTTTCTATATCCACCTCATTGGCTGATTCTGTGGTTGCTAGTAGATTTTATAGTGGTTTTGTGTTATCTATCTATGGTAGGGAGACCTTGGTAGACTTTATAGAATTGAATATGGTCGATTTTGATGTTATCCTGGGGATAGATTGGCTTCATAAATGTTATGCCTCTCTAGATAGTCGAACCCAAATGGTCAATTTCCAATTCCTAAATGAGTCGGTGATTGAGTGGGAAGGTAATTCCCTAGTACCTAATAGAAGGTTCATTTTGTATCTTAGAGCCAAGAGGTTGATCTCCAAGGGGTTTCTATACCATTTAGTACATATTGAAGATTCTAGTTCTGAAGGTCCTTCATTAAAATCTATCCTTGTGGTCTATGAGTTTCTCAAAATTTACCCAAATGATCTTCCCGGTGTTCCTCTCGATAGGGAAATTTATTTTGGGATTTATCTTTTTTTAGACTCTCATCCCATCTCTATCCTTCCCTATAGAATGGATCCAACTAAGTCGAAAGAACTTAAGGAGCATTTTATTGATATCCTTGGTTAGTGTTTTATTTGTCCTAGTAGTTCCCTATGTGGTTCTTCTGTGCATTAAGTGTGCAAGAAGGTTGGGTACCTTCGAATATGTATAGACTACCGCTAGTTAAATAGGGTGACAGTGAAGAATAAATATCCTCTTCCTAGAATTGATTACCTGTTTGACCAGCTTCAGGGTGATAAGTACTTCTCTAAGATTGATATTCAGTCGGGTTATCATTAGCTGAAGATTAGGGAGTGGGTATCGCAAAGACTATTTTTCATACCTGGAATGACCATTTTGAGTTCTTGGTTGTGTCTTTTGGTTTGACTAATGCCCCGACAATATTTATGGATCTTATGAATTGATTATTCTGTTAGTTTCTGGACTTATTTGTTATTATGTTTATTGATCATATCTCGGTGTATTATAAGAGTAAGGAAGATCATGTCGATCATCTTCGAGTAGTGTTACAGACCCTTAAGGTTCAGCGATTGTATGCTAAATTCTCTAAGTGTTACATATGGTTAAATTTTGTGACCTATATGGGTTATGTTGTGTCTAGTGAGGAGATCATAGTGGATTCCTATAAAGTTGAGATGATTAAAAAGTGGGCTAGACCTATGACTCCAATCGATATTTAGAGCTTCTTGGGTTTAGCCGGGTACTATAGGAGGTTTGTGGAAATTTTCTCTTCTACTATTTCCCCATTGACTAAGTTGACTCAAAAAAAGGTAGTTCTTATGGTCGGATTCTTGTGAGGGTATTTTTAATAATTTGAAGAACAAGTTGACTTTGACTCTAGTTTTGACTCCACCCAAGGGTACTGATGGTTTTTTTATTTACTATGATGTGTCCCGTGTAGGACTAGCTTGTGTGTTGATGAAGCATGGCAAGGTGGTCTTGTATTCTTCTAGGTAACTGAAAGTTCATGAGAAAAATTATCCTACTAAAGATTTGGAATTGTGAGAAGTGGTTTTTTCTTTAAAGATTTTGCGTAATTATTTGTATGGGTTTCATGTTGACATTTATTAAGATCATAAGATCATGCAATATGTGCTAACCCAGATGTTGTTGAATCTCAGGGAATAGAGGTGGCTTGAGTTTCCCAAAGACTACGACATAAGTCTCCATTATTATCCAGGTAAAGCTAACATTATTGTTCATGCCCTTAGCAGGTTAACTATGTGTAGCTTATCTCTTGTGGATGAAAAAAAGTGATAATTGGTGAAGGATATTGTAACACCCCGATTTACTGAACCGTAATACTACACGGTGGTCATGACCTTGAAGGACCACAAGCTAACCTATGACTGATATATGTACCTGTATACTGCATAAAATACTGAATAATGCGGAAACATGCACTGAAAGGCCATAAGATTCAATACTGAACATAACATGGATGAGATAGCCTCTGTGGGGTAATACAATACCCAAAACAAAACTCTAAACACTGAAGTTTGAAACATAATAGTCTGCATCTAGTCTGAAAGCCTCTACTGTCTAAATAATCTGAATAAGGAGTTGATGGGATATGTCCCCAACTAACTCCTACTAATAACTAATTAATGAAAATAGTGAATAAATAATCATGTCCTCGAAGAATGAGGACTCACTTCTATTCTGACTTCTGAGACTGGAATCTACTATTGATCTAGAACTCATGTCTCTGAACCTATGGTGTAAATTAAAACAAAGCACCATAGCGCAAATATGTCAGTACAATAGATATACTGAGTATACATGTGAGGTAGGCTAATGCAAGGGTTAACATGCATGAATAATGCTTGCTGACTGTCTAACATGAATGCAAGAATGCATACATAAATAAGTAACTGTAACTAACAATGTGATATCGTGATTACTGAATCTGAATACTGATGACATGACATACTAATAACTAATATAACTGATAGCATAAATAGATATATCTAAATATAACTGATACATGGGTGACTGTGTCTGACAGTCCTGAATCTGATGGAACTATCTGAGTTCCTTACTGTATCTGAGTCAACTGTATCTGACAGTCTTAAATCTGAAGAACTATCTGAGTTCTTTTACTGTGACTGGTACTGAAACTGTGGGAGGTAGTATTTAACCGACATGCCCCTGATACGCCATTATGGCTTAGTTGGGGTCTAATCTGTAACCCCAATTGGAAGGGTGTCAATACCGCGCCACTGGTAAGGACAGGCTATGGGCAATCCTTATTTTGGTAGTATCCCCAAAAGAGAACGGTGGGGCCCTTATCTGACATTGCTTATCCACCTCGTCAACCCTCATCCGACAGTGTTGATGTCTCAATCTATGCTGGCTACATAGTTCTAGAATATATGGATGACTTCTAAGGATCACACCCTCATCTGATATTGTGTGTCCCCATCCTTGGGTTCACTCGGTGCTAATTCCTACTCCCATCTGAATGGACACTGAACATGACTTACTGAACTGAACATGAGCTGAGTTACTAAGTTCTGTTGACTGACAGAATACTATTGATATCTAACAACTGAATGAGTCATGAGATCATAGAGATTTCCTGAGTCGTAAGACTATCTGAAGTCTAAGGATTCATAGCTTGACTGAGAGTATCGTGAAAACATGACATGGCTCTAGGTACACTACTAATGTTTCAGGTACGAGTACCCCCAGGACTCGATGGAAGGAAACTGACAAAGTATGACTTACTTTAATACATAATAATCATCGTAATACATTTACTGAAGCATTTCATCAAACATGTGATAGGCATAAACTTGTACGTACATGGGGATTTCATGATATCATGCTAATTAGACACTTTCCCTTCATCTAGGCATTCAACCAAACACATAGTAGGCATAGAATGTGTAAACAACATCATACAACAGTTAACTGTCGTGATTCAATTCTAATTTAATCATTCAAGGGTTTAGTCCTAGGGTTTCATGAATCTATACCGATACAAATCAACCCATATGGAATTTAACACTCATTCATGGAATATAATTCAATTACTCATATCAACATGAAAAAAAGCAGCCCAATAATGAAATTCATAATAAAATCCATAAACTTGAATTTAGAAAAGGGATTCTTGGGATTCATGGACGAAAGGAGTTCATGAATAAACACCATGCATACATTAGTTCATGATTTCTGAAGATTGATGGCTAAACCTTCTTTAATTTGAATCCCTAATAGAAAACCTAGCTTGTTCTTGAGAGAAACTTAAGAGAAAATAGTATATTTTGGGTGAAGAATAGCTAAATCACGTGTTATTGGGTTTAAATAGGGGTAGGAAATTGACCCTTTTAACCCTGGATGCGTCATTTAATTTCAGTAAAAAATTTCCGAAATGGGACCCTAGAGCGACGTGGTGTTATCGTGCCATGTCAATGGAAATTGACAATTGGAAAATTGAGGGATGGCGTGACACGGAGCCATCGTGTTGCCCCTTCTTTTGAGACCTGGAACTTTGGCGCAACGCAGGGAAAATCGCGCTAAGACACTGGTAAAAGGAAAATTCTGAATTTGAGTGCTAGCGCAATGCGCCATAATCGCGGACACCTACTGAAAATTTCCAAATGCCATTTCCTCTTATGGCGCGGCGCGCCACTAACTAATATGACGTTGTTTTACGACGGGAACTTGAAATAGTCATAACTTCTTACCCGATTATCGAATTTAAGTGAATCATATATTGATGGAAAGATTATTGAATTTTCCATATGAAAAAAGTAAAAATCTTGAAAATTACTCATTTAATAATTATCATTCACTTTAGAAGCTAATACTAGGCATTCTTGGGGCGAAGTTTTCTAGAAATCTTTGAGGTATTATAGATATTCACTGGTTGGCTAATCCTGGAGTTTCTTTCTTGTACTTTGAGGATGGAGGTATGATTGTACAAAAGGTGGGGGGAGGGGTCATCTCTTGATGATAAGGTGAATGAGAAGCAAGTTTTGGGTCCTACCTTGATGCAAATTAAGGGTGATGAGGGCAAACAGAATGTGATGGTTTTTTAAATTGGTGGTCATGGTATCTTAAGATACCAAAGTAGGTTATGTGTTCCAAATATTAATGGGCTTCGAGAGAGGATCTTAGATGAGGCTCATGAGTTGAGGTACACTATTTATCCTGGTTCAACGAATATATATGATGATTTGTAAGAGATCTAATGGTGGAATAACATAAAGAGCAATGTGGCTAATTTTCTGGCCAAGTGTTCAGTTTGTCAACAAGTGAAGGTGGATATCTTGAGGCCTGGTGGTTTATCTCAAGAGATTTAGTTGCCCATGTGGAATTAAGATGTGATTAATATGGATTTTGGTACCGGTCTTGTGTGGTCTCACCATTATTTTGATTTAATTTGGGTCATTGGGGATAGGATGACCAAGTCCACTCAGTTCATATTAGTGAAGACTAACTTTTCATAGGAGGATTACTCTAAGCTCTTAATTCAGGAGGTCGTGAAGTTGCATGGTGCTCTTGTTTCCATATTATCTGATCAGGGTACTCAATTCTCATCATACTTTATCATTTTTTCTAGAGAAGTATAGGAACTAAGGTGAGCCTTAGCACTGCTTTCCACTTTTATATGGATGGACAAACATAGATTACTATTTATACTTTTGAAGATATCCTAAGGTTTTGTGTTCTTGACTTTAGTGGTAGTTGTGCAAGTTATTTGCCTCTCTTAGAGTTTATGTATAACAATTGTTATGATGTTTTTATTGGGATAGATCCTTTTGAGGCTCTTTATGATAGGATATTTAGGTCTCCTATTAGGTGGTTTGAGGTTGGTGAGAATAGGTTGTATGGTCATGACTAGGTTCACCAAAGTCATGACTTGGCGAGATAAGATGAAGGTGATTCGGGATAGGTTTAAGACTACCCAAAGTCATTAATGATCCTTTAAAGATATAAGGCAAAGGGAATTGAGTTTTATATGGATGATTTGGTGTTCTTGAAGGTGTCTCCTATTAAGGGAGTGATACAGTTCAAAAGAAAGGGAAAGCTCAGCCCCCGTTATGTTGGTCCATATCGTATTTTAAAGCGACTTGGTTGTATGACTTATGAGTTGGATATGACTTCGATCTTGGGTTCCATTCATCAAGTCTTTCATATTTTAATTTCAAAGAAGTGTGTAGGTAATCCCTCATTACTAGTTCCTTTAGAGAGTGTTAGTTTTTTAGATTCTTTGTCTTAAGAGAAAGTTTGGGTGGAAATTTTGGATAGACTGGTCTATCATTTGAGGACTAAGGATATGGCTTCGGTGAAGGTTCTATGGAGGAACCTATAGTTTGAAGAAGCTACCTTGGGAATTCGAACAGGACATGAAGCCCAAGTATCCTATCTTATTTCCTTCTTTGGATAATAGTGTTTGAGGTATTTATATTCCTTAACACCTTAGTTTTCTGTATTTATTAAAGGTTAGTGTGGTTTTGCTCAATGTTAAATAGTGTAAATGGATGCCTTGACCCATCTTGAGAGGATAAATGATCCTAGAGGGGAAATATGACACCCCAGGCATTGGCCATTGAAAATTTTTAAGTTTTGAACTCATTATCCTGACTACGACTCACCCTAAAAACCATAGGGTGTCTTGACGGGTCGAAGGAACCAAATCGTAGGGTGTCCCGTGAGTTTTACCTGAGTTACTACCTCGATGATGACTTTAGTTCACGAGCCATAAAGACTCATTACGAGTCGTATCTCCACTATTGTGGCCAAACTAGTATGATTCCCAAAGTGTTTTGCCTTTAGTATGACTAGACTCAACTAGTCATAATGACTCTATATGAGTTGTAAGGTACCTGGAATGCCTCAGACTTTGTCCTTTGAAAATTTCTTGAGCTTTAGGTTCTCTGCACATCTTATGACTCACCATACAAGTTATATGGTGTGATTACGAGTCAGGTAACCCTAGTCGCAAGTTAACAGTATGTTATTGTCTAAGTTCTATCAAGGTTATGAGAGATGCCTGGTGAGTCATATGATTATGTAATGAGTGGTTAAGGGTCCATTTGTATGTTGTCTTGTGTCCAAGCCCTTAGTGTTCTATGTTGGTCATGACTAGATCATATGAGTCGTATGGTCTAGTTACGCTTGAGACTAGGAATTTGTAAGTTGGACAGTGTGTGGTATCCAATATTGTATCTTGGTGATGACTCAATGGTAAGAGTCCTATGTTGTGATGACGACTCAAAGGCTTGCCTTTTATCCACATGCGGACTTTTTACAACTTTTAAGATAAGGGTATTCCAAATATTTCCCATCTCAAGCCTTTCAGACCCCACATCTTATAACACCTTTTTGTCATCCATTACACACCTTACAAGATCAAAAACTTTCTGAACTCTCTCTAAAACTTCTGAAAAAAGATTGGGATAGGGTTCTTCCAGGTGGTCATCTAAGGTTTTAAGGACGGAATTCTCTCTGTGAATCTTTACAACTCAGGCATGTGACTCTTCCCTCATTGGTAGTTCACTAAAATCATATTTTTAGAAAAACTTTCATGAGTCATTAATCGTTGTTTTGAAAACCATGGTTAAGGGTTTGAATGCATAAAGTTGAGTGTTGTTTTCTCATGGTTTAAATTTATGATTTCACATGTTTTGAAAATGGTTTTGCACATGTGGTTACATGGGAATTGTCATTTAACAAATGGGTCATGTTTAACCCTAAATTTTTTAGTTTTTGTCTTTGATAATGGTATACCCTCAACCTGTTTGTGAAATTATCTATGAGAATGATCTTGTCATATGTTGAATTGTGTATGAACTAAGCCATAGAACTATGAAAGATAATGGTTGGTAAATGATTTTATAACGGTCTTCTTGGCCATAAATTTATTTAAAATACTAAATGGGTTCTAGTCCCTAAATATTGAATCCAATGACATCTTTATAAGACAATGGGTTTGAGTCTCAAGATGATTAATAATGGTTATGGCATGTTGTGCACTTTCAAGTGGGGTTGGTATGACGATACCAATAGTATGCCTTTGGTAATTAATATGATTAATGGTAGTGTATGTGAACTAAATGTTTTAATTAGGATTTAAAGTATGATGTGTTGTGGGTCTGTTAAAGTAGAGTCCGAAGGACTAACTCTTGAAACTGTGCTAGCCGGTGCGGGTGTCTATATGACTGGGAGGTTTGAGTCCCCCGAATGAATAAAGGAATGGTAGGTTCTTGTCCCCCATATTGTATACATTGGTTCTTAAGTAACCTTGATTTTTCCAGGAGGTTAGAGTCCCCTATAAAGGCATAAATGTAAATGGATATTCTCTAGTTTGTCTGGCTACACTCCCTAAGGCACTTCCAACTAAGGGAGAGTTGGGCCCATATAGCCCGTAGGTGCCTTATTGTATGTTGTTTATCCTACACACCCTAGGTTAAGGTTTTAAAGTTCATGCTAAGCCTTGTTTCCTATCCCGGTATATCATGTTAGATATATGTATATGTATTTCATGTGATATCGTGTTTTTGATAATTGTACTAACTTTGAATTGTTGTCATGGGATTATTTTATTCCTCTATCCCTGAGTTACATACTAGCACTCCAACTGTTAACCGTCTTCTGACGTTGTATCTACACGCGATGCAGGTACAAAAGCCTCTTTTACCTTTCGCGTGCAGTGATCGATCAGGTGCTCGAGTTAGTTCGTGAGTTGATATTGAAGTGGTGAGCTTTCATACTTCGGAAGGCTTCATTGTATGGTCTTTATTTCCTATGTCTTAGAACTTGTTTAGAATTTGTTTTGGCTACTATCGGGGCATGGCCCGACATTTTATTTATATTGATTTTGTAGAGGCTTTGTTAGATTACTGTGGCCTTAGGTGGTTTGGTTGATTTTCTTTGTTACGGATGGATGTCCGATTACGTATTGATGGTATAGGCATATGATGAGTCATAATTAGCTTAATTTTTATTATCTTATTATATGTTCGGAATTCATCTGACACTTGTGGTTGTTATGTTTTTTTGGCTAGATGAAGGGGTAATCACCAGTTAATGTAAGACCTAAGATACCCATCTAGGCCAGACCCTAGTTTGGGATGTGACTAAGTTTGTATCAAAGCCTAGGTTTATGGTCAATTGGGTGTCCACAAAGCCGTATTGAGTAGGGTCTCTTTTATTGGTGTGTAGTGCATCACAATAATAAAAGAGAGGCTATCTGACATTTAGAAATATTTTCCTTTCTTGTTGTCTTACTTCGAGCCATATATCTAAGGTCTTGAATTTCTCTAATTCTTATTTGCTCGCTATTTTAGATCATGCCTCCCAGATAATTTGAAGCTCAGGGAAACTCCTCTATTCCACTTGGGGACACTGTTGATGGGACACACCCTGCTTTTAGGGTTTAGACCTGGTCTAGTGGTCTTATTCCTAATTTCCTTCTTAGGGTTCAACCGATTCCCTCTATCCCTTCTCAAGTTCTTAGTATGATATGACGAACACTGAGTTTCGTCTGTCTATTCACATATTGGCTCATCTGCTAGCTTCTGAGTCTGAGAGTAGTACTCCATCTTCTGAGGCCAAAAGGGTAGGCCACATTATGAGGTTGAGTCCTCCAATTTTTCCAAGTGTTAAGGTTGAGGAGGATGCTAAATCTTTTATTAATGAGATAGAGAAGATCTTTTTGATTATGCATGCGTCAGATGTTGAAGATGTGAAGCTTGCTACCTACCAATTGAAGGATGTGGCATACCAGTGGTACGAAGAGTAGGAAAAATCTAGGGGAGGTAATGTTGAATCTGCTTTGTTAGATGACTTCTCTAGTACCTTTTACGACCATTTCTTTCCTCAGGAGTTTAGGGAGGCAAAAGCGAAATATTTTGGTAATCCGAAGCAAGGTTGGATGAGGTTCAAGGAGTATGCCTTAAAATTTCATTAGTTGTCCAGCTATGCTCCTAACTTGGTGTCTAGCATGAGAGCTAGAATGCGTAAGTTTTCTTCTGGGTTATCCCGTGAGTTGGTTCTGGAGAGTAAGGCAGCTTTGTTGAACAAGGATATGGATGTTTCTTGACTTGTGGTGTACATGTAGCAGGTTAAGGAAGAAAAGAAAAAGCAGGCTGATATTGGTGAGAGGCAGAGCAAGAAATTTATATTTTTTAATGAGAGTGGAGGTCAACAACAAAGTGGAAATAGATATTCTCTGGTTCGTGCTGCTACATGTACTGGGGCCTTTCCAGCTACGGAAGAGCTGGGCCCATATAGACCATGGGTGCTTTGTTTTGTGATGGTTATACTACACAACCCATGTTAATGTTTCAAAGTTCATGCTAATCCTTGTTCCCTAACATGTCATGTCATATTATATATATGTATATGTATTTCATATGATATCATTCTTTGGATGATTGTACTAATTTAGAATTATTGTCATGAAATTATTTTATTCCTCTATCACTGATTATATGCTAATGCTCAAACCGCTAACTATCTCCAAACGTTGTATCCCCATCCAATACAGGTAACAGAACCTCTTCTAGTTTTCTCGCGTGGTGGTAAGGTGCTCAAGTTAGTTTGTGAGTTGACATTGAAGTGGTGAGCTTCCATACTCCAGAAGTCTTCATTTCATGGTCCTTATTTCCTATGTCTTAGACCTTGTTTAGACTTTGTTTTATCTACCGTCAGGAGCATGTCCTGATGTTTTATTGATTTCGGTTTTGTAGAGGCTTTGTTGGATTACTGTGAACTTGGGTGGTTTGATTGATCATTTCAGTGATGAATGGCTATCTGGTAATCTGTTTTGATTGTGTCTTTGAGAACATGAAAACATTCTAAGTTAAGGGTGTTGATGTGCTATAGAAATATAGTAATTTTGATGCTTAAGATGATGAAAATATGCCAGTTTCTTAGGTTGTTGTGTTAGATATGATGTTTTTGGTTATGTTTTGTAGGAAACTAGGTTTTGGATGCAAAGTTCAAGAAAAAATGAAAAATGGAGTTTTTACCTACTTACTCAATCATTTTTGTGTATATTTGTGACACATTCTGAATGTACGTGATTAAAGCATGTGTTGAAACTTTATGTTTTGAAACTTGGTTACATGATTTTAAAAATCTAGCACTTACCTATGTTTACACGTGGACTACATGTAGCATATGTGATCTGAATGTGACTAAGGTAAGTGCTAGAATTGAAGATCCAGAGAGTGAAAGATCTAAAAAAGAACTTCCGACACTTACCTATGTCAATATACGGGCCACATATAGCAGATGTGGACCGCATGTGGATAAGGTAAGTGCTAGAAGTCCAAAGTCCAGAGAGTAGATAGTGCAGGATATTTTTTTTAGTAGTTATCCATGTCTACACGTGCCATGTGTTAAGGCCACATGTGGCACATTCGCCCAAGGCCAGGCCACATATAGACATAGGGTAAGTGGCCACCGACCCTTTTTTTGTGATTTTTATCCGGGCTTTGATTTTAGGGTTTTCTCATGTACTATAAATACCGCTTATGTGTTTTTAGTAGAAGTTATGCACTTTTGATACTTACAAACATATTTTGATTCTGAGATTCGATTTTGGTCTTGGAATTCTCTTGTATGGAGTTTGATTGATTAATTCAGTTAAAGTTATTGGTTTTCAGTTGTGATAATTGTGATTCTAAATCATCATGGACTGTAGAAAGGGCCTAAATCTCTCTCGACCGGAGTAAATAGTTGTAGTAAAAGTGTGGATTGGAATCTACCTCTAATTTTAATCTCAAAGAACATAAGTCTGTCTCTGGTTTAAGCAACGTGATAATCCATTGCCTAATAGTTTCCATATCTGTTTCTCGTAACTCTTTTGAATTCGAATATATTAATACATGATCTCTTGAATAGTAGTTCCATATGGGATTTTGTTTGCAATATGTATTTGCTAGCTCTTGTAAAATTGTAGATACATAAGTCATCCCTTAACATGGTATGATTCCCATTATGAAGTAATCTGTTTTTAAAGTAAAAAGTGGGCTTTAATCCCTTCTTAGGAAAAATAGTAGTAAAATCATATTCTAGTTGGAATCATACCATTTACCATATTTAGTGATCATGAATGTATTAAATCTGTATGTGTCATCACCAGTATTCAAACAATGAAATTTTTAGCATCAATATGTCAGTAAACTATGACCATGCTCTTTACGAGGATGAAACAATGAATTTTTTACCATCAAGAGGTGAAGACGTGGTAACCAAAACCTTATTAGCCCTAGTAGCAACCCTGAATGAAAGAAAATCCCACTGTTTGTAGCCTAAGTAACCACACTTACATCACTTATTTTTCCCCTCCTCACAAAATCCATGATGCACCTGCCCACAAAATTGCAAGGCGAAAAAGATTGGGATGACTAAGCTCTACTAGCCTGAGATTGGGCACCCTATTCCCTGGGACTATCACTAATATGGAAGTGGCAATCACTGGAAGGCTTAGAATATTGAGAACTAGAAATATAATAAGAACCAACATTTTCCCAGGTCTTTCTCTTAGACCATTGTCTACCATCACCACCACTATTTTTCTAACTTTCACCATGTTATAAGTACTGGATCTTATTAATCTACCTCTACCCAATTTTTGGCTACATTTTCTAGTTATCCCCCACTTGTTTCATGTGCACCACAAACCTAGAAATATCTATGTTATTGTTAAGCAAAGAGGACTTGCATTCCAACACCAAGTCACAACATTACCCTAAAGAAAATTTCCTCATCCTCGACATCATCAATATACTAACTATGGAGCACAACAATACAACTGGTGAAACTTCAAGGCATACTCCTTCACAATCATCCTGCCTTGCTTCAAATTCACAAACTCCTCGGCCTTTGCTTCCCTCAACTCTTGAGAAAAGGAACAGTCAAGAAAGGATCCAAAAAAGTCATCCCATAAGGATGCCTAAGCAACATCACCTCACCACAAATCCCACTCCCCATACCACTAATATGCCAAATCCTTCAATTGATATGCATAAAACTCCACACCTTTAGATTAAGAAGCATGCATTACTCCAAAAAAAATTTCCATCTCATCAACAAACCCTTGAGGATTATCCTCAACCTTAGAACTAGTGAAAATCAGAGGTTTAAGTCTTATGAATTTGCCAACTCTAGTGGCCTCAGTAGAAGGATCAACAATACCCTCCTACTCAGACTGGAAAGACTGAGAGGTCACCAACATAGTCAACAGATAAATGGAGCAACAAAATTCAGCATTAGAAATATCTCCCTAAGGTGACTAAGCCTGAGTATCGCCAACCAAACAAGGATCATTGGGAACCAGTGGAATACAATGAAAGAAATCAAGAGTAGGGGCCTAAGACTGGATCAATACTCAATAAATAGGATGAGCTCCATCGACATTGTCCTTAGATGGGATAGGCGAGTTTCCACGCACATGATATCTTTGGGGAGACATGATCTGAAATGTTAAAAAAATTGTATTAAAGAAGATTTAAGACCTTAGAATTTATAGCTCGAAATTAGACCATAAGAAAAGGGAAACATTCCTAGATGCCTTTTAGCCTTTCTCTTATAAGTGTGGCACACTACACACCCATAAAAGACACACTAATTCATATGGCTTAGTGGACACATAACGATAAAAAAATGGCTATGATATTATCTTTGCCATAACAAAAACCAGGTCCTGACCGTGACGGGCATCCCAAGTCTACTAAGGACCAAGGATCACCCCCTTTGCCTAACCATACAGAACACGTATGAATATATTATAGTAGATAAGTTTCAAACATAAAATAAGAAAGAGTAAATATTGACTAAAGAGTCTATGAATGTCAATATCCAAACCCCATCCTCAGTAATCCATAAAGCCTTTATACCATAAAGAAAACCTACATTGGGACATGCCCCCAAATCTGACAATGAAAATTATAATTTTAGTGTGAATTAAGTCTTTCACAGAATGGAAGCTTACCAATTCACTGCAAATAACTAACAAACCGAGCTTATCCACCTAACACTGCACAAGAAAGGTATAATTGCCTTCATACCCTATATTGCATGGGGAGATAACATCCAAAGATGGTTAGTGGGGTGAGCACTAGCATATAAATCAGGGGTAAGAAGTAAAATAATGCCATGATTAACCTTTAAAAAATCTAATGCATACGATCACATGCATATACATATATATGTTAATTACCGGGAAAAAGTACAAGATTTAGCATGGACTTTAAAATTATTAACCTGGACTGTGTAGTGTAGCCATCATAATGAGGCACCCATGGGATATATGGGTATAGCTCTCCCCTAGTTAAAAAGACCCAGAGCATGTGGCCTCACAAACCATAGAATAGTAACATATACATATGCACTATGGGGACTCAACTGAAATACCTTGGGTTTTGACCCTTAGAATATATCTTGAGTTTTGGCTTCTGCACATCATACGACTAGGGGGTACTTGTGCTATGATAAGGAACAATTGGTGGTTCATGGTTGTATGCTAATCAATGTGGTTTAAATTGGTTTTTGTCCATGGTACGGTCAAAACATATAAGTCATAAGTTAGGTTACAAATATTAAGGTGTCTATCATATATTTCCCTAAAATTAGTTAAGGTTATTCTATTCTTACTAGGTTAGGATTCCATGGTACTAATTATATGGTTGGGTATAGTTTGGCTTGGATAGTCATATATTGGATAGTGTTGGGGTCCAACGAGAAGCCTAGGGTATGAGATTGGGGTACCATTCATACCCTAGGTATGATTAGAATAGGGTGTTCATACTATTCTCTAAATATTTTAATTAGTTTAAGTTAGGTATAATATGGACATTTCACCTCTTTACCTCTTAAAGCCCCAAGAATTATAACACTCTTGGGACATTATTTAATTGATTTGTAATCACTTAAACTCACTTACAATACTCTTAATTCTCTCAAGGTTCTTAGGTCAAAAAAGGATAGGGTTTCATCAATAGGATCAATTTAGGGCTTACAAGTATGATTTCTCTCCGTCATTTTCATAATCTAAGGTATGTTACTCCTCCCTCATTTTATTTCTAACTAAAGTTATGTTTTATGAATTGTTTTCATAGCATAAATGTTGTATGGTTTTGGTTTTAAAATATAAGTTAGGGGTTTGATTACAAAGGTTGGTTAGGGTTTTGCCATGTCTTTTACTTATGTTTTCATGATATTATGGTGGTTTGGACATTTTGTTGCATGGAACTGGTTAATTGGTACTTGGTTTTTGCTATGGAAATACTATGCCCTTAATATGTTTGATAAAATGCCTATGAGAATGTTTATGGTTAAATTATTGGAATTTAATTGAACTATTCATGGTATAACTTTGTAATAAAAGACTAAATGGTAAAAATGGTTTGGAATATTTAAATGGTATAGTCTGTATAGTTATGGTTGGTCTAAGTAAAAGCCTTGTGAGGTACAAGGGGATCCCCAAAGAAAACATAATAATTATCACTTATAGGGTACATGGGATTCCCTCAAGTCAATTTAATAATGTAATATATGGGTACATAGAATTCTCCCTAGTCAATTTAACAATGTAATCTATGGGTACATGGGAATCCCTTCTTCTATAAAAGGTTGTCTAAGAACATTGTTTGCAAGTTATATTCAGTATAACGATACCACTACTTATTGCCTTAGTTAATAACAAATTAAATTGGTGGTTTAGTTGTATTGTAATGGTTTTAATTGGGTTATAATGGTGGGGTGTGATAGCTAATTGTGAAGGTTTGAGTCCAACAGATAGACACCGGAAACTCATATTTATCAATATGAGGATTGGTCATGGAAACCATAGATGATACTTAGGAGGTACACGGGAATACCCTAAGTACACTTGTACATATTTATCATAGAGAGAAAAGGGTACTCTGGAATCCCCTACTCCTATGGTATCTCGGGTTCGTGTGGCTACATGCATCAGGGCCCATTTAAGGGGTTACACTGGACCCATATAACCCAAAGTTGGTTCTAGGAAGGTTATGCTACACACAACCAGGTTAGTAGTTTTAAAGACATGCTAAACCCGGTTCCTTTTCCCAGCTTTGTTATATATAAATATATGTATAGTTGTATATACATATGGTTGTTGACTTGGTTTTAAGGGTTGGAATTATTTTATCCTTATTATAAATGCATGCTAACATTAACCCGCTAACACATCTTTGGGTGGCTGTATCCCCACGTGATGTAAAAACAAGCTATTCTACTCCTCCTTCTTTGTGATTGGATTTAGGATCATCTCGGTTGGATTGCATTGGTTAGCATCCATATTTCAAAAGTCTTCATTTAATATCATGGATATCTTTTCATACTCTATTTATTTCATAGAAATTAGTTTGGGCTATGGTTGGGGCATATCCCAATCGGATATTATTTTACTTTCAATTAGAGGCTTTATAGAACTACTATAAGTTGATATTGGTGGTGTCGGCAGTGGTGTCAACCTCAGTATTTTCATTAGTATTGGGACTTATACTATTAGACTGTATTTATGATTTTTCAATCCTATTATTTTATGGACTCGTACTTGGTTATTATTTTTATTTTGGTATGGTTATTGGTTGGGAATTGGATGGTTGTACTCGATTGGGTTGTTCATGGTTATGGACCTATCCCAGAGTCTGGGTTGTAATAAATTCTATCTTTTTATACGTTTGAAATTCATCAGACTCGAGGTATCCATTTGGCAGCAGGGTAGGGTAAAGGGGCAGTCTCTGGTCCTGGTTGGAATTGGGATGCCCATTACGATAAGGACCTAGTTCAGGTCATGTCAATTTGGTATCAAAGCTTAAGGTTCATGGTCAATTAAAAGTCCACAAATTTGTGTCGAGTAAAGTATCTTTTAAGGGTGTGTAATGCACAACACTCATAAACAAGAGGCTACAAGGAGTTTATGAACATTTTTTTTCTTTGTTGTCTATTTTTAATATTTGAGTCGGAGCCCCGAAATCTCCTCTAATCCTATTTTTTCACTTTTCAGATCATGCCTCGATGATCTAATATTCACAAAAACTCTTCTGCCCCAAGTGGAGATGATGTATATGTGACACGCTTTTCTCATGGGATCCATACCCAGTCTAGGGGCCCTGTCCTTAATTTCTCTAGAGTTAAACTTATTCCATCTAGTCCTCCTCAGGATAATATAATGAATATTTAGTTTCATCAGTGGATTCATATTATTTCTCAGTTGGTAGCTTCTTACCTTGAGTATTGTGCATCTTATATTCCATCTTCTGAGGCCACAAGGGTTGGTCAGTTCATTAGGTTGAGTCATCCAACCTTTATTGGTGTTAAGGTAGAAGAAAATTCTTAGGGTTTTTTGGATGAGATGGAAAAGATCTTTAGGGTGACGCATGCCATAAATTTGGAAAGGGTAGAGCTTTCTACCTATAAACTGAATGATTTGGCATACCAATGGTATGAGGAATATGATAGGGAAAGGAGTGATGTTTAGGAGTTATCTTTATGGAAGACTTTTTCCAATGTATTTCTAGATCATTTCTTTCCTCAGGAATTGAGGAAATCAAAGTCAAAGGAGTTTGTTAATCTTAAATAGGGGAAGATGTCAGTTAAGGAGTATGGCCTTAAATTTCATCAGTTATCTAGGAATGCACTGGAATTGATATCTAATATTGAGGGTCAGGATTAGAAAGTTTTCTTCAAGACTGTCTCATGAGTTGATCCTTGAAAGCAAGACTTCATTGCTAATCAATGACATGGATATCTCTAGGTTGGTTGTTCTTATAAAATAGGTGGAGAAGAAAAATAAAAAGCAGGTTGAGGTAGAGGAAAGGTAGGGTAAAAATTTTAGGTTCTCTAAATAGGTTAGACAATAGCAAAATAGTTGGGATGGTGGTAAGTGGAGAAAGAAAAAATGGGGGAGTTTTAGTTACTTCTCAACAACCAGTACTCCCTACCCAAAGTAGTCGGGTTATAGGCGTCATCAGGGTGGCGACAACATCAGGGCACAGAATTCCTAATCTCTAGCTAGTAAGGCCTAGTCGCCCTCATCATGTCCTACTTGTAGGTTCTGTGGTCGGTTACATTAAGGTTTTTATGATAAGGGGATAGACTGGTGGTTTTTGTGATAAGGGGATGGAAAGGTGCTTAAAATATGGTTAGTTAGGCTGTATGTATATAAATTGCCCTGTTGGTAAGTTTGTGTCGAGAGCGAATAAGGTTTTGATTGCCTCTTCATCTGCTCCTTGAACCAAGGGTTTTTCTTGTGCAATTGTTTTTGCTTTTGTGCCGGTATATGCTAGAATTGGTTATATACTCTTGCTACGCAATAAGAGTCTGAGGCATTGCATGATATCATGAATGGTACAGTATAACTCTTTTTACGTGATGTGTATTATTTACTTGATCCGAGGTCCACTCTTTATTATGTGACCCCATTTATGGCTGTGTATTTTGGATTAGATTCCGAGGTTATTTTAGAATTATTTTTTATTTCTATCCTGGTAGGTGACTATGTCATTGCTAAAAGATTCTATAGGAGGGTTGTCATATTTATTGGTATTAAGGAGACTTTAGTGGATTTAAATGAATTAGATATGGTGGATTTTGATGTTATTCTAGGTATGGATTGGTTACACTCGTGCTATGCGTCCTTAGATTATTAGATATGTAAGGTTGTCTTTAGGTTCCTTAGTGAGTTGGTTATTGAATGGGGAGGTGGTTCCCTAACTCCTCAGGGGAATTTTATATCATATCTTAGAGCTCAGAGATTAATCTCCAAAGGGTCTCTCTATAATTTAGTACGGGTTAATGATTTTAACTCGGAAGGTCCTTCTTTGCATTCGTTTCTAGTGGTGAATGAGTTTCCAGAGGTATTTTTAGATTATCTTTCTATTGTTCCTCCGGATAGGGAGATTGAATTTGGCATTGATTTGGTTCCGGACACTTATCGAATATCTATTCTTCCTTATAGAATGGCTCCGACTGAGATGAGGGAACTCAAGTAGCAACTTAAGGATCTTTTGGATAAGGGTTTCATCCATCCTAGTGTGTCCCTATGAGGTGCATTGGTGTTATTAACGGGTAAAAAAGATGATTCCCATTGAATAAGTATTGATTTTTCGCAGCAGAATAAGGTGATGGTTATGAACAAGTATCCTCTTCCAAGGATAGATGCCTTGTTCAATCAGTTGCAAGGTGCCAAATTCTTTTCTAAGTTAGATCTTAAGTCTGGGTATCATCAGCTTAAGATTAGTGATGTGGATATCCCTAAAATAGCTTTATGTACTCAGTATGGGCACTTTGAGTTCTTGGTTGTGTCATTCAATTTGACTAATGCCTTGATGTCATTCATGGATTTGATGAATAGGGAATTCCGTCAGTTTTTAGATCTTTTCATCATTGTGTTCATTGATAACATTTTGGTGTACTCTAATAGTGAGGTATAGTTGCAGACCTTGATAGAGAAACAATTATATGCAATATTCTCTAAATATCAGTTTTGGCTGAACGTTGTAACTTTTTTGGGTAACATTTCTTCTGGTGAGGGGATCATGGTAGATCCATAAAAGGTTGCAGTGGTTAAGGAGTGGCCAAGACCCACGAATCCAACTAACATTCGGAGCATCTTACATTTGGCCGGGTATTATAGGTTGTTTGTGGAATGTTTATCGATGATAGCTTCCCTATTAACTAAGTTGACTTAAAAGAAGCAAACGTTCTCTTGGGCGGATGCCTGTAAGGGTAGTTTCAAGAGGCTGAAGGATAAGATAACTTTAGCTATAGTTTTTTAACTTTTCCTAAAGGCAATGAGTAGTTTATGGTTTACTATGGTGCAACTCGAATGGCACTAGGTTATGTTCTGATGCAACATGGGAAGATGATAGCCTATGCTTCTAGGCAGCTGAAGGTACATGAGAGAAACTCTTCTACTTATGATTTGGAGCTGATAGCAGTGGTTTTTTCATTGAAAATCTAGTGGCACTATTTGTATGAAGTTCCTATGGGCATATTTTCTGATCATAAGAGTCTACAGTATGTGTTTTACTCAAAAATAGATTAATCTCAAGTAGAGGAGATGGCTTGAACTTCTTAAGGATTATTACATAAGTCTTCATTGCCATCAAGGTAAGGATAATGTTGCTCTTGATACTTTTTAAAGGTTTTCCATACGGATTTTAGCTGATGTCAATAAGGAGAGGATAGAGTTACTAAAGGATATTCACCTCTTTGCTAATCTTGGAGTTCGTCTTTTGGGCTTCGAGAATTGTGGTGTATTGTACAAAATTTGTTTGATCGTCTATAAGTGCAGAAATAAAGGAGAAGCAAATGCTAGATCCTATTATGATGATAATCAAGGGTGATGTAGTTCCGCAAAAGGTGATGTTATATGAGATTTTTAGTAATAATACCTTGTAGTACCAAGGGAGGTAGTGTGTTCCTGATGTTGATGGTTTAAGAGAAAGGATATTAGCTGAGGCTCATGAATCGCGCTATATTGTTCATCCAAGTTCGACAAAAATGTATCATGATCTCAATGAGATGTATTGGTGGAATGGTATGAAGAAGGATGTGGCTAATTTTGTGGCCAAGTGTTTAGTGTCTCAACAAGTGAAAGTTGAGCACATGAGCCCTAGGGGCTTGTATTAGGAGACTGAATTGCCGGAATGGAAATGGGAAGTGATCAACATGGATTTCACTATTGGTCTTCCTCGATCTCGGAATCAATTTCATTTGGTTTGGGTCATCATAGATAGGATGACAAATTTGGCTTACTTATTGCCAGTGAGGACTAACTTCTTGGCTGAGGATTATTCGAGGTTGTATCTTTATGAGATTGTGAAGAAGTATACGGTACATATTTTGATCATTTCTGATTGTGGTACACAGTGTTCATCTCACTTTTGGAGGTCATTTAAGAAAGGGTTGAGTACTAAGGTTAGCCTGAGTACTGCTTTTCACCCGTAGATGGATGGGTAGGTATAAAGGAGTATTCAAACATTGGAGGATATGCTTTGTGAATGTGTGATTGATTATGATGGTAGTTGGGCTGAGCATCTACCTATTGTAGAGTTTCCTTACAATAATAGCTACAATTCTAGGATTAGGATGACCCCTTTTGAGGTGTTTTATGGTAGGTGGTGTGGATCTCCTATTGGTTCATTCGATCTTGGTGAGGAGGATATATTTGGAATGGTTTGTTTTATCGATATATGGAAAAGCTAAAGGTGATTTGGGATAGTCTTAAGACTTCCTAAAGTCACCAAAATTCCTATGCGGGTATAAGCCGTAGGGAATTGGAGTTTGAGGTTGGGGGTAAGGTGTTCCTAAAGGTGTTTCTCATGAAGGTAGTAATGCGGTTTTAGAAGAAGGGAAAGCTCATTCCCTGGTATGTCTGTCCTTTTATGGTTTTGAGAAGGGTTGGAATGTGGCATATGAATTTGAGTTGCCTTCTAGTTTGAGCTTCGTTCATCCCGTATTCAATTTCTCTATATTGAGAAAGTGTAGAGTTGATCCTTTATCGGTTGTTCCTCTGGAAAGATGGGGTATCTCAGATTTACTATTATATGAAGAGATCCCGGTAGCAATCTTGGAATGGAAGGTTCGTCGATTGCGGACCAAGGATGTAGCTTCAGTTAAGGTTCAATGGTGGAACCACAAGGTGGAAGAGGCTACTTAGGAAACGGAAGAAGACATTAAGTATAAATATCTGCATTTGTTTTCTGCTCCGAATATTCATGTGGAAGGATGTGTTCTTGATCACATCTTTGTTTTCTAACTTAGTTAAAGGTCAAAATGAAGGTGTTCGGGTATAAATTGTGCATAAACTTCCTTGTCTGTCATTTGGGGATGAATGATCCTGGTGTGGGATACTGAAACACCTTGGATTTTGACCCTTAAAATATTTCTTGAGCTTTTGCTTTTGGACATCATAAGACTAGGGGGTACTAGTCGCATGATAGGGTACAGTTGGTGGGTCATGGTCCTATGCTAATCACTGTAATTTGGATTAGTTTTGGTCCAAGGTACGGTTGGAACATACAAGCAGTATGTTAGGGTATGAATTGTAAGGTGTCAAACATATGTTTCCATAAGTTTAGTCAAGGTGATAGTATTCATCCTAGGGTATGATTCCATGATACTAATTGTATCAATGGGTCCGGTTTGTCTTTGATAGTTGTATGTTGGATAGAGTTTGGGTCCAAGTAGAGGACTAGGATACGAGATAGGTGTACCACTCCTACCCTAGTGTACGATTAGTATGGGATGGTCGTTCTATCAGAAATTGTAAGTAGTTTAAGTTGGGGGTAATCTGGACATTCACCTCTTAACCTCTTAAGGACCCATGACTTATAACAATCTTGGGACATCATTTAACCTATTTGTAGTCACTCAAACTCTCATAAAACACTCTTAATTCTCTAGGGATCTTAGGTTAAGAAAAGCTAGGGTTCCATCAATAGGATCAATTTGGGGATTATAAAGGTGATTTCTCTCTTTTATCTTCATAATCTAGCATGTTACTCCTCCATCATTATTAGTTCCAACTAATGACATGTTTTATGAATTGTTTTCATGGCATAAATATTGTATGGTTTGGGTTTTCAAATATATGATGGGGTTTTTTATTACAATGGTTGGTTATGGTTTTCCCATGTCTTTTACTTATGGTTTTCATGTTATTATGGTGGTTTGAACATTTGGTTCCATGGCAATGGTTAAGTTGTACTTTGTTTTTGCTTTGGAAATACTATGCCTCTAATTTGTTTGATAAAATGCCTATGAGAATGTTTTTCCGTTAAATTGCTAGACTTTCATTGAACTATGCTTGGTATAACTTGGTAATGGAACCCTAAATGGTATAAATTGTTTAAATGGTTTAAAATGGTTAAATAATAGTCTGTTGGTGATTATGGTTGGTCTAATTGAAAGCCATATGGGGTACAAGGGAATCCCTTAATCAAATATAATAATGATCACTTGTGGGGTACATGGGATTTCCCCAAGTCAATTTAACAATGTAATTTATCGTTACATGGAAAATCCCTTGTTCTAAAAAAGGTTGCCTATGGACATTGCTTGCAAGCTATAGTTGGTATGAAAATACCACTAGTTATAGCCTTGTTTAATAATAAATTGAATTGGTGGTTTGGTTTTATGGTTATGGTTTTAATTGGGCAATAATGGTGGGGTGTGATAGCTAACTGAGAAGGTATGAGTACCATGGACGGACACTGGAAACTCATATTTTCCGACATAAGGATTGGTCATGGAGACCATATATAATACTTACGGGGTATATGGTAATGCCCTAATTACACTTAAAAACATATGTATCATGGAGAGCGAAGGTTACTCGGGAATCCCCTACTCCTATAGTATCTCTGGTTCTTCCGGCTACAGGCATCGGGGCACGTTCAGGGGGTTACATTGGACCCTTTTAGACCATGTGTGGTTCTGGGATGGTTAAGCTACACATACCCAGGTTAATGGTTTTAAAGATTTGCTAAACCCGTTTCCTTTCCCATCATGCTTATATATAAATATGTATGGTTGTATATTTATATGGTTGCTTACTTGGTTTTAAGGGTTGTCATTATTTTATCCTCTATCCCGAGGGCATGCTAGAGTTCACCCGCTAACCAGTATTTGGGTAGTTGTATCCCCATGCGATGCATGAACTGGCCAATTTAATCCTCCTACTTAGTGATCATATTCGGGATCAACTCGGTTGGATTTAAGTGGTAAGTTTCTGGTATTTCATAGACATTGGTTTTGGCTATTGTCGGGGGAATGTCCCAATCAGATATTGTTTTACTTTCAGTTAGAGGCTTTGTGGAACTACTATGGGTTTATATGGGCGGTGTTGGCAGTGGTGTTGGCCTTAGTATTGGCATTGGTATTGGGGATGATACTGTTTGATTGTATTTATGATTAGTCCATCCTATTATGTTATAGACTCATACTTGGTTATTGTTTTGGTTTCGGTATGGTAATTGGTTGTGTATTGGATGGTTGGGCATGCTTGGGTTAGTCACGATTATGGACCTATCCCAGAGTTTGGGATTGTACAAAATGCTATCTTTTTATATGTTTGGATTCTTCAGACTCAGGGTACGCATTTTGAGGTTGGGTAGGGTAATAGGGGCGGTCTCTGATTTAGGTTGGACTTGGGTTTACCATTAAGACAAGGCCCTAGTTTGGGTCATATCACGAACCTCCCGGCATATATCAAGAGTGACTTAAGCACTTAGTTATATAACGTGGGGGACTCAAACCATACGGTCATTTAGACCCCTGCATTGGCATCCGCAGTTTAAAATATTAGATCCTTGGGACCACAACTCTCATAGAATAGCTACAAAACCCTCATTAAAGCACAATTAAAACAATTTTTATTCATTCTTAGTCATCCAACAAGTAGTCACTCGTTACGGCATTATCCAGTGGTATCGTCATACCGACTGTATCTTGAAATCTCATGCCACTTTTCCAAAACAATCAACTTTCCAAACGGACTCAAACCCAATTAGCCAATGAGTCTCCAAAGTTCCATGTATAAACAAAACCATGTAGCCAAGTGGGATACCACCTAGCCAACGGGTATCCAAAGTCCCATGTAGGAACCAAATGTTCTAGACAAATGAGACTCTAACCCCTCGGCCGATAGGACTCTAAATTTTCAATTCAAATTCAATATATGGAAATCAAGCCCCTTTTAAAAGTCAAGTCTGGTTCCATTAATATTTTATACTATACAAGGTTTCAAAATACTTTTCAATATACATATTCACATGTTCAAGCCAATTTCACAAGATTGGGTTGAGGTTATCATAAGATTTAAATCATAAGCTCATAAAACTTAGGGAAAACACATTCCCCCTTCAATTCACACACCCATGCATCTAGTTGGTTTCCAAACCACCATTTAAAGCACAAACAATGCATATGTAAACATCAAACATCACATAAATAACAATCACTCAAAACCTTCAATCTATACCCAAAAATATAAAATTAAACCACGTGAGAAACCATTTAAGCACATGATTTAAACAAAATAAGTTTTGGGGAAAGAGGTACATGCCTGAAAGGATCACGATTTTTTATGGAATTGGCTTTTGGAAGCTCTAGACAATCAACCTTGAGAAAACCCTAATTCTCTTGCTTGAGAGAATTTCTGAGAAGAGAGAAATTATTTGGTATGTTATATATGGGAATCCTGCACCAATAAGGTTTTAAAGTCATGGGTCATTTTTAGGTAAAAAGAGAAATGTCCCAAACTTCCTTAATTTAAAATCTGAAAAATGGTCGCTAGTAATTATGGGTCACTATACGACTCGTAAGCACTCACTAAGACTCGTAGTGTATGATTCGTAATTAAGATGAAAAAATTTTGGTACACACTTGTCACCCTACGATTTGGTACTATCACGACCCAAACTAGGGCCCGTCCATGATGGTTATCTCAAGTCCCATATGGACCGAAGATCACCCCCTTCATCTAGCCTAACCAACACAACAACCATAAGTGTCGAATGAATTCCAAAATACTAACAAGATAGCAAAAAATAAAACTAATAATGATTCATCATATTTATATACCATCATCGATTACCAGATAGCCATTCATCACTGAAACAATCAACCAAACCACCCAAGTCCACAGTACTCCAACAAAGCCTTTACAAAACTGAAATCAATAAAATATTGAGACATGCCCCTGACGGTAGACAAAACAAAGTCTAAACAAGGTCTAATACATAGGAAATAAAAACCATGAAATGAAGACTTCTGAAGTATGGAAGCTCACCACTTCAATGTCAACTCACAAACTAACTCGAGCACCTTGCCACCTCATAAGAAAAGTAGAAGAGGTTTCGCTACCTGCATCACATGGGGATACAACGTTCGGAGATGGTTAGCGGTTTAAGCACTAGCATATAACTCAGTGAAAGAGAAATAAAATAATTTCATGACAACAATTCTAAATTAGTATAATCATCCAAAGCACGCTATCATATGAAATACATATACATATATATAATATGACATGACATATTAGGGAACAAGGATTAGCATGAACTTTGAAACATTAACCTGGGCAGTGTAGTATAACCGTCACAAAACAAGGCACCCATGGGCTATATGGCCCCAGCTCTTCCGTAGCTAGAAGGGCCTCAGTGCAAGTAGCAGCATGAACTAGAGAATATCCATTTCCATTTTTGCCTTTATAGAGGACTCAAACCTCCCGACAAGGACTTGGGATGCCCATTATGACAAGGACCTAGGGTGGTTCATGTCACCCATTTGGGGAAGATATTGATGGAGTACTCCTTACACTTGGAGTTAACACTCAATCTCAGGGTCCTATCCTTGATTGTTTTGTAATTCCTCCAGTTGCTACTAGTTTTCCTCAAGGTGAGGTGACTAATGCAAAAAAAATTCAGTCAATTCATTCTTTTCCTCAGATAGTTGCTTCTCAGGTTGAGCAGGATGCATCTGGTGTTCTATCTGCCGAGGCCACAAGGGTTGGCCGGTTCATAAAAATGAATCCTCTTACTTTTACTGGTGTGAAGGTATAGGAGGATCCTCAAGGTTTCTTGGATGAAATAGAGAAGATATTTAGAGTGATACAGTACACTAATATGGAAGGGGTAAATCTTGCAGCTTATCATCTCAAAGATGTTGTATACCAATGGTACGAGGAGTAGGATAGGGATTGAGGTAATATGGAAGAGTTGTCTTTATAGGAGGCCTTTTCTAATGCCTTTTTGGATCTTTTCTTTCCTCAGGAGATAAAGAAAGAAAAGATGGAAGATTTTGTGAATCTTAAGCAGGGAAAAATGTCTATCAAGGAGTATGCCTTGAAATTTCATCAGCTATCAAGGTATGTTTCAGATTTGGTTGTCGATTTGAGGGCGAGGAAGAGAAAGTTCACTCCCGGGCTATCTCAGGATTTGATCCTTGGAAGAAAGACTAATGTACTGATTAAGGATAAAGATATTTTGAGGTTCGTTGTTCACTGGCAGTAGGTGGAGGATAAAGAGAAGAAATATGCATAGTTTGGGGAAATAAGGGTAAGAGGAGCAGGTTCTCTGAGCAGGATGGTGCTCAGCATCAGGGTGGACGGGATGGCAAAAAATTGCCAAAGAAGAAGTAAGGGAGTTTTGGTTCCTTCTTTAATTCTTGTACTACTTAGTTGAAGCAGTCGGGTGACAGGCGTCAGCGAGGTGGTGATAATTTCTGGGTACAGGGTACCCAATCTCAGGCGAGTAGGGTACATTCAGCTTTTTTGTGTCCTCTTTATAGATTATATGGCCGTCTTCATCAGGGATTTTATGATAAAGGGAAGAACAAATATTTTAAAAGTGGCCAGCCAAGCCATATTCAAAAACTATCCGATTGGTAAGGGTGCTTTGGGAGAGGTCAAAGGTCTGGTTGCTTCATCTTCTGCACCTGCACCTAATGGTGTTGCTTCTTCATCTACTCCTATTTTTGGTATCGGCACTGGCCGGAATAGGTTGTATGCTCTTGCATCTCAGTAGAAATCTGAGGCCTCACTTGGTGTCTTGACTGGTATGTTACAATTTTTTTCTCATGATGTATATTATCTACTTGATCCAGTGTCCACTCTTTCCTATGTGGCCCCATATGTGACTGTGTGTTTTGGTTTTGATCCTGAGGTAGTTTTTAATCCTTCTTCTGTTTCAACCCATTAGGTGACTTGATTATTTCTAAAAGAGTCTATAGGTGGCGTGTGGTATCTATTGATGGAAAGCAGACCTTGGTAGACCTATTTAAGCTGGACATGGTGGATTTTGACATTATTTTGCGGATGGATTGGTTATACTCTTATTACGTGTACTTAGATTATCAGACTCGTAAGGCTATTTTTAGGTTCCCTGGTGAATCAGTTATAGAGTGGGAGGGTGGTCCCCTGGATCCTAGGGGGAGTTTTATTTGTTATCTTAGAGCTCGGAGATTAATCTCCAAAGGGTGTCTTTATCACTTGGTCCAGGTTAAATATTCTAATTCAGAGGGTCCTTCTTTTCACTCAGTTTTGGTGTAAATAAGTTTCCTAAGGGTTTTCTAGAAAATCTTCTTGGTATACGTCCAGATTGGGAAATTGAGTTTGGTATTGATTTGTTTCTGGAAACTCATCGTATACCTATTCCTCCTCATAGAATGGCTTCGGTTGAGTTGAGGGAACTCAAGGAGAAACTTAAGGATCTTCTGGATAAGGGGTTTATTCATCTTAGTGTATCCCCATGGGGTGCACTGGTGTTGTTCGTGTGCAAGAAATATGGTTCCCTTAGGATATGCATTGAATATCGCCAGTTGAATAAAGTAACATTCAAGAACAAGTATCCTCTTCCAAGGATAGATGACTTGTTTGATCAGTTGCAAGGTGCCAAGTTCTTTTCTAAGATAGACTATTAGTCTGGGTATCATCAACTTAATATTAGGGAGAAGGATATCCCTAAGATGGCTTTTCATACTTGGTATAGGCACTTTTAATTCTTGGTTATGTCATTTGGTTCTACTAATGCCCCAATGGCATTTATGGATTTGATAAACATGGTTTTCAGTCAGTTCTTAGATTTTTTTGTCACTGTGTTTATTGATGACATCTTGGTGTATTCTAAAAGTGATGTGGATAATGCCAATCACCTCTATGTGGTGTTACAGACCTTGAAGGAACAATAGTTGTATGTCAAGTTCTCTAAGTGTGAGTTTTGGTTGAACGGTAACTTTCTTGGGTCATATTATTTCTAGTAAGGGGATCATGGTGGCTCCTCAAAAGGTTGCGATGGTGAAAAAGGTGGCCTAGATCCACGACTCCAACTGACATTTGAGCTTTTAGGGTTTGGCTAGGTATTATAGGCAGTTTCTTAAAACCTGTTCTTTGATAGCTGCTCCTTTGACTAAGTTAACAAAGAAAATAGTAAAATTTTCTTGGTCGGAAGCGTGTGAAGGGAGTTTTCAGAAGCTTGAGAAAAAGCTAACTTCGGGTCTGGTTTTGACATTGCCTGATGGTAATGGGGGGTTTGTGGTTTATTGTAATGCATCTAGGGTGGGACTTGGTTGTGTTTTGATGTAGCATGGGAAGGTGATTGCCTATGCTTCCATACAATTAAAGGTGCATGAGAGAAGTTATGCTACTTATGATTTGGAGCTTTAAACGGTGGGTTTTTCTTTGAAAATCTGGTGGCATTATTTGTATGGTGTGCACGTAGACATCTTTTCTGATCATAAGAGTCTTTAGTATGTGTTCACTCAGAAGGAGCTAAATCTCAGGCAGAGGAGATGGTTGGAGCTTCTTAAGGACTATGATATGAGTCTTCACTATTATCAAGGTAAGGCTAATGTTGTTGCTGATGCTCTTAGCAAGTTATCCATGGGAAGTTTAGCTCATCTGGATAAGGAGAAGTGGGAATTAGTGAAGGATATTCACCGCTTGGATAATCTTAGAGTTCGTCTCTTGGACTTTGACAATGGTGGTGTATTGGTACAGAAAGCGATTAGATAATGTCTCTCTGTAGTGATTAAGGAAAAGCATGTGCTAGATCCTATTTTGATTTAAATCAAGAGTGATGTAGGTGGGTAAAAAGTAATGATATTTAAAATCAATAGAGATGGTACTTTACGTACCAAGGGAGGTTGTGTGTTCCTGACGTTGATGGGTTCTGACAAAGGATCTTGGCTGAGGAGAATGAATTACGCAATGTTGTTCATCCTAGTTCCACAAAGATGTATCATGATCTCAATGAGATATATTGGTGGAATGGTATAAAAAGGGATGTGGCTGATTTTGTAGCCAAGTGCATGGTGTGTCAATAAGTTAAAGTTGAGCACATTAGGATTGGAGGGTTGTATCAATAAATTGATTTTCCCGAGTGGAAATAGGAGGTGATCAATATGGATTTCATTGCCAATGTTTTGGGCTGCATATCAGTTGATTCGGTTTTGAAGTTTATCGGTTTGACATATTGATTATTGGTTTGTAATAAAGCTAAACCATTAAGATATCGACTTATCGGTTATCAGTTTACCGGTTATTGATTGTTATAGATTTGGTTATTGGGTTAAATCATTAACATTTAAATTTTAAAATTTAAAGTATAATTTGAAGTTGAGGCACCAACTCTGCAACATTCAGTTAAATTAACACACAAAAGGCCAAATATTTTCCAAGAACGAACTCTTACATCATAAAGAAAGAGAGAAATTCCAAGCCTACATACATTCAATCTCAAACTAAAAATAACTAGAAACAACTTTTCCTTTAGTAAGAGTCTTCGTAATTTGGAAGTAAACATAGAATTAGATACAAAATATCTAGTATGCTTTAAAGTGCCACTGGTCATCTACCTTTTTCGTCTCTAAATGAAGATGATTATCCTGTTGTACAGATGACTTAAATAATCTTTTACAACTGAGATTTACAAATATAGATACTATGATTCAGTGTACCAAGGATGGGAAAAAGGAAACTTTTATTAGCTATAGGTTTTCCTATGTCATGCATTAACCGGGAAAATATAAAACTAAATAGAAACTTAGAGATCAAACAAAACAAATATTTATAATCAAAATAATTAGGGCAACAAAAGAAGAATTAAGAAGAAAACAAGTAGAACATCAAAGAGAAGATATCATAACAACATAACTATAGTAACTTATTAAGAAAATAGCCAGTCATACCTATAGTATATTTGGATAGCCTTATGGGTCAAAAGATATAATAAGGTATCTACCTGCTATTATTGTTACACTTCTCATATTCCTTAATAGAAGTAAAAAAGGCACTAACGGCAAAGTATCTGTTGTGTTCTGGAAAAAATGACTATCAAGTTTTCCCTTCCTTTATTTCTTCCATGCGCAATGCATATACGACTATCTAAGAATCAATATGATCCTCGAACATTTCTTTTTGTACAGAGATAACCAGATCAAAAGATGAATATTAAGCCAAAGCATCCTCATCTGCTGTGAAAATAACTTAACATCCTGTTTGTTTAACGTTTGGGAACCTATCACTGCTGAGATGGAGGTAGAGATTTAAAGTTGTTTCTTGTTGATTCATTTTTTTTTTGCACCTGAGAATATTATGTTTTGTTTCTCTATTGTTATTTGAACAATTTGACTCTTTCATCTAGTAGAGTCATCACCTTCTTCGCATTTAATTACATTGGAAAATAACTTGCAAATTTTATCATAACCATTCCTCATTAGTTATCCCCAAATTTCATTATCAAAATATAACTTATGGTCTTCTTGATGAATTCCACCAATTCCTTCTTGGATCAAAGGGTTAAAGTTCAAGAAAATAACACACATTTGTTGATTGGAAATCAGAATCGGACGTTCCAACTACAATATATTTTGCAAGATATTTATCCAACCATATAATATTTACATACATTAGAAACAGAGTGATTATTGTTATCGAAGGTTTCAAAATATGAACAAGTAAATACAAGAACAAACAAAAAGAATTCATTTTTTCAAATGGCTAATGCCTAAACAAAAACAATGCTTGTGACCTTTGCTAGCTTTAACAATTAACTGTAACACTACAATTGCACTAATGTACAAAACCACAATAAAAAAACACAAAAAATTTAAACTTAAATAGTCCTTAGCAAATTAGCAGCGCAACAATAGCAGTGATTGGACAATAGCCAAAAATTAAAGATGAAGTAGAAGACTATTTAAAAAACAAGAATGAGATGGAGAAAAAATTATTTCTTGTTGATCGCAACAACAACAGTGATTGTGAGTGGCAACAACTGAGTAGAATTTTGTCCCTCTAAATTAAGTAGTTTTGAGCAAAAATTCAATCGATTCTGAGTAGCAACAGCCAATTGTGAAATCAAAAATGTGAATTATAGTGTGAAAGGCATAAATTTTAATGACTAGTGAGAGAAGGTATAAAATTAAAAACTATAAAGTGTAAAGTAACCCTATACTATTATTACCTTTCGTCCTTTGCCCTTTGGGCCGCTTGGGTAGACATTAACCCTTTCAATTTTGGACTGCCTTAGAATATTAAGTGGCCTGTTAGGCTAAATAGTGTAGTGTACTTATTTTCTTATCGGTCTATCTGGTAGCTCAAATAAAAATTACCTGAACCCGAAGTTCAAACCGATAAGCCAGTAACAAAAATATTTTACCCGACAACCGACCCAAAAACAAACAAAATTGACCCATTAACCCAATAAACTAATTATTGATTTGGGTTAATGGGTTGAATCGAATAATGCGCAGCCTTACTAGTCTTCCTTGGTCGCGGAACCAATTTGATTCGATTTGTGTCATCGTGGATAGGATGATGAAGTCTGCTCAGTTTTTACTAGTGAGGACTACCTTTTTGGCGGAATATTATATGAAGTTGTATCTTCATGAGGTTGTGAATCTACATGGGGTAAGCTAATTCAATTATCTCTGATCATGGTACACAATTTTTATCTCATTTTTGGCGGTCTTTTCAGAAGGTATTGGGTACTAAGGTGAGTCTGTGTAATGCTTTTCATCCTTAGACGGATGGGAAAGTGGAGAGGACTATTCTAACATTAGAAGATATGCTTCAGGCTTGTGTGATTGATTATGGTGGCAATTGGGTTGAGCATCTACCTTTATTAGAGTTTTCTTACAACAATAGCTATCATTATTGTATCGGTATGGCCCCTTTTTAGGCATTGTATGGTAGAAGGTGTAGATCTCCTATTGGATGGTTTGATCTTGGTAAAAAAGACATGTTTGGTCCAGATTTGGTTTATAAGGCTATGGAAAAGGTGAAGGTGATTTGGGATAGGCTTAAGGCTGCCTAAAGTTGGCCAAAGTCCTATGTAGATGTAAGGCGTAGATATTTGGATTTTGAGGTTAGGGATAAGGTGTTCCTAAAGGTATCTTCCATGAAGGGAGTGATGCAGTTTGGTAAGAAGGGGAAGCTCAGTCCCCGTTCTGTTGGTCCTTATTTAATTTTGCGGAGGGTTGGTAATGTTGCTTATGAATTGGAGTTGCCTTCTAGCATGAGCTCCATTCATTCGGTATTTCATGTCTCCATGTTTAGGAAATTTCTTGGTGATCCTTCTTCGGTGGTTCCCTTATAGGACTTGGGTATCTCAAATTCTCTGTCCTATGAAGAGGTCCTAGTTGAGTTACTGGATCGGTAGGTTCATCGATTTCATACCAAGGATGTGGCCTCATTTAAGGTTCTATATAGGAACCACAAGATGGAAGAGGCTACATAGGAAGAGAAGAAAGACATAAATTCTAAGTATCTGCATTTATTTTTGTAATAACCTGTACTTCTACCTAGCTTGAAATCATCCCATGTATGTGAGAAACTTACTTTGAAAAATGAATCCATTTTTGTACGCATGGAATTTTTATGATTTTCACTTTTTATCATGTGGGAAATTGAATTAGCTTCCCAACGATACCAATTTCATCCAAATCCAGTATCAAAGTAAAAAGTTATGGACATTTTACTCAGAGCTGTCAGAATCACCCAGGTGAGATGGCCAGGTTGACGGACCGTCGAACTTGCGACGGACCTTCTCCTAGACCATAGCAGCCAAGGCAGTGAGTAAACCTTCTGGATAAGGTACGACGGATAGGTTTATGGAATGTCGAACTTGCAATGGACTATCGCCCAAGCTGCCGCTATAAGGCAGTGAGTTTTTTTGGTCCACGTATGATGGTCAAAATGACGGACTGTCGAGCTAGCGACGGACCATCGTACGAGCCATTGCAGGTCCCGTTTGGTGAATTGTAAGTCATTTTTAAAGGGTATTTGGGTATTTTTTCACTTGTTTTAACCCCTAATTATATCAGACCAAAGCTTATAAGTTCATTATTCATTCACAACATCAAATTAGGGTTACTCTCAAAGGTCAATACCCAAGAACAAGAAACTCTAGGTGTTTAATTCCAAGTCAAGAATTCAAGTTTTCCTCCATCAATAATTATAAGATCATCCACCCAGGTAAGTCATGTGTTAATTCATGGGTCCCTTTTCAACCATGAAGCTCAAGAATCTCTTTTCAAAATCCAAGATTTGTGTATTTATGAATGTTCACAATTTAAATTGAATTGAAATTCATGTTCACGATGTTGTGGGGTTTTGATTCATGTTTTAAATTACATATCCTAATGATTCACCCTAGAATGTGATGATTTGCATAATAATCATGATAAAACCTTAAATTTACAAGTTGATTTATGTATCCATGATTATTTTATGTGTTGATGATTGTATAACCAAAGCATGCTCCCCATGTGTTTGATTAAATACCTATGTGAAGGAAAAGTGCCATACTAGTATGATACTATGAAATCCCCATTTATGTACAAGTTTATGCATGTCAAGTGTTTGATGAAATGTCTTAGTCAATGAGCTATGGATATATGTGTGTCCATTATGGTACTTTAGAACTTTTACTTTATTAATTCTTTATCTTATTATATTATGGATTGTCGATGTTGGTCATGTATTCAAAAAAGTCATGCTTTGTCAGTTTTCATTCTATTGAGTCTTGGGGGTACTTGTACCTGGAAATTAGTTGTGTGCCTAGAGCCAGTGTCATGTTTTCGAGATACTCTCAGTCATGACATGTCCAGAGAAATTCAGTCAGTCATATGACTCAGGAAAACTAAGTAAACTCAGTAATCTCAGAAATTCAGTAATCTCAGTAGTATTTCGTCAGTCAACGGAACTCAGTTAACTCAGTCCAGTCAGTTCAGTTAATCATGTTCAGTGACTATCCAGATGGGAGTAGATATTAGCACCGAGCGAACCCAAGGATGGGAACCCACCTGTTATATGAGGGTATGATTCTTAGAAGCAATCCTTGCATTCCAGAACAATGTAGCCAGCGTAGGTTAAGACATCATAGCCTATTATATGAGGGAATATGAGGTGGCTTAACCTATTATATGAGGGTTCCCACCGTTCTCACTAGAGTCACTTGTTATATGAGGGTTACTCACAGATTTTCCTACGAGTGACACGGTATTGACACCCTTCCAATTGGGGTTACAAATTGGACCCCAACTCAGCAATAATGGCGTACTAGGGGCATGTCAGTTAGATGAATACTTCCCATAGTCTCAGTTATAGATCAGGACTGTCAGATACAGTCATTCAGTCTCAGTAAAAGAACTCAAATAATTCTCTAGATTTTAGGACTGTCAGATACAGTCAACTCAGAATAGTACAGAACTCAGCTAGTTTCATCAAAAACTAGACTATCAGATACAATCGCTCTGTATCAGTTATTTCAGTTATACAATTATCAGTATCTCATGTTATCAGTACTTAGGCTCAGTAATCATGTTATCATAAACTTAATTATAATTACTATGTATTCATGCATGTATTCTCACGTTCATGTTATTCACTCAGTTAGTATAGTCCATACATGTGAACCCTTTGCACTCATCCTACCTCACATGCATACCAGTACATTCCAATGTACTGACATATTTGCGCTATGGTGTTTTATACCATAGGTTCAGAAGCACGAGCTCTAGAGCATCAATAGTATTCCAGCGTCAGCAGTCAGACTTAGCAGTAAGCCCTCATCCTTCGAGGACATGACCATTACTTTATTGTCTCATTAATTAATTTATTAGTTGGAGTTAGTTGGGGACATATCCCATCAACTCCTTATTCAGATAGTTCAGTCATTTAGAGTTTTTTCAGACTAGCCTGTTCAGACAGTTACTTCAGTTGTTTTGGGTATTTCATACCCTACCCAGATGTTATATTTTTATCATATATTATGTCTTAGTTTTGAACCTTACGGCCTTACAACCATTAATTTTGTATTTCTAAAGTATTTTATGTTGTGTTTAGGTACAGATATCAGTCATGGGTTAGCTTGAGGTCTTTCGGGGTCATGAGCACCGTGTAGCATTCTGGGTACTAGATTTGGGGTGTTACAGTTTTTTTCTCTTGAGATTCATGCAGAAGATATGTGTTCTTGAACAGTTCTTTATTTTCTCAATTTTTTAAGGGAAAGATTGATATCTTTGTATTTGTCTTAGTTAACTTGATTAAGGGTTGGATTGATATTTTTTAATGCAAACAAATCATACTTGTGGTTACCCTACCTTATCCATCATTCAGGGATGAATGAGCCTAGTGGGGGAGACTAGAACACCCTGGGTTCCTGGACCTTGGAAAATTTCTTGGATTTCTAGCCTATAGAAAGGATACGACTTGGAGAAACAAATTGTACACTAGGATATGAGGGGTATGGGTTTGTCGTATGATGACCAGTATTGGTTGGTTGGTTAGATTTGGTTTCTAAAATGGATACGACTTGGGTGGTACGAGTCATATCAATGCATACAGGTTATTTGGTTACTTTACTTAGTGTTAGACTTGGTAACTTAAGTTGGATCTGATTATGGGTGGATCCCCATCAGCCATGATATAGGTTACGAGTCGTACCATGTACTCGTATGGTTGTTAGTGTTCAATCCTATTGGGATTCTATTCTGCTAAGGTTATGGATCATGGGTACTAGTTATATACTTGGATATGACATGTTTAGGGTGATTTGTACCTTTGACATTGTTGGGTCCAAGAGAGTTGGCCTTATGTACGAGTGATGGGTACCACTCGTATTAAAGGGTATGAATGATATGGATAGTCGTACCCACCAGACGGGATTTCTGGGAGTTTAAGTGAGGGAAATCTAGACATATGTCCACTTAAACTAATAAGGCCCCACGACTTATATTTTTATTGGGAGAATATTTGCCCTATTATTCTACTCATTAATACTTAGAAACTTCTCTTAAACACTCTACAAATCTCTCTAAAACTTTTGGGTAAAGGAAGGCTAGGGTTTCATATTAAGGATTAATGTAGGGCTTGTGTTGGTGATTCGTCTCCATTATCTTCTTGGTTTAAGGTATGTTTTCTTCTCTCATTGTTAGATCCAACTAAAGGAATAGTTTTATACAATGTTTTCATGGTTTGATTATTGTATGATTTTGGATTTTCAAATATAATTCGGGGGATTTGGTTATAAATTCTTGGTTATGGTTTTCCCATATTTTAATTATTTTTATATATGCTTTAATGGTGGTTTTGGAAAATTAGTTGCATGGAAATGGTTATTTGGTAATTTGATTTGGTTTTGGAAATACTATGCCCCAATGTGTTTGATAAAATACCTATGAGAATGTTTTCACTACATTATTGGATTTTAATGGAACGATTGCATAGTTTAAACTTTGTAATGGAACCCTAAATGGATAAATTATTTGGAATGGTTTAAATGGAATGGTTTGGTGGTCCTAGTTATGGTTAATTCAACTCCTTGTGGGGTCTAATGGAATCCCCCTAATAAATATGTTAATAAATAACTTGTGGGGTAAATGGGATTTCCCCAAGCAACTTAATAATGGAATACTTTTGGGTACATGGGACTCCCCCAAGTTAACTTGGTAAATAGGGCCACCGGAATCCCTTTACCTTAAAGGGTTTGGCTAAGGACAATAATTACAAGTTATAGTCGGTATGACGATACCACTAATCATAGCCTTGGTAAATAGTTAATGGAATAATGGATTGGTAGGTTGGAAATGGTTTTAAATTGGGCAATAATGGCAGGGTGTGATAGCCCACCGTGGAAGTGGCAATTTCATGAACAAACACTGGAAACTCATGTTTGTCGTTATGAGAGGTAGGGTATGGCGACCTTTTTATGATACTATGAGGTACTCGAAAGTCCTCTAAGTACATTGTACATATGTATCATGGAGGGTGAGGGTACTTGGGAATCCCTTACTCTTCTTGTTTCTTCGGTTTGTGTGGCTACACGTATAAGGTCCTGTTCAGGGGGTTACACTGGACCCATATAGACCGTTGGTGGTTAAGGACGGTTAAGATTCATATACTCAGGTTAATGGTTTAAAATAAATGCTAAACCTGGTTCCCTTTCCAGGCATGGTTATATATATGTATGTTTTGTAAGCATATGGTTGGTTTACTTGGTTGGCATTATTTTATCCTTATCCCAAGTTTATGCTAGCATTCATCCACTAACCTGTCTTCAGGCGGCTGTATCCCCACAGAGTTCCGGTACTTCCTATTTTACTCCTCATGCATAGCTATCAGGCATTTGGGATCAACTACTTGATTGAAGTAGTGAGCTTCCATTTTTCCAGATAGCTCAATTTTATGGATGTTATTTTATACTTTGGTTTATTTATGTATATTGGTTTTGGGTATGGTTGGGGGCATGTCCTAACTGGATTTTGGTGTTCTTTTGGTTAGAGGATTTTGTGGAACTACTATGGGTTGGTATAGGCGAGATTAGTATTGGTGTCTGCCTTAGCATTGGTATTGGTATTGGGGATGATACCATAGGACTAAATTTTTCACTTTTCCATCCTCTTTTATTTTGGGATTATATATAGTTGTTGTGAAACTTATATGGTTATGGTTTGGTTGGTTTGGCTATTGGTTGGGTTTGGACGATTGGACTCAGTTGGGTTGGTCTCGGTAATAGACATATCCAAGAGTTTGTAAATTGGATAGCTACACTATTTTGTTATATGCTTGAAATTCAGCCAACTCAGGAAAGTCGACTAGATGTTGGATTGGGTAAAGGGGGTGGTGTCCGATCCCGGTCGGACTTGGGACGCCCATTACGATAAGGTCCCGGGTTGGGTCATGTCATCTTTCTAAAATTTATGAGTTCTACCGAACCTCAAAATTCATGCTAAATCTAGATGTTAAATTGAAATTCTGGGATTTCATGAAAATTCATGTAGTTCATGTTCAAATCATATTAGTTGGGTCCGTACAAGAAAGCCACAATCATGTATGGAATATTATGAAAGGAAATCTAAAAATCATGTAGTTCACAAGTCTAAATCATTAATAGTAATGCATAATGTCATGATAAATCATAATGACATCAAAGCATGAGAATTCACTTTTACCCTAACTTAAAAATCCAATATCTTGAATTTAAAACTAGAAATTTTGGGCACAAGGGTGAAATGAAACCCTCGGTAAATACCCACATAATTGGAACTTGATTCTTGCTAAGAGCTTGGATTCTTGAAGCATTAAGAGGAACCCTAGTTTCTGACTTTAAGAGAATTAAAGCATAACACCTTGTCTATATTTTGAGTGTTACAGAATAATAATGGGAAAACAAATGCTTAATTCCCTTTAACCTCCTTAGTAATTCCCTTTAACCTCCTTATGACGAAGCTTATGTGTACGAAATAAGGAAAGTATGAAAATACCCTTGAGAAATTATTTATAAAAATTGTTGGAACTATCCCAAGACCACATGGTATGACTGGTTAGTTGTCACCTTTAGTAATTCTGAGTGATTCATTAGTTCCTAGGCTAAGTCTCCCTAGTGACCATGACCACACCCCATGACTCGTGGAATCTACCAACAAGTCGTGGTATGCCCTTGTGTCCACTTAGGTATATTTGTCGAGTTTCAGGACTTGACTTGGATTGCTCAAAATGATTCATAGAATGATTCATCCTAATTCAACACAGGTCATAGTCATCAATCATTATCATTGGGTAATATTGTGATCTTTGGAACTTTTTGGCTTGTCACTTAAAATAGATCCATCAAACTAGTCTTTGGTGCTGACCATGACTCATAGTTTGTGTTGTTCTATGAAGGGAAATTTGGATTTTTCTTCTAGCTTCTTCTATAAATCTGATATATAATCTTAGGAACTTTTGGAGTGTTATATTATCTGACAGCACCCAAGCGCACATACTAGTGTACGTGGTCTATCAAGTAGTAAAGTAGCCTTCAAGAAAGCCGGATATTGATCCCACAAGGATTAGTTCCAATAACTATTCAATTTTAGTTTTACTTATAAGATTAACTTGATGTGGAATAACCAAATAGAGTTTTGAATATTGTAAATTGCAAGTAAAGTAAACAATGCGTAAAATAAAGTAATTGAGACAATCAATGGAGTAAAGTCCAGGGTTAAAGCACTTTGAACAATCATAATATGTTATTGAACTTCATTCGTCAATTTTCTTATCTTGGTTATTGATTCGTATGGTTAATTGCATGATCATGATCTCCCGTCCTCTAACCGTTTACCTAATTTGGACACTACAACTACATCATTGAGCGGGGATGTAATAATCCAATTAAGTTCTTTAAGCTATCATCCTACGTGTGAATCAAGTGAGGCTTCTAAGTACATCCCTGTCCTAGATGCTAATTTGAATTCCTTATTTTATAAAAGAATACAAACCAAATTTTGTTCATTCCCATGTTCTATCTCCCGATTCCCTCTCCCGAGATCACAAGGGTGACAATAGATGTATTTTTCGGGTGATCAATCCATCAAATAATTAAATCAAGAATAAATAAAGAACTAATAATGATAAGAAAATTAAGCAAATTTAATCCAAAATAATAGTACTTATGTTCTTGGCTTTAACCCCGATAAGAGGGCATTTTGCCATGCATTGTCATAATCGTAATCAGAAGAGTGTAATTAACAGCTAAAGACATGAATGAACTAAATTAAAGTAATAAAAAGATCAAAGAAGAAGTTGCAGCATCCCCTCAATATCCAAATGTGTCCAAGACTATCCAAGATGAATAAATAACGTGTAAAGCATGTATTTATAGTAAAATATGAGATGCCTAAGCCGTGTAGGACAAGGGTCACATTTTGGCCTTGCTTAGAATACCCAACGTGCCACGTTGGTTGCTCAAGTCAATTTGCCAATGCGTCACATCACATAATAAACCCATATAGACAATGCATCGTGTTGGACACTCAATTCAACTAGGCAAGGCATTGCGGCTCTAACGCGTTGGTTCACTGGAAGTTGCTTCCGAAATTTTGGTTAAGTGTTGAATGTCCCTCCTACCATCCCTTGTATTGTGGTGCATTTCCAATGGATTTCCAGCCATTATATCATAAATATATCACCATATTCATCTCACAAAGCTTCCTACATAATCACACACCATATATTAGAGATCATAACAACACAATATCCTCAACGATGAATCAAAAACACAAGCTAAGACTAGATTTTCCACGATAATCTTTAACTTTATGTTCTGACTCTTAACTTAATCCAATTGACCTTTGTACATTACCAATAATTTATTCCACTCATAATTACACATTGAAACCATTTGAAACTCCTTAAACACATTATAATCCATCAAGATAGACTAGACACACAACTAGCTCAAGCTAGTAAAATTAGTTTCCTCGATTGAACTCTAAATGACTAAATTAAGTACAAACTTGTTTTAAAACACTTTGAACCGTTTTAATCACATCCTTGAACCCTTATACACTTGTTTATATCATATTAACACATAAAGAACAAAAATAATCCTCAAAATAAAGCTAAATAAGCTAGAATAGTGACATTAGAGTGCATAAATACACCCAACATCATTATGTCACCCTTTGAAACATTTATACTCAACTGAAGATTCACTAAGTTGAAAAGATAAGGAAAGAGCACTAATCCGAAAAACTAAATTACAAAAGTTTATTACTAACATAGTAACTAATTTTGACAAAAATATAGACTGAATTGAATTCATAATACATGCTTGAATACTAAAATAAGAAAGAAACTAAGTGACAAAAACCAAACAAGGGCCTTGTCTAAAACGCATCTCAAGTCCAATCGGGATCGGAGACATCCCCCGTCACCCAACCCAACAAACCAAGATGTACCCTGAGTTGGATAAATTCCGAACATATAACAAGATAGCATATTTGTACCAATCCTGACTCTGGGATAGGTCCAACACCGTGACTAACCCAAGAAAGTCCAACTATCCATTACTAACCAATAACCATAACCAAAACCGAAATAATAACCAAGTTCCTGTCTATAACATAACATAAGAGAATGGAACAATAAAAAGTTCAGTCAAACAGTATCATACCCAATACCAATGACAATACTAAGGCTGATACCACTACCAACACCGCCCATTCCAACCCATAGTAGTCCAAAAACCCTCTAACCAAAAGAAAAATAATACCCGATTGGGACATGCCCCAACCATAGACAAAACCAATATCCATAAAATAATCAAAGTATGAGAAGATGTCCATGATATTAAATGGAGCCTTTCGGAGTATGGAAGCTCACCACTTCAATCCAATAGTTGATCTCGAATTATATCACTAAGTAGGAGTAGAATGTTCGGTACCTGCATCGCGTAGGGATACAACCGCTCGAAGATAGGTTTGCGGGTGAATGCTAACAAGAACTTAGGATAAGGATAATATAGTGCCAACCTTTAAAACCAAAAAACCAACTATATACACACATATCTATACATATATACATATATAAACCATGTCGGGAAAGTAAACCGGGTTTAGCATGCATTTAAAACATTAACCTGGGTATGTGTAGCTTAACCATCCTAGAACCACCCACAGGCTATAAGGATCAAGTGTAACCCCTTGAACGGGCCCCGATGTGTTTAGCCGTACGAATTGGAGATACCAAAGGAGTAGGGGATTCACAAGTGCCTTTCACTCTCCATGATACATATGTACAATTGTGACTTAGGGAATTCCTATGTACCCTATATGGTCATCATGACCAATCCTCATGTCGGCAAATATGATTTTCCACTTTCCATCCATTAGACTCACACCTTCATGGTTAGTTATCACACCCCACCGTTGTTGCCCATTTAAAACCATTTCCACATAACCAAGACAACCATTAAACTTATTATTAACCAACGTTATATGTAGTGGTATCATCATACCGACTATAGCTTGCAAGAAATCTCCTTAGCCAACCTTTTAGAGAAGAAGGTATTCTCGTGTACCCATAGATTATATTATTTAGTTGCTTGGGGGATTCCCATATACCCCATAAGTATGTTCATTAATATGGTTGCTGGGGGATTCCTTTGTACCCCATAAGGATGTTCAATTAACCATAACCATGACCACAGAGACCTTACCAATTATCCATTCCAAACTATTTAAACTATTTAGGTTTCCATTACCAAGTTATACTAGGCAATAGTTCCATTAAAAGTCCAAGAATATAGTAAAAGCATTCTCATAAGCATTTTATCAAACATGTTGAGGGCATAGTGTTTCCAAAGCCAAAACCAAGTACCAATTACCCATTCCTAGGCAACCAAGCATACAAACCATCATTATAATATGAAAACCATAAATAAAAGACATGGAAAAACCATTACCAGTCATTTTAACCAAAACCTCCGACATATGTTTGAAAACCCAAAACCATACAATAATTAAACCATGAAAATAGTTCATAAATTATGCCTTTAATTGGAACTAATAATGAGAGAGGAGTAAATTGCCTTAGATTAAGAAGAAGATGAATAAAAACCACCTTTAAAAGTCCCAATTTGATCCTATTGGTGAAACCCTAGACTTCCTTGACCTAAGAGCCTTTGAGAGAATTTGAGAGAGTTTCTAAGTGTTTAAGTGATTTCAAATAGGTTAATTAAAGCCCCAAAAGGTGTTTTAAGTCGTGGGTCCCATGGAGTTGTAAAATAAAATGTCCAAATTAACCTCAACTTAAACTGTATAAAATCCCTGTAGGTGGGTACGACTCCATCATACTATCCGTACCCAAGGGTATAAGTGGTACCCTTACTCGTACCCTAGGCCTCACCTTAGACCCCCACATTGGTCAACATATGACCATGCAATACAAACCATATCCAAGGGTACAACTAGTATCCTTAACCCGTACCTATAATAGAACCAAGAGGTTTTGACACTGTCTAACATACGAGTTGGACAATATGACTCGTACCCTATCTCACGCTCCATGGTGAACCACTCATACTCAGATCCAAGTCACTTTACTAAGTTTCAAATTAAGTAAAGGAAAACCCAACCATATGACCTATCACCCACCATATGACTCGTACCCACCCAAATCATACCCATTCTAAAAGCTCAACCATCCAACACTACCCAACACTGGACAACATACGACAGGATCATACTACCAGTACCCTACTATACGACCAGTACCCCAACTCGAATAATATCTAAAAGCCAAAAACCTAGGAAAATTTCTAAGGTCCAAAACCTAAGGTGTTTCAGTCTCCCCTACGAGGATCATTCGTCTCCAAATAATGGACAAGGTAGTACCAGCACGAGTTACCCCCCAAACATAACCATTCTAACCTTTAACTAAGTTAGAAAACAAAGATACAAGGAAACAAGTCTTCCTCTAACCAAGTCACAAAACAAAGAAGTGATCAAGAATACATACCTTCCGCACAAATATCCAAAGCAGAAAATAAATGTTGATACTTAGAATTTATGTCCTCTTCAAGTAGCTTCTTCCACCTTGTGGTTCCGCCGAAGAACCTTAACCGAAGCTACATCCTTGGTCCGCAACCGAAAAACCTACTAATCCAAGATCTCAATTGGGATCTCTTCATAAGACAGAGAACCCGAGATACCCAATCTTTCCAAAGGAATAACTGATAAAGGATCACCTATACACTTCCTCAACATGAAGACATGGAACACCGGACGAATGGAGCTCCAACTAGAAAGCAACTCCAATTCATAAGCAACATTACTAACCCTTCTCAAAATCACATAAGGACCAACTATCGGGGACTGAGCTTGCCATTTATTCCAAACCACATTACTTCCTTTATAGGAGACACCTATAGGAATACCCTATCCCCAACATCAAAATCCAAGTCCTATGCCTTTCATCCATATAGGACTTTTGTCAACTCTGAGCAGCCTTAAGCCTATCTCGGATCACCTTCACCTTTTCTATAGCTTGTTAAGACAAGTCTGAAACAAACATATCTGCCTTACCAACCTAGAACCACCCTATAGGATATCTACATCTCTTACCATACAATGACTTAAAAGGGGCCATTCTAATACTAGAATTGTAAATATTTGTTGTAAGAAAAATCTACAAGAGGTAGATGCTCAATCCACCTACCACCATAGTTAATCACACATGACTTAATCATATCCTACAATGTCTGAATAGTCCTCTCTACTTGTCCATCGATCTGCGCATGAAAAGCAGTACTCAGACTAACCGTAGTCCCTAACCCCTTCTAAAATAACTGCCAGAAATAAGGTCAAAACTGCATACCATGATCAGAGATGACAAAAATAGGTACCCCATGCAGCTTCACAATTTCATGAAGATACAACCTTACAGAATTCTTTGATGAAAAGTTCATCCTCACTTGCAAGAAGTGAGCAAACTTTGTCATCCTATCCATAATGACCCAAACAAAATCAAATTGGTTTCGAGACCAACAAAGATGAATAAAAAACATCCATGTTGACCAGTTTAGATTTCTATTCCAATAATTCAATCTCTTCATACAACTCTTCGAGCCTCATGTGATCAACTTTTCCTTGTTGGTACACTATACACTTGGCTACAAAGTTAGCCACATCCTTCATCATTCCACCAATACATCTCCTTGAGGTCATGATACATTTTCATCAAATTGGGATGAACAACATTGCATGATTCTTGCCCCTCAGCAAAATCCTTTCACGTAAATAATTGACATTGGGAACACATAACCTCTCTTGGTACCACAAGATACCATCACTACTAACCTTAAATACCATCACCTTTTGCCCACCTATATCACCCTTGATTTTCCTCAAAAAAGGATCAAGCATTTGATTTTCCTTGATCTCTGCACCAAGAGACGACCGCAACACTTCTTGTACCAACATACCACCATTCTCGGAGTATAGAAAATGAAACCCAAGATTAGCCAAGTGGTGAATATCCTTCACCAACTCTTACTTCTCTTTCTCCATATACACCAAAATCCCCATAGACAACTTGCTAAGAGAATTAGCAACTACGTTAGCTTTACATGAGTGGTATTGATGACTCATGTCGTAATCTTTGATAAGCTAAAGCCATTTTCTCTAGCTGAGATTATGCTCCTTCTGAGTAAATACATACTGCAGACTCTTATGATCCGAGAAGATATCTACATGCACTCCTTACAAATAGTTCTACGAAATCTTCAATGCAAGCACCACTGCTAAAACATCCAAATCATGAGTTGGATAATTCCTCTCATGCACCTTCAACTACCTAGAAGCATAAGCAATCACCTTACCATGCTGCATCAAAACATAGCTAAGCCCCACCCGAGTTATATAATAGTAAACCACAAACCCCTCATTGCCCTTAGGCAAAGTCATAACCGAAGCTGAAGTTAACTTATCCTTCAGCTTCTTAAGACTCCCTCATAATCATTGGACCATAGAAATTTCACTTTCTTCTGAGTCAATCGAATTAAAATGGCAGCTATAGAAGAAACGCTCACCGCAAACCTCCTATAATACCCAGCTAAACCCAACAAGCTTTGAATATCGGTTCGTGGGTATAGGAAACTTCTTAACTATTGCAACCTTTTGTGGATCCATCATGATCCCCTCATAAGAAATAATATGACCCAGAAAAGTGACAATATTCAACCAAAACTCACATTTTGAGAACTTGGCATACAACTACTGCTCTTTCAAGGTCTGCTACACCACACAAAGGTGATTAGCATAATCTACCTCACTCTTAGAACACACCAGGATGTCATCTATGAACACAATGACAAATAGGTCCTGAAATTGGCAAAAAACACTATTTAGCAAATCTATAAACTCTGCCAGAGCGTTGGTCAATACAAATGATATTACAAAGAACTCAAAGTGCTCGTACCGAGTATGGAAAGCCTTCTTAGGGATATCCACCTCCCTAATCTTAATATGATGATACCCATATCTAAGATCAACCTTTGAGAAGAATTTGGTACCTTGCAACTGATCAAACAAGTCAACTATCCTTGGAAGAGGATACTTGTTCTTAACTATCACCTTATTCAACTGCTTGTAGTTAATGAATATCCAAAGGAAACCATCCTTCTTACACGCGAATAACACTGATGCACCCCACGGGGACACACTAGGATGGATAAAACCCTTATCAAAAAGATCCTTAAGCTATTTTTTTAACTCTTTCAGCTCAGTTGGAGCCATCCTAAAAGGGGAAATAGTTATTGGACAAGCGTTCGAAACAAAGTCAATACCAAACTCAATTTTTTTATCATGTGGAACACTAAGGAGGTCATCAGGAAATACCTCAGGAAATTTATTCCCACCAGAACCGAAAGTAAAGAAGGATCTTCCGAGTCAAAATCTTTAACCCAAACTAAATTATAAAGACACCCCTTAGAGATTAACCATCGAACACTAAGATATTATATAAATTTTCCCTTAGTAGCTCAGGAACCACCCTTCTATTCAATGACCAGTTCACCAGTGTACCTAAAGACAACCATACAGGTCCAAAAATCTAAGGATGTGTAGCACCAATGTAACCAATCCATACCCATGATAACATCAAAATCCATAATATCTAGTTCAAACAAATCTACCAAGGTTTTCTTATTACCGAAAGATACTACACACACCCTATAGACTCTTTTAGAAATAACAGAGACACTTACTAGGGTAGCAACAGAAAAACAATCCTAAATATCCTCGGGATCAAAACAAAAATACAACCACATACGGGGTCACAAAAGAAAGAATAGATCCTAGATCAAGAAAGCAATACACGTCATGAGAAAAGAATTGCAACTACCAATCACGACATTAGGTGATGCCTCATACTCTTGTCGCGTAGAAAGAGCATATAACCGCTCCTGATCTGTACCAGTACTTAAAGATTAATAGATACAGAAGAAGCACCCTTTGGTTTAGGAGAAGATGAAAAATCAACTAGAACCTTATTCGCTCCCGAAGTAATTTTACCAATCGGACAATTTCTGAGCATATGGCCTGGTTCACCACATTTAAAACACCTTTCCATCCCTTCATCATAGAAATCTTGATATAACCTATCATAAATCCTATAAGGAGGACACGAAGAAGCTAATTTTTCCCCACTATCCTGATATTGGGCACCTTGTTCCCTGAAGTTGTCGCCACCCTGTTGACGCATATAACCCGACACCTTTGGGTAGGGAGCACTACCTGTGGAGAAAGAAAAAAAACTCCCCCACTTCTTCTTTGGCCACTTTTCACCATCCCTACCACTTTGTTGTTGGCCACCATCTTGTTCAGAGAACCTAAACTTCTTACCCTATCATTCCTCTATCTCAACCTGATTTCTCTTTTTCTTCTCCACCTGTTATATATGAATAATCAAACTAGAGTATTCATGTCCTTGATTAGCAATGCAGTCTTTATTTCAAGGATCAACTCTCGAGATAGTCCAGAGGCAAACTTCCTCATCCTATCCCTCATATTAGCCACCAATTTAGGAGCATACCTAGACAACTGCTGGAATTTTAAGGCATACTCCTTGACCGACATCTTCCACTATTTCAAATTACCAAACTCCTCTGCTTTTGCTTTCCTTAACTCTTGAGTAAAGAAGCACTCCAGAAATGCATTAGAGAAGGTATCCCATAAAGGTGACTACTCAACATCACCCCTTGCTCTATCACATTCCTTGTACCATTGGTACACCACATCCTTGAGTTGATAAATTGCAAACTCCACCCCCATATTAGTGGAATGCATGATCCTAAATATCTTTTCATCTTACCCAGAAAACCCTGAGGATTCTCCTCCACCTTAACACCAGTAAAGGTTGGAGGACTCATCTTCATGAACTAATCAACCCTTTTGGCCTCAGACAATAGAATACCAGATGCATCCAATTTAGTCTGCAAAGCCACCAACTAACCAATTATAGAAATCGATTGACAAAAATTTACATTCATTACGTCGGTCTGAGGAGGACTAGAAAAAAGTAGGGGAACTCCAGAATAATCAGGGACTGGATCCCTAAACCGAGTATAGATCTCTTGAGTAGAACATGTACCATTAACATTATCCCTAGTTGAGACAAGAGAGTTTTATTGAGCATCAGATCATCGAGGCATGATCTAAAATATGAGCAAACAGGAATTAGAAAGGACCTTAGACCTTGTATCTTAAAATAAAACATAAAAAAGAGAAACATTCCTTAATTCCTTGTAGCCTCTCCCTTATGAGTGTGGTGTGCTACACACCCTTAAAACAGACTCTACTCAACACGACTTTGTAGAATCCTAATTAACCATGAACCAAAAGCTCTAATACCTACTTGACATAATATGAACCAGGGCCTTGTCGTAATGGGCATCTCCAGTCCAACCGGGATCGGACACTGCCCCGATTACCCAACCCAACCATCCAACATGTACCTTAAGTTATATAAATTCCGAACATATAATGAGATAGAATATTTGTACCAATCTAGACTCTAGAATAGGTCCACATCCATGACCAACCAATGAAAGTCCAACCACCCATTACCAACCAATAACCATAACCAAAACTAAAACAATAAACAAGTTCCTGTCTATAACATAACATAAAAGGATGGAACAATCATGAGTTCAGTTAAACAGTACCATCCCCAATACCAATGCTAATACAAAGGCTGCAACCACTACCGACACTGCCCATTCCAACCCATAGTAGTCCCACAAAGTCTCTACTCACAAGAAATACAATATCCGATTGGGACATGCCCCAAACTATAGCCAAAAACAATATACACAAAATAGCTAAAGTATGAGAAAATGTCCATGATATGAAATGGATCCTTTTGAAGTATGGAAGCTCACCACTTCAATATAATAGTTGATCCCAAATCTGATTACTAAGTAGGAGGAGTAGAATGGTCGGTTCCTACATCACATTGGGATACCGCCGATGCTAGCAAGAGCTCAGTCTAAGTATATGATAATTCCAACCTTTAAGACCAAACAAACAACTATATGAATTAATATCCATACATATATACTTATATAAATATATAAACCATGCCGAGAAGGAGAAGCGGTCTTGGTATGCATTTAAAACATTATCATCTGTATGTGTTGATTATCCATCCTAAAACCACCCATGGGCTATGTAGGTCTAGTGTAACCCCCTGAACGGGCCCTGATGGATGTAGCGGCATGAACCAGAAATACCACAGGAGTAGAGGATTCCCAAGTACCCTTCACTCTCCATCATACATATATACAATTATAACTTAAGGGATTTCCATGTACCCCATATGGTTATCATGACTAGTCCTTATTTTGGAAAAAAAGAGTTTCCAGTATCCATCCATTAGAATAACACCTTCACGGTTAGCTATCACACTGTAATCCCCGGATTTTCTTTAAGTATAGTTTTATCTTTAAGAAGAGTAAGGGATGACTTCCCAAGTGATAAATATTTTAAACCATGTAGAATTTCCCTAATATCAACTTTTTTTCATGTAGAGAATTGAATTAGATTTTCAACGATACCAATTTCGTCCAAATACGGTATCGGGGTGAAAAGTTATGGCCATTTTACTGAGAGTTGTCAAAACCGCCCAGGAGTGACGGACACGTTGACGGACCATCGAGTTTACGATAGAACATCGCCCGAACCGTCACAACCAAGGTAGTGACTCCCTTTTCTATCCCAAGTGTGATGGCCAAGACGACAGACCGTTAAGCTAGCGACGAATTGTCGCTAGGACTGTCGTAACTAAGGTAGCGTGTCCTTTTCTGACCAACATGCGATGGACGATCCAACGGACCATCATACTAGTGATGGACCATCACTCCGACTGTCACAAATACCGTTCATTATTTTAAAGTCATTTTTAAAAGGATCTTTTGGGTCTTTTCTCTTTTAATACCCTGATATATTCAATATGAAGCAGATAGCCTTATTATCTCCAAAGACATCCAAAGGCTAGGGTTTCTTCCTCAATAAAAAACCCAAAATCCTTCTCCAAGAACTTCAAGAACTCACCATATATTCTACAAATTGAGTTGAGATTAGAGTTCCCCAAGTCTAAGGCTTCAACAACCCTCTCTCAAAGTGTAAGAAGAAGAGTTTCAAGCAAGGTTGTTCATCTAGTTTCACAATCTAAGGTATGTGGGGTTTTGAACAAGGGTAATCCTTTCACCCTTGTGTCCAAAGACTTATTTTAAACTATAAGTTTTCTTCAATTTATGAGATTTTACATGAAATTGAATTAGGGATTTTCACCCATTGTTATTGGTTGCAAGCTTTTGATGTTTCCCATGAATTGAAAGTTAAATATCATGATTTTACACATTTTCTTAAGAAATTAAAGCCGGGTTTATACCCTATATTGTTATTCCTTGAGAATTTAATGGTTGCAATGCTCTAGAAATTGAAGTATATGAGTATGTTGAGATTTTAAGAAAAATTGCTGAACATTCCAGATTTCTAGATGATTTGTGTATCCTATGACATCTAGTATGCATTTTGATGAGTCTTAACTTGAGAATTGATTATGGGTCATTAAACCCTACTTGAGATTTCAGTTTTTATGAACTTTTGTGCTATAAGCACCCATGATTTGAGTATTTTGAGATCATTAAGAAAGTTTTGACCTTAATGGTCATAGTAGCTTTAAAATCCACTTTACCAAATGAGATTACAGATTTTATAGTTTGGTTCTAATAAACCATGAGATTATTTTAAAGTGGATTTCCTTGAGATAAGCGTAGCTAACTAAAGGGAGTAGTATTTAGCACTGAGTTGGGTAAGTTACTACAGTTTCATACCCTAGAACTACGTTCCACCGTAGGATTGAGATTTATGGGCCCAAGGCCGAGATAAGTGATCACTGAGTTGAGGTTATACTCCCTGGCAAGAGTATGATGCCTCTCCCCAACGTGAGGTTTCTTTCTAAGGCGGACAAGACGTTGGACTTCATGTAGCTCGCAAGATTTATGTCGGTTAAGAGAACCTTCCTTGAGATAGAATATTTTCCCTAAAGCTTTGAGATAAGTGATTTTCCCTAATAGTAAGATTTTCAAAATAGTTTCTTGAAGTAAAATTTTCCCAAGAAGAATGTAGTTTTTTCTACTAGTAAGAGTTATAGAATTTCGAGTTCCATGTGTCTTGAGTTTAAAAGAGTTCTAAATTCTTGAGCATTAAAGAAGCTTTACTCTCCATGTGATATATGCATGAGTTGGAAAGTATTTTTTAAGGCTTTCTTTATTTTTCGAGTAATGAGAATAAGAGAAGAGTTTAGATTTTAAAGCTAAAGTATAATGACTCACAAGATTTGTGTTACATGCTTCATTCTACATGATTTATGAGCTTATTATATTAGACTTGTTCAAGCTATGTGAGTAATTCATATTTGCATGCATGATTTGATTAAAGAGCATGGATATTGTTTTATGAATATGCATATACTCCCATATACTCAGTACATTCCCAAGTGCTGATCCACATATACGTCTATGTGTTACATTGTCTTATAATGTAGGTTTAGGTTCTCAGTCCCAGCTCATCAGTGATTTTTGAGTACCTTTGTCTACATCTCTATAGTAGTGAGTCATCATGGTTTGAGGATCTATTTTCAAATATTTCAGTATTGTTAGTAGACATATTATTACTTTCAGTTCAGTTTGAGTCAGTTGGGGACCTTTCCCAATGGCTCTCTAGTAGACTTGAGTAGTAGAGGCTTTGTCAGACTAGTTATTAGATTGTTAGTATGTTGAGATTTCCAATTTTTTGGTCATTTGGACCGAGTATTTTCTTCGTATTTCCTATCATTAGATATAACAGTACCAGTGTTTTGTTTATTTAATCTCGAATTGAGTTATTATAGGTAGTAACAGGCTCAAAGGGTTATCTTAGGGCTACTGGTAGCCTTAAGCACAGTGTGATATTCCGGGAGGAGATTTCGGGGTGTTACATACACGCCTCAATTATTAGCCAATTAAATCCATTTCCACATAACCAAAAATACCATTACATTTATTATTAACCATAGGCTATAAGTAGTGGTATCGTCATACCGACTATAGCTTACAAGCAATGTCCTTAGCCAACCTTTTAGAGAAGAAAGGATTCCCATGTACCCATAGATTACATTATTTTGTTGCTTAAGGGATTTCCATGTACCCTATGTTGATTAATTTGTTTTCTTGGGGGATTCTCTTGTATCTCACAAGGATATTCAATTAACCATAGCCATGACCACCAAGACTTTGCCAATTAACCATTTTAAAGCATTTAGGGTTCCATTACCAAGTTATACGATGCAATAGTTCCATTAAAAGTTCAACAATATAGTAAAAGCATTCTTATAGGCATTTTATCAACATATTGAGGGCATAATAGTTTCAAAGCCAAAACCAAGTACCAATTAGCCATTCCCGTGGAATCAAGTATTCAAACAATAGTTATAATATGAAAACTATAAGAAAAAGACATGGAAAACCATTACCAACCATTATAACCAAAACCCCTGACATATATTTGAAAACACAAAACCATACAATAACTAAACCATGAAAATCATTCATAAATCATTCCTTTAGTTGGAACTAACAATGAGGGAGGAGTAAATTTCCATAGATTATGAAAAAGATAAAGAGAAACCACCCTTACAAGTCCCAATTCGGTCCTATTGGTGAAACCCTAGCCTTCCTTGATCTAAGAGCCTTTGAGAGAATTTGAGAGAGTTTTTAAGTGTTTAAGTGATTGGAAATAGGTTAATTGAATCCCCAAAAGGTGTTTTAAGTCATGGGGACCCAAGGATTTATAAGAGGAAATATCCAAATTACCTCCAATTTAAACTATATAAAATCCCCAAAGGTGGGTACAACTCCACCATACCATTCGTACCCTAGATTACAAGTGGTACTCTTACTCATACCCTAGGCCTTACCTTAGAACCCCACACTGGTCAACATATGACCATACTGTCTAAACCATATCCAAGGGTATGATTAATGCCCTTAACTCGTACCCATAATAGAACCAAGAGGGGTTAAAACTATCTAACATACGAGTTGGAAAATACGACTCATACCCTATTTTATTCTCCATAGTGAGCCACTCATACTCAAATCTAAGTTACTTTACTAAGTTTTAGATTAAGTAAAGGAAAAACCAACCATACGACCCATTACCCACCATACGACTCGTACCTACCCAAGATTATGCTCTTAATCTCCATTGATAAGTTTTATGACATGATTTAAAGAAAAAATTGATCTTTTAATCCTAATATAAGATTAGAAAAGTTGTTTATGTTAATTATGATTTAAAGGTAAAGAGAAGTATAACTGGTTTTCATTCTACAAACCCTTATGCTATTTTAAGGTGGATTTCTTAATGTATGAGTACATAAGTATTTCTAGACTAGTATTTAGCACCGAGATGAGAATGCAAATGAGTGTATCCTAAATTCCTAGAAACTACAAGTCACCGTAGATTAAACTTTTTTCCAAGTTTATCAGATTATGCTTTATTACTCATGTTTTATGATATTTCAGCTTTTGGTTTTTATTCATGATCAAGGTGAATCCTTTTACACTTAGAATGCATGATTTGAAAGTATGTTCGTCTTTAGTTTTACTTATTGCATTCATCCCTACATACTCAATACATTCCAAAGTACTGACCACCTATTTGTATCTGTGGCTACATCCCTTTATGATGTAAGTACCAGTTGTAGCCCACACTTCATAATCAGACAATTTGTAGCTTCCATCTAGCGGGTGATGAGTTTTTTTTGAAATGAGGACTCGAGTCAACTACAATTCCATTATCGTATGTTTTATTCTAGTTGTATTCAGAAGTGTCTTGGTACTCAAGTTCATCTTAGTATGGTCTTTCACCCGCAGATAGATGGTCAGGTAAAGAGGGCTATTTAGACTTTACAAGACACATTGAGGGTGTGCGTGATCAATTTCAAGGGTAATTGGGATGACTATTTTTCTTTGATTGAGTTTCCTTATAATAACAATTATCACTCCAGTATTCAGATGGCCCTGCTGGAAGCGCTTTATGGTAGGAGTTGTATATCTTCTATTGGTTGGTTTAAGGTTGGTGAACCTACTTTAATAGGGAAATATCCAGTGCACGAGGAGATGGAAAAGTCTTAGTTGATTAGGGAAAGGCTAAAAACTGCTCAGAGTCATCCAAAATCTTATGCATATATGATAAAGGGAGCTTGAGTTTGACGGTGATGATTTTTTCTACTTAAAGATTTTTCCCATGAAACTAATGAAGAGATTAGGTAAGAAGGGAAAGCTTAGTCCCTGCTACGTTGGTCTTGATAATATTTTGAGTATCTTTGGTAAGGTAGCCTATGTGTTGGAATTGCCTGCAGATTTGTCATCCGTGCATCCAATTTGTCATGTCTCCTTGCTGAAGAAATGGATTGGTGACCCAGCATCAGCCATTTCTTTAGAAACTATAGGCGTGAAAGATAGACTCTCCTACAAATAGCTCTCTATTAAGATCCTCTATCGTCATATTCATAGGTTAAGGAATAAATAGGTTTCCTTAGTAAAGGTTCTGTAGAGAAATCAGTCGATTGAGGGAGCTACTTTGGAAGCAGAGGTAGATATGATGACCAAGTACCCCCATCTTTTCTCTTTGAACTCAGTCCCTACTTGAGGTAATAGTTTCTTTTATTAATTAATTATTTCATTTCTATAGCATTCCATCCAGCTATTTTCATGAAATAACATACATGTATGAGCTTAGTTCAGCCTATATATGATCTATAGATTCAGTTATTAGTTCATGGTTTAGCTTGTCAGTGTTCAGTATAAAATTTCAACTTTCCCCAAGCCTTACAGCTTAGATAGTTTCATTTGGAGATGAATGATCCCAAGATAAAGATATTGTAAGACACTAAGTTTTTAAGATCTAGACCTGTCAAAAGATAGATAATTGAGTTAACTTCCCAACGTCACCAGTCTCGCCTATATCTGAAATTATAATAAATAATTTTGGATGATTTGACTGAGTAACAGTCAGACTTCCCATGACAATGACTCTAGCAATGACTTATTGACAAACATAATGAGTCGTAATAAACACTCATTGTCACGATAGTAAGTGAATAAAGACTTTACCTCAGTGATTACAAGCCCAGCATACAACTTGTTATCATTTTAAACGAGTCGTTAGGTAGACCTAACATCTCAACAGTAAGAATCAAGAAGTCGCTGAAAATAACTCCTCATAATGAATCGTGACTAGACCTAATAAGTTTTTACCTAGACTGTTACGAGTGTTTCCACTAAACTTTTAAATATTTTAGAAGGGTTGTTTGATCTTTTTCCACTTCTTTTAACCCCAAATCTATGTCTTTTAGGTTTTCCAAGGGTGGAATATAAGGCTAAATTTACCCCAAATCTCTCATAAACTTAAAATTCATCCAATACTCAATTTTGAACAGACAATCAAAGCAATTTTCTTCTCAAAAGGCAAGATTTGGGTTCCTCAACTTCAAGAACAAATCCCAAAGAGTTCATCAAAGATTTCATCTCCATGTATGTGTGATTTTATCAATGGGTTTCTTCACCCATTGAGTCTAAAAGATTTCTTCAATCGCTTAAGTTTAATTCACCCTTTTGTTTTGGGTTCCATGCTAATTATGTGTTTTCCTTGGAATTTTAGTCTATTCTTATAATTAAATCATAAGTATATTTTTTCCATAGGTTTAGTATCTTTCCATACTCAAACTCATGAAGTCCCCATTTTATTGATAAATCATTGAGTTTTGGCTTGAATTATGAAATTTTCTATTATGATCAGCTTTTAATTTTATCATAATTAGTTGCATAAGTCAGAGCAAGTGGGTTATGAACAATCAATACATAGGGATTCATGCATTTATTAGTTTACATAATAAAGGTAAGCTAAGGTCTTAGTGGATCTCTAAATATGGTGTCATACAATCCTGTTACCCAAACATAAATTAAAATTCATCTTTTCATCTTATCTTGAATCAATTCTTTAGATTAAGTGATTGTATTAGATATATTTAAATATCAATCCACTGGTTTAGGGAAACGACAAAAGAAAGTGGAAAGGATGATCAAGACTTAGCTGAGCAGAAGTATATGGAGTATCTTCATTTGAACTTAGTCGTTGGAAATCTCTCATAAATATGGAGGTTCTTGAGCAGTGATCAGTTAGAGAAATCAATGGAAACTAGGGAAGAAGGAGAAACACCTCTTTGACTTTTCTAATTGAGTTGAGATTAGGTTTTTAGTTGTTGCTCTTGTCTAATTTTGTTGTAGATGGACCAGGCCACTTTTGGGCCTGATCATTGTATATACAGTTTTAATTTTAAAAAAGTTTATATGTAAATTACTATCTTTAAAAATCTTGATAATCATGGTATATTGAAGGTTTGTTAGAAATTATGCTTCAATTTTATGTTCCATAAAAATTATTCAAAAATCTAGAATTGTGTGATCATAACACGCCAACATACATGAAACCTTATTTAAAATCATTCATAAACTTAAACTAATAATTATAGTATATTTAGAAACAAAATTACTAAAGAGATCATAAGATTGAAATATTTGGGATCTTTCCCTAAGTCATGGGTTTCACAAAAATGGAACTTGAAAACATATTAGGAATTAGAGATTTTAGGAAAAACCCTAACTCTTATGGCTTGAGATAAAGGAGTCACTTTGTTTTCTTGTTCTTTATTCTAAGTGTTTGGGTGAGAATACGGTAGAAAAAATGTTTAAGTCTCTTTGAACCCTCTTAAAACACCACTAAACCAACATATTTTATGTGTTAAAGGTATGGGAAAATATAAAATAACACATTTAAAATCGTCTAAAAAATTATTGGTGCTAGTCTCAATGACTCATGTGATGACCCAGGGGTGTTGGGATGAGTCATAGCCTGAGTAATTACTATGACCTATTTTTCACTTCTCTCTATTATTCTTATAAGTTAGGGTATGGCCTGTGGCGTAACCCAGTGATCCTTAGTGTCAACCATAACTAATGAAAACTTTGATAATGCTTTACTAAAATGGCAATAACTTTAACTCTGATATCAAATTTATGAATAGTTGGTGGAGTTGGAATATAATCCAAATACCTTTAATATTATGGGTATAATAAGGACATATAACTCTTCATATACTTGGAGTAATGGCCATTTGAAGTGGAACTAATAACAATATTACACTAAGACTTGGCCAAAAAAGGAGTTTTCAACTGAACTTTGGGTTAGGGACTCAGTATGACCTTAAATCACATCTACTGCTCATGAAATTCTTTTTTAATGGTTCTTTGTACTTGACATACCATGGAATTGGGACTAAAGCTACTTTTATATGACTATTGGATTGAATAGGCACCCTACCAATCACATAAAGACTCGTAGGTGGATGTCATTACTCGTGGCCTCCATTTGTTACCATATGGAGAAATTTAAATTGTCAGAACTTTTTAGCCAACATATACTATTGCTCACCCAAGAGTTGTTGGCTTTGATGATGAATTATTTCCTGAGTTTTTCTATAAATATTTTTTTTGAAAACTGACTTATTTTCGATGTTAAGTCTTATATTAAGTCTTTGAAACTTTTGGGGTGTTACAGTTTTACCTGACCCTAAGCATAACACTTTTTCTTCATTTCTCTAGAGCTCTGTGGCAACTCTAGGGGAGTGAAGCCTCTTCCATTTTTTTAAATTGAAGGAACAAGGGAAATAAAAAATTGGGGATTGTTTCAATTTCTCAGTGTCCCGCTATAGAGGTAGTCATACCGCTACCACGATGTTGCTATTGAAAAATGATTCCTGTTATAGAATGATAACGCCAACCTGACCATAATTTTCTATTTTAAAATTATTTAACTAAGTCTTTTATGCATCTATTTCAAAGGTATTAATAAAGTTTCCCTACCCTGGGCCCCTATGAATGGAGTGATTTAAGTAATAATGGAATGTGGCATTACTTTCAAGTACTTATTTGCTTCTTATAATAAAGTATGAATGTGCATTTTTATGGTGGATGATATACCGACCCCTTCCCATAGCTTGACTATGCTTTTTAAGATTTGGGATGCTTACATAATTTTCGAGGTGATCGAATGAGTTTCAGATAAGATTTTCAATTATAAAATTTAAAAATTTGAAAAGTTGACCAAAGATAATATTTGTAAGTTAATGAGGTTTATTTTGAACTTTGACAGCTCTATTAGATTTGGAGGATGATTTATGACTAGGTTGAATGTTTTACATGGCTTGAGACACTTGTGAGTGATTTGGGTGATTTGATGAATTCCAATATTTCTAAAAATTTAGTATAATATATATTTGATCAGGACGTTTTTAGATCTATAATTTGATATTTTCAATTAATTCAGGATATGTTTTTGCAAAATCTACATATTTGTTTCTAAGATATCCGAATGAATAATGTGAGGGATGGATCAGACTTCCTATTCTACTTTGAGTTGTTGGTTTACATTTTTCTGGTATCAGTGAATCCCTCTTTATGTTCATGAAGGAAGGATTGTGTTCATGAGGTATGATGGCTTTTGGTTATACCATTCCCATGTTTAGCATAATGTATATATAGAAAAAAAACTTCAGGGGTAGGCTGATATGCATTGAGTTTGCGGGAGGGTTACCATGTTCTGGATAGTTCAGGTCTAGATTAGCTATTTACACTAGAAATGTCCTGTCATTTTCTCGATTAATAAATGCTACTTAGGCATTATTTGATTTCTAATCCTGATTTCATAATTTATAAATTATTTTTAGAGATTAAGAGTTTGATTTCTTAAAACTTAAATAGGAGTTTGCTTGATTTCAACTTGGGTTAAGACTTTAATCTTATATTTAATTTTTTTGCATAATTTGATCATTTAATTCTTGAGTTACTCCATATTTGGATGTCATAAATTGGAGATTTTATGCAAAAACATGAGAAATAACACTTTGATGATTTACATTTTAATTCATTTTATGAATATTCATATTTGAGATCCTTAAATTAGGGATAACAAAATTTGAAAAAATACTATTTTAACCTATAATGCTCAGGGTTGACTTTTAAGTGGACTTTTCCATCTAAATTAAAAGTGCAGCAATATATGTGTCTACTAAATTACATACGTGTGCACATTGCATAATTGACGAGGTTGGGATTGTTTTAAAGCATTGTGTAAGGAAATATTCATATGTTGTTATTTTTTTGTTCGAGCATAAGACAATTTGAAACTTTCTAGAGTTTGATAAAGTGCTTGTGTTTATAAATACTTATATGATGGATTAAGGGTATCGAGTCCTATATAAGTGAGGCAACGAGAACCTATGTGAGTATCGATACTATTATATGCTCAAAATTCAAATATTTATTGTTTGACTAGTTATCAATAGATATTGGGAGCATGATATATAGACTTTGGATATTAATTCTCCACCCGATTGGCTTGACTTTTGTGACATGTGATTATCAATTTGATGATAAAATATTTTATTTCTATTCATGAAATATATTATCTTATATCTAAGGTATTTATTCATATTTTAATATTATTTCACATGTATAGTACATTGCTGGACTATATGGGTTTTCTACGATGGCATATATGCAAGATCTAAATGTATTGAGATACAATTGCCTTTTATTTGATATTTCTCTACTCGGTTACAGGCAATATCAAGAGGCAATACATGAACCTCACAAGTTACCTATGAATTGCAATCATCTTAAAGAAGATGGTGTACACATGTATATTGGTGCATTGACCAACATATCATTGTTATATCATAGGTATTATGGTGCATAATATCAGTTAGTCTGCTTTATATGACCTCTTATCTGTTGATTAATCCTACTTGTTATTGTAAATTGTGGTACACTATGAGGTCAAGATGATTATTTCCTTTATCCTATACTATATTGATTCATGATTATTACACTAGATTCTAGTTTAGTGTTTGGTGAGCATGAGAGATGGAATGGTATTACCAACTCTCGCCATTACTTTATATAAGATCAGTCATTGATACTGATGAGTACGCATATTTCTCATACCTACCTTGGTTTTCTACACCCTTGAGTTATAGTGTTTGTCCCTAGTATGAGTGGCAGGTTATTTTTGCTTCAGCTTCAAACTTATTGTGAGCCTTTGGAGGTAGTTGTTTGGTTGTTACACAGCATCCAGACTTCTGTATCTTTATTTTATATATAATTTTATATTTTAGATAGTCAGGTATCATTTCTAAAATTGTGTAGATATTTTAAAATCTTTGTACTTGTGTCATCATATTTTGAGGGTTATCGCTCATATTTTTCACTCCTTTATACTCTAACTTTGTCAATGATCAATATCTAATTATTTACTTTTTAATCCACCGTTCTCACTCTTTTATGTTGTAATTTTGTTAATGACCAATATCTAATTATTTACTTTTACTCCACTTACTTATTAATACAAATGAACTTAGTGTGATGAAATGGTCCGCCTACAAGATTCAGATAGATTTCATCACGATTTAGAATTTTAGGTTGTAACACTTCACATTAAGCTTGTCACCGACATTTTCAAAAATTCCTTTTTAGCAACAATAAAATTATAGAACATCATTAAATTTAAACTACAATGGAGAGAACAAAGACTTTCACAAAAAATATCTCGTTGGAAGAAAAGACTATGAATTTTCAGCTCAAACTTATCAGGTAAGACATAAATACTCAATGAAAAAACTAAAAATCTCTTTTAAAAAAAGTTATTGATTTTGTATGAATGTGGTGTGGTACGTAAAAATGTTGTTTAGAAGGTGTGATTGAGTTTTTTTAATTTAAAAGATGTTTGAAGTTTTTAGTATGCACGGGGATTGTATGTTTTATAGATTTTGGGGGCAGCAGTGAGCGGGTTTTAATGGTAGAAAAGATATTATATAACAGATTTTAATAATTAATGAGGGATTTTGTAATGTGAAAATATGGATACTTAGAGAAATGCCATTGAATAAAAAGGAAAGAAATAACAATATAAAAATTTGTAGAAATCTGACATGGCTGATATGGTAGCACATTACTCAGGGATTAATTAATGTGAAACTATGAGTAATAAAAGAAAAACCTTTGAATAAAAAAAGGAAGAAATAGTAGAATTATTATATGACACTGATATGTTGTTGTGGTATCCCATGAATATAATACCCCAAGTTTTTAAGATCTAGACCTACCAAAAGATAGATAATTGAGTTATCTTTCCAACGATGTAAGTCTTGCCTAAATCCAAAATCGTAGTAAAAAGTTTTGGAAAATTTGACTGAGAAACTTTCAAACTGCCAGAGACAACGACTCTGGTAACGACTCATAAACAGACACAATGATCCATAGTGAAGACGCGTTTCATGATATTGAGGAACCAAAGACTTCATACCGGTGATGCCAAGTCCAGTATATGACTTGTTATCAGTCTAAAGAAGTCATTAGGTGGACCCGTCGTCACAACAGTAAGAAACCAAGGAATCAAGTCTCTAAAAATGACTCCTCATAATGACTCGTGACCAGACCTAACGAGTTATTACCTAAATCGTAATGACTATTTGCAAAAGAACTTCTAAGAATTTTAAAAGGGTTGTTTGGTATTTTCCCACTCCTTTTAACTCCAAAGCTATGTCGTTTAGGCTTTCCCAATGGTAGAATATAAGGCTAAATTTCTCCTAAATCCCTCATTAACTCAAAATTCATCCAATACTTAGTTTTGAATACACAATAGAAGCGTTTTCTTCTCCAAAGGAAAGATTAGTGTTCCTCAACTTCAAGCACAAATCCCAAGTATTTAATGAAAGATTTCATCTCCAGGAATGTGGAATTTCATCAATGGGTTCCTTCCACTTTTTGAGTCCAAAAGATTTCTTCAAACTCTCAAGTTTAATTCATCTTTTTGTTTAGGGTTCATGCAAATTATAAGTTTTCTATGGTTCCATGCAAATTATGAGTTTTCCTTGAAATTTTAGAATATTCATATAATTAAACCATAAGTACATGTTTTCCATATATTTAGCATCTTCCCATACTCAGAATTATAAATTATTAAGTTTTGGCTGGAATTATGAAATTTCCTACTATGATCAGCTTTTAATATTATCATGTTCAGTTGTATTAGTCAGAGTTGATGGGTTATGAACACCTGATACCTAGGTATTCATGCATATATCAGTTCATATGTCTTGGAGCATTTCAGATTATCCATTTTTGAGATTTTTAGAATGTAGTCATTATGAACGATTTAGTTCTTAGTGTCATTCAGTTAGGAGTAGTACTTAGCACCAACTGAGCGTAGGGATGAAGTCTCACCCGTCAGTTAGGCTTGAAACCTTTAGTCTAAGTCCATGAGTTCTAGAACTATGGCACCATCAGGTTATAAGGGGTCACCCACTAGTAGAGGCTGATACCCTAGTCCATCGAAACATCAGTTTAGTGGATCCACGCTATCCAGTGTTCATACACTTGGCAAGATGCTAAAACCCCATCTAACTGGGGTTATTAGTTGGACCTTGATTATCTCATATTGGGGTATGTCGAATATTGTTAGCTCTCATAATCCTCAGTTTATATTTCAGCTGCAAATTATGTGTGACCCTAAATTCAGTTATTCAGTTTCATACAGTATATTTTTATACTTGGTCTTGCATTTAGTTTACCATGTTTTATGCATTCATGTCCATCATATACTGTAATACCCCGTATGTTTCTAAGCTAGGAAGTGAATAAGTTTTTCTATATATGAAACCTCCTATCCTGTGAGTAGCATTTTAGTGCATGACTTAAAATGAATATCATAGCGATAGGATAGTTTATGATGCACTAAGTATGTTCAAATGAGTCACTTAAGGTAATACAAGCTAAGAGTTTTTGAATCTATCAAGTTTTAGTGTTCGATTTTGTAAGGGTCATCTTTGAATGAGTATAACTCGATGTTAATGTGATAATTTGGCTGATTTATACCAACTAAATTATAGAGAATCGAATTAGCTTCGCAACGATACCAATTTTGCCTTAATGCATTACCTGAGCGAAAAGTTATGCCCATTTCGTGAGAGACAGTAAGGATAGGCGATTGGTTAGGTGCTGCCCAACAAAACTTAGGTGATTGGTTAGGCGCTACCAAACCTAGCTTGTGCAATTACTTCGGTGCCGCCTAAGTCAATTCCAAGTGCCAAAAACACTCCGTTTTGAGTTATTTTGAGGGTAATTAAGTATTTTAACACTCCTTACACGTCCCTAAACTTGACCCTACGAAATATATAGTTTCTAAACATATTAAAACCCTATTAACATCTCAAAGCTCATCATCCAAGAGCACTAAAAGAGAAAAACAACTAGGGTTGCATAATTAAGCTTGAAGATCCGATTTCAAGGAAATTCCTCCGTCAATCATCAAGAATCTTCCTTCTAAGGTATGCATGAGTTGATTCATGGATTCCTTTCGTCGATGAAACTCAAGAACCATCTTCTAAATTATGTATTATTATGTTTATGTTATTGGTGGTTGATGTTCATGTGGTTGGAGTTTGATGATGCCTAAGATTGGATCTTTGTATGTTTTGTGTGAGGATATGGTGGTATTTAATGTATAAATATGTGAAATTGGTGGTTGAATATTTGTAATCTTGATGAATCCGCCTATGCCTAAGATGTGCATGTAAGGTGTTTGTGAAAACACCTAAGGGAATAGAAATCATGCTTTTATGGCATAATAAGTCCTAAATAACTATTCCATGTTCTAAGTTTATGTTCAACGTGATCCCCATGCTATTTTCTTGAATTGAAGATGTTGTATGAGATACTTATGATATTGTTGTGATATGGAATGACCATATTATTGAAGCCATGAAAGTATATACATGTTGTGTGCATTCTCGATCATGTGATAGTTTGTTGAGAATCATTCTTATTATGAAATCCTTACTTATGATATTGTGAATTGTGGACTCTACTCTTATGATTAAGTCAGTTATGTGTTTCAGTTTCCTTCCATCGAGTCTTAGGTATACTTGTACCCGAAAACTATAGATGTGTGCCTAGAGCCATGTCAAGTTTCACGATATCCGAACTCAAGCTATGATTCCATAGACTTCAGTCAGTCATGTGACTCAGGAAAACCTCATGATCTCAGTCAGTTGTCAGATATCAGTAACATTCCGCCAGTCAATGGAATTTAGTAAGATTAAGTCATGTATAGTCAGTCAGTTATTCATGTCCAGTCCCTCCATATGGGAGTAAAGATTAGCACCGAGTGAACCCAAGGATAGGAACTCACCTGCCAGTTCAGGGTGTGATTATTAGTAGTCATCCTTGTGTTCCAGAACTACGTAGCCAGCGTAGGTTGAGACATCTTAACCTGTAAGATTAGGGTTGATGAGGTGGTTTAACTCGCCAGTTTAGGGTTCCCACCGTTCTCATTGAGTACCTTCCAGATAAAGGTCACTCACAACCTGTCCTTACCCATGGCACGGTAGTAACACCTCTCCAGTCGGGGCAGAGATTGGACCTCATATTTTCCGTAATGGCATACATGGGGCATCTAGGTTAAACACTACTTCCCATAGTTTTAGTATCAGTCTCAGTAAAAGAACTCAGGGCGTTCTTCAGATTTCAGTATGTACAGGACTGTAAGATACAGTCGTCCATGTTATCATCTTGCAGTATCAGTCATGACAGTTATCAGTAAACCATGTATTAGCTTACAGGTCAAGCTATCATGTATTCACAGTCCCAGTTTCTATATATGTGTGTTTGCACTCCCACGTTCATATTAGTCAGTCAGTGTTATTCATGCATGAAACCTCTTTATGTTCAGCCTACATTCCTCGTATACTCAGTACTTCAGTTGTACTGACGTATTTGCGCTATGGTGATTTATTTTCATGTTACACCATAGGTTTTGAGACAAGAGCTCCATCCCAGCAGTAGCGGTAGCATTCCAGTTGCAGAGACACAGTGAGTCCTCATTGATTCGAGGAAAATATGATTTGATACATTTATTTATTTCTTCAATTCAGTTTTACGGAGTTAGTTGGAGACATGTTCCTTCGACTCCTTATTCATATAGTTTAGAGGCTTTCAGATTTATGTTTAGATTTATGTTCAGGCTTAGCCTTCAGATTGAGTGGTTTTGGGTATTTTCACCTACATAGTTTTGTTTAGTTGAACCTTATGGCCTTATAGTTTTATGTATTCCTCATTATTATGTCATGATTTGTAGTATACAGGTATAGATATCAGTCATGGGTTAGCATGTGGTCCCTCGAGGTCATGAGCACCGTGTAGCATTCCGGTTCAGCAAATCGGGGTGTTACATATACTAGTTAGTTTCCCATCTCACATACTCAGTAAAATCAAAGTACTAATCTATACTTTCTCTACGCTATATTGTCTCATAATATAGGTTCAAATGATCAGTACCAGGATCACACTAAGTATGTTTCGGCATCATCAGCTAGAGTATTGTGAGTCCTCATTATTGAAGGAGCAGCTATCAGTTATTTACTTCAGTATTTCTTGTAGTTTTGTTCAGTTGGAGTTAGTTGAGGGCTTATCCCAATAACTCATATTAGTTAGAGTTTTTTAAATAGACAGACAAATATTCAGGTCTTTAGCTTGTAGAGTATTTCAGATAGAGTTCGTGTTGATTCCATTATTATTTATTATTAGTTTATTTTTAGTTTAGCTTTCACCCAGTATTTTGTTATTTCTTCGGTATTCTTTGTGTTATGCTAGGTCATGGGTTATCTTGGGGTCACTTGCGAATCTAAGAACCATGTTACAACAAGGGGGAAATCTCGGGTGTTGACAAGATTGGTATCAGAGTAGTAGGTTTAAAGTATCCTAGGGTATCTAAAAGATGCATTAAGTAGAGTCTTCTTCATTGGTGTAAAGCGCGCCACACTTATGAGCGAGAGACTATGAAATATTTTATGAAAGTCTTGCTCTTTTCATGATTCATGTCATGTGATAGAGTGTGAAATCTATTAAAATTCTTATTCTAACTTGTCCTATACTCGTTAACATAAAATGCCTCCCAAGAGAACTAACAGAAGTAGGAATGGGAATCAGCTAGCACCACCGCCAGTTCCCAAAGACCTCTAAGTAAGCAGGTCTCTCATATAGAGTTCAGGGATGCTTTCACAGAATTAGGTCAATCTATGACTGCTCAAAATAACTAGCAAGTTATTTCCGCAGCCAACCCAGTAGTAGATGCGGCAGTAAATAGGCTCCGGGACTTCACTCGAATGAATCCCCAGTGTTCTTTGGGTCCAAGATTAATGAGGATCCAAAGGAGTTCCTGGACAATGTTCAGAAGGTCATTGAGATCATGGATGTTAGTTTTACTAAGAGGGCAAACTTTGTTTCTTACCAATTGCAAGGAGTGGCTCACACTTGGTTAAAGCAGTGGAAAAAAGATAGAAGTATAGATGTAGGGTCTGTTAAGTAGGATGAGTTTGTTGCTTCATTTTTTGATAGGTTCTTCCTATTTGATTTAAGAGAATCCAAGGTGTAGGAGTTCATAAACCTGAACTGGGGAAACATGAGTGTAAAGGAGTATTCACTCAAGTTCACTCAGTTGGCAAGGTATACTCAAACTATGGTTATTGACTCCAGGGCCCAGATGAGCAAGTTTGTGTCTAGTGTTTTTGGGGATATGGTCATGGAGTGTAGGATGGATATGTTGGTTAAGGATTCAGACATCTCCATATAGATGGTCCATGATCAATAGATTAAGAAGGAGAAGATCTAAGAGAAGGAAAGGGAATATATGAGGGCTAACTGGTAGCTTCAATTTCTCTCAATAGAGGTTTGATGGTGGAAATCGTTCTTAGTTCCACCAAAAATCTTCAGCCCCAGCCCCATTTTCTGCTAGTACCTTAGAGCCCACGTTCATATAGGATACTTGAAATAGAGTGTCAGGCTCCAAGTCCCAGGGTAGTGTGAATAATGTTTGCACCAACCAAGTTTGCAGGAGATGAGGTAGGAACCACAAGGGTGAGTATATCACTAGTAGTTATTTTTATTTTAGGTGTGGCAAGTTTAGGCCATAGAGTGAGGGATTGCCTAATTGTTATGCAGAGAGGTAGGATAGATCATCAGTAGAGTCAGACTAACTTTTCAATAGTTTCAGCAGGTCCCTCGACTCAGCAAGGTGCCACTTCTAGTTCAACTGGTGAAAAATGTCAAGGTAGGTTTTATTCCCTTCAAAATCTACAGGATCAGGAGGTTTCTCCTGATGTGGTCACTGGTACATTGCAAGTTTTTCATATTCATATGTATTTATTGTTAGACTCCAAAGCTAGACTTTCCTTCGTGAATTCCTATATAGCAGTAGATTTTAGTGTTAGGCCCATAATCTTGTAGAAACCTTCTCAGTTTCTACTCTAGTTGGTAGTCCAATCATAGCCAGGCACGTCTAGAAATTTCCCAGTCACATTATCCCAGAAAGTCACTTCAATCAATCTTGTAGTGTTAGACATGACTGATTTTGATGTTATTCTTGAAATGGATTGGCTCCACTCTTGCTATGCCTTAGTTAATTGTAGAAAAAGAGTAGTCTAGTTTCAATTTTCAAATGAGCTAGTCTTAGAGTGAAAGGGTAGTACCTCAGTGCCTATAAGTCGATTTGTCTCTTTCCTTATGACAAGAAAAATGATTTCCATAAGGTGAATCTATCATCTTTATTATGTAAAGAACTCAAGGTACAAAATCTATAGTCTTGAATCAGTTCCAGTAGTAAATGAATTTATAGAAGTATTTCCTAAAGATCTACCTGGAGTTTCTCTCGATTAAGAAATTAAGTTTAGAATAGATATCCTTCTAGATACCCAGCCTATTTCTATTCCACCTTATAGAATTATTCCAATCAAGATCAAGGAATAAAAGTATCGATTGAAATATCTCTTATACAAGGGTTTTATCAGGCCTAGTGTCTCTCCATGGGGTGCTCCAATTTTTTCGCGCACCAGAAAGATGATTTTCTCAGAATGTATATCGATTATCGTCAGTTGAACAAGGTCATAATCAATAATAAGTATCCCATCCCTAGGATTTATGACTTGTTCGACCAACTTCAGGGTGCTAGTTATTTCTCTAAGATAGACCTCAGATCCGGTTATCATCAGCTCGGAGTCAGAGAATATGACATTCTGTAATACCCTACAAATTCCTAGAAAGTTTCCAACTACCCGTAGTATGTTTAAATACCCCAAAGTGATTATTCCAAGCCATAATTTAGTTTCATGACCTTTAACCCTATGTATAAAGTGTTTTCGATGCAAATCATGGCCATAGGAAGAACTTAGAGAAAAGTTGAGTTGAGAACTTTTTTATCGATTAAGTTTTAGTGTAAGTTTTAACTTAGGTCAGATTCCAACAACTCCTTGTATATAATGAGTTACATGGACTACTATATACTAAATAAAATATCTTCAAGTCTTATTTCCAACACAACTGGTTTCACCTTAATCCAATAGTGGAGTAGAAAGTTATGCTCATTTTACTTCAGAGTGTCTGACTATCAGAAAGTGACGACTAAGTTGACAAGTTGTCAACTAGGTTATGACTGAGTTGATGAGCCGTCAACCCTATTTTTCAACCTTAACCAGAAAAGAGCAAAATCCATTTAAAATTGACAACTAGGGTGACGGGACGTCACCAAGTTGACGGCTTGTCAACCTAGTAGTCAGTTGTGGAAGTTTCTGTGTTTTTATTGGTTTCTTTAGGGGTATTTTGGTTTTTTTGTCAGCCCAAAATCCCCCCCCCACGACATAAATCATCCAATAAGTGTTATTAGACATTACTGATCAGTTTTAAATGCTCATAATCTTCATTAGATGACATTGTAAAGGAAAAGCAAGATAATGATCCTCTTTTGCTAAAGTTAAAAGAGGCAGTTTGAAATTAGAAGGTTGAGATTTCCTCCTAAGGGGGAGATAATGTTCTTTGATATCAAGGAAGATTATGTTTTCTAAATGTGGATGACATAAGATAGTTGGTGTTAGCAGAAGCTCATGGTTCTCGGTCTTTTATTCACCCAGAAAACACTAAGATGTACCGCAATTTGCGGGAAGTCTATTGGTGGAAAGGCATGAAGAAGGATACTGCAAAATTTATTGCTAAGTGTCCAAATTATAAGCAGGTTAAAGTTGAGCACAAGAGGCCTAGTGGTATGCTTTATAAATGTATTATTCCTACTTGAAAGTAGAAAGTGGTGAATATGGACTTCATTATAAGGATGCATACTCGTCAACATCATGACTCTATTTGAGTTATCATGGACCGAATAACTATGTCAAGCCAGTTTTTACCAATTAATACTTCAGATTTAGTTGAAGATTATGCTAAACTCTTTCTTAGGGAGTTGGAGAAATTAAATGTAGTCTTTTTTACCATAATTTCAGATAGAAGTATCCAGTTTACCTCTTGATTTCGGAAGACTTTTCAGATGGTTCTTGGTACTCAAGTTCATCTTAGTATGGACTTTCACTGATAAACAAAAGGTTAGGCAAAGAGTACCATTCATACTTTGGAAGACATGTTGAGGGTGTGCGCGGTCAATTTCAAGGATAATTACGATGACCATTTTTCTTTGATTGAATTTTCTTATAATAACAGTTATCCCTCCAGTATTCAGATGGCCCTTCTTAAAGTGCTCTATGGTAGGAGTTGTATATATCTTATTGGTGGGTTTAAGGTTAGTGAACCTACTTTTATAGGGCCATATTCAGTTCATGAGGCGATGGAAAAGGCTCAGTTGATTAGAGGAAGGCTAAAAACTGCTCAGAGTAATCAAAAATCTTATGCAGATGTGAGAAAGGGAGCTTGAGTTTGACGTTTCTGATTTTGTCTACTTGAAGATTTCGCCCATGGAAGGGATAAAGCTATTAGGTAAGAAGGGAAAGCTCAGTCCTCGCCATGTTGGTCTTTATAATACTTTGAGTAGCTTTGGTAAGGTAGCCTATGAGTTGGAATTGCCTACAGATTTGGCATCCATGTATCATGTTTTCTATGTCTCCTTGCTAAAGAAATGCATTGGTGACCCAGCATCATCCATTCCTTTAGAAACTGTGGGCGTGAAAGATAGACTCTCCTATGAAGAGACCTCTATTAAGATCCTCGATCGTCAGATTCATAGGTTAAGGAATAAAGAGGTTTCCATAGTGAAGGTTTTGTGGAGAATTAGTCGATTGAGGGAGCTACTTTGGAAGCAGAGGTAGATATGATGACCAAGTACCCCCATCTTTTCTCTTCGAACTCAGTCCCTACTTGAGGTAATAGTTTCTTTAATTAATTAATTCTTTCATTTCTATCTCAGTCCATCCAATTATTTTCATGTCACAACATGCATTTATGAGCTTAGTTCAGCCAATATATCAGCTATAGATTCAGTTATTAGTTCATGGTTCAGCTCGTCAGTGTTCAGTGTAAAATTTTAGCTTTCTCTAAGTCTTTCACCTTAGATAGTTTCATTTGGGGATGAATGATCCCAAGGTGGAGATATTGTTATACCCTAAGTGTTTAAGCTCTAGACCCACCAACAAATTGATAATTGAGTTAGCTTTCCAACGCCACCAGTATCTCTTAAATCTAAAATCATAATAAAAAGTTTTGGATGATTTGACTGAGGAACTGTCAGACTGCCGTGACAACGACTCTAGCAACGACTCATTGACAGACACAATGTGTCGTAATAAAGACCCGTTGTCATGATAGTGAGTGAACAAAAACTTAGCCCCAGTGATGATGAGGACAGCATATAACACGTTATCTATCTAAATAAGTCATTAGGTGGACGCATCATCAAGACAGTAAAAAACTAAGGAGTCCTTGCCAACACCTCCTTATAATGACTTGTGACTAGACATTATAAGTTTTTATCTAGACTGTTATGACTATTTCCACTAAACTTCTAAATATTTTAGAAGGGTTGTTTGGTCTTTTCCCACTCCTGTTAACCCTAAATCTACGTTATTTAGGATTTCTAAGAGTGGAATATAAGGCTAAATTTACCTCAAATCCCTCATAAACTCAAAATTTATCTAATACTCCGTTTTGAACAGACAATCAAAGTGATTTTCTTCTCCAAAGTCATGATTTGGGTTCCTCAACTTCAAGAACAAATACCAAAGAGTTCATCAAAGATTTCATATCTAGGTATGTGTGATTTCATCAATGGATTCCTTTACCAATTGAGTCTGAAATATTTCTTCAATCTTTCAAGTTTAATTCACCATTTTGTTTTGGGTTCCATGCTAATTATGATTTTTCCTTGGAATTTTAGTCTATTCTTATATTTAAACCATAAGTGCATATTTTCCATAGGTTTAGCATCTTTCCATACTAATACTCATGAAGTCCCTATTTTATTAATAAATTATTGAGTTTTGGCTTGAATTATGAAATTTCCTATTATGATCAGCATTTAATATAATCATGATCAGTTGCATAAGTTAGAGCAGGTAGGTTATGAACAATCGATACATAGGGATTCAAGCATATATTAGTTTACATATCTTTGAGAATTTCAGATTATCCATTGTTGGTATTTTCAGAATGTAATCATAATGAACGATTAAGTTTTCAGTGTCATTTAGTTGGGAGTAGTACTTAGTACCGAATGAACTTAGGGATGAACGTTGACTCAACAATTAGGCTTTAGAACTTTAGTACAAGCCATTTTGAGTTCCTGAACTAGGACACCCTCATAGGTTATATGTGGTCACCTTCCAATTGAGGCTGACACCCTAGTCCTTTGGGACATCAATTTAGTGGATCCACGCTAGCCAGTATTTGTACCAATAGCATGTTGTTGAACACCCATCAAACTGAGGTTATAGGTTGGACCCCAATTTGCTAAAATTGGGGTATGTCAGTTATTGTTAGCTCCCATAGTCCTCAATTTATGTTTTAGCTTCAGATTATACATGACCTTATCTTCAGTTATTCAGTTTCATATAGTACATATTTATACTTGGTATTGCATTCTGTTTACCATGTTTCATGCATTCATGTCCAGCTTATACTAGTTAGTTTCCTATCTCACATACACAGTACACTCAAAGTAGTGATCACATACTTTCTCTGTGCTATACTGTCTCATAATATAGGTTCAAACAGTTAGTACCAGGATCACACTTAGTATATTTCAATACCATCAGCTGTAGTATTGGTGAGTCCTCGTCATTCGAGGACCAATTATTAGTTATATATTTTAGTTTTTCTTTTAGTTTTGTTCAGTTTGATTTAGTTGGGAGCTTATCCCAACAACTTATATTAGTTAGAGGCTTTCAGGAAGACAGATTGATATTTAGATCTTCAGCTTGTTAAGTATTTCAGACAGTGTTAGTATCTATTCCATTATTATTTATTATCAGTATATTTTCAATTTAGCTTCCGCCAAATATTTTATTATTTCTTCAGTATTCTTAGTTTATGTTAGGCCATAGGTTAGCTTAGGGTCACCTGTGACTCTAAGCACCATGTTACGACGAAGGGGAAGTGTCGGTTCATGACAATGAATAACACTCTCCATAATAAATTTGGTGATCCTAGGTGTATTTATACTCCTAAGTTTCATTATCTAAACACGAACTTTAGAGGAGACAAGCAAGCTAGGGGCTCAAACTAGGGTTCTTAGTTCTTTAACTTCACTATTTCATAGTTTTACTTTATAAACTTATCTATGGTTAGTTTTTGTAATACTATGAGTGGATAAACACCCTCATTCCATGGGTGGGGATACTAACATTACTATGTTATTATGGTTTAAAGTTGTTTTATATGTTTTTCAAGTATGTAATTGTTCTTATGTTCTTGTTTTACTATTCAAAAGCACCATGAACTTTAGGATAAATTATAGTCCCAATATGAATTGACCATAGGAGTTGAGGGATGGAATGAAGAACATAAGGAGTGATAATCATATTTTTAATCATTACAATCTAATTATTAAAGCATGATTGTTGTTTAGGATAGACATATACCTAAACGCCTTACTTGGTTAATGAAATAGGAAGATAGTTTAATGCATCCAAGTTAAAGACTCACATCCTTGCTCAATAATGTGGTTGTGAGATTAATTTTGGTGCATGGCTTATATTATTACCATCACCAAGTTATAATATAAACCTCGTAGATCAATAATCATGAAAATCACTAACATCGACTAGAAACCATAGTTATGCATGAATGTGAAGTAAATTCCCCAGACCTAGGCGCTCTCCTCATATTGTTTATAATCAAAAGTTAATACCGTTGTTATTTTGTACTAATTTCATAATTAAAACTCTTAATTGGTTACACTCGCACTTATTCAATTTATTTACTAACACTAGAATTGGATAGTTAGCTAATTACTGAGTCCCTGTAGGATCGATATTCATCTCAAAAGGGTCACTTTACTACTTTGGTGAACACATTCACTTGTGTGTTCTCTTGGACACAAAAATCTATTTTTATATGTGGGGTGATGATCTAAGGCATATTTATACTCCAAAGTGTCATTATCTATGTGCGTTTAGCTTAAGTTTTAATTACTTCTTGATGTTTTTAATGAGTTATTAATGGTTTGATTGTGTATTTATCTTTTCAAGAACATGTTTAGATTTTTTCATGGCCAATTTAAGAAAGCAATGATTCAAAATGAGCAAATAGAGTTTAGAAAATAAAACAAGTTGTGCTAGCTTGAGCTATGCTTGGTTCTAGTGTACATTGGTGAACTCTGTTGTGTTGTATGGACTGATTATTGGTGTTTGATATTGTAGGATACCATTAGAGGTGTTTTTTAAGACAATTTAAGCCTACAAATAATTCCTAAGAACTAGGAAAACAAGGATCAAACGCACAACAAGAAAGGAGACAAACGAAATGAAATCGGGCACTTGGGAATATCCCTTGCACTGTACACCCTAAGGAAAGATAGGGGGTGCATTGAAACCCATATTGTGATCCCTAATGTTCATATCCTCAATTTTGGTGAGCTCCATTACCACAAATTAGAGGTTGAGGTCTCTCGATATGGGGCAGCCTCCGAGATATCTAAAAGTTGATTTTAAGCCTTCTAAATGCGGGGAAATGTTGTCAGTTGATATATTTCGTGCTGAGAAACCTATGGACGACCTAAAACACTATAAAGGCAATGATTATTTAAATTTTCATCCCATATATGGATCAATACATGAATTGGAGAGGATACAAGCAAGCAAGGGGCTCAAACTAGGGTTCTTTGTTATTTAACTTTAGTTTCTTGTAACTTTACTGTATGAACTCATCTATGGTGATCTTTGTAAGACTATGAGTGTATAAAATCCCTTATTATATGTCTTAGGATACTAAAATGATTTTGTAATTATGGTTTGAAGTTGGTTTATATGTTTGCCAATTATATGATTGTTCTTATGTTCTTGTTTTAGTGCTCTAAAGCGTCATGAACTTTAGGATATATTATAGTCCCAAAACAAATTGACCATAGGATTTGAGGGATATAATTTAGAATATAAGGAGTATGGATCATATCGTTAATCATTAGAATCCAATTTTCAAAGCATGATTTGTGTTTAGGAAAGATATACATACCTAAACGCGTTGCTTGGTTAATGAAACGAGAACATAGTTTCATGCATCTAAGGTAAACACTCACATCCTTGATCAATGATTTAGTTGTGAGATTTAATTTGGGTATATGACATAGAGGATGACAATTCCCAAGTAATAGTATCAACCTCGTGGAAAAATAATACGATAAACACCAACACCGACTATAAACCATACTTATGCATGAATGTGAAGTAAATACCTCAATCATGGTAACTCTCTTTATATTGTTTACAATCCAAAGTTCATACCATTTTTATAATTGTATTTAGTTCATAATTTCCAAACACAAGTTCTTAATTGATGACACTTGCAATAATTCAATCTAATTAGTAATGCAAGAATTGGATAGTTTGCTAATCACCAAGTCCCTGTGGGATCAAAATTCGGCTCGAAATGGCCACTTTATCACTTGGGTGACCACGTTCACTTACGTGTACGCTTGGATGCAAAACGTTTTAGGTGTCAGTACTGGGGACTTGAAAATTTGCAATTTTCTTATTTTTAGTTTTGTAACTTTATTTTATAAGTGTTAATAACTTGATATTAGCTTCTGAACTTATAGGTATAGTTCTAAATCTCAAGAAAGTTGGCAAGGAAAAAGGACTTGGTTGGCCCATTTCCTGAACCTGAGGGACGTTTACATCATCTAAAAAGAGAATCAATACTTTGCTATCACATTCCATGAGTTCAAAAGGACAAAGTTATACATTCTACTATGTCTTAAGAACAACTAGCCCATAGAATAGTACACGAAGTGGAAATCCCATACCGTACTAATGTTACCTCTGCCATCCACAAACCGAAACTTGGAGGTAGATTTTAGATCAAACAGAATATGGTACATTTGTTTCACAGCAGTGGGCAGATCATAGTCCTGTCACATGAGGATCCTCAAGTTTATCTATAGAACTTCTTAGAGATCAGTGACACTTTTATTCCCACTAGAGTCTCTACGGATTATATGAGGCTCACTCTCTTCCCCTTCTCACTTTTGGAGGAAATGAAGAAATAGTCAAAGGCAGAACCTCCAAACTCTATCACTACTTAGGATGACCTTGCAAAGAAGTTCTTCATCTGATTCTTTCTGTCTATCAAGACTGCGGGGTTTAGAAGTGAGATCCTATGTTTCAAGAAAAATCCATACAAGAATCTTCATCATGCATGGAAAGATTCAAATATCTTCTGAAGGACTTCACGCACCATCAATAGAGTAATATGGTACTGGCTCATACTTTTGTTGAAACTCTTTCCACCACCACAAAAAAATTGTTAGATTCATCTACAGGTGGTTAAAAATTGGAGAAAATGTATGATGAGATATACACCCTTCTGAATCGTATTGCACAAGGTAATCCAGTGTGGCAGGGAGATATGTCTAGAAGTGTGGTGAAAAATCCTGCAGGTATGATTGAGGTTAATAGTGTTAAAGCCCTGGCTCTTAGTTGGCATCTCTTCAGAAGCAAATGATGACACAATTCATTAAGCTACGTGCAAATTAATCGTAGGCCCAAGTAAATATAATTCAGCAGACCTCATCTTGGTATGAGATTTGTGGTATTAGTGGTCACTCTACAGACTCATGTGGAGAAAATCCTAAATCAGTTAATTTTGTGGGCAATGCACTAAAAGGTAATCAGAACTATAGTAATGCCTTCAATCATCACTAGAAGAGTTGGTCCAATTACTCATAAGGCAAAAATTAGGATATGAATCAACAGTTTTAGCAATAATAAAATATGAAAAATAACTCACATGCCATTAATATGGAGATATGGTCTCATGGACCCTTGTAATTGTCTAAGTTTTTAAAGTGAGCGTCTCTACTTAGACTTTTGTCATCTGAACCCCTCAACTTAATAAAACTCAACATTTTAAACCCTATTTTGGTGTATGTAACACAATTGTTGCCATATCAGCTTCCACATCATTTCTAAATGGTGCATTAAATTCCACGTCATTTTTAAAATTCCACATAAGAAATTAAATATTAAAAAATTAATTATATAAAAAACTTTTTAAAATTATAGAAAAATTTCAATTTCATTCCAAATAGTTGAAATTCCTCTCCAATTAATTTAAATTTTCAACTATAAATTAAAATACACAAACACAATATATTTTTTAATTCTTAATTTTGAATATATTTGATAAATCACAAAAACTCATTTATTTCTCTTCAAGTTTGAACTTCAAGCTTAAGATTGGAGTTTAATAATTTTTCAATATCTACTATCGCTCACTTTCAATTCAAGTTTAAATTATAATCCTAATAAACCTTAAAAGTTTGAATTGAGAAATTAATTTGCAAAAAAAAAAAAAAATACATCTCAAACGAAGGGGAAGAGTAAAACCCTGCAAAATCCTAAGCTTGATTCAGTCCTGCCAAAGCTAGTAAGGAGTCCCAGACTTAGAAAAAAATTCAGCCAAGTGTTCAGACTTAAAGTTATTTTTGCCTTCATAAGTTTGCAATCCTTTTTCCCGACCCTTATGACCTTCAAATATCGATTTTTAGGTTAATTCATGATTAGAAATGTCAGTAGGTGTTCTCAAACAAGTTTCGGATTTTTTGTACTTCGTTTGAAACACATTTAAAATCACAAACTAGTTGATCGATGCGATCTCAACGTGCCGCATCTCCCATCGCATCGATGAGTATTTTTCCCTATATCACAGTGTAAATTCCATTGAACCAACACAGAATCGACGCGGCGAGTTGTCTATCACATCGGGCTACGCATCGCTAAATTAGTTTTCAATTATTAAAAAGTCGCGTCCTTGATAATGCTCAACTTACACGTCAATTTAGTGCAAGGCGGTCGTCGTCAATATATTTACCCAACTTTGGAGTTGGGGTCGAATCCACAGGGAACAATGTGAGTGGCAATTAAACTAATTTGAAACTATAGCTATAAGTTGAATTCAAATAAATGATACAAAGAGATAAAATGGGGGGTTTTCATTTGTGAATTATGTCCTAATTAATTGTAACAGAGTTATTCCATCTAATGATTTATTTTGTAACTAGTAATTCAATGATATTAAACAAACCAAAGTTATGGTTACTAAGATGCTTGAACAATTAGGGTTGTGAATCACTTTTGAGTTCCAATTAACAATTTTCATTGTAAGAGTAGTTGATTCCTATTATTTACCCATTAGTTTCTCAACTTGATTGGGTAATTTATCCCTCAATTCTCTCAAACTCAAAGGATATATTATTTATTCAACTATTTTCTCATGTAGATCAATCCTTCTAAGGCATTAATCGTTAATCTAAGGTTTAGAGCCTTGAGAATTAATGTAAACCCTTTCTTTTTTCAACACACACTTTCCTTTAGGACAAGTGATATTTAAGGGCTCACTCTTCAAGTTTGCAACCAAGAAAAGTCATTAAAGTGAAGAAAGGTTTATACAATGTCTATTACTCATAGAACTCAATTGGATTCATAACCCAAAATCTATTTTTCACATCAAGTCTCCCATAAACCTAGTTATAGGAGCTTAGCAACACATTTTCAAAGAAGAAATAGAAAACATCTTTGTATTATTCATAAATAAATTCAAGATTTACTTACAAAGGTTACAAGAATTTGTTCTTGAATCTTCAATAGAGATGTAATGATTAGATCCACAAGATTTTCTTAATTCCAAAAAATACTACCTTACAGAGAGTTTCAAGTATAGAGGCTATGATAAACGTTGAAAATATAATGATATCTTCCCCTAATAAAACCTAAAACTGGTATTTATATGTTCCCAAGTAAAAAGGAATTAAAATTTGCATTCATAAAAATTTCGTCCAAGTTGGTGGTCCACCATTCTGACCTTCGCTGGATGTGCTGAAATCTATACTTATGTTTTAGGTCTGGTGGTCAGTCGCAAGACTGGTGGTCCACCATTTTTTCCACCAGTGAGTTTTCTGAAATGCTGAATCTGGTGGTCAGTTTGGTGGTCAGTCGCAAAGCTGGTGGTCCACCATTTTGACCTTCACTGACTGTCCTGAAATTCTGAATTCTATTTTAACTAGGTGGTCAAACTAGTGGTCAGTCGCCAGACTGGTGGTCCACCATTATGACCACCAGTGAGTCAATTTCCAGAATTTCACGGGCGATTTCACCGCATCGTGGCGCCTCCTTACACTCCATAAATTCTTACACGCGCCGATGGATATTAAACTACAGAATTTTATAAATCTAGTGGTGTTTTACATATATCCATTGGACTTTTAACGCTCCCTCAATAGCCCAATACATTTCAGGACTCCAAATGGAGTCAATTTCCGCATTTCGGTTTCGTTGAGCCATTCTGAGCCTTATTGAGTTTTTTTCACTTAATTTTTAGCTTGAATATCCTTAATATATCATCATGATCCATTAAAAAAACATCCTAAATCATTAAACACCACAAAGTAGAGCTTAAAACAACAAAACATCCTAGACGGTGAACTCAAAACACTAGCTAAGCATAGGCTAATTTCACTTTGATTTTTAGCTCTTTGTTTTGAATCTTTTCTTGATCCAATTGACCTATGGATATTATAAATAAGTTGTTTCACATATAAATACATAATAACAACCTTAGTAACTCGTTAAAATACATTATAACTCAACACAATAGACTAGACAAACGTCTAGCTCAAGCTAGTCACACTAGTTTTCTCGATTGAACTCTAAAAGTTCAAAGTGAATCAAAACTTATGTAAAAAACACCATTAAGCATTATAAACCCATATTTGGACACATGAATGCACATTTATGTCATTATTAGCACATATATCATAAGAATCATCCTCAAAACAAGGCTAAAAAGGGCTAAAATATTAATGCTAGAATGCATAAATACTCCCAACATCAACACCCCACACTTAAAACCTTGTTCGTCCTCGCACAACTCTTCACTCTAAGTATCATGGGCTGCATAGATTCCATACTCCTTCTACAAGAAATACATTCAAGCTAGTACTACAATCACTACGCATAATGCAAATTTCTACACTAAGCATGTCACAAACATAATGGAAAGCTCATGAATCCTACTTCCAAAAAATCCTAACCTCAAGAATTTACTCACCTTATTGGAAAACTCATGCTTATTATTCAGTCAAATACATCTTACAAATAACCTATACTCATCAAACATGTGCCCCTCACAACAAGAGAGTTACCCATAATTACTCACAATAATGCAATTTATAACAATGGGTACAAGAATCAAATTTTTCTCTCTCTCACAAAGAATTCACAAGTTACACATAATGAACCATAGGCTTTCCCTTAGTGTAATGCTCCACTAATAGTCAAATGTAAAGTTTAATATCAAGTAGGTCTTTTCTTGATTGTAATGTAGGATAGTGGAAGGGTAAGCCAAGAATAGTGATTATCCTCTCTAAGTGCTTCAATACACTACAACAACCAAATTACACCAGAAATTTTATTTTTTTTTCACCCCATTTCTTTTTGTTTTTGCCCCAACTTTGTTCAATACATTAACAACAATTATGGTAGGATTACTTCCCTCTTACATCACAAGTCAATTCTCATCTCTCTTTTGTACACCAGTTATTGTTACGCACCCCTATAGTAGCCACCCTCAACTAAGGCTATTCGCCTTGGTTGAGGTGCACATTGTCCTAAATGGACCAGGGCCTAAACAGGTTCATTGTAGAAAAAACTGGGCAACAAAAAAAAATTAAAATTGATTTCATACTTTCTATAGTTCCTAACCATCATAATTTAGGAACACAATGAACATTTCCTTAGAGTTTCACTTTTACCTTCCTCCTTCAGTTTCACAAACCTTCCTACTTTGTCCTTTATATTAAAGCGCTTAGAAGATTTGGATCAAATTAAGGTTAATCAAGAAAGGGGATTAGGCTTCACATGAGGTTGCCAAAGAGAAGGCTAAAGGATCAATGAGGTTAACTAAGATAATGCAAAAGGGTAGGTAAAATAAGGTATAAAACTAGGCTATCAATGAAATGCCTAAATCATCTCATAAACGCACATTCTTTATTTCGCTTCACACACACACCGGGCAAGTTTTAGACATAACATGCAACAAGGAATATACAAAAATCTCACACGCCACACGCACATGGAACATTCTCAATTCATAGATGATCATCATAGACTCTCAACCAAATAATAGCACAAATTCAAAAGTAAGCCAACAATTACAAGAGTCACAAACATGAGCCAAAGATTCTCAAAAATAGCAATTTCCATAATTCAACATGATTTTACAAACAACCCACTTGCATCATGTAATCAAAAATAGCACCAACAAGAATACCTCACTTATTCCAAACCTAAAACAAAAATAATTGAGCCAAAATTTAGGAATTTTCCCACCCCACACTTCAAAATCTACTTTGTCCCCAAAGTGAATTTTTAAACGAAGCGATAGAAATACTCCTTGAGGCCTCTAGGCCTAGCTAGATACATCTTCACATAGAGTAGATCCTTGGAACCCCAGACTTATTTTATGCCATGCTGCTTTGCGCAAAATTATGGTACTCAGACTTCCCATTAACCTGTGACTCAACCAAAATCAAAACTACTTCAAATAAAAACTAAGGACTGAAAATTAAAAAGAAAAAAATACCTTATCTTGGGTTGCCTCCCAAGAAGCACCTAATTTAGTATCGCGGCACGACTTAATTATGTTTTTTCCTCCACCTTGGGGATATAAATTTCACCCCCAACTTAGCATCCAACTTTTTGCCTCACTCATACGGAGGTGGTATAAAGGTTAAGAAGCCGAGTAATGGATGATGCATGGTAAACAACTTGGTATAAAAGTGAGGTGTGTTTTTATGTTGCTTATCAAGTGTAAAATAAAGAACATAGGATTCTTGTTCCTCATCTTCACACTCTTCCAGTATTTTAAATGATTCCACAGACAAGATATCATCTAAACATAATGTGGAAAAATGTTTCGAGTGAGGCCCAACTAATTCTACTTCAAAATTTAGACTATCTACTACACACTCACTTTTATTCACCATTTCAATGTCAATCTCAAGATCAAGATGACAATCAAGTAGTTGAAATTCTTGAGTTTTCTTCTCAAATTGGATAATTTCCTCCTAATATTATTCTTTGTTTAGACAGTGTAAACATGGTGGACTCCTTTAGCTCTTCCCACGACTGTTCTTGGTTCTTTAAAATTTATTTTATCAATTTTTCCGCTTGAATCGTGGAAGCACACATATCTTTAGAATGATCACTTTGACCACACGTCAAACACCAAATTACAGTTCCATTTAAATATGGGCAGTAAGCCTCGTAATGTGGTCCCCTACAATAATCACAAGAATCGTCATCACTCCAAAAACCATCTATCCAGGTTGACATCTCAAAAAGGTGTGAGAACAATAAAAAAAAAAACTAAAAAAATATTTACAAGTTTGAATTCAAGTAAGTAAACTAAAAATTACAAACCAACTCAATACGCCAAATTATTCCCCGGCAACGACGCCACTTTGGATAATGCTCAACTTACACGTCAATTTAGTGCAAGGCGGTCGTCGTCAATATATTTACCCAACTTTGGAGTCGGGTTCGAATCCACAGGGTACAATGTGAGTGGTGATTAAACTAATTTGAAACTATCGCTACAAGTTGAATTCAAATAAATGATACGTAAAGATAAAATGGGGGTTTTTAATTTGTGAATTATGTCCTAATTAATTGTAACAGAGTTATTCCATCTAATGATTCATTTTGTAAGTAGAAATTCAACGATATTAAACAAACCAGAGTTATGGTTACCAAGATGCTTGAACAATTAGGGTTGTGAATCATTTATGAGTTCCAATTAATAATTTCCATTGTAAGAGTAGTTGATTCCTATTATTTACCCATTAGTTTCTCAACTTGATTGGGTAATTTATCCCTCAATTCTCTCAAACTCAAAGTATATATTATTTATTCAACTATTTTCTCATGTAGATCAATCCTGCTAAGGCATTCATCGTTAATCTAAGGTTTAGAGCCTAGAGAATTCATGTAAGCCCTTTTTTCCTCAACACTCACTTTTCTTTTTGGAAAAGCGATGTTTAAGGGCTCACTCTTCAAGTTTGCAACAAAGAAAAGTCATTAAAGTGAAGAAAGGTTTATAAAATGTCCATTGCTCATAGAACTCAATTGGATTCACAACCCAAAATCCATTTCTCACATCAAGTCTCTCATAACCCTAGTTATGGGAGCTTAGCCACATATTTCCATAGAAGAAATAGAAAGCATCTTTGTATTATTCATAAATAAATTCAATATTTACTTACAAAGGTTACAAGAATTTATTCTTGAATCTTCAATAGAGATGGAATGATTAGATCCACAAGATTTTCTTAATTCCAAAAAATACAACCTTATAGATAGTTTCAAGTATAGAGGATATGATAAAAGATGCAAATATAATGATATCTTCCCCTAATAAAACCTAAAACTGGTATTTATATGTTCCTAAGTAAAAAGGAATTAAAATTTGCATTCAGAAAAATTTCGTCCAAGTTGGTGGTCAAGTTGGTGGTCCACCGAAAAATTGGTGGTCCACCATTTTGACCTTCGCTGAATGTGCTTAAATCTGTACTTCTGTTTTAGTTCTGGTGGTCAGTCATAAGACTGGTGGTCCACCATTTTGTCCACCAGTGAGTTTTCTGAAATCTTGAATCTAGTTGTCAGTTTGGTGGTCAGTCGCAAAGCTGGTGGTCCACTATTTTGACCTTCAATAAGTGTCCTAAAATCCTTAATTCTATTTTAACTTGGTGGTTGAACTGTTGGTCAGTCGCCAGACTAGTGGTCCACTATTTTGACCACCAGTAAGTCAATTTCCAGAATTTCACCACATCGTGGCGCCTCCTTACACTCCATAAATTCCTACACGCGCTAATGGGTCTTAAACTTCAGTAGTTTTTAATACAGTGGTTTTTTTGCATGTATCAATTTGACTTTTCATGCGCCCTTAATTGTCCAATACATTTCAAGACTCCAAATGGAGTCAATTTCCGCATTTCAGTTTCATTGAGCCATTCTGAGCCTTATTAAGTTGTTTCCACTTGATTTGAAGCTTGTATACCCTTCGTATATCATCATAATCCATTAAAAAATCATCCTAAAGAATTAAAAACCTCAAATTAGAGCTCAAAACAACACAACATCCTAGACGGTGAACTCAAAACACCAACTAAGCATAGGATAATTTCACTTTGATTTTTAGCTCTTTGTTTTGAATCTTTTCTTGATCCAATTGACCTATGAATATTATAACTAAGTTGTTTCACATATAAATACATAATAAAAACCTTATTAACTCATTAAAATATATTAGAACCCAACACAATAGACTAGACAAACGCCTAGCTCAAGCTAGTCACACTAGTTTTCTCAATTGAACTCTAAATGTTCAAAGTGAATCAAAACTTATGTAAAAACACCATTAAGAATTATAAACCCATATTTGGAAACATGAATGCACATTTATGTCATTATTAGAACATATATATCATAAGAATCATCCTCAAAACAAGGCTAAAAAGGGCTAAAATAGTAATGCTAGAATGCATAAATACACCCAACATTAGTCCTCAGGGGTAATTAGTCCTTTTTCAACCTTATGTCATCTCCTAAAAAATGAAATTAAGACCATTTAGAGGTAAAATCCATTCTTCTTTCTCAAAAATTCTGAAGAAGCAAACCCTAGGATGTCTAATTCAAGATTGAGCCTTCAAGAACACCCCATCATTCTTCGTAAATTTGAATACAAACGTATGTGATGTGTTCATCCAAGGGTTTCCTTCCAACCTTGGAGTTCAAGAAACTCTTTCTAAATACAATTTACTTGATTCATGGATTTCATGTTGGATCTTGAATATATTAGTGATTATGATGTTAATGGTGATCTAATTCCATGATTTGTCCCAAGTTTCATGAAAACTAGTTTAATTATGAATTGAATTTTGTGAACTAAATGTCAAACTCTTAAATTACAAGTTGAATGTAGAATCCATTATATTACTACATGTTATTTGATACGTGAAATACCCATGCTCCCCAAGTGTTTGTCAAAATGCTTATGTGATTAAACTAGTCCAAGCATAACATGTTATTATGTGATTTCAATCATGCACATGCTCCTGTATAACAAGTGTTTGACCAAAGATGTCTAAGTGAATGTCTTATTAGCAAGCTAGTATCATGATGCTACTAAAGTCATGTAATGATTTACTTTTCATGCTATCGAGTCTTGGGGGTATTTAATACCTAATAATTTAGCTGTTAACCTAGAGCAAGTGTCAGTTATAGAATAATCTCAGTCATGTCATGATCAGTAGTACTCTCAGTCAGTTACAGAACTCAAGAAAAACTCAGTAGACTCAGTAGTCCAATCCAGTTTAGTATCCAATTCAGACCTCAATAAATTTAGTCAGTTAATAGAATTAGTAGTATTCTGTTATTCAACGGAACTCAGTGAACTTATTTTAGTTAAGTTAGAAAGTATAATCAGTAAGTGTTCAGTCAAGACTAGTATGGACTAGGAATCAGTTCAGTATCTATTCAGTTGGTAGTAAGATTCCGCACCGAGCGAACCCAGGGATGGGGGCATTCCTGTCAGCAGAGGGTTTGACCCTTAGTAGTAATCCCTGTATATAGAACTACGTAGCCAGCATAGGTTGATATATTTTCCTGACAGACTAGGGTTGATACATCTCATACGAGTTTTCCTACCAGCGAGGGTTGACGAAAGAGCTTCCTGTCATAGAGGGTTAACTCACAACTGTCTTTACCCGTGGCACGGTACTGACACCTTTCCAACTGGGGTTACAGGTTAGCCCCAATCTATTCATAAAAGGGGTATGTCAGTCAGATAATTACCTCTCACAGTTTCAATTTTAGTCTTAAGAATAAAACTCAGTTCAGTTCTACAGAAATCAAGACTGTCAAACACAGTCACTCAGTTCAGTATGAAACTCAGAATAGTTCCAGAGAATCAGGACTGTCAGATACAGTCACCCAGTTAATAGTAATACTATATCAATAAACTCAGATATCAGTAAATCAGTAATTCATAACTCAGTATCCAGTGTTATCACGACCTTAATTATAGTTTACGTATTCATGCATGTACTTTCATTCAAATATACTCATGTTGTTCAGTCATTATTGTTCATGCATATGAACCCATGCATCTCAGCCTACCTCACTTAGCATACTAGTACATTCAAAGTACGGACGCATACCTTTATTTTATGCTATGATGTCTTATATCATAGGTTCAGATGCACGTGCTCCCGATAATACTTAGTAGCCCAATCTATCAGCAGCAGACTAGTGGTGAGTCCTCATAGTTTGAGGACACAATTATTACTTCAGTATCTCAGTTAATCTATTTTCAGTAGTCGGGGCTAGTTGGGGTTTTGTCCCATCAATCCCTTATTCAGACAGTAGAGGCTTATCAGACAAGAGTATTTCAAACAGATGTATCAGTATTCAATTTTTAGTACTTAGTATTTATTTACAGTTTTGAACCTTATGGTAAGTTTTTGCCTAATTTCTGCAAAATATAATATTATTATTCAGTTATTGCAGCAGATATCAGTCATGGGTTAGCTTGGGGTCCCTCGGGATTATGAGCACCGTGTAGCGTTTGGGGTACAGACTAGGGGCATTACAAACTTGGTATCAGATCCTAAGGTTAAACAGAGTCCTAGGAAGTTTAAAATCCGCATCTAGTAGATTCTTGTGCATGGGTGTGTAGTGCGCCACACTTTTGAATAGGAGGATATTAGATGCTTTAGTAAAAGTTTCCCTTCTTTCAGTATTCATGTTGTGCTAGTGATCATGAGCTAAAGTTAAAATCTTAGTCTAATCCATTCTCTCTTTTTAGTTTACAAAACATGCCTCCCAAAAGGAATAACAAAAGGAGAACTAGAAATCAGTCAGCACCTCAGCCCGTTCAGGTAGATCCCCTGGAAGAACATGTCTCCCACGTTAAATTCATAGCATATTTTACCACCCTATATCATTCCTTGGCAGCCCAGAATGAATGCCCAGCTACCATTCCAGCCAACCCTATGGTCAATTCTGCAGCAGCCAGGATTTGGGACTTTACCCGAATGAACCCTCTATCTTTTACTAGGTCTAAGTCACATGAGGACCCTCAAGAGTTCTTGATTAGGTGCAGAAGGTTACAAATATTATGGGGGTGAAAGCTAGTGAGAATGCCAAGTTAGCTTCATATCAGTTGCAAGGCCCATAGAATGGGAGGAGTTTGCTATTGCTTTTCTAGATATGTTCTTCCTGCTAGAGTTTAGGGAAGATAAGGTTTTGGAAATTATAAATTTGAAGTAGGCCAACATGATGGTACAAGAGTATTCTCTCAAGTTTACTCAATTTACCAGATACGTTCCTTATGTGGTAGCAGATAATAGATCTAAGATGAGTAAGTTTGTGTCTATCGTGTCTAATAGTATGGTCAAGGAGTTTAGGACCGTAATGTTAATTAAGAATATGGACATATCCAGGCTTATGGTCCATGCTCAGTAGATAGAGGAGGATAAGTATAGGGAGAATAAGAGAGTGATAACATGTAGTTTTAACTTCGCTCAGCCTAAGTCAGTGGATGGGAACCATTCTCAGTTCGTCCTAAAATCCTCATTTCCAGCTCAGTCCTTAGACAGTGCTCCTATGTCGAAATTTAGAGATGGCAATAGAGATAGGGCATGAGGCCCTAAATGAGGCCCTAAATGAGGCCCTAAACCCCAGGGTAGTGTTACCAGTGCCCAAACAAATCCTTTCTTCCAGAAGTGTGGCAGAAACTACCAAGGTGTATGCAGAGCTGGCAGTGATGTATGTTTTAGATGTGGAAATCTAGGCCACAATTTCAAATAGTGTCCTCTGGTGGGTTCGCAGAATCAGCATAATCGTCCCTCAGCTCATTTCGGTCGCCCGAATCAACAGGGTGCCACTTCTAGTGCCACCAGTGGGCAACGCCCAAACAGACTCTATGCACTTCAGTCCCGATAAGATTAGGAAAGTTCTCCTTATATGGTGACTGGTACATTACAATTTTATCCTTTACATGTTTATGTGTTTCGATATCTAGGAGATTATTTGTCTTTTATGACTCCTAATATAGTTGTTGACTTTGAAGTCAATCCCAAAATTCTTGCAGATCCTTTCTCAGTCTCTAACCAAGTGGGTAAATCTATCATAGCCCGGTGGGTACACAGGAACTATCCGTTTATGGTATCTCAGAAAGTCACTTCAGTAGACTTAGTAGAATTAGAGATGAACGATTTTGATATCATTCTCGGTATGGATTGGCTTTATTCCTACTATACTTCAGTCGACTGCAGAAATAGAATTGTCTAGTTTCAGTTTCTGAATGAGCCATTCTTAGAGTGAAGCGGTAGTACTTCAGCACTTAGGGGTCAACTTTTTTCCTACCTTAGGGCAAGGAAAATGATATCTAAGGGATGTGTCTACCATTTTGTTTGAGTCCAGGACTCTAGATCATAAACCCCTACTCTTGAGTCAGTATCAGTAGCTTGTGAATTCCCAGACGTGTTTCTTGAAGATCGTCCCGAAGTTCCTCCCGAAAGGGATATCAACTTCGAAATAGACCTTCTTCCAGACACTCAACCCATATCTATTCCTCCATACAGAATGTCTCTACTAGAACTCAAAGAATTAAAAGAAGAGTTGAAAGATCTCCTAGATAAGGGATTCATCAGACCCAGTGTTTCCTCGTGGGGTGCACCAGTTCTATTCGTGCGTAAGAAAGATTGTTCTCCCAGAATGTGTATTGGCTACCGTCATTTAAATAAAGTCCTGGTCAAGAACAAGTATCCAATTCCCAGAATTGATGACTTTTTTGACAATTTTTATGGTGCCAGTTACTTTTCTAAGATAGACCTCAGATCAGGATATCATCATCTCAGAGTCAGAGAATGTAACATTCTGAAAATAGCTTTCAGAACTCGGTATGGTCACTTCAAATTCTTAGTCATGTTGTTTGGTCTTACCAATGCCCCAACAACTTTCATGAACATGATGAACCGTGTGTTCAAGTAGTACTTGGACATATTCATCATAGTCTTCATACATAACATCCTTGCTTACTCCCACAGTGAACATGATCATGCAGACCATCTCAAAATAGTATTGCAGACTCTCAAAAACCACCAATTATTTACCAAATTTAGTAAGTGTAAAATTTTACTAAGGTCAGTAGCTTTCCTCAGCCACATCATTTCTTGTGATGGCACTAGAGTTTATCCCCAAAATCCTGAAGCAGTGAGAAACTTTCCTAGACCCATATCTCCATTAGATATTAGGAGTTTCTTGGGCTTGGCTGGCTATTATCGACAATTTGTTAAGGTATTTTCATTTATTCTATCCCCTATGTTTATATTGACTCACAAGAAGGTCAAATTTTAGTGGTCAGATTTTTGTGAGAACAGTTTTTAGGAGTTAAAGACTCGACTCAATACAACTCCAATTTTGACCCTGCCAGATGGTTCAGACAACTTTGTTGTGTATTGTGATGCTTCCAGGGTTAGTTTGGGGTGTGTTTTGATGCAGAGAGGTAAGGTCATAGCCTACGCCTTTAGACAGCTCAAACACCACAAAAAAACTATCCAACTCATGATATTGAGTTAGCAGCAGTAGTATTTGCCTTAAAAATTTTGAGGTACATTTGTATGGAGTGCACATTGATGTGTTCACTGACCATAAGATCCTATAGTATGTGTTCTCTCAGAAACACCTAAACCTTCATTAGAAAAGGTGGTTGGATTTGTTGAAGGACTATGACATGAGTGTTTTATATTATCTGAGCAAAGACAATGTAGTGGTTGATGCCCTTAGTAGGATGTCTATGGGTATTATTGCTCATGTGGATTATGATAGGAAGAAATTATCTCAGGAAGTTCATCAGATTGCCCAACTAGGTGTTCGCTTAGTCGATTCAACAGAAGGTAGTGTATGGGTGTAGAGTAGTTTAGAATCATCACTGGTTTCCAAAGTAAAGGAAAAAATAGGATGGGATCCCAGCCTAGTTAAGTTTAAATAATTAGTTAGAGATCAGAAGATAGAGGTTTTCTCCTAACGGGTAGATGGTGTATTGCATTTTCAGGGTCGTCTATGTGTGCCAGGAGTAGATGACCTGAGACAGCGGATTTTTGTAGAAGCACATGGTGCCCGTTACTCTATTCCTCCAGGGTCCACTAAGATGTACCATATTTGTAGGAGATCTATTGGTGGAGTGGGATGAAGTGATACATTACAGAGCTTGTAGCTAAGTACTCGATATCTCAGCAGGTTCTGATTGAGCAATAGAAACCTAGTGGGTCTATGTATGAGTTCAGTATTCCAACTTGAAAGTAGGAAGAGGTGAACATGGATTTTGTGACGGTTTCACCTCATACTCATCATCAACACAATTCAATTTGGTTCATTGTATATAGTATGACCAAATCATATTATTTCCTACCTTTCCATACCTCTTATTCAGCCGAGGACTATTTCAAGCTCTATGTCAGGGAGTTGGTCAAATTACACAAAGTTCCATTAGCTATTATCTTAGATAGAGGTATGCAGTTCACCTCTCATTTCTGGAAGGTGATCCAAAAGGGTCTTGGTACCCAAGTCCACTTTAGTACAATTTTTCACTCTCAGGCAGATGGTAAAGCAGAAAGGATCATTCAGACTTTAGAGGATATGCTGCGAGCGTGTGCGATAGACTTTAAAGGTACTTGGGATGACCACTTTCCTTTGATTGAGGTATGTAGGATACCTTTATAAGTGTTTTAAAATCCAATTTAAGCCTACAAACAATTCCTAAGAAGTAGGAAAACAAGGATAAAATGCATAACAAGAAAGGAGACAAACGAAATAAAATCAGGCACTTAGGAATACCCCTTGAACTGAACACCCCAAGGAAATATAGGGGGAGCATTGTAACCCATAGTGTAATACCAAACGTTCATATCCTCACTTTTGGTGTGCTCCATGACCCCAAATTTGAGGTTGAGGCTTCATGATACGAGGCAGCCTCCGGGACATCCAAAAGTTGATTTTAAGCTTTCTAAATGCGGGGAAATGTTGTCATTTGATATATTTCGTGTTTAGGAAACTATGGACGAACTAAAACAATATAAAGGCAACACTTAGTTAAAATTTGATCCCATATATGGATCAATACATAAGTTGGAGAGGATACAAGAAAGCAAGGGGCTCAAACTAGGGTTCTTTGTTTTTTAACTTTAGTTTCTTGTAACTTTACTTTATGAACTCATCTATGGTGATCTTTGTAAGAATATGAGTGGATAAAAACCCTTATTATTGGGTTGAGGATACTAACATGATTGTGTAATTATGGTTTGAAGTTGGTTTATATGTTTGTCAATTATATGTTTGTCAATTATATGATTGTTCTTATGTTCTTGTTTTAGTGCTCTAAAACGTCATGAACTTTAGGATATATTATAGTCCCAAAATGAATTGACCATAGGATTTGAGGGACAGAATGTAGAATGTAAGGAATATGGATCATATCTTTAATCATTATAATTCAATTTTAAAAACAAGATTTGTGTTTAGGAAAGAAATATACCGAAACGCACTACTTGGTTAATGAAACGGGAACATAGTTTCATGCATCTAAGGTAAAAACTCACATACTTGCTCAACGATTTAGTTGTGAGATTAAATTTGGGTATATGACTTAGAGGATGAACATTCCCAAGTAATAATATCAACCTCATAGATCAATAATACAACAAACACCAACACCGACTATAAACCATACTTATGCATGAATGTGAAGTAAATACCTCAACCCTGGTAACTCTCCCTATATTGTTTACAATCCAAATTTCATACCATTGTTATAATTGTATTTAGTTCATAATTTCAAAACTCAAGTTCTTAATTGTTGACATTCACACTAATTCAATAAATTTAGTAATGTAAGAATTGGATAGTTTGCTAATCACCAAGTCCATGTGGGATCGATATTCGCCTCGAAACAACCACTTTACCACTTGGGTGACTATGTACAGTTACGTGTGCGCTTGGATTCAAAAAGTTTTAGGTGTCATTACTGGGGACTTGAAAATTGGCAATTTTCTTATTTTTAGTTTTGTAACTTTGTTTTATAAGTGCCAATAACTTGATATTAGCTTCTGAACTTACAGGTACAGTTCTAAATCTCAAGAAAGTTGGCAAGGGAAAAGGACTTGGTTGACCCATATCCTGAACCCGAGGGACGTTTACATCATCTAAGAAGAGAATCAATACTTCTCTATCACATTCCATGAGTTCAAAAGGATAAAGTTATACATTCTACTATGGCTTAAGAACAACCAATCCGTAGAATAGTACACGGAGTGGATATCCCACACCCTACTAATGTTACCACTGCCATCCACAGACCAAAACTTGGAGGTAGATTTTGGATCAAAGAGAATATGGTGAATTTGTTGCGCAGCAGTGGGAAGATCACATTCATATCACATGAGGATCCTCAAGATTATCTATAGAACTTCTTGGAGATCAGTGACTCTTTTATTCCCACTAGAGTCTCTACGAATTATATGAGGCTCACTCTTTTCCCCTTCACACTTTTGAAGGAAACAAAGAAATAGTCAAAGGCGGAACCTTCAAACTCCATCACTACTTGTGTTGACCTTGAAAAGAAGTTCCTCATCCGATTCTTCCTTTCTGTCAAGACTGCGGGGTTTAGAAGCGAGATCCTATGTTTCAAGCAAAATCTAGACGAGAATCTTCATCGTGCATAGAAAGATTCAAATATCTTTTGAAGGACTTCCCGCACCATGAATAGAGTAATAAGGCACTGGCTCATACTTTTGTTGAAGCTCTTACCACCACCACAAAAAATTTGTTAGTTCAGCTACAGGTGGTCAAAAATTGGAGAAAAAATATGATGAGCTATACATCCTCCTGAATCGAATACCACAAGGTAATCTAGAGTAGTGGGGTGATATGTCTATAAGTGTGGTGAAGAAGTCTGCAGGCATGATTGAGGTTAATAGTGTTAAAGCCCTGGCACTTAGTTGGCATCTCTTCAGAAGTAAGTGATGACACAATTCATTAAGCTGAGTGCAAATAAACCGTAGGCAGAAGTAAATGCAATTTAGCAGACCTCATCTTGGTTTAAGATTTGTGGTATTAGTGGTCACTCTACAAACTCATGTGGAGAAAATCCAAAATTTGTTAATTTTGTGGCTAATGCACTAAAAGGTAATCAGAACTATGGTAATGCCTTCAATCACCACTGGAAGAGTTGGTCCAATTACTAATAAGGCAAAAATTAGGATATGAATCAGCAGTTTCAGCAACAATAAAACATGCAAAATAACTCATATGCCATTAATATGGAGAAATGGTCTCGTGGACCCTTACCCTTGTACTTATCCAAGTTTGTAAAGTGAACGTCTCTACTTAGACTTTTATCATCTGAACCCCTTAACTTAATAAAACTCAATATTTTAAATCCTATTTTGGTGTATTAACACAATTGCTACCATATCAGCTTTCACATTATTTCTAAATGGTGCATTAAATTCCACGTCATTTTTAAAATGCCACATAAGAAATTAAATGTTAAGAAAATTAATTAAATAAAAAACTTTTACAAATTATAGAAAAATTTCAATTTAATTCCAAATAATTAAAATTCCTCTCCAATTAATTTAAATTTTCAACTATAAATTCAAATACACAAACACAATAAATTTTTTAATTCTTAATTTTGAATATATTTGATAAATCACAAAAACTCATTTATTTCTCTTCAATTTTGAACTTCAAGATTAATCTTAGAGTTTGTTAATTTTTCAATATCTACTATCACTCACTTTCGATTCAAGTTTAAATTTTAATCCTAAAAAACATGAAAAGTTTGAATTGAGAAATTAATTTGAAAAAAAATAAAAAAATACATCTCAAATGAAGGGGAAGTGTAAGACCCCGCAAAATCCTAAGCTTGATTCAGTTCTGTAAAATCTAGTAAGGGGTCCTAGACAGAAAAAATTTCTGCTAAGTGTTCAAACTTATAGTTATTTTAGCCTTCGTAAGTTGGCAATCCTTTTTCATGACCCTTATGACCTTCAAATATTAATTTTTAGGTTAATTCATGATAAGGACTGTCAGTAGGTGTTCTCGGACAAGTTTTAGATTTTTTGGACTTCGTTCAAAACATATTTGAACGCTCAAACCAGTGGATCAACACGATCTCGACACACTGCATCACCCATCGCATCGATGAGTATTTTTTCCCAGCTCCCAATGCAAATTCCAGTGAACCGACATGGACTCGACGTGGTGCATCGGTCTACGAATCGCTAAATCTATTTTCAATCATTAAAAAGCTACGTCCTAAGAGGTAATTGGGTCTTTTTCCACATTATGTCAGCCCCAAAAATATGAAATTAAGCCCCTTTAGAGGAAAAATCCATTCATCTTTCTCAAAAATTCTCAAAAAGCAAACCCTAGGATCTCTAATTCAAGATTCATCCTTCAAGAACACTCCATCATTCTTCACAAATTTCAATACCAAGGTATGGGAAGTGTTCATCCAAGGGTTTCCTTCCACCCTTGGAGTTCAAGAAACTCTTTCTAAATACAAGTTAATTGATTTCATGGATTTCATGTTGGATCTTAAATGTATTAATGATTATGATGTTAATGGTGATCTAATTCCATGATTTTTCTCATGTTTCATTCAAACTAGTTTAATTGTTAATTGAATTTTGTGAACTACATGTCAAACTCTTGGATTGCAAGTTGAATGTTCAATCCATGATATTACTTCATATTTATTGATATGTGAAATACCCATGCTTTCCAAGTGTTTGGCAAAATGCTTATGTGGTTAGAATAGTCCAAGCATAACATGTTATTATGTGATGTCAATCATTCACAAGCTCATGTATAACAAGTGTTTGACCAAAGATGTCTAAGTGAATGTATTATTAGCAAGATAGTACCATGATGCTACAAAAGTCATGCAGTGATTTAATTTTCATGTTATCGAGTCCTGGGGGTATTTAATACCCGACAATTTAGCTGCTTACCTAGAACCAATGTCAGTTACAGAATAATCACAATCATGTCATGATCAGTAGTACTCTCAATCAGTTACAGAACTCAGGAAAAACTCAGTAGACTCAGTATCAGTTCAGTATCCATTTCAGACCTCAGTAAATTAAGTCAATTAATAGAATTCAGTAGTATTCTGTCATTCAACGGAACTCAGTGAACTCATTTTAGTTTAGTTAGACATTATAATCAGTAACAGTTCAGTCAAGCCTAGTATAGACTAGAAATTAGCTCAGTTTCTATTCAGTTGGGAGTAAGATTCATCACTGAGTGAACCCAGGGATGGGGACATTCCTGTCAGCAGAGGATTTGAACCCTAGTAGCAATCTCTGCATTATAGAACTATGTAGCCAGTGTAGGTTGAAATATTTTCCTTACAGACTAGGGTTGATATATCTCATACGAGTTTTTCGACCAGCAAGGGTTAACGAAAGAGCTTCTTGTCAGAAAGGGTTAACTCATAATTACCTTTACCCATGGAACGATACTGATACCCTTCCAACTGGTGTTACAGTTTGGACCCCACTCTATTCTGAAAGGGCTTGTCGGTTAGATAATTACCTCCCACAGTTTTAGTTTTAGTCTTCAGAATACAACTCAGATCAGTTCTACAGAAATTAGGACTGTCAGACACAGTCACTCAGTTCAGTACGGAACTCAGAATAGTTCCACAGAATTAGGACTGTCAGATATAGTCACCCAGTTAACAGTAATACAGTATCAGTAAACTCAGATATCAATAAAATAAGTAATTCAAAACTCAGTATCCAGTGTTATCACGACCTTAGTTACAGTTTACGTATTTATACATGTACTTTTATTCAATTATACTTATGTTATTCAGTTAGTCTTATTCATGCATATAAACCCATGTATCTCAGCCTACCTCACTTAGCATACCAGTACATTCAATGTATTGATGCATACCTTTCTTTTATGCTATGATGTCTTATATCATCGGTTCAAACGCACGGGCTCCCGATCATAATTAGGAGCCTAATCCATCAACAACAGACTAGTGGTGAGTCCTCATAGTTCGAGGACATGATTATTACTTCGGTATCTCAGTTTATTAATTTTCAGTAGTCGGGGTGAGTTTAAGTTTTGTCCCATTAATCCCTTATTCAGATAGTAGAGGCTTGTCAGACTAGAGTATTTCAGACAGATGTATCAGTATTTAGTTTTCAGTACTCAGTATTTATTTATAATTTTAAACCATAGGAGAAGTTTTTGCCTTATTTCCGCATAATACAGTATTATTATTTAGTTATTGCAGCATGTACTAGTCATGGGTTAGCTTGTGATCCCTCAAGAATATGAGCATCGTGTAGCATCCAGAGTACAGACTCGGGGCATTACAAGAAGAAAATTTGAATTCGCTCATCATTTTTAAATTCCACATAAGAAATTAAATATTAAAATAAATTTAATTAAATAAACAGCTTTTGCAGATTGTAGAAAAAATCAATAATCATGTTCTTGATGTTTGCTCACAAATTAAACATCAAATTCATTCCAAATAATTGAAATTCCTCTCCAATTAATTTAAAGTTTTAACTTTAAATTCACATACACAAATTTAATGAATTTTTAAATTTAGATATCTTGAACAATTTGTAAAAGTTGTAAAATTAATCCTAAAAATTAAATTTTTAAATTGAGAAAGTGAATTCAAAAAAATTAAAAAGTGAAATGGCGGGGGGAAGGGGGATTGTTCTTTATTTATGGGGTGGGGGCAGGTTCTTTGTTTGGAGGGGTGGGAAACATCGGGTGGGGGGGCTAGAGACTTTAATAGTGGCAATAGCCTTGGGGTTGCAATGGTGGTGGGGGGATGTAATGGCGATGGCGATGGAAGCCTTGGGGATGCAATGGGGGGAGAGAAGCTTTTTTATTTTAAATTTTTAATTATTTTAATATATAATTGACCAAAAACTTACCCTCACTCGCACCCATGCACATGCAGTCATGTGTTTCATCCAACTCAGCATATTTTGTGCCATATAATCTTGGTCAACATTCAGAAGGGTTTAAAATATTATCCTTTGATAAGTTTAGGGGTTCAAATAACAAAAGGCTAAGTAGAGGTATTCACTTTAAAATTTTAAACAAGTACAAAGGTCCACCGAAATATTTTTCCAAGTAATATTATAGAGACTTTGAAAAGATCTTGGCTGACTAAGAATAAATAGTTGCAGAGATAAGAAATTTGCAACTCCCTCAAAAGAATTTGGAGATGCATTAGGAGCAATTACTCAGGCTCAAAATACTAGACCTTGTAACACCCTGATTTTCTGGAACCAAAATGCCACACGGTGCTCATGGCCCAGAGGGACCACTAGCTAACCCTTTCTGATATCTATACCTGAGCACTAAATAATATACTGAAATAAATGGTGAAAACTGACAGAAACTTGCCATAAGGTTCAAATTCTGAAAATACAACTGAGTAAAGTCTATCAATATCAAAACTAAATATCTATCTAAATAACTAGTCTAAAAACTCTATAGTTTGAAAGCCTGTAAACTATATGAATAAGGAGTTGATGGGACATGTCCCCAACTAACTCCAACTACTGATATACTAAAACTAGTAATAAAATGGAATAAGAACCATCCTCGAATGATAAGGACTCACTGTTAGGCCTACTCCTGTTGATTGGAACTGAGCTGCTAAGGGTGATCTGGATCTCATGCTTCTGAACGTATGGTGCAAAGTAAAATACCATAGCGCAAATGCGTTAGTACGTGGAAATGTACTGAGTATGCAAGATGAGGCAAGACTAAATACAAGGGCTTAGGCATGAACAATTACTTAATTAAATAACATTTGAGTATGGAATGAGGACATATGCATGAATGCACAAACCATAAATGAAATCATCGTGACTCTGAATACTGATACTCGGATACTGCTTTACTGGCATCTAAACTCACTACTAATATTGAGATATTGAATAACTGAATTTTTTGGTATTGATAACTGAGTACTGAAGTTGAGACAAGTCCTCTCTAGAAGTTGATCTTTGAATACTGATAATATTAAATCTGCTCATATCAATGACTAAGTTCTTAGTTTGCTACAATCGACTGACAAAATCTGTGATCAAACCTTTCTAACAAATGATCTCTGAATTTATTAGTAAAGATAAAAAATGATTGTATCTGAGATCAGAACTATCTAGCGAAAGATCTCTGAATCTTTAAATAATAGAAATGATGAACTGAGTTAGAGAATAGGCCTATCTAACAGGTGATCTCTGGTTCTATTAGTACTGATACTGATTAACTTTATGTGAGACCAGGACTATCTAGCGGGTGGTCCATGAATCTATGGAACTATCTAAGTTCCTTAATGAGATGGCTTACTGTATTTGGCAGTCCTGATTTCTGAGTTCTACTTTGAAGACTGATACTGAAACTGCAATTGTTGGAGTTCTCACTTAATAGACATGCCCCAAATCTGAACTAGTGGAGTCCAACCTGTAACACCAGCTGGAAGGGTGTCAATACCATGCCATGGGTAAAGACCTATGCTCTGGTCAAGCCTATCTAACGGGTGACCCTGAATAGGAAGTCAAGCCTAAGGAAATATGATAGTCAAGCCTCAATCTAACGGGTGACTCCTGGTCCTGCGTTGGGTATGCTGTTCTGGAGTTTTGGGACTATAACTAATGAATCTTCCTCTCTAATGGGGAAGTTGTATCCATGCACTCGCTCGGTGATAGTTCCTACTCCCAACTGAAAGACACTAAACTGATTCTTGGATTGTACTAGACTAAGCTGAATCTATTACTGTTCATTTTTCTTGACTGATATGACTAAGTTTACTTGGTTCCGTTATCTGACAGAATGCTACTGAATCTCGTTATCTGACAGAATGCTACTAAGTTCTGAATACTTGAATACTTCTAAAATCTGAGCTGAGTATTGAACTAAAGCTGGAATGCTAATGATACTTAGATTACTGAGATTTCTTAAATTATGTTACTGTCTGAGAGTACTGAATTTTGTAAATGACTGAGTTCGAAGGATCATGGCTTGACTGATACTATCATGAAAACTGACACTAGCTCTAGAAAGTAGCTAATTTGTTGGGTATAAATACCCCCAGGACACGATAATATCAAAGTAAAACATAACCATTCTTGAATAATCAGGACCATGGACTTTCATTCACCATTACAATCATTAAAGCAACTCTTCAAGCACTTGGAAATCATAAACATGTAATAGTATAAGGAGACATGTTATTGGCTCATACTCCATTCAACAAGGTCTTATAACAAACACTTAACATTCATTGAAGAGCACATAATGGTGGAATTTTATGCTAACATGTCACAATTCATTTAGTAAGGCTTTTCAACAAATACTTGGCATGCATGAACTTACACACAATTGGGGATTTCTAGTTAATAGGCTATAATGGCTCTAATTCCTTCACATTAGCATTTTATCAAACCTATGGGGAGCATCCTTAGGTTATTCAACAATTTCCACATCTAATTATCATAAGCACATCAATCAATATGCTACTTTAGGGGTTTAACATGGACATAATGCAATTCAACCCAAATCCAGATCAAAGCTTGCAACTTGTATTCTAAAGCATGAATTATAACTCAACAATAAAATGAACATAAACTTCAAATCACATGAATCATGAAAAACTCATAAAATCATAATTTTTGAATTTAAAAAGGGATTCTTGAACTTCTTGGGTGGAAGAAACCCAAGAATCAACATCTGAATACCTTACTACTTGATCCAAGGAAGATTAATGGTGAAACCTTGATGATTGGGATCTTGATTTTGGAACCCTAGCTCTTGTTCTTGAGGAAAATTTAGAGAAAACAACAATATTTGGGTTTAATGTGGCTGAATCTCGTGTTAAAGAGTATATATAGGGATAGCAAAATGACCATTTTGCCCATGAAATTAAAATCCAGAATAGGAACACCGATAAAAGCTTCACTGCAATGCGGTGAAATCGCAGTGAGCTACTGGAATTTGATAATTCTGAAGTTAAGCCTTGGCGTGACGCACCATAATTGCGTAGGTTCACTAGATTTTGATAATTGCCATTTTGGCTGACTCCGCAATGCACCAAAGTACCAGGTGGTACACTGTCTCACTAAAATTTCTCTAACTCTTCGCTCGAGTGAATTTGGGCGAATTTGGTGTTGATGGGAAGCTTGTCCAATTTCCCATTCGATAAAAAGTCAAAATCTTAAAAATTTCACATGGAATAAAATATATTCATCTTTGAAGAAATATCTTTGATGTTCTAGAGATGAATTTAAACTAGGAGAAGTGTGGGAAATTACAATATCTCCCCCTTGGGAACATTCGTCCTCGAATGAGACTGATTAAGCTGAGAATACTAGCAGACTGAACTTACTTACTAGACATAAGCATGTGAAACATGACTATATGACTGGAACTACTGATATACTAAGATTTAATACTGAACGTACATATCTGATGCATGGAATACACGACTGAAACTACTCATAAGTTGAATTCTCATAATAGACATGTATATCTAATGCATGGATTCTTGACTGAGTTGTTCTCATGAATGCATGACTTAATATACTGATAAGCTGAGCTTTTCTACTGAACATACATATCTAATTAAGGGATATCTGACTGGACTGACTCTTGAAAGTATAACTAACTATGCAATGATAACTGATGCTAGCTTTGTGAGAAACATCTGAACATGCAACTGAATTGGTTCTAAGAATTGAAAAAATCGAGGAGTTATAGGGTACCTCCCCCTTGGGACACTATGTCCCTCTAAGAACACTTACTTCACCGAAATACTGAGGCGATGCACAAGGCATCTACGAAATGGATTCATAACTAAACATCTAGAAGCTGAAACAAATGCATGACTCATGAATTGAAATTATACTCGCAACTAATAGGATTTTATACCTTGGAATAGTTATCTTTCCTTAAGATTTCGGATAGTATGAATAGATGAAAAGATGAGAAAATAAACTATATGAATCTGACTGTCTGACTGCCAAACTAACTTACTGGATTTACTAACTAACCCATGTTGAAACATAAGCTCGAATATGAGCAAGGGATCTAACAATGCATATCATGAATATAAAGGACTTAAAACGTACCCGAATCTATGTCAGGGAGCCTTTCTAGATCATGATGGGTCTGGAGTGCATAGAGTCTGTTCTGACACTGACCACTATTGGCACCGAAAGTGACCCCCTGCTGATGCAATTCTCTACCCCTATGAGCTAGCACTCTATATTTTTGCATTCTGTGGCATGGATTACCTTACCCAAAATATACCCAATTATTAGTTTTGCACACACCTAGGTGATTCTTGCAATACTCTTCACAAAGAGAATAGGTACGAATACCACTAGCACTACCCTGGGATTTAGAGTCTGGCGCCTCATCATGACTGACATCCCCAAACTTTGGTACAGGTATACTAGTTGAGGATGGAGCTGGAACTGAAAAATTCTAACTATGATGAGAACGGTTATTATCCTGTGACCCTACCTGAGAAAAATTATGACTACCTATTATGGCTTTCTTACTCACTCTCTTTCTTTCTTTCATCTTATTGTCCTCAATCTGCTGCACATGCATCATTAGTCTATCAAGATCCATATCTCTATTGAGCATAGCAGTCCTACACTCTGTCAACACTAACCCAGTTACACCAATCACAAACTTACTCATACTCGCTCTAGGGTCAGCTATAAAATTGGGAGCATACTTAGCTAACTGGTTAAACATAAGTCAATACTCCTTCACTATCATGGAGACTTGCCTCAGATTCATAACCTCTTCTACCTTAGGTTCTCTCATCTCTAGCAGGAAAAACTTATCTAGAAAGGTATCTTGAAACTTCTGCCAAATCATGGGGGTTGCATCCTCCCCTCTATTCTTCTTCCAAACTACAACCCAGTCATGAGCGATATCCTTCAACCTATAGGATGCTAATTCTACACTCTCCTCCTCAGAAAAATGTATAATATGGGTGATATTCTTCACCTCCTCTAGATAAAGTTATGGGTCCTCACCTGCTACTGACCCAAATAATTTAGGCGGGTTAATTCTAATAAAATTTCTGATCTCGGTTGTGGCTGAATCCCCATCTTACTGAGGTGGGGCTGCTATCTGATGATTGTCCTGAATACTAGTGGTCATAGCTTGGGCTAACGCCTAAAAAACTGCTCAAAACTCTGCATGTGACACATTCTCATTCGGAGGATCTACGGGCTGAGGTGGCTGGTTATCAACCCTATGAGCATTATCTCTGCGAGGAGGCATACTCTATAACTGAAAGAAAGAATGGATCAGACTGAGAATCGACTGAAACTTATGCATACTCACACGACATGAACACTAAAAGAAGGGAAACTATTCCTAAAACATCTTATAGCCTCCTGTAAATAAATGTGGTGCATAACGTACCTATGCACAAGACTCTACTAGATGTGGATTTCCAAACTTCCTAGGACACTATTGAACCTTAGGCTCTGATACCAAGTTTGTAACACTCCGATTTTCTGGAACCAGAATGCCACATGGTGGTCATGACCCCGAGGGATCACAAGCTAACCCTTTCTGATATCTGTACCTGAGCACTGTATAATATACTGAAATAAATGCAAAAAACTGGCAGAAACCTGCCATAAGGTTAAAATTCTAAAAATACAACTGAGTAAAGTCTATTAATACCAAAACTAAACATCTGTTTGAATAACTAGTCTGAAAACTTTATGCTTAAAAGACTCTAAACTGTCTGAATAAGGAGTTGATGGGACTTGTCCCCAACTAACTCCAACTACTGATATATTGAAACTAGTAATAAAATAGAATAAGATCCATCCTCGAATGATGAGGACTCACTACTAGGCCTATTCCTGCTGACTAGAACTGAGCTGCTATGGGTGTTCTGGATCTCGTGTTTCTAAACCTATGGTGTAAAGTAAAACACCATAGCGCAAATGTGACAGTACATGGAAATGTACTGAGTATGCAATATAAGGTAAGGCTAAATGCAAGGGTTTATACATGAACAATTACTTAACTGAATAACATGAGAGTACTAAATGAGGACATATGCATGAATGCACGAACCATAACTAAAATCATTATTACTCTGAATATTGATACTCGGATACTGCTCTACTGGTATCTGAACTCACTACTAATACTGAGATACTAAATAACTAAATTTTTTGATATTGATAACTGAGTACTGAAGTTAATATCAGTCCTCTCTAGCGGTTGATCTCTGAATACTGATAATACAGAATCTGCTCATATCAATGACTGAGTTCTTAGTTTGCTACTATCAACTGACTAAATTTGTGATCAAACCTTTCTAACGGATGATTTCTAAATTTACTAATAATGATAAATAATGATTGTATCTGAGATCAGACCTATCTTGCGGAAGATCTCCAAATTTTTTAATAATAGAAATGATGAACTGAGTTTGAGATCAGGCCAATCTAATGGGTGATCTCTGGTTCTATTAGTACAGATATATATTAACTTTATATGAGACCAGGCCTATCTAGCGGGTGGTCCATGAATCTATGAAACTATCTAAGTTCCTTAATGAGATGGGTGACTATATTTGATAGTCCTGATTTCTTAGTTCTACTCTGAGGACTGATACTGAAATTGCAACTGTGGGAGTTCTCACTTAACTGGCATGCCTCAAATCTAATCTAGTGGGGTCCAACCTGTAACCCCAGCTGAAAAGGTGTCAATATCGTTCCACGGGTAAAGACCTCTACTATGGCCAAGCCTCTCTAATGGGTGACCCTGAATAGGAAGTCAAACCTATGGCAATATGATAGTCAAGCCTTAATCTAATGGGTGACTCCTAGTCCTATGCTGTCTATGAAGTTCTGTGGTTCAAGGACTATTACTAACGACTCTGCCTCTCTAACAGGGAAGTCGTCATCCCTGAACTTTCTCAGTGTTAGTTCCTACACCCAACTGAAAGATACTAAACTGATTCTTGGACTGTACTAGACTGAGCTAAATCTATTACTGTTTATTTTTCTTGACTGATCTGACTGAGTTCACTGGGTTCTGTTATCTGATAGAATGCTATTGGATCTCGTTATCTTACCGAATGCTACTAAGTTCTGAGTACTTGAATACAGCTAAGATCAGAGCAAAGTACTGAACTGAAGCTGGAATACTAAAAATACTTAGATTACTGAGATTTTTTAAGTTCTGTAACTATCTGAGAGTACTAAATTCTATAACTGAATGAGTTCTAAGGATCATGGCTTGAATGAGATTATCATGAAAACTGACACTGACTCTAGATAGCAGCTAATTTGTCGGGTATAAATACCCCAAGGACTTGATAACAACAGAGTAAAACATAACCATTCTTGAATAATCATGACCATGGACTTTCATTCACCATTACAATCATTAAAGCATCTCTTCAAACACTTGGAAATCATAAACATGTGATAGTATAGGGAGGCATGTTATTGGCTCATACTTCATTCAACAAGGTCTTACAACAAACACTTAACATGCATTGAAGAGCACATAATTGGGGAATTTCATGCTAACATGTCATAATTCATCCACTAAGACTTTTCAACAAACACTTGGCATGCATGAACTTACACACAATTGGGGATTTCTATTCAACGGGCTATAATGGCTCTAATTCCTTCACATAAGCATTTTATCAAACCTATGGGGAGCATGCTTTGGTTATTAAACAATTTCCACATCTAATTATCATAAATACATCTATCAACATGCAACTTTAGTGGTTTAACATAGACATAAAGCAATTCAATCCAAATCAAGATCAAAGCTTGCAACTAGTATTCTAAAGCATGAATTATAACTCAACAATAACATGAACATGAACTTCAATTCACATGAATCATGAAAAACTCATAAAATCGTAATCCTTGAATTTAAAAAAAGATTCTTGAACTTCATGGGTGGAAGGAACCCAAGAATCAACATCTGCATACCTTACTACTTGATCATCGGAAGATTAATTATAAAATCTTGATGATTAGGGTCTTGATTTTGGAACCCTAGCTGTTGTTCTTGAGAAAAATTGAGAGAAAACAATAATATTTGGGTTCAATGTGGTTGAATCTCATGTTAAAGAGTATATTTAGGGATAGAAAAATTACCATTTTGTCCATGGAAATAAAATCCTGAACTGTAACGTCGATAAAAGCTTCACCAAGATGCGGTTGAATCACGGTGAGCTACCAGAATTTGATATTTCTGAAATTGAGCCTTGGCACGATACGCCATAATCACGGAGGCTCATTGGATTTGAAAATTGCCATTTTGGCTGACTCCGCAATGCGCCAAAGTACCAGGTGGTACACTATCTCACTAAAATGGCTGTAACTCTTTGCTCGAGTATTGAATTTGGGTGAATTTCATATCGATGGAAAGTTTATTCAATTTCCCATGTGGTAAAAAGTCAATATTAAAATTTCACATGTAATAAAATATATTCCTATTTTAAGAAAGATCTTTGATGTTTTGAAGATGAATTTAAACTAGGAGGAGTGTGGAGTATTACAATATCTCCCCATTGGGAATATTCATCCTCGAATGAGACTGATTAAGCTGAAAATACTGGAAAGCTGAACTTATTTACTGGACATGAGCTTGTGAAACATGACTATATGGCTAGAACTATTGATATACTGAGATTTTATACTGAACATACATATCTGATGCATGGAATACATGACTGAACCTACTCATAAGCCAAATTCTCATAATTGACATGAATATCTAATGCATGGATTCTTGACTGAGTTGTTCTCATGAATGCATGGCTGAATATACTGATAAGATGAGCTTTTCTACTGAACATACATATCTTATGAATGTATATCTGACTGAACTGACTCTTGCAAGCATGAGTGACTATACAATGATAACTGATGCTAGCTTTGTGAGAAACATATGAACATGCAACTGAATGGGTTCATAGAATTGAAAACATCGGGGAGTTATAGGTTATCTCCCCCTTGGGACACTATGTCCCTCTAAGAGCACTTACTTCACTGAAATACTGAGGCGGTTCACAAGGCATCTATGAAATGGATTCATAACTAAACATATAGGAGCTGAAACTAATGCATAACTCATGAACTGTACTTATACTCGCAACTACTAGCACTTTCTACCTTGGAATAGTTATCTTTCCTTGAGATTTTGGATAGTATGAATAGATGAAAAGATGAAAAAATAAACTATACAAATCTGACTGTTTGACTGCTAAACTGACTTACTAGATTTACTAACTAACTCATGCTGAAACATAAGCTTGAATGGGAGCAAGGGATCTAACAACGCATATCATGAATATAAAGGACTTATAATATACCCGAATCTATGTCAGGGAACCTTTCCAAATCATAAGGGTCTGGAGCGCATAGATTCTATTCTGACGATGACCACTATTGGCACCGAAAGTGGCACCCTGCTGATGCAATTTTCTACCCCTTTGAGCTTGCACTCTATATTCTTGCATTCTGTGGACTGTCTAACCATACCCAAAACATACCCAACTATTAGCTCTGCACACACCTAGGTTATTCTTTCCATACTCTCCACAAAGTGGATAGGTTCGAACACTACTAGCACTACCCTGGGCTTTGGAGCCTAGAGCCCCATCATGATTGAAATCCTCAAACTTTGGTGAAGGTACACTTGCTGAGGATGGAGATGGAACTGAAAACTTCTGACTATGCTGAGAATGGTTATCACCCTGTGACCCTGCCTGAGAGAAATTATGACTAACTATTCTGGCTTTCTTACTCACTCTCTCTCTTTCTTTCATCTTATTATCCTTAATCTACTGCACATGCACCATTAGTCTATCAAGGTCCATGTATCTATTGAGCATAGAAGTCCTACACTCTTTCAATACTAACCTGGATACGCCAGTCACAAACTTACTCATACTCGCTCTATGGTCAGCTATAAAATCGGAAGCATACTTAGATAACCAATCGAACTTAAGAAAATACTTCTTCACTATCATGGAACCTTGCCTCAGGTTCATAAACTCTTATACCTTATCTTCTATTACCTCTAGTGGGAAAAACTTATCTAGAAAGGCATCCTGAAACTCTTGCCAATTCATGGGAACTGCATCCTCTTCTCTACTCTTTTTCCAAACTACAACCTATAGGATGCTAATTCTACACTCTCCTCCTCAGAAACATGCATAATCTGGGTGATCTTCTGCTCGAGATAAAGTTGTCGGTCCTCACCTGCTACTGACCTAAAAAATTCTGGCTAGTTCATTCTCATGAAATTTCTTATCTTAGCTACGGTTGAATCCCCATCTTGCTGAGGTGGGGCTGCAGCTTGATGATTTCCCTGAATGCTAGTGGTCACATCTTGGGCTAGCACCTGAAAATTTACCCGAAACTATGCATATGACACATTCTTATTCGGAGGATCTACAGGCTAAGGTGGCTGGTTATCAACCCTACAGGCATTATCTCTTCGAGGAGGCATACTCTATAAATGAAAGAGAGAATGGATCAGACTGAGAATCGACTAGAATTTATGCATACTCGCACGACATGAACACTAAAAGAACAGAAACTGTTCCTAAAACATCTTATAGCCTCTTGTACATAAATGTGGCATGCAACACACCCATGTACAAGACTCTACTAGATGCAGCTTTCCAGATTTCCTAGGATACTATTGAACCTTAGGCTCTGATACCAAGTTTGTAACGCCCCAATTTTCTGGAACCGGAATACCACACATTGCACATAATCCCGAGGGACCACAAGCTAACCCTTTTTGATATTTGTACCTGAGAACTGTATAATATACTAAAATAAATGCAAAAAACTGGCGGAAACTTTCCATAAGGTTCAAATTCTGAAGTCTATCAATATCAAAACTAAGCATCGATCTAAATTACTCATCTGAAAACTCTTTAGTTTGAAAGCCTCTAAATTGTCTGAATAAAGAGTTGATGGGACATGTCCCCAAATAAATCCAACTACTAATATACTAAAACTAGTAAAAAAATGGAATACGAACCACCCTTGAATAATGAGGACTAACTACTAGGCCTACTCTTGTAGACTGGAACTGAGTTGCTAAAGGTGCTCTGGATCTCGTGCTTCTGAACCTATGGGGTAAAGTAAAACACCATAGCACAAATACATTAGTACATGGGAATGTACTGAGTATGCAAGATAAGGTAAGGAAAAATGTAAGGTCTTATTCAAGAACAGTTACTTGACTGAATAACATGAGAGTACTGAATAAGGACATATGCATGAATGCACAAACCATAATTAAAATCATCGTGACTCTGAATAATGATACTCGGATAAAGCTTTACTAACGTCTGAACTCACTAATTAAACTGAGATCCTGAATAATTGAATTTTTTGATATTGATAACTGAGTACTAAAGTTGAGATCAGTCCTCTCTAGCAGTTGATCTCATAATACTGATAAAACTGAATCTGCTCATATCAATGACTGTGTTCTAAGTTTGCTACTATCAACTGACTAAATTTGTGATCAAACCTTTCTAATAGATGATCTCTGAATTTACTAAAAATGATAAAGAATGATTGTATCTAAGATCAGACCTATCTAGCATAAGATCTCTGCATCTTTTAATAATAGAAATTACGAACTAAGTTTGAGATCAGGCCTATATAACAGGTGATCTCCGATTCTATTAGTACTGATACTGATTAACTTTATGTAAGACCAGGCCTATCTAGAAGGTGGTCCATGAATCTATGGAACTATATAAGTTCCATACTGAGATGGGTGACTGTATTTGACAGTCCTAATTTCTGAGTTCTACTCGGAAGACTGATACTAAAACTGCAAATGTGGGAGTTCTCACTTAACGGATATGCCCCAAATCTAATCTAGTGGGGCCCAACCTATAACCCCAGATGGAAGGGTTTCAATATTGTGACACGAGTAAAGACCTCTGCTATGGTCAAGCCTTTCTAGCGGGTGACCCTGAACAGGAAGTTAAGCCTAAGGTAATATGATAGTCAAGACTTAATCTAACGGGTGACTCCTGGTCCTATGTTGGCTATGCAGTTCTGGAGTTCAAGGACCATTACTAATGACTCTTCCTCTCTAATGCGGAAGCCATCATCCCTGCAGTCGCTCGATGCTAGTTCCTACTCCCAACTGAAAGACACTAAACTGATTCTTCGACTGTAATAGACTAAGCTGAATCTGTTACTATTCATTATTCTTGACTAATCTGATTGAGTTCACTTGGTTTCGTTATCTGATGGAATGCTACTAGATCTCATTATCTGAATGAATATGACTATGTTCTGAATACTTGAATACTGCTAATATCTGATCTGCGTACTGAACTAAAGCTAGAATGCTAATGATACGTAGATTACTGATATTTTTTAAGTTCTGTAACTGTATGAGAGTACTGAATTTTAAAACTGACTGAGTTCTAAGGATCATGGCTTGACTGAGACTATCATGAAAACTGACACTAGCTCTAGAAAGTAGCTAATTTGTCGGGTATAAATACCCCCAGGACTCGATAATATCAAAGTAAAACATAACCATTCTTGAATAATCAGGACCATGGACTTTCATTCACCATTACAATCATTAAAGCAACTCTTCAAGCACTTGGAAATCATAAACATGTGATAGTATAAGGAGACATGTTATTGGCTCATACTCCATTCAACTAGGTCTTATAACAAACACTTAACATTCATTGAAGAGCACATAATGGTGGAATTTTATGCTAACATGTCACAATTCATTTAGTAAGGCTTTTCAACAAATACTTGGCATGCATGAACTTACACACAATTGGGGATTTCTAGTCAACAGGATATAATGGCTCTAATTCCTTCACATAAGCATTTTATCAAACCTATGGGGAGCATGCTTTGATTATTCAATAATTTCCACATCTAATAATCATAAATACATGAATCAACCGGCAACATTAGGGGTTTAACATGGCCATAATGCAATTCAACCCAAATCAAGATCAAAGCTTGCAACTTGTATTCTAAAGCATGAATTATAACTCAACAATAACATGAACATGAACTTTAATTCACATGAATCATAAAAAACTAATAAAATCATAATATTTGAATTTGAAAAGGGATTCTTAAACTTCTTGGGTGGAAGGAACCCAAGAATCAACATCTGCATACCTTACTACTTGATCCTCGAAAGATTAATGGTGAAACCTTGATGATTGGGATCTTGATTTTAGAACCCTAGTTGTTGTTCTTGAGAAAAATTAAGAGAAAACAACAATAGTTGGGTTCAATATGGCTGAATCTCTTGTTAAAGAATATATATAAGGATAGAAAAATTACCATTTTTCCCATGAAATTAAAATCCGGAACTGGAACGTCGATAAAAGCTTCCCCGCGACGGAGTAGAATCTCGGTGAGCTACTGGAAATTGATAATTCTGAAATTAAGCCTTGGAACGATGTACCATAATCGTGGAGGCTCAGTGGATTTTTACAATTGCCATTTTGGCTGACTCCGCGATGCGCCAAAGTACCAGGTGGTACATTGTCTCAATAAAATGGCGCTAACTCTTCGCTTGAGTGTCATATTTGGGAAAATTTGGTATCGATGAAAGGCTTATTCAATTTCCCACGTGATAAAAAGTAAAAAAATTAAAAATTTCAGATGGAATTAAATATATTCATCTTTGAAGCAAGATCTTTGTTGTTCTAGAGATGAATTTGAACTATGAGAAGTGTGGCGTAATATAGACCAAAAGGTGGTTTGCCATGTGACATAGAGAATTCAAAGAAAGTAATGGAAATCACCTTAAGGAGTGGTAGAGAATTGATTCACATACCTCTAAAGAAAACTTAGGAGGTATAGGTAAAGTTTGTCCCACAATAGACAAAGGAGAAGCAAATGCAGAACAAAGAAGCTAAAAATTTGAAGAAGTCTGAGTATCCAAAAGCAAGGCAGTTAAATGTACACAAGAGAGACCCTCATCTGTGTTTCCTCAAAAGTTTAAAAAGGATAAAGATGATGCATTCTTTAAGAAGTTCTTTGACACGTTCAAAGAACTTCATATTAATATCCCATTGGTAGATATATTCAAGGTATGCCTAAGTTCTCAAAGTACTTGAAGGATGTGGTGACCAATAAGATCAAGATGGGTGACATTGAGATAGTAGCACTCATTGAGGAGTGTGATTCAGTCATGATGAGAAATATACTGACAAAGCTTAAGGACCCAAGGACTTTCACCCTCCCCATATAAATTAGTGAAAATAATATGGTACACGCTCTGAGAGAATTGAGGGAGAGCATAAATTTGATACCTCTATCTATTTTTAATACTTTTGGTTTGGGGAAACTGAGGCCTAGCTCAGTGATACTCCAAAGGGAGGATAAAAAAAAGTGGTGCCCGATTGAATCATAGAGGATGTTCTCATCAAGGTTGGTAGGTTTATTATACTTGTTGACTTTATTAAGCTTGATTATGATGTAGATGATGGGGTAACAATCATACTTGGGTGTCCATTCTTAGCAACTGGAGGAGAACTTATTTGTGTAAGAAAGGGCACCCTAATAATGAGACTGAATGATGAAGAAGTGGTTTTCAAGGTATATAAAACACTCAATCCACCCTCACACTATAAGTATTTGTTCATGATAATAACCATAGAAGTAGATGAATATGGAGTGGTAGAGTGAAAGAATCCAAGGACCTCTTTGAACTATCTTAAAAAGTTTCCCAAACCTCTCATTAAGCCTGAAGTTTAGAAACTTGAGGAGGATCCTGAAAAGGCAAGTGCAGAAAAATCTCTGACCTTGAGAGTAGACACTCAAGAGATCATAAAAGAGTAAGAAGAAGGGCTTCGAGTAATAGAAAAGGTAGAAGAAGTACGGTTGAAAGTAACAATGTGAGTCATGTGCGAAAATAAATCAGGCGCTAATTAGGAGGTAACCTAAGTTAAGGTAGGTATTTTTTTTTCTTATTTTTCTTTAGTATAATTGTTGTTTTTGTTTGAGTCACATATTGACGAGAAGTATGAGTATTGTAGATAGAAGCTAAGGAGCTTGGCAAAGATTTGGTGTGGGGTCTACTAGACCTCATTGATGATTAAGATGTTGATAGATAGGCCTAGAGGCCTAAGGGACTATTTTTATACTTTCTTTTTAAGTTATACTTTAGGGACAAAGTGTGATTGTATGTGTGGGATGGGAAATATTCTGATTATTTTGGGTGAAGTCCTGCTATAGGATTTCTGTTTTTGGTTATTTTCTAGTTTTTGGCTAAATTCGAAATATTACAAAAAGATTTTCTCTTTGTTTGTTTATTTTTGTTGGTGATACTCTAGTAGGGGCACACTTCACTCACCCCTTTATTTTTATTTTTGATTCATTTTCAAGGGGGTTCCCTCTAAACCTAGTATCCCTTCTTTATTTTTGGGAGTAATTTTAATTTTTTTGTCATTAGGAATAAATGATATGCTCTTGATAAGTACTATGTATGATTTCATAATGCAAGTTGGTTTTGAATGTGAAAGCATGTTGAATTATTTGAATACCTATTTTTGAGATACATAGGCTTATTTATATGATACATGTATGATATTGGCTTAATTCTAAATTCTTGCTATTGCTTGGTTTAGAGTCTATAGAGATATTACTTGATTTGAGCATGTGTCATGTGTGAGCGAGGTCTTTTGTCATATTCCTTGTTTTTGCATATTGATGTCTAGAACTTACATGGTGTTTATTCAAAGCAAAATAAAGAATTTTGGGTTTAGAAGATGATATAGGAATCTCTTTGATAGCCATGTTTTATACCCCTTTTATCTATCCTTATTACTTGATATTAGTTAGCTTCGTTGAGCCTTTATCATATGATTTGGTAGCCTCATATGTATCTTTTTCCCTTTTTTTCAATTAATCATAATTTGATCCAAAACTCCTAAGTGATTCAATTGACAGATTGAGATGTTATGGGGTGTAAAATTAAAGAAGGAACAGAGTGAAAATAAAGCCCTAAAATAGTTGCTACTGGTGTGTTGAAAATATTTATATATTTTTGGTGTGGAGTAGTGTAATAAAAGACCAATTGATCAAAAAGTAAATTATGTGTTGATAGAAACTACTCTCTTTTTAAGATGTATGAACCATCTTAAAGAGATGAGGCAAAATAAAAGAGAAATGGGAAGATAAAAGTGGTGAAAAGTGGTTGGTTAGAGAGGAGTCTAATGTTAAGGCTCTTAGGAAAGATAGTAAGTACTACTAGCCAGAATAGTTCCTACCCATTCCTTAGCCTACATTACAACTAGTTAAGTCCTACTTGATCTTGAATACATTCTAATATTAGTGCAATACTAGACTGCAGGCAAGCCTACGGTTCATATTATGTGACATGTAAATTATTTGTGAGAGTAAGAGAATTTTGATTCTTACACCAATTCTTATGAAGAATTTACTTATCTATGAGTGACTATAGGTAACTCTCTTATGGTTAAGGCGCATGTTTGGGATAGTTAGGTGACTTGTATAATCTCTTTGATTGAGTAATATGCGTGAGTTTTCAAACTTAGTGGAGTCAATTCTTAAGGTTAGGATGTTTAGAAGTAGTGTTCATTAGTTTTAAGTGTATATGACATGCCTAATGTGGAACTTGCTATTCATGTAGTCATTGCAGTTCTAGCTTTAGAATGTTACTTGTAGTAGTAATGTTAGAGTATTCCTTGATTATACTTTATGTAACAGAGTAGTTGGAGGACAAATAAGACTTTAAGAGTGGAGTGATGTTCTTAGGCATATTTATATTCCTAAGTGCCATTATCTGTGCACGTTTAGCTTAGCTTTGAGGACTTATTGATGTGCTTAAGGAGTTATTAATGTTTTATTTGTGTATTATTGTGTTGAATAACATGTTTATAGTGTTTATTGGTCAATTAAAACAATTTACAAATAAAAATGACCAAATAAAGTTTAGACGAGAAAATTAGTTGTGCTAACTTGAGTTGTGCTTGATTCTAGTGTACTTTAATGAATTGTTTTGTGTTATATGAATTAATGCTTGTTATTTGATGTTTTAATATATCACTGGATTTGTTTTTGAAGATAATTTAATCCTACAAACAATTCCTAAGAAGTGGGGAAACAAGGATCAAATGCACAATAAGATAGGAGCCAAATGGAGCGAAATTGGGCACTTGGGAGTACCCCTTGCGCTGCACACCCCAAGCCTGGACTGTGGGTGATGGGGGGTTCTAATACCCCTATATTGATCCATATTACTGTCTTTTCCTCGCTTTGGGTGTTCTCTGCGACCACAAATGCGAGTTTGGGGCCTCGTGATGTGAGACAGCCTCCGAGACGTCCAAAAGTTTATTTTAAGCCTCCTAAGTGAGGGGCAATGTTGTAAATTGATATATTTCGTTCTGGGATACTTATAGGGGACCTAAAATACTATAAAATCAGAACCTAGTCATAATTTCATCCTATCGATGGATCAATACACGAATTGGAGAGGAGATAAGCAAGCAATGGGCTCAAACTAGGGTTTTTTATTCCTTAACTTTACTTTATTGTAGTTTTACTTTATGAACTCATCTATGGTGATTATTTTTAAAACTATGAGTGTCTAAACACCATAATTTTAGGGTTGATGCTACTATGATGATTTTTAATTATGATTTAAAGTTGGTTTATATGTTTGTAAAGTATGTGATTGCTCTTATTTTTTTGTTTTACTATTCTAAAGCGTCATGAACTTTAGGATAAATTATAGTCCCAAAACGAATTGATCATAGGAGTTGAGGGAGAGAATGAATAATGTAAGGAGTGTGGATCATATACTTAATTATTAAAATCTACTTATTAAAGCATAATTTGTATTTAGGGTAGAGATATACCTAAATACCCCACTTGGTTAATAAAATGGAAAGATAGTTTAATGCATCCAAGTTAAAGGCTCACATCCCCGCTCAACGATGTAGTTGTGAGATTAATTTGGATATATAACATAGCGGATGTCCATAATCAAGTTTGTCATGATCCAAAAATTGATATGTCGTAATGGCACTTGTTGCGGCAAATCTTGACAAGTGAGCCTCTCACCTAAACTGATACACGCGGGAAAAAGATAGAAATGGCCCCAAGGTAAGTCTTCTAGAACGAAGCCAAACCACATAGATATAATAAAAGCAAAAAGAGGAAAATCAGCACATGAAGCCATGACTCCCAAAACCTGGTGTCTCATATGCCTATAAAGTATGAATACAATCACAATACACCAATGGTACCACATGAAGCATTTTAAAAATCCAATATAATTATTCACATGTATTCAAGGCTATCAATATCACATAGGACCGACCGCACATGGTCACACATATCACATAATATCTCAATTTTAATAATTACATCACATATAGGCCCCTCACGAACACAACACATGGATAGCCATTTTTTATGATTAGTTCCCATCCTTAACATGCATTTTGTATCACCATTTACTATCCAACCCAGTCTGAAAGAGTTGAGCCATAACTTGCCTCAAAAGCCAAAATTGATCCACTACACTTCGAACCCATGACCTTACTTTCCATAAACGATCCTGAACTCCTCTAAAAGCATCAAATATGAAACCTACACATCAAAACAAAACCAATGACACCCATATTGACTACTTTTGTAGGGGAAGGCATAAATACCGAAAAATCCAAATACCGAACCGAACCAAATTATTTTGGTTTTTTGGTTCCAGTTTTTTGGTTTTTCAATTTGGTTTTGTTTTATTTTTTTATAAATTCGGTATTTTGGTTTTTAGGTTGACGCAATTCGATTTTCAGTTTAAATAGAAATAAACCAAAATGTTTAATATACTTTTTAAATTATTATTATATATATAATAGATATTTATTATTTAATATTTATAATATCTAAGTCCATTAGCTATTTTGGATTTAGATACAACCCACTACTACCTACACAGCCCAAAGCCCTAAAATTCAAATACATTCAGCAATTAGAATCGAAAGTTACTTTTTGCATTGATTTTTGCAACTGAAAGTTAATATATAGTCCTCTATTTGATTTTTGCATTACAGGTGATTATTTTCAATTTTCACCTAGAAGACTTAACAAGTTTATATTGATTTTTCTTTAACGTAAGAAAGTTAAACCATTCCAATTTATAAATATAATTTTGCCCATTAAACAGGTCCAAAATCAAAAAACCAAAATTATTAAATCGAATAGAACCGAACCAAAATTTACATAAATCGAACCAAACCAAAGTAATTCAGTTTGGTTTCTGGTACACCTAATTTTATAACCTAAAATTGAAAAAAACAAAATAAAAAAAACGAATCTAAACCGAAGTACCGAACGCCCCATCCCTAACTTTTGGTTCGGGGTCAAAACGGATTCCGGGAATGAGTTTTTGAAAAAGAAGGGAAAAATCATAACTTTTTTTCATAAATATGTTCCCTATATATTAGAAATCTACAGATGAAAATTCAAGTCAAATAGAGTCAAAAATGAGGTTTAAATCGAAGAAAAAACATTTTTAAGCTTTACCGGGTAAAATCTTTGAAATCCGAGTTAGAATCAAGAATCAAAGTTGTTTTGAAGGTTAAATAGAAGAAAAAAAGTAATTATAAGATAAAAATATTACTCAAGTGAAAAGGAGTGAAATTGAAGTTAAAAATCAAGCCCTAAGATTTTATTAATTTTGAGAAATTAATGATGAAATTACAAAGAAAAGGGGTGAATTCTTACCTTAAATTCGTAATAGAACCAAGAAATAGATGTTAATCTAACTTCCCAAACTCTCACAATTTTCACTTTTAAGCTCCTACACTATTTTAGGATTTAACTCTCACGAAGCAAGATGAAAGAACGGACAAAACAGGCCAAAAAGGGAGAAAAACCTGTTATTTATAGCAAAAAATCTGCATTATTGCAGATTTTTCAAAGTCCAAAAGGACTTTGATGGGGTGTCTGGGGTTCGTTCACAGTCCTATATTGTAACGATCCGGTTTTTTGAACCAAAACACTACACGATGCTCATGACCCCGAAGGACCACAAGCTAACCCAAAACTTATATTTGTACCTGTATACTGCATAAGATAACATAATAATGCGGCAACATACATAAAAGGCCATAAGGTTCGATCATGAACATAACTGAATAACGTAACATTTGTGTGGGGTAACAGAATACCCAAAACAAAACTGAAGTCTAAAACATGATAGTCTGTATCTAGTCTGAAAGCCTCGACTTTCTGAAGAATCTGAATAAGGAGTTAATGGGACATGTCCCCAACTAAAAAGCTAATCAATAAGATACTAGAAAATCATTATGTACTCGAAAGATGAGGACTGATTTCTACTCTGACTGTTGAATCTGGAATCTACTACTGATCTGGAACTCGTGTCTCTGAACCTATGGTGTAATATAAAAAGAAAGCACCATAGTACGAATGCATCAGTACATATGTACCGAGTATAAATGTGGGGTAGGCTATATACAATGGTTCACATGCATGAATAATGCTAACTGACTGTCTAACATGAACGTGAGAATAGATGCATAAATACGTAACTGTAACTGACAACGAGATTTCGTGATTTCTGAGTTTGTATACTAATAACGTGACATACTAGTAAATGATATGACTGATAACATGAAGAATTATATATGAATAATGCTGATAACATGGGTGAAAATATATGGGTATAACTTATAACGTGGGTGATTGTATCTGAATATAACTGATAACGTGGGTGACTGTAGCTGATAGTCCTGAACTTGATGGAACTATCTGAGTTTCGTACTGTATCTAAGTTGACTGTATCTGACAGTCCTAAAATCTGAAGAACTATCTGAGTTCGATTACTGAGACTGATTGACTGTATCTGACTGTCTTGATTCTGTAACATGAAACTGTGGGAAGTAGTATCTAACTGGCATGCCCCAAAGGTGCTATGATAGCTGAGCTGGGGTCCAATCTATGCCCTGATTAGAAGGGTGTCAATACCGCACCACTGGTAAGGACAACATGTGAGTAACCCTCATATAACAGGTAACTCTAGCGAGAACGGTGGGAACCCTCACATAACAGGTTAAGCCGCCTCATCTACCCTCATATAGCAGGATACGATGTCTCAACCTATGTTGGCTATACAGTTCTGGAATGCAAGGATTGCTTCTAGGAATCACACCCTCGTATAACAGGTGACTCCCCATCCTTGGGTTCACTCGGAGCTAATTCCTACTCCCATCTGAATGGACACTGAACATGATTTACTGAACTAAACTGAGCATGGACTGAGTTACTGAATTTTCGTGGCTGACAAAATACTATTGATATCTGACAAATGACTGAGTCCTGAGATCATGGATATTTTTTCCTGAGTCATAAGACTATCTGAAGTCTAAGAGTTCATAGCTTAACTGAGAGTATTGTGAAAATATGACATGGCTCTAGGCATACAACTAATATTTCGGGTACAAGTATCCCCAGGACTCGATAGAAGGAAATTGACATAGCATGATTTACTTGAAGACTTGACTAACATCATAATACATACTACATTCATAAGAGCCTTTCATCTAGCATGTAGTAGGCATAAACTTGTACATACATGGGGATTTCATCTAGGCATTTATCAAACATATTGTAGGCATAGTGCATGTAAAGCACATTATACAACAATTAAACATCATGCTTCAATTCCAATTCCATCATACAAGGTTTTAGTCATGAAATTTTGTAAATCTTTATCTATACTAATCAACCCATGTGGAATTTATCATCAAATCATGGAATAGAAATCAATTCCTCATTTATCAACATAAAAGATAACATACAAAGTATGAAAACATGAAGAAAATCCATAACTTGTAGTTAAAAAGGATTTTTGAACTTTATGGACGAAAGGAGTCCATGAATGAACACTATGCATACCTTAGATCATGATTTCGTGAAGATTGATGGTGAAACCTTCTTGAAATTGGACCTTCTATGAAAACCCTAGCTTGAGTTCTGGAGAGTATTTGAGAAAAACATCAATATTTTGGATGAATAAGGGCTAAATCCCGTGTTTGAAAGCTTATATAAGGGGAAAATTGACCCTTTTAACCCTGGACACATAATTTAATTTTCAGAAAAATTTCTCGAATTGGGCCCTTGGCACGACGCGGCATTATCACACCGTGTCACTGAAAATTGACAATTGGGAAACTACACGGTGGCGCAACGCGAATCTATCACGTTGCCACCTTTTCTAAGACCTGGAAGTTTGGCATGACGCACCAGTATCACAGAGAAACACTAGAAATTTGATAATTGCCATTTGATCTATCTCCGCGATGCGCTAAAGTCTTAGGTCAAACACTGTCTCACTAAAAATGCTCTAACTCTTCGCCCGGGTGTCGGATTTGGGAAAATTATATATCGATGGAAAGCTTATTCAATTTACCACATGATAGGAAGTGAAAATTATGGAAATAACACGTGTATAAAAATAAATTCTTATTTCAAATCAAGTTCTAACATCTTTGAGAGGATTTTCAAGCTAAGAAAAAGCACAGGTATTACAATATCTCCCCCTTGAGAACATTCTTCCTTAAATGAGACTGACTGAGAGGGAAAACAATAAACTGAACATGAATAACAGGGACATGATCTCATGACAGAAGTGACTGACAAACTGAACATAACATACTGAACATGCATATCGGATATATGCGTAACTGATTCATAAATGCATAACTGAAAGTTCTGACGAATTAAGTTTTCTCACAATGAGAATGCATGTCTGATGCATAACTATATGACTAAACTGATACATGTTTGCATGACTGAATTTGCGGTGGTACTTGATACCAAGCTTATCATAGGAACATGAGCATGAGACTGAATACTAAGTTAGTGACTCACACTAATCATGAAACTGAGTAAGATTAAGGAGAATTATTACCTTGAGCTTGATATGAATTGGCGGGGAAAAGGTGAGGATATTTGGTATGCATATTTTCTTCTGTTTCCCAAGTATCTTCCTCAACGGACTGATTTTGTCAAAGAACTTTAACTAGAGAGACTTCTTTGTTCCTCAATAAACGAGTCTGATATTCTAAGATTTCAACTAGAATTACTTCATAAGAGAGGCTGTTTTGAACATCTATGCTATGAATAGGGACTACGACTTATGGGTCACCTATACACTTCTTGATCAAAGAGACATGAAAGACTGGGTGAACTGAGGCTAGATCTAAATGCAATTCGATCTCATAAGCTAACTTGCCAAACCGACTGAAAATCTTGAAAGGACTAACATATCGGGGACTGAGCTTTCCCTTCTTGCCAAATCTCTTCACTCCCTTTATGGTAGAGATCTTGAGGTAGACATGATCACTAATCTCAAACTCGAGATCCTTTCTACGAACATCTGCATAAGACTTCTATCGGCTCTAGCAGCCCGGAGTCTTTAGCTAATTAACTAAACTTTCTCTAAGGCGTCGAATACTAAGTCAGGACCTATGACTGAGGCCTCACTAACTTTGAACCAACCGATTAGATATCTACACTCCTACCATAGAGAGCTTCTAATGGCGCCATCTGAATACTAGAATGATAGCTATTGTTGTATGAAAACTCAATCAAAGGCAAGTGGTTATCCCAACTACTGAGATGAACTTAGGTACCAAGAACCTTTTGGAATGTTTTCCAAAAATAAGAGGTGAACTGGGTACTTCTATCTGAGATAATAGTCAACGGAACACTGTGTAATATGACCAGCTCCTTGATATAGAGCTTGGCATAATCCTTGTCTAAATAAGAGGTATGAACTGGAAGAAAAAGAGTTGATTTGTTTATTCTATCTACAATGACCCAGACTGAATCATACTGACGACGAGTTCGAGGCAATCCCATCAGAAGTCCATGTTTACAACTTCCCACTTCCAAGTAGGAATACTGAACTCCTGCATAGGACCACTAGGCTTCTGATTCTCTATCTTAACTTGCTGACATGTATATCACTTATCCATAAACTCTGCAATATCTCTTTTCATCCCACTCCACCAATAGATTTCTCGTAAATCGTGGTACATCTTAGTGGCCCCTGGATGAATAGAGTAACGCGCACCATGCGCTTCTGCAAGAATTTGCTGCCTTATGTCATCTACGTCTGGAATATAAAGACGACCCTGACAACAAAGAACACCATCTCCCCTTGGGAGAAAACCTCTATTTTCTGATTCTAACTTGACTCTTTCAACATGACTAGGTTGGGATCTCTATCTTGATTTTCTTTTACCTCAGAAACTAGAGATGATTCTGAACTACTCTGAACACATACACCGCCCTCTGAAGAGTCGACTAAGTGAATGCCTAGTCTAGCAAGATGGTGTACTTCTTGATCTAACTTCTTCTTACTATCCTCAACATGAGAAACACTACCCATATAGAGTCTACTGAGAGCGTCGGCCACTACATTAGCCTTGTCCGGATGATAGAGGACTCTTATGTCATAATCTTTCAAGAGCTCTAACCACCTTCTCTGATGAAGATTGCGATCTTTCTGAGAAAAGACATACTAAAGACTCTTATGATCTGTGAAGACATCTATATGAGCATCGTATAAATAATGCCTCCAAATCTTCAAGGTAAATACTACGGCTACTAATTCAAGATCATGAGTAGGATAATTCTTCTCATGGGGTTTAAGCTGTCTGCAGGCGTAGGATATGACCTTACCATGATGCATGAGGACACAACCTAATCCCACTCTAGATGCATAAAAATAAGCTACAAAATCATTTGAACCATCTGGAAGAGCTAGAACTAGAGCTGAGGTGAGTCGAGTCTTTAATTCCTAAAAACTCTTCTCATAAGGATCTGACCACTGGAACTTGGCTTTCTTCTAAGTCAATCTGGACATAGGGGATGCAATGGATGAAAGTCCTTCAACAAGATGTTTGTAAGACAAACCCAAGAAACTCCTGATATTTGATGGAGAAACAGGGCGAGTCCAGTTTCTTACTTCTTTGGTCTTTTGAGGATCTACTCTAATGCCATCACCGAAAACAATATGGACAAGGAATGCTACTGATCTTAGCCAAAATTCACACTTATTGAATTTGGCAAATAACTGATGATTTCTGAGAGACTAGAGTACTATTCTGAGATGGTTTGCATGATTGTGCTCAGTGCGGGAATAGACCAGAATATCATCTATGAAGACTATGACAAACATGTGTAAGTACTACTTGATCACGCGGTTCATCAAGTCCATGAAAGCTATTGGGGAATTGGTAAGACCAAATGACATGACTAGAAATTCAAAGTGACCATACCAAGTACGAAAAGCTGTCTTTGGGATGTCATATTCTCTAACTCTGGGCTGATGATAGCTGGATCTGAGATCTTTCTTAGAGAAATAACTAGCACCCTGAAGTGGTCAAATAAGTCATCTATTCTGGGAAGAGGATACTTGTTCTTGACCGTGACTTTATTGAGTTGACGGTAATCTATACACATTCTCAGTGAACCATCTTTCTTGCGCACGAATAAGACTGGTGCACCCCATGGGGAAACGTTGGGTCTGATGAATCCCTTATCTAAGATATCCTTCAACTGTTCTTTCAGTTCTCTGAGTTCTGTTGGTTCCATTCTGTATGGTGGAATAGAGATAGGATGAGTGTCTGAAACAAGATCAATACCGATGTCTATTTCCCTTTTGGGAGGAATTCTTGGAAGATCTTCGGGAAAGACATCTGAATATTCATTCACTACTGGGACTGATTCGAGACTGGGAGCCTCGGAACTGGAATCTCTAACATTAACTAGATAATAAACACATCCCTTATATATCAATTTCCTTGCCCAAAGATAGGAAACAAGCTGACCACTAAAAGCAGATACACTACCCTTCCACTCTAGGACGGGTTCATTCGGGAACTTAAACTGAACTATTTTGTTTCTGCAATCGACTGTGGAATGGAAGGAATGAAGCCAATCTATGTTGAGAATGACATCAAAATCAGTCATCTCTATTTCGACTAAGTCTGCTGAAGTGACTTTCTGAAATATCATAACCGGGCAGTTCCTGTATACCCGTCGGGATATTATGGTCTTACCCACTGGGGTAGAGACTGAGAAGAGCTTTTCTAGAATTTTGGGACTGATTTCAAAATCAACTGTTATATAAGGAGTAACAAAAGACAAGGAAGCTCCTGGATCTAGTAAAGCATAAATATGCACCTGAAAGATCTGTAATGTACCAGTAACTGCATCAGGAGAACTTTCCTGATCTTGTCGAGTCTGAAGAGCATAGATATGATTAAAGCATTGCCCGCTTGTAACACTGGAAGTGGCATCCTGCTGATTTGGGCAATCAGAATAAGCTGAAGAGCGATTCTGTTGACCCCGAGGACCTGGCTGTGGACAGTCTCTAACTCTATGTCCTAGCTTACCACAACCAAAACAAATGCCACTACCTTCTCTATACACACCCTGATGGTGCTTACCATAAGTCTAGCAAAGAGGATAGGTGTGGGAACTACTAACACTACCCTGGGTCTTAGATCCTGGCGCTCTATCTTTGTTACCCTCTCTAAACTTAGGAACTGGAGAACTGGCTGTAGAGGGAGCTGGAAATGATGACTTAGGATGAAACTGGGAATAGTTTCCTCCTTTTGACTTAGGCTGAGCAAAGTTGAAACTACCTGTCTTCGCTCTCTTATTTTATTTCTCCCTCTGCTTAATCTTCTGCTCCTATATCTGTTGATCATGGGTCATAAGTAAGGTCATTTCACTATATAGCATGGCGGATCTGCACTCATTAACCACGTTGTCGTTCACACCTGAAGCGAACTTACTTATCTCGGATCTACTTTCTGCAACCACACGAGGGGCATACCTGGATAATTGAGTAAACTTAAAAGAATACTCTTTCACTGTCATATTTCCCTTCCTGAGATTGATGAACTCTAGCACCTTGGCTTATCTAAGCTCTTAGGGAAAAAATCTATCTAAGAATACAGTGACAAAATCCTCTCACTCTATAGGACCTGCATCATCTGATCTTTCGAACTTCCACAGTTTGAACCAAGCATGAGCCACATCCTGCAACTGGTATGCAACTAGATTAGCACTCTAAATAGTAGTCACCCCATGGCATCTTTCACTTTCTGAACTTGATCTAAGAATTCCTGAGGGTCTTCATCTACCTTAGACCTGAGAAAGTTTGGAGGAGTCATTCGGATGAAGTCCCGAATCCTCACTGCAGCTGAGTTGGCCACTGGGTTGGCCGGAATAACTGTTGGCCATTCATTATGAGTAGCGACTGATTGAGCAAGAGTGGTAAATACGGTCCTGAACTCCGCATGAGAAAGATGATCGCCCAAAGGTTCTTCGAGCTGAGAGGCTGACTGATTTCTTCTCTTAGGAGGCATATTCTAAAATAAAAAGAAGAAGTGGATTAGACTGAGAGATTGACTTGTGATTATGCTCACAGGCACGACATGAATACTGAAAGAAGGGAAACTATTCTTAAAACATCTCATAGACTCATGCACATAAATGTGAAGCGTAACACACCCATGTACAAGACTCTTCTAGATGCGGCGTTCAGAGATTCTAGGACTCTATTGAACCTTAGGCTCTGATACCAAGTTTGTAACGACCTAATTTACGGAACTGGAATGCTACACGGTGCTCATGAATTTGAAGAACCATAAGCTAACCCATGACTGATATTTTTACTTATATACTGCATAAGATAACATAATAATGCGGAAACATGTACTGAAAGGCCATAAGGTTCGATCATGAGCATAACTAAATAACGTAACATCTATGTGGGGTAATAGAATACCCAAAACAAAATTGAAGTAAAAAACATGATAGTCTATATCTAGTTTACATCTAGTCTAAAAGCCTCTACTTTCTGAAGAATATGAATAAAGAGGTGATGTGACATGTCCCCAACTAACTCCAACTAATAAGCTAATCAATGAGATACTAGAAAGTCATTATGTCCTCTAAGGATGAGGACTCACTTCTACTCTGACTGCTGAATCTTGAATCTACTGCTGATATGGAACTCGTGTCTCTGAACCTATGGTGTAACATAAAATAAAGCACCATAACGCGAATGCGTCAGTACATATGTACCGAGTACAGATGTGAGGTAGGCTATATATAATTGTTCACATGCATGAATAATGTAAATAGACTGTCTAACATGAACGTGAGAATACATACATAAATACGTAACTGTAATTGACAACGTGATTTCATGATTTCTGATTCTGTATACTGATGATGTGACATACTAGTAACTGATATGACTTATAACATAAAGGACTATATCTGAATAATGTTGATAACATGGGTGACTGTATCTGGGTATAACTGATAATGTGGGTGACTGTATCATAATATAACTGATAACGTGGGTGACTGTAGCTGACAGTCCTGAACTTGATGGAACTATCTGAGTTCTATTTTGTATCTAAGTTGATTGTTTCTGACAGTCCTGAAATCCGAAGAACTATCTGAGGTCTATTACTGAAACTGATTGACTGTATCTGATAGTCCTGATTTTGCAACATAAAACTATGGGAAGTAGTATCTAACCGACATGCCCCAAAGGTGATATGATAGCTAAACTGGGGTCCAATCTATGACCTAATTGGAAGGGTGTTAATACCTTACCACTGGTAAGGACAACATATGAGTAACCCTCATATAACCGGTAACTCTAGCGAGAACGGCGGGAACCCTCATATAACAGGTTAAACCACCTCATCTACCTTCATATAGCAGGATATAATGTCTCAACCTATGTTGGCTACATAGTTCTGGAATATAAGGATTGCTTCTAGGAATCACACCCTCATATAACAGATGAGTCCCCATCCTTGGGTTAACTCGGTGCTAATTCCTACTCCCATCTGAATGGACACTAAACATGATTTACTGAACTGAACTGAGCATGGACTAAGTTACTGAATTTCCTTGGCTGACGAAATACTACTGATATCTGACAACTGACTTAGTCATGAGATCATGGAGATTTTTTTCCTGATTCATAAGACTATCTTAAGTCTAAGAGTTCTGTTACGACCCGACCCAGGGCCCTGGCTGTGACGAGCATTTTGAACCATAAAGCCCGAAACATCCCTATCTATCTTGTAATCATGAACATAATTCATATGATAAAAGAAATGCGGAAGATTCACAATACTACGGAAACATGTTCAACCTGAATGTGATTATAACACTGATAACTGAAATCCAAGATATATCTGAACAATAATGTCTGACTCAGTCTGCGAAATCTCTACTATGGACTAAATAAACTATCTGAAAATTGGGACAAGGTCCCCAGTAGACCAAAACATAACTAAAGATAATTATCTAAAATACCCAGGCATTCTGGATCATAGAAGTCTCACCACTGATCAATCTGATCTGCGATCTGAAATATCTACTGTTTATCTGGACCCCTTAGACTGTGCCTCAGAACATGGAGGGAAGAAGGGTTAGTACAAAAGTACTGACACAGGAAGAAATCGAAAATAGAGTACTTGAACATATATAAAAAATAGATGAGAGCAATTTTTCATCAAACGTCATGCATAAAATAGTTTCTGGAAACATATGGGCATCATTCGAGTAATCATAAATCATTTTTGTCAAAACAGTTTCTGATCTTTGTGTTACTTCTGAGTTAGGTGGCACTCCCCTACATTTTCTGATATTCCACGGGCTATATGGAATCCACCATTGACTCGGCGAGGAAGCCTCTAACCTGATTGTGCCACAAGGGTTGGAGTCTCTGATTCTAATAGGCCACACGGCACTAGGACAACGTAATATAAGATATACCCGGATCGGCAAATCAAGGTTTCGGGTAATGAGTATCTGGACTCATGCCTTCTTTAGGGAACCACCTAACATTGCTTTCTGCCCAATTTTTAACCATTTCTAATCATTCAACATTCTAATCACAAAATCTGTAAATCTGATTTCAAACATGCATTCTATTTTGTTCTGAATTTATCATGGCATTTTCTGAGTTGGTGTCGTCACAACAAGACTTGCAAATTCTATTTCTGAGCCATAATGCAATAAGCATGATCTTTCATAGAAATATAGTTTCAGACCACCCAAAACATGTAATTTGAATAAAAGATTTCATGTTCCAAAAACTCAAGTCAAAACCATGAAAAAACTCTCATCAAACATATGGTGGTCACGTGCTTTTGGCAAAACCATGCACTCTTTCATTATATGTATATTCAACATACACAATCCTCTCTTTCGTATTCAAAAATCATATTCAGAACATAGCAAAAGCCAAAGTATTTCATATCATGCTCTTCAAAACGCATTCAAAACAATTTAGATCATACGAAGATGAGAAAACTCATAACAAGAGAGGAATTCATTATAATTCATGCTCTCAATTGAAAAACCATTCCTGAACACATACGTACATATATAAATAATTTCAAATCGATTTGGGGGAAAGGCCTAAAGACCAAAACAATACCGTCAAAACTTCTAAAACATGATTATATTCATAAACTTCATAACCCCATTCTTAAAACATGATTTCTATGCCCATAAGATTTTAGGAAAAATCCCGCGTACCTCGAGTTACGAAGAAAACAGGTTCTTAATGAATCCTACGACTTGGGGATTCCAAATATGCGATCAACTTCGAAACCTACGGTTGAATCTTGAACTACTTGGATTTTTATTTTGAAACCCTAGAGAGGATTCTTGATGATTTTTAATGAAAATACGGTTAAGTTTGTCAAACATACCCTAAATCCTTTGTTTGGACGGTTTTAAAGTCTAGAGAAAAGTCAAATTTACCCTTAATGACTCCTGAATGAAACTGGAGATTTGAACTTAAAAACCTGATTTTGGGTGCCACTGCGACGCGCCAGAATTGCGGTGGTCTACTGGAATTTGACAAGTGGGAAATTGGGTGCCTCCGCGATGCGCCACCATCGCGAATCCCCACTGGAATTTGACGATTGTCAATTTGACCCTCTCCGCGACGCACTAGACCCCAAAATGATGATGTTAACGACTGGAACTTTAAATTATTCATAACTTCTTCACCGAGGGTCCGTTTTGGACGAATCTTGTATCGTTGGAAAGCTAATTCAGTCATCTACATAATGAAAGGTTGAAATGTAGGAAATTCCATATGAAAATTAATTTAGATCATTATAGAAGATAATGCTTAGACTTTCCATGGATGGAATTTAGCTAAGAAGACGTCGGGGTGTTACAATATCCCCCCCTTGGGGTCATTCATCCTCGAATGATGATGCGGAAAACAGAAAAGCACGATTTGAAGAAAACAAAGGCATGGAAAGAAAAAGGACAAAGATTGTACCTTTTATCACTTCATTCACCGGATCAAATAAATTTAGGTATCTATCTCTCATATCATCTTCTGATTCCCAAGATGCTTCTTTGACTTTCTTATTTATCCATAACACTTTAATCGAAACAATCTCTTTGTTTCTCAACTTTCTAACTTGGGGATCCAAAATTTCTATCTGCTCTTCTTCATAGGACAAGGAGTCTGTCACCTTGATTTCTTCGACGGGTACTACTAACGAATGATCTCCAATACACTTCTTCAGCATGGATATATGAAATACCGGATGGATAGAACCCAAACTTGCAGGAAACTCTAACTCATACGCAACTCCACCTATTTTTCTCATAATCTGGTATGGTCTTATATAGAGAGGAATCATCTTACCCTTCTTCCCGAATCGCATAACTCTCTTCATGGGAGAAGCCTTAAGAAATACCCAATCTCCAACCTCAAACTCTAACTCTCTCCTCCTAACATCGGTGTAGGATTTCTGACGACTCTGAGCTATCTTAAGTCGTTCTCTAATAAGCTTCACATATTTCATTGACTGATGAACAAGATCAGGCCCAAACATCTGCATCTCACCCACTTCATACCACCTTATTGGTGACCTATATCTTCTCTCATACAATGCCTCAAATGGCTCCATCTTAATACTGGAATGGAAACTGTTATTATACGCTAACTCTATCAATGGAAAGTGATCCACCCAACTACCTTTAAAATCAATCACACAAGCCCTCAAAATATCCTCAAGGGTCTGGATGGTGCATTCTGTTTGCCCATCCATTTGGGGGTGAAAAGAAGTACTTAGGTTCACTTGGGTACCTAAACCTCTCTGAAAAGATCTCTAAAATTGAGAAGAAAACTGTGTAGCTCAGTCAGATATAATGGAAACAGGTGCTCTATGCAAATGAACTATTTCTGCGATGAACAGCTTAGCATAATCCTCTCCTGAATAGTTAGTCCTGACAAGCAGAAAGTGAGCTGACTTGGTCAGCCTATCTATAATTACCCATATAGAATCATACTGATTTTGGGACTTCTGAAGTCCTGTAATGAAGTCCATATTGATCATCTCCCACTTCCATAAAGGCAATGCTATCTCTTGAGAAGTACCACTTGGCCTCATGTGTTCCACCTTGACTTGCTGACAATTCAAACACTTGGGAACATACTTAGCCACATCACGCTTCATATTATTCCACCAATAAATGGTTTTCAAATCATGATACATTTTTGTAGAGCCTGGGTGAACAACATACCTCGACATGCCAGCCTCGCTAAGGATTCTTTCCTGCAACCCATCTACATCAGGACACACAATCTACTCTAATATCTCAAAATACCATCGCCACAAATCTCAAACTACATTACTTTCTGTTGACCCACATCTCTCTTAATCTGCAATAAGATGGGATCTTCAGCCTGCTTTTCTTTGACTTCGGCACAAAGAGATGATTTAGCTATCTCATGAACAACCACCCCTCCATCTTCGAAATCTAAGAGTCGTACTCCCATATTTACAAGGCGGTGAATTTCCTTCGCCATCTCTCTCCTCCCCTCTTCAACATGAGAAAGGATTCTTATACATAACCTGCTGAGAGCGTCGGCTACAACGCTTGCCTTGCTCAGATGGTAATGCAGGCTCATATCATAGTCTTTCAAAATCTCCATCCAACGCCTCTGCCTGAGGTTCAATTCTTTCTGCGAGAAAATATACTGTAAACTTTTGTGGTCAGTATAAATATCAACATGCACTCCATAGAAAAAATGCCTCCAGATTCTAAGTAGAAACACCACGGTTGCTAAATCCAAGTCATGAGTGGGGTAATTTCGCTCATGCACCTTTAACAGCCTAGATGCATAAGCTACTACCTTACCATGTTGCATCAATACACAACCAAGTCCCACACGGGATGCATCACAGTATACCATAAAACCATCTACACCCTCGGGAAGAGTCAAAATAGGAGCAGTAGTCAGCTTGTCTTTCAACTTCTCAAAACTATTTTCACACAAGTCAGACCACACAAACTTTACCTTTTTCTGAGTCAATTTAGTGATCGGAGCAACTATGGAGGAAAAACTCTCTACGAACCATCTGTAATAACCCGCCAGACCCAAGAAGCTCCGAATGTCAGTTGGAGTCACGGGTCTGGGCCATTTTCTTACTACTTTATCTTTTTGGGGATCCACTCTAATACTGTCACTAGACACAATATGACCCAAGAATGCAATGGCATTAAGCCAGAATTCACACTTGGAGAATTTCGCATACAAGTTATGATCTTTAAGAGTCTGAAGAATAATTCGGAGGTGAGTGGCATGATCCTCCTTATTTTTGGAATAAATCAAGATGTCGTCAAAGAATACTATCTTAAATAGATCCAGGAAAAGATGGAAACTATTCATTAGGTCCATGAAAGTTGCAGGGGCATTAGTCAATCCGAAGGACCTGACTAAGAATTCAAAATGATTGTATCTGGTTTGTAAAGCTGTTTTAGGAATATCTGACTCTCTAACCTTCAACTGATGGTATCCCGAACGAAGGTCTATCTTTGAAAAACATCTAGCACCCTGAAGTTGGTCAAAAAGATCATCAATACTAGGAAGAGGATACTTATTTTTAATCGTGACCTTATTCAGCTGACGGTAGTCTATGCACATACAAAGGGAACCATCTTTCTTTCGCACAAAAAGTATAGGAGCACCCCAAGGTGACACACTGAGGAGTATAAAACCTTTATCTAGAAGATCTGCTAGTTTTTCCTTCAACTCTTTTAGTTCTGAAGGAGACATTCTATATGGCAGAATAGAGATGGGGCAGGTATCTAGCAACACATCAATACAAATTTCTATCTCCCTATCAGGTGATATTCCTGGGAGATCATCTGGAAAGACTTCTGGAAATTCATTTACTACAGGGACAGACTGATAGGATGACCCTCAGCATTTAGAAATGAGTCTCCGGGCCTTGAGATAGGATATAAAGTGCCCTATAGGGGCTAAAGAATGTCCCTCTTATTCTATCACTGGCTCATTTGGGAAAGAAAAAGTCACTCTTAGACTCCTACAATTTAACGTGGCATAACACGAATGCAGCCAATCCATCCCTAAGATAGCATCAAAATAAACCATATCGAGTTCTATGAGGTCTGCCACAGTATCCCGGATAAGAATAGATACCACACAATTTTTATACACCCTCCTAGCCACAAAAGAATCACCCACCGGAGTGGAAACAGAGAAAGGTTCAGAAATTATATCAAGCTCAAACCCGAAACCAACAGCCACATAAGGGGTCACATAGGATAGGGTAGACCCGGGGTCAAGTAACATATAAACATCAAGGGAAAAGATTTGCAACGTACCGGTGACAACGTCTGGAGAAACTTCCGCCTCCTGGCGGTTGGTCAAAGTATATAACCGGTTGTGACCACTCCCGACAGTTGATGTGGCACCCTTTTGAGGAGGGGGTGGTGCCGAAGAATTTTCCTGAGACTTTGCACCACCAACATTCTTCCTAGCAGATGGACAGTCCCTCTGAATATGACCCGGTTGACCACATGAATAGAATACAAATGCACCCAACTGAAATCTCCCTGGATGATTTCTACCATAAGTCTCACACCGCGGAAAAGTACGATGCTGCTGAGCCACATTACCCTGCGACTGAGTATTCGGTGCTCTGGATCCATGATGAGTCTGGAAACTTTGTGATCGTCTGTCAGCTGGTGGTCTGGGCGCTGAGGCGCTGGCAGAAGACTGTGAATTACCCCAATTCTTCTTATTCTGCCATTTATTTCCCCACTTAGCGCTTTGAGGCTGACTGTAACCCTGGTCGGCAGATCTGGCTCTTTTTGCCTGTCTTTCTTTCTCCCTAGCTCAGAAATCTTCTTTTTCTTCTCTTCTATCTGTTGCATGTGAACTATCAGCCTAGAAAATTCCAACTCCTTGTTTAGCATAGCTCCCTAACACTCAAGCACCAGATTATCTAAAAGGTCGGAAGTAAACTTCCTCATTCGGGCCCTCATACTACTCGTTATCTCAGGAGCATAACAGGCTAGCTGATTAAATATTAAAGTGTACTCCTGCACGCTCATCTTACCCTGCTTAAGGTTAATGAATTCCTCTGCTTTATATTCCCTCATCTCCAAAGGAAAGAATCGATCAAGAAAAGCTTCCACAAATTCGTCCCACACTGTGGGCTCAGTACTGTCACCCTTCGGCTCTTCCCACTCATTATACCATTGGTTCGCTACATCCTTTAGATGATAAGCCGCTAGCTCAAAACCTTCCACCTGATCCACATGCATCACTCTGAAAATCTTCTCCATTTCGTCTATGAACTCTTGCGGATTCTCTTCTACTTTAGTGCCAGTAAACTTAGACGGGTTCATTCTCATGAACTGACCCACCCTAGTAGCTTAAATTGTAACAAATGTAGATGCAATATCTTCTGATCGTTGGGCCTGAATAGCCACCAACTGTGTTAGCATATGAATAGATTGTCTGAATTCAGCATTCGAAATATCCCTCTGAGAAGTCGAGGGACGGTTAACATTGGTCCGTGGAGCCCTAGGTGGATTGGTTAGGACTGGAGGGTCTTCCGGAGTAGGGACAGGGTCTGGAGTGGGAGCTCTATTACGTTCCCTCATCCTATGAGTGGGACGAACTTTATCATTCTGAGCACTTTGATTAGTATTGCGACGAGGAGGCGTGACTGTTATTTCTGTAAGACAAAAGATCACTGATTAGGAACAGACTTGACTCTAAAGCATGAACAAAATCACAAAGAAGGGAAACATTTCCTAAACACCTAGTAGCCTCCTTCTTATAAGTGTGGCGTGCTACACACCCATAAATAAGACTCTACCCACGCGATTTTGCAGACACCCTGGGACCATGAACCGTGCTTTGATACCAAGTTTGTCACGACCTGAACCGGGGCCCTGGCCATGACGAGCATTCCGAACCATGAAGGCCCGAAACACCCCTATCTATTTTGTAATCATGAACATAATTCATATGATAAAAAAATACGGAAGATTCATAATACTAAGGAAACATGGTCAACCTGAATGTGATCCACTGTTTATCTGGACCCCCTAGACTGTGCCTCAGAACTTGGAGGGAAGGGGGTCAGCATAAAAGTACTAACATGCGAAGCAATCCAAAATAGGGTACTTGAATATATAGATAAAATAGATGAGAGAAATTTTTCATCAAACGTCATGCATAAAATAGTTTTTGGAAACACATGGGCATCATTTGAGTAATCATAAATCATTCTTGTCAAAACGGTTTCTAATCTTTGTGTTACTTCTAAGTTAGGTGGCACTCCCCAACATTTTTTTATATTCCATGGTCTATATGGAATTCGCCATTGACTCGGCTGGGAAGCCTCCAACCCGAGTGTGCCTCAAGGGTTGGAGTCTCAGATTCTAATATGCCACACGGCACTAGGCCAGCGTAATATAAGATATACCCAGATTGGCAAATCACAGTTTCGAGCAATGAGCATCTGGACTCATGCCTTCTTTTGGGAACCACCTAACATCTCTTTCTGCCTAAATTTTAACCATTTCTAATCATGCAACATTCTAATCACAAAATCTATAAATCTGATTTCAAACGTACATTCTATTCTGTTCTGAATTTATCATGGCATTTTCTAAGTTGGTGTCGTCACACCAAGACATACAAGTTCTATTTCCGAGCCATAATGCAATAAGCATGAACTTTTATAAAAATGTAGTTTCAGACCACCCAAAACATGTAATTTGCATAAAAGATTTTATGTTCCGAAAACTCAAGTCAAAACCATGTAAAAACTCTCATCAAACATATGGTGGTCACGTGTTTTTGGCAAAACCATGCACTCTTTCATTAGATATATATTCAACATCCATAACCCTCTCTTTCGTATTCAAAAATCATATTCATAACATAGCAAAAGTCAAAGTATTTCATATCATGCTCTTCAAAACGCATTCAAAATAATTTATATCATACGAAGACGAGAAAACTCATAACAAAGAGAGGGATTCATTATAATTCATGCTCTCAATTGAAAAACCATTCTTGAACACATACGTACATATATACATAATTTCAAATAGATTTGGTGGAAAGGCCTAAAGACCAAAACAATACCGTCAAAACTTCTAAAACATGATTATATTCATAAACATCAAAACCCCATTCTTAAAACATGATTTCTATGCCCATGAGATTTTAGGGAAAACCCCGCGTACCTAGAGTTAGGAAGACAATAGGTGCTTAATGAAGTCTACGACATGGGGATTCCAAATATGCAATTATCTTCAAAACCTACGGTTGAATCTTAAACTACTTGGGTTTTTATTTTGAAACCCTAGAGAGGATTCTTGATGATTTTTAATGAAAATAGGGTTAAGTTGCTCAAACATACCCTAAATCCTTTGTTTAGACGGTTTTAAAGGCTAGGAAAAAGTCAAATTTACCCTTAATGACTCCTGAACGGAACTGGAAATTTGAACTTAAAAACCCAATTTCGAGTGCCACCGCAACGCGCCACAATCGCGGTGGTCCACTGGAGTTTGACAAGTGGGAAATATGGTGCCTCCGCAATGCGCCACCATCACGGAGCCCCACTGGAATTTGACGATTGTCAATTTGACCCTCTTCGTGATGCGTTAGACCCCAAAATGATGATGTTTACGACTGGAACTTTAAACTATTCATAACTTCTTCACCGAGGGTCTGTTTTGGATGAATCTTATATCATTGGAAATCTAATTCAGTCGTCTACGTAATGAAAGGTTGAAATGTAGAAAATTCCACATGAAAATTAATTTAGATCATTCTTGAAGCTAATGCTTATACTTTCCATGGACGGAATTTAGCTAAGAAGACATCTGGGTGTTACAAGTTCATAGCTTAACTGAGAGTATACTGAAAACATAACATGGCTCTAGGCATACAGCTAATATTTTGAGTACAAGTGCCCCTAGTACTCGATAGAAGGAAACTAACATAGCATGATTTACTTGAAGATTTGACTAACATCATAATACATACTACATTCATAGGAGCCTTTCATCAAACATGTAATAGGCATAAACTTGTACATACATGGAGATTTTATGATATCATGCTAGTTAGACAATTTTCCTTCATCTAGGCCTTTAATCAAACATATTGTAGGCATAGTACATGTAAAGCACATTATACAACAATTAAACATCATGCTTCAATTCCAATTCCATCATACAAGGTTTTAGTCATTAGATTTTGTAAATCTTTATCTATACTAATCATCCCACATGGAATTTATCATCAAATCGTGGAATAGAAATCAATTCCTCATTTATCAACATGAAAGAGAACAGTCAAAGCATGAAAACATGAAGAAAATCCATAACTTGTAGTTAAAAAGGATTCTTGGAATTCATGGACGAAAAGAGTCCATTAATGAACACTATGCATACCTTAGATCGTGATTTCATAAAGATTGAAGGTGAAACCTTCTTGAAATTGGACCTTCTATAAAAACCCTAGCTTGAGTTCTTGAGAATATTTGAGAAAAACATCAATATTTTAGATGAATAAGGGCTAAATCCCTTGTTTGGAAGCTTATATAGGGGAGGCAAATTGACCCTTTTAACCCTAGACACATAATTTAATTTTCAGTAAAATTTCCCAAATTGGGCCTTGGCGCGACGCAGCATTATCGCGACGTGTCACTGGAAATTGACAATTGGAAAACTGCACGGTGGCGCGATGCGAAGCTATCACGTTGCCACCTTGTCTACGACCTGGAAGTTTGGCGTGATGCACCAGTATCACGGAGCAACAGTGGAAATTTGACAATTGTCATTTGAGCTATCTACGCGACGCGCTGAAGGCTCAAGTCAAACACTGTCTCACTAGAAAGGCTCTAACTCTTTCCCCGGGTATCGGATTTGGGTGAATTATATATTGATGGAAAGCTTATTCAATTTTTCACGTGATAGGAAGAAAAATCATGGAAATACCACGTGTATAAGAATAAATTCTTATTTCAAAGCAAGTTCTAACATCCTTGAAAGGATTTTCAAGCTAAGAAAAAGCACAGGTATTACAGATATATGCAAACGAACTATGCAACCATAATAAATTCAATGCTCTGGGCTCAATGGTGATATCAAATTTTTGAAAAAAAATATCATTTTTACAAAGTTGACCCTCAAAACTCAAAATCACAATTTTCAAATCAAGGATCGAAATGAGATTTAAAAAACAAGAAATTATACCAAACATGTTACAACCCTAAAATCAACGTTTTGGATCAGCTGGCGAAGTAGGATTTACCATCCGAGGTCATTTCAACCAAACGTGGATCTCACACTCATATTTTTAATTTTTCAACTTTTTGACCAATAGGTCGAAATGAGTTCGGGTGCTCCGGGATCGGAACCAAAGGTCTACCTAGACTAAAATTGATATTTCGGAGATGTTGGCATAGTCCCTTCAGCCATCCGTCACACGGATCACAAGATATCTACATAAGTCCAAAATAAGGCTCTTAAAGCAATCCAAAACCACAATATCGCATAAATAGTACCAAAATGCATCAAAAACTGTGTCAATCACCCTCACACCCCAAATATATCATAATGCAACTACGAAAAGGGATAAAATGGTTAAATCTCAAAAAAACACAAATTTTACATATCTCATCAAATTTTTTAGGTCATTACAAAGTTATAATATCAATCCGTAGATCAATAATTAAGATAAACACCAACTAGAAATCATAGTTATGCATGAATATAAAGTAAATGCCTCAACCCTAGAAGCTATCCTTATATTGTTTTTAATTCAACATTCGTGTCGTTATTATTTTTATATTTAGTTCATAATATCAAAACTCAAACTCTTAATTGGTTACACTCACTCTTATTCAATCTAATTAGTAAGGTCAGAATTGGACAGTTTGTTAATCACCAAGTCCCTATGGGATCGATATACGACTCAAAAAGGCCACTTTACTACTTGGATGATCACGTACACTTGTGTGTGCACTTGAGCACAATAGTTGATTCCTTTTGTTTTACTAGATTGGTAAATTCACATAAATAAGATTAGGAATAGAAGGATGCTCATAAAGTTAAAGTGCGTAATCAAGATTTTTGTATACGTAACGAAGACAATTTATGTATTTTCCTATAAAATAATTATACATAGTGACATGTTTTTAATAAAAAATATACAAGAAACGATTATTTGTGTGACTTAAAGCCATAGCTGTGAGCACTATATTCCAATAGAGACAACAAAAAATACCTAAAATGCACGCATGATATACATACAATATACACGTAGTGTGCTTTTTTTGTACCTTTCACACACAGTTTGAAATCACTTGCATAGGATGTAGTTGGCCTCACATGCAGTTGATGTCTTCACATACATATACATCCAACTTCTTCTTTAAAAACACACACACATATAGCTAAAATCAAATAATATAGTCAGGCTATTTCAATTAGAAATAGATATTGTACACGTACGGATATAACATATTTTGATAACTTTTGAAAGAAAATACCACCACATTTTGAGAAAAGTAAAATCTCCCTATATATTACAAAAATGAACACTAAATAGAGATACTTATGAAATTTTCCTTAATTTAGGCTTCTTAACCGTGTGGAGACATTCAACTATCTTTTTGGGATCTTTACACAATTTTAGCAAGTCAGATTCAGCACTTACTTTTTCTAGCGAATATAGATACATTAAGTACTGATTGTATATATAGAGAGAGAGTATATAGAAACGTGAAGAAGCAGGCACCTCTTCATCTACGTGTCTGCTTCCTCCGTGATTTTACTATATCACTCCTAATTAAGTATTATATGTCATTTATGTATTAAAAAATTAATAATATTTAATAAAAAAGTAAAATAAATATTTATAACATGTTTGCTTTAGCTGTTTCAACCGTAATTTTACTATATCACTCCTAATTATTATTATAAGTCATCTAAGTAATAAAAAATAATAATATTTAATTAAAAAATAAAATAAATATAAAATGATAAATTAACTCTTTACATATATAGAAGCTTGAAGAAGCAGGCACCTCTTCGTCGACGTGCCTACTTCCTCCGTGATTTTACTATATCGCCCCTAATTAATTATTATATGTCATTTACGTATTAAAAAATAAATAATATTTAATAAAAAAAGTAAAATAAATATTTATGACATATCTGTTTTAGCTGTTTCAACCATAATTTTACTATATCACCCCTAGTTAATTTTTATAAGTCATCTATGTATTAAAAAATAATAATATTTAATAAAAAAATAAAATAGATATAAAATGATAAATTAAATCTTAATGTTTTAAATTAACTTGACACCTTATATAAGGTCCACTTAAATTTTTTCACAAGTAATTATTATAGTAATTTTACTATATCACTTCTAATTAGTTATTTAAGGCATGTCTTCTTTGCTACTTGAATCGTGATATTTGATTGACTCTTACGTATTAGAAAATTAATCATGTTTAATTAAAAAAATAAAATAAATATTTATGACATGTCTGCTACAGCTTCTTTAATAGTAATTTTACTATATTACCCCTAATTAATTATTATAAGTCATTTAAGTATTAAAAATTAATAATATTTAATAAAAAGATAAAATAATTATAAAATGATAAGTTAACTCTTGATATTTTAAATTAACTTGATATCTTATATGATGCCCAACTAATTTTTTTTCACAAGTTTTATAGAAATTTTGTTATATCACTTCTAATTAGTTATTATGATTCATTTAAGACATGTTTGCTTCGCTACTTCAATCGTGATATTTGATTCACTCTCAAAATTATATCAATGTCACTTAAATTGGAATAAAAAATAAAATATTATAAATCATAATAATTAAAAATTTGAATTACTTTAAAATATAATTAAAATACTACAAAAGTTTAGACAAGGAGAGTATTATAAATTACAATAACTAACATCTTAAAATAGTAAATTACAATGTCAAAACAATATTATAAATTACGATATCTAACAACTTAAAATATCTAAAAATATATTAAAAATATAATTAATTATTTAAAATTTATTAACGTCATATAAATTGAAATAAAAAAATAATCTATATTGGGCTCGTGCTAGCACGGGCCTTGAATATCTAGTATATACTTTGGATGCTTTGGATGGCTTCAGGAGGAGTAGAGGTAGGCCGAAGAAATACTGGAGGGAGGTGATTAGACATGACATGGAGTAGCTTCAGCTTTCTGAGGACATGACCCTAGATTGGAACGTGTGGAGGTCGCGGATAAGGGTAGAAGGCTAGTGTGAGTGGGTGGGTTATAGCAAGCAGTCAGGAGAGATCTTGTGTAGCCGGGTTAGTAATCCTAGGACTGTGTACATAGGTCTTTGGTATGTGAGTGTATGTTACTACTAGGTGGGTGTCCTATTTCTTATTTCTTAGTTCTTATTTTCTCTTTTCATGTTGCCCTTATTTCTCATATTTTGTATTTCTCTAATTCCTATTTTATTATTTTTTATTCTTTATTTCTATTATGTCATCCATCTCCTTATTTACTACTCTTTATCTTGAGTTGGGGGTCTATCAGAAACAACCTCTCTACTTCTTCGGAGGTAGCGGTATGGACTGCGTACATCTTACCCTCCCAATACCCCCACTTTGTGGGAGCAAATTATATATAACAAGTCATTAAAGCAGGTAAGTAATTTTAAGATATTAAAGAAGAGTTATCGCGGTTGTGTTTTAATATGGTGTAAAGTCCTACTCAATACTCCCTCCTTCGTTGTCCTTAGTCCTTTGTAAGTGTCTAAGTCATAAAGATCCAAGTACATTTTCTCCCAAAATAAATTATTTTTTGCATTTTGGTTTTTTGATTTTTTTTTAATTTATACCCTGATCATCTCTTTCTCTTCAGTTTTAGGTATTTTAGCAATATCTTCTTTAATCACACCCCGGGAGAATAACAATAGTCATTTTTTATTCTTTGAAATTTTTAATTCCCTAGAAATTTACAGATTAATCCATCGTTATTGCTGAAACACGGAGAGAATAACCATATACTGAGGGTATTTTTATAAGTAATTTACAAATTTTACAAGATCAGAAAACTGGCTGCCGTTTTTAAGTCCCTAGCTACCGTTTGAGCTGGACTAGCTGTATCATTACCCGATACAGTAGGTTTTTCTACATTCGTTAGGGAATGAACACCCATTAATAGATTTGATAAATCTTTACCAGCTACCGTTTGAGCTGGACTAACTGTATTTTTACCCGATACAGTGGTTTTTTCCACTTTTGAAGAAGATGGAGAATTCTTTAGAATTTTTTGAGTCTCATAAATTGGTTGAGTCTGTTGTGAAAGTTCAAAATGAAGAATTTTTAAACGGTCTTGTAAAATACTTATATGTTCTAACATTTGTCCTTTTTCATTTACAAGGTTTTCATTATCTTGTCTTAAAACCTCATTGGCGTAATTTAGTTTTCTAAAAGCTTCAGTCATAGAGGAACAATAATCACAAAATATAATTTTGTCCGTGTCTTTTTTAATTTTATATTGAGGAATTTTTAACGTTTCTGGTCTTAAAGCTGGGGTAATAAAATAATTCAGCCCTAAATTTGTACGGGCATAATCTAAAGCCTCTGTTAAATCATTAAAGACTTTATAGAGAGGGGTTGTATAGTCTTTTACAAAATCCATTACCTTTGTCTATGTCTGAAATACTCTCTGTGTCTTTCCCCTTAGAACAACATAAAATTTAAATTTGTTACTGTTATTTTTCTCAGTAAAATAATAATTTAATGCATTCAGGACTAAAATAAAGTATCTAATGTCTTTTAGTGTCTTATTGTAGGAGATCCATAAGTTGTCGATCAGGAAAATCTGTCCTTTGTCCATCCTTACATCTGGTTTCAATTTAAAAGTCAGATTGGATGGAACATAACTAGCTAGATTATGATGTCCGAAGATCAGTATTTCTAATTTTGGATGTTCCAACATTGTTAGTGGCCTGTAATGAGTGTTGCTTAGTAATTTGTTTAAGTAGTCTAGAGAGGAGGAGGCTTCCGCCTTTCCTTTGTCTTTTCCTATATACATACTGAAACAAAAATTGTTAGTTGTCTTCTTTTATTAGTCTACTTAGCTGATCTACTAGGTTATTATCTTTACCTTTAATATGTTCTAGAACAATATTATAAATTGAAGTGGCATCTAGGAAATTTAACCACCTCCTTTTACTACTATTCTTCTCTTTTATTTTCTGATAGAATTTTACTATAGCCTCGCAGTCTGTTCTTACTAATATTTCTGTCTTATTTAATATATAAAGTTTAAAGCTATTCAAATCGTAAATTACTACTAGTGTCTCCGCATCTATGCTATTTAATTTACCCTTTTTTTGATATTTTCCACTTGAATAAGCACATATTTTCTCATCCGTTTTGTCACTATACTTGTTAGGCTTCGCTTTTAATACTGCTCCCCATCCTTGAAGGTTTTCGTCTGTCTCAACTATTAAATAATCTGTTTCTAATGGTAACATTAAGTCTGTTTTTATGTTTAAATCTCTAACTAGTATTTCATTGAGTATATACAATGGTTGGTAGAATTTTTCACAAGTATTAATAAAACTTATCTTTGCTTTTGGTATATATTCTGTATAGGTATTATATGTTCCGTCCATTTGCATGGATTCTTGAGGTTTTGGAAATTTTTTAATTAGTTTTGTTCGTAAAATTCTACTATTTAAAATGCTCTTTGTACATCCTGAATCAACTATAGCTAAAGTCTCAAACTCATAGTCTTGAATTTTTATTCTTGCTAAAACCTTGACTGTACTAATTTTCTTTTCTTCATTACATACCATTCCTTAATGGTACGTTTTGCATACCAGTTGTTCTTTGGAAAGGACTTGAGGAACTTGCCACACTTTCCATAAATTCTTTTATACCTTCGTCTATACTATATATCGATTCTAAGTCTTCACCTTTTATTTTCTTTTTATGTGTATAACCATAATTATCTGTTCTTAATACACATTTTATAAAATGCTCTTTCATTTCCTCAAGGTCTAAGTTTCCTAATTTACAGCCTGTGCTTAGAGTAATTATTCGTAATTGGAAATGATAGTGCTAGTGTAAATTTAATAAGTATGAAATCTTTGACAAGTGGTTATAATATAGATAATGGATAATAATAATAATAGATAGGTAATATAGACAGATAATAATAACAATATAGTAATAATAGAGAATATAATAAACAGATAATAGATAATAACAATAATAATTGACAGATAAAATAGACAAGTAGATATAGGTAGATATAATAGATGTAATAAAGACATATAATATATATAGATAATAGATAATAATAACAATTTATATAATAGAGACAAGACAGATATATAATAATATTAGGTAGATATATAAACAAAGCAAAAAATTAATAAGCAAGTCTTAGTATATGTTATAAGCAAAGCAAGTAATTAAAGCAGGTTAGTGGATATGAGAAAATAAAGACGAGTTAATTCGGATGTGTTTTATATGATGTAAAATTCTACTCAGTACTTCCTCCTTCGTTGTCCTTAGTCCAGTGTAAGTGTCCAAGTCATAAAGATCAAAGTATATTTTCCACCAAAATAAATTATTTTTGCATTTTTTGGTTTTTAGACTTTTTTTAATACCCTGTTCTCTTCAGTTTTAGGTATTTTAGCAATATATCTTCTTTAATCACATACCGAGAGAATAACAACAGTCCTTTTTAATCTTCTTCGAACTTTCCAAGTCCCTAGGTTTTTACAGATTAATTCATCGTTATTGCTAAAACACTGAGAGAATCACCATATATTGAGGGTATTTTTATAAGTAATTTATAAATTTTACAAGATCAAAAAAACTGGCGGAAAACCGCCGGCGATCCAGATCTTAATAATAAAACACATGTGAAAGAAAATATAAACTTGATTAATTCAAACATAATTTACAAACTTGGGAGAAAAATACAAAGATCTATGTAACTACTACTTACATGCCTTGAGGAAGAAGTGAGGTTTCCCTTTTGGGAGTCCCCTGAAAACTTGATAGCTACCGGAAAATGAAGAACTAAGAAATCTTTTCACACTTTTCACACACTCTTTTTTTTAAGTAACTTACAAACTTTAGAAACTAAGAAACTTAAAGAACGTAAGAAAATTAAAGAAATTTCTCACTCTTGATTTTTTCTTGCTTTGGTTCATGTTTTTGTCTTCCATAAAGGGGGTATTTATAGTAATTTGTGGACTTCAAATCTTAACTTTTTTGTGGACTTCAAATCCTTTCTAAAGACTTTAGCAAGACTTTATCAACCTTGGTGGGCCCGTCGGCTAGTGTCTTTCTTTAATTCTCCTCCGTCCATTTACTTATCCGATATTGCATATGTCTGTTATTTTGTCTTTTGTAGATATCTCCATTGCTTACGTATCCAAATTGTGTAAGGCTTCTGAGTCAAACTCCATTCTTGAATCATCTTCTGTATTTGGGTCTTGGGCAAATTGATCCATGGCCGAGTTGTATTCTTGTTCATACTCTTCACTTTCTCCATCTGATAATCTCAGTCTTGTTCCAGTTCTAGGTGATCTTGTTTCTTCTTTAGGAATTAAACAAATTTTGGGTTTTTGCTCTGGTGGTTCTAGATTCATTGTTATCTCCTTAGGCAATTGTTCTGCTAAAAACCCTTCTTATTCTTAGAAGAACTTTCTTCGTCTATTATCTGAGTACATGTGGTTTTAAAACTAGCTGGGAGTATTTTCCCTACACTTTTTGGCAAAGTGTCAGACGTCAACGGATTTGATAAGTCTTTACCAGCTACCGTTTGAGCTGGACTAGCTGTAACATTACCCGATATACTAGGTCTTTCTGCATTCATTAGGGAACGCACACCCATTAACGGCTTTGAGAAGTCATTATCAGCTACCGTTTGAGTTGGACTAGTTGTATCATTACTCGATACAGTGGGTTTTTTCATTTTTAAAGAAGATGGAGAAGTCTTTGGCTGGGTCTCATAAGTTGGTTGAGTCTGTTGTGAAATTTCAAAATGAAGGATTTTTTTACGGTCTTGTAAAATACTTATATGTTCTAACATTTGTCCTTTTTCTTTTACAAGGTTTTCATTATCTTGTCTTAAAATATCATTGGCTAGATTCAGTCTTTTAAATGCTTCGGTCATAGAGGAACAATATCAAAAAATATAATTTTGTTTGTGCCTTTGTTAATATTATATTGAGGAAGTTTTTGTGTTTCTGGTCTTAAAGCTGGAGTAATAAAATAATTTGGTCCCAGACTTCTTCGTGCATAGTCTAGAGTCTCTGAGAGGATATAAAAACCTTTATAAAGAAGTGTTTTATAATCCTTTATGGAGTCCATTACCTCTATCCAAGTCTAGAACATGCCTTGCCGATGTCCTCTGAGAACAACATAGAATTTAAACCTGTTAGTAGTATTTTTCTCAGTAAAATAATAACTTAATGCATTTAGAACTAAAAGAAAAATAACTATTGTCTATTCTATTATATGCTATCCATAAATTGTCTAGTAGACATATCTATGGCCTATCCACTTGTACTTTTGGCTTTCGTCTGAAAGTTAAGTTGGATGGTTCGTAACATACCAAGTTGTGGGGTTCAAAAATTATTCTATCCAATTTTAGTTGTTCTAGCATCGTAAGAGGTCTGAAATGAGTGTTTCTCATTAGGGTCTTTAGATGGTCTTGGGATGATGAGGATTCTTCCTTGCCTTTTCCTTTTCCTGTATTCATACTGAAACAAAAATCGTTAGTTGTCTTCTTTGATTAATCTACTTAGTTGATCTGCTAAGTTATTATCCTTTCCTTTAATATGTTCTAGAACAATATTATAAATTAAAGTGGCATCTAGGAAATTTAACCACCTCCTTTTACTACTATTTTTCTCTTTTATTTTCTGATAGAATTTAACTATAGCCTCGCAATCTGTTCTTACTAGTATTTCGGGCTTATTTAATATATAAAGTTTAAAACTATTCAAACCATAAATTACTGCTAGTGTATTCGCATCTATGCTATTTAATTTTCCCTTTTCTTTATACTTTCCACTTGAATAAGCACAAATTTTTTCATCCTTTTAGTCACTATATTTGTTAGCTTTTGCTTTTAATACTGCTCCCCATCCTTGAAGGCTTCCATCTGTCTCGACTATTAAATAATCTATTTTTAATGGTAACGTTAAGTCTGGGATGTCTTGCATCATGCTTTTAAGTTGTTGGACTAATTTTATGTCTTCAGTATTAAAAGTTTTTTGGCCTGTTGATCCTGTTTTAGACTTTAACGGTCTTGCTACTTTACCTAAGTCTTTGATAAAAGCTCTAGCATAATTTGAAAGACCTAAAAAATTTTGTAAATCCTTTATCTTGTCTAATTTATCTGGCATTTCTAAGACATTTTTAGTTATGTGTGGATGTAATTTTATTCTACCATCTCCAATAACTACTCCTACAAAATTAATACTATTTTTACATAATTCCATTTTCTTTCTACTTATTATTATTCCATTATCTACAAATAATTTTAAAACTTGTGGTAAATGCCTTAAATGGTCTCTCATATTATTACTAAAGACTAACATATCATCTACATAAACTAATACAAAATTTTTATAGTCTCTAAAAATACTATCCATTTTTCTTTGAAAAATTGGAGGAGCCGTCTTTATTCCGAACGGCATGACCAGCCATTCAAAATGTCCTTCTGGATATGGGAAAGTTGTCCATTCGATACTATCTTCATGCATTTTAATCTGCCAATATCCAGATTTACAATTAAATTTACTAAATACTTTTCTTCCTTGTATTCTATTTATTAATTCTGTTTTGTCTGGTAACTTATATCCATCCATTACAGTATTATCATTTAGTCTTTTATAATTTATTGTCATTCTAGCTTTTCCTCTTATTATTTCACTATGGTTTATTACTATGAAAGTTGCTGACCTATGTCTCGATGTGGATCTTCTAATTATTCCTAAGTCTTTTTGATCTTTTATTACTCCTATCTGTTGTATACTTTTCTTAAAATTGTATAATTTTGTATCCATTTCTATTAAAGTATAGTCTTTTTCTATTTCTTCTACTACTAATAAATCTTGTAATTCTTCATACATTGTTGCCTTTTTACTATCATTACATGTACAATTTTCTCCTTTATCACATTCTAGTGGTATTCAGGTTTTATTTGGTCATCTGAGTTTTCATCTGGCTTATCCTTAAGAAAATGATATTTAGTTAAAGTAGGTTGTGTCTGTACTGGTGAGTGTGTGATATTACTGGCGAATATTACCCAATTTTTTGTAACTAAACATCCTCTATTATTTTGTACCATAAAGTCTAATCCTAACACAAAGTCTGCTTTTATGTTTAAATCTCTAACTAGTATTTCACTAAGTGTATATGATGGTTGGTAGAATTTTTCACAAGTATCTATAAAACTTATCTTTACTTTTGGTATATAGTATGTATAGGTATTATATGTTCCGTCCATTTGCATGGATTCTTGAGGTTTTGGCAATTTTTTAATTAGTTTTGCTGGTAAAATTCTGAAGTTTAAAATGCTCCTTGTACATCCAGAATCAACTATAGCTAAAGTCTCGAACTCATAGTCTTGAATTTTTATTCTTGCTAAAACTATAACTGTACTAATTTTCTTTTCTTCATTACATATCATTCCTTCAAATTATATCATCATTGATTTTTTCTGTCCAACTCAATTATTTTCAACAAATGTATTTAATAATTCTACTTCTAATAAATCTTCCTCTGTAATTACCTCTTTATATTTTTTGAGGTTATAAACTCTTATTTCTAATATTTTTAGTCTTCCTTCTAATTCTAATATTTTATCGTCTGGTGTTTTAACTATTGGTTCAGGTTGTTTCTTGTGAAAATTACTTAAATTCTTTGTTGATTTTTGAATTTTTAGAATCTCTGAGATTTTTTCTATACATTTTATGCATCTTTCCTTGTAACATTTCCTATATTTTGCTCTTTTATTTTTACTTGGAAATCACTTACAAAAACAACACTGATTACTGTCTAATCCTTTTTCCTCTTGAAATTCATGTTCACATTCTTCTATCAAATTTACTAAATCATAATAGTCTGAGTTTGTCTTTTCTAATCCTATTTCATTTATAAAAAATTTTTCTCCAGAATCGGAAGAATCATATTTATTTATTTCCTCTTCAAAGACTTCCATACTTCTAATAGAGTATATACTTTCATTATCTGACATATATTCTTCTACATTTATTAAATTTTCATTTACATCTTCTATTAATTGTGCATTCCTAGATTTATTATTGATTCTTCTTGGACAAGTATTTGCTAAGTGCTCTATGCTACCATAGGTAAAATATACTAATTTATTTTTATAGGTTCTACTGGTGTTATATTTTCTTACATGTTTATCCTTATCTAGGTATGGCTTCTTTGCAGTTGATCTTCTTAAATAATATTTCTTCTTAGGGCGATAGTCTTTTTTATATGCCTTTCTATATTTTTTCTTTTTATAATCTTGGTCATAATGTTGTGTAGTATTTATGTTTTTACAAAAATCTTTATCACATCTTTTTAATTGTTTTTGTATCTGTATATTTGTACATTTTTCTTGTAATATATCCATTACATGTTGTATTCTTTGTCCTATTGACCATGGGTTGTTTGGGTTTTATATTACTTCCTCTCTCTTAGACCATTTTTCTTCTATCTCTCTTCCTAGAGCCCCTGGTAATTTATTAAATAATCTAGATCCTTTAGTCTGATCAAATGAGTTCTCACTAATTGTACAATAATAAAAGTAATCATTTAAAAATTCTTTAATTCTTGACCAATGATTAATACTTAGTTGTTCTAAATTTATTAAAGATCTTTGTTGTAATACTACTAATCCACTATTGGGATCCTGGCCTGTTAGTAGAGTATGTACTTTGTTTACAAAATTGTATGGATTTGAGCCTACTTCTACTAGTTCTTGAAAGTCTTGTGGGAATATTATCTTATAATTTTCCCAAAGTGCTTTAGTACTTTCTCCTAGAAATGTTTCTAAATATCTATACATAATTTCTGGATCTGGTTCTTGATTACCCTGTATATGTTGTATGTAGTCTTCTACAACTACATTTTTCCATATGTCTATTACATTATTCCATGCCTGAGGGTCATGGGCTGGAAAGTTTTAAATCTTTCCTTTATTACCACCTTCTTGTAATCTAATGGGTTGTTCTATTGACATTTTTTTCCTCAAGGTTTTATGTCTTGTTCTTTTAGAGTGTTTGAGTTTGTTCTAAATACTTTATGTCCTGGTAAATCTCCTGTTGTTAATGGTACATTTTGCATACCGGTTGTTCTTTGGAAAGAGCTTGAGGAACTTGTCGCGCTTTCCATAAATTCTTTTATACTTTCGTCTATACTATAAATCGATTATGTGTCTTCACCTTTTAATTTCTTTTTACATGTATAACCATAATTATCTTTTCTTAATTCACATTTTATAAAATGCTCTTTTATTTCCTTAAGGTCTAAGTTTCCTAATTTACAGCCTGTGCATTTAAATACGCTATTGCTATTGATTTCATATAGGGATTCTTCTTTTATTATAGCTTTATTTGCTTTAAAACCTTCTTCTAATATTTATATATTCATAAAATTAGTATTCTCACATTCTTCAATTTCTTCATCAGTCTCTTTTTCATTTGTATATTGGTAGTCTGTGAATCTTACTGAAGCTTGTCCTTTATAGTTTATATACATTAAATGATCGGTTGGCTTTAGTATTTCTTTCTTAGTTAATCTTTCTAAATTCAATTCTAATCCTGCATATTTTTTTGAGTTTATTTTTAGGGATTTCATTAATTTAATACCTTCGTTTCCCATTAAACTTACTACACCATCTATTTTTAGATTAAACTTTATACTACTATTAGTTGCAAGTTTTCCATTAGTGTCTTTAGATAGTCTTGGGATGATGAGGCTTCTGCCTTGCCTTTTCCTTTTCCTGTATTCATACTGAAACAAAAATTGTTAGTTTTCTTCTTTGATTAATCTACTTAGTAGACCTACTAAGTTATTATCCTTTCCTTTAATATGTTCTAGAACAATATTATAAATTGAAGTGGCATCTAGGAAATTTAACCACCTCCTTTTACTACAATTTTTCTCTTTTAATTTTTGATAGAATTTTACTATGGCCTCGCAGTCTGTTCTTACTAGTATTTCTGGTTTATTTAATATGTAAAGTTTGAAACTATTTAAGTCGTATATTACTGCTAGTGTTTTTGCGTCTATGTTATTTAATTTACGCTTTTCTTTATATTTTCCACTTGAATAAGCACATATTTTCGCTTCCTTTTTGTCAATATATTTGTTAGGTTTTGCTTTTAATACTGCTCCCCATCCTTGAAGGCTTCCATCTGTCTCGACTATTAAATAATCTGTTTCTAATGGTAAGGTTAAGTCTGGGATGTCTTGTATCATGCTTTTAAGTTGTTGGACTAATTTTATGTCTTCAGTATTAAAAGTTTTAAAAATCAATATCTTAGTCGTATATTATTAGAAAAAGGATGTCTTTTTATTTATTATTATTTCTAAACTTAAGATGTTTTATTAAATGATATTCTAATTTGGATATTGTAGTAATTAGTTTGTCTAAGGTTATAGGGTCTTCTTTTGTATTACCAAGTCTTTTATATTCTGTGTATAAACTATACAAATTATTTTCGATTTCTTTTAATGTTTTTGTATTTTTATGTGGTGTATTCATTTAACCAAATAAAAAGGATGCATATCTCTCAAAATCTTATATACCCAAAGCTCATGGTTAATATAAGATATTTGTTCTCTAACTTCTCTTAATCTATTATCTATGTCTTGTAGTTCTGTCGTTATTTCTTCACTTGATTTTGCAAAAAGCTCAAATAATTTAATATTTAACTAACTTTGGTGTAGTAAGATATTATATAACTTTATATATTCTTTCCTTAAAGTTCTATTAGATCAATAATATTCTGAATCTAATATTACTAAACGTTCGTAGGGCCTAGGTTTACGTTTCTAAGTTTTTCACAACACCATATATAGTAAAGTCTCCTAGAATCCTAGTGATGTGATACCAATAAAATAGACAAGTGGTTATAATATAGATACTGGATAATAATAATAGATAGATAATATAGATAGATAATGATAACAATATAGTAATAATAGAGAATATATTAAACATATAATAGATAATAATAATAATAATTGACATATAAAATAGACAAGTAGATATAGGTAGATATAATAGATGTAATAAAGACATATAATATATATAGATAATAGATAATAATAACAATTTATATAATAGAAACAAGACGGATACATAATAATATTAGGTATATATATAAACAAAGCAAAAAAATTAATAAGCAAGTCTTAGTATATGTTATAAGCAAAGCAAGTAATTAAAGCAGGTTAGTGGATATGAGAAAACAAAGCAGAGTTAATGCGGATGTGTTTTATATGATGTAAAATCCTACTCAGTACTTCCTCCTTCGTTGTCCTTAGTCCAGTGTAAGTGTCCAAGTCATAAAAATCAAAGTATATTTTCTCCCAAAATAAATTATTTTTGCATTTTTTGTTTTTATGACCTTTTTTTATACCCTGTTCATCTCTTTCTCTTCAGTTTTAGGTATTTTAGCAATATATCTTCTTTAATCACACCCCGGGAAAATCACAACAGCCCTTTTTAATCTTCTTCAAACTTTCCAAGTTCCTAGGAATTTATAGATTAATCCATCAGTATTGCTAAAACACTGAGAGAATAGCCATATACTAAGAGTATTTTTATAATTAATTTACAAATTTTACAAGATCATACAAACTGGCAGAAACCCGCCGACGATTCAGATCTTAATAATAAAATACATGTGAAAGAAAATATAAACTTGATTAATTCAAACATAATTTACAAACTTGGGAGAACAATACAAAGATCTATGTAACTACTACTTACATGCCTTAAGGAAGAAGTGAGGTTTCCCTTTCGGGAGTCCCCTAAAAACTTGACAGCTACCGGGAAATAAAGAACTAGGAAATCTTTTCACACTTTTCACACACTCTTTTTTTTTCTTTTTTGAAGTAACTTACACACTTTAGAAACTAAGAAAGAACTTAGGAAAACTAAAGAACTTTCTCACTCTGGATTTTTCTTGCTTTTCTCTCTCTTTGGTACATTTTTTACTCTTCCATAAAGGGGGGTATTTATAGGAATTGTGGACTTCAAATCTTAACTTTTTTGTGGACTTCAAATCCTTTCTAAAGACTTTACAAAACTTTATCAACCTGGGTGGACCCGACGGCTAATGTCTTTCTTTAATTCTCCTCCGTCCATTTATTTATCTGATATTACATACGTCTGTTATTTTTTCTTTTGTAGATATCGCCATTGCTTAAGTATCCAAATTGTGTAAAGCTTCTGAGTCAAACTCCATTCCTGAATCATCATCTGCGTTTGGGTCTTGGGCAAATTGATCCATGGTTGAGTTGTATTCTCGTTCATACTCATCGTTGTCTCCGTCTGATAATCCCAGTCTTGTTCCAGTTCTAGGTGATCTTGTTTCTTTTTTTTTGGAATTAAAGAAATCCTGGGTCTTTGCTCTGGTGTTTTTGGATTCATTGTTATCCCTTAGGCAATTGTTCTGCTAACAACTTTTTTATTGAGTCTACTACTATTTTTCTATATTTCTTTTTTCTTAATGAAAAACCCTTCTTATTCTTAGAAGAACTTCCTTCATCTGTTGTCTGAGTACCTGTGGTTTTAAAACTAGCTGGGAGTATTCTCCCTTTACTTTTTGGTAAATTGTCAACCGTCAACAGATTTGCTAAGTCTTTACCAGCTACCGTTTGAGCTGGACTAGCTGTATCATTACCCAAAATAGTAGGTCTTTCTTCATTCATTGGGTAATACACACCCATTAACGGATTTGAGAAGTCTTTACCAGCTACCATTTGAGCTGGACTAGCTGTATCATTACCCGATACAGTGGGTTTTTCCATTTTTAAGGAAGATGGAGAACTCTTTGGCTAGGTCTCATAAATTGGCTGAGTCTGTTGTGGAAGTTCAAAATGAAGGATTTTTATACGGTTTTGTAAAATACTTATATGTTCTAACATTTGTCCTTTTTCGCTTACAAGGTTTTCATTATCTTGTCTTAAAACTTCATTGGCTTGATTCATACTTTTAAAAGATTCGGTCATAGAGGAACAATGATGACAAAATATAATTTGTTTGTACTTTTCTTAATATTATATTGAGGAATTTTTTGTGTTTCTGGTCTTAAAGCTGGAGTAATAAAATAATTTCGTCCCAGATTTTTCCGGGCATAGTCTAGAGTTTCTGAGAGGTCATAAAAACCTTTATAAAGAGGTGTTGGGAGAAAATATACTTGGTTCTTTATTACTTGGATACTTACACTGTACTAAGGAAAATGAAGGAGGGAGTACTGAGTAGGTCCTTACACCATATTAAAACACTACCGCGATAACTCTGCTTTTGTAATACCACAAAAAATCCGAACCAGTATTAGCGCCATGTCTCAAGCTCATAAATAGTATATATTGGTTATTTTATAGTTTTATGAGTAAGTTAAATGTATATTAAGGGTTCAAATAACTCCCAGCTATCAGACGAATCAAAACATTCCTTACCGATTGAATTCTTGGGAAGAAATTGTTTTAGTCAGATTTAAATGGGAATATCTCTCGTTATACTATGAACTTTTTATCTCATGACCTATCAATAGATAGATAATTGAATTATCTTTCCAACCATACCAATTTTTCCCAAATCTAATATCGGAGCAAAATGTTATACCCATTTTACTCCGGCATGTCCGCCTGGCAAATGAGAGACGACATGAGCTGACGACTTATCACAAGTCTGACGGCTTATCAGCCCATGTCTTCAGGATTATAAAGAAACCCAAAAATTCCAGCTCCCAGGTGATGACCTGGGCTGACGGGCTATCACAGATCTAACGACTTATCAACCTTAGTTGTCAGCTGATAATTTCAGCAACTGAGAAGTAATTTTGTAAGGGTATTTTGGTCTTTTTCCCACACTCTAAACACGGTATTAAATCCCTGAGAAGGCTATTATCCCATTATTTTCTCATTCTCCTCAAGAATAAGAACATTCTCTCCTAAAAAGGGTTAAACCCTAGTCAAGAAAATTCAAGAACAAGCCTAAGGATTACTTTATGAACCTTCACGAAACATAGAACCTTCAAGAAACATTACATCTCTTTCAAGATCAAGCTTTAAGGTATGCATAATGTTCATTCATGGACTCCTTTCGTCCATGAAGCCCAAGAATCCCTTTTCTAAATTCAAGTTTATGGATTTCTTTATGAATTTCATGTTGTTGTTTTTTTTGTTTATGATGAGAATGATCAATTGAATTCAAATCCATATTGGGTGAGAATTTCTACGTAGGTTTAATTATTATAGCTATAGATTCATGAAATCTTATCACTAAACCCTTAAATGATGAAATTAGAGATGAATTATGATGTTTTTTTTGTTGTATAATGTTGTTTACATGTACTATGCCTACAATATGTTTGATTAAATGCCTAAATGAAGGAAATGTTCCTAACTAGCATGATATCATGAAATCCCTATGTATGTACAAGCTTATGCATATCACATATTTTATGAAGTGCTTCAATATATGAATTATTAATTATGTTGATTAGTCATGTGTTCAAGTAAGCCATGCTATGTCAGTTTCTTTCCATCGAGTCCTGGAGGTACTTGTACCTGACAATTTACCTGTGCTTAGAGTCATGTCATGTTTTCACGGTACTCTCAGTCAAGCCATGATCCATAGAACTCAGTCAGTCATATGACTCAGGATATCTTATAAATCTCATTAATCTCAGTGATTTCAGTATTCCCAGTAAATCTCAGTAACTACAGTACTCTCAGTCAGTCCTCAGAACTCAGTATAGTCCGTCAGTCAACAAAACTCAGTAAAATTAGTTTAGCTCTGCTAGACAATACCACTAGTATCAGTTCAGTTCAGTTGATTAGTTCATCTCAGTAAATCAGTTCAGTGTTTTTCAGATGGGAGTAGGATACAACACCGAGCGAGCCTAGGAATGGGGACTTACCTGCTAGAATAAGACTGAGATCTCTAGAAGCAATCCCTAAGTTCCAGAACTACGTAGCCAACATAGGTACGAGATGTCACCCGTTAGATAGGAATGACATACTCAGGGATCACCCATTAACATATTTAAATGTATAGGACTAATCCCAGGGGTCACTCGCTAGATTAGGACTGACTCTAAAGCAGTTGTCTTTACCAGTGGCGCGGTACTGACACCCTTTTAACTGGGGTTACAGGTTGGATCCCAGTTAGCATAGTATGGGGCATATTTGTTAGATGAATACATCCCACAGTTTCTATTATGAAATCAAAACTATCAGATACAGTCAACTCAGTCTCAGTAAAAGAACTTAGATAGTTCCTCAGATTTCAGGACTGTCAGATACAGTCAGTCCTTATCATTATAAGTAGACTTTGGGATCACCCATTAGATAGGACTGATCTTAACTATGGTCGATCAGTATCATCATAATCAGATTCTGAGATCACCCGCTAGGTAGGACAGATCTCAAACTAAGTCAAATCATCTTTATTATCAGTATCATCCGATTTAGAGATCACCCGCTAGATAGGGTTGATCTCAGATATAGTACGAAACTCAGTTAGTTCCATCAGATTTTGGACTGTCAAACGCAGTTACTCATGTTATCAGTTATGTTAGTTATCAGAACTCATGTTATTAGTATTCAGTTTTAGAACTATTATGTATAGTTAACCAGACCAGTTCTTCATAATCAGAACTGTTAGACACAGTTATTCATGTATCAGTAACATAGTATCAGTCCCTCAGTATTCAGTAATGTAGTATCATTCTTTCTCACTCGTCAGTGACTCGGATGTCAATATCAATAAACTCAGTAGCCAGAACTTGGTATTCAGTCCTATCACAATGTCAGTTATAGTTACGTATGCATGTATGTATTCTCACATCTATGTTAGTTAGTCAAATAGTATTTTTTATGCATATGAACCCTATTGCATTTATCCCACGTCACTTGCATACCAGTACATTTAAAGTACTAATGTATTTACGCTATAGTGTCTTCTACCATAGGTTTAGAAGAACGAGTTCCAGAGTGTCAGTAGCATTCTAGGTTTCAGTAGATAGAGTTAGCAGTGAGTCCTTATCATTGAGGATTATATTATTTGATTATGTTACTATTTTAGTTTTTAGATTATTTCAGTAGATGGAGTTAGTTGGGGATATGTCCTATTAACTCCTTATTCAGACAGCTTAGAGGCTTTCAGACTATAGCATGTCAAACCATTATTTCAGATTATTTTTGGTATTGTATACCATATTTTCAGTTATGTATTAGTATTGAACCTTATGGCCTTTCATTTTAGGTTTCCATAGTTTACAGTCTTTTATGCAATATACAGGTACAGATATCAGTCATGGATTAGCTTATGGTTCTTCGGGGTCAATAGCATCGTGTCGCATTCCAGTTCAAAAAAACGGGGCATTACAAACTTGGTATTAGAGCCTAAGGTTCAACAATGTCCTAGGAAGTCTGAAAGTCGCATCTAGTAGAGTCTTGTACATGGGTGTGTTGTGCACCACATTATGTGTAGGAGGCTTTGAGATGTTTTAGGAACAGTTTCCCTTCTTTCATGTCTCAGATTGTGCTATAGAAAGGTTCTCTAAGAAATTCATGTAAATTATCATTATGCTCCACTCATGTCAACTCCAGCTTACTTTCAAGGTACAAGAAATAGTAAAGCTCAAGTCCTATAGATAGGGCTTTCTCAGACAGTCTCTGCAGTCAGTTATGGGATTGGTCATAGACTCAAAGTATCCTATCAGTCCAGTTCTATCCCAAAGTTGTACAAAAATCATTCATTAACATAAGAACTCATTCTTGAACCCGAATTTAGATATGCTATCAGATCTCTTCTCAGAATCCTATGATAGCATAGACCTAGAGTTAGAAGCATGAGCCCAGTAGTTTGGCAGTAGTAGAGTTAGGATAATATCATCTAGATTGAGCAGATTATGTATTCATGGGGATATTTGTACCAAAGTTAATCAGTAGGCTTGAACAGTGCAAGAAAGAAATTAAGACTATTGATTTGAAATTAAGTGTGTAGAGGTAGATATGAATTAAGAAATACGATATTCGTAGTATATGATGAAATAGTAGCAGAAAATGTGTTTATTAAGGCAAGCATATGTCGAAAAGAGTGTGAATGTATATTTGGATCCTTGACTTATGTCTGTCCCCATCGCGTACTATCGAACTCAGTTGCCATCTCAGTTATAATTCCAGTATTTAGTACCCAGTAATCAGTGTTCAGTTCTAGAATTTAGTATTTTAGTATTAGTTTGAAACTCAGTTATCAGCATCAGACATGCATTCTCACCATGAGAAATTCAGTTCATCAGAATATTCAGTCATGTATTCATGAGTGAATTATTCATGCATCAGATATGCATGAATTCAGCTTATCAGTCATGTATCAGATGTGCATGTTCAGTATGTTATATTCATCTCCTCAATCATACCAGTCATGAAATCATGTTTTGGTAGTGTATTTCTTGTACGTACTTCAGTTGATCTTTTCTTCCATCTCAGTCAGTCTCATTCGAGGACTAATGTTCCCAAGGGGGAGATATTGTAATACCCCAAAAAAATTCAAACCAATATTAGCTCCATGTTTCAAGCTCATGAATAGTATATCATAGTTCTTTTATAGTTTTATTATTAATTTATATGTATATTAAGGCTTTAAATAACTCTCATCTATCAGACGGATCAAAACATTCCTTACCGATTGAATTCTTGAGAAGGATATTGTTTTAGTCAGTTTCAAATGTGCATATCTCTCATTATATGACAAATTTTTGATCTCATGACCTACCAACAAATATATAATTGACTTATCTTTCCAACGATACCAATTTCTTCAAAATATAATATCGGAGAAAAAAGTTATACCCATTTTACTCCGGCATGTCCACCTGGCAAATGAGTGACGACATGAGCTGACGACTTATCACAAGTCTGATGGCTTATCATTCTATGTCGTCAGGCTTAGACAGAAACCCAAAAATTCCATCTCCCAGGTAATTACCTGGGCTGACGGGCTATCACAAATCTAACGACTTATCAGCCTTGGTCGTCAGCTAATAATTTCAGCAACTGAGAAGTGATTTCATAGGGGTATTTTGGTATTTTCCCTCAATCTAAACACGGTATTAAATCTTTGAGAAGTATATTATCCCATTATTTTCTCATTCTCCTCAAGAATAAGAACATTCTCTCCCAAAAGGGGTTAAACACTAGTCAAGAAAAATCAAGAACAAGCCTAAGGATTTCTTTAAGAACCTTCAAAAAACATAGAACCTTCAAGAAACATTAGATCTCTTTCAATATCAAGCTTTAAGTCATGCATAGTATTCATTCATGGACTCCTTTCATCCATGAAGCCCAAGAATCCCTTTTCTAAATTCAAGTTTATGGATTTCTTTATCAATTTCATGTTGGGTTTGTTTTGTTTATGATGAGAATGATCAATTGAATTCAAATCCATGTTGGGTGAGAATTTCTACATGGGTTTAATTATTATAGCTATAGATTCATGCAACCTTATGACTAAACCCTTGAATGATGAAATTAGAGATGAATCATGATGTTTGTTTGTTGTATAATGTTGTTTACATGTACTATGCCTACAATATGTTTGATTAAATTCTTAGATGAAGGAAAAGTGTCAAACTAGCATGATATCATGGAATCCCCATGTACGTACAAGCTTATGCATATCACACATTTGATGAAGTGCTTCAATATATGAATTATGAATTGTTTTGATTGGTCATGTGTTCAAGTAAGCCATGCTATGTTATCTTTTTTCCATCGAGTCCTGGGGGTACTTGTACCCGACAATTTAGTTGTGTGCCTAGAGCTATGTGATGTTTTCATGATACTCTCAGTGAAGCCATTATCCATAGAACTCAGTCAGTCATGTGACTCTAGATATCTCAGAAATCTCAGTAATCTCAGTGATTTCAGTATTCCCAGTAAATCTCAGTAACTACAGTACTCTCAGTCAGTCCTTAGAACTCAGTATATTCTATCAGTCAATAGAACTCAGTAAATTCAGTTTTGCTCCGCTAGACAATACGACTAATATCAGTTCAGTTCAGTTAATTAGTTTATCTCAGTTAATTATTTTAGTGTCTTTCATATGGGAGTATGATTCAGCACTGAGCAAGCCTAGGGATGGGGACTCACCCTCTAGAATAGGAGTGAGATCCCTAGAAACAATCCCTAAGTTCCAGAACTACGTAGCCAGCGTAGGTACGAGATGTCACCTATTAGATAGGACTTACATACTCAGGGATCACCCGTTAGCACATTAAAATGTAAAGGACTGATCCCAGGGGTCACCCACTAGATTAGGACTGACTCCACTGCAGTTGTCTTTACCAGTGGCGCGGTACTGACACCCTTCCAACTGGGGTTACAGATTGGACCCCAATTAGCATAGTATGGGGCATGTCGGTTGGATGAATACATCCCACAATTTCAGTTACAAAATCAGGACTGTCAGATACATTCAACTCAGTCTTAGTAAAAGAACTCAGATAGTTCCTCAGATTTTAGGACTGCCAGATACAGTCAATCCTTATCATTATAAATAGATTTCAGGATCACCCATTAGATAGGACTGATCTCAACTATGGTCAATCAGTATCAGCATAATCATATTCAGAGATCACCCACTAGGTAGGAATGAATTCAGACTAAGTCAAATCATCTTTATTATCAGTATCATCCAATTAAAAGATCACCCGCTATATAGGACTGATCTCAGATTCAGCTACTCAGATATAGTACGAAACTCAGCTAGTTCTATCAGATTCAGGACTATCAGATATAGTCACTCATGTTATTATTTATGTTAGTTATCAGAACTTATGTTATCAGTATTCATCTTCAGAACTATTATGTATAGTCAACCAGTCCAGTTCTTCATAATTAGAACTGTTAGACACAGTTATTCATATATCAGTAACATAGTATCAGTCCCTCAGTATTCAGTAATATAGTATCATTATTTCTCACTCCTTAGTGACTCAGATGTCAATATCAATAAACTCAGTAGTTAGAACTTGGTATTCATTCCTATCACGATGTCAGTTATAGTTACATATGCATGCATGTATTCTCACGTTTATGTTAGTCAGTCTAATAGTATTGTTTATGCATATGAACCCTATTTCATTCAGCCTACCCCAATTACATACCAGTACATTAAAAGTACTGATGCATTTGCGCTATGGTGTCTTATACCATAGGTTTAGAAGCACGAGATCCAGAGCGTCAGTAGCATTCCAGGTTTTAGCAGACATAGTTAGCAGTGAGTCCTCATCATTCGAGGATGATATTATTTTATTATGTTACTATTTTAGTTTTCAGTTTATTTCAGTAGATGGAGTTAGTTGGGGACATGTCCCATCAACTCTTTATTCAGACAGCTTAGAGGCTTTCAGACTATAGCATATCAGACAGTTATTTCAGATTTGTTTTGGTAATGTATACCATATTTTCAGTTATGTATTAGTATTGAACCTTATAGCCTTTCAGTTCATGTTTCCACATTTTACAGTCTTTTATGCAGTATACAGGTATAGATATCAGTCGTGGGTTAGCTTGTGGTCCTTCAAAGTCAAGAGCACCGTGTAGCATTTCGGTTCAGAAAATCGGGGTGTTACAACTTTAATATCTTAAAAGTAGTTAGATGCTTTAATTACTTGTTATATATTATTTTCTTTCTATATTTATCTGTCTATAGTACTATACCAACTATATAATCTACGATATATACTATGATACATATTCTAAAGGATATATATATATACATACATAAGTAATATATATTCTTGATTATTATTATTACTAGTAGTAGTATAAGTTGTCTATATATACAATTATAATATATATTTAATACATAGTATAATATATATATATATATATGTAAATATATGTATATATATATATATTTACCGCTTATATATACACTTACTAACATATATATATACTTATACTTATTAGCATATATATATTACTTATATATATAAATACTAGTTACTATTTATTATTAACTTTGTTTATATATTATTAATATATCTATCTATCCGTCCTGTCAATTATTATTGTTATTATCTGTTTATTATATTCTCTATTATTACTATATCGTTATTATTATCTGCCTATATTACCTATCTATTATCTATGTTATAACCACTTGTCTATTTTATTGGTATCAGAGCACTAAGATTCTAGGAGACTTTATTATATATGGTCTTGTCAAGAAGCAAGAAAAGAAAGCCTAGACCCTACGAACGTTTAATAATATTAGATTCAAAATATTATTGGTCTCAGAAAATTTAAAGGAATAACCTAAAAATTTATATAACGTCTTACTACAACTAAAGCAATTAAGTATAAAGTTATTTGAACTTTCCCTAGAATCTAGAGAAGAAGTTTGGAATGAACTACAAGAAGTAGATAATAGATTAAGAGAAGTTAGAGAACAAATAGCTTATATTAACCACGAGCTTTGGGTAGATAAGATTTTAAGAGATATATATCTTTTTTATTTGGCCTAATGAATACACCACATAAAAATACAAAAACATTAAAAGAAATTGAAAATAATTTGTATAGTTTATACATAGAATATAAAAGACTTAGTATTACAAAAGAAGACCCTATAACCTTAGACAAACTAATTACTACAATATCCGAATTAGAATATCATTTAATAAAACATCTTAGTTTAGAAATAATAATAAATGAAAATCCATCCTTTTGCTAATAATATACGACTAAGATATTTGTTTTTAAACGAAGCAATAATACAAAGGGCAGAGATAGAAGAATTATAAATAGTTTTGAGTAATTATTTGGATTTACTAACAACTCTAGAACCATCACAACCAGAATCATTCAAAAAATATTTAAGTGTAATAAGATGGGAAGTACATGGAATTAGAATCAACAAAGGACACGATAATAAAAGGATAAATTATTTAAGGAAAAGGTGTGAACTAGTAGATATTTCTTTAGGATAAAATTAAGTAAAAATATATGAAAATGCATCCTTTTGTGAGACAAATACAAAGAGAATATAATCAATTATATAAAGAAATAAGACAAAGAAACGACATTTTAAGAATAGAACAAAGACTAATAAATCAAATAGAAATAATAGAAACTACAGAATTACCAGAAGCAATCATTATTTCAGACTTTATAAATTTAGTAAATTGCATAAATCATATAAGTTTGTTAAAGTGTTGATTGAAAAGTATTAGATATTGTATAGACTATAGAAATTTTAGAATACAATGAACTAGAAAACAGTGTAGTAACAATACACCCTCGTTAGGATAAAGAATAGTAGTGTAAAAACATATAATTTAATGAAGATAGAATATTTAGATCTAACAATCCCAACTGAAAAGAAATACAGATGTTTTAAAGATAATGCTCTTATTAGATGTAATTTTAACAACGGAGAACATACTTTACATTGAGAAAATCCATAATTAAATATTGTTTCAGATTTTATCATAAATATAGGAGAAAAGACTCAACAAGAAAATACAAAAATATTAAAAACTCTAGAAATATTGGAAGATTTGCAAAACAAGCAAAAGAAATTGTTTGATAAATTAGAATTAAAATTTGATTTCCTAAAGAACCAACAAGCAAAATTAGACTAAAGATTCAAAGTTTTAATTAATAAAGACAAGGATAACCAAGAAAATCCTGAAAAAAAGCTAGTATAACAAGAAGTACAAAAAAAATTAACCAAATAAAACATATAATACTCTCATGAATGATATACTACAAGATAAACTTTATTTAGCAATATTACAAAAGGTTGCACAAATTCAACCAAATCCCAAAGGATTATCAAATCATCAACTCCAAGGAAAAATAGACTCTTTAATCATAAAATAAAATAATATTATAATTTATTACTATTAGAACTTAATAAAAACTTAAAAGAAGAAAAACAAAGAGACAGTCAATATAAAACTATAGACAAATTAATAGAGCAACTAAAAAAGATAGAAATAACCCCTCAAAAAGAATTAAAAGAAGCTAAAATAACTAAACCAACTAAGCCAAAAGGATGGATCTTTTTTCAACATCCCCAAGTAGACAAAGATCAAGTTTTACTAGACAAAGATCAAGTTTTACCCAAAACAGATTAACAAATAGTGTGCTATCTAAAATAACAACTAAACCAAGAATGACTTTAAGACAACAGTTAAATGAGGTAATAGACGTAGATAAAGAAATACAATTGTTCCAACAAGATAAATTAAAACTGTTAAATGCTAAAACATTGTATAATAAAGAAATGTTTTCAAGAGCACAACTATATAGGCATTATAGAGAAGAACAGATGTGTGTTATCGGAGAAAATAGTTGTAGCATAAATTTAATAAGCTCAGACTCTTTAAAAGAAATTATAAAATTAAACATGAGTCTTATGCACATGGGATTAATAGTAATAGGCATAAAAGGATTAACTAGAAAAAATTTAGGAACTAAAGTATTAATCACAATATATGATAATAGATGGTCAGACTTAGAAAGATCTATAATAGGAATAATTGAAGTAGACATGACTAATAATGGAGGACTTTTTTATTGTAGTTCATATTATATGATAAATACCTAAGAATTCGGAAAGCATATTAAGATAGGTGTATAGACTAAAGGATATGAAGAAATTAATAATGGAAATAATTTTCTTATATGTGTTGGATTTATCAGAAAACTTGCAACTAATAGTAGTATAAAGTTTAATCTAAAAATAGATAATGTAGTAAGTTTAATGGGAAATAAAGGTATTAAATTAATGAAACCCCTAAAATTAAACTCAGAAAAATATGCAGGATTGGAATGGAATTTAGAAAAAATTACTAAGAAAGAAATATTAAAGTCAACCAATCATTTAATGTAATTTTCACATGAAACAACCTGATCCAATAGTTAAAACACCAGACGATAAAATATTAGAATTAGAAGGAAGACTAAAAATATTAGAAATAAGAGTTTATAACCCCGAAAAAACATAAAGAGGTAATTATAGAGGAAGACTTATTAGAAGTACAATTATTAAATATATTTGTTGAAAATAATAGAGTTAGACAGAAAAAATCAATGACGATACCATTTGAAGGAATGGTATGTAATGAAGAAAAGAAAATTAGTACAGTCAAAGTTTTAGCAAGAATAAAAATTCAAGACTATGAGTTCGAGACTTTACTATAGTTGATTCGAGATGTACAAGGAATATTTTAAACAACAGAATTTTACCGGCAAAACTAATTACAAAATTGCCAAAACCTCAAGAATCCATGCAAATGGACGAAACATATAATACCGATACAGACTATATACCAAAAGAAAAAATAATTTTTATTAACACTTGTGAAAACTTCTACCAACCATCATATATACTTAGTGAAATACTAGTTATAGATTTAAACATAAAAGCAGGCTTGGTGTTAGGATTAGACTTTATGGAACAAAATAATGGAGGATGCTTAGTTACAAAAAATTAGGTAATATTCGCTAGTAATATCACTCACTCACCAGTACAGACACAACCTATTTTAACTAAATATCATTTTCTTAAGGATAAGCCAGCTGAAAACTCAGATGACCAAATAAAACCCGAAATATCACTAGAATGTGATAAAGGAGAAAATTGTACATGTAATGATAATAAAAAGGCAACAATGTATGAAGAATTACAAGATTTATTAGTAGTAGAAGAAATAGAAAAAGACTATACTTTAATAGAAATGGATACAGAATTATACAATTTTAAGAAAGGTATACAACAGATAGGAGTAATAAAAGATCAAAAAGACTTAGAGAAAATAATACAATTCATAGATAAGCTAGAGATAATCGGAGAAAAAACCTACAACATTCCTGCAAATTAGAAATAATTAATCCATAATATACTATAAAAACAACATCTATAGAAACTACAAACGAAGACCTTAAAAGCTTTGAAATACAAATAAAAGAGCTACTAGGGTTAGGAATAATTAGAAGATCTACATCGAGACATAGGTCAGCAACTTTCATAGTAAGAAACCATAGTGAAATAATAAGAGGAAAAGCTAGAATGGCAATAAATTACAAAAGACTAAATGATAATACTGTAATGGATGGATATAAATTACCAGACAAAACAGAATTAATAAATAGAATACAAGGAAGAAAAGTATTTAGTAAATTTAATTGTAAATCTGGTTATTGGCAGATTAAAATGCATGAAGATAGTATCGAATGGACAACTTTTACATGTCCAGAAGGACATTTTGAATGGCTTTTCATGCCGTTCGGTTTAAAGATAGCTTCTCCAATTTTTCAAAGAAAAATAGATAGTATTTTTAGAGACTATAAAAATATTGTATTAGTTTACGTAGATGATATTTTAGTCTTTAGTAATAATATGAGAGAACATTTTGGACATTTACAACAAGTTTTTAAATTATTTGTAGATAAAGGAATAATAATAAGTAGGAAGAATAGAATTATGTAAAAATAGTATTAATTTTTTAAGAGTAGTTATTAGAGACGGTAGAATAAAATTACAACCACACATAGCTAAAAAAGTCTTAAAAATGCCAAATAAATTAGACAAGACTAAGGATTTACAAAAAAATTTAGGACTTTTAAATTATGCAAGAGGTTTTATCAAAGACTTAGGTAAAGTAGCAGGATCGTTATATTCAAAAACAAGATCAACAGGCTAAAAAACTTTTAATACTGAAGACATAAAATTAGTCCAACAACTTAAAAGCATGATATAAGAAATACCAGACTTAACATTACCATTAGAAATAGATTATTTAATAGTCAAGACAGATGGAAACCTTCAAGGATGGGGAGCAGTATTAAAAGCATAACCTAACGAATATAGTGACAAAAAGTATGAAAATATTTGTGCGTTTTCAAGTGGAAAGAAATTAAATAGCATAGATGCGGAGACACTAGCAGTAATTTATGGTTTGAATAGTTTTAAACTTTATATATTAAATAAGCCCGAAATACTAGTAAGAACAGACTGCGAGGCTATAGTAAAATTCTATCAGAAAATAAAAGAGAAAAATAGTAGTAAAAGGAGGTGGTTAAATTTCCTAGATGCCACTCCAATTTATAATATTGTTCTAGAACATATTAAAGGAAAGGATAATAACTTAGCAGATCAACTAAGTAGATTAATCAAAGAAGACAAGTAATGATTTTTGGTTCAGTATGAATACAGGAAAAGGAAAAGGCAAAGCAGAAGCCTCATCACCCCAAGACTATCTAAAGACACTAATGAGCAACACTCGTTTAAGACCACTTACGATGCTAGAACAACCAAAATTAGATAGAATAATTTTTGGACCCCACAACTTGGTAGGTTACGAACCATCCAACTTAACTTTCAGACAAAAGCCAGAAGTACAAGTGGATAAGCCACAGATATATCGACTAGACAATTTATGGATAGCATATAATAGAAGAGACAAGGCGTGTTCCAAACTTGGATAGAGGTAATCGACCCCATAAAATATTATAAAATACCTCTTTATAAAGGTTTTTATGACTTCTCAGAGACTCTAGACTATGCCCGGAGAAATATGGGACCAAATTATTTTATTACTCCAACTTTAAGACCAGAAACACAAAAAATTCCTCAATATAATATTAATAAAGGCACAAACAAAATTATATTTTATGATCATTGTTCCTCTATGACCAAAGCTTTTAAAATACTGAATCAAGTCAATGAAGTTTTAAGACAAGATAATGAAAACCTTGTAAAAGAAAAAGGACGAATGTTAGAACATATAAGTATTTTACAAGACCGTATAAAAATCCTTCATTTTGAACTTTCACAACAGACTCAGCCAATTTATGAGACCCAGCCAAAGAGTTCTCCATTTTTTTTAGAAATAGAAAAACCCACTGCATCGTGTAATGGTACAACTAGTCCAGCTCAAACGTTAGCTAGTAAAGATTTCTCAAATCCGTTAATGGGTGTGCGTTCCCCAATGAATACAAAAAGACGTACTATATCGGGTAATGATATAGCTATTCCAGCTCAAACGATAGATGGTAAAGACTTATCAAATCCGTTGACGGCTGACACTTTGCCAAAAAGTGTAGGGAGAATACTCCCAGCTAGTTTTAAAACCACAGGTACTCAAACAATAGATGAAGGAAGTTCTTCTAAGAATAAGAAGGGTTTTTCATTAAGAAGAAAGAAAAATGAATAAAGAAATATAGAAAAAATAGTAGTAGACTCAATAAAAAAGTTGTTAGCAGAACAGTTGCCTAAGGAGATAGCAATGAATCCAAAAACACTAGAGCAAAGACCCAGAATTTCTTTAATTCCAAGAGAAGAAACAAGATCACCTAGAACTAGAACAAGACTAGGATTATCAGACGGAGGCAATGACGAGTATGAACGAGAATACAACTCAGCCATGGATCAATTTGCCTAAGACCCAAATGCAGACGATGATTTTGGAATATAGTTTGACTCAGAAGATTTACACAATTTGGATAAGTAAGCAATGACGATATCTACAAAAGACAAAGTAACAGATATATGCAATATAAGATAAATAAATGGACGAAGGAGAATTAAAGAAAGACATTAGCCGACGAGCCTACCCAAGTTGATAAAGTCTTGCTAAAGTCTTTAGAAAGGATTTGAAATCCACAAAAAAGTTATGATTTGAAGACCACAAATTCCTATAAATACTCCCCTTTATGGAAGACAAAAACATGTACCAAAGAGAGAAAAAAGCAAGAAAAAATCAATAGTTAGAAAGTTCTCTAGTTTTCTTAAGTATTTTAAATATCTTAGTTTCTAAAGTTTGTAAGTGTTGGGTTCGAAATCGAGAGGGCTTCATGCGGAAGCTATTAGTTGCAAACTATGAGACGATAAATAAGATGAAAACGAAAAACAATACTAAAAACATAATTTTATTATATGATTTGGCCAATTGGCCTACATATAAAATTTAATATTAAAAATTATAAAACTAATGATAGAGAAAATCTCCCCCTAAATGAAATTCTTAAAAGACTACATTGTGGATGCTCTTGTGTTATGGTATGAGAAGGGGGTCTTCTATTTATAAATGTCCAAAACCTTTCCTCCAAGTAAGAAGTTAGACAAATGTGGAAAAGAATTATATTTTTTCTTTCAGGAAAAGTAAAAGTAATTATGGTAACTTTTATTTTCCTTCTAAGAAAAAGTAAAACTTAAATATAGTAAGAAAATCAGGGCAAAAACCCTAACAAATCTTCCCTTTTTGGATTGATTTTCTTCAAAATATTCTTGATCCTCCTTCTTCTTGTGCATGATCTTCGCTCTTCATACATATTCTTCATATATCACTGTTGTTTGGCATGTTTAAAAATGGAGCTTTTGGGGTTAAAAAATATATTAGCCCTTTTCGGGTTAAAAATATTGGAGCCCTTTTGTAGGGTTAAAAGTGAGCTTTATTTTCAAATATGTGACAGCAGGATTGTTAAAAATATGATTGACAATTATCTCCACATGTAGCTTTTGGACATATATCTTCATTATCATCAAATTGGTTGCAGCTTGATTTTGAAACCGCTTTGAACCTGTTTAATCTCGTCTCACCACAACATTGGACCATTGAACCGTAAGCTCTGATACCACTTGTTGGTTTTTAAATTAAGAGGGCGTCATGCGGAAGCTTTTAGTTTGCAAACCATAAGACAATAAATCAGACGACACATGAAAAATTAAACTAAAATATATTATTGGATATGGTTTGGTCAGATGGCCTACATATTAAAAATAAAATTAAAAATCCTGAAACTTAATGGGAGAAATCTCCCCCTAAACAAAGACTCTTTAAAGACTACATTATGGATACTATTGTGTTATGGTATGAGAAGGGGGTCTTTTATTTATAGATGTCCAAAACCTTTCCTCCAAATAAGAGGTTTTCTAAATATGGAAAAGAATTATATTTTTTCTTTCAGAAAAAGTAAAAGTAATTATGGTAACTTTTATTTTCCTTCTAAGAAAAAGTAAAACTTAAATATAGTAAGAAAATCAGGGAAAAAACCCTAATGATAAGTTACTTTAAAAAAAGGAGAGTGTGAAAAGTGTGAAAAGTGTGAAAAGTTTTCTTAGTTCTTCATTTTCCGGTAATTGTCAAGTTTTTAGGGGACTCCCGAAAGGGAAACCTCACTTCTTCCTTAAGGCATGTAATTAGTAGTTACATAGATCTTTGTATTCTTCCCCCAAGTTTGTAAATTATGTTTGAATTAATCAAGTTTAGATTTTCTTTCATATGTGTTTTATTAAGATCTGGATCGTCGGCGGTTTACCGCCAGTTTTCTGATCTTGTAAAATTTGTAAATTACTTACAAAAATACACTCAATATATGGTTATTCACTCAGTGATTTAGCAATAACATTGGATTAATCCGTAACTTCCTAGGAACTTGAAAAGTTCAAAGAAGATTAAAAAAGGACTGTTGTTATTCTCCCGGGGTGTGATTAAAGAAGATATTGCTAAAATACCTAAAACTGAAGAGAAAGAGATGAACAGGGCGTGAATTAAAAGAAAAAAAATATTTTGGGAGAAAATATACTTGGATCTTTATGACTTGGACACTTACACCGGACTAAGGACAACGGAGGATGGAGTAATGAGTAGGACTTTATACCATATTAAAACACAACTGCGATAACTCTGCTTTAATATCTTAAAATTATTTATCTTCTTTAACTACTTGTTATATATAATTTGCTTTCTATATTTATCTTTCTATAGTACTATACTAACTATATAATCTACGATCTATTATATCTATATAATCTACGTTATATATTATGATACATATACTAAAGGATATACATAGACACACACACACACACACATATATATATATATACACATACATAAGTAATATATTCTTGCTTATTATTATTAATATTATTATTATTATTATTATTATTACTAGTAGTAGTATAAGTTGTCTATCTATAAGATTAAAATATATATATGTAATACATAGTATAATATATATACATATATTTACTGCTTATGTATACACTTACTAACATATATATATGCTTATACTTATTGGCATATATATATTACTTATACATATAAATACTAGTTACTATTTATTATTATCTTTGTTTATATATTATTAATATATCTATCTATCCGTCCAACTACTGAAATAAAATGAAAAACTAATATAGTAATGATATCATCATGTCCTCGAAGGATGAGGACTCACGTCTAACTTTGACAGCTGATACTGGAATCTACTATTGATCTGGACCTCGTGCCTCTGAACCTATGGTGTAACATAAGAGAAAGCACCATAGCGCAAATGCGTCAGTACGACTCAATGTAGTAAGTATACGAGTGAGGTAGGCTAAATGCAAAGGGTTATATGCTTGAACTATGCTGACTAATATAAATGTGGGAATACATACATGCATAAAAAACTATAACTGAACTCGTGGTGATATAGACTACTGAGTCTAAATACTGACGACATGACTTTACTGATACTGAGGTACTGAATAGATGGATGGCTATTTTTGACAGTTCAAAATATGAAGAACTGGTCTGATTGACTGTGTCTAACACTCTTGAAACTGAATAATGATATGTAGCTATGATGACTGATATAACTATGATGATCAGCGTAACCGATGTAACTGATACTGAGCGACTGTATCTGACAGTCTGAGTTCTGATGGAACTATCTGAGTTCCGTTCTATATGGAGTAACTGAATCTGAGATCAATTATATTTGGCGGGTGATATTTGAATCCGATGATTCTGATACTGATTAATCATAGTTGAGATCAGTCCTAGCTAATGGGTGATCTTGAAGTCTATTTATAATGATAAGCATTGACTGTATCTAACAGTACTGAATCTGTACTACTAAGCTGAGTGACTGTGTCTGACAACCCTGATTCTATAACTGAAACTGTGGGATATGTTCATCTAACCGACATGCCCCAAGCTATGCTGACTGGGTTCCAATCTTTGCTCTGACTGGAAGGGTGTTAGTACCGCGCTACCAGTAAAGGGATCCGCTGTGGATTCAGTCCTAATCTAGTGGATCACTCCTGGTATAAGTCCTATACATATAAATATGATAACGGGTGACCCCTGAGTATGTCAGTCCTATCTAACGGGTGACATCTCATACCTACGTTGGCTACATAGTTCTGGAACTTACGGATTGCTTCTAAGGATATTATTCTTTTCTAGCGGGTGAGTCCCCATCCCTAGGCTCACTCGGTGCTGAATCCTACTTCCATCTGAAAGACACTGAACGCAATAAGTGGGCTAAACTGAATAACTAAACTGAACTGATTAGCTGAACCGATACTGATTAACTGAACTGATAGTAGTGGTATTGTTTAGCGAAGCTAAACTATGTTGACTGAGTTCCCTTGACTGAAGGCACGTTCTGAGTTCTGAGGACTGACTGAGAGTACTGAAATTACTGAGATTGCTAGGAATACTTCTATTATTGAGATTTCTGAGATTTACTAAGTGCTAAGATTTCTGAACTACTGAGATGTTGAGATTTCCGAGTTTTCCTGAGTCGCATGACTAACTGAATTCTATAGACCACGACTTGACTAAGAGTATCATGATAACATGACATGGAACTAGGCACAGAACTATATTATTTTGGGTACAAGTACCCCTAGGAATCAATGGAAGGAAACTGAAACATATGGCTAACTTGAGTACGTGACCAACATCAACAATCCATACTATCATAACTTGGGGAATTCCATAAAGTGCAAGGATATCATACATTTTGTACATAAGTAGGATTTGTAAGTAAGCATGGCATAATCTCATAAGACTAGTTCATGAACATCCCAACAACATTTACAAGACACAATTTCAACATGAAAATCATTGGAACATAAGGGCATATCATGAATCCTTCACTTAGTCACAATTTAGCTATATTGCATGATTTCTAGTTCCTTAGGTATTTTATCAAACACCTTGCATGCACTCTTTTCAGGCATAGGTATATTTATCAATTCGACCATCTTAACCCATCCAAAATTTATGGGTTTCAACTAACCTATTCACATGTTTCATAAAACACATCAAGATACAACCTTGAATCCAAACAACAATCATCAACATGAATATAGTCATAATACGACAAAGAAATCACAATTTATAATTTAAAACATGATTCTTGAGCTCCATGGATGAAAGGGACCCATGGATGAACACTATGCATACCTTAAAGTTTCTTGAAGGTTCTTGAACAAATCCTTAGGCTTTCTCTTGATTTTTCTTGACTAGGGTTTAACCCCTTTGGGAGAGAATGTTTTTGTTCTTGAGGAGATGATCTTGAGAGAAAACCCTAATCTTGTGGTTGAGAGCGTAAGAGAGATCTTTGAGATGTTTAACTAAAGAGAATGGAAGATAATACGCTCCTTGATGGTTATAAGTCATGGGAAGTGAAGGGAAAAGACCAAAATACCCTTAGTAAAATGTCTCTCAAGTTCTGGAAAGAAAAGCTGACGACATTTGTGACAAGGCATCAAAAATGTGACAGGCCTTCAAAAATGTCATCTCACAAAAGATGGTTTCTACCTAAGGCTGATGACCTTTTTGACAAGGCGTCATAAATGTGATAGGCCGTCAAAATTGTCGTCACACAGTTGCCAGCCCGACATGCTGGAGTAAAATAGGCATAACTCCTTGATCCGATATCGTATTTAGGTGAAATTGGTATCGTTGGAAATATAATTCAAAGATATTTCATTTGATATATAGTAATCCACCCAGTTTGTTATATAGAACGAGTGATGGTCGATTGAAATTGATCCAAGTTTTGACTCTCACTAAAACTTTAATGATAGGAAAGCTTTCAACTTCTACTTGTGTTAGGGGACCTATATGATCTAAATTCATGCTCAAATAGATTCCCACACTACAAAATTGATTAACACACTAAATTTACATAGGATTCGAGGCTTTTAAAATGTTAACGCATAGGAATGACGGATTTTCATTCTAGTCCAAAATGTGGGGTATTATAATATCTCCCCCTTGGGAACATTCATCCTCGAATGAGACTGGCTGAGATGAGAGAAAAGACAACCGACATGGATATAGAGTGTGAACGACTGATCATGATTTCATGGCTGACATGATTGATAAGCTGAACATATCATACTGAACATGCATATCTAATGCATGCATAACTGATTCATAAGTGCATGAGGGAGAGTACTGATAAGCTGATCACGCATATCTGATGTGTGAATATATAACTGAACTGGATCATGAACATGCAATGAATATGCAATGGTAACGATACCAAGTTTGAACTGGGAACTGAGCATTGAACTAAACACCAAGTTTGTACTAAATTTGAACATGAGAATGAGTAAGCTCAATGAAGATTGCTACCATGAATTGAAAATACTAATGAGTCTGAGATTGATTACTCAATATGCATGAGCGGAGACATAAGAACATAACTGAGTCTGGAACATGATACATGAACTGAACTGAGTCTCTAATGAGTGACATAGACAGAGTATTGTATCGTGGCTACACTGAGCCATTGAGTACATAGCTTAATGCTGAGTTTTAAAGTTAGAGGGTCTGATCATAAGTAATACTTCCTCCAAGATAGATTCATCAAAGAAAATGACATGTCTAAATCAAGGAAATTTGAGGGCTATAGTGTATATCCCCCTTGGGACACGATGTCCCTTGAAGGATGTTGGACTGACCTTGCGGAGATATTTAGGAAGTTGAGGCAATGCACAAGGTATTTAGGTATGAAATCATGATTGATTATCTAAAATCTAAAACTGAAGCGTGATGCACAAATGCATAGATATATTGACTTATCTGATTAACTGAGTAACTGGTAACTGAATGTTGGGTATGCAAGACTGAATTGTACTTAATATGAGTAGATGGGCTGAGGCCATAAAGTATTATGCATATAAGAAGGGACTGAATGATTCATGAGCTGCATGACCTGAGTCTGGAATTTCTGAGTTCATAGAACGCGATTTGTAACATTGAGTGATCTAGAACTAAACTCCATATACTGGAAATTGAAAATGCACATGATTCTATGGAATACGTGTGAACATAAGTTGTATTCATGGAATCTGAGACATGAAGCATACATAGGCACTATGCTGACTGAAGTATGAAGCTTTACGCTGAGATAAGGATGGGTCAAAAATCGCCTTCCCTAACTTCTTTTCTATACATACTGGCACTACTACTGGAATCTAAGAGCTTGACCTGGTTATTTGATCTATTATCTCTCTCTTAGCTTTAAGCAATCATCATATATCTGTGAACACTAAACTAATCGCTGAACTAAACTGCAATCATCATCACATACTTACACTCTGATTAACACATGCTTGCCTTACTAAACACATCATCTTCCCCTGTTTCCCTCACATACTACTAGTATCACATTCACACCTTCATGCTTAATTTCGAGTCAATAAACTTAAATTTCTAACTCACACTGTTCAAGCCTACTAATTCATTTTGTCACAACTATCCCTATGAATACATTGTATGTTCAATCTGGATATCATTATCCCAACTCTACTATTGCTAAACTCCTGGGTTCATCCTTCTAACTCTATTCATATGCTATCATAGGATTTTGAGAAGGGATCTGCTGGCATATCTAAATATGGGTTCAAAAACGAGTTCTCATGATCATGAATGAGATCCGTACAACTTTGGGACATAACTGAACTGATGGGATACTGTTGAGCATGAGAAAAATCCCATAGCTATCTGTACGGACTATTTGAGAAAGCCCTATCTGTAGGACTTGAGCTTCACTACTTCTGTTGCCTTGAAAGTAAGCTAAAGTTGACATGACTAAAGCATGATGAGAATCTACATGAGTTTTCTTAGAGAACCTTTCTATGGCATGATCTGAGACATGAAAGAAGGGAAACTGTTCCTAAAATATCTCATAGCCTCCTGCACATAAGTGTGGTGCACAACACACGCATGTACAAGACTCTACTAGATGCGGCTTTCAGACTTCCTAGGACTCTATTGAACCTTAGTCCTTGATAACAAGTTTGTAACGCCCCAATTTTCTGAATCGAAATGCTACACGGTGCTCATGACCCCGAAGGACCATAAGCTAACCCATGACTGATATCTGTACCTTTATACTACATAATATAAAATGAAAATGTGGAAACATGTACTGAATGGCCATAAGGTTCAAACTGAATAAATGTCTGATAACAAAATATCTGAAAATGGTATAACAATACCAAAACAAGTCTGAAATAATTGTCCATCATGCTATAGTTTGGAAAGCCTCTAACTGTCTAAATAAGGAGTTGATGGGACATGTCCCCAACTAACTCCAACTACTGAAATAAACTGGAAAACTAAAATAGTAATGAAATCATCATGTCCTTGAAGGATGAGGACTCACGTCTAACTTCAACTACTGATACTGGAATCTACTGCTGATCTGGAGCTCGTGCCTCTGAACCTATGGTGTAACATATGAGAAAGAACCATAGTACAAATGCGTCAGTATAACTAATTGTACTGAGTATACGAGTGAGGTAGGCTAAATGCAAAGTGTTATATGCATGAACAATGCTGACTAATATGAACGTGGGAATACATACATGCATAAGAAACTAAAACTGAACTCGTGGTGATACTGACTACTGAGTCTGAATACTGATGACATGCCTTTACTGATACTGAGCTACTGAATAGATGGATGACTATTTCTGACAGTTCAAATTATGATGAACTGGTCTGATTGACTGTGTCTAACAGTCTTGAAATTAAATAATGACACATAGCTATGATGACTGATTCACTATGATGATCGGCGTAACCGATGTAATTGATACTGAGCGATTGTATCTGACTGTCCAAGTTCTGATGGAACTATCTGAGTTCCATTCTATATGGAGTAACTGAATCTGAGATCAGTCCTATCTAGCAGGTGATCTTTGAATCCGATGATTTTGATTCTAATTAATCATAGTTGAGATCAGTCCTAGCTAATGGGTGATCTTGAAATCTATTTATAATGATAAACATTGACTGTATCTAACAGTACAGAATCTGTACTGCTAAGCTGAGTGACTGTGTTTGACAACCCTAATTCTGTAACTAAAACTGTGAGATGTGTTCATCTAACCAACATGCCCCAAGCTAAGTTGACTGGGGTCCAATCTCTTCTCTGACTGGAAGGGTGTCAGTACCGCGCCACCAATAAAGACATTCACTGTGGATTCATTCCTAATCTAGCGGATCACTCCTGGTATAAGTACTATACATATAAATGTGCTAACGGGTGACCCCTGAGTATGTCAGTCCTATCTAACGGGTGACATCTCGTAACTATGCTGGCTGCATAGTTCTGGAACTTACGGATTGCTTCTAAGGATCTCAGTCCTTTCTAGCGGGTGAGTCCCCATCCCTAGGTTCACAAGGTGCTGAATCCTACTTCTATCTGAAAGACACTGAACGGAATAACTGGGCTAAACTGAATAACTAAACTGAACTGATTAGCTGAACCGATACTGATTAACTGAACTGATACTAGTGGTATTGTTTAGCGGAGCTAAACTAAGTTGACTGAGTTCCCTTGACTGAAGGAATGTTCTGAGTTCTGAGGACTGATTGAGAGTACTGAAATTACTGAGATTGCTAGGAATACTGCTATTACTGAGATTTCTGAGATTTACTGAGTACTAAGATTTTTGAATTACTGAGATGCTGAGATTTCTGAGTTTTCCTGAGTGACATGACTAACTAAATTCTATAGACCATGGCTTGACTGAGAGTATCATGATAATAAGGCATGGCACTAGGCACACAGCTATATTATTTCGGGTACAAGTACCCCCAGGAATTGATGGAAGGAAACTGACACACATGCCTGACTTGAGTACGTGACCAACTTCAACAATCCATAATATCATAACTTGGGGAATTCCATGAAGTGCATGGATATCATACATTTTGTACATAAGTAGGATTTGCAAGTAAGCATGGCATAATCTCATAAGACTAGTTCATGAACATCCCAACAACATTTACTAGACACAATATCAACATGAAAATCATTGGAACGTAGGGGCATATCATGAATCCTTCACTTAGTCACAATTTAGCTATATTGCATGATTTCTAGTTCCTTAGGCATTTTATCAAACACCTTGCATGCACTCTTTTAAGTCATAAGTATATTTATCAATTCGACCATCTTAATCTATCCAAAATATATGGGTTTCAACTAACCTATTCACATATTTCATGAAACACATCAAGATACAACCTTGAATCCAAACAACAATCATCAACATGAATATAGTCATAATACGACAAAGAAATCACAATTTATAATATAAAACATGATTCTTGAGCTTCATGGATAAAAGGGACCCATGGATGAACACTACGCATACCTTAAAGCTTGATATTGAAAGAGATTTAATGTTTCTTGAAGGTTCTTAAAGAAATCCTTAGGCTTGCTCTTGATTTTTTGTTGACTAGGGTTTAACCCCTTTGGGAGAGAATGTTTTTGTTCTTGAGGAGATGGATGATCTTGAGAGTAAACTCTAATGTTATGGTTGAGAGTATATAAGAGATCTTTTTGAGATGTTTAACTAAAGTGAATGGAATATAATACACTCCTTGAGGGTCATAAGTCATGGGAAGTGAATGAAAAGGACCAAAATACCCTTACTAAAATGTCCCTCAAGTTCTGGAAAGAAAAGCTGACGACATTCGTGACAAGGTGTCAAAAATATGACAGGCCATAAAAAATATCGTCACATAGAAGATGGTTTCTTCCTAAGGCTGACGACCATTTTGACAAGGCGTCACAAATGTGACAGGCCGTCAAAATTGTCGTCACACAGTTGGCAGCCCGATATGCTGTAGTAAAATGGGTATAAAACCTTGCTCCGTTATCGGATTTAGGCGAAATTGGTATCGTTAGAAAGATAATTCAATGAAATTTCATTTGATTTATATTAATCCACCCATTTCATCATATACAACGTGTTATGGTCGATTGAAGTTGATCCAAGTTTTGACGCTCACTAAAACTTGAACGATAGGAAAGCTTTCAACTTGTATTTGAGTTATGGGACCTATATGGTCTAAATTCATGCTCAAATAGATTCCCACACTACAAAATTGATCAACACACTAAATTTACATAGGATTCGAAGCTTTTAAAACATCTATGCATAGGAATGACGGATTTTCATTCTAGTCCAAAATGTGGGGTATTACAAAAAACTTAAATGAAGAAAAACAAAGAGACAGTCAAGATAAAACTATAGAAAAATTAATAGAGAAACTAAAAAAGATAGAAATAACCCCTCAAAAAGAATTAAAAGAAGCTTCAAAATTGTATGGATTTGAGCCTAGTTCTACTAGTTCTTGAAGGTCTTGGGGGAATATTATCTTATAAGCTTCCCAAAGTGCTTTAGTACTTTCTCCTAGAAATGTTTGTAAATATGTATAGATAATCTTTCCATCTGGTTTTTGATTACCCTATATATGTTTTATGTAGTCTGCTACAACTACATTTTTCCATATGTCTATTACATTATTCCATGCCTGAGGGTCGTGGGATGGCAAGTTTAAAATCTTTCCTTTATTACGACCTTCTTGTAATCTAATGGGTTCTTCTATTGGCATTTTTTTTCCTCTATATTTTATGTTTTGTTCTGTCAGAGTGTTTGGGTTTGTTCTAAATACTCTATGTCTTGGTAAATTTCCTGTTGTTAATGGTACGTTTTGCATACCGGTTGTTCTTTGGAAAGGGCTTGAGGAACTTTCCGCGCTATCCATAAATTCTTTTATACTTTGGTCTATACTATAAATTGATTCTGAGTCTTCACCTTTTAGTTTCTTTTTACGTGTATAACCATAATTATCTTTCTTAATTCACATTTTATAAAATGCCCTTTCATTTCCTCAAGGTCTAAGTTTCCTAATTTACAGCCTATGCATTTAAATACACTATTGCTATTTATTTCATATAGGGCTTCTACTTTTATTATAACTTTATTTACTTCCGAACCTTCTTCTAATATTTCTATATAAATAAAATTAGTATTCTCATATTCTTCAATTTCTTCATCAGTCTCCATTTCATTTGTATATTGGTAGTCTGTGAATTTTACTGAAGCTTGTCCTTTATTGTTTATATACATTAAATGATCGGTTGGCTTTAGTATTTCTTTTTTAGTAAATCTTTTTAAATTTCATTCTAATCCTACATATTTTTCTGATTTATTTTTAGGGGTTTCATAAATTTAATACCTTTATTTCCCATTAAACTTACTACATCATTTATTTTTAGATTAAACTTTATACTACCATTAGTTGCATGTTTTCCTATAAATCCTACACATATAAGTAAATTATTTCCATTATTCATTTCTTCATATCCTTTAGTCTGTACACCTATCTTACTATGCTTTCCGAATTCTAAGGTATTTATCATATAATCTGGACTACAATAAAAAAGTCCTCCATTATTAGTCATGTCTACTTCAGTTATTCCTATTATAGATCTTTTTGGGTCTGACCATCTATTATCATATATTGTGATTAATACTTAAGTACCTAAATTTTTTTATTTAATCTTTTTATGCCTATTACTATTAATCCCATGTGCATAAGACTCATGTTTAATTTTATAATTTCTTTTAAAGAGTCTGAGCTTATTAAATTTACTCTACAACTATTTTCTCTGATAACACACATCTGTTCTTCTCTATAATGCCTATATAGTTGTGCTCTTGAAAACATTCCTTCATTATATCATGTTTTAGCATTTAACAGTTTTAATTTATTTTGTTGGAACAATTCTATTGCTTTATCTACGTCTATTAACTCTTCTAACTGTTGTCTTGATGTCATTCTTGATTTAGTTGTTATTTTCGATAGCACACTATTTGTTAATCTTTTTTGGATAAAACTTGATCTTTGTCTGGTAAAACTTGATCTTTGTCTGGTAAAACTTGATCTTTGTCTACTTAGGGATGCTGAAAAAAGGTCCATACTTTTGGCTTGGTTTAGTTATTTTAGCTTCTTTTAATTCTTTTTGAGGGGTTATTTATATCTTTTTTAGTTGCTCTATTAATTTGTCTATAGTTTTATCTTGACTGTCTCTTTGTTTTTTCTTCTTTTAAGTTTTTATTAAGTTCTAAGAGTAATAAAATTATAATATTATTTTTTTATGATTAAAGAGTCTTCTTTTCCTTGGGATTGATGATCTGATAATCCTTCGAGGTTTGGTTGAATTTGTGCAACCTGTTGTAATATTGATAGATAAAGTTTATCTTGTAGTATATCATTCATGAGAGTATTATATTTTTATTGAGATAATGCATCAAAAAAAACCCCTGAACTTATCTCCACAACTTACTTTAGCACTTAAACTAAGTTTCTATTTATTTACCCCCCTTAACATCTTTAAAGTGAATTAATTTCCCCCTTATGCTGACGTGGAATTTTTTTAAAAAAAAAGAAAAAAATTAAATGACACATCAGCATAAGAGAGAAAATTAATTCACTTTAAAGATTTTAAGGGGGGTAAATAAACGGAAGTTAAGTTTAAGTGCTAGAGTAAGTTGTGGAGACAAGTTCAAGGGGGTTTTGATGCATTATCTTTTTTTTATTTGATTAACTTCTTTACATATTTCTTTTAATACTAGCCTTACTTCAAAATTTTCCAAATTACCTTTGTCTTTATTAATTAAATCTTTGAATTTCTTTTCTAATTTTGTTTATTGGTTTTTTAGGAAGTCAAAATTTAATTCTATTTTATCTAAATAATTCTTTTGTTTGTTTTGGAGATCTTCCAATATTTCTAGAGTTTTTAATATTTTTGTATTTTCTCGTTGAGTCTTTTCTCCTAGGTTTATGATAAAATCTGTAATATTATTTAATTGTGGATTTTCTCCATGTAAAGTATGTTCTCCGTTGTTAAAATTACATCTAATAAGAGAATTATCTTTAAAACGTCTGTATTTCGTTTCAGCTGGAATTGTTAGATCTAATTATTCTAGCTTCTTTAAATTATCTATTTATACACTACTATTCTTTATCCTAACGAGGGTGTATTGTTACTACACTGTTTTCTAGTTGTTTGTATTCTAAAATTTCTATAATCTATACAATATCTAATACTTTCCAATCTACACTTTAACAAACTTATATGATTTATGCAATTTACTAAATTTATAAAGTATGAAATAATGATTGCTTCTGGTAATTCTGTAGTTTCAATTATTTCTAGTTGATTTATTAGTCATTGTTCTATTCTAAAATTGTCGTTTCTTTGTCTTATTTCGTTATATAATTGATTATATTCTATTTGTATTTGTCCCACAAAAGGATGTGTTTTCATGTATTTTTACCCTAAAGGAATAGTTTCTTTGTCACAACGTCTCTTATAATAACTTATTCTTTTATTGTGATTAGATATGTCAATTCTAATTCCCTGTACTTCCCAACTTATTTCACTTATATATTCTTTGAATAATTCTGATTGTGAAGTGTCTATATATGTTAATAAATCTAGATAAATACTTAAAAATATTTCTAGTTCTTCTTTCTCTGCCCTTTGTTTTATTTCTTCATTTAAAAATCAATATTTAGGTCGTATATTATTAGAAAAAGGATGTCTTTTCATTTATTATTATGTATAGTCTTAAGATATTTTATTAAATGATATTATAATTCAGATATTGTAGTAATTAGTTTATCTAAGGTTATAGAGTCTTCTTTTGTAGTATTAAGTGTTTTATATTCTATGTATAAACTATACAAATTATTTTCGATTTTTTTTAATGTTTTTGTATTTTTATGTGGTGTATTCATTAGGCCAAATAAAAAGGATACATATCTCTTAAAATCTTATCTACCCAAAGCTCGTGGTTAATATAAGCTATTTGTTCTCTAACTTCTCTTAATCTATTATCTAGTTCTTATAGTCCAGTCCAAACTTCTTCTCTAGATTCTGGAGAAAGTTCTAATAATTTAATACTTAATTGCTTATGTTGCAGTAAGACTTTATATAAATTTTTAAGTTGTTCCTTTAAATTTCTCTGGGTAGAAGCCTCATCATCCCAAGACTATCTAAAGACACTAATGAGCAACACTCGTTTCAGACCACTTACGATGCTAGAAAAGCCAAAATTAGATAGAATAATTTTTGGACCCCACAACTTGGTATGTTACGAACCATCCAACTTAACTTTCAGATGAAAGCCGAAAGTACAAGTGGATAAGCCGCAGATATCTATACCAGACAATTTATGGATAGCATATAATAGAAGAGACAATAGTTATTTTCTTTCAGTTCTAAATGCATTAAGTTATTATTTTACTGAGAAAACTACTACTAACAGGTTTAAATTCTATGTTATTCTCAGAAGACATCAGCAAGGCGTATTCCAGACTTGGATAGAGGTAATAGACGCTATAAAAGATTATAAAACACCTTTTTATAAAGGTTTTTATGACCTCTCAGAGACTTTAGACTATGCACAGATAAATCTGAGACCAAATTATTTTATTGCTCCATTTTTTAGACCAAAAACACAAAAAATTCCTCAATATAATATTAACAAAGACACAGACAAAATTATATTTTGTGATCATTGTTCCTCTATGACCGAAGCTTTTAAAAGACTGAATCAAGCCAGTGAAGTTTTAAGACTTTTTTATATGCCTTTCTATATTTTTTCTTTTTATAATCTTGGTCATAATGTTGTGTAGTATATATGTTTTTACAAAAATTTGTATCACTTCTTTTTAATAGTTTTTGTATCTGAATATTTGTACATTTTTCTTATAATATATCCATTACATGTTGTATTCTTTGTCCTATTGACCATAGGTTATTTGGGTTTTGTATTACTCCTTCTCTCTTGGACCATATTTCTTCTATCTCTCTTCCTAGAGCCCTGGTAATTTATTCAATAATCTAGCTCCTAGAGTCTGATCAAATAAGTTCCCACTAATTGTACAATAATAAAAGTAATCACTTAAAAATTCTTTAATTATTTACCAATGATTAATACTTAGTTGTTCTAAATTTATTAAATCTCTTTGAGTAATACCACTAAACCACTATTGGGATCCTGGCCTGTTAGTAGAGTATGTACTTTGTTTACAAAATTGTATGGATTTGAACCTAGTTCTACTAGTTCTTGAAAGTCTTGTGGGAATATTATCTTATAAGCTTCCCAATGTGCTTTAGTACTTTCTCCTAGAAATGTTTCTAAATATCTATACATAATTTCTGCATCTGGTTCTTGATTACCCTGTATATGTGTTATGTAGTCTTCTACAACTACATTTTTCCATATGCCTATTACATTATTATTTGCCTGAGGGTAATGGGATGGCAAGTTTAAAATCTTTCCTTTATTACATCCTTTTTGTCATCTAATGGGTTCTTCTATTGGCATTCTTTTTTCTCTAGGTTTTATGTCTTGTTCTGTCCAAGTGTTTGGGTTTGTTCTAAATACTCTATGTCTTGGTAAATTTCCTGTTGTTAATGGTACGTTTTTCATAGCCAGATGAAAACTCAGATAACTAAATAAAACCCAAAATACCACTAGAATGTGATATAGGAGAAAATTGTACATGTAATGATAATAAAAAGACAATAATGTATGAAGAATTACAAGATTTATTAGTAGTAGAAGAAATAGAAAAAGACTATACTTTAATAGAAATAGATACAGAATTATACAATTTTAAAATAGGTACATAGCAGATAGGAGTAATAAAAGATCGAAAAGACCTAGAGAAAATAATACAAATCCTAGATAAGTTAGAGATAATCGGAGAAAAACCCCCGCATCATTGGAACTCCAATCAAATTACCTGCAATTTAGAAATAATTAATCCATAATATACTATAAAAATAGAATCTTTATAAGCTACAAATGAAGAGACCTTAAAGACTTTGAAATACAAATAAAAAATCTACTAGAATTAGGAGTAATTAGAAGATCTACATCAAGACATAGGTCAACAGCTTTCATAGTAAGAAACCATAGTGAAATAATAAGAGGAAAAGCTAGAATGGTAATAAATTACAAAAGACTAAATGATAATACTGTAATGGATGGATATAAGTTACTAGAAAAAAACATAATTAATAAATAGTTTACAAGGAAGAAAAGTATTTAGTAAATTTGATTATAAATCTGGATATTGGTAGATTAAAATGCATGAAGATAGTATAGAATCGACAGCTTTCATATGTCCAGAAGGACATTTTGAATGGTTGATCGTGCCGTTCCGATTAAAGATGGCTCCTCCAATTTTTCAAAGAAAAATGGATAGTATTTTTAGGGCAGATAATAATAACAATATAGTAATAATAGAGAATAAAATAAACAGATAATAGATAATAACAATAATAATTGACAAGACGGATTGATAGATATATTAATAATATATAAACAAAGTTAATAATAAATAGTAACTAGTATTTATATATATAAGTAATATATATATGCTAATAAGTATAAGTATATACATATGTTGGTAAGTGTAAATATAAGCAGTAAATATATGTATATATATTATACTATGTATTAAATATATATTATAATCTTATATATAGACAACTTATACTACTACTAGTAATAATAATAATAAGCAAGAATATATATTACTTATGTATGTATATATATATATATCCTTTAGTATATGTATTATAATATATATATCATAGAGTATATAGACATAATATATTGTAGATTATATAGTTAGTATCGTACTATAGACAGATAAATATAGAAATCAAATTATATATAACAAGTAATTAAAGCAGGTAGGTAATTTTAAGATATTAAAGCAGAGTTATCGCGATTGTGTTTTAATATGGTGTAAAGTCCTATATTGTACTCCCTCCTTCGTTGTCCTTAGTCCAGTGTAAGTGTCCAAGTCATAAAGATCCAAGTATATTTTCTCCCAAAATAAATTATTTTTTGTATTTTGTTTCTTTGATTTTTTTAATTTATACCCTGTTCATCTCTTTCACTTTAGTTTTAGTTATTTTAGCAATATCGCCTTTAATCATACCCCGGAAGAATAACAACAGTTCTTTTTTAATCTTCTTCGGACTTTTCAAGTCCCTAGGAATTTACAAATTAATCCATCGTTATTGCTAAAACACTGAGAGAATAACCATATAATGAGGATATTTTTATAAGTAATTTACAAAATTTACAAGATTAGAAAACTGGCGGTAAACCGCCGGCAATCCAAAGCTTAATAAAACACATGTGAAAGAAAATATAAACTTGATTAATTCAAACATAATTTACAAACTTGGGAGAAGAATACAAAGATCTATGTAACTACTACTTACATGCCTTAAGAAAAAAGTTAGGTTTCCCTTTCGGGAGTCCCCTGAAAACATGACAGCTACCGAAAAATAAAAAACTAAGAAAACTTTTCACACACTCTTTTTTTTAAGTAACTTACAAACTTTAGAAACTAAGAAACTTAAAGAACTTAATAAAACTAAAGAACTTTCTCACTCTTGATTTTTTCTTACTTTTTTCTCTCTTTGGTACATGTTTTTGTCCTCCATAAAGGGGGGGTATATATAGGAATTTGTGGAATTCAAATCTTAACTTTTTTGTGGACTTCAAATCCTTTCTAAAGAATTTAGCAAGACTTTATCAACTTGGGTGGGCGCGGAGGCTAATGTCTTTCCTTAATTCTCCACATAAATTCTTTTATACTTTGGTCTATACTATAATTCGATTCCGAGTCTTCACCTTTTATTTTATTTTTTCGTGTATAACCATAATTATATTTCTTAATTCATATTTTATAAAATGTTCTTTCATTTCCTCAAGGTCTAAGTTTCCTAATTTAGAGCCTGTGCATTTAAATACGCTATTGCTATTTATTTCATATAGGGCTTCTGCTTTTATTATAGCTTTATTTACTTCAAAACCTTCTTTTAATATTTCTATATCCATAAAATTAGTATTCTCACATTCTTCAATTTCTTCATCAGTCTCTTTTTTATTTGTATATTAGTAGTCTGTGAATCTTATTGAAGCTTGTCCTTTATTGTTTATATACATTACATGATCGGTTGGCTTTAGTATTTCTTTCTTAGTAAATCTTTCTAAATTCCATTCTAATCCTACATATTTTCTGAGTTTATTTTTAGGGGTTTCATTAATTAATTACCTTTATTTCCCATTAAACTTACTACATCATCTATTTTTAGAATAAACTTTATACTACTATTAGTTGCAAGTTTTCCTATAAATCCTACACATATAAGTAAATTATTTCCATTATTCATTTCTTCATATCCTTTAGTCTGTACACCTATCTTAATATGCTTTCCGAATTCTAAGGTATTTATCATATAATCTGGACTACAATAAAAAAAGTCCTCCATTATTAGTCATGTCTACTTCAATTATTCCTATTATAGATCTTTCTAAGTCTAACCATCTATTATCATATATTGTGATTAATACTTTAGTTCCTAAATTTTTTCTAGTTAATCTTTTTATGCCTATTACTATTAATCCCATGTGCATAAGACTTATGTTTAATTTTATAATTTCTTTTAAAGAGTCTGAGCTTATTAAATTTATGCTACTATTATTTTCTCCGATAACACACATTTGTTGTTCTCTATAATGCCTATATAGTTGTGCTCTTGAAAACATTCCTTCATTAAATAATGTTTTAGCATTTAACAATTTAAATTTATTTTGTTGGAACAATTGTATTTCTTTATCTACGTCTATTTCCTCTTCTAACTGTTGCCTTGAAGTCATTCTTGGTTTAGTTGTTATTTTAGATAGCACTCTATTTGTTAATCTGTTTTGGGTAAAACTTGATCTTTGTTTGATAAAACTTGATCTTTGTCTACTTGAGGATGCTGAAAAAAGGTCCATGCTTTTGGCTTAGTTGGTTTAGTTATTTTAGCTTCTTTTAATTCATTTTAGGGGTTATTTCTATCTATTTTAGTTGCTCTATTAATTTGTCTATAGTTTTATCTTGACTATCTGTATGTTTTTCTTCTTTTTTAGTTTTTATTAAGTTCTAATAGTAATAAAATTATAATATTATTTTGTTTTATGATTAAAGAGTCTGCTTTTCCTTGGGGTTGATGATCTGATAATCCTTCTGGATTTGATTGAATTTGTGTAGTCTTTTGTAATATTGCTAAATAAAGTTTATCTTGTAGTATATCATTCATGAGAGTATTATATGTCTTATTTGGTTAATTTCTTCTTGTACTTCTTGTCATACAAGCTTTATTTCAGGATTTTCTAGGTTACCCTTGTCTTTATTAATTAAAACTTTGAATTTTTTGTCTAATTCTGCTTGATGGTTCTTTAGGAAATCAAAATTTAATTTTATTTTATCTAACAATTTCTTTTGCTTGTTTTAAAGATCTTCCAATATTTCTAGAGTTTTTAATATTTTTGTATTTTCTTGTTGAGTCTTTTCTCCTAGGTTTATGATAAAATCTGTAATAGTATTTAATTGTGGATTTTCTCAATGTAAAGTATGTTCTCCATTGTTAAAATTATATCTAATAAGAGAATTATCTTTAAAACGTCTGTATTTCTTTTAAGCTGGGATTGTTAGATCTAAATATTCTAGCTTCTTTAAATTATCTATTTTTACACTACTAATGTTTATCCTAACGAGGGTGTATTGTTACTACACTGTTTTCTAGCTGTTTGTATTCTAAAATTTCTATAGTCTATACAATATCTAATAATTTCCAATCTACACTTTAACAAACTTATATGATTTATAAAATTAACTAAATTTATAAATTCTGAAATAATGATTGCTTCTGGTAATTCTGTAGTTTCTATTATTTCTATTTGATTTATTAGTCTTTGTTCTATTCTTAAAATGTCGTTTCTTTGTCTTATTTCTTTATATAATTGATGATATTCTCTTTGTATTTGTCTCGTAAAAGGATGCATTTTCATGTATTTTTACCTTAGTGGAATAGTTTCTTTGTCATGTCTCTTATAATAACTTATTCTTTTATTGTGATTAGATATGCCATTTCTAATTCCCGGTAATTCCCAACTTATTTCACTTATATATTCTTTGAATAATTCTGATTGTGAAGTGTCTATATATGTTAATAAATCTATCTAAATACTTAAAAATATTTCTAGTTCTTCTTTCTCTGCCCTTTGTTTTATTTCTTCATTTAAAAACCAATATCTATGTTGTATATTATTAGAAAAAGTATGTCTTTTCATTTATTATTATTTCTAGTCTTAAGATATTTTATTAAATGATATTCTAATTCGGATATTGTAGTAACTAGTTTATCTAAGATTATAGGGTCATCTTTTGTAGTATTAAGTCTTTTATATTCTATGTATAAACTATACAAATTATTTTTTATTTCTTTTAATGTTTTTGTATTTTTATGCGGTGTATTCATTAAGCCAAATGAAAAGGATACATATATCTCAAAATCTTATCTACCCAAAGCTCGTGGTTAATAAAAGATATTTGTTCTCTAACTTCTCTTAATCTATTATCTATGTCTTGTAGTTCTGTCGTTATTTTATCTCTTGATTTTGCAGAAATCTCAAATAATTTAATATTTAACTGCCTTTGGTGTAGTAAGATATTATATAACTTCATCTATTCTTTCCTTAAAATTTTATTAGACCAATAATATTCTGAATCTAATATTACTAAACATTCGTAGGGCCTAGGTTTTCGTTTCTCAGTTCTTGACAACACCATATATAGTAAAGTCTCCTAGAATCTTAGGGCTCTGATACCAATAAAATAGACAAGTGGTTACAATATAGATAATGGATAATAATAATAGATAGGTAATATAGACAGATAATAATAACAATATATTAATAATAGAGAATATTATAAACAGATAATAGATAATAACAATAATAATTGACAGATAAAATAGACAAGTAGATATAGGTAGATATAATAGATGTAATATAGACAGATTATATATATAATATATATAGATAATAGATAATAATAACAATATATATAATAGAGACAATACGGATAGATAATTATATTAGTTAGATATATTAACAAAGTAAAAAATTAATAAGCAAGTCTTAGTATATGTTATAAGCAAAGCAAGCTATTAAAGCAGGTTAGTGGATATGAGAAAATAAAGCAGAGTTAATGCGGATGTGTTTTATATGATGTAAAATCCTACTCAGTACTCCCTTAAAGAAGATATATTGCTAAAATACCTAAAACTGAAGAGAAAGAGATGAACACGGTATTAAAAAAAAGTCAAAAAAAACAAAAAATGCAAAAATAATTTATTTTGGGAGAAAATATACTTTGATCTTTATGACTTGGACACTTATACAGGACTAAAGACAACGAAGGAGGGAGTACTGAGTAGGATTTTACATCATATAAAACACATCCATATTAACTCTACTTTATTTTTTCATATCCACTAACCTGTTGTAATCACTTGCTTTGCTTATAACATATACTAAGACTTGCTTATTAATTTTTTGCTTTGTTTATATATCTATCTAATATTATTATCTATCCGTCTTGTCTCTATTATATATATTGTTATTATTATTATCTATTATCTATATATATTATCTATCTATGTTACATCTATTATATCTACCTATAACTACTTGTCTATTTTATCTGTCAATTATTATTGTTATTATATATTATCTGTTTATTATATTCTCTAATATTACTATATTATTATTATTATCTATTTATATTACCTATCTATTATTATTATTCATTATCTATATTATAATCACTTGTCTATTTTATTGGTATCAGAGCACTAAGATTCTAGGAGACTTTGTTATATATGATGTTGTCAAGAACCGAGAAAAGAAAGCCTAGACCCTATGACCATTTAATAATATTAGATTAAGAATATTATTGGTCTCAGAGAAACTTAAAGGAACAACTTAAAAATTTATATAACGTCTTACTGCAACATAAACAATTAAGTATTAAATTATTTGAACTTTCTCCAGAATCTAGAGAAAAAGTTTGGACTGAACTACAAGAAGTAGATAATAGATTAAGAGAAGTTAGAGAACAAATAGCTTATGTTAACCACGAGCTTTGGGTAGATAAGATTTTAAGAGACATGTATTCATTTTATTTGGCCTAATGAATACACCACATAAAAATACAAAAACATTAAAAGAAATTAAAAATAATTTGTATAGTTTATACATAGAATATAAAAGACTTAGTACTACAAAAGAAGACCCTATAACCTTAGACAAACTAATAACTTCAATATCTTAATTAGAATATCATTTAATAAAACATCTTAAGTTTAGAAATAATAATAAATGAAAAGTCATCCTTTTGCTAATAATATACGACTAAGATATTGTTTTTTAAATGAAGCAATAATATAAAGGGCAGAGAGAGAAGAATTAGAAATAGTTTTGAGTAATTATTTGGATTTACTAACAACTCTAGAACCATCACAATCAGAATCATTCAAATAATATTTAAGTGTAATAAGATGGGAAGTACATGGAATTATAATCGACATAGGACACAATAATAGAAGGATAAGTTATTTAAGGAAAAGGTGTGACCTAGTAGATATTCCCTTAGGATAAAATTAAGTAAAAATATATGAAAACGTATTCTTTTGTGAAACAAATACAAAGAGAATATAATCAATTATATAAATAAATAAGACAAAGAAATGACATTTTAAGAATAGAACAAAGACTAATAAATCTGTAATACCCCGTACTTTTTCTAGCTTGAAAAGTTTCCTAAGAATGTTAGAAGCTTTCTTTGAAGGATGAATCCACTTTTTTACACGTATTATTTTCAATATTTTCACTTTGTATTATGTGGGGAATCAAATAAGCTTTCCATCGATACTAAATTCGTCCAAATCCGACACCCGGGTGAAGAGTTAGAGCCTTTTTAGTGAGGCAGTGTATCACCTGGGCCCTCAGCGCATCGCGGAGATAGCTCAAATAGCAATTGCAAATTTCCAGTGTTTGTCCGCGATAATGGTTCATCGTACCAAACTTCCAGGTCACAAAAAAGGTGGCAATGCGATAACTCTGCATCGCACCACTGTGCAATTTTCTATTTGTCACTTTCCAGTGATTTGGCGCGATAGTGGCGCGTTGTGCCATGGATTAAAATTGGGAAATTTTCTTAGAAATTAAAGACGCGTCCAGGTTTAAAAAGGTCAATTTCCCACCCCTATATATACCTAATAACACATGATTTAGTCATTCTTCACCCAAAATACTAGTTTCTCTCAAGAACAAGCTAAGGTTTCTACTGAGGATTCAAATTCAAAAAGGTTTCACTGTCAATCTTCACAAAATCACGAACTAAGGTATGCGTAGTGTTCATTCATGGACTCCTTTCGTTTATGAAGACCGAGAATATCTTTTCTAAGTTTAAGTTTATGGATTTCTTTAAGAATTTCATGTTGGGTTTGTTTTGTTTATGTTGAGAATGATCAATTGAATTCAAATCCATGTTGGGTGATCAATTTTTATGGAATTGATTTGTATAGATGTATATTCATGTGAACCTATAAATAAACCCTAGGATGATGAAATTAGAGATGAATCATGATGATTAATTATTGTATAATGTTTTCTACATGTGTTATACCTACCATGTGTATGATTAAATGCCTAGATGAAGGAACAATGCCCAACTAGTATGATATCATGAAATGTACAAGATTACGCATATCACATGTTTGATGAAGTTCTTCAATATATGAATTATGAATTGTGTTATTGGTCTTGTGTTCATGTAAGCCATGCTATGTCAGTTTCTTCTCATCGAGTTCAGGGGGTACTTATACCCGATCATTTAGCTGTGTGCCTAGAGCCATGTCGTGTTTTCATGATCTCCTCAATCAAGCTATGATCCATAGAACTCAGTCAGTCATGTGACTTAGGAAATCTCAGTAATTTCAGTATCTCAATAATCTCAGTAACCTCAATATTTCTAGTCAATCTTAGTAACTTCAGTATTCTCGGTCAGTCCTCAGAACTCAGTACATTTCGCCAGTCAACGAAACTCAGTAAATTTAGTTTAGCTCCGCTAGACAATACCACTAGTATCAGTTCAGTTTAGTTAATAAGCTTAGTTCAGTTAATCAGTTCAGTCTCTTTCAGATGGGAGTAGGATTCACCACCGAGCGAGCCTAGGGATAGGGACTCACCCACTAGATAAGACTGAGATCCCTAGAAGCAATCCCTAAGTTCCAGAACTACATAGCCAGCGTAGGTATGAGATATCAACCGTTAGATAAAAATGACATACTCAGGGATCACTCGTTAGCGTATTTAAATATATCGGACTGATCCCAGGGGTCACCCTCTAGATTAGGACTAACTCCATAGCAATTGTTTTTACCAGTGGCGCAGTACTGATACCCTTCTAGCTGGGGTTATAGGTTGGACCGTAGTTAGCTTAGTATGGGGCATGTTGGTTAGATGAATACATCCCACAGTTTCAGTTATAGAATCAAAACTTTCAGATACAGTCAATTCAGTGCAGTAGTATAGATTTAGCACTGTCAGATACAATCACTCCTTATCATTATAAATAGACTCTAGGACCACCCACTAGACAGGACTGATCTCAACTATGGTCAATCAGTAACGGTATCATCAAATTTAGAGATTACCCGTTAGATAGGACTGATCTCAGATTCAGTTACTCAGATACAGTACAAAACTCAGCTAGTTCTATCAGATTTAGGAGCATCAAATACAGTCACTTATATTATCAGTTATATCAATTATCATAACTTATGTTATTAGCATTCAGCTACAGTAATGTCAAATACAGTCAACCAGACCAGTTCTTCATAATCAGAACTATCAGACATAGTTATCCATGTATCAGTAACATAGTACCAGTCCCTCAGTATTCAGTAATACAGTATCAGTTTCTCACTCATCAATGACTCAAATATTAATGTCAGTAGACTCAGTAGTCAAAAATCAGTATACAGTCCTATCATGATCTCAGTTATAGTTACGTATGCATGTATGTATTCTTACATTCATGGTAGTTAGTAAGTTAGTATTGTTCATGCATATGAACCTATTGCATTCAGCCTACCTCACTTTCATACCAGTACATTTAAAATACTGATGCATTTGAGCTATGGTGTCTTATACCATAGGTTTAGAAGCACGAGCTATAAAGAACCAGTAGTATCCCAGTTCAGTGATCAGAGTTAGCAGTCATTCCTCATCCTTCGAGGACATGATGATCACATTACTATTTTATTTTTCAGATTATTTCAGTAGTTGGAGTTAATTGGGGATATGTCCCATCAACTCCTTATTCAGATAGTTTAGAGGCTTTCAGACTACAGTATGTTCAGACAATTATCTTAGTTGTTTTGGTATTGTTATACCATATTTTTTTTAGTTATGTACTAGTATTGAACCTTATGGCCTTTCAGTTCATGTTTCCGCATTTACGATATTATTACTATTATTCAGTGCTCAGTTTACAGATATCAGTCATGGGCTTGCTTATGGTGCTTCGAGGTCATAGGCACAGTGTAGCGTTTTGGGTACCAGATTTGAGGCGTTACAAAATCAAATAGAAACTACAGAATTATCAGAAACAATCATTATTTCAGACTTTATAAATTTAGTAAATTGCATAAATCATATATGATTGTTAAAGTGTAGATTGGAGAGTATTAGATATTGTATAGACTATAGAAATTTTAGAATATAAACAACTAGAAAATAGTGTAGTAACAATACACCCTCGTTAGGATAAAGAATAGTAGTGTAAAAATAGATAATTTAAAGAAGCTAGAATATTTAGATCTAACAATCCCGCTGAAAAAATATACAGACATTTTAAAGATAATTATCTTATTACATGTAATTTTAACAACGGAGAACATACTTTACATGGAGAAAATCCACAAATAAATACTATTACAGATTTTATCATAAACCTAGGAGAAAAGACTCAACAAGAAAATACAAAAATATTATAAACTCTAGAAATATTGGAAGACCTGTAAAACAAGCAAAAGAAATTGTTAGATAAAATAGAATTAAATTTTGATTTCCAAAAGAACCAACAAGCAGAATTAGACAAAAAAATTCAAAGTTTTAATTAATAAAGACAAGGGTAACCTAATCATTGGTCAAGAATTAAAGAATTTTTAAATGATTACTTTTATTTCTGTAAAATTAGTGGGAACTGGACGGAACATATAATACCTATACAAACTATATACCAAAAACAAAAATAAGTTTTATTAATACTTGTGAAAAATTCTACCAACCATCATATACACTTAGTGAAATACTAGTTAGAGATTTAAACATAAAAGAAGACTTTGTGTTAGGATTAGACTTTATGTTATAAAATAATGGATGATGTTTAGTTACAAAGAATTGGGTAATATTCGCCAGTAATATCACTCACTCGCCAGTACAGACACAACCTACTTTAACTAAATATCATTTTCTTAAGGATAGGATTAAACTTTATGGTACAAAATAATGAAGGATGTTTAGTTACAACAAATTGGGTAATATTCGTCAATAATATCACTCACTCACCAGTACAGACACAACCAACTGTAACTAAATATCATTTGGCCTACCCAAGTTGATAAAGTCTTACTAAAGTCTTTAGAAATATTTGAAGTCCATAATGAAGGAATGTTTTCAATGGAATAATTATATAAAAATTATAGGGAAGAGGTTAAGACAGATTGAAAAATAAAAAATGAGCCTATCCTTTTTGTCACTATATTTGTTAGGTTTTTCTTTTAGTATTTATCTCCATCCTTGAAGGCTTCCATCTGTCTCGACTATTAAATAATTTGTTTCTAATGGTAACATTAAGTCTGAAATATTTTGTATCATGATTTTAAGTTGTTGGACTAATTTTATGTCTTCATTATTACAAGTTTTTTGGCCTGTTGACCCTATTTTAGAATATAACGGTTCTGCTACATTACCTAAGTCTTTGATAAAAGCTCTAGCATAATTTAAAATACCTAAAAAAAATTTGTAAATCTTTAGCCTTGTCTAATTTATTGGCATTTCTAAGACTTTTTTAGCTAGGTGTGGTTGTAATTTTATTCTACCGTCTCTAATAACTACTCCTAAAAAATTAATACTATTTTTATATAATTCCATTTTCTTTCTACTTATTATTATTCCATTATCTACAAATAATTTAAAAACTTTTTGTAAATGTACTAAATGTTCTCTCATATTATTAACATAGACTAAAATATCATTTATGTAAACTAATACAAAAATTTTATAGTCTCTAAAAATACTATCTATTTTTTTTTTGAAAAATTGGAGGAGCCATCATTAATCTGAACGACATGACCAGCCATTCAAAATGTCCTTCTGGACATATGAAAGCTGTCAATTCTATACTATCTTCGTGCATTTTAATATGCCAATATCCAGATTTACAATCAAATTTACTAAATACTTTTCTTTCTTGTATTCTATTTATTAATTCTGTTTTTTTTGGTAACTTATATCCATCCATTACAGTATTATCATTTAGTCTTTTATAATTTATTACCATTCTAGCTTTCCCTCTTATTATTTCACTATGGTTTCTTACTATGAAAGCTGTTGACCTATGTCTTGATGTAGATTTTCTAATTATTCCTAATTCTAGTAGCTCTTTTATTTGTATTTCAAAGTCTTTATGGTATTCATTTGTAGCTTCTATAGATGATGTTTTTATAGTATATTTTGGATTAATTATTTCTAATTTGCAGGTAATTTTATTGGAGTCCCAATGTTGCAGGGGTTTTTCTCTGATTATCTCTAGCTTATCTAGGATTTGTATTGTTTTCTCTAGGTCTTTTTGATCTTTTATTACTCCTATCTGTTGTATACCTTTCTTAAAATTGTATAATTTTGTATCCATTTCTATTAAAGTATAGACTTTTTCTATTTCTTCTACTACTAATAAATCTTGTAATTCTTTATACATTGTTGTCCTTTTACTATAATTACATTTACAATTTTCTCCTTTATCATATTCTAGTGGTATTTCGGGTTTTATTTGGTCATCTGAGTTTTCATCTTGCTTATCCTTAAGAAAATGATATTTAGTTAAAGTAGGTTGTGTCTGTAATGGTGAGTGAGTGATATTACTAGTGAATATTACTGAATTCTTTGTAACTAAACATCCTCTATTATTTTGTACCATAAAGTCTAATCCTAACACAAAGTTTGCTTTTATGTTTAAATCTCTAACTAGTATTTCACTAAGTGTATATGATGGTTGGTAGAATTTTTCACAAGTATTAATAAAACTTATTTTTTCTTTTGGTATATAGTCTATATAGGTATTATATGTTCCGTCCATTTGCATGGATTCTTGAGGTTTTGGCAATTTTTAATTAGTTTTTCTGGTAAAATTCCGTTGTTTAAAATGCTCCTTGTACATCCAGAATCAACTATAGCTAAAGTCTCAAACTCATAGTCTTAAATTTTTATTCTTGCTAAAACTTAGACTGTACTAATTTGCTTTTCTTCATAACATACCATTCCTTCAAATGGTATCATCATTGATTTTTTCTGTCTAACTCTATTATTTTTAGAAAATGTATTTAATAATTCTACTTCTAATAAGACTTCCTCTGTAATTACCTCTTTATTTTTTTTGAGGTTATAAACTCTCATTTCTAATATTTTTAGTCTTCCTTCTAATTCTAATATTTTACCGTCTTGTGTTTTAACTATTGGTTCGGTTTGTTTCTTGTGAAAATTACTTAAATTGTTTGTTGATTTTTGAATTTTTAAGATCTCTGATGTTTTTTCTATACATTTTATGCATCCTTCCTTGTAACATTTCCTATATTTTGCTCTTTTGTTTTTACTTGGAAACCATTTACAAAAACAACACTGATTACTGTCTAATACTTTTCCTTTCTCAAATTCATGTTCACATTCTTCTATCAAATTTACTAAATCATAATAGTCTGAGTTTGTCTTTTCTAATCCTATTTCATTTATAAATTCCTCTTCTCCAGAATCGGAAGAATCAAATTTATTTATTTCCTCTTCAAAGACTTCCATACTTCTAATAGAGTATATGTTTTCATTATCTGACATATATTCGTCTACATTTATTAAATTTTCATTTACATCTTCTATTAATTGTGCATTCCTAGATTTATTATTGATTTTTCTTGGACAAGTATTTGCTAAGTGCTTTATGCTACCGCGGGTAAAACATTCTAATTTATTTTTGTAGGTTCTACTGGTTTTATATTTTCTTACATGTTTATCCTTATCTAGGTATGGCTTCTTTTCAATTGATCTTCTTAAATAATATTTCTTCTTAGGGCGATAGTCTTTTTTATATGTCTTTCTATATTTTTTCTTTTTATAATCTTGGTCTGGTCTTGGGCAGATTGATTCATGGCTGAGTTGTATTCTCGTTCATACTAATCACTGTCTCCGTCTGATAATCCCAGTCTTGTGCCAGTTCTAGGTGATCTTTTTTCTTCTCTTGGAATTAAAGAAATTTTGGGTCTTTGCTCTGGTGGGTCTGGATTCATTGCTCTTTCCTTCGGCAATTGTTCTGCTCACAACTTTTTCATTGAGTGTACTACTATTTTTTCTATATTTCTTTTTTCATTTTTCTTTTTTCTTAACAAAAATCCCATCTTATTCTGAGAAAACCTTCCTTTATCTATTGTCTAAGTACCTGTGGTATTAAAACTAGCTGGGATTATTCTCCCTACACTTTTTAGCAAAGTGTCATCCATCAACGGATTTGATGAGTCTTTACTTGCTACCGTTTAAGCTGGATTAGCTGTATCTTTACCCGATACAGTGTGTCTTGTTGCATTTATTGGGGAACACGCACCCATTAACGAATTTGAGAAGTCTTTACCATCTACCATTTGAGTTGGACTAGCTGTATCATTACTCGATACAATGGGTTTTTCAATTTTTAAAGAGGATGGATAACTCTTTGGCTGGGTCTCGTAAATTGGTTGAGTCTGTTGTGAAAGTTCAAAATAAAGGATTTTTATACGGTCTTGTAAAATACTTATATGTTCTAACATTTGTCCTTTTTCTCTTACAAGGTTTTCATTATCTTGTCTTAAAACTTCATTGGCTTGATTCAGTCTTTTAAAAGCTTCGGTCATAGAGGAACAATGATCACAAAATATAATTTTGTCTGTGTCTTTTTTAATATTATATTGAGGATTTTTTTGGGTTTCTGGTCTTAAAGATGGAGTAATAAAATAATTTGGTTCCAAATTTCTCCAGGAATAGTCTAGAGTCTCTGTGAGGTCATAAAAACCATTATAAAGAGGTGTTTTATAATATTTTATGGCGTCCATTACCTCTATCCAAGTTTGGAACACGCCTTGCTGATGTCCTCTGAGAGCAACATAGAATTTAAATCTGTTAGTAGTATTTTTCTAAGTAAAATAATAACTTAATGCATTTAGAACTGAAACAATATAACTATTGTCTCTTCTATTATATGTTATCCATAGATTGTCCAGTAGACATATCTTCGGCTTATCAACTTGTACTTCCATCTTTTGTTTGAAAGTTAAGTAGGATGGTTCGTAACATACCAAATTGTGGGGTCCAAAAATTATTCTATCTAATTCTGGTTGTTCTAGCATCGTAAGTGGTCTGAAATGAGTGTTGCTCATTATTGTCTTTAGATAGTCTTGGGATGATGAGGCTTCTGCCTTACCTTTGCCTTTTTCTGTATTCATACTGAAACAAAAATCGTTAGTTATCTTCTTTAATTAACCTACTTAGTTGATCTGCTAAGTTATTATCTTTTCCTTTAATATGTTCTAAAACAATATTATAGTTTGAAGTAGCATCTAGAAAATTTAACCATCTCCTTTTACTACTATTCTTATCTTTTATTTTCTGATAAAACTTTACTATACCCTTGCAGTCTGTTCTTACTATTATTTTGGGCTTATTTAATATATAAAATTTAAAACTATTCAAACCATAAATTACTGCTAGTGTCGCCGCATCTATGCTATTTAATTTTCCCTTTTCTTTATATTTTCCACTTGAATAAGCACAAATTTTTTCATCCTTTTTGTCACTATATTTGTTAGGTTTTTCTTTTAATACTGCTCCCCATCCTTGAAGGCTTCCATCTATCTCGACTATTAAATAATTCGTTTATAATGGTAACGTTAAGTCTGGGATGTCTTCTATCATGCTTTTAAGTTGTTGGACTAATTTTATGTCTTCAGTATTAATAGTTTTTTGGCCTGTTGATCCTGTTTTAGAATATAACGGTCCTGCTACTTTACCTATGTCTTTGATAAAAGCTCTAGCATAATTCAAAAGTCCAAAACATTTTTGTAAATCTTTAGTCTTGTCTAATTTATCTGGCATTTCTAAGACTTTTTTAGCTATGTGTGGTTGTAATTTTATTCTAAGCGCGGCATGGTCCTCAATCCCTCCAATTTATAATGTTGTTCTAGAACGTATTAAAGGAAAGGATAATAACGGTTTAAATTCTATGTTGTTCTCAGAGGACATCAACAAGGCGTGTTCCAGACTTGGATAGAGGTAATGAACGCCATAAAAGATTATAAAACACGGTCTCAGAGAAATTTAAAGGAACAACTTAAAAATTTATATAATGTCTTACTACAACATAAGCAATTAAGCATAAAATTATTTGAACTTTCCCCAGGGATTTTCATTAAGAAAAAAGAAAAATGAAAAAATAAATATAGAAAAAATAGTAGTAGACACAGTAAAATGGACCTTTTTTCAGCATCCCCAAGTAGACAAAGATCAAGTTTTACCAGACAAAGATCAAGTTTTACCCAAAACAAATTAACAAATAGTGTGCTATCTAAAATAACAACAAAACCAAGAATGACTTCAAGACAACAGTTAGAAGAGGTAATAGACGTAGATAAAGAAATACAATTGTTCCAACAAAATAAATTAAAACTGTTAAATTCTAAAATATTATATAATGAAGGAATGTTTTCAAGAGCTCAACTATATAGGCATTATAGAGAAGAACAGATGTGTGTTATCGGAGAAAATAGTTGTAGCATAAATTTAATAAGCTCAGACTATTTAAAAAAAATTATAAAATTAAACATGAGTCTTATGCACATGAGATTAATAGTAATAGGCATAAAAGGATTAACTAGAAAAAATTTAGGAACTAAAGTATTAATCACAATATATGATAATAGATGGTCAGACTCAGAAAGATCTATAATAGGAATAACAGAAGTAGACATGACTAATAATGGACGACTTTTTTACTGTAGTCCAGATTATATGATAAATACCTTAGAATTAGGAAAGCATATTAAGATAGGTGTATAAACTAAAGGATATGAAGAAATGAATAATGGAAATCATTTACTTATATGTGTAGGATTTATAGGAAAACTTGCAACTAATAGTAGTATAAAGTTTAATCTAAAAATAGATGATGTAATAAGTTTAATGGGAAATAAAGGTATTAAATTAATGAAACCTCTAAAAATAAAATCAGAAAATTATGCAGGATTAGAATGGAATTTAGAAAGATTTACTAAGAAAGAAATACGAAATCCAACTGATCATTTAATGTATATAAACAAAAAAGGACAAACTTCAGTAAGATTCACAGACTACCAATATACAAATGAAAAAGAGACTGATGAAGAAATTGAAGAATTGTTTGTATTTCTTTTCAGCTGGGATTGTTAGATATAAATATTCTAGCTTCTTTAAATTATCTATTTTTACACTACTATTTTTTATCCTAACGAGGGTGTATTGTTACTACAATATTTTCTAGTTGTTTGTATTCTAAAATTTCTATAGTCTATCCAATATATTATACTTTTCAATCTACACTTTAATAAACTTATAAGATTTATGCAAGTTGCTAAATTTATAAAGTCTGAAATAATGATTGCTTCTGGTAATTTTGTAGTTTCTATTATTTATATTTGATTTATTAGTCTTTGTTCTATTCTTAAAATGTCGTTTCTTTGTCTTATTTCTTTATATAATTGATTATATTCTCTTTGTATTTGTCTTGAAAAAGGATGCGTTTTCATATATTTTTACTTAATTTTATCCTAAAGGAATATCTAGTAGGTCACACCTTTTCCTTAAATAACTTATCCTTATATTATCGTGTCCTATGTCAATTCCAATTCCATGTACTTCCCATCTTATTACACTTAAATATTCTTTGAATGATTCTGATTGTGATGATTCTAGAGTTGTTAGTAAAGCCAAATAATTACTCAAAACTATTTCTAATTCTTCTCTCTCTGCCCTTTGTATTATTGCATCGTTTAAAAACTAATATCTTAGTCGTATATTAGTGGAAAAAGGATGTTTTTTCATTTATTATTATTTCTAAGCTTATGATGTTTTATTAAATGATATTCTAATTCGGATATTGTAGTAATTAGTTTCTCTAAGGTTATAGGGTCTTCTTTTGTAGTACTAAGTCTTTTATATTCATTGTATAAACTATACAAATTATTTTCCATTTCTTTTAATGTTTTTGTATTTTTATGTGTTGTATTCATTAGGCCAAATAAAAAGGATACATATCTCTCAAAATCTTATCTACCCAAAGCTCATGGTTAATATAAGATATTTGATCTAATAGGCATAAAAGGATTAACTAGAAAAAATTTAGGAACTAAAGTATTAATCACAATATATGATAATAGATGGTCAGACTCAGAAAGATCTATAATAGGGATAACAGAAGTAGACATAACTAATAATAGTGGACTTTTTTATCATAGTCCGGATTATATGATAAATACCTTAGAATTCGGAAAGCATATTAAGATAGGTGTATAGACTAAAGGATATGAAGAAATGAATAATGGAAATAATTTACTTATATGTGTTGGATTTATAGGAAAACTTGAAACTAATAGTAGTATAAAGTTTAATCTAAAAATAGATGATGTAGTAAGTTTAATGGGAAATAAAGGTATTAAATTAATAAAACCCCTAAAAATAAACTCAGAAAAATATGCAGGATTAGAATGGAATTTAGAAAGATTTACTAAGAAAGAAATACTAAAGTCAACCGATCATTTAATGTATATTAACAATAAAGGACAAGCTTCAGTAAGATTCACAGACTACCAATATATAAATGAAAAAGAGACTGATGAAGAAATTGAAGAATGTGAGAACACTAATTTCATGAATATAGAAATACTAGAAGAAGGTTTTGAAGTAAATAAGGCCATAATGAAAGTAGCAGCCCTATACGAAATAAATAGCAATAGAGTATTTAAATGTACAGGTTGTAAATTAGGAAACTTAAAACTTGAAGAAATGAGAGCATTTTATAAAATATGAATTAAGAACAGATAATTATGGTTATACACGTAAAAAGGAACTAAAAGGCGAAGACTCAGAATCGATTTATAGTATAGACGAAAGTAAAAAAGAATTTATGGAAAGCGAGGCAAGTTCCTCAACCCCTTTCCAAAGAACAACCGGTATGCAAAATGTACCATTAACAACAGGAAATTTACCAAGACATAGAGTATTTAGAACAAACCCAAACACTCTGACAGAACAAGACATAAAACCTAGAGGAGAAAAAATGCCAATAGAAGAACCCATTAGGTTACAAGAAGAGGGGTAATAAAGGAAAAAATTTAAACTTTCCAGCCCATGACCCTCAGGCATGGAATAATGTAATAGACATATGGAAAAATGTAGTTATAGAAGTCTACATACAACATATACAGGGTAATCAAGAACAAAATGCAGAAATTATGTATAGATATTTAGAGATATTTCTAGGAGAAAGTACTAAAGCACTTTGGGAAGCTTATAAGATAATATTCCCACAATACTTTCAAGAACTAGTAGAACTAGACTCAAATCCATTAAATTTTGTAAACAAAGTACATACTCTACTAACAGGCCAGGATCCCAATAGTGGATTAGTAGTATTACAACAAAGATCTTTAATAAATTTAGAAAAACTAAGAATTTTTAAACGATTACTTTTATTATTGTACAATTATTGGGAACTCATTTGATCAGACTCTAGGAGCTAGATTATTTTATAAATTACCAGGAGCTCAAGGAAGAGAGATAGAAGAAAAATGGTCCAAATTAGACATAGCTAAAAAAGTGTTAGAAATGCCAGATAAATTAGACAAGACTAAATATTTACAAAAAATTTTAGGACTTTTAAATTATGCTTGAACTTTTATCAAAGACTTAAGTAAAGTAGTAGGACTGTTATATTCTAAAACAGGATCAACATGCCAAAAAACTTTTAATATTGAAGACATAAAATTAGTCCAACAACTGAAAAGCATAATACAAGACATCCCAGACTTAACGTTACCATTAGAAACAGATTATTTAATAGTTGAGACAGATGGAAGCCTTCAAGGATGGGGAGCAGTATTAAAAGCAAAACTTAACAAATATAGTAACAAAAAGGATGAGAAAATATGTTCTTATTCAAGTGGAGAATATATATAAAAGGGTAAATTAAATAGCATATATGCAGAAACACCAGCAGTAATATACGACTTAAATAGTTTCAAACTTTACATATTAAATAAACCAGAAATACTAGTAAGAACAGACTGGGAGGCCAAGTAAAATTCTATCAAAAAATAAAAGAGAAAATAGTAGTAAAAGGAGGTGGTTAAATTTCCTAGATGCCACTTCAATTTATAATATTGTTCTTGAACATATTAAAGGAAAGGATAATAACTTAGCCGATCAACTAATTAGATTAATCAAAGAAGACAACTAATGAATTTTGTTTCAGTATGAATACAATAATAGGAAAAGGCAAGGCAGAAGCCTCATCATCCCAAGACTATCTAAAGACACTAATGAGAAACACTCATTTCAGACCACTTACGATGCTAGAATAGCCAAAATTAAATAGAATAATTTTTGGACCCCACAACTTGGTATGTTACGAACCATCCAACTTAACTTTCAGACGAAAGATGGAAGTACAAGTGGATAAGCCGCAGATATGTCTACTAGACAATTTATGGATAGCATATAATAAAAGAGACAATAGTTATTTTGTTTCAGTTCTAAATGCATTAAGTTATTATTTTACTGAGAAAAATACTACTAACAGGTTTAAATTCTATGTTGTTCTCAGAGGACACCAGCAAGGTGTGTTCCAGACTTGGATAGAGGTAATGGACGCCATAAAAGAATATAAAAGACCTCTTTATAAAGGTTTTTATAACCTCTCAGAGACTCTAAACTATGCCTGGAGAAATCTGGGACCAAATTATTTTATTACTCCAGCTTTAAGACCAGAAACATAAAAAATTTCTCAATATATTATTAACAAAGCACAGACAAAATTATATTTTGTGATCATTGTTCCTCTATAACCGAATCTTTTAAAAGACTGAATCAATCCAATGAAGTTTTAAGACAAGATAATGAAAAGCTTGTAAAAGAAAAAGGACAAATGTTAGAACATATAAGTAATTTACAAGACCGTATAAAAATAATTAATTATGAACTTTTATAACAGACTCATCCAATTTATGAGACCCATCCAAAGAGTTCTCCATCTTCTTTAGAAATAGAAAAACCCACTGTATCGGGTAATGATACAGCTAGTCCAGCTCAAATAGTAGATGGTAAAGACTTTTCAAATTTGTTAATGGGTGTGCGTTCACCAATGAATGCAAAAAGACCTAATGTATCGGGTAATGATACGTCTAGTCCAACTCAAACGGTAGTTGGTAAAAACTTATCAAATCCGTTGACGTCTTACACTTTGCCAAAAAGTGTAGGGAGAATACTCCCATCTAGTTTTAAAACCACAGGTACTCAGACAACAGATGAAGGAAGTTCTTCTAAGAATAAGAAGGGTTTTTCATTAAGAAAAATAAAAATAAAAAAATAAATATAGAAAAAATAGTAGTAGACTCAATAAAAAAGTTGTTAGTAAAACAATTGCCTTAGGAGATAGCAATGAATCCAGAACCACCAGAGCAAAGACCCAGAATTTCTTTAATTCCAAGAGAAAAAACAAGATCACCTAGAACAGGAACAAGATTGGGATTATCGGACGGAGATAGTGTTGAGTATGAACGAGAACACAACTCAGCCATGGATCAATTTATTCAAGACCCAAACGCAGACGATGATTCAGGAATAGAGTTTGACTTAGAAGCTTTACACAATTTGGATACGTAAGAAATGACGATATCTACTAAAGACAAAATAACAGACGTATGCAATACTAGATAAATAAATGGACGAAGGAGAATTAAAGAAAGATATTAGCCACCGAGCCTACCCAAGTTGATAAAGTCTTGCTAAAGTCTTTAGAAAGGATTTGAAGTCCACAAAAAAGTTAAGCTTTGAAGTCCACAAATTCCTATAAATACCCCCCTTTATTGAAGACAAAAACATGTACCAAAGAGACAAAAAAGCAAGAAAAAATCAAGAGTGAGAAAGTTCTTTAGATTTATTAAGTTCTTTAAGTTTATTAGTTTCTAAAGTTTGTAAGTTACTTAAAAAGAAAGAGTGTGCGAAAAGTGAGAAAAGTTTTCTTAGTTCTTCATTTTTCGGTAGCTGTCAAGTTTTCAGGGGACTCCCGAAAGGGAAACCTCACTTCTTCCATAAGACATGTAAGTACTAGTTACATAGATATTTGTATTCTTCTCCCAAGTTTGTAAATTATGTTTGAATTAATCAAGTTTATATTTTATTTCACATGTGTTTTATTAAGATCTGGATCGCCGACAGTTTACCGCTAGTTTTCTGATCTTGTAAAATTTGTAAATTACTTATAAAACTACCCTCAGTATATGGTTATTCTGTTAGTGTTTTAGCAATAATGATGGATTAATCTGTAAAATCTTAGGGACTTTAAAAGTCTAAAGAAGATTAAAAAAGGACTGTTGTTATTCTCTCGGGGTGTGATTAAAGAAGATATTGCTAAAATACCTAAAACTGAAGAGAAAGAGATGAACAAGGTATAAATTAAAAAAATCAAAAAAACAAAATGCAAAAAATAATTTATTTTGGGAGAAAATATACTTGGATGTTTATGACTTGGACACTTACACTAGACTAAGGACAACGAAGGAGGCAGCAGTGAGTTGGACTTTACACCATATTAAAACACAACCGCGATAACTCTACTTTAATATCTTAAAATTACTCACCTGCTTTAATTACTTTTTATATATCATTTGCTTTCTATATTTAGTTGTCTATAGTACTATACTAACTATATAATCTACGATATATTATATCTATATAATTTATGATATATATTATAATACATATACTAAAGGATATATATATATACATACATAAGTAATATATATTATTGCTTATTACTAGTAGTAGTATAAGTTGTCTATACATAAGATTATAATATATATTTAATACATAGTTGTAATACCCCGATTTGCTAAACCAAAACGCTACACGGTGCTCATGACCCCGAGGGACCACAAGCTAACCCATGACTGATATCTATACCTGTATACTTCAAATCATGACATAATAATGTGAAATACGTAAAATTGTAAGGCCATAAGGTTCAACTGAATAAAACCATGTCTGAAAATCATAACATCCATGTGGGTGAATATACCCAAAACAACTCAATCTAAGAGCTAAGTTTGAAAGTAAATCTGAGCATAAATCTGAAATCCTCTAAACTATATGAGTAAGGAGTTGAAGGAACATGTCTCCAACTAACTCCGTAAAACTAAACTGAAGAAATAAATAAATGTATCAAATCATACTGTCCTCAAATCAATAAGGACTCATTGTGTCTCTGCGACTAGAATGCTACCCCTACTGCTGGGCTGGAGCTCATGTCTCGGAACCTATGGTGTAACATGAAAAGAAAGCACCATAGCGCAAATGCATCAGTACAACTGGAGTACTAAGTATACGAGGAAGGTAGGCTGGACATAAAGGGTTTAATGCATGAGCAACACTGACTGACTAATATGAACGTAGGAGTGCAAATATGCATATATAGAAACTGGGACCGTAAATGCGTGATAGCAAGACCTATAAGATAATACATGGTTTACTGATAACTTTCATGACTGATACTGAAACCGGATAACATAGACGACTGTATCTGATAGTTCTGTATATACTGAAATCTGAAGAACATAACGAATGTATCTGATAGTCCTGTATATACTAAAATATGAAGAACACCCTGAGTTATTTTACTGAGACTGATACTGAAACTGTGGGAGGTAGTGTTTAACCGACATGCCCCATGTATGCCATTATGTCTAAGCTAGGGTTCAATCTCAGCCTCGACTAGAGGGGTGTCAATATCGTGCCATGGGTAAGGACAACTTGTGAGTGACCCTTATCTGGAAGGTACTCAATGAGAACGGTGGGAACCCTAAACTGACAGGTTAAACCACCTCATCAACCCTAATCTGACAGGTTAAGATTTCTCAACCTACGCTGGCTACGTAGTTCTGGAACACAAGGACTGCTTCTAAGAATCACACCCTGAACTGGTGGGTGAGTTCCCATCCTGGGGTTCACTAGGTGCTAACCTCTACTCCCATATGGAGGGAATGGACATGAATAACTGACTATACATGACTTAATCTTACTGAATTTCGTTGACTGGAGGAATGTTACTGATATCTGACAACTCACTGAGATCATGAGGTTTTCCTGAGTCACATGACTGACTTAAGTCTATGGAATCATAGCTTGAGTTTGGATATCGTGAAACATGACATGGCTATAGGCACACAACTATAGTTTTCAGGTACGAATACCCTCAGTACTCGATACAAGGAAACTGACACATATGACATGACTTGATCACAAGATTTGAGTCCACAATTCACAATATCATAAGCATGAGATAGTATACTTCATGTATTTATTCAACATTTCAAACATGATAGGAAAACATGGATATATTTTGTGTACATAATTTATATCTCCATTATCATACATACTTTATACCACAACAATAACAACACATAAATTGCATGGAAATTCATATTGGAGTGTATGGCTAACATGAACTTGTTATTTAGATATCATGAAATCATGTAAATATGAAGTTCTAACATACTAGGCATTTTATCGAACACCTTGCATGCATTCTTTAAGGCATAGGTGGATTTTATACTTGCATTCTATCAATCCACCTAAAGATCATGTTTTTCAACTAACAACATAACTTTCATGAGATGTACAGTCACGATACTATTATATAGCAAAACAAACAAGCATCAACATGGGTATGATCATATCACCACAATCAACCAAGCTTTTTTATTTTAAAGATTGATTCTTGAACTCCATGGATGAAAAAAATCCATGGATGAAAACTACGCATACCTTGGAAGGGAGATTCTTGATGATTGAAGGAAGAATTTCCTTGAAATTTTATCTTCAACCTTGATTGTGCAACCCTAGTTGTTTTTCTCCGATGGTGCTCTTGGATAATGAGATTTGAGATGTTAATAGAGATGTAATGTGTTTAGAATCTATAAATTTCGTGAGGTTAGGTTTAGGTACATGTAAGGAGTGTTAAAAGATTTAACTACCCTCAAAATAACTCAAAAACTAAGTATTTTCGTGGCTGAAATCATACATAGGTTCCGCATATGATATAGCCTATATCTACATAGGCACCGCATATGATATCGCCTATATTTACATAGGCACCGCATATGACATCGCTTATGCTTTACATAGGCGCCGCATATGATATCACCTATGCTTTCCAGTGGCCATGTGCGATTGGTTAGGCGACGCATTCTAGTTTGAAAGGCCATAACTCCTTGCTCGGGTGTTGGATTTTGATGAAATTAGTATCGTTGGAAAGCTAATTCGATTCTCTATAATTTTGTGGGTATAAAACTTCAAAATGTTAAATTTCAATCACATTATTCTTTTTCAAAGATTACCCTTGCAAAATCGAACACTAAGACTTGATGGATTCAAAAACTCTTAGCTTGCATCACTCTAAGCGACTTATATGAGCATGCTTAAGACAACTCAAGCTATCCTATCTCTAGGATATTCATTGTAAGTTTTGCACTAAAATTCTACTCACAGGATAGGAGGTTTCATACGTAGGAAAACTTATTCACTTCCTAGCTTAGAAACAAGCGGGGTATTACAATATCTCCCCCTTGGGAACATTCGTCCTCGAATGAGAATTTACTGAGAGGGGACACAAGATAACAGAACCTGAAATCAACATAAAGAACTGAAACTTAATCTCATGACTAACATGCTAATCATACTGAACTCGTGCATATCTGATGCACGGACAACTGATACATGAATGCATGAATGAGTATGCAATGGTTAATAGGTACCAAGTTTATACTGGAAACATGAACATGAAACTGAATAAGCTTAAGGAGAACTGTTACCTTGATCTAGATCTGAATTGGTGGGGAAGAGGTGAGGATACTTGGTACGCATATCTGCTTCTTCTTCCCAAGTAGCTCCCTCATGAGACTGATTTCGCCAAAGAACCTTGACTAGAGGGACTTATTTGTTCTTCAATCTATGAGTCTGATAATCTAAAATTTTGACTGGAATCTCTTCATAAGAGAGGTTGTTCTGAATGTCGATGCTATGAATAGGGAGAACAACTGTTGGGTCACCTATGCACTTCTTTAGAAAAGAGACATGGAAGACTGGATAGACTGAGGCTAGATCTGAAGGCAACTCAAGCTCATAAGCTACCTTGCCAAAGTGACAGAGAATTCTGAAGGGACCGACATACCGGGGACTGAGTTTCCCTTTCTTGCCAAACCTCTTCACTCCCTTCATGGGAGAGATCTTAATATAGACATAGTCATTGACCTCAAACTCGAGATCCTTTCTACGAACATCTGCATAGGACTTCTGTCGACTCTGAGTAGCCCATAGTCTCTTTCTGATCAACTAAACTTTCTCTAAGGCGTCGAATACTAAGTAAGGACCTATGACTGAGGCCTCACTAACTTCGAACCAACCAATTGTAGATCTACATCTCCTACCATAGAGAGATTCGAATGGAGCCATCTGAATACTATAATGATAGCTATTGTTGTATGCAAACTCAATCAAAGGCAAGTGGTCATCCCAACTTCCCTTGAAGTCAATTGCACACGCCCTTAGCATATCTTCAAGAGTCTGAATGGTCCTCTCTTCTTGACCATCTGTCTGAGGATGAAACATTGTGCTGAGATGGACTTGGGTACCGAGACCCTTTTGGAACGCTTTTCAAAAGTAAGAGGTGATCTGGGTACCTCTGTCAGAGATGATATATAGTGGAACACTGTGTAACCTGTATAACTCCCTGATATAGAGTATGGCATAATCCTCGGTGGAATAAGAAGTACGAACAAGAAGGAAATGAGTTGACTTGGTCATTCTATCTATAATGACCCAAACTGAATCATGCTAATGACGAGTTCTAGGTAAACCCGTCACGAAGTCCATGTTCACTTTTTCCCACTTCCAAGTAGGAATGGTGAACTCTTGCATGGAACCACTAGGTTTATGATGCTCTATCTTAACCTGCTGACATATAGAGCACTTAGCCATAAACTCTGCAATATCTCTCTTCATCCTACTTCACCAATAGATCTCTCGCATGTTGCGGTACATCTTAGTGGCCCCTGGATAAATAGAGTATCGCGCACCATGCGCTTCTGCAAGAATTCACAGCCTCAATTCATCTACACATGGAACACATAGATGACCCAGACAACAAAGAACACCATCTCTCCCTTGGGAGAAAACCTCAACTTTCTGATTCTGAACTGACTCTTTGAGCTTTACAAGGCTAGGATCCCTGTCTTGCTTCTCTTTTACCTCGGAAAATAGAGATGACTCTGAACTACTTTGAACACATACAACACACTCTGATGAATCGCCTAAGCGAACGCCTAGTATGGAAAGCTGATGGATCTCCTGAGTCATCTTTTTCTTTCTACCCTCAACGTGACAAATACTACCCATGGATAGTCTACTAAGAGCGTCGGCCACAATATTGGCCTTGCCCGAATGATAAAGAACACTCATGTCTTAAACCTTTAAGAGTTCTAACCACTTTTTCTCTGACGAAGATTGAGATCTTTCTGGGAGAAGACATACTGGAGGATTTTATGGTCTGTGAAGACATCTACATGAACTCCATAGATATAATGCCTCCAAATCTTCAAGGCAAAAACTACCGCTGCTAACTCAAGATCATGAGTAGGATAATTCTTCTCATGTGGCTTTAACTGTCTGGATGCGTAGGGTATGACCTTACATGCTACATGAGGTCACAACCCACTCTAGATGCATCACAATAGACTACAAAACCATCTAAACCATCTGGAAGAGCTTGAACTGAAGCTGAGGTGAGTCGAGTCTTTAACTCTTAAAAGCTCTTCACGCATGAATCTGACCACTGAAACTTAATCTTCTTCTGAGTCAATCTGGACATGGGAGATACAATAGAAGAAAATTCCTCAACAAACCATCTGTAATAGCTATCCAAACCCAAGAAACTCCTGATATTTGATGGAGATACGGGTCTGGGCCAGTTTTTTACTGCCTCAGTTTTCTAAGGATCTACTCTAGTGCCATCACCAGAAACAATATGTCTAAGGAATTCTACTGATGTTAGCCAAAATTCATACTTGCTGAACTTAGCGAATAACTGGTGATCCCTGAGAGTTTGAAGAACAATCCTGAGATGGTCTGCATGATCACACTCTGTGCAAGAATAGACCAGAATATCATTTATAAAGACTATGACAAACGTGTCCAAGTACTGCTTGAACACACGGTTCATCAAATCCATGAAAGCTGCAGGGACATTGGTAAGACCAAATGACATGACTAAAAATTCAAAGTGACCATACCGAGTACGGAAAGTTGTCTTCAGAATGTCACATCCTCTAACTTTGAGCTGATGATAGCCTGATGTGAGGTCTATCTTGGAGAAGTAACTGGCACCCTGAAGTTGGTCGAATATATCATCAATCTTGGGAAGATGATATCTGTTCTTGATTGTGACCTTGTTGATTTGACGGTAATCAATACACATCCTGATAGAACCATCTTTCTTGCGCACGAATAATACTGGCGTACCCCATAGGGAAACGCTGGGTCTGATAAATCCCTTATCTAAGAGATCCTTCAATTGATCTTTCAGTTCATTGAGTTCTGTTGGTGCCATTCTATATGGAGGAATAGAAATAGGTTGAGTATCCGGAAGAAGGTCTATACCGAAGTCTATTTCCCTTTTAGGAGAAATGCCTGGAAGATCTTCGGGAAAGACATCTGAGTATTCATTAACAACTGGGACTATTTCGAGACTGGGAGATTCAGAACTGGAATCTTTAACATGCACGAGATGATACACATACCCCTTAGAAATCATTTTCCTTTCCCGAAGTTAGGAAACAAGTTGACCCCTGAACGCTGAAATACTACCCTTCCACTCTAGGACGGGCTCATTCGGGAATTGAAACTGAACTATCCTATTTCTGCAGTCGACTGTGGCATAGCAGGAATCAAGCCAATCCATGTCGAGAATGACATCAAAATCAGTCATCTCTAACTTAACTAAATCTGCTGACGTGGATTTTTTAGATATCTTAACCGGGCAGTTCATGTGTACCCGCCGGGCTATGATAGTTTTACCCACTAAGGTAGAGACTGAAAATGGCTCTGCTAGAATTTCGGGACTGATTTCAAAATTTCCTGCTATGTATAGAGTAACAAAAGACAAGGATGCACCTAGGTCTAGCAAAGAATAAATGTGAACATAAAAAATCTGTAACGTACCAGTAACGACATCAGGAGAATTTTCCTGATCTTGCCGGGATTGAAGAGCATAGAGAGTGTTTGGGCGTTGCCCACTGGTAGCATTGGAAATGGCACCCTGCTGGTTCAGGCGATCGGACTGAGCTGTAGAATGATTTTGCTGACCTTGAAGACTTGACTGCAGATACTCCCTAATCCTGTGGCCTGGGTTACCACAACCAAAACAAACATCACTACCAGCTCTGCAAATGCCCTTGTGGTTCTTACCATAAGTCTGACAAAGGGGATTCGTTCGGGCACTGCTAACACTGCCCTGAGATTTAGATCCTGGCACTTTGTCTTTATTGCCATCTCTGAAGTTCAGCACTGGAGCGCAGGCAGAGGAAGGGGATGGAATGACTGACTTAGAGTGAAACTGTGAACGGTTTCCTCCATCTGATTTTGGGTGAGCAAAGTTGAAGTTACCTAACCTTGCTCTCTTGTTCTGCCTCTCCCTAGTCTTAACCTTATGCTCTTCTACTTGCTGGGCATGGGTCATGAGTCTGGCTAAGGTCATATCACCGATCAGCATCGCAGACCTACACTTATTTACCATGCTATCGTTGACCCCAGACACGAACTTGCTCATCTTAGCCCTATTGTCTATAACCACATGAGGAGTATACCTGGCTAGCTGAGTAAATCTGAGAGAATACTCCCTAATCATCTTATTCCCCTTCCTGAGGTTGATGAACTCAAGAACTTTGGCTTCCCTCAGCTCTTGGGGAAAGAATCTATCTAAGAAAGCCGTGACAAATTCCTCTCACTCAATAGGACCTGCATCATCTAACCTCTCATACTTCCACTGTTTGTACCAATCATGAGCAACATCCTATAACTGGTAGGCGGCTAACTCAGAACTCTTAATAGAAGTAACACCCATGATGTCAATGACCTTCTATACTTGGTCAATGAACTCTTGAGGGTCCTCATCATACTTAGACCCATGGAAAGATGGAGGGTTCATCTGGGTGAAGTCTCGAACCCTAGATGCTATGGGATTGGTCACTGGATTGGCCGGAATGACTGGTGACCGTTCATTCTGTGCAGCCACAGATTGAGCAAGTATGGTAAATGCAGCTCTAAACTCCACATGGAAAACATGTTCGCCCAAAGGATATTCGGGCTGAGGAGCTGGCTGGTTTCTTCTCTTTGGGGCCATGGTTTGAAATGAGAGAAGAATGGATTTGACTAAGAGTTTAACTTGTGATTATGCTCACTAGCATGACATAAATACTGAAGAAAGGGGACTTTTCCTAAAACATCTTATAGCCTCCTGAACATAAATATGGCGCGCAACACACTAATGTACAAGACTCAACTAGATGCGGCTTTCAGACTTCCTAGGACTCTATTGAACCTTAGGCTCTGATACCAAGTTGGTAACGCCCCGATTTGCTGAATCGAAATGCTACACAGAGCTCATGACCCCGAGGGACCACAAGCTAACTCATGACTGATATCTGTACCTGTATACTGCAAATCATGACATAATAATGCGGAATACGTAAAACTGTAAGGCCATAAAGTTCAACTGAATAAAACCATATCTGAAAATCATAACGTCCATGTGGGTGAAAATACCCAAAACAACTCAATCTAAGAGCTAAGTCTAAACGTAAATCTGAGCATAAATTTGAAAGCCTCTAAACTATCTGAGTACGGAGTTGAAGGAACATGTCTCCAACTAACTCCATAAAACTGAACTAAATAAATAAATAAATGTATCAAATCATATTGTCCTCGAATAAATGAGGACTCACTGTGTCTCTGCGACTGGAATACTACCGCTACTGCTGGGCTGGATCTCGTGTCTCGGAACCTATGGTGTAACATGAAAAGAAAGAACCATACCGCAAATGTGTCAGTACAACTGGAGTACTGAGTATACGAGGAAGGTAGACTGAACATAAAGGGTTTCATGCATGAACAACACTGACTGAATAATATGAACGTGGGAGTGTAAGCATGCATATATAGAAATTGGGACCATGAATGCGTGATAGCAAGACCTGTAAGCTAATACATGCTTTACTGATAACTTTCATGACTGATACTGCAAGATGATAACATGGACGACTGTATCTGACAGTCCTGTATATACTGAAATCTGAAAAACATAACGACTGTATCTGACAGACCTGAATATACTGAAATCTGAAGAATGCCCTGAGTTCTTTTACTGATACTGATACTGAAACTATGGGAGGTAGTGTTTAACCGACATGCCCCATGTATGTCGTTATGGATAAGCTGGGGTCCAATATCTTCCCTGACTGGAGGGGTGTCAATACCGTACCAGGGGTAAGGACAACTTGTGAGTGACCTTTATCTAGAAGGTACTCAATGAGAATGGTGGGAACCCTAAACTGACAGGTTAAACCACCTCATGAACCCTAATCTAACAGGTTAAGATGTATTAACCTATGCTGGATACGTAGTTCTGGAACACAAGAACTATTTCTAAGAATCATACCCTGAACTGGCCGGTGAGTTCCCATCCTTGGGTTCACTCGATGCTAACCTCTACTCCCATCTAGAGGGACTGGACATGAATAACTGACTATACATGACTTAATCTTACTGAATTCCATTGACTGGCAGAATATTACTGATATCAGACAACTGACTGAGATCATGAGGTTTTCCTGAGTCACATGACTGAATGAAGTCTATGGAATCATAGCTTGAGTTCGGATATCGTGAAACATGGCATGGCTATAGTCACACAGCTATAGTTTTCGGGTACGAATACCCCTAAGACTCGATAGGAGGAAACTGACACACATGACATGACTTGATCACAAGATTTGAGTCCACAATTCACAATATCATAAGCATGAGATAGTATACTTCATGTATTTATTCGACATTTCAAACATGATAGGAAAAGAATGGATATATTTTTTGTACATAATTTATATCTCCATTATCATACATGCTTTATACCACAACAATAACAACACGTAATTTGCATGGAAATTCATATTGGAGTGTATGGCTAACATGAACTTGTTATTTAGGTATCATGAAATAATTTAAATATGCAGTTCTAACATACTAGGCATTTTATCGAACACCTTGCATGCATTATTTAAGGCATAGGTGGATATCATACTTGCATTCTATCAATCCACCTAAAGATCATGTTTTTCAACTAACAACATAACTTTTATGAGATGTACAGTCACGATACTATTATATAGAAAAACAAACAAGCATCAACATGGGAATGATCATATCACCACAACCAACCAAGATTTTGTATTTTAAATATTGATTCTTGACCTCCACGGATAAAAGGAATCCGTGGATGAACAGTATGCATACCTTGGAAGGGAGGTTCTTTATGATTGACGGAGGAATTTCCTTGAAATTTTATCTTCAACCTTGATTGTGCAACCCTAGTTGTTTTTCTCCTATGGTGCTCTTGGATAATGATATTTGAGATGTTAATAGGGTTGTAATATGTTTAGAAGCTATAAATTTCGTGAGGTTAGGTTTAGGGACATGTAAGGATTGTTAAAAGACTTAACTACCCTCAAAATAACTCAAAAACTAAGTGTTTTCGTGGCTGAAATCATACATAGGCGCCGCATATGATATCGCCTATATCTACATAGGCGCCGCATATAATATCTCCTATATTTACATAGGCACCGCATATGATATCACCTATGCTTTACATAGGTGCTGCATATGATATCACCTATGCTTTCCAATGGCCATGTGCGATTGGTTAGGCGACACATTCTACTTTGAAAGGCCATAACTCCTTGCTCGGGTGTCGGATTTTGATGAAATTTGTATCGTTGGAAAGCTAATTCGATTCTATACAATTTGGTGGGTATAAATATGCCAAAATTTCAAATATATATCACGTTATTCTTGTTCAAAGATGACCCTTGCAAAATCAAACACTAAGACTTGATGGATTCAAAAACTCTTAGCTTGCATCACTCTAAGCGACTCATATGAGCATGCTTAAGATATCGCAAGCTATCCTATTTCTAGGATATTCATTGTAAATTATGAACTAAAATTCTACTCACAGGATAGGAGGTTTCATACGTAGGAAAACTTATTCACTTCCTAGCTTAGAAACATGCGGGGTATTACAATAGTATAATATATATACATATATTTACTACTTATATATACAATTTCTAACATATATATATATAATTATACTTATTAACATATATATATTACTTATATATATAAATACTAGTTACTATTTATTATTAACTTTGTTTATATATTATTAATATATCTATCTATCCATCCTGTCAATTATTATTGCTATTATCTATTATCTGTTTATTATATTCTCTATTATTACTATATTGTTATTATTATCTGCTTATATTACCAATCTATTAGCTATATTATAACCACTTATCTATTTTATTGGTATCAAGTGTCAGCTGTCAACGAATTTGATAAGTCTTTACCAGCTACCGTTTGAGCTGGACTAGTTGTATCATTACCCTATACAATAGGTCTTTCTGCATTCATTGGGGAATGCACACCCATTAACGGATTTGAGAAGTCTTTACCTTCTACCGTTTGAGCTGGACTAGCTATATCATTACCCGATACAGTGGGTTTTTCCATTTTTAAAGAAGATGGACAACTCTTTGGCTGGGTCTCATAAATTGGCTGAGTATGTTGTGAAAGTTTAAAATGAAGGATTTTTATACGGTCTTTTAAAATACTTATATGTTCTAACATTTTTCCTTTTTCTTTTACAACATTTTCATTATCTTGTCTTAAAACTTCATTGGCTTGATTCAGTATTTTAAAAGCTTCGGTCATAGAAGAACAATGATCAAAAAATATAATTTTTTCTGTTCCTTTGTTAATATTATATTGAGGATTTTTTTGTGTTTCTGGTCTTAAAGCTGGAGTAATAAAATAATTTGGTCCCAGGTTTGTCCGGGCATAGTCTAGAATCTCTGAGAGGTCATAAAAACCTTTATAATAGACATACTAAAGGATATATATATATATATATATATATATATATATATATATACATACATAAGTAATATATATTCTTGCTTATTATTATTATTATTACTAGTAGTAGTATAAGTTGTCTATATATAAGATTATAATATATATTTAATACATAGTATAATATATATACATATATTTACTGCTTATGTATACACTTACGAACATATATATACTTACACTTATTAGCATATATATATTAATTATATATATAAATACTAGTTACTATTTATTATTAACTTTGTTTATATATTATTAATATATTTATCTATCCATCCTGTCAATTATTATTGTTATTATCTATGATCTGTTTATTATATTCTCTATTATTACTATATTATTATTATTATTATCTTCCTATATTACCTATCTATTATCTATATTATAAACACTTGTCTATTTTATTGGTATCAAGGCCCTAAGATTCTAGGAGACTTTACTACATTTGGTGTTGTCAAGAACTGAGAAACGAAAACCTAGGTCCTACGAACATTTAGTAATATTAGATTCAGAATATTATTGGACTAATAGAATTTTAAGGAAAGAATATATAAAGTTATATAATATCTTACTACACCAAAGGCAGTAAAATATTAAATTATTTGAGCTTTCTGCAAAATCAAGAGAAGAAATAACGACAGAACTACAAGACATAGATAATAGATTAAGAGAAGTTAGAGAACAAATATCTTATATTAACCACGAGCTTTGGGTAGATAAGATTTTGAGAGATATGTATCCTTTTTATTTGACCTAATGAATACACCACATAAAAATACAAAAACATTAAAAGAAATCAAAAATAATTTGTATAGTTTATACATAGAATATTAAAGACTTAGTACTACAAAACAAGACCCTATAACCTTAGACAAACTAATTACTACAATATCCAAATTAGAAAATCATTTAATAAAACATCAGAAGTTTAGAAATAATAATAAATGAAAAAACATCCTTTTGCTAATAATATACGATTAAGATATTGGTTTTTAAATGAAGCAATAATACAAAGGGCAGAGAGAGAAGAATTCGAAATACTTTTGAGTAATTATTTGGATTTACTAACAACTCTAGAACCATCACAATCAGAACCATTCAAAGAATATTTAAGTGTAATAAGATAGGAGGTACATGAAATTAGAATCGACATAGGATACGATAATAGAAGGATAAGCTATTTAAGGAAAAGGTGTGACCTAGTAGATATTCCTTTAGGATAAAATTAAGTAAAAATATATGAAAACACATCCTTTTGCGAGACAAATACAAAGAGAATATAATCAATTATATAAAGAAATAAGACAAAGAAACGACATTTTAAGAATAGAACAAAGACCAACAAATCAAATAGAAATAATAGAAACTACAAAATTACTAGAAACAATCAATATTTCAGACTTTATAAATTTAGTAAATTGCATAAATCATATAAGCTTGTTAAGTGTAGATTGGAATGTATTAGATATTGTATAGACTATAGAAATTTTAGAATACAAACAGTGTAGTAACAATACACCCTCGTTAGGATAAAGAATAGTACTGTAAAAATAGATAATTTAAAGAAGCTAGACTATTTAGATCTAACAATCCCAGCTAAAAAGAAATACATACATTTTAAAGATAATTCTCTTATTAGATGTAATTTTAACAACGAAGAACATACTTTACATGGAGAAAATCCACAATTAAATACTATTATAGAGTTTATCATAAACCTAGGCGAAAATACTCAACAAGAAAATACAAAAATATTAAAAAGTCTAGAAATATTGGAAGATCTGCAAAACAAACAAAAGAAATTGTTAGATAAAATAGATTTAAATTTTGATTTCCTAAAAATCCAACAAACAGAATTAGAAAAAAAATTCAAAGATTTAATTAATAAAGGCAAAGGAAATTTGTAAAATTTTGAAATAAGGCTAGTATTAAAAGAAACAAGTAAATAAGTTAATCAAATAAAAAACATAATACTCTCGTGAATGATATACTAGAAGATAAACTTTATCTAGCAATATTACAATAGGCTGCACAAATTCAACCAAATCCCGAAGGATTATCAGATCATCAACCCCAAGGAAAAGCAGACTCTTTAATCATAAAATAAAATAATATTATAATTTTATTACTATTAGAACTTAATAAAAACATAAAAGATGATAAACAAAGAGGTGGTCAAGATAAAACTATAGACTAATTAATAGAGAAACTAAAAAAGATAGAAATAACACCTCAAAAAGATTTAAAAGAAGCTAAAATAACTAAACCAAAACCATGGACCATTTTTCTGCATCCCTAAGTAGTTCAACACCAAGTTTTACCAAAGAAAGATTAACAACAAACATGTTATAAAGAATCATAAATAGATCTGGCATGTTCCAAACTTCGATAGAGGTAATGGACGCCATAAAAGATTATAAAAAACCTCTTTATAATATTTTTTATGACCTTTCAGAGATTCTAGACTATGCCCGGAGAAATCTGGGACCAAATTCTTTTATTACTCAAGCTTTAAGACCAGAAACACAAAAAATTCCTCAATATAATATTAACCAAGGCACAAAAAAAAATATATTTCGTGATCATTGTTCCTCTATGATCAAATATTTTAAAAGATAGAATCAAGACAATGAAGTTTTAAGACAAGATAATGAAAACGTTGTAAAAGAAAAAGGACAAATGTTGGAACATATAAGTATTTTACAAGACCATATAAAAATCCTTCATTTTGAACTTTCACAACAGACTCAGCCAATTTATGAGACCAAGCCAAAGAGTTCTCCATCTTCTTTAAAAATGGAAAAACCCACTGTATCGGGTAATGATACAGCTAGTCCAGCTAAAATGGTAGCTGGTAAAGACTTCTCAAATCTGTTAATGGCTGTGCATTCCCCAATGAATGCAAAAAGACCTACTGTATCGGGTAATGATACAGCTAGTCTAGCTCAAACGGTAGCCGGTAAAGACTTATCAAATTTGTTGGCGGCTAACACTTTGCCAAAAAGTGTAGGGAGAATACTCCTAGCTAGTTTTAAAACTACAGGTACTCAGACAACAGATGAAGGAAGTTCTTCTAAGAATAAGAAGGGTTTCATTAAGAAAAGATAAAAATGAAAAAAGAAATATAGAAAAAATAGTAGCAGACTCAATAAAAAAGTTGTTAGCAGAACAATTGCCTAAGGAGATAGCAATGAATCCAGAACCACCAGAGCAAAGACCCAAAATTTCTTTCATTCCAAGAGAAGAAACATGATCACCAAAATTTCTTTAATTCCAAATGTTGGAACATATAAGTATTTTACAAGACCATATAAAAATCCTTCATTTTAAACATTCACAACAGACTCAGCCAATTTATGAGACCCAGCCAAAGAGTTCTCCATCTTCTTTAAAAATAAAAAACCCACTATATCGCATAATGATACAGCTAATCCAGCTCAAACGGTATCTGGTAAAGACTTCTCAAATCCATTAATGGGTGTGTGTTCCCCAATGAATGCAGAAAGACCTATTGTATCGGTTAATGATATAGCTAGTCCAGCTCAAATGGTAGCAGGTAAAGACTTATCAAATCCGTTGATGGTTGACACTTTACCAAAAAGTGTAGGGAGAATACTCCCAGCTAGTTTTAAAACCACAAGTACTCGGACAATAGATAAAGTAAGTTCTTCTAAGAATAAGAAGGGTTTTTCATTAAGAAAAAAGAAAAATGACAAAAAAATAGAGAAAAAATAGTAGTAAACTCAATAAAAGAGTTGTTAGAAAAACAATTGCCTAAGGAGATAGCAATGAATCTAGAACCACCAGAGCAAAGACACAAAATTTCTTTAATTCCAAGAGAAGAAACAAGATCACTTAGAACTGGAACAAAATTGGGTTTATCAGACGGATACAGAGACGAGTATGAATGAGAATATAACTGTAACACCCCAAATATGGTACCCAAAATACTACACGGTGCTCATGACTGCGAAGGACCACAAGCTAACCCATGACTGATATATATACCTGTATACTACATAAAATACTTTAAAATACGGAAACATGAACTGAAAGGCCATAAGGTTCAATACTGAACATGATCTAAATAATATAACATTTTTGTGGGGTAATAGAATACCCAAAACAAAACTGAACATGCTAAAGTCTGAAACAAGATAGTCTAGAAAGCCTCTAACTGACTGAACTATCTAAGTAAGGATTTGATGGGATATGTCCTTAACTAAGTCTAACTAATAAAATGATTAATGAGATAATAGGGAAATAATCATATCCTCAAAAGATGAGGACTCACTTTTAACTCTGTCTGTGGATATCTGGAATCTACTATTTCTTTGGAGCTCGTGTCTCTGAACCTATGGTATAAGACACCTTAGCGCTAATATGTCAGTACTTTGAATGTACTGGTATGCATGTGAGGTAGGACGAATGCATGGGGTTTATATGAATGAACAATAATAATAACTGACTAAGTATCATGATCATGAGAATACATGCATGAGACATAACAACTAACACTAATAATATGATAAAATGATTACCTAATCTGAATATAAATGATAACATGAGTGACTGTATCTGACAGTCCTAAATCTGATGGAACTATCTGAGTTTCGTACTATATCTGAGTTGACTGTATCTGACTATCCTGAAATCTGAAGAACTATCTGAGTTCTATTACTGAGACTGATTGACTATATCTGACAGTCCTGATTCTGTAACATGAAACTGTGGGAAGTAGTTATCTAATTGACATGCCCCTGATACGCCATTATGGATGAGTTGGGTTCCAATCTATAAGCCCAATTAAAAGGGTGTCAATACCGCTCCACTAGTAAGGATAAGCTGTGGGTGACCCTCAAATGATAGTGTCCCCTATACAAGAACAGTAGTGCCCTTATCTGACAGTGTTTATCCACCTCATCGGCCCTCATCGACAGTGTTGATGTCTCAACCTATGTTGGCTATATAGTTCTGTAATGTAAGGATGAATGTTAAGTATCACACACTCATCTGATAGTGTGTGTCCCCATACTTGGGTTCACTCGGTGCTAACTTCTACTCCCATCTGAATGGACACTGAACATGATTTACTAAACTAAACATGAGCTTAATTACTGAATTCCGTTAACTGACGGAATACTACTGATATCTGACAACTAAATGACGTCATGAGATCTTGGAGATTTTTCTGAGTCATAAGACTGTCTGAAGTTTAAGGATTCACAGCGTGACTGATAGTATCATAAAAACATGACATGGCTCTAAGAACACAGCTAATGTTTTGGGTACAAGTACCCCTAGGACTCAATAGAAGGAAACTGACTAAACATGACTTTCTTGAATATATAATAATCATTATAATACATTTACTGAAGCATTTCATCAAACATGTGATAGGCATAAGCTTTTACATACATGGGGATTTCATGATATCATGCTAATTAGACACTTTTCCTTCATCTAGGTATTTAATCAAACACATGGTAGGCATAGAATGTGTAAACAACATCATACAATAATTAACTGTCATGATTCAATTCTAATTTAATCATTCAGGGGTTTAGTCATAGAATTTCATGAATCTATACCTATACAAATCAACCCATATGGAATTTAGCACTCATTCATGGAATAAAACTCAATTACTCATCATTAACATGAACAAGAGTTGCCAAATCATGAAATTCATATGAAAATACATAACTTGAATTTAGAAAAAGGATTCTTGGGCTTCATGGATGAAAAGAGTCCATGAATGAACACTATGCATACCTTAGTTCGTGATTTTGTGAAGATTGACGGTGAAACTTTCTTGAAATTTGATCTTCTATGAAAACCCTAACTTGTTCATGAGAGAAACTTGAGAGAAACTAGTATATTTTGGGTAAAAAGTGGCTAAATCACATGTTAAAGGGCTTAAATAGGGGTGGGAAGTTGACCTTTTTAACCCTGGACGCTTCATTTAATTTCAGTAAAAAATTCCCGAATTGTACCCTTAGCGCGATGCGGTGCTATAGCGCCGTGTCACTAGATTTTGACAATTGGGAATTTGAGGGATGGCGTGATGCGGGGCCATTGCATTGCCACTTCCTTTATGACTTGGAACTTTTGCGCGACGCGGGGGAAATCACGCTGAGACACTGAAAATGGACAATTTTGAATTTGGGCCCTGGCGCGAAGCTCCATAATTGCGGACCCCTACTGGAATTTTCCAAATGCCATTTCCTCTTATGGCGTGGTGCGCCACTGACTAATATAGCACTGTTTTACAATGGGAACTTGAAATAGTCATAACTTCTAACTCGGTTATCGAATTTGGGCGAATCTTATATCAATGGAAAGCTTATTCAATTTCCCACATGACAAAAACTGAAAATATTGAAAATTCCTCATGGAATAACCATCATTAAATTTAGAAGATAATACTAGAGACTTCTGAGATGAAATTATCTAGGAAAAAGTATAGGGTATTATAATATCCCCCCTTGAAAACATTCATCCTCGAATAAGACTGACTGAGAGGGGGAAAAAGACAACTGACGTACATACTGAACATGAATAACTGGAACATGATCTCATGAATGACATGACTAACAAGATGAACATATAATACTAAAGATGCATATCTGATGCATGTGTAACTGATTCATGAATGCATGACTGAGTGTTCTGAATAACTAAGTTTCTCACAATGAGAATGCATATCTGATGCATAATTACATAACTGAACTGATACATGAGTGCATGACTGAATATGCAATGGTACTTGATACCAAGTTTATAATGGGAACATGAGCATGAAACTGAGTCAGCTTAAGAAGAACTGTTACCTTGAGCTTGATCTGAGTTAGCTAAGAAGAGGTTAGGATACTTGGTATGCATGTCTGTCTCTTCTTTCTAAGTAGCTCCCTCGACAGACTGATTTCTCCAAAGAGCCTTAACTAGAGGGACTTCTTTGTTTTTCAATCTACAAGTCTGATAGTCTAAGATTTCAACTGAAATCTCTTCATAAGAGAGAGTGTTCTAAACATCAATGCTCTGAATAAGGACTACAACTGATGGGTCACCTATGCACTTCTTGAGCAAACAGACATGAAAGACAAGACGAACTGAGGCTAGATCTAAAGGAAATTCAAGCTCATAGGCTACCTTGCCGAAGCTACTGAGAATCTTGAAGAGACCAACATATCGGGGACTGAGCTTTCCTTTTTTGCTGAATCTCTTCACTCCCTTCATGGGAGAGATCTTTAGATAGACATGATCACCGATCTCAAACTTAAGATCTTTTCTACTAACATCTGCAAAAGACTTCTATCGGCTCTGAGAAACTCAGAGTCTTTCTCTAATTAACTGGACTTTTTCTAAGGCATTGAATACCAAGTCAGGCCCTATAATTGAGGCTTAACTAACTTTGAACCAACCAATTGGAAATATACATCTCCTACCATAGAGAGCTTCAAATAGATCCATCTAAATACTGGAATGATAGTTGTTGTTGTATGCAAACTCAATCAAAGGTAAGTGGTCATCCTAACTTCCCTTGAAATTGATTACACACGCCCATAGCATATCTTCTAACGTCTGAATGGTCTTTTCTTCTTAACTATCTGTCTGAGGATGAAAGGTTTTACTAAGATGAACTTGGGTACCAAGCCCCTTTTAGAATGCTTTCCAAAAATAAGAGGTGAACTGGGTACCTCTGTCTGAGATAATGGACAATGAAATACCGTGTAATCTGACCAACTCTTTGATGTAGAGTTTGGCATAATCCTCGGCTGAATAAGAGGTATGAACTGGAAGAAAATGAGCTTATTTGGTCATTCTGTCTACAATGACCCAGACTGAATTATGTTGATGACGAGCTCGGGGCAAACCCGTCACGAAGACCATGTTCACAACTTCCCACTTCCAAGTAGGAATACTGAACTCCTGCATGGACCCACTAGGCTTCTGATGCTCTATCTTAACCTACTGACATGTAGAGCACGTAGCCATAAACTCTGTAATGTCTCTCTTCACCCCACTCTACCAATAGATTTCCCATAAGTCGCGGTACATCTTTGTGTCCCATGGATGAATAGAGTAGCGCGCACTATACGCTTCTACAAGAATTTGTTGCCTTAAGTCATCTACACCTGGAACACAGAGACGACCCTGACAACGAAGGACACCATCTCCCCTGGGGAGAAAACCTCTACTTTTTTATCCTGGACTGACTCATTCAACTTGACAAGGCAGGGATCTCTATCTTGCTTTTCTTTAACCTTTGAAAACTAGAGATGATTCTAAACTACGCTGAACCCATATATCATCCTCTTCTGTATCGACTAAGCAAATGCCTAGTCTAGAAAGTCGATGGACTTCCTAAGATAACTTCTTCTTACTGTCCTCAACATGAGAAACACTACCTATGGATAGAATATTGAGAGCGTCGGCTACTACGTTGGCCTTGTCGGATGATAAAGGACACTCATGTCATAATCTTTCAAGAGCTCTAAACACCTTCTATGACGAAGATTGAGATCTTTCTGAGAAAAGACATACTGAAGACTTTTATGATCAGTGAACATATCTACATAAACATCGTATACATAATGCCTCCAAATCATCAAGGCAAAGACTACGACTGCTAACTCAAGGTCATGAGTAGGATAATTCCTCTCATGAGGCTTAACCTATATGGAGGCGTAGGCTATGAACTTACCATGCTGCATAAGGACACAACCCAAACCTACTCTGGATGCATCATAATACACAACGAAACCATCTGGACCATTTGTAAGAGCTAATATTAGAGCTTAGGTGAGTCGAGTCTTCAACTCCTAAAAACTCTTCTCACAAGGATCTTACCACTGAAACTTGACTTTCTTCTGAGTCAATATGGACATAGGGGATGCAATAGAAGAAAATCCCTCAAAAAACCATCTGTAATAGATGGAGAAATCCAAGAAACTCCTGATATCTAATAGAGAGACAAGGAGAGTCCAGTTTCTTACTGTTTCGGTCTTTTGAGGATTCACTCTAATGCCATCATCAGAAATGATATGACCAAGGAATTCTACTGACCTTATCCAAAATTTCCACTTACTAAATTTGGCTAATAGTTGATGATCTCTAAGAGTGTCAAGTACTATTTAGAGATGGTCTGCATGATCACGCTCACTGCGGGAATTGACCAGAATATCATCTATGAAGATTATGATGAACATGTCCAAGTACTACTTAAACACATGGTTCATCAAGTCCATAAAAGATGTTGGGGCATTGGTAAGACCAAAGTACATAACTAAGAATTCTAAAAGACCATACCGAATACGGAAAGATAATTTTGGATTGTCACATTCTCTAACTCTGAGCTGATAATAGCCGGATCTGAGGTCTATCTTAGAGAAATAACTAGAACCCTGAAGTTGATCAAACAAGTCATTGATTCTGGGAAAAGGATACTTATTCTTGAGCATGAACTTATTGAGTTGACGATAGTCTACACACATCCTAATAGAACCATTTTTCTTACACACAAATAATACTGGAGAGCCCAACGAGTAAATGTTGGGCCTGATGAATCACTTATCTAAAAGATTCTTCAATTGTTCTTTCAGTTCTTAGAGTTCTACTAGTGCCATTCTGTATGGCGAAATAGATATAGGCTGAGTATCTAGAAAAAGATCAATGCCAAAGTCTATTTTCCTTTCGGGAGGAATTCCTGGAAGATCTTCGGGAAAGACATTTGAATATTCACCTACAACTAGAACTGATTCAAGGCTAGGAGTTTCAGAAATAGTGTCCTTAACTCAAACAAGATGATAGACATATCCTTTAGATATCATTTTCCATGTCCGGAGGTAGGAAACAAGCTGACCTTTGAACGCTGAAGTACTACCCTTCCACTAAAGGATGGGTTTATTCGGAAACTAAAACTGTACTATTCTGTTTCTGCAATCGACTATGGTATAGCAGGAATAAAGTCAATCCATGCCGAGAATGACACCAAAATCAGTCATCTCTAATTCGACTAAGTCTACTGAAGTGACTTTCTGAAATATCATAACCGGGTAGTTCTTGTATACCTGTTGGGCTATGATGGTTTTACCCACTGGGGTAGAGATTGAAAAGGGCTCTGCTAGGATTTCGGTACTGATTCCGAAATTGCCTACTATATAGGCAGTAACAAAAGACAAAAAATATCCTGGATCTAGCAAAGCGTAAACTTGTACATGAAAGATCTGTAATGTACCAGTAACTACATCAGAAGAATTTTCCTGATCCTATCAAGACTGAAGAGCATAGACATGATTTGGGTGTTGCCTACTAGTAGCACTAGTGGTGGCACCCAGCTGATTTGGGAGACTAGACTGAGCTGAGAAGCGGAGATGACTCTGATAACCTGACTGAGGGAAATCTCTGACTCGGTGGCCTAGCTTGCCACAACTGAAATAGACAGCGTTACCATCTCTGCAAGCACCTTTGTGGTTCTTACCACAAGTCTGACAAAGGGTATTAGTTCGGACATTGCTAACACTTCCCTAAGACCTAGAGCCTGGCGCTATATCTCTGTTACCCTCTCTGAACTTAGTAACTAGAGCACTGGCTAAAGAAGAGGATAAAACTGATGACTTAGGATGAAACTAGGAATGGTTTCTTCCTTCTAATTTAGGCTGAGCAAAGTTAAAACTACCTATCTTCGCTTTCTTATTCTGCTTCTCTCTCTACTTAATCTTCTGCTCCTCTATCTGTTGAGCATGAGTTATAAGCTAGGCTAAAGTCATGTCACTGTTTATCATGGTAGATCTACACTCATTTACTATGCTATCATTTAACCCTAAAGCGAACTTACTCATCTTGGCTCTGTTGTCTGCAACCACATGAGAGGCATATCTAGCTAATTGAGTAAACTTAAGAGAATATTCTTTCACCATCATATTGCCTTGCCTGAGGTTGATGAATTCTAGAACCTTAGCCTCTCTAATCTCTTGGGGAAAGAATCTATCTAAGAATACAGTGACAAACTCCTCCCGCTCTATAGGACCTGCATCATCTGACCTCTCTGACTTCCACTATTTAAACTAAGTATGAGCCACATCCTACAACTGATATGCATCTAGCTCATCACGCTTAACAGTAGTCACCCCCATGATGTCTGTCACCTTATGAACCTGATCAATGAATTCCTGAAGGTCCTCATCTACCTTAGACCTGAGAAAGGATGGAGGATTCATTCGGGTGAAGTCCCGAATCCTAGCTGCGGCTGAATTGGCCACTGGGTTGGCTGGAATGACAGTTGGTCATTTATTCTGAGTATTAACTGAGTTAACAAGAGTAGTGAATGCATCTCAAAACTCTGCATAAGAAACATGTTCGCCCAAAGGTTTTTAGGGCTGAGGGGATGGATAATTCCCATTTCTTCTTATATGAGGCATGTTATATAGAAGAAAGGGAGAAACAGATTAGACTGAGAGATTGACTTGAGATTTTTCTCAATGGCACGACATAAATAATGAAAGAAAGGAAACTATTCCTAAAACATCTTATAGAATCCTACACATAAATGTGGCGCGCAACACACCCACGTACAAGACTCTACTAGATGCAGCTTTCAGAATTCCTAGGAATCTATTGAACCATAGGCTCTGATACCTAGTTTGTAACACCCCAAATATGGTACCCAAAATGCTACACGGTGCTCATGACCGCGAAGGATCACAAGCTAACCCATGACTGATATTTATACCTGTAAACTACATAAAATACTTTAAAATACGGAAACATGAACTGAAAGGCCATAAGGTTCAATACTGAACATGATCTGAATGATTAACATCTGTATGGGGTAATAGAATACCTAAAACAAAACTAAACATACTGAAGTCTGAAACATGATAGTCTAGAAAGACTCTAACTGACTGAACTGTCTGAGTAAGGAGTTGATGAGACATGTCCCTGCCTAACTCCATCTAATAAACTAATTAATGAGATAATAGGGAAATAATCATGTCCTCAAAATATGAGGACTCACTTAGAACTCTGTCTGTGGATATCTGGAATCTACTATTGCTCTGGAGCTCATATCTCTAAACCTATGGTATAACACACCATAGTGCAAATGCATCAGTACTTTGAATGTACTGGTATACATATGAGGTAGGCCGAATACATAGGGTTCATATGCATGAACAATAATAATAACTGACTAACTATCATGAGTGTGAGAATACAAGCATGAGACATAACAACTGACATTAATATTGTGATAACATGATTACCGAATCTGAATATAACTGATAACATGAGTGACTGTATTTGAAAGTCCTGAATCTGATGGAACTATCTTAGTTTTGTACTGTATCTAAGTTGATTATATCTGAAAGTCCTAAAATCTGAAGAACTATCTGCTATTACTGAGACTGATTGACTATATCTGACAGTCCTGATTTTGTAACATAAAACTATGGGAAATAGTTATCTAATCGACATGCCCCTGATATGCCATTATGGCTGAGTTGGGGTCCAATCTGTGTAATGACCCAATTTGCTTAACCAGAATTCTACAGGGTTCTCATAACCCCAAAGGACCACAAGCTAACCTAAGACTGATATTTGTTTTAGTATACTGCATAAAATAACATAATAATGCAGAAACATGCACTGAAAGTCCATAAGGTTCGATCATGAACATAATTGAATAACGTAATATCTGTGTGGAGTAATAGATTACCCTAAACAAAAATGAAGTCTAAAACATAATAGTCTGTATCTAGTCTGCATCTAGGTTGAAAGCCTCTACTGTCTGAAGAATCTGAATAAGGAGTTGATGGGACATATCCTTAACTAACTCAAACTAATAAGTTAATCAATGAGATAATAGAAAATCATTATAACCTCCAAGTATGAGGACTCACTTCTACTCTGACTGTTGAATCTGGAATCTACTACTAATCTGGAACTCGTGTCTCTGAACCTATGGTGTAACATAAAAAGAAAGCACCATAGCGCAAATGCGTCAGTACAATGGGATGTACTGAGTATACATGTGAGGTAGGCTATATGCAGGGGTTTGCATGCATGATCAATACTAACTGACTGTCTAGCATAAATGTGGAAATACATACATAAATATGCAACTATAACTGATAATGTGATAACATGATACTGATATCGTGGTAGCATGACTACTGAGTCTGGATACTGATAACATGACATAACTGATAACACGAATAACTGTATTTGAATATAACTAATAACATGGGTGATTGTATCTGAATATAACTGATAACGTGGGTGACTGTATCTAAATATAACTAATAACGTGGGTGACTGTATCTGAATATAACTGATAACATGGGTGACTATAGCTGACAGTTCTGAATCTGATGGAACTATCTGAGTTCCGTACAGTATCTAAGTTGACTGTATCTGACAGTCCTAAAATCTGAAGAACTCTCTGAGTTCTATTACTGAGACTGATTGACTGTATCTGATAGTCTTGATTATGTAACATGAAACTATGGGAAGTAGTATCTAACTGACATGACACAAAGGTGCTATAATAGCTGAGCTGAGGTCCAATCTATGCCTTGATTGGAAGGATGTCAATATTGCGCCATTGGTAAAGACAACATGTGTGTAATCCTCATATAACAGGTCACATAACAGGTTAAGACACCTCATCTACCCTTATATAGCAGGCTACGATGTCTCAACCTATGTTGGCTACATAGTTCTGGAATGCAAGGATTGCTTCTAGGAATCACACCCTCGTATAATAGGTGAGTCCCCATCCTTGAGTTCACTCAGTGCTAATTCCTACTCCCATCTGAATGGACACTAAACATGATTTTCATAACTAAACTGAGCATGGACTGAGTTACTGAATTTCCGTGGCAATGGAATACTACTGATATCTGACAACTGACTGAGTCATAAGATAATGGATAATTTTCCTGAGTCATAAGACTATCTGAAGTCTAAGAGTTCATAGCTTGACTGAGAGTATCGTTAAAACATGACATGGATCTAGGCACACAGCTAATATTTTAGGTACAAGTACACCAAGACTCGATGAGAAGAAAATGACATAGCATGGCTTACTTGAACATATGACCAACAACACAATTCATAATTCATATATTGAAGAACTTCATCATGTGATATGCATAAGCTTGTACATACATGGGGATTTCATGATATCATACTTGTTGGGCATTGTTCCTTCATCTAGGCATTTAATCATACACATAATAGGCATAGAATGTGTGAACAATATTATATAACAATCAAACATCATGATTCATCTCTAATTTCATCATTCAAGGGTTTAAATATTAGGGTTGTATGAATCTATGGCTATAGAAATTAAACCCACATAGAAACTATCAACAATCATGGAGTAGAATCTAATTTCACATTTATCAACATGAAAGAGAACATACAAAGCATGAAAACATGAAGAAAATCGATAACTTGTAGTTAAAAAGAATTTTTGGACTGTATGGACGAAAGGAGTCCATGAATGAACACTATGCATAACTTAGTTCATGATTTTGTGAAGATTGATGGTGAAACCTTCTTGAAATCTGAACTTCTATGAAAAACCTAGCTTGAGTTTTTGAGAGTATTTAAGAAAAACATCAATATTTTGGATGAATAAGGGATAAATCCCATGTTTGGAATCTTATATGGGGGGGCGAATTGACCCTTCTAACCCTGGACAAGTAATTTAAATTTTTAGTAAAATTTCTTGAATTGGGCCCTTGGTGTGATGCGGTGTTATTGCGTCGTGTCACTGGAAATTGACAATTGGGAAACTGCATGGTGGCGCGATGCGGAGCTATCGCATTACCACACTGTCTACGACCTGTAAGTTTGTCACGATGCGCCAGTATCACGGAGCAACACTGAAATTTGACAATTTCCATTTGAGCTATCTCTGTGATGCGCTAAGGCTCAGGTCAAACACTGTCTCAATAAAAAGGCTCTAACTCTTCACCCGAGTATCGGATTGGGCAAATTATATATCGATGGAAAGATTATTCAATTTCCCACGCGATAGGAAGTGAAAATTATGGAAATAACACATGTATAAGAATGAATTATTATTTCAAATAAAGTTCTAACATCCTTTAGAGGATTTTCAAGCTAAGAAAAAGCACGGGTATTACAATATCTCCCCCTTGAGAACATTCATCCTCGAATGAGACTGAATGAGAGGGGAAACAATGAGATGAACATGAATAACTGTAACATGATCTCATGATGAACGTGAATGACAAGATGAACATAACATACTGAACATGCATAACTGATTCATAAATACATAACTAAAAGTTCTGAAGAACTAAGTTTTCTCATAATGAGAATGCATGTCCGATGCATTACTATATAACTTATCTGATACATGAATGCATGACTGAATATGCGGTGGTACTTGATACCAAGATTATCATGGGAATATGAGCATGAGAGTGAATACTAAGTTAGTGATGCATACTAATTATGAAACTGAGTAAGCTTAAGGAGAACTATTACCTTGAGCTTGATCTGAGTTTGTGGGGAAGAGGTGAGGATACTTGGTATTCATATTTTCTTCTGTTTCCCAAGTAGCTCCCTCGACGGACTAATTTCACCAAAGAACATTAACTAGAGGGACTTCTTTGTTCCTCAATCTACGGGTCTAATAGTCTAAGATTTCAACTGGAATCTCTTCATAAGAGAGGCTGTTCTAAACATCTATGCTCTGAATAGGGACTACGACTGATGGATCACCTATACACTTCTTGAGAAAAGTGACATGGAAGACCGGATATATTTGAGATCATAAGCTACCTTGCAGAATCGACTGAGAATCTTGAAGGGACCAACATATCGGGAACTGAGCTTTTCCTTCTTATTAAATCTCTTCACTCCCTTTATAGGAAAGATCTTAGGGTATACATAGTCACCAATCTCAAAATTGAGATCCTTTCTACGAACATCTGCATAAGACTTTTGTCGGCTCTGAGTAGCCCGGAGTCTTTATCTAATTAACTAAACTTTCTCTAAGGCGTCGAATACTAAGTCAGGCCCTATGACTGAGGCCTTAATAAATTTGAACCAACCAATCAGAGATCTGCATCTCCTACCATAGAGATCTTCGAATAGAGTCATCGAAATACTGGAATGATAGCTATTGTTGTATGCAAACTCAATCAAAGGCAAGTGGTCATCCCAATTTCCCTTGAAATCAATTGCACACGCCCTTACCATATCTTCTAACGCCTGAATGGTTCTTTTCTACTTGACCATCTGTCTGAGGATAAAAGGCTATACTAAGATGAATTTGGGTACCAAGACCCTTTTGGAATGCTTTACAGAAATAAGAGGTGAATTGGGTACCTCTTTCTGAGATAATGGATAATGAAACACCGTGCAATCTGACCTACTCCTTTATGTAGAGTTTGGTGTAATCCTCGGTTGAATAAGAGGTTTGAACCGGAAAAAATGAGCTAATTTGGTCATCCTGTCTATAATGACCCAAACTGAATCATGTTGATGACGAGTTTGAGGAAACCCCATCACGAAGTCCATGTTCACAACTTCCTACTTCCAAGTAGGAATACTTAACTCCTGCATAGGACCACTAGGCTTTTGATGCTCTATCTTAACCTGCTGATATGTAGAGCACTTATCCATAAACTCTGTAATATCTCTCTTCATCCCACTCCACTAACAGATCTCCCAAAAGTCATGGTACATCTTAGTATCCCCTGGATGAATAGAGAAACGTGCACCATGCGCTTCTACAAGAATTCGCTGCCTTATGTTGTCTATGCCTGGAACACAGAGATGACTTTGACAACGAAGAACACCATCTCCCCCTTGGGAGAAAACCTCTATTTTCTGATTTTGACCTGACTCTTTCAACTTGACTAGGTTGGGATCTCTATCTTGCTTTTCTTTCACCTCGGAAACTAGAGATGATTCTGAACTACACTGAACACATACACCGCCTTCTGAAGATTGGACTATGTGAAAGCCTAGTCTAGAAAGCTGGTGTACTTCTTGAGCTAACTTTTTCTTTCTATCCTCAACCTGAGAAACACTACCCATAGAGAGTCTACTGATAGCATTGGCCACTATATTGGACTTTCCCGAATGATAAAGGACACTCATGTCATAATCTTTCAAAAGCTCTAACCACCTTCTCTGATGAAGATTGAGATCTTTTTGAGAAAAGACATACTGAAGGATCTTATGATCTATGAAGACGTCTACATGAACACCATATAAATAATGCCTCCAAATCTTCAAGGAAAATACTATGGCTGCTAATTCAAAATTATGAGTAGGATAATTCCTCTCATAGGGTTTAAGCTGTCTGGAGGCATAGGCTATGAACTTACTATGCTATATGAGGACACAACCTAAACCCACTCTAGATGCATCAAAATATACTACAAAACCATCTGAATCATCTGGTAATTCTAGAACTGGAGCTAAGGTGAGTCGAGTCTTTAATTCTTGAAAACTCTTCTCGCATGGATCTGACCACTAAAACTTGACCTTTTTTTGAGTCAATCTGGACATAGGAGATGCAAAAGAAGAAAATACCTCAACAAACCATCTGTAATAGCTAGCCAAACCCAAGAAACTCCTGATATCAGATGGAGAAATAGGGTAAGGCCTGTTTCTTACTTCTTCAGTCTTTTGAGGATCTACTCTAATACCATCACCGGAAATAATATGGCCAAGGAATACTACTGATCTTAGAAAAAATTTGCACTTACTGAATTTAGCGAATAACTGATGATCTTTGAGAGTCTGAAGTGTTATTCTGAGATGGTCAGCATTATCTCGCTCAGTACGGGAATAAACCAGAATATCATCTATGAAGACTATGAAAAACATGTCCAAGTAATTCTTGAACACGCGGTTCATCAAGTACATGAAAGCGGCTGGGGCATTGGTAAGACCAAATGACATGACTAGAAATTCAAAGTGTACAAAAAGTTGTCTTAGGGATGTCACATTCTCTAACTCTGAGCTGATGATAGCCGGATCTAAGGTCTATCTTAGAGAAATAACTGGCACCCTGAAGTTGGTCAAATAAGTCATCTATTCTAGGAAGATGATACTTGTTCTTGACCGTAACCTTATTGAGTTGACGGTAATTTATACATATTCTGAGAGAACCATCTTTCTTGTGCCCGAATAAGACTGGTACCCCCCACGAGGAAACACTGGGTTTGATAAATCCCTTATCTAAGAGATTCTTCAACTATTATTTTAGTTCCTTGAGTTCTGCTAATACCATTCTATATGGCATAATAGAGATAGGTTGAGTGTCTGAAAGAAGATCAATACCGAAGTCTATTTCCCTTTCGGGAGGAATTCCTGGAAGATCTTTGGGAAAGATATCTGAATATTCACATACAACTAAAACTGATTCAAGACTAGGAGTCTCAGAACTGGAATCTCTAACGTGAACTAGATAATAAACATATCCCTTAGATCATTTTCCTTGCCCGAGGGTAGGAAACAAGTTAACCCCTGAACACTGAAGTACTACCCCTCCACTCAAGGATGGGTTAATTCGGGAACTGAACCAAACTATTCTATTTCTACAGTCGACTATGGCATAGCAGGAATAAAGCCAATCCATGTCGAGAATGACATCAAAATCAGTCATCTCTATTTCAACTAAGTCTGCTAAAGTGACTTTCTGAAATATCATAACCGGGCAGTTCCTGTATACCTACCGAGCTATGATGGTTTTACCCACTGGGGTAGATACTGAAAAGGGTTCTTCAAGAATTTTGGGACTGACTCCGAAATCAACTTCTATATAAGGAGTAACAAAAGATAAGTAAGCTCTTGGATCTAGCAAAGCGTAAACATGCACATGAAAGATCTGTAATTTACTAGTAACTACATCAGGATAACTTTCCTAATCGTGTCGAGTCTGAAAAGCATAGTGACGATTTGGGTGTTGCCCGCTAGTAGCACTGGAAGTTGCACCCTGCTGATTTGGGTGACCGGACTAAGCTGAAGAGAGATTTTGTTGACCCTGAGGACCTGGATGCGGGCAGTCTCTAACTCTATGGCCTAGCTTTCCAAAACCAAAACAAATGTCACTACCTACTCTACATATACCCTGATGGTGCTTACCATAAGTCTGGTAAAGAGGATAGGTGCGGGCACTGCTAACACTGCCCTGGGTCTTAGAGCCTGGATCTCTATCTTTGTTACCATCTCTGAACTTAGGAATTGGAGCAATGGTTGTACATAGGGCTGGAACTAATGACTTAGGAAGAAACTGAGAATGGTTTCCTCCTTCTAACTTAGGCTGACTAAAATTAAAGCTACCTGTCCTATCTTTCTTATTCTGTTTTTCCCTCTGCTTAATTTTTTTCTCTTTTATTTACTGAGCATGAGTCATAAGTCTAGCTAAGGTCATGTCACTATTCAGCATGACGGATCTGCACTCATTAACCACGTTGTCGTTCACTCCTGAAGCAAACTTACTCGTCTTGGATCAACTATCTGCAACCACATGAGGGGCATACCTGGCTAATTAAGTAAACTTAAAAGAATACAGTTTCACTGTGATATTTCCCTACCCGAGGTTGATGAACTATAGCACCTTAGCTTCTCTAAGCTCTTGGGGAAAGAATCTATCTAAGAATGCAGTGACAAACTCCTCCCACTCTATAGGACCTGCATCATCTGATCTTTCAGACTTTTACTGTTTGAACCAAGCATGAGCCACATCCTGCAACTGGTATGCAGCTAGCTCATTACTCTCAACAGTAGTTACCCCCAAGGCATCTGTCACTTTTTGAACTTGATCTAAGAATTCCTAAGGATCCTCATCTACCTTAGACCTGAGGAAGGTTGGAGGATTCATTCAGGTGAAGTCCCAAATTCTAGTTGCGGCTGAGTTGGCCACTGGGTTGGCCGGAATAACTGTTGGCCGTTTATTATGAGCAGCAACTGATTGAGCAAGAGTGGTAAATGCGGTCCTGAACTCCGCATGAGAAACATGATCTCCCAAAGGTTCTTTGGGCTGAGGGGCTGACTGATTTCTTCTCTTAGGAGGCATGTTCTGAAATAAAGAGAAGAAATGAATTAGGCTGAGGGACTGACTTGTGATTATGCTCACAGGCACGACATGAATACTAAAAGAAGGAAATTGTTCTTAAAACATCTCATAGCCTCCTACACATAAATATGGCACACAACACACCCATGCACAAGAATCTACTACATGCGGCTTTCATACTTCCTAGGACTCTATTGAACCTTAGGCTCTAATACTAAGTTTGTAACGACCCGATTTGCTGAACCGAAATGCTACACGGTGATCATGACCCCGAAGTACCACAAGCTAACCCATGAATGATATTTGTACTTGTATACTACATAAGATAACATAATAATGTGGAAATATATACTGAAAGGCCAAAAGGTTTGATTATGAACATAACTGAATAACGTAATAATTATATGGGGTAATAGAATACACAAAACAAAACTGAAGTCAAAAACATAATGGTCTATATCTAGTCTGCATTTAGTCTGAATCTAGTGTGAAAGCCTCTACTGTCTAAAGAATTTAAATAAGGAGTTGATGGGACATTTCCCCAACTAACTCCAACTAATAAGCTAATAAATGAGAAAATAAAAAATCATTATGTCCTCGAAGGATGAGGACTCACTTCTACTCTGACTGTTGAATCTGGAATCTACTTCTGATCTGGAACTCGTGTCTCTGAACCTATGGTGTAACATAAAAAGAAAGCACCATAGCACAGGATGTACTGAGTATACATGTGAGGTAGGCTATATGCAGGGGTTCGCATACATGATCAATACTAACTGACTGTCTAGCATGAATGTGAGAATGCATACATAAATACGCAACTGTCACTAACAACGTGATAACATGATACTGATACCGTGGTAGCATGACTACGGAGTCTGGATACTGATAACATGACATAACTGATAACAGAAATGACTGTATCTGAATATAACTGATAATATGGGTGACTGTATCTAAATATAATTGAAAACATGGGTGACTGTATTTAAATATAACTAATAACGTGGGTGACTGTATTTGAATATAACTGATAACGTGGGTGACTGTAGCTGACAGTCCTAAACCTGATGGAACTATCTGAGTTCCGTACTGTATCTGACAGTCCTAAAATATGAAGAACTAAGTTCTATTATTGAGACTGATTGAGTGTATCTGACAGTCCTAATTCTGTAACATGAAACTATGGGAACTAGTATCTAACCAACATGCCCCAAAGGTGCTATAATAGCTCAGCTGGGGTCCAATCTATTCCCTGATTAGAATGGTGTCAGTACGACACCACTGGTAAGGAAAACATGTGAGTAACCCTCATATAACAGGTAACTCTAACGAGAACGGTGGGAATCGTCACATAACAGGTTAAGCCACCTCATCTACCCTCATATAGTAGGCTATGATGTCTCAACCTATGCTGGCTACATAGTTCTGGAACGCAAGGATTGCTTCTAGGAATCACACCCTCGTATAACAGGTGAGTCCCCATCCTTGGGTTCACTCAGTACTAATTCCTTCTCCCATCTGCATGGACACTGAACATGACCAACAACACAATTCATAATTCATATATTAAAGCACTTCATCAAACATGTGATATACATAAGCTTGTACATACATGGGGATTTCATGATATCATACTTGTTGAGCATTGTTCCTTCATCCAGGCATTGAATCATACACATAATAGGAATAGAATGTGTAAACAACATTATACAACAATCAAACATCATGATTCATCTCTAATTTCATCATTCAAGGGTTTAAATCTTAGGGTTGCATGAATCTATGGCTATAGTAATTAAACCCACATAGAAACTATCAAAAATCATGGAGTAGAATCTAATTTCACATTTATAAACATGAAAGAGAACAAACAAAGCATGAAAACATGAAGAAAATCCATAACTTGTAGTCAAAAAGGATTTTTGGACTTTATGGACGAAAGGAGTTCATGAATGAACACTATGTATACCTTAGTTCGTGATTTCATGAAGATTAATGGTGAAACTTCTTGAAATTGGACCTTCTATGAAAACCCTAGCTTGAGTTCTTAAGAGTATTTGAGAAAAACATCAATATTTTGGATGAATAAAGGCTAAATCCCGTGTTTGGAAGCTTATATAGAGGGGAAATCGACCATTTTAACCCTGGACACATAATTTAAATTTTTAGTAAAATTTTCCGAATTGGACCCTTGGCGCGGCGCGGCGTTATAGCGTCGTGTCACTGAAAATTGACAATTGGGAAACTGCATGGTGGCGCGATGCGGAGCTATTGCGTTTCCACCTTGTCTACGACCTAGAAGTTTGGCGCGAAGCGCCAGTATCGTGGAGCAACACTGAAATTTGAAGATTGCCATTTAAGTTATCTCCGCGACGCGCTGAAGGCTCAGGTTAAATACTGTCTCACTAAAAAGGCTTTAATTCTTCGCCCAGGTGTCAGATTTGGGCGAATTATATATCAATGGAAATTTTATTCAATTTCCCACGCGATAGGAAGTAAAAACTATGGAAATACCATATGTATAAGAATGAATTCTTATTTCAAAGCAAGTTATAACATCCTTGAGGGGATTTTCAAGTTAAGAAAAAGCACGAGTATTACAATTTGTAACCCCAATTGGAAGGGTGTCAATCCCGCTCTACTGGTAAGGAAAAGCTATGGGTGACCCTCATATGATAGTGTCCCCTAGACGAGAATGGTGGGACCCTTATCTGACAGTACTTAACTACCTCATCAACCCTTATCGACATTGTTGATGTCTCAACCTATGCTGGCTACATAGTTCTGGAATGTAAGAATGACTACTAAGGATCACACCCTCATCTGATAGTGTTTGTCCCCATCCTTGGGTTTACTCGGTGCTAAATTCTACTCCCATCTGAATGGACACTTAACATGATTTACTGAACTGAACATGAGCTGAATTATTGAATTCTGTTGACTGGCGGAATACTACCGATATCTGACAACTGACTGAGGTCATGAGATCATGGAGATTTTCCTGAGTCATAAGACTGTCTGAAGTCTTAGAATTCATAGTGTGACTGAGAGTATCGTGAAAACATGACATGTCTCTAAGCACAGCTAATATTTTGGGTAAAAGTTCCGCCAGGAGTCGATACAAGGAAACTGACAAAGCATGACATGCTCGAATACATAATAATCATTATAATACATTTACTGAAGCATTTCATCAAACATGCGATAGACATAAGCTTTTACATAGATGGGAATTTCCTGATATCATGCTAATTAGATATTTTTCCTTCATCTAGGCATTTAATCAAACACACGGTAGGTATAGAATGTGTAAACAATATCATACAAAAATTAACTATCATGATTCAATTCTAATTTAATCATTCAAGAGTTTAGTCATAGGATTTCATGAATCTATACCTATACAAATTAATCCATATGGAATTTAGCACTCATTCATGGAATACAATTCAATTACTCATTATCAACATGAACAAAAGCAACCAAATCATGAAATTCATAAGAAAATTGATAACTTGAATTTAGAAAAGGGATTCTTGGGCTTCATGGATGAAAGGAGTCCATGAATGAACACTATGCATACCTTAGTTCGTGATTTTGTAAAGATTGACGGTAAAACTTTCTTGAAATTGGATCTTCTTTGAAAACCCTAGCTTGTTCTTGAGAGAAACTTGACAGAAACTAGTATATTTTGGGTGAAAAGTGGTTGAATCACATGTTAAAGGGCTTAAATAAGGGTGGGAAGTTGACCTTTTTAACCCTGGATACGTCATTTAATTTCAGTGACAAATTCCAGAATTGGACCCTTGGCGCGACGCGGCGCTATCACGCTGTGTCACTAGATTTTGACAATTGAGAAATTGAGGGATGGCACGATGCGGGGCCATCGTGTTGCCACTTCTTTTTTGACCTAGAACTTTTGCGCGATGCGGGGGAAATCGTGTTGAGACACTAGAAAATGGACAATTCTAAATTTGGGCCCTGGCGCGACGTGCCATAATCGTGGACCCCTACTGGAATTTGCCAAATTCCATTTCCTCTTGCGGCGCGGTGCGCCACTGACTAATATGGTGCTTTTTATGACGAGAAGTTGAAATAGTCATAACTTCTGACCCGATTATTGAATTTGGGCGAATCTTATATCGATGGAAAGATTATTGAATTTCCTACATGACAAAAGTGAAAATCTTGAAAATTACTCATGTAATAACGATCATTCAATTTATAAGCTAATACTAGACATTCTTGAGATGAAATTAGATATGAAAAAGTATGGGGTATTACAACAACTCAGCCATAGATCAATTTGCCCAAGACCCAAAAGCAAACGATGATTCAAGAATGGAGTTTGACTCAGAAGCTTTACATAATTTGGATATGTAAGCAATGACGATATCTACAAAAGACAAAATAACAGATGTATGCAATATCAGATAAATAAATTGACGAAGAAGAATTAAAGAAAGACATTAGCCGCCGGGCCCACCCAAGTTGATAAAGTCTTCCTAAAGTCTTTAGAAAAGATTTAAAGTCCACAAAAAAGTTAGATTTGAAGTCCACAAATTCCTATAAATACCCACCTTTATGGAAGACAAAAACATGTACAAAGAGAGAAAAAAACAAGAAAAAATCAAGAGTGAGAAAGTTCTTTAGTTTTCTTAAGTTCTTTAAGTTTCTTAGTTTCTAAATTTTATAAGTTACTTCTAAAAAAAAGAGTGTGTGAAAAGTGTGAAAAGTTTTCTTAGTTCTTCATTTTTCGGTAGCTGTCAAGTTTTCAGGGGACTCCCGAAAGTGAAACCTCACTTCTTCCTTAAGGCATGTAACTAGTAGTTACATAGATTTTTGTATTTTTTTCCCAAGTTTGTAAATTATGTTTGAATTAATCAAGTTTATATTTTCTTTCACATGTGTTTTATTATTAAGATCTGGATCACCGGTGGTTTTTCGCCAGTTTTTTTTATCTTGTTAAATTTGTAAATTACTTATAAAAATGTAACACCCCGATTTTCTGAACCGGAATGCTACACAGTGCTCATGACCCTGAAGGACCACAAGCTAACCCATGACTAATATTTGTACCTGTATACTGCATAATATATCATAAAAGGCGGAAACATGAACATGAAAGGCCATAAGGTTCGAACTGAATAAACGTCTGATAACAAAATGTCTGAAAAAGGTATAACAATACAAAAATAAGTCATAAATACTGAAAATAATGAGATCTGAATATCTAATCTAACATCTAGTCTGAAAGCCTCTAACTGAACTGAATAAGGAGTTGAAGGAACATGTCTCCAACTAACTATATCTAGCAACTGAATAGCAAATGTAGCAATAATCATATCATCCTCGAATGAGAAGGACTCACTATAAACTCTGAACACTGGAATGCTACTGCTGATCTGGAGCTCGTGCCTCTGAACCTATGGTGTAATATAAGAGAAAGCACCATAACGCAAATGCGTCAGTACGTCTGAATGTATCAAGTATACGAGTGAGATAGGCTAAATGCAAAGGGTTATATGCATGAATAATGCTGACTAATATGGACGTGAGAATAGATACATGCATACATAACTGTAACTGAACTCGTGGAGATATTGACTACTGAGTCTTAATATTGACAACATGAGTGTACTGATATTGAGATACTGAATAGATGAACGACTATTTTTGACAGTTTGAATTATGAAGAACTGCTCTGGTTGACTGTGTCTGACAGTCCTGAAGCTGAATATTGATATCATGAATTTTGATAACTAATATGACTGATACATAAGTTCAGAAAAATGATATAACTGATATAACTGTGATGATCGGCCCTAACCGTTGTAATTGATACTGAGCGACTATATCTGACAGTCTAAGTTCTGATGGAACTATCTGAGTTTTGTTCTACTTGGATTAACTAAATCTGAGATCAGTCCTATCTAGCGGGCGATCATGAGTATACTAATAATAAGGATGATTTGACTTAGTCTAAGATCAGTCCTATCTAACGGGTGATCTTTAAAGCTAATGATTCTGATACTGATTAATCATAGTTGAGATCAGTCCTAGCTAATGGGTGATCTTGAAGTCTATTTATAATGATAAGCATTGACTGTATCTAACAGTACTGAATCTGTACTACTAAGATGAGTTGACTATGTCTGACAGTCTTAAATCTGTAACTAAAACTGTGTGATGTGTTCATCTAACCGACATGACCCAAGCTAAGCTGACTGGGGTCCAATCTCTGCCCTGACTGGAAGGGTGTCAGTACCGCACTACCAGTAAAGACATTTGTTGTGGAATAAGTCCTAATCTAGCGGGTGACTCCTGGGATCAGTCCTATATATATAAATGTGCTAACGGGTGACCCCTGAGTATGTCAGTCCTATCTAACGGGTGACATCTTATACCTACGCTGGCTATGTAGTTTTGGAACTTAGGGATTGTTTCTAAGGATCTCAGTCCTAATCTAGCGGGTGAGTCCCTATCCCTAGGCTCACTCGATATTGCATCGTACTCCCATATGAAAGACACTAAACTAAATAACTGGGATGAACTGAATAACTGAACTGAACTGATTAGCTGAACTGATGATGATTAACTAGACTGATACTAGTGGTATTATTTTGCGGAGCTAAACTACGTTTATTGGATTCCGATGACTGATGGAATGTACTGAGTTCTGAGGACTGGTTGAGAGTACTGAAGTTACTAAGATTGATTTTGAATACTGAGGTTACAAATATTACTGAGTACTGAGATCACTGAGATTACTGATCCACTGAGATTACTGAGGTTACTGAGCACTGAGATTACTGAGAATACTAAACTACTGAGATTACTGAGTTTTCCTGAGTCACATGATTGACTGCATTCTACCGAATCATGGCTTGATTTTGTATATCGTGAAACATGACATGGCTATCGGCACACATCTATAGTTTTCGGGTACAAATACCCCCAGGACTCGATGGAAGGAAACTGACACGACATGATTGACTTGATCATAAGATTAGAGTCCACAATTCACATTATCATAAATAGAGGATATTATACATCATGTAGTTCCTCAACATATTAAGCATGGTAGGGAGTGCATAACTATATTTCGTGTGCATATTGTATATCTTCATTATCATACATGCTTCATACAACAACAATAGCAACAATGAATAGCATGGAATTTATATTGGAATGTATAACTAGCATGGACTTGTCATCTAGTTATCATGGAATCGTGTGAATATGAACTTCTAGCATCCTAGGCATTTTATCAAACACCTTGCATGCATTTTTTAAGGCATAGGTGGATTTCATACTTGCATCATATCAAACCACCTAAAGTTCATGTTTTTCAACTAACAACCATATATATTCCATGAAAACACCTTTAGATAGTATCTTGAAACTTAAACAACAATCATCAACATGTACATGTACATGCTCATATCACCACAAAAAGTTTACAAAATAACATTTAAAAACATGATTCTTGAGCTCTATGAACAAATTGGATCCATAGATGAACACTACGCATACCTTAAAGCTTGATCTTGAAAGAGATTTAATGTTTCTCAAGGTTCCTTAAGAAATTCTTAGGATTTCCCTTGATTTTTCTTGACTAGGGTTTAACTCCTTTGGGAAAGAATGATCTTGTTCCTGAGGAAATGATCTTGAGAGGAAACCCTAATCTTGTGGTTGAAAGTGTATGAGAGAACTTTTTGAGATGTTTTAACTAAAGAAAATTGAAGATAATACGTTCCTTGAGGGTTATAAGTCGTGGTAAGTGAAGGGAAAAGACTAAAATACCCTTATGAAATAAATTCCCAGTTGCTGAAAATAATAGCTGACGATATTTGTGACAAGGCGTCACACAGAAGCTGGATTCTGCCTAAGGCTGACAACATTTTTGACATGGCATCAAAAATGTGGTAAGCCATCAAAAATGTCGTCACACAGAATCTGGATACTGCCTAGGGCTGATGACCTTCGTGATAGGGCGTCACAAATGTGGTAAGCTACCACGAATGTCGTCACTTAGGAGTTGGTTTCTGCCTAAGGTTGATGACCTTCGTGGTAGGGAGTCACAAGTGTGGTAAGCTACCACGAATATCTTCACTTAGGATCTGGTTTCTACCTAAGGCTAACGACCTTCGTGGTAGGGCGTCACAAATGTGGTAAGCTACCACGAATGTCGTCACATTGTTTCCATCCTGACATGCTGGAGTAAAATAGGAATAAATTTTTTCTCCGATATCAGATTTAGGAGAAATTGGTATCGTTGGAAATATAATTGAATTATCTACCTGTTGATATGTCATGAGATCAAAAATTCCAAGTATAATGAGATATATGCTTCTTTGAAGTTGATTATACCAATATCCTTTTCAAGAATTCAATCGGTAAGGAATGTTTTTATTCGTCTGATAGCTGGGAGTTATTTGAAGCCTTAATATACATCTAACTTACTCATAAAACTATAAAATAACCATTATGTACTATGAATGATCTTGTTACATGGCTCTAATATTGGTTTGTATTTTTCGGGGTATTACAAAAAATACCCTCAGTATATGGTTATTCTGTCATTATTTTAGAAATAACGATGGATTAATATGTAAATTCCTAGGGACTTGGAAAGTCCAAAAAAGATTAAAAAGGACTATTTTTATTCTCCTGGGGTGTGATTAAAGAAGATATATTGCTAAAATACCTAAAACTTAAGAGAAAGAGATGAACAGGGTATAAAAAAATCAAAAAATCAAAAAATACAAAAATAATTTATTTTGGGAGAAAATATACTTGGATCTTTATGACATGGAAACTTACACTGGACTAAGGACAACAAAGGACTGAGTACTGAGTAGTACTTTACACCATATTAAAACACAACCGCGATAACTTTGCTTTAATATCTTAAAATTACTTACCTGTTTTAATTACTTGTTATATATAATTTGCTTTCTATATTTATCTGTCTATAAACTATACTAACTATATAATCTACGATATATTATATCTATATAGTCTATGATATATATTGTGATACATATACTAAAGGATATATATATATATATATACATACATAAGTAATATATACATACATAGTTCTACTAATTATTGAAAGTTTTGTGGAATATTGTCTTATAAGCTTCCTAAAGTGCTTTAGTACTTTCTCCTAGAAATGTTTCTAAATATCTATACATAATTTCTGGATTTGGTTCTTAATTACCCTGTATATGTTGTATGTAGTCTGCTATAACTATATTTTTTCATATGTCTATTACATGATTCCATGTCTGAGGGTCATGGGCTGGCAAGTTTAAAATTTTTCCTTTATTACCTCCTTCTTGTAATCTAATGGGTTCTTCTATTGGCATTCTTTTTTCCTCCAGGTTTTATGTTTTTTTCTGCTTGATTGTCTAAGTTTAGTCTAAATACTCTATATCTTGGTAAATTTCCTGTTGTTAATGGTATATTTTGCATACCGGTTGTTCTCTGGAAAGGGCTTATAGTGTTTGTTTCACTTTCCATGAATTCTTTTATACTTTTGAATTATTAGATGGAGACTGTGACGAGTATGAACGAGAATACAACTCAGCCATGGATCAATTTGCCCAAGACCCAAACGCAGGCGATGATTCAGGAATGGAGTTTGACTCAGAAGCTTTACACAATTTGGATACGTAAGCAATGACGATATCTACAAAAGAAAAATTAACAGACGTATGCAATATCAGATAAATAAATGAACGGAGGAGAATTAAGGAAAGATATTAGCCGCCGGGCCCGATAAAGTCTTGCTAAAGTCTTTAGAAAAGATTTGTAGTCCAAAAATAAGATTTGAAGTCCACAAATGTCTATAAATACCCCCATTATGAAAAACTGAAAAATGTACCAAAGAGAGAAAAAAGCGAGAAAAAATCAAAAGTGAGAAAGTTGTTTAGTTTTCTTAAGTTCTTTAAGTTTCTTAGTTTCTCAAGTTTGTAATTTACTTCAAAAAAAAAAGAGTGTGTGAAAAGTGTGAAAAGATTTCTTAGTTCTTCATTTTCCGATAGCTGTCAAGTTTTTAGGGGACTCCAGAAAGGGAAACCTCACTTCTTCTTTAAGGCATGTAAGTAGTAGTTACATAGATCTCTGTATTTTTCTCCTAAGTTTGTAAATTATGTTTGAATTAATCAAGTTTATATTTTCTTTTACATGTGTTTTATTATTAAGATCTTGATCGCCGACGGTTTTTCGCCAATTTTTCTAATCTTGTAAAATTTGTAAGTTACTTATAAAAATACCCCCAATATATGGTTATTCTTTCAGTGTTTTAGCAATAACGATGGATTAATCAGTAAATTCCTAGGGACTTGGAAAGTCCAAAAAGGTTAAAAAGGATTGTTGTTATTCTCTTGGGGTGTGATTAAAGAAGATATATTGCTAAAATACCTAAAACTGGAGAGAAAGATATGAACATGGTATAAAAGAAAAAGAAGTCAAAAAAACAAAAAATGCAGAAATAATTTATTTTGGGAGAAAATATACTTGGATCTTTATGACTTGGACACTTACACTGGACTAAGGACAACGAAGGAGGGAGTACTGAGTAAGATTTTACATCATATAAAACACATCTGCATTAACTCTGCTTTATTTTCTCATATCCATTAACTTTCTTTAATTACTTGCTTTGCTTATAACATATACTATGACTTTCTTATTAATTTTTTGCTTTGTTTATATATCTACCTAATATTATTATCTATATATATTATATATATTAACTGTCTATGTTACAGCTATTATATCTACCTATATCTACTTGTCTATTTTATCTGTCAATTATTATTGTTATTATCTATTATTTATTTATTATATTCTCTATTATTATTATATTGATATTATTATCTGTCTATATTATCTATCTATTATTATTATCCATTATCTATATTATAAACACTTGACTATTTTATTATGAAGTACATGGAATTAGAATCGACATAGGACACGATAATAGAAGGATAAGTTATTTAAGGAAAAGGTGTGACTTAGTAGATATTCCTTTAGGATAAAATTAAGTAAGAATATATGAAAACGCATCCTTTTGAGAGACAAATACAAAGATAATATAATCAATTATATAAAGAAATAAGACAAAGAAACGACATTTTAAGAATAGAACAAAGACTAATAAATCTAATAGAAATAAAAGAAACTACAGAATTACCAGAAGCAATAATTATTTCAGACTTTATAAATTTAGTAAATTGCATAAATCATATAAGTTTGTGAAAGTGTAGATTGGAAAGTATTAGATATTGTATAGACTATAGAAATTTTAGAATACAAACAACTAGAAAATAGTGTAGTAACAATACACCCTCGTTAGGATAAAGAATAGTAGTATAAAAATAGATAATTTAAAGAAGCTAGAATATTTAGATCTAACAATTCCAGCTGAAAAGAAATACAGACGTTTTAAAGATAATTCTCTTATTAGATGTAATTTTAACAACGGAGAACATACTTTACATGGAGAAAATCCACAATTAAATACTATTACAGATTTTATCATAAACCTAGGAGAAAAGACTCAACAAGAAAATACAAAAATATTAAAAAGTCTAGAGATATTAGAAGACCTGCAAAACAAATAAAAGAATTTGTTAAGCAAAATAGAATTAAATTTTGATTTCCTAAAGAACCAATAAGCAGAATTAGACATAAAATTTAAAGTTTTAATTAATAAAGACAAGGGTAACCTAGAAAATCTTGAAATAAAGCTAGTATTACAAGAAGTATAAAAAGAAATTAACCAAATAAGACATATAATACTCTCATGAATGATATACTACAAGATAAACTTTATTTAGCAATATTACAAAAGGTTGCACAAATTGAACCATCCCGAAAGATTATCAGATCATCAACCCCAAGGAAAAACAGACTCCTTAATCATAAAAAAAAATATTAGAATTTTATTACTATTAGAACTTAATAAAAAACTTAAAAGAAGAAAAACAAAGAGACAGTCAAGATAAAACTATAGACAAATTAATAGAGCAACTAAAAAAAAGAGAAATAACCCCTCAAAAAGAATTAAAAGAAGCTAAAATAACTAAATCAAAATCATGGACCTTTTTTCAGCATCCCCAAGTAGATCAAGACCAAGTTTTACCCAAGAAAGATTAATAACAAACATGTTATCAAGAATCATAAATAGACCCAAAATGAATTCAACACAACAGTTAGAAGAGATAGTAGACGTAGACAAAGATATACAACTTTTTTAACAAAACAAATTAAAATTATTAAGTGCTAAGACTTTATACAATGAAGGAATATTTTCAATGGCACAATTATATAAACATTAAAGGGAAGACCAATTATGCGTAATTGGAAATGATAGTGGTAGCGTAAATTTAATAAGTCCAAAATCTTTAAGACAGATTGAAAAATCAAATATGAGCCTCATGCATATGGGACTCATAGTAGTAGGTTTAAAAGGCCTAACTAGAAAAAATTTAGGAACTAAGGTATTAGTTACAATATATGATAAAAGATGGTCAGACTTGAGAAGATCCATAATAGGAATAACAGAAGTAGACATGTTAACAAATGGAGAACTTTTTTATTGTAGCCCAGATTATATGATAAACTTTGTAGAATTTGGAAAATATATAAAGATAGGAATCCAGACTAAAGGATATGAAGAAATGAATAAAGGTAATAATTTACTAATATGTGTAGGATTTATAGGAAAACTTACCTCTAATAATAGTATAAAGTTTAATCTAAAAGTAGATGATGTAGTAAGTTTAATGGGAAATAAAGGTATTAGATTAATGAAACCCCTAAAAATAAACTCAGAAAAATATGCAGGATTAGAATGAAATTTAGAAAGATTTACTAAGAAAGAAATACTAAAGACAACCGATCATTTAATGTATATAAACAATAAAGGACAAGCTTCAGTAAGATTCACAGACTACCAATAAAACAAATGAAAAAAAGACTGATGAAGAAATTGAAGAAAGTGAGAATACTAATTTTATGAATATAGAAATATTAGAAGAATGTTTTAAAGTAAATAAAGCTATAATAAAAATAGAAGCCCTATATGAAATAAATAGCAATAGCGTATTTAAATGCACAGGCTGTAAATTAGGAAACTTAGACCTTGAGGAAATGAAAGAGCATTTTATAAAATATGAATTAAGAACAGATAATTATGGTTATACACGTAAAAAGAAACTAAAAGGTGAAGACTCAGAATAGATTTATAGTATAGACGAAAGTATAAAAGAATTTATGAAAAGCGCGGCAAGCTCCTCAAGCCCTTTCCAAAGAACAACCGGTATGCAAAATGTACCATTAACAATAGGAAATTTACCAAGACATAGAGTATTTAGAACAAACCCAAACACTCTGATAGAACAAGCCATAAAACCTAGAGGAAAAAAAATATCAATAGAAGAACCCATTAGATTACAAGAAGGTGATAATAAAGGAAAGATTTTAAACTTGCCAGCCCATGACCCTCAGGAATGGAATAATGTAATAGACATAGTGAAAAATGTAGTTATAGCAGACTACATACAACATAAACAAGGTAATCAAGAACTAGATGCAGAAATTATGTATAGATATTTAGAAACATTTCTAGGAGAAAGTACTAAAGCACTTTGGGAAGCTTATAAGATAATATTCCCACTAAACTTTCAAGAACTAGTAGAACTAGGCTCAAATCCATACAATTTTGTAAACAAAGTACATACTCAACTAACAGGACATGATCCCAATAGTGGATTAGTAGTATTACAACAAAGAGCTTTAATAAATTTAGAACAACTAAGTATTAATCATTGGTCAAGAATTAAAGAATATTTAAATGATTACTTTTATTATTGTACAATTAGTGGGAACTCATTTGATCAGACTCTAGGAGCTAGATTATTTAATAAATTACCAGGGGCTCTAGGAAGAGAGATAAAAGAAAAATGGTCCAAGAAAGAATGAGTAATACAAAACCCAAACAACCCAAGGTCAATAGGACAAAGAATACGACATGTAATGGATATATTACAAGAAAAATGTACAAATATACAGATACAAAATAATTAAAAAGAAGTGATACAGTTTTTTGTAAAAACATATAAACTACACAACATTATGACCAAGATTATAAAAAGAAAAAATATAAAAAGACATATAAAAAAGACTATCTCCCTAAGAAGAAATATTATTTAAGAAGATCAACTGCAAAGAATCCATACCTAGATAAGGATAATCATGTAAGAAAATATAACACCAGTAGAACCTACAAAAATAAATTAGAATGTTTTACCTGCGGTAGCATAGAGCACTTAGCAAATACTTGTCCAAGGAGAATCAATAATAAATCTAGGAATGCATAATTAATAGAAGATGTAAATGAAAATTTAATAAATGTAGACGAATATATGTCAGATAATGAAAGTATATACTCTATTAGAAGTATGGAAGTCTTTGAAGAGGAAATAAATAAATCTGATTCTTTCGATTCTGGAGAAGAGGAATTTATAAATGAAATAGGATTAGAAAAGACAATCTCACACTACTATGATTTATTAAATTTGATAGAAGAACGTGAACATGAATTTGAGGAAGGAAAAGGATTAGACAATAATTAGTGTTGTTTTTGTATGTGGTTTCCAAGTAAAAACAAAAGAGCAAAATGTAGGAAATCTTACAAGGAAGGATGCATAAAATGTATACAAAAAAACTCAGAGATCCTAAAAATTCAAAATCAACAACAATTTAAGTAATTTTCACAAGAAACAACCTGAACCAATAGTTAAAACACCAAACGATAAAACATTAGAATTAGAAGGAAGACTAAAAATATTAGAAATAAGAGTTTATAACCTCGAAAAACATAAAGAGGTAATTACAGAGGAAGACTTATTAGAAGTAAAATTATTAAATACATTTGTTGAAAATAATAGAGTTAGACAGAAAAAATCAATGATGATACCATTTGAAAGAATGGTATGTAATGAAGAAAAGAAAATTAGTACAGTCAAAGTTTTAACAAGAATAAAAATTCAAGACTATGAGTTCGAGACTTTAGCTATAGTTGATTCTGGATGTACAAGGAGCATTTTAAACAGCAGAATTTTACCAGCAAAACTAATTAAAAAATTGTCAAAACCTCAAGAATCCATACAAATGGACGGAACATATAATACCTATATAGCAGACTATATACCAAAAGAAAAAATAAGTTTTATTAATATTATGAAAAATTCTACCAACCATCAAATACACTTAGTGAAATACTAGTTAGAGATTTAATCATAAAAGCAGACTTTGTGTTAGGATTAGACTTTATGGTACAAAATAATGGAGGATATTTAGTTACAAAAAATTGGGTAATATTCGCCAGTAATATCACTCACTCACCAGTACAGACACAACCTACTTTAACTAAACATCATTTTCTTAAGGATAAGCCTGATGAAAACTCAGATGACCAAATAAAACCCGAAATACCACTAGAATGTGATAAAGGAGAAAATTGTACATGTAATGATAATAAAAAGGCAACAATGTATGAAGAATTACAAGATTTATTAGTAGTAGAAGAAATAGAAAAAGACTATACTTTAATAGAAATGGATATAGAATTATATAATTTTAAGAAAGGTATACAGCAGATAGAAGTAATAAAAGATCAAAAAGACTTAGAGAAAATAATACAAATCCTAGATAAGATAGAGATAATCGGAGAAAAACCCCTGCAACATTGGGACTCCAATCAAATTACCTGCAAATTAGAAATAATTAATCCAAAATATACTATAAAAACAGCATCTATAGAAGCTACAAATGAAGACCTTAAAGACTTTAAAATGCAAATAAAAGAGCTACTAGAATTATGAATAATTAGAAGATCTACATCGAGACATAGGTCAGCAACTTTCATAGTAAAAAACTATAGTGAAATAATAAGAGGAAAAGCTAGAATGGTAATAAATTACAAAAGACTAAATGATAAAACTGTAATGGATGGATATAAGTTACCAGACAAAAGAGAATTAATAAACAGAATACAAGGAAGAAAAGTATTTAGTAAATTTGATTGTAAATCTGGATATTGGCAGATTAAAATGAATGAAGATAGTATCGAATGGACAGTTTTCACATGTCCAGAAGGACATTTTGAATGGCTGGTCTTGCCGTTTGGATTAAAGACGGCTCCTCTAATTTTTCAAAAAAAAAGATGGATAGTATTTTTAGGGACAATAAAAATTTTGTATTAGTTTACGTAGATGATATTTTAGTCTTTAGTAATAATATGAGAGAACATTTAGGACATTTACAACAAGTTTTTAAATTATTTATTGATAATGGAATAATAATAAGTAGAAAGAAAATGGAATCATGTAAAATTAGTATTAATTTATTAGGAGTAGTTACTGGAGACGGTAGAATAAAATTACAACCACACATAGCTAAAAAAGTCTTAGAAATGCCAGATAAATTAGACAAGACTAAGGATTTACAAAAAAATTTAGGACTTTTCAATTATGCTAGAGCTTTTATCAAAGACTTAGATAAAGTAGCAGGATCGTTATATTCTAAAACAGGATCAACAGGCCAAAAAACTTTTAATACTGAAGACATAAAATTAGTTCAACAACTTAAAATCATGATACAAGACATCCCAGACTTAACGTTACCATTAGAAATGGATTATTTAAGAGTCGAGACAGATGGAAACCTTCAAGGATGGGGAGCGGTATTAAAAGCAAAACCTAACAAATATAGTGACAAAAAGGATGAGAAAATATGGGCTTATTCAAGTGGAAAATATAAAGAAAAGGGTAAATTAAATAGCATAGATGCAGAAACACTAGAAGTAATATATGGCTTAAATAGTTTCAAACTTTACATATTAAATAAACTAGAAATACTAGTAAGAACAGACTGTGAGGCCAAAGTAAAATTCTATCAGAAAATAAAAGAGAAAAATAGTAGTAAACGGAGGTGGTTAAATTTCCTAAATGTCACTTCAATTTATAATATTGTTCTAGAACATATTAAAGGAAAGGATAATAAATTAGCAGATCAACTAAGTAGATTAATCAAAGAAGACAACTAACGATTTTTGTTTTAGTATGAATACAGGAAAAGAAAAAGGCAAGGCAGAAGCCTCATCATCTCAAGACTATCTAAAGACACTAATGAGCAACACTCATTTTAGACCACTTACAATGCTACAACAGCCAAAATTAGATAGAATAATTTTTTGACCACACAACTTGGTATACTACGAACCATCCAACTTAACTTTCAGACGAAAGCTGGAAGTACAAGTGGATAAGTCGTAGATATGTCTACTACACAATTTATGGATAGCTTATAATAGAAGAGACAATAGTTATTTTGTTTTAGTTCTAAATGCATTAAGTTATTATTTTACTGAGAAAAATACTACTAATAGGTTTAAATTCTATGTCGTTCTCAGAGGACATCAGCAAGGCGTGTTCCAGACTTGGATAGAGGAATGGTTGCCATAAAAGATTATAAAACACCTCCTTATAAATGTTTTTATTACCTCTCAGAGACTCCAGACTATGCTCGGAGAAATCTGGGACCAAATTATTTTATTACTCCAACTTTAAGACCAGAAACTCAAAAAATTCCTCAATATAATATTAATAAAGGCACAGACAAAATTATATTTTGTGATCATTGTTCCTCTATGACCGAAGGTTTTAAAAGACTGAATCAAGACAATGAAGTTTTAAGACAAGATAATGAAAACCTTGTAAAAGAAAAAGGACAAATGTTAGAACATATAAGTATTTTACAAGACCGTATAAAAATCCTTCATTTAGAACTTTCACAACAGACTCAACCAATCTATGAGACCCAGCCAAAGAGTTCTCGGTCTTCTTTAAAAAAGAAAAATCCCACTGTATCGGGTAATGATACAGCTAGTCCAGCTCAAACGGTAGCTAGTAAAGACTTTTAAAATTCGTTAATGGGTGTGTGTTCCCCAATAAACGCAAAAAGACCTACTATATCGGGTAATGATATAGCTAGTCCAACTCAAACGGTAGCTGGTAAAGACTTATCAAATTCGTTGACTGCTGACACTTTGCCAAAAAGTATAGGGAGAATACTCCCAGCATATTTTAAAACCACAGGTACTCAGACAACAGATGAAGGAAGTTCTTCTAAGAATAAGAAGGGTTTTTCATTAAGAAAAAATAAAAATGAAAAAAGAAATATAGAAAAAATAGTAGTAGACTCAATAAAAAAGTTGTTAGAAGAACAATTGCCCAAGGAGATAGCAATGAATCCAGAACCACTAGGGCAAAGACCCAGAATTTCTTTATTCCAAGAAAAGAAACAAGATCACCTAGAACTGGAACAAGACTGGGATTATCAAATGGAGTCAGTGACGAGTATAAATGAGAATACAACTCAGTTATGAATCAATTTTCCCAGGACCCAAACGCAGACGATGATTCAGGAATGGAGTTTGACACAGAAGCTTTACACAATTTGGATACGTAAGCAATGACGATATCTACAAAAGACAGACAAAATAACAGATGTATGCAATATCAGATAAATAAATCTACGGAGGAAAACTAAAGAAATACGTTAGCCTCCGGGCCCACCCAAGTGGATTAAGTCTTGCTAAAGTCTTTAGAAAGGATTTGAAGTCCACAAAAAAGTTAAGATTTGAAGTCCACAAATTCCTATAAATACCCTCCTTTATGGAAGACAAAAACATGTACCAAAGAGAGATAAAAGAAAGAAAAATTCAAGAGTGAGAAAGTTCTTTAGTTTTCTTAAGTTCTTTAAGTTTCTAAGTTTCTAAAATTTGTAAGTTACTTCCAAAAAAGAAGAGTGTATGAAAAGTGTGAAAAGTTTTCTTAGTTCTTCACTTTCAGGTAGCTGTCAAGTTTTCAGGGGACTCCCGAAAGAGAAACCTCACTTATTCCTTAAGGCATGTAAATAGTAGTTACATATATCTTTGTATTCTTCTCCCAAGTTTGTAAATTATTTTTGAATTAATCAAGTTTATATTTTATTTCATATATGTTTTATTAAGATCTGGATAGCTGGCGGTTTATCATCAGTTTTCTGATCTTGTAAAATTTGTAAATTACTTATAAAAATACCCTCAGTATGTGGTTATTCTCTCAGTGTTTTAGAAATAACGATGGATTAATCTGTAAACTCTAGGGACTTGAAAAGTTCGAAGAAGATTAAAAAAGGACTGTTGTTATTCTCCCGGGTGTGATTAAAGAAGATATTGCTAAAATACCTAAAACTGAAGAGAAAGAGATGAACAGGGTATAAATTAAAAAAATCAAAAACCCAAAATGCAAAAATAATTTATTTTGGGAGAAAATATACTTGGATCTTTATGACTTTGACACTTACACTGGACTAAGGACAACGAAACAGTGAGTACTGAATAGGACTTTACGCCATATTAAAACACAACCTTGATAACTCTGCTTTAATATCTTAAAATCACTTACCTGCTTTTAATACTTGTTATATATAATTTTCTTTATATATTAATTTGTCTATAGTACTATACTAACTATATAATCTACGATATATTATATCTATATAATCTACGATATATATTATAATACATATACTAAAGGATATATATATACATACATAAGTAATATATATCCTTGCTTATTATTATTATTACTAGTAGTAGTATAAGTTGTCTATATATAAGATTATAATATATATTTAATACAAAGTATAATTCATATACATATATTTCTGCTTATATATACACTTACTAACATATATATATACTTATACTTATTAGAATATATATATTTTACTTATATATATAAATACTAGTTACTATTTATTATTAACTTTGTTTATATATTATTAATATATCTATCTATCCGTCCTGTCAATTATTATTGTTATTATCGATTATCTGTTCATTATATTCTCTACTATTACTATATTTTTATTATTATCTGCCTATATTACCTATCTATTATCTATATTATAACCATTTATCTATTTTATTTGTATTAAGTGCCAACCATCAATGGCTTTGATAAGTCTTTACTAGCTACCATTTGAGCTAGACTAGGTGTATCATTACCCGATACAGTAGGTCTTTCTGCATTCATTAGGGAACTCACACCAATTAACGAATTTGAGAAGTCTTTACCTGCTACCGTTTGAGCTAGACTAGTTGTATCATTACCCGATACAGTGGGTTTTTCCATTTTTAAAGAAGAAGGAGAACTCTTTGGCTAGGTCTCATAAATCGGTTGAGTCTATTGTGAAAGTTCAAATTGAAGGATTTTTATACGGTCTTGTAAAATATTTATATGTTCTAACATTTGTCCTTTTTCTTTTACAAGGTTTTTATTATCTTGTCTTAAAACTTCATTGGTTTGATTCAGTCTTTTAAAAGCTTCGGTCATATAGGAACAATGATCACAAAATATAATTTTGTCTGTGCCTTTGTTAATATTATATTGAGGAATTTTTTGTGTTTCTGATCTTAAAGCTGGGGTAATAAAATAATTTGGTCCCAAATTTCTCCGTGCATAGTCTAGAGTCTCTAACAGGTCATAAAAACCCTTTATAATAGACATACTAAAGGATATATATATATATACATACATACATACATATGTAATATATATTCTTGCTTATTATTATTATTACTAGTAGTAGTATAAGTTGTCTATATATAAGATTATAATATATATTCAATACATAGTATAATATATATACATATATTTACTGCTTATATATACACTTACTAACATATATATATACTTATACTTGTTAGCATATATATATTACTTATATATATAAATAATAGTTACTATTTATTATTAACTTTGTTTATATATTATTAATATATCTATCTATTTGTCCTGTCAATTATTATTGTTATTATATATTAGCTGTTTATTATATTCTCTATTATTACTATATTGTTATTATTATCTGCCTATATTACCTATCTATTAACTATACTATAACCGTTTGTCTATTTTATTGGTATCAGAGCCCTAAGATTCTAGGAGACTTTACTATATATGTTGTTGTCAAGAACTGAGAAATGAAAACCTAGGCCCTACGAACGTTTAGTAATATTAGATTTAGAATATTATTGGTCTAATAGAATTTTAAGGAAGGAATATATGAAGTTATATAATATCTTACTACACCAAAGGCAGTTAAATATTAAATTATTTGAGCTTTCTACAAAATAAAGAGAAAAAATAACGACAGAACTAGAAGACATAGATAATAGATTAAGAGAAGTTAGAGAACAAATATCTTATATTAACCACGAGCTTTGGGTAGATAAGATTTTGAGAGATATGTATCCTTTTTATTTGACCTAATGAATACACCACATAAATATACAGAAACATTAAGAGAAATTGAAAAAAAAATTATATAGTTTATACATAGAATATAAAAGACTTAGTACTACAAAAGAACACCCTATAACCGTAGACAAACTAATTACTACAATATCCGAATTAGAATATCATTTAATAAAACATCTTAAGTTTAGAAATAATAATAAATGAAATGACATCCTTTTGCTAATAATATACAACTAAGATATTGGTTTCTAAATAAAGCAATAATACAAAGGGCAAAGAGAGAAGAATTAGAAATAGTTTTGAGCAATTATTTGGATTTACTAACAACTCTAGAACTATCACAATTAGAATCATTCAAAGAATATTTAAGTGTAATAAGATGGGAAGTACATGGGATTAGAATCGACATAGGACACGATAATAGAAGGATAAGTTATTTAAGGAAAAGGTGTGACCTAGTAGATATTCCTTTAGGATAAAATTAAGAAAAATATATATGAAAATGCATCCTTTTGCGAGACAAATACAAATAGAATATAATCGATTATATAAGGAAATAAGACAAAGAAACGACATTTTAAGAATAGAACAAAGACTAATAAATCAAATAGAAATAATAGAAACAACAAAATTACTAGAAGCAATCATTATTTCAGACTTTATAAATTTAGTAAATTACATAAATCATATAAGTTTGTTAAAGTGTAGATTGGAAAGTATTAGATATTGTATAGACTATAGAAATTTTAGAATACAAACAGCTAGAAAACAATGTAGTAACAATACACCCTCGTTAGGATAAAGAATAGTAGTGTCAAAATAGATAATTTAAAGAAGCTAGAATATTTAGATCTAACAATCCCAGCTAAACAGAAATGCAGACATTTTAAAGATAATTCTCTTATTATATGTAATTTTAACAACGGAGAACATACTTTACATGGAGAAAATCCACAATTAAATATTATTACAGATTTTATCATAAACCTAGGAGAAAAGACTCAACAAGAAAATACAAAAATATTAAAAACTCTAGAAATATTGGAAGATCTGCAAAACAAACAAAAAAAATTGTTAGATAAAATAGAATTAAATTTTGATTTCCTAAAAAACCAACAAACAGGATTAGAAAAGGAATTCAAAGATTTAATTAATAATGGCAAAGGTAATTTGAAAATTTTTGAAATAAGTCTAGTATTAAAAGAAATAAGTAAAGAAGTTAATCAAATAAAAAATATAATACTCTCATGAATGATATACTACAAGATAAACTTTATCTAGAAATATTACAATAAGCTGCACAAATTCAACCAAATCCCGAAGGATTATCAGATCATCAACCCCAAGAAAAGCAGACTTTTAAATCATAAAACAAAATAATATTATAATTTTATTACTATTAAAACTTAATAAAAACATAAAAGAAGAAAAACAAAGAGGCAGTCAAGATAATACTATAGACGAAATAATTGAGCAACTAAAAAGACAGAAATAACCCCTCAAAAATAATTAAAAAAAGGTAAAATAACTAAACCAAAACCATGGACCTTTTTTCAGCATCCCCAAGTAGATCAAGACCAATGTTTACCAAACAAAGATTCACAACAAACATGTTATCAAGAATAATAAATAGACCTAGCTTGTTCCATACTTGGATAGAGGTGATGGACGCCATAAAAAATTATAAAACACCTCTTTATAAAGATTTTTATGACCTCTCAGAGACTCTAGACAATGCCCGGAGAAATCTGGGACCAAATTCTTTTATTACTCAAGCTTTAAGACCAGAAACACAAAAAATTCCTCAATATAAAATTAACCAAGGTACAAAAAAAATTATATTTCGTGATCATTGTTCCTCTATGATCAAATATTTTAAAAGATAGAATCAAGACAATGAAGTTTTAAGACAAGATAATGAAAACGTTGTAAAAGAAAAAGGACAAATGTTGGAACATATAAGTACTTTACAAGACCATATAAAAATCCTTCATTTTGAACTTTCACAACAGACTCAGCCAATTTATGAGACCCAGCCAAAGAGTTCTCCATCTTCTTTAAAAATGGAAAAATCCACTGTATCGGGTAATGATACAGCTAGTCCAGCTAAAACGGTAGCTGGTAAAGACTTCTCAAATCTGTTAATGGCTGTGCATTTCCCAATGAATGCAAAAAGACCTACTGTATCGGGTAATGATACAGCTAGTCTAGCTTAAACGGTAGCTGGTAAAGACTTATCAAATTTGTTGGCGGCTGACACTTTGCCAAAAAGTGTAGGGAGAATACTCCCAGCTAGTTTTAAAACTACAGGTACTCAGACAACAGATGAAGGAAGTTCTTCTAAGAATAAGAAGGGTTTCATTAAGAAAAGATAAAAATGAAAAAAGAAATATAGAAAAAATAGTAGTAGACTCAATAAAAAAGTTGTTAGCAGAACAATTGCCTAAGGAGATAGCAATGAATCCAGAACCACCAGAGCAAAGACCCAAAATTTCTTTAATTCCATGAGAATAAACATGATCACCAAAATTTCTTTCATTCCAAATGTTGGAACATATAAGTATTTTACAAGACCATATAAAAATCCTTCATTTTAAACATTCAGAACAGACTCAGCCAATTTTATGAGACCCAGCCAAAGAGTTCTCCATCTTCTTTAAAAATAAAAAACCCACTATATCGCATAATGATACAGCTAATCCAGCTCAAACGGTATCTGGTAAAGACTTCTCAAATCCATTAATGGGTGTGTGTTCCCCAATGAATGCAGAAAGACCTATTGTATCGGGTAATGATATAGCTAGTCCAGCTCAAATGGTAGCTGGTAAAGACTTATCAAATCCATTGATGGTTGACACTTTACCAAAAAGTGTAGGGAGAATACTCCCAGCTGGTTTTAAAACCACAAGTACTCGGACAATAGATAAAGTAAGTTCTTCTAAGAATAAGAAGGGTTTTTCATTAAGAAAAAAGAAAAATGACAAAAAAAATATAGAAAAAATAGTAGTAGACTCAATAAAAAAGTTGTTAGCAGAACAATTGCCTAAGAAGATAGCAATGAATCTAGAACCACCAGAGCAAAGACACAAAATTTCGTTAATTCCAAGAGAAGAAACAAGATCACTTAGAACTGGAACAAAATTGGGTTTATCAGACGGATACAGAGACGAGTATGAACGAGAATATAACTGTAACACCCCAAATATGGTACCCAAAATACTACACGGTGCTCATGACTGCGAAGGACCACAAGCTAACCCATGACTGATATATATACCTGTATACTACATAAAATACTTTAAAATACGGAAACATGAACTGAAAGGCCATAAGGTTCAATACTGAACATGATCTGAATGATATAACATTTGTGTGGGGTAATAAAATACCCAAAACAAAACTGAACATGCTAAAGTCTGAAACAAGATAGTCTAGAAAGCCTCTAACTGACTGAACTATCTAAGTAAGGATTTGATGGGATATGTCCTTAACTAACTCTAACTAATAAAATGATTAATGAGATAATAGGGAAATAATCATATCCTCAAAAGATGAGGACTCACTTTTAACTCTGTCTGTAGATATCTGGAATCTACTGTTTCTCTGGAGCTCGTGTCTTTGAACCTATGGTATAAGACACCTTAGCGCTAATGTGTCAGTACTTTGAATGTACTGGTATGCATGTGAAGTAGGACGAATGCATGGGGTTTATATGAATGAACAATAATAATAACTGACTAACTATCATGAGCATGAGAATACATGCATGAGACATAACAACTAACACTAATAATATGATAACATGATTACCTAATCTGAATATAAATGATAACATGAGTGACTGTATCTGACAGTCCTAAATCTGATGGAACTATCTGAGTTCCGTACTATATCTGAGTTGACTGTATTTGACTATCCTGAAATCTGAAGAACTATCTGAGTTCTATTACTGAGACTGATTGACTATATCTGACAGTCCTGATTTTGTAACATGAAACTGTGGGAAGTAGTTATCTAATTAACATGCCCCTGATACGCCATTATGGATGAGTTGGGTTCCAATCTATAAGCCCAATTAAAAGGGTGTCAATACCGCTCCACTAGTAAGGATAAGCTGTGGGTGACCCTCATATGATAGTGTCCCCTATACAAGAATAGTAGTGCCCTTATCTGACAGTGCTTATCCACCTCATCGGCCCTCATCGATAGTGTTGATGTCTCAACCTATGTTGGCTATATAGTTCTGTAATGCAAGGATGACTGTTAAGGATCACACACTCATCTGATAGTGTGTGTCCCCATCCTTGGGTTCACTCGGTGCTAACTTCTACTCCCATCTGAATGGACACTAAACATGATTTACTAAACTAAACATGAGCTTAATTACTGAATTCCGTTAACTGACGGAATACTGCTGATATCTGACAACTAAATGACGTCATGAGATCTTGGAGATTTTTCTGAGTCATAAGACTGTCTGAAGTTTAAGGATTCATAGCGTGACTGATAGTATCATAAAAACATGACATGGCTCTAAGAACACAGCTAATGTTTTGGGTACAAGTACCCCTAGGACTCAATAGAAGGAAACTGACTAAACATGACTTTCTTGAATATATAATAATCATTATAATACATTTACTGAAGCATTTCATCAAACATGTGATAGGCATAAGCTTTTACATACATGGGGATTTCATGATATCATGCTAATTAGACACTTTTCCTTCATCTAGGTATTTAATCAAACACATGGTAGGCATAGAATGTGTAAACAACATCATACAATAATTAACTGTCATGATTCAATTCTAATTTAATCATTCAGGGGTTTAGTCATAGGATTTCATGAATCTATACCTATACAAATCAAACCATATGGAATTTAGCACTCATTCATGGAATACAACTCAATTACTCATCATTAACATGAACAAGAGTAGCCAAATCATGAAATTCATATGAAAATAAATAACTTGAATTTAGAAAAAGGATTCTTGGGCTTCATGAATGAAAAGAGTCCATGAATGAACACTATGCATACCTTAGTTTGTGATTTCGTGAAGATTGACGATGAAACTTTCTTGAAATTTGATCTTCTATGAAAACCCTAACTTGTTCTTGAGAGAAACTTGAGAGAAACTAGTATATTTTGGGTAAAAAGTGGCTAAATCACATGTTAAAGGGCTTAAATAGGGGTGGGAAGTTGACCTTTTTAACCCTGGACGCTTCATTTAATTTCAGTAAAAAAATTCCCGAATTGTACCCTTAGCGCGATGCGGTGCTATCGCGCCGTGTCACTAGATTTTAACAATTGGGAATTTGAGGGATGGCGTGATGCGCGGCCATTGCATTGCCACTTCCTTTATGACTTGGAACTTTTGCGCGACGCGGGGGAAATCATGCTGAGACACTGAAAATGGACAATTTTGAATTTGGGCCCTGGCGCGAAGCTCCATAATTGTGGACCCCTACTGGAATTTGCCAAATGCCATTTCCTCTTATGGCGTGGTGCGCCACTGACTAATATAGCACTGTTTTACAATGGGAACTTGAAATAGTCATAACTTCTAACTCGGTTACATAGAATATAAAAGACTTAGTACTACAAAAGAAGACCCTATAACCTTAGACAAACTAAGTACAACAATATACGAATTAAAATATCATTTAATAAAACATCTTAAGTTTAGACATAATAATAAATGAAAAGACATCCTTTTGATAACAATATACGTCTGAGATATTGGTTTTTAAACGAAGCAATAACACAAAGGGCAGAGAGAGAAGAATTAGAAATAGTTTTGAGTAATTATTTGGATTTACTAATAACTCTAGAAGCATCACAATTAGAATCATTCAAAGAATATTTAAGTGTAATAAGATGGGAAGTACATGGAATTAGAATCGACATAGGACACGATAATAGAAGGATAAGTTATTTAAGGAAAAGGTGTGACCTAGTAGATATTCCTTTAGGATAAAATTAAGTAAAATATATATGAAAATGCATCATTTTGTGAGACAAATACAAAGAGAATATAATCAATTATATAAAGAAATAAGACAAAGAAACGACATTTAAGAATAGAACAAAGACTAATAAATCAAATAGAAATAATAGAAACTACAAAATTACCAGAAGCAATCATTATTTCAGACTTTATAAATTTAGTAAATTGCATAAATCATATAAGTTTGTTAAAGTGTAGATTCGAAAGTATTAGATATTGTATAGACTATAGAAATTTTAGAATACAAACAACTAGAAAATAGTGTAGTAACAATACACCCTCATTAGGATAAAGAATAGTAGTGTAAAAATAGATAATTTAAAGAAGATAGAATATTTAGATTTAACAATCCCATCTGAAAAGAAATACAGACATTTTAAAGATAATGCTCTTATTAGATGTAATTTTAACGACTAAAAATATTAGAAAGAAGAGTTTATAACCTCGAAAAACATAAAGATGTAATTACAGAGGAAGTCTTATTAGAAGTAGAATTATTAAATACATTTGTTGAAAATAATAGAGTTAGACAGAAAAAATCAATGATGATACCATTTGAAGGAATGGTATGTAATGAAGAAAAGAAAATTAGTACAGTCAAAGTTTTATCAAGAATAAAAATTCAAGACTATGAGTTTGAGACTTTAGCTATAGTTGATTCTGGATGTACAAGGAGCATTTTAAACAGCAAAATTTTACCAGCAAAACTAATTAAAAAATTGCCAAAACTTCAAGAATCTATGCAAATGGACGGAACATATAATACCTATACAGTCAATATACCAAAAGAAAAAATAAGTTTTATTAATACTTGTGAAAATTCTACCAACTGTCATATACACTTAGTGAAATATTAGTTAGAAATTTAAACATAAAAGCAGTCTTTGTGTTAGAATTAGACTTTATGGTACAAAATAATGGAGGATATTTAGTTACAAAAAATTGGGTCATATTCGCCAGTAATATCACTCACTCACTAGTACAGACACAACCTACTTTAACTAAATATTATTTTCTAAAGGATAAGCCAGATGAAAACTCATATGACCAAATAAAACCCGAAATACCACTAGTATGTGATAAAGGAGAAAATTGTACATGTAATGATAATAAAAAGGCAATAATGTATGAAGAATTACAAGATTTATTAGTAGTAGAAGAAATAGAAAAAGACTATACCTTAATAGAAATGGATACAAAATTATACAATTTTAAGAAAGGTATACAGCAGATAGGAGTAATAAAAGATCAAAAAGACTTAGAGAAAATAATACAAATCCTAGATAAGCTAGAGATAATCGGAGAAAAAAACCTGCAACATTGGGACTCTAATCAAATTACCTTCAAATTAGAAATAATTAATCCAAAATATACTATAAAAACAGCATCTATAGAAGCTACAAATAAAGACCTTAAAGACTTTGAAATACAAATAAACGAGCTACTAGAATTAGGAATAATTAGAAAATCTACATCGAGACATAGATAAGTAGCTTTCATAGTAAGAAACCATAGTGAAATAATAAGAGGAAAAACTAGAATGGTAATAAATTACAAAAGACTAAATGATAATACTATAATGGATGGATATAAGTTACCAGACAAAACAAAATTAATAAATAGAATACAAGGAAGAAAAGTATTTAGTAAATTTGATTGTAAATCTGGATATTGGCAGATTAAAATGCATGAAGATAGTATCGAATGGACAAATTTCACATGTCCAGAAGGACATTTTGAATGGCTTGTCATGCCATTCGGATTAAAGACAGCTCCTCCAATTTTTCAAAGAAAAATAGATAGTATTTTTAAAGACTATAAAAAATTTGTATTAGTTTACGTAGATGATATTTTAGTCTTTAGTAATAATATGAGAGAACATTTAGGACATTTACAACAAGTTTTTACATTATTTGTAGATAATGGAATAATAATAAGTAGAAAGAAAATGGAATTATGTAAAAATAGTATTATTTTTTTAAGAGTAGTTATTGGAGACATTAGAATAAAATTACAACCACACATAGCTAAAAAAGTCTTAAAAATGCCAGATAAATTAGACAAGACTAGGGATTATTAAAAAAATTTAGGAATTTTAAATTATGCTAGAGCTTTTATCAAAGACTTAGGTAAAGTAGCAGGACCATTATATTCTAAAACAGGATCAACAGGCCAAAAAACTTTTAATACTGAAGACATAAAATTAGTCCAAGAACTTAAAAGCATGGCACAAGACATCCCAGATTTAATGTTACCATTAGAAACGGATTATTTAATAGTCGAGACACGAGTTATAGAGCATCAGTAGATTCCATTCATAGCAATCAGAGTTAGAAGTGATTTCTCATCCTTCGAGGACACGATCATCATTTTATTATCTTGTTAATTAATTTATTAGTTGGAGTTAGATGGGGACATGTCCCATCAACTCCTTATCCAGACAGTAATGTTTAGAGGATCTTCAGACTACAGTATATTTCAGATAGCTTATTTCAGTTTTGTTTTGGGTATTTCATACCCCATCCATATGTTAACATATATCAGATCTTGTGTTACAGTTTTGAACCTTGTGGCCTTTCAATTCATGCTTCCATATTATACAGTATGTATGCAGTATATAGGTACAGATATCAGTCATGGGTTAGCTTGTGATCGTTCGGGGTCATGAGCACCGTGTAATGTGCCGAGTACCAAATTCAAGGCGTTACACTTTATTAATTAAAACTTTGAATTTTTTGCCTAATTCTGCTTGTTGGTTCTTTAGAAAATCAAAATTTAATTCTATTTTATCTAACAATTTTTTTTGCTTGTCTTGTAGATCTTCCAATATTTCTAGAGTTTTTAATATTTTTGTATTTTCTTATTGAGTCTTTTCTTCTAGGTTTATGATAAAATCTGTAATAGTATTTAATTGTGGATTTTATCCATGTAAAGTATGTTCTCCGTTGTTAAAATTTCATCTAATAAGAGAATTATCTTTAAAATGTATGTATTTCTTTTCAGCTGGGATTGTTAGATCTAAATATTCTAGCTTCTTTAAATTATCTATTTTTACACTACTATTCTTTATCCTAACGAGGGTGTATTGTTACTAATAAAATAGACAAATGGTTATAATATAGATAATGGGTTTTAATAATAGATAGGTAATATAGACGGATAATAATAACAATATAGTAATAATAGAGAATATAATAAACAGATAATAGATAATAACAATAATAACTGACAGATAAAATAGAAAAGTAGATATAGGTAGATATAATAAATGTAATATAGACTGATAATACATATAATATATATAGATAATAGATAATAATAAAAATATATATAATAGAGACAAGACGGATAGATAATAATATTAGGTAGATATATAAACAAAGTAAAAAATTAATAAGTAAAATAGACAAGTGGTTATAATATAGATAATAGATAGGTAATATAGGAAGATAATAATAACAATAAAGTAATAATAGAGAATATAATAAAAAGATAATAGATAATAACAATAATAATTGACAGGACGCATAGATAGATATATTAATAATATATAAACAAAGTTAATAATAAATAGTAACTAGTATTTATATATATAAGTAATATATATATGCTAATAAGTATAAGTATATATATATATGTTAGTAAGTGTATATATAAGCAGTAAAGATATGTATATATATTATACTATGTATTAAATATATATTATAATCTTATATATAAACAACTTATACTACTAGTAGTAATAATAATAATAAGCAAGAATATATATTACATGTGTATGTATATATATATATATATATATATATATATATATATATATATATATATATCCTTTACTATATGCATTATAATATATATCGTAGATTATATAGATATAATATATCGTAGATTTTATATCTAGTATAGTACTATAGACAGATAAATATAGAAAGCTAATTATATATAACAAGTAATTAAAGCAGGTAAGTAATTTTAAGATATTAAACCAGAGTTATCGCAGTTGTATTTTAATATGGTGTAAAGTCCTACTCAGTACTCCCTTCTTCGCTGTCCCTAGTCCAGTGTAAGTGTCCAAGTCATAAATATCCAAGTATATTTTCTCCCAAAATAAATTATTTTTTGCATTTTGGTTTTTTGATTTTTTTTTAATTTATACCCTATTCATCTCTTTCTCTTTAGTATTAGGTATTTTAGTAATATCTTTAATCACACCCTGGGAGAATAACAACAGTCCTTTTTAATCTTCTTTGGACTTTTCAAGATCCTAGGAATTTACAGATTAATTCATTGTTATTGCTAAAACAATGAGAGAATAACCATATACTGAGGGTATTTTTATAAGTAATTTACAAATTTTACAAGATCATAAAACTGGCGGTAAACCGCCGGCGATCCGTATCTTAATAAAACTGTAATACCCTAAAGATTTCGAATAAATTTTGTCCCAAGAATGCCTAGTATTAGCTTCTAAAGTGAAGGATAATTATTCCATGAGGAATTTTCAAGATATTCACTTTTTGTCATCTGGAAAATTCAATAAGTTTTCCATCGATATATGATTTGCATAAATCCGATAACCGCGTCGCGCCAGCACTCAAATATAGAATTGTCCTTTTTCCAGTGTCTCGGTGCGATTTCCCCCGCGTCGCGCCAAAGATCCAGGTCACGAAGGAAGGGTAAACGTGATGTCTCCGCATCGCGCCATACCTCAATTTCCCAATTGTCAATTTCCAGTGACACGGCGCGATAACGCCATGTCCCACTAGGGGCCCAGTTTGGGAAAATTTTACTGAAATTAAATGACGCATGCAGGGTTAAAAGGGTCAATTTCCTACCCCTAATTAAACCCAATAACACGTGATTTAGCTATTCTTCACCCAAAATATACTATTTTATCTCAAGTTTCTCTCAAGAACAAGCTAGGGTTTCTATTGGAGATTCAAATTCAAGAAAGTTTCACCATCAATCTTCACGAAATGGCGAACTAAGGTATGCATAGTGTTCATTCATGGACTCCTTTCGTCCATGAAGCCCAAGAATCCCTTTTCTAAATTCAAGTTATGTATTTTCTTATGAAGTTCATGATTGGGCTGATTTTGTTCATGTTGATAATGAGTAATTGAATTGTATTCCATGAATGAGTGTTAAATTCTATATGGGTTGATTTGTAACGGTATAGATCCATGAAACCCTAGGACTAAACCCTTGAATGATTAAATTGGAATTGAATCATGATAGTTAATTGGTGTATGATGTTGTTTACACATTCTATGCCTACTATGTATTTGGTTGAATGCCTAGATGAAGGGAAAGTGTCTAATTAGCATAATATCATGAAATCCCCATGTACGTACAAGCTTATGCCTATCATATGTTTGATGAAATGCTTCAGTAAATGTATTATGATGATTATTATGTATTAAAGTAAATCATGCTTTGTCAGTTTTCTTCCATCGAGTCCTGGGGGTACTTGTACCCGAAACATTAGTTGTGTACCTAGAGTCATGTCATGTTTTCATGATACTCTCAGTCAAGCTATGAATCCTTAAACTTCAGATAGTCTTATGACTCAGGAAAAATTTCCATGATCTCATGACTCAGTCAGTTATCAACTATTAGTAGTATTCCGTCAGTCAACAAAACTTAGTAACTCAGTTCATGTTCAGTTTAGTAAATCATGTTCAGTGTCCATTCAGATGGGAGCAGGAATTAGAACCGAGTGAACCCAAAGATGGGGACACACACTATCAGATGAGGTTGTGATCCTTAGAAGTCATCCTTGCGTTCCAGAACTATGTAGCCAGCATAGGTTGAGAAATCAACATTGTCAGATGAGGGTCGATGAGGTGGATAAGCAATATCAGATAAGGGTCCCAGCATTCTCTTTTGGGGACACTATCAGATAACGGACGCCCATAGCTTGTCCTTACCAGTGGCGCGGTATTGACACCCTTCTAATTGGGGTTATAGATTGGACCCCAACTCAGCCATAATGGCGTATCAGGGGCATGTCAGTTAAATACTACCTCCCACAGTTTCAGTACCAGTCTCAGTAAAAGAACTCAGATAGTTACATCAGATTTAGGACTGCCAGATATAGTCACCCATGTTATCAGTTATATTCAGATATAGCTATTTATGCTATCAGTTATATTAGTTATTAGTATGTCATGTCATCAGTATTCAGATTCATTAATCACGATATCACAGTGTCAGTTATAGTTACGTATTTATGTATGTTTTCTCGCATTCATGTTAGACAGTCAGCTAGCATTATTCATTCATGTTAACCCTTGCATTAGCCTACCTCATATGTATACTTAGTACATTCCATTGTACTGACGCATTTGCGCTATGGTGCTTTTTTTTTATGTTACACCATAGGTTCAGAGACACAAGTTCCAGATCATCAGTAGATTCTAGTCTCAACAGTCAGAATAGAAGTTAGTCCTCATCCTTTGAGGACATGATTATTTATTCAATATTTCATTAATCAGTTATTAGTTGGAGTTAGTTGGGGACATGTCCCATCAACTCCTTATTCATATTATTCAGACAGTAGAGGCTTTCAAACTTGATGCAAACTATTATATTTCAGACTTCAGTGTTTACAGTTTTGTTTTGGGTATTGTATGACCCCACAGATGTTATCTCTTCCATGTTATGTTCAATATTGAACCTTATGGCCTTTCAGTGCATGTTTCCGCATTATTCAGTATTTTATGCAGTATACAGGTATAGATATCATTCATGGGTTAGCTTGTGGTCCTTCGGGGTCATGAGCACTGTGTAGCATTTTGGTTCAGCAAATCGGGGTGTTACAAACTTGGTATCAGATCCTAAAGTTCAATAGAGTCCTAGAAAGTCTGAAAGTCGCATCTAGTAGAGTCTTGTACATAGGTGTATTGCGCACCACATTTATGTGCAAGAGGCTATGAGATGTTTAGGAACAGTTTCCCTTCTTTAAGTATTCATGTCATGCCAGTGAGCATAATCACAATTCAATCTCTCAGTTTAATCCGTTTCTTCTCTTTATTTTAGAATATGCCTCCTAAGATAAGAAATCAGTCAACCCCTAAGCTCGAAAAACCTTTGGGCGATCATGTTTCTCATGCGGAGTTCAGGACCATATTTACCACTCTTGCTTAGTCAGTAGTTACCCATAATAAGCGACCAGCTGTCATTCCGGCCAACCCAGTGGCCAACTCAGCTGCAGTTAAGATTCGAGACTTCACCTGAATGAATCCTCCATCCTTTCATGGGTCTAAAGTAGATGAAGACCCTCAGGAATGCATTGATCAAGTTCAGAAAGTGACAGGCATCATGGGGGTGACTACTATTGAGAGTGCTGAGTTAGTCGTATACCAGTTGCAGGATGTGGTTCATACTTAGTTCAAACAGTGGAAGTCAGAAAGGTCAGATGATGCAGGTCCTATAGAGTGGAAGGAGTTTGTCACTGCATTCTTAGACAGATTCTTTCCCCAAGAGCTTAGAGAGGCTAAGGTTCTAGAATTCATCAACCTTAGGAAGGGCAATATGACGAAGAAAGAGTATTCTCTAAAGTTTACTCAATTATCCAGATATGCCCCTTATATGGTTGTAGACAGCAGAGCTAAGATCAGTAAGTTCGTTTCAGAGTTAAATCATAGCGTGGTTAATGAGTGTAGATCTGCCATACTAAATAGTTACATGACTTTAGCCAGAATTATGACCCATGCTCAGTAGATAGAGAAGTAGAAGATTAAGCAGAGGGAAAAGCAGAATAAGAAACCTAGGACAAGTAGCTTAAATTTTAGTCAGCCTAAATCAGAAGGAGGAAACCATTCTCAGTTTCATCCAAAGTCATCAGTTCCATCTCCTTATTTAACCAGTTCTCCAGCTCCTAAGTTTAGAGATAGAGTGCCAGGCTCTAAGTCTCAGGGCAGTATAAAAAATGCCCGAACTAATCCCCTTTGTTAGACTTGTGGTAAGAACCACAAGGGTTCTTGCAGAGCTGGTAGTGATGTCTATTTCGGTTGTGGCAAGCCAGTCCACAGAGTCAGAGACTTCCCTCAGTCAGGTTATCAGAGTCATCTCCGCTCCTTATCTCAGTCCGGTTGCCCGAATCAGCAAGGTGCCACCACTAGTGCTACTAGAGGGCAATGCCCAAATAGACTATATGCTCTTCAGACCCGACAAGATCAGGAAAATTCTCCTGATGTAGTTACTGGTACATTACAGATCTTTCATGTACATGTTTACACTTTGCTAGATCCAGGAGCTTCTTTGTCTTTTGTTACTCCCTATATAGCAGTTGATTTTGGAATCAGTTCCAAAATACTAGTAGAGCCCTTCTCAGTCTCTACCCAGTGGGAAAAACCATCATAGCCTGGCGGGTATACAGGAACTGCCCGGTTATAATATTTCAGAAAGTCACTTCTGCAGACTTATTCGAATTAGAGATGACTAATTTTGATGTCATTATTAGCATGGATTGGCTTCATTCCTTCTATGCCACAGTCGATTATAGAAAGAAAATAGTCCAATTTTAGTTTCTAAATAAACCCGTCCTTGAGGGAAGGGTAGTGTATCCACTTTCAGGGGTCATCTTATTTCCTACCTTTGGGCAAGGAAAATAATATCTAAAGGATGTGCCTATCATTTTATTTGATTTAAGGATACTAGTTTTGAAACTCCCAGCCTTGAATCAGTCCCAGTAGTGAATGAATATTCAGATATCTTTCCCGAAGATCTTCCAGGAATTTCTCCCAAAAGGGAAATAGACTTTGGCATTGATCTTCTTCCAGATACTCAGCCATCTCTATTCTGCCATATAGAATGGCACCAGCAGAACTCAGAGAATTGAAAGAATAGTTGAAGGATCTCTTAGATAAGGGATTCATCAGACCCAGAATTTCCCCGTGGGGTGCACCAGTCTTATTCGTGCGCAAGTAAGATGGTTCTCTCAAAATGTGCATTAATTACCGTCAACTCAATAAGGTCACGGTCAAGAACAAGTATCCTCTTCCCAGAATTGATGACTTGTTTGACCAACTTCAGGGTGCCAGCTATTTCTCTAAGATAGACCTCAGATTCAGCTATCATCACCTCAGAGTTAGAGAAAGTGACGTTCTGAAAATAGCTTTTCGTACTCGGTATGATCACTTTGAATTCTTAGTCATGTCATTTGGTTTTACCAATGCCCCAGCATCTTTCATGGACTTGAGGAACTGCGTGTTTAAGCAGTACTTGGACATGTTCGTCATAGTCTTCATAGATGATATTCTGGTCTATTCCCGCACTGAGCGCGATTATGTAAACCATCTCAGAACAGTACTTCAGACTCTCAGAGATTATCAACTATTCTCCAAATTCAGTAAGTGCGAATTTTGGATAAGGTCAGTAGCATTCCTTGGTCATATCATTTCAGGTGATGGCATTAGAATTGATCCTCAAAAGACCGAAGCAGTAAGAAATTGGTCAAGACCTATCTCTCCATCAGATATCAGGAGTTTCTTGGGTTTGGATGGCTATTATAGAAAGTTTGTTGAAGGATTTTCATCTATTACATCCCCTATATCTAGATTGACTCTGAAAAAAGTCAAGTTTCAGTGGTCAGACCCTTGTGAGAAGAGTTTTCAGGAGTTGAAGACTCGACTTACCTCAGCCCTAGTCTTAGATCTTCCAGATGGTTCAGATGGGTTCGTGGTGTATTGTGATACATCCAGAGTAGGTTTGGGTTGTGTCCTCTTGCAGCATGGTAAGGTCATAGCCTACGCCTCCAGATAACTTAAACCCCATGAGAGGAATTATCCTAATCATGATCTTGAGTTAGGAGTCGTAGTCTATGCCTTGAAGATTTGGAGGCATTATCTCTATGGAGTTCATGTATATGTCTTCACATATCACAAGTGTAATGCCCCAATTTGCTGTACCGGAATGCTACACGGTGCTCATGACACCAAGGGACCACAAGCTAACCCCTGACTGATATATGTACCTATATACTGAAAATCATGACATAATAATACGAAATACGTAAAACTATAAGGCCATAAGGTTCAACTGAATAAAACCATGTCTGAAAATCATAACGTCCATGTGGGTGAAAATACCCAAAACAACTCAATCTGAAAGTTAAGTCTGAACATAAATCTAAAATCCCCTAAACTATCTGAGTAAGGAGTTGAAGGAACATGTCTCCAACTAACTCCATAAAACTGAACTGAAGAAATAAATAAATGTATCAAATCATATTATCCTCGAATCAATAAGGTCCCACTATGTCTCTGCAACTAGAATGCTACCGCTACTGCTGGACTGGAGCTCATGTCTCGGAACCTATGGTGTAACATGAAAAGAAAGCACCATAGCGCAAATGCGTCAGTACAACTGGAGTACTGAGTATACAAGGAAGGTAGGCTAAACGTAAAGGGTTTCATGCATGAACAACACTGACTGACTAATATGAACGTGGGAGTGCAAACATACATATGTAGAAACTGGGACCGTGAATGCAAGATAGCAAGACCTGTAAGCTAATACATATTTTACTGATTACATGGACGACTGTATCTAACCATCCTATATATACTGAAATCTGAAGAACGCCCTGAGTTCTTTTACTGAGACTGATACTGAAACTGTGGGAGGTAGTGTTTAACTGGCATGCCCCATGTATGCCGTTATGGCTAAGTTGGGGTCTAATCTCTGCCCCGAATAGTGGGGTGTCAATACCATGCCACGGGTAAGGATAGCTTGTGAGTGACCCTTATCTGGTAGGTACTCAATGAGAATGGTGGGAACCCAAAACTGACAGGTTAAACCACCTCATAAAACCTAATCTAACAGGTTAAGATGTCTCAACCTATGCTGGCTATGTAGTTTTGGAACACAAGAACTGCTTCTAAGAATCACACCCTGAACTAGAGGGTGAGTTCCCATCCTTGGGTTCACTCGGTGCTAACCTCTACTCCCATCTGGAGGGACTGGACATGAATAACTGACTATACATGACTTAATCTTACTGAATTTCGTTGACTGATGGAATATTACTGATATCTGACAACTAACTGAGATCATGAGATTTTCCTGAGTCACATGACTGACTGAAGTCTATAGAATCATATCTTGAGTTCGGATATCGTGAAACATGACATGGCTCTAGGAACACAGCTATAGTTTTTGGGTACGAATACCCCCAGGACTCGATAGGAGGAAACTGACACGCATATATGACTTGATCACAAGATTTGAGTCCACAATTCACAATATCCTAAGCAGGGGATAGTATACTTCATGTATTTATTCAACATTTCAAACATGATAGGAAAATCATGGATATATTTTGTGTACATAATTTATATCTCTATTATCATACATGCTTTATATCTCAACAATAACAACACATAATTTGCATGGAAATTCATATTAGAGTGTATGGCTAACATGAACTTGTTATTTACATATCATGAAATCATGTAAAAATGAAGTTCTAGCAAACTAGGCATTTTATCGAACACCTTGCATGCATTTTTTAAGGCATAGGTGGATTTGATACTTGCATCCTATCAATCCACCTAAATATCATGTTTTTTCAACAAACAACATAACTTTCATGAGAGGTACAATCACGATACTATTATATAGCAAAACAAACAAGCATCAACATGGGTATGATCATATCACCACAACCAACCAAGATTTTATATTTTAAAGATTGATTCCTAAACTACACGTGCGAAAGTAATCCATGGATGAACACTACGCATACCTTGGAAGGGATGTTCTTGATGATTGACGGAGGAATTTCCTTGAAATTTGATCTTCAAGCTTGATTGTGCAACCCTAGTTATTTTTCTTCTATGGTGATCTTATATAATGAGTTTTGAGATGTTAATAGGGTTGTAATATGTTTAGAAGATATAAATTTCATGAGATTAGTCTTAGGGACATGTAAGGAGTGCTAAAAGACTTAACTACCCTCAAAATAACTCAAAAACTAAGTATTTTCGTGGCTGAAATCATACATAGGCGCCGCATATGATATCTCCTATATCTACATAGGCGCCGCATATGATATCTCCTATGCTTTACACAGGCTCCGCATATGATATCGCCTATGCTTTCCAGTGGCCATGTGCGATTGGTTAGGCGACACCTTCTACTTTGAAAGGCCATAACTCCTTGCTCGGGTGTCAGATTTTGATAAAATTGGTATAGTTAGAAAGCTAATTTGATTCTCTACAATTTGGTGGGTATAAATCTACGAAAATGTCACATATCAATCATGTTATTCTTGTTCAAAGATGACCCTTACAAAATCGAACACTAAGACTTGATGGATTCAAAAACTCTTAGCTTGCATCACTCTAAGCGACTCATATGAGCATGCTTAAGACATTGCAAGCTATCCTATCGCTAGGATATTCATTGTAAGTCATGCACTAAAATGCTACTCACAAGATAGGTGGTTTCATACATAGGAAAACTTATTCACTTCCTAGCTTAGAAACATACGGGGTATTATAATATCTCCCCCTTGGGAACATTCTCCTCGAATGAGAATTTACTGAGAAAGGATACAAGACAACAGAACCTGAACTGAACATGAAGAACTGAAACTTGATCTCATGACTGACATGCTAAACATACTGAACTCGTGCATATCTGATGCACGGAAAACTGATACACGAATGCATGACTGAGTATACAATGGTTAATAGGTACCAAGTTTATACTGGAAACATTAACATAAAACTGAATAAGCTTATGGAGAACTGCTACCTTGAGCTTGATCTGAATTGGTGGGGAAGAGGTGAGCATACTTGGTACGCATATCTGTTTCTTCTTCCCAAGTAGCTCCCTCATGATACTGATTTCTCCAAAGAACCTTGACTAGAGGGACTTTTTTGTTCCTCAATCTACGAGTCTGATAATCTAAGATTTCAACTGAAATCTCTTCATAAGAGAGGTTGTTCTAAATGTCGATGCTCATAATAGGGACAACAACAGTTGGGTCACCTATGCACTTCTTGAGCAAAGAGACATGGAAGACTGGATGGACTGAGGCTAGATCTGAAGGCAATTCAAGCTCATAAGCTACCTTGCCAACGTGACAGAGAATTCTGAAGGGACCGACATACCGGGGACTGAGTTTCCCTTTCTTGCTGAACCTCTTCACTCCATTCATGGGAGAGATCTTAAGATAGACATAGTCATTCTCTGAGAAGCCCGAATTCTCTCTCTGATCAACAAAACTTTCTCTAAGGCGTCTAATACTAAGTCAGGACCTATGACTAAGGCCTCACTAACTTCGAACCAACCAATCAGAGATCTACATCTCCTACCATAGAGAGCTTCGAATGGATCCATCTGAATAATAGAATGATAGCTATTGTTGTGTGCAAACTCAATCAAAGGAAAGTGGTCATCCCAACTTCACTTTAAGTCAATTGCATATGCCCTTAGCATATCTTCAAAAGTCTGAATGGTCCTCTCTACTTGACCATCTATCTGAGGATGAAATGCTATGCTGAGATGGACTTGGGTATCGAGACCCTTTTCGAATGCTTTCCAAAAGTAAGAGGTGAACTGGGTACCTCTATCTGAGATGATAGATAGTGGAACACCGTGTAACCTAACTAACTCCCTCATATAAAGCTTGGCATAATCCTTGGTAGAATAAGAAGTACAAATAGGAAGGAAATAAGCTGACTTGGCCATTCTATCTATAATGACCCAGACTGAATCATGCTAATGATGAGTTCTAGGTAAACCCATCACGAAGTCCATGTTCACTTCTTCACACTTCCAAGTTGGAATGGTAAACTCTTGCATGGAACCACTAGGTTTCTGATGCTCTATCTTAACCTGTTGACTTGTAGATCATTTAGTCATAAATTCTGCAACATCTCTCTTTATCCCACTCCATCAATAGATCTCCCGCATGTTGCGGGACATCTTACTGTCCCCTGGATGAATAGAGTATCGCGCTCCATGTTCTTCTGCAAGAATTCACTACCTCAATTCATCTACACCTGGAACACATAGACGACCCTGACAACGAAGAACACTATCTCCCCCTTGGGAGAAAACCTCGACTTTCTGATTCAAAACTGACTCTTTAAGCTTGACAAGACTAGGATCCCTATCTTGCTTCTCTTTCACCTTAGAAACTAGAGATAAATCTAAACTATTGTGAACACATACACCACCCTTTGAAGAATCGACTAAGCGAACGGCTAGTATGGCAAGATGATGGATATCCTAAGCCATTGTTTTCTTGATACCCTCAACGTGAGAAATACTACCCATAGAGAGTCTACTGAGAGCGTCGGCCACAATATTGGCCTTTCCCGGATGATAAAGAACACTCATGTCGTAATCCTTCAAGAGCTCTAACCACCTTCTCTGACGAAGATTGAGATCTTTCTGGGAAAAGACATACTGGAGGCTTTTATGATCTATGAAGACATCTACATGAACTCCATAGAGATAATGCCTCCAAATCTTCAAGGCAAAAAAACTACCGCCGCTAACTCAAGATCATGAGTAGGATAATTCTTCTCATGTGGCTTTAACTGTCTGGAGGCGTAGGCTATGACCTTACCATGCAGCATGAGGACACAACCTAAACCCACTCTGGATACATTACAATAGACTACAAAACCATTTGAACCATCTAGAAGAGCTAGAACTTGAGCTGAGGTGAGTCGAGTCTTCAACTCTTGAAAGCTCTTCTCGCATGAATTTGACTACTGAAACTTAATCTTCTTCTGAGTCAATCTAGAAATAGGAGATGCAATAGAAGAAAATCCCTCGACAAACCATCTGTAGTATCTAGCCAAACCCAAGAAACTCCTGATATCTGATGGAGATATAGGTCTAGGCCAGTTTCTTACTGACTTGGGTTTCTGAGGATCTACTCTAAGGCCATCACCGGAAATAATATGGCCAAGGAATTCTACTGATCTTATCCAAAATTCGCATTTGCTGAACTTAGCGAATAACTGGTGATCCCTGAGAGTCTGAAGAACAATCCTGAGATAGTCTGCATAATCGTGCTCTATGCGAGAATAGACCAGAATATCATCTATAAAGACTATGACAAGCATGTACAAGTACTTCTTGAACACACGGTTCATCAAATCCATGAAACCTGCAGGGGCATTGGTAAGACCAAATGACAAGACTAAAAATTCGAAGTGACCATACCGAGTACGGAAAGCTGTCTTCGGAATGTCACATTCTTTAACTCTGAGCTGATGATAGCCTAATTTAAGGTCTATCTTGGAGAAGTAACTGGAACCCTGAAGTTGGTCGAATAGATCATCAATCCTGGGAAGAGGATATTTGTTCTTGATCGTGACCTTGTTGAGTTAACGGTAATCAATACACATCCTGAGAGAACCGTCTTTCATGCGCACAAATAATACTGGTGCATCCCATGGGGAAACGCTGGGTCTGATGAATCCCTTATCTAAGAGATCCTTTAACTAATCTTTCAGTTCCTTGAGTTCTGTTGGGGCCATTCTATATGGAGAAATAGAAATAGGTTGATTATTCGGAAGAAGGTCTATGCCAAAGTCTAATTCCCTTTTGGGAGGAATGCCTGGAATATCTTCGGGAAAGACATCTGAGTATTCATTAACAACAGGGACTATTTCAAGACTGGGAGATTCAGAACTGGAATCTTTAACATGCATGAGATGATACACACACCCCTTAGAAATCATTTTCCTTGCCCGAAGGTAGGAAATAAGATGACCCCTGAACGCTGAAATGCTACCCTTTCACTCTAGGATGAGCTCATTCGGGAACTGAAACTGAACTATTCTATTTCTACAGTCGACTGTGGCATATCAGGAATGAATCCAATCCATGCCGAGAATAACATTAAAATCAGTCATCTCTACCTCAACTAAATCTGCTGATGTGGATTTCTGAGTTATCATAACCGGGCAGTTCCTGTATACCCGCCGGGATAAGATGGTTTTACCCACTGGGGCAGAGACTGAAAAAGGATCTGCTAGAATTTCGGGACTGATTCTTAAATTGCCTGCTATGTATGGAGTAACAAAAGACATGGAAGCACCTGGGTCTAGCAAAGAATAAACATAAACACGGAAAATCTGTAACATACCAATAACAACATCAGGAGAATTTTCATGATCCTGCCAGGACTGAAGAGTATAGAGTCTGTTTGGGCATTTCCCACTGGTAGAACTGTAAATGGCACCCTACTGGTTTGGGCGACTGGACTAAGCTGCAGAATGATTTTGCTGACCCTGAAGACTTGAATGAGGACACTCTCTAATCCTATGGCCTGGCTTGCCAAAACCAAAACAGACATCACTACCTCGCTCTGCAAATGCCTTTGTGGTTCTTACCACAAGTCTGACAAAGGCGATTCATTCGAGCACTGCTAACACTTCCCTGAGATTTAGAGCCTGGAGCTTTGTCTTTGTTGCCGTCTCTAAACTTCGGCACTGGAGCGCTGGCAGAGGAAGGGGCTGCAACGGCTGACTTGGAGCAAAACTGTGAATGGTTTCCTCCATCTGACTTGGAGTGAGCAAAGTTGAAGTTACCGAACCTTGCTCTCTTGTTCTGCCTCTCCCTAGTCTTAACCTTCTGCTCTTCTACATGCTGGGCATGGGTCATGAGTCTGGCTAAGGTCATATCATCGATCAGCATCGCAGACCTACACTCATTTGACACGCTATCGTTGACCCCTGACACGAACTTATTTATCTTAGACCTATTGTCTGCAACCACATGAGGAGCATACCTGGCTAGCTAAGTAAATCTGAGAGAATACTCTCTAACCTTCATATTCCCCTACCTGAGGTTGATAAACTCAAGAACGTTGTCTTCCCTCAGATCTTGGGGAAAGAATCTGTCTAAGAAGGCCATGACAAATTCCTCCCACTTGATAGGGCCTACATCATCTAAACTCTCAGACTTCCACTGTTTGTACCAATCATGAGCAACATCCTATAACTGGTAGGCAGCTAACTTAGCACTCTCGATAAAAGTAACACCCATGATGTCAATGACCTTCTGTACTTGGTCAATGAACTCCTGAGGGTCCTCATCAGACTTAGACCCATGAAATGATGGAGGGTTCATTCAGGTAAAGTCCTGAACCCTAGATTCTATGGGATTGGCCACTGGATTAACTGGAATAACTGGTGGCCGTTCATTTTGTGCAGCCACGGACTGAGCAAGTATGGTAAATGCGGCTCTAAACTCCTCATGGGAAACATGTTCGCCCAAAGGATTTTCGGGCTGGGAAGCTAGTTGGTTTCTTATCTTTGGGGTCATGGTCTGGAATAAGAGAAGAATGGATTAGATTGAGAATTTAACTTGTGATTATGTTCACTAGCATGACATGAATACTGAAAAAAGGGGACTGTTCCTAAAACATCTTATAGACTTCTGTACATAAATTTGGCGCGCAACACACCCATGTACAAGACTCTACTAGATGTGGCTTTCAGCCTTCCTAGGATTCTATTGAACATTAGGCTCTGATACCAAGTTTGTAATGCCCTAATTTGCTGAATCGGAATGCTACACGGTGCTTATGACCCCGAGGGACCACAAGCTAACCCATGACTGATATATGTACCAGAATAATGCAAATAATGACATAATAATGCGGAATACATAAAACTGTAAGGCCATAAGGTTCAACTGAATAAAAGCATGTCTGAAAATCATAACATCTATGTGGGTGAAAATACCCAAAACAACTCAATCTAAAAGCTAAGTCTAAACGTAAATCTGAACATAAATTTGAAATCCTCTAAACTATCTGAGTAAGGAGTTGTAGGAACATGTCTCCAACAAACTCCGTAAAACTGAACTGAAGATATAAATAAATGTATCAAATCATATTGTCCTCGAATCAATGAGGTCTCACTGTGTCTCTGCGACTGGAATGCTACTGTTGGACTGGAGCTCGTGTCTCGGAACCTATGGTGTAACATGAAAAGAAAGTACCATAGAAAAAATGGGTCAGTACAACTAGAGTACTGAGTATATGAGGAAAGTAGTCTAAACATAAAGGGTTTCATGCATGAACAACACTGACTGACTAATATGAACATGGGAGGGCAAACATACATATGTAGAAACTGGGACCATGAATGCGTGATAGAAAGACCTGTAAGATAATACATGGTTTAATGATAACTATCATGACTGATACTGAAAGCTAATAACATGGACGACTGTGTCTGACAGTCATGTATATATTGAAATCTAAAGAACATAACGACTGTATCTTACAGTCCTGTATATACTAAAATCTGAAGAATGCCCTGAGTTCTTTTACTGATACTGATACTTAAACTGTGGAAGGTAGTGTTTAACCGACATTCCCCATGTATGCCGTTATGGCTAAGCTGGGGTCCAATCTCTGCCCCGACTGAAGGGGTGTCAATACCGTGCCACGGGTAAGGACAGCTTGTGAGTTACCCTTAGCTGGCAGGTACTCAATGAGAATGGTGGGAACCCTAAACTGATAGGTTAAACCACCTCATCAACCCTAATCTTACAAGTTAATATGTCTCAACCTACACTGGCTACGTAGTTCTGGAACACAAGGACTGCTTCTAAGAATCACACCCTGAACTGGCAGGTGATTTCCCATCCTTGGGTTCACTCGGTGCTAACCTCTATTCCCATATGGAGGGACTAGAAATGAATAACTGACTATACATGACTTAATCTTACTAATTCTTTTGACTGGCGGAATGTTACTGATATCTAACAACTGACTGAGATCATGAGGCTTTCCTAAGTCACATGACTGACTGAAGTCTATGGAATCATAGCTTGAGTTCGAATATCGTGAAATATGACATAGATCTAGGCACACAGCTATAGTTTTTGGGTACGTATACCTCCAGGACTCGATAGGAGGAAACTGACACACATAACATGACTTGATCACAAGATTTGAGTCCATAATTCACAATATCATAAGCAGGGGATAGTATACTTCATGTATTTATTCAACATTTCAAACATGATAGGAAAAGTATGGATATATTTTGTGTACATAATTTATATCTCCATTATCATACATGCTTTATAACTCAGCAATAACAACACATAATTTGCATGGAAATTTATATTAGAGTGTATGGCTAACATGAACTTGTTATTTACATATCATGAAATCATGTAAATATGAAGTTCTAGCATACTAGGAATTTTATCAAACACCTTGCATGCATTCTTTAAGTCATAGGTTGATTTCATACTTGCATCCTATCAATCCACCTAAATATCATGTTTTTCAACTAACAACATAACTTTCATGAGATGTACAGTCACGATACTATTATATAGCAAAACAAAAAAGCATCAATATGCGTATGATCATATTACCACAACCAACCAAGATTTTGTAATGGAAAGATTGATTCTTGAACTCCACGGATGAAAGTAATACGTGGATGAACACTACGCATACCTTGGAAGGGAGGTTCTTGATGATTGATGGAGGAATTTCCTTGAAATTTGATCTTCAAGCTTGATTGTGCAACCCTAATTGTTTTTCTCCTATGGTGCTCTTAGATAATGAGATTTGAGATGTTAATAGGGTTTTAATATGCTTATTAGCTATAAATTTTGTGAGGTTAGGTTTAGGGACATGTAAGGAGTGCTAAAAGACTTAACTACCCTCAAAATAACTCAAAAACTAAGTGTTTTCGTGGCTGAAATCAATCATAGGTGCCGCATATGATATCGTCTATATCTACATAGGTGCCGCATATGATATTGCCTATGATTTACATAGGCGCCGCATATGATATCGCCTATGCTTTCCAGTGGCCATGTGTGATTGGTTAGGCGACGCCTTCTACTTTGAAAGGACATAACTCCTTGCTCGGGTGTCGGATTTTGATGAAATTGGTATCATTGGAAAGCTAATTTGATTCTATACAATTTGGTGGATCTAAATCTTCCAAAATATCACATATAAATCACGTTATTCTTTTTCAAATATGACCCTTGCAAAATCTAACACTAAGACTTTATGGATTCAAAAACTCTTAGCTTGCATCACTCTAAGCGACTCATATGAGCATGCTTAAGACATCGCAAGCTATCCTATCGCTAGGATATTCATTTTATGTCATGCACTAAAATTCTACTCACAGGATAGGAGGTTTCATATATAGGATAACTTATTCACTTCCTAGCTTAGAAATATGCGGGGTATTACAACAAGAGTCTTCAGTGTGTATTTTCTCAAAAATATCTCAATCTTTTTCAGAGAAGGTGGTTAGAGCTCTTGAAAGACTATGACATGAGTATCCTCTATCATCTGGGCATGGACAACGTAGTGGTCGACGCTCTCAGTAGGCTATCCATGGGTAGTGTTTCTCATGTGGAGGATAGTAAGAAAAATTTATCTCAAGAAGTCCATCAGCTTGCCAGACTAGGCTTTTGCTTAGTCGATTCTTCAGAAGGTGTTGTATATGTTCAGAGTAGTTCAGAATCATCTCTAGTTTCTAAGGTGAAAGAAAAACAAGATAGAGATCCCAGCTTTGTCAAGTTGAAAGAGTCAGTTTAGGATCAGAAAGTAGAGGTTTTCTATCAAGGGGGAGATGGTGTTTTTCGTTGTCAGGGTTATCTCTGTGTTCCAGGTGTAGACAACTTAAGGCAGCGAATTCTTTCAAAAGTGTATGGTGAGCCCTACTTTATTCATCCAGGGGCCACAAAGATGTACTGCGACTTACGGGAAATCTATTGGTGGAGTGGGATGAAGAGAGACATTGCAGAATTTATGGCTAAGTTCTCTACATGTCATCAAGTTAAGATAGAGCATTAAAAGCCTAGTGGGTCCATGCAGGAGCTCGTATTCCTACTTGGAAGTGGGAAATTGTGAACATGGACTTCGTGACGGGTTTGCCTTGAACTCATCATCAGCATGATTCAGTCTGGGTCTTTATAGATAGAATAACCAAATCAACTTATTTTTTTCCAATTCATACCTCTTATTCAATTGAGGATTATGCCAAACTCTATATCAAGGAGTTGTCCAGATTGCACGGTGTTCCATTGTCCATTATCTTAGACAGAGGTACCCAATTCACTTCTCATTTCTGGAAAGCATTCTAAAAGGGTCTCGGTACCCAAGTTCATCTTAGTACATCCTTTCATCCTCAGACAGATGGTCAAGCAGAAAGGACCATTCAGACTTTAGAAGATATGGTAAGGGAATGTGTAATTGATTTCAAGGTAATTTGGGATGACCACTTGCCTTTGATAGAGTTTGCATACAATAACAGTTATCATTCCAGTATTCATATGGCTCCATTCGAAACTCTCTATGGTAGGAGATGTAGATCTCCAATTGGTTGGTTCAAAGTTAGTGAGGCCCTAGTCATAGGTCCTGAATTAGTATTCGACGCCTTAGAAAAAGTCCAGTTAATCAGAGAAAGACTCCATGCTGCTCAGAGCCGACAGAAGTCTTATGCAGATGTTCATAGAAAAGATCTCGAGTTTAAGGTTAGTGATCGTGTATATCTAAAGATATCTCCTATGAAGGGAGAGAAGAGATTCGGCAAGAAGGAAAAGCTCAGTCCCCGATATATCGGTCCCTTCAAGATTCTCTGTCATTTCGACAAGGTAGTTTATGAGCTCGAATTACCTTCAGATCTATCCTCAGTTCATCCAGTCTTCCATGTCTCTTTGTTCAAGAATTGTATAGGTGACCCACTAGTAATAGTCCCTAGTCAGAGCATTAATGTTCAGAACAGTCTATCTTATGAAGAGATTCCAGTCGAAATCTTAGACTATTAGACTCGTAGATTGAGGAACAAAGAAGTCCCTCTAGTTAAAGTTCTTTGGAAAAATCAGTCCATCGAGGGAGATACTTGGGAAGCAGAAGTATACATGCGTACCAAGTATACTCACCTCTTCTCTGCCAACTCAGATCAAGCTCAAGGTAACAGTTCTTCTTAAGCTTACTAAGTTTCATGATCAATGTTCATCAAGAACTTTGTATTCAGTTTCATGTACATGTTCCCAGTATAAACTTGGTATCAAGTACCATTGCATATTTAGTCATGCACTTATGTATCATCTCAATTATATAATTATGCATCAGAAATGCATTCTCATTGTGAGAAACTTAGTTCCTCAAAATATTCAGTCATGCATTCATGAATCAATTACACGTACGTCAGATATGCATGTTCAGTATATTATGTTCAGCTTATCAATCATGAGATCATGTTCCAGTTATTTATATTCAGCTTATTATTTCCCCTCTCAGTCAGTCTCATTTGAGGACGAATGTTCTCAAGGGGGAGATATTGTAACACCCCGAAGATTTCTAGCAAATTTCATCCCAAGAATGCCTTGTGTTAGATTCTAAAGTGAAGGATAATTATTCCATGAGGAATTTTCAAGATTTTCACTTTTTGTTATGTGAAAAATTCAATAATCTTTCCATCGATTTATGATTCACTTAAATCTGATAACCAGATAAGATGTTATGAATATTTCAAGTTTCCATCATAAAACGACATCATATTAGTCAATGGTGCACCACGCCACAAGAGGAAATGGCATTTGGAAATTTCCAGTAGGTGTCCGCTATTATAGCGCATCGTGCTGGCACTCAAATTCAGAATTGTCCTTTTTCTAATGTCTCACCGCGATTTTCCCCGCGTCGCACCAAAGTTCCAAGTCATGAAGGAAGTAGTAACGAGATGGCTCCGCGTCGTGCCATCCCTCAATTTCCCAATTGTCAATTTCCAGTGAAATGGGGCGATAATGTCGCGTCGCGCCAGGGGCCCAGTTCGGGAAAATTTTATTGAAATTAAATGATGTGTTCAGGGTTAAAAGGGTCAATTTCCTACCCCTATTTAAATCCAATAACACGTGATTTAGCTATTCTTCACCCAAAATATACTATTTTCTCTCAAGTTTCTCTCAAGAACAAGCTAGGGTTTCTATTGAATATTCAAATTCAAGAAGGTTTCACCATTAATTTTCAGGAAATCATGAACTAAGGTATACATAGTATTCATTCATGGACTCCTTTCATCCATGAAGCCCAAGAATCCCTTTTCTAAATTCAAGTTATGGATTTTCTTATGAAGTTCATGATTGGGCTATTTTTGTTCATGCTGATAATAAGTAATTGAATTTTATTCCATGAATGAGTGTTAAATTCCATATGGGTTGATTTGTAACGGTATAGATTCATGAAACCCTAGGGCTAAACCCTTGAATGATTAAATTGGAATTGAATCACGACAGTTAATTGTTGTATGATGTTGTTTACACATTCTATGCCTACTATGTGCTTGGTTGGATGCCTAGATGAAGGGAAAGTGGCTAATTAGCATGATATCATGAAATCCCCATGTACATACAAGCTTATGCCTATCACATGTTTGATGAAATGCTTCAGTAAATGTATTATGATGATTATTATGTATTCAAGTAAATCATGCTTTTTCAGTTTTCTTCTATCGAGTATTGGGGGTACTTGTACTTGAAACATTAGTTGTGTACCTAGAGCCATGTTATGTTTTCACGATACTCTCAGTCAAGCTATGAATCCTTAGACTTCAGATAGTCTTATGATTTAGGAAAAATCTCCATGATCTCATGACTCAATCAGTTGTCAAATATCAGTAGTATTTTATCAGTCAACGGAACTTAGAAACTCAACTCATGTTCAGTTCAGTAAATCATGTTCAGTGTCCATTTAGATGGGAATAGGAATTAGCGATGAGTGAACCCAAGGATGGGGACACACACTATCAAATGAGGGTGTGATCCTTAGAAGTCATCTTTGCGTTCCAGAACTATGTAGCCAGCATAGGTTGAGAAATCAACATTGTCAGATGAGGGTCGATGAAATGGATAAGCACTATCAGATAAGGGTCCCAGCATTCTCTTTTGGGGACACTATCAGATAACGGACGCCCATAGCTTGTCCTTACCAGTTGCGCGGTATTGACACCCTTCTGATTGGGGTTATAGATTGGACCCCAACTCATCCATAATGGCGTATCAGGGGCATGTCGGTTAAATACTACCTCCCACAGTTTTAGTAACAGTCTCAGTAAAAGAACTCAAATAGTTTTTTTAATTTAAGACCGTTAGATATAGTCGACTCAGATACAGTAAGAAACTCAGATAGTTTCATCAGATTCAGGACTGTCAGATACAATCACCCATATTATCAGTTACATTCAGATACAACTATTTATGCTATCAGTTATTAGTATGTCATGTCATCAGTATTCAGATTTAGTAATCATGATATCATAGTGTCAGTTACAGTTACGTATTTATGTATGCATTCTCTCATTCATGTTAGACAGTCAGCTAGCATTATTCATGCATGTTAACCCTTGTGTTAGCCTACCTTACATATATACTCAGTATATCCTATTTTACTGACGCATTTGCACTATGGTGCTTTCTTTTTATGTTACACCATAGGTTCAGAGACGAGTTCCAGATCAACAGTAGATTCCAGTCTCAACAGTCAGAATAGTAGTGATTCCTCATCCTTCGAGTACATGATTTGTAACGCCCCGATTTGCTGAACCGGAACGCTACACGGTGCTCATAACCCCGAGGGACCACAAGTTAACCTATGACTGATATATGTACCTGTATACTATAAATCATGACATAATAATGTGGAGTATGTAAAACTATAAGGCCATAAGGTTCAACTGAATAAACCCATGTCTGAAAATCATAACGTCCATGTGGGTGAAAATACCCAAAACAACTCAATCAGAAAGCTAAGTCTGAACATAAATCTGAACATAAATCTGAAAGCCTCTAAACTATCTAAATAAGGAGTTAAAGGAACATGTCTCTAAATAACTCCGTAAAACTAAATCGAAGAAATAAATAAATGTATCAAATCATATTGTCCTCGAATCAATAAGGACTCACTGTGTCTCTGCGACTGGAATACTACCGCTACTTCTGGGATGGAGCTCGGGTCTCGAAACCTATGGTGTAACATGAAAAGAAAGCACCATAGCGCAAATGCGTTAGTACAATTAGAGTAATGAGTATATGAGGAAGGTAGGATGAACATATAGGGTTTCATGCATGAATAACACTAACTGACTAATATGAACGTGGGAGTGCAAACATACACATATAGAAACTAGAACCGTGAATGCGTGATAGAAAGACCTGTAAGCTAATACATGGTTTACTAATAACTTTCATGACTGATTCTACAAGCTGATAATATAGACGAATATATCTAACGGTCCTGTATATACTGAAATCTGAAGAACGCCCTGAGTTCTTTTACTGATACTGATACTTAAACTATGGGAGGTAGTGTTTAACCGACATTCCCCATGTATGCTGTTATGGCTAAGCTGGGGTCCAATCTCTGCCCCGACTGGAGGGGTGTCAATACTCTGCCACGGGTAAGGACAGCTTGTGAGCGACTCTTATCTTGCAGGTACTCAATGAGAACGTTGGGAACCCTAAACTGACGAGTTAAACCACCTCATTAACCCTAATCTAACAGGTTAAGATGTCTCAACCTACGCTGGCTACGTAGTTCTGGAACACAAGGACTGCTTCTAAGAATCACGACCTAAACTGGCAGGTGAGTTCCTATCCTTGGGTTCACTCGGTGCTAACCTCTACTCCCATCTGGAGGGACTGGACATGAATAACTGACTATACATGACTTAACCTTATGGAGTTCCATTGACTAGCGGAATGTTACTGATATCTGACAACTGACTGAGATCATGAGGTTTTCCTGAGTCACATGACTGACTGAAGTCTATGGAATCATAGCCTAAGTTCGGATATCATGAAACATGACATGGATCTAGGCACACAGCTATAGTTTTCGGGTACGAATACCCCCAGGACTTGATAGGAGGAAACTGACACACATGACATGACTTGATCACAAGATTTGAGTCCACATTTCACAATATCATAAGCAGGGGATAGTATACTCCATGTATTTATTCAACATTACGAATATGATAGGTAAAGCATGGATATATTTTGTGTACATAATTTATATCTCCATTATCATACATTCTTTATACCACAACAATAACAACATATAATTTGCATGGAAATTCATATTGGAGTGTATGGCTAACATAAACTTGTTGTTTATATATCATGAAACCATGTTAATATGAAGTTCTATCATACTAGGCATTTTATCGAACACCTTGCATGCATTCTTTAAGGCATAGGTGGATTTCATACTTGCATTCTATCAATCCACCTAAAGATCATGTTTTTCAACTAACAACATAACTTTCATGAGATGTACAGTCACGATACTATTATATAGCAAAACAAACAAGAATCAACATGAGTATTATCACCACAACCAACCAAGCTTTTGTATTTTAAATATTGATTCTTGAATTCCAGGGACGAAAGAAATCTGTGGATGAACACTACGCATACCTTGGAAGGGAGGTTCTTGATGATTGACAGAGGAATTTTCTTGAAATTTGATCTTCAAGCTTGATTGTTCAACCCTAGTTGTTTTTATCCTATGGTGCTCTTGGATAATGAGCTTTGAGATGTTAATAGGGTTGTAATGTAATTAGGAGCTATATATTTCGGAGGGTTAAGTTTAGGGACGTGTAAGGAATGTTAAAAGACTTAATTACCCTCAAAATAACTCAAAACGGAGTGTTTTTGGCACTTGGAACTGACTTAGGAGGCCCCCAAGTAATCGCACAAGCCATGTTGGGCGGCGCCTAACCAATCGCCTAAGTTTGGTTGGGAGGCGCCTAACCAATCGCATACCCTTACTATCTCTCACAAAAATGGGCATAACTTTTCGCTCGGGTATTGGATTAAGGCGAAATTGGTATCGTTAGAAAGATAATTCGATTCTCCATAATTTGGTAGGTAGAAATATGAAGAAATACCACATTAACATAGAGTTATACTCGTTCAAATATGACCCTTATGAAATCGAACACTAAAACTTGATGGATTTAAAAACTCTTAGCTTGTATTACCTTAAGTAACTCAAATGAACATGCTTAATGCATCATAAGCTATCCTATTGCTAGGATATTCATTTTAAGTCATGAACTGAAATACTACTCACAGGATAGGAGGTTTCATACGAAGGAAAACTTATTCACTTCCTACCTTAGAAACATGCGGGGTATTACAATATCTCCCCCTTGGGAACATTCGTCCTCGAATGAGAATTTACTGAGAGGGGATACAAGACAACAGAACCTGAACTGAACATGAAGAACATAAATTTGATCTCATGACTGACATGCTAAACATACTGAACTCGTGCATATCTGATGCACGGAAAACTGATACATGAATGCATGACTGAGTATACAACAGTTAATAGGTACAAAGTTTATACTGGAAACATGAACTTGAAACTGAATAAGATTAAGGAGAACTGTTACCTTGTGCTTGATCTGAATTAGTGAGGAAGAGGTGAGGATACTTCGTACGCATATCTGCTTCTGCTTCCCAAGTAGCTCCCTCATGAGACTGATTTCACCAAAGAACCTTGACTAGAGGGACTTCTTTGTTCCTCAATCTACGAGTCTAATAATCTAAGATTTTTACTGGAATCTCTTCATAAGAGAGGCTGTTCTGAATGTCGATGCTCTGAATAGGGATAATAACTGTTGGGTCACCTATTCACTTCTTTGGCAAAGAGACATGGAAGACTGGAATGACTGAGGCTAGATATGAAGGCAACTCAAACTCATAATCTAACTTGCCGAAGCGATAGAGAATTCTTAAGAGATCGATATATTGGGGACTGAGTTTCCCTTTCTTGACGAACCTCGTCCCTCCCTTCATGGGAGAGATATTAAGATAGACATAGTCATTCAACTCGAACTTGAGATCCTTTCTACGAACATATGCATAGGACTTTTGTCGGCTCTGAGCAACCTGGAGTTTCTTTCTGATCAACTGAACTTTCTCGAAGGCGTCGAATACTAAGTTAGGACCTATGAATGGAGCCATCTGAATACTAGAATGAAGCCATCTGAATACTAGAATGATAGCTATTGTTGTATGCCAACTCAATCAATGGAAAGTGGTCTCTGCTTGACCATCTGTCTAAGGATGAAACATTGTACTGAGATGGACTTGGGTACCGAGACCCTTTTGGAATGCTTTCCAAAAGTGAGAGATAAACTGGGTACCTCTTTCTGAGATGATAGAGAGTAGAACACCATGTAACCTGACTAACTCCCTGATATAAAGCTTGGCAAAATCCTCGGCAGAATAAGAAGTACGAACAGGAAGGAAATGAGTTGACTTGGTCATTCTATCTATAATGACCTTGACTGAATCATGCTGATGACGAGTTCTAGGAAAACCCGTCATGAAGTCCATGTTCATTCCTTCCCACTTCTAAGTGGGAATGGAGAACTCTTGTATGGAACCACTAGGTTTCTGATACTCTATCTTAACCTGCTGACATGTAGAGCACTTAGCCACAAACTCTGCAATATCTCTCTTCATCCCACTCCACCAATAGATCTCCCGCATGTCATGGTACATCTTAGTGGCCCCTGGATGAATAGAGTATGGCGCACCATGCGCATCTGTAAGAATTTGCTGCCTCAATTCATCTACACCTGGAACACATATATGACCCTGATAACGAAGAACACCATCTCCCCCTTGGGATAAAACCTTGACTTTCTGATTCTGAACTGACTCTTTGAGCTTGACAAGGCTAGGATCCCTATTTTTATTCTCTTTCACCTCGAAAACTTGAGATGACTCTGAACTACTGTGAACACATACACCACCCTCTGAAGAATCGACTAAGCGAACGCCTAGTATGGCAAGCTGATGGATCTCCTGAGCCATCTTTTTCTCGCTACCCTCAACGTGAGTAATACTAGCCATAGAGAGTATCTTGAGAGCGTCGGCCACAACATTGTCCTTGTCCGGATGATAAAGAACACTCATGTCGTAATCCTTCAAGAGCTCTAACCACCTTCTCTAATGAAGATTGAGATCTTTCTGGGAAAATACATACTAGAGGCTTTTATGGTCTGTGAAGACATCTACATTAAATCCATAGAGATAATGCCTCCAAATCTTTAAGGCAAAAACTACCGCTGCTAACTCAAGATCATGAGTAGGATAATTCTTCTCATGTGGCTTTAACTGTTTGGAGGCATAGGCTATGACCTTACCATGTTGTATGAGGACACAACCTAAACCCATTTTGGATGCATCACAATAGACTACAAAACCGTCTGAACTATCTGGGAGAGCTAAAACTGGAGCTGAGGTAATTCGAGTCTTCAACTCTTGAAAGCTCTTCTTGCATGAATCTGACCACTGAAACTTAATATTCTTCTGAGTCAATCTGGACATGGGAGATGCAATAGAAGAAAATCCCTCGACAAACCATCTGTAATAGCTAGCCAAACCCAAGAAACTCCTGATATCTGATGGAGATACAGTTCTGGGCCAGTTTCTTACTGCCTTGGTTTTCTGAGGATCTACTCTAATGCCATCACCAGAAATAATATGGCCAAGGAATGCTACTGATCTTAGCCAAAATTTGCACTTGCTGAACTTAGCGAATAACTGGTGATCCCTGAGAGTCTGAAGAACAATCCAGAGATGTTTTGTATGATCACGCTCTATGCGAGAATAGACCAGAATATCATCTATAAATAATATGACAAACATGTCCAAGTACTGCTTGAACACATGGTTCATCAAATCTATAAAAGTTGCAGGGGCATTAGTAAGACCAAATAACATGACTAAAAATTCGAAGTGACCACACCGAGTACGAAAAGCTGTCTTCGGAATGTCACATTCTCTAACTATGACCTAATGATAACCTGATCTGAGTTCTATCTTGGAGAAGTAACTGGCACCCTGAAGTTGGTCGAATAGATCATCAATCCTGGGAAGAGGATATCAGTTCTTGACCGTGACATTGTTGAGTTGACGGTAATCAATACACATCCTGCGAGAACCGTCTTTCTTGTTCACAAATAATACTGGCGCACCCCATGGGGAAACGTTGGGCCTGATGAATCCCTTATCTAAGATATCCTTCAACAGATCTTTCAATTCCTTGAGTTCTGCTGGCGCCATTCTGTATGGAGAAATAGAAATAGGTTGAGTATCCGGAAGAAGGTCTATGTAGAAGTCTATTTCCCTTTCGGGAGGAATGCCTGGAAGATCTTCGGCAAAGACATCTGAGTATTCATTAACAACAAGGACTGTTTCGAGACTGGGAGATTCAGAATTGGAATCTTTAACATGCACGAGATGAAACACACACCCCTTAGGAATCATTTTCCTTGCCCGAAGGTAGGAAACAAGTTGACCCCTGAACGCTGAAATGCTACCCTTCCACTCTAGGATGGGCTCATTCGGGAACTAAAACTGAACTATCCTATTTCTGCAGTCGACTGTGGCATAGCAGGAATGAAGCCAATCCATGTTGAGAATGACATCAAAACCAGTCATCTCTAACTCAACTAAATCATCTAACGTGTATTTCTAAGATATCATAACCGGGAATTTCCTGTATACCCGTCGGGCTATGATGGTTTTACCCATTGGGGTAGAGATGAAAAATGGCTCTGCTAGAATTTTGGGACTGGTTTCGAAATTGCCTGCTATGTATATAGTAACAAAAGACAAGAATGCACCTGGGTCTAGCAAAGAATAAACATGAACATGGAAAATTTGTAACATACCAGTAACGACATCAGGAGAATTTTCATGGTCCTGCCAGGACTGAAGAGCATAGAGTCTGTTTGGGCATTTCCCACTGGTAGAACTGTAAATGGCACCCTGCTGGTTCGGGCGACTGGACTGAGCTGCAGAATGATTTTGCTGACCCTGAAGACTTGAATGTGGACACTCCCTAATCCTGTGACCTAGATTGCCACAACCAAAACAGACATCACTACCTCGCTCTGCAAATGCCTTTGTGGTTCTTACCACAAGTCTGACAAAGGGGATTCATTCGGGCACTGCTAACACTTCCCTGAGATTTAGAGCCTGGAGCTTTGTCTTTGTTTCCGTCTCTAAACTTCGGCACTGGAGCGCTGGCAGAGGAAGGGGCTGTAACGGCTGACTTGGAGCAAAACTGTGAATGGTTTTCTCCATCTAACTTGGGGTGAGCAAAGTTGAAGTTACCTAACCTTGCTCTCTTGTTCTGTGATACGCCCAAATAACAACTCTCGTTAGAAAGTGTAAGCGGTCACTGTCAAATATAGAACCCAACTGGGTTGGGTGTCGAATCCCACAGAGAATACTATGATCACTAAGTATTGCGATTATTATTAGACTGTTGGTCGAAGATTCCAAGATAAGGGGGTTTTGGTTTAAGTGCACAATAATACTATTAGTGTAACGAATGAGACGATATAAGTAATAAGATTTGATCATAAAGGATGATAAGTTAGGGTTATGTCCACCTTGTAGCTTCTACTTCTATATTAATTATGGGTAATACGAATTTTATACATGTATGCACTTATAGAGAGACGTATTCTAATTCTAAATCCAAGTGTTTTTCAACCATCAAGGATTTATTCACCTCAGTTCTCTCGAACCTAAAGTGTACAAAAACTTATACGAACTCTCCAAGTAGTTAATCCAGCTAGGGCATTAACGTGTAAACTAGAGGTTGGAAACCCTAATTTCTTGTCGCACTCTCTTTTCCAAACAACAACTTTTCTATCGAACAAGTTATTGCTATAATGGCGTATTCCCTATGTTTTCAACCACAAGAATTCAATTATAATGAAGAGAGTAATGATATAAGTGCATTACACATCATAAATTCACAAACCCATAGCAATAGAGAGTATACTACAAGGTTTCCATAACCCTAACAAATAAACTTAGCTACTCATGAATAAAACGGAAATCAAAATAGAAATATTCATCATACCAAAACTTAGAACGATCTTGGTGATAAATATGAATAGCAAAAATAAGAGAGAAAAGTGTTTCTCTATCTCTGTCCTCAAGCTAAGCCGCTTTCTCTTGTTTTTAAAATAATACAGAATGTGAATTATCCCAAAAAATTCAGCAATAAGGTTTTTAATAACATCCTTCTCTAATAAATTTCTACTGCATCCCTAACTATTTAAAAATATTGTGTTTGCCCGAGAAAAAGTTCTCATACATCACATTCAGTCCAAAAGCTGCTTTCCTTTTTATGTGAAGTTTTCTTTGCTGTCCACAGGTCCCCAAAGTGCTGTAATCTTCCTCATTAGTACCTGAAAAGCATGCTAATCACATAGGTCATCTCACTTAACTAAAAATAGACTAAAAGTGAAAGAATTATGTATTTTATCCTCAAAACTTAGCTAAAACATGGGTAAGTTATGGTGCTTAGACGTATAAATACGCCCAACATCATTTTGCCTCTCCCTAGTCTTAACCTTCTGCTCTTCTACTTGTTGGGCATGGGTCATGAGTTTGGATAAGGTCATATCACCACCAGCATCACAGACCTACACTCATTTACCATGCTATTGTTGACCCCTGACACGAACTTACTCATCTTAGCCCTATTTTCTGCAACCACATGAGGGGCATACCTGGATAGTTGAGTAAATCTAAGAGAATACTACCTAATCATCATATTCCCCTGCCTGAGGTTGATGAACTCAAGAACTTTGGCTTCCCTCAGCTCTTGGGGAAAGAATCTGTCCAAGAAGGCCGTGACAAATTCCTCCCACTCGATAGGGCCTGCATCATCTAACCTCTCAGACTTCCACTGTTTATACCAATCATTAGCAACATACTGTAACTAGTAGCCAGGTAACTCGGCACTCTCAATAGAAGTAACACCCATGATGTCAATGACCTTCTGGACTTGGTCAATGAACTGTTGAGGGTCCTCATCAGACTTAGACCCATGGAAAGATAGAGGGTTCATTCGGGTGAAGTCCCAAACCCTAGCTGCTATGGGATTGGCCGCTGGATTGTCTGAAATGACTGGTGCCCTTCCATTTTGTGCAGCCACGGACTGAGCAAGTGTGGTCAATGTGGCTCTAAACTCCGCATGGGAAACATGTTCGCCCAAAGGATCTTTGGGCTGAGGAGCTGGCTGGTTTTTTCTCTTTGGGGCTATGGTTGGAATAAGAGAAGAATGGATTAGACTGAGAGTTTAACTTGTGATTATGCTCACTAGCATGACATGAATACTGAAGAAAGGGGAATTTTCCTAAAACATCTAATAGCCTCCAGCACATAAATGTGGCGCGCAACACACCCATGTACAAGACTCTACTATATGCGTCTTTCAGACTTCCTAGGACTCCATTGAACCTTAGGCTATGATACAAAGTTTGTAACGCCCCGATTTGCTGAACCGGAACGCTACACTGTGCTCATGACCCCGAGGGACCACAAGCTAACCCATGACTGATATTTTTACCTGTATACTGAAAATCATGACATAATAATGCGGAATATGTAAAACTATAAGGCCATAACGTTCAACTAAATAAAACCATATCTGAAAATCATAACGTCCATTGGGTGAAAATACCCAAAACAACTCAATCTGAAAGCTAAGTCTGAACGTAAATCGGAACATAAATCTAAAGACTCTAAACTATCTGAATAAGGAGTTGAAGGAACATGTCTCCAACTAACTCCGTAAAACTGAACTAAAGAAATAAATAAATGTATTAAATCATATTGTCCTCGAATCAATTAGGACTCACTATGTCTCTGCGGCTGGAATGGTATCGCTACTGCTGGGCTGGAGCTCGTGTCTCAGAACCTATGGTGTAACATGAAAAGAAAGCAGCATAGCACAAATGCGTTAGTACAACTGGAGTACTGAGTATACGAGGAAGGTAGGATGAACATAAAGGGTTTCATGCATGAACAACACTGACAGACTAATATGAACGTGGGAGTGCAAACATACACATATAGAAACTGGGACAGTGAATGCGTGATAGCAAGACCTGTAAGCTAATACATAGTTTACTAATAACTGTTATGACTGATACTGTAAGCTGATAACATGGACGACTGTATCTGATAGTCCTGTATATACTAAAATCTAAAGAACGCCCTGAGTTCTTTTACTGAGACTCATACTGAAACTGTGGGAGGTAGTGTTTAACCGATCTGCCCCATGTATGCCGTTATGGCAAAGCTGGGGTCCAATCTCTGCCCCGACTGAAGAGGTGTCAATACCGTGCCATGGATAAGGACAGCTTGTGAGTGACCCTTATCTAGCAGGTACTCAATGAGAACGGTGGGAACCGTAAAATGACGGGTTAAACCACCTCATCAACCCTAATCTGACAGGTTAAGATGTCTCAACCTACGCTGGCTACGTAGTTCTGGAACACAAGGACTGCTTCTAAGAATCGCGCCCTGAACTGGCAGGTGAGTTCCCATACTTGGGTTCACTCGGTGCTAACCTCTACTCCTATCTAGAGAGACTGGCATGAATAATTGACTATACATGACTTAACCTTACTGAATTCCGTTGACTGGAGGAATGTTACTGATATCTGACAACTGACTGAGATCATGAGGTTTTCCTGAGTCACATGACTGACTGAAGTCTATGGAATGATAGCTTGAGTTTGGAATCGTGAAACATGACATGGATCTAGGAACACAGCTATAGTTTTTGGGTACGAATACCCCCAGGACTCGATAGGAGGAAACTGACACACTTGATATGACTTGATCATAAAATTTGAGTCCACAATTCACAATATCATAAGCAGGGGATAATATACTTCATGTATTTATTCAACATTACGAACATGATAGGTAAAGCATCGATATATTTTGTGTGCATAATTTATATCTCCATTATCATACATGTTTTATACTACAACCATAACAACACATAATTTGCATGGAAATTCATATTGAAGTGTATGGCTAACATGAACTTGTTATTTAGATATCATGAAATCATGTAAACATGAAGTTCTAACATACTAGGCATTTTATCGAACATCTTGCATGCATTCTTTAAGGTAAAGGTGGATTTCATACTTGCTTTCTATCAATCCACCTAAAGATCATGTTTTTCAACTAACAACATAACTTTCATGAGATGTACAGTCACGATACTATTATATAGCAAAACAAACAAGCATCAACATGAGTATGATCATATCACCACAACCAACCAAGCTTTTGTATTTTAAATATTGATTCTTGAACTCCACGAATGAAAGGAATCCGTGGATGAACACTACGCATACCTTGGAAGGGAGATTCTTTATGATTGACGGAGGAATTTCCTTGAAATTTGATCTTCAAGCTTGATTGTGCAACCCTAGTTGTTTTTATCCTATGGTGGTCTTGTATAATGAGCTTTGAGATGTTAATAGGGTTGTAATGTAATTAGGAGCTATATATTTCATAGGGTTAAGTTTAGGGACGTGTAAGGAATGTTAAAAGACTTAATTACCCTCAAATTAACTCAAAACGGAGTGTGTTTTGGCATTTGGAACTAACTTAGGCGGCACCCAAGTAATCGTACAAGCCTGCTTGGGTGGTGCCTAACCAATCGCCTATGTTTGGTTGGGAGGCGCTTAACCAATCGCATACCCTTACTGTCTCTCACAAAAATTGGCATAACTTTTCGCTCGGGTATTGGATTAAGGCAAAATAGGTATAATTGGAAAGCTAATTGGATTCTAAATAATTTGGTAGATAGAAATATACATAAATACCACATTAACATCAAGTTATACTCATTCAAATATGATCCTTACAAAATCAAACACTAAAACTTGATGGATTCAAAAACTCTTAGCTTGTATTACCTTAAGTGACTCATAGTAACTTGCTTAATGCATCATAATTTATCCTATCACTAGGATATTCATTGTAAGTCATGCACTAAAATTCTACTCATAGGATAGGAGGTTTCATACGTAGGAAAACTTACTCACTTCCTAGCTTAGAAACATGCGGGGTATTACATGATTATTTCTCCACTATATCATTGATTAGTTATTAGTTGGAGTTAGTTGGGGACATGTTCCGTCAACTCCTTATTCAGATTATTTAGACTGTAGAGGCTTTCAGACTTGATGCAGACTATTATGTTTTGAACTTCAGTGTTTACAATTATTTTGGGTGTTGTATTACCCCACAGATGTTATCTCATCCATGTTATGTTTAGTATTGAAATTTATGTCCTTTTAGTGTATGTTTCTGCATTATTCAGTATTTTATTTACTTTACAGGTACAAATATCAGTCATGGGTTAGATTGTGGTCCTTCGGGGTCATGAGCACCGTGTAGAGTTTTGGTTCAGCAAATCGGGGTGTTACAAAAACACATGTGAAATTAAATATAAACTTGATTAATTCAACATAATTTACAAACTTGGGAGAAGAATACAAAGATCTATGTAATTACTGCTTACATGCCTTAAGGAAGAAGTGAAGTTTCCCTTTCGGGAGTCCCCTTAAAACTTGACATCTACCAAAAAATGAAGAACTAAGAAAACTTTTCACACTTTTCACACTTTTCACACTTTTCACACTTTTCACACACTCTCTTTTTTTAAGTAACTTACAAACTTTAGAAACAAAGAAACTTAAAGAACTTAAGAAAACTAAATAACTTTCTCACTCTTGATTTTTTCTTGCTTTTTCCTCTCTTTTGTACATGTTTTTGTCTTCCATAAAGGGGGATATTTATAGTAATTTGTGGACTTCAAATCTTTACTTTTTTGTGGACTTCAAATCCTTTCTAAAGACTTTATCAACTTGGGTGGGCCCGACGGCTAATGTCTTTCTTTCATTCTCCTCCGTCCATTTATTTATCTTATATTGCATACGTCTATTAATTTGTGTTTTGTAGATATCGTCATTGCTTACGTATCCAAACTGTATAAAGATTCTGAGTCAAACTCCATTCCTGAATCATCGTCTGCTTTTGGGTCTTGGGCAAATTGATCCATGGTTGAGTTGTATTTTTGTTCATACCCATCACTATCTCCGTATGATAATCCCAATCTTGTTCCAGTTCAAGGTGATCTTGTTTATTCTCTTGGAAATAAAGAAATTATGGGTCTTTGCTCTGGTGGTTCTAGATTCATTGCTATCTCCTTAGGCAATTATTCTGCTAACAACTTTTTTATTGAGTCTACTACAATTTTTTCTATATTTCTTTTTTCATTTTTATTTTTTCTTAATTAAAAACTCTTCTTATTCTTAAAAGAACTTCCTTCATCTATTTTCTGAGTACCTATGGTTTTAAAACTAGCTGGGAGTATTCTCCCTACACTTTTTGGCAAAGTGTCAGCCATCAACAGATTTGATGAGTCTTTACTAGCTATCGTTTAAGCTGGACTATCTGTATCATTACCCAATACAGTGGATCTTGATGCATTCATTGGGGAACGCATACCCATTAACAGAATTGAGAAGTCTTTACCAGCTACCGTTTGGGCTGGTCTAGCTGTATCATTACCTGGTAAAATGGGTTTTTCTATTTTTAAAGAGGATGGAGAACTCTTTGGCTGGGTCTCATAAATTGGTTGAGTCTGTTGTGAAAGTTCAGAATGAAGGATTTTTATACGGTCTTGTAAAATACTTATATGTTCTAACATTTATCCTTTTTTCTTTTACAAGGTTTTCATTATCTTGTCTTAAAACTTCATTGGCTTGATTCAGTATTTTAAAAGCTTCGGTCATAGAGGAACAATGATCACAAAATATAATTTTGTCTGTGTCTTTGTTAATATTATATTGAGGAATTTTTTGTGTTTCTGGTCTTAAAGCTGGAGTAATAAAATAATTTGGTCTTAGATTTCTCCGGGCGTAGTCTAGAGTCTCTGAGAGGTCATAATAGCCTTTATAAAGAGGTGTTTTATAATTTTTTTTATGGCATTCATTACCTCTATCCAAGTCTGGAACATGCCCTGCTGATGTCCTCTGAGAACAACATTGAATTTAAACCTGTTAGTAGTATTTTTCTCAGAAAAATAATAACTTAAATGCATTTAGAACTAAAACAAAACAACTATTGTCTCTTCTATTATATGTTATCCATAGATTGTCTAGTAGACATATCTGCGGCTTATCCACTTTTACTTCCAGCTTTCGTCTGAAATTTAAGTTGGATGGTTCATAACATACCAAGTTGTGGGGTCCAAAAATTATTCTATCTAATTTTGGTTATTCTAGCATCGTAAGTGGTCTGAAATGAGTGTTGCTCATTAGTGTCTTTAGATAGTCTTGGGATGATGAGGCTTCTGCCTTGCCTTTGTCATTTCCTGTATTCATACTGAAACAAAAATTGTTAGTTGTCTTCTTTAATTAATCTACTTAGATGATCTTCTAAGTTATTATCTTTTCCTTTAATATGTTCTAAAACAATATTATAGATTGAAGTAGCATCTAGGAAATTTAACCATCTCCTTTTACTATTATTCTTATCTTTTATTTTCTAATAAAACTTTTCTATAGCCTCGCAGTCTGTTGTCAGTAGTATTTTGGGCATATTTAATATATAAAGTTTAAAACTATTCAAACCATAAATTACTGCTAGTGTCTCTGCATCTATGCTATTTAACTTTCCCTTTTCTTTATATTTTCCACTTGAATAATCACAAATTTTTGCATCCTTTTTCTCACTATATTTGTTAGGTTTTGCTTTTAATACTGCTCCCCATCCTTGAAGGCTTCCATCTGTCTCGACTATAAAATAATTTGTTTCTAATAGTAACATTAAGTCTGAGATGTCTTGTATCATGCTTTTAAGTTGTTGGATTAATTTTTTGTCTTCAGTATTAAAAGTTTTTTGACCTGTTGATCCTGTTTTAGAATATAAAGGTCCTGCTACTTTAACTAAGTCTTTGATAAAAGCTCTAGCATAATTTCAAAGTACTAAAAAATTTTGTAAATCTTTAGTCTTGTCTAATTTATCTAGCATTTCTAACTTTTTTAGCTATATGTGGTTGTAATTTTATTCTACCGTCTTCAATAACTACTCCTAAAAAATTAATGTAGAAATGACAACAATGTATGAAGAATTATACAATTTTGAGAAAGGTATACAACAGATAAAAGTAATAAAAGATCAAAAAGACTTAGAGAAAATAATATAAATCCTAGATAAGCTAGAGATAATCAGAGAAAAACCCCTGCCCTAATGGAACTCCAATCAAATTACCTGCAAATTAGAAATAATTAATCTAGAATATGCTATGGAAACAACATCTATAGAAGCTACAAATGAAGACCTTAAAGGCTTTGAAATACAAATAAAAGAGCTACAAGAATTAGGAATAATTAGAAGATCTACATCGAGACATAGGTCAACAACTTTCATAGTAAGAAACCATAGTGAATTAATAAGAGAAAAAGCTAGAATGGTAATAAATTACAAAAGACTAAATGATAATACTATAATGGATGGATATAAGTTACCAGAGAAAACATAAATAATAAATAGATACAAGGAAGAAAAGTATTTAGTAAATTTGATTGTAAATCTGGATATTGGCAGATTAAAATGCATGAAGATAATATAGAATGGACAACTTTCACATGTCCAGAAGGACATTTTGAATGACTGGTCATACCGTTTGGATTAAAGACGGCTTCTCCAATTTTTCAAATAAAAATGGATAGTATTTTTAGAGACTTTAAAATTTTTGTATTAGTTTACGTAGATGATACTTTAGTATTTAGTAATAATATGAGAGAACATTTACAAAAACTTTTTAAATTATTTGTAGATAATGGAATAATAATAAGTAGAAAGAAAATGGAATTATGTAAAACTAGTATTAATTTTTTAGGAGTAGTTATTGAAGACGGTAGAATAAAATTACAACCACATATAGCTAAAAAAGTTAGAAATGCTAGATAAATTAGACAAGACTAAAGATTTACAAAATTTTTTAGTACTTTGAAATTATGCTAGAGCTTTTATCAAAGACTTAGTTAAAGTAGCAGGACCTTTATATTCTAAAACAGGATCAACAGGTCAAAAAACTTTTAATACTGAAGACAAAAAATTAATCCAACAACTTAAAAGCATGATACAAGACATCTCAGACTTAATGTTACTATTAGAAACAAATTATTTTATAGTCGAGACAGATGGAAGCCTTCAAGGATGGGGAGCAGTATTAAAAGCAAAACCTAACAAATATAGTGAGAAAAAGGATGCAAAAATTTGTGATTATTCAAGTGGAAAATATAAAGAAAAGGGAAAGTTAAATAGCATATATGTGGTTGTAATTCTTCATACATTGTTGTCATTTTATTATCATTACATATACAATTTTCTCATTTATTACATTCTAGTGGTATTTCGGGTTTTATTTGGTCACCTGAGTTTTCATCTGGCTTATCCTTAAGAAAACAATATTTAGTTAAAGTAGGTTGTGTTTGTACTAGTGAGTGAGTGATATTACTGGCGAATATTACCCAATTTTTTGTATCTAAACATCCTCCATTATTTTATACCATAAAGTATAATCCTAACACAAAGTCTGCTTTTATGTTTAAATCTCTAACGAGTATTTCACTAAGTGTATATGATGGTTGGTAGAATTTTTCACAAGTATTAATAAAACATATTTTTGCTTTTGGTATATAGTCTGTATAGGTATTATATGTTCCGTCCATTTGCTTAGATTCTTGAGGTTTTGGTAATTTTTTATTAGTTTTACTGGTAAAATTCTGCTGTTTAAAATGCTCCTTTTACATCCAGAATCAACTATAGCTAAAGTCTCGAACTCATATTCTTGAATTTTTATTCTTGCTAAAACTTTGACTGTACTAATTTTCTTTTCTTCATTACATATCATTCCTTCAAATGGTATCATCATTGATTTTTTCTATCTAACTCTATTATTTTCAGCAAATGTATTTAATAATTCTTCTTCTAATAAGTCTTCCTCTGTAATTACCTCTTTATGTTTTTCGAGGTTATAAACTCTCATTTCTAATATTTTTAGTCTTCCTTCTAATTCTAATATTTTATTGTCTGGTGTTTTAACTATTGGTTCAGGTTATTTCTTGTGAAAATTACTTAAATTGTTTGTTGATTTTTAAATTTTTAAGATCTCTAAGGTTTTTTCTATACATTTTATGCACCCTTCCTTGTAACATTTCCTACATTTTGCTCTTTTGTTTTTACTTGGAAAACATTTACCAAAACAACACTGATTACTATCTAATCCTTTTCCTTCCTCAAATTCATGTTCACATTCTTCTATCAAATTTACTAAATCATAATAGTCTGAGTTTGTCTTTTCTAATCCTATTTCATTTATAAATTCCTCTTTTCCAGAATCAGAAGAATTAGATTTATTTATTTCCTCTTCAAAGACTTCCATACTTCTAATAGAGTATATACTTTCATTATCTGACATATATTCGTCTATATTTATTAAATTTTCATTTACATCTTCTATTAATTGTGCATTCCTAGATTTATTATTGATTCTTCTTGGACAAATATTTGCTAAGTGCTCTATGCTACCGCAGGTAAAACATTCTAATTTATGTTTGTAGGTTCTACTGGTGTTATATTTTCTTACATGTTTATAAAATAATATTTCTTCTTAGGGTGATAATCTTTTTTATATGCTTTTCTATATTTTTTCTTTTTATAACCTTGGTCATAATATTGTGTAGTATATATGTTTTAACAAAAATCTGTATCACTTCTTTTTAATTATTTTTGTATCTGTATATTTGTACATTTTTCTTGTAATATATCCATTACATGTTGTATTCTTTGTCCTATTAACCATGGGTTGTTTGGGTTTTGTATTACTCCTTCTCTCTTGAACCATTTTTTTCTATCTCTCTTCCTAGAGATCCTGGTAATTTATTAAATAATCTAGCTCCTAGAGTCTGATCAAATGATTTCCCACTAATTGTACAATAATAAAAGTAATCGTTTAAAAATTCTTTAATTCTTGACCAATGATTAATACTTAGTTGTTCTAAATTTATTAAAGCTCTTTGTTGTAATACTACTAATCCACTATTGGGATCCTGGCTTTTTTAGTAGAGTATGTACTTTGTTTACAAAATTGTATGGATTTGAGCCTAGTTCTACTAGTTCTTGAAAGTCTTGTGGGAATATTATCTTATAATCTTCCCAAAGTGCTTTAGTACTTTCTCTTAGAAATGCTTCTAAGTATCTATGCATAATCTCTGCATCTTGTTCTTGATTACCCTGTATTTGTTGTATGTAGTCTACTACAACTATATTTTTCTATATGTCTATTACATTATTCCATGCCTGGGGGTCATAGGCTGGCAAGTTTAAAATTTTTCCTTTATTACCTCCTTCTTGTGATCTAATGGGTTCTTCTATTGGCATTCTTTTTTCTCTACGTTTTATGTCTTGTTCTGTCAGAGTGTTTGGATTTTCTCTAAATACTCTATGTCTTGGTAACTTTCCCGTTGTTAATGGTACGTTTTGCATTCTGGTTGTTCTTTGGAAAGGGCTTCAGGAACTTGCCGCACTTTCCATAAATTCTTTTATACCTTCGTCTATACTATAAATCGATTCGGAGTCTTCACCTTTTAGTTCTTTTTTATGTGTATAACCATAATTATCTGTTCTTAATTCACATTTTATAAAATGCTCTTTTATTTTTTCAAGTTTTAAGTTTGCTAATTTACAACCTGTACATTTAAATACTCTATTGCTATTTATTTCATATAGGGCTTCTGCTTTTATTACAGCCTTATTTACTTCAAAACCTTCTTCTAGTATTTCTATATTCATGAAATTAGTGTTCTCACATTCTTCAATCTCTTCCTCAGTTTCTTTATTATTCGTGTATTGGTAGTCTATGAATCTTACTGAAGCTTCTCCTCTATTGTTTATATATATTAAATGTTCGGTTGGCTTTAGTATTTCTTTTTTGGTAAATTTTTCTAAATTTCATTCTAGTCCTGCATAGTCTTCTGAATTTATCTTTAAGGGTTTCATTAATTTAATACCTTTATTTCCCATTAAACTTACTACATCATCTATCTTTAGATTAAATTTTATACTACTATTAGTGGCAAGTTTTCCTATAAATCCTACACATATTAGTAAATTATCACCATTATTCATTTCTTCTTATCCTTTAGTCTGAATTCCTCTCTTTATATATTTTTCAAATTCTACAGAGTTTATCCTATAATCTGGGCTACAATAAAAAAGTCCTCCATTTGTTGACATGTCTACTTATGTTAGTCCTATTATGGATCTTCTCAAATCTGACCATCTATTATCATATATTGTAACTAATACCTTAGTTACTGAATTTTTTCTAGTTAGGCCTTTTAAACCTACTACTATGAGTCCTATATGCATGAGGCTCATATTTAATTTTTCAATCTGTCTTAAAGATTCTGGACTTATTAAATTTACACTTGCACTATCATTTCCAATTACGCATAATTGCTCTTCCCTATAATGTTTATATAATTGTGCCATTGAAAACGTCCCTTCATTGTATAAAGTCTTAGCACTTAATAATTTTAATTTGTTTTGTTGAAAAAGTTGTATATCTTTGTCTACGTCTACTATCTCTTCTAACTGTTGTCTTGAATTCATTTTGGGTCTATTTATGATTCTTGATAACATGTTAGTTGTTAATCTTTCTTGGGTAAAACTTTGTCTTGATCTACTTAGAGATGCTGAAAAAAGGTCCATGGTTTTGATTTAGTTATTTTAGCTTCTTTTAATTCTTTTTGAGGGGTTATTTCTATCTTTTTTAGTTGTTCTATTAATTTGTCTATAGTTTTATCTTGAATGTCTCTTTGTTTTTCTTCTTTTAAGTTTTTATTAAGTTCTAATAGTAATAAAATTATAATATTATTTTGTTTTATGATTAAAGATTCTGTTTTTCCTTGGGGTTGATGATCTGATAATCCTTCGGGATTTGGTTGAATTTGTGCATCCTTTTGTAATATTGATAAATAAAGTTTATCTTGTATTATATCATTCATGAGAGTATTAGACGTCGTATTTGGTTAATTTCTTTTTGTACTTCTTGTAATACTAGTTTTATTTCAGGATTTTCTAGGTTACCCTTGTTTTTATTAATTAAAACTTTAAATTTTTTATCTAATTCTTCTTGTTGGTTCTTTAGGAAATCAAAATTTAATTCTATTTTACTTAACAAATTCTTTTGTTTGTTTTGCAGGTCTTCTAATATCTCTATACTTTTAATATTTTTGTATTTTCCTTTTGAACTTTTTGTCCTAAGTTTATTATAAAGTTCGTAATGGTATTTAGTTGTGGATTATCTCCATGTAATATATGTTCTCCGTTGTTAAAATTACACTTAATAAGAGAACTATCTTTTAAACGTCTGTATTTCTTTTCAACTTGGATTGTTAGATCTAAATATTCTTGTTTCTTTAAATTATCAATTTTTACACTATTATTTTTTATCCTAAAGGTATTTTCCTAACACTGTGGTCTCTAATGGTCTTTATTCTATAATTTCTGTAGTCTATACAGTATCTAATACTTTCTATCTTACACTTAAACAAACTTATACGGCTTACACAATTTACTAATGTTATAAGGTCTTATATTATAATGGCTTCTGATAATTCTATAACTTCTAATATTTCTATTTGATTTATTAATATTTGTTCTTTTTCTAAAATTTCGTTTCTTAGTCTTATTTCTTTATATAATTGATTATATTCTCCTTGTATTTGTCTGTCAAAAGGATGCGTTTAAATATATTTTTACTTAATTTTATCCTAAAGGAATATCTACTAGGTCACATTGTTTCCTTAACTAACTTATCCTTCTATTATCGTGTCCTATGTAGATTCTAATTCCATGTACTTCCCATCTTATTACACTTAAATATTCTTCGAATGATTCTGATTGAGATAGTTCTAGAGTTGTTAGTAAATCCAAATAATCACTCAAAACTATTTTTAATTCTTCTCTCTCTGCCCTTTGTATTATTGCTTCGTTTAAAAGTCAATATCTGAATCGTATATCTTTAGCTAAAGGAAGTCTTTTCATTTATTATTATTTCTAGTCTTAAGATATTTTATTAAATGATATTCTAATTTGGATATTGTAGTAATTAGTTTATCTAAGGTTATAGGGTCTTCTTTTGTAGTATTAAGTCTTTTATATTCTATGTATAAACTATACAAATTATTTTTTATTTCTTTTAATGTTTTTGTATTTTTATGTGGTGTATTCATTAGGCTAAATAAAAAGGATACATATCTCTTAAAATCTTATCTACCGAAAGCTCATGGTTAATATAAGCTATTTGTTCTCTAACTTCTCTTAATCTATTATCTACTTTTTGTAGTTCAGTCCAAACTTCTTCTCTAGATTCTGGAGAAAGTTTAAATAATTTAATTCATAATTGCTTATGTTGCAGTAAGACGTTATATAAATTTTTAAGATATTCCTTTAAATTTCTCTGAGACCAATAATATCTAAAAGGTGAAGACACAGAATCGATTTATAGTATAGATGAAAGTATAAAAAAATTTATGAAAAGCGCGGCAAGTTCCTCAAGCCCTTGGGGTTGATGACCTGATATTCCTTCAGAATTTGGTTAAATTTATGCAACCTTTTGTAATATTGCTAAATAAAGTTTATCTTGTAGTATATCATTCATGAGAGTAATAAATGTCTTATTTGGTTAATTTCTTTTTGTACTTCTTGTAATACTAGCTTTATTTCAGGATTTTCTTGGTTACCCTTGTCTTTATTAATTAAAACTTTGAATTTTTTGTCTAATTCTTCTTGTTGGTTCTTTAGGAAATCAAAATTTAATTCTATTTTATCTAACAAATTCTTTTTCTTGTTTTGTAGATCTTCCAATATTTCTAGAGTTTTTAATATTTTTCTATTTTCTTGTTGAGTCTTTTCTCCTAGGTTTATGATAAAATCTGTAATAGTATTTAATTGTGGATTTTCTCCATATAAAGTATGTTCTCCGTTGTTAAAATTACATCTAATAAGAGAATTATCTTTAAAACGTATGTATTTCTTTTCAGCTGGGATTGTTAGATCTAAATATTCTAATTTCTTTAAATTGTCAATTTTTATACTATTATTTTTATCCTAAAGGTATTTTGCTAATACAGTGGTCTCTAATGGTCTTTATTCTATAATTTTTGTAGTCTATACAGTATCTAATACTTTCTAATTTACTCTTAAACAAACCTATATGGTTTACACAGTTTACTAATGTTATAAGGTCTGAGATTATAATGGCTTCTGATAATTCTATAACTTCTAATATTTCTATTTGATTTATTAATATTTTTTCTTTTTTCTAAAATTTCATTTCTTAGTCGTATTTCTTTATATAATCGATTATATTCGCCTTTTATTTGTCTTGCAAAAGGATACGTTTTCATATATTTTTACTTAATAAAGGAATATCTACTAGGTCACACCATCTCCTTAAATAACTTATCCTTCTATTATCGTGACATATGTCGATTCTAATTCCATGTACTTCCCATCTTATTACACTTAAATATTTTTTGAATGATTCCTATTGAGATGGTGCTAGAGTTGTTAGTAAATCCAAATAATTACTCAAAATTATTTCTAATTCTTCTTTCTCTGCCCTTCCTATTATTGCTTCATTTAAAAGCCAATATCTAAATCGTATATCTTTAGCAAAAGGATACAACAACAACAATAGGCCCAGTGTATTCACACAAAGTGAGGTCTGGGGAGGGTAAAATGTATGCAGTCCATACCACTACCTCCGAAGAAGTAGAAAGGTTGTTTCCGATAGACCCCCGGCTCAGAATCTCAAATAATAAACCAAGATCGTATTGTAACATATAACAGGAAAGGTTGGCATGCTGACATAATAAATAATAGAAATAAATATCAGTGAAGTACGAAATAAGAGAAATACGAGCAATACGAAATAAGAAATAAGAACTAGGACACGCACTTACCCACCCCACCCGAATTCACCTGGCTAAAGGATCCTACTCAAGGATACAGGACTGGGATTACTACCCAGATACGCAATCGCTCTCCTAACACCTAGCCACAATCCATACACTTTCCTTAACCTTCTACCCTAATCTGCGACCTCCACACCTTCCTGTCTAGGGTCATGTCCTCAGTGAGCTGCAGCTGCTCCATGTCATGTCTAATCACCTCACTCCAGTATTTCCTTGGCTTACCTTTACTCCTCCTAAATCCATCTAAGGCCAGCCTCTCACACCTCCGAACTGGGGCATCCGTGCCCCTCCTCATCACATGCCCAAACCATCTCAACCTTCGTTCTCGCATCTTATCCTCCACCGAAGCCACTCTCACCTTCTCTTAAATAGTCACATTCCTAACTCTATCCCCTCTAGTAAGTCCATACATCAATCAAAATATTCTCATTCCCACTACCTTCAGTCTTTGGATATGGGAGTTCTTGACTGGCCAACACTCCGCTCCATACAACATGGCCGGACGGACTTCCACTCTGTAGAATTTTCCTTTAAGCTTAAAGGGAACCTTCTTATCACACAAAACTCTAGAAGTGAGCTTCCAGTTCATCCACCCTACTCCAAGACGTTTAGAGACATCCTCATCAATCGTGCCATTCCCCTGGATAATAGACCAAAGATACTTAAAACTATCCCTCTTACAAACAACCTGGGAATCTAACCTCACCACCACTTCATCCTCCTGACTCGCATCACTAAACTTGCATTCCAAATACTCCATCTTGGACCTACTCAACCTGAACCCCTAAGATTCTAGGGTTTGCCTCCAAACCTCCAATTTATCATTCACACACACACCCCCACATCTCATCAATCAGCACAACATCGTCCGCAAATAACATACACCAGGCACCTCACCCTGAATACTCCGCATCAACATGTCCATCACCACCGCAAAAAGAAAAGAGCTAAGAGTCAAACCTAATGGAAACCTATCTCGACCGTAAAATACCTTGGGTCACCTCCTGCCATACTCACCCGAGTCTTTCCTCCATCATACATGTCCTTAATAGCTCTGATGTACGCTATCATAACACCTCTCACCTCTAAGTATCTCCAAAGAACCTCCCTAGGGACTTTTTCATATGCCTTCTCCAAGTCGATGAACACCATCTGAAAATCCCTCTTTCTTTCCCTATACTACTCTACCAATCTCCTCACTAGATAGATTACCTCTGTATTTGAGCGACCAGGCATAAAACCAAACTAATTCTCCGAAATAGACACTACTCTCCTCAATCTCTGCTTGACCACCCTCTCCCAAATCTTTATAGTGTGACTCAACAACTTAATACCCCTATAGTTGTTGCAACTCTGAACATCGCCCTTATTTTTATATAACGGAATCACCGTACTCCATATTCAAGCCTCAGGCATTCTCACAGTCTTGGAAATGATGTTAAATAAATATGTCAACCACCTTAAACCCGTCTCACTAGCATACTTTAAAAAATCCACCGGAATCTCGTCCGGCCCCGTCGCCTTACCCCTTCACATCCTACGAATCACCTCTCTAACCTTCTCAACCTTAAAACCTCTACGGTAGCTGAAATAATGGATCTCCTCTGAGCGCTCCAGCTATCCTAGCACAATGCCTCAGTCTCCCTCCTCATTTAAAAGTCTATAAAAATACTCTTGCCATCTCTTCTTGATGTGAACATCCTCCACCAAAACTCTTCCGTCCTCCCTCTTAATGCACTTCACTTGATCGAGGTCCCGACCCCTCTTCTCCCTGGTCTTAGAAAGCCTATACAACCTTTTTTCCCCGTCTTTCTCCTCTAACCCCGCATACAAGCTCTCAAAAGTTGTTGTCTTAGCAGCCGTAACAGCTAACTTAGCCTCTTTCCTTGTCACTTTGTAAGCCTCTATTTTCACCCGTTTCTCCTCTTCATCTTTACTCTCGATCATCTTAACATATGTCTCCTTCTTAGTCTCTATTTTCTTCTTAACTTTTTTATTCAACCACCAGCCCCCCTTATGTCGACCTGCCCAACCACTTGAGACCCCCAACACCTCTCTTCCATATCCTTGATGCAGCTGGCAGCCTTATCCCATATACCATCCACGTCCCACCTACACTCCCATTCCCCCATTCCCGCCACCCTCACCCCTATCTTCAGCGCACTGACTGGCGTCAAACTACCCCACTTGATTCTAGGTTGACCCTCTCCGACCCTACTCTTCCTGCTCTTCTTGATAAATAAGTCCATCACCAGAAGCCTGTGTTGGGTCGAAAGATGCTCACTCGGAATGACTTTACAGTCTTTACATAGAACTTTATCCCCCTTCCTAAGCAGCAGAAAGTCAATCTGAGTCTTGGCTAAAGCGCTTCGGAAGGTAATCAGATGATCCTCCTTCTTCAAAAATCTCGAGTTCACAACCACTAGCCCAAAATCCCTCACAAAGTACAATAGAGCAACCCCCTCGCCATTTCTATTGCCGAAACCAAAACCTCTGTGCACATCATCAAAACCTCCCGAACACGCCCCAATGTGCCTATTGAAGTCCCCCGCTATAACAATCTTCTCCGAGCTAGGCACGCTTCTCACTACCTCATCCAAAGCCTCCCGAAATCTCGCATTCACATCCTCATCCAAGCCCACTTGGGGTGCATAAACACTACACACATGTAGTGTAAACCCCCCAACGACCAACTTAACCGTCATCAGCCTATCACTGGTCCTCTTAACCTCCACCACCTGCCCTATAAGCTCCTCATCCACTAAGATGCTCACTCTATTTCGATGCATGTCACTACCAGAGTACCACATCGTGTACCCATCCATATCCCTAGCCTTAGACCCTACCCACTTAGTCTCCTGCATATACGCAATATTAATCTTTCTCTTCTTGAGAATCTTCACCAACTCAACTGACTTACCCTAAAGGGTCCTAATATTCTAAGACCCTACCCTCAACCTATTATCTCTCACCTCTCGCCTCTCGCCTTCCTCTCCCACCCCTCACCAAACCAGCCCGAACACCTAGCCTTGAACCCACACCTAAAGTCTAAAACTCATAGTCTTAAATTTTTATTCTTGCTAAAACTTTGACTGTACTAATTTTATTTTCTTCATTACATACCATTCCTTCAAATGGTATCATCATTGATTTTTCTGTCTAACTCTATTATTTTCATCAAATGTATTTAATAATTCTACTTCTAATAAGTCTTCCTCTGTAATTACCTCTTTATGTTTTTTGAGGTTATAAACTCTCATTTCTAATATTTTTAGTCTTCATTCTAATTCTAATATTTTATCGTCTGGTGTTTTAACTATTGGTTCAGGCTATTTCTTGTGAAAATTTCTTAAATTGTTTGTTGATTTTTGAATTTTTAAGATCTCTGAGGTTTTTTCTATACATTTTATGCATCTTTCCTTGTAACATTTCCTACATTTTGCACTTTTGTTTTTACTTGGAAATCACTTACAAAAACAACACTGATCACTATCTAATCCTTTTTCTTCCTCAAATTCATGTTCGCATTCTTCTATCAAATTTTCTAAATCATAATAGTCTTAGTTTGTCTTTTCTAATCCTATTTCATATATAAATTCCTCTTCTCTAGAATCGAAAGAATCAAATTAATTTATTTCCTCTTCAAAGACTTTCATACTTCTAATAGAGTATATACTTTCATTATCTGACATATATTCATCTACATTTATTAAATTTTCATTTACATGTTCTATTAATTGTACATTCCTAGATTTATTATTGATTCTTCTTGGACAAGTATTTGCTAAGTGCTCTATGCTACCACAGGTAAAATATTCTAATTTATTTTTGTAGGTTCTACTGGTGTTATATTTTCTTACATGTTTATCCTTATCTAGGTATGGACTCTTTGCAGTTGATCTTCTTAAATAATATTTCTTCTTAGGGAGATAGTCTTTTTTATATGTCTTTCTATATTTTTTCTTTTTATAATCTTGGTCATAATGTTGTTTAGTATATATGTTTTTACAAAAATCTGTATCATTTCTTTTTAATTATTTTTGTATCTGTATATTTGTACATTTTTCTTGTAATATATCCATTACATGTTGTATTCTTTGTCCTATTGACCATGAGTTGTTTGGGATTTGTATTACTCCTTCTCTCTTGGACCATTTAAAAGCCAATATCAGAATCGTATATCTTTAGCAAAAGGATGTCTTTTCATTTATTATAATTTATAGTCTTAAGATATTTTATTAAATGATATTCTATTTCAGATATTATAGTAATTAGTCTATCTAAGGTTATAGGGTCTATGCATGAAGATAGTATCGAATGGACAGCTTTCACATGTCCAGAAAGACATTTTGAATGGCTGGTCATGCCTATATAGTTGTGCTCTTGAAAACATCCCTTCATTATATAATGTTTTAGCATTTAACAGTTTTAATTTATTTTGTTGGAACTATAGTATTTCTTTATCTACGTCTATTACCTCTTCTAACTGTTGTCTTGAAGAATGTCAATAGAAAAACCCATTAGATTACAAGATGGTGGTAATAAAGGAAAGATTTTAAACTTGCTAGCCCATGACCCTCAAGCATGGAATAATGTAATAGACATATGGAAAAATGTAGTTGTAGCAGACTACATACAACATATACAGGGTAATCAAGAACCAGATGCAAAAATTATGTATAGATATTTAGAAACATTTCTAGGAGAAAGTACGAAAGCACTTTGGGAAACTTATAAGATAATATTCCCACAAGACTTTCAAAAGCACAAATTTTTTCTTTCTTTTGGTCACTATATTTGTTAGGTTTTGCTTTTAATACTGCTCCCCATCCTTGAAGGCTTCCATCTGTCTCGACTATTAAGAGCTACTACAATTAGGAATAATTAGAAGATCTACATCAAGACATAGGTCAACAGCTTTTATAGTAAGAAACCATAGTGAAATAATAAAAGGAAAAGCTAGAATGATAATAAATTACAAAAGACTAAATGATAATAGTGTAATGGATGGATATAAGTTATCAGACAAAACAGAATTAATAAATAGAATACAAGGAAGAAAAGTATTTAGTAAATTTGATTGTAAATCTGGGTATTGGCAGATTAAAATGCATGAAGATAGTATAGAATGGACAGCTTTCACATGTCCAGCAGGACATTTTGAATGGCTGGTCATAGCATTTGGATTAAAGACGGCTTCTCCAATTTTCAAAGAAAAATGGATAGTATTTTTAGAGATTATTAAAATTTTGTATTAGTTTACGTAGATGATATTTTAGTCTTTAGTAATAATATGAGAGAACATTTAGGACATTTACAAAAAGTTTTTAAATTATTTGTAGATAATAGAATAGTAATAAGTAGAAAGAAAATGGAATTATGTAAAAATAGTATAAATTTTTTAGGAGTAGTAATTGGAGACGGTAGAGTAAAATTACAACCACACATAGCTAAAAAGTCTTAAAAATGCCAAATAAATTAGACAAAACTAAAGATTTACAAAGAATTTTAGGACTTTTAAATTATGCTAGAGCATTTATCAAAGACCTAGGTAAAGTAGCAGGACCGTTATATTCTAAAATAGGATCAACGGGCCAAAAAACATTTAATACTGAAGACATAAAATTAGTCCAACAACTTAAAAGCATAATACAAGACATCCCAGACTTAACGTTACCATTAGAAATGAATTATTTAATAGTCGAGACAGATGGAAGTCTTCAAGGAAGGGGGCAGTATTAAAAGCAAAACCTAACAAATATAGTAACAAAAAGGATGAAAAAAATTGTGCTTATTCAAGTGGAGAATATAAAGAAAAGGAAAAATTAAATAGCATAGATGCGGAGACACTAGCAGTAATTTATGGTTTGAATAGTTTTAAACTTTATATATTAAATAAGCCCGAAATACTAATAAGAACAAACTGTGAGGCTATAGTAAAATTTTATCAAAAAATAAAAGATAAGAATAGTAGTAAAAGAAGATAGTTAAATTTCCTAGATGCTACTTCAATCTATAATATTGTTATAGAACATATTAATGGAAAATATAATAACTTAGCAGATCAACTAAGTAGATTAATTAAAGAAGACAACTAACGATTTTTGTTTCAGAATGAATACAGGAAAAGGCAAAGGCAAGGTAGAAGCCTCATCATCTCAAGACTATCTAAAGACAATAATGAGCAACACTCGTTTCAGACCACTTACAATGCTAGAATAGCCAAAATTAGATAGAATAATTTTTGGACCCCACAACTTGGTATGTTACGAACCATTCATCTTAACTTTCAGACGAAAGCCGGAAGTACAAGTGGATAAGCTGCAGATATACCTACTAGAAAATCTATGGATAGGATATAATAGAAGAGACAATAGTTATTTTGTTTCAGTTCAAAGTGCATTAAGTTATTATTTTACTGAGAAAACTACTACTAACAGGTTTAAATTCTATGTTGTTCTCAGAGGACATCAATAAGGCATGTTCCAGACTTGGATAGAGGTAATAGACGCCATAAAAGATTATTAAACACCTCTTTATAAAGGTTTTTATGACCTCTCAGAGACTCTAGACTATGCCCAAAGAAATCTGGGACCAAATTATTTTATTACTCCAGCTTTAAGACCAGAAACACAAAAAATTCCTCAATATAATATTAATAAAGACACAGACAAAATTATATTTTGTGATCATTGTTCCTTTATGACCGAAGATTTTAAAAGACTGAATCAAGCCAATGAAGTTTTAAGACAAGATAATGAAAACCTTGTAAGAGAAAAGGGACAAATGTTAGAACATATAAGTATTTTACAAGACCGTATAAAAATACTTCATTTTGAACTTTCACAACAGACTTAATAAATTTATGAGACCTAGCTAAAGAGTTCTCCATCCTCTTTTAAAATGGAAAAACTCACTGTACCGGGTAATGACACAGCTAGTCCAGCTCAAACGGTAGCTGGTAAAGACTTCTCAAATCCGTTAATAGGTGTGTGTTCCCCAATGAATGCAGTAAGACCCACTGTATCGGGTAATGATACAGCAAGTCCAGCTCAAATGGTAGCTGGTAAAGACTAATCAAATCCGTTGATGGCTGACACTTTGCCAAAAAGTGTAGGGAGAATACTCCCAGCTAGTTTTACAACCACAGGTACTCAGACAATAGATGAAGGAAGTTCTTCTCAGAATAAGAAGGGATTTTCATTAAGAAAAAAGAAAAATGAAACAAGAAATATAGAAAAAATAGTAGTAGACTCAATAAAAAAGTTGTTAGAAGAACAATTACCTAAGGAGATAGCAATAAATCCAGACCCACCAGAGCAAAGACCCAGAATTTCTTTAATTCCGAGAGAAGAAACAAGATCACCTAGAACTGGGATTATCAGACGGAGACAGTGACGAGTATGAATGAGAATACAACTCAGCCATGGACCAATTTGCCCAAGACCCAAACGCAGATGATGATTCAGGAATGGAGTTTGACTCAGAAGCTTTACACAATTTGGATACGTAAGCAATGACGATATCTACAAAAGACAAAATAACTTACGTATGCAATATCAGATAAATAAATGAAAGGAGGAGAATTAAAAAAAGATATTAGTCGCCGGGCCCACCCACGTTGATAAAGTCTTGCTAAAGTATTTAGAAAAGATTTGAAGTCCACAAAAAAGTTAAGATTTGAAGTCCACAAATGCCTATAAATACCCCCTTTATGGAAGACTGAAAAATGTACCAAAGAGAGAAAAAAGCAAGAAAAAACCAAAAGTGAGAAAGTTCTTTAGTTTTCTTAAGTTCTTTAAGTTTCTTAGTTACTTAAGTTTGTAAGTTACTTCAAAAAAAAATAGTATGTGAAAAGTGTGAAAAGATTTCTTAGTTCTTCATTTTTCGGTAGCTGTCAAGTTTTCAAGGGACTCCCGAAAGGGAAACCTAACTTCTTCCTTAAGGCATGTAAGTAGTAGTTACATATATCTTTGTATTTTTCTCCCAAGTTTGTAAATTATGTTTGAATTAATCAAGTTTATATTTTCTTTCACATGTGTTTTATTATTACGATCTGGATCACCGACGGTTTTCTGTCAGTTTTTCTAATCTTGTAAAATTTGTAAATTACTTATAAAAATACCCTCAGTATATGTTTATTCTCTCAGTGTTTTAGCAATAATGATGGATTAATCTGTAAATTCCTAGGGACTTGGAAAGTTTGAAGAATATTAAAAAGGACTGTTGTTATTCTCCCGGGGTGTGATTAAAGAAGATATATTGCTAAAATACCTAAAACTGAAGAGAAAGAGATGAACAGGGTATAAAAAAAATATTTTGGGAGAAAATATACTTTGATCTTTATGACTTGGACACTTACACTGAACTAAGGACAACGAAGGAGGGAGTACTGAGTAGGATTTTACATTATATAAAACACATCCGCATTAAATCTGCTTTATTTTCTCATATCCACTAACCTGCTTTAATTACTTGCTTTGCTTATAACATATACTAAGACTTGCTTATTAATCTTTTGCTTTGTTTATATATCTACCTAATATTTTTATCTATCCGTCTTATCTCTATTATATATATTGTTATTATTATCTATTATCTATATATATTATATATATTAACTATCTATATTACATCTATTATATCTACCTATATCTACTTGTCTATCTTTTCTGTCAATTATTATTAATATTATCTATTATCTGTTTATTATATTTTGTATTATTACTATATTGTTATTATTATCTGTCTATATTACCTATCTATTAGTATTATCCATTATCTATATTACAACCACTTGTCTATTTTATTGGTATCAAAGCATTAAGATTCTAGGAGACTTTATTATATATGTTGTTGTCAAAAACTGAGAAAAGAAATCTTAGACCCTACGAACATTTAATAATATTAGATTCAGAATATTATTGGTGTAACGCCCCAGATCTGGTACCCGGAATGCTACATGGTGCTCATGACCCCAAAGGACCACAAGCTAACCCATGACTGATATCTGTACCTATATATTGTATGATATATTGTATAAATACAGAAACATGTACTAAAAAGGCCATAAGGTTAAAAACTGTAACATAATATCAGGGATGGGGTATAAATACCCAAAACAAAACTGTCTAAACATTACATTCTGAACATGATAGTCTGGAAAGACTCTAACTGACTAAACTGCCTGATTAAGGAGTTGATGGAGCATGTCCCCAACTAACTCTGACTACTGAAATGACTAAGTACTGAGATAATAAAATAATAAATCATATCATCCTCAGAGGATAAGGACTCACTGCTGACTGACTCCTAATATCTAGAATCTACTAATGCTCTGGAGCTCGTATCTCTGAACCTATGGTATAAGACACCATAGCGCAAATGCGTCAGTACTTTGAATGTACTGGTATGCATGTAAGGTAGGCTGAATACATGAGGTTCTTATGCATGAACAATACTGACTAAATTACTAACATGAACATGAGAATACATGCATGAATACATAGTAACTATATCTGAGATCGTGATAACATGAAATTACTAATAACTAATCATGACTGATAACTGAGTTCTGATGATTAATATAACTGATAACATGAGTGACTGTATCTGACAATCCTGAATCTGATGGAACTAGCTGAGTTCTGAATTGTTTTGAGTTGACTATATCTGACAGTCCTGAATTTTGTAGAACTATATGAGTTCTATTACTGAGACTGAATGACTGTATCTTACAGTCCTGAATTCTGTAACTGAAACTGTAGGAAATAGTTATGTAATCGACATGCCCCAAATAATGCATTATAGCTGAGTTGGGTTCCAATCTGTAACCCCAATTGGAAGGGTGTCAATACTGCGCCACCGGTAAAGACAAGCTGTGGGAGACCCTCATATAATAGTGTCTCCTAAAAGAGAATGGTGGGACCCTCATCTAATAGTGTTTATCCACCTCATAAACCCTCATCTGACAGTGTTGATGTCTCAACCTATGTTGGCTACATAGTTCTGGAACGCAAGGATGAATTCTAAGAATCACACCCTCATCTGACAGTGTGTGTTCCCATCCCTGGGTTCACTTGATGATAAGTCCTAGTCCAATATGAATAGACACTTAACATGGATTACTGAACTGAACTAAATTAACTGAATTAGCTTAATTCTATTGACTGACTGAATATCACTTAGATCTGATAACTGACTGAGATTACTGAGATTACTGAGTTTTTCCTGAGTCATGAGACTGATTGAATTCTACTGAACCTGGCTTGACTGAGAGTATCTTGAAACATGACACTGATTCTAGGCACACATCTATATCTTTTGGGTACAAGTACCCCAGGACTCGATGGAAGGAAACTGACAAGGCATGACACTCTTTAATACATGACTAACATCAACAATCCATAATACAATAATTAAAGACATTTCATGGGCATTTGATAATCATAGCTTGATACGTGAATAAGATAGCATTTATACATAGCATAATTTCATAAGGCTAACTTATGAACAATCCAACAACAATTTTAATACATAAGAATAACATGGAAGTCATTTTGGATCATAATTTAGCTATAGTGCATAATTTCTATCCTCCTAGGCATTTTATCAAACACCTTGCAGGCACCCTTAGGACATAGGCCTAATCATCAAATTGACACATTATAAATAACTCAATTTGTGGATTTCATTCACTTACTAATGTAGTTTCATGAAAGACACATAAATATTCCAACGTGGGAATCATATAACAAGATAAACATGGTTACAACCAACCCATAACATAAATATCATGATTCATAATTTAAAATAGGGTTCTTGAGCTTTATGGATGGAAGTAATCCATAAATCAACATAACTCATACCTTAGTTCTTGATTCAGCGAAGATTGACGGAGAGACTTTCTTGAAATTGAATCCCCAATTAAAACCCTAGATTCTTCTTGAGAGAAAATTGAGAGAAACTAGTATATTTTGGGTTCCAAATAGCTAAATATCATGTTAAAGGGCTTAAATAGGGGTGGGAAAATGACCCTTTTAACCCTGGACGCATCTTTTAATTTCAGTGAAATTTTCCCAAATTGGACCCCTGGCGCGGCGCGGCGCTACCGTATCGTGTCACTGGAATTTGACAACTGGAAAATTAAGGGATGGCGCAATGCGGAGCCATCGCGTTGCCACTTCATTTGCGACCTGGAAGTTTGGCGCGATGCGCCACTATCGCGAACCCCTACTGGAATTTGACAATTGCCATTTTCTCCTGTGGCGCGGCACGCCACTGACTAATATGGCACTATTTTACGACGAAAACTTAAAATAGTCATAACTTCTTACCCGAATATCGGATTTAGGCGAATCTTATATCGATGGAAATCTTATTGAATTTCCCACATGGAAAAATTGAAAATATTGAAAATTCCTCATGGAATAAATATTATTCAATTTAGAAGCTAAAACTAGATATTCTTGGGATGAAATTAGTTAGAAAACTTTGGGGTATTATAATATCTCTCCCTTGGGAACATTCACCCTCGAATGAGACTGACTGAGAGGGGAGAAATGATAAGCCGAAGTACATACTGAACATGAACAACTGAAGCATGACTGACATGTCTGAAATTTATTCTGAGCATGCATATCTAATGCATAATTTCATAACTTAACTGACTCATGAACATATAACTGAGATTTCTGATAACTGAGTTTCTCACAAAGAATACAACACGTAATGGATATATTACAAGAAAAATATACAAATATACAGATACAAAAACAATTAAAAAGAAGTGATTTTTGTAAAAACATATATACTACACAGCATTATGATGACCAAGATTATAAAAAGAAAAAATATAGAAAGGCATATAAAAAAGACTATCGCCCTAAGAAGAAATATTATTTAAGAAGATCAACTACAAAGAAGCCATACCTAGATAAGGATAAACATGTAAGAAAATATAACACCAGTAGAACCTACAAAAATATATTAGAATGTTTTACCTACGGTAACATAGAGCACTTAGCAAATACTTGTCCAAGAAGAATCAATAATAAATCTAGGAATGCAAAATTAATAGAAGATATGAATGAAAATTTAATAAATGTAGACGAATATATGTCAGATAATGAAAGTATATACTCTATTAGAAGTATGGAAGTCTTTGAACAGAAAATAAATAAATCCGATTCTTCCGATTCTGGAGAAGAGGAATTTATAAATAAAATAGGATTAGAAAAGACAAACTCAGACTATTATGATTTAGTAAATTTGATAGAAGAATGTGAACATGAATTTGAGGAAGGAAAAGGATTAGACAGTAATCAGTATTATTTTTGTAAGTGGTTTCCAAGTAAAAACAAAAGAGCAAAATGTAGGAGATATTACAAGGAAGGATGCATAAAATGTATAGAAAAAAACTCAGAGATCCTAAAATTTTAAAAATCAACAAACAATTTAAGTAATTTTCACAAGAAACAACCTGAACCAATAGTTAAAACACCAGATAATAAAATATTAGAATTAGAACGAAGACTAAAAATATTAGAAATAAGAGTTAGCAATAAAATGGACAAGTGGTTATAATATAGTTAATAGCTAGGTAATATAGGTAGATAATAATAACAATATAGTAATAATAGAGAATACAATAAACAGATAATAGATAATAACAATAATAATTGACAGGACGGATAGATAGATATATTAATAATATATAAACAAAGTTAATAATAAATAGTAACTAGTATTTATATATATAAGTAATATATATATGCTAATAAGTATAAGTATATATATATGTTAGTAAGTGTATATATAAGCAGTAAATATTTGTATATATATATACAATGTATTAAATAAATATTATAATCTTATATATAGACAACTTATACTACTTCTAGTAATAATAATAATAAGCAAGAATATATATTACTTATGTATGTATATATATATAGATAGTATAGTACTATAGATAGATAAATATTGAAAGCAAATTATATATAACAAGTAATTGAAGAAGGTAAGTAATTTTAAGATATTAAACCAGAATTATCACGGTTGTGTTTTAATATGGTGTAAAGTCCTACTCAGTACTCCCTCCTTCGTTGTCCTTAGTCCAGTGTAAGTGTTTAAGTCATAAAGATCCAAGTATATTTTCTCCCAAAATAAATCATTTTTTGCATTTTGGTTTTTTGATTCTTGTTTAATTTATACCCTGTTCATCTTTTTCTCTTCATTTTTAGGTATTTTAGCAATATCTTCTTTAATCATACCCCGGGAGAATAACAACAGTCCTTTTTTAATCTTCTTCGGACTTTTCAAGTCCCTAGGAATTTACATATTAATCCATTGTTATTGCTAAAACACTGAGAGAATAACCATATACTGAGGGTATTTTTATAAGTAATTTACAAATTTTACAAGATCAGAAAAACTGACGAAAAAACGCTGGCGATCTAGATCTTAATAATAAAACACATGTGAAAGAAAATATATACTTAATTTACAAACTTGGGAGAAAAATACAAAGATCTATGTAACTACTACTTACATGCCTTAAGGAAGAAGTGAAGTTTCCCTTTCGGGAGTCCCCTGAAAACTTGACAGCTACCGAAAAATGAAGAACTAAGAAAACTTTTCACACTCTTTTTTTTAAGTAACTTACAAACTTTAGAAACTAAGAAACTTAAAGAACTTAAGAAAACTAAAGAACTTTCTCACTCTTGATTTTTTCTTGATTTTTTCTCTCTTTTGTACATGTTTTTGTCTTCCATAAAGGGGGGTATTTATAGGAATTTGTGGAGTTCAAATCTTAACTTTTTTGTGGACTTTGAATCCTTTCTAAAGACTTTAGCAAGATTTTATCAACTTGGGTGGGCCCGGCGGCTAATGTCTTTCTTTAATTCTCCTCCGTCCATTTATTTATCTGATATTGGATATGTCTATTATATTTTTTTTTGTAGATATCGTCATTGCTTACGTATCCAAATTGTGTAAAACTTTTGAGTTAAACTCCATTCCTGAATCATCGTCTGCGTTTGGGTCTTGGGCAAATTGATACATGGCTGAGTTGTATTCCCGTTCATACTCGTCACTGCCTCCGTCTGATAATCCCAGTCTTGTTCCACTTCTAGGTGATCTTGTTTCTTCTCTTGGAATTAAGAAAATTCTGGGTCTTTGCTCTGGTGGGTCTGGATTCACTGCTATCTCCTTAGGCAATTGTTCTGCTAACAACTTTTTTATTGAGTCTACTACTATTTTTTCTATATTTCTTTTTTTATTTTTCTTTTTTCTTAATGAAAATCCATTTTTATTCTGAGAAGAACTTCCTTCATCTATTGTCTGAGTACCTGTGGTTTTAAAACTAGCTGGGAGTATTCTCCCTACACTTATCGGCAAAGTGTCAGCCATCAACGGATTTGATGAGTCTTTACCAGCTATCGTTTGAGCTGGACTCGCTGTATCATTACCCTATACAGTGGGTCTTACTGCATTCATTGGGGAACGCACACCCATTAACGGATTTGAGAAGTCTTTACCAGCTACCGTTTGAGTTGGACTAGCTGTATCATTACTCGGTACAGTGGGTTTTTCCATTTTTAAAGAGGATAGAGAACTCTTTGGCTGGGTATCATAAATTGGTTGAGTCTATTGTGAAAGTTCAAAATGAAGGATTTTTATACGGTCTTGTAAAATACTTATATGTTCTAACATTTGTCCTTTTTATTTTACAAGGTTTTCATTATCTTATCTTAAAACTTCATTGGCTTGATTCGGTCTTTTAAAAGCTTCGCTCATAAAGGAACAATTATCACAAAATATAATTTTGTCTGTGCCTTTGTTAATATTAGATTGAGGAATTTTTTGTGTTTCTGGTCTTAAAGCTGGAGTAATAAAATAATTTGGTCCCATATTTCTCCGGGCATAGTCTATAGTCTCTGAGAGGTCATAAAAACCTTTATAAAGAGTTGTTTTATAATATTTTATGGCATCTATGTAATGCCCCAAATCTGGTACCCAGAGCGTTACACGGTGCTCATGACCCCGATGAACCACAAACTAACCCATGACTGCTATTGTTACCTGTATACTGCATACATACTGTATAATGCGAAAACATGAACTGAAAGGCCATAAGGTTCAAAACTATAACATAAGATCTGATAAATCATAACATATGGATGGGGTATGAATTACCCAAAACAAAACTAAAATAAGCTATCTGAACATACTGTAGTCTGAAAAGCCTCTAATCCTGACTGTCTGAATAAGGAGTTGATAGAACATGTCCCCAACTAACTCCAACTAATAAACTAATTAACGAGCTATTAAAATGATGATCGTGTCCTCGAAAGATGAGGACTCACTTCTAACTCTGACTGCTGAGACTGGAATCTAATTATGCTCTGAAACTCGTGTCTCTAAACCTATGGTATAAGACACCATAGCGAAAATGCGTCAGTACTTTGAATGTACTGGTATGCATGTGAGGTAAGCAAAATTCATGGGGTTCATATACATGAACAAATATAATAACAGACTGACTATCATGAGCGTAAGAGTACATGCATGAGACATAAAAACTGACACTGATACCGTGATAACATGATTACTGAATTTGAATACTAATAACATGACATACTAATAGAATATAACTGATAACAAGAGTGACTGATCTGATAGTCCTAAATCTGAGGGAACTAGCCGAGTTCCGTACTGTATCTGAATTAACTGTATCTGACAATCATGAAATCTGAAGGACTATCTGAGTTCTTGACTGATACTAATACTGAAATTATGGGAAGTAGTCAACTAATCGACATGCCCCAAATGACGCATTATAGCTGAATTGGGGTCCAATTTGTGCCCTGATTGGAAGGGTGTCAATATCGTGCCACTAGTAAGGACTACATGTTAGTGACCCTAATATAATAGGTAACTCTAATGAGAACGGTGGGAACCCTCATATAAGAGGTTAAGACAACTCATCTACCCTCATATAGTAGGCTATGATGTCTCAACCTATGCTGGCTATATAGTTCTGGAATGCAAGGATTGCTTCTAAGAATCACACCCTCATATAACAGGTGAGTTCCCACCCTTGGGTTCGCTCGGTGCTAATTTCTACTCCCATCTGAATAGACACTGAACATGATTTTTTGAAACTGAAAATGTACTGAGTTACTGACTTTCGTTGATCGATGGAATACTACTGATATCTGACAACTGACTGAGTTCATGAGATTATGGAGATTTTTTGAGTCATAAAGACTGTCTGAAGTCTAAGGATCAAAGCTTCACTGAGAGTATCGTGAAAACATGACATGGATCTAGGTACACAGATAATATTTTATGTACAAGTACCCCCAGGACTCGATATAAAGAAACTGACAAAGCATGACTTGCTTGAATACATAATAATCACCATAATGCATTTACTGAAATATTTCATCAAACATGTGATAGGCATAAGCTTGTACATACATGGGGATTTCATGAAAACATACCAGTTAGGCACTTTTCCTTCATTTAGGCATTAAATCAAACATATTGTAGGTATGGTACATGTAAACTTCATTGTACAACAAATAAACATCATAGTCACATTTTAATTTCATCATTCAAGGATTTAGTCATAGGTTTGCATGAATCTATATCTATAATAATTAAACCCACATATAAATTATCATCTAACATGGAGTGAAATTCAATTTCTCATTTATAAACGTGAACAAGAATAGCCCAATCATGAAATCATAAAGAAAATCCATAACTTGAAGTTGGAAAAGGGATTTTTGGACTTCATGGACGAAAGGAGTCCATGAATGAACACTATGCATACCTGGGTTAAGATTCTTGATGTTCTTGAACTTGAAGAATTGGAAATCTCTTAGTTCTTGAAGAATATTGGATTTTATTCTTGGAGATTAATGTTAGAGAGAAACCCTAATATTGGTTGTGAAGTAATAATGAACCAAATGGCTGAAATCGAATATAATTAGGTATATATATAGGTGGGTGGTAAATGACCAAAATACCCTTTTAAAAATGGCTTTAATTTGCTGAATCGGTACCTGCGATGGCTATTGTGACGGTCCATCTCTAGGGCGATGGTCCGTTGTTTCGTCCATCGTACGGGAACCAAGAAAAGGGATTACTTCCTAAGTAGCGATGGCCTGGGCGACGGTCCGTCGCAAGTTTGATGGACCATCAACCTGCCCGTCGCACCTTATCCAGAAGGTTTCCTCACAGTTTCCCTTGTGACGGTTGTAGGTGACGTTCCGTCGCTAGCCCGACGGTCCGTCGGCCTCACCGTCGGACCTGGGCGGTTTTTACAGCCTTCTGTATTTTGGCCATAACTTTCTCCTCTGATGTCGGATTTTGATGAAATTGGTATTGTTGGAAAGCTAATTCAATTTCCCACATGAAAAAAGGTGAAAATCTTAATAATACCACATGTACAAAAGTGGATTCATCTTTCAAAGAAAGTTTCTGACATCTTGAGATGATTTCAAGCTAGGAAAAGTACGAGGTATTACAATATCTCCCCCTTGAGAACATTCATCCTCGAATGAGACTGAGTGAGGGGAAAGAATAACCAATGTACATACTGAAAATGAATACTGAAACATGATCTCATGACTGACATGACTGATAACTAAACATATCATACTGAATATGCATATCTGATGCATGTGTAACTAATTCATCAATGCATGACTGGGTGTTCTGATGAACTAATTTTCTCACAATGAGAATGCATGTCTGATGCATAATTATATAACTGAGCTGATACATAAATGCATGACTTCATATGCAATGGTATTTAATACCAAGTTTGTGACGAACACTGAACATGAAACTGGGTAAGCTTAAAGAGAACTATTACCTTAAGTTTGATCTGAGTTGGCGGAGAAGAGGTGAGGATACTTGGTACGCATATATGCTTCTTCTTCCTATGTAGCTCCCTCGACGGACTGATTTCTCCAAAGAACTTTAACTGGAGGGACTTCTTTATTCCTCAATCTACGAGTCTGATAGTCTAGGATTTTGACTGGAATCTTTTCATAAGAGAGGATGTTCTGAACATCAATGCGTTGAATAGGGACTAAAACTGTTGGGTCACCTATACACTTCTTGAGCAAGGAGACATGGAAGACTGGATAAATTGAGGCTAGATCTGAAGGCAATTCAAGCTCATAAGCTACCTTGTCAAATTGACTGAGAATCTTGAAGGGACCGACATATCGGGGACTGAGTTTCCCTTTTTTGTCGAACCGTTTAACTCCCTTTATAGGAGAGATCTTTAGACAGATACAGCCACCAATATCGAACTCGAGATCCTTTCTACGAACATCTGCATAAGACTTTTGTAGGCTCTGAGCAGCCCGGAGTCTTTCTCTGATCAACTGGACTTTCTCTAAGGCGTCGAATACCAAGTCAGGCCCTATAACTGAGGCCTCACTAACTTTGAACCAACCAATTGGAGATCTACATCTCCTACCATAGAGAGCTTTGAATAGAGATATGTGAATACTGGAATGATAGTTGTTGTTGTATGCAAATTCAATAAAAGGCAAGTGATCATCCCAACTACCATTGAAATCAATTGCACACGCCCTTAGCATATCTTCTAAAATATGAATAGTCCTTTCTGCTTGACCATATGTCTGAGTATGAAAGGCTATACTAAGATGAACTTGGGTACCAAGACCCTTTTGGAACGCTTTCTAAAAATGAAAAGTGAACTGGGTACCTCTGTTTGAGATAATAGATAAAGGAACACCGTGTAATCTGACCAACTCCCTAATGTAGAGTCTGGCGTAATCCTCGGATGAACAAGAGGTACGAACTGGAAGAAAATGGGATGATTTGGTCATTCTGTCTACGATGACCCAAACTGAATCATGCTGATGATGAGTTCGAGGCAACCCGTCACAAAGTCCATGTTCACTTCTTCCCATTTACAAGTAGGAATAATGAACTCCTACATAGGACCACTAGGCTTCTAATGCTCTATCTTAACCTACTGACATGTAGAGCAATTAGCCACAAACTCTACAATATCTCTCTTCATCCCACTCCACCAATAGACTTCCCGTAAGTCGCAACACATTTTTGTGGCCCCTGGATGAATAGAGTAGAGCGCACCATGCACTTCTGAAAGAATTCGCTACCTTATGTCATCTACATCTAGAACACACAGACGACCCTGACAACACAGAACACCATATCCCCCTTGGGAGAAAACCTCTACTTTCTGATCCTTGACTGAATTTTTTAACTTGACAAGGCTAGGATCCCTATCTTGCTTTTCTTTCACCTAGGAAACTAGAGATGATTCTGAACTACTCTGAACCCATATATGACCCTTCTCTATATCGACTAAGCGAATGCCTAGTCTTGTAAGATGATGGACTTCCTGGGCTAGCTCCTTCTTACTATACTCGACATGAGCAACACTACCCATAAACAATCTACTGAGAGTGTCGGCCACTACATTGGCCTTGCTCGGATGATAAAGGATGCTCATGTCATAATCTTTCAAGAGCTCTAACCACCTTCTCTGAAGAAGATTGAGATCTTTCTGAGAAAAAACATACTGAAGACTCTTATGATCTGTGAACACATCTACATAAACACCATATAGATAATGCCTTTAAATCTTCAAGGAAAATACTACGGCTGCTAACTCAAGATCATGAGTAGGGTAATTCTTATCATGGGGCTTAAGTTGTCTCGAGGCGTAGGCTATGAACTTACCATGCTGTATGAGGACACAACCTAAACCTACGCTGGATGCATCACAATACACTGCGAACCCATCTGAACCATCTGGTAATACTAGAACTGGAGCTGAGGTGAGTCGAGTATTCAACTCCTGAAAACTCTTCTCGCAAGGATCTGACCCCTGAAACTTGACTTTTTTCTGAGTCAATCTGGACATAGGAGATACAATAGAAGAAAATCCCTTAACAAACTACCTATAATAGCCAGCCAAACCCAAGAAACTCCTAATATCTGATGGAGAGACAGGGCGAGGCCAGTTTCTTACTTCTTCAGTCTTTTGAGGATCTACTCTAATGCCATCACCGAAAATGATATGACCAAGGAATGCTACTGACCTTAGCCATAACTCATACTTACTGAATTCGGTGAATAGCTAATGATCTCTGAGAGTCTGAAGTACTATTTTGAGATGGTCTGCATGATCTCGCTCACTGCGGGAATAGACCAAAATATCATCTATGAAGACTATGACGAGCATGTCCAAGTACTGCTTGAACACATGGTTCATCAAGTCTATGAAAGCGGTTGGGGCATTGGTAAGACCAAATGACATAACTAAGAATTCGAAGTGACCATACCGAGTACGGAAAGCTATTTTCAGAATGTCACATTCTCTGACTCTGAACTGATGATAGCCGAATCTGAGGTCTATCTTGGAGAAATAGCTAGTACCCTGAAGTTGGTCAAACAAGTCATCGATTTTGGGAAGAGAATACTTGTTCTTGATCGTGACTTTATTGAGTTGACGATAATCAATGCACATTCTGAGAGAACCGCCTTTTTTGCACACGAATAAGACTGGTGTGCCCCACGGGAAACCTTGGGTCTGATGAATCCCTTATCTAAGAGATCCTTCAACTGCTTTTTCAGTTTTTTAAGTTATGCTGGTGCCATTCTGTATGAAGGAATAGAGATAGGATGAGTATCCGAAAGAAGATCAATATCGAAGTCTATTTCCCTTTCGGGAGAAATTCCTAGAAGATCTTCGGGAAAAATATCTGAATATTTATTTACAACTGGAACTAATTCAAGAATGGGAGTCTCAAAACTAGAATCCTTAACATGAATAAGATGATAGACACATCCCTTAGATATTATTTTCCTTGCCCGAAGGTAGGAAATAAGCAGACCTCTGAAAATGGATACACTACCCTTCCACTCTAGGATGGGTTCATTCAAAAACTAAAACTGAACTATCCTATTTCTGTAGTTGACTGTGGCATAGCAGGAATGAAGTCAATCCATGCCAAGAATGACATCAAAATCAGTCATCTCTAATTGGACTAAGTCTGCTGAAGTGACTTTCTTAAATATCATAACTGGGCAGTTCTTGTATACCCTCCGGGCTATGATGGTTTTACCCACTAGGGTAGAGACTGAAAAGTGCTCTGCTAGAATTTTAGGATTGACTCTAAAATCGACTGCTATATAAGGAGTGACAAAAGACAAAAAAGCTCCTAAAACTAGCAAAGCATAAACATGCACATGAAAGATCTGTAATGTATAAGTAACCATATTAGGAGAATTTTCCTGATCTTGTTGGGAGTGAAGAGCATAGAGATAATTTGGGTGTTGCCCACTAGTAGCACTGAAGGTGGCATGCTGATTTGGGCAATTGGAATGAGCTGAGGACCGATTCTATTAACCCTGAGGACCTGGATGAGGATAATCCCTGACTTTGTGGCCTGCCTTGCCACATCCAAAACAAATACAACTGCCAGCAATGCAAATTCCCTGATGATGCTTGCAACAAGTCTGGTAAAGAAAATAGGTGCGGCACTGCTAACACTGCCCTGGGACTTAAAGCCTGGCGCTCTATCTTTGTTACCCTCTCTGAACATAGGAACTAGAGCAATGGCTGAAGAAGGAGCTAGAAATAATGACTTAGGATGAAATTGAGAACGGTTTCCTCCTTCTGACTTAGGCTGAGCAAAGTTGAAACTACCTGTCTTCGCTCACTTATTCTGCTTCTCCCTTATCTTAATTTTTTTCTCCTCTATCTGCTGAGCATGAGTCATGAGCCTGGCTAAAGTCATATCTCTATTCAGCATGTCGGATCTACACTCATTAACCACGCTATCATTCACCCCTGAAATGAACTTACTCATCCTTGCCCTGCTATCTACAACCACATGAGGGGCATATCTGGCTAATTGAGTAAACTTAAGAGAATACTCTTTCACCGTTATATTTCCCTGCCTGAGGTTAATGAATTCTAATTTCTTAGCTTCTCTAAGCTCTAGGGGAAAGAATCTATCGAGGAAAGCAGAAGCAAACTCCTCCCACTCAACAGGCCCTGTATCATCTGTCCTTTCTGACTTTCACTATTTAAACCAGGTGTGAGCAACATCCTGCAACTGATATGTAGCTAGCTCAGCACTCTTACTAGAAGTAACCCCCATTATGTCTGTAACCTTCTGCACCTGATCTAGGAATTCCTGAGGGTCCTCACCTATATTAAACCCAAGAAAGGATAGAGGATTCATTCGGGTAAAGTCCCAAATTCTGGCTGCAGCGGAATTGGCTACTGGGTTGGATGGAACAAAAGCTGGTCATTTATTCTGAGCAGCAACTGAGTTAGCAAGAGTAGTGAATGTAGCTCGGAACTCTACATGAGAAACATGTTCGCCGAAAGGTTCTTTGGGCAGAAGGGCTGGATGATTCCCATTTTTTCTTTTAGAAGGCATGTTCTGTAAAAGAAAGGGAGAAATGGATTAGATTGAGAGATTGACTTGAGATTATGCTCACCGGCACGACATGAATACTGAAAGAGGGGAAACTGTTCCTAAAACATCTTATAGCCTCTTTTACATAAATGTAACGCACAATACACCCATGCACAAGACTCTACTAGATATGATTTTCAGACTTCCTAGGACACTATTAAACCTTAGGATCTGATACCAAGTTTGTAATGCCCCAAATTCGATACCCAAAACATTACACGATGCTCATGACCCCGAAGGACCACTAGCTAACCCATGACTGATATTTGTACCTATATATTGCATATATACTGTATAATGCGGAAACATGAACTGAAAGGCCATAAGGTTCAAAACTGTAACATAAGATTTGATAAATCATAACATATAGATGGGGTATGAAATACCCATAACAAAACTGAAATAAGCTATCTGAACATATTGTAGTCTGAAAATCCTCTAATCATGACTGTCTTAATAAGAAGTTGATGGGACATGTCCCCAACTAATAAACTAATTAACGAGCTAATAAAATGATGATTGTGACCTCAAAAGATGAGAACTCACTTCTAACTCTGACTGCTGAGACTGGAATCTACTAATGCTCTGGAACTCGTGTCTCTAAACCTATGGTATAAGACACCATAGCGCAAATGCGTCAGTACTTTGAATATATTGGTATGCATGTGAGGTAAGTTGAATGCATGGGGCTCATATGCATGAAAAAATATAATAACATACTGAGTATCATGAGCGTGAGAGTACATGCATGAGATATAAAAACTGACACTGATACCGTGATAATATGATTACTGAATCTGAATACTGATAACATGACATACTGATAACTGATATAACTGATAACATGAGTGACTGTATCTGATAGTCCTGAATCTGATGGAACTAGATGAGTTCCGTACTGTATCTAAATTGACTGTATCTGACAGTCTTGAAATCTTAAGGACTATCTGAGTTCTTGACAGATACTGATACTGAAACTGTGGGAATTAGTCATCTAACTGGCATGCCCCAAATGACGCATTATAGCTGAATTGGGGTCTAATCTGTTCCTTGATTGGAAGGGTGTCAATACCGTGTCACTGGTAAGGACAACATATGAGTGACCCTAATATAACAGGTAACTCTAATAAGAACGATGGGAACCCTTATATAGAAGGTTAAGCCACCTCATCTACCCTCATATAGCATGCTATGATGTCTCAACCTATGTTTGCTACATAGTTCTAGAATGCAAGGATTGCTTCTAAGAATCACACCCTCATATAATAGGTGAGTTCCCACCCTTGGGTTCGCTCGGTGCTAATTTCTACGCCCATATGAATAGACATTAAACATGATTTTTTAAAACTGAACATGGACTAAGTTAATGACTTCTGTTGACTGACGAAATACTACTGATATCTGAAAACTGACTGAGTTCATGAGATCATGGAGATTTCCTGAGTCATAAAGATTGTCTGAAGTGTAAGGATCATAGCTTGACTGAGAGTATCGTGAAAACATTACATGGCTCTAGGCATACAGCTAATATTTTGGGTACAAGTACCCCCAGGACTTGATAGAAGGAAACTGACATAGCATGACTTGCTGAAATACATAATAATCACCATAATGCATTTACTGAAGCATTTCATCTAACATGTGATAGGCATAAGCTTGTACATACCTGGGGATTTCATGACAACATACTAGTTAGGCACTTTTCCTTCATTTAGGCATTAAACCAAACATATTGTAGGTATGGTACATGTAAACATCATTGTACAATAATTAAACATCATAGTCACATTCTAATTTCATCATTCAAGGGTTTAGTCATAGGCTTGCATGAATCTATATGTATAATAATTAAACCCACATATAAATTATCACCCAACATGGAGTAAAATTCAATTTCTCATTTATCAATATGAACAAGAATAGCCCAATCATGAAATCATAAAGAAAATCCATAGCTTGAAGTTGGAAAAGGGATTCTTGGACTTCATGGACGAAAGGAGTCCATGAATGAACACTATGCATACCTGGGTTAAGATTCTTGATGTTCTTGAACTTGAAGAATTGGAAATCCCTTAGTTCTTGAAGAAGATTGGATTTTGTTCTTGGAGATTAATGTTAGAGAGAAACCCTAATATTTGTTGTAAAGTAATAATGAACTAAATGGCTGAAATCGGATATAATTAGGTATATATATAGGTGGGTGGTAAATGAAGAAAATACCCTTTTAAAAATGTCTTTAATTTACTGAATCGGGATCTGTGATGACTCATGCGATGTTCCGTCACTAGGACAATGATCCTTCATTTTGACCATCGTACTGGGACCAAGAAATGGGATTACTGCCTAAGTAGCGACGGCCTGGGCGATGGTCCGTCCCAAGTTCGACGGTCCGTCAACCTGCCTGTCGCACCTTATCCAGAAGGTGGCCTTACTGTTTCCCTTGTGATGGTCGTGGGCGACGGTCCGCCGCTAGTCCAATGGTCTGTCGGCCTCACCGTCGCACCTGGGCAGTTTTTACTGCCTTCTGTATTTTGTCCATAACTTTCTCCTCCGATGTCGAATTTTGATAAAATTGGTATCATTGGAAAGATGATTCAATTTTCCACATAACGAATAGTGAAAATATTAAAAATACCATGTAAAAAAGTGGGGATTCATCTTTCAAAGAAAGCTTCAGACATTCTTGAGACAATTTCAAGCTTGGAAAAGTACGAGGTATTATAGTCCATAACATCTATCCAAGTCTGGAACACGCCTTGATGATGTCTTCTGAGAACAACATAGAATTTAAACCTGTTAGTGGTATTTTTATCAGTAAAATAATAACTTAATGCATTTAGAACTTAAACAAAATAACTATTGTCTCTTCTATTATATGTTATCCTTAAATTGTCTAGTAGACATATCTGCGTCTTATCCACTTGTACTTCCGGCTTTCGTCTGAAAGTTAAGTTGGATGGTTCATAACATACCAAGTTGTGGGGTCCAAAAATTATTCTATCTAATTTTGGTTGTTCTAGCATCGTAAGTGGTCTGAAACGAGTGTTGTGCATTAGTGTCTGTAGATAGTCTTGGGATGATGAGGCTTCTTCCTTGCCTTTTCCTTTTCCTTTTCCTGTATTCATACTGAAACAAAAATCGTTAGTTGTCTTCTTTGATTAATCTACTTAGTTGATCTGCTAAGTTATTATCCTTTCCTTTAATATGTTCTAGAACAATATTATAAATTGAAGTGGCATCTAGTAAATTTAACTACCTCCTTTTACTACTATTTTTCTCTTTTATTTTCTGATAAAATTTTCCTTTGGCCTCGCAGTCTATTCTTACTAGTATTTCTGGTTTATTTAATATGTAAAGTTTGAAACTATTTAAGCCGTATATTACTGCTAGTGTTTCTGCGTCTATGCTATTTACCCTTTTCTTTATATTTTCCACTTGAATAAACACATATTTTCTCATCCTTTTTGTCATTATATTTGTTAGGTTTTGCTTTTAATACTGCTCCCCATCCTTGAAGGCTTCCATCTGTCTCGACTATTAAATAATCTATTTCTAATGGTAATGTTAAGTCTGGGATGTCTTGTATCATGCTTTTAAGTTGTTGGACTAATTTTATGTCTTCAGTATTAAAAGTTTTTTGGCCTATTGATCCTGTTTTGGAATATAACTGTCCTGCTACTTTACCTAAGTCTTTGATAAAAGCTCTAGGTTAATTTAAAAGTCCTAAAAAATTTTGTAAAGCAGTCGCAGCCGCTGCAGCCGCCGCTGCAGTAGTAGTAGTACTACTACTACTACTATCAATATAATTATCAAAAATATAATATTATATTTTATATAATATTATAATATATTTTATAACATTGAAAAGAATTAGTTTATGAATAGTGAGTTCATTTAAAACTCTTTCATACTAGGTTCTAGTTTCAAACTAATAATAATTATTTTTAATTAGAAGTTTAATATTTTTAAATTCAAATATCCCTATCTTTTAATTCAAAAATTTTATTACAACTCTATTAAGCTTGTCTTAAAATTACCAAGTGGCTTACTCTTATGCTACCACTTGGCTTCTTTTGGTGTTTCGTCCTCTGCTTTATAATATATACTAGTATACGTACTCGCAGAAAAATAAATCATTAGAAATGTTATCTTATTAGTTTGAAATAATAAATTATTTTTTATTGTATCACATTAATATATTTTAAATTAATATATTGAATATATTTTATACTAAATAATTCATAAAATTACATAGTTCAATTAATTTAGTTGAACTATGTATTCTTCCTTCACCGCCATCACTCTACCGCGCCACCCTCACTCGTCTTCAACCCTCTCAACCTCTCCTCCAGACAATCTCATAATCAAATCATATCAAAAGAAAAAAAATAATGAATCATATAATTATCAAAAATAAAAATGATCAGCAGATTTCTTTATTACATTGTACAGTATCAAATATTATTCGATTGTTAATATTGACTTTTATTAACTTATCAAATTGCTTAATGTAATTATCAAGTAATTTTTTTATTAATATAAAATTATAATTTTATTTTGTTTAATCATGTGCTTTATATATATTTTTTTCAATATAAAATGTATGGATAGTAATTTGTGAATTTCAATTAATTTCTTTACTGAAATTCTTTTATTTAATTTATTTATTATATTCTCAAAGTTAATTCAAAATTCTTATCCCTCAACCCAACCCTCAATATTTGTAAAAAAAAAACACTATATTTTGATTATTTTCTCCATAATACATTGAATTATTATTTTTTGTTACATTTCATAGGTAGCTGAACTTTTTTCTCTTACATTTCAAAATATAAGATGTTGAATTTAAATCTAGGTAACTTAAGTTCTTATATTCTAATGTCCATTTAATTCGTTGTTTATTGATGCTTTACATGACATACAAAATTTAAAATTTTACTTGTTATGATTTAAAAAATACTTTCTCATTTAACATATTAATTGTATTATACTACTACTACACATACTAAGTACTACTTCTAATGTACATATATACTATGTACTACAATTACTGCTACTATTTATGATTAGTAGTAGTAGTATTATGTTCTTATATTTCATTTAATATTTTAATAAATTAGATTTAGATATATTTTTTAATACAACTAATAATTAAATGTATCTATAATTTTTTTAAAAAATTCTAAGTTTATCTTTGAGAAGATATTGTATCTCCAATTCAAATTTAAAAAAAAAAGGAATAGATAACATTAAGAACCCAATTAGAACTCTTTAGTATGATAGCTAACTACTTTTAATATGTAATTTCATATATTTTTAATTTATTTTTAATCTTATTTTAAACCATATAACTTTCTTAACTTTAATTTTCGACTTCCTCTCCTCCCCTACACATCTCAATTGAATATTTTAAATACCTTTTTCTACTTATCAAATTTTTTTTTGTGATTATTTTTTATATTATATAATTTTCTTCTCTTTTAATATATATTATGGACTTACATATACTTATAGAATTTTTCAAACATATTAAATGTTAGAAATATAAAATAAGTGATCACAATAATATTTTAATTCGAATGATTTCTTTGTATAAGTAATTTTGACAATAGTATTAATATCTAATTTCATATATTTTTAATTTACCTTTAATCTTATTTTAAACCAAATAACTTTCCTAACTTGAATATTCGACTTCCTCTCTTCCCCAACTCATCTCAATTGAATATTTTAAATACCTTTTTCACTTATTTTATCAATATTTTTTTGGTAATTATTTTTAATATTATATAATATTCTTCTCTTTTAATATATATTATGGATTTACATATACTTATAGAATTTTTCAAACATATTAAATGTTAGAAAGATAAAATAAGTGATCACAATAATATTTTAATTCGAATGATTTCTTTGTATAAGTAATTTTGACAATAATATTAATAATACAAAATTTTATTTACATACTTGATAATGAAACAAAATCAAAAACTATTTACGCCCCTCTCCTCATATCCCCCCCCCCCCCGGCTGCAAACCCACCCAAAAGAAAAAATCAAATAAAGTATTCTCTATTCTTTTTAAATTTAAATTCAAATATTTCTAATCTTTCAAATTCAAATGCTATCAAAAAATTATTAAAAGAAGATTAATTTATTATTCGCTTTATTCTTATTTTTCTTAAAAATATGTATATTTATATTATATGTTATATAATTGAATTGAGATAAATATTTAAGATAAGTGATTATGATAATAATAAAATAGTAGTAGTAATAGTAGTTGTTGTTGTTTTTCTACTACCACTGCTACTACTAAAACTATCACTACTCTAGCATATTTTTTAATTAACTTATTTTTAGACTACACTTTATAAGTAATTTAGTCTTATTATCATATATTTTAAAATATAAAATACTGAATTTAAATTTAAGTTAATTAATTTTTATATTATAATGCTCATGTGACTTGTTGTTTATCGAGATTTTAGTTGTGTGATTTTAAAAAATATAAACGACAAATAAAATTAATAAATATTTTTTATATATAAATATAAATTTGCAAGTAAACTCATGAAAAGAATAAATCAATTGAAATATTTAAATGCATATAAATCTTTTTTATAACCTTCTTAAAATAGAGTGGATATGTAAATGTGATAGAGAAATATATTATAATTGAACACATAAAAATATTTGCATTCATTCTTTACACAAATAGTCTGATAAAATTTCTTTGTATATTTTACTCTCAATTGTATTTGCTGATTTCTCAAATATTTATTTTGCATTTTGTAGAAATTTACATGCATAATATTTGTGAAAATTTCAGCTTCCTTAGATACATATGTGATAAAAGATAAATATAGTGTTAATCACAAAAACAGTAAAGTTACTATAAAATTAAATCAAGTATGAGAACATACCTTTCTAATCGATTCAGAAAAATCTTATGAGCATTATCAATAATTTTTTTTAATCCATGGTAGGTAGATTTGTTTCAAGAAATAAAATGTTAATCATAAATAACAATAAAATAATTCAAAACTAAATTAACCATGAACAATATATCTTGATAATTAATCAAACAAATATGATGAACATTACCTGTAATCTTTTTAACCATGGTAGATATATCTGTGACAAAAATTAGATATAATGTTAATCATAAAGAACAATAAAAAAAATTTAAAGCTAAGTTAAACATCAGCATACTTTGATAGTTATTCAAAGATAATTTTAACAATAATAATAAAAATAATCTTGTAAATAAAATGATCATATAAATTTTTTCGAGATAAATACAATCTAAATATGAAAATAATTGTATCTGACAAAATAAAAAGAAGAAGAAGAAAAGAAGAAAGCTTAAATGATACTATATGTATTGAAGGGGATATATATTTGAGGTTACGGATATGGATATTTATGTCAACCAAAATTTCAGTCAAATTCAAATTTTAAATATATCACTTATCATTTTGTTAGAAAAGGTAAGATTCTTACTTATCATTATCTAATAGTTTAGAATTTTAAAATTTTAAAAATAGAAAATCATCTGATAAGTTACATTCATACTTAAAAAATACATAGCTAGCATTTTATTATGGGCTCAAACTCATTTAATTGATTTAAACAAAATAAAAAATAAAAAAAAAAGACACTTGCTCAAACTTGTTCTTATATTTAATTATTTGTTTTAAAAATTCTTAATAGTGCTTCTACAGTGTTTTAACATGTTTTCAATAGTGTTTTAATTACTATTATTATTATTATTATTATTATTATTATTATTATTATTATTATTATTATTTCCACTTTCCAATTTGATTTAATTGTTTAATTTTCTTTTTATCTTTTGGACTGGTCACCTTAGACTCGATTTAGTAATAGGTTTGGATTTTTGGACTTTTTAAATAAAAGGGCTGGAGCCCATATTTATTTATTTATTTTAAAAAAATATAAATTATTATTATTATTATTATTATTATTATTATTATTATTATTATTATTATTCTTATTATTATTACTATTATCATCATCCTACTTCTACATACTACGTACTGACACAATTGCTCCTACCACTATACTACTAATTATTATTATTATTTTAATAACATTTTTATCTTTCATTAATATTTAATTAAATTATATATTTTTTAAAAGAAATTATTATTATTATTATTATTATTATTATTATTATTATTATTATTATTATTATTATGATCCCTCTTTATAAGAACAAGGGTGACATTCAGAGTTGCAATAACTATATGGTTATTAAGTTATTGAGTCACTCTATGAAGATTTGGGAGAGAGTGGTCGAGGTGAGGCTGAGACGGATAGTGTCTATTTCGGAGAATCAGTTTAGATTTATGCCTGGCCGCTCGACGACGGAGGCAATTCACCTGGTATGGAGGCTGGTAGAATAATATAGGGAAAGGAAGAAGGACCTGCACATGGTGTTTATCGACTTGGAGAAGGCATATGACAAAGTCCCCAGGGAGGTGCTTTGGACATGCTTGGAGGTGAGTGGAGTCCCGGTGGCATATATCAGAACAATTAAGGACATGTATGATGGAGCTAAAACTCAGGTGAGGACGGCGGGAGGAGACTCAGAGCATTTCACTGTCTTGACAGGATTGCATCAGGGATCTACTCTTAGTCCCTTTTTGTTTGCTTTGGTGATGGATGTGTTGATGCGGCGAATTCAAGGAGAGGTGCCTTGGTGTATGTTTTTTGCAGATGATGTAGTTTTGATTGATGAGACGCGGGGGGTGTGAATGATAAATTAGAGATGTGGAGATAAACTCTTGAGTCTATAGGGTTCAGGTTGAGTAGGAGAAAGACAGAGTATTTGGAATGCAAGTTTAATGACGTGAGGCGGGAGAATGAGGTGGTAGTGAAGTTGGAATCTCAGGTGGTATGTAAGAGGGATAGTTTCAAGTATCTCAGGTCCGTGATTCAGGGTAACAGTGAGATTGACGAGGATGTCTCGCACCGTATTGGGGCGGGATGGATGAAGTGGAAGCTCGCTTTGGGGGTGTTGTGTGATAAGAAGGTGCCGCCCAAGTTTAAAGGCAAATTCTACAGGGTGGCAGTCCGTCCGGCCATGTTGTATAGAGCGGAGTGTTGGCCAGTTAAGAACTCCCACATTCAAAAAATGAAGGTAGCGAAAATATGGATGTTGCGTTGGATGTGTGGGCTGACTAGGGGGATAGAGTTCCGAATGAGACTATCAGGGAGAAGGTTGGTGTGACTCCAGTAGAGAATAAGATGCGGGAAGTCCGATTGAGATGGTTCGGACACGTGATGAGGAGGGGCATGGATGCCCCAATTCGTAGGTGTGAGAGGCTAGCTTTGGATGGTTTTAGGCGGGGTAGGGGTAGGCAGAAGAAATACTGGGGAGAGGTGATTAGGCGGGACATGAAGCAGTTACAACTCACTGAGGACATGACCCTAGATAGGAAGATCTGGAGGACGCGAATTAAGGCAGAAGGCTAGGGTCAGTTTGGGTCGCCAGTGTAGGGAATTACTTGGTGGGGTAATTATTCTTGTTATGATACCTTGTTTCATGCTTTATTACGAATGTGTTTACTTTTCTCTATTTTCTATTACTTGTGGATGTCGTATTTAGGTTATGCCATCTTGTTCCATGCTTTACTATGTATTTGTGTAGTATTCCGTGTCTCGAGCCGGGGGTCTATCGGAAACAGCCTTTCTACTTCTTTAGAGGTAAAGGTATGGATTGCGTACATCTTACCCTTCCCAGACCTCACTATGTGGGAATACGCTGGGTTTGTTGTTTGTTTGTTTGTTTATTATTATTATCCTACTTCTACATAGTACGTACTAACACAACTGCTCTAACCACTATACTACTAATTATTATTAGTATTTTAATAACACTTTTATCTTTCATTAATATGTAATTAAATTATATTTAATTTTTTTTTTTATAATTTATAGAATTTAAATTTTAAAAGAGATAAGTTTGAAATAGTAAAAGTCTATTAGAACTCTTTAAGCATGAGTTTCTATTTTTAATATAATAATTTTTTTTAAAAGAAGGATAATATTTTTTTAAAGAAGAATAATATATTTCAAATTCAATTTTAGAGCTTAGTTAGGACTCCTTTTTTTTCCTCTTTTATTTTCAAATTCAAATTTTTAATATTCTTTATTCCAAAAATTTTATTACAACACTTAATAATTTTGTCCTAAAAATTGCCACGTGGCTTAATAATAGCTTGCCACGTGGCTTTCTCTTTTGCTTCGTTCTCTGCAATATAGAATAATTTTTTTAAAAAGAAGGATAATATTTTTTTAAAGAAGAATAATATATTTCAAATTCAATTTTAGAGCTTAGTTAGGACTCCCTTTTTTTTCTTTTTTATTTTCAAATTCAAATTTTTAATATTCTTTATTCCAAAATTTTATTACAACACTTAATAATTTTGTCCTAAAAATTGCCATGTGGCTTAACAATAGCTTGCCACGTGGCTTTCTCTTTTGCTTAATTTTTTGTTTTATAATATATATAGAATATAGATAGATGTGATATCCATATTAAGACCTCATTAATTTGGACTCGTGTGTGATAAGACCCATTATCAAAGTAAATTGGTAAGAACGGCTTTTGTCTCATTTGTTTGTATCCAATTCGGAAATGGTCTTCAATGGAATATAAGCATTCCATTCTTCTCTTGAATTGGTAAACGAATCTTCACTATTTTGTCAATATTTTTCACGTGAAAAGTCTACCATTTTTTCTAAAAAATCTAGAAAAAGAATTCGAAGTGATCATGGAATCAACCTCGAATAAGCTCTTTAATTACACCAAGCATTTGGCAAATAATTTAGACAATTCTTATTTGAAAATTGGGGATCCGAGAAAAGCAAATGTCAAAAGTTTTTTTGTAGGGTATAATCAATGGAATTATCTCTTATTAATTAAAAGTTCTGTTTTTACTTTTATTCTCTAACATTATAAAAAAACTCTTAAACTATAAAGTCGCACACCTAATATTAAGGTACTTCCCTTTCAATTTATTTTGTCTTACTTTCATTCTTAGTTTGTTTTAAAAAGAAAGTCATTTTATATGTAGTAACTTTTTACAACCAAAATTATATATAACATATTTAAAATCACAGAATTCAAAAGAAATATTAATACATTACACATATTTTAATTAATTTAACATTACAAGAATAAAAGGTTTCGTATATTTTTAAAGGATAATTGCATGGCTTAACAAACGTAGACTCTTAATTATCCTATTTAGTCTAAGTTTCAATTAATTACAGTTCATAGTCTTCCCTTACCTATTAATTATACCTAATTACAATTTTTAGTTTATCTCATTAATTTTCTCTCTTTCTCTATTTTTTATTGCTCTCTTTCTTTTTCAATTTTTTTCATCATTTTTTCTTTTCCTTTTTTTGGTTTTCTCGTTCTTTTTTCTTTTTTTCTTTTTTTATTTTTTTATTTTTTCTTTTTTCTTTTTTCTTTTTTCTTTTTTCTTTTTTCTTTTTTCTTTTTTCTTTTTTCTTTTTTCTTTTTTCTTTTCATTTTTACTCTTTTTTTTTCTTTCTTTTTTTACATTTTTGGTTGTTGTTGTTGTTGTATTTTAGATTTTATATATTTTTTTATATTTTATATTTTATATTTATTTGTATCATACTATATATTTTAAAAATAAATTTATTACTTATAGTTGAATAGTTTAACCGTGAATATGTGAAATTTATTATTTGTATTTATATATAAAAAGTATATGGATTAATTTTATTTGTTTGGGTCATTAATATATAAATATGCAATGTGTCATTCAATGCATGTATCGTTAGTATTTGTATTTCAAATTTATCATTTGTATGTAAGCAAGTATCATTTTGTATGTGTATGGTTCAAGTTGTATAAACATGTATCATTTGACACAAATGTAACATTTATCTTTGTATAATTTATCATTTTATAAATACAAGTGTTCGTAGCAAGAAAAATAAAAATTCTTTTACAATTGTTTAAAAATACAAATGATCTTGTCAGCTGCAAATTCAAATACAAGCAAATGAAACAAATTAAATTACAAATAAAAATAAAATATGCGGTCAACTTATAAATATAAATACAAAATAATTCTTTAAAAATACAAGTGCATCGATAAAAATAATACACAAATACAAATAAAATGAAACCACAAAATATAAATACAATGTCCAGTCAATTATAAATACAAATACAAAATAATTCTTGAAAATACAAGTGTGAATTGTATAAAATATAAATACAAACTAGTCAGGGGAGGACCTACGCATATTTTCAAGGTGCTCTGACACTCATTAAATTGATGCGGAATAGGAATAACTACATAAGAAATATATGAAAATAGGTTTAAATTATATAAAAGCACCCACTAAAATAGGAAGTTTGTTGAGTACACTGACATTTAGGTTGATCTTAAGTTTTTTCATTGGTAGGAGTGCCTCGAGTTCGAACCTGGCTGAGGTGATTTTCTTATTTTTTTTCTGTAGTAAACACCCACAATCCTTAAATCTCGGATCCGCCACTGAAACTAGCAAACACAACTACAAGTGCGAACTATAAAATACAAATACAAATGTGAACTATAACATACAAAAACAAGTGTGAACTATAAAATACAAATACAAATGCAAATTATAGTATATATACAAAAACAAACGCAAATTATAAAATACAAATACAAATATAATTGTATCAACAAATGCAAAAATATAAATGATGATGTGAATATAAATACGATAAGAAATTATGATATTTTTATTGTTATTTGTGACTTGTACTCGAATAGTCATACTTTTTGAAAATACCAAAAATATAAGATAGAAAAAAAAAAGTAAAAAAAGGTACAAAAAAGAAAATCAAAAAAGAAAAAAGAACAAAAAGAACAAAAAAGAAAGAAAAATAGAAGATAGAGATAGAAAAAAAGAAAAAGAACGAAAAGAAAGGAACAAAAAAAGGAAAAACAATTAAAAAAGAAGAAGAAACACGAAAAAGAAAAAAAATACGAAAAATAAATGAAAGAGACGAAAAAGAAAAAGAAAAAGAAAATGAAAATAGAAAGAAAAATCAAAAAGTAAATAAAAAATCAAAAAAGAGAAAAGAATAAAATAAAATAAATGATGGTAAATACAAATACAATGCACGATTATGATGCTTTCGTCATCATCCATGCTTGTGTTCGATGTACTCATATTTTTTGAAAATAAAAAAATATAAAATATAAATAATTAATGTGTTTATATTTTTTATGAATACAAACTATTGAGTAAAAGATAATACAACGGATATGAATCGAATACATCAATTATAAATGATAATATAATAAAACGTAACTATGAAAGGTGAATTTTGTGTCGAACACTTGATATTTTTAAAACTTCCCCTATTTTTAAACTCCTTGGGAATAACTAAGAGTCTAAGAAAAACATATTTAGTATAGAGGAAAAAATTGAGTAACTATAAATATTAACTTTATCTAAAATTGAGAGCAGTAATCTGAAAAATAAAATAAATTATCGATTATAACAAGTTAAACTATTTTGGTATTGTCATTGTCTATAAAGTTAACTAATTCTTATCAAAAAGTGGGGGCAGGGGGTGGGGGAAGGAGGGTTGTGACATTAGAGTCACCATGCACCAAAGTACACGCTAAAACCAAAGGGAATAAAGAGTGGAGTCCAAAGGGAATTTTGCACCAGAAATTAGGACCAACGCACCGGTTGTAAAGCAAATGGTATTCGATTCTCCGTCATCTTTTCTACAAGAACTAAACTATAATTATATCCTATAGATAAAAAAGCAAAATAGCATACCATCATTCACAAAAAATCTTCTGTATAACTTCTTTCGCTACAAAAAAGAAAAAAAAATGACTCATAGAGCCTCGGATCAATTTCATATTTATCAACCATACACAACTATGTACAAACAAACCGATCACCATTTTGAGAAAGGCAATTCATCAAAGAATAAGGAGGAACTCAAGGTGCATAAACTAATTGATGTTCCTCCATATCCAAGTATTAGTTACACTTCGAATGGATTTGAGGCATTTAGGCACGAAAAAGAAGTACATGTTCGTAAGGAGAAGCCAGAGTATCCATGGAATAACATCGGATACGTTGATCAAGAAGAGAATAGCTATGGAAAATTAGCTTACGAGGAAGAAGATGAAGAAGATGAAGAAGAAGACGTTAATGCTGAAGCAAACGCTTTTATCAAATGGAAGCATGATAAGTTCAATCGTGCTAAATTGATGTCCATGAAGTCCTTTTACTAAGTTAGAGGCTTATAGTTTTGTTGTATATATATCATGCATGAGCCCTGCTCTTTGTTTTACGTTTATATACTATATAACTAAGCCTCAATATTGATGCATTAGCTAAATAAATTGTAATCGGTTGTATTTGTATTTTCTTTGATAGTACTATCGTACCCAAGATTGATATATGGTCGACTTATAATTTTATGTTTGTGTATCAAAATTAAATTTGCCTTTTCTAATTTGTTGAGTAACCAGAGTGCCAACTTTTTGCTTCGGTCTATACGAAGGAAAATGTTTTCCTATCTTTTTTTTGGAAGTATAAATAATTTTTTATTTATTTTCCAGTTTTTGATAAATAAAAAGATATTATTCCAGAAATATTTTTATATAATTTAGAGAAAAACTATGATGATGTGGTGGGATGGGGTGAGGTGGTCAAGGGGTATCGAGGGGTGGGATTTGGTGAATGAAACAATAACTCTAGAATGTCACTTAGTATGAAATTTATTTTTCATAATTCTTAGAAAATTTATTTTTATTTTCAAAAATAAATTATTTTCTAAATATTTTAACGAACCTAATATGAAAACGTAAAAAATATTTTATGAAACTTGTCCTTTGATTGTATTGCGTTATGCTCCCTTCCCAGGCAAACTTATCCTACTAGAATCAGTTAGACCGCCTAATAGAATCTATTGTTGTAAGGTTCAACATTACTAACAAAATCTGGATCCGGCTCCTCTCCATATCTCTTCTCTCCAATTTCCTCAAGTTCTTGCTTGGATTGAAGACGTATGTCAATATTTAAAATTAATGATTGAGATTTAATCAGTTAATCATAGTTCTAACCATAGTTATCTACTTTCATATATTGAGTTATATTTGATCCTCAAATATCCATTATATCTCTTAGTCAATATTTTATAAAAATTCTTTACTGCCATGAATATATATTAAAAACTTTTCCTAGATTTTTTTTTTAAAATTCATAATATAGTTAAAATTTTAATTTTTCTAATTGAAAATTCAGAAGAGCTACATAAAGAAATTATAATGAATTTATTTGGCACAAGTACAATGAATTTATTTGACACAAAAAGAAAATAAAATTAGAAAACTTCAAGCCACAATCTTTATTTTTTTTATTTAAAAAACATTACTTAAGAAAAATGGCAAGCATTAGCAAAAAAAAAAAGTAAAAATTCGACAGAAAATTATTCAATGATAAAAAGAAAAAAGTTTAATATATTGAAGAAAGATATAATGGATTATTAAAAACATTTAAGCAACAAATATATGAAAGTAGATAACTATGGTTAGAACTTTGATTTGACTGATTAAATCACAGTCATTAATTTTAAACTATGACATGTGTCTTCAATCCAATCAAGAACTTGGGAAAATTGGAGAGAAGAAAAACGGAGAGGAGCCAGATCCACAAAATCTTGATATAGGTTCATATATATATATATATATATATATATATATATATATATATATATAAGTGTGAAGGACATTAAAAATATTATTTGACCCTTTTGCCCTTCATTAAAGACCGCTGCTTTGGATAAAATCATTTTTTCACTCTTTTTTTAATATTTAACAATTGAAAATTAATTAAATATTTATAGTAAAAAAATTTCTTATTAAAAATCATCAAAATTAATGACAATTAATACATTTTTCATTAATTTAAGAATTCTAAATCAACTAAAGTTGATTTTAGGAAGATTTGAAGAATCTAGAAATAAATGTGAAAGCGTTAGAATAAACAAAATACAAGAAGTATCATTTTTTAAAAAGTTTTAAGTAAGTAATCAAAGATTTTCTAAAGATTTACCTTTAAAAGTAAGGAAAGATTTTAAATATAGAAAAAGTTAAAAAAAAATAATCGTATTACAAATATGATTCAAATCGATGCGTCTCTCTTATTCTCTATCAAAAAAAAACCCAGAGGTACTGCATGACAAACACAAAAGTGACAATCCGTTAACCACTTGAAACTTCTAGTGGTAAAATATATGTGTGCTTACAATAAAATGTATGTTATATTTACATTATTATATTAAAGTGTGAAGGATCTTTGAGAAGTGATTTGAATTTTTTGCACTTCATTAAAAATCTTCACAGTAAACAAAATTATTTAATTTTAAATAATTAAAAACCACATGTGCGAGGCACGTGCGGTTAAACTAGTATATATTAAAAACGTGAAGGACATTAAAAATATTGTTTGAACTTTTTTCCCTTCATTAAAAGTCTTTGTTTTAGATAAAATCGTCTTTTCACCATTCACCTATTATTTTAGTAATATTAAGTATTGACTATTATTTCCTAAAAAGACATTTCCTCATAAAAATAGAATTCTTTTTCCACCATCTAAAAAAACTAACCATTCCTAACTAAAAGAGGACAACTTAAAATTTTCAAATTAAATATCCAAAAAACAAAAAATTAACCAAAAAAAATTTAACAAAAGAATCCTTCGAGCGTGAAACCAAAAAAATAAAAATAAAATATCCTTCTCCAACAAAAATAAATTAAAATAGACTATGTAGCAGAAAATTGGGATTCAAAAGATAGGGGAGGGGTAATTTAATCTGAAAACAAGGTTAAGGGCATAGGAGTTCAATAGATAATATCTTTTTTTACTTTTTTTAATTATTATTTAATTAAATTTATAATATTAAATTTTGATTATAACAAATATATGAAAAATTAAATGACAAGATTTCCAAATATATGAGAAGACTAACTTATGAAATTTTTTGTTGGGTACGTGAGTCCTAATGTCGGCAATCATTAATTAAAATTTATTTACTTTATTTAGCTTTCCTCCTAACAATAGTAGACTGAATTTAAGAGAAAAAAAAAATATAAAAATCACGATTAAATTTCAATTATAATTATAGGAGTCAAATATCCATAGTTGGGAGAAAAAATATCCGACAAGTTCAACTATATTAATTAGGTGACGGCTATCTCTATAAATAAAAATATTACCATTTTATATAAAGGATATACTATATATTCACCACGTCCTTAAAAAAGGGTACAGTTATGCTAGAAGCTAATAGCAAAGCTCACATCGGCTGCAATCAATAAATTACAGTCGAAAAATACTGCTGCATCAAGTTGAATGTGTTCAAATTATGTTTTGATATCTCATAAAGTAAATACCATGACATTTGTTATGATTGACACATGACAAATAATATCATAAGTGTAAAGATACTTAGAAATGTGATAAAAAAAAATTTGCGCTTTATTGAAAGACTTCACAATAAACAAAATTGTCTTTTCACTTAGTTTCTCAAATTATTCTTTAATTATTTTTATATTATTTAAATTAAAGAACTAATAATATTAATTAAGGAGTCCTAAAATATATGGTAAAAAAAGATATATGATTAAAAGTAAGATTCTTTTGATCAACTGATCCGTATTACATCGTTAGTAATAACCTATTAGATTAGAAATACATCTATAAAAGCACCTAGCTTTTGGTTAAATTTTATATAGATTACATCATATCTTCGAGCTTCGATTGTGGTTGTTGCTCTGGAGAGGTGAAGTTCGAAGCAAAGAAAGGAGCAGCAAGTCACAACCATCTATTTCATACCAACACCACCAATTAAAAAACAAACAACTTCTGTTGTAACATATTTTCTATGTTTTACCGTAGAATTTGTATTGTGTCAATATCTTGTCTTATTTATTATCTACATTATACTTAATCTAATGGATTGTTACTCACAACATGCAGATTTATATTGTCTCAATATCATATGTACCGTCGTAAGCATTTAGTTTCTATTATCTGTTTTATTCAAAGATATTTTGCAAGTTAATCTTAATGTTATGATCAAATACGATAAACTTTATGTATCTATTTTGTTTGTCTAATTCATGATTTGGCATCAAGTTAGGTTATTTGTCTCTAAGGAGCAGATGAAAGTGGCATCTGGATCGTCTCCACGAGGATGAGAAGCAAGAGAGAATGGAGAAGGAACCAAACATTAGAAGAATGAGTTTGGTTTATTTTTGAAAATAAAAAATGTGTGGTCAACTATGTTATATGCTTATTTATCTTTTTTCAATGTTTGATTTTGTAAGAGTCTACGATGACATTACATGGTAAAAAAGTTCATTGCATTGATAGAGAGTCTTTAGTGCTTACTTGATAGCTTTGTGATTGTTTAGATTTTTGCATATGTAGCAAAATTTTCATTATCTATGCATTTATATAGCTAACATGGCGTATGAATATATGATTGTGCTTGCTGGAGTTTTTAGAGGGTATGTAAAATGACGTTTTCAGAATTATTTTATATTTATTTATGTTCAAATTAAGAAAGTAAAAAAATACATTTTTTATTCATTGACATGATATACACGTGCAAAGCACATACACTAAGGACCTTACAAAAGTATTGTAACATAATTTTTTATTTGGTTACCCACAAACACAAACAAATAATAAAAAAGTCGAGGATGAAGTTTAGTCTACGAAGCCTATCCATTTGCTTAATCTAGCCAAAACGAGATTAATCACATTTTGTTATGAGAAACTTTCATAAAATAAACATAATTTGGGGTTAATTCGATATTTATAGCTATAATTTGCTTAATTATAATTCGTATGTACAAGTTAAAAGGAGTAGAGAAGCGAAAGAAAAGATGATGTATTTATTGTATCAGGTTGTGTCACAAAATTATTATTTTGTATGAGTGAACATAATTGTATCACGTGTAGCAATAGATTTTATTTTTTTGTAGCAATAGGTTAATGTTTCCATCATTATTATACAAATAAAATATCACCCTTTTATACATTTTTATTAAGGACTTACAAAATATATAATAAAAGAAAAATATATGATAAAGGTATAAAAAAAATTAAAATAGTATGAAAATATATGAGAAAACTAGGTTATGGAGAATTAATGGCAGCCTCAATAGTAAAAATGTAATTCGAGTACTTTTATTTGAACGAGACTTTATAAGTTAAATAAATTCTAATCATCAAATTTTATATTGTAAAGTTTCAACAATTATTATTACATAATAATTTCCTTTCCTTTTTAAATTCATTCGCTTCTAATTTATATTTAGATTTAAGAGTATCTTTTAGGTTTATTAGTGACTTCTGTCTAGAATTTTACAGAAACAATGGTAAATCATCGTTTCCCCACAAGTATGATGCTTTTGAAACTTTTCTTCACATTCAAGCATTCGATTCCCCCCATAATTTCAATGTTTGAAGAGTTTCTATCACGTTAATGACTCATGTTTTAGATTTCAGTGGCTAAAGGTAATACATATACGCTCCGTTACTGCTAAATTGATTTTAAGTTTTATTCATTATTTCAGATTTCAAAATTATGTGGTCATTGAGTTTCACAATATTTTATCAGACTCTTTAAATAATTACGCATTCACATATTTCGTGTTGATAAGCCGTCTGAGAATAGTCATGTTGTTGGGATCTCGAAGACAGACACTATGCAAAATTATCTATTCTCGATTATTACATTATGTTATTTCAAAAAATTCTACTCTTAATTCTTGGTGTATGTATTTTGCCAAAATTTTATATATTTATTCTACGGTAAGGATAACTTTATTAATTTGAAGACCATGAAGTAATATTTCTAACCATCAATTGTAAAGGCTAATTGGATAAATGCAATTAGAGTTTTAATATGAGAATAGTAACCCTAAATGTGAAATGATGAAACCTTCAATGTTGTAATTTAGGATTATACTTTGAAAAGGATTGAAATGTGAGATCATTGAAGACATCTATTGAGGAAGATGATAACTATATTTGCTTATAATTGAAACGACTATAAATCTAAATCTCCCATATAAAATAATCAGTATACAACTTTTGCTATAATTTTAATTTTCTAATTTTATTAAGAGTCTTAAATTTTCAAGGGTTACGTGTATTTGTTGAAATTGAAATGAAGCATGATAATTTTTGAATTTCAAGTTATAAAATAATCAAAGTGATTATAAAAATACCTCAAATTAACTCTTTTACCATTCACCATAAATAGGAGTATTGAAATTTATGAGGCACCAAACTTGGTACGATAGAAGACAAAAAAAAAGAGAAAAAATGATACGTGCAACGCACGTAGTCTAAACTAATATATATATATACATATATATATATTGTATATATATATATATACATATATATATATACATATATATATTAGATATATATATATATACATATATATATATACATACACACACATATATATTAGGTTAGGTACATACATTGCACATGTGTTTGATATTAAAGAAGAAAATTGCATGCATTTGTTTGTCCAGTGTATAAATACTTAGTTATAAAGATAACTAACATCATTCAAATAAGAACATTATTTATATGAGATAATTAATATTTTAATTGACTAGGTTGAAATTCTAAGTATTAAAAGAAAAATAATTAACTAATAATATTGTCCAATGCAATATCTGTTTTTTTAAGACAATAAAAAGAAGGTCAAAATTTTATTGCCTAAAAGACATCAAATGCATCAAAAATTGTCCTAAAAGTCTACTTCATACTTGAGCAAATTGGACAAACTATCACTTGCTTGACACATTAAAAGTGAATTACTTAGTCCTTTTTTGATCAAGTTATAATTGTCGCACCCCTTTTTCGTTCGAAGGGATCGAGTCGAAGAATTTTTCCAATTAAAGTGATGGTATTGAATAGGAATTATTTTATTTACAGAGTCGCCACTTGGAATTGAGTTTTGGTGGTCCAAGTCACCTTTTTGAATCCCTAGTCAAAAGGAAATGACTCTTTATTATGGTCTGCAAAAATAAAAGACCGGGTAAGGAATTCTGTTGACCGAGGGGAAGGTGTGAGGCACCCCTCGAGTCCCGTGGTTCTAGCACGATCGCTTTTATTGACTTATCCAACTTAAATTATTTTATTAAATTATGTTAAGGATTAGGTTCGCTCATTTTTATTATACTGAAAATATTTGTCTATCTTATATTAAATAAATCGATAAAAAAATAATTTATATATATAAAAAAATAAAAAATTATCAAGATGTATTATTACATTCTTGAAATTTTAAATGTCTCAAAAAGATGCGTACGCCGCATTCTTAATTGAGACGAATATTTTAAACGTGTCTAAAATTTATTTAACGTTAAAACACTGATTTAATTTTCTTGTAAATTTGTAATAATCTATATATTTGAAATTCTACTTAATCTTAAGAGTAAACTTAAACAACATTTATTTGAAACACTAAATTAATTTAGTAAGAACATTATCAATCTTTTGTTAATGATAAAATAATAGCAATAAAATAAAATAAAGATAAATTGAATAATAATAATAATAAAATGATACACATACATAAAATTTAATCATATTATATTAATTTATTATGAATCCCTATATTTATCTATTTATTTAAATTCAAAATAGTTAAATTTAAAATATATAAATAAATTAATAAATAAATAAATAAAATCTATTAGTTAATAATAAATAAAGTAAAGATTCCCCTTTTTAATAAATATGTACAATACACTTATTTCTCTGCAAACCAACAAACGTACTAATTTTTTTTTACTTTATTAGCAAATCAAATATAAAATATCATAAAATTTTCAACTTCAACTATTCTGATAGAGAAAATTAGTAGCGGCCTAATGGTGGTAGTGACTAGAAGACCGTTCTGTCGACAGCAGTAGCGGTTGCCAGCGGATTTGGTTAAAAATCGGAGAAAAAAGGATGGATCTGGAGGTTGGCAGCACCGTTAGCTTCGCCGGTGGCTGCTGCCGGTGTTTTTGATGACGAAAAAGAGAGAAAAGAGTGGCACGCCCTTGATGATTGATGGGAAAGGGGAAAAGGGGATGGCGCCGGTGACGAGGTGGTTGGTAGCGGCAACCGTGATTGGTTCTTCAGCGGATTTGACATGGATTTTTCGGCGAGGTTCCAACGGTGAGCAGTTGATTTTGGAATTTAAGGGAGTTGAAGTTATTGATGAGATGCCATCAACACCCATCTATTTTCCACTTATACTCCCTGTTTTTCTCAATTCTCTCTAAATCTCTTTTAACAGATTTTTCTACATTATTTTCCTCAATTTCTATTCTATTTTTTATTCGTGGATCTATGTAGTGTGTGTGTATATGAAGAAAGAAAATATGGATGCTGCTATATTTGTGAAAGTTTGTTTGAGTTAATAAATTACTGTGTTAGTAATTGTTACTCTACTTTTATCATATACAAATATAAAAAAAAACTTTTCATTGTTATCATTGTTAGCAGTAACAAATTCACAAAATAACAATTCATGAAATTACTTAAGAATTTTTTATTCATGTTTTTCACAATAATATCTATAAAATAAATGTTACATGATTAGATAAGAACCTATTAATGAAACAATAAACCGTCACCAGAATTTGAACGAAAACTCCAAACTCAACTTCACACTCGTTTATTTAGTGTTTTGATTAATTTTCACTTTTTGTTTTTCTTTTCTCTAATGATTTTTAACTCTCTGATTTTGTCTCTGTTTTTTTTTTCACAGTGTCAAAGTCTCATTTTTTTTTTTTGATGTTGTTGATAATGAATTTCCCTTTTCCTCCGTTCAGTGTAAACATTCTTAAATATAGAAATTTAAAAAAAGGGAAGGAACAATTATTTTTTAGGGGGAGTAGTTTTAGTTACAGATAAGGGAAGGGTGATTTAAATAATCAAATTAATTTATTTTTATTTATTTTAATAAAAGATAATACTAATAATGAACTAATAAATAAATAATATAATAAATATAAATAAAAAAATAATTAATTAATTTTATATTTAACAAAAACAATATAACAATTTATAAACAGACAAAACAAATATAATAAAATAATATTAAAACTATTAATTTATTTATTAAAATTTATAAAAGAAAACATGTATTTTTAATTTTTATATTATATTTAATATATATATATATATATATATATATATATGATTAAATATAACTATAAATATTTAATATTGATAGACAAGTTAAAATTTAGAGAGGATAAAAAATCACATGTCTATATTTTTGCCCCTCTTTGTGTAAAATCTCGAAGAGTTTTCATACAAAGAAGTAGACAAGATATGATTTTTGACCCTCCAATTATTTGAAACGTAAAAATAAAAATAAAAAGAAAAATATGACCGAGTCTTGTTTTTGGACATCCTACCTATCCCGGGTTATAGGAAATCAAGTCACGGGTAGTTCAAAGGTAATTTGGTCAGAGAAAAAGTTAAAGTCGAGTGGGATTCCGTAAATTTCACAACTTCTGCCTTTACATTCAACTGACTAATAAAAATCAAAAATAAAAAATACAAGTAAAAATTACAATATCTAGAATTTTGATTCAAGTCTTCGCGACTTGAATTTGAAAATTCACCCTATTCTTCAGGCGAGCTCCTGAATTTTCTTTTTCTTCACCCTGTTCTTCAGGTGGGCTACTAGACTTACAACTTCTTCACCCTGTTCTTTAGGCGGGCTCCTGGACTTACAACTTCTTCACCCCTTTTTTCAGGCGGGCTCCTGGACTTACAACTTCTTCATCCTGTTCTTCAGCCGGGCTCCTGGACTTCCTTTTTCTTCACCCCGTTCTTCAGGCGGGCTCCTGAATTTCTTTTTTCTTCACCCTGTTCTTCAAGCAGGCTCCTAGACTTACAACTTCTTCACCCTGTTCTTCAGGCGGGCTCCTGGACTTATAATTTCTTCACTTGTTATTCAGGCGGGCTCCTAGACTTACAATTTCTTCACCCTATTCTTCAGGCGGGTTCCTGGACTCAAAGCAAATAGTGACATAGAAAAATAACATCCTATTCTTCAGGAGGGTCCTAGATAAAATAAATTCCTATTCTTCAGGATGGTCCTGAGCATGAAAATAAATTCTCATTCTTCAGGAGGGTCATGTCTCATTCTTCAAGAGGGTCTTGAGCATAAAATAAATTCTCATTCTTCAGGAGGGTCCTGTCCCATTTTCCAGGAGGGTCCGGAACAAAAAATAAATTCCCATGCAACACACATAAATTTTTTGCCCCAGTTTGTACTGGAAAAATTTATGTGTCACTGGATCTTAATATATTTTGCAAAAAATAAAGTTTACCATGACCGAGATCCAGTATCGGATGTTGCAACCATGCTTCTTGCATTGAGAAAAGTGTGAAATTGCATCCTTTATCTGAAAACAATTATTTCATCTCTGTTCCAAACAAAGAAAAATTATGACTTTTAAAACATGTGGTGGTTGGTTTGTGGTATTTGTCTTTTGAAGTAGCCGTTCTCGCATTTGCCATGCTCAACTCTTTTCCAATCCATGATAATATTCATTGAATTGTTATACTTCTGACTCAGAATTCTGACTACTGAGATCCTCAACTCAAATTATATTTCTGTTTTATGATGCTTCTGAGTTTAGCTTCCAATACATCCCTTAGATTTTCACGAGTTTAAAATGGTCAAATCACAATCATCTTGAGTACCTTACTTTTACTTTGAAATGTTATCTCTGTGCATCGACCCTTTGTCTTGCTTTGTACCCTTAAGGGAGTTGGTAGTGAGTTTGGAGTCCTTTCTCACTCGACCTGACGTGAATTTGACTCAAAAGACAACAAAAAATTTTTGTTTGATGACAAGGACACAAAAAATAAAAAATTAAAATAAAACAAAAAGAAAAAGACAATAGGTATCACTTTTTCAAAAAAAGAGAAAACTTATCTGAATGTAGAAACCGATTCTGGTGATTATGACATGCATTTTGAATCAAACAACTAGATCTACCCACACCAATCATTACAACTTTTGTCCACTTATTGAGCTTGAAATTTAGCCAATCTTGAACTTATTTCTTATGGATAACCACTCTCCTTCGGCTAGTGACACCTCAGTGAATTTTTTCCAACGAGCATATCTCATTTTCATTTCTGTCTCAGCTCACAGTCGTCTTATGGTGCCCGAAAGAGTTTTCACTAATAAGACTCTTATTTTTATTTTTTCATTTTTTTTAAAAATAAACACCCAAAATATGAAATATCATGCACTCATAACATGTTTAGCCTTGACATTCTCAAAGATTGATTCGAAGGTCTTTCTTTGATTGTAACTTGGCTTTTGGATAGGGTTAGAAAGAAAGGTCGGCATGAGGCTAAAAAATTTATATAACATTGGGTGAAACATACAACTTTTGAAATCGATTATTTTAAGAAAATAAATTTTTGCCCTAGTTTCATTTCATTCTGGGTAATTTGAATTTTCTTTTGGTTAGACCGAACCCTGGAGTAGGGCTGCCTACGTATCTTGTCATAGCAAGAATCAGGTCAAATGTAGTTCAGGAAATTTCTTTTGCTCGAATTTGGATTTTAGATTGATTTTTTTTTCAACTCTCTTTTTTTTTTACTCCATTTTTCTTGATATTTTCTTTTTTCAACTTTTCAAATTCTATTTTGATTCCAAAAGAGGGGTACGAAAGAAAATAACACTAAAGCTCAAAAAGGGATAACAAAGGTTGATATATTATTCGGATAGTAGAACAAAATGCCTTCATCATTTTAAATCTTTAAAAATGTAAGTACAAAACATACATAACATAATTGTACATGAATATCATACATAATATTTTTTAACTGCATCAGCATTGACCGGCATTCCTTCCATTTTTTCTTCTACATCAGTCAGATATAACGCTCCATTAGGTAACACTTTCTTCACCATGAATGGACCATGCAAATTAGGAGAAAATTTGCCTTTGGCTTCAATCTGATGAGGTAGAATGCGTCTTAGTACCAATTGACCAACTTCAAAATGTCTGTGATGCACCTTTTTATTATATGCTCGTGCCATTCTCTTCTGGTATAGTTGTCCATGACACACTGAAGTCAATCTTTTTTCATCAATCAAGCTTAATTTCTCCAAACGAGTCTTGACCCATTGGTCATCATCAATTTCAGTTTCTACAACTACTCGAAGATATGGAATTTCAATCTCTGCAGGTATAACTGCTTCAGTTCCGTACACTAACAAGTAAGGAGTTGCCCCAATTGAAGTTCGAACTGTAGTATGATAACCCAACAGAGAAAAAGGTAAATTTTCATGCCATTGTTGGTAACCCTGCACCATCTTACGGAGTATTTTCTTAAAATTCTTGTTGGCAGCTTCTATAGATCCATTCGCCTTTGGACAATAAGGAGTTGAATTCTGATGCATAATCTTAAATTGCTGGCACACTTCTTGCATCAGATGGCTATTGAGATTCGTAACATTATTCGTGATAATTATCTTTGGAATGCCGAATCGACAAATGATGTTGGAGTGAATAAAATCAACCACCACTTTCTTGGTCACTAACTTGAAAGTCGCTACTTCCATAATGACTTTAGCCTCAAGTTTCTTCGTGATTTTCTCTTTAATTTTTATACTCATGTCATTTTTGAGCTTTCTTAGCTTTTGCTTGACAGGAGGAAAAGCAAGATCAATTGGCAACTTGTGAACTACCAAATCAGTGCTCAAACTGGGCATATCATCATAAGACCACGCAAAGATGTCTTTATACTCATGCAAAGTTTCAATTATGGCTTTCTTTTGTTGTGGTTGAACATGTACACTTATCTTAGTTTCCCTAATATTTTCATAATCTCCTAAATTGATCGCCTCGATTTCATCCAAATTGGGATTTGACTTATTCTCAAACTGTTTGAAATCTTTGCTTATATCCTCAAACGCTTCTTCATCAAACTCAACTTCTTTATTCATTATTTCATAATTAGATTGGGTTTTTAAATCTGGTTGATAATTCTTCATGCATTTCATATCATTAGAATCAGCATAGAAAGAACTGTATCATAGAAAATAAATAAATAAAAGTCAGACTCAAAATAAAATGAAGGGAAACTACACTTTATTAAAAACATAAATAGAAAGAGTTTTAACCTAAAATACCAAGTTTAAAGTTCTGAATTACAATCCTAGAATGATTCAAATTACAGGAGTAAAAACAAACAAACTACTAAGACTGTAAGAAAAATAAACAAACTACCAATACTTCTTTATAATAGGGAGAGAAGTGGCCTCCCAATTGTTAAGCTGGATATCAGGGCCAACAAACTGCACATCTGCATTGTTGGTACTTTCCCCAATTTCAACCATATCAGCTTCAATGAATATATTCTGAAAAAGGCCAATCAACTCTGTATAATCATCATTCATTGATTCTACAGTAGGTAACTTGGAGGATCCAACAATACTGAATTTGATGAAAGACTTGTAAAGTGGTGGTATCGGCTTGGTAAGTGACCATGACTCCTTCTTACGCTTTTTAGCCTTCTTTATATCTTCAGCAGTAGGCTCGTATCCCAAACCAAAAGTACCAAAGTTCTCATAGAGGTTTATCGGATGAACTATTCCTTGCAAAAATATCCCTAGACCTTTTCCTGGTTCGAAACCATGCTTCAACATTTCATTCATTACCATAACAGATGCAGAGGACAATTGTGGTCTTGCGATGAGATTTCCCTCGAGGATATGCTCAACAGCCACTACCTCAGAAGCTTGATGAATTAAGACATTATCTGCAGCATCTTCTTCTATGGAGGAAATGAAGTAGTCTTTATACATGGATAAATCTCCTTCACCATGAACAATTATTTCTTACCTGTCATGTTCAAATTTGACTATTTGATGCAAAGTTGATGCGACTGCTTTAGCCCTATGAATCCATGGCCTTCCCAATAACATATTATATGAAGTTTCAATGTTCAGCACTTGGAAATCCATAGCAAACTCCACAGGTCCAATTGTCAATATGAACTCTATTTCACTAATGGCATCAGTTTTTTATCCGTCAAAACCTTTGACGCATACATTATTAGGTCGTATCCTTTCCACATTAACATTCAACTTTTGAAAAGTTAACATAGGACAAATATTTTCACCTGATCCTCCATCAATTAACACTCAAGTGACGATGGAATGTTCACATTTCACAAAAATGTACAGACCTTTGTTATGCTCAGTACCTTCCATAGGCAATTCATCATCTGAGAAAGTAATTTAATTTGCTTCAAGGATCCTTCCAACAATTTTTTCTAGCTGATTTACTCTAATCTCACTGGGAACACATGCTTCATTAAGAATCTTCATTATAGCCTTGCGGTGTTCCTCTGAATGTATCAATAAAGACAATAAAGAAATCTGTGCTGGTGTCCTCTTCAGTTGTTCTACAACAGAATGTTCTGGCAATTTCATTTTCTTTAGAATTCTTCAGCTTCTTAATCAGCAATAGGCTTCTTGACTGTTATTCGTTCTTCACCACTTTTTTTGTTCTTTTTAACTCTACTGGAGCATAACATCTTCCAGATCGAGTTGATCCCCCTACTTCATCTACATCTTCAGTCACTTGTTTCCCCTTGTTCATCACCACAACGCAATCATAATTCCAAGGGACTGCCTTGGTATTAACCATAGGTAGTTGTGACACTGGTTTAATAATAATAGGAGCTATGAGAGCTCCTTTTATGATTAAAAGAGGCTTACTGGATCTTTCGGAAATAATGAGTTTCGGCTTTATTTGACTTGACCCAATATTTTCTGAAATCTTTTTCCCTACCACCAAGGGAACATTCAATGATTTGGGTTTTATTATCACCACCTTCGCTTCTGCAGGTTTTTATTTTGTCAAATCCACAACATTTGCTGATTTTTCCGAATCAATTTTAATTTTAATGATCGGCTTAAAGGAAATCATAGAATCTTCACCACTGAGTATCACTTCGAGCATGTTTGTTTCATTATGATCTGGCAGTGGATTTTGATTGATATTTGGAACGTCTGAACTTTCTACCATGATCTGTTGGTATTAATCAACTCTTGAATGACTTTTTTCAGATACCAATATTTCTCTGTGTCGTGCCCTGGGGTATCAGAACAGTATTCACATCTTCTAGAATAGTCCAAGTTCTTCGGAGGAGGATTCAGGATCTTCCTCTCAATTGGGTTTAGAACATTCATTTTTCTCAGCCTATGAAATAAACTGGTGTAAGATATTCCAATAGGAGTGAAATTATCTTTTACCATGTTATCCCTTCTGAAGTCTTCTCTAGGACGAAAATTAGACCTGGGAGGGCCTCTTTGATCTTGCAGGATCGGTAGACGATTTTGGATGGCTGGTGCACGCCATTGTGGGTAAGAAGGAGCCCGAACATATGGTTGTGCATTGTAAATAGGATATTGGGGGGATGGAACGAAATATAATGGATTTTGTGCATATGGTTGACGCGCACCTCTCTAATTTTGTCGTGGACCTGTCACGACAATTGCTACATCCTCTTTTCTTTTTTTCCCCCTGAAACTTCCTGCACCACTTTGAATTGCCTGTGTTGTTTCTTTCAAAGCGGCATGGATGATTATCTTTCCTGATTTTATTCCATTCACTACCATTTCTCCAACTTTAATAACTTCAGCAAATATGCTTCCAATTGTAGAAAGTAAGTGATGGAAATAATCAGGTTCTTGGGCTTGCAAAAATATATCAATCATTTCAGATTCTTTTATCGATAGTCTGACTCTTGAAGCCTGCTCTCTCCATCTGATGACATATTCTTGGAAACTTTCAGTCATCTTTTTTCTCATGTTAGCAAGTGTAGTGCGATCTGGCACTATCTCAATGTTATATTGAAATTGTTGAATGAAATCCCTAGCCATGTTATCCCATACGTGCCAACGGGAAATGTCTTGGTCAATGAACCATTCAGAAGCTATCCCTGTAAGGCTTTCTCCAAAGTAAGCCATCAATAATTCTTCTTTTCCTCCTGCTCCCCTTAATTGATTGCAAAACTTTTTCAAATGAGCTACAGGATCACTGTGTCCTTCATATTTGTCAAACTTTGGCATTTTGAATCCTATCAGCAAATGAACATCAAGAAACATACACAAATCCTTGTATGAAACACTTTTTGGCCCACCTAATCCTTGTATATTTCTCATACTCTGCTCCAGGCTTCTCACTTTTCTAGCCATATCCTCATGTTCCTCATTCTTGGCAATTTTCTCAATCACGATAGGAGTATCGCGTTGATGAACATGATAATGTGGATTTTGAGATTTGAAAGTCATTTCAAGAGGATACAACATATCATGACTTGGTTTCCCCATATTTTTTGGTACTGTCGGTTAGCACCCGCAGTAGTTGGTGCTACAAAAGTAAAAAACAGGTTATTTGCGATAGACGGATTCGGTGGGTGCATGGTAGAAGTACCAACAACTCCAGACATATTAGCAAATGGGCCAAATCCTGGTAGGTAAAATGGATCACCAGTTTGAGCTGGGTCAGAATTTGGATCATTCGAAGTCGAAAGTCCAGGGATTGAAGAAGACGGGGCTTGTCCATTCAACAAAGCTTGGTACATCTTTGCCATCTTTTGTTTCAATAAATTTATTTCTTCCATTGATGCTACTTCCTGTGAAATCAACTGATTTTGCTCTTCTTCACTGTCAGACCCTATACCTTTCTCTGTGGGTCATTCTTCTTTTACCCTTGTATCTGGTGTTATACGGATGTGATGCCAGTTTAAACCACAAACCAACTACCAATTACTTTATCTTTCTGTTACCAAGTAGCAAACGGGTGAGTGTTATATTTTTAACACATTATAATGCCAAATTATATGTCATGCTTCTATAAGTATTTTCCAACCTATCATGGAAGGCTTTATGTTTCATCCCGGCTTTTCTAGGCATATTTTTTTCAAAAGTTATGATCGAACCCCTTGGAGGGTTGCCTACGTATCATTCCAGGACATGAATCAGATCTTGCGTAGTTCGGGAGGAATTTAACAAAATTGTTTTGTCTTTTTTCATTTCATTGAAGAAAATATTTAAAGTAAGTGAAGTAAAACATATGTAATATATATAGAAATAAACAATCAACTTCATTACATTCTATAATATAAATAACAAAATAACTGATCCAACTCCTAAAATAAAACCTACTAACTGACATCTAAAAACTAAAAGACAAAATATCTAAACAAGAAGTTTTAAAACTGAAAATGAAAAACTATGACAAAGAAAACAACTATCCATTCAAGGAGACTTCGGCTTAATATGTCCTCCCAAACTCAAATATATGTCCTCCAATGAAGTAGTGAGACGCTGTGCGAAAGCTGGTACTTGTGCCAAAAAGTCCTCACTATCCAACTGCTGATAATCCAAACCCATTCTGGCAGTATCTTGTGCTACACGGTGGATCTTCCCTCGAAGGAAATTAAAGGCCTGATCCCATTCCTGGGCCTATCGATCTCAAAAATCAACCATCTCTTTTGCACGCTGTTCACGAGCAGAAGCAACCTCTAATTGTTCTGGCAATATTCCTCTTTCACGGATCCACTGAGATCTCTCTCGATCAAATTCTTCTTGCATGTTCTTTTCAACTTCTTGCAGTTGCTGTCGGTGAGATGCGACGAGTTCTGCAACATGTGACCCTCTAGTGGTAGCCAGTTTGATTTGTCCCCGAAGTGCAACTTTAATATCTGCTGACTTAGCTCTCTCTTCAGAAAATTTCTTTTGTTGTTCTTCTATAATTGCCCTGGCATGCTCTAATTTCTCTCTCAAAGCTTGGTTGTCCTCATGATGTTCTCGCATGGCTCTCTCAATTCCTATCTTGATTGCAACTTCCTGATCTATAGGTTCTCTAACCGATCTTTCTAGTCTGACTGGCGGACTTGATTATTCTTCAAACTATTCACGGTAATCTGGGTGTACTTATCCTTTCTCACACTCTATGACCATCGTTTCAATCCCCATGACACGACAACCTTCCCAAATCTGTTGGGCCAATTCCTCCGAAAGTGGGATCTCTGGTCTAACCTCAAATACAAACTCGGTCATATTTTTCGTAATGGGAATTATTTGACGTCTTCCAAGCTAACGTAAAACTCTCAATGGAACATACGGTTGAACACCCCTAATACCCATTAATAATAAGAACGGTCGAATGACAGAACTGTGTATGACTTGCCTCCAAGAGAACCAAGGGAGATTCCAAGTGCTTTTATCTGCTGTCAGAGAACGAAAAAGCTTATCTCAATCTCTAACTCCTTCTGGGCATTTATATTTCTCTAACCTCTCTTCGTAATCTTTGATGCGATTGAATTTTTACGGATTAAATCTTGCCATTGTAGGACGTCGGTAGAGATGCTCCACAATCCACATTTGTAACAAGATATTACATCTCTCGAAAAAACTCTTTCCTTTTTGACAAACAGTCAAAGCACGGTAGATATCTGCCAGGATCATTGGCACCATAGTGTAATCTTTCTTAACCAGCATCTTTACTACTCCTGCTAAACGAATGTTAATTTTTTGTTCTCTCCTTGGGAAGACCATAATGCCTAAAAAGGCTACCATGAATGCAAATCTTCTGTGAACCTTCCAAGCCTCAAAATTTCCCTTATTACAAAGCTGCTTACCGTACTTTTTGAACCCCTCTTGCCTTCCATATCTATCATACAAAAACTGCAAGGAAACCCAACCTTTTTCCATTGATTCTTCTTTTGAGTTCCGTATGTTCATGAGCTTGTAGAATTTATTTATCGAAATGAGTCTCGAGGCGATAAGTTTCTTCCAATGCATATCCCCATATCCAACATAGGCCGCTATCTCCTCTACAGTAGGAGTCAACTCAAAATTTGAAAAACGAAACACATTGTTCTTCGGGTCCCAGAAGGTTAGTAACACATCAATCACCTCCCTATTAGGCTTGATTGTCATAATACTCGTCAAAAAACCCAAATACTTATGTATCTCATCATAATCGAATGTATTCATTTCATTCCACCACAACCAAAGCTGCAAAGGGTTACAATCCATAACCTGAAGCGGTACACTCCCATCTCTCTTTGTCTTTGGATGCTTTTCACGAACAGGGGGAGACATTTTATACCTATTGACAGGGACATAAGATTAATAAATGTCTAGACTTAGACAAAACTTAATTTATTAATTTTGAAAAGAATTTATATCTTAATTTGTGAAACCTAGTGCGACCATTATTCGGACTTAGTTGCAAAGAACAATTTTATCAAAACTAAAATGAGAAAAACATGACTGCTAATATTAATAGGAAAAACATTTATTCAAATTGAATCTATCAAAAAATTTACAATAATAGACCTCTAGATAGATTTAACCTATATGTTTGGAGACAAAACCCTCCTAAGTACATTTAAAAAGGAAAATAAAATAAAATAAAAGGATTTAGAAATAAAGAAAAGAGGAATGATTGTTTTATGTATGAAGTTGTATAAAAATTTCAGCCTCACGACCCCTAAAAGTTTAGGACTGTTAAGATATATGTTTACATATTTTATTACTTTGCAAAAATTCAGCTCACGACCTCTAAAGGTTCAGGCTATTATGATTTTTATGTTAAAATAAATAAAAATAAAAATGAAAAGTAAAAATAAAGATAATAATATTCATGAAAATAGTCATTTTTCTTCTTCTAATTATTTTTAAATTTTTTCTAAAAATATCCTTCGATAAATCTGTGAATAAATATTTCAAATAAATGGTCGTATCCTGGGTAGGACTTCCTACGTATCTCACAAAAAGTGAGAATCAGACCCTCGTAGTTCATGAAGATTGTAAAAACTATGTTGTTGTATATTTAAAATTTTTCTTTATTTTTTTAAAATAAATTTTTTCTTTCAAAAATGATTAACTAAATTTGAGGATAAATTAATCTCTCGCATTTTAAAATTGCCTAAAAGCCGGTCAACAATTTAAATAGTCTTCCAAATTAATGTCAAAGAGCACGTAGGATGCACATGTTGGTCTTTATAAATTAGGTCACCTGTCCTAGACAGACCCGGCCCCTGTGCCGAGTCCTGCTAAGTCAAATGCATATGATGCAAATAAAACGGAACCTAATAGGGATAACCAGATTCTGAGTTTTCAGTTTTTCTAAGTTTAAACCTAATAAAGATAGGTTTCTAGACTGGCTTGCCCGAGCGGACACTCGAGCCAGGGAGGAACAACTTGGTCGGTAGCAGGGCAACACCGCCTTCGTTGTCGATCCGAACTCCGCCTAACATATGTGACTATATCCTTCACCAGGTGCCTTGACACTCCGGCTATCTCAAAAAGAAAGTGGGATGCATATGCTGCATTTCCTCTATCATATTTCAGAGACTCAGAGGGGGTACGTGAGAGAAGACAATATATAATACAGTTCAAATAATATCAAAGCAGTAAATGAGCAACAAGTAGCACATAAGGCCAACAAATACAATATCAACAATAATTAAAGCAAGTATAAGTCAATATAAAAAGCTCGAATTCTTATTAATCCCCAGCAGAGTCGCCAGAGATGTCACACCCCTTTTTCGCTCGAAGGGATCGAGTCGAAGGGTTTTTCCAATTAAAGTGACGGTATTGAATAAGAATTATTTTATTTACAGAGTCGCCACTTGGAATTGAGTTTTCGTGTTCCAAGTCACCTTTTTGAATCCCTAGTCAAAAGGAAATAACTCTTTATTATGGTCTGCGAAAACAGAAGACCGGGTAAGGAATTCTGTTGATCGAGGGGAAGGTGTGAGGCACCCCTCGAGTCCCGTGGTTCTAGCACGGTCGCTTTTATTGACTTATCTTAACTTAAATTATTTTTTTAAATTATGTTAAGGATTAGGTTCGCTCATTTTTATTATACTGAAAATATTTGTCTATTATCTTATATTAAATAAATCGATAAAAAATTAATTTATACATAAAATAAATAAATTATCAAGATGTATTATTACATTCTTGAAATTTTAAATGTCTCAAGAAGATGCGTACGCCGCATTCTTAATTAAGATGAATATTTTAAACGTGTCTAAAATTTATTTAACGTTAAAACACTGATTTAATTTTTTGTAAATTTGTAATAATCTATATATTTGAGGTGCTACTTAATATTAAGAGTAAACTTAAACAACATTTATTCGAAACACTAAATTAATTTAGTAAGAACATTATCAATCTTTTGTTAATGATAAAATAATAACAATAAAATAAAATAAAGATAAATTGAATAATAATAATAATAAAATGATACACATACATAAAATTTAATCATATTATATTAATTTATTATGAATCCCTATATTTATCTATTTATTTAAATTTAAAATAATTAAATTTAAAATATATAAATAAATAAAATCTATTAGTTAATAATAAATAAAATAAAGATTCCCCTTTTTAATAAATATGTACAATACACTTATTTCTCTGCAAACCAACAAACGTACATATTTTTTTTACTTTATTAGCAAATCAAATATAAAATATCATAAAATTTTCAACTTCAACTATTCTGATAGAGAAAATTAGTAGCGACCTAATGGTGGTAGTGACTAGAAGACTGTTCTGTCGACAGCAATAGCGGTTGCCAGCGGATTTGGTTAAAAATCGGAGGAAAAAGGATGGATCTGGAGGTTGGCGGCACTGTTAGCTTCGCCGGTGGCTGCTGCCAGTGTTTTTGATGACGAAAAAGAGAGAAAAGAGCGGCACGACCTTGATGATTGACGGAAAAGGGGAAAAGGAGATGGCACCGGCGACGAGGTGGTTGGTAGCGGCGGCCGTGATTGGTTCGTCAGTGGATCTGACATGGATTTTCCAGCGAGGTTCCGATGGTGAGCAGTTGGTTTTGGAATTTAAGGGAGTTGAAGTTATTAATGAGATGCCATCAACACCCATCTATTTTCCACTTATACTCCCTGTTTTTCTCAATTCTCTCTAAATCTCTTTTAACAGATTTTTCTGCATTATTTTTCTCAATTTCTATTCTATTTTTTATTCGTGGATCTATGTAGTGTGTGTATATGAAGAAAGAAAATATGGATGCTGCTATATTTGTGAAAGTTTGTTTGAGTTAATAAATTACTGTGTTAGTAATTGTTACTCTGTTCTTATTATATACAGATATAAAAAAAAAACTTTTCATTGTTATCATTGTTAGCAGTAACAAATTCATAAAATAACAATTCATGAAATTACTTAAGCATTTTTTATTCATGTTTTTCACAATAATATCTATAAAATAAACGTTACATGATTAGATAAGAACCTATTAATGAAACAATAAACCGTCATCGGAATTTGAACGAAAACTCCAGACTCAACTTCACACTCGTTTATTTGGTGTTTTGACTAATTTTTACTTTTTGTTTTTCTTTTCTCTAATGATTTTTAACTCTCTGATTTTGTCTTCTTCTTTTTTCACAGTGTCAAAGTCTCATTTTTTTTTTTGATGTTGTTGATAATGAATTCCCTTTTTCCTCTGTTCAGTGTAAACATTCTTAAATATAGGAATTTGAAAAAAGGGAGGGAACAATTATTTTTTAGGGGGGAGTAGTTTTAGTTACAGATAAGGGAAGGGTGATTTAAATATTCAAATTAATTTATTTTTATTTATTTTAATAAAAAATAATACTAATAATGAACCAATCAATAAATAATATAATAAATATAAATAAAACAATAATTAATTAATTCTATATTTAACAAAAACAAAATAACAATTTATAAACAGACAAAACAAATATAATAAAATAATATTAAAACTATTAATTTATTTATTAAAATTTATAAAAGAAAACATGTATTTATAATTTTTATATTATATTTAAAATTAATATATATATATATATATATATATATGATTAAATATAAATATAAATATTTAATTGATAGACAAGTTAAAATTTAGAGAGGATAAAAAATCACGTTTCTACAATAATTAAAAAAATAAAGAAAACACAAAAGAGAAGGAGGAAATGTGGATATGTCTCAAATCTTCAATGGTATTTGATGGATAAAAATGGCTATAGAGAAGTTCTTTTAAAATTTAGTCGATGGTGTTTAAATATTTTTCATAAATTCTAATAAATTCTCTTTTATCCTCAAACAATACAATCTTTTCTTTCGTTTATGAAATTTGAATTATAAAGAGAATAAAAAATTTAAAAGGCTATAATCTCAAAGATTATAAAGAAACAAGACACTATTATCTATAAACGAAAACATGAATAAAAATAAAAATGATAGTACGATGTTGGTGTTTAAACATTATATTACGGACCTTAACCCTCCTTCCAAAATATTAAGCATCAATATGTTTTACTTTTTCTAAACAGAATTTGATGGTCAATAAGAAAAAAAGACTTGTAATTTGTAAAACCATCTCGTACAATTTTATGATAAAAAGTGTATTTAATTAATAAAATTAAGTATTTTAAAAGTTATATAAGAGAATAACCCAATAATCAATGTATAATTATAAATAATATTAATCTATAAACTTAACAAAAATAAAATCAACTATGACAAAAATTAGGAAATTCCCCAAAACATAAACACAAGCTTACGATGGAGAAAAAACTAATAGTAGAAAATAGATTTGTCTCAATTTTAAACTTTTTCTTAGATGGAAAACATGCCTGCAAAGAATTATATAATGGAGAAAGATAGTTATTAAATTGATAAAATAAAATAAATTAATTTAAAAAAGATTGTTTGATTATATTTTGTCTGTGCGATACAATTTGAACTTGTACCCAAAAAAATTCATTAGAGCCTATTTTTAAAGACTCGAGGCAGGAGAATGAAGTGATGGTGAGGTTGGACCCCCAGGATATGTGTAAGAGGGATAGTTTTAAGTACCTAGGTCTATGATCCAGGGGGATGGTGAGATTGGTGGGGATGTTTCTAACCGTATTGGAGCAGGTTGGATGAAGTGAGGCTCGCCTCGGGAGTGTTGTGCGATAAGAAGGTGCCCCTTAAGCATAAAGACAAATTTTATAGAGTGGCAGTTCGTCCGGCCATGTTGTATAGGGCGGAGTGTTGGCAAGTTAAACACGTTCACATCCAAAAATTGAAGGTGGAGGAAATGAAAATGTTGTGTTGGATATGTGGGCTTACTAAATAGGACAAAGTTAGGAATGAGATTATCTGGGATAAGGTGGGAGTGGCTTCGGTAGAGGACAAGATGTGGGAAGGAAGGCTGAAATAGTTTGGGTATGTGATAACGAGGGGCGCGGATGCCCCGGTTTGGAGGTGTGAGAGGCTAGCGTTGGATGGCTTTAGGAGGAGAAGAGGTAGGCCGAAGAAATACTGGAGGGAGGTGATTAGACATGACATGGAGCAGCTTCAGCTTACTGAGGACATGACCCTGGATAGGAAGGCTTAGAGGTCGAGGATTAGGGTAGAAGGCTAGTGTTAGTGTGTGGGTTATAGATAGCAGTCAGGAGAGTTCTTGTGTATCCAGATTTAGTAATCATATGACAGTGTACATAGGTGTCTTTGGTATGTGAGTGTATGTCACTACTAGGTGGGTGACCTATTTTCTATTGCTTAGTTCCTATTTTCTTATTTCGTGTTGCTCTTATTTCCCGTATTTCATATTTCTGTGATTTTATTCTATTATTTCCTATTCTATATTTAGGTTATGTCATCCATCCTCTTGTTTATTATCCTTTATCTTGAGCCGGGGGTCTATTGGAAACAACCTCTCTACTTCTTCGGAGACAGCGGTATGGACAGCGTACATCTTACCCTCCCCAGACCCCATGCTGTGAGAATACACTGGGTTTGTTGTTGTTGCTGTTGAAGATATCCTCATTCTTATGATGTATTCACTACTAAGCATCTGCATATAGTTAAATTTAAAAATAAATAAAAAGAAACCATATAATGAACTAAACTATGTTACCAACAGGAACAACCATTTAAACAAAATACCATCTTCATATAAAGGATATGCACCTGTGGATATAAAACTTTAACCCTAAGACATAATATAAATTGAATTTTCTCTTTTAAATTTATAAATTCAAATTGTTATCATCAAAAGAATTGGAGATGCAGTGCCACCAACACTGAACTCAAAGATATTGTTGGTTAATGTCACAAATCGATTTATGAGTTATGATGGCACCTACTTTTTTCGCCAGTAGGTAAGTTGAATCATAGCCCGAAGCCAGATGCAATGGGCTAACTCGGTGAAAAATGGCCAAAGCCAAAAATTTATAATTAAAGACTTAAGTAGTAATAAAGCAGTCATAATAGTCTAATAGATCGATAGAAAATCAACAACCATCCCAAGACTCAGTAACATCGGTACAAGAGCTACTACAAGAGACTATGAGTACTAGATAACCAAATGAAATTCGTCTAAAAAATGAATGACTAGACATAGATAAATAGAAGGAAAAAGGGGTAGCTCCATCTCCAAGAGCTAACCCGATCTTCGAAAATCAACCCTGCACAGGCATCGAATTAAAGATGGCAGGTAGTACTCGGATCTACACCAAAATGATACAAAAGTATAGTATGAGTACCAAAATTACGGATACTCAGTAGGCATCATTGACGGACTGAGCTAAATCATGATATAAACACGATAAGATACAAGGTATCAATACACTAAGTCAAGGTAAAATGGGCAAATATGGAAATAAGCTCTGATTTGCTGTATATAAATAAATAAATACAAAATAAAAATATAAAGATCACCCAATTATAACTACAAGATTGACCCCCATAAGCCAATAAGTGCGGAAAAGTAAATAACCCAACCTAGGCCTCCATAAGCTTGAAAGGTACAATCAAGGGAACTGAGTAACCTAATAATCATAAGTTACCAATTATCATTCCATAACTAAGAATCGATCCAAACCATATAATATCATACAAAATCACCAATGTCGTACTTGAATCGAAACTCAATAGTATATCATCATTATCATTATTAGTCGGACTTGAATCAAACTCATATTATCAATATCATCATCAATTGTCAAACTCGAACCAGAATTCATATTTATAAGCCGTATCAACGGACCATCTCAACAAGACATATCGATAAACTAACTCAATAGACTATACCAATGAACTATAACTATAGACCATCCATTTTACTCATATCTATACACCGAAATAAAAATCACAACCATAAGTTATATCGCTACCCACATCCATGTACCTTACCAATACCGTGTCTATCTATTCATGCCAATAACTATGCCCATAAACCAAGTCAATAGTCATATTCATAAGTTATATCAATAATCACATCTTTAGGTCATTTCATATCCATAAGTCATTAATTATATCAATAAGTCATCTATCGTGTCTATAAGTTATATCATTAGTCATATCTGAAAGCCATATCAATAATATAAATATCTATAATATCTTAAAAGTGTGAAGACCCTAAGAAAAGTGATTTGAACTTTTTGTCCTTCATTAAAAAACTCTACTTTAGACAAAACTATATTTTCACTATTTTCTTTAATTTATTATTTAATTTTTTTAATTACAGTAACTAAACTCCTGAAATATATGGGACTCCTAAAATATATGGAAGAACAATCAATTAATATTTTTCTTTACTGGTCAATTAGAAAAATACTCCTAAAATAGGACTTTGTTAAGGAAACACTTTCATAAATATTAAGATGCACATTAAACTAGAGAAGAAATTGATTTACCTATTGGGAGACTATAATTGATGCTTATCTAAGCCATCTGATCAAAAGCTTTGGTTTCTCCTGATTTATGGGAGGTGTTATGGTAATAAAGTGAGTTTCGCCAGGAAAGTTATAAATATTTTAAAATTAATTTCCTTTAAATGATATTTAAAAATTAGAGTTGTGTATCAATATTTATAATCTATAATCTATATCTCATTCTTTAGGGTCAAAATTTTCACCCGGACAAGAATTTCTATCAAAATCGAAGCTTTGTGATCACTATTGTATTGTTTTGTTGTAGTTTACAGGTCGTAGATGAATGTCAGTTGGATTTGAAGAATTTCTTGTGTAAAAGTTAAATTTAATTGTATTATTTTGATAATTTATTACCTTATTGTTTTATTTTAATTTATAGATGAATGTCGATCGACTTTGATAATTTTTTTTAGGTAAAGGTTAGGTTTAATTGTATTGTCTTAGTATCTCTATTAGTTTATTATTTTGTGGTAGTTTATAGGTCGTAGATGAATGTCGATCGACTTTGAGGAATTTTCGTATGTAAAATTTAAGTTTAATTATATTGTTTTGATATCTCTTTTATCGTATTGTATTGTTGTAGTTTACATGTAGTAGATAAATATCGATCGACGTTGAGGAATTTTTTTAAGGTAAAGGTGAGGTTTAATTGTATTTTTTAATATCTCTACTTTGATTTTTTTTTTTGTGTAAAGATTAGTTTTGGTTGTATTATTTTGGTATCTCTATTTTCGTATTATTTTGTTATAGTTTAAGGTTTTGTGTTAAAATTAGATTTAATTATATTGTTTTGATGTCTCTATCATTAAATTATTTTGTCGCAATTTACAAGTGGTAGATGATTGCCGATTGGCTTTGAGAAATATTTTTGGTAAAAGTTAGATTTAATTAAATAAATTTCCTATATTTACATACTCAAAAGATGTTGAATTTAATTATTGTATTCATCTATATTATTTAAGCAAATATCCTATTTAATGTGCGTACACCAGTGTGTGTGTGTGTGTGTGTGTGTGTGTATATATATATATGCTATATCATTAGCAATAAGCGAAACTAGCATCAATCCTTCAATGTCCAACTAACATACTCATTTAATGTATTCAATCACCTCAAGTTTCAAACCAAATAGAAATAAAGGTATATTATGCATGAATTAGTCTACAAGGTCGGAGGTGCCCACTTCTAATCCTCAAATTCCATTTAGAAAAATTATACCCGGACTAGGCTAAGGTATCTAAATTCACTTCTAGGTGTTGAATAAGCCATAAATAGCCAAAGATAGCAATTATTTCTAAACATGAATAACTAAGTAAATCACACCTAAATTAGCAACTAAGGCAAATTCCCTAGCTTAAGTAACTAAGGACAACTCCACCTAAACATGAATGACTAAAGCAATTTTATTTAGTTTGAGTGACTAAGGCATTCCCATTCTAAACATGAGCCATAAAGCAACTTTCACCTGATACATGAGTGACTAAACTAATTACACCTTATTTACGATTTCAAGATAGTCTAAATGGTTCAACTATTCTAAATATTCTCATTCATGCTTCCAACACCTAAATTCCACCCTATATCTAGCATAATATTATAATCATACTACGAGATAGATTAATCTATGAAGATAAACCTAGCCTACATGAATGTCGAAGAAAAGTCTGAAGAATTTGCTAAACTATCGATTTTCCTTTTCAAAAAGCTTCTTAAGGTGTCATGCTATCAAAATCACAATCTACTCATCAAAACGAGAATAATGATACCCATATTTCACTATCGTAATTTGGATCCAAATCACATATAAATTCCATGTGGAATCCATTTACGAAATTACACCTTCGAAACCAACATAACGTCTCTCTATGCTCAAGGAACATTTACCTTAAAAAATGGGTGAATTCCGAGCTCTAATGGTGCTAAAGTCAAGACAACAAGATTCTATAAATTTTATCAAAAGATTTTGAATTAAGCATGAATTTAATAGAGGGTTATCACAAATTCAAAGAAGAAATGCATGAATAATCTCCACCCAAACTCCAAAATCCCCCACAATTGTTTCCCTCAAGATTTTCCACTTTTTAGGATTTAAGATTCTAGAGAATGAATGAAAATGGTGAAAATCGTGCTAAGTGGGTATTTATACCCTTCCCAGATGCACAAGTATCGCTTAAGTGAACTTTAAATCGCATAAGCGATACTTGTGCTCTAGAACGCCTGTCGCTTACGCGATGAGTAGATTGCTTACTAGCTACTTGAGAAAATATCGTGGATGCGACATAGTATCTGACATGACCCGACTCCGGACCTTGTCGTAATGGGCATACCAAATCTAACCAGGACCGGGGACCGCCCCCTGTTACCCACCCCAACCGCCTATATTCAACCTTAACTGTACTGAATTTATAACATATAACAAGATAGTATTTTTGTTCTCATTAAGACTCTGGGATAGGGTCACGACCGTGACTGACCCAATCGAGTCCAATCGTACCACACCAACCGCCCAACCATACCAAACCAAACCATAGACCATAAACCAAAAGAAATACCAAAACATAATATGAAAATCAATCCCAAAATAAAATAGGATAGAACAACCAACAATATCGTCCAATGATGTCAGCCCACCGACTTATTCCAATACCAAGGCCAAAACCTCTACCGATCCCTCCTATACCAACCCCAGAAGTACCACACATCCAGTTGGGACATGCTCCCAACCATGGCCAAAACCAATATCCAAAAGTAAAAGAAAAATGTCCAAAGAAATCCATGACATGAAATAATGCCTCTCGAAAGGATGAAAGCTCACCACTTAGTCCAAATGCTGATATAAAATCCGCGTGCTAAATAGGAGGAGTAGAATGGCCGATTCCAGCATAGCGTGGGTATACAACTGCTAGTAGATGGGGTTAGCGAGTGACCGCTAACATGAATCTCAAGATAAGGATAACATAATGCCAGTTATAAAACCAAGTAAAACCATCCATAATGCATACAACTATACATATATAAGTGTCGAGAAAGAAAACCGGGTTTAGCATGAATTTAAAGCTATTACCTGTGTTGTGTAACTTAGCCATCCTAAACCACCCATGGGCCATATGGGTTTAGCTCCCCCTGCTGAAAGGAATCTAGTGTATGCAGCCGCACGACCAGGTAATATCCCATGGGATGACTAGTACATCCCCCAATATAAAATATGACACACACACATGGTCATCAAGACCCCTCATATCAGCAAATATGAATTTCCGGTTTTGGCCCTCTCAGGACTACCACCTTCTACAGCTTTGCTACATACCACACTATTAATGCCTAATTAAAAACAGTTTCTAAATAACCAAACCATTACCTATTTATTAACCAAGGGCAATATTAGTGGTATCGTCATACCACCCTTTACTTTCAAGTAACATCCAAACCCAAACCATTTGGGTTAAGGGGACCTTAGGTGCCTTTCCAATTACCATACTTAATCCATTTGGGAGACTTCTATGTTCTCCAAAAGCATAACTATTTAGCCTTTAGCCTTTCCAAACCATTTAAACCATGCATAATTCCTTTACCAAGTTTAAAACATGCAAGAGTTCCATTAAAAGAAGTCAATGCAATGAACATATCTTTATAAGCATTTTATCAAATACCTTGGGGGTATAATATAACCAAAAACAATTCCAAATACCCTTAAACCATTACTATGTAATCCAATTGTCCAAATGCACCATTGATGCATATAAAAACATAAGTAAAATAATAGAAAACCATAACCAAGCATTCAATATCAAAACTCCCAATAATAGTTGAAAACCCTAATCATGAAATTGTAAAACCATGAAATCAATCATATAAACCATGCCTTTAGTTGAAATTACAACGAGGGAAGAGAATCATGCCTTATACCAAATAATTGATGGAAAGAAATCACTAGGACAAGCCCCAAAGCAATCCATAAGATGAAACCCTAGCCTTCTTTCCCCAAAAGCTCTTGAGAGAATTATGGAGTATTTTGGAATAGTTTCTAAGTGTTAATGAATAGAATAATAGGGTAAATAACCTCCTAAGTGTATTAGAAGTCATGGGTCCTAGTTAGGGTAAGTAGGGAAATATCCAGAATATCCCTACTTAAATCCATAAAAACCCGTCATAGGGATACTACTGACCAATACGAGTTGTACCCTCCTATACGATTGGTACCCACCACTCATATCCAAGCCTCAACCCTTGGATCAAACATTGTCCAGTACATAAATCATCCAACTAAGTCGTAACCATAATATACGATCCATACCCATAACCAGTATCTCTAGCAGAATAAAATACCAGGAGGATCAAACACTGCCTACCATACAAGTCCTTGATACAACTCGTGCTAATCCCTATGACTCATACCCTTACGTTGTACCCCTTCCAGTGACCAAATCCATCCCACCAACTAACACTGGTCAGCATACGATAGGACCATACCACTCGTACACCAGCATATGGCTCGTACCCATGAGTCATATTAGGTCTGGAGAACAAAATTCCAGGGAATTTTCTAAGGGTCCAAACCTAGGATGTTTCAGTCTCCCCCACTAGGAACATTCATCCCCGAATGAAGGATAAGGTAGGGGTAACCACACACAGAGTCATTTGCATTATCAAACATCCCTTCAACAAAGTTTGAAAAAAAAGAGGCAAAGATGTTAATCTTTCCTTTAACAAACTCATAAAATAAAGATGTGTTCAAGACACATACCTTCCGTACAAATCCCAGGATAAGAAAACAAATACAGATGCCTGGACTTCATGTCCTCTTCCACTTCCCAAGTAGCTTCTTCCACCTTATGGTTCCGCCATAGAACCTTAATCGAAGCCACATCCTTGGTCCGCAATCGTCGAGCATTCCTATCTAATATCTCAACCGGGACCTCTTCATAAGACATAGACTATGAAATACCCAATTCTTCCAATGGACCAACCAACGAAGCATCACCAATGCACTTTCTCAACATAGAAACATAAAAGATCGGATGAACCAAACTCAAGATAGATGGAAACTCCAACTCATAAGCAATATTGCCAACTCTCCACAAAATCATATAAGGACCAATGAACCGAGGACTAAGTTTCCCATTTTTTCCAAACCGCACCACTCCCTTCATGGGAGAAACCTTGAGGAACACCCTATCCCCGACCTCAAACTACAAGTATCTACGCCTAACATCCACATAGGAATTTTGGTGACTTTGGGCAGCTTTAAGCCTATCCCAAATTACCTTGACCTTCTCTATCGTCTGATATACTAAATTCGGACCAAATATATCCATTTCTCCAAGCTTAAACTTCCCAGTAAGAGATCTACGCCTCCTACCATACAACGCCTTGAAAGGAGCCATACCAGTACTCAAATGATAGCTATTATTGTAAGAAACTCCACCAAAGGTAGATTCTCAACCCAATTGCCACCATAGTCAATCACTCAGGTACGAAGCATATCATTTAATGTCTAAATTATTCTCTCCGCTTGCCTATCAGACTGTAGATGAAAAATAGTACTCAGACTAACCTTAGTCCCCAACCCTTTCGGGAAAAACCGCCAGAAATGAGATAGAAACTGCAGCTTCACAATCTCCTGAAGATACAACCTCACATAATCCTCTGTCAAAAAGGTAGTCCGCACTGGCAAGAAATGCATAGACTTGGTCATCCTATCCACGATGACCCAAATCGAATCATACTGATTCCAAGACCCAGGAAGATCGGTAACGAAGTCTATATTGATCACTTCCCACTTCCGTTTAAGAAAATCAATTTCTTGATACAACCCTCCTGGTATTATATGCTCAACCTTAACCTGTTGACACACCATATACTTGGCCACGAAATCAGGCACATCCCTCTTCATCCTATTCTACCAGTAGATCTCCTTGAGATTATGATACATCTTAGTCGGCCTGAGATGAACAACATAGCAAGACTCATGCGCTTCAGCCAAAACACTTTGCCGTAGCCTGTCGACATCAGGAACACACGACCTCCCTTGGTATCGTAAAGTGCCATCACCACTGATCTCAAACACCACTACCTTTTTCCCACCAACATCATCCTTGATTCTCATCAAAACAGGGTCCAACACTTGCTTCTCTTTAATCTCTACACCAAGAGATGATCGAACCACTTCTTGCACAATCACACCACCATCCCTAAAGTCCAAGAGATGAACTCCAAGACTAGCCAAGCGGTGAATATCCTTCACCAATTACCACTTGCCTTCCTCCGTATGAGCCAAATTACCCATGGATAACCTGTTAAGAGAATCTATAGCCATATTACCATTACCTGAGTGGTAGTGAAGACTCATATCATAATCATTGAGAAGCTCAACCTACCTTTTCTGCCTAAGATTAAGCTCTTTCTGAGTGAACATGTATTAAAGACTCTTATGATCAGAAAAGATATCCATGTGAACATCATACAAATAGTACCGCCATATTTTTAAAGCAAACACAACCGCCAACAACTCTAAATCATGAGTAGGATAATTTCTCTCATGTACCTTCAACTGCCTGGAAGCATAGGCAATCACCTTCTAATGCTGCATCAAAACACAACCAAGCCCTACCCGAGATAGATCACAATAAACCACAAGCCCATCATTGCTTTTCAGCAAAGTCATGATTGGAGACGAAGTCAACTTATCCTTCAACTTCTCAAAACTCCCTTCACAAATATTCGACCAAGAAAACTTAACCTTCTTCTGAGTCAACTCAGTCAAAGGAGAAACTATCGAAGAAAATCCTTCCACAAACCGCCTATAATACCCGTCTAAATCTAAGAAGCTTCAAATATCAAATGGAGTCATGGGCCTAGGCCACCTCTTTACCACAACAACCTTCTGCAGATCCACCATGATCCCTTGACTAGAAATAATATAGCCCAAGAAAGTCATAATGTTCAACCAAAACTCTCACTTAGAAAACTTGGCATACAACTGTTGTTCCTTTAAGGTCTGCAACACCACATGAAGGTAATTAGCCTGATCCACCTCACTATTCAAATAAACCAAAATGTCATCAATAAACACAATAATAAAGAGATCCAAGTACTGCCTTAAGACCTTGTTCAACAAGTCCATAAATGTTGTCGGAGCATTAGTCAATCCAAATGACATCACCAAGAACTCAATGTTGCCCATACTGAGTACGAAAAGCCGACTTAGGGATATCCACCTTGTTAATCTTAAGATGATGGTACCCTGACTGAAGATCTATCTTAGAGAAAAATTTGGCACCCTGTAACTGGTCAAACAAATCATCTATCTGAGGGAGAGGATACTTGTTGTTGATCGTTACCTTGTTCAACTGCGTGTAGTCAATGCACATCCGAAGGGAACCATCCTCCTTGCACACAAACAACACTGGTGCACCCCATGGATAAACACTAGGACGAATAATCCCCTTATCCAAAAGATCCTTAAGTTGCTCCTTGAGTTCCCTTAACTCAGTCAGAGCCAGTCTATACGGAGGAATAAAGATTGGACGAGTGTTCGGAAGCAAATCAATACCAATATCTATTTCCCTATCCGAAGAAACACCAGGAAGATCATCCATAAAGACCTTAGGAAACTCATTAAACATAGGGACCGAAGACAAAAAGGGACCTTCCGAGTTAGAATCTTTAACTCAGACCAAGTGATAAAGACAACCCTTGGAGATTAATCTCTGAGCTTAAAATAAGAAATAAACCTCTCCCTAGGAGCTAAGGAACTACTTTCCCATTCTATAACCCGTTTACTAGGGAACTTAAAGATAACCTTACGGGTCTGACAATCTACAAACGCATAACAAGAACACAATAAATCCATACCTTAAATTACATCAAGATCTACGATATCCAACTCAAATAGATCCGCCAAGGTTTGCTTACTACCAACAGATACCGCACACCTCCTATAGACTCTCTTAGCAATAACTGAGTCACTTATTAGGGTAGAAATAGAAAAAAGATCTGAAATAACTTCTAGATCAAAACCAAAAGACACAACTATATATGAAGTCACACAAGAAAGAGTGAACCCTGGATCAAGCAAATAATATATATCACAAGAGAAAAGATGTAACATAACAGTAACGATATCAGGAGATGCCTCGAATTTCTGTCGGGACACCACAACATACAACCTATTCCGACCAACAATAGAACCAGGAGCAGTAAGAGAAGCAAATACCACCCCACCAGGTGTAAGAATAGAAAATGAAGCCACAATAATCTTATTCGCCCCCATAGAAACCTTATTGATCGGACAATCCCTAAGTCGATGGCCTACCTGTCCATACTTGAAGCATTTGTCCTTTTCTTCCTCACAATATCCCCGATAAGAACGACCACAAAATCGACAAGAAGGACACGAAGAAACTGAAAAACCTCCGCTCGTCTGAGATTAGGCAACCTATACCCGAGAATTGTCACCACCTTGATGACGCTTGTCTCTCGACTAATAAGGGGCATTAGTAGAAAAGGAGCCAAAACTCCCCCACTTCTTTTTTTGCCACTTGCCCCCATCTCTATCATCCTGACACTGAGCACCTTCCTGATAAGAAAAATAGCTCTTTTTTCACTGCCTATCCCCAAACTCAGCCTGCTTCATCTTCTCATTCCCAACCTGCTGCATATGAACAGTCAACCTCGAGATGTCTATATCTTTAATCAGTAAGGCAGTCTTGCTCTCCAGAGTCAAATCCCTATTTAACCCAGAAGCAAACTTCCTCATTCTCGACCTCATATCAGCCACCAAATCAAGAGTATACCTTGATAGCTGATGGAACTTTAAAGCATATTCCTTTACTGACATTCTTCCCTGCCCGAGGTTGACAAAATTCCTAGCTTTCCTCAACTCTTGAGGAAAGAACCAACCCAAGAATGCATTAGAAAAGGACTTCTACAACCCTTCCTTTTCCATATCACCTCTATTCCTATCCCACTCCTCATACCACTGATAAACAACATCCTTGAGATGATAACCTGTAAAGTTAACCCCTTCTACATTAGTAGCCTGCATCACCCGAAAAATCATTTTCATCTCATCTAGGAAGCCCTGTGGATCCTCCTCCACCTTCACCCCAGTAAAAGTTGAAGGACCCATCTTCATAAATTGACCAACCCTTATGGCCTCAGAAGGAAAAACACTAGTCGCACCCTACTCAGCCTGAGCAGCAACCAGTTGGGTAATAACATGAATAGACTGACGAAATTCTATATTTTTCATGTTACCCTGAGGGACCTGAGGAGAACTAGCTAAAATAGGAAGAACTCCAACACCATACTCCAACACCATTAGGAATAGGACCATGAGATCAAAGATGTACTCCAAACATAGGATGTACCCCTTCAACATTATCCCCAGATGGAACGAAAGAATTTACTTGTGTTCCAGATCTAGGAGGCATGATCTGAAAGAAGAACAAATAAGGATTAGAAAAGATTCAAGGATTGAGAACTCAAGCTTGAAGATAGAACACCAAGAGAGTGAAACATTCCTAAATGTCTTGCATCCTCTCTCTTATGAGTGTGACATGCTTTATACCCCTAAAAAAGACTCTACTCGACACGACTTTGTGGACTCCCAAGTGACCATAAAACTAGGCTCTGATACCAACTTGACATGACCTAACCCCGGGCCTTGTCGTAATGGGCATCCCTAGTCCAACAAAGATCGGGGATCGCCCCCTGTTACCCAACCCAACCACCTATATCCAGTCTTAAGTGGACTGCATTTTGAATATAAAAAAAGATAGCATTAATGTTTTCATTAAGACTCTGGGATAGGATCACGACTGTGACCGACCCAACCAAGTCCAACCATACCACACCAACCACCTAACCATACCAAACCAAACCATAGACCATAAACCAAAGGGAATACCAAAACATAATATGAAAATCAATCCCAAAATGTAATAGAATGGAACAACCAACAATATCATCCAATGATGTTAGTCCACTGACTTATTCCAATGCCAAGGCCGACACCTCTACCGATCCCATCCATACTAGCCCCCAAAAGTACCACATAGCCTTTATCCAAAAGAGTAAACAAATTTTGTTGGGACATTCCCCCAACCATGGACAAAACCAATATCTAAAGTAAAACAAAAGTGTCTAAAGAAATTCATAACATGAAATAATGCCTCCTAAAAGGATGGAAGCTCACCACTTCAGTAGAAATACTGATACCGAATCCACATGCTAATCATGAGGAGTATAATGAAGGGTTATTATATAGTTTGGGTATACAACCACTAGTAGACGGGGTTAGCGAGTGACCGCTAGCATGAATCTCAGGATAAAGATAACATAATGCCAGTTATAAAGCCAAATAAAACCATCCATAATGCATACAACCATACATATATAAGTTCCAAAAAAGGGAACCGGGTTTAGCATGCATTTAAAACCTTTACCTGGGATGTGTAGCTTGACCTTCCTAAACCACCCATGAGCCATATGGGTTCAGCTCCCACTGATGAAAGGGCCCTAGTGCGTGTAGCCGTACGATAAGGGAATATCCCATGTGATGAATAGTACATCTCCCAATATAAAATGTGACACGTACACATGGTCATCAAGACCCCTCATATTGATAAATATGAGTTTCCAGTTTTGGCCTCTCCGTGACCGCCACTTTCCACGACTTTGATACACACCCCGCAATTAATGCCCAATTAAAACCAGTTTCCAAATAACCAAACCATTATCTATTTACTAACCAAGGCCAATATTAGTGGTATCATTATACCGCCCCTTAATTACAAGTAATATCCATAGCCAAACTATTTGGGTTAAGGGGACCTTAGGTGACCTTTCAATTACCACAGTTAATCCACTTGGGAGACTTTCATGTTCTCCACAAGCATAACCATTTAGCCTTTATCCTTTTCAAACCATTTAAATCATGCACAATTCCTTTACCAAGTTTAAAACATTCAAGAGTTTCATTAAAAGAAGTCAATGCAATGAACATATCTTTATAAGCATTTTATCAAACACCTTGAGGGCATAATATAACCAAAACAAATTCCAAAGACCATTAAACCATTACCATGCAATCCATTCATCAAAATCCACCATTGATGCATATAAAAGCATAACTAAAATCATAAAAAACCATAACCAAGCACTCAATATCGAAACCCCCTATAATAGTTAAAAACCATTATCATTAAATAGTAAAACCATGAAATCAATCATATAAATCATGCCTTTAGTTGAAATTATAATGTGGGAAGAGAATAATACCTTATACCGAAGAATTGATGGAAAACAATCACCAGGACAAGCCCTAAAGCAATCCATAAGATGAAACCCTTGCCTTCTTTCCCCAAAAGTTCTTGAGAGAATTGTAGAGTATTTTGGAATAGTTTTTAAGTGTTAATGAATAGAATAATGGGGTAAATAACCTCCTAAATGTATTAAAAGTTGTGGTCCTAGTTAGGGTAAGTAGAAAAATATTTGGAATACCCCCACTTAAATCCCTTAAAAACCCATCATAGGGATACGACTGACCTATACGAGTTGTACCCTCCTATACGATTGGTATCCACCACTCATATCCAAGATTAACCCTTGGATCAAACACTGTCCAGTAAATGAATCATCAAACCAAGTCGTAACCATAACATACGATTCATACCCATGACCCATATCTCTGGCAGAATGAAATACTAGGAGGATCAAACACTGGCCACCATACGAGTCCTTGATACGACTCGACCAATCCCTACGACTCATACCATGAAGTCGTACCCATTCTAGTGACCAGAACCATTCCACTAACTAACACTGGTTAGCATATGACAGGACCATACTACTCGTACCTCAGCATACAGCTCGTACCCATGAATCATATTGGGTCTGGAGAATGAAATCGCAAGGAATTTTCTAAGGGTCAATGTGATGCCCCGGAATTTTTTTTTCCGTTAAGATCTTGGACGAAATGTGTTGAATTCTGTTCTTTATCATGATTAATAATTTTTCTGTGTGGAATTTTTGGACATGCGACCCGTCATCGCGTAGAACATCAAATAAGATTTTCAACGATATGTGGATCATCCAAAACGGACACTCGAGCGATGAGTTATGATCATTTTGATCTAACCGTGAATAGTGGTGAACAGTAAATGTGCAGGAAAAATATACTGAGGCCAGGTGAATTTTAGGGTCAACTTCAAACGATCATAACTCCTTGTACATAATGATCTGGGTGAACTACTATATATCAACAGAAAGCTCTGAAAGTCCTCTTTCCAATGAAATTGGTTTCATCCAATTTGACCATCGGAGAAAAAAAGTTATGGTCGATCTACTTCAGCCTATCAAAATAGTCCACCAAAGGATAAATTTGACATTATTTGATTTTTAAGGGTATTTTGGTCATTTCCACTCTAATTCATCCGGATAAACCATGGATTTAAGTCCATTAAGAGCATTCAATAGCTCATTTTTCTCCAAAATTTCCTAAGGGCTCAAACCCCAACCCTACTACTCCAAATTTCATCCTTCTATGTCTCTTGATTGAACCGTAGAAATTTCAAATTGATTTGGGATTCGAATTGATCATGTTAAGGGCTTCGAGAAACACCCTTTATTTTCGTGAATAAAGTTCCAAAGTCAGAAGTTCATATTCATCTTCTATTTTTAGGTATGTGGGGCTTTGAACAAGATTATTCTTTCGATCTTGTGCCCGGTATTTTTGTTGAATTATATTGACATGAGATTTTACATGTTTTACCATGAATTGGAAATATGGTTTTATATCTTATATTATTGTCCATGAGCTATGGGATTATGTCATCCGATATGTGTATGATGTTGAGATGGAATTATGTCCAAAAAGTATTTGATTATGAGAGTATGATGATTTGATTTGTTAAGCCTTGATTTATACTATCATTCCACTATTTCCTTATTATGAATTTATAATTGATATTGAAAATTCTATATCCCTACTATGGGTTGATGTATCAAGTACCTTTAAATGAAACTTGGATGGTAAATTGAGAAATGTTGATATTGAAGTTACAATGAGTCTTGGTATTTTCCGGATGGTTTTGATGAGTTAAATTGTTGAAAATATTATGTATGTCGAGTCGGTTATGGTTCAATGCATTGATACCTTGTTGATGTTGAGGAAGATTAAAATATTTTGAGCTAAAATATGTTGAGTTAGGAATCCACAAATTGATATGATTTGATAAATGAGAAAGAGATTTGATTTGGTCTTTATGATAGACCCTTGTGATGTGGTGGTGGATTTCCTAACGCGTTCTGAGCTTGTCGGGGAGTAGTACTTAGCACCGCGAGGGAAATTTGGTATTTCCCCAAATCTATGTGTCACCGTAGGGTTGTTTGATGATGATATTATTGGCCAGAGAGCCCGATTGTGATTATTGCAGTTTTAAGGTCGTACTCCCTGGCAAAGAGTATGACGCTCCCGCCAACGGGGGATACCAATTGTAGGGTGCGTATTAGGCGCGGTAACATTACTAAGAAATAAATACTTATTGGGTTGGGTAATAAGTATTTATTTTTATATAATGTATTTTGTGAATATTATTGATTGAAATATTTTTCATTTTTATCTTCTTGACTTAAGATGTTTTATTAATTCATATTCTAAATTAGATATTATTGTAATTAAATTATCTAGTGCTCTAGGATCCTCGTTACTACTATGTAATCTTTTGTATTCTTGGTATAAATTATATAGTTGAGTTTTGATTTCTTTTAATAATTTATTCTTTTTGTACGATGTATCCATTAATTTATGTAATTGTTAAATACTTTGTAGTAATATTCATTAACTGATTTTCTTCGTTCTTGTATTTTTTTTATTTTCATATTTTTTATTAATATATTCAATTTTACTGATATTCATATTTTGGGGGGTGATTAAATGGTAGTTGATTAAACGCTTTGCTATAATATTCTTTAGATTTTTCTCTTAGTTTTTGTAAGTCTTCTACATTATTTTTAAGATATTCTAAATTTTCTATATATTTTGTTTTAAAATATTCAATTAAATTCGTTTTTATAAGGTTTTCTGTTAATCTTATTTCTTCCATTTCTTGTTCTCAGTATTTTAGATATTCGTAGTTTATCATTTTATTCTTCTAAAGTAAATGTATAATAATCTATTCTACTTGTACTATATTTAATATCTTGTTTGAGGTTATTAATACTACTAACTATTTTTTCTTGTTCTCTTCTTAATAAATTTTTTAAACTATCTAAACTTTTATCTTTGCTTTTTTCTAAATTTTTCAAGGTTTCGTCTATCCATTTTAATTTTTCTATTAGATTTTCCATTATTTCTCTAATTTGTTTTCTATAATCAATTTCTTTATGTAGGTCTTCTTGGTTTTCTCTAATTTTCTTAATATATTCTGACATTTTTAGTCTGTATAATATCCATCTGAATCTAAATAGTATTGATGTTCATAATATATGCGTAAGTTTTCTATACTGTTTAATAATTCTTCCTCTTCATAATCTTGTAATTTTTTCCATATTATTTTCTTTATGTCTATGATTTCTATATCTCTAAGTATATATAAAACAAGTATTTTAATATCATCTGTCATTTAAGCTTGATTAAACACTTTTTCATAATATTTTTTAGTTGTTTGTTTTAGTCTAAGTAGTTCTTGCATATTTTCATTAAGAAATTCTATATATTTTATATCTTTAGTTTCCATGTATTTGTCTAAATTTACTTTCATCTGTTTTTCTACTAACTGTATGTTTCTCATATTTTTTTTCCAAAATTCTAGATATATGTAATTTATCATGGTAAGTATTTGTAAGAGTAGTTAGGTAGGCATGGTATGTAATTTATTCTAGTCATATAATATTTACCAAATGCTTTTTCTAATATGTTTTTTCTTATATCTACTACTTTTATATCCTTAAGTGAATACAAAATAAGTATTTTAAATTTATCTACCATTTCGTCAGATAAATAATTATTTATTTTTCATAAAATTGCTATTTTCAAAATATTCCCTTCAATCATACACATAACAAAATATGATCATATTAGATTACTATATACTAGATCATTCTTAAATAACATGTTCGTTGGTCACTATTAGCATGGTAATCCAGATACTTTTCCCTTAAACAACGCCTCAACTCTGGCTACTCCCCACCACGGCTTCTTGCCTTATTGGTTTCACCTTTAGGATGACATAGTTCTTAGGGATTTTTCTCCGTTTCCACTTTGCTAATAAACTTCTTAACATGCTATTCTTTTAATAATTCTACTATAAAGTAACTAACATGAACTTATCTTATTATATCATGATTGTTAGGAATTATGAATTTAGCTATTCATAATACTGAATAAATATACCTGTTATGGTAAGTTTGATAATCCTAAGTTTTGTTCCTCCATAGATTTTTCCATTGAAATATACCTGTTTTTAAATGAATAAGCAAAATATTTGTCGTGGACAAGAGAGAGAGTTTTTGCTTCAACAAATGAAGGCTTGCCTTTGCACTGCCTTCGGTTCTTCTATTTATAACTGAAATTTACATATGATGTTTCCTAAAAAATGACTTGAAAAATCAAACCCTATACTAGTCTAGGCTAGACTAATTAATGTTTACAAAAAAGTCTTCATCTTTTTAAAAGAAGACTTTGACATAAAGCACTAAATAACAAAAAAACTTTAAATGCCTATCAAAATCTTTTACGTAAAGTAAATTTATTGACATGTCTTTTGTCTTTATATCTTTCTTCCGTATCTGCTTTGGTTATCTTCTTTATTTTTTGTCAGTGTAGCATCACATCTGGAATAAAATTGTGCTTGCCACTACATCTGCTGCATATGTGGTCTTTGTATTTTTGGCCAACGTTTTTGCAAAATTGATCCATAGCTTCTTCTGAAATAATTCCCTTACTGATCGATCGCGTTAATGGTTGTTCTTCTGGTCTGAGGAGTGTTAATCCCCATTTTCTAAGTTCTTTCATGTCATGGTCTCTAACTTCTTTGCAAGTTGAATAAATCAATGCTTGATTCCTTGAATTATATATCCAAAATGGTTTTTTATTTGAATAATTATTAAGTAACTCTGATAATATATTGCTTATTCCAATAACTCTTTTGTTGCGGTAAAATACTGGTATCTGCATTTTTGGTATCTCGGTCTGTTCACATATTTCTTCTGGAATAATATAATCTCTGGTCATACCCATTTTGACCACATTAATAGTTTGTTTAATTTCGTCAAATAATATTTCTACTGGTGCGGAATAAAATCGAATATAGAATAATTGTCCGTTGGTAATTCTCTTGTAAGTCATAAATTCTTTGTGAATTTCTGGGATTCCTGCTAACTCTTCTCCATTGGTTGTGTAAACCGTAGATAATAATCCATAATAGTAACATGATTTAATAAAATTTGGGCTTGTTCCTGGTAAGGTAATAAGTTTATTGTAATTTTGGCATTTCTGGGTAATATATCCTTTTTGTTGTGCGGTTAGCTCTTCACTTTGAATAGGTTTGGTATTTAATAAGGTTTGTAAAGTGTGTATGTTGTCAATGTATTTATGAGAAGAATAATTGTATGTCTGTTTTTCTTGGTTAAGTGATTCAGAATAGGTATGTATCTGGGGAGGTGCAAATGCTTCTAAATTTTGTATATTTGGTGTATATGGTTTTGAAAATATTTGACTGAGGTTATAATTCTTTTTCTTTGGTATTTCAGGTCTATTTTGAGTGACTATATTTTGACCTTTAGATGTTCCTGCAGCTGTAATTGAAGTTTCGGTAGTAATTTAAGTTTTAAGGTGTTTCTCATCATCACCTTCGAGGTCTAGTTTTTTAATGTGCTCTTCCTGCACAGTATCTTGTTTTTTATAGTGCTCGACTTGCACTTTTACATTTGTAACTTTAGTAGTTAGTGTAATAACTCCTTCTTGTAATAACTCCATTTGTTTAAACATTTGGAGCAATAAATCAGTCTGGGTATCTTTGGCATCATCCTCTTCCATTGGTAAATCAGTTTGAGTAGCTTTGTCTTGATAAGTAATCTACAATGATATTTTTGTTAGTATTGATTACTTCAATTGTAAATGTAAAATTCAGTATATTTAATACTAGTCTCCGAATTTCCTTTGTCGTAACTGAATTTTGTATTTTTCTTGTGAGCCACCATCGTACCTGTGTATTATCTGTTCTAACAATAAACTTGTTATACACAATATATGGTTCAAATGCTATTAGACATTTATATAAAGAACATAATTCTTTTCTATTTATTTCCCATTTTATTTCTGTTTCATTAAACGTTCCTGAATAATATCTACAATGATGTTCTAATTTTTCTTCTTCATACCTATATTTGAGTACTCCTCCATAACTATATTCACTTGCATTAGCTTCTACTATATATGTAAATTTTTTATTTTCATCTGGAAATTGTAATTTTGTTAACTCTTTACAAAGTAATTTTATTTTCTTTACCTGTTTTTTGTCTTCTTCATTATATCTATATTCTACATCCTTTTTTAATTTTTTTTGTAATGGTTTTAAGTTTTCTGCTAATTTTGGAATATATTCTCTTACTTGGTTTACTAATCCTAAAAATGATTGTAATTTCTTTTTTTGTATCTAATTCTTCTTCTGAATTTATTATTTTTTGGACTATGTGTTGTTGCATTTTGAATCCACATTTATCTATTTGTATTCCTAAAAATTTTATCTGATTTTTCATAATTTCTGCTTTCTTCTCACTTAAACTTATTCCTGATTTTTTTATTATATCTGTAAATTGTTCTAATAATTTTAAATGTTCTTCTTTAGTTTTTGTATATAATAGTATATCATCTATGTATACTATACAATTAGGTAATTGTTTAAAATAACTATCCATAAAATGTTGATATCTACCTGGGGCATTTTTATATCCAAATGGTAGTACATTCCATTTATAAAATCCTTGTGGTACCGTAAATGTGGTTAATTCCTTAGATTCTTCTTCTAACTTTAAATGGTAAAATCCTGATTTACAATCAAATTTACTAAAATAATTATATCCTTGTATTTGCCTTATTTTTAATATCTTGTTTGGTATTGGGTAATTATAAGTCATTGTTTTTGCATTTAAATTTCTGTAATCAATAACCATCCTACTTTTTCCTCTTTTTTGTTCATTATGTTTATTTACTATAAATGCTGGGCTATTATGTTTACTATTACTTTTTTGTATATATTGTTTTTCTAATAATTCTTCTATATGCATTTTAAATTCTTTTAAATCATCAAAATTATATGTTAATGGTTTCTGGGTTATTATGCTATTTTTATCTATTAATTCAATTTTTATAGTGGTTTTATGTTTTTCCCATCCTTTTAATGGATCTTCACTATATAATTGTTCTAATTTTTTCTTAATTATTTCTATCTTATTTATTGAAAATATAGTTATTTCCTTTTTATTTATTGAAAATACGACCAGTTCTATTCTATCTTCAATATTTTTTATATTTTCCAATTTTTGTGTAATTTTTTCACTTTCTTTTATCCAATCAGTTTTCTTTCTTATTTTATTAATAACTCTTTTTGCTCTTACTTTCTGTTTACATGGTGTTGTAAACCACCAATCTGTTCTAGTTATTATATGTGGGTATAATTTGTCTAAAAATGGCATTTCTAAAAGTATATCTTTTGATGTTAGCTTATAATTATAGATTTCTTCTATTGTTAATATTTTATCCCATACTTGTGTTTTTACATTCTTAGCTTTATAATTAATTAAGCTTCCTTCGTTATTAAATCCTTTAACTATTATTGGTGTTTTTAATTTATCCCATTTACTTTCTGGTAAACAATTATATCTACATAAATTAGCTTCTGCTCCTGTATCTATCATAGGCGTATAATATCTACTGTAATATCCTTCTACTACTATCTTCATTAATACATATATTTTCATATCATGTTAAAGCTCTTCTTAGGAATAATCTTTCTCTATTATATGTTATAGATAATTATGTATGTTCTATATTGTATGATTTTACTTGTTCTAGCCATTTAATTCCTAATATTATGTCTGCTTTTTGCATTTCTTCATTTATTTCAAATTCTATTTTCATTTTTCTAACTCCTATTATTATTATTTTTTCTGCTATATTTTTAGTGTTTATTAAGCTTCTTGGTAGATCTGGGCATATATTATTATCGGATTTTATTTTCTCATTTTTTACTAGATATTTTGCTATATAATTTTCTTCTTATCCTGTATTTAAGAGTATTAAATATTCCTTTTCATTTATTGTTCCTGTTATGTAATATTGATTTAAATTAACTATTGGACTTGTTTCATAACTTGTTCTTTTTGATGAATTTGATGAATTTGATGATTCTGTTTTTTCATAAGCTATTCTTTTTGTTGTACTTATTCTATCATTTATTATTTCTAAATCTTCTTCTATATCTATATTTTTGTAACTATAATCATTATTATCAATTGTTTTTACGAATTGTTCAAAAGGACTTTCTATTTGTATTTTATTAATTTTATTTTTTCCTGTTATTTTGTGTTTTGTAGTTAATACATATAGATTTTTACATCTTGCTGTAAATATTTTACTTCCTGGGGTTAGTTCTATTCATGATATTTTTCAATAGAATACCAATGATTTATCTATATTTTTATCTGTTATTGCTACTGAATAATTTGCACTTATTATAAATTTAAATTTTTGGTATATTAAATTTTCTTTTATGACAGTTATTATACTTTTTTCTATAGGTCTTATAATCCTATCATCTGCTAAATATAGTTCTATTGGTGTATCTATTCCTTCTCTAAAACATGCTTTTATCAATATCTCTGTACCTCCAAGGTGTACATATTTTATTGGGTCTCTACTATATCGTTTATTTCTTTATTTATTATTCTTTTTGTTACTAGTGGTATACTAGCTTTACCTTTTGCATATCTGCAGTCTATTACATGTTCTTTTTGGCTTACTACATAATATTCTTCTTTTTTCCTAGTAAATATATTTTTTATTGTTGGTATTTTAAATATTTTTTCTACACTTAAGTCTAACTCTTTTCCTTTTATTTCATCAAATACATTGTTATCAAATATTATTTTTCGATCTGTTCCTTCGTTATTTAAATATTCTTCTTTTGTTATTATTTTTATATCTTCTTCAGTCATTTGGTTTATTTGTATATCTTCTTCAGTCATTTAATTCGTCTAGTTCACTATCTATTTCATTATCTGTTTCATTCTCTGAAATTTCATATATACTGTCTTCACTTTCTAATTCGTAATCTATATAATCTATTTGCATATATTCTGTATTTTCTATTTTTATTTCTGATATTTGTTTATTTTTTGGATTTTTAGGTAATTTACAATCTCTAGCTAAATGTCCTAATTTTCCACAATTATAACAAGTACATTCCTTTATAGATTTCTTTTTCTTATATGGTCTTTTATGTTTATAATTTTTTACATAATATCTTTTTCTTGGTTTCTTATACTTATATTTTGATTTTTTGTATTTCTTATATTTCTTATGTCTTTTTCTTTTCTTATAATATCTTTCTTCGCATCCAAATTGAGGTGCTATTTTGTCTTTGCAACATGCTAAATTTCTTATTAATATTTTTTCCATTTTTATTTCTTCTCTATATTTTTCACATAGATTTCTATACCATTGTTGTAAAAATTTTGTTCTTGCTCCTAGAGTATCTACTATTTTTGCTTCATCCCAACTCTTTATTATTTTTGAACTAAATGGTTCAGGTAATTTACTAAAATATAATTTTCTTATTTCTTTACTTTCTTCTGTATTATATGCTCCTTTATAATAATATTCTTTAAATGCGCAAGTATATTCATCTATATAGCACATAATACATATTGCTAATTTTAACATTAAATTCCTATTTGTATCTTTCTCTTCATTTTGTTCTTCTTCTGTTGTTGTCATGCTACTAAATTCGTCTTTTATAGCTGTTTCATATTTTTTTAATAGTTCTATAGGTGTTAATTTAGTTGTAGTTGTTGATGATGTTCCTTCTGTGGGTTTGTCAGTTCTTAATACTCTTTTACTATTTTCAGTTAGATTTAAAAACCATAATTTCACTGTTCCTATTAGTGTTCTTTCTATATATTCTGGTGCATCTATTACATTTATATCATTATCTAATAATTGTTTTATCATATATCCTATCCATAATTGTATTATTTTTTCTGTATCTATTACACAATCTAAGTCTAAAAAGTTATAATTTTTATTAACTATTTGTTTTGATGTCCATTTGTCATATTCATTCTTTAGATTATATCTTTTAAACTTATTCTTATAATATGTAGGTTTTCTTATTTCTGATGTTCTTGGTATTATATTTTCATCTTTTTTTATCAAGAGTGTTTATTTCCGTGTTTATATTTTCTACATTTTCTTCATTAATTACTTCTTGTTTATCATTGATTCCTAAATTTTTTGTATTTGTTAAGATTTCTGTATATGTTTCACTATCTTCCGAATCATAATTATCTGTTTCTTCAACATCTATTGTATTAATTTCTAATTCCTTTGTTTCTATTTCTTTATTGGTTATTTCTAATTTTTCTTTAAATTGATTTATCTCATTTAATAATTTTTCTTTATTGATTTATCTAATATTTTCCAATTTTTGTGTAATTTTTTCACTTCCTTTTATTCAATCAGTTTTCTTTCTTATTTTATTAATAACTCTTTTTGCTCTTACTTTCTGTTTACATGGTGTTGTAAACCACCAATCTGTTCTAGTTATTATATGTGGGTATAATTTGTCTAAAAACGGCCAATACTTTATTTAATTTGCAAAAGAATATAAAAGTGTTAAAATTATACAAAAGTGTATAATATTGTACAGAGGTATTTAATATTACATAAAAGTGTGTAATACATCCCTACCAGCCGATCAAGATGAATTTCTTATGCCATTTGTATAATTCTTATTTCAGATCAGTCTAAATGACTTAAAATTTTGTGAACAACCTCCTTGGAGTATTTTTTTCAATAGTCTAAACAACATTAACTTTAAATTTCTCAAATAAATTAATTTTGAAATTCAAACTCACTTGTTCAAGATAGCTCATATCTTTCTAATCTAATTTTTATCACCCAAAAATTTACAAGCATGTACTGTAAAAGTGAGCTAAATTTTGACGTAAAGACATCTAAATTTGATTGAAACTTTTGCGTGTGTGCTTTTGATCCATGTATATGAAGATCACTCCAACGTAATATCCAAAATCTACCACACAACAAATTAATCATGCCAAATAAATTAATTAGTCAGCAATAATCATATTGCTTACAAGAAAACATATATAACACCACCTTTTCCTCTCCGTTTGGGATCCAACCACTCCTCATGGACAACAAAGAGCCACTACTTTAGAAATAGTTATAAGCACCGTGAAGTAAATTTTCTGTCTAATCCTTTATCACATTCTGAATAGCTGATGTGGTGAACCTATAACGAATGATGCTTTAAAAACTTTTACCAAACAATTACACTATAAGGCCTCCAAAGATTATTCAGGACTTAGTCATCTTTGCAATCTTTTACAAATGTCGCTCAACCTCCATTTTGTTCACCATTGACTTTTGAAACTCTCTTTAACTGTGGAAACACAACATTATCGGCTAAAAGGCAAAGAAGAACAAATTAAAAAATAAACATTAACACCTACAGCTTTGTCAACCTGAACAATGTGAAAAAGCTTATTAGTTTCATTATTAATGACAAATAAAAATCATTTATTAGGTAGTCATAAGGTGTTTATATACTTAGATATCCAAGAAGACAGTCAAATCGATATTATTTACCAGTGTAATAGAAAAAAAATTTGAGACCTAAAAATTGCATATATCCGAAAGATAACAATAAATATGAAATACATAGACCCTGCTTACATGATTTGAGTAATTCCAATCAATGCATCAGATAACATCTATTGTGTACTTCTTGCACAAAGTGTTGTCCACGTACGAAGCAATGATTGGATTCACAGGCTTCATAGTTGAACCTGTAAACCATAGACATACTTATATTCCAACTAATTATATCACTGAGACTACAAACACCCTGAAAATAATAGGCAGAATGTGGGCACGACTTTTTGCCTCTACTAATCATCCAAGTTTCGTTCATCATTGTCAGACTGTTAGAGGAAAAATTGATAAACAAACTATTGATGCAATTAACAATATGCAAATAAATTCTTTATAGACTTTATCATTTTGTAATATCTCTCCGTAAATATTCTTATCAGCCAGTTACTAATTTCAAGCATAATTTATTAGACTGAATATTTTTATCCATATGAAAATATTAATGGATTGTTGTTTCCACAAATCTAATACTTATAACTTTTTTCATTGTAATTTTTTTATTTTCTAGGTAGGAAAGATTATTCAATGTAGAGGAGCACTATAGGAAGATTATAGTCTTTTTTTTATGTCACTTACGACCTTAATACTTTTTGTACTGAAATCAATGATCCGGTATGTCTTGAAAATATAATAAAATAAAAATAAACTCAATGTAACAAAAAATAAAAATCTGAAACTATGACACCAGAAAGTTACAATGGAGATTCAACAATGAAATTTACTTACAAACATTAAAGATGTTTTATTATTCTTGACCAATAATAACCAATGTAATTAAAAAAAATCTGAAACCTGAAATTTAAAGCAAACCTTCACTTGTAATAAATCTTGAAATCTTTGTTTTCATAAAAATTCCTTGATTATGTGCCTTTTTGCTTACTCACCAATCATGATGTAGGTAAATTAATAAAGTCACTTTTTCTTAGAAAAAATCATCGACAAAATAGAGAACAAAAAAGATGGAGAGAGAACGTGATGAAAGTACTTCTTTTAGTTGTGATATGTAATTTAAGTAAGGGAAGAATTTGTATAGAATACATTTCAAAACTAATCGGAATCATAAAACTTAGAAAAAAATGTCACTATCCAAAAGTTGAGGTCACAATTACATCTACCCTGACCCTACCTTAGTAGATAAGTCAAATACTGAAAGAGGAAAGTAGATCAAGAACAATACTAAAATACGACAAGTTGAGACTTCTAGAACGAAGTCAAGTCACACATGAAAATTTTAGTGAAAATCTGAACAAAATACATAAAATCCCCAAAATCGGATATCATAAATATAGAGTATCTAATAAATACATCTAAAATACAAAAAATACAACTGTCTCTTTGAAAACAAATAAAGACATAAAAATAGATAAGAGGAGGTATGGAGTCGACTATGAAAGCCTAGAGCGAGCCGGTACCTCAAAATCACCAACTCAATAACACGAAATCATCCTCTGCATGTCATACTCATGCTAGGATCTGCACCGAAAGGGCACAGTAGCAGTGAGTACAATCTACTTGTACTCGAAAGATTTCATAGGCCAAGTGAACAAAGTAAAAAATAATACAAGTAAATAAATACTATGAGCACGTCAGCTGCAAACAAAATAGTTTTCCAATGGTAACTCACGCCGTCATTATTAACAATTCTTGTGTGTCTCTCTCTCTCTCTCTCTCTCTCTATATATATATATATATATATATATATATATATATAAGGGAACAAGCATACACGAAAGTACATAGAAATTGATTACACATCAAGTAACATATAAAGGCAGCACATAAAATGCATATGCATATGCAAATGCAATTCAAGGAATGATGCAATAAATGTTTTGAAAGTCATCACATGAATTTTTGTATACAACTATTGAGCCTTAATGCTCATAAATAGAACCTATGAGGGGTTTGAAATTCGTATACTATCTCAAAATTTCATTAATCTCAATCTCATAATTCAATCTACCCGACCGGCACATCCTTTGATCTAGACTTTTTTAAAAGTCCTATTTTCTTTTAAAAAAAGTGTTTCTCAATGGTACCAATATCTCATGAATGTACATGTATGAATAAGAAAATAATGCTCACAATCAATTAAGTATGAAAATAACAAATTCATTCAGTACGTGTATAAGTGAGCCCAGAAATCAACTCAATATGTCAACTATTTCATGATATCAGTTCTAGTGTGGAAACATTGGAATAAATATCATGTAAGACAACATTAATATCATATCAATCCATAATTCGGCCATTTCTATTATGATAAAGACAAATAATGCTCAATAAGGCCTATAAGATCAATTCCCCGTACAAACATCACATTAAGATTAAAAGCATTCAAATGCATAAATAAGGCCAATGATGTCAGTCAGACTATCACACGGTCTATATGCAATATGTAATACAAGTCAACAGCAACATAATATAAGCCCCCACTCGGACATCATGTAATACATAATAGCTTCAAAAATATTTCCTAAAGTTATTTTTTCCAACCCATTATTCATTAACTACCGAGCTCTGTCTGAAGAAAGATAAGACATAACCTTCTTCGAAGCGCCAAAATCCAAGCCTTGAGACCTTCAACACAGAGCCTCTCCTTTTCAAATAGTCTTGAAATCAACTAGAATAAACAAATATAACATCTAAGCATTAAAAAAAGCTAATAATACCCATATTGACTATTTTTAAGTCGAATTCAAAATGGATTAAAAAAATAAGTTAAAAAATACAAGGAATAAAAATGAAATAAGAAAACTCACAGGAAAACAGGTTTACAAAGAGGTCCAAATCAAGAAAAAAAACTTTTAAGTCTGACCTGCGAAAAACTCAAAATTCATTCGAAATCATGATTAAAAGGTATTTTCAAAGAGATAATCATTATGAAATAATGGAAAGATGAGTTTAGAGGTTACCCATATGACAAGAATGAAGAAACCCAAGTAAAATTGCCTTTTCTGAAGCATGAAGATCTAAAAATAGAGAAAAAAATGTGAAAAGAAGTATTTATACTATTTTGTGAATAACACCTCGCGATCATGGACCCCACCTCAAGTTCACTAGGGTCAATGTTTGATTGGCCAATTAATTGGCCTTCAGATTCATGGCCAGGACTTTGCGTTTCCGATGGTCCATGAATCAAACCATCGGATTTGCGGTAGCCCGATTATGTTTGTGAAAAAAGGAAACATCCTACTCAACTCGACTACTCTTCGCAATCGCGACCACCATTTCACAATCATGATAAAAGATTAATTCTTTCTCCCCATTCGTGACATAGGGTGCACATCATGGAGAAAGATTTCACTTGCACTAGATATCAGCAATTGCTGAGTTTTAGCATGTTGAAATATCTCAAAACAGAACCTCAGGCTTCGTTTGGGACCTAACATAAATAATCATATGTCACTAGGATATTTTCGATGTTCCAGACTCAATAAAGACTCTGAATTTTTGAAAAAAATATTTTTGACAAATTATCCCTTAAGACTCCTTTTAAGCAAATTTCACTAGTTTTTTTTAGGGGGGATAAAAATGTAAAATAATGGTTTTAAACCCAAACCAACCCTACTACAAACCCAAATTCAACGTTTCAAATGCAATGGAACTATCTAAATTGTCATCCAGAAATTAGAGCATCTAGTCTTGATCAAAGTCAACTATAGAACTTCTAAAGCTCCTAAAAACCTCAAACTCTTCCAAAATCTTTTCGACGACATTGGGAACTGTGTCAACCATTACCACACCCCAAAATCAATATGTACAAACTATGGAGAATGGTAAAATAGTCAAATCATATGAAAATCAAATTTTCACAAATTAAGTTATTACTGCATCCACCACTAAGACTCTAGTTTGTCCTCAAACTAAAAGACAAGAAAATAACTAAATTGGTAAAGAGCTGGTGCTAACTACTATGCATATCGAAATCTACCTCCAAAGTAGACTTCTCAACAAGGTGGTGTCTCCACTGAACCTTAACCACATGAGTATCTCTAGAATGCAATCGTATAACATCTCTAGCTAAAATAGACACTAGGGCCTCTAAAAATTTCAACCTATCATCCAACTGAATCAAGTCCCAACGAAGTATGTGAGACTCATTAGATATATCGAGCTGAAGCATAAATACCAAAAAAACTAGAGGAACTGCTGAAAAGTTTAGCGGTAAGGCCAACTCAAAAGCTACCTCCCCAACTTTTTAAAGACTCTCAAAAGGTCCAATATACCTCTATATAAGTTTTCTCTTCTTTATGAATCTCATCACGCCCTTACTGGGTGACAAATAAAGGAAGACTCAATCATAAATCCCAAACTTCAAAGCACAAAGCCAACAATACACAGAACCCTTTTACATGCTCTAGGTTGTCCAAAGCCTATCCTGAATCACCCAAACTCTATTCAAAGACTCATAAAGCAAATCAGTACCATGAGTCTAACCTCTGTGGTCTTAAAACAACAAATTAGACATCAATAACTCCTACCATACAATGCCTTGAAAGGTGCCATCTCAATATCCAAATAGCAGCTATTATCAGAATCAAACTCCACGAAGGCTAAGTATTGCTCCCACTAACCTCTAAAGTCCATAAAACATGCATGGAACATATCCTCCAAAACTTGAACAGTCTGATTTGACTTATCATTGCTCTACGGGTAAAAATCTAAGCTAAGGTCAACCTAAGTACCTATCTTCTCTTGAAACATCCTCTGGAAGATGAAAGTGAACACTGAGACCCTGTCTAAAATAATAGACAAGGTACTCCATGAAGATGCACTATGTCTTAAACATAGATACGAGCAAACCTCTATACAGTAAAGGAAATTTGAATAGGTAAAAAATGGGCCAGTTTGGTCAATCAATTCATGATGACCTAAATATTGTCAAAACCATGAGAAGTATGAGGCAACCTACTCATGAAGTCCATAGTGATCCGCTCCTACTTCAATTCAGGAATGGGTTATCTCTGAAGCAAAATATCAGGTCTTAGATGCTTGGCCCTCATCTGCTGAAAATACGAGAAACGATCTATAAAGTATGCGATCCTTCTTCATACCACCCCACCGATAATGTTGCATCAAATTGCAATACATCTTTGACACCCCTAGATGGATAGAATGTTTGGAACAAGGTGTCTTCTCCAAAACCAGTCTTACCTATCTACCTACTCTCGATATACAAGATAGGACACCAATCCTCAAAATTCCATAAAAATTTAGAGATGCCTCATTAGCCTCGCCACTCAACACCTTTTCTTAAATCCCCCTCAAACTATCATCGTTAAACTGGTGAGATCAAATCTTCTTTATCAAAGAAAATCTAGCATCAATAAGGCTAACACATATCAGAGTGTTGAAATGGTCAAGTCTAACCATATAGTTAGCTAAAGACTAAACCTGTAAGGCTAAAGGTTGATTTTTTCTCAGAAGATGGACTAAAATACCCATATTAGTAGTCTTCTATCTCAATTCGTATACAACCACATTACCCTTACCAAGGTGATAAAAAATAGTGAGATTCTAGTCCTTAAGCAACTCATGACAACACAGTTGTCTCTTATTAAGATCTTGTTGATTGAAGAAATACTAAAGGTTACCATGATTCGAGAAAATCATATAAGGAACTCCATACAGGTAATGTCGCCAAAACTTCAACATAAATACTATGGCTGCCAACTCCGAATCATGGGTAGGATAATTCTTCTCATGAGGCTTCAACTAGCATGAATCGTAAGAAATCACCTTCGCCTCTTGCATTAACACCGCACCCAAACCAACATTAGAAATATCACAAAATATAATGAATCCAACTGCCTTCTTGAAAAAAGTCAAAATATGGGTTGAAGTCAACAAATTCTTATGCTTTTAGAAGCTCTTCTCATAAGCATCCGACCATTGAAAAACAACCTTCTTCTAAGTAAACTTGGTCAAAAGAGCAACAATCAATGAAAAATCCTCTACAAAATACTGATAATAACCCGCTAAACCAACAAAACTTTGAATTTTTTGATAAAAAATTACCTCTATCTTGGTTCGATCAACCATAATACCATCGTTGGTCACTACAAGATCCAAGAAAGAGATTGAAACCAATAAAAAATTATAGCTAACAAACTTTACATACAACTTGTCATCACACAACCTCTAAAATACAATCCTTAAATGTCTCACATGATCATCCTCATTCTTGGAATAAGCTAAGATGTCATCGATAAAATACAATAAAAAAATAGTCGCGATATGGTCAAAACACCAAGTTCATTAATTCCATGAATGTTGTTGGGGTATTGGTCAACCCGAAAGACATGGCCAAAAACTCATATTGATTGTATTGATTCCAAAATCCATCTTTAGAACATCCAAAGCCCTAATCTTTAACTGATGATACTTGGATCTCATATCAATCTTGAAAAATACAGAAGCACCCTGAAGTTGGTCAAAAGAATCATTAATACGAGAAAGGGGATCCTTTTTCTTAACTATTACTTTGTTTAATTGTTGATCGTCAATACACATAAACATAGAATCGTCCTTCTTTTTTACAAATAATATAGGATCACCCCAAAAAGATATATCGGTCCAAATAAATCCCTTACTCAACAAATCCTACAATTGCTCCTTCAATTCTTTCAACTCAGTTAGGGTCATCCTATTAGGAGGAATAGAAATTGGTCTAGTGCCTGGTTTCACATCAATAGCAAAATCAATATCACAATCTAGAGGAATATCGAACCATAGCAAACATATCCATGAAATTGCAAATAACTTAAATAGAATTTGTAGGAGGCGGTAAGGCAACTCTATTATTGCAAACATAAGCTAAATAAGACAATCACCCTCTTTGTACCATGTGACAAGCATGTTGAAAAGGTATAACTCCCTTCAACCAAAATTAAGAGTACCCTCCCAAGCTAACCCTGGAACACCTGATGTAGCTAAGGTCACGATCTTAGCATAACAATCCAAAATATCATGATAGGGAGCTAACCAATCCATACTTAATATAACATCAAAATCAACCATATCTAGGATAATCAAGTCTACCCAAGTCTCACATCCTACAAAGTTAACCACATAAGATTGGTACAACTAATTCACAACTAAAAACTCTCCTAGGGCTGTAAAAATATGGAAAAGCATAACAAGGGGATCATATGCAACATTAAAACAATAAAAAAAATATGTAGACACATAGAGAATGTAGACCCGGGGTCAAATAACATGGAAACATTCGGTAGTAAACTAGGATGATACCTATAATAACTATTCTTACAAGCTTTTGTCTCAGATCTCCTAGGTACAACATAACACTGACCACGTCTACTCTCAGACTGATAATCTTATATCTACTACCACGAGCTCTCTTACCTCTACCTCCAGCAGCTCTAGCACCACTCCTACCACTCTGTGAACCACCTCTCACTAAAAATATTAGAGTAGTATAAATCTAAAGTTGAGAGCCCTACTGAGTAGATACATACATACATAGAACAATCTTTGAAAAAATGGAAAACCTCATTATATACAAAGAATATTCTATGGTAAGACTCAACCTGAGAGGGAACCGACAAACTAGGATGACTACCTTGACTAGAATTACTAAAACTAAAACCTCTACTAGTAAGACCTGATGTCTGGTTACTTAAAATTGCAGAACCTGAAGTTTTACCACCTGATCTCCACAAAGTGGCATGAACCATCCTACTATGATAACCACAGGAAGCTCTACTCAAGAAATATCTACCTCGAGAGGTGCAACCACTAAACTTGCCCTGACGATATACCTTATTAGTACCTTCCTGAGTATCCTGGGTAATAGACCCTATCACTTGGCATGCTTAATAATACTCTTAAAAAAACCCTAAAACAACCTTTGGCGCAGTATCAAATTGATAATAACCCTTTAAACCCTTTAAAAACTTACAAATCCTTTTTGACTCGATAGAGATATTGGCAACTAAATACCTAGATAGAGCATAGAAGTGTGCCTCATACTCGGTAAGAGATATAGAACCCTGCTCTAAGTGATCAAACTCATAATGCATATGATTTCTTAAGCTATATGAGAAAAACCTCTCTAAGAAGGCCTTAGAAAACTGGGTCCAAGTCATAGTAGGGAAACCTAAATGCCTATAACTAGATAGAGACCTCCACCATTTCCTATCTACATCTATTAATTGATAGGTGGTATAAGAAATTTTATGCAACCAAGGGATCCAAGATTATATAACTTGTACTAGCAGTCAATCAAAAACTCATAGGTGTTCTCGCCAATCGCTCTACTAAACTTAGAAGGAGCTAAGAGGATAAATCTCTCAAACCTCTTTTGATCATTATGAGACATTACATTACCTGAAGAAACTGGAAGAATAGTAAGTCTAAAAGGTAATGAATTTAGATGCTGGGGTACCATAGATGATGGTTGTACGACTAAAGTAGGGATACCATTAACAAATATTAGTATATATAATATCCCATGTCTGAAAGCCACTGTTCAATATACAACCCTTTATCTTGAGCCATACATACTTCATACAAGTCGTATATAGTGAGTCGTACCTATATAAGTATGGGGTGATGTGAGTTCTATTCAAGTTATAAGTTGACCCTAGAAGTCATCAAGAATGGTACAAGTCGTATAAAGGAAAGTCGTGAGTTCCTTAGTGTAGGATCCTTAAGGTTATTTCCATGATACTATTGGTTGTTTCCAAGTTGTATAGATAGGTAACGAGTCATATGTTACCACTCGTATGTTGACCAGTGTATACCATCTTTGATTATGCCAAGATTACGAGTTGATATTCCTAGTTGTACCCTTACCATACGAGTCATATGGTTGACTCGTGAAGACTAACGATCAATTTCTGTGAAGTTCAGTTAAAGGGCTTTTTGATCTTTTACCTTTATGTAACTCCAACCCATGACCTATAACTCCCAAAGAGGAGTTATTTTCTCTATTCCTTACTCAATTAATAACATCATATCTTCTCCCATCTTCAAGAATATCAAGATTAGGGTTTCTCACACAAATTTATCTTTCAAGTCCCAAGGTTCAAACTCTCTTCACAAGACAAGAAATTCCAGGTATCTGGGGTTTATGAACAAGGATAATCTTCCATACTTGTACCCTCAAAACATGATTTTAAGATTGAATTTACTTGTTTTGAATTAGGGTTCATACCCAAATTACCATATTCTTAAAGTATGACACTCCTATATGATTGAAAGCTTTAAGTTCAACAAGGTTTACATATAATTATGTTTTGACTTGTGAGATTTATATTATGATTTTAATTTCATTATCTTTACCGGGGTATTGTTGAAAGATTTCAAGGTGATTATTGAGCATAATGTTTTGTTTTAAATTTCTATGAAACAAAGAATGAATTCCAAGTCCTAAGTACAAGTACTGAGTTTACAAGAAGTTTATGCTCTTAAGTTCCATGTTAGTTCACTTTTTATGCGAGTTTAAGCTGAATAGATATCATGGGTTAGCTTAGTGCTATTCGTAGTCTTAAGCACCGTGTGACGTCCAGGGGTACTTCTAGAGTATTACAAACTTGGTATCAATGCATAAGGTTTAAAGAGTCTTAAGGAGTTGAATAAGCCGTGTTACGTAGAGTCTTAATTATGAATGTGAAGCGCGCCACATTTATGAGCCAGAGGCTACGAAATAAGTTAGGAATTATCATTTCCTTCATGATGTATCATATTATGGTTGTTTCTATCTGCCTTAACTCATACTTTTACGTGATAGGATATGCCTCCTCGTTAAGTTGATGCATGCAGAAATGGTGATCAACCACCCCTATACATCAAACCTCTGAATGAGAATGTGCCTCATGCTGAATTTTGGCCTACCTTTTAAGCATTGGCCCAAGCTGTGAATGCTAATATTTAGGGAAACCAACAGGCAAAAATGCCACTTCAACAGAATAGTAACCTAGTTGTAGCCCAAAGTTGGGATTTTATAAGGATGAATCCACCTGAGTTTCATGGGTCAAAGGTGGATGAGGATCCTCAACTCTTTATTGATGAGGTGTGTAAGATTACTCAGATTATGTATATTACTGAAGAGGAGAGTGTAGAGTTGGAATCATATAGACTAAAGGATGTTGCTTATGATTGGGTCATTATATGGAAGGAAGGTAGGGGTGAGAATGCAACTCCTATGAGTTAACAGGTATTTTAGAATACTTTTTTGGACTGGTTCTTTCTGTGTGAGATAAGAGAGGCTAAGGTGGATGAGTTCATGAACCTGAGGTAGGGATCTATGACTGTGAATGAGTACTTCCTTAAGTTCACTCAGTTGTCTAAGTATGTTCTTGAGTTGTTATCTGACTCTAGAGCTCATATGAGTAAGTTTGTTACTAGGCATCTGATTTGGTGGTTAAAGAGTATAGGACTGCCATGCTGATTGGAGACATGGATATTGCTTGGTTGATGACTCATGATCAATAGATTGAGGTAGAAAAGTTGAAGAAAAGAGAGAAGAGAAATAGGAGAGCTAGGATGGGGCAATTTGAGTTTAGTCAGTCAAATTCTGGAGAGGGAAACTATTCCCAGTTTCAGGGTCATTCATTAGTGCCCACGCCATCTTAAGCCAGTGCCCCTGCACCCAGTACACGACAAGAATAGTGGGGAAAGATTTTGAATTCCAGGTCTTAGAATTGTGTAGTCGGGAGGCCCAGTTACCCGACACATTTAATGTGTGGCAAAACCCATCCTGGTGAGTGTTTGATGAGTAAAGGGAGTTGTTATGGTAGTGGAAAGTTGGGCCACAGGATCAAGGAGTATCCGTATACTAAGCAGGAAAGCAGGGATATTCGTCCTCAGACTCAGTTTATGAATATAGCAGCTTAGCCAGATCGCTCAGTTCTTCCGCAAGGCGCATCATCAAGTACCGATGATGGTCAGTGAAAGAATTAGTTTTATGCTTTACCGTCTCGTCAAGAGTAGGAGAGCACTAGATGTTGTCATTGGTATGCTTCATTCCTATCACCTTGATGTATATGTATTGTTAGACCCAGGATCGAATCTCTCTTATGTAACTCTATTAGTTGCTATAAATTTTGGAGTAGATCCTAAAAATCTTCCTAAGCCCTTCTCAGTTTCTACTCCAGTGGGTGAGTTAGTTGTTGCTAGACTAGTCTATAGGGAGTATCCTATCACCGTCCTCCATAAGATCATACTAGAGAACCTAATAGAGTTAGAGATGGTGTATTTCAATATTATTATGGGCATGGATTGATCTATTCATGCTTTGAATCAATATATTATCGCACCCGTGTGGTGAAATTTCAGTTTCCTAGTGAAGTAGTTTTTGAGTGGGAGGGCAGTTTAGTGTCTCCCAAAGGTCGTTTTATCTATTATTTTAAGGCCAAAAATTTAATATCAAAAGGGTGTATCTTTCACTTAGTTCTAGTAAAGATACTAAGTCTGAAGGCCCAATAGTTCAATCAGTCTGTGTAGTCAATGAGTTCACAGAGGTTTTCCCCATAGATCTACTAGGGGTACCTTTAGATAGAGAAATAAAATTTGGTATTGATCTTCTTCTTGATACTCAGTCCATTGCTATCCATCTATATCATATGGATCCAACCAAACTTAAAGAGTTAGAGGAGCAACTTAAGGACCTTTTATATAAAGGTTTCATCAGACGTAATGTCTCTCAGTGGGGCTCTCTATTCCTTTTCGTATGTAAGAAAGATGACACTCTCTAAATGTGTATAGATTACAGATAGCTAAATAAGATTACCATCAAGAACAAGTATCCTATTCCTAGAATCGATGATTTGTTTGATCAATTTCAGGGTTCCCGGTGGTTTTACAAGATTAACCTTAGGTCGGGATACCATCAGTTGAAAGTTAGGGAGCAAGACAATCTAAAAACAACTTTCTGAACAAGGTACGCCAATTTTGAGTTTGTGGTTATGTCATTTAGACTAACAAATGCGCCTGCAACCTTTATGGACTTTATATACAGGGTTTTCAACCAGTACTTAGATATGTTTGTCATACTGGAAGGAGCATGCAGACCATTTGATAATAGTGCTATAGACCCTCAAGTATCGTTAATTGTATGCGAAGTTTGGTAAATATGAATTCTAGATAGAATCTATTACCTTCTTGGGGCATGTCATTTCAGGGGAAAGTATTCATGTAGATCCTTAGAAGACTAATGCAGTGAAGTACTGGCCTAGACCCATCACTCTATTTGATATCAGGAGCTTTTTGAGTTTGGCTGGGTATTATAGAAGATTTGTTGAAGGGTTATCCTCTATAGCCGTACCATTTACTAATATAACCTAAAAGAAAGTGAAGTTTATATGGTTATATAAGTGAGAGATACATTTCCAAGAGTTGTAGGATAGATTGACTTCGGCACTAGTGTTAGCTCTGACGGAGGGTTAGACTGATTTATGGTGTATTGTGATGCTTTTAGAGTTGGGTTAGGTTGTGTATTGATGCAGAATGAGAGCGTGATATCTTATGCCTCTAGGAAACTTAAGGATCACGAAAAAAATTACCCAACTCAAATTTTAGTGTTAGTTGCTGTGGTATTCGCCTTGAAAATTTGGAGACATTATCTCTATGGTATGTATGTTGATGTTTTCACCGACCATGAGAGTCTTCAATATGTATTGTCTCAAAAGAAGCTGAATCTTCATCAGATAAAGTGGTTGGAATTATTGAAAGGCTATGACATAAATGTACTCTATCTCTTGGGTAAGGCTAATATAGTGGAAAATACACTGAGTAGGTTGTCCATGGATAGTGTGACTCATGTGAAAGAGAAAGAACGTGAATTGATAAAAGAGGTGCATAAATTAGCCTGTTTGGGAGTATGTTTGCTCGACACTAATGATGGTGAAGTAGTAGTCTAGAATGGTTCAGAATCATAATTGGTAGTGGAAGTGAAGGAGAAATAGAAAAATAATTCCATACTTAGCCAAATATTGGAAGAAGTCCAGCAGCAGAAGGTCAAGGTTTTCTCCTAGGGGGATATGGTGTACTTTGCTATCAAGGTAGGCTTTGTGTTTTGAATATAGATGAGTTAAGGGAAAGGATACTAGACGAGGCTCATAGTTAGAGTATTCCATTCATCCGTGTGCTACTAAGATGTATCACGACTTACGGGAAATTTACTGGTGTAATGGTATCAAAATCCACATAGCTGAGTTTGTAGCCAAGTACCTAATTGTTAGCAAGTTAAAGTTGAATACCAGCGGCTGGGTGGTATATTGCAAGATATTAGTATCGCCACTTAGAAGTGGGAAGTAGTGAATATGGATTTCATCACAGGGTTTCCTCGCACACGACGTCAGAATAATTAAATTTAGGTTATAGTTGATCGAATGACTAAATCAGCCCATTTCTTACAAATCAAGACTTCAGATATAATGAAAGATTATTCCAGAATATATATTAGTGAGTTAGTAAGACTTCGTGGGATACCTTTATCCATCATCTTAGATAGAGGCACACAGTTCACTTCACAGTTTTAGAAGTCTTTTAAGAAGGGCCTTGGTACAAAGGTTAAGCTCTATACTACCTTTCATCTGCAGACCGATGGTCAGGGTGAACGTATAATTCTAACATTAGAAGACATGATGAGGGCATGTGTTTTATACTTTAAAGGAAGTTGGGATGATGACCTATCTTTGATTGAGTTTGGTTGTAATAATAGTTATCTTGCTAGCATTTAGATGGCTCTATTTGAAGCATTGTATGGGCATAGATAAATATCACCAATAAGATGGTTTATGGTTGGTGAAGCGGCTTAGATTAGGCTGGAATCTATTCTTAAAGCTATGGAAAAATCTTAGTTGGTTCCTGAGAAATTGAAAATGAAACACCCTGGGTTTTGGTCCTTGTAAATTTCTTAAGTATTGAGCCTTCTGTTGATCATACGACTCACCATACTAGTCGTATAGAGTGGGTATGGGTCTAGGGACCCTAGTTGTTGTTGGTCAGTGTGATGTTGGCCAAGTTCTATTCTTGGTACGAGAAGACTCCATATGAGTTGTATGTATATGATACGATATGTAGGGTTTAATCATATGTTGTCCAGTATCTAGACTAGATATTTATGCTTAGGGTATGACATGAAGGGTACTAGTCGTATGGTTAGGGTACAAATTAGGCTAAGGAGTCATATTTTATAAGGAATGTGATGTCCAACTTTCTGATCAAGGTACGAGTGAAAGGTATCACTCATATGATAAGGGTACGAGTGAGGGGTCCAAACCGTACCCACATACGAGAATTTTTACAATTCATGTTGGGGGTATTCTAGACATTTCCCCCAAATAACTACTTTGACCCCACTACATAAAACACCTTTGGAGGCTTTCTTAACCTATTATTCACAATCAAACACTCTCAAATCTCTCTCAAGCTCTTGGTTCAAGAAAGGATAGGTTTTTTTCAAGAATATCAATTAAGGCTCTAAAGGGTGGTTTCTCTCCGTCTTCCTTGTTGTCTAAGGCATGTTACCCCTCCCTCATTGTTAGTTCACTAAAAACATGTTTTAATGAATGATTTTCATGGTATTATGTGGTAACATTTGGGTGTTGTAATATATGTTGGGTTTTTTGGTTATTCTAGGTTGGATAATGTTTTCCCATATTTTTCTTATGGTTTTCATGTTATAATTATGGTTTGAAACATGTGGGTTCATGGGAATGGTCAATTGATACCTGATTTTAGGTTTGGAAACTATATGCCCTCAACATGTTTATTAAAATGCATATGAGAATTCTTTTGTCATATAGTTTGGCTATTATTGAAAACTTTGCATTTCATAATATGGTAATGGAACTTAAATTGGTTTGGTTCATTTTAAATGGATTGGAAAGGCCTTGGTGGCCATGGTATTGGCTTAAGCAAAAACTTTGGAGTCAAATTGTTTTAATGGATTTGGTATGGCCTAAATGGATAGACTTGCAAGCTCTAATTTTTGTATGATGATACCAATGGTTAATGCCTAATTAGAAGGACTCATTAGTAATTGGTTGGTTGTGTGTGAATGGTTTTAATATGGGATTAAATGGAGATGTGTTAGCAAAGCCATGGAAGGTGGCAGTCCCGGGGGGACCAAAACTAGAAACTCACGTTTGCCGATGTGATGTTAGTAGTAGTGGCTGTGTGCATCATGTCACACTTATATTTTGGGAGATGTACTAGTCCTATCAGGTTTTTCTCTAGATCATGTGGCTAATACGTGCCGGGGCCCTTTTAGTAGGGAGAGCTGAACCCATATAGGGAATAGGTAGATTTAGGATAAAAGAGCTACACAATCCTAGTTTAAAGGTTTTAAATGCATGCTAAACTCGGTTCTCGTCCTCGGCATGGTATACATATGTATGTATGTGATTGAATATGGTTATTTACTTTGGTTTTGAATAATGACATTATTTTATCCTTACACCTGAGTATATGCTAGCATTCACCCGCTAACCCATCTTCGAGTGCTGTATCCCCACACGATGTAGGAACCAACCATACTACTCCTTCTATTTAGTGATCTTAGATTCAGGAACAACTTTGTGTTGGACTAAAGTGTTGAGCTTCCATACTCTAAAAGCTATGGACTATTTTCATACTTTTGTTTCTTCCTAGGACTTTGGTTTTGGCTATGGTCAAGGGCATGTCCTAATTGGATGTTTTAGGATTTTGGTTAGAGGCTTTTTATGACTACTATAGGAATGTGCGGTGTCGGTATTGGTGTCAGCCTTGGTATTGGTATTCGAATTTTGGCTGACACCAGTTGGATGCTTGGTTGGATGTTTAGATAGTTATGGTTATGATATTTATTAAATACCTTTCAATTATAATTTTTCAATCTTGTTAGATGTTTAGAATTCATATGACATAGGGTACAGGGAGATTATGGTTGGGTATTGGGGGCAATCTCCGTTTTGGTTTGGACTTGAGATGCCTGACATGACTAGGCCCTGGTTTGGGTCATGTCAGGTTTGTATCAGAGCCCTAGCTTCATTTTCACTTGGGAGTCCAAAAATCCATGTTGAGTAGAGTATCTTTTAAGGGTGTGTAGCGCGCCACACTCATAAGTGAGAGCCTACAAGGCATTTAGGAATATTTCTCTTTCTTGTGTTTTGTTTTCAAGCTGTAGTGTCTCTTTTCCTGAAATCTCCACTAATACCTGTTTGTTCGCTTTTTAGATCATGTCTCCTTGATGATGTGATGCTCACAGAAACTCCTTTGTCCCAGCCTTGGACAATGCTGATGGGACCCATTCTACTTTTGGGGTCCAAACCCGATCTAGGGGTCCAGTTTCTGATTTTCCTCCTCGAGTTCTATCGGTTCCCTCTAGTTTTCCTTTATCTCCTCATACTTATGTGACAAATTCTGAGTTTCATCAGTCTATCCATATTGTAACGCCCCGATTATCTGAACTAGAATGCTACACGGTGCTCATGACCCCGAAGGACCACAAGCTAACCCATGACTAATATCTGTACCTGTACACTGCATAATATGACATGAAAATGCAGAAACATGCACTGAGAGGCCGTAAGGTTCAATACTGAACATAACTTAATAATAACAATAACGTCTGACAAAGAGGGGCATCTCGATACAAAAAAAAACTAAAATACTGAAGTCTAAAAAACATGAAAAATACTGTAGTCGTATGAAAGCCTCTAACTGTCTGACTAAGGAGTTGATGGGACATGTCCCCAACTAACTCTGTCAACTAAAAACTGAACTGATATGATAAAATAAGATCACGTCCTCGGAGAATGAAGACTCACTGCTAAAACTTTGAACCCTAGAATGCTACTACTGCTGCTGATCTGGGAGTCGTGTCTCTGAACCTATGGTGTAACATAAAAAGAAAACACCATAACACAAATGCGTCAGTACAAAATAATGTACTGAGTATACGTGTGAGGTAAGCTGAATACATGGGGCTTACATGCATGAATGATAATAACTGACTGACTAATATGAACGTAAGAGTGCATACATGAATACATAGTAAATGAGATCGTGAGAACATGATAATTGAATCTATATACTGATGACATGAATTTACTGATATCTAGCATGAATGATACTGGAGTTCCGATAACTGAAATAATTGATAACATGAGTGACAGTGTCTGACAGTCCTAAATCTGTTGGAACTATCTGAGTTTCGTACTGTGGCTGAGCTGACTGTACCTGACAGTCCTAAAATCTGAAGAACTATCTGAGTTCTTTTACTGAGACTGATACTGAAACTATGGGAATAGTTATTTAATCGACATACCCAAAATAAGATATAACAGCTGAGTTGGGGTCCAAACTGTGCCCTGATTGGAAGGGTGTCAATACCGCGCCACTGGTAAGGACAATTGTGCGTACCTTCATTTGACAGTTTCCACAAAAGAGAATGGTGGGTCCCTCATCTGAAAGTGCTTATCCACCTCATGAACCCTCTTCTGATAGTGTTGATGTCTCAACCTATGTTGGCTACATAGTTCTGGAACACAAGGATGACTTCTAAGAATCACACCCTCATCTCATAGTGTGTGTTCCCATCCTTGGGTTCACTCAGTGCTAATTTCTACTGACGAGACTGAATATGATTGACTGATTGTACATGGAGTTAGTTTACTGAATTCCGTCGACTGACGGAATACTATTGGTATCTGATAACTGACTGAGTTCATGAGATTACTGATCTTACTGAGTACTGAGTTCATGAGATTTCTGAGATACCCTGAGTCACATGACTGACCGACTTCGATGGAACATGGCTAGACTGAGAGTATCATGAAAACATGACATGGATCTAGGTACACAACTATATTTTTTAGGTACAGTACCCCCAAGACTCGATAGAAGGAAACTAACAAGGCATGACATTCCTGAATACATGAACAACAATCCATAATACTTCTTGATCATAGGAATAGAGTTCATAATTCATAATGCCATAAATAAGGGATTTTATGCTTCACATGGTTATATAGTCTTGATCATGGAAGGGAATGCATATAACATGTACATACTTGCATTATTTCAATATCATGAACGTTGGATAACACAAAAGTCAATACACAACAAAGCATGGAAATTGTGTTGCATTATAAGGGTTAGCATGGACTTGTCATTTAGATACTATTGAGTCATAAGGAGCATGATTCTATCATTCTAGACAGTTTATCAAACACCTTACATGCACACTTTATAGCATAGGTGAAATCATCAATTTAAGAATCTAAAACTATCCAAACTCATAGGTTTTCAATCAACAAACTCACATACTTCATGGAAAGTCATCAAGACACCATCTTGAAACATAAATAACAACTATCAACATGAACATGATCAAATCATAACAAAAAAATCACAATAGGTTATTTAAAACATAATTCTTGGACACAATGAATGAAAGGGATCCGTGGATGAACACTACCCATACCTTAGTTCTTGATTTCGTGAAGATTGATGGAGAGATTCTTGAAATTTGACGATGAATTTCCTTGCAATTGAACCTTCTATGAAATCCCTAGGGCTTGTTCTTGAGAGTTTTTGATGAGAGTAATTGAGTATAAGTTGCTGAATTATAATCTCGTGTTATAAGGCTTATATAGGGTGGGGAAATTGACCCTTTTAACCCTAGGACACGTCTTTAATTTCTGAGAATATTTCCCGATTTTCATCCTTGGTGCGATGCGCCACTATCGCGCCAAGTCACTGGAAAGTGACAGATGGGAAATTGCACGGGGGCGCGACGCGGAGCTATTGCGTTGCCACCTTGTCTGAAACCTGAAAGTTTGGCGCGATGCACCACTATGTGGATCAACACTGGAAATTGACAATTGCCATTTGAGCTATCTCTGCGATGCGCTGGAGGCTCAGGTGATACACTGTCTCACTAAAAAGGCTCAAACTCTTCGCCCGGGTGTCGGATTTGGGCGAATTTTATATCGATGGAAAGCTTATTGAATTTTACACTTGAAAAAAATTGAAAATCTTGAAAATTAATCATGGAATAATGATCATTCACTTTAGAAGCTAAAACTTGGCATTCTTAGAACGAAATTAGCTAGGAAGAAAATTTAGGGTATTACAATATCTCCCCCTTGGTAACATTCATCCTCGAATGAGAATGACTGGGAGGAGGGACAATAAGATGTACATGAACTGAACATGGATAACTGGAACATGATCTCATGACTGACAAGCTGAACATAACATACTGAACATGCATTTCTGATGCATGTGTAACTGATTCATGAATGCATAACTGAGTGCTCTGAGGAACTAAATATTCTCACAATGAGAATGTATGTCTAATGCATAATTATATAACTGAGATGGTACATGAATGAATGACCGAATATGCAATGGCACTTGATATCAAGTTTGTGATGACACATGAGCATGAAACTAAATTCCAAGTTTTCACTGAATACTGAACGTGAAGATGAATAAGATTAATGAGAACTGTTACCTTGAGCTTGATCTGGATTGGTGAGAAAGAGGTGAGGATACTTGGCACGCATGTTTTCTTCTGCTTCCCAAGTAGCTCCCTCGATGGATTGATTTTGCCAAAGAACTTTGTCTAGAGGGACTTATTTGTTCCTCAATTTACGAGTTTGATAGTCTAAGATTTTGACTGGAATCTTTTCATAAGAGAGACTGTTCTGAACAACAATGCTCTGAATAGGGACTACGACTTATGGGTCACCTACGCACTTCTTAAGCAAAGAGACATGAAAGACTGGATGAACTGAGGCTAGATCTGAAGGCAAATCAAGCTCACAAGCTTCCTTGCCGAAGCGACTGAAAATCTTAAAGGGGCCAACATATCGGGGACTAAGATTTTCCTTCTTTCCAAACCTCTTTACTCCCTTCATGGGAGAGATCTTGAGGTAGATATGATCACCAATCTCAAACTCAAGATCTTTTCTACGCATATTTGCATAAGACTTCTGTCGGCTCTAAGAAACCCGGAGTCTTTCTTTGATCAACTGGACTTTCTCTAAGGCATCAACACTAAGTCAGGCCCTATGACTGAGGCCTCACTAACTTCGAACCAACCGATTGGAGATCTACATCTCCTATCATAGAAAGCTTTAAATGGAGCCATCTGAATATTGGAATGATAGCTATTGTTGTATGCAAACTCAATCAAAGACAAGTGGTCATCCCAATTACCCTTGAAATCAACTTCACACGCCCTTAGCATATCTTCAAGAGTCTGAATGGTCCTTTCTGCTTGACCATCTATCTAAGGATGAAAGGCTGTACTGAGATGAACTTGGGTACCTAGACCCTTTTGTAATTCATTCCAGAAGTGAGAGGTGAATGGGTACCTCTATCTGAAATGATAGATAATAGAACACCATGTAATTTAACCAACTCCCTGATATAGAGTTTGGAATAATTCTCAGCTGAATAAGAGGTATGAACTGGACGAAAATGAGTTTAATTGGTCATTCGGTCTACTATAACCCAAACTGAATCATGCTGATGACGAGTTCAAGGCAAACCCATCATGAAATCTATGTTCACTTCTTCTCACTTCCAAGTTGGAATGGTGAACTCCTATATAGAACCACTAGACTTTTGATGCTATATCTTAACTTGCTGACATATAGAGCACTTGGCCATAAACTCTGCAACATCTCTCTTCATCTCTTTCTACCAATAGATCTCCCATAAGTTGCGGTACATCTTAGTGGCCCCTGGATGAATAGATCATCGCGCACCATGCGCTTTTGCCAGAATTTTCTTCCTCAATTCATCTATACCTGGAACACACAGATGACCCTGACAACGAAGGAAACCATCTCCCCCTCGGGAGAAAACCTCTACTTTTTGATCTCTGACTCACTCTTTTAGCTTGACAAGGCTAGGATCCCTGTCTTGCTTTTCTTTCACCTAAAAAACTAGAGATGATTCTGAACTACTCTGAATACATACACCACCCTTGGAAGAATAGACTAAGCGAATGCCTAGTCTGGAAAGCTGATGAACTTCCTGAACTAACTCCTTCTTATTGTCCTCAACATGAGAAACGCTACACATGGACAGTTTACTGAGAGCATTGGCCACTACATTATCCTTGCTGGGATGATAAATGAAGCTTATGTCATAATCTTTCAAGAGCTCTAACCACCATCTCTGACAAAGATTGAGATCTTTTTGAGAAAAGACCTACTGAAGACTCTTATGATCTGTGAAGACATCTACATAAACTCTATAAAGATAATTTCTCCAAATCTTCAAGGCAAATACTATGACTTCTAACTCAAGATCATAAGTAGGATAATTCTTCTCATGGGGATTTAACTATCTAGAGGCATAGGCTATGACCTTACCATGCTGCATGAGTACACAACCCAAACCTACTCTAGATGCATCACAATACACTACGAAGCCATCTGAACCATCTAGAAGAGCTAGAATTGGAGCTGAGGTGAGTCGAGTCTTCAACTCCTGAAAACTCTTCTCGCAAGAATCTGACCACTGAAACTTGACCTTCTTCTGAGTCAATGGGATGAAATAGAAGAAAATTCCTCAACAAACCATCTGTAATAGCTATCCAATCCTAAGAAACTCCTGATATCTAATGGAGAGACAGGGCGAGGCCAGTTTCTTACTACTTCAGTCTTCTGAGTATATACTCTAATGCCATCACCAGAAATGATATGACAAAGGAACGCTACTGACCTTAACAAAAATTCACACTTACTGAATTTGGTGAATAGCTGATGGTCTCTGAGAGTCTGAAGTACTGTTCTGACATGGTCTGCATGATCGCGCTCTGTATGGGAATAGACCAGATTATCATCTATAAAGACTATGACGAATATGTCCAAGTACTTCTTGAACACACGGTTCATCAAGTCAATGAAAGCTGCTGGGGCATTGGTAAGACCAAAGGATATGACTAAAAATTCGAAGTGGCCATATTGAGTATGGAAAGATATCTTTGAAATGTCACATTCTCTAACTCTGAGCTGATGGTAGCTTGATCTGAGGTCTATCTTAGAGAAATAACTGGCACCCTGAAGTTGGTCAAACAAGTCATTAATTCTGGGAAGAGGATACTTGTTCTTGACTGTGACTTTATTGAGTTGATGGTAATCAATGCACATTCTGAGGGAACCATCTTTCTTTTGCACGAATAAGACTGGTGCACCCCATGAGAATATACTGGGTCTGATGAATCCATTATCTAAGAGATCCTTCAACTATTCTTTCAGTTCCTGGAGTTATGCTAGTGCCATTCTGTATGGCGGAATAGAGATAAGTTGAGTACCTGGAAGAAGGTCTATGCTGAAGTCTATTTCCCTTCCGGGAGGAATGACTGAAAGATCTTCGGGAAAGAAATCTTAATACTTATTAACTGCCGGGACTGATTTAAGGCTGGGAGATTCAGAACTAGAGTCCTTAACATGCACGAGATGATAAACACACCCCTTAGATATCATTTTCCTTGCCCGAAGGTAGGAAATAAGCTGACCTCTAAATACTGAAGTATTACCCTTCCACTCTAGGATGGGTTTATTCAGAAGCTGAAACTGAACTATTCTATTTCTGCAGTCGACTGTGGCATAAAAGGAATGAAGCCAATCCATGCCGAGAATGACATCAAAATTAGTCATCTCTAACTCGACTAAATCTGCTGACGTGACTTTTTGAAATATCATAATCGGGCAGTTGCAGTATACCCGCCGAGCTATGATGGTTTTACCCACTGGGGTAGATACTAAAAAGGGTTCTGCTAGAATTTCGGGACTGACTCCGAAATTGCCTGCTATATAAGGAGTAACAAAAGACAAGGATGCACTTGGATCTAGCAAAGCATAAATAGGAACATGAAAGATCTGTAACATACCAGTAATAATATCAGGAAAATTTTTCTGATCCTATCGGGTCTGAATAGCATAGAGATGATTTGGGCATTGCCCACTAGTAGCACTGGAAGTGGCACCCTACTGGTTAGGGTAACCAGACTGAGTTACGGAATGATTTTGCTGACCCTGATAACCCAACTGGGGACAATATCTGACTCTGTGGCCTGGCTTGCCACAACCAAAACATACATCGCTACCAGCTCTGCAAGTACCCTTGTGGTTCTTACCACAAGTATGACATAGAGGATTAGTTCAGGCATTGCTGACACTGACCTGAGACTTAGAGCCTGGCGCTCTATCTTTGTTACCCTCTCTGCACTTAGGAACTGGAGCACTGGCTGTAGAAGGAGCTGGAACTGATGACTTAGGATGAAACTAGGAATGATTTTCTCCTTCTGATTTAGGCTGTGTAAAATTAAAGCTACCTGTCCTAGCTTTCTTATTCTGTTTTTTCCTCTGCTTAATTTTCTGCTCCTCTATCTGCTGAGAGTGATTCATGAGTTGAGACAAAGTCATGTCACTATTTAGCATGACGGATCTGCACTCGTTAACTACACTATCATTTACCCCTGAAGTAAACTTTCTCATTGTAGCTCTGTTGTCTGCAATCACATGAGGGGCATATCTGGCTAATTGAGTAAACCTGAGAGAATACTCTTTTACCATCATATTTCCCTACCTGAGGTTGATGAACTCTAGAACCTTTACCTCCCTCATCTCCTGGGGAAAGAATCTGTCTAAGAAAGCCGTGACAAACTCCTCCCACTCTATAGGACCTGCACCATATACCCTTTCGGACTTCCATTGCTTGTACCAAGTATGAGAAACATCTTGCAACTGGTATGCAACTAACTCAACACTCTCAACATTAGTCACCCCTATAATATTTGTCACCTTCTGTACCTGATCTATGAATTCCTGAGGGTCTTTATCTACCTTAAACCCGAGGAATGTTGGAGGATTCATTCGGGTGAAGTCCCGAATCCTAGCTGCGGCTAAGTTGGCCACTGGGTTGGACAGAATAACTGTTGACCGCTCATTATGGGCAGCTACTGATTGAGCAAGAGTGGTAAATACGGTCCTGAACTCTGCATGAGAAACATGATCGCCCAAAGGATCTTCAGGCCGAGGAGCTGACTAGTTACTTCTCTTCGGAGGCATGTTCTAAAATTAAGAGAAGAAATAGATTAGACTGAGAGTTTGACTCCTAATTATGATCACAGGAACAACATGAATACTGAAAGAAGGAAAACTGTTCCTAAAACATCTCATAGCCTCATGCACATAAATATGGTGCGCAACACATCCATGTACAAGACTCTACTAGATGCACCTTTCAGACTTCCTAGGACTCTATTGAACCTTAGGATCTGATACCAAGTTAATAATTCCCCGATTATATGAACAAGAATGCTACACGGTGCTCATGACCCCAAAGGACCACCTAATCCATGACAGATATCTGTACCTGTACACTGCATAATATGACGTAAAAATGCAGAAACATGCACTGAGAGGCCGTAAGGTTCAATACTGAACATAATTGAATAGTAATAATAATGTCTAACATAGAGTGGTATCTTGATACCAAAACAAAACTAAAATACTGGTCTAAAAAACATGAAAAATACTATAGTCATCTAAAAGCCTCTAACTGTCTAACTAAGGAGTTGATGGGACATGTCCCCAACTAACTCCGTCAACTGAAAACTGAACTGATATGAAAAAATAAGATCACTTCCTTGGAGAATGAGGACTCACTGCTAAAAATCTGAACCCTGGAATGCTATTGTTGCTGCTGATCTGGGAGTCGTGTCTCTGAACCTATGGTGTAACATAAAAAGAAAACACCATAGCATAAATACATCAGTATAAAAGAATGTATTGAGTATATGTGTGAGGTAAGCTGAATACATGAGGCTTACATGCATGAATGATAATAACTGATTGACTAATATGAACGTGAGAGTGCAGACATAAATACATAGTAACTGAGATCGTGAGAACATGATAATTGAATCTATATACTGATGACATGAATTTACTGATATCTAGCACGATTGATACTGGAGTTCTAATAACTGAAATAATTGATAACATGAGTGAATGTGTCTGAAGTCCTAAATCTGATGGAACTATCTGAGTTCCGTACTGTAACTGAGTTGACTGTATCTGAAAGTCCTAAAATCTAAAGTACTATCTGAGTTTTTTTACTGAGACTGATACTGAAACTGTGGGAATAGTTATTTAACCGACATGCCCTAAATACGCTATAACAGCTGAGCTGGGGTCCAATCTGTGCCCTGATTGGAAGGGTGTCAATACCGCGCCACTGATAAGGACAACTGTGGGTACCCTCATCTGATAGTGTCCCTAAAAGAGAACGGTGGCGCCCTCATCTGACAATGCTTATCCACCTCATCAACCCTTATCTGATAGTGTTGATGTCTCAACCTATGCTGGCTACATAGTTCTAGAACACAAGGATGACTGCTAAGAATCACACCCTCATTTGACAGTCTGTGTTCCCATCCTTGGGTTCACTCGGTGCTATTTTCTACTCCCATCTGAAGAGACTAAACATGATTGACTGACTGTACATGGACTGAGTTTACTTAATTCCATCAACTGATGGAATACTATTGATATCTGATAACTGACTGAGTTCATGAGATTACTGATCTTACTGAGTACTGAGTTCATGAGATTTCTGAGATTTCCTGAGTCACATGACTGACTGACTTCTATGGAACATGGCTTGACTGAGAGTATCATGAAAACATAACATGGCTCTAGGCACACAACTATATTTTTTGGGTACAAGTACCCCCAGGACTCGATAGAAGGAAACTGACAAGGCATGAAATTCCTGAATACATGACCAACACCAACAATCCATAATACTTCTTGATCATAGGAATAGAGTTCATAATTCATAATTCTATAAATAAGGGATTTCATGCTTCACATGGTTATCATAGTCTTGATCATGGAAGGGAATACATATAACATGTACATACTTGCATGATTTCCATATCATAAATGTTGCATAACACAACAGTCAATACACAAAAAGATCATGGAAATTGTGTTGCATCATAAGGGTTAGCATGGACTTGTCATTTAGATACTATTGAGTCATAAGGAACATGATTCTATCATTCTAGGCATTTTATCAAATACCTTATATGCACACTTTATAGCATAGGTGAAATCATAAATTTAATAATCTAAAACTACCCAAACTCATAGGTTTTCAATCAACAAACTCACATACTTCATGGAAAGTCATCAAGACACCATCTTGAAACATAAATAACAACTATCAACATGAACATGATCAAATCACAATAGGTTCTTTAAAATATGATTCTTGAACTCCACAAATGAAAGGGATCCGTGGATGAACACTACACATACCTTAGTTCATGATATCGTGAAGATTGACGGAGAGATTCTTGAAATTTGATGATGAATTCCCTTGGAATTGAACCTTCTATGAAAAACCTAGGGCTTGTTCTTGAGTGTTTTTTTAGAGTAAATGAGTATAAGTTGTTGAATTATGGACAAACATCATGTTATAAGGCTTATATAGGGTGGGGAAATTGACCCTTTTAACCCTATGACACATCTTTAATTTCTAAGAAAATTTCCTGATTTTCATCCTTGGCGCGACGTGCCTCTATCGCGTTAAGTCACTGGAAAGTGACAAATGGAAAATTGCATGGGGGCGCGATGCGGAGCTATCGTGTTTCCACCTTTTCTGTGACCTGGAAGTTTGGCACGACATGCCACTATCATGGAGAAACACTGGAAATTGACAATTGCCATTTGAGCTATCTTCGCGACGCGCTGGAGGATCAGGTGATACACTGTCTTACTAAAAAGGTTCTAACTCTTCGTCCGGGTTTTGGATTTGGGTAAATTTTATATCGATGGAAAGCTTATTGAATTTTCCACTTGAAAAAAAGTGAAAATCTTGAAAATTCATCATGGAATAATGATCATTCACTTTAGAAGCTAAAACTAGGCATCCTTGGGACGAAATTAGCTAGGAAGAAAATTTGGGGTATTACACATATGTTGGCACAGTTGGTAGCTTCTCAGGCTTAGTGTGGTACTTTTGTTACTCTATATTATGAGACCAAAAGGTTTGGCTAGTTTATGAGGTTGAATCCTCTAACCTTTACTGGTGTTAAGGTAGAGGAGGATTTCTGGATGAAATAAAAATGATTTTCTGAGTTATACATGCAATGAATATGGAGGACATAGAGTTTTCCACCTACCAATTGAAAGATATGGCATACCAATGGTACAAGGAATGGGATCAATCAAGGGGTGATAATGCCAAGTCATCTCTGTCAGTGGATTTCTCTAATACTTTTCTAGACTGCTTCTTTTATTTGGAGTTGAGGGAACCTAAGGCGAACGAGTTTGTTAATTTAATGCATAGCAAGATTTCATTCAAGGAGTATGCCTTGAAGTTCCGCCAGTTATCTCAGTATGCTCCAGATATGGTTTCTAGCATGAGAGCTTGAATAAGAAAGTTCGCTTTTGGGTTGTTAGAGATCTAATATTAGAGAGTAAGGTTTCCTTGTTGATCAAGGACATGAATATCCCCATGTTGGTTGTGTACATACAGCAGGTGAAGGAAGAGAAGAAGAAACAAGCTGAGATAGAGGAGAGGCAGGGCAAGAAATTTAGGTTCTCTAAGTAGGGTGGTGGACAACAACAGAGTGGAAGGGATAGTGGTAAGTTGCCCAAGAAAAAGTGGGGAAATTCTGTGTCTTACTCAATAGCTTGTTCTCTATACACAAAGCTTTTGGGTGGCAGACATTTCCAAAGTGGCGATAACTTAAGGGTATAGGGTGCTTAGTCTCAGGATAGTGGGGTCAAATCAGCTCCATCATGTCCTCTCTGCAGCTTCTATGGTAGATTGCATCAAGGTTATTATGAAGACAGAAGGGATAAGCACTTCAGCTATGGTCATCAAGGGCACATGATTAATAACTGTCTAGTGGCTAAGGTTGCTTCGGGGGTGAACAAGGTTCTAGTTGCTTCATCATTAGCTCTGGCACCAAAAGGTGCACCATCTAGTTTTGGCACTGGTCGAAACTGTGTTTATGCTCTCATTACCCGACAGGAGTCTGAGGCATCGCTTGATGTCATGACTGGTACGTTGAAACTCTTTTCTCGTGATGTGTACTATTTCTTAATCTGGTGTCCTCTCTCTCTTATGTGACCCTATTTGTGGCTATACATTTTTGTTTTGGTCCGGAGTATATTTTGGACCCTTTTTTTGTTTCTACCCTAGTAGGTGACTCTGTGATTCCTAAAAGAGTCTATAGGCTGTGTGTGGTATATATTGGTAACAAAGACACTATGTGGATCTATTTGAATTAGATATGGTGTATTTTGATATCATATTGGGTATGAATTGGTTGCACTCATGCTATCCTTCTATAGACAGTTGAACCTATAAGGTCATCTTTAAATTCTTAATGAGCCGATTATTGAGTGGGAGGGTAGTTCTTTCGATCCCAAGGGGAAGTTCATATCATATCTTAGAGTTCAGATATTAATCTCTAAGATGTGTATCTATCATAAAGTTTGAGTTAAAGATTCTAACTCAAATGGTACTTCCTTGGATTCTATCCCAGTGGTGAATGAATTTTCCTAGGTCTTTCCTGATGACCTTCCTGGTGTTCCTCCTGATAGGGATATTAAGTTTGGGATTGATCTTACTTTGGACACTGGTCTAATTTCTATTCCCCCATATAGAATTGCCCCAGCTGAGTTGAAGGAGCTTAACAAGCAACTCAAGAATCCTTTAGATAAGGGTTTTATCCATCCTAGTGTGTCACTGTGGTGTGCACTAGTGTTGTTCGTGAATAAGAAGGATGGTTCCCTTCAGATGTGCATTGATTACCGACGGTTGAACAAGGTAACGGTAAAGAATAAGTATCCTCTTCTAAGGATAGATGATTTGTTTGATCAGTTGCAAGGTGGCAAGTTTTTCTTCAAAATTGATCTTCGATTTGGGTATCACCAGTTAAAGATTAGGTAGGTGGACATACCTGAGACTACCTTCCATACCCGATACGGGCACTTTGAGTTTCTATTAATGTATTTTGAGTTGATCAATGCCCCTGCAACATTCATGGATTTGATAAATAGGGCCTTTCATTAGTTTCAGGATCTATTTGTCATAGTATGCCAAATATTGTATGCTAAATTTTCAAAATGTGAATTCTAGTTGAATGCTGTCACTTTTATAGGCCATATCATTTCTAGTGAAGAGATTATGATGGATCCACAGAAAGTTTCCATGGTGAAAAAGTGGCCTATACCCACGACTCCAATCGATATTCAGAGCTTATTAGGTTTAGCGGGTTACTACAAGAGGTTTGTGGAGAGTTTTTTGACTATAGCTACCCCATTAACTATGTTGACTTAAAAGAAGGTAAATTTCTTGTGGTCTGATGCTTGTGAGAGAAGTTTTGAGAAGTTGAAGGATAAGCTAACTTTAGCTCCAATTTTGACTTTGCCTGAGGTCGCTGATAGGTTTGTGGTGTACTGCAATGTGTCCTTTGTGGGACTTAGTTACGTTCTGATACAACATAGGAAGGTAGTAGCTTATGCCTCTAGATAGTTGAAGGTGTATGAGAGAAATTATCTGACTCGTGACTTAGAATTATTAGCTATGGTGTTCACATTGAAGATCTGGTGTCACTATTTGTATGGTGTGGATGTGGATATCTTTTCTGATCATAAGAGCCGACAATATGTGTTTACTCAGAAAAAGATTAACCTCAGGCAAAGTAGATGGCTTGTGTTTCTCAAGGATTATGATATAAGTCCTCATTACCACCTAGGTAAAGCTAACGTGGTTTTTGATGCTCTTAGTAGGTTGTCTATGGGGAGTATGGCTTATGTGGATAAAGGAAAGTGGGAGTTGGTGAAGGACATTCACCATTTGGCTAACCTTGGAGTTCACCTCTTGGACTCTGAGGATGGTGGTGTGTTTGGGATGGATGTGGTGCAGTTGTATTTTGGTGTTAAAATCAAAGAGAAGAAGATATTAGATCATGTCTTGATGAAAATCAAGGGTGATATTGGTGGGCAGAAGGTGATGGCCTTTGATATTAGTGGTTATGGTACTTTCGATACTATGAAAGGTCATGTGTTCCTGATGTAGATGGTTTGTAAGAGAGGATCTTGGCTGAGGTACATGAGTCACACTATGTTGTTCATCCCGATTCAATGAAAATATATCACGATCTCAAGGAGATGTATTGGTGGAACAATATGAAGAGGGATGTGGCTAATTTTGTGGCCAAGTGCATGGTGTGGCAACAAGTGAAAGTTAGGAACTGAGGCTCGGAGGATTGTATCAAGAAATTGAGATGCTTGACTGGAAGTGGGAAGTGATCATCATGGATTTCATTACCGATCTCCCTCGATATCAGAATTAATTTGATTCAATTTAGGTTATCTTGGATTGGATGACAAAGTCGGCTTACTTTTTTCCAATAAGGACGAACTTCTTAGCTGAGTATTATGCAAGGTTATATCTCCATAAGATTGTGAAGTTGTATGGGGTACCCATTACTATCATCTCTGATCGTGGTATGCAATTTTTATCTTACTTTTGGCAGTCATTCAAGAAAAGGTTGGGGACTAAGGTAAGTTTGAGTACTTTTTTTCACCCGTAGTTGGATGGGCAAGCAGAAAGGACAATTTTAACATTGGAGGATATGCTTCAGGCTTGCATGATTGACTATGGTGATAGTTGGGTTGAGTAGTTACCTCTTATCGAGTTTTCTTACAACAATAGCTACCACTTTAGCATTGGGATGACTCCATTGAAGTGTTGTATGGTAGGAGGTGTAGGTCTCGTATTGGGTGGTTTGATATTAGTGAGGCGGATATGTTTGTCCTGGAGTTTGTTCACCAAGCTATGGAGAAGGTGAAGGTGATTCAAGATAGTCTTAAGGATGGCCAAAGTTGCAAAATGTCTTATACAAATGTGAGGCGAAGGGACCTAGAGTTTGAGGTTGGAGATAAGGTATTCCAAAAGGTGTCTCCCATGAAAAGAGTGATGTAGTTTGGAAAAAAGTGAAGCTCAGTCCTTAATATATGGGCTGTTATGTGATTTTAAGGAGGGTTGGTAATGTTGCATATGAGTTGGAATTGCCTTTTACTTTGAGCTCCATTCACCCGATATTCCATGTCTCTATGTTGAGAAAGTTTATTGTGATCCGCCTCAAATTGTACCCATTAAGGATATTTGTATTTCTAATTTCCTATCTTATGAGAAGATCCCAGTTGAGATCTTGGATCGTCAGGTTCATCGTTTGCGTACCAAGGATGTGGCCTCAATAAAGGTTCTATGGAGAAACCACAAAGTCAAAAAGTCTACTTGGGAAGATGAAAAGGAAATGAAGTCTAAGTATCCATTCCTATTTTCTACTCTGGATATTCATGCGGAAGGTATGTGTTCTTCATAAAGTCGTTATTTTCAAACTTTGTTAAGGGAAATATTGACTTCCTTGGTATCTTTATTAATAACTTATTTAAAGGTAAGGGTAGATATATTTGAGAGGTTTTATCATGCTTGTACTGGCTTGTTCCATCGTTTGAGGGTGAATGATACAAGTGGGGGAGAATTGAAACACCCTGGGATCTGGTTCTTATAAATTTCTTGAGTCTTGAGCCTTCTATAGATCATATAACTCTCTATACTAGTCGTATGGTGTGTGTACGAGTCTAGGGACCCTTTTCATATGTTGGTCAATGTGATATTGGACAAGTTTTATTCTTGGTACGAGAAGACTCCATATGAGTCGTATGCACATGATATGAGAGGTAGGGTCCATCCGTATGTTTTCTAGTGTCTTGCCTAGATGTTTATGCTTAGGGCACGACTTGAAGAGTACTAGTCATATGGTTAGGGTACAAATTAGGATGAGGAGTTATATGTTCGACAAAATATGATGTCCAACTTTCTGGTTAAGGTATGGTGGAAGGTACCACTCATATAATAAGGGTACGAGTGAGGGGTTCAAAACGTACCCACCTGCGGGAATTTTTACAGTTTAAGTAGGGGGTATTCTGGACATTTCCCCTTAATAACTCCTTTTGACCCCACATCATAAAAAACCTTTGGAGGCTTCCTTAATATATTATTATTCACAATCAAAAACTCTCTAAACACTCTCAAATCTCTCTCAAGATCTTGGTTCAAGAAAGGCTAGAGTTTTCTTCAAAGCAATAATTTAAGGCTCTAAAGGGTAGTTTCTCTCCGTCTTCGTTGTTGTATAAGGCATGTTACTCCTCCCTCATTGTTAGTTCAACTAAAATCATGTTTTAACAAATGATTTTATGGTATTATTGTGAAAACATTTGGGTTTTGAAATATATGTTTGGGGTTTTTGGTTATTATTAGTTGGATAATATTTTCCCATGATTTTCTTATGGTTTTCATATTATAATGTAGTTTGACATGTGGTTGCATGGGAATGGTCAATTGATACTTGATTTTGGTTTTACAAACTCTATGCCCTTAACATGTTTTTTAAAATGCCTATGAGTGAAACACTTAGACTTTGAACCATAAAAAAATTTCTCCATTTGATGTCACTGGAGGGGTAAGACTAGGGGAAAGAGTCATACCCCTTGGATATGAGACGTGTCCTCCTTCCCTTCCCCTCTCGTATCCTAGGCAGTAAGGTGAGAGTTAGTCACTGTCCTAGGTATGAGTGACCCCCTCCTCAATTGTGCCCTTAGTATATGTGTCATACCTAGGTGAGTTGTATGGGTTGAGGTCTTAGCTTGGAGTGGACTATTTTTATTACGAGTAGAGCATATGAGTTAGGGGTGAGTCGTACCCTTTGGATACAACTCAAGGGTGTATGGTCGTACCCTTAATAATGTAGGTGACCTAGGAGAAGCCTAGGGTACGAGTCACTGTACCACTCGTACCTTAGGGTACAGTTTCCCTAGTGAGTCGTACCCCAGGACGGGTCCATTTTCCAGATTTTAACTAAGGGACTTGTGGTCATTTACTACACCCTAAACCCTAACTACCTTCACTATATAAGTGTATAAGGCCTCCTTAAACACATTTTTGAGTGGATCAAAAGCCCAAAACTCTCTCTCAAACTCATCTTTGAAGAATTAAAGGCCAAGGTTTCAAAGGTGATCTTGAAGAGGCAAAGTGAAGTCAAGTTTCTTGGTGAATCAAATTGTCTATGGAATATACCTCTTCACCTTGTTAAATAACTCTAAAATCATGTATTTTGCACTTGGATTAGTAAGTGTACATGGTGATTTTTGAAACCAAATAAAAGGGTTTTGTTGCCTAATAATGAATAATGTTGAATCTTGCTTAGAATTATGTTTATACATGTTATTGATGATGATTTATATATATGGGTTCTTTTTTAATGTGGTTTAACATGAGGGTCTTGAGTAACCCTAGCCTTGGTGATTCTAGCTTGAAAATAGGCTTGTTAAAGGTATACACATAAGGTATTTTGTGGAAATGTCTAAGTACATTGTCTAGTCACATGTTGGTGATGTTTTGAACTAGGGAAATGGACCAATAAGTATGGATGATTGATAAATGGTATGTTAAAAGTATTGTGAGCTATGTATTGTATAATTGATGACCATGATTGTTTCATTAACTAATTGGGGGGGGGGGGGGGGTTGAAGTCCCTAAACATGATAATGTATTTGAATTGTGTGTGGCACCAAGTGTGATGAGAATATGGTATAAGATGGTTAATGGAATGTAAATAGTTGTGAGGGTCTTGATGACCATTAGTTGAATTTTATGATGGATTGAATAAAGGCAATGACCTATTGAAATGGTTGAGCAATGAAGGTTCCCATAAAGACCATGAGGTCATGCATATTGTTGAATTAGCTATATGGTTAAAGTCATTAAGTGTTATATGGAATGAATGTTGATGCATGGGCAAAAGGGTTAAAGTTCTAATGTTAACTAATGATAGTTGTAATGGCTTGAGGTTGAAGTCCCTTGCCTTATGAAATGGATTGAGGTTGGAGTCCCTTGCCCAATGAAATTACTCAAGGTTAATGTCCCTTGCATAAAAAGATCTCTTAAGGTTAATGTTCTTTGTCGAATGAAATGGCTTGTAGCTAGAGTCCCTTGGAATGATCTTAGAGTCCTTTGTTTAACAAATGAGAATGAGGTTGGAGTCCCTTGCCTAGATAAATGTGTGTGGTTAGAGTCCCTTATTTGAATTATTGTGTATGCGGTTAAAGTTCTTGGCTAATGAATGTGTGAGCATGGTTAAAGCCTTTTGTCCAGTGGTATGTGATTGTGGTTAAAGTCCTATGCCTAAATGGAATTGTTGAAAGTAAGTGTAGATGGTTGGAGTCCTTTGCTTTATGTCTAATGAATGAATTTTCAAGGATGTTGTTAAGCCTTTATTTCTTGATTTACATATGATATACCTATATGTAAGGATAAAGTGTATAAATATGATTGAATATGATATATTGGCGTGTTGTTGAATAATGATGCTAGTTTATCCTTATCCTTGAGTTACATTCTACAGATCCAACCGCTAACCATCTCCGAACGCTATGTCCCCATGGGACATAGTGGCCAAAACATCATCTTCTCTTCCCACATAATGATTAGGTGATCAAAGCGGTTCATGCATTGACTATGGAGTGGCGAGCTTCCTTATTTTAGAAGACGTTCATTTTTGGTCCCCTATTTTTAGACTTAGTCTCATCCTGACTTGGTTTGCCTATTGTCTAGGGCTTGTTAGGACATATATTTCTAAACATCGGTTTGTATAGAGGTATTGTGGATGACTGTGGACTTAGGTATATTTGCTAGGGTGTTGATATTTATGAAATTGTTAGACATTGTTAAGTTATGACATCTAGTATTGTATTCTCTATCTTATTATGCAGTTGGGATTTACCCGAACCTTATGATTGATGTGATGACTGTGATGGGTTATCGGGGAGACCTATGATTCACGTGGGCTTGAGGTGCCCATACGACATAGCCCAATTTTGGGGTGTGTCAAGTTGGTATCAGAGCCTAGGTTCATGGACAGTTTGGTGTCCATAATACCGTGTGAATTAGAGTCTCTTTATGGGTGTGAAGTGCGCTACACTTATAAAAGAGGAGCAATGAGTCATTTTAGGAAATGTTTACCTTTCTGGTGTTTCAATATCAAGCTATAAAGTCTAAGGTGTTAGATTCCTCCGATTTATATTTTCTAGCTTTCAGATCATGCCTCCAAGGAGACCTGAGATTCAGGCAAACCCTTCTAAGGTCCCTATGGACGAAGCTCGTCTAACTTCTGGAGTTCAGACCCGGTCAAGGGATGCAGCATCCGACCATCTTAATGGGGTTCCACCTATCCCCACCAACCTCGACTATGAGAGTGATCCTCCTATTCTATCACCAAAAAGTGATGCTACTAATGTCGAGTTTCGTCGATCTATCAACCTCTTCACTCAATTGGTAGCCGCTCAATTGGAGCGTGGTGCTCCAACTACCATTTCTTCTGAGGCCACAGGAATTGGCCAATTTATGAGGTTGAGACCTCCTATGTTCTTCAGTACAAAGGTTGAGGAGGATCCTCAAGGCTTTGTTGATAAAATGGAGAAGATTTTCCAAATCATGCATGCTTCAGAGATGGAGGATGTTGAGCTTTCTTCCTACTAAATGAAGGATGTAGCGTACCAATGGTATGAAGGGTGGGAGTAGTCTAGAGGTGTTGATGATAGTCCTGCCATGTGAGAGGATTTCTCCGAGGCTTTCTTAGACCACTTCTTTCCTCAAGAGTTGAGGGAGAAAGAGGAAGAGTTTGTGAACATGAATCAAGGGAGGATGTTCATTCAAGAGTATGCCTTTAAATTCCATCAATTGTCAAGGTATGTTCCCGAGATGGTTTCTAGCATGAGGGATAGAATGCATTAGTTTGTCTAGGGATTGTCTCGTGAGTTGGTCCTTAAGAGCAAAGCGGCCTTGTTGATTGAAAACATGGATATTTCTATGTTGATTGTGTATAAGAAGAGAAAAATAAGCAAGTTGAGATTTGTGAGAGGAAAGGAAAGAAATTTAGGCCTTCTGAGCATAGTGGTGGTGATGGTGGAAAGTGGACACGGAAGAAGTAGGGGAGTTTGATTTCCTTCTCATATGCTAGTGTTCGCTCTCCTTACCCAAAGTTTTTAGGTGGTCATCGGTCTCAGTTTGGTGGTAGGCCCTAGACACAGGGTGCCCAATTCCAGGCTAGTGGTGCCCAGTAAGCTCTACCTTACCCTCCTTGAAGATTCTGTAGTTAGAGTCATCGTGGTCAGTGTGAGAAGGGGAGAAACAGATGTTTCCATTGTGGTTAGGTTGGGAATATGTAGAGTGAGTGATCCTCTCTGTAAGCCTCATGGGCCAACAAGGCTTCGAGTTCTCCTCTCTGGCAGCCTTTTAGGCCAATAGGGCTCCTATTGTTAATTCCTCTACTCTCGCACCGAAGGGTGCTATGTCTGCCACTGCTTCTATTTCTGGCACTGACGCTGCCCGAAACAACTTGTATGCACTTGCTACTGGCTAGGATTCTGACTCGTCTCCCGATGTTGTCACGGGTATGTTGAGACTTTTCTCCCGTGATGTGTATTGTTCACTTGATCAAGGTTCTACTCTTTTTTATGTGACCCCGTATGTGGCTGTGCATCTTGATTGTGGTCCCGAGAGTTTGTTGGTTCCTTTTTTGGTTTCAACTCCGATCGGACACCTTGTGATAATTAGAATGGACTATTGAAACATCCTAAAACCGGGTCATGTTGTAGGGGCACCACAAGCCCACATGAACCGGAGGTCACCTCAATAACCCATCACAATCTTCACATCAATCACATAGGTCGGGTGAATCTCGACCATATAATGAGATAGTGGAAATCATATTACGAGTAATAATTTATATAAGTCTAAACACTTCATTAGATTCATCAACTGACCAATATACCCAAGGCCACAGTCATCCACAATATCTCTATACAAACCGGAGTTTATAAATATATATGTTGGGACAAGCCCCCGACAATAACCAAACCAAGTAAAAATTGACTACGTCTAAAGATAAGATACCAAGGATGAATGTCTTCCAAAGAAATGAAGCTTACCACTCCAAAGGCGATGCACGAACCGCTTCGATCATCTAATCAATGCGCAAGAAGAGAAGAAGATGCTCCAGCCCCTATGTTGCAGGGGACATAGCGTCCGAAGATGGTTAGCGGTTAGAACGCTAGCAAGTAACTTAAGGCTAAGGATAAAATAGACTCATCACTCAACAACAAGCAATATATCATATTCAATCACATTAATAACCTTATCCACATATATATAGACATATCACATGCAAATCAAGGGGACAAGATTTATCAACACTTTGGATGCAATCATTCATCATACATGCAATGAAGGACTCCAACCCTACATACTTATAGATTCAAGCATTTCCCATTAGGCATAGGACTTTAACCATATTCACATATCATCAAGTAAGGGACTCTAACTATATAAACATCCATTTATGTGAGGGACTCTAACCACATACACATCTAGTTAAGTGAGGGACTCTAACCACGCTATCATCTATTAAAGTGAAAGACTCAGTGAGGAACACTAACCAATCACACACATTCATTCAAGTGAGGGACTCTAACTGCTCACACACATTCATTCAAGCAAGGGACTATAACAACATGCTCACATATTTGGGAAGGGACTCTAACCACATGCCATATTAGATGAGGGACTCTAACCCCAAGCCAATTCATTTGGTGAGGCACTTCGACCTCATGAGATCTCACTATACAAGGGAATTTAACCATAAATGATTTGATTAGGTAAGGGACTTTAACCTCAAGCCATCACGACTATCATTAGTCAAAATTGGGACTCTAACCCTTTATCCATGCATCCACATACATTCAATTCCATGCATAAGGACTTTAACCCATTTAGCTAATACAACATCATACATGACCACATGGTCCTCATGGGAGCCTTCATTGATTAAACATTTAGATGATTCAATGCCTTAATTCAACTCATAATACAATTCAAACTATGGTCCTCAAGACCCTTACAAACCATTCATATTCTATACCATAATTTAGTCCAACAAATAATTCACATTTATTTTCATGTTAGGGACTTTAACCCCCTTCTTAATAATCAAGACATTAAGGTCATAAATTACACAATAAATGGATCACTTTACCTTCACAATATCATTTATTATGCATTCATACATCTTGGGCCATTTCCCTAGTTCACAACATCATCATCATGTAATTAGGCATTTTACTTAGACATTTTCACAAACACCTGGTGTACATGACTTTACCAAGACCAATTTAATGGTAGAAACCATGAAGGCTAGGGTTACTCAACACCCACATGTTAGACTACATAACACAAGAATTCACATGGGCAAACTACCATTAATAACATGTATAAAAATAAGTCTAAGCAAGAATCATCATTATTTATTATTAGGCAACAAAACCCTTTTCATTTGATTACAAAACCACCATGTACACTTACTAGTCCAAGTTTGAAATACATGGGTTTAGAGTTATTTAGAATGGGGAAGAGGTACATACCATAAAAAAGATGAATCACCAAGAATATTGACTCCCCTTTGCCTCTCAAAGACAACTCTTAAAACCCTATCCTCCAATTCTTCAATGATAATCTTGAGAGATAATATTCAGGGTGTTTGATCCATCAAAATGGATGTTTAGGAGGCTAGACACACTTATATAGTTAGTGGGTTTAGGTTTTTAGGCATGGGAAATGACCACAAGTCCCTTAGTTAAAATCTGGAAAATAAACCCATCCAGGGGTCCGACTCACCTGTGACTCACTTAGGTAGTCGTACCCCAGGCTATGAGTGGTACCCTGACTCATACCCTTGGCCTATCCTAGGTAAAACACACTCTTAAGGGTACGACCATGCACCCTTGAGTTGTATCCAAGGGGTACGACTCACCCCCTAGTCGTATGCTCCAATCGTAACAAAACCAGTCCACTCTAAGCTATGCCTCACTCGATACGACTCACCTAGGTACGACTCATACCCTTAGGGTACGATTGAGGAGGAGTCACTCATATAGAAGAAAGGCTGAAACCCTTTCTAGGATTCTTAGGGTATGAGAGGGGAGGTGAGGAAGTATTTTACTCGTATCCATTGGGTACGACTTAAGCCCCTTGTCGTACCAACATAGTGACACCAAAAGGTGGAGTGTTTCAATGGTTCTAAGTTTAGGTGTTTGAATTATTCGCCACTTAGATCATTCGTCCTCGAATGAGGGTAAGGCAAGAAATAAACAAAAGCCAACGTGTCATCACACAACAAAACAACATTCAAGCAAGTTAGAACAAGCATACAATAGGGATATAACACATGTCATGCTCATTTTCCATCAATTATTCATGTCATCATCTTTGGGACTCATACCAATTATTTATCAAAACACTTGTTAATTTCAAAGCTTAGGGACTTAAACCCTTGCTTATCTACACCTACTTATTTCACAACTTAGGGACTTCAACCCATCAACTTATCAAGGATAATTACTAAATTTAAGGATTAGAGACTCAAACCCATCACTTACCAAAGACATCAATCAATTCAAGATACTAGGGACTTAAACCCATCACAACAAGGACACATATAGTTTCAAAGCAATAGGGACTTGAAACCATGGTCTAACAAGACATAGATCACTCAACACATTGGGCACTTTAACCCATTTTCTATCAAAGACATAAATTAAAGTAAGGAGATCAACACATACCTTTACCCAAAGTTTCTGGAATGGAAAACAAGTGCGGATACTTGGACTTCATGTACTCTTCCACTTCCCATGTAGATCCCTCAAACTTTTGGTTCCTCCATAGAATCTTCATCAAAGTCACCTCTTTCATTTGTAATCGGCGTACTTTCCGATCCAAGATCCTCACCGGGATATGATCATAGGACAAGGATTACAAAATACCGACATCATTCAAAGGAACAACCAATGAAGGATCACCCACATATTTCCGCAACATAGAGACATGGAATATCGGGTGAATAAAGTTCATACTAGAAGGCAGCTCCAACTCATATGAAATATTGCCAATCCTCTTCATAATCAAGTAGGGACCAACATACCGGGGACTAAGCTTCCCTTTTTTACCCAACCGCATCACTCCCTTCATATAAGTTAATTTCAAGAATACCCAACTACCAACACTAAACTCTAAGTCCCTACACCTTGATCCGCATAGGACTTTTGGTGACTTATAGCGACTTTTAATCTATCAAGAATCACCTTCACCTTCTCTAAGACTTGTTGGACTAAGTTGGGGCCAAGCAATTTACCCTTGCCAACCTCGTAACACCCAATAAAAGATCGATTTCTCCTACCATAAAATGCCTTAAGAGACACCATGCCAATACTAGAGTGGTAACTTTTATTATAGGGAAACTCAATCAAAGGAAAGTGGTCATACCAACTACCACCATAATCAATCACACAAGCCCATAACATATCCTCCAATATTTGGATGGTCCTTTTCGCTTGCCCTTCCGTTTATGGGTGGATATCGGAACTAAGGCACATCTAGTACCCAAGCCCTTTTGGAATGACTTCAAAAAGTGGGATGGAAATAGAGGACCACAATCTGAAATAATAGAGACCGAAGCACTGTGCAGCTTCACGATCTCCGCAAAATATAATTTAGCATAATCGTCTGTCGAGAAATTAGTCCTAATGGGCAAAAGGTGAGCGGACTTGGTCATCCTATACACAATGACCCAAATGGAATCACATTGATTCTAGGATCTAGGAAGATTGGTAACAAAATCCAAATTAATTGCCTCCCACTTCCATTCGGGTAATAGGATCTCTTAATATAAGCCCCAGGTCTCATATGCTCAATTTCACTTGTTGACACACCATACACTTGGACACATCACGCTTCATACTACCCCACCAATAGAGCTCTCTAAGATCATGATACATCTTGGTGGAACCATGATAAATAGAATAACGGGATCCATGAGCCTCGACCTTGACCCTTCCCCTCAATCTATCGAAATCGGGAACACATAGCCTACCTTGGTATCTCAAGATACCATCACCACCAATCACAATGTTTATAGATTTATGCTGACCTACATTACTCTTGATCTTTATCAAGTCAGGGTCCAATGCTTTCTTTTCCTTTTTCTCAACAATAAGAGATTACTGAGATACCATAAGCACAAACAAACCATCATCCTCGGAGTCCACAAGTCGAACTCCAAGATTAGCTAAGGTGAATGTCTTTCCCTAATTCCCGCTTATCCCCATCTACATGGGCCAAACATCCTATGAACAACTACTAAGAGCATCGACGACTATATTTGCCTTACCGGGATGGTAATAAAGAATCATATCATAGTCATCCAATAGCTCGATCCACCTTCTTTGCCAAAGATTCAAATCCTTTTGAGTAAACATATATTAGAGGCTCTTATGACCAAAAAAGATATCAACATGAACCCCACAAAGGTAATGTCTCCAAATATTTAATGCAAAGACCACGACTTACAACTCTATGTCATGGGTAGGTAGTTCTTCTCATGTTCTTTCAATTGTTTAGAAACATAGGCCACCACCCTACCATGTTGCATCAACATGCAACCAAGTTCGACACGAGAAGCATCACAATAAACCACAAAACCATCAATACCTTAGGGTAAGTTAAAATCAGAGCAAAAGTCAATTTATCTTTTAACTTCTCAAAACTACCCTAACACGCATTGGACCACAAGAACTTTACCTTCTTTTGGTGTAAATTTATTCAATGGGGCATCTATAGTAGAGAAAATCTCCAAAAACCTTCTATAGTAATCGGCTAGACCCAAGAAGCTCTGAATATCGGTTGGAATTGTAGCTCTAGGCAGCTTCTTAACCCCTGCGATTTTTGGGGGATGTACCATGATCACTTCACTAGAGATAACATGACCAAGAAAACCTATGGTTTTCAACCAAAACTCGTACTTGGAAAACTTGGCATATAAATGATGACCCTTCAAGGTTTGAAACATGGCACATAGGTGATTTACATGATCCTCCTCACTTATAGAAAGCACTAAGATATCATTAATGAAGACAATGATAAATATATCCAAGAATGGATGGAAGACCCTATTCATCAAGTCCATGAATGCCGTTGGGGCATTGGTCAACCCAAAAGACATGACAAGAAACTCATAGTGACCATACCGAGTTCAAAAGTCCGTCTTAGGAATATCTGCATCCCTAAGCTTAAGATGATAATAACAGGATCTAAGATCAATCTTAGAGAAAAACTTTGTACCCTAAAGTTGATCAAGCAAATCATCAATCCTAGAAAGAGGATATTTGTTTTTTATGGTCACTTTGTTCAACTGATGATCATCAATGAACATACGAAGGGAACCATCCTTCTTGTGCACGAACAACATGGGAGCACCCCATGGAGAGACACTAGGGTGGATAAAACCTTAATCTAAGAGGAATTTCAATTGCTCCATGAGATATTTTAGCTCTGCTAGATCCATTCTATAAGGAGGGATAGAAATCGAATGAGTTTTTGGGAAAAAATAAATCCCAAAATCAATTTCCTTATCGGGAGGAAAAATGAGAAGATCAGCGAGAGATATCTCAAGAAACTTATTAACCACGAGAACAGATTCTAGAGAAGGTTCTTTTGAGTTAGAATCTTTAACTTAGACTAAATAATACCCTTTGAGATCAACTTTTAGGCCTTTAGATAAAAAATAAACCTTTCCTTAGGAACTACGAAACCACCTTCCCATATGATAATCGAATCGTTAGGGAACTTGAATGTGACTGACGTGTGAGAAATTACTAACACATTTAAGACCTTTAACCTAGAATAAATGTGAAGTCTTAATCAAATTTTGTTGTTTTTAATTTGTTTATGTCTGATTTTACAGTTTAAGCTGATGGGATAGAGAACCAACAAGAATAAAAGAAAAAAGGTTGAAATTTGGAGGAATCTGAAGAGAAGTATGGCTGACAACATCTGTGATAAGTCGTCAGCCCTGTGATAGGCTATCACAGTTGTCGTTAGACTTAAGCATGAGTTAAAGGATATGACGACATCTGGTGATATGATGTCAAAAGTGTGATACGCCATCATGAATGTCGTCATCCTTAAACAAATAATGAGAGTTGAAGACATTTTTGTGATGACATTCGTGATAAGCCTTTAGGTTGGTGATAAGGTGTCAACATCGTCGTCGGCCTTAGACAACAGAAGCCAAAAGTGCAGAGGAGTTGATGATATCCGTGATAAGCCGTCAGACTCCTGATAAGCTATCACGAATGTCGTCGTCAATTCTGAGAAAAAGATGCAACTAGGTTGAACTATTTAAAGCTTTGTTTTAGGGTTTTCTAGGGGGAATTCATTCATTCATCATCATCATCATTATTCTAAAGCGAGTTCGATACTTTGAGTCTTGGAGAATATTTTCTGATATTTCTTTCTCTAACTTTTTTTCTTATAATACAACTATTTTGGGGATTTTACTTTGTGATCTAATCTACGATTCACTAATTATTATTCATATCTATAAGTAATATTCTCAATTATGAATTCAATTATGTGTTTCGTTCATTACATCATGAGTGGCTAAACTCCATTAACCTGAATTATGGGATCTAGGGTTAGGTCTTGATAAGGTGCTAAGTTTTCAAGATTCAAAAGGTGGTAGGATTTCTTGATAATTTTGAGGTTTTAATTAACGTCTGTTGGTTGAAAATAATAGATAATACATGCTTTGATTTGCTTGATAAAAAAATCAAATATAGTAGGAAGTGAATTATCAACAGGGACTCGAAAATACTTCGTTTAATAATCAGCGCTGTAACAAGGTTGGTTAACCTGAGGTAAAATCTGGGCAGTAAATAGAAATTTCCTAAGTCTGAGAGGATTAGGGAATTAAATACTTAAGTAGGTCGAGATACATTTAAGCATAACATCGATAAAGATAGCTTGTTATCCTACCCACCTTGAGAATCTTGAACCACTTTTAGCGTCTGTCATGTACCGAAAGCCCTAGTGAACATAATTTTGGTTATTTCATAAACTCTTAATTTACAAACACTGAAACTAGAGTGACCAAAAATTATTTGCTAATCATTAAAAACCCCCACTTTATGTTTTCGCATCATTCATTTGAATTCAAGTTGTAGCTATAGTTTCAAACTAGTTTAATCGCCACTCACATTGTTCCTTGTGGATTCGACCCCGACTCCAAAGTTGGGTAAATATATTGACTATGACCTCCTTGCACTAAATTTACGTGTAAGTTGAGCGTTATCAAAAAATAGCGCCGTTGCCGGGGAACAATTTGGTATATTATGTTGGTTTGGAATTTTAGCCTACTTGCTTGAATTTAAACTTGTAAATATTTGTTTTTAGTTTTCTTTTATTTCTTGTGTTAGGTAGATTTTTTGTTTAGTTTACTCATTACTATGGCATCATGGAATGAACATGAGCTTGGTGGTTGTAAATCTTATCTTGATGATCCATGTCCATATTATGATGGACCACACTTTTGGCAAGATTGTAGATATGATCCCCGGAGAGAGATGTGTGCACCATCTCCATCCTATCGGGTGTATGATTGTTTGTTATATGGTGGTCAAGATGGACATTGGAGTAATTGACCAAATATACCTCCCCCCGGTATGCTAACCCAAATTCTAGTTCTTCTTATGATTTTGATAGGCCTTATGATCAAGAACAGGAAAAATGAAACACAGGAAAGAGTGGCATTGAAGCTATGCTTCAACTAATGTTAGAGTGTGTGGACACAACGAATGATATCATATGTGATATACATCAAGACATAAGGGCAAATAATGATAGAGGATATGGCTATAGAGGTCAAACATTCAAAGCACTTTTCCACATTATGTTTAGATGATATCTTGTATGTGGAATCATTTAACATAATGGACGAGTGTGAAGATGAGGAGCAAGAATTTGATGTTGATGATGAGCTTGATATTGACAAACCCTTGGTGATTTCCCAACCAACCGAACCATTTATGAATGAAGATGCCAAAGATGAGAAGATGGTACTAGAGTCAAAAGAACAAATCAAACACAATCCTTGTGAAGACGCTAGTCCATTTTGGGGTAGAAATACTAATAGGAATGCTACTCTAAAATTGAGAGATAGTCCTCATTCAAACCACTTTTCAACATTATGCTTGGTGGATGTGATGAAAGTCAAATCACCTAAGCAAATGATGAATTTTGAAAATGAGGAGGAAGATTCTTACATTTTGGAGTTTGTCCTTCCAAAAGGGTATACTACAACCCCAATCTTGAAGGCCAAGAAGTTTAAAGATCGATGTCTATTTAGTGGTTGTTTAAGTTATCACCGTTGCCAAATGATCCTACACAAAAGTTCGATGCAAAATTGGGCAAGCAGTTCAAGTCTTCAAAGTGGCGTGATAGAACATTCCTCATCGTGCCCTCACATTTTCCCAACACACCCCGAAGATGTATTGATCAAAAGTTGGGTCGACGTTTCAAATCCTCCAAGTGGAGACATAAATAATTATCAACAAGGTATCTTGATGAAGTCTAAGTAGTCAAGATAACTGAGCCATGCTGCGACACTAAATTAAGCGCTTCCTGAGAGGCAACCCAAGGTATTTTGTTGTTTGTATTCGTATTATGTGATTGACATCAGATCTTTGCACCCATGGTGCCACAGGTATGTTTCTAACTCTCATGTTTTGGTTTGATGAATTGGGGACATTGCATGATTTTAAGTTGAGGGTAGGGCTACTTGTGGGAGTTGATGTCTTTCATAGGGTTTTCGTTGCCGTGCCTTTTTTTCCCGGAGTCTTGTTCCTAGTAGAGTTGGTATGTTTAGGCGTATGGTGTTTGTTTTGTGATGTGTTGTGGTTAACTGGGGGAAAATAAGTATCTAGGATGGCTGACATATTTTTGTTGATTTTTCTTGGAATGATAAATACCTATCCAATTGTCTATCTGGTAACTGTGTGATGAGTATCTATATGTGACTATTGTGAATCTTTTTATGGCATTAGTATTAGGGACATGATAATCACTGCTAACAATTGCATGAACCAAATGGGTAGTAGATTGTGATGTACCTTTGTGCCATGTGTGTGTGAGATGCTACCTAGTTCCCGTTGTGTGTTAAATATAGAACTTGCCCGGTTGGTCTTGCCTTGGTTGTAGGATAGTGGTTAGGAAAGGATCATAGGTCGTTGTTGATATTAGTCCACTTTTAGACTAAATGACCTTCCTTGTGTGAATAATATCCTTTGATCCTGATTTTGAGCTTGAATGCCTATTCTTTTTTATTATACCTATCACCTTCCTATTTGTATCACAATGAACCTATTTTGTCCCTGGTCCTCCTTGGACATTGTGAACTTTGACTGAGGCAAATCGCCTAAGTTGAGATTGGCTACCATAGGGGTGCATGACGTAAAATGAGTATGAAGAAAGGTAGAATGAAAGAAAAGAATTAAAAGGTTGGGAGCGGTGGAAAAAGAATAAGAAAAGAAAAGTTGTGAAAATGAAGAAATAATTATCGATAAAATAAAAATTAAGTAAAGGAGTATGTGTGATCAAGAAAGGATAAAATTAAGTAAATGTTGATAAGTGAGACCCCAAAAATAGTGTAGTGCCAAGGAGGCTTAGTCAATTTAAATATCCTTGCGTATCATACCAGCCCCAAGCCTATGTTACAAAGCCAAAGAGAAGACCTATAGTGATCCTAACTTAACTGTCTGAAAACTTAGGCAATGAAAATAAGGGCAAACATATGGTATTTGACATGCATTGATTGGAATTTTTTTTTGAGAGTGAGTGTCTCTTGACCGTCACAGTATTTACATGCTTGATTTCATAAATAAGTGAGGAGGGACTTCGTTGTTGTAAGGGCACATCGGTTGCATTGCTAGTTGCCTACTTGTTTGGGTAGTGTGAATTGTACATATGAATAGTTATTGTTGCTAAGTTGATGCCATATCTTGATTCCTTTTTGTAACATTATTGATCTTCATGGATATACACAGCTGGGTTTAAAGAGATTGAAAATGGAGAGAGTAATGAGTTTTGAACTAAAATTGATGATCAACTGTCATAGGTATATTAATATCTCTTAGTTAAGCATCGTAGTGTTGTGTTTTAGTTGCTTGAGGACAAGTAATTGTTTTACGTTGAGGGTGTTGATATGTGAGCAATTGCTAACATATTTAAGACCTTTAACCAAGAATAATTGCGAAGTCTTAAGCAACTTTTGTCATTTTTGTTTTGTTTATGTCTGATTTTATAGTTTAAGCTGATGGGATAGAGAACCAACAAGAATGGAAGCAAAGAAGTTGAAATCTGGAGGAATCTGAAGAGAAGTGTGGCTGGCGACATCTGTGATAAGTCATCAGCCCTGTGATAGGCTATCACAGTTTTCATCAGACTTAAGCATGAGTTGAAGCCCGTGACGACATCTGATGATATGATGTCAAAAGTGTGATACGCCGTCATGAATGTAGTCATCCTTAAACAAATAATGGGAGTTGAAGACATTTTTGTGACGACATTCGTGATAAGCCTTTAGGTTGGTGACAAGGCGTCAACATCGTCGTCGGCCTTAGACAGCAGAAGCCAAAAGTGCAGAGGAGTTGACGACATCCGTGATAAGCCGTCAGACTCCTGATAAGCTATCACGGATGTCGTCGTCTATTCTGAGAAAAAGATGCAACTTTAATTTTATTTCCTTATTTAGGTTGAACTATTTAAAGCTTTGTTTTAGGGTTTTCTAGGGGGAATTCATTCATTCATCATCATCATCATCATCATTATTCTAAAGAGAGTTCGATACTTTGAGTCTTGGAGAATATTTTCCGATATTTCTTTCTCTAACTTTTTGGATTAGAACAATACAACTATTTTGGGGATTTTACTTTGTGATCTAATCTACGATTCACTAATTATTATTCATCTCTGTAAGTAATCTTCTCAATTATGAATTCAATTATGTGTTTCATTCGTTACATCATGAGTGGCTAAACTCCATTAACCTGAATTATGGGATCTAGGATTAGGTCTTGAAAAGGTGCTAAGTGTTCAAGATTCAAAAGGTGGTAGGATTTATTGATAATTCTGAGGTTTTAATTAACGTCTGTTGGTTGCAAAAAATAGATAACACCTACTTTGATTTTGCTTGAGAAAGAAATCAAATATAGTAGGAAGTGAATTATCAACAGGGACTCGGAAATACTTCGTTTAATAATCAACACTCTAACAAGGTTGGTTAACCTGAGGTAAAATCTGGGCAGTAAATAGAAATTCCGTAAGTCCGAGAGGATTAGGGAATTAAATGCTTAAGTAGGTCGATAGACATTTAAGTATAAAATCGATAAAGATAGATTGTTATCCTACCCACCGTGAGAATCTTGAACCACTTTTAGCATCTGTCATGTACCGGAAGCCCTAGTGAACATAATTCTGGTTATTTCATAAACTCTTGATTTACAAACACTAAAACTAGAGTGACCAACAATTATTTGCTAATCATTAAAACCCCCCACTTTATCTTTTCGCATCATTCGTTTGAATTCAAGTTGTATCTATAGTTTCAAACTAGTTTAATCGCCACTCACATTATTCCTTGTGGATTCGACCCCGACTCCAAAGTTGGGTAAATATATTGACGACGACCACCTTGCACTAAATTGACGTTTAAGATGAGTGTTATCAGTGACCCTACGTGTCCGACAATCTAAGGAAGCATAGAAAGAGTGCAGCTAATCTATCCTAGAATGACATCAAAATCAACCATGCCCAACTCTATCAAGTCTTCAACAGTATCCCTAACACCAATCGATATCACACACCCCTTATAGACCCTTCTAACAACCACTGGGTCTCCGATCAAGGTAGAAATAGAAAAGGGAATCGAAAGACTCTTGAGACCACAATTAAGATGCACAACCACATATAAAGTCACATAAGAAAGAGTGGACCCTGGATCAAGCAAACAATACACAACACGGAAGAAAAGTCTCAACATACCCGTGACAATATCGGGAGACGCCTTAGATACCTGGTGAGTAGCAAGAGCATACAAGCAATTTCGGCCTGCACCGGTGCCATAAATAGAAGCAAAGGCAGACATAGCACCCTTCAGTGAAGCAGTAGATGCAGTGTCAATAGGGGCCCTGTTGGCCAAAGGTGCTGCTAGAGAGGGGCAATCACACTACATATGCCCAATCAGACCACAATTGAAACATCTTTTCTACCCTTCTCATACTTACCACAATGACTCTGACCACAGAATCTGCAAGGAGGGCGAGGTGGAGCCGATTGGGCACCACTAGCCTAGAATTGGGCACCCTGTGCCCAGGACCCACCACTAAAATGAGTCCAATGATCACCCAAAAATTTTGGGCAAAGAGAGAAAACACTATCTAAGGAGAAAGAACTCAAACTCCCTCACTCTTTCTGTGGCCACTTTCAATAATCACCATCATTATGCTCAGAAGGCCTAAATTTCTCTCCTTATCGCTCATTAAGCTCAACTTGCTTCTTTTTCTGTTCTTCCACTTGTTTTCAATACACAATTAACCTAGATATATCCATGTTCTCAATCAACAAGGCCGCCTTGCTTTCAAGGACTAACTCACGAGACAATCCCAAGAAAAACTTATGCATTCTAGCCCTCATGCTAGAAAACATCTTAGGAACATACCTTGACAATTGATGGAATTTCAAGGCATACTCTTGAACGGAAATCCTCTCTCCTTTATGTTCACAAACTTATTCGCCTTTTCCTCTCTCAACTCTTGAGGAAAGAAACGGTCTAAGAAAGCCTCAGAAAAGTCCTTCCACATAACGGGACTAGCACCAACACCCTTAGACAACTCCCACCCCTTGCACCATTAGTACTCTACATACTTCAATTAGTAGGAAGCAAATTCAACAGCATCGATCTTCGAAGCATGCATTATTGAAAAAATCTTCTCTATTTTATTAATGATGCCTTGAGAATCCTCCTCAACCTTCATATTGCAGAACATAGGATGGATCAACCTCATAAATTTGCCAATTCTTGTGGCCTCAAAAGAAATGGTAGCCAGAGAATCATATTCTGATTGAGAAGATACCAATTGAGTCAATAGGTTGATAAAGGGACAAAACTCGGTATTAGTAGCATCCCTTTGAGGTGACGGAATAGGAGGGTCACTCTCATAGTTGGGATTGGTAGGGACAGGTGGAACCCTACAAAAATGGTTGGATGCCACAACCCTAGTCTGGGTCCAAACTCCAAAAGTTGGATGAGCTTCGTCCATAGGGACCTCAGAAGGGTTTTCCTGAGCCTTATATCTCCTTGGAGAAAAATATAAAAAATAGAAATTAGAGGAGTCCAAGCCCTTATACTCTATAGATTGATATTGAAACATAAGAAAAGGAAACATTTCCAAAAATATCTCATAGCTCCTTTTTATAAGTGTGGCATGCTTCACACCTATAAAAGAAGAGACTCTACTTGACACATTATTGTGGACACCCATCTGACCATGAACCTAGACTCTAATACCAACTTGACATATCCTGAAATTGGGTCATGTCATTGGGCACCTCAAGTGCCCATGAACTAGAGGTCGCCCCAATAACCCATCATAATCATCACATCAATCACATAGGTTAGGTGAATCTTGACCATATAATGAGGTAGCAAAAATCATACTACGAGTCATAACTTAAACAAGTATAAAAACTTCATTAGATTCATCAACTGACCAATATGCCGAAGTCTACAGTCATCCATAATACCTCTTACAAATCAGAGTTTAAAAATGTATATATCAGAACAAGCCCCCGACAATAGCCAAACTAAGTAAAAAATGACTAAGTCTAAAGATAGGAGACCAAGGATGAATGTCTTCTGAAGAAAGGAAGCTCACCACTCTAAAGTCAATGCACAAACTGCATCAATCATCTAATCACTGTGCAGGAAGAGAAGAAGATGCTCTGAACCCTATGTCGATGGGGACAAAGCATTCGAAGATGGTTAGCAGTTGGAACACTACCATGTAACTCAAGGATAAGGATAAAATAGAATCATCATTTACAACAAGCAATATATCATATTCAATTTCATTCATAACCTTATCAATATATGTATATATATATATATATAGACATATCACATGCCAATCAAGGGGACAAGATTTATCAATACTTTGGATGAACTCATTTATCATACATGCAATGGATGGACTCCAACCCTCCACACTTATAGATTCAAGCATTTACCATTAGGCATAGGACTTTAACTATATTCATATATCATTAAGTAAGGGACTCTAACCACGTACATATCCATTTAAGTGAGGGACTCTAACCACATTAACATACATTTAAGTGAGGGACTCTAACCATGCTTACATCTATTTAAGTGAGGGACTCAAACCACTCATACATATTCATATAAGTGAGGGACTCTAACTGCTCACACACATTCATTCAAGTAAGGGACTCTAATTACTCACCCACATTCATTCAATCAAGGGGCTCTAACAATATGGTCAAACATTTGTCAAGGGACTTTGACCACATGCCATATTAGATAGGGGACTCTAACCCCAATCCAATTAATTTGGCAGGTTCTTTGACCTCATGAGATCTCATTTAGCAAGGGACTTTAACCACAAAAAATTTCATTAGGTAAGGGACTTTAACCTCAAGCCATCACGACTATCATTAGTCAACATTGGGACTCTAACCCTTTGTCCATGCATCCACATATATTCAATTCCATTCATAAGGACTTTAACTCATTTAGCCAATTCAACATCATACATGACACATGGTCCTTATGGGAGCCTTCATTGATCAACCATTTTGATAGGATAATAACTTAATTTAAATCATCATACAATTCAGACTATGGTCCTCAAGACCCTTAAAAACCATTCATATTCTATTTGCAATTTTATACCATAATTTAGTCCCACATATAATTCACGTTCATTTTTATGTTAGGGACCTTAACCCCTTCTTATTCATCAAACCATTAAGGTCATAAATTACATAATACATGCCTCACTTTACCTTCACAATATCATTTATCAAGTATTCATACATCTAGCGCCATTGCCCTAGTTCACAACATCATCATCATGTAACTAGGCATTTCACTTAAATATTTTCACAAACACCTTATGTACATGCCTTTACCAAGTCCAGTTTCATAATAGAAACCATGAAAACTAGGGTATTCAAGACCCACATGTTAGACCACATACAACAAGCATTCACATGTGTAAACTACCATCAATAATATGTATAAATATAAGTCTAAGAAAGAATCATCATTATTCATAACTAGGAAACAAAACCCTTTTTATTTGACTACAAAAACACCATGTACACTTACTAATAAAAGTGTGAAATAAATGGGTTTAGATTTATTTAGAAAAGGGATGAGGTACATGCCTTAAAAAAGATGAATCACCAAGAATATTCACGCCGCTTTGACTCTTGAAATCCTAGCCTCTAATTCTTCAAAAATGAGCTTGAGAGAGAGTATTTAGGGTGTTTGATCAATCAAACTAGATGATTAGAAAGATACACACACTTACATAGTGAGAGCGTTTAGGGATTTGGTCATGGGAAATAACCACAAGACCCTTAGTTAAAGATGGAAATTGAACCCGTCCAGTGGTATGACACACTTTACGACTCACTTTATGACTCACTTAGGTAGTCATACCCTAGGTTACGAGTGGTACCCTGAATCGTATCCTAGGCCTCACCTAGGTGACACATACTATTAAGGGTATGACCATTCACCCTTGAGTCATATCTAAGGGATACGACTCACCCCCTAGTTGTACGCTCTACTCGTAAAAAATTAGTACACTCCAAGCCAAGACCTTACTCCATATGACTCACCTAGGTATGGCTCGTACCCTTAGGGTACTATTAAATATGGTTCACTCATATAAAAGATATAATGCTATCCTTTCTAGGCTTCTCAGGGTATAAGAGGGGAGGTGAGAGAGGATACGACTCAAGCTCCTAGTTGTACCCATTCGACTGACACCAAAATATGGAGTTTTTCAATGGTTCTAAGTTTAGGTGTTTCATCTATACAGGGTGTGTGATATCAATTAGTGGTAGGGATACTCTTGTAGACTTGATAGAGTTGGACATGGTTAATGTTGATGTCATTCTGGGGATGAATTAGTTGCACTCTTGCTTGCTTTCTTAGATTGACGGACCCATAGGGTCATTTTTAAATTCCCTAATGATGCGGTTATTGTATGGGAAGTTGGTTTCCTAGTGACAAAAAGAAGGTTTATTTCTTATCTAAAGGCCCAAAAGTTAATTTCAAAGGAGTGTCTGTATCATTTGGTCCAAGTTAAAGATTCTAACTCAGAAGTTCCTTCTCTAGAATTTATGCTCGTGGTAAATGAGTTTCCCGAGGTGTTTCTCATTGATCTTCCCGGTGTTCCTCCCGATAGGGAAATTGATTTTGGGATTGATCTTGTTCCGGACACTCGTCCAATTTCTATCCCTCCTTATAGAATGGCTCCAGCAAAGCTAAAATATCTTAAGGAAAAATTGAAAGACCTCTTAGATAAAGTTTTTATCATCCTAGCATGTCTCCATAGGGTGCTCCCTTATTATTAATACATAAGAAGGATGGTTCCCTTCGTATGTGCATTGATTATCGCCAATTAAAATAAATATCCTCTTCCTAGGATCAATGATTTGTTTGATAAACTTTAGGGTGCTAAGTGTTTCTCTATGATTGATCTTAGGTGGGGTTATCATCACCTTAAGATTAGGGATGCGGATATCACTAAGACTTCTTTTAGAACTCAGTATGGTCACTATGAGTATTTTGTTAAGTCTTTTAGATTGACCAATAACCCAACGACATTTCTGGACTTGATGAATAGGGTATTTTATTCGATCATGGACATGTTTATCATTATCTTCATTGATGACATCTTAGTCTATTCTAAGAGTGAGGTGGATCACGTAGATCACCTCTATATCGTGTTACCTACTTTAAAGGATCATCATTTGTATGCTAAGTTCTCTAAGTGTGAGTTTTGGTTGAAAGTTATAGCTTTTCTTGGTCATGTCATCTTAAGTGAAGGGATCATGGTAGATCCCCAAAAGGTTGTGGCGGTTAAGAAGTGGCCTAGACCTATGACTCCAACTAATATTCGGGGCTTCTTGGGTCTAGCCGGTTACCATAGAAGGTTTATAGAAGTTTCTCTACTATAGTTGCCCCATTGACCAAGTTGACCTAAAATAAGGTCAAGTTCATGTGGTCTGATGTGTGTGAGGGTAGTTTTGAGAAATTGAAAGATAAGTTGACTTTGGCTCTGGTCTTGACCTTTTTCGAGGGTAGTGATGGTTTTGTGGTATATTGTGATGCTTCTCTTGTCGGTCTAGGTTTCATATTGATGCGACATGGTAGGGTGGTGGCCTATGCTTCTAGGTAATTAGAACTTCATGAGAAGAACTACCCTACTAATGAACTAGAGTTATTAGCCATTGATGATAGGCGAATTTACGCGCCTATATCAATATATTTTGCCCATATTTTAGCCTAGTTTTGAGAACAAATTATATATTTCATGCACTTTTAGTCCTTTTTCCTGTAAATGAGCTAACGAACATGATTAGTAAAGTTTCAGGTATAAATGATGCATAATTCAGCATTTTATGGCTTACTTGACGCGAAAGAAAGCTCACGAAGGAAGGGAAGGTAGTTTACACGCCTAAGGACCAAAACTGCTGCATGGAAAATCTGTCCCGGGCTAAAACAACAATTCTGAAGACTTTGGGGACTTACAGACAAAAAGCTGGATTTTGACAATGATACATTAACCTAGTACAATTAGGTTATGTATTTCATTATTTTATGTGGATTATGATAATGTTACCTTAACCTAGTACATTTGGGTTAAGGATTTCATTAGTCTAGTAGGATTTGGTTGTTTATTTCATTAGCTTAGTAGGATTAGGATATGGGTATTATAAATACCCTATCATGCTAGAGATTTTAGAACATCTTCTAACATCTTCTAACATCTTCTTAACAACAAATCTTACATTCATCATTCAACAATTAATTTTCTTCCATCCCTCTCATCTTCCACTACAAACACTTCTAATCTACTCTTCTATTCTTAAACTCCACAACAAGAGAATCGTTACTTGCTAAGGAATCACGCCTCACACCTATCACTTGATCTACACGCCATTACTCAATATCGTGATATAATAACAATGTCAATCGTGATTTTCTTCGCATTCATGGGTAACTAAACTTCTCTGTTGGGGTTATGGAAGCCGAATGAGTTACTATCTATTGCTGTGAGTTTGTGAGTTCGAGGCACGTATATTGCTTATATCATTATTCTCTTCATCTTAAATCTACATTCTTTGCGGTTGCAAACGCAAGAATACGCCAGTCTAACATTTAACTTGTTCGAGAGAAAAGTTATTTGTCTGGAAAAGAGATAATGTCAAGGTAGTAGGACACCCTTTCCTATTAAAAAGCTAGTGCCGTAACTGGACTAACCTCTTGGAGAATTCGTACCGTTAGATATGCTTTAAGCTCGAGAGAGTTAAAGTGAAATAGTCCTTGTTTAGGTCGAGAGACGCTTGGATTTACCATCGACTACAATCCTCTATAAGCAATTGCATGACAGAATTCTACACACTCATAGCCAATAGAGACGTATACCTCAGAAGGTGGACATAACCCCAACGCTTCAATTCTCATTGTTTACAACCAACGTAACAATCTCTCTCTTTTTACTTTATTATTTTCAGCTTTTGTTTACATTACTTGCAAAACAAGAATCCCCCTTTCTTACGAGACTTGCACCAAAAGTTTAATAATTTTACTTACTTGTTGGCCAAGCTATTCCCTGTGGGATCGACACCCAACCCAGGTTGGGTTCTATATTTGCTAACGACCGCTTTCCACTCAAACGAGAGCTGTAGATTGAGCGTTATAAAAAATTGGCGCCGCTGCCGGGGAATACAAGTGTCAATTAAGTTCGTGAAAATTACTAGACCCTTTGGTCAAAGACTCTCGTACTTTTACTTTTAGTTTTCGTTTTTGTTTACTGCAGGTTTTTTGTTCAGTGCATCAATGGATGCACAACATGAGATACCGTTCGATGATGATGATGATGATCTTGATGGAGCCGGAGCCACAGGAGCCATTATTCTTCCACCATTAGCGCCCGGAGCCAAGTTCAACATCACAAGCACCATGATTCAGTTATTGCAACTCAAGGGATTATTTGGCGGACTAGCAGGCGATGATCCGAATATGCATCTCATCAACTTTATTTCTGCATGCAAGTCTTTTGACAATCCTGGTGTTGGTCAGAATGCAATTCGATTACGTCTATTCCCATTGTCTCTGTTTGGGGAGGCAACACTATGGTTGAATGGGCTGACTCCTGATTTAATTACAAATTGGAGGCAATTGAGAGACGCTTTCCTAGAAAGATTCTTTCCACCTTCCAAAAGGGCACAATTGAGAGATGAAATCAGCAACTTTCGTCAGCTTCCCACTGAAGCTCTTCATGAAATATGGGAGAGGTTTAAGACAAAGCTAGCGAGATGCCCAAACCATCACATGACTAATGTTCACCTCATGGAGATATTGTATAGAGCCTTGAATTCAATAACTAAGCCAGTGGTGGATAACGCAGCTGGAGGATCTTTTATGGACCTCACCTTTGGTCAAGCAAGCAATATGCTAGATCGCATGACGAAACAAAGTAGAGCTTGGCATACCAGGGATTCCGAGGTAGCAAGCCCTACTTTATCTATAGGCATGACTGCAGACCAAAGAAGAAGACAAGAAGAATGTGATCAAGATTTAGCGCACATGAAAACGCAAGTGGATCTTCTGACAAAGCATTTATTATCAGGGAAGACCGAAAAAGTGAAAGCTGTGGCGCTAAAAGGAAGAGACGAATCTGATTCGGAAGAAGAGGCCAACTACTTGAACAATCAGGGGGGTTTCCGAGGGAATACCCAAGGAAACCAAGGTAGGAACTATTATGGTAAATCTGGAAACATGGACCAAGGTAGTTGGAAGAACAAGAATGAAAAGAGTGGTTTGTACGTTCCCCCTGGTAGACGTGATACCACCACATCTAATTCTGGAAGTATGGAAGACATGATGGCTAAATTATTGAAAGGAGTGGAAGCAACAAGCGCGGGAGTTACTGAGGTAATTAATGATTTGTCCTCCATGAAACAACTAGTTGATTCTCATTCCACTTCAATCAAGCAAATAGAGCAGCAATTGAGCCAACTTTCAGCAGCACTCAATCAAAGGAAGGCTGGCACTTTACCTAGCGATACTGTGCAAAACCCAAGGAATGATGGGTCATGCATGGCCATCACTACCCGAAGTGGTAAGGTGCTGGAAACTTCAGAAAAAGGCAAGCAAGTGGTTGACGAAGAAGCGGAAATTGATGATAAGGCGAAAGGGGAAGATGCCACAGCAGCCGATCCTAACGTCCTTAACATCACTCCTCACAACGTGCAGCCTGGAAAAGCTGAAAAATGGAAGCAAGAGGAGAAGAAATCCATGGAGAGAAAAATTCCATACCCACCACCACCTTTTCCTCAAAGATTGAAGAAGGTGGCGGATGATACAAAGTTCAGCAAATTCATGACCATGTTAAAGCAGCTGACCATTAATGTTCCGTTGGTAGAGGCGCTAGAAAAGATGCCTAGGTACGCTAAATTCATGAAGGACCTGTTGACAAAAAAACGGGCAGTAAGCTATGAGCCGGTAGATAATATTCATCATTGCAGTGCAATTGCCACAAGGTCCTTAGTACAGAAGAAGGCAGACCCTGGTGCTTTCACTATTCCTTGCACGGTTGGATCTATGAATTTTGCTAAGGCATTGTGCGATCTGGGTGCTAGCATCAATTTGATGCCACTATCCGTCTACAAGAAGTTGGGGTTAGGCAATCCGACACCAACCAATATGAGGCTCGTGATGGCTGATAGGTCGGTAAAATGACCTGTGGGTATCTTGAATGATGTGTTGGTGAAGGTGTCTACCTTTATTTTTCCTGCAGACTTTGTGATTTTGGATTGCGAGGTGGATTCTGAAGTTCCCATAATCTTGGGACGTCCTTTCCTTGCAACAGGAAGTGTGCTTATTGACATGAGAGATAACGAGCTTTTATTTCGAATGAATGACGAAGTGATTCATTTTGATTTGTGCAAAGCGATGAAACAGCCAAAAGATATGGATGTGTTCTCTGTAGATGATGTTCATTATGAAGATAAGTAAGCATTATCTGTAGAGAAACAACTTACTGTTGAGCCATTGTCTGTTGCGCTGCTGAAGGTTGAGCATGAGGACGATGAAGATTATGAAGAACTTATGGGTGCTCTAATAGAAATAGAGTCCTATTCCCATACTCCTAAGCAACCGGACCGTGATCATAAGAATCAACCTTCACCTACAGCGAAGACTTCCCTTGAAGAGCCACCAATGCTAGAATCGAAAGAGCTCTCCGATTATCTAAGGTATGTGTTCTTGGAAAGTATAAAGATACTTCCGGTGAGTGCGGATGATTTAAGTAAACAGCACGTATACGCTCTCATCTCTACTCTGAAGAGATACATGAGAGCTATGGGTTGGACTATTGATGATATAATTGGTACCCCTCCTACAAGTAAGCCTCATTGTCGTCTGAATCCATTCAAAAAATGATCCACCATCTATCCCGACGATATCTGAGTACTCGAGGTAACTATGTCGTGCCGCGACAATAAATCAAGCGCTAGATGGGAGGCAACCCATCGTTTATCGTTTATCGTTTTTTCATTTTTCATTTCGTTCTAGTATGTGTTTTGCTTTTTAAAAATCCAAAAATAAGAGTCGTGCCACGACCAAAACTAAGGCGCTTGGTGGGAGGCAACCCATCATACTAATCATTTTCATTTGTTTGAGCGAATATAGGTGCAAGAAGTAGTCAACGAGGAGATTGATTTCAATTGACGATTTGGACGCATTGTATGGTAAAGTTGGTAAGTTAGGAAGGGTGATGCATAAGGCTATGGATTGAGCCTTTCTCATGCCAAAATAGGCTTCGAGGAAGGCTAGGCCTTGGTAAAACTAGGCCACGAACGATGCACAACCTATCCTATAGCCTAAGGTCTCGGAATCTAGTGTGCTATACACTACGCGCCGCCTATTCCTAGGTATGCTTTTGACTATGCGCCGCCTATGCTATGGCATTTGGTCTCAGTATCTCATATGCCATAGACTATGCGGCGCATATGTCTACAAATGCCATAGACTATGCGGCGCATATGTCCCATTATGCCATAGACAATGCACCGCATATGTCATTGATATGCCGAGTATTATGCGCCGCATATGTAGGATTTTTGTCTCCAAAACCGATTGTAAATGGGTCATAACCCGACCCATACTCTTCCTATATAAAGGGGACTTAGTTTTATAACACAACCACAATAGAAAATACCCTAAAGGCGCCGCATACTCTTCCAAATCTTCTCAAAATTTTCTTCTTTTGCTCTTCCAATTCACAAAACCATCTCCACAAGTTTCAAGCAAGTAAGTACTCTCTTATTCTTCATTTATTTATCGTAAGTACTACGTTGCTATGGCTATTATGAATTGCTAAATTATATAAGATTGTTGGTGATGTTCATGTGTTTGGATTGTTGTTGCAAAATCATGTGAGTGAACATATACGTAGGAAAATCTTGACTTGTTTCCGACTTGAATTTGGTTTCAATAGCATTGTTATGATATCTGCGGAATTGCTATGGCTATGAATATTACTTATGATTGTTTTTTGGATACTTACATGTTAGACTATCCCGGTCATAGGGATAAGACTTATAGTGCCTACCGACTTAGGAGGTTGTGATTGTTGTAAGAATAACGATTCAATGTGGTAACCCCTATGTAGTAGTGTTTCTATATCTACCATGAAAGTATTCCAATGGCTGCAAGTAAGTGATGCATTGCTGATTTTCTTGCCGGAATACAATCCTTAAACGTATGTCAACGAAATCTGAGCAATCGACCACTTTCACTTCACTGATTTGTGTCAACAAAACTAAGTGTGGGGTGGTACCCCTACTGCTTGTTTATAGATTGTATCAACTGAGATTGTGCTTCCATTAACACTATTTCTAGTCTCAGGTACAATGGCACCTAAAGCGAGGCAAGGCAAGGAGAAGGCTACCACTTCCCAAAAGGGCAAGAAAAGAGGCCGAAAAGAGCAAGGAGAACCCTCCTCGCTGCAAATACCTCGACTCACTCTTGGAATTAAGTGGGATACTTATGAGGAACTTCTGAGAATGAAGACTCTGATGATGATTCCGATGCAAAGGGTATGACCCCCGACATTGAGGACGAGTCCGACTGACCAGGTTCTTCGTATTTATTTTCCACTGAGGACAGTGTCCCGACTAAGTATGGGGTGGTATTGCATGCTATACTTCTCTACTCGCATCTATGTTTGCTTGCTTTGTTTTTTTTTCATTTTTTTTTTCATTTTTTTAGTAGTAAATTTTTTCTAGCTTCGCATGAAATTATTTTGATAGGCAGCATGAGATTATAACAAGAGTATGTGCTACAATTGTGACTATTGAGACGTTTAGGCTCTAGTTGTGACTCATTATGTGATATTGTGTGGTTCAATTCCTTCACTTGTTGGGTCGAGAGTCTATATTACTTCCAAGCAAGTCGACCATGTGCCTTGTGTGTGTGAGATAATCGTATATTCTATGATTGTGGCTGATGCTAGAACTTGCCTGGTATGTATGCAAAGCGAAAATAAGGAGTGTAAGTTTAGGATATGATTTAGGCATTTCTTTGGCAACCCATATTTGTTTACCTTCAGTTTTACCTACCCATGGACATCATCCTAGTTAAACCCTTTTGAGCCTTTAGCTTATTTCTTTGACAACCTTGTATGTAAGCCTAATCCATTTTTTTCAAGACCATAATTTGATCCAAATTCCTAAGTGCTTTAAAGTGAAAAATTCATGTGACAAAATAAGAGGAAATTGGGTGAGTATGATTCTTTAGAATGCATTGGTGCTTGAATGAGTTATGAAAAAGAAAGTGCTATCATAAGAGGTATGTTATCAAAAGAAAAAGGAAAGGAAAACTGAAAAGTTAGTTATGTTTGAAATTGAAAAAACAAAAGAGGAGAAAAAGAGTGGTAGAATAAAAGAAAGTAGAAAGGTTGTTTGAAAGAAAAGTGTTAATGATACAAAGTGATGTATTAAAGCGCTTAGGAACTTAGTCACTATTCCTGGCCAAAATAGTCCTACCCGTCCCTTAGCCTACATTACAACCATCAAAAGACCTACTTGATCCTAAGCTTAGCATTCTGACATTTAGTAGAGTATTACATTAAGGGCAAGCCTATGGTCATCAGTTGCTTCATATGAATTCTTTGTGAGAGCGAGAGCAAGGATATTTTGATACCCATGTTTGAAAAATATGCTATACTTGTGAGTGATTATGGGTACTATAGTGTGAGACACACATGGTTGATGAGTTTTGGGTAGTCATATATGATTCCTTGTACCTTAACGTTTGCATGCGAGTTGATCACCATCACGAGTCTATGCTAGAGGTTAAAGTGTTTCTACTTATAATCGAAAAGATACTCTTTGTTGATAATTGTTGTGCTTGTCTTGACGAATATTTTGTGTTGTTGCTGTAAAACCCTAAGTTGATGTTTAGAAGGACATGATAGTTTGTTCGAGGACGAACAAAGCTCTAAGTGTGGGGTGTTGATGATAGGCGAATTTACGCGCCTATATCAATATATTTTGCCCATATTTTAGCCTAGTTTTGAGAACAAATTATATATTTCATGCACTTTTAGTCCTTTTTCCTGTAAATGAGCTAACGAACATGATTAGTAAAGTTTCAGGTATAAATGATGCATAATTCAGCATTTTATGGCTTACTTGACGCGAAAGAAAGCTCACGAAGGAAGGGAAGGTAGTTTACACGCCTAAGGACCAAAACTGCTGCATGGAAAATCTGTCCCGGGCTAAAACAGCAATTCTGAAGACTTTGGGGACTTACAGACACAAAGCTGGATTTTGACAATGATACATTAACCTAGTACAATTAGGTTATGTATTTCATTATTTTATGTGGATTATGATAATGTTACCTTAACCTAGTACATTTGGGTTAAGGATTTCATTAGTCTAGTAGGATTTGGTTATTTATTTCATTAGCTTAGTAGGATTAGGATATGGGTATTATAAATACCCTATCATACTAGAGATTTTAGAACATCTTCTAACATCTTCTAACATCTTCTAACATCTTCTTAACAACAAATCTTACATTCATCATTCAAGAATTAATTTTCTTCCATCCCTCTCATCTTCCACTACAAACACTTCTAATCTACTCTTCTATTCTTAAACTCCACAACAAGAGAATCGTTACTTTCTAAGGAATCATGCCTCACACCTATCACTTGATCTACACGCCATTACTCAATATCGTGATATAATAACAATGTCAATCGTGATTTCCTTCGCATTCATGGGTAACTAAACTTCTCTGTTGGGGTTATGGAAGACGAATGAGTTACTATCTATTGCTGTGAGTTTGTGAGTTCGAGGCACGTATATTGCTTATATCATTATTCTCTTCATCTTAAATCTACATTCTTTGCGGTTGCAAACGCAAGAATACGCCAGTCTAACATTTAACTTGTTCGAGAGAAAAGTTATTTGTCTGGAAAAGAGATAATGTCAAGGTAGTAGGACACCCTTTCCTATTAAAAAGCTAGTGCCGTAACTGGACTAACCTCTTGGATAATTCGTACCGTTAGATACGCTTTAAGCTCGAGAGAGTTAAAGTGAAATAGTCTTTGTTTAGGTCGAGAGACGCTTGGATTTACCATCGACTACAATCCTCTATAAGCAATTGCATGACAGAATTCTACACACTCATAGCCAATAGAGACGTATACCTCAGAAGGTGGACATAACCCCAACGCTTCAATTCTCATTGTTTACAACCAACGTAACAATCTCTCTCTTTTTACTTTATTATTTTCAGCTTTTGTTTACATTACTTGCAAAACAAGAATCCCCCCTTCTTACGAGACTTGCACCAAAAGTTTAGTAATTTTACTTACTTGTTGGCCAAGCTATTCCCTGTGGGATCGACACCCAACCCAGGTTGGGTTCTATATTTGCTAACGACCGCTTTACACTCAAACGAGAGCTGTAGATTGAGCGTTATCAGCCATGGTTTTTGCATTAAAGATTTGGCGGAATTATTTTAATGGAGTTCATGTCAATATCTTCTCCGATAATAAGAGTCTCCAATATGTGTTTACCCAAAAGGATTTTAAAATACGACAAAGAAGGTGGCTTGAGTTGTTGAAAGACTATTATGTGAGTCTTTATTACCATCCCGATAAAGCAAATATAGTCTCCGATGCTTTTAGTAGATTGTCCATGGGAAGTTTAGCCCATGTAGATGAGGATAAGCTGGAATTGAAGGAAGTTCACTGTTTGGCTAATCTTGGAGTTCTATTTGTGGATTCCTAGGATGGTGGTGTATTTATGCTTCTGGTATATCAGTCGGCTCTTATTGTTGAGATAAAAAAGAAGCGAGAATTGGACCCTGACTTGATAAATATCAAGAGTAATATGGGTCAACATAAATTTGCAGACTTTGTGATGGTGGTGATAGTATCTTGAGATACCAAGGTACACTATTTTTTCCCAACGTTAATGGATTAAGGGAAAGGGTCATGGCTGAGGTTCATGAATATTGGTATGCTATTCATCCTGGTTCTACAAAGTTGTATCACAATCTTAGAGAGTTCTATTAGTGGAGAAATATAATACGTGATATGACTAGCTATGTGGCCAAGTATATAGTGTGTCAACAGGTGAAAGTGGAGAACATGAGGCCCGATAGGTTGTACCAAGAGATTCCATTGCCCGAATGGAAGTGGGAGGCTATTGACTTCATTAGCATTTTTTTTTATAACTTGGTTAAAGTTAAGCGTAGAGAGATTTGAGGGGTTTAATTGTGCTTGTACTACCTTGTTCCATTATTTGAGGATGAATGATACAAGTGGGGGAGAATTGAAACACCCTAGAATTTGGTCCTTGTAAATTTCTTGAGTCTTGAGCCTTCTGTAGATCAAACGACTCTCCATACTAGTCGTATGGTGTAGGTATGAGTGTAGGGACCCTAGTCATAAGTTGGTCAGTGTGATGTTGGCCAAAATCTATTCTTGGTATAAGAATACTCTATATGAGTCGTATGTATATGATATGAGAGATAGGGTCGATCCATATGTTGTCTAGTGTCTAGTCTAGATGTTTATGCTTAGGGCACGACTTGAAGGGTACTAGTCATATGGTTAGGGTACGAATTAGGATAAAGAGTTATATGTATTAAAGAATGTGATGTCCAATTTTTTAATCAAGGTACGAGTGGAAGGTACCACTCATATGATAATGGTACGAGTGAGGGGTTCAAACCGTATCCACCTGCAGGAATTTTTACAGTTTAAGTAGAGGGTATTCTGGACATTTCCCCTAATAACTCCTTTTGCCCCCACATCATAAAAAATCTTTGGAGGATTCCTTAATGTATTATTCACAATAAAAAACTCTCTAAACACTCTCAAATCTCTCTCAAGATCTTGGTTTAAGAAAGGCTAGGGTTTTGCTCAAGGCAATCATTTAAGGCTCTATAGGGTGGTTTCTCTCTGTCTTCCTTGTTGTCTAAGGCATGTTACTCCTCCCTCATTGTTATTTCAACTAAAATCATATTTTAATGAATGATTTTCATGGTATTATTATGTAAATTTTTGGGTTTTGAAATATATTTTGGGGGTTTTGGTTATTCTTGGTTGGATAATGTTTTCCCATGATTTTCTTATGGTTTTCATGTTATATTTGTGGTTTGACATGTTGTTGCATGAGAATGGTGAATTGATACTTGATTTTGGTTTTGGAAATTATGTGCCCTCAATATGTTTGTTAAAATGCGTATGAGTGAAATACTTAGACTTTGAACCATCAAAAAATTTCTCCATTTGATGTCACCGGGGTGGGTACGACAAGGGGAATGAATTATACCCCTTAGATATGAGTCTTATCCTTCTTCCTCTTTTATCTCGTATCTTAGGAAGTGTGGTAAGGGTTACTCACTATCCTACGTTTGAGTTACCCCCTCCTCAATCATGCCCTAAGTATGTGAGTCCTACCTAGATGAGTCGTATGGGGTGAGGTCTTAGCTTGGAGTAGACTATTTTTGTTATGAGTAGAGCGTACGAGATAGGGGTGAGTCATACCCTTTGGATATAACTCAAGGGTATATGGTCATACCCTTAACAGTGTAGGTGAACTAGGAGAATCCTATGGTATGAGTTAGGGTATCACTCATACCCTAGGGTATGGTTCCCTTAGTGAGTCATACCCCTAGACGGGTCCATTTTCTAGTTTTTAACTAAGGGCCTTGTGGTCATTTCCTACACCCTAAAACCTAAGTAACTTCACTATATATATGTATAAGGCCTCCTTAAACACATTATTGAGTGGATCAAACACCCAAAACACTCTCTCAAACTCTTCTTTAAAGAATTGGAGGCTACGGTTTTAAGGGTGATTTTCAAGAGGCAGAGTGAAGTCAAGTTTCTTGGTGAATCAAGTTTTCTAAGGCATGTACCTATTCCTATTGATAAGTAAATCTAAACCCATGTATTTTGTACTTGTATTAGTAAGTTTACATGGTGATTTTTGAAATCAAATGAAACGGATTTTGTTTCCTAATGATGAATAATGTTGAATCTTTCTTAGACTTGTGTTTATACATATTATTGATCATGATTTGTATATGTGGATTCTTGTTGTATGTTGTTTAACATGAGGGTATTGAGTAACCCTAACCTTGGTGATTTCTACCATAAAAATAGCCTTGTTAAAGGTATGCAGATAAGGTGTTTGTGGAAATATCTAAGTGGATTGTCTAGTCACATGTTGGTGATGTTTTGAACTAAGGCAATGGACCAATAAGTATGGATGATTGATAAATGATATGTTAAAAGTATTGTGAGCTATGTATTGTATAATTGATGACCATGATGGGTTAATTGACTAATGGCAGGGGGGGAGAGGGATGAAGTCCCTAAACATGATAATGTATTTGAATTATGTGTGGAACCAAGTGTGGTAAGAATATGGTATAAGATGGTTAATGAAATGTGAATAGTTGTGAGGGTCTTGATGACCATAACTTGAATATCTTCCACAATTCAAAATCAATTATTGCATGACTTAGCAATTTGTTTATTCAGTAGAGTATTGATCAGTTATATGTTTTTACTTAGTCATTGCACCAGTTCACATCCCACGGTTTCAGACTCAGTATTTGTATATGACCCTCAGTTTGATTTTTCTTGCTTTCATACTAAGAGTATTTAGACTATCACTAAATATTAGTATTTAGGTATTTTATATGGGTTCATGGTACTACAGTCAGCTCTTTGCATTCAGTTTGCACTCAATACAATTTTACAACATATTCAACACTAGTTTTAGATCTAATAGAATAGTTATACTTCTACAAATTACTAGTTTATAGAAATAATTTAGCTCATGATCCAGATATTTCACTATCCCTTTTATGTACTGACACGCTTTAATTGTATATTTCTATAAATGGTTCTTGTCCTTTGTTTTAAAGAGAGTTTTAGGTGTTTTCATGACTAATGCAAATATCATCTACTCAGTATATTCAAAAATACTAATTGCATACCTCTTCTTCCTATATTTTTATATATAATAGATTCAAATTCTTACTGTCAGGATCATAGTCAGGTAGATCACAACATCCAACCAACAAATGATGAGTTTCTTATTTTGATGACTCTAGTCAGTTGCAGTTCCATTATTTTATTTTCTTATTTTTATGTATTGATTAGGCATAGTGGGTTCATGTCGTGGCTACCTATATCCAATATTAGCAGAGGATTAATAGAGTTATTGTATGTTGTTAGAGCTATTATATGTAGTTTTAGTTCCTCTTTCTCTTAGATTAGGATGTTGTAAACTTTCAGCAATAATGTAGTGAAACAACTAATCTTATGATTTTGTTTCTGCTAAGTCAGTTTAGCTCTTATATATGTTTTAATTAATTGCTCATGCATCATGTTAGTGCAATAGGTCAGCCTGAGATCACTTGTGGTTTAAAGCATCTTGTTATGACTAAAAGGTAATCTCAGGTCTTGAAAGTTTGGTATCAGAGTACAGAGTTCAAGTGTCTTAGGATGTCTATGAAGGAGTGACTAGAAAAGTCTTGCGGAATGGTATGGAGAAGTCTTTACTTTTCTTTGAGAGGCTATAGGGTATTTAGAAAATGTTTCCATTCATTAATATATCTGATAGCTATGTTTTCTAAAAAATTAATACAGATTTGAACATTTCTCTATTTCTACTAACTACACCCCATATTTAAGGTAACAAAATAATCAAGCTTAAATTTCTATTGATGAATCTTTCTCAAACATTTCCCATACACAATTATGAGAATGCACACGTGCTTGAGATGATCCCATCAATGCCTTTAAGTTTAGACTTTGAACGAATTTACTCTTGTCCATGAAAATCATGCAGTGAGCAAAGTCAGATGCTCTCCCAAATCCCTTCTCAGAACCTTATGGCAGAATGTCCTAGTGTTAGGTATAAGCCTAAAAGTATAGTAGTAGTAGAGAGGGGATAGTATTGATCTTGATTTAAAAGATAGAATTGTGTATCCATTGAGCTAGCGAGGTATTGTATAGAGTTCTTGGTATTACTTTGAGATAGATTTATTGGTTAAGGGGACTTAGTGTATGTCAATGCTTTAGCCAGAGTCAAGCCTAGGCAAGGAATTGGGAGATAGAGAAGACTTATAAGATTAATTATTTATATAAAATTTTAAGTGGACTAGTTTTTCATGATTCCTATCTAGTGTTAGTAAGTTAGTGTAGTACATGAACAATTATGAGGATATCCATGTGAAGTATTAAATCTAAGGTTGGATTGTGGATGATCAAGATAATATAGAGGAAAGTTTTGATTTAAAAAATCAAGAAAGATGTCCAAGGGTATTTTGACACTTCAAAAGATTCTAAGTTATTAAGCGCTTAAGTTATAGTATGATGACTATTGAGGAAAGAACAATTTAAGAGGTGTATCTCAAATTGAAGTACAAGTAGCGGGTTTTACACTTTCAAATATATTCTTCCAAAGGAGTGTTGTATTTATGAGTATATTAATACCCTAAAGCACAAAGTAAAGTGATTACATTTTAGTTTAAGGTTTATTAAAGAGGTCCATAGACACATAATTATGGCTTAAGTCTACAGGGGAGATGATAGGACAAAGAATCGAGTCTAGCTTTTAGATTCTAGTAGTGATACTAGTAATTTCTAGAATAAAGATAGGAGAGGTAGATACCACAAACAGAATCCTTGATCGTAGGTAAATAGTATTATTGCACCATGTCCTTGTCTACATGAAACAACCCCCAAAAGCTGAAAGTTGACAAATATACTTCCTACCCATGAAGGGTACCAATGATTGTCTATGGAACCCACGATCGTGGGTATGATCATAACTTACAGAGTTTGTTACTACTTGGAAATTCAATTATGAATAAATGTATAAACATGGGATTAACCCATGAGTCATACCTTGTCTCATGGATGGAGTCTAAAGGATCCTCAAATCTAGCAACCAACCTACGAGTACTATCCACGATCATAGGTAGATCCCACTATCGTAGGATGGTTCATCATTTGTGTTTTGTAGATTTTTTTGTTACATTTTATGAGGTCTTTTATGATCTTTTACTAATATTTAAACCCCTAAACTATGTTTTTAAACTAACCTATGGCTAAATAACAAGCCTAAGCTACCCAAAATCCCTCATTACTCATAAAATCATTATGAGACTTTACACATGCCATGCATGTCAGTTCCATGATTATAACTCATATCCATACAACTCATATAAAATCATGGTCATTCTTTACTCTTTGTATAAGGAGAAATAGTTTGTTCATGTGTACGAATCATGCTTTATAAATGTATGAATTTCAGTCCTATGTCATATAGCTAATAATCCATGCACTTATATTCTATAGTATGCTCAGTACTAGTTACTCATGATACATAATTAATGACTAGTGAGATCACACTATATGTATACTTTCAGATCAATCCTCTTGGACAAGTTTTTTCATATTATACTTTACCCCTAAGGTTTTAGTTTAGTGTCAAAGTTATGAAAATAATTAAGTTAAGTCAGTAATCCTCTTATTTTTGATACTCATGTTATAGTTCTTTAGTGACCCTTCTCATGTTTTAATGATGATGCTGATGGTAGTGGAGTCACAGGCTTAAATGATTTCTTGATATAAATGCGGATAATGACATATGTTTGTTAGTAACTCTTGGAATAAAACTTTAGGTAGACTGTTTAAGACAACAAGAAGTGTATCTTTGAGGGTCATAGACCTTAGTAGTTATAGAATATAGATTCCCATAGTAAATACCAGTGTAGCCATTTTATTAGTTGTACTTTATATCTGTAAGTTAGGCTTGAAAAAAATAAGAGTATGTAACTAGACTTAGCCTTTGGTATCCATAGGTAGTAATAACCCAAAGATGGTTAGAATTTTAATTTAGTTAAGAGTAGTATGTTCATAGAAAGGATCATAGTTGGAAAATGTTTCCAAGTTGGAAGGTTATTAGTCATATTTCTTAACACATATCAATCCTATCGTTACTTTTGGCCAAAGTTACTCTTGTTTATGATAGGTAGTTTCAGAAGGTGTCTCATTTTCAAATATGTACCATTCCTATTCTATGATCTCAGATTGACAAACTAGGATGCTCAAACCATGTTGGGACATTAATTCAAACATCACACTCCAATCATGCTCGAAATTCTTTCCGCTTTAAGGTTATTAAAATCTCCGATAAGGAGCATTGAAGGTATTAAATATTCCTTTCTCAATGACTCTAAAAAATTTCATGTCATTATATATCACTTTGAAGTTCTATATGTACATCATGTCATGAATACTTCAGATGAATTCTAAACTTTTAATATGATAAGTCCTTATAGCCAGCAATTTAGTTCGCAGATTAGGCAGATGATTCAGTAGATTTCCATCTTTCCTTTTAGTCATACAATCTTGAGTCAATATATGTGCCTATTTAATGGAAAATATGATGTGAATTGGTGTTGTGTGTAAATACAGTTGCGCCTTATTCCCAACCAAAAATTAGCTCAAGATAACCATTTCCTTCTTATTACTTCTCCCAGTCTCATGTTGCTTAATTTCACACATGTCTTAGTATGCATTTATGAATTCAATCCAGTCCATATTTTAGTTAGAAATTTATACATAATGTTAGTAATCAGCTCTCAGAACTCAGTGTTGAGATTACAACTCTTCCTTATCCTTTCATTGTGGTTAGTCTTCAATCGAGGATGAATGATTTTCAAAGGGGGAGATATTGAAACACCCCAAAATTCCATGCTAAGATATGACCATAATTATAGCATATATAAAACCAAACTTAGTGATTTGGTAGTATGATAACTGATTTATGCATGAATTAATGTTACAAGTAACTCCTAGCTTATAGCCAAGTTGAAAGCTTCCTGACCGATTGAATTCTTGAACTAGAATCTATCTACTGTTAATTTCATATGAGTATAACTCCAATATAATGAATAATTTTTGAGCTCAAGACCCACCAAATGAAATTTCTTTGAATTTTCTTTCCATCGCATCCAATTTTGCATTAATACGGTATTGGAGTGAGAAGTGATGTCCATTTTACTAAACCACTCAAGTTTTCACATTTGACGATCCAAACCACGATAGGAACCCGTGATCATGGGTAGAACCCAAGATCGTGGGATGTTATATTCTGAGCAATTTCATAGAAATGAAAAAGTCCATATAACCCATGATTCAATACCACGATTATGGTTAGGTCCCATGATCATGGGAGGGTCGATTAGAAGTCAAAAGTAAGATTTTTCAGAAATGTTTTTAGAGGGGTATTGCGGGTTTTCCCCATTTTTAACCTCCTAAACTATGTTGTTTAGGATATACTAAGGTTGAGTACAGAGTCTAAACTATACTTAATCACTCCTTCACTTAACAACACACGAAATTACTTTGAGAAATGTGAGAAACAAGCAACTTTTCTTCATCAAACAAGAGATTAGAGTTCTTCATCTTTAGTCTCAAATCAATGAAAATTTAGTTTAAGAATAAAAAGTAATAAGGTATATGGATATTTAATGAGGATATCCATTCATCATCATGTAGAAATTATGATTTTTCATTCATGAATCCTATGATTACCATGAAATAGCATTTTTACCCAATTAGGATTCCAAGCTTAAATTTAGTTCTCCTTAATATATTTTTCATACATGGGCATATTTTCATGATTATTTATGATTTATTTTGGATATATTATAGTATTCACATTATTCTTATGTCCAAGAATGATTTACATGATATTACTCAAGATTTCATGCATATGATCAAGCTATGTGTGATGTATAAATTTTCAAAACTATTAAGCTTTATTTATCATGATTTGATGGATTTCAGTCTATACTAGTTTGATATGACATGTTTCCCATGCCACGATCTAATTTGTAATGTTAGGATTACACTGTAACACCCAAAACATCCAAGACAATATTATAACCATGCTTCAAGTTCATGCAAAATCAACATCACGTTTTGATGATTCGATTAGTGATTTAGACATATATCAAGGCCAAAAATAACTCCTAACTTAAAGACAAGTTAAAATATCCCTTACCGATTAAATTCCTTGGAACAATATTACTCTATGAAACATCCTGGGTTTTGACCCTTAAAAAATTTTCCGGAAATCTATTCTCCGCACCCAATATGACTCATAGGTACGAGCTGTAAGCTGGGGTACGAGTGGTATGGTCCTATCGTATGATGACAAGTTTTAGTTGGTGGGATGGTTATGGTCACTAGAATGGGTACAACTAAGGTGAATGAGTCGTAAGGATTGATATAAGTCATATCAAGGACTCGTATGGTGGGCAGTGTTTGATCCTCCTGGTATTTCATTCTGCCAGGGATACGGGTTGTGGATACTGACCGTATTCTATGGTTATGACTTGGTTAGATGATTCATATACTAGAAAATATTTGTTACAAGGGTCGAGGTATGGATACGAGTGGTGGGTACAATTTATATGAGGGTACAACTCGTGAGGGTCAGTCCTATCCCCGTGATGAAATTTTTATGCAACTTAAGTGGGGCTATTCTGGACATTTTCCTATTTTTATAATTGGGGCCCACAACTTATAATACACTTATGAGGTTATTTACCCTATTATTATATTCATAAACACTTAGAAACTATTTCAAAACATCTTATAATTCTCTCAAGAGCTTTTGGGGAAAGAAAGCTAGGGTTTTATCTTACGGATTGCTTTGGGGTTTGCTTTAGTGATTTTTTTTGGTCAATTCTTCTGTATAAGGCATGATTCTCTTCACTCATTGTAATTTCAACTAAAAGCATGGTTTATATAATTGATTTCATGGTTTTACTATTTCATGATTATGGGTTTTCAACTATTTTTGGGGGTTTTTTGCTATTAAATGCTTGGTTATGATTCCCTATGGTTTTAATTATGATTTTATATGCATTAATGGCAGATTTGGAATGTTGGATTGTATGGTAATGGTTTAATGGTCTTTAGAATTGGTTTTGGTTATATTATGCCCCCTAAGGTGTTTGATAAAATACTTATAAAGATATGTTCATTGCATTAACTTCTTTTAATGGAACTCTTGCATGTTTTAAAATGGATAAAGGATTTATGTATGGTTAAAATGGTTTGAAAAGGCCAAAGGATAAATGGTTAAGCTTGTGAAGAACATGTAAGTCTCCCAAGTGGATTTAATATGGAAATTGGAAGGGCACCTAAGGTCCCCTTAACCTAAATAGTTTGGCTATGGATATTACTTACATGTAATGGGGTGGTATGACAATACAACTAATATTAGCCTTGGTTAATAAATTATAATGACCCAAAATCACTTCCCGGGACGTCACACGGTGCTTAAGGCTACAAGTAGCCCCAACTAACCCTTTAAGCCTGTTTCTACCAATAACACTCATTTCAAGATGAAATAATTCAAACACTAGCATAGTCATATCATATGAAAGAAAATACGGAGAAAATACTCAGTCCAAACGACCAAGCAATATCGAAAAACCTTAACACAACCACAATCTCATAACTAGTCTGACAAAGCCTCTACTAATCCATGAACAAGAGAGCCATTGGGACAGGTCCCCAACTGACTCGAAATGAACTGAAAGTAATAACATAGTCTCTCAAAATGCTGAAATGTCTGATGATAGGTCCTCAAATCATGAGGAATCTCCACTGTAGGGATGTAGACAGAGGTACTTGGAAGTCACTGACGAGGCTGGGATTGAGCACCTGAACCTAAATTATAAGACAATGTAGCACATAGACGTATATGTGGATCAACACTTGAGAATGTACTGAGTATGTGGAGGTCTATGCATTTATATAAAACAACATCAATACTCTTTAATCAAATCATGAATCTAATAAATAATGACTCACGTGGCTTGAATAAGAATAAGATGCAAAGCTCATGAATCATGTAAAATGGAACATGTAACACAATCTCGTGAGTCATTATACTTTCAGCTTTGAAATTTGTACTCTTCTCTTATTCTCATTACTCAAGGCTAAAGGAAACTTTAAGCAATACTTTCAACTCATGAATATGTCTCATGGAGAGTAAAACTTCTTCAATGCTCAAGAACTCATAACTCTTTTGAACTCAAATACTTGGAATTTGAAATCATATAACTTTGGAACATACTTGAAGGCATTTCATTCACTTTAAGAAAATATCTCATTTCAAGTTTTAGGGAAAAATACTCATATCAAGGGAAAGTATTTTAGTTTTAAAGGAAAATATCTTATCTCAATGGAAAATACTTTAGTTTAGGGAGTTTCTCTTAACTGACATAAACAATGCGAGATACATGGAGTCCAATGTTTTGTCCTCCTAAGGAAGAGACCTCACGTTGGGGAGAGGCATCATACTCTTGCCAGGGAGTATAACCTAGGTCCAGTAATCACTGAACAAACTCGGCCTCAGGCCCAATATCAACTCGGCCTTAGGTCCACTAATAATCATTAACTCGAGCTCAGGCCCAACCTACGGTGGCACGTAGTTTTGGGGTAAGAAACCGTAGTAACTTACCTGCTCGGTGCTAAATACTACTCCCTTTATATTATCTGCGCTCATTTTGTAAAAATTCACTTTTAGAAATAATCTCATGGTTCACCACAAACCCAATAATCAAATCTGTACTCTCATGTAGGAAAGTGGATTTCAAATCTCAATAACCATTAGGTCAAAACATTTCTCAGCAATCTCAGATTACTTAAATCATGGATACTTATAGCACAATATTTCATAAAATCTCAAGTCTCAAAGTAGGTCTTAATAACCCATAATTCAATCTCAGTTAATACTCATCAAAAGCATAATAGATAGCATATATATTCATAACTCATGTAGAAATCTTAAAATTTCAACAATTTATCTCAAAATCTGAACATACTCATATACTTCAATGTATTAAACATTTCAACTATTAAATTCTCAAGGATTAAAATCGTGGGGTATAGAACCAGATACAATTTCTCAAGAAAACATGTAAAAATCATGCCATTAGACTCGCAATTCAAGGAAAACATCAAAAGCTTGCAACCAATAACAATGGGTGAAAACCCCCAATTCAATTTAATGTAAAATCTCATAAATTGCAGAGAATTGTAGTTTAAATAAGCTTTTGGGCACAAGGGTGAAAGGATTACCCTTGTTCAAAACCCCACAAACCTTGAATTAGAATCTTTGGATAAACTTTCGCTTTTGGGACTCTATTCGTAATCTTGAATGAGGGTTGTTGAAGCCCTTGACATGGGAACCTTGAATCTTAACTCAATTAAGAAAATCTATGATGGATTCTTGAGATTCATGAAAGAGGTTTTGGATACTTAGGGTTTTTGTTGAGAGAGAACCTAAGAAAAACGTCAGAGGATGCTTGTAAATGACCTTGATTTGGTGTTTGCATGGTTTAAGAGGCTTGAAAAAAGTCAAAAGTGCCCTTTTTAACTTCTGTACGAAGCTGGAAAAATTAAACTGGGAACCCAATTTCATGGGCCACCGCAATGCGCCACTCTCGCGGTGGCTCACTGGAAATTGACAAATGGGAATCTGGTAGTCACTGCGATGCAGAGCCATCACATTGTCCTACTAGTTGGGACCTGGAACTTCAGTGCGATGCGTCACAATCGCGTCAGGACACTGGAAATAGACTATTGGGAAATTGGGTCCTCCGTGATGTGCCACTATCATAGAGTTCCACTAGAAATTGACAATTGTAAAATAGACCCTCTCCGTGATGCACCAAGCACTAAAATGACGCTATTTTACGACTAGGATTTAAATTAACCATAACTTCTTACCCGGGTATCGGATTTGGGTGAATCTTATATCGACGGAAAGCTTATCAAATTTCCCATGTGATAAAAAGTCAAAATTAGGGAAATTCTATATGGTTAATATGATACTAACTTAGGAAGTCACTTCTCAATCTTTTAGAGCCAAAATCAAGCTTCACTTGACACGCCCTAAGGCTCATTCTATGAGAGAATTTTGCGGGGTCTTACAATATCTCCCCCTTGGAAACAGTCATCCTTGAATGTCGCTGGTTGGGATAGGAACACAGGAAAAATAGAGTAAACATAGATGAATCTCTCTAAACTCTTGAATACTTCAGAAATTGCAAGAACTCATGCAAGAATAGATACATAGCTGAACTTTAGATTAGAAGGGCTGAATTAAGGAAGAATAATACCTTCAGATTAATCTGAACTTGCGAAAAAGAGGTGCGGGTACTTGGCTCGCATGTTTGCTTATGCCTCCCAAGTAGCACCCTCAACAGACTGGTTCCGCCACAAAACTTTGACCAAGGGAATTTCTTTGTTCTTTAGGCTACAGATCTAAAAATCTAGGATCGCAACTGGAATGTCATCGAAGGAAAGAACGATCTGAATATCAGAACTCTCTGAGGGATCCACTACAATAGAATCACAAATATGCTTTTTATGCATGGTGACATGAAAAATAAGATGAACAACTGACAACTCTGCGGGCAACACAACCTCATAGGCCATCTTACCAACACGGCCCAACATAACGGGGACTAAGCTTCCCTTTTTTACCAAACCTTTTCACCCTTTTCATGGGTGAAATCTTCAAATATACCAAATCACCCACTTCAAACTCAAGATCTCTTTTTCTCACATCGGCATAAGACTTTTGACGACTCTGGGCGGTCTTCAACCTCTCTTTAATCAACTTAACTTCTCCATAGCTTCAAACACTGCATTAGGCCCAATCACGGCAGCTTCACCCACTTCAAACCAACCTATGGATGATCTACATCTTCTACTATACAAGGCCTCAAATGGTGCAATCCCGATGCTAGCATGGTAACTATTGTAATAGGAAAACTCTATCAATGGCAAATTCTCATCCCAACTACCTTTGAAATCAAGAGCACATACCCTTAATATATCTTCCAGGGTCTGAATGGTCCTCTCAGCCTGACCATCTGTCTGTGGATGAAAAGAGAAACTCAAAACGACTTGGGTACCAAGACCCTGCTGGAACGCCCTCCAAAACTGAGAAGTAAATTGAGTGCCCCTATCCGAAATGATGGACGAAGGAACTCCATGCAGCTTGACTAACTCTCGGATATACAATCTAGCATAGTCCTCAGTTGAATAACATGTATGCATGGGCAAGAAATGCGCGAACTTAGTCAGCCTGTCAAAAACAACCCAAATAGAATCATGATGACAACGCGAAAGAGGCAACCTAGTTGCGAAGTCCATATTCACCACCTCCTACTTCCAAGTAGGTATACCAAACTCCTGCATCACACCACCAGGTCTTTGGTGCTCTACCTTAACCTGTTGGCACGTTGGACACTTTGCTACAAACCCAGCTATATCCTTCTTTATGCCATTCCACTAATAGATCTCCCGTAAGTCGTGGTACATCTTGGTAGTGCCGGGATGAATAGAATACCGTGCACCATGCGCTTCATCCATAATCCCCTGCCTCAGATCATCAATACACAGAATACACAATCTATCCTGCAATCTCAACATGCCATCTCTCCCTTGGGAGAAAACCTCTACCTTTTGGTCCTTCACTGCCTCCTTCAGTCTGACCAAACTAGGATCTCTATCTTGCTTCTCCATAACTTCCGAAACTAAAGTGGATTCGGAACTACTTTGCACCAAAGTACTTCCCTCAGCTGAATCAAGCAACCTAACACCCAATCTAGCCAAATAATGCACATCATGAGCTAACTCTTTCTTACCTTCCTCTACATGGGCAATACTACCCATAGAGAATCTGCTAAGGGAATCCGCCACTATGTTATCCTTTCCCGGGTGATACAATACACTCATATAATAGTTTTCCAATAACTCCAACTACCTCCTCTACCTAAGATTCAAATACCTCTGAGTAAACATATACTGCAGGCTCTTATGATCAGTAAACACATCAACATGAACTCTATACAAATAGTGTCTCCATATTTTCAAAGCAAAGACCACAACAGCTAACTCAAGATCATGGGTTGGATAATTCTTCTCATGCGGCTATAAGTGTCTAGAGGCGTAGGATATAACCTTACCTCTTTGCATCAACACACAACCCAAACCAATTCTAGAGATATCATAATACACCACAAAACTATCTGTACCATCAGGCAAAGTCAACACAGGGGCTGAAGTAAGTCGAGTCTTTTACTCCTGAAAACACTTCTCACAGGAATCTGACCACTGGAACTTAACTTTCTTTTGGGTCAATCGGGTCATGGGAGATGCAATAGAAGAGAAACCCTCAACAAAACGGCGGTAGTAGCCAGCTAGACCTAAGAAACTCCTAATGTCAGATGGGGAGATAGGTCTAGGCCAATTTTTCACATCTTCTATCTTTTGGGGATCAACTCTAATACCTTCAGCAGAAATGATATGACCCAGAAAGGCTACAGAACTTAGCCAAAATTCATACTTACTAAATTTGGCAAACAACTGGTGCTCTCTGAGGGTTTGCAAGACAATTCTAAGGTAAGTTGCATGATCATGTTCATTGCGGAAGTACACAAGGATATCATCTATGAAAACTATGAAAAACATATCAAGATATTGCTTGAACACTCGATTCATGAGGTCCATAAAAGCTGCTGGGGCATTGGTTAGCCCAAAAGACATGACTAGAAACTGAAAGTGACCATAGCGGGTTCGAAAGGCTGTCTTTGGAATATCACATTCCCTCACTTTAAATTGATGATAGCCAGATCTAAGGTCTTCTTGGAGAAATAACTTGCACCTTGAAACTGATCAAACAGGTCATCAATTCTTGGAAGAGGATACTTATTTTTGACTGTGACCTTATTAAGCTTATGATAGTCAATGCACATACATAAAGAATCGTCTTTCTTTTGCACGAATAAAGCAGGTGCGTCCCAAGGAGAAATACTGGGCCTAATGAAACCTTTGTCTAAAAGATCTTTGAGTTTCTCTTTCAAATCCTTAAGTTCCGTAGGTGCCATACGGTATGAAGGAATAAAAATGGGCTGAGTGTCAGGAAGAAGGTCAATCCCAAATTCTATCTCTCTAATGGGAGGTACCCCTGGGAGATCTTTCGGAAAAACATCTAGAAACTCATTAACAATATCGACTGACTGAATAGTTGGAGCCTCGGACTTAGTGTCTTTGACTCTAACTAGGTGATAGATACAACCCTTGGATATTAGCTTTCTGTGTTTGAGTTAGGAGATAAAATCTCTTAGGATTTACTGAACTCCCGGACCACTCAAAAGCTGGTTCATTAAGAAACTGAAACTTGACCACATGGGTACGATAGTCTATAGATGCATAACAAGAATGAAGCCAATCCATACCCAGAATAAGGTCAAAATCCACCATGTCTAACTCTATTAAATCTGTAAGTATGAATCTATGAAGAACAGTAACATGATAATCTCTATATACTTGTTTAGCAATAGCTGACACCCCTACGGGTGTGGAGACTAGGAAAGACTCAGGAATCCTTTTAGGACTCATTTTGAAATTCACAGCCACAAGTAGGGTCACATAGGAGAGACTTGAACTGGGGTCCAACAACACATAAACATCAAAACAAAATACGTGGAGCATACCAGTAACAACATCGGGAGAGTCCTCCTTCTCTTGACTGAATGGTAAGGCATAGAATCTGTTCTGGTACTGACCGTCAGCAGTGCTAGATGAAGCGCCCTGAGCAGGGGCAGGACGGGGTTCAAAAGATGGTGCACTAGTAGCCGGTGCCTGAGGTCAGGCATCTATGTTCCCCTATCTATCATGAGGACAATCTCTAAATCTGTGGCCCTGTTTTTCATAACCAAAACAACCCCTCAGATCTATGAAACACTCACCGGGATGATCCCTACCACACTTAGGACAAGGAGGATAACGAGGCCTGTTACCAACACTATTCTGCGACCTAGACATAAAAGATCTACCCCCTTGATCCTGCCTACATCTAGGCACATGAGCACTAGCTGATGAAGATGCTAATATAGATGGATGCCTCTGAAATTGAGGGTGGTTTCCTCCATAGAACCTAGGCTGGCTAAACTCATGCTTCTCAGATCTAGCCCTCTTGTTACCCCTCACTCGATCTCTCTCCTTAATCTTATCTGCCTCTATCTGCTGGGCAAGTGTCATCAACCTAGCCAGATCCATATCCCTATGCAGCATCGTAGTTCTACACTCTTTCAGCACCAAACCAGAAACACCTGTCATGAACTTGCTCATACTAGCTTGGGTGTCAGAAATCAAATCAAGAGCATACTTGGCCAACTAGTTGAACTTCAAGCAGTACTTCTTAAAAGTCATAGAGCCCTACCTCAAGTTCATAAACTCCTCAATATCTGCTTCCTTCATCTCAAGCGGAAAGAACTTGTCCAAGAATGCATCTTAGAACACCTTCCATATAATAGAAGCAACATCCTCACCTCTACCCTTCCTCCATGATACAACCCAGTCATAAGCTATGTCTTTCAACCTATAAGACGCTAACTTAACAATTTCTTCCTCAGAAATATGCATTTCCTACGTGATCTTTCTCACCTCCTCAAGGTACAACTATGGGTCCTCATCTGCCTTAGACCCATAATACTTTTGCGAATTTATCCATATGAAATCACGGATTCTAGCCGTGGCTATATCACCTCCCTGCTGATTAGAAATTGTGGCCTTGTTATTGGACCGAACATTGGCGGTGACTACTTGGTCTAATACTTGAAAGGCCTACGGAAACTCAGCGTGAGACACCGTCTAATTCAAAAGGTCAATAGGTGGGGGTTGCTCATCATTGTTTCTACGGGCATCCACTCTTCGGAGAGGTATTTTCTAGAATAGAAGAGCACGAATTATTAGATGAGAGGGACAACTGTAGGCATGATAGAATCCGAAAGAAAGAAATAACTTTTCCAAAAATGTATTGTAGCCTCTTGCTCATAGACGTGGCACACTATACACCGATGATCAATACTCTACTCAACTTGGCTTATCAGACTCCCTAAGACTTCTTTAAAACCTTTGGCTCTAACACCAAGTTTGTAACGACCCAAAATTACCTCCCGGGATGTCACACGATGCTTAAGGCTATAAGTATCCCCAAGCTAACCCTTTGAGCCAGTTTATACTAATAACACTCATTTCAAGATAAAATAATTCACACTAGCATAGTCATATCATATGAAAGAAAATATGGAGAAAATGCCTGGTTCAAACGACCACAATACTGGAAACCTCAAAACAAACATAATGTGATAACTAGTCTGACAAAGCCTCTACTAATCCATGAACTAGAGAGCCGTTGGGATAGGTCCCCAACTGAATCGAAATAAACTGGAAATAACAACATAGTCTCTTAAAATATAGAGATGTCTCAATATAGGTCCTCAAACCATGGGGACTCACCACTGTAGGAATGTAGATAAAGGTATTTGGAAATCACTGACGAGGTTGGAACTGAGTGCCTGAACCTACATTATGAGAAAATGTAGCACATAGACGTATATGTGGATCAACACTTGGAAATGTACTGAGTATGTGGGGGTGTATGCATTTATATAAAACAACATCAATACTCTTTAATCAAATCATGCATGTAATAAGTAATGACTCACATGGCTTGATTAAGTATAGAATGCAAAGCTCATGAATTATGTAAAATGGAACATGTAACACAATCTCGTGAGTCATTATACTTTCATCTTTGAAATTTGTACTCTTCTCTTATTCTCATTACTTAAGGCTAAAGAAAACTTAAAGCAATACTTTCAACTCATGCATATGTCTCATGGAGAGTAAAACTTCTTCAATGCTCAAGAACTCATAACTCTTTTGAACTCAAATACTTGGAATTCAAAATCATATAACTTTGGAACATACTTGAAGGCATTTTATTCACGTTAGGAAAATATCCTATTTCAAGCTTTAGGGAAAAATACTTATATCAAGGGAAAGTATTTTAGTTTTAAAGGAAAATATCTTATCTCAATGGAAAATACTTTAGTTTAGGGAGTTTCTCTAAATCTACATAAACCATGCGAGCTACATAGGGTCCAACATTTTGTCCTCCTAAGGAATAGACCTGACATTGGGGAGAGACATCATACTCTTGCCAGGAATTATAACCTAGGTCTAGTGATCACTAAATAAACTCGTCCTCGGGCCCAATATCAACTAGGCCTTAGGCCCAATAATAATCATAAACTCAGCCTCTGGCCCAACCTACGGTGGCATGTTGTTTTTGGGCAAGAAATCATCGTAACTTACCCGCTCGGTGCTAAATACTACTCCCTTTATATTATCTATGCTGATCTCGTAAAAATCCATGTTTAGAAATAATCTCTTAGTTCACCATGAACCCAATAATCAAATCTGTACTCTCAGGTAGGAATGTGGATTTCAAAGCTCAATGACCATTAGGTCAAAACATTTCTCAACAATCTCAGAATACTCAAATCATGGGTGCTTATAGCACAATAGTTCATAAAATCTCAAGTCTCAAGTAGGGCTTAATAACCCATAAATCAATCTCAAGTTAAAACTCATCAAAAGCATAATAGATAGCATATAGATTCATAACTCATGTAGAAATCTAGAAATTTCAGCAATTTATCTCAAAATCTCAACATACTCATTTACTTCAATGTTTCAAACATTTCAACTATTAACTTCTCAAGGATTAAAATCATGGGGTATAGACCTAGCTGCAATTTCTCAAGAAAACTTGTAAAATTCATGCCATTAGACTCTCAATTCAACGGAAACATCAAAAGCTTGAAACCAATAACAATGGGTGAAACCCCCCAATTCAATTTAATGTAAAATCTCATAAATTGCATAGAATTGTAGTTTAAATAAGCTTTTGGGCACAAGGGTGAAAGGATTACCCTTGTTTAAAACTCCACATACCTTGAATTAGAAGCTTTGGATGAACTCTTGCTTTTGGGACTCTAGTCTTACTCTTGAATGAGGGTTCTTGAAGGGTTCTTGAAGCCCTTGACTTGGGAACCTTGAATCTTGACTCAATTAAGAAAATCTATGGTGGATTCTTGAGATTCTTGGAAGAGGTTTTGGATACTTAGGGTTTTTATAGAGAGAGAACTTGAGAAAAACTTCATAGGATGCTTGTAAATGACCTTGATTTTGTGTTTGTATGGTTTAAGAGGCTTGGAAAAAGTCCAAAGTGCCCTTTTTAACTTTTGTACAAAAATGAAAAAATTGAACTGGGAACCCTATTTCATGGGCCACCGCGACACGCCACTATCGCGGTGGCTCACTGGAAATTGACAAATGGGAATCTGGTACTCACCGTGATGTGGAGACATCGCGTTGTCCCACTAGTTGGGACCTGGAACTTCAGTGCGGCATGTAACAATCGCGTCAGGCCACTAGAAATCAACTATTGGGAAATTAGGGTCCTACGTGACATGCCACTATCGCGGAGTTTCACTGAAAATTGACAATTGTCAAATAGACCCTTTCCGCGACGCACCAAGCACTAAAATGACGCTGTTTTATGGTTAGGACTTAAATTATCCATAACTTCTTTCCCGGGTACCGGATTTGGGCGAATCTTATATCGACGGAAAGCTTATCAAGTTTCCCATGTGATAAAAAGTTGAAATTATGGAAATTATATATGGTTAACACGATCCTTACTTAGGAAGTCACTTCTCAATCTTTTAGAGTTAGAATCACGCCTCACTTGACATGCCCTAAGGCTCATTCTACGAGAGAATTTTACGGGGTCTTACACAAATGGTAATGGATTGTTTGGACATGGTTTTAATTGGGCATTAATGGAGGAGAGTGTAGATAAGTCATGGAAGGTGGCGTTTTTGGGAGGGAACAAAATTGAAAACTTATATTTGTCGATATGAGGGGTCTTTGAGGACCACATACGAGTATCACATTTTATATTAGAGGGATGTTCTAGTCATCCAATGGTATATTCCCTGGACATGCGGCTACACACACTGGGGACCTTTTAGCAGGAGGAGATAAACCCATATGACTCGTGGGAGATTAGGACGACGTATCTACACAACCCAGGTAAGGGTTTTAAATGCATGCTAAACCCGGTTCCCTTTCCCGACACTTATATTTATATGTATGGTTGTATGCATTATTGATGGTTTCACTTGGTTTTATTACTGGCATTGTTTTATCCTTATACTGAGTTTCATGATAGTGGTCATTCGCTAACCCCATCTACTGGAGGCTATATACCTACGCTATGTAGGAACTGTCCATCCTACTCATCCTGTTTAGCACGCAGATTCGGTATTAGCATTTTGACTAAAGTGGTGAGCTTCCATCCTTTCAAAAGGCATCATATCATGTTATGGATTTGTTTAGACCCTTTTATTTTATCTTGGATATTGGTTTTGGCCAAGGTTGAGGGGGGGGGGGGGCATGTCCCAACCGTATTTGTTAACTCTTTTGCATAAAGGCTTTATGGTACTTCTGGGTGTTGGTATGGGAGGGAATGGTATAAGTGTTAGCCTTAGCATTGGTATTGATATTAAGGCTGGAATCATTGAACATAATTTCTCATTCTTTCATCATATTACATTTTGGGATTGATTTTAATATTATGTTTTGGTATTCCCTTTTGGTTTATGGTTTATGATTTGGTTGGGTAGTTGCTGCAATATGATTGGACTTGGTTTGGTCGATCACGGTTGTAACCCTATCCTAGAGTCTCAATGATAACAATAACTCTATCTTGTTATATGTTTGAAATTCAGCTCATCTAAGGTTGGATATAGGTGGTTAGGTTGGGTAACAAGAGGTGGTCCCCGGTCCTAGTTGAACTTGGATGCCTATTACGACAAGGCTCGGGGTCATGTCTATCACATAATCAACTAAAAATGAGTATAAATTCTATATTACTAAGAGTTTTTGAGATCAAGACCCACCAAAATATAGATAATGGAATTATATTTCCAATGCATCAAGTTTCACCTTAATCTGATATCAGAGTAAAATGTTATTCTTGATTTACCAAAGGTGTCTATCTTCCAGAGCATGACAACTCGAGTGACATACCATTGCACTAGCAATGGCCCATCGGTCCAAACCATTACCTTTATGTAGTAACACTACAATTTAGTCATTTTTTGATGGTTTGAGTGACGTTTGGTCATGGAGTGACGGTCCGTCGCCCAAACAATTAGTCGGGACTATACTGCACTATTATCCACTTTTTTAACACCAAAACAGCGTCATTTAATCCATTCTAAGGATGGAATATAAGGATAAAATGCCCCAAATTCTTCATTAACTCAAAATTCAATCAACGCATAGATACAAAATAGAGAAAGAAATAATTTTCTTCTTCAAAGGCAAAAATTTGGGTTCTTCAATTTCAAACTTCAAATCCAAAGATTTCATCAAGGTATTCAACCTCAAGTATGTGGGATTTCATCAATGGGTTTCCTTTCACCCATTGAGTCCCAAATATTACTCAATTTCCCAAGTTTAATTCACCATTCAAGTTTAGGGTTTCCATGATATGTGTGAATTTCTTCAGTTTTCAGTGTATTTCTTTGACTAAATCATGAATATATGTTTTCCATAAATTTGAGTATCTTCCCATACCCATAACTATAATATCTCATTGTATTGATAAATTCATGATTTTTGGGCTTGAATCATGAAATTCCTTATTACTTTCAGATTGTAGTATTGCCATGATTTGTTGCATTCTTCAGAGATGGTGGGTTATAAGCACCCGATGACCCAGGATTTAATGCATTCACTTACGAATTCTAGATTCTCTATCTTACATATTGTTTAATTCTTTCAAATTATGCATTCATTTTTGAATTTTAGAATATTACTATTATTTTGCATTTTCAATTATCAGTGTCATTTAATTCGGAGACTTAGCACCAAGAGAACGCAGGGGTGGAGGCTCACCCGTAAGTTAGGTTGAGAACTTTAGTATAAGTCCCTAAGTTTCAAAACTATGGAACCACCATAGGTTCTAAAGCATCATCTATCAGACTAGGCTTGACACCTTAGTCCTTCTGCACATCAGTTTAGTGGATCCACGTTAGTCAGTGTTCGTACCCTTGGTAAGGTATTGAACACCCATACGACTGGGGATGTAGGTTTGAGACCAATTAGCTCATTTAGGTATGTCAGTTAATGGTAGCTCCCACTTTCACAGTTCATTGTTCAGATTTAGATACTTGCTTGACCTTGTATTTAGTTGTTTAGCTTATCATACAGTACATGTTTATTACTTGGTCTTTCATTATTTTACCATGTCACATGCATCATGTTCTGCATATACTCACATACTTAATATATTAAAAGTACTAATCGCATACTTTCTTCACACTATATTGTCTTATAAAGTAGGTTGTGATGTTCAACATCTAGACCGTACTTAGTATAATTCTTCACAATATCAGAAGTAGAGTCTGGTGAGTCCTCATTATTCGATGGCCAGTTATCAGTATTAATTTTTAGTAATATTCTAGTTTCAAATAGTTGTAGTTTGTTGGGGACTTGTCATAATAGCTCATATGATTTAGAGGTTTTTGGACAGATAGTTATATCTTCCGCATGTTAATTATGTTAGACAGTCTTAGTTTTGATATCCAGTATTAATTTTGATTCTATTATAATCGAATCATTTAAATTTTCTTTCCTCCTAGTTTCTAATTATTTACTTTAGTAGTCTTAAAGTTTTTCCAGGCCATGGGTTAGCTTGGGGTAACTTGTGACTCTGAGCACCATGTTACAACTAGGGGGAAGTCTTGGGTTGTGATAGGTACTTATTATAACCCACCTATAGATAAGCCAACTTGTAGTCTAAAACTGCTAGTAACAAACAACCACGAGAAATGAAAGGAAAATGTAGAATAAATATAATATAGGACTAATACATAAAAAACAGTCCTAAAACCTGGTAGAACCAATACAATATCTTTGAATACAATAAGAATACAAAATGAAGTACCAAATGAACATACAAGTATAACCCATCTTTGAACATAACATAGAGATCAATCTATTCCATAAGAGAGAGAATAGTAATACTTCGAACACCATGAGCTCACCCTAAATCTGCAATCCATAGATGCTTTACGTGATGAATACAACAACGGAGAGAACTCGTACTATGATCTGCCAACTGTAAAAGTGTAGTATGAGTACCAAATATGTGGTTCTTAGTAGGCAACAGTTGATTGATCTCCAAGGTTAATGTGGTTATACATAACATGCAAGAAAAAATGAAAACTACAACTAATTATCATGGAAGCTAACATTATAAAACTAGGGAGGCACTATGGATGAACTATTAGATCCTACCCGTACTCAGGAACTAAGCACTACACTGTATATCACTAGCAAAAATACAAATAAAGAGTAGAAGAAGAATATGTTTTGGTATACAAACCTAAGGAACATATATGCGATATCAATAACCAAAGGAAGAGAGGTATATACAACAATATCTAGCTACAAATATGTATATACATATAGGTATATAAGGATAACTTATATGTAAAAACCTAAGGTAGTATATCATAGCTTGAAATATATATATACATATAGGTATATAAGGTTAAATCAAAGGTAACAACCTAACGTAGTCAATTTAGCATCTCAAGGCATCCTAATCAAGTAGGAAAACTAATACTTGCATGGTTTCGAGCTTATAGTCACAATGTCTAACCATGAGACAATTATCCATAATAAAATAACCGTAAGAGAAAGGAATCCGAATCCTACCTCAAATCTCAAAATCAGACCATAATCAACCTGCAATGAACTAACCATATTAATAAAATGAAGTAACCATCTAGTTTACACAAACAATATCTTAATAGGGTCCCATAAACTAGAAGTAATCAACACACAACACATAGAAAACAACACTCATAACCTATACCTATGCAACCCCCATAAGGATGATAAATATAAGGACCAAACAACGTACTGGTGCTAGGAAATGCACATATAAGAAAAAATGCAAGGTAAATACATAATACCATAACCAATCCATATGTCATAACATAATCTAGTATATACACATCCTCAAGTTCGACATCTTGCAAAGGCAGGACTTTTGGTGACCTCTATTCTCTGGCACGATGGCCTACAAATAAAGGGTCCCCTAAGGGGTTCAGGAGTACCCATATACACCGACCTAGTCCTAATCCAGGATTTCCAATAATCATTCTTATCATAAAACTCCTCTGTCCAATATTAGAAAGATATGTATATTAATGCATAAACTCAAATCGTGGCTAAAAGAGTGTATGTCTAAAAATATATTTCTTGAGACCAACTCCGATACTAAATCAATATTAAAGAGTAGAATGAGTCTAAATCCCTCTCGACAAAAGTATAGTAGTAGTAAAATCATAGACTGGAATCTATCTCGGCCAGTTCTCTAAAATATCATAATCTATCTCGGTCAGTTCCCTAAAATATCATTTTTAGTCTCAAAATATCATAAATAATTCATTAAGGTTGTATAATTCCTGTTATGAAAAAATCTATTTTAATAGTGAAAAAAGGGAATAAATCTATTTTAAGAAAAATAGTATTAAAACCATGTTTTTAGTTAGAATCATACCATTAAGTGAGCATGAATGTACCGAACATATGCATGCTATCACTAATATAAGTACTATAAAATAAGTGTCTAAATGTCCATAGACTATGGAAACATCCTTTGAAAGGATAAACTAATCACTAAGAGTCCAACTAATATCGTATCACTACCCTGGGCTCGATAATATATAATCAGCAAAACCATAATACCATAGTCCGAGACACCATAATAATCCATTGAGTCAAGTAGTAAACCTTATATGATAGGTTCATTAGCCTCAACTATGTCTAACCTACTAGTAACCTAGGATAATAGGACCCTATAATTATAACAGATATTTTATCTCAAGGGTCATTTCACCCTTCTATCTTTTGAACTCATAATTTAAGATAAGTTATGGTGTTCTACCTATAATCACATCCTAAAATTCTTACATAACATGTAATATATATAATACACCACCTTGTGAATAAGAGTAGACAAAATCCTACCTCGATGCTGAACTACAAGTCCATGAATCACCCACAAATCGTTTGCCTTTTCTCAACGATCATGAAGTTCCTCCATGCTATTAAAATTGTAACCTATACATCATTACTAGTAAAAAAAGACCTATATTAAAATATAAAAGGTTGGATTGGAATTTGGGTCAAGAACGGGCCCACAAGTCCCGCAAACAAAATCAAAAATTAAACCATCACGAGGTCCCTTGAATGACAAGGAATGCATGCTCAAAAGATTAGTACAAATGGTGCATAAATTGGGGCCCAAATCAGCGCCTAAGGTTTAGGAATTTAAAGTCCTAATTTCTAAGAATTTACCATTAAATTGGGTGGAAATTGATGGGAAAATTAATTAAAAATGATCAAGGAGTGTTAGGATAGCTTACCTTAGCTTCAATCGATAATTCACCACTTTTTTATCTCTTCAAGTTCTCAAAATAGTGTAAATATGGTGAAAGGAATGATGGAAAATCGGGTGAAAAAAAGGGATTTAACATCCCCTAGGTGTCGCTTAACTGGCTACTTGTCTGCTAAAATGCTCCAACACAGGGTCGTAGGTACAACTAAAGTGGTCGCTTGGCTACTAAAGCGATTCCTACTTAAGAGGCCCCATTACCTCCAAAGCGATCCTTAGCCAAATGTCCAAGGCCTCTAAAGAAGATCATGGGGGATAAAGTATATCTATGTTCGCTAAATCTGTCATATCAGTTATCAGGCACCATATTTTGCTAAATCCAAAAATAAACTTCGATCAGGTGCTCGATACTCATCAGAATCCCGTGCGTGCAAATGAACTATGCTACCATATCAAATTCTACATTCCAAACTCATTGGAAGCATTGAAACTTTTATTCAAGGTTGTATCGACTAAATGTGGGTCCCCCATATATAGTTCTTTATCTTATAAAATCCACCTAATAGCCCAAAATAAGTTTAGAAGCCTCTAGAGCCGAACCAAGGGTCCCCTAGCCTAAAATAAATGTTCTAGAATTAATGGCATTATCAGAATTCTCATTTAAGGTCATCTACTAGGAGTTTTGGTTTGAGACCAATTTCTTAACGATAAAAGCTCCAAAATAGAAAAATGAGCCTTAAATCCAAACAAGCTACCTAATAATTGAACCGATAGTTTATGCAAGTCATAAATGACCTGTAACTATTATGGAAAGGCTCAAAACACTAAAAAGGCATGTAAACTGAGGAATTAACCTATAGGTTCATTACAATATCCAATACTTAAACAAATTTAGTCAACAAAAGTCCATGGATAGGAGGAGCATCAGAGCTTAAAGGGTTGAGGAACTAGGCCTATATTCTCCAAGCTAGACTCCCTAGGGATTTTTCCATAGGTATCCCTTTTTCAACCAACTTTCTAATTTACTTCTCAAACTACTAAAACTCAACCTCAATAACCAACTAACCTCTAACTGATCTGAGGAAGGTTGATACACATAATTCCAACCCACAACACAATGATACCACATCTATACCAACACAACCAACTGAAAACCCCTCCAAGCCAAAGGCGAATTAAGGCATGAATCTTAAAACCAACTGTAATAGCTAAATACAACTTTTTTTGCCTTTCCAAACCTACCATCCACTCCAAACCAAGAAGATAGTCGCCCAAGTCTTTTCCCCGCAGCTCTGTCATACTATCCTTAAAGAGATAAAACTGATCCACCTGAATCCAAAATAGTGAGCACAAGGATATGCCTAAAAAGTGATATCTGGGCATATATATGGGAATGAAAAATGTCTACAACCTACTGCCTATGCCACACCTAGTATGGATGACCCTCAAAACTAATAGTTGAGAGTCTGAAGTGCAAACACTCACCACTAAATAATTCTCTCCAAGATGTACCATCAACCGAGGATAAAGCCAAGTTGAATCCAACTTTAGTATACTACTTCTGCTGAGTAGATCATCTAAAATTCTAATTAAATTTGAATAGTAATGTCACGAGCAGAAGAAAGCATCATCAAGTTCCAACCAACTATCATTTTAACATCAATCAAGAGAAAAATATCCATGTTAAGTGTTAGAATCTAAGTTTGAATCTTGGATGATTGATCTAATAGTAAGAAGAGTTGACATTTTAGATGGTGTGAACTCATGGTATAGTGATACTCATAAATATTCTAAGTTAGTAAATGTTTAATTTATTGTATGATGACTATTGGGGATATTGAAAGTTAAGAGTTCTATTTTAGAATGAAATATTAGTAGTGGGTTTTACAGTTTTAAGTATGGTCTTTCAGGGTAAGTTTATTATTTATGTGAATTATTATATCTCAGACCCTAGAATAAAGTGATTGCAGTTTAGTTTAGAGTTTATTAAAGGGGTTCACAGACTTAGAATGATAGCTTTAATCTAAGGGGGAGATGATAGGACAAGAAGCCAAGTATGGCTCTTAGATTCTAGTAGTGATGCCCCTATATTGTAGAACAACACTAGGGAGGAAAATGACCTACCCAATCTCATCTCAATGCATAGTTTTGTACTTCAGTCATCATGACATCTACTCATGCCGTACACATCATCTCAATGATTATAGTTCATGTTCATGCACATCATAGAGAATCATGTAAGCTCCAAGTTTTAGTATGAGGAGTTCCAGCTAGCTCAATAGTATGAATCATATTCCATGAATTTATGAACTCTAAATTCAGGTCATGTAGTTCATGACTCATGTACTCAAGCTTTATAGTATGCTTAGTTACACTCTTAATGACTTGTGAAATTCAAATTATGTCATATGGGTCCTCAAATTAGATCTCTTTGATGAATCCATGATGTTGATATTCTATCCCTCAAGCCTCATTTAGGTGTCAAATTCATGCATAATATTCTTTCATGCTTTAATTTCTCATGTTCTAACCTTTCAGTGACCTCTCTTTAATGTTAATAATAGTGATGATGAGCAATTATTTAGATGAGAGAGAGTAAATGTTTATATTGGGGAAAGATTGTTGTATGCTTGTTTTATCTAAGGGAATAAGTTTGAGAGAATATTAAGGCAAAACTTTTATTATATGTCATGGTTAGTTGAGAATTCCAGGTATCTTCTTGGGGATAATGTATGGAAGTTGTTATTGACAAAAGGTATTAGGGAATATGGTAAAATTCCAAAGTGGGGTGATTGACCAAAAGCTTATATATGGGTATAATAATAGGCTTGAATGTATGTTGGTATATAAGTGGATGGGTTTATTTGGCGCTAGTGAATTCCTAGTAAGTGGTTGAATTTAGTTGCTGATGTGGTAAGAAGAATTATTCATGAGATGAGGGTTGTGAAAAATGCATAGGGTATTGAATTCATGGTTTATACTAGTATTATGGTGTTATGTGTTGTGCCTTGTGATTCATGTAAGGCTTGAACATGTCAAGAGTATGTAGTTCAACTCAAACTTTGGCTAGAGTAGTTATATATACCCATGTAAGAATTATAAGTTGAATCAAACGAGCATAGTATTCAAAGGACAAGTATGGTTGAGGGAGTATTTGAGAAGTGTGGATAATCTTGAAAGTTAGCAGTTGCATTGCCTAAGGCAAAGTGGTTCCAACCTACCTTATGTTTTATTGGCCTATAGTCTATGTTTATAGAGTGGTAGCCATGTTGCGATTCCTTATGCAGATATCTTAGTCAATTCATGCCCAAAATTCTTTACTCCCTAATGTTATTAGAGCTTCTTAAAAAAGTGATTAAGAAATACTCCAGTTGAGTATAGGCTTTAATTCAGTCCGTATAACCAGCAATTTTGTTTAGCAGACAGGCCAACAAGTTCCTATAGTTTTCCATCTTTCCACCTAGTCTAACTATCTGAACTTTCATGAATATGGCTATTCCATGAGGTAATTTCTTCGCATACATGTAAGTTGTGAATTCAGTTCAGTCCAAACATCATGTTTTAGATTCAGCTATTTAGTCATGACTCAGTACATAAGTGTTCAGTGCATGATCTCGGTTTTCCAAGTATTTCAACTCAGACATTGTGATACCCATTATACGACCTTGGTCTCATTATCTCCTAATTCGTGCTCACATAATGTACTTGGCGATGCAATGAATCCCCTATCTTTTGATCCCTTTATGTGTTTTATTGAGGAATAATTCCTAATGAGAAGTTACGTACTTTAATCCATCCTTAGTAACTCTTGGAATTTTATTGTGTCATTTATCATTTTGTAGTTCTAGATGTAAGTTCATATCATGACATTTTAAGTGAGTTCAAAACTCTTAGTGTGAATCAGCTCTTTACAGTCAATAGAATCAAGTCAACTCAAAAATCGGTTTCATTATGGATGTTTTAATGTTTTAGATCAGCTATATCCTGCATTACTAGACAAATCATGCATACATTATTCCACATGTATAAGACTTCAACAAATTCCAATCCATTATTCAAGGATGAATTATTCCTAGGGGAGATAATGTAACACCCATCAGTTTTGAGCTTGAAATCAAACCATTGTTCCTATATGTGTAAACTCTAATCCCATGATTTATATTTGAATACATGTTTCATGATCATTATCCTAGTGATAAGAGTGCTTACGAGGTGAAAAATATTCATATGAATAACTTAGAGCAAAGTTGAGTAAAGAGCCTTTGATTCGGCCAAATTTTTGTATTCAATTCTACAATGGTCAAGTTTGAATATGTATAAATTTTGACATATATGGAATTTTATAGATAAAGACTCACCAAATGATAGATAATTGAGTTATATTTCCAAAGATATCAATTTTTCCTTAATCCGACACCTGAGCAAAACGTTATCACCATTATTGTGAGAAATGGTAAGGGGTTGCAATAAATCCTCACTGTGAGGGCTATTCCACTGGACTAGGGGTCGCATCGCGAGGGATATTATACTTCAATAGGGATCAATACGCGGGGTCTATTTCCACAAGAAAAAGAGGCCTAGGGGCAATTGGGTCCTTTCTCTTCAACCCCAATCATCCAAAACATGATTTTTAATATTCCAAGGGGCATTATTTGCCCATCACCTCAAAATTTCTCTCTAGAAACCTTCCCCTTTCCCAAGAAAGTAGTTCTAGATTTTCCTATAAAGAACACAAGGATTTAAGTTCTGAATATATCATTTATTCAAGAATTTGTTCAATTAAGGTATGTGGGGTATTCATCAATGGGTTTCTTTCACCCATTGAGCCCAAAAACCCTCTCTTTGATTTAAATTATGAACTTTTCCTTCATTATAAAATTTTACATGTTCAAGATGAGTTTAATCCATGCTTTTCCTTAGTAATTAGAATTTAATCCATGTCCTCCTATGATTCCATGTAAATTAGGTTTTGTAATGCATTGAATTTAAAGTTTCTTTGTATATTTAAATTTATTCCATGTTAACTTATCTAATTCATGCATTTATCCAAGTGTATTTATTACCTTGCCATGTTTAAATCATTGCCATATTCTAACTCACAAAATTCATTAGTTTAACAAATGTCTTATGTTTTGAGTCCTTGAACTATGATGTTATATCACAGTTTTATCATTGTTATCAAAGATTGTAATCATTTAGTGCTAGCGGGTTATGAATAACCATTACCTATGTGTTTATTTATGTTTCATACCTTCCAAGTAATGAGTCAGTTAAACAATAAATATTATCATTTACACAGTTGTTATGATCATGTTGAGCATTATCAGTTGTTATGTTCAGTTGAACCTAAGTCAGTACCAGTGTCAGTTCAGTTAGGAGTAGGATTTATCCCCAAGTGAATGCAGGGATAGGGGCTCATCTACCATTAAAGGGTGTGACCCTTAATAGCAATCCTCGAGTTCTAAAACTACATAGCTAGTGTAGGTTAGAGAGGTTTTCCTGCTAGTTGAGGGGTGAGACATATCTTTTAGGAGCACCTTCCAGTACAGGATGGCTCCTTATTCATTTGGGACACTAGTTTATTGGCTCCACAAAGCCATGTGTTAGTACCTATGTCAAGGTAATGACAGCCTTCCAACTGGGGTTACATGTTTGACCCAAATTTTCTTAGATTGGGGCATGTCGATCACATGATAGCTCCCACAGTTTCAGTCAGTATTCAGTTTATCTTAGTTCAGGTTTGCTTGACTAAGTAATCAGATTTCAGTAAATATTTAGTCAGTTTTACAAATTATTCATGTTATTCTGATCATGTTAGTACATGCTATACTTGGTCTTGCATTCTCAGTTTTACATGTTCCTGTTTCCATGCTCAGTATCTATATATGACCGTCAGTTTAATTTTATAATATGTTCAGCTTTACATGAGATTTCCATACAATATTTAAGTTTTTACCGCTTCCCAGCTTTATTTCTACTTATTCTACAAAAGTAAGGATTTAAGAAACTAAGTGTAGTGTTTCACCATCTTATCAGATTAGGTTTGTTACTCATATTCTTAATAGAATTCACATTTTAGTTTATTTTAGTCTTGTGGTTAGTCTACTTGCACTTAGCATGCATTTTTTAAGATTATGTATCTATTCAGTTTTACTTGTTGCATTTACCCCCACTTAGTTCATTTCAAAGTACTAATCAACATATATGTCTATGTGCTACATTGACTCATAATGTAGGTACTAATTTTAGATCACACATCATAATCAGATAGTTAGTAGATTCTAGCCAGTAGGTGATGAGTCCTCTTATTTTGGGGACTCCAGCCAATTATAGTTCATGTACGATATTGTTATTATTCATATGTATTGATTAGTGGTAGTTGGAGGCATGTCCCAACAATCTATAGTCAGTATAGTAGAGGCTTCATAGGTGGTCAGTTTGAGTAATTACATGTAATGCAAGTTTCTTTCTTCAGTTTTATAATGTTGTAAACTCTATCATATTACATTTATTCAAACTTTCTCCTGATTAGGTTTCCTCTCAGTAAATTTAGTTTTATACGATTCAAATCAATTGCTTAAGAAGTATACTAGTTCATGGGTTAGATTGGGAAAACTTGTGGTTCCAAGCACCATGTTATGACTAAGGGGTAGTGTCGGGTCGTGACTAACATGGTATCGGAGAACAAGGTTCAAGTGTCTTAGGGTGTCTATGAAGTCTTGGCTAGTAGAGTCTTGTAAAATGGTACAGATAAGTCTGTACTATTCTATGAGAAGGTACATGACATTTAAGAAATATTTCCCTTCTTTCAGGTCTCAGATTGGGTTGTAGAAAGTTTCTCTAAGAAACTTATACAGATTCTCATCATACTTCATTCATGTCAACTATGCCTTATTTTGAAGGTACAAAGAACATTGAAGCTTAAATTTCTATAGATAGAGTTTTCTCAGACAGTCTCACAGATAGTTACGAGATGACAGTTTGGCTTGAAAAGTACCCCACCAGTGCCTTTATGTTCCAAAATATGTCAGAATTTATTCATGATCATGAAAATTGTGCATTAAGCCAAAGTCAGATGATCTTTCAGATTCCTTCTCAGAATCCTATGATAGCATATGACTTAGAGTTAGAAGCATAAACCCAGAAGTATTAACAACAGTAAAGTGGGGTAATTATTTATTTGGATTTAGCAAATTATCTATCCATGGGGCTAGTTGTATGAAAGGTAAACCAGTAGTCTTGAAATAGTTCATGCTAGAATTTAAGTTTATTTAACTGAAATTAAGTATGATGGTGTAGGTGTGATTAGAGGTGTACCCAAGGTGATATGGGATTGTATTATTTCTAAGTTCTTACTCTGTGTGTTCTTTATAGTGCCTTTGAGTTGCTAAGTGTGAGTGAGGCTAGTTGTGTAGTATATGATTTTCTTACCAGCTAAGTTATAGGCTATAGGTTATTGATGATAAGTATGTTGTCGAGTAGGGTGTAAGTATGTGATAATGATTTCTGAAGCTAAAGAAAGTTAAGGATAATATATATTAAAGGAGTGTTCAATAATGAAGTTGGTATGTTCATTAAAAGTTTGGGAATATCCATGTTAAGTGTTAGAATCTAAGTTTGAATCTTGGATGATTGATCTAATAGTAAGAAGAGTTTAAATTCTAGATGTTGTGCACTCATGGTATGGGGATACTCATAAATATTCTAAGTAAGTAAGTGTTTAAGTTATTGTATGATGAGTATTGGTGTTATATAAAGTTAAGAGATCTATTTCAGAAGGAAGTATTAGCAGTGGGTTTTACACTTTAGGTGTGGTCTTTCAGGGTGAGTTTATTATTTAGGTGTATTATTATATCTCGGACCCTAGAATAAAGTGATTGCAGTTCATTTTAGAGTTTATTAAGGGGGTCTACAGACTTACAATGATAGCTTTAATCTAAGAGAGAGATGATGGAGCAAGAAGCCAAGCAAGGCTCTCAGATTCTTGTAGTGATTCCAGTGTGTTTTTGAACAACACTAGGGGGGAAAATTCCCTACCCAATCTTATATCAATGCGAAGTTTCATACTTCAGTCATCATGACATCTACTCATGCCTTACACGCTATCTCTATGATCATAGTTCATGTTTATGCACATCATAGAGAATCATGTACACTCCCAATTTTAGTATAAGGAGTTCTAGTTCACTCAACAGTAATAATCATATTCCTTGAATTTATGAACTCCAAAATTAGGTCATGCAACTCATGACCCATGTACTTAAGATTTATAGTATGCTCAGTTCCCATAACTCATGCTATACTCTTAATGACTAGTGAAATTTAGATTATGTCATGTAGGTCCTCAGATTAGATCTCTTTGATGAATCCATGATGTAGATATTCTATCCCTCAGGCTTCAGTTAAGTGTCAAAGTCATGTATAGTATTCTTTTATTCTTTAGGTCCTCATGTTCTAACCTTTCAGTGACCTCTCCGTAATGTCAAGGATGATGGTGATGAGCAATCATTTAGATAGGAGAGAGTAAATGTTTTATGTTGGAGAAAGAATGTTTTATGCGTGTTTTATCTAAGGCTATGAATGTGAAGGAAGATTGTGGAAAAGCTTTTGGTATATGTCTTGGTTAGTTGAGAATTCCAGGTGTGTCTTTTTGGGGATAGTGTATGGAAGTTGTTATTGACAAGAAGTGTTACAGAGTGTGGTAAAATTTCAAAGTTGGTTGATTGACCAAAAGTTTATTAGTGGGTATAATGATAGGCTTTATTGTTATATTGGTTTATAAGTTGATGGGTGCATTGTGCGCTAATGAATTCCTAGTAAGTTATTGAATTTAGTTGTTGATGAGGTAAGAACAATTATTCTTGAGATGAGAGTTGTGAAAAATGCACAGGGTATTAAATTAATTATTTATACAAGTATTATGGTGTTATGTGTTGTACCTTGTGATTTTAAGTTAGGCTTGAACATAGCCAGAGTATATAGTTCAACTCAAACTTTTTCTATTGTAGTTATATGTACCCATGTAAGGATTATAAGTTGAATAAATGAGCATAGTATTCAAAAGGACAAGTATGGTTGAGGGAGTATTTGATAAGTGTAGTTAAGCTTGAAAGTTAGTAGTTGCATTGCCTAAGGCAAAGTGATTCTATCCTAGCTTATGTTTCATAGGCATGATTATAGATTTGTAGTCATGTTCGATTCCTTATACAGATATCTTATTCAGATCATGCCCAAAATTCGTTGCTCCCTAATGTTATTAGAGCTTTTTACAAAGAGTGTTGTAGAAATACTCCAGTTGAGTATAGGCTGTCACTATAATTCAGTCCATATAGCCAAAAATTTTGTTTAGCAGATAGGCAGACAAGTTTCTATGGTTTTCCATCTTTCCACCTAGTCTTACTATCCGAAGTTTCATGAATATGGCTATTCCATGAGGTAGTTTCTTTGCATACAAATAAGTTACAAATTAAGTTCAGTCCAAGCATTATGTTTTAGATTCAGCTATTTATTTATGACTCAGTACATAAGTGTTCTGTGTATGATCTCAAATTTCCAAGTATTCTGGCTTAGACATTGTGATACCCTTTGTACGACCTTGGTCTCATTATCTCATGATTCGTGCTTACATAATGTACTTGGAAATGCTATGAAGCCCTTTTCTTTTGATCCCTATATGTGTTTTGTTGAGGAAAAATTCCCAATGAGAAGTTACGTACTTTACTCCATCCTTAGTAACTTTTGGAATTTTATTACATCAGTTATCACTTTTTAGTTCTATATGTAAGTTCATATCATGACATTTCAAGTGCGTTCAAAAATTAGTTTCATGACAGATGTTTTAATGTTTCAGCTGATCTATATCCTTCACAACTAGACATGTCATTGTACACATTCCATATTTATAAGACTTCTACAAATTCCTATCCATCATTAGAGGACGAATGATTTCATAGGGATACAATGTAACACACTACATTGTTGAGCTAAAAATCAAACTGTTGTTCCTACATCTTTAAACTCGAATCCCATGATTTACATTTTAATACATGTGTCATGATCATTATCATAGAGCTAAGAGCCTTTGATTCAAATGAATTTTTGTATTTGATTATACAAGGGACAACTTTGAACATGTATAACTTTTGACAAATATGGAATTTTACAGCTTAAGACCCACCAAATGATATATAATTGAGTTATCTTTCCAATGATACTAATTTTGCTTTATCCGATACCCAAGCGAAATGTTATGACCATCTTTGTGAGAAATAGTATAGGGTCGAGATAGCCCCGCGCCACGAGGGATATTTAACCATACTAGGGGTCATGTTGCGAGGGCCATTCCAATGGGAATAAGAGGCCAAGGGGCGATTGGGTCCTTTTCCTTCAACCCCAATCACCCAAAACACGATTTTTAACAATCCAAGAGGTGTTATTTTCCCATTACCTCAAAATTTCTCACTCAAAACCCTTCCCCATTCCCAAGAACAAAGTTAAAGCTTTTCCTCTCAAGAATACAAGGATCTAAGTTCCGAGTACAAGATTTCTTGAAGAATTTGTTCAATTAAGGTATACGGGGTATTCATCAGTGGATTCCTTTCGCGCATTGAGCCCAAAAACACTCTCTTTGATTTAAAGTATGAACTTTTTCTTCATTATGAAATTTTACATGTTGAATATGAGTTTATGTAAGACCCCACAAAGTTCCCTCGTAGTCCGGGCCTTAGAGCGTGTCAAGTGAAGTGTAATTCCGAACCTAAAAGATTTAGAAGAGACTTCCCAAGTGATTTGTATTTAAACCATATAGAATTTTCTTAAATTTGATTTTTTTTCATGTAGAGAATTGACTTAGCTTTCCAACAATACCAATTTAGTCTAAATCTGGCATTGGGGTGAGAAGTTATGGCCGTTTTACTGAGAGTTGTTAGAACTGCCCAGGTGCGATGGACGATCCGATGGACCGTCGAGTCTGTGACAGACCATCAACACCAAGGCAGAAACTCCCTTTCCTGGCCCAGGTACGACGGCCAGGACGATGGACCGTCAAGGCTGCGATTGACCGTCCCCACTAAGCAAGTGTGGTCACATCTTGGCCATCGAGTGATGGACGATCCGATAGATCGTCAGACCTGTGATGGACCATTGATCCAACCATTGCATCAAGGTAGTATGTCCCTCTTCTTGTCATCGTGTGAAGGACGACCCGACTGACCGTCGAACTTGCGACGGACCATCGCTCCGACCGTCGCAGACCCCGTTCAGTATTTTTAAGTCCTTTTTAAAAGGGGCTTTTGGTCTTTTCCCTTTTAACCCTCAGATATATTCCTAACAAACTTGATAGCCTCATTATCTCCCAAAACATCCAAAGGCTAGGGTTTCTCCCTGAAGAGAAAATCTAAAACCCTTCTCCAAGAAATCCAAGAACTCACCATGGATTCTACAAATTGAGTTGAGATTTTAGTTCCCCAAGTTCAAAGGTTGAAAGAACTCTCTCTCAAGAGTAAGAAGAAGAGTTTAGAGCAAGCTCGTCCATCCAATTTCATAATCTAAGGTATGTGGGGTTTTGAACAAGGGTAATCCTTTCACTCTTGTTCCCAAAGGCTTATTTAAACTACAATTCTTTGCAATTTATGATAATTTACATGAAATCGAATTGGGTTTTTCACCCATTGTTATTGGTTTTAAGCTTTTGATGTTTCCCTTGAATTTAGAGTCTAATGGCATGACTTTTACATGTTTTCTTGAGAAATTGCAGCTGGGTCTATACCCCATGATTTTAATCCTTGAGAAGTTAATAGTTGAAATGTTTCAGATATTGAAGTATATAAGTATGTTGAGATTTTGAGACAAATTGTTGAAATTTCCATATTTCTACATGGGTTATGAATCTATATGCTATCTATTATGCTTTTGATGATTTTTAACTTGAGAATGAATTATGGGTTATTGAGCCCTACTTGAGATTTGCAATTTTATGAACTCTTATGCTATAGCACCCATGATTTGAGTATTCTGAGATTGTTGAGAAATGTTTTGACCTAATAGTCATTGAGTTTTGAAATCCACTCTACTACATGAGATTACAGATTTGATTATTGGGTTATTATTGAACCATGAGACTATTCAAAAGTAGATTTTCATGATATGAGTGAGATAAACTAAAGGGAGTAGTATTTAGCACCGAGCGGGTAAGTTACTATGGTTTCTTACCCCAAAACTATGTCCTACCGTAGGTTGCGCCTGAGGCTGAGTTTATTATTATCATTGGGCCTAAGGCCGAGTTGATATTGGGCCCGAGGCTGAGTTTGTTTAGTGATCACTGGACCTAGGTTACACTCTCGGGCAAGAGTATGATGCCTCTCCCCAAAGTGAGGTCTCTTCCTTAGGAGGAAAAAATGTTGGACTCCATGTAGCTCGCATGGTTTATGTCGGTTAAGATAAACTCCCTAAACTAATGTATTTTCCATTGAGATAAGATATTTTCCTTTTAAACAAAAATACTTTTCCTTGATATGAGTATTTTTCCCTAAAGCTTGAAATGAGATATTTTCTTAACATGAATGAAATGCCTTCAAGTATGTTCCAAGGTTATATGATTTTCAATTCCAAGTATTTGATTTCAAAAGAGTTATGAGTCCTTGAGAATTAAAGAAGTTTTACTCTCCATGAGACATTGCATGAGTTGAACGTATTGCTTAAAGTTTTCTTTAGCCTTGAGTAATGAGAATAAGAGAAGAGTACAAATTTCAAGATGAAAGTATAATGATTCACGAGATTGTGTTACATGTTCCATTTTACATGATTCATGAGCTTCATATTTTATGCTTATTCAAGCCATGTGAGTCATTACTTATTACATGCATGATTTGATTAAAGAGTATTGATATTGTTTTATATAAATGCATGCACCCCCACATACTCAGTACATTCTTAAGTGTTGATCTATATATACGTCTATGTGCTACATTGTCTTATAATGTAGGTTCAGGTGCTCATTCCCAGACTCGTTAGTGACTTTCGAGTACCTCTGTCTATATTCCTATAGTGGTGAGTCCACATAGTTTGAGGACCTATCGCCAGACATTTCAGTATTTTGAGAGACTATGTTATTACTTTCAGTTCATTTCGAGTCAGTTGGGGACGTGTCCTAATGGCTTTCTAGTTCATGGATTAGTAGAGTCTTTGTCAGACTAGTTATCAAATTATGGTTGTGTTAAGGTTTTCCGATATTGCTTGGTCATTTGGACTAGGCATTTTCTCCGTATTTCCTTTCATATGATATGACTATGCTAGTGTTTGAATTATTTCATCTTGAAATGAGTGTTGTTGGTAGAAATAGGCTAAAAGGGTTAGTTGGGGCTACTTGTAGCCTTAAGAATCGCGTGACATCCCGGGAGGTGATTTTGGGTCGTTACAGTTTAATCCATGCTTTTCCTTATTAATTAGAATTTAATCCATGTCCTCTTATGATTCCATGTAAATTAGGTTATGTAATGCTTTGAATTTCAAGTTCCTATGTATATTTAATTTGATTCCATAACTTATCCAATTAATGTATTAGTCCAAGTGTGTATATTACCTTATCATGTTTAACTCATTCCCATGTTTCAACTCACAAAATTCATCAGTTTAACGAGATGTCTTATGTATTGGGTCTTTGAACTATGATGTCATATCACTATTTTATCTTTGTTATGAAAGTTTGTAATTATTCAGTGCTAGCGGGTTATAACCACCTGATACCTATGTTTTTACTTACATTTTAGACCTTCCATGTAATGAGTTAGTTAAACCATGAATCTTATCATTTACTCAGTTGTTATGATCATGTCGAGAACTATCAATTGTTATGTTCAGTTGAACATAAGTTAGTACTAGTGTCAGTTCAATTGGGAGTAGGATTTAGTACCGCGTGAACCCAGGAGTGGTGGCTCACCTGCCAGTAGAGGGTGTGACTCTTAGTATAAATCCCTGAATTCTAAAACTACTTAGCTAGCGTAGGTTTGAGATGTTTTCCTGTTAGTCGAGGGTTGACACATATTTCATAGGTGCACCTGCCAGTAGAGGGTGATCCTTTAGTCCTTTGGGACACTAGTTTTGTAGATCCACACAACCATGTGTTAGTACCCGTGGCAAGGTGCTGACACCCTTTCAACTGGGGTTATATATTGGTCGCCGATTAGCTTAGATTAGGCCATGTCAGTTACCTGATAGTTCCCACAGTTTTAGTCAGTATTTAATTTATCTCAGTTTAGGTTTGTTTGACCAAGTAATCAGATTTCAGTAATTATTCAGTCAGTTTTACAAATTATTCATGTTATTTAGATCATGTCAGTACATGCTACACTTGATTTTGCATTCTCAGTTTTACATGTTTATGTTTCCATGATCAGTATCCATACATGATCCTTAGTTCAGTTTTACAGCATGTTCAACTTTACATGAGATTTGCATACCATATTCATGTTTTTACCACTTCCCAGCTTCAGTTTTACTTATTCTACAAAAGTAAAGATTTAAGAAACTAAGTGTAGTGATTCACCAACTTATCGGATTAGGTTTGTTACTTATGTTTGTAAGATACTTCAAATTCAGTTTATTTAGTTTCTTGGTGAGTCTACTTGAACTTAGCATGCATGTTTTAAGATTATGTATCTATTCTATTTTACTTGTAGCATTCACACCAACTTACTCTATACATTCCAAAGTACTTATTCACATATATGTCTATGTGCTACATGGTTTTATAATGTAGGTACCATTTGTAGCCCACACATCATAATCAGATAGTTTGCAGCTTCCAGCCAACAGGTGATGAGTCCTCTTGTTTTGGGGACTCCAGCCAATTGTAATTGATATACCATATTGTTATTACTCATATGTATTAATTAGGGGTAGTTGGAGGCATATCCCAGCTATCTAGAGTCAGTATAGTAGAGGCTTCAAGATGGCCAGTCAGAGTCATTACATGTAATTCATGTTTCTTTCTTCAGTTTTATCATGTTGTAAACTCTTTCAGTATTACATTCATTCAGGCTTTCTCATGATTAGATTTCTGCTCAGTAAATTTAGTTTTATACAATTCAAATTAGTTGCTCAAGAAGTATGCCAGTTCATGGGTTAGCTTGGGACTACTTGTGGTTCTAAGCACTGTGTTACACTAGGGGATAGTCTCGAGTCGTGAAAAACTTGGTATCAGAGAACAAGGTTTAAGTGTCCTAGGGTGTGTATGAAGCCATGTCTAGTAGAGTCTTGCGCAATGGTATGGAAAAGTCTGTACTTTTCTTTGAGAGGCTACACGACATTAAGAATTATTTCCCTTATTTCATGTCTCTGATCGTGCTATAGAAAGGTTCTCTAAGAAACTTATACAAATTCTCATCATGCTCTATTCATGTCAACTCTGCCTTACTTTGAAGGTACAAAGAACAGTAAAGCTTAAATTCGTATAGATAGAGTTTTTTCAGATAGTTCCCACAGACAGTTACAGGATTACATTTTGGCTCAAAAAGTACCCCACCATTGCCTTTATGTTCCAAAGTATGTAAGCTTTTATTCACGATCATGAAAAATTATGCATTAAGCCAAAGTCAGATGTGCTTTCAGATCCCTTCTCAGAATCCTATGACAACATATGACCTAGAGTTAGAAGCATGAACCCAGAAGTTTTTATAGAAGTAAAGTGGGGATAGTGTTTATCTGGATTTTGAAAATTATGTATCCATGGGGATAGTTTTATGAAAGGTGAACTAGTAGACTTGAACTAGTGCATGCTAGACTTTAAGTTTATTTATTTGAAATTAAGTATGATGGTGTGGGTGTGATTTAGAAGTGTACCCAAGGTGATATGGGATTTTATTATTTCTAAGTTCTTACAGTATGTGTTCTTGATAGTACGCTTGAGTTGCTAAGTATGAGTGAGGCTAGTTGTATAGTATATTATGTTCTTACCAGCTAAGTTATAGGCTATAGGTTATTGATGATGGGTATGTTTTTGAGAATGGTGTAAGTATGTGAGGATAATTGATGAATCTAAATAAAGTTAAGGATAATATATATTAAGGGTGTGTTCAAGAATGAAGTTGGTATAGTTCATTAAAAGTTTGGGAATATCCATGTTAAGTGTTGGAATCTAAGTTTGAATCTTGGTTGCTTGTTCTAATAGTAAGAAGTGTCAAAATTCTAGATGGTGTGAACTTATGGTATGGTGATCCTCATAAAGATTCTAAGTTAGTAAGTTTTTAAATTACTATATGATGACTATTGATGCTATAGAAAGTTAAGAGTTCTATTTCAGAAGGAAGTATTAGCAGTGGGTTTTACACTTTTAGGTGTGGTCTTTCAGGATAAGTTTATTATTTAGGTGTATTGTTATATCTAAGACCCTAGAATAATGTGATTACAGTTCAGTTTAGAGTTTATTAATGGGGTCCACAGACTTACAATGATAGCTTTAATCTAAGGGGGAGATGAGGGGACAAGAAGCCAAATCAGGATCTAAGATTCTAGTAGTGATGCCACTGTGTTGTAGAATAACACTAGGGAGGAAGAAGCCTGACCCATTCTCATCTCAATGCAAAGTCATACTTCAGTTATCATGACATCTACTTATGACTTACACGCTATCTCCATGATCATAGTTCATATTCATGCACATCATAAAGAATCATGTATTCTCCTAGTTTTAGTATGAAGAGTTCTAGTTCACTCAACAGTACGAATCATATTGCATGAATTTGTGAACTCCTATATACACCAACCTGGTCCTGATCTAGGATTTCTAGTAATCATTCTTATCATCAAACTTATACATCCAGTATTTTATATGTATACAAAATTCATGAACTCGAACCATGGCTAAAAGAGTGCAAGTTTGTAAAACTGTTGTTTGAGATCAACTCCAGGTCTAAATCAGTATCAAAGAGTAGAATGGGTCGGAATCTCTCTCAATCGATGTAAATAGCAGTAGTAAAACTGTGGACCAGAATCTATCTCGATTAATTCTAACTTTAATCTCAAAATCTTATAATCATCCATTAAGGTGGTACAATTTTTGTTATGAAAGAATCTATTTTAAAAGTGAAAAGTGGAATAAAACCATTTTTAGGAAAATAGTAGTAAATCATATATTTAGTTGGAATTGTACCATTAAGTGAGCATGAATGTACTGAACATAGGCATGTCATCACCAATATCCATTCAAGACAATTATAAGTATCTAAACATCCAAAGACTACAGTTTTATCCTTTGCAAGGGTAAAGCACTCACCCGAAGTCCATGTAATATTATATCACGACCCTGGGCCCAATAATATATAATAAGCATAACCATAATACCATAGTTCGGGAAACTATAATAATCGACTTAGTCAAGAATTAAACCTTATACTAAAGGGTCATAATCCTTAACTATGTCTAACCTGCTAATAATCAAGGATAATAAGATCCTATCAGCATTAAGGGTCTATGCACCCTTCTATCCCCTGGAACTTATAATTTAGGGTAAGTCATGGTGCTCTAACAATAATTACATCCTAACATTCTTATGCAAAATGCAATATATATAATACACTATATCGTGTAGAAAAGTAGACAGAAGCCTACCTTGATGCCGAACTGCAAGTCCTTGAATCACCCATAAATCGTCTGCCTTAGCTGTCACGGTCCAAACCAGGGCTTTGCCATAATAGGTACCTCAAGTCCCACATGGATCAAAGATCACCCCATGTACCTAACCAAACCAACACACCACACCCTAATGTAGGTTGAATTTTGAGCATATAACAAGATAAAAGAATATTAATTTAAAGACATTAAAATAATTCTACAACCAATACCAACCGATACCAGTGTCAATGCCAATACCAATACTAACACCAATAGAAATACCAACACTTCCCATACCAATAGTAGTCTAACAAAGCCTCTAATCAAAACTAAAGAGTGTTCGGTCAGGACATGCCCCCGACAATAGCCAAAAACCTAATCCAAAGGAATTGTAAAAAAGTAAAGAAAACCATAAAAATACAATGAGGTCTTCCAAAGTGTGGAAGCTCACCACTTAGATCTAACTGGATAGCTGATCTCGAACCTAAGTTACTGGGCAAGAGAAGTAGAAGTATGACCAGTTCCTAAATAACATGGGGATACAACTTCCGAAGAAGGTCAGAAGGGTGAATGCTAGCATGTAACTTGGGGATAAAGATAACATAATGATATGATCAATAGCTTAAAATCATTCCAAGCCAGTGCACCTAGTCAAATGCATAAATATATACATATATATATATACACATCACATGCTGGGATAGGGAACAAGGATTAACATGCATTTAAAAACCTTAGCCTAGATTGTGTAGTTCAATCATCATATAATAGTACCCATGAGCTACATGGGCCCCAACTCAAATCCCCTGGTGGGGCCTTAGTGTGTGTAGCCGCACGAACCAGAGAATAATCTCATATATATTCACATGGGGGACTTGAACCCTCCAACATATACCAAGGTGACTTTAGAACCCAATCATATAATAATTTACGGGGGTCTCAAACCTCCCTAATCATGAAATAATAATGAGGGGGACTCAAACCTCCCCAGTAACTTTAACCCTCGTATCGGCAAATTCAGTTTCCAGTATTGGTCGTTCAGACCTCCACTTTCAAGACTCATCTACACAACCCTTATTAAAGTCCAGTTAAAACAATTATCACACATTCCCATTCAACGAACCACAATACACTTTTATGCATAGTTTATTAGTATCATCATAGAAACTACACTTATAATGTATCACATTATGCCAAAATAGTTTCTATTAACTTAGGGAGAACAACTCCCTTTGTTCATTACTACACATTGGTGAAACACCAACTCACTTTGTTCATTAAATCATAACTTTGTATTTCAAATACTTCTTTATATTATGCAATAGTTCAAGACTGATTAAATTGTACAAATTCCCATAGTTGTGATAACTAAAAAGAAATTTTGCATAATGGGGTTGGGGTTATAACTACTTCAAAACCACAAGTTTTGAAAAATCATCATTTTCTAGTTCACTCACCATACCCATGCACCCATGACGACGTCCAAGAAATACCTCTTATTAGATGATGATACGGTTGCTGTCAAGATATAGTAACCTAACTAAGGTTGGGTTCTAACCCAAGGGAACACGTGGCTTAGATATCAATAGTTGTAGTCAAAGACAAAATAGGAAAAGTAAATGGGGGGTTTTTGTTTGTAGTAATTGAGAGCAAAGAACAATATTAACTTGGTTGAAATCAGTCGTAAGTCACTAGGATGTGTTCCTTGTGCCTTATCAACTCCATAGGCTTATCATTCAAAATAATCTATTACCTTGCATGGAGAATCGAAAAGTTATGTACCTTCTACGGTCTTTTGGACGAGTAGAAGGATTTCACCCTTTACCTTTTCAGTCTCAGGGTGTCGCATTACTAACCCTTATCTTAATTCTAGTTAACTATTACCTTTTGAGTCTCTAGTAATTAAATAAAACCTAACCATCTTATGTAGATAGAACTTAGAAGCGTGGATCAATAATTAAACTCCAAATTACTATTTTCTTTATCTTTTCCTAGTCAATACTCCTCTTTTAGAGTAAGTAGCAATATCTAGGTGGGATCCTAATGTGTGCACCCATTAAGAAATCAATCGTAATGAAGATAAAGCAATACATACCATTAGTATTGGTTCAGATCAACAATCGCACTTCCCATACTTTGTCAATTTGCCAGGGTTTCCACAACCCTAGCTATAGGGTTTAGCCACTCATAATTGTGAAGAAATAAAAAAAATTAGTAATAGAAAACATAGATGAAACACAATGATAAGATGAATAAGAACCCACAAATGTAACTAAATAATCAAACAAAGTCAATACAAGGAAATCCTAAGGTCAAAGATGGATCTTAAAAACAAAATATGTTTCCAAGTGTTAAAAGTGTGCAACTCTTACAAAAAAGAACGTAAGAGGTATTTATAGTACATGAGAAAACCCTAAAAATAAATTCGGAATGAACTAGGAGAAAAATGGGTCAGTGGCCACCTTCTCTCTGTACCTGGAGTCTGGCATAGGCATAGTTAGTACCTGCGGTCTGGCAATGGGCGCAGGTGCAGACCGTAGGTTGCGGATGGACAAAATCCTATAAGTTAGCTCTCGAGATTTTGAATTTCTAGCACCTGCTTTGTCTACATGCAGTGCGTAGGTCTTCATGCGGTCCTTAGGTTGACTTATAAGTTGCCAGGAGTTAGTTTTTTAGCTCTTCTTCGACTCTCAAACATGCATTGATCACGATCAAGATGAAAAATATCCCAAACACCCATAATCGCTACAAAAGTGGCAAAAATATCTCTTTTCACCTTTTTCATGAACTTTGCATCCAAAACATGGTTTCCTGCAAAACTTACCCAAAATAGATCATAACTAACAAAAAGACCTCAGAAACTTGCATCTTTTCCTTATTTTGAGTGTCGAAAATGCTATATTTTTATAACATATCAACATAGAACGTTTCCATGTCCTCATGCCACAAAAACACAAAAAAAAACAAAAATGACGCTTAACTAGGAGAAACTAAGCTATTAAACACAGTCAGTCATCACTTAAACTAAAAACACAACATCCCCCTCCAATCTCAATTTTTAAAACAAACTGTGTATGAACATGAAGCACAATAGTGTGACACAATGGGATCAAGGCATGAAAATTACATTAGCAATAAATAACCACTTATATATACAAATTACACTAACTGAACAAGAAAATAGATAGAAATATAACTCAAGTTCCCTTACAACAAAGATGTCCCACTCACTCATATAAAATAATGCATGTCAATAAAGGGAAGGTCAAGAGACACTCATACTTAACAAAAAAGTTCTAATCAATGCATGCCAAATACTGTAGGCTTGCCCTGATTTTCTTTACCTTAGCATTTAGATAGTCAAGTTAGGATCACTATAGGACCCTTTTCTACTTGTAATGTAGGCTTAGTGGATGGTATGGTAAATATTGACATATAAAGTGAGTAAGCCTCCTTGGCACTACCCTAACTGTGGGGTCTCACTTACTAACCAAATAACTTTTTTATTCCACCCTTATTGCTCCGTTTTATTCTTTTATGCACATCCAGGTTGGGCGTGGTTTCTTTGTTCTTTCTTTTTCTCTTTTTCATAATTTTTCTTTTTTTATCACACCCAACCCTTCTAACTTTTTCTTCTTATTTTACCCATCTTCATACCCATTTTACACTATACACCCCTATGATAGCCACCCTCAATTTAGGCATTTTTTCTATGTTGATGTGCACAATGTCCAAGAGGTAGCTGGGCCAAACCAGGTAAATTATAATACAAATAGAAAGGTGAATGGTGAAAACAAGAAAAATAGGCTTACAAGGAGCAAAGTAGGGAACAAGGGATATCATTCACACATATAAGGTCATTTAGGCTAAAAGTGAACTAAAATAAAAATGGACTATGGTCCTTTCCTAATCGACTATCCTTCAATCTAGGCAAGACTAACCAGGAAAGTTCTAAATTCGATATACAAAGGGAACTCGATAGTATCTCTTACACACACAACACAGAGTCAATATCACCTACTACTACCTATCCAGTTCATGCAATTATCAACAAATGGTTATCATATCCCTAATCCTAATTCCATAACAAGATCCACAAAGTTCACATATATATACATCAACAGAGTTCTAAAAAATCAAAATTTTGGAGGGGTATAAAAAATCAGTCAAAACATGACTACTTTCTTAAATACTTATTATCTCTTAATTACACATATAAAACACGATATGAAAAAAATACAATATGACACTAAATTATCCTAGACATGCCGATTCTACATACCTACCGCAATCGACAGAAAAAGAAGCACAACAATAAAAACTCGTGGCGGAATGGTATGCCTACCCCTAACTAAAAAACTATGCACTTTCCTCAAGCTGTAAAAACAAAACAAAACATAGGGAAGTGAGAAAATACCTAGGACGCACTAGGCGCCCGAGTCAGGAGCATCCCTGGATAGGGGTATATCAGTTAGCAAAGGTGGTGGTGGTGGAGGTGAACTACAAGTAGATGAACTCCTTGCTATAGATGCACGCCTTTTCCCGTAGACGAATGCAGTCTCTAAAAAATCATGCCTGGTCTTTTTAATGGCCTCTTTCTCTATCAGATAAGGGTCCTGCAAGTCATCTATGTGACCTCTCTTGGTCCTAATTATTGGGACCTACTCATCTTACTCCACAAAGAAATCAAAGTATCTTGATAAATGTAGAGGTGATATATGGACCACAAGGGGTATAATCAAGGAAGTAGCTACTACACGACTGTCTGTAAGAAAGCGTACCCTTGATCGTAGGATATCAAAATCCTCCCTTATCTGAATTAGATCTGGAATACCTGTCTTTGTATATTGGGATATAACCCATCCCTCCAGCTCATCAATCCGTGTATTAAAATCAGAATGCAACTCTAAAAGTGTGGCTCTCTGAGCAACCTTCCATCAAGCCTCGACCTGCTCAAATCTGTCCCTAACCCCTGATTTTATTTTCCCAAAGAGGGTATTTATCTCATCCTTGACAACCTTTAATCGAGCAACTGTGTCCATCTAGATATCCACTAAGCATTGAAAAAACTCCCTAGATATGATGATCATACATGTCGTAGGAGCTGTAGAGGATGGGTGAGCAGGTTCTGTAGATACACCAACTCTGAGGTCTAAGCTAGGGATGAAGAAGAAGTAGCCTATGTCCCCTTACCCTGTGTACTCAAATTAGGATCATCTCTCTGCTCCCATATCTTCATATCCATACTAACACCCGCATTATCTCTATGTGTCTCATTAGTCTCTGCAGAAACTGTCGAGCCCTCAAACTAGTCCTGTGGTACTGTTGTCTGCTGTATCGATCTCCTAGAAGTACCTAGAGATACTAGACCCTTCATGGTCTTCGTATGTGCAGTCGCAGTTGTAGGTACCCTCTCATCAATACATAGTAACTCAGGTACTCCGACCTGGTCATATAGCCTCTGGATCATGCAAGGTAATGGAAAATTAGTTAGCTCACCAAAGGCTCTATCATGCAACTTATTCCCTAGAATAGAAGAAAAATCAACAGCATAGTCGGCCATCAGACAGACAACCAATGTTACTTCTTTCCACGCTAATGTGTTATCTGAAGCAGCGGGTATCAGTCTATATCAAACCAGTAACCACCAAAACTTGGCCTCTACTGTCAAGAGGTCCTTCTTGATCATAAATTTCCCCTTAATCCATGGGGTCGCATCACTAGTGGTGAAATATAACTGGCTATCCACCTACCCATCTCAACCCTCTATAGACGGTGCTCAATATCCTGTATAATATGTCGACCCTATGTGAACCTCAGTATATGGTCTCACTCAAATGTAGATTTAAGAGTGATGTAATCTGGATCAAAGATAAGTCTACGGATAGTCTCTATCAGTATGTCAACTCTGATCCCTTTAACCAGTATGTGATCAAGTTGTGTCTATCGAACAAATCTAATAAAGCCTAAATGATGGCGCATAGGATGGGATACAGTTGCTCTGTAGATTACATAAAACTCTCGTACCATAGATGGGTTATAGGATCTGAGTGGTATGGTTATCCACTTTAGCTTATATCTATCAAATACTACCCATAGCATTGGTACTCGCTCTAGCCCCGATAAGTCAATCTAGTGCCCCTCATAAATATATCTCGTAGGCTTGCCCAGCTCCTAAACATGACTATTGATATCATAAATCTCCCACATCCCATCCACACACCACCTCAGAGGTCCCTCCTCCGTGGTTTCCATAACCCTAGCTAAGGGAATTAAACGCTCATAGTTATGAGATCAATCATGGAATCCACAGATAAAATTATAAAATCACTATCATTATAATGAAAGAAGAAATCCCAAAGTCTTAAATTGAGTAACAAACCAAGAACAATAATATAGTTGAGAACTTATCCCTAAAGGGGCCTCCTTCTCAATCAATCAATATGTGAATGTGTTTTTCAGAATATGTGAATAGAATAAACTAATAAGCTAAACAAATCCTAAAAGGGTATTTATAGATTACAAGAAACCCTAGAAGTCTAATCCTAACTAAAATAGGAAAACCTAATTACCCATACATAACAGGACTTAAAAACATTATAGGAGTGTAATTGGGATACATAGAAACCCTAGGGAACAACTTTGGAATGATCCATGAAAATCACTATTGGTGGCCACCTACTCTCTAGCACAGGGCACAGGTACTACCTGCGGTTCTAACCCTGGGTGCAGGTACAGGCTGCAGGTACAGGCTACAGGTACATGTTCTGCAGCCTAGCTCTCGGGAAATTAGTTTTTGATACTTGTTTTGCCTACATGTGGACCGTATATGCTACTTGTGGTCTGTAAGTTGACTTATCAGGTGCAAAGGACCCACCATCAGATAGATAATTGAATGATATTTCCAAGGATACAAATTTCACCTTAATCCGATAGTGGGGTGAAAAGTTATGGCCAAATTACTGAACGACTGTCAACTTTCGGGATCTTCAATTCTAGTACTTTCTTTGCCTACTTGCGGTCTGTAGGTCCTACTTGTGGTCCATATGTTGACTTAGTAAGTGCTGAGAGTCATATTTTGGGCTCTTCTTCAATTCTCGAATATGCTTTGATCATGACCATGCTAGAATGTGTCCCCAATAACCAAGATTGGTCAAATAAGTAGCCAAAAATATCACTTTTCATCTTTTTCTTGAATTTAGCATCCGAAACCTAATTTCCTGGAAAAACCTCCTAAAACACATCAAATCCAACAAAATAGACTTAAATAAATGGATATAAGCATCTAAAATGCTATAAATTCATAGCACATCAACACTCTTAACATAGAACATTACATGTCCTCAGGCAATAAAACATAACAAAAGAATACGATGATGCTTATCGAAGAGAAACCTAAGATACCTATGATAGTCAATCATCAAATTAAAACTCAAGATCATTACCCTCTTCAAGTATAGTACTTTAAAAAACAACTGTGTGTATTAATGAAGCACACAATGTTACACAAAGGAATCATGCTATGGAATTTCATTAGCAACAAACAACTATGCATACAAATAAGTTACACTACCCAAACAAATAAGCAACTAGCAATACAACCCATGTTCCCTCATATTAAAGAAGTCCCACTCACTCATATATAAAGTAATACATGTTAATACAGGGACAGTCAAGACACACACTCACAAAAACATTTCCAATCAATTCTTGCCAAATACCATTGGCTTGCCCTTCTTTTTATTACCTTAGCTTTCAGATAGTAAAGTTAGGATCACTATAGGACTTTTCTCGGATTATAATGTAGGCTTGGAAACTGGTATGGTACATATGGACATTTAAAGTGACTGAGCCTCCTTGGTAGTGTACTAACTTTGGGGTCTCACTAATTAGCCAATTCCCTTTTATTCCACCCATATTTCTCCCTTTTAATTCTCTATGAACATTCAGGTTGGGTGTGGTTTCTTTATTTTTTCTTATTCACAATTTTCATAACTTTTATTTTCTTTTTCTCTTTTTTTTTTTCTACCACACCCATCCCTTCTAAATTTTTCTCTTATTTACCCTTCTTCATACCTATTTTACACTACACACCCCTATGATAGCCACCCTCAACTTAGGTGTTTCACCTGAGTTGAGGTGCACAATGTCCAAGGAGAAACATGGTCCAAATAGGTTCATTGATATACAAATAGGAAGGTGAAAGGCTAAAACAAATAAATAGGCTATAAGTCTTAAAGCAGAGATCAAGGGATACTATTTCACTTAGGGAAGGTCATTTAGGATTAAAGTGGACCAAACTCAAAAACGGCCCATGATCCTTTCCTAAACAACTATCCTACAACCTAGGTAAGACTAATTGGGAAAGTTCTGGATTTAGCACACAAAGGGAACTAAATAGTATCTCTCACACACATGGCACAGAGTTACATTACAAGCTATTACCTATTCAGTTCATGTAATTATTAGTAATGATTATCTTTTCCCTAATTCTAATGCTATAACAAGATCCAAAATACTCACATATATATACACATGCACACAATTCAAAAAAATAAACAATTGGAGAGGTAGTACCATTTATCTCAAAAAGCAACAAAAATATTTCAACTGCCCTAGATGCTTATTTTTCTCCTAGTTAAACACTAAATATCACGAAACAAAACACAATAAGACTAAACATGCCGGATCTACTAGGAACAAGACTCTGGGGAAAAGAGGCACGACAACAAAAACCTCAAGAGGAAATCAAGACCTACAAGCAGCCCCAACCCAACTTAAAATCATGCATTGTCCCCAATGCATCAAACCTCTACAAAACTAGAGAGTTAGGAACATACATGTGGCACCATAGGCGAGAAGATCTGACATCAATAACATAATATGAATTCAAAAAACAAAATACCTTACGTTACCTATTAAGAAGCGCCTAATTTTATGTCACGACATGACGAGACTTAGTTGGGTACTTGGACTTCCCCAACAATCCAATGGATACCTTGATTATTTAGAATTCATAAAGTTAGACCAATAATTGGCCTTCAAATTTCTCTTTTCACTTTGAACTTTTAAACTGCACCACTAATTATTTTTTTAATTTCCTATTATGCTCATGGGGCGGAGGTAGAAAAATAAAGGACCCAAGAAATAGATATGACATGCAATACTTCTTGTCCCTTATGTGAGGAATGTAGTTCTTTGATTCTGGATTAGTTAATTAACGAATATAGACATATGTTTCGTCCTCCTTGCACTCTTCTCCAGGATCAGATGGGTTGACCAAGATCTAACTATCCAAACACATTATAGAAAAATGCTTTGAATGAGGTTTAATATGCCCTAACTCATGATTTGCAGTCCTCTTTACATCCCCACATAACTTTAGTATGCTCTCCTTAAGAGTGACACCACCTATAAGAGCATGAGCAGTTTCTGACTCCTCCAATTCAGCTTCTCACGTTGGCTTTGCAGGAATTTTTTAGTCTCACACCACCCTTAACTAAGTTGCTAGGCATTGAACACAATAACTTTTACATCCAACTCTATTTGTAAGTGGCATATATCCAAGACAAACCTATCAAGCTTTTGAAAATGATCTTGTCTTCCTTTTTCCATGAGTGCTAATGTATCAAGCATGCTTTCACTATGTTCCACCAATATATTTATCACACTCCTACATGATTGCACCATATCAAAAGGAAAAAGTTCAATAAATAAGGAGTCATCATCACTCCATACATTCTCTGGACAAGTTGTCATCTCAAGAAGAGTAGGCAACAAAATAAATAAAGCAAAAGAAAATAAAACCCAATAACTTCAACAACTTCAATAAAGAATTTCGAGGCCATATTCCCCAACAATAGAGTCAAAATTTAGTAACACCCAAACTACCATTCCTTAGAAAGACAAAACAGTCACTGTCAAATATAGTAACCCAACTAAGTTAGGGTTAATCCCACAGGGAATAGGCCAGAAATGTATCTCAAAATTGTTACAATCACTAGGTAGTGCAAAAAAGTAAAAGGTGGGACTTGTTGAAATAGAACAAGGAAAAGAATTGGTTGCTCTTGGTTGTAAACAATTTACGATGAACACTAGGCATGTGTTCTCCCTGTCTTCTCAGCTCAGTTGACTTATCGTGCACTTGTTGAACTATTCTAATATCTTGCATGCAGAATAAATAAGTTATGTATATTCTATAGTGTTTTGGATGGGTAGAAGGATTTCACCCTTTACTTTTTGAGTCTCAGGATATCTCTTTACTAACCCTTATCTTAATCCCAGTTAAGTATTACCTTTTCAGTCTCTAGTTATTAGATGACACTTAACAATTATTCACTATATTCCATGATTAACATGGATCAATAATTAACTTCAAATTACTATTGTGATCTTCTTTTCCTCGTCGCTACTCCTCTTTTGGAGTAAGTAGCAATAATCTAGGCGGGATATTAATGTTGGCCACTGATAAGAAATCAATAAGAATGAAGAAAATCTAATACATGCAATAATCTTTATCTAAAATGACTAGGCACTTCCTATACTTTGTTAATCTGCTAGGGTTTTGACAAACCCTAGCTAAGGGAATTAATCGCTCATAGTTATGAGATCAATCATGGAATCTCGAAAAAAATTTTACAAAATCAATCTCACAATAATGAAAGAATAAATCCCAATGTCTTAAATTGAGTAACAAACCAAGAACAACAAGATGGTTAAGAACTTGGCCCCAAAGAGGCCTCCTTCTCAATCAATAAATATATGAAATTGTAACAAAACAAATTGACCTATCTGCAGCATCAACTCGCACCACGTACCTACGATTTAACTGCAGGCACAGGTACCACCTGAGGCCTGCCGGTGCTAGGCGTAGGTACTAGGCCAAAAATTCTGGACCACTTTTCTGCAACCCCAACTCGGTGTTTTGATATTTTTCCAGATACTTATGGTCTCGCAACTAAGTTTTAGGTCCCAAAAGTAAAATTAAATGCTAGAGTTCGTAACTCACCATTTTGCATCCTTAAATTTTTGACTTTTCGACTTATTACTCAACTTACCGTATAGGACTTGTCACCATGATTGGTTGATAACATAGTCCCTTTACCCAAAAATCAATGAATGTTTAATATTTATCATATTTTGGGTAAGGTCCACAAGCTAAAAACCTACAAAAAGACAAAAACAACAAAAATGTGAACACTATAATAGTGGGTTGCCTCCCACTCAGCACTTGATTTAACATGGCGGTACGACGTGGCTATATTGATTACTTAGACTTCACCAAAAAACCCATGGGTTGCCTCTCATGTAGTACACAATTTAACATCGCGGCATGACACGAGTATCTTGACTACTTAGAATTCATCAAGATACCCATAGGAATATCCTCCAGGGTCATCAATACAATCAATTACCATCACTACCCTTATGTCTATTTGCTGTTTCATTGATATTCAGATGATTAATGTCGCCTCCTCACCGTTGACTAAGAATTTTAGCTCATCTTTTTCTGTATCAACCAAAACTTTTCCCTATGGCCATAAATAGTCATCCAAAGATAATGGACATCTCAATTTCGACCACATAGTCCAAGATGACAAAGTTAGTTAGAAATATGAAGTTATACACCCTCACGATCATATCAAAAGAGATTCCCACAGGCTTCTTCACTGTACAACCATCCATCAATAGTCGCATCAAAGTCGGTTCGGAAGGGTTCAAGTTTAATTACTTGTATGGCTAGTGGCATCAAATTAATGACAACACTTAGATCACACAAGACATTGAAAAATTGGGATGACCCAATGATGCACAATTTTTTAAATGCTCTAAGATCACTCTTTTTCTATGCCTAGTACCTAGTCGTGACTGCATTGCAGTGGTGCATACCATCAACATCCTCAAAGGTCACTCCTTTCTTTCTTGTGAATATTTTTCTAATGAACCTAGAGTATCCAGGTATCTGCTCTAACACCTCAAAAAGAGGTATGTTCAAGCTAATTTCTCTCAGCATCTTAATAAATTGCTTGAACTTACCTTCCTCATTCTTCTGCCTCAATAGTTGAGGAAAAGGTAGGGGCGGTCTCAGAATCTGTCTGGCTTCTGGCTCAATGACCAGACCCTTACCTTTGTCTTCAGAAGCTGTACCTTTATCACCTGTTACCTTCTCAGACTCAACAGTAGGTTTCTCATTATTAACATCTTTAGAAGAAGGTAGTGGGGATCCACAATAGTGATACCACACCTCATAGTAATAACAAGTACATAACCACCTTTTCTCAAATTTTGTACTGTGTTGCTCAAAATGGTACCTGGATGATTCTAGTTCAGAGTTGCTGACATTTGCCCAAACTGGTTCTCCAACTGCTTGATATCAGTGGCATGTAACTCGACCTTCTGGGTCAACCTTAAAATATCAGCCTTAATCTCCTTAAGGCTGGTCTTCTAATTTTCTTGATTCTTCACCAACTTAGCCAACATCTAACCCATTTTAGATTTTGCATTGCATCTACCAGTATGAATATATTCATCTACTTTCTCCTTGTAGTGATCCTTCTTCCTCCAGTCACTATCTCTCTCTCTGCTATGGTCTCTATATCTGTAATAGTAGTTTCGACCTTGGTTCCATTTCCCTTTGGCTCAAAAACTCATCATCTTAAAATACAGATAATTAGTTTCCTCTTCTAAATCTGACTCGTATGCTTTGGAATCTGACCCGTGTGCTTCTATTGCATTCACTTTCTCAGAAGTCGCTTTTACAAACTGTTTTTCTAGCACCCCTAAATCAGTCCTTAGCAATACAATTTCTTATACTACTATATCATTAGCTGCTCTCTGGTCACCGGAGGCACCAATAACATGAGTACTGAATCCCCTTTCATCCTCACGAGTTTACAACCCTCGATTAGTGAGTGAGATCCATTCTAACATCTCTGATGTAGTCTACCAACGTAGTCTCATAAAAAATCCTTTAGAGATGGTGTTTTCCATGGATCTGTAACTAATGGTCAGTGCTCTGTAGAATATCTTTGATAAGATCATCCCTGAAAACTGATGATTTGTCACCATGCTTAGCTTTTTCTTAAGCCTGAACCAAGCCTTGTGCATGGACTTTGACTGTAGCTGCCTAAAATTATAGATCTCATCCTTGATCTACAATATCCTTGATAGCGGAAAGAACTTGTTTAAGAATTATCTAAGCAACTCGTTCCAAATTGTGATAGAGCCTCTTGGCAATTCCCCTAACCATAATGATGCTTCTCCTATAAGTGAGAAGGGGAAAAACCTCAGTCTAAGTGCTTCCTAATCTACCCCTGGAATGGTATACGAGGTGAAAATCCCAAGGAAATTTAAAAGGTACAAATTTGCATCATCGATAGGAAATCCTATAAACATACCTTTCAAATTTATAAGTTGCATCATCGCACTCGTAATGTCGAATTTAATGTCAGGGGTCAAAGTAAGAGGTACTATGGCTCCAGTCTCGGGAGGCTCAACGTATCCCAGATCTTCTTCATCATCTATGTATGGCTTCATGTACTAATATGCTGGTATTACTTGAACATGGGTACCTCTAGCTCTATTCTGATTCCCACCTAGTGCTGCTCAACGGTCTGCTACTTTTCTCTGCTCAGCAAGCTTTGCCACTCTATATACCCTCTGATCTTTTTCTATTTCCCTCTTCTCTACTTTAGCTTAAGCAATAAGCTCACTAGTCTGACAGTCAATAATATCCTTCACTCCTTCAGGCGGAAGTACATCATCACGAACCCCTTTAGTATATCAGCTCTTTTCTGCTTAGACATCCTAGCTGGTGTTTGTAAGATCCTTTCTGGATTCGGAATTAATGGGAGTAAGGTTTTGCGTTCTACTACGTATGCTAGGCATACACCGACCTATTCCCAACTAAGAATAAAAACAAATAGAAAAACCGAAAAACTGAAACACACTCAAGTCATTACTAACACCATGTTCCCCGGTAACAATCCCAATTTCTTGATGACATTGAAGCAATACCTCCTATTGGATGATGATACGGTTGCTGACAAGATATAGTAACCCAACTAAGGTTGGGGTCTAATTCCAAGGGAACATGTGGCTTAGATCTTAGTAGTTATAGTCAATGGGAAAAACATGAAAAGTAAATAGGGGAGGGGGATTTGTTTGTAGTAATCAAGAGCAAAGAACAATATTAACTTGGCTGAAATCAGTCATAAATGAAAATTAGGACTATGTTCCCCCCTGGCTTCTCAACTTCATAGGCTTATTATGCGTTGTTTAACCAATCCACTACCTTGCATATATAATCGATAATCTAAGTACCTTCTACAATCTTTTGGATGAGTAGAAGGATTTCACCCTTTTCGTTTTGAGACTCAGGGTATCGCATTACTAACCCTTATCTTGATCCTAATTAACTCTTTTGAGTATTTAGTTATTAAATAAAACCTAACCATCTTATGTAGATAGAATTTAGAAGCGTGGATCGATAGTTAAACTCCAAATATATGATTGTCTTTATCTTTTCCTAGACACTACTCCTCTTTTGGAGTAAATAGCAATATCTAGGAGGGATCCTAATATATGAATCCATTAAGAAATAAATCATTACGAAGATAAATCAATACATGCTATTGATATTGGTTCAGATGAACAATCGTACATCACTTACTTTGTCAATTTGCCAGGGTTTCCACAATCATAGCTATGGGGTTTAGCCGCTCATGATTGTGAAGAAATCAATAATAGTCATAGTAGAAAGAATAGATGATATCATAATGATAAGATGAACACAAACCCACAACTGTAACTAAATAATCAATCAAAGTCAACACAAGGGAATCCCAAGATCATAGATGATCTTGCAGTAAAAATATGTTTCTGAGTGTTAAAAGTGCAAAATTCCTACTAAAAGGTACATAAGGGGTATCTATAGTACATGAGAAAACCCTAAAAACAAAGCCCGAACGAACTAGGAGAAAACCAAGTCGGTGGCCACCTGCTCTCTGTACCTGCAGTATGGCACAGATGCAGGTAGTACATGCGGTTTGGCACAGGAATCAGGTGAAGACGGCAGGTTACGGATGGATAATTTCATAAAAGTCTAATCTCAGGAATTTGGATTTCTAGCACCCGCTTTGTCTGTATGCGGTCTGTAGGTCTGCATGCGGTCCATAGGTTTAGTAAGTGATTGGAGTCAGTTTTTCATCTCTTCTTCGATCTCGAGCATGCATTGATCATGATCAAGCCAGAAAGCTCCCAAAAATCCATAATCCATAATGCATTGATCATATGCCTTTGCTAAATTAACAATGAGGGAAGAGTAACATGCCTGAATCATGAAGATTTACGAAAAAAAATTGACCTTTGAGCCCTTAGATGACCAAATTGGTGAAACCCTAGCTTGACTTGTTTGAGCAGATTTAGAGAGAGTGTTTAATCTATTAAAGTGTTGAATGAATGGCCAAAAGTGTTTTATGGATGTGGGATCTAAAGAGTTTTAAGTGGTAAATGTCTAAAGTGCCCCCAACTCAAAAGCTGGAAAAGCATCACCTTTGGTTATGAGTAAACTCCTTGACTCGTACCGACACCTTACGACTCATGACCATGAGTCGCAACCAGGACAGTATTCAGGACCCCCAACACTATTGTCCCTATGACTCAACCCACCAACTCATAACATGATCCTACGACTCGAAGGGTTCTACTCACGAGCAATACAAAACCCAAATGAATTAAGTACTGGACATTCTACGATTTGAACCTACGACTCATAACATATCCTTACGGTTCATAGTGATCTACTCGTACTCAGAGCAGAATCAAACCTCAAACTCACTAGTTTGGGTACGACTCAACCTAATGAGTCGTTAGGACACCCTATGACTATGGGGGTCCAATCTTAACCAAGGCAGTGAGCCCAAATCTCAAGAAATTTTCAAGGGCCAAAATCTGGGGTGTTTCAATTCTCCCCTACTAGGATCATTCATCGTCGAATGGTGGGACAAGGGAATTACTAGCACAATTTGACTCTATATTCCCTACTCTTACCTTTAACAAATTAAGAAAATAAAAATGTTAAGAAAATCACTCATTCCTTTAACAAAGTCATAAAACAAAGATGTTAAGAATAACATATAACTTACGTATGATTATTAGGAGCGGAAAACAAGAACTGATACTTGGACTTCATGTCCTTTTCAGCTTCCCAAGTTTACTCTTCAACCTTGTGGTTCCTCCATAGAACCTTTACCGAAGCTGCTTCCATCGTCCGCAACCGACAAACTTGCTGATCTAAAATTTCAACCAGGACTTACTCAAATGATAAGGATTCCAAAATACCAATACCCTTGATAGGCACAATCAATGATGGATCACCTACACACTTCCTCAACATCGAGACATGAAACACTACCAATCTTCTTCAAACCAAATGCGGGCCAATATACCGGGGATCGATCTTCTCCTTTTTTCCTGAACCGCATCGATCCCTTCATGGGAGATACCTTCAAGAACACCCAATCGCCAACCTCAAAATCTATCTCCCTATTCCTCACATACGCGTAGGAATTTTGGAGGCTTTGGGATGCTTTAAGTCTATCTTGAATCACCTTCACCTTCTCTATTGATTGGTGAACCAAATCTGGGCCAAACATTTGTGCGTTACCAACCTCAAACCACCCAATAGGAGACCTACACCTCCTAATCCCACTAATAGAGTGGTATCTAGTATTATACGCCAACTCAACAAGGGGAAAATTGTCAACCCAACTAACACTATAGTCAATCATGCAAGCTTGAAGCATATCTTCCAATGTCTGAATAGTCCTTTCCACTTTCCCATCCAAATATGGGTGGAAAACAGTACTAAGGCTCTACTTAGTTCCCAAACCTCTCTGAAAAGAATGCCAAAAATGTGATGAGAACTGAGTACTAAGATAAAAAATAATAGAAATAGATTCCCCAACAACTTCACGATCTCTTGGAGGAAAAACTTCGCATAATCCTCTGCCGAATAATTAGTCCTTAGGGGCAAGAAGTGAGCAGACTTAGTCATCCTATCTATGATGACCCAAATTGAATTAAACTGATTTCGAGATTGAGGAAGACCAATAATGAAATCCATATTAATCACTTTGTGGTCTGACACTTGTGCACCCTGAAGCTGGTCAAACAAATTATCAATTCAAGGAAGAGGATACTTATTCTTTATCATAATCTTATTCAACTGACGATAACTAATACACATTTGAAGGGAACCATCCTTCTAACGCATGAAAAAAATAGGTACACCCCAAAGAGACACACTAGGACGGATAAATCCCTTGTTAAGAATGTCCTTCAAATGCTCTTTAAGCTCTTTCAACTCAATTGAAGCCATTCTATAATGAGGGATAGAGATAGGATGAGTGTTTGAAACAAGGTCAATCCCAAAATCAATCTCCCTATCAGGAGAAACACCAGGATGATCATTAGGAAAACTCTTGGAAAATTCATTAACCATGGGAATGGATGTTAATGAAGGACCCTTTGAGTTGGAATCTTTAACCCGATACAAATGATAGAGAAATCCCTTGGAAATCATCTTTCGAGCTCTAAGATATGATATAAATCTTCTTTGAGGCACTAGAGAACCCCCTTCCCACTCAATGACCAACTCATTAGGGAATTTTAAATTACCTTACAAGTCTGACAATCTAAGAAGTCATAGAACGAGTGCAACTAATACATCACTAATACGATATTAAAATCAACCATGTCTAACTCTATCTGATCTACCAGAGTTTCTTTACCCCCAATAGATACCACACTACCCCTTTAGACTCTTCCAGCAACCACCGAGTCACCCACTAAGGTAGAGACAGAAAAAGGATTGGGGATGCACTTGGGACCAAAACCAAAATGCACAACCATAAATGGGGTCACATAAGAAAGATTAGACCCTGGATCAAGAAACCAATACACATCACAAGAAAAGAGTTATAACATGCCAGTAATAACATCGGTAGATGCCAAATCTTGGCAGGTAGAAAGAGCATACAAACAATTTTGGCTAGTACTGATATTAGAAATAGATGCAACACTCTTTGGTGAAGGAGATGATGAAGAGGAAAATGGAGTTTTATTTTCCCCTAATAAAACCTTAGAAGTACAATACCACTGCAAGTGACTACTCTTGCCATATTTGAAATACTTGTTCCACTCTTCTTCATAACCCATGGTGCACTTGCCTGCAGAATCTATAAGGAAGATTTAATTGAGTGGATTGAGTCTCACCAACCTGAGATTGGGAACCCTATGCCCTAAATACACTATCATATTATGAACAATGATCACCCAAAAGCTTTAGATAAGGAGAACTAACCGTAGAGTAGGAACCAAAATTCTCCCACTTCTTCCTTGACCACTTTCCACCATCTCTACCACTCTGTTGTTGATTTTCACCATGATCAGAAAATCTAAACTTCTTATTCTACTCTTCCCAATTTTAGCCTACTTCTTCTCTTCCTTAACCTACAGGATATACACAACCAATATAGAGATGTCCATGTCCTTATTCAGCAAGGCAACCTTACTTTCTATAATCAAATCATGGGATAACCCAGAAGCAAATTTTCTTATTCTAGCCCTCATGCTAGACTAGTACTCAGGAGCATATTGGGATAACGGATGGAATTTTAAGGCATACTCCTTGACCTTCATCTTGCCTTGCTTAAAATTAAGAAATTCTTCCGTTTTCTCCTCCATGAACTCTTGAGAAAATAAGTGATTGGGTGATCATTGTTCATAATATGATAGTGGATTTAGGGCATAACGTGGATCGGTAGATGCCAAATCCACTATATACTTCAGTTGAAAGGCAGGGAATTCTACACCTTCCACATTAGTAGAATGCATAACGTGGTAGATCTTCTCATCTCATTAAAAAAACCTTAAGGATCCTCCTCAACCCTAACATTAGTGAACACAAGAGGGTTCCACCTCATGAACCGGCCAACCCTTGTGGCCTTAAAAGATGGAGTAATGATGTGCTATAGAAATATAACACTTTTGATGGTTAAAATAAGGAAAATTTACAAGATTTTGAGTCCTTTTGTTAGATTTGATCTGTTTTAGGTATGTTTTACAGAAAACCGGGTTTTGGATGATAAGTTCATGAAAATGGTGAAAAGGTCTTTTTTGCCACTTTTGGAGTGATTATGGATATGTTGGATGTTTTCTAACTTAATCATGATCAATGCATGTTCGAGAGTTAAAGAAGAGTTGAAAAACTGACTCCCGACACCTACTAAGTCAATATATGGCCACAAGTAGGACCTACAGACCGCATGTACACAAAGCAGGTGCTGCAAAGTCAAAATCCCAAGAGCTGAACATTGCAAGATTTTTATCCTACTACCTGCTCCTTGTGCTTGGGCCACAGGTAGTACCTGTGCCCTATTAGACCTCAGGTACAAGGAGCAGGTGGCCACCGACCCTATTTTCTCATATTTCATTCGAGCTTAATTTTTAGGGTTCTCTATTATAATATAAATATCCCTTATGTACTTTTTTGTAGACGTTTTGCACTTTTAACACTTAGAAATTTATTTTGATTTAAAGATCCATCGTTGATCTTGGGATTTCTCTATATTGACTTTGATTGATTATTTAGTTTATGATTATGGGTTTTCATTCATCTTGTCATTCTGATTTTATCTTTGCCTTTAAATATGATTGTTGTTGATTTATTCACAATCATGACCGACTAAGTAGGGGAAGTACAATTGTTGATCTGAACTATTACCCATGGCATACATTACTTTATCTTCGTTATGATTGATTTCTTAATAGGTGTAAAAATTAGGATCCACCTAGATATTTCTACTTACTCCAAAAGAGGAGTAGTTATTAGGAAAAGATAAAGAAAATAGTAATTTGGGAGTTAATTGTCGATCCATTGATACACAATGGAATATAGTAAATGGCCAATAGATTTCATATAATAACTTGAGACTCAAAAGGTAATAGTTAACTGGGATTAAGATAAGGGTTAGAAATGCGACACCTTAAGACTCAAAAGATATAATACCCCGCATGTTTCTAAGCTAGGAAGTGAATAAGTTTTCCTACATATGAAACCTCCTATCCTGTGAGTAGCATTTTAGTGCATGACTTACTATGAATATCCTAGTGATAGGATAGCTTATGATGCATTATGCATATTCATATGAGTCACTTAAAGTAATACAAGCTAAGAGTTTTTGAACCCATTAAGTTTTAGTGTTCGATTTCATAAGTATATGGGCATGTCGTTTAGGTTACTACCTCCCACAGTCTTAGTTATAGTTACAGTTTCAGTACTAGTCTTCAGAATAGAAATCAGGAATTAAGACAGTCAGATACAGTCATCGATCTCAGTAAGGAACTCAAATAGTTCCATTGATTCCTGTACCATCCAATCAGATAGGCTTGGTACCATATTCGGATGCTTATTATTAGATCTAGAGGTCACCGGGAAGATAGGCTTGATCTCAATTTCAGATTCAGTTGAGTTTTCACATTATCTGTTTTAGATATCACTCGTTAGCTAGGAGTGATCTCAGACTTAGATGTTCAGATATAGTTTGGAACTTAGATAGTTTCATTGATTCTTAGAACATCCCATCAGATAGGCTTGGTCCCATATTCAGATGCTTATTATTAGATCTAGAGGTCACCAGGCAGACAAGCTTGATCTCAATCTCAGATTCAGTCGAGTATTCTTATTATCAGTTTTAGAGATCACTCGTTAGCTAGGACTGATCTCAGACTTAGATGTTCAGATACAGTTTGGAACTCAGATAGTTCCATTGATTCCTGGATTATCCCGTCAGACAGGCTTGGTCCCATATTCAGATGCTTATTATTAGATCTAGAGGTCACCCGACAGACAGACTTGATCTCAATCTCAGATTCAGTAAAGTATTCTCATTATCAGTTTCAGAGATCACTCATTAGCTAGGACTGATCTTACACTTAGATGTTCAGATATAGTTTAGAACACAGGTAGTTCCATTGATTCTTGGATCATCCCATCAGATAGGCTTGGTCCCATATTCAGATGCTTATTATTAGATTTAGAGGTCACCCGACAAACATGCTTGATTTCAATCTCAGATTCAGTCGAGTATTCTCATTATCAATTTTAGAGATCACTCATTAGCTAGAACTGATCTCAGACTTAGATGTTCAGATATAATTTGGGACTCAGATAATTTTCCCCCGAATTAGGACTGTTAGATACAGTCATCCATGTTATCAATTATTCAGTATCTCAGTATCACGAAACTCATGTTGTCAGAGTTCAAACTCAAGTAGTCAGTATCTCCACGAGTTCGGTAGAAGTTACGTATGTATTCTCACATTCATATTAGTCAGCATGTTCATGCATATAAACCCCATGCATTTAGCCTACCCCTACATATACTCAGTACTCTAGTTGCAATGGCGCATTTGCGCAATGGTGCTTTCTTTTTATGTTACACCATAGGTTCTTAGGTGCAGATTCTAGATCAGCAGTAGCAGTTCAGTAATAAGTGAGTCCTCATCTTTCAAGGACATAATCGTTACATTTATTATTCCAGTATTTTAGTTTATTTTTAGTTTTTGGAGTTAGTTGGAGACATGTTTCTTCAACTCCTTATTCAGATAGTTTAGAGGCTTTCAGATGATTATAGAGTTTTCAGATTTAGACTTTAGTATTTTCAGTTTTGTTTTGGTACTGTGATACCACCCTATTTTATATATCTTATTATTCAAGATTGAACCTTACACCCTTTTTGTTCATGTTTACGCATTTTATATGAATATTATGTAGTTACAGGTACAGATATCAGTCATGGGTTAGCTTGTGGTCCTTCGGGGTCATGAGCACCGTGTAGAATTCCGGTTCAGAAAATTAGTGTGTTACAAAAGCAAACTTGGTATCAGAGCCTAAGGTTCAATAGAGTCCTAGGAAGTCTGAGAGCTGCATCTAGTAGAGTCTTGCACATGGGTGTGTTATGTGCCACATTTATATACAGGAGGCTATAAGATGTTTTAAGAAAAGTTTCTCTTCTTTCAGTATTCATGTCGTGCCAGTGAGCAGTCAGATTTGTATATCTTATTTTCTCATCCTTGCATCTATTCATGCTATCCAAAATCTCAGAAAAAGTAACAATTTCAAGGTAGAACCTCCTAGTAGTTGCAAGTTCAGTTCATGCATCATGCATTAGTCTTAGCTCCCCAATGTTTTCTTATAATCTAGTTCGTAGACGCCCTGTGCATCACCCCAGTATCTCAGCAAGATAAATATTCCTAGAGGGACATAGTGTCCCAAGGGGGGGATACCCCACCTTTTCTTGATGCTTTCATGTTCCCGTTATAAATTAGTTATCAAGTTCAATGACATAATCATTCAAGCTTTCAAGAGTCAGCTCAGTCAGATATTCAGGCATTAGATATACGTGTTCAGTAGAGAAAGTACTATGTATCAGTATCATCACTCATACATTTACATATCATGTAAGTCATTTAATCATACATCAAATATGCATGGATTCAGTCTTTCAGTTGTGCATCAGATATGCATTCTCATTTTGAGAAAACTCACTTTATTAGAATCCTCAGTCTTATATTCATGAATCAGCTTCCCATGCATCAGATATGCATGTTCAGTATGTTGTGCTCATCTTTTAGTCATGTCAGTTATGAACCCATGTTTGAATAGTGTATGTCTTGTACGTACTTTATCTTATCATCTCTCCCGCCTCAATTAATTTCCATTCGAGGACGAATGTTCCCAAGGGGGAGATATTGTAATACCCCGCATGTTTCTAAGCTAGGAAGTGAATAAGTTTTCCTACGTATGAAATCTCCTATCCAATGAGTAGCATTTTAGTGCATGACTTACAATGAATATCCTAGCGATAGGATAGTTTATGATGCGTTAAGAATGTTCATATGAGTCACTTAAAGTAATACAAGCTAAGAGTTTTTGAATCCATTAAGTTTTAGTGTTCAATTTCGTAAGGGTCATATTTTAACGAGTATAACTCGATGTTAATGTGGTATTTCTGCATATTTAGACCCAAAAAATTGTAGAGAATTGATTATCTTTCCAACGATACCAATTTTGCCTTAATCCAATACCCGAATGAAAAGTTATGCCCATTTTTGTGAGAGACAGTAAGGATAGGAGATTGGTTAGGCGCCGCCCAACCAAACTTAGGCGATTGGTTAGGCTCCACCTAAGTCAGTTCCAAGTTCCAAAAACACTCCATCTTGAGTTATTTTGAGGGTAATTAAGTCTTTTAACACTCCTTACACGTCCCTAAACTTAACCCTATGAAATATATAGCTTCTAAACATATTACAACCCTATTAACATCTCAAAGCTCATCATCCAAGAGAACTAAAAGAGAAAAACAACTAGGGTTGCATAATTAAGCTTGAAGATCCAATTTCAAGGAAATTTCTCTGTCAATCATCAAGAATTTTTCTTCTAAGGTATGCATGAGTTGATTCATGGACTCCTTTCATCCATAAAGATCAAGAACCATCTTCTAAATTATGTATTATTATGTTCATGTTGTTGGTGGTTGATGTTCATGTGGTTGAAGTTTGATGATGCCTAAGATGGGATCTTTGTATGTTTTGTGTAAGGATATGGTGGAATTTAACGTATAAACATATGAAATTGGTGGTTGAATGTTTGAAATCTTCATGAATCCACCTATGCCTAAGATGTGCATGTAAGGTGTTTGTGAAAATACCTAAGGAAATAGAATGCATGCTTTTATGACATAATAAGCCCTAAATAACTATTCCATGTTCTAAGTTTATGTTCAACGTGATCCCCATGCTATTGCCTTGAATTGAAGATGTTGTATGAGATGCTCATGATATTGTTGTGATATGGAATGACCATGTTATTGAAGCCATACAAGTATATACATGTTGTGTGCATTCCCGATCATGTGATAGTTGTTGAGAATCATTCTTATTATGAAATCCTTACTTATGATATTGTGAATTATGGACTCTACTCTTATGATCAAGTCAGTCATGTGTGTCAGTTTCCTTCCATCGAGTCCTGGGGGTACTTGTACCCAAAAACTATAGCTGTGTGCCCAGAGCTAGTGTCTTGTTTCAAGACATCCTCAGTCAAGCTATGCTCCATAGATTTCAGTTAGTCACATGACTCAGAGGAACTCAGAAATCTCAGTAGTTTAGTAGTCCTAGTAGTTTTAGTACTCCTAGTCAGACCTCAGATCTCAAGTAGCTTTTTCGTCAGTCAACGGAACTCACTGAATTCATCTTAGTTCATATAAGAAAATTTTATCAACTCATTTAATTAGTTTATAAATCAGTTCAGTTCAGTTAGTCAGTTCAACGCAGTTAATCTTTTTAGAGTCTTTAAGTTGGGAGTAGAGACTAGCACCGAGCGAGTACAGGGATGGCGGTTTTCCCGTTATAATGGCAGAGCCGTTAGAAACAATCCCTGTACTCCAGAACTATGTAGCCAGTGCAGGATAGGAGTCACCCATTAGATTATGGCTTAACTTTACTATTACATTGCCTTAGGCTTGATTTCCTGTTAAGGGTCACCCGTCAGAGAGGCTTGACCATAGTAGAGGTCTCTACCCGTGGCACGGTATTGACACCCTTCCAATCAGGGCAAAGATTGGACCCCATCAGTATAGTATCGGGGCAAGTCGGTTAGGTTACTAACTCCCACAGTCACAGTTATAGTTACAGTTTTAGTATTAGTCTTCAAAATAGAAATCAGGAATCAGGACTGTCAGATACAGTCATCGATCTCAGTAAGGAACTCAGATAGTTCTATTGATTCCTGGACCATCCCGTTAGATAGGCTTGATCCCATATTCGGATGCTTATTATTAGATCTAGAGGTCACCCGGAAGACAGGCTTGATCTCTATCTCATATTCAGTTGAGTATTCTCATTATCAGTTTCAGAGATCACTAGTTAGCTGGGACTGATCTCAGACTTAGATATTCAGATATAGTTTAGAACTCATATAGTTCTATTGATTCTTAGATCATCCCATCAGATAGGCTTGGTCCCATATTCAGATGCATGTTATTAGATCTAGAGGTTACCCAACAGACAGGCTTGATCTCAATCTCAGATTCAGTCGAGTATTCTCATTATCAATTTCAGAGATCACTCGTTAGTTAGGACTCATCTTACACTTAGATGTTCAGATACATTTTGGAACTCAGATAGTTCCATTGATTCCTGGATCATCCCGTCGGATAGGCTTGGTCCCATATTTAGATGCTTATTATTAGATCTAGAGGTCACCCGACAGACAGGCTTGATCTCAATCTCTAATTCAGTTGAGTATTCTTATTATCAGTTTTAGAGATAACTCATTAGCTAGGACTGATTTCAGACTTAGATATTCAGATACAGTTTGGAACATAGATAGTTCCATTGATTCCTGGATCATCCCGTCAGATAGGCTTGGTCCCATATTCAGATGCATATTATTACATCTAGAGGTCACCCGACAAACAGGCTTGATCTCAATCTCAGATTCAGTCGAGTATTCTCATTATTAGTTTCAGAGATCACTCGTTAGCTAGGACTGATCTGAGATTTAGATATTCAGATACAATTTGGGACTCAGATAGTTGTCCCTAGAATTAGGACTGTTAGATACAGTTATCCATGTTATCAGTCATTCAGTATCTCAGTATCACGAAACTCATGTTGTCAGAGTTCAAACTCAAGTAGTCAGTATCTCTATGAGTTCCGTAGCAGTTTCGTATGTATGTATGTATTCTCACGTTCATATTAGTTAGCATGTTCATGCATATAAACCCCATACATTTAGCCTACCTCTACATATACTCAATACTTTAGTTGTACTGATGCATTTATGCTATGGTGTTTTTTTTTATGTTACACCATAGGTTCTTAGGTACTTATTCCAGATCAATAGAAACAGTTCAGTTAGCAGTGAGTCCTCATCTTTTGAGGACATGATCGTTACATTTATTATTCCAGTATTTTTAGTTTATTTTCAGTTTAGGGAGTTACTTGGAGACATGTTCCTTCAACTCCTTATTTAGACAGTTTAGAGGCTTTCAGACGATTATAGAGTTTTTAGATTTATACTTTAGTATTTTCAGTTTTGTTTTGGTACTGTGATACCACCTTATTTCAGATATCTTATTATTCAAGATTGAACCTTACGCCCTTTTTGTTCATGTTTCTGCATTTTATATGAATATTATGCAGTTACAGGTTAAGATATCAGTCATGGGTTAGCTTGTGGTCCTTCGGGGTCATGAGCACCGTGTAGCATTTCGGTTCAGAAAATCGGGGTATTACAAAAGAAAACTTGGTATTAGAGCCTAAGGTTCAATAGAGTCCTAGGAAGTCTGAAAGTTGCATCTAGTAGAGTCTTGTACATGGGTGTGTTACGTACCAAATTTATGTACAGGAGGCTATAAGATGTTTTAGGAACAGTCTCTTTTCTTTCAGTATTCATGTCTTGCCAGTGAGCAGTCAGATTTGTATAGCTTATTTTCTCATCATTGCATTTATTCATGCTATCCAAAATCTCAAAGAAACTAACTATTTCATGGTAGAACCTCCTAGTAGTTGCAAGTTCAGTTCATGCATCATGCATTAGTCTCAGCTCTCCAATGTGTAGTTATAAATTAGTTCGTAGATGCGCTGTGCATCACCCCAGTATCTCAACAAGATAACCATTCCTAGAGGGACATAGTGTCCCAAGGGGGAGATACCCCACCTTTTCTTGATGCTTTCATATTCCCATTATAAATAAGTTATCAAGTGCCATGACATAATCAGTCAAGCTTTCAAGAGTCAGCTCAGTCAGATATTCAGGCATTAGATATACGTGTTTAGTAGAGAAAGTACCATTTATTAGTATCATCACTCATAGGTTTACATATCATGTAAGTCATGTAATCATACATCATATATGCATGGATTCAGCCTTTCAGTTGTGCATCAAATATGCATTCTCATTTTGAGAAAACTCACTTTATTAGAATCCTCAGTCTTATATTCATGAATCAGCTTCCCATGCATCAGATATGCATGTTCAGTATGTTGTTCGTAGCTTTCAGTCATGTCAGTTATGAGCCCATGTTTCAGTAGTGTATGTCTTGTACGTACTTCATCTTATCATCTCTCCCACCTCAGTTAATTTCCATTCGAGGATGAATGTTCCCAAGGGGGAGATATTGTAATACACCGCATGTTTCTAAGCTAGGAAGTGAATAAGTTTTCCTACGTATGAAACCTCCTATCCTATGAGTAGAATTTTAGTGCATGACTTAAAATGAATATCCTAGCAATAGGATAGATTATGATGCATTAAGCATGTTCATATGAGTCACTTAAAGTAATACAAGCTAAGAGTTTTTGAATCCATTAAGTTTTAGTGTTTGATTTCATAAGGGTCATATTTGAATGAGTATAACTCGATGATAATGTGGTCTTTCTGCATATTTAGACCCACCAAATTATAGATAATTGAATTATCTTTCCAATGATACCAATTTTGCCTTAATCCAATACCCGAATGAAAAGTTATGCCCATTTTTGTGAGAGACAGTAAGGATAGGCGATTGGTTAGGCGCCGCCAACCAAACTAAGGCGATTGGTTAGGTGCCACCTAAGTCAGTTCCAAGTGCCAAAAACACTCCGTCCTGAGTTATTTTGAGGGTAATTAAGTCTTTTAACACTCCTTACACGTCCCTAAACTTAACCCTACGAAATATATAGCTTCTAAACATATTACAACCCTATTAACGTCTTAAAGATCATCATCCAAGAGCACTAAAAGAGAAAAACAACTAGGGTTGCATAATTAAGCTTGAAGATCCAATTTCAAGGAAATTCCTCCGTCAATCATCAAGAATCTTCCTTCTAAGGTATGCGTGAGTTGATTCATGGACTTTTTTCATCCATGAAGCTCAATAACCATCTTCTAAATTACGTATTATGATGTTCATGTTGTTGGTGGTTGATGTTCATGTGGTTGGAGTTTGATGATGCCTAAGATGGGATCTTTGTATGTTTTGTGTGAGGATATGGTGGTATTTAATGTATAAACATGTGAAATTGGTGGTTGAATGTTTAAAATCTTGATGAATCCACCTATGCCTAAGATGTGCATGTAAGTTGTTTGTGAAAATACCTAACGGAATAGAAATCATGCTTTAATGACATAATAAGCCCTAAATGACTATTTCATGTTCTAAGTTTATGTTCAACGTGATCCCCATGCTATTGCCTTGAATTGAAGATGTTGTATGAGATTCTTATGATATTGTTGTGATATGGAATGACCATGTTATTAAAGATATGCAAGTATATACATGTTGTGTGCATTCCCGATCATGTGATAGTTGTTGAGAATCATTCTTATTATGAAATCCTTACTTATGATATTGTGAATTGTTGACTCTACCCCTATGATCAAGTCAGTCATGTGTATGAGTTTCCTTCCATCGAGTCCTGGGGGTACTTGTAACCAAAAACTATAGCTGTGTGCCTAGAGCTAGTGTCATGTTTCAAGACATCCTCAGTCAAGCTATGCTCCATAGATTTCACTTAGTCACATGACTCAGAAGAACTCAAAAATCTCAGTAGTTTAGTATTCCCAGTAGTTTTAGTACTCTCAGTCTAACCTCAGATCTCATGTAGCTTTTTTGTCAGTCAACGGAACTCAGTAAATTTAGCTTAGTTCAGCTAAGAAAATATTAACAGCTCAGTTAATCAGTTTAAAAATCAGTTCAGCTCAGTTAGTCAATTCAATGCAGTTAATCTTTTTAGATTCTTTAAGTTGGGAGTAGAGACTAGCACCGAGCGAGTACAGGGATGTCAGTTTTCCCGTTATAAAGGCAGAGTCGTTAGAAACAATCCCTGTACTCTTGAACTGCATAGCCAGCGCAGGACAGGAGTCACCCGTCAGATTAAGGGTAAACTTTACTATTATATTGCCTTAGGCTAGATTTCCTGTTCAGGGTCACCCGTCAGAGAGGCTTGACCATAGCAGAGGTCTCTACCCGTGGCACGGTATTGACACCCTTCCAATCAGAGCAGAGATTGGACACCACCAGTATAGTATAGGGGCATGTCGGTTAGGTTACTACCTCCCATAGTCACAGTTACAGTTACAGTTTCAGTATCAGTCTTCATAATAGAAATCAAGAATCTGGACTGTCAGATACAGTCATCAATCTCAGTAAGGAACTCAGATAATTCCATTAATTCCTGGACCATCCCATCAGATAGGCTTGGTCCCATATTCAGATGCTTATTATTAAATCTAGAGGTCACCCGGCAGACTGGCTTGATATCAATCTCAGATTTAGTCAAGTACTCTCATTATAAGTTTCAGAAATCACTCGTTAGCTAGGACTGATCTCAGACTTAGATGTTCAGATACAGTTTGGAACTCAGATAGTTCCATTGATTCTTGGATCATCCCGTCAGATAGGCTTGGTCCCATATTCTAATGCTTATTATTAGATCTAGAGGTCACCCGACAGATAGGCTTGATCTCAATCTCAGATTTAGTCGAGTATTCTCATTATCAGTTTCAGAGATCACTCGTTAGCTAGGACTGATCTCAGACTTAGATGTTCAGATACAGTTTTGAACTCAGATAGTTCCATTGATTCTTGGATTATCCCGTCAGATAGGCTTGGTCCCATATTCCGATGCTTATTATTAGATCTAGAGGTCACCCAACAGACAGGCTTAATCTCAATCTCAGATTCAGTCGAGTATTCTCATTATCAATTTCAGAGATCACTCGTTAGCTAGGACTGATCTCAGACTTAGATGTTCAGATACAGTTTGGAACTCAGATAGTTCCATTAATTCCTGGATTATCTCGTCAGATAGGCTTGGTCCCATATTCAGATGCTTATTATTTAATCTAAAGGTTACCCGACAGACAGGCTTTATCTCAATCTTTGATTTAGTCGAGTATTCTCATTATCTGTTTCAGAGATCACTCGTTAGCTAGGACTGATCTCAAACTTAGATGTTCAGATACAATTTGGGACTCAGATAGTTTTCCCCAGAATTAGGACTGTTAGATACAATCATCCATGTTATCAGTCATTCTATATCTCAGTATCACGAAACTTATGTTGTCAGAGTTCAAACTCAAGTAGTCAGTATCTCCACGAGTTCAGTAGCAGTTACGTATGTATGTATGTATTCTCATGTTCATATTAGTCAGCATATTCATGCATATAAACCCCATGCATTTGGCCTAACCCCACGTATACTTAGTACTTTAGTTGTACTGACATATTTGCACTATCGTGCTTTCTTCTTATGTTACACCATAGGTTCTTATGTGCAGATTCTAGATCAGCACTAGCAGTTCAGTAAGCAGTGAGTCCTCATCTTTAGAGGACATGATCGTTATATTTATTATTCCAGTATTTTAGTTTATTTTCAGTTTAGGGAGTTAGTTGGAGACATGTTCCTTCAACTTCTTATTCAGACAATTTAGAGGCTTTCAGACGATTATAGAGTTTTCAGATTTAGACTTTAGTATTTTTAGTTTTGTTTTGGTTCTGTGATTCCACCTTATTTCAGATATCTTATTATTTAAGATTGAACCTTACACCCTCTTTGTTCATGTTTCTGTATTTTATTTAAATATTATGCAGTTATAGGTATAGATATCAGTCATGGGTTAGTTTGTGGTCCTTCGGGGTCATGAGCACCGTGTAGCATTTCGGTTCAAAAAATTGGGGTGTTACAAAAGATAAAGGGTGAAATCCCTCTACTCGTCCAAAAGACTGTACAGGGTACATAACTTATTGATTCTGTATATAAGGTATTGGGTTGGTTTAACAATGCACAATAAGCCTATGGAGTTGAGATGCCAAGGGGAACATAATCCTAGTGTTCACTTACAACTAATATTCAACTAAGTTTAGACTATTCTTTGCTGGAAATTACTACAAACAAATCCCCCAATTACTTTTCCTATTTTAACCGTAGACTTCAATCACTAATATTTGACAAGCCACGTGTTCCCTTGGGATTTAACCCCAACCTTAGTTGGGTTACTATATCTTGACAGCGACCATATCATCATCCAAAAGGAGGTGTTGCTTGGACTTCATAAAAAATTTGGCGTTGTTGCTGGGGAACACGGTATTGATTTGTGGATTAAGGTTGTTGCTATTTTTAGATTTTTAGTTTTTTTTTTTATTCTTAGTTGGGCATACACCGGTGTATGCCTAGAACATGGAGTAGAGAAAATCCCTTACTCCCACTGAATCTAAATCCATAGAAGATCCTACCAATGCCTGGTAGGATGTTTGAGCTGAAAAGAGGTTATAATCCTGAAGTGGTTCATGATGTTGTACCTCCCCCTGAAAGAGTATAAGATATTGTTGACCTTCATACCGGTGAGATGTTAACTCAAGATAAAGCTGAGAAAAAAGCAACTGATGAAGCTTAGAGATTTTCTAGGGATACCGATCTTATGGAGAAGATACTTAAAGCAAATTGCCAAGCAGCACTTAGTGGAAATTAGAACAGGGCCAGAGGTGCCTGCATTCAAGTAATCCCAGCATATCAGTACATGCATTCTTTGGAGTGAGCTAAGCAAGTAATACTTGAATTGGTTTTTTCCTCCATCAAGGATGTTGCATCTTAAAGACGAGATTTATAGTTTCCAGAAGCTGCAATTAGAAACTATGGACGAGGCTTGGTTCAGGTTTAAGAAAAAGCTGAGCATGGTTCCTAATCATTAGTTGACAGGGATGACCTTATTAGAGATATTCTATAGAGCCCTGACCATCAACTCCAGAGCTATGGAAGACACCATATCTGGGAGATGCATTTATAAGATTACGATGTGAGGTAGCTTTAGAGATGTTAGATTAGATATCTCTCATTAACTGAGGATGTAAAACTTGGGAGGCTAATAAGAGATCTGGTGCTTATGATATTGGTGCCTCCTGCGATTAGAGAGCAGTTGATGATACAGTAGCATAAGAAACTGCATTACTAATAACCAATTTAGGGCTTCTAGTAAATCAATATGCAGCGGCCAGTTATGATAAAGTAAATGCAATAGCAGCATAGGGGAAAACTTCCAAAGCATACGAGTCAGAAGTAGAAGAGGAACCTAACTATCTGGATCATCATATGATGGGTTTCCGAGCCCAAGGGCAAGGTAACCAAGGTTGAAACTATTATGATAGAAATAGAAATCATAGCAAAGAGAAAGATGATGACTGAAGGAACAAAGATTACTACAGAGAGAAGGGAGATAGATACATTCCACCTGGTAGACATGATGCAGAATACTAAATAGAGGAGATTCTAGCTAAGTTAGTGAAGGGTTAGGAAAATTAGGATACCAACCTTAGGGAGATTAAGGATGATATTTCAGGATTGACCCAGATGGTCGAGTCACATGTCACTGCCATCAAGTAGTTAGAGAACTAGTTTAGGATGATGTCAGCCACTCTGAACCATAGGAAACCAGGTAATTTTAGAGAAATACAATGCAAAATATGAGAAACAATGGTAACATACTTGCTATTACCACGAGGAGTACTATCACTACTATGGATCCCCCACTGCCTACTATAGAAGTTGTTGTTGATGAGATGCCTGCTGATGAGTCTGAGAAGGTAACAGGTAATACAAATATAGTTGTTGAAGATAAAGGTAAGGGTCCGGTTGTTGAGCCAGAAGTCATAATAAATTTTGAGACCACCTCCACCTTTTCCCCTGTGACTAAGGTAAAGGAAAGAGGAAGGTAAGTTCAAGTAGTTTATTGAGATGCTAAAATAACTAAGCTTGAACATACCTTTTCTTGAGTCATTAGAGAAGATGCCTAGATACATTAGGTTCATGAAACAATTAGTCACAAATATGAAAGGAGAGACTATTGAGGATGTTGATGGTATGCACCACTGCATTGTAGTCACGACTAGGTCCTTGGTGTAGAAAAAGGGTGTCCCCAAAGCATTCACTATACCATACACCATTTGGACATCTAGATTTTCTTGAGATTTATATGATTTAAGGGCCAACATTAGTATTATGTTGTTTGCCATATTCAAGCAACTAGGATTAAACCCTCCAAAATCAACTTCGATGCAGCTATTGACTATTGATCACACAGTGAAAAAACCTATTGGAATCTCATTTAATGTGATTGTAAAGGAGGACAAAGTCTTCTTTCCGATTCACTTTCTCATATTAGACTGTGAGGTTGACACCGAGAAGCCTATTATTTTAGGAAGACCATTTATACCCACAGGTAGAGCTATGGTTGACATGGAAAGGGGTGAGCTTAAATTTTAAGTCAATGGTGAGGAGGCGATATTCAACGTCCTAAAAACAATGAAGTAGCCAACTGACATAAGAGTAGTATTGGTGATTGATTGAATTGATGACCCTGGATGGTATTTCTATAGGCCTCTTGAAAAATTTTGAGTAGTCCAGATACCCACATCGTGCCGCAATATTAAATCAAGCATTAAATGAGAGGCAACTCATGGGTTTGTTGGTGAAGTTTGAGTAACCAATACAGCCGCATCATGTCACGATGTTAAATCAAGCACTGAGTTAGAGTCAACCCACTATATTTTAGTGTTCATATTTTTGTTGTTTTTGTACTTTTAGGTTCTTAGCTTTTAAACCTTACTAGGAATATGGTAAACATTGCTACATTCATCAATTTCCAAGTTCATAAATCACCTAAAGTGGTAAAGAAGATAAAGGCCAGTACTTCTAGAAGACGGGAAAAGTCACCTGAGCTAAGTGGTTCAGTAGAGGAGTATCCGAGAAAACGTCGTATAGATGCTGCAGTTGTGGTGACACACATAGTCACGGGAGGACAGAATCAACAGGCTACTCAGGAAGCTATATCCTGGTCGAAGATGAAGTCTGTTAGGATATCACCATGACACACTCCTCTACCTGATGATGATGATGAGACAAAGTCTGAAGCTACACCACAAGTCGCTCAAGACCCCTAATTTGAGGAGGGGTCTGAGCATTCTTCTGAATAGGTTAAGCAGGAGTAGTCAATAGTGATACCCTAGTCCGAGGAGGGTACCTCCACTTATACAAAACATAAAAATGTACCCTAGTCTGAGGAGGGTACACCACATGGTTCCCACAATGCAAAGCTAGAGCAGACACCTACACCTGCCACAGATGCATCTCCTGAGGAAGGATATCTGAGGTGGTGTATGGATGGGATACAAGATTTATATGATATTGATAGTCGTATTTTGGATCTGGTAAGGAATATGCAATGTATTTATGAGGAGAACCAAATTGACTTATCGGGGCTAGAGTAGTTACCACAGCTTCGAGCAGCAATTGACAGGTATCAACTATAGTGGATACTAGGACACTCGATACTTATATCCCAGCTATGGTGTGGGATTTTATGGATCTTACAGAACCATTGTAGTCCTTACCATGCACCACTAACCAGAATTTATCAGATTTGCTCGACAGTCATATCTTGATCACACACTAGTCAGAGGGGTCAGAGTTGAGACCAGAGAGGAGACTATCCGTAGAGTTATGTTCACTCCAGATTATATGACTCCTGCATCTAAAATTGAGTCTGAACAAAGACTAAGGATCGCACGGGATCATCATATTATGTGGGATGCTGAGCACAGAGTTGAGAGGGTTGAGATGGCTAGGTGGATAACTAGCTACATTTATCCACCGGGTGATGAGGCCCCATGGATTAAGGGGCTAGCTGTGATGAAGAAAGGCATGTTTATATTGAAGGCCAAATTTTGGTGGTTGTTGATTAGATATCGCTTGCTACCTACTACTTTAGATAGTAGTACATTGACATGGAAAAGAGCTGCACTAGTTTCCTGCTTGATGGTTGGCTATGATATTGATTTTGTTGCTATTCTCAGGTATGAGCTACATGATTGATCCTTTGGTAAGCTGACTAACTTACCATTTCCTTGTATGAACCATAGGCTATGAGATAAGGCAGGTGTGTCTGAGTTGCCTGGTATTGATAAGAGGATATCTACAATTCCAACTTCGCAAACAAGGAACATGAAGGGTCTAGCACATCCAAGAACTTCTAGGAGATCTAGAAAGCATGCAGCAGTACCACAAGCCCAGTTTGAGGGGAAGATTGTTTCCACAGATCCTGATGAGGCACGTGTAGATGGAATGAGTATTGGTGAAGACATGGAGATAGAGAAGCAGAGAGATGCTCCATATTTGAGTACAAAGGGCGAGGGGACACAAGCTACTTCTTATTCATCCCTGACTTTGACCTCAGAGTTGGTTGGTGCATCTACAGAGCCTGCTCACCCATCCACTACAACTTCTAAGAACAAGTATGATTACTGTATCAAGTGATTTTTTAATAGAGCTTCATGGAGAGATAGAGAGATACAGTCACTTGATTGAAGGTTGTCAAGACTGAGATGACTACTCTTTTTGGCCAGATGAGATCAGGGGTTAGGACTAGATTTAGGTAGGCCGTGGATAGATGGGAGGCTGCTCAAAGGGCCGTACTATTAAAGTTGCATGCTAATTTTTAGGCATGGATTGATGAGCTGAAGAGATGGGTTACATCCTAATATATTGATACGTGTGGACCAGATCTGGTTTAAATGAGAGAGGATTTTGATATCCTGCGAGTAGAGGTATGCTCTCTTTTAGAGAGTCGTGTAGCAGCTACTCCCTCGATTTTACCCTCTATAGTTCAGATATTACCTCTTCATGGGCCGAGATATTTTGATTTCCTTGCAAAGAACGAGGAAGAGGTCTCGACAATTAGGACCAATAGAGGTTACTTATATGATTTGCAAGATCCTATTATGACAAAGGAGGAGGAACTTAAAAAGGCCAGACATTATTATTTAGAGACTGCATTCGTGGATAGGAAGAGACATGATGCTATAAAAAAAGGTGCATTATCCAGTATTGCATCACCACCATCACCACCTCCGCCACCTTATATGCCCCCATCTGGGAATTATTCTGACTCAAGCGCTTAGATTGTCCAAAGTATGTTCTCACTTTCCTATATTTTATTTTGATTTATCTTATTAAGGACAGTGCACAGTTTTAAGTTGGGGATGGGCATACCATACCACCACGAGATTTTGTTGCTGTGCTTTTTTCCTTTTGGCCATAGTATGGTTGTAGAACCAACATGTGTAGGTTAATTATATGTCATATTGTTTTTCTTTTTTTCGTATTGTGTTGTTTTTGTGTAATTAAGATATTTTGAGCATTTAGGGTAGTAGTCATATTTTGACTGGTTTTAATACCCCTCTAAAATTTTGAGTTTTTAGAACTGTGTTGATGTAGATATGTGTGAACTTTGTGGTTCTTGTTATGGCATTAGGATTAGGGACATGATAACCATTTGTTGACAATTACATGAACTGGATAGGTAGCAGTTGGTAATAGTGACTCTATGCCATGTGAATGTGAGATACTACCTAGTTCTCTTTGTATGTATAATTCAGAGCTTGCCTAGTTAGGTTTGTTTAGGTTCAAGGATAGTTGGTTAGGAAAGGATCATAGTCCATCTTTTATTTTAGTCCACTTTTAGCCTAACTGACTTTCCATGTTCAAATTGTATCTCGTGATCCCTATTTTGAGCCTTAAAGGCTATTTTTCTTGATTTTACGATTCACCTTCCCATTTATAGTACAATTGACATATTTTGTCCTTATTCCTACTTGGACGGTATGAACCTCAACACAGACAAAATGACTGAGTTGTGGGTGGCTATCATAGGGGTGCATAGTATAAAATTGGTATGAAAAAGGGTAAAGTGATAAACGTTAGTAGGGATGGGTGTGGTAGAAAAGGAAAAAAATTGTGAAAAAAGAGAGAATAAAAGACCACACCCAACATGAATGTGAATAAAAGAAACAAGGGTGGAATAGAAAGAAAATTGGCTAGTAAGTAAGACCCTAAAGTTAGTGTAGTGCCAAGAAGGCTTAGTCACTTTAAATGTTCACATATATCATACCAGCATCCAAGACTACATTACAAATTGATAAAAGTCCTATAATGATCCTGACTTGACTATATGAATGCTAAGGTAAAGAAAACAAGGACAAGCCTATGGTATTTGACATACATTGACTAGAACTTCTTTGTTGAGCGTGAGTATATCTTGACCATCCCTGTATTGACATGCTTGATTTAATATACGAGTGAGTGGGACATCCTTGTAGTGAGAGCACTTGAGTCATATTGCTAGCTATTTGCTTGTTCCATGTAGTGTGATCTATACATATGAATGGTTATATGTTGCTAATGTAATTGCCATACCTTGATCCCATTGTTTGACACTGTTGTACTTCATGTTCATACACAGTTGGTTTTGAATTGAGATATAGAAGGGATGTTATGATTTGATCTAAACGTGATGACTGTCTGCCTTGAATATCTTAAATTCTCTTAGATAAGCCTCATCTTTATTTTGTTGAGTTTTTATTGTCTGAGGACATGCAAACATTCTAAGTTGATGGTGTTGATGGTCTATAAAAATATAGCACTTTCGATGCATAAAACTAGGAAAATATGAAGGTTTTTTAGGCCTTTTTGTTAGATTTGATCTGTTTTTGGTATGTTTTGCAAAAAACTAGTTTGGGATGATAAGTTTGTGAAAATGGTGAAAAAAGTTGTTTTTGTCCACTTTTGGAATGATTATGGATATGTGGCATGTTTTTCATCTTGATCTTGATCAGTGAATGTTCAAGAGTAGAAGAAGAACTGAAAACTTGACTCCCATCACCTACCAAGTCAATATGTGGCCGCAAATAAGACTTATGGACCGCATGTACACAAAGCGTGTGCCAAAAAGTCAAAATATTGAAAGCTGAACAAAGCAAGATTTTTTCTAATGGTACCCACTCCTGCTACCTGTGCCTTGCTAGACTGCAGGTACAGGGAATAGGTGGCCACCGACTCTGTTTTATCCTATTTTGTTTGGGTTTAGTTTTTAGGATTTTCTCTTGTACTATACATACCCCTTATGTACTTTTTGGTAGAGGTTACACACTTTTAACACTTAGAAATATATTTTGATTTCAAAATCCATCTTTGATCTTGGGATTTATCTGTGTTGACTTTGATTGATTATTCAGTTTATGGTTGTGGGTTTTCATTCATCTTATAATTGTGATTTCATATTTGCCTCCAAATATGAATGTTATTGATTTATTAACAATCATGAGTGGCTAAGACCCATAGCTAGGGTTGTCGAAACATTGGTTAATTGACAAAGTAGGGGAAGTGAAGTTGTAGATCTGACCTAATACCCATAGCATGCATTGATTTATCTTCGTTATGGTTGATTTTTTAATGGGTGCACATATTAGGATCCCGCCTAGATATTGCTACTTACTCCAAAAAAGGAGTGGTGATTAGAAAAATATAAAGACAACATTAATTTGTGTTTTAATTACTGATACATTAACACACGATGGAATATAGTAAATGACCATTACATTTTATCTAATAACTTGAGACTCAAAATGTAATAGTTAACTGGGATCAAGATAAGGGTTCGTAAAGCAACACCATGAGACTAAAAAGGTAAAGGGTGAAATCTCTCTACTCGTCCAAAGACTGTAGAGAGTACCTAATACATCGATTCTGCATATAAGGTATTGGGTTGGTTCAACAATGCACAACAAGCCTATGGAGTTAAGATGCCAAGGGGAACACAATCCTAGGCTTCACTTATGTCTGCTATTCAACAAAGTAAATACTATTATTTGCTCGAAATTACTACATATAAATCCCCCCTTTTACTTTTCTTGTTATACCCATAGACTTCAAATACTAAAATCTATCAAGCCACGTGTTCCCTTGGGATTTGACCCCAACCTTAGTTGGGCTACTATATAGTGACATCGGTCATATCATTATCCAAAAGGAGGTGTTTCTCGGACGTCATTAAGTAATAAAAGCTACATGCTCAGACTGAAAAGCAACCAACTGAACCAACATATGAATAGACTGACAAAACTCTGCATTTGACACATCTGCCTAAGGAGCTCAGGGAGGACTAGAGAGGACCGGTGAAACTGTAGGAGGGCAGTCAGGAACTGGACCTCTAGACTAGGTCTGTACCCCATAAGCCGGGTGTTTCCCATCAGCATTGTCCTCAAGTGGGATAGAGGAGTTTCTATGAGCTTTAGATTTTCTGGGAGGCATGATCTAAAAAGCGAACAAACAGAAATTAGAGACACTCAAGACCTTGAATCTGTGGCTTGAAATAGAACAACAAGAAATGAAAACATTCCTAAATTTCTCATAGCCTCCCATTGTAAGTGTCGAGCACTACACACCCATAAAAAGACTCTACTCGACACAATTTTGCCGGAAACCCAATGACACAAACCTAGGATTTGATGCCACCCTTATCCCGACCCAAACCAGGGCTTGGACGTGATGGTATCTCAAGTCCTACGTGGACCGTAGATCACATCCTATACCTAACCAAACCAAACACACTACACCCCAAAGTAGGCTGAATTTCGAGCGTATAACAATATAAGAGAACATTAATTTAAATACATTAAATAAGTGTACAACTAAGACCAACTGATGTCGGTGTCAATGCCAATACCAATACCAACACTGATACAACCACCGAAACCTCCCATGCCACCAATAGTTTGACAAAGCATCTAATTAAAACCAAAGAGTATCTGATCGGAACATGCCCTCAACCAGAGCCAAAAACCAAATCGAAAGGAATAGTCAAAATATAAAGGAAATCGTAAAGATGAAATGAGGTTTTTCAAAGTATGGAAGCTCACCACTTCAATCTGACTTGCTAGTTGATCCCAAATCCAAGTCACTGAGAAGGAGGAGTAGAAGTATGACCAATTCCTGCATCACGTGGAGATACATCATCTGAAGACGGTTAGTGAGGTGAAATCTAGCATGTAACTCGGGGATAAGGATAACATAATGATATGATCAACAATTTAAAATCATTTCAAGCCAATGCACATAATCAAACATATACATATATATATATATATATCACAAGTCGAGCTAGGGAACAAGGCTTAACATGCATTTAAAAACCTTATCCTGGATTATATAGCTCAATAATCATATAATAGTACCCATGGGCTATATGGTCCTCAGCTCTCACCCCCTAGTCGGGCCCCAGTGCATGTAGCCACATAAATCAGAGAATAATATCATATATATATATGCACATAGAGGACTCAAACCCTCCAAAATATACCAAGGTGACTTAAACACCCTAGCATATATGATTTACAGGGGACTCAAACCTTTCTAATCATGAAATAATAATATGGGGGACTCGAACCTCCCTAGTCACTTTGATCCCCGCGTCGACAAATGCAGTTTCCAGTATTGGTTGCTCGGACCTCCACTTTGACAAATCAACTACACAACCCTTATTAAATCCCCATTAAAATAATTATCACACATTTTTATTCAATGAACCATAATACAGTTTTAGGAATATTTTGTTGATATCATCATACCAACTACACTTGCAAGGTATCTCATCATGCCAAAATAGTTTCCATTAACTTGGGGAGAATAACTCCCTTTGTTCATTAATACACATAGGGGAAACACCGACTCCCTTTGTTCATTAAATCATACATTTGTATTTCAAATACTTCTTTATATCATGCAATAGTTCAAGACGTATTCAATATTTTAGATTTCCACAGTTCTCATAACTAAAACCAATTTCACATCATGGGGTTAGGGTTATAACTACTTCAAGGCCACAAGTTTGTGACAATAACCATTTCCTAGTTCATTTATCATACCCATGCACCCATAAGTTCAAAACCATATTAAAAGCATGAAAATCATATGTATAAACCATGATAAATATTATTCAATTCATAACATTCAACACCCCAACCTTGGTTTTTAAAATCAAACAATAATCTTAGGAAAAATACTTTAAATCATATGCCTTTGCAAAATTAACGATGAAGGAAGAGTAACATGCTTGAATCATGAAGATTTATGAAAAGAAATTAACCTTTGAGCCCTTAGATGACCAAATTAGTGAAAGCCTAGCTTGACTTGTTTGACATGATTTAGAGAGAATATTTAATCTGTTAAAGTATTGAATGAATGCCCAAAAGTATTTTATGGACATGGGGTCTAAAGGGTTTTAAGTGGGAAATGTCTAAAATAAACCCAACTTAAAAGATGGAAAAGCATTGACTCATACCCATAACTTACGAATCGTGACCATAAGTCGTAACCAGGACATTCTCTAGGACCCCCAATACTATTGTCCTTACAACTCAACCCACCAACTTATAACATGATCCTACGACTCATAGGGTTCTACTCATGAGTAACACAGAACCCAAATAAATTAAACACTGGACATCCTACAATTTGAACCTAAGACTCATAACATATCCTTATGGATCATACTGAGCCACTTATACTCAGAGCAGAATAGAGCCTTAAACTCACTGATTTGGGTATGACTAAACCTAATGAGTCGTCAGGTCACTCTATGACTTTGGGAGTCCAGTCGTAACCAAGGAAGTGAGCCTAAAGCTTAAGAAATTTCAAGGGCCAAAATTCAGGGTGTTTCATTATCTCCAAGATCATAAAATGATTCAATGCTATCAAAATAGTAACCTAAATATCATTAGGAGTAAAACAAAATACATATTATTATGTGAATAGTCGACTCAAAATTTGGGTCAACAATGGGGCCATGGGGCCCACAAATGAAATATAAAATTGAATCTATCATGAAGTTCCTCGAATGAAAAGCAATGTATGCTCAAAATCTGAGCACAAATAGTGCATCAATTGGGACCCAAATCAGCCCCTAAGGCTTTAGGGATTTATAGACCAATTTTCTAAGAATTTACCATGAAATAGTATTGAAATTGATGAAAAAATTAATAGGAAATGACCAACGAATGTTAGACTAGCTTACCTTAGCTTTAACAGATGTTTCCCTAGTTTTTCCTCTCTTCAAGCTCTCAAAATGGTGTAAAAATGTGAAGGGAATGATGGAAAATCAGGTGAAGAAAGGGGATTTAACATCCCCCATATGTCGGTAAAGCATCTACTTGTCCGCAAAGTGGATAAATCTTAAGCAGTACAAGTTTACTAAAGCGGTCCTACACAAGGTTGCTCCTATCCGCAAAAGTAGTGCCCACTTAATCAACCCCCTTACGACTAAAGAGGTTCTTAGATAAATTGACAAGGCACACTAAAGCGTCTCATGGGAACCTAAAGCGCTTGCCACTAAAGTGTCTCTGACATCACTAAAGTGATCATACCAGATATCAAGCACAAAATTTTGCTAAGTCCAAAAATAAACTTTAAACGGGTGCTCAGGATTCATTCAGAACCTAGTGTGTGAAAATAAACTATAATACCTTACAAAATTCAATATTCTGGAATAAATGAAACTATTGAAAATTTCATCCAAGGTCATTTCTACTAAAGTAAGGCTCACATGTATAACTCTATTTTTTATATAATTCACCCAGTAGCCCAAAACAAGTCTAGAAGCCTCCGGACCTGAACCAAGGGTCCCCCTAGCCTAAAATTAATAGTTCAAAGATGATGGCACTGTCAAAAATCTCATCGAAGGTCATCTGCTAGGAGTTTTGGTCCAAGACCGATTCCTTAATAGCCAAAGCTCCAAAATAGAAAAATGAGCCTAAAACCTAAATAAATTGTCTGATAGTCAAACCTACTATTCTGATAAGTCACAAATGACCTGTGGCTACTATTGGATGGCTCAAAAAAACAAAAATGCACATAAATCAAGTAAATGACCTAGAGGGTCATTATACCCCATAAAATTCATTATCTGTATAGACTTGTCATTTGGTGGCTCCTCAGTAAATTGATATTCAATATTTAGGACTTGTTCTATGAAATTTCCCTTTGTCCTTCTAATTATTTAATAGTAATTATTAGTTGTATTCTTTAGATATGGGGAGGTATGAACACCCGATGACTTAGGATTTATGTGTTGTTAGTTAAAGACTCAGTCCTTTTATTCTAATGATTTAGAATGCTTTCAGATAAAATAGTTATACTTGAGTCTCAAAACATCAGTATTATTGAGGTATTTGGTATATTAACTTGTATTTAATTAGGAGCAGTATTAGCATCGAAAGGATGCAAATGTAATGGCTCGTCTGTTAGTTATGATGATGACTTTTGTAGAATTACCTATGTCACTGAACTATGGGACCACTGTAGGTTCTAAAGGATCACCCATTATACCATGATACCTTAGTCCCTGTGTACATCATTTTAGTGGTATCACATCAGATCAACTTTTATACCCTAGCAAGGTATATTGGGCCATTTTTTATGCTGATTATATGTAGAACTCAATGTTTAGGTCACATGGTTATATGTAGATTAACAGTATCTCACATAATTTAAACACATTTATTGCATGACCTTGTAATTAATTTATTCAGTACAGTATTGACCAGTTACATATTTATTAACTTGGTCATTGCATCAGTTTATATCCCATAGTTTCAGATAGTATTTGTACATGGCCATCCATTTAATTTTACTTGCTTTCATACTATGAATTATAAGATTATCACTATATATCAGTATTTATTTATTTATTTTATAGAGGGTCATTGTACTACAGTCAGCTTCTTGCATACAGTTTGCAAGGAAAATAGTTTTAAAAGCATATTTAATATTAGCTTTAGATAAAATATAATAGTTATGCTTCTACACCTTCCAAGTATACTGAATTATTTTATCTCATGATTTAGAGATTTCACTATGTCTCATGACTTTTACGTGCAGACATGTTTTAAATTTATATTTTAGGAAATGGTTCATGTCCTTGGTTTTAAAACATGTTTTAAGTATTTTCATGAGTAATGTGTATCTCATATACTCAATACATTCAAAATTATTGGTTGCATACCTCTTCTGCCTATATTTTTCATGTGATGTAGATTTGAGTTCTTACTATCAGTATCATAGTCAGGCAGATCGTATTATCCATCTAGTAGATGATGAGTTCTCTTATTTTAAGGAATCAAGTCGGTTATTGTTCAAGTATTTAATTTTCTTATTCATATGTATTGATTAGGTATAGTTGGGGTCATTTATGGCTACTTATAGTCAGTATTAATAGAAGTTTCACAAATATTTAGCTTGAGTTATTGGATATAGTTTTAGTTCTACTTTCTCTCAAATAAAGTATTGTAAACTTTTAATAGTAATATGCTGAAACATCTTATCTCATGATTTTTCTTCCACTTAGTCAGTTTAGCTTTTATATATGCTTTAATCAATTTCTCATGTTCTATGATAGTACCAAGGGTTAACCTAAGATCACTCATAGTTCTAAGCACCGTATTTTAACTAAGGGGTAGTCTCGGGTTGTGACATCTATAAGTACTCATTACTTAATGTTTGGACTTTCACTAGTTATTAATGAATCGATGGGGTTAATCCTCCAATAAAACCATGCTTCTTCAATAAGAGTTGAAGTCCTCGAATTCTTTAAATCAGAAAGTTAAAGTTCTCTCAGCTACCAATATTATAGGTTTTTCTCTCAAATCCATCAAGTTTACAAGTTCAAGTATCAAATCTATCACACTTGTAAATTAAAATACTTAAGTTTTGCAACCCTACAAGATGATCTCAATTTTTCCAACTCTACAAGTTTGAAGTCATCACATCCATTAAATTTGCAAGTTAAAGTTGTCAAATTTATCAAGTATGCAAGTTTAAAGCCACCAAATTTGCAATTTTGAACTCGTCAAATCCATCAATCTTCAAGTTAAAGTCATCAAATTTGCCAAGTTTGTAAGTTTGAAGTCGCTAAATTTGCCAAGTCTGTAATTTAAAGTTGTCAAATCCATCAATTTTTCAAGAAAGTCATCAAATTTTCCAAGTTTGTGAGTTTAAAGTTGCAAAAACCTCTAAGTTTTCAAATTGAGGCCTTCTAAATTCCATGTACTAAGGTGGACAAAATTTGTCCCTTTACTCCATAAGCTGGCATTTTTTGGGGTGTGTCCTTAAAAAGATCTCTAATACTTTCAATCCTTAAGATGAACACAATATATCTCTTTGCACCTTAAGCTAGCCTTTTTGGGTATACCCTTACAAGAATCTATAACTTCTTATGACATAAGGTTGACAAAACTTTTTTGTTTGCACTTTAGACTTTCACTGATTTGCCCTTATAAGGATCACTAAATTCTCATGACTTAAGGCAGAAAAAATTTATCCCTTCGCACCTTAAGCTGGTCTTCTCATGGAGTTGTTCTTGAAATAACCTACAAATTTCTATTTCTTTAGGTGGGTAAATCTTGTCCCTTTTCTCCTTCAGAGGGCCTCTTATGGATTTTTTCTTAAAAGGCTCCCTAAATTTTTATTTCTTAAGGTGGATAAAATTTATCCCTTTTCATCTTAAGTTGATCTTTTAATGATTTTTTCTTGTAAAGGAGCCAAAATTATCAGTCTTAAGGTGTCATACATAATGTTAAACTCTGACATCTTACGTTGATTGTTGTATAGGAGCCAAACTTGAAGTTGAACTTGTCATTGTTAAGATATTGGAGGTGAATTTAAGATCTTGCACCTTAAGCCAACCCTTCATGAATGTTATTTGTTTTAATCCTAAAAAAAAAGAAAAAAAGAGGATATAAAAATCACGTACATAATAAAAGTACCTTGCAAACTCGGAGTTGTTGTCAACGATCTTGACAATTCATGCTATAATAATGACAGATATGCAAGTATTTATAGACACATTAAGGTAGAGTCGTTAATAAGGGCTAGGCTCGTTGGGCTGGCGCGACCCAGCCTGTAATTTTATAGGGCTGAGCTATGATTTTTACAGCCCATTTAAGAACATGAATTTTTATCCCGGTTTGTATAAGCCCATTGGCCCATAGGTCTTGAGCAATATGGGATGGGCTGGACCGTGAGCCAAACAAAAATGAATAAAAAATAGAATAAAAAGAGTCCAAACTTAAAGTTTATTTGGACCATCATAGATATTTAAATATTAAATATGTTGATAAAATATATAAATAATTAAAATATTAATTTTTTTGAGGAATCAAATATGTTTGATGAAGATAATGTGGTGACGTTGAACACGCTATAACTCATAAGTGTCATGAGAATTGTTTTTTGAGGAGTTTATTTTCATTTTTAATAGACTAAATATTGACATTTCATTGTGTTTTATTGTGATCACTCAAAACAAAAATAGGTTAATATTATTATTTAGCTAGTTATATTATTACTCATTAACAGTTTTGTTTGTTTTTTAACATCTCTATTTGGTGTTAAAAGTTATTTAATTTCATAGATTATTTGAATTTTTTTGTTAATGTGAGACTTGATTAACAAGTTGTAACTTCATGCACATATTTCTATCTATCTATTTGAAAAGGTGGATATATGTGCTATATGTACTGTACATGTTACCATACTTTTCCTGAAGAGAGATAACAAGATTTTATTCATCTGGGTTTAGAGATCCCTTCTTAATCAAGAGTTTCATTGAGATAGCTGACATCGAGCATGTTGTCTCCCTTTCTTTCTTTCTTTCTTTCCTTTTCCTTCATAATTTTCTTTCCATTCAAACTCTTAAACCTCTGTACCTTTACCTTTTCCGATACTCCAATTTACCTTTCATATTCCAAATTTTTTGAATAAAATATCCAAAAATTTGCATTCAATTAGCTTTTTATAGTTTTTTTCATTGTAAATTTGCTCAAAATTGATACAAAATAATGTCCTATATGTGCTATATGTACACAAAAACATGCACAAATTTCTATCTATCTATTTGAAAAGGTGGTTGTATGTGCTATATGTACTGTACATATTACCGTACTTTGCCTGAAAAGAGATAACAAGATTTTGTTCATCTGGGGTTAGAGATCCCTTCTTAATCAAGAATTTCATTGAGATAGCTGACATCGAGCATGTTGTCTCCCTTTCTTTTTTTCCTTTTCCTTTATAATTTTCTTTCCATTCAAACACTTAAACCTTCGTACCTTTACCTTTTTTGACACTCCAATTTACCTTTTCCATTCTAAAAATTTTGTATAAAATATCCAAAAATCTGCATTCAATTAGCTTTCTATAGTTTTTTTTCATAGTAAATTTGCTCAAAATTGATGCAAAATAATGTCCTAGATGTTCTATATGTACACAAAAATATGCACAGATTTCTATTTATCTATTTGAAAAAGTGGATGAATGTAATATCTATACTGTATCAATCTGGTATAGCTATTGTATATGCTTGCACATATTTTCTTTGTAAAAGGTGTATTTATGTGGTATATATACTGTATCAATGTGGTATAAAAGTTTATCAATCTAGTATAAAAGAGTATCAATTGGGTAGATCGTCACTGCATATGCATGCATAGGTTCTCCTTCTCTCTTGTTATAAAAGTGTAACAATATGGTATAAAAGAGTATAAATTGGGTCTAGGAATACCCTCTCCCTTCTTTAAAAAGTGTATCAATGTAGTATAAAAGTTTATCAATACGGTATGAAAGTGTATCAATTGGGTATAGAGGCTGCATGCGGCCAACTGACTCCAATTATTATAAATTAGGCCAAATGGCTGGAAAGAGGAAATAAATTGGGCCGAATTGCCCCAATTTTCCACATTTTCAAATTATAGGTCATTTCTTTTCAAAATGGTCATTCCATGTCTTTTCTCCTAAAAATAATATATTTTAAAAAATGGGTTGGCTCATGGGGGCCGCAACCCATAGTGTGGTGGGTTAGGTTTTCTATTTTCTAGCCTGTCATGTTGATGGGCTAGTCTGACCTTCCCCGTCAAACTCCAAAGTCCATGTGGGATATCCCGAATGGGTTGGACCGGCCCTTATTGACAACTCTACATTGAGGTGAAGACATGTCCTAATCCAACCAAGAAAAGAAAAAGTTGAGGCGGCTGGTTGTACTAGTATGTGTGGAACAAGGAAGAGAAAAAGGGCAAAGTCCTTAGCCTTACCATTAATTAAGTTCTAAAAGGAAAATTCAATCCCCCACTTTTGTCAGTTAGGCTACGTGAGTTTAACTATTAAAAAAAAAAAGAAATTCACAACATATCAAAACAATAATTAATGCCAACTTTTTCTTATTTTATAAGATATATATTGTACTATGATATTTTCATACACGAGTATTATTACAATTGAAAGAATAAAATTAGTTAAGATTTAAAGCAGGAGACATTTGTAGATAATAAAATTTTATTGAATTTAAATCTGTAAGAAATTTCAATTAATTAAATTCAGGATATTATAGTTCAAATGGATATTGTGGATTAATATAATTGTATTAATTATTTAAATTTAATAAATATGAATTTAATTAAAGTTTATTTTTTATTGGGTTAGTATTGACCTAGGCTAAAAATGATGAGCCACTTTGCTAAGCCTAATAGGTTATCTAAATCTAGAGGCCCAATTTGGTACTACATGCAGAGGATGTGGCACAACACGTCAAGCAAAGAATTTAATAGGATCATGCCACATGTAAAAATAATGCAGTATCCCTAGTCAATCCAAGGCCAATGAAAACATGACACGTGTATACGTTTCCATATTCAAACCAATCAACTATGCCCATGTCACATTAATCTTATTGGCTAAAAAGAGTCTGTAATTATCTTAACACTTCTCTCTTACAACTATAAATAACGGTCTCTATAATTCAAAAAGAAGACCGGAAGTCTAATAAGAAGCCAATGAGAACTCAGGGATCACACACCGTAGATTCAAGTACATATACAACTCAAGATCAAGATGAAGAATCACAATCAAGCTCAAATTACTCAAATTCAAGAACAAGTCGAGATCAATACCACTAAATTCAAGATCAATCTTAAAAGTCCTTGAATTCAAGTACAAGTCAAGATCAAGACTACCATATTTAAGAACAAGCTTAAAAGCCCTTTAGTTAAAATACAAGTCAAACTCAAGTTCATCAAGATTCAATATCAAGCCCAATGGACCTTGAATTTATGTTTGAAAGGTGTATTAGAGAGTGCATAGAGATTGTAACACTCACATATTTGAAATCATATAAAATGATTGTTGTGATATTGTCTTGTCCCAATTATTATTTTCTCATTCATTAATTTTATTATCTATAATATATATATATGTGTGTGTGTGTGTATATCTGTATGTTTGTATATACATAAATACATACACACACATACTAGTTTTACGAGGCTCGTGCTAAGCCTAATCCCAAACTCAAGATATAAAAATAATAATTAAATTTTAAAATATAATTTATATCATTTTTTACTTTATAATTAACATAATCTAATGACGAACATATTGAACATGGATTTTTGGGTCAATGTTATAATTACTGAAGTTCTTAGTCCCATAATTGAATATATTTAAATAAAATTTTATTTGTGCAAAAGAAAGTATTACCGAATAATTAGATTATATCAAAAGGCCACAAGTAATTTAATATTTTCTAAAATAACATGATTGAAAATATGTTTATAATAACAATCCAGTGAAGATAATAAATATAAAATATTGATGTTTGTGAATATGTGGATATGTAATTTCTTAATTGTAGATAAAAATAAATTTATTTTAATACTTATTGCGTTTTAACTTCATTCATAATTTCACGTGGCAAGACTTTTTGTAAAATATAATTTTTTCATCTTATACAATAAAATATTTCAATGACTTCAAGTATATATAAGAAGAGTAACGACCTTAATTTAGAGCCATTACTCAAATTAACTAATTGTGATCTATAAGAATATTAAATAATAATTAAATTAAATTAAAAAATTATTTTATTAGATCTATTTACTTGTTGTGTTTATTCTTTATACTCACCTTAAAGGAATATTTTATTCGTCCTCTTTTAACTATTGGTTTATTCCTTTTCATGTCCACTGAGAAAAACAATACTTTAATAATTTTGTACTATTATTTATTAAGTTAACCTATTTATTGCATGATTTTTAAGAACTTAACAGTTGAACAATATTAAAAGAACTATAAAGGTTCTAGTTGAAAATTATTGCAAACTTTAATATTGTATTAAATTTAATTTGAAAAAAACTTTTTTGAGCTAAAGTGATTGTTAATTTAAAATAGAGTTTTAGTTAAAAGGTCTTTTATTAGGTAGCACAAGAGGGAATGGTTCTAACAAAAGTAATAAAGGAAAAAGTGGAAATATTTAATAAAAAACACCATCAATTGCCATGTGTGATAACTTAATTCACTTAACTAGAGAAGTGAAATACCCAAAATGCCCTTATGAGGACGACCAAAATTTTAGATTCTCCCTTATATATAGTATAAACAAACACACACACACACATATATATGTGTGAAGATGAGCACTTTTTAGTAGTCCTCACATGGCCATATTTGGCATTTTGTAAAGTTGATTTTCTTGAGTAGGATACATTCTCATTAGATTTAATTGAAATAGTAACCTATTGGAAATTCTTTTTGGAATAGGAATCGAAAAGTCAACAACTTTTTAGCTTTTTGATGTAAGTTAGCGGGCCTCATTTAGTTATTAACATCTACTGTTTGCTTTATGATTTTGTGTATCCCTATTATATTGTCCCTACATGTTTTTAGGTAATAAGGAATTTTTTATAGTTATCTTAAAGAATAACATTAGACAATGTTTCTCTAGCAGGTGTAGTGGTCAAAATATTAATTGTTTTGACCACATCCCGGCCTACTAGGATAATAGTCGAATGTTTAATTGTTCTAGTAAATAAAGTTTCTCTAGTCTCTTCCTCTAACAAGTTATCCATAAATACAAAAGGATCTTCCAAAATAATTGAGATTAAAAAAACATGGGATCTGGTACCTTACCTTGCTAACAGATCTGCAACTTTGTTTTGTTAGTGTTGCTGCTATGCTCTCAATTCCCTTATTAAGAAGTTACATTCAGATAACATATTACAGTAGAGGGTGTGGTCAATTTTAATAATGTCTAAAGTAACACCAAAATTCGTGTTTATTTTTAGAGGCATATAGTTGTGTATTGCTGCTAGTCTAAGGCCTATCCTAAAGGCAAGTAATTCAATCATTAAAGGAGTGGTGTGTGATATATACTAATGGAACCAAAGATTCTATGCACCATGATGATCCCATAAGATTCCCCGCAGTCTACCAAAAGCTGGTTAGCCCTACTGAAACATTTATGTTAAGTTTATATGTTTACCCTAGAGGACGTTCCTATTTAAATTGAATAGTACTTATTGGATTTATCTTTTCATTGACCCTAACAATGAAAAAATGGCATTACAAAGTTAGATAAATAATGGCTTCAACATGAGCTTTATCCCTTTTGTTATTGAATAAGTTGTTATTTATAGGTAGCTAATTTTTGGAAGTCTTCCGTGGTGCATGAGCCAAAGCAAAGTATTGGTTTTGTTCAGACAAGTAACATTCCAAATGTAGTAGTAATTTGTCTTCTCTTCTTGGTTGTTGTTGGGTTAGATATTTTTAAGGCTATCATACACAATACTAGTGGAGAAAAGGCCATTACCAGTAAGACTCTAAATAAGAGTGTCTTTTTTTTATCATTAAGAGAGAAAGGGTAACTTCTTAGGATGTGAATGTTTCTTTAGGGAAACTCATAAGAGAGCCTAAAGAAGTACTATTCCTCATTAATATAGTGATATGCAATGGTTAAAGATCCAACACTATGGTTATAGAGTCCAAAGATAGTGCTTCTTATGCTTCCTAAGTCAGGCACCCAACTACCATTCACGAATCTCACTTTATTTCCTTTCTAGACATTCTAAGAACATCCCTTGGAGCAATCTTTTTTGACAACCTTAATATCTTTCCATGTTTAGATGCTACTTTTTTTCCCTATTGGTTTTGTTGGTTCTGGGGTACTTAGTGAGAAGGGATCTAGAGACTATTAGGGTATTAAGAGATTTTCCATGAAAAACAAGCATGCAGGACTATATTTTTGAGCTTACCTTTGTATTGGACAAGACCTCTATTATCTTTCTTATTGGTAATGATGTCGCAGTTGAAAAGATGGAGTTTCTTCTTGTTAGAAATGCAACCCTAAAAAATTCCTCTTTGAATTTAATTAATGGTTTTGGTGACTTTTGTAGATAGCTTGATATATTGCATGACATGAGTGGGGATACTGCTAATGGTTTATTTAAGGACACATCTTCCAGTCATACTGAGGAATTTTTTCCATACATCAAGCTTTTTCTTTTTCATATTATCAATAATTAATTAGAAATCACTATTCTTGGGACTTTTTTCTATGATTGATAAACCAAGGTATTTCCCAAATTCATTGATAACACTAATTATAAGAATGATAAAGAACTGGAGAGGGGGTTTAGAACTACAATTTCTAGAGAAAATAACTTTGGACTTAGAATTGTTAATCTTTTGCCAAGACTAACTTCAAAATCTATTAAAAGTAGTGGTAATGATGTTCTAATTATCTTGGTTAGCTCTGGAAAATGGGGTAAGGTCATCAATAAAAAGAGATGAGAGATCTTGGGGTCACTAATGGTTGTACTAATTGGGTTCAAGCTCTTAGTTCTCACTTCTCTTTCAATGTTCTTAGAGAGTTTTTATATAAATAAGATGAAAAGGTATGGGGACATAACATCCCTTACCTGGTACCTCTAGAGGATAAAAAGAAGGTTTTTTTTTTCATTAAGTGGGATACAGATGGAGCTTTAGGAGACACGGGACATAATGAGGTTAATATACCTATCAGGGATTCTGAAGAAGTGAGAGTGTCCTTGATAAATGATCCTTCAATCCTATAAAAGGCTTTCTTCAAGTTAATTTTTAAGATCATGTTAGGATTTTTTACTTTCACATTCTTTAAGTAGGATATATATTTTTTCACAATGATCGAAAGATCACAAGCCCTTCTAGTGGCCAAAAATCTTTTGTTGGCTAGGTCTAAGGATTTGAGGGAGGAGAGGTTTAATCCTATTCACTATCATTTTGGTGACAAGCTTGTAGCTGGTGTTTTAGAGTCCAATGGTCCTAAAGTTCTTCGTAGTGGAGGCATTATTTCACTTAGCAATAAGGAAAAGTAGAGTGGCATTATTAGTAGAAGAAATGGCGGGGTTTGAAATAAATTTCTCTGCAGTACTTTATGGTCTTATTTCCAAAAAGATCCTAGTATCTTTGATAGAACATAGGGTAAAGGTCATCTGGTCCAAGGGCTTTGAGTGGTTTGAAGAATTTGAGAGTAAGAATAATTTCAGTGTCCCATAGAAGAGCTTTGAGATTTTCTCTAGCCTCTTATGGTAAGGACATAACGTTCCTCACCAAGAGTGATAGACATATTAACTTAGTGGGAGTGGTCAATAGGATAGAGGGGGTGAAGAAGAGGGGGATATAGCTTGTGATATCTTCTTCCTTTTTAAGAATTTTACTATCCCCATGCTTGATGAAGGAGTTGTTCCTTCTCACTACCAGAAATTGGGTCTATGGCAAAAGACTTTTTGGCGACAGTTGCAAATTTGTCGCTATAGATATTCTATTGAAACTTTTTCAACCATTGCCAAAAATAATAGTTCTATTAGCACTATGACCATCTCTATTGAAAATAAACCATTGTAATAGGTTTATATAGAGAAACACTTTTTAAAACCATCATCATAAAAACATCTATGGCAACACTCAATAGGGGGCATCACTTATTAATTCCCTCTACAATATTTCATATAAGTTCGCCAAAACAAAATATTTTTCTCCTTCTCAGTATAAAATATCGAAAAACCCTCTTTCTTTCTCTTAAAAATGTAACCTAATACCTATTTCTCAGATAAATTCAAAACCTATTTCTTAGATTAATGATAAATTAAAAGCCCTTTTCATAGGTAAATCAAAAATCCATTTCTTAGACACATTCTTTTCAAAGCGCTTTACTAGAATTGGTACTTAATCTAACATCTGTGAAGAAGGAACTGAAGTTACTCAAGAGGGAAAATTGATTTGCCGTGATAGAGAAAAAAGATTAAAATAAATTGAATTTTGGGGGTGAATTTGTAGATCCACTTACCTGGGGAATTTTGAGGGTGTAATGGAGTAGCTCCAAATCAGTGAACAGTGGGTGCAGGTGTCAATCTCGATCTAAATTTGTAACTCCAATTGTCTCGATCTGAAATCTTTCACTAAAATCAGAGAGTGGCTAAGGATGTAACTTAAGGATGTAATATACATAATTACTTATACATTTAGAAATTTATTATTACTGTTTCTAGAAATAGCACCATGTTATTATTGTTACTGCCTTAATGGAGTGTGGTTTATATAGTATTGTAGTTAAGGATATTGTGGATAATAGTTAAGGTACATATTATTGTTGTTTTTGGCAATAGCACCATGTTATTATTGTTACTGTCTTACTGGAGTGTAATACTCCTGAACTTTTCCTTAAGCTTAATTTTGTCTCTAGAAGGCTAAGGAATGACTTCCTAAGTGTGTAACATTTAAACCATATAGAATTTAACTAATTTCAACTTTTTATCATATGGGAAATTCAATTTACTTTCCAATGATATAAGATCAGCCCAAATCCGATAACCGGGCAAAAGGTTATGGCAAATTTAAGTCCTAGTAGTAAAACAACGTCATTTTAGTTCTTGGTGCATCACAGAGAGGGTTTATTTGACAATTGTCAATTTCCAGTGGAACTTTGTGATAGCAGCGCATTGCGCTAAAGTTCCAGGGCCCAACCAGTGGGACAACACGATAGCACCGCATCACGGTGACCCCCAGAATCCCGTTTGTCAAATTCCAGTGAGCCACCGCGATAGTGGCGTGTCGCAGTGGCCCATAAAATCGGGATTTCCAGTTCAATTCTTCAAGCTTTATACAGAAGTTAAAAACAACACTTTGGACTTTTCCCACACCTCTTAAATCGTCCAAACACCTGATCTATGGTGATTACAAGTACCTTATATGACTTTTCTCAAGATTTCTCTCAATAAAAAAACCTAAGTACCCAAAACCTCTTCCAAAGATCTCAAGAATTCACCATAGTTTTTCCAAATTGAGTCAAGATTGAAGGTTCCCAAGTCAAGGGCTTCAAGAACCCTCATCCAAAAGTACGATAAAGAGTCTCAAGCAAGTTTATCCACACAAGTTCATAACCTAAGGTATGTGGGGTTTGATCTAGAACACTTTTTTCATTCTTGTGCCCAAAGTTTTGATTTTTATAAATGAATTTCATTTTTTTATAAGTGGGTCTATACATAAATTATATTATTTTGAGAATATGAATTGATAAGTTGTTCAAGTTTTTGAATTGCATGATTATTTCACTTATTTATGATTTGAATTGATAATTCATGCTATAAATTGCACATTCCTATATTGATGTGATATCTTCAAGTGTTTATGAGATTGGTGTCAGGAATTAAGCTTTATTGTGAAATTGTTATCCTTTAAGAATATACATGCTTTAAGTCCAAGGATGAATTGTTGATACTTTCTAAAGAATTTCAAGAAGTGTAATGATATTTACATGCTATTAAAGTTTTAAAGCTTATTGGTGATAGTCTACCAAAGTTTCAAGAAAAGAGTTGATTTTATTCCTAAGCTAAGAAAGAAAATCCACACCATTTGATTTAAGCTAAAGGGAAGCATAGTTGGCTTCCATTGCATATTTTTGAGTTGCTTAAGGTGGTTTTTCTTAAAATATCTGAGCTTAAGTAAGGGAGTAGTATTTAGCACCGAGTTGGTCTTGATTCCAATGTCTCATGCCCCAGAACTACGAGCCACCATAGGATTTGATTACTGCAAGTGGGTTAAGCTAGTAATCACTAAAAAGTAAAAGATTCTACTCCGACGGAAAGGATAGAATAGATCTCCCCAATGTGGAAAAGACGTTGGACTCCATATAGCTTACATGGTTTATGTCGGTTAGAAAAAACTCCCAAGATTCCTAGAGTCTCAAGTCTTAAAGTTCTTAAGGTTTTAAGTCTTTGAGTTTCATAGAAGTTCCTTGTTTTCAAAAGTCTAAAGTATATGTTCTAAAAGTTGTTGTTTGTAAAGTTCAACTAGTTTACAAGCTTGAGATCATAGAAAGAATACAGATTTATAACAAAGTGTAATGGCTCATGTGATTTATACTACATGTTTCATTATTCATTATTTATTTGGGTTTTATTCAAGTTATGTTAGTCATCTACAACACCATGTATGTTTTCTATAAAGATTTATTGTATTTATATTTAGCTTCATACACCTCCATATACTCAGTACATTCCCAAGTGTTGTTCCACATATACGTCTGTGTGCTACATTGTTTCATAATGTAGGTGCAAGTGTTCAGTCCCAGCAGCGTTAGTAATCCCGAGTACCTTTATATACATCTCCACTGTGGTGAGTCCTCATGGTTTGAGGACCTATCTCAAGACACTTCAGTACGTTTAGTAGGTTTTTTCCTGCTTTCAATTCAGTTCCAGTCAGTTTGGGATCTATCCCATTGGCTCTCTAGTTTGTTTAGTAGTAGAGGCTTTGTCAGACTAGATGGTCAATAAGTTTATATTTATAATATTTTGTTACCTTTACAGTACTCATTTGGATTTCAGTAAGATGTGATATGACATGATTCCTTATTTTGCTGTCATTATCTCTGAGTAAACTATATACTAAGTAGCAGGCTCAAAGGGTTATCTTGGGGCTACTTGATTCCTTAAGCACCGTGTGACTCTCCGCGATAGGATTTTGCGGCGTTACAAACTTTGTATCAAAGCCTAAGATTTAAGGAGTCCTAAGGAGTATGACAAGCAGCGTTAAGTAGCGTCTTGATCATCAGTGTGTAGCGTTCCATATTTATAAGCAAGAGGCTACAAGTCATTTTAGGAAAAAGTTGTTTCTTTCTTTCAGATTTTATCATGCCTGTAGTTGTCTGTCCTAGATATTTATTCGTGCTCTATAATTTCAGAAAATGTCTAAGTTCGAACAGGCCTTCTATGTCCAAGTCCCAGAACAATATAAGTAATAAGCCTAATTATCCTCCTTGTGCTAAGTGTGGTAAGACCCATCCCTACGAGTGTTTGGTAGAACAGAGAGGTTGTTTTGGTTGTGGCAATTTGGGCTACAGACTTAGAGAATATCCGTATGCCAGGAAGGGAACAGAGATGTGCGACCTCAGACTCAGGCTAATAGTGACCCAGCTCCTCCTCAGGGTGCTTCTTCCAGTACTGTTGGCGGTCAGCGCCAGAACAGGTTCTATGCCTTACAATTTTGTCAAGAACAGGAGGATTCTCCCGACATTATTACTGGTATGATCCACGTATTTTACTTTGATGTTTATGTATTGTTGGACCTCGGGTCAAGTTTCTCTTATGTGACCCCACTTGTAGCTATGAGTTTTGAAATGACTCCCGAAAAGATTCCTGAACCTTTCCTAGTTTCTACTCTAGTAGGGGAGTCAGTTGTTGCTAAGCAAGTATATAAAAAGTGTCCAACTACTATTTTTCCTAAGCCATACTTGCTGAGTCATACTTGCTGATTTGATACAGTTGGACATGGTGGATTTTGTCCTTATTTTGGGTATGGATTGGCTTCATTCCTGCTACGCGTTTATAGGCTGTCGTACCCATGTGGTTAAGTTTTAGTTTTTGGATGAACCAGTCTTCGAGTGGTCTGGGAGTTCAGTATCTCCCAAGAGTCATTTTATATCCTATCTCCAAGCCAAAAAGCTAATATCCAAAGCCTGCATTTATTATCTAGTTTGAGTTAAAGACACTAGGTCCGAGGCTCTAACCATTCAGTCAGCCAACATTGTTAATGAGTTTCATGATATTTTTCTGGAAGATCTCCCAGGGGTACCTCCCGATAGAGAGATAGAATTTGAGATTGACCTCTTCCCAATACTCAGCCTATTTCTATTCCTACCTATTGTATGGCACCTGCAAAGCTTAAGAAGTTGAAAGAGCAACTCAAATATCTTTTAGAAAAAGGTTTTATAAGGACCAATGTGTCACCTTGGGGAACACCTATTCTATTCGTGCAAAAGAAAGATGGTTCTTTGCGTATATGCATTGACTATCGTCATCTTAATAAGGTCACAGTCAAGAATAAGTATCCTCTTCCGAGAATTGATGACCTGTTTGATCAGTTGCAAGGTGCGAGTTATTTCTCAAAGATAGACCATAGATACAGCTATCATCCACTTAAAGTAAGGGAGTGTGATATCCTAAAGACATCCTTCCGAACCCATTATAGTCACTTTGAGTTTCTAGTCATGTCTTTCGAGCTAACTAATGCTCCAGCGGTTTCATGGACCTTATGAATCAAGTGTTCAAGAAGTATCTTGATATGTTTGTCATAGTGTTCATAGATGATATCCTTGTTTACTCCCGTACTGAGAATAACCATGTGGATCATCTTAGGATTGTTTTGCAAACTCTTAGAGATCATTAATTATTTGTCAAATTCAGCAAGTGTAAATTTTGGCTAAGGTTAGTAGCTTTTTTGGGTCATATTATTTCAGCCGAAGGCATTAGAGTTGATCCTTAAAAGATAGAAGTTATAAGAAATTATCCCAGACCTATCTCTCCATTAGACATTAGGAGTTTCTTGGGTCTAGCTGGCTACTACCGCTATTTTGTTGATGGTTTCTCTTCTATTGTGTCCCCATGACCCGTTTGACCCAAAATAAAGTTAAGTTCCTTTGGTCAGATTCCTATGAGAAGAGTTTTCAGGAGTTGAAGAATCGACTCACCTCAGCCCCTGTATTGACTTTGCCTGATGGTACAGATGGTTTTGTGGTGTATTGTGATGTCTCTAGAGGTTTTTTGGATTATGTGTTGATTCATAGAGGTAAGGTTATAGCCTATACCTCTAGACAGTTGAAGCCACATGAAAAGAACTACCCAACCCATGATCTTAAATTAGCTATTGTGGTTTTTTCTTTGAAAATATGGAGGCACTATCTTTATGGAGTTTATGTTGATGTGTTTACTGATCACAAAAGCCTGCAGTATGTGTTTTCTCAAATGGATTTAAACCTTAGATAGAGGAGGTGGTTAGAATTTCTAATGAATTATGATATAAGTGTGTTGTATCATCCAGGAAAGGCCAATGTAGTGGCGGATGCCCTTAGCAGGTTGTCTATGGGCAGTGTTGCCCATCTAGAGAAGGGTAAGAAAGAGTTAGCTCGTGATGTGCTTTGTCTAGCTAGATTGGGTGTTTGGTTGCTTGATTCTGCTGAGGGGAGTATTTTGGTGCAGAGTAGTTCCGAATCTTCTTTAGTTTCAGAAGTGAAGGAAAAGCAAGACTTAGATACTAGTTTGGTCAGACTGAAGGAGTTAGTTAAGGACGAAAAGGTAGAGGTTTTCTCCCAAAACGGAGATAGGGTGTTGAGGTTACAGGGTAGATTGTGTGTTTCTTTTGTTGATGATCTGAGGAATAGAATTATGACTGTAGTGCATGGCATATTCTATTCATCCCAGAACTACCAAGATGTACCGTGATTTGCGGGAAATCTATTAATGGAGAGGCATGAAGAAGGATATAGCAGAGTTTGTGGCAAAGTGTACGCTATGCCAACAAGTTAAGGTAGAGCACCAGAGACCTGGTGGTGTAATACAAGAATTTGGTATACACACTTGGAAGTGGGAAGAGGTGAATATGGATTTTATGACTGGTTTACCTCTTTTGCCTCATCACCATGATTCTATTTGGGTTGTTATAGACAGGCTGACTAAGTCAGCGTATTTCTTGCCCATGCATACATTCTATACAACTGAGGATTATGCTAGATTGTATATTTTGGAGTTGGTCAGGTTGCATGGAGTTCCCTTGTCTATCATCTCAGATAAGGGTACTCAGTTTACTTCTCAGTTTTGGAGGGAGTTCCAGAAGGGTCTAGGTACCCAAGTCTATTTGAGTTCCGCTTTTCATCCACAGATAGAGGGTCAGGCTGAGAGGACCATTCAAACTTTGGAGGATATGTTGAGAGCATGTTCTCTTTACTTCAAAGGTAGTTGGGATTAACATTTACCATTGATTGAGTTTGCATATAACAATAGTTACCATGCTAGCATGAAGATGGAACCATTTGAGGTTTTGTATGGTAGGTTTGAAGTGGGTGAGGCTACTTTGATTGGACCTGATGCAGTGTTTGAGGTTATGGAGAAGGTGAAGTTGATTAGAGAAAGGTTGAAGACAACCCAGAGTCATTAGAAGTCATATGAAGATGTAAGAAAAAGAGACCTTGAGTTTTAAGTTAATGACTTGGTGTATCTACAAATCTCACCCATGAAAGGGGTGAAAAGGTTTGGAAAGAAAGGAAAGCTTAGTCCCCGGTATGTTGGCCCCTATAAAATCCTAAGTCTTGTGGGTAGAGTAGCCTATGAACTTGAGTTTCCTGCAGAGTTGTCAGATGTGCATCCTATCTTTCATGTCTCCATGCTTAAGAAACATATTGGTGATTACGTTGTTGTGGATCTTTCAGAGATCTTAGATATCTCGACTATCCTTTTTTTTTTGAAGAGATTCCAATTGAGATTCTAGACCACTAGATCTGTAAACATGAGGAACAAAAAGGTTTCCTTGGTCAAAGTGTTGTGGTGAAACCAGTCAGTTGAGAGCGCTGATTGGGAAGTCGAGTCAGATATGAGATCCAAGTACCCGCACCTATTCTCCGCAAGTTCAGATCAAGCTGAAGGTATCATTCTTCCTTAATTCATCCCCTTTCTAATCAAAGTGTTAGTTATATAGCTATTCTTAATATAAGTTCATGCATTCTCTGAAGTATTCAAGATTTTATAATGATAGAGAGTCCCATTTAGCAAGTTTCTTCAGCTATGCATACTCAGTTTTCTCTGTACTCTTAGCTTGACGAGCGTCATTCGAGGATGAATGTTCCCAAGGGGGAGATATTGTAATACCCCTGAACTTTTCCTTAAGCTTAATTTTGACTTTTAATCATGTGGGAAATTTAATTATCTTTCTAACGATATAAGATCCGCCCAAATCCGATAACTGGGCAAGAAGTTATGGAAAATTTAAGTCCTAGTAGTAAAACAACGTTATTTTAGTGCTTGGCGCGTCGCGGAGAGGGTCTATTTGATAATTGTCAATTTCCAGTGGAACTCCGTGATAGCGGCGCATTGCGCTGAAGTTCCAGGTCCCAACTAGTGGGATAATGCAATAGCACCGCATCGCGAAGATCCCCAGAATCCCGTTTATTAAATTCCAATGAGCCACAGCGATAGTGGCACGTCGCAGTGGCCCATAAAATTGGTTTTTCCATTTTAATTTTTCCAGCTTCGTACAGAAGTTATAAAGGGTACTTTGGACTTCTTCCATGCCTCTTAAATTGTCCAAACACCTGATCTAAGGACATTACAAGCACCTTATACGACTTTTCTCAAGATTTCTCTCAACAAAAAACCCTAAGTACCCAAAACCTCTTCCAAGGATCTCAAGAATTCACCATAGTATTTCCAAATTGAGTCAAGATTCAAGGTTCCCAAGTCAAGGGCTTTAATAACCCTCATCCAACAGTATGAGAAAGAGTCTCAAGCAAGTTTATCCACCCAAGTTCATAACCTGAGGTATGTGGGGTTTGAATAAGAACACTTCTTTTGTTCTTGTGCCCAAAGATTTGATTTTTATAAATGAATTTCATGTTTTTACAAGTGGGTCTATACCCAAATTATATTATTTTGAGAATATGAATTGATAAGTTATTCAAGTTTTTGAATTTCATGGTTATTTTGCTTATTTATGAGTTGAATTGATAATTCATGCTATAAATTCCACATTCCTATATTGATGTGATATCTTTAAGTGTTTCTGAGATTGGTGTCAGGAATTAAGCTTTATTGTGAAATTGTGATCCTTTAAGAATATACATGCCTTAAGTTCAAGGATGAATTTTTGATACTTTCTAAAGTGTTTCAAGAAGTGTAATGATATTTACATGCTATTAAAGTTTTAAAGCTTATTGGTGATAGTCTACCAAAGTTTCAAGAAAAGAGTTGATTTTATTCCTAAGCTAAGAAAGAAAATCCACACCATTTGATTTAAGCTAAAGGGTAGCATAGTTGGCTTCCATTGCATATTTCTGAGTTGTTTAAGGTGGATTTTTCTTAAAAGATCTGAGATTAAGTAAGGGAGTAGTATTTAGCACCGAGTTGGGCTTGATTACAAGGTCTCATGCCCAAGAACTATGAGCCACCATAGGATTTGATTTACCCCAAGTGGGTTAAGCTAGTGATCACTAAAAAGTAAAAGGTTCTACTCTGATTGAAAGGATAGAACAACTCTCCCCAACATGTGCAAGACGTTGGACTCCATGTAAGTCACATGGTTTATGTTGGTTAGAAGAAATTCCCAAGTTTCCTAGAGTCTCAATTCTTAAAGTTCTTAAGGTTTTAAGTCCTTGAGTTTCATAGAAGTTCTTTGTTTTCAAAAGACTAAAGTGTATGTTCTAAAAGTTGTTGTTTGTAAAGTTCAACTAGTTTACAAGCCTGAGGTCAAAGAAAGAATACAGATTTAGAACAAAGTATAATGTCCCACATGATTTATACTACATGTTTCATTATTCATGATTTACGAGAGTTTTATTCAAGATATGTAAGTCATCTACAATACCATATATGTTTTCTATAAAGCTTTATTGTATTGATATTTAGCTGCATACACCCCCATATACTCAGTACATTCCCAAGTGCTAATCCACATATACGTCTGTGTGCTACATTGTCTCATAATGTAGGTTCAGGTGCTCAGTCCCAGCAGCGTTAGTGATCCCAATTACCTTTATCTACATATCCACTATAGTGAGTCCTCATGGTTTGAGGACCTATCTCCAGACACTTCAGTAGCTTTAGTAGTTGTTCTGCTGCTTTGAATTTAGTTCGAATCACTTGGAGATCTGTCCCAATGGCTCTCTAGTTTGTTGAGTAGTAGAGGCTTTGTCAGACTAGATGGTTAGTATGTTTAGATTTACAGTATTTTTCTACCTTTACAGTACTCATACGGATTTTAGTTAGACATGATATGACATGACTCCTTATTTTGCTCTCATTATCTCTAAGTAAGCTTTATACTAAGTAGCAGGCTCAAAGGGCTAGCTTGGGGCTACTTGTAGCTTTAAGCACCGTGTGATGCTCCGGGACACGATTTCGGAGCGTTACATTGAGTGTGGTTTATGTAGTGTTGGTGTTAATGATATTGATATTAACTATTAAGGATATTGCTGACTTGTTGTTAACTATTGAAGGCATAAACTAATTGTGTAGTGTCCCTGAGAAAGAGGTCTTTTTTCCTCTTTGCTTTTCTTGAGTTTGTGTTGTTGAATTTTCTTGTTAGGTTTGTGTTTTGGATTGATATTAAAGTTGAAAAAAGTAGGTAGGTGTGTTAAATCTTGATTAAAAGAACTGTCTTGGATAATAATTATGGCTACTTTTGAGTTAAAGTATGGTCCTAGTCATTGAGTTAAAGTATTTTCACTCCACGAAACTCTAAGATAGGTTATAGCCTGTTGTCGAATTTGACCCCTCCGTTTTTTGACCAATTTATCACCTAAAAGTTTTTGAATCTCTGAATCTTTCAATTTTCCCCCTCCACTTTCTATAATGTCAATTTTCCCTCTCCAATTTGACACGTGTACTGAATAAAGTTAACAGGACACACAACTGATAACTGCTCAACATGAATAGGATAATCTGAATATGATGATAAAAGCATGATCTAACTGACTTGTTTCATGAAATTGCAAACAAGCATAAACATATAGGTAGGTGTTTATAATCCACCAACATTGAATAATACTTTAAGTGAAATAACATCATTATAATACTATAAGGATATTAAAGATTTGTAGACCCAAAACATAGTATATTTCATTGAATTGATGAAATCCAAGATTATAAGTATGCAAAGTTGTTAAACTTATAAGGACAACATGTTTAATTGGTTAAATTCATAAAGTGATAATCAATATGGTGTCAACTGAACATAATATGGGTGACTGAATTTATAAAGCATATAAGAACATAATTCACATGGGGAAACATTTTGTCATGGTTTATATTCAAAACTATTAAGAGAAAGTTGAATAAATTCATACTTGACAGTGAAATTTCATCAAAAGAGGTGAAAACATTTGTACTTGAAACATAAGGGATCTTTGGGACTGAATGGGTAAAAGAAACCCATTGATGAATACCCCACATATCTGAGTTTGCTTGAATTCTTGAAGAAAAGTTTGAATTGGGACCTTGGATGGTGAATTCTTGGAAGAAGCTTTTGATTTCTTTGTGTTCTTGAGAATAAGAGAAGAATGAACGTCGTTAAGCGATGATAAATGGGGAAAATAATGCCAATCTTAGGTTTTAAGTCATGGATTTTGTGTTTAGGAAGAGGGAAAATACCAAAATGCCCTCACCCTTAATAAAGGTTGCACAATATTACACTACAGCGGGACATGATGGCTATTGTAGAGGTCGGTCTCCTTGACACATTGCCTATCACGAAGGCCAACCTCCATGACACGGTGCATATCATGGAGACTAACCTCTATGATACGCTACATATTGCAGAGACTATCTTCCATGACACGTTGAAATTACGGAGGCTTGCTACCTCCATGGTCCAAAATCACTCCGAATCTTTTTCAAAAATTCTAAAACTCTCCCGGATGACCTTTTAACATTCCTAAACATATTTCAACCCATAAATCAATGTTTCAAACTCGGGAAGGCCAAAAATAAAATGTTTGAAATCTTGGGGTGTTAAAATGGCCTTGTCACTTGTTCTTAGTATGAAATAATTGCTTTGGGATTTTAAACATGTGACTTAAAGCTGGAAGCTTGTCTAGTATTTTAAGGGGAATTACAACATCTCCCCCTTAGGATAATTCATCCCTGAATGATACTATCTGAGCTGAGATGCTAGGAAGACTGAGATCATGGACTAATACTTATTAGCTGAATCATGATTTAATAGATGAATTTCAGACATGGTGCATGGACTGAACTGAATTTATGGATGTATTCTATGGCATAATGATGGTTGGATATCCGAGATAGAAAATGAGAGAATCACTTTAAAGGAAATCATTACCTCAAGATGAATCTGAATTCGTAGAGGAAAGATGGGATACTTGACTTGCATACTAGCTTCTGGTTCCCAAGTAGCTCCCTCAACGGACTGATTCCTCCACAAAACCTTTACCAAGGCAACTTTCTTATTTCTCAACCTACGAATCTAATGGTCAAGGATTTCAACTGGGACTTCTTCGTAGGAAAGGCTATCTTTCACGCCCATACTCTTTAGAGGAACGACAGAAGATGGGTCACCAATGCATATCTTTAGAAAAGAGACATGAAACACCGGATGCAATGATGCTAATTCTGCAGGAAACTCTAACTCATAAGCTACCTCCCAAAATGGCTCAATATCTTATATGAGCCAACATACCGGGGATTGTGCTTCCATTTCTTACCAAACATCTTCAACCCCTTTCATGGGTGAAATTTTCAAATAAACCAAGTTACCAACACTAAACACAAGATCTCTTCTCCTCACATTAGCATAGGATTTCTGTCAGCTCTGGCTATCTTCATCCTTTCTCGAATCAATTGAACTTTAACCATCACCTCACATACTAAATTTGGACCTATAAAAGTAGCCTCACCTACTTCAAACCAACCAATAAGAGATCTACACTTTTTCCAATAGAGAAACTTACACGGTGCCAACTGAATACTGGAGTGATAATTATTGTTATAGGAAAACTCAATTAAAGGTAAGTGGTCAACCTAACTGCCTTTGAAGTCAATAACAGAAGCCCTCAATATGTCATCTAACGTCTGAATGGTCTGTTTTGTTTTACAATCTATCTGGGGATGAAAAGTTGTACTGAGATGGACTTGGGTACAAAGAACCTTCTAAAAAGCCTTCTAAAAGTGAGAGGTAAATTGGGTACCTCTATATGAAATAATGATCAATGGAACCCATGCAACTTTACCAATTCCCTTAGCTAGAGTCTAGCATAATCCTTGGCCGAATACAAGTATGAACTAGTAAGAAATAGGCTGACTGGGTTATTCCATATATAATGACCCAAATCAAATCATGTTGGCAATGCGTACAAAGTAATCCTGTAATAAAATCCATATTCACCACCCCCCACTTCCAAGTAGGGATGATGAACTCCTGAAGCATACCAGTAGGCCTTTGGTGCTCAACCTTAACCTGCTTATAATTCAAACACAACCACTAATTCCATAATATCTTTCTTCATGCCATTCCACTAATAAACTTTCTACAAATCATGTACATCTTAGTGGCTCCTGGGTGAATAGAATAGCGTGCACCATATGCATCAGCTAATATTCTCTGCCAAAAATCATCCATACTCGAAACATAGATGTCACCCAAAATACACTCCAATTAGAAGTATAATGTGGCCGAATGCAAATATAATAACCCAAAACAATCTATTTAGGGATGTAACAAATGACTCTCTTGCTTACAAAGAAGTGTCACTGGTGTATATAGAATGCCATAGGCTTGCTCTTATCCTCCTTTACTAAGCTTTTCGATAGTCACAGTAGGATCATTATAGGGCTTTATTTGGCTTTTAATGTAGGCTTGGAGCTGGTATGATTCATATGGATATTTAAAGTGACTAAGACATCTTGGCACTACCCTAACTTTTGGGGTACACACTGAACCCATTTTCACTTTATTTATGCCCTTATTTCTCCCTTTTTATTCATATTCAGGTTGGGTATTGTATTTTAGTCTTTCTTTTTCTCTTTTTCACAAATTTTCTTTCCTTTTACTTTTTTCTTCAATACCCATCCTTACTTTCTTTTCTCTTATTTTACCCTTCTTCATACCCATTTTACATCATGCACCCCTATGTTAGCCACCCTCAACTTAGGTGATTTTCCGGAGTTAAAGTGCATAATGTCCAAGGAGGACCAGGGCCAAAATAGGTTCATTGTATCATAAATGGGAAGGTGAAAAAGTGTAACAAGAAAATAGGCTATAAGGCTCAAATATTAGGATCAAAGGATTCATTCATTTAGTTAAGGCATTTTAGGCTCATGTGGACTTACACAAAAAGGGCCTATGATCATCTCCTACCAAACTATCTTAGATCTAGGTAAAATCACCCGGGCAAGTTATAGATTCCAACACACCGGGAAACTCAGTAGACCTCATGCGTACGTTCACGTGGTTGCATTACTAAGTACTAGTTATCCAACTCTGTAACTATTTTGTCCATAACTATTCTATCCATAATCCTAATTCCATTTCTAGATTCACAACATTCTCATACAAATATACATATCACAGAGTAAAATAAAATTTATGGAGGGGTCAATTTTTCAACACAATTTTTTTTTAACACAGGTTCTCAGCTTAACCTTTTCAAATCAACAATATTTCCAAATTCAAATTCAAAAATAAAATTCTAAATCAGTTCAAAAATTAGCATTTATTACAAATATTGTTTCAAAATCTCTCCAAATACAATAAATAACTAAAAAGCATCCTCTGTCATAGGTGCTAAGATTCTCCCTATTTTTGCACCTTGTCAACACCGAACCTACAAGTCATAAAGGACTTTTCATCTACTTATATTTTTCATCTACTCCCAGTTATGTGGAATAACCCCCACCCCCAACTAAAAATTGTTGCACTGTCCCTAGCGCTAAAAATAACAAACAAAATAAGGATAAAAGTTCATACTTGGACATTCAAGGTGATGACTAATAATATAAGCACGTGGGCCTTGAGACCGGGTCCTACTCTCATCAACAATTGTCCCATCAGCTATTGGGACTGAATGAACAATAGTCAGAGAATAACACTATCCCCTCTGTATCAACAACAGATGGTCTCAAACCACCATCCCTAGCGGCCATCTCATGTACCCTTATTTCCCGATCCTGCTAACTTTGAAGACTATCTGTTCTAGACTTCTTCTTGGTATCTTTCTCTTATCTATATCTTTCCTTTATTGTCTATCTCTTATCTTCAGTCTCCACAACTCTCGGCTCCAAAATTTCCCAAATAGTCAAAACATGGACAGTGGGCACCACGGTTTCAATCACAGGCTTCAGAATTACTGGTCTATCATATAACTCGTGCACCATTATTTTAATTTTTGCAACCTCATATTTTATTCCAATAATGTCAGGAGTCTTTCCACCACTTAGATGTCGAGTAATCCTTGACTCAAAATAATTTAGCTTGCTCTGGACTGCCTATCCTGTGTCTCAAACTGAGTGTCCAGCCATGGCATCACACCTCCTTTTATATATCTGACCTTGGCATCCAATGTGGTTAGTCTGTTCATTACCTTGGTCTATAGTGCCAGTGAAATCATCATAATACCATAGGGCATACCTCGTGGACTGGGTGGCACAGACTATATCGGTAGTGGAGCATTTGAATATCTGCTGCATCTGTATGTGAAGTCCTCATTTGAGCTCCTGCCTTAGCAGCCTCATTATCAGCTTTCCCTCCTTGTAGGAACATACCTTCTATCCAATCCACTTTCTGTCATATATGTCGGGCCAAAGAATTTACGACATCTCTAATCAGGCTTAAATTAGTGGTTTGCATGGACTCAGTTATTTCATTTATACTAGGGAGTTCAAGAACTCTAGCAACCAGATATATTTATGTAATCATACAGGGGGTAATCCAATAACACCTTCTTACCCCCAATATCACAATCCCTCATCTATCGGGATAAAAACTCCCATACAACAAACTCAGAGACGGCTGTGAAGCCAACTATCAAAGATTGCCGAACCGGGCTTAGTACATCATCTCCCATAGTTGTACATAGCCGGTGACGGTCCCATGTCCACCATGCCTTACCCTCGAATATGAGTGTACTCTTTTTAATCTTCCGGGAGACCACCGCGGGGCCTCCTACAACCCGAACTACATTTTCACCATTTGAAGATATCTGCTCCACAATCAACCTAAAAATAACCATTATATCTTTTGATCCCAAAATTTTCTTAGTTATCTTCCTCAGTTCCTTCATCTGTAGTCTATTTCCTCAGTATTTGGCTGAACCGAATACTCTGGTCCATATAAAAATCTCCCTATGGTCCATGGGGAAATGCCTACCTATACTCCTCAAAACACTAGTAACATAATTAGCTCACTGCTCTTCCATAATTTACCTTGCGGGTGTTTTCTCTGAAGTTTGCCTTTAAATCCTTCATAGAATTATTGAGCTAGCAGCACTGTACTTTCTAGGCGCCTATGTCATCCTCTCAAAACTATACCGACTGATGCACTTCTTTAATCTAGGAAATTTTGACATCCGGGCCATTGCCAACATCTATGTTGGATACAGTACTCTTCTTATCTTTCCACCTAAAAGCCTAAACATCCCATTGTTCAATGTATTCTATATTCTGGGATACCCTAATTTTTCAACAATAGGCATCGAGGTAGTGGTAAGAGCAAGTGGTGGGTCCTATTAGACTATTGGAGGTACTTTATTCACATCCTCCATAGTTTCAGCATACTCAGAATTTACCTCTTCTAAACTTGATTTAGCCTCATCATCCTCATCATCATTGGAAGGTGATCGTGTATGCAGAGGAGATACAGTAAGATTCTTTCTCCTTGGGCCTTTTAGGGATGATTCAGATTCTTATGTTACCATTTTATTTACCAGTGGTTTCTCAGTTGCTTTTCCCTTTTGTGCTTTGTTTACCTTTGTGGAGTCGTCGTAGAGTTCACCGCTACTTTAATTTGATGCCTCAAACTCCAACTACTAGATTTTGAGTTAGCCACCGATACAGGCTTGGTACTCTTTTTCATCACTTGCTTAGATGAGGAAGCATTCTTGGGAGACATGGTTCCTAAAAACTTACTATTATTAGCAAGTAAATAAAAGAAACAAAAATCTGAAATTAAAGTTCAGTATGCTTGTTCTAGTCAGGGTACGAATGGTGGGTACTGGTCATATCCACTGGGTATGAATAGTATGAATAAATCGTATCTTATATGGTGCATGAAATTTGTTCACTAGTCATCTTACGACTCCTTCTAACCAGTCGTACTAGCAAGGTAACACTGGTTACCAACAGTTAATAACAGATCAGAAATATTTAATCCAAGCTTAATCCTCCCAGGTAGGTATAACTAAGAGTGTACGGGCCGTATAATCTGGGTACGACTTTTATGGTTAAGTCATATCCGTTCTAGAACCTTAAAATTTTTAGATGTCAATGTTGACAGTGAGTACGAGTCCAATTATGTCCCCTGTACCATGGGTACGAGTCATAAAGAGTCTCATATCCACTGCAATATAGAAGTCCAACTTTAAAGTTTGACTCCAAATCAAATACCCAAAATACCTATCTACTCTATGCAAAATATAATCCATTTTGAGCGCATAAACATACAACATACCAATTGCATTCAAGTTGTTCCCAATTTTCAACCTAAAATCGAAGGATTAGGGTTCCACAAATTCACATCAATGTGTATTCAACCAATCCCGGTTCATATTATAAAAAAATTATCATCTCAGCTTGAAAAATAAAGATATTTAGTTAAAAACTTACTTGGTAGTTGAAGAAAAAATTTCTTGAGTTCAAATCCTTTTCTTCCCTAAATTCGAGCTCAACTCAAGAAAAAAGTGAAATTCAAACTTATTGGAAGTTTATTTAAGTTGTTCAAATGAGAATTTATGATTTGTTCACTTGAATTTAGAGAAAAAATGGAGGTGGGTACACATTTTTGTTGTCGGGTGCCTGTCGAGTGCCCATTCTTTTGTTTTTAATTTATGATATCTGACCTATCAAGCATGGGTACAAGTTATGTATATGACTCGTATTGACCTAGAACCTTACCTGGGTTCTGGAGTGGGTACAACTTAAGGTGACGAGTCGTACCTAGAGGGTACGGCTCGTTCTGAGAATCATATCCATTCCAGAAACTTCTACTTGATTATAATTTTTCTCCCATGTCTGTACAACTCCTACTTATGTGCCGTACAATCTAGATACAACTCATAAAGAGTACATATGACCAAAACTTTCCATCTTCTCTAGATATTTTATGTATTCCCTTTATTCTTGCACACTGAACAAACATGTTACCCTATAAATGAATAAGTACAAAACCATGGGTTGCCTCCTGTGCAACGCTTGATTTAATGTCATGGCACGATGTGGCTAAGTTGGATACTCAGTGTTCATCACTTAGCCTATGGGTTTCCTCCCATGCAACGCCTGATTTAACATCGCAACACGACACAATTGCCTTGATTACTCAGTTTTCGTCAAGGTCAATATCAGAAACTTCATTGGCTTCTTAAATATTTCCCACATAGTGCTTCACTCTTTGCCCGTTTACCTTCAACAGGGCTTCACCATCCTTCTTCAATTCTAAATCTCCATAGGGATAAACTTTAAAAACTGTGTACGGGAATCACCACCTTGACCTTAACTTACCAAAAAACAAATGAAGTTTAGACTAATAAAGCAATACTTGATTGCCCTTGTCAAATACTCTCTTCTCAATCTTTCGGTTGTCATGCAGCTTCATCTTTTCTTTGTAAAGTGTTGAAATTTCATATGCCCAGATTCAAAATTTATCAAACTCATTGATCTCATTCAACCTTGACTTGGATTCTTTCTTCCAATCTAAATTTAGTTTCCTTAATGCCCATAGTTCCTTATGCTCAAGCTCAATTGGCAAGTTGAAAGCCTTGCCATACACTAGCTGATATGGTGAAAAACCTATGGAGGTTTTTAAAGTGGTGCGGTAAGCACACTAGGCATCATCTATATTTCTTTCCCAGTCAGCCCCATTGGCATTCACAGTCTTCCCCAAGATGGAATTGATTTCCCTATTGGACACCTCAACTTTTCCACTAGTCTACGGATGATATGGTGTTGCCACCCTATGTTTTACTCCATATTTTCTAGCAGAATCTTGAATAGATGATTGCAAAAATGTGAACCTCCATCACTAATAATAGCTAGCGATATTCCAAATTAAGAAAAGATATTCTTTCTCAAGAATGCAGTGACACTTCTTGCTTCATTGTTAGGAAGTGTAATGGCTTCCACCCACTTCAAAACATAATCAACTGTGCTAAGTATATACTTCATTCCACATAAATTTACAAATGATCCAATGAAGTCTATGCCTCATACATCAAACATTTTAACTTGGAAAATAGGAGTTAAGAAGATCATGTATTCTAGAAATCGTACCTTGTCATTGACATTGGTTGCATATAGAAGCATAATCATGAGAATCTTTTTATATAGTTGGCTAATAATAGCCACATTACAGAATTTTATGAGTTATGCGGGCCCCTCCATGATGAACCCCAATTGGTGAGGAATGACAAGCCCCAATCATGCTCATCATCTCCACCTCAGGTATATACCTACGAATTACTCTATCTTCATAAATCCTGAATAAATAAGGTCCATCCTAGAAAAATTTCCTCACCACATGAATGAACTTCTTTATTTGCTGATATGAAAGATCTTATGGAACTAGATCACTGACTAAGTAGTTTGTATAATCTGCAATCCATGGAATTTGATCTTGGGAAGATGCTAATATCTGCTCGTCTGGAAAATTGTCATTAATCTCCAATCCATTTGTAATCTTTTGCATCGCTTCCTCCTCCAGTTTAGACAAGTGATCTGTAACTTGATTTTCTCTGCCTTTTCTACCCTTCACCTCAAAGTCAAATTTTGGCAACAATAGCACCCATCGAATAAGCCTAGGTTTTGCATCTTTTTTAGCCTTAGGTACCGCAATGCTGCATAATTAGTGTGCACAATCACCTTTGTCCCAATTAAGTATGATCTAAACATTTCAAAGGCAAAAACCACTGCCAATAACTCTTTCTCCATCATGGCATAGTTCTTTTGAGTAGGATTTAGTGCCTTAACAGTATAGTGGATGGGATGAAGGATCTTTTATTTCCATTGGACTAGTACAAACCCTAAGTCCACTCCACTAGTGTCACAAACAATCTCAAAAGGTAAAGACCAATCGGGAGACACAATGATTGGCACAGTCACCAACTTCTCTTTTAGGCTTTCAAAAGTCATTTTACATGCATCATCAAAATTAAACTTTACCTCTTTCTCAAGAAGCTTGCAAAGAGGATTAACAATATTTGAGAAATATTTGATAAATCACCTGAAAAAACCTGCATGCCTTAGAAAACTTTGAATTCCCTTCACAAAAATTCGGTAAGGCAATTTTTCAATCACCTCAATCTTTTCTCGATCAACCTTTGCGCCTATCTTTGATCACAATTCCTTCTTTAACCATAAAATGACATTTTTATCAATTAAGTACCAAGTTGCATTCTTCACACCTTTTTATAGAATTTGTCAAGTTCTTTAGGTAGTCTTCAAAATAATCACCAACAACTAAAAAATCATTAATGAACACTTCGATGGTGTCTTCTACCATATCAGAGAAGATTGACATCATATATCTCTGAAATATGGATGAAGCCTTGCATAGCCCAAATGACATACATTTGAATGCAAAATCCCCATAAGGACATGTAAAAGTCATCTTCTCTAGGTCCTCAGGTGTAATAGTAATTTGATTATAGACTGAGTACCTATCAATAAAATAGAACCATCCTCTGCTTGCTAACCTGTCTAACACTTGATCCATGAAGGGTATAGGAAAATGATCCTTCTAGGCCATGCATTCAATTTTCTATAATCCATACACACTCTCCTTCTAGTGACTGGCCTCATAGGTACTAGCTCATTCTTCTCATTAGGCACCACAATAATTTTGTTTTTCTTTGGAACACATTGTACTGGACTGGCCTACTTGCTATCAGTAATGGGATACACTACACCAGCATCCAACCACTATTTTCTTCTTCACCACCTCTTGCATAGGAGGATTGAGTCGACACTGATGTTTAATAGGTGGAACAGAATCCAGTTTATGTTGTATTTTGTGAGTACACAAACCAGATGGAATACCCAAAATATCTGCAATGGACCATCCAATGGCCCTCTTAAATCTCTACAATACTGACAATAATGCTTCTACTTCTTACTGTCTCAGATCAGCTATAATAATAATCGGTAAAGTTTTGTTGGCCCCTAAAATGCATATCACAAGTAAGATAGGAAGGCCTTCAACTCCAACACCGGTGGCTCTTAAATGGATGGACGAGCAGGTGGAGTAGTTTTATTCTACAAATATAGGTCAAGCTTCTTTCGTGAAAACTCATAATAACATTTTCCATGCAGTGCACTTACTATCTCCTCATATGCCTCGATACTATCAGAGATAAAATTCATGATCACAGTTGTAAGTTCTTCAATACCTAGTATTTCTTCAATGGGAACAACCATATCAGAATCATCATCCCACAGAGTAACTGCATCAACATCATGGAATCAATTTTCCTCCTCATCATATACATCAATCACAGATATCACTCTCAAGTCGACAGGCTGCTTCATAGATTTACATACGTTGAATGTTACTTATTCATCATTGAGTCTTAGCATCAAATGTCCTTTCTTTAGATCAATCAACGTCCTACCTGTAGTAAAAAATGGTCTTCCCAAATTAATTGGGACTTGAAAGTCCACTTCATAATCTAATATAGAAAAATCAGCAGTAAATATAAAAGAAGAAACTTTAACCAAAACATCATAAAGGATACCAACAGGCTTCTCTTCTGTTATGTCAGCCATCACCAGTCTCATGGTAGTTGGTTTGGGAGCTCCCAACCCCAACTAGTTGAATACATCAAAGGTCATGAGGTTAATGCTAGCCCCCAAATCACATAATGCTCGAGTGAAGTTGAAAGACCCAATAGTGCAAAGTATTGTAAAAGAGCCAGATCCTTCTTCTTCTATACCAAAGATCTAGTAATTCCAAAACTTCAATGATAAATATTATCGCCTGGTTGATAAATGACTCACCTATTCTTGGTGATCAAATCCTTCATTAATTTGCATATCCTGGCATTTGCTCCAATGCCTCTACAGTTGGTATGTTGACAGTTAACTCTTTAACATAGACAAAAATTTCTGATAGTTACCTTCATCTTGTTTTTTTAGCCATTGAGGAAAGGGAAGAGGAGGTCTTGGAATGGGCTTCAGCACAGGCTCTGTAGCCTTTTATTATCCTTTATTATTATTGCTACTTCTCCCTACATAAAATAATTCATCATCATCTTCTACTTATTAAGAGTGGGTACAAGTGGACCTGTAGTGACTTTACCACTCCGTGTTGTATTGGCATGGCATTGGCTATCATTTATGGGGTTTACCACTGTATTTCTTGGAAGAGTGTAAGACTATCTCTAATTTACTATGGATGACATCTGACCAAATTATTGCTCCAATTTCTTGATTGTTGTAGCATGTGACTCAACTTTAAGGTTTAATCCTGAAAGATCAGCTTTGATATCCTTCAGGCAGTTCTCTTGACTTTCTTGTCCTTTGACTAGCTTAGACAAAAGAGCATCTATTCTAGACTCTGTATCTCGATTACCTAGTAGAATATACTTGTCACTCTTCTCCTTATAGTCATCTTTATGCTGCCAATCACCATCTTTTTCTATATTCCTATCTCTGCATCTATCATTATAATAGTTCTGAACTTGATTACCTTGCACTTGGGCTAAAAAATCTGCCAATCTATGTTCAAGATACTTTGCCTCTTCTTCAGATTCAATCTTGAATGGTTTGGATGTAGACCCCTATGCTGCAACTGCATTCACCTTCTCAACACTTATTGATGCAAATTGCTTTGTAAGCAACCTAATATCTGTACGAAGCAATACAACCTCTTGTGCTACCATATCATTCGTTGCTCTATAAGTGTTTGTTGCTCTAATAGAATATTCACCACCACCATATTCTGAATCTCTAGTAAATTAGATATGTTAACCATAGTAAATTAGAGATAGCCTTACTATCATTCAGTGATCTATAGAATATTTCTAACAAGTTAGATTCTCTGATTGTGATTTGGTACCATGCTCAGCTTCTTCTTGAATTGAAACCACACCTCATACATAGATTTTGAAGGTAACTGTCTGAATTATAAATTTCATCCTTCAACTGTATCATCCATGTGGGAGAGAAAAATATACTCAAAAACTATTTCTTCAACTTGTGCCAAGTATTGCTAGATCCTCTTAGAAGTTCCCCTACCCTAGTAATTCTTCTCCTATCAGTGCCTCCTAATCAACCCCTGGAATAGTATAAAAGGTGCAGATCCCGAGAAAATTTAAAAGGTTTATGTTTGCATCACCCTTAACTCCACCCGAAAATACACCCTTCAGATTCAATAATTGGATCATTGCACTAGTGATATCAAACTTCACATTAGGGGCTAAAGTATGAGGAACAATGGCTCTAGGATTAGTTGGCTCAACATAACCCAGATCTTCATCCTCCTCCTCATATGGGTCTAAGTGTTGATATGTAAGAATAAATGGAGCTACGCCTCTCTAAAATCAATGATCAATAACATGTCTAAGCCTGACTAGTCCACTTTGTTGAGCTAACTCAGCATCTGCAGCAAGTCTAGCCTCTTTCGTTTCTCTACATTATTTCTCCAATAGTTTTTTTGTCTTTAAGTCTACAATATTCGGTGGATCTAATAGAACACGTAGGAGTGCCACATTCGGATCCACAGGTCGGGATCTTAAATCCCTTTATGAACTTGTACTGACATCCTTATCAGTTTCTAAAGGATTTTAACTGGTTTTGGATAAAAAAGGAGTAAGGGATTGCCTCTACTCCTAGTACTTGTCATACACCGGCGTATGCCAAATCAAAAATAAAAATTAAAAACCCGTGAACTTTACCAATTTAATTCACTACTCAAACCGTCTTCCCTAGCAATGATGCCAAAATTTGATGTCTCCTAAAATACACTCCAATTAGAAGTATAATGTGGTCTATTGTAAATATAATAACCCAACTAGGTTGTGGTCGATCCCACACAAAAACGTGAACAGTTTCTTGACTTGGTGTAATCCACGAGCAGTACATGAATTAAATAGGTGGACTTAGTGTTCATTGTAAGTTGTAACCAAAACTTGAGTGCTTTTGAGTTGTAGACAATAGAAGACGACCACTAGGATTGTATTCCTCTTGACTTCTCGACTCCGTAAATTTTTTGTGATCAACCCAACTATTCTATTATTCTGCATGCAAAGTCTACAAGATAGGTATTATTATTTGCTTATTAGGTGCGAAGATAAATCTGACTCTTTACTTATTAGGTCTCAGGGCATGTCCTTGTTGCTTCTTGCTACGACATCAGTTCACTTTCACTTATTAGGATCAAGTCATTAGATAGGATGCTGGGTCTAAAAGGTGGAGGTAGAAGGATCCCAAATCACCGTCTTAACTTCTTTTCCCAATCACAAACTCCTTATTAGGAATGGATGAAAATATAGGTCATCTGAAGCTACTTTAGCTACTTAATATTAATTATTGCGAAGAATATTAAGATACATACATAAACCCCAGAAAGTTGAGTATCACACTTCTTCTATGTAGCTAATCCGACAGGGTTCCCATAACCCTAGTTAAGGGAATTATCCACTCATGTTTGTGCAAGAGATCATGATTGTCGATGAAGAACACATATAATTCATTGCACAAAAATTAGATGAATAAGCTCCAAAGTCTTGAATTGAATATGAACCCAAAGTCTCAAAAATACTGTAATAGTATTGTAATTATACATATCATATGATAAGAATGCATAACGTAATAAAAGGTAAACATTAGGGTATTTATAGTATCTCAAAATAACATAGAAATTCTAAGAAAAATGGTAAAGGTAAAGCTATATCATCACTCAGTGAAACTCAGTTTTCAACTCGTACCGACATCATACGAGTCATACCCTACCTTCTCGTATCTGTCCATTGTTTGATCTCCCAATATTTTAACTTTCCTAATCTGTATATGAATCCTTCTTATGATTTGTATCATCTATATACGACTCGTGTCTCCATCTCGTATCCACCTGGGACCTTGTTCCTTCCAAGCTCTGGACACTGGTTTGTGTATGATTTAACTATTCGAGTTGTACTCAGACTTCTGACTTGTATCTTTCTGGGACTTTAACTCCTGGTTGTAGCTTTGGACACTGTTATGCTCATGACTGCTTTTCATGACCCGTATCCTAAGTATATGACTCGTATAGCTGAGTTATATCTTTTCTTCACTAAGTCTTTTGTTTGGGTCTTTGGTTTTGTTGCTTACGAATCATCATACGAATTGTATACTGTGTTTACGACTCGTGAGGCAACTCATATCTTGATTAGACTTGGTATTTTTAGGTCTTTTTCTTCTACTTTTATTCCAACACTATTGTAAACTGGTTTTACCTAAAACAAACAAAAAAATGCATCATACCCACTAAAATAGCCTAAGTATCCGCATAAATTCACGGTTTTAATAATTTAAAGTTCCATGTTTCCACGACACATCAAACATATAACCTACCCTAACAGCAAAGCATACTATCTTCCCCTTGGGAGAATACCTCAACTTTCTAATATCAAAATGTCTCTTTCAACTTGACAAAAAAAGGATCCCTGTCTTGCTTTTCTTTCATTTTAGGCACCAATGAAGATTTCGAACCAATCTAAACCCATATACTACCTTTGACCGAATCACCTAACCAAACAACTAATCTAGTAAGATGATGAGCCTCACCAACTAACTCCTTATTATCCTCCTCAACATGCACAACACTTTCCATAGACAATCTACTAAGGGTATCATCCACTAAATTAGCCTTACCCAGGTGATACAACACACATATATCATAGTCTTTCAGCAATTCAAACCACCTTCTCTGATGAAGATTTAGATCCATCTGAGTAAACACATACTCTAAACTCTTATGATTCATAAATACATAAACATGAACCACATAAAGATAATGCCTCCAAATATTTAAGGCAAAGACAACTGCTGCTAACTTAAGATCATGAGTCAGGTAATTTTTTTCATGGGGCTTAAGCGGTATAGAGGCATAGACTATGAACTTACCCCACTACATTAACAAACAACCAAGACAAACTCTAGATGCATCACAATAAACTATAATCCATTTGAACCCTTTAGTTGAATCAATACTGGAGTGTAAGTGAGTCGAGTCTTCATCTCCTAAAAACTCTTCTCGTAAGAATATAACCATTGAAATTTGACTTTGTTTGTGTTAGTCGAGACATGGGAGAAGTAATGAAGAAAATCCTTTAATAAACCATCTATAATAACTAGCTAAACCCAAGAAACTCCTGATATTTGATGGAGAGATGGGTCTAGGCTATTTTTGCACTACTCTGGTCTTTAGAGGATCGACTCAAATGCCATCACCGAAAATAATGTGATCAAGGAAAGCTATAGATCCTAACCAAAATTCACACTTGCTAAACTTTGCAAATAACTAGTGATCTTTAAGGGTCTGCAATATAATCCTCAAATGGTCTGCATTATCACCTTCACTATGAGAATAGACGAGGATGTCATCTATAAATACTATGACAAACATGTCCAAGTACTGCTTGAACACCCTGTTCATTAAGTCCATAAAAGCTGCAGGAGAATTTTTTAATCCAAAATACATAATTAGAAATTCGAAGTAGGCATACCAAGTTTTGAAGGTTTTCTTTGGAATGTCACATTCTCTGAACCTAAGTTGATGATAGCCGGATCTGAGGTCTATCTTTGAGAAATAGTTTGCATCCTGAAGTTGGTTGAACAAGTCATTAATCCTAGGGAGAGGATACTAATGCTTGACTGTGACTTTTTTCAACCGATGGTAGTCGATGCACATTCTGAGAGAACCATATTTCTTGCATATGAAGAGAAATAGAGTACCCCACGGGGAAAGACTAGCCTGATGAAACCCTTAACTAAGAGGTCTTTCAACTATTCCTTCAATTCTTTAAGCTCAACTGGAGCCATTGTATAAGGTGGAATTGAAATAGGTTGGGTATGTGGAAGGACATCTATTTAAAAGTCAATTACCCTCTCTAGAGGAACCCCGAGAAGATCTTCAGGGAACACTTCTGGAAACTCATTCACTATTAAAACTGAATCAACCCTCAGATTTTCAAAATTTGAGTCCTTAACTCAGATGAGATGGTAAATACATCCCTTTGATATCGTCTTCCTTGACTTATGATAGGAAAAAACCCACCTATAGACACTGAAATACTACCATTCAATAACAGGCTCATTATGAAACTGGAACTTAGCTATTCTATTTCTATAATCAGCTAAGTCATAGCACAAGTGGATCTAATCCATGCAGATAATGACATCAATATCTATCATCTTTAACTCTATAAGGTCAAATGAAGTGAATTTCTGAGACACTGTGACCAAAAAATTTCTATATACCTGTCTGGCTATAATATAACTACCCACTGGGGGTGACACTGAGAAGGGCTCTGCTAATATGTCAGGACTGACGCCAAAGTCTACTGCTATATAGGGAGTCACAAAAGAAAGTGAAGCCCTGGGTTCAAACAATTCATAAAAATAAATATGGAAGACTTGTAACATACCCGTAACCACACCAGGAGAACTCTCCTAAATATGTCAAGTTTGGAGATTATAAAATCGATCCTGATGTTACCCATTAGTGGAACTAGAGGTGGCGCTCTGCTGAGTTGGGCGACCTGCTGGAGCCGACGAGAAACTAGACTGACTTGGTTAATAAAAGTCTTTACCCTTCTGGGAATCACTGGGCAATCCCTAATCTTTTACCCTAGATTTCCACATCCAGAACATGTATCACTACTTTCCCTACACTCCCGCTAATGGTTCTTACCATATCCCCTGCAAAATGAAATGGTGTGATAACTATTCATACTACCTTAGGACTTAGAGCCTGACACTCTATCCTAATTTTCTAGCCATTGACGTATTGGCTAAAGATGGGGTTAGAGAATTTTGAGAGGCTAAGAGTGATTCCCACCATCAGACCTTTGGTATAAGAAGTTGAAACTATCGATTTTGGCCATCTTATTTTCCCTTACCTTCTCTTTGAGTTTCTCCTTATCAATCTACTAAGCATGAACCATCAATCTTGAAAATTCCATCTCCTTAATCTATATAGTTGTTATACAATCCTTGACTACATCATTTGACATGCCAGATTTAAAATCATTTTGGCCCTAGAATTAGTCACCATAGTCAGAGCATACCTTATCAACTGGGTAAATACAACTCCCCAGATTTTTGGCCCTTAACAATTTCTAAAATTTAACCTTACTGTCCTATATACAAGTCAACCTATGAGTCATAGGGTGACTATATGGGTCATAGAACCCCAATAGTAAGGTAGTTAGTGAGATTTGCATGAGTTACTATTTTTGTGATGACTTGGCAGTAACGAGTCGTAATGACTGCTTATAAGTCATAAGGGGCCATTCGTAGTATGTACATTGTGAAGTCCAAATATTTCTGTTCTGAGTACGAGTGGCTAACTATGAGTTGTGTGGACTCATTACCGGTCATTATGTGTAATCCATAGAATGTCCAGTGTATTCCAAAATGGTTTCTGTGTTAACTAAGACTGGATCCTATGAGTAGTAGGACCCTATTACAAGCCACAGTATGTGAGTCGTAAGGTCAACAGTATGTGTGCCTGGTGAAACTTTCTTGATAATGACTCATGGATATGAGTCATAATGTGTCGTGACGAGTCATTATGAGACCCGTAACGACTGACAGTTTATTTTCCAGTTTTCAATAGGGGTATTTTAGACCTTTCCCTCTTATCCCAATAATAACCCATAGACCATAAACATACTTGGGACCCTATTTTCATTGATAACACACTCCAAACATTCTTTCTTCTATCTTAAGTCTCTCAAACAACCATACTTAGGGTTTTTAAAAAAAGGGTCAACGAGAGATTTGAGGGTTGAATTCTCTCCATAACCTTAGGTATTTCAGGCATGTTACTCTTCCCCAACTATTATTTTGAAAAAGCATATGTTTTGAATAACTATAATTCATGTGGTTTTAATGTTGGTTTTGGAACATGGGTTGATGGTTTTGAATGTTTGTTTTAGAATAATGTTTCCCATGGTTTTCATATGATTGTTCATGTTTTACTCATGGTTTTGAACTTTTGGGGTGCATGAGTATGGTGAATAAAATAGGGGAATATGATTTCCTCAATTTGTGAATGTTGACCATTAAAGTGATAATGGCATCAAGCCCATATTGTGGAATTAGATTTGAATACTAAGAGAATGCACATTGAACTACTCTTGAACTATTGCATAATATGAAAATTCAATGAAGCAATATGATTTTTAATTGAACCTTATGGGGTTGTATAATTCCCAAAGCTAATATATTTGACCTAAGAAGGATGTAAAATTCCCTAAATGACGATAATTGGGTTAGCATGTTGATGTTACCTTACAAGTGTAGTTGGTATGATGATACAATAGTGTATGCCTAAATGTTTATCATGGTTTAATAAATGGGAATGTGTGATAAATGATTTAATTAGGATTTAATGAGGGTTGTGTGGCTGAGTCATGAAAGTAGAGGTCCCGAGGGAAAAATAATGGAAACAACAATTGCCGATGCGAGGTTCTAAATGATCGAGTGGTTTGAGTCCCATTATTATTATATGATTGGAAAGATCGAGTCCCCCAGATTATATCACATGATTTGGTGCTTAAGTCACCTTTGAATACCAGTTCGAGTCCCCCATGGTGCATATGTACATCCTCTGGTTCGTGCAGCTACACACACTGGGGCTATTCCAGCTGGGGGAGAGCTGGGTCCATATAGCCATTTAGTGCCTTCTTATGTTATAACGGGTAAGCTACACTATCCAGGATAAAGTTTTAAAGTGCATACTAAGCCTTATTCCCTACCCGATATATTATTTATATACGTATTATGATGTGGTTCATATGATATTGAAAATAGTTAGACTTGAAATTATTTTGTCCCTTATCCCTGAGTTTCATGCTTATGTTCACCCCACTAACTATCTCTGAATGTTGTATGCTGTAACGCCCCGAAATCTCATCCCAGAATGTCACACGGTGCTTAAGGCTTCAAGTATCCCCAAGCTAACCCTTTAAGCCTGTTACTATTTCTACCACTTACTTTAGGATGAATAACCAAACAATAAATGTTATATTATATCAAAATAGAACTGAAATCATTAAAAACAAATATTTGTACATCAAATACTGGAAATCTGGAACAAAACCGCTACTAAGAGTCTGACAAGCCTCTACTTACTAAGAACTAGAGAGTCATTAGGACAAACCCCCAACTGACTCAACTGGACTGAAAAGAAATAATCAACTACTATAAGGACTGAAAACAAGATATTAGGTCCTCGAACCATAAGGACTCACCAACTTCTAAAGGAACTCGAAGATCACTATCACTGCTGAGGTTGAGCACCTGATCCTACATTATGAGACAATGTAGCACACAGACGTATATGTGGATCAGTACTTTGAGGATTTACTAATTATATGGGGGTGTATTCAATACTTAAAATAATAATATCATCAATCTTTACAGAAATCATGCATGCTAATATAACTGACTCACATAGCTCGAATATTTACAAAAAAATGCATACCTCATAAATTATGAATAATGGAATGCGCAGTAGAAATCTTGTGAGTCAATATGCTATTTCTTAAATCTATAGTTTATTCCCTTCTCAAAACATATAGATAAAGTGGTAAAGTGCTCACCTCTATATCTCAGAGCTAAGACTGAAATTTTAAAACTGAAATCTAAAGTAAAACATTAATTGAATAAGTTTGTGAGCCTTCACACTTAGTATCTAAAATCTTTACTGACCAAGATATCTTTCAAATCTTTAGGGAAAATATCTCAACAAAAGGAACATACTTTACTTTAGAAACTGATTATTTACTCTTACTAGTAGGGAAAACTACTTTCTTCTTGGGAAAATTTTACTTTAAGAAACTACTCTGAAAATCTTACTATTAGGGAGGTTCTCTTAACCGACATACACCATGAGAGCTACATGGAGTCCAACGTCTCATCCTCCTAATGAAGAAACCTCACATTGGGGAGAGGCGTCATACTCTTACCAGGGAGTATAACCTCAAATTAGTGATCACTATCTCGGCCTCGGTCCCATGAATCTCAATCCTACGGTGGCACGTAGTTCTGGGGTAGGAAACCGTAGTAACTTACCCAACTCGGTGGTAAATACTACTCCTTTTAGTTTTATATGCTCATATCATGGAAATTCACTTTAAAATAATCTCATTTTTCATAAAGAACCCAACTATAAAATTTGTAATCTCATTTAGAAAAGTGGATTTCAAAGCTACTATGACCATTAAGGTCAAAACTTTCTCAATAATCTCAAAATACTCAAATCATGGGTGCTTATAGCACCAAAGTTCTTAAAATTACAATCTCAAGTAAGGCTTAATGACCCATATATCAATCTCATGTTAAAACATCTCAAAATTCATACTTGATATCATAAATATTAATAAATCATCTCAAAATCTGGGAAATTTCAGCAATATGCATTATAACATCAACATACTTATGTAATTCAATTTCTAAAACATGGAAAGTATCATAATCTCAATAAATAATAACATAGGGTATAAATCCATACTTCAATTTCATAAGAAAAGATGTAAAACCATATATCTTTGTAATTAAAACAACTTTTGGGATCAAGGACGAAAGGATTGTCTTTGTTCAAACCCAATATACCTTAGATTATGACTTGTAGATGAACAAGCTTGCTTGAGAATCTTTTTTGTACTCTTGAGTGAGGGTTCTTGAGGCTTTTGACTTGAGAACCTTGAATCTTAACTCAATTTGTAGAAACTATGGTAGAATCTTAAGGTTCTAGGAGAAAGATTTGGATTTGCTCTTGAGGGTTAATCTTGAGAGAAAACCCTAATTTTTGGATTCTATGGAGGAATATAACGTGTGTGCCTTGACTCTGATGTATTTAGTTATGAAAAGGGTGGAAAAAGACCGCTAAGACTTCTTAAAAATGTCTTTAGAATACTGAACGGAATCTGCGATGGCTCGTACGACAGTTCGTCGGTCCGACCGTCGCACTTGGACCAGAATAGGGGCTCACTGCCTTGGTACCGACGGCTTGGGCGATGGTCCGTCGCAAGCTCGACGGTCCGTCGGCCTGACCTTCACACTTGGCCAGTGAATGTGTTTTCTGCCTTGGTTTTGATGGCTCAAGTGATGGTCCATCGCAAGCTTAATGGTCTGTCAACCTACCCATCGCACCTAGGCAGTTTTGACAGCTCTCAATAAAATGGCCATAACTTCTCACTCTGATACCGGATTTGGATGAAAATGGTATCGTTGGAAAGCTAATTCAATTTTCCACATGATAAAAAGTCAAATAACTATATCTGATTTAAATATCATTAACTTAGGAAGTCATCCCTTAATCTTCTGAAGGCTAAATTAGGTTTAAAGAAAGTTTGGGGTATTATGTATGCCCACGCGATGTAGTTACCGGAGATACCTCTACTTTTCTTGCAAGGTTAGGTGGAACGACTCAATTAGTCGATCGTTGGAGGTGAAGTAGTGATATTACATTCTCACAAAGACTTGGATATTTCATCAGTTTCCATTCATATATTAGAATTGAGAGCTTACTAATAACGCTCAACTTACACGTTAATTTAAGTGCAAGGTAGTCGTCATCAATATATTTACCCAACTTTGGAGTTGGGTCGAATATACAAGGAACAATGTGAGTGGCGATCAAGTTAATTTGAAATAATGGATAATTGTTAAATTCAAACCAATATTACAGAAAGATAAAAATGTGGGAGACAAGTATCAACACTAATGTTTCTTTTTGGGTTTTTCTAGAATAAATTCGGGGCTATGAATAATTAGAGTTTTACCGATTAAGCACGGATCTTGGGATTATGTATTACTAAGCGAAGTGACACGTGGATACTTATATCCAACTTCATTCTAAGTAGATCAAATGTGGGTAGGTTTGGTTATAGGTTTTGATTCTAGTCTTTCAACAAAACATCAAACTTTCACCAATTAATTCTGTCGAATATCTAATGGGTGTGTTCAACAATTGGTAACCAAACCTCAATTTAGGCATCCCTATTTCTAGGATGATACCTATGGTATAGTTAACTTCACAACCACCCTTATGTCTAAGATAGTGATAGATTAGCAAACTATACATATAATCATCTACCATTGCTTTAGTCTCTAGATCCCTCTTTCAAGGATGATATGGATTCCTACAGTTCACCTAAAACCTCTCTTTCGAAGATGGCTTTGAGCTTTCTAGAGTTTGGAGTTTTCACCCATCAAACCCATTTGGGTATTCGGGACTTTCCCCCATAAATCCCAACCAAATTAGTCAAGCAATGCCAAAGCCGATCAACATGAACTACCAAATAGAAGATAACATTAACAAACCACACAAACTTTAATCCCTATTCACACATAACCCCAAGAGGGAGATCTAGCTGCATATAAGATAAATAAGAATATATATACCCATAATCTCCATTGAAATGATTTATTAAAGGTTAAGTAAATGCTACTTCAAACTATGAACTCCTACAAATCTCCAATAGAAGTGAGCTATTCCCCCACTTAGAGTCTACTCCAATTCATTCTTCACCCAAAATTTATACAATATTTTCTTTTCCAAGTACAGAGGCTATGAGCTCAAGAACAAAACCTAACAATTGAGGAAGATGGAATATGATCAATGAATTTGATGCTTAAGGTTTGAGTCCTCTTTTGTAAAATTTCAGATCAGCCACGTGCATTTCCTATTTTGCTCTTGGGCTGCAATCTTCTGCTATACCACGATCGCACGAGCTTAGCCGCGACTGTGATTTACCTAAGGGACCGTAGTTAGTTGACCTTGTAGACCTAATCGCGATCGTGGTCCTTAAGCTGTGACCGTAGTAACTAAGGCCATTCTGCTCCAAATCTTCAAATGCACCTTTCTTTCTTTCTTTTGATCATTTTTAACTCCAATCCACATCTTTCCCTTTCATGAAATATATGCCTACAAAATGTGGATATTAGTGCATTCAATCATAATTATGTCTCATTTATTCCTTTAAAACATGGTAATGTGCACGAATGTTTAGTACAAATGAGTGGTAAAATCACCACTCATCAATACCCCCAACTTAAAGCTCTTGCTTGTCCTCAAGCAACACTACCTCATATCATGAGATAACAATTTTCTATGCCCAACTTTATGCCTCAAAGATCATAATGACTTCAAGCTTAGTCACTACCACAAGTAACTCATTACACACGTTCTATGCTATCTTTACTACACCCCTCATCATGGAAAGCCATATCTAAAGATGCACAGGACTTCAAAGAAAACCAATACTCTAGAAGTGACTAACTTTTGACCACAACTAAGTTATACTCCATTTTCCTCAGCATTCAGAAGGTGAAAAAATCACCACCTCAACTTGTTTCACATGCCAATCTCACAAGAAAGAGAATTCCACACACCAAGCTACCAAATATGGAACAAGGAGTTTTTAAGTGCAAAAACTCTCTCCCTCACAAAAGAAATATATATGCAACAGTGTCATACCATAGGCTAGCCCCTATTTTGACTCACCACTACAATAAAAGTAAATGGTTGAAGATCTCAAAGGACTTTTTAAGCATGTAACATAGGTTTGGTCTAGGGTAGGATATTATTTGGGAACAACATGGCTACACCCTTCCTTGAACATCTACATCACTCTATAAAATTTGCCTTTTTGACTAGGGGTCACTCCTCTTTGTTTTCACTTTTTATTTATGCCTAAATTTCACTTCCTTTGTTTACCTAATTTCTTTCATTTATCCTTCTTTCATCTTTCATTCAATTAATTCATTTGTAGGATCCTCTCTTTTTATATTCATTTGTTTTCAATGCTTAGGCACTTAGGCATATCACTTACAATTTCCTGGCCCCAAACTCACTTCCATTGATATTCACCACCCCCAACTTAGGATTTTAGCCTCAAGTTGCATTTTCATGTTCAAGGAGGGTATGGTTCAAAAGAGTGATAAAAAGAATGGTTCATGGATTATAATGTGTTTGCCAAAGAAAAGTTCAAAGGCTCAAAATGGGTAACTAGGGATTACATTTATGCTTGGGTAGGATTTTTAGGATAAAGTGACTTTCAAAATTACAAGGATGGCCTAAGATCATTTCTCCAACCACACGCAATCAAAACTAGCCTTGAGAGACTAACAGGGAAAGTTCTACAGAGCACAAGTACACAAGAGATGAATGCAAAAATCTCACCACACATGGCAAGCCAAAACTCACCAAGGAGGCTTAATTGCTCCTCCTGTGAGAGATAAAATTTGAGTATCTATCATTATTTACAAGTCAAAAACTTATGGAGTCACAAAAAGAGAAGTTTCATTACAAAGTTGCTAACGTCCATGCCCTTGATTTTTGAAATTTTTTGGATGGAGAAGGTTGTTTATTTAGCATTTCAACCATGCTCAATTTGCTAGGTTATGGCTACAATCAAGGCCTTAGTCTCACATTTTTGCTTGAATTGGGAAAACCAACCATATGGCTACTCATAATTCACTAATGGTGTAAAATGTGATCCCAAATTTACAATGCCACGACTACTCAGACTTCCACTGCATCTATGTCTCTAAGGTCAAACATAGTGCTTTACCCTTAAGATTGATGTCACTCAATCTATCATATGGAAAAGCTAGTCATGCATCACCAACACAAAAATAAAACTAAAGTAAAAAGAAAAACTAAAACTAAAAACCATGATGATACATAAAAACATACGCACCATCAAAGTTCCTAAATATAGCATCTCAAAAATGAAATAAAAAAAATAGTATCCAGAATATCAAAACAACATAAAGGAATATCTAGAAACACAACATCAAAATAATACAAATTTGGGGGCACCCCCAACTAAAAGAAAAGTAGTGACCTCATTGCATATGCAATAAAGCATGAGTAAAAGGGTCTCCTTGGATCTGCATTAGAAGTTATCCTCTTCCGCTAATTCTGCATCATCACTACTGGTATCATCAGCTAACTAATCCACAGGGGCCTCATCTTCACTATCCAACCTCAGTGAATGTAGATTCTCATTAGTCTTAAGCATATTGAAGATGCCCTTTAACCCCTTCCATAGCTTCTTGAAGAACTTATCTCTTTTCTTCTCTCTCTTCATCATCTTCTGATGCGAGTGTCTGAGGTACCTGTGTGATCTGGCTAAGGCTGAGTAGGCTCTCTCAAACTTGACAAATGTGGCTTGTTATTTCTTATGCTCCTCACAGTAAATGTCATAATCCGACTAAGTCACATATAAGTGGCGAGTGGTAGAGGACTCTCCTGGTCCCTAAGGTAATATGGACACTAACTCCCTAACCTCCAGTATCTGGCCTGAGATGTCATCGAGGGGGTTGGCTAATGAATGTCTACAAGAATCCATGTCCTCTTGGGTTGATTTACCAGAGTCCATCTTTCTTTACATGATCTGAACTGGGGAACCCTCACCCCAAAATTTGAATGGAAAGATGCGGGGGCCTAGGAGTATGATCTTGGGCATATTTATATGTCCAAACACTGCAATTTACCCTTTTTTGGACTTGTTTTGAGTAAAAAAATTATGCTAATTATATTGAATTATGAGTTAAATTATGTTTCGTGGCTAACCGATATTATTAGAGATACATGGTAAATTTTCCATGGATTCGAAAGAAAATTAGATACACATCATGAAGATGCAAAAGACCATGTGGATTAAAGTCAAAAACATATGGAGATGCACGAGAGTAAGGAAAAAAGAAAAGAGCTGAGGATTGATGAAAAAAAAGAAAAGATCTTGAGAAAAATTTAGTGACGCGATGCTATCTCAATATGTCACGTCAACTGGCAATATGTGTGCCTTAGCCAAAATTTGAAGAACAATCTTCAGTGTAAGTACGTGATTTCAATGCGTCACGTCGATACATAAGTTATGTGCCTTAAAATATTCTTCTTCTGCAACTTCCAGTGCATCGATGCGATGTCAACGCATTGCGTCAATGCTTAAAGTTTTGACACTTAGCCAAATTTGGAGGAGCAAATTCCAGTGCATCGACGCGATGTCAACACGTCAAATCGTGTGTTGAAGAACTTGACTTAGCATGATTTTTAAAGGTAAATTCTAGTGCATCAACGCGATTTTGATGCGCCGCGTTAGCTTTGTTGACACGATTATCGATGCATCGTATTGAGGCTTCACATCTGGTAAAATATTCCCAAGTATAAAAGGAACATGTGAGCACAATTCCAAACACTTTTTGCAAGCATAGTAGCGGCGGCAAAGAATAGAATTCTTTCTTTTAGGGTTCTTATTATTTCTTTTGAACTTCTTTACCTCAAGACTAATTTTGGGTATGATTAATTGCTTGTTTTTTATGTTTAATTCAAACATCAGTGGCTAAATACCCTTGTTCTGGGGTTGAGGTATAGAACATGATTACTCTTTGATATTCTTTATAGTAGTTTCTTTTTGGATTATCACCTGGGTTGTTCTTAATTTCTTGAGCTTACTATTTTAATGCTTGTCCGCTATTAGAATAAATTTATATTTCTATGTGAATCCGGGAGGAGAATCATAGATTAGAACGAGGAAATTAAGGAGCAAGGTTCCTACCTTTTTATAAAATAAGGGGTTTGAATTAGCATCTAGGATATGAATATACCTAGAAACTTGTTTGGTTCTATTGCAAGAAGATAACTTTATGAAACTAGAAGACTTATTGTATCTCTGCGGGATTTGTAGCTACAATATTTAATAGATCAAAGATTTTAGGTCGGGAGACCAAGATCGTTGCCTAAACCTTGCGAACCAACAACCCGATAACCAATTAGACTACTATAAGAATAGAGATTTGTATGATTGTTCGAGAAGATTCAGCCCTGGAATTCTTATTATAACTGTTTACAACCGTTGCTTGCTTTTCTTTAGTCATAAAATTTTATTTCTTGTTTATTAATTTACATTTTTATTATCAATTTCAAAATCATCTTGATACTATACAACACCTAATACTCATCATCTGAAACTAAAAAATGTTTAAATGTCTAGTTGCTTAGTCCTCGTGGGAGCGATATATGATCGTCTAAATAACTATATTGCTTGTAAAATCACTTGCACTTGCATGTGCGTCTGAGTTGCAATAGAGTACCCATGTATCTGCAGCATAATCCTCCACCTATGCTCTCCTACATAACTCAGTAATAAAGGAAGGAAAGAGAAGATATGTACCTCTATGGTGAGGCCCAACTAATCCCACTTCAAAATCTACACAATCTACTACACATTCAATTTTGTTCACCTTCTCAATTTTAGTCTCAAAATAAAGATGACAGTTGAGTGGCTACGATTCTTGTGTTTGCTCCATAAATTGGCTAGTAGCCTCCTCATATTTTTGTTCTCTTAGCATTTGTAGACATGGTGGAGGTGGTATCTCCTTAACCTCCTTAGTTTTATTTTAAGCATCACACTCTTAAAACCACACATATTTACAGAGTGATATATACTGTAACAAACCACGCACATACTTGTGGGCTGCTCCACAGGTCGGAAACAAGAAGGTCCCCTCCAAACGGTTGGATCAAAATATGGACAAAAGGCCTCATGGTGGGATCCTCTATAATAATGACAAGAACCATCATCCCTCGAAAACCATCTATCCAAGGATGAAACCTTAAAAAGTATAATAGAAAAAATAATAAAAGAACTTAATATGGAAATACTAAAATAAGATAGTTGCCTATTTACAATTGTAAAGACCTGATTTTTTGGAACCGAAACGTCACATGGTGCTCATGATCCCGAAGGAACACAAGCTAACCGTCTACTGATATCTATACCTAAGAACTACATAATATCTATAATAAATGCAAAAAAATAGCAAAAAATGGCCATAAGGTTCAAAACATCTAGAATACTCAAAATTGAAAACTGAATACTGATATATCTATTCGAAGAGCCTCTAAACTATCATAACTATGGAGTTGATGGTATATATACCTAAATAACTACGTCTACTAAAAATACACAAAATATGATACGATAATAAAATAAGGATCATCCTCAAATGAAGAGGACTCAGGGCTATGTCTACTGCTGCTGACTGGGACTGAGCTGCTAGTGGTACTTTGGATCTCGTACCTTTGAACCTATGGTGTCAAATAAAACACCATAGCATAAATGCGTCAGTACAGAAATGTACTAAGTATAAAGATGAGGTAAGGCTAAATGCAAGGGCTTATGCATGAACAATTACTTAACTGAATAATCATGAGAATACTGAATGAAGACATATGCATGAATGCACAAACCATAACTGAAAACATCGCAAGTCAAAATACGGAAACTTGGAAACTTCTTTACTATCATGTGACCTCGCTACTAATACTGAGATACTGAATAACCGAATCTCTTTATATTGATAACCAAGTACTGGAGTTAATATCAGTCCTCTCTAGTGAGTGATCTCAAAAACTGATGTTACTGGAGTTGATTAACTGAATCTACTCACATCAATGACTACACTCTGAACTTGCTACTCTCAGATAACTGAATCGGAGATCAAACCTCTCTAACGAATGATCCCTGAATCTACTATAAATGATAAGAAGAGATTTTATCTGAGATCGAACCTATCTAGCGGAGGATCTCTGAATCTGATCATGAGAATACTCAACTGAATCTGAGACTGAGATCAAGCCTATCTAATGGGTGATCTCTATATCTGATAATGAGATTACTCAACTGAATCTGAGACTGAGATCAAGCCTATCTAACGGGTGATCTCTGGATTTGATAATGAGATTACTTTATTGAATTTGAGACTGAGATCAATCCTATATAATGGGTGATCTCTTGATCTGATAATGAGATTACTCAACTAAATCTGAGATTGAGATCAAGCCTATCGAACCAGTGATCTCTGGATCTAATAATGTTATTACTCAACTAAATTTGAGGTTGAGATCAAGCCTATCAATGGGTAATCTCTGGATCTGATAATATTGATACTGAATATCTTTATGTGAGACCATGCCTATATAGTGGGTGGTCCATGAATCAATGGAACTATCTGAGTTCCTTACTGAGATAGGTGACTGTATTTGGCAGTCCTAATTTATAAGTTCTACTCTAAAGACTGATACTAAAACTGTAACTGTGGGCATTCTTGCTTAACCGACATTCCCTAAATCTAAACAGGTGGGGTCCAACCTGTAACCCCAGCTGTAAGGGTGTCAATACCGTGGCATGGGTAAGGACCTCTACTCTGGTCAAGCCTCTATAATGGGTGGCCCTCACAAGAAGTCAAGCCTAAGGTGGTATAATAGTCAAGCCTTATTCTAACGAGTAACTCCTGCTCCTGCACTAGCTACGCAGTTCTGGAGTTTAGGGATTGCTCCTAACAACTCTGTCTCTCTAACGGGGAGTGTCCATCCCTGTACTCACTCGATGCTAGATCCTACTCCCAACTAAAAGACTCTAAACTGATTCTTAACTAAACTTTAACTGAGCTGAATTTGTTATTGATCATATTTCTCGAATGATCTGACTGAGTTATGCTGAATTCACTTGGTTCTGTATCTGACGGAATACTAATGAATCTTATTATCTGACTGAATGATACTGAGCTTAGAAAATATTACTCGAATACTACTGAGATCTGAACTGAATACTTGAGAACTACTAATTATGAGTTGAGTACTGAACTGAGGCTAGAATACTAGCAATACTGAGATTACTAAGATTACTTAAGTTCTGTATCTATCTGAGAGTACAGAGTTCTATAAATCAATGAGTTCTGAGAATCGTGGCTTGACTAAGATTATCGTGAAAACTGACTCTGTCTCTAGACTACAGCAAAATTGTCGAGTATAAATACCCACAGGACTCAATAACATAAAAGTAAAACATACCTATTCTTGAATAGTGAAGACCATGGACATTCAATCACCATCACAATCACTAAAGTCTCTCTTCAAACATTTAGGAATCATAAACATGTGATAGTATAGGGAGAAATGCTATTGGCTCATACTCCTTTCAACAAGGTATTGAATCAAACAGTTAGCATGTATTAAAGTCTTAGCATGTATCGAAGATCACGTAATTGGGGAATTTCATGCTACCATGTCACAATTCATTCACTAAGGATTTTCAACAAACACTTGGCATGCATGGGCTTGCACACAATTGGAGATTTCTAGTCAACATTCTATAATGGCTCTAATTTCTACACATAAGCATTTCATCTAACATATGGGGAGCATGCTTTGCTTATTCCACAATTTCTACACTTAATTGGCATGAACACATCACTTAGAAAGAAAATTGAAGAGGTTTTATCATGAACATCACATGAATAAAATATACTAGGGTCAAAGCTTGAAAACCTCATAAACAAAACATGAATTAAAAACTCAATAATAGCATGAACTTCAATTTCAATTCACATGAATCATGAAACCTCATAAACATAAGAAGCTTTGAATTTTGAAAAGGATTCTTGAGCTTCTTGGGTGAAAGGGACCCAAAAATCGACATCTACATACCTTACTACCTGATCCTCGGAAGATTAATGGTAAAACCTTGATGATTGGGGTCTTGATTTTTGAACCCTAGCTCTTGTTCTTGAGGAAAATTGAGAGAAAACAACAATATTTGGGTTTAATGTGCTGAATCTTGTGTTAAAGAGTATATATAGAGGTTAGTAAAAGACCCTTTTTGACCTTGGAATTAAACTAAAAAATCTCAATTTTACATGCTGGTGTGACGCGCCATAATCGCGCCAGCTTACTAGAAATTGGACAATTGGAAATCTGAGCCTTGGCGCGATGCGGTGGAAATCGCGTTGCCACCTTGGTTGCGAACTGGAAAGACACTGCAATGCAGTGGAATCGTGAAGGCTCACTGGAATTTGAAAATTGACATTTTGGCTGGCTCCGCGACATGCTAAAGTGCCAGGTGGCACACTGTCTCACTAAAATGGCTCTAACTCTTCGCTCGTGTGTCAGATTTGGGAGAATTTGGTATCGACGGAAAGATTATTTAATTCTATACATGATAAAAAGTTGATGTTAGTGAAATTCTACACGGTATAAAATATTCCCCACTTTGGAAGTTAGTTCTCGATCTTTTAAGACCAGAATTAGACTTCACTTGACACACTCTAAGGCTCAGACTATGAGAGAACTTTTCGGGGTCTTAAAACAAGTCCCCGACAATGGCACCAAAATCTTGACAGTGCCAAAGTGCACACACAAGTGTACATGGTCCACCAAGTAGTAAAGTGGCCTTCAAGAAAGCCGAATATCAAACCTACAGGGACTTGGTTTTGCTAACTACCCAATACTATTTCAACTATTGAAATAAAGTAAATGAGAGAGTTTTAGAATTGTAAACTAAAAGTAAACTAAACTAATGCAGAAAAGTAATGACTTTGGACAATCAGTGGATAGAGATGTAGGGTTAAGGCTTACAAACAATAATACTATGCCATTGAACTTTATTCATTAGATTTCTTGTCTTTGTTATTGATTCGTAGGGTTTATCGCATGATCATGGTCTCCCGACCTCTAATCCTTTACCTAATTTGGACAATACAACTACATTGTTGAGCAGAGATGTAATAATCCAATTAAGAGTATAAATTTATCATACTACATGTGAACCAAATAAGGATTATAGGAATATCCTTATATTAGATGCTAATTCAAATTTCTTATTTTATAAAGGAATAAGAACTTTGTTCTATCTACCCCATGTTCTATCTTTCTATTCCCCCTCCCGAGATTACAAGGTCGACAATGAATATATTATAAGGGACATGAATTCTTAAAATAGTTAAAAAAAAGGGTAAATAAACAACCAATAATTATAAAAAATCCAAAATAAATCAATTCAAAGCAATAGAAATCATGTTCTTGGCTTTAACCCCGGAAAAGGGCATTTAGCCGCTAATAGACATAACCATAATTAAGATAATTAAATACAAGGTAAAATCCATTAAAAAGAAAAATTAAAGAAATAAAAACCCTAATTGAAGTGTTTTCCATCCCCTCACTGAGTTTCAAAGTCATCCATGTTTTTTAGCATCAATTACAAGTGCCCTATTTATAGGAGGCGAATTTGTTTGTCGGTGGAACAAGGGTCGCGTCGAAAGGGTCATGAGGGAACACTATTTTGGGTTCCTTATTAATATTTTAGTGTATGTTATGCACCAAAACTCCTTTTCACTCCCCCTCGCTCGCCCTAGACATTTCAGGTGTCCAAATTAAGTCCAAGTTGTCTAGTGTGCTTCTATTGATCCATTCAAAGCATTTTTGAGTTGCTTACACTTAATTTAAAGATTTTATATCCTTAATATATCATCATAATCCATTAAATAAGAATCCTATAGAATAAAAAATAATAATTTAGAACTCAAAACAACAAAACATTCAAGACGGTGAACTAGAAACACGAGCTATGCATAGGCTAATTCATATTGATCTTATGTTTATTGTTTTGATTCTTGTATTGATAAAATTGACCCTTGAACATTATATTACAGTTTTTTCATATATTAATACATAATAACAACCTTAGGAACTCATTAAACACATTAGAACCCAACAAGATAGACTAGACAAACACCTAGCTCAAGCTAGTCACACTAGTTTTCTCGGTTGAATTCTAAATGATCAATTTGAATCAAAAATATCTTGGAAACACCATTAAACATTGTGAACACATACATGGACACTTATATGCCCATGAATAATCCTCAAAACAAGGCTAATAAGGCTAGAATAGTAACACTAGAATGCATAAATTCACCCAACATCAATTATGCATGAATAAATGCAAAAAATAAAATAATCTATCATGAATAAAATAAAAGGATACGGGACACTTATTGTGGAGTGATGGGGTGCCTCCAATATAGATATTAGTTTAACGTCATGGCACGACATCTCCTCCACATCCTTTTGTGCTTCCACTTAGAAGATTTAAATCTCCGCCCCAACTTTCATTCACTATGCAATAAGTAGCAGAGGGACGAAAGATTTAGATCTTTCAAAATAAAACTTTGAAGATGTGAGAAAATTATAAGGGATATTCGATCTCGCTATTTTGAACACTTGAACCATTTGACCAATTTGACATCGAACTTTCGGTTTGGATCCTTGGGCAAAAGTGAAGTCATCACTAGGCCACTAGTTCCACATCGGAAGTTAAAGTCCTTGGCCATTGATTGTAGGGCTTCCATGTGCTCTTTTAGAGTATCAAATCCCAAAATTTAGGGATTGTACTCCTTCTCTTCACAATCCCCCATTGTCCTAGGTAGATGGATTCTCATTATATCCTCTAAGAAGAATGTTGAAAAGTGGTTTGAATGAGGTCTAACCCCTAACTTCAAAATTTCCTCCTCTGTAGCACTTTCACCCTGAAATCAACTTGAGTCTTCATAAGAGATATTCCTTGATTATTATTTTGACTCTAGTACTATTTATTTTATTTGGACATCTTCCACATCATTTTATTTGATTGATTGGTAAATTACCGATGATCGTCACTACCAAGCTTATCATCATAGCTTGGTTTCTTTTCTTTATTATCATCTTCTTGGGAAATGATCAAGGTAGTGGTATTTGCGAGATTTGTTTCATTGCCCATTTTCTCTATATTGACAATTTCCCTTCCAAAGGCCTCATGGGATTGATTTATGTCTTGTATATTCTTCCCTATTATAGTTACCCGATCCGAACTAGTTTGAAGCATTACTTCAAGACTATTTGATACGGTATGATGCTCCTCCTTCTTCTCATCATAAGACCTATCAAACTCATAAGAAGAACTAGAAACTCAGTTAGCATAATAGGGGGAGGGGGCATTTGGGCAATCACTCCAATGTCCATCTTGTCCACCATACAAAGAACAACCATACTCCTAACGGGATAGATATGGTGATTCCATCTCTCTTTGGAGAGCATAGTTATAGTCTCTCCTGAAGTGGGGCCCATCACAATATGGACATAGGTCATCAAGATAGGACTTCCAACTACCAAAATCATATTTTTCAGAAGATCCCATAGAGAAAAGTAAAAGAAAATAAAAATCTACCTAACACAAGAAACAAAAGAAAATCACAAACAATTATATACAATTTTGAAATCAAGAAAGTAAGCTAGAATTCCAAACTAACTCAATAAGCCAACTTATTCACCGGCAATAGGGCTATTTTGATAACGCTCAACTTATACATCAATTTAAGTGCAAGGCGGTCGTTGTCAATATATTTACCCAACTTTGGAGTCGGGGTTAAATCTACGAGGAACAATGTGAGTAACGATCAAGTTAATTAAAACTAATGGATAATTGTTAAATTCAAACCAATTTTACAAAAAGATAAAAATGGGGGAGACAAGTATCAACACTAATATTTCTTTTTGGTTTTTTCTAGTATAAATTCGGGGCTATGAATAATTAGAGTTTTATCAAAGTATCACAGATCTTATGATTATGTATTACTAAGGAAAGTGACACGTAGATACTAATAGACAACTTCATTCTTAGTAGGTCAAATGTGGGTAGGTTCGGTTATAGGTTTAGATGCTAGACTTTAAAGATACATCAAACTTTTATCCATTGATTCTTTCGAATACCTAATGTGTGTATTCAGCAATTGGTAACCAAACATCAATTTAGGAATCCTTATTTCTAGGATGATACCCATGGTATAGTTAAGTTCACATCCACCTTATGTCTAATGTAGTGATAGATTAGCAAACTACACACATAATCATCTACCATTACTTTGGTCTTCAAATCCCTCTTTCAAGGATGATATGGATTTCTAAAGTTCACCCAAAACCATTCTTTCAAAGATAGCATTGATCTTTCTAGACTTTGGAGTTTTCACGCATCAAACCTATATAGGTATTTGGGGTTTCACCTACAAATCCCAACCAAATAGGTCAATAAATGATAAAACCCATCAACATGAACTACCAAACAGAAGCTAACATTAACAAACCACACATACTTTATCCATATTCACACATAAACCCAAGAGGAACATCTAGCTACACATAAGATATATAAGCATAGATATACCCATAATATCCATTGAAATGATCTATTGAAGATTAAGTGAATTTTTCTTGAAACTATGAACTCACATAAATCTCCAATAAAAGTGAGTTATTTCCCCACTTAGAGGCTACTCCAATGTATTCTTCATCCAAAATTTATACAATATTTATTTCTCCAAGTATGGAGGCTATGAACTCAAGAACAAAACCTAACTATTAGGGAAGATGGAATATGATGAATGAATCTGCTGCTTAGGGTTTGAGTCCTCTTTTGTAAAATTTAGGATCAACCACGTGCATTTCTAGTTTAACCTTTGGGCTGAAATCTTATGCTAATCTATGATCACATAGTTTTGGTTGCGACTGTGGCTACCGCGATTATGATTTGCCTATGAAACTACGGCCAGTTGGCCTTGTTTACTTAACTGCGATTGCGGTCCTCAAGCCTCGACCACGGTAACTAAGGTCATTCTTCTCCAGGTCTTCAGTTACACTTTTCTTGCTTATTTTGATTATTTTTAGCTATAATCCTCATCTTTCTCTCTCATGAAATATGTGCCTACAAAATATGGATATTAGTGCATTCAATCATAATTATGTCTTATTTATTCCTTCAAAATATGGTAATGTGCCTGAATGTTTAGTGAAAATGAGTGGTAAAATCACCACTCATCACTTATATTATCATTAACATTGTAATTTTCTTTGTTAGGGTCAGGGTCATGTCCCGACACTTTTTTGTATTTTAGTTTTATTTAGAAGGCTTTGTGGATTACTGTGGACTTGAATGATGTTAGTTGGTCATTTAGGACGATTACCGGCTATAGATATGTCTTAAATTCCTTGAGCTTATCTTATTCTATCTTGTTATATATTCAAAATTAAGCCATTGTTGTGTATTATATGGTTATTTTTTTAGGTATAAGTGATGGTCTCTGGTCCACAGTGGACTTGAGATACACATCACAATTAGACCTTAGTTTAGGTTATGACAAAGTTGGTATTATACCCTAGGTTTGGAGTCATTGGGTGTCCATAAAGACGTGTCAAGTAGAGTCTTATTTATGGGTATGTAGTGTACCAGGCATATTAGGGAAAGGCTATAAGTCATTTAAGAATGTTTTCCTTTTTTGTTGTTTTATTTTGAGCTATAGAGTTTAAAATCTTGAAATTTCATCTAATTTTCATATGTTTACTTTTCAGATCACACTTTCTAGAAAATTTGATGCTCATGGAAAATCTTCTATCCTATCTGAGGACAATGTAGATAGAGCTCATCCTACTCAAGGAGTTCATACATGGTCTAGGGTTGCTGCTTTTGATTGTCCTAGTAGAGTTCTACTTGTTTCCCCTAGCCCTCCTCAAATACCTTAGGCTAGCATGTCTAATGCTGAGTTTTGCTAGTTGATCTATTTGCTTACTTAGTTTGAGGCCTCTTAGACTAAGCATGTTGCTTCTGTTGCTCAATCTTTTGAGGTCACTAGAGTTGTACAATTTATGAGGTTGAGTCCTTAAGATTTCACTGGTTCTAAAATTGAGGAGGATCTTAAAATTTCATTAATGAGATGGAAAAGATTTTTCGTATGATGTATACTACTAATGTAGAAGGTGTGGAGTTTGCTGCTTATCAATTTAAGGATATAGTGTGTCAACGGTATGAGGAATGGGACCAGTCTGGGGGTGATGATGCTGAGTCTACTTTATGGGATGACTTGTCTAGTGCTTTTTTTGTTCGCTTCTTCCCTTAGGAGTTGGGGGAGAGGTGAAGGTTGAGAAATTTGTAAATTTGAAGCAAGGCAGGATGAAAGTAAAGAAGTATACCTTGAAGTTTCATTAGTTATTATGATATTCTATAGAATTGGTGTCTAGCATAAGGTCTAGAATGAGGAAGTTTGCTTCTAGTTTGTTCCAAGATTTGATTATGGAGAGTAAGGGTTCCTGATTAAACAAAGATATGGACATTTCTAGACTTGTGATCTATAGGCAATAAGTAGAAGAGGAAAAGAAGAAGCAATCAGAGATATGCGAAAGGCGGAATAAAATATTTCGATATTCAAATCAGGGTGGTGGTCAGAAACCAAATAGTAGAGATGGTGGGAAATGTTCTAAGAAAAAAAGGGGTAATTCTAGTTCATACTCTACATCTAGTTCTCCTTATCTGAAGTCATTGAATGATCATCATTTTCAGAATAGTATTGGTCCCAGGGAACAGGGTGACCAACCTTAGGCTAGTAGGTCTTAATTAGCTCCATCATATCCCTTTTATATATTTTTATGGTCAGGTGCATCATGGTGTTTGTGATAAAGGGAAGAATAAGTGTTTTAAATGTTGTAAACCTTGAAAAATTAGCATTTGTATGATAAACTCTCTAATACCGAGTTCTACTGGAATGTTGTGACTTATCTTGGCCATGTGTTTCTAGTGAAAGGATCATGGTGGATCCAGAAAAAATTGAGGTGGTTAAGAAATAGCCTAGACCAACGACTCTAATCGAGACTCAGAGTTTCTTGGGTTTAGTAGGTTATTAGAAGAGGTTTATGGAAAGATTCTCTTCTATTATTGCCCCATTGACTATGTTGACTCAGAAGGTGGTGAAGCTCTTGTGGTGGGATGCATGAGAGTTAGTTTCAAGAGGTTGAAGGATAAGTTAACTTTTGCTCTGGTTTTGACTCTACCCGAGGAAACTGATGGTTTTGTTGCTTATTATGATGTGTCTCGAGTGGGATTGGGTTGTGTATTGATAAATTATCGAAAGGTGGTTGCATATGCTTCTAGGAATTTAAAAGTTCATGATAAGAACTATTTGATATATGATTTGGAGTTGTTGGTTGTGGTCTTTGCTTTAAAGATTTGGTTTCACTATTTGTATGGGGCCCATGTTGACATCTTCTCAAAAAATAAGAGTTTGTACAATGTATTCACCCAAAAAGAGTTGAATCTTAAGAAAACAAGATGTCTTGAGTCGCTCAAGTTCGACGACATGAGTCTCTACTATCGACCAGGTAAAGCTAACATGGTTGTTGATACTCTTAGAAGGTTGTCCATACGAAGTTTATCATATATAGATGAGGAAAAACAAGGAATGGTAAAGGATATTCACCATTTAGCTAACCTTGGAGTTCATCTCTTGGACTTTGAGGATGGTGGTATGATTGTGCAAGAGATGGCAAAGTCATCTCTTGGTGAGGAGGTGAAGGAGAAATAGGTCTTGTATCCTATCTTGATGTGAATCAAGGATAATGTGGTTCACTAGGAGTTGATGGCTTTTGAGATTTGTGGTGACAATATCTTGAGTTACCAAGACAAGTTATATGTTCTAGATATTGATGGGCTGAGAGAGAGAATTTTTGTTGAAGCTCATGAGTCGAGGTATACTATTCATCATGGTTCGACAAAGATGTATCATGAATTAAAGGAAATTTATTGGTGGAATAACTTGAAGAGCAATGTGGCCAATTTTGTGCCTAAATATTTGGTTTGTTAGCAAGTAAAAGTTGATCACTTGAGTACTGGTGGTTTGTCTCAAGAGATTGAGTTGCTCATATGGAAATGGGAAGTTATTAATATGGATTTCATTATTGGTCATCCTCAGTCCTATTATTAGTTTGATTCCATTTTTATCATCATGGATAGGATCACTAAGTCCAATCACTTCTTGCCAGTGAGGACTAATTATTCGGCGGAGGATTATGCTAAGCATTTTATTGAGGAGATCATAAAGTTTCATGGTGATCCCATTTCCATCATATCTGATTAAGGTACTTAGTTTTTATCTTACTTTTTTTAATCCTTTCAGAGACGTTTGGGGACTAAAGTGAACCTTAGCACCTCCTTCCACCCTCAGAAGGATGGACAAGCGGAGAGAATGATACAGACTTTAGAAGATATGCTAATGTTTTGTGTGATTGATATAGGTGGTAGTTGGTTTGACCATTTTCCTCTCATTGATTTTGCATTTAATAATAGCTTTCACTTGAGTATTGGGATGGCTCCATTTAAGGCTTTTTATGATAAGATATGTAGGTCTCGTATAGGGTAGTTTGATGTTGGTGAAAATAGGTTGTATGGTCCTGACTTGATTCACCAAGCTGTGGAAAAGGTGAAGGAGATTTGGGGTAGGCTTATGACCGTCCAAAGTCTCCTAAAGTCCTTTGTGGATGTAAGTCAAAGAGACTAGGAGTTTGACGTGGATGATTTGGTATTCTTGAGAGTGTCTCCCATGAAGGGAGTGATGCCATTTTGGAAGAAGGGGAAGCTCAGTCCCCGGTATATTGGTCCATATTGTATTTTAAGGCGAGTGAGGAATATGGCTTATGAGTTAGAATTGCCTTCAAGTTTAGGTTCTATTCATCCGGTCTTCCATGTGTCGATGTTGAAGAAGTGCGTGGGCGATCCTTCCTTGATCATTCCTTTAGAAAGTGTGGTTGTCTCAGATTCCTTGTCCTATGAGGAAGACCCCATTGAGATTTTGGATCAACAAGTTCACTGGTTTTGAGCAAAAGACGTGGCTTCAACAAAGGTTCTTTGGAGAAACAAAAAATATGTGGAATTTACTTGGAAAGAAAAGGAAGACATAAATTCCAAGTATTTGTTCCTATTCCCTACTCTAGAAAATCATGCGAGAGGTATATGTACTCCATAACATCTTTGTTTTCTGACTTTGTTAAAGGGAATTGTGATTTTCTTGATATATTTGTTTTTTGTCTTTGTTAAGGGTAAGTTTGGTTGTGTTCTATGTTAAATTTTGCTAATCAATGGCTTGTCCTATCATTTGAGGATGAATTATCAAGATGATAATTCTTTAGCATTAATTACTTTTTTTGGATGCAAACAATAGGCCTTTCTTACTATTTATTTGCTTGAGATAAGAAATCAACCCTAGTAAGAAGTGAATTATCAACGAGGATTAGGGAAGGTTAAGTTCTCATCTAATGATTACTGCTATAACAAGATTGATCAACTTGAGATAAAATCAGTATGAATAGAATGGCTTCTGAAGTTCGAGAGAATTAGGGAGTTCAACATCAAGGTAGGTTGAGAAACACTTAGATGGACTGTAAAAACTGATAATTTGGTGTTTTCCGTAAGTCATGAGAACCCAATGCCACAACTATTATTTAATGGGTATTAGTAATCATAGTGATCACAACCCTAGTTTATTCTTTATCATTGATTTGAACTATTGAAATTTTGGCTTTGAGTTCTGAAGTAAGTTAAAATTTTAACATTTGTTTGATCATTGAAAACCCCCATTTTATATTGTCGTGTCAGTTGTTTATATTTAACTTGTATCTTTAGTTTCAAATTAGTTTAATCGCAACTCACATTGTTCCCTGAGGATTCCACCCCAACTCTAAAGTTGGAAAATATATTAACGACGACCGCCTTGCACTAAATTGATGTGTCAGTTGAGCGTTATCAAAAATGACACTGTTTTTGGGGAATAATTTGGCGTATCGAGTTGGTTTGGAATTTTAGTTTACTTGCTTGAATTCAAATTTTTACATATTTGTTTTTTTATTTTCTTTTATTTTTATTCTCACACCTTTTTGAGATGTCAACCTGGATAGATAGTTTTTGGAGTGATGACGATTCTTGTGATTATTGTGGGATACCACATTATGAGGCTTACTATCCATATTTAGATAGAAATGTAACTTATTGTATAGCTTGTGGTCAAATTGACCATTCTAAAGATATGGGTGCTGCCATGATTCAAGAGGAAAAATTGATGAAACGAATTTTAGAGAATCGAGAATAGTTGTGGGAAGAGATAAATGAGTTACCACTCCCACCATATTTACAGTGGCTAAACAAAGAAGAATATGAGGAGGACATAAGAAAATTTGAGGAGAAAACTCAAGAATCACAACCACTCCTTGTCATCTTGATCCTGATACTGATATTAAGAAGGTGAGTAAATGTAAGTGTGTAGTAGATAGTGTATGTTTTCCACATTATGCTTAGATGATGTCTTGTCTGTGGAATCATTTAAAATAGTGTAAGAGTGTGAAGATGAGGAACAAGAATCCTATATTCTTGAATTTACACCGGATAAGCAACATAAAAACACACCTCACTTAAGGGCCGAGTGGTTTATCATGCATCATCCATTGCTCGGTTCATTAATCTCTGTACCACCTCCATATGATCGAGGCAAAAAGATGGATGCGATGTTGGGGATGAAATTCATATCCTTAAGGTGGAGGAAATAGCTGATTGGGTCGTGCCGAAACACTAAATTAGGCGCTTCTTGGGAGGCAACCCAAGGTAAGTAGTTTTTATTTTTAGTTTTTAGTTTATATTTCACGTATTTTTTGTTTTTAGTTGAGACACAAGTTAATGGAAAGTCTGAGTACCATAATCTTGAGCTTGCAGCATGGTAAAGAATGAGTGTGGGGTCTCATGGATCTCTATTATGTGATGATGCTACTAGATAGGCCTAGAGGCCTCAGGAAGTATTTCTATTTCTTACTTTTAAATTCACTTTGGGGACAAAGTAGATTTTTAAGTGTGGGGTGGGTAAATTCCCAAATTTTGACTCAATTAAAAAAAACTTAGGTTAGAAGTAAGTGAGATATTTTTGTTAGTGCTATTTTTTATTATCTGATGCAAGTGGGTTTGTTGGTAAAATCATGTGATTTTGGAGAATTACTACTTTTTAGACTCTTAGGCTCATGTTTTGTGACTCTAGCATTTGTTGGCTTAATTTTGAATTTATGCTATTGTTCGGGTAGGAGTCTATGATGATCCTATTAAGTTGAGCATGTGCCATGTGCGTGTGAGATTTTAATATATTCCTTGTTACATGTGATATCTAGAGCTTGCCCGGTATGTGTGTGAAGTGAAATAAAGAATGTGGGTTTAGGAGATGATATAAGCATTTCTTTGATAGCCTTATTTTATACCGTATGTTTTACCTACCCTTGTGGATTATCCTAATTAAACCACATGAGCCTTACACTTTTTCTTTGGTAGCCTCATAAGTTGCCTAATCCCTTATTTGATAGACCATAATTTGATCCAAAAGGCTTCTAAGTGCTTTAATTACAAAAAATGAATTGCAGAAAGGAGTTTGAGAAATTATAGAAGAAAAAGGTGAAATTGAAGCCCCAAGGTAATAGTTATTGGTGTATAATTGATGTGTTGTGGATGGTTGTGATATAATTTATGATAAAAATATTGCCATGATTATAAAAAAGAGTAAAATTGATTCTTGTGGTAGTAAACTATGTGTCCACCAAGTGTTTGTGAAAATGCTTAAAAGAGATGGGGCAAAAATAAAAGAGATGGGTAGACAAAACTGGTGTAATTTGGTTGTTGGAGATTGGTTTTAATTTTATAATGTAGTGTATTAAAGCGCTTAGATAGGTTAGTCACTATTCTTGGCCAAAATAGTTTCTACCCATCCCTTAGCCTACATTACAATCCGGAAAAGTCCTAATTGATCCTAAGCTTTACATTCGACTATTAGTGGAACACTATACTAAGGGAAAGCCTATGGTTCATTATGTGTAACTTGTGAATTCTTTGTGAGAGTGAGCGTAATTTGATTTTTGTACCCATTACGTTATAAATTGCATTATTGTGACAGATTATGGGTAACTCTCTTGTTCTGAGGGGCACATGTTTGATGAATGTGAGTTATTTGTATGATGTCCTTGATTGAGAAATAAGCATGATTTTTCCAACTAGGAGAGCCAATTATTGAGGCTAGGTTGTTTTGGAGTAGTATTCATGATCTTTCAATTGTGTATAACATGTTAATTGTTGTAAACTTGCATTTTTGTAGTCATTGTAGTGCTACATTGAGTGTATTGCTTGTAGTAGAAGTGTGGAGTATCTTCATCTGATGGATTTTATAGTTAATAATTGTTCGAGGACGAACAAGTCTTTAAGTGTGGGGTAGTGATGTTGGGTGAATTTATGCATTCTAGCGCTAATATTCTAGCTTATTTAGCCTTGTTTTGAAGATGATTATTATGATATATGTGTTAATAATGATATAAATGAGCAATTATGTGGCCAATTATGTGTTCACAATGTTTAATGGTGTTTCCACACAAGTTTTGATTCAATTCGACCATTTAGAGTTCAACCAAGAAAACTAGTGTGACTATCTTGATCTTGGTATTTTTATAGTCTATTGTGATGTGTTCTAGTGTGTTTTAATGATTAACTAAGGTTTTTATAATGTTTTTATATGTGAAACAACTTAGTTATAATGTTCAAGGGTCAATTGGATCAAGAAAAGAGTAAAAACAACGAGTTAAAGCTCAATGTAAATTTAGCCTATGCTTAGCTTGTGTTTCTATTTCATCGGTGAGGATGTTAGGTTGTTTTGAGCTCTTAATTGATGTGTTTAATGATTTAGGATGCTTGATGAAGAGATTATGATGATATATTAAGGATATACAAGCTTTAAATCAAGTATAAACAACTCAAGAAGGCTCGGAATGCTCAAATAAAGCACAAGACGCATGTTGGACGCAAGTTGGACCCCTAAAAAGTATTGGGCGAGTGTCGACTGTACAGGTGGCCAATTGAGGATTTCAAAATACCAATGGATTCAAAAGAGTCCCAAGTTTTTTAAACTATGGCGCGTGTACCTTAATTTGTAGTTTAAGGAGGCCCCGCGATGCGTTGAAATCGCGATCAACTACTAAAATTTGACAGATTTTTTGACAATTGTGAATTTGCATGTCTCCGCGTCGCGCCGATACCCAAAATCAGGATTATTGTGCCCAACTGAAGTAAAATATCATGGAAACCCAATCCAAGTCTGTTTATAACTTCTATACTATAAATATAACATCCCAAACTTTCTTTTATTCATCTTGGGACCTCTTGGAAACCCCAAATCAACGCGGAACATCTTGAACTTATTCCAAAGACCAGTTTACTTCTTTTTGGGCTCTGAGCTTGTAATTTAATTTTCAATCCTTTTATTTATTTGTGATAAATTATTATTTTACTTGGAGGAGAATCAACTTTGGATTTCATCATTTGTAAGTTTAATTGCTTTAAATTATGAATTTAGTCGTTGTTATCTCTTTCTATCTTCTAAACAACTAAAACCCACAACTAGGGTTGTGGGATCTATGACTACTCTTTCATTTATTTAGTAGTTGGTTAGGGTTTGAGTGATTATGGGAACATCTTGATAATTCTTTTGTATTAATTATTTTCGGTTGGTTGCAAACAATAGGTTTTGCTTACTGTTTATTTGCTTGAGATAAGAAATCAATCCTAGTAAGAAGTGAATTATCAACGAGGATTTGAGAAGGTTAAGTTATCATCTAACGATTGATGTTGTAACAAGATTGATCAACTTGAGATAAAATCAGTAGGAATAGAATGACTTCTTAAATTCAAGAGAATTAGGGAGTTCAACATCTAGATAGGTTGAGAAACACTCAGATGGACTGTAGAAACTGATAATCAGGTTTTTTTCGCAAGTCATGAGAACCCAATGCCACAACTATTATTTAATGGTGATTAGTAATCATAGTGATCTCAACCCTAGTTTATTCTTTATTATTGATTAGAACTATTGAAATTTTGTCTTTGAGTTCTGAAGCAAGTTACAACTTTAACATTTGTTTGATCATTGAAAACCCCCATTTTATCTTTTCGTGTCAATTGTTTGAATTTAACTTGTATCTTTAGTTTCAAATTAGTTTAATCGCCACTCACATTATTCCCTGTGGATTCCACCCCGACTCCAAAGTTGGGTAAATTTATTGACGACGACCGCCTTACACTAAATTGACGCGGAAGTTGAATCTAAAACTTGCCTGGTGTGTGTGTGAAGCGAAATAAAGACTATGGGTTTAGGAGATGATATAGGAATTTCTTTGATAGCCTTATTTTATACCATATGTTTTACCTACCCTTGTGCATTATCCTAATTAAACCTCATTGAGCCATTAGCCTTTTCTTTGGTAGCCTCATAAGTAGCCTAATCCCTTCTTTGATAGACCATAATTTGATCCAAAAGTCTTCTAAGTGCTTTAATTAGAAAAAATGAATTGCAGAAAGGAGTTTGAGAAATTATAGAAGAAAAAGGTGAAATTGAAGCCCCAAGGTAATAGTTATTGGTGTATAATTGATGTGTTGTGGATGGTTGTGATATAATTTATGATAAAAATATTGCCATGATTATAAAAAAGAGTAAAATTGATTCTTGTGGTAGTAAACTATGTGTCCACCAAGTGTTTGTGAAAATGCTTAAAAGAGATGGGGAAAAAAATAAAAGAGATGGGTAGACAAAACTGGTGTAATTTGGTTGTTGGAGATTGGTTTTAAATTTATAATGTAGTGTATTAAAGCGCTTATATAGGTTAGTCACTATTCTTGGCCAAAATAGTTCCTAACCGTCCCTTAGACTACATTACAACCCGTAAAAGTCCTAATTGATCCTAATCTTTACATTTGACTATTAGTGGAACACTACACTAAGGGCAAGCCTATGGTTCATTATGTGTAACTTGTGAATTCTTTGTGAGAGTGAGCGTAATTTGATTCTTGTACCCATTACATTATAAATTGCATTATTTTGAGTGATTGTGGGTAACTCTCTTATTCTGAGGGTAACATGTTTGATGAATGTAGGTGATTTGTATGATGTCCTTGATTGAGCAATAAGCATAAGTTTGCCAACTAGGTGAGCCAATTCTTGAGGCTAGGATGTTTTGGAGTAGTGTTCATGAGCTTTCAATTGTGTATAACATATTTAGTGTTGTAAACTTTCATTCGTGTAGTCATTGTAGTCCTAGCTTGAGTGTATTGCATGTAGTAGAAGTGTGGAGTCTCTTCAGCTCAAGGTGTTTCTAGTTAATAATCGTTCGAGGACGAACAAGGCTTTAAGTGTGGGGTGGTGATGTTGGGTGAATTTATGCATTCTAGCGCTACTATTCAAGTTATTTAGCCTTATTTTGAGGATGATTATTATGCTATATATGTTAATAATGATATAAATGAGAAATTATGTGTTCACAATGTTTAATGGTGCTTCCACACAAATTTTGATTCAATTCAACCATTTAGAGTTCAACCGAGAAATCTAGTGTGACTATCTTGATCTAGGTATTTTTCTAGTCTATTGTGTTGAGTTCTACTGTATTTTAATGAGTTACTAAGGTTTTTATTATGTTTTTATATGACAAACAACTAAGTGATAATGTTCAATGGTCAATTGGATCAAGAAAAGAGTGAAAACAATGAGTTAAAGATCAATGTAAATTTAGCCTATGCTTAGCTTATGTTTCTAGTTCATAGGTGAGGATGTTGTGTTGTTTTGAGCTCTTAATTGAAGTTTTTAATGATTTATGATGATTTGTGAATGTATTATGATGATATATTAAGGATATAAAAGCTTCAAATCAAGTGTAAACAACTCAAGAAGGCTCGGAATGCTCAATAAAAGCACAAGATGCAAGTTGGACCCTTGAAAAGTATTGGGTGAGTGTGAACTGTACATGTGTTCAATGGAGGAGTTCAAAATACCAATGGATTCATAATAGGCCCAAGTTTTTGTAAATATGGCGCGTGTGTCTTAATTTGGAGTTTAAGGAGGCCCCGTGATGCGTTGAAATCGCAAACAACTACTAGAATTTGACAGATTTTTTGACAATTGTGAATTTGCATGTCTCCGCATCGCGCCAATACCCAAAATCGGGATTATTGTGCCCAGATGAAGTAAAATAGCGTGGAAACCCAATCCAAGTTGATTTATGACTTGTATACTATAAATATAACATTTAAAACTTCATTTTAATCATCTTGGGACCTCTTGGAAACCCTAGATCAAGGCGAAACATCTTGAACTTATTCCAAAGACCAGTTTACTTCTTTTTGGGCTCTGGGCTTGTTATTCCATTTTCAATCCTTTGATTTAATTTTGGAAAATTCTTATTGTACTTGGAGGAGAATCTACTTTGGATTTCATCTTTTGTAAGTTTAATTGCTTTAAATTATGAATTCAATCGTTGTTATCTCTTTCTATCATATGAACAACTAAAACCCGCAACTAGGGTTGTGGGATCTATGACTATTCTATCATTGATTTAGTAGTTGGTTAGGGTTTGAGTGATTATGGAAACATCTTGATAATTCTTTTGTATTAGTTATTTTCTGTTGGTTGCAAACTATCGGCTTTGCTTACTGTTGATTTTCTTGAGATAAGAAATCAACCCTAGTAAGAAGTGAATTATCAACGAGGATTTGAGAAGGTGAAGTTCTCATCTAATGATTAATGTTGTAACAAGATTGATCAACTTGATATAAAATAAGTATGAATATAATGACTTCTTAAGTTCGAGAGAATTAGGGAGTTCAACATCTCGGTAAGTTGAGAAACACTTAGATGTACTGTAGAAACTGATAATCTGGTGTTTCCCGCAAGTTATGAGAACCCAATGCCACAACTATTATTTAATGGGGATTAGTGATCATAGTGATCACAACCCTAGTTTAGTCTTTATCATTTAATTGAACTATTGAAATTTTGGCTTTGAGTTCTGAAGCAAGTTACAACTTTAACATTTGTTTGATCATTGAAAACCCCTATTTTATCTTTTCGTGTCAGTTGCTTAAATTTAACTTGTAGCTTTAGTTTTAAATTAGTTTAATCGCCACTTATATTGTTCCCTGTGGATTCGACCCCTGATGTTGGGTGTATTTGGACGCCTAAGAATCATAATTTACCCATATTTTAACTAAGTTTTGAGGACAAAATATATAATTTCTGCACTTTTAGTCCATTTTCCTGTAAGTGAGCTAACCTATGTGATTAGCATGTTTTCAGGTACTAATGATGAAGATTTCAGTACTTTGTGGACCTTTAGGCAGCAAAGGAAAACTTCATGTAAGAAGGAAGGCAACTTTTGGAAGCTTGTGGACTGAATGTGATGCATGGAGAATCTGTTCCGGGCAAAATTAATATTTCTTAATACTTAGGGGTGCAGCAGTAACCTAGTAGGACTAGGACAAGGATGTTATAAAAACTTTATTTGCTGAATTTTTCAGCATTGCTTTGAGAATTCAGTCGACACTTTTTATTTATTCAGTTTACAGATTCTGTAACTTGAACACAGAGAAACACGCTACATATTTGGGGAAAGACGGCTAAGAGGAAAAACGCCATTCCTCTTTGACGTTAAAAGCATCCTCTTGAGAAGATTGTTCTAGTTTTGGTATGATGATGATGATGTCTTTGTTGTTTTCCTTTACAATTATGAGTAGCTAAACTTCTCTGTTAGGGTTATGGAAGCCTTTTGATATACTATCTATTACTATGAGTTTGTAAATTCTTGATGCGTAGGCTACTTATATCATTACTCTCTTCGTTTTAATTTAATTCTCGTGGTTGCAAACATAGAGAATAGGCCATTATAGCATTAACTTGTTCGAGAGAAAAGTTACATGTTTGGAAAAGAGAGTGTGACAAGGAAATAGGGCTACCAACCCCTATTTACACGTTAGTACCGTAACTGGGTTAACCTCTTGGAGAGTTCGTACCGTTAGTTATATGCTTTAAGCTCGAGAGAGTTAAAGTGAAATAATCCTTGATGGTTGAGAAAAACTAGGATTTACCATTAGAGTACGAATCTCTATAAGTGCATGCATGTCTGAATTCCGCATTACTTATAGTTAATAGATACGTAGAACTCATAAGGTGGACATAACCCTAACGTATTTTTATCCGTGATTAAATCTTACTAAACAAAGCATTCTGTTGTTACTTTGATAGAATTAATTCACGCCACAATCCAATCCCCCCTTTTCCGTGGAATTTTCGATCAACCGACTAATAATAGTTGCAACACTTAGTGACCAAGTATTCCCTGTGGGATTCGACACCCAACCCATTTGGGTTCTATATTTGACAGCGACCGCTTACACTCTTACGAGAGCTGTAGTTTGGGCGTTATCTAATTTTGGCGCCGTTGCCGGGGAATACGGTTGTCAACTAAGTTTTTGATAGTTACTAGATCCTTTGGTCAAAGATTCTCGAATTTTACTTTTAGTTGTTGTTTTTGTTTTATTCAGGTTCTATTGAGTGCATGCCAAATACTCGTAGTTCTGGTCAGCCATTATTACCCATAAATCCTGAACCTCAACTTATTGGCAGAATGGATGCACAACGTGACATTGACAGAAGGGCGGCTCAACAGGAGCAGGCTAGATTAGCTGCACTGGCAGCTGCTCAAGTACATCAATAGAATATTGATAACCCAGGGCGAGCAACAAATCCTGATGATGAGGACCTGGGAGATGATGAGTTACTGAATCCCAGACGTACTGATAAAGTGGCAGCACCTATGCACAGGAGAGATCGTCAAGCTAGAATGAGACCTGACCGCCGAGCTATGCAGGCTCCTTTTGATGATGATGATGACGATCTGGATGGAGCTGGTGCCACAGGGGCTATTATTCCTCCACCCTTGGTACCCGGAGCTAAGTTCAATATCACTAGCACCATGATTCAGTTATTGCAGCTCAAGGGTTTATTTGGTGGACTTGCAGGCGATGATCCGAATATGCATCTGGTCAATTTTATTTCAACATGCAAGTCGTTTGACAATCCAGGAGTTGGACAGAATGCAATTAGACTGCGCTTATTTCCATTGTCTCTGTCTGGGGAGTCAACTCTATGGTTGAACGGGCTAACTCCTGATTCTATTACTAATTGGAGGCAACTGAAAGACGCTTTCCTAGAAAGATTCTTTCCGCCATCCAAGAGAGCCAAATTACGAGATGAGATCAGCAATTTTCGACAGCTTCTAACTGAAGCTCTCCACGAAACATGGGAAAGGTTCAAGAAGAAGCTTATGCGGTGCCCAAATCATCAGATGACCAACATCCACTTGATGGCGATATTATACAGGGCTTTGAACTCAGTGACAAAGCCAGTGGTTGATAATGCTGCAGGTGGGTCATTCATGGACCTTACTTTTATTGAGGCGAGTGATATGCTGGATCGTATGACAAAGCAGAGTAGAGCTTGGCATACCAGGGATTCTGAGGTAGCGAGCTCTACTGTATCTATTGGCATGACAGCAGAACAGAGGCGAAGATAGGAGGAACATGTCCAAGATATGGATCACATGAAAACACAGATGGATCTTCTTACCAAGCACTTATTATCAGGGAAGACCGAAAAAGTTAAGGCTGTTGTATCACATGGAAGAGATGAATCTGATTCTGAGGAAAAAGCTAACTATTTGAATAATCAGGGGGGTTTCCGAGGCAATGCCCAAGGAAACCAAGGTCGGAATTATTATGATAAATCCGGAAACAGGGACCGTGATCAAGGAAGTTGGAAGAATAAGACTGACAGGAGTGGTTTGTATGTTCCTCCTGGAAACCGTGAGGCTGTAGAGTCTGGCTCTGGAAAGATGTCCATGGATGATATGATGGCTAAGCTGTTGAAAGGGGTGGAGGCAACTAATATGGGCGTTACTGAGGTAAAGAATGATTTGTCATCAATAAATCAATTGGTTGATTCACATTCTACCGCGATAAAACAGCTGGAGCAACAATTGAGTCAACTATCAGCGGCATTCAATCAAAGAAAGGCTGGCACCTTACCTAGCGACACTGTACAAAACCCAAGGAATGATGGATCATGTATGGCTATTACTACCAGGAGTGGTAAAGCGTTGGAAAATCCATCCAAAGGCAAGCAGGTGGTTGGTGATAAAGCAGATAATGTTATTAATGCAGAATGTGAAGATGTCGTAGAAGCTGAAGATAGTGTTCCTGACGTTACCCCTAGACGTCTGCAGCCTGAAAAGATCAATAATCGGAAGCAAGATAAAAAGGAAGTGGCAGAGAAAACTATTCACCTTCCACCACCACCTTTTCCTCAGAGACTGAAGAAGAAAGCCGATGACACCAGGTTCAGTAAATTCATGACTATGTTGAAGCAGCTGACTATTAATGTTCCTTTGGTGGAGGCGCTAGAGCAGATGCTCGGATACGCTAAATTCATGAAGGACATTTTGACAAAGAAGTGGGCAGCAAGCTATGAGCTGGCAGATAATGTTCATCATTGCAGTGCAATCGCTACAAGATCTCTAGTTCAGAAGAAGGCAGATCCTGGTGCTTTCACGATTCCTTGCACGGTTGGATCTTTGGATTTTGCTAAGGCATTATGCGATTTGGGAGCTAGAATTAATTTGATTCCACTATCTATTTACAGAAAGTTGGGGTTGGGTGATCCTACACCAACCAATATGCGGCTCGTGATGGCAGATAAGTCGGTAAAATGACCTGTTGGTATCTTATATGATGTATTGGTGAAGGTTTCCACCTTCATCTTTCCTGCAGACTTTATTATTTTGGATTGCGAGGTGGATTCTGAAGTTCCCATAATCTTGGGGCGTCCTTTCCTTACAACAGGAAGTGTGCTTATTGATCTAAGAGCTAATGAGCTTTTATTTCGGATGAATGACGAAGTGGTCCATTTTGATGTATGCAAATCAATGAAGCAGCCCAAAGATATGAATGTGTTCTCTGTAGCTAATGTTTATTATGATGATGAGAAAGAATTATCTGTAGAGAAGCAGCTTATTGTTGATTTATTGGATGCTGTGCTTTTGAATTTTGAGCGTGAGGATGTTGAAGAGTATGAAGAAACTATTTGTGCTCTAACAAGAATTGGCTCCTATTCTCATGCTCCTAAGAAGCTGGATCTGGATCTTAAAAATCGCCCTTCACCACCAGCAAAGCCATCCATTGAAGAACCACCAGTGCTAGAATTGAAGAAGCTGCCCAGTCACCTGAAATATGCATTTTTGGGAAATGGTGATACACTTCCGGTTATTGTTGCGGCTGATTTGGGTGAGCAACAGGTTGCGGCTCTTATTTTTATTCTAAGGAGATACAAGAGAGCCATCGGTTGGACTATTGCTGATATTATTGGTATCCCTCCTGGGATATGTATGCACAAGATTCAGCTCGAGGAAAATTATGTGCCTACCATTAAGCATCAACGACGTTTGAATCCACCCATGCAGGAGGTGGTGAAGAAAGAAATTATTAAGTGGTTAGATGCTGGGGTAGTATATCCAATCTCCGACAGTAAGTGGGTAAGTCCGGTACAGTGTGTGCCCAAGAAAGGGGGCATGACGGTAGTTGCGAATGAAAAAAATGAGTTGATTCCACTCAGACCTGGCACAGGGTGGAGAGTGTGTACGGAATACCGGAAGCTGAATTCATGGACGCTTAAGGATCACTTCCCAATGCCATTCATGGACCAAATGCTTGATCGATTGGCAGAGAAGGGATGGTTTTTTTTCTTAGATGGTTATTCCGGTTATAATCAGATTTGTATTGCTCCTGAGGATCAAGAGAAGACCACTTTTACATGCCCATATGGTACATTTGCCTTCAAACGTATGACATTTGGGTTATGTAATGCACCTGCCACTTTTCAGCGTTGTATGATGTCCATTTTTTCTGATATGGTTGAAGACACCTTGGAGGTGTTCATGGACGATTTTTCAGTTGTGGGTGAATCGTTTGAATCGTGCTTGGCGAATCCGAGTATGGCGTTACTGAGATATGTTGAGTTCAACTTGGTGCTACACTGGGAGAAGTACCATTTTATGGTTAAGAAAGGCATTATTCTTGGGCACAAAGTCTCTAAAAGAGGAATTGAGGTTGATCGAGCCAAAATTGAAGTTATCGAGAAACTACCACCTCCAATTTCTGTAAAGGGAGTTCGTAGTTTCCTCGGTCATGCAGGTTTTTATCGAAGGTTTATCAAAGACTTCTCCAAGATTTCTAGTACATTATGCAAACTCTTGGAGAAGGATGCAAAGTTCGACTTCGGTGAAGATTGCTTGAAGGCATTTGAATGCCTCAAAGGGAAGCTAGTTGAAGCTCCTATTATTGTAGCACCTGATTGGTCTCTACCGTTTGAAGTTATGTGTGATGCAAGTGGGGTAGCTTTGGGTGCTGTACTTGGTCAGAAAAGAGAAAGGCTATTTCATCCAATATACTATGCGAGCAAGGCCTTGAATGGAGCCCAGAAGAACTATACCGTCACGGAACAAGAGCTTCTAGCAGTTGTTTATCCTTTTGAAAAGTTCCATGCTTACTTGTTGGGAACCAAAGTGGTGGTTCATACAGATCATGCGGCTTTGAGATATTTAATGGAAAAGAATGATGCTAAGCCAAGGCTAATTTGGTTGGTGTTATTGCTTCAAGAATTTGATTTCGAGGTAAAGGATAGAAAAGGTTGCGAAAACCAAGTAGCTGATCATCTATATAGACTTGAGAGTGCGCACATAGCGCAACCCGACCTTGAGATTGATGATGCATTTCCCGACGAAGTGATCTTAGTCGCTATGGTGGAAGACTTACCGTGGTATGCAGACTTTGCGAACTACGTGGTAAGTAAAGTGATGCCTGAAAATCTCTCCTTTCATCAAAAGAGAAAGTTCATGCATGATTTGAAACACTACTTCTGGGATGAACCGTATCTTTTTTGACGATGTGCTGATGGTGTTATTAGGCGATGTATCTATGATGTGGAGGTGCCTAGCATCTTGGAAGCAAGTCATGCTTCCCAAGTTGGGGGTCACCATGCAGGTGATCGAACAGCCAGGAAGGTATTGCAAAGCGGCTATTATTGGCCTTCATTATTCAAGGATGCTTACAATTTTGTGAGAAGATGTGATCAGTGTCAGAGGCAAGTCTCTATCTCGAACCACCATGAGATGCCCATGTCTAAAATTCTTGAAGTGAAGCTATTTGATGTATGGGGTATTGATTTCATGGGCCCATTTGTGAGTTCGTTTGGGATGAAATATATCCTAGTTGCTGTGGATTATGTATCCAAATGGGTCGAAGCAGTAGCGCTGGCTGATAATGAAGGTAAGCGTGTTGTAGCATTCTTAAAGAGAAATATCTTCTCTCATTTTGGGGTACCACGTACCATCATAAGCGATGGAGGATCACACTTTTGTAACAAGCTGTTCAGAGCCGTATTGGTGAAATATGGGGTCAAGCAACATAAGGTAGCTACACCTTACCATCCACAAACTAGTGGGCAGGTAGAGGTTTATAATCGGGAGATCAAGCTGATCCTTGCTAAGACTGAAAATGCTATTAGGAAGGATTGGTCCCGAAAGATGGATGATGCCTTATGGGCATATAGGACTGCACTCAAGACACCAGTTGGCATGTCCCCGTACCAACTAGTTTATGGGAAGGCTTTTCACTTGCCGATTGAGCTCGAACATAAAGGATTGTGGGCGTTGAAGAGGCTTAACCTGAATTGGGATGATGCTATTAATCTGAGATTGGAACAGCTAAATGAGATGGATGAATTCCGTCTACATGCGTATGAAAGGGCAGACCTCTACAAGGAACGAATGAAAAAGTACCATGATCGGCGGATTATCCAAAGAAACTTTCAGAAGGGTGATATGGTACTTCTTTTCAACTCCAGACTGAAGCTATTTCCAGGTAAGTTGAAGTCTAAATGGTCTGGTCCGTTTAGAATTAGCCAAGTCTACTCGTCTGGAGTAGTAGATTTAGAAGACAAAAATGGTGGTGTCTTCAAGGTGAATGGCCAACGTGTGAAGCCATATATCGGTCCTCTTGACTCGATAAAATGCATGGCCACCATCTATCTCGACGAAGTCTAAGTAGTCGAGGTAACTATATCGTGCCGCGACAATAAATCAAGCGCTACATGGGAGGCAACCCATCGTTTTTAGTCATTTTGTTTTCCTAGGAGTTTGTTTTGTTAAATAAAAATCCAAAAAGAAGAGTCGAGCCATGACCAAAACTAAGGCGCTTGGTGGGAGGCAACCCATCTTTCTAATCGTTTTTGTTATTTTTGATTAAGTGTATGGGAAGACGTATAAAGGAGGAGCTTGGTCTCAAATTTTGATTTGAAAGTGAGCAATGTTAAAGGTGGTAATTGAGTAATGAAGGAGGAAAAGGCTTTCGGTTAGGCATTGCCTATACAAATCTAGGCAATGGACAAGGCAAGGCCTATGTAAATCTAGGCAACGGACAAGGCAAGGCCTATGCTATTGCCTTTTCTCTCTGAATCGACAATGCTATAGCATAGGCACCGCCTATACTCAACTAGGCAAAGCTAAAGGCGTCGCCTATGCCATTGCCTTTGCTCTTTGAATCTACAATGCCATAGCATAGGCGCCGCCTATACCCAACTAGGCCATAGCATAGGCGCCGCCTATGTTCAACTAGGCAAAGCTAAAGGCGCCGCCTATGCCATTGCCTTTGCTCTCTGAATCTACAATGCCATAGAATAGGCTCCGCCTATGTTCAACTAGGCTTTGCTAAAGGCGCCGCCTATGCTAAGCATAGGCAAAGCATTAGGCGCCGCCTACTTATGCTTTTTGGTCTCCTAACCCAATTTTTCATGGGTCAAACCCGACCCAAGCCTTGGTCTATAAATAGAACTTCAACCTTGAGACAAAATCACATTGTTTGCTTAACCTAGGCGCCGCCTAACCTTCCCAAATCTCTCAAAACTTTTCTTTTTTCTCATCTAACCTTGCAAGATCATCTTCCAAGTCCATCACCAAGTAAGTTCTTCTTTTACATTCCGTAGTTATTACAATACTACGCCTATAATGATTTGTTAAAGCTTGGAGTGGTGTTGGTGATTTGAATGAGGTTGGTTTGCTATGATACATCTAGTTGAGTGAAAGAATACGTATGGGTGTTCTTGGCTTTGTTCCGATTTGTATTTGATTGGTATACACTGTCATTTTTTTGCGGAATCGAAATGGTAAAGTTAATTACATAATCTTGTAAGTTGAAAGTTGGAATGTTTGAATGACTCGTTCATCGAGATAAAGATCATGACTGAATACAAGCATGAGATGTTGTGATTATTTCTATGCCATAACTTGATTCGATCTCTACGTAGTAGTCTTGTTCAAAAAGTGCATTAATCCAAACCATAACGTATGGTCAAGATTACATGACATAGAGCTGAAAAGGATAGTTAAGGTTCCAGGAAAGTATGACTGTACTGAACATATTGTTGGAACATATCGCCTACATGTATGTTGATGAAGTCTGAGTAATCGATATCATCCACTTAATTAGTTAGTGCCAACAAATTAAGTGTGGGGTGGTTCCATTATTGTTTGTTTGTCGATCAAATCTTTCGAGATAAGCTAACATGACTTTATTTTAATCTCAGGTAAAATGGCTCCAAAAGGTCGACCAGGAAAAGAAAAAGCGTCCACCTCACAGAAAGGTCAGAAAAGGGGAAGAAAAGAGCAAGTAGAATCCTCCTCGTTGCAAATACCTCGCCGCATGTTCGGGATAAAATGGGTCCTAGAGGAGGAAGGAAAGGAGTGGTACAAGAACAACAAAGTGAAAAAATATGTTCACATGGAGTTTATACAAAAGGAGAGTCTAACGAAGAGAGAACCTTGCATTTTGGCTAAAATCATGGCGCTACATCTTGATTTCATTTTCTAAGATATGGGAGAATGCAATCTTGATCTAACGCGATAATTCTATGCCAATTGGTCCCCAAAGACTACCGGAAGTGAAGTGAAGATTCGGGGCCAAGTCTTGCAACTGAATGCGGAGTTCTTCAACTCTTTTCTGGGTCTTCCATCTGTGGATCCATCACCGCTCAAGGAGCTTTATCACAGACCTCCATATAGGGCAATCAGACACACACTGTGCGGAACAAGATCAATGGCACATTGGAGTCGTCACAAGGATACCGGTAGGCACAATACCTTCCAGTATGCTTCCTTGAACAGAGAAGCTCGGATATGGTTGCGGATAGTCAACTCTTGCCTGATTCCAGGGACACAGTACACAAAGATCAGACATGATAGAGTATGCTTGGTGTACGCTCTGATGACTAATATTCCCATCCACATTGGTGGGTTATACGGTCGTCAATACGTAAGGCTAGGCTGCACAAGAGGTCCCACTTCAGCTTTGGCAATTTGTTGACCGCAATGTTGAGGAAGGAGGACATTGAAGAGGAACCTGCAGATCATAAGCTTCCACACAACCCGAAGAAGGTTGATCTTACGAAGGTTAAAGATCCGGAATCTATGCATGGCGTCAACCTGACCACTGCAGAAAAACATGCTCGCGACGAAAGCTTCTTCCTCCATTTATATGGCATGACGAGGTTCACCATGATGAGTGGGGGACGTGTTCCAACTGATGCAGAGTTCCAGTAGTTGGATTATGACTACCCAATGAATGAGCATGCGCGGGCTATGTGTGGAGTAGGTGTAAATTTTGAGGAACCTCTCGATGATGACGTACCAACTGACGATGATCACCGACAGCCAGACTCAGACGTGGAGGATAACTCTGATGACGACGACTCTGATGATGATTCCGATGCAGGGGGCATGACCCCAGACATAGAGGAAGAGTCCGACTAATCAGGTTTTCCTTATTTATTTTCCACTGAGGACAGTGTGTCCCGTCTAAGTGTGGGGTGCTGGTATTTGCATGCTTCTTGTACTTCTTTGCCTACATTTAGTTAGTACTAATTAGTTAGTTTAATTAGTACTTCTTGTACTAATTAGTTAGTTTAATTTTAGATTTTTTTAGATTTTGCATGAAATTGTTCTGCTAGGCGGCATGGTATTATGACAAGTGTTTGTGCCAAAATCATTACTATTGAGACGTTTAGGCTCTAAGTGTGACTCACTGTGTGATAATTGTGTGGTTCAATTCATTCACCTGTTGGGTCAAGAGTCTATACTGCTCCCAATAAAGTTGACCATGTGCCTTGTGTGTGTGAGGTTATAGTATATTTTGTGTTGTGACTGATGCTAGAACTTGCCTGGTGTATGTGTAAAGCGAAATAAAGAGTGTGAGTTTAGGAGATGATTTAGGCATTTCTTTGGTAGCCTGTAATTGGTTACCTTCTTTTTACCTACCCGTGGACATTATCCTAGTTAACCCCCTTTGAGCCTTTAGCTATTTTCTTTGACAGCCTCATATGTAGCCTAATCCATTTTTTCAAGACCATAATTTGATCCAAATTCCTAAGCGCTTTAAATTGTAGAGTCATGTGACAAAATAAGAGGAAATTGGGTGAGAGTGATGCCTCAGAGTGTATTGGTACTTGAAATTGTTGTGAAAAGGAGTGGCTATCATAGAGGTGTTTATAAAAAAAAAAAACAGAAATAGAAAAAAAAAAGTTGTATATTCTCATCTTTGTGTTTATAATTGAATAACAAAATAGGTGAAAAGGGGTGTTAGATGAAAAGAAAGGTAGAAGGGTTGTTTAAAAGAGAGTGTTAATGACATAACGTAGTGTATTAAAGCGCTTAGGGAACATAGTCAATATTTCTGGCCAAAATAGTCCTACCTGTCCCTTAGCCTACATTACAACCTGTAAAGACCTACTTGATCCTAAGCTTAGCATTCTGATATTAGTGGAGCATTACACTAAGGGCAAGCCTATGGTCATCAGTTGCAACATAAGAATTCTTTGTGAGAGTGAGAGCAAGGAGAATCTTGTACCCATGTTTCGAAAAATGCAAAACTTATGAGTGATTATGGGTGATATTTTGTGTGAGACACACATGGTTGATGATTATTGGGTAGTGTTATATGATTCTTTGTGACTTAACTTGTGGATGTGAATTAACCATCCTCACGAGTCTAGGTTGGAGGTTGAATTGTTTATAGTAGTGATCAAGAAACCTACTCTTTGTGAATAATTGTCGTGCATGTCTTGAGGATAAATTTTGTGTTACTGCTGTGAATTCCTAGTTAGATGTTTGCATGGACGTAATATTTTGTACGAGAACGAAAAAAGCTTTAAGTGTGGGGTGTTGATGTTGGGCGTATTTGTACGCCTAAGAATCATAATTTACCCATATTTTAGCTAAGTTTTGAGGACAAAATATATAATTCCTGCACTTTTAGTCCATTTTCCTGTAAGTGAGCTAACCTATGTGATTAGCATGTTTTCAGGTACTAATGATGAAGATTTCAGCACTTTGTGGATCTTTGGGCAGCAAAGGAAAACTTCATGTAAGAAGGAAGGCAGCTTTTGGAAGCTTGTGGACTGAATGTGATGCATCGAGAATCTGTCCCGGGCAAAATAAGTATTTCTTAATACTTAGGGGTGCAGCAGTAACCTAGTAGGACTAGGACAAGGATGTTATAAAAACCTTATTTGCTGAATTTTTCAGCATTGCTTTGAGAATTCAGTCGACACTTTTTATTTATTCAGTTTACAGATTCTATAACTTGAACACAGAGAAACACACTACATATTTGGGGAAAGACGGCTAAGAGGAAAAACGTCATTCCTCTTTGACGTTAAAAGCATCCTCTCGCGAAGATTGTTCTAGTTTTGGTATGATGATGATGATGTCTTCGTTGTTTTCCTTTACAATTATGAGTAGCTAAACTTCTCTGTTAGGGTTATGGAAGCCTTTTGATATACTATCTATTACTATGAGTTTGTGAATTCTTGATGCGTAGGCTACTTATATCATTACTCTATTCGTTTTAATTTAATTCTCGTGGTTGCAAACATAGAGAATAGGCCATTATAGCATTAACTTGTTTGAGAGAAAAGTTACATGTTTGGAAAAGAGAGTGTGACAAGGAAATAGGGCTACCAACCCCTATTTACACGTTAGTACCATAACTGGGTTAACCTCTTGGAGAGTTCGTACCGTTAGTTATACGCTTTAAGCTCGAGAGAGTTAAAGTGAAATAATCCTTGATGGTTGAGAAACACTAGGATTTACCATTAGAATACGAATCTCTATAAGTTGTCTGAATTCCGCATTACTCATAGTTAATAGATACGTAGAACTCATAAGGTGGACATAACCCTAACGTATTTTTCTCCGTGATTAAATCTTACTAAACAAAGCATTCTTTTGTTACATTGATAGCATTAATTCACGCCACAATCCAATCCCCCCTTTTTCGTGGAATTTTCGATCAACAGTCTAATAATAGTTGCAACACTTAGTGACCAAGTATTCCCTGTGGGATTCGACACCCAACCCAGTTGGGTTCTATATTTGACAGCGACCGCTTACACTCTTACGAGAGCTGTAGTTTGGGCGTTATCAACCCCAACTCCAAAGTTGGGTAAATATATTGACGACGATCGCCTTGAACTAAATTGACGTGTAAGTTGAGCGTTATAAAAAATGCCAACAAATACTAGTTATGCTCACGATAGGCTCAACTTACACGTGAGAAGTTGAAAGATTTCGACATATTCTCAAACTCCTTTATCAAACACCTTTCTCAAATTCAATGAATTTGTAAGTTAAATTGTACAAAATCTGTCAAATTCTTTTCTCACTCTATCAAAGAAGGGATTAGGCTATCGTGAAGCCTGTAAGTTGAGCTTTAACTCATTGTTTTCACTATTTTCTTGATACAATTGACCCTTGAACACTATAACATAGTTTTTTCACATATAAGAACATAATAACAACCTTAGTAACTCATTAAAACACACTAGAACTCAACAAATAGACTAGAAAATACCTAGATCAAGCTAGTCACACTAGTTTTCTCGGTTGAACTCTAAATGGTCGAATTGAATCAAAACTTTTGTGGAAACACCATTAAACATTGTGAACACATACTTGGACACAAAATTGCTCATTTATATCATTATTAACACATATAGCATAATAATCATCCTAAAAACAAGGCTAAATAAGCTAGAATAGTAGCGCTAGAACGCATAACTTCACCCAACATCACCATCCCACACTTAAAGCCTTGTTCGTCCTGGAACAATTAATAACTACAAACACCATGAGCTGAAGAGACTCCATACTTCTACTACATGCAATACACTCAAGCTAGCACTACAATGACTACACGAATACAAGTTTACAATACTAAACATGTTATACACAATTGAAAGCTCATGAACACTACTCCAAAACATCCTAGCCTCAAGAATTGGCTCACCTAGTTGGCTAACTCATGCTTATTGCTCAATCAAGGACATCATACAAATCACCCACATTCATCAGACATGTTCCCCTCAGAATAAGAGAGTTACCCACAATCACTCAAAATAATGCAATTTATAATGTAATGGGTACAAGAATCAAATTACGCTCACTCTCATAAAGAATTCACAAGTTAAACATAATGAACCATAGGCTTGACCTTAGTGTAGTATTCCACTAACAGTCGAATGTAAAGCTTAGGATCAATTACTATTTTCCGGGTTATAATGTAGGCTAAGGGACGGGTAGGAACTACTTTGGCCAAGAATAGTGACTAACCTATCTAAGCGCTTTAATACACTACATTATAAATTTAAAACCAATCTCCAACAACCAAATTACACCAGTTTTGTCTACCCATCTCTTTTATTATTGCCCCATCTCTTTTAAGCATTTTCACAAACACTTGGTGGATACATAGTTTACTACCACAATAATCAATTTTTCTCTTTTTTAAAATAATGGAAATATTTTTAGCCTAAATTATATCACAACTATCCACCAAACATCAATTATACACCAATAACTATTACCTTGGGGCTTCAATTTCACCTTTTTCTTCTTTAATTTCTCAAATTCCTTTCTCAAAATTATATTTGTAATTAAAACAATTAGAAGCCTTTTTAATCAAATTATGGTCTATCAAAGAAGGGATTAGGCTACTTATGAGGCTACCAAAGAAAAGGCTAAAGGCTCAATGGGGTTTAATTAGGATAATGCACAAGGGTAGGTAAAACATACGGTATAAAATAAGTTTATCAAAGTAATTTCTATATCATCTCCGAAACCCACACTCTTTATTTCGCTTCACACACACACCAGGCAAGTTCTAGACTCAACTTCCGCGTCAATTTAGTGTAAGGCGGTCGTCGTCAATATATTTACCCAACTTTGGAGTCAGGGTCAAATCCACAGGGAACAATGTCAGTAGAGATTAAACTAATTTGAATTTAAAGATACAAGTTAAACTCAAACAACTGACACAAAAAGATAAAATGGGGTTTTTCAATGATCAAACAAATGTTAAAGTTTTAACTTGCTTCAGAACTCAAACCCAAAATTTCAATAGTTCAAATCAATGATAAAAAATAAACTAAGGTTGTGATCACTATGATTACTAATCCCCATTAAATAATAGTTGTGGCATTGGGTTCTCTTGATTTGCAGGAAATACCAGATTATCAGTTTCTACAGTCCATCTAAGTTTTTCTCAACCTACCTAGAGGTTGAACTCCTTAATTCTCTCGAACTTAAGAAGTCATTCTATTCATACTGATTTTATCTCAAGTTGATCAATCTTGCTACAACATTAATCATTAGATGACAACTTAACCTTCCCAAATCCTCGTTGATAATTAACTTCTTACTAGGTTTGATTTCTTATCTCAAGCAAATCAACAATAAGCAAAGCCTATTGTTTGTAACTAACAGAAAATAATTAATACAAAAGAATTATCAAGATGTTCTCATAATCACTCGAACCCTAACCAACTACTAAATCAATGAAAGAATAGTCATAGATCTCACAACCCTAGTTGCGATTTTTAGTTATTTAAAAGATAGAAAGAGATAACAACGATTAAATTTATAATTTAAAGCAACTAAACTTACAAAAGATGAAATCCAAAGTTGATTCTCCTCCAAGTACAATAAGAATTTCCCACAACTAAATCAAAGGATTGAAAATTAAATTACAAGCTCAGAGCCCAAAAAGAAGTAAACTGGTCTTTGGAATAAGTTCAAGATGTTCCGTGTTGATCTAGGGTTTCCAAGAGGTCCCAAGATGATTAAAACGAAGTTTGGGATGTGATATTTATAGTATACAAGTCATAAACTAACTTGGATTGGGTTTCCACGCTATTTGACTTCAGCTGGGCACAATAATCCTGATTTTGGGTATCGGCGCGACGCGGAGACATGCAAATTCACAATTGTCAAAAAATCTGTCAAATTACAGTAGTTGTTCACGATTTAAACGCACGTAGGGCCTTCTAAAACTCCAAATTAAGATATACACGCTATATTTCCAAAAGATTAGGACTCTTATGAATCCAGTGGGATTTTTAAATCCTCCGTTGGCCACCTGTACAGTCGACACTCGCCCTGTACTTTTCAGGGGTCCAACTTGCGTCCAACTTGTGTCTTGTGCTTTTGTTGAGCATTTCGAGCCTTCTTGAGTTATTTACACTTGATTTGAAGCATGTATATCCTTAATATATCATCATAATCCATTCATCAAGCATACTAAATCTTTAAACACATCAATTAATTTCAGAAAACAACACAACATCCTCACCGATGAACTAGAAACACAAGCTAAGTATAGGCTAAATTTACATTGAGCTTTAACTCATTGTTTTTACTCTTTTCTTGATCCAATTAACCCTTGAGAATTATAACTAAGTTGTTTCACATATAAACACATAATAAAAACTTTAGTAACTCTATAAAACACACTAGAACTCAGTACAATAGACTAGAAAAATACCTAGATCAAGCTAGTCACACTAGTTTTATCTGTTGAACTATAAATAGTCGATTTGAATCAAAACATTTGTGGAAACACAATTAAACAATGTGAGCACATACTTGGACACATAATTTCTCATTTATATCATTATTAACATATATATCATATTAATCATCCTCAAAATAAGGCTAAATAAGCTAGAATAGTAGGGGTAGAATGCATAAATTCACCCAACATCACCACCCCACACTTAAAGCCTTGTTATTCCTCGAACAATTATTAACTATAAACACCATGAGATGAAAAGACTCCACACTGATACTACATGAAGTACACTCACTCTAGCACTACAATGACTACATGAATGCAAATTTACAACACTAAACATGTTATACACTATTGAAAGCTCATGAATACTACTCCAAAACATCCTAGCCTCAAGAATTGGCTCACCTAGTTGGCAAACTCATGTTTATTGATCAATCAAGGACATCATAAAAATAACCCACATTCATCAAACATGTACCCCTCAGAACAAGAGAGTTACACTGAATCTCTCACAATAATGCAATTTATAATGTAATGGGTACAAGAATCAAATTACGCTCACTCTTACAAAGAATTCACAAGTTACACATAATGAACCATAGGCTTGCCGTTAGTGTAGTGTTTCACTAATAGTCGAATGCAAGGCTTAGGATCAATTAGGAATTTTTTGGGTTGTAATGTAGGCTAAGGGATGGGTAGGAACTATTTTGGACAATAATAGTGACTAACCTATGTAAGCGCTTTAATAAACTACATTATAAAATTAAAACAAATCACCACCAACCAAATTACACCAGTTTTGTATACCCATCTCTTTTATTTTTTCCCCATCTCTTTTAAGCATTTTCACAAACAATTGGTGGACAGATAGTTTACTACCACAAGAATCAAATTTTCTCTTTTTTACAATCATGGCAATATTTTTAGCATAAATTATATCACAACCATCCACGACACATCAATTATACACTAATAACTATTACCTTGGGGCTTCAATTTCACCTTTTTCTTTTTCAATTTCTCAAACTCCTTTCTCAAATTCATTTTTTTTTAATTAAAGCACTTAGAAGCCTTTTGGATCAAATTATGGTCTATCAAAGAAGGGATTAGGCTCCTTATGAGGTTACCAAAGAAAAATCTAAAGGCTCAATGGGGTTTAGTTAGTATAATGCACAAGGGTAGGTAAAATATATGGTATAAAATTGGGATATCAAAGAAATGCCTATATCATCTCCTAAACCCACATTCTTTACTTCTCTTCACACACACACCGGGCAAGCTCTAGACATCACTTGCAATAAGGAATATACAAAAATCTCACACGCACATGGCACATGATCAACTCAATAGGAGTATCATAGACTCCCAACCAAACAATAGCATGAATTCAAAATATAGCCAACAAATACTAAAGTCACAAAACATGAGCCTAAGAGTCTAAAAAGTAGTAATTCTCCAAAATCACATGCTTTTACCAACAAACCCACCTGCATTAGATAATTAAAAATAGCACTAACAAAAATATCTCACTTATTCCTAACCTAAATTTTTTTTAAATTGAGTCAAAATTTTGAAATTTCCCCACCCCACACTTAAAAATCTACTTTGTCCCCAAAGTGAATTTAAAAGTAGGAAATAGAAATACTTCCTGAGGCCTCTAGGCCTAGCTAGTAGCATCTTCACATAAAGGAGATCCATGATACCCCACACTCATTCTTTGCCATGCTTCAAGATCAAGTTTATGGTACTCAGACTTTCCATTAACCTGTGACTCAACCAAAAACAAAAAAACTACGTTAAATAAAAACTAAAAACTAAAAATAAAACCTACTTACCTTGGGTTTCCTCCCAAGAAGCGCCTAATTTAGTGTTGAGGCACAACCCAATTAAATTTTTGCTCCACCTTGAGGATATGAATTTCACCCCCAACATCGCATCCATCTTTTTTCCTCGATCATATGGAGGTGGTACAGAGATTAATGAATCGAGTAATGGATGATGCCAGATAAACCACTCGGTCTTCAAGTGAGGTGTGCTTTTATATAGCTTATTCAGTGTAAATTCACGAATATAGGATTCTTGATCCTCATCTTCACACTCTTCCACTATTTTAAATGATTCCACATACAAGACATCATCTAAACATAATGTGGAAAAATGCTTCGAGTGAGGCCCAACTAATTCTACTTCAAAATTTACACTATCTACTACACACTCACTTTTATTCACTTTCTCAATGTCAGTCTCAGGATCAAGATGACAATTGAGTGGTTGCAATTCTTGAGTTTTCTCCTCAAATTGGCTTATTTCCTCCTCATATTCTTCTTTGTTTAGCCACTGTAAACATGGTGGGAGTGGTAACTTCTTTAGCTCTGCCCACAGCTGTTCTTGATTCTCTAAATCATTTTATCAATTTTTTCGCTTGAATCGTGGCAGCACACATATCTTTAGAATGATCACTTTGACCACAAGTTAAACACCAAGTTACAGTTCCATCTAAATATGGACAGTAAGACTCATAATGTGGTCTCCCACAATCATCACAAGAATCATCATCACTCCAAAAACCATCTGTCCAGGTTGACATATCAAAAAGGTGTGAGAATAATAAAAATACAATAAAATAAAAATAAACAAACTAAACAAATATGTAGAAATTTTAATTCAAGAAAGTAAACTAAAATTCCAAACCAACTCAATACGTAAAATTGTTCCCCGGCAATGGAACCATTTTTTATAACGCTTAACTTATACGTCAATTTAGTGCAAGGCGGTCGTCGTTAATATATTTATCAAAAATGGCGCCGTTGCCGGGGAACAATTTGTCTTTGAGTTCTGAAGCAAGTTACAACTTTAACATTTGTTTGATCATTGAAAACCCCCATTTTATATTTTCTTGTCAGTTGTTTGAATTTAACTTGTAGCTTTAGTTTCAAATTAGTTTAATCGCCACTCACATTATTTCCTGTGGATTCGACCCCGACTCTAAAGTAGGGTAAATATATTAACGACGACCGTCTTGCACTAAATTAACGTGTAAGTTGAGCGTTATCACTTGGGAAGCAAAGACAGATATGTAAACTAAGTATTCTCACTTCTTCTCCGCAAACTCAGACTGAGCCTAAGGTACAAACCTTTTTCTAATCTACTATATTCCATACTCAGTTACCGCTGCATAACATTCTTATTTAATTCATGAATTGATGAAATAGTTTAGTCATGTGTCATGTCTCTAGAATTCAGTCATGCTTCAGTTTTGCATGTCAGTGTAAGTACAGTTCCTCAGTTCAGTCAGTCTCATTCGAGGATAAATATTTCCAAGGGGGAGATATTGTAATACCCTGTAAAAGTTCAAGTTTAATTTAGTCCTATATAGCTTGTAATAAGAGGTCCCAAATTTAGAAAAATTCAGCTAAATGGTAAGACTTAGAATCATTTTAAGCCTTCATAATTGGATGATCTTATTTTCGATCCTTACGACCTTAGGTTGTCAATTTTAAAATTTATTCATGATTAGGGATTTCTAAATGTCACATCGGCTGAGTTTTGGAATTTTCAAACCTCGTTTGAGTCATGTTTGGATGACTAAACTAGAAACCAAATGCGATCTCCAGACGTCGCGTTGGCTATCACATCGAAAACATCAACGCGATGCATCGCCAGTCGCATGACACCATCAACGTAGGGCGTCGATAATCGCATCACTGGGCACAAATTATGTATTAAGTTATTGGTTTGTGGGGGTAGTTAAGTTATTTTCCTCCCACATTAGACCCCCATAACACAAAATTCATCCCTCTCAATAGGCAAAATACATTTATTATTAAAAAAATCATCTCAAGAAATAAACCCTAGTTCATCAAGTTCCAAGAAATCCCCAAGAACCTTCACAAATTCAATCAATCATGGTATGTTAGGTATTCATCCTTGGGTTTTCTTCCACCCTTGGAGTTCAAGAACCAATTTTAAAACTAAAAGTTTTTAGGTTCATGATTTACAGGCATAAATTGGGTTGTATTCAAGTTTGTGTTGTTTTATGGGTTTCAATTCAAGATTTAATTATAAGTTTCATGAACATAAGATAACATGTATGTTTATCGATGTAATTCCAATTTTAAAATCCTTGAAATTGCAAGTTTAAGTTGTAGTCATGATACTTATGTGCTGTTCATTATCATGTGCATTAACCATGCTCCCCAAGTGTTTGATAAAATGTCCATATGAGTAAATTATGAATGGTAACTTATTGTTATGTTGCTAAAGTTATGATATGAGTTTAGCTATTATGCTATCAAGTCCTGGGGCTATTTAATACCCAAAATCTAGTTGTTAACTTAGTTGCAGAAGTTATAGAATAGTCCTAGTAAAGGTTAAGAACAGTAGTACTCAGTCAGTTAATTGAACTCAGTGAACTCAGTCTAGTACAGTCAATCAACACGATCAGTGTCAGTTCAGTCAAGCCTAGTACAGTCTAGTGATCAGTTCAGTGTCGATTCAGTTAGGAGTAGGATTCAGCACTGAGCGAACACAGGTATGGGGGCATTCCTGCCAGCAAAGGGTTTTATCCTTAGTAGCAGTCCCTGCATTTAAAAACTACGTAGCCAACATAGGGTAAGTCGTCGTCTTGCCATACTAGGGTTGACACAATCATATATATATTTCATGAGTCTTCCTACCTGATTAGGGTTGACAAAACATTATTAGTATCCCGTGGCAAAGTGCTAACACCCTTACAACTGAGGCCATAAGTTTGACATCAAATTAGTCAACATTGGGATATGTCGGTTAGATAAACACTCTTACTGTTACAATTTTAGTCTCAGAATTCAGTAAAGAACTCAGTCTATTCTATATAACTATGGCTATTAGTTATCAGTTACTCATCCATCAGAATTTAGTACTCAATTTCATTATAATCTCAGACATACAATGTATACCTATATGCGCATTATTTCATGTTCAGTATGCTCACTAGTTAGAGTTTTGCATGTACTCTCATCCAGTTACTTCATAAGGTTCATATAGTCAGTTATCATCTCATGCATATGAACCTTTGTATATCAACCTTATCTCACTTAGCATACTAGTACATTCCTCGTACGGATTATATACTTTCTTTTGTGCTATGATCTGTTATATCATAGGTTCGGACTCTCGGGTTCCTAACCGTACTTAGCATCTTAGGCTATCAGCAACAGATATAGTGGTGATTCCTTATATTTTGAGGAAAGAGTTTATCTATTTTAGTGTTCCAATAGTTCAGTAGTTATTATAGTCGGAGTTAGTTGGGGATTGCCCATCAACTCCATATTCAGACAGTTGGCTTTCAGACTAACATAGTCAGTTATTAAGTTTTTAGATGTTATTATCAGTTATACTGAGTATTATTTCAATATTTTGAGAACATTATGGCATTTTCAGATTTCTTCCGCATATATGTTTTAGTATTATGTTTAGTACTTATAGCAGGAACCAGTCATGGGTTAGCTTGTGGTCCTTCGGGGTCGTAACCACCATGTGATGCCCAGGGTGCAATCTAGAGGCATTACACTTAGATGGTTGGTGTTCTCAATGTACATTCATATAAGAAAGATGTATTATTGATAATATCCTAATTAACCATGAAATTTTTAATGAATATGGTAGGAAGGGGTTGTCTCCTAGGTGTCCAATAAAGGTCGAGATGAGGAAGGCTTATGATACTTTGTAGTGGAGTTTCCTTGAATAATGTTGATTGATTTGGGGTTTCCTACTAAGTTTATAAAATTGATTATGGTATGTGTCTCCACTGTTTCTTACTCTTTAATTATAAATAGCGGGCTTACCCCTCCATTAAAAGACAAGAAAGGATTAAGGCAGCGTGATCCACTTTAACCTAGGTTATTTGTTATAGAAATGGAGTATTTAGGAAGGGAACTAAACTAATTTCAATTAGATGGAGATTTTAACTACCATCCAAAATGCAAGAAATTAGGGTACTCACATTTGTTTTGTGGATGACCTACTAATGTCTGCAGAGCTGATTTAGTATTTGTTTGGCTATTACATGAGGTATTTCAAGGATTCTCTACTAGAATTTTGGCTTTAGGCTAATAATGCTAAAATTTCTATTTATATTACTGGAGCAAAAGATAGTCAAAAGGATAATATTACTCACGGTCTAGGCTTTATAATAGGTACTTTACCCTTAAGGTATCTGGGAGTTCCCTTGGACTCCAAAAGGCTGCATATATACTAGTAACCACTGACTGAGAAATTTAGATCTATGGTTACCTGTTGGTCTGTAAAACTTCTCTCTTATATAGAGAGATTACAACTTATCATGTGTACTTTATTTGGTGTTCAGGATTACAGGACAAATATTGTTTTGATCCCTAAGAAGGTTATGAAATCTATTGAGCGCAAATTTGTAGAACATTCTTCTGGATTGGGATGTTACTATTTTATGTCACTAGTAGTGGGAGGATTGAATGTCATAAACTTGTTCGTTTGGAATAAGGCAACAATTCTATAACAATTAAAAGATATGGATAGAAGAAAGTACTGCTTATGGATTAGGTGGGTGCATAACTATTTTATCAAGAATGATATTAATATAGTCTTGCTTCCTAAGAATCCTTCTTAGGTGGTAAGGAAAGTGATTACTTCTAGGATAGATATATTGCAAAGCCATTAGTCGGGTGATATATTTATAATATGTGTAGCATTTGAAAAGAATGGAGTGTATTCTATTTAGAATATGTGTTTAGCTATTCTTCCTCAGTATCGTAGATTTGAGTGTAAAAGTAAGGTTCTACAAAATTCCATTCATCCGAGATTCAAGTTCATACTTTGTTTAGCTGAAAACAGAGGTTAGAGACTATTGATAGGCTTCTGAGGATTGATATTAGGGTGCCTCAATATTATGATTTTTGTGGCTTGTATGTGGAGACTTTTCACCATTTATTTTTTTGAATGCACTGCTACCAGGATCATGTGGAGCAGGCTCTGTGTGTGGCTAAGATTTAATAGGCATGTCTAGGATTGGATCACTTAACTCAAAAGGGCATGCTTACTAGCAAATAATAAGATTGCAATAACTATGGTTTATAGTTGTGTATTTTCTATGGCTATTGTTTTTATCTAGGGGAAATAAAAAGTATACAATATCAAACCTCAAGATTAGTGACTACCAAAATACTGAAGGAGATTGCAATGCATGTACACCTTATGGGAAGGACAAAAATGTCATGGAAACGGATGTTGAAGAGGATGAATACTTCATTGAATCATGTAGTTATTAGATGTTATATCATACAATTATTGGTTTTAATTCTTTAGAATATAGGATGTGATACCTAGGATAGTAGATAGTCTATTTCTTCTACTATGCTGTAATCTACAATTTTGGTGTTTTTATTGAGAATTGTTTAATTTTAGCAAAAAGAAGAACGGGATGTAACCCCATAAATCAAAGTAATATCTATGTCCAAAACAAATGGACCAAAAAACAATATAAGAACCCCTGGTATCTTGAAAGATGTAGCTCACCCTTAATTTGGAATGTGATCCAAATCAAAACTGAGTTCTTGAAACAATTGGTAGAATATTTACACTCATCAGAAAAAAGCAAGTACAATGTCAGCATACAAGAATAACATTGTCCTCGTAGGGTCATTAGCTAACCCAAAATGAAAAATATGGATAGATAACCAAAATATAGTACAGCCAGACAACTATTAACCCTATGATGCAGCTCTATTTCAAGATCATAATCCTTAACCTCTTAAACAAGAACAACAAGAAGTTTAGTTAATATAAGTCAACAAAGATAAAAAGTCAAGTCAACTATGACCACCAATAAGACTCCAAGTGAACATATATGACACAACTATCATATAAGGCATGTCCCAACTACATAAGTAATGGACAACACAAAGTTATGTCACAACTTATAATCAGCCTAGGACACTCAATGATCCAGAAGGATAACAGAAATGGAAAATATTATGCATCTTGGTTTACAGAAATAAACCATCTTTAACAATTAAGCATATAAACTTGGTTCACTCAAGGAACCAACTTATAATGACAGTACTTAATCTCGATTCACTAAAGAAACCAATATAATCAAGAAAAGACATAATACCATGTCATTCAAGGAACTGTTACACTCATTTGTACCTTGTATACATATGTTAAGGGTCTTATGTATGTTCCCATTAGTCATGACCTACAGAGGATGAGCTTTTGTAACTATACCAAATCCCAAAAATCAAGTACCTACCAATCTTATATCAATAAATCTAGTGGAAATGTCAAAATACCTATACATCCCATAAAAATATTAGATATTATGACAATCACAACAACAATGATATTGGAAACAACAATTGTAAAATCCTACAAGATTTAAATAAGTTCATTGAATGCAATTAACATATAGGATATCAAACAATCATTCACTTTACTTGAACATGCATTATAGAAGAAATAACAACAATTAGTTAAAATGCACCCATAAAACAAATTGAGTTCCAACTACATTAAAACCATCACCTACCTCAATCCAAGCGTAAAATGCTCTAATGAATTTGTGATTTCATTGTCCTTACTACTTGGGCTTGATTATGGTCTACCAATATGAACAAAACATATAATCAACCGCATGACCTGCAATATCGAGGATTATAACCTAAACCCAAATACCAAGGACAATTTCATGATCACCCTCCCCCCTTCATTCTAGGGTTTTTCTATCATTTCACCTTAAACTTACTAATTTCATAGTTACCATAGTGAATTATTTTCAAGCAAGACTAATTTAATGTTTAGCAACTAAAATCCAAAGGTTTTACATCTAATTTTTCCTGTTGCACCAAAAAATTGCTAAGTCAAGCTTAAACACTCCCCAAAACCCATAAACTTGTGATTCTAAGGTTAATTAACTAATAAAATAGTTAATGGGGTTGAATTAATTAGCTTTATAAAGAAAATCGATGGAAACCTAATGAAAATTGCCCAAATCACCTAAGACCTTTTCACGAACTGAGTTTAGAATAATGAACTATTATAGGAGAAATTTCAACATTAACAACGATCTACCATGCTAGCATCCCAATCCCACTAAAGTAGCATCACTATAGTGGGTGTCACCTACTATAGTTGGCTGACTAACTTTGACTTCCACTATCAATGGGAATATTTTTTATATAGAAACTGTCACTATAGAAATATGCCACCCGCTATCGTAAGAGTGGCAAGGTAGAAACTCAGAATTCCTTCTATTTTTGACTTTCTTGCAGTACATCCTTGCCACGACATCCCCGACTACCCCTTTTAATTCAAGTTTGATATCAGGAATTGTACTTACCCGAACTCACTTCCAAAAATTCTAAGGATTCCTTATCAAGTTATCTAATATAAAATCAAGCTAAAATATATTAAATTTATCCAATCCATTATTATACTTTACAAGACCATACCTCATTCAAATTCATTCCACGTCTAGCCTAGCCAAAAAAATTTAACTTTAGTTTCAAAGAAAACTTAACCTAAATTTTTGCATGGAGTCACCTGTAATGATGGATAGGTTCATTATAGTACAATTGCACTAATTACAAGAAAGAAAACTCTAGAAACAAGCTCTATGTTAGAATATAATGACATGAGATACTGAAGAATGATCACTATTGTACATACAGAAACTTCAGCTGACCCACATCCATGGCTCTAGTCCCAAAGGAGATATAGTATATGTAGTATCTATATATCCACACATACTAGTAGGTATCATCCTCAATCCATGATTAGAAAATATGTAACAACATATAGCAATCGAGGAAAGATCATGACAATATACACTTAAAAATTTACATACTTAACATACTCAACATATTTTAACTAACAACCTTAGCGCTTTCCCTGAATTATTACATTATTAGGTTAGCTTCAAAGCATTACTAAGATATACAATCTGAGGGAAACCACCAAACCATATCTATTACTATCATCTCATTAAACTACTTTACACTTCTTTTAGATTAATCTTATAACTCATCATTCTATTACCATTATATACTAATAATCCAATAATAAGACAATGAAAACAACAAATAACTTCCCAGCAAGAAAAAACACAACAATACACTCCCATTTTATAACTCTACACACACAAGTTGATAAGATCAATTCAAAATTTAATCATACTTTATATTGCATGGCTACCTCGAATACACAATCACAAGCCATCAATTTACAACTCACATTACTTATTTATCAGTATTACATGTTTTAAATATCAAATCATTTACACTTAAGTAGACCAATCATCAATAGATCACATATCAAATGATATAAGATAATGCAATAACCTTAATTCAATATCAAAAATAAAATAACAACTATGTAATAATATCAATACAATAGATAGAAATGATGCTCCCATATACTAGGATGGGTAGATCCTTAGTCAAGACCTACAGGGGACGACCTTAGTCGATATACCATATTATCGCGAATCAATCCCAATATCAATCAATGCCAGGGTGACAAATGATTCTAATATCATCAATAGGTAAAACTCAATAATAAAGATCATGAAACAATAATATTGATATGAAAATTTGTATGTCATTCATCAAGACTTAAACCTTCAGGATAATTATTTTAGGTTAAACATTAACATCACCTCAACCAATAATCTCAAGAATGACCGAAGGCTAATTTCCATCATCAATCTCAAATATAAGCATAAAATCAAATCAAGTAAATATACTTTCAATCAACCTGTTCATACCTGACCTTTATGATATTTCTACCAATTGAATCAACTACCTTTAACATGAGCTAAGGTACCAAAGATTATTTCTCTCAAATACTAACTCAACCTTATCAAGTACTTTCCACTATCTACCATTTACCATTATCCTAATTCTAGTATTTCAACTTAAGGACACCTTATAACACTAATCTTCTCTACCTTTATCGTATAAACATCAACCCTCATACAAGGAACTAAATTGTAACACCTTAAGACTACCCCTTGGATGTCACATAGTGCTTAGAACCATATGTGATCCCAAGGTAACTCATGATACAAGCATAATTCATGAGCATTTGAATAAAATACATAACACTGGAAATATTAAGCAAAAACAATGTCATTAGAAGAACTTGTTCAATAAACTATTGTTAAAAATATTTACATCACTGGATTATACAAAAGAAACTAAAAAAAAGACACCAACTCTGACTTATTGTCTATGAAGCCTCTACTAATACTGACTATATGTATCCAGGATATTACCCCCAACTATCCCTAATAAATACAAATGAATAAAAATAAAATACTAATTCTACAAACTGACTTGAGTCCTTGAATAAATAGAACCCATCACCTACTGGCTAGAAGCTGTGAACTACCTGAGCATGATATTATGAGCTATAGTTGTGTAACGCCCTGATATCTAATCCCGAGGTGTCACACGATGCTCAAGACTACGAGTAGCCTTAAGCTAACTCTGTCTGCCTTCTATTAGATATAAATCTCATAATTAAGGTATTATAGACATATAATTCATACTGAATGCAAAAAATATCTGAAATAACTAAGAATAATCTTAATATAATGTATGAAACATCAATACACAATAAGATGAATCACAACTAGTAGTCTGAAGAGTCACTGGGATAAACCTCCAGCTAACTCGAACTATCTTATAAGAATACTAAATCATGTACACTTAATAGCTGCAAAATCTAAGTGAATAAGTCCCCGAACTATGAGGACTCACCAACTGTAGGATGTAGATTGAGATGCTCGAACTACTCACACTGCTGATACTGAGCACCTGAACCTACATTATGAGATAATGTAGCACATAGACATATATGCAGAATAGTACTTTGATGATGTACTAAGTATATGGGGGTGAAATCCATAAGTTAAAGATTATCTCATCATCATAATTTATAAAATAAATGCATGCTAAATGTAAATGACTCACATAAGCTGGAATATCTGAAATACTGAGATCATGAATAATAAATCAATCATACTTTATAAATCTTGTGAGTTATTACATTTAGTTCTGAAAGTTATACTTGTATTTTGTCTATAAATCATATTGTCTAAGTGTAGAAAGAGCTCACTTTTGAAATCTGAAATCTAAAACTGAATTTTATAACTGTTATCTTTCTGTAAAGCTTAATCAGAGTAAACTATAAGCCTTTACATTTATTTTTTCTAAAAATCTTTACTATTAAATTGTAGGGAAAACACTTTTTCTTAAGGGAGGTTCTCTTAACCAACATAAACCATACGAGCTACATAGAGTCCAATATCTCATCCTCTTAAGGAAGAAACATCACGTTGGTGAGAGTTGTCATACTTTTTCCAAGGAGTATAACTTACTTTTCATGTAATCGATCAGAAGCTAAATCTGTCATACATATAGAAATGCAAATAATCTCAAAATCTGTACCTACGTTGGCTACGTAGTTCTGTGGAAGATAGGGCACGCTAATCCCACACTTACCAATCGGTGCTAAATACTACTCCCTTTTTATTTGCTATGCTCATTCTGTTGGAAATCCACTTTAAAACTAGCATAAGGGTTTATCTAAAACCAATTATGCATTTATCTGATAAAATCTATAAATAAAGATGATCTAAATTTTGTAATCTTTAATAAATCAAAGAAGTGCATTCCATAGCTAATTTGATGATCGAAAGATCAAAGAATTACTGAAAATCTATAAATAATCTTATAATAGGATGCTTAAAGAATCATCTTTCTTGAAATAATAATATTCAATCTTAGGGTAATAACCCATGCTTCAATATCATGTAAAAACATCATAATAATCATGCTTTCTATTGAAAACAATGATAATTCATCTCAAAATCTGTAAATTACTACAATAGTCATGAAAATATGAAAATAGACATGCAATTCAACTTCTAAAATACTTGAAATCTTAAAATCTTGCAAAGAGCAATAATGGGTATGAACCCTAATTCAAATCTCATGAATAATCATTCAAAATCATATAACTTTTAAGAAAAACTTAGTTTTGGGCACAAGGATGGAAGAAGATACTTGTTCATAAACCCTACATACCCTGATAGATGATTAGATGGAGAAACTTGAACTATTCAATCCTAATTTAGTTCTTGGAGATGGATTCTTGATTATCTTTCCTTGGGAATCCTCAATCTTAAGGTTTCTTGGAGAATCAATGTAGGATTTTGATTTCTTGGAGAAGAGATTTTAGAGCTTTAGGGTTTTTCTTTAGAAGAGAATGATGAATAATGAGCACAAAGTTCTTTGACTATGATTAATCATGTGTTTTGGACGGATTGGGGAATTGGGAATTGACCAAAATACCCATTTTAAACTTCTAAATTGAACTGGAAAATGTAATATTTTTTCGATTTGGGTGGCCACCTTGATGCACAACAATCATGGTGGCTCACTGGAAATAGGACAATTGGGAACTGGGCTGACTCCGCGACGTGCCACAATCACGGTGCCTTTTTGGAATGCCATTTTGGCCACTGGAGCAATGCACCAATATCGCATCAGGTTACTGAAAATCAACAACTAGGAAATTAACTCTCTCTGCGATGCACCAATATCACTTCGGTCTACTGGAATGGGACAATTGAGAATTTGGGTTTCTCAGCCAAGTCTAGATATCGCGGATGGCCACTGAATTTTGACAGTCATCATTTTACCCACCTCCGCGATGTGCCAAGTGCCCAGGTGGCACATTGTCAATTTAAAAATGCTCTAACTCCTCAACAGATTATCGGAATTGGGCTAACTTGTTATCGATAGAAAGATTATTCAATTTCCCACACAATGGGATGTCTAAATATGGAAAATTCCACACAAAATAAATATTCTTCATTTTTGAAGCTATTTCTTAACATTCTAGGAATAAATTTAATCTAGGAAAAGTGTGGGGTATTACAATATCTCCCCCTTCGAAACATTCATCCTCGAATGTGGCTTGATAAGATAAAAATACTGAGAAATCTGAGGATGTAAACTATCATGCACAACTAAAATAAACTGAATTGTTGTATATCAATTAAAATAAGCTACTGGACTGATCTAAGAGTGCATGAATTCTCATGAAGATAACTATATATAGCTGAATCTGAAACTGGAATAGAACTTAATGAAGGAAAAATATTACCTTCTGCTGAATCTGAGTTCATCGAGAAGAGATATGGATACTTGGTATGCATGTCTGCTTCTTCTTCACAAGTAGCACCCTCAACGGATTGATTTTTCCATAGAACTTTGACCAAGGAAACTTCTTGTTCCTTAGTCTACGAATTTGATGATCAAGAATCTCTACTGGGACTTCTGCGTAAGAAATGCTATTCTGAATATTTGTGCTTTCTATAGAAACTACAATGGCTGAATCATCCATGTACTTATTTAATAAAGATACATAGAATACTGGATGAACTGAGGATAAATATGTGGGTAGCTCAAGCTCATACTCCACCTTCCCAACACGACTCAAAATACGGAAGGGACCTACATAACGGGGACTAAGTTTCCCCTTTTTGCCAAACCTCTTCACCCATTTCATGGGTGAAACATTCAAATACAGAAGAGTATCAAACTCAAACTCAAGATATCTTCTTCTCACGTTGGCATAATATTTTTGGCGACTCTGGGCTTTTTTCAATCTCTTTCTAATCAACTACACTTTATCCATGGCCTGAAACACCATGTCTGGCCTAATCAAAGTGGCCTCACCAACTTTGAATCAACCAACTGGCGATCTATATCTCCGCCCATAAAAAGCCTAAAATGGAGCCATTTTAATACTAGCATGATAACTGTTATTATAAGCGAATTCAATCATGGCAGTTGATCATCCCAACTACCTTTGAAATCAAGAATACATGCCCTCAACATATCCTACGAAGTCTGAATGGTCCTCTCTGACTTACAATCTATCTGCGGATGAAAAGTTGAACTAAGATGAACTTTGGTACCAAGAACCTTCTGAAAGGCTTTCCAAAACATAGAGGTAAATTGAGTACCCCAATCGGAGGTGATAGATAAAGAAACTCCTACAATCTGACTATCTCTCAGATATACAACTTAGAATAATCTTCAGTCGTGTAAGATGTATGAACTGGCAAGAAATGCAATGACTTAGTCAGTCTGTCTACAATAACCCAAATCGAGTCATGCTGACGATGCAAATGGGGTAAACTAGTCACAAAATCCATATTCACCTCTTCCCATTTCCAAGTAGGGATACCAAACTCTTACAACTCACCACCAGGTCTTTGGTGCTCTACCTTAACCTGTTGACAAGTTGCACTCTTGGCTACAAACTCTACTATATTGCTTTTCATACCACTCCACCAATAGATTTCCCATAAGTCACGATACATCTTGGTGGCTCTAAGATGGATAGAATAACACGGACCATGCACTTCCGCCATGATCCGCTGCCTCAAATCATCAACACAAGGCACACACAATCTACTCTGGTATCTCAACACACCATCTCCCCCTTGGGAGAAAACCTCTACCTTTTGGTCTTTAACTGTCTCATTTAGTTTGACCAAACTAAGATCCTTATCTTTCTTCTTCTTTACATCCAAAACTAGGAAAGATTCAAAACTACTTTGAACCCAAACATTCCCTTCATCTTAGTCAACCAACCTAACACCCAATCTAGCTAATCAGTTAACTTCTTGAACTAACCCCTTCTTTTGTTTCTCCACATCAGAAACACTGCCCATAGACAATCTACTAAGGGCGTTTGCCACTACATTGGCCTTGCCCGGATGATACAACACACTCATATCATAATATTTTAACATTTCTAACCATATCCTCTTCCAAAGATTCAACTCCCTCTGAGTAAACACATACTGCAAACTTTTGTGATTGGTGAACACATCAACATGCACTCCATACAAATAATGTCTCCAGATTTTCAAAGCAAACACAACCGCAACTAACTCAAGATCATGAGTTGGGTAATTCTTTTCGTGAGGCTTAATCTATCTAGAGGCATTGGATATGACCTTACCTCTCTGCATCAAAACACAACCCAAACCAACTCTGGAGGTATCATAATAAACCATAAAACCATTTGTACTATCAGGTAATTCTAGACCTGGGGCTAAAGTAAGTCAAGTCTTTAACTCCTAAAAGCTCTTCTCACAGGAATCTGACCACTAAAACTTAACTTTCTTTTGGGTAAATCTAGACATAGGAGATGCAATAGATGATAAACCCTCAACAAAACATATTTATAATCGGCTAGATCCAAGAAACTCCTAATGTCTGACGGGGAAAATGGTCTAGGCCAATTTCTTACGGTTTTTGTCTTTTGGGGATCAACTCTAATACCTTTACTGGAAATGATGTGACCAAGGAAAGCTACTGACCTTAGCCAAAATTCACACTTTCTGAACTTAGTGAACAACCGGTGATCTCTAAGGGTCTGTAACACTATTCTAAGATGGTTTGCATGATCATCTTCACTAAGAAAGTAGAAAAGAATATCATTGATAAAGACTATGACAAATATGTCCAGATACTATTTGAACCCTCTGTTCATCAAGTCCATAAAGGTTGTTAAGGAATTTGTTAGCCCGAAAGACATGACTAGAAACTTAAAATGACCATAACGGGTCCTGAAAGTTGTCTTTGGAATATCACATTCTCTTACTTTAAGTTGATGATAGCCGAATCTAAGATCTATATTTGAGAAATAACTGGCACCTTGGAGTTGATTAAATAAGTGATCAATTCTAGGAAGAGGGTATTTGTTTTTTACTGTAACTTTATTCAACTGATGATTGTTAATGCACATACACAAAGAACCATCTTTCTTTTGCATGAATAGGACGAGAACGCCTCAAAGAGAAACACTAGGCCTTATAAAATGTTTATCTAAAAGATCTTTGAGTTGCTCTTTCAACTTTTTAAGCTCGGAGGGAGCCATACGATATGGAGGTATAAAAATAGGCTGATTATATGGAAGAAGGTCAATACCGAATTCTATTTCCCTATCGAGAGGTACCCTTGGCAAATCTTTGGGAAAGACATCTAGAAACTCATCAACTACACTGACTGACTGAATATTGGAGTCTCCTACTTAGTGTCTTTAATTCGAACAAGATAATAGATGCACCGTTCGGAGATCAACTTTCAGGCTTTCAAATAGGATATGAAATGATTTTTGGGAGACACTAAATTACTTGACCACTCAAAAACTAGCTCATCTGGAAACTGAAACTTCACCACTCGGGTGTGAAAAAATATAGAGGCATAACAAGAATAGAGCCAATCCATACCAATAATAAGATCAAAGTGAACCATATCTAACTCTATTAGGTTTGCTAACATGACTTTATGAAGGACAGTGATAGGAAACTTTCTATAGATCTGTTTAGCAACAACTGACTCACCCACTTGGGTAGACACCAAGAAAGGCTCAGGGATCTTTTCAGAACTTATCTCAAAATTTACTGCAACTAACGGGGTCACATAAAAGAAACTCAACCAAGGGTCTAACAACACATAAACATCAAAATGAAAGACACGAAGTATACCAGTAACAACATTTGGTGAATTCTCCTTCTCCTAATGGGATGGTAAAGCATAGAATCAATTTTGGCATTGACCACCACTGGTACTGGATGATACGCCCTAAGAGGAGCTAGGTGACCTAAAAGAGCTGGTGCACTAGCAGTCTGAGTCTAGAGAGAAACATCTCTATTTCCATGCTTAGCATGCGGACAATCTCCAATATCATGACCCAACTTACCACAACTAAAGCAACCATTCTATCCAACCAAGCACTCACCGGGATAACTTTTACCATACCTAGCACATGGAGGATAATTAGGCCTACCACTCATACTATTCTGGGATCTAGACATAGAAGATTTACCCAACTGCTCTTGTCTACCTCTGGAAGTGGGAGCACTAGCTAAAGATGGTGCTAGCATAGATGAATGATCCTGAAACTATGAATGATTTCCTCCTTGAGACCTATTATGACCATACTCAAACTTTCCTATTCTAGCCCTCGCATTATTTCTATCTCTCCTCTTTAACTTCTTTGCCTCAATCTGCTGAGCATGCATCATCAATCTAGCACGATCCATGTCTCCAATAAGCATGACAGTCCTATACTTCTTGACTATCAAACCAGACACTCCAGTAAAAAACTTACTCCTACTAGCCCTAGGATCATCTATCATATCAGGGGCATACTTAGACAACTGATTGAACTAAAGGCCATACTCCTTCACTATCATCGAGCCCTGCCTCAAATTCATAAACTCCTCTATCTTAGCTTTCCTCATCTCATGGGGGAAGAACCTAGCTACAAAAGAATCCTGAAACACCTGCCAACTCATAAGAACAATATTCTTACCTCTACCATTCTTCCATATCACGACCCAATTATATGCTACATCTTTCAATCTATAGGATGCTAACTCTACACTCTCCTTCTCAGAAACATGCATAATCGGGTTGATCTCCTTAACCTTATCTTAATAAAGTTGTTGGTCCTCACCTGCCTTTGATCCAAAGAAGTCTGGCGGAGCCATTCTCATGAAATCTCTGATTCTAGCTGCTGCAAAATCCCTATTCTGCTGAAGTGGGACTGCAGCCTGATTCTAATGATTGCCCTGAACATTGGCAGTCACAGCTTGGGCTAACATCTGAAAGACAACCCTAAACTCAACATAGGATACATTCTCATTCAAAGATCGGTGGGCTGGGATGGCTGGTTATCATTTTTGAGGGCGTTACCTCAATGAGAAGGCATATTCAACTATTACGTAAGAGCAGAGTTAAAAGATGATAGAGATAATGTAAGCATGATAGATCATGAAAGAAAAATATTATTTCCTAAGAACGTTCTGTAGCCTCTTGCTCATAAATATGGCGCACTTCGCACCCCTGATCAAGACTCTACGTAACGCGGCTTGTCTGACTCCCTGGGACTCTTATAAACCTGGCTCTGATACCAAGTTTGTAACGCCCCGAAATCTAATCCCGAGACATCACACGGTGCTCAAGACTACTAGTAACCTTAACCTAACCCTGCCTTCCTTATATTAGATATAAATCTCATAATCAAGGTAATATAGACAAATAAGTCATACTAAATATGGAAATTATCTGAAATAACTTAAAATAATCTAAATATAATGTATGAAATATCAATACTGAATAAGTTGAATCATAACGAGTAGTCTGACAAGCCTCTACTGCTAACATCTAGAGAGTCACTAGGACAAACCCCCAACTAACTTGAACTGTCTGATAAGAATACTAAATCTTGTAAACTGAATAGCTGTAAAATCTGAGAGAACAAGTCCCCGAACTATGATGACTCACCAATTATAGGATGTAGATAGAGATGCTCGGACTACTCATGCTACTGATACTGAGATCCTGAACCTATATTATGAGATAATGTAGCACATAAACAGATATATGGATCAGTACTTTGAGGATGTACTGAGTATATGGCGGTGAAATGCATAAGTAAAGCATCATCTCATCATCATAATTTTGAAAACAATGATGGTAAATGTAAATGACTCACATAAATTGGAATATCTTAAATACTAAGATCATAAATAATAAATCATTCATACTTTATAAATCTAGTGAGTCATAACTTTTAGTTTTGAAAGCAATATTTGTATTCTGTATGTAAATCATACTATCTAAGTGTAGAAATAACTTACTTTTGAAATCTAAAATCTAAAAGCTGAAGTCTGTAACTGTTATCTTTATGTAAAACTTAATCTGGGTAAACTGTGAGCCATTACACTTAGTTTTTCTAAAAATATTTGCTATTAAATTGTTGGGAAAACAGTTTATCTTAACCTTCATAAACCATGTGAGCTACATAGAGTCCAACATCTCATCCTCCTAAGAAAGAAACCTCACGTTAGGGAGAGGTGTCATACTTTTTCCGGGGAGTATAACCAACTTTCCATGTCACCGATCACAAGATAAATCTGTCATCCATATAGAAATGGGAATAATCTCAAAATATGTGCCTACGCAGGCTATGTAGTCCTGTGTAAGAAAGAGTACGCTAATCCCACACTTCCCGCTCGGTGCTAAATACTACTCCCTTTTTATTTGCTACTCTCATTCTATTAGAAATCCACTTTAAAACTAGCATAAGGATTTATTTAAAACCAATTATGCATTTATCAGATAAAATATGTAAATAAAGCTGATCTGAATTCTATAATCTATAATAAATATGAAAAATAGATTCCATATTTAATTCGATGATTGAAAGATCAAAGCTTTACTGAAAATCTGTAATTAATCTGATAATAGGATACTTAAAGCATCATCATTCTTGAAATAATAATATTCAATCTTGGGGTAGTAACCCATGCATCAATCTCATGTCAAAACATCATAATAATCATGCTTGATATTGAAAACAATGTTAATTCATGTCAAAATTTGTAAATTACTGCAATAGGCATGAAAATAGACATGCAATTCAACTTCTAAAATACTTGAAATCTCAAATTCTTGCAAAGAGCAAGAATGGATATGAACCCTAATTCAAACATCATGAATAATCATTCAAAATTATAAAAGTTTTAATAAAAAATTGGTTTTGGGCACAAGGGTGGAAGAAGATCCTTGTTCATAAACCCCACATACCTTGATAGATAATTAGATGGAGAAACTTGAATTATTGGTTCCTAGTTGAGTTCTTGGAGATGGATTCTTGATTATCTTGCCCTGGGAATCTTCTATCTTAAGCTTTCTTGGAGAATCAATGGAGTATTTTAATTTCTTGGATAAGAGGTTTTAGAGATCTAGGGTTTTGTTTTTGAAGAGAATAATGAATAATGAGCACAAAGTACTTTGGATATGATTAAACTTGTGTTTTGGATGGATTGGGGCCTTGGGAATTGACAAAAATACCCTTTTTAAACTTCTAAATGAAACTGGAAAACGTAACCTTATTTTGATTTTAGTGGCCACCGCGAAGCGCCACAATCGTTGTGGCTCACAGAAAATAGGACAATTGGGAACTGGGCTGACTCCACAGCGCACCATCATCACGGATCCACTTTCGAATGCCATTTTGGCCACCAGCGTGATGCGCCAATATCGCGTCAGCCTTCTAAAAATTGACAACTGGGAAATTGGACATCTCTATGATGTGCCAATATCGCGTCAGTCTACTGGAATGAGACAATTGGGAATTTGGGGTTCTCTGCGATGCATGGCAATCGAGGAGGGCAGGTAGAATTTGACATTAATTATTTTACCCACCTCTACGATGCGCCAAGTGCCTAGGTTGCACAATATCAACTTAAAAATGCTCTAACTCCTCAACGGAGTATCAGAATTGGGTGAATTTGGTATCGATGGAAAGCTTATTCAATTTCCCACATAATGGGAGGTCTAAATCTAGAAAATTCCACACGAAATAAATATTCTTCAGTTTGGAAGATATTTCTTAACATTCTAGGAATGAATTTAATCTAGGAAAAGTGCGGGGTATTACAATATCTCCCCCTTGGGAACATTCGTCCTCGAATGTGGCAAGATAAGCTAAAAATACATAGAAATCTGAGGCTATAAACTGTCAAGCACAACTAAAATAAACTGAATAATTGAATCTCAATTAATATGAGATACTGAACTGATCTGAGAGTGCATGAATTCTCATAAAGATAACTATATATAGTTGAATCTAAAACTAGAAAAGAACTAAATGAAGGAAAACTATTACTGCCAACTGAATCTGAGTTCGTGGAGAAGAGATGTGGATACTTGGTACGCATGTCTGTATCTGCTTCCCAAGTAGCACCCTCAACGGATTGATTTCGCCACAAAACTTTGACCAAGGGATTTTCTTTGTTCCTTAGTCTACGAATCTGATGATCAAGAATCTCTACTGGGACTTCTTCGTAAGAAAGGCTATTCTGAATATCTGCGTTTTCTATAGAAACTACAATGGCTGAATCGTCCATGCACTTCTTTAACAGGGATACAAGGAATACTGGATTAACTAAGGATAAATCTGTGGGTATATCAACACGACTCAAAATATGGAAGGGACCTATATAACGGGGACTAAGTTTCCCTATTTTGACAAACCTCTTCACCCCTTTCATGGGTGAAATTTTCAAATACACAAGATCATCAACTTCAAACTCAAGATCTATTCTTCTCATGTCGGCATAAGATTTCTAACGACTCTGGGTTGCTCTCAATCTCTCTCTAATCAACTGCACTTTCACCATGGCCTCAAACACCATGTCTTGCCCAATCAAACGGCCTCACTGACTTCGAACCAACCAACTGGCGATCTAAATCTCCACCAATAAAGAGCCTCAAATGGAGCCATCTTAATACTAGCATGATAATTATTATTATAAGCGAACTCAATCAATGTAAAATGATCATCCTAACTACCTTTTGAATCAAGAAAACATTCCCTCAACATATCTCTAAAGTTTGAATGTTCCTCTCTGCCTTACCATCTGTCTGCGGATGAAAAGCTCAAATAAGATGAACTTGGGTTCTAAGAACCTTTTAAAAGGCTCTCCAAAACTTAGAGGTAAATTGAGTACCCCTATCAGAGATGATAGATAAAGGAACTCTGTGCAATCTAACGATCTCTCGGATATACAACTTAGCATAATCTTCAGCCATGTAAGACGTGTGAACTGGCAAAAAATGCACTGATTTAGTCAGTCAGTCTACAATAGCCTAAATCGAGTCATACTGATGATGCAAATTTGGTAAACCAGTCACAAAATCTATATTCACCTCTTCCCACTTCCAAGTAGGGATACTAAACTCTTGCAACGTACCACAAGGACTTTGGTGCTCTATCTTAACCTATTGATAAGTTGCACACTTAGATACAAACTCTAATATATCTCTTTTAATACCACTCCACCAATAGATTTCCCGCAACTCACAGTACAACTTGGTGACTCTAGGATGGATAGAATAACGCGCACCATGCACTTCTGCCATGATCCGTTGCCTCAAATCATCAACATAAGGCACATACAATCGACCCTGGTATCTCAACACACCATCTCCCCCTTAGAAAAAAACCTTTACCTTTTGGTGTTTATCTGACTCCTTTAGTTTGACCAAACTAGGATCCTTTTCTTACTTCTCCTTCACATCCAAAACTAGGGAAGATTCGAAACTACTTTGAACCCAAACATTCGCTTCAGCTGAGTCAACTAACCTAACACCCAATCTACCTAATCGATGAATATCTCAACCTAACTTCTTCTTTTCTTTCTCCACATGAGCAACACTACCTATATACAATCTACTAAGGACGTCTTCCACTACACTGGCCTTGCCCAAATTATACAACACACTCAAATCATAATCTTACAATAATTCTAACCATCTCCTCTGCCAAAGATTCAACTCCTTCTGAGTAAACACATACTGCGAGATTTTGTGATCCGTGAACACATCAACATGCACTCTATGCAAATAATGTCTCCAGATTTTCAAAGCAAACACAACAACAACTAACTCAAGATCATGGGTTGGATAATTTCTTTCATGAGGCTTTAAGTTGCCTAGAGGTATAGGATATGATCTTACCTCTTGGTATCAAAACACAACCCAAACCAACTATGGAGGCATCACAATAAACCACAAAATCATTTGTACCATCATGTAACGTTAGAACTGGGGCTGATGTGAGTCGAGTCTTTAACTCCTGAAAACTCTTTTTACAGGAATCTAACCAATAAAACTTAACTTTTTTTAGGCCAATATAGACATAGGAGATGAAATAGATAAGAAAACCTTAACAAAATTACTGTAATAACCGACTTAACCCAAGAAACTCCTAATGTCTGGCAGGAAAATAGGTCTAGGCCAATTTTTTATGGCTTTTGTCTTTTGGGGATCAACTTTAATTCCTTCATTGGAAATGATGTGACCAAGGAAAGCTACTGACCTTAGCCAAAATTCACACTTGCGGAACTTGACGAACAACTGGTGATCTCTAAGGGTTTGTAACACAATTCTAAGATGGTCCGCATGATCATTCTCACTACAAGAGTTGACAAGAATATCATCGATAAAGACTATGACAAACATGTCCAGATACTGTTTGAACACTCTGTTCATCAAGTCCATGAAGGTTGTTGGGGAATTTGTTAGCCCAAAGGACATGACTAGAAACTTAAAATGACCATAACGGGGCCGAAAAGCTATCTTTGGAATATGACATTCCCTTACTCTATGATGATGATAGCCGAATCTAAGGTCTATCTTTGAGAAATAACAGGCACCTTGGAGTTGATCAAATAATTCATCAATTCTAGGAAGAGGGTATTTTTTTTACTGTAACTTTACTCAACTAATGATAGTCAATGCACATATGCAAAGAACTATCTTACTTTTGCATGAATATGATGGAAGAGCCCCATGGAGAAATGTTAGGCCTTATAAAACCTTTATCTAAAAGATCTTTGAGTTTCTCTTTTAACTCTTTAAGATCGGAAAGAGCCATACGATATGGAGGTATAGAAATAGGTTGAGTATCTAGAAGAAGGTCAATACCGAATTATATTTCCCTATCAGGAGGTACCCTTGGCAAATATTCGAGAAAGATATCTAGAAACTCATGAACTACAATAACTGACTGAACTGTTGGAGTCTCCAACTTAGTGACTTTAACTCGAACAAGATAATAGATGCACCCTTTGGATAGAAACTTTTGGGCTTTAAGATAAGATACGAAATGATTTTTTGAAGACACTGAATTACCTAGCCACTTAAAAACTGGCTCATCTGGAAACTAAAAGATCATCAGTTGGGTGTGACAATCTATAGAAGGATAATAAGAATACATACAATCCATACCAATAATACGATCAAAGTCAACCATAGCTAACTCGATTAGATATGCTAACATGACATTATGAAGGAAAGTGATCGGACACTTTCTATCGATTTGTTTAGCAACAACTTACTCACCCACAGGGGTAGACACCAAGAAAGGCTAAGGGATTTTTTTAAAACATATCTCAAAATTTACAACAACTAATAGGGTCACATAAAAGAAACTCGACCCAGGGTCTAACAATACATAAACACCAAAATGAAAGACACGAAGCATACCAGTAACAACATTTAGTGAATCCTCTTTCTCCTGATGGAATGGTAAATCATAGAATAGATTCTGGCGCTCACCGCCATCGATACTGGATGATGCACCTTGAGGAGGAACTGGGCGACCTAAAAGAGCTGGTGCACTAGCAGTCTGAGTTTGGGGACAAACATCTCTGTTTCCTTGCTTAGTATGCGGACAATCTCCATTACCATGACCTAACTTACCACAACCAAAGCAACCCTTTTGTCCAGCCAAGCACACACCTGGATGACTTTTATCATACCTAGTAAATGGAGGATAACTAGGCCTACTACTCATACTATTTTAGGATCCGTACATAGAAGTCTTACCCCACTTCTCTTGTCTACCTCTGGGAGTAGGAGCACTAGGTGAAGACGGTGTTGGCATAGATTAGTAATCTTGAAACTGTGAATGATTTTCTCTTTTAGACCTATTTTGACCATACTCAAACTGTCCTATTCTATCCCTTTAATTATTTCTATCTCTCCCCTTCAACATCTCTGCCTCTACCTGCTAAGCATGTATTATCAATCTAGCATGATCCATGTCTCCAATAAGCATGACAGTCCTACACTCCTTGACTACAAAACCATATACTTCAATAACAAACTTAATCTTACTAGCCCTAGGATTAACCATCATATTAGGGAAATACTTAGACAACGGATTAAACTTAAGGAAGTACTCCTTCACTATCATAGAGCCCTGCCTCAAATTATCAAAGTCCTTAATCTTAGCTTCCCTCATCTCATGAGGGAAGATCCTATCTAGAAAAGTATCCTAAAATACCTGACAACTTATAGGAACAACATTCTCACCTCTACCGTTCTTCCACATCACTACCCAATCATATGCTATATCCTTCAATCTATAGAATGCTAAATCTACACTCCCCTCCTCATAAATATGCATAATTTAAGTTATCTTCTTCACCTTATCTAAATAAAGTTGTGGGTCCTCACCTGCCTTTGACCCAAAGAACTCTGGCGGATTCATTCTTATGAAGTCTCTTATTCTAGCTGCTGCTAAATCCCCATTCTCCTGAAGTGGGACTACAGCCTGATTCTGATGATTGCCCTGAGCATTGGCAGTCACAGATTGGGCTAACGCCTGAAAGGTAGCCATATAATTCAAAGGATCGACGAGCTAGGGCGGCTGGTTATCATATCTATAGGTGTTAGATCGACGAGGAGGCATATTCAACTATCATATAAGACTTTGAGTTAAAAGCAGATAGAGATACTGTAAGCATGATAGATCATGAAAGAAAGAGATGATTTCATAAGAACATTTCACAGCCTCTTGCTCATAAATGTTGCGCACTTCACACTCATAATCAAAACTCTACGTAACGCGGCTTGTCTGACTCCGTAGGACTCTTAAAAACTTGGTTTTGATACCATGTTTGTAACACCCTGAAATCTGATCCCGAGATGTCACACGGTGCTCAAGACTACGACTAGCCTTAAGCTAACCCTATATTTCTTCTATTATATATAAATCTTATAATCAAGGTAATATAGATATATAAGTCATAATAAATGTGGAAATTATCTAAAATAACTAAGAATAATCTAAATATAATGTATGAAACATCAATACTGAATAAGCTAAATCACAACTAGTTTTCTGACAAGCCTTTGCTACTAACATCTAGAGAGTCACTAGGATAAAACCCCAACTAAATCCTACTGTCTTATAAGAATACTAAATCATGTAAACTAAATAGCTACAAAATCTGAGTGAACAAGTCCCCAAACTATGAGGACTCACCAACTGTAGGATGTAGATAGAGATGCTCAGACTACTTACGCTGCTAATACTAAGCACCTGAACCTACATTATAAGACAATGTAGCACATATACATATATGTGGATCAGTACTTTGAGGATATACTGAGTATATGGGGGTGAAATGCATAAGTAAAATATTATCTCATCATCATAATTTATAAAATAATGCATGTTATATGTAAATGACTCACATAAGCTGAAATGTCTAAAATACTGAGATCATGAATAATAAATCAATCATACTTTATAAATCTACTGAGTCATAACTTTTAGTTCTGAAAGCTATACTTGTATTCTATCAGTAAATCATACTATCTAAGTGTACAAAGATCTCACTTCTAAAATCTGAAATCTAAAAGATGAAGTTTGTAACTGTTATGTTTCTATAAAGCTTGATCTGAGTAAACTATGAGCCTTCACACTTAGTTTTTCTGAAAATATTACTATTAAACTGTAGGGTTTTTATGAAAATATTACTATTAAACTGTAGGTTAAACACTTTATCTTAAGGGAGGTTCTCTTAATCGATATAAACCATGCGAGCTACATGGAGTCCAATATCTTAACCTCCTAAGAAAAAAACCTCACGTTGGAGAGAGGTGTCATACTCTTGCCAGGGAGTATAACTTACTTTCCATGTGATAGATCACAAGCGAAATTTCTCATCCATATAGAAATGGGAATAATCTCAAAATCTATACCTACGCTGTCTACATAGTTCTGTGGAAGATAGGGCACACTTATCCCACACTTCCCGCTTAGTGCTAAATACTACTCCCTTTTTATTTGTTACGCTTATTATGTTGGAAATCCACTTTAAAACTAGCATAAGGTTTTATCGAAAACCAATTATACATTTATCTGATGAAATTTGTAAATAAAGTTGATCTGAATTCTATAATCTGTAATAAATATGAAAAGTGGATTCCATAGCTACTTCGATGATCAAAAGATCAAAGCTTTACTGAATATTTGTAAAAAATCTAATAATAGGATACTTAAAGCATCATCTTTCTTGAAATAATAGTATTCAATATTAGGGTAATAACCCATGCTTCAATCTCATGTCAAAATATCATAATAATCATGCTTGATATTGAAAATAATGATAATTCATCTCAAAATCTGTAAATTACTGCAATAGGCATGAAAATATGAAAATAGACATGCAATTCAACTTCTAAAATACTTGAAATCTCAAAATCTTGAAAAGAGCAATAATGGGTATGAACCCTAATTCAAATCTCATGAATAATTATTCAAAATCATATAACTTTTAATAAAAACTTAGTTTTGGGCACAAGGATGGAAGAAGATCCTTGTTTATAAACCCCACATACCTTGATAGATGATTAGATGGAGAAACTTGAATTATTGATTCCTAATTGAGTTCTTGGAGATGAAATTCTTGATTATTTTGACTTGGGAATCGTCAATCTTAAGCTTCCTTGGAGAATCAATAAAGGATTTTGATTTCTTAGAAAAGAGGTTTTAGAGATCTAGGATTTTGCTTTTGAAGAAAATGATGAATAATGAGCACAAAGTTCTTTGACTTTGATTAATCTTGTGTTTTGGATGGATTGGGGCCTTGGTAATTGAGAAAAACACCCTTTTTAAACTTCTAAATGGAACTGGAAAACATAACATTTTTCCGATTTGGGTGGTCACCGTGACACGCCACAATCGCGGTGGCTCACCAAAAATAGGATAATTGGGAACTGGGTTAACTCTGTGATGCGCCACCATCGCGGTGCCTCTTTGGAATGCCATTTTGTCCACTGGCGCGATGTGCCAATATCACGTCGGGCTATTGGAAATTGACAACTGGGAAATTTACCCTCTCAGCGACACACTAATATCGCGTCTATCTACTATAATGTAATAATTGGGAATTTGGGCTTCTCCGCGATGCATGGATATCATGGAGGGACACTGGAATTTGACAATCATCATTTTACCTACCTCTTTGATTCAACAAGTGCCCACATGGCACATTTTTAACTTAAAAATGCTCTAAATCCTCAATTGAGTATCAGAATTGGGCGAATTTTTTATCGATGGAAAGCTTATTCAATTTTTCACACGATGGGAGGTCTAAATCTTGAAAATTCCACATGAATTTAATATTATTTATTTTGTAAGCTGTTTCTTAACATTCTAGGAATGAATTTAATCTAGAAAAAGTGCGGGGTATTACAAGTTGATACCTGCAATATGAAACAATGTTGCCATATGGACATATATATGGTTAGTACTTTTAGAATATACTGAGTATGTTAGGGTAAATATAATAAGTAAATCTAATATATATCATAATCTTAAGAACATACATTATAATTTTATATAGACTCACCATACTCATGAATAAAACTGAATAATGAAATCTCATAAAGCATAATTCATAAAGCAACATCTGATAAGGTTAGTGAGTCATTACACTTTGTTTCTAAAATTATCTTTTCTGTGGAGATTCCTACAATTGACATAAACCATAAGAGCAATATGAGTCCAACATATGACCCGCATTGAGAAGGGATTCTCCATACTTGCTAATGCATATAAACTAAACTATAATGATAACTAAACTGAGCCCATTAGGGAATAGGAGACACTCTATGGCAAGACCCCCTTTAACCTACGATGGCATATAGTTTCTAGGAATTTGGGTGTGTTGAACTCAAATCCCCATAGTGCTAAATACTACTACCAAAATATACTAGTGCTCATAAATATATGAAACTCATCTTAAAGTAAGCATATAGGTGCATGTATGAAAACCAATCATGCTTCTTTTACTAAATCATGCTCATGAATAAACTAGTGAATTTCATATCATGTCTGAGATCATAAGACAAAACTAAGATCATAATCATGTTGTGATTAATTGCAATCTGAAATAGTAAGTCTGAATTTCTTATAAATAGAATAAAACATGCTAAAATCATGTGCAATTACTAACTCATGGAATTTCATGTCAAAATGCTAAAACTCAAGTCATAATATCAATCATTTGAGTAAAAGCATGAGTAAATATTAATACTTGTGCTAAATGAACTTTAAATCAAAGAGAAGCATCATAATTTAAAAAGCATGAAAAAAAGGATATGAACCTAATCATCAAATTTGTAAATTCATGTAAAAATTGAATTTTTTGGGCACAGGGACAAAATATAATCCTTGTTGAAACCCCACATGCCTGTTTTTGTTGATTTTTTTTGGGAAAACTTCAATTGGATCCTTGAAAGAATGAATTTTTAGAGAGGAGACCCTTTTTTTATGGTCTTGAGAATTTGGGAAGAGAAGAAACACAGATTTATTTTATGGGTTGAGGGAAAATGCTTTAGTATAGGTTATTGGATCTTTTAGGACATAAAAAACACTTTTGCCCTAAAAAAACTTGAGAAAAATAAAATTTTAGTTTCGTCGTAATTGTGGGAGTGGCAAGGTCTTATAATAGAGCACAACCACACATATATCTCGGAGAATAGCTAGCATTCTATGCTCTAAGTTCGGACCCTTACAGGTTCTCTAACAAAAATGTACATAACCTTTCACTCAAGTGTCGAATTAAGGCCAAATTAGATGGGTTAGAATGAGGAGTCAAATACTTTTCATATGGTTGGCCTCGAGATGAAAAAATCTATATATTTTAGAAGTTATAATCGTTTAAATTTGACCCTTTTAGGATTGGATACTAAAACTCAATCGATAAAAAATGTTATCAACTCAAATTTGCTCTAAATATTTCCTATCATCATGATTCACATCAAAAGCACTTTACACACTATTTAAATAATAGGGACACTTATATATGATTAAGAATAATCATATTTGGTCCTATAAACATATGATGAATAGTTATAAAATTAGCAAGGAGTTTGTGCGGTGTTACATAAACCCATTCTTTGTTCTACCCATAATCTTTCCTTTTCTTCTTTAACTTAAATATTAAATATCTTTAAATTAATTGGACTCTTTTCACAACCACCACCACTCATCTAATACCAATATATTATAGGCACTACAATATCTACCTATAAGACTACTGCTTAACATACTCGTTTTAAATGTAACTCATACCAACCCACTATTTATCATCCTACCTTTAGTCCATGCAAGAATAATAACTCCTCCACATATAATGGGTTAATACATATCATAAATCATAGCCTAAAAAGGATTGGTTATTACCCTATGTTTAGTTTATTATTTATTCAATCCAAACTCCATGGTTGTTACCCTAAACATGAAGTCCCCCATAAAAACTATATTTATTACATGCATCTTACTCGAATTTCCCATCAAAACTATATTTATTACATGCATCTAACCCGAATCTACTATACTTAAATCATAGCCTAACTGAATGAAGAGTTTGTTGCTATGAAGAGTAAAGTTTTCTCCTTCAGTGTTTTCTCTATCCAATCTATTAATGTTTTCCTTAAGAAAATCCTCAGAAATCATCCTCACAGAGGTTGGCCTCTTAACTCTTATCATTCTAATCCTAGGAATTATCTGGTTTATTTTTGGCAAAGGCAAAAAATAAGAGACCACAATTGGGAGAAGAGCTTTAAAAAACATAGGAAACTTACCTCCTAACAATTGTTGTAGCGAACAAAGTGTCGATGCAGTAGTATACCTATCACTACTGAGATGGTTGGTAGGCCTAGCCTAATTTAAAATATATTAAGCCTATTTAATTTTTGCACATAGATTTTCTACCATAAAAAATAATTCTAAATGGGATCGAAATGCATTTTTGAAAAAATTATTTTTTTGGCACAATTTTTACCATAAAAATGAAACATCACATACAATAGATACCAATTTACCCAATGTTCATCCTCCAATAGGTACAGTAATCAGGACAGAGAGTTTTTTAGTACAATTCTTAGAACCCAGCATTTCCAGAATTGTATAAATTTAATGCAACCTCCCATGTATTTTTAATAATTCAACATAATTATCAAACTGATGTCTTATAATTAATGCAAAATAATTACCCCACAAGTATATGGACTGTATCACAAAGAATTTAATTTGTAATAAAATTTAAGTAACGAGTCATATAAAATACCCAAAACACCACACTATATAACAATGTATGAAAATTTTGAAAACAAATGATAATCAACCTCACTCATTGCTGCAGCGAGCGATTTGTTGCTACATCAACACTATTGAGGCGACAAATGGGTTGTTGCAGTGGTACTCAATCATTTCAATTAGGAGAAGTGGAATTTATTTCTCCCACATATCCAACATCCAAACTATCAAACTCTCTAAAATTCCCTCTAGTCATTCGTTTCCAAGCATCAAAGTGAGGTAATTCTTTATATCTACTATGATTATCTTTATGCTTTTATAATCATTGAATCATAGATTTTAAGACAAAAATTTGAAACTGGTTTTGGTGTAATTTTGGCATCCAAAATTATTTACCCTTTTGAGGTGGCAATTGAGGCATGCTAGTCTATTTTATATTGTCAATGCTCCTATATTATTCTAGGCATACGATTTATGATGTTCACAATGACTTTTAGTCTTGATAGGGATAAAAGATGAAGAGTTATCTTATCCAATAATTTCCAAGACTTTGAGGCTTGAATTTTGTATTAATCACTCCTAATTTAGTGTACAAGATTTCAATAGTACTCTACCAAGTATGATCTATGCGTAAACCCAAAAATTTGAAGAAAATTCTAAAATACACCATTTATTGGCTAGGGAACTTTTGGGGACAATGGCGTTGCTGCAACAATATTATTGTTATTGAAGTGTATTCTACTTTAGCAGTGCACTACCATTATAACAACCTCATTATAGTGAAAAAAGTGTCATAACAACAATGATTTGGCAGTGACCCTACCCAAAAAAATTTAAAAGGATTTTTCAATACTATTCCTTTTTGTTGTATCTATTTTTGTTCCTTATTATGATTATGTGATGTTTACAGTACTAACAACTATCGCCAACCCAAATTACAACCAATCACATACCGATGTTTTCCTAATAATGTTTGTCATATTCTATACAAAGAAAGAAGGAGTACCATAGGCTTCATTCATAAAGATGGTTCATGCTGAATGTTGTAGTTAAAGGAGCACCTGAGTATTTAAACCTACTATGCATATTTGGGAAGGAGATTCTAATAGTTCCCCCTCCCCCCTACCCGCCCACATGCAACCTTGTTATAGTTTGAGAGTTTTATTGCAACCTTGATATAGCTTGAGAGTTATATTTTATTATCTCAATGATGGATTGGTCCCTAGTCAATACCACCACATGCATTCAAAGGGTACACTTTTGTGTGGTTGTGCCCACTATCAATGAGACTCTGGGGTGCCAAATTGATCAAATACAATTTTTGAAGTAAAACAAATAAGGCGGATCTAAAATAGTTTGTAAGAACTTTGGTGTAGGGGATCAGAGAAAAATGTAAGGTGGAAGGGTGTCGGGAAAACCAATAGCATCCTTTTTATAGTGGATTCTCATAGGTGTCTAAACAAGGCATTTCGAAGGATTCATTTTTTAAGAAATGTCACATATGTAATATAACATTGATCTTTGGTGTTGGCTTGTGCTTTCTAGAGATTGAGATAAATGTTGTAAAGAAGATTATAGATGTGTGGAAGTTATTGTACATAAGAGTTCCTACAAAAGACTTCTTTCTTAAATCTTTGATTATCGAGCTTTGCAAGCAGGTAGACATGTTGAAGAACAAGATGAACCTATAGAGTAGTGTGATATGCCCTTCAACCCCTGGACTATTAAGGGATCATAAAGCGGAGTAAGAAGAAGACAAATATGGTGTATAAAGGAGAGCGAAGTAGGGCCTATAAGTGTGAAGAAGAGAAGAACCCACCCTAGGGATCCATGTAGTAGTTGTAATCTGGCTTGGTTGTTGCTAATGACATCCAATAGTAGAATTATATGTGTTTCCTAGGAGAGGCTCCCTCTAGCTCCCCAAATCTCCCAAGACTCTAGGACTCCTACTCTACCCTAGTTTGAGATCATGAGGATCTCTATATAGACTTTTACGAATAGAAGAAGAAGAGGGGTGCCTCTAGGGACCGCACGGTGGTCCGTATGTGGAAGACTGCGAAGGTCATGTTCAAGTGTGTTTCCCCAAACAAAATGAGGCTCAAGTTGAAGACTTTAGACATCGATGAGTTTTTCTTCCTAAGTAGAATAGAGTAAGCGGTCTTTGATGCTTTGAGCTTACAGGAGGATGAAGCCTCTAACTAGTCCACCCTGGCTAGCACATTTTCTTTTCCCTGCTTTTTATATGTTGTTTTATGGTTGGTTTCCCATATTTGAGTTATGTACTAGACAACCTTTCCATTTTTCTACACTTTAAAATATTATTTCTATTGAAACTTAGTATATACTATTATCTTACTTAATTCCCATGGTGAACTATATGATTTCATATATGCTACGAATACAAAATTATTTTTATGAAGCACAAAAGAAAAAATAAAATAGAGAATTTTCTAGAAGCATTTTGCATAAGTGATGTTACAGTAGCATTCTTGTCACTGCAGCGGCTCTATAGGAGTGACAATGAGTCACAATAGTGAGCATGATGCAGCGGATCCAAACCAGTGACTCTGAGCTCTATTTTTTTTCAAAAGTTTCCAGTATAACGTTATCCTACAAACACTTTGATACCTCTACTAACCATGTTCTGACAATATTAACCTAAGTAAGTTCAAGATAGATTAATCCATAATCATTTACTACACATTTGCAAATCTCACGCCTCTTTAACACTTAACTAATAACTCAAAAGGCTGTACACTGGGGAAAGTTTTTCAAATTAACATCATCTTATGATCACTTCCTTTAACTATAATCAATCATTTAGCGAAAGAGCTACACTAACTAACTTAACTGAAAATCACAGCATAACACTTAATCAGTACAACCACATAAAAAATTCATGTAACATTCAATCATAATACAACAACAATATTAAAACATGAGGCATATGCCTCCTATTGACCCTTACTAATTAAAGTAACTATATTTCAACCCTCTAAACAGTATCAAGATATTCATTTGGACAACCAAATATGAATTAAAACTATCTGGAATCTATTAGATACCAATTTAAGATACTGAAATAGCATGATAGGTGAGAATAAAGTGAGATAGACTCGTAGATGCCTTGTATCTTCCTAAGGATTTAATGTAAATGCTACCATACTAATATTCAGGACTCTACTCGACATTTTCTCTTTTACTAGGAGATTGGTTACAAGGGCTCTGATACCATCTTGTCACACTCAAATCATGAGATTGTGTAGGAACCTACCCAGCTCTTCCCTAGATAGGGGAACACTTACTGTCAAACCTTTAAAAACTATGGAAGACATTACAAAAACATAGGCATATTATATAATATACATTTTTATTTTAAACAAAATTTTATTCCAATAAATACATTGCAGAATTAAACTAACAACTCCTAGAACCTAGGCTACACCGATACAAAAGAACAAATTACTAAAAGGATGAATCTAAACACATCTTTCATGTAAGAGTTGAGTGTTAGGAGCTGCTGAAGAAGGATCACCGTTGCACCTACAAAAACATCAATTGACCTGAAACCATGGCTATACCACCAAAAGAAGATATAGTAAGCTTAGTATCAATACAACTATATATACTTGTAGTTATCAACTGCGTACTAGGGTTTTATGTCACGACTTAATTTCTTAAGTCATGATGGAATCTTCTATAACCCATCAGTAGGAAAGCCAACCCCTAGTCCAAAATGTCTAGTAACGGACACCAAAATATATATAGAAAAGAATACAGAGTAGATAGAATAAAAAAATCAAATAAATAATAAAGTCCTAAATCCTGGTGGTATCAGTACAATAGTCTTTAATATAATAAGAGAAAGAAAGTGAAATACCAAAAGAATACACTGATACATCTTATCTCTAAATACAATATAAAGACTAGTCTAATACTTAAGAGGGAGAATAGTAATACTCCGAATGTCAGGAGCTCACTCTTAGTTTCGAACCATAGCTACTTCGTACGACATACACATCAACGGTGATAACCCGTACTATAATCTGCAGGTTGCAAAAGTATCATATGAGTACAAAACAAATGGTACTCAATGGACAACTGCCAACTAAGATCCAAAGATAAAGAAGATATAGGTATCTTCCTGTCTAATATTATGAGGGTTGATACTTCTCATCTCAATTATACAACCAGCGAGGGTTGGTGTAAGATCTTCCTATCAGAGAGGGATAACTCACAGCTTGTCCTTTCCTGTGGCATGGTATTGACACCATTTCAACTGTAGTTACAGGTTTGACCCTAAATCAGTTTGAGAAGGGGAATGTCAGTTAGATTATTACCGTCCACAGTCTTAGTTCCACTCTCAGTCTCAGAATAGAACTGAGTTCAGTTCAACAGATTCAGGACTATCAGACATAGTCACTCAGCTCTGTACAAAACTAAGTACAGTTCCACAGTATTAAGAATTATCAAATATCGTCATTCAGATAATTAGTAATATAGTATTTTAAAACTTAGATATCGGTTAGCAGTATCTAGATTCAGTACTCAGTATTAGCATGATCTTAGTTACAGATTAAGTATTCATGCATGTACTCTAACTCAGTCATACTAATGTTATTCAGTTATGATTGTGCATGCATATAAAACCATGCTTATCAGCCTACCTCACTGAGCATACCAGTACATTCAAAGTACTGATGCATTCTTTTCTTTATTCTATGATGTCTTATATCATAGGTTTAGATACACGAACTCCAGAACACCCTTAGTAGTTTAGATTCTCAGCTTTCACAGTAGTGGTAAGTCCTTATTGTTCGATGACATGCTTATTTTTTGTAGTACTTCATTAGATGGAGTTAGTTGGGAGCTTGTCCCATCAACTCCACAATTTAGACAGTTAGAGGCTTTTTCAGACTCGAGTATTTTCAGACTGTTCAATTTTCCAGTACTTATATTCAGTTTTGGTATCTTGATACCGCATTCAGATTTATTTATAGATTTGATTATGTCATATGATTTCGCCTCTTTATGTATAATTATAGTATTTATTACTCAGTTATTGCAGCAGGTACCAGTCATGGGTTAGCTAATGGTCCTTCGAGATTATTAGCGTCGTGTAGCATACGGAGTACAGACTCGGGGCATTATAAACTTGGTATCAGAGCCTAAGGTTCAACATTTTCCTAGGAAGTCTAAAAGACACATCTAGTAGAGCTTTGTGCATGGGTGTGTTGCACGCCACACTTATGGACAAAAGGCTATGAGATGTTTTAGGAAAAGTTTCCCTTTTTTCAGTATTCATGTCAAGCGAGTGAGCACAAGCTCAAGTTAAACTCTTAGTTTAATTCCTCTCTTTCTTATGCTTCCAGAACATGCCTTCCAGAGAAGCTAATGAGAGAAGAAATAAAAATCAGTCAGCTCCACCGCGCATTCAGGAAGATCCCTTGAATTAGCATGTCTCCCACTCTGAATTTAGAGCTGCTTTCACTGCCTTGGCTTATTCAGTAGCTGCTTAGAAAAAATAGTTATCCATTATCCTATCAAAGCTTATGGCTCATGCTCCGTACAGTGGGGAGAAGAAACATAGGAAAGAATGGAGAAAAAATAAGAGTGCCAGAATGTATAGGACAAAAAGTGGCCAAACAAATCCTCTCTGCTAGCAGTATGGCAGAAAACACCAGGGTATCTAGAGATCTGGCAGTGATGTATATTTCGGATATAGCAAGACATGCCACAGAGTCGGACAGTGTCCTCGGGTAGGTTTGCAGAGTCAGCATACCCGTCCCCTAGCTTAGTCTGGTCTCCCGAATAAGCAGGGTGCCTCTTCTAGTGCCACTAGTGGGCAACACCCAAACATACTCTATACTCTTCAGTACCAACAGGATCAGGAAAGTTCTCCTGATGTGGTCACTAGTACGCTACAAATTTTCCATTTGCATGTTTATGCATTCCTAGATCCAGGAGCTTCATTGTCTTTTGTTACTCTCTATATAGCAGTTGATTTTGGAGTTAGTCCCAAAATTCTAACAGATCTCTTCTCAGTTTCTACCCTAGTAGGTAAATCTATCATAGCCCGTTGGGTATACAGGAACTGTCCAGTTATGATATCTCAGAAAGTCACTTCGGCAGATTTAGTCAAAGTAGAGATGACTGATTTCGATGTCATTCTCGGCATGGATTGGCATCATTTATGCTATGCCTCAGTCGACTTCAGAAATAGAATTGTCTAGTTTTAGTTTCCAAAATAACCCTTCCCCGAGAGGAAGGGTAGTACTTCAGCACTTAGAGGTTTATTTCTTACCTTCGGGCAAGAAAAATGATATATAAGGGATGTGTCTACCACCTCATTCGAGTCCAGTACACTAGTTCAGAAACCCCTACTCTTGAATCAATATCAGTACTATGTGAATTCCCTAATATGTTTCCCAAAGATCTTCCCAGAGTTTCTCCCAAAAGGGAAATTGATTTCAGAATTAATCTTCTCCAAGATACTCAGCCTATATATATCTTTCATATATAATTGCTCAAGAAGAACTCAAAGAATTAAAAGAGTAGTTAAAATATCTCTTAGATAAGGGATTCATCAGACCGAGTGTGTCCCCGTGGGGTGTACCAGTTTTATTCGTGCGTAAGAAACATGGTTCTCTTAGAATGTGCATATATTACCATCAGTTAAACAAAGTTACGGTCAAGAACAAGTATCTATTCCCCAGAATTGATGAATTGTTTGACCAACTTCAGGGATCTAGTTATTTCTTTAAGATATACCTCAAATCAGGCTATCATCAGCTCAGAGTCAGGTAAAGTGACATCCCCAAAATAGCTTTCTGAACTCGGTATGGTCACTTCGAATTCTTAGTCATTTCCTTTGGTCTTACCAATTCCCCAACAACCTTCATGGACTTGATAAACCGTGTGTTCAAGCAGTACTTGGACATGTTCATCATAGTCTTCATAGACGACATTCTTGTCTACTCTCGCAGTGGGCATGATCACGCGGATTATCTTAGAATAGTATTTCCGACTCTCAAAACCCATTAGTTATCATGATATCTATTCATATCTTACATGTCAGCTCTATTATCATAGATCATATTCGAGTACATTAGCAAAAGTTATGTATGCTTAAAGTTCCTAGTATAAGGAATTCCAGTTCTCACAGTATTATAAACCATGTTCCATGAATACAAAAACTCCAGACTCAGGTCATGCAGCTTATGACTCATGTACTCATGTTATGTTTTACAGTATGCTTAGTTCCCATGCCTTACGCTATCCTCCTAACGAATCAGCTAAATTTAGATCATGACATGTATATCCTCAGCCTAAATCTTTGGTAGATCCACCCAAGATGTTGATATTTTATTCCTCAAACCTCAGTTAAGTGTCGAGTCTGGTATAGTATTCAGTACTTAATAATCAGTATTTAGCCTTAGAATTTAGTAAAGAACTCAAATAGTTCTACAGAACCATGGCTATCAGTTATCAGTTGCTTTGCCATCTGAATCTAGTACTTCAGTATTAGTCTAAACCTCAGTTACCAGTAGCCAGTTATCAGAACTTAGTATTCAATTCCAGTATGAGTCCTAGTTACAGTCTCAATTACAGCTTAGCTACCATCTTCATTACGGTCCCAGTCCCATTCTAGTAATCAAATCAGTAACTCAGTTTAGTTCCAAGTTTGCTTGACCATAGCGTACAGTTATCAGTTATTCGAATATTGGTATTTCAGTACCTTAGTTTATAGACTATTTTGGAACCATGCGATACGTTTGGTATTGCACTTTCAAAGAATACAGTCCTCCATAAATTCATGCTCAGTTGTCTCATATTACTCAGTCAGTCCTTACCTCATATGCTTAATACTCTACAGTTTCAGTCCAGTTATCGAGACTAATAACAATTCGATCTTGCGTGACCAGTATTTAGTTATCAGTCCTTCAGTTAATCAAATAAGGCAGTGTGTTCATGCATTCGTTCCCATCACCTATGTGAATATTTTTAGTAGTCTCAAGTGAAACGTCGTGCTAATATGGAAAGTATAATTGAGAGGGTATCTAATGGATATGTCTAAGTTTAAAAATCCTAGTTTCTATACATGAGGCTTAGTCATTATACCTTAGATAAGGTCTTGTAGGCTTCACCACATAATACAAAAATTTAGCTAGAATGTGACTTTTTATTCAGAAACTTCATTCAGCCTAGGCAAAGATTCTTTGCTCCCTAAAGTCACTAGAAACTCTATAGAAAGAATGTCAAGGAAATGCTCCAGTCGAGCATGATTTTTCAGCAAAAGTTAGTTTGTAAAGCCAGAAATTCAATTTAGCAGTCGCGTGAACAAATTAGTACGACTTGGTTTCCCAAATTTCCCTTGTAGTCACACTATACGAAGTTTTATGGAAGTAACTGTTCCAAGATGGGTAAACCAGGTAGTTGAGTGATCAGCTCAGTTCATGTATCATGTCTCATTTTTAGATCCCAGATACTCAGTCATGACTCAGTTCGTGGGTGCCCTGACCATCATCCCAGTTTTTTCTTAGTATCTCGGCTAAGTTAGCATAATTTGAGGGACATAATGTCCTAAGGGGTAGATGCACCAAAACACCCGAGATTTCATATCCTAAACCTCCCAATTTCTATTCACGTAACGAATCCAGTAAAATAGTGGGTACTCATAGTTGCCCCTCAAGTTCCAATCTCAGCCGTAAGCCATGTATTCAAGGGTCTCAGTTCAGTTTTCTTCATTCAATTTAGTTCATTATATTCAGTTCATGTATCACGTTCCAAGCTCATTTATGATTCTTATATTCTCGTTCATGCGTATTCAGTAAAGTATCTTGAGTTAGATATTGGTAATTTTATAATCTTGAAATCTCTCCCATAAAGGGGGTGAAGAGATTTGGGAAGGAGGGGAAGTTTAGTCCCCAATATATCGACCCTCATAAGTTTCCCAATCATTTTAGGAAGGTGGCTTATGATCTTGAGTTGCCTTCAGATCTATCTTCAATTCATCCAGTGTTCCATGTCTCCTTACTAAAGAAATGTATAGGTGACCCAATAGACGTAGTCCCTATAGAGGGCATACATTTTTAGTACAACCTATCTCATAAATAGATCCCAGTCAAAATCCTCGACTATCAGATTAGCAGACTAAGGAACAAAGAAGTTCCTCTAGTAAAAGATCTTTGGCGGAATTAGTCCATTGAGGGAGCTACTTGGGAAGCAGAAGCAGACATGCAAACCAAGTATCCTCATCTATTCTCCGCTAATCCAGACTCATCTCAAGGTAATAGTTTTCGTAAGCTTAATCAGTTTGATGTTCAGATTTTAGTTTCAAATGTGGTATCAGTTCCCATTGCATATGTAGTTATACGTTCATAAGCCAGTTTAGTCATGTAGCCATGCATCAGATATACATGTTCAGTATATAGATTTAGTTTATCAGTAATATCAGTCATGCATATATGAATCATGGTCAGTTATATCCATGGATCAGATATGCATGTTCAGTATGATAATTCAGAATACCAGTAATATAAGTCATATAGCAATGTTCTAGATGTTCATGTCGAGTAAGTAAGTCATAGTATCAACATTCTCCATATCAGTAGTCTTATTCGAGGAAGAATGTTCCCAAGGGGGAGATAATGTAAGACCCCACAAAAAAATTCTAAACTTAATTCAGTCCTATAGGCTTGTCAAAGGGTCCAAGACTTAGAATATTTTAGCTAAGTACTCAGACTTAGTATCATTTTAACTTAACATGGTTAGAAATCTTATTTTTGACCTTTACATTCATTAAATGTTGATGTTTTGGTTGATTCATAATCAGGAATGTCCATAGGTATTTTCGGACACGTTTTGGATTTTTTTGACTTCGTTTGAAGCTCTATTTAAATCCCAAAATAGTGGATCAATGTGATCTTGGCGCGCTGCATCGACTATCATTTTTGTTACTATTTTCCCTAGCTACCGGCATCCAATTCCAGTGAATCAACACAAATATGGCGTGACGCTTTAGCTATCGCGTAGATGCCATCGACGCACCGCGTCGACCTACCCGTCGGTAACCCAATTTTCAGTCATTAAAAGACCACGTTCTTGGGGGTATTTGGGTCTTTTCCCTATGCCCTTCAACCCCCAAAACATGAAATTAAGCCCTTTGGAGAGAAAATATACTCATTTATTCTCCAATTAGCTCAAGAACAAAACCCTAGGTTCTTAAATTTCAAATCAAGAACTCAAGATTCAACCATAAACTTTCAGAAATTCTTTAAAACAGGTATGTGAAGTGTTCATCCAAGGGTTCCTTCCACCCTTGGTGTCCAAGAATCTCTTTTGAACTTCAAGTAATCGATTTTATGATTTCCATGGTTGGATTTAAAGTGTATCCATGATTGCTATTTGGATTAAGTTCCTAATTCATGATTATATACATATATCTCATGTAAAATTGATCATTATGTGTGTAGATTCATGTGAATCCATGATAAACCCTTGACTTGTGAAATTAGAGATGAATTATGATGCTCACTTGTTTTTAAATACTATGTGCATATACTATGCTCACCAAGTGCTTGATAAATTATCCATGTGAACTATTAAGAGAATAAAATCATGTCAAGATAGCTTATGTGCAGTTATATAATGCAAGTGTTTGTCAAAATGCCCCAATGAATGAATGAATGTTGATTAAGTTCATACTTTACATGTTTCATGTTATGCCATGTCTCTTAATTTATGCTATCGAGTCCCGGGGGCACTTGTACCCGATAATTTAGCTGATTACCTAGAGCCATGGTCAGTCATAGAATAGTATCAATCACTACACGATCAGTATTACTCTCAGTCAGTTATAGAACTTAGAAAAACTCAGTAGAATCCATATTAGTCCAGTCTAATTTAGTATCCATCTCAGATCTCGGTAAACTAAATCATCTAACAGAATTCAGTAGTATTCCATCAGCCAACTAAACTCAGTAAACTCTATCAAGTTCTGTTAAATAGTAATCTCAGTAACCATTCAGTCCAGCCTAGTACCAACTAGAAATCAGTTCAGTGTCTATTCATTTGGGAGTAGGATTCAGCACCGAGTTAACCTAGGGATGGGAGCATTCCTATTAGAAAGGGTTTAACCCTTAGCAACAATCCTTGCATTACAGAACTACGTAGCTAATGTAGTTTAAGGTATCTTCCTTCCAGACATTATGAGGGTTGATACTTTTCATCTGAGTTATCCTGCCAGCAAAGTTTGATGTAAGAGCTTCCTGTCAGAGAGGGTTGAGTCACAACTTGTCCTTACCCTTGGCACAGTATTGACACCCTTCTAATTGGGGTTATAGGTTGGACCCCAAATCAGATAGAGAAGGGGCATGTTAGTTAGATGATTACCTCCCACAGTCTAAATTCCGCTCTCAGTCTCAAAATAAAACTCAGTTCAGTTCCACAAATTCAAGACTATCAGACATAGTCACTTATCTCAGTACAAAACTCAGTATGGTTCCACAGTATTTAAAACTGCCAGATACAGTCATTCAGATAATTAGTAATATAGTATTCATAAACTCAGATATCGATTACCAGTATCCAGATTCAGTACTCAGTATTAGCACTATCTGAGTTATAATTTATGTATTCATGCATGTACTCTTAATCAGTCATACTCATATTATTCAGTTATGATTGTGCATGCATATAAACCCATACCTATTAGCCTACCTCATTGAGCAGACTAGTAAATTTAAAGTACTGACGTATGCTTTTCTTTGCGCTATGATGGCTTATATCATAGGTTTAGACACACGGGCTCCAGAGCACCCTTAGCAGTTTAGATTCTCAGCTTTCAGAGTAGTGGTGAGTCCTCACAGTTCAAGAACATGCTTATTATTTGTAGTACTTCATTTTTATTTAATTATATGGATTTAATTAGGGGCTTGTCCCATCAAATCCATAGTTTAGATAGTTAGAGGCTTTTTCAGACTAGAGTATTTTCAGACAGTTGTTCAATTTTTCAGTACTTATATTTAGTTTTGGTATTTTGATACTGCATTCAGATTTATTTTCATATTTGAACCTTATGGAATATGTTTATTCCTATTTCTTCATAATTGCATTATTTATTACTCAGTTGTTATAGTAGGTACTAGTCATGGGTTAGCTTGAGGTTCTTTGAGATAAAGAGCACTGTGTAGCATCCGGGGTACAGACTCGGGGCATTACAATAATAAGTCTAAGAAGGTATCAAAGATGAACTATCTTATTCTAGTCATACTCAAAAATCTCAAGACTATACCATATATCCCTGGCAAATATAAAAACAAAGGGCAAAAGAAGAATATATATCGCAATATTCAAGGCTAAGGAATAGAGTTACAATCTGAACAAATGAACAAGAAATATATGGTAATAACATAGCTACATATAACAAGATATACATATAGATATATATAAGTGTAAAGTCAACTCAAAGCAACCTAGATCATCTTATCTTCAATTTTATGGTCTCATAATCCTAGTATGATTTAGTACTAACACATTCAGGATTATTAATCTACATGTATCATCATAAATTAATCATGCATAACAATGAATTCATAATATAGAAGTGACAAGAATTATACCTCAAATCTCGATACTAAATCAATGACCAATCTATCATAAACTAGCCATAAAGAAATCATAATAATATTAATAATAGCATGAGTAATCAACTATTTCAGACATCCAAAAACATTGCGAGCCTATGAATGCCCCCACTACCCCAGACTCAGAAGATTCAATCAACATAAGGCATAGTCATCACCCATATCTATGCAACCCTTCAATACAAGCTGATAGATATAGGCACATACTGGTGATACGTATTGCGCATGCCATTATGAATGCAATAGAATTCACAATTCCACAAACATCATCATCATCAACATTATCATCATAACCATTGTTATTCTCATAACCATCATTATCATCAGAATTATCTTCTATCCTTGCCAGGATATATATATATATATCATTCATAGGGTTAGCTAGACTTGAACCAGTAGATATTCATATAGGCACATCAATATAATCATCCTCTGGCATTGTCGGGTATCATCACATGATCATAAAATCATCCGTCCTTGATGTGTAACATCAAATTCTCATAAAATCCTCTAGCCTTACCATGTTTCATCGTATAACCATAATATTTTCTGGCCTTGTCGGGCATCACATACCATCATAATATCTAAGTAAATATCAAATAATAGAGTGAAAAATCCATGAGGGCTAATGTAAATTGCAAGCCCTATGAGTTCTAAAATAAAGAACAAGCCCCACGAGGGCTAAAGTAGATAAACATAAATAAAGAATAAAGGTAGAGTATACCTCCATAATTCATCGCTCGTCGTCAATGTCAGATTATCAATAAGCATATATACATAATATGAATATTATAACTTTCATTGGGTTTTACCCAGAATTTATGTTATCAATCTAGCATCTTCTTGTATCTCATACCAAAGAGATGTGTATCTGGCTATGATAGGTGCACGGGCTCAAGCCATGGGTAAAAGAATGTAAATCCATAAGTTAGTTGTCCAAAGTAAACTTCGGGACTAAATCATTATGAGAGTGAAGAAAAGGTTCAAAATTACTCATGACTCATGTAATTAGTAGTATAAAATTATAGACCAGAATCTATCTTGGTCAAGTCTTTAAAACATTATTATTAATCTCTTTTGCATATAAGTTATTCATTAAAATAGGCATTTATTATCATGAAGAAATTCATTTTATGGTGGAAAGTGGGATTTTGCCCTTAGTTAGTGGCTACTATAATAACATTACAATCTAATCAAAACTGTATTAATAATCGATTCAACGATCATGAATGTACAAAATCTATGCATGCCATCACCAGTATTCATATAATGGAACCATAAAAACTAATATATCAATAAACTATAATCATATCTTTCACAAGGATATACACTTCCTGGATGGTCAACTTATATCATATCACTGCCTTGGACCTTATAATGTGTCCAAAACAATTATAATATCATAATCATAGCTTTTGTCCCATATACATAGCTAGAACCCATATCAGAATCATATTCACACATCATTTTATATTTATATGACATAGTATATTCAAGAGTTCTAATATCTTTATAAGCCAAAATGCATATGTATAATCGTCTCACTCATAGGAGGCATCTCACCTCTATAAGGCATAATGTACTAATGAAGCATAACTCATAATTGTGAGGTTTATCATATCTATAAGACATCTCAAATCTATAGATCATATAACATGACTATGAGGGATATCATCTCTATAGACCAAGTATCATGTCTAAGAAGAAATAACATCACTAAAGGACATTAATCATAATTCTGGTGAAGTCAACACAATTTACCAGGCCACAAAATAAACTTATTCTAAAGGCTCGATAGTCTCAACTAGGACTAACTTTCACAACTCACTCCACAAGGGCTAACTGACCTGAGGTCGGCCGAAAGAACCTACTTCTAATCCTCAATGTCCAAATTTAGGTGATTTACCCAGTAAGGTATCTAGTTTAACTTCTAGATGTCAAGTAATACATAACCAAGCCTAAGATAGAAATTTTGTGAAGAACTGGGTCATTTAAGTCAACTCTACTCAAATTATGGTTTCAAAATCACTAGACTAGACCAACTAAGGTTTATCCTACTAACCATGATTCAAACAGTTAAACTACATCCAAAATCTAGCATCATATCCTAGACATACTAGAAATTAGTTAATTCAAGGAAAAAGGTAATAGTATTCAAAAAGAGTATTAAGAATTTCAACTTAAAGGTCAAAACCCTCATCTAATTCCCAAACATTAATATTCAATACTAAGTCATTCTACCAATAATTATACTTAATATTTACATTCACATGCAATATATAGAATGAATCATCTTACAATAAAGAGAAGATATAATCCTACCTCATATCCAAACCACAAACCCTTATGTCATTCACCAAACGCTCATCTTTATTTTAGAGTCCCAAAATTCCATCACACTATCAAAATAGTAATCTACCCATCAATACGAGAATAAAGATTCCTATATTGCACCATTATGCTTTCGGTCCAAAAACCCCTAATGGGTCTGACTTATGAAAAATACATTTTTGAGGCCAACCCAACATAGAATCAAAACCCACAAAAATTGGTGAAAACCAAGCAAACTTTTGGCTAAAATCATGACCTAAGTGAATTTGGGGTTTTGTGTCAAAAACCAAGAAATTCATCAAGAAGGTTATTAAATATTACCTTAATTTGGGTAAAAATCATGATAATAGATGTTAAACAAGATCATAAGTCAGCCATAAGACTCAGTTTTGTAATACCCCATATTTTGAGCTAGAAATCAAACTATCGTTCCTACGTGTGTAAACTCTAATTCCATGATTTATATGTGAATACATGGTTCATGATAATTATACTAGTGTGAAGGGTTATTATGAGGTGGAAAATTTTTCATATAAATCACTTAGAGCAATGTTGAGCCAAGAGCCTTTGATTCGACCAGATTTGGGTATTCGATTCTACAAGGGTCAACTTTGAACATTTATAACTTTTTTTACATATGTGGAATTTTTCATCTCAAAACCCACCAAATTATAGATAATTGAATTATATTTCCAACAATATCAATTTTACCTTAATCCGATATTTGAGTGAAAAGTTATGACCATTTTTGTGAGAAATGGTAAGTGTAACACCCGATGCTTTTAATGCTCTAGCGATTCATTAAAAATGACTTTAGGACTCCCATTATGATGGTAGACCATGTTTAGATATTATGGGTTGTGGGGGGTGTTTTTGTATGTTGGAATTAGGTGTGTGTCGCAAATAGACCCTCTGCTAAGGACGTGCATTGCATGACAATCGCCAATAGCCACTAGATGTTGTGCAATTTTTGCATGCACCAGACAACCATAGGTGTACTATTGACATGCTTTGCATAACCTCAGGTGTGCATTTGGCATGCGCCGCCCAGTAAAAGAAAAGTATAAAAAGTTGCTCCATTTTGACTTATATTAAGGGCGTTGAAATTTTTTTACACCCCTAAACCATTTCTAATCCTTATTAAATGAATTAAAAGGCTTCAAAGCACATTATTTCCCACTTTTCATGATATTAACTCACGTAAACTCTTCCCCTTCATCCAAAAATAAGAAATTCAACCTTTCTCTCTAAGAATTCAAGTATACAAGCTCCAAGCTCAAGTTTTCTTCATGGATTCAAGTAATTGAGGTATGTGGGGTATTCATCAATGGATTCCTTTTGGCCATTGAGCCCAAAAACTCTTTTTTTTGTTAAATTATGAATTATACTCTAGTTTATGATCAAGTACAATGTAAATCATGAAATTCTTCCATGTTTCCTCATTGTTTTACATTCAAGTTTTGCTAATAGTTTTATCCCATGTGAATCATGCTCCCATATGTTTGACGTTCCGAAACCCCATGTCATGTTCAGTTAACATAATGTGAAAATTATTAAATTAAGCTTTAAACTTTATAAACGTGATATTTTCCTAAGGTTAACTCATTTCATTATTTACATTCATGAAATTTATCAGACTATTAAAATATCTCATGTTTTGGGTCTTTGAATTATGATTTTATGTCACTGTTGTAAGTTTTATTATCAATGTTTTGTAATCATTCGGTGCTAGCAAATTATGAACACCCGATACATATATGTTTACTTATGTTTCAGATCTTTCATATAATGAGTTAGTCAACTCATAATTTTATTGTTAAACTCAATTTGTTATGATCATGTTGAGCAGTATCATCTTACATATTCATAATTACTTCAGAATCTGTATGCACTGTTGTTTCAAATTACCATGACCTGAGCTTATCAGTTATCAGTTCATGCACCAATTAGTATTTCAGTGTCTTTTAGTTGAGAGTAGGATTTTGCACCGAGTGTGAAGTGTGGGTTCAGCGCATCCTTCTTCCAAAGAAACTACGTGCCACCGTAGGTTTAGGGGCATCTCCAAAGAGTGTTTCCCCTTTTACAATTTGGGCTCCATTTAATGATCACTCTATTTAAGGTTCTACTCTGATGTAAAGGATAGAACAACCCTCCTTAACGTGGGTCATATGTTGGGCTCCATGATAAGTCACATGGTTTATGTCGGTTACATGATAGCTCCCATAGTTTCAGTAAGTACTCAGTTTTTCTCAATTTAGATTTTCTTGAACAAGTAATCAGATTTTAATAATTATTTAGTCAATTTTACAGATTATTCATGTTATTTAGATCATTTCAGTAAATGCTATACTTGGTCTTGCATTCCCAGTTTTACATGTTCATGTTTTCATGCTCAGTATTCATCTATGATCCTCAGTTCATTTTTATAGTATGTTCAACTTTGCATGAGATTTTCTTATAATATTCATGTTTCTACTGCTTCCTAGATTACAGAATTGTCTTCATCTCATGATTTATAAATCTTACTATGACTTACAATTTTCTCATACAACCATGTTTTAAATGCATGTTTTAGCAAATAACGTATGTCCTCAATTTTAAATATTTCCATGATTTAGTGCATGCCTCCATATACTCAGTACATTCTAACGTTCTGACCATATATGTGAATTTGTGGATACATCCTTCATAATGTAGGTACCATATGTAGCTCATATACAAGGGTCAGACAGTTTTTAATTTTCAACCAGCAGGTGATAATCTCTCCTATTTTGGGAATTCCAGTTAGTTTCAAATACTGTGTTGTATTATGATTATTCATATGTATTGATTAGTGGTAGTTAGAGGCATATACCATCTATCTACAATAGGTATTGTAGAGGCTTCATAGATAGTCCGTTAGATTCATTACATGTAATTCAAGTTTCTTTCGTCAGTTTTAAGATGTTGTAAACTTTATCAGTTTTACATTTATTCAAACCTTCTCATGATTACGTTTCAGCATAGAAAATTTAGCTTGTATTTACATTATAAATCAGTTGCACAAGTATCATTCCTGTACATGGGTTATCTTAGGATCACTTGTGGTTATAAGCACCGTGTTATGACTTAGGGGTAGCCTCGGGTGGTGACAAGTTTTGAGTTATCATACATATTTAGGGTTCTTAGGTCTCAAGGATGAAGAAAAAATTACCAAAATTGCAACATTGAGGTCTATTTTTAAACCCTTCAGGTAAAAAAGATATTGCTATCTCTATCCCTTAGATCATGATCTCGATTGTACGATCACCATACACCTTGTGGGATCACGGTATCCCCCCTGTGCACAAATATTAACAAAGTAAAAATCTTATTTTTGACCCTCGGAACTCATCCAGAACTCAAAGAACATGATCCAATAGTGATATTTGAGTGTAAACCACATTTTAGATCCAATGTAATCATCATAAATTTTATCCGAGATAATTTTGGAAAAAAGTGAGATCCACATGTATAGTTCCATTTTTCATAAAATCTACTCAGGAGCCCAAAATAGATCCAAAAACCTTAGGAACAGAACCACGGGTCCGCGTATACTAAAATCAATGTTTCGAATGCAATAGCAAAGTTGGATTTCCCATCCGATGTTGTTTTAACCAAATGTAGGCCCCACACCCATATTTCTAATTTTTTAACTTTTCAAAAAATAAGTCAAAATAAGCTCGGGTGCATCAGGACCCAACCAAAGGTCTGTCTAGCCTAAAATTGATATTTCGGAGCTGCTGGCATAATCGAAATTTGCATCCAAGATTTTTTTACTAAAGTTTTTTCCCAGTGGCCATTGGAACCAGCAAAGACTTCTAAATAGGGACTTATCTTGAAAAAACAAATGAACTGCCCAATAACCAAATTTCCAGTCCCAACAAGTCATAAATGAATTGAGGCAGCTATGGAGAAGCTCTAAGGGTGGAAATAAGTGGAAATATGAAAAATGACCGAAAGGGTCATTACATTAGAAAACATATAACAACATATATTAATCTAGAAAAGATCATGGAAAAATGCATTTAATAGGTTAAATACTTCAACTCCCATCCTTACCATCTTTCATGAATTATTACATTATTAAATTATATTTAAAGCGCGAGTAAAATATAAAATCCTAGTGAAACCACCAAACTTTATCCCTTACACTTTCATCTCATTGAATTACTCTACATTTCTTCTTCCTTAGTTGTAATTCATGATAACCTTTGTCATGACCTAACTCAAAAATCATGTAGGAACCTACCCATCTCTACTCTACATAGGAGAACCCTTACCACTCAACCTTTAATCTCTGTGGAGAACATTGTTAAAACCTTAAACATTAGTAAATAATAATATTTTTATTTAAAACAAAAGGTATTACAACTTCATTATGGAAGTTAATTACATAACTCCCCAAAACCTAGTCTAAACAGGTGCAAGTGCAATAAGCAAGTGAAGGTGACTCAGAAGGACAATAGAGTTGCTGAATGATAATCACCGCTGCACCTATAAAATCTTCAACTGACCTATAATATGGATATATGTATAAAAGGAGATATAGTAGATGTAGTTCAATACAACTACACGTACTGGTAGTTATTATCAACCAAAAAAAGATAGAAAAATACAGAAACATATAGCAAAAAAAAAGAGATCATGACAAGCATACAAACTCAATAATAGAATATACTTTATTTACATCAATGTTCAACCTTATCACCTTTCCTTGGTTAAAGAATCATTAATTTAAGCTCAAATCTTTAGTAACTAACCTAATTCTAGGAGTCAACCTAAACCACATTTCTTACGGACCACCTTGTTAAAAAACTCTATACCCCACTCACTCTTATTAATTTTTTCTGTGACAAATGTTGCTCTCTATTCTACTATAATTAACCATAATGTTTGTAAAAACCATGATAGTTAATAAAATATCAACAACTCCATAAGAAGAGACACTATAATACATATCATGTATATAACTATACACACATGTGAATAGTATTTATACATAATTATAGACATACTTCATATTCACAATATGATGATATGCAAAATCAAAACAATAAATATAATTGGTCCATACAAGGAACCATAACATATAATCAATATAAGTCGATCCACTCAAGTAATTATTAAACTCTCCAAATTATGGTGTACACATATACTAAGGTCAGCAGGGACCCTTTGTTATGACCTGTAGGGGATGAGCTCAGTCTATATTCCAATATTGGTGTGGTACCCAATCTAAATATCTGTGTTTTTGTGATACCTAACCCAAGACAACTATTGTCGTCCACCCTTATCCCAAACCAAGTGTTATACCATGATTATTCTAAGTTACCACCCTTATCCATCTTAAAATCCACCAATTATGTGATGCCCAACCTTTACCAGTTCATATTACAACAACAAATAACACCAAAACTAGTACAATCACATAATGAGATAAACCAAACACAATGGTATATCAAACAAGGTCATTTTACAAATCTCATTATATGATATCGATTTCCAAAATTGCATTCAATAATTGAATAGTTCATCATCCGAAGTAAACTCAAATATCTACTAAAACATAAAATCACAAGTATGCCTAAAGGAAAATTTATTGCGTATTAAAATGAGCATTATCAGAACCATTCATCAATCACATATATATATTGATCAGTCAATCAAGTATTCATTTTAGGAGTGCTCATTCCACCAAAATTTATATCTATACTCTAATTTAACATCCCATTTCATTCACCAATCTAACTCTCTTTTATTCTTATCAAATCCTGTTATTTTAGCTACTAACTAGTAACCCTTACACCCAAGATGTCACAAAATTCAAGACATTATTAGCCAATTATTTAACCACTGGCTCTAATCAACTTATAAGTCTAACTTTAGGCATACACATTCACACCTTATAACTCTTTTAACTAAACTGAACATGAAATTAGATAGTTAAGTTATGACACCGCATCCTCTTATCAGGATTGATTCTCCTAACTATCTTTGTGGAATATATGTGTTTTCAAAATTAACAAAATAGTGGAACAAATACAAGAAATAGATAGATTCACTAGGTCCAATGGATTAAGTTCAACCTATAGTGAAGATGCTAATGATTGATTAACTTTGATCACAAGCAACACAAGCTAAGAAGAGTAAGGATTTTGAGTCAAGACAATTACCTTCTTGCAATATATAGTAGAATTTAGGCAGTGGTGTTTGATGTTCAAACTTATTGGGATCAAACGTTCATCCTTTTAAAGAAAATAATAAAGTTGATTGATTGTATGTAGATTATTTTTTAAGATAGGGGAGGTAAAAATCTCCAACAGAGCCCTTCTGGCATGGGAGAAAGTCTGTCTCATAAAATCAGTAGGTGAGTTAAACATTTTCCACTATCACATAGAATAGGGAAGCAATACTCATGCATATGTGGGTTGTTGCTGAGGACAAAAATTGTTAATGGATAAAATGGATTCACATATACTATTTAAAGCATGTTTTCTAGAAACAGAACCCATCCCTGGTACCACCACCTATGTGGTAAGGAAAATATTAGAGGCAAGGAAATTTGCTTTAAATGATCTAGGATTACAGGGAAATATTTTGACAAATATAGTAATATGGTTGTTAACCACAAATTCTCCATAAAAAAGATATGTAACTGCCTCCTTCCACTGCATCCAAAGGTTTCATGAAAAAGTCTAGTATTAAATCCCAATATTAATCCTAGGCACAACTTAATTCTTTGGCATTATATCCAAAGGTAGTAGCCTATAATATATAAATTATAAAAATTTTGTATGAGTACTCCCTTTTCTTGTGATTTTTGGGACAACTTTAAAGAAGTACAAGATCGCAGGCTGCTATGCTTGTTGGGTATAAAAAGACCCTTAGGGACCTGGAAGGAGAAAGTTCAGTGGATGTGTCGCTGTGCAAAAAAGCATTCTAGAAAAAGTGTTGTATTACGTTGCACCTTTACAAGTACTTTTGCTATTATATGGGGAGAAAAAATCAGCTAAGGTTTCGTGCTGGACATTATCAAAAGGTAGAGTATGAAAAGAAGTAGCGATTTTCCTCCATAGAAGGGGGCACAGATCAAGATCTGGAAACTAACCTTAAGATTTCCAAACTCATTCCTTAGATGGTGCATTCGATTATTGCATTGTAGAGACAGTCCAATGATAGTGAATTGAGTGATTTGTAGTGAGGCCTATTTTAGAGTGTCACGGTGCTATATTGAAATGGGACTTAGTGGAACTCTATCATAGTTAGGCTTTATTTTATGTTTTTTATTACTTGAGAATTAGGTAAATAACCTCTTTCCAGGTTTGTAATGATTCGCTTTTGTATAATAAATCTTTATCTACAAAAAAAATAAATAGTTAAATCCTTGTAACGAAGGGAATCAAAAGGATGGTGGCAGCGAGAAAAATGAAGGCGTCAAGGGGTCTTCAAATAGGAATGGGATTCCTCAAAGAAAGGAATATTAAAAAGAAAGGGATTTCTTACAATAAAAAGCGATGTAACCTAAAGAAAGTAAGTATCTTGATCTATAAATATCTAAGAGATTACAAAAGTTCATTTTCACACTCATACAATAACAAAGGCAAAATCAAAGATTGAATCTTAAGGTGATGCATGAAAAACTTCTAAAAGGAACTCGTCCATAGGGAAGAGTCTAGCTATAGGTTTAGCTAATTATATTAAGATTGTTCTTCGAGTTGTAATTAGTTACAATTTAATAGTTCTATTATGTTACAAGCTAAAATAGGAATTATTCATCAAGTTGAGATAATTGGAAGACTTGGGAACCTAAGTCAAGGGTGGTTTGTATGAGTTTATAAATTAGAGTTTATAATTCCTTTAGTTTACATAGTTTGTAATTGTTGTTTGCGTATATCATTGATTTAGTAAATTTGGATTAAATCCTATAGAGGTATAGGATGTGAGAGTTTAAACCTATTATGAGTTGAGCATCTTCCACATGAAATAGTGTGTTCTTATTTAACTACATTTATCACATTTGTGGAATACGTTAGATAACTTATTTCATCCAAAGAAGATAATTCTCTACAATTCACTAAAACACTAGGGCATATACAGTATCAATTGGCATCCATGTGATGTTGTATTGTTAAAATGTAAATACTTCAAAATACAATAAAGATAAATTCTGCAACTTCTACTGGGCATTGTAATGGACAATCTGCTACACACCCTCTTTTTTTATAGGTCTCACTTTGTATGATGAAAGTCTTACATAAAAGATTTTGTTTAAGAAAAAGATTGTGAACTATGGGATAGATTAACTGATGACCCAAAAATCCCCATGAAAATTGAAAAATTAAAAAGACAAGAGTTGAGTTCACTAATGATGATATCATCTCCCTGAAAAAATGCTTAGCCCAAAAATTATATTTTTGTGGCCTAGCACCTAATGAATAGAATGGAGTTTATAGTTGTGCTACTACCAAGAAAATCTAAAATACACAAGTGAATGCTCATAAAGGCACTAGTCATGTGAAAAAATTCAGAGAAGCAATGTTATTCTCCGAATATGAGACATTAAAGATAATGGATGGTTAGACTCAACAATAGATAATCACTCGAATAACCACTTTGGTGAATGAACTCTTCTCATTGGAAAAACCGACTACTAGAGAACAGGTTGACAAATTATTAAGTATTCTCCCAAAGGCCAATTAGAATGTCTAGGTAACTGCTATAAGGGAAGAAAAAGAACTTACCAACAGGACACTTGATGAGTTAGTATTAAAATTGAAAACATATGAAATAAGCATGAAAAACTTAAAAAAGGTTAAAACCAAAAAAAATCACTAGCTAAGAAAGAATCTAACAGTGATGAAAGGAACATACAGTAGATTATGGTCAAATGAATGATTCCAAGGTGGCTAATTTAAATGTGAGAAAACTAAACACATGATCAAGGTCTATTGTAACAACCCAATTTTCTGGAATCGGAATGTGACACGGTGTTCATGATACCGAAGGACCACAAGCTAACCTTCTACTGATATCTGCACGTAGACACTGCATAATATAGATAATAAATGTGGAAACTGGCCATAAGGTTCAAAACATATAAAAATACTCAAAATTGAAAACTAAATACTGATACATCTGTTCGAAAATCCTCTTAACTGTTTGAACTGTGGAGTTGATGGGATATGTCCCCAACTAACTCCATCTACTAAAATTAAACCAAATTTGATACGGTAATAATAAAAATAAGGATCATCCTCGACTGAAGAGGACTTGCTGCCATTTCTACTGCTGCAGACTGGGACTGAGATACTAAGGGTACTCTGGATCTCGTGCCGTTGAACCTATGGTGTAAAATAAAACACCATAGCGCAAATGCGTCAGTACGGTAATATACCGAGTATGAAGATGAGTTAAGGCTAAATGCAAGGGCTTATGCATGAACAATTACTTAACTGAATAATCATGAGAGTATTGAATAAGAACACATGCATGAATGCACGAACCATAACTGAAATCATCATGACTCAAAATACTTAAACTCGGTTACTACTTTACTACCATCAGAACTCACTACTAATGCCTGAGATACTAAATACTGAATCATCTGATACTGATAACTGAGTACTGGAGTTGAGATCAATCTTATCTTGCAAGTGATCTTGAAAACTAATGATACTGAAACTGATTAACTGAATCTACTTATATCAATGACTGAATTCTGAGATTTCTACTAAGAGATTAAACCTCTCTAATGGATGATTCCAGAATCTACTATCAATGATAAGAAATGATCATATCCGAATATGACAATAAAAATACTCAACTAAATCTGAGACTAAGATCAGGCCTATCTAATGGGTAATCGCTAGATATGATAACAAAAATACTCAACTGAATCTGAGACTGAGATCAAGCCTATCTGATGGGTGATCTCTAGATCTGATAACAAAAATACTCAACTGAATCTGAGACTAAGATCAAGCTATTTGATGGGTGATCTCGAGATGAGATAATGAGATTACTCAACTGAATATGAGACTGAGATCAAGCCTATCTGATGGGTGATCTCAGTATCTAATAATCTGATTAATCAGCTGAATCTGAGACTGAGATCAAGCCTATCTGACTGTTGATCTCGAGATTTGATAATGAGACTACTCAACTGAATATGAGACTGAGATCAAGCCTATCTGATGGGTGATCTCTAGATCTAATACTGAATAACTTTATATGGGACCAAGACTATCTGATGGGTGGTCCATGAATCAATGGTATCTGAGTTCCTCAATGAGATAGATGGCTGTATTTGATAGTCCTAATTTCTAAAGATTGATACTGAAACTACAACTGTGGGAAGTAGTCACTTAACCGATATTCCCCAAATCTGAATTGGTAGGGTCCAACCTGTAACCCCAGCTGGAAGGGTATCAATACTGTGCCACGGGTGAAGACCTATCTAGTCAATCCTATCTGATGGGTGAACCTCGCAGGAAGTCAAGCCTAAGACAATATAATAGTCAAGCCTATCTGATGGTTGACCAGCCTTTCCTAATGGGTAACTCCTATATCCTGCACCGGCTACAAAGTTTTTGAGTTCAGGGATTTCTCCTAATGACTCTGCCTCTCTGATGGGGAGTCGCCATCCCTTCCCTCGCTTGGTGCTACCTCCTACTCCCAACTAAAAGTCTTTGAACTGATTCTTAATTGAATGCAAACTAAGCTGAATCTGATACTGATCATGTTTCTCGAATGATCTGACTGAGTTAAGATGAATTCACTTGGTTATGTATCTGAAAGAATACTACTAAATCTCATTATCTGACTGAATGACACTGAGCTTAGGATAAATCACTTGAATACTGCTGAGGACTAAACTGAACACTTGAATATTGATAGATCTGAGTCGAGTATAGAACTAAGGCTAGATTACTAGCGATACTGAGACTACGGAGATTACAGAGATTACTGAGATTTCTTAAGTTCTGTATCTGTCTGAGAATAAAGAGTTCTATAACTTGCTGAGTTCTGAGAGTCATGTCTTGATTGGAATTATCATGAAAATAGACACGGGCTCTAGACAGAAGCTAAATTATCGGGTATAAATACCCCCAGGACTCGATAACTTAAAAGTAAAACATAATTATTCTTGAATAATCAAGACTATGGAAATTCATTCACCATCACAATCACTAAAGCATCACTTTAAGCATTTACGAATCCTAAACATGTAATAACATAGGGGGACATGTTATTGGATCATACTCCATTAAACAAGGCCTTGCATTAAGCACTTCGCACATATTTAAGTCTTGGCCTATATCGGAGAATACATAATTGGGGAACTTCATGCTATCATGTTACAATTCATTTATCAAAAACTTAGCATGTATTAAAGTCTTAGCATGTATCAAAGAGCACATAATTAGGGAATTTCATGCTATCACTAAGGATTTTCAACAAACACTTGGCATTCATGGGATTACACACAATTGGGGATTTCTAGTCAACATGCTATAATGTCTCTAATTCATTCACATAAGCATTTTATCAAACATATGGGGAGTATGCTTTTCTTATTCAACAATTTCTACACCTAATTGACATGAACACATCACTTAACAAGAAACTTGAAGAATGTTTATCATGAACATCACATAAATTTCACATACTAGGGTCAAGCTTGAAAACCTTGTAAAGAAACATGAATCACAACTCAATAGTAGCATGAACATCAATTTCAACTCACATGAATCATGAAAACTCAAAAACATAAAAGCTTTGAAATTTAGAAAAGGGTTCTTGAGCTTCTTGGATGAAAGGGACCCAAGAATCAACATCTGCATACCTTAGAGAAACTCTTTCTTGAAAGCCCTTGGAGAGATTTTTTATTTCCCTTGAAGAAGAAGGAAAGGTTTTAATTTTGTAGAAACCCTAGCTCATGTTCTTGAACAACATGAGATAAAACTTGTATTTTTAGGTTAAAATGAGGCCAAACCCCGTGTTAAGGAGGATATATAGGGGTAGAAAAATGACCCCTTTAGCCTCTGGAAATAAATTGAAAAACCTGATTTTACATACTGGCACGATGCAACATAATCGCGCCAGCTCAATGAAAATTGGACAATCGGGAAACTGCTTGATAATGCGATGCGGTGGAAATCGCATTGCCACCTTAGTTGTGAACTGGAAAGGCACCGCGACGTGGTGGATTTGCGTTGGTGCAATGGAAATTGACAATTCTGAAATTAAGCCTTGGCGCAATGCGCCATAATCATGGAGGCTCACTGGATTTTGACGATTGCCATTTTGGCTAGCTCCGCGATGCGCTAAAGTGCCAGGTGGTACACTGTCTTAAAAAATAGCTCTACTCTTTTTTCGTGTGTTGGATTTGGGTGAATTTTGTATCGACAGAAATCTTATTCAATACTCTACATGACAAAAAGTTGATATTAGGGAAATTCAGCATGGTTCAAAATAGTTTTCACTTGGGAAGACACTTCTCAACCTTTTTGGACTGGATTTATGCTTCACTTGACACCCTCTAAGGCTTAGACTACACGAGGAATTTGTGGGGTCTTACACCTATCCTTTATGGTAAATTGAATAGAGAAAAAAAATATTGGAGAAGGAACAAAAGGCTAAAGAAAAATGAGACTCCAAGAAATTAGATGTTATGGTAGATGCTTGGGGTTTTGAGGAATCTTATATTGAAGTAGAAGAAACAACCTTTATGGTAATCAATGATTTTGATCAAGTGGAAGAACAAAAAGGAAGAGGAGATCAAATTTGAGACAAGTTAGATGAACCTAAAGATAAACTTCAACTTTTCTCTAAGAACAAGCTAACCACCTTGATGGTTCATCTGTTTGATGAACTTTAAGACTTAACAGCTAACAGGCATTAGTTTCTTGAAGTTATTTCCAATATCAAGTATGACTTTGTAGATGTTGAAAAAGGAAACAACACTATTGATAAAAAAAAACTATACTTTAAAGGAACAGGTGAACCAACATGGTACAACCATTATAGCTCTTATGTTTAAAGTAATTAAACTCTTTGTCACTGATAATGGGAAAAGGTTGTATGCGATGATTTTTTAATGATTTATTCTACTCTTATAAAAGGAATGAAGACTATATAATTTAGATAAAAAAAGTTAGAAATCTTAATCAAGAAAACTCTATGATAAAGTTATTGGTGGACTCAATCCTCAAGAATTGCAAATCATCTAAGCAGTAGAACCCACAATGAAAGAGATGGAATATGATTTTTGAAAGAAACTACTTCATCCAAGGACGTACATTAAATTTTAGGAAACCTAGGTCATCCTACCACTAGGTTCCCTAAAACAGATAAAGTAATGAAGAATAGTGGAAATTTTGTGAAAAGAAAAAATCATAGAGTTAAAATAAGAAAGTTCATTTCTCTTTAAAAAAAGAAGTTCAAAACAGTAAGGAGAACTTGGTTCATATAAACTAAATATAGTAAGGATGCTCTAATCAAAAGAAATATAAAAATACTAAGGATACTCTAATCAAAAGAAATAGGTATACCAACTTATTACCAGCATGAGGTAGGAGAAATATGATTCGCCCCTTTGATAAAAAAAAAGGACCCAAGCTTATCTGGGTACCAAAGTCTAACCTTTAAATTGTTTTGCTGGAAAGAGTTAAAGGTGGCTAACAAAAATTCCTTTCACTCACCTTATTAAAATAAAGCAATGTATCCTTGGGAAATGAAAAAAGTTAGACCATTACTGGTGTGGGGAATATAGGAAGAACTAAAAACAAAGCTTCGGAGAAATTTTATAAAATTGAAAGTTTGAAACATAATATTCTAAACATCTTCCAGCTATGTGACAAAGGCAACAAGGTGACTATTTTAGAAAGGTGCAAAGTCAAGAAGCTAGATACAAAAGAAGTTGTGCTCACTGTAAGAAGGCATAAAAATGTGTATTAGGCTGGCATCTTGGAAGTATCCAGCTCTAAAGTTAATTGTATAAGTACAGTGGAACATGATTATCTTCTATGGCATAAATGACTGGGACATGTAAATTAAGAATAGTTAAACAAACTTGGTTCTAAAGACTTAGTCACAGGGCTTACTAAAACTAAGTGGCTTCTTAAAACTAAGTTCAAAGGTGATAAAACATGTAGAGCATGTGTAAGGGCGAAGTAGTTGAGAACCTCATTCAAGATAAAGAACCCGGCCAGTATGGAAAAGTGTTTTGAGCTAGTCTATATGTTCTTTATGGACCAATTAGAGTAAATAAAAGGAGGAAAAAATTATTTTTATGTTTTTATGGATGATATTCAAGACTCACTTGGATTTCTTATTAGATTTTAAAGGAGATGTTTTTGATGTCTCCTATATATTTATCAAGAAAATAGAAAAGAAATGTATTACTTCCTTGGTTTCTATCAGATATAACCATGAAATTGAATTTGTGTAGTGACCTAAATGATCATTATTTGTGAAACCCAAAAATTAATTTACAATAAGTAATATGCGCAAATTGGGTAAAGAAAACTCATAATAGAAAGGAAAAAGAAGGCCTAAAAAGATATGGTTTGGATTGATATCAACCACTATATAATTTAGTTAACTACTGTAGTGATACCATTACAGTAGTAATAGGAATCACTACAGCAATAGCAAGCAGTATCCAACCAAGGGATCATTAAAAACCCTCTCTTTTACTATTTCCCAAGGTTTCCCCTTCCTCTAAAATTACTCTGAAAAACTCCTTCTCTCCAACAATTAGATTTCAAAAGCTATGGTTGGGCAGTTTTAGGAATACCTTGAGAGAACCTGACATGAGAATATTGTTAGCATGTGTGGGTTATCTCACCCATCTTTGTTGCAACATATTTCATCTAAAATGTAATTTATGATTTCCTTTGTAGAAATTAGACTAGAAATTAGACTTCATCTAGATGCATCTAAATTAATAGTGATGTTAGAAGTGTCATGCATTAAGTATTTAAGCACAGAGTTTGATGGATAAATATGATTAAAATCCAGTTAGGCTCAATTTTGTTTTTTTACTGTATATTATATTATTGCTTTAATTGTGATAAAGGAAAAATATAATTGTAGATTGAATGTACATAGTTTAATATCTTCCAAGTCCTTTTAGATTAGTGAAAAGTCTGATGATATGGTGAAGGATAGTAGAAGGAAATTAAGTCAACTTGATTAAAACATAAATATGACAAATATTCTAATTGCATCAAGGAAAGTGGCTAAAAGGTGAGGCATGGTAAGTTTAGATTAGTAATTATCATATGAAATTTTGTGATTGATGAATGGACATAAATGAGTTAATATTGTAAAGAATAGAATAGGATTATCGTTAGAAGTATTTAGGGAATATTAGAGGATAATTTGAAGAATGTGAAGTTGGGATATGCACAGAGAGAATACATGTGATAGAGTGAACTTAATTTATGGTATCACTATATGGGTGTATGGTATATGATAGTTGAAAATACATATGTACTCTAATTTCATTTATCAAATAAGTGGACAATTAATGTAACACTTAGACTTGCTTGGTTTGTGTGTATTCAAGAACTGAATATATGTGATTTCCTTTTAGCATGACTTATGATTCTTAATTGTATATCATATTCATATGTATCATGGGGATATTGTATGATGAAATATTGGGTACCACACCAGAATGGATATGACATGACATGATATGGATTGGGTACTATGTCGATATAGATATAATATATTGTAAGGTCAGGTACCATACTGGTATAATATGATGTTGAGGATGTTGATGATATTGATGAGCAAGAATGAGAAGATATGGTGCACACATATTGAATATATGCATTCATTAATATGAATGTGAATGGCAAGTCTTTCTCTCTCCTACGCACGTTAGCCTAACGTACGCACTCCATGGGAAGGCAAGAAAAATCTTTGATTTCAACTGCTAACTTAGGGGAAAGAATATGGGGAATCTCAGTGTCTTAGTAAGTGGAGATGAGAGAGGTGAGGATCAATCTATGAGGGACATCGGGAATGTAACATTAATAGGTAGTTTAGTAAATGGGGAAACTGTAGCAGAAAGCTTAAAATTAGGATCTAGGAAAGGCAAAAGTAGTGTAAAGAGGGCTATTGTTGATCATGGTAGTTTAAAATATAGCTCAGAGAAAGAAAAAGTGAACCATGAAAATAGAGGAAACAAAGTAATTAAAGTAAACTCGGAGCAAGGTATTGTGAAGAAATAATTAAAAGCTCAAAGAATGAAGAAAAACGTCCAAGAATGGAAGACAATCACTTCACCCTCTTGTTCATGGGCTAATAAAGTTGAGAAAGTGTCTATGGGAGGCAATAATGGATCGAGGAAGAAATAGGATGGATCTAGGGCATTAATTTTGGATAAATATTATGTTAGCAAGATGAAGGATGCTGGATTTACGCTTGATTATGTTCCCCCAATTAAAATAAGTGAGGAATTGGTGGTCAAAATTGATGATGAAGATGTTATCTCAGAAGTGAAATATTGGAAGAATGCTATTGTGTGCTATGTTCTAGGTGCACATCCCCCTTTCAACGTGTTGAATGGTTACATTCAAAGGAAATGGGGAAAACTAGGTATAAACAAAGTGGATATGATGAAGAATGGAACCCTACTAATCAAGTTTAATACTAAAGAGGGAAATGAAGAGGTGTTGGATAAGGGCATATACCATTTCAACAGTAAACCACTAATAGTGAAATCTTAGACTCTAGAGATGGATTTTTCCAAGGATGAACTATGGTCGGTGCCTATTTGGATTAAGTTGTCAGGTCTAGAATTCAAATACTGGAGTGCAAGTAGCCTAAGTAAGATCGGTAGTTCCATTGGCAAGCCTTTGATGGTAGATAGGAACACGGAGCAGAAGATGGGTTTAAGTTTTGCTAAACTGTTGGTGGAGGTGCAAATAGGGAAATCTCTACCTAATTTAATTTAATTTAGGAATGAAATAGGATAAGTTATGGAACAAAGGATTACGTATGACTGGAAACCTAGTATCTGTGATAAATTCCAGAAGTATGGGCATAGTACTGAAGAGTGTCGGAAGAACAAACCAAAGAAAATCATAAAGAACACTTAGAACAATGTAACTAATGATGCAGGGGCCAAAGGAGTCACTAAGAACACTGAAGAGGATACAACAAGGGCCAAGGGATAAGGGAAGAACACTAAGAAACAACAAGTTGTGTAGATTGTAGCGACCAAGATGAATGACAAGCTACAACCTACTAGAGGGTTCAAAATATTGAGAGGTTACCAATCCCTCTTACAAATAGCTTTCAAAAGTTAGGAAAAGCATCACAATCAGTTACACAAACCACTAAAGTTGGTGTAGGGGGGAAAAGTGTTCCCCAAAGTGGTCATGGTTAAGCTGTTATGTTGGAACACTAGAGGCCTTAATAGCCTTAATAAGAAGAAGGAAGTTAAACTCCTCTACAGTAGTTTAGGTACTGGTTTAATATTTTTCCTAGAAACAAGGATAAAAGAAATAAGGTAGCCACTATATTTGATAAGATGTTTGGAAGATATTCATATTATAGAAACCATGGGTACCACTACAATGGAAGGATAGTCATAATTTGGATGAAAGACTAGTATGAGTTGGAGGTGAAGTATGAAAGTGCACAAACTGTCACTTGCCACATCAAATACATTCTCCTTCAACTAAATTTTAAAGTTTATATTTATGTATGCTTTTAACTAGAGGGAAGAAAGAGTTGAACTCTGGGACCGCCTGAGAAGGACTAAGGCAGGACGAACACTTCCATGGATGATCTTTGGGGATTTTAATCCATTCTTACATAGAGATGATAGAATGGGAGGGAATGAAGTGACATATGCATAAGTAACAGACTTGCAACAATGTATGGAAGATTTTTAACTGTAGAAAATGCTAAGTATTGGAGCTAAGGGCACTTGGAGTGACAAACAAGAAGAAAGAATTTATTCCAAGATTAACTGGGTGTTTATTAATGGAGAGTGGCCAGATAACATGCCTGGTATAAAAAGTCATGTACTACCTAACGAAGTAATTGACCATTGTCCCATACTAATCAAGTAGGAGGAGGAAGAGCAAAGTCCCAGAGTAGCCTTCAATTATTATAATGCATGGGGTACTCACCATTCATTCCACACAATCGTTTAGGAAGCATGTAATATCTATACCCCTGGGTACCACATGTTCAAAGTGGTGCAAAAAATAAAAAATCTAAAGAGTGGACTGAGGAAACTACATAAATATAGGTATCATAATATAATAGAGCAGGTAAATTCAGCTAGAGATAACTTCATGATATCACAAGTCCAATTTTAAACATATCGCATGGGCCATGGCTTGCAGAAAAAAGAGAAAAGGCTTAGACAGGAGTTTCAAAAAATTTCATATATAGCTGAGATAATGTTGATGCAAAGAAGCAAGGCTACATGGCTGAGGTAGGGTGATGAAAACACCAAATAATTCTTTTCCATGCTCAAGAGATGAACAATTCAGTACTTAATCATGCAAATCAGAGATGAATCTAGGCAATTTCAATACGAGCAAATAAAAATTATCAGCATTTTTGTGGCTTACTATAAGGAGCTTCTTGGTACTAACAGAGAGCTAAGAACCAAGTCTAGTTGATTTATTTATGATCAAGGACCAAATATCAATGAGGTGCAACAATGTTAGCTACTGGAATGTATCATTGATGTAGAAGTGATGAAAGTAATATAGAGAATGAATATAAATAGAAATCTGGGGCCAGATGGTGCCAGATGCTTATGGAAGTGGATTTTTTTTAGATGCATGGAGTGTAATAGGTATGGATATTTGCTCTACTGTGCATGAATTTTTCAAATAGGGAAGATGATGAAGCAGATCAATATAACTATGATAACAGTTATCCCAAAGACTGAAAATCCTGAAACGACCATTCAATTCAGACTTATTTCTTGTTGCAACACTATATACTAATGTATTTCTAAGCTTTTTTGTTGAAGGTTAAAGAAGGTACTACCTACTCTTATCAATACCACTCAAGCTATGTTTGTTCAAGATAGGTCTCTTATACAGAATGTTTTAATATGTCATGATATCCTGAGGCATTACAAGAGAAGGACTTCACCTAGATGCTTCATGAAAATAGATTTGAGAAAGGCCTATGATAATTTTAGATGGAAATTTGTAGAGGTGATGCTGCATGGATTTGGATTTTCCCCAATGTTTATTCAGCTAATCATGGTGTGTGACCACTACCACATTTATAGTGAAGGTTAATGGTGTTGGATATGGATATTTTCCTATAAAAAAAGAGTATTGAGACAAGGGGATCACATTTACCCCTGATATTTGTTCTTGTTATGGAGTATTTCTCAAGAGTTCTCAGTAGAATGAGCAAGTTACCTAACTTCTAATTCCACCCTATGTGCAAGGGTCACCAGCAAACTCATCTTACCTTTGAAAATGATCTTATGATCTTCTGTAAAGGGAATGAAGCATCAGTACAAAGAATTATAGAGGATATCAAACACTTATCTAAGACTATAGGGTTGTCTGCTAACTCTGAGAAGTTCAACGTCTACACTGTTGGGGTGTATGCAGAGATACAAAGGAGACTACTTGTGAGGACAATCTTTAAAGTAGGAGATCTCCCCTTCAGGTACCTAGGGAAACCATTATCCCACAAGAAGTGGTCTAATCTAGATTATCAATAGCTCAGCTAAAAAATCACTGCTAACTACAAGCTACTTCCAATATAAACCTCTTCTATGCTGGCAGGATCTAAATAGTGAACTCAGTTGTGTTTTCACTACAAAATATGAGAGTGTTGCATTACTGCTCCGACTGAGTGTATTGAAATTGGTAGAAGTACAATACAGAAAGTTTTTATGGGGTGGATAAAAAGACAAAAAGAAGGTTGCCCTAGTTAAATGGTGTGATGTATGCTGACCAAAAGCACAAGGAGGAATCAATATTAAAAGTTGCAAATCATAGAATGTGGTTGATATTGGGAAACTGATATGGTGGTTGACCCAGAGAAAGAAAATAATAATATTTATATGAAGGGTGTAGAAGACTTTTGGACTCATAACCTCCCTCAGGATAGTAGCGAGTATTGGAAACAACTAAACAAGATCAAACTGGGAATGAAGTCATGGTACAATACAAAAAGATATCAACTTACTAATTCAGGTTTGTATTCCATATCCATGAGATACTTTCATCTCTAAATACAAGGACCATCTTAGAGAGGGAATGAATTGGTATGGAGCAGAGTAATACTACCAAAAACAGTGTCCTTATATAGCTTGCAATATAAGGAAAAGTACTCACTAAGAAAAGGATAAAAAGATTTGATTGGCAATGTAAGAACACTATTAGATGCAACTAAAGCAAGTCACACATCTTTTTTCTATATGTGATGTAACAAGAAGTATGTGGAATCAACTATCTAGATGGATGGGAGTGAACTTACAAATCTAGGAGGTCCAAACTACCATTTTACTAATAAAAAAAAGAAGTGGAAGAAATTTAAAATAGAGATTGTAGCTGCCACTTATGGTTCCATGATATAGAATATATGGTTAGCTAGGAATTGTAAAATTTTTAAGAACCATACCGTTAACATTGATTTCTTAGTCTAGAGTATTCAATCAGTTGTTAAGGAGACAGTGACTATGTTACAAAACATAAAGAATGCTAGGTAGTGTGCAATTTTTTTTGAGGAAACATGTAAATAGAGGAGCTTGAGGTTTAAAAGGTAATGTAACCATTCTAAATGGTGGCATTGATACTGAGTGCTCTAAAGCTATAATTGAGTTTTGTTGGTAGGGTAATATTTACATTTTATTGGCAAAAAAATATGCCTTGTACATGATTCTATTCATATATTTATGTTATGGTAAATTGTTAATGAGGGTTTAAGCAAGTATGTTGGTCCTTTATGCACACTGGATTAGAGTTGAGAATCTATGTCTCCCTAAGATAACTAGTTATTGTGGAATATAATTTTCCAAAAATTTGATTTCATAGTGATGTCTTAGATAGTAAGTAGGTATATTAAGAATTATAGGTACCATAAAAATGTTCGGTATGGGAAAAAGAGGAATATGATGGAATAGTTAGTCAAAGGAAAAAGATATATAAAATGTTAAATAATATGTAGCTCACAGAGATTCAAAAGTGGTTTGTTAGGGATTCTATAATTGGGGGTTTAAAACCATAAGTTTAGTTGATTTTACGATATCTCTATATTTATTATTAATGTTAATTGTTTAAAACCTTGGTCCGTTGATGATACTTACCATTATGTGTGGTTATATTGATGCTAGACTTACTGTACCTCTACTCTGGGATATATCCAAAGTTCAGGTTAGTTGGAGATTCTATAAAAGTAATGTTGATCACTGAGCAACAGCTCCTACTATTTCAATTCTGCATAGATGTTATATCATAGATGTTCCTACTCTTTATCTAGTGATCTTGAACCAATATAGGATAGGTTCTGGGGAATCACTTGTAATTATTTTCTACACTTACTTTACATATCAGGTGTATTAAAACTAATTATGGAATTGATTGATTAAGCAATCTTATTTAAACTACTGATCAGTTATTCATATGTCAGGTATATAGTTTGCTAAGTGAATTTGTAGTAACTTTTGGATTGATTGAATGGTGTGTTATTTAGAGTTCTCCTATCTGGGGTAGGTGTAGGTAGGTGCCTGGTGTGATCTAGTGGGTTGGTTTATGACAAAGATGATATCAATTCCCAGGTTACTATTCTCCCAGTACAAGAGCAAATGTCGATTAGAGTCCTCGGATTGGTGTGTTGACATCCACATCAAATCTGTAGGAAGTTATAAGGCATCTAGGAATTAGTATAATTTTTTTTCATTGTTTTCATTCCTTCTCAGTGTTGTGTAATGCACCGAGTCTGTACCCCAAGCGCTACACGGTGCTATTGACCCTGAAGGACCACCAGCTAACCCATTGCTGGTACCTTCTGTGAGCACTGAATAATAATAACACTGCAATACTGATATTATTGAAATAAATACGAAAGGTAGGATGAAATTTCCATAAGGTTCATAACTAAAAATAAATACTAAATACGGAAAACTGAATACTGAAATATATGTCTGAAATACTCTAGTCTAAAAGCCTCTAACTGTCTGAGTTATGGAGTTGATGGGACAAGCCCCTAACTAAACCCGACTACTGAAAATTATACTGAAATACTAAAATAATTCTCTGTCCTTGAACTATAAGGACTCACCACTAAGTCTTTTGCTGATAGGCTAGACTTCTAAGTATGGTCAGGAGGCCGTGTGTCTGAACCTATGATATAAGACATCATAGTGCAAAAAAAAAGTATGCGTCAGTACTTTAAATGTACTGGTATCCTAAGTGAGGTAGGCTAATATGCATGGGTTCATATGAATGAACAATAACTAACTGAATAACGTGAACCTAACTAAATGAGAATACATGCATGAATGCATAAACTGTAACTGAGATCATGTCAATGTTGGTTATTGAGTTCTGAATACTAATTAACTGATATCTCAGTTTACTGATACTGTAATACTAATAACTGAGTGACTATTTCTGACAGTCTGGATTGATAACTGGGAAACTATTTCTGACAACCCTAATTCTGTAGAACTAAACTGAATTGGGTGACTGTACCAGACATTCCTGATTTTGTAGAACCAAACTGAGTTCTATACTGAGACTAAAACTGAAACTATAGGAGGTAATCCTCTAACCGACATGCCCCTCTTTGAATGGATTGGGGTCCAACCTATTACCCCAGTTGGAAAGGTGTCAGTACCGTACCACGGGTAAAGACATGCTATTAGTTAACCCTCTCTAAGAGGAAGCTCTTTTATCAACCCTCACTGGTAGGAAAACTTGTATGAGATATATCAACCCTAGTCTAGAAGGAAGATATATCAACCTAGTATGGCTATGTAGTTCTGTAATGCAAGGATTTCTATTAAGGATCAAACCCTATACTAGCAGGAATGCCCCTATCCCTAGGTTCGCTCGATGCTGAATCCTACTCTCAACTGAATAGACACTGAACTGATTTCTAGTCCATACTAGGCTTGACTGAATTGTTACTGATTGTACTGTCTAACTAAACTGAACTTAATTCACTAGGTTTCGCTAACTACGGAATACCACTAAATCTGGTTAACTGACTGAGTTCACTGAATTTTGGACTAAATACTAAACTTAGACTGTGACTTATTACAGATTACTACTATTTGTAACACTTATGATACTATTCTGTAACTACTGTAGCTCTAGGTAATCAACTAAATCTTTGGGTATTGAATACCCCCAGGACTCAATTACATGAAAAGTAAAGCTTAGAGTAAACTTGAAAAGCATAACATAGTGCACTGGTTCATAACTCATCCATAGAGACATTTTATCAAACACTTGTAAGGTATAAGTTTACACATATACTAACATTCCATAAATTCTTCCCCATTTAACTCACATGAGCATTTTAACAAATACTTGGGGCGCACAACTATGCACATGATACTAAAACAACATGTAGGCATCATAACATAAGTTCCAAAATTCACAAATTCAATGGCTTTAACATGAATTCACATGAAACTACACACATAATAATGAATTCCACATGAAACTTGTAATAGACCATGGATTAGAAACTCAATTAACATTATAATCATGAATACACTTAAATCCAATCATGGAAATCATGGAATCAATCTACTTAAAGTTTAAATTAGTTTCTTGGACTCCAAGGGTGAAAGGAACCCTTGGATGAACACTTCACATACCTTGGTACTTGAATTAACTAAGGTTGATGGTGAGTTCTTGAATCTTGAACCTTGAATTAGAAGCCTTAGGGTTTTGTTTCTTGAGTAATTTTGAGAATAGTGAATGGATTTTGCCTCTAAAGTGGCTAAATCTCATATTTTGGGGGATGATAAACATGGTAAAATGACCCAAATACCCTTGAGGATGCGACTTTTTTATGATTTGAAATAGGCCTAGTGACGCGTAGACCGACGCACTATATCGAAAGGATCGATGCAATGGCTGACGGGCTACATCGAGTGTACGTCAGTTCACTGAAAATTGCACTAAAAGCTGGGGGAGATATTCATCGATGAGATAGGAGATGCGGCACATCGAGATCGCATCGATACACTAGTTTGGACTCCCAAACGTGCTTGAAACGATGTTCAAAAAATCCAAAACATATCCGAGAACACCTTCTAATATTTTTGATCATGAAGCAACTTAAAGATCTATATTTAAAGGTCGTAAGGGTTGCGAAATAAGATTTCCAACTATGAAGGCTAAAATAACTCTAAGTATGAATACTTAGCTAAAAAATTTTATGTTCTGGACCCCTTAACAAGCTTTAAAGGACTGAATTAAGTTTAGGATTTTGCGGGGTCTTACAATATCTTTCCCTTGTGAACATTCATCCTCGAATGAGACTGACTAAGATGGGAGAACTGATAGAATAAAAGTACATACTGGACATGCACATCTAAAGCATGATTTCATAGCTGAGACTACTGGTATACTGAATTATCGTACTAAACATGCATAACTGATGCATGATTTCATAATTGATATTAGTGATAACCTGAGTTTATATACTGAACATGCATATCTGATGCATAAGTACATGACTGAACTGATTCATGAATGCATGACTGAGTATGCAACATTACTTGATACTAAGTTGGTAACTACATTTGAACATGAAACTAAGTAAATTTAAGGAAAACTGTTACCTTGAGTTGAGTCTGAGTTTGCGGAGAAGAGGTGAGGATACTTGGTCCGCATATCTGCTTATACATCTCAAGTACCTCCCTCAACGGCCTGATTTCGCCAAAGAACTTTGACAAGAGGGACTTCTTTGTTCCTCAGTTTTTAAATCTGATAATCAAGGATTTCGACTGGAATTCCCTCATAAGAGAGGTTGTTCTAAACATCTATACCCTCTACAAGGACTAAAATTGCTGAGTCACCTATGCATTTCTTTAACAAGGAGACATGAAGCACTGGGTGCACTGAAGCAAAGTCAGCAGGCAATTCAAGCTCGTAAGCTACCTTTCTAAAATGGCTGAGAATTCAGTTACGACAGACATATTGGGGATTGAGCTTCCCCTTCTTGGCAAACCTCTTCATTCCTTTCATAGAAGAGATTTTCAAATACATAAAGTTACCAATCTCAAACTCAAGATACTTTCTGTGCATGTCAGCATACGATTTTTGTCGTCTCTGAGATATCTTAAGGCTTTCCCTGATCTACTGAACTTTTTCTAAGGTATCAAATACCAAATCAGGCCCTACCACTGCGACCTCACCCACTTCAAACCAACCAATAGGAGATCTACATATCCTCTCATAGAGCTCCTTAAATGGAACCATCTGAATGCTGGAATGATAGTTGTTGTTATATGTGAACTCAATTAAGGGAAAGTACTCATCCCAACTACCTTTAAAGTCAATGGCATACACTCTTATCATATCTTTCAAATTCTGAATGGTCCTTTTTTCTTGACCATCTATCTGAAGGTGGAAGGTTGTACTAAGGTGAACTTGGGTACCAAGACCCTTTTGGAAGGCTTTCCAGAAATGAGAGGTAAACTGGGTACCTATATCAGAGATGATGGACAATGAAATTCTGTACAATATGACCGACTCTCTGACATAGAGCTTGGCATAATCCTCATATGAATAAGAGGTATGTATTGGTAAGAAATGAGCTAACTTGGTCATCCTATCTACGATAACTCATATAGAATTATGTTGATGACGAGTATGAGGCAAACCCATCACAAAGTCCATGTTCACTTCTTCCCATTTCCACATGGGAATACTGAACTCCTACATGGAACAACTAGGATTTTGATGTTCAATCTTAACCTGCTGACATGTTAAGCATTTAGCTACAAACTCTACAATATCTCCCATCCTCCCACTTCACTAATAGACTTTCTGCAAGTCAAAGTACATTTTAGGATCCCCTGGATGAATAGAGTAGCGCACACCATGTGCTTCTACAAGAATCCGCTGCCTCAAGTCATCTACACCTAGCACACATAGCCAACCCTAGCAACGCAATACACCATCTCCTCCTTGGGAGAAAACCTCCACTTTTTTATCTCTGACTGACTCTTTCAACTTAACTAGATTGGGATCTCTTTTCTGCTTTTCCTTCACCTTAGAAACCAGAGATGATTCTGAACTATTTTGTACCCATACAATACCTTCTGCTGAATCAACTAAGCGGACACCTAGTCGGGCAAGTTGATGAACTTCCTGAGTTAACTTCTTCTTATCCTCAACCACGTGAGAAAAACTACCCATAGATATCCTACTGAGTGCATCAGCCACTACATTGGCCTTGCTCGAATAATACAGGACACTTATGTCGTAATATTTCAACAACACCAACCACCTTCTTTAATAGAGGTTTAGGTCTTTCTGAGAGAACAAATACTGGAGGCTCTTATGGTTTGTGAAAACATAAACATGTACCCCATGAAATAGTGCCTCCAAATATTTAAGGCAAATACTACAGCTGCTAACTCAAGATCATGGGTAGGGTAGTTCTTCTTATGAGTCTTAAGCTATCAAGAGGCATAGTCTATGACCTTACCTCTCTGTATGAAAACACCCACAAAACCAAACTTGGAGGCATCAAAATAAACCACAAAATCGTCTAAATAATCTGGTAGAGTCAAAACTAGATCTGTAGTGAGTTGAGTCTTCACTCTTAAAGACTTTTCTCATAAGAATCTAACCACTGAAACTTGACTTTCTTCTGAGTCAATCTGTACATGGAGGGTGAAATAGATGAAAATCCCTCAACAAACTATTGGTAATAACCTTTTAAGCCCAAGAAACTCCTGATATTTAATGGAGAAATAGGTTTGGGATAGTTTCTCATTGCTTTCATCTTTTAGGGATCAACTCTAATTCCATCACTAGAAATGATATGGCCAAGGAAAGCTACTGACCTTAACCAATATTCACACTTACTTAATTTGGCGAACAACTGATGGTTTCTGAGAGTCTGTAACACTATTTTGAGATGGTCTGCGTGATCATGTTCACTATAGAAGTAGAAAAGAATGTCATCTATGAAGACTATGATGAACATGTCCAAGTACTGCTTGAACACATGGTTCATTAAGTCCATGAAAATTGTTGTGGCATTGGTAAGACCAAAGGACATGACTAAGAATTTTAAGTGAACGTACCGAGTTCTAAAAGCTATGTTCGAAATGTCATATTCTCTAACTTTGAGCTTATGATAGCCTGATCTGAGGTGTATCTTATAAAAGTAACTGGCACCCTGAAGTTGGTCAAACAAGTCATCAATTCCGGGAAGTGGATATTTGTTCTTGATCGTGACTTTATTTAGCAGAATCTAGTCAATGCATATTTTGAGAGAACCGTCTTTCTTACGCACGAATAGAACTGGTACACCCTATGGGGATATGCTGAGTTTGATGAATCCCTTATCTAGGCGATCCTTCAACTGTTCTTTTAATTCTTTGAGTTCTTCTGAAGCCGTTCTATATGGAAAAATAGATATGGGCTGAGTATCTGGAAGAAGGTTTATTCTAAAATCAATTTCCCTCTCGGGAGGAACTCTGTGAAGATCTTCGAGAATCATATCTGATACACGCATATTACTGGAACTGACTCAATAATATGAGTATTGGAACTAAAATCCTTAACTTGAATAAGATAATAGACACATCCCTTAGATATCATTTTTCTCACCCTTAGGTAGGAAACAAGCTAACCCCTAAGTGCTGAGGTACTACCCCTCCATTCTAGGATAGGTTTCTTTGGAAACTAAAATTGGACAATAATGTTTCTTTAGTCAACTGAGGCATAGCATGAATGAAGCCAATCCATGCCGAGAATGACATCAAAATCTGTCATCTCTAATTCTACTAAGTCAGCTGAAGTGACTCTCAAAGATACCATAACTGGATAGTTCTGGTATACCTACTGGCCTATGATAGATTTACCCACTAGGGTAGAGACTGAGAAAGGCTCTGCTAGAATTTTAGGACTGACTCCAAAGTCAACAACTATATAAGGAGTTACAAAGGACAAAGAAGCTCCTAGATATAGCAAAGCATAAATATGCAAATGATAAACTTGTAACGTACCAGTGACCACATCAGGAGAACTCTCCTGATCCTGTCGGGACTGAAGTGCATAGAGTCAGTTTGGGTGTTGCCCACTAGTGGCACTGGAAGTGGCACCCTACTGATTCGAGAGATTGGACTGAGCTGGGGGTGATTATACTGACTCTGTGAACCCACCTGTGGACACTATCTTACCTTGTAGCCTGGTTTGCCACATTTGAAACATACGTCACTGCCATCTTTACAAACACCCTGATAGTTTCTGCCACACTTCTAGCAGAGAGGATTTGTTCAGGCACTGCTAAAACTACCCTGGGGTTTAGGGCCTACCTCCCTTGCTCTATTGCCATATCTGAATTTCGGTAGTGGAGCACTAGGTAAGGACGGAGCTGGAACTGAAGATTTCAGGTGGAACGGATAACAATTCCCACCCTTAGACTTAGGCTAAGTAAAGTTAAAGCTACCTATTCTATCTCTGTTGTTCTCCCTCTCCTTCTTTTTATTCCTATCCTCCTTTATCTACTGAGCATGGATCATGATCCTAGATATTTCCATCTCCTTAATCTACATTATGGTCCTACACTCCTTGACCATAATGTTGGACACACCATACATAAACTAACACATCTTATATCTGCTATCTACTACCACATGAGGGGTATATCTAGATAACTAAGTAAACTTGAGAGAATACTCTTGAAATGTCATGTTGCCTTGCTTCAGATTAATAAACTTAAAAACCTTCACTTTCCTCAACTCTAGCAGGAAGAACCTATCCAGAAAAGCAATATCAAACTCCTCCCATTCTATGGGCCTTGCATCCTCAACACTAATTGCTTTCCACTCTTTGAATCATGAGTGAACCACATCTTGTAACTGATATGCCGCCAATTCAGCACTCTCACTAGCAGTCACCCCCATAATATAGATAACTTTATGCACCTAATCAATAAATTCTTATGGGTCCTCATCCGAATTCGACCTGATAAAAAAGGGAGGGTTCATTCGAGTGAAGTCCTAAATTCTGGCTGCAGCAATATTGGCCACTGGGTTGGCCGGAACGGCAGCTGGACATTCATTTTGGAATGCCATAGAATAAGCGAGGTGGTGAAACCTTGTTTTCACTTAGTGGTGAGTCCTCATAGTTTGAGGACAGAGTATTATTTCAGTATTTTAATACAGTTTTCGGTAGTCGGGGTTAGTTTGGGGCTTGTCCTACCAACTCCATAACTCAGACTGTTAGAGGCTTTCAGACTAGAGTATTTCAGACAGTTATTTTAGTATTTAGTTTTTAGTATTTAGTATTTATTTTTAATTATGAACCTTATGGAGATTTCAGCTAACCTTCCATATTTATTTAAGTAATATCAGTATTACGGTATTATTATTATTAAATGCACATAGCAGGTACCAGTTATACGTTAGCTGGTGGTCCTTCGGGGTAGCTAGCACCGTGTAGCATTTGGGGTACAGACTTAGGGAATTATAAACTTGGTATCAGAGCCTAAGGCTCAACAAAGTCCTAGGAAGTCTGAAAGTCACGTCTAGTAGAGTCTTATGTATGCGTGTGTAGCACACCACACTTATGGGTAAGGGCCTATTAGATGTCTTAGGAAATTTTTCCCTTCTTTTAGTATTCAAATCATGCAAGTGAGCATGAGCTCAAGATAAGCTCTCAGTCTAATACTTTCCCCTATCATTTATTGAACATGTATCTAAAAAGGACTAAGAAAAGAGGAACGGAAGACCAGATAGCACATCAGCCCGTCCAGCCAGATCGTCTAGAAGAGCATGTCTCCCACATAGAATTCAGAGAAGCTTTCACCACTCTAGCTAATTCTGTGGCAGCCCAGAATGAACACCCAGCTCTAGATAAACTCTCTGTCTAATCCTTTCCCCTTTCATTTATAGAACATGCCTCCAAAAAAGACTAAGGGAAGATGAATGGGAGACCAGTCAGCACCTCAGCCGGCCAGCCAGATCCTCTAGACGAGCATGTATCCCACGCGCTACATACCCAAGCATAAGACTCTAATAGACACAACTTTTAGACATTCTAGGACTCTGTTGAACCTTAGGCTCTGATAGCATATTTATAACTCCCTGAGTCTGTACCCCAGATGCAACACGGTGCAAGCAATCCCGAAGGACCACCAGCTAACCCATGACTAGTACCTGCTATGATAAATGAATAATAATAACACTGCAATACTGTTATTACTGAAATAAATATGGAAGGTAGGCTGAAATTGCCATAAGGTTCATAACTTAAAAAAATACTAAATACTAATAAATAAATACTAAAATATTTGTCTGAAATACTCTAGTGTGAAAACCTCTAACTATCTGAGTTATGGAGTTGATGGGACAAGCCCCCAACTAACCCCGACTACTAAAAATTGTACTGAAATACTAAAATAATACTCTGTTCTCAAACTATGAGGACTCACAACTAAGTCTACTACTGATAGGATGGACAACTAAGTATGGTCAGGAGCCTGTGCATCTTAACCTATGATATAAGACATCATAGTGCAAAATAAAAGTATGCATCAGTACTTTAAATGTACTGGTATGCTAAGTGAGGTAGGCTTATATGCATGGGTTCATATACATGAACAATAACTGACCTAATAATGTGAACATAACTGAATGAAAGTACATGCATGAATACATAAACTGTAACTAAGATTATGTCAACGCTGGTTACTGAGTTCTTAATACTAATTAACTGATATCTAAGTTTACTGATAACTGAGTGACTATTTCTGACAGTCCTGATTGATAACTGGGAGATTGTTTCTGTCAACCCTAATTTTGTAGAACTAAACTGAGTTCTATACTGAGCTGGGTGACTGTATCTGACAGACCTAATTATTTAGAATCGAATTAAGTTCTATACTAAGATTGAAACTAAAACTGAAACTATGGAAGGTAATAATCTAACCGACATGCCCCTCTCTTAATGGATTGGGGTCCAACCTGTAACCCCAGATAGAAGGGTGTTAGTACTATGCCACGGGTAAAGACAAGTTGTGAGGTAACCCTCTCTGATAAGAAGCTCTATCATCAACCCTTGTTGGCAGGAAAAATCATATGAGATATATTAACCCTAGTCTAGAAGGAAGATATTTCAACCTACTTTGGCTACGTAGTTCTATAATTCAGGGATTGCTACTAAGGATCAAACCCTATAATGGAAGATATTCCCCCATTCCTGGGTTCGCTCGGTGCTGAATCGTACTCCCACCTAAATAAACATTGAATTAATTTCTAGTCCATACTAGGCTTGAATGAACTGTTACTGAACGTAATGTCTAACTGAACTGAACTGAATTCACTGGGTTCGTAAACTATAGAATACTACAGATCTGGTTAACTGACTGAGTTAATTTAATTTTGGACTAAATACTAAACTGAGACTTTGATTGATTACTTGTAATACTCCGCAAAGTTCCCTCATAGTCTGAGCCTTTAGAGTGTGTCAAGTGAAGGGTAATTATATACCTAAAAGATTAAGGACTGACTTCCAACGTGATTAGTATTTAAACTTTGCTGAATTTTCCTAAAAAATGACTTTTTTGTGTGTGAAATTGAATTATCTTTCCAACGATACCCATTTCATCAAAATTTGGCATTGGAAGAGAAAGATATGGACATTTTATAGAAAGCAGTAAAATCATCCAGGTGCAACGGAGAGGGCCGACGGACTGTCGAGCTTGCGATGGACCATTGCCCAAACCGTCGCATAGGAGGTAACAAGGACCCATTCTAGTTGAGCGGGATGGTAAGGGTCGATGGACCATCAGAACCTCGATGGAACATCACACCTTTCATCGTAGGTGAGGCAGTGAACCAAATTCTGGCCCAGGTAGGACGGGCAGAAACGATGATCATCGGGCCCTCGACGGACTGTCGCACCCCACTGTTGCACATCCCGATCAGTAATTTTAAGTCATTTTTAAAAGGGATTTTTTGTCTTTCCCCACCCTTTTAACACTCATATATAGTCTAAAATGAAGGAGATAATTTTTGTTCCTCTAAAAACACCAAGAGCTGGGGTTTTCTTCCCCAAGAACAAACCCAAATTCCTTCTCCAAGAAATTCATGAACTCACCATAGATTTTACAAATTGAGTTAAGATTCAAGGTTCCCAAGTTAAAGGATTCAATAACCTTCTCTCAAGAGTAATAAGAAGATCCTCAAACAAGTTTGTTCATCCAAGTCATAATCTAAGGTATGTGGGGCTTGAACAAGGACACTTCTTTCATCCTTGTGCCCAAAAGTTGGTTTACTTATGAGAATATATGATTTTCTATGTTTTCTTATTAAATTTAAGTATGGGCTTATACCCTATGTTGTTATTCCTTGAGATTTTAATAGTTCCAATATTCTAGAAATTGAAGTACATAAGTATGTTGAGATTTTAAGGCAAAATGTTGAAAATTCCAATTTTATATATGATTTATGAATCTTTCTGACATATAGCATGCACTTTGATGAGTTTTAACTTGAGATTTGATTATGGGTCATTAATCCCTACAAGAGATTTGCAATTTTATGAAATTTTATGCTATAAGCACCCATGAATTGAGTACATTGATATTTTTGAGAAAGATTTGGACTTTCGGTCACAATAGAGTAGAAATCCACATTGAGTATGATTTAAAGCAAATAGAAATATGTTTTGGTCTTTATTATAGGCCCTTGAGTTATTTTGAGGTGGATTTCCTAAGAGTTCGGAGCTGAGTATGGGAGTAGTATTTAGCACTAAGTTTTATATGATTCCAAGGTCTCATACCCCAGAACTACATGCCACCGTAGGTTTGAGATTTATGGTCCCAAGGTCGAGATAGTGATCATTAAAGATAAGGTTCTACTCCAATGGCAAAGATAGAATAGCTCTCCCCAATATGGGTAAGACGTTGGACTCCATGTAGATAACATGGTTTATGTCGGTTAGAATAAACTCCCGAGTTCCAAGTGTCCCTAGTCTAAAAGAGTTCCAGAGTTCTCAAGTGTTAAAAGTTCCTAAAAGTTCTAAGTACTTAAGGTTTAAAGAAGTTTTACTCTCCACAAGATAAAAGCATGAGTTTGAAAGTATTTTTTAAATCTTTCTTTAGCCTTAAAGTACTGAGAATAATAGGAGAGTACAGATTTTTAAAGTTAAGTATAATGAACCACGAGATTTGTGTTACAAGTTTAACTATTCATGATTTAAGAGTTTTATATTCTAGACTTATTCGAGCCATGTGGGTCATTCCTATTTGCATGCATGATTTTATTAAAGAGTATTGATATTGTTTTATGTAAATGCATACACCCCCATATACTCAGTACATTCCCAAAATACTGATCCACATATATTTCTATGTGCTACATTGTCTCATAATGTAGTTTCAGGTGCTCAGTCCTAGCAGTGACAGTTACCTCCGAGCATCTCATCTACATCCTTATCCTTGGTGAGTCTTCATGGTTTGAGGACCTATAATTGTAGATTTTCCGCTTTCATAGTGTCTTGAGTTTTACTTTCAAATTATTGCGAGTCAGTTGGACTCTGTCCCAATGGCTCTCCAGTTTGAGTAGTCGAGACTTTATCAGGCTAGACTGCCAGTTTAAGTTATGTTCTAGATTATTAGTATTTTTCTATTCAGACATTTTATCCAGTTATCTCGGTTTAAAATTTACACAACAAAGTATCATTGTTTAGATTATTTATCCTGAAGCAAGTACTAGAAGTATTAATAGGCTCAAAGGGTTAGCTTAGGACTACTTATAGCCTTAAGCATCGTATGATGTCTCGGTATAAGATTTAGGGGCGTTACAAACTTGGTATCATAGCATAAGGTTTAAGGAGTCCTATAATCATATTCGTGTTAAGTAAAGTCTTGATCATCGGTGTGTAGCATGCTACATCTATGAGAAAGAGGCTACAAGATGTTTTAGGAACAAGTTGTTCCTTTTTATCATATTCTATCGTGCCTACAGTTGTCCCTCTCATCTAATAATTTATGCTCTCATATTTCAGAAAATTCCTCCCCAAAGAGTGAATGTCCACAGAAACAATAACGACCAACCTCAGCCTGTTGGTCTCTTGAATGAGACTATGTCTCATGCTGAGATTTTGGCGGCCTTTCAGATGATAGCCCAAGCAGTCATAGCAAATGTCCAAGACAATAACCAGGCCGCAATTCTACATCAGTCGAGAGGTGACTTAGCTACTGCTAGGATCCATGATTTCATGTGGATGAATACGCCAGATTTCTATGGGTCTAAGGCAGGTGAGGACCCACAGTTATATCTTGAGAAGGCAAGGAAGATCACCCAAGTCATGCATATTTCTAAGGAAGAGAGTGTAGAGTTGCATCTTATCATCTTAAAGACATTGCTTATGACTGGGTTGTTCCATGGAGGAAGAATAGAGGGGAAGATGTTGCCCCTGTTACTTGGCAGGTGTTCCAGGATGCATTCTTGGAAAAGTTCTTCCTGCTATTAAGGAGTTTATGAACTTGAGATAGGGTTCCATGACTGTTAAGGAATACTGCCTAAAGTTTAATCAGTTGGCCAAGTATGCTCCTGATCTAATTGCTAACACCTGAACTTGCTAAATAGGGATATGGACTTGTCCAGATTGATGATACATGTACAATAAATAATGGCAGATAAGATAAGGGAGAAAGATAGAGTTAGGGGTAACAAAAGGGCTAGATTCTAGCAGCATAAGTATAGTTAGGCTAGGTCCCATGAAGGGATCCGCCCATAGTTCCAGAGCCGTTCATCTATGCCAGTGCCTTCAACAGCTAGTTCTCCCGTGCCTATAGGTAGGCAGGAGCAAGGGAATAGGTCTTCTATGTCTCGATCCTAAAACAGTATAAGTAATAGACCTCGCTATCCTCCATGTACCAAATGTGGTAGGAACCATCCCGGTGAGTGCTTAGCATACCAGAGGGGTTGCTTTGGTTGTGGAAAGCTGGGACAATAACTTAGAGAGTGTTTGAATGCTAGGAAAGGGAACAGAGATGCCCGACCTCAGATATAGGCTACTAGTGCACCAGGTCTTGTAGCCCGTCCCGCCCCTGCTCAGGGCGCTTCATCTAGCATTGCTGGTGGTTAGTGCCAGAACAGATTTTATGCTCTACCATCCCTTCAGGAGCAGGAGGACTCTCCCGATGTTATCATGGGTATGCTCCGTGTATTCCATTTTGATGTTTATATGTTGTTGGACCCCGGGTCAAGTTTATCTTATGTGACCCCATTTGTTGCTATGCATTTTGAAATGAGTCCCAAAAATATTCCTGAACCTTTCCTAGTTTCTAATCCAGTAGGGGAGTCAGTTATTGCTAAGCAAGTGTATAGAAATTGTCCAGTTACTATTCTTCATAGAGTCGTGCTTGCTATTTGATAGAGTTGGACATGGTGGATTTTGACCTTATTCTGGGTATGGATTGGATTCACTCTTGTTATGCATCTATAGATTGTAGTAACCGTGTTGTTAAGTTTCAGTTTCCTGATGAACCAGTTTTTGAGTGGTCCAGAAGTGCAGTATCTCCCAAGAGACATTTTATCTCATATCTCAAAGACAAAAAGCTAATATCCAAAGGTTGCATCTATCACCTAGTTAGAGTTAAAGAAACTAAATTTGAGGCTCCAACTATTCAGTCAATCAACACTGTTAATGAGTTCTTGATGTTTTTCCAAAAGATCTCCCAAGGGTACCTCCCGATAGAGAGATAGAATTTGGGATTGCTCTTCTTCTTGAAAATCAGCCTATTTCTGTTCCTCCCTACTGTATGGCATCTACAGAGCTTAAGAAGTTGAAAGAGAAACTCAAAGATCTTTTAGATAAAGGTTTCATAAGGCCCAGTGTCTCTCCTTGGGGATTACCCATCTTATTCGTGCAAAAGAAAGATGGTTCTTTGCGTATGTACATTGACTATCATCAGCTTAACAAGGTCACAATTAAGAATAAGTACCCTCTTCTGAGAATTGATGACATATTTGATCATTGAAAGGTGCAGGTTATTTCTTCAAGATAGACCTTAGATCCGGCTATCATCAACTTCAAGTAAGGGAGTGTAATAGCTCAAAGATATCCTTTCGAACCCGTTATGGTCACTTTAAGTTTCTAGTCATGTCTTTCGGGCTAACCAATGCTCCAGCTGCCTTTATGGACCTCATGAATCGAGTGTTCAAGAAATATCTTGATATGTTTTTCATTTTTTTCAAAGATGATATCCTTTTGTACTCCCATATTAAGAATGACCATGCAGATGATCTTAGGATTGTCCTACAAACTCTTAGAGATCATCAGTTGTTTGCCAAATTCAGCAAGTGTGAATTTTGTAGCAAAGTGTGCAACGTGCCAATAGGTTAAGGTAGAGCACCAAATACTTGGTGGTGTGATGAAAGAGTTTGGTATACCCACTTGGAAGTGGGAAGAGGTAAATATGGATTTTGTGACTGGTTTACCTCTTTCGCGTCGTCGTCATGATTCTATTTGGGTGGTTGTTGACAGGTTGACTAAGTCCGCACATTTTCTGCAAGTGCATACATCTTATACAGGTTAGAATTATGCTAGATGGTATATCCAAGAGTTAATTAGGTTGCATGGAGTCCCCTTGTCTATCATTTCAGAATGGGGTATTCAGTTCACTTCGTAGTTTTTCGAGAGCTTTTTAGAAGGGTCTTGGTACTCAAGTTAACCTGAGTTCTGCTTTTCATCTGCAGACAGATGGTCAAGCTGAGAGGACCATCTAGAATTTGGAGGATATATTGAGAGCATGTTCTCTTGACTTCAAAGGTAGTTGGGATGATCATTTTCCATTGATTGAGTTTGCCTATAACAACAGTTATCATGCTAGCATCAAGATGGCACTATTTGATGCCTTGTATGGAAGGAGATGTAGATCACCCATAGGTTGGTTTGAATTGGGTGAAGTTGCTTTGGTTGGGCCTGATATAGTATTTGAGGCTATGGAGAAGGTGAAGTTGATTAAAGAAAGTTTGAATATATCTCAGAGTAATCAAAAGTCATACGTTGATGTGAGGAGAAGGGATCCTAAATTTGAGGTGGGTGATTTGGTGTACATACAAATTTCACCCATGAAAGGGGTGAAAAGGTTTGGAATTAAGGGGAAGCTTAGTCCCTGTTATGTTGGCCCTTATAGAGTTTTGATCCGTGTTGGGAAATTAGCCTATGAAGTTGAGTTGCCTGTAGAGTTGTCAGCTATTCATCCTATTTTTCATGTATCCATGCTTAAGAAGCATATTGGTGATTCCGTTGTAGTGGATCCTTCAGAGAGTGCTGATATTCAGAACAATCTTTTATTTGATGAGATTCCCGTTGAGATCCTAGATTTCCAGATCCGTAGACTGAGGACCAAAGAGGTTTCCCTCATCAAAGTTTTATGGCAGAACCAGTCAGTTGAGGGCGCTACTTGGGAGGCAGAAGCAGACATGCGATCTAAGTAACCGCACCTCTTTTCCGCGAATTTAGATCAAAATGAAGGTAATATTCTTCCTTAATTCATCCCTTCTAATCTAAAGTTCAGCTATGTATCTATTCTTACATGAGTTCTTTCAATTTTTGAAGTATTCAAGAGTTTAGAAATATATGGAACCCGCTTAGCAAATTACTTCAACTATGTGTACTCAGTTTTCTATGTGTTCTTAGTCAAACTAGAGACATTTAAGGATGAATGTTTCTAAAGGGTAGATATTGTAAGACCCTGTAAAGTTCCCTCTTAGTCTGAGCCTTTAAGGCATGTCAAGTGAAGTGTAATTCCGGCCCTAAAAGATTAAGGAGTGACTTCCAAATTGATTAGTGTTTAAACCTTGCTGAATATTCCTAAAAATGAATTTTTTTGTGTGGGAAATTGAATTATCTTTCCAATGATACCCATTTCATCAAAATTTGGCATCAAAAGAGAAAGATGTGGCCATTTTACAGAAAGCAGTAAAATCACCCAGGTGCGACGGAGAGGGCCGACGGACTGTCTAGCTTGCGACGGATCATCGCCCAAACCATAGCAGAGAAGGCAGTGAAGCCCCATTCTGGTTGAGTGAGATGGTAAGGGTCAACGGACCGTCAGGTCCTCGACGGACCATCACACCCATCGTCACAGGCAAGGTAGTTAACCAGGTTCTAGCCCATGTGCGACGGGCAGGACCGACGACCGTCGGTCCCTCGACGGACCGTCATACCCCATCGTCGCACATCCCGATCAGTAATTTTAATTCATTTTTAAAAGAGCTTTTTGGTCTTTTCCCACCCTCTTAACACTCAGATATAACCCAAAATGAAGGAGATAATTCCAGTTCCTCCAAATTCACCAAGATCTAGGGTTTTCTTCCCCAAGAACAAACCCAAATTGCTTCTCTAAAAATTCAAGAACTCACTATAGATTTTACAAATTGATTTAAGATTCAAGGTTCCTAAGTCAAAATCTTCAAGAACCCTCTCTCAAGAGTAAGAAGAAGAGTCTCAAACAAGTTTGTTCACCCAATTCATAATCTAAGGTATCTGGGGTTTGAAAAAGGATACTTTTTTCATCCTTGTGCCAAAAATTTGTTTTACTTATGAGAATATATGATTTTCTATGTTTTCTTATGAAATTGAAGTATGGGTTTATACCCTATGTTGTTATTCCTTGATATTTTAATAGTTCCAATGTTCCAGAAATTGAACTACATAAGTATGTTGAGATTTTAAGGCAAAATGTTGAAAATTTAAGATTTTCTATATGATTTATGAATCTTTATGACATCTAGCATGCACTTTGATGAGTCTTAACTTGAGATTTGATTATTGGTTATTAAGACCTACTTGATATTTGCAATTTTATGAACTTTTGTGCTATAAGCACCCATGAATTGAGTACTTTGATATTATTGAGAAAGATTTGGCCTTTTGGTCATAATAGAGTTGAAATCCACATTGAGTATGATTTAAAGCAAATAGAAATATGTTTTGGTCTTTATTATAGACCCTTGAGTTATTTTAAGGTGGATTTCCTAAGAATTCTGAGCTGAGTATGGGAGTAGTATTTAGCACCGTGTTGGGTATAATTCCAAGGTCTCATACCATAGAACTACGTGCCACCATAGGTTCGAGATTTATAGGCCCAAGGCCGAGATAGTGATCACTAAAGATGAGGTTTTACTCTGATGGCAAGGATAAAACAGCTCTCCCTAATGTGGGCAAGACGTTGGACTTTATGTAGCTCACCTGGTTTATGTCGGTTAGAAAAAACTCCCGAGTTCCAAGTGTCCCGAGTCTAAAAGAGTTCCAGAGTTCTCAAGTGTTTAAAGTTCCTAAAAGTTATAATGAAGTTTTCCTCTCCACAAGATAAAAGAATGAGTTTGAAAGTATTGTTTACAGATTCTTTTAGCCTTCAAGTACTGAGAATAAGAGGATAGTATAGATTTTTAAAGTTAAGTATAATGACCCACGAGATATGTGTTACATGTTTTACTATTCATAATTTAAGAGTTCTATATTCTAGACTTATTCGAGCCATGTGGGTCATTCCTATTTGCATGCATGATTTTATTAAAGAGTATTGATATTGTTTTATGTAAATGCACACATCCCCATATATTCAGTACATTCCCAAAGTTTTGATCCACATATACGTTTGTGTGCTACATTGTCTCATAATGTAGGTTCAGGTGCTCAGTCCCAGCAGTGACAATGATCTCTGAGCATCTCATCTACATCCTTATCCTTGTGAGTCCTCATGGTTCGAGGACCTATAATTGTAGCTTTTCCTCTTTCATAGTGTTTTTAGTTTTACTTTCAGATCATTGCAAGTCAGTTGGGGTGTGTCCCAATGGCTCTCCAGTTTGAGTAGTAGAGGCTTTGTCAGGATAGACTGTCAGTTGAAGTTGTGTTCTAGATTATTAGTATTTTCCTGTTCAGACATTGTATCCAGTTATCTCGGTTTATAATTGACACAACAAAGTATCATTGTTTAGCTTATTTATCCTGAAACTAGTGTTAGAAGTAATAACAGTATCAAAGGGTTAGCTTAGGGATACTTGGAGCCTTAAGCACTATGTGACATCTCGAGATGAGATTTCGGGGTGTTACATTACTGAGTACTACTATTCGTAACACTACTGAGATTGTTCTATAACTACTGTAGATCTAGATTATCATCTAAATTTTTTGGTATTGAATACCCCCAAGACTTGATAGCATGAAAAGTAAAGCATAAAGTAAACTTGAAAAGCATAACATTATGCCCTGCTTCATAACTCATCCATAGAGACATTGTATAAAACACTTGTAAGGTATAAGTTTACACATATACTAACATGCTATGAATTCTTCCCCATTTAACTCACATGAGAATTTTAACACACACTTGGGGAGCACAACTATGCACATTCTACTAAAACAATATGTAGGCATAATAACATAAATTCTCAAATTCATAAATTCAATGGCTTTAACATGAATTCACATAAAACTACACACATAATAATAAATTCCACATGAAACTTGTAATAGACCATGGATTAGAAACTTAATTAACATTATAATCACGAATACACTTAAATCCAATCATGGAAATCATGGAATCAATTTACTTGAAGTTTAAAAGAGTTTCTTGGACTTCAAGGGTGAAAGGAACCCTTGGATGAACACTTTGCATACCTTGGTACTTGAATTGACTAAGATTTATTGTGAGTTCTTGAATCTTGAACCTTGAATTAGAATCCCTATGGTTTTGTTTCTTGAGTAAGTCTGAGAATAGTGAATGAATTTTTCCTCTAAAGTGGCTAAATCTCGTGTTTTAGGGGTTGATAGACGTGAGAAAATGACCCAAATACCGCTAAGGATGCGACTGTTTAATGACTGAAAATTGGCCTAGCGATGCGCAGACCGACGTGCCACGTCGAAGGGATCAACGCTATGGCTGACGCACCGCGTCGAGTCCGCATCGTTTCACTATAAATTGCATTGGGAGATGAAGGAAAATATTCATCAACATGATAGGAGACACGGTGCATAGAAATCGCGTGGATACACTAGTTTGGACTCCCAAACGTGATTCAAATGATGTCCAAAAAATCTGAAACTCGTCCGAGAATACCTACTGACATTCCTGATCATGAAGAAACTTAAAGATCGACATTTAATGATGGTAAGTGTCATGAAATAATATCACCAACTATGAAGGATAAAATAACTCTAAGTATGAATACTTAGCTAAAATTTTCCAAGTCTGGGACACCTTAACAAGATTTAAAGAACTGAATTAAGCTTAGGATTTTGCGGGGTTTTACATGTTGTCTCTCGGATTAAGTCTAATTGGTATCTAGTAGATTCTAATTGGTATCTCAACTATCACAATTAGGACTGGTAGGTCCAGATTGATATATCTTAACATGGAAAGGTCAAACCTAAATGTTTAATGAATATAGTCCAATAAGAAAGAAAGAAGTGGATTGTTATGGCCTATTAAAAGTGGCATAAGATACTTTTTGTGATGTAATGATGCATTAAAATGTTTTATATGTTTAATTGGCATTTTTAATGTATGATAACTTCCTTGAGGTTCTTAAATTTCAGGATATGACTGATTGGCGGTGTGCATGTGGTTGTATCGTGTGTAGCCAAGTAGTTTGAATATGATTCGAGAATGTCTTCATTTTTGCAACTTAAATTATCGCTCAACTCTTTGTGATTTAAAATACTTCTTAACTTCTATCCAACTCTTTATGAGCCACCCAGGTGCTTGGCAATTTGTGGGGATACTTCTGAAGAATAGTGAATTAATTAAGTTAGAAGATATAAGAAATTATTGCACTGTTTAGTTTCATAGATGGAAGTTTGTGTTGGTTGTGGTTTAAAAGTAATATAATTTTGAATTTAATTTATATTACATATAAACAAGAGATTATTAAGCTACCAGAGCATACACAAATATAGTGTTGTGCAAAAATAACACCTGGGAACTGTTAGCCAAAAAGAGAAACACAAAACCACTAGGATTTACTATTGTAGTGTTGTTTATAGAGGTATGATTAATCATTGCAGTAGTAGAGTAGTAGCCTGCTAGATCCACCCCAACCCCACCCCCACCCCCACCCCACATTTTTTGTGATTTTGCAAATCATTGAGGGGCAACCCAGTGCCAGTCCTCAAATAATAAGGTGAAAAAAATCAATTTTACACGTACCATAAGCTAAAGCATTTATTATTAAAGGTATGCAAAAGAGAAATGTCTTGAAAATGCTGAAAACAAGGAGAAGTAAATTTTAGTTACACGCCCCAAACGATGAAAACTGAAATCCAAATACAATAAAATATATCCAAGGGGAGCCACTAGTTGGTGGTACTATCCACAAGGCTCGATGCATTTGAAACCTCCCCCTCCATCCTATTGAGAAAGGAGAACTCCTTGGTATCCTTCTTGGTCAACTTTAGGAGATTTTGTTTTGAGAGGTACATGTGAACATGCCTGCACAACCTTAATCATCCTCAAGAGCATGCGGTCTTGGGAGCGGCATTTCTTCTTATTCTTATCTATCTCCCTTTGAAACTCCACATAAGCATAGGCCAGGTCCACCAGGAGAATTAAGCTCAAAGGAGCATGACCCAACTGGGGCATCTGAGTCCTCTCGTATAACCCCATATAGCAGTAAGGTATACCACCCACTTACTAATAGGAGCGGTTTCCTGACTCTCCTTCCCTCCAAACCTATTTCTCTTACCCTCCTCCTTATATTTCTAGTTTTTAACCTCCACCCCATATTTTCCTATCTCTTAGAGGGCTATACGGAACATCGCATAGCTCTAAGGTATCATACTCCTCCTTGGGAACATCTTCCCATTTGCAAAAATTTGTAATTAAGGAAACAAGAATAGATCTCCAACTGACCGCTCCCTTGCATAGAAGTCTACCACTCATCCATGATTTGTGCCCTTATATTCATCTCAATCACGACAACAACACATGCTATCATAATTGCGTGATGAAATACCATGTTCATAACATTTCCTGAATAATGAATCCTCCACGACACAAGCTATGACCAAATCATGGCCCAATCAAGAATTATTCACTTTTGGTTTCTCGCTAATTGGACCACTTCATTTTGTTAGCTTTACCCTCCAATGTCAAGTACTAAGTAGCCCACCTCAAATTGGACTCTAGAACATTTTCCTCAAAGGTTGTGTTAGAGGGATTGGGAAACCCCAAGACCTCATTGATAGTGGTAGAGTCCATAAGTACAATCTTTCCCCAAATTTGTATTGCAGGTAGTGGTACGGACCAGTTGACTGTGGGAGTATAACATAAAATACCTTGACCAAGGCTGAGGTACAGTTTAGAACTAGCTTAATTAACATTTCCCACCTCAAAACCTTTAGTTGGTCATGGAACTTTGGCAACTTATCCTCTACATCATTCATCACAAAAGTCCTCTCTCATAGAAAACCCCTATTATGTTGCCCTTTTTTATAATGATTATAGCTAGCATTGTCAGGAAACCTTTAGTAGAGGTGTTATTATTGGTCCATGATGAACTTGAAAAACACCACAAAACTAGGTTATAAACTAAGATGTGGTACTGAGAGAGGGGAATAAAATTCAAAAATTATAGAAAAAAGAAGAATAGGGAAGCAACTACCCTGTACGATAGTAGCAGTTAATTAACCACTATAGTGGTACAGTTGTGGTGGAACTTACCACTGCAATGATATTACAGTATTGGAAAACATTAATGTTTCTATAATTCATCATCTTCAACTCACCAACCTCTCCTCCTATGGAAGATTTTTGACTTTTCTCCCTATTCCCAAGTAAAGTACAATTAGTCTTAGTGACGTTCCGAAGAATCATTTTACACAAAATAAGAGTGTACAAAACTGTAATTCACCCTCAAATCACTCAATTTCATAAGAGAAGATGACACTTCTCCTTCTACCCCTCCCATGAAAGAAATTCACCATGAACTATACAAATCTTATGTATGGGATGCTTTAGGAGCATTACATACATGAGAGATCCTAATATATTCCTTATTTAATTCAAGAAGACCAACAAAGCCAAGTTCAGAGAGTTATACCCAAAACTACCAAAATACTCTCTATTCTAATGTTATCTTATGATTCTGCAATGAAAAATACATAAAGTAAGTAGTGAAAATGAAGAAAGTACCTTGAATTCATCATTAGATGGAGATTTTAATAGATTTAAGAGAGTTTTCAGAGTTTGGAGTGAAGACGGGGAAAATGAATATTTCCCTACTTAAAACTATCATTAATTGTTATTGTTGAAATAATAACTAACCATAGTAGAGGTAAAATCCTCCTGATGTCAATTTTATCCTGACTTATTATGCATTGTAATGTCGTTACCATTTGGGTAACCATAATATATAGTGGTCATAAGGAGTGATTTATGTATAACTTCTATAGGGGCGTGGGAATAACCATCATGTCAAATCCCAGGCTATGTATTGCTATCACTAATTAAAGGGAAAGAGGTATGTAAGCGTGCTAGTGAATATTGTGATATTCCTTGCAACGGCTCATTGAGGTTGAAAATTTTTTTTTGAGTAATAATATGAGTGTCGTAAACCCTATCTTAGAAGTATTTGGGGATGAACGTTGGGTAAATTGATATCTAATGTAATAACCAAAACTATTGTTACATGTTAAAATACCATAAAAATAATTTATGATGCGAAATGATGCCCAAAAGAGATTGGGAAACAAGGATTAAAAACATATTATGCTAGACTGTTGAAAACTTCTACAGGGGTTGGTTAACTGTTGCACCGGTAGTGAGCAATAGCCAACTCGAGGTATTTTAAAAATACTCTATTTTATTATTTCCCTAAGTCTCCCTTTCCTTCAAAAACAATCTGGAAAATTCCATCTCCCTATCCATGAGATTTCAAAGGGCTGGGTTCATAACACACCTGAAGGGAAACTAACATGGGAATCTGCATAGCATGTATGGGTCATCTCACCCCTCTCTATAGTAACATGTTAAGTATAAAGGGTAAGTTATTGTTTACTTTGTAGCAACTAAACTTGGACTATATGCATCTAATGTTAATAGTGATGACAGGAGTATCATATATTATGTCTTCGAGCACAGAGTTGGATGGAAAGACACATCCAAAGATCCTATTTTTCTCGTATATATAGTATTACTATAAATTATACTAATGTTTTTATATTTATAAGGGATGGATAGAATAGTGAAAAAAGGTACGTAGCTTATTATCTTCTAGGGCCTTTGAGATTAGAGGAAAGTTAGACACTACTGTGAGGAATAGTAGGAGAAAATTAAGATAACTCGATTAAAACATAAATATCATAAATGTTTGAATTGCATTAAGAGAAGTGGCTAAAAGGTGAGGCATGGTAAGACGAGATTAGTAATTAGCATAATTGAATCTCGTGATTAATAATGCACATAAATGAGTACATTTTGTACAAAAAAAAGTAGGATTCGTATTAGAAGTAGCATGGGATGATTAGAAGATAATGTGCAGAATGTGAAATTGGGATGTGGACAGAGAGAAAGCACTTAAAGGTGTGAACTTGGGTTATGGAAGCCCCATAGGGGTGTTTGGTATATGATGGTTGAAAATATATATGTAATATAATACCATTCATCAAATGAGTAAATGATTAATGTAACACTTAGACTAGCTTGGCTTCTATTTATTCATGAATGGAACATTTGTAATTTCCTATTTGCATGACTTATGATTCTTGATTGCATCGTGATGATATTTTATAGAGAAGGATCAGGTACCATGGTGATATGGATATGAAATAAGGTGATATGGGTCGGTTACAATGCTAGTACATACATTATATATTGTAATATATATTGGGTACCATGTTGGTAGAACATGATATTAAGGATGTTGATGAGATTAATGAGAAGGGGTGAGAGTAGATGATGTACATACCTTGTATACATGCATTCAGTCATATGCCTTGTATGTGATTCTATTTTTATATATTCCTAAACTTGTTCAAGTTGTGGTATATTGCAAATGAGGTTGTATGGAAGTATGTTGGTCCCTTTTTTGGTCCGACTCAGAGAAAAGAATCTACGGTGGTTTCTTGAGAGAATCGATTATTTAAGAAATAATTTGGTAGAACTTCTAATTTCATAGTGTTGTTGTATAGTGATGTCTGAGATATTGAGTATCGAGAAAATTTAGTGGGACCAAGAGGTATATGATGGAATTTTTAGTCAAATGGAAAAGATATACAAAAATGGTAAGTGACAGGTAGGTCACAGAGATGCAAAAGTGGGGTGTTAGGGATTCTATAATTTGGGGTTTAGAATCGGAACTTTTATTGATGCTATGATTTCTCTATATATATTAATGATGTTATTTGTTTTTAACCCTGGCGACTGATGATGCTTACCTGTATGTGTGGTTATACTTATGCTACACTTACTATACCTCCACTCGGGGGGTATATCCATAATGTGGGTTAGTTGGAGTTTCTATAGAAACGATGTCGATCGCTCAGCAGTAGCTTCTACTAATTTTATTCTACATGGATGTTGTATTGTTGATGTCTCTACTCTTTGCCTAGTGTTCTTGTACTAGTTTAGGCTACGTTCTGGGGAATTACTTTTAGTTATTTTCCACACTTACTTTAATATCAGATGTATTAAAACTAGTTATGGAATGAATTTATTGTGTAATTCCATTGACCTATTCATTAGTTATTCATATGGTAGACATAAATTGACCAAGTAAATATTATAGTAACTTGTGCATTGATTGAATGGTGGGCTATTCAGGGTTCTTCCTTCTAGGATAGGTGTAGGTAGGTGCCCGATGAGATCTAGTGGGTTAGGTCATGGAAGCTTGAAAATACAAATTCCTGGAGTATTGTGCAATAAATAAGGTAGATAATAAATTCTCTGCTCCTAGGACACCTCAACAAAATAGAGTGGTAGAAAGCAAAAACATGACTTTAGAAGATATGTCTAGTATTATGATTATTGCTCGAAATCATGCTCAGAACCTTTGGGAGAAGTCCTTGAGTACTGCTTTCTATGTCACTAATAGATGCATACCTAGACCTATCTTTGAGAAAACCTCATATGAATAGCTAAATGAAAGAAAGCCTAACATCTCTCATCTTAGAGATTTTGGATGCAATCATTTCACTCACAATATTGGAAAGGTCAACCTGGAAAAATTTTATTCTAGAAATAATGAAAGAATTTCTCAAGGTACTCTCTACATGATAAAGAATATATGGTGTTGAATAAATGGAGAAATTGTATTGAAAAGAATGTACATATAGTATTTTTTGAATAAAGAACCATGTCTAAAATTGCTCCACATGATAAAGATGAAGTAGGAAATCATGCAGTAGAACAAGTTACTCAACCAGTTCCATTTAATGAATAGGTGGAGAGAATATTGATATAAGGAACAACAGAAAAATAAAGTAGTCAAGTTAAGGACCTAGATCAACCAAATAAAGAGAATTCTAATAGTTCACAAGGATAAATTTTGAAGAACTACAATGGATCTTATCCAATTGAAAATGTTTTGACTCAACTCACTTCATTAACAAAGTAGGTATACAAGAACAAATAGGACAATGAGTTATAAAGAACAAGGGAAGATTAGTGGTATAAAGGTATAATCAAGATAAAGGAATTGACTATGATGAAATATTTGCTTTTGTGGAAAGTCGTAAAGCTATAATACTTCTTATTGATTTTACTTCCTTTATGGAATTCACTTTTTATCAAATGGATGTAAACAATGCATTCTTAAATAGAAATCTTAATGAAAAAGCCTATGTGAAATCACCTCCTAGTTTTGATAGTTTGAATTTCCTGATCATGTGAACAAGCTAGACAAAACTCTGTGTGGATTAAAGAAAGCTCCAACAGATTTGTATTAAAGACTCTCAAAGTTCCTACTAGAACATGGGCATAAGAAAGGTAAAATTGACAACACCTTGTTCTTAATGACTAATGGAAAAGATCTTTTGATTAATTAGGTCTATATTGATGATATCATCTTTGGATCACAATGTAGGGAAAATTTGAGATGTGCAAGATGGAAGAGCTTAATTTATTTCTAGGAATTTAATTCAAGAAAACTCAAACTATCACTACGATTCACCAACAAAAATATGTGAAAAAATTGCTCAAGAAGTTTAATCAATACCCTAATTGCCACTTCCTCAGAATTAGACCATGATGAACATGGTCCATCTAGGGAGAATAAGTTGTATAAAGGCATGATTGGGTCTCTCTTGTATCTTACTACAACTAGACTTAACTTAGTCTTTGATGTTGGATTTTGTGCAAAATTCAAAGTCAAGCCCAAAGAGTCTCATCTACAATCTATAAAAAAGATCATGTGATATCTAAAAGGAACATTTGATTTGGGATTATGTATCCTAAAGAAAGTAATTTTTATCTTATGGGGTAATTAGATGTTTATTATACATGTTATTAATGGATAAAAAAGCACCTTAGGCATGGCACACTTTCTTGGATCATGTCTAATTTTGTGGTCCACTAAAAAGCAAAATTATGTTGCTTTGTCTACTACTAAAGAAGAATATATTGTTGTTTATTCTTGTTGTGCTCAACTCCTATGTATCAAGAAACAATTTCTAGATTTTGGTGTGGATGTAAGGTGTGGGCCCATCTTTTGTAACAATACAAGTGTCATCAATATATCCAAAAATATATTCTAGCATACGCATACTAAACATATTGATAGAAGAGACCATTTATCAAAGACAATGTAGAAAATGGTCATCTATCTATCATGTTTTTCTTTTATGAAAAACAAATTGCTGACATTTTTATTAAGGCATTGAGCATAGAAAAAATTTAAAAAATAGGCTAGATATGAAGATGATTAAGATTGCATGAAACCTCCCTCCATGATTGGCTAGATTAGACTATGTATTAATTTGACATGAATAAAATTTATATGGTTAGTTTATTTAATCTTGCACATTTAGTTTTGTGTCCCATATCCAGTTGTCTGATATAGTTAACACTATTTTTCTATTAAATTGAGCTGAAAAATAGGGCAAGTTAGAAATTAGAAACCTCAAATCTTTGTACATTAGATATGTATTTACATTGTACTGCAATTACTATCTAAAGTGAAACAGTTGAGCTTACATGATCCATTTCACCACTCCTGAAGCATTCATTTAGACAAAATATCAAACCCAAACCAACTCGTCCTATTCAAATTTCTACAATAACTAGTACTAGCTCTATTTAAAAAAGAATGACCTACTTTTCTTTTTAGTCTCTTTCATAAAGAAGACCTTTCCTTTTTGGCAATTCTTTAGTTTTAACTTTCTATGTGGAATGTTTAAGAACATAATATTAACAGAAAATTTAGTTAATTTGATGTAACTTTAATTCAAGACGATAGATTCAAAAGTCTTCCTTATTTTCCTAAACTTTGTGCCAAGTCAAAATAGGTCTTTTTTTTTAAATGGAAAGAGCATATAACCTGTCATCTCACCTTGTTCATTGGCCTAAAATCTTATTCCTTTTATCATAATTTACAACTTTCATCTCTATCTAAGAAAGGTTAAGGAAATCAAATACTTCATTACAAATGTAGAACATGTACTTGAAATGATTTAAAATGAAGAAGGTTACTCCATTACAAGTGTTGAACAAATACTTAGGTTGATAAATCTGAAAAGCTTGAGGATGGTCAAGATGTCATAAGGTTGAGAAGGTATCTCTTGAAAAAAAAAGGGGGGGGGGGGGGGGTCAAAATTTCCCTGGACAATATGAAGGTTTTCAAAATTCCTACCAAAAATTCCACCATTCTTTTCAGCTTAAATTTCTAGCTTCCTTAACCTTATCCAACCTTTTTTAATCTTGTACAAGAATAGTTTGCTTCTCTGCAGTAATTAGTGGTATTTTGTAGTACATATCTAGTTCTTATCAATGAAATGTCTATATTTGCCAAGATTGTTCCTGTTCTTGCTCTCTCCAACGATTTAAATTGGTGGCTTTTCCTAAGATTAATTATCTTGGTGATAGCCCCAGTGGCCATGGATATTCTAACCTTGGCTTTTTTATTTTCCATATACTTAGACTTTTGATGAAGTCAAAAGGGGGAAGATATAGTTTGTGTAGGACTTATAATCCATTATTAATCTGGTTCATCAAAGTGTTTCGTGCATTCTTTTCTTAAGTATTATCTTAGGCTTATTATATTGGATGCACAGACGTAAATGCATGTCATCATAAAAAAAGGGTAATTTGTTGGAATGTAAATGTATTTAAAATTGACAAAGTAGTCGAACATATACAAGAAATAGATAGATTCGCTTCGTTTGTCGATAAATATTCAACCTGCAGTGGAGATGCAAATGATTGATAGACTTTGAACATAAGCAACACAAGATAAGGAGAGTAATCATGCAAAGTCAAGATGATTTCTTTTTTACCATAAATTGTTGAATCGTTATAAGAAAAGAATCAAAAGAAAGGTTGCAAAAAACAAAAATAAAAGGTGGCAAGGGGTCTCCAAATAGGATTGGGATTCCTCAAAGGAAGGACTCCAAAAATTAATGAGATTCCCTAGAAAGAAAATCAATCCAAACTAAAAGAAGTAAGTATCTACATCTATAAATACCCAAGAGCTCCCACAAGGTCATTTTCACACTCATACAATAATGAATGAAAATCAGAGATTTAATCTTGAGGTGTTGCATGAAAAACTCCTAAAAGAAATAGGTCCATAGAGCAATGTCAAAATTGATTATATTAGGATTGTTCATAGAGTTGTAATTGTTTACACTACCATACTTCCAGTATGTTATAAACTTAAATCGGATTTAGTTGTCAATTTAGGATAACTTGAAAACTTGGTATCACAAGCCAATGGTGGTTTATTTTAGGAACTAGTGTTTATAAGTCCTTTAGGTTATAGAGTTTGTGACCATTTTTTGAGTAGCTTATTGATTAGTGAAAATTGGTTAAATCTTCTATAGTTATAGGTCAGTGGTTTTTTCACCTATTGGGATTTAGGTGTTTTCCACATAAAATAGTATGTTTTTCTTTTACTAATTTCATTATTTTTATGGAACACTAGACAACAGATTTCATCCAAAGAAGATAATTATCTGTAATTCACTAAAACACGAGGGTGTGTAGAATATCAATTTTCCAACAACAATATCTCATGCAACAAACACACACAATATCAGATTAGTCCTTTTTAAAATATTAAAGACTAGTTTAATATATTACAAGTTCACCTAACTCCTCTATTGTTATCTACATTCACATATTATACTTGTAAATCATCAAGTTATACAAATATAAACACCCATGAAGGGATCCATACAAAACACAACAATACACAATCATATTGTTACTACATTAATTTCATATTTTTTCCATCCCAACTCTGTGCATGCAGGCCTCAATATGAAGTCTCCCATTAACTATAGAAATTACACATATCTATCTCAAATATACTACACATTAAACCACGACCTACCTCAAACATAGATCTTGGAACAAGAAAGCTTAACCAAGGTTTCTCTTTTATTTCCTTGATCCATCCATTAGCCCAATCATCTAGAAATTAAAAAATTATAGGAGTAATTAATCAACTACTCTTTGAATAACTACTTTAAGGATACAACCCACTAATTCTATCCTTATTCATTTTTAAAAACATTACCCAAGGGTGAATTCATGATTAAATAGTTTTATCATATTCAACCCATCTCCACTAATGAAGTTTTGAAGATAAAGATTTCATTTTATTTTCAAGGCCCCCATCCATCAATTTCATTTATAGAATCACTTATTCATGCTCTAAATCATTATCTAACAATCTAGAAGTAATTCTACGTAATATTACCCTAACCCTTGGCTTTTACCTAAAATTGCATGAGCTTAGGGTTCTTATCTCAAAGAAATTTCCCCATAAAAGATCATTATTATGATTCTAAGATGTAGTTGGATTGAAGTTTAAAGAAGATAATGAAAAAACTTACCTCAATACAGAATTTCCACCCAAGGACTTGGAAATCTCCCTCCTCCCCAATAGGGATTTCGTACAAATATTTTAAGTTTAAAACTGAAAGAATGTCAAAACAAAACTTATGTACTGCCTATTTTCTCCTACAGTGGCCAACTTTTCATCACAGGCTATCGTTAGTAAAATGGCCATAATTTTTTACTATGAAAGTGGATTAACAAATGGTTGGAAGTGTTGGATAGAAAACCCAAATATCTATCATATGTTGGATATTGGATCAATAATTCTTTATATTATAATAGTAGTGCTTATTTGAAGTATATCCTAGATTAAACATAGCTGAAAACATATTTGGTAAAAACACTTCCAACTTATATTTGTCCTAGGGTATTGTATGACCTTAGTACATGTCTATTGCACTTCCATACTCAATGTAATGACCCTTTCATTTATTTTTTCATATTTCTATGTATTTTTGTTGTTAGGGTTTCTCCATAGAAACCCTAAGTTATTTATGACTTGTTGGGATTGATAGTTCAATTACCGAGCAGTTTATTTCTTTTATAGAACCAATTCCTTATTTACAAGTCTTCCCTGGTCCCAAATATCCACCCGACAATAACTTTAGTAACATGATCCTATATGCAAATTTTGATTGTACCAGCAGATCAAAAATATCAATTTTAGGATAGGTAGACCTTTGGTTTGGGTCCCAATGAAACCAAGCTTATTTCAACCTATTGGTCAGAAAGTGAGAAAATTAGAATGTAGGACCCACAGTTGGTATAAATGACCTTTTTTGAAAAATATGACTCCACCAACATATGTAGAACATCAGATTTTGTGTGTTTGCATGGTTTATTTTTGAAAATTAGAGTTCAAATGAGTTCTGAAGGTCAAAACAAGTTTTTGACTTTGCTAGTTTGGGGCATGTATGATCGCACAGGGGCCTATTACAATTTAAATAGTGTGATCTCGGTCCCTAGAACAGTGATAGCGATACCTGTGTACTTGAAATAGCTGTAAATAGACCCCAAATGTCGTGATTTTATCCATTTTTCATTCATTCTTGAGAGCCAAAGACCCTAAAAAGTGTGGTAACTCAAAATTAAATCTTGTGGGTGACTTAAGAGCTTGTTAAACAACTATTTTTGTGATTATCATCTGATGTAAGGTATGATTCCAAGGTTATTTTCCTTAGTTTTGAATCAAAATCCCAATATAGCTTAGGGCTTAATTTTATCCCAAAGTTTGCTTAGTTTTCATTCATTTCTTAATGGCTATAATTTCTTGTTCATTGATAAAAGTTTGGTTGACCTCAAAAATGTAATTTCCATAAGTGGGACCCATTTGGAGGTTTTGGTGTCATTTTTGGACATGAATCACAATGGTGCAATATTGGTATCATTATTCTCATATTGATGGGTAGATTATAATTTTGATAGTGTGATAGAATTTTGGGATTTCAAAGTAAAATAGCTATTGTTTAATGATATAAGGAATTGTGGTTTGACTTTGAGGTAAGCTTATGTCCACTCTTTTTCCTAAGATAATATGTGTTATATATGCCATATGAATGTGAATGCTATAATTGATTATGGGTAGAATGACTTAGTATTGAATATTGAAGTTGGGGGTTTGATAAGGGTTTTAACCCATAAGGTTAAATGTATTATACCCTTTTTAGATCATATTAACTTCTCTCTAGATTGGACTAAATTGTAGTATGGATATGATTGTTCTAGGTTTGGGATATGGTTTATAAAACAAGTTGGATTTTTGTCCCTTGAAAATTTCTTGAGCTTCTACTTTTCCTGTGTAGTGATATGATTTCCAAACTATCAACAGTCAACTTGAAGTGGTGAGCCTCCTTCTTCTGAAAGGCCATCACTTTTTGGTTTATCTTCTATCATAGACTTTTCTTTGTATTTACTTTGGCTATTATTGGGGGCATGTCTGGGCATTAGTTTGTTTCATTTTTATCATAGAGGCTTTGTGGATTACTGTGGACTGCGTATTGGTTGTGGTTATATCTTATACTTCATGAGCTCTGATTATTCTATCGTGTTATATGCTAGGGATTCAACCATTATTAGTGTAATGTGTTCTGTGTGACTAGGAAAAGAGGGTGGTTTTTGGTCCACGATAAACTTGGGATGCTCGTCACGGCCAAGCCCTTGTTTGGATCATGACAAAGTTGATATCAGTGACAAGGTTTATGGTCAATTGGGAATGCACAAATTTTTGTATAGTAGAGTATTTTTTTGGGTGTGTAGCATGCCACACTTATAAGAGAAAGGCTACAAGATATTTAGGAATGTTTTCTCTCTTGTATTTCTATTTTGGGCTGTAGAACTAAGGCATTGAGTTTTCTTTAATTCTCATTTGTTCGTGTTTCAGATAATGCCCCCTAGAAGATCTGATGCTCGTGGAAACTCCTTTGTCCAACTTGTGGACAATGTGGTCGGAACTGATCCTACTTATAGGGTACAGACCCAGTCTTGTGGTATAGCTCCTGAATGCCCTTATGGAATTCTATTAGTTCGCTCTAACCCTCTTCATACATCTCAGGTCGATGTGTCTAATGCTGAGTTTCCTTAGTCGATCCATTTTTTACCCTATTGGTATCCTCTTAGACTAAGCATGTTGCTTCTGTTGACCCATCTTCTGAGGTCACTAAAGTTGGCTAGTTTATGAGGTTGAGCCCTTCGACTTTCACCTTTTCAAAGGTTAAGGAGGATCCTCATAATTTCATTAAAGTGATGGAAAAGATCTTCAGGGTTATGCATGCTTTAAACTCTGAGGGTTTTGAGTTTGCAGCATACCAACTGAAGGATGTGCCATATCAGTGGTATGAGTCGTGGGAGAAGATGAGGGGAGATGATGCTGAGCCCTCTATGTGGGATGAATTTTCTAGTGCTTTTCTGGATCATTTTTTTCCTCGGCAGTCCAGAAAGGTGAAGGATGAGGAGCTCATGAATTTAAAATAAGGCAAAATAACTGTGAAATAGTATGCCTTGAAATTTCATCAGTTATCTCATTATGATCTAGAGTTGGTATCATCTATGAGGGAGAGAATGAGAAAGTTTTCTTCTGGCATGTCCTGTGATTTTTTTTGGAGTGCAAAGCTACCTTGTTGAACAAGGATATAGATATTTCTAGACTTGTGTTATGTATATAATATGTTAAGGAAGAAAATAAGAAATAAGCTAAGATAGGGGAAAGGTAGAGTAAGATATCCAGGTATGTTGAACATGGGGAAGTCATCAGAATAATGGTGAGGATAGTAGGCAGTGGTCTAAGAAGAAGTTGGAAAATTCCTGTTCTTATTCAACGGCTAGTTCTCTACATCCTAAGCCATTAGGTAATCATTGCTTTCAAAATGATAGTATATTTTGGGCACAGGGTGCCCAGTCTCAGGCCAACAAAGCTCAGTTGACCCCATATTATCCCTCTTATTATTTTTGTGGGCAGAGCTATTATAGAGTATGTGATAAAGAAAGAAATAAGTGCTTTAAGTGTGGTCAGCTTGGTTACATCCAAAAGGATTGTCTTTCAGGGGTTGCCTCTTAAACTAATAAGTTCTCTGTTGTTACTTCTTTAACTCTTGCACCAAAGGGTGCTGCTTCGATACTGGAACATGCCAAAATTATTAGTATGCTCTTGCCACCCATCAAGACTTTAAGGCCTCTCCTGGTATCATTAGTGGTATGTTACAACTCTTTTCCTATGATATGTATTGTCTGCTTGATCTCGGGTTAACTCTTTCTTGTATAACCCCTTATGTGGCTGTTTATTTTGGTTTTGGCCCTGAGTGTATTCCTGATCCATTTTTTGTGTCCACCTAGTGGGTGACGTTTTGTGGCTTGAAAATTCTATAAGTACTTTATGGTATCTATATGCAGTAGAGAAACCTTGGAAGACTTGATAGAGTTAGATATGGTTGACTTTAATGCGATCTTAGAGTTGGATTGGTTGCACTTGTGAAACAACTTTTTAGATTATCGAACCCGTAATGTCATTTTTAAACTTCCTAATAAGCCAGCTATAGAATGGGAAAGGAGTTCCATAGTGCCTAAGGGAATTTTAATTTATTATCTTAGAGCCCGAAAGTTGATTTCCAAGGGGTGTCTTTATCATCTTGTGCATGTTAAGGATTTTAATTTGAAGGGTCCCTCTCTGAAATCTTTCCCTGTGGTCTATGAGTTTCTTGAAGTGTTCACCAATTATCTTCCTAGTATTTCTCATGATAAGGAAATTGATTTTGAGATTGACCTTCTTCTGGATACTCATCATATCTTTGTTCCTCTTCTTAGAATGGCTCCGACTGAGTTGAAAGAACTTAAGGAGCAGTTGAAAGATCTTTTTGACAAAGGTTTTATTCGCCCTAGTGTTTCCCCGTGGGGTGATCCTATTCTTTTTGTGTGTAAGAAGGATGAGCCCCTTTTGTATTTGTATAGACTACCACTAGTTGAATAAGGTGATGGTGAAGAATAAGTACCCTCTCCCTAGGATTGATGATCTCTTTGACAAGATTCAGGGTGCTAAGTACTTTTCTAAGATAGATCATCGGTCGGGTTATCATTAGCTGAAGATTAAGGAAGTGGATATCCCTAAGACTACTTTCCAAACCAAGTACGGTCATTTTGAGATTTGGTGATGTCCTTTGGTTTGACAAATGCCCTTGCAGCATTTATGGATCTTATGAGCCAAGTGTTCCATCTGTTTCTTGACTTGTTTGTAATTGTGTTCATTAATGATATATTGGTATATTTAAAGAGGGGGGGATCATGCCAATAACCTCTATATAGTATTAAAAACCCATAAGGATTGATAATTGTATGCTAACTTCTCAAAGTGTGAGTTTGGGTTGAATACTGTTACTTTTCTCATTTATGTTGTTTCTAGTGAGGGGATCATGGTGGACACACAGAAGGGGTACAGTGGTTAAGAAGTGGCCTAGACCCACAGCTCTAACCGATTCAGAACTTCTTGGATTTAGCTGGTTATTATAAGAGGTTTGTGGATAGTTTCTCTTCGATTGCTACCCAATTAACTAAGTTGACTCAGTGGTAGGTAAAGTTCCTATAGTATGATACTTGAGAGGGCAGTTTTGAGAAGTTAAAGGATAAGTTGACTTCGACTCCAACTTTGACACTACCCGAGGGTACTGATGGTTTCATCCTACATTATGATGTGTTCCCTGTAGGACTTAGTTGTGTTTTGATACAGCATGGCAGGGTGGTGGCTTATGCTTCTAGACAGCTTAAAGTGCACGAGAAGAATTATTCGCGTCAGGATTGGGAGTTTTTTATTGTGGTTTTTTATTTCAACATTTTTTGTCATTACTTATATGGATTTCATGTTGATATATATTCTAATCACAAGAACCTACAGTATGTGTTCACTCAGAAGGAGTTGAGTGTCAGGTAAAGGAGATGGCTTGAGTTGAACTATGATATGATTATTCACTATTATCTAGAAAAAGCTAATGTCTTTGCTGATGCTCTTAGCAGTTTATCGATGGGGAGCTTATTTCATATGGAAGAGGATAAGTAAGGTTTGGTAAAGGATATTCACCGATTGGCTATTCTCAAGGTTCTTCTGTTGGACACCGAAGATAGGGTGTGATTGTTCAAGATGTGGTGAAATAATTTCTTGGTGCAGAGGTGAAGGATAAGAAAGTTTTGGATCCTATTTTAATGCAAATAAAGAATAATGTTGGTCAACAGAAAATCTTGGATTTTGAGATTAGTGATGATGGTATCCTGAGGTACCAAGGTAGATTGTGCGTTACCGATGTCAATGAGTTATGGGAAAATATTTTGGCCAAGGCTCATGAGTTGAGGTATACTGTTCACCCTGGTTCGATAAAGATATACCATTATTTGAAGGAGATTTATTAGTGGAATAACATGAAGAGAGATGTGGCAAATTTTGTGGCTAAGTGTATGGTTTGTCAGCAAGTAAAGGTTGAGAACTTTAGGCATGGTGGATTGACTCAATAGATTTATTTGACTGTATGGAAATGGGAAGTGATTAATATGGATTTTTTTACCAGTGTTCCATAGTCTTATAGTCAGTTTGATTTGATTTGGGTCATCGTGGATAGGATAACTAAGTCTTCTCACTTCTTGCTTATGAGGACTAGTTATTCTAGAGAGGATTATGCAAAGTTGTTCATTTAGAAGATCATTAAATTGCATGGTGCTCCAGTATCTATTAGATTTGATCAAGGTATACAGTTCTTGTCTCACTTTTGGCGTTACTTTCAGAGAGGATTAGAGATTAAGGTGAACCTTAACACCACTTTCCATCCTTAAGCGGATGGGCAAGTGGAGAGGACCCTTCAGATTTTAGAGGATATGCTAAGGTGAAGTGTGATAAATTTTGGTGGTAGTTGGGTTGACCATTTTTCTTTTGTAGAGTTTACATATAACATTATCTATCATTCTAGTATTCGGATGGCTTCATTCGAGGATTTGTATGGTAGGAGATGTCATTCTCCTATTGGGTGGTTCAAAATTGGTGAGGTTGGGTTGTTTGGTCCTGATTTGGTTCATCAGGCTATGGAGAAGGTGAAGATAATAAGGGATAGTCTTATGACTTCCCAAAGACACCAAAAGTCCTACGCGTATGTGCGGCGAAGAGAGTTGGAGTTTGACATTAGCGATTGGGTATTCCTGAAGGTGTCTCCTATGAAAGGAGTGATGAGATTTTAAAAGAAGGGGAATCTCATTCCTCGGTATGTCGGCCCATACTTGATCTTGAGGAGAGTAAGCAACGTTGCATAAGAGTTAAAGTTGTCTTCCAGATTGGGTTCCGTTCATCTGATTTTTCATGATCTGATATTGAAGAAGTGTGTGGGTGATCCTTCCTTGATTGCCTAATTAGAGAGTGTTGGTTTTTTTATTTCTTATCTTATAAGGAATTTCCATTTGAGATTTTGGATTGTCAAGTCCACTGATTGCGGACCAAAGATATGGCTTCCCTGAAGGTTTAATGAAAGAATCATAAGGTTGAAAAAGCCACTTGGAAAGCTGAAGAGGACATGAAGTAAAAATATCCATTCCTATATTTTCCTTGGGATAATCGTGCTTTAGGTATGTGTCTCCTTGATATCTTTGGTTTTTGTCATTGTTAAAGGTAAGTGTAGTTGAGTTCCGTGTTAAATCATGCTAATGGATGCCCTGTCTCATCATTCAGAGATAAATGATCTTAGGGGGCACATTATAACATCCCAAATTTTTGCCCCCTGAGTTCTTTAGTTTTTACACTCACTGCCCTGACTATGTCTCTTCCAGTAAGTAGGAGTCATTATGAGTCGTGAACTCTAATCGTAGCCCAAATAATGTGTTTGGCTAAGTCTCTGTGTTGGTCACGATTTACAGCCGGTGAATCGTCAAGACTCATTATGAGTCGTCAAGAATAATTATGAGTCATTTAGGGGCTCTTGTATCCAAACCAGTAAAGGTGGTCAATGTTTCTTTCTTGTCTACGATTTGACCTCATGATTCGTAAGGTCTGAATACAATTCATAGGGCACTACTCATAGTTAGACCAGTGTTGGTGCCCATGGATGTTGTCCAGCCTACAACTAAATGTCATGAGTCGTATGATGACCCTACGGGTCATAAGGTCACCTGTAACGACTGGGTGATAGTTTTTCAGCCCTTTTTAGGGCACTTTGGACATTTCATCTTTTCCCTAATAATAAACCATGACTTAAAAACCCTTTAGGGTATCATTATCACTCCAAAAATATCAAATAACTTCTTAAACTCTCTAAAATTCTCTCAAGAAAAAACACTAGTGTTTTCAAACAATTGGCATCTAAGGGCTCAAGGGTTTATTTCTCTCCATACTTCTCTATACTTTCAGGCATGTTACTCTTCCCCAAATATTTTTTTGTTAAATCATGTGTTTTAAAGTTTTATTCATGTGATTTTGATGATAGTTTTGGAACTTCGATTGAGGGTTTTGAATGTTTTTTTTGAATAATGCTTCCCATGGTTTACATATGTTTGTTCATGCTTTATTTAAGGTTTTAAACTTGTGGGGTGCATGGGCATGGTGAATAAACTGGGGGATTGTAATTTTCCCAAATTTTGTGAATATTGACTATCGAATTGGTAATAACCTCAATCCAATCTTATATAATTTGTTTAGAGTATGAGTATAGTTGCATTAGACTACTTTTGGAATAATTGCATGATATAATGAGGTTATTGAAAGATGATGGTTTTATTTAATGAACAAAAGGGGTCAGTATTCCCCCCACCTTGTATTAATGAACAAAGGGAGTTGTTTTCCCCAAGTAAATGAAATTTTATTAGCATAATGATGTTACCTTCCAAGTGTAGTTGGTATGATGATACCAATAGTGTATGCCTTAAAGAGAGTTGTGAAAGTCCCGAGGGACCAATAGTGGAAACCACATTTTCTGGTGTAGGTGGTCTAAATGATAGGGTGGTTCGTGTCCCCCTTCTCAATTGATTGGGTTGTTTAAGTCCCCCATGTTAAAAATTACCAGGTGCTTAAGTCTCCCTTAATATATGACCAGGAGGTTCGATCCCCCCAAGTTACCTATGTACAGATGATTATTCTCTAGTTCATATGGCTACACGTACTGAGGCCGTTTCAGTTGGGGAAGAGCTGGACCTATATTGCCCGTGAGTGCCTTCTTATGAAGGCTAATCTACATAGTCCAAGATAATGTTTTAAGGTTCGTGCTAAGACTTTTTTCCTATCCCATCTTTTTATATAAGTATATATATGCATACATGTATGTAATATGTACATTTAGTTGAAACAGAATCACAATTGTCATTATATCATTCTTATCCCTAAGTTACATTCTAGCGCCCGACCTGTTAACCGTTATCGGACACTGTATCCCCATGTGATATAAGAACCAAAGAGACTTCTACTTTTCCTGTGCAGTAATAGTATATATAGATTGTCAGCAGTTATCTTGAAGTTGTGAGCCTCCTTCTTCCGAAAGGTCGTTACTTCTTGGCTTATCTTCTATCATAGACTTTTTTGGACTTATTTTGGATATATTCAGGGGCATGTCCCGACATTTGTTTGATTTAGTTTTTTCAGAAAGGATTTGTGGATGACTATGGACTGGGTATTGGTTGTGGTTGTATCTTATACTTCTTGAATTCTGATTATTCTATCTTGTTATATGTTTTGGATTCAACCATTGTTAGTGTATTGTGTTCTCAATTAAGTACGATGGTGTAGGTATGATATAGAGATGTACCCAAGGTAATATGTGGCTGAATAATTTCTTAAGGTTATAAAGTATTGGATTTGGTTAGATAGAACCCCTGAGTTGCGAAGTGTAAAGAAGGCTAGTCATATAGTGTAATGGTGTTATTAATAGCTAAGTTAGGAGTTGACAATCTTTGGTCTTGGTGTATTGTTAATTCTCATGGTTTAGGGGAAAATATAAGCTAAGAGGTGTGATATTAGTAAATTAAGAATAAAAAGGCAGATTATGTGTTTAGTGAGGTAGGTATGTTTACCAAGAAGAGTGTAAGTATATGACGATGAGTATTGAAGCTAGAGAAATTTAAGGGTGGTATAGATGAAAGAAGTGTCCAAGAATGAAACTGGTATTTTCAAAATATAGTTTATCGGGTGATTTGATCATTTAAGTGTAGACTATTAGAGTAAAGAAGTTATGGCCCAGTCGTAAGGATATGGAACAGACCCATAGATTTTGAATGTTGGCTTTAATCTAAGGGGAATATGGTTGGGTGAAGAACCAAATCATGTTTTGTGAGTTGGATTATGATGCATGTGAATAAGAGTTATGATAAGATAATGATCCATTCTAACTCTAGCATATTCCTTTGCTTAGATTTCAATTATTATTACACCCTATCAATGTCTTGCATGATAGAGCCATGCCCGTGGCCAATTCTTATACACTTCATGTATATTCGTGTTCATTATAATCTCCTTGCAAAATAAGTAATAGCTTTACTCTATGATCCTAGTAATCCACCATGAATCTATAAATTCCAATCCTATTTTAATTAACTTATGATATATATATGAACTTATGCTTCATAGTTTGCCTATTTTCCTGAACTCATATTACACTCTTAATGGCTAGTGAAATTAACATTATGCCATATATCTTGTCAATTTAGACCTTTTTAATGAATCCATGTCGATGATAGTCTATTCCTCAGGACACAGTCAAGTGTTAAAGTTATGTATAATATTCTTCCATGCTTTAGGTCCTTATGTTCTATCACTTCAGTGATCCTCCTTATGTTAATATAATGGTTATGAAAATGGATGAACAACGGGTTAGATTGGAGAGAGTAGATGTTCCTTATTAGAGAAATTTATCGTGTGCTTGTTTTATCTTAGTCTAATAGTGTAAAGTACGGTTGAGGCAAAGCTTTGGTATATGTTATAGATAGTTGAGGATTTTTTCTGTGATTTTTGGAGACAATTCATGAAACTATTATTGGTAGAGGTATTTGTAAATATAAAAAGAAATTCCTAGATGGGTTGGTCTCCTAGAAGTTCATATGTGGTTATAACAATAGGATTGAATGTCATGTTGGTGTATAAGTTGATGAATGCATTATACACTAGTGAATTCCTAATAAGAGCTCAGAGTTAGTTATTCAAGTGGTAAGGAGTATTATTCTTGAGATGAGAGCTCTGAAGAGACATAGGATATTGAATCCCGTAGTTTAGACTAATATTATTGTGTTATGTGTGTTACCTTGTGATTTTGAGTTAGGCTTGCACATGGTGAGAGTATGTAGTTCAACTCAGACTTTAGTTGGGGTACTCATATGTACCTATGTGAAAGTAATAAGTTGCATCAATGAAGTGTAGTATGTAAGAGGTAACGAATAGTTTAGAAGAGTGTGTGAGAAATGTTGTTAAGCTTTAAAGTCAACAGTTGCATTTCCTAAGGCATAGTAACATTGTTCTAGCTTCTGTTCTATATGCTTATATACCATGTTATATAATTTTAGCCGTGTTGTGATTCCTTATTTTAATTCCATATCCAGATCATGCCCAAAATTCTTTCCCTCTATTGTTATTAGAAGTTAAGAGAGTTTAAGGAAACTCATATTTCCTTCTTAGTAACTCTAGGAAGTCTTATTGCATTAGCTATCACTTCACAGTTTTATATGTATGATCGTGTCATGAATTATTCAATTGAGTTCTTAACTCTTTTCATGAATTAGTTCCTTATAGTCAATCAAGTCAGCTGAGAAATCAGTTTCATGTTAGGGGTTGTCTTTTTAGCTCATCTATATCCCTTATTTGCATACATGATGGCTAAGTGCCACTATTTGTTCACTCCTAACAATTATTCAATGGGAGTAAGAGATTTATCTCTTATAATTTCACTTTTCTATTTTCATGACAACATTGTTCCACACATTTCCTGCGCATGTGTTCATATTCCATATGTATCAGCTGAGTCAATAATCTATCAGAAGGTAATTCCAGTTACAAAACATGATCAACTTTAGAAATTCAATTTCATGTTTGTAACTACATTCTTTCATCCCAATATTGGTCTTCATTCAAAGATGAACATTCTAAGAGGGAGATACAGTAATACCCTACAATTTCTAGCTAAGCGTCTAATTTTTAGCATTGTTCAATCAAATTACAAGTAAGCGCATATGAATTTGTCATGATTCTCTCAATTTACAAGAGATTCAAACTTACTATTTTTGTTTTCAAGCTTATTACAGTATGATTCAAATTTCAGTTATAATCTTATGATCTCAGATAAGTTATGAAATTCACAGATTTCATTATGAGTATGATTTAAGTAAGAGAAGCATTGTTGGTTTTTATTTTATCAAGCCATATTCTATTTTAAGCTGAATTTCATAAGTATGAGCATACACGTATATTCTTTAGGTTCCATATTTAGCACCGATAGGAGAATGTGGGTTTAGTGCATCCTATTTCTAAAAAACTATGTGCTACCATAGGTTTAAGGGACTTCAACATAGAGTGTCTCCTTGCCCAAATAGGCTCAGTTTAGTGATCAACCGAGTTCAGTTAAGGTTTTATTCTGATGAAAAGGATAGAACAACTCTCCTCAAAATAGGTAAGATGTTGCACTCCATGATAGCTCACATTGTTTATGTCGGTTATAAGAATCTCCCACAGAAGTAAAGATTTTAGAAACCAAGTGTAATGACTCACAAGCTTTATTCAAATGTTGTTTTATGATTTATGCTTATGTTATTTCAGCTTTCAATTTTATTTATGATGAAGTTGAGTCTATTTAAACTTAGCATGCATGTTTTAATCTTATAAAATATATCAGTTTTTACTTATTGAATTCACCCCATCATACTCAAAACATTTAGAAGTACTAACCACATATACGTCTGTTTGGATACATTGTTTTATAATGTAGGTATCAATTGTAGCCCACAAAATCATGATGAAGCAGTTCCTAGCTTCCAGCAAACAGGTGATGAGTTCTCTTTATTCAAGGACTCCAGTAAGTTTGTAGATTCTGCATTTTATTTTATTCATTTTTATTGATTTATTATAACTAGGGGTCATGTCCCGGCTACCTATAATCAGTACTAGTAGAGTCTTCATAGACAGTCATTCAGAGTTGATGTATTCAGTTTTAATTTTCTTTTGTATAAACAATATTATATTAATCAAGTTCATCTAATGATATATCTTCTGCTTATTATTTATAGTATAATGTACTTTATTTAGTTGCTCGCGAATTATGCCAGCATCATGGGTTACCTTGGGATTACTTGTGGTTGTAAGCATTGTATGACGTCCTAGATTAGTCTCGAAGCATTACAAGAAGGTGTTCTAATAGTTGAGACAAGACCTGGAATCTAGTTCACGACCAACAACTTATTGATTCAAGGGTAAGAACTATCTTCAAGATGCCATAGGTTCTTCTCTTGATCATGTTCACTCCTCCGAACAATGATATTCTTTTATTAATTATTTTGGAATGTCTCTTTAGACTTTAGTTTTATGGTTTAATGTTTGATCTTGTATGGTTATTTTCAGATCTTGGGAGTTGTAGTAGGCAATTTGTTTATTTTTTACATTTTATTAATTATCTACTTTGAATTTTTTATTTATTAAATTGGAAATTTTAATATTGTTAAAAAGACTGGATAAAAGGTTAGGTCAATAATTAAGTTGGATGGTTCTCCCACCAAAAGGTTATTTTTGGTGCCATTCAAAAATATTTTGGTCATGACAAATTGGCTATTCCAATGATTTGGAAATAAAGATATCAAAAACAAAATGGTTTCACAATAAAAAAAAAACAAGCATTTTCACATTAACTCTATTAGAAATGCAATTTAACTGATCATCTATTTCCAAGATAGAATAGCTATAAAATAGTACCATGGACAATTCACACTTTTTTTAAAGTGTCACTATGGTCAAATGACTACGCCTACCACCTGGGCTCCTGACTGATCTCCTGCTCTACCTACCTGACAACCTCCATGAGCACCCTGGGGACAATCCCTACGACTATGCATACCACCTATAGTTGAGAGATGAACTGCTCTAATAGGGGAACACTCTGAGCCGCGGTAATAATCACCACACAACTAGGGAACTCTTTCGAGTAATGTTCAAAATCTCCTCATCCATAACATGCCCCATGAGCCAAAACATAACCAAAAGATTTTTCTAACACAAAATAACCACCTCAATTCACACAACAAGAAAATGAGCCCCTCGAAGATTGACCCCTACCCTGACCAGGTTGATCACTGACACAAGATCGACCTCCATCAGTAATTTAGAGCACTGCCTCAACGGGTCTACTGGGCTAATTCGGAGGCTGATATAGTGGCCGTGAAGGGTATCTACTATGATAACTTCTACCTCTGAATTAGGAGCTACTATGGCTCCCAAAAAAACTACCCTTATATCGAGGTCTATTATCGTTATCCCTTTGGGCCTCATAATGCATCTTCTCCATCACTTGAGCATGGTAAGACACGTTAGCAAAACACCTAATCTTAATGACCAAGCTCTATTTGGACATGCAAAGAGGAAGTCTCAATCCTCAAACAAAGCAATAGACCCTTTCATACTCCATAGCCAGAATAGAAGTATCATGCCTAACCAACTTATAAATTTGATTCTCATACTCCTTAACCATCATGGAGACCTGATCTAACCTCGAGAACTGATCTGTTAAATGATCCCTAAGACTGTGAGGCATGTACTTCTCTAAAAAAATCTTTAAAACTGAGTCCATGTCAAAGGAGAAGATCTAGCTAGCCTGGTATCAAGATGAACTCTCCGCTAATGTCGAGCCACCAAGTCTAACTCAAAAGTAGTGTAATCTACACCATAAGTCTCAACTAGGCCCAAATTACAGAGCCTATCCTCACAAGCAATTAGGATCTCATATGCATCCTTGTCGGGTGCAACGAAAAACCTAGCGGGAGCAAATCTCAAGAATCTTCCCAATATATTCTGCTCCTCAACAAACATAGTAGGTTAAGCAACCACTGGCTGAGAAACTACTAGGTGAGAAATTATAGGTGCAGGTGGGACCTTAACTCCGGGAGTCACAGCTACAGGTTATGCCCCCATCTGAATACCATTCTGATCCATATACTAGAACCATTAGATGGTTCACCACCAACCAACCCTAAAATCTAAACCAAAGTATCCCTATGAATAAAGAAATAAATATCGCAGGATCTTGGGTTGATCCCTTGCCCACCGCTTGTTGGGTGGAAAATTCTCTACCTCAGGAGTGGGGATAGGGTCTGATGAAACCCATTATCTTAGACCCTAGCTGAGGACACATATCAAGAATGTCCATGACCTCTGGGTCATCTACGAACAATGATAAAATACCTAGGCTCGGTCTCGAGACTCTCATCTCATGTAGCGGTAGCATGTATCCTAGCCATCTGTGAAAGAGTGAAACCAAAGAAATGCCTTAGAAACCAACTTAGACACTTAACGCGAAATGAGTGAAAGAAGAAAAAACTACTAAGAATTTCCTATAGACTCCAAAAAATAAAAAACAGACGTCATTGTTCTAATCCATGGGACTATACTAGACACTTGCTCTTGTACCAATAATATCAGTGAAAGTGAGGCTCTGATACCAATTTGTCATACCTCGATTTGCAAGTCTTAATAGCATCTACTCTATCCCTCTAGTAGGTTAGTCGAACCATTGCCCAGAGCTAATTATAATGGACTAACTTGGTAGGAAATACCCTAACAGGAGAAATAAACAATATAACTCATAAATAAGCAAGGTAATAGAAATAGTCTTAAAGGTGGTCATAACATAGAAAAGCATCACACAACCTGGTAGAGTCAGTACAAAAGCTATAACACATACACCATGAGTTTTAAAATAGTTAATACAATTTTTCTCTAAACAAAACACTAAACATAGAAAAACAAAAAGAAATAGGCCATCTCTAGCAGCAAGAGCTCACCCTATCTCCAAAGTCCAAAAAAATACAACCGTTGAATTGGCAATGACAACTAGTACTTGGATCTACACCACAAGGTATAAAAGTGTAGTATGAGTACCAAAACCATGAGTACTCAGTAGACATCGTCGATCGACTGAGCTAAATTATGATATAAATATGATAAAGTGCAAGATTACATAGCTAAGTCAAAATAAAGGGGCAAACTTGGAAGTAACCCCAACTTGACTATGCATAATTAAATACATAAATCAAAACAAAACATAAAGATCAAGTAATTATATCTCCAAAAATGGCCACCATAAACCAATAATTATGGAAAAGTAAATAACTCAACTTAGACCTCTATAATCCTGGAAGATACAGTAAAGGAAAAATATAACACATACCCGAGTAACCATAATTTACCAATCAACATCCAATCACTGAGGACCCATTTGGAATATGTCACACTAAGAACCACTTCTCCGACCAGACTTATATCGGTGTTCAAATCCTTAATATCCTAACCAATAGCTGTAATCAAACCATTATGTATATATATATCATAAATATCATAATCAATTGTTAGACTCAAACTGGTACATATATCATAAATATCAAAATCAATAACCGAGCTTGAACAAGTATTCATATATCATAATATCAAAAGCAATAGTCGAACTCAAATCGTTATTCATATATCATCAATATTAAAATCAATAACCCTACTTAAACCGGTAATCATATATCATCAGTACAAAAATCAATAGCCAGACTCAAACCGATATTCATATCATTAAAATCATAACTACCGAGTTTTATATCATTAGCATCAAAGCGAATATCAAACCATCATGACCATTAAGTATCTAGTCTCGTCAAATCCCATAATAAGCATTTGAAAATGTATAACAAGAATATAAAGGCTTACCAAAACTAGTTCAAGTCTTGGCCTAAGGAGGGACAAAGGGACCCACTTCTAATCCCCGAATCCCTTATAAGAAAACTTTACCCTGGACTATACTAAGGTATATAAATCTACTTTAAGATGTTAATAAAGTCTTAATTATCCCTAAGAGAGAAATTCTACTAAGTAACAAAGCAACTAAGCCAACTATGCCCAAATTATGCCTCCAAATAGCATAAAAGGACACACTAACACAAATAATGTCACTCGTATCACAAATATATAAAACCCTATCTAACATAATATCATAAGCATAGTATGAAATAGATAAATCTATATGGGAGAAAAACCTATCCTACCTCGATGCCAAAGAAAGCTTGAAGAATCTACTAAATCACTGATTTTCCCTTTCGAGAAGCTTTGCCATGCTATCAAAATTACAATCTACTCATAAAAATGAGAACAATGATACCCATATTGTACTATTGTTCTTCGGGTCCAAAATCATGCAAAAATCTCATATGGGGCCCACTTATGGAAATCATATTTTTGAAACCATCTCAATGTCCCTCTATGCTCAAGGAATATTTTTCCTAAAAAAATGGGTGAATTTCGAGCTATATTGGTGGTAAAAATCAAGTCACCAATATTTTGGGATTTTTAGATGAGAATGGGAAAGTCAATCATCAAAATAAAGGAATCTTACCTCAAATTTGAAGGAGAATTGCATAACTAACCTTTATCCAAGCTCCCCAAAGAACTCACAATGATATTCCTAAGCTTTCCTAATTTTTAGGGCTTAAAAATCTTAGGGATGGAAAAGAAATAGTGAAAAATAGGATGAAGGGGGTATTTATACCCTTCCTAGATATATGGGCATTGTATTCATGATCTTTTGATCGCATATGCAAAGATTACTTACTGGTCACCCTATCTCTTATGCAATATTCAATAGTCGTGTACGTGAATCTTGCATCACTACTGAGGATGTTGCTTATGCGACAAGATTATTTATGAAAAAAATTGCCATTTATGCGATACTTTCTGTTGGTCGCTAATCGCTTAAGTGATTGGGGACTTTCGAATGTGAGTGCACCAACACCAGTTGAAACTTGAAAATTCACCAAACACCTCGAGATTAATCATGAACCTTATACACACAAATGGTGCTAGCCTATTAAATTCTATGTAAGGCCCTGAATCTGGTACCCAGGATGCTACACGATGCTTATAAATCCAAAGGACAACAAGCTAACCCATGACTAATATATGTACCTAAACACTGCATAATATACAGTATAAATGCGTAAATAAAGGATGTAAGGCCATAAAGTTCAAAACTGATAAAATAATCTCTGAATGATATGGTATCACAATACCAAAACAAAACCTGAAATAAACTATCTGAACATGATAGTCTAAAAAGCCTCTAACTGATTGAACCGTCTGAATAAGGAGTTAATGGGACATGTCCCTAACTAACTCCAACTACTGAAATAAATTAATTAATAAGATAATAAAGTTATGGTCATCTTCTCGAAGGATAAGGACTCACTGCTAACTCTGACTGCTGAGACTGGAATGCTACGGATGCTCTGGAGCTCATGCTTCTGAACCAATAACATAAAATACCATAGCACAAATGCGTCAGTATGTTTGAATGTACTGGTATGCATGTGAGATAGGCTGAATGCAAAAGGGTTCACATGCATGAACTATACTTAACTGACTGCATAACATAAATGTGAGAATACATGCATGAATACATAATAACTGTAACTGAGTTTGTATTAACATGATTACTGAGTCAGAGTATTGATAACATGAGATACTGATATCTGTATAACTAAAGTAACTGATACTGAGTGATTGTATCTGACAGTCTAGGTTCTGATGAAACTAGCTGATTTTCGTACCGTTCTGAGTTGACTGTATCTGACAGTTCAGAATCCTGTAGAACTATCTGAGTTCTATTACTGAGACTGAATAACTGTATCTAAAAGTCCTGATTTTGTACTGAGACTATGGGAAGGTGTCATCTAACCTATATGCCCTAAATAATGCATTATAGTTGAGTTGGGGTCCAATCTGTAACCCCAATTAGAAGGGTGTCAATACTGCGCCAGTGGTAAGGATAAGTTGTGGGTGACCCTCATCTGACAGTTTCCCCAAAGTAGAACGGTGGGACCCTCATCTGACAGTATTTATCCACCTCATCAACCCTTATCTGATAGTGTTGATATCTCAACCTATGCTGGCTATATAGTTATGGAATTCAAGTATGACATCTAAGAATCATGCCCTCATCTGACAGTGTGTGTTCCCATCCTTGGGTTCACTCGGTGCTAATTACTACTCCCATCTGAATAGACACGGAACATAGATTACTAAACTAAATTGGACTGAATTAACTAAGTTTCATCAACTAATGATATACTACTGAGATTACTGAATTTCTGAGATTTCTGAGATTACTGAGTTTACTGACTTTTCCTGAGTCACATGACTGGCAAAATTTCTATGAACATGGCTCAACTGAGAGTATCTTGAAAACATAACACTGGCTCTAGGCACACAGCTAATTGTCGGGTACAAGTACCCCCAGGACTCGATAGCATGAAACTGACAAATCATGACTTTCTTGAATACATGACCAACATCATAATAAGTTGCAGATTTCATGAAGTAAAAGTTTTAAAGCACCACAAGGATTTCACATGTATCCATAACTAACTGACTAAAACATTTCATCAAACATTTGACATGTATAAACTTGTACATGATTGGGGATTTCATATTATCATACTATCATACTAGTATGGCACTTTTCCTTCACATAGGCATTAAATTGAACACATGGGAAGTATGCTTTGGTTATACGATCATCAACACATCTAATAATCATGAATACATCAATCAACATGTAAATTTAAGGGTTTATCATGATTATTATGTAAATCACCAGATCCTAGGGTCAATCATTGGAATATGTAATTTCAAACATGAATCAAAACCCTACAACGTCAGGAACATGAATTTCAATTCAATTTAAATCATGAACAATCATAAATATACAAATTTTGGATTTTGAAAAGAGATTCCTGAGCTTCATGGGTGAAAAGGACCCATGAATCAACACATGACATACCTGGGTTGTGAATTTCTTGAAGTTTCTATACTTGAAGAAATTAGAATCTCTTAATTTCTTGAAGAATGATTTGGATCTTATTCTAGGGTATTATCTTTGAAAGAAAACCCTAATTTGATGTTGTAGATGGATAATGAACTTATGAGACTTGGTCTGATATAATTAGGGGTTAAATGGGTAGAAAAAGACCCAAATACCCTTTTAAAAATGACTTTAAAATAACTAAATGAACTATGCGATGGAGGGTGCAACGGTCCATCGCTGGGCTGATGGTCCGTCGGTTTTGACAGTCGCACCTGGGTAGAATAGGGGTTCACTACCTCTGCTGCAATAGTTTGGGCGATGGTCCATCGCTAGCTCGACGGTCTGTCAACCTAAGTTGTCGCCCTTAGGAAGAATATGGTCTCACTGCCTCCGCTGTGATGGTCCATCGCTAGCTCGACTATCTGTTGTCCCTCATCATCGCACCTGGGCAGTTTTGACTGCTTTCTGTAAAACGGCCATAACTTTCTACCCCGATACCGGATTTAGACAAAATTGGTATCATTAGAAAGCTAATTCAATTTCCCACTCAAATAAAAGTGAAAATCTTACAAATATCACACGTATAAAAGTGGATTCATCTATCAAAGTAGGTTTCTATTATACTTGGGATAATTTTAAGCTAAGTAGAAATACGGAGTATTACAATATCTCACTCTTGAGAACATTCGTCCTCGAATAAGACTGAGTGAGAGGGGAGAAGATAAATCGACGTACATACTGAACATGAGTAACTGAAGCATGATCTCATGACTGACATGACTGATAACTAAATATATCATACCGGACATGCATATTTGATGCATGTGTAATTGATTTATGAATGCATGACTGAGTGTTCTATTGAACCAAGGTTCTCACAATCAGAATGCATGTATGATGCATGATTATATAAATAAACGGATACATGAATGCATGAATGACTATGCAATGATACCTAATACCAAATTTATTATGGAATTCTAAACATGAACAGTTTACCAAGCTTGTCATTGAAATCTAAACATGTAACTGAAAAGCTTAAGGAGAACTGTTTCCTTGAGCTAGATCTGAGTTGGCGGAGAAGAGGTGAGGATACCTGGTAAGCATGTCTACTTTTTCTTCCCAAGTAGCTCCCTAGACAGACTGATTTTTCCAAAGAACTTTGACTAGAGGGACTTCTTTATTCCTTAGTCTACGAGTCTGATAGTCTAGGATTTCGACTGGAATCTCTTCATAAGAGAGCCTGTTCTAAACATCTATGCTCTGAATAGGGACTACAACTGTTGGGTCACCTATGAACTTCTTGATCAAAATTACATGGAAGACTTGATTAACTAAGGCTAGATCTGAAGGAAATTCGAGCTCATAAGCTACCTTGCCTAAACGACTAAGAATTTTGAAGGAACCGATATATCGGGGACTGAGCTTTCCCTTCTTGCCGAATCTCTTCACTCCCTTCATGGAAGAGATCTTTAGATAGACATCATCACCAATCTCAAGCTCTAGATCCTTTCTACGCACATCTGCATAAGACTTTTGTCGGCTCTAAGCAGCCTAGAGTTTTTCTCTGATGAACTGGACTTTTTCTAAGACATCAAATACTAAGTCAGGCCCTATGACTGAGGCCTCACTAACTTCGAACCAACCAATTGGAGATATGCATCTTGTACCATAGAGAACTTCAAATGAAGCCATCCAAATACTGGAATGATAGCTATTGGTATATGCAAACTCAATCAAAGGCAAGTGGTCATCCCAACTACCCTTAAAATCAATTACACTTGCCCTTAGCATGTCTTCTAAAGTCTGAATGGTCCTTTCTGTGTGAACATCTATCTGAGGATGAAAGGTGGTACTAAGATAAACTTGGGTACCAAGACCCTTTTGAAAAGCTTTCCAGAACTGAAAGGTGAACTGGGTACCTCTAACTGAGATAATAGATAACGGAACACCATGCAATCTGACCAACTCTATGATGTAGAGTTTGGCATAATCCGCGGCTAAATAAGAGGTATGGACTGGAAGGAAATGAGTTGATTTGGTCATCCTATCTACAATAACCCAAACTGAATCATGCTGTCAATGAGTATGAGGCAAACTCGTCATAAAGTCCATATTCACTTCTTCCCACTTCAAAATAGGAATATTGAACTCCTGCATGGACCCACTAGGCTTCTGATGCTCTATCTTAACTTGCTGACATGTAGAACACTTAGCCACAAACTCTGTAATATTTCTCTTCGTCCCACTCCACTAATAGATTTTCCTCAAGTCATGGTACATCTTTGTGGCCCCAGGGTGAATAGAGTAGCGTGCACTATGCGCTTCTGAAAGAATTCGCTGCCTTAAGTCGTCTACACCTGGAACACACAAACGACCCTGACAATACAATACACCATCTCCACCTTGGGAGAAAACCTCTACTTTCTGATCCTTAACTGAATCTTTCAAATTGACTAGACTGGAATCTCTATCTTGCTTTTGTTTCACCTCGAAAACTAGAGATGATTCTGAACTACTCTAAACCCATTTGTCACCCTCCTCTATATCGACTAAGCGAACACCTAGTCTGGCATGCTGATGGATTTCCTGAGCTAACTTTTTCTTATTATGCTCAACATGAGCAACACTACCCATAGACAGTCTACTGAGAGCGTCGTCCATAACGTTGGCCTTACCCGGATGATTAAGGACACTCATGTCATCATCTTTCAAGAGTTCTAACCACCTTCTCTGACAAAGATTGAGATATTTCTGAGAAAAGACATACTTAAGTCTCTTATGATCTGTGAACACATCTATATGAACTCCATATAGTTAATGCCTCCAAATTTTCAAGGCAAAAACTACGGCTTCTAACTCAAAATAATGAGTAGGATAATTCTTCTCATGGGGTTTAAGATTTCTAGAGGTGTAGGCTATGACCTTACCATGCTGCATGAGGACACAACCAGAAACTACTCTGGATGCATCACAATACACTACAAACCCATCTGAACCATCTGGAAGAGCTAAGATTGGAGCTGAGGTGAGTCGAGTCTTTAACTCCTCAAAACTTTTCTTGCAAAGATATAACCATTGAAACTTGACTTTCTTCTGAGTCAATCCATACATAGGGGATGCAATAGAAGAAAATCTCTCAATAAACCATCTGTAATAGCTAGCCAAACCCAAGAAACTCCTGATATCTGATGGAGAGACAGGTCTAGGCCCGTTTCTTACTGCTTTGGTCAATTGAGGATCAACCCTAATACCATCACCAGAAATGATATGACCAAGGAATGCTACTGACCTTAGCCAAAATTCGTACTTACTGAATTTGGTGAACATCTGATGATCTCTGAGAGTATGAAGTATGATTCTAAGATGGTCTACATGATCGCTCTCACTGCGGGAATAAACCAGAATATAATCTATGAAGACTATGACGAACATATCTAAGTACTGCTTGAACACCCGGTTCATCAAGTCTATGAAAGTTGTTGGGGCATTGGTAAGACCAAAGGACATAACTAATAATTCAAAGTGACCATACCGAGTATGGAAGGCCATTTTCAGAATGTCACATTCTCTGAATCTAAGTTTATGATATCCGGATCTGAGGTCTATCTTATAGAAATAGCTGGCACCCTGAAGTTGGTCGAACAAGTCATCGATCCTAGGAAGTGGATAATTGTTCTTGATAGTGACTTTATTGAGCTGATGGTAATCAATGCACATTCTTAGAGAACCGTCTTTATTGTGCACGAATAAGATTGGTGCGCCCCACGGGGACACACTGGGCCAGATGAATCCCTTATGTAAGAGATCCTTCAACTGCTTCTTCAACTCTCTGAGTTCTTCTGGTGCCATTCTATATGGCTGAATAGATATAGACTAAGTATCTAGAAGAATATCAATGGTGAAGTTTATTTACCTTTTGGGAGGAATTCCTGGAAGATCTTCAGGAAAGACATTTGAATATTCATTCATGACTAGGACGGAATCAATACTGGAAGTTTTAGAACTATTGTCCTTAACTCGAATAAGGTGATAGACACATCCCTTAGATATCATTTTTCGTTCCTGAAGGTAGGAAACAAGCTCACCTCTGAATGCTAGAGTACTACCTCTCTACTCTAGGATAGGTTCATTCGGAAACTGAAACTGGACTATTCTATTTCTACAGTCTACTGTGGCATAGAAGAAATGAAGCTAATCCATGCTGAGAATGATATCAAAATTAGTCATCTATAACTCAACTAAATCTGCTAAGGTGATTTTCTAAAATATCATGATCGGGAAGTTCCTGTATACCCACCGGGCTATGATGGTTTTAACCACTGGGGTAGAGACTGAAAGGGGCTCGGCTAGAATTTTTAGATTGACTCCAAAATCAATTGCTATATAGGGAGTAACGAAAGACAAAGAAGCTCCTGGATTTAGCAAAGGGTAAACATACACATGAAAGATCTGTAATATACCAGTAACCAGATCAGGAGAACTTCCCTAATCTTGCCGGGACTGGAGAGCATAAAGTCGATTTGGTCATTTCCCACTAGTAGCACTGGAGATGGCACCCTGCTAATTTAGGCAACCGGACTGAGCTGAGGAACAGTTCTGCTGACCCTGATAGCCTGACTGGGGAAAATCTCTGACTCTGTGGCCTGTCTTTCCATATTTGAAAAAGACATCGCTACCAGCTCTGCAAGCACCCTTGTGGTTCTTACCACAAGTTTGACAAAGGGGAATAGTTCAGGCATTGATGACACTACCCTGAGACTTAGAGCCTGGCACCCTATCTCTATTACCATCCTTGAACTTAGGAGCTGGAGCACTGGCTAAAGAAGGAGCTGGAAATGATGACTTAGGATGAAAATGAGAACGGTTTCCTCCTTATAATTTGGGCTAAGCAAAGTTGAAACTACCTTTCCTTGCTCTCTTATTCTGCTTCTCCCTCATCTTAATCTTTTGCTATTCTATCTGGTGAGCATGGGTCATAAGCCTTGCTATATTTATGTCACTATTTAACATGATAGACCTGCACTCATTGATTACACTATCATTCACCCTAAAAAAAACTTACTCATCTTGGCCCTGCTATCTGCAACCACATGAGGAGTATATCTAGCTAGTTGAGTAAACTTAAGAGAATACTTTTTCACTGTCATGTTGCCCTGCTTGAGGCTGATAAATTCCAACACCATAGCTTCTCTCAGCACTAGGGGAAAGAATCTATCTAAGAATACGATGACAAACTTCTCCCACTCAATAGGCCCTGCATCATCGAGCCTTTCTAACTTCCACTATTTAAACCAAGTGTTAGCAATATCCTGAAAATGATATACAACTAGCTTAGTACTCTCACTAGAGGTAACCCCCATGATATCCGTAACCTTCTAAACCTGGTCAAGGAATTCCTGAAGGTCCTCATCTGACTTAGACCCGTGAAAGAATGGAGGATTCATTTGGGTAAAGTCCCAAATCCTGGCTACAGCTGAATTGGCTACTGGGTTGGATGGAACAACAGATGGTCATTCATTCTGAGCATCAACTGACTGAGCAAGAGTAGTGAATGCATCTCTAAACTCTGTATGAGAAACATGTTCGCCCAAAGTATCTTTGGGCTGAGGGGCTGGCTGATTCCCATTTCTTCTTTTAGGAGGCATGTTTTGTAGAAAAAAGGGGGGAATGAATTAGACCAGACTGAGAGATTTACTGGATATTATTCTTACTGGCATGACATAAATACTAAAAGAAGGGAAACTATTCCTAAAACATCTCATAGCCTTCTACACATAAATGTGGCATGCAACACACCCATGTACAAGATTCTACTAGATGCGGCTTCCAGACATCCTAGGACTCTATTGAACCTTAGGCTCTAATACCAAGTTTTTAATGCCCCGCCTCTAGTACCAAAATGCTACATGGTGCTCATGACCCCGAAGGACCACAAGCTAACCCATGACTTATATCTATACCTAAACACTGCATAATATACAGTATAAGTGAAGAAATAAAAGTTATAAGGCCATAAGGTTCAAAACTAATAAAACAATCTCTGAATGATATGGTATCACAATACCAAAAAAAAACCTGAAATAAATTGTCTGAACAGGATAGTTTGAAAAGCCTCTAGCTAATTGAACTGTCTTAATAAGGAGTTAATGGGACATGTCCCCAACTAACTCCAACTACTGAAATAAATTAATTAATGAGATAATAAAGTAATGTTCATGTCCTCAAAGGATGAGGACTCACTTCTAACTCTGACTGCTCAAACTGGAATGCTATTAATTCTCTGGAGCTCGTGTTTTTGAACCTATGGTATAAAGCACCATAGCATAAATGTGTTATTACGTTTGAATGTACTGGTATGCATGTGAGATAGGCTGAATGCAAAAGGGTTCACATGCATGAACTATACTTAACTGACTGCATAACATGAATGTGAGAATACATGCATGAATACATAATAACTGTAACTAAATTCGTAATAACATGATTACTGAGTTTGAGTACTAATAACATGAGATAATGATATTTGTATAACTGAAATAACAGATACTGAGAGACTGTATCTGAGAGTCTAAGTTCTTATGGAACTAGCTAAATTTCATACTATTCTGAGATGACTGTATCTGATAGTCTTGAATCCTGTAGAACAATGTGAGTTCTATTAATGCGACTAAATAACTGTATCTGACAGTCCTGATTCTGTACTAAAACTGTGGGAAGTAGTCATCTAACTGACATGCCCCAAATAATGCATTATAGCTGAGTTGGGGTCCAATCTGTAACCTCAAATGGAAGGGTGTCAATACCGCACCACTGGTAAGGACAAACTGTGGCTGACCCTCATCTGACAGTGTCCCCAAATGAGAATAGTGGGACCCTCATCAAACAGTGTTTATCCACCTTATCAATCCTCATCTGACAGTGTTGATGTCTCAACCTATGTTGGCTACATATTTATGGAACGCAAGGATGACTTCTAAGAATTATACCCTCATCTAACAGTGTGTGTTCCCATCCTTGGGTTCTTTCGATGCTAATTCCTACTCCTATCTGAATAGACACTGAACATGGATTACTGAACTGAACTATGCTGAATTAACTGAGTTTCCTTGACTGACGGAATACTACTAAGATTACTGAATTTCTGAGATTACTGAGTTTACTGAGTTTTCCTGAGTTACATGACTGACTGAATTTCTATGAACATGGATCGACTAAGAGTATTTTGAAAACATGACAATGTCTCTAGGAACACAGCTAATTGTCGGATACAAGTACCCCTAGGACTCGATACCATGAAACTGACAAAGTAAAACTTTCTTGAATACATGACCAACATTATAATCCATAATACAATAAGTTAGAGATTTCATGAAGTAGAAGTTCTAAAGAACCAAAAGGGTTACACATGTATCCATAACTCATTGACTAAGGCATTTCATCATATATTTGACATGCATAAACTTGTACATGATTGGGGATTTCATATTATCATACTGTGATACTAGTATGGCACTTTTCCTTCACATAGGCATTTAATTGAACACATGGGGAGCATGTTTTGGTTATACAATTATCAACACATCTAATAATCATGGATACATTAATCAACGTGTAAATTTAAGGGTTTATCATGATTATTATGCAAATCACCACATCCTAGGGTCAATCATTAGAATATCTAATTTCAAACATGAATCAAAACCCCACAACATCAGGAACATGAATTTCAATTCAATTTAAATCATGACCAATCATAAATACACAAATCTTGGATTTTGAAAAAAGATTCTTGAGATTCATGGGTGAAAGGGACCCATGAATCAACACATGACATACCTGGGTTGTGAGTTTCTTGAAGTTCCTATACTTGAAGAACTTGGAATCTCTTAATTTCTTAAAGAATGATTTGGATCTTGTTCTGGGGTATTATCTTTGAGAGAAAACCCTAATTTGATGTTGTAGATGAATAATAAACTTATGAGCCTTGGTCTAATTTAATTAGGGGTTAAAACGGGTGGAAAAAATACCCAAATACATTTTCTAAAATGACTTTACAATAACTGAATGAACTATGCGATGGTGGGTGGGACGGTCCGTCGCTGGGTTGACGGTCTGTCGGTCCTGACCATTGCACCTGGGAAGAATAGGGGTTCACTGCCTCTGCTACAACGGTTTGGGAGATGGTCATCTCTAGCTTGATGGTTCAACGGCCTAAGTCATCTCCCTTAGGCAGAATGTGGTCTTACTGTCTCCGCTGCGATGGTTTGGACGACGGTCCGTTGCTAGTTCGACGGTCCATCGGCCCTCATCATCTCACCTGGGAAGTTTTGACTACTTTCTATAAAATGGCCATAACTTTCTACCCCGATACCAGATTTGGAAAAAATTGATATCATTGGAAAGGTAATTCAATTTCCCACTCAACTAAAAGTGAAAATCTTAAAAATATCACAATATAAAAGTGGATTCATTTTTCAAAGTAGGTTGCAAACATAGTTGGGATGATTTCAAGCTAAGTAGAAGTATGGGGTATTACATTCTACATTTCAAAATCAAAGACACAGTTGAAATTTCCATCTAAGTTCTTTTCAATGAAAAGTGGGGCCCACACCCAACATACCATTCTCTTAACTTTTGACCAATAACACAAATTGAGCCCGAGTATCTCGGGTTCCAAACTAAAGGTTCACCTAGCCTAAAATCGATATTTCAGAGCTTTTGGAATAGTCAAAATTGGTATACATGGTCGTTGGACTATATTTTTGCCTAATAGCTAATTTGAACTAACAAAGACTTCAAAACAGGGAATTGTCTCTAAGAACCAAAAGAAGTGCCCTGTAATCGAACAGTCAGTCCTAGAAAGTCATAAATGACTTTGGGCAGCTATAGAAAAGCTGTAATTGCAAAAATATTTAGAAATATACGAAATGACCTGAAGGGTCATTACAAAGACAATGGACACCACGATCATGACATCTAGGTATGATCAAGGTGACCCATGTAGGATAACTCCCAAATATTCATCTTGTATGTCTTTGATCGAATATCCATAGATGACTGAACCAACGACAATGGGATCTTCCCAAAATCACATGATCCTCTCACGACTTCAGTCTTGAGATCAGTTCAGTATTTTTTTTATTCACCAGCCCTGCACCAATAACAATGATTATCCTATAATATAATGTACAAAACATGATCTACTATCCCACTTTATTACGGGTGGTAAGGTCTTGCAAATTTGTATCTAACTCCATATTTTTCAAGTAGGGTCTTGAAGATATGATTATAAAAGTTTGAGCCTCCATCACTAGTAATGGATCGAGTTGTACCAAATCTTGAGAAAATATTGTTTTTCAAGAAGGTTATGACACTCCTACCTTAATTATTTGTAAGTGACATTGCCTATACCATTTAGAAAAATAGTAAACAACCACCAAGATGTATTTAATTTAATGTGATCTTAAAAGGGGGCTTATGAATTCAATATCCCAAACATAAAATAACTCGAGCTCAAATATAATCGTCATTGAAAGTTTATGTTTGGAAGAGATGTTTTCTTGCCTTAGACATTTTTCACAAGCCCTACCATACTAATGCACATCTTCATAAATGGTGGTATAATAGAACCACATTGCAAGATCTGATGTCCAGTTCATGCACCTTCATGATGACCTCTAACTGGTGACACGTGATATGTCTGTAAGATACTTATTATTTAAACTTCAAGAACACATCTCCAAATTAAACAATTAGTATAAACCCGAACAAGTATGGGTCATCCTGAAAATTTTTCCCACCTCATGCATGAACCTCTTTCACTACTGAAATGACATATCTTCTAGAACTACATAACTTACCAAATAATTGTCGAAGTCTTCAAACCAAGGAATTAAGTCATGCGATGCTTCCAACACTTGCACGCCTTGAAAATTATCATCAATCTCAAGCTCAACCCCTAGTTTAGCATTGCATCCTCATCAAAACCTAATAAATGGTCGACCACTTTATTCTCAGTCCTTTTTCTATCATTGACCTCAATGTCAAATTCCTACAACAAAGGTACCCATCTAATCAACCACGATTTTCTATTTTTCTTCATCATAAGTTATGTAAGATATACATGATTAGAAAGCTTAAATGACTTTTAAGCCAAGCAAGTAGGACCAAAATTTCTCAAATGCAAACTCAACAACAAGCAACTCTTGTTCAGTTATAGTGTTATTCTCTAGAGTTGGGTTAAGTAATTTTTTATTAGATAGGATATAATATCTTATTTTTCCTTTGTCTTAGGACTACACTTTGCACCATGATAGTAGCATTACACATAACCTCAAATGGAAAGGTCTTATCGAGATACACCATAATGGTTGATGAAGTCAACCTATCATTCAGACACTCAAATGCCTTTAGACACGCTTTATAAAAAATTTACTTCATTCTCCAACATTTGCATAATGGATTTAACATTTTAAAAATGTCCTTGACAAATAATCGATAGAAACCCATATGCCTCAAAAAGCTACGAATGCTCTTCATAGAAATTGGAGGAAATTTCTAAATTACCTCAATCTTAACCCTATAAACCTCAATTCCCTTCTCTGAAATCTTATAAACAATCATTATTCCTTATTTAACCATGAAATCACACTTCTCCCAATTCAACACCAAGTTATATTCCTCGTATATCCTCAGAATTAGCAAGATGTGCTAAACAATAATCATATAAGACATCCACAACTGAAAAGTCATCCATGAAAATCTCAATAGCATCCTCCACTATGACAAAAATGATAGATATCCATACAGTGCTGAAAAGTAGCAAAAGTGTTACATATACCAAACAACACCCTCCTAAATGGAAATATCCCATTTGGATAAGTGAAAATGGTCTTATCTTGGACTTTGAGGGTGGAAAAAATCTAATTATACCCCAAATAACCATCTAGAAAATAAAACCATCCTCGATAAGCAAAATAGTCTAATATCTGGTCCATGAAAGGCATTGAAAAGTGATCCTTCTCGATTCATGAATTTATCTTCCTATAGTCCATGCAAACAAGCCATTCGGTAACTAGACTCATAGGAATTAGCTCATTCTTTTCATTGGGAACTATAATGATCCTACCTTTTATTGGCACACATTGGATGAGGATCAGTAATGTTTTATCTACAATCAAATAAACCACACCTATATCCAACTATATAATATTATCTTTCTTTATAACCTCTTGCATAGGAGGATTCAATTTACATTTGTGGTTAAAGCTGGGTATACAATCTAGCTCAAGTTGAATTTTGAGGGTAGAATACCAATAATGTCAGCAACGAACAATCTGGCCTTTTGAACCTATACAAAATAGACACTAAGGCCTCAACTAGACATTTTAATAAATAATCTATAATAATAAATAACAAGGTATTATTGGCTCCTAAAAATAGATAACATAGATGAGAAGGAAGGGCCTTAGCTCCAAAATGAGAGGCTTCTCAAAATATGGTTTTGTTGGTGTGGTCACTCTTATCTTCAGATCAAGATCCAACTTCTTTGGCGTATAAGTGTATGAACCTATACAAACAAGTGTACTCACCATCTTATCATACTCATCAACACTATCACTATTAAGTTTTTTCATACTATTACCAGTTCCTCAACACTGTGTCTTTACTTAATAGGAACTACCAGTGCATCCTCATATATTGTGTCTATCATAGATATCACATGCATGTACTTTGGGTACTTCATGGATCGACATATGATAAAAGTAACCTGCTCATTATGTAATTAAAACTTCATCTACCTAGTTTCTATATCAACTAATGCACATCTAGTTATGAGAAATTTCCTTGACAATATAATGGAAACCTCACTATCTAGAATTACAGGGTCAGCAAGAAATATGAAGGAGGCTACTTTCACAAACAAATCACACAAGATTCCCACTGACAAATTCATAGTAAAATACTTTATAAGTCTCTTATAGGTTAGTTTAGGTGACCCCAACTCTAACTTCTTGAAAATAACTAGCGGCATCAGGTTAATACTAACAACCAAGTCATATAAGGCCCTTGAAAAATTTGAAGACCCAATAGTACAAGGAATTATGAAAGCTCTTGAGTATTTCTTCTTCTCAACTAAAAAGTGAGAAGCAATGGCACTACAATGGTGCATGATGTCTAAAGGCTCAAAACTCAAAGTACGCTTCTTTGTCACCAAGTCATTCATAAATTTCAAATAACTTGGCATTTTCTCTAAAGCCTTCATAAGAGAGATGTTTACCAACAACCCCTTCAACATTAAAATAAAAGTTTGATATTTTCCCTCTTTATCTTTCTTCTCCTATCTTTGTGGAAAAGGAGGAAGAGATCGTGGAATGGGATTCAATACTATTGTGACATCCTTACCCTTATATTTATCAAACTTAGCCTCTTTTTTAGAAACTAGAGGTTTTGAGATGTATCCTCATTTGCCACCAAATTCTCCATCTCATTCTCATCGACATCATTATTGATCAAGGAGTCACCCCTCTTTTCATAAGATTCAAATCTTTGGCCCATCACTGAAATGTCTTCTTTAATCTCCTTAAGTTAACTTTCTTAGCTCTCTATCCCCTTAACAAGTTTCAAAAGCTATAATTTCCTCTTTAAATTTCCAAACTCAGCATTATGGTTCCCTGATGGAACATAAAGGCCACTCTTGTCTTTATAATCATCTTTTTAGTTCCAATCGTCATCTTTTTCCCTAATTCTATATATGTGCCCATACATATTGTAGTTGTCTCTATAGTAGTTCTGACCATGATTCTATTACCTATAGTTCCAATTTTATTTATTAGACCCTTGGACTTGGTATCCAGAACCCTCCGCCTTCCTATTAAGATATTTAGCCTCTTTCTCAAAATTTGAATCTTCATAAATTAAAGCCTTACCACATGCACCCAGTATATTTAACTTTTCTTCTCGAACTTCTACAATTGATTAGTAAGAAACCTAATCTCAATCCTCATATGTGCCACTTCTTGAGCCACTGTCTCATCCAATGCTCACTGCTTTGTGAAGGCTCCAATTGCATAAGTACCAACTGATATTTCTGTCTCTCGAGTATGCTATCCTCGATTAGTTTTTATAATTTGATCTAAGATCTCAGAATCATGTTCTCATCATAGACTAATGAAGGCCCCACCAATGATAATTTCTTCTACAAACTTAGTGTTGCATTCAAGTCTCCATAGAAGATCTCCTACAAGTTTCTAATAGTACTCTATTTGGCACATTTTTTTGCTTCTTTATTGACCCCCAACCATATCTCCTATAGTGACTATATATTTATTTATTGGAAGATATATATCTCATCTTTCAATTGTAATATTTTATAAGGCAGGAAAAATTAGCCCAAGAATTGAGATTACATCTTGTTCCAAGTAGTAATAGATCCATCAAAAATTCATTCAACCATAAAGAAGCTTCTCCCTGCTAGAGAGAATGGAAATAGCCTTATACAAATAGCATCATGACTCATTCTAGGTAGATTACATAAAGTGTAGGTCCCCACAAAGTTTAAATGTGCATATTTGCATCATCAGTAGGTAGGCTAACTAATACCTCCTTCAAATTCAGTAGCTAGATCATCGCACTTGTGATGTTAAACTTATTACTTAAGGCAGTTCTAGTATGATTGCACCAATTTTAATTGTCTATACATAATACATGTTTTCCACTAGATTATTATATATAGGAAGATATTATTAGATAGGTTGTCCCTATTTTTTTCTTAATCTATCTCTCACATCAAGCACGGCTAGATGACCTACCTCTTTATGTCTAGTTCTCTCTTTCTTTGTTACCCGCAATTTCCTAACCATCATGTTTTAGTAATGGCAGGTTTATAGTTGCTGGGCATTGTGAACACCATTAAGCAGATCTCTTTGATCATGAACTCCTTCTCTTTCCATCCTTTGATTGTCTCAGAGTTCTCTCTAGTTAAGGATTAAATGGAATTAGTGTATTTCCTAGACTCAAAGTATTGAACATACACTAGTGCGTGCCCTAGAAACAGTAGAAAAGTAAAATCATCAAACAAAATCAGAAGCCCAACAACAACAATCAATCAACTTCATATTGTATTCCCAAGCAACGATGCCAAAATTTGATGTCTCCCAAATTACACCTCTTAAAAAAGATAAAGTGGTCATTGGATCAAATATAGAACCAGCTAGATTGAGGTCGAACCCACAGTGGATAAGTCAAAATTCTATCTAGTGTTTGTCTAGGTAACTAACAACTAAGTAAAAGTATATGGATATTTATTAATCAAAAAAGTAATAGTAACTTTTGTTGGTTGGTGCATTTGTAATCAATATGAGAAAGATCTTGGAATGTGATCCCCATTACTTCACAACTACATAGGCTTCTCGTGCTAGCAAACTATTCTGAGGAGTTGAATGCAAAATCTGACAAGATAGGTTCATCTAAATGTGTCTCCAGCTTGGTAAGATAAATTTTATTCTTTTACTCTTGATCTCTAATGTTCTTAATATTATATTAACTATCCATATAGTAACTCAAGTTATTAGATGAAGGTTGATACCTTCAAATCTTTGTTGTTATTTCCTTTTCCCAATCTTTACTACTCTCTTGAGAAATACTGGGGTACCGAAGATCTCCTAACATTTTCAATTTTTAGAAAGTAATCCTAATGAATAAAATACCAATACATGAAAGCACACTGGTCTAGAATTGCCTCAAACTTAACCTATTTTGTCAATTCGTTATGGGTTCCACAATCCTTGGCGTTGTGTAGCTACTCATAATTTAAAGCATACAGGAAGAATTAATCGATGAAAACATAATTATGAATTTGCAATAAAAATAAAACTCCAAAAATCTAAACTTGAATTAAAACCCTAGAAATAATGTTTGTGAAAATCAAAGAATATGCCTTAGAATATCACAATTTAATATTGTAATAAAAGAGTGTAAACTCATACAAAAAACTCTATAGGAATGTTTATGGAAAAATAAAACCTATCTTATTATAAATGAAAAATCTCGTTCGGTGGCCTTGGAGGACAGAAAGGTATGATTGTGGTTGGAACCCTTGATCATTCTTGGATGCTCGTGCTCTAGCTCATGGATTTTCATCTTTAGGTCTCGGATAGTATGTTGCTCAGTTTTTCCTCGTTGTTACTAAGCATGATCATGCCTAGTTATTGTCTAATTATCCTTAATTCAATCATCTGTAGACTTCATATCTGGGCCTTCCTCCTATGACCTTAATTTATGGTCTTATGTTCATTATACGATTGTGACTGGCCCTCATCTCATGATTCTCACACTTATATCTTGTAGATTTATTTTTAATTCTTGTTTCCCACAACTAAAATGTATGATTGAATGATAAATAAATGATCGTGGCATCTCTTTTTTTTATCCTCTTTGTACCTCTTCTCTAATTCACACCACGACAACATTTGTACAACTATGGTCAGATCCCATGGTTGTGCCTTCGTTCATCTAATCCTCTTTAAGTCCTATTTTTAGCATTTTCCTTCTCTAATCTAATGTTTCCTATAAATACTAGAGACCCCTGATATCCATATACAAAATACCCACTTACTTTAAAGTATTCACCATTTTAAGAGTCTTAAGTGTGGTAAGTTCATGACACATCACTAAGATAAACTTATTTATTTGCAAAAACTTGGTGAATTTTACATAAGGTAACTTGTGTAGTTGATATCACTAAAGAAAAGTAAACTGACTAGGTATATAAAATTGGTTGTTTTCTATAATATGAGAATGGGAGATGATAATAATGGTTTCAGTAGATATTGGTACATTGAACTTTAACTGTCTGATTGACAATTATGTCGCTTATTTAATTAGTGACTCGAATGATTTTTGGAGGATAAAGGAATTGACATCCTAACTGTATACTTACCAGTTGTACAAAACACATGGTGGCTATAAATGAAAAATATTATTTGTGTTGTACAGATGTTAATAAAGTGATAAGTGGATAATATTCAGAGGCTTAGTGAACAGGAATGGATACTACAATAGCCTTATAGTAGCTTTATCATAGTATAATATTGCATATATGCTTATTGTATGGAAATAATTTATGGTTATAATATCCCTTGTATACGGTGGAGTTTAGTAAATAAGGTCTGTGAAATAAGTTAGTGTGATTTCAGTTGATAGTCTTTAGTATAGGGTCGATTGCGGGAGTAGAGTTATTTGATATGTTTTGGCATATTAATAACCCTCTCATTAATTACATAATAATACTTAGTTGGTATTACTCCTTGAGTGGTTGAGGCATGTTGATGTTTGATAGACTAATGAGAGTTATTAGTGGAGAATTTATATGTTAATAAGATCGAGAATGGTATGTTGGTGGTGTTGTGTTGTCATATCATTGGTTAGGGTGTAAGTACCCCACTCAAATATTTCCGTATACAAGAATGATAGGCCTCAGAGTAGTGTGATTGCTATTGAAAATATGATATTTAGTGGTTTAATATTGATTATGGACCATGGTGTGTTGATTAGTGGATTTGTTGGGTTAATGTAATACAGGATGAGTTTTGGAGGCTGTAGAAAATTCCTGTTTATAAAATGCATTGGCAGGACTTTGGCTATATCAATTACTATAAAAGGGTCTCTCCATACTACTAAAAATAAAAAAATGTGTTGTGACATGGATAGAGCTAGGAATGGATCTTGAATTATCATTTTGGTGTTGTTGCAATTACACTGTCTTTTGTTGTAGTAACCAATGATTTTGGCTAGAGTGTCATTCCAGCTATAGATCTATTGCTACCATGAAAAATCCATCATTACAGCGACAAAAATGCAAAACTTAGTTTTAAATCAGAAAGTGGCATTCTCATTTCCCATTCATTTCATTTTTGCTCTGAAGTTGTACGTGTCTTAATATTATATGGCGTTTCAGGTATTTAGATAACCTATTACTTAAATTTTACTACGAATCATATTCCTTGGATTATAGTCATTAAGATATTGTGCCCAGAGCTTAGTGGCCATTGGTGCACAGGCTCGTTGGGTAGCTGTTTTGCATTACTTAGGGATGACATTTTAGTAAGCGTTATTAATCGATTTTAGAATTAGATGGCATATTGTATTTAACATATACCATTTGTATATGTTTGGTTCCATGAATTGTTCTAAAATTCTCCCTCTTATTTTTCAAACCCATTTAGGGATGAACGTTGGGTAAATTTGTATCCATTGTAATAACCCATTCCATCGTTACTGAAAGTATCTATGGCAAAGGCATAACAACCTCATTCAACATAGGTTATACGTTCAACATTTTAGTGTCATGGTCCAATTTCATAGGTTATGATGGTGCCTACCATAACCCACCAGTAGTAAAGCCAATCTCCACAAGCCGAAGTAGCTAGTAATGGACCACTCAGATATATATAGAAGAGAATGCGGAATAGATGAAATAAGAGAATCAAATATATAATAAAGTCCCAAAACCTAGTGGTATCATGTCACAACCCGTACCAGGGCCTGTCCATGACGGGTCTCTCAAGTCCACCGAGGATCGGAGACCACCCTCTTTGCCTAGCCAAACAAAACATAGCACACCTGACAACAGCTGAATTTTGGACATATAACAAGATAGAAAGTAATAAGTTCAAAGACATCTAAGAGTGTCAACATCAATTACCAATCCATAGTAATATTCACAAAGCCTCTACACTAGAAAACAACCTTCATCAGGACATGCCCCCGACCCTGATAATGACAATGACATTGTAAATGTAAAGTCTTCCATTCTAATTTATGGAAGGAAAACCGATGGAATGATCAAGTCTTCTAGAAAATGGAAGCTCACCACTTCACCACAATGATCGACTTTAAGATAACGTATTACTGAGCAGGAAAAGTAGAAGCACCATCGGACCCTTCATCCATGGGGATACAGAATCAGAGGACGGTTATTGGGGTGAGCACTAGCATATAACTTAGGATTAGGGTAAAATAATGTTAGCCAAAAGTTCAATTTCATACTTACTGTACATTTTCACATACCTGCATACATATATATAATAGATGTTGTGGTAGGAAATATGGTTTAGTATGATAGTAGAACATTATCCTAGACTATGTAGCTCAACTGTTATAAATTAGCAACCATGGGCTATATGGGTTTAGCTCCCCTGCACAAAAGGCCCTAGAGCGTGTTGGTTGCACAAATCGAAGGTATCAAGGAAGATCAGGGAATGCCCCGACCCCATGTCAATCCTAGATACAAAATAAATCAATAGTATGAACCTGCACACAGTCAACAAGACCAACCCTAACATCGGCAAACAGAGTTTCCAGTATAAGTCATTCGAGAACTACACCTTGACGACATGGATGCATAACCCCATTAAGCCCAATTAAAATAAGCTTCACATAACCCATTCATTAAACAGGGAATCATACATTAAGGCACATCACAGCTATCATCACACAATTTCGTTTGCAAGGTCATAATTCTATAATTACAATTTAATTTACTTGGGGGAATGCCTCGACCACCTTTGTTCATTAATTCAAAACATAGACAACAAGGCTTTTAAAATCCATGTTCATTGTTCAACAATTTATGAAATGCAATAGTATTGGTGATTAAATCAAACAATGTGACAATACCACAATTCAAAGTCATTTACACAAGTGGGTTAAGGGAATACAATTGTTCAAAACCAATTTTCAAGTTCAAAACATCAATTTGGGAAATTACCTCGACTCCTATTCTAATTCCCACACCCATACAGTCCATTGGTCTGAACACTTTCATTTTAAAGCATGAACAACTCATGAAAACCATGGGAAAACAACATCAAGAGTCATCCATTCCAAAACCCTCAACTCATGTCAAAAATCACATCTAAATCCATATAATTAAACCATTTAGAACACATGCTTTTCACAAAGTAAGATATGGGGTAGAGTAACATGAGTGAGAGTATCACAACTATGGAGAGAAATCACCCTTGAGAGCCCTAATTGACCAAATTCTTAGAAACCCTAAGTGTTATTGACCTTGGGGATTTGAGAGAGATTAGAAGTTATTTTGATTTGTTTAAGAGTGATAATGATACCCTAAAGGGGTTTTAAGTCATGGGCCACGATTGGGGAAGAGGGGAAATGTCCAAAGTGCCCTTAATGAAATAATAAAAAATTATCACCCAGTCGCTATGGGTCACTATACGACTCGTAAGAACTCACTACGACTCATCACCATGAGTCGTACCCTAAGTAGAAACTTGAACTATTACACTAGTTTTGTTAGGGAAGGCACACTACGACTCATAAAGAGTCCAAACGACTCATTAGGCACCACTCGTAGCTTAGATAGAAATAAAGGAAATCTTCATGTGTCACCCTACGACTAGGATCCTATGACCTGTATAGACACCTTATGACTCGTAAGCAGAGTCATAGTCTGGGCAGTGAGTTCAAAAACTCAAAAAATTTCATGGACCAAAATATGAGGTGTTACATTCTCCCCCTAAGATCATTTACCCCCAAATGATGAGACAAGACATCCATTAGAATCACAACCAGACTTACCATTAATAAAGATAGAATACAATGTTAAGGGATACACATACCTTAAGAACAATTATCCAAAGTGGGAAACAAGAATGGATATTTGGACTTCATGTGCTTTTCAGCTTCCCATGTAGCTTTTTAGACCATGCGGTTCCTCCATAGAGATTTTACCAATGCCACATCCTTAGCCCTCAGACGACAGACTTGACTATCCAAAATTTCCACCATGACTTCCTCATAGGACAAGAAATCCAAAACACCAACTCTCTCCAAAGGAACAACCAAGGAATGATCACCCACACACTTCCTCAACATCAAACTATGGAAGATGGGAAGAATAGAACGCAACCTAGATGACAACTTCAACTCATAAGCCACCTGGCTCACTCGCCTCAAAATATTATAGGGACCAACATACCAAGGACTAAGCTTCCCCTTCTTTCCAAACCGCATCACTCCCTTTAGGGGAGATACCTTCAAGAACACCAAATCATCCACGTTACTCCAACTCCCTACGCCTCACATCCATATAGGTCTTTTGATGACTTTGGGTGGCCTTAAGTCAATCCAAAATCACCTTCACATTTTCTAAGGATTGGTGAACTAAGTTGGGACTGAATAACCTATTCTCACCAACCTCAAACCACCCAATAAGAGACCTACACCTCATACCATAAAGGTCTTCAAAAGGAGTCATCCCAATACTAAAGTGAAAACTATTATTATAAGAAAACTCTAAAAGAGGCAAATGATTAACCCAACAACCACCAAAGTCGATTACACATGACCTTAGTATATCCTCCAATGTTTGAATCATCCTTTCCACTTGACCATCCGTTTGAGGATAAAAAATGGTGCTAAGTCTCACCTTAGTCCCTAAACCTCTCTTAAAAAAACACCAAAATGAGACCAGAACTGAGTAACTCGATCAAATATGATTGAAATTGGAGCACCATGCAATTTGCAGATTTTCTGAATGAAAAGCTTAGCATAATCCTCCGCTTAAAAAGTAGTCTTCACTGGCAAGAAGTGAGCTGACTTAGTCATCCTATCGACGATGACCCAAGTCGAATAAAACTAATTTCGAGATCACAAAAAGCCGATAACAAAATTCATAATAATCACCACCTACTTCCACACAGGTAACTCAATCTCTTGAGACAAACCGCTAGGCCTCAGTGTTCAAACATCACTTGTTGACACACCATACACTTTACTAAATTTTACTTCATGTTATTCTACCAATAGATCTCTTTCAAATATGTGGTACATGTTTATCAAACCTGGATGAACATTGTACCTCGACTCATGAGCATCAATCAACATCATATCTCATAGTCCATCAACATCGAGAACACACAATCTACCTTGGTACCATAAGATACTGTCACCACCAATCTCAATAGCCATCACCTTCTGGTGACCCACATCATCCTTGATTCATCGAAATAGAATTCAAAACCTGCTTCTCCTTCACCTCAACACCCAGAGAGGACTTTACCGCCTCTTGAACAATCACACCACCATCCTCTTAGTCAAAAAGATGAACTCTAAGACTAGCCAATTAGTGAATATCCTTTACCAACCCTCACTTCTTTTCATCAACATGAGATAAGATCCCCTTAGATAACCTTCTAAGAGTATCAGCAACCACATTTTCTTTACCTAGATGATAAGAAAGACTCATATCATAGTCCTTGAGCAACTCAAGCCATATGTTTTACCTGAGATTCAAATCCTTCAGGGTGAACACGTACGACAAGCTCTTATGGTCTGAGAAGATGTCAATATGAACATCATACAGGTAATGGCGCCTAATGTTCAAAGAAAAGACTGCCGTCAACAATTCCAAGTCATGAGTCAAATAGTTCTTCAAATGAACCTTAAGCTTCCTAGAAGCATATGCCACCACCTTACCATGCTACATCAAAACACAACCTAATCTAACAAGGGGTGTATCACAATAAACAATGCAACCATCAGTACCCTCGGGTAGGGTTAAAACAAGAGCAGAAGTCAACTTATTCTTTAATTTCTTAAAACTACCCTGGAAATCTTTGGACCATAAAAACTCCACCTTTTTCTAAGTCAACCTTGTTAATAGAGAAGTAATAGTAGAAAAACTCACCAAAAACCTCCAATACTATCAAGCCAAACAAAGAAGCTCTAAATATCGGTTGGAGTCATGGGTCTAGGCCACTTCTTAACCACCACAACATTTTGTGTATCCACCATGATCCCTTCACTAGAAACAACATGACCCAAAAAAGTAACAGCATTAAACCATAACTCACACTTTGAAAACTTAGCATACAAACACTGATCCTTAAGGGTTTACAACACTATACAAAGGTGATAAATAAGGGTTTACAACACTAAACAGCATGATCTGCTTCTATCTTAGAATAAATTAGGATGTCATCAATAAACACAATGACAAGTAAGTCTAGAAGCTAATGGAAAACCTGGATCATGAGATCCATAAATACCACCGGTGCATTTTTCAATCCAAAGGACATCACCAAACACTCAAAATGACCCTACTAGGTTCAAAATCAGTCTTAGGAATATTCGCCTCCTTAATCTTAAACTGATGATAACCCAACCAAAGGTCAATCTTAGAAAAATACTTTGTCCCTTGTATCTTATCAAATAGGTTATCAATCCTAGGATGGGGATAATTATTCTTCACTATTATCTTATTCAACTGACAACAATCTTTACACATTCGAAGGGACCTAATCTTATTACGCATAAAAAGTATCGGCGTTCTCCACGGGGAAATTCTAAGGTGAATAAAGCCTTATCAAGAAGATCTTTCAACTACGCCTTAAGTTCTTTCAAATCAGTCAAAGCCATTCTATAGAAAGGGATAGAGATAGGATGAGTATTTGGAAGAAGATCTATCCCAAAATTAATTTCCCAATTGGGAGGAACACCATGAAGATCATTAGAAAATACTTTGGAAACTCACAGATTACAGGGACAGATTACAAGGAGGGACCCTCCAATATAGAATCCTTAACATGCATAAGATGATAACGATACCCCTTGGAAATTAACTTTTGGTCTCTAAGATAAGCAATGAACCTTCCCTTAGGTATTAAGGAACTCCCTTCCCATTCTATAACTGGATCATTAGGTAACTAGAAACTAACCCTTTGGATTCTATAATCAAGAGACACATAGCACAAATGGAGCCAATCCATCTCAAAGATAACATTAAAAAATAACATCTCCAAATCTATCAAATCCACCAATGTCTCCCTATCACAGATAGTTACCATGCAACCCTTATAGACTCTCCTAGCCATAATAGAGTCACCCACCAAGGTAGACACAGAAAAGGGATTAGGAATACACTCAGGACCAAAACCAGAATGAATGGCCACAAAAGGGGTCATATAAGAAAGGGTAGACCTAGGATCTAAAATAAAATACACAGCATGAGAGAAAAGTTTTACCATACCGATAACAACATCAAGAGATGCCTCAGAGTCCTAAAAAGTAGAAAGAGCATAAAGATAATTCCGATCTATTCTGGATACAGAAGTAGAACTCTTTGGCGCAGGAGTTAAAGAAGTAGCAATCGAGACCTTAATAGCCCTAGTAGCAACATCGCCAGAGGGATAGTTCATGTGAATATGGCCCAGATGACCGTATCTAAAACATTTATTTTTCCCTTCTTCACAAAAACTACGGTGTAATTCACCACCAAATCTGCAAGGACGATACGACATAGCTGACTAGGCCCCACTAGCCTGAGATTGGGCATCTTAGGCCTTAAACCCACTATTTATCTAAAAGCGGAGATCACCTGATTGCTTAAGATATAGAGAACTACATGTAGAATATGAACTAGAGTTTCCCCATTTCTTCTTAGACCGTTTCATGCCATCTCTACCACTATTCTCCTTTGCTCCACCCTACTTAGAATATCTGGATCTCTTACTTTTCCTTTTCCCTATTTTGACTTGTTTTTTCTTTTCATCTTTGACCTGTTGCATATACACTATAATCCTACAGATATCCATATCACTATTCAACAACGCGTCCTTGCACTCTAGCACCAAGTCTCGAGACAAACATGAAGCAAACTTCCTTATCCTAGCCTTCATTCTAGACACCAGATCAGGAGAATAAAAGGATAACTGATAAAACTTTAGGGCATACTCTTTCACAGTTATCCTACCCTGTTTCAAATTCACAAAATCCTCAACTTTTGCCTCCCTCAATTCCTGAGTAAAGAAACGATTCAGGAAGGCACCTGAAAACTCTTTCCATAATTCCAACTCCACATCATAACCCCTTGATTGTCCCACTCCTCATACCACTGATATACCATGTCCTTTAACTGATATAAAGCAAATTCGACACCCTCAGAGTCAGAAGTATGAATAACTCAGAAGATCTTCTCTATCTTATCTATAAATCCTTGAGGATCCTCCTAAACCTTAGAGCTAGTAAAGGTTGGAGGATTAAGCCTCATAAACTGCCCAACTCGAGAAACATCAAAAGAACTCACAACAGTACCAGTAGGACACGACTAATGTGATAGAGATGTCACCAACTAGGTCAGTAGATAAATAGATTGACGTAACTCAACATTAGAAATATCTCATTGAAGCGGTGGGGAATGATAATCACTATCTTGAGGAGCCCGAAGATGACTAGTGGAACTCCATATAGAGCAGTACAATTAGGAGTTGGATCCCTATAACGCGTCTGAACTTCATAAGTAAGATGAGTTCCATCTATATTGTACTCAGGTAGGACAAAAAAAGTTCCACGAGCATTAAATCTTCAGGGAGGCATGATCTAAAATGAGAACTAATGGAGATTAGAGGAGTTTCAAGACCTTATACTCTATATCTCAAAATAAAACAACAAGAAAATAAACCATTCCTAAATGTCTCATAGCCTCTTCGTCATAAGTGTTGTGCGCTACACACCCATAAAAGAGACTGTTTGACACGACTTTGTGAACACCAAATTGACCATGAACCTAGACTCTGATACCAACTTTGACACAACCTAAACCATGTCCTAGCCATGATAGGTATCTCAAGTCCACCAAGAACCACAGACTACCCCCTTTGCCATCAAAAATAGAACATAACACACTTGACAATGATTGAATTCCAAACATATAACAACATAGAAAGTAATAAGTTCAAAGACATATAAGAGTGTCAGCATCAATACCCAATCAACAGTAATATCCATAAAACCTCTATACCAGAAAACAACCTTCAATTAGGACTTTCCCCCAACCCTGACAATAACAATGACAATGTAAATGTAAGGTCTTCAATTCTAATTTATGGAAGGAAAACAGATGGAATGATCAAGTCTTCTGGAGAATGAAAGATAACAACTTCACCACAATGACCGACTTTGAGATCACCTATTACTACTCAGTAAAAGTAGAAGTGTCTTCAAACCCTACATCACGTAGGGATATAAAGTTCAAGGATAGTTAGTGGGGTGAACATTAGTATATAACTCAGGATAAGGGTTAAATAATGCCAGTCAAAAGTTTAATTTCAAACTTACTGTACATGTTCACATACATGCATAAATACATAAAAAATAGATGCTAGGGTAGGGAACAAGATTTAGCATGATAGTAAGATATTATCCTGGACTATGTACCTCAACCATTATAAACCGATACCCATAGAATATATGGGTTCATCTCCCCCTGCTACAAAGGTCCCAATGTGTGTTAGCCACATGAACTGGAGGTATCAAGGATACCAGGAAATGTCGTGACTGCAGGTCAATCCTAGATACAAAATATATTAATAGTGTGAACCATGCACACAGTTAGCAAGACCAACCCACATGTTGGAAAACATAAGTTTCCAGTAAAAGTCATTCGAAACCCACAGCTTCATGTAATATCTACATAACTCCCATTAATCTCAATTAAAAGAAGATTCACATAACCCATTCATTAACCAAGGAATCATATATTAAGGCACACCACAGGTATCGTTATATCATTTTACTTGCAAGCTCATAATTATCCCATTACAATTTTATTTACTTTGGGGAATGCCTCTAGCCCCTTTGTTCATTAATTCAAAACATAACCAACAAGTCCTTTAAAATCCATGTTCATTGTTTATCCATTTATGCAATTCAATAGTATAGGTGAGTAAATCAAACCAAGTGATAATACTAATATTCAAAGTCATTTACACAAGTGGGTTGAGGGAATACAATTGTTCAAAACCAATTTCCATGTTTGAAATATCAATTTGGGGGATTACCCCAACCCCCATTTTAATTCCTACACCCATGCACCTCATTAGCTCAAAAAAACTCAATTTAAAGCATGAACAACTCATGAAAACCATTGGAAGACAACATCAAGAATCATCCATTCCAAAACCCTAAACCCTTGTCAAAAACCATATTCAAATCCTTACAATTAAACCATTTAAAGCACACACTTTTCACAAACTATGATTTTGAGAAGAGTAATATGACTGAGAGTATAACAACTATGGAGACAAATCACCCTTGAGAGCCCTAATTGTCCAACTTCTTGGAAACCCTAAGTGTTTTTGAACTCATGTATTTGAGAGTTATTGAGAAGTTGATTTGATTTTTTTTAGAGTGATAATGATATCTTAAAGGGGTTTTAAGTCCTGGATCACGAATGGGGAAGAGGGTCGGTAAGGGTCACTATCCAACTCGTAAGGACTTACTACAACTTGTCACCATGAGTCATAGTCAAGGAAGTAGTTCAAGGACACTTCATAGGTTACCTTACAAGTCGTACACTACAACTTGTGTACAGACCATACGAATCGAATGGACCTAATCATAGACTGAGCAAAAACTTAGAGCACATACTAGTTTTGTTACGAAAGGCACACTACGACTCATAAAGATTCAATAAAAATCTTTAGGCACCGCTCATGGAAAAGATTGAATTAAAGAAAATATTCACTAGTCAACCCACGACTAAGGTCCTATGACCTCGATAGATACCTTACGACTCGTAAAGAGAGTCCTGGGCTGCACAAGGAGTTCATAAACTCAAAAATTTTCAGGTACCAAAATTTGGGGTGTTATAAATCAATACAAGAGCTTCTAATAATATAATAAGAGTAGAAAAGTGGAATAGATGAAATAAATTACCCTAATACAACTTATCTTGAATACAACATAGAGACAAATTCAGTACATAAGAAGGAGGTAAGTAATGCTCCATAAGTTAGGAGCACAATCTGAGTCTCCGAACCATGGCTACTCCACAGGACGCACATCAATGGTGATAACCCATACTATGATCTACAGGCTGCAGAAGTGTAGTATGAGTAACAAATGAATGGTACTCTATAGGCAACTGGAAACTGAGCTCCAAAGATAAAGCAAATATACATAACATATAAATGAAATAGAAACTATGCCAATGTTCAACAACCACATAAATGGACAATGAGATAATAAGGATAACCTAACCTATTCATGTCCAAGAGACTAACATAATAAGACTAAGGACGTATCATGGATAAACTATCATATTCCATCCATACTCAAAAATCGCAACACTATATTGTAGATCTCTAGCCAATATATGAAAAAAGGATGAACGAAGATTATATAGCAATATACAAGGCCAAGGAATGAATATACAATATGAACAAAGGAAGAAAGGGATATACTGTAATAACATAGCTACATATAGCTAAATGTACACGCATATACACACATATATATAGATATAAGGTTATCATGAGTCATAACCTAGATCATCATATCTTTATTTTAAGACCCCATTATAATCCAATCTGGATTTAGTACTAACATGCTCAGGGTTCTAATCAATATGTCTCATCATGAGTTAATCATGCATAATAATGAAAGAGTAATATAGAAGAGGCAAGGATCATACCTCAAATCTTTATACCGAATCAATGACCAATCTATCATAAGATAAACATAACAATGATAATAACAAGATCAATAACTACATGAGTAACCGGCTAATTCGGGCAACAAAATATCTAGTCGAGCCTATGTATACCCCCACTGACCTAGGCTCAGAAGGTTCAATCAACATACAACGACACAAGGCATAGTCATCACCCATATACATACAACTTTCTCATATTAGCTGATAAACATAGGTGCATACTGGTGATAGGTGAGCATATGCAAGTATAAATGCAACAGAATCCATAATGTCACAATATCATCATCATAACCATCATTGTCATATCAATCATCATCATAACCATCATTATTATAATCAACCTCCGGCATTGCTGAGTGTATGTGTATATATATGTATATATACATGCCATACATAGGGAAGTAAGAGTCAAACCGATAGATGTATACATAGGGACATCAATATAATCATCCTTTGGCCTTTCCGGGTATTAATATCATCATCCTAAAATCCTTGAGCCTTGTCGGGTATCAATATCATCATCACAATATCTTGCAGCCTTGTCGGGTATCAATATCATCATCACAATTCCTTCGGCTCTCAGGTATATATAATAATATCATATAAATAATCAATATATATATAATAGGTGCACAGACTTAATCCATGGCTAAAAGAGTGTAAATCCACATGTCCATTGGTTGAAGTGAACTTCGGGAATAAATCATTATAAGAGTATAGAATGGGTCAGAATATCTCACGATCAAAGTAAATAATAGTGTCAAATCATGGACTAAAATTGGTCTCAGTAAATTCCTTAAAACATCATTATTATCCTCTTTTAGGTACACAAATTAACCATTTAGCTAGGTAGTTATTATTGTAAAGAAATCTATTTTTAAGATGAAAAGTGGGTTTTAATCTGCTATTTAGGAAGAATAGTCATAAGATCATAGAATTACATTATTTACAAATATAATTATCATAAATGTACCAAATCTATGCATGCCATCACCAGTTTCCAAATTAATGAAATCATAAGGATCATACTACAGCTTCCTCAGTCCTATACCAGAGAGATATGCATATAAACATATACATATTTTCTTAACTACAACCACATCTCTTACAAGGATAAACAGTTCACGAATATCCAACAAATATTATAACATGACCTTTGGCAGAATAATGTGTCCGAAATAATCATAACATCTTAACCATGGCTTTAGGCCCACATACGTATTCAAATCTCATATCAATAATTATGTATATATAAATCATCTCATAACTATAGTCCATAGTGTATTCATGAGGCATAACATCTCTATAAGCTGTGAAGTATTTCTATAATCATCTCACATATATGAGTCATATCACTTCTAGGAGGCATAATAAATCAATAAGCATATCCAATAACTATGAGGCATATCACATCAATGAAGCATCGTGTATCTCCAGGTTATGTATCATGATTACGAGAAATATCATCTCTATAGGCCAATTATCATATCTAAGTGGAATAACAACTCTAATTGCCTAAAATCATATCTAAGAAGAAATAGCATCTCTAATGGCCCAATATGATGTCTAAGAGGAAATAGCATCTCTAATGGCCCAATATCATATCTAAGAGGAATTAGCATTTCTAAAGGCCCAATATCGCATCTAAGAGAAATTAGCATCTTTAAAGGCCCAATATTATTTTTATAAGGAATATCATGGCCATAAGCCATTAGACATTATCAAGGGGAAAATGCCATCACTATTCGTTAAACCATCAAGTAACCTTACACTAAGGTCTACTAGTTTCAACTATGCCTAACATCCCTAAATAAGTCCACAAAGTCTAAAATAAGTCTTGGCTATCCCACTTTTAATCCTCAATTTCTATATTTAGGCAACTTATACCCCAAACTAGGCTAAGGTATCTAGTAAGCTAGAACCATTTCTAAGATAGGAACTTCGTTTAGAAACATGGGCATTTATGTCAATTCTACCTAAATAATGATTTTAAGATCCCTAGGCTAGACTAACTAAGGTTAATCATACCACCATGATTTCAACACATAAACTAACACGACCCAAACTGGGGACTGGTCGTGACATTTTATCTCAAGTCCAACAAGGATCAGAGACCACCCCAACACCTAAATCATAGAATACCTTACACCCATGTTGGATGAATTCTTAACATATAACAAGATAAGAGAACTTGAATTAAAGATATTATAATATGTGTATAACCAAACCATCCAACAACCAAACAATCCCAAGTCCATAGTAGACCAACAAAGCCTCTACCAAATCGAATATCAACAAGGTGTAGGGACATGACCCCAACTATTTCCAAAAATAGTATCCAATAGTCTATAACTTGAAAGAAAAACATATTATTGAAATAGAGCCTTACGAAGCATGGAAGCTCACCGCTTCAAGTTGACTCTTGAACAATCCGCACTTACTAAGTAGGAAAAGTAGAAGTATGGCCAAATTTGCATTGCGAGGGGATATAACGCCTGGAGATAGTTAGCAGGGAGCATGTAACTCAGGGATAAAGATAAAATAATGTCGTTAATTCTAGTAAAGTCATCCAATGCACATAATCATATGCAAATACATATATATATATATATATATATATATATATATATTTATATTTATATATATAGATGTATATATATAGCTATATATATATATATATCATGCTAGGCTAGGGAACAAAGTTTAGCATGCACTTCCTTATTATATAGGGGATCCAAAATACCCACCTCCTTTAAAGAAATAACCACCGAAGGATCACCCGCACACTTTCTCAACATCAAAATATGAAATACTAGATGAATGGAGCTTAAACTAGGATGTAACTCAAACTCATATGCAACACTGCCAACCCTCTTCAAGACCAAGATGGGCCGACATACTAGGGACTGAGCTTCCTTTTTTTCCCAAACCACAGTGCTCCCTTTATGGGAAATACCTTCAAGAACACCCAATCGCCAACCTCAAACTTTAACTCCCTATGCCTTACAACCGCAAAGGACTTTTGCCGACATTGGGTGGTCTAAATCTATCCCAAATCACCTTCACCTTCTCCATGGCTTGGTGAACCAAATCAGGGCCAAACATCTCTACCACACAAACCTTGCACTACCCAATAGGAGATCTACACCTCTTACCTTACAATGCCTCAAACGGAGCAATCCCAATACTAGAGTGGTAGCTATTATTATACTCAAACTCAATAAGAGGCAAATGATTAACCTAACTACCACTGTAGTCAATCATGCAAGCTCGAAGCATATCTTCTAATGTCTGAATAGTTTTTTCCGCTAGCCCATGTGACTGCAGGTGGAAAGCAATACTAAGGCTCACCTTAATTCCCAAGACTCTTTGAAACAAATGCCAAAAGTTTGATGAAAAATGAGTACCAAGATCTGATATGATAGAAAAATGTGCCCCATGCAACTTCACAATCTCTTGGATGAACAACTTCGCATAATACTCTGACGAATAATTAGTCCTCACTGGCAAGAAGTGAACAAACTTAGTCATCCTATCCACGATAACCCAAATCAAATAAAACTAATTCTGAGATCGAGGAAGATCGGAAACAAAATTTATATTAATAACTTCCTACTTCCACACAGGCAACTAAATTTCTTGATACAACCCTCCCGGCCGCAAGTGCTCAACCTTAAGGAAACACCATGCTTTTAGCCAAAAAATTGGCCATATATTGCTTTATATTGTTCCACAAAAAATCTCCTTAAAATCAGGATATATCATTATCAAACCAAGATGAATGGCATACACGACACATAAGCTTCAGCCAAGATCCTCTCTTGCAACCCATCTACATCGGGAACATATAATCTACCTTGGTATCTCAAGATACCATCGCCACCAATCTCAAAACCTACAACCTTTTGTATTCCCACATCTCTCTTAATCTTCATTAAGACAGGATCCAATACATGTTTCTCCTTTATTTTAATACCAAAAGGTGACTGAGCCATCTTTTGCACAAACACGCGCTCATCCTTAGAATCTAAGAGACAAACTCCAAGGTTAGCCAAATGGTGAATATCTTTTACCAACTCTCACTTATTCTTATCAACATGAGCTAGACTCCCCATGGATAACCTGATAAGAGCATTATCAACCGCATTAGCTTTACCAAGGTGGTAGTGGAGACATGTCATAGTCTTTCAGTAACTGAAGCCACCTCCTTTGCTTGAGATTCAACCCCTTCTGGGTGAACACCTATTGCAGACTCTTATGATCAGAAAAGATATCTACATGGACTCCATACAAATAGTGATGCAAAATCATTAATGTGAACACCACAACTAACAACTCTAAGTCGTGAGTTGGATAATTCCTCTTATGAACTTTCAATTGCCTAGAAGCATAGCCCACCACCCTACCATGTTGTATCAGCATTCACCCAAGTCCCATACGGGTCACATTGTAATAAACACAAATCTATCAGTACCCTTAGGTAGGGTTAAAACTGGAGATGAAGTCAACTTATTATTCAGTTTCTCAAAACTACCCTTACAAGGATCAGATCACAAGAACTTTACCTTCTTTTGGGTCAACTTAGTTAGCGAGGCAATTATACCAGAGAAACTCTCCATAAACCTCTTATAGTAACAAGCTAAACCCAAGAAGCTCCAAATATTGGATGGAGTTATGGGCCTAGGCCACTTCTTAACCACTGTAACTTTCTACGAATCAACCATGATCCCTTCACTAAAAATGGAATGACCCTAAAAAGTAACAACTTTCAACAAGAACTCGCACTTTGAAAACATAACATACAAATACTGATCTTTCAAGGTCTACAAAATGATGTGGAGATGGTCGACATGATTTGCCTCACTCCTAGAGTATACTAAAATATCATCAATGAACACTATGATGAACAAATCCAAGAACTGATGAAACACCTAATTCATGAGATCCATAATGGCCACTGGGGCATTCGTTAGATCAAAAAACATTACTAAGAATTCATAATGACCATACCAAGTTTGGAAGGCAGTATTAGGAATATCCACCTCCCTAACCTTTAGATGATAATAACCCAACAGAAGATCAATTTTAAAGAAACATCTAGAACCCTGAAGATGGTCAAATAAGCCATCAATTTGAGAAAGAGGATACTTATTCTTCGGCATAACCTTATTCAACTAACGATACTCAATGCACAATTGAAGGGAACCATCCTTCTTATGCACCAAAATAATAGGAGTACCACACAGAGACACACTAGGATAAATAAAACCCTTGTTAAGAAGGTTTTTCAACTGCTCCTTAAGCTCCTTCAACTCAGTCGGGGCCATTCTATATGGAGGGATAGAGATAGGAGGAGTGTCTGGAACAAGGTCAATCCCTAATCAATCTCTCTATCAGGAGGGATACTAAGAAGATCATTGGGAAAAATCTCAGGGAATTCATTAACCACGGGAATAGATTGTAAGGAAGGACCCATTGAGTTAGAATCTTTAACCCAAATGAAATTATAAAGACATCCCTTGGAAATCAACTTTCGATCTCTAAGATACGATATGAATATTCCCTTAGGCACTAGACAACCCTCTTCCCACTCAACCACTGGCTCATTAGGGAATTTAAACATGACCTTATGGGTTCAACAGATACCACATAACCCCTATAGACTCTTCTAGCAACCATAGAGTCACCCATCAGGGTAAAAATAGAAAATGGATCAGGGATGCACTCGAGACCATAACCAAAATATACAGCTACAAATAGAGGTTATCTAATAATGAGTAGACCCTAGATCAAACAAGAAAAACACATCACAAGAAAATAGTCGTAACATATTAGTGAAAATATCGGGAGATGCCTTAGAGTCTTGGCGGGTAAAAAGAGCGTACAAGCAATTCTGGCTAGTGCCTGTACTAAAAGCAGAAGCAACACCCTTTGGTGCAGGAGCTGATGAAGTGGCAACAAGAATTTTTTTTTCCCCAGAAGCAATATTATAAGTAAAATCCCTTTGAAAATGACCAATCTGGCTAAATTTAAAATACCCATTTCTCCCCTCTTTACAAAACCATAGTGCACCTACCCGCAGAATCTAAAAGGAGGATATGATAGAGCTGACTGAGCCCCACCATCCTGAGAATAGGCACCTTATGCACTAAACCCACTATCATACTGAGAAAGATGATCACCCGATAGCTTTGGATAAGGAGCACTAGCCATAAAGTAGGAACCAGAACTCCCCCACTTCTTCTTAGACCACTTTACAAGGAGCACTAGCCGTAGTATATGAACAAGAACTCCCCCACTTCTTCTTAGACCAATTTACACCATCTTTACAACTCTTCTTCCGACCTCCACCCTGATCAGAAAATCTAAACTTCTTATTCAGCCTTTCCCCTATCTCCACCACTTCTTCTGGTCTTCTTTAACCTGCTATATATACATAACCAATCCGAATATGTCTATATACTTATTAAACAAGGCAACCATACTCTCTAGAATTAAATCACAAGATAACCCAGGAGTAAATTTCCTTATTCTAGCCCTCATGCTAGATACTAACTCAGGAGCATATACGGAAACAGATGGAATTTCAAGGAATACTCCTTGATCATCATCCTACCTTGCTTCGATTAACAAACTCTTTCATTTTTGCCTCCCTCAACTCTCGAGGAATGAAGCGGTCTAGAAAAGCACTAGAGAAATCATCCCATAGTATGGATTCGACAATATCTCCCTTAGACTTTACCCATTCCTCATACCATTAGTATGTTACATCCTTCAGTTGATAGGCAACGAATTCCACACCCTCAGCATTTAAAGAATGCATAACCTAGAAGATCTTTTCCATCTCATTTATAAAACCTTGAGCATCCTCTTCTACCTCAACACTAGTAAAAGTTAGAGGACTCAAACTCATAAATGGCCAACCCTTGTGGCCTCCGAAGATAGAGTAATAGAAGCTACACGCTCAGACTAAGAAGCTTCATAATGAGCCAACATATGAATAGACTAATGAAATTCTGCATTTGACATATCAACCTAATGAGCTTGAGGAGGACTAGAAGGGGGCGGTGGAACACCAAAAGGGCAATCAAGAACTGGACCCCTAGACCGGGTTTGTACTTCTTAAGCAGGGCATGTCCCATCAGCATTGTCCTCAAGTAGGAAAAAGAAGTTTCCATGAGCTTTAGATCATCTGGGAGCATGATCTGAAAAGTAAACAAATGGGGATTAGAGCAGATTTTGAGACCTTAGACTCTACAGCTCGAAATAAGACAACAAGAAAGGGAAATATTCCTAAATGCCTCGTAGCCTCTCCCTTATAAGTGTGCCAAACTACACATCCATAAAAGAGACTCTACTACACACGACTTTATGGACATCAAATTAACCGTGAACCTAGGCTCTGATACCACTTGACATGACCCGAGCCAAGGCCTGGTCATGATGGATATCTCAGGTCTAACATGGACCGGAGACCACCCCTATCATCAAAACCATAGACCACCTAACACCCATGTCGGATGAATTCTGAACATATAACAAGATAAGAGAACTTGAAATTATAGATATTATGGTATGTGTTTAACTAAACCAACAAATAACCAAACCACAGTAGTCCGATAAAGCCTCTACCAAATTGAATATTAGCAAGGTGTCAAGATATGCCCCCGATTATAGCTTAAAATAGTATCCAATAGTCTATAACTCAAAAGAAAAACATAATCCTTAAATGGAGTCTTAGAAAGCATGGAATCCCACAACTTCAAGTCGACTCTCGATCATTCCACACTCATTAAGTAGAAGAAGTAAAAGTATGGCCAAATCCTGCATCGCATAGGTATATAGTGTCTGGATATGGTTAGCGGGGTGAATGCTAGTATGTAACTCAAGGATAAAGATAAAATAATATCGTTAATTGAAACCAAGTCATCCAATGCTCATAGCCATATGCAACTACATATATATATCATGGCAGGATGGGGAACAAGGTTTAGCAGGCACTATAAACCTTAACCTAGATTGTGTATCTCAATCTTTATATAATAGTATCCACGGGCTATATGGCCTCCAGATCTCACCCCCTAGTCGGGCTTCCGTAAGTGTAGACACAAACCAGAGAATAATCTCTCATATATGCACACGGGGGACTCGAACTTCCCTACATATACTAAGGTGACTTAAGAACCCAATCATGTAATAATTTATGTGGGACTCGAACCTACCTAATCATGAAATAATAATAAAGAGGGGGACTCAAACCTCCTTGGTCACTTTGACCCCCATGTCGGCAAACGTAAATTCCATTGTCAGTCACCCACAACTTTATTTTCACGACTCAGCTACACAACCCTTATTAGAGCCCAATTAAAATATTTATCACACAATCCAAATCATGAGACATATTTTATATTAAGGCATACATTGTTGATATCATCATACCAACTACACTTGTAAGTTAATAACAATATGTCAAAACAATTTTTTATTTACTTAGGGAAAACAACTCCCCTTGTTCTCTAATATAAGGTGGGGGACACCAACTCCCTTTGTTCATTAAATCATACAATTTTGTTTCAAATACCTCTTTATATCATGCAATAGTTCAAGACTAGTTTAATTTTACAAATTCCCACCTTTCTCATAACATAAAACTAATTTCACACTAAGGGGTTGGGGTCATAACCACTTTAAAAGCCACAAGTTTGGGAAAATCAAAATTTCCTAGTTCATTCACTATACCCTTGAACCCACAAGTTCAAAACCATATTTAAAGCATGAATAAATATAATTAAATCATGGAAAAACATTGTTCAATAATAAGCATTCGAAACCCACAACCCTTGTTTTCCAAACCAAAATAATTCAATGTGAACAACAATTTAATACATATTTTTTTAACAAATTAAATGTGAGGGAAGAGTCACATACTTGTAATAGTAAAATGTATGGTGATAAATCACCCTTTAAATCCCCAATTGATCAACCTCTTGAAAACCCTAAGTATTCTTGACCTTGAGGAATTTGAGAATGTTGAGAAGTTACTTTAATGTGTTTCTGAGTGCTAATTTCACCCTAATGTGGTTATAAGATGTGAGTTTCAAGTTTGGTAAGAGGGTAAATATCTAGAATGCCCTTAACTTAAAATGTAAAAACAAGGTCATCTTTGACTATGAGTCAACCCTTAACTTGTATCCACTTCTTACGACTCGTCACAATGAGTTAAAACCAAGGCAATACCACCACAACACCCTACACAGTTATCCTTATGACTCAATGATACCTCTCGTAATGGGACCCTATGACTCGTAGGGTCTAGTCGTAGTCAACATAGAACCCAAATTATTACTTGCACTGGACACCGTACGATGCTGGGATAGGGATAAAGACTTAGCATGAACCTTAAAACATTAGCCTGGACTGTGTGGCTCAGCCATCATAAGAAGGAACCTACAGGATATATGGGTCCAGCTATCCTCCAACTGAAAGGGCCCCAGTGCATGTAACCGCATGAACTAGAGAATAATCATATGTACATAGGCACCATGGGGAACTCGAAACTCTAATTCATATATCAAGGGTGACTTAATCACCCGGTTATTTTTAACATAATGGACTCAAACCAACCAATCAATTAATTTAGGGGACTCAACCACCCAGTCATTTGGACCACCCGTGCCGGCAAATACAATTTCTAGTATTGGTCCCTCAAGACCTCAACTTTTACAGCCCAGCTACACAACCCTATTTAACTCCAGTTAAAATATTTTTCACGCATTACCATTAATTGAATAGTGATATTCCCTAAGGCATATACTATTGATATTGCCATACCAACTACACTCTCAGGGAAACATTATTATGCCAATACAATTCCATTCACTTGGGGAAAATAATACTTTTTGTTCATTAATACCCGTTTTGTTCATTAAATCAAACCATTATGTTTCAATAACCTCTTTATATCATGAAATTGTTCCGAAAGTAGTTTAATGCAATTATACTCATACTCAAAACCAATTTCACAAGATTGGGTTGGGGTTATTAATAATTCAATTGTCAATATTCATAAAATTAGGGAAAATCACAATCCCCTAGTTTATTCTCCTTGACCATGTTCCCCATAAGTTTAAAACCATAAATAAAGCATGAAAAATCATTTTTCAACTATAGGAAGCATTATTCAGAAAACAAACATTCAAAACCCTCAACTATGTACCAAAACCAACATCAAAACCACATGAATAACACTTTAAAATGCATTCTTTAACAAAATAATATTTGGGAAAGAGTAACATTCCTGAAAGTAGAGAGAATTATGGGGAGAAACAAACCCTTGAGCCCCTAGATGCCAATTGCTTGAAAACCCTAGTGTTTTTGCTTGAGAGAATTTTAGAGAGTTTAAGAAGTTATTTGATTTGTTTTGTTGTGATAATGATGCACTAAAGGGTTTTTAAGTCGTGGATTATTATTGGGGAAAATAGGAAATGTCCAAAGTTCCCTAAAAAGGGATGAAAAACTATCACCCATTCATTACCGATGACCTTATAACCCGTAGGGTCATATGCAACTCATGACATTTAGTTTTGGCTGGACAATATCCATAGGCACCAACAATGGTCTAACTATGATTCGTGCCCTATGAATCATATTTAGACCTTATGACTCATGAGGTCGAATCATAAACAAGACAGAAACATTGACCACCTTTACTGGTTTGGCTATGAGAGCCCCTAAATGACTCATAATGAGTCTTGATTACTCACTGGGTGGCAATAGTGACCAACATAGAGACTTATCCAAACACACTATTTGGGCTATAATTAGGGTTCTACGACCCATAATTAATCCCTACGACTAGTAGGGAGAGTCGTGTGGGCAGTGAGTGTAAAAACTCAAGAATTCCCGAGGCTAAAATCTGTGGCATTACACTACTTCATTACCTTACATCATAAAATTTACACCACACTCACTACCCCATATATAACACCTAAAGACATATCACCTCACTCCTAACTTAATGGAGTACATAGATCCATCTATATACTTTTAACCAATTGTTATCCCTACCTTTCTTGTTACTACACTTCTCCTAGATTATACCATCCTTGAACTATTAGATAGTAATCAAGGGAAAACTAATCCACTAAAAATTATAATAAAGCATAATCAACATAAATCAAGCTTCTTATATATCTTTAGTGTATGCACATATTCTTATTTTATGGATGTACTAGTTTTTCTTAAGGCCACATAATGAAGTATACACCTAGTTATTCATATGATACTAACTAAACCTACCAATATTCAAACCACTCTATAAATGGTACACTTCTATAATCTCACTTGTAACGTTGGGGTCTATATGTCATAGAATTTTGAGAATTGGTCTGGGAGCATATCATTCCTTGGTTTGAATGTTTGACTTGCATAAATGAGAGTGGATTCTTTTGAATAAATGGACCTAAAATGAATTGAATGGCTCTTCTCAAACCCTTTGTGTGATTGTTAAAGTTCTAATAGTTATGTCTAAGAGCATCATATCGAAAGGAATTAGAATTTACAACTTACATTATCTCGATAATGAGCCATAGTTGGAGAATTTTAGATTAATACATGATAAATGTATGTTTCTTAGAGGATAACTTTATTCTACGATCTAGAGTATAGAAGAAGGGAAACAGTTCTTAAATACCATGTTGCCTCTTAAAGAAAAGTACAGACATCTTCGTACCATTTTGAAAGACTCTACTAGGTACGGCATAATAGACACCCTAGGATATTTGAACTTTAAGGTATGATCTAAGTTTGTAAATCCCTGACACAACCCCCTGGATGTGACACAATCCTTAAAATCACAAGTGATCCCAAGCTAACCCATGATACTAGCATAACTCATGAATAATTGAATAAATTACATTAAACTAGGAATAATAAGTCAAAGAGATGTCATTAGTTGAACTTGTTCAGTACAATACTGCTTATACGAAAGAAAACTGAAACTGAATACATCAACTTTGACTGACTGTCTATGAAGGCTCTGCTAATACAGACTATAGGTAGCCGAAACATTATCTCCATCTTTCCCTAATCAATACAAATGAATAAAAATGAAATACTAAATCTACAAACTGACTGGAGTCCTCAAACAAAGAGAACTCATGACCTGTTGGTCGGAAGCTGTGAACTGCTTCATTATGTTATGTGGGTTACAACTAATACCTACACTATGAAACAATGTATCCACAAAGGCATATATCTGGTCAGTACTTCTGGAATGTACTAAGTATGCGGGAGTGAATGCAATACATAAAAATTTATCTATATCATAAGCTTAAAAACATGCACAGTAAGTGTAAATAGACTCACTTTGATCATGAATAAAACTGAAAGTTGAAATAAGATAAGCATAAATCATAATAACATCTAAATAAAGATTTTGAGTCATTACACTTAGTTTCTAAAATCTTTATTTCTGTGGGAGATTCTTATAACCGACATAAAACATGTGAGTTAGCATGGAGGGCAATGACTTACCCAAGTCGATGCTAAATACTACTCTAAAAATATATACTTATGTTCTCATACTAATGAAATTAACCTTAAAATAGCATATGAGTTTATAAACTGAAAACCAACTATGTTTCTCTTTCTTAAATCATACTCATTAAAATTTTGTGAATTTCATAACTTATCAACTTATCTGAGATCATAAGATCATAACCAAAATCTGAATCATACTGTAATAAGCTTGAAACCAAAATAGTAAGTCTGAACTTCTTGTAAACTAAGAGAATCGTGATAAATTCATATGCTCTTACTTGTAAACTTGCTGAATCGTGCTAAAAATCTTGTACATTCCTCAACTCATGAACTTTCATGGGAAAGTACTAAAATTTATCTCATAATAACAATCACATAAGTGAAAACATGAGAAAGTAAATTATTGTGATACTTGAACTTCAAATCAAATGATAATGCCATAAACATGAAAAATGGGTATAAACCCTAGCCATCAAATCCCTAAGAGTCATGTAAAAATACAACTTTTGGGAACAAGTATGAAAGGTTATCCCTCTACAAACCCCACATATGTCACAACCCAATTTCTCAGGTCAAGATGGCACCTACTATAACCCACCTGTAGGTAAACCAACCTACAGTCTGAAACTACAAGTGACAAACTACCAAGAGAAATAGAGGAAGGATGCAAAATAAATGAAATAAAAGACTAAAATACATAAGATACTCCAAAAACATGGTGGAATTAGTACAAGATCTTCTAATGTAATAAGATTGACAAAAATGAGTGTACTGATACAACTCACCTCTGAATACAATATAGTTACTAGTCTAGTACATAAGAGGGAGGATAGCAATACTCCAAATTATAAGAGCTCACCTTATGCCTCCAAACCACAGTTGCTTTACATGACGCACACAATAATGATGAGAACCCGTACTATGATCTGCAGGCTGCAAAAGTTTAGTATGAGTACCAACGTGTGGTACTCAATATGTAATTGCCAACAAAGACCAAAAAATAATACAGATATAAATAGCATAAAAGAAGGAATGTAAACTACACCTAAATATCCAAGAATAAACAGAGTAAAACCAAGGAGGCAATAAGGAGAAACTATCATATTCTAGTGGTAATTAGGAACCACAACACTATACCATATATCACTGGACAATATACGAATAAAGAGCAAAAGAAGGATATATAATAGAATACAAGGCAAGGAATGGATATACAACATGATTATATGAAGAAAGGAAGACATATACGACAAGACCATATCTACACATAGATAGATATACATATATATACACAAGTTTAACTCAAAGGTACAATCTAAGTCATTATACTAGCATCTCCAGGCCTCCTAATCATAGTAGGAAATAGTAGGAATTCTCATCTAAGGTCATCTACAAGGAATTTTTGTACAAGAGAAAATCCTAAATATTGAAAGATCCAAAATAGGGAAATGAGCCTAAAATCCAAATGGACTATTCGATAACCAAATCAAAAGTTCCAACAAGTTATAAATAACATGTAGCCATTGTGGAAAGGCTTAAAATGCTGAAAAATATGCAAATAAAGAATATGACCTAAAGGGTCATTACAATATCCACTATTAAAGGGACGTTCATCTGTGAAAGTCAATGGATAGAAAGATCACGAACGCTCAAAGGGACGAGGTACTGGGCCCCTATGCTCTGAGCATGACTTCCCAGATAACCTCCAAGAAACACGATGCTTCTAAGAAATTTTTCCACCGTTATACCTTTTCAAACAACTTCCTTTCTTCACTTCTCAAATAACCAAAACTCAACCTCAATCCAGCACTGGCCTTAACTGAATTGAGGAAGTTTAATGAATGAAAATTTGAACCAAAACACACTGATACCACGCCGATACTAGAACAATTAAATAAAAACTATCAAGGCCAAAGGTAAACCAAGGCATGAGTCATGCAACAAACTCTAAAACAAAATATAACCTCTTTTTGACTTTCCAAAGATGCTATCCACTCCAAACCAAGCAAAGAGTCACTCAAGTCTTGCTCGTGCAACTCTATCACACTAACCTTTAAGAATTGAAGATTATCCACTAAAATCCATAATGGAAAGCATGATAATAATCACATAAGGTGCTACCTGGGCACACAAATACAGATAACCAAGGTCTGTGATACATGCCAATGCTACAACTGGTATGAAGGACTATCGAAACTAGAATCCAAGAGTTTAAAATGCATAAACACTCATCACAGAACGATCCTCTCCAGGATGCTTCACCAATTAAGGGATAAGGAATGTTGTGTCAAACTTAAGCATACAACTCCTAATGAGTAAATCATCCAAATATCCCAACAAAAACTAAAAACCTCAGGTCAAAGACTAAGGGGTCAATATCATGCCAATGGACTACCATTTGAACACCTATCTACCATAATCCATCTAAACTAAAAAAATACTGATTAGGTAATCACAGTGTAGGCTTAACCATCCTATAGATGAAATCCCAACTAAGGAAAATCCAAAAATGAAGGTTGCACCCAAACTCTACAACTCCAAACTGAAATCTCGACCCCAAGGTTGAACTGCTCAATCTCAACTACCCAAACCAAATCTGAAGATGGGTAAGCATCCATACTCCAAATCTACTCTAACCTCCAAATTGTCATTCCAAGGCGTCAAATCCAAAACTGAGCCAATAAGTCTGAACTAAGGTCAAATACTCAAATTGACCTTACTATTCAAATCAAACATAATCTTATTGAATTATGTTGAGCCAAAATCAAAACATACAAAATCATAATAGAGGATAAATCACTGGCTAAGAACAAAAGTAACCAACTCTATATCCACTAGAGAGTATGAACTACCAAAGATTACTAAAGAACTTACCAAGGTTGTAATTATACCAGAGATAACCAAAACTCTAGAAACTTAGAGAAATGAAACTTTAGCTGAAAACTAATCAATCCACTACTCCATCTCTACAACAAATACCCATACACATATCACCAAGAAGAAGAACTCTACCAAGTCTTATTCAACTAAATAATTTTTGAAATGAGGATTTCACCCAAGTAGGACAACTTAACCCAAATGACCCATGAATCACATTGCCGAAGAAGAAAGCACCAAATCTCAACACCAAAGCCAAGGCCAAGACCACTACTAGAAAATGAACCAAGCAACTCAAGATAGAAATTTCCAGTTTGCCAACTAAAAAGTGGTCAAAAGAAAGATCACCTATCTCCAACTCTCTAACTCCACTTATATAAGAATCACATCAAGGCAGGAACATAGTATCCAACTCCACATCAATACCAAGAGCAAACCATCACCAGGAGATGAACTCAACAAACCTGAAAGACCAATTCAAGACTTTTCGACATCAACATCAAAACCACTATTGGGTGATGAACTAACCACATCTAAAAAATAGACCTCAAACTAGTCAACCTTAGAAACAATTTATGTAGAGAGGAGTAGCCAAAGCTAAAATCTCAGTAAACCAAAAGGCAAGTCCAAAACTCTAAGACCCAAAAATAGATAGCATAGCCAATTGCCACCTCTTGAACAGTGATAAAACCATGGAAGGTCAACTTACCTTCGCCACCACAATCCACTTCACAACCAATCTAGCATACTTAAATAGAAGAGGAAAACGGCCAACGTCACCTTGCTATGAGAAAGAAATTGCCTAACCAATCTAGTTGTCCAAGCCAATGAATAAAAACTGTGAGAAAGTAAATTCTAACTAGATAATAATAGTATAGCTATGTACAAAGCAAGGATCAATTAACATCATATAATGACAATAATAATAATAGTAGTATAATCATCAACATAAGGAGTAGGTGGTACCAAAAATAAAAATCAATAGCAAGTACCACTCTAGGGTCACAAGAAGGCTAATATGCCAAGCTAAATGGGACTCAAACCTAAATATTACACTCATAGGGGAAAGATATCAATACTAATCAACTCCATCCACTTCTAAAAGAAATAACCTATGAGGTAGACATATAATTATGAACCTTATATCAATGTACACAATAATCAATATAAATTTACCAAGACATACAATCATCGATGGGTACGAGAACCCCAATACACATAAATAAAAAGGTAAAGGTAGGAAATAAAAGCGCATTAATTATAATGAAGTCCAAAATCACATACCTTATAGTTTTGGGGGAGAATAAATCTAAACCAGCCCAAACTCGAACTAATCGACTAAATCATTAATTGTAGCGCTAAGTGCACAGTCTCCAACTAATGGGGCAATAACACTATGAGATTGATCTAAGTAATCTTACTAACTAAGAATCCTATGTTAGGGACACTCTCTAGACCAGTGATAAATCTCTTTACGGTCATAGCAAATCCCTAAAGCCCTAACCTATCAAGAAATATAAGTTGACCCTAACTGGCTAGCTAACTAATGTCCAGGGCACTCCTTACTGAAATAATAATCCTCTTCATAATCATAGCATACCTTGAGAACTCTAAGATGGCGGGGAACATATGCTAACTCTGTTTGAACAGCCAACCCACGTGTGGAGCACTCTTTAGACTAATATCCTATCTCACCAAAACCAAAATAAGCTCTCAAAATACTCTGAGATACTACCACTCCTGGTCCAGAATGCCATGACATAAAGACCTATACTCAAAACTCTGCAAGGTTTGACTAGAATTTTACATGTTGTGATCACCACAACTAATATAAGAGCCATCCATAGTTTAAAACATTAGCTACATAGAACCAATAGGTTGCAAGTAAGGCTAAGCTCTGCCATGAGGATCCTTACTCTTGTATGGAATACTAATAGTAATATATTGATGATACAACCTCTTACCGCCACCTCTATAAGTCTTTATACATGATCTCTCTGAGGTATGTGTATGACCAATAATCTGAGTGGATGAAAAACTAGTTGTTATCAAGTGCTTTGATGCCAAACAGAGTGGTAATTCTAATCCTCTAATAAATCCATGCACCATGTCTACTCTGAAGGATACAACACAAGAATATACTTGGCCCACTTAAGAAACCCAATCTTGTACTCTAAAATTGACAAAGAACCCTACTGAATACCAACAAACCTGACTCTAGCCTTATAATTACTTGATGAACCGAATACCACCCCTAGCTGTGAGGTATCCATAAAAAGACTTGGGATCCACAATTCCAAATCTCAAAAGGCTAAAATGGTCAAAAAATCTACTTAAGCCTAGGTTGGCCCTAAATATTTTGACTAGCACTGGATATCTTCGACATCCATCCATAACTTCCTAGTCCAACACTACACTGAAGCCTTAGAAACACATATCAACGTCTCATCTATATCTATCAAAAACCTTGCATCATCTGTCTAAGATAAAATAGAGTCAAAATAATGTACTACAGGTTCTTTGAAATACAGACACACAACACAGAGTCAAGAATAAAATTTTATAAGAATACCCTATAGCCTCTAAAAGATAGGTTAGGGACGTCTCTACACTGATCTGCAAGACTTTACTAGACATTAAGCTTTTCTACCAAGTAAACAATATACCTAGGCTCTAATATCAATTTGTCATAGCCCAATTTCTCAGGTCATGATGGCGCCTACTATAACCCACCAATAGGCAAGCCAACACATAGTCCAAAACAACTATTAAGGGACTACTAAGAGAAATGGAGGAAGAATATAAAATAAATAAAATAAAAGACTAAAATACATAAGATAGTCTCAAAACCTGGTGGAATTAGTACAAGATCTTCTAATGTAATAAGACTGACAAAAATAAAGTCCAAACTGAATATACTAATACAACTCATCTCTGAATACAACATAAAGAATAGTCTAGTACATTAGATAGAGAATATCAACACTCTGAATGCTAGGAGCTCGCCCTATGCCTCCAAACCATAGTTGCTTTGTGCAATACATACAACAACGGCAAGAACTCGTACTATGATCTGCAGGCTATAGATGTTTAGTATGAGTACCAATATATGATACTCAGTAGGCAACTATCATCTAGGCCCCAAAGATATTATAGATATAAATAATGTGCAAGCAGAAATGTAAACTAAACAGAAATATCCAACAACTAACAAAGTAAAACTAATGAGGTAATAAGGATAAACTATCCTATTCTAGACATACTGAGGAATCCCAATACTATACCGTATATCACTAGCCACTATACAAATAAAGAGTGAAAGAAGGATATATAATAAAATAGAAGGCCAAGGAATTGATATGCAATATGATTAAATAAAGGAAGAAAGGGATATACGATAATACCATATCTACTCATAGATAAATATAGATATATATAAATAAGTTTAACTCAAAAGTACAACCTAAGTCATCACACAAGAATCTCTAGGACTTCCAATCATATTGTGAACTTGTAACGACCCGAGATCACCTCCCGGGACATCACACGGTGCTTAATGCTACAAGTAGCCCCAAGCTAACCCTTTGAGCCTATCACTACTTATAATAACTCATTTCAAGAAGAAATATACAAAAACACTAGTACTATCATATCAAATAAAAGGAAGTACTAATATAATACTCGGTCCAAATGACCACAATACTGGAAATCTAAACACAACTACAATCTGATAGCTAGTCTGACAAAGCCTCTACTACTCCATGAACTAGAGAGCCATTGGGACAGATCCCCAACTGACTCAAACTGTACTGAAAGTAATAACATAACCACTCATATACTAAAATATCTGAAGATAGGCCCTCAAACTATGAGGACTCACCACTGGAGTAATATAGACAAAGGTACTCGGGAATCACAGACGAGGCTAGTACTAAGAACCTGAACCAACATTATAAGACATTGTAGCACATAGACATAAATATCGATCAACACTTGGGAATGTACTGAGTATATGGGGGTGTATGCATTTACATAAAACAATATCAATACTCTTTAATCAAATTATGCATGCAATAGGAATGACTCACATGGCTTGAATAAGTCAAAATGTAAAGCTCATAAATTATGTATGACAAAGCATGTAACACAAATCTCGTGAGTCATTATACTTTACCTTTAAAATTTGTACTCTTCTTTTATTCTCATTACTCATAGGCTAAAGGAAACTTTAAACTATACTTTCAACTCATGCATATATCTCATAGGGAGTAAAACTTCTTTAATGCTCAAGAACTTATTACTCTTTTGAACTCAAACACTTGGAACTCGGAATCATATAACTTTGGTTTGAAAACCGATGATCAACTCGTATTAGTAGAGAAAACTACTTCCTTCTTTGGAAAATACTCAAAGCAGTTCATTTATTTTAGAAAATATCTCATCCCAAAGCTTTAGGAAAAATATTCTATCTCAATGGAAAATACTTTAGTTTAGGAAGGTTCTCTTAACTAACATAAACCATGTGAGCTACATGAAGTCCAACATCTTAACCTCCTAAGGAAGAAACCTCATGTTGGGTAGAGGTGTCATACTCTTGCCAAAGAGTATAACCTTAACTCAGTGATCACTTATCACAGCCTTGGGCCCAATCATCTCGGCCTTAGGCCCAAAATCTCAAACCTACGGTGGCACGTAGTTCTAGGATAAGAAATCGTAGTAACTTACCCAACTCAGTGCTAAATATTACTCCCTCTAGTTTATCTCGCTCATCTTATGAAATCCACTTTAGAATAATCTCATGGTTTAATAAGAACCCAACTATAAAATCTGTAATCTCAAGTAGTGAAGTGGATTTCAAAGCCCTATGACCATTAGGTCAAGACATTTCTCAATAATCTCAAAATACTCAAATCATGGGTGCTTATAGCATAAGAGTTCATAAAATTGCAAATCTCAAGTAGGTCTTAATGATCCATAATTCAATCTCAAGTTAAAACTCATCAAAATGCATATTAGATAGCATATAGATTCATAAATCATATAGAAATCTAGAATTTACAGCAATTTAACTCATAATCTCAACATACTCATGTACTTCAATATCTCAAACATTTTTAACTATTAACTTCTCAAGGATTAAAATCATGGGGTATAGATGCAACTGCAATTTCTCAAGAAATAATGTAAAAATTATTTCATTAGACTCTTAATTCTTGGGAAACATCAAAAGCTTGCAACCAATAATAATGGGTGAAAACCCCTAATTCTATTTCATGTAAAATCTCATAAATTTCAGAAAAAAATTGTAGTTGAAATAAGCCTTTAGGCACAAGGGTGAAAGGATTACCCTTGTTCAAAACCCCACATACCTTAGATTATGAAATTGGATGAACAAGCTTGCTCTAAACTCCTCTTCTTATTCTTGAGAGAGAGTTCTTGCAACCCTTGAACATGGGGAATTCAAATCTCAACTCAATTTGTAAAATCTATGATAAGTTCTTGGATTTCTTAGAGAAGGGTTTTAGATTTGATCTTGAGGGGGAAACCCTAGTTCTCTTGTGTTTTGGATGATGAATGAAGCCATTTTCTTTGCTTGGAATATATCTTGTTGATAAAAGAGTGGAAAAGACCAAAAATCCCTTTTCAAAATGAGTTAAAAATATTGAACGGGGGCTGTGATGGTCCATCACTAGTTTGACGGTCCATCGGATCATCCGACGCATGTTGGCCAGGATGAGGCCACACTGCCTCAGTGGCAACGGTCTCAGCGATGGTCCATCGTAGCCTTGATGGTCCATCATTCTGGCCATCGCACTTGGGCCAGAAAAGGGAGATACTACCTTGGTTGCGACAAGTCGAGCGACAGTCCATCATAGACTCGACAGTCCATCGGATCATCCATCGCACCTAGGCGGTTCCGACAACTCTCAGTAAAATTGCCAGACCTTCTCAGCCCGATACCGGATTTGGATGAAATTGGTATCGTTGGAAAGATAATTCAATTCTCTACATGAAAAAAAGTCAAATTTAAGAAAATTATATATGGTTTAAACACCAATCAATTGGGAAGTCTCTTCTCAATCTTTTAGGGCCAAAATTACACTTCACTTGACACGGTCTAAGGCTCAGACTACGAGGGAACTTTGTGGGGTCTTACAATAACTCCCCCTTGGAAACATTTAACCTTGAATGTCACTAGTTAGACTAGGAACACAGGAAAATAGAGTACACATAGCTGAAGCAATTTGCTAACGGCTCAAAATCTCTCTAAACTCTTGAATACCTCAGAAATTGCAAGAACTCATGCAAGAATAGATATATAGTTGAATTTTAGATTAGTAGGGATGAATTAAGGAAGAATAATACATTCAGATTGATCTAAACTCACAGAAAAGAGGTGCGGGTACTTGACTCGCATGTCTGTTTCTACCTCCCAAGTAGCGCCCTCAACTGACTGGTTCTGCCATAAAACTTTGACAAATGAAACCTCTTTGTTCCTTAGTCTACGTATCTGAAAATATAGGATCTCAACAGGAATCTCATCGAATGAAAGACTGTTCTAAATATCAGCACTCTCTGAGGGATCTACTACAACAGAATCACCAATATTATTTTTAAGCAAGGAGACATAAAAAATAAGATGAACGGCTGACAACTCTGCCAGAAACTCAACCTCATAGGCTACTTTACCAACATGGCTCAAGACTCTATATAGGACAACATAACGGGGACTAAGATTTCTCTTTTTACCAAACCTCTTCACCCCTTTCATGGGTGAAATCTTCAAGTACACCAAATCATCCACCTCAAATTCAAGATCTCTTCTCCTCACATCGGCATATGACTTTTGATGACTTTGAGCTGTCTTCAACCTTTGTCCAATCAACTTAATATTCTCCATAGCTTCAAACACTGCATCAGGCCCAATCATAGCAGCTTCACCCACTTCAAACCACCCTATGGGTGATCTACATCTTCTACCATACAAGGCCTCAAATGGTGTCATCTCGATGCTAGCATGGTAACTATTGTTATAGGCAAACTCTATCATTGGCAAATGCTCATTCCAACTACCTTTGAAATCTAGAGCACACACCCTCAACATATCCTCTAGGGTCTAATAGTCCTCTCAGCCTGACCATCTATTTGCGGATGAAAAGCGGAACTCAAATGCACTTAGGTACCAAGACCCTGCTGAAACACCATCCAAAACTGAGAAGTAAATTGAGTAAACCTATTCTAAATGATAGACAAGGGAACTCCGTGTAGCTTTACTAACTCCCAGATATACAATCTAGCATCATCCTCTATTTATAAGATATATGCACGAACAAGAAATGTGCGGACTTAGTCAGCCTGTCTACAACAACCCAAATGGAATTATGATGACGGCACGAAAGAGGTAACCCAGTAACGAAGTCCATATTCACCACCTCCCACTTTCAAGTAGGTATACCAAACTTTTGTATCACACCGCTAGGTCTTTGGTGTCCTACCTTAACCTATTGGCACATTGCACACTTTTCTACGAACTCAGCTATATCCTTCCTCATACCATTACACCAATAGATTTCCCGCAAGTCATGGTACATTTTAGTAGTACCGGGATGAATAGAATATCGCGCGCCATGTGCTTCATCCATAATTCTTTGCCTCAGATTATCAACACACGGAACACACAACCTACCCTGCAATCTCAACACATCATCTCCCCCTTTTAGAGAAAACCTCTAACTTTTAGTCCTTAACTGACTCCTTCAGTCTGACCAAACTAGGATCGCGGTCTTGCTTCTCCTTTACTTCCGTAACTAAGGAGGATTTGGAACTAATCTGCACCAATGTACTTCCCTCAGCTAAATCAAGAAACCTAACACCCAGTCTAGCCAGACAATGCATATCACGAGCTAACTCTTTCTTACCTTCCTCTATATAAGCAACACTACCCATAGACAATCTACTAAGGACTTCCGCCACTATATTGGCCTTACCCGAGTGATACAACACACTCATATCATAGTCTTTTAACAACTCCAACCACCTCATCTGCCTAAGATTCAACTCCATCAGAGTAAACACATACTGTAAGCTCTTATGATCAGTAAACACATCAACATGGACACCATAAAGATAGTGCCTCCATATTTCCAAAGCAAAGACCACAACAACTAACTCAAGATCATGGGTTGGGTAATTCTTTTAATGTGGCTTCAACTATCTAGAGGCATAGGCTATAACCTTACCTCTTTGCATCAACACACAGCCCAAACCAACTCTAGAGGCATCACAATACACCATAAAACCATTTGTACCATCAGGCAAAGTCAAGACAAGGGCTGAAGTAAGTTGAGTCTTCAACTCCTAAAAACTCTTCTCATAGGAATCTGACCACAGGAACTTAACTTTCTTTTGGGTCAAACGGGTCATAGGAGATGCAATAGAAGAGAAACCTTTAACAAAATGATGGTAGTAGCCCGCTAGACCCAAGAAACTTCTAATGTCATACGGAGAGATAGGTCTAGGCCAATTTCTTATAGCTTCTATCTTTTGGGGATCAACTCTAATACTTTCGACTGAAATAATATGACCCTGAAAGGCTACAGACCTTAGCCAAAATTCATACATGTTGAATTTGGCAAATAACTGGTGATCTCTAAGAGTTTGCAAGACAGTTCTAAGATAATTCGCATGGTCATTATCATTACGGGAGTATACAAGGATGTCATCTATGAAGACAATGACAAACATATCAAGATATGGCTTGAAAACTCGATTCATGAGGTCCATGAAGGCTGTTGCGCATTGGTTAGCTCGAAAGACATGACTAGAAACTCAAAGTAACCATAGCGGGTTTGGAAGGTTGTCTTTGGAATATCACATTCCCTCACTTTAAGTTGGTGGTAGCCAGATCTAAGGTCATCTTGGAGAAATAACTTGTACCTTACAACTGATCAAATAGGTCATCTATTCTCAGAAGAGGATACTTATTTTTTATTCTGACCTTGTTAAGATGACGATAGTCAATGCACATATGTAAGGAACCATCTTTCTTTTGCACGAATAAAATAGGTGCGCCCCAAGGAGAAATACTGGGCCTTATGAAACCTTAGTCTAAAAGATCTTTGAGTTACTCTTTCAACTCCTTAAGCTCGGTAGGTGCCATACGGTATGGTGGAATAAAAATAGGCTGAGTGTCTGGAAGAAGGTTAATCCCAAATTCTATCTCTCTATCGGGAGGTACCCCTGGGAGATCTTTCAGAAAATCATCAGGAAACTCATTAATAATATTGACTGACTGAATAGTTGGAGCCTCGAACTTAGTGTCTTTGACTATGACTAGGTGATAGATGCAACCTTTGGATATTAGCCTTTTGTCTTTGAGATAGGAGATAAAATGACTATTGGGAGATACCGAACTCTCAGACCACTCAAAAATTGGTTCATCAGGAAACTAAAACTTGACCACACAGGTACGACAGTCTATAGATGCATAACAAGAATGAAGCCAATCCATACCTAGAATAAGGTCAAAATCCACTATGTCTAACTATATCAAATCAGCAAGTATGACTCTTATAAAGAACAGTAATAGGAAAATCTCTAAACACTTGTTTAGAAACAACTGACTCCCCTACAGGTGTAGAAACTAGGAAAGGTTCAAGAATCTTTTTGGGACTCATTTTGAATTTCACAGCTACAAGTGGGGTCACATAAGAGAGACTTGACCCGAGGTCCAACAACACATAAACATCAAGAAAAAAGACACGAAGCATACCAGTAACAACATCGGGAGAGTCCTCCTGCTCCTAAAGGTATGGTAAGGCATAGAATCTATTCTGGTGCTGACCGCCAGCAGTGCTAAATGAAGCTCCTTGAGCAGGGGCGGGACTGGGTACAGGAGCTGGTGCACTAGTAGTCTGTGCCTGAGTACGGGTATCTCTGTTCCCCTTCCTAGCATGCGGACAATCTCTAAGTCTGTGGCCCTACTTACCACAACCAAAACAACCTCTTAAATCTGTGAAACACTTACCAGGATGATCTCTACCATACTTAGCACAAGGAGGATAGTGGGTCCTGTTACTAACACTATTCTATGACCTAGACATAAAAGACCTGCCCCCTTGCTCCTGCCTGCCTATAGGCGTGGGAGCACTAGCTGATGAAGGTGGAGGAATTAACGGATGTCTCTAAAACTGAGGGCGATTCCCTCCATGGAACCTAGGTTGACTATACTCATGCTGCTCAGATCCAGCCCTCTTGTTACCCCTCACTCTATCTCTCTCCCTTATCTTATCTGTCTCTATCTACTATGCATATGTCATCAACCTAGCCAGATCCATATCCTTATGCAGCATCGCAGTCCTACACTCCTTCAGAACCCAACCTAAAACACTTGTCATGAATTTACTCATACTAGCTCGGGTGTCAGAAATCAAATCAGGAGCATACTTGGCCAACTGGTTGAACTTCAAGCAGTACTTCTTAATAGTCATGGAGCCCTGCCTCAAGTTCATAAACTGATCAATATTTGCTTCCCTCATCTCAAGCGAAAAAAACTTGTCCAAGAATGCATCTTGGAACACCTGCTAAGTCATAGGAGTAACATCCTCACCTCTACCTTTCCTATACGATACAACCCATTCATAAGCGATGTCCTTCAACCTGTAAGATGCTAACTCAACACTTTTCTCCTCAGAAACATACATCACCTATGTGATCTTCATCACCTCCTCAAGGTACAACTATGGGTCCTCATCGGCCTTAGACCCATAAAACTCTGGCGGATTCATCTGCATGAAATCGTGAATCCTAGCTGCAGCTACATTACATCTCTGCTAATCTGCAACTGCGGCTCGATTATTAGCCAGAACATTAGCTGTGACTGCTTAGGCTAATGCCTGAAAGGCCTCCCAAAACTCAGCATGAGACATTGTCTCATTCAAAGGATCAATAGGTTGGGGTTGCTCATTATCATTTCTGCGGGCATCCGCTCTTCGAAGAGGCATTTTCTGAAATTGGAGAGCACAAATTATTAGATAAGAGGGACAACTGTAGGCACGATAGAATCTAAAAAAAGAAACAACTTTTTCCTAAAATATCTTGTAGCCTCTTGCTCATAGATGTGACGCGCTACACACCGATGATCAAGACTCTACTTAACGCATTTTGTCAGACTCCCTAGGACTCCTTTAAAACCTTAGGCTCTAATACCAAGTTTGTAATAACCCGAAATCACCTCCCGAGATGTCACACGGTGCTTAAGGCTACAAGTAACCCCAAGCTAACCCTTTGAGCCTATCACTACTTATAATAACTCATTTCAAGAAGAAACATACAAAAACACTGGTACTGTCATATCAAATGAAAGGAAGTACGAAGATAATACTCGGTCCAAATGATCACAATACTGGAAATCTCAATACAACCATAATCTGATAGCTACTCTGATAAAGCCTCTACTACTACATGAACTAGAGATCCATTGGGACAGATCCCCAATAGACTCAAAATGCACTAAAAGTAATAACATAACCACTCAAATACTGAAATATCTGAAGATAGGCCCTCGAACCATGAGGACTCACAACTGGAGAAATTTAGACAAAGGTACTCGGGAATCACTAACGAGGCTGGGACTGAGCACCTGAACATACATTATAAGACAATGTAGCACATAGACATATATGTGGATCAGCACTTGGGAATGTACTGAGTATGTGGGGGTGTATGTATTTACATAAAACAATATCAATACTCTTTAATCAAATCATGCATGCAATAGGAATGACTCACATGGCTTGAATAAGTCAAAATGTAAAGATCATAAATCATGTATGTTGAAGCATGTAACACAAATCTCGTGAGTCATTATACTTTACCTTTAAAATCTTTACTCTTCTCTAATTCTCATTGCTCATAGGTTGAAGGAAACTTTAAATAATATTTTCAACTCATGCATATATCTCATGCGGAGTAAAATATCTTTAATGCTAAAAAACTAATAACTCTTTTGAACTCAAACACTTAGAAATCGGAATCATATAACTTTGTTTTGAAAACCGATGATCAACTCGTATTAGTAGAGAAAACAACTTCCTTCTTTGGAAAATACTCAAAGCAATTCATTCATTTTAGAAAATATCTCATCCCAAAGCTTTAGGGAAAATATTCTATCTCAATGGAAAATACTTTAGTTTAGGTAGGTTCTCTTAATCGAAAAAAACAATGCAAGCTACATGGAGTCCAACGTTTTGTCCTCCTAAGAAAGAAACCTTACGTTGGGGAGAGGCATCATACTCTTGCCAAGGAGTGTAACCTCAACTCAGTGATCACTTATCTCGGCCTCAGGCCTAATCATCTCGGCCTTAGGCCCAAAATCTAAAACCTATGGTGCCACGTAGTTCTGGGGTAAGAAACCATAGTAACTTACCCAACTCGGTGCTAAATACTACTCCTTTTAGTTTATCTCACTCATCCCATGAAATCCACTTTAGAATAATATCATGGTTCAATAAGAACCTAACTGTAAAATTTGTAATCTCATGTAGTAAAGTGGATTTCCAAGCCTTATGACCATTAGGTCAAAACATTTCTCAATAATCTCAGAATACTCAAATCATGGGTGCTTATAGCACAAGAGTTCATAAAATTGCAAGACTCAAGTAGGGCTTAATGACCCATAATTCAATCTCAAGTTAAAACTCATCAAAATGCATATTAGATAGCATATAAAAATCTGGAATTTGCAGCAATTTAGCTCATAATCTCAACATACTCATGTACTTCAATATCTCAAACATTTCAACTATTAACTTCTTAAGGATTAAAATCATGGGGTATAGACCCAGCTGCAATTTCTTAAGAAAATATGTAAAAATCGTGCCATGACTCTCAATTCATAGGAAACATCAAAAGCTTACAACCAATAACAATGGGTGAAAAAAACCCAATTCAATTTCATGTAAAATCACATAAATTTCAGAAAAATTATAGTTGAAATAAGCCTTTGGGCACAAGGGTGAAAGGATTACCCTTGTTCAAAACCCCACATACCTTAGATTATGAAATTGGATGAACAAGCTTGCTCTAAACTCCTCTTCTTACTCTTGAGAGAGGGTTCTTGCAACCCTTGAACTTGGGGAATTCAAATTTCAACTCAATTTGTAGAATCTATGATAAGTTCTTGGATTTCTTGGAGAAGGGTTTTAGATTTGATCTTGAGGGAGAAACCCTAACTCTCTTGTGTTTTGGATGATTAATGAAGCCATTTTCTTCGCTTGGAATATATCTGGTTGATAAAAGAGTGGAAAAGACCGAAAAACCCTATTAAAAATGAGTTAAAAATACTGAACGGGAGCTGCAATGGTCCATCGCTAGTCTAATGATCCATCGGATTGTCTGTTGCACATTGGCCAGGATGAGGCCACACTGCCTCAATGGAAACGGTCTCATCGATGGTCCGTCGCTGCCTTGATGGTCTATCGTTATGGACGTCGCACTTGGTCCAGAAAAGGGAGTTACAACCTTGGTTGCAACGGTCCGTCGCAGACTCGATGGTTCGTCGGATCGTCCATCGCACCTGGGCGGTTCTGACAACTCTCAATAAAACGGCCATAACTTCTCACCGTGATGCCAGATTTGGACGAAATTGGTATCATTGGAAAGATAATTCAATTCTCTACTTGACAAAAAGTTAAATTTAAGAAAATTCTATATGGTTTAAACACCAATCATTTGGGAAGTCTCTTCTCAATCTTTTAGGGCCAAAATTACACTTCACTTGACAAGCTCTAAGGCTCAGACTACGAGGGAACTTTGCAGGGTCTTACAGGCCTAGTGCTAAAAGAATCAGGGCCTTTAATCCATATATCTAAACATGAGATAATTACCATAATAAAGAAATCGTAAAGAAAGGAATCAAAATATCAATGTCTAAATCCCTTATACATAACCAAGGAATATTCATGCATAATAACATAACCATAAGGTAAAAGAATCAGAATCATACCTCAAATATATACCAATCCAATAATCAACCTGCCATAAACCAATCGTAATAACCACAATAATGTAACCGGCTAGTTCGGACAAATAATAACTAAGTTGGCCTTTCATAAACTCCTAATGACGTAGTCCCGAAAGGTTCAATTAACACACAACACACCATAATCCATACTCTTTAACTAAACCTATGTAATCCTTATAAGTCTGATAGATATAGGCGCATATTAGTGATATGCAATGCACATACATAAATAAATACTAGGAGAATCCATAATACCATAACCACTATAGCATCATCAACTATTATACATGAATAGAACTTCTATCATTAATATTATTAATCATTAAGCTTGAACCAAAACTCATATCATTAATATCATCAATCGTCGGACTTGAACAGGGGCTTGTACCATAAATATCATAATTAATATACTATGTACAGTATCAGATATATCTATATATATATAATTCATGGCTAGGGCCATGGCTAAAAGAGTATAAGTCCGTAAATCTAATTTTCGGGGTAAACTCCATGGCTAAATCATCATAAAAGTGTATAAAGGTTGTAATCTCTCTTTACCGAGGTAAATAATAGTAGAAAAATTATGGACCAGAATCTATCTTGATTAAATCTCTAAAAAACAATTTCTAGGCTTAAACGTTCATAAGTTATTCATTAAAATGGTACCATTCCCGCTATGAATAAATTTATTTTGAAAATGCCAAGTGATAAATAAATCCCTTTTTAGGAAAAAATTAATAAATTCATATTTTAGTTGGAATGTTACTACTTACCATCTAAGTGATCATGATTATACCAAATATATGCATGTCATCGCTAGTATTAAAACAATATGATTATAAGCATCCATATGTCTATAAACTACTACCACTGCCTTTGCAAGGATAGAATACTTCCTGGAACCCAACCAATATCATAATCATGCCCTTGGGACCAATATATATTCGACCTGACCATAGCATCATAATCACAGCCTTAGTCCCAATATTATATCCAGAATAACCATAGCATCATAATTCAGGAAAAACCATTACAATCTACCAAGTGATGTAGCAACCTTATACTAGAGGTTCGTTAATCTCATATATGTCTAACAAGTTATGATTCTAATATAAGTTTACAAAAATAACACAAGTTTTGAACAAAGGTGGGCTGGAGGGGCCCACTTCTAATCCCTAAAATCCATTTTAGACAAGTTTCTACCTTGGGTTAGGCTAAGGAATCTAAATTCACTTCTAGACGTTAAATAAGCCATAATTATCCCTAAAATAGCAATTCCACCAAGAACATGAGAAACTACATCAATTCCACTTAAATTTCCATTTAAAAATAGACTAAACAGTCCAAATAAGACTAATAATACTAATCATGCTTTTAATACCTAAATCCCATCCCATATCTAGAATAATATAATAATCACTATCTATAAAGAAGGTAATAGGATTATAATAAGTATTTTAACTTAAGGCTCAAATACCTTTTAGCCTCCAAACTTATAATTTAGGCTAGGTCATGGTGTTATACCCACAATCACATCCTAAAACCCCTATCTATCATGCAACATATATAAAACACCATCTCAAGAAAAAGAGTAGATAGAAGCCAACCTCAATGCCGAACCACAACCCTTAAATCATCCATGAATCATACGTATTCACTCCACAATCTTAAAATGTCATCACGCTATAAAAATAGTAATCTACACATTGCTAGGAGTAAAATAAGACTCATATTGCTATATTGGGTCAAGTCAAAATTCAGTTCAAGAACGAGCCCACGAGGCCCACAAATAGAATCCAAAATTAGATCCATCACGAGGTCCCTTGAAGGACATGGAATGTGTTCTCAAAATTTGTGCATAAAAAATACATAAATTGGGTCTTATATCAACCCTCCAAATTTAGAAATTGAAGACCTAATTTCTAAGGATTATACCAAGAATTTGAATAGAAATTAGAGGGAAAAGCAATGGGAAATGTAATGCCTTGTATTTTGGTACTTGAATATTTTTGAAATTTTATCCTTACTATCCTGACTACCACTCACCCTATGAGTCATAGGGTGTCTTGATGGGTCATATGACCGTAGTCCTAAGGAGTCCAGTGAGTGGTGCTTGAGTTGTTTTCCTCAGAATGACTTATGCACATGAGTCGTAAAGAATCAAGATGAGTCATTGGAATCAAATTGTAGCCTAAATAGTGTGTGTCTGGCTAAGTTCTGGTCTGAGTACGAGTGGCTCACTATGAGTCATGATGACTCATTACAAGTCATTTGTGCAAATCATAGGATGTCGAGTCTTAGCCGTAGTTGGTTTCCTTATTTACTAAGACTAGACCTCATGATTCTTAGGGTCCCATTATAAGCGATGGTATATGAGTCATTAGGCCAATAGTGTGTGCATGGTGACACTGACTTGACAATGACTTAGAGAGACGAGTCGTGATGAGTCATTATGAGACTTGTGACGACTAACAGTTTATTTTTCCAGGTTTCTAAATGGGGGTATTTTAGACATTTCCCTCTTATCCCAATAATAACCATTACTTATAAATATACTTGGGGCCTTATTTTCATCGATAACCCACTCCAAATAATTTTTCATATCTCTCAAGCATCCATACTTAGGGTTTTCCAAAAGTAGATTATCCAAGGGTTCAAGGTTAGATTCTCTCCTAATTTTGGTATTTCAGGTATATTACTCTTTCTTAATTTCAAATTTGCTAAAAGCATATGTTTTAAAGTGTTATTCATACGGTATTGATGATGGATTTTAACAAGGGTTGAGGATTTTTAATATTTGTTGTTGAACAATGTTTCCCATGGTTTACCTATGACTATTCATGCTTTAATTATGGTTTTTAATTTGTGTAATGCATGGGTATGGTGAATAAATGTGGGGATTATGATTTCCCCAACCTTGTGACTTTTGAAGTGGTAATAACCTCAACTGCATATTGTAAAATTGGTTTTGAATATGAAAAGTATGCATATTGAACTACTCTTAAACTATTGCGTAATGTGAAAAATCAATGAAGCATAATGATTTTTAATGGAACCTTATGGGTTTGTGTAATTCCCTAAATTATGCATAATTGAACCAAGGCACTATGAATTTTCCGCAAATAATGAATGTTTTTTGGCATGTTGATGTTATCTTGTAAGTGTAGTTGGTATGATGATACTAACAATGTATGCCTAAATATGTATCATGGTTCAATTAATGGGAATGTGTGATAAATGATTTAATTGGGCTTTAACGAGTGTTGTGCAGCTGAGTCATAAAAAGTGGAGGTCCCGAGGGACCAATACTAGAAACTGTTGTGCCGACGCGGTGGTCTAAATAATTAGGTTGTGCGAGTCCCCCTTATTATTATCATATGATTAGGAGCTTTCAGTCTCTCTTATTATATTACATGATTGGGTGCTTGCGCCACCTTGAATACTGGGAGGTTTGAATCCCTTATAGTGCATATATATACCTTTTGGTTCATACAGCCACACGTACTGGGGCCCTTCTAGCTGAGGGAAAGCTGGGCCCATATAGCTCGTGGGTTCCTTCATATGTTATGATGGTTGAACTACACAATCCAGGCTAAGGTTTTAAAGTGCATGTTAAGCCTTGTTCCCTACATGTGATATATATATATGTATTTGATTATGTGCATTAGATTTAAATGACTTTGAAATTTTGATCACGGCATTATGTTATCCTTATTCCTGAGCTACAAACTTGTGCTCAACTTACTTATCGTCTTTGGACATTGTATCCCCAAGCAATGTAGGCACCGAAGATACCTCTACTTTTCCTACGTAGAGTTAGGTGGATTGGATCGGTTCATCGATTTATTAGGGTGAAGTGGTGAGCCTCCATTCTCCAAAAGTCTTAGATATTTTATTAGTTCTTATTATATATTATAATTCAAAGTTTTCATTATCATTAACATTATCATTGTTATTATCAGAGTTGGAACATGTCCTGACCAAGACTGGTTTTTAGTTTTTTTTGCATAGAGGCTTTGTTGGATATATGTGTACTTGGGTGATGTTGGTTAAATATGTTTAGTCAGTTGTCGGTTATCGGTTACAAACATAACTTTTATTCCTTGAACTTATCTTGTGCAATCTTGTTATATGTTTCAAATTCAGCCATTATTGAGCGGTGTATGGTGTTTGAATAGGTTCAGGGGGTGGTCGCTGGTTCACAGTGAATTGTAGATGCCCATCACGGCCAGGTCCTGGTATGAATCATGACAAAGTTGATTTCAGATCCTAGGTTTTGTGTCATTGGGTGTCCACAAAGTCATGTCAAGTAGAGTTTTGTTTATGGGATTATAGTGTACCTTACTTATAATGGAGTGGCTACGAGGCATTTAGGAATTTTTTACTTACTTGTTATTCTATTTTGAGCTACAGAGTCTAAGGTCTTGAAATCTCCTCTAATCTATGTATCTTTGTTTTTCAAATCATACCTCTCAGAATATTTGATGCTCGTGGAAACTCTTTTGTCTCGTCTAAGGATAATGTGGATGGAGCTCTTCTTGCTTAACCTTAGACCCGATCTAGGGTCACTGCTTTTGAGTGCCCTAGTGGATTTCCACTGGTCCCCCTATCCCTCCTCGGACCCCTCAAACTGATGTATCTAATGTTGAGTTTCGCCAATCAATCTATTTACTTATCTAGTTGGTGACCTCCCAGACTAAACATGTTACTTTTATTTCTCTTTCTTCTGAGGTCACTAAGGTTGGCCATCCTCTGACTTTCACCGATTCTAAAGTTGATAAAGAACTTTACAATTTCATTGATGAGATGGAAAAAAAATTCTATGTAATGCATACTATGGATGTAGAGGGTTGGAGTTCACTGCCTATCAATAGAAAGATGTGGCATATCGTGGTATGAGGAATGGGATCAGTCTAATGGTGATGATGCTAAGTCCACTTTAATAGATGACTTCTCTAGTACTTTTCTTAATCTTTTCTTTCCTCAAGAGGTAAGAGAGGCAAAGGCTGAGGAATTCATGAACTTGAAGCAAGGCAGGATGACAGTAAAGGAGTATGCCTTAAAGCTTCATTAGTTATCATGATATACTATAGAATTGGTATCTAGCATGAGGGTTGGAATGAGGAATTTTACTTTCAAGTTGTCTGATGAGTTAATTTTGTGAGTAAGGACACCTTTTTGAATAATAATATGGACATCTCTAGACTTATGGTGTATATGCAATAAGTGTAAGATGATAAGAAGAAGCAAGCAGAGATGACTGAAAGGTAGAAAAAAAGTTTTTATTTTTGGATCAGGGTGGACGTCAGGAGCCGAGTGGTAGAGACGGAGTAAGATGGTCTAAGAAAAAGTGGGGCAATTCTGGTTCCTACTCTACAGCTAGTGGCCTTTATCCAAAGTCATTGAAAGATCTTTATTTTTATAATAGTGTTGGTTTTGGGGTGCAGGGTGCCCAGCCTCAGGCTAGTGGGGATCAGTCAGCTCTATCATATCCCCCTTGTAGATTTTTTGGTCAGGTGCACCATGGTGTTTATGAAGATGGGAGGAACAAGTACTTTAAATATGGTTAGATTGGTCATATGTAGATAGATTTTCCTTCCAGTATTGCTTCTGGGAAAATAAGATCCCTACTGCTACTTTATCAGCTCCTGCATAAAAGGGTGCTACTTCGGTTTCTAGCTTCGGTACTGGTCAAAACCATCTGTACGCTCTTGCCACCTATTAAGATTTTGAGGCATCCCCCATATAGTTACTGGTACACTAAAACTTTTCACTTGTGATGTTTAATGTCTACTTGATCCTGGGTCTACCCTCTCTTATGTTACCTCTTACATGGCTATTCATTTTTGTTTTGATCTTGAGTGTATTTCGAATCCCTTTTTTGTGTTCACCTTAGTGGGTGACTCCATTGTGGCTAGAAAAGTCTATAGGGATTGTGTGATGTCTGTCAGTTGTAGGGAGACCTTGGTGGATCTGATAGAGTTGTACATGTTAGACTTTGATAGGATTTTAAGGATGGATTGGTTCCATTCGTTCTATGTGTCGCTTGATTATCGGACCTGAAGGGTCGGTTTCAACTTCCCTAATGAGCCAATGATTGAATGGGAAGGTAGTTCCTTAAGTTCCTAAGTGAAGGTTTATTTCATATCTTAGAGCCCAGAAGTTTATTTCTAAGAGGTATCTCTATAACTTTGTACATGTTAAGGATTCTAAGTCCGAAGGATCTTCTTTTCAATATATCCTTGTGTTTGTGAGTTTTCTGAGGTGTTCCCTAATGATCTTCCTAGTGTTCCTCCCGATAGAGAAATTGATTTTGGGATTGATCTTCTTTCAAAAAATCATCCTATTTCTATCCTCCCTATAGAATGGCACTGATTGAGTTGAAGGAACTCAAGGAGCAGTTGAAAGAACTTCTAGATAAGGGTTTCATTCACCCTAGTGTTTCTCCTTAGGGCTCTCTGATTCTCTTCATGCATAAGAAGGATGGGTCCTTTAGATATATGAAGAGTACCACTAATTTATTTAGGTAATAGTGAAGAATAAGTATGCCCTTCCTAGGATCAATGATCTCTTCGATCAGCTTCAGGGTGATAAGTACTTCTCCAAGATTGATCTTCGGTCGGTTACCATCAGTTGAAGATCGGGGAAGGGGATATCCCTAAGACTACCTTTCAAACCCAATATGGTTATTTTGAGTTTATGGTGATGTCCTTTGTTTTTAATTGTGTTTATAGATGATATTTTGGTGTATTCCAAAAGTGAGGAAAATCATGTCAATCACTCCTCTTTATATTACAACAGTAATTGTATGAAAAATTCACAAAGTATGAGTTCTGGTTAAATACTGTGACCTATCTAGGTCATGTTATTTCTAGTGAAGGGGTCATAGTGGATCCATAGAAAGTTGTAGTGGTTAATAAATAGTCTAGACCCACAACTCCAATCGATATTCGAAACTTTTTAGGTTTAGTTGGTTATTATAGGAGGTTTATGGAAAGTTTTTCTTCTATCGCTGCCCCACTGACTAGTTGACTCAGAAGAAGGTGAAGTTTTTATGGTCTGATCCTTATGAGGGTAGTGTCGAGAATTTGATTTATAAGTTGACTTCAGCTCTGGTCTTGACTCTACCTGAGGGTACTGATGGATTTGTTTTTTATTGTGATTCATCCAGGGTAGGATCGGGTTATGTGTTGATGCAACATGGCAAGGTGGTTTCATATGTTTCTAGGCAGTTAAAGGTTCATAAGAAGAATTATACGAATCATGATTTGGAATAGTTAGCTGTGGTGTTTCCATTAAAGATCTGGTGACACTATTTTTATGGGTCCACGTAGATTTTTATTCTGATCATAAGAGCCTGCAATATGTATTCACCCAAAATAATCTAATCTCAGGCAAAGAAGGTGGCTTGAGTTTCTGAAGAACTATGTCATGAGTCTCCACTATCAACCAGGTAAAGCTAATGTGGTTAATGATTCTCTTAGAAAGTTGTCCATGGGGATATTATCTCATATGGAAAAAAAGGCAGTATTTGGTGAAGGACATTATCAGTTCGTCTAATCTTGGAGTCTGTCTCATAGATTCTCAAGATGGTGGTGTGATTGTTCAAGTAGTGGTAAATTCATCTCTTTGTGTATAGGTGAAGGAGAAATAGGTTTTGTATCCTATCTTGATGCATATCAAGGATGAGATGGGTCACTGGAAAGGATGGCTTTCAAGATTGGTGGTGATGGTCTTGAGGTACCAAGGTAGATTATGTGTTCTCAATGTTAATGGGTTGCAAGGAAGAATTTTGGCAGAGGCTCATGAGTCACATTATACGGTTCATCCTGGTTCGACAAAAATGTATCATGATCTTACGGAGATTTATTGGTGGAATAATATGAAGTGAGATATGGCCAATTTAGTGTCTAAGTGCATGGTGTGTCAGAAAGTAAAGGTGGAGCACTTAATGCCCGGTGGGTTGAATCAAGAGATTGAGCTGCCGGTGTGAAAATAGGAAATAATTAATATGGATTTTCTTATTGGCTTTCTGCGGTCTCACAAGTAATTTGATTCCATTAGGGTCATCGTGGTAGGATGACCAATTCTTTGCACTTCTTGCAAGTAAGGAATAATTTCTCTTCTGAGGATTATACCAAGTTTTTCATTAAATATATCTTGAAGTTGCATGGTGCTCCAGTTTCTATCATTTTTTATCGCGGTACTCAGTTCTCATCTCACTTTTTGGGGTCTTTCCTGCGAGGTTGGGGAACTAAGGTATCCCTTAGTACTGCTTTCCACCCACAAATTGATGGGCAAGCAGAAAGGACAATTTAATCCTTGGAATATATTCTTAGGTCTTATGTATTTGATTTTAGTCATGGTTGGGATGATCACTTGCCTCTCATAGAGTTCACATATTACAATAGCTATCACTCTAGAATTGGTATGGCTCTATTTAAGGTTTTGTATGGTAGGAGGTGTAGGTATCCTTTAAGGTGGTTTAAGGTTGGTGAAAATAGGTTATTCGACCCTGATTTGGTTCACCAAGCCATGGAGAAGGTAAAGGTGATTCAGGATAGGCTTAGGACCACCCAAAGTTTCCAAAAGTCCTATGCAGATATGAGATAGAGGGAGTTGGGTTTTAATTTTGGTGACTATGTGTTCTTAAAGGTGTCTCCCATGAAGGGCGTGATGCAGTTTGGGAAGAAAGGGAAGCTCAGTCCCCATGATGTTGGTCTGTATTTGGTTTTGATGAGGGTTGGAAATGTTGCGTATGAATTGGAATTGCCTTCTAGTTTGAGCTCCATTCATCCGGTCTTTCATGCTTCGGTGTTGAGGAAGTGTGTGGCTGATTCTTCGTTGGTTGTTCCTTTAGAAGGTTTTGGCATTTTGAATTCCTTGTCTTATGAGGAAGTTCCAGTTAAGATCTTGGATTGCCAAGTTCGTTGGTTACAGACAAAGGATGTGGCTTTGGTAAAGGTTTTTTAGAGGAACCAAAAGTTTGAGGATTCTACTTGGGAAGCTGAAGAGGATGCGAAGTCCATGTACCCATTCTAGTTCCCCGCTCAGAATAATCATGCTTAAGGTATGTGTATTCACTAGCATCTTTGTTTTTTTACTTTGTTAAAGAAAATAGTAAATTCCTTAATGTCTTAGTTTTTATTCTTTATTAAAGGTAAGTGTGGGAGTATTTCAGTGTTGAATCGTGATAAATTATTCCTTGACCCATCATTCGAGAATGAATGATACCAAGGGGGGAGAATGTAACACCCCAGATTTTGGTCCTTGAAAATTTCTAAAATTTTATCCTCATTGTCATGACTATGACTCATCCTACGAGTCGTAGCGTGTTTTGATGGGACATATGACCGTAAACATAAGGTGTCTAGTGAGTGGTGCTTGAGTTGTTGTCCTGATTACACAATGACCCAAAAAGTGAGCAGACTTAGTCATCCTATCCACAATGACCCAAATCTAATCATGCATATTCCGAGAAAGCGGAAGAGTAGTAATAAAATCTATGTTGATTATATCCCACTTCCACATAGGCAACTCAATCTCTTGAGACATTCCACCAGGCCTCAAGTGGTCAACTTTCACTTGCTGATACACCATACACTTAGCCACGAAGTTAGCCACATCTGTCTTTATGTTTTTCTACCAATAGATCTCCTTCAAGTCATGATATATGTTGGTCGAACCCAGATGAACTATAGACCTTGACTCATGAGCCTCAGTCAAAACCCTCTCTTGAAACCCATCAACATCTGGAACACACAATACCTTGATACCTCATACATCACCACCAATCTCAAAAGACATAACCTTTTGCTGACCTGCATTAGCCTTAATCTGCATAAGAATACTATCCAAAAACCTACTTCTCTTTCACCTCAACACCAAGAGACGACTTCACCACCTCTTGAACAATCACACCTCCATCCTCAGAATCCAACTGATGAAATCCAAGATTAGTTATCCAGTGAATATCCTTCACCAATCCTTACTTCTCTTTATTCACATAAGACAAGCTACCCATAGACAACCTGCTAAGAGCTTTAGCAACCACATTATTTTTACCTAGGTGATAATAAGGACTCATGTCCTAGTCTTTGGGCAATTGAAGCTCTTTTGCCTGAAATTTAACTCCGTCTGGGTGAACAAATACTGTAAGCTCTTATGGTCTTATAGATATCAACATTAAACCCATACAAGTAATGGCACCAAATCTTTAATACAAACACCACAGCCTCCAACTCCAAATCATAAGATGGATAATTCCTTTAATGGACATTGAGCTACCTAGAAGAATAAGCCACAACCTTACCATGTAACATCAACACACATCCTAGTCCCACACGAGACACATCACAGTAAATAACAAAACCATTAGTATGCTTGGGCAAGGTAAAAATTGGAGCAGAAGTCAGCTTGTCAAAACTACCCTCACAAGCATCGGACCATAGAAACTTCACATTTTTCATAGTCAACGGAGCAGCAATAGAAGAGAAGCTCTCCACAAACCTCCTAAAATAGCCAGCCAAATCCAAGAAGCTCCAAATGTCATTTGGAATTTTGGGTCTAATCTACTTCTTAACTACCTCAACTTTTTGTGGATCTACCATGACCTCCTCATTGAAAATAACATGACCCAGGAAAGTTACAATATTTAACTAACACTCATACTTCAAGAACATGGAACACAATAGATGGTCCTTAAGAGTCTGCAACACTACTCAAAGGTGATTGGCATGATTTTCCTCACTCTTAGAGTATACCAAAATATCATAAGTAAACATGATCATGAACAAATAAAAAAAATATCAGAATACCCAATTCATAAGATCCATAAATATAACCGGATCAACAGTCAACAAGAATGACATAACAAGAAACTCATAGTGACCATATTGGGTACAAAACATAGTCTTAGGGATATCCACCTTCCTAATCTTCAACTGATGATAACCCAATTGGAGATTAATCTTAGAGAAGAATCTAGCACCCTGAAGCTGATCAAAAAGGTCATTAATCCTTGGGAGAGGGTACTTATTCCTCACAATTACCTTATTCAACTATTGATAGTCTATACACATCCAAAATGAACTATCCTTCTTAAGCACGAAAAGCACGGGAGCACCCTATAAGGACACACTAGGATAGATGAAACCCATATCAAGCAGTTCCTTTAACAGCTCCTTAAGTTCTTTCAACTTAGTCAGAGCCATTCTATGGTGAGGAATAGAGATAGGATGGGTATCTAGTAGAAGATCAATCCTATAGTCTATTTCTCTATTAGGAGGAATACTAGAAAGATCATTGATAAATACCTTGGGAAGCTCATTAACAATAGGGATAGATTGTAAAAAGGGAACCTCAGAACTAAAATCTCTAACCCAAACCAGATGATAAATATACCCCTTGGGAATCAAATTATGGGCTCAAAGGTAGGAAATAAATCTTTCCTTAGGTACTAAGGATCTTTCCTTCCATTAAATTAGCAATTCATTAGGGAATTGGAAACTATCCTTACGGGTACAACAATTTAGAGAAGTATATCACGAATAGAGCCAATCCATCCCTAAGATAACATCAAAGTCTACCATATCCAACTCAATCAGATCCACAAATATATCCTTACCATAGATAGACACCACAAAACCCTTAAAGACCTTTCTAGCCACAATAAAATCACCCACAAGGGTAAACACAGAGAAAGGATCAAAAATGCACTCAGGATCAAAACCAAAATGAATAACCACATTAGGGTTCATATAAGAAAGGGTGGACCACGGACCAAGCAGACAATATTCATCATTAGAGAAAAGTTGTAATGTACCAATAACAACATTAGGAGTTTCCTTATATTCCTGACAGGTGGCAAGAGCATAAAGACGGTTCTAAATAGTGTCAGTACTAGAAGTAGCACCTTTTAGCACAGAAGATGAAGAAGTAGAAACTGGAAACTTATTAGCTCTAGTAGTAACAGCTGTTGATGGACATATTTGAAACACAGATTCCTTTCCTCATCACAATAAACATGGTTTATCTATCCACAGAATCTGCAAGGAGGATAAGACAGGGATGACTAAGCTCCACCAGCTGAAGACTGGGCACCTTATGCCCTAAACCCACAATTAATCTAAAAGTGATGCTCACCAGACAGCTTAAGCTAAGGAGTACTAGTCGTTGAATATGAACTAAAGTTTTCCCAAATCTTTTTCTTTCCCCACTGTCTACCATCTCTACTATTGTTTTCCTAGCCTACAACCTGCTTTGAATATCTGAACTTATTATTCTGCCTCTCTCCCATTTTTTTTATTTCTTCATTTCATGTTTAACCTACTGTATATACACTACAAGTCTCGAGATGTCCATGTCATTATTAAGCATTATGGCCTTACACTCAAATACCAAGTCCTGAGACAAACTCAAAGCAAAACTTCCTTATCCTCGCCTTCATACTAGACACAATCTCTGGGACATAACAATACAACTCGTTAAATTTCAAACCATACTCCTTAACAGTCATTCTTCCTTGCTTTAAATTCACAAACTCCTCAGCCTTAGCCTCCCTCAATTCCTAAGGAAAGAAATGATCAAGGAAAGTACCTAAAAACTGCTCCCATATAGCCTGTCCAGCATTATCACCCCTCAACTGCTCCCACTCCTCATACCACTAATATGACGTATCCTTTAACTCCACACTCTACACATCAGTATCATACATCACCATGAATATCTTTTTTATTTCATCTATAAAACCTTTAGGATCCTCCTCATCCTTAGAGCCAGTAAAGGTTAGAGGATTTATTCTAATAAATTAACCAACTCTAGTGACCTTTAAAGATGGAACAATAGAACCAACACAGTCAGGCTGACGAGACTGAAAAGTCACCAACTGGGTTAGTAGATAAATAAATCGACGGAATTTGGCATTAGAAATGTCTCCTAGGGGAAATAGGTCATGAACATCATTAGCCCAAGATGCGAAGAGGACTGGTAGGGATTGGTAAAACTCCATGTGGGAAGTCAGGAATAAGGGCCCTAGACTGGGTCTATAATCTATAAATAGAATGAGGCAATCCATATTGTCCTTAGGTGGAATAGAGAAGTTTCCATGAGCATCAGATCCTCAGGGTGGCATGATCTGGAATGCAAACAACCAGAACTAGAGGAGATTTCAATGCCTTAGACTCTATAGCCTGAAAATAAAACACAAGAAGGGGAAATATTCCTAAATGTCTTATAGCCTCTCGCTTATAAGTATGGCATGCTACATACCCATAAAAGAGACTCTACTTGACATGGCTTTGTGGACACCCAATGACAATAAACCTGGCTCAGATACCAAGCTTATCATGACCCAAACCAGGGCCTAGTCATGACGGGCATCTCAAGTCCACCAAGGATCGGAGATCACCCTCATTAACCTAGCGAATCAGAACACAAAACATCTACCAGCGAATGAATTCCAAACAGATAACAAGATAGAAGAGAGTTTTAAACATATAATAAGATTGAATTGAGTTTCAAACATATAAAGAGTTAGATAAATCAACTGAATAGGATGTAAGAGACCTAACATGACCCAAAATGGGGTCTTGTTATAATGGGCATTCCAATTCCAACCAGGATCAGGGACCACCCCCGTTACCCAACCCAACCTCCAAAAACGTACCCTGAGTTGAATGAATTCTGAATATATAACAAGATAGCATTAATTACCATTCTAGACTCTAAGATAGGTCCATGATCGTGACCAACCCAAGTAAGTCAAACCAACTAATATCCAGTCGATAACCGAAACCAAACCAAAATAATAACCAAGTATGAGTCTATTAACATAATAGGATGGAAAAATCATAAATACAGTCTAACGGTAGCAGCCCCAATACCAATACCAAGACTAAGGCTGACACCACTACCAACACCACCCATACCAACCCATAGTAGTTCCATAAAGCCTCTAACTGAAAGTAAAATAGTATCCTGTCGGGACATGCCCGCGACCATAGCCAAAACCAATATCCATGAAATAACCAAATTATGCAAGGATATCCATGATATTAAATGGAGCCTTCTAGAGTATGTAATCTCGCCACTTAAATCCCACAGCTGATCCCAAATGTGATCACTAAGTTAGAGGAGTAAAATGGTTGATTCATACATTATGGGGGATACAACCGCTCAAAGATAGGTTAGCGAGTGAACGCTAGCATGCACTCAGGATAAGGATAAAATAATGTCAACCTTTAAAACCAAATAAGCAACCATAGGTATATACAACCATACATACTTATGTATAACTATGTTCGGAAAGGAAATCGGGTTTAGCATGCCTTTAAAACCATTAACTTGGGTATGTGTAGCTTAACCATCCTAGAACCACCCACTGGATATATGGGTCCAGTGTAACCCCCTGAACGGGCCTTCGTGCATGAAGTCGCATGAACTAAAGATACCATAGAAGTAGGGGATTCCCAACTACCTTCGCTCTCCATGATATATATGTACAAGTGTACTTAAGGGATTCCCGTGTACCCCATAAGTATCATATATGATCTCCATGAACAATCCTCATGTAGGGAAACATGGGTTTCTAGTGTCCGTCCATTGGACTCATACCTTCACGGTTAGCTATCACACCCCACTATTATTGACCAATTAAAACCTTTACCACATAACCAAACCATCATTCTTTTTATTATTAACCAAGTCTATAAGTAGTAGTATCATCATACCGACTATAGCTTACAAGAAATGTCCTTAGCCATTCTTTTTATGAAGAAGGGATTTCTATGGACCTCTATATTACATAGATAAGTTGACTTAGAGGAATCTCATGTACCCCACAAGTAATCATTATTATGTTTGCTTGGGGGATTCCTTTGTACCCCACAAGGCTTTCAATTAGACTAACCGTAACCACCAAGACCTTACCATTTAACCATTCCAAACCATTTAAATAATTTATACCATTTAGGTTCCATTACCAAAACATACCAAGCAATAGTTCCATTAAAAGTCCAACAATGTAGTAAAAGCATTCTCGTAGGCATTTTATCAAACACATTAGGGGCATAGTTTTTCCAAAACCAAAACCAAGTATCAATTAACCATTGCCATGCAACCAAATATTCAACCCACTATTAAAACATGTAAATCCATAGTTAAAATATGGGAAAACCATAACCAAGCATTTATAACCAAAACCCCCAACAAATATTTGAAAACCCAAAACCACAAAACAATTATGCCATGAAAACAATTCATAAACATATCTTTAGTTGGAACTAACAATGACAGAGGAGTAACATTCCTTAGATTACGAAGATAACAAAAAGAAATCACCCTTGTAAGTTCCAAATTGATCCTATTGATGAAACCCAAGCCTTCCTTGACCCAAGAGCCTTGAGAGAATTTGAGAGTGTTTTAAGAGAGTTTGAGTGATTGCAAATAGGTTAAAAAATGTCCAAAGAGTGTTATAAGTCATGGAGCCTTAAGAGGTTAAAATGGGAAATGTTCAGATTACTCTCAACATAAACTGCTAAAAATTCTCGTAAGATGGTACGACCACCCCATACCAATCGTACCCTACCATTAAGTAGTACACACTACTTATACCCTAGGAGTCCCTTAGACCCCTAACACTCTCCAACACATAACCACCATGACCTAATCGTACCCAACTGTACAACTAGTACCCTTAACTCATACCTATAACAGAATCAAGAGGGGTTGAACACTATCCAATATACGAGTTGGGCTATACGAATCAAACCCTATATTCACGACTCATGGTGAGCCACTCTTACTCAGGTCTAAGTTAAGTTACTAAGTTTCAGATTAAGTGAAGGAAAACCCAAACCAACGACTTATCACCAACTATACGACTCGTACCTACCTAGTCATACCCATTAAAAAAACTCAACCACCCAACACCACCTAACACTAGACAACATACGACATAGTTATCTAACTTGTACTCTATTATATGTCTAGTACCTCAACTCGTATGACGTCTAGAAGCCAAAAACTAGGATATTTTCTAAGGGTCAAAAACCAGAGTGTTTTAGTCTCCCCTACTAGGATCATTCGTCCCTATATGATGGACAAGGTAGTACAAGCATGAATTATACCCCAATATATACCATTCCAACCTTTAACCTAGTTAGAAGACAAAGATGAGAGAAACTCAACCTTTTTTAACCAAGTTAGAAAACAAAGATGTAATCAATAACATATACCTTCCGCATGAACATTCGGGGCAGAAAACAAATGTGGATACTTAGAATTCATGTCCTCTTTCGCTTCCTTAGTAGCTTCTTCCACCTTATGGTTTCGCTATAGAACCTTAACAGAAGCTATATCCTTAGTTCACAACCGACGAACCTGCTGATCCAAGATCTCAAATGAGATCTCTTCATAAGATAGAGAATCTGAGATACCTAATCCTTCTAAAGGAACAATCGATGAAGGATCACCTATACGCTTCCTCAATATAGAGACATGGAATATCGGATGAATGAAGCTCAAACTAAAAGGTAACTCCAATTCATATGTAACATTACCAACCCTCCTCAAAACCACATAAGGACCAATATATCAGGGACGTAGCTTCCCTTTTTTCCCAAACCACATTACTCTCTTCATAGAAGAAACCTTTAGGAATACCCTATCCCCAACCTCAAACTCTAAGTCCCTACGCCTTACATCCATATAGGACTTTTGGTGACTTAGGGTAGCCTTAAGCCTATACCGAATTACCTTTACCTTCTCCATAGACTGATAAACCAAATTTGGGCCAAACATATCCGCCTCACCAAGCTTGAACCACCCAATAAGAGATCTACACCTCCTACCATACAATGCCTCAAAAGGGGCCATCCCAGTGCTAGAATAGTAACTATTATTATATACTAACTCTAAAAGAGGTAGATGCTCAACCCAATTACCACTATAATCAATTACACATGCACGAAGCATATCTTCCAATATCTGAATACTCCTTTCTGCTTGCCCATCCATCTGCGAGTGAAAAGTAGCATGTGGACTAACCTTAGTATCCAACCCATTCTTAAACGACCACTAAATGTGAGATGAAAATTGCATACCACGATCATAGATAATCAAAATAGGTACCCCATGTAGCTTCACAATCTCATGAAGATACAACCTCGCATAATCCTTAGCTAAAAATTTAGTCCTCATTGAAAAGAAGTAAGCCAACATTGTCATCCTATCTACAACGACCCAAACCAAATCAAATTGGTTCTAAGACCGAGGAAGAACAATAACAAAATCCATGTTGATCACTTCCCATTTCTATTCAGGAAATTAAATTTCTTGATCCAAGCCTCCAGGCCTCATGTGCTCAACTTTCACTTGTTAACACACCAAAAATTTGGCCATAAAATCAGCCACATCCTCCTTTATACCATTCCACCAATACATATCCTTGAGATCATGATACATTTTTGTTGAACCAGAATAAAAAACGTAGTTTGATTCATGCACCTCGGCTAATACCCTTTATCGCAAACCATTGACGTTAAAAACACATAGCCTCCCTTGGTACTGCAAGGTACCATCGCCATTAATATCAAATACCATTACATTTTGAACACCTGCATCACCCATGATTTTTATAAATACAAGATCTAGAATTTGCTTCTCCTTGATATATGCACTAAGAGACGACCGAATAACTTCTTGTACCAACACCCCACCATTCTCAAAGTCAAAAAGGAAAACTCCAAGATTAGCCAAGCGGTAAATATCTTTCATCAACTCCTAACTCTCCTTATACAAATAAGTTAAACTCCCCATGGACAGCCTTCTAAGAGCATCAGCAAAAACATTAGCCTTACTTGGATTATAGTGAAAACTTATGTCATAGTCCTTAAGAAGCTCAAGCCATCTCCTCTGCCTGAGGTTAAGCTCCTTCTAAGTGAACACATATTGTAGACTCTTATGATCCAAGAAGATATCCACATGTACTCCATAAAAATATGCAGCCAGATTTTTAAAGCAAATACCACCGCTAAAAGCTCCAAATCATTAGTAGGATAGTTTCGTTCATGCACCTTCAACTACCTAGAAGTATAGGTAATCACCTTCCCATGCTACATCGAAACACAGCCAAGTCCCACCCAGGATGCATCATAATAAACCAAAAAACCCTTATTTTCTTCAGGCAAAGTCAAAATCGAAGTCGAAGTTAGCTTATCCTTTAGCATCTCAAAACTACCCTCACAAGCATCTGACTTAGAGAACCTTACCTTCTTTTGAATCAACTTAGTCAATGGGATAGATATCATTGAAAAACTCTTCACCAACCTCCTATATTACCCATACAAACCCAAGAAACTCTGAATGTTGGTTGGAGTCATGGGTTTAGGCCCTTTCTTAACCACCGCCACCTTTTGTGAATCCACCGTGATCCCCTCACTAGAAATAATATGACCCAGAAAAGTGACAGCCTTTAACCAGAATTCACATTTTGAAAATTTAGCATACAACTACTACTCTTTCAAGGTCTGCAACACCACACGGAGGTGATTGGCATGATCCACCTTACTCTTAGAGTACACCAAAATGTCATCAATGAACACTATAACAAATAGAATGAGAAACTGATGGAATACTTTATTCATCAAATCCATGAATATCGTTGAGGTGTTGTTCAAACCAAATGACATAACCAAAAACTCAAATTGCCCAAACTAAGTACACAATGGCATCTTAGGGATATCCACCTCCCTAATCTTAAGTTGATGATACCCAGACCAGAGATCTATCTTTGAAAATAATTTGGCACCTTAAAACTGATCAAATAAGCCATCTATCCTAGGAAGAGATACTTATTCTTAATTGTCTCCTTATTCAACTATTGATATTCAGTACACATCCAAAGGGAACCATCCATATTATGCATGAATAACACCGGTACACCCCATGGGGATACACTAGAATAGATGAAACCCTTATTTAAAAGATCCTTAAGTTGCTTCTTGAGTTCCCTCAACTCAATTGGAGCCACTCTATAAGGAGGAATAAATATTGGATAAGTGTTCAAAACCAAATCAATCCCAAACTCAAACTCCCTATCCGGAGGAACAACAGGAAGATATTCCAGAAAGACCTCAGGAAACTCATTCTCTACTAGAACCGAATGCAAAGAAGGACCTTTTGATTTAGTGTCTTTAACTCGTACCAAATGATAGAGACACCTTTTAGAGATTAACTTTTGAGCTATAAAATATGATATAATCTTACCCTTAGGAGCTAGGGAACCACCCTCCCATTCAATAAATGATTCCTCAAGGAAATTAAAGACAACCTTACGGGTCTGACAATCTAAGGACGGGTAGCACGAATGTAACCAATCCATACTTCGAATAACATTAAAATCCACCATATCTAATTCGAACAAATCCACCAAAGTATCCTTACTACCAACTGATAATACACACCCTCTAAAGACTTTTTTAGAAACCAAAGAGTCACCTACTGGGGTAAAGACAGAAAAAAAATCTGAAATAACCTCAAGACCAAAACCAAAATACACAGCCACAAATAGGGTCACATAAGAGAGAGTGGATCCCAGATCAAGTAAACAATACAAGTCACGAGAAAAGAGTTGTAACATACCAGTCATGACATCAGGCTATACCTCAGACTTCTATCAAAATGCAAGATCATATAACCTATTCCAGCCTGTGACGATACCAGAAGTAAAAATAATACAGAAGCAGCACCCTAGGGTGCAGGAGTAGATGAAGAGGCAACCAGAACCTTGTTCACTCCCAAAGCAACCTTATTAACAGGATAATTTTTAAGAATAAAGTCTAGCTAACCATATTTAAAGACAATATCCCTACTCTCATCACAAAAACCCCGATACAACTGACCATAGAACCTACAAGAAGGACATGATGAAGATGATTGTGCCCCACTATCCTGAGATTGGGTACTCTATGCCCAAAAGTTATCACCACCTCATTGACACCTGTCTCCTGAATACTTCAGATAGGGAGCACTAGCTGTGGAGAAAGAACCAGAACTCCCCCACTTCTTATTTGTCCACATACCACCATCCCGACCATTTTGTTATTTACCACCCTCCTTAGAGAATCTAAACTTCTTACCTTGCCTTTCACCTACCTCAGCCTGTTTTCTCTTTTCCTCCTCCACATGTTGTATATGAACAACCAACCTAGAGATATTCATGTCTTTGATCAGCAAAGCATTTTAATTTCAAGGATCAACTCATGAGACAGTCCTAAAGTAAACTTTCTCATCCTAGCCCTTATATCCGATACTATTTCTGGAGCATACCTAGACAACTAGTGAAATTTCAAGGAATAATTCTTGATCGACATATTTCCCTATTTTAGATTAACAAATTCCTCTATTTTTGCTTTCCTCAACTCCTAAGGAAAGAAGTAGTCCAGAAATGCATTGGAGAAAGTCTCCCACAGATATGACTCATCAACCTCACCCCTTGCCTGATCCCATTCCTTGTACCATTGGTATGCCATATCTTTTAGCAGTTAGGCAGCAAACTTTACCCCTTCCATATATGTGGTATACATAACCCTGAATATTTTTTCCATCTCATCTAGAAAACCCTAAAGATTTTCTTTTACCATAACACCAGTAAAGGATAGAGTTTTGGTTGAAGGTTGTGACTTTCCATGGCCATGTTATCTCTAGTGAAGGTATTATGGTGGATCCATAAAAGGTTGCGGTGGTTAAAAAGTGGGCTAGACCTGTGACTCAAATCGATATTCAGATCTTCTTGGGTCTAAACATTTACTATAGGAGACCTATGAAGTGTTTTTTAATGATAACTACCCCATTGACTAAGTTAACCCAGAAAAAGGTCAAGTTCTTATGGTCCAATACATGTGAGGTAGTTTTGAAAGATTGAAGAATAAATTGACTTTGGTTCCTGTTTTTACCTTGCTCGAGGGTAATGATGGTTTTATAGTGTATTGTGATGCTTCTCATATTAGTATTTATTGTGTGTTAATGCAGCATGGTAGGGTGGTGGCCTATTCTTCTAAGCAATTAAAGGCTCATGAGAAAAACTACCCTACTCATGATTTGGAATTGTTAGCGGTGGTATTTGCCTTGAAGATTTTACGTCACTATCTCTATGGGGTTCATATGGACATATTTTCTTATCATAAAAGCCTTTAGCATGTGTTTACTTAGAAGGAGTTGAATCTCCAGCAAGGGAGATGGCTTGAGTTCTTAAAGAACTATGACATGAGTCCTCATTACTATCAAGGTAAAGCTAACGTTGTTGTTGATGCTCTTAACAGGTTATCAATGGCGAATTTGGCTTATATTGATGAGTATAAACGGGATTTGGTAAAGTATATTCACTGATTGGCTAGCCTTGGAGTTCATCTCTTAGACTAAGAGGATAGTGGTATATTCATGCATTTGGTATCACAGTCGTCTCTTGGGGTTGAGATAAAGAAAAAGCAATTGTTCGATCCTGACTTGGTGAGGATTAAGAGTAATGTGGGTCAACAAAACGTTGTTGACTTTGTGATTGGTAGTGATGGTATCTTGAGGTGTCAAGGTAGGCTATATGTTCCCAATATTGATGGATTGAGGGAAAAGATTATGGTTGAGTCTCATGGGTCTCGGTATACTATTCATCTTGGTTCTACAAAGATGTACCATTGTCTTAGTGAGTTTTATGGGTGGAATAATATAAATTGAGATGTGATTACTCATGTGGCTATGTGTATGGTGTGCCAACAAGTGAAAGTTCAGCACTTGAGGCTCGATGGTTTGTATTAAGAGATATAGTTTCCCAAATGGAAGTGGGAAGTTATCAATATGGATTTCATCACCGGTCTTCACTGGTTTCAGAATTAATGTGATTCTATTTAGGTTATTGTGGATAGAATGACCAAGTCCGCTTATTTCTTGCTGGTAAGAACTAGTTATTTGGTGGAGGATTATGCTTAGTTATATCTTACAGAGATTGTGAAGTTGCATGGTGCCTCGATTTCTATCATCTCGAATCATGGTACTCCATTTTAATCTTATTTTTGAAAGTCATTTCAAAAAGGTTTGGGAACTAAGGTGTGCCTTAGTACCACTTTCCACCCTCAAATAAATGGACAAGCGAAAAGGACTATCCAAATATTTGAATATATGTTGCGTGCTTGTGTGATTGATTATGGTGGTAGTTGGTACAACCATTTGCCTTTGATTGAGTTTTCTTATAACAATAGAGACCACTCTAGCATTGGTATGGCTTCTTTTGAGGCATTGTATAGTAGGAGATGTCGATCTATTATAGGGTGGTATGAGGTTGGTAAGGATAAGTTGTTTGGCCCCGATTTGATTCACCAAGCCTTGGAAAAGGAAAAGGTGATTTGTGATAAGTTAAAAGTCACTTAAAGTCACCAAAGTCCTATGTGTTTATAAGACATAGAGATTTGGAGTTTAATATCGGTGATTGGGTATTAGAAGGTATATCCCATGAAGGGAGTAATGCAGTTTGGTAAGAAAGGGAAATTAAGTCCCTGGTATGTTAGTCCATATTAGATTTTGAAGAGGGTTGGAATTTTTTCCTATGAATTGGAGTTGCCCTGTAGTTTGAGCTCCATCAATCTAGTGTTCCACATGTCCATGTTATGAAAATGTGTGGGTGATCCTTAGTTGGTTATCCCTTTGGATGATGTTGGTTTCAGACTCTTTTTCCTATGATGAGGTCTCAGTGGGGATCGTCAATTGACAAGTTCGTTGGTTGCAAACAAAAGAGGTGATTCGGTGAAGGTTCTATAGAGGAGCCAAAAGCCTGAGGAAGCTACATGGGAGGTGAAAGAGGACATGAAGTCCAAGTATCCATAATTGTTTTCCATTCTGGAAACTCTTGCTTCAGATATGTGTTAATCTTCTTAACTTGATTTATGTCCTTGATAGGCCATGGATTTAAGTCCCTAAATTGTGAACTGAGCAAGTCTTTTGGTAGTCCATGGGTTAGAGTCCCAAAGTCAATTGAATGAAATGAATGGATGATTGAATATGATCATGGCATGTGTTTATCCTTGTTGTATGTTTGTGTGTTCTAACTTAGTTAAAGGTTAGTTTGATGTGTAATAATATGTTAACTCGTGTTTATGCTTGCCTTACCTATTATTCAAGGATGAATGATCCAAGTGGGGGAGAATTAAAATACCTAGGCTTTAGACCCTTAGAAAATTCCCTTAGTTGAAGCTTCTAGACTAGGTATGACTCTAGGGTACCAGTTGTACCCTTGAATATGACTTAGTGACCCCTCACTCAAATAATAGGTAGTGTGGTAGGGTTTACAAAATATTCGAGATATGGTTTAGTCTCCTCATAGTCGTATGTTAGCATACAGGTCGTATACTACCTAGTCGTATGGAGTGTTGAGTTTGACCTAGTTGAAACTATTTTTTGTACGACTCAAGATATAATTTAGGGTACTATTCATACCTTATGATATGATTCAAGTGTGTATGGTCGTACCTTGCACAATTTAGGGGTCCTTGGTGAGGCCTAGGGTATGAGTTAGGGCACCACTCATACCCTAGGGTACAGTTTAGTCAAGTGAGTCGTACTCCCCCCCCCCCAGGAAGTCACTTTTTATATTTTAAGCCAAGGGTTTTATGGACATTTCCTACCCCAAACACCTTAAGTCTCTTCACTATATAATGTAGTATAACCTCCTAAAACACTTATTTGGTGGATCAAACATTCCCAAACACTCTCTAAAACTTCACTACCAAGATTTAAGCTAGGGTTTCAAAGGGTGATCATCTAGTAGCAAGAAAGGGTCAAGTTCTTCCGTGAATCATCTTGTATAAGGCGTGTTACTCTTTCCGTTATTGCTAACTCAAAAAATTCTCTATTTTAAACATGGATTATGACTTGTAAATGATGATTTTTAAATCAAAAGTTAAGGGTTTTGATGCCTAGTGTTGAGTAAAGTTTGATTTTGCTTAGACTTGTTTATACTTGATTTTTGATAATGATTTGCACATGTGGGTACTTGTTGTTTATGGTTTAACAATTGGGTCATGATTAACCCTATGATTGATGATTCGTAATTTTATTTTGTCCTTGGTAAAGGCATGCCTACTAGGTGTTTGTGAAAATATCTAAGAGAAATATCTAGTCATATGTTGATGATGTTTTGAACTATGGCAATCATCTAATAAGTATCATTGGTTGGTAAATGGTGTTGTAAAGACCTTGTTATCCATGTAATTAGTTAATTTATGACCTTGATGGTTTGATGTCAAAATTGGTTAAAGTCCCTAAACATGAACTTGAATTGTGTTTGAACTAAAGAGTGGTATAAGAATGCTAATGAAGAATGGATGTTTAAGTAAGGGTCTTGTTATCCACAATTTTACTTGAATGATATTTGAAGACCTTGTGGTCATGTATGATGTAGGATTGTGAAGACCTTGTGGTCATATATGATGTAGGATTGTGGCCTTGATGGCTTAGAATGCTTAAATGGGTTAAAGTCCCCAAAATATGAATGGTGTGATGTGAATGCATAGACAAAGGGTTATAGTTTCAATGTCGACTAGTAATGGGCGTGATGTCTAGTAGTTAGAGTCCACATGCATAATGAAATGTTTTGTGGTTATAGTCTACTTGCGTGATGAAATGGCTTGTGGTTAAAGTCCACATGCGTAATGGAATGGATTGTGGTTAGAGTCCACTTTCTTAATAAGATGGCTTGAGGTTAGATTCCTCTTGCTCGATATAACTTATGTGGAGGAAGATTAGAGTCCTCCACTTCATGGTCGATGTTTGAGTGCTTTGAAATGCATGCTAGGGCCTTGTTATATTTCTATGCTTGATGTACCCATAAGCATTTACATGTCGATGTGTATAAAAGTGGTGAGTTTGATTTGGTACTGAATAATAACACTATTTTATCCTTACCCTTGAGTTACATACTAGCGCTCTAACTGCTAACCATCTTCGGAAGATGTGTCCCCACACAACACAGGGGTCAGAGCACCTTCGTCTCTTCCTGCACAGTAAATAGGTGTTTGGGAGGTTCGAGTGTTGATATCAAAGTGGTGATCTTCTATCTTTCGGTAGGCACACATTTCATGGTTATCTTAGCTTATGTCATAGACTTATTTTGGATTCGATTTTGGCTATTGTCGGGGGATTATCCAAATATATTAGTGACTCCAGATTTATAGAGGATTATAGATGACTATGGACTTGGGTAGATTGTATGTTGAATGCTGATATTAATGACTGTCTAGACCTTCTTAAGCTATGAATGTTAGTTTTGTTTCCCCTATCTTATTATGTGTTTGGAGTTTATCCGATGCTTGTGGATTGATGTGATGGTTAGATGGGGTTAACAGAGCAATCTCTGGTCTTTAGTGGGCTTGAGATGCCCTTACGACAAGGCCCAGTTTTGGGTCATGTCACTTTGGACCCTGCATCGCGTGGTGATACAGCATCCGGGGATGGTTAGTAGAGTGAGCGCCAACATGTAACTCAGGGGAGGTATAGAATAATGCCATTATCAATCAGTCAAAAATCATTCCAAAACCATATGAAAACAATCATACACATATGTATATATAATATGTTGGGATAAGGAAAATAGTTTAGCATAAGAGTTAAAACATTAAACTAGACTTTGTAGCTCTAACCATTGTAAAGGCACCCAGGAGCTATATGATTCAGCTCCTACTGCTGAAAAGGCCCCAGTGTGTATTACCCGAACAAACTAGAGATATCTAATGAAGACCAGGGAATTACCTGACACCACATCACTCCAGGATGCATGTATATATCAATAATGTGAATTGTGAACACGATCATCAAGACCCTCATGCTTGAAAACATGGTTTACAGTTTTTGTTCTTCTTGGGAATCACACCTTCACAATGAGCTACACAACCCCCAGTAAGCCTAATTAAAATATTTTCACACAACCAAACCATTTTAGGCATATATCCTAGGTGTCTCCATACCATCATGCTTGCAAGCATATAACTATGTCATTCCAATTCCATCGATCTTAGGGGAATGCCACGACCCCCTTTAGTTTATTAAATCAAGCTGGGGGAATTCCATAACCCCCTAGCTTCCACTTTAAAACAAAAAACTATGGCCAATAATGCCTTCAAGAAAAAATCATTTTGTCTGTTTGATCATTTATGCAATGCATTAGATTAGGAGAGTAAGCCAAATCATGTGATTATCCCTATTTCAAAGCCAATTATGCAAGTAGGTTGAGGAAACATAATTTCCAAAACCAAATTCCAAATCAAAATCATCAATTAAGGAAATTCTCTGACCAGCATCCCATTCACCATACCTATTTACCCATGGTTTCAAAATACATAAATAAAGCATAAACAAATGCATTATAGCCTTGAAAATCTAATTCAAGTCACCATCATTCTAAAACCCTCAACCCAAATCAATTTCATATTCAAATCCACATGAATAACAATAACACCCATGCCTTTAGAGAAAACAAGTTTAAGGGAAGATATTACATGCTTAAAGGTATCACAATTATGGAGGGAAATCAACAATTTAAGCTCTAAATGCCAAATCCTTAGAAACCTTAGTTGTCCTTGATTGGAGAATTAGAAAGAGTTTAAGAGTAGTGTAAGACTAAGTAATGGGGAGTTATGGGGTCCCTTAGGGTATATTTGGTCATGGGTTATAACTGGGGAAAGAAGGAATTGACCAAAGTGCCTTTCATTAAAATACAAGAAAAAGTCGCCCAGTCGTTACGGGTCACTTAATGACTCATAACGTCTGGGTATGAGTTGTTTCCTGGACTCCTTGTGTGGACAGTGACTCAGTGCATCCTTCACTTGTTTGGTAATGAGTCACACCTTATGACTTGTGACAAGACATTATGACTCGTAAGGGTCTATTCTTGAGATCAACAGAAACTTGGTCATTCCTCACTGGTTTGCCTATGACTTGATCCCTACGGATCATAATGAGTCTTCACGACTCGTGAGATGTCCATATCAAACTCATGACAAAAACTTTGGCTACTACACTAGTTTGGTAATGAGTCCTTCCCTATGACTCGTGAGCATACCTTACGACTCGTAAGGTGCCAATCGTAGCCTAGGGAGTAAGCTCAGAACTCAGAAATTTCAGAGACAAAAATCTAGGGTGTTACACTTTGATCGGGTGCTCGAGATTTGTTTAGAACCCCATGCAAGAAAACAAAATATTCTACTATAAAATATTCAGCATTCTAAAATAAATAAAATCATTGAAACTTTCGTCCAATATCAATTCAAATAAATGTAGGGCCTACACCTATAGTTCCATTTTTCATATAATCCGCCCAATAGTCCAAAATGATTCCGGAAGCCTCAGAACCTAAACCAAGGGTCTCTTTAGCCTAATATCAATGTTCCAAAGCTAATGGCACTGTCTAAATTCTCATTTAAAGTCATCTATTAGGATTTTTGGTCCAATACCAAATCCTAAACAGCGATAGCTCCAAAATAGGAAAATAGGCCTTAAATCCAAATGGACTGTCAAATAATCAAACTGATAGTTCCAACAAGTCATAAATGACCTGTAGCTAATGTGGGAAGGATTGAAACACCAAAAATTCATGCAAATCAAGAAAATAACCTAGAGGGTCATTACAACATACTTGAACTTAATGAATTCTCTTCAAAGAAAGCTTGAATTTGAGCCTTGGAAGCTTTAATTTTTTATAATGGACCCTTATTTGGTGTCTTGAGAATTTGGAAGAAGAGGGTGGATTTTGGGATAGGAGAAACACATTAGTATTAGTTATAGGATCATTTAGGACATAAATTACTAGTTTTCCCTTAAAAAACTAAAGAAAATGTGAGTTTTAGCATCTCTAAGACCATGGGTTTGGCTCCCTTATCGTGGAGCACACATGGCATGCCAAATTCTTATTACAGATAACATAGGACATATTGCGTACCTCACTGATTTGCTCGCAAAAATGCTCATAACTTTTCACTCGAGCATTAAGTTAAGGTAAAACTGGATGCATTAGAAAGAGAACTCAAATACCTTTCATTCAGTGGGTATTGAGCTCCAAAACTCAATATATTATAAAATATATACTTGGTTAAAGTTGATCCTTGTAGAATCGAATACTAAAACTCAATTGATAACAAAAGTTCTCAACTCAACTTTGCTCCAAGTGTTTCTTGTTAACATTCTTAACATCAAAAGAACTTTACACACTAGGTAAATTATTATGACACTTATCTATGATTTATAATAATTATTTTTGGACCTATAAACATATGACAAATGGTTAGAAGCTTAGTTTTTGGGGTATAACAATTCTGCACTCAAAAAAAGAAGAGCACGTGTTTTATTAATACAAACACTATCTACTGGTAAGTATCATCACTCTAATTTAACTTGAAAAAACATACATAATCATAAATCATGTAAAAGTAACTAGCACTCAGGACATACAAGGAAATGCACCACAGTTTACTACTATCATAGAATAACCTCTTACGAAATCTATCAATACATTTGTATAATGATTAGTCGATTACCTCATTATTTCATCACCTCAATCAAAGTAAAATCCCAATAGTGGGAGAGCTTATTACCCTCTCATTATCATTAAGTGTAATTATACTAAGTTACGTTCCTCTAATCTTTCACAAGAAATCTTAAGCTACTTCTAATTACATTATACATGTACAACACCGTTATGCAATAGCTAAACAAATAATATGAAATAATGAATCATGACCATCAACCTCATTATTAAAGTGTACACATATACTACAGGTCTTATAAAACTATTAATCATGACTTGCAGAAGATGATCTCATATCCATGTATCGTATCGGCAAGGTACCTGCTCCTCTAAATATCAAACTAAATTCAATATGTATCATCGAGATAAACGACCCATTAAGTATAAGAATAAATGAATATCTTCATCAACATTAACAAAAATATGATAGGATGCAACTATATGCAATTACACAGTTTAACTAAACATTATTCAACCTCATAGTTAATAATTTAAAGTATAATATCAGCTATAAAATCACTTCCCAAAACATAAATAACCTCAAAGGAAATCATAATTACTCAACTCATGAATAATTATGAAAATCAAATCAAGTCTATAACTACATTAAACCATAACATGCCTTGAATTTGAGCCTTGGAATGCACTACTTCACTTGAGTCTTGCCCCTTCTGGCAATTTCTACTGTTTTTCTAGAAATATCATGGAATAACTCACAATTTGTTCTATGGTTATAGACATAAATAACTACACCAACTTATTCTAACCCTTGATCATAGACTAATTCATCATTCTATGATGTTTCACAACCTTTTAATCTACTTTAATTCCCATAATTCATTAATTATAGAACAAATTCATCTCTAGAAAGTGTATTCTAGTAACCTAAAGTCATTAACAAGGGATTAAGAGTCTCCCATGAACACTCTACACTAGATCATCAACAAAAGTTTAACCCTTAAATTCCATTGTAAACATGATTCTAATGATCCTATGGATTTAAAGAAGTAATTATGTGCTAAAAAGATGGAGAAACTATACCTCAAATACGAAAATCATCCCAACTAAAGAAATCCCCTCCCATATCCCAAGAAAATTTTTGAGTGTTTTTGGGATAAAATAATTCTAAGTCATGGATTTCAAAAAATAACTTTCCAGACGTTGTTGTAGTGGTCTTTTTATTGTTGTATCATCGTCGTTATAGTGGTAGATTTTTGTTTTATTGAGGCTATGGTTACATGGCTTCCACTTTAGCAACACCACTATAATGGTTCTTTTTTCCATCATAGCCTATTTCACAACACACTCCCCATATTTTGATATTATGGAATGGCTCTTTTATGGAAAACTCTATAAATGGAGTACTACAAATTGGATTTTGATACTGGAAGGTTTTATGAACTATTAAATCTCTTGAATAAAATAATAGCATCTTAAATCCACCAAATACTAATCCATAATTTACCAAAAATTTATAGACCGACAATACTAAAAATACAACCAAAGCTAGCCTTGAGTGAGATTTCTAAATTTTGGCCTTAGAGAAATATAATTTGGATATTGCATTCTAACCAACGTCATAAAAACAAATATTTCATTACATTAGATAGCAATTTACCGACTAATCATCTACAAATAGCAAAAAAGGGATAAAAAAGGAAAAGTAGTAGAAAAGATACCTGAATTGATGAATAATTAAGGGTAGCACTTGCACATGTCTTCTTGAATCTCCTAAGTGACCTCCCCAATAAGATGGTTCTTCCATAAAACTTCCATGAATGGAATAACTTTAGTCCTCAACTTTCAGACATCTCTATAAAGAATTGCAATGTGTTCCTCCTTGTAAGATAGGTTCTCATCTAACAAAACCGAATCCTATTGCATAAAGTAGTCACCATCCCATGATACTTTTGGAGCACATGAAACATTAAAGTTAGGGTGGTTTAGGATATGTTACGGGCAGCTCAGAGTATGCATAAGATTTATGGTGACTATAAACTTTGAGTATTAGAGTTTGGAGTTAGTTACCGAGTGTTTCTTTGAGTGTCACCTATGATGGTTATGATGACGTTCAAGAAGAGGGGAAAGCTCAGCCTTAGGTACATTAGTCTATTCAAGATTTTGCAGTGGTTGGGGATTTGGCATATGAGTTGTCTTTACCTCTAGAATTTTTGGGTATTCATCAAGCCTTTCTTTTATTGATGATTTAGTATTATATTCTAGATGATTCTCACATGCTCCTATCGGATTTAGTGTAGTTAGATGATCATTTGACTTTTGAGGAGGAGTCGATCGCTATTCTATCTAGGTATGTTAAATGACTGAGGTCTAGAGAGATTTTAGTGGTTAAGGATCAGTGGAGATATCATCTATTCAAGAAAGCTACTTGGGAGATCGATCGAGACAAACAAGACCAATATCCTTGCTTATTTGAGCCTTTAGGAACTTCTCGACTCTATATTTGTAAGGATGAAAGTTCTTTTAATATTGGATATTATACTAACCCTCTAGGTTATTTTCTTAATTTATGTGTATTTTTAGTATTTTGATTTTTCCTACAATTTCCCCAGGTTATTTATGATCAACTGGGATTGATGGTTTGATTGCCAACAATTTGTTTTAGTTTTAAGCCATTTTCCTATTTGGAGCTTTTGAAGATGAGAAGTTTGACTTTAGTGCAAAAATTTTGGAAAATGACCTCGGACGAGAATTTTGATAATTTTGTTAGCTCTAAAACATGTATTTTAGGCTTGGGGGACCTTAATTTAGTTCCCAAGGCTTCAAGACTCATTTTAGGCTATTGGTTGGCATTTAGTTAAAAATAAAAGATTGGGTGAGGGACCCATTTTTCATCAAAATGATCTTTATTTAGAATTTCATTAATTTTGTTGAATTTAGAATGTCATTCTTGATAGGGTATCATATCTCGTTGTATTCACGAGGTCTTGAATGGATTTCAAAGGGCCCATTCAGAGTCATTTTAACTCTATGTTTTGGTTGATATTGAAGAAGGTGGTGCAGGTCAAAATTCCCCTATGTATGTGTAGCCCATCCCTCATGTGCATTTAGAAGGCTAGCCTTTATGGCCAAAAAATTCCTCTTCACATGTGTAGTGGACCAGTCGGATTGATGAATAGAAGGGTTGATGGGCATCCACGTGCATGGTATATAAGGGACCCCTGGTAGTGTATATATATATATATATATATATACATTTATACTTATTCTTCTCAATTTTAAATTTATTTTCGAAGTGTTTTCCTTCGTTGTTGAACCTTGATCTTAGGAAATTATTGTGGGATCATTAATTAAAGCTTAGGTGCATTGGGTTCTTGTTCCTTGATCAATTTTTGCTCATAATTGCTTAAGTTGTCGGCCTAAATTCTGATTAATGCTCTAGTTAATTTCTCGATTTTCCTTTAACTTTGAGGGTCTATTTTAGGCTTATTTTAAGGTCGGATCATGCTTAATTTTAGAGCATGTGATCCTCATCCTACAAGGGATATAATTGCGATTTTAATTTCTAGATTCTATATACAGGCCTTATGGGTGATTTTTAACTTAATTTTGGTCTGGGGTATTAATTAACAATATGGATATCATTATCCCCCTTTTAACGAGTAGATTCTTATTTTGATAGTGTGGCAATAATTGAAAGCTTCTAGGAAAGGAAAATCTCTGGTTTAGTATTTGTGAGCATATTATTCTACCTCTAGGTAGGTTTAAGGAATTCGTATGATGATTTGCCAATTATTGGTGGGACTTTGAGGTTTGGATACACTTTATTTAGGTATTTATGATTTTATTCACTTACTTAGTGGCCTTAGAATAGGATTCTACTATTAATCCTTAGTTTAGGTAATTGTCTCTCTATTGGCTTAGTCTAGCATGCGTGGTAGCTTTTGGGGCTATCATTGGATGCCTTAGTTTAGGTGTGGTAGTTTCTTTCCTTAGGTTGGTTTTCCTCAGGAATTTGTAGTAAAATTTTATTTTTGTAAGATAGCTTACTCTAGGATTGTGTCTTTTCTATAATGAGATAGTCCTAATTTATTGTAGTTCTGGTTGGTGGGTTGTGTATTGGTTGATCATTATACTCTATTTGCATAAGTTATTCTTGTATAGTCATGGTATATAGTTGTCTAGGTATTAAAACACTACATTGGACTTTAAAAAGGAACTTGGAGAGATTTTATCCATACATTAGGTGCTTATTATTGATTGCATATTCATGGTATAGTGGTGACTTGGCCTAAAAATATTATTTTCATTTAAAATATAACTTGAGGAACATCTTACTATACTTTGAGTTTTAAAAAAATAAAATGGACTACTTTTAGACGTTGATTTGAATTCGGGAATATGACACTATTCATTACTATTCAAAGGTCCTAATTTGATTTCAGGCAAGGTATACAAATATTCGAGTTACCCACTGGTCCTGCTTTTACGAGCTATAGATTCTGGAGGAGGATTATATAGTATTTTTTGACATGGGATTCATTTCATAGTGCATTTTATGGCATCCATTCACATTTATCTATTGTTATGTATTACTTGTAACTACTATTATTTGTTGTTTGTATCCATCACACTTGTGGGGGCCGATTCTATTATATAGATCGTTATTTGTGCCTTATGGTGTATGGGGGCTGGTTAGGTTGTAGTGAGATTATTACTATTATGTTTTACGAGGCAGTTTACTTATAGTTCTCTTTTTCATCTAGATTATACCTGTTATTTCCTTTATGGCTCTATTTACCTAATTTTAGTTATATTTGTATTTTATTGAACTTATATCTTTTTAGAGCTCAGTCGACTTATGATGCCTACTGAGTATCGTGTGTTGTGGTACTCATTCTACATTTTTACATCTTTTTCCTAATACTGATTCTAGTATGAGTAATCACTGCTAATGACTTTCTCGTTCGGATTTTTTGAACTTGAAGACTTATGTTGAGCTTTTGACACCCGAAGTTGATCCATCCCCCTCAACTTTTTGGACTCCTGTTATTTTTGTATATTCAAATATATTTTGTCATATATTTTATTTATTCATTATTCCTTGTATATGTAGTGGCTCTTGCACCAAATGATACTAGGTCTTGAGAGATAATTTTGAATGTTTTGTTCCTTTTCTCCCTATATATGTATGTACAAGTCTTATTTCTTATGTATAGTCTTTATATTTAGCCTTTTTACCTCGTGTATCTCTCGCTCTTATTGGCCTATTACTTATTGTTCTGGGCTATGGATTTGGCTCATATAGGAAATTATATTAGGTGTCGTCATAGCCGGAGTTTTTAAATCGTGAAAAGAAGCTTTGATTTTGAATTTCAAGAAGCAAAAGAGATGCAAAAGATCTAAAACCTAAAAACAAAAGGTAAAATGATGAAAAAAAATGGCCAAGAAAACGAGAACTTCATGCGTACCTTTCTTTCACAAGCTAAAGTGGAGATGAGTGGCCGATTAGGGCCATATTTTGCCCAAATTTATGGTCTAGGAATGGTTTTTGTTTAATTAAGCTACGAATTTGGATAAAAATTAAGAGCAACTTTCATAAAGCACTATAGTATAGATGGTAATTACTCAACATCCCAATAGTTTTAACAATTACATATTTTGTCAATATATTGTATTTGTCTGTAGATATATGTATTTGTTAAATGTATCTCGCCTATGTCACTTGTTTTTCTTCTATGTTGTATCTCTCTCCCTCTCTTGTCCCTCTACTTATCTATATCTAGTGTATTTGTGATGTATCTAGTATATTTGTGCATTGTGCATAAATACACATTCATGCACTATGTATCTAGTGTACCTAAAATCAGTTTCATCTAGTTTATACATATCAATTTCATCAAATTATTCAGTATCAAATATCTAGTGTATTTCATATTGTAGAAAATGTAGATTAGGTTGGATGTTGAGCTGGAGCAGCTTGTAAAATAAAAGGAAATCATCAAGGGGAAAGGGAAGTAGCGGCGTGATTGTTGCCTTGCTCTGGCTCTCCGGAGCTAGAAGCTCCTCGTTAGAGCAATGGGAAAGACAAAAAGGCTGACCGATTTCTAATTTCTCGGGGTTCACTGGGAATGGATAGGAGCAATTTTCTTTTGTCGGATCTTAAGTAAAAGAGGATATATGAAAAGAAGGAGACTAGAGAGAGCAAGAGAAAGAGGATGAGTATCTGAGATGAAATCTTGCAGGAAACTTTTAAGTGATGAGAGAAAATAAATTATTAAAAGTATAGAGAGATTTAGTAGATATTGGTAAGGAAGTTTGGTTAGGCACGTAGTTTTTCCAAAATATAAAGGGATTCTTCGTAGTACAATTCTCCTCATTCATAATGGAAAATTTTCTCTCCTTCTGCACTGAGGACTAGGCGTAGGGAAACATCTTTAAATTCTTAGGTTATTTTTTCTTGTTTATTTGCTTATAACTGTGAGATTATATACTAGTTAGCCATCGATCCTTCAAAACAAATTTTCTTTGATATAAAGCTTTAACATAAACAGAGGTGTCTTCCACCAAATAGGGAAGCTAATAAGATTAGTTTTATAAGCATCAGCTTATTCAGATCCCTCCTTCCATTTAGACGTATTTTCATACTCTTGAATGACGAGGGGGAAAGAGACATTGTGTTAGGGAGTTAGATCACTCAAAAGAGTGTCATGATTTCAATTATTGTAGATGTTTTAAGGTTGGGGAGATCGGAGAGGCTATTCACAGGATTAGAAGGGGTAGGCGACCAGGGGAGGACCCACGGTGTAGCCAGGGGGTTCACCCGAACCCCCTCGGTAAAAAATTACCTTGTATATATAAGGTAGAAAATTAATATTTATGTACATATATTAAATTTGAACCACCTGAAACAAAGTTGTGGGATAGCTCAGTAGTTCTAAGTACACTTCTTGGGTTGCTCCTTCGGCCCACACGTTGTGGGTTCGAATCTCACTAGGTGTGTTGCTTAATTTTTAGTATCTGTAACATGCTTTAATAGCTGTTATTACAGCTATAATTAAGGAAATTTTGTAACATGCTTTAATAGCTCATTACAGCTATAATTAAGGAAATTTTGTAACATGCTTTCATAGCTCCTTCCAGCTATAATTAAGGAAAAGCACTTCCAGCTTCTTCTTTTTAATTTAATATGGCCCATACCTAATTCCTAAATCATTTTTCTCTTTCCAATTCCGTCAAAATTTCCCAACTTCAGCAAAATTTTGAGGGTTGCTACTCTGCTGGTTTGTTGATTTGTGAGGCTATCGTTGCGGATAGTTAATTATTCTTCTGTTCTTGTAATCCTGTCAGTTGTTTGTTGATTCCCCAGCAACTGTAAGTAACTATGTATCTCTATTTCAGTAGCTTTGTAATTTCAAATCAGTTCTTGACGATTGTGCTTTCTATTCAAGAGTAATGAAGAGGTATTTTTCTAAAATCTCAAATTCAAGTTCTGCCACACATAGTCAACCTAATCGGGAAGAAAATAAGAATAAGTTAGGAGTATCATCGCATTCTTCTCAAGAATTTGACTTAAATACTTTAAAGGTTGATCCGGGTGAAAGAACTCTAATTTTAGAATTTCGTCCAAATGATCATGACACGATTAGAAGAGCGTATCTTCTGAAATTTAGTGCTAATTAATCATATAGGATATTTATTTATGCTATTAATTTCAACTGATGATATTATTTTATCTTTTCAAGCAATGAAACCTCGTCGAGTGGTATTGTAATTATATTTTGTTGACGTATTCACATATTTATATTTTTATTTTTCGAACCCCCTGAAGAAAATTTCTAGATCCGCCACTGTAGGCGACAAGGCCTGACGAGATTTTGGTAGATTTTTGAAGTATACTGGTGGGGCAGGTTTAAGGTGGTAGTCGAACTATTTAACGGCATTTTCAAGGATGCAAAGATAACCGAGGCTTGGAGATGGAGTACTATGATTCCTTTATACAAGAACAAGGGTGACATTCAGAGTTGCAATAACTATAGGGGTATTAAGGTATTAAGTCACACTATGAAGATTTGGGAGAGGGTTGTCGAGCGGAGGTTGAGAAGGATCTTACCTATTTTTGAGAATTAATTTGGTCTTATTCCTAGTTGTCTCGATGGCATAGGCAATTCACCTTGTGCAGAGACTAGTGGAGAAGTATAGGGAAAGAAAGAAGTACTTACACATGGTGTTTATCGACCTGGAGAATGCATACTACAAAGTCCCTAGGAAGGTTCTTTAGAGATGCTTGGAGGCGAGAGGGGTCCTGATGATGTAAATCAGATCGATTAAGGAGATATATAATGGATCAAAGATTTGAGCTAGGACGGTGGAAGGATATTCAGAGCATTTTCCTATCTTGATAGGGTTGCAACAAGGATCAACTTTTAGCCCATTTTATTCTCCTTGGTGATGGATATGTTGACGTGATGTATTTAATGAGAGGTGCCTTGGTGTATGCTATTTGTGGATGATGTAGTTTTGATTGATGAGATGTAGGAGGTGTAATGATAAATTAGAGGTTTGGAGATAAACCTTGGAGTCTAAAAGGTTTAGATTGAGTAGGACCAAGACGAAGTACTTGGAATGCAAGTTTAGTGACTTGAAGTAGGAGGACGAGGTGGTAGTGAAGATGGATTCCCAGGTTATTTGTAAGAGGGAGAGTTTTAAACATCTTGGTTTTAAGATTCAAGAGAATTGATAGATTGACGAGGATGTCTCTCACCTTATTGGGGCAAGATGGATGAAATGGAGGCTCACCTCGAGAGTTTTATATAATAAGAAGGTGTCTTTCAAGCTTAAAGGCAAATTCTATAAAGTGGCAGTCCCTCCGGCCATGTTGTGTGGAGTGGAGTATTGGTTAGTCAAGAACCCTCACCTCTAAAAGTTGAAGTTGATGGAAATGAAGATTTTATGTTGGACGTGTGAACTTACTAGGGGAGATAGGGTTAGGAATGAGACTATTCAGGAGAAGGCGAGAGTGGTTTCGGTGAAGGACAAGATGCGAGAAGTGAGGTTGAGATGGTTTGGGCATGTAATGAGGAGGGGCACTGATGCCCTAGTTCATAGGTGTGAGAGGTTGGCGTTGGATGGTTTCAGGTAGGGTAGAGGTAGGCCGAAGAAATACTGGAGAGAGATGATTAGATGTGACATGGAACAGTTACAGCTTACTGAGATATGACCCTAGATTTGAAAGTAGGAGGACGTGGATAAGGTTTGAGGGCTAGTGCACATGGGTGAGTCGTAGCCAGTTGTTAGGGGTGTTGTGGTGTATCCTGGCTAGTAGTCTTAGGGCTTTGTATATAGGTTGGAACTTCTAGTTAGGAGGGTTTCAATGAGGTGTGTGCCTTTGGTTTGTTAGTGTATAGTATTACATTGTGGGTGTTGTATCTCTGTTATTTCAACTTATTTCATGTTTTATTACGATTTTGTTTACTGTCTTTTGTTCCAAGTCGAGGGTCTATCGGAAACATTCTCTCTACTTCTTCAGAGGTACTAGTATGGATTGCATACATTTCATCCTCCCCAGACTCCACTATATGGGAATATACTGGGTTTGTTGTTGTACTATTGAAACTTTATATTTGGAAATTGTGGTATGACGCCAGTAAATGATTTACAATGATCGACAGTTCATGAAGTTACTAGTAGATGCCATAATGAATATCAAGGAATTGCACTAGCTACAAACCAAAAGGAGAAAAAAGTTAAATCGTAAATAAGCGCACTGATTAATTTCCATTGTGTTATTAACTATCTTTTATACTATCTTATTTGAATGTCTTACTAGATTAGAAACATTTTCCTGTTGGTCATATAGTTTATTTATCTTATGGTGGTTAAATATATGGTACCTCTCCAAACTTATGATCCTCATATTACAGTCAGATCAACTTAAGTAATCTTATTCAGATTATATCCAAGTCTAGTAGTATATGTTTGATTTAAACCCTAACACTCATGACCGACCCATGGCATGCAGATACATTATGTGCTTAATACATCGATAACCAGTTAAATTTATCTTTAAGTAATTTTATTCAAAACACTCGTACTATGATTTATTTCAATGAAGCATATGAACACGTGATATTGTTCTTATTTTTTTATTAATTGCACGCGAATCATTTTAATCATATATATAGACGTATTTCTAATATATTATTCATCATTTTATTCCATGATAAAGCAGATACATATATAATTAAAATTAAGCGTAGCAGCAGATTGTTCAGTACATTACTTATTTAGGTAGCAAACCTTTGTGCTACATATAGCCAAAGTAACTACCAAGAACACACAATTTACTTTCACCGCATCATTTATTTATACGTCAAGTTTAATCATCCGAATTCTTGAGTTGAACTTCTGGCTCTGACAGTAGCTATTTTGGTGGCTGCCACCATAACCATGTCCATGACCATGACCATGATGTCCCGTGGCCATAGACGACATATGGGCATGGGAAGATTGTTGCATCCCACTACCATATCCACCACTATGGACCATATTGGTGGTGTTGCTTGAGAAGTTGGTTGAATCATGTGGCATATGCCCTTGATAACTACCATGACTTCCATAATGGCTATGGCTATGGCAATGGTTTCCATAATGTCCACCGTGGTGTTGGCCCATCATTATATGATTATTTTGAGTAGAGTGAGAAAATGGTATGGTGGAAGAATAAGCCGAAGGCCTCATCATTTGACTGCTGTCGGAATCAAGGGCGACTCAAGCATATTCGTGGCCTAAGGCGAAAATCAAACAGAGGTGTTAAAATTTTAAGAATAAATAACTTTCTTTTAATAAACTTTATTTTCAAAATTATATAATCGATTTTTTCTAATTATTTTTTTTGTGTAATAATATAATCAATGCATTTAATCTTTCTTGAGATATAGTACTTTAGGTATATGAACTTCTTCTAATAATTCTTTCTTTTTATATAAAAAATTATTTTATTATAAATAAAATTTAATTTTTTAAAAAAAATCTATATATATTATTGTAAAATATGAGGCCCTCAAATTTGGAGGCCCAAGGCAGCCGCCTATTTTTTTTACAAGATAGAGCCTCCCCTGATCGGAATGGTAGTTTTGCTCGTGCGAGTATATTTGATGCCCAAGATGATTTTGGAGAAGCATTTTGAATATTGTTGATGGATGCGAAGTTTTTTCTTGGTGATAATGTGATGAGTGAGATATATTTATAGGATTTTGGGGAGATTCTAATTAGATAAGAAAGGCATCCCATTCTCATATTTGCTATAAATGGAGCACATTTCAGAATTCAGGTTCCTCCTCTTTTATTCTTATGCATTTATATAAGCACCAAGCTTTATTCGCCAATACCAACTTGTACATGTAAAGATTTAACAGATTATATAACATAAACAATCTAATATATAATCCTATCAATCATTCAGAAACGTGGAACTACATAATTTTCACATAAACAAAATTACAGTAATTTAATAGAGAATTACTTACCTGAATTCTTCATAGTTTTCTTGCTGATTGAGATTAGCGGAAGCACAAAATAAAAGTATTGTTTCTCTCTCTTTACCTTACATTTCAGAATAATATTTGATGAAATTTATTCTTCTTTTGGCAGAGAGAGGACCCTTTTATAATACAGGAAATAGACAGTTATGTTTTCACATTTCATCAACGTGATTTGTGGATATAATAATTATCCCACTAACAGTTAGTAATTATCCTACTAACAAAGTAGTCAGTAGTTTTAATCCTACTAGTAACTTCCCCATACAGATTTAGGATTTAACTTATTTAATTATTATTAACCTCTCCAAACTTATGATCCTCATATTACAGTCAGATCATATTAAGTAATCTTATTCAGATTATATCCAAGTCTAGTAGTATATGTTTGATTTAAATCCTAACACTCATGACCGACCCATGGCATGAAGATACATTATGTGCTTAATACATCGATAACCAGTTAAATTTGTCTTTAAGTTTTATTCAAAACACTCGTACTATGATTTATTTCAATGAAGCATATGAACACGTGATAGTGTTCTTATTTTTTTTATTAATTGCACGCGAATCATTTTAATCATATATATAGACGTATTTCTAATATATTATTCATCATTTTATTCCATGATAAAGCAGATACATATATAATTAAAATTAAGCGTAGCAGCAGATTGTTCAGTGCATTATTTAGGTAGCAAACCTTTGTGCTACATATTGCCAAAGTAACTACCAAGAACACACAATTTACTTTCACCGCATCATTTATTTATACGTCAAGTTTAATCATCCAAATTCTTGAGAGCCCAGTTGAACTTCTGGCTCTGACAGTAGCTATTTTGGTGGCTGCCACCATAACCATGTCCATGACCATGACCATGATGTCCCGTGGCCATAGACGACATATGGGCATGGGAAGATTGTTGCATCCCACTACCATAGCCATCACTATGGACCATATTGGTGGTGCAGCTTGAGAAGTTGGTTGAATCATGTGGCATATGCCCTTGATAACTACCATGACTTCCATAATGGCTATGGCTATGGCCATGGTTTCCATAATGTCCACCGTGGTGTTGGCCCATCATCATATGATTATTTTGAGTAGAGTGAGAAAATGGTATCGTGGAAGAATAAGCCGAAGGCCTCATCGTTTGACCATGGCTGCTGTCGGAATAGTAGTTTTGCTCGTGCGAGTATGTTTGATGCCCAAGATGATTTTGGAGAAGCATTTTGAATATTGTTGACGGATGCGAAGTTTTTTCTTGGTGATAATGTGATCTTGAGTGAGGTATATTTATAGGATTTTGGGGAGATTCTAATTAGATAAGAAAGGCATCCCATTCCCATATTTGCTATAAATGGAGCACATTTCAGAATTCAGGTTCGTCCTCTTTTATTCTTATGCATTTATATAGCACCAAGCTTTATTCGCCAATACTAACTTGTACATGCACGGAATCCATTATGTTATGCAATATGATCATCATTGATGTATGGGTTAAAAAAGAAACATCGAAATGTGGATGAATCAGGAGACGACATATGGACTAAAGGACACGTCAAGCATGACTCAGCAGGAATGATATCGGGCATATTGTTCTTGGAATGTGACCGGTGAGGGTGATCTTGTTCGCAGAAGATCCTGGGTTGTGGTACTAGCTAGAGTCCGATATCATATCAATGAGCCTGTTATGGCTCCGAAAACAAGGACCGGCAGGTTCCGGGTGCCACATCGTAAGGACAATAGCGTCATTTCAATATTTACATAGGAGAAGACTAATAGCACGTCGCTCCTAAAAATGTTAATTTCTAAATTTTTTTTATAGAATAAAAGAAAAAAAAAGAAATGTTTGACCTAAGTTTTTTTAGAAGTGTTTCGGGAAGTAGCAAAAATGATTTTTCAGAAACTAAAAAAACTAGCTCTTTCCTAGAGAAGTACTTTCAAAAAAATATTTTCACGAAAAATACACTAAGAATCACTTTTAAAATTTGATTTAACAATAATTAATCGTCAAAAGTATTTTTAAAATTTATTATTAAACAAAAACAGATTCTCATCAAATATATACTTTTTAATGCATTTTTGAAAAGAAAAAAAAAAACAACTTGCAAAATTAGTTGATTTAAAAAACTTAACTAACCAACCATAAAGTGGTTTTATTTTCACTTTTGTCAATTGGGTTAGTCTAAGCTTTGAAGCTTATAAAGAAGAGGTCTGAGTTCAAATCCTTATAAAGGCATTGCGCTTTTTGAAAAAATCACATAAATATATTATTTAAGAGTCAATATTACAAAATATATCAATATTATTTTTTATTTACAAAATATAATTTTTATTTACAAAATCTATCAATTAATGTCATTTTATATAAAAAAAAAATGGGCTGATTTTAAAGGAGTATGTTATTTGAGTTTATTGTTTGATAGTTATTATAGTCAAATGAGCTAAATTTTAAAAATTTGTTACTATCTTTTTCATCTATTCTTAAATTTTTCACCATCTTCTTCAACTTTTTTCCTTTACCTTATACTTAAATCTCCACTCTCAAATTCTTCACCAAAAAGGTCACCATTTTTACAGAATATCTTGATATTTATCAACGATTGGTTTTGTCATGGGTCCAGAGGCGAACCCAGGATTTGAAGTCTGTGGGTGTACTACTGTTGTCAAAGACGCGCATAAGCCTTGAAGTTAGACTCAAAATGTGTTGAGCGCTCTCCTCGCTTAATGTGCAGCTTAGGTTCTAATTTCTGATATATAGTTTCCCTTGTCAATGAAGCTTTCTGAGGAGACGAACACTAAACAATTGATATTTCACTTTATCAAAAAAATTAATTTTTTTGTTCATATATTTGTCATTTGTGCTTATATTATTAGTCTTGGACTAGACATATATTTATATCTTTTCTACCTTTATGTCTTTTTTCGTTAAATCTCACGCTTTATTTGTACTTTGTGCTTAAACACAATAGACCTTGAAGCTTTTTTACTCTTATTGCTTTTGATAATACTGTGGAGCTCCAATATTATCTTAAGACGTTAAAAAAACTTTCGGTGTCGATTAAGGAATATTATCATATTCAATTGATCGCTAAAGACATGAACAATACTGAAAAAATAAATATATAGAACAAATAAGAGTTTTAAGCTAATAACTTTACTTTCTTGTAATATGAAGTTTACTTTTAACATTTTTAAACAATCAGTTGTGGTAGTTACGGACTGGTCGCGAGTTCAAATCCCCATTCCAGCAATTTTGTTGTTATAAATTTAGTAATAAACCTTTAAATTTGAAGTATTGAAAATAAAAATCAAGGTATTGTGTGACCCAGAGATTGATCCCTGGTCGCATGGACAGAAGGGTTGGCTTCAACCAGCAAACCAAGGTGCACTACTATTCATCTTAGGATGCACTATTAGTTATATCCCAATTTCTCAAGGTATATACACATATATATGCACAATTTTTTTTCGACGTTAACGGATGCACGTGCACCCCCACCTATACATGTGGATATGCGCCTGCATAGGTCATATTAATTTGTTGTTTATGGTTTAATAATTTTTCTAATTTCCTTAATTCTTCCAAAAATGGTGAGTAGAAGTTCTTCGTTGGAATACATGAATATGTGCATTGTTGTCTTTAATATTGTACACGATGTATGTGTTTTAAGTATATTTTTTATCACTTTTTAGTGTTTTGTACATAATGTATAAGCCATATCAGTTTCTATATTATTTTCATGCAATATTTTCAGAAAGATAATTAAATAATCAATCGAAACATCAGATTCTAGACCATTTTAATTGATGTATATCAAATAGAATATATATGTCCTACCATATTATAAACCAACTTTCATACAATGCTTTCAACAAGGTAATTAAATAACCATTCTAGGTATCAAGTTATAAACCCTCTAATTGACGTATATCAATTAAAATATATACGTCATATCAATTTTTATATCATTTTTCATACAATATTTTCAACAAGATAATTAAAATAACCATTCTGAACATTCATTTTTATATCATTATAATTGACGTATTATGTGTCATACCATTTTTTATACAATTTTTATACAATATTTTCAACAGGATAATTAAATAACCATTCCAACACCAGGTTCTATACCGTTTTAATTGATGCACATCAATTAAAATTTATACATCATATCAATTTTCATACCATTTTCTATATAAAAATTTTATTGATATTAATTTTTAAAGATATATATAATATAATTTGATGTTGAAAAAACAATTCTTTAGTATTAAAAATATACTACAACATCTTGATTTTTAAATATGAATATGTAAATATTTAAACAATAATTAATAGAAATATTATCCAAAATATAAAGTTTACAAAGAAAAAGACGTACTAAAGAGAAATAAAGTTCAACATGGAAATGAGAGGTAGCTATAGGGAACAAAACGGGGTGACGAATGCCTTGGCAAAGCTGGGAGCCTATTCAGATATCCAACAAGGGAGCATGCTTTTTGAAGTTTCACCCATGCGTGCCCGGAACGCTATGTGGGTAGACATCGCAGGAACTCATTTTGTTAGATTGGTTAAGACTAACTTGGTGCATTCCCATGAGGAATTGCAAACCTCTTTTGTACTAAACCCGAATTGATGTTGGATTAAACTTTTATTTTGAATGCAATGCCTATTAACCAAAAAAAAAAGAAAAAAGAGGCTAAACGTTGTAAGTAAACAAGAGGAGTGAATAAAAATAAATTGTGAGAGTTAAAAGAAAAGAGATTACATTACCAACGTAATTGTGGGTTTAAATTGTACTGTGCCCCTTTTTTTTCAATCTTAGTTGTTAGGTTTTGTTAGTTTTCTACTGGTATATTTTGAAAAATAGAAATTATTGACTGGTTTAAGGTGGTTGACTGGATTGTTTAACGAAATTTTCAAGACGGCGAAAATGCCCGAGGCTTGGAGGTGGAGTACTATGATCCCTCTTTATAAGAACAAGGGTGACATTCAGAGTTGCAATAACTCTAGGGGTATTAAGTTATTGAGTCACTCTATGAAGATTTGGGAGAGAGTGGTCGAGGTGAGGCTAAGACGGATAGTGTCTATTTCGGAGAACCAGTTTGGATTTATGCCTGGCCGCTCAACGACGGAGGCAATTCACCTGGTACGGAGACTGGTAGAACAGTATAGGGAAAGGAAGAAAGACCTGCACATGGTGTTTATCGACTTGGAGAAGGCATACGACAAAGTCCCCAGGGAGGTGCTTTGGAGATACTTAGAGGTGAGTGGAGTACCGGTGGCATATATCAGAGAAATTAAGGACATGTATGATGGAGCTAAAATTCAGATGAGGACGGCAGGAGAAGACTCAGAGCATTTCACTGTCTTGACAGGATTGGATCAGGGATCTACTCTTAGTCCCTTTTTGTTTGCTTTGGTGATGGATGTGTTGACGCGGCGTATTCAAAGAGAGGTGCCTTGGTGTATGCTTTTTGCAGATGATGTAGTTTTGATTGATGAGACGCAGGGGGGGTGAATGATAAATTAGAGGTGTGGAGACAAACTCTTGAGTCTAAAGGGTTCAGGTTGAGTAGGAGCAAGACAGAGTATTTGAAATGCAAGTTTAATGACGTGAGGCGGGACAATGAGGTGGTAGTGAAGTTGAAATCACAGGTGGTATGTAAGAGGGATAGTTTCAAGTATCTCGGGTCTGTGATTCAGGGTAACGGTGAGATTGACGAGGATGTCTCTCACCGTATTGGGGCGAGATGGATGAAGTAGAAGCTCGCTTCGGGGGTGTTGAGTGATAAGAAGGTGCCTCCCAAGCTTAAAGGTAAATTTTACAGGGTGGCAGTCCGTCCGACCATGTTGTATGGAGCATGGCCAGTTAAGAACTCCCACATTCAAAAAATGAAGGTGGCGGAAATGCGGATGTTGCGTTGGATGTGTGGGTTGACTAGGGGGATAGAGTTCGGAATGAGACTATTAGGGAGAAGGTTGGTGTGACTCCAGTGGAGAATAAGATGCAGGAAGTCCGATTGAGATGGTTCGGACACGTGATGAGGAGGGGCATGGATGCCCCGGTTCGTAGGTGTGAGAGGCTAGCTTTGGATGGTTTTAGGCGGGGTAGGGGTAGGCCGAAGAAGTACTGGGGAGAGGTGATTAGACGGGACATGGAGAAGTTACAGCTCACTGAGGACATGACCCTAGATAGGAAGATCTGGACGATGCGAATTAGGGCAGAAGGCTAGGGTCAGTTTGGGTCGCTAGTGTAGGGAATTACTTGGTGGGGGTATTATTCTTGTTATGATACCTTGTTTCATGCTTTATTACGAATCTATTTACTTTTCTCTGTTTTCTATTACGTATGGGTGTCGTATTTATGTTATGCCATCTTGTTCCATGTTTTACTATGTATTTGTGTAGTATTTCGTGTCACGATCTGTGGGTCTATCGTAAATAGCCTTTCTACTTCTTTAGAGGTAGAGGTATGGACTGCGTACATCTTACCCTCCCCAGACCTCACTATGTGGGAATACACTGGGTTTGTTGTTGTTGTAGAAATTATTGATATGTTTTGTAATATTAACTCTTAAATGGTATATTTATGTGATTTGTCCTTTTTTTTTTGAAAATACACTTAGAATCACATTTTAATATTTCTTTTGAAATAATTTACAACATTTAAATTATTTGCGCAAAATTTCTTTCCACTACCAAATTTGAACACGCGGCCTCATAGGCCAGGAATCGACAATCAGCAATATGCAGTACACGATCACTTGTTGCTATAAATGTCACGCTTTTACTATATAGAAATTCTTACACACATGTATCTATAGAGAGAGATTTTCAACAGAGATATCTTGGTGTCGCGGCACCCCCAAGCTACTACCTAGATTTGCTCCTAGCCGAGCAGCCGTTGCGAAAAAATTTGAGATTTATAACAGTTTCATATGCTTACTTTATGCAACTAATCAATGGGAATAAATATGAAATTGATTTGCCTATCAAGTCGGGTTGTAGGTATCATGTATCACACGACTTAGAATTTTGAATCGTAACATAAATATATTGATAGGATAAAATTTCTTCAACAATGTCAACGTGTAGAAGTTTAATTTCAGGAAATTACATGGGATGATTCTTATAGTGGAGAATTTTGCTATTTTGTCCCCCGTAAGAAAAGACTCTAAAGGCTAACCTTTCATTCTTTTTACATCTAGAACAAGTTTATGTTTGCCCCTTTGTTCTTCAAATGGTTTTACACTTTCTGTGCTCATTTGTCTCTCAACTTCTATTTTTATTTCTTCTTTTTTTCTCTTTTTTATTTTTAAATTTTTATTTTTTACTTTTTCTTATTTTAATTCATTTATTTCAACCTTTATTTTTTAAATTTTGCATTTTTCTTCATTTTTTTCTCAAACACATTTATTTCTCATTTCTCTTTCTTTCTAATTTATTTGTCTCAACCTTTACTTTTTTATTTTTTGCTTTTATTTTTTCTCTTTTTTTCTTTGACATTTTTTCATTTTGCTCAAACTTGATTTTATTTTTTCTTCTCCCTTTTATTTTTCTCAATCTTTTTTTTTTGTGTGTGTGTTTTATTCTTCTCTATTTTCTTTTTTCTTAACCTCATTTTTTTTCTTTTTTCACAATCTTTATTTTTTTCTACTTTTTTCTTCTCGACTTATATAATATTTTGTCAATAAACAGAAAGTTGGATAATCTGCAAAGATAATCTTCTTTCTTTGATATCGAAGGAAATTTAAGAACGTGACATATTGTTTGGAAGTCTTTTAGGATAAATCTTGCCTCTAAGCTAAGGCGGGAATTATAGAACATCTCGTAAATTAAGAGATAATGTGGCAGTGTCAAACTCTTGCCCATGAGGTGTAACTTGATGTTTGAAAGTCTTTGAACTAAGTCTTGCCTCTAAGGCAAGAGTTATAGAATAACTCGTAAATTGAGACACAATGTGGTAGTGTCAACTCTTTACCATGGGACTTGTTGTTTGAAAGTTCTTAGGATAAGTTTTGTCTCTAAGATAAGAGTTATAGAACATCTAATCAAAACACAACGTGGTAGTGTCAACTCTTATCCATGGGGCATAAATTATTCTTTGAAAGCACTTGATCTAAGTTTTGCCTCTTAGGCAAGAGTTATAGAGAATCGCATAAATTAATACACAATGTGATAGTTCCAATTCTTGCCCATGGGGCATAAGTTATTGTTTGAAGGTCCTTGGACAAAGTATTGTCTCTAAGGCAAAAGTTATAAAATATCTAATAAGTCAAAATACAATGTGCTAGTATCAACTCTTGCTCATTGTACGTAACTTGTTGTTTGAAAGTCCTTGGACTAAGTCCTATCTCTAAGACAAGAGTTATAGAACATCTCATAAATCATGATACAATATTGTAGCATCACTCTAGTCGTATAACTTGTCGTTTGAAAGTTCTTGGGCTAAGTCTTACCTCTAAGGCAAGAGTTATAGAGCATCTCATAAATAAAAATGCAATGTGATAGTGTCAACTCTTGCTCATTGGACGTAACATGTTGTTTGAAAGTCCTTGGGTCTAAGTTTTAACTTTAAGGTAAGATTAATAGAACATCTTATAAATCAAAACCCAATGTGGTAGTATCAACTTTTGCCCATGGGACATAACTAGTTGTTTGAAGGTATAAAAGAAAAGAAAAAGAAAAAAAAGAAAAAAAAAGTTGAGGAAAAAGAAAAAATTGAAGAAAAAATATTTAAAAAAAATAAAAATAAAATAAAATTAAAAAGAAAAAAAAAAGAAGACTAGAAGTTGAGAGGAGAAAAGAAGAAAAGTAAAATAAAATAAAGAAAAGTTGAGAAAAAGGAAAAAAGAAGAAGAGAAAAGGAGAACATAAAAAATAAAAGAAAAATAAAGCTGAGAAAAATAAAAAAATCATAAAAAATAAAAAAGAGAAAAAAATTTAAAAATAGAAGTTGAGTGGATAAAAGGAAAAGCCATAAAGGTTGAAAAAAATTAAAACAGAAAAAATAGAAAAGAAAAAATCAAAATTAAAATAAAATAAAAAAGAGAGAAAAAATAGAAGTTGAAAGACAAATAAACATAGAGAATTGTTTTAAAATATTTGTATTATAGAGAGGCAAATAAATATTTACTATACATAAAAAAAAAAAAAGTAGTTTTGTAGGATCTTTCTAATGGAGTAGAAAAAAACAATGTCATCCACTATGGTTATTTTTGTATCCTATCCATTTAATTCATTTAAGTTTAATGAATCATGGCCTCCAGGCTTCACATATAGATAACTTAGACCCCTCCTAACTAACTTCATGGTCTAAGTTTTACTAATTGCATTATATAGACATCAGCTAGAAACCAAATGTATTTAGTGTCTATTAATACAAAATATAATTAATATTAATAGTAATTTAAAAGGAAAGGGAGAGTAATTAATGTCCATTATTATCTCCAATTTCTCCCAATATTCTCCTTCGATATATAATTGATCATTTATGCTCATATATAATAGAAAACGTTGATTATTCTACTTTCATACTTGATCGCTTGTTCTTCTTTCAGACTTGATCGTTTATTCTCCTACCATAATTGAATATTTTTTAGTACGAATATATACAGCCCAATTATACTTTATACAACTGAATTTAACTAAATATATATGTACGATTGTATCTACAAATATATTAGAATTTTATAATTCTAATGTATAATATATGCATATGTATATCAACATTATATTGTATAAACGTATAATATATGTATACTACGTATTGATTAAATATATACATATGTATACAAACAATATATTGCATAAATGTATAATATTATACATATACAATTAAACAATTGGACATTTATATATTAGGATCCTAATATGTGGATACTCATTCTAATTTGTAATACACCATATATAAAAATCATTGTATGTATGTAGAAACAGTTAAACTTATAAGCATATATATATATATATATATACAGATATGAATATGTATATGAATTTGTGTATATATATATATATATATATATATATATATATATACAAAAACACAAAACAAATATGAAGCACCCCAGGTGTTGGTCCCTGGAAAATTCTGAGTTCTGAGCTTACTACCCTAACTACGACTCTCCTGGTGAGCCATAAGGATTCATTACGGGTCATTGGGTCTACTCGTAACGTGCTCAGTGAGATTTGTCTAAGTCACTATTTTGACTACGACTACTATGTTACGAGTTATAAGGATTCTAAACGACTCGATAGTCCTTTCCGTAAGGAAACTAGTATGATGCCTAAAGTATTTTATCCTGAGTACCACTAGGATGTAACGAGTCGTACGACTCGTTACTAGTCGTCAGGTCTTTTCTGTAATTGGACCAGTGTTGGTGGTCTGAGACACTGTCCAAACAACGACTGGCGGCTTATTTTTCAACCTTTTAATGAGGGTATTTTAGACAGTTTTTCTTTATTTCAATAATAACCCACGACCTATAAACATACTTGGGACCTCATTTTTATCCATAATACACATCAAATACAGGGGAGTTGGGCCCATATAGCCTATGGGTGCCTTGATTATGACGATTATGCTACACAATTCAGGTTAAGATTTTAAAAGTTCATGCTAAGCCTTGTTCCCTTATCCCTGATTTAAATGCTAGCACTCCAACCACTAATCATTTTTAGATGTTGTATCCCTACGAGATGTAGACGCCGTAAACTTTTCAACCTTTTCTGCACAGTGATTAGGTGTTCGTGGATAGTTCCTGAGTTTACTTGAAGTGGTTATCTTCCATAATTCGAAAGACTTTATTTCATGTTTTGGTTTCTTATGTCTTTGACTTTGTTTCAGATTTGTTTTTGGCTATGGTTGAGGGTATGTCCCGACACTTTATTGGTACTTGATTTTGTTAGAAGCTTTGTGGGTACTGTGGACTTTGGTGTTGTGTTGGTAGTTGGTAATTGTTATCGGTGTCGGTTAGTAGTTATTGATATAACTTACAATCTTTAAACTTATGTTACTCTATCTTGTTATATGTTCAGACTTCAGTCCAGGTTAGTGTGTGTTGTGTTCTATTGACTAGGAAATGGTTGTGGTCTCCAATCCTCGATGGACTTGAGATGCCCGTCATGGCCAGGACTTGGTTCGGGTCGTGATAAAGTTGGTATCAGAGAATAGGTTCATGGTCAATTGGGTTTCCAAAAAGCCGTGTAAAGTAGAGTCTCTTTTATGGGTGTATAGCATGCCACACTTATAAGAGAAAGGCTACGAGGCATTAAGGAATGTTTACTTTTTTGTTATCTTATTTTCGGTCTATAGAGTTTGAGGTCTTGAATCTCTTTAATTCCTGTTTGTCCGCCTTTCAGATCATGCCTCCAAGAAGCTCTAATATTCGTGGAAACTCTGGGGACATTGTGGATAGAGCTCGTTCTACTTCTAGGGTACAGACCTGGTCTAGGGTCTCTGCTTCTGATTTTTCCCGTGGAGTCCCACCGGTATCTACTGATCCTACTCCTGAGGGTGACACTCATGCTCAGTCACCTCAAGGAGATATTACCAATGCTCAGTTCTAATAATTCATTCATCTGTTGACCCAATTGGTGACATGTAAGTCACAACAGTTGGGTCCTGATGGTGTTGTGAGCCCTTCTGAGGCCACTAGAGTTGGCCAGCTTATAAGGTTGCACCCTCCGACTTTCACTAGTACTAAGGTGAAGGAGGATCAACAAGGTTTTATATGTGAAATGAAAAAGATCTTTTGAGTAATACATGTTGCTGATGTAGAGGGTGTGGAGTTCGCCTCTTATCAGTAGAAGGATGTGGTATATTAGTGGTATGAGGAGTGGGATCAATCTAGGGGTGATGATGCTGAGTCATTTTCTTAGAATGATTTTTTGGATGCGTTTCTTGATCATTTCTTTCTCCAAGAGTTGAGGGAGGCAAAATCTGAGGAGTTCATAAATAAAAAAAATGCAGGATAACAGTAAAAGAGTATTCCTTGAAATTCCATCAGTTGTCATAATATGCTCCTGAGTTAGTGTCTAGCATGAGGGATAGAATGAGGAATTTTGCTTTGGGGTTGTCCCGTGATTTGATCCTTGAGATCAAGGCTACCTAGTTGAACAGGGATATGGATATCTCTAGACTTGTGGTGTATATGCAGCAAGTCGAAGAGGATAAGAAGAAGCAAGTTATGATAGGGGAAAGATATGGAAAGAGATTTAGACATTCACAGCAGGGTGGAGGCCAGCAACAGAGTGGTGGAGATGGTGGAAAATGGTCTCAGAAGAAGAATTTGGGGAGCCCTAACTCATATTCGATGGCTAGTGCTCCTTGTTGACACCCAATATTGGCTCTCCAAATATAAAATTAATGCATTTAGACTTTTTGGTCGTTAAATGACATAAAATACAATTTTTCGTATATTTTTTCCAATTGTTAATAAATTATTGATAATTATTATTATTTTAGAATTTTTGCCTATTTATTGTCATATTTTAACTTTGCATAATTTCTTTATAATTATCCTTAATTTCGTAAATTTTAGAATTTTTATCTGTTTATTATCATTTTAATTGTTTGCACAGTCATTTGCATCTGTACATCGTATAGCACTGCAATTCTTTACCGCACACTATAATTTTAATTATTTGTAGCATAATATACTTTCTTAGAATAATTTTATTATATTTGTTATTTGCATTTTTCTGTAATTATATATAGACATTGATATATTTAATACAATCTGCAAACGTAAGTCGATTTAATTATTTTAAATACAGAAAGCAACAGATCAGTCGAATCAAAATCTTATCACTTTTAAAAAGTGATATGTGAGATGACGAGTTGAGGTTTTCATCCATTAAATAACAAGTCTTTGTACATAAGTTAAAAGGATGAAAAATCTTTTGGTTAATAACCTACGGACTAAGAAGAGTACTAAGGAGACAAGAGGGGTTAATATTTTATTTTTTGGTTAATAAAGGGGTTACTTTTTGTTATAAATAAATGGGAAGGGGTATAATTTTTTTCACAAGATACACACACCAACACGTACACATAAAAAAATCAAGTCAGATTTTTTCTCTCTCTCAAAAGAAACTAATGCCTTTCTTCTCCCCTCTCTCACTTTCTCTTTTAGTTCACTCTCTTTTACATATCTTCATTGTCAAAGGCAAAACTCCGCCACTCTACCGCTTAACTTCGACGAAACCACCATCGCCGGAGAACACCACAACATTGAAAGCCACCACACTGCCTTTCCCTCCCCCTTTCCAGTCGTCGCAGCAACAGCCATGGTCGGTGACTATCAGTCCACAACAGCCACCGGCAAGCACATCACCTCCCCATTTTCACCGCCCCTCCTTCCTCTCTCCCTTTTCCCTCTATTACATAGTGCCTCGCCGGAGTTTTTCAACCACAGGCGAAGTTCCAGTCACCACCACCAGTGCAGCAGACCCTCCCCCTCCCTCGTTTGTCACTGATTTGGCCGAAGAGGTTATTCTCCGGCAGAGCTCCTTATTTTTTGTGAAATTCCACCATTTTGCTACACATAAATTATGTCGGCTATATTTTATATATATTTGTTGATGTTTTGTCATAGGCAGGAAAAACTTCATTGACAGTGACCTCAATTTAACCCATGGTTGCTTATGGCTTAGTGTTGGGAAAAGGCATCATTTCCACCCCATACTATACAAGAATCGAAGCCACACCTAATCTATATAAGTGACCTATTACAGACCTTAACTATATAAAAGTGATATTATTACCTCCCCGCGACCCCTATTCTAAGGCGCGTATGTTACACTTATTTTAGGCGCGTTCAGCCAATTAAATAACAAAAGTCGAAAAGTCGAATCCACACCTAAACTATATAAGTGGCCTATTACACACCTTAACTATAAAAAAGTGATACTTTTTACTCCCTAGATCTAACGTGGAAAATACATAATTATTTAAATAAAAAATAGCGCGTTTAAATTAAAAATTAATGCTTTAAAAAATTAAAAAAATTAAAATACTCCTCCCCCAACCCCCAGCATCCATCTCCCCACCCCCACCCCCAAACAATCATCTTCTTCATCACCCCCACCCCCAAACCATCACCTTCGTCATTACCCCCACCCCGAAACTCCAACCTCAACCCCAAACCATCTTCTTCTTCATCACCCCCACCCCAACCAACACAGTTTCTTCATCACCCCACCTTCAAATTCCAACCCCATCACCAAATAACACAATTCATCCTCCACCTTCATCGAATTAATGTTAATTTCACAATGAACAAAATCAAATTGTATTTGATGTTTAAACGGGCAAAACCAAATTTTATAAAAAAAAATATAAATTTTTTTAGCAAGGATATTTTCTAGTGAATTCTCATCGAAAAAGTCGAATTCATCGTCGACTTTCTCCTCTTTATCTGTTAATTATTAATCCATCCAAAATTGGAGCTTGCTACCATATTAGTTTTTTTTTAAATTATAGCTGAAAAAACAAATAGTAAAAGTACGAAAATGTGTTGTTCATTACCATTTAAAACACAGAGGCTAACAGTCGAGTGGCCATTTTTTGAAACAATAATGGCCATTATAGCTGAGAATTTTTTTATTTTTTTAAAGAAAAGACGATGGGTTACGGATGAAGAACAATGTTAGAAGAAATTAATTGTTATGGTAATTTTGTTGGAGGGATAAAGTTTATGGTGGTGAATATGGTGTAATAGAGGTAATGGAGGTTTTGGACATTGACGACAATGGAGGTTTTAGACATTGATGAAGAAGAAGGGGAAAAAATAAATTAAAAAGAAAAAAGAAAAAATTATGAAAATAATAAATTTATTATTTTTTCGGATTATGTTGACGTGGCACTGACGTGGTGCTGATATGAAAGCGGGTGTAAAATACCACACCACATGCAAGTAGTGTAATGCCTGATAGGGTGTAAAAAGTATCACTTTTTTAGAGTTAAGGTGTGTAATAGGTCACTTATATAGTTTAGGTGTGGATTCGACTTTTCGACTATAGTTTGGGGTGGAAACGATGCCTTTTCCCCTTAGTGTTTAATCTTTGTTATTTTGTGTGCTATAAATTATTCTTGAAGTTGTTGCTAATTGGCATAACTATGAGTTGATTTTACATCATTTTGTTGCTATGATTGTTCATATTTGGCTACTCTTGATTTATTGAGATTATTTTGTGTTTTTTTTTTAGAATTTTCCAGTTGCCAATTTAGCCCCTCTCATGTTGTATCACTTTGGTGGAATGTTTGTGAACTGTACTTTGATATTTTAGCTCTCAGTTTTTATTGTTATACTGATAATCAAGACACTATATAAATGGTCGATGAAGAAATTCTCTGTCGATTTTTGAGGCCTTTGCAAATAAAAAGACGAATATTACGTATACAAATACGTAATAAAATAAATAAATTTGAGCAATGATGAAATCTTTATAACTTTTTTTAACCTTTATCTGAGCCCATTTTTTAATAAAAATTATATTTTAAAATACATTTATGCACATGTATCCTTTTATAATTATTTATTTGTTACTAATATTTTCATTTCAAGTTATTAAATAGGTTATTGAGAATACTCGTCGAAAATGACATTCAAAGAAGACTTTAAATTCTGTGTTGTATTTTTACATTCTTTATCATTGTACAAATATTAATCATAGTGAAAACTTTACTTTTTGGGGCGTTGGGTGGGATATCATTTATTTACACAATTCTTATCATGCGTTTAGGTAAATTTAGGCCGTTAATATTTATATTAAGATTGACTTAGAATTTTAATCAAATAATTCACATTTTTAACATTAAAAAATATTACGTAGTCTTTTTCTTTAGAATAATTTTTCTTTATTTAATCTTGTCTTTACATACATATTTATATACTTTTGTTTATATATATCTGATGATAGCATACGAATTATATTATTTTAATACATATTTTATATCTGTATTTACAAACATTGATTTTTCTTTTTCTTTTTAATAAACCTAAGTCTGGCCGGGAACTATATTTGTGGATTCCGAAAGGTGCCTAACTGCTTCTCTTCAGAATAATTTGAAATTTTACCGTGAATTTAAAATGGGTTTGTAGATTAAATAAAGTCATATTTATTTAACAAATAAATAGGTTTCCTATTTTTCCTTAAAATTAGGTGGCGACTTTGCATAAAATCAATTCTTTTTGAGTCCATAATGTCGTACTTGTTTTAACCTTAGGAAAAAATTAGGTATGACACTCCTTACCCAAAGTCTTCCAGTGATCGACATTTTCAGAGTGGTGATGGTTCTAAGGCAAAGGGTGCCCAATCTTAGGCTAGTTGAAACTCCCTGGATTTTGACCCTTGGAAAATTCTTGAGCTTTGAGCTCACTGTCCTTGTAATGATACATTATATGAGTTATATGGTGTAGGTATGGGTCAGGTGACCCTAGTCGTTAGGTGACCAGTGGATGGTGGTCGAGTTTTGGGTCTTGATAACGACTTGGTGGTACGAGTCGTTAGGGGTGGTGATGAGTCATTAGGATGATCCTTAATCAAATCAGAAACTTAGTATATTAGCTTGGCTCTGAGTACGAGTGGCTCACTAAGAGCCATGAAGATAGGTTACGAGTGGTAAGGTTGAGTCATATGTTGTTCAATGTCCAATCCCTTAGGTTCTATCTTGGATATGACTAGACCATACGATTTGTATGATTCAGTCACGTATAGGACCATGGAGTCATATAGTGTACAGTGTATGAGTTTATATCTCACTATCTTAGTGACGACTCAATGGTACGAGTTGTATGTTGTGGTCAAGATTCAAGGGGTCCATTTGTAACCACATGCAACCTATTTACAATATTTAATTAAGGGGAATTATGTATATTTCCCACTTTAAGTCCCTTTGTGCCACAACTCAAAACATCCTTGGGGACTTTATTAACACATTATTCCCATTAAAACACTGTCAAGCTCTCTCTCAAACTCTCTATTCAAGCAAAAGATAGGGTTTCATCAAGCTAATCAATTAAGGATTTCAAGGGTGATTTGTTTTTGTATTCCTTGGTGTCTAAGACATGTTACTTCTCTCTCATTGTTATTTTACTAAAGGCATATGTTTTAATGTATAGTTTTTATGGTATTATTATGGTTTTGAAATAAAGGTTGGGAGTTTTGGTTGTTCATGGATGAATATTGTTTCTCATGGTTTAATTATAGTTTTCCTTTTTTTAATTATGGTTTTGAACATGTGGTTGCATGGGTATGATGGTTGAGCTTGATAATGGTAAATTGCTTTAAACTTTTCACTCTTTAAGTGGTTATAACCCCAATCTTATTTTGTAAAACTGGTTAGTTATGAGAAAGGTGGGAATTTGAACTAAGGGTACCATGGAATTGTCAAAGTGTTTAGCTTGACTAATTCTTAAAACTAATGCATAGAACAAAATGGTTAAATAGTTAAGGCTGGTTTTGAAAACCTTGTGGAGTACAAAGGTATCCCCCAAGTAATTTTAATAGTGGAGTCTGCGGCGTACGAAGGAATTCCTTAAGTGTTGGCTGGTGACATTATTTGCAAGCTATAGTTGGTATGACGATACCACTTATTATTTCCTTAATAATTGACTCCTAGAATTGGTGGTTTAGTTATGTGCTAAATGTTTTTATTGGTAAATAATGAGGGTTGTGATAGCTAGCCGTGAAGGTGTGGGTCTGAAGGACGGACACTGAAAACTTGTGATGTAGTCATGAGGTTTGGTCTAAATGACCTTTTTGCCTGGTTCACACTATTGAAATGATTGTATCTTGGTCTGGTATGGGGTTGGGGCATTTTTTAGTCTTTCTTGATACTCGTGGTTCATGTAGCTAACACACACTAGGGCCCTTTCAGCAGGGGGCGATGAACCCATACAACTCATGGGTGGATTTTATGATGATTAAGCTACACAACCCAAGTTAAGATTTTAAATTCATGTTAAACCTTGTTCCCTATCCCGACATGATAAACATATGTATATATGTGATTTCATATAATTATTTGATTTTATTTTAAATGATGGCATTATTTTACCTGTATCCTTGAGTTACATACTAGCGTTCACTATGTTAACCGTCTTTAGGCACTGTATCCCCATTCGATGAAGGAAATGGCCATACTACCATTTCTCCTGCTTAGCGACTTAGATTTGGGAACAACTTTGAGTCATATTGAAGTGGTGAGCTTCCATACTCCGAAAGACCCTATTTTATGCTATGGATTCTTTTCATTATTATTATTTATTTATCTTTGGTTTTGGATATGGTCGGAGGCATATCCCGATTGGATATTCTTTGATTCTGGTTAGAGGCTTTATTGGATTACTATAGGCATGGTTGGTGTCGTTGTTAGTGTTAGAATTGGAATAGGTATTGGCATTGGGATTGGTATTGATTGGATCTTTGGTTGTGGTTTTTTGGTTATGGTTACAGACTTACTTTATTATCTTTACATTATTATTCTTTTAATTTGTTATATGTTCGAAATTCATCTGATATGAGGTGTAGGGTGTTTAATAGTATGGTATTGAGGGTGGTCTCAGGACCTGGTTGGACTTGAGATACCCGACACGACTAGTCCCTCGTTCAGGTTATGTCAAATTGGTATCAGAGCCCCAGGTTCATGGTCAATTGGGAGTCCACAAAGTCATGTTAAGTAGAGTCTCCTTTAAGGGTGTGTAACACGACATACTCATAAGGGAGAGGCTACAAGGAATTTAGGAATATTTCTCTTTCTTGTGTTCTATTTTTGAGTTGTAGAGTCAAAGGTCCTGAAATCTTCTCTAATATCCGTTTGTTCGCTTTTCAGATCATGTATTTCAGACGATCTAAAGTTCACGAAAAATCCTCTGTCCTACCTGAGGAAAATATTGATGGAACACGTCCTACTTATGGGGTCCAGGCTCAGTTTAGAGGTCTAGTTCCTAATTATCCTCTTGGAGTTCCATTGGTCCCCTCCAATTTGGCTCGAGGTCCTCAGGCTGATATGACGAATATGAGTTTCATCAGTCTATTCATATGTTGGCACAGTTGGTATAGCTTCTTAGGCTGAGCGTGGTGCTTCAATTGCTTCATCTTCTGAGGCCATAAGGGTTGGCTTGTTTATGAGTTGTAACCCTCCAACCTTTACTAGAGCAAAGGTCGAGGAGGATCCTTAAGGTTTTCTGGATGAGATGAAAATATCTTCTGCATTATGTATCCCGCTAATATGGAGGGCATGGAATTTGCTGCCTACCAACTAAAAAATGTGGCCTATAAGTGGTATGAGGAATGGGACCAGTCAAGCGGCGGCGATGCTGAGTTAGCCCTGTGGGATGATTTTTCTAATACTTTCCTGGGCCATTTTTTTCCTCAAGATTTGAGGGAGGCGTAGGTGGAAAAATTTACTAACCTAAAGCAAGGATAAAAAACAGTCAAAGAGTATGCCTGGATATTTCACCAGTTGTCTCGATATGCTCCAAAATTGGTTTCTAGCATGGGGTCTAAAATAAGGAATTTGGCTTTCGGGTTGTCTTAAGACTTGATTTTGGAGAGTAAGGTTGCCTTGTTGAAAATGGATATGGATATCTCTAGGTTAGTGGTGTACATACTATACGTTAAGGAAAAGAAAAAGAAAAAGTAGACGGAGATAGGGAAGAGGTAGAGAATTTTTTTTAGATTTTTTGAGTAGGGTGGTGGCCAATAGCGAAGTGGTAGGGAAGGTGGAAAGTGGTCCAAAAAGAAGTGGGGCAATTCTAGGTCTTACTCAACGGCTAGTGGTCCCTGCCCAAAGCCGTTAGGTGATAGGCGTTTTCATGGTGGTGAAAATTATAGGGCATAAGGTTCCCAATCTCAGTCTAGTGGGGCCCAATCAACTCAATTCTATCCTTCATACAAATGTTGTAGTCGATTGCATTGGGGTTACTATGATGAAGGAAAAGACAAGTGGTTCAACTGTGGTTAGCTAGGGCATATGCTTATAAATTGTCCAATAGATTAGGTTTCTTCTAGGGAAAACAAGGTTTTAGTTTTCTCTTCATTAGCACTGGCACAAAAGTGCGCACGATCTGGCTCTAGCATTGGTCAGAATCGACTCTTTGCTCTCACTACTCGTCAGGAGTCTAAGGCATCGCCAGATATTGTTACTGGTATGTTGAAACTCTTTTCCCGTGATGTTTACTGATTACTTAATCCAGGGTCCACTCTTTCATACGTGACCCCATTTATAGCTGTGCATTTTAGCTTTGGTCCCGAGTGTATTTTGGACTTTTTTTCTATTTCTATCCCGGTGGGTGACTCTGTGGTTGCCAAGAGAGTCAAAAGGGGTTGTGTGGTATCTATGGGTGGTCGGGAGACTTTGGTGAATCTGTTGACTTCGATGTCATATTGGGGATCGATTGGTTGCACCCGTGATATGTTTCTCTACACTGTCGGACCCCTAAGGTCATCATTAAATTCCCTAATGAGCCAGTTATTTAGTGGGAGGGTGGTTCCTTAGCTCTTAAGGGGAGGTTCATATCATATCTTAGAGCTCGGAGGTTAATTTCCAAGGGGTTTCTCTATTTAATTTCCAAGGGGTTTCTTTATCATCTGGTTTGGGTTAAAGATTATAACTCGGAGGGTCATTTTTTACATCCTGTCCCGATGGTGAATGAATTCCCTGAGGTCTTCCCTAGAGAAATTCCTGGTGTCCCTCCTAATAGGGAGATTGATTTTGGGATTGATCTTATTCCAGACACTTATCCTCTTTCTATTCTCCCATATAGAATGGCTCCAGCTGAGTTAAAGGAGATTAAGGAGCAACTAAAGAATCTTTTAGACAAGGGTTTTATTCATCCTAGTGTGTCTCCGTGGCATGAACCGGTGTTGTTTGTGTGTAACAAGGATTGTTCCCTTCGGATGTGTATTGATTACCGACAATTGATAAGGTTATGTTAAATAATAAGTACCCTTTTTCAAGGATAGATAATTTATTTGAGCTTCAGTGTGCTAAGTCTTTCTCCAAGATTGATCTTTGAAGTGGGTATCATCAGCTAAAGATTAGAGAGGTGGATATTCCTAAGACTGCCTTTTGTACCCGATATGGGCATTTTGAGTTTCTGGTTATGTCTTTTTGGTTAACCAATGCCCTGACGACATTTATGGACTTGATAAATAGGGTTTTTTATTAGTTTCTAGATTTGTTTGTCATTGTGTGGATAGATATTATTCTGGTGCACTCAAAGAGTGAGGTGGATCATGCCGATTATCTCTGCATTGTATTGCAGACCCTGAAGGAGCAGCAGTTATATGCCAAAATTTCAAATGTGAATTCTGGTTGAACGTTGTCATTTTTCTAGGCCATGTTATTTCTTGTGAAGAGATCATGGTGGACCCGCAGAAAGTTGTAGTGGTTAAGAAGTGTCCTAGACCCTCGACTCCAACCGATATCCGGAGCTTCTTGGGTTTAGCTGGTTACTATAGGAGGTTTTTGGAAAGTTTTTTTACTATAGCTGCCCTATTGACTAAGTTAACTTTGAAGAAGGTAAAGTTCTTGTGCACTGATACTTGTGAGGGTAGCTTTGAGAAGCTAAAGGATAAGCTGACTTCGACACCGATCTTGACTTTGCCTGAAGGCACTGATGAATTTATGGTCTATTATGATGTGTCCCGAGTGGGGCTTAGTTGCATCTTGATGCAGTATGGCAAGGTGATAGCTTATTCCTCTAGACAGTTGAAGGTGAATGAGAAGAATTATCGAACTCATGACTTGGAGTTGTTGGTTGTAGTGTTTGCGTTGAAAATCTGGCATCACTATTTGTATGGAGTGCATATGAATATCTTTTCAAGTCATAAGAGCCTGCAATATGTGCTCACCCAAAAAGAGCTTAACCTCGAAAAAAAGAAATGGCTTGAGTTGCTCAAGGATTATGACATGAGTTTTCACTACCATCCAGGTAAGTCTAATGTGGTTGTTCATGCTCTTAGTAGGTTATCCATGGGGAGTGTAGCTTATGTGAAAGAGGGAAAGAGAGAATTAGCAAAAAATGTTCACAATTTGGCAAACCTTGGAGTTCATTTCTTGGACTCTAAGGATGGTGGTATGTTTGTTCAGGAGGTGGCAAAGTCGTCCTTGGGGGATGAGGTAAAAGAGAAGCAAGTGTGATATCGTATCTTGATGAAGATCAAGGGTGATTTAGGTGGGAAGTAAGTAATGGCTTTTTAGGTTAGTGGTAATGGAGATTATGCATTCCAGATGTGGATGGATTGCGAGAGAGGGTCTTTGCTGAGGCGCATGAGTCGGGCAATGCTATTCATCCTGGTTTGACAAAAATGTATCATGACCTTAAGTATATGTATTGGTGGAATAATATGAAATAGGATGTGTCTAGTTTTTTGGCTAAGCACATGGAGTGCTAACAAGTAAAAGTTGGGCACATGAGGACCGGAGGGTTATATAAATTTTTAAGTTGTCTGTGCGAAAGTGGAAAGTGATCAACATGGACTTTGTTACCAGTCTTTACTGGTCTCGGAATTAGTTTGATCTGATTTGGGTCATCATGGATAAGATGACTAAGTCTACTCACTTTTTGCCAGTGAGGACTAACTTTTCGACAGAAGATTATGAAAGGTTGTACCTCCAAGAGGTTGTGAAGCTGCATGGGGTACCTATTTCTATTATCTCAGATCGTGGTAGGCAATTTTCATCTCACTTTTGGAGGTCATTTCAGAAAGGTTTGGGAACCAGGTTGAGTCTTAGTACTGCTTTCCACCCGCAGTCGGATGGTTAAGCAGAAAGGAGTATTCATACATTGGAAGATATACTTAGAGCTTGTATGATTGAATATGGTGGTAGTTGGGTTGAGCATTTGCCTCTTATAGAGTTTGCATATAGTAATAGCTACCACTCTAGTATTGGTATGGCTCCATTTGAGGCATTGTATGGTAGGAGGTGTAGGTCTCCTATTGGGTGATTCGAGGTTGGTGAGGCAAAGAGGTTTGGTCCAAATTTTGTTCATCAAGCCATAGAGAAGGTGAAGGTGATTCGGGAGAGGCTTAAAGCTTCCCAAAGTAGCCAGAAGTCTGATACAAATATGAGGCATAGGAAGTTAGAGTTTTAGGTTAAGGATAGGGTGTTCTTGAAGGTGTCTCCCATAAAGGGAGTGATGCGGTTCAGGAAAAAAGGGAAGCTTAGTCCTCGGTATGTTATTCCGTACTTGGTTTTGAGAAGTGTTGGCAATATTTTATGAGTTGGAGTTGCCTTCTAGTTTGAGCTTCATTCGCCGGGTGTTCCACCATTCTATGTTGTGGAAGTGCGTGGGTGATTTATCGTGAATTGTGCTTATCAATTATATTTATATTTCATATTCCCTGGCTTATGAGGAGGTCCCGATTGAGATCATAGATCGGTAGGTTTGATGGTTGTGTACCAAGGACGTAGCTTCGGGAAAGGTTCTATAGAGGAACAACAAGGTCAAAGAGGCTACTTGGGAAGCTGAAGAGGACATGAAGTCTAAGTATCAATTCCTATTTCCCATTCAAGAAAATCGTGTATGAGGTATGTGTTGTTCTTAATATCTTTGTTTTCAGCCTTAGTTAAAAGTAGATTGTGAATTCCTTGGTAATTTGTTTTTTTATCTAAAGGTAAGAGTAGAGATGTTTGGGGTTTAATCATGCTAGTCAATGACTTGTTCAATCATTCGAGGACAAATTATCCAAGTAAGGGAGTATTAAATCACCCTACATTTTGACCCTTGGAAATTCTTAAACGTTGAGCTTATATCCTAGTAACGACTTATCATACGAGTCGTATAGTATGGGTATGGGTCAAGTGACCCTAGTGTTTAGGTGATCAGTGGATGGTGGTTGGGTTTTGGATCTTGATAACAACTTAGTGGTACGAGTCATTAGAGGTGGTAACGAGTCGTGAGGACGATCCTTAATCAAATTAGAAACTTAGTAGCTTGGCTTGGCTCTAAGTACGAGTGGCTTACAAAGATCCGTGAGGATAGGTTACGAGTGGTAGGGTTGAATCGCATGTTGTCCAGTGTCTAATCCCTTAGGTTCTGTCTTAGATATGACTAGACCATACGATTCGTATGGTCCGGTCACGTATGGGACCATGGAGTTGTATGGTTGACAGTGTATGAGTTTCCAACTCACTGTCGTGGTGACGACTCAAGGGTACGAATCATATGCTGTGGTCACAAGTCAAGGGATCGACTCATAACCACATGCGACTATTTTACAGATTTAAAGTTGGGGGCATTCTGGACATTTCCCACTTTAAGTCCCTTTGATACCTGATAACGCTCAAACTACAGCTCTCGTAAGAGTGTAAGTGGTCGTTGTCAAATATATAACCCAACTGGGTTGGGTATCGATCCCACAGAGAATAGCCGGTCACTAAGTAAGCAAAGATTATTAGACTTTTGGTGCAAGTCTCGTAAAAGGGGGGATTTTGTAGCGTGCAATAATGTAACAAAATAGTAGAGTAAAAATGGAAAATAGCAAAGTAAAAAGAAAGAATGTTTAGTAAGATTCTAATCAATGAGAATTGAGAGTTGGGGTTATGTCCACCTTATGAGTTATACATCTCTATTGGCTATGAGTTATGCGGAATTCAGACATGCATGTGCTTATAGAGAATTGTATTCTATGGTAAATCCAGGCGTCTTTCGACCATCAAGGATTATTTCACTTTAACTCTTTCGAGCTTAAAGCGTATCTAACGGTACAAATTCTCCAAGAGGTTAATCCAGTTACGACACTAACTTTTTAATAGGGGTTGGTGCCCTATTACCTTGACATTATCTCTTTTCCAGACATATAACTTTTCTTTCGAACAAGTTAATGCTATACTGGCGTATTCTATATGTTTGCAACCACTAGAATTTAGATTAAGATGAAGAGAGTAATGATATAAGCAGCATACGTGTTAGAAAGTAACGTGAATAGTACTAAATGTCGAAGAAAATAGAATTGAATAGAAAATAGGATGAATGAGTTGAATTGTAAGGGTTGAATGAATTAATGAGTGAATGAATAAAAAGTTCAGCACAATAGGGTATTTATAACACCCATATCCTATTCCTACTAGGCTACTGTGTACTTATCCTAATCCTACTAGGATACTGCGTACTTATCCTAATCCTAATAGGTTACTGCTGATCCCCAAAGTCTTTAGAACTGCTGTTTTTGCCCGGGACAGGTTTTCCATGCGTCACTTTTAGTCCCTATGCGTCCAAGCTCTCCTTTCCTTCTTTCGTGAAGCTTCCTTGGGCGTCAAGTTATCCATAAAATGCTGAAATCTTCATCATTTATACCTGAAAACTTGCTAATCACGTTTGTTAGCTCACTTACAGGAAAAAGGACTAAAAGTGCATGAATTATATATTTTGTCCTCAAAACTTAGCTAAAATATGGGTAAATTATAGTACTTTAGGCGTGTAAATACGCCTATCATCAACACCCCACACTTAAAGCTTTGTTCTTCCTCGAACAATATATCATGTCCAGATAAATATCTACTTAGGGTTTCACAGTAACAGTACAAAATATTCATCAAGACAGGCACAACAATTATTAACAAAGAGTAGTTTTCTAATCACTTCTAGAAACAATTCAACCTCTAATATAGACTCGTGATGATGGTTAATTCGTATCCACAAGTTAAGCCACAAAGAATCATACAAGACTACCCAAAACTCATCAACCATGTGTGTCTCACATAAGATATTACCCATAATCACTCTCAAATATTGCATTTTTCAGAACATGGGTATAAGATTATCCTTGCTCTCACTCTCACAAAGAATTCATATGTTGCAACTGATGACCATAGGCTTGCCCTTAGTGTAATGCTCTACTAATATCAGAATGTTAAGCTTAGGATCAATTAGGTCTTTTACAGGTTGTAATGTAGGCTAAGGGACGGGTAGGACTATTTTGGCCAGAAATAGTGACTATGTTCCTAAGCGCTTTAATACATCACATTATGCCATTAACACTCTCTTTTAATCAACCCTGCTACCTTTCTTTCATCTATCACCCTTTTTCACCTATTTTGCCATTTTAGCATAATTATCTTTTTATTTAATCATAAACACAATTTATCTTTTTTGTTTTTCTATTTCTTTTTCTTTTCTCTTTCTATTTTTTTTTATAACACACCTCCATGATAGCCACTTTTTTTTCATAACAAATTCAAGTACCAATTCACTTTAAGGCATCACTCTCACCCAATTTCCTCTTATTTTGTCACATGACTTCACAATTTAAAGCACTTAGGAATTTGGATCAAATTATGGTCTTGAAAAAAAATGGATTAGGCTTACATATGAGGTTGTCAAAGAAAATGGCTTAAAGGCTCAAAAGGGTTGACTAGGATAATGTCCACGGGTAGGTAAAAAAAAAGGTAAACAATCACAGGTTGTCAAAGAAATGCCTAAATCATCTCCTAAACTCACACTCTTTATTTCGCTTTACACACACACCAGGCAAGTTCTAGCATCAGTCACAACATAAAATATACTATAACCTCACACACACAAGGCACATGGTCAACTTTATTAGGAGTATTATAGACTCTTGACCCTAACAGATGAATGAATTAAACCACACAATTATCACACAGTGAGTCACACTTAGAGCCTAAATGTCTCAATAGTAATGATTCTAGCACAAACTCTTGTCATAACACCATGCCTCCTATCAGAACAATTTCATGCATCAAAATCTACGACAAAAAAATAAAATAAAATATGACCATAAATGTAGGAAAAGAAGTACAGCATACGAATACCAGCACCCCACACTTAGACGGGACACACTGCCCTCAGTGGAAAATAAATACGAAAAACCTGATTAGTCGGACTCCTCTTCTATGTCTGGGGTCATTCCCCCTGCGTCGGAATCATCATCAGAGTCGTCATCCTCAGAGTTTCCTCAAATTGTACCCACTTGATCCAAAAGTGCGTTGAGGTATTTGTAGTGAGGAGGATTCATCTTGCTCTTTTCTTCCCCTTTTCTGGCCTTTCTGTGAGGTGGTTGCTTTGTCTTTTCCTTGGCGTGCTTTTGGTGCCATTGTACTTGGTTGATGGCCTCGGAAGATGTTCACCTTCAACATGCAATACTTCCAAATCAAAATTTGAAACCAATCTCCTCCTTTATACCTCTTGCACCTACACTTACTCAAAAACAACAAAAACGATTAGAACGATGGGTTGCCTCCCATCAAGCGCCTTAGTTTTGGTCGTGGCTCGACAAAATCTTAAAAAAACAAAACAATTAAAAACGATGGGTTGCCTCCCACCAAGCGCTTGATTTATTGTCGCGGCACGACATAGCTATCTCGATTACTTAGACTTCATCGAGATAGATGGGGCATCATTTTCTGAATGGATTCAGACGACGCTGATGCTTACTTATAGGCATGCAATCTCCTTCGAGATGAATCTTGTGCATACATATCCCAAGAGGGATACCAATTATATCATCAATAGTCCAACCCATAGCTCTCTTGTATCTCTTCAGAGCAGAGATGAGAGCCTCTACGTGTTGTTCACTTAAATCATCCTCCACACTCACCGGAAGTGTATTTCCACTTCCCAAGAACGCATACCTTAGATAATTGGGGAGCTCTTTCGATTCTAGCACTGGGGACTCTTCAATGGAAGTCTTCGCTGTTGGTGACGGTTGATTCTTAAGATCACGGTCCGGCTGCTTAGGAGTATGAGAATAGGACCCTATTTCTATTAGAGCACACATAGTTTCTTTATAATCTTCATCGTCCTCATGCTCAACATTCAGCAGCGCAGCAGAAAATGGCTCAACAGTAAGCGGTTTCTCTACAGATAATGCTTTCTTATCCTCATAATGAACATCATCTACGGAGAACACATTCATATCGCTGGGCTGCTTCATTGCTTTGCATATATCAAAGCGGACCACTTCGTCATTCAACCAAAATAAAAGCTCATTAGCTCTCATGTCAATAAGCACACTTCTTGTTGCAAGGAAAGGACGTCCCAAGATTATGGGAACTTCAGAATCCACCTCGCAATCCAAAATCACAAAGTCTGTAGGAAAAATGAAGGTAGACACCTTCACCAACACATCATTCAAGATACCCACAGGTCATTTTACCAACCTATCTGCCATCACGAGCCGTATATTAGTTGGTGTAGGGTCTCCCAACCCCAACTTTCTGTAGACGGATAGTGGCATCAAATTGATGCTAGCTCCCAAATCGCACAATGCCTTAGCAAAATTCATAGATCCAACCGTGCAAGGAATAGTGAAAGCACCAGGGTCTGCCTTCTTCTGTACTAAGGACCTTGTGGCAATTGCACTGCAATGATGAATATTATCTGCCGGCTCATAGCTTACTGCCTGCTTCTTTGTTAAAAGGTCCTTCATGAATTTAGCGTATCCGGGCATCTGCTCTAGCGCTTCCACCAAAGGAACATTAATAGTCAGCTGCTTCAACATAGTTATGAATTTACTAAACCTGGTATCATCAGCTTTCTTCTTCAGTCTCTGCGGAAAAGGTGGTGGTGGAAGGGGAATTGTTTTCTCCACCACTTCGTCTCTGAGGAAAAGGTGGTGGTAGAAGGGGAATAGTTTTCTCCACCACTTTCTTTTTACCTTGCTTCCAACTATCAATCTTTTCAGGCTGCAGACGTCTAGGGGTGACGTCATGAACACACTCTTCAGCTTCTTCGACCTCTTCACATTCTGCATCAATAACATTATCCGCTATATCATCAACTACCTTCTTGCCTTTAGATGGATTTTCCAACACTTTACCACTTCGGGTAGTAATAGCCATACACGATCCATCATTCCTCGGATTTTGCACTGTGTCGCTAGGTAGTGTTCCAGCTTTTCTTTGATTGAATGCCGCTGAAAGTTGACTCAATTGCTGCTCCAGCTGTTTTATTGAAGTGGAATGTGAGTTAACTAATTGATTTATTGAAGACAAATCGTTCTTCACCTCATTCACTCCTGTATTGTTTGCCTCCACTCCTTTCAGCAGCTTTGCCATCATATCTTCCATTGATATCTTCCCCGAACCAGATGCCGCGGCCTCATGATTTCCAGGAGGAATATACAAACCACTTCTGTCAGTCTTATTCTTCCAACTACCTTGATCGCGGTCCTTGTATCCAGATTTATCATAATAGTTCCGACCTTGGTTTCCTTGGGAATTGCCTCGGAAACCCCCCTGATTATTCAAGTAGTTGGCTTCTTCCTCTGAATCTGATTCGTTTCTTCCTTTTGACGCAACTGCTTTGACTTTTTCGGTCTTCCCTGATAATAGATGCTTTGTAAGAAGATCCATATGCGTTTTCATGTGGGCCATATCTTGGTCACGTTCCTCTTGTCTTCGCCTCTGCTCTGCTGTCATGCCAATAGATATAGTAGAGCTTGCTACCTCAGAATCCCTGGTATGCCAAGCTCTGCTTTGCTTTGTCATACGATCTAGCATATCACTTGCCTCAATAAAATTAAGGTCCATGAATGATCCTCCAGCCGCATTATCTACCACTGGCTTAGTCACTGAGTTCAAAGCCCTGTATAATATCTCCATCAAGTGGACATTGGTCATATGATGGTTTGGGCACCGCATAAGCTTCTTCTTGAATCTCTCCCATGTTTCGTGGAGAGCTTCAGTTGGAAGCTGTCGAAAGTTGCTGATCTCATCTCTCAACTGTGCTCTCTTGGATGGCGGAAAGAATCTTTCTAGGAAAGCGTCTTTCAATTGCCTCCAATTGGTGATAGAATCAGGAGTCAGCCCATTCAACCATAGAGTTGCCTCCCCATATAGAGACAATGGAAATAAGCGCAGCCGAATTGCATTCTGTCCAACTCCTGGATTGTCGAATGACTTACATGTAGAAATGAAGTTGATCAGGTGCATATTAGGATTATCGCCTGCGAGTCCACCAAATAAACCTTTGAGCTGCAATAGCTGAATCATGGTGCTAGTGATATTGAACTTTGCTCCAGGTGCCAAGGGCGGAGGAATAATAGCTCCTGTAGCACCAGCTCCATCCAGATCGTCATCATCATCATCAAAAGGAGCCTGCACAGCTCGTCGGTCAGGTCTCATTCTAGCTTGACGATCTCTTCTATGCATAGGTGCCGCCACCTCATCAGTACGCCTAGGATTTAGTAACTCCTCATCACCCAGGTCCTCATCATCAAGATTTGTTGCCCGACCTGGGTTATCAATATTCTGTTGATGCACTTGAGCAGCTGCCAGTGCAGCTAGTCTAGCCTGCTCCTGTTGAGCCGCCCTTCTGTCAATGTCACGTTGTGCATCCATCTTGCCAATAGAACCTGAATAGAACAAAAACAACAGCTAAAAGTAAAATCTGAGAACTTTTGACCAAAGGGTCTAGTAACTATCATAAACTTAGTTGACAACCGTATTCCCTGGCAGCGGCGCCAATTTTTGATAACGCTCAAACTACAGCTCTCGTAAGAGTGTAAGCGGTCGTTGTCAAATATATAACCCAACTGGGTTGGGTATCGATCCCACAGAGAATAGCCGGTCACTAAGTAAGCAAAGATTATTAGACTTTTGGTGCAAGTCTCGTAAAAGGGGGGATTTTGTAGCGTGCAATAATGTAACAAAATAGTAGAGTAAAAATGGAAAATAGCAAAGTAAAAAGAAAGAATGTTTAGTAAGATTCTAATCAATGAGAATTGAGAGTTGGGGTTATGTCCACCTTATGAGTTATACATCTCTATTGGCTATGAGTTATGCGGAATTCAGACATGCATGTGCTTATAGAGAATTGTATTCTATGGTAAATCCAGGCGTCTTTCGACCATCAAGGATTATTTCACTTTAACTCTTTCGAGCTTAAAGCGTATCTAACGGTACAAATTCTCCAAGAGGTTAATCCAGTTACGACACTAACTTTTTAATAGGGGTTGGTGCCCTATTACCTTGACATTATCTCTTTTCCAGACATATAACTTTTCTTTCGAACAATTTAATGCTATACTGGCGTATTCTATATGTTTGCAACCACTAGAATTTAGATTAAGATGAAGAGAGTAATGATATAAGCAGTATACGTGTCACGAATTCACAAACTCATAGCAATAGATAGTATCTCATAAGGCTTCCATAACCCCAACAGAGAAGTTTAGCTACTCATGATTGCAACGGAGATCATAATAAACATCATCATGATCTCACGTTGGTCACAAGGGCCGTGTTTTCTCTGTCAGAAAGTAACGTGAATAGTATCAAATGTCGAAGAAAATAGAATTGAATAGAAAATAGGATGAATGAGTTGAATTGTAAGGGTTGAATGAATTAATGAGTGAATGAATAAAAAGTTCAGCACAATAGGGTATTTATAACACCCATATCCTATTCCTACTAGGCTACTGTGTACTTATCCTAATCCTACTAGGATACTGCGTACTTATCCTAATCCTAATAGGTTACTTCTGATCCCCAAAGTCTTTAGAATTGTTGTTTTTGCCCGGGACAGGTTTTCCATGCGTCACTTTTAGTCCCTAGGCGTCCAAGCTCTCCTTTCCTTCTTTCGTGAAGCTTCCTTGGGCGTCAAGTTATCCATAAAATGCTGAAATCTTCATCATTTATACCTGAAAACTTGCTAATCACGTTTGTTAGCTCACTTACAGGAAAAAGGACTAAAAGTGCATGAATTATATATTTTGTCCTCAAAACTTAGCTAAAATATGGGTAAATTATAGTACTTTAGGCGTGTAAATACTCCTATTATCAATACCATGACTTAAAACATCCTTGGTGACTTCATTAACACATTATTCCCATTACAACACTCTCAAATTCTCTCTCAAACTCCCTGTTCCATCAAAAGCAAGGGTTTCATCAAGCTAATCAATTAAGGCTTTCAAAGGTGATTTCTCTCTGTATTCCTTGGTGTCTAAGTCATATTACTCCTCCCTCATTGTTATTTTGTTTTAATGTATGGTTTTCATGGTATTGTTATGGTTTTGAAATAAAGGTTTATGGTTTTGGTTGTTCATGGATAAATATTATTTCTCATGGTTTAATTATGGTTTTCATTGTTTTAATTATGGTTTTGAACATGTGGTTACATGGGTATGGTGGTTGAACTTGATAATGGTGATTTGCTTTATACTTGTGACTTTTAAAGTGGTTATAACCCCAACTTTGTTTTGTAAAACTGGTTAGTACTTATGAGAAAGGTGGGAATTTGAACTAGGGGTACCATGGAATCCCCAAAGTGTTTGGTTTGATTAATTCTTGAAAATAATCCATGGAACAAAATAGTTAAATGGTTAAGGTTGGTTTTAAAAACCTTGTGGGTTATGAAGGAATCCCCCAAGTGATTTTAATAATGGAGTCTAGGGGGTACGAAGGAATCCCCTAAGTGTTGGCTGGTGACATTGCTTGCAAGCTATAGTCGGTATGATGATGCCACTTAGTATTTCCTTAGTAATTGAATCCTGGAATTGGTGGTTTGTTTATGTGCTAAAGGTATTCATAAGGAAATAATGGGGGTTTTGATAGCTAATCGTGAAGGTGTAGGTCCGAAGGATGGACACTGGAAACTCGTGATTGTCGTCATGATGCTTAGTCTTGATGACCTGTGTACATGGTTCACACTATTGACATAATTGTATCTTGGTTTGACGTGGGGTTGGGGCATTCCCCGTTCTTCGTTGATACACTTGGTTTGTGCGGCTAACACGCATCAGGACCCTTTCAGCAGGGGGAGCTAAACCCATATAGCCTGTGGATAGACTTTATGATAGTTAAGCTACACAACCCAGCTTAAGATTTTAAATGCATGCTAAACCTTGTTCTCTATCCCGACTCAATATATATATGTATATTTGTGATTGCATATGGTTATTTAATTTGGTTTTGAATAATGGTATTATTTTACCTTTATCCCTGAGTTATATTCTAGTATTCACTCTGCTAACCATCTTCGAGCACTGTATCCCCATACGATGCAAGAACTGACCATACTACCATTCCTCCTACTCAGTGACTTGGATTCGGGGACAACTTTGAGTCAGATTGAAGTGGTGAGCTTCCATACTCCAGAAGACCCCATTTCATGCTATGGACTTCTTTTCATTATTATTATTTCTTTTTCTTTGGTTTTTGATATGGTCGGGGGAATGTCCCAATCGGATATTCTTTGATTCTGGTTGGAGACTTTTTTGGACTACTATGGGCATGGACGGTGTTAATATTAGTGTTAGCATTGGTATTGGTATTGGCATTGGGATTGGTATTGGTTGGATATTTTGTTGTGGTTGTTTGTTTATGTTTATTTACTTACTTTATTGTCTTTAGATTATTATTGTTTTATTTTGTTATATGTTAGAAATTCATCTGACATGGGGTGTATGGTGGTTAATGGTGAGGTGTTTTGGGTGGTCTCCTATCCAAGTTGGACTTAAGATACCCGACACGACTAGGCCCTAGTTTGGGTCGTGTCCCCAGTGAGGCCTAGTCAACACCATCATATCCTTCTTGCAGATTTTATAGTTAGTTGCACCATGGTCAGTCTGAGAAGGGGAGGAACCGGTGTTTTAGTTATGGTTAGAATAGTCATATGCAATGGGATTGTCCTTCAAAGGTTGCTTCTGGGGACAATAAGGTTCCTATTTTTTGTTTATCAGCACATGCACCAAAGGGTGCTAATTCTGGCTCCGGCACTAGGCGGAACCATCTCTATGCTCTTACTACCATTCAGGAGTCTAAGGCATCTCCTGATGTTATCACTGGTATATACAAACTCTTCTCTTATAAAGTGTATTGCTTTCTTGATCTGGGGTCTAATATTTGTTATGTGACCCCATTTATGGCTGTGCATTTTGGTTTCGATCTTGAGTGTCTTTCAGACTCCTTTTCTATTTCTACCTTAGTGGGTGACTCTATGGTTGCTAGAAGAGTATATAAGTGTTGTGTGGTATCTATTTATGGTAGGGAAACTTTTGTGGATATGATTGAATTAGAAATGGTTGATTTTGATGTCATCTTGGGAATGGATTGGTTGCACTCGTGATATGCCTATTTAGATTATCGGACCCATAAGGTCATTTTTAAATTTTTGAATGAGCCGATTATTGAGTAATACGGAAGTTCCCTAGTTTCTAAGGAGAGGTTCATATCATATCTTAGAGCCCGAAAATTGATTACCAAGGGGTGTCTTTATCATTTGGTACGGGTTAAAGATTCTAACTCGGAGGGTCCTTCCTTACAGTCTGTACCCACGGTTAGTGAATTTCTTGAGGTCCTCCCTGATGATCTTCCTAGTGTTCCTCCCGATAGGGAAATTAATTTTGGGATTGATTTTCTTTCAGACACTCGTAGTATCTCTAACCTTTCTTATAGGATTGCTTCTACTGAGTTGAAGGAGCTTAAGGAGAAGTTGATATCTCCTTGATAAGGGTTTCATTCTCCCTAGTGTGTCTCCAAGGGGTGCTCTTGTTCTTTCCATACATAAGAAGGATAGTTTCCTTCGAATGTGTATTGATTACTGCCAGTTGAATAAGGTGACGGTGAAGAATAAGTACCCTTTTCATTGGATAGATGACTTTTTTTACCAGCTTCAGGGTGCTAAGTATTTCTCCAAGATTGATCTCCGTTCGGGCTATCATCAGTTAAAGATTAGAAAATAAAATATCCCTAAGACTACCTTCTATACCCGTTATGGTTATTTCAAATTCTTGGTCATGTCTTTTGGGTTGACCAATGCCCCGACGACATTTATGGATCTCATGAATTAGGTATTTCATCAGTTTCTAGATTTGTTCATCATTATGTTTATGAATGATATTCTAGTTTATTCGAAAAGTGAGGCAGATCATGCTGATCACCTCCGTATTGTGTTACAGATCCTAAAGGATCAGCGTTTGTATGTTATATTTTCAAAGTGTGAATTTTGGTTGAACATTGTTACTTTTCTGGGTCATGTTGTATCTAGTGAAGGGATCATAGTGGATCCATAAAAGTTCGTGGTGGTTAAGAAATGGCCAAGACTCACGCTCCAACCGATATTTAGAGCTTCTTAACTTTAGCCGATTATTATAGAATGTTTGTGGAGGGATTTTTGTCTATTGCGGCTCCATTGACTAAGTTGACCCAAAAGAAGGTGAAATTTTTATGGTCGGATGCTTGTGAGGGGAGTTTTGAGAAGTTGAAAGACAGGTTGACTTCTACTCCAATTTTGAGTCTTACCGAGGGTACTGATGGCTTTGTTGTCTATTGTGATGCATCCGGGGTGGGACTTGGTTGTGTCTTGATACAGCATGCTAGAGTTATGTCATATGCGTTTAGACAGTTAAAGGTTTATGACAAGAATTATCCGACTCATGATTTTGAATCGTTAGCTGTGGTGTTCACATTGAAGATCTGGAGACAATATTTATATAGGATCGGTGTTGATATTTCTTCTGATCATAAAATTCTACAATGCATATTCACTAAGAAGGAGATAAATCTTAGGATAAGGAGGTGGCTGGAGTTGCTAAAGAACTATGACATGAGTATCCACTATCACCCAGGTAAAACTAACGTGTGTTAATGCTCTTTAAAGGTTATCCATGGGGAGCTTATCTCATGTGGATGAGGAGAAGTAGGATTTGGTGAAGGATATTCACCGTTTGACTAATCTTGAAGTTCATCTCTTAGATTCTGAGGATGGTGGTGTGTTGGTGCAAAAGGAGGCAAAATCATCTCTTAGTGTTAAGGTAAAGGAGAAGCAACTAGTAGACCCTATCTTAATGCAAATCAAGGAGGATATGGGCAGGCAGAAAGTGATGGCTTTCGAGATTAGTAGTGATGGTATCTTGAGGTACCAAGGGAGTCTATGTGTTCCCCATGTTGATGGGTTACGAGGAAGAATTTTGGCTGAAGCTCATGAGTCGCATTATACGGTTCATCCTGATTCAACAAAGATGAATCATGATCTTAGCGAGATATATTGGTGGAATAACATGAAGAGGGATAGGGCCAATTTTGTGGCTAAGTGCATGGTGTGTCAGCAAGTTAAAGTAGAGAACTTGAGGCTCGGTGGATTGTTTCAAGAAATTGGGTTGCTTGTGTGGAAATGGGAAATAATTAATATAAATTTTGTTACCGGTCTCTCACAGTCTTGAAATCTGTTTGACTCTATTTAGGTTATTGTGGATAGGATGACTAATTTTGCTCACTTCTTGTCGGTCAAAACTAATTACTTTATCGAGGACTATGTAGAGTTGCTTATTCAAAAGATCATGAAGTTGTATGGTACACCTGTTTCTGTTATCTCTAATTGAGGTACTTAGTTCTCATCTCATTTTTGGTGCTCATTTCAGAAAGGTTTGGGGACTAAGGTGAGTTTTAGTATCATTTTCCACCCGCGGGCGGATGGATAAGTGGAGAGAACCATTCAGACATTAGAGACTATGCTCAGATATTATGTGATTGACTTTTGTAGTAATTGGGTTGACCACTTGCCTCTCAAAAAATTGCCTACAATAACAGCTATTATTCTAGCATCGGTATGGCTCTGTTTGAGGTTTTGTATGGTAGGAGGTGTTGTTCTTTTATTAGGTGGTTTAAAGTTGGTGAGGCTGAGTTATTTGGTCCTAATTTGGTTCACCAAGCCATGGAGAAGGTGAAGGTGATTTGGGATAGTCTTAAACCGCCTAAAGTCGCCAAAAGTCCTACACGAATGTGAGACGAAGAGAGTTGAAGTTTAATGTTGGTGATTGGGTGTTCTTAAAAGTGTCTCCCATGAAGGGTGTGATACCGTTTGTGAAAAATAGAAGGCTCAGTCCTCGTTAAATTTTCCCGTATTTGGTTTTGAGGGGGGTTAGTAATATTGCATATGAATTGGAGTTACCTTCTAGCTTGGGATCTATTCATCCGGTCTTTTATGTCTTGATATTGAGGAAGTGCGTGGGTGATCTTTCATTGGTTGTTGCTTAGGAAGGTGTGGGAATTTGGGATTCCTTGTCTTATAAGGATAGTCTAGTATAGATCTTAGATTGGCAAGTCAATAGGTTGTGGACGAAGGATGTGGGTTTAGTAAAGGTTCTTTAGAGGAACCAAAAGTTTGATAAAGCTACTTGGGAAGCCGAGGAGGACATGAAGTCCAAGTATCTGTTTCTATTCCTTATTCCAAAAAATCATGCTTAAGGTATGTGTGATCTTAACATTTTTATTTTCTGGCTTTGTTAAAGAAAATTGTAGATTCCTTAGCTTCTTTATTTTCTGACTTTGTTAAAGGTAAGAGTAGGTGTGTTTCTGTATTAAATTATTCTAATGTAAGCCTTGACCCATCATTCGAGGATGAATGATCCTAAGGGGAGGGGAAGAATGAAACACGACAGGTGTTGGTCCTTGAAAAATTCTGAGTTCTGAGATTATTGCCCTGATAACGACTCTTTTTGTGAGTCGTATGGGAGTCATTATGGGTCATAGGACCCAGTCGTAACATGCCAAGTGATATTTGTCCAAGTCCCTATTTTGACTACGACTACCATGTTACGAGTCATAAGGACTCTAAATGACTCATATAGTCCTTTTTGTAAGAAAATCAATGTGATGCCCAAAGTATTTTGTCCTGAGTATGACTAAGATGTAATAAGTCGTATGGACTCATTATGAGTCGTAAGGTCCTTTCCATAAACGGAATAGTCTTAGTGGTCTGAGACACTATCCAGACTACGACTGAGGGAAAATGAGTCATAGGGCGACCCTACGAGTCATAAGGTTACCCGTAATGACTGGCAGCTTATTTTCCAGCCTTTGAATTAGGGTATTTTTGACATTTTCCTCTTATTCCAATAACAATCCACGACCTATAAACATACTTGGGACTTTATTTTCATCCATAATACACATCAACTATACTTTTTTCTCTCTCAAATCCTCTTAAACATCAATACTTAGGGTTTTCAAGAAGTGGGTCAAGTAGAGCTTCAAGGGTTGAACTTTCTTCATAATCTTGGGTATTTCAGGCATGTGACTCTACCCTTAAACTCATTTTATCTAATGCATGAATTTACATGGTTAATTATGTGGATTTTAAATAAGGATTTTGATATGGTTGAAGTCTTTGACATGAATGATTTTTAAATTGATTTCCCCTGGTTTATTATGTATTATTCATGCTTTGTTAACGGTTTTGAACTTGTGGGGTGCATGGAATTGGAGAATAATCAAAGGGGTTATGTTTTTCCCAATTGTGATGAATTTTTATTTGACATATGGTTTTGGAAATTGAGTTTCCTCAACCTAAATGTGTAATTGATAATGACACGTGGCTTTGTCACGTATTTTGACTTGCTTACTTAAACTAATGCATTGGCATAAAAGGTTAATGAACCATGGTATGATTTTATTGAACTTTGGGGTATGTGAATTTCTCGTGTGAATGTTAATTGAATCTAAGGGGTCATGAATTTTCCCCGTGTGATGGTTAATGGATTATGGCATGATAATGAACTTGCAAGTGGTGTTGGTATGACGATACCAATGGGATGCTTAAATGCATAAGTGGTTTAATAAATTCGGATTGTGTATTAAATATTTTAATTGGGCTAAAAAGTTGGTTGCATAGACAGGCCGTGAAAGTGGAGGTTCCAAGGGACCAATGTTAGAAACCGCGCTAGCCGGCGCGGGGCTCTAAATTATCAGGAGGTTCAAGTCCCCCTTATTATTATTATATGATTGGGAGCTACGAGTCTCCCATATTATATAAATTGGTTCTTAAGTCACCTTTGATTTATGCCGGAAAGTTTGAATCCCCCATCAGGCATATGACATATAATTGTCATCTGGTTAATGCGGATACATGCATTGGGCCCTTCCAGCAGGGGGAGCTGGGCCCATATTTCCCGTGGGTGCCTTGATTATGAAGGTTATGCTACACAATTCAGGTTAAGATTTTAAAATTTTATAAGCCTTGTTCCCTACCCGTGCATGTGATATATATATCTATACACACACACACACACACATACATATGTATATATACACATGTGTATATATATATGTATATACGTTATATACATATGTATATATATATGTATATACGTATATATATGTGTGTACATATGTATGTATATATATATATATATACACATATATGTATATATGTAAATATATATATATATATATATATATTTTCATTTGATGATGTGCATTGGATTTGACTGGTTTTGAACTATTACCCAGGGCATTATTTTATCCTTTATCTCTGAGTTACATGCTAGCACTCCAATCGCTAATCGTATCCAAATGCGGTATTCCCACGGGATGCAGGCGCCGAAAATTTTTCTACTTTTCCTGCACATTGATCAGGTGTTCATGGATAGTTCGTGAGGTTTATATATATATATATATTCTTGTATTATATATGTAACTACATATAACAAAATAAAGGTATTAAAAATAGCAATTGATTTTAAAATAAATGCTAAAAATATGAAAGGTCTTCTTTTACCTTTTAGTGATAAAATATTAGGAAAATTAATAACTTTTTTCATGAAAAAACTTTCTAAAATATGGTACTTGATTGAAAGTTTCTTTTCTTGTATGTTGGTTGGTGAATTTAATTTTTGTCCTTTTTGTGATCTTGTAATGTGTATTTTGACAAGTTAGTGCCTATGTATTACTATTATTCTTTGATGCTTTATGTTGTGTTGGGATTTATATGACTTTCATAGCCTAGTTTTAGATTAGAACTAAGCATGTTTTGATGAACCTTACGGTAAAACTTGGTCTCTATTTCAAAAATATTATTTATGGCGCAAGACCCTATTTTTAGGTTTCTTCAAGCTAATATTGATCCATAAGGTGACTTATTAATAATTTTTTTTTTAAAATACAGAAACTATTTGAAATACTCCTAGAAAAATATAAAAAATTTAAGACAAAAAAAATGCAGAGACCACGAGATATTCCAGCAAAAATAACATATAAAATAAATAAATTTAATGCAGAAATCGATATATTTAAACCACTCATTCACTTATCTATTGATTTGTTTCACATAATAAACAATTATAAATTTTCTTATCAAACAAAATCATTAAAAGCAATTGTAACTAACCTCTCAGCATCTTTCTTCCAATTCATATGGACGCCACAAAGAAAAGAAAACTCCCAAATTCAACAAATAAATAACCATATATTTATTAGACAAAGCTGAGAGAGATGAAGACATGAAATTATAAAGTTTTTTGTTGAAGTAGAAGATTCATGAATTACCTCCTCATGTGGCATGAAATCCTTTCTTTTGCTCTCTGGACAATCTGGAGAACTGAAAACTCCAATTCCATTGACTACAAGAGGGACAAGCCTAAATTCACCAAGGCTCAGGATGAAGCAGTTGAATTTTCCCTTTTTGTTAATAGGAAGACTTTAAATCCAATGCTGAGAACTATCAACATCAAATGGCATCCTCCCAGTGAAGCATCCTACAAGATTAACTCTGATAGATCATGCATTGGTAATCCTGGTGTAGGAGGGATTGGAGGAGTTATTAGAAATAACAACAAAGGATGGGTTATTGGCTATGCCAAAAAACTTCAATACCTCAACCAAAAATCAAATTGATCTCTTTGCCCTACTAAAAGGTTTGAGAATAACAAAAGCTAATATACTCTAACCCTTGGAAATCAATATAGATTTCAAAGAAATAATCTCCATGCTAAAAGAAGAGAACTTACACTATGATGCTTCCCTTGATGATTGCAGGTCAAGAATAGAAAGACTAGGCCATCCACAAGTAGTCCACTACTATAGAGAATAAAATAGAGTGACGGATGCAAACACACACGCACACATACACATTCATATGTGTATAAAAATTTACAAATGAAAACATATACAATGCATATCCACATACAAAAATATTGCAAATCAGACTAAATATGATTAAATAAATATGATTAAATTACTTATATAGAATTATCAAATTCACTAAAATTAGATCAAATACCCAATTATAAAAATAATTCATTAAGATTCATTTTGTGAAATTGACATTAATATACAATTTGATTTTCACATTCTACATTCTTTTCTATACAATGTTCAAAAAATTGAGATAAAGTAGAAACATTACATCTACGGTTAAGAAATGCTCGAATTAATTAAGGTCTATCTCAAATATTTAATTTAATATGAGATAAAAAGAATGAGATGATTCAGTCGTGAACACTACCACTATCTCCCTTAACCACCAACTACTTTTCTCTTCATATCTGTCCCCATCGGTTATTCTAGTTGGACTAATTGGATGGTGTTAAGTGGTGGATCTAACGGCGGTGTAGTACCGGTGATAGTGGTAACAACGATGAAAGTCGTTAGGTTTTTCATCTGATTAATCGGAGTGGAAATTGATTTTCTTATTCTTGAAATCCCAATATATAAAGTACAAAAAAGGTTCAACATTTTTCAATTATTCAAACAAAAAAAATCTTAAAAGTTGAAATCCTTGAAAATTGATATTGAAAAATTGAAAGCTTTGTGAGAAAATACGGTAGAAAAAATTGAGAGGAATGAAGAGAAATTAATGAAGAAAACCCTACAGAGAGAGAGTATTGATTATATACTTACTGTACATTATTTGTATGTGAAGGCCCACATAAAAAATAAGTTTATAACTAACAAATAACCATGTAAAATAATTCTTTTAAATCTTAACCATGTCAGGTAATTAAGAACTTATTTTATTTATTTATTTTCATGAAAATTGATATTGAAAAATTGGAAGCTTTTTGAGAAAATGGCAAAAAAAGTGAAATGAAGAGAAGTTAATGATGAAAATTCTACACACACAGAGAGAGAGTATTGGTTATATACTTATTGTGCATTATTTGTATGTGAGGGCCCACATAAAAAACAGTTTTATAACTAACCAATAACCATGTAAGGTAACTATTTTAAGCCTTAACGATATCAAGTAATTAAGGACTTATTTTATCTATGGAATATAATTTGTTTCCTTTTTAATTGATGCCCAAATGGGTGAGTTCTATTGTGGGCCTGTCCAACCAGATCGAGTTGGCCCAAAAATAAGCAAAGCTTAAACTTTAAATGAAAAATTACATATTTGAATTCTTTTTATAAAATATTTACTGCTTTTAAATATGTTTTTTATTTATTACCTAAATATACCATATTTAGAAAATATTTATCATCTATAACAATTGTATTATGTATTAAAAGTAAATTATAAATGCAATATAGATGTATTAGAAATGTATTAAAATATATTATACTTATTTTGATAAGAAAATGATATATATTAAAAACGGATTATGCATTCAATATAGATGTATTACACTATGTATTAAATGTGAATTATGTATGCAATATATATAGATGCATTATAAGTGTTTTGAATATATTATGCTTATTTTGGTAAAAATACTCACACTATGTATTAAAAGTAGATTGTCCATTTATTAAAATTCTATAGCTATAAATGGTAAATATTTTCTAAATATAATATATTTAGGTAAGTTTTTCAATTATAAATCTGTAGTCACAAAATCCTTTGGATAGAGAAAAGATTAGATATTTGGAATGAACTTAACAACAATAATAAATTAAGCCTTATAATAATAGTCGTCTTAATAACTTATTTGGATGGTTGTTACCTAACGTATTGTTAGTTTAAATATATTGTTTATTTTGATTTTACTTAAATTCACTATATCACATTATCAAATCTATCATAACAACACAATATCTCATTTTATGTAATGATCGATTTAGTATGATCGTGTTATTCTCATTTTTTTTCTTCTCGTTCTGTATTTGCTTATCATCCAGTTATCAATTATTTTATCCTTTACTCCATCTTTTTAAAGTAGGTCTATGTTATATCCTACTTTTGTTCTAGATTTGTCCTTCAAATAGCTTTGGTATATCCAGGGGCGGATTTATATAGGCCTGTGGGGTGTCACGACACCCGCAAACATCAAAAGAAATCCCATGTATATATAGGTGTATATGTAAAATATAGATAAAGAAATAAAGTGACACCTATTAAAGCAAGATGTGCTTTTGTGACACTGGCAAAGGGCAAAGAAACCAGCCCAGTGACTCATGATCGAACCTCAGTGGCAGCAATGTTTTTTAAAAAAGTTGCAGCTTCAAATAGACATCATGTTTTGGTTCGAAAGCCCAATTAAAGATTATATTCTCTTCTTAATTTTACTAGTCCACTTGGTTTTTAGTAATTATTAATTTAATTTGTTGATCTTTGAATTTTTTTTGTTGATTTTTAATTAATTATATTATTTAATGGGAAAGTGTAAAAAATGCTCCTTTTCTAATAAATATATAATGTTTCTTTTCTTTTTAAACACGCTCTTTTATCAATATTAGATGGTGGATGTCTGTGCGCGCACGGGCCCAATATTTATACATATGGACTTGCAAGAAATTGTTTTTGAAAACTAGTGAAAACTTATGTATGGGATAATTATAGCTTATAGAATAATATACACATTATTTACATCTTGATAGAAGTGGATCTCTAGATAATAAAAGAAAAAATATTAGTGTAGCCAGATATGCACATTAATTACATGCTGTCAGGAGCCAAGGCAAAATAGCAACTTTGTAGGTTACTATATGCTGGTGGGCAATGGCAGTCATCTTGTTCTTCTCAATTGCGCTCCAGGGGCAATTTCAGGAATCAAGTGCTCTAAACAGTAGTATATAGAACGACAAGACATCAACATAAAGAGTCATCTTTTGTTTAGATATCAATACACAAAAATTTCTTTAATAAACCAAAAGGTAATCACCAAGATAATGTTGGTTGCTAAGTGGATTTTATTACACAGTGAATTGAGCTAGTGCATCCAAAAAAAAAGATAAAACTGCATCTGATGGTTTTCATGATACAAATGTAATCTTAGAAGAATATGAATACCAATACCATCATATGCAGTAGGAATACATGAAGGAATAATCAAAACAACAAATGAATATCAATACCATTATATGCAGCAGGGATTCACGAAGGAATAATCAAAACAATCATTTGGAAGCAGATATTGCGAACGAATCATCAAAATGATATAGCTATGACTTGGACATTAGCAAAGAGAAATAAGACCCCACAGTACAATATTTGAGAGAATGATGCTACATATTCAAAAAAAATTCTTGAGATGGCTCAAATTGTAATTCAAAATACAGCACAAAATTGTATTGCATATTGAACCACTTGGAATTCAGGCGTCGTTACTATCTATATTGAACACTCCATAATAGAAAATTCATCTACTTTACACCAAAGTATGCAAGTGAAACAACTACAGATGCAGATTCCAAAGAAAGATAGCGTTTTTGTGATATTGTAATTGTACATTTGCACCCAAAACATCTGCAATTGTTAACACATATCCTTCACAAAGTCTGTCATTCTTACCACTCCAAATCCCTCAAAGACCATGGCAAATATAAGTTCACACATAGCTGAAGACTTATCTCCACGTATAAAATAAGAGATTGTATGATAACAGTCTAGCCGCTAGCAAATGGTGAAATTGAACATTTTTAAGGGACCCTTAAGTTTGGAATATTCCAGCAAAAGAAGAATTTTGTGGTTGTAAGAAATAGTTTTCTCACTCTTAAAATTGAGAGTAGGAAATCGTGAATGGTCCTTAATAGTTTTGACAATGTACATCATATTCAAACTATACTAAATGAGTGAAAGCTGTACAAATACATGAATTTATGCTTTATTTAGTAACAAACATGAACTATATTAGGATGATAAACATAGGAAATACATATATCTGTTGTAAAATATATTGAATAGTTTAAGAATTCTAAGTGTAATTATAATAATGAAACTGTTTCTTTTGAAAAAATAATTCTAATCTAGGGAAAAGAAAGTGTAACCAACAAAGACAAAATCAAAGCTAAGAAAACAATCATTTTGAGAAACTTATAAAATTGCATTTCAAAGTTCATCTTGAATAACAAAATGATTTATCAAAATGTTGTTGCTCAAGATATCAAAGGTCACCATAGGAGGTCATTCTCCTGTGGTCAACTTCAAGCTCAAACTATTAAAATGAGTTTAAGAGATACATTTTATTTTGTTCCTTCTGGGCTAAACAACAATAACCAAAGAAAATAGAACAACACCACTTGCAAGAATGATAATCTCAACAATGCAAACTAAAATCTTATACAAAGTAGTGAGGTAAACACTTTTCTCTGCGGACAGCCAAACACAGTGGATCACTTATTTTGAAGTATTTCGTTACATTATTGGGGAAGGAATAATATTGCAAGTAAAAAGAAGAAAATAAATAATGGTTCCAGGAAAATCCTTATCTTCGAGAAAGTTAACGAAAAAATGTATTTGTTTCCATGAACACCAACAAAAAGGATCAAATCTGGCGAGAAATACAATTTTTAAAATTATTGCAAAAAATGTCGCCATTATTTTTTATGAAGATATCCAAGTCAAATATAACCTAATCGGCTAACCCCAAAAATTCAAATCATATGCCCAACAACCCTCTAAAAGACAAATAAAGAACACCGTAACACATAATTAATAAATAAAAGAACTTGGAAAAGAAATTGAAAGATGAGCATACTTGAAGTTGGAACATCAATTCTAAGAAGTATAAATTGCATACTCATATCCAAGAAATATGATAACAAGGCTTCTTTTCTCACTAAGAAACACTAATATCTCCAATTTAAAATCCTAAAGTCAAAATTATAAGACCAATAAAATACAATCACAATTTGATGACAAAATTAAACAATTAAAAAAAGATCAAACTATATAATTACCTTGTAGATAGATTCTCAGAGGTGTTGGTCAGACATCTTTAGTTTTCCTTGATTAACTCAGTCTTTTGAGCTGAAAATAAACTGGGTTTCTATCAAACCAAATTTTGGACTGACCATTTGAAGTTGAAGATCAGATTTATGCAAAATGGGGCGAAGAGAAGATGACAACGCCATGGCTGAAAAATGAACCAATTACATATTCCCGATTGCCCCGTCAAGTTACGAGTCGGATTTTCTTATGCCCCAATTTTCAGCTCAAAATTAGCAATATCATCATTTCCTCTTCAGGAAAATGGAATATTTTTCATATATAGTTTCTATGTGACAGTCTTCTGCTTTGAGTTTGATGATATCTCCTCAAATTGGAGTGTGTTTTCCAAAAGAAAATGATGTTTCTATACCGATGGTGACTGTGATGTTGTGTGGACTGACCAAGATTGAACATGTAAATTAATGCTATAGCACCTAGATCAAAATATCAAAACTGCCCTTACTATAGATTTTAAATACAACTAAGCACACATGTCAATCCTACATCCCTTACTCATGCTTCTATAATTGTAGAAAGAGTATTATTTTTAAAAGAACTCATTTTCTTGATTCTTTTGTTTTAAAATCTCTTTAACTAAAAAAAATGGAAAGTTACGTTTTTTTCTTCATAATCTCATTTTTGTAAATTAAATCAGAATAACTTTATGTCTTTTCTAGCTGATAATGTATGTCATATATATAAAAATCATAGTAACCCATCATTATTTTTTATTTAGATAATAATAATTTTGTTTTTCTAATAAAATAGAAAATATATATATATTTTTTAGAATTGATTAAGAAAATTCTTACTTGTTGCTACCGTAATATAGAGATAACATCCTCATCCGTGAAACAGATAAAAAATAAAATGTGGAATAGCATTGATGATCAAAAATTAGATGATAGTTTAATTTGTTACATAAAGCACAAGAATGATATCCTCATTGACCATTTTTAAAATATGAAAACTCACCAAGGAAAATTGTAAATGAAAGATACATATTTATAGTATTAGTCATATTATTGAAAACTTTCTATACTTTGAGCAGAACTGACGCCCAAAGTTTTATCTAATGAACTACTCGATATGTCTGTTTGGCACCCGAAAGTTCCAAATTCAAGATCCGCATCTGGGTGTAGCATTATTAACGATATAAAATGATACAATATATCTATTTAAACGTTATTTTCATCAAAATAATGCAACACAGTATAACATAATACGATATGATATATTATGAAATGATTGGTAAAAACCATCCAAAAGCATAACAATGTATGACTTATTTATAAGCATATTATTTAATACATTACTTATTTAGGTAGTCAACCTTCGTGTTATATCCAAAAAGCACTACCAAAGCACACATGCTTTCAAAATATTATCAAAATTATCTCGATTTAATCCATATTCTTGAGAACCCAGTTGAACTTCTGGCTCTGACAATAGTTACTAGGGTGGCTACCGGCATGACCATGACTATGACCATGATGTCCCATTTCCATGCAAGACATATGAGCATGGGAAGACTGTTCCATTCTATAACCATAGCCACCATTATTATGGACCATGGTTGTGCTGTTTGAAATGTTGGTTGAATCATGTGGCATATGCTCATGACTCCCATATTGTCCTTGACTGCTATAGTGGCCATGGCCATGGCCATAATGTCCACCATGGTGTTGGGTGTAGCCACCATGGCCCATCATCATGTGATTATTATGAATGGGCTGAGAAAATGTCATGGTTGAACAATAAGCCGAAGGCCTCATGTTTGGCCATGGCTGCCATCAGAATAGTAATTTTTCTCATGAGAGTATGTTTGATGCCTATTCAACCCAGGTTGATTTTGGAGAACCATTTTGAATATATTGTTGATTCTAGCTACTACACAACAATTAGCTAAAAATGTCAAGTTTTTTCTGGGTGATAGTGTGGTATTGAGACTACGTTATATTTATAGGGTATATGGAAGATCACAACTAGAGTATATTAGATAAGAAAGGCATCTCATTCATATTGTTACATACATACTATAGAATAAGTTATGAAATAGGGTATATATCCTATATTATATTTCACGGTTATCATAACTTAGCGTAGGCATTGAAAATCCTCCTAGATTTATTCCCTGACAGATCAATTTGCTCACGGAATTCAATCTGAATATTGATAAACCTCAGGAGTACATAGAAAATTACATTGAATTGTACATGCATTTATCGAGTAGTACCTGTGAAGGAAAATCAGTAAGACATGGAGGACTTTCCAATTATTTATTAGCCACTTTTTCATGGTGCATTTATCTTTGAATTTTTAAAGAATTTCCAGCCCTTTTCCATTACCATGCACCACTTATTTTCTATTTCTATTTTTTTTCTATTTTTTTATTTCTACTATTAATAGTAAAACTTCTTTGGATTGGAAGACCAACGGCACTTCTAGTATTATAAATTTATTAAGGGATAATTTGGTAATTCTGTCCTCATTACTCCAACTGCTACATTGAGACTTGCATCTCCAGGTGTCTAATATTTGGTATTATGCATTTATTAAGGAATAATTTGATAATTCTATCCTCATTACTCAAACATTGAGACTTGCAGCTCCAGTGTCTAATTTGCAGCACCACGTCCACTTATTTATATTTCCAGTAAATTAAAAAGGACTTTTGAGAGTGAAAATAAAGAAAATAGGATGAAATCCTCAATATTGTACAAGAGACACTTATGAGCTAAAAGGAATACTTGAGAATTGAATGAATTAAAATGAACACATATTTAGTCAAAGTCAATTAAGTGAATTTGAGCCCTAATCATAATTCATAAAACATTGAAAACAGGTTTTACAATATTAAATATTATTTTCTCTCTTTCATATTTCAAATTTCAAACTTTCAATTCCCTTCTTTCTCCTTTATCTTCTTCTTTATCTACTTTTCTCTTCTTCTTTTTTTTTTACTTTTTTCTTATCCCCTTCTACAGCTTCTTCCTCCTTTTCATAATTGTCATTTTTCTTCTGCATTTTTTTATCGTTGTCTTAGCTTCTTGTCATTTTTTTTCTTCTAAGTTTTTTTCTTGAGATTTTTCCTATTTATCTTCATCTACAATTTTTATCTTTTTATTTGTGGGTTTTCAACTTTTTCTACTTCTTTATTCAGATCTAGTTTTGAAAAATTTCAGAAAATATTGGGTGAAAAAAGTTGTAGTCGTCAAAAAACAATCGAGAGTTGTTTAAGAAATTGAAAAATGTTTTAACAATCAAGGGTTGTTTAAGAAAACCAAAGATATTGTTTAAGCAATCAAGGATTGTTTAAACATCTACTAATTATTTAAAAGTGGTGATGATGTGAAGGAGGAAAAATGGCTTGGAAGGGCGAAAAAATATTGTTTAGATAATCGGGAGTTATTTAAACAAATGAAAGATGTTGTTTCAACAATCAGAAATTATTTAAACATCTGCTAGTTGTTTGAAAGTTGAGATGACGGGGAGGATTGGAGGTGATTTGGGGCGCGAGGGTCGGATGGGGATGAAGGGGTGTAGAAGGGAGAAGGAAAAAAGTAGTGAGAGGTTTATGTAATAAAAAAACTCGTGGGTGTTTAAATATATGTGTCATTATCACGGGAAGGATACTATTTTTAAGAGTGAACATAGAGAATATCGAACACAATTTTAAGAATGTGGTAAAAGGATACTATTGTAATTAGTGATAATGATGCATATTTTCAAACACCCATATTTTTTTATTCACACAAATCTCCCCTCTTCCACATCATTACCACTTCCAAATAACTAGCAGATGTTTAAATAATCCTTAATTATTTTAAAAAATATCTTTCATTAACTATTGATTGTTTAAACAACATCTTTCGATTGCTTAAACAACTCTTGATTATTTTCTGATGACTGCAATTTTTTTCACCCAATATTCTCTAAAAATTTTCACAACTAGGTATGAATAAAGAAGTACAAGAAGATGAAAACGCACAATTAAAAAGACGAAGATAAAGAGAAAGAAAAACACAAAAGAAAAAATACATCGATAAGGTAGAGAAAAATGCAAAATAAAAATGACAAATTTGATAATAATGAAGAAGACGAAGAAAAGGAGAAGGGAAAAAAAGAAGCAGATGAAGAAAAGAGAAAGAAGGGAATGACCCGAACTATATCTAAGGACTCATGAAGCAAGTTCGTACCTCAAGGTCTAATCTCAGAAACCTTAAACCAACCAATTAGTGAGCAACAACGCCTACATACAAATCCTCGAAAGGAGTCATCTCAATACTAAAATGGTAGCTATTATTATACGCAAACTCTGCCAAAGCTATATGTTGCTCCCACTGACTACCAAAGTCCATCAAACAAACAAGGTGCATATCCTCCAAAAACTGAATAGTCCGCTCCGACTAACTGTCAATCTGGGGTGAAAAGTTGTACTAAGATTAACCTGGGTATCCAACTCCTTCTGAAAAGTCTTTCGAAAGTGAGATGTGAAGACTAAAACTCGATCTGAGATGATAGACACTGGTACACTATGAACATGAACTACCTAATGAATGTAGATATGGGTCAACCACTCAGCCATGAAAGAAACTTGAATCGAAATGAAATGAGCAGATTGGGTCAATTGATCCACAATGACCCAAAAATACTATCAAAACTACGAGAAGTATGAGCCAACTCCGTCACAAAGTCCATTGGAATTTGTTCTCATTCCACTCAGGAATGGGTAACTCTGAAGCAAACCACCTGATCTAAATTGCTCAGCCTTCACCTACTGGAAACATAGGCAATGAGCTACAATATCTGCTACATCCTTCTTCAAGTCATGAAACATCTTAGTCACTCCGGATGGATGAAATATCGAGAAAAATAAGCCTCCTCCAAAATCAATCTAATCCAATCACCCACTTTCAGCACACAAACTCAACCACCAATCCCCAAGGCACCCTATGAATCAAGAAAGGCTTCCATATCCTCACGACTCAACACCTTATCCCGAATCACTTTCAACCTAACATCATCAAACTGATGAGCCCAAATTTTCTCTATCAAAGAACATCTAGCCTCCACAAATTCAAAAACACACCAGGTGTTAAAACATCAAGCTTAAATAACTGGTTAGCCAAAAATTGAAATTCCAAGGCTAAAGGCCTCTCCTGAGTCAAAAGATGCACTAAGCTACCCATGATAGTCGACTTCTGGCTCAAGGCATCCGCAACCATATTAGCCTTGCCCGAATGATAGAGAATAGTGGAGTTATAATCCTTACACAACTCAAGCCAATGACGCTGCCTCATATAAAGATCTTTCTTGGTGAAGAAATACCAAAGGCTACGATGATTTAAGAAAATCTCACAATGGACTCCATACAACTAGTACCTCCACAACTTCAAAGCAAAACAACCGCACATAACTCTAAATCGTGGCTAGGGTAATTTCTCTCATGGGGCATCGAATGACGAGAAGCATACACAATTAACTTACCCTCTTTCATCAATACAACACCTAAACCAACACCTAAAATATCATAAAAAATGGTAAACCTATGCCCTTCTTACGTAAAGTCAAGATAGGAGATGAAGTCAACAAATCCTTGAGTTTTTGAACGATCGCATCATAAGCATCAGGCTACTGGAAGGAAATATTCTTCTAAGTCAACTTGGTCAATGGAGATTCAATAGAAGAAAAAACCTCAACAAAACATTGTTAGTATATTGCTAAACCAACAAAATTCTAAATCTCGACAAAAAAATAGGTATATCCCAATCATGAACTACTACAATCTTGGTTAGATCGACCATAATACCATCCTTGGTCACCACATAACCCAAGAAAAAAATGGACTCCAACCAAAATTCAAACCTAGAGAACTTAGGATATAACTTCTCATCCCTCAATCTCTGAAGCACAATCTGTAAATGCTCCTTGTGATTGGCCTCATTCTTGGAATAAATCAAGATATTATCTATAAATACAATGACAAAAGAGTCGATATATGGTCAAAATCCCCGGTTCATCAACTCTATGAACACAACTAGGCATTGTTCAACCCAAAGGACATGACAAAGAACTCATCATGATCTTATCAAGTCCAAAAAGTTGTCTTTAGAATATATGAAGCTCTAATCCTCAACTGATAATACTCAAACCTCAAATCAATCTTTGAAAACACCGAAGCACTTTGAAGTTGATCAAATAAATAGAACTTTGAAGCACTTTGAAGTTCAACTATCAATAATCGATACACATATGCATAGATCCATTTTTTTTTATTTACAGACAACACAGACACACCTCAAGGTGATACACTAGGTTGGATAAATTCCTTATCCAATAACTGCTACAACTGATCTTTCAATTCTTTCAACTCTACTAGGACCTTCCTATAAGGAGGAATAGAAATGGTCTTGGTGCCCGACTCAATATAAATAACGAATTTACTATCACAATCTAGAGACATACCAGATCCATAGGAAAAACCTCCACAAACTCATAGACCATACATACAGAATCTAAAGAAGGAGGTGAAGTAGCACTAGTATCATGAATATGATCCAAATAAAACCAATATCCCCTGTCAACCAAACGACGAGCCTAAAGGAAAGATATAACTCTCTTGGGACCTGAATGAAGAACACTCTTCAAAGCTATCATTGAAACACCCGGTATAGCTAAAGTCATAGTCTTAGAATAACAATCTAGGATAACATGATAAGGAGATAGACAATCCATACCCTAGATGACATTAAAATCTACCAAATCTAATACAATCAGATCTACCCAAGTCTTATGCCCAGCAAAAGTCACAACACAAGATCAATACACCTGATCCACCACTAAAGAGTCTCCTATGGTGGTAGATACAAGAATAAGCATGGAAAGAGGCTCATAAGAACAATCAAAAACCTAAAGAAAAATATATGACACATAGGAGATAGCCAATCCCAAATTAAATAATATAGATGCAGATTTGAAACAAATTGGGATGATACCTGTGATAACAGCATCAAAGGTCTCTGCCTATAGCCTTGAAGGTATAGCATAGCACTATCCATATCCACCACCGGACTGAGTATCCCTATGAGCACCACTACGAGCACTACTACCTCTGCCTCTTATACCTCTAGTAGAACCTCTATCTCTCAGAGTCGATATAGGAGTAGATCTGAAAACTCGATAGGGATAATCATTAGCCACATAGAAGACTTATCACACACAAAGCATTTTTTGTAGCCTAACTAAATAAAATGAGGTATGGCTGATCCAAGATGACCACCCAAATCCACTGAACTAGAAGTCCCACTATTTGAACTTTGTAAGGCTGTCTGTACTGGTCTACCATGATACCAATGAAAGCCTCTAGAATCTATACCTCGAGAAATATGACCTCTGAACTCACCTTGACGGTGCCTTTCTTGGCACATCCCTAAGATGCTTGTAGAATAGACTCAGTTATCTTACCATGATCACAATAATCTAAAATGATGTCTTATACAATACCATCTGAGTCATAGCATGCCTAAGAGAAACATCCAACTCCTTCATGAACGTTTTTATCTTCTTAGACTTGGTGGCAATACTGACATAAGAATATCAAGAGAAGACAAGAAAACTTGCATCATAATTTATAACAGTCATAAAGCCCTTCTCCAAATGATCAAACTCATCTCTCATTTGATTTCTCAAGTTGAAATGCACAAACCTGTCCAAAAAGGCCTCCGTAAAATGATCCCAAATCATCTCTAACAAACCAAGAGGTCGTCAACCAATAAGTTACCTCCACCAATCTCTAGTTAAATATCTTAATTGACAAGTAGTATAAGTAACTCTATGTGACTCAAGCGAACAAAGGTTATACAGGTTCTCAAGACAATCCATCAAAACTCATAGGCATTCTCGCCTATAACACCACTGAAACTAGGAAGATCCAAATGAGTGAATCTCTCAAACCTCTTCTAATGCTCAGAAGACATAATTATACTCGCAATAATAGGAGGTATAATAAATCTGGGTGGCTGAGAACCCATCTGAGGAGGTATCATAGAAGAAGGTTGAACTCTAAATCTCAGAATACCATACTTAAATACAGGCACTGAAGGAGGAACTTCACTAGGAGTCTGTGGAGTACCACAAGCAGCTATATACTTGGAATTGAAGAAACACCAAAAGTAGACTCTAGCACAAATAGAGGTACAATACTCAGAGTTGGAGGAACACTGAGTGCACTCACAGGAGTACCCTCTAAATGGGTCAGTAATCGAATCAACAACCCCTTTAAGACCGGGGCGGAAGAACTCTGTGAGACCAGAGCAGGCCCCAAAACTTCAACATACTCAATCTAAGGCTCGGGAAAGAGTCCCTTAGTGCTATATGTTGATAAGGTAGATCCTTATTCCCGACCTCTATCTCGAGCCTAACCATGACTCATAACTTGCCCTCTAGACTAGACTATATTCTTAGATAATGGCTCTACATCTCTAGCCTCATTAGATCTAGTCCTTATCATCTGCACAGAAAGAGTGAAATATGACTTAGAACACAAGGTATGAAGAATCTGCATAATGAAGAACAAAATAAGAGAAGTTTCCTAGAGACATCTTATAGCCTCTACAAGATAGATACGAATGTCTATGTACTGGTCCACGAGATCCTACTAGACACCCTGTTCTTACACTGGTGAGACCTATGAACCTGGCTGCTCTAACACCAATTTTTCACAACCCAAAATCTAAGGGTCATGATGGCACTCATCACAAAAAGACTTGTCAAGTGAGCCTATCACCTAAACTAATAAATATCACAACCTGAAGCCTACCTCTCCCCCCAGTCACAACAACAGTCCTTACAATCATAAATGATAATAAGCTAACCTATGAGCTGGTACCTACTGTGAGCACTAAATAAAATAATAATCATACACATGTGTGGAAGATAAACAACTGAAGTGATACAAATCTGAATACTGAAAACATGATTCAATCACTAATTTGAAGCATCTAGTGAAATACTAAAGGCTAACTGTTCATTTAAAATAACTGATAATACTAAAAGGATTGATAAACTAAATAAACATCTAACTGACTATCTGATTGTCTGAAAGCCTCAAATTGACTGAGGAGTTAATGGGACAGGCCCCCAACTAACTTTGACTGACTGGACATAATAAAATATTGAAGTACTGAATGAGATTTAATATGTCCTTGATGGATGAGGACTCGCCACTATGGATGCTAAGTAATGTTGGCTATCTAACTGTAGTTGGGAACTGAGCCTTCGAACCTATGATATAAGATATCATAGCACAAAAAAAAGTATGCGGTCAGTACTTTAAATGTACTAGCATATGAGATAAGGACTGGCTGACATACATGGGTAACTATGCATGAATGCACAAATAAGTAATATTTGTGATTTCTAGACCAAGTATAAAATATTTCTGACATAATCTGGAAACTGAAAGACTGTAATTTGTATAACGGAATAACTGAGAATCTATACACATGGTCAATGCAAACCTGAACTGAATATATACTAAATACTGCACTTAGACAGGAGGCATTATCTAACTAGCACTCCCTAATCTAAGCTAATCGGGGTCCAACTTGTAACCCCAGTTGGAAGGGTGTCAGTACGTGCCACGGGTACTAACACTGGTTGTGTGGATCCAGAAAACTGGTATCCCGAAGGACTAATGAGTCTCCCTCAACTATCAAGTGCTCTAATGAGATATGTGTCACCCTCAACTAGCAAGTAAATACCTTGTCAACCCTCAATTAGAAGGTAGACATCTCTAACCTATGCTGGCTATGTAGTTCTATAACTCGAGAATTTATACTAAGTGTCACACCATCTACTGCTAGGTGAGCCCTTATCCCTGAGTTCACTCGATGCTAAATCCTACTCCCAGCTGAACTGACACTGGACTAGACTTAACTAAGCTTGACTGAACATAATTTCATAACTTATAGTGCTCATCATAATTACTTCAACTGAATAAGTAATAGAATTCGTGGTTTAACTTAATCATTACTGAAATGATCTAAATTTATGTAAAAACTCTTAGGTTTTGGGTATTCATTACCCAACAGCATTGAATGATCACTGAATGCAATAACAAGCTTAAAAATTGTAGTAAAGGCTTATGAACATTGCATCAAACATGTGGGGATCATGAATTTAAACATGGGAATGCTTTAAATAGAGGAAACAAAATGACTGTATGACTACAATCATAATTTGGGGGTCTAACATAGAATTCACTTGAAATAAGACATGCGAAACTAAAATTCTAAGCATGAGGAAATCAAATCTTGCATGGGATCATACATGGGCTGAATTGAATTTAAAATCACCATGAAAACATGAATTGAACCCATCTTAAGCGATATAAAATACCATAATAATAGAAAAATCATTATTTAACTGAAAAGAGGGTTTTTGAGCTCCATGGGTGAAAGGGAACCATGAATGAACACCCCACATACCTTAAGATTCTTAACTTGAAAGGAAAACACTAATCTTGAGGCTTTCTCGAAGCTTTTTGAACTTGGGTAACTTGAATTCTTGATTTCTTAAGGAGAAAGGAATTGAATTCTTGTTCTTAGAGGGAAGAAGAGGGTTTTCTTGAGAGAAAAATTGGAGAAGAAAGGTAAATAATGCCCTAATTCATGCCCCAAGTCATGATATGAATGATTGGGTTGAGGGGGAAAAGACCCAATTGCCCCACGGTGATTTAAATTCAAAACCAAATATGACAGGCTTATCGCGATACGGTCCTATTGTGGTTGTTCATTTCCCTCACCGCGACGTGGTCTGCATGAGAATGGGAATAGAGTTGTGATGCAGGCTTATCACGATGACCCACTGGTTTAGTGATCCAAACATTTCCTAAACCTCATCCCAAAAATCTAAAACTTCTTTGAGACATACTTGTTACATCCCTAAACATGAATCAACTCAAAAACAAACATCTCGGGGTCGAGAAGACCAAAATAAAAATCCTCAAAGTTATAGGTATTAAAAATGACTAGGTCCCCAATAATTAGTGCAAATTTCTAGCCTTACGCCCCTTATGCATGCAACTGAAAGCTAAACCAAGCTAAGATTAGTACGGGGTATTACAATATCTCCCCCTTGAGAACATTCATCCTCGAATGAGATTGGTTAGAGTGAGAGCACGAAACTAAGGCAACTGAGATCATATACTGAACATGCATGACTAGGAATATGATAACATAACTAAGTATGAAATACGATACATAAACTAAACTAATTTCATAAATTCTTGCAATAACAGGAGGATGTTTATATATATATAGCTGGAACTGAGATTGAAAAAGAATCAATATAGGGAAAAATATTACCTCAACCTGAGTCTGAGTTTGTGGAGAAAAGATGAGGGTACTTGGTACGGATATCTGCTTCTGCTTCCCAAGTAGCTCCCTCAATGGACTAATTTTGCTATAGAACTTTAACCAAGGGAACTTCTTTCTTCCTTAGCCTACGAATCTGATGATCAAGGATCTCAACTGGGACTTCTTCATAGGAAAGGCTATCCTTAATGTCCATGTCTTCTAAAAGAACAACTACAGCTGAATCACCAATACACTTCGTTACAAAGAAATATGAAATACTGATGCACTGACGCCAAATCTGTAAGCAACTATAGCTCATAAGCTACCTTCCAAAAATGGTTCAAGATTCTATAAAGGACAATATATCAGGGACAGAGCTTCCTTTTCTGACCAAATATCTTCACTGCCCTCATGGGCGATATTTTTAGAAAAACTAAATCACCTACCTCAAACTTAATATCTCTTCTCCTCACATCTGCATAGGATTTCTAATGACTTTGGGTTATCTTCAGCCTCTCCCTAATCAACTGAAATTACTCCATCGATCAAACACTAAATCTGGCCCTATCAAAGCAGCCATACTGGTCTCAAACCAACCAATAAGAGATCTACATCTCCTCCCATAGAGAGCCTCAAATGAAGCCATCTTAATACTGGAGTGATAGTTGTTATTGTAAGCTAACTTAATCAAAGGTAAGTGGTCATCCCAACTACCTTTAATATCAATAGTACATACTCTCAATATGTCTTCTAAGGTCTGAATAGTCCTCTCTTCCTAACCATATGTCTGGGGATAAAAAGTTATATTGAGATAAACTTGGGTACTAAGACCCTTCTGAAAAGCCTTTCAAAAGTGAGAGGTAAACTGAGTACCTCTATCCGATATGATAGATAATGGAATCCCATGCAACTTAACCAACTCTCTAATATAAGGCCTGGCATTATCCTCAGCTGAGTAGGAAGTATGAACTGGCAAGAAATAAGCTAATTTGGCTATTTTATCTATAATAACCCATATCGAATCATGTTGACGATGTGTACGTAGCAAAACCATCACAAAATCCATGTTCACTACTTCCCACTTCCAAGTAGGGATGTTGAAATCCCACAATGTACCACTAGACCTCTGGTGCTCAACATTAACTTGCTGATAATTTGAATACTTAGCCAAAAACTCTGTAATATCCTTTTTCATACCATTCCACCAATAGATTACCCGCAAGTCACGGTACATCTTTGTGTCCCCTAGATGAATAGAATATCGAGCACCATGTGCTTTAGCTAAAATTCATTGTCTCAAACCATTAACACATGAAATACATAACCTTCCCTGGCAATGCAACACACCATCTCCCTCTTGAGAGAAAACCTCTACTTTCTGATCTCAAATAGATTCCATCAACTTAACCAGACTGGGATCCCTAATTTTATTTTCCTTTACTTCAGCAACCAATAAAGATTCCAAGCCATTCTGAACCCAATACACTGCCTTCAGCTGAGTTAACCAACCGAACACCTAATCTATCAAGATGATGAACCTCCTGAACTAACTTCTTCTTATCCTCCTCAACATGAGCAATACTACCCAAAGAAAATCTACGAAGGGCATCTGCCACTAGATTGTCCTTGCTCGGATAATACAACACACTCATATCATAATCCTTTAATAACTCTAGCCACCTTCTCTATTGAAGATTCAAATCTTTCTGCATGAACACATACTGCAAACTTTTATGATCTATGAACCCATCAACATGAACCCCATAAATATAATGCATTCAAATTTTTAATGAAAAAAAAACCACTGCCAACTCAAGATAATGGGTAGGAAAGTTCTCGAAAGACCCCACAAAAAATTGCTAGCTTAAATCAGTCCTTTAAGCTTGTTAGGGGTCCCAGACTTAGAATATAACTAAGTATTCAGACTTAGTGTCATTTTAACCTTCGAAAGTTGACAATATTATTTCATGACCTTTACGTCCTTAAAATGTTGATATTTAAGTTAATTCATGATCAGGAATGTCAGTAGAGATTCTCGGACAAGTTTTAAATTTTTTGAACCTCATTTAGACCATGTTTGGTGCCCAAAATAGTGGGTCGACGTGATCTTGACACGTCGCATCAACCATCACATCGATAAGATAGTTTTTCCCCAGTGCAAATTCCAGTGAACCGATGCAGACTCGATACGGTGCGTTGGTTATCATGTCGATGCTAACGACACAATGCGTCATCCTGCACATCGGTAACACAGTTTACAGGTATTAAAAGGCCATGTCCTGAGGGTTAATTAGATATTTTTCCCACGCCCTTCATCCCCCAAAACACGAAATTAAACCCTTTGGAGAGAAATTATATTCATTATTTCAAAAATTTCCCAAGAACAAGAATCCTAGGTGTTCAAATTTCAAATCAAGAACTCAAGAACTCACCATTAACTTTCAAAAATTCATTGACTAAGGTATGTGAAGTGTTCATCCAAGGGTCCCTTCCACCCTTGGAGTCCAAGAAATTATTTTTAAACTTCAAGTTTATGAATTTCATGAATTCCATATTGGGTTTGATTATGTTCATATTTATAATGATTTATTAGGATTCTAATGTATATTTTATGATATATTTCATGTGAGGTTAATCGATATGTATGTAATATCATGAGGATCCATGTAAAACTCTTAAAATTATCAATGGGGATTTGAATTATGATGTCTACTTTTTGTTTAGTGTTATGTGCATATGTATGCTCACCAAGTGCTTGATAAATTATTAATGTGAACTAATAAAGGGAAAAAATCATGTCATGCTAGCTTATTTGCAAGTTATACCATGCAAAAGTTTGATAAGATGTCTCTATAGATACATTATGAATTCAATATGCATGGTTATGATAAGAAAGATCATGTGATGCTTTATTTTTATGCTATCGAGACCTGGAGGTATTTAATAACCAACAATTTAGCTGTTTACTTAGATCCAGTGTCAGTTACAAAGTAATCTCAGTAGTGACTCGATCAGTAGAACTCAGCCAGTTATAGAAACCCAGGAAATCTCAGTAGTGTTCGTAATTCAGTCACAGTACTCAAATCAGACCTCAATAAACTCAGTCAGTTAATAGAATTCAGTAGTATTTTATCAGTCCATGGAACTCAGTTCAGTTTAGTCAAATAGTAATATCGGTAATAATTCAGTCCAGTCTAGTACAGACTAGAAATTAGTTCAGTGTCTATTCAGTTGGGAGTAGGATTCAGCATCGAGCGAACCCAGGGATTGGGGCATTCCTTCTAGCAGAGGGTTGACCCTTAGTAGCAATCCTTGAATTACAAAAATATGTAGCCAGCGTAGGTTGAGATATCTTCCTTCCAGACTAGGGTTTATACATCTCATATGAGTTTTCCTGGTAGCGAAGGTTGATGAAAGAACTTTTGGTCAGAGAGGGTTAACTCACAGTTGTCTTTACCCATGGCACGGTACTGACACCCTTCCAACTGGGGTTATAGGTTGGACCCCAATCAGTTCAGAGAGGGGCATGTCAATTAGATGATTACCTCCCACAGTCTTAGTCTCAGAATAGAACTCAGTTCAGTTCTATAGATTCAGGACTATCAGGTATAGTCACTCAGCTCAACACAAAACTCAGTGTAGTTCCACAAACTCAGGACTATCAGATACAGTTATTTAGTTATCATAAATACAGCATCAGTAAACTCAGACATTAGTAGATCAACATTCATATTTAGCATTCAATTATCACAATCTCAGTTACAGTATATGTATTCATGCATGTATTCTTATTCAGTCATACTCATGTTATTCAGTTATTATTGTTCGTGCATATGAACCCATGCATTTTAAACTACCTCACTGAGCATACCAGTATATTTTAAGTACTGACACATGATTTTGTTTTTTCCTATGATGTCTTATATCATAGGTTCAGACGCACGGGCTCCAGAGCACTCTTAGCAATTTAGATTTTCAGCTGTCAGCATAGTGGTGAGTCCTCATAGTTCGAGGACATAGTTATTTTTAGTATTTCAGTATTATTTTCAGTAGTCAGAGTTAGTTGGGGACTTTTTCCATCAACTCCATAGTTCAGACAATTTGGATTCTTTCCAGACTAGATTATTTTTAGACAGTTGTTCAGTTTTCAGTATTGATGTTCAGTTTCGGTATTGTGATACCATATCCACTATTATTTATAATATTGAACCTTATGGCCTATTTTTTGCCTACTTTTTGTATATATACCGTATTATTATTCAGCTATTAAAGTAGGTACTAGTCATGGGTTAGCTTGTGGTCCTTCGGGATTAGGAGCATCGTGTAGCGTCTGGGGTACAGACTCGAGGCGTTACAAACTTGATATCAAAGACTAAGGTTCAACAGTGTCCTAGAAAGTCTAAAGACCTCATCTAGTAGAGTCTTGTTCTTGGGTATGTTGTGCGCCACACTTATGGACAGGAGGCTACGAGGTTTTTTAGGAACAGTTTCCCTTCTTTAAGTATTCATGTCGTGCAAGTGAGCATGAGCTTTAGTTACACTCTTTCTAATCTAAGTTTATCTTTTGTTTACAAATATTCCTCCATAGAGGACTAAGGGAAAAGGAATGGAAGACAAGTCAGAACCCCAGCCTATCCATCCAGATCCTCTGGATGAAAACGTCTCTCACACTGAGTTCAGAGCAGCCTTCACCACTCTAGCTCATTCTATGGAAGCCCAGAATAAATGTCCAACTGCTGTTCCAGCCAACACAGTGGCCAATACTGCTGCTGCCCAAGTTTGGGATTTCACTCGAATGAACCCTCCATAATTTACCTAATCTAAGTTAGACGAAGACCCTCAGGAATTTCTTGATCGGTTGCCGAAGGTTACCAATATTATGGGGGTGACTGCTATTAAGAGTGCTAAGTTGTCCTCATATCAGTTACAGGATGTGGCACACTCATGGTTCAGAAGTGAAAAGCAGAGAGGGATACAGATGCAGGGCCCATAGAATGAGAGGAGTTTGTAGTTGCTTTTCTAGATAGGTTCTTCCCGCTAGAGTTGAGGGAAACACATGTTTTGGAGTTTATAAACCTGAGGCAGGGAAATATGATAGTACAAGAGTATTCTCTCAAGTTTACTCATTTAGCCAGATATGCCTCACATATTGTAGCAGATAGCAGATCTAAGATGAGCAAGTTTATATCGGAGGTGTCTAGTAGTGTGGTCAAGGAGTGTAGGACTGCAATGCTGATAAAAGAGATGGACATATCCAGAATTATAGTACATGCTCATCAGATAAAGGAGACCAGGAATAAATAGAAGGATAGGGAGAACAAGAGAGCGAGAACAAGTAGTTTCAATTTTGCTCAGCCTAAGTTAGAGGGAGGAATCGTTCTCAGTTTCATACAAAATCCTCAGTTCTAGATCTATCCTCAACCAGTGCTCCAGTTCCCAAATTCAAAGATGGAAACAGGGATAGGGCATCAGGCCCTAAGACTCAGGGTAGTGTTAGCAGTGCCCGAACCAATCCCTTTTGTCAGAAGTATGGCAAAAACCACCAGGGTATCTGCAGAGCTGGCAGTGATGTGTGTTTCAGATCTGGAAAGCCAGGTCACAGGGTCATACAATGTCCTTAGGTGGGTTCACAGAGTCAGCATAATCGTCCCCCAGCTCTGTTCGGTCGCCCGAATCAGCAAGGTGCCTCTTCCAGTGCCACCAGTGGGCAATACCAAAATAGACTCTATGCTCTTCAGTCCCGGGAGGGTCAGGATAGTTCAACTAATGTGGTCACAGGTACGTTACAAATTTTCCATTTTCATGTTTATGATTTGCTAGATCCAGGAGCTTCTTTGTCCTTTGTTACTCCATATATAGCAGTTGATTTCGGAGTCAGTCCCAAAATTCTAGTAGAGCCTTTCTTAGTTTCTACTCGAGTAGGTAAATCTATCATAGCCAGGTGGGTATACAGGAACTGTTCGATTATGATATCTCAGAGATTCACTTTAGCAGACTTAGTCAAATTAGAGATAACTGATTTTGATTTCATTCTCAACGTGGATTGGCTTCATTCCTGCTATACCTCAGTCGACTACAAAAATAGAATTGTCCAGTTTTAGTTTCTAAATGATCCCATCCTAGAGTAGAGGGGTAATACTTCAACACTTCGGGGACAGCTTGTTTCTTACCTTCGGTCTAGGAAAATGATAGTTAAGGGATGTGTCTACCATTTTGTTCGGGTCCAGGAATCTAGCTTAGAAACCACTACTCTTGAATTAGTGTCAGTAGTTTGTGAATTCCTAGATGTGTTTCCCGAAGATCTTCCCAGAGTTGCTCCTAAAAGAAAAGTTGATTTTGGAATCAATCCTCTCCCAGATACTCAACCCATATCTATTCTGCCATATAGAATGGCTCCAACAGAACTCAGAGAATTGAAAGAGAAGTTAAAGAATCTCCTAGATAAGGGATTCATCAAGCCTAGTATGTCCTCGTAGGGAACACCAGTGTTATTCGTTCATAAGAAATATAATTCTCTCAAAAAATACATAGACTATTATTAGCTAATTAAAGTCACGATCAAGAACAAGTATCCACTTCCCAGGATTGATGACTTGCTTGACCAACTTCAGGGTGCCAGCTATTTCTCTAAGATAGACCTCAGATCATGATATCATCAGCTCAGAGTCAGGGAATGTGACATCCCAAAGACATCCTTCAAAACTTGGTATGGTCACTTCCAATTCGTAGTCATGTCCTTTGGTCTAACCAATGCCCCAACAGCTTTCATGGACTTGATGAACCATGTCTTCAAGCAGTACTTGGACATGTTCATTATAGTCTTTATAGATGATATCCTTGTTTACTCCTATAGTGAACATGATTATGCAGACCATCTCAGAATAGTATTACAGACTCTCAAAAATCATCAGTTATTCACAAAATTTAGTAAGTGCAAATTTTGGCTAAGGTCAGTTTTTTTCCTTGGCCATATCATTTATGGTGATGGCATTATAGTCAATCCCCAAAAGACCGAGGCAGTGAGAAACTGGACTAGATCTATTTCTCCATCAGATATCAGGAGTTTCTTGGGCTTCGCCAGCTATTACCGATGGTTTGTTGAGGAATTTTCATCTATTGCATCCCTTATGTCAAGATTGATTTGGAAGAATGTCAAATTTCAGTGGTCAGATTCTTGCGAGAAAAGTTTTTAAGAGTTGAAGACTCGACACACTATAACTCCAGTTTTGACCCTACCAGATGGTTCAAATGGATTTATTATGTATTGTGATGCCTCCAGAGTTGATTTGGGGTGTTTTTTGCTGCTGAGTGGTAAGGTCATAGTCTACACCTCTATACAGCTTAAGCTCTATGAGAAAAATTATCCTACTCATGATCTTGAGTTAGCAGCATTAGTTTTTTCCTTAAAGATTTGGAGACACTACTTGTATGAGGTGCATATTGATGTGTTCATGGATCACAAGAGTCTGCAGTATGTGTTCTCTCAAAAAAACTTCAACCTTCATCAGAGAAGGTGGTTGTATTTGTTAAAAGACTACGACATGAGTGTCCTGTATCATCTGGGTAAGGACAATGTAGTGGCTAATGCTCTCAGTAGAATGTCTATGTGTAGTGAGTCCCATGTTGAGGACAGTAAGAAGAAGTTAACTCAAGAAGTTCATCAACTAGCTGGACTAGGTGTCTACTTGGTCGATTTAGCAGAAGGTAGTGTGTGGGTGCAGAGTAGCTCAGAATCATCCCTAGTTTCCAAAGTGAAGGAAAAGTAGGATAGGGATCCCAGTCTATTTAAACTGAATGAATCATTCATAGATCATAAAGTAAAGGTTTTCTCCCAAGGGGGAGATGGTATTTTGCGTTGTCAGGGTCATCTATGTGTGCCGGGTGTAGATAACTTGAGGCAGCAAATTCTTGCAGAAGTGCATGGTGCGTGTTACTCTATTTATCCAGGGGCCACTAATATGTACTGTGACTTGTGGGAGATCTATTGGTGGAGTGGTATGAAGAGGGATATTGCAGAGTTTGTGGATAAATGCTCAATATGTTAGTAGGTTAAGGTTGAACATCAGAAGCCTAGTGGGTCCATGCAGGAGTTCAATATTCCCACCTAGAAATGGGAAGAAGTCAACATGGACTTTGTGACGGGTTTACCTCGTACTCGCCTTCAGCATGATTCAGTTTGGGTCATTATTGATCGAATGACCAAATCAGCCTATTTTCTACCAGTCCATACCTTTTACTCAACTGAGGATTATACCAAACTCAATATCAGAGAGTTGGTCAAATTTTATGGTGTTTTACTGTCCATTATCTCAGATAGAGGTACCCAGTTTACCTCTCAGTTTTGGAAAGCTTTCCAAAAGGGTTTTGGCACCCGAGTTCACCTTAGTACCGACATTCATCCTCAGATAGATAGTCAAGCATAAAGGATCATTCAGACTTTAGAAAATGTGATATGAGTGTGTGCGATTGAATTTAAAGGTAGTTGGGATAACCACTTGCCTTTGATTGAGTTTGCATACAACAACAACTATCATTCCAACATTCAGATGGCTCCGTTTGAGGTGCTTTATTGGAGGAGGTGTAGATCTCCCATTGGTTGGTTTGAAGTGGGTGAGGTTGTAGTGATAGGGCCTGACCTAGTATTTGATACCTTAGAGAAAGTCCAGTCAATCAGGGAAAGGCTTAAGACAACTCAGAGCCGACAAAAATCATACACAGATGTACGCAGAAAGGATCTCAAGTTCGAGATTGGTGACTATGTGTATTTGAAAATCTCTTCTATGAAGGGAGTGAAGAGGTTTGGAAAGAAGGGGAAACTCAGTCCCTGATATGTCCTTTCTTACCGAATTCTCAGCCATTTCGAAAAGGTACCTTACTAGCTTGAGTTGCCTTCAGATTTATCTTCAGTTCATCCAGTGTTCCACGTCTCCTTGCTAAAGAAATGCATAGGTGACCTAGCAGTCATAGTCCCTGTAGAGGACATAGATATTCTGAGCAGCCTCTCTTATAAAGAGATCCCAGTTAAAATCCTTGACTATCAGATTCGCAGACTGAGGAACAAAGAAGTCCCTCTTGTCAAAGTTTTTGGCAGAATCAGTTCATTGAGGGAGATACTTAGGAAGCAGAAGTAGACATGAGAACCAAGTATCCTCACCTATTCTCCGCAATCTCGGACTCGGTCCAAGGTAATAGTTTTCCTTAAGGTTATTCAGTCTCATGTTCAGATTTCCATTACAAGCTTGGTATCAGTTACCATTGCATATACTATCATATGCTCATGAGAAAGTTCAGCCATGTACCCATGCATCATATATGCATGATCAGTATATAAACTTAGCTTATCACTAATCCCAGTCATGCATTCATGAATCATGTTCAGCTATGTACTTATGCATGTCCAGTGTGATAATTCAGTCTATCAGTAACTTCAGCCATGAAATCATGTGTCAGATGTTCCTGTCCAGTAAGTTAGTTTAGTCTACCAGTATTCTCAGCTTAGTCAGTCTCATTCAAGGATGAATGTTCTCAAGGGAGAGATAATGTAAGACCCCGCAAAAAAAATTCTAGTTTAAATCAGTCCTTTAAGCTTGTTAGAGGTCCCAAACTTAGAATATATTAACTAAGTATTCAGACTTAGTGCCATTTTAGCCTTCAAAAGTTGGCAATTTAATTTCATGACCTTTACGTCCTTTAAATGTTTGTATTTGAGTTAATTTATGATCAGGAATGTCAGTAGAGGTTCCTGGATAAGTTTTAGATTTTTCAAACCTCGTTTAGACCATGTTTGAGTGCCTAAAATAGTAGGTCAACGTGATCTTGATGCGTCGAGTCGACCATCGTATTTATAAGATAGTTTTTACCCAGCTTCAGTGCAAATTCTAGTGAACCGACGTGGACTCGATGCGGCGCTTTGTCTATCGCATCGATGTCAAAGACGCAGCACGTCGGCATGTGCGTCGGTAACACAGTTTACAGGTATTAAAAGGTTGCATCCTCAGGGTTAATTAGGTCTTTTTCCCATGCCCTTCAGCCCCCAAAACACAAAATTAAACCCTTTAGAGAGCAATTATATTCATTATTTCACAAATTTCCCAAGAACAAGAACCCTAGGTGTTCAAATTTCAACTCAAGAACTCACCATTAACTTTTAGAAATTCATCAACTAAGGTATGTGAAGTGTTCATCCAAGGGTCCCTTCCACCCTTAGAGTCTAAGAAACTATTTTTAAACTTCAAGTTTATGGATTTCATGAATTCCATGTTGTGTTTGATTGTGTTCATATTTATAATGATTAATTGGGATTCTAATCCATGTTTTATGATATGTTTCATGTGAGGTTAATCGATATGCATTTAATATCATGAGGATCCATGTAAAACCCTTGAAATTATCAATGGGGATTTGAATTATGGTGTCTACTTATTGTTTAGTGGTATGTGCATATGTATGCTCACCAAGTGCTTGATGAATTGTTCATGTGAACTAATAAGGGGAAAAAATAATGTCATGCTAGCTTATTTTCAAGTTATACCATGCAAGAGTTTGTTAAGATGTCTCTATAGATGCATTAAGAATTCAATATGCATGTTTATGCTAAGCAAGATCATGTGATGCTTTATTTTCATGCTATTGAGTCCTGGGGTATTTAATACCCAATAATTTAGATGTTTACTTAGAGACAGTGTCAGTTACAAAGTAATCTCAGTAATGACTCGATCTTTAGAACTCAACCAGTTATAGAAACCCAGGAAATCTCAGTAGTGTTCATAATTCCGTCAAAGTACTCAGATCAGATCTCAGTAGACTCAGTCAGATAACAGAATTCAGTTGTATTTTGTCAGTCCACGGAACTCATTAAACTCAGTTCAGTTCATTCTAACAGTAATATTGATAATAATTCAGTCCAGTCTAGTACATACTAGAAATTAGTTCAGTGTCTATTCAATTTGGAGTAGGATTCAGCACCGAGCGAACCCAGGGATGGAGGCATTCCTGCCAGCAGAGGGTTTGACCCTTAGTATAAATCCCTGCATTATAGAACTATGTAGCCAGTGTAGGTTGAGATATCTACCTACCAGAGTACAGTTGGTACATCTCATATGAGTTTTCCTGCTAGCTAGGGTTGACGAAAGAGTTTTCTATCAGAGAGGGTTAACTCAAAGTTGTCTTTACCTGTGGCACGGTACTGACACCCTTCCAACTGAGGTTACAGGTTGGACTCCAATCAGTTCAAAGAGGGGTATGTCGGTTATTTGATTACCTCCCATAATCTCAGTTTCAATCTCAGTCTCAAAATAGAACTCAGTTCAGTTCTACAGATTTAGCACTATCAGGTATAGTCACTCAGCTTAGCACGGAACTCGGTATACTTCAACAAACTCAGGACTATCAGATACAATCATTTAGTTATCAGAATTACAGCATTAGTAAACTCATACATTAGTATATCAGTATTCAGATTCAGTATTTAGTATTATCACAATCTCAGTTACAGTATACGTATTCATGCATGTATTCTTATTCAGTCATACTCATGTTATTCAGTTATTATTGTTCATGCATATGAACCCATGTATTTCATCCTACCTCACTGAGCATACCAGTATATTCAAAGTACTGACACATGCTTTTATTTTGTGCTATGATGTCTTATATCCTAGGTTCAGACGCACGGGCTCTAGAGCACCCTTAGCAGATCAGATTTTCAGCAGTCAGCGTAGTGGTGAGTCCTCATAGTTCGAGGACATGGTTATTTTCAATATTTCAGTATTATTTTTAGTTATTAGAGTTAGTTGGGGACTTGTCCCATCAACTCAGTTCAGACAGTTTAGAGTTTTTCCAGACTAGAGTATTTTCAGACAGTTGTTCAGTTTTTAGTATTGATATTTAGTTTTAGTATTATGATACCATATCCAGTATTATTTACAGTATTGAACCTTATGGCCAGTTTTCTTCCTACTTTCTGCATATATACGGTATTATTATTCAGTTATTGTAGCAGGTACCAATCATGGGTTAGCTTGTGGTCCTTCGAAATTATGAGCACCGTGTAGCGTTTGGGGTACAGACTCGGGGTACAAACTCGGGGTGTTACAGTTCTTTTCATAGGGTTTAAGTTATATAGAGGCATAGGCTATGACCTTATATCTCTGTATCAATACACAACCAAGACCAACTCTAGAAGAATCGCAGTAAACTACAAACCCATCTAAACCATCTGGCAAAGTCAATACTGGGGCTGAAGTAAGTCGAGTCTTTAGCTCCTAAAAACTCTTCTCGGAAGAATCTGACCACTAAAATTTGACCTTTTTCTGAGTCAATCTATACATAGGAGATGCAATAGAAGAAAACCCTTTAACAGACCATTTGTAATATCCAGACAAACATAAGAAACTCCTGATATCTAATGGATAAATGGGTCGGGGCCAGTTTCTTACTGCTTTGATCTTTTGAGGGTCAACTCGAGTGCTATCATAAAAAATAATATGGCCAAGGAAGTCTAATGATCTCATCTAAAATTCTCACTTACTGAATTCGGCCAAAAACTGATGAGCTCTAAGGGTCTACAACGCAATTCTCATATGGTTTGCATGATCATTTTCACTACGGGAATAGACAAGAATATCATCAATAAGGACTATGACGAACATGTCCAAGTACTATTTGAACACTCTGTTCATCAAGTTCATGAAAGTTGTAGGGCCATTTGTTAGTCTAAAAAACATAACTAGAAATTCAAAGTGACCATACCGAGTTCTAAAAGCTGTCTTTGGAATGTCACATTCTTTTACTCTGAGCTGATGATAGCCGGATCTTAAGTCTATCTTTGAGAAATAACTAGCACCCTAAAGTTTGTCAAAAAAGTCATCAATACTAGGGAGTGGATACTTAGTCTTGATTGAGACTTTGTTCAACTGACAGTAATCGATACACATTCTAAGAGAACCGTATTTCTTTCGCACCAATAAGATTAGAGCGGACTATAAGGAAATACTAGGCCTGATGAATCCCATATATAAGAGATCCTTCAACTTTTCTTTCAACTCTTTAAGCTCAGCTGGAGCCATTCTGTAGGTTGAAATAGAGATAGGTTGGGTATCAGGAAGGAGATCTATTCCGAAGTCAATTTTTCTTTCGGGAGAAACTCCAGGATGATCATCAGGGAACACATTTGGAAATTCCCTTACTACTGAAATGGACTCGAGACTTAGAGTCTTAGAACTAAAGTCTTTGATTCGCACAAGATAGTACATGTACCACTTTAATATCATTTTTCTTGCCATAAGCTAAGAAACAATCTGACCCTTAAGCATAGAGGTCCTACCCCTCCATTCAATGACTGGTGCATTAAGAAACTAAAACTGAACAACTCTATTTCTGCAATCAACTGAGGCATAGTATGAGTAGAGACAATCCATGCCGAGAATTACATCAAAAGCAATCATCATTAACTCCACAAGATCAACTATGATAACTTTCTGAGATATTATAACATGGTAATTTTTGTATACCCATCTGGCTATAATAGATTTACCCACTATCTTAGACATTGAGAAAGGTTCTGCTAATGATTCAGGACTGACATCGAAATTGACTTCTATATAGGGGGTTACAAAGGAGAGTGAACCTCTGGGGTATAGTATAGCATAAACATGGAGATAAAAGACCTGCAACGTACCCGTAACTACATCAGGAGAACTTTCCTGATCCTACTAATTCTGGAGGGCATAAAATCTATTCTGATACTTCCTACTGGTTCCACTGGAAGTGGCACCCTATTGAGTCGGGCGATCATCTAGAACTGGAGGACGATTAGACTGACCCTGCTGACCAGCCTTTGGGAAATCTCTGAGTCTGTGGCCTGGCTTTCCATATCCAAAATACACATCACTGCCAGCTCTACACATAACTTGATTATGCCTTCCATATTTCCTGCAGAGCGGATTAGTACGACCATTGTTCATGCTATCTTGGGACTTAGAGCCTAGCGCCCTATCCCGACTATCTTGCTTGAACTTAGGCACTAGCACACTAGCTGAAAATGGAGTTGGGGCTAAAAAATTCTGAAAAAACTAAGAACGACTAACACCTTCTGACCTTGGCTGGGAAAAGTTAAAAACTACTTATTCTGTCCCTCTTATTTTCTCTCTCTTTCTCTGAAAGCTTATCTTCCTCAATCTGCTAAGCATGAACCATAAGTCTAGTTAAGTCCTTATCCTTAATCAACGTGGAAATCCTACACTCCTTAACCATACTATAAGTTGCACCGAACATGAACTTAGTCATTCTAGACCATTGTCAACCACTACATTAGGAGCATAGCTCGCCAAATAAGTAAACTTAAGAGATCACTCCTCCACACTCATACCACCTTTCTTCAAGTTAATTAACCCTTAAATCTTATCATCCCCCAACTCTAATGGGAAGAACCTATTTAGAAAAGATGTGGCAAACTCCTCCCACTCAACAGGCCCTGCATCAACACCACAGTCCTCCTTCCACTAATTAAAATAGGTGTGAGCTAAATCTTGCAACTGATATGCAGCCAACTCTGCACTTGATACACCCAAATTACAACATTCATTAGAAAGTGTAAGTGGTCATTGTCAAATAGACAACCCAACTAGGTTAGGGTCGAATCCCATAGGGAATAAGGCATTAACTACGTGTATGACTATTAACAGACTATTGATCAAAGATTTCTGGAAGTAAGGGGGTTTGTTTATTGACAAACTTTGTTGATAGAATCAAGTTGTATTCCAACTAGTGAGTATTTTTGAAAGGTTAATTCAATGAGAATAAGTAAACTAGGACTATGTTCACTAAGGTGTTCGTGCAGTCAGGGTTGTGAGCTATTCCAAATTCCCAATTAACAATCTCAATTGCAAGGCTAATTAAACTCTTAAATTCTATCAATTTGTTTCTCAATCTTAATAGATAGTTACCTTTTAATTCTTTTGAAATTATAGAATTTTATGTAATGCTTAATTGACTCCTCAAGTGGGTTGATCCTGTTAAGTCATCAAACCATAACCCAAAGGTTAAAGCCCTTGAATTTCTTGTAAATATCCTTTCTTCCCACCACACACTTTTCTACTCAAACAAGTGGTGTTCATGGGAACACCCTTCAAGTTTGCAACCAAGAAAGATCACTATTATGAAGAGAAGATTACATAATTTCAATTAGTTACAAAATTTAGGCATTCTCGCAACCCTAAGCAATAATTCACACCAAGGCTCCCATAACCCTAGTTATGGGAGCTTTAGCTACACATCATAAAAGAAGAAGACTCCATTGTATTTCTCATAAATAATTTTAGAAAATCACTTACAAAGATCCAAAGGATTGTTCTTGATCTTGAATGAATAGTGAATAAAATGTAAGATCCCAGTAAAAAGCTTGTTTCTCAGAGAAATTTTAGGTTATAAAAGTACTTTGTAGTCCAAAGATGCCTAATCTAACCCTAAATTGGGTATTTATAGGTTTCCAGGTAATGGAGATTTAAAATTTGAAATACGGATTGCCACAGAACAGTTGACGGCCAAGGTGACGGTCCATCGCTGGCCTGACGGTCCATCTCTTAGACCGTCTCCTGGATTTCCAAATTTCTACCGTCTATTTAAGCTCTGATAGTCAAGTTGATGTCCCATCACAGGTTTGACAATCCGTTGCTTGGACCGTCACTTTGATCCTTGATGAATTGCATTTTGCTTAAGACTGACGGCCAAGGTGACGATCCATCAGTGGCCTAACGGTCTGTCGCTTGGACCGTCACTTGGATCCTTCACATCTCTTGTTCTATTTATCACTGATGGGCACAGTGATGGTCCATCACAAGGTTAATGGCCCATTATTTAGACCACCAATCGCCTTTAAAACCCAACATCAAATACCTCAATAGTTTCTCAAAAAATATACAATTATCCTTTGTAAAAGATGTGAAATATTTTGCCAAAAGATGAAACATCAACACCCTCAACTTAAGACAATTGCTTGTCCTCAAGAAACTCAACACTATATCATGTGCATAACCAAGAACAATGATGGGCATTCAATTGTTGAACTATGCATTACACAACCACTTAATTGTCACCTTATTTATGTAGTCTCAAAACATAAGGATACAGAATTAGCACTATTTTATAGTTCAGTACATACAAGTTCATGGACACAACACCACAAAGAAATCAATAATGACAAGTATAGTTCAGATTTCTCTCACAGTCAAAGAAGTCCACCACACTTTTTTTATTTAACCTGTGGACCATGAACTAAGACTCTCATTCTCAAAAAATAAGTTACAAACACAACACATTTACCCATAAGCTTTCCCTTATCATCTAATGCCCCTATGGTTGACTTGCAAAGATCAAACAGGACTTGTGATGGCTTGCAATGAGGCTTCGGTGATAGATGGGGAACAATTTTGGTAAAGTGACTTCAAACTAAGATTTCACCCTCTTTTCCCTTAATTGCTACTCACCATGATTATTTCTTTTCTCCTTCCCTTAAAATCCATACTACTCATCCAATAACTTCAAAATACCTCCTTTTTCTTTTTTATTAGAAGAGTCTACATCAGCCACCCTCAACTTATATTGATGCTGTCAGTTGAGGTGCACATTATCTAACTAGATTAGGGCCGGATGAGACATTTTATTACAACTCAACCCACTTTCATCAAATTGTCAATGTCCCAACAGTAGTCACCCTCAACTTAGGTATTTTTCCTAAGTTAAGGTGCACAATATCCAATACTATACCAAGTCCAAAATCAGGTGCTAACATCCTAAAGAGAGTGAATCAGAATTATTAGGGTTGAATAAACAATAACAAAAGTTCAAAAAGGATTCAAAGGAGAAAATTACATCTTTTTGGTAGGTTTTTTATGGCTAAGTGGACTAACAATTGAAGGAGTCCTGCCATCCTATCCTATTAAATCAACAACAAAGTAACACAAATGAACCAGGCAAGTTCTAGTTATACACACTATGCAAAAACTGTATTAAAATTCTTACACACACTGGCAATGAACTCATCTTACAAACTCTTGGGCTAACATCTCATGATTATGCTTGTTCTAACTTAACACTTTAATGCCAATCACAGATTCATAATAGTTGATCAATACATATTAAGCTACAAAAAAGCATTTTATCAACTACCACGTTCAAAGTTTTCCACCATATTTATCATTCTTACAGAACATATTTATAATAATTAAACATTATTTACATCATAATGAACAATAGAATAATAAATAACATCCTACACATGTTGGTTCTACTAGATAGATCATGAGGGAAAAGAACACAGGCAACAAAAAAACCCCGTGGTGACCAAAACACAACAAGCACCCACCCCCACTGAATAAATATGTTTTCTCCTCAAATGCATTATAAATAGAGTACAAAGGAGTAGAATACTTGCAAAACCCCTTACGCTTGTGAATTGGTCGAATTAGGTGAGGTTTCTTTGGCCTCGTGTGCAACAACAGTGACCCCTTCAGTGGTCAGGGTACTCAAAATAGTTTCCTCCTCAACTGGAGGGATCTCTATCAGAACTGATGTGGGCCCCCTTGATGGGGTTGAACTGGTAGAAACTCTAGCTACCTCATCAGCAGCTTTCTTCTTTATTTCTCCTCATCTCTCTTTGATCTCTTCACTGCTTTCCTTAAATTTCTCTCTTCTGGAGTTTTATCACTGCATATTCTCTTTCTTTTTATTTTGGGTCACCACTATTATCAATCTTCTTACCTTTTTCTATAAGTGGTCTACCCATAAGATCAACAAGTACTTCTTCTTCATTGCTTATCACCAATGTAAGATCAAAAGTCAGTGGTGGTGGTTGTTTTTCAGATCGGTAATGTCAGCTTGGAACTATTTAAACTCTACCATAAACTTTGCAAAGTCTGGAGTTAATAACTCATTTAAATGGTTGTTCACACGTTCCTCTATGTCATATATTCTGGCATGAATATTATCATAAGTCTTGAGGGCTTCAGCAACAATCCAGTCAACAAATGGTTTGAACTCTTTTGCCCAAGTATTTAACTATCTCTCAAACTTTTTCTAGGCTTTCACAGTTTTTGCAAAATTTTCGTATGTTAGCCTGTATTCCAAATACCTTGGTGGGATAGACGCAGTGTTAGAAGTCTCTCCCACTGGAGGCATCGATTCAAAACCTATAAAAGATCCTTGTGGTACGTAAGTAACCAATGGTAAAGGCATACCTGGAGGCAATTCTGAAGCCTTTGGAGCTGGTGCAGATTGTGACTCATATACAGGCGGCTTATGTACTCACAACTCATACTTTGAATCATCCCTTGTTCGCTCAATGTCCAGTCTCTTATTTTCTTGAACTTCATTATCAACTCCTCTAAGTAAGGGCACATTAGCCTGTCTGCAATATTCTATGATCAGGCATGGGAATGACAATGTGCTCACCATTTTTTGAGCACGGTCAAATAGCTCATCAGCAATAATATGGCCAAAGTCAATCTTCAACCCCTCAATCATACTAGCCACAAGTATTGCCTGTTGATTATCTAGGTTTTCATCCCCTCTAGTCGGTATCAGCCTCAATCTGTAATAGCCCACCAAAACTTTGCCTTAAAGTTTAGGGATGATTTAGTAATTCTATCATTGGTCTATGCCTATGACAGGGTTACCGTCATCAGTAAAGACCCTAGCCAACCAAGGCCTTTATTTAGAGGTAGAAAACATGTGATGCTCAAGCTCCGGAGTGATAAATGGTGCCTCATAATTAGGATCAAATAACATTTTGTTCAACGTATAATTATAGATGTCAATTGTTACCCCTCTCATAGAAACTTCAGTCCTATTTCTCATGTCTGCTAATCGGGTACCCTTTGGACAATCTTTTTCCAGCAGTGCTAAGTAATTGGCAAAGATCTCCCACACAAGATTAGGGTAGTACAATCTGAGGGGTTTTCTCAACCAGGCCAGCACGTACTCATTAAACCTTCTTTCAAGCTCTGGATACTCATGAAGCTCAGAAGTAACTATCTGATATTCTTTTAAGATGGGCTGCTTCATTGGTTTGTTTTGTGTTATCTTAAGACCATCATAGAAGTGCTTCTATGCACCTTCAATCTTCCATGCACCGATTCCCACACTTGCAGGTCTTTGCTTTTGATCACATTAGCATCCTCAGGTTTCGACACCTCAGCTTGGTTGAGGTTTGATGTGTCTACCCCTTCCTTATTAGGGCTTGAACTAGTGTTATTGTTGCTCTTTCTCTTACTATCCTTCTCAGATAAGAAGAGTACTTTAGTCCTTTTATCATATTGATAGGTATTAAAGGCAGGTGCCTTTTCACCCCGTTCCTATTCTCCTCCGCCTCATGACTGTTGAGGCCTACCACCGCCTCTACGTGAAGGTAATTTTTGTTTCATTGTACCTGAACAATGAACAAACCACCAACTACTCATTAGAAGAAGTTCTCAGTTGATAAAAAATAAAAGAAGTTTAGTCACTGTTTTAGATTGACGGATAATTTGACGGTCTATCGGGTGAGTGATGGCCCATCGCTCTATTAATAAATAGCTTATCCAGAAAACCAAAAACTCTGTAACTAAATGATGGTTGAGTTGATGGCCCGTCATCTAGCTGACGGTCTGTCGATCCATCCATCACTGGTAAATAGAAAGTATACCAGGATGGTTTATGTTGATGGTCCGTCGTGTTAATCGTCGGCCATGCTTTTTCATTTCCAACTTCTTTTAGGCATTTTTCCGAACACTTGGTATACTCAAGTTTTTCAATTGCAACATTCATGTAAACAACTCAACATTTAAGCAATATTTTTGACATTATTAGACTTTGGGTTACTAAGACTTCACCTAGGCAGATTACACCTGTGTTCGCTTTCAACAACAAAGCCAAACTACTTACTACTTCAAAAGTACTCAAATCCACATTGCAGCATGCATTGGTAATTCAAACAACAAAATAATAGTTTAGATCATACCTTATTGTCGATGTTTTATTCACCGAGTTGGAATTTCAGGACTTAAGAGACGCTAAAACTTATTTCTTGCTTTCAAAAGTGAGATTTTGACTGATGAAGTTGATGAGAATGACAATGATGGTGGTTTTTTAAATAGAGAGAAAAAAAAAAGATGAAGAGTCCTAATAGGAGATAAATATGATTTAAGACAATGAATGTAGAAGAATTTAAATAGTTACAGGAGTTAAAGAGATGGGAACATCTATGTAACTGTTTCCCCTTATCTATTTAATAGGCCTTTGGGTCAGTTCAACACAAAAAATAATCCACAAAGTTTGGTTGGCCCGACCCGTCACTTTAAATAAAAACTAGGGTTTTATTAACGGTGAAACTGACAGTTTGTCAGATGACTAACGGTCCATCGGCTTCTCCGTCATACCTTATCAAAACACTAAGTAAGAAGCCTCAGTTTGACGGTAAGAGTGACGGTCCTTCCTTTGGTTGATGGTTCGTCGAACTTGCCATCAGTTCTTATCCAGTGTGTTAGTTTTCTACCTCAATGTTGATGGTTGAGTTGACGGGCCATAGGTGATGTGACAGTCCATTGCATTGGCCGTCAGCTCTTTACTAGAATGTTTGATTTTTTCCTATGACCTTGACGGCTTCAACGGCGGTCCATCAGTCATTTTGCCAAAACACTTTGATATGCTCAATTTCTTCTCCCTGTAATGAAGTTCCTACACACTTAACAACCACATCAAATTTTAGCATAAAACAAATAATTATAGCTACAATTACAAGAACACATTGTGGGTTTCCTCCCACTAGCACCAAATTTAGTGTCGCGACACGACTCAGTTTACTTGATTACTCAGACTTCATCAAGATAAACTTTACTTAAGCATTTCGTCAAGTCCATTGGATTGATGTATTGTTTGACTCGCTGCCCATTTACTTTAAAGACACTTCCATCTTTATTTTCCAATTCAACTACTCCAAATGTGTAGACTTGTGTGACTTTAAATGGGCCAGGCCATTTAGATTTTAGTTTACTTGGGAAGATCTTAATTCTAGAGTTGAAGAATAGTACCCAATCGCCTACCTAGAAATCCCGCTTGTCAATTATTTGATCATGGTACTTCTTCATTCTTTCTTTGTACAGATCCTCCATCTCATATACACCGAGACAGAATTCATCCATCTCATTCAGTTGTCCTAGTTTTAGTTCTACAGCTTCTTTCCAATTCAGATTTAAGCACTTGACCACCCACAAATCTTTATGTTCTAGCTCAATCGGAAGGTGGCATGCTTTTCCATAAACTAGATGATATGGTGACATACCAATAAGTGTCTTGAAAGCTATCCAGTATTCCTACAAAGCATCATTAAGCTTTCGAGACCAATCCTTTCTGCTTGCATTCACCATTTTGGCTAAGATTGCTTTTATTTCCCAGTTTGAGATCTCTACTTGCCCACTAGTTTGTGGGTGGTATGGAGTTGCCACCTTATGTTACTTCATACCAATTTCATCAATATAGCCCAAAACATTTTATTATTGAAGTGGGATCCCCTATCACTTATGATAGTTTGTGGTACCCTAAATCGGGAGAAGATGTTCTTCTTTAAGAAAGTAAACACTTTTTTGCTTTCATTGTCAGCCAAAGCAATTGCCTCAACTCATTTGGACACATAGTCCACAGCCACTAAGATATACTTCAGCCCATAGGAGCTCACGAATGACCCCATGAAGTCAACACCCCAGACTTCAAATAGTTCAATCTCTATCATTTTTTCCATAGGCATCTCATGATGTTTTGAGATCGAACCTTGTCTTTAGCACTGATCGTGTCTCTTTACAAACTTACAAGAATCCTTGAACAGGGTTGGACTATAGTAGCCACTTTGCAGTACCTTTCTAACTGTACAATCACCTGTATGATGTCCCCTAATGAGTGGTGAGTTTACCACTCATTCTACCAAACATTTCTGCACGCTACCTGTAATACCCCACATTTTGGACTAGAATGAAAATCCGTCATTCCTATGCATGGATATTTCAAAAGCTTCAAATCCTATGTAAATTTAGTGTTTTAATAAAATATGTAGTGTGTGAATCTATTTGAGCATGAATTTAGATCATATAGGCCCCCTAACTCAAGTACAAGTTGAAAGCTTTCCTATCGTTCAAGTTATAGTGAGCGTCAAAACTTGGGTCAACTTCAATCAACCATAACTCATTGTATATGACGAACTGGGTGGTTTACTATATATAAAATGAAATATCTTTGAATTATATTTTCAACGATACCAATTTCTACTAAATCCGATATCGGAGCAAAGAGTTATTCCTATTTTACTCCAGCATGTCAGGCTGGAAATAGTGAGACGACATGCGTGGTAGCTTACCACATTTGTGACGCCCTATCACGAAGGTCATCAGCCTTAGGCAGAAACTAGCTCCTAAGTGATGACATTCGTGGTAGCTTACCATATTTGTGATGCCCTATCACGAAGGTCATCAGCCTTAGGAAGAAACCAGCTCCTAAGTGACGACATTCGTGGTAGCTTACCACATTTATGACGCCCTATCACGAAGGTCGTCAGCCTTAGGTAGAAACCAACTCCTAAGTGATGAAATTCATGGTAGCTTACCACATTTGTGACGCCTTGTCAAATATGTCATCAGACTTAGGCAGAAACCATCAATTCCAGCTCCTGTGTGACGACATTTTTGACGGCTTGTCACATTTTTTATGCCTTGTCACAAATGTCGTCAGCTATGATTTTCAGCAACTGGGAATTTATTTTAGTAAGGGTATTTTGGTACTTTTCCTTCACTTTCCATGATTTATAACCCTCAAGGAGCGTATTATCTTCCATTCTCTTTAGTTAAACATCTTAAAAATCTCTCTCATACACTCTCAACCACAAGATTAGGGTTTTCTTTCAAGATCAAAACTCTCAAGAACAAGCCCTAGGGTTTTCATAGAAGTGTCTATTTCAAGGAAATTTCACCATCAATCTTCACGAATTCTTAATCAAAGGTATGTGTAGTGTTCATCTATGGATTCAATTCGTTCATATAGCTCAAGAATCATACTTTTAAATGTTATTTTGTAAACTTTTTGTGGTGATATGAGCATGTACTTGTTGATGATTGTTGTTTAAGTTTCAAGATGATATCAAAAGGTGTTTTCATGGAATATATGTGTTTGTTAGTTGAAAGACACGAACTTTGGGTGGTTTGATATATTGCAAGTATGAAATACACCTATGCCTTAAAGAATGCATGCAAGGTGTTTGATAAAATGCCTAGGATGCTAGAAATTCATATTTACATGATTTCATGATATCTAAATGACAAGTCCATCTTAGTTATACACTTCAATATGGATTTCCATGATATTTATGTGTTGTTATTGTTGTGATATGAAGCATGTATGATAATGGAGATATGAATTATGTACATGAAATATATCCATGCTTTCCCCTACCATGTTTGAGATGTTGAATAAATACATGAAGTATAATATCCTCTACTTATGATATTGTGAATGGTGGACTCCGATCTTGTGATAAAGTCGTGTCATGTGTGAGTCATTTACACTCTATCGAGTCCTGGGGGTATTAGTACCCAAAAAATATAGTTGTGTGCCAAGATCCATGTCATATTTTCACGATACTCTCAGTCAAGCCATGATATATTGAAATCAGTCGGTCATGTGACTCAGGAAAACTCAGTAATCTTAGTAGTTCAGTATTCTCAGTAATCTCAGTGCTCAGTAACCTCAGTAATCATAGTAAATCTCAGTAACTTCAGTACTCTTAATCAGTCCTCAAAACTCATTATATTCGATCCGTCATCAGAATCTAGTAAACTTAGTTTTAGCTTCGCTAAATAATACCACTAGTATCAGTCTAGTTAATCAGTATCAGTTCAGCTAATTAGTTCAGTTTAGTTATTCAGTTTAGCCCAGTTATTTAGTTCAGTGTCTTTCATATGGGAGTAGGATTCAGCACCGAGTGAGCCTAGGGATGGGGACTCACCCGCTAGAATAGGACTGAGATCCCTAGATATAATCCCTAAGTTCCAAAACTATGTTGCCAGCGTAGCTACGAGATTACACCCGTTATATAGGACTGACATACTCAGGTGTCACCCGTTAGCACATTTATATGTATAGGACTGATCCCAGGAATCACCCGCTAGATTAGGACTGACTCCACAGCAGATGTCTTTACTGGTGGCGTGGTACTGACACCCTTCCAGTCAGGGTAGAGATTTGACCCCAGTCAGCTTAGCTTGGGGCATGTCGGTTAGAAGAACACATCCTACAGTTTCAGTTATAGATTCAGGACTGTCAGATAAAGTCAACTCAGTTCAGTAGTACAAATTCAGTACTGTTAGAGACAATTATTCCTTATCATTATAAATAGACTTCAAGATCACCCATTAGACAAGACTGATCTCAACTATAGTTAAACAGTATCGGAATCATCAGATTTAAAAATCACCCGCTAGATAGGACTGATCTCAAATTCAGTTACTCCATATAAAACAGAACTCAGATAGTTCCATCAGAACTTAGACTGTCAGATACAGTCGCTCAGTATCAGTTATATTAGTTAGGCCGATCACCATAGTTATATCAGTCATATCAGTTTTCTGAACTTATGTATCAGTTATATCAATTATCAGAATTCATGATATCAGTATTCAGCTTCAGGACTGTCAGACACAGTCAACTAGACCAGTTCTTCATAATTTAAACTATCAGAAATAGTCATTCATCTATTCACTATCTCAGTATTTGTACACTCATGTTGTCAGTATTCAGACTCAGTAGTCAGTATCTCCACGAGTTCAGTTACAGTTATGTATGCATGTATGTATTCTCACATTCATATTAGTCAGCATTGTTCATGCATATAACCCTTTACATTTAGCCTACCTCACTCATATACTCAGTACATTCAGACGTACTAACGCATTTGCGCTATGGTGCTTTCTCTTATGTTATACCATAGGTTCAGAGGAACGAGCTCTAGATCAGCAGTAGCATTCTGGTGTTCAGAGTTTGCAGTGAGTCCTTGTCATTCGAGGATGATATGATTATTGCTACATTACTATTCAGTTGCTAGATGGAGTTAGTTGGAGACATGTTCCTTTAACTCCTTATTCAGACAGTTTAGAGGCTTTCAGACTACAGCATGTCATACAATTATTACAGTTTTGTTTTGATAGTGTTATACCTTTTTCAGACATTTTGTTATCAGACATTTATTCAGTTCGAACCTTATAGTCTTTCATGTTCATGTTTTCATATTTTATGTATATTATGCAGTATATAGGTACAGATATTAGTCATAGGTTAGATTGTGGTCCTTCAGGGTCATGAGCACCGTGTAGCATTCCGGTTCAGAAAATTAGGGTGTTACAAACTTGGTATCAGAGCCTAAGGTTCAATAGAGTCCTAGGAAGTCTAAAAGTCGTATCTAGTAGAGTCTTGTACATGCGTGTGTTGTGCACCACACTTATGTGCATGAGGCTATGAGATGTTTTAGGAACAGTTTTCCTTCTTTCAGTATTCATGTCGTGCCAGTGAGAATAATCTCAATCTAATCCATTTCTCCCTTTCTTCTACAGACATGCCTCCTAAAAGAAGAAATGGGAATCAGTCAGCCACTCAGCCCGAAGACCCTTTGGGCGATCATGTTTCTCATGCGGAGTTCAGGGCTGCATTCACCACTCTTTCTCAGTCAGTTGCTGCCCAAAATGAACGACCAGCTATCATTATGTCCAACCTAGTGGCCAATTCATCTGTATCTAGAATTCGGGACTTCACCCAAATGAATCGTCCTTCCTTCACAGGGTCTAAGTCAGATGAGGACCCGCAGGAATTCCTAGATCAGGTTCATAAGGTGACAAATGTTATGGGGGTTACTACTGTTCAGAGTGCTAAGTTAGCCACATACCAATTATAGGATGTTGCTCATTCTTGGTACAAGTAGTAAAAGTCAGAAAGGTTAGATGGTGCAGGCCCTATAGAGTGGGAGGAGTTTGCCTCTGCTTTCCTTGATAGATTCTTTCTGCTATAGTTAGAGAAGCTAAGGTACTAGAGTTCATCAACCTCAAGTAGGGAAGTATGACGGTAAAGGAGTATTCTCTCAAGTTTACTCAATTAGCCAGATATGCCCCTCATGTAGTTGCAGATGGTAGAGCTAAGATGAGTAAGTTCGTGTCAAGGGTGAATGATAGTGTGGTAAACTAGTGCAGATCTTCCATGTTGAATAGTGTTATGAATTTAGATAGACTTATGACACATGCTCAGCAGATAAAGGAGCAGAAGATTAGGATGAGAGAGAGACAGAGTAAGAGAGCAAGTACAGGTAGTTTCAGCTTTGCTCAACCTAAGTCACAGGGTGGTAACCGTTCTTAGCATAGTCAGAAATTTTCAATCCCAGCTCTATCCTCAGCTAGTGTACTAGCACCTAGGTCCAGAAATGACCGTTATGATAGAGCGCCAGGATCTGAGGCCCAGGGTAGTGAAAATAGAGGTCTTACTTATCCATTTTGCGAAGAGTGTGGTAAGAATCATCTAGGTGCATGTATGGCAGGAAGTGATGTATACTTTGGGTGTGGTAAGATAGGCCACAGGATGCGAGAGTGCATAGTTCTAGAATAGAGAGGTAAGGAGTTACGTCAGTAAGGTACCAACAGTGGTCAGCGTCAGAATAGACTTTATGCACTCCAGACCCATCCTAATCCAGAAAGTTTCCCTGACTTAGATTCAGGTATGTTACCAGTCTTTAATGTTCATAGTATGCATTGTTAGATATCTTTCTCTCATTCGAGTATATATTTCAGTATGAGTTAGCTAGTAAAGCCAGCAAGTCAGTTTAGCAATCGAGCAGTCAGATTTTTATAGCTTGTTTTCTCATCCTTGCATCTATTCATGCTATCCAAAATCTCAGAGAATGTAACTATTTCAAGGTATAACCTCCTAGTAGTTGCAAGATCAGTTCATCTCATGCATCATGCATTAGTTTCAGACTCCTAAATTTTAGTTATAATCTAGTTTGTAGATGCCCTGTGCATCACCCAGTATCTCTGTAAGGTAAGCGTTCTTAGAGGGACATAACGTCCCAAGTGAGAGATACCCCACTTTATCTTAATGCTGTCATGCCTTAGATCCTTCAATTTCTCCTTGCATAACGAATTCAGTCTAGAATAAAGGGTACTCATATGTTGACCTTCAAGTTAGACCTCAGTTATAAGTCAAGTATTCAGAGGTTCAGTTCATTTCATGATGTTCAGTCCATATGTCACGTAGCAAAATCAGTCATGTTCTCATGTTTCAGTTCAATCTTAGTGCCTTTACCATTGCATGTTCAATCACATGTTCGTGAGTCAGTTCAGTCATTTATTCACGCATCAGATATGCGTGGTCATCTTATCAGTACTTTCAATCATGCATTCATATATCATGTCAGCCATATAATCATGCATCAGATATGCATGGATTCAACTTATCAGTTAAGCATCAGATATGCATTCTCAGTTTGAGAAACTCAGTTTATCGGAACACTCAGTCCTACATTCATAAATTAGATACCCATACATCAGATATGCATGTAGAGTATGATATGCTTAGTTTTCAGTCATGTCAGCCATGAAATCATGATCATTCATTCATGATATATATTCGTGTAAGTTTTCTTTTCTCTCATCTCAGCCAGTATCATTCGAAGATGAATGTTCCCAAGGGGGAGATATTGTAATACCCCACATTTTAGACTAGAATGAAAATCTGTCATTCCTATGTGTGGATGTTTCAAAATCCTTGAATCCTATGTAAATTTAGTGCGTTAATCAATTATGTAGTGTGGGAATCTATTTGAGCATGAATTTAGATCATATAGGTCCCCTAACTCAAGTACAAGTTGAAAACTTTCCTATCATTCAAGTTTTAGTGAGCGTCAAAACTTGGGTCAACTTAAATCAACCATAACTCATTGTATATGATGGACTGGGTGGTTTACTATATATCAAATGAAATCTCTTTAAACTATCTTTCCAACGATACCAATTCGCCTAAATCTGATATCAGATCAAAGAGTTATTCCTATTTTACTCTAGCATGTCAGGCTGAAAATAGTATGACGACATTCATGGTAGCTTACCATATTTGTGATGCCCTATCACGAAGGTCGACAGCCTTAGGCAGAAACTAGCTCCTAAGTGACGACATTAGTAGTAGCTTACCATATTTGTGATGCCATATCATGAAGGTCGTCAGCCTTAGGCAGAAACCAGCTTCTAAGTGACTACATTCATGGTAGCTTACCATATTTGTGACGCCCTATCACGAAGGTCGTTAGCCTTAGGCAGAAACCAGCTCCTAAGTGATGACATTTGTGGTAGCTTACCACATTTGTGATGCCTTGTCAAAGATGTCATCATACTTAGGCAGAAACCATCAATTCCAGCTCCTGTGTGACGATATTTTTGACGGCTTATCACATTTTTTATGCCTTGTCACAAATGTTGTCAGCTATGATTTTTAGCAACAGGGAATTTGTTTTAGTAAAGGTATTTTGGTCTTTTTCCTTCACTTTCCACGATTTATAACCCTCAAGGAGCATATTATCTTCCATTCTCTTTAGTTAAACATCTCAGAAAGCAATCTCATACACTCTCAACCACAATATTAGGGTTTCCTCTCAAGATCAAAACACTCTAGAACAAGCCCTAGGATTTTCATTGAAGAGTCTATTTCAAGGAAACTTCACCGCCAATCTTCATGAATTCTTAATCTAAGGTATGCATAGTGTTCATCTATGGATTCAATTCGTTCATAGAGCTCAAGAATCATGCTTTTAAATGTTATTTTGTAAACTTTTTGTGGTGATACGAGCATGTACTTATTAATGATTGTTGTTTAAGTTTCAAGATGATATCTAAAGGTGTTTTCATGGAATATATGTGTTTGTTAGTTGAAAGACACGAACTTTGGGTGGTTTGATATAATGCAAGTATGAAATCCACCTATTCCTTAAAGAATGCATGCAAGGTGTTTGATAAAATGCCTAGGATGCTAGAAATTCATATTTACATGATTCCATGATATCTAAATGACAAGTCCATGTTAGCTATACACATCAATATGGATTTCCATGATATTTATATGTTGTTATTGTTGTGGTATGAAGCATGTATGATAATGGAGATATGAATTATGTACATGAAATATATCCATGCTTTCCCCTACCATGTTTAAGATGTTGAATAAATACATGAAGTATAATATCCCTTACTAATGATATTGTGAATGGTGGACTCTGATCATGTGATCAAGTCGTGTCATATGTGAGTCAGTTTCACTCCATCGAGTCCTCGGGGTATTTGTACATGAAAAATATAGTTGTGTGCCTAGAGCCATGTCATGTTTTCATGATACCCTCAGTCAAGCCATGATCTATAGAAATCAGTTAGTCATGTGACTCAGGAAAACTCAATAATCTCAGTAGTTTAGTATTTTCAGTAATCTCAGTGCTCAGTAACCTCAAAAATCATCATAAATCTTAGTAACTTCAGTACTCTTAATCAGTCCTCAGAACTCATTATATTCCATCCGTCATTAGAATCTAGTAAACTCAATTTTAGCTCCGCTAAATAATACCACTAGTATCTGTCTAGTTAATCAGTATCAGTTCAGCTAATCAGTTTAGTTTAGTTATTCAGTTCAACCCAGTTATTTAGTTCAGTGTCTTTCATATGGGAGTAGGATTCAGCACCGAGTGATCCTAGGGATGGGGACTCACCCGCTAGAATAGGACTGAGATCCCTAGAAGCAATCCCTAAGTTCCAGAACTACGTTGCCATCGTAGGTATGAGATGTCACCCATTCGATAGGATTGACATACTCAGGGATCACTCGTTAGCACATTTATATGTATAGGACTGATCCCAGGAGTCATCCTCTAGATTAGGACTAACTCCACAGTAGATGTCTTTATTGGTGGTGCGGTACTGACACCCTTGCAGTCAGGGTAGAGATTGGACCCCAGTCAGCTTAGCTTGGGACATGTCGGTTAGATGAACACATCCCACAGTTTCAGTTACATATTCAGGACTTTCAGATATAGTCAACTCAGTTCAGTAGTACGGATTCAGTACTATTAGAGACAATCAATCCTTATCATTTTAAATAGACTTCAAGATCACCCATTAGACAGGACTTATATCAACTATAGTTAAACAGTATTAGAATCATCAGATTTAAAAATCACCTACTAGATAGGACTGATCTCAAATTCAGTTACTTCATATAAAACAGAACTCAGATAGTTCCATCAGAACTTAGACTTTCAGATACAGTCGCTCAGTATCTGTTACATCGATTAGGCCGATCACCACAGTTATATCGGTCATATTATTTTTCTGAACTCTTGTTTCAGTCATATCAATTATCAAAATTCATGATATCAGTATTCAGTTTTAGGACTGTCAGATACAGTCAACCAGACCAGTTCTTCATAATTCGAACTGTCAGAAAGTGTCTTTCATCTATTCAGTATCTCAGTATCAGTACACTCATGTTGTCTGTATTCAAACTCAGTAGTCAGTATCTCCACGAGTTCAGTTATAGTTATGTATGCATGTATGTATTCTCACGTTCATATTAGTCAGCATTGTTCATGCATATAACCCTTTGTATTTATCCTACCTCACTCTTATACACAGTACATTCAGATGTACTGACGCATTTGCGCTATGGTGATTTATCTTATGTTACACCATAGGTTTAGAGGTACGAGCTCTAGATCAGCAGTAGCATTCCAATGTTCAGAGTTTGTAGTGAGTCCTTCTTATTCAAGGACGATATGATTATTGCTACATTTACTATTCAGTTGCTAGATGGAGTTAGTTGGAGACATGTTTCTTCAACTCCTTATTCAAATAGTTTAGAGGCTTTCAGACTACAGCATGTCAGACAGTTATTACAGTTTTATTTTGGTATTCTTATACTTTTTCAAACATTTTATTAGCATACTTTTATTCAATTCGAACCTTTTGTCCTTTCATGTTCATGTTTCTGCATTTTATGTATATTATCGAGTATACAGGTACAGATATCAGTCATGGGTTAGCTTGTGGTCCTTCGGGGTCATGATCACCGTGTAGCATTCCAGTTCTAAAAATCGGCGTGTTACACTACCATGCTTTGTATAAGAAAAATGAGACATCATTATGATTTAAATGAACTAATAGATAAATTTTACAGGTATATAGTTGAAGAGATCAAAATATGTGGAATGGAGTTTAAAATGAAAAAAGGAAGCAAAGAAAAGTGCAGATAAAGACCTGGACCACATCAGCCTTAGTTACTGAGAGAGTGGTCCTCAGTCCGAGGTCGTGGTTATCCTAGATGGTTAGCACAATACGGTCGTAGAACACAACTGTGATATCATAGCCGTAGCCACGAACAAACTTTCACGATCGCGGTCCAGCGGGATTATTCCCCAGGGCAGTTTTGTAAAACTACATGGATGAATCCCAAATCATATATAGGAAAAAACCCTGTCTTCTTTTTGTATTGCTTACCTCATAGATTTTTTTTATTTTAAAGAAAGAAACCCTAATTGGGAAAGTGTGTAACTAATTATGGAGGCTTAATTTCTTATTATTTTTATGAAGAATAAATGCTTTGCATAATCCTCATGGTATATCTCACTTTACTTTCTTCATGAGTATTTAAGTAATTTAGTCTTGCGATTATATTGAACTAAAGTGTAATTGTGTGTGTGTGTTGTTGTGTTTGCATGATTCTTAGTTGTTGAGTATGGATTCCACCATTGCATGAATTTATGAGTTGAAATTTATGGGTGAAAGCCCCAAATCTCCAAATGGGTTTGATGGGTGAAAACCCCAAACTCTAAAAAACCTTCATCATCCTTGAAAGAGGGATAAAGGTGAACTTGAGGTAACCCATAACATCCTTGAAAGAGGGTTATAGGAGGATAAGTTAATGGTGGACAATTGAGCCTATGGCTTACTATATTTTGAAATCTTAGAAATAAGTGTGATTAGTATGTAAGCCATCTGAAGAGCATCATCCTAGTAATAGGGATGCTTCATTGAGGTTTTGGGTGATTATAACTTATACACTTGTTTGGTGCTCGAAAGAGCCAATAGGTGAAATCGTTGTGGTTTTATTGAAATATTGGCCATAATGACTATAGACCTAGCCTATCCTTTACTTAATAACTATGTTTCATGTTAAACCATCAATAACCCACTTGATTTACTTTTAGATAGACATAATCCCAAGATTTCCTCAAATCTTGATTTCAAATCAGTAGTATTACTTTGGTGTATTGTAGTAAAAAATTATTTCAAACTAACCTCAAATTACATCCCCCATTTTATTTTACATGTCTTGTTTTTATCATTTCGGGTAAAGTTTTAGTAACTAGAACACCCATAGGATTTAAAGTATATAATTTTGTTCTTGTGGATTCAACCCCAACTCTAGTTGGGTTATTAACAACGACCCCCTCACCCCTTAAGAATGGGAGTGAGTTGAGCATTAACAAAATAGTGTCATTGTCGAGGAGTGAAATATAGATTTCGCTTGTGCGGTATGCTTCTTACCCGAGTATATCCGGGGTGGAGTATGTTACTATATTTGTTGTTTTTTTATTTCTTGTAGGTAACTCTAATGTGAACGGAATTATGAGTGAAATCACTAATGATGTGGAGTCATTTGATGCTCTTTTTGATGGAGAGAGCTAACCAAAGAGTGTGAGACAAACGGGAGCAACCCGTATCCCACCTCGCGGGAGCGGAACCCTTCACATGGCGAGCCTCATGCTTCATTTGTTACAAATTAAGGGATTATTCAGGGGTCAAGCGTATAAGGACCCGTGTGTTCACTTAAAGAATTTCTTGAAGATGTTTGCACCATTCAACCTTGCACATACCACTCAAGAAGCCATTTGGTTCCATCTTTTCTTATTTTCACTAACGGGCGAAGCATTATTGTGGCACTGTTCACTCCCTACGGCTTCAATCACTTTGTGGAACGAGCTTACAAAGTTATTTTTGGATCAATATTCCTTTCCCCCAATATGTGCCATGCAAGAGATGAGATCATGAACTTTAAATAAAGGAGTGGGGAGCCACTTCATAAAGTATGGGAGAGATCTATTAGAAATTTATCCAAATGCCCCAACCACGAGATTTCGGGGATGATACTTTTCCAAATATCTTATCGGGTGCTAGACCCTTGAAAACAAACTATTATGAACAATGCGGTAGAAGGTTCTCTCTTAAATTTACACTTCCATGCGGCTATGAAATTGTTGAGAGCAGTGACTAAACATAATCGGGAATGGCATACTCAGGGCATCGACGTTCTAAATAGATCTCTCTCCATACCCATGGTCAATATAGAACAAAGAAATCGAGATGAGGAAAAAAGGAGACTGTGGCAAAGATTTTGACCTAACTTGAGCTCCTAACCAAATATGTTATGGGTGGACATGCAAAAACGAGAAATATCACAGCGTTAAAAGCCTATGGTGAGGAAGCTAAAATTTGGATGAAGAGATTAAATCTTTGCCAAACCATTCGAAGAGTTTTCACTCAGCCAATCAATGGCAGGGTGAATATCAAGGTTGGAAGAATCGGGAGGGTAGTCAATTTGGCAGAGATCGCGAATATGCTTATTTCCATTTTTTCACCATGAACGAGTTCATAACAAAGAGTCAAACTCAATTGATCAAACAAAATTCTGGACCGAAGATGTTCTAGAAAGAATTTTGAATAGAGTAGAAGGTACGAACAAAATGGTTCGTGAACTGAAAGGCGAATTCTCTCAACTCTCTAAAATTGTGGTGTCTCACTTCGCTTCTATTAAGAAATTCAAGACCCAAATTAGAAAAATTTTTGCATGACTAAATGATAAGCCTTGAAGAGGTCCCTCCAGTGACAAAATTGCCAATACAAAGAGTGATGATCAAGTCTTGGCAATATGTGCAAGGAGTAAGAAGACAGAGGAAGAGTTACCCCAAAGTCAAGACGAAGAAGGGAAGAAAAAAATAACAAAAGTGGCCACAAAACAAATTGATGATGGAGAGGTTGATAAGTGGGGACTTGCGGAACTCCCCTTGAAAATTGAGAAAGAACAACATCACGCCACGACGATAACTAAGGCTTTATGTAGGAGGCAACCCACAAATGCAACGAAAGTGTCTTGTATCCTTGTTGTTATGTTTTTGTAGTGTCAATGTTAGGTTTTTCATATGAATAAATCATGCAAGTGTGGCACTATTGAGTGCATTATGTAAGTTTTTAAAGGGATAAGTATGCGGAAATGTGCATTACCATCTAAACAGGGGAAAATTAGGGAGTAAAAATGCTCTAAGTTACCACAATCGCGGCACCCAGGCGCGATCGCGATTATTTCAACCACTTATCCCCTGATTTCCCTCACATTTTTTGCATACTCCCTTTTAAGTTTTCAATTGTAGGATTCATTCAACCTTAAGGGGAATGATGGTGATGCAAAATTTAAGAGCAATGCTAGCCCCTGATGTGTTCCCTTGGAGCACCCTTAGCCCTTTTATCCTTGATTATTTATGCAATAGGGACACTGCTACCTTTTCAAGTTGGGGGTGCCTCCTTTTTCATTTAATTTGGGCCTGTATTAATATATATCTTTCTTCTTTTTTGGATAATTCTTATTTTTGTTTGGGTTATAATATTCGAGCACTCTTATGGTGCCCACATTTGTATGGATTAGTTATTTTGTTATAGGTTTGTTACTTTATTATAGTTTCAGTAGATGAATTTTTTCACCATGATTAGGTTTCTAATCATAGGTGCAGGGGAAGTTTGAGTACCTGTGGCATCGAGGCCATCAAATGCAAGGAAAGTCGGAGTACCTATAGCTATAATGATTTAGGATCACATTCATATCCAATGGTGAAATCTGAGTAACCATACTGGTGGTTCGCCCGTACTATAATTCGCAATGTGAGACTATATTTTGGGTTGTTACCATGATTAGAAAATTATGAGTGGTGCAGATACAAAAGCAAACAACCCCTTCCATCCAAAAATTTTGCAAAATTTGAAGGCATGGACGTGAGCAACTTTATGATGAAATTTTCCCTCTTTCTATGGATCCGAAACTTGACTTCAGAAAAATAGTGAATACTCCATCTTTGTCTCGAGCGGGTAGAATAATTAAACCCCCTTGACAACATTTGCATGCCATGTGTGTGAGCTTGATTGTCTTCATCTCATGTGTACTTGTACCATTTAGAACTTTCCCCATTAGTCTTTTAAAGATAAATTTTGATTGCGCTTGGTTGGTGAAATGATCATAGGCTATCTTATGATTTTAGAAGTCCACTTTAGCCTAAAAATCCTACCAATACATAGGAGTTGCCTCTAGTCACCCTCTTTGAGCCTTTGGACTTTTCTTTGGCAAATATATTACAAGCCTTAATCCCTCTATTCTTTCTATTTTGAACCTTACTCTCCTTGAACTTAAGAATACAAGTTAAGGCTAAAAGCCTAAGTTGGGGTGGTGTAAATTAAAAGAGAAGTAGTTGGGCAATGAAGTTATAAGAAGGTGCCTACGAGCTTAAGTAAATAAAGCATTTTGATTTGAAGAAATAAAATATACCACAAAGGAAAGAAACACATTATCTATGCACCAAAAAAAGAAGAAGAGAAAAAAGAAGAGTGAGAAAACTAAGAAAAGGCTAAAATAGTAAAAGAAAAAGAAGTGGCTCAATAGCAAAAAGTCAAGAAAGTATGATGTAGAAGTTCAAGGATGGTTTAGCCTTATTGTACTAAGTTGATATCCTACTCTACCCTAAACCTACATTACAAGCTCAAAAAGCTCTTTGTGATTCCCAACCAAGTGTAGTCATTGTAGTGGTGATGGAAAATAGGGGAACGCCTATGGCATGGTACTTGTTAACATGGAGAATATCTTAAGAGAGTGAGTATTTGCACTTAAAATTCCTTGTTACATAATTGGTAACTAGGTGTGTGAATTTTCCCTTTCTTGTGGAGAGGCATACGAATTAGTTGAAGTGGGTGATTTTTTCATCTTCCACACAATATAAACGGAAGCATAACATGATTGTAGTCAATATGTGAGTCATTTCTAGAGTTCTAGTAGTTGTTACATGGTTGATCCTCGAAGTCTATTGCATCCTTCTCTATTCCATTTTATGATGAAGGGAGTCTTTAAAAGCCTATTTGCCCATGTGTGAAGAGATTTTGGTGGTAGCATTCAATTTTAAGTCATCATGATCATTGGGTGATAGAATGAGGGCATACATATGAAATTGTCTCATAGAAAGGGGTGGTGTTTCTTGGGGACAAGCAAAGTTTTAAGTTGGGGGTATTGATGAGTGGTGAGTTTATCACTCATTTTTACCAAACATCTGTGCACACTACCATGCTTTGTATAAGAAAAATAAGACATCATCATGATTTAAATGCACTAATAGCCACATTTTGTAGGTATATAGTTTAAGAGATCAAAATATATGGAATGGAGCTTAAAATGATAAAAAGAGAGCAAAGAAGAGTGAAGCTAAATACCTGGACCACATCACCCTTAGTTACCGCAATCGTGGTCCTCAGTCCACTGTTGCGGTAAGTTAAGATGGACACACAACGTGGTCATCGAACACAACCATGGTCGCGTAGCCGCGGTCGCAGACAATCTTGCGCGATAACGGTCCAGCGGGATTATGCCCTAGGGAAGTTTTGTAAAACTACATGGATGAATCCCAAATCATATAAAGGCAAAAACCCTTTCTTCTTTTGGTATTGCTTACCTCATAGATATTTTTTATTTTAAAGAAAGAAACCCTAATTGGGAAAGTATGTAACTAATTATGCAGGCTTAATTTCTTAGTATTTTTGTGAAGAATAAATGCTTTGCATAATCTTCATGGTATATCTCACTTTACTTTCTTCATGAGTAGTTAAGTAATTTAGTCTTGAGATTATATTGAACTAAAGTGTAATTGTGTGTGGGTTTTGTTGTGTTTGCATGATTTTTAGTTGTTGATTATGGATTCCACCATTACTTGAATTTATGAGTTGGAATTTATGGGTGAAAGCCCCAAATCTCCAAATGGATTTGATGAGTGAAAACCCCAAACTCTAAAAACCCTTTATCATCCTTAAAAGAGGGATGAAGGTGAACTTGAGGTAACCCATAACATCCTTGAAAGAGGGTTATAGGGGGATAAGGTAATGGTGGACAATTGAGCCTATGACTTACTATCTTTTTCAATCTTAGAAATAAGTGTGATTGGTGTGTAAGTCATGTCAAAAGAATCATCCTAGAAATAGTGATTCTTGATTGAGGTTTTGGGTTATTATAACTTATACACTTGTTTTGTGCTCGAAAGAGCCAATGGGTGAAATCATAGTGGTTTTATTGTAAGATTTTCCATAATGACTATAGACCTAGCCTATCCTTTACTTCAAAATTAAGTTTCATGTTAAACCATCAACAACCTACATGCTTTTGTTTTAGATAGACATAATTCCAAGATCTCCTCAAATCTTGATTTCAAATCAATAGTATTACTATGGTGTATTATAGTCGAAATTTGTTTCAAACCAACCTCAAATTACATCCCTCATTTTATATAAAATGTCTTGTTTATTATCATACTGGGTGAACTTTTAGTAACTACAACACCCATAGGATTTGAAGTCTACAATTCTCTCCTTGTGGATTCGACCCCAACTCTAGTTGGGTTATTGATAATGATCGCCTCACCCCCCAAGCAAGGGAGTGAGTTGAGCGTGATCATTCCCCAACTGGGAACGTATGGAAGGCTTCTAGTATACTTAGAATATCAACTTCCGGGATGCACCTTTTGATAATATTGTCAGAACAACGCCTGAAAAAGTATGACTCATCCCAGAAGTATCTCGTGGAAACATGGAGAAACTTCTTTTTTTGATGGAAAGAAAGATTCTCTAGAATAAAATCACTCATAACAAAGTTGGCGAAGTCTGTATACCAAGGCACCATGTCAAGTGCAACCGCTAGAATTTGTTCATCTAGAAAAACATCATCAAGATCAATTTTTTTTGTAATGGACTAATCTCCCTCGAGCCTTGATAGGTGGTCAGCAACTTGGTTTTCACACCCTTTTCTATCTTTGACCTTAAAGTCAAATTCCTACAAAATTAACACCCATCTAATCAAACTTGGTTTGGTGTCCTTCTTTTCCATTAAGTATCTCAAAGCAACGTGGTCTATATGAACCACCACCTTGGTTCCCAACAAGTACGCCCGAAACTTCTCAAATGGATAAACAACAGCTAGAAACTCCTGCTCAGTGATTGTATAATTCTATTGTGCCCCATTCAACGCTTTGCTCACATAATAAATAGGGCGAAATATTTTCTCCCTTTTCTGACCAAGGACTGCCCCAAGTGCCACTCCACTCGTAATGCACATTATTTCAAATGGCCTAGACCAATATGGAGCAACAATAATCGGGGCAGCCACCAACTTCTCCTTAAGGCATTGAAATGCCTTCATACAATCATCATCGAACTCAAACTTGGCCTTCTTCTCCAACAGCTTGCAAAGTGGATTTACAATCTTGGATAAGTCTTTAATAATCCTATGATAGATCATACACCCAAATTACACCTCTCTTACGAGAGAGTAAGCGGTCGTTGTCACATATATAACCCAACTACGTTGGGGTCGAATCCCACAGGGAATATGGTGTTAATTAATTTGTATGCAAATTAGTTGACTTTTAATCATTCGTTTTCGTAAAATAAATAGGGGGATTTGATTCAGTTCACAAATTAATGGTTTCGGTTTAACAAGATGAAATACATGTAGTAGTATTAAAATTCAGAGAAATAGCAAGCTAGGGTTATGTTCAACTTGTAGTTTTCAATACTTTCTAACTATGGGCTTTACAAATTCATACATACATCGTGCTTACAGAGAAATGTATTTTCTTTAATAACATAATCCTAGTGTTTCTCAACCATCAAGGACTAATTCACTTTAGTTCTCTCGAATCAAAAGCGTTTACCAAAAATAATACGAAATCTCCAAGTAGTTAATCCTTCTAAGGCATTAGCATATGAAATAGGGGATGTCACTGCTCTCTTTTCCGAACATCAACCTGTCTTTCGAACGAGTTGCATTTTAAGGCATATCCTCTATGTTTGCAACCACGAGAATTCAAGATAAGCAAAGAGAGTATGATGTAAACAAATCAATGCATAATGAATTCAAAACCCAAAGTAATAGATTGTATGCTACAAGGCTTCCATAACCCTAACTAATAAACTTAGCTACTCATGAATAAAACAGAAATCACAATAGAAATATTCATCATACCAAAAACTAGAAGACGATCTTGGTGTGCGAATAGTGGAAATAAGAGAGAAGAAATATTTTCTCTCTCTCCTCCCAAGCTAAGCCGCTACTCTCCTTTCAAAAACTAATATAGAATAATTCATAATGAATAAAAATTCAGAATTAAGCCTTTTAATAATCTATTCTCTCATAATTTCCCTCTAAGTCCCTGAACTAATTATAAATGACAAACTAGTCTTGGACATAGTTTCTAGGCGCCACATTTGGTCCAGACTGCTACTCTCTCTTGTGCCATATGCCATCCGCATTCCATAGTCCCATTATGTATTTATCTCCCTCATTAATACCTGAAATCATGCTAATCACATCGGTTAGCTCAATTACATAGAAGTAGAGTAAAAACATAAGAAACTAGGCATTTTATTCTCTAAACTTAGCTAAAACATGGATAAGTTATGGTGCTTAGGCGTATAAATACACCCAAGATCAATAGAATCTAGAATGACCCAGAAAACTACAAACTCCCTTCACTAATATAGGAGGGGGTAGTATCTCTATAACTTCCACCTTAGCCCAGTCAACCTCAATCCCCTTTGCTGAAATCTGATGTCCAAGCACTATGCCTTCCTTTACCATGAAGTGGCATTTCTCCAAGTTTAGCACGAGATTGAATTCTTCACATCTATATAGTGTTCTACTCAAGTTCACCAAGCATAACTCAAATGAATCATCCACTACAAAGAAAAAGTATCCTCCACCATGTCGGAGAAAATTGACATCATGCACCTTTGAAATGTGGTCGGTGCATTGCATAATTCAAACGACATTCGTTTGACTGTGAACGTTCCATATAGGAACATAAATGTTGTGTTCTCCTGATCTTTTGAGGCAATCGAGATCTGATTGTATCCCGAATACCCATCCAAAAAGCAATACCAACCCCTTCCTGTAAAGTAATCAAGCATTTGATCCATGAAGGGAATTGGAAAGTGATCTTTCAATGTCCACGAGTTCAGCTTCCGGTAGTTCATGCAAACTCGCCACACATTTACTGACCTAAGAGGAAACAACTCATTTTTTTCATTAGCAACCACAGTCGTGCCTCCTTTCTTTAGAACGCACTGTACTGGACTCACCAACCTGCTGTTGGAGATTGGGTACACTACCCCTGCGTCGAGAAACTTTATAATCTCCTATTTTACCATTTTTTTTCATAGGTGGGTTTAGTCTGCGTTGATGCTCAATGGTCGGTATGCATTCTTCCTCTAGCTAGATTTTGTGTATGTAGATGCCTGGTGGAATACTAATAATATCCTCAATCATCCATCCGATAGCCCTCTTGTATCTCCTAAGCACAAAAATAAGGGCCTTAACCTGTTACTTTGTCAAGTCTGCTGCAATAATGACTGGTAAGGTATTTCCACTGCCCAGAAACACATACTGCAAATAGCCTGATAGATCCTTCAGTTCCAACACTGGTGGCTCCTTAATACAAGGTTTGGCCGGTGGTATTGGACAACTTTTAAGGTCCAAGTCCAACTTCTTGGGGGCATAAGAATACGACCCCCATTCCCATCAGATCACACACAATCTCATCATATTCTTCAATCCTATCACTATCGAAGTTTATTAATACTACAACCAATGTTTCCACACCAAATCTCTCCTCAACCGGTATGTATTTCTTATATTTATAATATACATCAATGATTAAGAAGACACTCATCTCATTTTTCTGCTTCATTGATTGGAAAACATCAAAGCTCACCTCTTCATTATTGAGCCTAAATTTCAACTCATTAGTCTGCAAGTCAATCAACACACTCCTGGTTGCTAAGAAAGTTCTACCCAAGATTATGGGCACCTCAAAGTACACCTCGCAATCAAGGATTACAAAGTCCGCAGGGAATATGAAACTGGCCACTTTCACAAGCACAACATAAAGTATTCCAACCGGCCTCTTCACTGATCTATCCGCCATCAAAATCCGCATGTTTTTGGTAGTTGGATCCCTCAACCCAAACTTTTTGAAAACCGCCAATAGCATCAGATTAATACTTTCCCCAAGATTACAAAGGGCCTTTGCAAAATCAAGCGATCCAACAGAACATGGGATAGTGAATTTTTTTGGGTTAGCTTTCTTTTGCACTAACAATTCTTGTAGCGATATCTCTACAATGGTGAAGATTTTCCACCGGCTCGTAGCTCATGGTCTGATTTTTAGACACAAAATCCTTCATGAATTTAGTATAGCACGATTTTTTTTCTAGCTCCTCAACCAAAGACACATTTACTGTTAGTTGCTTTAGCATGGCCATGAACTTGCTAAATTTTGTGTCATCTGCCTTCTTCTACAACATGTGGGAATACAGGAAGTATTTTTGGATTTCTGGTAACTACTGTCTCTCTTTCCTTCCCATTTTCTTTCTCTAACTCATCAGCCTACTTTTGATTAGATAGAGCCTTATTATTCTTCAGCTTCTAAGACTTCACTGGATGTTCTTCTTCTGCTTCAACCATATTATTTACAACATATTTTCCCACAGAGAGGCCAGGTAACACTGTACCACTTCTTGTGGTGATTCCCATGCAAGAATTATTATTCCTTGAATTTTGCACGGTATCACTTGGCAATGTTCTTCTCTTTCTCTGATTAAACATCACCGATAGTTGATTCATCTGTTGCTCCAGTTGTTTAATGAAAGTCAAATGTGAGTCAACTAATTGACTCATATATGAAAGATCACTCTCCATCTCTCTCACTCCAGCGTCAGTCGACTCTGCCCCTCTTAATAACTTAGTCATCATGTCCTTCATAGACATTTTCCTCGAGCTAGTAGCTGCAGTATCACAGTTCCCAGGAGGTACATGCAATCCACTCCTATCATTCTTGTTTTTCCATCCACCATGATCACGTTCTCTATAACTAGACTTGTCATAGTAGTTTCGACCTTGGTTTCCTTGTCCATTGCCTTGGAAACACCCTTATTATTTAAGTAGTTTGCCTCCTCCTCAAAGTCTGACTCGGCTCCCATACTTTATGACCCTACAGCTTGTACTTTTTCTGTCTTCCCAGATAGCAAATGCTTTGTAAGTCCATCTGAGTTTTCATATGTTCCATATCTTGATTACGCTTCTCTTCTCTGCTGCATTGCTCCACAGATATTCCTCTAGACACAATAGTGCTCGCTACCTAATAATCCCTGGTATGCCAAGCTCTACTCTGTTTAGTCATTTTTTTAAGTATTTCCACAACTTCCAAGAAAGTAAGATCCATAAATGCTCCCCTATAGCATTATCTATAGTTGGCTTTGTAATAGAATTCAAATCCATAAAAGGTCTCTATCATATGCTCATCAATCATCATGTGATTAGGGCATTGCGTCAACTTCTTCTTGAATCTCACCCAAGTCTCGTGAAGGGATTCATTTGGAATCTATCTAAAATTACTAATTTCGTCCTTTAACTGTAACATCCTAGAGGGCGGAAAGAACCTTTTTAGGAAAGCTCCTTTCAATTTCCTTTAGTTTGTTATAGAATCAGGAGCCAACTCATTCAGCCATAGTGTTGCCTTCCTAGACAGAGACAATAGCAATAGCCGCAGATGAATTGCATTCTGCCCTAGTCTTGGATTATTAAAAAACTTGCAAATAGTGATGAAGTTGACTAGATGCATATTTGGATCATCCCCAGGAAGTCCACCAAATAGCCCCTTGAGATGAAGAAACTGAATCATCGTGCTCATGATATTAAACTTCACTCCCGGTGCCAATGGTGTTGGAATAATATCTCCAGTGGCACCAGCTCTATCTAAATCATCATCATCATCATCAAGATCAAACTACATAGCTCGATGGTTTGATCTCTCTCTAAGTGGTTGATTTTGATTCACTGATGCAGCTCCATCCTCTGCACGTCTTATGTTCACTGGCTCAATCTAGTCATTGTCCCCAGGTCATCATCATCCGTATTAGCTACCCGACCTGGGTTATCCGCATTCTATTAATTGGGTTGTGATTAGACAAAGCGGATATTCTTTTGGCTTCTTTCTGAGCATCCATTCTTTCGTTTAATTAAGGTTCTAAGTAGAGAGGTAATAATGGTTCTCCTGACCTCCTTATTCATGGCATACAAAGCAAATATCCTGTAATGAACAAAAACAACAAATAAAATTAAAATTAGGAAACTTGACCAAAGGTCAATTAATGCTTCTAAACTTAATTGACAACCGTATTCCCCGGCAATGGCGCCAAAATTTGATATGCCCAAATTACAACTTTCGTTAGAAAGTGTAAGTGGTCATTGTCAAATATAGAACCCAACAAGGTTGGGGTCAAATCCCACAGGGAATAAGGCGTTAACTAAGTGTATGACTATTAATGGACTATTGATCAAAGATTTTCGGAAGTAACGGGGGTTTGTTTGTTAACAGACTTTGTTGATAGAATCAAGTTATATTCCAACTAGTGAGAATTTTTGCAAGGTTAATTCAATGAGAATAAGTAAACTAGGATTATGTTCACCAAGGTGTTCATGCTGTCAGGGTTGTGAGTTATTCCAAATTCCCATTAACAATCTCAATTGCAAGGCTTATTGAACTCTTAAATTCTATTTATTTGTTTCTTTGCCTTAATAGATAGCTACCCTTTAATTCTTTCGAACCTAAAGAATATTATGTAATTCTCAATTGACTCCCCAAGTGGGTTGATCCTATTAAGGCATCAACCCATAATCCAAAGGTTAAAGCCCTTGAATTTCTTGTAAATCTCCTCTTTTCCCAACACACATTTTTCTACTCAAACAAGTGGTGTTCATGGGCCAACCCTTCAAGTTTGCAACCAAGAAAGATCATTATTATAAAGATAAGATTACACAATTTCAATTAGTTACAGAATTTAGGCATTCTCACAACCCTAAGAAATAATTCACACCAAGGCACCCATAACCCTAGTTATGGGAGCTTTAGCCACACATCATAAAATAAGAAGACTCCATTGTATTTATCATAAATCATTTCATAAAATCACTTACAAAGATCCAAAGGATTGTTCTTGATCTTGAATAAATAGTGAATAAAATGAAAAGATCCGAGTAAAAAGCTTGTTTGTCAGAGAAATTTTAGGTTACAAAAGTACTCTGTAGTCTAAAGATGACTAATCTAACCCTAAACTGGGTATTTATAGATTTCTAGGTAATGGGGATTTAAAATTTGAACTGCAGATTATCGCGTCATGGTAGACGGCCAAGGTAGTGGTCCGTCGCTGGCCTGACGATCCGTCGTTTGAACCATCACTTGGATTCCCAGATTTATACCATTTATCTAAGCTCTAACGATCACCATCACTTTGATCCTTAATGAATTGCGCTTTGTTTAAGACTGACGGCCAAGGTGATAGCCCGTTAGAGGCCGATGGTCCATTGATTGGACCGTCACTTGGATCTTTCACATCTTTTGTTCTATTTATCACTAATGGGCACAGTAATGGTCCATCACAAGGTTGACAGCCCATCGTTAGATCATCAATCGCCTTTAGTTATTGTTTTCCCAAGTTATTTCTTCTTCTAAGTCTTTTACCTGTAAACAAGTAAAACTTAACATCAAATACCTCAATAGTTGCTTAAAAACATACAATTATTCTTTGTAAAAGATCTAAATGTTCCATAAAAAGCCAAAATAGCACTCTCACTCAAAGTGACTGTAATGCCCCAAAATCTAGTTCCCGGGATGCCACACGATGTTCCAAACTACGAGTAGTCCTGCGCTAACCCTGGTTGCTTTCTACTAACTCTGAATCTCAAAGTAAGGAAATATAATTATAAAATCATAATAAATGCGGAATACTTATCTAAAACATCTCAATCTCTCAAGTCTTAGTAAAGTAATACTGGAAAGAAAATCTGAATGTTGTCTCAAAGTCTACAATAGAAACTAGTAGTTCGACAAGCCTCTAATGACTGAATCTGAGGAGCCACTAGAACAGGCCCCAGCTGACTCAAAATGTCTGGAATGAATAATAATAAAAATATCTACTAATGAAACTAGAAATCTGAATACTAAGTCCCCAAACTATGAGGACTCACCAGCTGTAGGGATGTAGATGAGGTACTCAAAAATCACTCACGCTGCCGAGATTGAGAACCTGAACCTACATTATGAGACAATGTAGCACATAGACATATATATGGATCAGTACTTTGAGGATGTACTGAGTATATGGGGTGTATGCAACAAGTAAACAATATTATTTAAGCTTATAAAACAATGCATGCTAAATGTAAATGACTCACATAGGCTTGAGATATCTGAAATCTGAAAGTATAAAGCATGAATAGCAAAGCATGCAATCTAATTCTTTTGAGTCATAACACTTAGTCTCTAAAAGCTTTTCTATTCTCGAATCTGTAGTCTATAAGCTTTAAAATTTTAAGGAAAATACTTTATCTGAAAAGTTATTTATTATTTTATACTAGTAGGGAGGTTCTCTTAACCGATATAAATCATGCGAGCTACATGGAGTCCAACGTCTTGTCCTCCTAAGGAGGAAACCTCACATTAGGGAGAGGTGTCATACTCTTTCCAGGGAGTATAACCTCAGCTTAAGTGATCACTATCTCTGCCTCTGTGGGCTTTTTAATCTCAATCCTACGGTGGTATGTAGTTCTGGGGTATGAAACCTTGGAAGCATACCTAACTCGATGCTAAATACTGCTCCATTTTTCTTTGCTATGCTCATCTCATTGGAAATCCACTTTTAAAAATAATCTCATGGTTTATACTGTAAACCAACTATATATATCTGTAATCTGAAATAAACTCTAAAAAGTGGATTCCAAAACTCAACTGGGGATCCGAAGATCAAATACTTTTTATTCAACTCAAAATATACTAATCTCAGGGTGCTCAAAGCACAAGTTCTTGAAATATAAATGCTCAAATTAGTTTCTAATAACCCATGTCTCAAACTCATGAAATTTCATAGTAAATCATCATGCTCAACAGGTTTTCTTGAAAACACTTCAACCATATCAAAATACTAAAATCAAGAATCACAAATATATGCTTAAACTCAATCGAAAATCCGATATCAATAACTCATAACATACTCGTGGTATTCAAAATCATAAAAAAACATTTTTTAACTCAAAACAAACGTGGAATTTCATAATTCAATTATATCAAGCTCAAAATCATCAATAAGATACTTTTGGGTATAAACCCAATCTCAAACATAAGAAATTTGCTTAAAAACATAATTTTGGGCTCAAGGATGAACGGATTGTCCTTGTTGAAACCCCACATACCTTAGATGATGAACTAAACAAAAAAGGTTGCTTTTTTGAGATGTTATTTGTGCTCTTGAGTGAAGATTCTTGAAGCTCTTGGTCTAGGGATCTTAAATATTGAAATAATTTGGAAAAAGAATGGTGGAATCTTGAGTTTCTTGGAGATGAATGTTAAAGCCTAGGGTTTTGGATGAGAGTAATTTTGATGAAACTTAGCATATAATACTTCTAAAAGGCTTTAATCATGTGTTTGGACGGATTGGGGGTTGGGGAAAAGTCCAAAATACCCCCCTTCAACTCCTAAATGAAACTGGAAAAATGAACTAGGGTCTCGATTTTTGGCCTTGGCGCGACGCGCCACTATCGCGCCAAGCCACTGAAAAATACAAACTTGAAAAATGCTTTGTGGCACGATGCGGAGGTATCGCGTTTCTACCTTGGATGGGACCTGGAAACTCAACGTGACGCGCCACTATCGCGGACCTTCACTGAAATCGGACAATTGGGGATTTGGCCCTCTCTACAACGCGCCAATATCGCAAAGGGCCACTGGAAATTGAAAAATGTGAATTTGTTTATCTCCGTGACTTGCTAAGGGTCCAGGTGACACACTGCCAACCTAAAAGTGCCATAACTCTTTCACCGAGTGTCGAAATTGGGCGAATTTGGTATCGATGGAAAGCTTAATCAATTTCTCACACAATAAAAAGTCCAAATCAGGGAAATTTCACACGAAATAATTATCATCCATTTTGGAGGCTATTTTTTAACATTCTTGGGATGAATTTTAGCTAGAAAAGGTATGGGGTATTACAATATCTCCTCCTTGGAAACATTAGTCCTCGAATGTTACTAGTTAAGCTGAAATTTCTAAGGAATCTAGAAATATAAGATAGCATGCACAACTGGAATAAACTGAATAACTAAATCTAAATCATTCTGAGCTTCTGAGTAATTCTGTGAGTGCATGAACTTACATGAGGACAAATATATAGCTGAATATTTGATTAGAAAAGAACTAAATCAAGGAAGAGTATTACCTTTGGCTAAATCTGAGGTTGCGGAGAAGAGGTGAGGATACTTGGCTCGCATATCTGCTTCTACTTCCCAAGTAGTGCCCTCAACCGACTAATTCCTCCAAAGAACTTTGACCAAGGGAACTTCTTTGTTCCTCAAACGGATCTAATGATCTAAAATCTCAACTGGAATCTCTTCGTATGAAAGGTTGCTCTGAATAACGGAACTACAATGGTGGAGTCACCAATGCACTTCTTAAGAATAGAGACGTGTAATACAGGATGGACTACTGACAGGTCTGCGGGCAACTCAAGCTCATAAGCTACTTTCCCAACAAGACTCAGAATTCTATAAGGGCCAACATACCGGGGACTAAGCTTCCCCTTCTTGCCAAATCTCTTCACCCCTTTCATGGGTAAAATCTTCAGATACACTAAATCACCAACCTAAAACTCGAGGTCCCTTCTTCTTATATCTGCATATGATTTTTGATGACTCTGGGCTGTCTTCAACCTTTCTCTAATCATCTTGACTTTTTTCTTAGATTCAAATACTGCATAAGGCCCAAGAAAAGCGGCCTCACCCACTTCAAACCAACCTATGGGTGATCTACACCTCCTCTCATATAGAGCCTCAAATGGTGCCATCTAAATGCTAGCATAATAATTGTCATTATAAGCAAACTCAATCAATGGCAAATGCACATCCCAACTACCTTTGAAATCAAGAGCACATACCCTCAACATATCTTCTAACGTTTGGATGGTCCTCTCTGCTTGACCATTTGTCTGAGGATAATAGGCAGAACTAAGATGAACCTGGGTACCAAGACCCTTCTAAAAAGCTTTCCAAAATTAGGAAGTGAACTGAGTACCTCTATTCAAAATGATAGATAATAGAACTCCATGAAAATTGACTAACTCTCGGATATACAACTTAGCATAATCTGCAGCTATATAGGACATATGAAATGGCAAGAAATGCCTTGACTTAGTCAATCTGTGTACAATAACTCATATTGAATTATGATGACAATGCGATTGGGGTAAACCAGTCACAAAATCCATATTCACCACTTCCTACTTCCAAGTGGGGATACCAAACTCTTGCAACGTACCACTAGGTCTTTGTGCTCTACCTTAACCTATTGACAAGTTGCACACTTAGCTACGAACTCCGCTATGCCTTTCTTTATACCATTCCACCAATACATTTCCCGCAAATAGCGGTACATCTTGGTAGCATCGAGATGAATCGAATATCATGCACCATGCGCCTCAGCCATAATTTTCTATCTTAATTCATCAACACAGGGAATGCACAGCCTACTCTGGCATCTCAACACACCATCTCCCCCTTAGGAGAAGACCTCTATCTTTTTGTCTTTAACTGACTCCTTCAGTTTGACCAAACTAGGGTTTGTATCTTGCTTCTCCTTCACTTCTGAAACTAAAGAGGATTCGGAACTACTCTGAACCAAAATATTTCCTTCAGCTAAATCAAGCAACCTAACACCCAATTTAGCCAAACGATGCACTTCTCGAGCCAAGTTTTTCTTATCTTTCTCCACATAAGCAATACTGCCCATAGACAATGTACTAAGGGCATCTTCCACTATATTGGCCTTACCCGAATGATATAACACACTCATATCATAATCTTTTAGCAACTCTAACCACCTTCTCTGACAAAGGTTCAACTCCCTCTGGGTGAACACATACTGTAAACTTTTGTGGTCTGTGAAAACATCAACATGAACACCATATAGATAGTGTCTCCAGATTTTCAAAGCAAACACAACAGCAGTTAATTCCAGATCATGGGTTGGGTAATTCTTTTCATGAGGATTCAACTATCTAGAGGCATAGGCTATGAACTTACCTCTCTGCATCAACACACAACCCAAACCAAGTCTAGAGTCATCACAGTAAACAACAAAACCATCCGTACCATTGGGTAATACTAGAACTAGGGTTGAAGTAAGTTGAGTCTTCAACTGCTGAAAACTCTTCTCGCAGGAATCTGACTATTGGAACTTAACTTTATTTTATGTCAATCTAGACATAGGAGATGCAATAGATAAGAAACCTTTAATAAAATAGAGGTAATAGCCAACTAGACCCAAGATACTTCTAATATCTGATGGAGAGATAGGTGTAGGCTAATTTATTATAGCTTCCGTCTTTTGGGGATCAACTCTAATGTCATCGGCAAAAAAAATATGTCCAAGAAAGGCTACTGATCTTAGCCAAAACTCACACTTGCTGAATTTGGCGAACAATTTATGATCTCTAAGAGTTTGCAGGACAATTCTAAGATGATCTGTATGGCCATCCTCACTACGGGAGTACAGAAGGCTATCATCTATGAACACTATGACAAACATATCAAAATACTCTTTGAACACTCAATTCATGAGGTCCATGAAAGTTGCTGGAGCATTGGTTAGCCCGAAAGACATGACTAGAAACTCAAAATGACCATAACGGGTTCTAAAGGTTGTCTTTGAAATATCACACTCCCTTACCTTAAGATGATGATAGCCGGATCTAAGGTCTATCTTTGAGAAATAACTTGTATCTTGCAATTAATCAAATAAGTCATCAATTCTAGGAAGAGGGTATTTATTCTTAATTATGACCTTATTTAGCTGACGATAGTCAATGCACATTCATAATGAACCATTTTTTCTTTCGCACGAATAGGACGGGACCGCCCTATGGAGAAATACTAGGCCTTATGAAAGCTTTATCTAAAAGATCTTTGAGTTGATCCTTCAACTCCTTAAGCTCTGCGGGAGCCATACGATAAGAAGGGATAGAAATAGGTTGAGTATCGGGAAGAAGGTCAACCTTGAATTCTATCTCTCTATCGGGAGGTACCCCTGGGAGATCTTCCAAAAAAACATCAAGAAAATCATTTACTACATTGACTGACTGAACTGTTGGAGTCTCAGACTCAGTATATTTAACTCGAACCAGATGGTAAATATAATCTTTGGAAATCAACTTTCTGTCCCTAAGATAAGATATGAAATGACTCTTGGGAGATACTAAATTACCTGACCACTCAAAGATTGGCTCATCTGGAACTGAAACTTTACCAATCGGGTGCGACAATAGAAGCATAACGGGAATGGAGCCAATCCATACCAAGAATAAGATCAAAATTAACCATATCTAATTCTATTAAGTCTGCGAATACGACCTTATGAGGGACAGTGATAGGATACTTTTTATAAATCTATTTAGCAACGACTGACTCATCGACAGGGGTGGAAACCAAGAAAGGCTCAAAAATCTTTTTAGAACTTATCTCAAAATTCACAGCAACTAACGGGGTCACATAAGAGAAACTTGACCCAGGGTCTAACAATACATAAACATCAAGATGAAAGATACGAAGCATACCAGTAACAATATTTGGCGAATTTTCCTACTCCTGATGGGATGGTAAAGCATAAAACCTGTTTTGGCGCTGACCACCACCAGTACTAGATGATGCATCCTGAGGAGGGGCTGGGTGACCTAAAGGAGCTGGTGCACTGTTAGCCTGAGCCTGGGGGGAAATATCTCTATTTATCTGTCTAGCATACGGGCAATCTCTAACAACATGAGCCAACTTAACACAAACAAAACAACCCTTCTTCTCGGCCAAGCACTCACCGGGATGGTCCCTACCTCACTTAGCACATGGAGGATAACGAGGTTTTCCGCTTAATTATTCTGAGATCTGGACATAGAAGACTTACCCCACTGGTCCTATCTATTCCTGGGTGCAGGAGCACTGGCTGAAGATGGTGCTGGAATAGATGACCAATTTTGAAACTGCAAACGATTTTCTCTTCCGAACCTATTCTAACCAAAGTTAAACTGCCCTGTTTTAGCCCTCTTATTAACTCTCTCCCTTTCCTTTGCTTTCTCTGCGTCAATCTGCTGAGCGTGCATCATCAATCTAGAAAGGTCCATATCTCTATTGAGCATAGAAGTCCTACACTCCTTAACTACCAACCCAGACACATCAGTCAGAAACTTACTCATGCTTGACCTAGGGTCAGCCATCTGATCAGGGGCATACTGTAATACCCCGAAAAATCCAAACCAATATTAGAGCCATGTACCAAGATCATGCATAGTACATCATTGTTATTTTATAGTTTTATGAGTAAGTTATATGTATATTAAGGCTTCAAATAACTCCCAGCTATCAGACGAATCAAAATATTCCTTACCGATTGAATTCTTGAGAAGGATATTGGTATAGTAAACTTCAAACGAGCATATCTCTCATTATACTTGGAATTTTTGAGCTCATGACCTATCAAAAGATATATAATTGAATTATCTTTTCAAATATACCAATTTCTTCTAAATTCGATATCGGAGCAAAGAGTTATCCCCATTTTATTCCAGCATGTCAAGCTGGAAAACGGTGACGACGTTTCTGACGGGCTATCACGTTTCTGACGACCTTTTTAACGACGTCGTCACATTATGACGACATTTCTGATGACGTCATCATCCCTGGTCAGAAAACCAAGAATTTGGACCCCTTTTGTGACGACCATTCGTGACGGCCTATCACGGACCTGACTGCCTGTCACGGATGGCATCAAGTATATTTTTCCAGCAATTCAAGGGCATTTTTGCAAGGGTATTTTGGTCATTTTCTTCACCTTCCACAACTTATAACCCTAAAGAGGCGTAATTTTTCCCATTTTTATTCAGTTAAGCATCTTAAAAACCCTTTCTTACACTCTCAACCACAAGATTAGGGTTTCCATCAAACTAATCTCTCAAAAGCAAGATTCAAGCCTTTTTCCAAGATAATCAAGAATTAAGTTTCCCAATCCAAGAACTCTCCAGTAAATCATCAAGGTTTACTTTCTAAGGTATGTGTGTGTTCATTCATGGACTCCTTTCGTCCATGAAGTTCAAGAACCCTTTTCTAAAACTATATATTATGGTTTTCATGTTATGAATGGATTGTTGATCATGTTTATGTGTTGAATGATGCCAAGATGGAATCTTTATGTGTTATTATGAATCTATGACATCATATGAGTTGAAAACATGTAAGTTTCATTATTTATCATGAGTAATTGTATGATTTACACCTATGCCTAAGTTGTGCATAGAAGGTGTTTGATAAAATACCTAAGAGACTAGAAATCATGCATTATAGCTAAATTGTGACTAAGTGAAGGATTCATGATAGGCCTCTATGATTCAATGTCATCCATGTTGATAATGTGTCTTGTGAACACTGTTGGATTACTCATGAACTAGTCTTATGGAATTGTGCTATGCTTACTTGCAAAACCCACTCATGTACAAGATGTAGAATACCCATGTACTTCATGGAATTCCCCAAGTTATGATATTATGGGTTGTTGATGTTGGTCACGTACTCAAATCAGTCATGTGTGTCAGTTTCCTTCCATCGAGTCCTGGGGGTATTCGTACCCAAAAAATATAGTTGTGTGCCTAGAGCCATGTCATGTTATCACGATACTCTCAGTTAAGTCATGCTCTATAGAATTCAGTCAGTCATGTGACTCAGGAAAACTCAGAAATCTCAGTAGTCTCAGTAGTTCAGTAATCTCAGTGATCTCAGTACTCAGTCTGTAACTTCAGTATTCACAGTCAATCTCAGTAACTTTAGTACTCTCAATCAATCCTCAGAACTCAGTATATTTTGTTAGTCATTGAAATTTAGTAAACTCAATTTAGCTCCACTAAACAATACCACTAGTATCAGTTTAGCTAATCAGTTCAGTTCAGTTATTCATTTCATCTCTGTTATTCAGTTTAGTGTATTTCAGATGGAAGTAGGATTCAGCACCGAGTGAGCCTAGGGATGGGGACTCACCCACTAGAATAGGACTGAGATCCCTAAAAGGAATCCCTAAGTTCCAGAACTACGTAGCCAATGTAGGTACGAGATGTCACCCGTTAGATAGGACTGACATACTCAGGGGTCACCCGTTAGCATATTTATATGTATAGGACTGATCTCAGGAGTCACCCGCTAGATTAGGACTGACTCCACAGCAGATGTCTTTACTGGTGGTGCAGTACTGACACCCTTCCAGTCAGGGCAGAGATTGGACCCCAGTCAGCTTAGCTTGGGGCATGTCGGTTAGATGAACATATCCCACAGTTTCAGTTATAGAATTAGGGCTTTCAGACATAGTCAACTCAACTTAGTAGTACAGATTCAGTACTGTTAGATACAATCAATGCTTATCATTGTAAATATACTTCAAGATCACCCATTAGCTAGGACTGATCTCAACTATGATTAATCAGTATCAGAATTATTAGATTTAAAGATCACCCGCTAGATAGGACTGATCTCAGACTAAGTCAAATTATCCTTATTATCAGTATACTCATGATCACCTGCTAGATAGGACTGATCTCAGATTTAGTTACTCCAAGTAGAACGGAACTCAGATAGTTCCATCAGAACTTAGACTGTCAGATACAGTCGCTCAGTATTGGTTATATCAATTAGTTTGATCATCACAGTTATATCAGTTATATTAATTTTCTGAACTCATGTATCAGTCATATCAGTTATCAGAATTCATGATATCAGTATTCAGTTTTAGGACTGTCAGACACAGTCAACCAGACCAGTTTTTCATAATTTAAACTGTGTCAGAAATAGTTGTTCATCTATTCAGTATCTCAGTATCAGTACACTCATGTTGTCAGTATTCAGACTCAGTAGTCAGTATCTCCAAGAGTTCAGTTACAGTTATGTATGTATGTATGTATTCTCACGTTCATATTAGTCAGCATTGTTCATGCATATAACCCTTTGTATTTAGCCTACCTCACTCATATACTCAGTACATTCAGACGTACTGACGCATTTGCGCTATGGTGTTTTCTCTTATGTTACACCATAGGTTCAGAGGCACGAGCTCCAGATCAGCAGTAGCATTCCAGTGTTCAGAGTTTGCAGTGAGTCCTTCTCATTCGAGGATGATATGATTATTGTTATATTTACTATTTAGTTGCTCGATGGAGTTAGTTGGAGACATGTTCCTTCAACTCCTTATTTAGTTCAATTAGAGGCTTTCAAACTAAATGTCAGATTAGTTATTCAGATCTCATTATTTTCAGTATTTATGACTTATTTTGGTATTGTACCTTTTTTAGACATTTTATTATCAGACGTTTATTCAGTTCGAACCTTATGGCCTTTCATGTTTATGTTTCCGCATTTTATGATATATTATGCAGTATACAGGTACAGATATCAGTCATGGGTTAGGTTATGGTCCTTCGGGGTCATGAGCACCGTATAGCATTCCGGTTCAGAAAATTGAGGTGTTACACATACTTAGACTACTGGTTGAACTTGAGGCAATACACTTTCACTATCATGGAACCCTACCTCAGGTTCATGAACTCTTCTATATTTTCTTACCTCATCTCAAGTAGGAAGAACTTGTTTAGGAATGCATTCTGAAACACCTGCCAAGTCATGGGAGTTGCATCCTCCCCCTACTCTTTTTCCACATCACCACGCAATCATAAGCAGCATCATTGAGCCTATAGGATACTAATTCCATACTCTCCATTTTAGAAACATGTATAATTTGGGTGATTTTCTTTACTTTATTAAGATAAAGTTGTGGGTCCTCACCTTCCTTCGAACCAAAGAATTCTAGCAGATTCATCCTCATAAAATATCAGATTCTGGCAGCGGCTAAATCCCCATCCTGCTGAGGCGGGGCTACAGCTTGACGGTTAGCTTAATCATTATCTATCATAGCTTGGGCTAGTGCCTAAAAAGCTTCCCGAAACTCTGTATATGACAATTCTCATTCAAAGAATCTGCGGCCTGAGATGGCTGGTTATCATTTCTACGGGCATTAGCTCGGCGAGGAGGCATATTCTATCGTAAAAGAGCACGAGTTAATAGAAGATAAAGATAGTTGTAAGTACTATGGATTATAAAAGAAAAGAGAGGATTTTCCTAAAACGCTTCATAGCCTCTTGCTCATAGATGTGGCGCGCTTCACACCGATGATCAAGACTCTACGTAACACGGCTTGTCTAACTCCCTAGGACTCTTTAAACCTTAGGATTTGATACTAAGTTTATAACGCCTCGAAATCTAGTTCTCGAGATGCCACATGCTCCGAACTACGAGTAGTCCTGAGCTAACCCTGGCTGCTTTCTGATAACTCTGAATCTTAAAGTAAGAAAATATAATTATAAAATCATAATAAGTGCAGAATACTTATCTAAAACATCTCAATCTCCCAAGTCTTAGTAAAGTAATACTGAAAAGAAAATCTGAATGCTGACTCATAGTCTACAACTAAAACTAGTAGTCCGACAAGCCTCTAATGACTGAATCTGAGGAGCCACTAGAACAGTCCCCAGCTGACTCAAAATGTCTGGAATAAATAAAAAAAAAAAACATCTACTAATGAAACTATAAATCTGAATACTAAGTCCCTGAACTATGAGGACTCACCAGTTGCAGGGATGTAGATGAGGTACTTGAAAATCACTCACACTGCCGAGACTGAGCACCTGAACCTACATTATGAGACAATGTAGCACATAGACATATATGTGGATCAGTACTTTGAGGATGTACTGAGTATAGGGGGTGTATGAAACAAGTAAACAATATCATCTAAGTTTATAAAACAATGCATGCGAAATGTAAATGACTCACATAGGCTTGAGATATATGAAATCAGAAAGTATAAAGCATGAATAGCAAAACATGCAATCTAATTCTTGTGAGTGATAACACTTAGTCTCTAAAAGCTTTTCTGTTCTCGAATCTGTAGCTATAAGCTTTAAAACATTAAGAAAAATACTTTATCTGAAAAGTTATTCATTATTTTATACTAGCAGGGAGGTTCTCTTAACCGACATAAACCACGCGAGCTACATGGAGTCCAACGTCTTATCCTCCTAAAGAGGAAACCTCACATTGGGGAGAGGTTTCATACTCTTTCTAAGGAGTATAACCTCAGCTTAAGTTATCACTATCTCTGCCTCTATGGGCACTTTAACCTCAATCCTATGGTGGCACGTAGTTCTGGGATATGAAACCTTGGAAACATACCCAACTCGGTGCTAAATACTACTCCCTTTTTATTTACTACGCTCATCTAATTGGAAATCCACTTTTAAAAATAATATCTTGGTTTATAATGTAAACTAACTATATATATCTATAATCTTAAATAAACTCTGAAAAGTGGATTCCAAAACTCAACTGAGGATCCAAATATCAAATACTTTTTATTCTACTCAAAATATACTAATCTCAGAGTGCTCAAAGAACAAGTTCTTGAAATATAAATGCTCAAATTAGGGTCTAATAACCTAGGCTTCAAACTCATGAAATTTCATAGTAAATCATCATGCTCAATAGGTTTTATTGAAAACACTTCAACCATATCAAAATACTAAAATCAAGAATCACAAATATATGCTTAAACTCAATCGAAAATCCAATATCAATATCTCATAACATACTAATGGTATTCAAAATCATAAAGAAGCATTCTTTAACTCAAAACAAACGTGGAATTTCGTAATTCAATAATATCATGCTCAAAATCATCAATAAGATACTTTTGGGAATAAACCCAATCTCAAACATAAGAAATTTGCTTAAAAAATTTAATTTTGGGCACAAGGACGAAAGGATTGTCCTTGTTGAAACCTCACATACCTTAGATGATAAACTAATGAATAAGCTTGCTTTTTGAGATGCTATGTGTGCTCTTGAATCTTGAAGCTCTTGGTCTAGGGATCTTAAATCTTGAAATAATTTGTAAAAAGAATGGTGGAATTTTGATAAAACATGGCATATAATACTTCTAAAAGGATTTAATCATGTGTTTGCACGGATTAGGGGTTGGGGAAAAGTTCAAAAAAAAACCTTTAACTCGTAAACGAAACTAGAAAAATGAACTGGGTCCCGATTTTTGGCCTTGGCGCGATGCGCCACTATCGCGCCAAGCCACTGGAAAATGCCAACTGGGAAAATATTTAGTGGCGCGATACGGAGGTATCGCATTACCACCTTGGAAACTCGGCGCGATGTTCCACTATCGCAGACCTTCATTGGAATCGGAAAATTGGGGATTTGGCCCTCTTTGTGACGCACCACTATTGTGGAGGGCCACTGGAAATTGACAAATGTGAATTTGTTCATCTCCGCGACGCGCTAAGGGTCCAGGTGACACACTGCCAACCTAAAAGTGCCATAACTCCTTCACCAAGTGTCGACATTGGGCAAATTTGGTATCGATGGAAAGCTTAATCAATCTCTCACACCATGAACAGTCCAAATCTGGGAAATTTCACATGAAATAATTATCATACATTATGGAGGCTATTCTTTAACATTCTTGGGATGGATTTTAGATAGAAAAGGTATGGGGTATTACAGTGATGCCCATGATATCGGTCACTTTCTACACCATATTTAAACACTTCTGCGGATCCTCCTCAGACTTGGGTCCCAAAAACTGAGAGGGTTTCATTCGGGTAAAATCCCGAATCCTAGCTGCAGTTGTACTTACCACTAAATTGGCTGGAGTAACAGCCTGCTGATTGTTCTGAGCATCTACTGAATGGGCTAAGGTAGTAAAAGAAGCTCTGAACTCGGCGTGAGAAACATGTTCATTTAGGGGATCTTCCTGAATAGGTGGAGGTGCGGGTTGGTCCCCATTCCTTCTTCTATTATTTCTTCTAGGAGGCACAGTCTATAAACAAAATAAAGAATAAGTTACAAAGAGAGTGTAAATAAAGTTGATTCTCTTTCGCTCGACATGAACACTAAAATTAGGGAAACTTTTTCTAAAATATCTCGTAGCCTCTCGTTCATAAGTGCGTCGCACTTCACACCTATGCACAAGACTCTACTCAACACGGCTTTCAAATACCCTAGGACACTGTAAAACCTTAGGTTCTGATACCAAGTTTTTTCATGACCCGAGGCCTACCCCCAGTCACGACAACAGTGCTTACAATCACAAGTGATCACAAGCTAACCCATGACTTGGTATCTATTGTGAGCACTAAATAAAATAATAATCATACACGTGTGCAAAAGATAAACTACAAAAGTGGTACAAATTTGATTAATGAAAAATGTGATTCAATCATAAATCTGAAGCATCGGTGAATTACTGAAATCTAACTGTCAATTAAAAACAACTGATAATACTGAAAGGACTAATAAACTAAATAAATGTGTAACTAACTGTCTGATTGTTTGAAAGTCTCCAACTGACTGAGGAGTTAATGGGACAGGACCTCAACTAACTTCGACTAACTGGACATAATGAAATACTAAAGCATTGAATGAGAGATAATATATCCTATATGGATGAGGACTCACCACTATGGTTGTTAAGTAATGATGGTTGTCTAACTGCAGTCGGGAAACTGTGTCTTTGAACCTATGATATAAGACATCATAGTGCAAAGAAGAGAATGGGTTAGTACTTTAAATGTATTGGTATATGAGATGAGAACTGGCTAAAATACATGGGCAACTGTGTATGAAAGCATAAATTAGTAACATCTGTGATTGCAAGACCAAGTATAAACATATTTCTGAAATAATTTGGAAACTGAAAGACTGTAATCTGTATAACTGAATAACTGAGTCAATGCAAACCTAAACTAAAAATATACTGCATATTGCACTGAGATTGTGGGAGGTGTCATCTAACCGATATGCCTAAATCTGAGCTAATCGTGGTCCAACCTGTAACCCCAGTTGGAAGGGTGTCAGTACCGATGCTGGTTGTGTGGATCCACTAAACTGGTATCTCGAAGGACTAATGAGTGACCCTCAACTGGTAGGTGCTCTAATGAGATATGTGCTACCCTCAACTTACAGGTAAACACCTTGTGAACCCTCAACTGGCAGGTAGACATCTCTAACCTACGTTGACTACATAGTTCTATAACTCGAGGATTGTTTCTAAGGGTCACACCCTCTACTGTCAGGTGAGCCCTCATCCTTGAGTTTGCTCGGTGCTAAATTCTACTCCCAACTGAACTAACACTGGGACTGAACTGAACTAAGCTTGACTGAACATGATTTTGTAACTTCTAATGCTCATCATGATTACATCAACTGAATAAGTAATAGAATTTGTGGTGTAACTGAATCATTAATGAAATGATCTGAATTCGTGTAAAACTCTAAGGTTTTGGGTATTCATAACCCACCAGTACTGAATGATCATTGAATGCAATAACAAGCATAAAAACTATAGTAAAGGATCATGGTTCAAAACCCATAAGCATAGGCATTCTATCAAACATGTGGGGATCATGAATTTAAACATATAAATTCTTTAAATAGGGGAAACAACATGACTGTATGAATAAAATCATAATTTAGGGTCTAACATGGAATTCACTTGAAATAGGACATGGAAAATAAAATACAAAGCATGAGGAAATCAAATCTCACATAGGATCATACATTGGCTGAAGTGAATTTAAAATCACCATGAAAACATGAATTAAACCCATCTTAAGCGATATATAATATCATAATAATAGAAAAACCATTCTTTAATTGAAAAGATGGTTTTGGGGCTTATAGGTTAAAGGGGCCCATGAATGAACACCCCACATACTTTAAGCTTCTTAACTTAAAAAGAAAACACTAATCTTGATGCTTTCTCGAAGGTTCTTGAAATTAGGGAACTTGAATTCTTATTTCATAGGGAGAAAGGAATTGAATTCTTGTTCTTGAGGGAAGGAGAGGGTTTTTTTAAGAGGAAAGTTGGAGAAGAATGGTAAATAATGCCCTAATTGATTCCCCAAGTCGTGATATGAACAATTGGGTTGAAGAGGAAAAGACCCAATTGCCCCTCAGTCATTTAAATTCAAAACTGAACGCAACAGGCTTACTGTGATGCGGTCCTATCGCGGTTGTTCATTTCCTTCACTGAAATGCGTTCTGCATGAGAACAGGAATTGAGCCTCGATGCAGGCTTATTGCTATGACTCACTGGTTTCATGATCTAAACATGTTCCAAACCTCGTCCGAAAAATTCAAAACTTCTTCGAGACATACTTCTTACATCCTTAAACATGAATCAACTCAAAAACCAACATCTCAAGATCGAGAAGACCAAAATAAAAATCCTCAAAGTTAGAGGTTTTAAAAAATGACTAAGTCCCCAACACTTAGTGCAAATTTAAGGCCTTAAGCCCCTTATGCATGCAACTTAAAGCTGAATCGAGCTAAGATTAGTACGGGTTATTACAATAAAACACCCAAGACAAGGATTCTAGAGTGAAGCCAAGACCCAAGACATAATAATAGATAAAATATAATCAATGATACCAAACCAAATCCCAAAAGCTTGTGTCACAGTGGAAGAACCAAATAATATAACTCAAAGTCAAAATATACATCATATATCCCGAAAGGCACAACTCTCTCTGAATACAAATAAGACATAGTCTAAATTAAAAAGGGAGTAGTCAACTCTGTAGGTATATATCAATTACTACCTCGAATAGACTCCAAATGTCGTCTGAATCAACTATCCATGCAGTGCACTCGTACTTGGATCTGCACCAAAAGGGCGCAATCGGGATGAGTACAGTCCACTTGTACTTAGTAGGAATCATAGGACAATTGAGTAAAGTAGAAAATAAAGCATAAAAATACAAACTATGAGCACATCACCTGTAATCAGAAAATGTTCCAAACGGTAGTCCATCCTTTCTCCACTAACAGTTCTACTATAAGCACATATTACAGATACAAGTAGGGGAAAGAAGAACAAATATACGCATACACTAAATACAAGTACAACAAGATAGAACAAATGTACGGATATTAAGTCAAGAATAGAAAATACAATCACGGAATAAGCACAGTATATAGAATGCAATAAAGATGATGATGATGCACGAGGTCATCGCACCTACTCCAAACTCCATATACACCAACCAATCTGCGCTACGGGTGTAGGAACCATGGAAGGTTTGTCAACCGACACCTACCGAGATCTACTCCCAGGTAGGACCCATGGAGGGTTCGTTAACCCGTATACAACTAATATCTAATACCAATATTCATACTCCTCTCTGGTACATACATCGGCAGAAGGTTTTAGAGATGTCATATTTTTTGTCTGAAAAAGTAAGTGTTTCAAGTATTTTTAGTATTTTCATGATGTTACCAATGTTTCATGAATGAATATGATATGAGAATTTAATGTTCATAACCAACCAAAATAAGAATTTCTAATATCCAACCAATATACCAATTGTGTGAGCCAAAAATCCACTCAAATCAACCAACCATCCATAATTCAATATAATTCAAAAATCATCAAAGGAAATATACAAGTAAAGTGTCATTGATACCACATAAATCTCAAAATTTAAGCTTTTTCTTCCACCAAAAAAAGTACAACCAAACATACATATATCAATACCAGGCCATAAACATCATACAAGACCTCATACGGTAACACATAGAAAATAATATCTCAAAACTACTAAATATCAACCACATAGGCCCCACACGGGCACATAAATCATATTAACACATTTTCTATGATACAATCTCATACTCATAGCATACTTTTACATTATTATTAACTACTAAACCTAATTTAAAGAAAGTTAAGAAATAACCTACCTAGAATATTGATACCAATATAATAATCCTTTAACACTAAGCTTTTACCTTATGCATAGATCAAGAATTATCTAAAACACACAAGTATAGAATTTACGCATCAAAAGAAAGTCAATGATACCTAAGCTTAGAAATGGAGATTTAGATCTGAGTTTAAGCAAGATTTATATGATAAGAATCGACGGAAAATTTTTGAAATAGGGATTAGGAGGCTACCTAAGCTTAGAAATGGAAGAAAATGCCCAAAAACTCGAATCCTAAGCTCCAAGTCTCAAAATGGTGTAAAAATCTCAAAAATGGGATTGTAATCTACCTAGGCATCACCTAAACGTTGGGTTGCTTAAGTGGGTATCGCTTAAGAGACCAGACATCGCTAAAGTGAATCCTGCCTCATCATGTAAGCGACTTGGTTATCGCTTAAGCGACAGGCGTCTGGTTTGCAAGTGTCGCTTAAACGAGCCTAGTGTCGCTTAGGTGACACTTTGGCTATCAGGACATATTCTTTAAGTGACCAAGGCATCTCTTAGGCTAGTGCACCAGCTGAATGGTGCACCAGCTGGAGACTTGGAGAATTTTATGTCTCCGCGAACCACTCGAGATTCATCTGTAATCCGGAGTATGCAAACGAAGTAGCACGAACTATGCTACTCCACTATATTCGACGCTCTGGACTCAATGAATATATCATATTTTCAAAAAAATATCATTTTCACAAAATTGACTCCCAAAACCTAATTTTACAACTTTCCAAACCGAGGGCCAAAATGAGATATAAAGATCGTAAAACCACAACAACCATGTTACCAACCTAAAATCAATATTTCAGATCTGCTAGCACAGTTCGTTTTACCATCCAACGCACATTTCAATTAATGTTGACCGAAGTGAACTATAAAACTTTTCAAGCCACCAAAAAATATAAACTCCCACAAATTACATCGAAATGCATTGAAAACCATGCCAATCATCCCCATGCTCTAGAAATATCACAAAGCAACCCCGGGGAGGGTTAATATGATCAAATCACATAGAAATGAATATTTCATGAAAATCACCAAAAATTAAATTATTTCATGAAAATCACCAAAAATCAAATTATTTCATGAAAATCACCAAAAATCAAATCATTACAACTTTTGTGTATTCATGTCCCTTTTGATGTTCATGTATATACTAAAATTGTTAGTGAAGATAATATAAGCTATCATTTAAAAACTTTTCTACTTTCAGGTTGCGTGATTCTTTTTATGAACCTAATATTGATAAATCTACGAATTCAGACACTTATTTGGCCAATGGAACCTTCTCAAACTTCTTCTTTTTTACGATCACTTGTATTATTTTTTGCTTTGCTTAGTTATCATATAATACTTATTGAGTACAAGTGGACCGTACTCACTCCTATTATGCCCTTCTGGTGACGATCCTAGTATGAGTACGACACATGGAGGTTAAGTTCTTGTTTGATCAATTGGAGGTTTTGAGGTACTGACTCGCTCTAGGTTTTAAGAGTTGGTTTCCAAGCTTGTTCTTATCTACTTGATGTCTTTATTAATTTCAGAGACAGACTCATATATTATTTTATACTTGGATATGGTTTTTAGATGCTCTTTTACGTCAGATACCAGGTTTTAGGATGGTTATGTATTTTGTCAAGACTTTCGCACTTGCCTATATTTAATACTTGACTTTATCCTAGAAATTTCATTTTCATCTATTTTATTTATGTTTTTTAAAAAAAAAGATTCTTTACATTTGAAAGCTTAGCTTACCTATCAAGATTGAGCTAAGATAAGTGTCGTCATGACCTTATTTTTTTGGTTATGACAAATCTAAAGGTACATGTCTTTTATATAAGTTGATTCTAGTAGGCTTTTATTTCCAATGCTTGCTTTCAGCATTTTTTTTGTGGATAAAATCATGTTGGAGTCAAATCTTCTACTCCCTTCGTTTCAAAATAGTTGGTCTTTTTTTACTTGGCACTCTCCTTAAGAAAGTATTTATTAGAGGTTTATTTTATCAAATTAGCCTTATTAATTATGCTTTGAAAATATAAATTTGAGTAAATATATTTTGTTTAGTCATTTAATGTTGAGGGTAATATTGGAAGAACATAATAAAATACTATTGATTTCATCAAAAGGGACAACTAAATTGAAACAAATATTTTTAGAAAGAGGGTCAACTAAAACGAAACTGAGGGAGTACCTTGATACATAAGATACGCGAATCAAAGGTACATATCTTCCACATATGACTTGCGTCTCACAACTCCTTTTTAAATTTTCTTCAGAGAAGTTAGTTTATTTTGTTATGTTATTTGTTATATTTGCAGCCGTAGGTGATGTGAATGTGCTAACAGTTGAACTGATGTTTCTTCACTTACGTTAGTTTTTCATGAGACATGAACTTTCTTTTCATTTTTAAATAGAAAATAAATAAATGCATAAATACAATGTGGACTGAAATTTCTTATCTTCTGATACTTGTGCCAGAATCCTTTATTAGAAATAATTTATTTCCTAAATTAAACATATTTGTAAACCTAATAAAATATTATGAGAAGTGTTGTTCATGAGATAAGGTTGAGCAAGAACATGTCTGTATAAGTCTTGGCGTTTTTTTGGCCGCTGAAATATGAAAAGTATATGCACAAAGATGTCAAAGAGGTTTAACATCTACTATATAAAAATAGAAATAATTCTAACCATGTCTAAATGATATTATTTTTTGTCGAATTTCCTTGCCTATACGTGGCTTTGCTCCTACTATATATTCGATGATATATCTAACTTATTTTTTTTTAGAATAATGAAGTCTAGATATTTGATCCCAATCTCACAGTTAGGAGTGCTTTGCTTTTGTGACTTGCAAGTCAAGTATGCAAGACTGCATAAATCTGTAAATAAAGTCTATACTATTACAAATGATTATCTGAAAGAACGAAAACTATAAGAAAATGTGTTAATAGTATTAAAAATTGTCACTTCACCTTCAGATATAATTGCAAACCCTTTTACTATTATTAATCTATTTGGAACCATAGGCTGCATATATATCTATTTTATTGCGTATTTAAAATATTAACTTTTACATGATAAATAGTGGCATCTAATACAGAATCATATATTATCACAAGTTGGCTACTTGTAGAGATATACAATGTTTGTGGATTGAGAAAACATATCACGTGCCATTGGCCTTACTTTTATGGTTGTTAGCATTCATTCTACAAAGGCAAAATTATCGAAGGTATGATTGAGTAATACTTGAAAATATTCTTCGATTTCTAATTTTTTATTATTTTTGCTTTCTAATATCTAACAAGATGATTTGAATTTGAAATTACCGAGTTGTGTGAGAACTTGAAAAGATCTCAGAATAAGCGACTATCAAAGAAGAGAAAATAAATTTGAAAATTGAAAGTAGAGAAGCTCTCTAATGAATTGATTTGGAAAGAAATTTAGCTTGCTGTCACAAAACGAATATAGGAATCAATCGAGTAAAAAACTAAGAGAAAAGGAGACTGTTGCCATGCACTTGAGCTCTAAAAATGATAAGCTCTATTGTCACTGTATTGTGATGCTTCGAAAATATGAGTCAGAGAATAATCGGTTGACATTAGCTTTAAATACCACAAATACAATTAATTTGAACATAGAGAAATAAATTTATTCTCTCAAACAATGTGTCTTTTCAAATTTTATCCATAATAACTGTTCATGGCTTTTAAATTGTTGGGGAGATTATCAAGTAGTACAAACCTATGAGATTCTGGAGAAAGGACTGAAATATAAAAAATTGAGGAAATCTTGAGGTGTTCTACTCTTCAAATCCTAAGAGATTTTGGAGGTTTAGATTAACATAAAGTGTGGCTGTTTTTCCTTAATTATGTGAAAAATTAGAATAGGATCCTACAAGTGGTACTTATACCAACGTTTGTTACTGTCCCCTAATAAGAGTGATTCTACTAAGCTCTACTGCAATCATATCTAGATTTATGTTGGGTCTATAGTGGGACAAAGATGATTATTAGAAAAGATTTCTAACATGTTATAATAGAATGCCCAGTCTAAATCAAATTCAATATAAATAGATAAACACTCATTATACATAAAATATCATATCATAATCTTAAAATGCAGATGCATCTACATTTAATAGGTTAACTACATGTTAGTTCAAGTTTTTCTTTTACACAGTCACCATTTCCTGTGATATCTATGATTGAAAAAGTAAAACTGCCCTAGGTTTGTTTTTGCTTATCTAAATGTATTGATTGAGTTATTGACAATTATTATCTACACTCTTGGAATTTTTGAATGTTTCTTTTATAATATGCTTATAGAGACTACTGAAAAAGATGAAAACTGATTTCCGTTGTATGATGCATATATTTGAAGATCCAACTTCTTTTAGTTTATTGGATTGTCTTTCCTAATGTTTTCAAATACAGATGGTTATTTATGTTACATGAGTTGGTATAACTATATGTAGAATAATCTTATGTATATATACCCATATTTTCAAAACTTTTTGATGGTCATATATATAGATTTTCTCTTCGCTTCACCATAGAAGAAAAATCTTTGTTGGAATTGGCTGCTTCACCATTGAATCAACAAAGAAAACTATCAGAAATAGAGTTTATTGAAAGTGCAATTCAGAAGGTGTATGACTCTTTTCTCATTGAATATTTGTATTTTTTTTATCTGTCTAACATGTGTTGTTAATGAGGGAGATTTATAAGATACTAAAATTAATAAAGAGTTGATTTAAAAGATTCACTTATCTTTTATTCATGAGTGATTAATGATGATAAACTTACCGAATAGGTTCTTGTATATCCTTATCATATAATTTACTTTCTTGCAAAATCCAAGCATTTATAGGAATTATAGGAAGAATATGTCGTTCTTTTACTTATCTGATACAAATTTCACTTGCCAATTGTTGTTGCTATTTCGTCCTCTCTAAAATAGATTTTCTCAGCAAGTTGAAGAATGACCAAAAAAGCAAGCGGGAATGTACTTTGTTTCGGTTACATATTTTATGATCTTTTGGTATCTTGTACAAATTTTGCTCCTCGGATAGATGTACTTAGTATGAAGTGTTAGTATATCTATATCTATATCTATAATCTATTTATCTATATCTATAATATATTAAAAGTATGAAAACCGTGAATCGAATTTATTACCTTTCATTAAAGACTCCACAATAGACAAAATCATTTTTCACCTTTTTTTTCTTTAATTTATAATATTTAATATTGACCGTAATAAATATCAAATAAATAAAGAAAGAAAGAAAGTTTTCTACTCATAGATGGATTCTTAAATATATGGTAATATTTTGTTGGATGTTTTTATTATTTTTCTTAATTTATGACTCCTAAAATCTATGAAAAAAAATTAAAGATCCTAAAATATATGGAATAGATGTGCCTCAAAAACCTAATCGATATCTGTACGATTTTTTTCCCCTTTGTTGACTCTGGAGGGAGCTATTGAAACTTTTCAAATCCATGCATATAGAGGATCACATGGAGAGAATATTGTCCGGCTTTGTAGAAAAAGAATGGTGATATGAGGTAAGTAATTTACTTGATTTTTTTTATCAATGTGTATTGTGAGATGTTTTACATATAGGTGATGGATTTTAGCAGTTGGCTAATTTACTTTGGTTTGTTTGTTCTGGACTATTTTGCAATTGGTTTATTTGCTAAGCTGAACTGGAGGAAGCTTTACCAGAGGAGCGGGAAAAGTGGGTGCTGGATTTGGCTTTCGTACTCTTGAACTAGAACTGTTTATATTGATTGACATCTATATTAGTTGTACAAGTATTTGGTTGATTTCAATTGCCTAAATTATGTACTTATTACGTATTACTCTCAGTTGTTTTTAGTTGTACAAGTATTTGTTTGATGATTTATTCATGAATCGTGATAAGCTCTTACCACTTAATTCGAAGCATTGAGTTTATTTGGAAGCGATTGTTGAGGCACTTCAAATTTCACATGAACATGATCGTCTTGTCAAGAAGATCGTCTTGATTCTCCACTCCAGTCCTTATATATCCTAGCATCACCTCTATGCCATCAGAGATCAGCTTTATTGGTGTCAACGTATTTGATTTGCATTCTTCTTTTCTTGTCCGAAAAATCATGGTATTTTTTTGTTTTCTGCTTAATTCTTTCATAGAAAATTTGTGTGTGTAACGTTTTCAGGTTGGTATGTCTTAGATGACCAAGCATCAGAAGCTGGAAGATCTCGCTTTTAAAGTTTTGACATGGAGTTGATCGAGTTGTGTTTTGTTGAGTTGCAGTTGGTGTCCTTGGGCATGTTGTTGCAAGGTGTGTCTCTCAGTCGTTTAAACTTTAACCTTTGTGAATATCTTTTTCTTGTTGTTTGTTAATTATCTTTGTGGATATCATGTTTTAAAGATCTCATTGATATGAGATTTTGTATTCAAGTGTAATTAGCAATTTCAATTAAGCAAGACAGACGTGAGAATGGGACATGCATATGCTAATACTGACTCACTTCCTCCTTTGGAATTCATGCAGCAGTACGCTTACAGAATAAATAAAATTGTCTTTATGTTTCTTAGCTATTGTAATATATAGAGGCTATTAATATTATTTATGTTTTATAATTATTATTTTTTAATTGGTGTGTCAGGTTGATTTGAGGTAAGTTTTTTAAAATTTTAGTTTGTTTATGAAATTTACGATAATAAGTTATTATGGCGTATTTTTTAAGACAATTGTTAATTGATGAGACATATTTAATCTATGTTTTATAATTATTAATTGTTAATTGATATGCTAGGTTGATTTGAGATAAGTTTTCTAAAATTTTAGTCTATTTGTAAAGTTTACAATATAAGTTATTATGATGTATTTTTCAAGACAATTGGTAATTGAGATTTTCTTTTTTTGTGATTTTTATTTATTTGGTCTTCTATTTAGGGTTAGTATGCAAATTTAGTATTGTGCCAATATTAGATTTCAAGTGTAATTTCAAGTGTGGTTCAAGTGTAGATTTTTGGTACCTTTTGAAAATAGAATTCTTAATTTCTGTAACATTAAACATTAAATAATATTGACTAGAATCAATAAATTAGACATAACCATTTTGGTTAAAGTCTTTTAGTTTGAAGGTGTGGCTTATATTAGATACATTAATTTCAAGTCTATATTGTAGATAAATATTTTATTAGACTTTGAACAATTTTTTTAAGGCATAATACATAAACAAGCCCTTTAACTTGATCTCAAATTATATCTATGACCTCCAACTTTGGATGTGCACAAGTAGGTCCTTAAACTTGTATAAAGTTGAACAAGTAGACATATACGCCCTACGTGGTATAATACAACTAGGATGCCATGTAGGACAAGAATTGGCCACGTAGGATGCCACATAGCACATATGTATCTACTTGTTCAACTTTATACAAGTTTAAGGGTCTACTTGTGCACACCCAAAGTTAGAGGTCATAGATATAATTTGAGGTTAAGTTAAAGGGTCTGTTTATGTATTATGCTTTTTTTTAAAGCTTAGCTTTAATCGTATTATTGTAAATATTGATTTACCTTAAATTTTATTTAATTATCTTTATAATATTTAGGATTTTGAAATCGATTAAAATTTTAATCTAAAAGAAAAACCCTAATATGAGTCTTTACAAACAAAAAAAAAGGGTAAGAAATTAAAGTTATTTCTCCTGACACGCCGCCGTGACAGTTTTTGAAGATGCAGCAACCTGATTTTTATCAAGTGACCTGACATATATAAAAATTTAGGAGTCGTAGTATATATGATAAGAAAACATGATATTATGGATCCTAATTTTTGTATGATTTGATATGATAAAGTTGTAAGCGAACTAAACATTAATTACACTTTCTGTTTTCAACTTGGTTTAAGATTTTGACTTTGTAAAAAATTAAAATATTTTCTTATTTGAATTATGTAAAAACTCTTAATTTGGGCTCAATTAATTTGATAAATTATTCTTCTCCTTGCTCATTCAAGTCTTAGCGTTGAATCACAATTGGAGTGATTGCCGCCGTTTGTTTTGTAGATTAGGATGTATTGGTGTACAAGAAGTGACAACAAAATATCCAACGATTGCACTTTGAGTATGTTGATAGGTGAGAAATATGTGAGAAATTGTTTGAGTAGTTCTACATATTTTTTTCATATGCAATCAGTTTAACCGTTTATATATACAAGCCTGCTATATTGATAGATAAAAGTATGCAATATTCTTGGTCTTTCTCATATGTATAATAGACTAATAGGGAATCTTTTTTCTATTTGTTGTATTGGATGGTGGCAAACACTTTTCCTATTCTTTTTTCATTACTAATGGAATATCCTTCACTATTTTACTAAAAATAGAACGAAATGATCTTATTTTATTCCTCAGTTGAAAAGAGATGTCTTGAGCAATCGGAGAAGCACTTTGATAAACAGATTTGATCTTGACCGATTCAATTAAGATATTAGTGTCTGTTCTATTATACAACAAAGATTGTATTTTTTCACTTTGTTCAAATAATAATTGTACCCGTACGGAGTACAGGTACTCTATTTGAATTTGATTAGTAGGTCCTATCAACTCAGTGCACTAAAACTTTCACAATGTGCAGGATTCGAGGAAGACTAGACCACAAAGATCTAGGGTAAGATTGTTGCGTACAATAAAATATTGATGCGTACAATAAAATATTCTCTTATGTACTTTAATTTATTTATTATTTGTAGAAGACAATGACACATTCAATTAATATAATAGCACTTGAAGTGGTATTTGTGTAAAAAATATATATATAGTACAAAAAATGACACTATAAAAGAACAATATAGGAACGTCAAAATATTTTAGATAAGAGCTCTTTTCCTCTTGCAATCGAAATATTGTTATTGGGAGGCTGAAGATCAGCCAAAACACTCAAAGATATAATGGTGGTTCTATGAAAACGACACTTGAATGAGCTAGAGGAAATAGTGAATGCACATCTTATACAATAGATCTACAAAGTATACCCTTCGTAGAAATAAGGAGTTACTTAGTATATATGTAATTTTCTTCTTTAACATTAAATACTCGTGCAACGCACGTATACTAAACTAGTAATATATTAAAAGTGTGAAGCCTCTTAGAAAAGTGATTTGAACTTTTTGCCCTTCATTAAAATACTCCTCAATAGACAAAATCATTTTTTCACTATTTTTTAAAAATAATAATTATTATTAAATTATTATTCAGATATTTAGAATATAAAAAAAAAAGAATCTCATACATAAAAGAAATTAAATGTAATGTGCGAATTTTTTAGTTAGGAGTGCTACGCAATTTTTTAGGGAAAATCCTATCCATGAAAAGAAAAAAAATAAGAACCAAAATTTATTTAAAAAAAACATACAGATTTTTTTAGGAAAAAACTTTTATATATATATATATATAGTGTGTGTGTGTGAGTGTGTGAAAGAGTCTTAGAAATTTTGTTTGAACTTTTGCCCTTCATTAAAAGTCGTTACTTTAAATAAAATGGTAAGTTTATTTTGTAACGTGACTTCTTTAGTTTATTAGGGGAACTAATATATTTTTTATTAGTTTAAGATGGTAAGTTTATTTTGTAACGTGACTTCTTTAGTTTATTATGGGAAACAACTAATTCTCTTTAATAAGATTTATAATTCTTTGATTTTTTCTTTGTTTAGGAATTTTTCATCTACGACTTTTTAACTAAGGGAAGGAAAGAGCATGGAGAATGAGGTTAGTTATGGTTTTTTACTATCTGCTTTATGTCTTTTACATCGTTACCATAACAAGTGTGATAACTTGAAAATTTTTACATAGAATGGTGGCTGTTGTAGTAATAATTGCACAGCAAAGGAGAATTCAAGATTTTAAAAAACTGAAATGCAATTGTCGGAGGCAAATATTACTCTCGAACACACAAAAAGCTTGTGGAAGACGCATGTGTAGCCATGATCACACGTTATCTGCAACTCATCACAGACATGGATCAGAACACAGGAGATGGCTCATCTCTTGTGCTTATAACAACCGATCTCCTTGCTCATGGCATTGATGTCCAGCAAGTCTCCCCTAACTTGCTATTAACTAGGACTTGCCAACTCAACCAGAAAACTACCTGCATCATATTGATCGTAGTGGACGATTTGGAAGGAAGGGCGATTGCAAATTTTATCTGATTTGTCATTTTGTTTAATAAATGTCCAAATAACTTTGGATTTAGTTGTTTGAATTATTTGATTGAAGCTGGTTTTCTATGAAAGTAAGTCATTTAGTTGGGTAAAAAAGATTTTATATATGAGACATATATGTAGGGGAGAGCTGACATTGACGAAAGACTTTTCTTATAATAGTTAATAAGATTAGTTTCGAAAGATTAATTTAGTTCCCATAGGGTGGTTGACCAGGTACAACATTATAATTGCATTTTGTTTGCTTGGTGTACGTCACCATTATTTTTGGTTGTTCCATTTGAGTTTGGTATGTTAGTTGAAGGGGTTGATAATAAAGTGAATGAATCAGATATGAGGATTGGTCCTTTTGACTATATTGATCCATTCCTGGCTTACCGTGGTTTCTTATAAAATCGAGTTATCTTTTTTTGTTTTCATCAAATATAGCACTATTGAATTAGAGTTATTTTCATTGTGGCATATCGCCTAGAGGTCAATAAAGTTGAAGGAAAACTATGAAATTTTGATTTAAATTTCAAAGGAGGCAAAAAATATTAGGTGATATTTTCTATCTTGCCAAGTGTTGGTGGGTGGAGTTATCGATACTTGTGTCTATGGGAGGTATCAGGTATCGAGAAAATAGTCAAGGTGCACGCAAATTATTTCTGATGCAAAAGAGGTACTGCATGACAAACGTAAGACTGATGATCCATCAATCACTTGAAACTTATGGTGGTAAAATATAAACGTGCTAACATTAGAATATATGTTTAGTTTACATTATTATATTAAAGTGTGAAGAATTTTTGAAAAGTGATTTAAACTTTTACACTTCATTAAAAATCTCCGCAATAGATAAAATTATTTAATTTTAAATAATCAAAGATTACACGTGCGAGGCACGTACAGTTGAACTAGTATATATATATATATATATATATATATATATATATTTCTACTATATAGAAGAGTGAGCCCTTGGACGACCAAGGGCAAATTCGTCATTTAAATCAAGGATAAATCCGTCTTTCATCTATAAGAGATATTTTTTCAACTTTTTCTCAATCGTTCCAGAACACTCCATTGTTGAAGTTAGATAATTGTTGGGGGTTTAAGCAATTAGATTTAGTGGGTAGGAAAGTGAGTAAGTTGGTGGTGAATGAGTATAGGGAAGTGAGGATCTTGGATTTTGAAGTTGAAATTGAAGCATCTTGTGTTAAGGTTTTGGTGTTAAAGGGGTGTTTCAGAATGAATATTCATTTAAAAAATGTGATGAATTGTGTTTATGTTAAGCTGGATTATAACTCTAAAATTCCTAAAGAGGAGGAGCGTAATAACTTTTATGAACAGCAAAGACATATGTTGATGGCCATGTTTGGGAGTTTATATATATAACATTGTTAATGTTTAATTTGCTTGGCTATTTTGTAGTTGTGTAGAAATAACATAAACAATAGTAACAAGCTACTGTCCGTACAGAGCATGGATACGAGTTATCTAGTCTACTAAATAAAACAAACACTCTCACACGATTCATATCCTAATACTTTTTAGTATTTCTGTAATTCATCAAAAATACGAAAATTCAAAGTTGAATCAATTTTGCTGAGGCTTCATATGGCAGTGTCAAATTTAATTTGAAATTAGAACCTTCTTTGGAAATGATTAGTTTGATAGTTTATTAAATATAAAAAGAAAATACTAGTTTGATAATTCGGAAAAGGTACAAAAATACCCTTAAATTTTGATAAATGATACAGATATACCCTCATTATACTTTAGGTACATATATACATTGTCGTTAATGAAAAGGTACAAATATATCTTTATCACTAACGAAGGGACACGTATTGATTTTTTATTCGCTAGCCTTTTTTAATTAAATTCAGCTAAATTTATTCCAAATCCAACCCAAATTAAAATCACACCCGACCCTGTCAATTAATTATTCAAACATCATCATCTTCACCTTCCTCCATACCTTCTATTCAAAGGTCATCATCTTCACCTTCCTAATACCTTCACCCACATAGCACGAATGCCCTCTTCGTGTACATCAAATCGAACTTGTGATCAATTCTTGAGAACACCTCAGCAACAAATTTTCCCCCTTTTTTGTACTAAAAAATACACTAACAAATTGGGTTTTCCAACAGAAATTCACTGAACAAATACCAAAAAGGAGAAAAAGGGGTTTGATTTTTCGACTCTTATCAAAATATGAAGCATGAACAAATACCAAAAAGGAGAAAAAGGGGTTTGATTTTTCGACTCAATATCAAAATATGAAGCAATTTCAAGATTTCTCAAATTGGGTTTTTCAGCAGAAATTCACTGAACAAATACCAAAAAGGAGAAAAAGGGGTTTGATTTTTCGACTCAATATCAAAATATGAAGCAATTTCAAGATTTCTCAATAATTTTCTCCTCTTTTTTGTACTAAAATACACTAACAAATTGGGTTTTTCAGCAAAAATTCACTGAACAAATGTGAAAAAGAGAAGAGGGGTTTGAGTATTTCGGCTTAGAAGAGAAAGAGAGGAGCTAAAAAGAGGAAGTTAAAACCCTACGAGCTGAAACCAAATTAAAAGCGTTTGAATAATTAATTGACCGGGTCGGGTGTGATTTTAATTTGGGTCGGGTGTGGTTTTAGTTTGGATTGGATTGGATTTGGAATAAATTTAACTGAATTTAATTAAAAAAGGCTAGCGAATACGAAATTGATACGTGGCCCTCCATTAGTGATAAAGGTATATTTGTATCTTTTCATTAACGGCAAGGGTATATATGTACCTAAAGTATAATGATGAGTATATCTGTACCATTTATCAAAGTTTAAGAGTATATTTGTACCTTTTCCGTTGATAATTTTATTAAAGGCTTACGTGATACGATCCCTTAAAGTTTTTTGAATAATTCACTTTGACACGTAAACCCAACCTTATACCTATTGATCATCTCTACTACTTCTATGATTCTCTCAACAAGAATGGGGGCATAAAGTCAAACTCTAGAGAGAGGCCTAAATATATTATGTTTTCAAAAATGAAAAGATCGTTTTATACATATATACATATATATATATATGCCAGTTTAGGGTACGTGTGTTGCACGTGAATTTTAATTGATCAGCATCAAAACATTACTTTTAATATAATGAAAAATTAAATTCTAAAAATTGTGTTATTTAGAAATCCCAACTAGTTTAACTGAAGCTAGCACATAGAGGAAACACGACGGTGAAGAAAACATATCAATTAGCAAAGAAAGCAGTGGATAGCATACAGAGAAATTGTCACTATCCAATTTCTCAGGTCATGATGGCACTTACTATAACCCACCGGTAGGTAAGCCAACCCCATAGTCCAGAACTACTAGTAACGGACTACCAAAGGAATGAAGGAGAGAATGCGGAATAGATGTAACAAAAGACTAACATACATAAGATAATCTCAAAACCTGGTGAAATCAGTACAAGAGCTTCTAGTATAATAAGAATACAAAATAAAGTACCAAGAGAACTATACTGATACAACTCATCTCCGAATACAACATAGACACTAGTATAGTACATACAAGGGAGGAAAGTAATACCCTGAACGTCGGGATCTCACTCTATGTCTCCGAACCATGGATGCTCCACACGACACATAAAACACTGGTAATAACTCATACTATGATATGCAGGCTACAAAAGAGTAGTATGAGTACCAAACACGTGGTACTCAGTAGGCAACTACCAACTGACCTCAAAAAATAATGCAAATATATACAACATATAAACAGAAATAGAGTCTAAATTCAAATGTCCAGCAACCACATAATAAATCTAGTGAGATAGTAACGGTAAACTATCCTACTCATATCCAAGAAACTAACATAATAAGGGTAAGAAAGTATTAAGAATGAACGATCCTATTCCAACCATACTCAGAAATCTTAACACTTTACCGTATAACATCGGCCAATATATGAATAAAGGGCAAAAGAAGGATATACAATAGCATACAAGACCAAAGAATGAATATATAATCTGAATAAATGAGGGATGGAAGAGATATACGGTAATATCATAGCTACATATAAATAGGTATATATATATATATATATATATATATGTATATATATATATATATATATATATATGTGTGTGTATATATATATATGTATATATATATATGTAAACAAGGTTAATTCAAGGTACAACCTAAGCCATCAGACTAGCATCTTAAGACCTCATAATCATAGCAAGAACTAGTGCTAGCATACTCGAGATTTCTAATTCATATATCTAATCATGAGTTAATCATGCATAATAATAGAATCTCAAGATGAAAGAGCCAGAATCATACCTCAAATCTCAATACCGGATCATTAATAAAGCTGCCACAAACTAGTCATAACATTGATCATAACAATAATAATAACTATAGTAATGACAACACGAGTAACTGGCTAGTCAGAACAAATAATACCTAACCGAACCTTTCACAAACCCCCACCGCCCCACGCTTAGAAGGTTCAATCAACATACAACACACAAGCCATACTCATCACGTATACTTATGCAACCACCTATACGGCTGATAGATATAGACACATACTGGTGATAGGCAATGCGCATGTAAGAATGAATTCCCAGATATAATTCGTAATACCGCAACATATCAAAATACCATAAGTAACCCAGTGTATAACCTCACATCATCAGTATCATATCCAAACTTGAACCAGTAAATATATACTCAATATCCAGACTCAAATCGATAAATATATAATTAATAGCTGGGTCAAATTGGTAAAAAATCAACAGTAGCTGGACTCAAATAGGTAAATATAATCAATAACCGGACTTGAATCGATAAATATATCTATCTATGTATAATAAATGCACGAACTTTATATGATGTCTAAAAAGAGTGTAAATTCATAAATCCATTACCCAAGGTAACCTCTGGGACTACATCATCATAAACGTGTAGAAAGGGTCGGAATATCTCTCGATCAAGGTAAATAGTAATAACATAATCGTGGACCAGAATCTATCTCGGTCAAATCTCCAAACCATCATTTTTAGTCTCAAAGGCTCATAAGTATCCATTAAGATGGTGCGATTTCTATTATGAATAAATCTATTTTAAGAAAGGGTGAAAAGTGGGATTTTATCCCCTTTTAGAAAAAATAGTAGTAAAATTATAATTTAGTCAGAATCGTATCATTTTTACCATCTTAGTGATCATGAATGTATCAAATCTATGTATTTCATCACCATTATTCACACAATGAAGTCATAAACAACAACATGTCTATAAACTATGGCCAAATCCTTTACAAGGATAAACACTTTTCGGAATCCAACAAATATCATAACACGGCCTCTGGCCTAATAATAGGTAAATATCCGATATAACCATAACCTCAAGATCCGGGAATCACTATCACAATCCACCAAGTATGTAATAACCTTATTCTAAGGTTCATTAATCTCAACAATGCCTAAATGCTAGCAATCTAGGGTAATAGGATCTTAGAAGCATAATAAGTATTTCACCTTATGGGTCAATTCACCCATCTAATCGCTGAACTTCAATATTCTGGACTAAGTCACGGTATTCTACCAACAATTAATCTTAACATTCTCATTTACATACAATATATAAAACACATCATCTTGTTACCTAGAGTAGACAGAACCCTACCTAGAAGCCGAACCACAAATCCTTGAATCATCCACAAAATATTTGTCTTCACTCCATAATATTAAAATACCAACACACTATCAAAATCATAATCTATGCATTATTAAGAGTCAAATGAGACTCATATTTCTATATAACGATCGAGTTAAATTTTGGGTTAAGAATGAGCCCATGGGGCCCTTAAATAGAATGCAAAATTGAACCCATAACGAGGTCCCTCTAAGGACAAGGAGGTTGTGTTCAAAAGTTGAGCATAAGCGGAGCACAAATCGGGTCTCAATTCAACCCATAAAGTTCAAGAATTGAAAGCCCTAATTTATAAGAATTCATCAAGATATCAAAGAAATCTTACCATGAATTTGAAGGAAAATGACGGAATACTCATTACTAAGTTCCCCAAATCATCTACAAGCATCAATCCCAAGCTCTCTCAACTTTTAGGGTTTAGTTCACTAGGAAATGTATGAGGAAATGGCAAAAATAAGCTAAAAAGAGGTATTTATACCCATTCCAGGTTCTCGGGTCTTGCTATCGCGACTCGATGTTCTCAATCTCCATACATAGCAATAGGGTCAAAAGTCTCTATCGCAATATTTCCTCATCACGATCGTAGTCTAATAGACTGGTTAAGGAGCCGCGTTTGTGACTTAAAGTGTCGCGATCTCGACACTTGTTACCTTACTCAAGGATTCATGATTGCGGCCAAAACCATCGCGATCATGATACACCAAAAATATCAGATATAGCTGATTCCAAGTCTCTACCAAGCCCTCGAGATTTATCCAAAATCCCGTATGTGCAAATGAGTTATGTAAACACAACAACTAGACATTTTGGACTCAATAAAATCATTTAAACTTTCATTCAAAGTTGTTTAGATTAAAAGTGGGGCCCATACCTATAGTTCTATTTTTCACATAGTTCGCCCAATAGTCCAAAATAAGTCTGAAAGCCTTGGGACCTGAACCAAGGGTCCTCCTAGCCTAAAATCAACATTATAGAGCTGGTGGCGCCGTCAAAATTCTCATCAGAAGTCAGATACTATAAGTTTTGGTCTGAGATGATATCCTAAACATAGAAAGCTCTAAAATAGAGAAATGAGCATAAAATCTAAATGAATTGTTCGATCATTGAACCGACAGTTCCAACAAGTCATAAGTGACCTATAGCCACTGTATGAAGGCTAAAAACACTATAAATACATGCAAAATAAGGAAATGTGAAACACCTTGGGTTTTAGAACCTTAAAATTTCCTGGATTCCTGGTTTCTGGTCAAGATATGACTAGGAGGTACAGTTCGTATGCTGGGGTATGGTTGGTAAGGCTTGGTCGTGCACTAACTAGTATTGGTTGGTGATTTGGATTGGTTTCTCAAATGGGTACGACTTGGTTGGTACAAGTTGTATAGTTGGTGACAGGTTATATGGTTTGGGTTTTTCCTTCACTTATTCTGAGACTTAGTAACTTAACTTGGATCTTAGTATGAGTGAATCACTATGAGATGTAAGATAGGTTACGAGTCATACCAGTGACTCATATGGAAGACAGTGATCAAACCTCCTTTGATTCTATTCTGTCAGGGATACAGTTTAGAGGTATTGATCGTATGGTTGGGTATGACTTGGGTTGGGTAATTCATATGGTGGATAGTATTGGGTCCAAGGGAGAGGCCTAAGGTAAGAGTGGTGGGTACCACTCGTATTGGAGGGTATGACTGGTATGGGTAGTCGTACCATCTAATGGGAATTTTAAGCAGTTTAAGTTGGGGGTAATCTGGACATTTCCCCACTTAACCACTTAAGGCCTCATGACTTATATCTCTATTGGGACATCATACCCTATTATTATAATCTTAAACACTTAAAAACTCTCTCTAATTCTCTCTAAGGCTCTTGGGTAAAGAAAGGCTAGGGTTTCATCTAGAGGAGTAATTTGGAGCTTATTTGGATGATTTCTCTCCGTAATCTTCACAATCTAAGGAATTTACTCCTCCCTCATTGTTATTTCCAACTAAAGGAATGATTTATTCAATGTTTTCATGGCATGATTATTGTATGGTTTTGGATTTTCAAATATGTGTTGGGGTTTCGGTATTAAATGCTTGGTTATGGTTTTTCCATATTTTAATTATGTTTTTTTACATGCTTTTATAATGGTTTGGACAATTGGTTGCATGGAAATGGTTAATTGGTAATTGAAATTAGTTTTGTAAAAATTATGCCCCCAACATTTTTGATAAAATGCCTATGATAATACTTTTACTATATTTTGGACTTTTAATGGAACTATTGCATGGTATGGTTTGGTAATGGAACCCTAAATGGTATAAATAGTTTAAATGGTTTGGAATGGTTAAAGGTTAAGTTTCAGTGGTCATGGTTATGGTTAATTAAACTTCTTTGCGGGGTACAAGGGAATCCCCCAAGTAAACATGTTAATGAACAACTTGGGGGGTACATAGGATTCCCCCAAGAAAACATAACAATTGAACACTTGTGGGTTACAAAGGAATCCTCCAAGTTAACTTGATAATGTAATCTATGGGTACATGAAAATCCCTTAACGTAAGAAGGTTGGGTAAGGACATTTCTTGCAAGCTATAGTCGGTATGACGATACCACTACTTATAGCCTTGGTTAATAATAATGGAATAATGGTTTGGTTGTTTGGAAATAGTTTTAATTGGGAAATAATGGTGGGGTGTGATAGCTAACCGTGAAGGTGCGAATTCAATAGATGGACACTGGAAACTCATGTTTACCGACATGAGGGATGGTCATAGTGACCTTATATGATGCTATGAGGTACATGGGAATCCTCTAAGTACACTGTACATATGTATCATGGAGAGCGAAGGGTACTTGGGAATCCCCTAATTTTATGGTATCTTTGGTTCGTACAGATAAACGCATCGAGGCCCTTTTAGGGGGTTACACTGGACCCATATAGCCCATGGGTGGTTTTAAGATGGCTAAGCTACACATACCCATGTGCGTTGGGGGGGATTGTATGCATATAGTTGTCTTGCCTGATTTTACTGGATGGCATTATTTTATCCTTATCTTGAGTTCATGCTAGCATTCACTCGCTAACCTGTCTTCGGGAAGTTGTATCCCCACGCGATGCAGGAATCGACTATTCTACTCTTCCTACTTAGTGATCGGATTTGGGATCAGCTATTGGATTGAAGTGGTGATATTTCATATTCTGGAAGGCTCCATTTCATATCATAGATGTCTTTACATATTTGGTTTATTTTATAGATATTGGTTTTGGCTATGGTTGGGGGAATTTCCCAACCGGATATTATTTTACTTTTGGATAGACGCTTATGTGACTACATAGGTTAGAGTGGACGGGATAGGTATTGGTGTTAGCCTTAGTATTGGCATTGGTATTGGGGTTGATACCATTAGACTGAATTTATGATTGTTCCATCCTCTTTTATTTGGAATTATATATTTATATTGGAATTCATTTGATTCATGGTTTGGTTTGGTTTGGTAATGGTTATTGGTTGGATAATAGATGGTTGTACTTGTTTGGGTTGGTCATGGTTATAGACCTATCCTAGAGTCTTAGGATATGCTTACACACTATCTTGTTATATGTTCGAGATTCACCCGACAAAGGATATGTGTAGGTTGGTTGGGTTGGGTAATAGGGGCGGTCCTCGATCCTGGTTGGATTTGTGATGCCTATTACGACAAGGCCCTGGTTTGGGTCGAGTCAAAATAACCTGGTGGTTCATTAGAATATCCACTACTAGAAGGACTTTCGTCTAGGAGTCAATAGATAGAAAGATCTCAAAAGCTTGAAAAAATTAGATACTAGACCCAAAAGCTCCGAGAACCACTTCCTAGATAACCTCTAAGAAGAGAGAACATTTACAAGGGATTTCGCCACATGTATCCCTTTTTCAACTAGCTCTCTCACTTCACTTCCAAATAGCCAAAACTCAACCTCCACCATCAACTGGTCTCCATCCGAACCAAAAAGGATGATGTACATAAATCCAAACTATGACACACTAATACCATCTCGATACCCACACAAATCAACAAAGGCTCATCCAAGCCAAAAGCAAACCAAGGCATGAGTCATACAACTGGCTCCAATCCAAATATAACCTTCCTTAACCTTTCCACACCTATTATCTACCCTAAACCAAAAGGAAAATAACCTGAGCCCTGCCCACACAATCTCACCATAGAAAACTCCAAGAACGAAAACTGACATACTGAAAGTCTATACAACAAATATGAGAATAAGCCCATACGGAGTTACCTGGGCTCACAACATAGTTAATCAAGGTCTATAATCTAAGACGATGCTACAACTAGTTCAAATAATCCTCAAAAATAAAATCTAGAAGTCCAAGACACAACTACTTACCACTGAACAATCCTTTCCAAGATGTCCCATCAATAGAGAATGAAGCCAAGCTAAATCCAACTCAAGTATACTACTCCCGCTGAGTATATGATTTGAGAATCTCAAAGAAAACTAAAGACCCAAAGTCAAAGTTGAAGGAACCAATACTGGGTCTATGGTCTATCAACTGAACACCTATCAACTATAATCTATCCAAAGTTGAGAAGGCCAAATGGGTAACCACAGAGTAGGCTCAACCAGCCTATAGATGAAATCCAAACAGAGATAAATATAAAACAAAGGCTACACTTAAGCTCTACTACTCCAAGATGAAATATCAACACCAAGACAGAATTGCTCAACCTCAAATACCCAAGCCAAAACTGAAAATGGGTAGGCATTCATACTCCAAATCTATTGTTGCGCCCAAGTGGACACGCAAGTGTACGTGGTCTCACCAAGTAATATAGTGGCCTTTTACAAGACACGTATCGATACCTTAGAGATTTGTGTTAATAACTATCCAATTCAAGTTCCACTATTAAGATTAACTCAACGCTAATGTAACCACAAGATTGTTTAAGAGTAAACTAAGAGTAAACTTAATAATGCGGTAAATTAAAGGTTCTTGAACAACAATGGAGGAAAACTAGGGTTAAGGCACTACAAACAATCATACTACATTATACAACTTCATTGGTTAGGTTAATTATCTTGCTTGTTGGTTCATGGGGTCTATACTATGACTATGGCCTTCTGAACCTCTAATCGATTATCTAACTTAGACCCATAACTACATCATTGAGTGGAGATATGATAACTAAGTCAAAAACGTTCATATTGCATCCCGTACATGAACCAAATAGAGAACATAGGTATATTCCTATCCTAAATGCAAATTATAACTTCATTCAATTAGAATATTACAGTTTTATATCTATCCCAAGTTCAATCCTCTTTTTCCTCCTCCTGAGTTCACAAGATGATTATACATGTATACTAATGGTAGATAATCCTTAAAATAGTGATAAAAAGGATAAATAAACAACCAAAAGAAATAAATTAATAACCATAATACTTATGTTCGTGGCCTTAACCTCGAAAAAGGGCTTTTAGCCGATCATGGACAATACCATAATCAAAATGAATAAATACATGCTAAAATCCATAAAAAAAACAAAGTAATAGAAGAAAAATCCTAATTGAAGTATTCTCCATCCTCCCTTCAAGTCCCAAGATCTTCCAAGGTATGCAACATAACAACTAAGTGTCCTATTAATAGTAGGACCAAAGCTGCTGATTTTGACTTAGGGCCATGGAAATAATGGAAGAAAAACCCTAATTTAAGTATTATACATCCTCCCTTAAAGTCCCAAGGTCATCCAAGGTGTGTAACATAACAACTAACTGTCCTATTATAGTAGGACCAAAACTGCAAATTTTGACTTAGGGTCGTGCCACGCCCTTATCGTCGTGCCTAGGGTTTGTGCCATGCCCTAATCGGGGTTAGATGCTGTAATTGGTCATTTAGGATGCCTCCAATGGCATTTCACGTCCCTAATGTGGTGCCTAATCTATGTGGCATGCCAATGACTCCAAAATATATGTTTTTTGGTTATGTCTTATACCATGTGTTTGTCCATCCTTTTCAAGCCTAGTGGTGTTGTTTGCAATTGATTTTAAGCTTGTGTATCATCCATATATCATCATTGTCAACTCAACAGAATCATATATCATCAAACACCATGAATTAGAGCTCAACACAACATACAATTCAAGATGATGAACTAATAACTTAAGCTAAGAGTACTAGTTTTGCACTTTTGATTTTTAACTTAGTGTTTGTCTCTTGGATTGATTCAATTGAACCTTAAACACTATAAATAAGTTATTAAACACATAATTACACAATAATACCCTTATTAACTCATTACACACACCAGAATTCATCGAGTTCAACTAGAACAACACATAGCTCAAACTAGTAACACTAGTCTTCTTGTCTAAACTCTAAGTGACAAAATTGATGCCAAACTTGTTTGAAACACACCTTAAACATTATAATCAAGTATTTTAACACTTATATACTCAATTATACAAATATTTACTCATTAATCTCAAGATAATTCCTCTAAACTAAGTTAAATAAGCCCGGATAACAACACTGAGGTGCATAAATCCACCTCAGATCATCACCCCATACTTAAAGCCCTGTTCATCCTAACCTCAAGAATTGACTCACCAAGTTGGCAAACTCATGAATATTACTCAATCAAAGAGATCATTCAAATCACCCAACTATCATTAAACATGTTCCCTCACAATAACATAATTGCCTATGATCACTCATAAAGATGCAATTTATAACAAAATTGATACAAAAATCTAGTCACACTCACTCTCACAAATAATTCACAAGTTACACAAGATGAACCATAGGTTTACCCTTAGTGTATTACTCCATTAATATAAAAATGGTAAGGCTCCAGATCAAATAGTGCTTTATGGGTTGTAATGTAGGCTAAGGAACGGTTAGGAACTATTCTAGCCAATAATAATGACTATCTTCCCTAAGCGCTTTAACACATCAGACTTTTCAATCAATTCACCTCTAACAACCAATATTCCACCTCATCTACCTTCACACACATATTTTGTTTTGCCCTATCTCATTAAGCTAATTCATATACACTATGGAAGGGAATATTCTATTCAATACATTATTCAATTTTGAATAATCTTTATTCTTTTCATTACAAAACTCCCAACCTCAATACACATCAATTCTCAACACCAATAGCTATGTGTTGGGGGCTTCACTTTCACCTTTTCCCTACTTGTGTTTCAACTTCTTAACTCAATTAATTTTTTAACCAACGCACTTAAGAGCTTTGGATCAAATTAAGGTCAAACAAAGAAGGGAAACAGGCTACATATAAGGCTACAAAAAGTAGGCTAAAGGCTCAACGAGGCTAACTACGATTATTCACAAGGATAGGTCACAAAGGGTATGAAACATGGCTATCAAATAAATACCTATATCACATCCTAAAGCCACACTCTTTATTTCGGTTTGCATACACACCAGGCAAGTTCTAGACATCAAATGCAACAAGGAATACACAAAAACCTTACACCACACATGGAACATGCTTAACTCTAGTAGGATCATCATAGACTCTTACCCATATAATCACATGAATTCAACATTAAGTCAGCAACATACATGAGTCATAAACTAGAGCCTAGGAGACTCAAAAGTAGTAATTCACACTAACAACATACTTTAAAATACAAACCAACTTTCATCATGCAATCATAAATAGCACCAACAAGAACATCTTACTTATCCTAACACAAAAAATTTTAAATTTACTCCTAAAAGAAAAAAAAAATGATACTGGGTTCAAGGGGTGCCTCCATGGAAAAGAATAAAAAAGAACAACTATGGGGTGGGTGAGTTGTGCACCTAGACTGACACAACTAACTAAAAAGAAAATCTTTTTGTAATTTTTGAAATTTAGGGAAAAACTAGAAAAACAACTAGAATTTAAGATCCTACAACATCACTTTACCCGAAACATGAGAATTTCTCCACCCCATGCTTAAAAATCTACTTTGTCCCCAAAGTTGAATTGAAAAGCAAAGATCAAAAAAAAAATTTAGTCCTCTAGGCCTAGCTAGTAGCATCTGTAAATGTCAAGAGGGTCTGGGTACCCCACACTTAGTCTCTTCTATGCTCTTTAGCTCAAGTTTTTAGTACTCAAACTTTCCTCAGCTAGTGACTAAAAAAAACACTAAATGAAGTAAAAACTAAAAATACAAAAAATAAAACCTATCTTAACTTGGGTTTCCTCCCAAGAAGCGCCCGATTTAGTATCATGGCACAACCTAACATCACAACTCAACTAAATTCCTTCATCTTTTTCCTCCTACTTTGAGGTCATCTTCTTATTCATTTCTGACCTCTTCAGTGAGAACTCTTAAGGTCAATAACTTTCTCAATAATATTCTTTCCAGGCTCATCAATCATCATGCTCTTGGGCTTAGGTAGTGGATATGGCAACTCAATGAGACTGTCCGAAGAAAACTTTGGTGGTGCACTTTCTACCACCCCATAATTATTTATTTCCATCACTATAACCATACATAAATCTTTGTAGTGAGAAGGTGGATTAAGTGGATTATAAACTTTAAAAATCACATCTTCGCTATCCAATCTCATTGTGAGAGTGCCCTCTCTCACGTCTATCAATGCTCCTCTCATGGCTAAGAATGGATGTCTCAGAATGATCGATACCCTGTAATTTGAATCATAATACAAAATAGTAAAATCAATAGAAATTACAAACTTACCAACCTTTACGAGTATATCTCAATTATTTAATCAGGTTTAACTATGGTCCTGTCCACCAATTGCAGCCTCAAAGAGCATGGTCTCGGCTTTCCCAACCCAAGAGTTCTGAAAATGGATTGAGGTTTAAATTTATACTTGACCCCAAGTCACTCCAGGCATGGACTACTTCACTATCACCAATCTGTATAGTGAGGATGAAACTCCCTGGTTCCTTAAGCTTTTTGGGCATCTTTTTCACTACCACAGAGTTACACTCCTCTGTCAATGCCACTATTGTTATATCCTGAAGCTTTACCTTATTATTCACCACATCTTTCAAGTACTTAGAATGCGTGGGCATTCCCTACAAAACATCTAAAAGAGGAAGGTTAATTTGAAGTTCTATGAATGTGTCAAAGAGCTTCTTGAAGTATGCATCCTCCATTGCTTTCTGGATCTATATTGGGAACGATGGTTGTGGTTTTTTATTCTCAACACCTTTTTTTCTGGGTACTTAGACTCCCCTAAATTTTTAGTAACTCTGTCTATAATCGATTGAGAAACCAATTCAATATCTACCTTCTTATTTGTCTTTAAAGGCCTATCATTCAGCTCTTTACCACTCCTCAAAGTAATTTCCATTGTATGTTTCGATGGTTCAGTAACACATAACAAACCACCTTAAGGCCTGGTATTCTGTGTCTGCTGCAATTTCCCCAACTACTACTCTAACTACTTTTGATCTACTTGCTGATTTTTTATTTCAGCATCCATCTATTCTTGGTTTGCCAAAATCTTTTTCAAAGTTTCCTCTATGTTACTAGCTTGTGTATTATGTTGCTGCTACTAAAACTACTATTGTTGGTTGTTGCCCCAAGGATACATTGGCTGAGTCTACCAGTTTTGATTGTGGGTGTTACCATAATTTGACTTTTGTTTATTACCTAGAAAGTTAATGGATTCAGGATTGTTACTATACATATCTGTAGAGTGGCAACTGTTGCCCCAAATCTCACACCATACTGGGGTCTGGTGCACTACATTGACCTGTGCCTGAGTCAGTTGCACACCTAACTTACTAAATTGAGTCATTATCTATTTTTGCATAGCTGAAAGTTGGTAGTATCACCATGCGAATCCATATTTCCTTCGGAAATTCGGTTCAACAAGGTGTATAGTTCATCATCTATCTTTTCCAAAGCTTGACCACCTGCAGCTGAATCTAGCAAAAATTTTATGTTATGGTTAAGTTCCTCAATAAAGGTGTGAGCTGGTACCTTATTGAACTGCTGGTGATATGGATAGTCCCGAAGAAGAGACTTGAATTTATCCCAAGCATGGTATAGGTTCTCATCTTGCCTCTGCTTGAAGCCCAAAATCTCACTGCATAGTCTCACAGTCTTGCTAGATGGGAAGAAGCAGATAAGGAACTTTCAAGCTAAGTCATCCCAAGTTGTGACTGAACCTACTAGCTCAACGTTCAATCACTTCTTTTCTTTCCCTAATAGTGAAAGAGAAAGAGTGTCACCCTCACATAATCAATAGACATACCCGTAGGGATGAATGTGTCACTGATCTAGAAATTTTTTCAAGTGGACTTGTGGACCTTCATGTGATATCCCAGTAAACTGTCCACTACTGTGCAGAAGCTGCACCATATTCTACTTTAATTCAAATCTACATGCAGGAGCCAGTCTTTGAATAGTAGAGGCCATATTTATTGCAAGTGGGATTGCCACTTCACGAAATATCCTGCGGGCTGGTATTTCCTTAGCCATGGGAGCAAGAATATCTTGTTACTCGTGAATCTGTGGGATGATATAGAGAAAGACTGTTTCTCTATTTTATTGGTGAAAGCATTGCTCGGGGTATAGCTCAACCAACTCCCTATCCCTTTCCATCTTACTAGCCAGTTAACCTGTTGCCTACAAATTCAGGAACCAAGACAAAGTGAAACACACCAAAGAAATCAGAAACTAAAACTAAAGAAGTTGCCAAATTACAAGTCCCCGACAATGACGCCAAATATGTTGCGCCTAAGCACACACACAAGTGTACGTGGTCTTAGGAAGTAATATAGTGTCCTTTTATAAGCCAAGTATCAATCCTTTAGAGACTTGTGTTAACAACTATCCAATTCAAGTTCAGCTATTAAGATTAACTTAGTGCTAACGTAACCACAAGATTGTTTGAGAGTAAAAAAAGAATAAACTTAATAATGCATTAAATTAAAGGTTCTTGAACAACAATGGAGAGAAACCAGGGTTAAGGCACTACAAACAATCATACTACATTATAGAACTTCATTGATTAGGTTAATTATATTGGTTGTTGGTTCACGGGGTCTGTACTATGACTATGGCCTTTCGAACCTCTAATCGATTATCTAACTTAGCCCCACAACTACATCATTGAGCGGGGATACGAGAACTAAGTCAAATACGTTCATATTTAATCCCTTATTAGAATCAAATAGAGAACATTGGTATATTCCTATCCTAAATACAAATTATAACTTCATTCAATTAGAAGATTACAATTCTATTCTATCTATCCCATGTTCTATCCTTTTGTTCCTCCTCCCAGGTTCACGAGATGATTATACATGTATTATAAGGGTAAAAAATCCTTAAAATAGTGATAACAAGGATAAATAAAAAATAAAACCAAATCAATTCATAACAATAATACTTATGTTCTTTGTCTTAACCCCGAAAAAGGGTTTTTAGCCTATAATGGACCCAACCATAATCACAATGAATGAATACATGTTAAAATCCATAAAAACCCAAATTAATGGAATAAAAACCCTAATTGAAGTTTTCTCCAGCCTCCCTTCAAGTCCTATGATCGTCCAGGGTGCGCGACATAACAACTAAGTGTCCTTTTATAGTAGGGCCAAAGCTGCCGATTTTGACTTAGGGTCGTGCCACGCCTTTAACGCGGTGACTAGGGTCCGTGGAATGCCATAATCATGGTGAGATACTGAAATTGGTAATTTATTTTTCCTCCATTTCATGTAACAGCCCTGACGTGGTGCCTAAGCTTCATGGTACACCAATGACTCCAAAACGTTCGTTTTTGGTCAAGTCTTGTCCCTTGTGTTTGTCCATCCTTTCCAAGTCTTGTGGTGTTGTTTCCAATTAATTTACAGCTTGAGCATCATCCATATATAATCATTATCAACTCACCAAGAATTCTATAGCATCAAACACCACGAATTAGAGCTAAACACAACATACAATTCAAGACAGTGAACTAGTAACTTTAGATGAGTACTGGTTTTGTACTTTTGATCTTTAACTTAGTGTTTTGTCTATTGGATTGATTTAACTGAACCTTAAATACTATAAACCGGTTATTCCACACATAATTACACAATTATACCCTTATTAACTCATTACGCACGCTAGAATTCTTTGAGATCAACTATAACAACACATAGCTCAAGCTAGTAACACTAGTTTTCTCGTCTAAACTCTAAGTGGCCAAATTGATTATAAACTTGTTTGAAACACACCTTAAACATTATAATGAAGTAGTTTAACACTTATAATCTCAATTATACATAGATTTACTCATTAATCTCAAGATAAGTTGTCTAAACTAAGCTAAATAATCCCAGATAACAACACTGAGGTGCATAAATCCACCTCAGATTATCTATCATAACTTCCAAATTGCCATTCCAAGGCACTAAATTTGAAACTGAGCCAACAAGTCTAAACTAAGGTCAAATACTTAATTCGACCTGGCCATCCAAATCAGACACATCTATACTAAATTATGTCGAGCCAAAATTGAAATATAACTAGAGAATTAAATCATAAGATAAATCACTGGCTGAAATGACAAGGAATCAATTCTGCAACTGCTAGAGGGCATGGATCACCAAAACATGCTCAAGAACTCCCCAAAGCTGCAAACCACACTAGTAATAGCAAAATCCTAGCAACTCGGAGAAATGCGACTTTAGTTTAAAACTAATCAATTCAATGCTCCATCTCAGCAAAGAATAGACATAGGCACATATCACCATAGAGAAGTACTCCTGAGTATCACTAGACCAAAGAACTTCTGATATGGAGATTTCCTAAATTTACCCAAATAGGACAATCATAACTCAAACAAACCATGAATCACCTCGCCAAGGAAGGAGGCACCAATCCTGACACCTATGTCAAGGTCAAGACCACTATCGAAAAAATGAACCAACAACTCAAGAAATGGTCATAAGAAAGACCACTAGCATCTAAATCTCTAACACCACTTTAGACAAGAATCACATCACGGCAAGAAAATAGCATCCAATCTCTACACTAGTCCCAAGAGCCAACCATCACAAGGAGATGGATCCAATAAATCTAAGAGGTGAATCCAGGATATCTCGATATAAATATCAAAGCCACCACCAGTCGATAAAATAGCTACGAGTGAAGAACAAGCCCCAAACTGGTCAATCTCAAAAATAGGCTACATAGAGAGGGATAGCCAAAATGAAAACCTCGCAATCCAGGAGGTAAGTCCAAGAATCCCAAACTTGAGAATGGGCAATACAACTAAATTGCCATCTCTAGAATCATAACAGAACCACAGAAGGTCAACTTACCTTAAATACCATAGTCCACTCCACAATTAATCTCACATAGCAAACAAAAGGGGAGAACAATCAACATCCCCTTGCTATAGAAAAGAAATCATCTAATCGGGCTATAGCTGCCCGGGCCAATGAATAAGAACCAGCGAAGATCAATATTAGATAACACTAGCCTAAATAGCTACCCAGCGAGAATCAATATTATCAATCAATGATAGCAATAACAATAGCAATATAACATCAATATAATGAGTAGGTTGTACTAAAATGAAAATTAATAGCATATACTACTCAAGGGCCACAATAAGGCCAATATACAAAGATAAATGGGACTTGAATACAAATGCTACACTCATAGGGAGAAAATATCAATAAAAATTTACTCCATCCACTACTAAAAGAAATCATCCACAGGGGTAGTCATAAAATCATGAATTCAATAACAAGGTAAACAACAATATAAACTCGTCAAGGCATATAATCATTGATGTTTATGAAAACCTCAATACACATAAATGAAAAGGTAAATTCAGGAAATAAAAGAACACCTATCATTGTGAAATACTCAATCACATGCCTGATGAGTCTAAGAGAGAAAAAATTTGAACGGGTCCAAACTCGGATCGACTGACTGAATCATCAACTAAGGTGCCAAGTGCACTATCTCTAACTGAAGGTGCCACAATATCACAAGGTTGATCTGAAGGAGATGAATGACAAGTAATCTCATGTAGGGGACACTCTCTAGACTAATGACTAAGTTTTCTACAGTCGTAGCAAACTCCTGAAGCCCTAACCTGGCGAGAGACAATAACTGAGCTCAAATGGCTGGCCAATTGACACTGAGAGCACTCTTTACTACTATGATCATCCTTCCCGCAGTCATAGCCTTCCTCAAGAACTCTAGGCTGGCGGGGAATACATGAAGCTGTTTTATCAACTAACTCACATATGGGGCACTCTCTGAACCAATGTCCCATCTCGCCACAACCAAAATAAGCTCTTAGAATACATCGAGATACTGCCCCTCCAAATATATGATGGCCGCCACAGCCTGAAGACCCATACCAAAAACTCCATAAGGTCTAATGGGAACTCTTCCACTTATGACCACTACAACTAATCTTAGAGCCACCCATAGTTTAAAACACTACCCATGTACGGGATGCTCATCACCTGGATCCTTCAGTTCTACTCCATAGATCTCTCTACTTATCCCTCTGTAGAAGTTGCAGCAACTTATGATTCAAACACATTTGGCAACATGGGTTATGTCCTGGTGAAAGATGAATGGTGAAAGAGGGAGTCTGCCCGTGCTAAGGCTGAACCTCCAAAGGTAAGTAAATTTGTTTGTAACCCCTCTACCTCTTTGTTGAAGGAACTCGAAGAACTCAAGCAGCGGCCTAAAGCCATTGAAGAAGGTGTTATGTAACTCCAGAAGTCTACTACCATACTCATGAAACTTGGGAAAGTACAAGCTCTGACATAAGTGTGGCCCGACTGGCACTCCATGAACTCAAACAAGAAGGAGTCAAGTTGTTCTCTCAAGTGCTCTCTTGCATGGACTCATTAAAATCCCAAGTCTCTTCCTCGAGTGATGATCTAATTGTCTCTGTTCAAACCTTCTACTCCTACTTTGTTAAAAATATTGAAAAATCCTATGACAAGTTTTGTCATAATATGCATAATACCCTAACATACTTCCTGGTGAAACAGTGAATTGTGAATTTTTATTCAAAAGGAGGTCATATCCCTTGTGTTGATGGGTTGTAAGATAATCTTTACCACACTATTTGCCACAATCCTTTTTTCTTTGTCTCATTAATAGATTATGTTGTTTTGTCTATGTATTTTATTTTTCGCTGTTATTCTTATTTATTATGCCAAAAGGGGAAGAAAGACAGAAACATCAAGAAATCAGGAAGCACCCATCATTCAGGAGGATCAAGTAGTCGACTTTTGATACATAAAGGCCGACTGATACCCAAGAAACTTGGGACAACAGAGATGTTTACAAGTCAGGGAGAGCAAGTCGACTTTTAGAACACAAAGGTTGAATGATGCCCAAGATACTTGGGATAACATAGATGCTTACAAGTCAGGGAGAGCAAGCCGACTACTGTGACAGACAGGAAAGTTAACTGATGTTTATGCTTATTTGTCATTATAAAAAAGGGAGAGATTGTTAGCCTCCTATATTCAAGTTTTAATAATGACAAACTAATGTGTAGACCTTTGTAGGATATTGGAAGATAGAAGGATATCTCACTAGAAGATATGAAGGATAAAAAAAGACTAACTCAACATGGAAGCAAGCAAGAGAGCCAACTCCAAAAATAGAAGAATATCCAATCATAAAAAGGAGGATCACGATATTCAAACAGTATGACAAGAAAATCAATTAAATATCTTGGAAATAAAAGAAGGATCACAATCCCAGAATTACGACAGACCAAATCAATCAGGATATAAAACAAAAAGAAGGAAGGCCACAACCGTTATATGGACATATCTGATATGGACATGTATAATTATGAAAACTGCACCATGTATAGACATATCTGATGTGGACATACATTATAGTGCCATCCTTCAATCAAGGAATCAATCCAAATCTTTGATTAAGAAAAAATCTCTTGGGTATCCTCAAAAAGGGTAACAGCAGGAAAAAAGTGAACACTATAAAAGAAGAGACAAAAGGCTGAAGCACTTGTGCAACTTCAAGAATAAAAACTCAAAGTGTCTCAATCTTAGTCTCATAAGGCTTTGTAATCTTTAACTTACAATAATTATACAAAGAATAGGATCGAGTCAACTTTGTGATTTAAAATGAAGCGGTGTCACAAGATCCGAAGAGCAAAATAAGTCTTCGAAACTTTTTCTCATCATTGTACTCGAAACCAATACTGTAAGATCTAAGAAAACGTTGAAACCTAAGGGGACTGGAAGTAGGCACCACATTGGTGTTCTGAACCAGGATAAATCTCGGTATCTTTACTTTATGCTTGATTACTTATTTGTTTAATTATTTTAAATTTAATCTATCTTGTGAAGTATACTGATCTGCAAGCGAGTCGATTGTGAAGAGTCAATAGTCGACTCATAGAAATTTTTCAATTTACCCCCCTCTTGAATTTTACAACATAATAAATAAACTATGAAATATAAAATTTTTTAATATTTTAGGATTCATTATCACTATGTGTATAACTTTGGCTATGAAATGGTGGGGGAAGGGGAGGAATGATTTGGGGGTGGGGGTTTATTTCATTAAGGAACAATATGATAATTGCATTCTATTTAAGGTAATATGATTTAACATGCTCGAACACCACAATCCAAAAAGATTAGAAATAATATTTTTATCCACGCATCGCGCGGGTATGTATACTAGTATATATATATATAAAAGCAAAACTAAAACAAGATAAGGTGCCAAGTGGCAACATATTAAAATAGCCACGTGGCAACATATTAAAATAGCCACGTGGCAGCTTTTAGGACAAACTTACAAAATATTTTAAGACAAAGTTAAAAGTATTGTAATAAGAATTTTGAATTGAAAGATTAAGTATTTGAATTTGAATAAATTATCCTTTTACAAAAAAGATTTTCATTATCTTAAAAATATAAACTAATAATTAAAGAGTTCTAATAGACATATACTATTTCAAACTTATCTCTTATAAAATTTAAATGTTATAAAATATATTTAAATATAATTTATTTACATATTAAGGAAAGATAATAATAATAATAATAATAATAATAATAATAATAATAATAATAATAATAATAATAATAATAATGGTAGAAGAAATAGTAGTAGTAGTACGTGTGTATATGATAATGATAATAATAATAATAATTAAAAAAAAATAGAGAACAATTATATAAGATTCAAAACAAATTAATTTATTTTTTAATAAAAGATAATAGGACAGAACAAAAAGGACAAAACATATGGAAAGGTTAAAATAAGTTGATACTAATATTTTAGAATTAATATCATTAATTTAAAATATTTTTTTTATTTTTTTTTATTTCTATTATAGAAAACTCCTAATTGGTATCATTAATTTCATATATATTTTTTTTTGCAAACTCAAAATATGTAAACTATAAGATAATCATGACATTTTAGAATTTTATCTTTATAAGATCCTAAAAGTTTTTAGAATCTTATCTTTATAAGATTCTAAAAATTTTTAGAATCTTGAATTTGAAATACATTATCCTTTTTTTAAAAAAAATAAAACTTATTATCTTAAAAATGTAAACACATAATTGAAGAATTCTAATAGACTTTTGCTATTCCAAACTTATCTCTTTTAAAATATAAATTCTATAAAATATATTAAATATAATTTATTTATAAATTAATGAACGATAAAAGTATTATAATATTAATTAGTAACAGTAGTATGTATGTAATAGAAGAAGTAATAATACACTTGACATATTTAAATTTTAAATGAAAGTTAAAAATAAAATTAAAAAAAACACAAATAGATAATAGTACTAGCAGTAGTAGTACGTTGTAGTATTGGTAAGTAGTAGTTGAGCAATAATAATAAACTAATAATAATAATAAATTAAAAAATATGTGAATTAATTTCAAAATTTTCTCTAATTCAGTTTTATATATTATAGGATAAGTATGAATTTTATTTGAAAAGGCTAAGAATAAGGAAATAAAAATAAATTGATCTTCTTATAATAAATTAATATAATATAATATTTAAATTTGGATTTAAGTAGAATTTGTATTCGAATGAAATTCTAACTTCTTAACCTCTCTTATATTTATAATAATATTATTATTATAATTATACTTTAATAATAATAATAATAATTTTAAATATCTAATAAGAAATAAAAATATAATAATAATAATACAAAATAAATAATAAATAAATAATAATAATAATAATAATTTCAATAGTAATAATAGTAGAAGTGGTAGTAATAGTAATAGTAGTAACAACAATAATAGCAGTAATAGTGGCAAACTCGCAATAACAATAATTTTAAACAATAAAACTACATGTTCCCTTATCCCAAGATAAAGATTTTTATTGAATTTAAATTAAAAATCAATTATTTTGTTGTGTATTCCCTTTTTATAGCATATTTAATGGCAGAAGAATTATAATTCTTTGTAGGCTCCTCTTTATTAGCAACTACTAGTATATGTGCCCGCGCGATGCGCGGATAATACTAAAATATTATTTTTAATTATTTCATATTAGAATGTTTCGTTTGAATATGTTAAATCATACTATCTTAGAAAAAAATTATAACTATCATATTATTTCTCAATGAAATACAAAAATAAAATAATTTTTTTCTCCCCTCCCCCAACCCTCCTAGCTCCCACCTCCACCTCCACCTCCAATTTTTTTTTCTAAAAAAAAAAATATACATATCCCCTTCCTCGTCTGCCCTCGTGATTATATAATTTTAATATTATTTATTATCACTTTAAATCACATCAATGTTTGTTACTTAACTTGCTCTAACCAAATAGTTATAGACAAAAAAAATATAATATAAGTTGTATTCTCATCATGATATTCTTGTATATTTTCACTATATAATACAATTAATATTCATACCCATGTGATGAAAAACATTGTGAAAACTCATAGTATGACTTATAATTTATATTACTTTAATAAATATTCTATTATCATCTTATTTCTTAATTCAATGTACTTAATAAGAAATTTTCATGAATTCAATCAATAAATAAAATATGTATTAGAATATATTATAAGTTTCTTAAATAATTTAATTTTATTCTACTCATTTAATAATATCTATATTATTTTTATTTAACTTATTGTTCAAAATTATATCAGAATTTTTATCGGTGAAAAATTATTTTATTTTTAATTTTCTTAAATTAAGTAACCCCCATGACTTTGAACATTCACCTTTAATTTTTTATGTACAATATATATTAATTATTTTCAAAAACTAATTCAAAATATTTATAGCCTTATATTACCTGAATTTTATTTTCATTATTTAATATTTTTATTTTTGACTCATTTTCTGAAAATTACTTCTTTATCAAAATCTCAATATGATTTCTAAGTACATGCACACAAATTAAAATAACCTACAATCCATTCAAATACAAATTCAAACATTAACCAAAATTATATTATTTTTATTAATTTAATTAATCTAGACATTGAAAAAACTTAAAGACCAAAAAAAACTTAATCCAACATATATAATTTAGAAATTATGTTTGTTAATTAAGAGAAAAGTTTCATCATCTCACAAAATTAACTTAGTTTTTTTCTATTAAGTTTTTTCTGCATCTAAAAGTAAAGAAACTTAAACCTATATAATTGTCTATAATATCTTTTCTATAAATAGTAATACATTTAATATTTGTATCACTTGAAATCAAAATCAATTTGTGAGGCATAAAAACTTTGTCCATTGTATAGAAACTTCATGTCGTCTCTCCATATTTTTATCCTGTCAAAATAAAATAAAAATAACATAAAAAATATAATATAATAACATTTATACTATTATTGGTGCATAAGAATCACATCAAAATAAAGTTATTTATTATTACAACTCAAAATTAACTAATTTCTACTATTAATCTTTTCATTACTCTAAATAACTGTTTGAGTTCAAACAGTTCTATAATCCTTCAAATAAGTTTTTTCTTTTAAGTTTTTCTTCAATTGAAAGTGATTTTGAAAAACAATGAATTAATTCAACAGTTGAATGAAACAAAATATCTAAACACACTCCATCAAAAAATATTATAAAAGATATATACAAATGTATATATAATAAATATTCAATAATTTATTTTTAAAAAAACATTACACTACAAACTCAATAAGTATATTAAGGTAAAGAAATTGTCATGAACCTTAACAAAATGGAAGTAATAGAAAAGGATCATATTGGAAACACATATTAAATTATAGTGGAGAAAAATAAGTTGTAACTATAATATTACCCATTAAATCGAATCACAAAAAAATAGATATTGCCATCAATATAAGTTAGTAGACCTTAAAGTTAACAGAAAAAGACGAAGATGAATATCATATCCTTCATGCATATAAAAAATAAAAATTTTAAGTTAAAATTCTAAAAATGAATGAAGAATGAAGCAAAATATTTCACTCTATGATTTATATATAGCAGAGATTAAGAAGCTAGAATCCCATTCCGATTCAAATTTTATTTACATTTAAATTTAAATTCAAATACCATATCAATTTGTAAGAAGAAGATAAGTTTATTATTATTATTATTCATTATCTTATACTTTTTTCAAATATAATCCATAATTATCTTGTTATCTATAAACATGAAATGAAATATATCTGAAATCAATAAGCTAAATTATATATATTTAAAGTAAATAATAAAAAAATAAAAAAGACTAATTTGGTACACTTTCCATCTTCGCTATTCTACCTTTTTTCTTATGTTTTTTCGTTAGTCTACTTTTCTTTCTTTCATTTATTTATTTGTAAAAAATAAATTATTTCTTTGATAAGATTTAGTAACGATTCAAATATATAAATGAATTGCAAGTAAATATAAATGTTAGATTTAGAAAATTTTTAATCCATATTTATAATTTTAAATCTTCGAAAGTAAGGGTGAAGTTTGGGTAATTCATCACAAATAGATATTATAGTTGTATAAATAAGTGCAAATATACTTAGATATTATTATTATTATTATTATTATTATCTTTTTTATTATTATTATTATTAATGCTATTATTATTAATGCTACTGTCACTATTACAACTATAATTACTACATACTTCTATTACTACTGCTTATTATTATTTAATATTTAAATAAAATAAATTTAAATAGATTTGATAATATCAGAAAGAGATAAGTTTATGCAATAGTTATAATGCCCGTAGAACTCTTCTATTATGGGATTCTATTTCTAACAATTGCAAATAAATGTTATTATTTATCATTTATCACTAAGTACTACGTAATCCTCTTCCTAACATTTATCATCTTTTATTTATTATTCTATCATTTTTAAACTTTTATTTAATTATTATTCTACCACTACTATACGTACTACTCCTCTCTATTATTATTATTATTATTATTATTATTATTATTATTATTATTATTATTATTATTACCACTACTACTATTTCGTTCTGCCCCTACTACTATTATTTGTTTATTTATTTATTTATTTAATTTTACTATTATTTTTAGTAGTAGTAATAGTAGTAGAAGCAGTATTTTTACTGTTGTTCGCTGCAAGATACTGCACATATTACACACCACTACAACTACTATTAATTATTATTATTACTATTCTTCTTATTATTATTATTCTACCACTACTACATACTCCTCCTCTCTATTATTATTATTATTATTATTATTATTATTATTATTATTATTACCACTACTACTATTTCGTTCTGCCCCTACTACTATTATTTGTTTATTTATTTATTTAATTTTACTATTATTTTTAGTAGTAGTAATCGTAGTAGAAGCAGTTTTTTTACTGTTGTTCACTGCAAGATACTGCACATATTACACACCACTACAACTACTATTAATTATTATTATTACTATTCTTCTTCTTATTATTATTCTACCACTACTACATACTCCTCCTCTCTATTATTATTATTATTATTATTATTATTATTATTATTATTATTATTATTATTATTATTATTATTATTATTTCGTTCTTCCCCTACTACTATTATTTGTTTATTTATTTATTTAATTTTATTATTATTATTATTATTAGTAATAGTAGTAGAAGCAATATTTTTACTGTTGTTTGCTGCAAGATACTGCACATATTACACACTACTACAATTACTATTAATTATTATTATTACTATTCTTCTTCTTCTTATTCTACCACTACTACATATTCCTCCTCTCTATTATTATTATTATTATTATTATTATTATTATTATTATTATTACTCTCTCTCTCTCTCTCTATATATATATATATATATATATATATATATAATATTTAAATTTTTAAAGATATAGGTTTTAAATTATAAGAGTATATTAACTCTTCAATTATGGATTTCTATTTATTAAGATAATAATTTTTTTTTTTAAAAAGGATAATGTATTTCAAATTCAAATACTTAATTTTTCAATTCAACTTTTTTATTACATATTTTTTAACTCTGTCTTAAATTGTCAGTTGACTTATTCTTGTGTTGTCACTTGGTCTCTTGTCTTGCTTTTAGTTTTGCTTTTATATATATAGATAAGTTTCTGCTCTTTTATTTTTACTTTATTTTTTATATTTATATTTATTCAAATCAATGAGCATTTGACTTTAAATTTAAATGAAATTCGAGTTGCAACAGAGTTTTAACTTCTTATCTTCTCCTATATATACTTGAATAGTGGTATATAATGCTAAGCTTTCTTCTTCTTCTTTTTTATTAATTATTATTGATCTTTAGTTTTATTTACTGCATTATCTATATTCTTCATTTTCTAGAATTTTTATTTGTTTTAATTTTTTTATTTTTTATATGCAGACGAGTGATGATGATATTGCATTCTAATCTATATTTCTATCATATTCAAGCCTGAATTCAAGTAAGTAATATTTTTCATTATGATTTTGTTTCTTTGATTTTTTTTAAAGATAAATTCATTTAATTATGTAAATAAACTTCAGAATTATGTTGAATATACACATTTTTGAAATGTATATTTGATTTGCTTACTCTAATATAGTCCTTATAAATTGTTGATTTGAAAAATATTGAAAATGATGTTTTATCCTAAATTATAATACTCTACAAATGTATATTTGAAACTCAATTATAAAAAGTAGAGATACGAGGACACTGAGACATAATAATGATTTTTTATTTCAAAATAAGGGTATTAAAGAAGAAGATGATTTATGTATAATATTTTTGACAAGTAACTTCATTTATCTTTTATTAAGAATTTCAAAAGAGGAAAGTATATGAATATACAATTAATAACAAAAAAGTTGATAATATCAGAACATATTAATGAAATGAATCTATTTAACTCATATTTAATGTATTAGATAACTTCTATTTTAATTGGGTGAATCTGAAATTTAATCTATTATAAAAATTTATTAAAATATGAAGAAAGTGGATAAAATATAAATAACCATGCAGATAGACTTATAATTGATTGTCCACTTCTACTCAAAATCTAAAATTGCACTAAAAAAATAAAGATCTCAAAAAAAATAATTTTTAAAAAGTAGGAGTGCTTGGGTGGAAGTGGGGGTCTTTGTGAAAGAATTTTTTTTTTTTTAAAAAAAAACTAGGAGGGGGGGGGGGGGGGAGGTTTGTGGAGTTTTGGGCGAGTGGTGGTGGAATAAAAAAATAATTTTTAGAAAAGACCTAGGGGTGGGGCAGAAAAAATTCTAATTTTTTTTATTTTTCAAAAACATAAAAATACTTGAGGTTTGGGGCGGGGAGGGGGAAGGTAGTTGGAAACCCAAAATTTAATTTTTTCGATCATGTTAGAAGACGGCCTACGTCAAAAAAAAATTAGGGGCATGGGTAGGTTGGAGGTGGTAGATAGAAAAAAAAAATTAGATTGGAAATTTAAAATTGTTCAATTCTCTAAGGGGTTGTTTGATTGGGGACAAGTTATCATCCTATTAGGTATTTCGAAATAAGTTATCTCATTATGTATATGAGACAACTTATTTTATCACTATGGTATAAATGACGGAATAAATAATCTTGGGACTAGCTAATACCTCTAACCAAATATATGATAAAATAAAACTGACATCCTTATATTATTATACCTTATATCTCACACGAAACAACTCTTAAGGGTAAAATATAGGTAAGCTCATAAGCAATCTATTATTAATCACCCAATTCATATTTTACTGACACTTAATATGGACGAACATATCAAATTATTATGGAATCTTCTTCTAATCTATATTTCAATTATTTTGTTATGCATAGCAATACTTATTTATTTAATTTCTATATTATGAATTAAAAGAAAAGAAAACTTAACTGCTTATTCGTGTAACACAAATTTTTTTATTCAAATTCAAATTAAAAAAAGTAAAGTAATTAAAATACATTAGAAAAAATGTACATCAAGGATTGAGGTGAGGGCGGGGGTGAGGGAAATTTAAACTAATTTCGAGAATATCGCGAAGTAATTAGATCATAGACATATTACTATTTATAAGTTTTAAACGGAACAAATGAGGGAGAATAAAATAAAAATTAACTATAAAACAATCAATATTAAAAATTTGAAATTGTAAAATTATAAGGAAAAATATGAAACATAAAAGTTTTTTACAGTCATATAATTGTTTTTACTCATACAGATTTTATTAGGAGTCGGAGAGAGAAAATATTAGTAATCTACTTCCTCCGTCCCATTTTATCCATCTCAAATTGGGATGACACAGCTATTAAGAAAATAATGATTGGTAATGAACTTTACCATTTTGCCCCTCTTAATTGTGTCTTGTTGTTAGTTCCAATATTGATGGATGACTAATACCAAAACACCATTTATATTCTTAATGGTGTACTCTTAATGATACTCCTCTTTGCAACATTTTTCAAGAATGCTAATAATAAGGAGTAATCAATTACATTAAGGGTATAATTGAAAAAAAATTGTCTTGTCTTAATAAGTAAAAAAGGATAAGTAAAAAAGGACAACAAATTAGAAAATTTGGGACGAGTAAAATGAAACGGGGGGAGTAATATCTTTTAATTGTAGATAACATAATAAAGTAAAAAAATAAAGCGTAAATTATTTAAAAAATCACATGATTGTTTTTCTTCATAGATTTGGTTAGAGATAGGTGAATTGGGGTTTTGGTTTGGGTAGAGGGGGGTAAAAATAATAGGGCTAAAGAAAATAGGGTGGGGGTGTGGAGGTGGAGGTGGGTGGTGTGGAGGTAAAATTTTTAAAATTTATTTTCACATTTTATGGAGAAATAGTATGATGGTTATAATTTTTAAGGTAATATGGTTGAACGTGATTTGAACAAGACATCTCAATATGAAATTACTAATAGATTTTTTTAAATATTATCCGCGCATCGCGCGGGTACATATACTTGTATTTATAAAAAGAAAAAAGATCAACGTGAGTGTATTTAGGAAAAGATGAAGATTTACATATAATTTATATATGACATTTAAATGTAATAAAAATAAATAAATAAATAAATAAAGACTACAAGATCATTATAATGAATTAAAAAAAAAGGTACTCGAAACAAAACCAAAATAATAAGAATGCGTAGAAATAATGTTTTTTCGCTACCAACATGGATTGTGGTGCAGTGGTGGGACTGCTCATCTTTAACCAACGGTCTCGGATTCGATGACAAAATTCTGTTGGGAGCGCTACCCCTTAATGGGCTCTGCAACGCGCGATTCAGATTAGTCGGGGCTCCAATGCGGGTACCGGACACTGGATGGAAAATAATAATAAAAAATTTCGTTATTGAATAAGCAAAGTAATAGATGCACCTCATCCAAATTAAAAGAAACAAGTTTCTCAAAGCAAGAGATAACCTTTGCAGTTTCAGGAGTGTCCAATTTACTTGCTTGATGAGACTTCATCACCTTATATTTTGATAAAAATAAGAGATTCAAAATTCATACTTCAATAACTGGATACTTTCTGCTAACACATTGAGATGAATAAGACTACAACAGGATCAACAAATAAGGAAATAATAAAGGTTAAGCAAAGAAGAAAGTAAGATGAACGACGAATGCACAAATATATAGGCATGAAAATAGGCGTGCTTCACATTTGTGGTTGGATACCCACATTTTCCTCAATCAGATATAACATCTTATTGTCAAACAACACAATTAGAAAGATCCAAAACTCCAATAATTCTTTGCGAACCAGCTCCTTCATGGTTTATTCACTGTATGTCGATCAGAATCAGAAAATAGAGAACCAATCTCAAGAGGACAGTCGTTGTGAATATGGAATAATTGAATACTTTATAGAACTACATGGATTCATCTTCTTTCGAACAAGTTTTAATTTGTTTCATCTTTGTGTATATTCAAATACAAAAAAAAAAACACTTATGATAAGGAATACGTTTGGATACATTCTTATTCTTATATATGTTTTGAATTTCATCATTGATATTATTAGTTTTAAATCAAATTTATATAACCTTATTCAAGCTTCCAAATTACTTGGAGTTACCTTATAGATTTAGGACTTCCAATTTGGAATGAAATTAAAACCTTAAAGATTTACGACTTTCAATTTGGAATGAAATTGAAGAAAACTACTATACATACCCGTGTGATGCACGGATAATATTACAATATTATTTCTAACGTTTTATATTGAAATATCTCGTTTGAATATGTTAAATCATATTGCCTTAGAAAAGCTTTAATTATCATGTTATTTTTTAATGAAATGTCAAAAAAGTAAGAAAAGAAAAAAAACTCAAACTCCGCTTCGCACCCCCAACCCCCTTAATATTTAAAAACAAAAGAGCCCCCCCCCCCCCACCCCCCCTACACACAAGAAAAAATGCCTCCATCCTTTTTCACCTCTAATTAAATCTATACCAAAAAAAAATAATTACTATGTAATTGTAAAAAAAAAATGATAGTTCATATTTTTTGTTTATATTATTCACAATTTAAAGATATTAGACTGTTACCCCCCCCTTCAACCCTGCTTCCCACCCCCACCCCTTTAATATTTTTAAAAAAGAAAACTCCCCCCCCCCCCAACCCCAACCCCCAGCATACACAAATACCTCCATCCTTTCTTCAACTCTAATCAAATCTATATAAAAAACCAATCACGTCATTGTAATAAAAAGTATATTTTATTTTCTAAAGATATTAGATTATTAATTACACCCCTTGCCTCCATCTCCTTTGCTCTAATCAAACTTATATAAGTAAAAAAAATCATGCAAATATAAAAAAAATTATATTTCACATTTTTCGTTATTATAAAATTTACAATTTAAGATTTCAGATTGTCAAAAATAATTTAAATTTTTATGTTACCGTCCCCCATCTCTTTTGTTTAAAATATGTAAGTGGTAATATGTGTATTATCTAATAACTGAATTATATTCTTAAAAATAGTATAAATTGTTTACAATTTAAAGATTTTAGACTGTAAAAAACAATTCAACTTTTTATTCTATTGCCCCCTATCTCTTCTGTTTAAAATTTAATAGCAATACGCCTATATTACTTAATTATATTTTAAAAATAGTTCAAATTCGCCTCTTCCCCCATCTCCATCCCACCTCGAATCCTCAATGTACATTTTTTCTATTGTATTTTAATTACCTTACTTTTCTCTAATTTAACTTTAAATTAAATTATTTTTTTATATTACACATAAGTAGCTGAGTTTTCTTCTCCTTTATCTCAAAATATAGAAATTAGAATAAATAAATTTTTCAATGCATAACAAAATATGGAATATACTCCAAAATAATCTAATATGTTAGAATTGATTATAATTTAAAATTCATGTCAAAAGTTTCACATCTATAGAAATATAATCTTGTATCATAGTCTATTTTGAGTTTTTTTGCTTGAATTCAAAAATTTTATTAACTTTGTACTAAACATTAAAAGGAATTCCATAATGCTTATACAATTTCTTGAATATGAATTTTAAAGAAGTAAACAAAATCATGAATTTATTATATGAAAAATAATTTAATTTGTAACTTGTGAACATCATGTTTAGTTGAGAAAATAGCCAAATGCCCCCCTAATCTATACCTCGATTCTCAACTACACACTCTAATTTTACGAGGGTCCTATTACACCCCTAAAATAATTTAAAATGAAATAAATTCCACCCTAAATGGGCATAGCCAGTCATGTGTCATATGGTGAAACACACGCGCTTGACATGTGTATTTCACCAATTTTTTATTTTTTTTAAATTCTCTTTCTTCTTCTTCTTCTTCTCTTTCTCCTTCTTCTTCTTCTTCTCCTTCTCCTTCTCCTTCTCCTTCTCCTTCTCCTTCTCCTTCTTCTTCTTCCTAAGCAATTTTTTATCCTAAATCACTGTAAACACCATTGTAACCTCAAACCATTTTTGTGTCTAACAAGTATCAACTAAATGAAAATTGTTATGTGTTTAATTAGTGACAATTCAAAATTGAATGAATATCCAAGTGGGGACGGTAGCTCCAACAGATCTCAAGATACGGGAGCAAGTTCATGCTACCCCTTCATCCTAATTTTGACTCTTATCAAAATAAATTAACATTCATCTACTATCCATCTTTCATCAGAACAGAAGAAGAAAAATGGATATTAAAAAAGCTTCAAAGTCAACCATGACAAATTTCAAACGAGAAAAATAATAACAAAAAAAAGTGGTGGAAAATGAACACAACTACCATGGAGAAAAATGAAGGGGAAGAGGATGATATTGAAACCGTTAAAAACCAAAGCGAGGAAAACTAGTGATGAAAATGAGAATAAAAAATCATCAAAAGTTTTTCTCTTTGTTATAATTCTGTAACGACCTAAAAATTTGATGAAATATGTGAAATTTATGATTTTATGTGATTTGACTATTTTACGCCTTCCCTTAGTTGTATTATGATATTTCTGGGGTGTGGGAGTGATTGACATAATTTTTGATGTATTTTAGTATAATTTATGCGATATTGTAATTTTTGATGGCTTCGAGAGACTTATTTTAGACTTATGGGGATATCTTTTGATACGTGTGATGGATGGCTGAACGAACTATGCCAACAACTTTGAAATATCAATTTTAGGCTGGTAGAACTTTGGTTTGGGTCCTAATGTACCCAAGGTCATTTCGACCTATTGGTAAAAAAGTTGAAAAATTAAAAATATGGGTGTGGGACCCATATTTGATCGAAATAACTTCGAATAAAAAATACGACTTTACCAATAGATTTAGAATATCGATTTTAGGGTGACATCATATTTGGTGTGATTTTACGACTTTTAAATCTCATTTCGACCCTCGATTTGAAAATTTATAATGTCGGATTTCGGGGGTTAACTTTGTGAAAATAATAGTTTTTTCAAAAATCTGACTTTTCCAACGCGTCTAGAACGTCTAATTTAGTATGGTTTCATAGTTCGTTTGTATATATCGGACTCCAAATAAATCCCAGACACTCCGTCGAAGCCCGTTTCGACTTAAGGAAAAAATCTGCACTATATATTGCACTATTTATTGGCCCATTTTGTCTATTCTTTCACTTTGCCTCTTGAGAGTTAAACCATAAATTAATGTGGAATCTTAAAAGTGAAGTTTGTGGGAGCTTGAGAAGCTAGATTAGTACCTATTTCTTGATTTTATTACAGATTTAAAGTAAGAACTCACCATTTTCTTAGTAATTTCTTGATAAATTTTTCAAAATTTCAAAAATCTTAGGGCTTGATTTTAAACTTTAAGTTCACTTCTTTTCATTTGAATAATATTTTTATCTTAGAATTATTAGTTTTTCATTAATTTAACCTTCAAAACAACTTTGATTATTGATTTTAACCCGGATTTCAAAGATTTTACCCGATAAAGCTCAAAAATGGAGTTTCTTCAATTTGAACCTCGTTTTTACTCGATTTAACTTGGGTTTTCAACTGTAGATTTCTAGAAATATGGAGAACATATTTTTGAAGTAAAGTTTTGATTTTGCCCTTCTTTTTCAGAAACCAGTTTCGGTGGTCTATTTTGACCTCGACTGAAAAGTATTCAATATGGTTATTGTTGGTTTTGTTTTGACACAAAAATTTAATATTTGATATTTTTAGTGGAGTTTGGAATTTTTCATGAAATATAAGGTCATGGGTTCGAAGTATAGCGAATCGATTTTGGCTTTTGAGGTAGGTTATAGCTTAACTCGTTCAGACAAGATTGGATAATAAATGATGATATAAAATGCATGTTAAGGGTGAGAACTAATCATGAGAAATGACTATCTATGTGTTGTGTCCATGTGGGGGGCCTATATGTGATGTAATTATCAAAATTGAGATATTATGTGATATGTGTGACCGTGTGGGGTCCTATGTGATATTGATAGCTTTGAATACATATGAATAATTTTATTTTTTAATATGCTTAATGTGGTACTATTGATGCATTGTGATTATATTCATAAATTATTAGCATACGAGACATGTGAAAATTCATGAATAAAACAGAGATAATGAGTGGATATTGGCTTACGTGGTTGTGAAAATGTATCATTGTGGTTAGTTGTGGAAATATATCATGTGATTGATTATGGAAATATATCGTCTGGTTGATTGTGGAAATACTAATTATGATTGGCTGTGAGTATTACATCTCCATATCATACTCATTCATCAAACATTGGTACCACCGTAGCAACATTTGAGAAACACTGGCAACACCTGATAACACATTTTTAAGGGATCTGTCGGAAAGAAGATATGAGATATGTGGATTGTATATGGGTTGACGACCCCCCATGGGTTCTGCATTGAGAGGCTTGCCTTCGTAGGTGTATACGGGGATTGTGCGACGATCTCGGAGATTGTGCAATGACCTCGTGCATCATCATCATTATCATATACATTTGCACTTACTTTATTGTGATGTGTTGTATTACCATATTGACTTATCATCTATGTATTTATCGTATCTTCTTTTACTTGTATTTGATGATCTTGTATATACATGTTTTCCCTTAAACTTCTTACATGTGATATAATACGTACTTGTGTTCTATCTTGGTGTGATGTTGCAATATATGTGATATATATTAGAATTCTTAATGCAAGAAGTGTGGGCTACCGTTGTAGGATATTTTTTGATTGTAGGTGACGTGCCCTTAGTGTATATTTTGTATGCTTTATTTACTACTTTACTTGGTCGGCCTATGATACCCACTGAGTACAAGTGGACCGTACTCATGCCTACTGTGCTATTTCGGTGTAGGTCCTAACTCAAGTGTGCCTCAACTTGATTGACTCGGGAAATTGTTGGAGCTTTCAAGGTAGCGGTTGGACATTCATGCATCCGAAGTTCACCTCTATATTTTTATAGTAGATATATCTTTATTAGTATTCAGAGACAAATATTATTCCTTTGTGGTTATTTTTTTGATGTATTTGACTCTTGGATTGTATTGGTAGTTCTTACACTATTGACACCTGGTTTTGGGCATGATTGGTATTTTGGATAAATTCTTTCTGCATTGTTATAACTACTTGTATGGTTCAACTTTGTTCTAGAAGCCTTACCTTGGATATTTCTGCCTTTTCTTTTTTCTTTTTGTATCAGTTTGTGTGATACACTTACTTATCAAGGTACACTCCGACAAGTGCCATGATGACTCTTATTTTTGGGTCATGACAAATTGGTATCAGAGCAGCCAGGTTCATTGGTCTCAATGGTGTAAGAATGAGTTATCTAATATAGTCTCGCGGATCGGTACGTAGACGTTCGTATCTATCTTTGAGAGGCTAGAGGCCATCTTTAGGAAACTTCTCTTATTTTATTCTTTATTGTGTGAAGTTCTTTCATACCTTGTGTTCTGAGTTGTGTTTCACTCTTTCTGCGTAGATGGTGTGACTTATATTACATCGTATCAGTTGAGAGATACAACAAGAGATTGGTGGAGGTCACTTGTTAGTTGTAGACCCTTTGATTCTCTTGAGATGACTTGGGATTAATTCATCGAGGCTTTCCTAGAGAGATTTATGCCTTTTAGTTTGAGAGACCGTATATCAGATGGGTTTGATTATTTACAGCAGGGCTCTAAGACAGTTGTTGAGTATGAGGCACGCTTTCATGCCCTATCCAGATATTTCTATGATAGTATTTCCACCAAGTCTGAGCAGATACAAAACTTGTAAAGGATTTGGATGTCTCCCTTCAGTTGGCTATGACTCAGATGATTGTATTTGGAGAATATTTTCAAAGTATTATGGATTATGCTGAGATGACAAGGGGTATTCTTAGTGCATCTCAAGGAGGCACCAATAAGGCATGATGTTTTGATGATTTCAGGAGTCAGACCTCTCGAGGTAGAGATTTTTGAGGTTCTTGTGGATACCATGGTAGGCCAGTGCAGGCAACTTTACAGAGTTTAGGTGGTGGATCTTCTAGTTTAGCAGTTCAGGGTGGCCATTCGAGCCAAGTTGTACCTTCTCATATTGAGACTGGTTGTAGAGATTGCTATGCGTGTGATGAGATTATCCATATGGCCAGGGACTGTCCCCACTAGCTAATTTAAGCTACTTCTATATTAGTATTGGGAGGTAGGGGTACTACCAGTGGATCAAGAGGTAAAGATGGTGAAGCTTGCGATGGTGGTCGTGGGCTACTCAACCATTGAGGGTCGTGATCAGTGTTATGCTATACCAACCAGACCTGAGACAGAGACTTCTGATATTGTGATTACAGGTATCGTCCCCATTTATTTCAGACCTGCATCTGTATTATTTAATCCTGGATCAACTTTCTCATATATATTTGTGTATTTTACTTTGGGTTTTGATTCTGTTAGTGAGCCTCTTGTCATGCCTATTTATGTATCTACCCTAGTAGGTGATTCCTTAGTGGTGGACCCGATGTTGTGTTGTGACTTTTGTTGGGCGTGAGACTTTGGTAGATTTGTTTGTATTAGATATGATTGATTTTGATATTATTTTAGGTTTGGATTGGTTGGCTCTTTATCATGTTATTTTAGATTGTTATGCCAAGACCATATCTTTAGCTTCACCGGGTGTGCCAAGGAAGGTTTGAAAGGGTGCACTTTATTCGGTCATAAGAGGATTATATCTTTTGTTCAGGCTCGTAAGTTGGTTGAAAAGGGATGTTTATCTTACTTGGCCCATATTCATGACACAAGTATTGTATCACCTCCTTTCTTGGATTCGGTTATATTGTTCGTAAGTTTATGGATGTGTCCTACGAACTTGCCTGGTATGCCTCTGGATTGAGATATTGATTTTACTATTGATGTTGAGCCGGGCACCAAGCCTATTTCTATTCTTCCTTATAGGATGGCCCCAGTAGAGTTGAACGAACTGAAGGATCAGTTGCAAGAGTTTTTAGATAAGAGATTTATCCGACCTAGTATTTGACCTTGTGGTGCGCCTGTCTTGTTTGTGAAGAAAAATGATGGTTCTATGCGGATGTGTATTGATTATCGATAGTTGAATAACGTGAAAGTTAAGAATAAGTATCCTCTTCGTTGCTTTGATGATTTGTTTGATCAGCTTCAGGGTACTGCAGTGTTTTTAAAGATTGATTTGAGGTCCAGTTATCACCAGTTGAGGATTAGAGCTTCGGGTGTTCCGAAAATAGCCTTTTGAACTCGATATGGTCATTATGAATTCTTGGTCATTTCCTTCGGGTTGACCAATGCCTCTGCCGCGTTTATGGAGTTGATGAACTGGGTGTTTCGACTGTATCTTGACTCTTTTGTTATTATATTAATAGATGATGTCTTGGTTTATTTCCAGAGTAAGGTTGAGCATGAGGAGCATTTGCGGATTGTGCTTCAGAGATTAAGGGATGAGGGGTTGTATGCCAAGTTTTCTATGTGCGAGTTTTTGTTGGAGTCTATTTCTTTCTTGGGTTATGTGGTGACTAAAGAGGGTATTATGGTTGATCCAGCCAAGGTTACAACAGTTCGTGATTGGGCTAGACCTACTTCGCCCACTGAGATTTGGAGTTTAGTTGGCTTAGCAGGTTATTATCGGCGTTTTGTTGAGGGTTTTTCATCCATTTTAGCTCCATTGACCAAGTTGACCCAGAAAATGATTTTTTTAGTGGTTTGAAGCTTGTAGGGTGAGCTATCAAAAGCTCAAAGATTTGTTGACTTTAGCTTTTATCTTGACTTTGCCCAAGGAGGGCGTGGGTTTTACCGTATTTTGTGATACTTCAGGTATTGGGTTAGGTGCTGTGTTGATGCAGGAGGGAAACATGATTGTTTATGTGTCTCATCAGTTGAAGCCTCATGAGAGGAATTATCCTACCCATGATTTGGAGTTATGCGCAGTCGTGTTTGCCTCGAAGTTGTGGAGGTACTACTTGTTTGGAGAATGTTGTGAGATCTTCTTGGATCATTATAGACTTCAGTACTTCTTCACCCAACTAGATCTTAATATGAGGCAGCACTATTGGATTGAGTTGCTTAAGGATTATGACTTGACTATTCTCTACCATCCGGGCAAGGCTAATGTGGTTGCGGATACCTTGATCCAAAAGTCAACTAACATGGGTAGCTTGGCACATCTTTTGACCCATGAGAGGCCTTTAGACTTAGAGGTTCAGTCTTTAGCTAACCAAATAGTTAGGCTTGATATTTCGACATCCGTGTGTTTTTGGCATTTATGGAGGCTAGATCTTCTTTGATGGAGTAGATTTAAGCTCATCAGTTTGATGATGTTGGACTGAGGTTGATTTAAGATAAGGTGTTGAGTGGGGAGGCTAAGAAAGCCTCACTTGATTCAGATGGAGTTTTGAGTATTGGGGGTCGAGTTTGTGTGCCGAGAGTGGGTGATTGGATTAGGTTGATCTTGGAGGAGGCCCATTATTCTAGATATTCCATCCATCCTGGTGTGACTAAGATGTTTCATGATTTGAGACAACATTACTGGTGGGGTGGTATGAGGTGAGATATAACGGATTTTGTGGCTCGTTGCCTATGTTGTCAGCAGGTAAAAACTAAGCATATGTGACCTGATGGGTTGCTTTAGAGGTTACCCATTCTCGTGTGGAAGCAAAAACAGATCACCATGGACTTTGTATCTGGTTTTCCTCATAAATCTCATGGTTCTGATAGTGTTTGGGTTATCGTGGACCCATTTACCAAGTCAGCTCATTTTATTCTGGTTTAGGTCTCATTTAGTTCTGAAATGTTAACCCATATCTATATTCGTGAGATTGTGCATCTTTATGGTGGGCCGATGTTTATTATTTTGGATTGAGGTTCTGTGTTCACATCTCACTTTTGGAAGATTTTTCAGGATCAGTTGGGTACTCAGGTTAATCTTAGCATGATGTTTCACCCCCAGATTAATGGTTAGTCGGAGTGAACTATTCATGTTTTGAAGGATATACTTTGCACTTGTGTGATGGATTTTGGTGCCAGAGGGAGTAGCTTTTGGCTTTACCTAAGTTTGCATATAATAATAGCTACCATTTCCTTATTGATATGGCTCTTTTTGAGGCATTGTCACTTCCCAATCGGTTGGTTTGATGTTTCAGAGGTGAGAACTCGAGGAACGAACTTGCTTCGTAAGTCTTTAGATATATTTTGGATCATGAAGGATAGACTTAGAGCGGCTCAGAGTAGGCAGAAGTGTTATGCTGATCATAGACTTCGTGCCTTGAGATTTGGTGTATGAGATCATGTTTTTCTTTGAGTTTCACTCATTAAAGGTGTGATAAGGTTTGGGAGGAGGGGAAATCTTAGCCCCAGGTATATTATTCCATTTGAGATTCTTCAGACTATGGGTGATATGGCTCATGGGTTGGCTTTGCTCCCTGATTTATCAGTTATTCATCTAGTTTTTCATGTTTATATGCTTCACTGCTATATTCTTGATGAGTCTTATGTCATTCGTTGGGAGTCGGTTCAGCTAGATGAGTTGTTGTCCTTTGTTGAGGAGCTGGTCTCCATTTTGGCTATGGATGTTAGGCAGTTGCGCTCTAGAGTTATCCCTGTGGTTAAGGTTTAGTGCAAGATCGATCTATAAATGAGGCTACTTGGGAGGTTGAGTCTGATATGCGTAGTTCCTATCCCCAGTTCTTTGTTGATTCAAGTAATTCTTTTGCCTTTAGTTCGAGGACGAACTAGATTTTTAGTGGTAAATGATGTAACAACCTAAAAATTTGATGAAATATGTGAAATTTATGATTTTGGATGATTTGACTGTTTTACGGCTCCCCGTAGTTTCATTATGATATTTCTGGACCGTGGGAGTGATTGACATAGTTTTCGATGCTTTTTGGTTCCATTTATGCGATATTGTGGTTTTTGATGGCTTCGAGAGACTTATTTTGGACTTATGGAGATATCTTTTGATCCATGTGACAGATGGCTAAATGAACTGCGCTAGCAGCTCTGAAATATCGATTTTAGGCTGATATACCTTTGGTTCGGGTCCCAATGTACCCAAGCTCATTTTGACCTATTGGTCAGAAAGTTGGAAAATTAAAAATATGGGTGTGGGATCCACATTTGATCAAAACAACTTCAAATGGAAAATCCGACTTCACTAGCAGATTTGGAATATCAATTTTAGGGTGGTAACTTGTTTGGTGTGATTTTACGGCTTTTAAATCTCATTTCGACCCTCGATATGAAAAATTACAATTTCGGGTTTTGGGGGCCAACTTCGTGAAAATAACATTTTTTCAAAAATCAGACTTTACCAACGTGTCGAGAACGTCGAATTTAGTATGGTTGCATAGCTCGTTTGTGTATATCGGACTCCAAACGAATTTCAAACACCCCGTCGAAGTCCGTTTCGACTTAAGGAAAAAAAATTCACTATATATTGCAGAAAATCTGCAATTAACAACTTATTTTTAACCCCTTTTGGCCCATTTTGTCTATTCTTTCACCTCGCCTCTTGAGAGTTAAACCACAAAATAGCGTGGAAGCATAAAAGTGAAGCTTGTGAAGCTAGATTGACACCTATTTCTTGATTTTAATATGGATTTAAGGTAAGAATTTGATAACGCTCAAATCACTCCCATGATTAAGGGGTGAGGCAGTCGTTGTCAATAACCCAACTAGAGTTGGGGTCGAATCCACAAGGAGTGAATTATAAACTTCGAGTCTTATGGGTGTTCTAGTTACAAAAAGGGTACATGGAATGCTTACAAATACGACATGCAAATTAAAATGGGGAATATGAGTTAAGAATGATTTGTAACAATTGTTGATTAATAATGCATGAATATGACACTTTCGATCTAAAATTAAGGAGAGAGAGGGTCTTGGGATTATGTCTACATAAGAGTAAAACATGTGGGTTGATGATGGTCTAACGTGAAGCTTAGTTGCTGACCAAAGGATAGGCTAGGTCAAAAGTCATTGTTGTCAATCTTTCAATAAAACTACAATGATTTCACCCATTGTCTCTTTCGAGCACCCAAAAAGTGTACGATTCGTAATCACCCAAAACCTCAATCAAGCATCCCTATTTCTAGGATGATGCTCTTGAAATGATTTACACTCCAACTATACTTATTTCTAAGATTGCAAAAAGTAGTAAACCATAGGCTTAATTATCCACCATTACCTTGTCCCCCTATAACTCTTTTCTAAGGATGTTATGGGTTACCTCAAGTTCACCTTCATTCCTCTTTCAAGGATAATGAAGGGTTTTTAGGGTTTGGGGTTTTCACCCATCAAACCCATTTAGGGATTTGGGGTTTTCACCCATCAAATTCCAACTCATTAACCCAAGCAATGGTAGAATCCATACTGAACAACTAAAATTCAAGCAAACACATCAATACCCATACACAATTACACTTTAGTTCCACATAATCCCAAGACTAAAGAAGTTAGCTACTCATGAGATAGGAGAAAAGATTTTTACCAAGTATTTTACCCATGATGTTCATGATGATAAAGGATAAAAATAATATTCAATTCCACACACTAATGTCACTAATTTCCTTTTGGAATAATAATTACAATAACTATGAACAATTATTTTTCACTCCAAATTCTAGGGTTCTTTCTCTCCCTCTCTTCCACCCCCTTTAAAGTGTTTTGAATCCTCCATATAAGTCTTTGATTCAGCAGCCAGGATTGACTACAACACCCTTTATTCATTTTTCCCGCTGTACCGAAGGTCGCGGAGCTTCAATTACAATCTCGCAACCGCGATCGCGGCTATGACCGAGCGATCGCGGTGTGTGGCCATTTTGACAGACAACGATTGCGTTCTTCTGATCTCAGCTGCGTTACCCGAGGCTAGATATGCTCCCTACTTAACTAGCTGCGATCGCATGTTTAGACCGCGACCGCGATAACTGAGGCCACTTTCGCTTTGGGTCATTAGCTACATTTTCTTAATTTCTTTTATCATTTCAAGCCCCAATCCACATCTTTCCACCCCTTCAACTCTATGCATGCAAAGAGTGGATATTAGTGTATTTCATCACAATTGTGTCTCGTTTATTCATTCAAAACAAGGTAATGTACACTATGTTTTGTGAGAATGAGTGGTAAAATCATCACTCACCAACACCCCCAACTTAAAGCATTTTCTTGTCCTCAAGCAACACTATCTCTTACCATGAGACACAATCGTTTATGCCCAAACTTCATGCCTTAAAAATCATAATGACTTTAACCTTAGTCGCTACCACAAGTAGCTCATTGCACATGGGCTAAGCTAATTTCACTACAACCCTCATTATAAAAGGCTATATCCAAGGCTACATAGGACTTTAAAGAGCGACCAAGCAACAAAAAAAAAATACTCTAAAAGTGACTCCCTTTCGACCACAACTAAGCTATAATCCATTTTACTCATTACCGAAAGGTGAAAAAATCACCCACCTCAACTTGTTTCACATGCCAACATCACAAGAAAAATAATTCCTCACACCAAGCTACAAAATATGCAACAAGGAATTTTAAGTGGACAACTCTCTCCCTCACAAAAGAAATCTCCATGCAACAAGTGTCATACCATAGTCTTGCCCCTATTGTCAATCACCACCGCAAAGAAAGTAAATGGTTGGAGATCTCAAAGGGATTTCTAATCTTTTAACATAGGTTCGGGTTAGGATCGGATATCAATTGGGAAGAACATGTCTACAATCTTCCTTGAAGATCTACATCACACATTTTCAATCCTTCTTTTTGACTATGGGCCCCTCTTCTTTGTTTTCTTTCTTTTATCATGACTGCCTTTTATTTCCTTTGTTTACCCAACTTCTTTCATCTCTTTTTCTTGTGCTTTCACGTAATTCTTTTCTTTATTCAACTCTTTCTTCTTTTATTCGATTCTTTTCAAAGTCTAGGCATATTAGGCATATAACTACATCTTTGTGGCACCAAACTTAATTCCATCAATCTTTACCACTCCCAACTTAGGATTTTAATATCGAATTATATTTTTAATTTTAAGGAGGGTATGGTTCAAAAGAGGAATAAAAAAATGGTTTACGGCTTTTAATGTGTTTTTCAAAGAAAGGATCAAAGGTTCAAAGTGGGTAACTAGGGATTATATTTATGCTTGGGTAGCCTTTTTAGGCTACAGTGGGCTTCCAAAATCACAAAGGTGGCCTATGATCATTTCTCCAACCAAATACAATCATCATAGCTTTGAAAGACTAACGGGGCAAGTTCTAGATAACACAAGTATACAAAGATGCATGCAAATAGTTATCCACACATAGCATATAAAATTTTCCAAGGGAGCTCAAAGGTCCCTCCCACTAGAAACAAATTTGGAGTATTTATTTTAATTCACAAGTCAAAATTTATAAAGCCACAAAAAGAGAAAAAGTTTTGTTACAACATTGCTCACGTCCATGCCCTTGATTTTTTAAAACTTTTGGATGGAGAGGGTTGATCATTTTGCATTAGCCTCTCACACAATTTTCTAAACTATGGCTACAACCAAAGCCTTAGTCTCACATTTAGGCTCAAAATGGCGAACTACCCATATGCCTACTCAGACTTCACCAATGGTGTACAAAGTGACCCTAACTTTACAACATCCAATGCCACAGGTACTCAGACTTCCCTTGTATTCTTGACATTTATGCTACGGATACTCAGAATTCCCCTGTTTTACCCGTAAGAAGGTCGTCACTCAATCTATCTTAGGGCAAAGTTCATCCCCAAGTAGCCTTGCTACACCCCCAACTCAAAGGCCAGAAGTGTCCCCACTGAAGTAAGTTTAAGATGTGAAAGGGATGAGAAAGGCTTTCAAGGACAACAGGCAGTATAGGGTTCTGAAGACGCGATCACGTCACGCGATCGCGGTCTGCAAACCGCGATTGCAGTAACTGAGACTGAATTCCCCTGTTTTTGCTCTATTTTTAATTTCCTGCATAGCTTTCAATTTTCCAACTTCGTTTTCCCCTATTTTTTGCGTACACTACTTATGTTAAAAGACCTACAAAGCATCAAAACAAACACAAGATGAGTTAAAATGGGTTGCCTCTCATTAAACGCCTAATTTAACATCGCGACAAGACTCTCCCCTTTTATCTCATAGCATCTTTGATGTTAATACACTCTACCTTGTCTACCATGAGGATTCTTTCGTTGTAATGCTTCATCCTTTGACCTTTATTATGAATTTTCTTCCTTCATTATCTTCCAATTCAACTGTACCACTTGGGTAGACATTAGAAATCACAAATGGTCCCAACCACTTTGAGCGAAGTTTCCCTGCGAAGAGTTTCAAACGGTAATTGTAGAGGAGTACATTCTCTCCAACATGGAATTCTCGCCGTAATATCTGAGCATCATGCTATTTCTTCATTTTCTCCTTATACAATGTCGAACTCTCATACGCCTTGAAGCGGAATTCCTCTATCTCATGGAGTTGCATCACCCGTGCCTTAGATATTTCTCTCCAATTCATATTTAACATCTTCAAAGCTCACAAAACCTTGTACTCAAGATCAACGGGAAAATGACATGATTTTCCAAACACTAATTGACAGGGAGACATTCTAATTGGGATTTTATAGTCCGTTCTATAGAACAAAACGCTTCATCAAGTTGCCTTGCCCAATTCGTGCGGCCTATATTTACCGTCTTTTTGAGTATGGCCTTGATTTCTCAATTCAAAACCTCTACTTGTCCGCTTGTTTGAGGGTGGTATGGAGTGGAAACCTTGTGTTTAACCCCATTCATGTCAAAAAGATAACCAAACAACCTATTGCAAAAATGTGAGCCGCCATCACTAATGATGGCCCGAGGAGTGCTGAACCTTTTGAAAATGTGTTTTTTTAGAAATAAGGTGACACACTTACTTCATTATTCTGGAGTGCGATGGATTCCACCTATTTGGAGACATAATCGACCACCACCAAAATGTATTTATTCCCAAATAAACTCATAAAAGGACCCAAGAAATCAATTCCCCATACATCAAAGAGTTCCACCTCAAGATTAGGCTTGAGGGGCATCTCGTGCCTTCTTAAAATACCCCCATACATTTGACATTTATGACAAGATTTAATCCATTCAATGGCGTCCCTATGCATTGAAGGCAAATAAAACCCATATTGGAGAATCTTTGTGGTGGTTTGAATTCCTCCATGGTGACCGCCATAAGGAAAACAGTGACAAGCTTTGAAGATATCATTAATTCCAATATCCATGACACACTGCAAATAACTCCATCGGCACATTCCTAAAACAAATATGGCTCATCCCAAAAACATTACTTTGCGTCAAACAAAAATCGTTTCTTTTTATGGTAACTCAATCCTTCGGGAAGTACTCCACTCTCTACATAGTTATCAAAGTCGGAATACCATGGTGTATTATTCCCCTTGATGTACATGATCAATTCATCGGGTAAAGTATCATCAATTTCTATTTCCCCATGCTTTTCATTGTTGCCTTCAAGTCGAGAGAGATGATCAACCACTTGATTTTTGCACCCTTTTTGGTGTTTCACCTCAAAGTTGAACTATTGTAATAAAAAAATCCACCTAATTGATCGTATTTTTGCTCCTTTCTTGGCCATGACATACTTAAGGGTGGAGTGATCCGTGTGTACCACTACTCTCGTGCCTAACAAATAGGCCCAAAACTTTTCAAAGGCATATACTACTGCTAAAAATTCTTGCTTGGTGATGGTGTAGTTGCATTGGGCGTCATTCAAGGTTTTTCTTGTGTAGTAGATATGATAAAATAGCTTGTCCTTGCATTGCCCTAGCACCGCACCCAATGCAACACCACTTGCGTCACACATTATCTCAAACGATAATGACCAATTCAGGGCCACAATAATGGGGGATGAAATTAGAAATTCCTTAAGATGTTCGAAATCTTTCAAACATGCCTCATCAAAGTTGAATTTAGATTTATTCTCAAGAAGTTTACACATGGGGTGTGCTGTCTTGGAAAAATTCTTGATAAAACATCGATAGAACCCGACATGGCCAAGAAAACTTCGAACACCTTTTACGGAAATAAGAGGTGAGAGCTTAAAAATTACCTCCACCTTGGTTTGATCGACTTGAATTCCCTTGCTGGATATATTATGGACTAATACGATCACTTCTTTGACCATAAAGTGGCACTTCTCCCAATTCAAGACAAGGTTCGTTTCCACACACCTTTCAAGCACTTTGTTCAAATGTCTGAGGCATGACTGAAAGAGTTCTCTACTACAGAAAAGTCATCCATAAATACTTCCTTAGAGTCTTCAACTATATCCGCAAATATTGATAACATGAAACGTTGAAAGATTGTCAGGGCATTACATAACTGTAACACCCCGAGTCTGTACCCCGAATGCTACACAGTGCTCATAATCCCAAAGGACCACAAGCTAACCTATGACTGGTACCTTCTGTAATAATTGAATAATAATAAATATTAAAATATGCAAAAATTAGGTAGAAAATATGCCATAAGGTTAAATACTAAAATAAAACTGAATACGGTATAACAATACCAAAACTGAAACATCTGTCTAAAATACTATAGTCTGAAAAGACTCTAAACTGTCTGAAATGTGGAGTTGATGGGACAAGTCCCCAACTAACTCCGACTACTAAAATAAACTGAAATGCTAAAATAATAATCATGTCCTCGAACTATGAGGACTCACCACTAACTCTGACTGCTGAAGATCTAAATTGCTAAGGGTGCTCGGGAGCCTGTGCGTCTTAACCTATGATATAAAACATCATAGCGCAAGAGAAAAGTATGTGTCAGTACTTTGAATGTACTGATATACTAAGTGAGGTAGGCTGATATACATGGGTTCATATGCATGAACAATACTGACTGAATGACATGAGTATAACTGGATGACAGTACATGCAAGAATACGTAACTGTAACTGATATCACGATAACACTGAATTCTAATTAACTGATATATGAGTATACTGATACTTAATTACTAATAACTGAATAACTATATCTGATAGTCTTGATTCTGTGGAACTATACAACGTACTGAGCAAAGTGACTATGTCTGACAGTCCTAAATCTGTAAAACTGAACTAAGTTCTATACTGAGACTGAATCTGAAACTGAGACTGTGGAAGGTAATCATCTAACTGACATGCCCCTTTCTACATAGTTTGGGGTCCAACCTATAACCCTAGTTGGAAGGGTATAAATACCGTGCCATGGGTAAAGACAAGCTGCGAGTTGACCCTCTCTGACAGGAAGCTCTTTCATCAACCCTCACTAGCAGGAAAACTTAAATGAGATGTATGAACCCTCATAATATATGGTAGGAAGATATATCAACCTACGCTGGCTATATAGTTCTTAACATAGGGATTGCTACGAAGGGTCAAACCCCCTACTGGCAGGAATGCCCCCATCCCTGGGTTAACTCGGTGCTGAATCCTACTCCCATATGAATAGACACTGAAATGATTTTCTAGTTCATACTAGGATTGATTAGACTGTTACTGATTATCATGTCTAACTGAACTGAACTGAGTTCGCTGAGTTCCATTGACTGATGTAATACTACTGAATTTTGTTAACTGACTGAATTTACTGAGGTCTGAACTGAATACTGAACTGGACCAGACTGATACAAAGTCTACTAAATTTTGCTGAGTCCTGTAACTTACTGAGAGTACTATTGATCGTGACATGACTGATATTATTCAATATCTGACACTGGCTCTAGGTAAACAACTAAATTTTTGGGTATTAAATACCCTCAGGACTCGATAGCATGAAAAGTAAAGCATCACATGATCTTGCATAGCATAAAATGCACACTTGTTCATAATGTATCTATAGAGATATTTTATCAAACACATGCATGGTATAACTTGCACATAAGCTAGTATGACACGATTTCTTTCCCTTATTAGTTCAAATGAACAATTCATCAAGCACTTGGTGAGCATAATATATGCACACAATAAAAGGGCATTATAATTCACTTTCAATTTCATAATTTCAAGGGGTTTAACATGAATTCATATGAATCTACACACATAATAACCAATTCCACATGAAACGTATAATAAATCATGAAATAGAAATCTAATTCAAATAATAATCATGAATACACTTTAATTCCAATCATGGAAGTCATAAATTCCAACTACTTGAAGTTTAAAAGAGTTTCTTGGACTCCAATGGTGGATGGAACCATTGGATGAACACTTCACATACCTTAGTTGGTGAATTCTCAAAGAATAATGGTGGAAACCTTGAGTCTTGGATCTTGAATGTAATGAACTAGGGTTTGTTCTTGATAAATTCTAGAGAGAATGAGTATATTTTGCCTCTTGAATGGCTTAATGATATGTTTTGGGGGCTGATATAAGGTGGAAAAAGAACCATTTGCCCCTCTGGATGCGGTTTTAAAAGACTAAAAGTTGAATCATTGATGCGCAGACTGATGCGCCGCATTATTGGCATCGACGCGATGACCAATGCATCGCGTTGAGTCCGCATCAGTTCACTGGAAATCGCCATTGGAAGTCAAGGAAAATATTGATCAATGCAATGGCCATCACGCCGCACCGAGATTGCGTTGATACACTATTTTGGATTCCCAAACGTGGTTCAAACGAGGTTTGAAAAATCTGAAACTCATCTGGGAATACCTACTGACATTCCTGATCATGAATCAACCTAAAGATTGACATTTTAAGTTCATAGAGGTTATGAAATAGTGTTGCCAACTTACGAAGGCCAAAATAATACTAAGTCAGAATACTTAGCTAGAATTTTCTAAGTCTGGGACCCCTTAGCAAGCTTTTAGGGACTGAGTTAAGCTTAAGATTTTGCGGGGTCTTACAATATCTTCCCTTGGGAATATTCGTCCTCGAATGAGACTGACTAAGCTGAGAATACTGATAGACTGGATTTAGACACTAGACATACATAACTGAAGCATGATTTCATGACTAAGATTACTGATATACTGAATTATCATACTGAACATGCATATCTAATGCATGTGTACATAGCTAAAAATAATTCATGAATGCATGACTAGGATTACTGGTAAGCTGATTTTATATACTGAACATGCATAGCTGATGCATGGGTACATGACTGAACTGATTTGTGAATGTATGACTGAGTATGCAACGTTAATTGATACCAAGTTGGTAGCTATATCTGAATATTATACTGAATAAGTTTAAGGAAAAACTGTTACCTTGGACTGAGTTTGAGTTTGTGGAGAAGAGGTGAGGAAACTTGGTTCGCATATCTGCTTCCACTTCCTTAGTATCTCCTTCAACGGACTAATTTCGCCAAAGAACTTTGACTAAAGGGACTTCTTTGTTCCTTAGTCTACGAATCTGATAATCAAAGATTTCGACTGGGATCTCTTCATAAGAAAGACTGTTCTGAATATCTATGCCCTCTATAGGGACTACGATTGCTGGGTCACCTATGCATTTCTTTAGCAAGGAGACAGAACACTGGGGGTACTGAAGCTAAGTCTGAAGGCAACTCAAGCTAGTAAGCTAACTTTCTAAAACGACTGAGAATTCGGTAAGGACCGATATATCGGGGACTAAGTTTCCTTTTCTTGCCAAACCTTCTCACTTCTTTCATAGAAGATATTTCCAAATACACAAAATCACCAATCTCGAACTCGAGATCCTTTCTGCGTACATCTGCATATGATTTTTGTCTGCTCTGAGATGTCTTAAGCCTTTCCCTGATCAACTGAACTTTCTCTAAGGTATCAAATACCAAGTCAGGCCCTACCACTACGGCCTCACCCACTTCAAACCAACCAATGGGAGACCTGCATCTCCTACCATAAAGCACTTCAAATAGAGCCATCTGAATGCTGGAAGGATAGCTGTTGTTATATGCGAATTCAATCAAAGGCAAGTGGTCATCCCAACTACCTTTATAGTCAATTGCAAATGCTCACAACATATCTTCTAAAATCTGAATGGTCCTTTCTGCTTGACCATCTGTCTGAGGATGAAAGGTTGTACTGAGGTGAACTCGGGTACTAAGACCCTTTTGGAATACCTTCCAGAAATAAGAGGTGAACTGGGTACCTCTATCTAAGATAATGGACAGCAAAACACCGTGCAATCTGACCAACTCCCTCATATAGAGTTTGGCATAATCTTCGGCTGAATAAGAGGTATAGACTGGTAGAAAATGAGCTGATTAGGTCATCCTGTCTACGATGACCTAAACTGAATCATGCTGACGACGAGTACGAGGCAAACCTATCACAAAGTCCATGTTCACTTCTTCCCACTTCTAAGTGGGAATGCTGAACTCCTGCATGGACCCACTAGGCTTCTAATGCTTAATTTTAACCTACTGACATGTTGAGCATTGAGCCATAAACTCTGTAATATCTCTCTTCATCCCACTACACCAATAGATCTCCCACAAATCGCGGTACATCTTAGTATCTCCTGGATGAATAGAGTAGCACGCACCATGTTTCTCTGCAAGAATTTGTTGCCTCAAGTCATCTACACCTAGCACACATAAACGACCTTGACAGCACAACACACCATCTCCCCCTTGGAAGAAAAACTCTACCTTCTGATCTCTGACTGATTTCTTTAAATTCACTAGTCTGGGATCCCTATCCTGTTTTTCCTTTACCTCAAAAACTAGGGATGATTCTGAACTACTCTGCACCCATACACTATCTTCTGATGAATCGACTAAGCGAACACCTAGTCGGGCAAGATGATGAACTTCCTGAGCTAACTTATTCTTACCATTCTTCACATGAGCAACACTACCCATAGAAATCCTACTGAGAGCATCAACCACCACATTGGCTTTACCCGGATAATTTAGGATACGCATTTCATAGTCTTTCAACAACTCCAACCACCTCTTCTGATGGAGGTTTAAATCTTTTTGAGAGAACACATACTGTAGGCTCTTATGGTCTGTGCACACATCAATGTGTACACCATACAAATAGTGCCTTCGAATTTTTAAGGCAATAACTACTGCTGCTAACTCAAGATCATTAGTAGGATAGTTCTTTTCATGGAGCTTAATCTTTCTAGAAGCGTAGGCTATGACCTTACCTCTCTGCATCAAAACACATACCAAACTAACTCTGGAGGCATCACAATATACCAAAAACCCATCTGAACCATCTGGTAGGGTTGAAACTGGAGCTATAGTGAGCCGAGTCTTCAACTCCTGAAAATACTTTTCACAAGAATCTGACCACTTGAATTTGACTTTCTTCTGAGTCAATCTGGACATAGGGGATAAAATAGATGAAAATCCCTTAACAACCCATCGGTAATAGCTAGCCAAGCCTAAGAAACTCCTGATATCTGATGAAGATATAGGTCTAGGCCAGTTTCTTACTGCTTTGGTCTTTTGGGGATCAACTCTAATGCCATCACCGAAAATAATATGGCTAAGGAAAGCTACTGACCTTAGCCAAAATTTGCACTTACTGAATTTGGCAAATAACTGAGGGTTTATGAGAGTCTGCAACACTATTATAAGATGGTCTGCGTGATCATGCTCACGGCGGGAGTAGACAAAAAATGTCATCTATGAAAACTATGACGAACATGTCCAAGTACTGCTTGAACACATGATTCATCAAGTCCATAAAATCTGTTGGGGCATTGGTAAGACCAAAGGACATTACTAAGAATTTGAAGTGACCATACCAAGTTCTGAAGGTTGTTTTTAGGATGTCACATTCTCTGACTTTGAGCTGATGATAGCCCGATCTGAGATCTATCTTGGAGAATTAACTGCCACCCTGAAGTTGGTCAAACAAGTCATCGATTCTGGAAAGTGGATACTTGTTCTTGACCGTGACTTTGTTTAGCTGACGGTAGTCAATACACATTCTTAGAGAACCGTCTTTCTTATGCATGAATAAAACTAGTACACCCACAGGGACACACTGGGTCTAATGAATCCCTTATCTAGGAGATCCTTCAACTGTTATTTTAATTCTCTGAGTTCTGCAGGTGCCATTCTGTATGGAGGAATAGATATGGGTTAAGTATCTGTAAGAAGTTCTATTTCGAAGTCATTTCCCTTTCGAGAGAAACTCTAGAAAGATCTTTGGGAAATACATCTGGGAATTCACATGCTATTGACACTGATTTAAGAGTAGGGGTTTCTAAACTAGAGTCTTGTACTCAAATGAGATGGTAAAAAATCCCTTAGATATCATCTTTCTCGCCCGAAGGTAAGAAATAAACTGACCCCTAAGTGCTGAAGTACTACCCCTCCACTCTAGGATGGGTTCATTCGGAAACTAAAATTGGAAAATTCTATTTCTACAGTCAACTGAGGCCTAACAGGAATAAATCCAATCCATGCTGAGAATGACATCAAAATCGGTCATCTCTAATTTGACTAAGTCTGCTGAAGTGACTTTCTGAGATATCATAATCGGGCAGTTCCTGTATACCCACCTAGATATGATGGATTTACCCACTGGGGTAGAGACTGAGAAAGGCTCTGCTAGAATTTTGTGACTGACTCCAAAATCAACTGCTATATATGGAGTAACAAAGGACGAAAAAGCTCCTGGATATAGTAAATTATAGACATGTAAATGGAAAACTTATAACGTACCAGTGACCACATCAGGAGAAATTTTCTGATCCTGTAGGGACTGAATAACATAAAGTTTATTTGGGCGCTGCGCACTGGTGGCACTGGATGCGACACTCTGCTGATTCGGGCGACTGGACTGCTGACTCTGAGAACCTACCTGAGGATACTGTCTGACCCTATGGCCTAGCTTTCCACATCCTAAACACACATCACTGCCAGCTCTGCAGATACCTTGGTGGTTTTTGCCACACTTCTGACAAAGGGGATTGATTTTGGCACTGCTAACACTACCCTAGGGTTTAGGGCCTAACGCCTTATCTCTGTTGCTATCTCTGAATTTCGTCACAGGAGCACTGGATAAGAACGGAGATAAAACTGAGGATTTTGAGCGAAACTGAGAATGATTCCCACCCTCTTACTTAGGCTGAGCAAAACTGAAACTACCTATTCTTGCTCTCTTGTTCTTCCTCTTTCTTTCTTTATTCTTGGCCTCCTCTATCTGCTGAGCATGGACCATGAGCTTGAATATTTCCATATCCTTAATCAATATTGTAGTCCTACACTCTTTAACCACACTGTTAGACACCCCAGACACAAACTTACTCATCTTCGCTCTGCTATCTACTACTACATGCAGGGCATGTCTGGCTAACTAAGTAAACTTGAGAGAATAATCTTATACTGTCATATTGCCCTACTTTAGGTTTATAAACTCCAAAACCTTCTCCTCCCTCAACTCTAACGGAAAGAACCTATCCAGAAATGCAACTACAAACTCCTCCCATTCTATGGGCCCTACATCTGTGCCTCTCTCTGCTTTCTACTATTTAAACCATGAGTATGCCACATCCTATAACTGATTTGTGGCTAACTCAGTGCTCTTAACAGCAGTCACCCCCAAAATATCAGTAACTGTTTGCACCTGATCAAGAAACTCTTGAGGGCCCTCATCTGACTTAGACCCAGTAAAAGATGGAGGGTTCATTTGGGAGATTCCCGAATTATGCCAACAATAGTATTGGCCACTGGCTTGCTGGAACTGCAACTGGACATTCATTCTAGGCTGCCATAGAATGAGCTAGGTTGGTGAAAGCTTCTCTGAACTAATTGTGGGAGACATGTTCATCCAGAGGATCTGGATGGATGGGCTGGGGTTCTGGCTGGTCTCCCGTTCCTCTTCTCTTAGTCCTCTTTGGAGGCATATTCTGTAAATGGAAGAGAAACTTGGATTAAATAGAGAGTTTAACTGGAGCTCATGCTCACTCGCACGATATGAATAGTGAAATTAGGGAAACTTTTCCTAAAACATCTCGTAGCCACCTGTCTATAAGTGTGGCGCGCTACACACCCATGTACAATACTCTACTAGATGTGGATTTCAGACTTCCTAGAACTCTATTGAACCTTAGGCTCTGATAAAAAGTTTGTAATGCCCCGAGTCTGTAACCCGAATGATACACGGTGCTCATAATCTCGAAGGACTACAAGCTAACCTATGACTAGTACTTTCTGTAATAATTGAATAATAATACTACTGAAATATGAAGAAATTAGGCAGAAAACATGCCATAAGGCTCAATACTGAAATAAAACTAAATACGGTATAACAATACCAAAACTGAAACATCTGCCTGAAAATACTCTAGTCTGAAAAACATCTAAGCTGTCTGAAATGTGGAGTTGATAGGACAAGTCCCTAACTAACTACGACTAGTGAAATAAACTGAAATGCTGAAATAATAATCATGTCATCAAACTATGAGGACTCACCACTAACTCTAACTGCTGAAGATCTGAACTGCTAAGGGTGCTCGGGAGCCCATGCGTCTGAAACTATGATATAAAATATCATAGCCAAGAGAAAAGTATGTGTCAGTACTTTGAATGTACTGGTATGCTAAGTGAGGTAGGCTAAATGCATGGGTTCATATGCATGAACAATACTGACTGAATAACATGAGTATAACTGGATGAGAGTATATATATGAAGACGTAACTGTAAATAAGATCATGATAATACTAAATACTAAGTCTTAATATTGATTAAATGACATCTGAGTATACCAATACTGAATTACTGATAACTGAATGACTGTATCAGACATTCCAGATTCTATGGATCAATACTGAGTTCCGTACTGAGCTAAGTGACTATGTCTGACAGTCTTAAATCTGTAGAACTGAACTGAGTTCTACACTGAGATTGAATCTAAAACTGAGACTGTGAGAGGTAATCATCTAACCGATATGCCTCTTTCTACATAGATTGGGGTCCAACCTATAACCTCAGTTGGAAGGGTGTCAATACCATGCCACAGATAAAGACAAGATGTAAGTTAACCCTCTCTGACAGAAAGCTCTTTCGTCAACCCTTGCTGGCATAAAAACTCGAATGAGATGTATCAACCCCCATAATATCTGGCAGGAAGATATCTTAACCTACGCTGGCTACGTAGTTCTATAACACAGGGATTGCTACTAAGGGTTAAACTCTCTGCTGGCAGGAATGCCCCCATCTATGGGTTAACTCGTTGCTGAATCCTACTCTCATCTGAATAGACACTGAACTGATTTCCTAGTTCATAATAGGCTTGACTGGACTATTACAGATTTTACTGTCTAACTAAACTGAACTGAGTTCCGTTGATTGACAAAACACTACTAAATTCTATTAACTGACTAAATTTACTGAGGTCTAAACTGAATACTGAATTGAACTGGATTGATACAGAGTCTACTGAGTTTTCCTGAGTCCTATAACTGACTGAGAGTACTACTGATTGTGACATGACTGAGATTATTTTATATCTGACACTGGCTCTAGGTAAAGAACTAAATTTTCAGGTATTAAATACCCGCAGGACTCGATAGCATGAAAAGTAAAGAATCACATGATCTTGCATAGCATAAAATGCACACTTGTTCACAATGTATCTATAGAGACATTTTATCAAACACTTGCATGGTATAACTTGCACATAAGCTAGCATGACATGATTTCTTTCCCTTATTAGTTTACATGAACAATTCATCAAGCACTTGGTGAGATTAATATATGCACATAATAAGAGGGCATCATAGTTCATTCCAATTTCATAATTTCAAGGGGTTTAACATGGATTCATATGAATCTACACACATAATAACCAATTCAACATGAAACGTATAATAAATCATGAAATAGAAATCTAATTCAAATAATTATTACGAATACACTTTTATTCCAATCATGGAAGTCATAAATTCCAACTATTTTAAGTTTAAAAGAGTTTCTTGGACTCCAAGGGTGGAAGGAACCCTTGGATGAACACTTTGAATACCTTAGTTGGCGAATTCTTAAAGAATAATGGTGGAAACCTTGAGTCTTGGATCTTGAATGTGATGAACTAGGGTTTGTTCTTGATAAATTCTAGAGAGAATAAGTATATTTTGCCTCTTGAACGGCTTAATGATATGTTTTGGGGGCTGATATAAGGTGGGAAAAGACCCATTTGCCCCTCTGGATGCGGTTTTAAAAGACTGAAAGTTGAACCATCGACGTGCAGGCCGATGCACTTCCTCGTTGGCATCAATGTGATGACCAAATCACTACATCGGTTCGCTGGAAATTGCCATTAGAAGCCAAGAAAAATATTGATCGACGCGATGGCCGACGTGCCGCGCCGAGATCGCGTCGATACACTATTTTGGATTCCCAAACATGGTTTAAACGAGGTCTAAAAATCTAAAACTCGTCTGAAAACACCTACTGACATTCCTGATCATGAATCAACCTAAAGGTTGACATTTTAAGGTCATAGAGGTCATGAAATAGTGTTGCCAACTTACAAAGGCCAAAATAATACTAAGTCTGAATACTTAGCTAGAATTTTTTAAGTCTGGGAATCCTTATCAAGCTTATAGGGACTGAGTTAAGCTTAGGATTTTGCGGGGTATTACAATAACCTAAAGGACATTTGCTTGAATGTAAACGTACCATATAGGAATATAAAATTCATCTTTTTCTATGTCCTCCAGTGCGATACAAATCTGATTGTACCCTGAGTATCCATCCAAGAAATAATACCATCCTCTCCCGGCAAGCCTATGTAGCATCTAATCCATGAAAGGCATTTCTTCTTAGTCCATGAATTCAATTTTTGGTAGTCCATACACACACGCCATCTGGTGACCATTCGGATGGGGATGAGATCATTTTTCTTTTTTTTTTCACTACTGTGATACCACCCTTCTTCAGGACACATTATATCGAGATCACCAACGTGCTATTGGATATAGGATATATCACTCACGCATCAATGCACTTTATAATTTCCTTTCTTACTTGCATGGATTGGTTTAATCTCCTTTGGTGCTCCACACTAGGTATGTAATTTTGCTCGAGTTTAATTTTGTGCGAGGAAATGTCGGTGCTATTCCGATGATGTCCGCTAATGTCCAACCAATGGCCCGAATGGATTTCTTCACCACCAACTTCAATACCTCTATTTGAGAGGAGTTTAGGTCATTAGAAATAATGATTGGAAAAGTATCATCCTCCCCCTACAATACATATTTGAGATGAGGTGACAAGGGCTTCAATTCGATTTAGGGAGGTTCAAGAATGGATGGTTTAGCGGGTGGACTTTCTCAGTTTTTTAGATCAAGATCTAATTTAACCGGGTTTGGTGTGAAACCCAAGCCCGATTAAAGATGCTCCCACTTTATCATACTCCTCCACTTCATCACTTTCACAATTCCATAACACCCAACTAAAGGGTCATTCAACAAACCCACATCAACATGGTTTGACACTTCTCCGTCAATAACATCAATCACCGAGATGACTTATAGGTCCATTGGTTATTTCATGGATTTGCATACATTGAAGGATACCTCCTCATCATTCAATATAAACTTCATTTCCCCGAACTCCAAATATACCAAAGTCTTCCCGGTTGCTAAAAGTGGCCTCCCAAGGATGATAAAATTTTTTATGTCAATTTCACAATCCAAAATAACAAAGTCGGTCGGGTAGATGAACCAATCCACTTTTACTAGAACATCGTGGAGGACTCCCATGGGCTTTTTGATGGATAGATCGGCCATGAGCAACTTTATTTTTGTAGTCTTTGGCTTACCCAACCTAAGTTTTTGAAATATAGCATAGGGCATGAGATTCACACTTTCTCCAAGATCACATAATACCCTAGAAAAAGTGAATGTGCCAATGGTGCATGAGATTGTAAAAACACCGGGGTCCTTCTTCTTTTCTACACATGCGCTTGTCATAATGGCACTACAAATGTGAGTCACCTCTATGGTTTTGTCCTCCAATAAATTTTTTTTAGTCACCCTGGCATGTATTGCAACACCTCAATAAGAGGAATGTTAATAGAAAGGGTACTAACTTTATCAAAAACCTTATTTAACTTATCATGCTCTTCCGTTCTCAAGGGAAAACTAGGGAAAGGAGGATGAATGGGAGTTGATGGCATGGAGACAATTTGACAATCGCTAACTATTGGTGTTTCTATCAATAGCTCACTTAGCTTTGGCTCTTCATCATTGGATCTTTTTCTTTTTGGCTTTGTCTCCTCCCCACTTTGCATTTCTTCACATTGCTTTTCTATGAAATACCTTGATATTTGGTTTACTTTTGCCCCTAGTTGTTATATAGAGGTTGAATGAGATGTAACCATTTGGTGGAGCATGGAGAATTCACTTCGCATCTTATTCACTATTTTTTTGGTACTCTCAACACTACTTAAAATCCGTGCCAAAATATCTCTATCAATTTTCTCTTTCCCTTCACAATGTGCCAAGTTTAGATGTTCCCAGTTTTGACCTTGATTCTCGTCTTATCCTTGTGGGGAAAGATGGAAACCCCCCGAGCCTCTAGGCATCATACCTAATTTTTCATTAATCACCTCCTCCTTTGCACCTTCAGATGGTTCAACTTCTATTGCATTTATCACACTCACGCTTTCCATTTGGTCACCTAACATATGCTCAAATAGGAGTTTGAGGCATGACTTTATTTTGTCCATATTTACATCGATCTCTTCCTCTTTATCTTTCTTATCATGGTACACAAAGTACGAGGAGAGAGCCTTTATGGCTACCTCAGCATCCTTTATGTCCCAACCCTTACACCAAATTGTCACTTGGTCCAAGACTTTTAAAATAATCCCATATGATGCGTTGATGAATGATCCATCAGATGCATTATCCACTGTAGCCTTATTTTTTTGGTCCAATGCTCTATATAAGATTTGGAGAAGCATCTTCTCCGGCACCTCATGGATGGGGCATTTCAAAAGTGTTTCCTTGAATCTTCCCCAAGCATCGTACCATGTTTCTTCTTGATATTGGTGGAAATAAACAATCTAGTCCCTCAACTTCAACTTTTTAGATGGTGGGAGGTATCGACATAAGAAAGCCTCCACGAGACTTATCCATGAAGTAATAGATCCGGCGGGCAAAGATCTTAGCCAAAGCACTGCCTTTCTCATGAGAGACAATGGAAAGAGATGTAACCGGATGGACTCTTGAGATATATGTGCAACTTTAAACGGAGCACAGACTTGCAAAAATCCCTTCAAGTGAGTATTCAGGTCTTGATGAGATTCTCCCCCAAAGAGACCTTTCATGTGGAGTAATTTTATCATCACACTTGTAACATAAAATTTCCCATGCTCCTCGATGGGGGGAATAAGAATGGCACTTTCATGATCTCCGGCCCCAAAATAAACTGAGTCCTCATGACTCATAATGATTTATAAATAATAATGTTCACCTACTCAACTATAAAAAACAACAAGGAAATGAAATGACATACATTACGGCTACACCTAAGTAAAAGTCACACTGTACAAGCGAAATCTACATTTCACTCCCCAATAATGATGCCATTTTGATAACACTCAACTCACCCCCATGATTAAGGGGTGAGGCAGTCATTGTCAATAACCCAACTAGAGTTGGGGTTAAATCCACGAGGAGCGAATTATAAATTTTGAGCCTTATGGGTGCTCTAGTTACAAAAAGGGTACACGAAATGCTAACAAATATGACATGTAAATTAAAATGGGGAATTTGTGTTAAGAACGGTTTGTAACAATTGTTGATTAATATTGCACGAATATGAAACTTTCCATCTAAAATTAAGGATAAAGAGGGTCTTGTAATTATGTCTACCTAAGAGTAAAGTATGTGGGTTGATGATGGTCTAACATGAAGCTTAGTTGCTGACCAAAGGATAGTCTAGGTCGAAAGTCATTGTAGTCAATCTTTCAATAAAACTGCAATGATTTCACCCATTGGATCTTTCGAGCACCTAACAAGTGTACGATTCATAATCACCCAAAACCTCAATCAAGCATCCCTATTTCTAGGATGATGCTCTTGACATGATTTACACTCTAACTACACTTATTTCTAAGATTGCAAAAAGTAGTAAATCATAGGCTTAATTGTCCATCATTGCATTATCCTCCTATAACCCTTTTTCAAGGATGTTATGGGTTACCTCAAGTTTACCTTCATCCCTCCTTCAAGAATGATGAAGGATTTTTAGGGTTTGGGGTTTTCACCCATAAAACTCATTTAGGGATTTGGGATTTTCACGCATCAAATTCCAACTCATTAACCCAAGCAATGGTGGAATCCATACTCAACAACTAAAATTCAAGCAAACATATCAATACCCACACACAATTACACTTTAGTTCTACATAATCCTAAGACTAAAGAAGTTAGCTACTCATGAGATAGGAGAAAAGATTTTTACCAAGTATTTTACCCATGATGTTCATGATGATAGAGGATAAAAATAATCTTCAATTCCACACATTAATGTCACTAATTTTCTCTTGGAATAATAATTACTATAACTATGAACAGTCAAATTTTCACTCCAAATTCTAGGGTTCTTTCTCTCTCTCTTCTCCCCCTTTAAAGTGTTTTGAATCCTCCATATAAGTCTTTGATTCAGCTGTCCGTACTGACTACAATGACCTTTACTCATTTGCCCCGCTGTTCCACGGCCGTGGAGCTTTGACTGCGATCGTGCAACTGCGGTCGCGGCTATGACCGAGCCATCGTGATGTGTGGCCATTTTGACAGAAAACGATCGCGTTCTTCTGATCGCGATCGCATTACTCGAGGCTGGATATGCTCCCTGCTTAACTGGATGCGATCGCGTGTTCAGAATACGACCGCGTTACCTGATGCCACTTTTTCTCTGAGCCATTAACTGCATTTTCTTGATTCCTTTTATCATTTCAATCCCCAATCCACATCTTTCCATCCCTTCAACTCTATGGATGCAAAAAAGTGGATATTAGTGCATTTCATCACAATTGTGTCTCATTTATTCATTCAAAACAAGGTAATATGTACAACTGTTTAGTGAGATTGAGTGGTAAAATCATCACTCATCAGAATTCACCCTTTTCGTAGTAATTTTATGATAAATTTCTCAAAACTCCAAAAATCTTAGGGCTTGATTTTAAATCTCAATTTCACTTCTTTTTACTTAAATAATATTTTTATCTTATAATTACTAGTTTTTCATCAATTTAACCTTCAAAACAACTTTGATTATTGTTTTTTACCCGAATTTTAATGATTTTACCCGGTAAAGCTCAAAAATGGATTTTCTTCAATGTGAACCTCATTTTTTACTCGATTTGACTTGAGTTTTCAATTGTGGGTTCCTAAAAATATGAAAAACATTTTTTAAAGTAAATTTTTTATTTTGCTCTTCTTTTTTCAGAAATCCATTCCCGTGGTCTGTTTTGACCTCGAATCAAAAGTTGTCAACATGGGTGTTATTGGTTTTATTTTGATGCAATGATTCTATATTTGTTGTTATTAGTAGAGTTCAGAATTTTTTGTGAAATATAAGGTCGTGGGATTGAAGTGTAGCAGATTAGTTTCGGCTTTTTAGGTAGGTTATGACTTAACTCTTTCAGACTGGGTTGGGTAGTAAATAATGATGCAAAATACATGTTAAGGGTGGAAACTAATAATGAAAAATGGCTATCTATGTGTTGTTCCCATTTGGGGGGCTTATATGTGATGTAATTATCTAAATTGAGATATTATGTGATATGTGTGACCATGTGGGGTCCTATGCGATATTGTTAGCCTTGAATACATGTGAATAATTGTATTATGTAAGATGCTTAATGTGGTACCATTGACGTATTGTAATTATATTCATACTTTATTAGCATATGAGACATGTGAAATTCATGAATGAAACAAAGATAATGAGTGGATATCGGCTCACGTGGTTGTGAAAATATATCATTGTGGTTGGTTGTGGAAATATTTTATGTGATTAATTGTGGAAATATATCATGTGGTTTATTGTGGAAATACTCATTGTGATTAGCTATGAGCATTACATCTCCATATCATACTCATTCATGAAATATTGGTACCACTGTGGCAACATTTGAGAAACACTAGCAACACCTGATAACACATTTTCGAGGGATGTGCCCGAAAGAAGATATGAGATATATGGATTGTATACGGGTTGATAAACCCCCATGGGTCCTGCGTTGGGAGGCTTGCCTCCATAGGTGTATACGGGGATTGTGCGGCGATCCCGGAGGTTGTGCGACGACCTCGTGCATCATCATCATATACATTTGCACTTACTTTATTGTGCTATGTTGTGTTGTATTGCCATATTGACTTGTCATCTATGTATTTATCGTATCTTTTTTTACTTGAATTTGATGATCTTTTATATGCATGTTCTCCCTTAAACTTCTTATATGTAATATAATACGTACTTGTGTTCTATCTTGGTGTGACGTTATAATATATGTGATATCTATTAGAATTGTTAGTGCAAGAGGTGTGCGCTACCGTTGTGGAATATTTTCTGATTGCAGGTGACGTGCCCTTAGTGTATATTTTGTATACTTTATTTACTACTTTACCTAGACGGTCTATGATACCTACTCAGTACAAGTGGACCGTACTCATGCCTACTGCGCCTTTTTTATGCAGTTCCTAGCTCGAGTGCGCCTCAACTTGCTTGACTCAGGCAATTTTTAGAGCTTTCAAGGTAGCGGTTAGACATTCATGCATCCGAAGTTCACCTCCATCTTTTTATAGTAGTTATGTTTTTATTAGTATTCGGAGAAAAATATTATTCCTTTGTGGTTATTTTTCTGATGTATTTGACTCTTGAATTGTATTAGTAGTTCTTACACTATTGACACCTGGTTTTGGGCATGATTGGTATTTTGGATAAATTTTTTCCGCATTGTTATGATTACTTGTATGGTTTGGCTTCGTTCCAGAAGCCTTACCTTGGGTATTTCTGTATTTTTTTTTCTTTTTTGTATCAATGAGTGATAGGCTTACTTGTCAAGGTACGCCGCGATAAGTGCCATCATGACTCTTATTTTTGGATCGTGATAAATTCGTGTCATGTTTTTCAATTCTTGTGAGTTTTAATTTTCTGTATTTTTTCTAAATCTGCTATATAATTACTAAGTAACTCATCGTGTGAGTAATTCGAATTATGAACTTCGATTCAACAACCAAAAAACAATATCAACTTCAGCTTTTGCTGGTATTGTCTTTGTCACATTTGGGTCAAAATTTTTTGAAAGGAAAACTCACATTGGGATGATTAGATTGAGTATTAATAAGAAATTACTAGAATTTAAATGGGGCTTGCAAGTGAAAGGTTAGATTTGAGGCAAAGCCATGAAAAATAAAAAATGTGTTCTTGAAAAATCTGAACATTGATGAAGAGAGAAAAGAAAATAAAAAATAATCAAGAGCTTACATGGCAAATGTGTTATGGTGAAAGAGAGTGAAAGAAAAAAAATAAAATTGATCAGATCCATTGGAGATAAGGAAGATGAAAGATTAATCTTGGACACCATTGATGAATTTTTGAAGCTTTTTTATTTTGTGAGAAGAAGAAGAAGAAGAAAGAAATTGAATAAGGAAAAATAATAATTAAAATTATACATATTTATGTGAAGAAATATTAAAAATAAAATTTTAATATATAATTTTCGTGCTCACTCTCTCAAAGAGAGTGAAATGTACTCACTTTGCCACCTCAGCATTTGGGGAGCAAATAATTTTATTTTAAAAATATTCAGAGGTGTGATGGGACTCCCGTGAAGTTTGAGTGTGTAGTTGGAATTTCGGGTAAATATTGAGAGGTTTTTAGGCTATTTTCTCTGTTTAGTTATACATTGTGTATAATATCACATAAAATTTACTTTTTTAGACTGTGATTTAATATTCAATGATATGGCTTACTTGTATGTACTTTTAAAAATTATTTTATTTAGACTTTTATATTTTTTTTATACAAAGAAACTATTCAAGAAGAAATAATACATAGATTCTCACAGAACCCAATATGAGTGTTATAGATATACATCCGCTATGTCGTAACTATTTTTTCTAATGCAAGAAAACGACTTTGTACCATTTTATTCTTAATAGCTAAAACATGACACTATTTTCTAGTTGATATTTTATTTTCTAAGAAATGATTATACATGGATTAAATTTCTTATAAGCTTTCATAAAATAACTAATTAATAGACCCATCATAGACACTAAAAAACATAAAAGTTAAATAGCAAGAAATTCTGCCATGTGAAGATAATTTAATCTCGATGTAATCTACATTTAAATAAGATAAAATATCTATAGAAAATAGAAAACTATCCACAGAACATCTTTCATCTTCAACAAAAATGGATATAAAATCGATCATGAAAATAAACAAAAGTTTAAAATAAACACCACACGTATTTATGCATGAAATAGTATATATTATTGAGAATAAGTCTCGGCGACAAATTAAAAACCCTATAATCTTTCAATATCTAGCTTTACATATAAAATTTAATATACAGTATAACCTCGATAAATTAATACTGTTGGGACCGTCAAATTTTATTAATTTAGCGAGGTATTAATTAATCGTATAAATTAATAATTATTAATTTATAAATTATATACTTTTTGGGTCCATATTATGAATGTACCTAGGTGTACGTGAAAACTAATTTCTACATTGACTATTAATTATGCATACTTAACCAAATTCATGTATTTTATCTGATACATTTTCAATATTCTATGTATATCTTAATAAAATATATAAATCTACTTAATTATTAATGTAGTTACATGTACCTACATTCATTAAAATGTATAAATCCACTCAATTATTAATGTAGTTACACGTATATACATTAACTAAGTTACTATATAAATAGATGTATTATGCAAGTCTTCAAATCAAAAAACAAAAAAAATGGCTTCTCATCTCAAAGGTGTTAAAAAATCAACCATGACTAATGGTATACGTAGAGAACTGTGTGAGTATAAACAACAAAATCTAGCATGCACTCAAAAGCAATTGCAACAATGGGTGTTAGAGAAGTTTAATTTGCAAGTGAGTCAAGCCACAATATCAAACACGATCAAGAGGTCAGCAGAGTATCTATCAGCAGCCGACATTCCAAAAGATGAGGCTAAAAGACATAAAACTACCAAATTTCCAGAATTAGAGAAGGCTCTGTTCGAGTGGTTTATTCATTACCAAGAGCGTGTTAATATGAATGGGGAACTAATTGTAACGAAGGGAAAAGAGCTTCTAAAAAAGATGTATCCCATCGATACACCTGATTTTCATTTTTCTCAAGGCTGGCTAGAGCGTTTCAAATCAAGACACGGTATCAAGCAACATCGTCGTTTTGGAGAAAGTGGATCAGTTAATATGGAGGCCATGGAGAGCAATTTACAATCCATCAGAGAGAAACTTGATCAGTTTGCTAAAAAAGATGTTTTCAATATGGATGAAACTGGATTGTTCTTTAGGCTACAACCAGATCATTCTCTTGCAACGAAGCAACTTGAAGGTAAGAAACAAGATAAAGAAAGACTTACAGTTGTTATTTGCTGTAATGAGGATGGTTCTGAGAAAATTCCTTTATGGATCATTGGGAAGTATTTAAAACCACGTTGTTTCAAGAATGTGAATTTGGGAAGCATGGATTGTGAATATCGAGCTAATAAAAGAGCATGGATGACTGGGATTGTATTCCAAGAATATGATCAACAACTTGATGCAAAAATGGACGGCAGGAAAATTCTTTTAATTGTTGATAATTGTCCTGCTCATCCAAAAAATGTCGAAGGTTTGAGAAATGTTGAATTGTTTTTTTTTACCACCTAACACAACATCAAAGATTCAGCCTTGTGATGCAGGGATCATAAGAGTTTTTAAGATGCATTATCGTAGGCGATTTTATCGAAATCTTTTGGAGGATTATGAAATTGGGATCTCAAATCCAGAAAAGATTAATGTTTTAGATGCAATGAATCTTGCAATCTCGGCATGGAAAATGGATGTCAACTCAAGTACAATTGCAAATTGTTTTAAGCATTGTAAACTTAGGTTGTTAGATGATGAATCCTCGGAAAATCAAGAACAGTTGAATAATGATGGCTTACAACAATTGCAGAATCTAATCAATGGATTGAAGTATCGAAATGCAATGAATGCTGAAGATGTTTTGAATTATCCGGGAGAAAATGATACGAGTTTTGAGCTACCTACGGATGAACAAATAATTGAGAGTGTTATGGAAACACATAAAGAAGATGAAGTGGAAGATGATAGTGTGGAATTAGAACAAGTTTCGCGCAAAGATGCTCTGAAAGCAACAATCACCTTACATCACTTCCTTTTTCAATATGAGAAGACAACACCTGATATTCTTAATGCAGTAAGAAGGGTTAGAGATGAGATTCAAGGTGATATTGATTTCAAGAAGAAACAAACAACATTAGATTCATATTTTCAGAAACCTGTTTAGTTTACTTATGTATTATGTATGAAATATTTTGATACAGATGAATTATTAATTTATATATCAAATGGGACCTATATGAATTTTTTTTTGTATTATCTTATAAATTTAGCGAATTATTAATTTACCACGTTGATCCCGACTCGGGACCGAAGAAAATTATTATTTTAGCGAGGTTATTAATTTATCGAGTATTAATTTATCGAGGTTATACTGTAAATAGATATCCATCTTATTCGAGATTCAATAAAGAATAAGAAAATAAGAAATGCTTGAAAAAAGTTATAAGTTCGCCCCCTTAATTATGATTTAATACGTAAAACCTTTATAACATTCTCATATGTTTCAACTTTCACATTGAACATACCAACCAAATAAACACCTTTACTACAACACACACAATACTTCAATTACACAAAATATTCAATCCCTGCACTTAAATTTTTTTGGTTACTAATTTCAAGTTAAGCTCATAATATTAAATTTACGAAGGCAAAGTAAAACAACTTAATAAGTACTGACCTCTGCTGAAAAATCTTTGACAATTTATTTTTTGAGTACATAAGTGACAAAAATTAGTTAGTATTTGAAAAATATCTAATAAAAAACACAGATCTAAATTGTTGATTATGAAAGAAAAGCAACTGAGCATACGTGCAATCTTCTAAGTAATTACCTTTCGCTTTGTTGTTTGATTTCCAACTGTCGTATTCAAAGTTTATTGATTGCTTAGAAACAAATATCTCTAAAAGAAAACTTTTTAGATTTGTCTGCTGGCCAAAGCAACCTAGCACAATCAAAGAAAACATATCAACATTCAATATATATAAGATAATTTTGTGACAATTATTGAATCTAATGATACAATTTGCAGCAACTTAACTCTTTACTACCAAATAACACAAACTATTTTTAAATTATAATCAAATAATTTAAAGTCAAGTTTTGGTTAGTAGTAAATTGCAAACACGTATATTAATATAAGCATGATTCAAACATGAAAACGAATCTGATTGAAGAATAAAAGAATAAGTTCAAAAGAGTTAGAGAATAAAATAAAAAATTTGATTGAAATTAGTTTATATAGAAAAGAGAACTAAAAATTGGTTTTATCTGATATAGAGTAAGTTTTCAATTCGAATTCTAGAAGAATATGTAACTTTCAATTCAAATTAAAAAAAATTAACAATAATTGAATTAGCTATTTTTCAGTAAATTTTATCTTTATCTAGAAAAAATATTAAAAAATAAACTTTATCCTTATATAGTTTCAATTCAAGCTATTTTTTTCGAATTCAATTTAAATTATTAAAAGTTATCCTCTTTTTGAACTTGGAACTTTATCCCTTTTGAATTTAGAACATTAATTATTTTTTTTCTAGTTTTATCCTTTTCTTTTATACTCTTATTTTAAAAAATAAAAAATACATTTATCCTACATGTAAATTTTAATCCGAAATGCATGTAAGCATTGATATAATAAGTAAGTTTTTAAATTTTGTCTCATCCAAGTTCAAGTGGATAAGTAAATCAACTTAATCATTTTTAATTCAAAATTTTAAAAATTATTACTTAGCATGATAGATAATTTAATAATGTGAAGTGAATTATTATTATTATTATTATTATTATTATTACTCAATTAAAAATCATGTCATCTTTTATATTAATAATTTATTAAAAATTACTATGAGATATTACTACTACTACTGCACATACTAGGTACTATTACTTCTACTATTATTTCTTATTATAATTATTGTTGGTGTTGTTGCTATTATATTTTTATTTTTTATTTAATATTTAAACAAATTATATTCAAATATATGTTTTATTTTAAAAGAGATAAGTTTATAAAGATTACAAGTCTATTTAGAACTCTATTTTTAAGCTAATAGAAAAATAAATTAATACACCCCCCGTTCCATAATAAGTGCATTGTTGGAGTATATTTTAGTGTTCAAAATAATTGAATTGTTCACAATTCAAGATGGATGTTGGAAATTTTTTCCAAATTTATCCTCCATTAATTAAAATTTTGGTGAGTTTCAAGGACTTTATGGAGTAGCAGCTTAGCATGTGTGTAGAGGGTAAAAATGAAAAAAACATGATAAATTTATGTCTTTGCTCTTTTTCTTAACATGTGTGCAAAATTTCAACAATTTACTTATTGTGTAACGGAGGTAGTAAAAGATTAGGTATTTTCAAATCAAATATTTAATATTTTTTAATTCAAAATTTTTATTACAACACTATTAAGTATTTTCCTAATAATTACCATGTGGCTTTTTAATACCTTGTCATTTGACTTCTCGTCTTGTTCATAGTTTTTTTTTTTATATATATATATCAATATCAATAATATATTAAAAGTGTGAAGACCTTTAGAAAAGTAATTTGAACTTTTTCCCCTTCATTAAAAGACTCTTCTTTAGACAAAAATATCTTTTCTTTATTTTCTTTAATTTATTATTTAATTATTTTTTTATTATATTAACTAAATTTCCTAAAATATATGGGACTCCTAAATATTAATTAATATTTTTATTTCTACCGTTCAACTAGAAAAATACTCCTAAAATAGGACTCTATTAAGGAAATACTTCTGTAAATATACGAAATAAGATACATACCTCTTGAATTTGTAAATCGGTCTTCTTTCTTTTTTTTTCATGTGAAATTATTCTATGAATTGTTACATATGATAAAGATAAATTTGTCCATGGGCAATTGGGATTTGGGTACAATTTGCATCTTTATTATTTTTTTTCAAGTTAATTAATATAATTCTCAATATTTATGTGGTCTATTTCACATTTATGTATGTTCTTTTGTTTTTGCTTTGGCACAAAAGTTGAGGTTAATGCTTTCTTTTATGCATCTTGACGTTGTTGTAAGTATGTCATGTTAATATTTATATTCATTGAATTATGTTTGTTCTTATGGAGTGTTTTGTCAATTTAATGCTCTCTAGATTTTTTAACTTTGCGGTTATACTTTGATCAATTAAGGTTAATTTTTCTTGCCTATTGAGAGAATATGATTGATGCTCATCTAACTTGATTCGGTTGCAGATCTAGATTGATGGATGCTTGATTTTCTAACCTTAAATTCTTCACTGTTCTTGTCAACATAATAGAATTCAATGTGTGTGTGTGTATATATATATATATATATATATATATATATATATATATATATATATATTTGTTTTCATTCAATTTATTTTTTAGGGTCAAAATTTTCGCTCACACGAGAATTATTTTCATCAAAATCGAAGCTTTGTGATCACTATTGTATTATTTTATTTTAGTTTACAGGTCGTAGATGAATGTCGATTGACTTTGAAGAATTTCTTGTGTAAAGCTTTGTGATCACTATTGTATTATTTTGATATCTTTATTATCTTATTATATTATTTTAATTTACAGATGGTAGATAAATGTCGGCCAACTTTGAGGTATTTTTTTAGGTAAAGGTTAAGTTTAATTGTATTGTCTTAGTATCTCTATTAGTTTATTATTTTATAGTAGTTTATAGTTCGTAGATGAATTTCGATCTGCTTTGAAAAATTTTTGTGTGTAAACTTTAAGTTTAATTGTATTATTTTGATATCTCTTTTATCGTATTATTTTGTTGTAATTTACATGTGGTAGATAAAAATTGGTCGGCTTTGAGGAACTTTTTTAGGTAAAGGTTAGGTTTAATTGTATTGTTTTAATATCTCTACTTTGAGATTTTTTTTATGCAAAGATTAGGTTTAGTTGTATTATTTTGATATCGCTATTATCGTATGATTTTGTCATAGTTTACAGGTAGTAGATGAGTGTCAGACGGCTTTATTTTATTTTTTTGTGTGTAAAGATTAGATTTAATTGTATTATTTTGATGTCTCTATCATTATATTTTTTTATTGCAGTTTACAGGTGATAGATGAATGTCGATCGGCTTTTAAAAATATTTTTGGTAAAGGTTAGGTTTAATAAATAAATTCTCCATCTTTACATACTCAAAAGATATTGAGTTTAATTATTGTATTCATGTTTATTATTTAAACAAATATCCTATTTAATGTAGCGTTTGAACTCATTAAAGTGAGATACACGCGCTAAGTGCGTACATATAACTTTCATGACCCAAACTGCTGGGCCGTGCGAGCACCTACTCTATTCTAAGCAACTAGGAGAACCCTTATTACCCAACTAAAAATATGCGAAAGACTTTTGTTTTTAAGGAAATACAAGATTAAATGTAATAAAGTAAAGTAAATATTAATAAATAATTTTTTTAAAATAAAACTTCTTACCAGTGTCCTTCACTATCCCAAGACTTAGTCAGACATGTATAAGAGTTATCTACTACAACATAGACTGACAATAAAATAAATAATACAAAAACTCTAACATTTGCCAGGAAGAAAGTGCAGAAGTTAGTGCTGAATATCGTTATCCATCTAGTAACTGCAAACTAACCTGCATTCAGTCTACACTTCAAGAAGGAATGTAGAAGAGTAGGGTCAATACAACCACACATACTGGTAGGCATCATCGGTTGACCGTGTTAGTTCATATAATCATAAAATAAATCACAATTTAACATTTTAAGCATGCAAGTCACTATTGGAGTATTACTTACTCATTAATTATTAAAATGTCGCTACCTTTTTTCATATAATACAATCATTACACTTATTCAAGTTATCTATCCTTTAGATATTACTATGCTCATCAATACTTGATCCTATCATGATTCTCCTCATCATATTATTGTCCAGTACATGCAACTTAATATCCTTATAACTCAACTAGGTTCATCACTAGAACAACTAAGAACTATCATGTCCACATACTTTATTTACAACAATCTCCTTGCGGGGACATATCACATAATATCACAAGTATCACATAATTAATCAATAATATAATTTTCGAGATTAAAGTTAAGTTCTCGTGTCTTTATCCACCTCAACTCCATGCCCGCAGGCCTAGACATGCTTTCTCCCATCAATTTTAAATTATGAAAATATAAAATAACACAATCTTCTACTCATTAAACCTAGCCTACCTGGACGTCAAACTTTTGAATGAAGTAAGCCACAATAAGAATGATATTTCTTTTCCTTCATGCCTTGGAATAATCAACCATCTAAAAATCAAGCAATAATAAGAGTAATTAAACAATTACTCTTCAAACAAATATCTTGGGGATTCAAATTCACTAGTTCTATTCATAATTCAAGGTCTATATTATTCTCCAATGTCAGTTAGCCATTAATTAGCTCTTTCAAGCTTAACTCATCTCCATTAGTGGAGTTTTAATGCTAAAGGTCTCATCTTTACAGAATTCAAGGTTCCTAACCATCAAAATTCATAATAAAGTTTACGAAATTCATGTTAGGAATCTTTAATTTATAGTTTAGAATCAGCTCTAGGTCATATTAAAACATCCATGAGTATTCCCCTAAAAAATTCTACCATTATAGGTCTTTCTAAGGATTCTAAGATGTTAAAGGATTAAAAAATAAAAAAAATAATAGAAAAACTTACCTCAACGAAGGAATTTCACCTTAAGACTTGGAAAATCACCTCTCTAGGGTTGGAAAAATAAATTTGGGGTTCTTAGACCTAAAATACGGCTGATCTGATTTAAATATCATCAGAATTTTCGCTACAGCGAAATCCCATTTTAGCCCAGACAAGGCTCAGTAAAACAATCATAACTTTTTACTTCAAATTCGGATTGATGAATGGTTTATTGCGTTGGAAAAAGGACTCAGAGATCTTTGATTTAACAGGTATTAGAACTCCTAACTCCTTATGTTTTAGGAGATATGGTCATTTGAATTTAGCCCTAATAGAAACCCATATCAAAACTCTATTAGAAAGAAAGTTTTAAACTTTTATATATTTATATATATATATATATATATATATATATATATAACGACTTTTTTTAATAAATACACAAGTAATTAATGTAGAATTAATTGTGCGGGAGAAATTAGCTTATTTTTCTAAACGAAAATTATGCACAAAGACCTTAACAAGTTAAGCTACCCAGTGTATTTATAGTTTTTTTTTTCAAAGGATTGTTTAATGAGTATTATATAAGTATTTTAGGACTTCATTTTTACATACACAAGAAAAAAAGAAAATCTATCAACATTAAATCTCTACATATTTTTTCTCTTACCATATATTTTACGATTTCTTAATTTTTTCAAGACTAGTCTAACCGCACGTGCCTCGTACGTGTAACATTTGATTATTTAAAATTAGATGATTTTATTTATTGCAAATTTTTTTAATAAAGTGTAAAAGCTCAAATCTCTTTTAAAAAATCTTTTACACTTTAATATAATAATGTAAATATAAACATATACACATATATATGTTACCACCAGAACGTCCAAATTTTGATGGATCATTACTTTTGTGTTTTCCATTTGGCACCTCTTTTCCTTATTGTCACAGGCTAAGAGAGACATATCAATTTGAACCACATTTGTGTTACGATTATTTTTATTTTTTTATATTTATTTCTTATTTTTAAACTCAAATCTTTAAAAAATCATTGATTACATTCTTATTACGTACTTAAAACTTTTAAAAATCTGGTACTTTTTAAATTTTTCTTAGTCTATCAGTTTTATATTTATTTCTATATTTTTAAATCTTCTTAAAATTAAATTTAGTTGATTTATAATTTTTAAACTAATGAAAAAAAATAGTTGTCATTAATTTCGATGACTTCTAATAAGGAAAGGTTTTATCATAAATATATTTAATTAATTTCCAACTCTTAAGTTAGAAAAACATAGTAAAATTCTGATGAATTCTAATAAGAAAAGGTTTTACCATAAATATATTTAATTAATTTTTAATTCTTAAATATTAGGAAAAATAGTGAAAAGATGATTTTGTATTAAATAAAGACTTTTAATGAAGGACAAAAAGTTCAAATAATATTTCTAAGACCCTTCACACTTTTAATATATTATAGATATAGATATAGATATAGATTATAGATTATAGATATAGATTATAGATAAATTATAGATTATAATCAATATTACAAAGTTAATTAAATATTAATTGGAGGAAAAATGCAAAAAGATAATTTTGTCTAAAGCGGAGTTTTTTAATGAAGGACAAAAAATTCAAACAACATTTTTATGGCCCTTCACACTTTTAATATATTAGAGATTAGAGATTAGATATTAGAGATAGAGATTGTAGATGTAAATGTAGATATGTATAGTTAAAATTTAATTTTCTAGCTTTTTTAGATGAAAAGTCATTTAGGACTTCTTGATTTTTAGGAACTATGCCAAAATTTTCACTAGCTTCTTCTAGATTTCCTTCGTGGATGTTATTGTCTTCTAAGGCAACCATATTGGTGAATTTTCGAACATCCACCTATATTTTGAGATTCAAGATTTTTATTATTTGTTAAAAAACTATCAAGGGCTTCTTTTTGAAATTTATTTAACATTTATTGTTTTCTCTTTTTCTCTCTTTTGTGAAACTCGAAATTATGTTTTTTAGTTGTCATATTTATATTAAATAAATTACAATAATAACTAAAATAAGAATTTATACTCATGAACTAAGAATATTAAATAATTATAAATTTTCAAGAAAAATTATAAATAAGGTTAGAATCATCCTAGTTCAAGAGTTTTATATGTTGATATATCGATATCGAAATGGTGTTGTGCTCCTTCAATTGCTTGATCTAATTCTTGAAGTTTTGAAGAAGACACCAAAAATTAATTCTTGTTCTTCGGTAGTTGTAAGCAAAAACCAATAGTAACTCAACAGTTAGTAAAATTCGGAGAGAGAGAGAGCACTAAATATTGAGAATAAAAATAATTAAATAAAGAATAAAATTTACAGAAAAGATGAATCTAAGGTGAGTAATGATGTGACTCAAATTATTAGGAGATAATTAGGGAAATTTTACTTTCCATAAAAAATAGGAAATAATTAAAGAAATTTTATTTTCCATAAAAATTATTCCCCAAAATTTGTTCCACCCCCCTAAAATCAACGTTCCTGTATTAAATTATTTTACTTCCTTTCCATTTTTTTTAAAAATTATATATAAATACATTTTTTTTAATTAAGTATGTGTAAGTACATGTTTGGGAAAAAATAAAATCCTATTTTTTTTAGGGTCTAAGTCATTGCTTTAGTGGCCTAGAGATTGTCGTCCCTGACTACTCCACATTTGATCCATTTGAAAATTTATTCTGACATGGCATAATGATTATAATCTACTTGAAAATGGCGTGTGAAAGTAATTTTTGATTGTTTTTTTGGTCTTCTTTCTCTTTTATATTTTCTTTCAACATCTGCCACCATCGCCTGCCACCTTCTTCGCTTGAAAAATTAGAGACCACCAATTGAACTTTCAAGCCTTATACTTTTTCTTTATATCTCTCGATGTCGATCTCTTGCTCTTCCTCTCCTGTCCCTTATCTTTCTCAACAAATAAATTTAATATTACAAAAGAAACATATCTAGAAAATTATTACAACAAAATAAAATTCAAATTCAAATTGTAGATGAGGAAGAAAAAGTAAAGGGGAAAAAAAAGAGGATGAATTCACACTTGGTCAAAGACTTGTTTTTTTTAATTCAATTCATTTTAGTGATTATTAGATGAGAATTCAATCTTTGGTACTTAATTATTCCATGATTTTTATATACAATATGGTGTTTTCTTGGGCTTGTACAAAGATGTTTCATTGGTTATTATTATGGGATTTTATGTCATTGATGATCTTGAAATATATGGTCATGACGGACGAAGATGGTAACAAAGTGTTACAATTCGATTTTTCAGGTCATAATGAAACCTACTATAACCTGCCAGTAGGCAAGCCAACTCATAATCCAGAACAATTAGTGATGAATTATCAAGAGAATTGAAAGAAATGACGAAAAAAAGCAAGTAAAGAGACTAATATAGAATACAACCTCAAGACCTGGTGAAGTTAGTACCGGAGCTTCTAATACAATCAGAGTACAAAGTGAAATACAGAATAAATGTACATGAACAAACCATCTTCGTACAAAAATAGAGTTAAGTCTAATCAATACGAGGAAGAGTAGGGATACTTCAATCATCAAATGTTGACCCCGAATCTCTGATCCATAGCTTCTCCACATGATACACACATCAATCGAGAGAACTAGTACTATGATCTACAGGTTGTAGAAGTGTAGTACGAGTACCAAATACGTGGTACTCAATAGGCATAGACCATCTGAGCTCCAAAGATAATGTAAGCATAAATATATCCACAAGTAACTATCCAAGAAAACTAAACATAATTGAAACCCTAGATTTTGACACTTGGAAAATTCTTGCGCTTTGAGCTTACTGTCCTAATAATGACTTATCATACAAGTCATATGGTGTGGGTATGGGTCAGGTGAGCCTAGTCGTTAGGTGTCCAGTGGGTGGTGGTTGGATTTTTGGTCTTGGTAATGACTTGGTGGTATGAGTCGTTAGGGGTGGTGACGGGTTGTTAGGACGGTCCTTAATCAAATCAGTAACTTAGTGGCTGGTCTTTGAGTACGAGAGGATCACTAGAAGCTAAGGATAGGTTACGTGTGGTAGGGTTGAGTCGTTGTTGTCCAATGTTCAATCCCTTGGATTCTGTCTTGGATACGACTAGACCATACGAGTCGTATAGTATAGTCATGTGTGGGATCATAGAGTCGTATGGTGGAAAGTGTATGGGTGCTTAACTCAATGTCTTGATGATGACTCAAGGGTACGAGTCATAGGTTGTGGTCACGAGTCAAGGGGTCGACTCGTAACCACATGCGGCCTTTTACAATTTTTAATTTGGGGGCATTCTGGACATTTCTCACTTTAAGTATCTTTGATACCACGACTTAAAACATCTTTTGGGACTTCATTAACTCATTATTCCCATTAAAACACTCTCAAATTCTCTCTCACACTCTCTGTTCAAGAAAAAACTAGGGTTTCATCAAGCTAATCAATTAAGGCTTTCAAGGGCGATTTCTCTCTGTGTTTCTTGGTGTCTAAGTCATGTTACTCCTCCCTCATTGTTATTTTACTAAAGACATATGTTTTAATGTATAGTTTTCATGGTATTGTTATGGTTTTGAAATAAAGATTGGAGGTTTTGGTTGTTCATGGATGAATATTGTTTCTCATGGTTTAATTATGGTTTCCTTGTTTTAATTATGGTTTTGAACATGTGATTGCATGGGTATGGTGGTTGAACATGATAATGGTAAATTGCTTTAATCTTGTAACTCTTTAAGTAGATATAACCCCAACTTCATTTTGTAAAATCAGTTTGTAGTTATGAGAAAGGTGGGAATTTGAATTAGGGGTACAATGGAATCCCCAAAGTGTTTGGTTTGACTAATTCTTTAAACTAATGCATGGAAAAATATGATTAAATAGTTAAGCCTGGTTTTGAAAACCTTATGGGGTACAAGGAATCCTCTAAGTGATTTTAATAATGGAGTCTGCGGAGTACTAAGGAATCCCCTAAGTGTTGGCTGGTGACATTGCTTGCAAGCTATAGTCGGTATGACGATACCACTTATTAATGCCTTAATAATTGTCTCCTAGACCTGGTGGATTGGTTAGGTGCTAAAGGTTATAATTGGGAAATAATGGGGGTTGTGATAGCTATCCATGAGTATATGGGTCCGAAGAACGAACACTAAAAACTCGTGATTGTCATCATGAGGTTTGGTCTTGATGACCTGTGTGCATGGTCACACTATTGATATGATTGTATCTTGGTTTGACATGGGGTCGGGGCATTCACTAGTCTTCCTTGATACCCCTGGTTCGTATGGCTAATATGCACCGGGTCCTTTTCAGCAGAGGGAGCTGAACCCATATAACCCATGGGTGGATTTTATAACGGTTAAGCTACACAACCCAGGTTAAAATTTTAAATACATGCTAAAACTTGTTCCCTATCCAGGCACGATATATATGTATATATGTGATTGCATATGATTATTTATCTTGGTTTTGAATGATGGCATTATTTTACCTTTATCCTTGAGTTACATGATAACGTTCACTCCGCTAACTGTATTCAGGTGCTGTATCCCTACGCGATGCAGGAACCGACCATACTACCATTCCTCCTGCTTAATGACTTGGATTCAGGGATAGCTTTGAGTCAGATTGAAGTGGTGAGCTTTTATACATCGGAAGACCCCATTTCATGCTATGGACTTCTTTCCATTATTATTATTTCTTTGGTTTTAGTTTTGGCTATGGTTGGGGGCATGTCCTGACTGGATGTTCTTTGATTCTAGTTAAAGGCTTTGTCGGACTACTATGGACATGAGCGGTGTCGGTATTAGTGCTGGCATTGGTATTGGTTTTGGCATTGGGATTGGTATTGGTTGGATATTTAGTTGTGGCTGTTTGGTTATGGTTATAAGCTTACTTTATTGTCTTTAGATTATTATTATTGTTTTATCCTGTCATACATTCGAAATTCATCCGACGTGGGGTGTAGGGTTGTTAACGCTGGGGTATTAGGGGCGGTTTCTGATCCTGGTTGGACTTGAGATACCCGACACGACTAGACCCTGGTTTGGGTCGTGTCAATAATAATGCTAGTGGATCAATAAGAATAAACTATCCTATTCTATAGTATTAAGGAACTAAAGTGCGATACAATATATCCGTAGCCAATATAAAACTAAGTGTGAAAGAAGGAGATATAGTAATTATACAAGGCCAAAAGATACATATACAATATGAGTAGATAAGGAAACAGTGGGATATATGATAATATCATATATATATATGTATATATATATATATATATATGTACGTAATATATATATATATGTATGTAATGTATATATATATGTATGTAATGTATATATATATATGTATGTATATATATATATATGTATGTATATATATATATATGTATGTATATATATATATATATGTATGTATATATATATATATGTATGTATATATATATATATATGTATGTATATATATATAACTCAGAGATAATAACTTGAGGGAGCCAAACTAACATTGTCACGACCCGATTTATGAGTCATGATGACACCTACTAAATTTCTCCAGTAGGTAAGACAATACCATAACATGGAGCTAACGCAATAGATTAATTTGGTAGGGAATTTCCAACATAGGCCAAATTCAATGAACACAATTTATAAAGAAATAGACATTCTTGAATAGATAAATAGACACAGCACGAATACCAATCCCATGACCTGGTAGAGCCAGTATAAGAGCATCTAATGTCAATAATACAACCCAAAGTCTGGAATATAGATAATACATCAGTCTCAATACAAAAGACTGAATAACAATAAGATAGAAGGAAATGGGTGACTCGGAACTCCAAGAGCTCAGTCTATCTCCGAAAGATCAACTCTACACGAACAACTGTTAGCGGCGACATCTAGTACTCAGATCTGCACCAAAAAGGGAAAGAAGTGTAGTATGAGTACAAAACAACTGGTACTCAATAGACATCATCGACCGACTGAGCTAAATCATGATATAAAGATGACATAATGTAAGATAATCATAACTAAGTCAAGGTACAAAATCGAACCCGAATCATCTCCATCATCACTGTACATTATTAGCGAATAAACTAAAATAATAACAATGACATAACGTAAAGAGATCAAACACGAGCAACCATAATTACAAAATTAGATCTCATATGCCCATTGGTGCAAAAAAAGTAAAGAACTCATCACAGCATCCCATACTACTGGAGAGTACACAAAAAGAATAATTTATGCATGAATTATTTGGACTAACCATCACCATAATTCAACCACCATCTGACAATTCATCACCATTCGACATTATACCATCACTTAGGAATTTGCCAACAATATTCCACAATTCACTAGTTATTCATTAATTTCCCCGAACCACTAGCATAATTCATCGACTAGCCACCATACATACATTATTCACCATTTCTACCAACTATGCATCCTCTATCATTAGACATCATAATATTGACTAACACCATTTTAACACCGTATCACAAGATGGAGTATTTTAATCATCATCCAGGATTGAACCGAAAATAAATATAATCAAGACTCAAAATCGAACCGATCATAAATATCATCAATATGCGGAATTGAATCAGTTATAAATATCATCAAGACTCGAAATTGAACCGGTCTATATCATCATGACTTAGAATTAAATTGGTCATTAATATCGTCAAGACTCAGAATTGAATTGGTCATAAATATCATTAAGAATCGAAATTTAACGGTCATAAATATCATCAAGACTAGAAATTAAACTGGTCATAAATATTGTCAGGACTCAGAATTGAATCGGGTATAAATATCATAACCATCATCATAATAACATCATCAATAGCATAAATAACAAAGTAGTCATTCTTCACATAAACCAACAATATCATCAAGCACTAAGATTTCTTATCATAACTTCAATACCCCTTTTCAAGAGTTTAGTAGGCATAAAAATTCACCAAAGCTATCATGAGTCATGGCCTAAGGTAGGTTAAGAGTCCACTCTAATCCTCGAATTCAAACTTTGGCAAATTGCTATCCGAACTAGGCTTAAGGTATCAACTTTCTCTTTTAGATGTCAACAAGCCTAAATTAGTCCTAAGATAGGAAATTCTCCTAAAACATGAGTAACTAGGTTAATTATGCTTAATTTGAGTAACTTAGTCACTCTCTTGCTAGTCATGAGTGATGAAGTCCAATTCATCTAAAGCACAAGGAAACAAGCTAAAAGATTCTAGCTTACGATGTTAAAATAGCCTAAATGGTCCAACTAATCCCAAGTCTTGCCATTCATCAAACCAACACCTAAAACCCTCCAAATCCAACTAAATATCATAAATATACTATGAAGTAGCTCAATCTAACAAGGGTTAAACCTAACCTACCTCAACGCCAAAGAATGCTCAACAATTTGCTAAACCTTTACGTTTTCCTTCCGAGAAGCCTCTTCAAGATTCCAAGTCATCAAAAACACATTCTACTCATCTATATGAGAATATCGATAACCATATTGCACCATTGTGCTTCAACTCCAAAAAATATGCCAAAACCCTATATGAGTCCCACTCACAGAAATACATATTTTTGAGATCAACTCAATATGATATCAAGCGCATGGAATCAAAACCCTAAAAAATGGGTGAAAACCAAGCTAAATTTGGACTAAAACCAAGCCCTAAAGGATTTGCGTCTTTGGTAAAAAAAATCAAGAAATTCAAGCATGAATTTGAAGGATTATTACCTTAAATCCGAAGGTATTCATGAAAATATAAGTTAATCAAGCTCCCAAGTCACCCCCAAGACTCAATTCTAAGTTATCACACTCTTTTAGAGTTTTTGACTCTCAAGGATTAGTGAAAAATGACCAAAACGCGTCCTAAGGAGTCATTTTATACCTATACCAGGTAATCAGGTATGACAATTGCACAACAGGGTGTGAAATCGCACTACTTGAGTGCAGAAGCAGGTATGGCGATCGCCATCCTCCCTTATGCAATCACAGTACTTGCTATCAACACACCTGGCAGCTGAAACTTTGAAAATTTTCAAGTTTCCGCCAATACCTCGGGATTCATTCAAAATTCGATATACACAAATGAACTATGTAACTATATTAAATTTAAAGTTCCTAATCCAATGGAAAAATTGGATTTTCCATTCGAGGTCATTTCAACCAAATGTGGGTCCCACTCTTATTACCAGTTTTCTAACTTTTTGATCAATAGGTCAAAATGAGCTCAGGTGCATTGGGACCAAACCAAAGGTCTACCTAGCCTAAAATTAATATTCTGGAGCTACTGGCACATTCAGAATTTGCATCTGAGATTGTTTTACTAAAGTTTTTTCCCAGTGGCCATTTAGAACCAACGAAGCCTTCCAAATAGGAAATTGACTTTAAAAATCAAACAATCTGCCTGGTAACTGAACCATCAGTTCCAGTAAGTCATAAATGACTTGGGATAGCTATGGAAAAACTCTAACAGTGAAAATAATCAGAAATAAGGAAAATAACCTGAAGGGTTATTACAAACAGCTTGATGAAGCCTAACCAAATAGGAAATCAAATACTAGCATAATCAAGCCTCTAATAAAAGTATGTCTAATTATGAGGTAACCTATGAATAATAAAACTTACCAATAATATAGAAAGATAAAGAATCATACCGATAATCTTGGAAAAGTCCATAACCATCCTTCTATGAACTAACCATAAATCAATAATTAAGTAATCGACTAGTCTAGACAAACAACACCTAATCGGGCCTCCATAAGCGCAAAAGGTTTAACCAAACACTCAACAAAAAACAATCATAGGTTATACCTATACAACCCCCCATAAGACTGATAGATATAAGTACCAAATAATCATACTGGTAAGAGGCAATGTATATGAATGGATAAATGGACATAAACCAATAGTAACTAATATCCGATCTGAGTACCAAATGTACTAAGTGTATAACCTTCTCCCACTCAGTAGCTCACAAAGGTAGGGCCTATGGTCACCATTCTTCTCTATCAAAGTGTCTCAATGACGAAGAGTCCCATAGGGTACTCGAGATATTCATATACACTTTTTGGTCCCAAACTAGGACTTTCAATAACCATCATAATCAATCTACTCCATCTAGTATCGAAGATATATATATATATATATATATATATAAGTGCACTGAGTCAAATGGTGACTAAAGAGTGTAAATTTATAAATTCTTTACCCGAGAAAACATTGGGATTAAATCTGTATAATATCATAGAAAGGATCAAAATTTCTCTTGATCGAAATAAATAATATTGGTAAAAGAGTGGGTTAATAATGGATAAAAATCATCCTCAGTCTAATTTCCAAAATAGTATATTTAGCTCCAAAAACTCATAAATCATTAAATAAGGTGGTACAATTTCTATTATAAGAGAATCCATTTTAAAAGTGAAAAGTGGAAACCCCTTTTTCAGAAAGTACTAGTAAAATCAAGAATTGGATTGGAATCGTATCGAAATGCGCCTAACCTTATGCATGTCATCACCAGTATCCAAAAAAATACAACTATAAGTATTTATAAAACATAGCCACATCCTCACAAGGGATAGAATGATAACCCAGTGCGCATGGTATCGTAATCACGACCCTAGACCCACAATATACAATCGAGTATAATATTAACACCATAACCTAGAGACTAAGGTAAACATGGGCATAAAGATACTATAAGGTCATAATGCTACAACCATATTCTTCTATATATATTTTATAAATTGATCTAACTTTGCTAATAGAGAAGGAAAACAACCAATCTTACCTCACCAAAAGAGAGAAAACTGACAAACTGAGTTGGTCATCTAAGCCAACGAATAAGAATCATGAGGAAAGAGATTCTAACTAGATAACGCTAGTCTAGCTATCTATCAAGTAAGATGAACAACCAAAATAATAACCATAGCAACAATAACATAAGGCGTAGGAGGCACAAAAAATTTAAAACCTAACCAATACCTCTCTAAGGTCATAATAAAGCCATAATGCCAAAGGAAAGAAACTTCAACCCAAGTGCCACACCACAAGAAAAAATACCACACTGATCTACTCAATCCACTACTAAAAGAAATCATCCATGGGGGTATTCATATATGTATAAAGATCTACACAGAGGCTACAACAACCAATATAGAAACATCAAGGCATAAAATCATTGATGGGTATGAAAACCCCTACTAACCTCAAATAGGAAGTAAAAAATAATAAGTTGAATCATACCTATATCGTTGGAGTCCTAAGTCATAGTCCTGACGTGCCTTAAAGAGTATGCATCTGAGTGTGTCCAAATCTGAACCAAGTGTTTAAATGACCAACTGAAGCACCAAGTGCACTACCTTTAATCGAAGGTGCCATAACTCTATGAGATTGATTTGTCTGTGCTGATTGACTATTAATCCCTAGTTAGGGACATCCTTTGGAACAATAATTAATCTTTATATAGCTATAACAAATACCTAAAGCTCTAACTTTGTGAGAAACACAAGCCTCTCTAACTTGTTGACCAATTAACAGCTGGTACACTCTCTATTTAAGTGATCATCCTCGCTATAATAATAACGTACCTTAGGGGTCTAGGCTAGCGAGGAGTATGTTCTAATCCTTTCTAAATAACCAACTCATGCTTGGACATTTCCTATACCAATGACCAATCTCTCCACAGCTAAAATATGCCTTTTAAACTCTCTAATTCATTGTACCCACTGATCCAAAATAGTTCCCATGGCCTAAAGATCTATACCGAATACTCAGTAATGTCTGAAGAGAACTCTATCAAATATGACCAACACGACTAATCTGAAAGCCACCTATAGCTTAAGATACTACCTGTACAGAACTGACAAGTTGCAAGTGATGTTGATCTCTATTGAGAGGACCCTTACTACTAGACAGAATGTCAACAACACTATACTGATGACATGAGCTCTTACTGCCACCTCTATATTCCTCAATAAAGGCTCTCTCTGTATCCCTCACATAATTAATAATATGAGTAAAAAAAGACTCAGTTTCTATCAAATACTCCGATGCCAAGCAGAATGGAAAAACTAACCCTCTCTTAAATCCATACACCATCTCATGCTCTAAAGAATATAGTGTAGGAGTATGTCTGGCCCACTCGATGAACTCTATCTCATACTCTAAAATAAATAAAGAGCATTGCTAAACACCAACAAATCCAACTATGATCTAAGAACCACTCGATGTACGGAACACCATCTCTGGCTGAGAGGTATCAACTAAAATAATCAAAATCCCTAATGCTAGATCCTGAAGAACTGATGCATTCACATAATCTACCAGAGTCTTGGCTAGTCCCAAACTCTTTAGCTGACGCTAAACGTCTTTGACATTAATCTCAACTCCCTAGGTTGAAGTTGAGTTGAAACTCTAGTAACACTTGTAAAAGTTCTATATGCATCTATCGATAACCTCATACCATCCATATGAGAATGAATAGAGCTAAATAAAGTACTAAAGGTTTATATATACACGGACACACGATAAGGAGTCAAGAATAGGATTTCCTAAGAATGCCTTATAGCTTCCCAAAAGTAGGATACAAACATATCTGTACTGATTCCTCAGACTCTACTAAACACTTATCTCTTGTGCAATCACACCGATAAACTTGGTCTTTGATAAAAATTTATCGTGGGCCTATTTCTTAAGTCATGATGCCACATACTATAATCTACCATAGGTAAGCCAACCCATAATTCAGAACAGCAAGTAACAGATTATCAAGAGAATTGAAAGAAATAATAAAAAATAACAAAGTAAAGAGACTAATATAGAATACAATCATAAGACCTTGGAAATTTAGTACAAGATCTTCTAATACAATAAAAGTACAAAGTGCAATACAAAATAAATGTACATATACAAACTATCTCCAAAATATAAAATAGAGATAAGTCTAATAAATATAAGAAAGAGTAAGGCTACTATGAACTCCAAGAGCTCACCTTAAATCTCTAACCTATCACTACTCAGCATGATTCATACGTCAACAATGAGAACTCGTACTATGATCTACAGGCTGTAAAAGTGTAGTATGACTACCAAACATGTGGTACCCAATAGGAATCATCTAAATAAGCACCAAATATAATGTAAGTAAAAATATCATATAAAGCATAGATATATCTACAGACAACTATCCAAGAAAACTAAACATATTAATGTTAATGAATCAATAAAGATAAACTATAGTATTTGTAATGATCCTTTATGTCATTTTCTATGTTTTCACTCATTCTTGCCATTTATAAATTTTTTACAACTTTCCTAAATCATTTATGATTTACTGGAACTAATAGTGCAGTTACCGGATAGTTTCTTTGATTTTTAGAGCCAATTTTCTGTTTTGAAGTCCTTTTTGGTTCAAATTGGATATCGGGAAAAAACATTAGTAGCACAACCTCTTATGCCAATTTTGACAGTTCCAACAACTTTGAAATAATTATTTTTAGATAGATGAACCCTTGGTTTGGGTCCCGAAGCTCTCAAACTCATTTTGAGTTATTGGCCATAAGTTGAAACAATCTCAGATGGAAATTTTGGCTGCGCCATTAAGTTTGGAATATTGAATTTGATAGGGTATCATAGTTCATTTGCTTATAAGAGATTCTCGATGAATCCCGAGGGGTTGATAAAGACTTAGAAAAGTTGGTATCTAGTGCATCGCGTACTGGACCAGTCGATCGCTTAAGCAACCTGGCTTGGCCCACTTGTATTGTGTAAGCAAAGCATGTGTCACATAAGTGGATGTCTCTTAAGAAATACCAGTATACCTTACAGAATATATGTTGAGGCTACCACTATCACGAATGAGACACCTGGTCAGTTAAGCGATATTTACTTAAGCTGTCTAATATTTGCTTAAGCGACATCTGTGGGCCTAAAAAGGGTACAAATACCCTATTTAGCCCTATTTTCTCAATTTTTATTCTATTCTCTAGAGTTTTGAACCCTAAAAAGAGGGAATTCTCGAGAGAACCGATTGTGGATGATTTTGGAGCATGGGTAACATTAATTTATGCATTTCTCCTTTAAATTTATGGTAAGTTTCTATTATTTTAAAGGTTGAATCCTCCATATTTTTCTAAAATCTCTTGAATGTTGGTGATTGATTGTTTCACCATTAGATCTCAAAATTTACCTATTTCTTAGGGTGAATATTCCTTGCGCATAGAGGGACGTTGTGTTAGTTTCGAAAGTGCGATTCCACAAATGGGCTCCACCTGAGATATTTGTCTGATTTTGGATCTGAATTATAATAATGAAATATGAGTATCATTATTATTGTTTTGATAAGTAAATTGTGATTTGGATAGTGCGGCATCTTGCGAAGACTTCTTAAAAAGAAAAATCTGTTGTTTAGTGGATTCTTTGGGCTTTTCTTCGGCGTCCCGGTAGGCTAGATTTACCATCTTCATATATTAATCTATTTCTTAATATGCTTATGATATTATGCTGGTTATGGGGGTGAAATTTAGGTGTTGGAGTTATGATTGAAAATATTTGGGTTAGTTGGACTACTTAGGCTATCTTGAAATCATAATTTAGGTGTAAGTTACTTAGTCACTCATGTTATAGGATAAATTGCTATATTAGGGCTAATTAGGGCTTATTTAACATCTAGAAATTAGTTTAGATACCTTAGCCTAGTCCGGAGTAGAATTTGCTAAAAATAGATTTTGGAGATTAGAAGTGGACTCCTCCAGCCCACCTTAAGCCAAGACTTGTGTTAGATTTTTTGTAGACCTATTTACGCATGATATACTCCCATTAATGCTTAATTTGGTATTTTGAAGAGATTAGATGCTTATTGATTATGCTAGTTCGGTAGATGAGAGTTGGTTCTAATCTTGGGTAAGTTTCGGTGGATAATTGTTATGTTTTGGTGATATGACTCATGATTATAATTTATTTGCATGGTCTATTGACACGGTCTAATGATATATGATTTTTGTTTCAAGTCCAATAATTATTGATAATGATACATATATGATTCTGGATTCAAGTCCGGCATTTGATGATGGTATCGGTAATATAAGTTCTGGTTCAAGTCTGGCAAATGATAGTAATGATGATGACACTATTGAGTTCCAGTTCAAGACTAACATTTTGTGAGTTGTTCATAATATGATACGGTTCAAATGGATTCTTGGTTTGGCATGGTAACTGGTAATTTATGGTTATTGGTTATTTACATTACTTAATTGTACCCTTTAGGTTTATGGGGGCCTGCATTGGGTTATTTACTTTTTTGCGCTTATTGGTTTATGGGGGCCAATTTAGTAGTTATAATGGTGTGATCTCTATGTTGCTTTCCATATTTATTTACCCATGTATAACAGTGTTGGAGATTATTTCCAGGTTTGCCTTTTTACCTTGACTTAGTTTATTTTATCTTTCATCTTATCATGTTTATATTATAATTTAGCTTAGTTGACCGATGATGCCTACTGAGTACCCATGGTTTTGGTACTCATACTACACCTCTGTACCTTTTTGGTGCAGATTTGAGTACTAGTAGACATCGCTAATTTGATGATCTTGCTGAGTTAATTTTGAGGATAAGGTGATCTCTTGGAGTCAGAGTTGCCCTTTTTCTTCTATATATCCATGTCTAGTCTTTCATTTTTGAGATATATTGTATTTGAATATTCAATACTTATAGTTCAGTTGTAGTATCTCTTGTCCCGACATTGTTGAGTCTTGGAATGGTTGTTGCTCTTTTATCTATCTATTAGATTATTATGATTGATTCATTGCACTTTTAACTCTTTAAATATTAATTTTTGGATTTTAGGCCATTTTCCACCAATATTTCCCATTTCTTATAGCTCCAGGCTATGTTTTGGCTTACCTACAGATGTGATAAAGTAGGTTCCATCATGATTCATTAATCAAATCATGAAAAATTCATTTCAGAGACTAGGTTTTACCGGGATTATTGGTATAAGAGCAAGTGTCTATAGAGTCTCACAGACCAGAATGGTGACATCCGTTTCTTATCTTCAAGTAGATATAGGACATTCTTAGGAGTTCTTCACTTCTTTCACTTATTTTAATCTATGAGTATGAGTTTGTTTCTAAAGCATTTCTTTCGTTTCACTCTTTTTGTAGATGGCTGGACACGTGCTACAACTACACGAGATGAGGGTATGGAGACTGAGCCTAGGGATCCTATCACTGTTCGTGGATAACCTAGAGATTATGGATAACTCAGAGATGTATCCCCAACTAGAGGACCAGATAGGAGGCCTTCACCAGATCCTATTTCTGCTCCTGAGATAGAGATTCTTCTGCTCTAGCTAGCGGTGGTCCAGGGACCAGCCCAGGCCCCACCGAGGTTTATTTTCTTCTTTTATGATCAGGGATGCTTTGGTTTAGATTTTAGCATTGGTTGGTGGTGCACCATGTAATAGTGCATAGTCGACAGATCAGAGTGGTACTAAGGCAGGGGTGCAACCTATAACTGTATCTCCCAGAGTTGAGGTCCCTTTTGAGCTGGTAGTTGATTAGCCTGTAGTTTCCTAACTTGCTATGGCTGCGGCAGAGCAGAATATATTGGGTAGGTTCTTTAGGTTGGTTCCACCTTAGTTTTCTGGAGGACCAGGCGAGGATGCGTATGAGGTCTTTATTGCTTGTATGGATAGGCTCCGTAATTTAGGCCTAGTTGAGACTCGTGCTGTAGATAACACTACTTTTCAGTTGGAATTGGCAACTCAACATTAGTGGTGAGGTCATTTTGATTCCAATATAACAGGATCTTTCACATTGATATGGACTCAATTCTATGAGATCTTCTTGGAGAAGTACATGCCTCACAGTCTTAGGGATTAGTTTTCAAGGTTGGAGTAGGGCTCTATAAATGTTGTGGAGTATGAGGCTCAATTTTATGAGTTGTCTAGTCGTGCTACTTCTATTATGACTACTGAATAAGAGAGGGTTTGTTGATTCATTCGGGGATTAATACTTCCTCTTTGTATGTATACACAAAGTTTAGTTGCTATTGGTAGGACTTTTGCTGAGTTTTCTGATCATGCTTAGGTTATAGAGAAAATGAATCATGAGGCCCAAGGGGGAAGAAATAAGAGGCCGCATTATTAGGGTAGTTTTAGTGGGATCTATAGTGGCCTACGATTCATAGGCAATGGTTCTCAGGGTAGGTACCCTTCCCGTTAGCCATATAAGCATCTGGGTCAGTCTAGTAGGCTAGTTCAGGATGCTCTTCAGATTACCGATGGAGGCCTGTCTAGTTTTGGTGATCGTCCTGGCCAGGGTAGTGGTCGGTATCTAAGAGGTTTGCCTTCTGGTTATTCTATCCATGCTAGTTATTTCGAGTGAGTTGAGTGTTCTAGTTTTAGTACTGTACTTTGTCCATGTTATGGTCGTGGAGCTTTTGGTCATATCTCAAAAAAGTGCCCCATTCGTAAAGGGATTATTTCTTCATCCCAGAGTGTTCCACCTATAATGAAAGTTTATCCTCTATCTAGAGGTGGTATGCATGATTGTAGGGGTGGTCCCCAGGGTGCTCATAGAGGTTCTAAGGTAGGTACGATAAGAGATTGGTTAGTAGCTCAGCTAGGTAACAAGTGTGGCTAGTTGTATGAAGTTCCTTCTAGACCTAAGGCTAAGTCTTTAGATGCTATTATTAAAGGTATGATCTTGGTGTGCTGTCAGTCGGCTTTTGCTTTATTTGATCCAAGATCCACTTATTCTTATGTGTCTTCTTATTATGATACACAATCAGAGCGATCTTGGGACTCATTATCTATACCATTATGTGTATCTACTCCTACAAGTGATTCCTTAGTAGTGGATTGGGTTTTCAGATCATGTGTTGTTACTGTTCGAGACTTGACACTCATGCTGATCTTATTATATTAGAAATAATGGATTTTGATGTGATTCTGGGAATAGATTAATTGTCCCACTATCATGCTATCCTAGATTATTTTACCAAGATCATTACCTTTACCTTCCCTGATGACCCTCGATCATAACTATGAACTGATGAGGATTATTTCTTATATTCATGCTAGGAGGCTTATTTTGAGGGGTTGTGAGTCTTATCTTAATTATATTTGTGATGTTAGTGTGGGGAGTCTATTTCTTGACTATGTTTCTATAGTTCGTGAGTTTCCATAAGTTTTCCCTATTGATCTAGTTAGTCTTCCTCCTGAGTGTAGTAGGGTGTTTGTTATTGATGTTAAGCCGAACACCCCACCTATTTCTATGGCACCTTTCCATATGGCTTCTACCGAGTTTAAGGAGTTAAACTCTCAGCTTCAGGATCTTCTTGGTAAGGTTTCATTAGACCGAGTGTGTTTCCTTGGGGAGCTCTTATGTTGCTTGTTAAGAATAAGGATGATTCCATACGTATGTGTATTGATTATAGGCAGATTAGTAAGGTGATGGTGAAAAACCAGTATCCTATGCCTCACACTGATGATTTGCTTAACCAACTTCAGGGAGCAACGATGTTCTCTATGATTGATTTGAGGTCCGATTACCACCAGTTGAGGATTTGGGCTGAGGATATCCTAAAGACAGCCTTTAGGACCTGTTATGGTCATTATGAGTTCCTAGTGATGTCTTTTGAGTTGACTAACACCGCTGCTGCATTTATGGATTTGATAAATGGTGTATTCAAGCCTTATTTATATCTTTTTGTGATTGTGTTCACCGATGACATCCTTGTGTATTCAAAGAGTAGAGAGGAGTATATGAAATATTTAAGGATTAAGCTCCAGACATTGAGAGATCATATGCTTTTTGCCAAATTCATTAAGTATGAGTTTTGGATTGAATCAATGACATCCCTTAGGCATGTGGTGTCTAAGGATGGGATTATGGTAAACCCATTGAAGATTGAGGCTATTTGTGATTGGGCCAGACTTACATCTCCGTTTGAGGTTCGTAGCTTTATTGTTTGGCCTGTTACTATAGTCTATTCATTAAGAGTTTTTCTTCTATTACAACACCGATGACTAGATTGACTCGAAAGGAGGTCCTTTTTCAATGGTCCAATCCAAAAAGTGTGAGTCGATCTTTGAAAAGCTCAAGGGATTCTCACTTCAGCTCCTATTTAGGCTCTTCCTATTGAGGGTGAGGGTTTAATCGTGTATTGTCATGCTTTCGGTGTTAGTTTGGGTTGTGTATTTACAATGACCCTTTAGGATATTTTTTATACTTTGCTTATTTTCGCCTTTAGAGCTTTTCTATAGCTGCCCAAGTCATTTATGACCTTTTGGAACTAACAATATGGTTATCGGGCAATTCATTTTATTTTTAAAGCCATTTTTCTATTTTGAGTCTTTGTTGGTTCCAACTAGCCCTGGGCAAAAAAATTAGTCAAACACCTCGAACATAAAATTCGACTATTCTAGTAGCTTTGAACTATTGATTTTAGGCTAGGAGGACTCTTGATTCGAGTCCCAAGGCACCTAGGCTTATTTTGACCTATTGGTCTGAAAGTTAAGAAAATGGAATATGGGTGTGGGACATATATTTTGTTGAAATGACCTTGGATGGAAATTTTACTGCTCCATTAAATCCAGAACGTCGAATTTAGTATGATTACATAGTTCATTTTCATATACGAGATTCTGGATAAATCACGAGAGGTTGGTGGAGACTTGGAAAATTCCAAGTCTCAGCTTTGATCTAGTGCACCTGCGATTAAGGGACTTTGACCGCGATCAAAATCTGGAATCACCAGTAAGTTCTATGATTGCGACACATCAAGTTGCAAATGCGATTCCTTTACCAGTTGGCTAGAACCGTGATCATGGAGGTAAATATTGTGATCACGAGTTCTAAGTTTGAGGCCGTGTATCTCGATTTGGCTGTCGAGTCACGATAGTGACGCTCGAGAATGTGGTATGGGTATAACTACCCTATTTTGCCTGATGTTTCCCATTCTTCACTTATATTCTTGAGAGTTAAACCCTAACTTGTGAGATAACTAGGGATTGAAGCTTGTAGGGTGATTTGGGAAGCTTGATTAACATTTATTTCTTGATTCTCCTTCGAATTTGAGGTAAGATTTCACAAGATTCATAGTTGAACTTTCCATTTTACAAAATATCCCAAAAGTTTAGGGGCTTGATTCTAGCCAAAAATTAGCTTGAATTCAACCCATTGTTGAGGGAAATGGTTCCTTGAGCATGTGGGAACGTCACGTTAGTTTCAAAAATGTGATTTTTCATAAATGGGACACCCATGGGATTTTGGTATGATTTTTTGACCCAAACAACAATAGTGAAATATGGGTATTGATATTCTCGTATTGATGAGTAAAATATGATTGTAGCTTGGCATCTTGCAGAAGCTTATCGAAAGGGAAATATTATGATTTAGTAGATCTTGTGAGCTTTCATCGGTGTCTAGGTAGGCTATATTTTACCCCTTGTTAGGTTGAGCTACCTCATAGTATGCCTATGATTTGGGATGGGTTTTAGGTGTTGCTGTGATAAATTGAAATACTTGGGATTAGTTGGATCATTTAGGCTATTTTGACTATCAGTTTAGGCATGATTAGCTTAGTTATTCCTATTTAGGTGAAATTGACCTTGTAGGCTTTTGTTAGTGTGGAAATACCCTAGTTACTAAATTAATGCGTAGATTTCCTTGGTCACTTGAATTTAGGATGAATCTTGCTCAAATTGCCTCTCCATAGGTGAAATTGATCTAGTTGCTCAATATTAGGAGAAATCGCTATCCTAGGGCTAGTTGTGTCTTGTTTAACATCTAAAAGTGGATTTAGATACCTTATCCTATTCTGGGGTAGACATAAATCATTTTGGGAATTTAGAAATGGGCTCTTCGATCCACCTTAGGCCAAGACTTGTGGTAGTTATTGAAGACCCTTTGATACACTTGTGTACAACTAGGAAGGTGGTTATTTCAGTGATATTTAGATGCCTTGGTACTTGTTGGTTTTGATGAATTACATTATAAGTAATTCTTAATGATTAGGATGTAAATGAGTTATTGATTAAGCTTATGTTATTGCTGAGCTATTGAGTATGCTATTGGTTTGTCTATTGAATGGGCAACCAAATTTACTATTTAATGAGCCCTTGAGTATAATATAGACTAAGCCATAAATTATGCTATTAGTTATGCTATGAATGAACTATAGATTATGCCATGGATTAACTATTGATCAAGCTATTGATAAGCTATCTCTTAAGCTAATGATAATCCATTAGTTATGCTATTAAGAAGTTATTGCCCATGCCTTGATAATACGTATTGATTAAGTTAGCGATCATGTTTATTGACTATACTGGCAGTTATACTATTGATTTTGCTATAGATCATGCTTATTTACTATATTGATAATTATGCTATTGATTATGCTAGAGCTCACAATTTTGATAATGATTATTGATTATTTTAATATACTATGTTAATGGTTATGCTATTAAATACTCTAATGATTATGCTATTGGCTATATTGACGATGATATTGATTATTTATACCTATTAGAAATCTGAAGAATGGCTATGATATTTATAATATTATTGATATATATACATATCCGGTAAGGCTGAAGGATGATTATGATGATATATACCCAGTAAGGCTGGAGGATGATTATGATGATATATACCTGATAAGGCCGAAGGATGATTATGATGATAAATATATATCCAACAAGGCTAGAGGATGATTATGATGGTATATACCCATCAAGGCCGGATGATGATTATGATGATATATACATACCCAATAAGACTGAAAGATGATATTTATGAGGATATTTTTGAATATCCATATCAGTTTGAGTCCGGCTATACATTCTATACTATGATGATATACTTATTATGATATGATGACATCGGGGTGTGAAATTTACAATCTAGCTAAGTTGAAAATGAGAAAATAGTTATAATGTAGTACGATATGAATAGACTTTAGTGATATAATGATAAGTTGATTAATATTGGCTAGTTGACAAATATTGGTTAGTGGGTAGTGTTGGTTAGTTGGTAAATAAAGACTAATGGATAAGTGGTAATTAGCCTCTATATGAAGATTAGTTGATAAGTGAAGTTTAGTTGATGAAGGATGATTTATTGATACACGAGGATTAGTGCTACATGATGGATAGTTGATAAGTGTTAACTTATTTACAAATGATGAATATGATAAATTGATGTTTATTGTGAGGTATGCCTTAGATGTATTATGAGAGTTGATAAATAATGGTGGTGGGTTATTCTATCTTAATTGTACCTTCCAAGCTTATAGGGGTTTGCGATAGGTTATTTACTTTTTTGCACCAATTTATGGGAGACAATTTATTAGTTATGATTGCATGTGTTAAGGCTTTATGTTATGTTATGATGATATTTCGGTTATCTATTTATTCATGTGTAGCGATGTTGGAGATATTTTATGTTTGTTTCCTTACCTTGACTTAGTTACATTATCTTGCATTCTATCATTTTTATATCATGTTTTAGCTAACTCAACCAATGATGCTTACTGAGTACCAGTGGTTTTGTTACTCATACTATACTTCTGTACCTTTTTGGTGTAGATCCGAGTACAAGTTTCTATCATTGATTGACATTCCTGTTATGTTGATATTCAGAGAAAGGGTGAGCTTTTGGAGTCAGAGTCACCTATTTTCATTTATGTTTCTATATTTAGTCTTTTATTTCGAGACAAATGTATTGACTATTCTAGATACTTGGGTTATATTTTTTATTACTAGATGCTCTTGTACTGGCTCTACCAGGTCATGGTATGGTATTTATGTAGTGACTACCTTTAGACTATTTTTATTGTCTTGCTTATTTATTGTGTTGGATTGCCTGTTAGGTCCTCTTTTTTGGGCATTTCCACCAAGTTAACCCATTGTGTTTAGCTCGAGGTTACGATTTGGCTTACCTACTGGCAGGATAGAGTAGGTTTTATCATGACTTGTAAATTAGGTCATGACAATTTGGTATCAGATCCTTGGCTACATCAGTATTGCTGGTACAAAAGCAAATGTCTAGTAGAGTCCTATGGATCAGAACGATGATGTTTTTTCCTATCTTCGGGAGGCTATGAGACATTCTTTGGAGTTCTTCACTTCTTTCACTCATATCGTACTTAGAGTTGGAGTTGGTTTATAGAATATTCCTTTGATTTTACTCTTTTGCATATAGCTAGGACACATACTACCACTATACGTGATGAGGGTCTCAAGATTGAGATAAGGGATCCTTCTCCTATTTGTGAATGACCAAGAGGTCGTGGAAAGCCTAGAGATTTATCCCCATCTAGACATCAGGATAGGGGTTCTCCACCAGACCCTATTTCCGCTCCTAAGCTAGAGATTTTTCCGCCTCAACTATTGGTGGGCCAGGGACCAATCCAGGCTCCACTAGGATTTATATCTTCTTCAGTGCTCAGAAATGCTTTAGTTCAACTTTTGGGGTTAGTTGGTGGTGCACCGTCTGATGGTATATAGTCTATGGATCAGAGTATTACTGAGATAGGGGCGCAACCTATAGCTGTGACTCCCAGAGTTGAGGTTCCTTCTATGCTGGCGGTTGCTCAGCCAGTAGTTTCTTATCTAGTAGATGCCTAACCTACTATCTCTACCAAGGAGCATAAGATGTTGGGTAGATTCTTAAGATTGGCTCTGCCTAGGTTTTTTGGTGCAACAAGCAAGGATGCGTATGTGTTTTTGATTGCATGTGAGGATAGGCTCCATAAATTTGGGACTTGTTGAGACTCATGGTATGGGTTATATCACATTTCTATTGGACTTGGCTGCTCAACATTGGTTTAGAGGCATTATGGATTTTAGACTAGCTGGATCTTCTTCTTTGACAAAGGCTCAGTTCTCCACGATGTTCTTTGAGGAGTATATGCCTCGCAACCTTAGGGATCATTTAAGGAATTATTTCTCTAGATTGGAGAAGGGCTCCATGATAGTTTCTAAGTATGAGGCTTGTTTTCACGAGTTGACTAGGCATGCGACTTTTATTCTAAATACTGAGTATGAGAGAGTTCATTGATTTGTCAGAGGGTTGATACTTCTCTTTCATATGTATAATCAGAGTTTGTTGCTGTGGGTAGGTCTTTTTTTGAGCTTTCTGATCATGCTCAGCTTATGAAGTAGATATATCGTGAGGCCCGTGGGGGAAGCGATAAAAGGCCTAGACAATTAGGGCAGTTTCAGTGGAAGTTTTAGTAGCTCTTGGTTCAGAAGTAGCCATTTTCATTATAGATATCCTGCGCTTCCATCCTATCAGCCTCAGAGTAAGCCTAGTTGACCTATTTAGGCAACACTCTAGATTACTATTGGAGGTCTGTCTAACGTTAGTGATCTCCCTGGTGAGGGAAGTGGTCAATCTTTGAGAGCTTCAGTTTCTAGTCAATCTAGACGTGGTGGTTATTCCAGGTCAGCCAAATTTGTTGGTTTTAGTTTAGCTTAGGTAACATGTTATAGTTATGGAGATCATGGTCACTATTTGTGAGATTTCCCTAGTCGTGGGGCGATTGTTGCTTCTGCTTAGAGTGTCCCCCTATTAGAGCAATCCATCCCTCAGTTAGAGGTAGTTTTTAGTGTCATAGGGGTAGTTTCTAGTGTACTCGAGGAGGTTCTCAGGCAGGAAGGATAGGAGGTCGGTTAGAAACCCAGCTAGTTGGTAGGCGTGGTTAGTTATAGGTAGTACCTGCTAGACCTGAGGCAGAGTCTTCAGATGTTGTTGTTACAGGTAAAATTTTGGTGTGCCGTCAGTCGGAACTTGCTTTATTTGATCCAAGATCCTTTTTTTCTTATGTATCTGCTTATTATTTTCCATGATTAGAGTTATCTTGGGAATTATTATCTGTGCCCTTGCTTGTATCTACTCTCATGGGTGACTCTTTAATAGTGGATCGGGTTTTCAGATCATATGTTGTGACTGTTAGATATGTTGATACTCATGTTGATCTTATTATTTTGGATATGGTGGATTTTGATGTGATTCTCGTCATGTACTAGTTATCCTACTATCATGCGGTCATGTTTTGTTTTTCCAATTACCTTAGACATGATCGATGTACCCCTAGTCTTGTGGTAGGGAGCGGTTAACAGTGAGCTGACGGGAATTATTTCATATATTTATTCTAGGAGGCTTATTTCGAGGGGTTGCGAGTTTTATCTCACTTATATTTGTAATACTAGTGTGGAGATTTTGCCTCTTGGCTCTATTTTTATTATTTATGAGTTTCCTGATGTGTTCCCTGCCAACCTGCCTAGTATTCCCCCTATCCATGAGATTGAGTTTTCTATTGATCTTAAGCTTGGTAGCTAACCTATTTCTATGACACCTTACTTTATGACTCCTACAGAGCTTAATGAGTTGAATTCTCAACTTTAGGATCTTCTTGGTAAGGGTTATATTATATTGAGTGTGTCTCCTTCGGAGATTCTATGTTGTTTGTGAAAAAAAGATGGGTCCATGTGTATGTGTATTGATTATAGGCAGCTGAATAAGGTGATAACAAAGAACCGTTATCCTATGCCTCACATTGATGATTTGTTCGACCTACTTCAGGGTGAAACAAAGTTTTCTAAGATTGATTTGAGATCTGGTTACCATCAGTTGAGGATTCGGGCTAAGGATATCCAAAAGATAGTTATTAGGACCCATTATGGTCATTATGAGTTCCTTGTGATATCATTTGGCTTGATTAATGCCCCAACCACATTTATGGATTTGATGAACCGAGTGTGTGGATCTTATTTGAATTCCTTTGTGATTGTGTTCATCGATGGCATCCTTTTGTATTTAAGGAGTAGAGAGAAACATACACAGTATTTGAAGATTGTGCTCTAGACTTTGAGAGATAATGTGCTTTTCACCATGTTCTCTAAGTGTGAGTTTTGGCTTGAGTCGGAGACATTCCTTGGGCATGTGGTGTCTAAGAATGATATTATGGTACACCCAGCTAAGAGTTTTGCTACTATTTAAGTGGCTATGGCCAGATTGACTTGAAAGAAGGTCCCTTTCAGATAGTTCGAGGAGTGTGAGTCGAGCTTCGAAAAGATCAAGGATTTCCTTACTTCAGGTCCTATTCTAGCTCTTCCTATAGAGGGTTAGGGATTCACAGTGTATTGTGATGCTTTTGGTGTTGGTCTAGGTTGTGTTTTGATGCAGCAGGGTCGTGTTATTGGTTATGATTTGAGACAACTTAAGGTCCATGAGTGCAACTACCCCACTCCTAATTTGGAGTTGGCGGCGGTAGTTTTCGCGCTTAAGATTTGGATTCATTATCTCTATGGTGTGCATTGTGAGATTTTTACCTATCACCATAGTCTTCAGTATCTTATGACCTAGAGGTAGCTTAATGCTACACAAAGTAGATGGATGGAGTTGCTTACGGATTATGAAATCTCTATTTTGTATTATTTTGGTAAGGCAAATGTGGTAGCAAATGCCTTGAGTCGGAAGACAGTGAGTATGGGTAGCTTGGCTTGTATTTCAGTTTATCAGAGGCCGTTAGCATGGGTCATTTAGTCCTTAGCCAACTTGATGGTTTGCCTTGATATTTCAGACCCTAGGAGGATTTTTGCTAGTGCTGTGGTGAAGTCTTCATTTTTGAGAAAATTTGGGATCTTCAGTTAGAGGATAGTAAGCTTTGCTTACTTCGTGATCAGGTGTTGAGTGGTGAGTCAGAGAGAAACACCATAGATTTTGAGTTTTTTTTGTGATTTGATAGCCGCATTTGTGTTCATAGGATTGATGAATTGATTCAATTGATTCTGCATGAGGCTCACAGCTCTAGATATTCTATTCATCCGGGCACAACTAAGATGTATAGGGATCTGAGACAGAATTATTGGTGGAGTGGCATGATGAGTTATGTGATAGATTTCATAGCTCGCTGTCTATGTTGTCAACAGGTAAATGTCACGACTCGAATCAAGGCCTGGCCGCAACAGGCATCCCAAGTCCGCCGTAGACCGGAGACCACCCCCTTTGCCTAGTCACACAGAACACAATACACTAATATTGGTTGAATTCTGAACATATAAAAAGATAGATAAAGGTAAGATCAAGAAGTCTAAGATACATCAACAACCAATACCAGTCCACAGTAATCCCCAAAGCCTCTATGACAAAAACGAATTAAACCAATGTCGGGACATGCCACCGATGATAGCCAAAATAAGTCCAAAGAAAAGTCTATGATAAAATATAAACCAATAAGTAACGACCTTCCGAAAGAAGAAGGCTCACCACTTCAAGCTGACTACTAATAACTTGGAAATCTAATCACCGCGCAGGAAAAATAGAAGTGTCTCCGGTTCCTGCATTTCGTTAGGATACACCGTCTGAAAATGGTTAGCGGGTTGAGCGCTAGCATGAAAATCAGGGGAGGGATAAAATAAATCCATGATCAACAATTTAAAATCATAAAATCATATGCATATACATATACATAAAGATAACATGCCGGGGTAAGAAACAAGGCTTAACATGAACTTCAGAACATTAGCCTGGACTGTGTAGCTCAACAGTTATAAAAAGGCACCCACGGGCTATATGGGCTTAGCTCTCCCCGTGAAAGGGCCCCAGTGTGTGTAGCCGCATAAACTAGAGAAATAATCATAATTACATATGTACCATGGGGGACTCGAACCACTCAGTTATTTATCAAGGGTGACATGAACACCCGGTCAGTTAAGAAGGGTGACTCAAACTACCTGGTCATAAGCTAGGGGACTCAAACTCCGGGCCCTTTAAAACCTCACACCGGCAAATGTAATTTCCAGTATTCGTCCCTTGGGACCTCCACTTTCACGGCCTCACTATATAACCTTCTTTAATCCCAGTTAAAACATTTTTCACATATTTCCATTAATTGAACAATAATAATTCTCAAGGCATACATTGTTGGTATTGTCATACAAACTACATTTACAAGGTAGCATCATCATGCCAGTACAATTCCATTCATTTGGGGAAAACCCCCACTTTTTTCATTAAATCGATGTGGGGGAATCCCACTACACCTTTTGTTCATTTAATCAAATTGTTATGTTTCAGTAACCTCTTTATATCATGCAATGGTTTTCAAAAATAGTTCAATGCAAACATACTCATATTCAAAGCCAATTTCACAAGATTGGATTGGAGTTATATCAATTCAATTATCCATATTCACGAAATTAAGGGAAACCATGACCCCCTAGTTTATTCACCATGCCCATGCACCCCACATGTTTCAAAACATCAAGTCAAACCATATATGATTCATAAAAGCCATGGGGAAAACAATTAATTCAATAATGTTCAATAACCCTCAACCTAAATTTAAAATCATCAATTAAATCACATGGGTATAATTATAAAAACATGATTTTAATAAAATAAGACTTGGAGAAGAGTAACATGGTAGAAAGTACAGAGAATTACGGAGAGAAATCAACCCTTGAGCCCTTAGATGACAAACTTTGAGAAACACTAATGTATTTTTTAAATGGGGAATTTAAGAGAGCAAAAGAGTGTTTATGATTGTTAAGGGTTGGAAATAATGGCCCCAAGGTGTTTATGTACGTGGGGTCTAAGTGGGTAAAGAGGAAAATGTCCAAAGTGCCCTTCATTAAAAGCTAAAAAATTATTGCCAGTGACTATGGGTCACTAACGACTCGTAAGGACTCACTGTGACTCATCGCCATGAGTCATAGGCTGGACTATAACTGAGGGACCCCTCTTTTGTGACTCTACAACTCACACCACATGACTCATCAAGAGTCCCTACAACTTGTAGGGTCCTAGTAGTAACCAGGACAAACATTTAGGGTACACACTAGTCACCCTATGATTTGGACACAAGGACTCGTAGTGAGTCTTTATGAATCCTGACCTCTAGTCATAATAAAGACAAAAACAGTGGCACTACTCACTGGTCAGACGAAGATCTAGCTCCTATGGCTCGTAAGGACTCCTTACGACTCGTAAGGTGAGTTTTAGGTTTGGTAGTGAGTTTAAAAACTCAAAAGTTTTTAGGGACAATTTCGGGGCATTACATTCCCCACCTAGGATCATTCGTCCCCGAATAATGAGACAAGGCATCCATTGGCACAATTTAACATGGAACACAACCACACTTACCTTTAGAAAAGATAGAAAAAAAAGATATTAAGGAATACACATACCTTTAGCACGATTATCACAAGCAGAAAACAGGGATAGATATTTGGACTTCATGTCCTCTTCAGCTTCCTAAGTAGCTTCTTCAACCTTGTGATTCCTCTATATAACCTTCACCAAAGACACAACCTTGGATTGAAATAGGCGGACTTGCCTACCCAAAATCTCAACCGAAACTTTCTCATAAGACAAGGAATCTGAAACACCACCACTCTCCAAAGGGACAACCAAGGAAGGATCACCCACACACTTCTTCAAAATCGAAACATGGAACACTGAATAGACAGAACCCAGGCTTGAAAGCAACTCCAACTTATAAGAAACATTGACCACTCTTCCTAAAATAAAGTACAGGCTAAGATATCGAGGATTGATCTTCCCCTTCTTTCAAAATATTATAATTCCCTTCATGGGAGACACCTTCAAGAACACCCAATCGCCAACATCAAACTCCAACTCCCTTTGCCTCACAACTGTGTAGGGATTTTAGTGACTTTGGGAAGTCTTAAGCCTATCCCTAATCACTTTACCTTTTTCATAGCCTGATGAACCAAGTTAGGACCAAATAACCTCACCTCACCAACTTCAAACCATCCAATAGGAGGCCGACATCTTTAACTATAAAAAACTTTTAATGGAGCCATCTAAATACTTGAGTGGTAGTTGTTATTATACGCAAACTCTATAAGAGGAAAACGATCAACCGAACTACCATAGAAGTCAATCACACAATCCCTTAGCATATCCTCCAAGTTTTTAATATTCCTCTCTACTTGTCCATCCGTCTGAGGGTGGAAAGCGGTGCTACGGTTTACCTGAGTCCCCAAACCTCTCTGAAAATAATGCCAAAAGTGCGACGAGAATAGCATACCTCAATCAGATATAATGGAAACTGGAGCACCATGTAACTTGATGATCTCCTAAATGAAAAGCTTAGCATAGTCCTCTGCAGAAAAAATAGTCCTTACAGGCATGAAATGAGCAGACTTGGTCATCCTATCCACGATAACCCAAATTTAATCAAACTAACTATGAGACCGTGGAAGATTGGTAATGAAAATTATATTAATCACTTCTCATTTCCATACAGGCAACTCAATCTCTTGAGACAATACACCAGGCCTCAAGTGCTCAACCTTCACTTGCTGACAAACCATACATTTAGCCATAAAATTTTCCATATCTCTCTTCATGTTATTCCACCTATAAATCTCCTTCAAATCACGATACATCTTTATCAAAATAGGATAAATAGTATACCTCGATTCATGAGCCTCGGCCAAAATTCTTTCCCGCAACCCATCGACGTCGGGAATGCACAATCTACCTTTGTACCTCAGGATACCATCACCACTAATCTCAAAAACCAAGACTTTCTGACGACCCACCTCATCCTTAATTTACATCAAGGTAGGATCCAAAACCTGCTTCTCCTTATCCTCAGTATAGAGAAAAGACTTTACCACCTCCTGAATGATCACCCGACCATTCTCAAAATCCAAAAGATGAATTCCAAGATTAGCCAAATAGTGAATATCCTTTACCAACCCTCACTTCTCCTTATCAACATGAGATAAGACCCCCATGGATAACCTGCTAAGAACATCAGAAATAATTTATCTTTACCTGGATGATAGTGAAGGCTCATATCATAATCCTTGAGCAACTCAAGACATCTCCTTTTCCTGAGATTCAACTCCTTCTAAGTGAACACGTACTATAGGCTCTTATGATCAGAATATATATCAACATGAACTCCATACAAGTAATGACCTCAAATCTTTAAAGCCAAAACCATAGCCAACAACTCCAAATCATGAGCCCAATAATTATTCTCATACAGCATAAGCTGCTTAGAAACATACGCCACCGCCTGGCACGCCGCATCAAAACACAACCAAGTCCCACATAGGATGCATCACAATATACAAAAAACCATCAGTACCCTCAGGTAGGGTCAAAATCGAAGCCGAAGTCAACTTATCTTTTAACTTCTCAAAACTACCCTCATATGTAAATTGAAGCCGAAGTGAACTTATCCTTTAACTTCTCAAAACTACCTTCATAAGCATCGGACCATAGGAACTTCAGCTTCTTCTAATTCAACTTAGTCAATGGGGCAACAATCAAAGAGAAACTCTCCACTAACCTCCAATAATAACCAGCTAAACCTAAGAAGCTCTGAATATTGGTTGGAGTCATGGGTCTAAGACATTTCTTAGCCTTCGCAACTTTCTGTGGATCTACCATGATCCACTCACTAGAAACAACATGACCTTGAAAAGTAACAATATTCAACTAGAACTCACACTTGGAAAATTTAGCAAACAAATATTGATCTTTAAGGGTCTGCAATACTATACGGAGGTGATTAACATAATCCTACTCACTCTTTGAATATACCAGAATATCGTCAATGAACACAATGATGATTAAGTCAAGAAACTGATGGAATAACCGGTTCATAAGATCCATAAATGCCGCTGGGGCATTAGTAAAACCAAAGGACATAACAAAAAAACTCATAATGGCCATATTAGGTACGAAAGGCAGTCTTAGGGATATCCGCCTCCCTAATCTTCAACTGATATTCCAACGGATGGTCAATCTTAGAAAAATACTTAGTACCCTAAAGCTGGTCAAAGATATCATCAATCCTAGGGAGAGGGTACTTATTCATCATAATCACCTTATTCAACTGGCAATAGTCTATGCATATTTAAAGGGAACCATCTTTCTTACATACAAAAAGAATAGGAGCACCTCAAAGGGAAACACTAGGGAAGATAAAACCCTTATAAAGAAGGTCATTCAACTGCTCCTTGAGTTCTTTCAACTCAGCTGGAGCTATTCTATAAGAAGAGATAGAGATAAGATGGGTATCCAATAGAAGATTAATCCCAAAATCCATTTGTCTATTGAGAGAAATACTGAGAAGATCGTTAGGAAACACTTTAGGAAAATCTCTAACCACGAGGATAGACTGTAAAGAAGGATCTTTAGAACTAGAATCCTTAACCCAAACTAGATGATATAGGCACCCATTAGAAATAAATTTCCAGGCTCTAAGATACGAAATGAACCTTACCTTAGGTGCTAAAGAGATACCTTCCCACATAATCATCGGTTCATTCAGGAATTGGAAGCTGACCCTTTGGGTTTCATAATCAAGAGACGCATAGCATGAATGAAGCCAATGCATCCCCAAGAAAATATCAAAATCTAGCATATATATCTTTATTAAATCCACCATGGTCTTTCTACTGCGGATAGATACCACATAACCCCTATAAAATCTTCTAGCATCCATAAAATAACCCATTGGGTATACATAGAAAAGGGGCCTGAAATACACTCTGGATCAAAACCAAAATGAATAGCCATATAAGGGGTCACATAAGAAAGATAGACCCTGGATTAAGTAAGAAATACCAATCACAAGATAAGAGTTGTAATGTACCAGTGACAATAACATGAGAAGCCTTAGATTCCTCACGGGTGAAAAGAGGATATTGACATTTTTGGACAGAGCCGGTACTAGAAGCAGCACCATTTAGTGTAGGAGCTGAAGAAGTAGCAATAGGGACCTTATTAGCTCTAGAAACAACCCTTGAAGGACAATCCCAGTGCATGTGACAAGGTTTAACACACTTAAAGAACTTATTGTTTCCCTTATCACATACTCTATGATGGCACTTCCCACAAAAACAACAAGGGGGATAAGATGGGGCCGACTGAGCTTCGCTGACCTATGACTGGGCACCTTGTACCGTAAATCCATTGTCTTTCTAGAAGCAACAATCCCTAGACAGATTAGGATATGGAGTACTAGTTGTAGAATAAGTATCAAAATTTTCCTACTTCTTCTTAGGCCACTGCCTGCCATCCCTACCACTATTTTGACGACCTACTCCCTACTTAGAATACTAAATTTCTTACTCTGCCTTCCTCTATCTTAGCCTTCTTATTCTTTTCCTCCTCAACCTATTGCATATATACCACAAGCCTAGAGATATCCATATATTTGTTCAACAAGGCAGCCTTGCACTCTAAAACCCAATCACGAGACAAGCCCGAATAGAACTCTCTCATTCTCACCATTATAAATGACACCAACTTTGGAGTATAACGAGATAAATGATGAAATTTCAAGACATACTTCTTCATAATCATTCTGCCTTGTTTTAAATTTACAAATTCCTTATCCTTCGCCTCCTTCAACTCTTGAGGAAAGAAGCAATCTAGAAAAGAACTAGAAAAGTTATCCTACATAGCTGGCTCAACATTATCTTCCCTTATTTGCTTTATAAATTCCTTGGCCTTCGCCTTTCTCAACTCCTGAGGAAAGAAGCAATCTAGAAAAGCACTAGAAAAGTTATCCCACATAGCTGATCAACATCATCTACCCTCATTTGATCCCACTCCTCATACCACTGATATTCTATATCTTTCAACTGGTATGCAGAAAACTCAACAACTTTAGAGTCAGAAGCATGCATAACTCTAAAGATATTTTCTACCTAATCAATGTTATTTTGAGGATCCTCCTCAACCTTTGAACCAATGAAAGTAAGAGGGATTTAACTCATGAATTGGCCAACTCTAGTATCCTTAGAAGCTGGAGCAACAGAAAGAACACACTCAATTTGAGAGGCCACCAGCGGGGTAAGCAAATGGATCAATAGGCGAAACTTACCCATTAGACACATCATCCTGAGATGTTAGAGGAGGGATAGAGGTAATCAATGGAACTCCATGAGGGCAAGTAGTTGGACCCCTAGACTGGGTCTATACCCCATAAGTAGGATGAGCTCCATCTATATTGTCCTCAAGCGAGACTGAAGAATTTCCACGAGTATCAGATCGTCTGAGAGGTATGATCTAAAATGTGAATAAATAGAAACTACAAGAGATTCAAGGCCTTATAATCTATAGCCTAAAAAAGAACAACAAGAAAGAAAAACATCCCTAAATGTCTTGAAGCCTCTCCCTTATAAGTGTGGCACACTACATACCAATAAAAGAGACTCTACTTGACATGGATTTATGGATACCCAATTGACCATGAACCTAGGATTTGATACCAACTTTATCATGATTGAACCGGGGCTTGGCCGTAATGAGGATCCTATGTTCATCGTGAACTGAATACCCCCCTCTTTTCTTAGTAACACAGAACATAATAACTAACAGTGGCAGAATTCCAAACATATAAAAAGATAGAAAAAGGTAAGCTCAAGAAGTCTAAGATACATCAACAACCAATACCCAGTCCATAGTAATCCACAAAGCCTCTATGACAAAATCGAATTAAACCAATATCAGGACGTGCCCCTAGCGATATCTATAATAAATCTAAAGAAAAGTCTATAATAAAAGATAAATTATAAAAGATAAATTAAGAAGTAATATCCTTCTGGTAGAAGGAGGCTTACCAGTTCCAGCTGACTGGCGATAACCCAGAAATCCAATCACTTCACAGAAAAAAAAAGTTTCTCCAGTTCCTACATCATGTGGGGATACAACTTTCATAGAGAGTTGGTGGGTTAAGCGTGTAACACCCTGCATTTTTGAGCTAGAAATCAAACCATCGTTCATACGTGTGTAAACTTTAATCCCATGATTTACATTTGAATACTTGTGTCATGATAATTAGCCTAGTTAGAAGAGTGCTTATAAGGTGAAAATTTTTCATAGGAATCACTTAGATAAAAATTGAGCTAAGAGCCTTTGATTCGAAAAAAAAATTTGTATTCAATTCTACAAGGGTAAACTTTGAACTCTTATAACTTTTAACATATATGGAATTTTGCAGATAAAGACCCACCAAAATATATATAATTGAGTTATTTCCAATGATACCAATTTTGCCTCAATCCGATACCCAAGCAAAAAGTTATGACCATTTTCATGAGAAATAGTAAGGGGTCGTGATAGATCCACACCGCGAGGGTTATTCCATCGAAGCAGGGGTTGCATCATGAGGTCTATTCTACTGGAATAGGGGTCATGCTGCGAGGGCCATTTCCACGGGAAAAAGAGGCCAAGGGGCAATATGGTCCTTTTCCCTCAACCCCAATCGTCCAAAATATGATTTTTAACATTCCAAGGGGAATTATTTGCCCAGTAAAAATTTCTCACTAGAAACCCTTCTCCTTTACCAAGATCAAAGTTCAAGCTTTTTCTCTCAAGAATAGAAAGATTTAAGTTCCGATACAAGATTTCTTCAAGAATTCATTCAATTAAAGTATGCGGGGTATTCATCAATGGGTTCCTTTCACCCATTGAGACCAAACACCCTCTTTTGGTTAAAGTATGAATTTATACACATTCAAGATAAATTTAATCCATGATGTTATTTGTAATTTTAATTCAAGCCATGTCCATATGTGTTCCCATGTAAATTAAGCTATTTCATGTTCTAAACTTTCAAGAATCCTTGTTATACTCAATCGATTTCACGCTAACTATCAAATTCATATGGTAATCCATGTGAATATGTTGTTTTCTAAAGTTTAACTTATCCCCTTATTTAAATTCATGTATTCCACTCAATTATTAAAATGCCTTATGTTTTGGGTCTTTGAACTATGATTTTATATCACTATTTTAAACGTTGTTATCATATTTTATGTTCATTTAGTGTTGGAGATTTATGAACACCCGATAGCCATGTGGTGTTTACATGTTTCCTTTTTTAAGTTACAAGTCAATCAGACCATGTTTTATTATTTTATTCAGACTAAAATATTCATGTCTTGCACTTATCAGTACAGTACTACATCATATTAGACCCATAATAATACCTGTGTCATTCAGTTGGGAGTAGGATTTAGCACTGAGCGAACCCAAGGATAGGGGATCACCTTCCAGTAGAGCGTGTGTCCTGTAGTAGCAGTCCTTGAGTTCCAGAACTACGTAGCCACCTTAAGTATGAGAGGTCTTCCTGCCAGTAGAGGGTGGACACTCGTTTAGGGGAACCTGCCAATAGAGGGTGACTCCCTAGTCCTCCAGGACACTAGTTTAGTGGATCCACACAACCATGTATTAGTACTTGTGGCAAGGTACTGACCTCTTCTCACTAGGGCTACAGGTTGGACCCTAATTAGCTCAGATTGGGGCATGTCGGTTGCATGATAACTTCCATAATTTTAGTTAGTATTCAGTTTATCTCAGTCCAGGTTTTCTTGATCAAGTAATTAGATTTCAGTAATTATTTAGTCAATTTTATAGATTATTCATGTTATTCAGGTTATGCCAATACATGCTATACTTGGTCTTGCATTCTCAGTTTTACATGTTCATGTTTCCATGCTCAGTATCCATGCAAGATACTGAGTTCACTTTTACAGTATGTTCAGCTTTACATGAGATTTACATATAGTATTCATGTTTTTACTGCTTCCCAGCTTCAGTTCAACTTATTCTATGAAAGTGAAGATTTTAAGTAACTAAGTATAGTAATTCACCAGCTTATCATATTATGTTTGTTACTTCATGTTTTAAGATACTTCAACTTTCAGTTGATTTCAGTCTCTTGGTGAGTCTACTTGCACTTAGCAAGAATATTTTAAGATTATGTATCTAATCATCTTTACTTGTTGCATTCAGCCCCACTTACTCAGTACATTCCAAGGTACTAATCCACATATATGCCCATGTGATACATTATCTCATAATGTAGGTACCAGTTGTAGCCCACACATCATAATCAGACAGTTTGCAATTTCCAGCCAACAGGTGATGAGTTCTCTTATTTTGGGGACTCCAGTCAGTTTTAGTTCATGTATTATATTATTATTATTTATATGTATTGATTAGTGGTAGTTAAAGGCATGTCCTAGCTATCTACAGTTAGTATAGTAGAGGCTTCATAGATGGTCAGTCAGAGTCATTACATGTAATTCAAGTTTCTTTCTTTAGTTTTATCATGTTGTAAAGTATATCAGTATTACATTCATTCAGACTTTCTCATGATCATGTTTTCATCTTTAAATTTAGTTTTATATAATTTAAATCAGTGCTGAAGTAGTATGCCAGTTCATGGGTTAGCTTGGGACCACAAGTGATTCCAAGCACCGTGTTACGACTGGGGGTAGTCTCAGGTCGTGATAGAGTACTGGCATGAACCTCAGGGGAGGGATAAAATAATGCCATGATCAACTGTTTAAAATCATCCAAAGGCATTGCACACAATTATATGCATATACATACAATAAGCATAACATGCCGGGGTAAGGAACAAGGCTTAGCATGAACTTTAAAACATTAGCATGGACTGTGTAGCTTAACCATCATAAAAAGGAACCCATGGGCTATATGGGCATAGATCTCCATGCTAAAGAGGCCCAGTGTGAGTAGCCGCACGAACTAGAGAAATAATCATATGTATTTTTGTACCATGGAGGACTCGAACTACTCAGTCATATATAAAGTGTGACATGAACACCCAGCAGTTAAGAAGGGGGACTTTTACCACCCAATCATAAGCAAGGGGACTCGAACCCCAGGCCCTTTAGACCCCAGCGCCGACAAATGCATTTTTCCAGTATTGGTCCCTTGCGACTTACACTTTCACGAGCTAGCTACATAACTCTATTTAAGCCAAGTTAAAATATTTTTTTGCATATTTCCATTTATTGAACCACAATATTCCTCAAGGCATACACTGTTGGTATTGTCATACGAACTTCACCTACAGGGTAACATCATCATGCCAGTACAATTCCATTCACTTAAGGAAAACAACCCTCTTTGTTCATTAAATCAACGTCGGGGAATGCTACGGCCCCCTTTGTTCATTAAATCAAACCGTTATGCTTTTGTGACTTCTTTATATCTTACAATGATTCATAAAAATAGTTCAATGCAAACATACTCATATTCAAAGTTAATTTCACAAGATTGGTTTGGGGTTATATTAATTCAATTATCCACATTCATGAAATTAGGGGAAACCATGAACCTCTAGTTTATTCACCATGCCCATGCACCCTACACGTTTAAAACCATTAATTCAAACCATACATAATTCATAAAAGCCATAGGAGAAAATTAATTCAATAATGTTCAATAATCTCAACCTAGATTTAAAATCTTCAATTAAATCATGAGTACCATTATAAATACATGATTTTGATAAAATAAGACTTGGGGAAGAGTAACTTGCCTAAAAGTACAAAAAATTAGAAAGAAAAATCAACCCTTGAGCCCTTAGATGACCAACTTTAAGAAACCATAAATTGTTCTTTGAATTGGGAATTTGAGAGAGTAAAAAGAGTGTTTATGATTGATAAGGGTTAGAAATAATAGCCCTAAGGTGTTTTATGTATGTGGGGTCTAAGTAGGTAAAGAGGGAAATATCCAAGATACCCTTCATTAAAAGCTGAGAAATTATGGTCAGTGACTATGGGTCATTATACGACTCGTAAGGACTCACTACAACTCGTCACAATGAGTAATAGTCTAGACAGTATCTGAGGGACCCTACAACTCACACCACATGACTCATCAAGAGACCCTACGACTCGTAGGGTCCTAGTCGTAACCAGGAAAAAATCATTTGTGGTACATATTGGTCACCCAACAATTTGGACACCACAACTCGTAATGATTCTTTATAAATCATGATTTCTAGTCATAATCAAGACAGTAGCATAGACACTGCTTATTGTTTAGATAATGATTTGACTCCTATGGTTTATAATTACACTTTATGACTCGTAAGGTGAGGAATAGGTTGGTAAGTGAGTTCAAAAGCTCAAAAATATTTAGGGACGAAAATTCTGGGTGTTACAGTAAAGGCCGAACATCAACATCTAGGTGGTTCTATTTAAAGGTTGCCCTTTCCCAAGTGAAAATGGGAGCAGATTACCATGGATTTTGTCAGTGGTTTGCCTTATACATCACATGGTTATGATGGTGTTTAGGTCATTGTGGATTGATTGACCAAGTCATCACATTTGTTTCCTATACATGTGTCATTCTGTGCTGAGAGGGTAAACCGTATCTATGTGCGTGAGATAGTCTGTCTACATGACGTGCCCATATCTATTATTTTAGACCGAGGTTCTATGTTCACATCTATATTTTAGAGAGCTTTTCAGAAGGAGTTGGTTACTTAGGTGGATCTTAGTACAACCTTCCATCCGCAGACCAATAGCCAGTCTGAGGACTATTTAGGTTCTTGAGGATATGCTCCAAGCCTACGTTATGGATTTTGGAGGCCAATGGGAGGATCACTTAGCCTTGACAGAGTTCTCTTATAACAACATCTATCATTTGAATATTGAGATGGTGCTTTTTGAGGCTTTATATGGTAGGAGATGTCCTTCTCTAATTGGATACTTTCTTTATCATGAAGAAGACTGTTGTTGTGTCTCTTTGGAATGATCTTGCCACCAATGTTGGACAAGAACTGCTAGATATGGCTGATAAATCTCCAGTAGTTGCAATCAAATCCCTTAAAGTTGGAGACTTTCAAGGTGATTACTTTTTTCCATGTGAAAATGTGTATAGACCTTGTACATGTCACTTTAATACTGTATTATCCATATCATGTAAGTAACAAGAAAAAGAAAACATTATATAACAAAAAACAAAAAAGAATTAACCTAGAAATTAATACTACTATAAGAGTTACTTTGGCAAATTTGTGGAGGCAAAAAAGTAAAAAAAATTTATAATATATGCATCATTATCATTAGATTAACCAGCAACAAGGCTACTGAATCTTGGTCTTGTTCTGTCTGGTGATAGATTTTCTTCTATGGCCTTTCTGCTGTTGTTGTTACGATTGGCTTCTGATTACTGTTGTTCTTGTTGTACTATGTTGTCTGATTCTATTTGTCGTACTTGTGGTAGAACAACATATGCAATGTCTATTGATTCTTGATTTGTTTCTGTGATGATTGTCTCAGGTTGTTGTTTGTGGCAGTTTCTTTGAATCAGCTGGAAGGTGATAACTATGATATTGAATATGTTTATTTGATATGGAAGCATCGACACCATACATATATTAAGCAAAAATCCAACATCATATATTTCAAATTCGGAAAATAACTTAATACCATGTTTACCAAACTCACTTTCACCTTTGAAGTTATATTAATTACATTCAAACATGAATATTATTCCAAATATTCTTTGCAAAAAGTATAATCAATTACACAACTCCATCTTTAACTCCAATTTACAAATTTAAAAAAAGCGTGATTAATATTTGGAATTCATGGATAAATGCCTACTAAAGCAAAAGGAGAAACAAGTACTATCTGATAACATGGATAACTGATGGAAATTTTGATATGGCAAAATCCAGCCAAAATTAGTCTGATTTTGCAAAAAATTTAATAACAATAGAGTTCGAGAGACAACTTCTGCACACTTCAAATAATCTAAATTAGGAGGAAAAGGACAGCTTTCCAGCAGGGTATAGGACCTTTCTTTAGATTGGTATCTTTTTATGGGTTGGAGTAACTTCTTGATTGCTTCCAACTACAGTAACTGCTAATACATTCATATCATCCTACTACACCTAAAGTCTGTTGAAATGTGTATCACATTATGTAAAAGCTTAAGCAGTTAGAGGAAGGATTCTTCTAATACACTTATTTATTTATTTTAGTTTTGCAGTAGACAGATTTAACAGAGACTTTGAACCTTGACATTGTACCAAAGCATTCATTTGTCACAATTTGCATAAACAATCGTACACAAAGATGGAATATGGAGCTGTTTCATAGAGAATTGATGGATTTTATGAAGAACTGTTGTCTGCTGCTGGTGTTGCCAAAGTAGATATATGTGTTGATAAACTATGCCAAAGTTAAAAATGTTGATAGATCCTCTTGTTCAAACAGCATGGGTGTGCTGCTTCTGGGTGACCTTGGCATGCTCACCAGTCTGTATATCATATGCAGTCCTCCTAACTTTTTGTTATTCCGCATTTGTTTTCTATTAACTACATGGGATTGTACTTAAAGGACATATTTGATGAAATAAGGCATCTAATATTTACTTGCTTTATTTCTAAAAGGATATGGTTTCACACTGCTTTATTCACTTTAGAACTGCATCCGTTGTGCTGGATGGACTTGCAGCAATAGGCTTGTGTTTCTTATATCATAACTTGTATTATATACTTCTAAGAAACAAGAGATATTATCGTTAAGTATCTGTTAAAATATAATTCTAAGCCGGGGGTCTATCAGAAACAACCTCTCTACTTCACGAGGTAGTGGTATGGTCTGTGTACACTCTACCCTCCCAGACCCCACTCTGTGGGAATACACTGGGTATGTTGTTGTTGTTGTATCTATATCAATGTAAATAGATAACAGTCACTATCATATCATATGTGAATGTGAGCATCCAGTAGTATAGTAGTATGCTATTCGCATGATTGTATAAAACATACATTTGGGATCATTTCCATCAACTGATCCAATCAAACGGGATAGCCCCTTACTGTTACATCTCATTTTATTCTACTATACGTGTTGGGCCCGTGCAATGCACGGGCATACCTATCTAGTATCTATAGATGTATTTACTTACTTAGCAATAAAGGATGATAGTAGAAAGACTGACAATTTCTCTTCTTTTTGACTTCAATTACACATATGCCTGTTTAGTTATTTATTGAGCAATTCTAACCCTCTTCTCTCGGGAGAGCTTGGCTCGACTTGATAGGGTGTAGGAAAATTAAAATTCTTTACGTTATTGATTGGATTTTCCTATGGTAATTAGTCATCTGTGAAGAAGTATTCAGTAGCGTGGAGTGCAATATTCCTAGGAAATTAATTTAATAGATGTGCTTAAATCCGTTGTTAGATCTCTACTGCAGAAGCAACCTTTCAATGATATATTCTTAGTTGGTTGTCCATATCATTTAGCGCCATAGAAGATGAAATAGTTCAATCCGACAACTTTAGGATATGAGTCTCATCAGTGGTACGGTAGCAACTCCAAATACAAACAAACCAAGCAGTATATGTTTCTGTAAAACAAGCTTGGGACAATATCCATGTGAACCCTCATCCAACCAGCAAAGCAACCTCGTTGACCTCATGATTTCTCGGCCAAAGAAAAAATAAGAACAATCTGGATAAAAATTTCATTAACGGACAGCGACGACACAATTCTAGAAATAAAGATCCAACGTAAGGTATCTGAAGGCTAATTCTTTCTTTGTGAGCATGATTTCGTCAGCGTGATTTTGGAAAGCTAATTATAGAGATTTTAGGATGTGTATTTGTTGTTGAATTTATTAGTAGGTTGAATTTTTATTGGTCCCTAGGAATATGTGGTATGCTCACTCTCCAGATGCTAAAATGCATAAGGTTTTTAGGCGGCAAAAGTTCTCTTGACAAAATTAGTTATCATTTTCTTGATTAACACCCCAAGGCCCCTGGTTTACTTTCCAAAAGTATATTGCAATTCGTGACTTGTGAATATTGGATATGTAGATTTATTTCTTTTGTAGTTTATTTATTGGATATGTGTTATTTATATTAGAGTGAATGTCTATCAAGATGTTGATATTTATCAGGATTTGAAGTAGCTGTCTTTTAGTCGGAAATTAAGAGTATTTTTCCCTATAAATAGAGGGATTTTGTTCATTGTATAATCAATCTGATGATCTCCCATCTCTCAAGAGAAATAAAGAAGTGTCCCTCTTCTCTCTATTTATTTTCTTCTTCTTTTCTTTCTATTTCATAACACGTTATCAGCACAAGTCTCTAATTTTTTTTAATTAAGTTTATACTACTACAATAGTACATACATCTTGTGAGATTGATGGAGGTAACGTTGCTCAATAAAATACTATTTAATTAATGTTGACACCGATTTGATCATTAACGTATAGGTTAGTGTTGTATTAAACAACCATCAAATTAATGACAGGTTTACCAAAGGTAAACTTGATATAATATTCTCATCTTATCGCCATGTTTTAATAATATATTATGCATATGTTTTTGGCCGACAAATATCACATTTTTATATCTATCTATTAGATAGTTATAGATCTATAGAGTTCATATATCATATGTATGTTTAATTAGTACTTGATCACGTGAACTAAAAACAAATATATAATTGTGTAGTACTGTTCATATTTTTATTTTCCAGTATTCAAGGTGTCATTTATTTTCACTTTAATATTATATTTTAAAATACAGTATATTGTTGTCGTATGTGTATCTTTTAAATATACAATATGTGCATCCCAAAATAAATAGTGGTGATGATGTTTTGTATGTACTAGAAACACGAGGTTGCTACGTTAGAAGATTCTCTCACCTCCGAATGAGGAAGAATAATTGAGAATTGATTGTGATGGTATCACAATTCATCTCTGAATGAGGAAGAATAATTGAGAATTGATTGTGATGGTATCACAACTCACTTCCGAATGAGGAAGAATAATTGAGAATTGATTATGATGGTATCACAACTCACCTCCGAATGAGGAAGAATAGCCGAGAATTGATTGTGATGGTATCACAACTCACCTCCGAATGAGGAAGAATAACTGAGAAGAGTTATTTTGAAATCTATCTAAAATTTACTCATGCCATAGTAAATCTGAAATTTACTAACGCTAAAGCACATGTCATTTAAACTTGGAGTTTACTAGAATAAAAGTTCATAAATTGATATGAACGATTGTGACATCTCGAAGATGTGCATATTGAATATTAGACATGTATTGAAGAAATAGAAGATTCTTCGAGAATTATTTATGTCACTTGTTCTCATGATAAGTTGGTTGGACCAACTAATGTTGGGATTGAATTCCTTAAATCTGAAAAGTATAAAAGGTGAATATGGGCCTGTTTACCTATCATGTGATATGTTGAAAAGATGCATCAATAAGATGATCACATGTACATTCATTGTCAACCTATGTTTGACATTCATAAAGTTACTTGCTCAGTATAAATTGAGCATAATTTTCAGATTGTATAATCAAGATAATTCATCTTGATGATGATGGTTTAGCATTGAATGCGTTCCATAAATAGCTAAACCATTACTAATGAGAACAATACGTTGGTCTGAAATATGATATGTTGCATACAATCAGACTTGCATGCATTAGACCAATAAATTATGATTATTTTTCCCCTCCCAATTGGTTCAAGATCAGGAACCAACTATTTCATCAAATAGTTTGATGTGTGGTATACGATTAATGAATATACCATGATGCACAAAGATGAATTCCTCAAAGAAGTAGAGGATGTATGTTAGTTTTCCTTACATAAGGGGGAGATTATAAGCAGTATGAAATATGTTAGGAATTATCATCAGATCCTCATTCAAAAGATAATTCAAGTCATATGCCGGAAGCATTTACCGACTCAAATTTAATCTCATATCTAAGCTGCAAGTGCTCCTATTTTGTGCCCCTAAAGGACAAAGTCTAGGCATGCATGAAGCGTGGTAGACCAATCGATTCCAAATGAAACAATTCTTGAAAAAAAATAAGGAGAAAATAATCGTAACAAGAAGACAACTTCCTCTTGAATAGCTTACGACATAACACTTCCTGAAACCTTATAAGAGGTTCAGGTACCTGAAAATAATGAAGTGATGAGATCTCAAAATGTTATGTCACATTGTGAACCGATATAAAATGATATATCATCGATGATATCTTTGATACAATCTTGGCATAATATTGTAAAAGATTACGAGGATCTGAATTCTACGTTTATTTAAGCATGCTGACATAGAAACATTTATCAAGTGATATGAAAGGATGCATCTTGGTAAGCGTAAAACTTATTTGATTTGCAGTCCAGACACTTGAAGATGTCACACATGAAATGTTGAATATTGTCACTTGACAAAATTTATATGAAAACTTCTTTAAGGATTCAAAATATAAAAGTTTCTGAGAAACTTATTGATAATCCTTATATTGTATAAGCTTATTGCTTGAAAATTATTGAAACTCTTGGAGAGTTTTCAAAAGCAATAAGCTTATTTGCTGAAATGGAAAATATACCAAATTGGATTGGTCCTGAAGTACCATATCTTAGTCTAATTGGTATACTAATGCATCTTGCAAATACTACAAGGCATGATATAGCCTTTGGGTTACTTTGTCAACAAGGTATATGATACATCAAAGTGGGATAAAATACATAAGTTTATTTTATTCAAAACCTTGCAGTCTCGACTTGTTGATTATGTTGATGTTGGGTATTTATTTAACCCATATAAATCTCGGTCTCAAACAAGCAATGTGTTCATACGTGGAGATACTGTCATATCTTGGAGATATACAAAGCAGTCTATCGTAGCCACTTCATCGAATCATGCAGAGATAATTGCTATTCATGAAGGAAGCCGAGAATGCGTATGGTTGAGGTCCATTATACATCTTATTCGAGAAAAATATGGTGTGAAATATGACAATCTACCCACAATTTATATAGAAATAATGTAACATACATAACATATCTTAATGGAGGATTCATAAAAGGAGAAAGAACGAAGCACACTTCATCAAAGCTTTTCTATACACATGAGCTACAAAAATAAAGGTGATATTAACGTGCAAAAGATTCGTTCAAGTGACAATGTGACTGATTTATTCACCAAATCTTATCCAATTGCAACTTTTAAGAAGATGGTGTACAAGACCGGGATGCAAAGACTCAAGGATATTCTCATTAGGGGGATTTAATACGCGTTCTACTCTTTTTCCCTTACGAGGTTTTGTTCCACTGGGTTTTTCTTATAAGGTTTTAAATGAGGCAGCCTATATGCGTATTGTTAGAGATGTGTACTCTTTTTCCTTCACTAAATTTTTTTCCACTGTTTTTTTTCTAGTAGGGTTTTAAAGAGGCACATTATCTATCTAGACATTCAAGGGGGAGTGTTATAAATGTATTTACATTATAGTGAATGTCTATCAAGATCTATCAAGATCTAGTTGATATCTATTAGGATTTGAAGTTTCTGTCTTTTAGTCAGAAACTAAGAGTATTTTCCCCTATAAATAGAGGTGTTTTATTCATTGTATAATCAATCTGATGATCTCCCATCTCTCAAGAGAAATAAAGGAGTGTCCCTCTTCTCTCTATTTATTTTCTTCTTCTTTTCTTTCTATTTCATAACAATATGCAAGTTTATTCCTTTTATAGTTTTATTCCTTGTCTAGAACTTAGATCCGATAGAGCCGGTGGAACGGTAAGTTTGGAGGTATATGTGCTTGTAAAATAGAGAAACTTTAGTTATAAGGACAGTTCCTATGCTATCAATAATTATAATCGAGGAAATATTAGGGTTTTAGATATATGATAACGTTTATGCAAGTAACTTCAATACATTGTGAAACTGTACAGAGTTTTGTAAGCATAACACATCTTGTTATGTAAAGATCCATTTTATGTACCAACTTATGTTTTAGAAATCCAGCACATAGCTCTGCACTTTTATTTTTATGAAAAAAGTTATTTTTGCTATTATGGACTCAAGATAAGAGAAGAGAGAGAGAATAAGGTTTGTCCAATTTTTTGATTTAGAAACCCCCTATGTGCTATTATTAGTATTTTGATGATATTATTTAGTACAAAATGTATTGCAACCCCAAAACATATACTTACAACTTTTATGAAGGCTATAAAGCTTTGTTTTTCTATTCATCTACTCGAAACTAAGTTATAATACTAGACAGTGGGGCTGTCCAAGATTTCTTGTTTTGAGGATTTAGTGTAATTTGCCAAACTAGGCTTACTTTTGAGGTTAATCTTGATTTGCATCAACATTCGGGAGTTACTAGAAATTCAGGAGATATTTAATTATGTATTAAAGGTTGTGTGTGCTAGGGTGCAAGTTGAGGAACTTAAAATAATTTTTTGGTTATGATTTGAACTCTTCTATCTATCGTTGGATTGTTTATGTGTTAAAAGACTAAGGATTGTGTATAGACATTACCTTGTAATCTTGTTACCTGTCGGTGTATTTGAAATATTGTCTCGATGCTTTGGTTACCTTCTTTTCACCTTTAATTTTCGTTTCGTTATCCCTAGAGTCTTGCAGGACACATGCTTAACTCATCCACTTGTACGGTGTTGCGTCCAAGCATATACGTAGGTGTACGTGGTCTCACCAAGTATTATAGTGGCCTTATAAAAAGCTGAATATTGATCCCACAGGGACTTGTCTTGACAACTATCTAAATCTAGTTCACTATAAGTATTAACAAGTGCTTAAGTAACCAAAAAAGTTTGGAAAGTTAAAACTAAACGTAACCGTAAACAATGCGGAATAGTAAATGTTCTTGGATAATAATTCAGTCCATGTATCATGTTTCATACCTAGTTATAAAATCACATTTCATCTTATTAGTATTTAGTATACACTATTAGTATCCTTAGTATCACAACTTAACAAGTTTTATTCAAGGATGAATGGTCCCAAGGAGGAGATTTTGTAATACCCCATAAGATTCTAAGCTTGATTCAGCTTTTGGTTGCATGTTTAAGGGGACTAAGTCTTGAAATTTTTCACTAAGTGTTTAGTACATTGTAATTTTTAAGACCCCAAGTTTTTACAGATTTTATTTTGATCTTCGCAAACTCGAGATGTTGGTTTTGGAGTTGAAACATGTTTAGGGATTTTAAATGTGTGTCTTGAAAGAGTTTCAGAATATTTGGATAGGATTCGAGGAATGTATGGACTACGAAGGTAGTGACCCTTTTTGATAGGGCCGCGTCGCAGAGTCTATGCCCCACGATAGGGTCCACGTTGTGGAGGCTATGCCCCTCGATCAGGTACGCACTATGGAGGCGATATATTTTATGCTTCATGAATTAAAAGGGTAAAGGGGTTATTTGGTCTGTTCCCCTAAACCCCAATCATCTAAAGCACGTCTTATAACACTCAAAATGGCATTATTTTCCCATTATCATCAAAATTACTCACGTAGAACCCCCCTTCCCAAGAACGAGGAATTTAAGCTTCTCCTCTCAAGAATTCAAGAGTTCAAGTATTCAAGTTCAAGGCTTCTTCAAGAATCTAACCATTGAGGTATGTGGGGTATTCATCAATGGGTTCCTCCCACCCATTATGTCCCAAAAATCCTTTATTTGGTTTGAGTATAAATTTTACGCTTTACTATGATTAACTAGGTAAAAATCATGTACTTTTCCCATGTTTCTTTATGAATATTACATTCAAGGCATGCTATTAGCTTTTCCATGAGAATTATGATTTATATGATTTAAAATCCAAACTCCCATTTCATGTTTGGTCAATAAAATGTCATGTTGTCAAATTCGTGTATTAAGTCATGTATACATGATATCCTCTTAAGTTTAACTTATCCCCATGTTGTAACTCTAGAGCTTAGCAGTTATTCAAATGCATTATGTTTTTGGGCCCCCCCAAATTATGATTTACTCCCATGTTTTAATGATGTTATCATATTTAAAGTATTATTTAGTGTTGGCAGGTTATGAAAACCCGATACCTATGTGTTTACTCACGTTTTAGACCTTTCACGTAATAAGTCAGTTAAACCATGATTCTTATTATTATACTTAGTTATTATAATTATGTTGAGCACTATCAGTTATGATATTTAATTGAACTTAAGTCATTACCAGTGTCAGTTTAGTTGGGAGTAGGATTTAGCACCGAGCGAACCCAGGGATGGGGGCTCACCTGCCAGAAGAGGGTGTGGCCCTTAGTAGCAATTCCCAAGTTCCAGAACTACATAGCCAGTGTAGGTTTGAGATTCTTCCTGCAAGTTGAGGGTTGCCACATATCTCGTAGGATCACCTACCAGTAGAGGGTGACTCCCTAGTCCTTTGGGACACCAATTTAGTGGATTCACACAATGCGTGTTAGTACCTGTGGAAAGGTTCTTACACCCTTCCAATTGGGGTTACAGGTTAGAACCTTATTAGCTCAATTTGGGGCATGTCGGTTACATGATACCTCCCATTATTTCAGGCCAGTTACTCAGACTAAGTATAGTTCAGTTTTACATTTCAAGTATATGGATACCAGTTAATTAGTAGTCAGATATTAATTAATCAATATTTAGATATCAGTTAGTCAGTATTCAGTTTTTAGTTAGTCAGTATTCAGATATCAGTAACTTAGTATACAAACATCAGTTATCCATTTACTAAAATTTTATCCGTTAAGTCGCACAAGAATTAGTCATTTAGTTAATCAGATCATCTCAACAGACGTCTAAGCTTATTTTTGCATTTATCTTTACATGTTCATGCACTTATGTCAGTATTTATATGATTTCAATTAATCTCTACCCATCACACCAGTAAATTCAAAGTACTGACATCATATTTTCTCTTGCACTATGTTATCTCATAACATAGGTTTGGATGCATAATTTCCCGACCACTCTTAGCCAGTTCGGTACCCATCTCAGCAACAACAGTAGTAAGTCCTCATCCATAAAGGATTCTATGATTTTATTTATTTATAGTACTTTTATTCATGTTAGTTAGTTAGAGTTAGTTGGGGGTTTGTCCCATCCACTCTTTATGTTTTAGAGACTTTCAGATGTTCAGACTAGATGTTTAAACAGTCAGTTTATCTTTTAGATGTTATCAATTATTTTTAGACTTGACAGTTATATTTTGGTTCAATATTCTATTTGGACCATATTTCATCAGAATATCTTCCACAAGTGTTATTTCAGTATTGAATTATTCCGTGCTCACAACAGGTACCAGATCATGGGTTAGCTTAGGGTCACTTATGGCCTTAAGAATCGTGTTGCGATCAGGGGGTAACTTAGGGTCATGACAAAACTTGGTATGAGAGACTAAGGTTTTAAAGTGTCCTATGGTGTCTGAAATCTGCGTCGGGTAGCATTTTGTTCATGGGTGTAAAACGCACCACATTTATGGACAAGAGGTTATGAGATATTTTAGGATAAGTTTCCCTTCTTTCAGTATTTGTGTTGTGCAAAAGAGCATGAGATCTATTGAATTTCCCCGTCTAATTCTTCCTTCATTCAATTTACAGAAAATTCCTTCCAGAAGATACAATAGAAGAAAGGACAGGGGTCAGCCCGCACCATCACCTGTTCAGGAAGATCCCCTCAATGAGCATGTTTCCCTCCCTGAATTCAGAGTTTCTTTCACTACTTTCGCTCACTCAATAGCTACCAAAAATAACCAGCAGGTTGTTGCCCCAGTTAATCCAGTGGAGAATACAGCTACAACCTAAATTTGAGGCTTCACTCGAATGAATACCTTTTTTTCTGGATCCAAGTCTGAGGAGGATCCGTAGGAGTTTTTGAATGTTGTTTCAAATGTGAATGACATCATGGGTTTCACCTTCAGTAAAAATGCAGACTTAGCTACTTACCAATTATAGTGACTGGCTCATACATGAGTCAAGCAGTGGAAGAAATATAAGGGTGTTGAGGCAGGGCTAGTAGAGTGGAATGAGATTACCACGAATTTCTTGGATAGGTTATTTTCTCTAGAGTTGAGAGAGGACAAGGTGCAATAGTTTATAAATTTAAGGAAGGGTAACATGAGCATACGAGAGTACTCACTCAAGTTTATGCAATTGGAAAGGTATGCTCAAACTATGGTTATTGATTCCAGGGCCAGAATGAGTAAATTTGTGTCAGGAGTTTTGAAAGATATAGTGAAGGAGTTCAGTACAACTACGTTGGTTAAGGCTATGGATCTTTCTAGATTGATGGTCCATGGTCAGCATATTGAGGAAGAGAAGTTCAAAGAGAAAGAAAGAATTAGAAGGCCAGAACAGGCAGTTTTAACTTTTCTCAGCCAAGGTCAGAAGTTGGTAACCATTCTGAGTTCTGTCAAAAATTTTCAGCTCCAGCCTTATTTTTAGTTAGTGCTCTAGTGCCTAAGTTAAGGCAAGACAATTGGGATAGGGCGCCAGGCTCTCAGACTCAGGGTAGTGTGAACAATGATCATACCAATCTTCTTTGTAAAAAATATGGTAAGAATCATCATGAAGAGTGTAGAGAAGTTAGTGATGGATGTTTTGGATGTGGCAAGCTAGGCCACAAGACTAGGGATTGCCTAGTGGTTGGTCAAAAGGGTAAGGATGTTCATCAGTAGGGTCAGACAAACTTTTCATCAGCTCCAGTAGGTCACCCGATATAGTAGGGTGCTACTTTCAGTGCCACCAGTGGGTACCACTCGAATAGACTATATGCTTTCCAGACCTGATATGATTAGGAAATTTCTCTTAATATGGTTACGGGTAAGTAACAAGTATTTTGTATTCATGTTTATGCATGTTAGACGATGGAGATTCACTTTCTATTGTGACTTATTTTATAGATGTAGACTTTGGTGTTAGTCTCAAAACATTAGTAGAACCTTTCTATTTTTCTACGCTAGTGGGTAAGTCTATTATACTATATGGGTATATAGAAATTGCTTGGTCATAGTGTCTCAAAAAGTTACTTCAGTTGATCTTGTGGAGTTAGAGATGACTGATTTGGATGTCATTCTCGACATGGATTGGCGCCACTCATGTTATGCCTCAATTGATTACTGAAATAGAATTATTTAGTTCCAATTCCCTAATGAACCAATTATTGAATGGAGGGGTAACACTTCAATTCCTAAAGATCAGTTTGTTTCCTATCTTAGTTCAAGAAAAATGATATCCAGGGGATGTATTTACCATCTCGTTTGAGTCAGAGACTCAATTTCATAAACTCCAAGTATTAAGTTAGTTCCTATATTAAATAAATTTCCAGATATGTTCCCAGAAGATATTCCTGGAGTTCCTGTATGGTCACTTTAAATTCCTAGTTATGTCTTTTGGACTAACGAATGCTCCTGCAACTTTTATTGACTTGATGAATAGGGTGTTCAAGCATTACTTGGATATGTTCATCATAGTCGTTATTGATAATATCCTGGTCTACTCCCACAAAGAGAGTGATCATAAAGAGTATTTAAAGGTTGTATTGCAGACCCTTAGAGATCATCAGTTATTTGCTAAATTCAGTAAGTGCGAATTTTGCATAAGGTTAGTACCTTTTGTTGTTCTCACCGTTTCTGGGGATGGTATTTGAGTTGATCCTCAAAATACCAAAGTGGTGAGAAATTAGCCTAGAACTATCTCTCCATCAGATATTAGGAGGTTTTAGGGTTTAGCTGTCTATTATAGGTGGTTTGTTGAAGGTTTTACTCTATTTTTTCTCTAGTGTCTCGACTAACACAAAAGAAAGTCAAATTTCAATGGTCAGATTCCTGCAAGAAGAGTTTTTAGGAGTTAAAGACTCGACTTACTTCTGCTCTATTCTTGACCTTGCCTGATCATTCAGATGGATTTGTAGTTTATTGTGATGCTTCTTGAGGTGGTCTTGGTTGTGTGTTAATTTAGAGAGGTAAGTTCATAGCCTATGCCTCTTTATAGCTTGTACCCCATGAGAAGAATTACTCGACCCACAACCTCGAGTTGGCAGCAATAGTCTTTGCCTTAAAGATATGGAGGCATTATCTTTATGAGGTTCGTGTTGATGTATTTATGGATCACAATAGCTAGTATGTGTTCACAAAAAAATATCTAAATCTTCGTCAGAGTAAATGTCTTGAGTTTTTGAAAGATTATGATATGAGTGTATTGTACCATCCGGGCAGGTTCCCTTAGTAGATTGTCTATGACTAGTGTTTCTCATGTGGAGTATAATAAGAAGGATTTGGTCCAATAAATTCATTATCTTACGAGGCAAGGAGTTTGATTGGTTGATTCAACCGAAAGTAGCATATGGGTTCAGAAGGGATCAAAATCTTCATTGGTTGCTTAAGTAAAAGAAAAACATGGTAGGGTCCCTAGTTTAGTTAAGTTGAAGGAGGCAGTCAAAGATCAAAAGGTGGAGGTTTTCTCCCAATGGGGAGATGGTATGATACATTGTCAAGATAACTATTTGTTCCGTGTGTTGATGGTCTGAGATAATGAATTTTGGCTGAGTCGCATGGTGCATAATATTTCATTCACCCATGGGCCACTAAGATGTATTATGATCTCTGTGAGATATATTGGTGGAGTGGTATGAAGAAAGATATTGCAGAGTTTGTGTCTAAGTGTTCAAACTGCCAACATATTAAGGTAGAGCATCAAAGGCGAAGTTGTATACTCTAGGAGTTCAGTATCCCCACTTGGAAGTTGGAGGTGGTGAACATGGATTTTGTAACAGGTTTTTCTCATAGTGTTGTCAACACGATTCGATTTGGGTAATTGTAGATAGACTGACCAGGTCAGCCAGTTTTTTATCAGTTCATACTTTGTATTCAACTGAGGGTTATTATAGACTCCCTCTCAGAAAGTTGGTAAAACTTCCTAGGGTTCTGTTGACCATTATTTCAGACGGGGATACTCAGTTTACATTTCACTTTTGGAAAGCTTTTTTCAGAAATTTCTTGGTACCCAATTTCATCTTAACACAACTTTTCATCCTCAGAAAGATGGTCAGGAATAGAGGACCATTTAGACATTAGAGGACATGTTGAGGGCGTGCGTTATTGACTTTAAGGGTATCTGGGATTACCACATACCTTTGCTTAAGTTTGCCTTTAGCAACAGTTATCACTCTACTGTACAAATGACTCATTTTGAGGCTCTTTATGGGAGGAAATGTAGGTCCCTTATTGCTTGGTTTAAAGTAGGTGAGGTTACTTTGATAGAGACAGATTCAATATTTGCAGTGATGGAGAATATTCAGCTGATCAGCGACAGGTTGAAGATAGCCAGAGTCGACAAAAATATTATACAAATGAGAGAAGAAGAGATCTTAAGTTTGATGTTGGTGACTTAGTGTATTTAAAAATTTCACCCATGAAAGGGGTGAAAAGGTTTGGCAAAAAAGGGAAGCTCAGTCTCCACTATGTTGGCCCATATAAAATTTTGAGCCTCTTTAGGAAGGTAACTTATGAGTTAGAGTTTCTTGCAGATTTGGCATCAGTACATCCAGTGTTCTATGTATCTTCGCTAAAGAAATGCATTGGTGATTCAACTTCTATTGTTCCTTCAGAGAGTGTGAATGTCAAGGATAGTCTTTCCTTTGAAGAAGTCCCAGTTAATATCCTTCACCATCAGATTCATAGTTCGAGGAATAATGAAGTTCCTTTGGTTAAGGTTCTATAGAGAAATCAGTCGGTTTAGGGAGTTACTTGGGAAACAGAAACAGGTATGCTAGCCCTGTATCCTCATCTTTTCTCCACAAATTAAGACTCATCTTGAGGTAATGGTTTTTTCTATGTTGACACTTTCCCATTCTCTGTTTCAGCTATATAACCATTCTCATGACAGGGCATGCATTCATGAAATTAGTTTAGTTCATGTATCATGTTTCAGGCTCTGTAATTTAATCATATTTTAGCTTATTAGTATTCAGTATACGCTATCAGTCTCCTTAGTATCTTAGCTTAACTAGTTTCATTCCAGGAATAATAGTACCAAGGGGGTGATATTGTAATACCCCGTAAGATTCTTAGCTCGATTTAGCTTCTTGTTGCATGTTTAATGGGTCCAAGGCTTGAAATTTTCAACAAGTGTTGAAGACTTAGTCATTTTCAAGACCCCAAGATTTGACGGATTTTATTTTTGTCCTTCCCGAACCCGAGACATTGGTTTTTGAGTTGAAACATATTTATGGATGTTAAAGGTGTTTCTCGAAAGAGTTTCAAATTTTTTTGACTGGATTCAGGGAATGTTTGAACCATGGAGGCAGTGAGCCTCCGCGATAGGGATGCGTCACAGAGGCTATGCCCCACGACAGGGTCCGTATCGCAGAGGCTATGCCCCATGATCAGGTCACAGAGGTGGTGTATTTCTAGCTTTATGTAAAGGGGCCAAGGGGTAATTTGGTCCCTTTCCCTCAACCCTAATCGTCCAAAGCACATCTTATAACACTCAAAAGGGCATTATTTGCCCATTATCATCAAAATTAAACATGTAGAAACCCTCTCCCTTCCCAAGAATGAGGAATTCAAGAGTTCAAGTTTTAAAGTTCAAGCCTTCTTTAAGAATCTAACCATTTAGGTATGCAGGGTATTCATCAATCGGTTCCTTCCACCCATTGATTCCCAAAAGTTTTCTTTTTGGTTTGAGTATGAATTTTACTTTTTACTATGATTTAACTCAGTGAAAATTATATTTTTTTCGATGTTTCCTTATGAATCTTACATTAAAGCCATGCTATTATCTTTTTCATGTGAATTATGATTCTATATGATTTAAATTCCAAATTCCCATGTCATGTTTGGTCAATACAATGTCAAGTTGTCAAATCATGTATTAAGTCATGTAAACATGATATCCTCCTACGTATAACTTATCCCCATGTTGTAATTCACTAGGTTAGTAGTTATTCAAATGTATTATGTTTTTCCATCCCCCAAATTATGATTTACTACCAATGTTTTAATTATGTTATCGTATTTAAATTATCATTCAATGTTCTCGAATTATGAGCATTGGATACCTATGTATTTACTCACGTTTCAGACCTTTAAAGTAATAAGTTAGTTAAACCATGATTCTTATCATTATACTCAGTTGTTATGATCATGTTGATAACTATCAGTTGTGATGTTCAGTTGAACTTAAGTCAGTTCCAGTGTCATTTCAGTTGGGAGTAGGATTTAGCAACGAGCGAACCTAGGGATGGGGGCTCACGTACCAGTAGAGGGTGTGACCCTTAGTAGAAATCCCTGAGTTCCAGAACTACATAGCTAACATAGGTTTGAGAGTCTTCCTGCCAGTTTAGGGTTGACACATATCTCATAGGAGCACCTTCCAGTAGAGGGTGACTCCCTAGTCCTTCGAGAAACCAGTTCAGTGGATCCACACAACAATTTTAGTACCCGTGGAAAGGTACTGACACCCTTCAAACTAGGGTTATAGGTTGGACCCCGATTAGCTCAGATTAGGGAATGCCAGTTACATGATACTTAATACAGTTTCAATCCAGTTACTCAGACTAAGTACAGTTCAGTTTTACATGATCAAGTCTACAAATATCAGTTAATCAGTATTCATATATAAGTTAATCAGTATTTAGATATAAGTTAGTCAGATTTTTGATATTAGTTATTCAGTATTCAGATACTAGTAGTCAGTATTTAGATAACAGTTACTCAGTATACAAACACCAGTTATCCATTTACTTAGATTTTAGTCGTTCAGTCACACAGGCATCACTCATTCAGTTAATCAGAATATCTCTACACATGTCTATGCTTATTTTTTCATTTATCTTTACATGTTCATGCACTCATGTCAGTACTTATATGATATCAGTTAGTATCTACCCTTCATACCAGTGCATTCAAAGTACCGACCGTATATTTTCTCTTGTCCTATGTTATCTCATAACATAGGTTCAGACACACAGTTTCTGACTGCTCTTAGCCAGGACGGTACCCATCTTAGCAGCAGTAGTAGTAAGTACTCATCTATTAAAGATTCTATGATTTTAATTATTCACAGTACTTTCATTCTTGTCAGTCAATTAAAGTTAGTTGGGGTTTTTTCCTATCAACTCCTTCTGTTTTAGAGGTTTTCATATGTTCAGGCTAGTTGTTTAGATAGTGAGTTTATCTTTCAGATATTATCAGATGTTTTTAGATTTGGCAGTAATATTTTGGTTCAATATTCAATTTTGTACCCTATTTAATTGATATATATTCCGCACATGTATTTTAGTACTGAATTATTCAGTACTCACAATAGGTACCACATCATGAGTTGGCTTGGGGTCACTTATGGTCGTAAGCACCATGTTGTGAACAGGGGGTATTTTTGGGTCATTATAAAATATGGTATCATATCCTATGGTTTTAAAGTGTCCTAGGGTGTCTTAAAACCATGCCGAGTAGAATCTTATGCCTGGGTGTTAAGCTCCCCACATTTATGGACAAGAGGCTATGAGATGTTTTAGGAAAAGTTTCCCTTCTTTCAGTATCTGTGTCATGTGAAAGAGCATGAGCGATTGAATTTCCCCTTCTAATTCATGCGTCATTCAATTTACAGAAAATGCCTCCCAAAAGAAACAATGGAAAAAAAGACAGGGGTCAACCAACACCACCACTTGTTCAAGAAGATCCCCTTAACGAGCATGTTTCCCACGCTAAATTCAGAGTTTCTTTCTCCACGTTGGTCCATTTGGTAGCTTCCTAAAATAACCAGTAGGTTGTTGATAAAGCCAATCTAGTAGCGAATACAGCTTCAGCCAGAATTCAAGACTTCACTTGGATAAATCCCCCTTTGTTTTTTGGATCTAAGTCCGAGGAGGATCCAACAGAGTTTTTGGATTTTGTAAAGAAAGTGAATGACATCATGAGTGTCGCCTATAGTGAAAGTACAGACTTATCTACTTATCATTTGTAGGGAGTGGCTCATACATGGGTCAATAAGTGGAAGGAGGATAGATGTGTTGATAAAGGGTCAGTAGAGTGGGTAGAGTTTGTCATGACTTTCTTGGATAGTTTATTTATTCTAGAGTTGAAGGAGGCCAAGGTTTAGGAGGGTATAAACCTAAGTCTGGGTAACATGAGTGTAAGGGAGTACTCACTCAAGTTTACACAGTTGGAAAGGTATGCTCTGACTATGGTTGCTGATTCCTGGGCCAGAATTAGTAAATTTGTATAAGGAGTTTTAAAGGATACGGTGAAGGAGTATGATAACACTCAAACTACACCTCTCTTACGAGAGAGTAAGAGGTCGTTGTCAAATGTATAACCCAACTAGGTTGGGGTAGAATCCCACAAGGAATATGGTGTTAATTTAAGCTGTTCGTGAGTAAATCAACGTTAGTTAGTAGTTTCCTGTAAATGGGGTTTTTTGGAAGGGTAACAAGTAATTATTTCTCAATTCAGTGTCAATGTTTGTAATCAATATTATATGGAAAACCAGAGTTTTGTTCACTATGAGTGTTGGTATTTGACAGACATTAGTAAAAGTTCAAGATTCTTGTGGTAGGTAGGAACAATAGATTATCCTTGTCGAAGTAATGTCTAAATATTTCTCAACCTATTCAGACATTTAATTCCCCAATTCTTTCGAACTTAGGGAATTTATATTTCATAAAAAGGATGTTGTCTAAAGTTAATTAACCTTGTTACAATGTTAATTATTAAATGAAAGTTTGATGCTTCCAAGTCCCTGTTGATAATTCACTTCCTACTAGGATTGATTTCTTATTTCAAGCAAATCACTAGTAGACATGACCTATAGTTTGCAACCAACAGACAATATGTAAAACAGATGAATTACCAAGGAGTTCCTACTACCTTTAGAATCTTGAACACCTAATTACTTTACAAAACCAAACCCATAGATCCCACAACTCGGTTTTAAAGGAATTAGCTACTCATAATGTAAAAAGCAACAAGACAATTTGTATTCATAATTCGATAAAGATAACTTACCTAATAATGAATATCAACAAGTGTTTCTCAGATTAGATCGCAGTAGAAATCCCAATAAAATTATGATAACAATCTCTCAAAAGTTACAGAGAAAACTAGAGAGAAAATAGTGTAAGTTAGTGTAGTTCAAGATGAATGTCGTGAAGTTTAAGATACCATAGAAAACCCTCAACTTTTCCTTAAATACCAAGAGCTAAATTAGGAATCAAATCACAGAATACAACTTTTTCTCACATAGCTGACGACGAAGTGTGATGCCTTATCAGGAGTCTGACGACTTATCAGACATTGTCATCAGCTCCTCCTCCAAGTCTAATGATTTTTGCCTTAGGCTGACGGCAACTCCTAATGGCTTATCAGGACTTTGACGATATATCAGAAAATGTCGTCACTTGCTTACTTCAAATCTCATGTACTGCCTTAGGCTGACGGCAACTCCTTACGGCTTATCAAGACTTTGACGACATATCAAATAATGTCGTCACTTCTTCACTTCAAATCTCATGTACTACCTTAGGCTGACGGAATTCTCAATGGCTTATTAGAATTGTGATGACTTATCTGAGATGCCGTCAGAATTCTGCTCTAACTTCCTCACACTATCTACAACTGACGATGACTCGGATAACTTATCGCAAATTTGATGAATTATCAGACAAGTCATCAACTACACTTTCATGGCCACTTGTTCCAAATTCACATCTTTTGCTCTTATTGTCTTTGGTTTTCTTGCATCTTGACTTTTCTGTATTATCAAAGAGAAAGCAATCAAAAATGACAAAAATTGCTTAATACTTTCAATTATTTCTAGTTAAAATCCTCAAATGTGTTAGCATTAGCTCACACATCAACTCCCTCAACTTAAAACAATTTCTTGTCCTCAAGAAACTTAAACATAATTAAGAGGATACAAAGCACATTCGACAGTCAATCATCTATTTTAGCTCAAAACATATTTACTATCTCCAAGGTCAATCATCTCAAACTCAACTATGTATATTAGTGAAAAGCAACAATGTGCCACAAAGGAATCAATCTATGGTATCAACTTAGCAACAACAACCATGCATGTACCAATATTACACTACCCAAACAATTTAGTAAATAGCAACATAACCAGTTTACCCTTACAACAGGGAAGTTCCACCTCACTCATATAAGAAATAACATATGTAATTATGGGGACAATCAATAGACACTCACTCTCAAAAAGAAGTTCCAGTCAATATATGCCAAATACCATAAGCTTGCCCTTATTTTCATTACCAAGGTTTTTAGATAGGTAAGCTAGGATCACTATAGGTCTTTTTCTTTGGATTGTAACGTAGGCTAAGGGTTGGTATGATACTCGATGATATTTAAGGTGACTAAGCCTCCTTGGCACCACACTAACTTTTGGGGTCTCACTTATTTACCTTTACCTAATTCTCTCCTTTCTTGATCACACATACTCCGGATGGGTGCGGTCTTTTTGACAATCATTTCTTTTTTTTCACAACTTTTCTTTTTGTATTCTTTTTCCACCACAAACAGCTTTTTATTCTTTTGTTTTATTCTACCTTTCTTCATACTCATTTTACATCACGAACCCCTATGGTAGCCACCCTCAACTTAGGCTATTTGCCTAGGTCAAAGTGCACAATCTCCAAGGAGGATCAGGGCCAAAACAGGTTCATTGTGATACAAATGAGAAGGTGATAGGTATCATAAAAGAATAGGCATTTAGGCTCAAAAATGGGATTAAGGGATATCATTCATACAGGAAAGGTAATTTAGGCTAGAAGTGGACTAATCCCAACACGACCTATGATCCTTTCCTAACCTCTATCCTATAACTAAGGCAAGACTAACCGGGCAAGTTCTGAATTTAACATAAAAAGGAAACTAAGTAATATCTCACACGCACATGGCACACAGGTACATTACAAACTACTAACCATCAGGTTCATGCAATTGTTTAGCGATGGTTATCATGTCACTAGTACTAATGCCATAACAAGATGCACAGTGGTCACACATAAATGTATATCACACAATTAAAAAATAGACCATTGGAGAAGTGTTCAAAAATCAACAAAAATATGTTAACTACCTAAGGTACTTGTATTTCTCCTAGTCAACTACAATGTTTTACAACAAATCACCCTACACACTCAACTTAAAATCAAGCGTTGTCCTCAATGTACATGCAAAGAGAAACTGAACTAAGGGTTAGGGTATACCTAGAGTAGCTCAAGGCAGAGTGTTGCCTTATTTCAGCATATCTGACGGTCAAGCTTGATGGCTTATCAGAGTTGTGATAGCCCATTACATTTTTTCATCATATCTATCCAGAACATATCTCAAAATTTTCTCAGTTGACAACCTCGTTTGACAGCTTATCACAAGTGCGATAGCCCATCAAGTGTTGTTGTCAGCCCTAAATAGAACGTGTCTTAAGCTTGGCTTCTCTGACGACTTGGTGTGATGGCTTATCATAAGTTTGATAGATTATCAGACTTGGTCGTCAAGACACCTTGATCAAACATAAAAACTTTGGGTTACCTCCCAATAGCGCCTAATTTAGTGTCTTGGCACGACTCAGTTATCTTAATTACTCAGACTTCATCAAGATATAAGGTGGCTATACACTTTATCGAGTCTATTGGACCAATGTATAGCTTCACTCACTACCCATTTACCTTAAAGATGCTCCCGTCCTCATTCTCGATTTCAACTACTCCAAATGAGTAGACTTTACTCACTTTGAATGGGCCGAACCACTTTGATTTCAACTTACCTGGGAACAACTTCTGTCTGGAGTTGAAGAGGAGTACCAAATCACCTTTCTGAAAGTTTCATTCTTGAATCCTTCAATCATGATACTTATTCATCTTCTCCTTGTATAAGTCTGCTCTTTCATAAGACTCGAGACAAAATTCATCCATCTCATTCAATTTCCCTAGGCTTAGCTCCGCTGCCTCCTTCAAATTTATATTTAACCTTTTTAGTACCCATAAAGCCTTGTGCTCCAACTCGATCGGTAAATAAAATGCTTTCCCATAGACTAGCTGATACGGTGACATGCCAATTGGTGTCTTGAAAGCAGTCTAATACGCCCACAAAGCGTCATCTAGCTTTCGAGACCAATCTTGCCTACTAGTGTTCACTATTTTAGCTAAGATGGCCTTAATCTCCCGATTCGAGAACTTTACTTGCCCACTAATTTATGGGTGATATAGGTTCGCTAATCTATGCCGTTTACTCCGTATTTCGCCAAAGCCGCCCGAAATACTTTGTTGTAAAAATAAGATCCTCCGTCACTTATAATAGTATGTGGTACTCCAAAGCGAGAGAAGATGTTCTTTTTGAGAACCAAAACAACTCTTCTTCCTTTATTATCCAACAAGGTGACGGCTTTGACCTATTTTGATACATAATCAACAGCAACTAGAATGTACTTCATCCCGTACGAGCTTACAAAATGGCCCATGAAGTCGATGCCTCAAACGTCAAACAATTCTACTTCAAGCATCTTCGTCAAAGGTATCTCATGACTCTTGGAGATTGGACCCTTCCTCTGGCATTGGTCACACTTTAGTACAAACTCCTGAGCATCCTTGAATAACGTTGGCCAATAGTAGCCACTCTGCAACACCTTTCTAGCCGTTCGATTACCTACATGGTGACCTCCAACTGGTGAAGCATGATATGCTTCCAATATACACAATACATCCACTTCTGGCACACATCTCCTTATAATATTGTCAACACATCACCGAAAAAGATACGGCTCATCCGAGAAGTAGCGTGTCACATCATGGAGGAATTTCATTCTTTGATGGAAAGGAAGATTTTCTGGAATGACTTCACTCACAACATAGTTTGTAAAATCAGCATACCAGGCATTTTATCCATAGCAGCAGACAAGATCTCTTCATCAGGAAATGCATCATCTATCTCCATTTCATTACTAACTACTTGCTTACCTTCCATCCTAGATAGATGATCTGCAACTTGGTTTTTGCAACATTTCCTATCTTTGACTTCAAAGTCAAATTATTAGAGCAGCAACACCCATATAATCAACCTTGATTTTGCATCCTTCTTAGCCATCAAATATCTCAAGGCTACGTGGTCAATGTGGACCACCACCTTGGTCCCTAGCAGATAAGCCCTGAATTTCTCAAAAGCATAAACTACAACAAGGAGTTCCTATTCGGTGACAGTGTAGTTATTTTGAGATCCATTCAGTGCTTTTCTGGCATAATAAATTAGATGAACCAATTTGTCCTTCTTTTTTCCTAACACAGCTCCAAGGGAAACACCACTTGCATCACACATGATCTCAAACGGTTTTGACCAGTCCGATACAATAATGATAGGGGCCTCTACTAACTTCTTTTTAAGGCATTCAAATGCCTTCAAGAAATCATAATCAAAGGAGAACTTAACTTCTTTCTCCAAAAGTTTGCAAAGTGGATTTGCAACCTTCAAGAAATCCCTTATAAACATCTGGTAAAAGCCAGCATGTCCAAGGAAACTACGTACCCCCTTCACTGAAATGGAAAGTGGTATCTTCTCAATAACCTCTACCTTGGGTCGATCTTCCTCTATCCCTTTTGCCAAAATTTTGTGCCCGAGAACAATGCCCTCCTTCACCATAAAGTGGCATTTTTTCCAATTAAGCACCAAATTGAATTCCACACATCGTTATAAGGCCATACTCAGGTTCGCCAAACAAGGCTCAAATTAATATCCTACCACTGAAAAATCATCCATAAACACTTCCAAGGTGTCTTCAACCATATATGAGAAAATAAACCTCATACACCGTTGGAAGGTGGCAGTTGCATTACATAACCCAAATGGCATCCACTTGAATGCAAAAGTGCCATACGAGCATGTAAATATTGTCTTCTCCTAATCTTCAGGAGCAATACTAATCTGATTATACCAAGAATAACCATCCAAGAAGCAATACCACCCCTTTCCTGCTAATCGATCAAGTATTTAATCTATAAAGGGCATCGGAAAGTGGTCTTTCAAAGTTCATGAGTTTAGTTTGCGGTAGTCTATGCACACTCTCCACCCGGTCACAGGCCTGAGTGGAATCAACTCATTCCTTTCATTTGCAACAACAGTCATTCCCCCTTTCTTGGGTACACATTGAACTGGGCTCACCCATTTACTGTCAGAAATAGGATAAACTACTCCTGCATCCAGCCATTTAATAATTTCCTTCTTAACTACCTCTTGCATCGGTGGGTGAAGATGACATTGGTGTTCGATGGTTGGAGTGCAGTCCTTCTCAAGATATATCTTATGAGTGTCGATGCCAGGGGGAATGTTAATAATATCTGCAATAGTCTAGCCTATTTCCCTTTTTAACCTTTAAAGTATAAAATAAGTGATTCCACCTATTGCTTGCCCTAATCAGCTGCAATAATAATGAGTAACCTATTTCTGCTGCCCAGAAACACGTACCTTAAATGTCCTGGCTGTTCTTTCAATTCCAACACCGGTGGCTCTTCCATGGATGGATTAGCCGGTGGTGTTGGGCGATTAGTAAGATCAAGATCTAGCTTCTTAGAAGCATAAGAGTATGGGCCCATTCTTGAGAACACACAAACAGTCTCTTCGTACTTCTCAATGCCTTCACGATCAAAACTATCAGTACTGTAGCTAAAGTTTTGACAAGAAGTTTCTTCTCTATTGACAGCTCTTGCTCATCCTCATAATTTACGTCAACAATTGAGAACCCACTCACTTATTTATGCTGCTTCATTGATTTGCACACATCAAATCGCACCACTTCATCATTCAACTTGAATAAGAGCTCATTAGCTCGCAAATCAATCAATACGCTTCCGGTTGTGAGGAAAGGATGACCCAAGATTATGGGCACCTCAAAGTCCACCTCACAATCTAGAATGATGAAATCTGCAGGAAATATGAAACTCGATACTTTCACCAACACATCATACAAAATACCAATAGTCATTTTACTGACCTGTCCGCCATCACAACTCGCATGTTGGTGGGTGTGGGATTGCCCAAACCCAGCTTTTTATAGACAGCTAGCGACATCAGATTGATGCTTGCTCCTAGATCACATAAGGCCTTAGGGAATTCCAGAGACCTAATAGTAAAAGGAATAGTGAATGCTCCTGGGTTAGCTTTCTTTTACACCAAGGACCTTGTAGAAATAGCACTACATAATGGATGTTATCCACCGGTTCGTAGCTCACCGCTCTTTTCTTCGTCACAAGATCCTTCATAAATTTAGCATATCCTGGCATTTGTTCAAGTGCCTTGACAAAAGGCACATTCACTGTTAGCTTCTTCAATATTGCCATGAATTTACTAAACTTCATATCATCGGCCTTCTTTTTCAATATCTAAGGAAAGGGAGATGGTGGTTTTGGGAGAGTCTTCACCACTACTTCCTTTTCCTTTTCTTTCCCTTAATCCACCTTATTAACCTATTGATGATTTGATGGAATATCAATGCCATCCAGCTTCTCAGACTCCACTGGATTACCTTCTTTAATCTTAACATCTTTTTTAATCACCTCATCATTAAAAACTTTACCAAAGAAGGGCCTGATAAAACCTTACCACTCCGTGTGGTAATATCCATACATGAACCATCATTCCGAGGGTTCTGAATTGTATCACTTGGCAGCAGTCCACTTTTTATCTGATTCAATGTTGCAGAAAGTTGGCTCATTTGCTGTTCCAACTATTTTATCGAAGTGGAGTGAAAGTTTACCAACTGACTCATAAAATACAAATCGATCTTTATGGTAGTCACCCCAGAGTTGGTAGCCTCAACTTTCTTTAACAATTTCTCCATCATGTCCTCCATGGACATCTTACTAGAGCTAGTTGCTGTATTATCTCTACTCTGGGTGGTACATACAACCCACTTCTATCATTCTTGCTCTTCCAGTTTCCTTGATCCCGATCCATATATCCAGCCTTGTCATAATAAGTCCGACCTTGATTTACTTGGCTATTGCCTCGAAAACCTCCTGGTTATTCAAATAGTTGGCTTCTTCTTCCGAATCAGAATTATCTTTACCTTGTGATACAACAACTTTCACTTTTTTAGTCTTTGTAGATAATAAGTGCTTGGTTAGTAAATCTATCTGCATCTTCAAATGAGCCATGTCTCACTACCAGAAATTAGATCTATGGTGACGGTTGCAAAACCGTTGCAATAGGCCAAAAAACCATTGCAATAGACCTATCGCAATGGTTCAGCAAACATCCCATAGGTGGGCGTTGTGATAGGTCTATGGCAACGGTTGTTGTGACGGTTGTATAAACCATCACCATAGGTAGATCTATAGTGACGGTTTGTTACAACCGTTGCCATAGATAGGTCTATTGCGACGGTTATTTTTTGACTTATTGAGACGCCTATTATCATCTATTGCAACAGTTAGGAACTATCGCAATAGAGTCTATCACAACGGTTATGAACCGTCGCAATAGTGTCTATCGCAACGGTTACGAACCGTCGCAATAGATGCTATTGTGATGCCTTTGATATTCTGTTGCAATGGTTTTTGACTACCTATTACAACTATTTCATCATTTGTTGGGACACATATTTTCATCTATTTCAATGGTTATGAACCATTGCAATAGATCCTATTGCAATGGTTACGAACCATTGCTATAGATTCTATTGCAACGACATTAAACCGTTGCAATAGCATCTATTGCGACGCTTTTGTTATTAAATTAAAATAATTTATATAAATAGTTGTATTAATATAATAAATTATAACACAATATATACACATCACACAACAAAATCATTAATTAATAATCTCATAATTCAGAATATGCAACAAGCTAGTAATTTAAACCCAAAAGTAAAATGTAATCAAGTTCAAATGATTAGTTAAGTTTTCATATTTTAGCAAGTTCAAGTCATGATAAGTTTAAAAAAATTCAACACAAAACTATTGATATTAGAGCATTTATCCACAACTCAAAAATCTTCTCAAGTATGGTCAATGTCTTCATCATTTTCTTCATCTCTTTCTTCACTTTGGACACCTATAAATAGAGAAAAAATAATATAAATTAGCACTTAAATGACAACATAAAAAGGACTATTCCATAACAAATTTAAATATGAACCAACTGAAAAAAATCCAAATGAACCAGATAATTTCCGATCTCATTTTTTATTTTAACTTTTCTGTATGATCTCTACTGATAAAGAAGCTAACATAAGGCATTATAACACAATTGGAGTCCATGTATTGATATCAACAATAGTTGGAGCAATTTTTGTAGTATCATATTGGCCACAAAAAAACCAGTTTCCAAGAATGTTCTCAAAAGAGCAAAATGTTATAAGTGAGACATCCAAGTTGGGTTATGTTCTTACATTAACCATCTTCATTACCAGCATCCAAACTGTTGTCCATGGAATGTATTTTTGTACCTCATATTGAAACAACTAAAATTTTACCAAATTGTAAAAGTCAGCTATTGATGAATGAGACATCTTGCAGCAGTAGCTATTAGTGCAGGGTGGCAGTTTCTAGTAGCCTTTGTAAACTTTGGATGTTATTATGTTTTTGGTCTGCCATTTGGATCACTTTTTGGTTACAAGTTTAATCTTGGTGTACAAGGGATATGGTGTACAAGGGATATTGTATGCAATGCTTGGTGACAGCTTTCTTCAAACAATCATAGTATTTGTTATTATTGGTAGAACCAACTGGAACAAAGAGGTAACTAAGAAATTATAAGCTAACACCAGACTATTAACCAGATTGCATGGGAAACTTTACTTCCTTTGTTTCTCAAGATATCAGGATTTTAAAAGTAGCAGAATTCCTTCCATATGTTATGTTGATCATCCTTTTATCATCTTTCGGATCCCAAAGCTGACCCCTAGATTACCTAATTCTTTTTAACTTTGATATTAATTGCTAAGCAGGAGATTATAAACAGTTTGCAGTTTAATTCAAATTATTATATGCATCTTGAAACTAAAAATGGAATACGTTTCTTTTCCTTCATTGGTAATTATTATCTTCAAATCCACTTAAATCCTTACCTTTCAAAAAAATAAGGAAGAAAAACTACTCTCATCACTGATCACAACTATGAAGTTACACCGCATAAATAAGAGTTTCAACTTTCAAAGATCTACATCTGGAGTGCTTATATTCAATGAGTACATAAAAATGATCCTTTGGCTCCCAGGACTATGATAAATGACAAACTCTAAAACCTACTCAAAAAAATTCTAATGGGCTGACTTGGAATGATAACGTAAAGTTGCACGTCATTGATCTGAATGTGAAGGAAGATTTTTGTACTCTTGAAGGAGAATAAAACAGAGGTAGCACCAAACCATAAAATCTCATCTTAACAACCCTAAAAAAAACAACATACAGAAGCCCACGACCCTAAAAAAGAAATCAACATACAGAATCCCACAAAAGAAGAATACCAATTCAGAGAATAGCAAAACAGCTAACTATCTAGATTCAGAAACTTCATCGAACACATTCTAAAAAGGAGAAATTTTAGTGTTTTCTGGATCTCTTTATTGAAGAACAATATTTTTGGTGAAGACATCTAATTCTATCATATCAATAAATAAGAGAAAACTGCAGCTTCAAATCTTATCCAGTTAGCACTCATTTCCACAGTTCAAATAATTACCTTTAGAGTTTCTAATCACTTTTTGAGGTAGTCAACCTCAGTATCAAAATTAGATATGTACAGCGTAACATCTACCCTTTTGAAATGGAATCATCTTTATATTCTTTCAGGACACAATACCAACAGATCAAGAAATGGAAATTGACCTTGATTGTTACTACCAACAGATGGACGATTTCCTTGTTGATTAGCAAGCGCTTCTCCTGACGAATGAACATTGAATCCTACCATATTAGGATCAAGTGTTAATCCTGGATTTAGACGCTGAAGTTGTGCAATGATGTTCATTGTAACTTTTCGCTCAATGATATCTCTTTGAGCATTCATTCTTTGTTGCATTCTCTCTTCTAGATCATCCAATATCTTCTCCACTAGTTCATTATCTTTTGAAGAGGATCCAGAATCACTTATTTTCTACTTCAAAAGAGTCTTGGTAACACCACGTCCGAGTAGTCTTACTCGACCAGGATGATCAGGCCCCATAAATTTTGTGAATGCATCAGTTGATTGAGTACAATCTTTACTTTTATGAGTCTCTACTCTCTCTATTTCAACCTACACATCAGATTCAAGAGCAAGTAAATTTAGTTGATTCAATATTTAAGAAACCAATGACCTTGATCAATGTTGAAATAAAAAATTTCATACTATTTTGTTTGTGATCTCTTCAGATGTGTCCTTATATACTCGATCAGGTTTCCTTGTTCTAGTAGCCACAAAGAACTCCTTATTCGACAAAGCACCAGAATTTTCCATCTTTTTTCCTAGTTACATGCAAGTCAGCATTAAAATATTATCAAGTAAACTCAACAAGTTCATAGTAACAATATGAGAAAACACCAAACCTCGCGGATTAAAGCAAAACTTGTTTTGCCTATAGTGTGCGGATACTTAAACTTTTTCCTATTTTCTTTGTTAGTCTTGGAAGTATCCTGCAAGTCAATATTTACGAATAAGTTTTTAATAAAAAGATCGAGGCAGTGAAGGTTTAAACACAAAATTTGATGCCTTTTATCAAAAGAAAGAACAATGTAAAAAGGAAGTTCAGGCGTGATGAATTCAATAATAAATGCATGTTAACAATAATATAACAGTTGTCCATATTGATATCATACCTCAGCTTCTTCTGAATTCCAATACATAAGGAGATCCTTAAATATAGGTTCTAGAATAGAGGTAGGCCTTTTTTCCCTTCAAATTTCATCTTTGGGGTAGGCATAAAAGTGATCTTTCTTGAGTCTAGACTTACACCCTCTAAACGCAGCACCAATTGATCTCATAGACCAATCTTTCCCGTTGTTGGGAATGTCATATTTCTCCTATAATTTGGTTGAATTGGGTTAGTGTAAAGACTGTGAAAAAAATTCAAGTAGAAATCAAAATATTGAGAACATAGAACCTGAATATAGCTCCACATTTCATCGTGTGTCTTCAACTTTGTCCAAGTGACATTAAGAGGACAAAATGTCCCATTCCTTGCCAATGTGCCGCGAAAGCTGGAAAATTCAGTTACCACTGCTTTAGTTGGACCAATAGGCTGGTTCAACTCATTTAGCACTATCGGTTGACGGTCAGTCCGTCCATGTACTACTTGTATTTATGTAGCGCCTCTTTTTCTTTTATTAGTTGAAGGGCCTACAATAATATCAATAATAAAATTACTAAAATGCAGACAATTTTTGTAGTGTCAACTAAAATATTTATATTCTTGCCTGCTCTAGATTGTTCATTTTTTTGTAAATTAGGAAGTTGTGACTGATGTTGCTGCACTCATTCAACTGTGGGTTGTGATGTACGAATAGGGGAGTCTAGTAATTCTTGTCACACTTGCTCCTCTACTGGTGCTGTAAGAGAGGTGGAATCCAGAGACACCTGTTGCACTTGTTCTGATACTTGAGATATAGCTGGCACTTGTTGCACTTGTTTTGGTACTTGAGATATAGGTGGAACGTTGTTTGACTTCTCCTTCTGCTTTTGATCCTTTTCCTTTGCATTTTTGTAGCCTGTGTTCTATTTTCTTTTTTCTAGTATTTATTTGTTCCGTAGAGCTGCTAGTGATCCATCTGAAAGAAAGTTTTTAGCTTTCTGATGATTTCTCGAACACCCTTGTTGATTCATGATTCTTTAAGTCTCTGTAAGATCAAGAGCAAAAATGTGATGTTAAGCTGGTTAAAATAACAAAGAAAAACTTATTTCTACTGACCAGAATAGGAACTTTTTCCTAATTACATGCATTGTCATATCAGTACTATGCTATACAAAATCGATAGGAAGAGAATTTCTTAGGATGTAATATAACATGCATTTCCAGGTCATGCAGTATGTTCTCTAGCTTATTGAACTCCTTGCTCTACTAGATTTTTGATCTTCTACCTTTTTGTTTATTTTATTAGCTCGGTCCTTTGAACAGAATGTAAACCATTATTATAGAGAGTGCATGATCTTCCTACACGTTGAATAAAATCGGAAAGAAAAATTAATTTCCCGTTTCTTAACACATTTGCATATATGTGCACACACTTCCGAACATCTCAACGTCATTTGATTAAGAATGAGTATCAGGACTTCAGGAGTAGAAAACATACCTTTATGGTTGCAACCAGGCCCAACCTAAAAAGTATAATTGCATCATCCATATCTTTTGAAATTCCGCATTATAAGTTCAGCTAAATTCAACGTAATAAGGAGCTAGACCAGACACATACCAATAATGATTGGGCTTCACATTATAAGTTCATTTGGTTGTAATAGGATAACATAACAGAAAGAGACCAGAACAAACATATATATAGAAAAAATACCAACAGCGAGAGCAATGTTTGAAGAATAAGCTGAAATTTTATGTATAATATACCAAGTGGTGAACAAACAAAAAAAGGAGGGGAAACATTACATAAATAAGGCTTCTTCAATCAACTTCCGGGCCTACACAATACTTGCGATGTAAAAGTGAATGTTGTAATTCATTGTATCGACATGACTGGAAAAGCAGAATCAAAAAAAAATGATGTTCTCTATGGATCCAGAACGATTATTCTGGGTGCAGCGAAACAACTTTTAAGATGAAAAGATGGATGATGCTTCCAGCTAAGGCAATGAAAATATACAACAAACACGAAGTCATGGACAGAAAGTTGAACAATAGTGTAAGGCTAGGAGACACTGCACGACTCGAGCTAGAGAGAATAAAAGAGAATAGGTTGAGCAACCATTAAAGATGCAAACTTTCATGCAGATATTTAAACTACGGTCTGTTTTATTTAGACATTTGAACGCTACCATGAGCGTTAACCTCATCACAAAGTTCATAAATATGGAATTTACACATATGGTTACCATGCTTCTTAGGCCAATAAACAATAGGCAAAAAGTGAATAGCTTGAGAAACCGTAAACATGCAAACTTTTAAAATAAAAAAAGAGAATAGTGTGATAGTAGTATACAGACCTCAAAAACTCTGTGAATCTGATGAGTTGAGTAGTTGTACAAGAAAAGAGGAAATCCAGGTGTAATTTGCCTAACGGAGTCCCTGTAACGTGATGGCAAACCTGAAATATAATCGTAGTAGTAGATATTAGATCAACAAATCCTTAGCAATTGCCTATTATCATCCGCTATTGAACCAGTCAAAAATACATTCAACATAACTCAATTCCACCTACTGGTCAAAACTTTTTACTACAATCAACATCAAACAAAGAAAAATAACAATTAAGGAAAAAACTATGAATAATCAATATTAGGAAAACCATTACTAGTTGAAAAAATTCAAACTTTGACACTATTCAACCAATTTCTACTACATAAAAGACGATAAATCTATTTAAAAGAACTTTATTGTCTAATCATCTGCCTCCATCCAATCCCAATCAGTATCGTCAAACTCATCCTCAGCTTTCGATGTTTCCACAATTATATCTTCTGAATGTTCTTCAGTAGACGGAATATCAACAACAACAATGGCTTCATCTTCTCTTTCCCATCTAAAGTCACCCGCATCTAATCTAGTTGAGGGACCAATGTCATAATTAGGCTGCCTCCAAAATGTTTTTCCTATATTAGAGCAATTCTCTTCCTCTAGATCATACAAATCAATAGGGACTTTATTCCTTGCATAATAAACATCTTTCTCAATTGGATCCGCAGCATAAAAAACTTGATAAACTTGTGATTCCAACACAAAAGGATCATCTTGACTGCATAACTTTTTGAAGTATACCCGAGTTAACCGATACTCATCTACTTTATTCTTATGCCAATCACATCTAAATAATACAACACTAAAAAAACTATAGTAATCAATCTCAATGATATCTTGAATAACTCCATAATAAAACACTACTCCATCTATGGGATTTTGGTCCCTAGCACTAGCAAAACTATCAGTTGTTGCTGATAAAGTCACTCCACTGTTCTGAGTCTTGCGTGGGGCATCCCGATCTTTTGTATGAATTTGATATCCATTGATGAAATAGGCTCTATATCTCTTATCCAACATATTAGGCCCCTTAGATAGCCAGTTTAAATGATGGGATACTTCAATATTTGTAACTTTCTCTTCAAACTAACTGCTGAATTCACGACTATGATTCCTTTCTCTTACCCATGCATTGGATCTAACATCATTACTCAATCAGTTTTTATGTTCTCTGCAATCAAGAATATTGAAAATATAATTACTAGGTCGTTATAAATAGATGTTTATGTGTCTTATCATAAACAAATAAATGAAGTTTAATATGTAAATATCTTACTCGATGAACTTTTCCACTTCTTCATCTCCCATGTTAAAGAGGACATATCGATGTGCTTCATAACATAACTTTGCATCCATAAAAAAAGTGCAATTTTTTTCTTCTCACTTCTAATTAGATGGCCATTATTAGGAAATATAGGGGACAAATTTAGAATGGATTCCTCATCTTTAGCTTGGTACCTACTAAATCGCGTCTTCATACCACCTTGTAGGTATCTTGAACAAAAAACCAAGCACTCTTCAACCAAATAACCTTCTTCTATTGATGCTTCTGGACATGATCGATTACGAACGAGCCCCTTAAGGTTACATAGGGCCTTCTCAATGGAATACATCCAACAAAGATGAATAGGACCCCCAATCTTAATTTCATTTACTAAATTAACAGGCAAATGCAACATTATATCAAAAAATCCTGGATGAAAAATCATTTCAAGGTTATATGTAATTTTACCAATTTCAGCCTCCAGTTTTTCAAGATCTCTAGGACTAATTACATTACTACATATGGCTCTAAAAAAATTACACAACCTAATCAATGTCAACGCAACATTCTTAGGTAACACTTTTCTAACAGCAACCTGTAGCAAGTGGTGCATTATAAAATGAGCATCATGACTTTTGTACCCAGATATCTCTATCTCCTTCATATACACACGATATGATATATTTGAAGCACACCCTTTAGGTAATTTGACATTTTTCAAGACACTGCAAAACCATTTTTTCTATTTCGGTTCTATGGAGAATGTAGATTGAGCCAAACTTACATTTCCGTTACTATGTTCTATCGGTTGTAGCTCCTCCCATATTCCCATTTCTTTTAAGTCATATCGAGAATTTACATGATCCTTTTACTTTCCATCTATCTCAAATAAAGTCCCAAGCAAACTATCACATATATTATTTTCTATGTGCATTGGATCAAGATTGTGTGTCAATTTGTTATCTGGACAATATGACAATTCAATAAAATAGATCTTTTCTTCCAAGGACCCTTATTATCTTGAGGCCTTTTCTTTTTTCCCTTTCCAAAAATATTGTTGAATTCGCGCAACTATTCAAGCACTTCTATACTCGACAAAGGAATGCGTGCTGGTCTATGTTCCTCCTTACCATCAAATGACTTCTTATCTTTTTGCAGTGTATGATCAAGTGGAAAAAATCTCTGATGACCCAAATAACACATCTTTTGACTATGTTTGAGATATTGAGAGCATGTGTTATGATTGCAAGTAGGGCATGCCAATTTTACCATAGTGCTCCATCCTGAAAGTATTGCTAATGCTGAAAAATCACTAACTGTCCACATTAAGGTTGCACACATTTTGAATGTTTGTTTGGTTTCAGCATCATAAGTATCTATTCCAGATTCCCATAACTCACTTAATTCTTCAAGCAGTGGTTGTAAGTACAAATCGACATCATTTCCAGGAGAAGATGGGCCTGGAATGATCATTGCCAACATAAGATACTCCGGCTTCATGGAAATCCATAGTGATAAATTATAGTTCATCATCATAACAGTCCACGTGCTATGAGAAATACTCATGGTTCAAAATGGATTGAAACAATCACTCGAGATACCTAACCTAACATTACGAGAATCTTTAGAGAAGGCTGGATACAAACGATGAAAATCCTTCCATGCTTGGAGATCAGCAGGATACCTTAGATTTCCATCATTCGGTCATTCATTAGCATGCCATTTCATTGCAACAACTATTTCAGGACACATGAACATCCTCTTAAGCCTATGCTTTAAGGGAAAGTATCTTAAAACCTTTGTAGGAATTTTAGAGCTTGCATTGGTTGAGTCACCACCAACACTCTTCCATCTAGAAGTATCACATACAGAGAAAATATCAGCTTTCTCATTGTCCTTCCAGAATAACATGCAATCATTAGGGCATGCATGCATTTTTTCATAATCAAGACCCAAATCTCTTATCACATTTCTGGCCTTATTGAAAGACTCTGGTAACTGAGCAAAGGGAATGTCCTCTTTTATCAACACTAAGAGATCTGAAAATGTTGTATTACTCAACCCATGCAATGATTTAAATAAGAACAACCGAATGGTGAAACTCAGCTTACTAAAATTCTCACACCCAGGATATAATTATTGTTTTCCTTCCTTCAATAATTTAAAAAATTTAGTTGCATCTTCAGGTAATCCCTCTCCAACTCCTTCTCTATGCCGTGCTTCAGCATCTACATTTCTAAACGTATCGTGAAGTAGTCCATCAATATCATCACGCATATTAGAACCTTCATAATCATTGATTGGATGATGTGTCTTTCTCAAGAAAGCACTTTCTCCATGGAAAGTCCATTTGGTATAACTAGGAAGAAACCCTCTAGAAAGCAAGTAATCCTCCACTACATCTCTATAACACCAATGTTGATTCTTGCAGTCTCTACAAGGACATAATATATTATTTCCTTGAGCATCTCATTCAAATGCCTTTTCAAGAAAATATTTCACTCTACACTCGATTTCATCAGACCATATTAAACAATTCATCCAACTTTTATCTTCACTATCCATTTAAATCCTACATAACACATTGAAATCACCAAAATTATGATTCATGATAAGCTAAAGTATGAAGTTAATATTTAAATTCCAAAATAAAGAAAAAAGAACATCAAAAGTAAAGTTTAAATAAGGTTCTGACAATTGTTTCTATGCTTTCAGTGCCTTCAGTTTTCTTTCGACCCAAGTATAGGGAGGAGGAAGGTGATGCTGCTAGGGAAAAGTTGTTGTGCCAGAATCTGATCACCTTACATTGCTTAATATTTACCAGCAATGGAAAGCTAATCAATACCGGGCAGACTAGTGTAATGACCACTTTTTACCAGCTTAGTACATAGGCACATACTTATTGATTTTTGCTGGTTTTACTGCCATGGTAAACAAGAACATAGGCATTCTAGGAATAGCAGTTTTGTGGGTTTTGTATACGATGGTCATGATCTACACCGTTGGGCATGTTTTTGGTTCCCATTTAAACTCTGTTGTCACCATTACTTTTGCTTCATGTAAAAGGATAGCATGGAAACATGTAAGTTCCCAAAATACAACAAGCATGAGCAAGACAGTGAACTAATGAAAGCAATCTCAGATTCTGGGAAAAATTCCAGTTGGCTCATATTTTCTAGTGAACTAATGAAAGCAATTAAAAAAAACATCGAATTAAAGCTGAAAACAACAAAATACACACTTAAGGATTACTATAATCAATCAATCCCTATGCATCAAACAAGTTGTACACACTAAAAATCATGTAGCACCAGAGAGAACTCTGAATTTTTTGAATCTGTTGTCTCGCGTATATAGAATACACATGGATGTTAATGAATTGAATTTTAACTTAAAAGTCTATATAACACAGTAAATAACAACTGATCTCTTCCCAATTCATAAATACAACTATTCAATCGCCATTAAACTAATATAATAAAAGCCCTATTTCCAGCCCAAACACATCATACTGCAATAATCAATCCACATCAAAATTCCATAAAAAAATAACTCAGAAACAACAAAATTCCTGAAAAAAATAATATAATCTCCAACATTACATATATCTCCATAATAAGCTAAGCAATTCTAAAAAGAAAAAAAAAATCAACAAACAAGTTGAGCTGAAAACCAACAAATAAATACTACAGAAGCTCATCAAAAACAATTAATCAATCACTATGCATCAAACACTAGAAATAATTGGATACTCCGGAGCTCATCAATGAATTGAGATTTACAGAAATCCATATAACTCAGTAAATGACAGCTGACCTCTCCCCAAAACATAAGTTAAGCCAATCATCGAAGTCAATCCAAAATAAATAAAAAAGAAAAGCTAGCAAGTCGAATTCAAGATGAAAACAACAAAATAAAATCCAAAATTCCATATATATATTTCATAATTAGCTAAGCAATTCCAAAAACCAAATCAACTAGCAAGTCGAATTCAAGCTGAAAAGAACCACTACATAACTACAACAACTCAATCGCCATTAAATTAACACGAACAAAGCCCTATTTATAGTTCAAACACATCAAAAATGAAGAAATTAATACACATCAAAATTCCTCAAAAATCAACCATCTTACAAATTCCTATCATTGATTAAAAAAAAATATCTAGTGTAGTCACAAAAGCAAGAAGTCCACTCCATTTTCAGCAAGAATTAAAGCAAAAATCCTAAGCAGAAGCAAAATCCCCAAAAATTAGGTCAAAGTTGTGTGAGAACTTACTGATAATGAACAACAGAAATTCCTTGGAAGAACACTTTAGTTATAGCTACCAGATCCTACAGAGCTACCACATCTTCGACAACTTTAACAATTGGAACTTATCTTGCTTCTGCAGCTATTGATGAATGAAACCATGAAAAAAATAGAGAAACTGAGTGTGACGAAGATGGAAGATGCTGAAGGAATTAAATGAAGAAAACAAGAAAAAAATATCGACATATATCAGGTCATATATTAACTATAATACTACTTACTAGTAGTAAGCAATTTCTAGGATGATAACTAAGTACTAAATTTACATACGGTTATATAGAATAAATTCTTCTTCAAACTAATTACACCGATATTACGAAGAGTTATTCGAGGTAATCTTTTGGTGACATTCTATTAGCACATATTATTCCAAGCTTTTAGCATCTTGCCTATTCTAAAAACACTCCATCACCTTATTTATAAGATTTTTACTAACCATATCCCAACATTCTTTCAAAAATTACTGCAATAGCCACTGGCCTAGGGGCTTTATCTCCTTCAATCCCCCATAACTCTTGCCTTACTTCTTCTTCAGTAAAATATTTTTTCAATATTCACCTCTAGCTGTGTGTTATACCTAAACTTTCCTAACAGTTTGTGTTGTATACACTGGTTTTGTTGCTTAAGGGAAAACCTAATAGTGAGGTATAAAACTCTACGATAAATTGAGCATTAGTTGTATTACCTCATGTTTGATCCTTTATACTAAATATCCTGTTAGCATTCCTCATTGCTTTGATCATATTGTAGAATTATTTAGTATCGAGCTCTCCATCTTTCAACCAATGCATTTTGAATTTTTGTTTCAGATATGAACTCCTAGTTATATGCCATTTTAGAAAATCTTTTGCTAGTAAGTTTTCTTACTCAATCAACCTAGTATTTTTAGGATCCTGCTTTAGAGTTTCATTGCATACTTCTGGTGCTGCTTTAGCGGCATCATTTTTCATCTCAACATTGCTGAACCTTTTTCTATTTATGGTTCAAAGTGTGCTCTTCAACCTATTCAAATTCCCTTTTAGTTGATATATTTTAGTACCCCTTATTGTCTATTCCCAACTCTTCTATACCTATTGTAAAAATCTAGGATCCTAACTCCACATATTGAAATAATTAAACCTGTAATATGCTATCCCAACTGATTATTATTGGTCAATGGTACAATAATACCTCAACACCAAAATGCACCTTAGAGATGGACAAGTTATTAAGCCAATTCCAATTGAGAAGCACACTATTAAGCTTTCTATAAACACCCTATCAAGCTTTCCATACATACTACTAGAATCATTATGTTTGATATTTCAATTATAATATGCTCCAGAGGATTTTAAGTCCTGAAGGTTGCATACCTCTACACAGTTTTAAGAGTGTCAGATCTTTCAAAAGTAGTACATGAGGATCCAACATGAATTTCGCAACGATTTTGAAATATCCAAGAAAAATAAACATACTAATGATAACCCTTTAGAAGCTGAAATGAGTGTCTCAGACTGTCCAAAAAATTAATAATATTCTTATTTCATAAATTAGCAGCCTCATCGGCTGGTATATGTATAAACCTTTCAAGAACACAAAAATCTTTGCACTGAAAGGAGATAGGGAAGAAAAGAACAACAAAAGGAGTACAAAATAAAAAGACATGAAAGAAAATAAAGATTGGATTCTAAGGTGCACTAGTCGCATCAATTGAAACGCAACGAGTCTCACCTCAAGCCTTGGCTCAAAGAAGAAACCAGTAAATCTTAAAAATATTGACATAATAATTAGTTTTCCTCTTGTTTTACCATTTTTGAAGTAGGGTGGAGCTATGATTTCACTTATTGATTCCTCAAATTTAGCGACGCCGGCCATCGATTGACAGCCCATAGTGACGCTGGACGTTGATTAAAGTCCATAAGCAACGACGATCGTCGATTGAAAGGCCACAGTGACAACGACCATCGATTGAAAGGACATAGTAACATCGGCCGTCGATTAAAACTCACAGATTTAGGAATTCGCAAATGATTTAGAGTGGAGTAGGTTTCGAGTGGAGTAATTTGAGATATTGAAACATATTTTATTAAAGTATTAGTAGTTTTTTTTGGCGGACTTCATAAATTTTCCCTGTTAAAATGGAGGGAATAAAATAAGTGTTACTATAGCTTATTTTATTTATCTATTGCAACGCTTAGTGTCAGATGCGACGGTTATAGTATTAAATTATAGGTAATAGAACAATTTTTTTTTGCAATGCTTAAAACTGTTGCAATAGACCACCTATTGCAACGCTTTGTTAACCGTCACTAAAAAGTTCATTGCTATAGGGGTAATTTCCAGTAGTGTCTTGATCACACTTCTCGTCTCTCCTACGTTGTTCCACAGTCATACCAATAGACACAGTGGGGCTTGCTACCATAAAAACCCTGGTATGCCAAGCCCTACTCTGTTTGGTCATTCTGTCTAGCATCTCTAATGCTTCTGGGAATGTGAGATCAACAAACGAACCACCAGCAACATTGTCCACTATCGGCTCCATCACAAAATTTAGAGCCCTGTATAGAGTTTCCATCAAATATATGTCCATCATATTATGGTTCAGATACTGCATCGGCTTCTTCTTAAACCTCTCCCAGGTCTTATGAAGGGCTTTTGTTGGGAGCTATCTAAAATTACTGATCTCATCCCTCAATTGCACCCTCCTAGATGGTGGAAAGAACCTTTCTAGGAAAGCCTCTTTCAATTGCCTCTAGTGGGTTATCGAATTGGGGGTCAGCTCATTTAGCCAGACTGTTGCCTCCCCAGATAGAGACAACGAAAACAATCTCAAATGGATAACATTCTGACCCACTCTTGGGTTATCAAAAGATTTGCAAATGGTGACAAAGTTCACTAAATACATGTTAGGATCATCCCCAGGAAGACCACCAAATAACCCCTTTAGATGAAGCAGTTGAATCATAGTACTTATAATATTAAACTTCACCCTAGGTGCTAGAGGTAGGGGAATAATAGATCCAGTAGCTCCATCTCCGTCTATTCCATCATCATCCTCATTAGGATCAAATTGCACAGTGATGGTGGATGAGGAAGGATGTTTTGGATGTGGAAGGCCAGGCCACAGGATAAAGGATTTCCCAGCGGTTGGTCAAAAGGGTAAGGATGTTCATCAGCAGGGTCAGACCAACTTTTCATCAGCTCTTGTAGTTTGCCCGACACAGTAGGGTACTAATTCTAGTTCCACCAGTAGGAACCATCAAAAAAGACTGTATGCTCTCCAGACCTAGCATGATCAGAAAGTTCTCCTGATGTGGTTATTGGTATATTATAGGTCTTCCATCCCCATGTTTATGCATTGTTATACCCCAGATCTTCACTTTTATTTGTGTCTTCTTATATAGATGTATACTTTGGTGTTAGTCCCAAAATATGAGTAGAACCTTTCTCAGTGTCTACCCGAGTGGGTTAGTCTATCATAGCCAGACGGGTGTAAAAAAATTGCCCGATCATAGTATCTCAGAAAGTTAATTTAGTTAATCTTGTGGAGTTAGAGATGACTTATTTTGATGTTATTCTTGGCATGGATTGGCTCCACTAATGTTATGCCTCAATTGATTGTAGAAATAGAATTGTTCGGATCCAATTCCCTAATGAATGAGTTATTGAATAGAGGGGTAACACATTAGTGCCTATGGGTTAGTTTGTTTCCTATTTTAGGTCAAGAAAGATGATATCCATAGGATGTATTTACCATATCATTTGAGTCAGAGATTTAATTTAAGAAACTCTAAGACTTGAGTCTGTTTAGGTAGTAAATAATTTTTCCGCTGTATTCCCAGAAGATATTTTTAGAGTTCCTCTTGAAAAGGAAATTGACTTTGGAATAGATCTCATTCCATATACCCAACCTATCTTAATTCCACCTTAGTGAATGGATCCTATCGAGCTTAAGAAATTAAATGATCAGTCAAAAGATCTCTTAGATAAGGCTTTCATCAGGCCTAGTGTTTTCCCATGAGGTGATCCAGTCTTCTTCGCGTGCAAGAAAGATGGTTACCTTAGAATGTGCATTGACTATCATAAGTTGAACAAGTTCACCATAAATAATAAGTATCCTCTACCCAGAATAGATGACTTGTTTGACCAACTTTAGGGTGCAAGTTATTTCTCTAAGATAAACCTCAGATCCAGCTATCAACAACTCAGAGTTAGATAGTGTGACATTTTGAAGAAAACCTTTAGAACTCTGTATGGTCACTCGAATTCCTAGTTATGTATTTTGGACTAACAACTGCTCCTGCAGCTTTTCTAGACTTGATGAACATGGTGTTCAAGAAGTACTTGTACATGTTCCTCATAGTCTTTATTGATGATATCCTGGTCTACTCCCATAGTGAGACTGATTATGCAGATGATTTAAAGGTTATATTGTAGACCCTTAGAGATCATCAATAATTCTCTAGATTTAGTAAGTGCAATTTTTGTTAACTTTAGTAGCTTTCCTAGGTCAAATTATTTCCAGGGATGGCATTTGAGGTGATCCTCAAAAGACTGAAGCAGTGAGAAACTGGCCTAGACCTATCTCTCCGTCAGATATCAAGAGTTTCTTAGGTTTAGCTAGATATTACAGATGGTTTGTTGAAGGGTTTTCTTTTATTTCTTCTTATATGTCCATACTAACCAAGAAAAAAGTCAAATTTCAGTGGTCAGATTCTTGCGAGAAGAGTTTTCAGGAATTGAAAACTCAACTCACTTCTGATCCAGATTGATCTTGCCAAATTGTTCAGATAGATTTGTTATTTATTGTGATGCTTCTAGAGTTGGTCTTGGTTGTGTGTTAATATAGAGAGTTAAGGTTATAACCTATGCCTCTAGACAACTTAAACCCCATGTAAGGAAATACCTGACCTAAAACCTTGAGTGTTAAGAAGTAGTCTTTGCCTTAAAGATATGGAGGAACTTTTTCTATGGGGTTCATTGTTATGTGTTACGGATCACAAGAGTTTATAGAATGTGTTCACACAGAAAGATCTGAATCTTTATCAGAGAAGGTGGCTTGAGTCATTGAAAAATTATGATATGAGTGTGTTGTACCATTCGAGAAAGGCCAATATAATGGTGTATGCCCTTAGTAGATTGTTTTTGGGTAGTGTTGCTCATATGGAGTATAATAAGAAGGAGTTGGTCTGAGAAATTCATTAGCTTATGAGGCTAGGAGTTAGGTTGGTTAATTTAGCCGAAGGTAGCATATGGGTTCAGACTAGATCAGAATCTTCATTAGTTGATAAATTAAAAGAAAAGTAGGATAGGGATACTAGTTTAATTTAATTGAAGAAGGTAATCAAGGATCAAAAGGTGGAGGTTTTCTCCCAAGGGGGAGATAAGGTAATTAGTTTTTAATACAAACTATATGTTCAGTGTGTTGATAGTTTGAGATAGCAAATTTTGGACAAGGCACATGATGTACGATATTCCATTCACCTCGGGGCCACTGAGATATATTGTGATCTCTGAGAAAACTATTAGTGAAGCGGTATGAAGAAAGATATTGTTTAGTTTGTGGCTAAGTGTTTGAACTACTAATAAGTTAAGGTGGAGTACCAAAGGCCTAGCGGTATGCTCCAGGAGTTCAGTATCCCCACTTTGAAGTGGGAGGTGGTGAACATGGACTTTGTAATAGGTTTGCCTCGTACGCATCATCAACATGATTAGCTTTGGGTCATTATAGATAGACTGACCAAGTCAACCAATTTATTACTAGTTCATACTTCGTATTCAGCTGAGGATTATGCTAGACTCTGTCTCAATGAGTTGGTAAAATTACATAGGGTTCTATTGACCATCATTTCAGATAGGGCTATTCAGTTTACGTCTCACTTTTAGAAAGATTTTTAGAAGGGTCTTGGTACCCAAGTTCATCTCAATACAAATTTTTATCCTCGGATAGATGGTCAGTCAGAGAGGACTATTCAGATGTTATAGGACATGTTGAGGATATGTGTTGCTGACTTTAAGGGTAGCTTGGATGACCACATACCTTTGATTGAGTTCTTCTATAACAATAGTTACCACTCCACTATACAAATGGATCCTTTTGAGGCTATTTATGGAAGGAGATATAGGTCCCCTATTACTTACTTTGAAGTTAGCGAGGCATCTTTTATAGGGATAGATTTAGTGTTTGCAGCTATGGAGAAAGTTCAGCTGATTCGTGATAGGTTGAAGACAACCTAGAGCCCACAACAATCATATGCAAATGTGAGAATAAAAGATTTTTAGTTTGATTTTGGTGACTTAGTGTATTTAAAAATTTCACCCATGTAAGGGATGAAGAGATTTGGCAAGAAGAGGAAGCTTATTCCCTGCTATGTTGGCCCATATAGAATTTTGAGTTGCTTTGGGAAGGTAGCTTATGAGTTAGAGTTGCCTGCAGATTTGGCATCTGTACATCCATTGTTCCATGTATCTTTGCTAAACAAATACATCGGTTTTTCAACTTTTGTTGTTCCTTCATAGAGTGTTATTTTCTTCGAAGAAGTCCCAGTTGAGATCCTTGACTGCCCTACTCTTAGGTTGAGGAATAAAGAAGTTCCTTTTGTTAAGGTTCTATGTAGAAATCAGTCCGTTGTGTGATCTACTTGGGAAGCAGAAGCAGATATGCAAGGCCTAATATCCTCATCTTTTATCCATAAATTAAGACACAGCTTGAGGTAATGATTTTCCTTAAGTTGACTCTTTCCTGTTCTCTTTTTCAACTATATAACCATTCTCATGTCACGACGCGATTCATGAAATCAGTCCATTCCATGTATCATGTTTAAGACCCAGTTATTTAATAATATTTTAGCCCATCAGTATTCAGTATAAGCTCTCAGTCTCCTTAGTATCTTAGCTTAATCAATTTCATTCGAGGATGGATAGTCCCAAGGGGTAGATATTGTAATACTCCTTAATATTCTAAGCTTGATTCAACTTTTAGTTGCATGTTTAAGGGGTCCAAGGCTTGAAATTTTCACTAAGTGTTGAGGACTTAGTCATTTTCAAGACCCCAAGATTTTACAGATATTATTTTTGGCCTTCCTAAAGCCTGAGACACTGGTTTTTGAGTTGAAACATGTTTAGGGATGTTAACGGTGTGTCTCATAAGAGTATTGGAATTTTTGGATAGGATTCATGGAATGTTTGGACCACTGAGGCAGTCAGCGTCCACGATAAGACTATGTCGTAGAGTCTATGCCCCATGATCAGGTTCACAATACGGTGGCGGTGTATTTCCAGCTTCATGAATTAAAGAGGCGAAGGAGTAATTTGGTACTTTTACCTTAACCCCTATCATCCAAAGCACGTTTTATAACATTCAAAAGGGCATTATTTGCCCATTATCATAAAAATTACTAACGTAGAAACCCTCTCCTTTTCCCAAGAATAAGGAATTCAAGCTTCTCCTCCCAAGAATTAAAGAATTCAAGTACTCAAGTTCAAGCCTTCTTCAAGAATATAACCATTGAGGTATGTGGGGTATTCATCAATGGGTTTTGTCTGCCCATTGAGTCCCAAAAATCCTCTTTTTGGTTTGAGTATGAATTTTAGTCTTTACTATGATTTAACTAAGTGAAAATCATGAACTTTTCCCATGTTTACTTACGAATATTACATTCAAGCCATGCTATTAGCTTTTCCATATGAATTATGATTTTGTATGATTTAAATTCCAAACTCCCATGTCATGTTTGGTCAATACAATGCCAAGTTGTCAAATTCATGTATTAAGTCATTTAAACATGATATCCTCTCAAGTTTAACATATCCCCATGTTGTAATTCACGAGGTTAGTAATTATTTAAATGCATTATGTTTTTGGGTCCCCCAAATTATGATTTACTACCAATGTTTTAATTATGTTTTCGTAGTTAAAGTATCATTCAGTGATGGCGGATACCTATGTGTTTACTCATGTTTCAGACCTTTTAAGTAATAAGTCAGTTAAACCATGATTATTATCATTATACTCTGTTGTTATGATCATGTTGAGAACTATTAACTTAGTTGTTCAGTTGAACTTAAGTTAGTACCAGTGTCAGTTCAGTTGGGAGTAGGATTTAGCGACGAGTGAACCCAGTGATGGGCGCTAACCTCCCAGTATAGGGTGTGACCCTTAGTAGCAATCCCTGAGTTCTAGAACTACATAGCTAGCATAGGTTTTAGAGTCTTCCTGCCAGTTGAGGGTTGACACATATCTCATAGGAGCACCTGCCAATAGAAAGTTACTCCCTAGTCCTTCGGGACACCAGTTTAGTGTATCCACATAGCCAGTGGTAGTACCCATGGCAAGGTACTGATATCCTTCCAACTAGAGATACAAGTTGGACCTTGATTAGCTCAGATTGGGACATATTGGCTACATGATGCCTCCCACAATTTTAGTCCATTTACTCCGACTAAGTACAGTTCAGTTTTATATGATCAAGTATACAAATATCAGTTAATCAGTATTCAGATATAGGTTATTCATTATTTAGATATCAGTTAGTCAATATTTAGATATCAGTTATTCAGTATTTAGATATTAGTAGTCAGTATTCAAATATCAATTACTTAGTATAGAAAAATAAGTTATCCATTTATTAAGATTTTAGTCCAGTCACATAGGCATTAGTAATTTAGTTAATCAGATCAGCTTAACACATGTCTATGCTTATTTTTGCATTTGTCTTTACATGTTCATTCACTCATGCCAGTACTTACATGATTTCAGTTAGTCTTAACCCTTTATACTAGTACATTTAAAGTACTGACCGCATATTTTCTCTTACGCTATGTTGTCTCATAACATTAGTTTGGACGCGTAGTTTCCCGACCGCTCTTAGCCATCCTGATACCCATCTCAGCAGCAGTAGTAGTAAGTTCTCATCCACCAAGGATGCTATGATTTTATTTATTTATAGTACTTTCATTCATGTCACTTAGTTGGAGTTAGTTAGGGGTTTGTCCCATCAACTACTTATGTTTTAGAGGCTTTCAGATATCCAGACTAAATGTTTATACTATCAGTTTATCTTTCAAATGATATTAGTTGTATTCATAGATAGAAAATATATTTTGGTTCAATATTCAATTTTGGACCGTATTTGATCAAGTATTTCTTCTACATATATTATTTCAGTATTTAATTATTCAGTGCTCACTACAAGTACCAAATCATGGGTTAGCTTGGGGCCACTTATGGCTGTAAGCACCATGTTGTGACCAGGGGGTAGCTTTGGGTCATGACAGTGAAGTGGAAATCCCACTCGCGTCTAATGTGGCCTCTGCTATTCAAATGCCCACTATTGTAGGTAGATTTGAGTTGAAACAAAACACGGTGTAACTTTTACATAGCAGTAGGAAGTTTATCGACCTGTCACATAAGGATCCACAGGTTCACTTGCAGAATATTTTGGAGATCAGTAATACATTCATACCCACTGGGGTATCCACTGATTATATGTAATACCCCAGGTTATGAACTTTGATTTTTCTTAGTAATTGTGCTTACTGCTCAGGGTACGACTCAGGCGATGAGTTATGAAGACTCCTCATAAGTCGTATATTGCAATTTTGGTCTAACCAATAAGGTTTCCTATGTATCTTCCATGGTTACAATTGGGACCTTTGAGTCATATGGTGATATCACGAGCAGTGGTGCGGGACTTATGACCTTAATAGTAAGATGGACCAAGGTTTCTATCTTGGTGACGATTAGACTCCGCGAGTCATAAGGTGAGGTCATGAGTCATAGGGTGGGACTCATGACCAAACCAGTAAGGAGGACTTGAGTTTTTACCCAAGCTAAAAGTCTTTGAGATGACTTGTGATCGTTGTCCACGAGTCGTGTGGTGACCTGTAGTCATTGGCGAAAATTTTGCTGTATTTTAATTAGGGGCACTTTGGTCTTTTCCTTCCATCCCCTATTATAACCCATGAATTTAAAGAACTCTAAGGGCCCCTTTCTCATTATTTTAACAAGTTAAATGCATTGTCTTCTCTCTCAAATTACCAAGTTAAGACCAAAGCGAAGGTTTCTAAGGGTTGGTCATCTAGAGCTTAAAGTCCGATTTCTTCTACAAATTCTTTGTATTTTCAGGCATGTATCTCTTTCCTAAACTTGTATTTTTATCTTGGCATGAAATTGTTTTTGTATTTATATGGTTTTAATGTTTGGTTTTGTAATTTGTGTTGAGGGTTTTCGATGATTACTATTTAAATGGTATTCCCATGGTTTATATGCATTTGTTTATTCTTTATTAATGGATTTTGGAATTCATTGGGTGCATGGGTATGGGTAATGAAATGAGGGACGTAGACTCTCCCAAATTTATGAATAATGGAACAGAGGTCGTGGATTTCCCCAAATTCTATGGATTTTTGGTATTGAAATTGTTAATAACCTTAACCAACCTTATGAAATTGGTTTTGAAGCATGTCTATAAGCATAATTTAACTATTTTGAAACTATTGCATTGAATAAAAGGTTAATTGAGTATAAATTGTTTTGAAAGGCCTTAGTGGCCATGATTTGTTTTCTAATTAGAGCTTGGCGGTCGTGGATTCCCCCAATTTGGTGGATGATTGGAATTGAATGATTATATAAGTTTGAAAGCTCATTCGTATGACGATACCAATGGTGAATGCCTTAATAAATGATTCCTAAATAAATGTATGAGTTGTGTATAAATGTTTTAATTTGAGCTTGAACGGGGTTGTGTAGCTAGTCATGGAAGGTAGAGGTCTCGGGGGGACCAATACTTGAAACCAAGTTTGCCAGCATGGGGGTCTTTAGGATTGTATGAATAGTTCACACTAAATCTATATACTTTGGAATGGCTGTAGCCATGGATTCCCTAGCCCTTCCTTGGATTTCTCCAGTTCGTGTGGCTAACATGCACTGGAGCCCTTCCCGTAGGGAGAGCCAGACCCATATATCCCATGGGTTTCCTTAGGATGGTTAGGACTCCACAATCTAGGTTAATGATTTTAAATCTCATTCTAAACCTTGTTCCCTATCCCAATATCTTATACATATGTATGCATGCATGTATGTGAACATGTATACTGAGTCTGTATTTAATTTTGAACTGGAGTTACTTTATCCTTTCACAGAGTTACATGTCAGCATTCACCTCGTTAACCATCCCCTGATGCTAAATCCTTTAATGATGTAGGGTCCTAGGGGTTTCTTCTGTTGGTTTGTACAATGTTAGGTGGTGCAGTCGTTTATCGGGTTGATGGTGAAGTAGTGAGCTTCTATCTTTCAAAATGCTTGGTCAGTCCATCAGTTTTTTTCCATATTTTAGAATTGAAGAGTTCACTTTAACATTATCCTTGTCATGTTTTTTCCTATGTCCCAACCTAGCTTGATATTCATATTAATTTAGAGGTTTTTTTTGGACATGCATGGGTTGGATGGTGATGTCGACTCTTAGAGATTGTTCTTGAGTTACATTAACTATTTTATCTTTATTTTTTGGTTTTCTTTTTCTTTGTTATTATTTGTATCATGCTTGGATTAGAAAGGCTATGGGGGTGTTTTCAACCCACGGTTGTCTTGACATACCCGTTACGGCTAGGCCCTGGGTCAAGTCGTGATAAGCATTGTATTAGAGCATAGGTTCAGGGTTGTTTGGTGTCCACAAAGCTATGTCGATTAGATTCCTTTTTATGGGAGTGTATCACACCACACTAATAAGGAGAATGATACAAGACATTTGGGAATGTTTTCTTTTCTTGTGTTCTATTTCGGGATATAAAGTCTAGGATCATGGGATTTCTCTAACTGTTGGTTTTCTTGCATTTCAAATCATACCTCATCAATGATCTGATGTTTGGAGAAACTCTATCGGAACCTCTGATCCACCTGAGGGCAATGTAGAGGGGACTCACCCCGTTTATGGAGTATAGACTCGGTATAGAGTCCCTACTCCTATTGTACTGCTCCACTTGGGGTTCTACCATTCCCTACTAGTCCCACTTCGGTTGGTGACAACTATGTTAAGTCACCTTAAGGAGACATCTCTAGTACAGAGTTTTGTTGTTCTATTCATTTATTGACTAAGTTGGTGACCTCTTAGTCTCTCCAGTCAAGTTAAGGTGGTTTTGTTGCTCCTTCTTTAGAGGTTACTCGAGTTGGTCAGTTCATGAGGTTGAATCTCCTAACCTTCACTGGCTCTAAGTTTAAGAAGGATCCTCGGGGATTTATTAATGAGAAGGAGAAAATCTTTAGGGTGATTCATGCTTCTGATTCTGAGTGTGTAGAGTTATTTGCATATCAGTTGAAAGATGTGCCATATCACTAGAATGAAGAGTGGGAGAAGTTGAGGGATGATAATTCTAAGCCAGCTATATGAGATGAGTTCTCTGCTTCCTTCCTTGATCATTTCTTTCCTTAGGACTTGAGGGAAGTGAAGGCAAAGAAGTTTGTGAATCTGAAGCAAGGAAAGATGAGTGTGAAGGAGTATTCCTCGAAATTCCATCAGTTGTCTCTCTACGCTTTGGAGTTAGTGTCTAGAATGAGAGCCAGAATGAGAATTTTTTCTTCTGGGTTGGCTCGTTATTTGGTTTAGAGTGTAAAGTTGTGATGATGAACAAAGATAAGGATATCTCTAGGCTTGTGCTTTATATGCAACAAGTTAAGAATGAGAAAAAAAAATAGTTAGAGATGAGAGAGAGGTAGAGTAAGAAGTTTAGATAATCAGAGCAGGGTGAGATCAGAAAAATAGTGGAAGAGATGGTGGACAGTGAAGCAAGAAGAAGACTTGGGGAAATTTTGGTTCGTATTCTTCGGCTAGTGCTTCGTATCCTAAGCTATCTAGTGATCATCATTTTTAGGCTAGTAGTGGTCCTAAAGAACATGGTACTAAGTATCAGGCTTATGGATCTTAGTCATCCCTATCATATCCTCCTTGTAGAATTTATGGTCAGCTTCACCAGGGTTATTGTGATGAGGGGAGGAATTGGTGCTTTAATTGTGGCCAACTGAGACATTTCCAGCAACACTGTCCTTCATCTAAGGTTGCTGTGGGAGCTAATAAGGTCCTAGTTTCTACTTCATTGACTTCTGCACCAAAAGGTGCTACTTTTAGTACCAGCACTGGCTGGAATCATCTCTATGCTCTTGCCACACATCAAGAATATGAGGCATCACTTGATGTTGTCACTGGTACGTTAATGCTCTTCTCTCGTGATGTGTATTATTTTCTAGATCTGTGGTCTATCCTTTCCCATGTGACCCCATATGTGGTTGTGCCTTTTGGTTTTGGTCTTGAAAGTATTTCGACCCTTTTTCTGTGTCTACTCCGGTGGGTGACTCTATTGTGGCTACAAAGATATATAAGGGTTGTGTGGTGTCTATGTTTCATAGAGAGACCTTAGATGTTTTGGTAGCGATGGATATGGTGAATTTTAATGCTATATTAGGGATATATTTTCTTTACTCGTGCTATGCTTCTCTAGATTGTAGGACCCAAAGAGTCAGTTTCGAATTCCCTAATGAACTAGTAATTGAGTGGGAGGGGAGTTCCTTAGTACCCAAAGTAAGGTTTATTTCTTATCTTAGAGCCCAGAAGTTATTTCCAATGGGTGTCTTTATCATTTGGTCCATGGTAAATATCCTAACTCTGAGGGTCCTTCCTTACAATCTGTCCCTTTGGTTAAAGAGTTCCTCGAGATATTTCCTAATGATCTTATGGAATTCCTCTGATAGGAAAACAAACTTTGGGATAGATCTTTTACTGGATACCCATTCTATATCTACTCCTCCTTATAGAACGGATCTGATTAAGCTGAAGGAGTTGAAAGAGCAGTTAAAGGATCTTTTGGATAAGGGCTTCATTCGTCCTCCATGGGGTGCCCCTTTTCTTTTTGTTCGTAAAAAAGATGGGTCTCTTCATATGTGTATAGATTATCAACAGTTGAATAAGGTTATAGTGAAGAATTAGTATCCTCTTCCTAGGATAGATGATCTTTTTTACCAGCTTTATAGTGCTAGATGCTTCTTTAAGGTTGATCTGCATTTGGTCCATCATTAGTTGAAATTAGGTAGGCTGATATCCACAAGACTGATTTCAAAACTTGGTATGATCACTATGAGTTTTTGGTTATGTCATATGGTTTGACTAATGCTCTGTCTTCTTTCATGGATCTTATGAATCGGATGTTTAGACAATTTTTGGACTTGTTTGTTACTGTCTTCATTGATTATATCTTGGTATATTTTAAGAGTGAGGAGGATCATGCCAATCACCTCCAAATTGAGTTGCGGACTCTTAACGATTAGAAGTTGTATTCTAAATTTTCTTAGTGTGACTTTTGGTATGAATGTTGATACCAAGATTGGGCACGTTGTTTTTAGTATGACTTCAAGGCAGAACCACAAAAAGTTGAGGCAGTTAAGAGGTGGCCTAGACCCACTACTCCAATCGATATTCAGAGTTTGTTGGGTTTGGCTGGTTATTATAAGAGGTTTGTAGAGAGCTTTCATAACCTAAATCAAGGCCTGACCGTTACGGGTATATCATGTCTGCCATGGATCGAAGACCACCCCCTTCGCCTAATCTCATGAGCACCAAAAAAAGATAATAATAACAGTGCAGAAGCCTATTAAATAGTAATGAATGATAGATAAAGGAATCAAAATAAGGTTTCTAAGAATTAAAAATACCCAGTCCACAGTTGTCCACAAAAGCTTCTACAAAACTAAACATCAACTAGATAGGGAAATGCCCCCGACTATAGCCAAAAAAGAACCTAAACGATAGTCGAAAATATAAAGGAAACAAACTATGAAATGATGGGCCTTCTGGAGGATGGAATCTCACCACTTCAAAGCAACTCAATAGGCATTGTAATCCACCTAATGTTGTATAGGGGTAAAAGAAGTGTCTTCGGTCCATACATTATAAAACAATGTAGGTCCTTGGTTAACGGGGTGAGCGCTAGCATGTAACTCAGGGGTAAGGGATAAAATAATGCCAGGGTCAAATCAGTCCAAAATCATTCCAAAACCATTTGCACAAATTCATATATATATATATATAAGATGCCGGGAAAGAGAACGAGGTTTAGTATGAGAGTTAAAATATTAACCTAGACTGTGTAGCTTCTAATGTCATGAAAATGCACCCACAAGCTATTAGCTCTGACTCCTTTCACCGAAAGGGCCCCAGTGTGTGTTAGCCGCACGAACCGGATGTATCAAGGAAGTATGGGGAATCCACGACCCTACGCCATCCAAGATACAAATATATATATAAAGTGTGACACTTGCACTTGGTCATCAAGTTAAACCCCCATGCTGGAAAACATGGGTTTCCTATATCAGTGTCTTAGGACCTCCACCTTCACAGCGAACTACATAACCCTCTTTAGGCCCAATTAAAATGTTTACACATTCCCGTTCATCAAATTATTAATCATCCATTAAAGCATATACCGCTGGTATCATCATACCAATTTCATTTGCAAGCTAATATCATTATGTCATTTCAATTATCCATCAACTTAGGGGAATCCACGACCCCATAAGTTCCAATTATTCATCCACAAGGGGGAATTCACGACCCCCAAGGTCAATTTTAAAATCAAAACACATTCCGTTAACCTTTTATGCAATGCAATAGTTTCAAAATGGATTAAGTTATACATATAGCCATGTTTCAAATACAATTTCATAAGGTGGGTTAAGGTTATTACCAATTCCAATACCAAAATCCATTTATTTAGGGGAATCCACAACCCCCATTCCAATTTCATACCCATGCATCTAATTAGTTCAAAACTTGAGTAATCCATAAAAACCATGGGAAAAATAATTCAACCAAATGACATCAAAAAGCCCTCAACTCAATTTAAAAACCAATAATTAAATTCACATGGGTAACAATTTAACCACATGCTTTTAACAAAATAAGTTCTAGGGAAGAGATACATGCCTGGAACACACTAGAATTTGTAATCAATTTGAAGTGTGGGGGGCCTGAATAATGAATACACAGTGAATCCTTTGAATATTCTTGGGTTTTGTGTTCGAGAGTGAAGTATGGGGATTTGATATTTGAAAACTTATGGAAATATGTTTATTTTATGTTTAAGGGTTGTACAAGTGTGAAAAGACCCAAGATCCCTTATCCCAAGTGGATAAAAACAAGATTTCACGACTTTTAACGCATCGACATGGTACGACCTAATACCGAAGGATAACCTCTATGCCATGTTGTTATCACGAAGGCTAACCTCCATGACATGGTCTTATCGTGGATACTCACTGCCTCCTTTCCATGTTAAAATCATTGAGGCTAACGTCTATGGCACGCTAAAAATGCGGAGGCTCACTTTCTCAGAATTCTAAAATGACACCAAACACCTTCCGAAGATTCCAAAACTCTTCCAAGACACCCTATTAACATACCTAGGCACAACCTAAGTCAAAAATTGATGTTTATAACATGGGAGGGTCGAAAACAAAATGCTCGAAATTTTAAGGGTATTACATACCACCCCTTAGGATTATTCGTCCTCGAATGATGAGTTAGGACACTTTTATCACGATATTAGCAAGAGTATATCAAAATCTAATAATGAATTCGAACAATGATACGAGGGAAACATAACTCATACGTTAAGCATTTCCATCAGTCGCGGGGAACAAGAGTGGATACGTTGCCTTCATATCTTTCTTAGCTTCCTAAGTAGCTTTTTCCACCTTTTGATTTCTCCAAGAACCATCTTTGAAGATACGTCCTTTGTCCTCAGTCTATGAACTTACCTATCTAATATCTCTACCGGGACTTCCTTATAAGACAAGGAATCCATAACACCAATACTTTTAACAGGATCTATCAAGGAAGGGTCACCCACACACTTCTTCAACATCAAAACATGAAATATAGGATGAATGGAACCCAAACTAGCAGGAAAATCCAACTACTAGGTAACATTCTAACTCTCATCAAGATCTGATATGGCCTAACATAACAAGGAATGAACTTCCCCTTCTTCCCAAACCTTATCACTCCTTTCATAGGAGAGACTTTCAGGAACACCTAATCACCTACTTTAAACTCCAATTCTCTTCATCTCATATCTGCATAAGACTTTTGGTGACTTTGAGCAGTACTAAGTCTTTCCCTAATAACTTTCACCTTTTCCATGGCTTAGTGAACCAAGTCAGGACTAAATAACTTAGTATCACCAACCTCAGACCATCTAATAGGTTACCTACACCTTGTACCATAGAGATCCTCAAAAAGAGCCATCTGAATACTCGAGTGATAACTATTATTATAAGAAAACTCAATAAGAGGGATCACAACAACTACCTCTAAAGTCAATCACACAGGACCTTATCATATCCTCTAAAGTATGAATAGTCCTCTCCACCAGCCCATTTATTTACAGCTGGAAAGCGGTGCTAAGGTTCACCTTAGCTCCAAAACCTCTCTGAAATGAATACCAAAAGTGAGATAAAAACTACAGACCTCTATCTGAAATAATGGAAACCGACGCTCCCTGAAACTTCACAATCTCCTGGATTAAGAACTCTGCATAATCCTCTCCAGAGTAGTTAGTCCTTATAGGAAAAAAGTGAGCAGACTTAGTCATCCTATCCACAATGACCCAAATAAAATTATATTGGTTGCGAGATTGCGAATGACCCATAATAAAATCCATGTTGATCATCTCCCACATCCATACAGCCAACCCAATCTCTTGATACACACTACTAGGCTTCAAGTGCTCGACCTTCACTTATTGACAAACCATACACTTAGCTACAAAATTAACCATATCTCTCTTCATATTGTTCCACTAATAGATCTCCGTTAAGTCATAATACATCTTTGTCGATCCCAGGTCAACTGTATATATCAACTTATGAGCCTGAGTCAAAATCCTTTCCTGCATCCCATCAACATTTGAAACACATAATCTACCTTTATATAAAGATACAATCACCACCAATCTCAAAAGCCATCACCTTTTAATACTCAAATCAGCCTTAATCTGCATTAGAATATGATCCAAAGCCCGTTTGTCCTTCTCTTCAGTCCCAAGAGATGATTTAACCACCGGTTGAACAATCACACCTCTATCCTCAAAGTCCAACATACGAACTCCTATGTTAGTCAGTCGGTGAATGTCCTTCACTAATTCTCGCTTATCCTTATCCACATGAGAGAAACTTCCCATGGACAACCTACTAAGAGCATCAACAACCACGTTAGCCTTACCTGGATGGTAGTGAAGACTCATGTAATAGTCCATGAGAAATTCAAGCCATAGCCTCTGCTTGAGATTCAGCTCCTTCTGAGTGAACACACACAACAAGCTTTTATGATCTGAATAGATATCCACATGAACCTCATAAAAATAATGCCAAATCTTCAAAGCAAAAACAAGAACCGCTAACTCTAAATCATGTGTCGAATAATTTCTCTCATGAACCTTAAGCTATTTGTAAGCATAAGCCACCACCTTACTGATGTTAGGCGTATTTACACGCCTAAACACCATTATTTACCCATATTTTGGTTAAGTTTTGAGGACAAAATATATAATTCCTGCACTTTTAGTCCTTTTTCCTGTAAGTGAGCTAACAAACATGATTAGCAAGTTTTCAGGTATAAATGATGAAGATTTCTGCATTTTATGGATAACTTGATGCTAAAGGAAGCTTCACGAAAGAAGGAAAGCAGCGTTTGGACGCCTATGGACTAAAAGTGACGCATGGGAAACTTGTCCCGGGCAAAAACAGCATTTCTAAAGACTTTGGGGATCAGCAGTAACTTATTAGGATTAGGATAAGGATGCAGTATCCTAGTAGGATTAGGATAAGTAATGCAGTAGCTTAGTAGGAATAGGATATGGGTGTTATAAATACCCTATTCGGCTGGAGATTTTGATTATTCCCATCCATCCATCCATCAAAACAATTCTCCACCACCCTCATCCCTATTCTATCCTTCCCCTTTTTCTTCATTAATTCATTGTTGACATTATTTTTCATATATTCGACTTTTAATTTTTACAACAAGAGAAAATCTATTTGCAAGGAATTCACGTGAGATTTTTATGATGATAATGTCTATTGTGTTTTCCGTTGCACTCATGCGTAGCTAAACTTCTCTGTTGGGGTTATGGAAGCCTTATGAGATACTATCTATTGCTATGATTTTGTGAAATCTTGACACGTATGCTGCTTATATCATTACTCTCTTCATCTTAATCTAAATTCTTGTGGTTGCAAACACATAGAATACGCCAGTATAGCATTAACTTGTTCGAAAGAAAAGTTATATGTCTGGAAAAGAGATAATGTCAAGGTAATAGGGCACCAACCCCTGTTAAAAAGTTAGTGCCGTAACTGGATTAACCTCTTGGAGAATTTGTACCATTAGATACGCTTTAAGCTCGAAAGAGTTAAAGTGAAATAATCCTTGATGGTCGAAAGACGCCTGAATTTACCATAGAATACAATTCTCTATAAGCACATGCATGTCTGAATTCCGCATAACTCATAGCCAATAGAGACGTATAACTCATAAGGTGGATATAACCCCAACTCTCAATTCTTATTGGTTAAACATCTTACTAAACATTCTTTCTTTTTACTTTGCTATTTTCCGTTTTCACTTTGTTACATTATTGCACGTTACAATCCCCCCTTTTACGAAACTTTCACCAAAAGTCTATTAATCTTTGCTTACTTAGTGACCAAGTATTCTCTGTGGGATTCGACACCCAACCCAGTTGGGTTCTATATTTGACAACGACTGCTTACACTCTTACGAGAGCTGTAGTTTGAGCGTTATCACTTACTATGCTTCATCAACACACAACCCAGTCCCACATGAGACATATCACAATATACTACAAAACCATTAGTACCTTTAGACAGGGTCCAAATTTGAGAAGTTAACTTAACCTTTATCTTCCCAAAACTACCCTCACAAGTATTATATTATAGGAACTTTACCTTTTTTGTGTCAACTTAGTCAATGGAGAATTAATAGAGGAGAAGCTCTCCACAAATCTCCTATAATACCCAGCAAAGCCAAAGAAGCTCCGAATATCAGTTGGAGTTGTAGGTATAGGTCACTTCTTAACCATTTCAACTTTCTGTGGATCCACCATCATCCCCTCACTAGAAACAACATGCCCAAGGAAAGTCACAACATTCAACCAAAACTCACACTTAGAAAATTTTGCTTACAACTTTTGATCCTTAAGGGTTTGCAACACAATTCGGAGGTGACTGGCATGATCCTCCTCACTTTTAGAATACAAAAAGATGTCATTGATAAACACTATCACAAACAGATCCAAAATTGTCTAAGCACTCAATTCATAAGGTCCATGAATGGAGTTGGGGCATTAGTCAATCAAAATGACAAAACCAAAAATTCATAGTGACCATACCGGGTATGGAAAGCAGTCTTAGGGATATCCATCTTTCTAATTTTCAGCTGATGATAACCTAATCGAAGGTCAATCTTAGAAAAATATCTAGCATCCTAAAGCTGGTCAAAGAGATCATCAATCCTAGGAAGAAGGTACTTGTTCTTTATCGTAGCCCTATTCAATTGCCGATAGTCTATACACATATACAAGGACCTATCTTTCTTATGCACGAAAAGCATAGGAGCATCCTATAGGGACACACTGGGACAAATGAAACCCTTACCAAGAGATCCTTCAACTGCTTATTTAGGTCTTTCAATTCAGTCAAAGTTATTCTGTAAGGAGGAATAGAGATAGAAAGGGTATCAGATAGAAGATCAATCCCAAAGTTTATTTCCCTATTAGGAGGAATGCCAGAAAGATCATTAGGAAAGACCTCAAGAAAACTCATCAACCACAGGAACAAATTACAAAGAGGGACCTTTAGAATTAGAATTCTTAACCTGAACTATATGAAATAGATACCCTTTAGAAATTAACTTCTAGGCTTTATTATAAGAGATGAACCTAACTTTGGGCACTAAGGAACTTCCCCCCCCCCCATTCAATCACCGATTCACTGGGAAATTAGAAACTAGCCTTTTGGGTCCAACAATCCAAAGGGGTATAGAACGAATGGAACCAGTCCGTCCCCAAGATTACATCAAAATCTAACATATCCAACTCTACTAGATCCCCCAATGTATTCCTATGAAAGTTAGACACCACACAACCCCTATAAATAATTCTAGCTATAATAGATTCATCCACCAGAGTAGACATAGAGAAAGGTTTAGAAATAGTTTCGGAACCAAAACCAAAATGCATAGCCATATAAGGGGTCATATAAGAAAGGGTAGAACTCGGATCAAGCAAATAATATACATCACATGAGAAAAATTGTGACATATCATCAAAAACATCAGGAGAAGCCTCAGATTCTTGATGGGTAGCAAGAGTGTAGAGACGATTTCGGCCAGTGTCGATACCAAAAGTAGCGCCCTTTGGACCAGGAGCTGAAGAAGTGGCAGCCAAAACCCTTTTAGGCCAATAGCAACCCTTGTTGAAGGGCAGTGTTGTTGTAGATGACCAGCTAACCACACTTATAGCATTGATTCCTTCCCTCCTTACACTATCCACGGTGAAGCTACCCATAAAATTAACAAGGAGGATGGGGTGGGGCCGACTGAGCTCCACTAGCCTGGGATCGGGCACCCTATGCCTTAGGACCATAGCGAGCCTGGAAATGAAAGTCACCGAAAAGCTTAGAATAAGGAGCACTAGCAAACAAATATGAATTCCCCTAATTATTCTTCTTGGTTTACTCTCTACCATCCCATCCACTATTATGTTGACCCCTACTCTACTCAAAATACTTGAACTTATTTTACCTCTCCCCAGTCATTGCCTGTTTTTTCTTTTCTACCTATTGCATATAAACCATAAGCCTAGAGATATCCATATTATTGTAAAACATAACATTCTTATAGCCCAATAACAAATTGTACCCAGAAGCAAACTTTCTCATCCTTTCCTTCATTAAAAACACCAACTCAAAAGAATAATGAGACAACTATAAAAACTTCAAAGCGTACTCCTTCACAGTTATCTTCCCCTGCTTCAAATTCACAAATTTATCAGCCTTAGTTTCCCTCAACTTCTGAGGAAAGAAATGATCAAGGAAAGCTCCCAAAAACTCATCCCATAATGCCAGCTCAGCCTCATCACCTCTCAACTGCTCCCACTCATCATACCACTGATAAGCTATATCTTTCAACTAATATGCAATAATCTTCATTCCCTCAGAATGAGTAGCATATATAACGTAAAATATCTTCTCCATTTTATCCACAAAACCTTGAGAATCCTCCTCCACCTTAGAACTAGAAAAGGTTAGGGGATTCTACCTTATGAATTATCCAACTTGAGTAAATTTAGAAGAATAAGCAATAAAACCCATACAATTAGACTAACGAGAGTAAATCGATGAACTGATCGACGAAATCCCGCATTAGAAATATCTCCTTGTGGAAACTAAACATAAGTGTCACCAACTAAAGAAAGATTAGTGGGGACTATCTGAACCCCAAGTGGAACCGCACAATTAGGAGTAGGGACCCTAGACCATGTCTGCACTTCAAGCATAGGGTGAATCCCTTCCACATTATCCTCAGGTTGGATAGAGTTTCCAGCAGAGTTTCTACGAGCATTAGATCTTCAAGGAGGCACGATCTGTAATGTGAGGAAGCCAAGAATTAGCAAAGTTTCATAACAATTGAGTCTATAGCCTGAAAATAGAACACAAGAAAGGAAAACATTCCTAAATGCTTTGTATCTTCTCCCTTTTAGGTATGACACACTACGCACACATAAAAAAGACTCTTCTAGATATGACTTTATGGACACCCAATAACACTAAACCTTGCTCTAATACCAAGTTTGTCATGACCTAAAGCAGGGCTTGGCCATGACAAGTATCTTAAGTTCACCATGGAACGGATACTACCCCCATCTCATAACCTCATGACCAGAAAAATGATAATAACAATACGAAAGCCTATTAAATAGTAATGAATGATAGGTAAAGGAGCCAAAAAAGGTTTCTAAGAATTCAATAATACTTAATCCATGTTTGTCCACAAAAGCCTCTACAAAACTAAAAATCAACTAGGTCGGGACATGCCCTTGACTATAACTAAAAGGTGATCCAAAAGATAGTCTAAAATATAAATAAAACAAACTTAAAATGACAAGCCTTCTGGAGGATAGAAGATTACCACTTTAAAGTAACTTGACAGGCAGGCTAATTCACCTAATGCTTCACAGGGGTAAAAAAAGTGTCTTCGGTCCCTACATTATAAAACCATGTAGGTCCTAGTACAGTTAGTTAGGTGGGTGATATCATGTAACTCAGGGGTAAGGGCTAAAATAAAGCCATGATCAAATAAATCCAAAATCACTCCAAAACCATGTGTACACATTCATATAAATATATATAAGATGTTGAGATAGGGAAAAAGGTTTAGCATGAGATTTAAAATATTAACATAGACTGTGTAGCTTTTACCATCATAAAAAGGCACCCACAGGCTATATGGGACCGTCTTCCCCCATCGGAAGGGCCCCAATATGTGTTATTCATATGAATCAAAGGTATCAAGGAAGGACAGGTAATCCACGACCCTACGCCATCAAGGATACAAATATATAATTGAGTGACACATGCACACAGTCATTAAGACCAATGCCCATGTTGGAAAATATGGGTTTCCAGTATCGGTCTCTCAGGACTTCTACCTTCACGATGAGCTACACAACCCCATTTAAGCCTAATTAAAACATCTACACATCCTATTCATCAAAACATTAATCATCCTTTAAGGAATATACCGCTGGTATCGCCATACTAATTCTACTTGCAAGCTAATATCATTATGTTATTTTAATTATCCATCAACTTGGGGGGACCCAAGACCCCACAAGTTTTAATTATTCATTCACAAGGGGTAATCCATGACCTCCAAGGTCAAATTTAAAATCAAAACTTGCTTCATTAACCTTTTATGCAATGTTATAGCTTCAATAGTCATGTTACAAAGCCAATTACATAAGGTGGGTTGAGGTTATTACCAATTCCAATTCAAAACACTATTTATTATGGTGAATCCATGACCCCCATTCTAATTCCATACCCATGCACCCAATTAGTTCAAAAATATCAATTCAAAACATGAGTAATCCATAAAATCCATGGAAAAGCAATTCAACCAAATAATATCCAGTTGCCCTCAACCCAATTTCAAAACCAACAATTAAATTCACATGGTAATAATTTAAACATATGCTTTTAACAAAATAAGTTCTAGGGAAAATATACATGCTTGAAACACACATGAATTTGTAATCAATTTAATGATTGGAGCCCGAATGATGAATACATAATGAATCATTAAATTGTTATTGGGTTTTGTGTTTTTTTTAGGTAAATAGAGGGATTTCATAGGGGTGAAAAGACCCAAAATCCCCTCATCCCTAGTGGATAAAAACAAAATTGTATGACTTTTAACCCATCAGTGTGGCACGGCCTTATCGTGGAGGCTAACCTCCATGCCAGACTATTATTCTAGAGGCTAACCTATATGATAGTCTTATAGTAGAGGCATACTGCATCCATGCCACGTTTAAATCGTGAAGTCTAACCTCTGTGGCATACAAAAATATGGAGGCTCACTGTCTCAAATTCTAAAATGACCCCAAACCCCCTCCAAAAATTCCAAAACTCTACAGAGACACCCTATTAACATACCTAAGCATAACTTTGTAAAAAATAAATATTTCAAACATGGAAGGGTCAAAAATAAAATACTCAAAATTTTAAGTTTGTTTAAAGAGCTTCTCATCGATCGTTGCTCTATTGATGAAATTAATTCAGAAAAAGTTAACATTCATGTGGTATGATGTGTGTAAGGGTAGCTTTGAGAAGTTGAAGGATAGGTTGACTTATGCGCTAGTATTGACCTTGCCTAGGGGTACTGATGGATTTGTGGTGTATTATAATGCATCCTGCATAGGACTGGATTGTGTTTTGATGCAGCATGGTAAGGTTGTGGCCTATGCTTCTAGGCATATAAAGGTTCATGAAAGGAATTATTCAACTCATGATTTAGAATTGGCAGTGTGTCTTTTTCTTTAAAGATTTGTCACCATTAATTGTATGGGTGCATGTAGATATCTATTTTGATTGTAAAAGTCTATAGTATATATTTACTCAAAGGATTTGAATTTTTGGTAGATGCGGTGTCTTAAGTTGCAAAGGACTATGATATGAGTCTTCACTACCATCTAGGTCAATACTCTCAGCAGGTTGTCTATGGGTATCTTATCTTATGTGGATCAGGTGAAAAAAAGATTAGTGAAGGATACTTAATGATTGGATAACTTGGGAGTTTATCATTTGGATTCTGAGCATAGGGGGTGATGATTTTTTAAGAAATTATTAAATCATGTCTTGGTGTTAAAGTGAAGGAGAAACAAACTTTAGATCTCATTTTATGCATATTAAGGATAATGTAGGACAATAAAAGGTCATGAACTTTGAGATTGGTGGTGATGGTATCTTGAGACACCAAGGTAGGTTATGTGTTCCTGATGTTGAGGGTCCACAAGACAAGATTTGGATTAAGGATCATGCTTATTAATAGGTTTTATAACTCACTGGGTGCATGGGTATGGGTAATGGAAGGAGAGTCATGGATTCCCCTAAATTTATGAATAATGGAATGTGGGTCGTGGATTTCCGCGAATCGTATGGATATTTTGTATTGAAATTGGGAATAACCTATACCCACCTTATGAAATTGGCTTTGAAACATGGCTATGTGCATAATTTAGCCATTTTTGAAACTATTGCATTTCATAAAAAGTTAATGGAATATAAATGGTTTTGAAAGGCTTTAGTGGAAATGATTTAGTTTTTAATTAGAGCTTGGGGTCATAGATTCCCCTAAGTTGGGGGATGATTAGAATTGCATGATTATATAAGCTTGCAAGCTTGGCATGACGATACCAATGGTGAATATCTTAATAAATAATTCCTGGATAATTGTATGGGTTATATGTAAATGTTTTAATATGGGCTTAAAGGGGGTTTTGTAGCTTGTCATAGAAGGTAGAGGTCCTGGGGGACCAATCCTGGTAACAACATTTGCCGACGTGGGGGTGTTTATGACCGTGTGCATAGTTTACACAAGATATATATACTTTGTAATGTTTGGGGTCGTGGATTCCCTGGACCTTCCATGGATTTCTCCGATTCATGCGGTTAACACCCACTGGAGCCCTTTTTGTAGTGGGAGTCAAACTCATATAGCCCATGGGTGCCCTTAGGATATTTAGAGATACACAGTCTAGGTTAATGATTTTAAATCTTATGCCTAACGTTGTTCCCTACCCTAGTATCTTATATATATTTATGCATGCATGCATATGAATATGTACACTGACTTTGGATCTGATTTTGAACTTGCATTATTTTATACCTTCCCTGAGTTATATTCTAGCGCTCAACCCGTTAACCATCCTCGTACGTTATATCTTTTCTTGATGTAGGGTCCTAGGGATTTCTGTTGGTTTGTGTAGTGTTAGGTGGTGCTGTAATACCCCGCATGTTTCTAATCCTGTGATTCATACTTGAGTACATAACTTACAATGAATATCCTAGTGATAGGATAACTTATGATTCATTAGTCATGTTCATATGAGTCACTTAAGGTAATGCAAGCTAAGAGTTTTTGAATCCATCAAGTTTTAGTATTTGATTTTGCAAGGGTCATCTTTGAACGAGTATAACTCGATGTTAATGTGGTATTTTATCTGATTTAGACCCACAAAATTTTAGAGAATTTAATTAGCTTTCCAACGATACCAATTTTGCCTTAATCCAATACCCGAGCGAAAAGTTATGCCCATTTTCGTGAGAGAAAGTAAGCATAGGCGATTGTTTAGGCACCGCCTAACCCAAGCATAGGCGATTGGTTAGGCGCCGCCCAACCTAGGCATAGGCGATCACTTGGGTGCCACCTAAGTCAATTCTAGGTGTTAAAAACACTCTGTCTTGAGTTATTTTAAAGGTAATTAAGTCTTTAAATACTCCTTACACGTCCCTAAACTTAACCTTACGAAATATATAACTTCTAAACCTATTGCAACCCAATTTTCATCTCAAATCTCATCATCCAAGAGCACTAAAGGATAAAAACAACTAGGGTTGCATAGTTAAGCTTGAAGATCCGATTGCAAGGAAATTCCTCCGTCAATCATCAAGAATCTTCCTTCTAAGGTATGCGTAGTGTTCATCTATGGATTCAATTCGTTCATAGAGTTCAAGAATCAATCTTTAAAATACAAAAGCTTGGTTGATTGTGGTGATATTATCATACCCATGTTGATGCTTGATTGTTTTCCTCTTTTTCATTATAAAGTATGATTTCTATATTGTTGGGTGTTGATGATCATGTTGTTGATATTGGGTGATTCCCAAGATGGAATCTTTATATATTTTTGTGAATTCATGATATCATGAGTTGGAAACATGTAAATTTGGTTGTTTATGATGTATAAATTGATGAATTCACCTATGCTTAAGATGTGCATGTGAGATGTTTGATAAAATGCCTAAGGAACTAGAAATCATGCAATATAGCTAAATTGTGACTAAGTGAAGGATTCATGATATGCCCTTACGTTCCAATGACTTCCATGATTGATAATGTGGCGTGTAAATGTTGTTGGAATACTCATGAACTATTCTTATGAGATTATGCTATGTTTACTTACAAATCCTACTTATGAACAAGATGTATGATAACCATGCAATCCACATGAACTTCCATGCATAGTATGAGATCCCTACTTATGATATTATATATTATGGACTCTACTCTTATGATCAAGTCAGTCATGTGTGTCAATTTCCTTTCATCGAGTCCTGGGGGTACTTGTACCCAAAAACTATAGCTGTGTGCCTAGATCCATGTCATGTTTCACGATATCGAACTCAAGCTATGATTCCATAGACTTCAGTCAGTCATGTGACTCAGGAAAACCTCATAATCTTAGTCAGTTGTCAGATATCAGTAACTTCCGCCAGTCAATGGAATTCAGTAAGATCAAGTCATATACAGTTAGTTATTCATGTCCAGTCCCTCCACATGGGAGTAGAGGTTAGCACCGAGCGAACCCAAGGATGGGAACTCACCCACCTGTTCAGGGTGTGATTCTCCGCCAGTTCAGGGTGTGATTCTTAGTAGAAATCCTTGTGTTCCAGAACTACGTAGCCAGCATAGGTTGAGACATCTTAAACCGTAAGATTAGGGTTGATGAGGTGGCTTAACCCGTCAGTTTAGGGTTCCCACCATTTTCATTGAGTACCCGCCAGATAAGGGTCACTCACAGCTGTCCTTACCAGTGGCGCGGTATTGACACCCCTCCAGTAGGGGTAGAGATTGGACCCCAGCTTAGCCATAACGGCGTACATGGGGCATGTCGGTTAAACACTACCTCCCATAGTTTCAGTAACAGTCTCAGTAAAAGAACTCATATAGTTCTTCAGATTTCAGTATATACAGGACTGTCAGATACAGTCATCCATGTTATCAGTTTCAGTATGAGTCTCAGTAGAAGAACTCAGGGCGTTCTTCAGATTTCAGTATATACAGGACTTTCAGATACAGTCGCCCATGTTATCAATTTCAGTATCAGTCATGACAGTTATCAGTAAACCATGTATTAGCTTACAAGTTATGCTATTATGTATTCATGGTCCCAGTTTCTATATATGTGTGTTTGCACTCCCACGTTCATATTAGTCAGTCAGTGTTGTTCATGCATGAAACCCTTTACGTTTAGCCTACCTTCCTCGTATACTCAGTACTCCAGTTGTACTGACGCATTTGCACTATGATGCTTTCTTTTCATGTTACACCATAGGTTCTAAGACACGAGCTCTAGCCCAGCAGTAGTGGCAGCATTCCAGTCGCAGAGACACAGTGAGTCCTCATTGATTCGAGGACAATATGATTTGATTCATTTATCTATTTCTTCAGTTCAGTTTTATGGATTTAGTTGGAGACATGTTCCTTCAACTCCTTATTCAGACAGTTTAGAGGCTTCCATATTTACTTTCAGATTTACGTTCAGATTTAGTTGTTTTGGGTATTTTTGCCCACATGATTTCATTCAGTTGAACCTTATGGCCTTACAGTTCCATGTATTTCGTATTTTTATATTATGATTTGCAGTAAACAGGTACAAATATCATTCATGGGTTAGCTTGTGGTCCCTCGGGGTCATGAGCAGCGAGTAGCATTCCGGTTCAGCAAATTGGGGTGTTACAAACTTGGTATCAGAGCCTAAGGTTCAATAGAGTCCTAGGAAGTCTGAAAGCCGCATCTAGTAGAGTCTTATACATGGGTGTGTTGCGCGCCATATTTATTTGCGGGAGGCTATAAGATGTTTTAGGAACAGTCCCCTTTCTTCATTATTCATGTCATGCTAGTGAGCATAATCACAAGTTAAACTCTTAGTCTAATCCATTCTTCTCTTATTCCAGACCATGGCCCCAAAGAGAAGAAACCAGCCAGCTCCTCAGCCCGAAGATCCTTTGGGCGAACATGTTTCCCATGAGGAGTTTAGAGCCACATTTACCACACTTGTTTAGTCCATGGCTGCACAGAATGAACGGCCACCAGTTATTCCAGCCAATCCAGTGGCCACTCCTAAAGAAGCTAGGGTTCGGGACTTCACCCGAATGAACCCTCCATCTTTCCATAGGTCTAAGTCTGATGAGGACCCTCAGGAGTTCATTGACCAAGTACAGAAGGTCATTAACATCATGGGTGTTACTTCTATTGAGAGTGCTGAGTTAGCCGCCTACCAGTTACAGGATGTTGCTCATGATTGGTACAAATAGTGGAAGTCTGAGAGGTTAGATGATACAGGCCCTATAGAGTGGGAGGAATTTGTCACAGCCTTCTTAAACAGATTCTTTCCCCAAGAGCTGAGGAAAGCCAAAGTTCTTGAGTTCATCAACCTCAGGCAGGGGAATATGATGGTTAGGGAGTATTCTCTCAGATTTACTCAGCTAGCCAGGTATGCTCCTCATGTGGTTGCAGACAATAGAGCTAAGATGAGCAAGTTCGTGTCAGGGGTCAACGATAGCGTGGTAAATGAGTATAGGTCTGCGATGCTGATCGGTGATATGACCTTAGCAAGACTCATGACCCATGCCTAGCAAGTAGAAGAGCATAAGTTTAAGACTAGGGAGAGGCAGAATAAGAGACCAAGGTCAGGTAATTTCAACAATTCTCACCCCAAGTCAGATGGAGGAAACCATTCATAGTTTCACTCCAAGTTAGCCGTTCCATCTCCTTCCTCTGCCAGCGCTCCAGTGCCAAAGTTCAGAGATGGCAATAGAGACAAAGCGCCAGGCTCTAAATCTCAGGGCAGTGCTAGCAGTGTCCGAACGAATCCCCTTTGTCAAACTTGTGGTAAGAACCACAAGGGCATTTGCAGAGCCGATAGTGATGTCTTTTTTGGTTGTGGCAAGCCAGGCCACAGGATTAGGGAGTGTCTGCAGTCAAGTCTTCAGGGTCAGCGAAATCATTCTACAGCTTAGTCCAGTCGCCTGAACTAGCAGGGTGCCATTTCCAGTGCTACCAGTGGGCAACGCCCAAATAGACTCTATGCTCATCAGTCCTGACAGGATCAGGAAAATTCTCCTGATGTCGTTACTGGTACGTTACAAATTTTCCATGTTCATGTTTATGCTTTGCTAGAACTAGGTGCATCTTTGTCTTTTGTTACTCCATACATAGCAGGAGATTTCGGAATCAGTCCCGAAGTCCTAGTAGAGCCCTTCTCAGTCTCTACCCCAGTGGGTAAAACCATCATAGCCCGACGGGAATATAGGAACTTCCCGGTTATGATATCTCAGAAATCCACGTCAGCAAATTTAGTAAAGTTAGAGATGACTGATTTTGATGTCATTCTCAGCATGGATTGGCTTCATTCCTGCTATGCCACAGTCGACTGCAGAAACAGAATAGTTTAGTTTTAGTTCCCGAATGAACCCGTCCTAGAGTGGAAGGGTAGTATTTTAGCGTTTAAGGGTCAACTTATTTCCTACCTCCGGGCAAGGAAAATAATTTCTAAGGGGTGTGTGTATCATCTCGTGCATGTTAAAGATTCTATTTCTGAATCTCCCAGCCTCGAAACAGTCCCTGTTGTTAATGAATACTCAGATGTCTTTCCCGAAGATCTTCCAGGCATTCCTCCCGAAAGGGAAATAGACTTCGGCATAGACCTTCTTCCTGATACTCAACCTATTTCTATTCCGCCATACAAAATGGCACCAGCAGAACTCAAAGAACTGAAAGATCAATTGAAGGATCTCTTAGATAAGGGATTCATCAGACCCAGTGTTTCCCCATGGGTGCGCCAATATTATTCGTGCACAAGAAAGATGGTTCTCTCAAGATGTGTATTGATTATCGTCAACTCAACAAAATCACGGTCAAGAATAGATATCCTCTTCCCAGGATTGATTATCTATTCGACCAACTTTAGGGTGCCAGTTACTTCTTTAAGATAGACCTCAGATCAGGCTATCATCAGCTCAGAGTTAGAGAATGTGACATTCCGAAGACAGCTTTCCGTACTCGGTATGGTCACTTTGAATTTTTAGTCATGTCATTTGGTCTTACCAATGCCCCAACAACTTTTATGGATTTGATGAACCGTGTGTTCAAGCAGTACTTGGACATGTTTTTCATAGTCTTTATAGATGATATTCTGGTCTATTCTCGCACAGAGCGTGATCATGCAGACCATCTCAGGATTGTTCTTCAGACTCTCAGGGATCACCAGTTTTTCGCTAAGTTCAGCAAGTGTGAATTTTGGCTAAGATCAATAGAATTCCTTGGCCATATTATTTCCGGTGATGGCATTAAAGTAGATCCTAAGAAAACTGAGGCAGTAAGGAACTGGCTCAGACCCGTATCTCCATCAGATATTAGGAGTTTCTTGGGTTTGGCTGGATATTATATACGGTTTGTCAAGGGATTTTGTTCTATTGGATCTCCCATGTCCAGATTGACTCAGAAGAAGATTAAGTTTCAGTGGTCAGATTCATGCAAAAAGAGCTTTCAAGAGTTGAAGACTCGACTCACCTCCACTCCAGTTCTAGCTATTCCAGATGGTTCAGACAGTTTTGTAGTCTATTGTGATGCATCCAGAGTGGGTTTAGGTTGTGTCCTCATGCATCATGGTAAGGTCATAGCCTATGCCTCCAGACAGTTAAAGCCACATGAGAAGAATTATCCTACTCATGATCTTGAGTTAGCAGCGGTAGTTTTTGCCTTGAATATTTGGAGGCATTATCTCTATGGAGTTCATGTAGATGTCTTCACATACCATAAAAGCCTCCAGTATGTCTTTTCCCAGAAAGATCTCAATCTTCGCCAGAGAAGGTGGTTAGAGCTCTTGAAAGATTACGACATGAGTGTTCTTTATCATCCGGGCAAGGCCTATATTGTGGCCGACGCTCTCAGCCGACTCTCCATGGGTAGTATTTCTCACGTTGAGGATAGTAAGAAAAAGATGGCTCAGGAGATCCATGAGCTTGCCAGACTAGGCGTTCGCTTAGTAGATTCTTTAGAGGGTGGTGTATGTGTTCATAGTAGTTCAGAGTCATCTCTAGTTTCCGAGGTGAAAGGGAAACAAGACAGGGATCCTAGCCTTGTCAAGCTCAAAGAGTCAGTTCAGAATCAGAAAATCGAGGTTTTCTCCCAAGGGGGAGATAGTGTTTTTCATTGTCAGGGTCGTCTATGTGTTCCAGGTGTAGATGAATTGAGGCAATGAATTCTTGCAGAAGCGCATGGTGCGTGATACTCTATTCATCTAGGGTCCACTAAGATGTACCGTGACATGTGGGAGATCTATTGGTGGAGTGGGATGAAGAGAGATATTACAGAGTTTGTGGCTAAGTGCTCTACATGTCAGCAGGTTAAGATAGAGCATCAGAAACAAGTGGTTCCATGCAAGAGTTCACCATTCCTACTTGGAAGTGGGAAGAAGTTAACATGGACTTCATGACGAGTTTTCCTATAACTCGTCATCAGCATGATTCAGTCTGGGTCATTATAGATAGAATGACCAAGTCAGCTCATTTCCTTCCTATTCGTACTTCTTATTCCGCTGAGGATTATGCCAAACTCTATATCAGGGAGTTAGTCAGATTACATGGTGTTCCACTATCTATCATCTCAGACAGAGGTACCCAGTTCACTTCTCACTTTTGGAAAGCGTTCCAAAAGGGTCTTGGTACCCAAGTTTATCTCAGCACAACATTTCATCGTCAGACAGATGGTCAAGCAGAGAGGCCCATTCAGACTCTTGAAGATATACTAAGGGCGTGTACGATTGACTTCAAGGGAAGTTGGGACGACCACTTGCCTTTGATTGAGTTTGCATATAACAATAGCTATCATTCTAGTATTCAGATGGCTCTATTCGAAGCTCTTTATGGTAGGAGATGTAGATCTCTGATTGGTTGGTTCGAAGTTAGTGAGGCCTTAGTCATAGGTCCTGACTTAGTATTCGACGCCTTAGAGAAAGTTTAGTTGATCAGAGAGAGACTCCGGGATGCTCAGAGCTGACAGAAGTCCTATGCAAATGTTCGTAGAAAGGATCTCGAGTTCGAGGTCAATGACTATGTCTATCTTAAGATCTCTCCCATGAAGGGAGTGAAGAGGTTCGGCAAGAAAGGAAAACTCAGTCCCCGGTATATCGGTCCCTTCAGAATTCTTTGTCGCTTCGGCAAGGTAGCTTATGAGCTTGAGTTGCCTACAGATCTAGCCTCAGTCCATCCAGTCTTCCATGTCTCTTTGCTAAAGAAGTGCATACGTAACCCAACAGTTGTTTTCCCTATTCAGAGCATTGACATTCAGAACAGCCTCTCTTATGAAGAGATTCCAGTCGAAATCTTAGATTATCAGACTCGTAGATTGAGGAACAAAGAAGTCCCTCTAGTCAAGGTTATTTGGCAAAATCAGTCTCATGAGGGAGATACTTGGGAAGTAGAAGTAGATATGCGTACCAAGTATTCTCACCTCTTCCCCACCAATTCAGATCAAGCTCAAGGTAACAATTCTCCTTAAGCTTATTAAGTTTCATGTATAAACTTGGTACCTATTAACCGTTTCATACTCAGTCATGCATTCATGTATCAGTTGTCCGTGCATCAGCTATGCACGAGTTCAGTATGTTTAGCATGTCAGTCATGAGATCAAGTTTTAGTTCTTCATGTTCAGTTCAGGTTCTATTATCTTATATCCCTTCTCAATAAATTCTCATTCAAGGACGAATGTTCCCAAGGGGGAGATATTGTAATACCCTGCATGTTTCTAATCCTGTGATTCATACTTGAGTACATAACTTACAATGAATATCCTAGTGATAGGATAGCTTATGATTCATTAGGCATGTTCATATGAGTCACTTAAGGTAATGAAAGCTAAGAGTTTTTGAATCCATCAAGTTTTAGTATTTGATTTTGCAAGGGTCATCTTTGAACTAGTATAACTCAATGTTAATGTGATATTTTGGCTTATTTAGACCCACCAAATTGTAGAGAATTGAATTATCTTTCCAACGATACCAATTTCTCCTTAATCCAATACCCGAGCGAAAAGTTATGCCCATTTTCGTGAGAGACAGTAAGCATAGGCGATTGATTAGGCGCCGCCTAACCCAAGAATAGGCGATTGGTTAGGCGCCGCCCAACCTAGGCATAGGAGATCACTTGGGCGCCGCCTAAGTCATTCCAGGTGTCAAAAACACTCCGTCTTGAGTTATTTTAAAGGTAATTAAGTCTTTAAATACTCCTTACACGTCCCTAAACTTAACCCTACGAAATATATATCTTCTAAACCTATTGCAACCCTATTTTCATCTCCAATCTCATCATCCAAGAGAACTAAAGGAGAAAAACAACTAGGGTTGCATAGTTAAGCTTGAAGATCCGATTTCAAGGAAATTCCTCTGTCAATCATCAAGAATCTTCCTTCTAAGGTATGCGTAGTGTTCATCTATGGATTCAATTCATTCATAGAGTTCAAGAATCAATCTTTAAAATACAAAAGCTTGGTTGATTGTGGTGATATGATCATACCCATGTTGATGCTTGATTGTTTTCCTCTTTTTCATTATAAAGTATGATTTCTATATTGTTGGGTGTTGATGATCATGTTGTTGATATTGGGTGATTCCCAAGATGGAATCTTTATATATTTTTGTGAATTCATGATATCATATGAGTTGGAAACATGTAAATTTGGTTGTTCATAATGTATAAATTGATGAATTCACCTATGCTTAAGATGCGCATGTGAGGTGTTTGATAAAATGCCTAAGGAACTAGAAATCATGCAATATAGCTAAATTGTGACTAAGTGAAGGATTCATGATATGCCCTTACGTTCCAATGACTTCCATGATTGATAATGTGCCTTGTAAATGTTGTTGGAATAATCATGAACTATTCTTATGAGATTATGCTATGTTTACTTACAAATCCTACTTATGAACAAGATGTATGATAACCATGCAATCCACATGAACTTCCATACATAGTATGAGATCCCTACTTATGATATTATATATTATGGACTCTACTCTTATGATCAAGTCAGTCATGTGTATCAGTTTCCTTCCATCGAGTCCTGGGGGTACTTGTACCCGAAAACTATAGTTGTGTGCCTAGATCCATGTCATGTTTCACGATATCCGAACTCAAGCTATGATTCCATAGACTTCAGTCAATCATGTCACTCAGGAAAACCTCATGATCTTAGTCAGTTGTCAGATATCAGTAACATTCTGCCAGTCAACAGAATTTAGTAAGATCAAGTCATCTACAGTTAGTTATTCATGTCCAGTCCCTCCAGATGGGAGTAGAGGTTAGCACCGAGCGAACCCAAGGATAGGAACTCACCCGCCAGTTCAGGGTGTGATTCTTAGTAGCAATCCTTGTGTTCCAGAACTACGTAGCCAGCGTAGGTTGAGACATCTTAACCCGTCAGCTTAGGTTTGATAAGGTGGCTTAACCCATCAGTTTAGGGTTCCAACCATTCTTATTGGGTACCCGCCAGATAAGGGTCACTCACAGTTGTCCTTACCAGTGGCGCAATATTGACACCCCTCCAGTCGGGGCAGAGATTGGACCCCTGCTTAGCCATAACGGCGTACATGGGGCATGTCGGTTAAACACTACCTCCCACAGTTTCAGTAACAGTCTCAGTAAAAGAACTCAGATAGTTCTTCAGATTTCAGTATATACAGGACTGTCAGATTCAGTCATCTATGTTATCAGTTTCAGTATCAGTCTCAGTAAAAGAACTCAGGGCATTCTTCAGATTTCAATATATACAGGACTTTCAGATACAGTTGCCCATGTTATCAGTTTTAGTATCAGTCATGACAGTTATTAGTAAACCATGTATTAGCTTACAAGTTATGCTATCACGTATTCACGGTCCCAGTTTCTATATATGTGTGTTTGCACTCCCACGTTCATATTAGTCAGTCAGTGTTGTTCATGCATGAAACCCTTTATGTTTATCCTACCTTCCTCGTATACTCAGTACTCTAGTTGTAATGACGCATTTGCGCTATGGTTCTTTCTTTTCATGTTACACCATAAGTTCCGAGACACGAGCTCCAGCCCAGCAGTAGTGGCATCATTCCAGTCGCAGAGACACAGTGAGTCCTCATTGATTTGAGGACAATTTGATTTGATTCATTTATCTATTTCTTCAGTTCAGTTTTATGGAGTTAGTTGGAGACATGTTCCTTCAACTCCTTATTCAGACAGTTTAGAGGCTTCCAGATTTACTTTCAGATTTATGTTTAGATTTAGTTGTTTTGGGTATTTTCGCCCACATGATTGTATTCAGTTGAACCTTATGGTCTTACAGTTCCATGTATTCCGCATTACTATATTATGATTTGCAGTATACAGGTACAAATATCAGTCATGGGTTAGCTTGTGGTCCCTCGGGGTCATGGGCACCGTGTAGCATTCCGGTTCAGCAAATCGGGGTGTTACAGGTACGATCATTTATAAACTTTGCAGACAAGTGGAAAGCTTTCATCTTTTGAAAATCTTTGTCATTCCATTGGTTTCTTTCCATCTTTTAGAATTCAAGAGTTCATATTAACACTATCATTTTCATTATCACTATCATGATCGGGGACATGTCCCGACCTAGCTTGATATTTGGATTGGTTTAGAGGTTTTTGTGGACATGTGTGGGTTGGATGGTGTTGTTCACTTTTTTTTGCTCATTTTTGAGTTACATTAATTGTTTTATCTTCATTTTCTTGTTGTCTTCCACTTTGTTATTATTTGGATTATGCTTGGATTGGACAGACTATGGGAGTGGTCTTCGGCCCACAGTTGGCTTGAAATACGCGTCATGGCTAGGACTAGGGTTGAGTCATGACATTATTTGAAACTTATGCTCTTCCCCTTTTCACTTTTGAGGTAGCCCAAAAGTTGTTAAACACTGAGCCGATAGGTCCTATCACTATATGGAATCACCTAGCCCAGAATTTCCTCATCCATTTATTTCCATTCGGCAAGACTGCAAGATTACGCAGTGTGATTTTGAGCTTCAAGCAAAAGATGAATGAGAACCTATATCATGATTGGGAGAGATTTAAATCACTGCTTTGGGATTGTCTCCATCATCAAGAGTCCAACAAAGTATTAGCTCACACCTTCATTGAAGCACTTGACCTTAACACAAAAATTTTGCTAGATTTAGCTACAGGTGGTCAAGCACTGGAGAAAACTTATGACGAGCTCTATACCTTATTGAACGAATTGCTCAAGGAAATTTTTATTGACATAGTGACATGTACAGAATCTCGGTGAAAAAGGTTGTGGGCATTATTGAAATGGATAGAATCACAACCTTAGCCGCCCAATTGAAAGCTATGCAAAATAAAATGATGACTCAATTAACCTAATTAGGTAAGAATCAATCTCCATCTCAAGTGAATGCAGTGCAATAGACCCTAGTCTGGTAAGAGATTTGAGGTAATAGTGGCCACTCTGCTGGCTTCTGTGGTGCAAATGCTGAATTTCTAAACTTTGTGGGCAATGCACATATGCCAACTTATGTGAATGCCTACAACCAAAAGTGGCAGACTCATCCCAATTATGCATGGGGCCATAATCAAAACCAGCATTTTCAAAAGCAGTACAACATACAAGCCAGTAACATTGAGGAAACTTTGAAGAAGATCCAGGCCAAGCAATAAGAAATGACTGCTGAGATAAAAAAATCAGCAAGTGGCTCAGAAGCAGGTAGAGCAACAATTGAGAAAAATAGCCCAGGCATAAAATACAAGGCCTCAAGGTGGTTTGCCAACTGATAATGAACCTCTGAAGCAAGTTATGTCAATCAATTTAAGGAGTGATAATGATCTTAATGACACGACTCCAAAGCCAAATAAAGAGGACGATGCAGAGTTAGTTCCATAATAGGTTGCAGGCAAAGATGTTGATAATTTGGGGAAATCTGAGTACCCAAAACCAAAGGTTGTTGAGCAAGTGTAGCAAATACCACCACCACCATTCTCGCAAATATAGAAAAAGGCTAAGAGGTTGCTTTTTTCAAGAAGTTATTTGATACATTCAGCAAACTTCACATTAATTTGCCTTCGTTAGATGGTTTGTAGGGAATACCCAAGTATGACAAGTACTTAAAGGACATGGTAATTAACAAGATTAAGCTGCAGAACTTTGAAATAATTGAACTGATTGAGGAATGTAGCTCTATTGTGAGAAATAAGATGCCCAAGAAGTTTATGGACCTAGGGAGTTTCACCCTCCCTATAAAAATTAGTGACAACGATATGGTCCATGCCTTGAGTGATCTAGAAGAAAGTACAAATTTGATGCCCCTATTAATATTCAACACTCTTGGATTGGGGAAGCTAAGACCATTCTCTATAGTGCTTCATATGGTAGATAGAACCCAAGTACATCCCAAAGAAATTATTGAGGATGTGCTCATAAAGGTTGGTATGTTTATTATCCCTTCTGACTTTATTGTTTTGGATTATGATACAGATGATAGGGTACCAATCATTCTGGGACATCCATTTTTTATAATAGGAGAATTAATAATAGATGCGAGAGATGGAACTCTCAAAATGAGATTAGATGGAAAAGAGGTGGTTTTCAAAGTCTACCAACCACCCAATCTACCTTTTTATTATAATTACTTATGTATGATAATTGTGATGGAAATGGGAAAGTATGGGGTGGTAGAGCCACCAAATACCTCTTCAAACTGTCTCATTGAGTTTCCCAAGACACCACCTAAGCCAGAAGGGATGATGATTGATGATCCTGACAAGGCTATTATTGAAAATGATATTGACATTGAGAGTACACACCTAAGAGGTCAGAAATGAGTAAGAAGATGGCCTCTGAGTAGGAGGAAAAATATGAAGAAAAATGGTTGAGATGTTGTGATGTGGGTCATGTCACAACTCTAAATAAGGTTCTATTTAGGAGGCAACCCAAGTTAAGGTAGGTATTTTTTCGTATTTTTAGTTTTACTTCACATAGTCTTTATTTTTGTTGAGTCACATATTGATGGGAAGTTTGAGTACTCAAGACTTGAGCTAAGAAGCATGGAAAATATTGAGTATGTGGTCCCTAGACCATTTTGATGTTAAAAGATACTACAAGCTAGGCATAGAATCCTCAGGGAGTATTTCTATCTCTACTTCTAATGTTACTTTGGGGACAAAGTGATTTTTAAGTGTGGGGTGGGAAATTCCCATGGTTTCAGGTGAAGTGATGCTATAGGATCTTAAGTTTAGTAGTTTTCTTAGTTTGTTTTTGGTTAATTTTGAAAATTTCAAAAAATTACAAAAAGATTTTCTTGTTAATTTTTAGTTATAGGTGTCAGTTTAGTAGGTGCATACTTTACCCACTCCATGGTTATTCTTATTGGTTCTTTTCCATGAGGGCACTCTTTAAACCCAATATCCTTTCTCTTTTTAGGAGTAATTATTTTTGTATAGGTAAGTGAAATGTTTGTGTTGGTGCTATGTATGATTTTATGATGCATGTAGGTTTGTATGTGAAAGTATGTTAATTGTGTTGAATAACTACTTTTGAGATTCTTAGGCTCTTATTTATAACTCTTGAATATTGTTGGCTTAATGATGAATTTGTGTGATTGCTTAGTTTAGAGTCTATGATGATCCTACTTGATTTGAGCATGTGCCATGTGTGAAGTGAGATTTTTATTGTATTCTTTGTTGCATGTGATGTCTAGAACTTGCCTGGTGTGTGTGCAAAGTTAATTAAAGAGTGTAGGTTTAGGATATGATATGGGCATTTCATTGATATCCATGTTTCATACCTAATTTACCTACCCTTATGCGTAATCTTAGTGAGCCCTGTTGAACCTTAGAGTATCTCTTTGGCAGCCTTATATATAGCATGTTCCCTTTATTTATTTGGACCTTAATTTAATCCAAAACTCCTAAGTTCTTTTGTGAGAAATTAATAAAGTAAGGAGTGTGAAAATAAGAAGGAAAGCGGTGAAAGTAAAGCACCAAAAAGTTGCAATTGGTGTTGTAAAATTGATGTTTTGTGGTAGGGAGTTTTGTAATGAAAACAAAAATAAATTGTTCTAGCATTTGGTCATGAGTTGATGGAGAATACTCCCCCCTTAAAAAATGAGAATTAGCTTAATGAGATAGGGCAAAACAAAAGCAAATGGGAAGGTAGAAGTGGTAAAAAAGTGTAGTTTTTAAAGATTGATCTCAATTTATGTGTGATGTATTAAAGCGCTGAGGGAAGAGAGTCACTATTCCGGGCCAACATAGTTCCTACCTGTCCCATAGCCTACGTTACAACCCTCAAAGTACTATTTGATCCTAAACTTCAATATTCTGACATTAGTGGAGTATTACAATAAGGTAAAACCTATGGTTTATCTTATGTAACTTGCAAATTCTTTGTGAGAGTTACCATAATTTGATTCTTGTACCCATTCTTATCATCAATTTCATGTCCGTGGGTGAATATGGATAACTCTCTTGTTGTGAGGTCAAATGTTTGATGATTGTTAGGTGATTGGTATGAGCTATTGATTAATTAATATTCATGAGTTTGCCAACTTGGTGAGTCAAATCTTGAGGTAAGGATGTTTTGGAGTAGTATTCTTGAGCTTTCAATCATATATAACATGTTTGTATGTGAAAATTGTTATTTGTGTAGTCATTGTAGTGCTAGCTTGAGTATCTTTCTTGTAGTATTATTATTGGATTCTTTTCATGATATTGATGCTTAAGTTAGGAGTTATTCAAGGACAAACAAGGATTTAAGGGTGGGTGGTGAACTTAGGTTGATTTATGCACCTACGTGTCATTATATATGCTTGTTTGGCTTTATTTTGAGGACTTCTTTTGTGCTTATTGAGTGAGTATTTGTATAAATAATCATAAAAGTGCTTAGTTATGTGCCTATAGTGTTTAAGGAGTGTTCATAATGAGTTTGGAGTAAAAACATTAATTTAAAGATCAAAAGTGCAATATAGTACTCTTAGCTTGACCTATGTTCCATTCTAGTTCATCGTCTTGGATTCTCTGGTGTTTTTGACTCCAAATTGTGGTGTTTGATGTTGTATGAATCTTGGTGAGTTGATCAAGATGATATATTTTTATTTACAAGCTCGAAATCAAGAGGAAACACCACCACAAAGCTTGATATGAAGGGATAAACGCATGGGACAAACATTGCGCAAATTTAGAATTTTAGGGCTTAGTGGCATGCCACGGACCCTATGCATGACGATAAGTCCATGGAATTCAATTGGATGCATTTTGTATGGAAATTTCCAATATCTATACATGGTGTGCCACAGACCCTAGGCCACGCGATAAGGGTGTGGCACGCCCCTATATTCAAAACGATAAATCTTGTTATACTATAAATAAGATACAGCTTGGACGAACTTAGGACTTGGAGACATGATTGAGAAGGATGCAAATAGGTTTTTATTCCTTTAATTTTGTTTTTTATGGATTTTAACATGAATTCATCTATTGTGATTATGTGTATGTCCATGTGCAGCCAAACACCCTTTTCCGGGGTTAAGGCCAAGAACATGATTACTCTTGGTATGAATTGAATTGGTTTTTGATATTTATCAGTTTTGGTTGTTTATTTATCCTAGTGTTAACTATTTTAAGGATTTGTGGCCCTTGGAATACATGCATAACTCTATTATGAACCTGGAAGGAGGAATGGTAGGGTAGAATGAGGGATAGATAGAATTGGATCGTAATCTCAATTGAATGATGCTATGATTTTCATTTAGGATAGGAATATACATAAGTGACCTATTTGGTTTAGTGTTGGGATAGAATATGAAGCTATTTAACATAGTTCTCATATCCCCTGTCAACGATGTAGTTATGGGGCTAAGTTAAATAATTTATTAGAGGTTCAGAAGACCTTTGCCATAATATCAACCCTGTGGACCAACAACCAAGATAATTAAACTAACCAACAAAGCTACATAAAATAGTATGATTATTCATAGTGCCTTAACCCTAGGTTTCTCCCTATTTATTCTTCAAGAACCTTAATTTACCACATTGTTTAAGTTTACTTTTGTTTGTAACTCTCAAATACTTTTGTGGTTACTTTTGCAATTAATTAATCCTTGAAGTGAGACTAGAAAAAGATAATTGTTTAACATTAGTCCCTGCGGGATTGATACTTGGCTTTCAATAAGGCCACTATATTACTTGGGTGGACCATGTACACTTGCATGTGGGCTTGGGCGTAACATCGAGTCTTGAGTCCTCTTCTACTTTGCCTTGTTGATTAATATATTAGGTTCTTATCCCGACTAGTTGTTAGTGGTTCTTTAGAAAAAAGAGACTTATGGACATTTGTTATGGGTATTTGAGCCAGTTTTGGCCTTTTTATTTATTATATTCTTGGTTTTTGACTTTGTTGATCTCATGCAGATTTTAGTTTGGTGGACTGGATTTTGTGCAGTTGTGATCTAATGCGACCTTATTGGTCTATTGTATTATTCTCTTGCTTTTATATTATGTATGATTAGTGTCGGTCGGGCCTTGTTAGCCCTAACTTGTCATAAGTTATGTTATTTGGTTAGGTGTAATTTAGTTTTTTCACTCAAGTAAATCATTGTATGCCAATTGCAACCTTCGAGTTTGGGGAAAGTGACACAATTTATGTCTTTATATGTAGTTGTTAAGTAAAGAATATTAATATAATGATTACAAGTTAATTAAAATATTTATTTAAATTTTTATGTAATGACCCTCGAGGTCATTTTCTACATTTATTCTCATTTATGCCATTTAGAGCTTTTCTATAGCTGCCCCAAGCCATTTATGACCTCCTACAGCTGACAGTTCAGTTACAGGGCAGTTTGTTTGGTTTTTAGAGAAAATTCTTATTTTGAAGTCTTCACTGGTTAAAATTGGTTACCAGGCAAAAACTTTAGTCAAACGACCTCCTATGTTGATTCAACAGTTCTAGCAGCTCCAAAACGTTGATTTTAGGGTAGGTGGACCTTTGGTCCTAGTTTTGAGGTTTCTAAACTCATTTTAGACCATTGGCTGGAAGTTAAGAAAATAACACGTGGGTGTGGGACCTAATTTTTGTCGAAAAAATCTTGAATGGAAATTTTGACTATGCCATTGAGTTTGAAATGTCTAATTTGATAGAGTATCATAGTTCATTAGTGTATACAAGATTTCGGATGAATCTCAAGGTGTCGATAGAGACATGAAAATTTCCAAGTCTCAGCTGGTGCTGATGCATTCGCTTAAGCGCCAATAGGGTCGCCTAAGCGAAGGCCGCTAAAGTGCCCAGTAGGTCACATAAGCAGCCAGTCGATGCTTAAGTGACCTGTCTTTCTCAGCAAGTATCTATTAAGCGATTCCTTTGACGCTTAAGCAATGGCCTCTTAAGTGACAAAACGTTGTGTGCACAACATGCACATATTCAACAACTATCACTAAAGTGGTACTTGGCCTCTTAAGCGATGCGCGCTTACTCAGTGTTTGCTTAAGCAACACCTGGACACCTGGGAATCCTATAAATTCCCTACTTAGCCTGATTTCTCCCATTTTTAAGAGTTTAGAATCCTAAAAAGTGTGAAAACATAAGAGAACCATTAGTGGGTGATTTTGGAGTGTTCGTAAGTTCGAGTAATGTGTTTCTTCTCTGATTCTTGATAAGCTTCCATCAATTTCATGATTAAATCATTTATCAGTTTCAAAAGTCCTAGGATATTGGTGGGTTGATTGTAGCACCATTTGAGCTCGAAATTCATCCATTCTTGAGGGTAAATCGTCCTTGAACATAGAGGGAAGTATTGTCGGTTTTGAAAGTGAGAATTTGCAAACAGGTATTAAATGGCATTTTTACGTAATTTTGACCCAAAGCACAATAATGTAATATGGGTATTTGACACGACCCGAACCAGGGCCTTGTCGTAGTAGGCGATCCCAAGCCTAACTAGGACCGGGAACTGCCTTCCCAACCCAACTACCAAATGCATACCTTGAGTCGTCTGAAGTCCAAACATATAACAAGATAGCGTATCCAACCATGTAGTGACTTTGGGATTAGTCTATATCCGACACCAATCCTAACCAAGTCCAACGACCCAAACCAATGTGGAAACCATAAGCCAATACCATGATAATAAGCCAACATATGTTTATATATAAAATAAAACCAAACCATACCATACGCAAGTCCACAATTGTCCATACAAAGCCTCTAGACCAAACCAAAGAGTACCTAGTCGGGACATGCCCCCGACCATAGCCAAAAACCAAAGTCTATGAAAGACAAGAGATATGTAAGGTAAACCATGACATGAAATAGATGCCTTCCAAAATATGGAAGCTCACCACTTTAATCCAACATCGACTGTCCCCGAATCCGATCACAAAGTAGGAGAAGTAGAATGATCTGTTCCTGTATATCATGGGTATACAGCCACCCGAAGACGTGTTAGTGGATGAACTCTAGCATACACTCAGAATAAGGATAAGATAATGCCATTTTGAAAGCTAAGTAAAACCATACATAATGAATACAACCATACATATATATATAACCAGGCCGGGAAAGGGTACCGAGTTTAGCATGCGTTTAAAACCTTTACCTGGGCTTTGTAGCTTTGTCATCCTAAATCACCCATGGGCTATATGGGTTCAGCTCCCCCTACTGAAAGGGCCCCAGTGCAAGATTCTGCACGACCAGGGAAGAAAACATGAGATGACTAGTACATCCCCCAAATTATAGTGTGACATCATGCACAAGGTCACCAAGATCAACCTCACATTGGCAAATATGAGTTTCCAATTTTGGTCCCCCGGGACCTCCACCTTCCATGGCTTTGTTACACATCCCATCATTTTTTCCAATTAAAACCATTATCAAACAACCAACCAATCCATTTACCATTTATTAACCATGGCTATTTAGTGGTGGTATCATCATACTGACCATACTTGCAAGTACTATCCATAGCCAACCACATATAGGGTTAAGGGGACTTCCAAGCATCCTTCCATTTACCATATTGAACCACTTGGGGGATTCCATGTACCCCACAAGCATAACCATTTTCATAGCCACAAAGACTTTACTATTTAATCCTTCCAAACCATGTACACCATTTATACTATTTAAAACCATTTCCAAACCATTTTAGACCATGCCAAACATTTAAAGCATTTATATCATTTAAACCCTTTAAACCATTCAAAACCATCTAAATCCAATTAAGATTCCATTACCAAACCAAACCATGAAAGAGTTCTAATGAAAGTTCAACAATAGAGTGAAAACATTCTTTGAGGCATTTTATCAAACATGTTGAGAGCATACCTTTACCAAGACCAAAACCAATGCATAAACCACCATAGTTAGGGTTACTCAAGACCTATTTGTTAAACCATAACCAACAAGTACCAACATATGCAAACAATTACCAAAAACATGTAAAATCATAGTTTAAACCAATACCAAACCATATGCATCAAGACCCTCAACATATATTTCAAAAACCACCATTCATGATCCATAAATCAATGTTTAAAACACAATACATATGACTTTAGTTGGGACTAACAATGAGGGAAGGAGTAAATGCCTTGTATATGAAGATTCATGGAAGAAATCTTGACCATTGAGCCCTTTGAAGGACATATGAAGAAATCCTAGCCTCCAATCTTCAAGAGAGAGTTTGAGAGAGTATTTGAAGTGTTTTAATCCTTTAACAAGTGTTATGGAAGGAAACCAAGGGTTATATAATGTGAGGACATAAGGGTTTTGAGGAAGGAAATGTCCAGACTACCCTTGACTTAAAATAAAAAATAACCCACGTCCAGGGGTATGACTCACCTATAGGATCCATATCCTAGGGTACGAATGGTACCACAACTCGTACCCAAGACCATGCCAAGACCCTACCTACTAGTTTCTATAAGAGTCAAACCTCCTTACTCATACCATAAGCATAGGAGTAGTTCACTCAATCATACCCACAAATCGTACCATGGGCAGATTCTATTTGACCAAGATAGTCATGCACCATATGACTTGCCTTACACCACTCATATACCCCTATACAATCCGTACCCTAGTGAGTTGTATCTTGGGAAATAACCAAGTCAACCATACTGCATAGGGTATGAGTTACCCCTCAATCTATCCCATAAGTCGTATTCAAGGGTATGAATGGTACGCTTGAGTTGTATCAAGTCCAATGAGACCAAAACCAAGGAAATTTTGCAAGGGTCAAATTCCCGAGATATTATAGTCTCCCCCATTAGGATCATTCATCCTCAAATGACCGGTAAGGGTAAGAACAAGCATGATATAACACATTAACACACCTTAATATTGCCTCCAACTGAAATAGAGGACAAGAATACAAACCGAGATGAGAAGATCATCACATACCCAAAGCACGATTTACACCCCAACACCTCTATTTCGACCTCTAACTAAGTTAGAAAATAAAGATGTAAGAGAAACCATTCCTCACGTTAAACTGAGTTAGAAACCAAGATGCGATAAAGAACAAATACCTTACGCATGAGTTTCTGGAATGAATAACCAACGCAGATACTTGGACTTCATGTCCTTCTCCGCATCCCAATGACTTTTTCGGACCTTTAGTTCTATCATGGAACCTTTACCGAAGCCATCCTTATTCGTTTGCAACCGGCGAACTTACCAATCCAAGATCCTCATTAAGATATCCCCAAAAGAACAAAGAACCAGAGATATGAATACCACCCAAAAAAACTAACCAACCTAGGACCATCCATACCTCACCCTAACACAATACATAGATTACCGGATGAATGGACTCATGCAAGGGCAAGTCTAATTCAATATAGAATTTACCGAAACACACCACCAAGAAAGCTTGAGTCTAGATATACCCCACCGATTCTATGTTCAAGCCTATCCAAAGCATGAAAGATCTAACTTAGGCCACCGGGCTTTACTCTTTACCCTATCCTGAAACACTATGCCACTTCCATCACCATTATAACAAGAAAACCATAAGTAAAAGACATGAGTAAACCATGTCCAACCACTATAACCAAAACCTCCATCCTATAATTGAGCACCCAAGACCATACAATGATCAAACCATGAAAGCATTGTATAAAACCATGCCTTTCCAAACCTCTCAAGTACCCAACATAACTATTAGTACATCTACCAATCACAACATTCAAGCCTACGACTTATATACCCATGGTATGATCTATCCTTTCAGAGATCTAGCACCATTTAATATTTCACAAAGGATTTCCACCACCTATTCCTTTCCTAACCATTTCCCATGACAACAACCTTACCTTACCTTCCAAAACCCTAACTCTAGTAGCCACCCTAGACTCTCCCCCACTTAGGGACTTTTATATTCCCCATTTCACAATATTGTCATGCTCCTCAATGCCACTACCATGCTAACACAAGAAAAATCATTTAAGGAACTAAATTACAAGAATTACTCATGCCACCCAAGGCAAGACAAAGACCCTCTCCCCCACCAAAGAAGACACGACACCATAGGCACGAAGTACTTCATAATAACCACCTAAACCATAATGAAGAACCATCACAACACAATCATACCGAAAAGGAGTCCTTAAGGCTGGACATCAAAAGAAACATAACCACACATACCATGAGTAACTTAACATAAGGTCAAGGCTCATATCTAACGAACAATACAAATGCAAAATGTGAACGTTAGTCATAAGTTCTATAAGAATGCATGCAACACTAGTAGAATACTCTTTCAATCGAGATGGAAGAGTATCACTAGAATATGTGACCCAACCTTCCCTTGAAGTCCACTACTAAAAGAGAATTCTAGATTAACCACCAACCTCTATCCCACTACACCAACTAACATAATTCTCCTTCTAATGGGTATCACCAAAGACGTACACTAGAGACGCTGGGTTCTCATATACCCAAGAACTTATTCATCCCATTGTTTCCTAGAGCCCAACATAGACATGCAAAAAACATTAGACAAAATTGACTCCTAGGTGTTTAAATCAAGACCATTTAAAATCAAACCATGGCCACCAAGGCCTTTCAAAAATTATCTGAATCTAACCAAAACCTAATCCATGTTTTCTTAACAATCTATGCAATGCAAAGATTCAAGAATAGTCAAATCATATGAAAGAATTATATCCAATGTCAATTTCATAAATATTTTGAGGGTATAAAATTTCCAAAACCAAAATCAAGTAATTGGGGAATCCATAGTACCCCAAAATCCATTTAACATTTCGATGCATCCCACACTGTTCATAAACATAAATAAAGTGCGAATAATGCATCATAACCCATGGAAAATCACTTAAATAAGTAATCATGTCAAAGACCTCAATTGTGACAAAACCCAATTTCAAAACCATGAATTTAATAATTAATTTCATGCCAACAATAAAGTACCAGTATAAGGAGAAAGATAAATGCAAACTCTATAATCTAACTTGTCGAATGACTAGATCCTCAGTACCTATATTCAACCTGAACTCTCGACCTATATGGTACAACTCTCCCACTATTATATTTCCCAAATCATCAAACTCATCCAACCTACCAGTTTACCTATACAACTCCTGCATTGCTATTACGATCTTGTCATACTCTTTTTTATCAAAATCAAGCATCTTGATTCAAGCCTAGGATCTATCAACTGCCATGTACTACTACCAAAGTACCCTTATAGAATATAAATAAGAATGGTCCACCCCACAAAGAGGAAACTCCAAATTCCTTAGTCACCCACCAACAACCTATCTATTTCCAAGAAAAATCATTCCACTTATGCATGCAAGAACAAAACACTCCATAGGGGAACATTATGACTAATGAGACCTTCATCTAAGAGATCCCTTAATTTCTTCTTAAGATCTTTTAACTCCCTTGGAACCATTCTATAAAGAAGGAATTAAAAGTAGGAGAAATATCCAAAACAAGAGCATCCCCAAACCAACCTCCCCATTAGAAAGACACCATGCGGGTCATCAAAAAGGACCCCAAGAAATTCATTCACCACCGACACCAAATGCAAAGAAAGACCTTTTGAGTTAAAATATTTAACTCAGGCCAAATAATAAAGACGTGACTTTTGAAACAAACCTCTGAGTTGTAAGATATGATACAACTCTTTCCCTTAATTGCTAAGGAACAAAACCATCCTTCCATCCCATAATCGACTCACCATAGATCATAAAGACAATCTTTTTAAGGATCTAACAACCCAATGACATATAGCACGAGTGCAATAAATCAATTATTGACATTGAAATCCACCACATTCGATTCAAACAATTTCACGAAGACCCTTTTTTTACCAGGAGACACTATACACCCCTTATAGACTCTTTTGGCAATTGCAGAGTCACCTACTAGGGTAAAAGCATAAGAAAAAAAGAGTCTAAAGTAACCTTGGAACTAGAAAAAAAATACACCACCACAAATTGGGTCACAGAAGATATAGAGGACCCCATACCAAATAAAGTGAATTGGTCCCCATTGGCCTGAGATTGGGCACCTTAAGCCCTTGAAGTATTGCCAAGTTGAAAACACTTGTCTTCCAATTGATTTGGGTAGGGAGTATAAGACATAGAATAGGAGTTAGGGCTCACCTAACTCTTTCTTTTGATCCATTTACCAATATACCATTGGCTTCCCCTTTGGTATAGGAAATTGAGACCCCTTACCTTTCCCATTTACCAAACTTACCCTATTCCTCCCCGTACCAATAAAACCAGACTAGCATGACAGAGTTATTAGTATCTGGGTCAATAGATTATTAGAATGACAAAACTTAGCATTAGTATCCCTTTCTTGAGGTAATCGAGAATGAGTTCCTTCTTCCAAAATTGGGTCAGTGGAGACCAATGGGTCTCCACGGGGAAAACCAAAAGCTACGACCCTTGACCAAGTCTATTCCCTATGATATAGACTAGATCCATCCATGTTGTTTTAGAGTAGAACGGGTAAGTTTCCACAACTTTAGATTGTTGAGAAAATATTATCCGAAGAGTGAACCAAGGAAGATTCAGAGAAGAGTTCAAGACCTTAGACTCCATAAGACAAAATTAGAATAAAAAAGAAAGTAAAACATCCTAAATACTTCATAGCCTCTTGATTATAAGTGTGGTGAACGATACACCCATAAGCAAGCAAGACTCTACTCAACACGGCTTTGTGGATAACCCATGACACCAAAACCTAAGATCTGACACCAACTTGACATGACCCCAACCAAGTCCTTATCGTAATGGGTAATCCCAAGCCTAACTAGGATCGAGTACCACCCCCAATTCCTAACCCAACAACCAAATGTATTATAATACCCCGAGAATCCCAACCGATAGTAGAACCATGATTCAACCTCATAATAAATAAATATTAGTTATTTGGTAATTTTATAATCAAGTTTGATATGTATTAAGGCCTTAAATACGACCTATCTATTAGACGAATCAAAACATCCCTTACCGATTGAATTCTTGAGAAGGACATTGCCATACTTAACTTCAAATGAGCATATCTCCCATTCTACAAAGAATTTTTTATATTATGACCTACCAAAATATATATAATTGAATTATATTTCCAAAGTGATAACGCCCAAATTACAACTCTCGTTAGAAAGTGTAAGCGGTCGCTGTCAAATATAGAACCCAACTGGGTTGGGTGTCGAATCCCACAGGGAATACTTGGTCACTAAGTGTTGCAATTGTTAGTAGATTGTTGGTCAAAAATTCCATGGAAAAGGGGGGTTTTGATTTAGGCGTGAATTAATAATATCAAAGTAACGAATGAATGATTTGTTTAGTAAAGGTTAATCACAGAGAATAATAAGTTAGGGTTATGTCCACCTTGTAGTTTCTACTTCTCTATTAACTATGAGTAACGCGGAATTTAGACAAGCATGCACTTATACAGAATCGTATTCTAATTCTAAATCCAAGTGTTTCCCAACCATCAAGGATTTATTTCACTTTAGCTCTCCCGAGCCTAAAGTGTACAACGAATGGTACAAATTCTCCAAGAAGTTAATCCGGTTAAGGCATTAACGTGTAAATAGAGGTTAGAAGCCCTATTTCCTTGTCACACTCTCTTTTCCAAACATGTAACTTTTCTTCCGAACAAGCTAATGCTATAATGGCATGTTCTCTATGTTTGCAACCATGAGAATTTAATCAAAACGAAGAGAGTAATGATATAAGTAGCATACACATCAAGAATTCACAAACTCATAGAAATAGATAGTATCTTACAAGGTTTCCATAACCCTAACAGAGAAGTTTAGCTACTCATGAGTACAACGGAAATCAAAGAAGACATCATCATCATACCAAAGTTAGAATAATCTCACGATGGGGATGAAGTTGGCGTCAAACAAGAGGTTGACGTTTTTCTTCCCTTTAGCCGTTCGTGTAGCCTTAGCATTTTTCTCTGTCTTAAACTTACAGAATCTGTAAACTGAATAATTAAAAGTGATCGAATGAATGCATCAATGAATGCTGAAAAATTCAGCAAATAGGGTTTTTATAACATCCTAGTCCTACTAAGTTACTATTGCATCCCTAAGTATTTAGAAATACTGATTTTTCCCAGGACAAGTTCTCCATGCATCACATTCAGTCCACAAGCTTCCAAAAGCTGCCTTCCCTCTTATGTGAAGTTTCCCTTTGCTGCCCAAAGGTCCACAAAGTGCTGAAATCTTCATCATTAATACCTGAAAAATATGCTAATCACATAGGTTAGCTCACTTAAAGGAAAATGGACTAAAAGTGTAGGAATTATATATTTTATCCTCAAAACTTAGCTAAAAAATGGGTAAATTATGGTTCTTAGGGGTATAAATACGCCCAACATCACCACCCCACACTTAAAGCTTTGTTTTTCCTCGAACAAACTATTACGTCCATGAAAATATCTAACTAGAATTTCACAGTAGCAACACAAAATGTTCAACAAGACATGCACGACAATTATTAACAGAGAGTAGGTTTCTTGATCACTACTAGAAATAATTCAACCTCCAACATAGACTCGTGAGGATGGTTAATTCGTATCCACAAGTTAAGCCACAAAGAATCATATAACACTACCCAAAAATCATCAACCATGTGTGTCTCACACAAGATATTACCCATGATCACTCACAGTTTTGCAATTTTCGAAACATGGGTAGAAGACTCTCCTTGCTCTCACTTCTCACAAAGAATTCTTATGTTGCAACTGATGACCATAGGCTTTCCCTTAGTGTAATGCTCTACTAATATCGGAATGCTAAACTTAGGATCAAATAGGTCTTTATAAGCACAGCAGCCAATGGATCAACAATAAGCTGCTTCTCTACAGATAATTCTTTCTCATCTTCATAATAAACATCAGCTACAGATAACACATTCATATCTTTGGGCTGCTTCATTGATTTGCATACATCAAAATAGACCACTTCGTTATTCATGCAAAATAAAAGCTCATTAGCTCTTAAATCAATAAGCACACTTTCTGTTGCAAGGAAAGGACGCCCCAAGATTATGGGAACTTCAGAACCCACCTCACAATCCAAAATAACAAAGTCTGCAGGAAAAATAAAGGTGGAAACCTTCACCAATACATCATATAAGATACCAACAGGTCATTTTACCGACCTATCTGCCATCACGAGCCGCATATTGGTTGGTGTAGGATCACCCAACCCCAACTTTCTGTAAATTGATAGCGGCATCAAATTAATGCTAGCTCCCAAATCGCACAATGCCTTAGCAAAATCCAAATATCCAACCGTGCACGGAATAGTGAAAGCACCAGGATCTGCCTTCTTCTGAACTAACGATCTTGTAGCGATTGCACTGCAATGATGAATATTATCTGCCAGCACATAGCTTTCTTCCCGCTTCTTTGTCAAAAGGTCCTTCATGAATTTAGCGTACCCAGGCATCTGTTCCAGCGCCTCCACCAAAGAAACATTAATAGTCAGCTTCTTCAACATAGTCATGAATTTACTGAACCTGGTGTCATCATCTTTCTTCTTCAGTTTCTGAGGAAAAGGTGGTGGTGGAAGGGGAATAGTTTTCTCCACCACTTTCTTTTTATCTTGCTTCAGATTATCAATCTTTTCAGGCTGGTGACGTCTAATTGTAGTGTCATGAACGTTCTGATTTTCAGCTTTTACAGAATCATCACAATTTGCTTCAATCATATTCTTTTCTGTATTATCAACCACCTGCTTGCCTTTGGATGGATTTTCCAACACCTTACCACTCCTGGTAGTAATAGCCATACATGATCCATCATTTCTTGGATTTTTCACGGTGTCGCTAGGTAGGGTGCCAACTTTTCTTTGATTGAGTGCCGCTGATAGTTGACTCAATTGTTGTTCCAACTATTTTATTGAAGTGGAATGATAATCAACCAATTGATTTATTGAGGACAAATCATTTTTTACCTCCGTTACTCCCGTGTTGGTTGCCTCCACTCCTTTCAATAGCTTAGCCATCATATCTTCCATGGACATCTTCCAAGAGCCAGATGCCGCAGCCTCACGATTTCCAGGAGGAACATACAAACCACTCCTGTCAGTCTTATTCTTGTATCCGTATTTATCATAATAGTTCCGACCTTGGTTTCCTTGGGCATTGCCTCGGAAACCCCCCTGATTATTCAAACAATTTGCTTCCTCCTCAGAATTGGATTCATCTCTTACCTGTGATACAAAGGCCTTAACCTTTTTGGTCTTCCCTAATAATAAATGCTTGGTAAGAAAATCCATCTGCATTTTCATGTGAGCCATATCCTGGTCACGTTCCTCTTCTCTTCTCCTTTGTTCTGCCGTCAAGCCAATAGATACAGTAGAGCTTGCTACCTCAGAATCCCTGGTATGCCAAGCTCTACTCTGCTTTGTCATACGATCTAGCATATCACTTGCCTCAAGAAAAGTAAGGTCCATGAATGACCCACCTGCAGCATTATCAACCACTGGCTTAGTCACCGAATTCAAAGACCTGTATAATATCTCCATCAAGTGGATATTGGTCATCTGATGGTTTGGACACCGAATAAGCTTATTCTTGAACCTCTCCCATGTTTCGTGGAGAGATTCAGTTGGAAGCTGTCGAAAATTACTGATCTCATCTCTTAATTGTGCTCTTTTGGATGTCGAAAAGAATCTTTCTAGGAAAGCGTCTTTCAGTTTCCTCCAATTAGTAATAGAATCAGGAGTTAGCCCGTTCAACCATAGAGTTGCCTCTCCAGATAGAGACAATAGAAATAAGCGCAGTCGAATTGCATTCTGTCCAACTCCTGGATTGTCAAACGACTTGCATGTTGAGATAAAGTTGATCAGATGCATATTCGTATCATCGCATGCAAGTCCACCAAATAACCCCTTAAGTTGCAATAGCTGAATCATGGTGATAGTGATATTGAACTTGGCTCCGGCTCCGGGCGGAGGAATGCACTCTACCAAACCTGAACAAAACAAAAACAACAAACAAAAAGTAAAATTCGAGAATCTTTGACCAAAGGGTCTAGTAACTATCACAAACTTAGTTGACAACCGTATTCCCCGGCAGCGAAGCCAAAATTTGATAACGCCCAAATTACAGCTCTCGTTAGAACGTGTAAGCGGTCGCTGTCAAATATAGAACCCAACTGGGTTGGGTGTCGAATCCCACAGGGAATACTTGGTCACTAAGTGTTGCAATTGTTAGTAGACTGTTGGTCGAAAATTCCACGGAAAAAGGGGGGTTTTGATTTAGGCGTGAATTAATAATATCAAAGTAACGAATGAATGATTTGTTTAGTAAAGGTTAATCACAAAGAATAATAAGTTAGGGTTATGTCCACCTTGTAGTTTCTACTTCTCTATTAACTATGAGTAACGCGGAATTTAGACATGCATGCTCTTATACAGAATCGTATTCTAATTCTAAATCCAAGTGTTTCCCAACCATCAAGGATTTATTTCACTTTAGCTCTCCCGAGTCTAAAGTGTATAACGAATGGTACAAATTCTCCAAGAAGTTAATCCGGTTAAGGCATTAACGTGTAAATAGAGGTTAGAAGCCCTATTTCCTTGTCATACTCTCTTTTCCAAACATGTAACTTTTCTTCCGAACAAGCTAATGCTATAATGGCATGTTCTCTATGTTTGCAACCATGAGAATTTAATCAAAACGAAGAGAGTAATGATATAAGTAGCATACACATCAAGAATTCACAAACTCATAGCAATAGATAGTATCTTACAAGGTTTCCATAACCCTAACAGAGAAGTTTAGCTACTCATGAGTACAACGGAAATCAAAGAAGACATCATCATCATACCAAAGTTAGAATAATCTCACGATGGGGATGAAGTTGGCGTCAAACAAGAGGTTGACGTTTTTCTTCCCTTTAGCCGTTCGTGTAGCCTTAGCATTTTTCTCTGTCTTAAACTTACAGAATCTGTAAAAATAATTAAAAGTGATCGAATGAATGCATCAATGAATGCTGAAAAATTCAGCAAATAGGGTTTTTATAACATCCTAGTCCTACTAAGTTACTGCTGCATCCCTAAGTATTTAGAAATACTGATTTTGCCCGGGACAAGTTCTCCATGCATCACATTCAGTCCACAAGCTTCCAAAAGCTGCCTTCCCTCTTATGTGAAATTTCCCTTTGCTGCCCAAAGGTACACAAAGTGCTGAAATCTTCATCATTAATACCTGAAAAACATGCTAATCACATAGGTTAGCTCACTTAAAGGAAAATGGACTAAAAGTGCAGGAATTATATATTTTATCCTCAAAACTTAGCTAAAATATGGGTAAATTATGGTTCTTAGGGGTATAAATACGCCCAACATCACAAAGATACCAATTTCACCAAAATCCAATATCGTAGTAAGAAGTTATGGTCGTTTTATTGAGAGCTATCCGAGCTGTCCAGGAGTGATAGACAAACTGACGGAACGTCAAGTCAGAGATGGCCCGTCACTTTGGCCATCAAAACTGAAGCAGTAAGGCCCTTTTCTAGACCAAAAGTGATGGTGGGAGTGACAGTTAGTCACCATAGTGATGGTCCATCACTCTGACCGTCAGATTTGTCCGAGACAGTGCTGAAACACCATTTTAAAGAGATTTTTGGGTCATTTTTCACCCTATTTAACACCTAATCACCCCAAATCAATGCACATAACTTCTCATTCATCCAAAATATCAAATTAAGGTTTATTTACAAGATCAAAACCCTTATTTCTCCTTCAAGAAAAATCAAGAGAGATCAAGAAAAGTCAAGAAATCAAGAATCTCTCCAAGATCCTTCAAGAAAGAAGTTTTCCCAAGGTATGTAGATGTTGATTCTTGGGTACCGTTCATCCAAGAAGCTCAAGAACCCTTTTTAAAATACAAAGATTTTATGTTTGTGAGATTCCATGATTTGTATGAGTTGTTAATGATTTGTATGAGTTGTTAATAATTTGTATGAGTTGAAATTGATGTTACATGTGTTGTTGAGTTTTGATTCATATTTGTTTACAAGATTCAGGAGCTTTGAACCTATTAGGTGGAATCCATGTGATATTTGTGATGAATTATCCTTATAGGATATCCCAAAGTATGAGCTAGTCTATGCATGCCTAGTGTTTGATAAAATGCCCAAGTGGATAAATTATTCCATGATAGTAGGAAATCCCCAATACATGTGGACCCGTGTATGACTAGTGTTTGTTGAAGGCCTTTAGTGAACAAGTGAAGATGTGATAGTAGTAAATTCCTCAATTATGTGCTCCTTGATGCATGCTAAGTTTTTAATACATGGCAAGTGGTTAGCAAATAAGTTGTGATGTGATAGTATGAAGTTTCCCCAAATTATGTGATGTCCAAATACATGTCAAGACTGATTTAGGTGTGAAGTACTTGAGGTAAGACCTTGTTGAAGGAAGTATAATCTAGTAGTCTGTTGTTCCTACGCTAGTATAAGTGGATGATTCCTGAATGCTCGAAGTGACCCCTTAATAATTGTGATGATGAATAAATGATGGTGGTCCCTAAATATTTGAAGTGATGTCTTAATAATTATGCAGATGAATGTATGTTATGATTCCCGATTGCGTAAAGAGATGCCTATGTGATTTTAATAATGAATGATTATGGTCGTGATGATGAAAGAATGATTATGCTTTACTTTTATGTTATCGAGTCCTGGGGATATTTATACCCGACAATAGAGCTGTTGTCTAGATCCTGTGTCAGTTTCTCGATAATTCCAATCGAGCCATGATTCTCAGAACTCAGTGAATTATAGAACTCCGTATTCCAGACAGTTGCAGAACTTAAGAAAGCTCAGTAATCTCTGTTATCTCTGTAATCTTTGTATCGCTAGTAATCTATCCTCAGTCTTGTAATTAGTTCAGATCTAATAGTATTCTAGTGATTCAATTCTAATCTCAAAAGCGATTCGAGTAATTTATTCAAGCTATGTATCATCAGTCAGATACCATGATTTAATACCATTTCCGACAGATACGGAATTAAGTGATTTCATCTTATTCAGTCTTATCCTTTGAAAAACATGATCAGTATTATATTTAGTTTAGTTTTTTTCAGTTAAGAATTCAATTCAGAGTCTTTCAGTTGGGAGTAGAAACTAGCACCGAGTGAGAGAAGGGATGGCTACTCCTCCCGTCAGTGAGAGAGAGAGGCTAGAGTCGTTAGTAGCAATCCTTAAACTCAAGAACTGTGTAGCCAGCGCAGGATATAGGAGTCACTGCCAGAAAAGGTTGTCACCTCCAGAGAGAGAGTATTTGACTATTATATTACCTTAGGTCGACTGCCTGGTAGGGTCATCCATCAGAGAGGATTGACCAGAGAGAGGTCTTTACCCATGGAACGGTATTGACACCCTTCCAGATGGGGTTACAAGTTGGACCCGACCTGTGGTAGGTTGGGGCATGTCGGTTAAGTAACTATTTCCCACAGTTTCAATTTCAGTATCAATCTTTAGAAATCAGGATTGTCAGAGACAGTCATCTATCATTATGAGGAACCCAGATAGTTCCATTGATTCATGGACCATCTGATAGATAGGCTTGGTCACGTATACATTTATTTGATATCATATTCAGAGATATGCCACCAGACAGGCTTGATTCACAGTCTCAGATTCTATTGAGTATCCTTGTTGTCAGATTTGAATAGAATCATATTTTTTATCATTGATAATAGTTTCTGAATATCATCCATTAGAAAGGTTGATCTCTAATCCTGTCAGTCAAAAGCAGTAAAGCTAAGAATTCAGTCTTTGATGTAAGTACATCCAAATCCGCAGTTCTCAGTATCAGATGAGTCAGTGATTCGGTATCTCAGTGTCAGTAGTGAGTTCAGTCTGCAGTAAAGTGGTATTCGAGTTTCAGTGCCTAGACTTGTGATGATTGTGTTTATGGTCTGTGCATTCATGTATGTGTTCTCGTGCGACATTTTCATGATCATTCAGTTTAGATATTATGTATGCATGAGCCTTTGCATTTAGCCTTACCTCGTCTACATACTCAGTACATCCCTGTACTGACGCATTAGCATTATGGTGTTTTATTTTGCACCATAGGTTTAGAGGCACAAGACCCAGAGTTTCCATAGCAGTTCAGTCCCAGTCAGCAACAGTAGTCATAGAAGTGAGTCCTCTTCTTTCGAGGACGAGTTTCAGTTTACTATTATTTGCATTAGATTTTTTTGTTATTTTCAGTTGACAGAGTTAGTTGAGGACTTGTCCCATCAACTCCACAGTTCATACAGTTTAGAGGCTTTTCATACAGATGACGGATGTATTAGTATTCAGTTTTCAGTTTTGAGTATGTATAGATGTGTTGAACCTTATGGCCAGTTTTCACATTTATTTCATATATTATGCAGTGTATAGGTACATATATCAGTAAATGGTTAGCTTGTGGTCCTTCGGGTCCATAAGCACCGTATGATGTCTCGGGATGGGATCTCAGGGCATTACACGTATACCTTGAGTCGACTAAAGTCTGAATATATAACAAGATAGTGTATCCAACCATGTGGTGACTTTGGAATAAGTCTATATTCGAGACCGATCCCAACCAAGTCCAGCCACCTAATAACCAACCCAAACCAATGCGAAAACCTTAAGCCAACACTATGAAAATAAGCTAATGTATGTGTATATATATATTTATATATATAAAATTACCAAACCATACCATACCCATATCCACAATTGTCCATACAAAGCCTCTAGACCAAACCAAAGAGTACCTAGTCGGGACATACCCCCATCCATAGCCAAAATCCAAAGTCTACGAAAGATAAGAGATATGTAAAGTAAACTTTGACATGAAATAGATGTGTTTTGAAATATGAAAGCTTACCATTTCAATCCAGCATCAACTATTCCTAAATCTGATCACTAAGCAGGAGAAGTAGAATGGTTGATTCTTGCATAACATGGGTATACAGTCTCCCGAAGATGGGTTAGTGGGTGAACACTAGCATACACTCAGGATAAGGATAATATAGTACCACTTACAAAGCCATGTAAAACTATCCATAATGCATACAACCATACATATATATATAACCATGTCGGGAAAGGGAACCAGGTTTAGCATGTATTTAAAACCTTTACCTGGGATGTGCAGTTTTGCCTTCCTAAACCACCCATGGGCTATATAGGTTCAAATCCTCCTACTAAAAGGGACCCAGTTAATTTAACCGTACAACCAAGAAAGAAAACCTGGGATGATAGTACATCCCCTAAAATATAGTGTGACATCATGCACATAGTCACCAAGACCAACCTCACATCGGCAAATATGAGTTTCCAATTTTGATCCCCCCTCAAGACCTCCACCTTCTACAGCTTTGCTACACATCCTTCCATTATTTCCCAATTAAAATCATTACCAAACATTCAGCCAAACCATTAGCCATTTATTAACCAAGGCCATTTAGTGGTGGTATTGTCATACCGACATACTTGCAAGTACTATCTATAGCCAACCACATATAGGTTTATGGGGACTACCAAGTTCCCTTTTATTTACCATAATAAAGCACTTGGGGGATTCATGTACCCCATAAGAATAATAATTTTCATAGCCACCAAGGCTTTACCATTTAATCTTTCCTAAACATGTACACCATTTATACCATTTAAAACCATTTCCAAACCATATTAGACCATTCCAAACATTTAAAGCATTTATATTATTTAAACCTTTTAAACCATGTAAAACCATCAAAATCTATTTGAGGTTCCATTAACAAACCAAACCATGCAAGAGTTTTAATGAAAGTTCAACAATAGAGTGAAAACATTCTTTGAGGCATTTTATCAAACATATTAAGGGCATACCTTTACCAAGACCAAAACCAATACATAAACCAGAACAATTAGGGTTAATCAATACCCATTTGTTAAACCATAACCAACAAGTACCAAAATATGCAAACCATAACCAAAAACATGTAAAACATAGTTTAAACCAATACCAAATCATATGCATCAAGACCCTCAACATATATTTTGAAAACCACCATTCATGATCCATAAATCAATGTTTAAAACACAAGACATATGCCTTTAGTTGGAACTAACAATGAGAGAAGGAGTACATTCCTTATACATGAAGATTCACGAAAGAAATCTTGACCTTTGAGCCCATTTGAAGGACATATGAAGAAACCCTAGCCTCCAATCTTAAAGAGTGAGTTTGAGAGAGTATTTGAAGTGTTTTAATACTTTATCAACTATTATTTATGGCCACCAAGGGTTATATAACGTGATGACATAAGGGTTTTTAAGTAGGAATTGTCCAAACTACCCTTGACTTGAAATTAAAAACAAGTCACGTCTAGGGGTACGACTCACCTATACGATCTGTATCCTAGGGTATAAGTGGTACCATAACACGTACCTAAGACCATTCAAAGAGCCTACCTACTCATTTTTATATGACTCTCACCTCCCTACTCGTACCTTAAGGGTACGAGTGGTACACTCAATCATACCTACCAATTGTACCGTGGGTAGATTCTACATAACCAAGAAGATCATGCACCATACAACTTTCCTTTCACCATTCGTATGCTCCTATACAATCTGTACCCTAGTGATCATATCTTGGGCACTAGATAAGCTAACCATACTGCCTAGGGTACGAGTGAACCCTCAATCCATCCCTCAAGTCATATTCAAGTGTATGAATGGTAACCTTGAGTTGTATAAAGTCTAGTGAGTCCAAAACCAAGGAAATTTTGCAAAGGTAAAATTCATGGGGTATTATAGTATCACTGATCTCTTTTTGATGAGTAGATTATGATTTTGAAGCATGGCATCTTGCAGAAGCTTCTCAAAAATGGAAATTATTTGTTTAACAGATTCTTTGGGATTTTCTTAACTGTCTAGGTGGACTACGTTTATGTTCCTTATAGGTTGAGCTAATACATAGTATATTTATGATGTTGTGTTAGATATGGTATAGGAACTAGGTCTTGGAGATATAGTTGGTATAATTAACATTATTTGAATTGTTTAAGCTATCTTAGAATCATAAATCATGTGTAATTGACCTAATTAATTATGTTTAGGTAGAATTACTATCTTAGGGTTTATTGTAGCTTATTTAACATCTATAATTGAGTTTATACACCTTAGCCTAGTTCAGGATAGAATTTTCCTTAGAACAAATTTCAAGGATTAGAAGTGGGCCCCTCTGGCCCACCTTAGGCTAAGATTTGTATTAGATCTTATAATATTATATATGCATGTTATACTTTTGAAAATACTTACTTTGAAGTTTGAAGAGATTGTATACATGATATTTATACTAGTTTAGTACTTGGGAGTTGATGCTAATTCTGGGTCAAACACGATGGTTTATCAATATTGAGTTATGGTTCAAGTTCACTAATTGATGATGATATTGATGACATGAGTTCTGGTTCAAGTCTGGCAAATAATATTTATGATAATTATGCTATGAAGTTTTGGTTTGATCTAGCATTGAGAGTTCAATTATGATATGATACGGTATTGATGAATTCATATTATGGATTGATATTCGGTAAATTTATTGAACTTTGGTTACTTACTTTCTTGTGATTGCATCCTTCAGGCTTATTGGGGCCCGCATTGGGTTATTTACTTTTTTGAACTTACTGGCTTATGAAGGCCAGTCTTGTAGTTTGTTTTATGATTTCATCCATATTATATCAATTTTGAATATTTATTTATAGTATTGTTGCACTATTCTAGGTTTGACCCTTTTTACCTTGGCTTAGCTTATTTATCTTACACTTTTTTGTACTTATATCATAATTTAGCTTAGTCGGATGATGATGCCTACTGAGTTCCTATGGCATTAATACTCATACTATAGTTTTGTACTTTTTTGGTGCAGATTCGAGTACCAGTGGTCATCGTTGATACCAAGATTGTGTTGTGTTAAGTCTAGAGATAGGGTGAGCTTTTGGAGTTGGAGTTTCCCTTTTACCTTCTATTATTTTTTTTCTAGTCTTTCACTATTCTAGATAGATTTGTATTTGAATATTTCAGTACTTATGTTCCTTTTGTTAGTACTAGGTCATGGGATGGTTATTAATGTTTTATCTATTTTTTATACTATTATTATAGCCTTATTATTATTGTGAGTCTTTACTTGTAACTTTCTGGCTTTTACACCTTTTTACCCTAAATTAGCCCATTGTGCATAGCTTTGAGCTATATTTTGGCTTATATATTTATGGGATAAAGTAGGTTCCATTATGACTCATATATTGGATCATGAAAAATTGGTATCAGAGCCTAGGTTTACCGGTATTATTGGTATAAGAGTAAGTGTCTAGTAGAGTCCCGTAGATTAGAATGGTGATAATTATTTCTTACTTATGGAGGCTATAAGACATTCTTAGGAGTGCTTAACTTCTTTCACTCATTCATGCTAAGGGTCTAAGTTGGTTTCTAAATATTCTTTTGGTTTTACTGTTCCACAGATGGCTAAGACACGTGATACTACAACACAAGATGATGACCTTAAACCCATACTTGGGGATCCTATTAAAATTTTTGGATGATTGAGAGGTCGAGGACAACCCAGATATGTAGCCCCATTTAGGGACTAAGATAGAGGGACTTCCAAGACCCTCTTTCTGCTCCTGAGCTAGAGATTCTTCTACCTCAGTCAGGGGTAGGCCAAGGCCTAGCCTAGGCTCCATCAATGTTTATTTATTTTTAGTGCTCAGGGAAGCATTTGCTAAGATTTTGGGCTTTGTTGGTGGTGCACCATCTGATGATGCACAGTCTATGGATTAGAGTGATACTAAGGTAGGGGCATAACCTATAGCTTCGGCTCCTAGAGTTGAGGTCCCTCCTGCGGTGGTGGTTGCTCAACTAGTAGTTGCTTAGCTAGTGGTTACCCAGCCTATTATATCTGTTGAAGAGAAAAAGATATTGGGTAGATTTCTTAGATTTGCTCCGTCTAGATTTTCTAGAACACCAGGCGATGATGCTTATGAGTTCTTGATTTCTTGTGTTGATAGGTTGCATAATTTGGGCTTAATTAAGAGTCATGGTGTGGATTACACTACTTTTAGTTAGAGTTGGTAGGTTAGCATTATGGAGAGGTCATCTTGATTCCGGGCCATCTCGATCTCACTCATTGACATGGAATCAATTTTCTTAGATCTTTTTTGACAAATATATGCCTTGCAGTCTTAAGGATCATCCGAGAGATTATTTCTCAAGGTTAGGTCAAGGATCCATGACTATTGGAGAGTATGAGGTTTTATTTCATGAGTTAGCTAAGCATGCTACTTCTATTCTTACTACTGAGTTTGAGAGGGTTCATTGCTTTGTTCGAGGATTGAGACTCCTTTTTTACATATCTACATAGAGTTTGATTTATGTGAGTAGGTATTTTTCTGAGGGTTTTGATCATTCTTAGCTTATGGAGAAGATGCATCATGAGGACCTAGGGGCAGCGGTAAGAGGCTTTGATATCAGGATAGTTTTTGTAGAAGCTATAGTAGCTCATAATTCAAAAGCAGTGGTTCTCATGGTTGGTACCATCTGTATTAGCCATATCATCATCAAGGTTAGCCTAGTAGGTCTTTTCATATCGATCTTCAAATTATTGATAGAGGCAAATCTAATTTTAGTTATCATCCTGGCCAGAGTAGTTGTCAGCTTTTGAGGGGTTTATATTATAGTTATTCTAGTTGTTGTGGTTATTTTGGGTCATTTAGATCTTCTAGTTTAGTACAGTGCCTAGGGAATTTAAGGGTTGTAATGCCTTTAGTGATTTCTCATGAGAGTGCCCTAGTTGTGGAGTAATAGTTCCTTCATCTTAGAGTGTTCCATCGACTAGGGTAGTATATTACCCAACTAGATGTAGTATGAAAGATCTTTGGGGTGGTCCCCAGGGTGTTTGTAGAGGTTCTCATCCCTATACGATAGAAGATTGCTCAAGAGCCTAGCCAGGTGGCAGACATGATCAGTTGTATATCATACCTGCTAAAACAAAGATTGAGTCTTCGCATGCTGTATTACAGGTATGATTTCAATATGACATCAGATAACTTTTGCCTTATATGATTTGATATCCACTTATTCTTAGATGTCTACTTAGTATGTTATGTGGTTAGAGTTATCTTGGATTCATTATATACACATTATAAGTGTCTACTCCTGTTGGTAATTCTTTAGTAGTGGATCAATTTTATAGATTGTGTTATGACTATTCCAGTATTTGATACTCAGGCTGATCTTATAGTGTTAGAAATGATGGATTTTGATGTGATTCTGGGCATGAACTAGTTATCTCACTATCATCCAGTCTTGGATTGTTTTGCCAAGACCATTACCTTAGTCATACCCAACATACCCTCAGTTGTGTGGTAGGGAGCTATTAGCTATGAACCAATAAAGATTATTTCTTATATTTGGGCTAGGACACTTATTTTAAGGGGTTGCGAGCCTTATCTCCCTTCTGTTGGTGTTATTACTGTGGAAAATCCATCACTTAAATCTGTTCTTGTAGTTCATAAGTTTCCTGATGTTTTTCTTACCAGTCTACCTGGTCTTCCTCCTAAGCATGATATTGAGTTTACTTTTCATTTTGAGTCGGGCACCCTACCAATTTCTATAGCACCTTACCGTGTGGCTCCTGATAATCATAAAGAGATAAATTCTTAGCTTCAAGATCTTTTAGGTAAGGTTTTTATTAGGCTGAGTGTATCTCCTTGTGGAGATCCTATCTTGTTCATAAAGATAAAGTTTAGTTCTACGCGTATGTGTATTGATTATAGGCAGCTTAATAAATTGATGGTAAAGAACAAATTTTCTATGTCTTATTTTGATGATTCGTTTTACTAGACTTAGGGAGTGGTGGTGTTCTCTAATATTGAATTGAGGTTTGGATTCCATCATTGAGGATTCAGGCTGAGGATATCCCATGGAAATCCTTTAGGACTTGGTATGGTCATTATGAGTTGCTAGTAATATCTTTTGGGTTGATAATGCCCCAGCAGGATTTATGGATTTGATAAACTGCATGTTTAGGACTTATTTGGATTCCTTTATGATTGTGCTAATCAACGACATCCTTCTTTATTCGAGGAATAGAGAGTAGCATATGCAGAATTTGAGGATTTAAAATTCTCTATGTGTGAGTTTTGGGTTAAGTCGGTGACATTGTTAGGGCATCTGGTGTCTAAGGATGTTTTTATGGTATACCCAGAAATGATTGAGGCTATTCATGATTGGGCCAGACCTATATCTCTATCTATAGATCATAGCTTCATCGGGTTGGCCAGTTACTATAGATTGTTTGTTGAGAGTTTTTCTACTATTTCAATGCTAATGACTAGATTGACTCAAAAGGAGGTTCCTTTTTGATGGCCCAAGGAGTGTGAATCAAGCATTGGAAAGATCAAGGGATTTCTTACTCAATCTCCTATCATAGCTCTTCTTGTTGAGGGTAACGGATTTACCGTGTATTATGATGCTTTAAATGTTGGTATGAGTTGTGTGTTGATGTAGCAAGGTCGAGTTATTACTTAAGAATCAAGGCAGCTGAAGTTGTACAAGTGCCACTACCCCACTCATGATTTGAAGTTATTGGTAGTAGTCTTCGCGCTTAAGATTTGGAGATATTATCTTTATGTTGTGCCTTCTGAGATTTTCACGGATCATTGTAGTCTTTAGCATCTTATGACCCAGAGAGATCTTAGTTTTAGGTAGTGTATATAGATGGAGTTTCTTAAAGATTATGACATCTCCATTTTGTATCATCCGGACAAGGTGAACATGGTAGTAGATGTCTTAAATTAAAAGGCAGTGAGTTTGGGTAGCTTGGCTTCTATTTTAGTTTCTCAGAGATCATTGGAACGGGACATCCAATCCTTTGACAACTTGATGGTGCAACTAGATAGTGTTGAGGCGAGGTCTACTTTATTTATGCAGATAAGGAGTTGTTAGTTTAAGGATATAAGACTTTGCTTCATCTATGATCGGATGTTGAGTGGTGAGTCCAAGAGGTCCATCATAAATTCTGAGGGTGTTTTAATATTTGATGGTCGTATTTGTTTTCTGAGAGTTGGTGACTTGATTTTGATGATATTGCGTAAGGCTTATAGCTCCAGGTATTTTATTCACTCGGGTATAGCTAAGATGTATAAAGATTTAAGGTTGTATTATTGGTGAGGTGGTATGAAGAGAGATATGGAAGACATTGTATCTTGTTACCTACGTTGTTAGTTGTGAAGGTCTAGCATCAGAGACATGGTGGCCTGATTCAAAGGTTTCCCACTTCTTCGTGGAAGTGGGAGTGGATTACCCTTGACTTTGTAAGTAGTTCTCCTCGTACATCCTATGGTTCTTATGGTATTTGGGTTATTGTAAATTGATTGACCAAATCGGCATATTTCATACCTATTCTGATGTCCTTTAGTCCTGAGAGGTTAGTCCGTATCTATGTTTATAAGATATTTCGACTGTATGGTGTGCCTATATCTATTATTTTAGACTGGGGTTCCATATCCAATTCTAAGTTTTAGAGAGCTTTTCAGGAGCAGTTGGTTACTCAGGTGGATCTTAACATAACCTTCCTCCCTTAGGCTGATGGGAAATCAGAGTGGACTATTCAGGTTCTTGAGGATATGCACCTAGCCTATGTTATGGATTTTGGAGGTTAGTGGGAGTAGTACTTAGCTTTGGCAGAGTTTGCATATAATAATAACACCATTAGAGTAGAGAGATTATGCCTTTTAAGGCTTTATACAGTAGGCGATGTCATTCTACGATTGGTTGGTTTGAGACCCCCGAGATTAGACCCTGTGGTTCTAACTTACTTCAAGAATTGTTGGATAGAGTCAAGGTGATTTAGGATAGGTTGAGGGAAGCTCAGAGTATCCGAAAGGCTTATGCAGTTCATAGACTTTGTTCCTTAAGATTTGGAGTTGGTGATCGGGTATTTCTCTGTGTATTGCTCATGAAAGGTGTTATCATGTTTTGGAGGAAAGGCAAGCTCAACCTTAGATATATTAGACCTTTTGAGATCCTTCAACAGTTGAAGAGGTGGCTTATGTGTTAGACTTACCCCAAAACTTTATTTTGTCCATCCAATTATCCATGTTTTTATATTCCGATGATAAATTCCATATGCATCTTATGAGATCAGATAGGAGTCAGTTCTGTGGGATAAGCGGTTGACCTTCATAGAGGAGCCTGTGTTCATATTAGCCCGGGATGTCAAGAAGTTGAACTCTAGAGAGATTCCAGTAGTTAAGGTTCAGTAGAGGCATTGCCCAGTAGAGAAGGATACTTGGGAGATTAAGAGTGAGATGTGGACCAAGTATCCTCACCTATTCGAGGCATTAGGTACATCCAAACCTTTTACTTTTGTAGATGAAAGTTCTTTTAGTAGTGTATTTTATATTGATCCTCTAGGTCATTTACTGCATTTCACTTATTGTTTCTTTAGAGCTTTCCTATAGCTGCCCCAATTCATTTTTCACTTGCTGGAGCTGATAATTCAGTTATCGGGCAGTTCATTTGGTTTTTAGAGCCAATTCCTTTTTTTGATGTCTTTGCTGGTTAAAATTTTCTCCCGGACAAAAATTTCAGTCAAACGACCTCATATGCCAATTCTAACAATTATTACAGCTTTAGAACAATGATTTTAGGTTTGGTGGACCCTTGGTCTGGAGCCTGCGGCTTCTGGAATCATTTTAGGCTATTGGTCGGAAGTTAAGAAAAATGGTGCATGGGTGTGGGACCCACTTTTTGTTGAAATAATCTCGGATAGAAATTTTGACTATGCCATTGAGTTTGAAGTGTCAAATTCTATAAGGTATCATATTTTGTCTACATATATGGGATTCTGGATGAATATCAAGGGGTCGATGGAGAATTGGAAATTTCTAAGTCTCAGCTGATGCTGATCCATTCGCTTTATTGACCATTGAGATGCTTAAGCGAAGGCCGCTAAAGTGGACAGTCGATCACTTAAGAGGCCTAGCTTGCTCAGTAGGTATCTCTTCAGGGATGCCTTTGGCGCTTAAGAGATGGCCTCTTAAGTAGCCAAAGGTCTCTTAAGCGATATGCGCAGATTCAACTAGTATCACTAAAGCGACACTCGACCTCTTAAGCGATGCCCGCTTAAGTGACCCAGTGTCCACTTAAGCAACACTTGGACACCTATGAATCCTATAAATTCCCCACATAACCTGATTTGTCCCATTTTTCACCCATTTTAAAGTGTGAGAACCCTAAAAAGTGTGAAAACTTGAGTGAACTATTAGTGGGTGAGTTTGGAGTGTTTGTAAGCTGAAGTAACTAACATTATTTGCAAAAGCTTCTCTGAAAAGGAAATTGTCAGTTTAATGGATTCTTTGACCTTTTCTTCGGTGTCCAGGTAGGCTAGGCTTACTGTCCTCATATATTGATCTCATTCATAGCATATTTATTATGTTATTCTAGATATGGGATAGGAATTAGGTCTTGGAGATATAGTTGGTGTAATTAACATTATTTGGACTATTTAGGCTACCTTGGAACCATAAATTAGGTGTAATTGACTTGATTAGTTATGTTTAGGTAGAATTACTAGCTTAGGGCTAATTTGTGGCTTATTTCACATCTAGAAGTTAATTTAGATACCTTAGCCTACTATGGGGTAGAATTTGCCATAGAATGGATTTCGAGATTAGAAATGGGCACCTCCGGCCTACCTTAGGTCAAGATTTGTTTTTGTTCTCGTAAACTCATATATGCATGTTATACCCTTCGAAACCCTAATTTTAGAGTTTGAGGAGATTGGATACACGATATTTATGCTACTTTGATACTTGGGAGTTGTTGATAATTCTGGGCCAAACCAGGTGATTTATTGAAATTGAGTTCCAATTTAAGTCTTGCAATTGATGAAGATATTAATGACGTGTTTTTCAGTTCAAGTCTGACAAATGATGATAATGATGATAATGCTATTAAGTTTTGGTTCAAGTCCGACATTAAGTGTTTTTTATGATATGATACGGTATGGATGAATTCATATTTATGGCTTGATATTTGAGGAATTCATGGAACTTCGGTTATTTACTTTCCTTTGATTGCACCTTTCGAGATTATGGGGGCTCACGTTGAGTTATCTATCTTTTTGCACTTACTGGCTTATAGGGGTCAGTCTTGTAGTATTATTTGTGTGTTCTTCCATATTATATTTATTTCAGTTATTTATTTACAGTATTGGTGCGCTATTCCAGGTTTTCCCCTTTTTACCCTAACATAGCTTATTTATCGTGCATTTTATCGTACTTGTATCATGATTTAACTTAGTCGGACGATGATGCTTATTGAGTACCTTGGATTTGTCACTCATACTACACTTTTGTACCTTTTTGGTGAAGATTCGAGTACTAGTGGCCGTTGTTGACACTGAGATCGTGTTGTGTTGAGTCCAGAGTGTCACGACTCAAACCAAGGCCTGGTCGTGATGGGTATCTCAAGTCCCCCATGGACCGGAGACCACCCTTTTTCCCTAGTAAAAGAAAACACAATACACTAAAAGTGGCTGAATTTCGAACATATAACAATATTGAAAAAATAAGCTCAATGGGAATCTAAGATGTATAAACAACCATACCCAATCCACATTAATCCACAAAGCTTCTAAATTTGACCAAATCATTATAAGTCGGGACTTTCCCTTGACTATTGCCAAACCTTGACCAAAGAAATATTTATGACTTAAGGAAACCAAATCATGAAATGAGGTCCTTTTGATGAATGAAATCTCACCACTTCAAGCTAAATCTCATGCTATCCAACAATCACCTATCAGTGTGAAGGAAAAATAAAAGTATTTTCGATGCCTACATCGTATGGGGATACAACATCCAAATATGGTTAGCAGGTTGAGCGCTAGCATGTGACTCAAGTAAGGGAAAAAAATAATGCCATGTTAAAACCAAAGTAAAATCCATATGCACACATTCTATATATATATATATAATCATGTTGGGGTAGGGAACAAGTCTTAGCATGAAGTAAAAACATTGTTCTAGACTATGTATCTCATCCATCATAAAAAGGCAGGCACGAGCTATATGGGTTTATCTCCCCGTGCTGAAAGGACCTAGTACGCATTAACTGATTGAATCGAAGGAATCAAAGAAGACTAGGGAATGGCCCGACCCCATGTCAATCCAGGATACAAATATATAATGAGTTTGTCGCAAGAAAACAGTCATCAATACCAACTCCTACGTCGGCAAAAGTGAGTTTCCATTACAAGTCCTTCCAGACTTATACCTTCACGATTTAGGTACATAACCCCCATTAAGCCCAATTTAATACATGTTTCACATAACCCATTTATTTAAACATGGAATGCCAGATTAAGTAAAACACATGTATCATCATACCCTTACGTTTGCAAGCTTACACTTATGCCAATTAATTACATTCCATCATCTTAGGGGAATGTCACGACCTCCTTTGTTCATTAAATCAAGTTTGGGGAATGGCTCGACCCCTTTTTACTTTATCAAATATACTCGGGTGAATGCCTCGACCCTCGAGGTTTTAATTTATATAAACTCGCGGCCACCAAGACCTTCAAAATACATGTTTAACCTTTTAACATATTATGCAATGCAATAGTATGGGCAAGTAAGTCAAATCATGTGAAATGTCCTATTTCAAAACTAAGGACACAAGTGGATTGGGGGAGCACAATTCCCAAACCAATTTCAACACCAAAATCATCATATTGGGGGAATATCTTGACCCCATTCCAATTTACACACCAATGCACCCCATTAGTTCAGAAACATCTAATTCAAAACATGAACAATTCATAGTAATCATGGGAAAATAATTTACAACTCAACAATGCCAAAACACTCAACCCATGTCAAACCACCACCACCCATTCAATATTTAATTACATACTTTACTGAAAATAAGTTTAAAGGTAGTGTCACTTGCCTTAATCACCAAGAAATTTGAAGAAGAAATCACCCTTGGAAGCTCTAATTACAACCCTTGGGAAACCCTAAGTATTTTTGCTCAAGAGAATTTGAGAGAGTTTAGAGAGTTGTTTTGATTGTGTTATGGATGATAATGGGGTCTCCAATTAGTGTTTTAATTCATGGGTTATTATTGGGGAAAAGGGGAAATGTCTAAAGTGCCCATAATTGAAATCTAAAAATTTATCGCCAGTGACTATAGGTCACCCTACAACTCATAGAAATATTACGACTCGTCACCATGAGTCATAGTCTGAGCTGAAGGATGGGGCACCTATACTGGTCTGACTACAATTAGAGTCATACGACTCGTATAGACACATTATAACTCGTGTAGAAAAGTCATGTTCACAATAAAAACAAAGAGATGACATATTATTTTGGCTATGAAAGGGACCATACAAATCGTAAGGAGTCCATACGACTCATTACGTCTTATTCCTACTCTGGTTAGAAAGTTTGGGAAAAACACTGGTCACCCTAAGATTGGAACACTACGACTCATAATGAGTCTTTATGATTTGTTAAGTCAATTCGTATCTAAGGCAGAAACAAGGGAAACCTTCACTGGTCACACTATGGCTTGGGTCCCATGACCCGTAATGACACCTTAAGACTCATAAGGTGAGTCATAGGATGGGCAGTGAGCTCAAAGCTCAGGAATTTTCCAAGGATCAAAATCTGGGGTGTTATATTCTCTCCCCCACCCTAAGATCATTCATCACCGATTGATGAGTCAAGTCATCTATTATCACAATTTAACACAACATAACCACACTTTCCTTTAAGAAATTCGGAAAATAAAGATGTTAAGGAAAAGACATACATTAGGCACAATTACCCAAAGCGGGAAACAAGAATGGATGTTGGAATTCATGTCCTCTCCCGCCTCCCAAGTGGCTTCTTCCACCCCGGGTAAAGCATCTAATAACATTTCAATACCTTAATTCCCCCATGAAACACATAACTACAAGGGCCTGAGTATAATTGCATATTTATTCCATGTCAAGGCCTAACTCGGAGCTAAAGGTGCTAGCATAAGTTCTGGGACCCTATACTTCATATCTCTACAGTAATACCACTCTGTTTCATCACTATAACCAAACTAACTTAGGTCTTAAATCAAGGAGTTCCATCCACGTATTACCATGGTTTGTATCTATCAATCACACCATTTGCGCCCATCCTTCCAACACCCACTTCATGGATTTCCCAACTTTAATCACTATCATGAAGGTTTTACCCCATCCCTCCTTGTTAACTATTTCACATAACAAGAGTCCATCTTACTATTCCACCTTTATCTATGGCCTTACATACACTCCTTTATCTAAAGCATTCTACACTTCCATATCCACTACCATACTACCAAAAAGAAGGATCACTACAGAACTAGAGTACAAGCATAAAGGATAGGAGTGTTACTTCTCAATTATGACTCCTATTAGTCGTACTATTCAAAGTGAGACTCGTGAAATAAGACACGGTATAATAGGCATGAAATATTTCATTACAACAACCTATATCATGAATAGAGGGTATTCTCATATTAAATAAAACACAATATAAGTTCCTCGGATAGGAAACAACGAGAAACACGAGTGCAAAAATCATGGGTCATATAACATTAAGCTGAGACTTATATATTCAAGAAATAAGATAAGTAATTCCACTTGAAACTATTTTCTCTCATTTTAAAGACATAAAATGGTCACGAGTCTGCGTGAATAATGACACTTTTGGATAGGACATCACATAAAGGAATTAGTAGCAAATAGAATGCATAGTTCCTTAGAACTACACTAAAAGTGAGACATGAGTTTATGGATCACGAGTGTCATAACCCAAAGCTTGAATACTTTGAAGCTTGGATTTCTGAGAATTGTTATTGCTTCTAGTTCAGGGGTTGGAGCATAGACATAGGTTGCATAGAGAACTCGGACCTTATGCATAGGCATAATTTGTATATGTACGACATTAGTAGAATGTCCTCTTAAACCATAGTAGGAGGAATTTTCTACAAGGAGAGTCGATTTATCATGACTCTTCCCTGAAGCTTACCACCATGAGAAAATTCAAGATGAACCTTATTTCACCATTTCCCTCGGATATCTATATTATGAAGACACTAACCTTCAGGGATACTAATGTTAACTTCCTCTAACCTCTGTAGCTATAGCTATCACCCTGTGAGGTACCTGCTCACAAGAATGCAGTTCCACACTTTTTCACTCTTTAATATGTCAGAATCAAACCTCTAATAGCATAACCTCACAACTTAGCACAATTTTCAAAACTACACCAATGGCTCACATCGTCTATTTATGTTCTCCTCAATTCAGTTCTGAAAGGCACCATATAAATATCCCTAGACTTCTCTATACTACGATGTTCAATAACATGAACTAGGCACACCTACATACTCAAAATCTTATCTAACAAGATTCTACCAGGGTTAAGCATATCCTTATAAACATAACTCTCTTCTCAACCTAATGACTTAGCCCCAATTTAACATCTCAACAATAGATCTCTGGTATATATCTCACAATTACCCACTACTCTATTTCACAAGTTATCAACATAAAATATTTCACACATCAAATCAAACCTTCTTCTTTACTCCCACGACTCCTACATCATTCTCCTCGAGCTACACTCGCATCACCACAATCAACACCAAGATCTTAAACTTAGTTTCGGGTAACAATCGTGCACTACTTATGATGAATTTAGCATAGTATTTTGGTCCATAAAATAGAAAGGTCAACCTAAATTCCTTATTTGACTTAACTACGGTCCACCAGCACATTCTCCTTCACAATAACCTTACTCATCTACCGATAGTCCATACACATCTGAAGAAACCCATCTTTCTAATGCATGGACGAACAGAAAAATCTCATGGATACATGCTAGGATGTATGAAACCCTTATCAAGAAGATCTTTCAACTACTCATTTAAGTTCTTTCAACCTAGAGAGAACCATTCTATAGGGAGAGATAAAGATAGAACGGGTATCTGGGATGAGATCAATCCTAAAGTCTATTTCCCTATCAAAAGAAATACCAGGAGATTATTAGGGAACACTCTGGGGAACTCACTAACCATGAGAATATATTGAAAAGAGTGACCTTTAAAATTAGAATCCTTAACTCGAACTAGTTGGTATAAACACTCCTTGGAAATTAATTTCCGGGCTCTAAGATATGAAATAAACCTTTCTTTAAGCACTAGGAAACTTCCTTCCCTTTATATAACTAGCTCATTAGGAAATTTGAAAATGACTTTATGGGTCCGACAATCTAGAGAGGCATAACACGAACGGAGCCACTACAACCCCAAGATCACATAAAAATCAAACATATCAACTATATCAAGTCTACCACGGTTTTCCTACCAAAGATAGATATAACACAATCCCTATAGACTCTTCTAGTCATATTAGAGTCACCCACCAAGGTACACATAGAAAAGGGATCTAAAATGCACTCAGGATCGAGACCAAAATAAATAGCCACATAAAGGGTCACATAAGAAAGAGTAGACCCTAGATTAAGTAAATAGTACATATTATAAGAGAAAATCTATAATGTACCAGCTACAATATTTGAAGATGCCCAGATTCCTGACAAGTGAAAAAAGCATCGAGATAATTTCGACAAGTGTCGATACCAAAAGTAGCACCCTTCCATGCTGGGGATAAAAGAAATAGAAATTAGAACCTTATTAGCTCCAGTAGAAACCCTTAAAGTACAATCCCATTGTATGTTACCAAGAAAACAATACCTATAACACTGATTCCTCACCTCGTCACACTGGCCATTATGCAACTAACCACAAAACCGACAAGGAGGATAGGGTGGGGCTGACTGAGCTCCACTGGCCAAAAATTAGCCCCCTTGTGCCTCAAACCTACTGTTGACCCCAAAATGACAATCACCAGAAGACCTAGGATAAGGAGCACTAACAGTTGCATTGGAACTCCCCCAATTTCTTTTCTTATGCCACTGCCTTCTATCTCTACCACTATCTTTCTAACCTCTCTACTACTTTGACTATTTGATCTTCTCACTCTATCTCTTACATTTGCATGGCTTCTCCTTCTACCAACGGGACCAAACTAGCGTGATAGATAGGCCACTATCTAGGTCAACACATGAATAAAATGGCAGAACTCGGCATTAGAAATATCTCCTTAAGGTGATTGAGCATGAGTGTCAATAGCTGAATAAAGATTGATGGAGACCAGTGGAACTCCATGAGGTCAATAAAAAAAAGGACTACCCCATAAATTAGAAGTTTTCCATCCACATAGACCTTAAGCATGACAGAAGAGCCTCTATGAGTATCAGATCTTTGAGGAGGCATGATCTGAAATGTAATTAGCCAGAGGTTGGAGATTTTTCAAGAGATTAGACTCTATAGCCTAAAAATAGAACAACAAGAAAGGGAAAGGGAAACATTCCTAAATGCCTCGTATCCTCTCCCTTATAGGTGTGGTGCGCTACACACCTATAAAAGAGACTCTACTTGACATGTCTTTTTGTACATCCAATTTACCATGAACTTAGGCTCTGATACCAACTTTTCACGACCCGAACAAGGGCTTGGCCATGATGGATATCTCAAGTCCATCATGGACTGGAGACCACCCCCTTTGCCTAGTCAAACAAAATACAACACTAATAGTGGCTGAATTTTGAACATATAACAAGATATAAAAAAATAAGCTCAAAGGGAATCTAAGATACATTAACAACCATACCCAAATGATTTTAGCATGAAGTAAACACATTATCCTAGACTATATATCTCAACCGTCATAAAAAGGCACCCACAAGATATATAGGTTCAGCTCCCCCCTGCTGAAAGGTCCCCAATGAGTGTTAGTAGCATGAACCAAAGAAATCAAGGAAGACTAGGTAATGCCTTAAACCTACGTCAATCCAGCATACAAATAGATAATAAGTATGTCGCGAGAAAATGGCCATCAAGACTAACTCTCACGTCAACAAAAGTGGGTTTCCAGTACAAGTCCTTCAAGACTTACACCTTCATGGTTTAGATACATAACCCCCATAAATCCCAATTTAAAACAAGTTCACATAACTCATTCATTTAACCAAGGAATGACACATTAAGGCAACCACAGGTATCGTCATACCCTTACTATTTCATGCTTACACTTATGCAAATTTAATTACATACCATCATCTTGGGGGAATGCCACAACACCCTTTGTTCATTAAATCAAGTTTGGGGAATACCTCGACCCTTTTTAGTTTATCAAATCCACTTGAGTGAATGTTGCAACCCCCGAGGTTTTAATTTCAATCAACACACAGCCAACAAGGCCTTCAAAATCAATGTTTAACCTTTTGACCAATTGTGCAATACAATAGTATGGGTAAGTAAGTCAAATCATATGACAAGTAATATTTCTAAGCCAAGGACACAAGTGGGTTAAGGGAACATAATTTTCAAACCAATTTCAATACCAAAATAATCAAGTTGGGGAATGCTCGACCCCCATTCCAATTCCAACACCCATTCACCCCATTAGTTCAAAAACATTCAATTCAAAACATGCATAGTTCATAGTAATCATTGGAACATAATTTATGACTCAACTATGCAAAAATCCTCAACTATGTCAAAACCCATATTCAATTTCACATTAATAATCATTTAATACACATGATTAAGAAAAATAAGTTTAAGGGTAGAGTCATATACCTTAATCACAAAGAAATTTTAAGAAGAAATCACCCTTGGAAGCTGTAATTGCCAACCTTGAGAAACCCTAGGTATTTTTGCATGAGAGAATTTGAGAGAGTTTTGAAAGTTTTTTTGATAGTGTTATAGATGATGATGGGGTCTCAAATAGTATTTTAAGTCATGGGTTATTATTGGGGAATAGGAAAAATATCCAAAGTTCCCCTAATTGAAAGCTGAAAAGTTGTCACCAGTGACTAAGGGTAACCCTACGACTCGTAAGGACACATTACAACTCATCACCACAAGTCATAGTCTAAGCAGAAGTATGGGGCACCTACACTGGTCTGACTACAATTAGAGTCATATGACTTGAATAGACATATTACGACTCATGTAGAGAAGTCGTGATAACAACAGAAACAAAGGGATACCACACTTGTTTGGTTACAAAAGAGACCATACGACTCGTAAATAGTCCATACGACTCATTACATCCTAATCGTACTCTAGTCAGAAGGTTTAGGCAACACACTGGTCACTCTATGATTGAAACACTACAACTCATAATGAATTTTTATGATTCGTTAAGTCAAGTCATAGTCAAGGATGAAACAAGGTAAGATTTACTGGTCACCCTACAACTTGGGTCCCATGACCCCTAATGAAACTCAATGACTCATAAGGTGAGTCGTAGGTTGGGTAGTGGGCTCAAAGCTCATTAATTTTTCAAGGACCAAAATCTGGTGGTGTTACATAGAGATAGGGTGAGCTCTTAGAGTCATAGTTTCCTTTCTCCTTCTATTATTTATGTCTATTCTTTCACTATTCGCAATAAATTTGTATTTGACAATTTTAGTACTTATGTCCTGTTATTATTAGTTCTTGTACCGGCACTACTAGATCATGGTATGGTTATCGATTCTTTATCTATCCATTAAACTATTGTTATTGCATTATTATTATTGTAAGTTTTTACTTCTAAATTTTTTAACTTTTACGCCTTTTTCTCCAAATTAGCCCATTGCGTATAGCTTTAGGATATGGTTTGAATTACCTACTGGTGGAATAAATTAGGTGCTACCATTAATCTTAAATTAGGTTGTGACTATCAAAGATTAATTTTACACAAATTACAAGTTTTAAAAGAAACTTGAAGGTAATATTTTGTCAATGTGACTTTTTTCTCCTCTTAAACATGAATAGAACTTTCAACTATCAAGGTAACTACCAAAGTTTCCCCTAAAAGTAACCATGTTCGTCACTTTTCATAATTAAAAAATAAATAAAAAACTGCTAGCTTCATTCTTGTTGTAGTATAATTTTAGTAGTATCTTTATTTTTTTTAATCTATTCCTACATAAAAAAATACGCCCTACTTCAACTATTAACAACTTCAACCTAGTTATATAATGCATTTAAGATGGCTGAAAAAATTATCGATTGAAGAATCTAATCAAACACATAGTTGATTGGATCGTTGAATATTGTTTCACTAGTGCAATTATATGTATATAAACATGACCTACACTAAAATAACCACAACCTAAAATCATGCCTTGTTACTGATATGTTCAAACATTTTGAGAGATATTCATGCAAACTTTATAGGAATAGGAGAAGGAAGAGGAGAAGTTTTTTGTACTCTTTATTCTTGCAAAGAATGAAATGATGTGTTGATATCTCCTATAAGAAACCATTATAATTCAAAAGACCACTTTTCAGATAGATGTGTCTCTTACCTTTTATTTACTAATAAATTAAATGTCTATAATACTTAATTATATTTATGATTCTATAGACATAGATCCAAGTTGGTCCATATGGATGACCCGATCCAATTTTCTTCATGTCTCACTCACACATAGTGGGTCAACTCTCATTACTATGTTGTAACCTTCAATCTTAGTGACTAGACTGTGTGACCTGTGCATACTTTAAGAGATTCAATGTTATACATCTTTTAGTAATATACAACATCTCGATCAATGAAACTTAGAGTAGATTATAGTACTCAGTGCCCTAGATCATTTATCACATTCATATTTCTCATTATATATTTTTCTTAATTTCAAGTTCATCATCATATTTTTGTTTCATGGACAATCATAAAGGACTAGTCAATCTACACAATTAATGTGATAATACTCAATGATCTTCCTCATCTCAAGTATGTCATAATCTCTTTGTGATATGCTTTTTTAGAAATGTCCCACTAGACATAATCAAGCACGATCTATTAGTAACATACTAAGATAGCAAACACCAAATTTAATCTAAGAAACTGATTAAAGTTATCAGTATAAAATGTGGAAAATTACTTATATTTTTAAGGGCTACACAAAATAGGGAGTAGAGAATAAAATTATATCTCCTTTATGGGTCACTATATGCATCCATGGCATAAAACATGTATCACAGTGCTGACTCCAATTTCATTAAGCATATGTCTTTTATAAATTAACTATTGTACAGATGATAGTACAGACAACTCATGTCCAACTTTGAATTCATAAATCTACTAAATTATCATCACTTCTAACAATAATTAATTTATAATTGTCTCATCTATACTTGTCACTTACATATTAGAAGCAAATGGTTGTGCGAATGGGCCAATCTTTTTCTTTGATCGACATACTTCTTATCCTCAGAAATTTATACACACTACATAACAATGATATATGTATATGAACCAACAAGAATGAAAAATAGGCATACAAACATTACCTTGAATAATGTGAATTTACATGAATATAATTGGAAAAATAAAATACAACTACATCAGCATCTACGTATATATACTGACTTTACATTCTTTTATAAGCATCACATGCTAGGGATTTCATTAAGGTATCTTCTATTATTTGATGTGTAGACTTGTATTTCATGTTCAATTAATTTTGTACAATCATGTGTATTATAAATTATACTTTATGTAAATAATATTTCGCCTTTCCATGATACTTTGGATCTTTTGTGTAGGTTATGACAGTTTGACTATCATACATAATTATGATAGGTTCAACAACATTATTATACATACCCAAGAGGACCATAAAACATTTAAACTAAATAGTTTCTTGCACAGTAGATGAAAGCTATGAATTTAGCTTTTATCTAAGATAAGACAATACATGACTATTTCTTGTTACTCTATAATATGGCGCCATTGTAAGGAAAGAATACATATCCAGAGGTGGATTTTCTATTATTTAAATTTCCTCCCCGATCATCATTAATTTAGCCTTTGAGTTACAAATTATTCCTTGATAACATAAGGAATAGTTGATTGTGCCTTTGAGATATCTTAATATCCTTTTAACTGTTTTCCGTTGTTGTGGTCCTGGGTTGGAGTGATATCTACTAACTAACCCAATGGAATAGAAGATATTGGGTCTAGTATACATCATAGAATTCTTAATACTTCTGTTTGTATTTCCATAAGGAACTTTTCTCATTTTTCCTTCTCATGTGGATCTGAAGGAACATCCTTTGGATTAAAGCTTCACTTTTAGAAACTGAAGTATTTATGGGTTTGCAACCTTGTATTTTAAAGCATTCAAGAACTTTTTTAATGTATGGTTCTTGTGAAAAATATAATAATTATTTTTAACCATCTATTGAAATCTTAATTCTAAGAATATATGATGCTTCACTTATGTCTTTTATCTCAAAAAATAGATGACAACAACTCTTTAATTCTTTTCGTAATAAATGTCATTTGTAGCTATAAGTATGTCATCTACGTACAATTGTAAGATCATAAACTTTTATTTAGATCTTTTGATGTAGAAAAAATTATCTTCATAAATCATGATGAAACCATATGATATGATCACATTATGGAAATATAGGTACTATCTTCTAGAAGATTGTTTAAGGCAATAAATTGACTTATCAAGTCATCATAATTTATGTTCTTCTTTCTTCATGAGACCTATATATTGTTCCATATAGATTTCCTCTTCTAGTTCTCCATTGAGAAATGTAATTTTCACATCTATCTGATGCAATTTAAGATCCAACATAGCAACATTAGACAAAACTAATCTTATTGAAGTAAAGCATATAATAGGTGAAAAGGTATCATGACCCAAATTACGTGATCGTGCGGGCACTTATCCAACTCTACCCTAATAGGAGAATCCTTCCCACCCAACATTTAATCATTACGAAAAATATTTCTAAAACCTTAAGCATAGTGAATAGTAAACTTTTTTACTTAAAACCAAACTTTATTAATATAAATTCATTGCGAAACTTAACAACTTTCCAGAATCTAACCTAAATAGGTACACGAGCACTAATTATAAAAAGAAATACTCAAGACACAACCTCCCTGTAAGAGTAGAATGATCGTTGTTGTCCCCATAGAAACTTTAACTGACTTGCAACAAAGGCTATGCCCCTAAAAGAACATATAGTATGTGTAGTATCAGTACAACCACACGTACGAGTAGGTATGATCAGTTGACCGGGTTTATAAAGCATATAAAAACATATAAAAATCAAGAAGAGATCATGACTATTATAAATACTTAACAAATTAACATACTTTAACACTTTTCATCGCCCAACCTTTGTGCCTTACTTTTATTTATTGCATTATTAATTTATCTTCGGAGTATGATTAATGAGAATTTCATGGAACAACCATGCCCATACCTTTTATGCACCCCCCGATTATAAATAGCTCCACACTTCTGTCTCACATCAATCCTCCTTCATGGCAACTCTTGCTCACTATTCTATACGCCAGGAATGTAACAACCAAAATAATAACTAGAAGAACAACTAATTCATATGAAATAAAATTACGATATACTTTATTAGAAAACCATGTACACAAGATGAGAAGATTTATACATAATTCAAGAAATACCTTATATTCACACCTTTCTTCCATGCACAATCACAAAACCATCAACTTACAAACCACCAATTATCTTCTTCATATCATTCCTTTACAATTAATTTATATCAAATCACTTATACTTAAGCAGACCAATCATCAAACAATAACGTATAAGATGATATAAAATAGTGCAATTACCACAATGTAATAATAATCATTAATGCCTATAAATGATGTACACACATACTATGGTCGGTACGAACCCTTAGGCATAACCTTTAAGGGATGAGTGCAGTTTATGTACCATACTATCATGATACTCGGTCCAAATATTAGTCTGTGTTAGTGGGATACCTTATCCCAATATCATTTAACAAATAAGGACCTCAATAAGATGCTCAAAACACAAGAACATGAATAACCAAATACATATTCCATCTATCAACACTTAAACCTTTAAGTTAACTATTTCAGCTTATACTTTAACATCAAATCTACCAAACTATTATAAGCATGCCCAAAGTCTAATCACAATTATCTCACTCAAATATATGCATAGAGTCAAATCAACCCATTCAAACCAAATCTTTAAAAAATTACTATCAATCAACTCAACCTCCCTTAAGATAAGCTAACATACCAAAGACTGACTCTCTCAAATGCTAACTCAACCTTATCCATTGCTCGTCACTCACCATCGTCTACAATTATTTTGATTCATGTATTCCACTTAAGGAAACTCTGTAACTGATACGACTCGAACCTGGTCCTTGTTGTAACGGGCATCTCAAGTCTAACCAGGACTAGAGACCAACCCCGATACCCAATCCAAACAACCACCATATATCCTAATTTGGATAAATTCAGAACATATAACAAGATGGCATATTTAACAATGTGATAACTTTAGGATAAGTCTATATCTGAGACCAACCCAACCAAGTCAATCCATCCAATAACAAACCAACTAAACCAAAAAGTATAATCCAATGTATATTATATATAATCATTACCATTCCATATCCAAGTCCACAGTTGTCCATAAAAAGCCTCTAAACCAAATTGAAGAGTATCTAGTTGGGACATGCCCTCGACCATAGCAAAAAACCAAGTCTACAAAAAGACAAAAGTATATAAAGAGATCTATGTCATGAAATGGATGTCTTCCAAACTATGGAAGCTCACCACTTCAATCCATTAACGACTGTCCCTGAATTCGATCAATGAAAAAGAGGAGTAGTATGGACAAACCTGCATCAAGTGGGGATACAACGCTCGAAGAAGGATTAGCGGGTGAACTCTAGCATGCACTCAGGATAAGAATAAAATAATGCCAACCTTTTAAACCAAGTAAACCAATCATATACATTCACAATAGTTCATATATATATAATCCATGTCGGGAAAAGAAGTCGGGTTTAGCATGCCTTTAATCTCATTAACCTGGGTATGCATAGCTTAACTGTCATAATCCACCCATAGGTTATATTGGTCCAGTTTTACCCCCTGGATGGGCCTCGGTGTGTGTATCCACACGCACTGGAGATACCATAGAAGTAGGGGATTTCTGAATGCCCTTCTCTCTTCATAATTAACAAGCCCCAAAATTGGGCCATGTCGTATGGGCACCTCAAGCCCACATGAATCGGAGGTCCCCTTGATAACCCAACCTAATCATCATCACAACAACCACAAGGGTCATGTGAATCCCGACCTTATAATAAGGTAGAAGAAATATAAGTCTAATAGGCAATACTTAGACAATATCTAATATTTCATTAAGGTCAACAATCTAGCCAATAAACCCAAGTCCATAGTCATCCACAAAACTTCTACCAAACTGAGTCAATAATATGTCGTGACATGCCATGGATAATAGACAAGTACCAAACCTATACAAGTCTATGACATAGGATAAAGAGACTATGTAAGGTAGGTCTTCCAGAGAATGGAAGCTCACCACTTCAAGGTCAATGCCCGAACTGCACGAACACCTAATCACTGCGTAGAAGGAGAAGAAAATACTCTGACCTCTTTGTCGCTTGGGGACATAGTGTTCAGAGCCGGTTAGCAGTTGGGGCACTAGCATGTAACTCAAGGATAAGGATAAATAGTGCACTTGTTCAACCAACCCTCCTAGGAAATTTTTCTCGTATACTCTAATATTTTTGTCAATCACATATTCCATGCATTATCCCTTGAAGATACACATAGAATTTTCAACTAACCAGGACACATACTAAAAGTTTTTTGCCTCTCTCTTTCTTCACTCTGATATCCTATGATAAAATGAGAATACAACAATCTTTTCTTTAATAAGGAACATTTACTCTTTTCCATCTAAGCAATTTTTTATCATCACTATGTTGACATAAGGAGAGGTCACTAAAAGGTAGGAACATTAGGACCTAAAGCATGAAAAAATACTACACATAACTTTGACACTTAACTAAGGCCTGCGAAATAGAGTATCAACATCATGGATTCATCAAAGAGATCTAATCTGAGGAAATACATGATATAATATGAATTTTGCTCATCATTAAGAGTGTAGAATGAGTACTTGGAATAGATCATACTATAAAGCATGAGTACATGAGTCATAAGTTGCATGACCTGAGTTTGGGGTTAATAAATTTGTCGAATATGATTCATATTACTGAGTGAAATGGAACTATTATACTAGAAATTGGAAGCATACATGATTCTATGAAAAGTGCATTAATATGAGCTATGATCATGGAGTTGACTTGTAAGGCATGACTAGATGTCGTGATAACTAAAGTACAAAGTACTAGTCATCATATGAGAACTTGAATACTTACTAACTTAGAATCTTCATGAGTATCACCATACGCTTAGTTCACACCATCTAGATTTTCAACTTTTTTTCTATTAGCTCAATCATCCAAGTTTCAAACTTAGATTTTAACACTTAACATGGATATTCACAAACTTTTTAATGAACTATACTAACTTCATTCATGAACACTCCCTTAATATATACTATCCTTAACTTTCTTTAGTTTCAGCAATCATCATCACATACTTACAACCTTCTTGACAACATACTTGCCTCACTAAACACATAATCTGCTTCTTTTCTGTCATAGCCTGCTAATATCACATCTCTAAACTTATATTTTATTCTAAACCATTAGAATTACTATTACATAAACATACCCAATATCATCAACCTATAACCAATAACTTAGCTGGTAAGAACATCATATACTACATAACTAGCCTCATTCACACTTAGAAACTTAAGGGTACTATTAAGCGCACACACACATTAAAACTTAGAAATAATACAATCCCATATCACCTTGGGTACACCTCTAGATCAAAACTATGCCATCATACTTAACTTCAAATCAATAAACATAAATTCTTGCATACACTATTTTAAGTTGTAATACCCCAAACTTTCTTTTAAGTCAAATCTAGTCTCCAGAAGAGTTAGTGATGACTTCCTAAATTATTAATAGTTAAATCAGATAGAATTTCCCTAATTTTTACTTTTTATCATATGGGAAATTGAATTATCTTTCCAACGATACCAATTTCTTCCAAATCCGATATCGGAGTAAAAAGTTATTGATGTTTTACTGAGAGCTGTCAGAACCACCCAGGTGCGACGGGTAGGTTGACGGACCGTTGATCTAGTGACGGACCATCGCCTAAACCATTGCAACTAAGGTGGTAAGTTAATATTCTGGCTAAGGTGTGATTAATAGGTTGACAGACCATCGAACTTGCAATGGACCATTGCCTAAGTCGTCGCTACTAAGGTAGTGAGTCCCTATTCTAGTCCACGTGCGATGGTCAGAACGACGGACCTTCGAGCCAGCGATGGACCATCGCACGATACATCGCAGATCCCATTCAGCAATTTAAAGTCATTTTAAAGGGTGTTTTGGGTCTTTTCCACCCGTTTCAACCCCTAATTATACCAGACAATAGCTCATAACTTCATTATTTATTTACAACACTAAATTAGGGTCGCTCTCAAAGATCAATCTCCAAGAACAAGAAACTCTAGGTGCTTAATTCCAAGTCAAGAACTCAAGCTTTCCTCCACCAATCTTCAAGAAATCATACACCCAGGTATGTCAAGTGTTCATTCATGGATTCCTTTCATCCATGAAGCCCAAGAATCAAATTTTTAAATTATAAATTGTGATGTTTATGTTGTGGATTGATTCTGATCATGTTGATGTTGTGTATGATACCCAAGTTGGAATTGTTAAATGTGTTTTCATAAATTTATGCTAGCATGTGGATTGAAATCTACTAAATTGTGTTGATTTATGCAACTATGATGAATTAATTTAATGTCCATGCCTAAGCTTATAGTTATGCATGCAAGGTGTTTGATAAAATGCCTAAGAGAATAGGAAATATGCCTTATGACTCAATTATGACCAAAATGATGAACCTATACTTTACCCTTATGTTCAAAATGACGTCCATGTTATTGTTATGCATTGAAATTATTTGATGGATTGTTCATGAGATTAGCCTATGAAATTATGACATGTTTATATGCTTTCCTATTCATTTACCAAACCATGATAATCAAGTTCCTCGTGAAATTCCCCAATAATTGTATTATAAATTGTTGATTATGGTCGTGAGTCCAGGAAGTATCATGTCTTGTCAGTTTCATGCTATCGATTCCTGAGGGTACGTGTACCCGATAATTTAGCTGTGTGCCTAGAGCCAGTGTCATATTTTCAAGATACTTTCAGTCAAGCCATGTTCAGTAGAATTCAGTCAGTCTCATAACTAAGGAAAACTCAGTAATCTCAGTAATCTCAGTCAGTTATCAGATCTCAGTAATACTCTGTCAGTTAATGGAACTCAGTAAACTCAGTCCAGTCAGTTCAGTATATTTAATTCAGTGTCTAATCAGATAAGAGTAGGATTTGGCACCAAGTGAGCCCAAGGATGGGAACTCACCTGTGAGTAGAAGGTGTGATTCTTAGAAGAAATTCTTGCACTCCAGAACTACGTAGCCAGCGTAGGTTGAGACATATAACCTATTAGATGAAGATTGATGAGGTGGCTTAACTTGTTAGATGAGGGTCCCATTGTTCTCCTTAGAGTACCTGTTAGATGAGGGATTACTTACAGATTTTCCTTACCAGTGGCGCGGTATTGACACCCTTCCAATTGGGTTACAGATTGGACCCCATCTTAGCTATAATACATTATTTGGGGCATGTCGGTTAGATGACTACTTCCCACAGTTTTAGTATAGAATAAGGACAGTTGAATACAGTCATTCAGTCTCAGTAATAGAACTCAGATAGTTCTACAAGATTCAGGACTGTTAGATACAGTCAGCTCAGAACAGTACGGAACTCAGCTAGTTCCATCAGAAACTAAACTATCAGATACAATCGCTCAGTATTAGTTATTTCAGTTATATAGATATCAGTATCTCATGTTATCAGTAATCAAACTCAGTAATCATGTTATCAAGAACTCAGTTATAGTTATTAAGTAGTCATGTATGTATTCTCACGTTTATGTTATACAGTCAGTTAGTGTAGTTTATGCATGTGAACCTTTTTGCATTCAGCCTACCCCACATGCATACCAGTACATTCAAACGTACTGACGTATTTGAGCTATGGTGTTTTATACCATAAATTCAGAAGCACGAGCTCCAAAGCATCAGTAGCATTCCAGTCTCTACAGTTAGAGTTAACAGTGAGTCCTCATCCTTCGAGGACATGAACATTACTTTATTATCCCATTAATTAATTTATTTTAGTAGTTGGAGTTAGTTGGGGACATGTCCCATCAACTCTTTATTCAGACAGTACAGTCAGTTAGAGGCTTTTTAGACTAAAGTATGCTCAGACAGTTTATTTTAGTTGTTTTGGGTATTTCATACCCCATCCATATGCTATGTTTTATCAGTTATGTTACAGTTTTAAACTTTACAGCCTTAAAGCCTTTATTTCCGCATTTATACAGTATATTATGCAGTGTTTAAGTACAAATATCAATTATGGGTTAGCTTATGGTCCTTCGGGGTCATGAGCACTATGTAGCGTTCCAGGTACCATATTTAGGGCGTTACACAAGCCTGCCGATTCACCTTTCATACAACTAGCCCAATGAATACATAATCTACTAAATACAAACAAACACTATCCCACTTTACTGTTGTTAAACTTCTAGGTACATGCTTCTAACTCTAGATTATATGCTTCCATCGGATTCTGAGAAAGGATCTTAGGGCACATATGATTTAGGCTTAGTGCATGGTTTTTTTATAAATAAGAATGAACTCTTTCAAAATTTAGAGCATAAGGGCGCTAATGGGATCCCTTTAATCTCGCATGCAATCCCATAATTGTCTGTGGGGGATTGTCTGAGAAAACTCTATTGATAATAACTTAAGATTTACTATTTTTGTTACCTTGAAAATAAGACACAGTTAACATGAATGGAGCATGCTGACAATCGATATAAGTTTGTTAGAGAACCTTTCTACAGCATGATCTGAGACATGAAAGAAGGGAAACATTTCTTAAATGCCCTATAGCCTCTCGAAGAAATGTACATATGTCTTTATACTATTCCGTAAGACTCTACATGACATGGCTTGATAGCCACCCTAGTACACTTGAACCTTGTGCTTTGATACCAAGTTTGTCACGACCCGAGTTTACCCCTTAGTCGTAACACAGTTCTTAGAACCACAAGTGATTCCAAGCTAACCCATGTACTAGCATACTTCTTGAGCAATTGATTTACAATATATTTAAAACTAAATTTACAGAGTGGAAACATAATCATAACGAAGTCTTAAGAAATGTAATACTGATAAATTTTACAACATGATAAAATTGAAGACAGACTGGAATTACATAGCATGACTTTGACTGACTATATATGAAGCCTCTACTATACTGACTATAGATAGCTGGGACATGCCTCCAACTACCAGTGATCAATACATATGGATAATTAAAATACAACACATAAACTGCAATGGTCTAGAGTTCCTGAAATATGAGAACTCATCACCTGTTGGCTCTGGTGTGGACTAATTTTGGTACCTACATTATGAAATAATGTAGACACACAGACATATATATGGTCAGTACTTTTGGAATGTACTGAGCAAGTAAGGGTGAATGCAATAAGTAAAATAGAATAGATACATAATCTTAACACATGCATGCCTTGTGCAAGTAGACTCACTAAGAGACTGAAAGTTGAAGTATCTTAAAACATGTGTAACAAACATAATATGATAAGATGGTGAATCACTACACTTAGTTTCTTAAAACTTTACTTTTGCAGAATACAAATCAGACAGCACACTGCTCAAGTAATTAAGTAATCAATATACAAATCATATATTACTATACCAACATTATGTATCCTATGCAAGAAACATGAATAATAATCTTAAATTTACACAGAAGTCAAATTCACAAACTCTATATTTGTTGCTTTGTAGAATTTTCTGTCAGACCAACAAGTCTCATCCATCGATTTGGACTTCGGCCAGTTGGGGTTCAAGACATAAGTAGCAACAGAAGATACAAACACAACTCTCTTAATATTTTCTCAGAGCATGCCTTCGAAACATTAACTGTGCCTTTTACTACAGGCTCAACAAGTTCAACCTGTAATCTAGACATTGAATATATGAAGGGTTTAACTTTCTTTTTGCTGACGTCTAATACCATATGCTAAAGATCACTATCCTAAATAACCGAAGATCCATCAGGAGTTGTATCCTCGTGGAACGAATCTGTCGACCTATGCCAGTGGACTGGAGTAAAAAGAGCAGCAAAATTGTCTTGTTATCATGAATATCAAATGATCTTTAATATTAGTATCTTACAAATTTTCACCCGATCAGCATTTTACATCCTGAATAAAAAATATGGGCTAGGGTATTCCGACCTATTACTTCACGATTTCATCCGTCCTCTGAAACGTTAACATATATCAATCCTTTCATATATCCTCCAGGAAAAAACTTAGACAAATAGTAAGCAAGCAAAATTCTTAAATTACATGAGATTATGAGACTTACATTCTAGTGATGATCCTTGCATCACCTAAGTCTCTCATCTGCAAAGTGGACAAGACCATAAAAATGAGCATAATAAGTTTTGATGTACTTAGTCAAGAAATATAATCATGCATATCCTCTCTATGAAATCAGTAGCAATTTGGTTATCAAAGAAAACGACCGTAACTTGATTTTCTTAGCATCCCTTTACACAACTAAATAAATGAACACCTTAACTTGATTTTCTTATCACCCCTTTACACAACTTGATAAAAATTAGAGAGAGAAAAAAAGAAGTGTGGGAAGAAACTCTATGTCAGCTCATTTTAAGCCTTTTAAGTGCTTAAAATTGAGTGATAAAGTTGTATGCCATGTCAGACTTCTATATTCACGCGATACATTCCTCCCTACTTGAAGTGTCTATATGACCACTAGCAAAATCGAAGTATCTAACAGACAATTTATGCAAAGTTTAAGAGCTATCTATGTACTTACACAAGAAAGATAGGAAACATCATCTCACAGCCTATTCAGTAAAAGAAAAAACAGATCACATCAAAATTTACCTCATCAAACTTTATGGAAAACAAGTTCAGTGAAGTAAGAATTCCTCCATTTCGCCCAAGATTTAATTGCTTCATGACTTCTTTGTATCAAACATTGTCTCTAATATCGATTCACCAAATGGCAGGGTCAAGACAGTAGGATTAAGGTTCACGATATAACCCCAAAGATTGGATTCCATTGTGTGGCAAACAAGATGATGGAGAAACGTAGTTTTTTCACTACATAATCGTCAACCAAAACAAGTGTTATAGCAACTCTTCCCAGTAAAAATTAGATCACGAAAAACAACTTGGGACAAATATAGTATCTCCAAAATAGTATACATATGAATCCTTAAATCAAACAATTAGGACTTTACCATGACATCAATTTACTTATGTATCCACAAGATTCCTTAATTACTTGGCACAATAAAAAATGTTACTCCGTCTGTTCGCTTTTACTTGTCACTATTTTCCTAATTTGATTGCTATTTTTACTTTTCATTTTTGAAAAATCAAATAAAGCCGAAATTGTGTTTCCATGTTTTACACTTAGCATTAATTAGTTTTTCCTCGAATTATTTTTCAATACCTATTGCTAAATATCTATTAATATGAGTAATGTGGTAAAATCACTATTCCAATTATCGTTTTCGTAATGAGTGTGTCATGTCAAAAGTGACAAGTAAAACTGAAATGGAGGGAGTATCATCAACTTAGAAACAAAGAATAGCGAGGACACCAACAAAACTATTAAATTTAGCTTGTATTCGGGCAACTCTTACATATATACGGAAATGATGGAGCAACATACCTGGCTAAAATATACTTCAGTGTTTTACTAAACATTGGTTACAAAATTTGAAGCAATGTCACAAACACGAAAAAGCAAAAAAGCTAGTCTTTAAACTTTCCTTTTAAAAACTACATAACTGTGCACATGCCCCAGGTGCTTTGGAGATGCTTGGAGGTGAGTGGAGTCCCGGTGGCATATATCAGAGCAATTAAGGACATGTATGATGGAGCTAAAACCCAGGTGAGGACAGCGGGAGGAGACTCAGAGCATTTCACTATCTTGACAGGATTGTATCAGGGATCTACTCATAGTCCCTTTTTGTTTGCTTTGGTGATGGATGTGTTGACGCGGCGTATTCAAGGAGAGGTGCCTTGGTGTATGCTTTTTGCAAATAATGTAGTTTTGATTGATGAGATGTGGGAGGGGGGGTGAATGATAAATTAGAGATGTGGAGACAAACTCTTGAGTCTAAAAGGTTTAGGTTGAGTAGAAGTAAGACAGAGTATTTGGAATACAAGTTTAATGATGTGAGGCTGGAGAATGAGGTGGTAGTGAAGTTGGAATCATAGGTGGTATGTAAGAGGGATAGTTTCAAGTATCTTGGGTCCGTGATTCAGAGTAACGGTGAGATTGACGAGGATGTCTCGCACCGTATTGGGGCGGAATGGATGAAGTGGAAGCTCGCTTTGGGGGTGTTGTGTGATAAGAAGGTGCCGCCTAAACTTAAAGGCAAATTCTACAGGGTGGCAGTCCGTCCGTCCATGTTATATGGAGCGGAGTGTTGGCCAGTTAAGAACTCCCACATTTAAAAAATGAAGGTGGCGGAAATACGGATGTTGCGTTGGATGTGTGGACTAACTAGGGGGAATAGAGTTCAGAATGAGACTATCAGGGAGAAGATTGGTGTAACTCAAGTGGAGAATAAGATGCGGGAAGTCCGATTGAGATTGTTCGGACACATGATGAGGAGGGGAATGGATGCCCCGGTTCGTAGGTGTGAGAGGCTAGCTTTGGATGGTTTTAGGCGGGGTAGGGGTAGGTCGAAGAAGTACTGGGGAGAGGTGATTAGGTGGTACATGGAGCAGTTACATCTCACTGCGGACATGACCCTAGATAGGAAGATCTGGAGAACGCAAATTAGGGCAGAAGGCTAGGGTCAGTTTGGGTCGCTAGTGTAGGGCATTACTTGGTAAGGGTATTATTCTTGTTATGATACCTTATTTCATTCTTTATTATGGATCTGTTTACTTTTCTCTATTTACTATTACTTGTGGGTGTCGTATTTATGTTATGCTATCTTGTTCCATGCTTTACTATGAATTTGTTTAGTATTCCGTGTCTCGAACCGGGGGTCTATCGAAAACAGTCTTTCTACTTCTTTAGAGGTATAGGTATGGACTGCGTATATCTTACCCTCCCCAGACCTCACTATGTGGGAATACACTGGGTTTGTTGTTGTTGTAATTGTGTAGAAATCAGTACCAATTTTGTTTTTAGCGCTTTCACCCCAAAAATTCTTCCATACTATCAAAGCCTATCAGCACAATACCCCACTAACAAACCAATGTGAAAGAGCTCAAACAAACCACAAATAGAACTTCTGAGAAAAAAATCAAAAACCCTAACATAATCAGTGTATGCAAAACACTGAAAATTCAACCACAAAGAGAAAATCTGTTGAAAAAATTTTAGATTAATAAAGATGCAACAGGAAATATCAAAAACCCCACAAACAGAAATTTTGAGAAAAAAACATTTCCATTTCGAGTAAATAATTATTTATCAAGATTTTTAACGCAATAATCTAACAACCCTAAGTGAAATAGCTCAAAAAACCCTAAACCTATCATTTACAAGTGACTTCTAACATAGAAATTAAGAAATTAAAAGAGGAGAAACAATTAAAATTATGAGATATAGAATCTTACCTCTAATTTCGATTCAAAATTCACCTATTGACATCATTTCGACTGATATTGAGTGATTTCCTTTTCTCAATTGAGAGAAAAGGGAAAGGAGACTGTTTTTTGGAGAGAGACGAATGATACAATATTGAGAACAAAGTGAAATAAAAGACTTAGTCCTAATATTTATTTGGTCGGATAACGGATTTAGCAATAGATAAAAATTTGTTTCTCCTTATTTATTAAAGATATACTATTAGTTGGTCAGGCAACGGATTCAGCAACGGATTATAAATGCGTTGCTAGTTATTTATTAAAAATATACCTAATATGTTTTCTAAGAAGGATAAAATACTTCTAGTGACAAAACTTTTGTTGCTATTTCCGTCTCCACCATGTCAAAAAAAAAATTCCTCTCATTTATGTCGCTAATTTTGTCACCAAAATAAAGGCGATAATATTTACCGCCAAAATATAGCAACGCATTTAATATTCTATCTCTAATCCATCACTAATTAGGCTATTAATTTTAATTTCATTTATTTAGCAATAAAATTTCTATTTTGTTGCAATTCTGTCGTTAATTAGTGACGAAAATGGGCTTATTGTTAGAAATCCGTTGCTAAATGCGGTTTTTTTTGTAGTGAGATGAACACTGAATACAAATTCATGCAAGTATCTGAATTTGAACAATGAACTGTGGATTGTGGACTGTAGTAGCTACCATTAACCAACATACCAATCTGAACTAACTGTGGTTCAACCTATAACCCCAGTCGGATAGGTGTTTAGTACCTTTCCAAGGGTACAAATACTTACTGACATGGATCCACTAAATTAATTGATGTCTGAAAGAACTAAGGCAAGCTTGGTCTGACGTGTGACCCTTTAGAACCTAGGGTGGCACCATATTTCTAGAACTTAGGGACTTCTATGAAATGTCTCAACCTAATTGACGGGTGAGCCTCCATCCCTGCATTCACTCAGTGCTAAGTACTACTCCCAATTGAATGACACTGATAACTGAAAATGTTTAATATTAATAATAATATTTTGAGAATCGACAATAAATGCATAATTTGAAACATTCAATAATATGTATGCTGGAGAATTTAGCATTCGTAAGTGTATGTATGAAATCCTAGGTGATCGAGTATTCATAACCCACAATCTCTAAAGAATGCAACTAATTATGGCAATATTAAACTCTGAACAAAATAAGAAATTTCATAACTCAAGTCCGAAAATCAAGAATTCGTCAATATAATGAGATTTTTTAATTATGAGTATGGAAAGATTCTCAAATTTATGGAAAAATATATATCCATAGTCTAGTTAAAGAAATAAAAAAAAAATTCACACTTCACATGGAAAGCTAAGCTTGAAGGGTGAATTAAACATGAGAAATTAAGTTAAACTTTGGGATTCAATGGGTGGAAGTAAACCTATTGATGAAATCCCACATACCTGAGATTAAAAACCTTGATGAACTCTTTGGATTTGAAGTTTGAAATTAAAGAATCCTAATTTTTGCCTTTGGAGAAAAAAATCCCTTCTTTCTCTGTTTTCTCTCAATGTGTTGATTGAATTTTGGGCTAATGAAGAATTTGGGACATTTTACACTAATATTCAAGCCTTAGGATAGCATAAATGAGTTTTTTCTGTGTTTAAAGAAAGGGAAAATACCAAAAAAAAAAACTTTGGAAATGTTATAACATTGCAGAACTGTCATAGTTGACGGTTTGGGCGACGGACCATTCTCCCATGACCAACCATCCCAAAATGATCAAATTTTAGTCTTTGTACTTAAGGTGATTATTTAGCATGACGGGTCATCGTTGGTGCAATGGTCCATCACCCAGGCCATCGCAACTAAGTAGATAGACTCTATTTTGGTAAATCGAGCATAACTTTTTACTCTGATATAAGATTAAGAAAATTGGTGGCATTGGAAATCAAATTCAATTATCTATATTTTGGTGGATCTTGATCTCAACAAGTCATAGTAATATGAGAGTTATGATTGATTGAAGTTGATTAGAGCAATATTCTTCCCAAGAATTCAACTAGTAAGAGATATTTTGACTTGTCTATAATCTAGGAGTTATTTGTGGCCTTAATATATGTATAAGTCACTTAAAAACTACCAAAATATGATGTTTGATTTTTGTATGACCTTGAAGAATGGTTCTAATAGTGGCTTGGATTTTCGGGATGTTACAATATCTCCTACTTGAGGTTATTCGTCCTTGAATAAAAACTAAGCTGAATTATTAGCGAAAATGTTGTAATCCCCACATTAAAATCCTACAAGATGAATAATGACTTGATAACTGAGTCTATAACTGATATGTGGTTTGAAAAAGAAATCATGAATGCAATTTTATGACATAAAAATATTTGGGTGGCTTGAAATGGAAAAAAATTAATAAAGGGTAAACTATAACCTTAGGCTGGGACTGAGTTTGAAGAGAAACGATGGGGGTACCTAGTCATCATATCTACCTCTGTTTACCAAGTAGCTCTCTCTCTACTGACTTATTTCTCCATAGAACCTTTACCAAAGAAACCTCCTTATTTCTCAGCTTATAAACTTGACGGTCAAGGATCTCAACTAGAACCTCTTCGTAAGAGATACTATTGTTCATACCCACACTCTCTAAAAGAAAAATCATTTTGTATCACTAATACATTTCCTTAGTAAGGAAACATGGAAGACAGGATGAAACATCCTGTGTTTGGGTCCTTGAAATTTTCTTGACCTATGGTCATACTGCCTAGATTACGACTCTCCCTATGAGACGTCGGGTGTCATTGCTGGTCATAGGAACCTAATCGTATCTAGGAAATTGTGGGTGCCCATAGATATTGTCAAGACTATGACTGGAGGTCACGAGTCGTAAGGTGACCCTACAAGTAGTAAGGTCGCCCGTAGAAACTGGGCAATAATTTTTCAGTGTTTTTATTAAGGGCACTTTAGATATTACCTCTCTTCCCCAATCATGACCCATGACTTAAATCCCCTTTAGGGTATCATTATCACTATAAAACAAATCAAAATAACTTCTCAACCTCTCTCAAATCCCTAAGGTCAAGAACACTTAGGGTTTCCAAGAAGTTTGTAAATTAGGGCTCTCAAAGGTGATTTTTCTCCATAATTGTGACAATTTCAGGCAAGTTAACCCTTCCCCAAATTTTATTTTGTGAAAAGAATTTTTTTTAAATGGTTTAATTGTATGGATATGACTGTGGGTTATGATATGGGTTGAGAATATTAGAATGGATGATTCTTGAATTATTTCTTATGGTTTTCATTAGTTGTTCATGCTTTGAATTGAATGTTTTTGAACTAATGGAGTGCATGGTGTGGGAATTGGAATGGGGGTTTGAGGTAATCCCCCAGATTGATGTTTTGAACTTGGAAATTGATTTTGAACAATTGTATTCCCTCATCCCACTTGTGTAAATGGTTTTGAATTGTGGAATAGTCTCTCTATTTGACTTACACACCTATTCTATTGCATTGTAGAAATTATTAAACAATGAACATGGATTTTTAAAGCCTTATTGGCTATGTTTTGATTTAATGAATAAAGGGGGTCGAGGCATTTTTTGATGAATGGTAATCCTACCACTCATTCACACTAATCATGCATGCATACTACCATTTTTGTAGTAGAAACTGAGGCATTATATGGATTTAAGTACACTAACATCCATATTTTGCAGGTATAAAGTGGAGAAGGTAAGCATATGTGGAATGGAGCTAAAAAGGGAGCAAATGGAAGCAAAAGAACTGCAGTTGGAAACCTGAAACAATCAACCTCAGTTACCATGACAGCGGTCGTAGTCAGTCCAGGTGGTCAGCCAAGCACGGTCACGAAACCTAACCACGGTCGCAGAACCATGATCATGGATAAACACATGTGATCATAGATCAGTGGGAACAGGCCCAAGGGCAGATTTGTAAAATGTCATGGATAAATCCTAAACCATATATAAGCAAAAACCCTTTCTTATTTGGGTATTTCTTACCTCATAACATAGTTTTGAATTCCAAGCTTGAAACCCTAATTCAAAAAGTGTGTAATTAACTTGGGAGGCTCAAATTTCTTAGTTTCTTTCTGAAAGATGAATGCTTGGGTTGATCCACATGGTATATTTCTGTTTACTTTCTTCATGAGTAGCTAAGTAATATAGTCTTGGGGTTATGTTGAACTAGAGTATAATTGTGTGTGGATATTATTGTGTTTCCATGGATTTTAGTTTTTGAGTATGGATTTCACCATTGCTTGAGCTTATATGATGGAATTTGATGGGTGAAAACTCTAAATCTCCAAATGGGTTTGATGAGTGAAAGCTCCAAGCTCTAGAAACCCTTTGTCATCCTCAAAAGAGGGATTTAGGTGAATATTAGGTAACCCATCACATCCTTAAAAGAGTGTTTTTGGGGGATAAAGAAATAATGAATAACTAAACCTATGGTTTACTATCCTTTGCAATCTTAGAAATAAGTACTTAGGGAGTGTAAATCATGCCAAGAGCATCATCCTAGAAATAGGGATGCTTGGTTGAGATTTTGGGTGATTATATAATCTCTATACTTGTTAGGTGCTCGAAAGAGCCAATGGGTGAAATCGTTGGGGTCTTATTGAAAGATTGACCTCTAAGGATACATAATTCCAAGATCTCTCCAACCCTTGAATTCAAACAAAAGATAGCATTTACCGCGTATTTATTGAAGATTGTGTGAAAAGTTTTCAAATAATTCCCCCATTTAATTATACATGTCATTTTCATTAGCATTCTAGGTAACCTTATAGTAGTTTGAGTACCCCTAGGTTTGAAGTCTATAGCATTCACTCCTTGAGATTTAACCCCAATTTATATTGGCTTACTTGACAATGACCGCCTCACCCCTCAATCATGAGAGTGATTTGAGCATTATCAAAATGGTGTCGTTGTTGGGGAGTGAAATATAGATTTCACTTTTTTGGTGCGATTCTTACTTGGGAATACCCAGAGTGAGGTGATTTACTTTATTTGTTATTTTTGAATATTTTGTAGGCTATCAAATTGTGAACGGAGCGATGAGCGATAATGCAAGTAATTTGGGCCCCTTTGATTCCCCACTAAACGATGAATGCCAATTAAATGAGACGGGGAAAATAAGTGCAATTCACATCCCACCAACCAACGAGAATAGTGTGTTTCATGTGACTAGAATTATTCTTCACATACTGCAAATGAAAGAATTATATGGGGGTCAAGCATATGAGGACCTAAATTTCCATTTGAAGAATTTTGTGGAGTTTGTGCGCCATTTAACATAGCACATATTACACAAGAATCCATTCGGCTTCGACTCTTCCTATTTTTACTAACTGACAAAGCGGTGTTATGACTCTTCTCACTTCCACCCAGTTCAATTACATCTTGGGAGAAGCTTACCACGGTGTTCCTTAATAAATATTTACCACCATAAAAAATTCTTCAAAAGCGAGTTGAGATTGTGAACTTCCAACAAATTAATGGAGAACCATTGTTTGAAGCTTGGGAGAGATTTAATGGAAATCTAGCTCAATGTTCAAACCATGAAGTCCTCGATAAAATGATCCTTGAGATTTTCTATAGAGATCTTGACCCATTGAACAAAAATGTGGTGGATAATGCGGTGGGTGGCTCTATAGTAAAATTGCATTAACTTGCAGCCTTCCGATTGGTAGGTAAAGTATCAAAACAAAATTGGGGGTGGCACACCTGTGATTCTGATGCTCCTAGGACCCCTTATACTACCTTTGTGGTGACTAATGAGCAAAGAAAATGAGATGAGAAGAAGGAGGAGAACATGGCCAAGATGATGACCCAACTTGAGATTTTAACGAAACATGTTATCGGTGCACCCGTAAAAGCGGTAAATGCCATAGAATCAAAGCCTTATAAAGATGATGATGAGACAAAAAAGTTGGATGAAGAAATTCGATACTTAGCATACTACTTTGGGGGTTCCCACCCCGCCTATCAAAGGTAAGGTGGGAACAAAGGTTAGATGGATCATGATCGAGAGAGAGATTGGAGAGATAGGAAATGTGACTATGCCTACTATATTCCTCCTCATGATAGGTCTAAGGCCAAAGATTCAAATTTCATCGACCCCAAAAAGTTCAAGACCGAAGATATTTTAGCAAGAATCTTGAGTAAAGTTGAAGGTATGGACAAAATAGTCCGTGAGTTAAAGGGTGACTTCTCCATACTCTTCCAAATATTGGTGTCTCACTCTACCTCCATCAAACAATTGGAGACCCAAGTCGGGAAAATCTCCATGCAACTAAATGCAAGGGCTAGAGGTGGACTTTCGAGTGACACAATTGCTAACCCAAAGAATAAAGCACAAGTCCTAGCAATTGTCACTAGAAGTGGAAAAGCACTTGATGAGAACCTTAGAGGAGATGTGAGTGAAAATATGCCCAAAGTCAAGGCAAAGAAGGTGACGCCTCAAATAAGAGAGGCAAATGATGAGAAAGAGAGAGATGAAAGCGATGAGGAAGTGGGCAAAGTTGAAAAGCCGCAAGGAGAAGTAATGCCAACCATCCATGATCCTCCTCTGTTCCCTCAACGGTTGCATAAAAAGGAAGAGAGTGATAACTTAAGAAAATTTATGATAAAACATAGCAATCTTTCAATAAATATCCTATTACTCGAGGCGATTCAAGAGATTTCGGGACACGCTAAGTTAATGAAGAAGTTAATGTCCAAGAAGAATCTCGTTGAGGGTGATACCTTTAAGGTTACTCATGGGTGTAGTGCTAGCATGGATAGCAAATTCACGGAAAAGAAAGATGACCCCGTAGCATTCACTATCCCTTGCACCTTTGGGACTCATGAGTTTGCAAAACTCTTTGTGACCTTGGTGCAAGCATCAACCTAATTCCCGCTGTCATCTATAAGAAACTTATCTTGGACACTCCTACACCAACCTCATTGTGACTTTTGATGGTAGACCGGTCCATAAAAAGGCTGGAAGGTATATTGTTTGATGTCCTTATGAAGGTGGATAAATTTATTCTCTCAACGGATTTTATAGTATTGGATTGTGAGATGGACCAAGAGGTTCCTATCATTCTTGGTCATTCTTTCTTGGACACCGAGAGAGACATTGTCAATCTATAGTTGGGGGAGATGAAATTTTGGGCACAAGAAGATGAGGTCTCGTCCAAAATTTACAAGTCAAAGAAGCAAACTACGGAGCTTCAAGTAGTATCCGTGGTGGATATTGAAAATGAGAAAGTGAATGATGAGGGGTTTGAGGACCCGCTGTGACATTAAAAAAAGAAACATCATTCCATAATGATAAATAAGGTGCTAGGTGGGAGGCAACCAACAAATTCCATGAGAGTGGCTCGTATCCTTTTTTCTATGTCCCGTAGTGTAGATTTTGTCTTTTGCAATTGAATAACCCATGCATTTGTGGCACCTTGGATTGAATTGAATAAGCTTAAAAAGGGCAAGTGTGCAAGTCTGCTTTGAAAAATTTGAGCAGGGAAAAATCTGTGAAAATTGAGTAAAATGTTGAACAGGGGAAACAGGGGAACAAAACTAATCTCAGTTACCGCGATCACGACTCCCGCGCGCGATCGCGGTTTTACAGGTATTAATGATCGCAGTCCCCTAACCACGGTCGTGGTCACTTCAGTCATTTAACTCCTAGTTTCCCCTCATTTCCCTCACACTCCCTTTCAAGATTGTACTCTCAAATTTAGGCTAAACTTTGGTCAAGTTGTGAGCTCTCAAACAACCTCTTTGCACATTCCTTTTTGTATCACAACTTTGGTAAGTGACATGAATCCATGTTTTTATTTTCAAAAATAGGCCATAGAGTGCATGATTAAGAAAGGGCCTAAAATTGCTAATTGTTATGCTTTCCATGTTGTTATATTTATTATTGGTGTGATGTTGACTGCGTGATTGAGGTACACACAAGTGGAGAAATCTTGAGTACCCAATAGTGTGTATGAAAGGTAGACCAATGAGATATGCACACCAAGTGTTTGATAAATTTCTCAAATGAACTTTCAATAGTAATATCTGCTTTTTGAAGGGCACATTCATACACACTTGTAGCATTGTTCGCATGACTTTCATTTGCACCCATGTTATAGAACATGCTAGCAGTCTAAAATTTGGAAAAATGTGAGCATACACAACTTACACGGAACCATCCTCAAGTGTCGCGATCGTGATCCTAGACCACGACTGCGGTAACGCGAACACGGACCTAATTCGTGATTGCGGTAACTGAGGACAGGTCCTTGCCAGGTCAAAAATCTTGCACTTCCAAGTTTTATCCAGGCAACTCCAAGCACTTAGTCCAATGAACTTTAATGATCAATAGAACACAACTTGCATGATTAAAATGACATTGAAAGATATAATGTGTGTTTAGTGCTTTCAAGACCACCTCATGGATAAGTATGATCATATCCGATTCATGGCACCCAAATTCCACACTCACTACTACAGTGATCTTTCAAAGACAAAGTTTCTTTTGGAAAGAGGGATGTGTTTGGAGAATATGCCAGAGAAACAGCCGACCTTCCATGACAAACTTGAAGCCATAGGGTGGAATTGCTTTGCCCCAGATCCATGTCTTGCAAATGAACAATGGGCCTGTGAATTTTACGCTAATATCAGTGAAGTATCTTTCTCGAAACCACTCAATGTGATTGTAAAGATTCGGTGAAAGACGGTGAAACTTGGGGCTAAATAAATCAATGATGTTTATGGGATCAAACAGGCAAACATGGGTGAATTCAAAGCAAAGGGGTATAAATGAGGAATTGGTTATCACAACGGCTATGTCCCAGTAAGGAAGCCTTGTAGAAAAAACTAAAAACAATATTTCCATGAACTACTTCACTTTCGAGGCTCAAATATGATTGTACATCATTTATAGCCTAGTGTCTCCTTGCACTCACATGACAGCAGTCCCTGAATTGCGTGCTCATATGGTTACTTGTATTTTAAACAACATTCCATTGGATGTTGGTTAACTCATGGTCAATGAAATTGATCATTTCAAAAACAAAGGTGGTACGAAACTCTTTTACACCTCTTTGATTACTGAGCTTTGTAAGAGAGCGAGGGTGGAAGAGTATGCTAGTGATACATGGGTGTGTCCAAGTACCCTCATCTACCCATTAAGAATTTAAGGAGAGGGCGCACCAGGAAAAAGCAATAAAGGAATGATCAACTTAGAAGATCCAACATGTAGCAAACCCTAACCTCATAGGCCAACCACCATGGGACCTCTTGAAGAGATTGGAGTTAATATTGCAACCATTAAAGAGCTTTTGTCTAGCTTGCCTCAATGTCCGAGAGAGACCTCCACCACCCATCACTCATATGTGTCACGTGCCAATTATGACGAGTACAAGGAGGACCAAAAGAAGCAAAAGATATTATTGATCGGCTTGAGAAAGCCTACTCTTCTTTGGAGGCATCATACCGGGACCTCCGGAGCGTACATGTAAAGATTATCATAATGGAGAAAAAGAGTGATGAATTCTTTATCAAGATATGGAGGGGTGAAGGGCTTATGAAAGGTCTTGAAACCCTAAAATAGGCTTTCTACGTCTTGGGTGGACAGCGATGATGAGGCCCCGATTGAGTGGTCAGATCTTGAAGAGAACGGTGATAATGTAGGGTCCGGGAGTGATAGAAGCCCTTGATTTGGATTTAGGGAGAACCCTTATCTCTTTTATTCTTTATTATTTATGCAGTGGGAACACTGCTACCTTTTCAGTTGGGGGTGTCTCCTTATTTATTTGATTTGGTAATGTATTATTGATATTCTGCATACTTTTCTACTCTTTTGGATAATTCTATTTTTTTATTTGCGTTGTAATATTTGAGCACTCTGATGGTTCCCACATCTACATGGAGTAGTATTTTGTTCTTTTTTTCTTTAATTTACAGTTTTAGTTTCTAACCATAGATGCAAGGGAAGTCTGAGTACCTGTGGCATTGATGATTGGGATTCACATTTACATCCATTGGCTAAGTCTTAGTAACCATATGGAAGTTCGCCCATACTATAGTTCGCAATGTAAGACGATAGCTTGGGTTGTTTCCATAATTAGCAAAATTATGCATAGTTCAGGTACAAAAGCAAACACCCCCTTCCATCCAAAAAATTTTGCAAAAGTCAAAGGCATGGATGTGAGCAACTTTGTGAAAATATTCTCTCTCTTTATTTGACTCCAAAAGTTGATTGTGGAAAAATAGGTGACACTCCGCCCTTGTCTCGAGCGAGGAGAACAATTAACCCCCTTCGACAACATTCGCATGTTGTGTGTGTGAGCTTAATTGTCTCTATATTATGTGTACTTATACCATCTTAAACTTGCCCCATTAGTCTTTCAAAACTAAATTTTGGTTGTTCTTGGTGGGTAAAATGATCATAGGCCATCTTGTGATTTTGGAAGCCTACTTTAGCCTAAAATACCCACCAATACATAGGAGTTACCCCTAGTCACCCTCTTTGAGCCTTTGGACTTTTCTTTATCAACCACATTATAAGTCGTGACCCTTCTACTTACTCTCTCTTGAACCCTATCATCCTTGAACTTAAGAATGCAAATTGAAGCTAAAAGCCTAAGTTGGGGGTAATGGAAGGAGAAAGGAAATATAGTGAGCCACGAAGTCATAAAAAGAAAATGAACCTTCAAATCTAGCAAGTAGCATTTTACTTGGAAGGAAAAGATAGTCCAGTGAAAAAATGAGTTACATAATCCTTGAGGCAAGCATAAGAAGTAAGGAAAAAAGGTGAAAAGACTTTGGGTAAAGCAAAAGAGACAAAGTGGGCAAATCAAAAAGTGATTAGTATATGATGTAGAATCTCAAGGAGGGTATAGCCTTATTGTCCTAAATTGCTATCCTACCCTACCATAAACCTATATTACAAGCTCAAAAAAATCCAATGTGATTTCCAACCAAGTGTGGTCATTGTAGTGACAATTGAAAATAGGGAAAACCTATGGCATGGTACTTGTAACATGGAGAGTTCCTTGAGAGAGTGAGTGATTTCACTTAAATTTCCTTATTTCATAATTGGTAACTAGGTGTGTGGACCGTTCTTTCATGTGAGGGGGCATGTGAGTTAATTAAGGTGGGTGATTTTGTCATCTTCCATGCAATGAGATGAGTGGGTGTATAATATGATTGTAGCAGGCTTGTGTGTCACTTCTAGAGTGTTGGTAATTATCACATAGTCTCTCCCCAAGATCCATTTCATCCTTCTTTACTCTATTTTATGATGAGGGGTATTGTTAATACTTTTCTATCCATGTGTGAAAAGCTTTTTGTGGTACCAACTAAGTTGGAGTCTTCATGGTCATTGGGAACATAAATAAGGGCATACATGGAAAGGGTCTCATGTAAAGAGGTGGTATTGCTTGAGGACAACCAAGGGTCTAAGTTGAGGGAGTTGATGAGTGGTAATCCTACCACTCATTTGCACTAATCATGCATCCATAATACCATGTTTTGTTGTAGAAACTAAGGCATTATATGGATTTAAGTGCACTAACACCCATATTTTGATAGTATAAAGTGGAAAAGGTGAGCATATGTGGAATGGAGCTAAAAAGAGAGCAAATGGAAGCAAAAGGAGGGCAGCTGGAAACCTTAAGCAGTCAGCATCAGTTACCCCAACCACGGTCCTCAAGATGCAGTTGCAGTCATTCTAGGTGGTCAGCAAAGTGTGGTCATGAAACCTAACTACGATCACAGATAAACATACGTGATTTTGGATCAGCGGGAATAGGCCCAAGAGCTGATTTGTAAAATGTCATGGATGAATCCCAAATCATATGTAAGACAAAACCCTTTCTTCTTTGGGTATTGCTTACCTCATAACATAGTTTTAAATTCCAAGATTAAAAACCTAATTGGGTAAGTGTGTAATTAAATTAAGAGGCTCAAATTTCTTAGTTTCTTTGTGAAGGATGAATGTTGGGTTGACCCATATGGTATATTTCTCTTTACTTTCTTTGTGAATATCTAAGTAATATAGTCTTGGGGTTATGTTGAAATAGAGTGTAATTGTGTGTGGGTATTGTTGTGTTTACATGGATTTTAGTTTTTGAGTATGGATTTCACAATTGCTTGAGCTTATGTGTTGGAATTTGATGGGTGAAAACTCCAAATCTCCAAATGGGTTTGATGAGTGAAAGCTCAAAGCTCTAGAAACCCTTTGTCATCCTCGAAAGAGGGATTTAGGTGAATATTAGGTAACCCATAACATCCTCAAAAGAGGATTATCGGGGGACAAAGCTATGATGAACCCTATGTTTTACTACCCTTTGCATTCTTAGAAATAAGTGCTTGGGATGTCGAGAGCATCATCCTAGAAATAGGTATGCTCGGTTGAGCCTTTGGGTGGTTATATAAACTACACACATGTTAGGTGCTCAAAAGAGCCAATGGGTGAAATTATTGGGGTCTTATTAAAAGATTGACCTCAATGATCTTCAACCTAGCCTATCTGTTAATTAACAACTACATTCCATAATAAATAAATATTACCCCACATGCTTTACCTCTAAGGATACATAATCCCAAGATCTCTCCAACCCTTGAATTCAAACAAAACATAGCATTTACCGTGTATTTATTAAAGGTTGTGTGAAAAGTTTTCAAACAATTCCCTCATTTAATTATACATGTCATTTTCATTAGCATTCTGGGTAACCTTATAGTAATTTGAGTACCCCTAAGTTTGAAGTCTATAGCATTCACTCCTAGAGATTCGACCCCAATTTACATTGGGTTACTTGACAATGACTGCCTCACCCCTTAATCATGGGAGTTAGTTGAGCGTTATCATTTTCCCAATTTAACTTGATAACAAAAGGAGGTAGTGGCATTTCTCCAACTTGATTTAATGAACAAATGGGGCAGAGGCATTCCCCTAAGTTAATGAAATTATAATGGCATAATTATAAGCTTGCAAGTATACAGTATGATGATACCTACGGTATTTGTTAATGTACAATTTTGTGGTTAACGAATGAGTTATGTGAAACTTGTTTTAATTGGGCTTAGTGGGGTTATATAGATAATCCATAAAGGTATAGGTCTTGAATGACTTGTACTGGAAACACATGTTTGCCAATGTAAGGATTGGTCTTGATGATCATGTGCACAGTTCACACTATATTTGTATCTTGGATTGACATGGGGTTAGGGCATTCCTTGGTCTTCCCTGATATGTCTGTTCATGTGGATAACACATATTGGACCCTTTCAGTAGGGGGAGCTGAACCCATATAGCCCGTGTGTGCCTATTTATGATGGTTGAGCTACATAGTCCAGGATAATGTTTTAATATCAAGCTAATCCTTGTTTTCTACTCCAGCATCTATTATATAAATGTATTCATATATGTGAATATGTATAGTAAGTTTGAAATTGAACTTTTGACTGACATTAATTTACCATTATCCTGAGTTACATGCTAGTGCTCATCCCACTAATCATCTTTGCCCGTTGTATCCCCATGCAATGCAGGGTCTGAAGGCACTTTAGATTTTCTTATATAGTGATAGGTGATCTTAGAGTCGATCATTATGGTGAAATGGTGAGCTTCCATTCTATGAAAGACTTGATCATTCTATCAGTTTTCCTTTCATAAATTAGAATTGAAGACTTTACATTTACATTTTCATTGTCAGGGTCGGGGACATGCCCTGATGTAGGTTGTTTTCTAGTATAGAGGTTTTATGGATTTACTATGGATTGGGTATTGATATTGACACTCTCAGATGTCTTTGAACTTTTTACTGTCTATCTTGTTATATGTTTGAAATTCAACAATTAGTAGGTGTTCTATGTTCTATTATCTAGGCAAAAGGGGTGGTCCTAGATCCTCGGTGGACTTGACATACCCATCATGGCCAGGCCCTGATTTAGTTCATGACAAAGTTGAAATCAGAGCCTAGGTTCATGGTCAATTGGGTGTCCACAAAGCTATGTGAAGTTAAGTCTCTTTCATGGGTATGTAACATGCCACACTTATGAGAGGGAGGCTATAAGACATTTAGGAATGTTTTTATTTCTTGAGTTCTACTTTTGGGATATAGAGTCAATGGTCTTAAAAGTCCTCTAATCTCCATTTATTCATATTTCAGATCATGCCTCCCAGAGATCTGATGCTCGTGAAAATTTTTCTATCCACTTGAGGATAATGTGGGCAGAACTCATCCTGCTTATAGAGTTTAAACCTTATCTAGGGCCCCAGTTCCTTATTGTACTACCCCACGTGGAGTTCTACTGGTCCCTACCAATCCTCTTCAAGCTTTTTGGGTTGATGATGATCATGCCCCACCGCCCTAAGAAGACATTTCTAATGCTGAGTTTTGTCGACCTATTCATCAGTTGACCTAGTTGGTGACATATTTATTAGGTAAATCGGGTCCAACTGGTACTGTTGTGAGTTTTTTCAAGGTTACTCGAGTCAGATATTTTATGAGGTTCAATCCACCGACCTTTATTGGCTCTAAGTTTTAGAAGGATCCTCAAGTATTCATAGATGAGATGGAGAAGATCTTTTGAGTTATGCATGTTTCTGACTTTGACGGTGTGGAATTTGTTGCATATGAGTTGAAGGATATGGTATATCAGTGGTATGAGGAGTATGACCAGTCTAGGGGTGATAATGCATAGTTGGCACTATGGGATGAGTTTTAGCGTACCTTTCTAGATAATTTCTTTCCTCAAGAGTTGAGATAGGCTAAAATTAAAGAGTTTGTAAATATGAAATAGGGTAGGATTATTTTGAAAGAGTATACCCTAAAATTTCATCAGTTGACCCATTAAGCTCCTGAGCTGGTATCTAGCATAAGGGCTAGGATGAGAAAGTTTTCTTTGGGTTTGTCTCTGGATTTGGTACTAAAGCGCAGGACACCTTGTTGATTACTGATATGGATATCTCTAGGCTTGTGGTGTACAGGCAATAGATCAAAGATGAAAAGAAGAAATAAGTCAAAATAAGTGACAAAAAGTAAGATGTTTAGGTATTTTGAGCAGGGTAAAGGCCAGCAAAATATTGGTAGAGATGGTAGGAAATGGTCTAAGAAGAAGTGGGGAAATTTTTGTTCATATTCTACGGCTCGTGCTTCATATTCTAAGATGCTCAGCGATTGCCTCTTTCAGAGCAATAATGGGTTTAAGGCACAAGGTGCCCAATCTCAAGCTAGTGAGGCCCAGTCAACTCTGCCTTCCCTTCAAAAAAAAATTTTTAGTTATACCGTGGTTTTTATGATGAGAAAGAAATAAGTGTTTTAGATATGGACATCCTGTCCATATTCAGAGGAACTATCCCTTCGAAAATATTGCTACTGGGCTAATACAGTCTAGGTTTTTTCTTTTTCATCCCTACCAAGAGAGTCTATAAGGGTCGTGTGGTATCTATCTGTGATAGGGAGACATTAGTAGATTTGATAGAATTCAAGATGTTAGATTTTGATCTTATTTTGGGGATACGTGAAGGGTCAATTTTAATTTTTTAATAAACTAGCGATTGAGTGGGAAGGGAGTTCCCTAGTGCCTAAGGTAAGGTTCATCTCTTATCAAAGAGCCCAGAAATTAATTTCCAAAGGGTGTTTGTGTCACCTGGTTAGTGTTAAAGATTCTAATTCTAAGGGTCCCTCCTTGTCATCTGTCCCTATGGCTTGTGAGTTTCTCAAAGTGTTTTTTGATGATCTTCTTAGTGTCCCTCCCGATAAGGAAATTGATTTTGGGATTGATTTTCTCCCAGACACTCGTCCTATCTCTATCCCTCCCTATAGAATGGCTCTGGTGGAGTTGAAATAACTTAAGGAGAAGTTGAAAGATCATCTTGATAAGGATTTTTTCTTCCTTAGTGTTTCCCTATAGGGAGAGCCGGTATTCTTTCTGCATAAGAAAGATGGGTCCCTTCAAATGTGTATAGATTACTACCAGTTGAATAAGGTGACAGTGAAGAAAAAGTATCCTTTTCCTATGATTGATGACCTATTTGATCAGTTTCAGGGTGCAAAGTAATTTTCTAAAATTAACCTTCAGTTGGGTTATTATTAGTTTAGATTAAGGAGGTGGATATCCCTAAGACTACTTTTCGAACCCGATATGGTCATTTTGAGTATTTGGTGATGTCATTTGGATTGACCAATTCTCCAGTGACATTTATGGATCTTATGAACTTGGTTTTTCATCAGTTTCTAGTATTATAGGTCATCATGATTAATTATGACATCCTAGTTTATTCTAAGAGCAAGGCGGATCATGTTGATCACCCTCGTATAGTAGTGCATACCCTTAAGGATCAGCGTTTGTATGCTAAGTTTTAGAAATGTGTGTTCTTATTGAATGCTATTACTTTTCTAGGTCATGTTATTTTTAGCGAAGGGATCATGGTGGATCTACATAAAGTTGTGGTGGTTAAGAAGTGGCCTAGACCCACGACTCCAATCGACCTTCAGAGTTTTATGGGTTTAGCCGGGTATTATAAGGGGTTTGTAGGGATTCTTTCTTCTATTGCTTCCCCATTGACTAGGTTGACTCAAAAAAAGGTAAACATTTCAATGGTCTGATGCTTGCAATGATAGTTTTGAGAAGCTGAAAGATAAGTTGACTTCTGCTCCGATTTTGACCTTGTTTGATGGTACTGATGGCTTTATTGTTTATTATGATGCATCTCGCGTGGAACTAGGTTGTTTTTTGATACAACATATTAAGGTTGTGGCATATGCTTCTAGGCAACAAAAGTTGCATGAAAAGAACTATCTAACTCATGACTTGGAGTTTTTTGTGGTAGTCTTTGCTTTGGAGATTTGGTGCCATTACCTCTATGGGTTTCATATTGAATCTTATCAGACCATAATAGTTTCCAGTATGTGTTAACCCAGAAGGAGTTGAATCTCTGAAAAAGGATATGGCTTGAGTTTCTCAAGGACTATAATATGAGTTTGCATTATCATCTAGGTAAAGTTGACGTGGTTGTTAATACTCTTAGAAAGTTATCTATGGGGAGTTTGTCTCATGTTAATTTGGAAAAATGAGGGTTGGTGAAGGATATTAACCATTTGGCTAATCTTAGAGTTGGTCTTTTAGACTATGAGGATGGTAGTGTGATTGTTCAAGAGGTAGTAAAGTCCTCTCTGGTTGCCGAGGTGAATAAAAGCAGGTTTGGCATCCTATTTTGATGAGAATTATGAATGATGTGGGCCACCAGAAGATGATGGCTTTTAAGATTGGTGCTGACAGTAACTTGAGGTACCAAGATAGATTATTTGTTCCCAATATTGATGGTCTATGAGAGAGGATCTTTGTTAAGTCTTATGAGTCGAGGTACCCTATTTATCCTAGTTTGACAAAGATTTACCATGATTTGAAAGAGATCTATTAGTGGAATAACATGAAGAAGGATGTGGCAATTTTTATCGCTAAGTGCATAGTGTGTCAACAAGTGAAGGTTGAACACTTGAGGTCAGGTGGTTTGTCTCAAGAGATTGAGTTTCCCATGTGGAAGTAGGAAGTTATCAAAATAAATTTCATTATCAGTCTTCCATAATATTGAAATCAGTTTGATTTTATTTAGGTTATCGTCGATAGGATGACTAAGTCCTCTCACTTCTTGCTAGTGAAGACTACTTATTCTGCTGAGGATTATGCCAAGCTCTTCCTTTAGGAAATCATCAAGTTGCATAGTGCGCCTATCTCTATTATATCTGATCGCTGTATATAGTTCTCATCTCATTTTTGGCATTCTTTCCAGAGAGGTCTGGGGTCTATGATGAACCTTAGCACCACTTTTCATCCTTAAATAGATGGTCAAGTGGAGTGGACAATTCAAACTTTAGAAGATATGCTAAGGTCTTGTGTGTTTGATTTTGGTGAAAGCTTGGTTTGTCATTTGCCTCTTATAGAGTTTGCACATAATAATAGTTTTCACATTAGTATTGGGATTGCTCCTTTCAAAGACCTCTATGGTAGAAGGTTTTGGTCTCCTATTGGATGGTTTGAGTTTGGTGAGAATAGGTTATTCGGTCCCGATTTGGTTCAGCAAGACATGGAAAAGGTGATTTGGGATAGACTTAAGGCCACCCAAAGTTGCCAAAAATCCTATGTGGATGTGAGGTGGAGGGTTGGTGTTTAATATGGATAATTTTGTGTTCTTGAAGATATCTCCCATGAAATGAGTGATGCATCTTGGAAAGAAGGGGAAGCTCAGTCCATGGTATGTTAGTCCCTTTCGTGTTTTGAGGCGTATGGGCCTTATGGATTATGAGTTGGAGTTTCCGTCTAGGTTGGGTTCCACTCGTTCGGTGATTCACGTTTCAATGTTGAAGAAGTGCATGGGTGATTCTTCCTTGGTTGTTCCTTTTGAGAGTGTTGGCGTTTTGGATTCCTTGTCTTATGAGGAAGTCCTGATTAAGATTTTGGATAAGCAAGTCCATCGTCTGAGGACTAAGGATGTGGCTTCGGTGAAAGTTCTATGGAGGAATCATAAGGTCGAAGAAGCTACTTAGGAATCCTAAGAGGACATGAATTCCAAATATCCATTCCTGTTCTCCATTTTGGATAATTGTGCTTAAGGTATGTGCTAATCTTAACATCTTTATTTTTTGACTTTGTTAAGGGAAATTGTGATTTCCTTGACTTTTTTTTTTTTGTCTTTGTTAAAGATAAGTGTGGGTTTGTTTCTTTGGTAAATCATGCCAAAGGACATTAGTATTCGAGGATGAATGATCCTAAGGAGGGGAGAATGAAACACCCCGAGTTTTGGTCCTTGAAAATTTCTTGACCTATGGGCTTACTGCCTATATAATGACTCTCCCTATGATTCGTAGAGTGTTATTATGGGTTGTAGGACCCTAATTGTAACCTTACTAGTGTGGATACCCATTGATTCTATCCAGAATATGACTGGAGGTCACAAGTCGTAAGGTGACCCTACGAGTAGTAAGGTCGCCCGTATCGACTGGGTGACAATTTTTCAGTGCTTTCACTAAGGGCACATTGAATATTTCCCCTCTTCTTCAATCATGACCCATGAATTAAAAACCTTTTAGGGTATCATTATCACTTTGAAAAAAATAAAAAATAACTTCTCAACCTCTCTCAAATCCCCAAGGTCAAGAACACTTAGCATTTTCAAGAAGTTGGTCAATTAGGGCTCTCAGGGGTGATTTCTCTCCATAGTTTTGATACTTTCAAGCATGTTACTCTTTCCAAAATCTTATTTTTAGGAAAACCTTGTGTTTTAAATGGTTTAATTATATGAATTTGAATATGGGTTTTGACATAGGTTGAGGGTTTTGGAATGGGTGATTCTTGAATTGTTCTCCCATGGTTTTCATGAGTTGTTCATGCTTTGAATTGAGTGTTTTTGAACTAATAGGGTGCATGGATGTGGGAATTAGAATAGAGGTCGAGGTAATCCTCCAAATTGATTCTTTGAAATAGGAAATTAGTTTCGAACAATTGTATTACCTCAACCAACTTGTATAAATTGTTTTGAATTGTGGAATGGTCTCTTTGTTTGACTTACGCACTATACTATTACATTGCAGAAATGATTAAACAATGAACATCGATTTTGAAAGATTTATTTGCTATGTTTTGATTTAACGAACAAGGTGGTTGGGGCATTTTCCCTAAATTGATTTGTTAACAGAATGAGGCCGAGGCATTCCTCCAACTTGATTAATGAACAAAGGGTGTCGAGGCATTCCCCCAAGTTAATGGAATTGTGATGGCATAATTATAAGCTTCCAAGTATACAGTATCACGATACTTGTGGTGTTCCTTAATGTATAATTCTGTGGTTAATGATTGGGTTATGTGAAACTTGTTTTAATTGGGCTTAATAGGGGTTATGTATCTATGTCGTAAAGGTATGGGCCTTTAATGACTTGTATTGGAACCTCATGTTTGTCGACATGAGGTTTGGTCTTGATGACCGTGTGCAAAGTTCACACTATTGATATATATATATATATATATTTGTATCTTGGATTGACGTGGGGTAGGGGCATTCCCTAGTCTTCCTTTATACCTCTGGTTAATGTGGGTAACACACACTAGGGCCCTTTCAGCAGGAGGAGCTGGCCGAACTACTCCCAAGGCGAATAGTGCCCTAGGGGGCGACCCGGCACCGACCAACTGAGACTCTCGTGCAGGCTGAACCCATATAGCCCATGGGTGCTTGTTTAAGATGTTGAATCTGCAAGCAATTCTAACTCATAGGCTACATTACCATAGAGACTCAAAATCTTATAAGGACCAACATAGCAGGGACTGAGCTTTCTTACCAAGTCTCTTCACCCCAATTATGGGCAAAACCTTCAAGTAGGCATGATCACTAATAAAAAACTCAATCTCCCTTCTCCGCACATCTGGATAGGATTTTTGATGACTCTGAGAGATTTTCAGACTTTCTTTAATAAACTAAATGTTTTTCCATCTCCTCATGTACTGAATCTGTCCCTATTAAAGCAGTTTCACCAACCTAAAACCAATCAATAGGAGATATACACATCCTACCATAAAGTGTTTCAAACGGGGCCATTTGAATATTGGAGTGTTAGCTGTTATTATAAGAAAACTCAATCAAAGGCAAATAATCATCCCAACTACCCTTGAAATCAATCACGCACGCGGTCAACATCTCCTCTAAGGTTTGAATAGTTCTCTCTGCCTGACCATCTCTCAGCGAGTGAAAAGCTGTACTAAGATGAACTTGGGTACCAAGACCCTTCTGAAACGTCTTCCAAAATTGAGAGGTAAATTAGGAACCACTATTTAAATATGATCAATGGGACTCCATGCAATTTTACAAACTTCCCAAGATAGAGTTTAGCATAATCTTCGGCTAAATATGAAGTGTTGCTTGGCAAGAAATGGGATGACTTAGTCATTTGATCCACAATACCCCAAATAGAATCATATTATCGACAAGTATGAGGCAACCCTATAATAGAGTCCATATTAACCACTTCCCACTTTTATGTAGAAATGTTGATTTCTTGAATCGTACAACCAGGTCTCTGGTGTTCAACATTAACCTACTAGACATTTAGACACTTAGCCACAAATTCTACAATATCCTGTTTTGGTCATTCCACCAATAGACTTCCTATAAAACACAATACATCTTAGTAGCTCTTGGGTGAATCGAATATCGAGAACCGTGAGCTTCTGCTAGCATCCACTGTCTCAAGTCATCTACATCCGGAACACGTAGTCTAGCCTGACAATAAAGAACACCATTCCCCTTGGGAGAAAACCTCAACCTTCTGACTCTAGACTGTTTCTTTCAACCTAAGCAAAATAGGATCACTAGCTTGCTTTTCCTTTACCTCATCTATCAATGAAGATTTAGAACCATTCTAAACCAAGATATTACCTTCGGTTGAATCAACCAACCAATATCCTAACCTAGCAAGTTGGTGAACCTTATAAACTAACTGTTTCTTCTCATCCTCAATGTGAAAAACACTCCGTATAGATAATTTGCTAAGAGTGTCGGCCACAATATTGGCTTTACCCGGATGGTACAAGACACTCATATCATAATCCTTCAATAACTCTAGCCACCTTCTCTGATAAAGATTTAGATCATTCTGGATGAAGACATAATAAAGACTCTTGTGATTAGGGAACACTTCATCATGAACCCTATAAAGATAATGCCTCTAAATCATTAAGGCAAAAAGAACTGCTGATAACTTAAGATCATGAGTCGGGTAGTCCTCTCATGAGTTTTGATTTTTCTATAGGCATATGTTATAACCTTGCCCTGTTGTATTAACACGTAATCAATTCCAACTCTAGAAGCATCACAGTAAACCACAAAACTTTCTGAACCCTCTGGCAGAGTCAAAACTGGAGTAGAGGAGAGTCGAGCTTTAACTCCTGAAAATTGTTCTTACAAAAATCAAAAAAAGGAATTTGACTTTAATCTATGTAAGTCTAGATATGGGAGAAGCAATAGATGAAAATCCTTTAACAACCCATCTGTAGTATTCAGCTAAACCTAAGAAACTCTTAATATTTGACGGAGAGATGGGTCTAGGTCAGTTTCTCACTGCTTCAGCCTTTTAGGGATCAACTCAATGCCTTAAATAGATATCATATGACAAATGAATTCTATTGATTTCAACCAAAACCTACCTTACTGAACATAGAAAAAGGTTGGTGATCTTTGAGAGTCTTCCAGACAATTCTAAAATGATCTATATATTCATCCTCACTCTGAGAGTAAACAAGTATGTCATCTATGAATACTATAAAGAAAATGTCCAAGTATTGCTTGAAAACTTGGTTCATCAAATCCATAAATGTTGTTGGATCATTCGTTTGTCCAAAAGACTTAACAACAATTTAAAGTTACCATACTAAGTTCTGAAGACTGTCTTTGAAATGTTATATTCTCTTACTCTAAGCTGATGATAGTATGATCTAAGGTCTATCTTAAAAAAAAATTGACACCCTAAAGTTGGTTGAACGAGTCATCAATCTCAGGAATAGGATACTTATTCTTCATTGTGACCTTTTTCAACTAGCGATAGTCAATGTACATTCTAAGAGAACCATCTTTCTTGCGCATGAAAAGAACTGGAACATCCCATGGAGAGATACTGGGCCTTATAAAACCCTTGTCTAGTAGATCTTTTAATTGTTCCTTTAATTTTTTAAGTTCAACTTGAGCCATTCTATAAGGTGGAATTTAAATAGGTTGGGTATCTGGAAGGAGATCTACTCTAAAGTCAATTTATTATTTAGGTGGAACTTCGGGAATATCTTCAAGAAACACTTATGGAAATTCATTTACTAATGAAACTGAATTAAGAGTTGGGGTCTCAAACTTTTAATCCATAACCCGAACAAGATGATAGCTGCACCTTTTGAAAAGTATCTTTATTTCCTTAAGGTGAGAGACAAACTATCGTATAAGCACTTAGGTACTACTTTTCCACTCTAATACTATTTTATTTGGAAACTAAAACTAGACTACTTCATTTCTACAATCATCTGAGTCATAGAGAAAGTAGAGTCAATCCATGCTAGGAATAATATCAAAATCTGTCTTGTCCAACTCTACAAAGTCGATTGAAGTAAATTTTTGGGATATAGTGAATCGGTAATTTCTTTACACTTGTCTGGATATGACTAAATTACCCACTAGAGTAGATCCTAAAAAGGTTTATGATAGGTTTTCAAGGTTGACACTACTGTCTACTACTATATAGGGGGTCACGAAGGAAAGTGTGGCTCCAATATCTAACAATGCATAAGCATGAGTATGAAAATCTTACAATGTACCACTGACCATATTAGGAGAACCCTCCTAATTCCTTTGAGTCTAAAAGGCATTAAAACTATTCTGATGTTGTCCACTAGCTGTTCTAGATATGGCACCCTACTGAGTTGGGTGACCTACTAGAGTTGTTGAAGAGTTATATTAACTTTTTTTATGAGCATTCTTACCTCTCTATGAAGCCACTAGGCATTTTCTCAATTTGTGGCCCACACCCCAAACAAGCATCACTACCTATCATACACTCGCACTTGTGGTTCCTACCATATTTCTTTAAAACTGGGTTAGTACAAACACTATTCATACTACCCTGATACTGAGCCTAGTGCGATATCTTGAGTATTCTTCCTAAAATTGGGTACTAGAGCACTAGAAGAAGATGGGGATGGATCTAAAGATTTTTGGCAGAACTGAGAACAATCACCACCATTTGAGCTATACTAAGAGAAATTAAAGCTTTCAGTTTTGGTTATCTTACTCTCTATTTCTTTCTCTTTTATTTTCTTCTCTTCAATCTAGTGAGCATGGACCATCAGTCTAGAGATGTCTATCTCCTTAACAAACATATCCATTCTATATTCTTTGACCACATCCTCAGAAACACCTGACACACATTTGCTTATTAGGGCCCTATATTCAACAACCATAGCTGGAGCATATCTTGCCAAATAATTAAACTTAAGAGAATACTATGTCACACTCATGTTGCCCTTTTTCAAGTTCATAAAATCTTGTACCTTGTCTTTCCTAAACTCAAGTGGGAAGAACCTTTTCATAAATGCAACAACAAACTATCCCACTCAATTGATCCTACATATGCACCTCTATCATCCTTGCATTACTTAAACCATGTGTGAGACACTTTTTGCAATTGATAAGCAGCCAAATCAACAATTTTATTTGAAGTGACACCCCTGATTTTAGTAACTTTTTAAATACTATCCAAGAACTCCTATGGATCCTTTTAGGACGTAGACCCAAATATTACTAGAGGATTGATCCGACTGAAGTTTTGGACTCTGTCTATCACCCTATTCATAGTTGGGTTAGATGGTTCCACAACTTGTTTGTTATTTTGGGTTATCATTTACTAGGATAATTCTATGAAAGTATCCCTATACTCAACATGGGAGACTTTTTCATTTAGAAGATTTGCTGGAGTTGGTGGTGGTGCTTTTTGGTTCCCATTCCTCCTTCTTTTAGTTCTCTCGGGAGGTATTTTCTATAAACACATAGAGGATGATTTAGAAGAAGATTTCAATAGAGTTCAAACTTTATCTCACTATGTGAATATGAAATAAGTGAAACTTTTCCTAAGATGTTTCATAGCCTCTCACTCATAAGTGTAGCGCGCTCCACATCTATAAACAAGACTCTACTTAATGTGGATTTTAGACACCCTAGGGCACTTTAAATCTGGATCTAAACACCAAGTTTGTAAAAGACTCAAGGCTAGCCCCTAGTCATAGAACGATGCTCAGAGTCATAAGTGACCCTATGCTAACCTATGGCCTGGCAAAACTCTAAGAATGGTGAACAAAATAATGAGATACTAAGGAAAACCAATTTGAAATGACCTAATTATAATAAAATCAAAATCACTATTGGATACTAAGACCAAGATTGTCTGACATAATCAACATGCAAAAAATATAACTATTTGTTTGAAAGCCTCTAAATCAGATGAGTTGATGGGACAAGCCCCCAACTAAATCCACTTTCTGAAACTAGAAAAAAAATACTAAAAAGAAAGACTAATAATTGTCCCTTAAATGACAAGGACTCACCATACACTGCTGCTAATATGGTGCAAAATCATACTAAGCACGATCTGGATGTTAAGAGTCAGAACCTATATTATAAGACAATATAGCGCAAAAGAGTATGTAATCAGTACTTTGAATATAATGAGTAGATATGATATGCCAATTAAAAATAATGAAAAACCTGGCTACTATCAGTGGTCTTGAAGAAATGCTACAGAAAAGTTTGTAGGACTATCGATACTAGGATAGAAACAAGGTACATAAAATATGAAATAACATTGTAAATTATCAAGGAAAAAGATATACAAAATATTAAATGACAGTTAGGTCACAAAGAGGTCAAGTGTAAGTAATAATTCTTATAAGAATGGGCTTAATAACCAGAACCTCGCTCAAGGACAAGATTTATTTCCTATTTGCTATTATTATTATTTTCTAACCTAGGTCGACCGATGATGCCTACTAATATGTTTAGTTATACTGATACTACACTTATTATATCTTCTTTTAGGGTTATATACATGTTGTAGGTCAGTTGGGGTTTTTGTAGAAGTGACGATGATCATTCTCCAACAACCCTGCCTCTCAATTCTACATGGATGTTATTTCATAGATTTCCCTATTCCTTGTTTAGAGCTCTTGTATCGGTTTGGGTTAGGTTCTGGGGATTCACTTTTAGCTATGTTCCACATTATTTTTACTTATAAAATATATTGAATCTGAATTATTTTATGATTTCACTGTATTGAATTGTTTTGAAATAAGAATTAGTTTACCTTGTGCATTGATAAATAGTTGGGTGGTAAGGGTTCTCCTGTCTAGGATAGAAATGGGTAGGTGTATGCATGATTTGTGAATTGTATCATGACAAGATGGTATCAAAAGACAAGTTACTAGTCTCCTAGTATAAGAGAAAGTATTGAGTAGAGTCTTGCAGATTAGTATGTTGACATCCACATCAAATTTGTAGAAGGCTATGAGGTATCTAGAAATTTGTTTCACTTTATTCTCTCCTATCATGCTATACACTATTATCTCTTGGAGATGAGTCCAATTAGTATTTAGTAGATTTAAATTGGTATCTCAACCATCACAATTAGGAAAAGTTGGTCTATCTCACTAGCATTAAATAGTTAGAACATGATATTCCAACCAATAGAGGACACTAAGAAGCATATAGGTGGAATTATAATGTGAGAACTTTACGTAATATTGTATTAAAGTAATTCTTTCATTTAAGTAATGTTTTATGAATATGTTATGTGGAGTGTTGCTAATCTTAGTATATTATGATTTATCGTGTAATGGTTAAATCCGTTAACCATAAATGATAATTATGTGTGTCGATTGAAATAAAGTTATTGGGTGAGATATTAGGGTGTATCATTAATTCAATGATTTGAGACACGTCTCATATCTCCGTGATTTGAAGTATTCCATAATTTCTACCTGAATCCTGACAAACTACCCTAGTTCCTAGCGTTTGATAAGAGAAATATTTTGTGTGTGGGTAATTGGATAAGTAGAAGGGAGAGAATATTGTTATACCTACTGGAATTATTAAATTTAAATTGCAACAGTTATAGTTGGGATGATAAAACAAGTACTCAAGTTGGGATTTGATTAGACATATGGATTATAAATGTTAGAAATATTTATGGGATAGTATCATGAGAGAAAGGGGAGAGGTACTGGGTGGTAAAAATAAAAAGAGAACCACTAGAAGGTATTTTTGTAGTGGTAGTTTTACCAATGCACTAACACCATTGTACTAGAACTTTTACTACTATAGTGGTGTGTAAACTGTGGTAGCAGTTCTAGGCAGTAAGTTTCCAGGACCCCTCCCTCCATGTTTGTGATTTTGCAATCATTGCGAAGGTAATCTTGTATTCATGATAATTAAAGATATAAAATAAACTTGAAATGCTTAACAAGCTAAGATACATTATTAGTAGAGCTACTAGTTAAATATCAAATAAAAAAGAAAATAAAAGAAAGTAATTATTTATTATAATCCCTAAATAGGGGAAACCCTAATCAAATCAATAATAAAATAAAATAGGAGGGGGATATCTAGATGGTGGTAACATCTCCGAAGATCGAGGGGTTCAAACCATCCTCCACCATCCTGCTAAGGAATGAGAACTCCTCGATATCTTTTCTAGTTATATTAGGGAATTTCTTGATGGGGTAGCACAATTGAACAACAACAAATACCTGACCTTTTTAGTATATTCATTTATACTTTAGACTTGAGTATTCAGTTGTATTAATTTTAGTACTTAAAACCTTATGAACCTTCAGTTATTTTCACGTATGTCTTTTATTATTAGTATATTGTTCAGTGATCATGGAAGGTACCAGTTCATGGGTTAGCTTATGGTCTTTTGAGACCATAAACACCGTGTGGTGTCCAGAGTGTACTCCCGGGGTATTACAAACTTGGTATCAGAGCCTAAGATTTTAAAGTATCCTAGGAGGTCTAAAATTAGCATTGAGTAGAGACTTGTGCATGGGTGTGAAGCGCGCCAAATTTATGGACAAGAGGCTACAAGACGTTTTAGGAAAGGTTTTCCTTCTTTCAGTATTCATGTCATGCAAATGAGCATAAGCACTATTTAATACTCTTTTTCTAAATTACTCTTTCTTTCTTTTATAGACAATTTCTCCCAATAGTAATAATGGAAGAAGGAATGGGAAGCAACCCACACATCTGCCTGTTTAGGAAGATTCCCTGAATGAGCATGTCTCTCACGCCGAATTCAGAGCTACTTTCACCACCTTAGCTTATTTAGTAGCTACTCAGAATAATCAGCTGATTATTTCCTATCTAAGCCTATAGTTCATACTCTATAGAGTGGGGAGGAGAAGCGTTGGGAGAAAGAGAGAAGGAATAAGTGGTCCAAAACAGGTAGTTTTAAGTCAAAGTCAAAGAGTAGTTATACTAACCCTCTCTGTGGGAAGTGTGGTAGGAATCAACAGGGTGTATGAAGGGTTGGTAGTGGTTTGTGTTTTGGATATGGTGAGCCAGGCCAAAGGGTTAGGGAATGGCCCCTGGTGGGTCAGCATAGTCAGTATAGTCATTCCCAAGTTCCAGCCGGTCGCCCAACTCAGCAGGGTGCTACTTCCAGCGCCACCAATGGTCAGAACCAAAATAGACTTTATGCACTCTAGTCCCGACATGATCAGGAAAGTTATCTTGACGTAGTTACGGGTACGTTACAGGTCTTTTACCTCTATGTTTATGCTTTGTTAAACCCCGAAGCTTTGATTTATTTTGTAACCCTCTATTTACTATTACTTTCGGTGACAGTCCCGAGTGTTTAGCAGAACCCTTCTCAGTGTCTACCCCAGTAGGTGTCTCTATTATAGCCAAGTAGGTATACAGGAACTATCCAGTCACAATATCCCAGAAGGTCACCTTAGTTGACCTCGTGGAGTAGAGATAATTAATGTCGATGTTATGCTCAACATGGATTGGCTTCATTCATGCTATTCTTTAGTTGATTGTAAAAATAGAGTTGTTTATTTTTAGTTTGCAAATGAACCAGTCCTTGAATGAACGGGTAGTACCTTAGTGCTTAGGTGTCAAATGTGTTTTCAAATCCCTTCTTAGAACCCTATGATAGCATATGAACTAGAGGTAGATGCACAAACTCAAAAGTTTAGCGGTAGTCAAGTGGGGACAGCCATATCTAAATTTAGTAGACTATTTATCCATGGGGCTAGTCATATAAAGGGAAAATTAGTAGGCTTGGAAATAGTGTGTGAAAGAAATTTAAGTTAAGTGTGATGGTGTGGGTTCACTTTTATAGTACCCTTGAGTTGATAAGTTTGAATGAAGCTAGTAATGTAGTAATTTATATTCATACCAGCTAAGCTATGGGATACAGCATGTTGACGTTAAATGTCTAGGTGTAATGGTAATTCTCATGGTTTAGGGAGAAATATAAAACTAGGGATGTGATATTAGTAGGCAATGATAAAGGTTGGTATGGTTCATTAAAGGTTTGGGGATATCCAAGTTAAGTGTGACAATATAAGTTTGAATCTTGGAAGATTGAGCTAATAGAAAGGTGAGTTGAAACTCTAGATGGTGTGAACTCATGCTATAGTGATACTTAGGAAGATTCTAATTTAGTAAGTGTTTAAGTTATTAGATGATAATTTTTTAGGCTATAGAAATCTCAGAATTGTGTATCAGAAGAAAGTACTAGAAGTGGCCTTACATTATCAGGTGTAGTCTTTCAGGGTAAGTATAGTTTTTATGTGCATTGTTGTGTATTAGACTCTAGAGTATAGTGATTGCAGTTTAGTTTAGAGTTATTTAAAAGGGTTCCACGGACTTAAAGTGATGTCTTAAAGCTAAGGGGGAGATGATCGAACAAGAAAACCAGGTCAGGCTCTCAGATTCTAGTAGTGATGCCGGTATGTTATAGAATGGTAGTAAGGGAGGATGATGCCCAACCCATTCTCACCTCAGTGCAAAGTTTCATAATTCCTTTATTGCGATATGTACTCATGCCTTACAAGTCAGCCCTATGATCATAACTCATATTTATGCAATTTATAGAAAATTCATATATGCTTCCAGTTCCTAGTATAAGGAGTTCCAAATCACCTAGCAGTTCGAATTGTATTCCATAAATTTATGAACTCCAAACTCAAGTCATGCAGCACATGACTCATGTATTCATGTTTTACAGTATGCTCAGTTCCCATGACTCATGCTACACTCCTAATGATCAATGAAATTCAGATTATATCATGTGTATCCTCAGTTTAGATCTTTTTATGAACCGATGATGTTGATATTCTATTCCTCAGGCCTCATTTAAGTGTCAAGTTATGTATAATGTTCATTCATGCTTCAGGTCCTCATGTATTAACCTTTCAATGACCTCTCTTTATGAAATGATAGTAGTGATGAGCAATTATTTAGATGGGAGAGATTAAATGCTTCTTGTTGACGAAAGCTTATTGTATGCTTATTTTAGCTAAGGTTGTAAGTTTGAAGTGATATTGAGGCTAAGTTTTTTATATATGTCATCGTTAGTTGAAATTTTGTGTGTTTTCTTGGGGTAGCGCATAGAAGTTATTAATGATAGAGGTTTGGAGGATATGAGAAAGATGTTTTTATGGGTGTTTGTTTAGAATAGCATATGTGGTTATGAATATAAGCTTGAATGTCATGTTTGTACGTATGGGGATGAATGCATTGCGCATTAGTAAATGTTTAGTAAGAGGTTGAGTATAGTTGCTGAAGTTGTAATAATAATTATTCATGAGATGAGAAGTTATGAAAAATGTAGGGTGTATTGAATTCATGATTCAGACTAGTATTACAATGTTACATACGTTTTTTGTAGATTTGAGTAGGCTTGAACATAGTGAGAGAATTCAGTTCAGCTCAGACTTCAGTAGGTAGAGATATCAGTGCCCAAGTGAAGATTATAAGTAGCCTCAAGTGAAGTGCAGCATCGAAGGGGAGTGTATAGTTAAGGGAGTAGTTGGGGAGTATGTTAAGTTTGAAAGTAGCAGTTGCATGGTCTAAGGCATAGCAATTCTATCCCCAGCTTATGTTTCATAGTCCTATGTTCCATGTCACAAAATTATAGCCATGTTGGGATTCTATATGCAGATGTCTTATTTAGGTCATACCCAAGATTCTCTACTCTCTAATATTATTAGAACTTCTTAGGAAGAGCGTTAAAGAAATTCTCCAGTTGAATATAAGTTTTCCATATGAGTTAGTCCGTATGGCCAGCAATCTAGTTTAGCTGTCAGACAGACAAGTTCCTTTTTTTTTCATCTTTCCATCAAGTCCTACTATCCAAAGTCTCATAAATATGGCTATTTCAAGAGGCAAAATGTTTGCATCCAGGGAAATTAGCAAATTCAATACAGTTCGTGCATCATGCATCAGTTTCATATTCCAGAAATTAAGTCATGATTTAGTCCATAAGTGTTCTATGCATCATCTTAGTCTTTCCTTAGTATTTCAGCCAAGTTAGTATAATTCGGGGAACAAACTATCCCAAGGGGGAGATGTTGTAATACCCCCGAGTTTTCATGTACTAAATCTCTCAACTTTTTTTCATGAAACCGAATCCAGCTTGAGGTAATGGTTACTCATAAGATGACTCTTCCATTTCTATCTCAGACTTATAATTATTCTCATGTCATTTCATGCATTCACGAAATCAGTTCAGTTCATGTATCATGTTTCAGGCTCAGTCATGTAATCATGTTTTCAGTTATGCACATTCAGCATGTACTCTCAATACCTTGGTATTCCTTAGCTTAATCAGTCTCATTTAAGGAAAAAAGTTCCCAAGAGGAAGATATTGTAATACCCTGTATTAGTCTTATCTCAGTTCAACCCATAGAGTATGTACAAGAGGCTTAGAACCTAAAAATTTAGCTAAGTGTTGGGGACTTAGCTTTATTTTTGGCCTATTAACATCGATGATTTTTATAGTGACCTTCCTGACCCCCATACATAAGTTTTTGAGTTAATTCATGTTCAGGGGTGTAAGTAGCATGTCTCGGGTAAGTTTTGAATTTTGCGGATGAGGTTTGGACCATGTTTGGATTTCCAAAATAGCAAGTCACCACGATTGTGGCGCATCGTGGTGGAATAATGATGGAGGCTTTGGAGCATCGTGGTGACGGCTTAATCGAAATTCTAGTTACGAATTTTAATTTCAAAGGGGCGTTCATGTCTTTTCCCATCGCCCCAATCCGTAAAAACACGGGATTTATCATCAGTTAAGGCATTATATGACCTATTTCCACAATTCCTCTTTAAAATAAACCCTAAACATCACCCAAATTTATTAAGTTCAACCATTAGTTTTATAAGAAAACTCAAGAATTCAAGCTTCACCACCCAAGAACGATCAAGAACGTCAATTATTTTGCAAGATTAAAGTTTTAAGGTATGTGTGATGTTCATCCATGGGCCCTTTTCACCCATGGAGTCTAAGAATCCACTTTTACATTTTTATTAACAAAATTACATGTTTACAATGAATTAACTCCAAGAAGCTTTTATGAATATAGATTATACATCATGTTTACAAGTGTATTTCAATGGAGATTTTATTGTTAAATCCCTAAGTATGGTTTTAGTATTGCAATTATACCATTCCCACGTGTTTCACTCATTCCCATGCTTAAGTCCATGAATTTCTTTCTATTTCAATTTCAAGATTAAGATTATAATCGTTTTCAAGTGGAATGGATTATAGTATGTTTTAAACATTGTAGTTCTCATATCATGTTCACGCGAATTCAGAATAATTCCTCAGATTGTGATTTTGTCATATGTTCGTGCTATCTTAGCATATTTAAAAGTATTGACCCTCATGTGTTTAATGAAATCCCGAAGTGTTGAAGGTTTAACAATGAGTCTCTTCTATGGTTTCAAAGCTTTCATGTGGTCTTATCATTATTGTTATCGAGTCCTGGAGGTTATAAATACCCAAAACTTAGATCTTTACTTAGTTTCGGTATTGTTAGAATGGTTTCAGATATGTATGGGCATTATCAGTTCAGTTAGTTATCATAATCAGTTAAACTTAGATCAGTTCAGAAATCCGAGTTAGTTCAGTTAGGAGAAAGATTAAGCACCGATCGAACCTAGGGATGGGGGGCTCACCTGTCAGTTAAGGGTGTGACTCTTAGTAACAATCCCTGTATTTCAGAACTACATAGCCAGTGTAGGTTTGAGATGTTAACCTACCAGTTGAGGGTTGACACGTAGCTTATTAGGGCACCTGCCAGTAGAGGGTGACCCACTATTGTTAGTACCCATGGCATGGTACTAGCACCCTTCTAACACAGGTTTGACCCCGATCAGCTCAGACTGGGACATGTCGGCTAAATGATACCTCCCACAGTTTCAGTTTCAGTATTCAGTTCGGAACTCAGTTCAGTCTTGCTTAACCATAGCATACAGTTTATCAGTTAATTAGTTATCAGATTTCAGTATTCCAGTTGATAGAGTATTTCAGTATCATGTTATATGCTTGGTCATGCATTCTCAGATTTTACAATTTTCACGCATACTATGCATTAGTTATCTCATGTTATTCATTCATTCAGTTATTATTCATGCACATGAGCCCATGTATATCAGCCTAACCCCATCTAGCATACTAGTACACTCAAAGTACTGACCGCATACTTGTTTCTTGTGCTATGATATCTCATATCATAGGTTCGAACGCTCAAGTTCTCGACCGCACTTAGACATTCCAGAATATCAGCAGCAGTAGTCATGGTGGGTCCTCATCTATCGAGGATATAGTTGTTTATTTCAGTTTATTTTAGTATTTCAGCATTTTCTTTCAGTTTTTCAATTGGAGCTAGTTGGGGCCTGTCCCATCAACTCTTTTCAGTCAATTTTAGAGGCTTTCGAACATTTCAGAAAGTCAGTTAGTTTGTTAGTCTATTCAGTTAGATTTTCAGTATATTCATTTATACTTTAGACTTGAGTATTTAGTTTTATTAATTTCAGTACTTAAAACCTTATGGCACCATCAGTTATTTCCGTGTATGTCTTTCATTATCAGTATATTACTTAGTGCTCACAGCAGGTACCAGTTCATGGGTTAGTTTGTGATCTTTCAGGACCTAAAGCACCGTGTGGCATCCAGGGTGTACTCCCGGGGCATTACAATAGTGTCCAATGAGGGACGACGTCCAAATTAGGCTCATTGTAAATTATTGGGAATGTGAATAGGATAGTTTAAAAGAAAGGTCTCCTTAGGCTAAAATTCATGGATCAAGGGACATCACTTTTATTTTGTAGGCTTTTTAGGATTTCAATGGACTATTAAAAATGACCTATGATCCTTTACTAATCTACTATACTACAATTTTAGCGAGACTAACCACGTAGGTTCTATATCACGCACATACGCCGACTAGGTAAGGCCTTACATACACTTGGCTTAGGGCCATATGTTCAGTTAGTAGCTATCTAATTCATTTAAGTTAGGCCCTAGTTATAAAGAAAATAATTCAAATTCCATTACAAGATCTAAAATCTTTTCACGATTTCAAATCAGCACACATCACAACATAAAACACATAAGTTTTTTTAGGGGTATCATTTAAATCATTCAAAAACAATTTTGCATGCTTCTTTTATTCTGACTACACCAAGTTCGCTTATTTTTCTCTCGATTACACACATAACATAAAGCAACATACAAAGAAGAATGAAAAAACTAAACATGCTGGTTCTAACTGGCTAGTACATTTAGGAAAATGAAATACAACAAAAAAACCTCAGTTGGGGTTACCCCCACCCCCGACTTAGAAATCATGTAATATCCCCAAAGCATGAAAACACAGAAAAATGTAAGAACTTGGGTAAGGTACATACTTATGGTGGACTAGATTCCAAAAGTACTCTGATAAGCTAAGGTCCCAAATGGTACCCCTCCAATCTCCTCAACTCTTGTAGTCTCAATCGTGGTCGTGACACTCTTGGGTAAGTAGGCATCAGTGGTGATCACTGCACTTAAATATGTCATCATGGGGGTAATATCTTTACCCCTTAAACTTTTAAAGTCATCATGGTCTCCATCTTAACAGCAGGATAACCTCATCCTTCTTCAAATCAAGTGCCTCAAAAGTCTTCTCAGTATACTTCACTCTCCTCTTTTTTACATCTTTATCTCTCGTTTTCATCTCACTCTTATTTTTTTTCTTCTTTGACTTTTTCTTCTTCTTTCTATAGGATAGAAAATTATTGCTCATCTCATCTTCATCGGTGTTTTCAACCATAACCACTAAACCTTTAGTGCAAAGTCTAATACTAATGTATCCATATCTATGGAAAAGTTTGCCCAAGATGGGTTCGGACTAGGGGGATGAGAACAACCTATATATTTCTCTCATTCATCTCCTTTACATATTTCTTTAGTTTCTCTGAATCCTTTATGTCCATACTCTAATATGGAGCTTGGTCCTCAGCTAGTTTAGCCATGATCCAACTCTTAAATCTATCAAACTAGGTCTGAACACCCCTAATAGTAACCTTAATTTCATCAGTCACATAAGGATTTACCCCTACATCTAAAGTTTTTATTAGAGCATCATCCAAATCTAGGTTTATTAGGATCTGATCTAGAAGATTAGTGGGGATCGATGTATAACCTGTAAAGCACTGACTTACTAGCACCCGAGGCTACTCTAGGTTATGAAGTAGAGGGAGATGTAGCACTAGTCTCTAAAACTAGTATCCCACTAGCAGGAGTACCTCACTATGTATCCTATAGAGGCATATTTGGTAATGGACCTAGGCTAGAGCCATTGGATTTCTTAAGACTTTAATAAAAGTAATATACATGCTCTTGATTGGCTAGATTTTTGTCACTACAAAAATAGCCAACACTCGTGAATCTTACATCACCCGAGTAAGCAGACATGGAAATGGCAAGGTGGTGTTGAATTATAATACCCTATCTCAAATCTCTCCCATAATGATGCATGAAATGTTTAGCTCTAACTCTGACATGAATGTTTCTACTAGGCCTACATTGGTTGAACCCTATGTGTTATGATTTTATATTAGTGCAATGAAATATCTCATGATAGACCACCAACCTTAGTGGTGAACTTTAATGTATGCATATATATGGTCGACCCGTTGACCCAAACATCTCGCTCCCCAGCTTCAGTGATGTGTTCCATCAACCACTTGTAGTGTATAAGCTCTTTATCAGTGATCAAATTCTTTACCCTTCATAAATTAGTTATCCAAAAATCATATGCTGAAATTTCTACAAATAGCTCATAGGTTTTACCAAACATGATTTTATAAATAGACTTGGTGGAAATTTTGATCTCATTACCCCGCACTAGTACCATGTCATACCGGGGCGGCTTCCTCATATATTTATCTTTTCCGAAGGGAGTTATATTCTTGATCATTGCTGCATAATTAGCATAAAACTCATTCACCATATCCGGTATATAGTTTCAGAGTGATATCAACATCCACCCTAACTCATACTTGTCAAATACTTGGCTCAAATATAGGACTTTTTATAGTGATTCTAGCAAAATCTAGGGCTCCTCATAAATGCTTCACTTCTTATTTCCTCTATTATTCAAGGAAAACCCATCTGTGTAGTATTACCAGGAGTTTGGTATAATTCATCAATTTGAGTTTGCACCACTTTGAGGGATATCTATCACAGTACCCTCAGAGGATTTGGAGCTGGACTCTTTCTCCTTCTCTGAAGAACTTATATCCTTAGCACTATTTCCATACTCACCCTTATTTGGATATGTATTTTGGCCTTTTTTTTCAGACTAAGAAAGTATGATAGGGGTAGTTATGGGCCCTAAAGATGTAGATATAGTTTCCTTGGACTTCTCAAGTTCTTTAGCCTTGTCCTTAGAGTTTTGAGGTATGTAATGATCATTGGACGTACTTTCACAGTACTCAACCTCAAACCCACTTGACTCTTGAGACTCACTCTCTGAGGGCAGAGGTGTTTCTTGGGGTGCACATTTCTTTAAGACCTCCTTCTATATTTTCTTGAGTGTTTTAGGTGCTATACTGGATGTACGGATAAATGTTAGTACTAGATAAAAATTCAAATAATGTGCAGTTTGTTCAAATAGACAATCCTTCCCATGATCATGATGTGAAGGTATGATTATTTCTTCGACTATAGGAAGTGACACCTAAACGTATTGGGTCTTTGTCATATCATACGTTTAGATACCATGATCATACCAAGAAAAGATGATTATGGGATTTTCTCATATGATAAACTCATGCAAGTCAACAAATAGATAGCCACAATAATCCAACTCACAATCAAATGTTGATACCACGATCACTAGTTGTGAATGGAGTGTGCACTCACATATATTAGTTCAAAAAAATAAGTTTTGACCCTAAATTTACCCTCATAGACCATGTTTTTAGGAATAAGGGTACACAAATTATCTATACCTTAATTCATTCAAGATGCAACTTACTACCCCCTATAAACTCAAATTTAACACTTATTACTTCTTAATCCTAATCATGTAGATAATGGTAAAACATGAGTAGTAGACTTATGATTTTGTGCTTGAACTTTTGTGTGCTTAGAGGATGAAGGAGTTCAAAAACAATGGGGAGTGGCTAATTCACACAATCAAGTTATGATTTTGAAATTTTGCTCGTTTGATAGTCTAATTAAGTGTAAAGTTGAGTTTAAATGATTATGGGGTCTTATAGGGTCCTGAGTATAGTGGATTAGGGTTTTAAAATTGAGTCAGGTTGGGTTAGTTTAAACTAAAGATCCCAACTGACACTCATACTCACGATCGTGTAATTGCACTATGATTGTGTTAAGTGGTTTTATTAAGAGAGATGAAAACTCACGTAGGAACCTATGAGTCTTAAGGATGATCGTGATATGTAGCCATAATTATTCCTTAAAATAGTAGGTTTGATTACCTATGTGTTCATTTTATGAGTTTGATCAGATGATTGGTACTACGATCATGACATCTAAGTACAAGCATGATGACTAATCAGAAGATAAATCCTAAAATTCTTTCCTATGGACTTCATGCTCATGATGACTAAATCCATGATTGTAGGACATCCCATGGTCATGTAATTATTTCATGGGATCAACACTCGATATAGTTCTTTTATTCATTTTCTGTATATTGACTACACAAGCAACACATACTACCCTATAAAACAAAAAAGTACAAAATCATTTGGTTGCCTCCCAAGAGACACTTAGTTAAACGTTGGGGCACAGCGTGGATAGTTTGGTTACTCGGACTACACCAACTATCCCTTGAGTTACCTCCCATGAAGTATTTGATTTAAAGTGGAGGCATGACACAACTCTGTCGACTACTCAAACTTTATCAAGGGTGAAATCCTCCATTATTTTAACCTCTTCTACAGTTCCAACATTCACACACTGATTGTTTACCTTGAATTAAACACCATCATGCATTTTAAGGTTAACTTCCCCATGCAATAATAACTTTATCATAATGAATGTTCCAAACCATTTAGACCTCAACTTTCTAGGAAACAAGCAAGACCTCAAATTAAACAATAAAACCAAGTCACTTAGGTTAAATTCTCTCTATTCAGGCTTCCAATCATGGAACAATTTCATCTTTTCTTTATACAAAGATAATCTCTCATAAGCTTGGAGAATAAATTCATCCATCTCATTCAACTATTCTAGTCTCAACCTCTCTATATAACTACACTCCAAATTTAACACTTCAGTGCACACTATATGTTATTTTCAAGTATGACGGACAAGTGGAAAGTTTTTCCATACATAAGCTTATATGGAGACACAAAAATAGGTGTTATGAACATGTTCAGTATGCCCATAATGCATTATCCATCTTTCTAAACTAGTTTATCCTATTGGCATTCACAGTCTTTTCCTAAATAGATTTGATCTCATGATTTGAGTCTTCAACTTTCTGGCTTTTCTAAGAGTGTTAAAGTGTTTCCATGTAATCTTTCACACCATATTTCTCAAGCAAGGCCTTAAACAAATGATTGTAAAAGTACGAGCCTCCATCGTTAATGGCAGTGGTTGGTGTACCAAATCTGGAAAATATGTTCTTTCTTATAAATGTTGTGACACACTTTTCTTTATTATTTTGCATAGCATATTCATCCACCCTTTTCAAAATATAGTGAACAACCACCAAACATATTTCATGCCATGTGATCTTACAAGGGGCCCATGAAGTTAATAGCCTATACTTCAAATAGCTCAAGCTCTAGGATAGTGGTTATTTGGAAGCTCTTGTTTTTCCAAGATGTTTACTTGACGTTGGCATTAGTCACAAGCTCTTGAACATTCATGTGTATCTTTGTAAATGGTAGTCTAATAGTATCCATATTGCATGATCTTTAGCATGGTCTATGCACCACTATATGTACCCCAAGCTGGGGACCAATGATATACCTCAAATATAATCAACATCTCAACCTCAAGAACACATCTCTGAATCAACCCATCTACACAAATCTAGAACAAATGTAGATAATCCCAAGATAACTTCCTCATGTCATGAATGGACTTCTTATATTACTGAAAAAAGGTCTCCGAGCTCCATATCACTCACCAAATGATTTTTAAAGTCTGAAAACCACATAATCAAATCTTGCGATACGACTAATACCTTAGAAAATTATCAACAATTTTAAGCTCATACTTCTGTTTTAGTATGGCATCCTCTTCAAGGTAAGATAAGTGGTCCTCTGCTTGGTTTTCGGTCTTCTTATAATCCTTGACATTAAAGCCAAATTCTAATAACAAAAGCACATGATGAATCAACCTTAGTTTTGCATCCTTCTTCGCCATAAGGTACCTAAGAGTTGTATGGTTAGTATGCTTAATCACTCTCATGCCAAGCAAATAATATTAAAATTTCTCAAACGTGAACACCATAACAAGTAATTCGTGTCCAATAACATTATAAATTTTTTAGTAGGGTTAAGTGCTTTGTTAGCATAGTATATGATATATAAGATCTTATCTAACCATTGAGTTGCTTAAGCAACCAGGCATCGCTAATACGATGCTCGAATCATTACGTAAGCGACATGGTTGTCGCTTAAGCGATTGGTTGTCTAAGCGATGGGGACGTTTCATAAGAGATACCCCCAGCTGGCTGCCAGGTCACTTAAGCACCCAAGGAGTCGCCTAAGCGAGTGCACCAGCTGGAGACTTGGAGAATTCTAAGTCTCTATAGACCCTCCTAGATTCATTACGAATCCCAAGAAAACAAACAAATTATGCTACTAGAATAAATTCGATGCTCCAAACATAATGGCTATATCATATTTTTTAAAAATATCATTTTTACAAATTTGACCCCCAAAACCCAATTTCACAACTTTCCTAACCAAGGGTCAAAATGAGACATAAAATTCGTAAAACCACACCAATCTAAAATTAATATTTTGGATCTACTGTCGCAGTTTGTTTTGTCATCTGATGCACAAATCAATAAATTTTGATCGAAGTCAACCATAAAGCTTTTATAACCACCAAAAACTACAATCTTGCACAAATCACACCAAAATACATTAACAGTTGTTTCAATCATGCCCACACCCTAAAAATACCATAAAGAAACCATATGGAGAGGTAAAATGGTTAAATCTAATTGAAATAAATATTTTAAAAAAATTACCAAAAATCAAGTCATTACATATTGTTGTATTGAACCACATCACTTCACTTGGTATTTGTTGGTGTTGTTGGTGAATGTTGGTGTTGGTGTTGTTGATGGGTGTGTTTGTTTGTTTGTTGGTTGGTTGTTTATATTCTGTGCATGCTTTTTTTTGTGGTGTTGTGAGTGGTGTTATTGTTGTTGGTATTATTGGTGTTGCTGTTGGTAATGGTGTTGATGGATTAGCAAAAACAAAAGCATAGGTGTTGTTAAAGTGTGTGGCTATATAGCAGCTTGGTGGTGTTGCTGGTGGTGTTCTTGTTGATATATAATATTTCCCAATAGATGTGCAATATATTAGAAATAACTATATACCTGTTGGTTGACTGGTTTAACTTATTCGAATGGATGACTTATCTGCTACAACAGATGGGTTATTTATTGAAATAAATTAAAATAGTCAACCACCTTATTTTGATTTCTTCTAATAGATGACCCATCTGTTACAACAGATAAGTCATCTGTTAGAATAAATCAAAATAGGTCCTACTAGTGGTTTTATCTTTTCCAATAAATGACTTATCTGTTGCAACAAATAAGTCATCTGTTGGAAGAAATCAAGCCAGTAGCAGTAGGACCTGTTTTGATTTCTTCCAATTGATGATCCATCTTTTGTAATAGATGGGTCATTTGTTGGAAGAAATCAAAATAGTTTTGGTTTGATTTCATCCAACATATGTTGTAACAGATGGGTCATCTGTTGGAAGACATCAAAATAGGTTTGGTTTGATTTTTTCCAACAGATGTCTGTTTGTTTTGTTAGTGTTGTTTGTTTTATAGGTATGTACTTGGTGTTTTTAGTTTTGTTGGAGTTATTGGGGGGTATTTTTGTTATTATTGGTGTTGTTGGTATTATTGGTGTTGTTGGTGTTCTTCATTTTCTTGGTATTGTTGGTATTATTATTGTCCTTGATTTTATTTGATTTTCTATTTTTGTTGGTATTGTTGGTGGTGGGCTTCTTGTTGATATATAATGTTGCCCAACAGATGTGTAATATGTTGCAAAAATTAAGCATCCATTAGAAACAACTATATATCTACTAGTTTACCATTTTGATTTCTTCCTACAGATGACCCATCTATGGGAAGAAATCAAAACATGTCTTCCAATAGAAGATCCATCTATTGGAAAAAATCAAAACATGTACCAACATCTATTGAAAAAAATCAAAACATGTCTTCCAACAGATGACCCATCTATTGGAAGAAATCTAAAAAAATTTGCCACTGGTTTGATTTCTTCCAACAGGTGACCCATCTGTTACAATAGGTGGGCCCTCTATTTGAGGAAATAAAATAGGTCTTCCAACAAATGACCCACCTATTAAAACAGATGAATCATCTGTTGGAAGAAATTAAATCAGTCTTGCTATAGGTTTGATTTCTTCCAACAGATGGGTCATTTGTTGGAAATATTTTTGTATTATGCTGTAATTTTTTAATTTTTTGTTACCTTTTTTAATGATGCACAAATCAATTGTAATCTTTTGTGCTTTTCTCTTATCTGTAGATAAAAAATAGCTCCCAAAAATAAAAGTAGATCAACTTCTGACAAAGCAACCAAAAAGGATAAATTACAAACACAATTGGAAGAGCTTTTTGAATGAGATCTTTCCTAAAAAATTAAAGTATTACCATCTGTAGATAATGAAGATATGGAAAGAGATAGATTTATTGCACAATCTACTAAATAAGATGATATAGAAAAGGATATTGAGAGGGATAAAGAAGAGTTTGTAGAGGGGGAAGATAGAAATAAAAATGAGAAAGAAGATGGAGATGGTGAGGATAGAGATAATAAATAAAGTCATAAAGGAGATAAAGAGAAAGGTAAGGATGAAGAGGAAAAAGAAAGTGATAAAGAAGATGAGGAGAAAGAAGATGGATCAGAAGAGAAAATGAAAGAGAGAATGAAGAAGAAAGAGATGATGATGATCTTGTTATATCATCAACCGAATGTCAATGTAGATCAAAAACTCAGTACGATCGTATTAAAATATTTGACCAGTTCCAAGTTGAGATACCTATAGATTATCTTACAGATTTGACTAGTGATTTTGTAGTTAAATCTGTCATGAATAAAAAATTTGATGTGTTTAGGAAGATTTTGAGGGATGAAAAAATGGAGGATTATTTTAAGTTCAACTGCTTTGGATACTTTCTTGATCATCTAGAGGACAATAATGTACTCTTTCAAACGACTATGGTATATCGTATTCTCAAGTGCAGGATTAAGTATAAGGGTGATGTTGAAGAAATATTGAAGGATGAGGACAAAAAGATGGATGAAATTTGGATAAACTACTTTGGCATGTCAGTTTGTTTTGACATGAAATAATTTGCCATAGTGACTGGCCTGAGATTTCATCCTCTATCTCAACCTTTTCCCACAGTAACACCGTAGAAAATGTCAAAGGCAACTAGGACACCCAAATCAGTATCAAAGAAATGCAAGCCACTAACTAAGCCACCCACCAAAACCAACAAAGGCAAAGAAAAAAATGAGTTGTTGGCCATTATTAGACCTAGCTATAATCCAGGCTTTTGATAGCTGATCTTCAGAATAAAAAGTTTTTGAAAAAGCACAAGAAGCCATTGTGAGCTAGAGACACCAACAAAGTCATAAAACTTGAATTATTAGTGCTTTCTCAGGATTAGAAGGCATTCAACAATTGTCCATGGGGATATAAAAGCTATTTCTTGACTGTTAAATATTTATTGACAAAGTTATCTCCAAAGACGATCAACTTATACAGCTTTCCTTGGGTTTTTATGGTAAACTTCATTACTATTTCTTTAGAATTATAGTTATTTATACTATTGAATAATATTTTGACTTTTTCATCATGTTTACATTTTTAGGTTTGAGCATTTAAAGCCATTCCTCACCTCTAATAGCAAGTCAAGGACTACTCGAATGAGGTTTTTCATCCAAAGACCTTAGATGGTTGTCTGGCAAGAATAACTCAAAGATGGATCCCCTTGATCTCTTCATCCCTCCTGTAGATGAAATAAGTCTTCTTTTAAATATAATGATTTCACTCAAGTAAACACATTGCAACAAATGGGTCATCTGTTGCAATAAATAATTCACCTATTGTAACTTATCTCTGCAAATTACCTATCTACTGCAACTTATAAAATAGATGAGTCGTCTATTATAATAAATAATCTATTTGTTGCGTAGGTTCTCTGAACCTGTTAATAAATTACCCAATCTACTGCAAACTAATACAAAAGATGGGTAATCTATTATAATAGATGACTTATCTGTTGCAAATGTCTTATAAGTTATTATTTAATTTTAAAATATTTACTTTTATATATAAATTGTGTATCCCTAGCTTATACCTATTGAGCAAGAGTTAGAGATGTCTTCCTTTTTTACTCTAGGTATTGTTGAAACAAAACCAGATCCAAAGGTGGACTTCATCAAGAAATAATTGGCTAGAGCAACAGCCATCAAAAGAGAAGCAGCTAGGGAAGGTCAGCTTGTTCTTGTTGAGCCTATTATTAACAGATTTAGGTACTGGTGTTAATATTATTGATGGTAATAGTGGTGGTGCTAGTGAAGGTAATGGTTATAGACTTGGTGATGCTGGTGTCAAGCATGGTGATGAGCATGTTCATGATGCTCATGAAAATTTGTTTGAAAAAAGAGTTGACTATGATGATAGTCACACTGGTGGTGGATATGGTAGATTTACCCTTTTCAATGGGCATACCACCTCTTTTGTTCCCTATTCAAGCTCATGTTCTGATTTCAAATGCCTAGAGTGCAAGGATAGACATGAAAATTTGATTAAAAGCATTAATTCCCTGACTGTTGCTGTCAAGGAATTGACATCTAAGATGAGTGTCATACCATCAAGGAAGCTGACAGAGCCATTCAATCCATTAGTGTTTAAGAGGAGGGAAAAAGTAATTTCAAAGGTACTATCAAGTATTAAATCAAAAAAATTACAACTCATCCTCCTTCCAATGTTGACCAAGTTCAAGGGGCCACGAGAGAGCAGTAATAAATGAAGAAGGTGAATATCTACAAGCTAGTGAAAGCGATCAAGAATTCTAGATGAATACACTGATTAGATCCTAAAATGCCCCAAAATTCTACTCCATGCATGAATTTGGGCCAAAAGGCTTCAACATGACAAATATGCAGTAATGGTATGAGGACCGGGTAAGTTTACATTTTCTAACCTTCTATCTATTCTATTTCTAACATTCTAAGTCATCTGTTGTAATTACCCATCTATTATATTAGTTTGCAGTAGATTGGGTAATCATTTAATGTAATACCCCGTATTATTCTTAGTTCAGTTCAGCTCCTAATTGCATGCATAAGAGGTTTAAAACCTAAAAAATTTACTAAGTGTTGGGGACTTAGTCATATTTTTGTCCTCTTAACTTCAAGGATTTTTAAATTGGTCTTCCCAACCCCGATATGTTGGTTTTTGAGTTAATTTATGTTTAGGGGTGTAAGGAGCATGTCTCAGGGGAGTTTTAGATTTTTCAGACGAGGATTGGGCCACTTTTAGATCATAATTCCAGTAGCTCATCGCGATAGGGCCGCATCACGGTCGTAATAGCGATGGATCCCTCATCATGTTGTGGTGAGCCTTTAATCCGCATTACAGTTACTAATTTAAATGTCTGAGGGGAAATTATGTCTTTTCCCCTCAACCCAATTCATAAATCCACGACATAAAGCTTCAGTTAGGGCATTATTTGCCCATCTTCTCCAATTTTCTCACAAAAACAAACCCTCTCCTCCCCCAAGATCATCAAATTCCATTACTTTCTCTCCAAGAAAACCAAGAATTCAAGTTCCCCAATCCAAGAACATTAAATAAAGCATCAACATCGGTGTGTCTCTTTCAAGCTTAAAGGTTTAAGGTATGTGTGATATTCATCCACGGGCCCTTTTCACCCATGGAGTCCAAGAATCCTTTTTTATTTTAAATTATGTGTTTTTACATAATTATGTTGAACTATCTTCATGAATCTTTTGTTATTAAAACTTCAAGTTAAGATTATGAATGTTTTCAAGTGGAATGGATTATCGTATATTTTGAATATTGTAGTTCCCATTTCATTATCATGCGAGTCAGAATGAATCCTCAAATTATGATTTTTGTCATGTACGCATTCTATATCCTCATGTTTTAAAGCATCCCCATGTTAAAGTCTTGATCTCCATGTGTTTGATGAAATGTTTAAGTGATGGGTTTTGATTGATGATTTCTCATTGTGGTTTCAAAGCTCTTATATGTCCTTATTGTTATTTCCATTCAGTGTTGGTGGGTTATAAACACCGGATACCTAGTTTTATACATAAATTCAGTATCTTCAGAATGATTTCAAATAAACTATGAGCATTACCATTCAGTCAAATCATTTATGATCAGTTATTTTCCTAGTTAAGATTAGTTCAATCCAGTAATCAGTGTTACTTTAGTTAGGAGTAAGATTTAGAATCGAGTGAATCTAGGGATGGGGGCTTACTCGTTAGTTAGGACTAGGTCCTTAGCAGCAGTCCCTAAGTTCCAGAACTACATAGCCAGCATAGGATTATGAGATGTCACCCGCCAGTATAGAACTGACACTCTCTTAGAGGTCACCCATAAGTTTTGTACTAAATCCTTAGTCATTCGGGACATTAGATTAGCGTATCCGTATAGCCAGCATTAGTACCCGTGGCACAGTACTGACACCCTTCCAACTGGAGTTATAGGTTGGACCCCAATTAGCTTATATTGGGGCATGTCGCTTAGATGATATCTCCCACAGTCTCAGTTTAGTGTTCAGTATAGAATTCAGTTCGGGTTTGCTCAACCATAGCATACAAATTTCCAGTTATTCAGTTATCAGATTTCATTAATTCAATTCACAAATTATTTTAAAAATATTATATGCTTAATCTTGTATTCTCAGTATTTCAGTTTCCATGCATGCATCCTAGTTACCTCATGCTATTCAGTCAGTCATTATATTCATGCACAGTTAACCTGTGCATTTCAGCCTAACCTCATCTCATATATCAGTACATTCAAAGTACTGACCGCATACTTTTTTTGTGCTATGATGTCTCATATCATAGGTTCAAACATACAGTTTCCTGACCGCACTTAGATAGTTCAGTGTTATAGCAGCAGCAGTGGTGAGTCCTCATCCTTCGAGGACAAGTTTATGTTTTATTCAGTTATTTCAGTATTCCTTTATTAGAGTCAGTTGGAGTTAGTTGGGGGTTTATCCTATGAACTCCATAGTCAGTCAGTTAGAGTCTTTTCAGACATTCAGATAGTCAGTTAGTTTATTAAACTTATCAGTTGGATTTCAGTATTTTTCACAGATGTTTCAGACTTTCGAATTTAGTTGTATTTTTAGTATCTAAACCTTATGGCCTTATCAGTTGTTTTCCGTGCATGTCTATTGTCATTATATTGTTCAGTGCTCATAGAAGGTACCAGCTCATGGGTTATCTTGTGGTCACTTGTGACCATAAGCACCATTGTCGCAACTAAGGGGTAGCCTCGGGTGGTGACAAAACTTGGTATCAGAACCTAAAGTGTTACAGTGTCCTAGTAAGTCTGAAAGCCACATTGAGTAGAGTCTTGTGCATGGGTGTGAAGCGCACCATACTTATGGACAAGAGGCTATAAGACATTTTAGGAAAATTTTCCCTTATTTCAGTATTCATATCGTGCAAAAGAGCATGAGCTCATTTAAACTCTCTTTCTGACTCATTATTCCTTCTGTTTACAGACAATGCCTCCCAAAAGACACAAGGGAAGGAGAAATGGAAATCAGCCTGCACCTTCACATGTTTAGGAAGATCCCCTAAACGAGCACATCTCTCATGCCGTGTTTAGAGCTACATTCACTATACTAGATCATTTAATAGCTGCTTAGAATAATCAGAAGGTTGTTTCCCCAGCTAATCCAGTGAAAAATACAACAATAGCTAGGATTCGAGATTTCATCCAAATGAATCCCATTTTATTTTTGGGATCCAGGTCTGGGAAAGATCCGTAGGAGTTTCTTAATATGGTTCAGAAGGTGACTGATATCATAGGTGTCACTTAGAGTAAAAGTGTAGAGTTAGTTGTATATTAGTTGCAGGATGTAGATCATATGTGGTATAAGCAGTAGAAGTAGGATAGAGGTGCTGAGGCAGGGCCTGTAAAGTGGGAGGAGTTTGCCATAGCCTTTTTAGATAGGTTCTTTCCTTTAGAGTTGAGGAAAGCTAAGGTATTGGAGTTCATTAATTTAAAGCAGGGTAGTATAAGTATGAAGGAATACTCACTTAAGTTTACTCAGTTGGCGAGGTACGCTCCTTTGATGATAACTGATAATAGGTCTAAAATGGGTAAGTTTGTTTCTAGTGTAGCTGATAGTGTAGTTAAGGAGTGTAGGACTGCTATGTTGATTAAGTAGATGGACCTATCAAGCATTATGGTTCATTCTAGACAGATTGAGGAAGAGAAGATTAAGGAGAAAAAAAAAGGGAATAAGAGGGCTAGAAGAGGTAGCTTTAACTTTTCTCAGTCGAGGTCAAAGAGTGCTAACTGTTCTCAGTTTTGTCAGAAATTTCCATCCCCAACTCTATCTTTAGCTAGTGTACAAGTGTTAAAATTCAAAAATGATAGTCGGGATAGGGTGCTAGGCTCCAAGTCCTAGGGTAGTGTGAACAGTGGTCGTACTAATCCACTTTGTCAGAAATATGGTAGAAATTATTGAGGGGTGTGCAAGGTTGGTAGTGATATGTATTTTAGGTATGGAAAACTAGGCCACAGGGTCAGAGAGTGTCAAGTAGTTACTCAGAGAGGAAAGGATTTGCGCCAATAGGGCCAGCCCAATCTGTTAATAGCTCCATCAGGTCACCCGACTCAGTAGGGCACTACTTCTAATGCCACCAGTAGACAGAGCCAGAATAGGTTGTATGCACTCTAGTCCCGACATGACCAAAAAAGTTCTCCTAATGTGGTTACGGGTACATTACAGGTCTTTCATCTTCATTTTTATGCTTTGTTAGACCCCGAAGCCTCACTTTTTTGTAACCCCCTATATAGCTATTAATTTCGATGTCAGCCCAAAAATACTAGTAGAGCCTTTCTCAGTGTCTACCCCAGTGGGTAAATCGATCATAGCCAGATGAGTATACAGAAATTGCTTGGTTATAGTATTTCAAAAAGTCATATCAGTTGATCTTGTGGAGTTAGAGATGACTTATTTTGATGTCATTATCGGCATGGATTGGCTCCACTCATGCTATGCCTCAGTTAACTATAGAAATAGGGTCGTTCAGTTTCAATTTCCTAATGAACCAGTTATTGAATAAAGGGGTAGTACTTCAGTGTTTAGGGGTCAGATTATTTCATATCTTAAGGAGAGAAAAATGATATCTAAGGGGTATGTTTACCATCTTGTTCGAGTCAAAGACTATAATTCTATGACTCCCAGTCTCGAGTCGGTTTCAGTAGTAAGGGAATTTCTAGATGTGTTCCCTGATGATCTTCCCGGAGTTCCTCCTAAAAGGGAAATTGACTTCGGAATAGATATCCTTCTAAATACCCAGTCTATCTATATTTTGCCCTATAGAATAGATCCAGCTGAGCTAAAAAAGTTAAAAGAACAGTTGAAAGATCTCTTAGATAAAGGATTCATCAGGCCCAGTGTTTTCCCATGGGGTGCTCTAGTCCTTTTCATGTGTAAGAAAGATGGTTCTCTCAGAATGTGCATCGATTACCGTCAGTTGAACAAAGTCACTGTCAAGAATAAGTACCCACTCTCCAAGATTGATGACTTGTTCGACCAACTTCAGGGTGCCAGTTATTTCTCTAAGATAGACCTTAGATCCGTCTATCATTAGCTCAGAGTCAAAGAATGTGATATTCAAAAGACAGCCTTCAGAACCCGGTATGGTCACTTTGAATTTCAAGTTATGACTTTTGGACTAACGAATTCCCCAGAAGCTTTCATGGACTTGATGAATAGAGTGTTCAAACAGTAGTTGAATATATTCATCATCGTCTTTATTAATGATATTCTCATCTACTCCTATAGTGAAACTGATCATGCAGACCATCTCAGAATTGTATTGCAGACTCTTAGAGCCCATCAATTATTTGCCAAATTTAGTAAGTCTGAGTTTTACCTTAGATCAGTAGCTTTTTTTGGCCATATTTTTTCTGATGATGGCATTAAAGGTGTTCCTTAAAAGACCGAAGTAGTGAGAAACTAGCCCAGACCCATCTCTCCATCAGATGTCATGAGCTTTTTGGGTTTTTCTGGATATTACAGATGGTTTGTTAAAAGGTTTTCATTTATTGCATCCCCCATGTCACGGTTGACTCAAAAGAAAGTTAAGTTTCAGTAGTCAAATTCTTGCGAGAAGGGTTTTTAGGAGTTGAAGACTCGACTCACCTCAGCCCCAATCTTGACTTTGCTAGATGGTTCAGATGGGTTTATTGTTTATTATGATGCTTCCAAAGTTAGTTTTAGTTATGTATTGATGTAGAGAGGTAAGGTCATAGACTATGCCTCTAGATATATTAATCCTCATGAAAAGGAATTACCCTACCCATGAGCTAGAGTTGGCAACTATTGTTTTTGCCTTGAAAATTTGAAGGCATTATTTTTATGGAGTTCATGTTGATGTGTTCACGAATCGCAAAAGTTTACAGTATGTGTTTCGCAGAAGGATTTAAATCTTCGTCAGAGAAGGTAGCTTGAGTTGTTACAAAATTATGATATGAGTGTGTTGTATTATCTGGGCAAGGCCAATATGGTGGCAGACGCCCTTAGTAGATTGTCTACGGGTAGTATTGCTCATGTTAATAATGATAAGAGAAAGTTAGTCAGAGAGGTTCATCAGCTTGCTATATTAGGTGTGCGGTTGGTTGATTCAGCTAGGGTAGTATATGGGTTAGAATGGTTTGGAATCTTCTTTGGTTGTCGAAGTGAAAGAAAAGAAAAATAAGGAAACCAGTCTGGTTAAGTTGAAGGAATCTGTTAGAGATTAGAAGGCAACAGTTTTCTCCCAAGGGAGAGATGGTGTGCTGCGATGTCAGGGTAGGCTGTGTGTGTCATGAGTTGATGGTTTGAGATAGAAGATTTTGGCAGAAGCGCATGGTGCACGTTACTCTTTACACCCAGGAGCTACTAATATGTACCGTGATTTATGGGAAATTTATTAGTGGAGTGGTATGAGAGGGATATTGTGGAGTTTGTAGCTAAGTGTTCTAATTATCATCAGGTTAAGGTTGAGCACCAGAGGCCTAGTGGCACATTGCAAGAGTTTAGCATTCCTACTTAGAAGTGGGAAGAGGTAAACATGGATTTTGTAATGGGTTAGCCTCGTACGCGTCATCAGCATGATTCGATATAGGTTATTGTAGACAGAATGACCAAATCAGCTCTTTTCTTGCCATTTCATACTTCTTATTCAGTCGAGGACTGTGCCAAGCTCTATATTAGAGAGTTGGTTAGGTTGCATGGAGTCTCGTTGTCTATCATTTCATATAGAAGTACTCAGTTTACCTCTCACTTTTAGAAGTCTTTTCAGAAGGTTCTTGGTACCCAAGTTCATCTCAGTATGTCTTTTCATCCTCAGACAGATGGTCAGGTAGAGAGGACTATTCAGACCCTAGAGGATATGTTGAGGGCGTGTGTTCTTAATTTTAAGGGTAGTTGGGATGATCACTTACCTTTGATCGAGTTTTCCTACAATAACAATTATCACTCCAGTATTCAGATGGCACTATTTGAGGCTCTCTATAGGAGGAGATGTAGATCTCTTATTGGTTGGTTTGAGGCAGGTGAGGCTTCTTTGATAGGACCAGATTCGTTGTTTGATGCAATGAAGAAGGTTAAATTGATTAGGGAGAGGCTTAAGACAGCTCAAAGCCATCAGAAATCCTATGCAGATATGAGGAGAAGAAATCTTGAGTTTGAAGTTGGGGATTTGGGGTATTTGAAAATCTCGCCCATGAAAGGAGTGAAGAGATTTGGAAAGAAGTGGAAGCTTAGTCCCCGATATGTTGCCCCTTACAGAATCTTGAGTCATTTTGGAAAGGTAGCTTATAAGCTTGAGTTGCCTGCAAATTTGGCATCAGTGCATCCAGTATTTCATGTTTCCCTGTTAAAGAAGTGTATTGGTGATCCAGTTGTTGTAATTCTTTTAGAAAGAATAGATGTTTAGGATAACCTTTCAAATGAAGAAATCCCAGTCGAGATCCTTGATTATCAAATTCATAGACTAAGGAACAAAGAAGTTTCTTTGGTCAAAGTTTTTGGCAAAATCAGTCCGCTGAGGGAGCCACTAGGAAAGCAGAAGCAGATATGCGTACCAAGTACCCTCATCTTTTCTCTACAAACTCAGACTCAGCTTAAGGTAACATTTTTTCTTAGATTATTTCTTTTCCATTCTTAGCTCCAGCTATGTGATCATACTCATGTCATTGCATACATTTGCGAATTTAGTTCAGTCATGTATCATGTTTTAGACTCAGTCATGTAATCATGTTTCCAGTTGTGCATGTTCAGTATGTGATCTCAGTTTTCTTAGTTTTGATCTTTCATCATAATCTGTCTCATACGAGGACTAATGTTACTAAGGGGGAGATATTGTAATACCTTGTACTATTCTTAGTTCAGTTCAGCTCCTAGTTGCATGTATAAGAGGATTAAAACCTTAAAATTTCACTAAGTGTTGGGGGCTTAGTCATATTTTTGGCCTCTTAACTTCGAGGATTTTTAAATTGGTCTTTCCAACCCTGAGATGTTGGTTTTTGAGTTAATTCATGTTCAGGGGTGTAAGGGTCATGTCTCGGGGAAGTTTCCAATATTTTGGATGAGGATTAAGACACGTTTGGATCACAAATCCAGTAGCTCATCGCGATAGGGCCGCGTCGCGGTCTTAATAGCGATGGATCCCTTATCGCATCTTGGTGACCCTTTAATTTGCATTCCAGTTACTAATTTAAATGTCTGAGGGGCAATTATGTTTTTTCCCCTCACCCAATTCGTAAATCCATGACTTAAAGCTTCAGTTAGGATATTATTCTCCTATATTCTCTAATTTTCTCTCAAAAACAAACCCTCTCCTCCCCCAAGATCATCAAATTCCATTACTTTCTCTCCAAGAAAACTAAGAATTCAAGTTCCCCAATCCAAGAACATTCAAGAAAGTATTAAGATTAGTGTGTCTCTTTCAAGATTAAGGGTTTAAGGTATGTGTGATGTTCATACATGGGCCCTTTTCACCCATGGAGTTCAAGAATCCTTTTTGATTTTAAATTATGAGTTTTTACATAATTATGTTGAACTATCTTCAAGAATCTTTTGTTATTTCAACTTCAAGTTAAGATTATGAATGTTTTCAAGTGGAATGGATTATAGTATATATTGAATGTTGTAGTTCCTATGTCATTATCATGCGAGTCAGAATAAATCCTCAAATTATGATCTTTGTCATGTACTCATGTTATCTCCTCATGTTTAAAAGCATCCCCATGTTGAAGTCCTGATCTCCATGTGTTTGATGAAATGTCTAAGTGATGGATTTTGATTGATGATTTCCCATTATGGTTTTCAAAGCTTTTATATGTCCTTATTGTTATTTCCATTCAGTGATGGTGGGTTATGAATACCCAATACCTAGTTGTTTACATAAATTCAGTATCTTCAGAATGATTTCAGATAAACTATGAGCATTTCCATTCAATCAAGTTTTTTATGATTAGTTGTTTGCTCAGTTAAACATAGTTCAGTCTAGTAATCAATGTCAATTCAGTTGGCAGTAGGATTTAGCATCGAGCGAACCTAGGAACGGGGGCTCACCCCATCAGTTAGGATTAGGTCCTTAGAAGTAGTTCCTAAGTTCCAAAACTATGTAGCCAGCGTAGGATTATGAGATGTCACCCGCCAGTAGAGGACCGACACTCTCTTAGGGGTCACCCGCCAGTTTAGGAGTGACTCCTTTATCCTTTGGGATATCAGATTAGTGGATCCACATAGCCAGCGTTAGTACCTGTGGTACGGTACTAACACCCTTCCAACTGGGGTTACAGGTAGGAACCTAATTAGCTTAATTGGGGCATGTCGGTTAGATGATACCTCCCATAGTCTCAGTTCAGTGTTCAGTACAGAATTTAGTTCAGGTTTGCTTGACCATAGCATATAGACTTCCAGTTATTCAGTTATCAAATTTCAATAATTCTATTTACAGATTATTTCAGAAATATTATATGCTTGATCTTTCATTCTTAGTATTTTAGTTTCCATGCATGCATACTCATTAACCTCATGTTATTCAGTCATTCATTATATTCATGCACAGTTAACCCATACATTTCACCCTAACCTCATCTCATATGCAAGTACATTCAAAGTACTGACCACATACTTTCTTCGTGCTATGATGTGTTATATCATAGGTTCAGATGCACAGTTTCCTGACCGCTCTTAGATAGTTTAGCGTTACAGCAGCGCCAGCAGTGGTGAGTCTTCATCCTTCGAGGACAATTTTATCTTTCATTCAGTTATTTCAGTATTCCTTTATTACAGTCAGTTAGAGTTAGTTAGGTGTTTTTCTCATCAACTCCACAGTCAGTCAGTTAAAGGCTTTTCAGACAGTCAGTTAGTTTATTAGACTTATCAGTTGGATTTTATTATTTTCTGCAGATATTTCAGACTTACGAATTCAGTTGTATTTTTAGTATCTAAACCTTATGGCCTTAGCAGTTATTTTCCGCACATGTCTATTGTCATTATATTTTTCAGTGCTCACGGAAGGTACCAATTCATGGGTTAGCTTGTGGTCACTTATGACCGTAAGTACCGTTGTCGTGACTAGGGGGTAGCCTCGGGTCATGAAAGTTAAAAGCTTCAAAGAACCTATGCAATAGATAAGTCATATGTTCGAATAGATTACCCATATGTTTCATAAGTTATAGTATATTGGGTAAATTGTTAACACAAGTTCAAAGAACCTATGCAACATATAAACCATCTATTATAATAGATGTCTCATTTGTTGCAACAGATGGGCCATCTTTTGTAATAGATTACCCATCCGTTACATAAATTGTAGTAGGTAGGTAATCTGTTAATAGTTTCAGAGAACCTATGCAACAAATGGATCATTTATTGTATCTTTTAAATTTTATTTTAAGTTACTAACTTATTTTAATTGTATTCTTATATCAGTATGTTGATGAAATTCCTTACCTCTTGCAGAAGTGGAACCTTAATTTCATAGAGTACTATGTTATTAGGGATAGCATCATGGGCCTCAACTTCTATAATAACTTTTTAAGTAGGTACAACAAACTCAGCAAAGAAGCGACAACTCTCGATGGTAGAAATATTGAGGAGTTAACTGCTGAGTTTATATGGGATGAGGATTGAATATTGTAGAGGGTAGAGTCCATATCTAGGTTCCATGAATTATATTAGAGAAAAGAGGATTCTTATAGTGATGAACTTGAATAAATATTTTATAACTATTGAGATCTTCATGAATGAGGGAGTCTTGAATGTTTAGGGTTGCAACTTACCAGTCTTTGAAGAGTGGGAATTTTTATTTACATGGAGCCATTGTTAGAGTTTTTTCCAAAATTGTTGAAGCAAAGTGGCATAATCAATCAATTGCTAGAGAAGTTGCTCAACAAAAGATGGTCTTTTGAAGGTCAAACTAGGATATTCCCAAAATAAGACTAGTGTGACGTGTGGGTCATACTCATTTGCATTATTGAGCATTTGTTAACTGGCACTGTTATGACAACTTTAAGGACCTTATTGAGTGACAATCCAGTGGCAAAGATGTAAGAGGTTTGGGATGCTAGGTTAGCCTGCAAAAGTTTGAAGCCCTGATTTGGGATGTAATTTATTTATCTGGATGTGTAACAATATTATTGATGATAATATTTTATTTTTAGTATTTTAGTTAATTGTATAATTTAATTGGTGATGACAATAGTATAGTAATTTAAATCGAATTTCATTTGTTTTGTCGTGAATTCTATTTTATCCTTAGATTTAAAAATTTATAAATTATTGCTAAATATAGATTATTAAGTTCAAATATTGCAATAACTGTTGAAAATAATAAAACAAATATAGACATCTATTGCAATGCAACAGATGACTAATCTGTTGGAAATAATCAAACTGATGAGTCATCAGTCGCAACAGATGCATTATCAACTGCAATAGATGTCTCATCTATTGGAAATAATAAAACATATACAAACAACTACATAATGCAACAGATGACTAACTTGTTGCAACAGATGACTCATTTATTAAAAATAATCAAACAGATATAGACATATATTGCAACAGATAACTGGTCTGTTGCAACAGATGACTCATCCATTGGAAATAATCAAACAGATATAGACATCTATTGGAATAGATGATTAACCTTTTGCAGCAAATGCCTCATCTATTGAAAATTATCAAATAGATAAAGACAGTTGTTGCAACAGCTGCATAACATGTTGCAACACGTTATAATATATTGTAATAGGTTATACACTTAATTGGACATGTAATTACTATGAAATCGATTAAAATTGTAATTGAACTTACTAATTGAAATATAATTATAGTTAAATTAATTTATTTATTACTAGTTATGGTTTAATATGAATCATTTCACATCAAATTAGTCAATTGATCACTGTATTTAGGGCGAATACACTTAATTGGACATGTAATTACTATGAAATTAATTGAAATTATAATTGAACTTACCAATTAAAATAAAATTATAGATAAATAAATTTATTTATTACTAATCATGGTTTAATATGAATTATTTCACAACAAATTAGTCAATTGATCACTCTGTTTAGGGCGAATACACTTAATTAGACATGTAATTACTATAAAATTGATTAAAATTGTAATTGAACTTACTAATTGAAAGATGATTATAGTTAAATAAATTTATTTATTAGCAATCATGGTTTAATATGAATCATTTCACATCAAATTAGTCAATTGATCACTCTATTTAGGACTAATACACTTAATTGGATATGTAATTACTATGAAATTGATTAAAATTGTAATTGAACCTACTAATTGAAAAAGAATTATAGTTAAATAAATTTATTTATTTGTAATTATGGTTTAACTTGAATTATTTCACATCAAATTAGTTAGTTGATCTCTCTATTTAGGGCATATACACTTAATTAGACATGTAATAACTATGAAATTGATTAAAATTGTAATTAAACTTATTAATTGAAAGATAATTATAGTTAAATCAATTTATTACTAATCGTGGTTTAATATGAATGATTTCACATCAAATTTGTCAAACAGATATAGATATATTTTGCAATCGATGACTAAGTTGTTGCAACAGCTTACTCATCTGTTGAAAAGTCTCAAACATATATAGACATTTGTCGCAACAGATGACTAACTTGTTGGAAGAAATCAAAACAGGTCTTGTAGTTGTTTGATTTGTTCCAATAGATGGCTCATCTATAGAAACAGATGAATCATTTGTTGAAAAGAATCAAAACAGATCTTGCTAGTTGTTTGATTTTTTCGAACAGATGACTCATATGTTGTAATAGATGACTCATTTGTTGGAAGAAATCAAAATATGTCTTTAAGAGGTTTGATTTCTTCTAACAAATGATTCATTTGTTACAACATATGGGTTATCTGTTAGAAGAAATCAAAACAAGCCTTCAAGAGGTATGATTTCTTCTAACAGATGAACCATCTGTTGCAACAAATGGGTAATCTGTTAGAAGAGATCAAAATAAGTATTCAAGAGGTATGACTTCTTCCAAAGAATGATTCATATGTTGCAACAAATGAATCATCTATTAGAAGAGATCAAAATAAGTCTTCAAGAGGTATGATTTCTTCCAACAGACAAGTCATCTATCAGAAGAACTCAATCCAATAGCAAGGCCTGTTTTGATTTCTTCCAACAAATGAGTTGCCTGTTGCAATAGATGGATCATCTGTTGAAAATATTTTTGTACTTTGTTGTATTTATTTAATTTCCTGTTACCTTTTTTTATTGATGCACAAAGTAATTGTTGGATCATAAATAAAAACATTTTTCATATAATAAATGACACACATTATCAACTAAAATTATCAAGTTCATAACTAAACCAACAACAAGACTATTTACTATTATAATAATTATGAAGCATTTCAATCTTGTCATATAGTTCTTTTGTGGCCAACTATTTTACATATGGAGCACTTATTTTTTCTTGTTTAAAATAATTCTCTGACTCCACGCCTCCTCTTCATTCTCTTTCTTCCCGGTTTGATTGGGTCAACATATGAAGGAGGTATTTTTCTCTCCATATTCTCTATAGAAAAAAACTGAAAATCTTCAAGAGGCACCAGATTAATAACCTTACAATATGCAACTATGTATTTTTTTCATCGAATAATATGGAGATGAGTACTCATAAATCTGATTACTAAATTATGCAGCATATTAGGCTCGAAGCATTGCCATAGCATATGGACAAGATATTTTATCCAAATTAAAAATTCTATATGTACAAGTTCTTCTTTGAAGATCGATCGTGGAAACATCACTATAACCGTTGATACTGAACTTGTAATTGGCTATTTGATGGGCCAATAACTTATTCCCTAAATTAATGTACTTTGATATTTGTTTTTTCATTGAAGGAACAAGTCTGTTTGGTGAGTTGACCAACTCCATACGTCTCTTGTAAAATAATTTTGCAAACCTCATGTTTATTTCATCAAATAGAGCAATAATGGAAAATTCTCTTTGAAAGTCAAACATTGCATTCACTGATTTAGTTATGTTTGATGTCATAATATTATACCTATCCAAAAAGTATCACTTTTTAAGGCATAGTATTACAATAAACTCAAACAAGACATTCAATTTATAATAATGTATCTATTTCCCAGAAAAAATGCCCTGCTCCATCTGTCGAATTAGACACGTTCGATATATTCGGCTTCCTTGGGTACCATATCCCTTATTTGATTGAAATGGTCAAAGAACTCAATATCATACGCTTTAGTTGCTCTATACAAATGAGACACGACCCTGGAATTATGATCAATGCTTCGAATATTTTCCCCAAAGTGCCTCATGCAACAATCATAGTGTGTTGAAGGGTGTATAATTGAAATCATCTTTCGGATACTTGAATGCCTATCAAAAATTATACACAACTCATCAATATCATCTACATAGCTTCTCATTTGTTTAAAAAAATATTGATATGAGGCATCACATTCCTTGTACACTACACAAAATGTCATTAGAAAGATGTGATTCTCTATATCCTGTGCCGCCATCAATAACAAGACTTCTTCATACTTACTCTTCAAGCATGTCTCATCAACGGCTATGAATTTTCACATTTGTTAAAAACCAAGAATCCAAGTCACATAGGCTACAAAAAAAGTACTTGAACCTTCCATTTTCATCAACCTGCAGTGTCATCTTACTTTCTGAATTTGCGGATTCAAACATATAATGTTATGCATCAAACACCACATACCAGTGCTCATATATTTTCCTAACCAAAGACTTTGCAATCTCCATGCCCTTATAAATCTTCCAATAACTCACCTTAAAACTAAATTTTGTACAGACTTGATTGTTATATCGCTTGTAGATGGGTTTTTGCCATTTGGAAAGCTACTTTTGAAGTATTTACCAATGACCTTTGTCATGGTGTGCGAATTATTTCTCGTAATATGCTCTGAACCACATGTGCAATACTTTTCATAAGTTCTTATGCAGAATCTAACAGAACTTATGAATTTCACATCCCTCAACCACCACTTGCACTTTGAATGTTCATATCTAAAATAATACACACTACGCAAATTAATCACCTTCTTGAGTCTGAAATCTTTTTTCAAATAAGAAATATGTAATGAAGTGACTAGTTCTTCCTTATTCTTGAAGGTCATTTCTTTATAAAAGTCTGTTTCATCATCTTGAAGATTGCTCGACTGTGTTGATTGAGAATTGCCTACTATATTGCTTGCAATAACGGACATAGGCATTTGTTCCTCCTCCATTTTATCTCTACTCTTATTATCTGAAATATTCATGTCCACACCCTTCAATTTATCATTTAATGTATCTTATTGGTCTTGTTCTACATTTTGATTCTCTATCGATGTTTCAACCATGTACATCCTTAAAATGGGCCTAGCTACATCACTCTAATAAGCAGGTAAACGAACTTGATCGTTTATCTTAAAAGGTAGGACCCTTTGATTTTCAAAAGAGTTATACATGTAACTGATAACAAGATCTTTCGATTCATAATTTAGTCCATAAAAATTGTTGATTAAGTTCACAAAATCATCATAAAAAACATCTTTATGAATTGTCGTCGCTATCGTCTATAATATTTCACCATCCTTCCAATGCCAAATAAATTAATTATTCTTCTCGATCCATTCACCATAACAATCAACCCTTATTGTTATTGATTCCTTCATTAATGGTACCTTAAGAAATTTGTTACAAAAAATAATAATGATAGTATAGTAAAAATTAATAATGATAATATAGTATATACAACAAAAAAATTATATGAACTATCATTATCATTGTCCCAATAGATAAGACATTTGTTGCAGCAGATGACTCATCTGTTGGATTCAGCTTCAGGTTCCATCCCAGTGTTGTAACATGAATTCCAACAGATGACTCATTTATTGCAATAATTAACTCATCTCTTGGATTCAGCTTTAGTTTTTGTCCTTGTATTGTAACATGACTCCAACAGATGAGTCATCTGTTGCAATAGCTCAGTCATCTATTGCAACAGATGACTCATCTATTGGTTTTACCTTTAGGTTCTATCCTTGTGTTGTAACATGAATCCACCAGATGAGTCATTTATTGCAACAGATGACACATCTGTTGGATTCATATTATAAAACCAGTATCTTAGTCCAACAGGCAGGTCATCTATTGCAACAGATGACTTACCTAGTGAAACTACTTAAACAGTAATGAAAACTATCCAACGTCTCAGTTGTTGCAAAAGATGACTTCTATGTTGGATTTATGTTATAGAACCAGTAACTTAGTCCAACTGGTAGGTCATCTGTTACAACAGATGACTTACCTATTGAAACTACTTAAACGGCAATGAAAAATATCCAACAGCTGTTGGATAAGTAGTATTGTTGAAAAAATAGTAGCAACAGATATACGTAGATGAGAAATTCAACTAAAAAATATTATTTTACTTACCAAAATTACCTATGAAGTAATGCCCAGTGATATACGAATAAAATTTAATCTAAAAATTAGGTCCAGCAACAACAACAACAATGGTACGACAAGTAGTAGAAAAAGAAGATAATGAATAAGAAGATGATATGATAATGAAAAAGAAGAACAAGAAAAAGATGATGATGATGATGATGATGATGATGATGATGAAGAATAAGAAAAATAGCAGCAACAATGAACAATAACTAGAGAGAAAAGCACACCAAAAGTGAAGAGAGAGAAAATAGAGCAGCAACATTGTTTTTCTTTCCTTTATTTTTAGTTATTAGGGTTTTTATATTGTGCCAAAGTGTAAAATAAGAAACTTAAGTACAATTCTCACACATGGGTCAAATTTTCTTAATCCATCATTTAATATTTATCACCCACACTCAATAATTAAGATTTAAGTCACTTATACCTAATTTTAAAACTTTTTGATTTGTCCCTAAAAAAAATGGTGTCATATATATGGGTCTCTTCTAGAGACACTATTCTAAATTTGACACCCTTTGAGTCAAAATTTTCATTTTCAAGAATCATAATAGAATCAATATATTTATATAAAAGAGACTAGTAGCCCATCCTATGTGTCATGTCTAAGAATCAAGAAATATTATTTATCTTTTTGTGGATTTTCTGAGCTTTTATTTTATTTTTTTCATTTATAAATTTATAAAATATAATCAGTCAATGACACTAAATTATAAACTAATAACTATATAATTACACCAAATTAAATTCAATAAATGCTGCAAAACGTTTCTGACCCCTTTACATTCTTTCTTGCACATATACATACAAGGAATTCTTTTTGCACATATACTCTTGTTTGTGAGCCTTAGGCTCATGAAAGTCACTCACAAACATGCACGTTGATTCTATATACTAAAGTTCACCTACATACATTCAACTATAGCATTAACATGAAGCGTAAGCATCATAATTTCTATGGTATTCAGAAACTCCCAAAAAGAAAATTTTTTGTTATTTTCTACTCTCCTTCTAATTTTCAGTATCCTTTCTTTGCATTCTTAATATTATAATCTTAATTTTATTTTGGATTCAATCAGTTGCTTATTTTGTTATTTTTATAATTTTTTTATTTTTAAATTTTTTTTAGTTATTTCATATATATGATGTGATAATTAATTTCATGGATTATCTCAATCCATGAGATTACTTTATTTAAAAATTAAAATTTTACAATAAGCATCTGTATATATTGTTGATGCTCTTTTTCTTTAAAATAATTATGTTCATTGGTAGGTCTAAACCATGCATGGATCCTTTTTTCGTATCTTTTTATTTTTTTTCACATCTAAAACTTTCGGGAAACAATGATCAATTTCTTACATGAAAATGACATGTACTTATTGAATTAGATGTTAATATATTTATCACTGCTTTATGTATTTTTGTTGTTGTTATGTAGGAAGCAAGTTTTATTGAGGAGTAATAAAAGGAGCTATGTACGTAAAGTTTTGCTCGTCTATTTTTCTTTTTAATATTGAAATTTATATTTTATTTCTAAATAAATAAATATTAAATTTACTTATGACGATTATCAGTGCTTCATGTTATTGTTGTTATTTAGGAAGCGGACTTTATTGAGAAGTAACATGATGGACCTACGGAGATAATGTTTGTCGGTTTAATTTGTTTTCTTTTAGATTGGAGTTTGCATTTTATTTTTAAAAAAAATAATCACACACGTCAAAATATACCTTTTTAACAAATTAATTATTTTTAAGGAAATAATCACATACATGAAAATATAATTTTTTTTGATTAATTTATATATCTATATAAAGAAGCGACATATACAAAGTGATGTGGCACCTCTCTATAGCATCTTTTCTTATTTATCTTTTTTTTTCCTTCTTGTATGATTTTTTCTCTCATTTTTCTTAATTATTTTTCTTTAAAAACCAATCTATATAACTCATATTTTTTCATATTCATAACATTTACTCTTAATTAATATCAATAATATCCATAACTTCCAAAACTATCAAGTTTATAACTCCATTTATTTAATAAATAATTTTATGACACCTTAGACTCACACAAATATTATTTTTATTTAAGTAAAAAAAAATTGAGTCATACTGACTATGCTATACTTTGAAGTGTTAATCATGGATAAGAGTGTGTATGTGTGTGTGTATATATATATATATATATATATATATGTATGTATGTATATGGTTGAATAGTAAATAAATTAACAATGAAAAGAAATATTAGAGATGAAATGCATCAGGCTAAATATATTGACAAACATTTATAAATTAATTATTTGGAGAAAAATTAAATTTGGGCAAAAAAGAAAAAACTCAACGCTTTCTTACTTTTCTAAAATGACACTATTTTAACCTCAACTGATGAAGTTAAAACCACACTTATTTTGAACCAACGCTTAAATTTCCATAGTTTCACCCATTATTTAACATTTAAGAGAAAAAACGTACAGAATTCACAAACAAAAAAGTAAAAGACATATATATAAAACAGAGTAGGATTAAGTAGAGGAAAGGATTGATCAATTAATTATCAGTGAATAAGTATCAAGAAAAAATTGATTGTACGTGAGGGAAGAATGGTTAATTGGAGAAATTAATTGCAACACTATGTACTTAGCCGTTTCACAGTCTCTTTTGAAAAGAATAAATAAATGTAATAAAGGCTAATAATAAAGAAAGAGATCTTTTTCAAAGATTTTAGAATAGAAAATGAGGAAAAAGTTCAAAATTATGAGAGAATAGATAATAATGTGTTATGACTTTGAATAAAATGAAAAAAAAGAAATGTCTTTTAAAGTTCACAATGCAAAATATATGAGTGCTTACCTTATTAGTATTGTAAGTGTTTCATTAGCTAAGATTTAGTGAAACTATTTAGGGCAATTTTAATTGACACATTATTACAATTTTTAGTTATTCACGCACAAGTCAATTCGAACGATTTCTCTTAGCAAACAATAACCCCTTATCTAATACTTTGGTTATATGTGTGTGTGTGTGTGTGTGTGAATCAATTATTTTAAAAAAAAAATAAGAAAATTAGCTAAGCTTGAGTATCATCATCTTTTCTTAAGAGATTGACAAATTTTCTTCATTCATTCAGTAACCTGGGGCTTTGGACTCTAGGTGACAAAAGAGTTTTAAAATGAAGTGTGGGTGACACAAGTCGTAATAATTGAGTGGAGGTGAAAATTACTTTATTAAGGATTAAAAAAGTAAGAAAAGTTTGAAAATAACCCACAAGTTTTTTAATTTATACTTTGATCCAAAGTAAAACCTAATATAACTAGAAATGGAGGGAAAAAAGACACGTTTCTCTCTCTTCTCATTTAATAAAGTTTTCTCTCTCTTCGTGATTTTTGTTGTTCATTGTTGTTGTTGTTTTATTCATCATCTTGTTCTTCATTATCATCATCTTGTTCTTCATTATCATCTCTTCTTGTTCATCATCATCATTTTCTTGTTGTTGAACATTGTTGTTACCGCTACTATTGCTACTTGATCAAATTTTTTTAGGTCAAATTTTATTCGTAGATCACTTGGGAATTACTTATAGGTGATTTTATTAAGTAAAATTATAATTTTTAGTTGAATTTCTCATCTGGGTGTATCTGCTACTGTTGTTTTTTCAACAGTAGATAAAACATGTAACGTGAATCCGACAGATGAGTAATCTGTTGTACAGATGAGTAATCTGTTTCAACATATTGACTAATCTGTTGCAACATATTGACTAATCTGTTGCAACATATGAGTAATCTGTTGCAACATATATAACTAATCTGTTGCAACAGATTACTCATCTGTTGGATTTGTATTATAGTGTTGTAACATGAATCCAACATATGGGTCATCTGTTGCAACAAATTAGTCATATGTTGCAACAGATTACTCACTTGTTATAATAAATAACTCATAAATTGGATTCATGTTGCAGGTTCTATCCATTGTAGTTGTAGCAAATATACCAAATAAAAAAATTAACAAAAATCATAATTATACTTACAAAATCACCTATGAAGTAATGTCCAAGTGATATACGAACAAAATTTGACCTAAAAAAATTCTAAAAATTTCAACAAGGGCACAACGAATAAGTGAAACACATGAAAAATTTCATGAAATCGGTAAAGAAGACAAAATTAGTGTAGCGTACATCAAATGCAAAAGGATCGAGGGGACAAACGTTTGAGTTCTCCTAAAAACATTTAAGTTTCCTAGTATTTTAATTGCTTTCTAATGTATAACCCATCTATTATAACAGATTTTCTATTTGTTTGATAATTTCCAACAGATGAATCATCTGTTGCAACATGTTAGTCATCTGTTGATTCAAATTAAGAAATTATTAGTAATAACTAAATTGATTTAGCTAAAATTAAAGACAAGTCTTTAAGATAATGGGACAAACATTTGAGTTCTCCTAAAAATGTTTGAGTTCCCTAGTATTTTAATTATTTTCCAACAGATCACTTATTTGTTGCAACAAGTTAGTCATCTGTTGTAATAAATGCTTATAACAGGTTAGTCATTTGTTGATTCAAATTAAGCAATTATTAATAATAATTAAATTGATTTAACTAAAATTAAAGACAAGACCTTAGACAAGGGGAAAACGTTTGAGTTCTCCTAAAAACATTTGAGCTTTAGTATTTTAAATTGTTTTTCAACTCATATTTTGTCTATTTAGTAATTTTTAACAGATGAGTCATATGTTGCAACAACTTAGTCATCTGTTGCAACAGATGTCTATATCTGTTTGATAATTTTTAATAGATGAATTAGTTTTTGCAACAAGTGAGTCATTTTTTGCAACAGATGTCTATATCTGTTTGGTCATTTTCAATAGATATTTTTATTTGGTTGGTCATTTCCAACAGATTCCTCATCTGTTGTAACATGTTAGTCATCTATTGATTCACATTAAGTCATTATTAGTAATAACTAAATTGATTACTAAAATAAAATATGAATTAATAAGTTCAATTACAGTTTTAATTAATCTCATGGTAATTACGCGATCAACTAAATATGTTCGTCCTGAGTAGAGTGATCAATTGACCAATTTTATTTGAAATGATTCAAACTAAGTCATCATTAGAAATAACTATATTGATTTAACTAAAATTAAAGATGAATTAGTAAGTTGAATTACGATTTTAATTAATTTCAAAGTAATTACATAATCAATTAAGTGTTTCGTACTGAGTAGAATGATTAATTGACAAATTTTATGTGAAATAATTCAAATTAAACCATTATTAGAAATAACTACATTGATTTAACTAAAATTAAAGATGAATTAGTAAGTTCAATTATGATTTCAATTAATCTCAGTAATTAAATGATCAATTAAGTGTTTCATCCTTAGTAGAATAATTAATTGACCAATTTTATTTTAAATGATTCAAATTAAACCATTATTAGTAATAACTATGTTGATTTAACTAAAACTAAACATGAATTAATGAGTTCACATACAATTTCAATTAATCTCATCGTAATTACATGATTAACTAAGTGTATTCGTCCCGAGTAGAGTGATCAATCGACCAATTTTATTTAAAATAATTCAAATTAAGATATTATTAGTAATAACTAAATTGATTTAACTAAAATTAAAGATAAACTTATAATTTCAATTAATCTCATAGTAATTAAATTATCAACTAAGTGTATTCGTCATGATTAGTGTGATCAATTGACCAATTTTATTTGAAATGAATCAAATTAAGCCATTATTCGTAATAACTAAATTGATATAACTAAAATTAAAGATGAAGTGATAAGTTCACTTACAATTTCAATTAATCTCATAGTAATTACATGATCAATTATGTGTATTCGTCTCCAGTTAATCGACCAATTTTATTTCAAATGATTCAAATTAAGTGATTATTAGTAATAAATAAATTGATTTTGACTAAATTAAAGATGAATTGATAAGTCCACTTACAATTTTAATTAATGTATTCGTCCTTAATAGAATGATCAATTGATAAATGTTATTTAAAATGATTCAAATTAAGCAATTATTACTAATAACTAAATTGATTTAACTAAAATTAAAGACAAGACCTTAGACAAGGGGACAAACATTTGAGTTCTCTTAAAAACATCTGAGCTTTAGTATTTTAAATTATTTTCTAACATATATCCTATATGTTTGATAATTTTCAACAGATGAGTCATCTGTTGCAACAACTTAGCCATTTGTTGCAACAGATGTCTATATTTGTTTGATAATTTTCAATAGATGAGTCATTTATTGCAACAGGTTAGTCATCTGTTGCAACATATGTCTATATTTATTTAGTCATTTCCAACAGATGTCTTTATCTTTTTGGTCATTTCCAACAGATGTTTTTATCTGTTTAGTCATTTTCAACAGATTACTCATCTTTTGCAACATGTCAGTCATCTATTGATTCATATTAAGTCATTATATTAGTAATAACTAAATTTATTTAACTATAATTAAACATGAATTAATAAGTTCAATTACAGTTTCAATTAATCTCATGGTAATTACACTATCAACTAATTGTATTCGTCCTGAGTAGAGTGATCAATTGATCAATTTTATTTGAAATGATTAAAACCAAACCATAATTAGAAATAACTATATTAATTTAACTAAAATTAAAGATGAATTAGTAAGTTGACTCACAATTTCAATTAATTTTATAGTAATCACATGATTAACTAAGTGTTTCATCTTAAGTAGAATGATCAATTGACCAATTTTATTTGAAATAATTAAAATCAAGAAATTATTAGTAATAATTAAATTAATTTAACTAAAATTAAAGATGAATTGATAATTTTAATTACGAATTCAATTAATCTCATAGTAATTACATGATCATCTAAGTGTATTCGTCTTGAGTAAAGTGTTAATTGACCAATTTTATTTGAAATGATTCAAATTAAGATATTATTAGTAATAATTACACTGATATAACTAAAATTAAAGATGAATTGATAAGTTCAATTACGATTTCAATTATTCTCATATTAATTACACGATCATCTTAGTGTGTTCGTTCTGAGTAGAGTGATCAATTGACTAATTTTATTTGAAATAATTCAAATTAAGACATTATTAGTAATAGCCAAATTGATTTAATAATTACAATTTCAATTAATCTCGTAGTAATTACATGATCATTTAAGTGTATAACCTATTGCAACAGATTTAATCTGTTGCAACAGATGAGTCATTTGTTGAAAATTATCAAAGAGATATACACATATATTGCAATAGATTAGTCATCTGTTGTAACAAATGTCTTTATCTGTTGGTCATTTCTAACAGATGACCAATCTTTTGCAACATATGACTTTATCTGGTTGTTATTTTCAACAGATTACTAATCTGTTGCAATAGATGACTAATCTGTTGCAACAGATGTCTTTATCTATTTGGTCATTTTCAACAGATTACTCATATTTTTGCAACATCTTAGTCATCTATTGATTCATATTAAGCCATTATATTAGTAATAACTAAATTAATTTAACTAGTATTAATAAGTTCAATTATTGTTTCAATCAATCTCATGGTAATCACACGATCAACTAAGTGTGTTCGTCCTGAGTAGAGTGATCAATTGACCAATTTTATTTGAAATGATTAAAACCAAGCCATAATTAGAAATAACTATATTGATTTAACTAAAATTAAAGATGAATAAGTAAGTTGACTTATAATTTCAATTAATTTTATAGTAATTACAGGATCAACTAAGTGTTTTGTCTTAAGTAGAATGATCAATTGGCCAATTTGATTTGAAATAATTAAAATTAAGTAATTATTAGTAATAACTAAATCGATTTAACTAAAATTAAAGATGAATTGATAATTTAATTACGATTTCAATTAATCTCATAGTAATTACATGATCATCTAAGTGTATTTGTCTTGAGTAAAGTGTTAATTGACCAATTTTATTTGAAATGATTCAAATTAAGACATTATTAGTAATAACAACATTGATTTAACTAAAATTAAAGATGAATTGATAAGTTCAATTACGATTTCAATTAACATGTTGCAATAGATAAGTAATCTGTTGGAAAAGATAAAACAGTTAAAGACATTTGTTGAAAATGATCAAACATATATAGACATCTGTTGCAACAGATGACTAACTTGTTGCAATAGTTAACTCATCTATTGAAAATTATCCAACAAATATAGACATATGTTGCAACAGATGACTAAATTGTTGCAATATATGACTCATCTATTGAAAATTATTAAATAGACAAGATATATGTGAACTCAGAACCAAAATGAGTCACAGAATTTAAAAAAAGACCAAAATAGGTCACCTATTTAAAAAGTTACCAAAATAGGCTAAACGTAATAATTTATTACGTTTTTTATTTTTTTCTTAACGGTCAACTAACGGAGTTGACTTTTACAAAAAACGTAAGAATTTCTTACATTTTACATTTTTTTTTTGTAAAACATAATAAATTCTTACATTTTATAAAAAATATAAAACGTAAGAATTTCTTATATTTTACACGATGATCGAGGAAAAAAATGCAGTGAATTATCAAATCAATTAAAACGATACTGAAAAACTAGTTGTTCAACATAACAAAAAGTTATATACAAGAATTATATTTTTTTGGTGTGTTAAAAATATGAAATTAATTTTTTTCGGATAGTGATTCATCTTAGTTTTCGATTAGTGTTTCGATTAGGATATTGAGGAGTCTCAGATGCACAAATACGTTTCATATTATAATTAATGGAGTAAAAAATTAAAATTTAATTTAGGAACACTCCTAAATTAATATAAGAAAATATATTTTCTTAGGAACACTCCTAAAAAAAATATAATTCTTGTATATAGTAGCATATTTGATCGATGATAATTTAACATTTCACTATTTTGGAGTAGAGGTAAACTCAAAAGTATAATTTTTTTAAAGAGAAATCGGATAATTAAGGATAGAAGTGATTATTTTTTTATATAGAATAAATATAAGAAAATTGTTAAGTTAATGAGGTAATTGATACTTCTTCTTTTTTTAAATTTTAATGTAAAACGTAAAAATTTATTAGAAAAAATAAATTATTTGAACTACATGTAAAATATAAATAAATTTAACTAATAAAAAAATTCATAATTATCATATGTAAAAAGAGGAAAAAGTAGAAGTGATGGGACATTTGTGGAAAAAAGGAATTGTGGGTGAAGGACCACTGCTATAAAAAAGTTAAGAACGTAACTTTTTGTTACATTGAACAACTCTTTTTTTAATACCTTTATAATTGATTTGATAATTTATTGTATTTTTTTCCTCGATTATTGTGTAAAACGTAAGAAATTCTTACGTTTTTGTAAAAGTCAACTCCGTTAGTTGACCATTAAGAAAAAGTAGAAAACGTAACAAATTATCACGTTTAGCCTATTTTGGTAATTTTTTAAATAGGTGGCCTATTATGGTCACCTTTTTAATTCCGTGGCTCATTTTGGTTCCGAGTTCTATGTGTTGAAAAGCAATTAAAAATGCTAAAGCTCAAATATTTTTAGGAGAACTCAAACATTTGTCCTCTTGTCTACGGTCTTGTATTAAAAACTTGTCTTCAATTTTAATTAAATTAATTTAGTTATTATTAATAATTGCTTAATTTGAATAAACAAATGACTAACTTGTTATAAACATCTGTTGTAATAGATGACTAACTTGTTGCAACAAATAGATAATCTGTTGGAAAATAATTAAAATACTAGGAAACTCAAATATTTTTAGGAGAACACAAATGTTTGTCCCATTGTAGTAGAGACGTCTTTAATTCTAGCTAAATCAATTTAGTTATTACTAATAATTGCTTAATTTGAATCAACATATGACTAGCATGTTGCATCAGATGATTCATCTGTTAGAAATTATCAAACAGATAGAAAATCTGTTGTAACAGATGGGTCAACTATTAGAAAAGCAATTAAAATATTAGGGAACTTAAACGTTTTAGGAGAACTCAAATGTTTGTCCCCTTGATCCTTTTGCATTTGATGTATGGTATATTATTTTTGTCTTCTTTACCTGTTTCATGAAATTTTTCATGTGTTTTACTTATTCGTTGTGCCCTTTGTTGAAATTTTAAAAAAAAAAATTTAGGTCAAATTTTGTTCGTATATCACTTGGACATTACTTCATAGCTTATTTTGTAAGTAAAATTATATTTTTTGTTGAATTTCTTATTTGGTGTATCTGTTACTGCTACAATGGATAGAACCTGCAACATGAATCCAACATAAGAGTCATCTATGCAACAAGTGAGTAATCTGTTGCAATATATGACTAATCTGTTGCAACAGATGACCCATATGTTGGATTCATATTACAACACTATAAAATGAATCCAACAGATGAGTAATCTGTTGCAACAGATTAGTCATATATGTTGAACAGATTACTCATTTGTTGCAACAAATTAGTCATATATGTTGCAACAGATTACTCATTTGTTGCAACAAATTAGTCATATATGTTGCAACAGATTAGTCATATATGTTGCAACAGATTACTCATTTGTTGCAACAAATTAGTCATATATGTTACAACAGATTAGTCATATATGTTGCAACAAATTACTAATCTGCGCAACATATTAGTCATATATGTTGTAACAGATTACTAATTTGTGCATCAGATTAATCATTATGTTGCAACAAATACTCATCTGTTGAATTCACGTTACATGTTTTATCCATTATTAAAAAAACAGCAGTAGCAGATACATCCAGATGTGAAATTCAACTAAAAAAATAACAAACATTAAAAAAAATAACAAAAAACATAAAAAATAACAAACACCAACAAATCAAGTTTCTCATTTTCTTCATAACTTAAAAGCCCTAATTTTTTACTTGTGAAAATTAAAAAAAAATGATGAAGAACTCGAAGTTGTTGTCGCCGGAGAATGTTGTCACATCGATTGACGGATGAAAGTAAAAAAGGAATGGGAAAGAACTCAAAACTATTTGTTGCCAGAGGTTGAAGTTGCACAAGATTGAAGGGAGAAATTCGAAAAGTTGTTGGTTGGGAGAAGTTAAAGAGAGAAACTATCGAGAGAAGAGAGAGAGATTGATTTGCAGAGGGAGGAAAGTTTTGTGGGTGTGGGTTAATTTATATTTTTGAAAAGATTAAAAAGTTTAGAAAATATTAATCAAGTTCACAATTAACCTAATCAAGTTTTTAAATATGTTTGACCCTTTAAATTGGTCAATGTCACCAATCCTTCATTCAAGACTTAAAAGACACCTTTCCTTCAATTTTCTCCAGTAACCTTCTAAGAATCGAATTGAAAGAATATAAGTACATTAGAATTTGTGCACAAATACAAAGCCTATAACTTAAATTATTACTACATCTTCAAAAATATATCTCGATCGAGATTATTTTAAATGTTTTTCAAATGTCAAAGTCACATCAAGAACATATTCTATGTGAAGAGAATATCATTTCAAACTCTTAAATGTTATGAGGATAAAGTGGGATTGACTCTTCACTTATACTCTCTCTTTCTTTTGTCTCTTTTTAGTATTTGTCAATAAAAAATAATGTTCATTTAATATCTATATCGACTGATTTATTAAATTATATATAAAACATAGTTATCATATAATGTACCTCAAAATTTTTATTTATTTTATTTATGATAAATTTGAAGTTATTAATGTGAATAAAAAATACGCGAAGCGTGATCTATTTCACTAGTTACTATATTAACAATTCTCCTCCATCTAGAACCTGACACCGGATCCTAATTGCATAAAGTGTGTGAAGAAATGTTATTAGATGGATCGTCCATAAAGAAGGTGGGTCAACTTTTTGTCTGACAGTTGAAAGCTAAATTCCTTTCATCTCTTCTCTAACTAACATCTTGAATGGTCCCTGATTTTCATATGATGGTAAGATTAAATATTTGACCTTCATCAAGAGAGAAACTGAGATTTCTGTCACGACCCAATTGCGAGGGTCATGATGGCACTTGTCGCGGCGTACCTTGACAAGTAAGCCTATCACCCAAACTGATACAAATAGAGAAAAAGACAGAAATACCCCAAGGTAAGGCTTTTAGAATGAAGCCGAACCATATAAATAATCATAACAATGCGGAAAGAAATTATCTAAAATACCAATCATGCCCAAACCCAGGTGTCAATAGTGTAAGAACTACTAATACAATCCAAGAGTCAAATACATCGGAAAAATAACCACAAAGGAATAATAATTATCTTCGAATACTAATAAAGACATAACTAGTATAGAAAGATAGAGGTGAACTTCGTACGCATGAATGTCCAACCGCTACCTTGAAAGCTCCAACAATCGCCCGAATCAAGTAACCTGAGGCGTACTCGAGCTAGCACCTGCACCGAAAGAGCGCAGTAGGCATGAGTATGGTTCACTTGTACCCAGTAGGTATCATAGGCCGACCAAGCAAAGTAGTAAATAAGGCATACAAAATATACACTAAGGGCACGTCACCTGCAATCAGAAAATGTCCCACAACGGTAGCCCACACCTCTTTCACTAACAGTTCTATTATATCTCACATATATTACAAAAACACACCAAGATATAGAACCCAAGTATACATTATGTCACATATAAATAGAACAAGAGAGAACATGTAGATACAAGATCATCAAATACAAGTAAAGAAAGGTAAGACAAATACATAGATGACAAGTCAATAAGGCAATATGACATAACATAAACACAATAAAGTAAGTGTAATGTATATGATAATGATGATGATGATGATGATGATAATACACGAGGTTGTCGCACAACCTCCAGAAACGTCGCACAATCCCCGTATACACCTACGGAGCTAAATCTTCCTTACGGAGGACCCATGGGGGGTTCGTCAACCCATATACAATCCACATATCTCATATCTCCTTTCCGACATATCCCTCGGAAAGGTTTTTATAAGGTGTTATAATATTTTTAAAAAGGTGTTGCCAGTGTTTCTCAAATGTTGTCACGGTGGTACCAATGTTTCATGAATGAGTATGATATGAAGATGTAATGTTCACAATCAATCACAATAAGTATTTCCACAATCAACCACATGATATATTTCCATAACCAACCACAATGATACATTTCCACAACCACATGAGTCAATATTCACTCGTTATTTTTATTTCATCCATGAATTTCCACATGTCTCATATGCTAATAAAGTATGAATATAATCATAATACACCAATGGTACCACATTAAAAAATACAATACAATTAGTCATATGTATTCAAGGTTATCAATATCACATAGGACCCCACACGGTAAAACATATCACATAATATTTCAATTTCGACAATTACATCATATATAGGCCCTCACACGGGCACAACACATAGATAGCCATTTTTTATGATTAGTTCTCACCCTTAACATGCATTTTGTACCGTCATTTACTACCCAGCCCAATCTGAAGAGTTAAGCCATAACCCACCTCGAACGTCAAAATCGGTCTGCTACACTTGAACCCGCGACCTTATTTTTCACAAAGAATCCCGAACTTCACTTAAATTTGTAATATAATCAAGAAATAGGTGTTAATCTAGCTTGTCAAGCACCCACAAACTTCACTTTTAAGCTTCCAAAATATTTAGGGTTTAACTCTCAAGAGGCAAGATGAAAAATGAGCAACATGGGCCAAAAAAGGTGAATTGCAGATTTTTCTGCAATAACTGGTGCAGTCTTTTTTTTTTCTAAGTCGAAATGGACTTCGACGAGATACTCGGGATTCGTTCAGAGTCCAATTTATGCAAACGAACTATGCAACCACACTAAATTCGACGTTCCGGACGCGATGGCGCTACCAGTTTTTTCTGAAAAATTCGTTTTCACAAAATTGACCCCCGAAACTCGAAATCACAATTTTCCAAACCGAGGGTCGAAATGAGATTTAAAAGTCGTAAATTATATCAAATATGCTGACACACTAAAATCAACATTCTGTATCTACTGGCAAAGTCAAATTTTTCATATGAAGTCGTTTCGATGAAATGTGGGTCCCACACCCAACTTTCAAATTTTTCAACTTTCCGACCAATAGGTCGAAATGAGCTCGGGTGCACCAGGATCCGAACCCAAGGTCTACCTAGCCTAAAATCGATATTCCGGAGCTGCTGGAGCATTCCGTTCAGCCATCCATCGCACGAATCAAAAAGATATCTACAGAAGTCCAAAATAAGACTCTTAAAGCCATCAAAAACCACAATATTGCATAAATGATACTAAAATGCATCAAAAATTATGTCAATCACTCCCACACCCCAGAAATACCATAATGCAACTACGGGGAGGGGTAAAATAGTCAAATCACACAAAATCACAAATTTCACATATTTCATCAAATTTTCAGGTCGTTACATCATCCACCACTAAAAATCTAGTTTGTCCTCAAACTAAGGCAAAGAAATACCTGAGTCAATGAAACGTTGGGGATAAGAACTACGCATATCAGACTCAATCTCCCAAGTAGACACATCTACAGGTCAAAGTTGCCACTGGACCTGAACCACAAGGATCACTTTAGAGCACAACTGCTTAACATCCCTAGCCAAAATGAAAACTGGCTCCTCAACAAAGGACAACCACTGATCTAGCTGAACAGACTCCTAACGAATAACATGAGACTCATCAAAAATATAGCAACGAAGCATACAAAAATGAAAAATTGGATGAACAACTGATAGATCAGGGAGCAAAGCCAACTCATAAGCCACATCACCAACAGTCCGAAGAATCTCAAATGGACCAATATACCTGGGGCTAAGCTTGCCCCTCCTCCTAAACCTTATCACACCCTTCATGGGGTGAAATTCGAAGAAAAACACGATCACCAACACAAAATCTCAAGGCACGAAGTCTACGATCAACATAACACTTCTGCCTACTCTAAGCCGCTCTAAGTCTATCCTGAATGACTCGAACTCTATCCAACTACTCACGAAGAAAGTCTTTACCTCAAGGTCTCATCTCTGAAACATCGAACCAACCTAATAGAGAGCGACAACACCAACCATCCAATGCCTCAAAAGGAGCCATATCAATACTGGAATGGTAACTATTACTATATGCAAACTCTACTAAAGCCAAATGCTGCTCCCACTAGCCACCAAAATCCATCACGCACGCGCGGAGCATATTCTCTAAAACCTGAATAGTTTGCTCTGACTAGCCATCAGTCAAGGTGTGAAAAGCTGTGCTAAGATCAACCCAAGTACCCAACTCATCCTGAAAAGTCTTCTAAAAGTGAGATGTGAACACAAAACCTCGATCCAAAATAATAGACACCGGTACACCATGAAGACGCACAATCTCACGAATGACGATAGGGGCTAACCTCTCAACACAGACCTGAACTAGAATAAAATAAGCTGACTTGGTCAATCAATCCACGATGACCCAAACACTGTCAGAACTATGAAATGTACGAGGCAAACCAGTCACAAAGTCCATGGTGATACATTCCCACTTCCACTCAGGAACGGGTAACCTCTGAAGAAAAACCACCAGGTCTCATATATTCGGTCTTCACCTGCTGACAACATAGGCAACGAGCCACAAAATCCACTATATTTTGCCTCATACCACTCTACCAGTAGTGCTGTCTCAAATCACGATACATCTTCGTCACACTTGGATGGATAAAATATCTGAAACAATGGGCCTCCCCCAAGATCAACCTAATTCGATCACCACTCTCGGCACACAAACTCATCCTTCAATCCTCAAAACTCCAGCTGAATCAAGTGAGGCTTCCTTAGTCTCCCCACTCAATACCTTATCTCGAATCAATCTCAATCCAATATCGTCAAACTGATGAGCTCGAATCTACTCTATCAAAGATGATCTAGCCTTCATAAATGACAAAACACGCCCCAGTGTCAAAATATCAAGCCTAACCATCGGGTTAGCCAAAGACTGAACCTCTAAGGCCAACGGCCTCTCCTGAATCAAAAGATGCACCAAGCTACCCATGCTAGTCGAATTTTGGCTCAAGTCATCCGTAACCACATTAGCCTTGCCCTGATGGTAGAGAATAGGCAAGTTATAATCCTTAAGCAACTCAAGCAAACAGTGCTACCTCATATGAAGATCTCGCTGGTAAAGAAGTACTAAAGGCTACGATGACCCGAGAAGGTCTTACAATGAACTCCATACAAGTAGTGCCTCTATTACTTCAAGGCAAACACAACTGCGTACAGCTCCAAATCATTGATAGGATAATTCCTCTCATGAGGCTTCAACTGACGAGATGCATACGCAATCACCTTATCCTCTTGCATGAACACAGAACCTAATCCAACACCGAAAGCTTTATAAAACATGGTAAAGCCCACGCCCTCCTTGGACAAAGCCAATATAGGAGCGCCTCACAAGCATCGGACCACTGAAAAGAAATGTTTTTCTGAGTCAACTTGATCGATGGAGCTGCAATGGAAGAGAAACCCTCAATAAAACACTAATAATACCCGGCCAAGATAACAAAACTCCGAATCTCAGTAGGCAAAGAAGGTCTATCCCAATAACGAACCACTGCAACCTTAGTTAGATCAACCATAATACCTTCATTAGTTACCACATGACCAAAGAAAGAAACAGACTCTAACCAAAACTCGCATTTAGAGAACTTAGCATACAACTTCTCATCCATCAATCTCTAAAACACAATCTATAAATGCTCCTCCTTCTCAGCCTCAATCTTGGAATAAACCAAGATATCATCTATAAATACGATCACCAAGGAGTCGAGATACAGTCGAAATACCTAGTTCATCAACTCCACAAACATGGCAGAGGAATTGATCAACCCAAAAGACATGACTAAGAACTCATAATGACCATCGAGTCTGAAAAGCTATTTTCAGAATATCCAAAGCCCTAATCCTCACTGGTAATAATCGAACCGTAAATCAATCTTCAAAAATACCGCAGCATCCTGAAGCTGATCAAATAAATCATCAATGCGCGAAAGAGGATACTTATTCTTAACCGTTACCTTATTCAACTGTCGATAATCAATACACATCCGCATAGACCCATTCTCTTTCTTTACAAATAAGACAGACGCACCCTAAGGTGAAACACTAGGTCGAATAAATCCCTTATCCAATAACTCCTACAACTGATCCTTCAGTTCTTTCAACTCTGCTAGGGCCATCCTATGAGGAGGAATAGAAATGAGCTTGGTGCCTGACTCAACATCAATAATAAAATCAATATCTCGATCTGAAGGCCTACTAGGCAAGTTCGTAGGGAATACCTCTATAAACCCACGAACAACAAAGACAGAATCCAAGGAAGGAGGCGAAAAAACACTTGTTTCACGAATATAAGCCAACTAAGATAACCATCCCTTCTCAACCAATTTAGGAGCTTGAACATAAGATATAATCCTTTTAGGACCCAAGCGTACCCTTTCCAAGCTATTGTTGTCACACCAACTAAAGCTAAAGTCACATTCTTAGGAAAATAATCTAAGACAACAAGATAAGGAGCCAACCAATCCATACCCAAAAATAACATCAAAATCAATCATATCTAACACAAGCAAGCCTACCAAAGTCTCACGCCTGGCAAAAGTCACAACACAAGATCAGCACGACCGATCCACCACTAAAGATTCACCTACCGGGGTAGATACAAAAATAGGCATGGAAGAAGGCTCACTAACAGAATCAAAACACAAAGAAAAATACATATACACATAGGAGAAAGTTGATTCAGGATCAAATAATACAGATGCAGGTCCGAAACAAACGAGGAAGTTACTTGTAATCACAATATCAGAAGCCTCTGCCACTAGTCTGGCTAATATATCGTACACTGACCATGACCACCAGCTGCCTGGGTAGCCCCACGACTACCAACTGCTTGAGTGGCCCCACGTCCACCCCCAAAAGATCCACTACCTCTACCTCTCGCACCTTTAGTAGCACCCCTACCCCTCACATATGAAATAGGAGTAGCTCGAATCACCCAGCGGGGACAGTCCCTGGCCACATGGCCAATCTCATCACATACATAGCAACCTCTACGACCAATCTCAATAGGAGAAGATACAACTAGACCCGAACGGCCACCCTATACTGCTGAACTAGAAGGTCCACTACCCAAACTCTGTAATGCCGCCTGCACTGGCCTACCATGGTATCTTTGAGAACCTCTAAAATCTCTACCTCGAGAGGTCTGACTTTTAAACTCACCAAAATGACGCACCCTCTTGGCGCCTCCCTGAGATACACTAATAATACCCTCCGTCACCTTAACATGATCCACAATACTCTGAAAAGAACCATCAAACATAACCATCTGAGATGTAGCCAACTGAAGGGAGACAACCAAACCTTTCACAAACTTTTGAATCTTCTCAAACTCATATCTGAATAGGGCGTGGAAGCATGTCTTATACTCAAAAACTGTCATGGAGCCCTGCTCCATATGATCAAACTCGTCCCACATACGATCGCTCAAACTAAAAGGCACAAATCTCTCCAGAAAGGCATCAATAAATTGATCCCATGACAACTCAGGAGTATTAACAAGCCTACAACCAACAAATGATATCCAATAATCTCTCGTTGCATCTCTCAACTGATAAGAGGTATAAGAAACTCTATTCGCGTAGAAAGAGTGAAACACAACTCAGAATACAGGGTATGAAAGAATTAGCACGATAAGGAATAAAATAAGAAAAGTTTCCTAAAGACGTCTTATAGCCTCTCGAATATAGATACAGACGTCTATGTATCGATCCGCGAGACTTTATTAGACATCCCGTTCTTACACAGTTGAGACCAATGAAACCTGGCTGCTTTGATACCAATTTGTCACGACATAAAAATAAGGGTCATGATGGCACTTGTCGAGGCGTACCTTGACAAGTAAGCCTATAACCCAAATTGATACGAATAGAGAAAAAAACAGAAATACCCCAAGGTAAGGCTTCTAGAATGAAGCCGAATCATATAAATAATCATAACAATGCAGAAAGAACATATCCAAAATACCAATCATACCCAAAACCAGGTGTCAATAGTGTAAGAACTACTAATACAATTCAAGAGTCAAATACATCAGAAAAATAACCACAAAGGAATAATAATTTTCTCCGAATACTAAAAAAGACATAACTAGTATAGAAAGATAGAGGTGAACTTCGGACGCATGAATGTCCAACCGCTACCTTGGAAGCTTCAACAATTGCCCGAATCAAGTAAGCTGAGGCGCACTCGAGCTAGGACCTGCACCGAAGGGGCGTAGTAGGCATGAGTACGGTCCACTTGTACTCAGTAGGTATCATAGGCCGATCAAGCAAAGCAGTAAATAAAGATTACAAAATATACACTAAGGGCACATCACTTGCAATCAGAAAATGTCTCACGATGGTAGCCCACACCGCTTGCACTAATAGTTCTAGTATATCTCACATATATCACAAAAATACACCAAGATATAGAATCCAAGTATACATTATGTCACATATAAATAGAACAAGAGAGAACATATAGATACAAGATCATCAAATACAAGTAAAGGAAGGAAAGACAAATACATAGATGACAAGTCAATAAGTCAATATGACACAACATACACACAATAAAGTAAGTGCAATGTATATTATAATGATGATGATGATGCACGAGGTTGTCGCACAACCTCTAGGATCGTCGCACAATTCCCGTATACACCTACAGAGCCAAAACGTCCTTACGTAGGACCCATGGGGGGTTCGTCAACCCATATACAATCTACATATCTCATATCTCCTTTCCGGCATATCCCTCGGAAAGGTTTTTATAAGGTGTTACAATATTTTTAAAAAGGTGTTGCCAGTGTTTCTTAGATGTTGCCACGGTAGTATCAATGTTTCATGAATGAGTATGATATGAAGATGTAATGTTCACAACCAATCACAATAAGTATTTCCTGAATCAACCACATGATATATTTCCACAACCAACCACAATGATACATTTCCACAACCACATGAGCTAATATTCACTCATTATTTTCATTTCATCCATGAATTTGCACATGTCTCATATGTCAATAAAGTATGAATATAATCACAATACACCAATGGTACCACATTAAACAATACAATACAATTATTCATATGTATCCAAGGTTATCAATATCACATAGGACCCCACACGATAAAACATATCACATAATATTTTAATTTCGACATTTACATCACATATAGGCCCCCACACGGGCACAACACATAGATAGCCATTTTTCATGATTAGTTCCCACCCTTAACATGCATTTTGTACCATCATTTACTACCCAACCCAGTCTGAAGAGTTAAGCCATAACCTACCTCGAACGCCAAAACTGATCCACTACACTTAAACCCGCGACCTTATTTTTCACGAACAATCCCGAACTTCACTTAAATCCGTAATATAATCAAGAAATAGGTGTTAATCTAGTTTGCCAAGCACCCACAAACTTCACTTTTAGGCTCCCAAAATATTTAGGGTTTAACTCTCAAGAGGCAAGATGAAAAATGAGCAAAATGGGCCAAAAAGGGTAAAAAATCTGCTATATATTGCAGATTTTTCTGCACTAACTGGTGCAGTTTTTTTTTCTAAGTCGAAATGGACTTCGACGAGGTGTCCGGGATTCGTTCGGAGTCAGATTTATGCAAACGAACTATGCAACCACACTAAATTCGACGTTCCGGACGCGATGGAGCTATCAGTTTTTCCAGAAAAACTCGTTTTCACAAAATTGACCCCCGAAATCACAATTTTCCAAATCGAGGGTCGAAATGAGATTTAAAAGTCATAAAATCATACCAAATATGCTGACACACTAAAGTCGACATTCCGAATCTTCTGGCGAAGTCGTATTTTTCATATGAGGTCATTTCGATCAAAGTGGGTCCCACACCCAACTTTCCAACTTTTTAACTTTTCAATCAATAGGTCGAAATGAGCTCGGGTGCACCAGGACCCGAACCCAAGGTCTACCTAGCTTAAAATTGATATTCCGGAGCTGCTGGCGCAGTCCATTCAGCCAACCATCGCACGGATCAAAAGATATCCACATAAGTCTAAAAGAAGACTCTTAAAGCCATCAAAAACCACAATATTGCATAAATGATACTAAAATACATCAAAAATCATGTCAATCACTCCCACACCCCAGAAATACCATAATGCAACTACGGAAAGGGGTAAAATAGTCAAATCACATAAAATTATAAATTTCACATATTTTATCAAATTTTCAGGTCGTTACAATTTCAGTACCATCTTCTATGTCATTTCTAACCATCTTCACCAGACTATTTAGAGAACCTTTATTCCTAATAGTAACAGAGGAGAAGATGGGTTTATATAAGGTTTAACTAATTGTGGGAATTTTACTATAAAACCAGCCTATTTATACTGGGACAATCATCCTAATAACCTGTAGGACCTAAGCACTATATCTTTCTCATGAATTTGAAAGTTGAAAATCCCTAACAAGAGAAGATTATTCAGCTAGCGCCTCTATCACTATAGAGTACCAACAGGCCAGTATCTTTGTTGATTTTTTGCTTTGAAATTAGACAAATAATAGAGAAAGAGTTTGAGAGAAGAAAATACCGCAATTGTATTGTCAAGGGAATTATTTTATAAATAACTCAAAACATATATTTATAGCTAAATTTCTAACTACATTTCAATTTAAATTGGTATAACTAATTCCTATTCAAATAATAAAGGGACAACTAATTCCTAAGTTAGGACTCTGATAATTTAAAACTACTAAAATTATTTATTCTTACTTTATTTCTGAGACATATTTTCAATAATCCTCCTTGGATCAAAAAATTTTTCGGGTTCGGCTAAATTTGACCTTTTGAATAAATCTGTCAATTTATCTTTGTTCTTGCATGACTTATGTGCATCTTCTGTTGGATTAAATAAAAAACTTTTGCCTCTCATATCAATTTGTAAAATCTCAAGATTAGTGGAATCAAATATTCGACAATATTTATTTCCAAATAATAGTTTAAATCCTTCTTCCATTAGCTGATCAATGCTTAACAAACTTTTATCAATATCGGACACATAAAGGACATTTGAAATTACTTTTGTACCTAAAACTGTTTTGATTGCAACATTCCCTTTTCCTTCTGCAGGAATATAGTCACCATTTCCAATTCTGATTTTGTTATTTTTCAAAGGCAAAAACTCTTTAAAAAGAGTTTTGTCATATGTCATGTGGTTTGTACAACCACTTTCAATCATCCAAAAATTAGATTTCTTGGTTGAAGACGTTGCCACAAATAAGTGATCTTCTTCTTCTTCTTTGGTGACTTGGGCTTCTGCTTTATATTTTTTAGATTTGTTTTTGCAAATCACAGCTTCATGGGATTGCAAATCTTGCATTGTGCATCTGGTCTCTTTCAACATTTAAATGGAGGATGACCTATTTTGCCACAGTGCTGGCAAGGTGGGTAATTTTTTCTTGAATTATTACCCTTACTTTGAGTCTTGTGGTTGGCTGACAAAGCTCCTTCAACCATACCATCCTGCCTCATAAGTCTTCTTTGCTCTTGTGTCTGCAATGTATTTAACAATTCTATCAAGGTAATCTTGGACAGGTCTTTTGTATTTTTTAAGGTAATTATTGATAATTTGTATCTTTCAGGCACAGTAACAATAATTTTTTCAACAATTCTTGAATCTTTAAATTTTATGTCAAGCAATCTTACCTTGTTAACAATGTTAAGAAGTCGATCTGAGTACTCTTTGACGGTCTCAGATTACTTCATCTTTTGCAATTCGAATTTCCTTATTAGATTCAACACCTTCATGCCTCATATTCTTTCATCTACTGTATATTCTTCCTTCAGATAATCCCAAATTTCTTTTGCTGATTTAAAGGTCATAATTCTCGTGAAAATTATTGGAGAAACACTAGCAAACAAAGTTGTTTTTGCCTTTGATTTTCTTTTCCTTATGACTTTTGATCTGGGCTACCGTGGGATTATCGGGCAGCGGAAGAACATCCTCATCCTCCTTCATGTCTTCCCAAAGATCTAAAGCATCTAGATAAGTCCACATTCTTACTGGCCAAAGATGGTAATTCTCACCGTCAAAGACAACAGGAGCTATTTGGGAAAAGTTATCTTAAGAATTCATCTCTAGATCCCTCAAGAAATTGGCTCTTGATGCCAATTGTTGGTTCTTAGCTTTGAAATTAGAGAAATAACAGAGAAAGACTCGGAGAGAAAAATATACTGCAACTCAAAACATATATTTATAGCTAAATTTTTAATTACATGTCAATTTAAATTGGGATAACTAATTCCTATTCAAATAATAAAGGGACAACTAATTCCTAAGTCACATAGGACTCTAATAACTTAAAACTACTAAAATTATTTATACCTACTTTATTTCTGAGACATATTTTCAACAATCTCAAATCCATTGTCCTGAATGCTAGCCCTATGTGTTGTGTCTGCACATAACTCCTGAGGACATTAATCACATCTTATTTGTAGCATTGTCCATAGCTTCTGGAAAAAACTACCCCAACAATCTATTCAAAAACTATCCCACCAACAGATAAAGGCACCAAATTTGAAACAATATCCAGAGTGGGGATTTCAACATCATCATCAAATGGGATCAGATTCTTCCATTTAGTTTCTGAAACATCAGACTTACTAGGAACAAAAATCTATTCCACAACAAGGACATCTCTATCTTCAACATCAAAGTGAAAGTTGTGAAATCCTTTTATATCATTTGTCAGGAGAATCCTGAACAACAAAAGATTGTCATTTATGTGAAGTGAAACCCTCCTAACATGGGTACTATAAGCTTAACACGGACGGCTCATAGAATATGGGGTGTAGTCAGGGATGACATGGGAGATTAGAAAATAGGTTTCATGAAAGGTTTACCCCACGTCAGGGCGGAGCTAGCTAATAGTGAGAGGGTTCTTATACTATTTATACAAGCTTAAAATTATTTTTCATGTATATATAGCAGATGTTGAATCCCCTTTGACTAATTCTTTTGTTCATATTTTTCAATTTTGAACCCCCTTGGTTAAGATGTTGGTTTCGCCACTGCCCCACGCCACTAAACATCAGAGGCGGAGCCAGCCTCCCCGAACCCCCTTCGACGGAAAAATATACTATTTATACATGATTAAAATTATTGTTTATGTGGTTATAGTAGATGTTGAACTCCCTTCGACTAAGTTTTCTTTGAATATTGAACCCCCTTAGTTGAAATCCTGACTCCGCCTCTGCTAAATATATTGTTGAATTATCAACTCTTATGCAGGGACTGAACAACACATGGGAAAACAAATTTACACCTATATAGACGTTTTCACAAACTACATTATTGTTGAATGCATGTTGTTGATCGGTAAATTGGAGGATCCAATTATTAAGCATGTCTCCCGTGAAGAAAACTAGATTACCTACCTCCTAGCAAAAGAGGGAGCAAAGAAGAAAGTTCTTGACAGGATAAAGATTTTGATAGATCCTTCCTATGTTTGTCAGTGAAGTTGTTTGGACAGAAATTATAGAGACTACATGTGAAAGATATGTTCTAACAAATAACAATATCAATATTTGAAACATCTATGAACTATCCCCTAGGGAAGATTGTCCATAAATATGAGTCACCTCATTACGAAATTATGGATCGGATTTTACTAAATACTGGGCTAGTACCCGGGAAGAAAAAAGTTCGATCGTCTTACTGCATAAGACAACTGCTGCAACAAAAGTTTTAAATATTGGTTTAGGTGTCGCGCATGTATCTCACTTTATTGAGTTCAAACGTTATACTAAATAAGATGTTTGTTTAAATAATAAAGATGAATACAATAATTAAATTCAACATCTTTTGGAGAATTTATTTAATTAAACCTAACCTTTATTAAAAAAATTTGTCAAAGTCAATCGACATTCATCTATGACCTGTAAACTGCAACAAAACAATACGATGATAGAGACATCAAAACAATATAATTAAATCTAACCTTTACACAAAAATTTTGTCAAAGCCGTTTGACACTCATCTACCACCTGTAAACTATAACAAAATAATACGATAATAGAGATATCAAAATAATACAACTAAACTCTACCTTTACACAAAAAAATTTCTCAAAATAGAGATATAAAACAATACAATTAAACTTAATTTTTACCTAAAAAAAAATCTTCAAAGTCGACCGACATTCATCTACCACCTGTAAATTCATCCACGGCCTATAAACTACAATAAAATAATACAATAGTGATCACAAAACTTCAGTTTTGATAAAAATAATTTTTATTTGGGCAAAAATTTTGACCCCTAAAGAATGACTGAAATGAAAACAAAGAAGAGATATATACACATACGTTGAATTCTATTATGTTGACAAAAACAGTGAAGAAGTTGAGGGTTAGAAAATTAAGCATCCACCAATCTAGACATGCAATCAAATCAAGTTAGATGAGCATCAATCATATTTTTCCATAAGTAAATGGATTTCTTCGGTAGTTTAACATGCATCTCAATATTTATAGAAATATTTCCTTAATAGAGTCATATTTTAGGAGTATTTTTCTAATTGATCACTACAAAGAAAAATATTAATTAATTCTCCTTCCATATATTTTAGAAGTCCCGTATATTTTAAGAGTCACATATATTTTAGGAGTTTAGTTAATATAATAAAAATAATTAAATAATAAATTAAAGAAAATAGTGAAAAGACAGTTTTGTCTATAGAAAGTCTTTTAACAAAGGACAAAAAGTTCAAATCACTTTTCAAAGATCACACTTTTAATATATTATAGATATAGATTATAGATATAGATGTTTTTCTTCTAATATCGTTGTATTGATTTTTGGAATCAACATAAATTAGAGGAGTAATTTGTTTTGTTGAAAATAAAGTAGGGAGAAAATTTTAGCGTTCTTCTGATTAATAAAAGTGGGAAAATATATGAAAGCGTATTGAAAAGAGTACAACAAACTCCATTTCCCTTGCTCGTTTGTTTGAGTAGAAATTACAAATATCTGCTTTAAGTTCTAATTTCAGACCACACCTACAACAGATACAAGACAAAAAGGACTGGACCATCCAATACTGCTACAGAAAAATAGTGTACTACAAGCACCAAATACATATTTTCAATATGGTGTGCCAAGAAGTTGGTAATAATTGGAGCTATTTACAGATCTGTCCAATGACTTCATAAATATAGTATAAATGATCTGTCCAATGACTTCATAAATATAGTATAAATGCAGCAATTGTCCTCATGCTACCACTGGATGCCTGTGATGCTGATCTTGTTCTGCACAATTAACAGAACTTTCAACGGAAAGGCCTTGAGCACCGAAACAGAAGTACTGATTCATTAACTTCGTGTTGAAGGAGCCATGTTTACGTGATAGTTTCGACTTTTCCCTACTGTTTGACATATTTAAGCTAGAGGGCCCTCCACTCACATTGCCAAAATCCATCCTCTTCTCTTTGCTGACAACCACTGGAGATGACCAGGAAGATTCAGAATAAGCGCTTGATGGTGATCCATAAGACGATTGTGGAGTCATTTGGATAACACCGTGCATCAGCCCAGCTGCAAATTTCTTTGTGGCGGATGGACCTGGAAGACAATTTTGGACAGGGAGCACTCTTTTGCTGTTTGGAAGCGATGACATCCTCGAGAATCTCTGTCGTAGAGGAATTGGCTGGTCTCTCAAGCCAGAATACAATCTGTAAGATTCTACAGACATATTGTCTTCCAAGCCTCCGCTCTCTTCTTTTCGTTCTTTCTTCCTTTTCCATCGTAGTAGAAACTTTAAACGTCTAGCAGCACTGTTAACTGAGCGCAGTTTGTTTGATGAGTTTGACCCTTCAACAGAATGGCAAGGGCTCGATTCACCCCAGCACGAAGCAATTTCTGTGCTTGCACAATCACTATTGGCATCAGTTGCATTATCAATGCCAGCATACAGAAATATTTCTGCATCAGGGATCCTAAAAGAGGCACCAGGACTACCTCCAATACCCTGCATCTTCAGGTGGGAAGCCAGGACAGTTCTTGTCATATGGTCTTGGCAATTGGAAATTCCTCCAGCTGAAATGAGGCGCTTAATCAATATCTCAGAAGATGCAGATTGTGGGCGTTGCTTGAGGAGATCCAATGGGGTATTTCCATCAGCATCACGGATATTTAAATTTATAGAAAATGCAGTCATGAGGAGTTCCACAACATCAGTCTGAATGTTCTCAATTACAGCCAAGTGAAGAGCAGTCCGACCATCAATGTTCCTGATGTTAATTATGTCTTCGATCTCCATAATTTTTCCACGTACCAATTGCTTCATCAACTCCATTTGTCGATCCAGCCTGCGGAAACTTGGGGTCCGAAAGCCAGCTACAGCCATGTGAAGGAACGTGTCTCCATAATTGTTTCTCAACGCGGTAGATGAAGGAGAGACAGATATAAGAACTTTCACCACCTCTAAGTAGCCCCTATAAGCAGCTACATGCAGTGCGGTGTTTCCTTGGTTATCTCTGGAGTTAACAAGGCCATACCTTTCCAGTAAGCTCTTAACAACCTGCAAAGTAGTAACTTGGATAAATACAATTCAACCATCAAAAGTAACTAATCTTTGGCAGTTCTGGACAACATCAAGTTAAAGCTAACGATAACGAGAAAGCAATGCTCAAACTAGACAGCTAATAGCCCAGGAGTTAACAGTTCAATTCAGTGAAATATCAACTACTCACTCTCTTAACAAAACCAAGCAAGTTATGCAAGTGCTTTTTCACACCAAACTGGTGTTGCGTACTTTAAAAAAACGATTATTTTGAACCACAGAACTCTTGGAAACTTGTTTAGATGCGTATCTTTAAGAAAGTGTTGACTGGGGATGTAAATGACCCTGTTTCAATCACAGGGCATGTATATCACAGCAGCAGCAAATACAGGCACAAATATGGTGGACAATATTGGAAGTTTTGAAAAATGTTTTATCTTTCCAGACTAACTAAAAAGGAGCAATTGATAGCCCAACCTTATTGGATGAAAAGTATTGTGTTATAACTATCATATTTTTTTTTTTTTTTGTGGTGGTGGTTTGTGGGGGGGGGGCAATAGCTATCATTTTGAATTCTTATTTTGTGGAGTAGGACATTGCAGAGAATGTAACAGTTACAGACCAGCTGCTTGAGAAACAAAAGTGATTAATGATAAACTGAGATCCAAAAATTTTGGAAAACAGTCAACACGGAGATAAATAGTCACCTCAACCATCGTAAGAGGAGAGCTTGCGTAAGGTCTCATGTTTCCACAATTTCCTTCAATAACCTTAAGCCGGTAGGTTTTAGCCAGAGCAACAACTTTTTAGAGAGCCCTTAGGATTGGAACATGTAAATGATGAATTCACTATTCAATTCAAAGTTTTGACTTCTTAAAACAGTATGCATTGAACTAAGCCAACAGCAGCTATAGACACAGTATTTATTTTATAGAAAGGTGATCCGAAGAAAGGGCTACATGGAACCAGCTTCATTTGAAAGGCACACTCCATGCTTTAGATCTGATACACTCTTCTATTTAATTTCTTCGGTACTTGAGATACATCAGAAAAAGGTTATCAAAGAAAATTACCCAAAATAATCTACTACTCATCAATTGGGAATATGACCTACTACAATCAAACTGATAAATCACAGTTTGAACCAGTATTGACGATAAAATACTCTGAAGAAAGGGCTACATCGAACCAGCTTCATTTGAAAGGCACACTCCATGCTTTAGATCTGATACACTATTCTATTTAATTTCTTCAGTACTTGGGATACATCAGAAAAAGGTTCTCAAAGAAAATTATCCAAAATAATCTACTACTCATCAATTGAGAATGTGATCTACTACAATCAAACTGATAAATCACAGTTTGAACCAGTATTGATGATAAACTACTGACTTGAAAGTTCTCCATTTCAACATATATTCGACAATCCTTCTGCTACATTTTTAAAAATAAAGATCACCTTTAACCCTACAAAGGGTTTCAATATTTTTAACCTGAAAGGGCTCATATATTTTAACCTGCAAGGACTCCATTTTTAAACATGTCAAGCAACAGTGATGAAGATTATATGAAGAACAGAGATCATTGGGGAGATAAAGTTTTATCAAGAAAATCAAGTCTTGTTGGGTTTGAAATCGAGAGAACGTCATGCGGAAGCTAATAGTTTGTAAATTATGGAGACAATAATTTAGACGAAAAAGAAAAACATATTAAAAAAAGCATATTATTAATATGATTTGGTCAAACGACCTACATATTAAAAACTAATATTGAAAAGGCATAAAACTTATAGGGAGAAATCCCCTAAACAAGACTCTTTCAACGACTACATTGTGAATGCTATTGTATTGTGAAATACGAAGAGAGATCCTCAATTTATCGAGGTAAAAAGTCTTTTCTCCAATAAAGAGATTAGCCAAATATGAAAGAGATTTATACTTTCCTTTCGAAAAAAATAAAAGTAATTATGGTAATACTTTGACTTTCCTTTAATAAAAAATTAAAACTCAATTTTGGTAAGAAAATTAGAGCAAAAACCCTAACAAATCTTTCCTTTTTCGCTTGATTTTCTTGACAAAATAATCTTAATCTTCCTTTTCACACAATCTTCATATATCACTGTTGCTTACCATGATTAAAAGTTGTGCGTTAAAAATAAAAGCATAGGTTAATATTATTAGAGCCCTGTATTATAAGTGAATACGGTTGAAAGTGGAGTCTTATGCATTGAAAGTGAGCACAGGTTAAAAGTAGAGCTCATGCGTTAAAAGTATATGCATGAGTTGAAAGGAGCCCAAGCGTTGAAGGTATGCAAGGGTTGAAAGTTGGATGCCTAAAAGTAAGCATGGGTTGAAAATTGATTTTGAATTTAAAAATGGTCAGTAACAGGACTGTTGAAAATATTATTGAAACTTCCTTCTACACGTGTAGTTGGACAAAAATTTTCATTACCATCAAATTAGTTGCAACTTAATTTGAAATTCCTTTAAATATGTCTTTAATCTCATTTCACCAAAGCATTGGATTCTTGAACCGTAGGCTCTGAACCACTTGTTAGGTTTGAAATCGAGAGAGCGTCATGCAGAAGCTAATAGTTTGCAAATCATGAAGATAATAATTCAGACGGAAAAACAAAAACACATTAAAAAAGTATATTATTAATATAATTTGGTCAAACAACCTACATATTAAAAACAAATGTTAAAAATACATAAAACCTATTGGTAATCCCCTAAACAAGACTCTTTCAACGACTAGATTGTAGATGCTATTGTGTTTTGAAATAAGAAGAGAGATCCTCAATTTATAAAGGTAAAAAATTTGTCCTCCAAGAAAGAAGTTAGCCAAATATGAAAGAAAATTATATATTTTTTTAAGGAAAGTAAAAATAATTATGATAATACTTTGACTTTCCTTCAAAGGAAAATTAAAATTCAATTTTGAGAAAAAATCAAGACAAAAACTCTTACATGATCTACTACAATCAAACTGATAAACCACAGTTTGAACCAGCATTGATGATAAAATACTGACATGAAAGTTCTCCATTTAACAAAGCAACTTCTAGAAATGGTATAAGCTAGAAAGGCACATGAATTAGAGGATTCTTCAATACAAAGACATAAACAGGGGAGGGACAGCAAAACCAAGGAGAAACAACAAAAGCACAATAATTGAAGCAAGAAATAGGTGATTAATAAGTACGAAAGACTCAAAAGGGGCCGCTCGTTGCACTAAAGTTCCCTCTATGTGTGGGATCCAGGGAAGGGCCAAACCAAATGATCTATTGTAAGCAAGACTCAAACTGCCATTTTCAATGAGACCGAGGCTCTGTGGTCGCTACTCGCTATATGAATCATTTACAATCATTTGGCTCTATTTTGAGCTACTCTCATTCCAAGAACAAAAACATTTACTAAGCCTCAAACCCAAGCAAGCCACTGTCGGCTATATGAATACTCAGCTATCTATGTCTCACTCTAAGCTCATATCAGTTTCTATCGTTCCAGATGTCAATAATTTTTTTAATTAAGAGAAATTAGGATTCTCTAAATCAGGAGAGAATAGCAAAGATAACAAAAATATATAGAAAGGTAAAAGAGAGCAAACAATACGTAGAACTTACCTCAACTTGCCCTCTACCAGAAGCAGAATGCAGGAGAGTAGATCCTTGAGCATCTCTATAAACCAAAACATCAGAGCAATTTCCAAGAATCTCCCTCAAAACCTCCACATTCCCCCCTCTAGCAGCAGCATGAATTGCCCTATTCATCATTTCCAACTGAAAAGTGGAAGAAACCTCCTCTACTGATTCCCCTTTACTACTCTCAAGCAGCACCCTAAAAACTTGAGATTTTTTACTCCTAGCAGCTGCATAAAACATATCAGTAACACCATACTCTCCTTCACCAAACACCAACAAAGGGTCTCTTTCCAATAACTCTTTAACAAATTCCACATCCCCAGCTGCGGCAGCAGTATAAAGAAGCCAACCACCATAACCAGCTCTAATCAAAGAATTGTGTCCTTTCTTTGTTTCACCTTCAAGAAGAAGTTTTTTAGCAACTTCAGACCTACATTTTGCAACATCATCAAACTGTTCTTCATCATCCCAAACACTCTCAAGCCTTCTAATTCTACGTAAAGATGTGAGCTTTATGAGTAAATTGGTGTCTAAGTGAAGCAACTCCCTCACTAAATCATAATGACCATTTGCTGCTGCCCAGTCAATAGGAGAAGCAAACCACCATTGATCCCCTGTGCTTTCCCATCTCAAAGGAAAATAATTTGGAGGCATTCTTGATAACAAGCTAACTACTCAACTTTCAACTATTAACAAAAATCCAAGAAAATTACTAAAAAGAGCAATACATCATGACCCAGTTCAGATTTGTCTATGATAATTTTACAAACTGTGACAAAACAAAATAAAATGGAAAAAAAGTTTGACAAAAGATTAAAGGGGTATCTTATAGAAAGTGTAAAAAGCTAAGTGAATACTGATCATGCACAAAAAGAGATGTGAATATTGGGATCTAAAGTTAGCAGTTTTCAAGAAATTGGTAAACTAATTAAGAAAACAAAAAAAAGAAGCTCAAGAAAGGAGGCAAAAGGTGCCAGCTTTATGCTTTGTTAGCAGATAATAACAAAAGGAACAAAGCCACATGTTCTGCAGCTTTTTGATAGGGACTTTTGTATGGACACACAAGGGGGGAAAAAAGATAAATTTTGGAGAAGAGAAGGGCACAGGAAGTTTCAATATTTTATAAAGATTCAGTCCAAGAAGATCTCATAGCCCTCATTTTTCGGTTATTAGTATTCCGATATTGAGTCTTTATAAACATTGATAAAGTACAGTAAGATCTCCAAATTCAAGCGATAGGCTAATGTCAGTACAATAAATTTTTATGATTCATTTCTTCCCCAAATTATAATGAAAATATTACTGCATCAGATTTTTTTATTTTTTTTATGCATCTTAATTAATAGAGTAGTACTAAGAAATCATTTGGTTGAAAAATAAGTTATGTTGGGGTAAGTTATGATGTGATAAGTTATACTGGAATTAGTTATGCTGAAATTATTTTTTATTTAGTGTTTGATTTGTTGTATTCAAAGTAATATGCATGGTATAATTTCTAAGAATAAATTAAGTGATTATAAAAATACCCTCCATCTTATTTAACTCTTTTTTATATAATTTCTTTTCAAACTTTAAATATATATTTTTAAAAATAAATTTTCATCTTATTTAGCTTTAATTTTTTTGCGTGTGCCTTTCCATGATTATACCGTATGTGTTTTAAAAAAATCTTACTACATCTTATTTAGTTTGAAATAAAAACTTTCAACTTAAGTTTGTTAAAGTAAAAGAGAATTTATTGCTTATTTCATTTCATTTAAACACATATCACTCATATAATATATTAAAATTTATTTTAATTGATATATACCATAATAATCAATTTTCAAGTGATTATATTTAATTTAAAATATGTAATTCAATAATGGTGTTGATATTTTTATTATTTTTTAGAGAATAATTATTCAAATAAATTTAACGTATAATATATTCATAAATAAAATATATATATATATGGATGAATTAAAAGAAATACTTTATGTAAGGCAGGTCAATGAAAGCGGATAATTGGAGATAATGATGGAATAAGAATTTTGAATTTTAGATTTGAATTTTTGATAAATTATTATATATTATTAATAAGTTTTTAATATAAATATAAAATTTATGTCAAAATTATTAAGTATTTAACTTTTGTTAAAATTCATAATTAAAATACTAGTATATATATATATATATATATATATATATGTGTGTGTGTGTGTGTGTGTGTGAAATAAATCATAGATTTTGAGAGTATTTTAATCCTTGTATAATTTTATACCAAAGAGAAATAGTCTTGGATTGTTATTCCACCAATTGGGTAGATAACTTATCCCAGGACTAAATTAGTTTTGGGATAAATAATTCCAAATATTTACAATTAAATGTGTGATAAAAAGTTTTATCGCAAGATTATTATTTTAGTCATGGGATAAATAATCCTAAATATTTACAATCAAATGTGTAATAAAAAGTTTTATTTCAAAATTATTATTTTATCCCAAAATTATTGACTTTTAATACCGCAAACTAAATGAGCCTAAGATCATTTATAACGTAGGCAAATATGTATATGTGTGACAGAGAGCACATGACAGGCACCGATAATGCTATGTGCAACGTTAATGGATTTCCTTCTATATTTTTGTTTCTTTTTTTGTGGATACAAAATTCTCTTTATTTCATTGCACCATTGGAACAAGTCGCAGGTAGTTGTTCTTTTCTATTTTTATATAAAAACTATAATTTTATTAATTCACTTTTTGAAAAAAAAAATTAAAATTTTTATAAACAGATGTGAACACTTTTAAAAAAACTAGTTCAATGTACATGTATTGCACGTGTATTATGCATTATCGATCAAAATCCAAACAAACCTAAATTGGGAAAAAATTCTACTATTTGATGAATTTTTTTAATTATTTCTTGAGAGAAATTATTGATAAAAAAGCACTTGAGTCCCATTTTGACCCACGTACCAGTCAACTTGGTCGAGGGTAAAATCTTTTGTAATGTTATTTAAATTTTTGTAATTAAATTTAAATTCTTGTGATTAATTTTGAGTGAACGTAAAACTTGATGTTTTTCAAAATTTAAATTTTTTATGGGCATATGTGTTTTTTGGAATTGAACCCCATAAAGAATTAAAAAAAAAAAAAATCAATGCCCAAACACCTAATTATTACTCTGTATCTAAGTAAGAGCCCGTTTGGATAGGATTAAAAAAATAATTTTTTAGCTTAAGTGATTAAAAGCTTAAAATAAGTACTTATAAATTAAACAGATAAGTGTTTGGATAGAAGTGCTGAAACTGAAAAAAAGTTGTTGATGTATTTGGTAAACAAATGATGTCCAATACCTTTTTGTTGTTAAAATTATTTAAATGTCCTTAAAGTTGTTAACACCATAAATAAGGTGAATTATTTATAATTTTTAAATCCAAAATAAATTTTTTGAACAAATCTGATGTAATGAAGGATTCAATGAAGACAAAGAAGAAAGATGAAGAGGAAATTGGAGGGAAGAGATGAAGCGAAGCGGCAAAGAGAAAAAAATTATATATTAAGGGCTACAAGTTAGAATATTGCTGGAATTAGAGGAAAATATAAAGGATAAAAAGGTAAATATTTTGGTCAAACATAAAAGAATTTTAATCTTAAAAAGTAAAAAGTTGGGGTACCAACTTCTCACTTTTTTTACTTTTTTAATCAGTTTTTAACTTTTCTTAAGCACTTTTTTTTTTTACCAAACACCTTAAAAAGCTAAAAAAATAAATAAAAGCTAGTTTGATCAGATTTTATTCATATCCAAACGGGCTATTTTATTTTTAGTTTTGATAAAACACTAGTTTAGTTTTATTTACAAAAGGAAAAAAAAGAAAAAGAGAAAAAGAGAAAGACACATATGTATCAACACAAATCTAACTCATCTTTATCAACAAACAAACAAAAAAGTTTAGGTTGTACCTAGTTATGCGTTATCAATCTATCAAATCATAAAAGTATAACACAAAATGAGAACAATATCAAGTTCACAAAATGCAAGTGATCACTTGAGTCTATGTCAACATATGTCAAAGTATTTAATGAATTTCAATAAAAAAAAAAAGTATTTACTGAACAAATAAAAATACCAATATAAATTTTTAAGCTTATATTAACTATTTCTTTGAAGAAGCATTCATATAACAATTCATTCCTAGTGGGAGGTGGAGAATGTCATATCACAGCACAAAATTTTTGTAGTTCTGTTGAGAGTCATGAAATGACATGCAACACTTCTATTCTGACAAATAATCAACATATGGTACTTTTCAGTGGCTTTAATAAGTTTGAACATTCAACTTGCACACTTTTAAATCAATGGTTCTAACCAAATAAGTCAGAACAACAAGGTATCCACCACCACAAACGTCGCAAAGATACATGAAGATTGATTCAAACACACAAGTTTACTATTTTCTTCTTTTTTTATCTGAATTTACGATCATAAATTTAATTATATGATCGTGTCTTCGGAAGTTCAACATGTAGTTATGAGACTTGGGTTAACTGAATCGTTTTTTCTTGGTACTTCATAATCCTCCCAAAACTATAACATGATTGATCATATAATTTCTCGAGCAAAAAAGATCCCTTCAATATGTGTCATTTACATGACTGGTCTTTATCCGGCATCCTTTTTCTATGACAAAAAAAGTGAAAACATAATAGTTAGAAGCTGTATTTACCAAATCATTAAGAAGCTTAGCTACATGTCTCAACAAATTAAGCTTAGCGGTCAGTGCTCTTCCTTCACCTGTCCAAGAATATTAAAAAATAAATTAATAAATTTATTCACATATTGATTGAAGACCGTCTAATAGCTTTCCAAAGATAATAAATTTTTTGATGAGTAAAAAATAGAAAAAGAACACCATAGATTATACTTTAGAACACCAAGATAGTATAATTTTAATGAAATTTAATTTTTCATAGAATGGTTGGCCGTCTGAGGTAGACACTGCAATCTGCTTGATTTTCCATATGTTCCATGCATTTATATCACCACAAATTCAATAAATAAGAAAACATGCACTTTAATAGTTTCATGATTCAGAGATATGTGGAAGCTCCATCACATATATCTAGCTTGAGCACATAAATTGTTTGTGCGACTTGGCCAGTTTTGGTATATTTCTGTTAAGAGATGGGCGCTCGAAAAAAATAAAAGAAGAAAGAACTCACACGCACTCGTACACATGTTTGAAAGATGATTATTCATCAGGAGGTTAATGTTTGGAAGTCTTTTCTTATTTTGTCTGAATGGCAAACCTGTTCTTATCAATCACGGAGGAAAACGTGATAAGACTGTCCCAAGCTTCAGCTCCATATAATTAAATATCGATAGCTCATTCCCCTAGAAATATGAAGATAGATTTTTGTCAGGAAATTGCAAACAATCTTGAACATGAAATGATAATTGCAGCCTGTGTCACTGCGGAATCAACACCTGACAATTTATACCACCCGTTCTGTCTGGTTGGAGATGTTCGATTCCTTGCCGACGAAAGAGGCTTCTGACTTTATAAAGAGGTTGACCACTGAAATATCGATTTCACTTTCATTTTGTACATTACTAAGTTAATACACAAGAACACATAAAAAGTCGATGGCGCATTCAGTATTTAAATGACATTGAGAAGGACAAGAAAAAACTCAAAACCTGAAGAAATGGTTATGCATCAAAAGAAAAAGGAATAACAGAAAATTCATTAATTGACCATGAATGAAGAAAATATATACTTACTATTAGATAGGGTCAAAGGCAAAATGTCATCTTGTAGCGGATCGGTTAGGGGCAGTTCGTCAAGAAATGACTCGTTTTCCCATAATTATAACATAAACTTCTTATTCACCACTTCATCATCATTGTTGGGGAGATTCTTTAGGTTGTGACTGCGTCGACGACAAAGCAATTATATCTTCATGATAATGATGGAGAAAGTGAAATAATACATGATTTAGCTCCCGCATTAAATTAAATTGACCAAAATATAATTTAAATAGAAAAAGAAAAAAAGAACCCCTATTAATCCTAATCAAACTTGGTACATAGAAGGTTTCCATGTTTACCTCCAAAGTAAACAGAATGTAAAGTTTCCATGTGTTAGGTTCCAAATGCTAATTAAACTTGTCCTGCACATAAAAGTTTTCCACGTTAACGTGGAACCAATTCATGTGTGTATAGAATATGACACAATTTTAATTAATTTTCAAACTCTAAATTTTAAGAATTATAATATAGTAAAATAAGGAAAGATTTAATATCTTAATTAAATTGTAAAAAATTTTAAATTACTAAATATAACCCAAAAAAAAAGTAAAAAGTTAGTTTTGTAACACTTTTAATGAAGAGCAAAAAGTTTCTACTAAGAATACATGATAATTTATTTTGAAAAATTTAAGAACATATTAAAATTTTAGAAAACTTACCTTAAATCACAAATAAATTTATCTCCTAAATCACATTTAATGTTAAGATTGTAAGTATCTGATGTTGGGTGTATTTACACACCTAAACACCATAATTTACCTATGTTATAGCTAAGTTTTGAGGATAAAATATATAATTCCTGCACTTTTAGTCCATTTTCCTGTAAGTGAGCTAACCTACGTGATTAGCATGTTTTCAGGTATTAATGATGAAGATTTCAGCACTTTGTGGACCTTTGGGCAGCAAAGGAAAACTTCACAGAAGAGGGAAGACAGCTTTTGGAAGCTTATGGACTGAATGTGACGCATGGAGAAATTGCCCCGGGCAAAAGCAGTATTTTTAAATACTTAGGGGTGCAGCAGTAACTTAATAGGACTAGGACAAGGATGTTATAAAAACCTTATTTGCTGAATTTTTCAGCATTTATTCATTCATTATTGTTTTTCATAATTGAGACGCCACTTTTAGATTATTCACGTTACTTTCTGACAGAGAAAGCATGGCTCTTGTGAGCAACGGAGAAGGGAAAACGTCAAACCCTAGTTGACGCCTAAAGCATCTCCATCACCAAGTTTATTCTAGGTTGTGGTATGATGATTATATCTATTGTGATCTCCATTGTAATCATGAGTAGCTAAACTTCTCTGTTAGGGTTATGGAAGCCTTATGAGACTCTATCTATTACTATGAGTTGTGAATTCTTGATGTGTATGCTACTTATATCATTACTCTCTTCGTTTTAATTTAATTCTTGTGGTTGCAAACATAGAGAATAGGCCATTATAGCATTAACTTGCTCGAGAGAAAAGTTACATGTTTGGAAAAGAGAGTGTGACAAGGAAATAGGGCTACCAACCCCTATTTACACGTTAGTGCCGTAACTGGGTTAACTTCTTAGAGAATTTGTACCGTTAGTTATACACTTTAGGCTCGAGAGAGTTAAAGTGAAATAATCCTTGATGGTTGAGAAACACTAGGATTTACCATTAGAATACGAATCTCTATAAGTGCATGCATGTCTGAATTCCGCATTACTCATAGTTAATAGATACGTAGAACTCATAAGGTGGACATAACCCTAACTTATTTTTCTCTGTGATTAAATCTTACTAAACAAAGCATTCTGTTGTTACTTTGATAGCATTAATTCACGCCACAATCCAATCTCCCCTTTTCCGTGGAATTTTCGATCAACAGTCTACTAATAATTGCAACACTTAGTGACCAAGTATTTCCTGTGGGATTCGATACCCAACCCAGCTGGGTTCTATATTTGACAGCGACCGCTTACACTCTTACGAGAGCTGTAGTTTGGGCGTTATCAAAATTTGGCGTCGTTGCCGGAGAATACGGTTGTCAACTAAGTTTGTGATAGTTACTAGACCCGTTGGTCCAAGATTCTCGAATTTTACTTTTAGTTGTTGTTTTTGTTTTATTCAGGGTCTGTTGAGTGCATGCCAAATACTCGTAGTTCTGGTCAGCCATTATTACCCATAAATCCTGAACCTCAACTTATTGGCAGAATGGATGCACAACGTGACATTGACAGAAGGGCGGCTCAACAGGAGCAGGCTAGATTAGCTGCACTGGCAGCTGCTCAAGTACATCAACAGAATATTGATAACCCAGGGCGAGCAACAAATCCTGATGATGAGGACCTGGGTGATGATGAGTTACTGAATCCTAGGCGTACTGATGAGGTGGCGGCACCTATGCATAGGAGGGAACGTCAAACTAGAATGAGACCTGACCGCCGAGCTGTGCAGGCTCCTTTTGATGATGATGATGACGATCTGGATGGAGCTGGTGCCACAGGGGATATTATTCCTCCACTCTTGTCACCCGGAGCTAAGTTCAATATTACTAGCACCATGATTCAGTTATTGCAGCTCAAGGGGTTATTTGGTGGACTCGCAGGCGATGATCCGAATATGCATCTGATCAACTTTATTTCAACATGCAAGTCGTTTGACAATCTAGGAGTTGGACAAAATGCAATTAGACTGCGCTTATTTCCATTGTCTCTGTCTGGGGAGGCAACTCTATGGTTAAACGGTCTAACTCCTGATTCTATTACTAATTGGAGGCAACTGAAAGACGCTTTCCTAGAAAGATTCTTTCCGCCATCCAAGAGAACCCAACTACGGGATGAGATCAGCAATTTTCGACAGCTTCCAACTGAAGCTCTCCACGAAACATGGGAGAGGTTCAAGAAGAAGCTTATGCGGTGCCCAAACCATCAGATGACGAATATCCACTTGATGGAAATATTATATAGGGCTTTGAACTCGGTGACAAAGCCAGTGGTTGATAATGATGCAGGAGGGTCATTCATGGACCTTACTTTTATTGAGGCGAGTGATATGCTGGATCGTATGACAAAGCAGAGTAGAGCTTGGCATACCAGGGATTCTGAGGTAGCGAGCTCTACTGTATCTATTGGCATGACTGCAGAACAGAGACGAAGACAAGAGGAACGTGACCAGGATATGGCTTACATGAAAACGCAGATGGATCTTCTTACCAAGCATTTATTATCAGGGAAGATCGAAAAAGTCAAGGCTTTTGTGTCACAGGGAAGAGATGAATCAGATTCTTAGGAGGAAGCAAATTATTTGAATAATCAGGGGGGTTTCCGAGGCAATGCCCAAGGAAACCAAGGTCGGAACTATTATGATAAATCTGGATACAAGGACCGCGATCAAGGTGGTTGGAAGAATAAGACTGACAGGAGTGGTTTGTATGTTCCTCCTGGAAACCGTGAGGCTGTGGCGTCTGGCTCTGGGAAGATGTCTATGGAAGATATGATGGCTAAGCTATTGAAAGGAGTGAAGGTGACCAACATAGACGTAACGGAGGTAAAGAATGATTTGTCATCAATAAATCAATTGGTTGATTCCCATTCTACCGCGATAAAACAACTGGAGCAACAATTGAGTCAACTATCAGCAGCATTCAATCAAAGAAAGGATGGCACCTTACCTAGCGACACTGTGCAAAACCCAAGGAATGATGGATCATGTATGTCTATTACTACCAGGAGTGGTAAAGCGTTGGAAAATCCATCTAAAGGCAAGCAGGTGGTTGATGATATAACAGATAATGTTATGGATGCAAAATGTGAAGATGTCGTAGAAGCTGAAGATAGTGTTCCTGACGTTACCCCTAAACGCCTGCAGCCTGAAAAGATCGACAATCGGAAGCAAGATAAAAAGGAAGTGGCGAAGAAAACTATTCCCCTTCCACCACCACCTTTTCCTCAGATACTGAAGAAGAAAGCTGATAACACCAGGTTCAGTAAATTTATGACTATGTTGAAGCAGCTGACTATTAATGTTCCTTTGGTGGAGGCTCCAGAGCAGATGCCCGGATACGCTAAATTCATGAAGGACATTTTGACAAAGAAGCGGGCAGCAAGCCATGAGCTGGCATATAATGTTCATCATTGCAGTGCAATCGCTACAAGATCACTAGTTCAGAAGAAGGCAGATCCTGGTGATTTCACTATTCCTTGCACGGTTGGATCTTTGGATTTTGCTAAGGCATTGTGCGATTTGGGAGCTAGCATTAATTTGATGCCACTATCTATTTACAGAAAGTTGGGGTTGGGTGATCCTACACCAACCAATATGCGGCTCGTGATGGCAGATAGGTCGGTAAAACGACCTGTTGGTATCTTATATGATGTATTGGTGAAGGTTTCCACCTTCATTTTTCCTGCAGACTTTGTTATTTTGGATTGCGAGGTGGATTCTGAAGTTCCCATAATCTTGGGGCGTCCTTTCCTTGCAACAGAAAGTGTGCTTATTGATCTAAGAGCTAATGAGCTTTTATTTTGGATGAATGACGAAGTGGTCCGTTTTGATGTATGCAAATCAATGAAGCATCCCAAAGATATGAATGTGTTCTCTGTAGCTGATGTTTATTATGATGATGAGAAAGAATTATCTGTAGAGAAGTAGCTTATTGTTGATCCATTGGCTGCCGTGCTTATGAATTTTGAGCGTGAGGATGTTGAAGAGTATGAAGAAACTATTTGTGCTCTAACAGGAATTGGCTCCTATTCTCATGCTCCTAAGAAGCTGGATCTGGATCTTAAAAATCGCCTTCACCACCAGCAAAGCCATCCATTGAAGAACCACCAGTGCTAGAATTGAAGGAGCTGCCCAGTCACCTGAAATATGCGTTTTTGGGAAGTGGTGATACACTCCCGATTATTGTTGCGGCTGATTTAGGTGAACAGAACGTAGAGGCTCTCATCTCTGCTCTGAAGAGGTACAAGAGAGCTATGGGTTGGACTATTGATGATATAGTTGGTATCCCTCCTGGGATATGTATGCACAAGAGTCATCTCGAAGAAGATTGCATGCCTACAAGTAAGCATCAGCGTCGTCTGAATCCATTCAGAAAACGATGCACCATCTATCTCGACGAAGTCTAAGTAATCGAGGTAACTATGTCGTGCCGCGACAATAAATCAAGCGCTACATGGGAGGCAACCCATCGTTTTTAGTCGTTTTGTTTTCCTAGGAGTTTGTTTTGTTAAATAAAAATCCAAAAAGAAGAGTCAAGCCACGACCAAAACTAAGGCGCTTGGTGGGAGGCAACCCATCTTTCTAATCGTTTTTGTTATTTTTGATTAAGTGTAGGGGAAGACGTATAAAGGAGAATCTTGGTCTCAAATTTTGATTTGAAAGTGAGCAATGTTAAAGGTAGTAAGTGAGTAATGAAGAAGAAAAAGACTTTCGGTTAGGCATTGCCTATACAAATCTAGGCAATGGACAAGGCAAGGCCTATGTAAATCTAGGCAACGGACAAGGCAAGGCCTATGCTATTGCCTTTGCTCTCTGAATCGACAATGCTATAGCATAGGCGCCACCTATGCTCAAATAGGAAAAGCTAAAGGCGTCGCCTATGCCATTGCCTTTGCTCTCTGAATCTACAATGCCATAGCATAGGCGCCGCCTATGCCCAACTAGTCCATAAAATAGGCGCCGCCTATGTTCAACTAGGCTTTGCTAAAGGCACCGCCTATGCTAAGCATAGGCAAAGCATTAGGCGCCGCCTACTTATGCTTTTTGGTCTCCTAACCCGATTTTTCATGGGTCAAACCCGACCCAAGCCTTGGTCTATAAATAGAACTTCAACCTTGAGACAAAATCACATTGTTTGCTCAACCTAGGCGCCGCCTAACCTTCCCAAATCTCTCAAAACTTTTCTTTTTGCTCATCTAACCTTGCAAGATCATCTTCCAAGTCCATCACAAAGTAAGTTCTTCTTTTATATTCCGTAGTTATTACAATACTACGCCTATACTGATTTGTTAAATCTTGAAGTGGTGTTGGTGATTTGAATGTGGATGGTTTGTTATGATACATCTAGTTGAGTGAAAGAATACGTGTGGGTGTTCTTGACTTTGTTCCGATTTGTATTTGATTGTTATACACTGTCATCTTTTTGCAGAATCGAAATGGTAAAGTTAATTACATAATCTTGTAAGATGAAAGCTTGAATGTTTGAATGACTCGTTCATCGAGATAAAGATCATGATTGAATACAAGCATGAGATGTTGTGATTATTTCTATGCCATAACTTGATACGATCTCTATGTAGTAGTCTTAGTCAAAAGGTGCATTAATCCAAACATGAAAGTGTAGTTAAGATTACATGAAATAGAGTTGTAAAGAATAGTTAAGGTTCCATGAAAGTATGACTGTGCTGAACATATTGTTGGAACATATCGCCTACATGTATGTCGATGAAGTCTGAGTAATCGATATCATTCACTTAATTAGTTGGTGCCAACAAATTAAGTGTGGGGTGGTGCCATTATTTTTTGTTTGTCGATCAAATCTTCCGAGATAAGCTAACATGACTTTATTTTAATCTCAGGTAAAATGGCACCAAAAGGTCGACCAGGAAAAGAAAAAGCATCCACCTCACAGAAAGGTCAGAAAAGGGGAAGAAAAAAGCAAGCTGAATCCTCCTCGCTGCAAATACCTCGCCGCATGTTCGGAATAAAATGGGTCCTAGAGGAGGAAGGAAATGAGTGGTACAAGAACAAAAAAGTGAAAAAATATATTCACGTGGAGTTGATACAAAAGGAGAGTCTAGCGAAGAGAGAATCTCGCATTTTGGCTAAAATCATGGCGCTACATCTTGATTTCATTTTCCAAGATATGGGAGAATGCAATCTTGATCTAACGCGAGAATTCTATGCCAATTGGTCCCCAAAGACTACCGGAAGTGAAGTGAAGATTCGGGGCCAAGTCTTGCAACTGAATGCAGAGTTCTTCAACTCTTTTCTGGGTTTTCCATCTGTAGATCCATCACCGCTCAAGGAGCTTTATCACAGACCTCCGTACAGGGCAATCAGACACACACTGTGCGAAACAAGATCAATGGCACGTTGGAGTCGTCATAAGGATACCGGTCGGCACAATACCTTCCCGTATGCTTCCTTGAACAGAGAAGCTCGGATATGGTTGCGGATAGTCAACTCTTGCCTGATTCCAGGGACACAGTACACAAAGATCACACGTGATATAGTATGCTTGGTGTACGCTCTGATGACTAATATTTCTATCCACATTGGTGCGGTTATACGGTCGTCAATGCGTAAGGCTAGCCTGCACAAGAGGTCCCACTTCAGCTTTGGCAATTTGTTGACTGCGATATTGAGGAAGGAGGACATTGAAGAGGAACCTGCAGATCATAAGCTTCCACACAACCCGAAGAAGGTTGATCTTACGAAAGTTAAAGATCCTGAAACTATGCATGGCGTCAACCTGACCACTGTAGAAAAACATGCTCGCGACGAAAGCTTCTTCCGCCATTTATATGGCATGACGAGGTTTACCATGATGAGTGGGGGACGTGTTCCAACTTATGCAGAGCTCCAGCAGTTGGATTATGACTACCCGATGAATGAGCATGTGCGGGCTATGTATGGAGTAGGTGTACATTTTGAGGAACCTCTCGATGATGACGTACCGACTGACTATGATCACCAAAGGCCAGACTCAGACGTGGAGGATAACTCTGATGACGACGACTCTGATGATGATTCCGATGCAGGGGGTATGACCCCAGACATAGAGGAAGAGTCCGACTAATCAGGTTTTCCTTATTTATTTTCCACTGAGGATAGTGTGTCCCGTCTAAGTGTGGGGTGCTGGTATTTGTATCCTGTATTGTACTTCTTTTCCTGCATTTATTCTCGTTTGTAGTTAAATTTTTAGATTTTTTTTTTTTTTTTAGATTTTGCATGAAATTGTTCTGATAGGCGGCATGGTATTATGACAAGAGTTTGTGCCAAAATCATTACTATTGAGAAATTTAGGCTCTAAGTGTGACTCACTGTGTGATAATTGTGTGGTTTAATTCATTCACCTGTTGGGTCAAGAGTCTATACTGCTCCCAATTAAGTTGACCATATGCCTTGTGTGTGTGAGGTTATAGTATATTTTGTGTTGTGACTGATGCTAGAACTTGCCTGGTGTGTGTGTAAAGCGAAATAAAGAGTGTGAGTTTAGGAGATGATTTAGGCATTTCTTTGGCAGCCTGTGATTGTTTACCTTCTTTTTACCTACCCGTGGACATTATCCTAGTTAACCCCCTTTGAGCCTTTAGCCATTTTCTTTGACAGGCTCATATGTAGCCTAATCCATTTTTTTAAGACCATAATTTGATCCAAATTCCTAAGCGCTTTAAATTGTAGAGTCATGTGACAAAATAAGAGGAAATTGGGTGAGAGTGATTCCTCAGAGTGTATAGGTACTTGAAATTGTTGTGAAAAGGAGTGGCTATCATAGAGGTGTTTTATAAAAAAAAAAGAGAAAAAAAAAAGAAAAAGAAAAGAAAAAAAAAGAAAAGAAAAAGAAATAGAAAAATAAAAAGATAGTTGTGTTTGTAATTGAATAACAAAATAGGTGAGAAGGGGTGGTAGATGAAAGGAAAGTAGAGGGGTTGTTTAAAAGAGAGTGTTAATGACATAACGTAGTGTATTAAAGCGCTTAGGGAACATAGTCACTATTTCTGGCCAAAATAGTCCTACCTGTCCCTTAGCCTACATTACAACCTGTAAAGACCTATTTGATCCTAAGCTTAGCATTCTGATATTAGTAGAGCATTACACTAAGGGCAAGCCTATGGTCATCAGTTGCAACATATGAATTCTTTGTGAGAGTGAGAGCAAGGAGAATCTTATACCCATGTTCCAAAAAATGCAAAACTTGTGAGTGATTATGGGTGATATCTTGTGTGAGACACACATGGTTGATGAGTTTTGGGTAGTTTTGTATGATTCTTGGTGCCTTAACTTGTGGATACGAATTAGCCATCATCACGAGTCTATGTTGGAGGTTGAATGGTTTCTAGTAGTGATCCAGAAAAGTACTCTTTGTTAATAATTGTCGTGCATGTCTTGTTGAACATTTTGTGTTACTGCTGTGAAATCCTAGTTAGATGTTTGCATGGACGTAATATTTTGTTCGAGGATGAACAAAGCTTTAAGTGTGGGGTGTTGATGTTGGGTATATTTACACGCCTAAACACCATAATTTACCCATGTTATAGCTAAGTTTTGAGGATAAAATATATAATTCCTGCAGTTTTAGTCCATTTTCCTGTAAGTGAGCTAACCTACGTGATAAGCATGTTTTCAGGTATTAATGATGAAGATTTCAGCACTTTGTGGACCTTTGGGCAGCAAAGGAAAACTTCACAGAAGAGGGAAGGCAGCTTTTGGAAGCTTATGGACTGAATGTGACGCATGGAGAAATTGCCCCGGGCAAAAGCAGTATTTTTAAATACTTAGGGGTGCAGCAGTAACTTAATAGGACTAGGACAAGGATGTTATAAAAACCTTATTTGCTGAATTTTTCAGCATTTATTCATTCATTATTGTTTTTCATAATTGAGACGCCACTTTTGGATTATTCACGTTACTTTCTGACAGAGAAAGCACGGCTCTTGTGAGAAACGGAGAAGGGAAAATGTCAAACCCTAGTTGACGCCTAAACCATCTCCATCACCAAGTTTATTCTAGGTTGTGGTATGATGATTATATCTATTGTGATCTCCATTGTAATCATGAGTAGCTAAACTTCTCTGTTAGTGTTATGGAAGCCTTATGAGACTCTATCTATTACTATGAGTTGTGAATTCTTGATGTGTATACTACTTATATCATTACTCTCTTCATTTTAATTTAATTCTCGTGGTTGCAAACATAGAGAATAGGCCATTATAGCATTAACTTGTTCGAGAGAAAAGTTACATATTTGGAAAAGAGAGTGTGACAAGGAAATAGGGCTACCAACCCCTATTTACACGTTAGTGCCGTAACTGGGTTAACTTCTTGGAGAATTTGTACCGTTAGTTATACACTTTAGGATCGAGAGAGTTAAAGTGAAATAATACTTGATGGTTGAGAAACACTAGGATTTACCATTAGAATACGAATCTCTATAAGTGCATGCATGTCTGAATTCCGCATTACTCATAGTTAATAGATACGTAGAACTCATAAGGTGGACATAACCCTAACTTATTTTTCTCTGTGATTAAATCTTACTAAACAAAGAATTCTGTTGTTACTTTGATAGCATTAATTCACGCCACAATCCAATCTCCTCTTTTCCGTGGAATTTTCGATCAACAGTCTACTAATAATTGCAACACTTAGTGACCAAGTATTCCCTGTGGGATTCGACACCCAACCCAGTTGGGTTCTATATTTGACAGCGACCGCTTACACTCTTACGAGAGCTATAGTTTGGGCATTATCAGTATCAAGAACATGCTAAAACATTTGAAAACTTACCTCAAATCACAAATAAATTCGTCCCTTTGATCATAAGATATATTGAGATTTCACCAAAAAAAAAAAACTTTAAATTAGCAATTGTTTATCAAGAATACATGATAATTAGGTTGTATTAATTATGATTCCTATATTATTTTCGATATGATAACTACTATAATTTTTGAAAAAAGTAGTATAATTTACCAACACAAATGTGTTTTTAAATTGTGAAACACATTAACCTCCGATCCTTACTTTGCCGACATGCATCTCAATCATGTCAAGAATGATTTGCATTCCCAAAATCTTCCATCTATTTTTGTCCTTTATTTATCATCGTCCGTTCAACTGGCTCCAGAATGTACTTTCCTACAATAAAGTTTGGAGCAAGAGTTAGGAAGTATAACTTGTAAAAACATAGACAAAGACACAAGAAGAAAGAGTGTACCTTTGGCCTTTCCAATGAATTTCTTCTTCTTCTTCTTCTTCTTCTTCTTCTTCTTCTTCTTCTTCTGTTGACATTTGTTAAATATATAAGTAATAAGGATAGAATTTTTAAATACCAAAAGCACATAAAAAATCACACAATTAAACAATCAAAATAACGTTTAAAAGCAACGAACATCAACAAATTTGCTAGATTATAATCTTCTATAGGAATAAAATCGAGAATCAAAAAATTCAAAGCCACAAATTATAAAAAAACTCTAGAAGAATGTAAACTAAGAGAATATCATAGTGGGTTTAAAGGTTCAACTCCAAACGAGTTGCAAAACCAATTGGATTTTTTGGGTTGGAGTTTAACGTGCTCTAGTCGTTTTTTGTTTGATATATAGTTTAGAAGTTGGGGATTAGGTTTTGTAAGGGATTAGGACTTTTGTTTTGTAGAAATATTTTTTTTACATGTTTTTGCCAAAATTAATTTACATTACTAATGAAAAATATCCCATTAATATTATGCCTAAACTAATTCTATGCCTAATGAGTTTTATGTTCAAAACAATTCTGCCCCTAAAATATGGAATAAAAGTTAAATTACATTAATCTATATTTAAAAGGATTCTATTTAATTAAAATATGGAAGAAAAGTTAAATCACATTAACTCAATAAAATTAAATAATAATTTTAAAAAATAGTAAAAGACGATTTTGTCTATTACGAACTCTTTTAATGTAGGGCCAAAAGTTTAAATCACTTTTCTAAGGGTCTTCACACTTTTAATAAATTATAGATTAATTACAAGAATAATATAAAAAATATTTTAATTAACACTTTCTTGATTAGTAAGGTGGACGACTAATATTGGACAATTATTTTTAGTAATATGATTGACAAATATGCAGGGGCGGTTCTACCCATTAAAATATTAGGAGCCTAAGGGCCTCCAAATTTGAGGGCCTCGTTTTTCTTAATAATAATAGGATTATTATATGATTTTTAAAAAGAATAATTTTTCCTATCCATTTCAATGTGCTTTTGTGGTCCGTTTAAAAAAAAAATATTTTTTGAGGTTCATTTTAATATTAATTTTTAACATTACATATTTAAAATTGAAGAATATTTTGATGAATTATATATATTTCAGCTTAAGATTGCGGGATTCAAAAGTCTTCTTTGTTTCTTAAACTCCAAACTCCATGACAAGTCAAATAGACAAACAAATTGAAATAAAAAGAGTATTATTTGTAGAAAAAGTAAAATAAATGCATAATAAAAAAAAGAACGAACTTTGCATCTCAAAATACCTTTATACGAAATATATTCACAACTCTGCATATTAAAAAATTAGACGAGAAAAAACTTTGAATAAAAAAAATATTAATTTCTTTTAAAATTTTAAGGCCTCCGATTCATTTTTGGCTTTAGCCCACCACCGGGCTTGAGCCTCCCCTGAAAATATGGACCGAGGAAGTATCCTTTTTAGTTTTCCCTAACAACTATCATTCGTTGGACAATTAATGTTTTTTAAGAAATATCTGATATTTAATTTTAGGATATTTATACTCATGTATTTATGTATTAGACGCAAGATCCCGTGTCATATGTTATTTGTTAGTCACAATTTATATGTTGCAGATAAATTTTGAAGAGTCAATTAAATTTTTTGTACGATCTTTAAATATTTTAAGTTTTTAATTATATACAATACTTTTTATATAATTTTTAGACAATATATGTTACTTTTATTGTTTGAATTTATGTATCACTGATGTAATTTAGAGAGTCAATCAAATTTTCTATATCATTTGCAGATGTATGTATGATCTTTAAAATTTTTAAGTTGTTAATTATTGCTATCTATAGTATTTTTACACAATTTTCAGATAATATATGTTACTCTCTCCGTCTCAATTTATGTGACACTGATGGAGTTTAGAGAGTCAATCAAATTTTTTACTTTATAGTTTTATGTATTTTGAGTTGTTAATTACTGTGATTTATAGTATTTTCTACTATTTTTAAGTAATTACTTTTTATCCCAATTTATGTGATTGTGCTAGTATATGAAAAATCAATCAAATTTTTTATACGTCGATAATATTTTAAGTTATTAATTATTGTGATTTATGATATTTTTTACATTATTTTTAAATAATGTATGTTACTTCCTAAGTCTTGATAGAATTTCGAGAGTCAAGAAACTTTTTTATGTACTTCGAATATCTTAAATCGTTATATATTGTAATTTACAGTATTTTTTATTATATTTTACAGTAATTTTTAACTATATAACAAATAAAAAATAAGATAAATAAATTAAAATGAATGATTATAATATATATGTGAGCTTGATCGGCAAGTTGGGAGGACAACCTCCAGCCGCTTCCTAAGCCACTTATATATATTATTTTTACATATTTTAAGTTGTTAATTATTGTGATTTATAGTACTTTCTACTATTTTCAAATAATATGTATACTTCTATCTCAATTTATGTGATTGTGATAGTATATGGAGAACCAGTCAAATTTTTTTCATGTCGATAATATTTTAAGTTATTAATTATTATAATTTATGATGCTTTTACATTATTTTTCAATAATATATATTATTTTCTATGCCCCAATTTATGTAGCTGATAGAATTTCGAGACTCAAATTTTTTTATGTTCTTCAAATATCTTAAATCGTTATATACAATAATTTTTATTATATTTTATAATATTTTTTATGTAATTCTTAAAAATATAACATATAAAAATTAAGATAAATAAATTAAAACGAAAGATTATAATATACTTATATAAGTGGGCTTGGTCAGTAAGCTAGGAGGACAACCTCCAACTACTTTCCAAGCCACTTATATATACTGGACGATGTATCCCGTGCGATGCACGGGCTCAATATTTTTTTTTGTTTAGTAATATTTCATGATTTATTGTTAATTAAACTTCTTATAAACCTTTTTAAATAAAAAAAAATATGCTTTTTGTATTATGATAAAAAGGAGATAGATTTTCATATATTACTTTTTTTTTTCATTATGTTTATTTAATTTTTTGATTTTTTTTTTGAGATCTTAGTAATATCTCAAAATTCTCAATCACTTTGTAATAACACTTATCAAATTTGACACTTTACATGATAATTTACAGTATATTAATTTTTTTAACTCGATTTATAGTATTATTATATAGGTTTTAAACTTTTTGTTTTATTTTTAAAAAGGTTGTACACCACTAAATTTAAAAATTGATCAAATTGTCCTAAAAATATTATTTGTAACATAATTTCTTATTAAATTTAAATATATAGCTATACTTCTTTAGTATTTTCAATTGTTTTAAAATTTTTAGTTCCTTTGTAATAGAAACTATTTATCTTTCATACTTTCCCCTCGTTTCGTTTCTTTGTTTATTGAAAGAATTCTCAATTATATATTTACGTATTTTGAATTTATGTAATCTTAATTTTTTCGTGAATCAGAAAAAGCATCAAACTAAGTTTGACCATAGATGAAGTAGTATAATCCTACATAATTATACTTCTCATGTTATATATATGAAATGACTATATTTTTCAAAATTTTCTTTTAAATTATTTTCAAGTAGTGTATTAAAGGGGGGGGGGGGGGGTCTTTTCATACACAATTTGAGGGTATTTCAACATTTTATTATAAAAAAAAACTTGGAACAAAATTTTATAATCTTTTTGATTGGATAATTGCCAACTAAATGCAGCAATTGGAATTCAAAACTTGTTAAAATGATATTAATTTGAAATAGTATAATTAGGGGTGGGTATGGTATGGTATGGTACGGTACGGTATTTTAAAATTCGGTATGGTAACTTCGATTTTCGGTATCTAAACGAACAATACCATTATCATACCAAATTAGTTCGATATGATTCGGTATTTTTAAATTCGATTTTGATATTTTACGGTATGGTAATTGGGTAACCATACTTTATTTGATTTCGACATACATATAGTCATACAAAAAAACTATAACTTTAAGCTTTAAAAACGTCCCAATCATATCAGACTAACAACTATCTTTGTTAATCAATTACATAAAAAGAGCATTTCAATCATGATTGAGTAGTCCAAGATGCAAACTTTGAACAACATTACCTAAACTTAAGCATGGTACTCCAAAATAATAAGTTTTTCCAAAAATTTATTTCTGAATAAAAGTTACTTTTATGTTCAATTGTCTAATGGGTGACATATAAATGTATTTAATAATCTTAAATATAACATATATGGATTTAATATATTATTAAAAAACTTTGATGAGATATATGGTATTTCGATATTTATTGCATAAATACCAAATACTGTCACGACCCGAGCTGGGGTCCTAGCCGTAACGAGTATCCTGAACCATGAAGGCCCGAACGCCCCTTTCTTAATTTCTGGCAATCATGCACAACATTAATACAATATAAAAAATTTGCAGAAAAACATACAAAACGGAACCATGGTCAATCTCATAACACTTGAACAATTTGAAAAGAAATTCTTAATATTCAAAACATATGACACCCATCTGCGAAATCTCTAACATTACAAGATTCAACATATGTCTAACACAAAACTGGGACAAGGCCCACAGTCAGACCATGAATCAAACAAATGACAATGTTTATATAAGTTCGGCCTTCCGGAATAGAGAAGGCTCACCAACAGACACTTCTGTATGACAAATATATGGCTTAGCGGGACCCCTGGACGGAGCCTCAAACCCTGAAATATAGGGGGTCGATACAAATGTACAGGTACGCAGAACAATCCAAAAATAAAATATGTATTTTTATTAAACATAGGTGAGAGCGTTTTATAAATTTCATGTCATCTTGAAACGGTTGAAAACACATGAGCATAATCTGAAACTTTAGAAACACATTCTGCAATTCATTACTCTACTCTTTATCTTACTTCTAAGACAGATGGTACACTCTACAACTCTGTTATTCCATGGGCTATATGGAATCCTCCCTTGACTCGGCGGCCAAGCCCCCAACCTAAGTTTGTCGTAAGGGTTGGAGTCTCTGCTTCTCTACTACGCCATTGGGCCGTCGCCAGCGTACAATTTCCCTTTCGGGTATCATAAACCCGTATCGGTAAATCACTGTTTCAGACAATGAGTCGTTTGACTCGTGCCTTCTTCGGGTAACCATCTAACTCTCTTGAGCCCAGTTTTAGATTCTTTAAATGATGTCTTCTTTGAAAAATTCTTTCTTTCTTAATATCATTCGGACACATCAAAATAGGGTATCGTCATACCCAGACTTACAAGTCATGTTACAATATCTCTACTGCCCTTTTTGTTATTTCAAAAGGTATCATTGACCACAAAAAATATTTAAAAATCATGCATAAATTCATACTTGAAAGCACATGAAAACAAAATACTCTCTCTTCAACACTTTCTCTACCGTGGTCATCTTCTTTTATTAAATATTTGCAAACATTCAATTGGAGACATGAATGCTTATAAACAAAGTAAAACACCCTCTCATTTAATCAGTCAAAACAGTACTATGTACACGTATTAGTAACCCTTTAACTTAAGCTTTTAGCAATCTGTAAAATAAAAGCCACAACTTGTGAAAACAATGGATTTGAAAGTAATAGAGGGATTTACATGGTCATGCTCTCATTTATCTTTACAAATTTAGTATTACATAATCTCATGAAAATGTTTCAACCTTAGGGTTTCATACCACAAACTCTACAAAACTTCATCAATATAAGGGATTTTCAATACATGTTCATCAATACCTTTAAAACCAATTTTGTATGCATAGATATATATTTATACTCATAAAATCTTATTTTAAACAATTAAATCCATGCCCATGAGGTTTAGGATAGTCCCACGTACCATATGTCGATTAGTTTGAAGATTGGAACTCTAATCTTGACCCTTTTCTTGAAATCTTGAACTTAGAGGAAACCCTAGTTTGGTCTTATTCTTGAGAGTGGAGAGGATTTGAGATGTTGAAAACTAAAAGCAAAATAGATTATAACGCTTAGGATACGATTTATATTCGTGGGGTAGGTTTTAGGGTGAGGAAAAGACCAAAATACCGCTAAAGAAACCAAAGAAATCACAAATTTTCTTCAATTGACGACCAAGGCTGATGGCCCGTCACTCAGGTGATAGCCCGTCACCTAGGTCATCACTTTTGAGCTGAATTTTACCACTTACTTCCCTAGGCTGACGACTAGGGCTGATAGGTCGTCACTTAGTTGGCGGCCCGTCAAGTTGGTAGTCACCTAGTTGATAAGTAATCAACTTCGTCGTCACATTTTGGCAGACAGACACTTCAAAGTAAAATGAACATAACTTTCTACTTCGATATTGGACGTAAATCATTATATACTAGGTGTAATGGTCTTTGAAAGTTGACCCAAGATGAAACGTTCAATAAAACTTAATCGATAGAAACGTTCTCAACTCGTCTTTGAGTTAGGAGATATTTGTGATCTCAAATCATATCCAAAGGTATTCCCACACTATAGAATTTATCATAACACATATATTGACAAGAAATAATTTGATCCGGGTCTATACGCGTAGCAACGATGGTTTAAATTCTAGCCCAAAGGAGAGGGGTGTTACATTATCTCCCCCTTGGGATCATTCGTCCCCGAATGATGGGTAGGGACTTTTTGAAGCTCTAAAAGTGTAGAATAAAGAATGTAATATCGCATTGAACATTTTTACCTTAACAAAATATGCAAAGGTATCAAACAAGCTTCATGATGACCCCTAGGGAGACATATACGCACAAAACATGCGATAACAAAACTTGACATCGACATGATCTTGGCATGTGTTTTATGGTATATGATCAAAACGTTGTAAGGCATGAATTTTTCCTAAGAGTCCTCAGCTTGATTAAGATTAGTACTAGACATGAGATGAGATTCTCGTGGGATATAAGAATAAAAACATTCTCCATCTTACAAGATACAACGAATAGACTTAAACTTAAAGACACTATTTTTCTACGTCCCAAACAATAAATTACATGCCTCATCATTTCCAACATACCATTATCCTAATACACATCTAACCACACGAGTTTGAGTCCTACTGTATAATACTCCTATGTTGAATCCTAACTCAGAGAAAAGAGGTGCTAGTTTAAGTTATGGGACTCCATACTCTACACCCCTTTAAGAAGATTTACTTTACCTTATCACTATTGTCAAACACACTCAAGTTTTAAATCAAGGAGTACTAACCATACAATGAATTGGTTTGTGTTTTCATCAATCAAAACTTTCAAGCCTATCATTACTACACCCACTTGATGGATCTCACCACTAAGACCAACTTATTCAATCATTCTTACTAAATTTTTTGCCACATAACTCCTTCTTAACTATCTCACATAATGAAAGTTCATCTCTTTCTTTCCCCTTCTCCTATAACCTTAGCTCAAGAAATCACATCAAAAGTTTCTACCTTCACAAACATCTACTCCCCCACCTAACACACTACTATGCTTCTACAAATACTATCATACTAATATTCGGAGGGTCATTGAGGGACCCGAGCATAAGCATCATGAAGGGAAGTAACACTTGTAGATCATAACTCATACTTGTTGCACTACTCAAGGAGGGATATAAGGCGAAGATACAATTGAATAGACACAAAGGGTTTCATATATCAAGTGTTTGGATCATAAGTAAAGAGTTGGTCGGCATAAACACAACACAACATGATTTTTTAGGACTGGGCACAGTGTGAAAACATGAGTGCATACATCAAGAGTTGTATAATATAAGGCCAGAATTCGTGAAGTCCACGATTGAGGCAAGGATTTCTACTTGGAGCCATTGCTCCTCATTTAAGAACTGAACATGGCCATGAGTTTGCATAAAATTTCTCTCATTAGGCTAGACCCGACATAGCATGAATCGGTAACACATAGAAAGCATATTTTTTCTTAGAACCAAGCATGTTATAAGACATAGATTTTTTTGTATGGATCATGAGCATCATATCATAGATCTTGAATACGTGAAAGACTGGACTTACCGAGACATCATTGCTTCTAGTTTGGAGGTCGAAACATGACATGACTTACATAGAGAACTCAAACCTTAGGCATCGGCAGGGATTGAATACATAAGACATTAGTAGAATAAACTCTTAAACTGAAGTAGGAGGAATATGCTTGAATAGGAATAGGTTTATCATGTCTCTTCCATAAACTTGCCACAACGAGAAAATTTGGGAACTACTTTAATCCATCATCTCCCCCTTAGATCCAAGTCACAATCCTAGACTTGCGGACATAAGCTCACATCAAATACATAGCCATAACTCTCAACACAAAAGGTATATCACCATACACATAAACGTTAAACTCTTCCTGATAAACTATACTCTGAAGGACTTGCTTTTCGGAAATGCTACTCTTAACTTTCGCTAGCCTCTATAGTCATCACTCTACAACTCCCACTCTCATGAGCGTACGCATCCACACTTCTTATCACAAGGGGGGAGGGGTATCAGTATATACATGAATACAAACTCCTCTCATTAATTTCTAATATAAAGACACTAGATTCTTTCTAGCACATCCGTTCAGGAACACTAATCATAACTTCCTCTAACCCCCAAAGTCACCAACTTATGACTAATATTATTATGGGCATGGACATCTACTCTTCCAAATACTTAACACTCTATCTTCATGTAACGCCCCGATTCTGGTAATCGGAACGCTACAAGGTGCCCATGACCTCAAAGGATCACAAGCTAACCCATAACTGATATCTGTACCTGTACACTACATAATATAGAGCATAAATGCGGAATACGTAATACTGTAAGGCCATAAGGTTCAATACTGAATAAAACATAATATCTATAAGGGGTATCACAATACCAAAACAACTGAAAATACTGAAGTCTAAATCTGAAGATACTGTAATCGTCTGAAAGCCTCTAACTATCTGAATAAGGAGTTGAATGGGACATGTCCCTAACTAACTCCGTCTAGAAAACTGAAATGAAATAATAAAATAAAATTGAGTACTGAAATGACAAGCCAAAATATGTCCTCACATGATGAGGACTCACTACTGACGCTGAAAGCTAGAACTGGTCAACTACTGCTGCTCCAAAGCTCGTGCCTCTGAACCTATGGTGTAACATAAGAGAAAGCACCATAACGCAAATGCGTCAGTACAACTGAATATACTGAGTATACGAGTGAGATAGGCTATATGCAAAGGGTTCATATACATGAACTATACTAACTGACTAATTTGAACGTGAGAATACATACATGATTACGAGACTGTAACTGTCATAACATGATACTAATAACTGACAACGTAAGTGACTGTAACTGAGAGTCTGATGCTGGTGGAACTAGCTGAGTTCCGTACTGTAACTGAGTTGACTGTATTTGACAGTCCTGATATTCTGATGAACTATCTGAATTCTTTTACCGAGACTGATACTGAAACTATAACTGTGGGAGAATTCATCTAATCGACATGCCCCGAATGTGCTTCAATAGCTAAATCGGGGTCCAATCTGTACCCTGATTGGAAGGGTGCCAATACCGTGCCACGGGTAAAGACAAGCTGTGAGTGACCCTCAAATTTGGAGTGTCCCCATAAGAGAACGACGGGTATCCGCCTCATCAACTCTAAAGTTAGTAGTGTTGATGTTTCAACCTATGCTGGCTACATAGTTCTGGAACGCAAGGATTGCTTCTAGGAATCTCACCCTCAATCTGACAGTGTGGATTCCCATCCTGGGGTTCGCTCGATGCTGAATCCTACTCCTATATGAATAGACACTGAACATGAATACTGAGCTGAGTTAATGAGTTCCGTTAACTGATGAAATACTACTTACGACTGACTGTGTTCATGATATTTCTGAGAATACTGAGTTACTGCATTTTTCCTGAGCCACATGACTGACTGAGTTCTATGGAACATGGCTTGACTGTGGATATCATGAAAACATGACATGGCTCTAGGGACATAGCTATATTTTTTGGGTAAAAGTACCCCCAGGACTCGATGGAAAGAAACTGACACACATGACTGGCTTGTTCATAGGAATAGAGTCCACAATTCACAATATCATAAGTAGGGGATTAAATACTACACATGGTTCTCAACATTTCATACGTGGGAGGGGATACATTCAACATGAAAGTACTTTCTTAACTTCAACATCATGTTCACTACATATCACCACCATAATACATCAATAACATGGAATTCATGTAGAATCATAAAGCATAGAGCATGGACTTGTTACTTGTTACTCTTAAGTCATCAAAACTTAATTAGTATTATTCTAGGCATTTCATCGAACACCTTGCATGCACAATTTAGGCATAGGTGAAACCATAAGATTTTACATCATGAACAACCAAGTTTTACATGTTTTCAACTCACTTGGTGTCATAGATTCATAATAACACATAAAGATTCCAACTTGGGAATCATTCAACATCAACAACTTGATTATCAACATCCAACAATATAGATATCATAAACAACTAATTTCATAGATTTCAACTTACATATTAACATAGCTTCATGAAAATACATAAAAATCCCAATTTGAAACCATACAACAACCATCAACATGAACATAATCATACCACAACAAAGTATTCACAATACATAATTTAAACTTGATTCTTGAGCTCCATGGATGAAAGGAATCCATGGATGAACACTACACATACCTTAATTCTTGATTTTATGAAGATTGGCGAAGAAAATTCTTGAATTTGGATCCTCAATTGAAAACCCCTCTTAGAGTTCTTGAGAGAAATTAGAGAAACGGAGTATATTTTTCTGAAAATGAGACTTAATTCGGTGTTAAGGGGTATATATAGGGGTGGAAGATAACCAAAATGCCCCTAAAGAAAGAGAGAAAGACGCAGCTGTCTCTCTATTGACTGTCTAATAGACTGAAGTAAATTGATCATAACTTTCTACTCCGATGTTAAAATTGGATGAAACAAATTGCATTGAAAAGAGGACTCAAAGAGCTTTCCATTTATATATAGAAGCTCTCACAGTTAAATATATACAGGAAGTTATGATCGTTTGAAGTTGACCCTGAAATGCTGAAAATTTCTGGAGCATGCTATAGAGCATGCGATGCATGCTAATCGCATGGTGCCACTATTTTGGGCACCCAAACGTGCCCATACACTACTCCAAAAATTCTGAAACTCACCTGGGATGTACTCTTGACTTCCCCAATCTCAACGCAACTTGAAAATCCAAAAATGGAGGTCGGGAAGGTCGTCAAATAAATCCCTGAAGTTCGGAGGCTTGAAATAGGCTATGTGTTGGAATACTTGCCAAAATTTTCTAATTGTTGAATCTTTTAAAGAGCTTTAAGAGATAAACAAGCTAAATTTTGAACTTAGGATTTATGGGGTATTACACTTCAACTCCTTAATTAGAATAGTCTCATTACACCTCTAATCACATAACTTACAACTCAACCAAAATTGTAAAACCATACCCAAGGCTCACATGGCCTACCTATATTTCCTCAAATAAACTCTAACGAACACCGCACAACTACTCACCAGACTTCTCCATACTATAATTTCAAGAATACAAACTAGGTACGTAAAACACTTATACTCATAAAACTTTATATAACAACATGCTACCTAGGGGGGAATTCAACTTATTCTTATATACCCCCGCTCTTATCCGCTTAATAACTCAACCACGATTCATCGTTCTAACACTAGTCCTCATGACTATATATATATATATCACAATTATCCACTCCTTACTCCACAAGTTTCCAACCTAAGCTATTTCAAACATTACACCAAGCCAACTAATTCATTCCTACAAAACATGAATTATCAACCTAGAATTACTATTCTTACCAATACACTCTACATCTAAAGTTCAAGCCTATTGTCTAACACCAATCATGTAACACCGATGAAACATGCCATATACTATACTAGTCCATCAAATTAGAAAATCAACCCAAATACCTCATTTCACTTAATTACTCCCTACAATCACATCCCCTTCATGACATCACTATGATACCTCAAAATCAGCTACATACCTTCTCACATGTAGTACTAGTTTACAACGACTAGAGAAAAGACAATCAAGAGGGTAAAGTCACATAATGGGGGAAGTCAATCTTAATCTTATAATATAACCCATTGCAATCTTATCAACATATTCTACTTTCTCACATTAAGTCTACTTAACCATGCACATATTTAGAAAAATTTCAAAATTCCTTAAACATCACTAAGTTTTCCCCCAAGTTAGTCTATACTTGTAACTTATTGGCGAATCTACCCTTTTTCTTTTACCACCTATAGATGATTTCTACAACTACCATAACTATCAATTCTAAGCTCCTTTCTATTTGGAATAAATAATAATCTTAGCCAGCCACTTCCTTCACAGACTACCGTACAACCTACAAATATTGCTACCATATTAGTCTATCACTATGAAATGACAACCTATCACTCAATCAATGGTTATAAAACTAAAGTAGCTTTCTTACGCAAATGTCACCCTTGTTCTGACTTCTAAGCATGTGATGTCATATCACTAACTTCGGGATCATCTTACTACCAATAGGGTATGACACCTTAGCACATACTACTACTCGGTGGAAATATTGTTCCAACATTCTTACTTGTATCATTACCCTTAAGCATGACATCTGCAATAAGAATTTTGAAAGAGACCGAATATACTTTATACATCAAGCTCAAATGCACGATTGATGTAGATAGGGGTATAAGCTCAAGTCAATACTCTTTAAAGCACTTATCGACTCCTCTCAAGTCCTTATGTAATTTCATAATCATTCATGACTAAATCATAAAGGAACACATCATTTAGATTCTAAGCTTCTGCACTTGAATCGCCTTAACAATAAGACATATCTAAGAACATCAGAGTAGGAAAAAAATTGGGATAACTTTAATTTCCTATGGAAGACACCATAGGACGAACTAGAGTATGAAAGAGGAACATTTTGACTCCATAGCATGAACTAGAATATGAAGAAAGAAAAATATTCCTAAACGCCTTGTAGCCTCCTACTTATAAGTGTGGTGCGCTACACATTTATAAACAGGACTCTACCCGACGTGATTTCGCAAAAACCCTGGGACTATGAACCGTGCTCTGATATCAAGTTTGTCACGACCCGAGTCGGGGAGCTAGCCGTAATGAGCATCCCAAACCATGAAGGACCAGGTGCCTCTTTCTTCATTTCTGGCAATCATGCACAATATTCATACAATATAAAGAATTTGTGGAAAAATATACAAAAGGGAACCATGGTCAATCTCATAACACTTGAACAATTTGGAAATAAATTCTTGAAATTAAAAACATATAACACCCATCTACGAAATCTCTAACATTACAAGATTCAACATATGTCTAAAACAAAATTGGGACAAGGCCCCCAGTCAGACCATGAATCAAATAAATAACAATGTTTATATAAGCCCAGCCTTCCAAAATAGAGAAGGCTTACCAACAACACACTTCTATCTGACAAATCTACGGTTTAGCGGGACCCCTAGATGGAGCCTCAGACCCTGAAATATAGGGGGTCAATACAAATGTACCGGTACGCAGAACAATCTAAAAACAAAATATGCATTTTATAAAACATAGGTAAGAGCATTTTATAAATCTAATGCCATCTTGAAATGGTTGAAAACACATGGGAATAATCTGAAACTTTAGAAACACATTCTGCAAATCATGACTCTACTCTTTATCTTATTTCTGAGCCAGATGGTACACCCTACAACTCTGCTATTCCATGGGCTATATGAAATCTGCCCTTGACTCGGCGGCCAAGCCCCCAACCCATGTTTACCGCAAGGTTTGGAGTCTCTACTTCTCTACTACGCCATTAGGCTATCGCTATAGTACAATTTCCCTTTCGTGTATCATAAACACATGTCAGTAAATCTCGATTTTGGGCAATAAGTCATTTGACTCGTGCCTTCTTCGGGTATCCATCTAACTCTCTGAAGCCCATTTTTAGATTCTTTAAACGATGTCTTCTTTGAAAAGTTCTTTCTTTCTTAATATAATTCGGGCACATCAAAATAGGGTATCGTCATACCCAGACTTGCAAGTCATGTTACAACATCTTTACTGCCCTTTTTCTTATTTCAAAAGGTATCATTGACCACCCAAAATATTTAAAAATCATGCGTAGATTCATACTTGAAATCACATGAAAACAAAACATTCTCTCTTCAACACTTTCTCTATGGTGGTCATCTTCTTTTATTAAATATTTGCAAATATTCAATTGGAAACATGAATGCTTATAAACCAAGTAAAACACCCTCTTATTTAATCAATCAAAATAGTACTATGTACACATATTAGTAACCCTTCAACTCAAGCTTTTAGCAATCTATAAAATCAAAGCCACAACTTGTGAAAACAATGGATTTCCAAGTAATAAAGGAATTTACATGGTCATGCTCTCATTTATCTTTACAAATTTAGTATTACATAATCTCACGAAAATGTTTCAACCTTAGGGTTTCATACCACAAGTTCTACAAAACTTTATCAATATAAGGGATTTTCAATACATATTCATCAATAGCTTTAAAACCAATTTTGGATGCATATATATATATACTCATAAAATCTTGTTTAAAATAATTATATCCATATCCATGAGATTTAGGATAGTCCTACGTACCTTATGTCAATTAGTTTGAAGATTGGAACTCTAATCTTGACCCTTTTCTTGAAATCTTGAACTTAGAGAAAACCCTAGTTTGGTCTTATTCTTAAGAGTGGAGAGGATTTGAGATGTTGAAAACTGATAGCAAAATGGATTATAACTCTTAGGATATGATTTATATTTTTGGGGTAGGTTTTAGGGTGAGGAAAAGACCAAAATACCTCTAAAGAAACCAAAGAAATTGCAGATTTTCTTTAGTTGACAACTAAGGCTGATGGCCCGTCACTCAGGTGATAGCCCGTCACCTAGGTCGTCACTTTTGGGTAGGATTTTACTACTTACTGCCCAAGGCTGACAACTATGGCTGATGGGTTGTCACTTAGTTGGCGGCCCGTCAAGTTGGTCGTCACCTAGTTTATAAGTCGTCAACTTCGTCGTCACATTTTGGCAGACAAACACTTCAAAGTAAAATGAGCATAACTTTCTACTCTGATATCGGATTTAAGTGAAACCAGTTGCGTTAGAAAGATGACTCAAAGATATTTCTTTTGGTATATTATAGGACATATAAATCATTATATACTAGAAGTAATGGTCGTTGAAAGTTGACCCAAGCTGAAACATTCAATAAAACTTAATTGATAGAAACGTTCTTAACTCATCTTATATTTGTAACCTCAAACCATATCCAAAGGTATTCCCACACTATAGAGTTTATCATAACACATATATTGACAAGGAATTATTTGATCCGGATCTATATGCGTAGGAACGATGGTTTAAATTCTAGCCCGAAGGAGCGGGGTGTTACAAATACAGTATCAAATATCAAAATAATTTAAAACTCCTACCAAATACCATACCAAATATCATAACATCCATACCGCGGTATAAAAAATTTCAATTTCGATATGGTATTCGATGCATACCATACCATGCTGACCCTTAAGTATAATGAACATTAAATTGTAGATTATTTCTAGATTTTTTTTTTGGGTTATATAGCTAGGGTGAGAAGTGAGAAGTTGTGCATTTTAAAAAAGAGAGAAAAGATTAAATGAAAAATGGGCCCAACAAAAAGAGATGAATTTTGGATGATGAATTCGTATTGTGAAATGACTATAATGTCCTTGGTCGTCCCATAACTCAATCTTCTATATAAAATATAAATAATAATAATAATAATAAAATTAGTAATAATTACTATTATTTTGTGGTTGTCGAATTCGTTGAGCGTTCCATATTATATGGTATTATAGTTTTTTCTTTGTCCAAAATAAATTATTTCTTAGAAAGTATAAACTATTAAATTTTATTTAATAAGTATATTTTACATAATCAAGAAAAGACATAAAAGATATTATTCAATTAATAATAATTTCATTAAACATCTTCTACTTTTTATGGGTTAGCGAATTATCAAGCTAAAATTATGAAACTTTTATAAATGTATTTATATTATAGTGAATGTCTATCAAGAATATAGATAAGATCTATCAAGATCTAGTTGATATCTATTAGGATTTGAAGTATCTGTCTTTTACTGAGAAACTAGGAGTAAATTTTCTTATAAATAGAGGAATTTCATTCATTGTAAATCATCTACAAGGATCCAATAGAATCCTCAAGAGAAAGAAGAATTACTCTCTATTCTCTCTCTACTCTTCTTCTTTATTCTTTATTATTTCATAACACGTTATCAACACGAGTCTCTAACCAATTGAGATTATTTGCTATCAAACTCAGGTATGTGTAATACCACGATAAGTTCTTGTTAGAAAAGAAATTTGAATGGGTCGAATGATGTTTACGGTATGTTTTTTTTAAAGTATGCAAACGTACAACCAATGAGGAAATAGTGGTTTATAATTGTTACGGTGACCAACACATATTCTTTATGTTTTATGGATTTGTTATGTTATTATGTGCCAGCACAGGTAAAGTTATATGTGATATTGGACAAGTTATACTATCTACAATATTTTGAATTATTTTTTAAAAGTTTAATTATCTAAATTATGTAGAAAAATTATGTTTGTTCTTTATGTTTATTTTTGTTTTAAACATAATTTATATATGATATTGAATGTCTTATCTTTGATCTATTACACTTTTGGATTATTATGTCATTGACTAAGGGTCTCATCCCATTAAGAGGTCAATACATCGGATTAGATGTATCATGATGATTAAATATTAGATTAAGTTCCATCGATTTATAAGCCTAATACGCCTTTATATGGGTAAGACTTTGAGTTTGAATCTCAATGCGCCATATTGATGATATTATGATGGGTAAGATAAAATAATGTGTATTTGGTGAAAAGTCATCAAACCTGTCTCATTAAATATGCTCCATTCCATAAAGTGAATATGATATGCTCCATTCCATAAAGTGAATGTGGTTGTAATATATGGTTTGTCAGAAATATGATAATTTGCTCCATTCTTAAAGTGAATGTGGTTGCAATATATGATATACTTTTAAAGATATGTATGCCTTGATGTGCTCCTGAAGTAGCAATATCATGAAAGAGGTTATAAGCTATCCGAATTTGATATACTGAAGGCATGATTATATTCCATTCCAGGGGAATGAGAAATTTATTAATGCAAACGTGCACTTGATTGTGATGGTTCATAACTCATGTTCGAAAGAGGCAGAATAACTGAGAAGAGTTATTTTGAAATCAACTTCGAAAGTAGTAAATCTGAAATATGATATGTTGCATACAATAGCACTTATATGCATTAGACCAATAAATTATGATTATTTCTTCCCTCTCAATTGGTTCAAGGTTAGGAACCAACTATTCCATCTAATAGTTGATGTGCGATTACGATTAATGAATATACCATGATGGACAAAGATGGATTCCACAAATAAGATGGAGGATGTATGCTAGTTTTCCTAACATAAGGGAGAGATTATAAGCAACTAAGAAATATATGAGGAATTATCATCAAATCCTCATTCAAAAGATAATTCAAGTCAATACTAAAAGCATCTCATATTTAAGCAACAAATGCTCCTATTTTGTGTCCCTGAAAGACAAAGTCTATGCATGCGTGAAACGTGGTAGACCAATCGATTCTAAATAAAATAATCCTTGAAATGAATAAAGAGAAAATAATCATAATAAGAAGACAATGTGCTTTTGAAGAGCCTACGACATAACACTTCATAAAACCTTATGAGAGGTTCAGGTACCTGAAAATAATGAAGTGATGAGATATCAAAATGTTATGTCACATTGTGAATCGATATGAAATAATGTATCATCAATATCATTGATACAATATTAGCGTAATATTGTAAAAGATACGGGGATCTAAATTCTACATTTATTTAAGCATGTTGACGTAGAAATATTTATCAAGTGACATGAAAGGATGCATCTTGGTAAGCGTAAAGCTTATTTGATTTGCAGTCCAGACACTTGAAAGTATCGCACATGATATGCTGAATATTGTCGCTTGATAAAATTTATATCAAAACTGTTTAAGGATTCAAAATGTTTGACGCGTATAAAAGTTTCTGGGAAACTTATTTATAATCCTTATATTGTATAAGTTTATAGATTGAAAATCATTGGAACTCTTGGAGAGTTTCAAAAGCAATAGATTATTTGTTGAAATGAAAAATATATCAATTTGGATTGGTTATGAAGTATCATATCTTAGTGCAATTGGTGCACTCATGTATCTTTTAAATACTACAAGGCCTATAGCCTTTTCGATTAATTTGTTAGCAAAGTATAGTTCTGATCCTACTAGGAGACATCAGAATGAGATCAAACACATATACAGTACCTAAAAAGACTACCGATATGTGCTTATATTGTTCTAAAGATTGCAGTCCCGATCTTATTGGTCGTCATAATGTTGGGTACTTATCTGACCCACATAAAATTCGGTCTCAAACAAGCTATGTGTTCATATGTGGTGGTACTGCCATATCTTGGAGATATATAAAGCGGTTTATCTAGCCACTTTGTTGAACCATGCTGAGATAATAGCTATTCATGAAGCAAGCCGAGAATGTGTATGATTGAGGTTCATGATACATCTCATTCGAGAAAAATATTTTTTAAAATGTGACAATGTACCAACAATTCTATACGGAGATAATGCAGCATGCATAGCACATCTTAAGGGAGGATTCATAAAAGGAGATAGAACGAAACACACTTCATCAAAACTTTTCTATACATATAAGCTACAAAAGAATAATGATATTTACGTGCAACAGATTCGTTCGAGTGACAATATGACTGATTTATTCACCAAGTCTCTTTCAACTGCAACTTTTAAAAAGATGATGCACAAGATCGGGACGCAAAAATTCAAGGATGTTCTCATTAGAGAGAGTTAATACGTATTGTACTCTTTTTTCCTTACGAGGTTTTGTCCCATTGAGTTTTTCTTGTAAGGTTTTTAATGAGGCAACCGAAATGCGTACTATTAGAGATGTGTACTCTTTTTACTTCACTAGATTTTTTTTCATTAGTTTTTTCTATTAAGGTTTTAACGAGGCACATTATCTATCAATAAAACATTAAAGGGGAGTGTTATAAATGTATTTACATTATAGTGAATGTCTATTAAGAATATAGATAAGATCTATCAAGATCTAGTTGATATCTATCAGGATTTGAAGTATCTGTCTTTTAGTGAGAAACTAGGAGTAAATTTCCCTCTAAATAGAGGCGTTTTATTCATTGTAAATCATTTCAAGGATCCCAACAGAATCCTCAAGAGAAATAAGAATTACTCTCTCTTCTCTTTCTTTGTTCTTTATTATTTCATAGCAGAACCAAAGATTTAAAAAAAAACTATTAAGATTAACATTATTAAATATTGTTAAATGTCTTTATAGCAAACATCTTTTATAATAATTTTCACTATAATAACTATGTTTTATGTGGAGTAGATCTTTCATATTGTGTTACCCTACATATTATTTATATCTTTTTTCTATAACAACAAAATAATACCGAAATGAATGACATCTTGACAACGAGATTTAATTGTATTTTTTTTTTTTTACTGAATTGTTCAAAACCCTTAAAAAATAGATAATATGGACAGGAGATACTAAGGTCCATTTGTCCATAATTTTTTTTTTTTTTTTCATTTTTTCGGAAATGACTCTTATTTTATGTCAAATTCAATTCGAGAATTTCAAATACAGCTTGGAGTTGTATTTGAAAAAGTGAAAAACAAGAAAAATTTGTTTTCACTTTTTTCCATGCTTGTTTTAACATAAAATTTTAAAAACAACTCCAATTATATTCATGGACAAACACAACTTCAACTTCAACTCTAACTTTGACTCAATCTCCAACTTTAAATTTTTTTATTTTCATGGCCAAACTCCCACTACATTTTTGTAATATATTTTTATCGCTTCTTGTCGTGTAACTCTATATAAGTTGTTTACAATTCTAAAATGATATTGCGTGATCCGACATCAACAAAGTTGACATTCACTCGTTCGTCTTCAACGAAACAATTCAATATTGATATATAATTTGAGTTATAGTTCACAAGTTTGAATGCAACCACATTTTTGCCACATCCTCCTATTAACAATACGAAAAAAAACAAACAAAATATATACCAATTCACTCATGATCTCATATATATGTGAAGTGGCATGCCTAGATTTATTCAAAAAATTATAAAGTCCAGATTTAACTAAAAATATAGAAAAGAAAACTACTTTTTACCCACTTATTCATGATCACACACGTAAGTGGAATGTGAAATTATCCTTAAGACTTATATGAAAAATATCATAAAATGTGAGGACCTATAATTTTAGAAAATTTTTGAGGTGTATATGTATTTCGGACACCACACCTACCTTATCCAAAAATAAAAAAGAAAAGAAAGGGAAAAGACCCAATATGTTTGAAAAATTAAACTCACTCTCTTTAATTTATTTTATGTTAGTATAAAAAATTTATCTATGGGAAAATAACTCAAAAGAAGACAGAAAAGTGAAGATCAAAATTAACTTAAGAATGAGAAACAAGTTTGCGTTAACTTATGAATGACCATTTAGTTTTATTTTATTGCATCAAATTTATTCATAGAAATATTATAATCTTAAAAAAGGTCATTCAATTTTACTTAAATATTATAAAAATTCGTTCAACTATGTTTTGTAACTTTAATGGTGTGTTTGGTATGAAGGAAAATATTTCCACGGAAAATATTTTTCTGGAAAACAAGTTGGTTTCTTACTTATTTTTTTATGTTTGGTTGGTGGATGAAAAATATTTTCTAATGTTTGGTTGGTGAATGAAAAAATATTTTTCAAAAAATACATTTTAGTGTTTAGCTAAAGAGTAAAAATACATTTTTGAAAATTAATTTTTGACCCTGAATTTTTTTTTTTTAGAGTGTGTTCGATATGATAGAGGAAAAACGTTTTCTAGAAAAATAAGATGTTTCTTACGTATATTCTTGTGTTCGTTATGCAAATTGGGCAAGTACATATTTTCTAATAGTATTTGTATATATTTAACAAAAACAATGAGAATGAATAGGACAAGAAGGGTGGGATAAGAAAAAAATATTAATTTTTTAAAAAATAAATTAAAAAAATAATTTATTTTTTGGGGGAATGTGTTGGTAGGTGGGGGTTGAGGTTGTCAAAATAGGTAGTAAGGGTGGGGTAAGATTTTTTTTTTTTTTTTTAAATAAATTAATTTTTTTAAGGAGGGCTAGTGTGTGTGTGGGGGGGGGGGGTCGAGGTAGGGGAGTAAGGGTGGAGTAAAAAAAAATTATTATTTTTGGAGGAGAGGGGAGGTTGGTAGGGGTGGGGGTGGGGGTGGGGGTGGGGTCGGGTAGCAGAGGGAAAAAAAGTTTGAATTTTTTTTTAAAAAATTAATTTTTTTTTGAGAGAGTAGGGATTTGAGTTTTGGTTAGGGGAAGAAATAAGAAAAAAAATTAAAATAGTTTTTTTAAATGGGGGGTGGGGGCCGGGATAGGAGATTATGGTAAGGAAAATTTAGAAATCTTTCAAAATAAATTAAAAATTTTTTTAGGGGAAGGGGATGGTGGTAGGGGAAGGAGGCGTAAGAAAAAGTTTGAACTTTTTTTAAATAAATTGAATATTTTTTTTGAGGGGGTGCAGGGTCAGGGGGTGAAATAAGAAAAAAAAATTAAAATAGTTTTTTTGAATTGGGTTGGTAGGGGGTTGTAAGACACCGCAAAATCCTAAGCTTAACTCAGTCCGTTAAAGCTTGAAAAGAGGTCCCAGACTTTCAAATTTCAGCTAAGTGTTTATACTTAGAATTATGTTAGCCTTCATAAGTTGGCGATCCTATTTTACGACCCTTATGACCTTAAAACGCCGATTCTTGGATTGAATCATGATCAGGTGTGTCAATAGGTCACTCCGGGTGAGTTTTGAATTTTTCGGACCTCGTTTGAATCATATTCAGGTGACCAAAACAGTGGGTCAGCGCGATCTCGACACGTCGCATCGCCCATCGCGTCGATAGATAATTTTTCTCCAGCTCTCAGTGCAATTCCAGTGAACCAACGCGAACTCGATGCGACATGATGGTCATCGCGTCGATGCTATCGACACGACGCGTCGGTATGCACGTCGCTGGGCATGCTTTTCAGTAATTAAATTAGTATCCAAAGGGGTATTTGGGACATTTTCCCCACTTCTACTCAGCCCCAAAACACGAGATTAAACCCCTCAATTGGCAAAATTACTCTCATTATTCACTAAAATCCTCTCAAGAACAAACCCTAGTCCATCAAAGTCAAGATCAAGATTCAAGAAATTCACCATCAATCTTCACGAATTAAAGCATCAAGGTATGTTAGGTGTTCATCCGAGGGTTTCCTTCCACCCTTGGAGTTCAAGAACCCTTTTCAAATTACAAGTTGATTTCTTTTCACAAATGTCATGTTGAGTTTGATTGTATTCATGATTATGATATAGATGGGTTTATAATTCATGATTAATTGTAATTTTCTTGAGAAACAACTAGCATGTGTGTGTTGTTATATGGTTTCATGTTAAAAGCCCTTGAATTTGTGAGTTTGGGATTTTGATCATGATGCTTACATGTTGTAGTACAACCATGCGTATAAATCGTGCTCCCCAAGTATTTGATGAATTTTTCATGTGAGTTGAGTAATGAAATCATATCATGTTAGCATGTATACAAGTTCATGCCATGCAAATATTTGCTAAAATGCCCTAATGAATGAATTGTGACAAAGTGTCTAGTTATCATACTTTCAAGATTGTGCTATGTTTTACAATTTTTGCAATCGAGTCCTGGGGGTATCTAATACCCGATAATCTATCCGTTTACCTAGATTTACAGTAGTTCTAGAATAGTCTCAGTGATGTGACGTCTTTTAGTACTTAGTCAGATAATAGAACTCAGTACATTCATCCAGTTAACAGAACCCAGAGTATTCAGTCAGTTATCAGAACTCAGTGAACTCTGTCCAGTTCAGATAGATATCACGATTAGTAACTGTTCAGTCAAGCCTAGTACATTCTAGAAATCAGTTTAGTATCTATTCAGTTGGGAGTCAGAATCAGCACCAAGTGAACCCAAGGATAGGGGCATTCCTGTTAGAAAAAGGTTTGATCCTTAGTAGCAGTCCCTGGGTTACAGAACTACGTAGCCAACATAGGTTGAGATGTCTTCTTGCCAGTCTAGGGTTGATACATCTCGTATGAGTTTTTCTGCCAGCGAGGGTTGACAAAAGAGCTTTCTGCCAGAGAGGGTTAACTCATTGCCATTGTTAGTATCTCTTGGCAAGGTTCTAACACCCTTTCAGCTGGGGTTACAGGTTGTACCCTAACTCAGTTCATAATCGGGGTATGTTGATTAGATAAACACTCCTACAGTTTCAGTTTCAGACTCAGTATAAATTCTCAATTCAGTTTTAGAATCAGGACTGTCAGATACAGTCACCCAGCTTAGTAGAGAACTCAGTTCAGTTCTACAGAATTAGGAATGTCAAAAATAGTCTCTCATTTAACAGTAATACAGTATCCGTAAACTCAGATATCAGTCATTCAATTTTTAGAACTCATTATCTAGTGTCAATGAAATCTTAGTTACAATGTACGTAGTTATGTGCATAGTATTGCATAATCAATATCTACATCAGTTTCAGATATACATGTACTCTCATTCAGTTATGTTCATGTCATTCAGTCAGTTATTGTTCATGCATATGAACCCATGCATTCAACCTTACCTCACCTAGCATACCAGTACATTCAAAGTACTGACGTATACCTTTATTTTACGCTATGATGTCTTATATCATAGGTATGTCTTATATCATAGGTTCAAACTCACGGGCTCCTGACCGTACTTAGCAGCCAAGATTATCAGTAACAGATTTATTGATGAGTCCTCATAATTCGAGGACAAAGTATTATTTTTAGTTTTCAGTACCTCAGTAGTTGGAGTTAGTTGGGGGCTTGTTCCACAACTCTACTTTTAGACAGTTCAGTTAGAGGCTTTTCAGACTTGAGTATTTCAGATGGATGTTCAGTTTACAGTATTGATTTTCAGTATTCAACATTTGATTCAGATTTGAACCTTATGAAAGTTTTAGCCGAATTTCAGTATTTTTATAGTATTAATATTTAGTGATTACAGCTGGTACCAATCATGGGTTAGCTTGAGGTCCTTCAGGATTATGAGCACCGTGTGACATCAAGGTACAGACTCAAGGCATTACAGGGTTGGGGGTCGGGATAGGGGAGTGAGAGTAAAAAATTGGATATATTTTTTATGGATGGGGTAGTAGAGGGTGGTGGTGGGGGAAGGGGATTGACGGTTGGAGTAGAGGTGGGTGAATTTGAGAGTTGTATGAATATTTTAACTTAAGAGTAAGGTTGAAAAAAAGTTTTGGAAAATGTTTTCCTTACTTTTGGGAGGGAAGTCATTTTTCTTAGATTTGAGAAAAATAAATTGATTTGGAAAATATATTCCAAAATCTTTAAGCCAACAAAACAATGAGAAAATTGGAAAATGTTTTCCTGCATACCAAACACACCCTAAATCTACTCAACTTTGTCTATCAAAAAATGGTATTAGGAGAAAAAATAAGGAGATGTTTCCCATGATACCTAGGCAAAATTGAGTGTTTTTTTTAATTAAAACTATTAATATATTCATGTAATTAAATAATGAGTGTTTTACATAAATCCCTATATGTTTATCTCTAATTACATCCTATCCTAACAACTAATAAAGTTTCATAAAATCACGGATACTATTTTTTCGATACATCGATTAACAAGATATACGTCTTATCTGATATATCCATTAAAACAACTAAATCGCGCTTGTTTTGTGGAAATATGACTTTAGAGTCGCCACTTAATTTATTTAGAAAAATTAAAAAAACCTTTATAAATTGCTTAAATGAGTCAAAACAGAAAAACCATTTATGTTTTGAAATTCTAGGTATGCGGTTCCTATTAATACTCTTGGAAGATTATTAAGGCACCAAGAGTATCCGCTAACTTGCAGTTATCTGGACTATTTGAAAATGATTCTTTTGACTAACTTTAAAAGGAAAATTGATTGTTGAAAAGAAAATTGGTTAAGATAATATTTTTTTAAGGTTCATGCAAAGTTAGTTTTTAACCACTTAGTAGGGGATTTAACTAGGTTCGATAGAGCATATAACAAATAAACATAGAAAAAGGAAAAAGAGGAGAAATAAGTGATTTAGGCACTTAATCCCAAATTCATCAACCCTGTCCTAATCTAATTGGGATTTTGGCCAATCTTCACCTGTCCTAATCTACTTATTTTTTTGCTTCTGACCCATATTCACCTGTATTAGTTTACAACTTTGGCGTCGAGGCCAAATGAATGAATGAATAAATAAATAAAGAAGTAAAATAAAATAATAACAAAAACAACAATACAAGTTTGACGACTTTTCATCAATGGGTTTTGACCCGTTTTCCTCTTCTATCAGTATCAGCTTCTTTATCCGAATGTCAATCGGCCTTGAAATAATTGGGGGAACTCGACTCAAAAGATCATTATGAAATGCAAAAGAGGAGGGAGTTCGTTTGGACTCCAAAATAGATTCACATGTGAAAGAAGAAAGAAAAGATATTAAAGTAGATCCAAAAAGCGAAGAGAAAAGTAAACAGATTAACACATTCTAAAGCTGATACTTAAATACTACCTTATTCAAAATCAATTTTAAAAGTAAGAACACCAAATAATATTTCGTGGCATCCTTCTACAAACAACCATTTTAAGGCATCGAAGTTTCAACAATAAATGAATAGACCAAAGACAAGCAACAATGAAATAGATAATAAAAATAAAATAAGGAAAGATAATGGATATTCAAATCAAATAAGCAAGCACCTTAATGACTTCAAACATACTGGAAGATTCTTATTAACCCTCAAAAGTTCAAGAATCAGTGCAAACAGTATGCTTACAATAAAGCACTCGCAAACCAGACAACATATTGAAAAGAGTAAACATATTCAATAGAGACTTACGAAAATTATTCATGCTATGAAGTGCTTATGGACACCCTGAAAGCCAAAAGGAAACAAAGAGCAACACTAAAAGAGTATCAAATGAAACTTGAAATATGAGAAAATAAACCTTAGACACAATCTGATCATACGAACAACGTTGAGAAAATAAACGGATTCTCTTCAACTTATATATATAAAGAAAAAATAATATATGGACTAGTCTTCACTGTTAAACTTAACCAGATTGCTACTGATTCATGAGGAGTAGATACTAAAATAAACAGATAAACCAATCTTCCTAGAGATGCTTTAAGAGAACAACCAGCAGTTAACATAATCAAACGAGGACCGATCTCTGTGAAATCAAACTTGTTTCTCTTAGAAGATTAAAGCTCTTATATCCAATGACTAAACACCAGTTAATACAACAACTTCCCTGCTTCTACTTGAACCTTTTGAGTCAAGAGAGAGCGTGAAGGGCAGTCTTTTAACATGCAAAAGTGACAAACAAATCAAACTTGAAAAACTGCAAGAGATTTAAATCTTGAAAGAATAGTTTATTCAATATTTGCAAAGGGATCAAAATCCAGCAACTCAGTCTATTTCATCCTCCTCCTCTACTTAACTCATTCAAAAGGGACTTTTACATGTTAAGAGGGTCATGGAGGAATCCTTGAATGAAATGACCTTTACTTGTGGAATTACTCTACTGTTTCATTAACGTTATGTGTCAAGGAAACTTAAGAGTGATCCTACTAAACAGAAGAAGAAAGCAAGAAAGAAAAAAAATAGTCTCTTTAGGTCTGAAATAAGCATAAAATTAAAATTTCAATTAAACAAGTGATGTAGAAAACAAACAAAAACAATAACTCACTTTTAGCGAATATCAAAGAAAAAAGCTGAGTGAAGTAAATATTGATTAACAAAAGCTAAAGCAATTATGAAAATGAAACTACACCCACTACAGACATACACCCACTATCTCCATTGGCCTCAAAGGTCAAAAAAGTTAGAAGGTAGTCTGAATCTGACTAATAGAGTAAATAAAACCACCACCAGTGAGCTTGGGTTCAGAAAAAATTTTAGGAAGATCAAAGCAAATCGAAATGAAACTACACTTAAGAAGACGTAACTAGGCTAAAACAAAGATATTCAAGCACAGAGACGACAAATCAAATTATAATAAAAAATATTAAAATAGCATGCCGGGGGTGAATCAAGCTTAGTGTTATAGTAATTTCAAAAGGAACACAACAAAATTAGGAAATTAAAACATCCGACTCAAAATTCCAAATAATTTAAAGAAAACTACACATCCGACTTTCATCGGACAAATTTAAGGCCAAACGATGATCTAACATATCTCAATGGAAGTCATTAAATCAGGATAGTGAAATGGACCGATACAGACATCAATTCCATAATATACGATGCTTCAAATAATTAACCTATCAACATGAAATAGTGTGCTCAAAGAAACCAAAACATGGCATAATTGTTTATTTCAGCAAACAACATAACAACCAATACAATCAAATCCTACAGCCACCACTGAGGCTTCTACAACAAACAATTCCCAGCATATTATCATTATGACTAAACGACTATTGCTATAAAGAAAGAGATAAAGAAGAAAATTATAAAACTAAAAGATGAAAGAGTATGTTTACCTCTTTTAGAGCAGCAAAACGAAACTACGAGATTCATCAGGACCAACCACCACTGGAATACGTCATTGTCGTCAACTCGAAAACTACAATTAATCGACGAATTTCACAAAAAGTAAATTTTTTTACTAAAAAGGGAGTGTATTTTTGCTCAAAGGCTTTTTTTCCTCTTTTTCCCTGACCTTCCTTTTTTCTCAACAGTGAGCTATTTATTGAAAACCAAAATGGAGGAATTTTTCAGCTTTCATTGGTGTGGGAAAAAATGTAAACGGGGGAAATTTGGGGAAATTAAAATTTTGTTTGAAAAGAAACTTCAAAAATTGAGGCCTAGGATAAGGTTACACCTCAAAAATTTTAACCAATTTGAATTTTTCTTCACCCAATTTGAAATAAGGCAGCCAATAGGAATGAAATCCCCTAACAAACCAATGAAAATCGAGCAAGTATGTATGAATTCATACCAATTAACCTAAAATTTTCCAAATTTGAATGTTGGATGAGCCAACTCATCAATTTCCAAAAGTTTTTTATTTTTTCCGTAACAAACGCATGCCACCTAAGCGGGTTGAGGTTGGATCGGTGATTGGTCAATGCAATTTTGGTGTTATTGGGTTGAAATCGGTTGTTTGTTGTCGTTGGTGGCGGGAATCAGGTGTAAGTTTGAGTTTTGCATGGAAATTATTATGGTTGTACGTTGTACACAGATGTTGTTTATGCGTACTGTTGCTATTGTGTTGTTGAAGAAAGTAAAGGGAATGGTCCACGTCAAGGAATTTATTTGGGCTACTTTTTGGTGTATTGTATAGAAGAGAAAGGAGGGGTAAAGGGGATTGGGCCCGAGTGTTGTTGATATTGGGCTGATATTGTTGATTGTTGAAAGCTATTTTGTGGAAAAGAGAAAAATGGGATGGAATTGGATTATTTTGGGAATTAAGATTTGGATTACAATTTAGGAAATTTCATTTAAATTCTAGCCATATTGAATATCAATTGGTCAATTGCATTACAATTGGGGCCAATTTAATTTCAATTGAGGTCAAATTTAATTAGTTGGCTAAATTGAATCGCAATCCGACATGAATTAAGTAACAAATTAACCCCGAGTTTCTTGCTTTCGTAAAATCAAATAAATATTTATCCAAATAAATTGTTTTCAAGAAAAAATTACCTTTAAATCAAAATTGTAACCATTTGAATTTATTTTCAAGATGAGCCCCTTGATTAAAATTTGATATTTTACAAAATAAATATTTAAGTAACAAAATTATATAACTTCATATAATTGAATACAATATTATATAATCGCTACTTAAAATGGTAAAATTATCCTGATAAATACTTTGAAAAGCTTTTATTCAGATAAAATAAATGTTGTAATTTTATTTAAAATTGAAGAAATTCAGAATTAAATTTAGTCGTGGAGGAAAAAAATTAGGTGTCAACAACTGCCCCTTCTCTATGTGAATGGTGGATACAAGTAACCTTGGGCAAAGGGAGGTTGACATTCCTAATTTTTGTCCGACCACAAATTCATTTTTGAAAGAGGTTGATTTTCGTACGAGTGTCATGGAGTTATAGTCGGACCCCAATTTCAGATTTCCTGCATATCTCAGGTTACATGATAATTCAGGCCACTTGTAGTTCCCAAAGCTCAATTTGAGGCACGATTTTCAAAGAAATCACAAGCTATCTCAATTTTTAGAGTTTTTTTTTATGAAACCAAAAAGTTAGGGAATAAAGAGATTTGGGGGTGGTGGTTGGAATGCAATCGAGTTTTCAAAATAGAGCCCAACCTACATATCCCCAAGACTAAGGGAATCAGACTGCTAGTAGTTCAACTTAATTGGTAGAAAAGATAGTCTTTTATTTTAGACAATCTTTGGCTTGGGATAAGTGACAAGTTGATTGAGTTGCGAAAAAGAGGCTTGTAATCTCTTAACCATGAATGTGGGATCATTCACATCCATAGGAAAGAAATTACCTGGACATAATTTTCAAAAGTCTAAGTAAATTATCGATCGACTTTGAAAGGTAGAGAAGGTTACCCTCGGTATGAGTTTAGAAAAATCCCGAAGACGAAGCTGAAACTATTATATCTCAAAAATACCCACATGCCTTCTAACGGGGTGTGGTTGGATGGTGGTGGTGATCATCTATTAGCTTGCGTCCAAAGAGTTTGACGTCCCTCTTTAGACTATGTCCCATTTTACTGCTAAGAAAGAGTTCCACGTTGTGCTGCGTTCTTCTGGAGTCGTCCGTACCTGTGGTTTTGATTTGAGTTTTTTATCCTCTCGACAATGTCTCAAATAAAAATTATTAGTGCTAAACGTAATTCTCGAAAGAGGTATATAGTTTTTTTTACCATATCTCCACGTGAGTTGTTGTCTAAAAAGTGAAGTCATACTTTCATGTACCTGTCCGGAAGGAAATAATTTGCAACAACAGACATAACAACCCTCTCGATTGTTGCATAATTAGCTCATTTATTGAGTGACAATGTCTTCAAAGTGGAGTGGCCCCTTTGGACACCGTCGACACGTTATGCAGAATGATCCCCGCAACCATGTAATTTTGTGCTGATACAACAACCCTTTTGGTCACCTATAATGCTTGTTTTATGTGTAATGATAACCTCTTTGATTATTGACATTTATTCTTTACATGTGACCTCGAGTAAGTCTTGCATATACTTTGTATCGATACGATTTATAGATTTTTCTTAAATTGTCAATCTTTGGATAATATTACGCATTATTTGATGTTGATACAAGGTGAATTACATATATCATTTGAATTGATAGCTTTTAGGCAATCCTATACATTATCCTACCTTGGATAAGAGATGGCTTACAGATATCTCTCCAATCGCTAGCTCTCAAGTACTCCTGCATATCATCTGACCTTGGATACAATATGAATTATTGATATATCTCAAACTGCTAGTCTTTTGGTAATACTGCATATAATCTATCTTGGATATGACACGACTTATAGAGAACCCTTGGACGTATCAATTTGATGATCTCGCATATTCTCCGGTAAGGATTTGGTTATGACTTATGGATAACCTTCAAACTATCGATCTTAGAGTAACTTTGCACACTATCCGATTTGGATGTTGTTGCAAGTTACAGATAACCTATGGACTTTCAACTCATAGGTAATATTGCACGATATCCTATTTCAAATAATTTGACTTATAGATGACCCTCAAATTGTTTAATTTTTAGGAAATCTCATATGTCGTTCGCTTTCAGATAGCGACTTAAAGACGTTCATTCAAATCATGTGTTTTTGATGCATTCAGATGCTGATTCATAAAATGATGAGATATCCTCGACGCTGGGCTATATAGCCTTTGCATGGTCAATGGATATTGGCGCTCCAAAGCATTTTCCAAGGACCGACCTTATTGTCTTGCATGGTGAGCAATTATGGAAACTTAGTTGAATGGAATAATGACCCTCTTGACGATGAAATGGTATGAAATGGACCTCTCAGCAATGGCATTAAATGGTCCTATTGGCGATGATATAAAATAGCCCTCTCGCAATGATATAAAATGGCCCTCTCGGAGATGATATGAAATGGCCCTCTCGGCAATGGCATAAAATGGCCCTCTCGGCAATGAGATAAAATGGACCTCTCGCCAATGGCATAAAATAGCCCTCTCGGCAATGAGATGATATGAAATGGCCCTCTAGGCATGGATCAGACCTCTTGGCAATGGAATGATATGAAGTGGTTCTTCCTGTGATTTAAAAATAGTTTCACCTGAGTCCATTTGTCTGCGTTTTGCTTTCTACATGTACCTGTACTCAAGGTAGAAAGTTAGTAGACATAATGTCGCTCTCACTGACGACCACAGTCAAGCTTTATGATAGTTTAATGACAAATACTGAGCATCCTAATTTGAATGACTTATTCCACTATTACGCTTTTTTTTTAAGAAATAATTAAATAGCAGATCCATCGGATGCAAGTAAATGGGGAAAAAACCTTGTTTGGGGATTACTTAAATACCGTTTGCTTTGCTTCAAGGAAAATTTTGAGGATGACTTTCTGCTCTTCCTCCTATTGAGTGATCCTTTTGATTATTGTATTTATTATGCTGACTCTCTTGAATGCACATGCGCTCAAGGTAAATGTTTAGTAGACACAAAGTCACTTTTTCTAGCGACTATATTTTTTAGGAAAATTCTAAATACAATATTCATAAAGAAGATAAGGCGCCTTTGTCTATCCTTCATGATCACAAGAAATGAGATAGATAATTCAATAGGCCTACGATAAATGGGTATTAAACCCACTTTTAGGACCACCTAAAAATACCATTATTGAGCATTATATGTTTTGGTGTGTCTTGCATCTCGCTTGGGGGTCTTTTGAAAAAGATTCCTATCTTTATGTATTGATCCCTGCATCCATAGAAAGATTAGTATTGAGTGAAACTACTCCATGTTGACCTCCTTTGATCTTTGATTTGCTCCTCATCATCTTTCAGGTGCTCCGTCATGTTGGGACTTACACCCTGACTCCCCGTTCCAATAGATGCCTAGGCAATCACTAAGTAGAGATATTTTTATAGATTTTTGAAAGTAGTCTTAATTTTTAGCAACTATTTTCAAAAAAATTATGTAAAAGCTTTAGAAAATATCTGCCAGTCATGTCATTTACTAGATCAACGAACGTCTTCCTCCTGAGGTTCAACTACGTTTGATATTTGATGAAGGAATCCCAAGGATTCACCATCGTCGTTGATGGTTTCTACCAAAGTCTTATCTTAGCCGGAGATTTAGCCTACCTAGACATAGTCGCAGCTAGTGATTTGTAAAACTTGAATTTGACCTTCGGTACTGGGGGATTTGAAATATATTCCACTATATCTGTGGAAATTTTGAGGACCTCCTCAAAATTTCTGCCCCAGTTTAATACTATCGGAGATGATCTTAGCTCGAGAGGATCCAAAAACTTGTTGGTCTTCGTTCTCTTTGTTGGATGATGATCTCCCTCTTGTGAATTTTCGAGATTCCCTCTAAAAAATTTTGCCCCAGTTTTAATTTCCTAGGGTTAGATAACCATGCCGTTGGGGCACTTACGTGCACTGTTGAAGCAGGAATTAGGTCAAATGTAGTTCAAAGTATGCTATGGATATATAGAAAAATCTAATGAATTGATCGAAGCCGACATAGGCCGCCTACGTTTCCCTTTCTTGGGAATTCAGGTCATCACATAGTTCATACATAAAAAGAAAGGATAAATTATCCTAAGGGGTTGACCGAAGTCGACATAGATCGCCTACGTATCCCTTTCTCGTGAATTCAAGTCAAACGTAATTCTTACATAAAAGGAAAGGATAAATTATCCTAAGGGGTTTACCGAAGCCGACATAGGTCGCTCACGTATCCCTTTCTCGAGAATTTAGGTCAAATGTAGTTTGTACGTAAAAGAAAAGGGATTCTAGGCAATTACACATCATACAATGAATACTATCATAAAGACGATTACAAATAAACCAAGGAAATAAGAACTACTACCACTCAAAACATCTTTAATCACAGGCACATACCCATTGGGGTGATTCAAATGTCTTCTTTCTCCTTGAATAACTATTTCATGGCCTCCCAAATAAACTTCAATAATTGATGAAGGGTTGATGAAACTGCCTTTGCACCATGAATCCATGGCCTCCCCAGGAGCAAGTTGTAACTAGGATAGATATCCATAACATGAAATTTAGCCTTAAATTCAGTAGGTCCCATCTTGATTTACAAGTCAACTTCACCTATGGTATCTCTCTGTCCTCCATTAAAAAACCTCACATTAACATGGCTTTGGCAAATTTTTCCTAAGTCATAGCCCATTTGAACCAATGTGTAAAGAGGACAAATGTTCAAACCGGATCCGTCATCTATCAATACTCGATTAATCACATAGTCCAATAACTGACCGTAACGTGCAAAACTTTGTTATGCATCACCCCCTCAAACGGTAACTCCTTATCACTAAATTATATGCGATGACTTCCCATAATATTCCCTATTATTGTAGCCAGATTCTCAACGTTTTTGCCTGCGAAAACATATGCTTCATCCAGGACCTTCAATAAAGCTTGGAGGTGGTATTGCAAACTCATTAACAGTGCCCAAATAGAGATATGGGCTAGAGTCTTTTCTAAATTCTTGACAATTGAATACTCTTTTGGTTGCATACGTCTCCAAAATTCCTCGGCCTCCCCTTCAGTGATTGTCCTTTTCTGTGAATCTTTTCTATTGGTCAAATCTTCAGGAATATAGCATTGTCCAGATCGTGTCATTCCCTAAGCGGTGGCAGTCTCTAAAATAAATTCCTTTTTAGGCGGTGGAGTATATACCTGAGTCGGGGATGTCATCACTATAAATAGGGGCCTTTCATTAACACTTTGAGGCAACTGCGACTCTTTCAATCTTCTCCACTCCTTTTGTCCTCTTGGACTTTTCCAAATCTACCTTAGTGATGGTCTTACTAGACACCCATTCACCCTCTATTTCGATTATGTTAACTGTGGCTCCCCCATGATTTGGCAAGGGATTACTGTTGATATTTGGTGTCGATGACTGAAGCATGATGATATTTTGATCAATCAAGTCTTGGATCTTGTATTTCAGGTTGATGCAGTCTTTAGTATTATGCCCGGCCGCTCCTGAATGATAAGAATAAACTTGATTGTCTCGAAAGAATTGGGAATTAGGATTGGTAGGTTTTGATTGAATAGGATATATATAACTATATTTTATCAATCTTTCGAAGAGCTGGGTACGACTTTCAGTCAATGGAGTGAATTTTTTTGGAGGTTTCTTTTTGAGGTTTGGACATAGAGGGTTATACTGGTTTTGATTAGTGGGAGGAGGTGCTTGGAAATAGTTTGGAGACGCTTGGACATTTATTTGGTTTTGTGGTAGGGCAGCTTAAACATGAGGCTAATAATTTTGTTGCAGGACTTGGTATTGGGTGTAAGATATTTGGCTGTGGAGCTCGGTATTGGGATTGGATATTTGGAAGTTGAGCTTGGTATTGGGATTAGATATTTAGAGGTGAAGTTTGGTATTGGGGTTGGATATTTGGAAGTGGAACTTGATATTGGGATTAGATATTTGGAAGTGGAACTTGATATTGGGGTTGGACATAAAATATAAACTGAAAACTTGGTGACGGCGGAGAGGAAAGAACGTTCCTAGGATTGAATTTCTTCTTCAATTTATCAATATAATTAGTAGAGACCACAATCACATTCTCTCTTTTATTATTTGGGAACACAAAAGATCCAGATGATGTTAGGGTTTTCACAATCTTTCTTGTTCGAATTCCTTCCTCTATCGATTCCCCAATTTTACCAAATCTACGAAGTTGCCATAACCGCGGATACCATCCTTGTGTAAAATTCTCACTCCTAAGCGCGAGAGAAAACTGATACCATTTCCTACTCAGACATGGGAGTTTGTACCCTAGCAACTTCTTTTCTTGCGCGGAAGGCATATTCTTGGAAGCACTCATCATTCTTCTTCTTGATCCGGTCTAATGAGTATTAGTTAGGGACTATTTAAACATTAAATGCAAACCTATCGAGAATGCCTTTAGCCAATGCCCTCCAACTAGACTATCTTTTTAGTTCTTGAGATGTGAACCAATCTAAGGCTTCGCCGCTTAAGCTTCGGCTGAATAAGCACATCAATAATGCCTCATTTCTCCCTACCCCAACTATTTGATCACAATACCTTCTTATATGGGCCATTAGATTTTTGGTACTGTTGAATACTTCAAATTTAGGGACCTTGTACCCTTTTAATAAATCTATTCTAGGGTGCACACAAAGATCATCATACCCCAAAACATCATTATCATCCTGCCTCGTGCGATTTCTTGATCCTCATAATCTCTTCATTCATGGCCAAAAACTTTTTTTCATGCTCAGTCCTCCACTTCTTTTCCTTCTCCTCATAATGGTCTACCTCGGGATTGGGAAAGAGATTGTAGATTTTAAGAGATATGATGACATGCGAAGGATTTAGGAGGGTAGCTTAATTTTGAGGATGAGAAGAGACTGAGTGGTAGGTGGAGCAGACGTCTTGAAAATTGAGAATATTTTGTAGAATTTGAGAGTAGTTTGGTGGAATCTGAGAGGGATTTTGCAGATTTTGAACTGAGTTTTGTAGATTTGGAGATGGATTTTGCGAAATTAGAAGCGGATTTTATGGGTTTGAAAATGGGTTTTGGGGATTTGGAAATGAATTTTGCGAATTTAGAAGCGGATTTTGTGGGTTTGAAAATGAGTATTGGGGATTTGGAAATGAATTTTGTGAATTTGGAGAGATTTTGTGGGGTCAAGATGAATTTTGTGGATGGTAAACATTTGGGTTATTTTCTCGATTGGTGTTTTGGACAACATGAATTGGAGGATTATTGATTATGGGATCTGGGGGTAATTGGGTAGCGGAGGCAGACGATATGTTATTTGGATAGTTCTTGAGAATAGGCATACTGATGGGAAGAATTTGAAGTAGAGTCCCTGTCCTCCTAGGGCAGGAGCATTGACAGGGATGGCAAGATTAGCCAAATCTCTAGTACGGTTCATCTCTTCTTGAAGCATTTCCAATTTTCTTGCAAGTTCAACAATCATCTCGCTTTGTTCTGCTATTACATTGTCCCTGATAGTCAATGCATTATCTTCGTCACTTCCAGTCATATTGGAATGATGGTTAGGGGATGAGATTTTGTGTACTTTAGACCGGGTGAAGTAAGGATGTTCTTCCAGCTTATTTCAACATGGAATAGTTTATTATCTGTAAAGTAAAATAACTCCAAGGCAGATGTGTTAGTTCCCATATGTGATAAATAATGCAAGATATTCGACAAGAAGTAACCACATAAAGTTGTTTGCATTATAGGCAAACTAATCTACGGGAGCATAGTGGATAAATTTGTCTTTGATTCAAACAAACGTACATACACACGTAAGGCAGTTATATCATATAAGAACATTATAATAAATGTGTATCCTAGTTGGGGTGGCACTTTTGAGACAAGGGTTGGCCTAATGAATTTTGAAGCAAATATATGCCTTTTTAAAGCCAATTCATTACCCCCCCCCCCCCCCCTTAATTTTTCATAGATATATAAAGGGGAATAAATACCTATAAAAATAACATAAGATGGATACAATATTTAGGGAAAAGGAATATAACATGAAAGAAACAACAAGGTCCTACGCAGAGGATAGAAAAACTAGCTACTGGATGCTTTTTTATTTGTTCTTGCCTTCTTAGACTTATTCACCTCTTGCCATATGTGATATCTGTTGATGATCAGGTGACTCCCACACAACTGCACTTTGTTCTCGTAGATAATCTTCTTGTGCTATCAATCCGAGAAACCATGCAATCATCCAAATCAATCAGACACTGTCTAACATCACCAACCTCTTACCTGACTCGCTTTAACCCTTCTCTTAACTGGTGTATGGTGGACGCATCCTCCATATGCATCTGTTGGTGCATGATCTCATTTTTTTGGAATTCGTCTTGAAGCCAGTGGAGTTGAATCTGATGCTCTGATTCTATATCAACAACCCGAGTGGGTACATTTGGCCCCAAAATCAATGCTCCGGCAAGACTCTTCTTCAACAACTCCTTGTAAGTGTCACTGACTTTAAGTTCATACCCTATACAAAAAGAGACTTTCTTTAACTTTCTTATACTCCATCCATCTACCATATAGTCTTTGAGCGGGGTTTCACCTTCGTCATACTCGGTGATGAATCTAAGCATAGGCGCAGTTTACGGTGTCTCCTGTTTGATTTCAAATTTCCTAAAAACTCTATCAGGATTATAAGGACGAGTCCCCCTGAGACCCGGGAGTACTAGAAAAGGCCATTTTCCCCTTCGAGTGATGTACTTCCCCAGGTGAATATATCTGCTGGACCACTTGATGTTGTCATCTCTTAATTCCCCAAAAACCTTAAACCAAAATTCGGGAGATGCCTTTCTCTTAAACCTATGTAGGAATAACCACATGTCATGCAATGATGGAAGATACACCCTTGTTTGAGGGTCTGGCTGCTCCGTTCTAGGATTTTTCACTAAGTGTGTCATCATCCACCATTTCAAGATGAAGTTGCAACGTTGAAAGAAATGATGCTCGGCTTGACACCTTCCCAAAGCCTAATATATTTCAGCTACAATCATAAAACTGTACTCCATTCCATAGAAGAGAGTGTGTGTCACCATAACCACTCTTGGATCAATGGTGTCATTTTCTCCTTGTGGGAACTCCATAGTTCCGAGTAGACCAACCGCAAACACAAATGCTCTTGTTTTCTTCTATTTTGCCTCCGTTTCAAATTTATGTTTGAACTTCTCAAAGTGTTATACCTTCCAAATCGACGATACAACTCATGAAAAGATATATTTGCCATTCACATTCCCCCAACCAGGTATTATCATCGATTGAAAATGCCTTCTTGAACTCTTGACGGTCCCATACAATAGGGACTAGAATGTTTTTATCAGGTGCACTTCTTCTTTTCACACACATATCAATGCTATCATAACAAGCCACCATTTTTTCAATAGTGGGGGTCAATTTAACGTCCCCAAAGCAAAACACCATATTCTGATCATCCCAAAATGTCGTTTGCACATGAATCATTTCGGGCCAAGCGTCTATCTTTATGGGCAAAGCCAAATGCCTAACATGTGTACTAACAATCTTTTTATCTTCCCTGCTCATATGATCCCACCATACTTTCAAGAAGTTGTCAGTCTCGGTCACCATCTTGAACCTTTTGCAAGGGTATGGTTGGGCCATTCCTACACAAAAACGAACAAAGATAAGCCTTTCCCCTACCCCAAAGGATAATGGATTGAATTAAACAAACATATATTTTCTTCAATACATAAATATGATTCATCTGTAATTGATTCGAGGTCAATAGACGTAGGAAAAGTTTTCTAATGGGCCCAATACCTCCTCGGGTATTAGGTCATCCTAGGCTCATGCCTAAAAGAGGATTTTGGTTTCGCTCTATCCTAGGTGTATATAGTGGTTTTGAATCATGTCCCCAAGAGGATGACTTGGGTTTGGAAATATGAACAGCCATCGGACGTCTCACGTGTGGATAAACTGTCGTATTTCGAAAACTTTATTTGGAGTTAAACAACAGGGGCAGGGACATCCACGAAATTCCAAAACAGTTTAATAATCATCATGAGGAATTATTCCACGAAATGCAACAGTTAAATTTTCACAAGATTTAAACATATAAGCACATAAACAGTTTAAACAGTTAGTCAAAAGGTAAATTCAAACATTTGGTTAGAACCTAGTTAAAGTCCCCAGCAGAGTCACCATTTCTATTTTGCAGAAATATGACTTTAGAGTCGCCACTTAATTTATTTAGAAAAATTTAAAAACCTTTATAAATTACTTAAATGATTCAAAACAGAAAAAACATTTAAGTTTTGAAATTCTAAGTAAGCGGTTCCTATTAATACTCTTGGAAGGTTATTAAGGCACCAAGAGTATCTGCTAATTTGCGGTTATCCGGACTATTTAAAAATAATTCTTTTGACTAACTTTAAAAAGGAAAATTGATTGTTGAAAAGAAAATTGATTAAGAGTATATTCTTTTGAGGTTCATGCAAAGTCAGTTTTTTAACGACTTAGTAAGGGATTTAACTAGGTTCGAAGGAGCATATAGCAAATAAACATAGAAAAAGAGAAGGGGGAAAATAAGTGATTTAGGCTCTTAAGCCCAAATTCATCAAACTGTCCTAATCTAATTGGGCTTTCGGCCCAACTTCACCTGTCCTAATCTACTCATTTTTGGGCTTCTGACCAATCTTCACCTGTATTGGTTTACAACTTTTGCTTCAAGGCCCCAAATGAATGAATGAATAAAGAAATAAAATGAAATAATAACAAAAACAAAAATAAAAGTTTGGCGACTTTTCATCAATGGGTTTCGACCCACTTTCCTCTTCTATCAATGTCAACTTCCTTATCTGAATTTCAATCGGCCTTGAAATAATTGAGGGAACTCAACTCAAAAGATGGGCCTTATTGGCCCATCATGAAATGTAAAAAGGGAGGGAGTTCGTTTGGACTCCAAAGCGGATTCACATGTGAAAGAAGAAAGAAAAGAAATCAAAGCATATCAGAAATGCGAAGAGAAAAGTAAACAGATTAACACATTCTAAAGATGATACTTAAATACTACCTTATTCAAAATTAGTTTTAAAAGTACGAACACCAAATGACATTTCGTGGTATCCTTCTTCTAACAACCATTTTATGGCGTCCAACTTTCAACAATAAATGAATAGAACAAAGACAAGCAACAATAAAATAGCTAATAAAAATAAAATAAGGAAAGATAATGGATGTTCAAATCAAATAAGCAAGCACCTTAATGATTTCAAACATACTGGACGATTCTTCTTAACCCTCAAAAGTTCAAGGATTAGTGCAGATAATATGCTTAAAATAAAGCACTCGCAAACCAGACAACATATTGAAAAGAGTAAACATATTCAATAGAGACTTAGGGAAAATATTCATGCTACAAAGTGTTTATGGATACCCTGAAAGCCAAAAGGGAACAAAGAGCAACACTAAAAGAGTATAAAATGGAACTTGAAATATGAGAAAATAAACCTTAGACACAATCTGATCATACAAACAACGTTGGGCAAATAAACGAATTCTTTTCAACTCATATATATAAAGAAAAAAGATATATGGACTAGTCTCCACTGTTAAACTTAACCAGATTACTACTGATTCATAAGGCATCAAATGCCAAACAAAATATGTGAAAGAAACTGGGTGGTGGCAGAAGAAAAGAAACACAACAATAATAAATCGTTTTCTTGGAAAAGGAAGAAAGAAGAGTCAAGAAATTTCACCCACAAATTTCAAACCTAAAGGGAAAATTAAAGATGAAATAAGGAGCAATAAATAAGAGAATAGGTGGATATTTATGCGAGAAAGAAGGTTCCTTTCCCCCTTTTGTGATGTATCTGATATTTTAAGAAAGAGAAAGCAAATAAGGGATTTTATTAATTTTTTAAAAGGACTGAGCTTTTAAGTAGTTAGAAGGGGAAATTACATGGATTAGCCACTATTGGGCTTTTATTACCACTTAAAGTCTAATTTTTAATTAATTATAATTCATAGCCCCCTCTTGCCTATTAATTATTCCTAATTACAATTCATGGCCCTTCTCATGTATTTTCTCTCTTTTTCTATTTTCTATTATTCTCTTCTTTTTTTCCTTTTTCATCCCTTTTTTCTTCAGTTTTTCCTTTCCTTTTTTGTTGCTTTCTCTTTATTCTTTTCTTTTTTCTTTTTATTCATTTTTTTCTTTTTCTTTTTTTCCTTTTCATTTTCTCCTTTTTCTCTTCTTTATTTTTTGTATTTTTTCTTCTTCTTTTTCTCTCATTTTTCTCCTTTTTTCTTTTCTTTTCAATTTCTCTCCTTCTTTTCATTTGTGCGAACTAGCAAACACAAATACAAGTGGGAACTATAAAATACAAATACAAATGCGAACTATAACGTACAAATACAAGTGCAAACTATAAAATACAAATTCAAATGCGAACTATAACATATAAATACAAGTGTGAACTATAAAATACAAATACAAATAAGAACATATAAATACAAGTGTGAACTATCATTTGTATTTTTTAATTATTGAAAAGGAACGCTTGAATTTCTTTCTACGAATACTTGTTTGTATTTATTGATACTAGTTGTATTTATTTGTACAAATAAATACAACTCAAATTTTTATATAAATACAATATATACAAATACATATTGTATTTATATTTGTAAAATTATTTATCTCATTTGTTTGTCATTGTATTTGTATCAAGTGATATTTGTTTATTTACAAATATGAATGATAATTTTGATAGACATATACACAATGGTACATTTGTATCAAATGATACATTACATATTTATATATTTTAGAATCACGATAATACAATTAATGCACTTACTTGTTTGTATATAAATACAAATGATAAATTGTACATAGTCACGACTAAATACAATATGCTATCAACTTACAAATACAAAATAATTTCTTAAAAATAAAAAGGTAATGAAGAAAATAGAATACAAATACAAGTATAAACCAAATATAATCTAACTATACAAACACAATAAAACCATAATATAAATATAATCCAATATAATACGCAATCAATTATAAAATACAAATACAAAATAGTTCTTTAAAATATAAGTGTGAATTATATAAAATATAAATGATGGCATAAACTAACAAATACAAATATAAGTGCGAACTATTAAATACAAATACAAATGCGAACTATAAATACAAGTGCAAACTTTAAAATACAAATACAAATACAGTTGTATCAATAAATACAAAAATATAAATGGCGGTGTGGCTACAAATACGATAAACAATTATGGTATTTATGTTATCATCCATGAATTATGCTCGACTAGTCATATTTTTTAAAAATACAAAAAATATAAAATAGAATAAAAAAATAATAAAGAAAATAAGTACAAAAAAGAAAATAAGAAAAATCAAAGAAGAAAAGAAAAGAAGAAAGAGAAATAGAAGTTACAGATTAAAGAGAGAAAAAACAAAAAAACAAAAAGAAAGAAACGAAAAAAATAAAAGTAGGAAAAAATAGAAAAAAGAAGAAGAAAAAACGGGAAAACACAAAAAATAAAAAAAGATAATGGTAGTGTTAGGCAAGAAAATATTCAGTTCAACGAGATAAGCGTTATTGCGATTTTGTTTTTTAAAATATTGAATTCCATTTTTGGCGGAACTAAATAGGGACTGTATTCATATTTTATATGAATACATACTATCTATAAAACCGAATACAACGACTATAAATGGTAATTATATAAAATGTGGTTATAGAAGGTGGGTTTTATAGCAAAATGTTGTTATTTTTGAAAGATCCCCTAGTTAGAATAAGTTAAGTTGCGGTATTAAGTGATTAATCCTTAAATAAAAGTTAGTGATAATTCATGAAAAATGATTCTTATTATTCCATTTTTCTTTTTTTAGTTTCCTTATGTATGTATTAGGAAAAAACATTAGCAGGTAGAAATGATCATGGACAACGAAGTTGCATAATGATAAGACCGCAAGTGTTATACAAACATTTTATTGCAACCTAATTTTGAAGTTGAAAGCTAAACAATAGAATCATTGCAATCTCTAAACAACACAAATATACTTAAACTTGTTTTAATCATATTGAAATGACATAATCGTAATTTACAAGCAAGTTTATGCCCTGTATTGTCATGTAACTCTATTGTTTTCACTTCACTAGTGTCTCGTCTCTACTCATGATATGGTAAAATCACAATTAAAGTAGGATAAAGCAAACGTGTCGACCATGAGTTGCCTGCTTCGGCAGCTTTATTGTGACTTAGTAAATAGGAGAATGGTTTTGTCCATGCTACACATGGCCCAATGTTGATACATGAAAATTTTAAGATATGTATAATTCTATCATTTATAATTGAGAATCTTCATCTGTTTAGTTAATAAATTCTTACATATGCAAACATTATTTTATATATTCTATTTAGAACAATGGAATTCATATAAGAATATTTTAAGATGTTAATTATTGTGATTTATAATACTTTTAATGTAATTTTAAAATATATTAAATTTTAAAAAGTACAAAATTTATCGATATAAGAATATTTAAATTGTTAATTATTGTGATCTATAATACTTTTCATGTAATTTTCAAATGCATAATGAATTAAAAGAAAAGTAAAATAATTAAAACGAAAAATATTACTAATTTTTTTGATGTGGTATGTAAAAGAAATAATCATTAACTAGAAATAATATAGAAAAATCCTTGTTGAAGTAGCTGAAGCAGGCATGTCGATCATGAATTGCCTGCTTCAGCTGTGTTATTGTGACTTAGTATACATACTAGATAAAGGTTGCCTGTGCACGCATGAGCCCAATGTTACTCCAAGTTCATAATATACATACATACATACACACACACACATTTATATCTATAATCTATAATCTATAATCTATATCTCTTCTATATCTATAATATATTAAAAGTGTGAAGACCCTTAGAAAGTGATTTGAACTTTTTGCCCTTCATTAAAAGTATTTGTAATAGACAAAATCGTCTTTTTACTATTTTTAATATAATTATAAATACTATAATTATTTTTTGTGGAGAAACTAAAAACTGTTGTGTGTGTTATAAAATAATAAAGAATAAAGAAGAAGAAGAGTAGAGAGAATAGAGAGAGTAATTGTTATTTCTCTTGAGAGATGAGAGATCATAAGATTCTTGAAAATACAATGAACCCCCCCCCCCTCTATTTATAGGGGAAAATACTCCTAGTTTCTGACTAAAAGACAAATATTCTAATTCTGATAGATATCAACTAGATCTTGATAGACATTCACTATAATGTAAATACATTTATAACACTCCCCCTTTAATGTCTAGATAGATAATATGCCTCGTTAAAACACTACTAGAAAAAACCTAGTGGGAAAAAAATCTAGTAAAGGAAAAAAAGTACACATCTCTAACAATATGCATATAGGTTGCCTCATTAGAAACCTTACAAGAAAAAACTAGTGGGACAAAACCTCATAAGGGAAAAAGAGTACAACGCATATCAACTCCCCCTAATGAGAACATCCTTGAACCTTTGCATCCCGATCTTGTGCATCATCTTCTTGAAACTTGCAGTTTAAGGAGGCTTAGTGAATAAATCAGCCACATTGTCACTTGAACGAATCTGTCACGTTAATTTCACCATTCTTTTGGAGCTCGTGTATAGAAATTTTTTGATGAAGTGTGCTTCGTTTTATCTCCTTTTATGAATCCTCTTTTAAGATGTGTTATGCATGCTACATTATATCCATATAAAATTATGGGTACATTATCACATTTCAAACCACATTATTCTCGAATGAGATGTATCATGGACCTCAACCATACATATTCTCGGCTTGCTTCATGAATAGCTATTATCTCAACATGATTCGATGAAGTGGCTATGATAGACTGTTTTGTATATCTCCAAGATATGGCAGTATCCCCACATATGAACAAATAACCTGTTTGAGTTCAAAATTTATACGGGTTAATTAAATACCCAACATCAGCATAATCAATAAGATCGAGACTGCAATCTTTAGAATAATATAAGATCATGTGTTTGATCCCATTTTGATGTCTCATAGTAGGAGCAATACTATACCTTGCTAAGAAATTAATCGAAAAGGCTATATCAGGCCATGTAGTATTTGCAAGATATATTTTGTCAAGTGACAATATTCAATATTTCATGTGTGACATCTTCAAGTGCGTGGAGTGCAAATCAAATAAGTTTTCACTTACCAAGATGCACCCTTTCATGTCACTTGATAAGTATTTCTACGTCGACATGCTTAAATAAACGTAGAATTCAGATCCTCATGATCTTTCACAATATTACACCAATATTGTATCAAAGATATTGATGATATATTATTTTTTATTGGTTCACGTGACATAATATTTTGAGATCTCATCACTTTATTATTTTCAGGTACCTGAACCTCTCATGAGATTTCATGAAGTGTTATGTCATAGGATCTTCAAGAGCACATTGCCTTCTTATTATGATTGTTTGATCCTTATTTTTTTGAGGATTATTTTATTTAGAACCGATTAGTCTACCATGCTTCACACATGCATAGACTTTGTCCTTTAGGGACACAAAATAGGAGTACGTGCAGCTTAAGCATGAGATGCTTTTGAAATTTGACTTGAATTATCTTTTGAATGACGATATAATGATAATTCCTAACATATTTCAGAGTTACTTATAATCTCCACCTTATGTTAGAAAAACTAACATACATCCTCCATCTTCTTTGAGGAATCTATCTTTGTGTACCATGGTATATTTATTAATCGTATATCGCACATCAAAATTATTAGATGGACAACGTGTGGTTCCTAACTCAGAGCCAACTTTGAGGGAGAATTAATCATAATTTATTGGTCTAATGCATACAAGTGCTATTGTATGCAACATATCATATTTCAAACCAATACATGAAGCTTTGTTCTTATTAGTAATGGTTTAGCTATTTATCAAAGGTATTCAGTACCAAATCATCATCATCAAGATGAATTGTCTTGATTACACAATCTAAAAATTATGCTTTTGACTCAATTTTGTTGAGCAAGAAACTTTATGAATGTCAAACTTCAAGTTGACAATAAATGTACATGTGATCATCTTATTGATGCATCTTTTCAACATATCACATGATAGGTGAACGGGCCCATATTCCCCTTTTATACTTTTTAGAATTTAGAAAATCCATTCCCAACATTAGTTGGTCCAACCAACTTATCATGAGAACAAGCAACATTAAAAGCTCATGAGGAATTTTTGAATTCTTCAATATGTATTTAATATTTAATATGGAAATATTTGGGATGTCGCAATCGTTCATGTCAATTTATGAACTTTTACACTAGTAAACTCCAAGTTTACCATGACATGTACTTTTTTCTTTAGTAAATTTCATATTTACTATGATATGAATAGATTTCAGATTTACTACTTGGAAAGTAGATTTCAGAATAACTTCTCTAATTACTCTACCTCTTTTGTAGGTGAATTGTGGTACCATCACAATCAAGTGCACGTTTGTATTGACAAGCTTTACTAAATATCATCACATTCACTCTAGGGAATGAATCTATTCTTATAAAAATTAAAATTCTCATTCCATGAATGAAACATAATTGTGCCTTAAGCCTATCAAATTGATAGCTTATAACCTCTTTTAAGATGTTGCTACTACAAGAGAAAATCGAGGAATACATATGATGTAGAGAATTTTTCTCTAACATATCTTATGCGTGTGAAAATATCATCACTTTTGATGATCATTATCATATTGTCCTTTCACGCTTATATTCGTACATTCAATCGATTTGTCTTCTTTCAGACATATTATGCACTTCTACCACATTCACTTCAGAGAATGAAACATATTCAATGGGACATGTTTCATGAATTTTTACAAACACCATTATTTTGCCTTAGCCATCATAATATCATCAATATGGCGCATTAAGATTGAAAATCAATATCTTATCCATATAAAAAGACGTCTTAGGCTATAACTCAATGGGACTTGAACAATATTGTTCATCATCATATCTTTTAAGCATAAGTGGTTCCAAACCAATTATGTTTTTCTCAAATCCAACAATAATTATATCATTAGTAGCAAAAAGACAGATAACATAAGGAATTACTAACCTTGAAATTACCTTTAGATTTATAATCTCACCTTATTCGGCAAAGTCTCATGCTGATAACGTGTTATAAAATAATAAAGAATAAAGAAGAAGAGTAGAGAAAGTAATTGTTATTTCTCTTGACGGATGAGAGATCATAAGATTCTTAAAAATACAATGAACAAAACCCCTCAATTTATAGGGAAAAATACTCCTAGTTTCTGACTAAAAGACAGATATTCAAATCCTGATAGATATCAATTAGATCTTGATAGACATTCACTATAATGTAAATACATTTAGAACAGTGTGTATATATTTTAATTAGGTTTAGGGTTATTTGAATTTTTGTTTGTTTGAGATACTCTTTCATATTGTATCCTATTTTTAAATATAATTATAATTACTATAGTTATTTTTTATGAAGAAACTAAAAAATGTTGTGTGTATATAGTTAATTAGGTTTAGGGTTATTTGAGTTTTTGTTTGTTTAAGATACTCTTTCATACTGTATCTAACCTCTATTTAAAGTCTAAAAATTATGTTAATTCTGGAAGAATAAAAAAACTGCATCAGTATTCACATATCAAGAGGTCAAATCGATGAGCAAAAGAGCTTCTATTAAAGTAATCCAGAGGTACATGTTTTTTCTTTTCAATTTTCTTCTTCTTGCAAATCTTTTGCTTGTAATTACCGCTAATTCTTTCTACATTGTTATATCATGGGAGGGTAAATTTAATTTGTGCCATGTTTACAAATTTTTCATTTAATATATAGCTGCCATTATGAGATATTAATCTTTACAGTTCCTTTATATTAATATTGGCCTTTTATGTTTTTCTTATTGGTTAATTCTTACTATTTATTATTAGAGGTATGATGTTGTTTGGTAGGTACCAAATTCTTAGTAATTCTTTGGCGATTATTAGGATTGCTTTTATTGTATAATGATCGTCAATAGTATTATTAATATCTTTTTAAGAGTATTAGATCATAATCGTTTTACATCATGTTTCAGAAGGTCGTGACAATTGTATTATTTGTGCTAAGTAAAATAGGAAAGAAAATTGGTGATAATTATTCTTCTGTCCAACTTAATTTTTGTAAAAGATCAAACTCTCCCCCTCTAATTTATTAATATTTAGTATTCCTGTTAAAAAAGATTTAAAACTTAAACTCGATTAAATTTAAATTCGTGTTAAAAAGTCTCATTTTAGGATTTCAACGTCATAGAATGGGAGCCCGTGTATGTGGAACTTTTCATCCTAGTATAACATAATCTTCCCTAATAGAGACGATTCGATAACCGGTATGTGAGTAATTATAATTGATAGGTCTCAAAGTGGGGAATAAAAGACAGTATGCTTTATGTTCAATAGATCAAATTTGGGCCCTTTTTGCGTTAATTGTTATTTTTAAATAATCTAATATAAGGCCAATGAGGAAATAAAATGATTATATGCTGACATTGTGTGATTATTCTAACTTTGATTGAGCAAAATATGAACAAAGGCCTTATTTTAGTGATTCGGTAAGAATATTATGTTTAGATTGTTTCGGGCGATATAATTTTTCTTCTTTTTGAGTATTTTATTATTTCACTGGTATGAGACGTTTTCTATGTCTTCTGTGGAATGAAGTATAGTATTTCTTTCTAAAGTTGTGTAAGACAGTGGAGTAATCTGAATGCTTTGTTAATATTATGTCAATTTTCTGCTTTATTTAGATCTTAATATTTGATATATGTGTTTTGTGGATTGAATAACTGAAACACATGAAATGTATTAGTTATGGAATATCTAATACTTATTAATTATCATAATTAGATAAATATTAAAATGGGAGGCTAATCAAGGTGAACTCTCTAAAAGCACTTATTTTGTCTCAAAAGCTCACCTCAATTTTTAAAAACAAGCATATTTTTTTGAAAAAAAATACTTTTGAGAAAAAAAATAAATTTGACCAAATAAGCGATAAGATTCCTTCAATTAGAATTGGCATCAAGATTTGTAAATTGGTGGTCTGCTTTTTTTTTTTTTTTTAGATTTAGACTCCATGTTTGATTTTTCAAGGACTTTAAATTGAAATTAAAAAATCTATACTATTACAAATTAAAAGGCCAGACTGCAACCAACATTGATTGTGGTGTAGTGGATGGGGCTACTCCACCCTTAACCAGAGGTCGAGGGTTCGACCCTGGGTATGGAGAAAACTCTGTTAGGAGCGCTGCCACCTTAATGGACCCTGCAACGCGCGATTCGAATTAGTCGGGGCTCCCAAGTGGGCACCAGACACCGGATGGGAAACCAAAAAATAAAAGGCCAGACTGCATAGGTGGTCTCATATATTAATTATATTCCAATTACGTTAATTTAGTCGGAATTTATATATCTTTGACAGAATACAAATTCAAGTTTTGGATAGAGATTATGAATCATAGACGAACACTAATTATACCAAGATTCATTATTTCAAGTTTAAAAACATATGTTAGACTTATCTGAAAAATATCTTAATGGCTCGTGAGAATTTATTATGTCACCTTATGTCTTGCAAACATAAAATATGATTTGCTCTAAGGTTTTAACAGTATTTAGTTATCTTAAATTTAAATATTAAGTGATCATATGCAAGTACAATTTTTTTTTTTAACATAATGCTACAATTATTGGTAAGGAATATTCATATAAAGGACGTTCGTATAAAATATCATTCAAACATTAGACGACTTTTATTCATTGCAAAAACTAAATATCTTTTTACTGAAATAAATTTCATATGTTGCAACACACATTCTTTGAAAACATTCCTCAAATATTAGATGAATTTTAAGCCTTATCAAAGTTAAATTATCTTTTTGATGAAATTTGTAGTTATTTAAGACTTGGCCTAATGTTTAGGATGTTGAAAATAACTAAAAGTGAAACTTTTTGGATTCATAGTGAAATAGCCTTCAAATTTGGTTTAAAGCTATAATTAGGGGTGTTCATGAGTCGGTTTGGATCGGTTATTGGTCAAAACCATAACCAAACCAATTGTAACGCCCCGAAGTTGTTCCTAGCTAAATTTTTATCCCTAAAGTATCAAACATTAACTTCTAGAACGATTTATACTTTTTTCCGGTGGAATTCCTTAGATTTCAAATTTTTATTTCGTAGATGATTGAATAAGTTTTCCGTCGACATAAGATGCGTCCCAAACGGACATTCGGTGAAGGAGTTATGGGTAATTTAAGTCCTAGTCGTAAAACACCATCATTCCTATCCTTGGCGCATCACGGAGAGGGTGTAAATGACGATGGTCAATTTCCAGTGGGACTCCCAGTTATGGTTTTGTGATTTGAAAGATGTTTTTGCAATATTATAGCATTTGAGCATGATTTGAAATTGTTGAGAGGGTGTTTCTTGATATAAATGTGTTCTTGTGTTTAAGAGAAAGAATTGCATGTGAATTGAGAACTTTGACATGACCACCTTGTACTATTGAAATGCTTGACAAAGATGAGTTCCTTGCATGTGTTTACATGAGGTTTGAGAAAAAGTTTCTTTGAATTGAATTATTGAAATGGTGGTCCCAAAACTTATGTTTTGAAAATAGAGATTTATGATAGACTAATAATGGCTCAGAGATGTGACTTACAAGTTAATGGTATGACGATACCATATGTATTTATGCCATAACAGAGTATGTTTTCAGAGTATGTTTTCAGAGCATGTTTTCAGAGTATGTTTTCAGAGACTGCATGTTTTGATAGAGTTTTAAAAAGGGGCTTAAAGAGGGTTAGGTGGTTACCCGAAGAAGGCGCGAGTTCAAGCAACTCTTAACCTGAAACCGTATTTGCCGATATAGGTAGATTATTATTATACGCTGGCGACGACCGTGTGGCATAGTAGATTCAGAGCCTCCTACATTTGTGGCACACTTGGGTTGGGGGATTGGCTGCCGAGTTAATGGCAGTTTCTATTTAACCCATGGAATTTTCAGAGTTGTAGGGTATACCACCTAGCACAGAAGTAACACAGATTTCTCAGAGTTGAGATAATTTTTACAAAGTCTTTAAAATGCCTATGTGAATTCTTACTATATGATATACTTATGAACTGTTTCAACTTGCTCTCATATATGTTGAATAATAAATGATTATTTTGGATAGGCTCTGCGTACCAGTACATCTGTATTGACCCCCCTCCCCTTACATCTCAGGTTTTGAGACTCAGTCTAGGGGTCCAGATAAGCAGTAGATAATTCAGACAGCTGATCAGATTGTGCAGTGGTGAGCCTTCTCTATTCCAGAAGGCCTGTGTATTTAGATTATGTCACTTATTTAAGTTTTGGTCTGCTGGGGGCCTTGTCCCAGTTTTAGACAGTTGTCAGATTTTCATGTAGTAGAGATTTCGCAAGCTGAGTCAGATGTTATTTAGATGTAGTTGATTTATAGTTTCCATACTTATGTTGAATTCAGAATTGACCATGTTTCCATAGAAGATTATATTTCCGCATCTTCTTTATTATATGAATGTTGTGCATGATTACCAGATAGAGAAGGGCGTTCCGAGCCTTCATGGTTCGGGATGTCCGTCACGGCCAGGCCCTCGTTCGGGCCGTGACATCAACTTAGTTGGTTTTTAAATTTCTAAAATCAAACCAAACAAAAAAAACTGTCAGTTTGGTTCTTGTCGGTTTTATTCGGTTTGGTTAGTTTTTTTCGGTTTATAACTTTAGCTAATGATAAAAGTTGATAATTTAAAAAAATAAATCCAATCTAACATATGAGATATAGTGTTGTATCTCAACCTTGAAACTAAGATGTCAACTGAGTGTTATACTACGGCAAAGCCATGAACAAGACCATACGAACGCTTCTAAAAAAATATTTAAAAACTACATTTAACAGAATGATATGAAAAACCCCAAAAGGTGAACACATAAACTTTTTTCTCAACAAGGTTCAAAAAGAAAGTTAAAATTAGTGATTGTCTATAGTCTAATGAATCTTAGCTGTAAATTTCAATATACAACAAGATATTATTTTCACAATTAGTCTCATTTGTCATTCAAAGTGCAAAATTCATTTAGAATCTCATAAGGTACTGTCAACTGGATGAAGATATATAACTGAATGTGTTACGACTAAAGTTAAATCATGGTTAAAATATAAGATGTAACATATATATATATATATATATATATATATATATATATCGATTCGGTTTGATTATCTTGTCGGTTATTTTAGAGTAAAACCAAAGAAAACCAAATTAGTATCGATTTTTTATAATTCAAAACCAAATCAAACTAAATCTAACCAAATATCATTTTTTTAATCGGTTTGGTTTGGATCACAGTTCGATTTAATTAAAAATCAAACCGTGAACACCACTAGCTATAATACAATTCAAGTTAGAATCCAACACAAAAATAAAAGATACATATGTGTGCTTGTTCTTCAATATGAAGTAACTTAGAATAGTAAGCTTAAGAGGATCAAGGGTTTCATCAAGTTTTAGAAGTGTTTGTTGCTTGATTTTTATAGCAAGTTAACTTCATTTATTATATTGTTTTACTTCATAGAATATGTTGTAAATTAAAGATCGATAGTAGAGTCTTTGTCATATATATGAAGAGAAAATGCTAGGAAAATTACGTAAGGAGCAATAGGAAGAATTGTAAGCACAAATCAATGAAATATTGAGAGAACGACTAATGATTGATGCCATGAAACGTATAAAGGTGGATACATGTCGAAATTAAGATTATGTTATAATGATTATCTCTCAAATTCTGTCACTTTAAATTTTCTTTATCTACTTGAAATTCTATTTTTGTGCAATTCAATTTTTTTCTTTCCCGAATTATTGACTTTAGATATCAATAGTAAAATTTTGTTCACTATATCTAATTTTGCTCCTTAATTATTGTGTGATGGTGAGTTATTATATTCCTTTTATGTATACTTCTTATCTTAAAAGATTTACTCTTTTTTTTTCAATTTAGTACTTAATAGTATAATGTACACCCAACAATTTGATAAGCCAAAAGTGCATTTAACGTAAGTAAAATTTTTTGTATGAAATTCAGAAAATATTCATATCTGGTGCTTGAGGAGGTCAATTTTAAGAGTTGGAAGCTACTGCTAAGAGACACCCCCTCATCTAGAAAGGATAGGAAACTGAGACAGAATAAGTAGATAACAACAAACAATAGAACTGAAAAACCTTTCTAGGAGCAAGTATATTATACTTTCGAAGTAGGGTGTAATTCACTGGAAAAGATTTGTGAAATTAGCTATTTCTGAACACTTTAGCTTCAGTGAGATGCCTAATTTTGTAGCATACGTGTTGTCCAACTTCACTGAGAATGACATTGTCAATAAGTCATTGGAATCGACAAGACCATTCAATAATCTAAGTATAGACTCTTAATGAACTCTTCTGGAGAAGTACAATTCTATAATTGGTACAAAAAGATAAGAGGATGGCCTTTGACGCGGTCAACACCAACAGATACGTCTGATCTGTATAAATATTATGGGAAGTTTAGCATTTGCAACATCAATCATGGACTAGTATGCAAATGTTTGCTCTGTGAGCTCGATTCTGTAGAAACTATAAGTCCAAGAGAATTTCTGATGGTTGTTCGAGAATATCATGTAAGTCTTGCCAAGATGATAATGAAGAAGCACGTGACATGTTCTTAAAATTGAGGTCAAAGAAATTTGATAGTCAAAACCTATGAAATGAAACAGTTGATGCCCATTATGTTGTTGTTGTTGTACACTATATAAATTATTCATTTAACTTTTTCCTAACATTTAGTACTTTCAAATTAAATAAAATTGTGACAATTAATTTTTTCTCCTACATCAAACCATATCAGAATTCCTAATATTTAGAAATTTAATATTAAATAAGATTCTATTTGTATAATCACAAAGTCTTTCCTTATTTGAATTATTATTTTAGAGAAATTATTATTCAAAGTTTTCTTAAAACTCTTTCGAAGTAATAGTGTCATTAAATGACTTTATCAGTCTTTCGTCTAGACATAGCGTTTACTTAAAAGGTATATAAATTATTTATACAAAAATGTACATAAATAATTTATACAAAAAATTAAAAGCTACAAAAAAGTGATAAACTTTTAAGGAAAAAAATATAGAAGTCCAATTATCTATATCTATAATCTATAATCTATCTATATCTATATCTATAATCTATAATCTATATAATATATTAAAAATGTGAAGGCCCTTAGAAAAGTAATTTAAAATTTTTACCCTTTATTAAAAAACTCTGCAGTAGACAAAATTGTCTTTTCAGTTATTTTCTTCAATTTTTTTTATTTTTTTTTATAATATTTAAAATTAAGGAATCCTAAAATATTTTGGTAAGAGAAAAATATATTTTAAAAATTAACGAATCATAAAATATTTGGTAAGAAATATTTCTACAAGGTTTTGACGTTGCATCATTACCCTTTGAGAATTGGATTCCTATTGAAAGTCCATAACTTGGTGTATTCTCTGGTAACCAATTTTCAATTGGACTTGATTTTTAACAAAAAATTGTGAAGTTTAATTTGGAATTAAATTTTTACCAAGGAAAACATCACCTTAACCAAAAAGGGAAAAAGTTAGTAGGTGATGCAGGTTTTATTAAGGTTACTTTTAAATATTTAAGAATAGTAATTTAATTATTTTTCTAATATTTAGGACATTTAAACCAACTAAAATTGTATTTTTTTCTTACTTAATATGTCAAATCACCAAATATTGTATAATTTTTTCTTAATTAAGACACCTATATATATAAAGAGAAAAATACCAACTTCACAAAATTCAATCCTCGTGTATGCTTCTATAACCTCCACAGTTTTCTTCTTCTTCCGTGAATGTGTGCACTTCTTTTTTTGTTTAAATCACTTTTCTCAAGAGAAAACACCACATCACAGAAATCCTAGGTATGCTTCTAAATCTAACACTTTTCTTCCTTCCTTTTTTCTTTAAGAGATATGATTGCTTCATGACAATCAAGTTCTTTAAGTATTATTATTTCTTGGTTGTTCTTTAGTCTTTAGTAGTTTTTCTTGATTTAGTTTATTGTTAATTCTGTTTTTAATGCGTTTATATGACTTTGTAAGAATATTTTCGGTGTTCATGAAAGTGCTATTGAGAGTTAGAGTTAGCTCATGATGAGTTCTACACTTTATCTCTATGAGGTAGAGGTAAGGTTGTGTACATTCTATCCTCGCCAGACCCCACTTGTGATACTGATACTACACTACTATGTTTTGGTTGTTTCTTTAGGTTTCAGAAAGATATGGATTCAAGTCCTCTGGTGTTTTCAGAAATCAAAGTATATTAATTTTTATTATTGCACTTTTGTTCCTTTAATTTTTTAAATTACTAAATATAAATTGTTCCTCTGCATATTTTGATAATGTAGCGAGTTACTGTCTAGAAAATCTAATGTACTGCATGTGGTTTTTTCTTGTTTAGGCTCCTATGCATCGCCAATGTCAATGTTAATGTTAATTACTATATAGGTTGTTAATTATTGTTGTAAGTTTTAGGATTAGTTTATATATACATATTACCAAGTACCAACTAACCAATATTACATTATGTATCTTTCTTTGTTTAGGTTAAGGATTTAGTTAGAATTTTGAAATCAAAATAAGTTCTTAAGAATGAGGAGCTAAGAAGCTAATATCTTCTATACCCGTAACTACATTGTATGCCATTTAATTGTGACTTGAGATAATTTTCTAACTTTCCTATATATTAAACGGAAAAAGGCCTAAAATGCCCTTCAACTATGTAAAATGGTTCAAAAATGCCCTCCATCTACCTATAGAGCCTAAAATTGTCTTTTTTCATCTAGCTATTGGGCCTAAAATATCTTTTTTGTCTATCTATTAGGCCTATTTTATCCTTTTATTTAGGCAAATTACATGAAAAGGTCATCCTTAAAACTATATTACATAAATAATAGTACTTTTTCAATATTACAATTTTTTTTTTTTCTACATATATAGCCATTTTAAAAAAATCAGAAAAGATAATAATAATTCCTAATTTAATGTTATAACTAATTATCAGTTCACCTTAATTTAAAATATATACTTTCAATCTTCAAATTAAAAGTGAAAAAGATAATCCCTACTTTCAAATCTTTCTCTCTTATATTCAAAATTCAAATATTTTTAAATAAACTAAGTATTTTATCATTTGCCCGTGTATGTTTCATTTTGTTTTTATGTATGTTAATCATGTAGTATTATTTTATTATCGTGTATTTTTAATTCTAATGTAATGGGTTAACCATAATTTTTTATTGATAAATATTTATGAAATAAAAGTCATTATGTTGGAAGTACAAATATACCATGTATTTTTGCTGTATAAATATAATTTATGACAAAGTTAGATTATTATTATTATTATTATTATTATTATTATTATTATTATTATTATATTTTTGATATAATTTAGGGAAAAAATATTCATGGTATATCTCATTATGTCGGAAGTACTTTTCTTGTTAAAAAATTATTTATTAAATATAAATATATATTTTCAGTATTACATGGTATAAACTTTTTATATTTAAAATATATCATGTATGTTTATGGTATAAATATAATTTATATGGTATAAATATAATTTGTATTGTATAATAGACCATACATTTTTGTGATATAAATATAATTTGTATAATATATAAATATACCATGAATTTTTATGGTATAAATATACCATATATTTTTTATGGAGGCATCGTGATAGCAGACAATAAAAATGAAAAACATAAAGTTTTGATTTAGTATATAAAAAATAAATGAACAAAGGCTTCCATAAAATTAGTCAATAAATAAGAAATATGGGAATTCAACATATAATTATTTTTCTATATATTAGAATCTGTTATAAAAGAAAATATTTTATATGCTGTATCTAGCAACCAACTAATACGACTATGTATATGTAAAAATTAATATTGTGCACTATTTATTTGATTAATATTAATAAAAATGATAGGGATTTTATGTAGTTTGATAAAGATAAGTCGTATTATATAATTTTTTCTTAAAAAAAGATAAAATATACCCAATAGGTAGATGGAAAAAGTATTTTAGGCCCGATAGGTAGACATGAATGACATTTTAGGCCCAATAGGTAGATGGAGGACATTTTTGCACCATTTCACATAGTTGAAGGACATTTTAGGCCCTTTTCCGTATATTAAAAGTACCAATATTTGTAGTGAAATATTATTCTGTTCGTCACTAATCCTATTTAGCAAGGATTAGCGATGAATGAGTTATGAATTATCAAAAAAATATTCTTTGCTATGTTAATTTAGCGATGGATTAAGGATTCTTATCATTTACTACTTTTTATTTAAGTACTACAACAATATTGACTCATAAAATATGTGGGAGGAATTATGAAAAATGAAGGACTCCTAAAAATATGATAAGAGGAAAATATATGAAAATATAAGTTCAAAGGAATATCAAGTATAGACATCGGTAGAATAACTAAGGTTGTGAAGAAAAGTGTGGAGTTGAGAAATTATGTTGTGGAAAAGTATAGTAGGTGTTTGTTGAATTGTCCCTTGGATTTAAATAGATCCACGAATTATCGAAAGCACCGCTTTTTCAATATGTGTGGCTTCTCTCTTGTATACAATCAAATTGTATGGTGAACAAAAAGGAAAAATATTATGAAAGGTAAGTTGATTTTCATTCATTATATTTTAGTGTCAATGCTTATTTAATCAAAAATTCCTTCTGTATCTTTGACGTATTTTTTCCAATCTTACACTTCATCCTATAAAATTTTATTCTCCCTTTTTGATAATTTAACAAAGATTTATCTTGCATGAATTTTTTTTTAACTTTATCTTTTTTCAACTATCTTTTTACGAAAATAATTTTAGTATAGAAATAAGCAAGGGGCTAAAAGAAGCCTAATTCATTTTGAAAATATCATTTCGCACAAATCAAATACTCAGAATAAAAATATTTGGTTTCTCATACCTAATTAGTAGAGAAAATTGAAGGAAATGTGTCTTTTAAGTCTTGAATGAAGGATTGGTGACATTGACCAACTTAAAGGGTCAAACATCATTAGAAAACTTGATTAAGTTAATTATGAACTTGATTAATATTTTTAAAACTTTCTAATCTTTTCAAAAATACAAATCAACCCACACCCCTCTTCAATCCAAATTAATCAGTCCCTCTCCTCTCTCTCTTGACAGCTTCTCTCAACTCTCTCTCAACCAACAGTTCTGTAAAATTCTCCCTTCAATCCCCGACGACTTCAACCTCCGATGAAAAATAGTCGGGCGAGTTCCCTTTCGACTTTCAACCGTCAATCGACGTGAAGACTTCTCCGGTGACAACAACTTTGAGTTCTTCGTCGTCCCATTTTTTTTTTCACAGGTAAAAAATAATGAATAAACAGAGGAACTTGAGCCAACTACTCTTCTAGTATTGAAATGTGGACTAAATAAAACCCTAATTTCTAGCATTTCTTCTTCTTGTTGTCGTACTGTTGATTTAGATTTGTTGGTAATTTTTGTTCACAGTTGATGTTCTTAGTGTGTGTGTGTGATGTGTTGGTGTTGCTTGGTTGATTTATTGTTTGTCTTGGTAAAAATGGTGTTGCAATAGATGAAAAATCTGATGCAATAGATGAAACATCTGATAAGACAGATAAAGACATCTGATTCAACAGATGAAAACATCTGTTGCAATAGATTAAAATCCGATGCAACTATGAAAATCTGATGCAATAAATGAACAATCTAACAGATCATTCATCTGTTGCGACAAATGACTCTTCTGTTTGGAAGAAATCTAAATAATATTGATCCAACAGATAACACATTTTGCAATAGATGAGTGATATGTTTCAAAAGTTTAGTGATCTATTTTTATTGTCTCCAATGGTTTACTCATCTGTTGCAACAAGTTCGTTATATATTGCAACAGATAACATACCTAGTACAACATATTAGTGATCTATTTTTATGGTTTCCAATAGATTACTCATCCATTGCAACAGGTCAGTTATTTGTTGCAACAGATAACATACCTGGTGCAACAGATTAAAGATCTGTTTTTATGGTTTCCAACGTATTACTCATCTGTTGCAACAGGTTGGTTATATGTTGCAATAGATAAACTACCTGGTGCAACAGATTAGTGATCTGTTTTATGATTTCCAATGGATTATTCATCCGTTGCAACAGGTTGGTTATATATTGCAACAAATCAAATACCTGGTGCAATAGATTAGTGATCTATTTTTATGGTTTCCAACAGTTTACTCATCCTTGAAATAGGTTGGTTATATGTTGCAACAGATAAACTACCTGGTGAAAAAGATTAGTGATCTATTTTTACTATTTCCAATGAATTACTCATACGTACAACAAGTTGGTTATATGTTGCAACAGATAAACTACCTAGTGCAATAGATTACTGATCTATTTTTATGGTTCTCAATGGTCTACTCATCCGTTGTAATGGATCGATTATATGTTGCATCAGATAAAATATCTGGTGCAATAGATTAGTGATCTGTTTTTATTATTTCCAACGGTTTACTCATCCGTTGCAACAGGTCGGTTGTATGTTGCAATAGATAACATACCTGGTGCAACAAATGTGTGGTCTGTTGGAACTGTTATTTTACCATTGTGCATATTAGATTTACTGTTATCCTTTTTAATGATGCATTAATCAATTATAATATATTTTATGTTCCTATTAATTTAAGATAATGTGGCTCCCAAAAAAAAAGACCAAATTAAGTCCAAGTAAAAAAACAAGTACAGCAGCTCGGCTACATCCACCACTCTATGAGCTTTCTTTACAAGCATTATCTCAATTAGGAGCAGAAGATAATGAACATGGGGAGGAGGAATGTCTCAAAAGAGATGATCCAAATGCTAATAGCCTTTCCGCCGAAGAGTTGGTCAAAACCTTCAGCATTGATCGTTATCCTGTGAGAATACAATGCAATGGTGCCACAGATTTAATGGGTGATTTCGTGGTTAAGTCAGCCATGGAAAAATTTTCGACGCCTTCAAAAAAATACTTCAAGAACAAAAATTGGATGCTTATTTCAGGAAAAGCTGCTTTGGGCAATATCTTCATTTGCTGGAGGAAAAAAATGCTCGTTTCCAGATGAAAATGGTATATGATCTTCTCAAGCGTAGGTTTATGTATGAAAACAAAGAAAAGATGGATGAGGTATGGATAAATTACTGTGGCATGCCTGTTTGTTTTCATAGGAAGAAGTTTGTCATAGTTACCAAACTAAAATGTTATCCTCCTTCTCCTTCTCAAGTTATACCTACTCTGACAAAAAAAAAAATACTCCGCACACCCAAAAAAGAAAAAGGCAAGTCGAGTGATTGTGAGGACTTGGTGTCCATTGTTGGTAAAAGCTTTAAAAACAAAAATTTTATAGAAGCGTTGAAAGGTAAAGGAATCCCAAAGAAGCACAAGCAATCATTGTGCTTGGTTTGATTTGTACATAATATTCTTTGGGCGAGAGACGTTAATAACAACATAAGCTCCGGTTTAATAAATCTCTTCGAGGATCTTGAGGCATTTAATAGCTATCCTTGGGGATATGAAAGCTTCAAAATGACTGTCCAATATTTGTTGACTCCGTTAACGCTAAAGACAGTCAACTTATATGGCTTTCTATGGGTCTTCATGGTAAATATTTCTTTTATCATGATATAATTCATCATTTTTTTATTCAATAATGCTTTTGATTTATTGGTGTTATGTTATAGGCTTGGGCATTTGAAGTCATTCCTTATTTGAGACAACAAGTGAACTACCAGGAAAAAGTTTCCTGTTCAAGAATTCTGAGATGGTTATTGGCCAAAACTGATAAAAATGAAAAATTTCTTGATCTTTTCAACCCTCCGAAGGAAGCAGTAAGTCCAATTCTAGTCAAGTTTTTATTTTAATTAATGATTATTTTAAATGATTTCATCATTATTCTAATATATGTACTGATTATTTTAGATTATCCATTCGTGGCTTGTTCCGATCAACCGAGAGTTGAAGATGCCATTTTTTCTTATTTTTTGATCTGTACAAACTTTATCGAACCCTAAGATCGTTGATGGAATAAAAATGAAATTGTTTAGAGCAACAACCATCAGAAGAAAAATAATTTTGGAGGTTGGGCTTATTGTTGTTGATGATGGTAGTGGTAGTGGTGCTGCTGTTGGGGATAATAATGCTCCTCTTTCTGTTTTTGAAATAAAAAATCATTATGATTATGATTATACTGGTTGTACAGATTTTTCTCCAGATTTTTCCACATCTAGCGAATATTTTGCATGCAAATGTCAAGACTACAAGGAGAAAAATGATGGAGTGATTAATGCTATTAATATACTAACTGCTTCTGTAAAGGAAATGACTTCTAAGAAGGGTGTCATTCCATCAAAAAGTATTTCATATCCATACACTCCACTAGAGATCAAGGAGGCTAAGAGGAGAAGGAAAGATACTTCCAAGGCATCATCAAGCATTAAAAAAGTAAAATTGCAATGCCTCTATCTTTGTCTTGCACTGTTGTTCAGTGTGCAAGGTCCACATGAGAGTAGTATGAGCTGAAAAAGATGAATGTACATTATCTGTTCCAACAAACAAACAAGCACATATCTATTTTAACAGCTGATACATTTGCTGAAAATTATCAAATAGATATATTCATCTGTTGCAACTGTTGTCTAACCTGTTGCATCTGATGCATTATCTGTTGCAACAGATGAGTCTTATGTTTCAACAGATGGGATATCTGTTTGAAATTATCATACTTCTCTGATTTACCTGTTCAAATTTGTCCAAATAGATGATCCATCTATTACAACATAAGGCTCATTTGTTGCAATAGATGGACAATCTGTTGTATATCTGTAATTAGCATTGATAATTTCTGTCTTTCTAGGTGGATTTCACAGTAGAAGCCACTTCTGAAGAGCATAATATCACAGTTGATAATCCATCAACTGCTTCTAAAGAAGAAGAAAAAGTGGAGCCTGTCAGTTTGGGAGAATGAAAGAATTACCCATTTGAAGGATTCAACATCTTGGATGAGGCTCCAAAAAAACTAACACAATTGATAAATGACTATTCAGAATGAATTACTGATGGGCTGTTAAAGCATCATGTCGGCAGGTACAACGATCAATTTTTAAATTTTTAAAGATATTGGTTTATACGATTCTTGTTGTAAGAACGTGACATTAACACATATAAATCATCATGTAGAAAACAAATTGATGAATGCTACAAAGTGAATGAATTGAGTCTTGGTTTTGATATATTCGACTTTGTTGTTGCACATCCAAATAAAAAATTAGTTCTATTTGATGTCACAGTCCCAACTTGCTGGAATGATGAGGTTTAAATGACATACATATTACTATTAATTAATACTTTATTTAATTGCATCTGTATATTAATTTTTTTGTCACGTAATCTAAAATATTTGATAATATGTGCAACATATTGATGTTATTTTTTACTACCTCCGAAAGAAGGACAAGTTGCAAATACAAAAATAATACAGATACACAATAGGTAATTATTTGTACAAAGTTTACATCAATAATGCCTACAATAGGTATTGTCAACAACAGCCGGAAGTTTCCCGAAATGAGGAATGCTTAATCAACATCATCAAAGGTTTTATCATTTTGGCTGGCTTACCTTGACATTTAGTTGACGAAGTGTACATCCCAATCAATTATGGTGATGAATTCCATTGGGTGTTGGCTGTCGTCGTTATAAAAGAGAGGGGCATCCGAGTTTATGACTCGATGTTGTGAAGGAGACATTCCGGGCTATCGTCTGACATACAAAAGCTAAACAAAATATTGCCTACTTACCTTGATATGAGTGGATTTTTAGAACAAAAGGTTCGTACTTATTGGTCGACGATTGAAGCATACCAAGATAAAATGGGTAATCCATTTGATGTACAATATGTTAAAGGAATTGCTCAACATACCATTGGTAGCCTGTAAGTTTAAGTGTCATGATTTAGTTTCATTTCACAAATTTCACAACGTTTGCATGAATAGCAAGATATGGATTATCTATTTTTTTAAAACGCAGGGATTGCGGTCTTTTTGTTGCCGCGTACGCCGAGTATTTGAGCGATGGATTACAAGTACCAAATGATGAACTTGATGCCGGATTACTCCACAAAATATATGCTTCTCTTTTATGAAAATAAAGAGAAGCAAAAGCTCAGAAGCCGTACGCTAGCGACATTAAAGATCCACGACAACCAAAGCCAAATTCCGCAGCACTAGATGAAGAACAACTTGTCCATATTGAGTAGATCTTTATAGCTTGAGTCCATCAATTTAATAACCTATCCTTCTTGGTTTAACTTGTTGATTTATTTGTAGAGTAGATCATTTGTACCCATAATATTTTTTTATATTTTATTTATTTGTTGAGTTATTTCATGTAATTTCCGAAGGCTTTAACTTTTTTAATGCTGTCTATAAATATAATTTAATCCTTAGTTTTGAACATGTTAATTGAAATAGAATACTAGTTTTAAATATCGCAACAGATAATACATCTGCTGCAACAAACGACATATCTTATCAAATAAATTTAGACATATGTTGCAACATAAGATGCAACACGTAGGTCATCTGCTAGAATTATATAACAAGCCTTCCTACTTTCTGGATTTTCCAATAGATTACTTATCAATTGCAACAGATAAATTATATGTTGCGACAGATTGGATATCTGTTGCAACAGACAAACTTGTAATACCCCGTACTTCTACCTATCTTAAAATCATCCCAAAGATATTAAAGACTTATTTTAAAAGATGAATTCACTTTTATACATGTGGTATTTTCAATATTTTAACTTTTTGTCATGTGGTAAATTCAATAAGCTTTCCATCGATACCAAATTCGCCCAAATCCGACACTCAGGCGAATAGTTAGAGCCTTTTTAGTGAGACAGTGTATCACTTGAGCCATCAGCGCGTCACAGAGCCAGCTTAAATGGCAATTGTCAATTTCTAGTGTTACTCCACGATAGTGGCGCGTCACGCCAAATTTGAAGGTCGCAAACAAAGTGGCAACGCGATAACTCCTCATCGCGCCACCATGCAATTTCCCATTTGTCACTTTCCAGAGACACAGTGCGATAGCATCGCGTCGTGCCATGAGTTCAATCGGGAAATTTTCACAGAATTTAAATATGCGTCCAAGGGTTAAAAGGATCAATTTTATACCCCTATATAAACCCAATAACATTTGGTTCAGCCATATTTCACCCAAAATATATTATTTCTCTCAAGTTTCTCTCAAGAACAAACTGGGGTTTTCAATTGGGAATTCAAATCCAAGACTCAAATTCAAGAATCTCTCCGTCAGTCTTCATAGAATCAAGAACTAAGATATGCACAGTGTTGATTCATGGACTCCTTTTGTCCATAAATCTCAAGAACCCTATTTTAAACTATATGTCATGATGTTCTTGTTTTGAATTGATTATATTCATGTTGTTATTGTTGTATGATTGCCAAGATTGTATCTTTATCATGTTTTTATGAAACCATGTTAGTATAGGGTTGAAATTCATACAATTGAGTTAAATTGTGGAACTATGTTGTATTAAATTGATAATCATACCTATGCCCTAAGTGTGCATGCAAGTTGTTTGATAATATACCCCAATGAATGAATGATGATCAAGTACTTAGTTTCCATGTGTCAAGATCATGTCATGCCTCTTAAGTTATGCTATACCTATTTGATTAAGATGATTTCCATGCTAAACCTATGCATTGTGATTGCTTGATGGGATGTTCATAAGATTAGAAGCACGAAATTATGCCATGTTTATACGCATTACTATCCATGTACAACATTATGATGATCATGTGCTTCATGAAATTCCCAACTATGAAATTATGAATTGTTGATATTGGTCATGTGATCAAAAGTAGTGAGTCCTCATCCTTCTAGGACGATATGATTTGTTATTTCATTATTTCAGTGCTTAGTTACTTCAGTAGACGGAGTTACTTAGGGACATGTCCCATCAACTTTACAGTTTTTAGACAGTTTAGAGGCTTTTAGACTACAGTATGTTCAGACAATATTTCAGTTATTTTAGGTATTCAATACTCCATACTTATGTTGTGTTTTATCAGATATTTAGTTTGAACCTTACGGCCTTACAGCTTCTATCCAATATTTTTTTATAGTGTATATATATACAGTATATTATACAGTGTACAGGTACAAATATCAGTCATGGGTTAGATTTTGGTCCTTCGGGGTCATGAGCACCATGTGGCATTTCGGGTACTACATTCGAAGTGTTACAAACTTGGTATCAAAGACAAAGGTTCAACAGTGTCCTAGGAAGTCTGAAAAGCCGCATCTAGTAGAGTCTTAGACATGGGTGTGTTATGCACCACACTTATGTGCAGGAGGCTATGAGATGTTTTAGGAATAGTTTCCCTTCTTTCAGTATTTATGTCGTGCCAGTGAGCATAGGCTCAAAGTTAAACTCTCAGTCTAATCCGCTTCTTCCTTTCATTTACAGAACATGCCTCCTAAAAGGACTAACGAAAGGGGAACCGAAAATCAGTCAGCACCTCAGCCCATCCAGCTAGAATCTCTGGATGAGCATGTCTCTCATGCAAAATTCAGGACTACATTTAATACTCTAGCCAGTTCAGTCGCAGATCAGAATGAACGACCAACTGCTATTCCAGCCAACCCAGTGGCAAATTCTATTGCAGCCAGGATTCAGGACTTCACCCGAATGAATCCTCCCGTATTCTCCAGTTCTAAGTCAGGAAAGAATCTATAGGAGTTCCTCGATCAGGTTCAGAAAGTCACAGACATCATGGGAGTGACTTCCAGTGAGAGTGCCGAGTTAGACGCCTATCAGCTACAAGATGTAGCCCATATGTGGTTCAAACAGTGGAAGGTAGACAGGGGTACAAATATGGATCCGATAGATTGGGAAGAGTTTGCTATGACTTTTTGACATAGGTTCTTTCTCATAAGCCAGAAGAAGTCTAAAGAGTTAGAGTTCATCAATCTCAGAAAAGGTATCATGAGCGTAAAACAATACTCCCTTAAGTTCACTCAGTTATCCAGGTACGCTCCCCATGTAGTAGCAGACAGTAGATCCAGAATGAATAAGTTTATATCTGGGATATCAGGTAGAGTGGTTAAGGAGTGCAGAACTATAATGTTGATTAAGTATATGGATATATCTAGGCTTATGGTCCATGCTCAACAGATTGAGAAGAAGAAACTTAAGAAGAAGGAGAGAGAAAATAAGAGGGCCAGAACAAGTAGTTATAGTTTTGCTCAGTCAGGGTGGCAGGGTGGTAATCATTTTCAGTTGTGTCAGAAATGTTCAGCCCCAGTTCACCCTACAGCTAGTGCACCAGTACTAAAGTTCAGAAATGATCATAGGGATGAGGCATCAGGCTCCATGGCCTAGGGTAGTGAGAGCAGGATTCTTACTCATCCGCTTTGCGAAGAGTGTGCTAAGCATCATAAGGGTGTGTGTAGAGCCAGCAGTGGCGTGTGTTTCGGATGTGGTTAGTTTGGTCACAAGGTTCGAGATTTTCCTAAGCCCTATCCAAGAAGTAAGCACGGTCGCCCTTCAGCTCAGTTCGGTCACCCGAATCAGCAGGGTGCTAATTCCAGTGTTATCGGTGGGCAACGCCCAAACAAACTCTATGCACTTTGCTCCGAGCAGGATCAGGAAAGTCCTCCTGATGCAATTACTAGTATTTCACAGATCTCTCATTTATATGTTCAAGCTTCTTCAGATTCATGAGTTTCTTTTCTTTTGAAACCTTGCATAGCAGTTAAACTTTGGGGTCAGAAAGTCAAGCCTTCAGATTCTAGTTATAGTTCCAGTATGTGTAGATAATTAGTAAGGGAAGACGACTCCCGACCCATTCCTATCTTAGTGCAAAGTTTTGTACTATAGTCATCATGATATTTATGCTTGCTACCCATTTTAGTTCTACGAATACAGCTTATAACCATATGCTTCTCAAGAAATAGTGTGTGTTCCAAGTTCCTAGTATAGGAATTACGGTTCACTTAGTGTCATGAATCATATCCCATGAAACACAGAAATTTTAGAATCAGGTCATGCAACTCATGACTCATGTACTGATGTCAAGATTTACAGTATGCTCGACCCATATGACTCATGTTCCATTTTTAGTGAGCAGCCAAACACAGTAGTGCCATGTACACCCTCATCTTAAAACCCTTGATAAATCTATGATTTTTGTATTCTATTCCTCAGGACTCAGTTAAGTGTCAAATTTGATATATCCCTAGCGTATGTTAATTGTCCGTAAGCAATTATCAGAACTCAGTTACAGTTTTAGTGTTTAGTTTCCGTAATCAGCATTTAGTCCCAGAATTAAATACATCAGCACCAGTCTAAACCTTAGTTATTAGAAATCAACGTTTAGTCTCAATCACCATTTTAGTTACGATCTCAGTCCCAGTTCTAGTCCAATAATCAGATCAGAAATTTAGTCTAGTTTTAGGATAGCTTGACAATGTTACAGTTATCAATACCTCAGTTTACAGAATGTTCCCAATCACATTAGACGCGTAGCCTAGTATTCTTGAGGTAATATAGTTTTTACTTATTCATGATCAGTTGCCTTATGTTATCCAGTCAGTCATTACCTTTTATGCATGATACTCTACCGCTTCGATTAAACTGTTCAGACTAAGTGCAGACCATCCTTACAGACTTAGTATTCAGCTATAAGTATTTCAGTTAATTGGATAAGTCATTACGGTTATGCTTTCGTGCTCAACACCCACATGAATCTTTCAGTAGTTTCAGTTGCAGTGGATGAGGCTTAGTTACTTCATCTTAGATAATGTTCATAGGTCTCAACTCATCTTACCGAATCTCAGTCAGGTTATGACTTTCTTACTCAGCTGTCTTATACAGATAAATTCATACAGTTTGGTTTCCATGTCCCTAGCTATGCGTTCTAGCTGAAATTTCATGAAAGAATACAACCATTCTAAGATGAACCAATTAGATAGATGCAAGCTCAGCTCAATTCATATATCATGCCTTAGTTTCAGATCTCAGATAACTAGTTATGACTCAATTCCTATGTGCCTTGTGCATCACCTCAGTTTTTCTCAGCAACTCAGCCCAACCAGTATTTCTCAAGGGACCTAGTGTACCAAGGGGGAGATACACTATATTCCCCCAAACTTTTAGGATAAAAACATGCCGCTCTCTTCTCGTAACGAATCCAGTTTGGAGTAGTGAGTACCCATAAGTTGACCCTCTAGCTCTAATCATGGTCGTATTCCATGTACTCAAGGTACTCAGTTCAGATCATAATATTCAGCTCATGTATCACGTTTCATACCCAATTATGTTCTCATATTTCCGCTCATGTATATTAAGTAGTTAAACTCAGACTTAGCCCAAGGCAATAGCTTTTCTTAAGCTTATCCAGTTTTATGTTTAGATTTCAGTTACAAATATGGTATCCAGTTCCATGCTCAATTTTCATTTCAAACTTGGTCTCTTTACCCTTCCTTATATATTCAGTCACATGTTCATGAGTTAGTTCAGTCATATATTCACGCATCATATATGCGTGATCAACTTATCAATACTCTCAATCATACATTCATGCATCTGCTCAGTCATAAAATCATGCATCAGATATGCATGCTCAGTATGAAACTCAGTAATGCCAATTATGTAGTCATGTTTCAGTTGGGAATGATCAGTATGCACTTTAGATTATCATTTATTCCATCTAAATCAGTCTTATTTGAGGACGAATGTTCCCAAGGGGGAGATATTGTAATACCCCATACTTTTACCTATCTTAAAATCATCCCAAAGATGTTAAAGACTTGCTTTAAAAGATGAATCCACTTTTATACATGTGCTATTTTCAAAATTTTCACATTTTTTAATGTGGGAAATTCAATAATCTTTCCATCGATACCAAATTCACCAAAATACGACACTCAGACAAAGAGTTAGATCCTTTTTAGTGAGACAGTGTATCACTTGAGCCATCAGCGCGTCGCGGAGCCAACTTAAATGACAATTGTTAATTTCCAGTGTTGGCCCGTGATAGTGGTGTGTCGTTCCATACTTCCAGGTTGCAAACAAAGTGGCAACACAATAGCTCCATGTCGCGCCACCATGCAATTTCCCATTTGTCACTTTCCATAGCGCCGCGTCGCGCCATGAGTCCAAATCGGGAAATTTTCACAGAATTTAAATATGCGTCCAAGGGTTAAAAGGTTCAATTTTTTTACCCCTATGTAAACCCAATAACACGTGATTCAACCATATTTCACCCAAAAGATATTGTTTCTCTCAAGTTTCTCTCAAGAACAAGCTAGGGTTTTCTATTGGGAATTCAAATCCAAGACTCAAATTCAAGAATCTCTCCGTCAATTTTTATAGAATCAAGAACTAAGGTATGAACAGTGTTGATTCATGGACTACTTTCATCCATGAAGCTCAAGAATCCTATTATAAACTATATGTCATGATGTTCTTGTTTTGAATTGATTATATTCATGTTGTTATTGTTGTATGATTGCCAATATTGTATCTTTATCATGTTTTATGAAACCTTGTTAGTATAGGGTTGAAATTCATATATTTGGGTTAAATTGTGGAACCATGTTGTATTAAATTGATAATTATACCAATGAATGAATGATGATCAAGTACTTAGTTTTCATGTGTCAAAATCATGTCATGCCTCTTAAGTTATGCTATACCTATTTGATTAAGATGATTCCCATGCTAAACCTATGCATTGTGAATGCTTGATGGGATGTTCATAAGATTAGAAGCATGAAATTATGCCATGTTTATACGCATTACTATCCATGTACAACATTATGATGATCATGTGCTTCATGAAATTCCCAACTATGAAATTATGTATTGTTCATATTGGTCATGTGATCAAAAGTGTCAAGCCTTGTCAGTTTCATTCTATCTAGTCCTGGGGGTACTTTTACCCGACAATTTAGCTGTGTGCCTAGAGCCATGTCATGTTTTCATGATACTCTCAGTCAAGCCATGACCAGTTGAATTCAGTCAGTCGTGTGACTCAGGAAAACTCAGTAAACTTAGTATCAGTCCAGTCCCATTCAGTAATCTGAGTAATCTAAAAAATCTCGGTGATCTCAGTCAGTCATCTTATCTTAGTAGAATTCCATCAGTCAACGAAACTTAGTGAACTCAGTTTAGCTCCGATAAATAATACCATTAGTATCAGTTCAGTTCAGTTAATCAGTTCAGTGTCTATTCAGTTGGGAGTAGGATTCAACATCGAGTGAACCCAAGGGTGGGGACTCACTTGCTATTCAGTGTAGGGTGTGATCCTTAAAAGCAATCCTTGCATTCCAAAACTACCCAACCAGAGTAGGTTGAGATGTACCCCTATGCGTAGGGCTACTAATACATCTCGTTTTGGGTTATTCCTATAAGAGGGTTGACGAAGGATCTTTCTATCAGAGAGGGTTACCTCACAGCTTGTCTTTACCCGTAGCACGGTATTAACACCCTTCTAGCTGGGGTTATAGATTGGACTATACCAGTTCAGTTTTGGGGCATGTTGGTTAGATGATTACCTCCCACCGTCTCAGTTTCAATCTCATTTTTAGTAATAGAACTCAGATAGTTCTATAGATTTTAGGACTGTTAGATACAGTCACTCAATACAGTATGGAACTCAGCTAGTTCTATCAGAACTTAGACTGTCTGATACAGTCACTCAATATCAGTATACTAGTTATACGAAACTTATGTTATTAGTATTCAGGTTCAGGATTGTCAGATACAGTCAACCAGACCTGTTCTTCATAATTAAAACTATCGAAAAACAGTTATTCATGTATCCATAATGTAGTATCAGTCCCTCAGTATTCAGTATCCCAGCATCAGTAAACTCAGATGTCTGTAAATCCATGTTATCAGTAGACTCAGTAGTCATAACTTAGTATTCAGTCCTATCACGATCTCAGTTACAGTTACATATTCATGTATGTATTATCACGTTCATATCATTCAGTCAGTTAGTGTTGTCCATGCATATGAACCCTTTTGCATTCAGCCTACCTCACTTGCATACCAGTACATTCAAAGTACTGACGCATTTGTGCTATGGTGTCTTATACCATAGGTTCAGAGACAAGATCTCCAGAGCATCAGTAGATTCCTAATATCAGTAGTCAGTCAGCAGTGAGTCCTCATACTTTGAGGACGATATGATTTGTTATTTCATTATTTCAGTACTTAGTTACTTCAGTAGTCAGAGTTAGTTGGGGACATGTCCCATCAACTCCATAGTTTTCAGACAGTTTAGAGTCTTTCATACTATAGTATGTTCAGACAATATTTCAGTTATTTTGGGTATTCGATACTCTACACTTATGTCGTATTTTATCAGCTATTCAGTTTGAACCTTACGACCTTATAGCTTTTATTCAGGATTTTTTTACAGTGATATATATACAGTATATTACATAGTGTACAGGTACAAATATCAGTTATGGGTTAGCTTGTGGTCCTTCGGGGTCGTGATCACCGTGTAGCATTTTAGGTACCAGATTCGGGGCATTACAAAACTGGGAAACATCTATTAATGCAACAGATGACCAACCTATTCCAACAGATAATCAATCTATCACAACAGGTATTATATCTGTTACAACAGATATACTATCTGTTGCATTATAAAAATTCAACTTGGTCAGTATAAAAATTATTGCCACTATATGTAAAGTGAGATGGCTTGAAATAAAAAATTATTATCATGTTCGTCTCCATCTTTGTACATATTCTTCTTTATACACGGGTTTGAACCATTTAGTTAGTACCCCATAAGGCCAGACCCATTGCATCTTTCCCACAACGGCATCGCATATACCGGTCATTTTTGTGCTAATCAGCAAATACTCGATGTATGCAAGCGAGTACGGCCCACACACTGCACCAGTTTTATTTTTTTGGGAGCTAGATGTTCTTATTTAGACCTTTAAAATCCCATGATTCCTTCATCAAGACTTCAGGTGAAAAATAATCTATCAACTTATTTTGCGTCAGCAACTTGGGAAACAACTTCAAGAGTGGTTGCATATGGGCTAAAGACATGTCTTCGCTAAAGACAGGTAAGTTGCAGTAATAAACCTTAATCTTTTCTTCGTAGAGTAGCATCTCAACAGCAAGAAAATGTTTGACTTCTACATTCATGGCTGCAAGGATTCTCTTTACCTTGGTCTAGCTCTTGCCGTGTAGATATGGCCTCTTCCCTCTAACATATTTAATCACTTCTTCATCCCATTGGAACCTAAAAACTAACTTATCAAAGCCCGAGCTACCAGAATCAGCTAGCTTACAGATATCAGCGTACCTATCCTTAAAATTGTTATAGAAGTTGAGGTCCATTATCCTATCAGCAGCATCATTATCATCCGGGTACGCTAATTTCCTGCCCCTCACGAGGAAGAGAATTTCATCAACATACTATGGTATAAGAAGACAATTTTTAAATAGGTTAGTAATTGTAAAGAATAAAACACAGTGGAAAGAATTTGATGCAGAGGATTCTCTAAATTATCTTACAAATTACCCAGCCAATGCAACTTATGCAACAGATGTGTATTATGTTTCAACAAAATACCAAGCTGTTGCAACAGATTACATATCTGCTGTGTAGATTCTTCTTCATGGAGTAGATTGGAAGGCTAGGTTAGTAAAAGTAAACTTATATTGTCATCGTACCACTCACACATATTTGTCATATTCGTGAGGACTTTTGTGGCAAATGAATGCATGGTGTATTCTTTTTGAACCTTCGTCCTGCTATTCATGATTTCTTGCAGTTCCTTCTTCTTCTCCTTGCCAAGTGCCACAAATATGTCCAACTTCTTTAGCATCCCCTGAACTTTAACAACTTTTGAAGCAGGAGGAGTTGTAATTTTTGCTAGTTTTAGAACGGAGAGAATTTGTCTAATTTTTCTTCTCTTTCTCCTAACCGCCACTGTAGGAGTGCATGTCTCTCTTACCTCATTGGATGGTATGACACCCCTCCTAGATTTCAACTTCTCAGAAGCTTTAGCAATAGACTCTAGCTTTTTAAGGAGTTTATTCTCTCTGTCCTTGCAGACTTTGTATTTGCAATAAGAATATGTGGGTAAAGAGGGGTGAGAGGGACCACTGTAAGGGTGGAAGGGAGCGGCGTAGGGGTGAGAGGGACCTGTGCAAGGGGTACTTTCAAAAGTATTTATTTTTTATGAGAACCAATATGCTTATAATCATGACTGGAAACAATAGCAGCATTAGGATGGTTGCCACAATCATAAATAACTCCACCGTCAATACCCCCAGAAGAAGCAGTCGGATTTGTTGTAGTGTGAGGTTGGTCGTAAAGAGCTTCAATATTTGGCTGACCTTTCCTAACTGCTCTTCTTATGAATATTGCTCCAGCCAATTCCTTCTTTATTAACTCCACCATTGGGTCTTCTTTTGTATCAACAAGACCCAGGGTAAGAAAAAAAGTCATCCCCAGCTCATCAACGGTAGGGACGATCCAAGGATGCACAACCAATAAAAAAAGACAGGAGGCATTTAAATCATATAATAATAATTTGCAGTCAGTTGGGTTATATGGATCTTAACACAACCAACTTATACAACAGACGATCTAGTTGCCGCAACAGCTGATCTGTATGTCGCAACAGATTGATAATATATTGCATCAGATTACACATCTATTGCATAATTTGCATCAGATGGGTAATCTATTGATTCAGGTTCAGAGAGACAGAGAAACAGTTGGTTAATCTATTGCGAAATATGGATCGTTTGTCGCAACATATTACCTATCTATTGCACTAGTTATAGTTGACGGGTAATCTGTTGCAACAAATGACCCATCTATCACAATAGATAGAACATCTGTTTCAAAATCTTTCTTTGAGGCAAATTATTTTAGTTGAAAGAAGACGTATTGCATCATCCTGAGGGTTAAATAGATCAGTCACCTTAATAAATTTTTTGCTCTTTGTTGCGCCAACCACCTGAAGATCCTTGGATGAGAAACCTTATCCGGATAATCCTTGAACTACTTTCGAAGGGGAGGAATGACTTCACATGCCCAAGATTAAAAAATGTAAACAGGAAGCAAGCAAAGTCATAATAACTATATTCAATATAAATTAATGGATGAGTAAAAATAGCAATCAATTTTACCATGAAAGCCCAGGGAAAGCCGTATAATGTGATCATCTTTGGGGATAGCTTTGTCAGTAAATATTCGACAGTCAAGTAGTGGCTGTCATATCCCTAGGGATAATCATTGAATTTCCCAAAATCATTGGCAAGCACCAACAAATCATGTTCTATGACTTTCCTAACGTCTCTTGCCAATAAAATGGAATGGACAAACCAAACTAAGCACAATTTCTCCCTGTAGTGCTTTGGTATGTTTTTATTCTCGAGATTCGCCATCAAATCCTCCTCTTTGTAGCTAGGTCCAACAACCTATCTTTTTTTACCTTGCATTTGTTGGACCCTTTGTGGGGTATTTTCTTGATGAGAGGTTCTTCTGGACGATCGCATCTCAAGCCCGTCACTATGATAAACTCTTTCAATCCAAAACAAATCGACATGCCACAGTAGTTGATCCAGACTTTATCCATATTTTTTTCTCCCTCCTTCAAATATTTATTATCCCCCACATAATTGATCCTGCGCTTGAGAAGGCTATATACCATGCTGATTAGGAAATGGAGAGTGCGGTCCTCAGACAGCTCAAGAAAGTATGCAAAGCAGCTCTTCTTAAAAACTCCATCTATGTTTTCAATCTTCATAATACTCCTAGTTCGTCAAAAGGTTTCCCCAACTGACATTTAGGTACAAGATCACCAAATACTGCATTAGGACTATTCATCGGCATCGCAACTCGAAACTTGTCAATACTAATGATTTTGACAGAATCATGCTGGGATTTCGATATTATTTCATGCCCCATTGGTGAGAAGGAGTTATCACTTTTCTCAGCTTCATTTTACCCTGACTGAGATTGTTTTAGAAGTTCCTCCGAATCTATCTGTACTCTAGCCTTTTTATTTGGTGATTAGAAGTTGATCCACTTTCTCCACTTTTAGTTTCTTTTCTTTTGGGAGACATCTTTTAACTACAAATAATAGAAAAATAAAAAAATACATTGCATTTGATATCTGCATAATTTTTAAAAAAAAGGTAAGACAAATTTCAATAAATTATTCTATGCCACATTACAAAAATATACTCCAATAGATAACCCATTAGTTGGAATAAATGGGGAATCTGTTTGAAGACCTATTTAATATCTCCCAACAGATTTTTCACCCACTGCAACAGATGGACCACCACCACCATAACCAATGCCACCAAGACCACCACTAATGCCACCAATACCAACACCAAGACCACCGACACCACCACCAAAAACACATATATCGACACCACCAACAACAGCCACCACCAGTACCAAAAACACCATTCAAAAATACCACGATAGTCAATAAAATATCGAGATAAAAACTAGGGTTTTCTCGGGCGCTTCCTACTTTTTAGCATCAAAGCACAAAATTGTTAACCCATTCTCGAAGATAATACAACTAAAAGTTTTCTTTTGCATCATTAACTAAATAACCCTAATTTTTTGAATAAAAAAAATGTAGAACTCTTCTCGAAATCTGTTACCCATGAAAACAGAGAAAACGACGGATACAAGTGAGAATGAAGTAAAAAATAACAACTATGTGGTTAAAAATGGGAAGAAAATTAATCTATTTTGAAGGGTTGGGTAGTTGTTGTCTGTATTATTGAGATAGAGAGAGAGAGAGAAAGGAGCGAGAAATTGAGATTTAAAATAAGGAAATTTTTTTCCGTAAATGGATGATTTGTATGGGTTGATTTGTAATTTTAGAAAAGACTAACAAGTTTTGAAATTGTTAATTTGGTTCGAATTGATCTTAATTAATTTTTAAAATTTTAAAAGATATAGTTTTAAAAATATTAAGTTAATGAGAACTAATTTCAACTTAGAGTGATCGATCAACGACTCAGATCGGGATGAATGCAATACCAACACCATGCAAATGCAATGACTCAATTGAAGTTGTTATTGACCCTGTGAGCTCATTCATTCATCCCTAGTTCCACCTAAATCAATTTAGGTACTATTAATCTTAACATTAAGTTAATGAGAAATTATTTCAACTCAGAGTGATCGATCGACGACTCGGGTCGGGATAAACGCAATACCAACACCATGCAAATGCAACAACTCATTTGAAGTTGTTGTTGACCCTGTGAGCTCATTCATTTATCCCTAGTTCCACCTAAATCAATTTAGGTACTATTAATATTAAAATTAATTTAATAATAACTCATTTCAACTCAGAGTGATCGATCGATGACTCAGGTCGGGATGAACGCAATACCAATACCATGCAAATACATTGACTTAATTAAAGTTGTTGTTGACCCTGTGAGGTCACTCATGCATCCCTAGTTCCATCTAAATTAATTTAAGTACTATTAATCTTAACATTAAGTTAATGCAAACTCATTTCAACTCAAAGTGATCGATCGACGACTTGGGTCGGGATGAACGCAATACTAACACCTTGAAAATGCAATGACTCAATTAAAGTTGTTGTTGACCCTGTGAGATCATTTATCCCTAGTTCCACCTAAATTAATTTAGGTACTATTTATTTTAACATTAAGTTAATGAGAACTCATTTAAACTCAGAGTGATCGATCGAAGACTCGGGTTGGGATGAACACAATACCAATACCATGAAAATGCAATGACTCAATTGAAGTTGTTGTTGACCCTGCGAGCTCATTCATTCATCCCTAGTTCTACCTAAATTAATTTAGGTACTATTAATCTTAACATTAAGTTAATGAGAACTCATTTCAACTCAGAGTGATCGATCGACAACTCGAGTTGGGATGAATGCAATACCAACACCATGCAAATGGAACGACTCAATTGAAGTTGTTGTTGACCCTGTGAGATCATTCATTCATCCCTAGTTCCACCTAAATCAATTTAGGTATTATTAATCTTAACATTAATTTAATGAAAACTCATTTTAACTCAGAGTGATCGATCGATGACTCGGGTTGGGAAGAACGCAATACAAACACCATGCAAATGCAATGACTCAATTGAAGTTGTTGTTGACCCTGTGCGCTCATTCATTCATCCCTAGTTCCACCTAAATTAATTGTACTGAAATCTATTGCAACAAACGACTGAGTTGTTGGATATTTTCAAATAGATAATCATACCTGTTGCAACAGATGACATATCTGATTTAATTATCAAATAAATATTTGCATCTGTTATGACAGATGACTAGGCTATTGGAAAATTTCAAATAAATATTGATATCTGTTATAACAGATGACATATCTGATTTCGTTATCAATAGACATTTACATCTGTTGTCACAGATGACTGAGCTGTTGAGATTTTTCAAACAGATATTTATATCTGTTGCAACAGATGACATATCTATTTAAAAATCTTTTTTTTTCTTTTAATTTTAAAGCAAGCTTCTGTTCTAGTAGATAAAGTAGTACTACTAAAGGCTGTAAAAACTGTTTCTTGGATAACTCAAAAATCTCATTGAGTAGTCTTGTCTTGTCTTTTCAATGTCACCCGTTTTATTCCTTGTGCCCCTCAAATTATTAATGAATATTAATTAATGAATATGGAAACCCTTAATACTTCCTCCGTTTCATATTAGTTGGTCCTTATTGACTTGTCACACCCATTAAGAAAATATTAATTAGGGGTTTATTTTACCAAATTAGCCTTATTAATTATGCTTTGAAAATATAAATTTAAATAAATACACTTTGTTTAGTCATTTAATATTAAGGATAGTACATCTAGAAATTAGAATTATCTCATCTCTTCTTCAGCCCTAAATTTATTTGATTTGTCTCTCATCTTTTTCTTTCTCTTCTCATTAGGGTTATCACAACCTTTTTTCTCTCCTCTTTCTCATAAAGATCCTTTGGATCTAAACCGATCCATATCTTGGATTCCTTGACTGAAATTATTGTTTTGATCCTCTTTTGACATTAAGGTATGGTTCACTATTGCTCTTTCATTCTCATCTTCTTATTTGCAAGTTATTTACATCTGTTTTTTTATTTAATTACCATTTACCTATATCATATTTATTTAAAAAATTTGAAGAAACTTTTAATTATTGAATAAACGAACCGAGAATTTTTATTACAATATGCAAAAACAGTCATCTGTTGAGAGAAGTTTAAAAGCCTTGTTGGCAATATCATTTTTTTATATGTATTTTATTTGTTTCTTTGTTGTTGATGTTGTTATTGATATTGTTGGTGGGGTTGGCTTTGTTGAAACTTGTGGTGTAGTGTTGTTGATGGTGTTGGAACATAGAACGTTGCTTCTTTATTATTGATGATGTTGTTGGAACAAATATTGTTGTTTTCTTTGTTGTTTCTTTGTAGTTTATGTTGTTGTTGATATTGAAACAGACGGAGCAACTGTTGGAACAAATCAAACCAACAGTAAGGCTGGTTTGATGTATTCCAACATACTTCATATATGTTACAACAGACTCCATATCTATTGCAACATACTCCACACCTGTTGCATTAGACTCCAAATCTGATGTAATAGACTCCTTATATTATGCAATAGACTCCTCATTAGATGCAACAGACTCTACATATATTGCAACAAATGGAAAATGTTCTTTCTATTACATTAATTTTTTTCTTCTTCTTTGTAGATATAAGGAACTTAAAGTTGATCAACTTTAGCCTGACCATCATAAGAGGTTGCAGTAAAGATGGGTTCGGAGGAATAAGATGCATGAAGATGGAATCACTTCATATGTGGGAGGTATGTATTACTGATAATGTTATCATGGAAACACACATAGAGTACATTGGTTTTGTGAATATTGTTTTTACCGATTAGTCATAGATCATTCAAATAAAATATCTGCAATCTTACAGTTAAGTTTGGTAGATCCAAACTGATAAGGCTGAGGGACCATGAATATGGTTTTGATACCCTATTAAGATTTAATGTTGGTTGTTGATCATGTTTATTTGTCAAGCACTGTGAAGGGATCTAGTTTTGGTATCATTGTAAGGAGATTCAATAGCGATGGGACTAATGTTTAGGGTGCATTTGACTCTGAGAAGGCCTTTGAAGCCTAGCACTACATCTAACAAAAATGAAAAACCAATATAGTTATTGCCCTAGCCCAAATTTATATGGTTGGGTTACTTGGGGTGATTATTATATGCCAGTAGGTGCGGCAGGAGAATCTTTTTGAGGGAAATTTGTTGTTGATGAAAGACTATATTATCTGAGAGATAATTGAAGAAGAGACATAGGGTATAAAGTAACTCCTAGCGAATCTGGCCGATGAAATTATCTTAAAACATGAGAAATTTGTATCAAGTGCAAATATGAAAGTGTATCTGGTAATGACAAATCAATCTGTTGTTTCTCTAAGAGAAAAATAGTGCAGATAGTCACTTTGCTAGGGAGCTGCGACTAGGTAGCATGGTAGGGATTATCACCTAGATAGAAAATAGCAGAATACCAAGAAAGCTGACTTAAGCGAATCGAGGGTTGAAATGATGTGCAGTAAGTCTAGAAAACTTGCGCCAACAGAAACTGCAGTTAAAGTAAGGAATCTAAGCAATGGCGGCAATTTCTGAATTTTAAATTGCATCCCATGCCTTCTTGTTTGTGGTTCCAATTGGGTCCACTGCTGTCGACCCGATCGGAACCACAAACGTGATTGAAAGGCAAATTGAGTATCATCACTTCCAAAGCAATATGATTATAATTGATTGTGTTTTATAGCCTTAGCATGCTTTCAACATTTCTTGGAGAAGATCAGAGACTTTCTCTAGTTTTTGAATTTCGATAATTTTCAAGCTTGCCTCCAGCTTGCTGATTCTGTATTCAAACTTGTCGTTGCCATCTTCTATGTTGGTCAAGAGTTCCTAATCTCTTGTGAGCTCGATTAGGAATACCACCTTCAAAGTTGTGGCATTTTAGAAGACCTTTAGAATACTTTCTTTAGAAGCCTCAAAGGATATATGGAGGGTCGATGTGTTTGTTTAGGTCAAAATGTGTTGATACACACTGAAGATGTGGTCCCAGCAGTTGAACAACACACTTTTATCGAGCATTGCTCAATGCAGCTTGCTCAACTAATTTGATAAATTAATAAGTAAGGAGTTATGTAGCGTGTGATCTAAATCGACTATACCAAGCCTATCAAACGTTACATAACTCCAGGCTCATTACACTATCAAAATAATTGGCTCGATTTAGTGCACCAATCAAATAAGCTCAATCTCTCAGCCTTTTTGCCGACCGCTCCTCTCCAATATAGGTGACAAGATATCTACTATACAAAAGTCTACACCGTCACCAAAAATGCTTGCCAGGGAATAAGTCTTCAGAAGGCATCAACAGTAATCTCTCAATATCAAGTGATATTGAGATATTCCTAGTCATGCCTTCCCAAGACTTTTGCTACAGCAAGAATTTTTACTGATGACAAGATATCCACCATGCAAAAGTCTACACCATCAACAGAAATTCTTAACAGAGAGAAAGTCTTCAGAAGGCATTATTAATAATCTCTTAATATCAAGGAAGTCTTGTACTAAAGTTTTCAGAAGACATTAAAAAATAAGAAAGTTTTCAGCAATGACTACACATAATTATCATCAATAACCTCACCAGATTCACTCCTCGTATAAAAGAAAAGGCAAAAATATTTTTATTTACATGTTATTTATTTAACAAACCAAACAAAGATGAATTAAATGATGAATTTAGTTCATCTTTGTTTGGTTTGTTAAATAAATAACATGCGAATGCAAATGAAAATATTTCTGCCTTTTTTTTGTATAAGGAGTGAATCTGGTGAGGTTGTTGATGACGTAATTATATGTAGTCATTGCTAAAAACTTTCTTATTTTTGATTGTCTTTTGAAGACTTTCGTACAAGACTTCTTTGATGTTGAGAGATTACTAATAATGCCTTCTGAAGACTTTCGCTCTGGCAAGAATTTTCACTGACGGTGTAGACTCACATGTCAGATATCTTATCATCAGCAAAAATTTTTGCCATAGCGAACGTCTTGAGAAGACATGACTAGTAATCTCTCAATATGACTTGATATTGAGAGATTACTGTTAATGTCTTCTGAAGACTTGTACCCTGACAAGCATTTCTGGCGATGGTGTAGACTTTTGCATAGCAGATATCTTGTCATCTATATTAGAGAAGAGCGATCAACATAAAGGCTGAGAGATTGAGCTCATTTGATTTGTGAACTAACTTGGTCAAATTTTTTTGATAGGGTAATGAGCCTGGAGTTACGTAACGTTTGATAGGCTTGGTAGAGTCAGTTTAGATCACATGCTACGTAACTCCTTGCTTATTAATTTATCAAATTGGTTGATCAAGCTGCATTGAGCAACGCTTGATAAAAGTGTGTTGTTCAAATATTGGGACTACATCTTTAGTGTGCATCAATACATTTTGACCTTAAACAAACACAACAACCCTCTATGTATCCTTTAAGGCTTTTGAAGAACGTGTTCTGAAGGCCTTCTTTAATGCCACAACTTTAAAGGTAGTGTTCCTGATAGAGCTCAAAAGAGATCAGGAACTCTATACCAACTTCGAAGACGACAATGACCATCTTGAATACAGAATCAACAAGTTGGAGGCAAGCTTGAAAATTATCGAAATTCACAAACTAGAGAAAACCTCTGATCTGAAAACATGCTAGGGCTATAAAACACAATCAATTAATACATATTGCTAAGGAAGTAATGATACTTAATTTGCCCTTCAATCACATTTGTGGTTTCAATTAGGTCAACAGCAGTGGACCTAATCGAAACCACAAACAAAAAGGCATGATATGCAATTTAAAATTCAAAAATTACCGCCTTCGCTTAGATTCCTTACTTTAACTGCAGTTGTTGTTGCCGCAAGTTTTTTAGACTTACTGTATATCATTTCAACCCTTGATGCCCTTAAGGTTGCTTTCTTAGTCTTCAACTATTTTCTATCTAGGTGATAATCTCAACCACACAACCTAGTCGCAGCTCCCTAGCAAAGTATCCATCCGCATTATTTTTCTTTTAGAGAGATAACAAACAAATTTACATTAACGGATACACTTTCATATTTGTACTTGATTCAGATTTCTCACGTTTTAACATAATTCCATCGGCCAAATTCACTAAAAGTTACTTTCTATCCTATGTCTCTTTTTCAATTAGCTCTCAAATGACATAGTCTTTCATCAACTCCCATTTCCCTTGCAGGCATTATCCTTCAGCTCCTTCTGGCGTATAATCATCTTCTCGATCAACCCTTCCATATAAATTTGGGCCAGGGAAATTTCTATTGGTTTTCCATTCTTATTTGATGCAGTGCAAGGCTTTGAAGGTGTTCTCAGATTCCAATGCACACTTAAAGTTAAGTCCAATTGCTATTGGTTCTCTGCAATGACACCAAATATTGATCCCTTCTAAAAACTTGACACACATAAACTCGAGCAACAACCATCAATAATTCTTAACAGGGTAGCTACACCATTTTTATGAGGCCCTCAGGCTTATCAATTCGAACCCATCAAACTTAACTGTACAATGCAGGATCTTGTTTGAATGATCAGTGCCTAATCGGTTAAAAACTGCATTCACAAAAACATTGTACTTTGTGTGTGTTGTCCCGGTGACCTTATCAGTAATACTACTTAACTCACACATATATAATAGTGGATCCATCTGCACGCACCTTATTCTTCCTAGCCCATCTATGGCTTAAATTGAATAAACAGATGACTAGCAAGTTGCAACAGATGCCCCATCTGTTGGAAAAGCAAACTGATATATCCATCTTTTGCAATAGATTGTTAATATGTTGTAAGTTATCTGACAGATGAAATATTCTTTGCAACAGATTATCCATCTATTAGATTTATTTTAAAGTAATTTTCTTTTCTTTCTGAAATACAATAAAAAGATAAAATATTGTACTTAGATCTATTTTTTTTAATTTACATATTCAAAAAGTCACCAGTTTTATTTAATTATGGGATATGAACAGTCGTGACTTTTTATTTGACTAAGTTACCCCTTCCAATTCAATCATTTATAAATAGGTTCCTCCGGCCTCCTTTCCTTACTTCCTTCCTTACTCTCACTCGTTCATTCTACTACACTTACAATACAAATATGGATGATCCAGATTTGTATAAGAAGATTCATATCGAGTCCTTGCAGGAACTCCAGAGAGATTTGGTCAACTTCGGAGCAAGCCTGAGGGGGGCCCTGCTGCTGCCGGATGAAAATTGTTCGATTGACAATAATAATAGTAATAATAATAATAATATTAATGATAATAATAACAGTAGTAATAATAATTAGGTTATATTTTTTCTTTCTTTTAGCGTATGTGTTTTCCCTTTTTATATCGGATCTACCTATAAGGGATTCAAAAATCTATGTATATGTTTTGTTTGGTTTGGTTTGGTCAACTTTGAATTTTTAATTTTTATTTAATATTTAATTATCATTCTATTTATTCCCTATTCTCAACATGTCGACGGTTGGAGGTAGGAATTGAGCACTTGTGGCAATAGAGGGTGGTGAAAAGTCATGATTCTCCTAAAAACGATTCGTTAATAAATAATAAGGAACTAAATGATAGACACAATTTATAACTGTAAAATAAAGATTACTTAATTTAAAAAAAGTCACAACATTGGATTAATTAAGTTATATGATGATTGTTAAGAAAAAGTTGAATAGTCGTGACTGTGACTTTTTGTCTAAACACATTCAACAAACAAACAATGCTGCTGATGCATCAAATTTCTTATCTGTTGCTACTGATGAATCAGTTGTTATAAGAAATAAAAAAATCTCCTAAAATAGATGGTCGATTTGTTGCAACAGATATCTGTTGCAACATATGGGCTATCTGATGCAACAAATATACAATCTGTTGTCATAACTCAATAAAAAATTAGTTATTATTTTATTAAGAAACGGTTATTGAAAACCAGGTGTCTTCAATTTTTAAATTGAGAAAAAAAGTTAATTTAAATTTAAGAACTAATTAATAATAATAAGCTGAAAAGTCATGACTTGTCACAATAATAAAAAACTCACCAGCTTGATTTAATTAAGTCATTTCTTTTCATAGAATACAATAAGAAAATAAATGATATACACAATTTAAGCCGTAAAAAACTCACCAAAAATATTTTTGTTTTTAAATCCATTTTATTAATTTATATAATAAAAAAGTCAGCAGATTTGGATTAATGATATGATGATAAATTTTAAAAAAAAAGATAGATTATATGTTGAACCAGATAGATTATCTGATGCAACAGGTTATCTATTTTTTGCCATGGATGATATATCTGTTATCACAGATAAGTTATCTGATGCAACAGATATAAAATCTGTTGTCATAACTCAATATAAAAACGGTTCCTGGAAAGAACTAATTATTAATAATAATAAGCTGAAAAGTCATGACTTATCACAATATTGCTTAATTTAATTAATTCATAACTTTTTACAGTAATCAAGAATGTCACTAATAAATGGAAGTGAACAATTGCGCCTTTAAATCTGTTTTATTAATTTATATAATTAAAAAGTCAAAAAATTTGAATGTCATGATGATAATTTTTTTAAAAATATATATAGATTATATGTTGCAACATATATATTATCTGATGCAACAGGTTATCTATTTGTTGCAACAGATGTTGCAACAGATGATATACCTGTTGTCACAGATGAGTTATCTGATGCAACAGATATATAATCTGTTGTCACAACTCAATATAAAAATGGTTCCTGAAAAGAACTAATTATTAATAATAATAATTTGAAAAGTCATGACTTATCATTATATTGCTTAATTTAATTAAGTCATAACTTTGAACAGTAAGAAAAAAATATCATTAATAAATGGAGGTGAATAGTTGCGACTTTTTGCCTAACACATTCAAGTTCAATCCTCTATAAATAGGTCCCTCCTTAATCAATCATTCATTCTACTACACTCTATTTATTTCTTGCTCTTTTTACACCTTCAACTACTTTATCTTCAAGGACTTGATAGCTTTTTCCTGTCTTTGGTAAGTTTTTTTCTTGATTTTTGTGTAAATATACATTGTATTACATTCGAATTCTTTCTTTTCTTTACTTTTGTTTTTACGTGTGTGTTTTGTCAACTTATGCATTTTCTAGATATGGCTGATCCAGTATGGGATGTGGATATTTTACGAGATACCATGCGGAAACTGCAGAAGGAGGTTCATGACCTGCAATGGGAGTTGGCCGCCGTTAGAGTAAGGATACTGTGGGAGATCCGCAGGCTGAGGAGGGCGCTGCTGCTGCCGGTTGAAGATTGGTCGGCTGGCATACAAATAATAATGATGATAATGATGATAATAATAATTAAGCTTTTTTTATTTTAACTATGTATTTTTATTTTTTTTGTTTAATAAAAATTTATGTTTGATGCATTTGACATTTTAATTCTTATTTAATTTTCATGCTGTCTAATTTTTTTCCTCAACAAATGACATGTCTACAATTAAGGAATAATTTGAATCCAGTATCAATAGAAAGAGATCAACATATGAGTTGAGTTATCCATTGGGTTTGTGACAGGAGCTGTATTTTGTTGTTTGAAATAGATTATTCATCTGTTGCAACAGAATAATTATCTGTTGCAATAGATAAATATTCATTTACAACAGATTATTAATCTGTTGCAACAGAATACCCATCTATTCGATACATATTACGGGCACCTAGAACCATAAACATGAATCCAACATGAGTCTACTATTGTAACAGAACATTTATTTGGTGCCACAGATGATGGATCTGTTTAAACAAATTGCTCTTCTGTTGCATTCATGTTCGCGTGCTAGCTATTGTTGAAAAAACAACACACTAGCAGTTACCCAAATGACAAATTCAACTAAAAAGCATAATTTGAATTACCAAAGTCTCCTCTCAAGTAAATGCCAAAGTTGAAAGTGATGTACGAAACAAAATTTGACATAAGAAATTGGTCAAAGAGTAGCATTTGCGGTAACAACACCACCACCAAATAACTGGCTCTGATACCATATGTAGGGGGTGCGGATTAGGTGCGTAGTTTCAACTAGATAATAAATACGTAGGTATTTATTTTTATACTGAATATTATTGATTGGAATAATTTTCATTTTTATCTTCTTGACTTAAGATGTTTTATTAATTCATATTCTAGATTAGATATTATTGTGATTAAATTATCTAGTGTTTTAGGATCCTCGTTAGTAATATGTAATCTTTTATATTCTTGGTATAGACTATATAGTTGAGTTTCTATTTCTTTTAATGATTTATTCTTTTCGTAAGATGTATCCATTAATTTATTTAGTTTATTATTTTATCCTGTGGTAATTGCAGAGTTACAAATTTTTGTATAATAATTTATCCTGTCTGTACTGTAGTATATATCTAATTCTAAATTTTCTATGTCATTTATTATCTTGTGTTGTTCTTCTCGTAGTGAGTTTTTTAAATCATCTAAACTATCACATGTACTTTTTTTCTAAATTTTCTATGGTTTTTTCTATCCATATTAACTTTTCTTTTAAATTCTCCATTATTTCTTTAATTCGATTTTTATAATTAATTTCATCATTTAGGTTATTTTGGTTTTCTCTAGTTTTTCTTATATATTCTAACATCCACAGTCTTGATCTGAATAATATCCTTCTGGGTAAATGTCTTCGTATATCTGTTCTAACGCATTTATTGTTTCAATTTCGTAGTTTATTACTTCTTCTAATATTATTTTCTTAATATCTTTAATTTCTATGTCTTTAAGTATATATAAGATTAAAACCTTAAGGTAGTCTAAATGGTCTATTTTCTAAAATTGATATTTTATATCTTTATTTTCCATGTGTTTGTCTATATTTTTCATCTGTTTTTCTAGTAACTGTATGCTTCTCATATCTTTTTCTAAAAATTCTATGTAATTTATCATGCTAAGTATTTGTAAGAGTAGTTAGGTATGTGTGGTATATAATTTACTCTAGTCATGTAATATCTACCAAATGCTTTTTCTAATATGATTTTTCTTATATCTATTACTTTTATATCTTTAAGTGCATACAAAATAAGTATTTTAAATTTATCTACCATCACATCAGATAAATAATTATTCATTTTCATAAAATTGCTTTTTTCAAAATATTCCCTTCAACCATGTACATAACAAAATATAGTCATCTTAGATTACTATATACTAGATTATTCTTAAATAACATGTTCTTCGGTCACTATTAGCATGGTAATCTGGATACTTTTCCCTTAAACAGCGCCTCTACTCTGGTTACTCCCCACCACGGCTTCTTGCCTTATTGGTTTCACCTTTAGGATGGCATAGTTCTTAGGGATCTTTCTCCATTTCCGCTTTGCTAATAAACTTCTTAACATATTATTTTTCGAATAATTCTACCATAAAGTAACTAACATGAATTTATTTTATCATATCATGATTGTTGGGAATTATGAATTTAGCTATTCATAATCATAAATAAATATACCTGTTCTGGTAGGTTTGATATTTCTGGGCTTTGTTCCTCCATAGATTTTTCCATTGATATATACCTGTTTTTTAATTAACTGAGCAAAATTTTTTTTTTGTGGATTTTGAGAGAATGTTTGCTTCAACGCATGAAGGCTTGCCTTTGCAATGCCTTCTGCTTCCTCTATTTATAGAAAGAATGCATCTTTACATTGTTTTACATCTGTCCGCTAAAAAAAACAAAAACTATTAAGGAAAGACTAAAAAGTCTTCCATTCTACCCACCCTAAGCCTATAAGGCTAAAAGTTCAAACTTTACATTGAATTTACATTAAATGATGCTATCTTTACGTAAATCAATCTTCAATAAGTCTTCCGTCTATTTTGTCATATCTGTTGTATTTCCATTATTGCTCTGGTCTTATCTTTCCAGCTGGCGTCTTTATCTCTTATTCTAGCTGAACTGCTGGGACATCATTATCTCCTCCATTACATTTTGAACATCTGTGATCTGGATATTTATGTCCAATAGTCTTGCAATATCTGGTCAATAATTCTTCTGAAATAAATTTTTCCCTGATAGCTCTGGCAATAGGTTCTGTTTCTGGTTTAAGCAACGTGATAATCCATTGCCTAATAGTTTCCAAATCTGTTTCTCGTAACTCTTTTGAATTTGAATATATTAATACATGATCTCTTGAATAGTAGTTCCATATGGGATTTTGTTTGCAGTATGTATTTGCTAGCTCTTGTAAAATTGTAGATAATCCTATAATCCTCTTGTTTGCATAAAATTTTGGTATCTCGATTCTAGGTATCTCTGGTTGTGAAATAATATCTTATGGTATAATCATATCTCGTGTCATTCCTATCTTCACAACTTGTATAGGTTTTTTAACTTCATCAAATAATATCTCTGCCGGTGCCGCGTAAATTTTTATAAAGAACAAGGTACCTTTGGTTATTCTTTTAAAAATAATAAATACTTCATATATTTCTGGTATAGTGGATATCTCAGTTCCGTCCGTGGTATATACAGTACTAAGTAGTCCATATTCGTAGCAAGTTTTAACTATGTTTGGTTTGGTTTTAGGTAAGGCAATTAGTTTATTATATCCGGTCAATCTCTGGGTTATATAGTTTGTATCTGGTTCTTGGAAATTTGTAGCTTTTGGGTTGCTATTTAAAAAGGTTTGTATATTGTAGATATTTTCTATGTATTTTTGGGATGTGTAGTTATAAACTTTTTTATCTTGGTTCAGACTATCTCGGTATGTGGTAATTTGTGGGGGTATAAACATGGGATCTTTTGATGTATTTGGGGTATATGGTTTTTCAAATATTTTATTCATATTCATGTTCTGGTATCTTGGTCGACTAGCTCCTTTGCTTGTACCTGCGGAAGTAGATAGATAAACGTTATGGGTTTTATGGAGTATCCCAACGTCTCCTTCTAGCTCTGGAATTTTAATGTCTTCCGATCGACATAGCTCTGCACACTGCTGAGTTAGCTGATTTGTAGCTATAGACTTCAGTTTACCTTCATTAGTCTTTAGCTTTTCTATCTCATTACCCATACTGTCCACTTTTATTGAAAGCGTAGTTAGGGTGTTGAGTATCTTTTCTAGAGTATCTTCTTCTATAATATCAGTCTGTGTAGCTTTGTCTTGATATGTAATCTGCAATAACATTTTTGTTAGTACTGATTACTTCTATTGTAAATGTAAAATTTAATATATTCAATACTAGTCTCCGAATTTCTTTCGTTGTAACTGAATTTTATATTTTCTTTGTTAGCCACCAGCGTACTTGTGTATTATCTGTTCGCACAATAAATTTGTTATATACAATATATGGCTCAAATGCTAACAAACATTTATATAATGAACATAATTCTTTTCTATTTATTTCCCATTTTATTTCTGTCTCGTTGAACGTACCTGAGTAATATCTACAATGGTGTTCTATTTTTTCTAATTCATATTTATATTTAAGTACTCCTCCGTAACTATATTCACTAGCATCTGCTTCTACTATATATATAAATTTTCTATTTTCATCTGGAAATTGTAATTTTGGTAATTCTTTATAAAGTATTTTTATTTTTTGGACTTGTTTTTTATCTTCTTCATTATAGTTATATTCTATATCCTTTTTTAATTTTTTCTGTAGTGGTTTTAAGTTTTCTGCTAATTTTGGAATATATTCTCTTACTTGGTTTACTAATCCGAAAAATGATTGTAACTTCTTTTTCGTATCTAATTCTTCTTTCGAGTTTACTATTTTTTGTACTATATGTTGTTGCATTTTTACTCCACTTTTATCTATTTGTATTCCTAAAAATTCTATTTGATTTTTCATAATTTCAGCTTTCTTTTTACTTAAACTTATTCCCGAATTTTCTATTATATCCGTAAATTGTTCTAATAATTTTAAATGTTCTTCTTTGGTCTTTGTATATAATAGTATATCGTCTATGTATACTATACAATTAGGTAGTTGTTTAAAATAACTATCCATAAAATGTTGATATCTACCTGGTGCATTTTTATATCCAAATGGTAGTACATTCCATTCATAAAATCCTTGTGGTACCGTAAATGCGGTTAATTCCTTAGATTCCTCTTCTAACTTTAGATGGTAAAATCCTGATTTGCAATCAAATTTACTAAAATAATTATATCCTTGTATTTGTCTTATTTTTAATATCTTATTTGGTATTGGGTAATTATAAGTTATTGTTTTTGCATTTAAATTTCTATAATCAATAACCATTCTACTTTTTCCTCTTTTTTGTTCACTATGTTTATTTACTATAAATGCTGGGCTATTATGTTTGCTATTACTTTTTTGTATATATTGTTTTTCTAATAATTCATCTATATGCATTTTAAATTCTTTTAAATCATCAAAATTATATGTTAATGGTTTCTGGGTTATTATGCTATTTTTATCTATTAATTCAATTTTTATAGTAGTTTTATGTTTTTCCCATCCTTTTAATGGATCTTCACTATATAATTGTTCTAATTTTCTGTTAACTATTTCTATCTTATTTATTGAAAATATAGTTATTTCTGTTTTATTTGTCAAAAATACAACTAATTCTATTGTATCTTCAGTATTTTTTATATTTTCTAACTTTTGTGTAATTTTTTCATTTCCTTTTATCCAATCAGTTTTCTTTCTTATTTTATTATTAACTCTTTTTGCTCTTACTTTTTGTTTACATGGTGTTGTAAACCACCAGTCTGTTCTAGTTATTATATGTGGGTATAATTTATCTAGAAACGGCATTCCTAAAAGTATATCTTTTGATGTTAGTTCATAATTATAAATTTCTTCTATTGTTAATATTTTATCCCATACTTGTGTTTTTACATTGTTAGCTTTATAAGTAATTAAGCTTCCTTCGTTATTAAATCCTTTAACTATTATTGGTGTTTTCAATTTATCCCATTTACTTTCTGGTAAACAATTATATCTACATAAATTAGCTTCTGCTCCTGTATCTATCATAGGCGTATAATATCTACTGTAATATCCTTCTACTACTATCTTCATTAATACATATATTTTCATTTTATGTTAATGCTCTTCTTAAGAATAATTTCTCTCTGTTATATGTTATAGTTAATTGTGTATGTTCTATATTATATGGTTTTACTTGTTCTAGCCATTTTATTCCTAATATTATGTCTGTTTTTTGCATTTCTTCTTTTACTTCAAATTCTATTTTTATTTTTCTTATTCCTATTATTATTTCTTTTTCTGCTATATTTTTAGTATTTATTAAGCTTCTTGGTAGATCTGGGCACATATTATTGTCGGTTTTTATTTCCTCATTTTTTACTAGATATTTTGCTATATAATTCTCTTCCTGTCCTGTATTTAAGAGTATTAAATATTCTTTTTCATTTACCTTTCCTGTTATGTAATAATGGTTTGAATTATCCATTGAACTTGTTTCATAACTTATTCTTTTTGATGAGCTTGATGATTCCGGTTTATCATAAGCTGTTCTTTTTGTTGTACTTATCCTATCATTTATTATTTCTAGATTTTCTTCTACATCTATGTCTTTATAGCTATAATCATTATAGTCTATCGTTTTTACAAATTGTTCAAATGGGCTATCTATTTGTATCTTATTAATCTTATTTTTTCCCGTTATTTTTTGTTTTGTTGTTAATACATATAAATTTTTGCATCTTGCTGTAAATATTTTACTTCCTGGAGTTAATTCTATTCCTGATATCTTCCAATATAATACTAGTGATTTATCTATATTTCTATCCGTTACTGCTACTGAATAATTTGCACTTATTATAAATTTAAATTTTTGGTATATTAAATTTCCTTTTATGGCAGTTATTATACTTTTTTCTATAGGTTTTATAATTCTATCATCTGCTAAATATAATTCTATTGGTGTATCTATTCCTTCTCTAAAACATGCTTTTATTAATATTTCTGTACCTCCAAGGTGTACATATTTTATTGGGTCTCTACTTTTTATATCGTTTATTTCTTTATTAATTATTCTTTTTGTTACTAGTGGTATACTGGCTTTACCTTTTGCATATCTACAGTCTATTACGTGCTCTTTTTGACTTACTACATAATATTCTTCCTTTTTTCTAGTAAATATATTTTTTATTGTTGGTATTTTAAATATTTTTTCTACACTTAAGTCTAACTCTTTTCCTTTTATTTCATCAAATACATTGTTATCAAATATTATTTTTTGATCTGTTCCTTCTTCATTTAAATATTCTTCTTTTGTCAATATTTTTATATCTTCTTCAGTCATTTAATTCATCTAATTCACTATCTATTTCATTATCTGTTTCATTTTCTGAAATGTCATATATACTGTCTTCACTTTCTAATTTGTAATCTATGTAATCTATTTGCATATATTCTGTATTTTCTATTTTTATTTCTGATATTTGTTTATTTTTTGGGTTTTTAGGTAATTTACAATCTCTAGCTAAGTGTCCTAACTTTCCACAATTATAACAAGTACATTCTTTTATAGATTTTTTCTTTCTATATGGTCTTTTATTTTTATAATTTTTTACATAATATCTTTTTCTTGGTTTTTTGTATTTATATTTTGATTTTTTGTATTTCTTATATTTCTTATGCCTTTTTCTTTTCTTATAATATCTTTCTTCGCATCCAAATTGAGGTGATATTTTATCTTTGCAACATGCTAAATTTCTTATTAATGTTTTTTCCATTTTTATTTCTTCTCTGTATTTTTCACATAAGTTTCTATACCATTGTTGTAAAAATTTTATTCTTGCTCCTAAAGTATCTACTATTTTTGTTTCATCCCAACTTTTTATTATTTTTGAACTAAATGGTTCAGGTAATTTATTAAAATATAATTTTCTTATTTCTTTACTTTCTTCTATATTATATGCTCCTTTATAATAGTATTCTTTAAATGCGCAAGTATATTCATCTATGTAACACATATTACATATTGCTAATTTTAACATTAAATTTCTATTTATGTCTTTCTCTTCATTTTGTTCTTCTTCTGTTGTTGTCATGCTACTAAATTCGTCTTTTATAACTGTTTCATATTTTTTTAATAATTCTATAGGTGTTAATTTCATTATTCCTTCTGTGGGTTTGTCAGTTCTTAATATTTTTTTACTATTTTCAGTTAGATTTAAAAACCATAATTTTACTGTTCCTATTAGTGTTCTTTCTATATATTCTGGTGCATCTGTTACACTTATATTATTATCTAATAATTGCTTTGTCATATATCCTATCCATAATTGTATTGTTTTTTCTGTATCTATTACACAATCTAAGTCTAGAAAGTTATAATTTTTATTAACTATTTGTTTTGGTGTCCATTTGTCATATTCATTCTTTAGATTATATCTTTTAAACTTATTTTTATAATATGTAGGTTTCCTTATTTCTGATGTACTAGGTATTATATTTTGATCTTCTTTTTTATCAAGAGTATTTATTTCTGTGTTGATATTTTCTAAATTTTCTTCATTAATTGCTTCTTGTTTTTCATTGATTTCTAAATTTTTTGTATTTGTTAATATTTCTGTATATGTTTCACTATCTTCTGAATCATAATTGTCTGTTTCTTCAACATCTATATTATTTATTTCTAATTCCTTATTGTCTATTTCTAATTTTTCTTTAAATTGATTTATTTCGTTTAATAATTTTTGTTCTTTATCTTTTTCTTCTTTTTCTTTCTGTCTTTTTTCATACAGATCTTTTAACATTTGTAATTCTTTTTCTAATTCAGCAATCCTACTATTTTTAGTTTCTTCTATTTTTCGTATTTCTTCTGTAGTTTGTTGTTTTATTTTTTCTATTTCCTTTTTTCTATCTATTTCTTCGTTTTCTCTTTCTATTCTAACCATAACTGTCAATTTATCTTCTAATTTTAATTCTTCTTTTTCTAACATTAAATATAAATGTTCGCCTATTTTCTTATATCTTCTTCCTAAATTAGAAAATACTATTCTTATTTTTAATCCTTCGTGATTTTCATATATTTTTTCGTCTATTATAAATTCTTCTTTGTTCATTTTATTGTAAATAGTTCATGTTGATATATATATATTCTAAACTATCTATTTGTGATTCTAAATTTGATATTTCATTTTTTGTGCATTTATTGAGTTTTTACTAACTCCGGCAAATATATTATAATTTAATCTTTTTGTTCTTATTTTTAATTCTTTACGTTTTTCAGATATAGTCTGTTTTAGTTCTTTGTATTTTTGTATTTTATTCATCCAAACAATATTTATAGTATTTTGGTGGATATCTAAATCTAATTTTATCATAATTAGATGGTATATGTCTCATTCTTCTAGATTTTAAATGGATTATTAATTTTGCTTCAATACTAGATATTAAGGTAATTAGGTAAGCTAATCTTTGTGGGTTTTCTTTTGTTTTATTTAGACTTATATATTCTGAATAATTACTAATTAAAGATTCTTTAATTTTTCTAAAAGCTTCTCTGTTTTTAAATGGTCTTCTCATAATTAATTAGTTAATTGATTGATTATTATGATTTTTTTTTTATAAATACCATTTTCAAACATATATGCTACTTGCAGAGTTACAAATTTTTGTATAATAATTTATCCTGTCTGTACTGTAGTATATATCTAATTCTAGATTTTCTATGTCATTTATTATCTTGTGTTGTTCTTCTCGTAGTGAGTTTTTTAAATCATCTAAACTATCACATGTACTTTTTTCTAAATTTTCTATGTTTTTTTCTATCCATATTAACTTTTCTTTTAAATTCTCCATTATTTCTTTAATTCGATTTTTATAATTAATTTCATCATTTAGGTTATTTTGGTTTTCTCTAGTTTTTCTTATATATTCTAACATCCACAGTCTTGATCTGAATAATATCCTTCTGGGTAAATGTCTTCGTATATCTGTTCTAACGCATTTATTGTTTCAATTTCGTAGTTTATTACTTCTTCTAATATTATTTTCTTAATATCTTTAATTTCTATGTCTTTAAGTATATATAAGATTAAAACCTTAAGGTAGTCTAAATGGTCTATTTTCTAAAATTGATATTTTATATCTTTATTTTCCATGTGTTTGTTTATATTTTTCATCTGTTTTTCTAGTAACTGTATGCTTCTCATATCTTTTTCTAAAAATTCTATGTAATTTATCATGCTAAGTATTTGTAAGAGTAGTTAGGTATGTGTGGTATATAATTTACTCTAGTCATGTAATATCTACCAAATGCTTTTTCTAATATGATTTTTCTTATATCTATTACTTTTATATCTTTAAGTGCATACAAAATAAGTATTTTAAATTTATCTACCATCACATCAGATAAATAATTATTCATTTTCATAAAATTGCTTTTTTCAAAATATTCCCTTCAACCATGTACATAACAAAAGTTTTTAGTTTTTCTTAAACCTTGTTATTAAATCGAAAGTATTAATATTTAAAAGCTTATAAAAACTTTTCAAAACCTCATAACAAAGTATGTATTCTTGAAAGAAGATACACAAATAAATTTCTAAAATTGAATACTAAGTTAAATCCCTAAATTTTTTTTTCACGTAATAAAGTTTTCAGGTAAATTTCTAAGCAAATTCTCAAGCTAAATTCGCAACAACAAAGATCCCCAAGCAATTTCCAATTTAATAAAATTCTCATGAAGATAAACAAGAAAAAACTCTCACTAAATTCGCAATAAAAAGATCCCCAAATATTTTTCAGGTAATGTACTCCTTAGGTAAATCCTCAAGAAAGGATTCCAAGCTAAATTTGCATAAACAAAATCCCCACATAAATCCCCAGAAATGAAATTCTTAAGTAAATTCTCATACAATATCCCTAATTAAATTCGGAGGTAGATTTACCTTGGGATTTTTCTAAAATTTATAAAAGAAATTTATTTTATTATTTTTACTTATGGATTCACTTACGGAAATGAAATTTGGGGACTAATTTTCCACATATAGGTAATATTTTTCACAAAATAACGCCAAATTTACCTACGAATTTTTCTTAAGAAAATAATTTTTGCAGCTAAAATTTACTAGAATTTAAGAATTACAGATTTTTCCATGAAAATTCATAGGAAAAAACTGCAAATGAAATCCCCAAGTAAAATCTCATGTAATTCAAAATTTTCTTGAGGTGTTGATGGATAGGACCTACCAGATTACTAAATTATTGTCATAATTTTTAAAATTATTATGTTATGCATTATATTTTTTTCAATTTTGATGTATGTCAATCACTACTTTATTGAATGTTTAATGTCATGTGATTTAAAGTACATTGTGTTATTTGGGGGTTTGGGCCACAGATGACAAAAGATTTTAAATGACGTGCTGGTGACACAAGTCTTAATTATTAGGTGGAGGTGACAATTACTTTATTATGGATTAAGAAATGTGGAGAAGTTTGAAAATAACTCACAAGTTTTTAAATTTACACTTTGATCCAAATGTTAGCCTATATAACGAAAAACGGAGGGAAAAAAAGGCGCCTTTCTCTCTTTTCTCACCCATTGTTGTTTTCTCTCTCTTAGCGATTTTTGTTGTTCATTGTTGCTGCTACTTCATTCACCATCGTTTGCTTCATTATCATCATCTTCTACTTCATTATCATCTTCAACTTGTTCTTGTTGACCATTTTTTGTTGTTGTTGTTGTTACCACTTCTGTTGCTATTTGACCAATTTCTTAGGTCAAATTTTGTATCTAACATTACTTTCCACTTTGGCATTACTTCATAGGAGACATTGGTAAGTCAAATTATGATTTTTAGTTGAATTTCTCATCTGGGTAACTGCTATTGTGTTGTTGTTTTCCAACAATGGATAAAACCCAATCATGAATCCAACATAAAATCCATCTATTTAAACAGATAAATCATCTATTGCGACAAATGAGACATCTGTTTCAAAGAAAAACTAATATGTTGGATTTATGTTTAAACAGATGGGTCATCTGTTGCAACATTTGACATAAATATTGCAACAAATTAGTTACCTGTTGCAACAGAACCTGAACACGATTCCAACATAGGTTACAACAGATTAATAACCTGTTGCAACAGGTAAGTCATCTGTCGCAACAGGCTAATTATCTGTTGCAACTGTCACTCATTTGTTGGAATTAACTTCAAAGGTGATTTAGTTATAACATCAATTCCAACAGGCGATTCATCTGTTACAGCATATATTCAGACCCGTAACATGAATCCCAATAGGTAAGAATCTGTTGCGACTCATCACTTACCTGTTGCAACAGATAACACATCTGTTGGGATTCATTCACGGCACTATGAAATCACTATCAACTTTTTTTAATAAATGACTTTATTTAGGTACCACTAATGGAGAGATTAATAACAATAGGGGTTGATTATCATGGTCAATGGGTCGAGAAGAACAATCGATATGTATGACATTGGAAGGAGGGTGAAATGCTAGAGACGATAGCTATGACAGTCCAAAGTGATGTTTCGTATGATGATTTTGTGAACTTAATCATCAACTTTTGTAGAATGAATTGTCAACCGAAAGAATTCACCATCAGCTACATGCACAGCTCCTTTGAAAATCAGAGGGTACTGCCTTTCAAGATAACTGATCAGGTTCAGTTGCGTTCTTATCTAAGTGATTCAACCAGGACGGTGTTAAGGGTGTACAAGGTTGAAAAGACGAGAGAGAATGAGAACCAGAACGTACAAGAAGAAGAAAAAAAAGACTTCTTTGATGATAGGTTGGATGATCTAGACATGAATATTCCAGATGATGATCAAACACCTACGCCCGTTGATGCTACCAATACGATGTGCAATTCTTCTCAATCGACATAATCTGGAAATCTTCAAGACGACGGGACCGGCTTTTTTATTGGAATGTCATTCAAGGAAAATAATGAACTATCTAACACTTTGTTTATTTCTTGAGTGAAAAAAGATTTCAGAATAAAGAAGGTGGTTAATTCGAGCAGTGTCTTTTGCTTCAAATATGCTAATTCAAACTGCAAGTGGTGGTTGAGAGCGGTGAAGTACGCAAGTTCTGACAGATTCGTCATTCATAAACATAAAAAGTATCACACATGTGGTTCGGAGCACATCTCGGGCCAAAATCCTCATGTCATGGCAAAGGTCCTCGGTGAATATTTCAGGAGTAGTTTCCTCGATGGCAAAGGCCCTTCAACAAGGCTTATGGCCAATCAACTCCTTACGGATTTGGGAGTCTTGGTCAGTTATTGGAAGGTATATACGACCATGGGGATTACCAAGGACCTGGTTCGGGGGAAACTCGAGCATGGGTATGAAGTCTTGGATGCTTACCGCTACATAATTAAGTCCACAAATCCCCGGAAGTAAGACGACATTGCATCTGGATGCAAATGAAAGGTTTAAGTACTTTTTTGTATCTTATGGTGCTTGGATTCAAGGTTTTTGATATTTGAGAAAAGGCATAGCCATCGACGGTACCTTCTTGAGGAGCAGGTATAATGGAGTTCTGCTAACGGCGGTGGCACAGGATGCGGAGAATCACATCTTTCCTGTCCTTTTTTGTATAGCGGACAAGGAATGTGATGCCTCTTATGGATTTTTTTTGTACAACTGCGACACTGCATTAAGATACCGAAAAGTTGTGTTTTGTATCGGATAGGTATCCAAGTATTCCAAAGATGGGTTCACTTTTCTTCACATCATCTTACTTTGGTTATTGCATCAGGCATCTTGGAGAGAACATTCGAAACAACTATCGCAATGAAGGGTCGTCACCCTTTTTTATAGAGCAACTAAAGCATATAGTAGAGATGAGTTTTAGACCATTTCAATCAAATAGAGGATGTGAATCCCAAGGTAGAAGAATTTCTCGCACGTGTTGATTTCGAGAGATGGAGCCGGGCATTTTGTCCAGCAAATAGGTACATTCTTATGATTTTAATGTCTTGTTTGATTTATAAGTTTAGTTTGATGTCATACTAAGTGATTCTTTTCTATTGGTACAATATTATAACATCAAACATAGCTGAATCGGTGAATTCATTATTAGGCAATGAAAGAAAATTTCCCATCAAGGCTATGTTTGAAAAAATAAGAGAGAAATATAGCAATTTTTTTAACGAAAGCCGTGTTCAGTTCAAGTGCCCAGAAAAAAGAACCCGATTTGTTCTTGAAATCGAAAAGAAAATATCAATGAACATCAGTTTGGGGAATAGGTTATTTTCTCATAAAATAGCAGATTATAAATTTCGTATCACCGGTCATGGTGATGCTGCCACGGTCGATCTTTAAACAAGATCTTGTATGTGTAGAGTTTTTGACTTGGACAAAATACCTTGTCCATGTGCTATAGAAGCCATTTGAGCTCAATACGACCATAAATATAGACCTGAAGTTTACGAGCACTCCTCTCAATGTTATTCGGTGGAAAAATATGAAATGGCATATAGTGGGCATATTACTCCGGTGCCTCCCGAAGAATCTTGGGTTGTTCCAGTAGAGCTTATGGGGAGATTAATACCTCCTCTATATATTGACCCGAGCACTATCAAACTGGGAAAAAATCCATATAAAAGGAGGCGTGGAGTTGGAGAATTATTTTCATCAAGAAGAAACAAGTACTTCATATGTAAGTGCGCTGGCCACAACAGAACTACATGCCCGAATCATAATCCACCATGATCGTTGTAATTGCAGAAACTTGTGTTGTTGTTTGTTTGTTTGTTGTGGACTTTTATATATTTAACTCATTGTTGTGAACCTAATGTTATCATTTATTGTATATAAAATGTCTTTTTTATTAAATAACTTGTGCATCAATAAAATGAGGCAAAACATGAACTAAATAATACAACAGACCACAATTATTCTCAACAGTTGCATAAATAACTGGAATGCTTTCCTCCAGCAGATGAAAATCTGTTGAAACAGATGGATAATCTGTTGAAACCCAACAGATGACCAACCGGTTCCAACACATGGTCCATCTATTGAAAGAACTCAAAAGCCAAAATTGCTAGTGGTACTGGATTCAACATTGCCTCCAACCGTCGACATGTTAACATATATTAGATTAGAAGAAATAGACAGAATGAAAATTGAATATGAATTAAAATGCCAAAGTCTGAATAAAAGTAAATTTTTCATTAAATAAAAAATAAAATACATTGGGTATAGATCCGATTAGAAAAATTAAAATACATACGCTAAAAGAAAAAATATATTCTAATTATTATTATTATTATTATTATCATCGTTAATGACAACCGGCCAATCAACTCGCAGAAGCAGGGATCTCATCATCCTCTACATCTCTCTGAACATTGTCGCTCTCTCAGCGACCAACTCGCTCTGCAGGTCATTAACTTGCCTTTGAAGTTCTCGCACCGTGTCACGTAGAATAGCAATGTCCGTAAAAGGATCAGCCATATCTAGAACACGCATGAATTAACAAATGTAAAGAAAAATGTTCACAATGTAATACAACATATATGACCAACTGGTAAATTTACGCCAGAAAAAACTTACCTTAACGAGAAAGAAATATGCTCTTTGAAGAGAAGTGGTTGAAGATGTCACACGAAAGGAAAAAATGCAAGAAATAAATAGAGTTGAATAAAGATTAAGGAGGTACCTATAATATAATCTGGACGTGTCAGGACTGTTCAGCTCCATTGTATTAATTACATTCAAATTGGAGGCATTTTGTTTTCTGTGAAAAGTCGCGACTTTTTCTTTTACACTAATTACTTCTTACCTTTTCATAGCGGTTTGAGACTCGATAAAATCCATTATTATTGAGCTGTTGCAATAGATCGTCCAACATTTCTAACAGATTTAACATCTATTGCAATAGATGGATGGATTGAATGTGCAACAGACGACTGTCAAAATAGATTTATCATCTGTTACAATAGTTGGTTTGTATATGAAACAAATAAGACATCTGATGCAACTTATGTATTATCTGTTGCAACAGTTGGACAGTATGTATAAAGGAGATGTTTTGATATCTTCTGACAGCTGATTCATCAGTTTCTGTTTCAACAGATGGAGTATTCGGTTCATTAGCTGTTTTGAATGTGTTAGATAAAAAGTCTTCACCTCTTTTTAATAGTCCCTCCGTTACGTCTTAGTTGAGCCCTATGGGCTTGGCACACCAATTAATAAAAATATAAATTAGGCGATTATTTTACCAAATTGGCCTTATTAATTATGATTAGAAAGTAGAAATGGGAATAACATACTTTATGTAGTTATTTAATAATAGGTGTAATCTTGAAAGAATATAATAAAATTCTCTTAATTTTATAAATAGGAAAACTAAACTGAAACAAACATTTTTAGAAAGAAGTAATCACATGCGTGCAGATTAATTAAAAAAAAGTCAGGTCTATCGCAATAGATTTACCATCTATTGCAACATATAGATTATCTGTTGCAACAGATGGACCATATGTTGGAGGAGATATTTTGATTTCCTCCAACAGCTGATTCGTCAGTTGCAACAGATGGAGATTTCGATTCATCAGCTGTTTTGAATGTGTTAAGATAAAAAGTCATGACTTTTCACACCTCCATTTTAATAGTCATCACATTCGTGCAGATGAATAAACAACACTGACATATCCTGATGGGGTAGGAAGAATAAGATGCGTGTAATGGATCCCATTTTCATGCATGCGAGTTATGTATATTATTGATCAGTCTACAGTGAAGACACACATAAAGTACAATGATTTTGTGAATGCAGTTTTTTACCGATGATTAGACACTGATCCTTCAAACAAAATCCTGAATTGTACAGTTTAGTTTGATGGGTGTGAACTGATAAGGCCGAAGGGTTCCAAGATGGTGGTGTCAATACCCTGTTATAATTTAATGACAAGATTCATGCACATGTTTTTGTGTCAAGTTTGGGGAAGGGTTTAAATTTTTGGCGGCAGTGTAAATATCCAATAGTGATTGGACTGGTTTTAATGGCACAATGGACTTCTTGAAAGGCCTCCTAAGCCTCGCAATGCAAAAAACAACAATAGAACTAATAGAAATTCCCCTGGTCCAAATTTATATGGATGGATTGGTGAAGGAGACTTTTTTATAGAAGAAGGTGCTTGGGAGAATACCTATTCACAAAGGGAGAGGTGGAGAAGTCCATATATCATTTCAGACCTTGTTTAGGAGGAAACACAGGGTAGAAAGGAAAGTGTAGAGAAATTGGCCAATGAAATTCACATTAGAAATGAAAAAACTAGATGAGCTTCAAAAGTGAAAGTGTATCAAAATATAAAAATCCGCCAGTCGATAAAAAAAAGAATGGTCAATAGGACTGGAGATGGATAAATCACTTTGCTTGAGAATGCAACTAGTGAGCGTGTCCTCAATGAAGACTCTCACAAAGTGCAGGACAAGAACTCCAAGGAAAAAGCTTCGCGAGCATGGAAGGTGGTAAGATTGTCGGTCAAAATTGAAACCTATATGTCAATTCAGACCGACAATCTTACCACCTTCCATGCTTTCGAAGCTGCTTCCTTAGAGTTCTAGTCCTATATTTTATGGGTCTTTGTTGAGGCCGTGCTCTCTATTGTAGTCTCTAGTAAAGTGACCAGCTCAATTCCTCTTGACCATTCTTCTTTTTCTTCAACGACTGATGGATTTTCATTTTTGGATAAACTTTCACATTCACATCTCATCTAGTTTTTTATTTTTTCATGTCAATTTCATAAGCTAATTTTTCTACACTTTCCTTCCAAACCTGTGTATCCTCTTAAACAAGTACTAAGATGATAATGGCCTTCTCAACCTCCCTCTTCCCGTACAGGTTTTCTCCCAAACACCTTTTGCTGTATAATAGTCTCCTCCAACAACCCATCCATATAAATTTGGACCAGGGAAATTTCTATTAGATCCATCGTTGTTTGTTGCAGTGCGAGGCTTCGAAGGTCTTTCAACAAGTCCATTGTGCCATTAAAACCGGTCCAATCACTATTGGATATTTACACTACCGCCAAAAACTTGAACCCTTCCCCAAACTTGACACAAAAACATAAGCATAAACTGTCATTAAATTGTAATCTGATATCGATACCACCGTCTTGGTCCCTCAGTCTTACCAGTTCAAACCTAACAATCTTAATTGTAAAATGCCATATCTTGTTTGAAGAATTAATGCCTAATAGGTAAAGAACAAACATTCACAAAATCATTGTACTAGATGTGTGTTTTCATGATAGGTTGGTCAGTAATACATACCTCCCACATATGAAGTGGTTCTATCTGCAAACAGCTTATTCCTCCGAACCCATCTTTACTCTAGCCTTTAATGCTGACCGGGCAAAAATGGATCCAATTTCACTTTCTTTTGTCTGCAAACAAGAGGAATACATTTGATGTCAAACAAGAGAAGAACAAAAAGAACATTATAAAAGGGTAACACAAAATTGAGTGAATTAACAGATGACCAATATGATGCAACAGATTACCCATCTATTCAACCGATGAGGCATCGCTTGCAAAGGATGGATGACATGTTGCAACAGATGGGCCATCTATTGGAATAAATCAAATCAGCCTTGCTAATGGTTTGATTTCTTCAAAAAGTTGCTCCGTCTGTTCCAATAGCTGATTCATCAGTTGCAACAGTTGAGGAAATTGTTGTAACACCACCACCAATAATATCAACAACAAAAAAACAAACAAAACAACACCATATGTTCTAACACCATCCACAACACAAATATCACATGTTCCAACATAACCACCCCCCAACAACAGCACCACCAAAGTACCAAACAAAAGACATAAAAAAACTATAATGATAATAAGGCTTTTTAAGTTCTCCCAACAGATGACTTTTTTTGCATATTTTAATAAAAACAATGGTTCGTTCATTCAAGACTTAAAAGTTACCTTTTCTTTAATTTTCTCAATAAATAGCAAACTGGTAATGGGTAAATCATTAATAGCAACAGATGTAAATATCTAATTTAAATGACATACAAAGAAGAAGATGAGATGAAAAGAGCAACTTTGAACCATACCTGCAATGTCAAAAAATCAAATAGATCAGAACATCCAGTTCAGTTGAGAAAAGATATTGATTGGTTAAGATCCCAAAGGATCCTCATCCGAAAGAACAGAGAAAAGAGAGGAAAAAAGGAAACAACAAAGATAATTGAGAATAAAGAATAAAGAAGAGTTATGAGTTGAGTCTAGACTACTTTATGGCTGAAGGAGAGAGAGTTCTAGATATGGAGGGTTTTAAATATTCAGTAATAACTTTTGAGGGGTACGAGGAGACGGTGACATTGAAGAGACCAGATAAGACTACTCACGTGATATTTTTGAGTTATCCAAGTAGTACCGAGTAGTATTTTTTACCAACTTAGTATTTTAACTATTTTATCTCGGACAGGAAATACCTAAATTGCTTTATAAAAAAAGGATCTAAAAATATTTAAGTGCAATAGATGACTTAATCTGTTTGATAGTTTATAACAGATTCGTGATCTGTCGCAACAAATGATGTAATCTGTTTGATAGCTTACAACAGATGCGTAATATGTTGCAACATATTACCTAATCTGTTTGATTTGATCCAACCAAAAAGACATCTATTGTAATAGGTTGAACATTTGTTTATATATAATTTCAATTAAGTTCATATGTTAGACTAAAACCTTAATTGAATAGAGTTCTCATAGGGTCAAATACAACTTTAATTGAATCTTTTGGCAATTTCATGATGAGATGGTACTGCATTCCTCCTACCAAAGTCGTCGATCGATCACTCTAAGCTGAGCTGATTCTTACTACCTCATATGTTAGACTAATACCTTAATTGATTAATCTAGGACTAGGGTACTAATACCTTGATTGAATAATATGGGACTAGAGGTGAGTTCTCATAGGGTCAACTACAACTTTAATTGAGTCTTTTGGCAATTGCATGATAAGGCGGTACTGAGTTCCTCCCGACTAGAGTCATCGATCGATAACTCTGAGTCAAACCGATTCTTACTACCTCATATGTTAGACTAATACATTAATTGATTAATCTAGGACTAGGGTACTAATACACTAATTGAATATAGGGTCAACTACAACTTCAATTGAGTCTTTTGTCAATTGCATGATGAGACGGTACTGCGTTCCTCCCGACAAGAGTCGTCGATCGATCACTCTGAGCCGAATCGATTCTTACTACCTCATATGTTTAACTAATACCTTAATTGATTGATCTAGGACTAAGGGTGAGTTCTCATAATGTCAACTACAATAGATGATAATGCCTATTTGATAATTTACAACAGATGGGTAATCTATTACAATATATGACTCAATCCATTTGATAATTTACAACAGATGGGAAATCTGTTGCAACAAATAACTTAATCTGTTTGATAGTTTACAACAGATTCGTGATCTGTTTTATAGTTTACAACAGATGCGTAATATGTTGCAACAGATTACATAATCTGTTTGATTTGATCCAACATAAAAGACATCTGTTGCAACAGGTGAACATTTGTTTATCTATAATTCAATTGAGTTCATATGTTAGACTAATACCTTAATTGAATGTGAGTTCTCATAGGGTCAACTAAAACTTCAATTGAGTCTTTTGTCAATTGCATGATAAAACGGTACTGCGTTCCTCCCGACCAGAGTCGGCGATCGATAACTCTGAGCCGAACCGATTCTTACTACCTCATATGTTAGACTAATACCTTAATTGATTAATCTAGGACTAGGATACTAATACCTTAATTGAATAATCTAGGACTAGGGGTAAATTCTCATAGGGTAAACTATCGATTAATCTAGGACTAGGGGTGAGTTCTCATAGGGTCAGCCACAACAGATGGCAGTGCCTATTTGATAATTTATAACATATGGGTAATCTGTTGTGACATATAATAATCCACTTGATAATTTACAATAGATTGGTAATCTGTCGCAACAGATGACTTAATCTGTTTGATAATTTACATCAGATTCATAATCTGTTGTTACCTAATCTGATTGATAATTTACAACAGATGAGAAATCTGACGCAACATGTTGAACATTTATTTTTTACAATTTCAATTGAGTTCATATGTTAGACTGATAGTACCTAAATTGATTAATCTAGGACCAGGGGTGAGTTTTCACAGGGTTACCTCCTAAAGTACTCGGTCAACTACAACTTCAATTGTTTTTATATGATTTTAAAAATTACACATATATTTTATGATTCTAAAAATAATTAAGATCATTTCGGACTAAATTAACATTTTCAAAACTACTTGTCATTCTTTTCCAAAATACAAATCAACCCATACAAAATATGTCATCATTTCAAATTCGAGGTCTGGATCTTTCTCTCTCATTCTCACTCAACAATACAGTACAAACAACAACTACTCAACAAATTTGCTCAACCCTCTACAACAGATCACTTTTCTTCTCATTTTCGACCACATAGGTGTTATTTTTGACATTATTCATACTTGTATCAGTCATTTTCTTTGTTTTCGTAGGCAACAGAGTTCGAGACAAGCTTTATATTTGTATTTTTTTCTAAAAAATAAGGACTTTTAAGTTAATGATGAAAAATAAAACTTTTAGTTGTATTATCTTCGAGAATGGGTTTACAATTTTGAGTTTTGATGGTAAAATTGTAGGAAAAACTCGAGAAATCCCTAGTTTCCATTGCAGTGTTCCGTTGACTTTCATGGTATAGTTGGATGGTGTTGGTGTTGGTGGTGGTAGTGGTGGTGGTGGTGGTGGTGTTTATGATCGTCGTGGTGGCATCGGTGGTGGCATTATTTGGTAGTGTTTGTGGTGGTGTCGATATTAGTGGTGTTTGTTTGTTTGTTGTCATTGGTTGGTGGTGTTTGTGGTTATGGCTGTTGGTGTGTCGGTATTCGTGGTGTTTTTAATGTATTTTTTAAAATCTATGCATACATCAACTGTAATGTAATTTTTGTTTTTCTTTGTCTGTAGGTAACACATGTCTCCCAAAAGAAAATAAAGTGAAAGTGGATCAACGTCTGACCACTAAAAAAAAGGCTACAGTACATAGGGATTCAGAGGAGCTTCCTGAACAATCTCAGTCAGGAAAAAGTGAAGCTGAGGAGAGATATGAAAACAATGTTGAGAGAGGTGGACAAGGGTTTGTAGATGATGATGAAGAAAATAAAAGTGAGAAAGAGGAGGAATTGGAGAGTCAAAAAGAGAAAGAGAATGATCATAAACATAATGATAATGGATCACCGATGGGGCATGAGTTAATATCAACATCCCAGCATGATCCTGTCAAAACTTTTAGTATTGACAGGTTTCAAGTTGTGATGCTGATAAATGACCCAGAAGGAAAAAACCTAACTGGTCAAATTGTACTTAAATGTCAGATGGGGAAATTTTTTGAACATTTTATGAAAATTATGAAGAACGAAAACATAGGCGGACTTTTTAAGAAGAGCTACTTTGGATGCTTTCTTGAGCTGCCTGAGGACCCCTCTGCCCGTATCCGTTTCCCTATGATAATGGTATATGGTCTTCTCAAGCGCAGGATCAAGTCTGCGCTAGGATCAAGTATATGGTATATGGTCTTCTCAAGCGCAGGATCAAGTCTGCGCTAGGATCAAGTATATGGTATATTTTTTAAGATTCAACATTAGGGATCCCAAGTCTCTTTATAGATACCTCGTGGCTAGGGATAATACTAAGGTTATCGAGCAGTTCTCAAGCCAGAGTTGGATTTGTTGGTGTTCAGTAGGGTTCCTTGTCAGTTTTAGAGTATGAGATTGGATTTCTTGAGTGGGCCAGACATATTTCTAACCATTTGGCATCGGAGCACCTAATAGCAGCTGAGTTTTCCTTCTATCAGGTTGTGACTATGTGAGTGCCATAAAGAGAGCATGCATTAAGACTTGTGAAGGTGGTGGTAAGAGGCCATGCCATCAATATAGTTCTATTGGTATTTCATCTGAGAGTGAGGATCCTTCTAGTGGAGGTCAACTTCTCTTGTAGCCTATCGGTTTTATGAAGGTAGCATTTCAGACTATAGGTGACTCTTAGGTTAGTTATGATGGTTATAGCTGACGAAGTTCTCATCAGGCCTTTTAGAGTTTTTAGTATGGGTATTCAGGATATGGTGGACATTGTAGATTAGAGTGTGTAGCAACTCAGAGTATTCCAGGAGCTTATTTTGGTTGTGGTAAGATAGGATATTAGTATAAAGAGTGTCCTTGACATGACTTGGTTGATTAGTCAGAGCTAGCATATTATGATTGAAACAAAGATGGTCATTCTAGTAGAAGGCACTCTAAATATTTTATAATTTCGAGAAAGATGTTCATTCTAGTAGAGAGTGCCTCAACATCTGTTGGGGTCAGCTTATGTTTCTCGTCAGCCCGATAGTAGTTTTGATGTTAGTGTCAAGGAAGTTTTGGATTCAACTTTCTAGATTGCTGTGTTCGTCTCCCAGTGGCAGTTTGCTCTTAGTATTGGTGCGGAGTTGGACATTCTATTCTCACTATGATATGGTTTTTTTCTAGTAGAGTTAGAGAGTTGAAGATATGTGATATTTTTTGTGACCGCCTGTTAAGTTGCCAAATTGGATATTCTTTATCTTGAGTTGCTATGTTCATTTTCTAGTAGTGATATTAACTTTGCAACGACGTCAGGCTCAAAACATTCTTCCTCGTCAAAGTGATTCATGGTTTATTTGAGTTATGATTTTCCTACTAGGGTATATTTAGGAAATACTTGTTTGGGAATCTGTTCGGTCTAATAGACATGGAGGAGTGCTTCTTCTTAGTGTTATGTGCTTATGAGTATTCTTTGCTGAGATAGGGTGTTGTATTTATTAGTTTCCTTCTAAGGTTGTATTTTTTCGAGTTGCTAGAGTTTTTGCTATTACTAGTATGATTTGCAGCCTTGGTGAGTTCTCGAGTATGTTTTGCTTGATCATTCCCTCTAACAAATATGGATTTAATTTCTCATATATTTAGCTAGTGATTTATCCTCTGTGGTGATTTTTGTTCTTAAACTATATTTCATTTCTGTTCCGACATAATTTAGCATGGATATGTTTAAATCAGATGGTAAGGTCAATTTGAGTATTTGGCCCTATTTCAAACTTATTGGCTCAATTTTAGATTTGACACCTTGGAATGGCAATTTTATAACTATGATAGATTTAGAGTATGAATGTTTACCCATCTTTAGGTTTGGTTTAGGTACTTGAGATCAAGAGGTTCAACCTTGATATTGAGATTTCAGCTTGGAGTTATAGAGCTTAAGTGCAACCTTCATTTCAGATTTATCTCGGTTAGGATTTCATCCATAGGTTGGTTGAACTACTCCATGGTACCTATTCAATTTTCTTGATTTGGATAGATTACGATGGATAAGTGTTCAAATGATAGCCTATGGACACAGTATTGGTTCCTTCAGCTTTGAATTTCAGTTTTTGATTTTCATAGATATTTTGTATGATCTACTTAGAGGAAGTAGTATGCTTGAGTCATATTTAACATGGTTTTGTTCTCACTTGATGGGAAATCTTGGAGAAGAACGTTTAGTGATGAGTAGTTATGCTTTGGACCTATGGATTTCAGTTTTTATTATCATCTGGACCAGTTGTAGTATTGGTATAGATTGCATACCTTGGTTATATCTGTGTGTGCGCCTAGGTAGTGCCTTATGTGCTTATTCTCACGGTTCCCATATGGATTCTCAGTGGATCAACTTTAGTTCCACGAGTTTTCGATGACGAGATTACACGGATAGGACTTGGGTGACTTATTGCTTGGTTTGGAGTATTAACATATTTGGAATGGTAAAATAAGGTTATACATGAATTTGGAGTTAGTTACATGACTTGTGTCTTAGGTTGTCTTTGGATTGGATGAGCTTTTGTTGGATTATAATGGTATCGATGTGTTATCAGTGTGTAGTGGTTTGGATTTGCACGCATCAACCTTCCACGATTCAATTGGAGACTAGTTGGTGGTTGAGGTCGAGTTTTGTTTTTTTTAGAAGTAAAGTGAGGAAGTTGGCTAAAAAGAGATTCCTATGGAAAAATCCTTTGGAAGTGTCGTCTATTTTTGGAGGTAATCTGGGAAGTAGTGCTCAGAGCAGTCGGGCCTAATATCTCATCCTTTTGAGCTTTTAAGATCTTCCTATCCATTGACTTTCGCAGATGAAAGTACTTTTAATAATGGATATTGTAATGACCTTATAGGTTATTTCCTCCATTTGCGTGCATTTCTGGCATTTCTAGCCTTCCCACAGTAGCTACAAGTCATTTATGAATTTCTGAAACTGTTGATTTGGTGATCGGATAGTTTGTTTGGATTTTAGGCTCATTTCCCTTGTTTGGAGCTTTCGCTATTTAGGATTTGGTCTCGGACCAAAACTCCTAGTAGAAGACCTTGGGTGAGAATTTTGATAGCGCCACTAGCTTTGAAACATATATTTTAGGCTAGGGGACACTTGGTTCAGGTCCCGAGGCTTTCGGAGGCGGATTATGTAAAAAATAAAACTATAGGTGTAGGACCCATATTTAGTCAAAATGATCTCAGATGAAAGTTTTGATGGTTCCATTGAGTTTGGAACGTTGAATTTGGTATGGTAGCATATGTTGTTTGCATGCATGGGGTTTTGAACAAATCTCAAACTCCCAATCGAAGTTCATTTCGTACATAGAAAAATCTAGTGCACCAAGTCACTGGTGGAACTGCAATCACGATCTTCGCGATCAGGAAGGTTAAATTACGATTGCGGAGTGCAATTTATGCTTGTCAAGTTGCGATTGTGATATCTGAGTCACGAAAGTGACTGTATCAAAATTGATTGTCGCGATAGCGATAACTCAATCGCGATATCGACACCCGAGCACCTGGGATTGGTATAAATACCCCTTTTCAGCCCCTTTTTACCCATTTTCTCACCCATTCCCAAGAGTCTAAAACACTAGAAATTGAGGATGCTTGGAATTGAAGCTTGAGGGTGATTTAGGAGCTTGGATAACAATTCCTTTCATGATTTCCCTTCGGATTCATGGTAAGATTCATTCAATTTCATGTTAAATTGTTAGAAATTAGGGCTTTGAATTTCTAAATTTTAAGGTTGATTTGAGACCTAAATTGTACTTCGTTTGTGCTCAACTTTTTGTCACAACTTTCTCGTCCTTCAAGGGAGCTCGTGACGGGTTTAATTTTCAATTTCATTTACGGGCCTCGTGGGCCCATTCTTGACCTAAACTTTGACCCGACACATTATATGGTAATATGGGTCTCGATTGACTCCTAATGGTATGTAGATTATGATTTTGATAGTGTGGCGGCATTTTGATATCAAGGAGTGAAGACAAACATTTTTTGGATGATTCAAGGATTTGTAGAGGTAGGCTTCTGTCTACTCTACTTCATAAGATGATGTGTTTTATATATTATTGGTAAATGAGAATGTTATGATTGATTGTGGGTAGAGCACTGTGACTTAGTCTAGAATATTAAAGTTTGGGGATTAGATGAGTGATTTGACTTGTAAGGTAGCTGACTTACTATACTTTTATGATTCTATCAATTTCTTTATAGATGGAGCTAAGTTGTTGTATGAGTATGATAGTATTCTTGATATGGAAATGAGATTTAGGTTTTGGACGCATGAATTATGTTATTGTCCTTATTTGGACCATTTAGGCTATCGTGAAACCGTAATTTAGGTAAAATTGCCTTAGTTTCTCATGTTCTAGGTAAAATTTCTATCTTAGAGCTAAGTATGGCTTATGTACCATCTAGAGGACAATTTAGATACCTTATCCTAGTACGGGGTACAAATTTCCTAAATATGGAATTCGAAGATTTGAAGTGGGTTCCTCCGGCTCACCATAGGCCAAGACTTATGTTAGCCTTTGTAGGCCTATTTATGCTTGTTAGACATAGTTGAGACTACTGAGCCTTTAGTATAAGGTTACTTCATGACTTTGTGAATGGTGATTATTTTCCTGGATTATGATTAATGGATCTTAGGCATGACATGGCTTTCAAATTTGATTAGTGATATGGCCTGTCGCCATGCCTAATGATATAGACATATATATGATTTATGGCCCCTAGATATGATATGACTTATAGATATGATATTGCTTATCGATATGTCATGGCTTATATATATGATCATTTTGATAACTTATGATCATGACTTTTGACAAGGCCTATGGGCATGGTTATTAGCATGACTTAATAAATATGAGTAGAAATATGACCTTTAGTTATATTCATTGGTATAGTCTATTCTTTTAGATTATGTCATAGTTATTCTGGGTATTTTTTGCCGTGATTATGTTATGGTGATGTCGGATATGTATTGGTGGGCCTAAGGTCGTGTGATGATATAGATTGGATCCCGAGAAATGGTTTATCCTTGTAAAAGACATGGTCGTAGTTTGTAGACATATTAATGCTCATGATTTCATTGTTTTGAATACTGGTGATGGTATGCATAGATTCACTATATTCATGATCACTAAATACGATAAATTGTATGACTCCAACTAAAATATGATTTTACTACTGTTTTTCCTAAAGAGGATTAAATCCCACTATTCACCTTAAAAATGGATTTCTTCATGATGAGAATCATACCATCTTAATGAATAACCTATGAGATTGAAAATTATCTTTCAAAGAGTTGATCGTGACAAAATTTGGTGTATGATTTTGATACTACTTTTTACTCCAGCTTGAGAAGATTACCAACCCTTTCTACACTTTTATGATGATTTAGTCCCAAAGTTTACCTTGGGCAATGGAGTTTACCTTGGGCAATGGATTTACGGTCTTATACTCTTCTAGTCACGGTACTAACCATGCATTTAATATATTCTTACATATATACATACGTTTACATACCTCCAATACAGAATGTAGTAGGATGATGATGATGATGATTATGAGTATAGTGATGGTTGTGATGATGATGTTTATGCTATCAGCTCTAGTTTGAGTTCGACAATTAATTATGATGTTGGTGTTGTGAGGTGAAACACTAGGTTATGTTATGATACTTGGATTGATCATGGTATTATGTATTCTTTTTGCATTCATCCATGCATGTGCATCGCCTATCACCAGTATGTGCCTATATCTAGCAACCTTATGGGGGGTTGCATAGGTAAAGGTGATGAGTATGTCTTGTGGTGTGTTGTATGTTGATTAAACCTTTCTGAGCATACGGCGGTAGGGTTTTATAAAATCCCGGTTAGGTATTGTTTGCCTGAATTAGCCTGTTACTAGAATTTTCGTTGCTATTGTTATTATAATTTTATTAATCATTGTTATAGATAGTTTGTAACAGCTTAGTTAATGATTCAGTATCAAAATTTGAGGTATGATTCTGGTTCTTTTATCTTATGATTATCTCATTATGCATGATTATCCATTGGTTAGGAAATATGGTTTTAGGCCTTGATACCTTGATTCCTTCATTACAGTGCTCCATTATGGTAATTATCTCATGATTAGACATATGGATAACAAATCCTAAGTATGCTAGCACTATATCCTGCTATGGTTATGAGGTCCTATAATGCTATTCTGATGATTTAGGTTGTACCTCGAGTTGACCTTGTTTATATATATATATATATATATATATATATGTGTGTGTATGTGTGTGTGTGTGTGTGTGTGTGTATAGCTATGGTATTAACGTATATTCCTCCCTTTCTTTATTTATTACGATTGTATATTCATTCCTTGGCCTTATATATTATTATATATTCTCCTTTACACTATTATTCCTATTTTGTCTAGTGATATACAGTATAGTGTTGAGATCCCTGAGTGTGGTTGAACAGGATAGTTCATCCTTAACACTTCCTTAGCCTTATTATATTAGTTTCTTGGGTATGAGTAAGATAGTTTGTCCTTATACTCTCACTAGTTTTACTATGTGGTTGTTGGACGTTTGGTTATAGTTTCCATTTCTATTTATATGTTATATATATTTGTATTATTTTTAGAGCTCAGTCTGTAGTTGCCTATTAAGTACCACGTGTTTGGTACTCATACTACTCTTCTGCAGTATGCAGATCATAGTACGTGTTATCATTGTTGTTGTGTGCGTCGTATAGAGTAGCCATGGTTTGGAGATGTAGGGTGAGCTGTTGGCATTTAGAGTATTACTTTTGTCCCTCTTATGTAATAGACTAGCCTCTATGTTGTATTCAGAGATGACTTGTATTAGTATATTTGTTTGTACTTCACTTTGTAATCTTGTTATATTAGAAGCTCTTGTACTGATTCCACCAGGTTTTGGGATTATCTTATGTATGTTAGTCTTTTATTACATCTATTCCACATTCTTTCCTTCATTCTCTTGGTACTCTATTACTAGCAGTTCTAGACAACCGGGTTGTCTTGTCTATGGGTGGGTTATGGTAGGCGCCATCATGACCTAAGTAATTGGGTCGTGACACTATCCACCCATGTTTATGAACCTATCCAAAGAACTAAAAATCACTGAAGTAGTCAACAATTAACGGGCTGATGGATGATCCAATCCCAAAAAGGAGTCCAAATCCAATGACATCAACAAATAAAACCATTGGAATGGGATTCCACATCTTCACCCTCAATGACATCAAAGTTTCATCTTGGACCCAAAGGATCAAAGATTTCTACTCTTGAATGGAAATGAAGAATCTAGCTAAATGAGAAAAGTAAATGATCCTACTAGAGTTCACATTGAGGTTCTCTGGAATTCTTTGATATTGGTGGAGCTCAATTGCGATTCTTGATAAAAATACTTATCTCACATCCCAAGACAATGTTGTTAATATCAGAGTCCTACAAGATATTTTTTGTAGAGATACAATAAAAGACTAGAGAAGTTGCGCAAGCGGCTCTTCAAAATGAATGCATATCATTTGATAGAGATGTCATTGATACCATTTCCAAAAGATGGAAAATATCTACTTCGAGATAGCTGGAGATCCCATCCTAAAGCAAGCCTTTTTATCATCACTATTGAGATACTAGCAGGACACACGATGACATTTGTAGAGGAGAAGTTTAAATCCATCATAGTCCCACCGGTAGGATATATTAGACATTCTATCTTCTAGGCCCTGGACATCATCTGTACGAAGATATTTGTGTTGAAGTTGATTGTCCAAAACAATTCAGCTCTTGATTGAGCATGCAGCAGGAAGGATACTGTCACTAAGTCCAACTGCCCCTGCTTGAGCCGCCAGACTAGTTCCAAGAAACAACTATATTTTAGGAGGTTCAAACTACCTAGACAATAAGTCCAAGACGAGCAGGCACACCAGGTACTTCAAAATAAAGAGTCTAATAAACTACAAGAAGAATAATGAATACTTCATCTGCAAAATTCTAGATACTTTGCAAGAAATTATCAAAAAAATAAGAAGTCAATGCAATGAATCCATCTTCTTTCGAAGATAGCAGATCACAAAAATATCTATCTTAGCAAAGAAGACAACATTGAATCGGTCTTCTCATTGGTGGAAGGACCAAAAGAGGACACTCTCTACTCCTTTGACATAATTGGAAAATCAGGTGATAAATATAGATGATCTATATTTGATATCAACATTATAGAAAGACAACATCTACCTACCCATATATATTTGGATAGTTATATTCTCATATTCAACATATCTGGGATGCTCTCATTTGGAAGTGAAGTGAAGATTTTTACAAAATCCCTAGCCACCTACACCTAAAAACACTAGCCAATCGCCGACCACTATGGCTAATGTGGCCGGTGGGACTATCCCACCATATGAAAATAATAAATGAAATACTGAGGAGAGAAATAATGAGATTCAAAAGGGGGAGTTTTAACACAATTTGCAGATCTGTTGAAACCTAAACTAGTAGATAATAATAGTATTAGGGTTCCACCTAAACCTGTGATAATGTTGCTTGGGGAACCTACGATAATGTGGAATTCAATAGAAATTCATAATTTAATTATGTCGGAGAAACTTCAATATGCTATAATCTATAAATTTTCCTATGGAAAGCCTCACATTGATGTATTGAGAAAATTATACCATATCAATGCGGGATCAAATGTCATTGTACAATCGGAGTATTGGATACAAGGCATATATTAATAAAGCTGGACATGTTATAGGACTATGTACAATTATTATCAACAACAGCATACTACATTAAATCGACAGATATGTTTTGGTAGATAAGGACGTTGAAGTGGGATCCATGGTTTGAGCCTGATGTCGAAACAACGATTGGAGTAGCTTGGATCTCCATGCCCTACTTACCACCAAATTTCTCTGCTAAGGGATGCAATATTTTCTATTGCTTTAGCAGTAGGAAAGCCTTTGATAGTAAACATGGCTACTAAAAATAATACCAAGCCCAGTTGTGCAAGAGTTAAGGTGGAGGTAGATTTAGTCACAAAATTACCTCATCGAATTCAAATCAATGAGGAGAATGATTGTAAAGGGAAAATAAAATTCAAGTGGATACAAATCCAGTATGATTACATGCCAAAGTACTGTAAAGATTGTTGTTCGCAAGGGCATGATGAAGATAGCTGTTGGAACATTCATCCAAAATTATATGACAAGAAAAAAAAAAGAGCAAGGAAGCAAAGAAAGAACACAATGAGTAAAATAAACAAAGTAGCAACATTAGGAGCATATTAAGGCAAAGAAAGGAAACACTAATAACCAACAATGACTAACAGGGAGGAACAGGTACAAAAGCGATAGATATAGGCATATTTTGGGAGAGGTAAATAAAGAGAATGAAAAGAAAGTGGAGGTATCTAATTCATTTGATGCATTGGAAGTTTAGGATGATGGTAACAAAGATAACAAAATGGAAGCAGTGAATGTTGAACATGTTAAACAAGTGGAATTTGAGAAAGTTAGCATAACGGAATGGGTAAACAAAATCTTTCGCAAGACTTTAGGCTCAAAGAAACCCTCAGAAGGAGCAGAAGATTTAACAGGATTACAGGACTTAAGCAAAAACACTAAAAATATGGAGGCCAATCAGAAGAAGGTGGTACAACAAAGTGATAGTAGGCAACAAAGAATAGATGATCAGGAGAATCAGAGTCAAAGAAAATAAGATTATCAAAAGGCAGCAGAAGACATGCAAATGCAATGATGAAGCAACTAATGAATTGATGGTACTAAAGGGGATCTTACCCATAGCTACATAAATGGAGAACTTATTAGAAAGCTGTAATAAGGCTAAGGAAGATTGAGAAGGGATTGACTTGGAAGATAACATCAATCAAGTGGCTAAAGCAGCTGATTTGTCACCAAAACAAATAGAGTCACTGAAAGAAAAACAAGAAAGAACAAAGAAAAATAATAAGAGTACCAGTACCAGTTCAACCACAATACAGACAAGGAGTCACACGTCTAAAACAAAGATAAGATGAATGTGCTAATATGGAACATAAGATCAGTCAATACACAAAAAGATTTTACAAGACTGATTAAATTGCAAAGGGGACACCAATTTTACTTCATTGGCCTTATGGAACCATTTCAAGAAAGTCACCACATACAATATTATAGAAAGAGGTTGGGATGAAACATGTTGTGGTGAATGTATCAGGAAAGATATGGGCTTTCATGGATGAAAATCTGGAGTATAATATTATCAAAGATGAGAAACAACAATTATCATTGAAGCTTACAAATCAACATGCAGATGTTTCTTTGATAGTTACATTAGTATATGTAAAATGCACACCAAATGAAATAATGATGTTATGGGATTCTTTAACAAACTTAGCTGACTCATATCAATTGCCATGGTTAATAGGAGGAGATTTCAATGTGATAAGAAATAAAGAAAAAAGTTGGGGGGCTTACCTATTACACTTAATGAAACACATGATTTTAATCAGTGTATTAATTTGTGTAATATGGAAGAAGTTCAATTTAAAGGGAGTAAATACACATGGTGGAATGGAAAAACAGATGAGGATTGTATATTCAAAAGGTTGGATAGAATACTGTGTAATGACAAGTTGCAAAATGTGTTTTAGATGATGGAAGTGGAACACCTAGCTAGGAGTGGCTCTGACCACTCTCCTTTATTAATTCAATGTAGAAAGGAAAGGGGGCACATAGTTAGAACCTTTATATTTCTGAATTTATGACTAAAGGAAGAATCATGTATGGAGGTGATAAAATAGAATTGTAAGTAAAAAAATAGAGGGCAATCCATTTATAGTGTTTCATCAGAAACTGAAGAACATAAAATCAACACTCACAAGGTGGAGTAAACTAAAATTTGGTAAAATATATTCTAGGAAATTGCTACACTAGAAGATATTATCAAAAAAGGGGAGAGGCAATTTGAAGAGAATACCGGTGGAGTAAACAGAGAGAATTTGTTTAAGACTCATGTTGAGCTAAACCTTCAGCTTAAAAAAGAAGAAGAATTCTGGAGTACAAGGCAAGATTTGAATGGTTTAAGGATGGAGAGAAGAATTCTAAGTTCTTTCATACCATTGTCAAAAGAAGAAGAAGCAGTCTAAGGATCACCAGAATTCAAAATGAAGAAAGGGAATGGATGGAAGTAGCACAAGACATATCTGATTCAGCTATAAATTTTTTCCAGAAGCAGTTTACAAAACAGAAGGATGCAAATGATTTCTCTTTGTTGGATGAATTACCTAAGATGGTAGATGATGATCAGAATAAGGAAATTATGAGAATACCAATAGAAGATGAAATAAACAAAGTTGTAATGAGGCTGAATAGGAAAGTGCAGGAGGTCCTGATGGAATGACAGGAACTTTTTATCAAGATGTATGGGAGATCATTAAGCAGGACATTTAGAGAATGGTCACAACTAAATTTTATGGATTTCAACTTCCCAGGTGCATTACCTATACTAATTTGGTATTATTACCAAAATAACTAGTAGTGAACAAGTTTTTTGACATGGGGCCTATATCACTAAGTAATTTTGTTAATAAAATATTTTCAAGAATTATTCATGAGAGAATTAAGGGGATACTTCCCCAGTTGATATCACCAGAGCAGGAAGGATTTGTTCAAGGAAGGAGCATTGCTGAAAATGTATTGGTGATGTAGGAAATTATTTCAGAAATAAGAAAAAGAGGTAAACCTCCAAACATGGTTATGAAGCTAGATATGATGAAAAAATATGATAGAGTGGAGTGCCTTTATTTAACCAAGGTCTTAAGGAAGTGTGGTTTTTCTAAAGTTCTTATAGACATGGTGTACAAAATTTTGGAGAATAATTGATACTCAATTCTTCCTAGTGGTTAGCCTAAAAAAGTTTTCAAATCTTTAAGGGGTTTGAAAAAAGGGGATCCCTTGTCACCTACATTATTTATAATAGCAGCAGAGGTGTTATCAAGGACTCTGAAGAGGTTAATGCAGAAAAGAGAGTTCAAACTATTTGGTATGCCAAGAGAAAGTCCAAAAATAAATCACCTAGATTTTTTTGATGATATGATTATCTTATGTAAAGCTAAGGTGAAAACTCTACTGTTGGTGATTGAATCTTTGGACAGTTATGAAGAAGTGTCAGGACAGAAGATAAATAAAGAAAAGAGTGCAATTTACTTGCACAAAAGTGTTTCAAATGGAGTTGGAGTAATGGAAAAAACAGCCACTAACATACAGAGGAATGAATTCCCTTTCACTTACCTTGGATGTCCCATGATTTATATAAAGAAAAAGAAAGATTACGATCTACAGCTGATGAATAAAATATCCAATAAGTTGCAATCATGGAAAGAAGAACTGTTGTCATATGGGGGAAGAGTTGTGTTGATTAAACATGTCTTACAAAGCATATTTATTCACTGTTTGTCAGTGATGAACCCACCTCTTAATGTGCTGAGCTCCATCCAAAGAGTTTTAGCTCAATTTTTTTGGATTAGTAAAATAGGGAGAAAAGGAAAACACTGGGTAAAATAGCAGACAATGTATTTACCATAGAAGAAAGGAGGGTAGGGATTTAGAAGGGTAACTAATATATTTATGGATTTTTTTATAAATTATGGTGGAATTTTAGAATTACAAATCCCATTTACAGTGAATACATGTACAACAAATACTGTAAAAAGGAGCATCCAAAACTGGTCATGTAGAAAACAGGTGTAGATGGTTCACAAGTGTGGAAAAAGATGTTAATTTCTAGAGACTTGGTAGAACACTTGATTGTGTGGCAACTGAGGAAAGGAAATTCTAAAATTTGGTTAGATAATTGGACTGGTCAAGGTGATTTATATTTTTTGGTGGAGGACGGATGTACTGAGTATGGACAATATAAGCAAGTAAAGGATCTTACAAGAGTAGGCAGATGGAATGAATAGGTGGTCAAAAATATTTTTGATGAGGAGATGGCTGAACATATTTTGTCTAAAGTAAAAACCCCAATAGAAGAAGGTAGTGATTACCCCATATGGAGCATTGACTCAAAAGGAATGTTTATAGTTAAGTTAGTTTGGTTGTATATCAAGTATAAGGAGTATGTAAATGACACATATAAAAGTATTTAGATTAAGGGTCATCCTTTTAAAATATGCTTTTTTATGTGGATATTGTGTAAAAGAAGAATGCTAGTGGATGACTATGCAAGAAGATGGGGGTTGTAGGGACCATTAAAATGTTGGTTCTATGAAGAACCTGCGGTGGAGACACTTTCTCATGTCTTCAGAAGATCTTTTTATGCTAACAAGACCTGGTCCTACTTTTCTTCTTTTGCAGGTATAAATATTCAGAACTTGACACTAAGAGGTACAGTTCTTAGATGGTGGAATGCTGAGGTGAATAAAATAGAACAACCATACTTTATGCATTACCCAACTAATGTTGGGCGTATTTATACCCCTAAGAACCATAATTTACCCATATTTTAGCTAAGTTTGGAGGATAAAATATATAATTCATGCACTTTTAGTCCATTTTCCTTTAAGTGAGCTAACCTATGTGATTAGCATATTTTTCAGGTATTAATGATGAAGATTTCAGCACTTTGTGGACCTTTGGGCAGCAAAGTGAAACTTCACATAAGAGGGAAGGCAGCTTTTGGAAGCTTGTGGACTGAATGTGATGCATGGAGAACTTATCCCGGGCAAAATCAGTATTTCTAAATACTTAGGGATGCAGCAGTAACTTAGTAGGACAAGGATGTTATAAAAACCCTATTTGCTAAATTTTTCAGCATTCATTCGATCATAATTATCATTAGTCATTATTCAGTTTACAGATTCTGTAAGTTTAAGACAGAGAAAAATGCTAAGGCTACACGAACGGTAAAAGGGAAGAAAAACGTCAACCTCTTGCTTGACTCCAAACTCATACCCATCGTGAGATTATTCTAACTTTGGTATGATGATGATGTCTTCTTTGATTTCAGTTGTACTCATGAGTAGCTAAACATCTCTGTTAGGGTTATGGAAACCTTGTAAGATACTATTTGTTGCTATGAGTTTGTGAATTCTTGATGTGTATGCTACTTATATCATTACTCTCTTAGTTTTAATTAAATTCTCATGGTTGCAAACATAGAGAACATGCCATTATAGCATTAACTTGTTTGGGAGAAAAGTTACATGTTTGGAAAAGAGAGTGTGACAAGGAAATAGGGCTTCTAACCTCTATTTACACGTTAATGCCTTAACCGGATTAACTTATTGGAGAATTTGTACCATTTGTTATACACTTTAGGCTCGGGAGAGCTAAAGTAAAATAAATCCTTGATGGTTGGGAAACACTTGGATTTAGAATTAGAATACGATTCTCAATAAGTGCATGCATGTCTAAATTCCGCGTTACTCATAGTTAATAGAGAAGTAGAAACTACAAGGTGGACATATCCCTAACTTATTATTCTCTGTGATTAACCTTTACTAAACAAGTCATTCATTCGTTACTTTGATATTATTAATTCACGCCTAAATCAAAACCCCCCTTTTTGTTCTTGGAATTTTCGACCAACAGTCTACTAATAATTGCAACACTTAGTGACCAGAGTATTCCCTGTGGGATTCGACACCCAAGCCAGTTGGGTTCTATCTTTGACAGCGACCGCTTACACTTTCTAACGAGAGCTGTAGTTTGGGCGTTATCAAATTTTGGCGCCGTTGCCGGGGAATAAAGTTGTCAACTAAGTTTGTGATAGTTACTAGACCCTTTGGTCAAAAATTCTCGAATTTTACTTTTTGTTTGTTGTTTTTGTTTTGTTCAGGGTTGGTAGAGTGCATGCCAAATACACGAAGATCTGGTCAGCCATTATTACCCATAAATCCTGAACCACAACTTATTGGCAGAATGGATGCACAACGTAACATTGAAAGAAGGGCTGCTCAACAGGAGCAGGCTAGGTTAGCTGCGTTGGCAGCTGCTCAAGTGCCTCAACAGAATATTGATAACCCAGTTCGGGCAACAAATCCTGATGATGAGGACCTGGGTGATGATGATTTACTTAATCTACGACTTGCAGATGAGGTGGCAACACCTATGAACAAGAGAGATCGTCAAGCTAGAATGAGACCTGAACGCCGAGCTGTGCAGGCTCCTTTTGATGATGATGATAATGATGATGATGATCTGGATGGGGCTGCTGCCACAGGGGCTATTATTCCTCCACCATTGGCACCCGGAGCCAAGTTCAATATCACTAGCACCATGATTCAGCTATTACAACTTAAAGGGTTATTTGGTGGACTTGCAGGCGATGATCCGAATATGCATCTGATCAACTTTATTTCAATATGCAAGTCGTTTGACAATCCAGGAGTTAGGCAGAATGTAATTCGGCTACGCTTATTTCCATTGTCTCTGTCTGGGGAGGAAACTCTATGGTTGAACGGGCTAACTCCTGATTCTATTACTAATTGGAGGCAACTGAAAGACGCTTTCCTAGAAAGATTCTTTCCGCCATCCAAGAGAGCCCAATTACAGGATGAGATCAGTAATTTTCGACGGCTTCCAACTGAAGCTCTTCATGAAATATGGGAGAGGTTCAAGAAGAAGCTTATGCGGTGCCCAAACCATCAGATGACCAATATCCACTTGATGGAGATATTATACAGGTTTTTGAATTCAGTGACTAAGCCAGTGGTTGATAATGCTGCAGGTGGGTCATCTATGGACCTTACTTTTATTGAGGCAAGTGATATGCTAGATCGTATGATGAAGCAGAGTAGAGCTTGGCATACTAGGGATTCTGAGGTAGCAAGCTCTACTGTATCTATTGGCTTGACGGCAGAACAAAGGCGAAGAGAAGAGAAACGTGACCAGGATATGGATCACATGAAAACGCAGATGGATCTTCTTACCAAGCATTTATTATCAGGGAAGACCAAAAAGGTTAAGTCCATTGTATCACATAGAAGAGATGAATCCGATTCTGAGGAGGAAGCAAATTATTTGAATAATCAGGGGGGTTTCCGAGGTAATGCCCAAGGAAACCAAGGTCGGAACTATTATGATAAATCCAGATACAAGAATAAGACTGACAAGAGTGGTTTGTATGTTCCTCCTAGAAATCGTGAGGCCGCGACATCTGGCTCTGGGAAGATGTCCATGGAAGATATAATGGCTAAGCTGTTGAAAGGAGTGGAGGCAACCAACACGGGAGTAACGGAGGTAAAAAATGATTTGTCCTCAATAAATCAATTGGTTGATTCGCATTCCACTTCAATAAAATAGTTGGAACAACAATTGAGTCAACTATCAGCAACATTCAATCAAAGAAAAGCTGGCACCCTACCTAGCGACACCGTGCAAAATCCAAGGAATGATAGATCATGTATGGCTATTACTACCAGGAGTGGTAAGGTGTTGGAAAATCCATCCAAAGGCAAGCAGTTGGTTGATAATACAGAAGAGAATGTGATTGAAGCAGATTGTGATGATTCTGTAGAAGCTGAAAGTCAGAATGTTCATGACACTACACTTAGACGTCACCAGCCTGAAAAGATTGATAATCTGAAGCAAGATAAAAAGGAAGTGGTGGAGAAAACTATTCCCCTTCCACCACCACCTTTTCCTCAGAGACTGAAGAAGAAAGCAGATGACACCAGGTTCAGTAAATTCATGACTATGTTAAAGCAGCTGACTATTAATGTTCCTTTGGTAGAGGCGCTGGAATAGATGCCTGGGTACGCTAAATTCATGAAGGAACTTTTGACAAAGAAGCGGGCAGCAAGCTATGAGCTGGCAGATAATGTTCATCATTGCAGTGCAATCGCTACAAGGTCATTAGTTCAGAAGAAGGCAGATCCTGGGGCTTTCACTATTCCTTGCACGGTTGGATCTTTGGATTTTGCTAAGGCATTGTGTGATTTGGGAGCTAGCATCAATTTGATGCCGCTATCTATTTACAGAAAGTTGGGGTTGGGTGATCCTACACCAACCAATATGTGGCTCGTGATGGCAGATAGGTCGGTAAAACGACCTGTTGGTATCTTATATGATGTATTAGTGAAGGTTTCCACCTTCATTTTTCCTGCAGACTTTGTTATTTTAGATTGTGAGGTGGATTCTGAAGTTCCCATAATCTTGGGGCGTCCTTTTCTTGCAACAAGAAGTGTGCTTATTGATTTAAGAGCTAATGAGCTTTCATTTCGGATGAATGAGAAAGTGGTCTATTTTGATGTATGCAAATCAATGAAGCATCCCAAAGATATGAATGTGTTCTCTATATCTGATGTTTACCATGAAGATGAGAAAGAATTATCTGTAGAGAAGTAGCTTATTGTTGATCCATTGGCTGCTGTGCTTATAAATTTTGAGCGTGAGGATGTTGAAGAGTATGAAGAAACTATTTGTGCTCTAACAGGAATAGGGTCATATTCTCATGCTCCTAAGAAGCTGGACCTTGATCTTAAGAATCGACCTTCACTACCAGCAAAGCCATCCATTGAAGAACCACCAGTGCTAGAATTGAAAGAGCTGCCCAGCCACCTAAAGTATGCATTTTTGGGAAGTGGTGATACACTTTCGGTTATTGTTGCGGCTAATTTAGGTGAACAACAAGTAGAGTCTCTCATCTCTGTTCTAAAAAAATACAAGAGAGCCATCGGTTGGACTATTGCTGATATAATTGGTATCCCTCCTGGGATATGTATGCACAAGAATCAGCTCGAAGAAGATTGCGTGCCCACAATTGAGCATCAACGTCATTTGAATCCACCTATGCAAGAGGTGGTGAAGAAAGAAATTATTAAGTGGTTAGATGTTGCGGTGGTGTATCCAATCTCCGACAGTAAATGGGTGAGTCTGGTACAATGTGTGCCCAAGAAAGGGGGCATGACGGTAGTCACAAATGAAAAGAATGAGCTAATTCCACTCAGACCTGTCACAGGGTGGAGAGTGTGCATGGACTACCGGAAGCTGAATTCGTGGATGTTAAAGGATCACTTCCCAATGCCATTCATGGACCAAATGCTTGATCGATTGGCAGGGAAGGGATGATTTTGTTTCTTAGATGGTTATTCCGGCTATAATCAAATCTGTATTTCACCTGAAGATCAAGAGAAGACAACTTTTACATGCCCGTATGGTACGTTTGCTTTCAAACGTATGCCATTTGGGCTATGTAACGCACCTGCCACTTTTCAGCGTTGTATGATGTCCATTTTTTCTGATATGGTTGAAGACACCTTGGAGGTGTTCATGGACGATTTTTCAGTAGTAGGTGAGTCGTTTGAATCATGCTTGGCAAATCTGAGTATGGCGTTGCAGAGATGTGTTGAATTCATCTTGGTGCTAAACTGGGAGAAGTGCCATTTTATGGTGAAGGGAGGCATTGTTCTTGGGCATAAAGTCTCTGAAAGAGGAATTGAGGTTGATCGAGCCAAGATTGAAGTTATCGAGAAACTACCACCTCCAATTTCTTTAAAGGGAGTTCGTAGTTTCCTCGGTCATGCAGGTTTTTATCGGAGGTTTATTAAAGACTTCTCAAAGATTGCTAGTCCATTATGTAAACTTTTGGAGAAGGATGCAAAGTTCGACTTCGGTGAAGATTTCTTGAAGGCATTTGAATGCCTCAAAGGGAAGCTAGTTGAAGCTCCTATTATTGTAGCACCCGATTGGTCTCTACTGTTTGAAGTTATGTGTGATGCAAGTGGGGTAGCTTTTGGTGCTGTACTTGGTCAGAAAAGATAAAGGCTATTTCATCCAATATACTATGCGAGCAAGGCCTTGAATGGAGCCCAGAGGAACTATACCGTCACGGAACAAGAGCTTCTAGAAGTTGTTTATGCTTTTGAAAAGTTCTGTGCTTACTTGTTGGAAACCAAAGTGGTGGTTCATACAGATCATGCGGCTCTGAAATATTTAATGGCAAAGAAGGATGCTACGCCAAGGCTAATTCGGTGGGTGTTATTGCTTCAAGAATTTGATTTCGAGGTAAAGGATAGAAAAGGTTGCGAAAACCAAGTAGCTGATCATCTATCTAGACTTGAGAGTGCGCACATAGCGCAACCCAACCTTGAGATTGATGATGCATTTCCCGACGAAGAGATCCTAGCCGCTATGGGCGAAGACTTACCGTGGTATGCAGACTTTGCGAACTACGTGGTAAGTAAAGTGATGCCTGAGAATCTCTCCTTTCATCAAAAGAGAAAGTTCATGCATGATGTGAAACACTACTTCTGGGATGAACCGTATCTTTTTCGACGATGTGCTGATGGTGTTATTAGCCGATGCATCTCTGATGTGGAGGTGCCTAGAATCTTGGAAGAAAGTCATGCTTCCCAAGTTGGGGGTCACCATGTAGGTGATCGGACAGCCAGGAAGGTATTGCAAAGCGGCTATTATTGGCCTTCATTATTCAAGGATGCCTATGATTTTGTGAGAAGATGTGATCAGTGTCAGAGGCAAGGCGCAATTTCAAAGCACCATGAGATGCCCATGTCTAAAATTCTTGAAGTGGAGCTATTTGATGTATGGGGTATTGATTTCATGGGCCCATTTGTGAATTCATTCGGGATGAAATATATCCTAGTTACTGTGGATTATGTATCCAAATGGGTCGAAGAGGTAGCGCTGGTTGATAATGAAGGTAAGCGTGTTGTAGCATTCTTAAAGAGAAATATCTTCTCTCGTTTTGGGGTACCACATACCATCATAAGCGATGAAGGATCACACTTTTGCAACAAGCTGTTCAAAGCCGTGTTGGTGAAATATGGGGTCAAGCAACATAAGGTAAATATACCTTACCACCCACAAACTAGTGGGCAGGTAGAGGTTTCTAATCGGGAGATCAAGCTGATCCTTGCTAAGGCTGTAAATGCTAGTAGAAAAGATTGGTCCCGAAAGCTGGATGATGCCTTATGGGCTTATAGGACTGCGTTCAAGACACCAATTGGTATGTCACCTTACCAACTAGTTTATGGGAAGTCTTGTCACTTGCCAATCAAGCTCGAACACAAAGCGTTGTGGGCGTTGAAGTGGCTTAACATGAATTGTGATGATGCTATTAATCTGAGATTGGAACAACTGAACGAGTTGGATGAATTCTGTCTACACGCGTATGAAAGAGCAGACCTCTAAAAGGAACGGATGAAAAAGTACCATGATCGGAGGATTATCCAACGAAACTTACAGAAGGGTGATTTGGTACTTCTTTTCAACTCCAGACTGAAGCTATTTCCAGGTAAGTTGAAGTCTAGATGGTCTGGTCCATTTAAAATTAGCCAAGTCTACTCGTCTAGAGTAGTAGAGTTAGAAAACAATGATGGTGGTGTCTTTAAGGTGAATGGCCAACGAGTGAAGCCATATATCGGTCCACTTGACTCGATAAAATGTATAGCCACCGTCTATCTTGATGAAGTCTAAAGTAATCGAGATAACTATGTCGTGCCGCGACAATAAATCAAGCTCTACATGGGAGGCAACCCATCGTTTTTAATAGTTTTGTTTTACTAGGAGTTTGTTTTTGTTAAATAAAAATCCAAAAAGAAGAGTCGAGCCACGACCAAAACTAAGGCGCTTGGTGGGAGACAACCCATCCGTCTAATCATTTTTTGTTATTTTTGATTAAGTGTAGGTGAAAGTTGTATAAAGGAAGAGATTGGTCCTAAATTTTGAGTTGAAAGTGAGCCATGCAAAAGGTGGTAAAGTAGGAATGATGGAGCAAATGCTATCAGCTAGGCATTGCCTATGCTAATCTAGGCAATAGACAAGGCAATGCCTATACTAATCTAGGCAATGGACAACGCAAGGCCTATGCAAATCTAGGCAATGGAAAAGGCAAGGCCTATACCATTGCCTATGCTTACTGCCTCACATAGGCAACGAACAAGGCATTTCCTATGCAAATCTAGGCAATACCATAGGCGCCGCCTATGTAAATCTAGGCAATACCATAGGTGCCGCCTATGCCATTGCCTATGCTCACTGTTTCAACAAGGCATTGGCAAAGGCGCCGCCTATGCCCAACAAGGCATTGACAAAGGCCCCACCTATGTCCAACTAGGCATTGACAAAGGCGCCGCCTATGCTAAGCATAGAAAAAGCATTAGGCGCCGCCTACTTATGCCTTTTTGTCTCCTAACTCGATTTTACATGGATCAAACCCGACCCATGGCTTAGTCTATAAATAGATCTTCAACCTTAGAACAAAATGCACTTGTTTTCTCAACCTAGGCTCCGCCTAAGCTTCCCAAATCTCTCAAAAATTTTCTTTTTGCTCATCTAATCTTGAAAGATCATCTTCCCAAACAATTGCCAAGTAAGTTATTCTTTTATATCCCGTAGTTGTTGCAATACTACGCTTATAATGGTATTTTAGATTTTGGAGTGGTTTTTGGTGATAAGAATATGATTGGTTTGTTATGATACATCTAGATTGAGTGAAAGAATACGTGTGGGTGTTCTTGACTTTGTTCCGACTTGTACTTGATTGTTATACACTGTCATATTTTTATGGAGTCAAAATTGTGAAGTTAATGCGTAATCTTGAACGTTGTAAGCTTGAATGTTTGAATGACTCATTCATCGAGGTATGGAATATGATTGACCACAAGTATACGATGGTGTGATTATTTCTATGCAATAACCTGATAAGAACTCTATGTGGTAGTCTTGTTCAAAAAGTGCATAAATCCACTGAAATAACGTTGGAAAGGATAGTCAAGATTACATGAAAATATGACTGTGCTAAACATGTTGTTGGAACATATCGCCTAAATGTATGTCGATGAAGTCTGAGTAATCGACATCACTCACTTAATTAGTCTGTGCCAACAAATTAAGTGTGGGGTGGTGCCATCACTGGTTGTTGTTCGATTATAGTGAATCTTCCGAGATGAAACTAACATGACTCTATTTTGATCTCAGGTAGAATGGCTCCAAAAGGATGACAAGGAAAAGAAAAAGTCTCCACCTCACAGAAAAGTCAGAAATGTTCAAGAAAAGAGCAAGCTGAGTCCTCCTCTTTGCAAGTGCCTCGACGCACTTTCGGGATAAAATGGGTCCTAGAGGAGGAAGGAAAGGAGTGGTACAAGAACAACAAAGTAAAAAAATATGTTCACGTGGATTTGATGCAGAAGGAGAGTCTAGCAAAGAGAGAGCCCCACATTTTGGCTAAAATCATGGCACTAAATCTTGATTTCATTTTTCGAGATATGGGGGAATGCAATCTTGATCTAACGCGAGAGTTTTATGCCAATTGGTCCCCAAAGACTACCGGAAGTGAATTAAAGATTCTGGGCCAAGTCTTGCAACTGAATGCGGAGTTCTTCAACTCTTTTCTGGGCCTTCCATCTGTGGATCCATCACCGCTCAAGGAGCTTTATCACAGACCTCCCTACAGGACAATCAAACACACACTGTGCGGAACAAGGTCCATGGATCGGTGGATTCATCACAAGGATAACGGTCTGCACAATACCTTCTCATATGTTTCCTTGAACAGAGAAGCTCATATATGGTTGAGAATAGTCAACTCTTACCTGATTCCTGGGACACAGTACACAAAGATCAAACGTGATAGAGTATGCTTGGTGTACGCTCTGATGACTAATATTCCCATCAACATTGGTGCGATTATACGATAATCAATGCGTAAGGCTAGGCTGCACAAAAGGTCCCATTTCAGCTTTGGCAATTTGTTGACTGCGATCTTAAGGAAGGATCACATTGAAGAGGAACCTGCAGATCATAAGCTTCCACACAACCTGAAGAAGGTTGATCTTATGAAAGTTAAAGAGCCTAAAACTGGTCATGGCATCAACCTTACCACTGCAGAAAGACATGCTTGGGATGAAAGTTTCTTTCGCCATCTATATGGCATGACTCGGTTTACCATGCTGAGTGGGGGTCGGGTTCCGACTGATGCAGAGCTTCAGCAGTTGGATTATGACTACCCGATGAATGAGCATGCGCGGGCTATGTGTGGAGTAGGGGTATATTTTGAGGAACCTCTCGATGATGACGTGCCGACTGACGATAATCGCCGACTGCCAGACTCAGACGTGGAGGACAACTCTGATGACGACGACTCTGATGATGATTCTGACGCAGGGGGTATGACCCCAGACATAGAGGAAGAGTCCGACTAATCAGGTTCTCCTTATTTATTTTCCACTGAGGGCAGTGTGTCCAGTCTAAGTGTGGGGTGCTGGTATTTGTATGCTGTATGGTACTTCTTTGCCTACATTTATTCTTGTTTTTGCTAATTAGTCGTAATTAGTTAGTTAAATTTTTCGAATTTTTTTATATTTTGCATGAAATTATTCTGATAGACGGCATGGTATTATAACAAGAGTTTGTGCTAATTCATTACTATTGAGACATTTAGGCTCTAAGTGTGACTCACTGTGTGATAATTATGTGGTTTAATTCATTCATCTGTTGGGTCAAGAGTCTATACTGCTCCCAATAAAGTGACCATGTGCCTTGTGTGTGTGAGGTTATAGTATATTCTGTGTTGTGACTGATGTTAGAACTTGCCTGGTGTGTGTGTAAAGAAAAATAAAGAGTGTGAGTTTAGGAGATGATTTAGACATTTCTTTGGCAGCCTGTAATTGTTTACCTTCTTTTTACCTACCTTTGTACATTATCCTAGTTAACCCCCTTTGAGCCTTTAGCTACTTTCTTTGACAGCCTCATATGTAGCCTAATCCATTTTTTTCAAGACCATAATTTGATCCAAATTCCTAAGCGCTTTAAATTGTAGAGCCATATGACAAAATAAGAGGAAATTGGGTGAGAGTGATGCCTCAGAGTGTATTGGTACTTGAAATTGTTGTGAAAAGGAGTGGCTATCATAGAGGTGTTTTATAAAAAAAAGAGAAAAGAAAAAAAAAGAAAAAGAAACAGAAAAATAAAAAGATAGTTGTGTTTATAATTGAATAACAAAATAGGTGAGAAGGGGTGGTAGATGAAAGGAAAGTAGAGGGGTTGTTTAAAAGAGAGTGTTAATGACATAACGTAGTGTATTAAAGCGCTTAGGGAACATAGTCACTATTTCTGGCCAAAATAGTCCTACCTGTCCCTTAGCCTACATTACAACCTGTAAAGACCTATTTGATCCTAAGCTTAGCATTCCGATATTAGTAGAGCATTACACTAAGGGCAAGCCTATGGTCATCAGTTGCAACATAAGAATTCTTTGTGAGAAATGAGAGCAAGGAGAGTCTTATACCCATGTTTCGAAAATTGCAAAACTGTGAGTGATCATGGGTAATATCTTGTGTGAGACACACATGGTTGATGATTTTTGGGTAGTGTTATATGATTCTTTGTGGCTTAACTTGTGGATACGAATTAACCATCCTCACAAGTCTATGTTGGAGATTGAATTGTTTCTAGTAGTGATCAAGAAACCTACTCTCTGTTAATAATTGTCGTCCATGTCTTGTTGAACATTTTGTGTTGCTATTGTGAAATTCTAGTTAGGTGTTTACATGGACGTAATATTTTATTTGAGGACGAACAAATCTTTAAGTGTGGGGTGGTGATGTTGGGCGTATTTATACCCCTAAGAACCATAATTTACCCATATTTTAGCTATGTTTGGAGGATAAAATATATAATTCCTGCACTTTTAGTCCATTTTCCTTTAAGTGAGCTAACCTATGTGATTAGCATGTTTTTCAGGTATTAATGATGAAGATTTCAGCACTTTGTGGACCTTTGGGCAGCAAAGGGAAACTTCACATAAGAGGGAAGGCAGCTTTTGGAAGCTTGTGGACTGAATGTGATGCATGGAGAACTTGTCCCGGGCAAAATCAGTATTTCTAAATACTTAGGGATGCAGCAGTAACTTAGTAGGACAAGGATGTTATAAAAACCCTATTTGCTGAATTTTTCAGTATTCATTCGATCATAATTATCATTAGTCATTATTCATTTTATAGATTTTGTAAGTTTAAGACAGAGAAAAATGCTAAGGCTACACGAACGGTAAAAGGGAAGAAAAACGTCAACCTCGTGCTTGACGCCAAACTCATCCCCATCGTGAGATTATTCTAACTTTGGTATGATGATGATGTCTTCTTTGATTTCAGTTGTACTCATGAGTAGCTAAACTTCTCTGTTAGGGTTATGGAAACCTTGTAAGATACTATTTGTTGCTATGAGTTTGTGAATTCTTGATGTGTATGCTACTTATATAATTACTCTCTTCATTTTAATTAAATTCTCATGGTTGCAAACATAGAGAACATGCCATTATAGAATTAACTTGTTCGGGAGAAAAGTTACTTGTTTGGAAAAGAGAGTGTGCCAAGGAAATAGGGCTTCTAACCTCTATTTACACGTTAATGCCTTAACCAGATTAACTTCTTGGAGAATTTGTACCATTTGTTATACACTTTAGTCTCGGGAGAGCTAAAGTGAAATAAATCCTTGATGGTTGGGAAACACTTGGATTTAGAATTAGAATACGATTCTCTATAAGTGCATGCATGTCTAAATTCTGCGTTACTCATAGTTAATAGAGAAGTAGAAACTACAAGGTGGACATAACCCTAACTTATTATTCTCTGTGATTAACCTTTACTAAACAAGTCATTCATTCGTTACTTTGATACTATTAATTCACGCCTAAATCAAAACCCTCTTTTTTGTTCTTGGAATTTTCGACCAACAGTCTACTAATAATTGCAACACTTAGTGACTAGAGTATTCCCTGTGGGATTCGACACCCAACCCAGTTGGGATCTATATTTGACAGCGACCGCTTACACTTTCTAACGAGAGCTGTAGTTTGGGCGTTATCACCAACATCATTCTGTGGGAACTATGGAGTAGGAGAAATAGGAAGAAATATGACAACAAAGACACCACTAGACTAAGCATCATTTACAATATTACAAGAATCTGAGGATGTTTTTGAAGGTGAGAAAACTAACAGTTGAATTCCATAATGAATGGAAAAAAATAATAAAGGAATTTGATAAGCTAAAAAGAAAAATAAAGGCTATCAGAGTTATATGAGAGGTACCTAAAGAGGGATGGGTGAAGTACAACACTGATGGATTAGTCAGAGAAGAATAAAGAGAAAGTTCATATGCATTCTGCTTGAGAGATGAGAAAGGGGATGTACTATATGCTAAAGAAGAGCCACACCAGTATGCAGACAGTATTCAGGCAGAGACAAATGCTATCCTATAAATAGTCAAGCATTGTAAACAAACACAATACAACAAAGTAATTATTCAGATGGACTCACTCATTATGCAGAAAGTACTAATAGGAGAATGGTAGTACCTATGGAACATAACAAACATAGTTAGATAGATACAACAATGCATGCAAGACAAACAAGTGAAATATCAGCATATATACAGAGAAGGTAACCAGTTAGCTGATCATCTTGCTAATTTAGCCATATATACAGAAGCATTTGCTATTACAAGCTTTCATCAGCTATATAAAAAAGGAAAAGCCATCATAAATAGTGATAAATGGCAAAGCCCATACTTGAGGATTACACCTTCAAAAGAATAAGTGGGTAGGGGAAGCTAAAGCTGAATAGTTTACATGAAACATATGTACAATCCACATAAGCATAAAAGATAGTGCATGTACTAGATAGCCTAAGCTATTTCATCCAATAAAAAGGACTCTCAGCATCATGGGAGGGTCTATGCGTATATTTGAGCTTAATAAACTTGGGAATGAGGCTGATAACGAAATACTCATGGGTCCAAGTATCCCAATATCTTCTTTCCTAAAATATTTATGGAGAACAAGCAAGAAAATTTACAGTCAACAATATTATATCTAGAAAAATAAGAGAAAGAAAGAAGAAGGTTAGCTCACTCGGGTATAACAACCTCTCTCAGATGACCAAATCCCTCTTAGCTGCACAAAAAGTCTTTTAATGTACCATCCAATAGAGAACACAAATACAAAAGGAGAAGCATTAATATTCCAGTAAATTAAAGGTGTTAATATCTAAATAAAGAAAAGAAAATGGTATTTACTTCTGCAAAATGACATCACAGGAAAGACATGACAATAGAGGCACCATATTAATCACCCAGAGAAGCAATCGACGGAAGCTAGAGTTGGTGAAGGAGATCTGTATTTTGGAAGGAGGCGTAAAAGAGAAGAGGATTAGGAAACTTAGTTTATTTCTAGAAACCCTACTGAGTTTATATGTTTTTAAATTGGACATGAGTTAGGCCGGGTCAGTAGAATAGTAGTAGGCTATTATTTTGTATGATGGGTTGGTCCATTGTTTCTGGATGATTTATTTATAAAATACCAAAATTAAACCAAAAAAGCTCTCATTTGGAATGGTAGACTTCCTAGAGTTTTTCACACACAATATATAGGCCCTTTCGATCCATCCATCCTCATGGAAAGAACAATTTCTATGAGCTACAAGTCTTTAAAAAGTATGGTAGATCCATCTTGAATCCCTTTAGAGTACATACGAGATATCCTTCTTCCATGTGTTAATAGCACTAACCAATGACTTTGCGTAAGAGCTTCTATAGTTATTTTGGAACTAGTGCCACCAATACCACATCCTTATGGAGTTCAAGTGTGTGCTTTCAAGCACTTTAATAGAATACAACCAGCTCTTAGAAATTTTATGTTGTGGTTCAATCCACGACAATATTGGGTTTAATGTTTCAAAGATTCCTATGATGTAAAGGTATTTATGCTATACTGTCCAATGGGAATCTCAAGTCACTAGGTCTAAGCTCAGTTGGAAATTTCACTCCACTACTGGAAATTTCTTATATCAATACTATCCTAAGAAGATGAATATGAAACACAACAATTTATCTCCCAGCAAAATAGGTGCATTGTAAAATAAATATGGCCAAAAGAATGAGAAAAATAGAACCACACCTATAACCATCCCTATTGGGATACAGTTTAATAAGCAACAAAGAAATATCAAAATTCATATGAAATCACAAGGGATAAAGTCACCAAAGACCATAAAATCATATGGTTGAATGTTCCACCATGGGAATTAGAATTCAAAATTATAATTTTGTCTGACTGGACAAGTTATTACACTAGGTCATTGAAAAGGAGATTGAAAGACAAAGAATTCCTCAAGAAAAAATACTACATCGAATGGTGGATGGAATAAGGATGCATAAGATCACCATTAACACCATAAAGTATTATATGAAAAGATGATGCCAGATAATATATACAAGGAAATTACCACTTACCAAAATCTCTACAAGGTTACCTGCCAAGGTTTTCTAATAAAACCCACTTAGAAGGGTTGCCCACAAGCTACTTACCCAACTGCTAGCCGGAAACCTAAAAGTATCTTGCCCACCTTCTTGCAAAAAGCTTACAAAATGCTCACCTACCTACTTGGAAGTTTCCTACAAGTTGCTCAGTCGCTAGCTTGTACGTGTTGTCATATGCCAACAACATATTTACTTTTTTTTTTAGTTAGGACCCATTATATGTTTGTGGGGACCAATTTGAACATAGGGTGTTGTAACCTTCATCTGTTTTAGTAGAGGAATTTCTGACTAGCATAAGAGTGTGTTCCAAGATAGGGCTTTACTATGTTTAAATAGTGGGTCATGTAAGATAATATTTATCTTTCTATTTATTTTTATTAGGATTACTTCTCTTGTAAGAGTAAGAATAGGTTTTTAGTTGGAGGACATCCTATTGTCCACCTAAAAAACATTCTTTTATGGTGTTTCTTATCAATAAAATATTTGTTGGCTAAGTTCTCTATTGTTTTTCTCTCCTAAAAGGATGGGTACTTTGGGCTCTTAGGTCAGAGAAATGGGGTAAGGAAACACTTAGACAAGTGTTCTTATTGTGATTTCAATATGGATTTCTAAGCTCTATCCATGATTATAAAATGAAATTTTCTTGGTCTAACACAATAATTTTCCATTTTGCTTTTGCTTTATCATAAATATGTAAATCTATTAGTTAGTTATAAACTTATTTCCTGGACTATTAGGGGAATTATAGGTGAGGTAGATCCATAAACCCCTGTGTATGTCAAAATAGGAAAAGTTGAACTACTAAAAGACTAAATTATTATTGTGTCAATGACTGGCAAAGTCAAGTGATCGCATTGAGAGTTGAGAAGTCCTTGTTCTATGACAAACCTTTCATTAAAGTAGTTTGTTGTGAAGCCCAGTTAATACAAATCTATTATGCTATTGATTAATTGCTTTGATTTCATATAGAGTACCACCTATACGGATGTGAATCGTCCTTGATGTTGGAAAGTTAGAAGTCTACCATTGTCGTAAGCTTGGGTTATATTGGTCCCTTAAGAAGAAGTAGTAGGGTAAGAAACACATACATAAGTGTTATTGTTGTGATTTTAATATGGATTTCTAAGGTCTTTCCATGATTATGAAACAAAATTTGCTTGATCTAACATAATAGTTTTTTATTTTTTTCTTAGTTTATCAATAATAAGTAAATCCATTGGTTGGGTAGAGACTTGTTCCTTAGACTATTAAGGGCGCTCTAGGACAGGGAGGGCCGCAAAATGCTCGTGTATGTAAAAATGGTAAAAGTTGTACTACTAAAAGACTAAATGATTTACTATGTTAAAGAAAGGCAAAGTACGACCATACCATTTAGGGTTGAGAAGTATTTGTTCCATGGAAAACCATCCTATAGAGTAGTTGGATGTAAAGCCCTAGTCATGAGAAAGCTATAGCGGTGTTGATAAAAATCTTTGATTTCATATGGCGTGTTGTCTATATGGACGTGAATTCGCCTTCATGTTGGAAATTTAGAAGTTTATTATTGTCGTAAGCTTGCTAATACTGCCTGAGTGTCTTCGCATGCCCTGCTCACCCCTCACATTGGAATAAGAGCAATCCCACTCTTGAAGGGAGGAAGGGAAAAAGTATTCACATAAGATCTATTTTTGTTGATAGTAACACCAACTTTAGATTTTTAGTTTTACTTTACATTATTTGTGTGTTTAACCTTAAATCCATCCAGAATCTTTAGTTTTCTGTTATTACTACCATACTGTGGACATAATTATGTCATTATTTAGTTTCCTTAGAGTTTACAGATAGTGTGTTAAGTCATTTCCTTGGATTTTTAGAATAAATATATCGAGTCTTTATTGTCTAAAAAATAATAAAAATATGTCGGTCTCAAATTCTTTACTACTTTCTTCTTCTTTGTAATGACCGTCCAGGTCATTTCTATATTTCTGATCATTTTCACAATTTAGACCTTTCCCATAGCTTTCAAAGTAATTTATGACTTGTTAGAGACGACAACTCAATTATCGGGCTGTTCATTTGGTCTATAGAGCCAATTTCCTATTTTGAAGTCTTCACTAGTAAGAATTGATTATCGGGCAAAAACATCAGTCAAATAACCTCGTATGCCAATTCTTCCAGATTCAACAGCTCCAGAACATCAATTTTAGCCTTGGGGACTTTTGGTTTGGGTATCGAGGATTTTGGGATAATTTTGGCTATTGACAAAAAATTGATAAAAGTGGCACTTGGATGTGGGACCCACTCTTCATCGAAATGACCTCGGATTGAAATTTTGACTAGGCCACTGAGTTTGAAACATTGAATTCTATATGATAGCATAGTTCATTTGTGTATATGTGATTTCAAACCAAACGAATCTTGAGGGGTCAGTGGAGACTTGAAAAAATGCCAAATCTTCAAATGATCCATACGCTAAAGCAGCCCTTTGGGCGTTTTAGCAGCCATCAAGGTACTTAAGTGGTCCTGGCTTACCCCTGTGAGCCGCTTTAGTGGAAAGTTGACTGCTAAAGGACATGTCACTTTAGCTCGGCTTTTTCTCTTAAGTGGCATGCCATGCATTAAGTGGTTATAGCTGTAGCGGCACTTGGGGAGCTTTAGAAGTAAATTCTTAAGCGGTAAAGTGTCCACTTAAGAAGCACCTGGGAGACACTAAATGTCCTAATTTTCTCTTTTTTTTCTCACAAGTCTCAAGAGTGATAACCCTAGAGAGTGTGGAAAATTAGGAGGAACAATATTGGGCGATTTAGTGTGTTTGTGAGATTGGGTTACTCATTTTTCCTCAGTTTCTAGGTAAGTTTCCAATGATTTCATGGTTAATTTCTCTATTTCTTCCCAAAAATCTCAAGATTATTGGTTGGTTGATTTTATCACTATTTGAGCTCGGAATTTATCCATTCTTGAAGATAAATATCCCTTGAGCATAGAGGAACGTTTGACGGTTTCAAAAGTGCGATTTTTCTAGTGAGCACCACATGGGATTTTTACGTACTTTAGGACCCAAAGAATAAAAATTCAATATGGGTACCATTATTCTCATATTGATGTGTAGATTATTATTTTGATAGCATGGCATGGTAGAAAGCTTCTTGAAAGGGGAAATCCTTGATTTTGTAGGTTTTACTGAGCTTTCTTCGGCGTCGAGGTTGGATAGGTTTACCTTGCTCATAGGTTGGGATAATTTGTAGTATATTTATAATAATGTGCTATATAAGCAATTAAAATTAGGTATTGGAATTATATTTAGTGTAATTTGGATCTCTTATCCTATTATGAAACCGTAAATTAGGCGTAATTGACTTAGCTTCTCAATTTTTAGGTAGATTTTTAATCTTAGAACTAAATATGTCTTATTAATATCTAATGGAAAATTTAATTAACTTAGCCTATTCTAGGGTAAATTTTTCCTTAGAATGGATTTTGGGGATTTAAAGTGGGCCCTCTGGCCCACCTTAAGTCAAGACTACTATTAGCTCCTTGTAGACTTTATAGGTGCGTTAAATCTTCTTAATGTAGATTCTAGATCTTGAGGTGGTTAGAAATATGATTCTTTATTCTATATTGATACTTAGGTGATGATATGAGTTTTGATTCAATTTCGGCAATTTATGATATGAGTTTTGGTTCATGTTCAGTGATTTATGATACAAGTTCTGATTTAAGTCCGACAATTCATGATATAAGTTTGGGTTCAAGTCTGGCAATTTATGACATGAGTTCTGGTTCAAGTTTGGTGATTTATGATAAGAGTTCCAGTTCAAGTGCGGTGATTTATGATATTGAGTTCTGATTCAAGTCTAATATTGAGAGGTTATTTATGATACGTTTACGATATGGAAGGATCCACGATTATGATTTTGAGATATGGCTAATTAGTATAATTTTGATTATTTCTTCTCTTTGACGTTACCCTCTAAACTAATGGGACCCGCATTAGGTTATTTACTTTATTGCACCTACTGGATTTTGAGGCCCAGTTTTGTATCAATAGCTATGTCTTCTTGATCATTATTATTGCTTTGATTATTTATTTACACTATGTGGTCCATTTTTTCATGTTTTTTCTCTTGTCTTGACTTAGCTTATTTATCTTGCATTATTATGATTCTTATATTATGATTTAGCTCAGTTGGCCGATGATGCCTACTGAGTATCTGTGGCGTTGATACTCATACTACACTCTGTACCTTTATAATGCAGATCTGAGTACTAGTAGTCATCGTTGATGCTATGATCGTGCTGCTTATAGTTCGGTGATTGGGTGATCTCTTAGAGCCAAAGATGACCTTTTCTGTTTTTTCTATTTTTGCTTAGTCTATCTTTATCCAAGGCTGATGTCTATTTGCCCGTTTCAGTACTCATATTCTTTTGGTTTAGTAGATCTTGTAACGAGACTACTAGGTTGTGGTATGTTATTATTTCTCTTATTTATCCTCCGCCTTATTATTATTATTCTATGACTTATTATTTGTAAGCCCTTACTTATATATTTCTGGCATTTATGCCATTTCCCACCAAATTAGCCCATTGCTCTTAGCTTCGGGCTACGATTTGTCTTATCTACTAGTGAATTAAAGTAGGTACCGTCATGACTCATAAATTGGGTCATGACATTCTTCTTCATCAAGTCCATGGAACCGGGCACATCAGAGTAGGTTGCCTCTGGGCTATGGCAAAAGGCAGAGGTTTTTGCTAGAAGAATAAGCTTTGTAAATACTTAGCAAAAAAAAACATATCTCCTACTCTCAGTAAAACCATGTCATGTAATTATGAATACCTCTATAAAGTATATATATTTCCACTAGAAAATAAGCTATCTTCCTAATAGATATCTCTACTGAACCCCTACTTAGCCTATGTAAAGAAGGCCTGCAATCTGTGGCTTCAAATCCATTCTATGTTCCAGTAAAAGAAAAAAGGGTGTTAAAGAATACATTGTTGCATTAAAATGTTACCAGAATCCTATTCTTGAAATCCAGGAGGAATAGTTCATCACTCTGCAAATGTTGGAGGAGTATCCACAATAATAGAAAAGCCAAGACTTCACCCGTATCCATTTTTGTTCTGTCAGAGTTGCATTGACGTATCACAAAATAAAAGGCCAACCTATATGGTGCATCTTTCCTTCTGGATACCAGATACAATGAGTACCAACATGGTAACTTGGGTACATTAGATATAACACTAAATGTCGCAATAATCTTTGTCACCATATTTTCCAACTTTATTATGTCGCTCTCTGATCCGAATCTGATGGAGGCATTAAAAATCCAAGTCCAAGTCCTAGGATTTCCCCAAGCTAGAGACATTATCCTGGTGACTCTCCACTACAAGATAGCTTGGCGAGTTCAAAACCATGCTATGAATTTATCTCTTCTAGGTGGAGAAAATTCTTTGTTCTTAAACGTAGATTCCACTAAAGAAACCACTTAGTATACCTAGATCCCAAGGGAAATATCAAGGGAAGAACTTGTCAAAGTTCTTCTAGACTCGTGTGTCACAAATTATGAGAAGTTGAGATACTATCCTCAGCCTCTCTAGTCCACTAAACCTATTTTACCAAAAAGAACGACAACACAGTTATTTTAAGTTTTGACCACTTATATCTCTAAAATCCTCCCAAAATAACCTTCTCTATCCATATGTACCAATCCAGAGATGACCTTTTAGATGAGAAAAACTCAAAAAACATATCTTGTTTTCTCAATAGCTTTATGAGTTATAATGATTGAATCAAATATTTCAATCATGAGGCTCATAGTAACATATAGCACAAATGTCCTTTCACAGGACACTGTACATGTAATATTAATTGTGACTGTGACATGTGCCAGAAAGATGATGTGAAATCTACCCCATACAAAAATAAATCCACCCAAGATTGAAAAGATCCAGAGACTAACATGTTATGATACACCCCACCTGCTCTTTTCACATATATGATTTCCGAGTAAACCAAAACTTTGAAAAGGGTAGCCTAAGCCACACTCCAAAAATTCCATAAAAGAACGTTATCCTTCTAATAGAGGAAAAGATGCCTCTAAGTGATAGAAAACTCTCGATTGGCAATCTTAAAATTCCATGTGCCAGAACAAAATGTTGACTAGTATTTGCCAATCTGTCAAGAGTGTTTCCCAAACCTAGATTATGTTATTAAACAAGGTCGTAACAATGAATAAGAAACCAGAACAAACTTAACCATCATGATGAACTTATCCGAGCCTTGGATTTTAGGCTAAGAACCCTACAGTATGATATATATATATATATACATATATCATCTAGGCACCTCACTAACTCATTTTTTCCACTAACGACAAAAAAAATGGCTTCTCTAAAAGAACAAATCCAACACCTAAAATATGGTAGCTTCAAACCACAGAGAACCCACAACACATTACTAAGGAAAACTTTATTCCCCATGTCTGTACAGACATACTCACCACCAAAAATGAGTCATACCTTTACTACTTTCCCTCCCAATTCACTAATACATATGGCTTACTCTCTAACATCTAAGGACAAGTAGGAGTTTGACATTGACAAACACACATAGGTAAGAAAAAAATTCTCTTGTAGCTCAAAAATAGGCTGAGTTAGCCCAAAAATAAGCAAAGTGGAAAAAGAAATATGGCACAGATACCCAGACTCTTGTTCCAACAAACATGACAGTCCCAAGTTATGGTGCTCCAAATAATGACTTGATTTTCTTAAATCTAAGTCCCATCATTATAGATAATGACTTTGGGATCCCTAATCATAGACTCGATGGCAAAGATTGAACCACTTAGACACTAAGCATTATCAAAGATAATGGACTATTGTTAGATCACGATTCCCTAAACACATATACTGACTTGATTATTATTGATCAAGCAATTCCAAATCCATATGTTTCAGGGAATGATGATCCTGTGATGGAATAGTTAAGTCTCTACAAAGAATCCCAGGATGTTACTGCTATGAACACACCGAGAAAGCATAAGGAAATTTCATCTGATGGTAACACTACGGATGGATATCCTAAACTGGCAATACTGACTTGAGAAATTATACAATATGAAACCTACACCCATGAATGATGGATCTTCCCAGTGCTCAAATTGCCAAGCAAGGCACAAAAGGTACATGCAGTATGAGAGAGACAAATAACATAAGCTGCCAGATGATCAATCCAAGGTTGTCAGTAGCACCAGGTCCTACAAGAGAAGTATTTTAGGCAAAGATGAATGTTTAATTTATTATGAGACTGGACACTTTACAAAAACATATCTTCGATCTGGGAAAGCAAAAAAGGTTGTTCAACTCTTACATGAAACAAAGGCCACTTAACACTCAAATGAGGCTGAAGTTCAAACAAGTCTTTATCCCAACAATGATAATGACCCAAATTTGTCTTCCCTACAAAGGAAGGATTACCTTGAAATTACCATCTCTCACTATTAATAGTTATCTAGAGCCTCTAATCTTGATGGTCATCTAGATCAAGGAGCATTTCCCATCATTGATGGTCATTTTTACCAAACTTCCAGTCTAAATGAGGAAGTGATCAACATAATCATTGATTAAGAAACCCCTTATGTCCATCTAATGGTTTATCCATACAAATGGGATAAGAACATCCAGTTTATTGCCTTTATGTATATTATTGCAGCTGCCTTGATGCTTGATCTTGACATTCTCCCTAGCCACCAGTGGGTTCCTTACTTTAAGTTTTTTAGTACCACTTTAAAGGGAGTCCTTACAACTAGAATCATTACTAAGAAACTAGTCATGATCGAATTCTTCCCAAGAGTGTTATACAGGACAAAACTACTTGGTTATAATGTCCTATGGAAGAATCTTATCATTGGGTTCGATATCTACAAAACACACAGAAATCAGTTATTAATCCTAACTGAAGGAATAATATTTATGGGAAGATTCAAGACATATTCACTATCCCAAGATTGTTCTAGATTAGTGAAAGATACCCTATCAAGGTGATGGAACACCAATTAATAGACGAGTCTTGTGTAAAATCTCATAAAGAGCTCATGAAAAATATCAAAAAATCCTTTATGGCTCAACCAAGAATTATTTATCATGCTCCCATCCAAGAAAAATGTGAATATTAATGATACCCTAGATTTCGATCCTCGGAAACCAGATGGTCATGATCTCGCAACAGAGTATTTTCCATGCAAATAAGATATCTGGGATGTTGATCTGTCTAATCCTGATGAGGCTGAAGAATACTCATCTGATAGTGATCCTACGGATGAATATTCCATAATTAGTAATACCTTCCTAATCAATGGATACATAAAAAACAGCAAGGACTCCTTAGGTGAATCTTGAGAATCTACTAAAGAAACTTCTGAATCCTTAATAGAATCACCTAAAGAAGACTATCTACCCATGTTCATGAACCGGTCTAAAGAACTAAAAGTTCTTGAAGTAGTCGATGATCAAGATGGGATGAGGGAAGATCCAATCACAAAAAGGAGGTTAGAGCTAATGACATCAAAATAAAGTTATTACAGCTGGATTTCATACCATCACCCTCAACAACAACAAAGTTTTGTTTTGGCCTTAAATAATCAAATATTTCTATATTTTGATGGCATGAAAGAATCTATCTAAATAAGAAAACTACATAATACTGTCAGAGTTTACCTCAAGGTTCTATGGAATTCTTAAATATTGGTGGAACACACTTAGGATTGTCGATAAAAACACTTATCTCATGTCCTACGACTTTTTTCAATATTAGAGTCTTACATGAAGCCTTTTGTAAAGACACAAGCCAAGGATAGGAGAAACTGCCCAGACAACTCTTCAAAATAAAGTGTATATTATTCGACTAAGATTTCATTGATATCCTCTTCTAGAATATGGCAAAGATCTATGTCGAGATAGGCGAAGATCCCAACTTAAAGCAAACCTCCATATCATCTTTATTGAAGATGCTAGCTGACCACATGATGATGGTTGTAGAGGAGAAGTTCAAATCCATCATAGTTCCATAAGTAGGCTACACCAGGAAGGCCATCTTTCAAGCCTTGGAAAGTATCTACATAGTGAGATTTGTTTTGAAGTAGATCATCAAACATAATCCTAATCATGATAAAGTATGCAACAGGAATAATTTTGTCACTGGGTCAAACAACCCCTAATCGAGCCGCCAGATGAATACTAAAAAGAACCTGAAGTTCAGGAGGTTTGAACTACCTAAATCTCCAGACAAAATGTCCAAGACAACCAGGCACTCTATGTACTTTAAAATAAGGAGTCTGACAACCACAAGAAGAATAATAGAGGCTTCATCTACAAAAGCCTAGATATTTTGTAAGAAACTATACTCATACAAGAAGTCAAAGGAATCAGTCCAGATCTTTAAGAAGATAATAAGATCACACAAGCATCTATCTTAGCAAAGACAACGACCTTGAATTGATCTTCTCACTAGAGGAAGAACCGGCAGAGGACACTCCTTTTTTCTTGGACATCTATGAAGAATTGGGTGATATTTATATAAATGATATTTAGTTGATATCAATTATAGAGAAAGACAACATCCACCTTCCCATATAAAAGTAGGCTAGTCAAATTCTCATGTTTAACACAATAAGGATACTCTCATTGGAAAGGCAGACTACCCCATAGAGTTGTTTGCACAATGTGTAGACCCTTTTGATCCATCCATCCTCATGAAAATGAGAAGTTTATATAAGATAAAAGTCTTCAAAATGATTGGAAGATCCATCTTGAAGCCGTTTAGAGTACATTTAGAATATCCTTTTTGCCATGTGTTCTTAGCATTAGCCAATCACGAGCTCTTATGGTTATTTTGGAACTTTTTCCACTAATAACATATCCTCATAAATTTCAAGTGCAATGATTTTAGGCACCTAGATCAAATCCAACAAGCTCTCAAAAAAGTTTATGTTGTGGTTCAAGCCACGATAATATTGGGTTCAATGTTTCACAAATTCCTATGATATAAAAATGTTCATGCTATATCATCTGGTGGGAATCTCAAATCATGAGGTCCAAGCTCTGCTGAAAAATTCACTCTACTAAAAATTTCTTATATTAGTCCTATCTCTGGAAGATGAATAATATGAAGTATAATGATTTATGTTCTAGGAAAACAGGTGCATTCCAAATGGAATAGGGATAAAAGAATAGGGAAAATGGAACTACACCAACAACTATCCCCAGTAGACGAGGTCTGATGAGAAACAAACTCTGTATGAAATTATGAGAGATAAAGTCACCAAATCAATTAAAAGCATATGGATGAATGTTCCACCATTGGAATAGGAATGCACAACAACATGTTCATCAAACAAAAAGTGTTACTTCACCGGGTCAATAAAAAGGAGCTTGGAAGATAAAGAATGCCCCGAGCAGAAACACGAGTATTGACTGGTGGATGGAGAAAAGATATGCAAGCTCGTCGTCACCATAATCAATCACCTACATGAAAAAATGACACCTGATAACAAGTGTAGGAAATTACCACTTACCAGTATCTTTGCATGGTTACCCATCAAGGTTTACCATTAAAACTCTTTCTAACGGTTTTCCTATAAGCTGCTTGCTGGAAACTTACGAGGAGCTTACCCACCTGCCTGCAAGAAGCTTTCAAGCTACTCACCTACCTGCTTGGGAGTTTCCTACAAGTTTCTCAATCTCCTACTTGCACATGTTGTCATATGACAACATCATATTTAGTTTTTGTTTTATTAGGCTCCGTCACATGTTTGTGGAGGCCAGTTTGAATAAATGGTAATATAAATTTTGTTTGTATTAGTATAGAAATGAGTGCCTAGCCTATGAATATGTGCCAAGATAGGGCTTTACTATTTTTAGAATAGTGGACGATGCAAGATAATTTTATCTTTCCATTTATGTGTATTAGGCTTCCTTATCCTATAAAATTAAGCATAGGTCTTTAGTTGAGGCGGCATCCTATTATCCATGAAAAAACACCCTTGTAATAGTTTTTCTTATCAATAAAATATTTGTTGGATAAGTTCTCCCTCCTACTCTTATCAATAAAATATTTGTTGGCTTTGTCCAACACAATATTTTATTATTTACTTCGTACTTTATAATAAAACACATAAATCAATTATGTAACAACTTGAGGCTACCCCCTGGACATCAAAAAGTGGTTAGGAATACAAGTAACCCCAAAGCTAACCCATGTTATCTACTCTACCCTAAACTATGATAAAATAAACTTAAAACATGAGTAGAAGCTAAAAATTTATAAACTAGGTTCAACTAGATGAATATTCTCAAATAAACACTATAAACATAACATTATTTGAGACTCATGAGAGCCTGAAGAAAAATAGATCAACTTACTAGCCTTGACAAGCCTTTAAGTCTCCTGAAGAGTGATAACGCCCAAACTACAGCTCTCGTAAGAGTGTAAGCGGTCGCTGTCAAATATAGAACCCAACTGGGTTGGGTGTCGAATCCCACAGGGAATACTTGGTCACTAAGTGTTGCAATTATTAGTAGACTGTTGATCGAAAATTCCATGGAAAAATGAGGGATTGGATTGTGGCGTGAATTAATGCTATCAAAGTAACAACAGAATGCTTTGTTTAGTAAAATTTAATCACAGAGAAAAATAAGTTAGGGTTATGTCCACCTTATGAGTTCTATGTATCTATTAACTATGAGTAATGCGGAATTCAGACATGCATGCACTTATAGAGATTCGTATTCTAATGGTAAATCCTAGTGTTTCTCAACCATCAAGGATTATTTCACTTTAACTCTCTCGAGCTTAAAGCGTATAACTAATGGTACGAACTCTCCAAGAGGTTAACCCAGTTACGGCACTAACGTGTAAAAAGGGGTTGGTAGCCCTATTTCCTTGTCACACTCTCTTTTCCAAACATGTAACTTTTCTCTCGAACAAGTTAATGCTATAATGGCCTATTCTCTATGTTTGCAACCACGAGAATTAAATTAAAACGAAGAGAGTAATGATATAAGCAGCATACGCATCAAGAATTCACAAACTCATAGTAATGGATAGTATATCAAAAGGCTTCCATAACCCTAACAGAGAAGTTTAGCTACTCATGATTGTAAAGGAAAACAACGAAGACATCATCATCATCATACCAAAATGATAACAATCTCACGATGGGTATGTATTGGCATCACTATGAGAATGGCATGATTTCCTCTCTAGCCGTTCTTGTAGCGTTTTTTCTCTCTAAACTTACAGAATCTGTAAACTGAATAATATAAAAAGTGATCCGATGAATCACTGCATGAATGCTGAAAAATTCAGCAAAATAGGGTTTTTATAACATCCTTGTCCTAGTCCTACTAAGTTACTGCTGCACCCCTAAGTGTTTAAAAATACTGCTTTTGCTCGGGACAATTTCTCCATGCGTCACATTCAGTCCATAAGCTTCCAAAAGCTGCCTTCCCTCTTCTGTGAAGTTTTCCTTTGTTGCCCAAAGGTCCACAAAGTGCTGAAATCTTCATCATTAATACCTGAAAACATGCTAATCACGTAGGTTAGCTCACTTACAGGAAAATGGACTAAAAGTGCAGGAATTATATATTTTATCCTTAAAACTTAGCTATAACATGGGTAAATTATGGTGTTTAGGCGTGTAAATACACCCAACATCAACACCCCACACTTAAAGCTTTGTTCGTCCTCGAACAAAATATTACGTCCATGCAAACATCTAACTCGGATTTCACAGCAGTAACACAAAATGTTCAACAAGACATGCACGGCAATTATTAACAAAGAGTATTTTTCTGGATCACTACTAGAAACCATTCAACCTCCAACATAGACTCGTGATGATGGATAATTTGTATCCACAAGTTAAGGCACCAAGAATCATACAAAACTACCCAACAATCATCAACCATGTGTGTCTCGCACAAGATATCACCCATAATCACTCACAAGTTTTGTATTTTTCGAAACATGGGTACAAGATTCTCCTTGCTCTCACTCTCACAAAGAATTCTTATGTTGCAACTGATGACCATAGGCTTGCCCTTAGTGTAATGCTCTACTAATATCAGAATGCTAACCTTAGGATCAAATAGGTCTTTACAGGTTGTAATGTAGGCTAAGGGACAAGTAGGACTATTTTGGCCAGAAATAGTGACTATTTTCCCTAAGCGCTTTAATACATCACATTATGTCATTAACACTCTCTTTTAAACAACCCTTCTACCTTTATTTTCATCTAACACCCCTTTTCACCTATTTTGTTATTCAATTATAAACACAAAGATGAGAATATACAACTTATTTTTTTATTTTTCTATTTCTGTTTTTTTTTTCTTTTTTTTTAAAACACCTCTATGATAGCCACTCTTATTCACAACAATTTCAAGTACCAATACACTCTGAGGCATCACTCTCACCCACTTTCCTCTTATTTTGTCACATGACTCTACAATTTAAAGCGCTTAGGAATTTGGATCAAATTATGGTCTTGAAAAAAAAATGGATTAGGCTACATATGAGGCTGTCAAAGAAAATAGCTAAAGGCTCAAAGGGGGTTAACTAGGATAATGTCCACGGGTAGGTAAAAAGAATGTAAACAATCACAGGCTGCCAAAGAAATGCCTAAATCATCTCCTAAACTCACACTCTTTATTTCTCTTTACACACACACCAGGCAAGTTCTAGCATCAGTCACAACACAAAATATACTATAACCTCACAGACACAAGGCACATGGTCAACTTTATTGGGAGAAGTATAGACTCTTGACCCAACAGGTGAATGAATTAAACCACACAATTATCACACAGTGAGTCACACTTAGAGCCTAAATGTCTCAATAGTAATGATTTTGGCACAAACTCTTGTCATAATACCATGCCGCCTATTAGAACAATTTCATGCAAAATTTAAAAAATGTAAAATTAAACTAACTAATTACGACTAATTAAAACAAACAAGAACTAGAATAAATGTAGGCAAAGAAGTACAATAATCATACAAATACCAGCACCCCACACTTAGACGGGACACACTGTCCTCAGTGGAAAATAAATAAGGAAAAAACCTGATTAGTCGGACTCTTCCTCTATGTCTGGGGTCATGCCCCCTGCATCGGAATCATCATTAGAGTCGTCGTCATCAGAGTTATCCTCCACGTCTGAGTCTGGCTGTCGGTGATCATCGTCAGTCAGTACGTCATCATCGAGAGGTTCCTCAAAAATTTACACCTACTCCACACATAGCCCGCGCATGCTCATTCATCGGGTAGTCATAATCCAACTGCTGGAGCTCTGCATCAGTTGGAACACGTCCCCCACTCATCATGGTAAACCTCGTCATGCCATATAAATGGCGGAAGAAGCTTTCGTCGCGAGCATGTCTTTCTGCAGTGGTCAGGTTGACGCCATGCATAGTTTCAGGATCTTTAACCTTCGTAAGATCAACCTTCTTCGGGTTGTGTGGAAGCTTATGATCTGCAGGTTCCTCTTCAATGTCCTCCTTCCTCAACATTGCGGTCAACAAATTGCCAAAGCTGAAGTGGGACCTCTTGTGCAGCCTAGCCTTACGCATTGACGACCGTATAACCGCACCAATGTGGATGGGAATATTAGTCATCAGAGCGTACACCAAGCATAATCTATCACGTGTGATCTTTGTGTACTGTGTCCCTGGAATCAGGCAAGAGTTGACTATCCACAACCATATCCAAGCTTCTCTGTTCAAGGAAGCATACGGGAAGGTATTGTGCCGACCGATATCCTTGTGATGACTCCAACGTGCCATTGATCTTGTTCCGCACAGTGTGTGTTTGATTGACCTGTATGGAGGTCTGTGATAAAGCTCCTTGAGCGGTGATGGATCCACAGATGGAACACCCAGAAAAGAGTTGAAGAACTCCGCATTTAGTTACAAGATTTGGCCCCAAATCTTTACTTCACTTCCGGTAGTCTTTGGGGACCAATTGGCATAGAATTCTCGCGTTAGATCAAGATTGAATTCTCCCATATCTTGGAAAATGAAATCAAGATGTAGCGCCATGATTTTAGCCAAAATACAAGGTTCTCTCTTCGCTAGAATCTCCTTTTGTATCAACTCCATGTGAACATATTTTTTCACTTTGTTGTTCTTGTACCACTCATTTCCTTCCTCCTCTAGGACCCATTTTATCCCGAACATGTGGCGTGGTATTTGCAGCGAGGAGGATTCAGCTTGCTCTTTTCTTCCCCTTTTCTGACCTTTCTGTGAGGTGGACGCTTTTTCTTTTCCTGGTCGACCTTTTGGTGCTATTTTACCTGAGATTAAAATAAAGTCATGTTAGCTTATCTCGGAAGATTTGATCGACAAACAAACAATAATGGCACCACCCCACACTTAATTTTTTGGCACCAACTAATTAAGTGGATGATATCGATTACTCAGACTTCATCGACATACATGTAGGCGATATGTTCCAACAATATGTTCAGCACAGTCATACTTTCATGGAACCTTAACTATCCTTTTCAGCTCTATGTCATGTAATCTTGACCATACTTTATGGTTTGGATTAATGCACTTTTTGAACAAGACTACTACGTAGACATCGAATCAAGTTATGGCATAGAAATAATCACAACATCTCATGCTTGTATTCAGTCATGATCTTTATCTCGATGAACGAGTCATTCAAACATTCTAACTTTCAACTTACAAGATTATGTAATTAACTTTACCATTTCGATTCCGCAAAAAGATGACAGTGTATAACAATCAAATACAAATCGGAACAAAGTCAAGAACACCCATACGTATTCTTTCACTCAACTAGATGTATCATAGCAAACCAACCTCATTCAAATCACCAACACCACTTCAAGCTTTAACAAATCATTATAGGCGTAGTATTGTAATAACTACGGAATATAAAAGAAGAACTTACTTGGTGATGGACTTGGAAGATGATCTTGCAAGGTTAGATGAGAAAAAAGAAAAGTTTTGAGAGATTTGGGAAGGTTAGGTGGCGCCTAGGTTGAGCAAACAATGTGATTTTGTCTCAAGGTTGAAGTTCTATTTATAGACCAAGGCTTGAGTCGGGTTTGACCCATGAAAAATCGGGTTAGGAGACCAAAAAGCATAAGTAGGCGGCGCCTAATGCTTTGCCTATGCTTAGCATAGGCGGCGCCTTTAGCAAAGCCTAGTTGAACATAGGCGGCGCCTATGCTATGGCATTGTAGATTCAGAGAGAAAAGGCAATGGCATAGGCGGCGCCTTTAGCTTTGCCTAGTTGAGCATAGGCGGCGCCTATGCTATAGCATTGTCGATTCAGAGGGCAAAGGCAATAGCATAGGCCTTGCCTTGTCCGTTGCCTAGATTTACACAGGCCTTGCCTTGTCCATTGCCTAGATTTGTATAGGCAATGCCTAACCGAAAGCCTTTTGCTCCTTCATTACTCACTTACCACCTTTAACATTTCTCACTTTCAAATAAAATTTTGAGACCAAGCTCCTCCTTTATACGTCTTCCCCTACACTTAATCAAAAACAACAAAAACGATTAGAAAGATGGGTTGCCTCCCACCAAGCGCCTTAGTTTTAGTCGTCGCTCGACTCTTCTTTTTGGATTTTTATTTAACAAAACAAACTCCTAGGAAAACAAAACGACTAAAAACGATGGGTTGCCTCCCATGTAGCACTTGATTTATTGTCGCGGCACGACATAGTTACCTCAATTACTTAGACTTCGTCGAGATAGATGGTGGCCATGCATTTTATCGAGTCAAGAGGACTGATATATGGATTCACACGTTGGCCATTCACCTTGAAGACACCACCATTTTTGTCTTCTAACTCGACTACTCCAGACGAGTAGACTTGGCTAATTCTGAACGGAACAGACCATTTAGACTTTAACTTACCTGGAAATAACTTCAGTCTGGAGTTAAAAAGAAGTACCATATCACCCTTCTGAAAGTTTATTTGGACAATCTGCCGATCATGGTACTTTTTCATCCGTTCCTTGTAGAGGTCTGCCCTTTCATACGCATGTAGACGGAATTCATCCATCTCATTTAGCTGTTCCAATCTCAGATTAATAGCATCATCCCAATTTAGGTTAAGCCTCTTCAACTCCCACAATGCTTTATGTTCGAGCTCAATCGGCAAGTGACAAGACTTCCCATAAACTAGTTGGTACGGGGACATGCCAACTGGTGTCTTGAATGCAGTCCTATAAGCCCATAAGGCATCATCCATCTTTCGGGACCAATCCTTCCTACTAGCATTTACAGTCTTAGCAAGGATCATCTTGATCTCCCGATTAGAAACCTCTACCTGCCCACTAGTTTGTGGGTGGTAAGGTGTAGCTACCTTATGTTGCTTGACCCCATATTTCACCAATACGGCTCTGAACAGCTTGTTACAAAAGTGTGATCCTCCATCGCTTATGATGGTACGTGGTACCCCAAAACGAGAGAAGATATTTCTCTTTAAGAATGCTATAACACGCTTACCTTCATTATCAGCCAGCGCTACTGCTTCGACCCATTTGGATACATAATCCACAGCAACTAAGATATATTTCATCCCAAACGAACTCACAAATGGGCCCATGAAATCAATACCCCATACATCAAATAGATCCACTTCAAGAATTTTAGACATGGGCATCTCATGGTGCTTCGAGATAGAGCCTTGCCTCTGACACTGATCACATCTTCTTACAAAATCGTAAGCATCCTTGAATAATGAAGGCCAATAATAGCCACTTTACAATACCTTCCTGGTTGTCCGATCACCTGCATGGTGACCCCCAACTTGGGAAGCATGACTTGCTTCCAAGATGCTAGGCACCTCCACATCAGAGATGCATCACCTAATAACACCATTAGCACATCATCGAAAAAGATACGGTTCATCCCAGAAGTAGTGTTTCACATCATGCATGAACTTTCTCTTTTGATGAAAGAAGAGATTCTCAGGCATCACTTTACTTACCACGTAGTTCGCAAAGTCTGCATACCACGGTAAGTCTTCCACCATAGCGGATAAAATCTCTTCGTCGGGAAATGCATCATCAATCTCAAGTTCGGGTTGCGCTATGTGCGCACTCTCAAGTCTAGATAGATGATCAGCTACTTGGTTTTCCCAACCTTTTCTATCCTTTACCTCGAAATCAAATTCTTGAAGAAATAACACCCACCGAATTAGCCTTGGCTTAGCATCCTTCTTTGCTATTAAATATCTCAGAGCCGTATGATCTGTATGAACCACCACTTTGGTTCCCAACAAGTAAGCACGGAACTTTTCAAAAGCATAAACAACTGCTAGAAGCTCTTGTTCCGTGACGGTATAGTTCTTCTGGGCTCCATTCAAGGCCTTGCTCGCATAGTATATTGGATGAAATAGCCTTTCTCTTTTCTGACCAAGTACAGCACCCAAAGCTACCCCACTTGCATCACACATCACTTCAAACGGTAGAGACCAATCGGGTGCTACAATAATAGGAGCTTCAACTAGCTTCCCTTTGAGGCATTCAAATGCCTTCAAGCAATCTTCACCGAAGTCGAACTTTGCATCCTTTTCCAAGAGTTTGCATAATGGACTAGCAATCTTGGAGAAGTATTTGATAAACCTTCGATAAAAAACTGCATGACTGAGGAAACTACGAACTCCCTTTACAGAAATTAGAGGTGGTAGTTTCTCGATAACTTCAATTTTTGCTCGATCAACCTCAATTCCTCTTTCGGAGACTTTGTGCCCAAGAACAATGCCTTCCTTAACCATAAAATGACACTTCTCCCAGTTTAGCACCAAGTTGAACTCAACACATCTCTGTAACGCCATACTCAGATTCGCCAAGCACGATTCAAACGATTCACCCACAACTGAAAAATCATCCATGAACACCTCCAAGGTGTCTTCAACCATATCAGGAAAAATGGACATAATACAACGCTGAAAAGTGGCAGGTGTGTTACATAACCCAAATGGCATACGTTTGAAGGAAAATGTACCATATGGGCATGTAAAAGTGGTCTTCTCTTGATCCTCAGGAGCAATACAAATCTGATTATAACCGGAATATAAGAGATACTAATAAATGAACTAATTCAAATTATTGTCCCTCTTTCAAGGATGATATAGGTTCTAAGGTAATTGGGGCTTGCAACCCCTAATTCTTAGTTAAAACATAGAATGAATGCAAACCCCATAGCAAATAGCTAATTAGGATGACAAATAAACAAAACCCATGCACTAATCACAACCTATTAAAGTACAACCCCAAGAAGAAGAATTAGCTACTCATAGAGAGAGAAAGTAGAGATATGTAAAAATTTCCATCAAATTGATCCAAAAGAGAATGAAAAATTCAAGCTTTAATTTCAATAAATCTTCAATAGAAATCACTAAATCTTTACTTGAAAATCCCTCTAATGCGTTCTTATCTCAAGAATAGTATAATAATATTTCATAATAATGGAAATGAGTTGAACCCCCCCCCCCCAATTAGCCCCATGATAACGCTCAAACTACAGCTCTCGTAAGAGTGTAAGCGGTCGTTGTCAAATATAGAACCCAACTGGGTTGGGTGTCGAATCCCACAGAGAATACTTGGTCACTAAGTAAGCAAAGATTAATAGACTTTTGGTGAAAGTTTCGTAAAAGGGGGGATTGTAACGTGCAATAATGTAACAAAGTGAAAACGGAAAATAGCAAAGTAAAAAGAAAGAATATTTAGTAAGATGTTTAACCAATGAGAATTGAGAGTTGGAGTTATATCCACCTTATGAGTTATACGTCTCTATTGGATATGAGTTATGTGGAATTCAGACATGCATGTGTTTATAGAGAATTGTATTCTATGGTAAATTCAGGCGTCTTTCGACCATCAAGGATTATTTCACTTTAACTCTTTCGAGCTTAAAGCGTATCTAACGGTAAAAATTCTCCAAGAGGTTAATCCAGTTATGGCACTAACTTTTTAACAGGGGTTGGTGCCCTATTACCTTGACATTATTTCTTTTCCAGACATATAACTTTTCTTTCGAACAAGTTAATGCTATACTGGCGTATTCTATGTGTTTGCAACCACAAGAATTTAGATTAAGATGAAGAGAGTAATGATATAAGCAGCATACGTGTCAAGAATTCACAAAATCATAGCAATAGATAGTATCTCATAAGGCTTCCATAACCCCAACAGATAAGTTTAGCTACGCATGAGTGCAACGGAAAACACAATAGACATTATCATCATAAAAATCTCACGTGAATTCCTTGCAAATAGCTTTTCTCTTGTTGTAAAAATTAATAGTCGAATATATGAAAAATAATGTCAACAATGAATTAATGAAGAAAAAGGGGAAGGATAGAATAGGGATGAGGGTGGTGGAGAATTGTTTTGATGGATGGATGGGAATAATAAAAATCTCCAGCAAAATAGGGTATTTATAACACCCATATCCTATTCCTACTAAGCTACTGCATTACTTATCCTAGTTCTACTAGGTTACTGCATCATTATCCTAATCCTACTAAGTTATTGTTGATCCCCAAAGTCTTAAGAAATACTATTTTTGCCCGGGACAGGTTTTCCATGCGTCACTTTTAGTCCCTAGGCGTCCAAGCTCTCCTTTCCTTCTTTCGTGAAGCTTCCTTGGGCGTCAAGTTATCCATAAAATGCTGAAATCTTCATCATTTATACCTGAAAACTTGCTAATCACATTTGTTAGCTCACTTATAGGAAAAAGGACTAAAAGTGCATGAATTATATATTTTTTCCTCAAAACTTAGCTAAAATATGGGTAAATTATAGTACTTTAGGCGTGTAAATACGCCTATCATCAACACCCCACACTTAAATCTTTGTTCGTCCTCGAACAAAATATCATGTCCATCTAAACATCTACTTAGGGTTTCACAGTAACAGCACAAAATATTCATCAAGACAGGCACGACAATCATTAACAAAGAGTAGTTTTCTGATCACTACTAGAAACAATTTAACCTCTAACATAGACTCGTGATGATGGCTAATTCGTATTCAAAAGTTAAGGAACAAAGAATCATACAAGACTACCCAAAACTCATCAACCATGTGTGTCTCACATAAGATATTACCCATAATCACTCTCAAATATTGCATTTTTCAAATATTGCATGGTATAAGATTATCCTTGCTCTCACTCTCACAAAGAATTCATATGTTGCAAATGATGACCATAGGCTTGCCCTTAGTGTAATGCTCTACTAATATCAGAAGTCTAAGCTTAGGATCAAATAGGTCTTTACAGGTTGTAATGTAGGCTAAGGGACGGGTAGGATTATTTTGGCCAGAAATAGTGACTAAGTTCCCTAAGCGCTTTAATACATCACATTATGCCATTTACACTTTCTTTCAAACAACCTTTCTACTTTCTTTTAATCTACCACCCCTTCTCACCTCTTTTGTTTTTCAATTTTAAACATAACTGACTTTTTAGTTTTCTTTTCATTTTTCTTTTCGTAACACACCTCTATGATAGTAATTCTTTTTCATAACAAATTCAAGCACCAATACATTCTAAGGCATCACACTCATCCAATTTCCTCTTATTTTTTCACATGACTTTATAATTTAAAGCGCTTAGGAAATTGGATCAAATTATGGTCTTGAAAAAAAATGGATTAGGCTACATATGAGGCTGTCAAAGAAAATAGGCTAAAGGCTCAAAGGGGGTTAACTAGGATAATGTCCATGGGTAGGTAAAACGAAGGTAAACAATCACAGGTTGCCAAAGAAATGCCTAAATCATCTCCTAAACTCACATTCTCTATTTCGCTTCACACACACACCAGGCAAGTTCTAGTATCAGTCACCAACACAGAATATACTATCATCTCACACACACAAGGCACATGGTCAACTTTATTGGGAGTATTATAGACTCTTGACCCTAACAGATGAATGAATTAAACCACACAATTATCACACAGTGAGTCACACTTAGAGCCTAAATGTCTCAATAGTAATGATTCTAGCACAAACTCTTGTCATAACACCATGCCGCCTATCAGAACAATTTCATGCATCAAAATCTAAAAAAATACGACTAATTAAAACAAAAAAAATATGACAATAAATGTAGGCAAAGAAGTACAGCATACGAATACCATCACCCCACACTTAGACGGGACACACTGCCCTCAGTGGAAAATAAATATGAAAAACCTGATTAGTCGGACTCCTCTTCTATGTCTGGGGTCATACCCCCTGTGTCGGAATCATCATCAGAGTCGTCATCCTCAGAGTTTCCTCAAATTGTACCCCACTTGATCCAAAAGTACGTTGAGGTATTTGTAGCGAGGAGGATTCATCTTGCTCTTTTCTTCCCCTTTTCTGGCCTTTTTGTGAAGTGGTTGCTTTATCTTTTACTTGTCTTGCTTTGGGTGCCATTGTACCTGAGATTAAAATAATAGTTATGTTAGCATCATATCGGTGGATACAATCAATAAACAAGCAGTAGTGGCACCACCCCACACTTATTTTGTTGGCACAAACTAGTGGAGTGAAAGTTGTCGATTACTCAGACTTCATCGATATACGTTTTAGGCGTTAAATTCCAACAATATAATCAGTGCAGTCATACTTCTTGAAATCTTGGCAATACTTTCATGTTTGATATATCAAGACTACTACATAGAGATTGAATCAAGGTATAGCATCTAGAAATAATCACAACCTCACAAGTTGGTAGTTTAACCATGATTCTCATCTCGATGAACAAGTCATTCCAACATGTAAGCTTTCTATTTACAAGATTATGCAATTTTTGTGACCATGTCAATTCCGCAAAAGTATGAAAGTGCATCAAAATCAAATACAAGTTGGAAACAAGTTAAGTCATCCTTACGTATTCGTTCACTCACTTAGTTGTATCGCAACAAATCAACCACATTCAAATCACTACTACTACTTCAAGATCTAACAATTTATTGTAGGCGTAGTAGTGTAGTACTTACGGAATATGAATGAAGAACAAAGAAGTACTTACTTGGTTGATGGCCTCGGAAGATGTTCTTGCAAAGTAAAAGAGCAAAAGGAAAATTTTTGAGAGTATTTGGAGAGGTAGGCGGCGTTTTTGTTAGGTTTGCAATGTATTTTTGGTCTAAGACTAAGTTTCTTATTTATAGGGCAAGCTTTGGGTCGGGTTTTGACCCATTTAAAATCGGATTTGGAGACCAAAAGTGACCATAGGCGGCGCCTTTTGCTTTGCCTATGCTTGGCATAGACGGCGCCTTTTGCAAAGCATTGTTGAGCATAGGAGGCGCCTATGCCATGGCATTGTTAGGCATAGGCGGCGCCTATGCCATGACACATGAGATTCAGAGACAAAATGCTTTTGCATAGGCGGCACCTATGCTATGGCACACTTAGGCATGGGCGGCGCCTATGCTATGGCACACTAGATTCCGAGAGCTTAGGCCATAGTATAGGCCTTTCCTTGTTCGTGGCCTAGATTTACATAGGCCTTGCCTTTTTCTTTGCCTATATTTTCATAGGCAATGCCCAACCCATAACCTTTTGCTTCTTCAATCCTAACTTACCACCTTGAACATGCAATACTTCCAAATCAAAATTTGAAACCAATCTCCTTCTTTATACCTCTTGCACCTACACTTACTCAAAAACAATAAAAACGATTAGAACGATGGGTTGCCTCCCACCAAGCGCCTTAGTTTTGGTCGTGGCTCGACAAAATCTTAAGAAAACAAAACAATTAAAAACGATGGGTTGCCTCCCACCAAGCGCTTGATTTATTATTGTGGCACGACATAGCTATCTCGATTACTTAGAATTCATCGAGATAGATTGGGCATCGTTTTCTGAATGGATTCAGACGACGCTGATGCTTACTTGTAGGCATGCAATCTTCTTCGATATGACTCTTGTGCATACATATCCCAGGAGGAATACCAATTATATCATCAATAGTCCAACCCATAGCTCTCTTATATCTCTTCAGAGCAGAGATGAGAGCATCTACGTGCTGTTCACTTAAATCATCCGCCACACTCACCGGAAGTGTATTCCCACTTCCCAAGAACGCATACCTTAAATAATTGGGGAGCTCTTTCGATTCTAGCACTGGGGGCTCTTCAATGGAAGTCTTCGCTGTTGGTGACGGTTGATTCTTAAGATCAAGGTCCGGCTGCTTAGGAGTATGAGAATAGGACCCTATTTCTGTTAGAGCACACATAGTTTCTTTATAATCTTCATCGTCCTCATGGTCAACATTCAGCAGCGCAGCAGACAATGGCTCAACAGTAAGCTATTTCTCTACAGATAATGCTTTCTTATCCTCATAATGAACATCAGCTACGGAGAACACATTCATATCGCTGGGCTGCTTCATTGCTTTGCATATATCAAAGCGGACCACTTCATCATTCAACTGAAATAAAAGCTCATTAGCTCTCATGTCAATAAGCACACTTCCTGTTGCAAGGAAAGGATGTCCCAAGATTATGGGAACTTCAAAATCCACCTCGCAATCCAAAATCACAAAGTCTGCAGGAAAAATGAAGGTAGACACCTTCACCAACACATCATTCAAGATACCCACAGGTCGTTTTACCGACCTATCTGCCATCACGAGCCGCATATTGGTTGGTGTAGGGTCGCCCAACCCCAACTTTCTGTAGACGGATAGTGGCATCAAATTGATGCTAGCTCTCAAATCGCACAATGCCTTAGCAAAATTCATAGATCCAACCGTGCAAGGAATAGTGAAAGCACCAGGGTCTGCCTTCTTCTGTACTAAGGACCTTGTGGTAATTGCACTGCAATGATGAATATTATCTGCCGGCTCATAGCTTACTGCCCGCTTCTTTGTTAAAAGATCCTTTATAAATTTTGTGTACCCAGGCATTTGCTCTAGCGCCTCCACCAACGGAACATTAATAGTCAGCTGCTTCAATATGGTCATGAATTTACTGAACCTGGTGTCATCAACTTTCTTCTTCAGTCTCTGCGGAAAAGGTGGTGGTGGAAGAGGAATCGTTTTCTCCACCACTTTTTTTTTATCTTGCTTCCGATTATCACTCTTTTTAGGCTGGTGACGTCTAGGTGTAACATCATGAGCACTCACTTCAGCTTCTACGGCATCTTCAAACTCTGTTTCATCAATATTCTCTGCTATATCATCAACCATCTGCTTGCCTTTGGATGGATTTTCCAACACTTTACCACTCCGGGTAGTAATAGCCATACATGATCCATCGTTCCTTGGGTTTTGCACAGTGTCGCTAGGTAACGTTCCAGCCTTTCTTTGGTTGAATGCCACTGATAATTGACTCAATTGTTGCTCCAGCTATTTTATTGCAGTAGAATGTGAGTCAACCAATTGCTTCATTGAGGACAGATCATTTATTACCTCAGTTACTCCTGTGCTGGTTGCCTCTACTCCTTTCAGAAGCTTAGCCATCATATCTTCCATGGACATATTTCCAGAACCAGATGCAGCGGCGTCACGTCTTCCAGGAGGAACATACAAACCACTCCTGTCGGTATTGTTTTTCCAACTACCTTGATCACGGTCCTTGTATCCAGATTTATCATAATAGATCCGACCTTGGTTTCCTTGGGCATTTCCTCGGAAACCCCCCTGATTATTCAAGTAGTTGGCTTCTTCCTCTGAATTGGATTCGTCTCTTCCTTTTGACGCAACTGCTTTGACTTTTTTGGTCTTCCCTGATAATAGATACTTTGTAAGAAGATCTATCTGTGTTTTCATGTGCGTCATATCTTGATCACGTTCCTCTTGTCTACGCCTCTGCTCTGCAGTCAAGCCAATAGATACGGTAGAGCTTGCTACCTCAGAATCCCTGGTATGCCAAGCTCTACTCTACTTTGTCATACGATCTAGCATATCACTTGCCTCAAGAAAAGTAAGGTCCATGAATGACCCACCTGCAGCGTTATCAACCACTGGCTTTGTCACTGAGTTCAAAGCCCTGTATAATATCTCTATCAAGTGGATATTCATCATCTGATGGTTTGGGCACCGCATAAGCTTCTTCTTGAACCTCTCCCATGTTTCGTGGAGAGCTTCAGTTGGAAGCTGTCGAAAATTGCTGATCTCATCTCTTAACTGTGCTCTCTTGGATGGCGGAAAGAATCTTTCTAGGAAAGCGTCTTTCAGTTGCCTCCAATTAGTAATAGAATCAGGAGTCAGCCCATTCAACCATAGAGTTGCCTCCCCAGATAGAGACAATGGAAATAAGCGCAGCCGAATTGCATTCTGTCCAATGCCTGGATTGTTGAATGACTTGCATGTAGAGATGAAGTTGATCAGATGCATATTCGGATCATCGCCTGCAAGATCACCAAATAATCCCTTGAACTGCAATAGTTGAATCATGGTGCTGGTGATATTGAACTTTGCTCCAGGTGCCAAGGGCGGAGGAATAATAGCTCCTGTAGCACCAGCTCCATCCAGATCGTCATCATCATCATCAAAAGGAGCCTGCACAGCTCGGCAGTCAGGTCTCATTCTAGCTTGACGATCTCTCCTATGTATAGGTGCCGCCACTTCATCAGTACGCCTAGGATTCAGTAGATCCTCATCACCCAGGTCCTCATCATCAGGATTTGTTGCACGACCTGGGTTATCAATATTTTGTTGATGCACTTGAGCAGCTGCCAGTGCAGCTAGTCTAGCCTGCTCCTGTTGAGCCGCCCTTCTGTCAATGTCACGTTGTGCATCCATTCTGCCAATAAGCTGCGGTTCAGGGTTTATGGGTAATAATGGTTGACCAGAACTTCGAGTATTTGGAATGCACTGAACAAAAGCTGCAGAAAACAAAAACAACAACTAAAAGTAAAGTACGAGAATCTTTTACCAAAGGGTCTAGTAACTATCACAAACTTAGTTGACAACCGTATTCCCCGGCAGCGGCGCTAATTTTTGATAACGCTCAAACTACAGCTCTCGTAAGAGTGTAAGCGGTCGTTGTCAAATATAGAACCCAACTGGGTTGGGTGTCGAATCCCACAGAGAATACTTGGTCACTAAGTAAGCAAAGATTAATAGACTTTTGGTGAAAGTTTCGTAAAAGGGGGGATTGTAACGTGCAATAATGTAACAAAGTGAAAACGGAAAATAGCAAAGTAAAAAGAAAGAATGTTTAGTAAAATGTTTAACCAATGAGAATTAAGAGTTGGGGTTATATCCACCTTATGAGTTATACGTCTCTATTGGCTATGAGTTATGCGGAATTCAGACATGCATGTGCTTATAGAGAATTGTATTCTATGGTAAATTCAGGCGTCTTTCGACCATCAAGGATTATTTCACTTTAACTCTTTCGAGCTTAAAGCGTATCTAACGGTAAAAATTCTCCAAGAGGTTAATTCAGTTACGGCACTAACTTTTTAACAGGGGTTGGTGCCCTATTACCTTGACATTATCTCTTTTCCAGACATATAACTTTTCTTTCGAACAAGTTAATGCTATACTGGCGTATTCTTGTGTTTGCAACCACAAGAATTTAGATTAAGATGAAGAGAGTAATGATATAAGCAGCATACGTGTCAAGAATTCACAAAATCATAGCAATAGATAGTATCTCATAAGGCTTCCATAACCCCAACAGAGAAGTTTAGCTACGCATGAGTGCAACGGAAAACACAATAGACATTATCATCATAAAAATCTCACGTGAATTCCTTGCAAATAGCTTTTCTCTTGTTGTAAAAATTAATAGTCGAATATATGAAAAATAATGTCAACAATGAATTAATGAAGAAAAAGGGGAAGGATAGAATAGGGATGAGGGTGGTGGAGAATTGTTTTGATGGATGGATGGATGGTGGATGGATGGGAATAATAAAAATCTCCAGCAAAATAGGGTATTTATAACACCCATATCCTATTCCTACTAAGCTACTGCATTACTTATCCTAGTCCTACTAGGTTACTGCATCATTATACTAATCCTACTAAGTTACTGTTGATCCCCAAAGTCTTTAGAAATACTGTTTTTGCCCGGGACAGGTTTTCCATGCGTCACTTTTAGTCCCTAGGCGTCCAAGCTCTCCTTTCCTTCTTTCGTGAAGCTTCCTTGGGCATCAAGTTATCCATAAAATGCTGAAATCTTCATCATTTATACCTGAAAACTTGCTAATCACGTTTGTTAGATCACTTACAGGAAAAGGGACTAAAAGTGCATGAATTATATATTTTTTTCCTCAAAACTTAGCTAAAATATGGGTAAATTATAGTACTTTAGGCGTGTAAATACACCTATCATCACCCCATATTCACGTTTGCTTAAATTTACAAAAATGTCACCGCACACTTGATTTGCTTAAGCTAATCTAGAGCAGACTGGGTGTAGATGGGGTGCACATGGGGCTATTTTTTCTATTTTGGCCACCCACTTGCGCGAGTGGCCTCTTGATACGTCCATGTAATCTTTAGGGCTCTTTTTTCATATTTGACCTTCCATTGACTTAAATGGCATGATCATCTTCATTTTCAACCTTTACCTATAAAAATGAGCATTATACATGAGATTACACCAAATCAATGGAACAACATGATAATTTATGCTTAAAGAGGTGCTAACAAGTCGTCAAATTGATGACTTATCACAACACAAGTTTGCTTGATGCTCCTCCAAACAATGGTTGCACCTCCCAAAGTAAACACATTTCTAGAGGTTGACTTTTTAGAGTCCTTATCAGACTGGAAATCTGAGTGTGTGTACCCTATAGGCACCAACTCATTCGAATGGTAAACAAGCATGTAATATCTAGTCTTTTTCAGGTACTTGATTATATGCTTAACTCTGTCAAGTGTTCTCATTCATGGTTAGATTAAAAAAATTTAACCATGCCTATGAAAAAACAGCTATCAAGTCTAGTTCACAACATCGCATACATGAGGCTTCCTACAATTTATGCATAAGGAACTGTCTTCATGTTTTTTATCTCTTCATTTGTCTTAGGGCATTGATGCTTAGAAAGGGAAATTCCATGTCTAAAAGAAAGAAATCCTTTCTTGGAGTCATGTATGTTGAACATGGTAAGAATTGTATCAATATAAAGAGCTTGAGATAAGACTAACATACTTTTCTTGCGATCACGTAGAACCTTGATCTCAAGGATGTGAGCAGTTTCTCCCAAATCTTTCATATTAAAATTAATGGATAACTATTCCTTAACTGAATTCAATAAGCCCACATTATTTCCTATGATCAAGATATCATCTACAAGAATACTAGAAACACCATTTTATCCCCATTTCACTTTTTGTACACACAAGACTCATCAAGACATTGCTCAAAACAAAAAGTCTTAACCGCATTGTAAAAACAAGTGTTCCATGTCTTAGAAACTTGTTTTAATCCATAAATAGATCTATTAAGCTTGTACAACATGTATTTTTTTCCATTTTTCAATGAAACCATCTGGTTGCTGCATAAAAATGCACTCATTAAGACTTTTATTAAGGAAAATTATCTTGACATCCATTTGTCAAATCTCATAATCATAATTAGCAACAATGGATAAGAGAGTTCTAATAGACTTATGCATTGCTACTGGCAAAAAGGTTTCCTCATAATCAATCTCTTCTTTCTGAGTAAACCCCTTTTACAATAAGTCTAGATTTGTAAGGTTGTACTTTTCTAACTACTCTTTTTTTCTTATAGATCCACTTGAATCCAATGGGTTTGACTTCATCTACAGGTAGTTCTATAAGATCCCCAGACTTGATTGGAGTACATGGACTCCATTTCTAATTTTATAGCAATAGTCCATTTGTCTACATCTTTATCTTGCAGTGCTTCATCATAATTCATGGGCTTGGTATTCAACTCTTCAGGAATTCTATCAAAAAACTCTCCCAAGAGTACAAATCGAAATGGTTTTCTTATCTCTCTTTTACTATATTGGGGCACTGCAGTTATAAGGTTCGACATAGAGACAATTGCACTATTATGATCTTATGGTTGAACCACTTCATACGCTGGATTTTGAGTCTCTATGTAATCCTTCTCACCTTGTGGTGCTGGGTCATCAATGACTTTTTTCTCTTGTACACCCACAGAACTTTGATGCAATAGATTTTTAGGAAATTTTACTTATGGAGTTGTATAGTTATTAACATCTCTCCCACTACTAAAATGTAATGGTATGTTAAATCTAACATCTGGAGTTTGGATTTAGTTTTCATTATCGTTAGTAGGTTGATTCTTTAAATCTTTGCTTGATTCCTATAAACTAGTTTACTTCTAGAAATATGGTTTGTTAATAAACTCCTTTTCTAGAAATTTGATGGTGGTACTTACAACGACTTTCTTTTATTTAGGATTGTGGAACATACCACCTTTTGTTCCTTTAGGATACCCAATAAAAATATATAGGTTCTAACTTTTTTGTCTTCCCTTTAAGCACATATGTTGGACATCTCAAAATTCAAACATGTTTTAGACTAGGTTTATGTCTATTCCATAGTTCTATGGATGTATAGGTATCGACTTGGAAGAGACTAAGTTCAGAACATAGTTTGCAGTTTCTAATGCATAACCCCAAAATGAAGAAGGCAAATCAGAGTAACTCATCATGTATCTAACCATTTTTAAAATAATCTTGTTTCTTCTTTATACTACATCATTATGTTATGGATTTCTAGGTGCAGACATTGTGATAAGTAACTAGTGAACTCATCAGAAGTATTCGCCACCACAATCTGACCATAGGAACTTGATACATTTCTCATGTCGTTTCTCCGTTTCTATCTTTAATTCTTTGAATCTTTCAAAGCATTCATACATATGATGCAATAAATAAATTTATCTATATTTTGAGTAATCATGAATGAAAGCCACGAAATACTCATAATGACCTCGACCACATAAAATAGAATGATTTAACTCTAATTTATTATTTTCTCTATTTCTCTTATGAAGAAAAAGATCTCTTAGTCATTTTTCTTCTAAACAGGATTCACTTGTTGGTAGTGCCTCCACTTTTAACGAACCTAAAGGTCCATCCTGAACCAACCTCAAAATTTTGTCTAGATTTATGTGACAGGGATGCAAATGCCATAAAAAACTCTCATTAAATTCAGAAGAACGTTTTATTTTATTTGAAAGGTTAATATTATTCAGCTCAATGGTTTATTGCAGTCCAGGAGAGGCATTAATAATAAAAAGATCATCAATCAATGTATTCAGCAAAGATAAAATGTTTATTATAGCTAATAACACAATCGTTATCTGAAAAATTAACATCATAACCATTTCTCAAAGCTCTAGAAACTAAAATCAAATTTCTTCTAACAGCAGATGCATATAATGCATCTTTTAAAATTAAAACTCTACAATTACCAAACGAAATGCTAATATTTCCTAATGCTAAAACTAGTGTTGCTGAACCATCAGCCTGAAAAACACTAACTTCATATCTATTCAACTTGCACGTTTTTTGAAACCCATATAAAGTAGTGTAGATATGATCAGTGGCTCCTGAATCTACATACCATGATATGGTAGAAACAACTGCTAAACACGTTTCAATGACAAGTGAAAGTGAATATAACTTGTTTTTCTTCTTGGCTAGTAAAATTAGATGATATGTCTTCCAATGGCCTAACATCTTGCAATGAAAACACTTGTCGTTAGAATTTTTCATGCCGCCAGTTAGAGCTACATCTTTCTTAGCATTGTAAGTCTTTTTCTTCTTCTTTCCACCTTTCGATTTAGAAGTAAAACTTTTCTCTATAATATTATGACTTAAGTTTATTTTGACTCAAAATAGTGCTAAAAGAGGTAAAAGGAGACATATCGAAATTGAGATTAAAAATGCTATGTTAGATCAACAACACTATCATATAAACATTTAACGATTAAATTCAAACTCATATTATACATATATATTCATGCATCTCAAATAGCTAATCAATGGGATTAAAGAAATACTCGTGCAATATACATATATAATGATTGATTATTCACTCCATAAACTTTTACAGACCTAACTCATATGGAGAGTATACATTTAGTTTAAGTGAAAACCTGCTCTAGTTACATTGATTCAATCATATATTACTCAGTTTAGGAGAGTTAATACAGATTATTAGAATAACGATTAAATACGTAATGACCTGTACTAAATTCATCGAATAGGAAGGAAGGTCTAAAACAACACATAAACTTAATACTTCATTACTATTTAATATGGATAATAATGGGAATGAACTTTTAATACGAAATAACGATTCTTTAATTAATATTACTGAGAGTTAAAGATATTGTGTTTTCTCCTTTTAGGTAAAAATCTTTAATATCTCTACTCATGTACATTAATTCATGATAATTTATACATAATACATTGAGCTAATTTCAATGACTAAAATAAATAATTATTTTTGTAGATTCTATTTATTAATTATAATTCTCAATTTATGTATTGATATAAGCTCACATGTATAAAATATCAAGAACTTATAATTTCTAATAAACAAAGCACTTTAATGATACGAGTAACATTTATTAATTATAAAATTCTTAATATATAAGGATTTATATATTCATGTGAGAACAAGAAGACTAATTAGTGCCCATATAATTAATGCAACTTTTTGCTCATAAAAAACCCCGTGAAGCTAAATTCTATCAACAATTTTGGCCAAAAATTAGAGAGCATGCATTCAGCCAAAAAGTATTACAATTGCCATGCCATAAAAGAACAAAAGGGAGGCCTAGGTTAAAGTACCGCACCCCGAATATTATATTACCATGTGCAATTATTTAAAAAATACGATTATTTGTGGGGGGGTGCGGATTAGATGCGTAGTTTCAACTAGATAATAAATACGTATGTATTTATTTTTATAATGATTATTATTGATTGGAATAATTTCCATTTTTATCTTCTTGACTTAAGATGTTTTATTAATTCATATTCTAAATTAGATATTATCGTGATTAAATTATCTAGTGTTTTAGGATCCTCATTAGTAATATGTAATCTTTTGTACTCTAGGTATAAACTATATAGTTGAGTTTCTATTTCTTTTAATGATTTATTCTTTTCGTAAGATGTATCCATTAATTTATTTTATCCTATTGAAATTTTAGCAATTTCTGTGTAGTATTTTATTCTAACTTTGCTATATTCAATGCGTAGGTTTATATTTTTTATCTGACTAATTAGTAGTTGTTGTTCATGTATAACTAATTTTCCATCTGTATTAAATAATTTTTCGTATGTATTAAATAAATTATTACTTGTATTTTCCTTTTCTAAGGTTAAATTTATTTTAAGTAATTTTTCTTCTAGTTGTTTTTTCTCTATTTCAAGTTGATTTCTGTAATTAACTTCTTCATATATCCAATTTTGCCTTTCTCTAATTTTCTTTATATATTCTAGCATCTTTTAATCTGAATAATATCCATCTGGGTAATTATCTAGGTATAACTGTGCTATCCAATTTATAATTTCAATTTCATAGTTTAATACCTTTTCTAATATTATTCTCTTAATATCTATAATTTCTATGTCTTTAAGTATATATAAGATTAAAACTTTAAGATTATCTATCATTTAAAATTGACTAAATATTTTATTATAATATTCTGTAGTTGTTTGTTTCAGCCTTAGTAGTTCTTGCATATTTTTATTAAGGGATTCTATATATTTTATATCTTTAAGTGCATACAAAATAAGTATTTTGAATTTATCTACCATCACATCAGATAAATAATTATTATTCATTTTCATAAAATTGCTTTTTTCAAAATATTCCCTTCAACCATGTACCTAACAAAATATAGTCATATTAGATTACTATATACTAGATTATTCTTAAATAACATGTTCTTCGGTCACTATTAGCATGGTAATCTGGATACTTTTCCCTTAAACAGCGCCTCTACTCTGGTTACTCCCCACCACGGCTTCTTGCCTTATTGGTTTCACCTTTAGGATGGCATAGTTCTTAGGGATCTTTCTCCGTTTCCGCTTTGCTAATAAACTTCTTAACATATTATTCCTCGAATAATTCTACCATAAAGTAACTAACATGAATTTATTTTATCATATCATGATTGTTGGGAATTATGAATTTAGCTATTCATAATCATAAATAAACATACCTGTTCTGGTAGGTTTGATATTTCTGAGTTTTGTTCCTCCTTAGATTTTTCCATTGATATATACCTGTTTTTTAATAACTAAGAAAAATATTTATTGTGGGCTTTTGAGAGAATTTTTGCTTCAACGCATGAAGGCTTGCTTTGCAATGCCTCCTGCCTTCTCTATTTATAGATGAATGAATCTTTACACGTATTTGCAAAAGTTTAAAAAGCTAGGCTAATCAAAAACTATTAAAAAAGTCTTCCAACCTATAAGTCTATCCTAAGGCTATAAAGTAAAATTTCAAACTATATTAATATTTACATTAAATGCTATCAACTACTTTTTAAACTACCTTATCTTTACGTAAACAATTTATACAATAAGTCTTCCGTTTATTTTGTCATATCTGTTGTATCTCCATTATTGCTCTGATCTTATCTTTCCAGCTGGCATCTTTATCTCTTATTCTAGCTGAACTGCTGGGACATTATTATCTCCTCCATTACATTTTGAACATCTGTGATCTGGATATTTGTGTCCAATAGTTTTGCAGTATCTGGTCAATAATTCTTCTGAAATAAATTTTTCTCTGATAGCTCTGGCAATAGGTTCTGTTTCCGGTTTAAGCAACGTGATAATCCATTGCCTTAGAGTTTCCATATCTGTTTCTCGTAACTCTTTTGAATTTGAATATATTAATACATGATCTCTTGAATAGTAGTTCCATATGGGATTTTGGTTGCAATATGTATTTACTAGCTCTTGTAAAATCGTAGATAATCCGATAATCCTTTTGTTTGCATAAAATTTTGGTATCTCGATTCTAGGTATCTCTGGTTGTGAAATAATATCTTGTGGTATAATCATATCTCGTGTCATTCCTATCTTTACAACTTGTATAGTTTTTTTAACTTCATCAAATAATATTTCTGCTGGTGCCGCGTAAATTTTTATAAAGAACAAGGTACCTTTGGTTATTCTTTTAAAAATGATAAATGCTTCATATATTTCTGGTATAGTGGATATCTCAGTTCCGTCCGTGGTATATACAGTACTAAGTAGTCCATATTCGTAGCAAGTTTTAACTATATTTGGTTTGGTTTTAGGTAAGGCAATTAATTTATTATATCCGGTCAATTTCTGGGTTATATAGTTTGTATCAGGTTCTTGGACATTTGTAGCTTTTGAGTTGCTATTTAAAAAGGTTTGTATATTGTAGATATTTTCTATGTATTTTTGGGATGTGTAGTTATAAACTTTTTTATCTTGGTTCAGACTATCTCGGTATGTGGTAATTTGTGGGGGTATAAACATGGGATCTTTTGGTGTATTTGGGGTATATGGTTTTTCAAATATTTTATTCATATTCATGTTCTGGTATCTTGGTCGACTAGCTCCTTTGCTTGTACCTGCGGAAGTAGATAGATAAACGTTATGGGTTTTATGGAGTATCCCAACGTCTCCTTCTAGCTCTGGAATTTTAATGTCTTCCGATCGACATAGCTCTGCACACTGCTGAGTTAGCTGATTTGTAGCTATAGACTTCAGTTTACCTTCATTAGTCTTTAGCTTTTCTATCTCATTACCCATACTGTCCACTTTCACTGAAAGCGTAGTTAGGGTGTTAAGTATCTTTTCTAGAGTATCTTCTTCTATAATATCAGTCTGTGTAGCTTTGTCTTGATATGTAATCTGCAATAACATTTTTGTTAGTACTGATTACTTCAATTGTAAATGTAAAATTTAATATATTCAATACTAGTCTCCGAATTTCTTTTGTTGTAACTGAATTTTGTATTTTCTTTGTTAGCCACCAGCGTACTTGTGTATTATCTGTTCGCACAATAAATTTGTTATATACAATATATGGCTCAAATGCTAACAAACATTTATATAATGAACATAATTCTTTTCTATTTATTTCCCATTTTATTTCTGTCTCGTTGAACGTACCTGAGTAATATCTACAATGGTGTTCTATTTTTTCTGCTTCATATTTATATTTAAGTACTCCTCCGTAACTATATTCACTAGCATCTGCTTCTACTATATATATAAATTTTCTATTTTCATCAGGAAATTGTAATTTTGGTAATTCTTTACAAAGTATTTTTATTTTTTGAACTTGTTTTTTATCTTCTTCATTATAGTTATATTCTATATCCTTTTTTAATTTTTTCTGTAGTGGTTTTAAGTTTTCTGCTAATTTTGGAATATATTCTCTTACTTGGTTTACTAATCCTAAAAATGATTGTAATTTCTTTTTCGTATCCAATTCCTCTTTCGAATTTACTATTTTTTGTACTATATGTTGTTGCATTTTTACTCCACTTTTATCTATTTGTATTCCTAAAAATTCTATTTGATTTTTCATAATTTCAGCTTTCTTTTTACTTAAACTTATTCCCGAATTTTCTATTATATCCGTAAATTGTTCTAATAATTTTAAATGTTCTTCTTTGGTCTTTGTATATAATAGTATATCGTCTATATATACTATACAATTAGGTAGTTGTTTAAAATAACTATCCATAAAATGTTGATATCTACCTGGTGCATTTTTATATCCAAATGGTAGTACATTCCATTCATAAAATCCTTGTGGTACCGTAAATGCGGTTAATTCCTTAGATTCTTCTTCTAACTTTAGATGGTAAAATCCTGATTTGCAATCAAATTTACTAAAATAATTATATCCTTGTATTTGTCTTATTTTTAATATCTTATTTGGTATTGGGTAATTATAAGTTATTGTTTTTGCATTTAAATTTCTATAATCAATAACCATTCTACTTTTTCCTCTTTTTTGTTCACTATGTTTATTTACTATAAATGCTGGGCTATTATGTTTACTATTACTTTTTTGTATATATTGTTTCTCTAATAATTCATCTATATGCATTTTAAATTCTTTTAAATCATCAAAATTATATGTTAATGGTTTTTGGGTTATTATGCTATTTTTATCTATTAATTCAATTTTTATAGTAGTTTTATGTTTTTCCCATCCTTTTAATGGATCTTCACTATATAATTGTTCTAATTTTTTCTTAATTATTTCTATCTTATTTATTGAAAATATAGTTATTTCTGTTTTATTTATCGAAAATACAACTAATTCTATTGTATCTTCAGTATTTTTTATATTTTCTAACTTTTGTGTAATTTTTTCACTTCCTTTTATCCAATCCGTTTTCTTTCTTATTTTATTATTAACTCTTTTTGCTCTTACTTTTTGTTTACATGGTGTTGTAAACCACCAGTCTGTTCTAGTTATTATATGTGGGTATAATTTATCTAGAAACGGCATTCCTAAAAGTATATCTTTTGATGTTAGTTCATAATTATAAATTTCTTCTATTGTTAATATTTTATCCCATACTTGTGTTTTTACATTCTTAGCTTTATAAGTAATTAAGCTTCCTTGGTTATTAAATCCTTTAACTATTATTGGTGTTTTTAATTTATCCCATTTACTTTCTGGTAAACAATTATATCTACATAAATTAGCTTCTGCTCCTGTATCTATCATAGGCGTATAATATCTACTGTAATATCCTTCTACTACTATTTTCATTAATACATATATTTTCATTTTATGTTAATGCTCTTCTTAAGAATAATTTCTCTCTGTTATATGTTATAGTTAATTGTGTATGTTCTATATTATATGGTTTTACTTGTTCTAGCCATTTTATTCCTAATATTATGTCTGTTTTTTGCATTTCTTCTTTTACTTCAAATTCTATTTTTATTTTTCTTATTCCTATTACTATGTCTTTTTCTGCTATATTTTTAGTATTTATTAAGCTTCTTGGTAGATCTGGGCATATATTATTGTCGGTTTTTATTTCTTCATTTTTTACTAGATATTTTGCTATATAATTTTCTTCCTGTCCTGTATTTAAGAGTATTAAATATTCTTTTTCATTTACCTTTCCTGTTATGTAATAATGGTTTGAATTATCCATTGAACTTGTTTCATAACTTATTCTTTTTTATGAGCTTGATGATTCTGGTTTATCATAAGCTGTTCTTTTTGTTGTACTTATTCTATTATTTATTATTTCTAGATTTTCTTCTACATCTATGTCTCTATAGCTATAATCATTATAGTCTATTGTTTTTACAAATTGTTCAAATGGGCTATCTATTTGTATCTTATTAATCTTATTTTTTCCTGTTATTTTATGTTTTGTTGTTAATACATATAATTTTTACATCTTGCTGTAAATATTTTACTTCCTGGGGTTAATTCTATTCCTGATATCTTCCAATATAATACTAGTGATTTATCTATATTTCTATCTGTTACTGCTACTGAATAATTTGCACTTATTATAAATTTAAATTTTTGGTATATTAAATTTCCTTTTATGGCAGTTATTATACTTTTTTTCTATAGGTTTTATAATTCTATCATCTGCTAAATATAATTCTATTGGTGTATCTATTCCTTCTCTAAAACATGCTTTTATTAATATTTCTGTACCTCCAAGGTGTACATATTTTATTGGGTCTCTACTTTTTATATCGTTTATTTCTTTATTAATTATTCTTTTTGTTACTAGTGGTATACTGGCTTTTCCTTTTGCATATCTGCAGTCTATTACGTGCTCTTTTTGACTTACTACATAATATTCTTCCTTTTTTCTAGTAAATATATTTTTTATTGTTGGTATTTTAAATATTTTTTCTACACTTAAGTCTAACTCTTTTCCTTTTATTTCATCAAATACATTGTTATCAAATATTATTTTTTGATCTGTTCCTTCTTCATTTAAATATTCTTCTTTTGTTAATATTTTTATGTCTTCTTCAGTCATTTAATTCATCTAATTCACTATCTATTTCATTATTTGTTTCATTCTCTGAAATTTCATATATACTGTCTTCACTTTCTAATTCGTAATCTATGTAATCTATTTGCATATATTCTGTATCTTCTATTTTTATTTCTGATATTTGTTTATTTTTTGGGTTTTTAGGTAATTTACAATCTCTAGCTAAGTGTCCTAACTTTCCACAATTATAACAAGTACATTCTTTTATAGATTTTTTCTTTCTATATGGTCTTTTGTTTTTATAATTTTTTACATAATATCTTTTTCTTGGTTTTTTGTATTTATATTTTGATTTTTTGTATTTCTTATATTTCTTATGCCTTTTTCTTTTTTTATAATATCTTTCTTCGCATCCAAATTGAGGTGCTATTTTATCTTTGCAACATGCTAAATTTCTTATTAATGTTTTTTCCATTTTTATTTCTTCTCTGTATTTTTCACATAAGTTTCTATACCATTGTTGTAAAAATTTTATTCTTGCTCCTAAAGTATCTACTATTTTTGTTTCATCCCAACTTTTTATTATTTTTGAACTAAATGGTTCAGGTAATTTATTAAAATATAATTTTCTTATTTCTTTACTTTCTTCTATATTATATGCTCCTTTATAATAATATTCTTTAAATGCGCAAGTATATTCATCTATGTAACACATATTACATATTGCTAATTTTAACATTAAATTTCTATTTATGTCTTTCTCTTCATTTTGTTCTTCTTCTGTTGTTGTCATGCTACTAAATTCGTCTTTTATAGCTGTTTCATATTTTTTTAATAATTCTATAGGTGTTAATTTCATTATTCCTTCTGTGGGTTTGTCAGTTCTTAATATTTTTTTACTATTTTCAGTTAGATTTAAAAACCATAATTTTACTGTTCCTATTAATGTTCTTTCTATATATTCTGGTGCATCCGTTACACTTATATTATTATCTAATAATTGCTTTGTCATATATCCTATCCATAATTGTATTGTTTTTTCTGTATCTATTACACAATCTAAGTCTAGAAAGTTATAATTTTTATTAACTATTTGTTTTGGTGTCCATTTGTCATATTCGTTCTTTAGATTATATCTTTTAAACTTATTTTTATAATATGCAGGTTTCCTTATTTCTGATGTACTAGGTATTATATTTTGATCTTCTTTTTTATCAAGAGTATTTATTTCTGTGTTGATATTTTCTAAATTTTTTTCATTAATTGCTTCTTGTTTTTCATTGATTTCTAAATTTTTTGTATTTGTTAATATTTCTGTATATGTTTCACTATCTTCTGAATCATAATTGTCTGTTTCTTCAACATCTATATTATTTATTTCTAATTCCTTATTGTCTATTTCTAATTTTTCTTTAAATTGATTTATTTCGTTTAATAATTTTTGTTCTTTATCTTTTTCTTTTTTTTCTTTCTGTCTTTTTTCATACAGATCTTTTAACATTTGTAATTCTTTTTCTAATTCAGCAATCCTACTATTTTTAGTTTCTTCTATTTTACGTATTTCTTCTGTAGTTTGTTGTTTTATTTTTTCTATTTCCTTTTTTCTATCTATTTCTTCGTTTTCTCTTTCTATTCTTACCATAGCTGTCAATTTATCTTCTAATTTTAATTCTTCTTTTTCTAACATTAAATATAAATGTTCGCCTATTTTCTTATATCTTCTTCCTAAATTAGAAAATACTATTCTTATTTTTAATCCTTCGTGATTTTCATATATTTTTTCGTCTATTATAAATTCTTCTTTATTCATTTTATTGTAAATAGTTCATGTTGATATATATATTCTAAACTATCTATTTGTGATTCTAAATTTGATATTTCATCCTTTTGTGCATTTATTGAGTTTTTACTAACTCCGGCAAATATATTATAATTTAATCTTTTTGTTCTTATTTTTAATTCTTTACGTTTTTCAGATATAGTCTGTTTTAGTTCTTTGTATTTTTGTATTTTATTCATTCAAACAATATTTATAGTATTTTGGTGGATATCTAAATCTAATTTTATCATAATTAGGTGGTATATGTCTCATTCTTCTAGATTTTAAATGGATTATTAATTTTGCTTCAATACTAGATATTAAGGTAATTAGGTAAGCTAATCTTTGTGGGTTTTCTTTTGTTTTATTTATTCTTATATATTCTGAGTAATTACTAATTAAAGATTCTTTAATTTTTCTAAAAGCTTCTCTGTTTTTAAATGGTCTTCTCATAATTAATTAATTAATTGTAATTTTTTCATAAACAACTCTAAATTCAAACATATATATCACTTCTGTATTTTTTAAATAACTGCGCTCTGATTGTTTATTGTAATTGTTTCATAAACTCTAAATTCAAACATATATATTACTTCTGTATTTTTTAAATAACTACGCTCTGATTGTTTATTGTAATTGTTTCATAAACTCTAAATTCAAACATATATATAACTTCTGTATTTTTTAAATAACTGCGCTCTGATACCATTTGTAGGGGGGTGCGGATTAGATGCGTAGTTTCAACTAGATAATAAATACATACGTATTTATTATCTAGTAACTCAACCACTTCTAACAGAAGCTATCTGTGATTCCTTTCAGCTACTTCCAGGCAAAGCCTAGCGGCTGAATTTTAACCGCAATTTACGAGTATCGATCATACTAATGGATTTTCATTCCTACAACAATACTACATTCCGCAGCCGAGCTGTTAGAGGCTTGCAGAGTCAACCTTTTCATATTATTTAAAGTACTAGTTTAGATATACGCACCTTACGTGTGTACCTCATTTTAATGAGTTTAAATATTAGACTGAATAAGATATTTATTTAAATAATAAAAATGAAGGCAATAATTGAATTCAACAAATATTTATGATATCTGCTTATGTCATATGTTTGATGAAATTAAGTTATTTCTTAGTATCCAAAATAATGAAGTGATTTATATTACTAAGAAAAAAACATGATACACTCTACTATTACTATAATTTAGATTTCAACAAATCAAAATTTTATAATTTGTGAAAAAAAACCGTACTTGAGTCATTTTCCTTTTTTATCTTGGTTCAGACTATCTCGATATGTGGTAATTTGTGGGGGTATGTTCAAGAGGTCTTTTTGTATTTTTGGTGTAAATGGTTTTTCAAATATCTTATTTAAGTTCATATTCTGGTATCTTTGTCCAAAAACTCCTTTGCTTGTACCTGCAATTGTAGATTGATAAACGTTATGGGTTTTACGGAGTGTCCCAACGTCTCCTTCTAGCTCTGGAATTTTAATGTCTTTCGATCGACATAGCTCCGCACACTGCTGAGTTAGCTGATTTGTAGCTACAGACTTCAGTTTAACTTCATTAGTCTTTAGTTTTTCTATTTCATTACCCATACTATCCACTTTCATTGAAAGCGTAGTTAGGGTTTTGAATATCTTTTCTAAAGCATCATCTTCTATTATATCAGTCTGTGTAGCTTTGTCTTGATATGCAATCTGCAATAACGTTTTTGTTAGTACTAATTGCTTCAGTTGTAAATGTAAAATTTAATATATTCAATACTAGTCTCCGAATCTCTTTTGTTGTAACTGAATTTTGTATTTTCTTTGTTAGCCACCAACGTACCTGTGTATTATCTATTCGTACAATAAACTTGTTATATACAATATATGGCTCAAATGCTAATAAACATTTATATAATGAACATAATTCTTTTCTCTTTATTTTCCATTTTATTTCTGTTTCATTAAACGTTCCTGAATAATATCTACAATGATGTTCTATTTTTTCATTTTCGTACCTATATTTAAGTACTCCTCCATAATTACATTCACTAGCATCTGCTTCTACTATATATATAAATTTTCTATTTTCGTCTGAGAATTGTAATTTTGGTAATTCTTTACAAAGTGTTTTTATTTTCTGGACTTGTTTTTTATCTTCTTCGTTATAATTATATTCTACATCCTTTTTAATTTTTTATGTAAAGGCTTTAGATTTTCTGCTAATTTTGGTATATCTTCCCTTACTTGGTTTACTAATTCCAAAAATGATTGTAATTTCTTTTTTTTTATATCTAATTCTTCTTTCGAATTTATTATTTTTTATACTAAATGTTGTTGCATTTTTACTCCACTTTTATCTATTTGTATTCCTAAAAATTCTATCTGGTTTTTCATAATTTCAGCTTTCTTTTCACTTAAACTTATTCCCGATTTTTCTATTATATCTGTAAATTATTCTAATAATTTTAAATATTATTCTTTGGTTTGTGTATATAATAGTATATCATCTATATATACTATACAATTAGGTAATTGTTTAAAATAACTATCCATAAAATGTTGATATCTACCTGGTGCGTTTTTATATCCAAATGGAAATACGTTCCATTCATAAAATTCTTGAGGTACCGTAGAAGCGGTTAATTCCTTAGATTCTTCTTCTAACTTTAAATGGTAAAATCCTGATTTACAATCAAATTTACTAAAGTAATTTTATCCTTGTATTTGTCTTATTTTTAATATCTTATGTGGTATTGGGTAATTATATGTCATAGTTTTTGCATTTAAATTTCTATAATCAATAACCATTCTACTTTTTCCTCTTTTTTATTCACTATGTTTATTTACTATAAATGTTGGACTATTGTGTTTACTATTACTTTTTTGTATATATTGTTTTTCTAATAATTCATCTATATGCATTTTAAATTCTTTTAAATCGTCAAAATTATATGTTAATGGTTTTTGAGTTATTATGTTATTTTTATCTATTAATTCAATTTTTATAGTAGTTGTATATTTTTCCCATCCTTTTAATGGATCTTCACTTTATAATTGTTCTAATTTTTTCTTAATTATTTCTATCTTATTTATTGAAAATATAGTTATTTCCTTTTTATTTATTGAAAATACGACCAGTTCTATTGTATCTTCAGTATTTTTTATATTTTCTAATTTTTGTGTAATTTTTTCACTTCCTTCTATCCAATCAGTTTTCTTTCTTATTTTATTAGTAACTCTTTTTTATCTTACTTTCTGTTTACATGGTGTTGTAAACCACCAATCCGTTCTAGTTATTATATGTGGGTATAATTTATCTAAAAACGGCATTCCTAAAAGTATATCTTTTGATGTCAGCTCATAATTATAGATTTCTTCTATTGTTAATATTTTATCTCATACTTGTGTTTTTACATTCTTAGCTTTATAAGTAATTAAGCTTCCTTCGTTATTAAATCCTTTAACTATTATTGGTGTTTTTAATTTATCTCATTTACTTTCTGGTAAATAATTATATCTACATAAATTAGTTAAAGCTCTTCTTAAGAATATAAAATAATTATATCTACATAATTATCATGTTAAAGCTCTTCTTAAGAATATTTTCTCTCTGTTATATGTTATAGATAATTGTGTATGCTCTATATTATATGGTTTTACTTATTCTAGCCATTTTATTCCTAATATTATGTTTGTTTTTGCATTTCTTCCTTTATTTCAAATTCTATTTTTATTTTTCTAACTCCTATTGTTATTTCTTTTTTTGCTATATTTTTAGTGTTTATTAAGCTTCTTGGTAGATCTGGGCATATATTATTGTCATTTTTTATTTCCTCATTTTTACTAGATATCTTGTTATATAATTTTCTTCTTGTCTTGTATTTAAGAGTATTAAATACTCTTTTTCATTTATTGTTCCTGTTATGTAATATTGGTTTAAATTAGTTGTTGAACTTGTTTCATAACTTGTTTTTTTTATGAACTTGATGATTCTGATTTTTCATAAGCTATTCTTTTTATTGTACTTATTCTATCATTTATTATTTCAAATTTTTCTGCTATATCTATGTCTCTATAACTATAATCACTATTATTAATTGTTTTTAAAAATTGTTCGGAAGGACTTTCTATTTGTATTTTGTTAATTTTATTTTTTCCCGTTATTTTATGTTTTATAATTCTATCATCTGCTAGGTATAATTCTATTGGTGTATCTATTTCTTCTCTGAAACATACTTTTATCAATATCTTTGTTCCTCCAAGGTGTACATATTTTATTGGGTCTTTACTTTTTATATTGCTTATTTCTTTATTAATTATTCTTTTTGTTACTAGTGGTATACTAACTCTTCCTTTTATATATCTACAATCTATTGCATGTTCTTTTTGGCTTACTACGTAGTATTCTTCTTTTCTTCTACTAAATATGTTTTTTATTGTTGGTATTTTAAATATTTTTTCTACACTTAAATCTAATTTTTTTCCTTTTATTTCATCAAATATATGACTATCAAATATTATTTTTTGATCTGTTCCTTCTTCATTTAAATATTCTTCCTTTGTTATTATTTTTATATCTTCTTCAGTTATTTGGTTTATTCTTATATCTTCTTCAGTCATTTAATTCATCTAATTCACTATCTATTTCATTATCTGTTTCATTCTCTGAAATTTCATATATACTATCTTCACTTTCTAATTCATAATCTATATAATCTATCTGCATATATTCTGTATTTTCTATTTTTATTTCTGATATTTATTTATTTTTTGGATTTTTGGGTAATTTACAATCTCTAGCTAAATGTCCTAATTTTCCGCAATTATAACAAGTACATTCTTTTATAGATTTCTTTTTCCTATATGGTCTTTTATGTTTATAATTTTTTACATAATATCTTTTTCTTGGTTTCTTATATTTATATTTTAATTTTTTGTATTTCTTATATTTCTTATGTCTTTTTCTTTTCTTATAATATCTTTCTTCACATCCAAATTGAGGTGCTATTTTATCTTCGCAACATGCTAAATTTCTTATTAATGTTTTTCCATTTTTATTTCTTCTCTATATTTTTCACATAGGTTTCTAAACCATTGTTGTAAAAATTTTATTCTTGCTCCTAAAGTATCTACTATTTTTGCTTCATCCCAACTTTTTATTATTTTTGAACTAAATGGTTCAGGTAATATACTAAAATATAATTTTCTTATTTCTTTACTTTCTTCTGTATTAAATGTTCCTTTATAATAATATTCTTGAAATGCGCAAGTATATTCATCTATGTAACACATATTACATATTGCTAATTTTAACATTAAATTCCAATTTGTATCTTTCTCTTCATTTTGTTCTTCGTCTGTTGTTGTCATGCTGCTAAATTCGTCTTTTATAGCTATTTCATATTTTTTTAATAATTCTATAGGTGTTAATTTAGTTGTAGTTGTTGATGATGTTTCTTCTGTAGGTTTGTCAGTTCTTAATACCCTTTTACTATTTTCAGTTAGATTTGAAAACCATAATTTCACTGCTCCTATTAGTGTTCTTTCTATATATTCTGGTGCATTTATTACATTTATATTATTATCTAATAATTGTTTTGTCATATATCCTATCCATAATTGTATTATTTTTCTGTATCTATTACACAATCTAAGTCTAAAAAGTTATAATTTTTATTAACTATTTGTTTTGGTGTCCATTTGTCATATTCATCCTTTAGATTATATCTTTTAAACTTATTCTTATAATATGTAGGTTTTCTTATTTCTGATGTTCTAGGTATTATATTTTCATCTTCTTTTTTATCAAGAGTATTTATTTCTGTGTTTCTATTTTCTAAGTTTTCTTCATTAATTACTTCTTGTTTTTCATTGATTTCTAAATTTTTTGTATTTGTTAAGATTTCTGTATATGTTTCACTATCTTCTGAATCATAATTATCTATTTCTTCAACATCTATTGTATTTATTTCTAATTTTTCTTTAAATTGATTTATCTTAGGAAAAAAAACTAAATGTCTATTTTCTAAATGAAAAAATTTAGTACGCTTTCTTTTTTTTTAATCTTAAATGTATATTTTAAAATTTCATTTAGATTTATAATCAATTTAAAATTAGGATTCCTTTAATCAATTAATTAATAATATTTATATTAGTTGTCCCTCTTTATTTAGGTTTAGATTATTCTCTAAAAACTACCGCATGTAAAAAAAACATGTTCAGGTATAAAATTTTACTATCAATTCACTCTTGATGGTATCTATGGTTATAGAGATAAATTTTTTTGTGATTTAAGCTATGTTTTCTAAGGTTTTAGTATGTTCTTGAAGTTTACAATAATAAATTATCATGTATTATTGATAGACAATTGCAAATTGAGAAGATTTCATGTAAATAGGAATACCTTGGATGTCAATAATTTCAACAACTTGGTGTTTGTGTTATTTGCTCTTCATTATCATGGCCTCATAAGTACACCCCATTCAAAACAAAATTGAAGCTTATTAACATGTTTAAGAGTCATACATACCACTCCTTTTATAGAAATTCAATTGTAAGCTAGCACACAAATCAAACAAATCAAATATAAAGAAAAGAATTACACAAAGCAGGCTAACCACAAAAATACTTTAAACAATGAACTTAGATTGACGATTATAAAAGAAAGTTCAAAGTACAAAGAAGATATAAAACCAAAAAAAAAATTACGTCGAACAAACTTCATGTAAGTTAAAAAAAAATAGTGTGATCCTATAAAGTATAAATTCAAGTTGGAGATTGAACACATAAATAAAAAAGATTCACAAATAAAAAAATTGGCATTTGACTTCTATATAAATTTTATTAGTGTTTATAATATATAATAATACTATGCCTACAATTGTATGGCAGTTTTTTAAATATAGTAGGCAACTTTGTTTTTCTCTAACTCTTTTAATATATTCTAACATTTAATTTGTATAATATCCATTGAGTAATGACTGTTATTATCTGAGTAATAACTATCTGAATAATATAAGTTAAGATCATGCATATCTTCTAATCATTCTAGACTTAACGATTCTCCATGAAATATTTTTTCCCATATTATTTTCTTTATGTCTTCTATTTCTAAGTCTTTAATGATATATAAAATAAGTATTTTAATTTCATCAGATATATAGCTTGTCATATTGTTCATATGATGCCTAGGTTTCTACGAATAACTTGGATAGCTTGGAATTAGATTTATGGGTTATTAAATGCTTTATCATAATATTTACTGGTTGTTTGTTTTAATTTTAATAATTCTTGTATATTTTTCATTAAGAAATTTTATATATTTTTATATCTTTAGTTCTCATATATTTGTTTCTAGATTTGTTTTCATTAGTTTTTCTATTAATTGTATATTTTTCATATCCATTTTTCCAATATTCTAAATATACGTAATTTATCATGGTTGATGTGTAGGTTTGGTATGTAGGTATTTGTAAGAGTAGGTAGGTAGGTGTGGTATGTAATTTATTCTAGCCATAAAATATTTATCAAATATTTTTTTCCATATGATTTTTCGTATATCTACAATTTCTATATCCTTAAGTACATACAAAACAAGCATTTTAAATTTATCTACCATTTCATCAGATAAATAAGCATTCATTTTTCATATGATGTTATTTCAAAATATTTCCTTCAATCATATACATAACAAAATATGGTCATCTTAGATCACTATATACTAGATTATTCTTAAATAATTATGTTACTCTGTCACTATTAGCATGGTACTCTGGATACTTTTCCCTTAAACAGCGCCTCTACACTGGTTACTCCCCTATCACGGCCTTCTTGCCTCACCAATTTCACCTTTAGAATGGCATAGTCCTAGGGATTTTTCTCCTTTTCCTCTTTGCTAATAAACTTTGTAACATATTATTCTTCGAATAATTCTACTATATAGTAACTAACATGAACTTATTTTATCATATCATGATTGTCAGGAATTTATGAATTTAGCTATTTATAATCATAAATAAATATACCTGTTCTGGTAGGTTTGATAATTCTGGACTTTGTTCATCCATAGCTTCTCCTTTGAAATATCTTTGTCTTTATTAAATATTCAAAAGTTGTTTGTGTACAAAATGAGGCTTGCTTCAACTCATGAAGTCTTTCCTTTTAACTTACCGAAGGCTTACATATTTATAGACTAAAAAGAAAACGTGTAAACTACTTTATACTATTCCTACTATACACGTATTCTATATACTATTTCTAGTCTTTACATTTGTCCTAAATTCTTACAACTTTTCAAAAAGTAAGAAAGACTTTAAGGCCTAAAAAGAAAAAGACTTATTAAAAGCCTTACCAAAAAGTCAAAAAATCTAAAAGCTAATAATTCCTCTACAATTATTTACGTAAAGAAAGTTATCAAATTTATTCACATGTCGCTTTCATAATTTAAAATCTTGTCTTCTTCCATTATTGCTCTGTTCTTTATCTTTTTTGTCGTGTCTATCCTGCTGTTCTAATTTTTTCGTTTGCTTCTATTGTAGTGTTACTTCTGAAATAATATTATGTCATCCACTACAACAGCTGCATTGATGATCATCATATGTCTGTCCAATTAATTTGCAGAATTATTCCATAAGTCCGTCAGAAATAACTCATTTCTTGATAGATCTCGTGAGAGGGTTATCTTCTGGTTTTAATAATGTCATTGTTCATCTATCAATTTCTTCCATATCATTTTCTCTTATATCCTTACATGTTGAATAAACCAATAAATGATCTCTAGAATAATAATTCCAAATTGGATTATGGTTCAAATAGTTATGTGCTAACTCTTGTATAATTATGCTCAAGCCAATAACTCGTTTGTTCTTGAAAAAGTCTGGTATCTCGGTTTTCTATATTTCGTCTTGTTCAGATATTTCTTTTGGTATAATATGGTCTCTTGTCATACCAATTTTGACTACTGTAACCACTGGTTTAATTTCATCAAATAGTATCTCAGCGGGGCCGAATAAAATCTTATGTAAAATAGTTGTCCTTTTGTAATTTTTATATATGTCATAATTCCTTTATGTACTTCAGGAATCATGGCTAATTTTTTCCCATCTGTTGTATATACTATTGATAATAATCCTTAAGAATAACATGTAGCGATTAAATTTGGGTTGGTTCCTGGGAGCGCAATTAGTTTATTATAATTTGGTAACTTTTGGGTTATATACCCTTGATGTTTTTTGGATAGCTCAATATCTTGGACGGTTTTGGTATTTAGTAGGGTTTGGATTGTATATAATTTTTCAATATAAACAAGGGTTAAATGGTTGTAAGCTTGTTTTTTCTGGTTAATTGCTTCTGAATAAGGGTATAACTACGGGGGTACAAATAATTCATTCTTTTGGATATTTGGTGGTGCATAAGGTTCTTCAAATATCTTATTTAGGTTGTAATTCTTTTTCTTTGGTAATTCAAATTTTGGTAAATTTTTTGTAGTGGGTAATTCCTTAGTTGTACCTGATATTCCTGCACATGTAACAACCGTTTTGGTTTTAAGGTGTGTCCGAACGTCACCTTCTAGGTCTAGTTTTTTAAAGTGCTCTTCCTGCATATATCTGTGCCTTTGGCTTTTTCCTATTTTTTAGAGTGCTCAGATTGCACTTTTAATTCTGCGACTTCAGTAGTCAGTAGAGTAACTTGTTCTTTTAATAATTTCACTTGTTCAAATAATTGAACTAGTAAATCATTCTGAGTGACTTCAATTGTAACTTCTTCTATTGTTAAATCAGTCTGAGTAGCCTTTTCGTGACAAGTAATCTGCAATGACATTTTTGTTAGTACTAGTTACTTCAATTGTAAATGTAAAATTTAATATGTTCAAGACTAGTCTCCGTATTTCCTTTGTTGTAACTGAATTTTGTATTTTCTTCGTTAACCACCAACGTACTTGCGTATTATCTGTTAGTACAATAAACTTGTTATATACAATATATGGCTCAAATGCTAATAAACATTTATATAATGAGCATAGTTCTTTTCTATTTATTTCCCATTTTATCTCTGTTTCATTACACGTGCTTGAGTAGTATCTACAATGATGTTCTAATTTTTCTCCTTCATATCTATATTTAAGTACTCTTCCGTAACTATATTCGCTTGCGTCTTCTTCGACTATATAAGTAAATTTTTTATTTTCGTCTGGAAATTGTAATTTTTGTAATTCTTTACAAATTATTTTTATTTTCTGAACTTGTTTTTTATCTTCTTCGTTGTAATTATATTCTACATCCTTTTTTATTTTTTTCTGGAATGACTTGAGGTTTTCTGCTAATTTTGGTATATATTTTCTTACTTGGTTTACTAATTCTAAAAATAATTGTAATTTCTTTTTTGTATCTAATTCTTCTTTTGAATTTATTATTTTTTGTACTATATGTTGTTGCATTTTTACTCCACTCTTATCTATTTGTATTCCTAAAAATTCTATTTGTTTTTTCATAATTTCAGCTTTCTTTTCACTTAAGCTTATTCCTGATTTTTCTATTATATCTGTAAATTATTCGAGTAATTTTAAATGTTCTTCTTTGGTTTTTGTGTATAGTAGTATATCATCTATGTATACTACAGAATTAGGTAACTGTTTAAAATAACTATCCATAAAATGTTGATATCTACCTGGTGCATTTTTATATCCAAATGGTAAGATGTTCCATTCATAAAATTCTTGTGGTACCGCAAATGCAGTTAATTCCTTAGAATCTTCATCTAGCTTTAAATGGTAAAATTCTGATTTACAATCAAATTTACTAAAGTAATTATATCCTTGTATTTGTCTTATTTTTAATATCTTATTTGGTATTGGATAAGTATATGTCATAGTTTTTGCATTTAGGTTTCTATAATCAATAACCATTCTACTTTTTCCTCTTTTTTGTTCACTATGTTTATTTACTATAAATGTTGGACTATTGTGCTTACTATTATTTTTTTGTATGTATTGTTTTTCTAATAATTCATCTATATGCATTTTAAATTCTTTTAAATCATCAAAGTTATATATTAATGGTTTTTGGGTTATTATGTTATTTTTGTCTATTAGCTCAATTTTTACAGTAGTTTTATATTTTTCCCATCCTTTTAATAGATCTTCACTATATAGTTGTTTCAATTTTTTCTTTATTATTTCTACCTTATCTATTGAAAATATAGTTATTTCTTCTTTATTTATTGAAAATATAACTAGTTCTATTGTGTCTTCAGTATTTTTTATATTTTCTAATTTTTGTGTGATTTTTTCACTTCCTTTTATCCAATCAGTTTTCTTTCTTATTTTATTAATAACTCTTTTTGCTCTTACTTTTTGTTTACATGGTGTTGTAAACCACCAGTGTGTTCTAGTTATTATATGTGGGTATAATTTATCTAAAAATGACATTCCTAAAAGCATATCTTTTGATGTTAGTTCATAATTATAGATTTTTTCTATTGTTAATATCTTATCTCATACTTGTATTTTTACATTTCTTGCCTTATAAGTAATTAAGCTTCCTTCGTTATTAAATCCTTTAACTACTATTGGTATTTTTAATTTATCCCATTTACTTTTTGGTAAATAATTATATCTACATAAATTGGCTTCTGCTCCTGTATCTATCGTTGGTGTATAATATCTATTATAATATCCTTCTACTATTATTTTCATAAGTACATATATTTTCATATCATGTCAAAGCTCTCTTTATTAATAATTTTTCTCTATTATAGGTTATGGTTATTTGTGTATGTTCTATATTTTAGGGTTTTACTTGTTCTAACCATTTTATTCCTAATATTATGTCTGCTTTTTGCATATCTTCTTTTATTTCAAATTCTATTTTTATTTTTCTAACTTCTATTATTATTATTTTTTTCTGCTGTATCTTTAATGTTTATTAGACTCTTTGGTAGATCTGAACACATATTACTATTGGATTTTATTTCTTTGTTTTTTACTAGATATTTTGCTAGGTAATTTTCTTCCTGTCCTGTATTTATGAGTATTAAATATTATTTTTTATTTATTGTTCCTGTTATGTAATATTGAGTTAAATTAACTGTTGAAGTTGTGTTCATAATTTGTTCGTTTTGATGAGCTTGATGATTTTGTTTTTTCATAAGCTATTCTTTTTGTTGTACTTATCCTATCATTTATTATTTCTAAATCTTCTTCTATGTCTATATCTTTGTAACTATAATCATTGTTATCAATTGTTTTTACGAATTGTTCAAAAGGACTTTCTATGTGTATTTTATTAATTTTATTCTTTCCAGTTATTTTATGTTTTGTTTTTAATACATATAGATTTTTACATCTTGCTGTAAATATTTTACTTCCTGGGGTTAGTTCTATTCCTGATATTTTTTAATATAATACTAATAATTTATCTATATTTTTATCTGTTATTAGTACTGAATAATTTGCACTTATTATAAATTTGAATTTTTGGTATATCAAGTTTCCTTTTATGGCACTAATTATGCTTTTTTCTATAGGTTTTACTATCCTATCATCTGCTAAATATAGTTCTATTGGTGTATCTATTCCTTCTCTAAAACATGTTTTTATTAACATCTCTGTTCCTCCAAGGTGTACATATTTTATTGGGTCTTTACTTTTTATATCGTTTATTTCTTTATTAATTATTCTTTTTGTTACTAGTGGTATACTAGCTTTATCTCTTGCATATTTACAATCTATTACATGCTCTTTTTGGCTTACTACATAGTATTCCTCTTTTCTTCTACTAAATATATTTTTTATTGTTGGTATTTTAAATATTTTTTCTACACTTAGGTCTAACTCTTTTCCTTTTATTTCTTCAAATATATTACTATCAAATATTACTTTTTGGTCAGTTCCTTCTTCATTTAAATATTCTTCCTTTGTTATTATTTTTATATCTTCTTCAGTCATTTGATTCATCTAATTCACTATCTATTTCATTATTTGTTTCATTCTCTGAAATTTCATATATACTATCTTTACTTTCTAATTCGTAATCTATATAATCTATTTGCATATATTCTGCATTTTCTATCTTTATTTCTGATATTTGTTTCTTTTTTAGATCTTTAGGCATTTTACAATCTCTGGCTAAATGTCCTAGTTTTCCACAATTATAACAAGTACATTCTTTTATAGATTTCTTTTTCCTATATGGTCTTTTATGTTTATAATTTTTTACATAATATCTTTTTCTTGGTTTCTTATACTTATATTTTGATTTTTTGTATTTCTTATATTTCTTATGTCTTTTTCTTTTCTTATAATATCTTTCTTCACATCCAAATTGAGGTGCTATTTTATCTTTGCAACATGCTAAATTTTTTATTAATGTTTTTTCCATTTTCATTTTTTCTCTGTATTTTTCACATAAATTTCTATACCATTGTTGTAGAAATTTTATTCTTGCTCCTAGAGTATCTACTATGTTTGCTTCATCCCAACTCTTTATTATTTTTAAACTAAATGGTTCAGGTAATTTACAAAAATATAATCTTTTCACTTCTTTACTTTCTTCTGCATTATATGCTCCTTTATAGTAGTATTCTTTAAATGCGCATGTATATTCATCTATATAACACATATTATATATTGCTAGTTTTAACATTAAATTCCTATGTGTATCTTTTTCTTTGTTTTGTTCTTCTTGTTCTGTTGCCATACTGCTAAATTTATCGCTTATAGTCATTTCATATTTTTTTCAATATATCTATAGGTGTTAGTTTAGTTACTGTTGTTCCTTCTGTTTCTTTATCATTCCTTAATACCTTTTTACTATTTTTCGTTAAATTTAAAAATCATAATTTTGCTGTTCCTATTAGTGTTCTTTCTATATATTTTGGTGTATCTATTGCATTTATACCATTGTCTAATAATTTTTTTGCTATGTATCCTATCCATAATTATATCGTTTTATCTACATCTATTACACAGTCTAAGTCTAAGAAGTTATAGTTTTTATTAATTATTTGTTTTGGTGTCCATTTGTTATATTCATTTTTTAGGTTATATTTTTCAAACTTATCTTTATAATAATATGTATGTTTTCTTATTTCTGATGTACTAGGTATTATATTTTCATCGTCTTCTTTATCAAGAGTATTTAATTTCGTGTTTGTATTTTCTAAGTTTTCTTTCTTAATTACTTCTTGTTTTTCATTAATTTCTAATTTTTCTATATTTGTTAAGATTTCTGTATATGTTTCACTATCTTCTGAATCATAATTATCTGTTTCTTCAACATCTATTGTGTTTATTTCTATTTCATTAGTTTCTAAATTTTTATTTTCTTCTTTTAATTTTTCTTTAAATTGATTTATCTCAATTAATAATTTTTGTTCTTTATCCTTTTCTTCTTTTTTCTTTCTGTCTTTTTTCATACAGATCTTTTAGCATTTGTAATTCTTTTTCTAATTCAGCAATCCTACTATTTTTAGTTTCCTCTATTTTTCGTATTTCTTCTGTAGTCTGTTGTTTTATTTTATCTATTTCTTTTTTCCTATCTATTTCTTCATTTTCTTTTGCTATTCTTACCATAGCTATTAATTTATCTTCTAATTTTAATTCTTTTTTCTAACATTAAATATAAATGTTCACCTATTTTCTTATATTTTCTTCCTAAATTGGAAAATACTATCCTTATTTTTAATCGTTCATGGTTTTCATATGTTTTTCATCTATTATAAATTCTTCTTTGTTCATTTTATCTACTTGATAGTATATAGATCATGTTGATATATGTATTCTAGACTGTCTATTTGTGACTCTAAATATAATATTTCTTCTTTTTGTGCTTTTATTGATTTTTGACATACTCCTACAATCATGTTATATTGTAGTCTTTCTTTTCTTATTTTTAGTTATCTCCGTTTTTCAGATATTATTTGTTTTAATTCTTTATATTTTTGAAATTTTGTTATGTTATTCATCTGTACAATATTTATAATATTTTGGTGGATACCGAAATCTGATTTTATCATAATTAGGTGGTATGTATCTCATTCTTCTAGATTTTAAATGGATTATTAATTTTGCCTCATTGCTAGATATTAAGGTAATTAAGTAAGCTAATCCGTGGGGATTTTTTTTTTGTTTTATTTAACTTCATATATTCTAGGTAGTAACTAGTTAAAGTTTCTTTATTTTTTCTAAAAGCTTCTATATTTTTAAATGGTCTTCTCATTTTTAACAAATAAATAACAACGTAAATAATAATAGCTCATAATTAATAAATACGACTAAATTAACTTTTGTAATTTTTCTCATAATTAACGCATAACTAATTAACACATATCTACTTGTACATTTTTTAAATAACATGGCTTTGATACCAATTGTAGGGGGTGCAGATAACTTGGGTAATTTGCGTGGATAACTAATAGATAACTAGTACTTACTAGTTCTATCATGTTAATTGAAATGCTATGTCATAGTATTCCTTAGTTTTTTGTTTTAACCTTATTAATTCTTCTATATTATTTTTAAGGTATTCTATATGTTCCATATCTCTAGTTTTTAGGTAGTCAAGTAGATTCTCTTTCATAAGTATTTCTGTTAATCTTATTTTCTCCATATCTTTTTTCCAATATTCTAAGTATTCGTAGTTTATCATCTTTATCCTAAAGTAGTTGTAATACTGCAATTTTTTTGTAATAATTTATTCTAATAGTACTATATCTGACATTAAATTCTTGGTTATCTATTTCGTTAATTATCCTGTCTTTTTCTTCTATGAATAATTCTATGTCTAAATCATATTCTAAACTGTCTTTTAATTCTTGTTGTTTCATGGTTTTATCTATCCAAATTAATCTTTCTTTTAATTATTTTCTTCCTCTTCTAAGCTGGTTTCTATAATTAATTTCTTCGTATAGCCAACTTTGTTTTTCTCTAACTCTTTTAATATATTCTAACATTTAATCTTTATAATATCCATCTGAGTAATAACTGTTATTATCTAAGTAATAACTATCTGAATAATATAAGTTAAGATCATGTATATCTTCTAACGATTCTAGACTTAACGATTCTTCATGAAATATTTTTTTCCATATTATTTTCTTTATGTCTTCTATTTCGAAGTCTTTAATGATATATAAAACAAGTATTTTAATTTCATCAGATATATAGCTTGTCATATTTCTTGTATATTTTTCATTAAGGAATTCTATATATTTTTATATCTTTAGTTCTCATATATTTGTTTCTAGATTTGTTTTCATTAGTTTTTCTATTAATTGTATATTTTTCATATCCATTTTTCCAATATTCTAAATATACGTAATTTATCATGGTTGATGCGTAGATTTGGTATGTAGGTATTTGTAAGAGTAGGTAGCTAGGTATGGTATGTAATTTATTCTAGCCATAAAATATTTATCAAATATTTTTTCCCATATAATTTTTCTTATATCTACAATTTCTATATGCTAAGTACATATAAAACTAGCATTTTAAATTTATCTACCATTTCATCAGATAAATAAGTATTCATTTTTTATATGATGCTATTTCAAAATATTTCCTTCAATCATATACATAACAAAATATGGACATCTTAGATCACTATATACTAGATTATTCTTAAATAATTATGTTACTCTGTCACTATTAGCATGATACTCTGGATACTTTTCCCTTAAACAACGCCTCTACATTGGTTACTCTCCTATCACGACCTTCTTGCCTCACCGGTTTCACCTTTAGGATGACATAGTCCTAGGAATTTTTCTCCTTTTCCTTTTTGCTAATAAACTTTGTAACATATTATTCTTCAAATAATTCTTCTATATAGTAACTAACATGAACTTATTTTATCATATCATGATTGTTAGAAATTTATGAATTTATCTATTCATAATCATAAATAAATATACCTGTTCTGGTAGGTTTGATAATTCTGGGCTTTGTTCATCCATAGCTTTTCCTTTGAAATATCTTTGTTTTTATTAAATATTCAAAAGTTGTTTGTGTACAAGAGGAGGCTTGCTTCTACTCATGAAGTCTTGCCTTTTAACTTGCCGAAGGCTTACATATTTATAGACTAAAAAGAAAATGCGTAAACTACTTTATACTATTCCTACTTTACATGTATTCTATATACTATTACTAGTCTTTACATTTGTCCTAAATTCTTACAACTTTTCAAAAAGTAAGAAAGACTTTAAGGCCTAAAAAGGCAAAGACTTATTAAAAGCCTTGCCAAAAAGTCAAAAAAGCTAAAAACTAATAATTCCTCTACAATTATTTATGTAAAGAAAGTTATCTAAGTTATTCACATGTCTCTTTCATAATTTAATATCTTGTCTTCTTCCATTATTGCTCCGTTATTTATCTTTTTTTGTCTTGTCTCTCCTACTGTTCTAATTTTTTTGTTTGCTTCTATTGTAGTGTTACTTCTGGAATAATATTATGTCGTCCGCTACAACAGCTGCATTGATGATCATCATATCTCTGTCCAATTAATTTGCAGAATTGTTCCATAAGTTCGTCAAAAATAACTCATTTCTTGATAGATCTCGTGAGAGGGTTATCTTCTGGTTTTAATAATGTCATTGTCCATCTACAAATTTCTTACATATCATTTTCTCTTATGTTCTTACATGTTGAATAAACCAATAAATGATCTCTAGAATAATAATTCCAAATTGGATTACGGTTCAAATAGTTATGTGCTAACTCTTGTATAATTGTGCTCAAGCCAATAACTCGTTTGTTCTTGAAAAAGTCTGGTACTCGGTTTTCTATATTTCTTCTTGTTCAGATATTTCTTCTGGTATAATGCGGTCTCTTGTCATACCAATTTTGACTACTGTAACCACTGGTTTAATTTCATCAAATAGTATCTCAGCGGGGGCCGAATAAAATCTTACGTAAAATAGTTGTCCTTTCGTAATTTTTATATATGTCATAATTCCTTTATGTACTTCAGGAATCATGGCTATTTTTTTCCTATCTGTTGTATATACTGTTGATAATAATCCATAAGAATAATATGTAGCGATTAAATTTGGGTTGGTTCCTGGGAGCGCAATAAGTTTATTATAATTTTGTAACTTTTGGGTTATATACCCTTGGTGTTTTTTGGATAGCTCAATATCTTGGACGGGTTTGGTATTTAGTAGGGTTTGGATTGTATATAAATTTTCAATATAAACACGGGTTAAATGGTTGTAAACTTGTTTTTTCTGGTTAATTGCTTCTAAATAAGGGTATAACTGCGGGGGTACAAATAATTCATTCTTTTGGATATTTGGTGGTGCATAAGGTTTTTCAAATATCTTATTTAGGTTGTAATTCTTTTTCTTTGGTAATTCGAATTTTGGTAAATTTTTTGTAGTGGGTAATTCCTTAGTTGTAACTGATGTTCCTGCACATGTAACAACCGTTTCGGTTTTAAGGTGTGTCCGAATATCACCTTCTAGGTCTAGTTTTTTAAAGTGTTCTTCCTGCACTATATCTGTGCCTTTGGCTTTTTCCTGTTTTTAGAGTGCTCAGATTGAACTTTTAATTCTGCAACTTTAGTAGTCAGTAGAGTAACTTGTTCTTTCAATAATTTCACTTGTTCAAATAATTGAACTCGTAAATCATTCTGAGTAACTTCAATTGTAACTTCTTCTGTTGTTAAATCAGTCTGAGTAGCCTTGTCGTGACAAGTAATCTGCAATGACATTTTTGTTAGTATTAGTTACTTCAATTGTAAATGTAAAATTTAATATGTTCAAGACTAGTCTCCAAATTTTTCTTGTTGTAACTTAATTTTGTATTTTCTTTGTTAGCCACCAACGTACTTGCGTATTATCTGTTCGTACAATAAATTTGTTATATACAATATATGGCTCAAATTCTAATAAACATTTATATAATGAGCATAATTCTTTTCTATTTATTTTTCATTTTATCTCTATTTCATTAAACGTGCCTGAGTAGTATCTACAATGATGGTCTAATTTTTCTCCTTCATATCTATATTTAAGTACTCCTCCATAACTATATTCGCTTGTGTCTGCTTCTACTATATATGTAATTTTTTTATTTTCGTCTGGAAATTTTAATTTTGGTAATTTTTTACAAAGTATTTTTATTTTCTGGACTTGTTTTATATCTTCTTCGTTGTAATTATATTCTACATCCTTTTTTAATTTTTCTGTAACGGCTTTAGGTTTTCTGCTAATTTTGGTATATATTCTCTTTCTTGATTTACTAATCTTAAAAATGATTGTAATTTCTTTTCTTTTTTTTTATCTAATTCTTCTTTTGAATTTATTATTTTTTGTACTATATGTTGTTGCATTTTTACCCCACTCTTATCTATTTGTATTCCTAAAAATTCTATCTGATTTTTCATAATTTCAGCTTTCTTTTCACTTAAGCTTATTCCTGATTTTTCTATTATATTTGTAAATTGTTCTAGTAATTTTAAATGTTCTTCTTTGGTTTTTGTGTATAGTAGTATATCATCTATGTATACTACAAAATTAGGTAATTGTTTAAAATAACTATCCATAAAATGTTGATATCTACCTGGTGCATTTTTATATCCAAATGGTAATACGTTCCATTCATAAAATCTTTGTGGTACCATAAATGCAGTTAATTCCTTAGAATCTTCATCTAGCTTTAAATGGTAAAATTCTGATTTACAATCAAATTTACTAAAGTAATTATATCCTTGTATTTGTCTTATTTTTAATATCTTATTTGATATTGGATAATTATATGTCATAGTTTTTGCATTTAGGTTTCTATAATCAATAACCATTCTACTTTTTCCTTTTTTTGGTTCACTATGTTTATTTACTATAAATGCTGGACTATTGTGCTTACTATTACTTTTTTGTATGTATTATTTTTCTAATAATTCATCTATATGCATTTTAAATTTCTTTAAATCATCAAAGTTATATGTTAATGGTTTTTGGGTTATTATGCTATTTTTATCTATTAGCTCAATTTTTACAGTAGTTTTATGTTTTCTCATCCTTTTAATAGATCTTCACTATATAGTTGTTTCAATTTTTTCTTTATTATTTCTACCTTATCTATTGAAAATATAGTTATTTCTTCTTTATTGAAAATATAACTAGTTTTATTGTGTCTTCAGTATTTTTTATATTTTCTATTTTTTGTGTGATTTTTTCACTTTCTTTTATTCAATCGGTTTTCTTTTTTATTTTATTTTATTAATAATTCTTTTTGCTCTTACTTTTTGTTTACATGGTGTTGTAAACCACCAGTGTGTTCTAGTTATTATATGTGGGTATAATTTATCTAAAAATGACAATTCCTAAAAGCATATCTTTTGATCTTAGTTCATAATTATAGATTTCTTCTATTGTTAATATCTTATCCATACTTGTATCTTTACATTTCTAGCCTTATAAGTAATTAAGCTTTCTTCGTTATTAAATCCTCTAACTACTATTGGTGTTTTTAATTTATCCCATTGAGCTTCTCTATTATGGACATAATTCAAAATATTAATTTGAATTATTCTTACCATAATAAATTACGAACCATTCCACTAAAAATTCGTAATTATACCCCTCTATTTTTATTTTGAAATTCACCATTAAACAGTAATATAATTTTTCATGTTAGGATTATAGATACTAATCAATAAATTAAAATACTGACGAGTTTAGTGTAATGATTAATTTCCTTTAGAGCAATGCTTAACCTATTTCATATGTCAGATTCATCAATTCAATGGCCGGATTTACACATGAAAACTTATAAGCTTCTCATAAAAGGTGTATCATCACTCTCTATACCAAGACATGTTTTCCATCAACTAACTTATTATTTCACCAATATATATTATTGTCATCCAATCTGCCACGAATATTAACCTATCTTAGAATTTCATCTTTTAATGAATCAAAACTATAAATAATATATACAGATCATAATAGTTCTGTCAAGATTGAGAATATAAGTCTATTTAATAGTTTAGAGAATATGTTTTCATCATTCATTCTAAAACAACTATCTCAGTTCGGTCCTATTAAATGCATACAAAATGCATTAGCATGAGAAGTTAGAACTTTACTATTCTCATAATCAAGATAAATTACATTTAATCTCGTGCTACAATCATTCTGATGGTTTGTCCAAATTTTCATCTATGATTGTGAACTATAACTTTAACTTATAAGAATCACTGATTTAATCTTCTATGTATAAGCTAAACTCTATACACCAAATCATCTACTATGTAAGTTGAGGACTCATATATGACAATGATCTATTTAATGTAACAATTTATTGAATTGAATAAATAAATAATCATTCAATAAATAATACTACATTAAAATTGCATGATTCATAGTATATCCCAACAGCAAGCGCAGTCCGTCTCTGATCTCCGACCCATAATTTTTGTCCTCTGCATTAACTGCTAGACCACAGTTTCTATGGTGCTTATTCATATTACTATCATAGATATTAGGTCCAAAAATTCTAGGGTTTTGAAAGGGGAAAAGCTTTCATGATGATTGCAAAGTTTAGCAGGTTTGTTTTTTGGTCTATCGCACTAGATCATAATGTAACATAAATATGGGATAAAGAAGATGTTATAACATGATACTTTTCTCTATGTATGTTTTATGAAACGTTATTCATAGTTTAAAATGTATTTTTTAATTTATTCAAGTGATAATAATTCATCGATACAATTTGCATCCATAATATTTAGAAATCATTGATGAAGGAATTCGAAAGAATCAGAACAAATACAATAATATACTCAGTAAAATTCCATACATGAGGTTTGAAGAGGATAAAGTGTATCCAAACCTTACAATTATCTCGGAAGATAGAGAAGTTATTTTCGAAAAACCCTCCGCTGAAGTGTAGCAAATCCAGGTACAAATAAAAGGAACATTGAAGATAATATGACAATACTAGACAGTTCATAATCTACAATAACAATATTAATAAGTCATAAAATAGTGCGATAATCAAAATATAATAAACAACAACAAAAATAAATATTCACGGCTACAAACAAATCGTGCCAATCGGCGCTACAAACACTGAGTTTGACGGACGATCTAGATGGCCATTAACAGTTTGTTTATAATTTTTTTGTGCAATTAGCCACACTCAACAATATTTCTGTTTAATTATTTATATTTGTTGTGCACTTTTGGGACGACTCAACAATTCTATTTTTCATTGTTTATATATTTATTAATTTTATTTTTTGCGTTGGCTAGCCAACCATTAGCCTTAAATGCCACCATAGATAGTCAATGCATTTGGAATCTGATTCCTGAATAAGATTCTTATGCTATCAAAAACTTTAGTGCATGAATCAGGATTAGTTCTTTCTTCTGAAATGTCCATTTGTGCAAACGTCTTTTTTTTTTTTTTTTTTTTTCATTCCGGTGTTCGGTACCCGTATTAGAGCCCGACTATCCGGCACCATAGATAGTCAATGCATTGATGCTTATTCAAACATTATTTATTTTTCATTTCTCTTTTTTAAAAAATTTATTTATCTCAACTTTTTCTTTTACCTTTTCTCATTTTTTTCTACTTTTTTAGTTTTTCTTCTCTTTTTTGTTTTTCTCAAACTTTTTTTTTGTGTGTGTTCTATTCTTCATTTTTTTCTTGACATTTTTTTCTTTTTTTTTTTTTTTATTCTCAACTTCAGTTATATTTTGTTAATAAACAAAAAGTTAGCTAACTGTAATGACCCTTCAGGTCGTTTTTCATAGGTTCACTTATTTTTGCCGTTAGAGCTTTTCCATGGTTGTCCCAATTCATTTATGACTTGTTGGAACTGACAGTTTAGTTACCGATAATTTATTTGATTTTTAGAGTCAATTCCCTGTGTAGAAGTCTTCACTGGTTCCAAACGGCCACTTGCAAAAACTTCAGTAAGACGATCTCGGAAATAAATTTTGTTTGCATCATCAAATTGAAATATCAATTTTAGGCAAGGTAGACCTTTGGTTTGGGTCCTGATGCACCCGAGATGATTTCGACCTATTGGTCAGAAATTTGAAAAATTAAAATGAGTGTGGGACAACCATTTGGTCGAAACAATCTCGGATGGAAACTTTAACTTTACCATTGCGTCTGAAACATCGAATTTAGTATGGTAACTTAGTTCATTTGCGTATATCGAATTTCGAATGAATCTTGAGGCATTGGCGGAAACTTGGATTTTTTCTAAGTTTTAGCTGTCAGCTGTGCTGCTAGCAAGTAGTGCAATCGCACCAAGGGGTGTGGCGATTGCCATACCTTCTTCTCCAGCCAAGTAGTGCGATCGCGCAGTTAGTTGTGTGACGACCACCTCGCACGGGTATAAAAAGGCCCCTTAGGTCGCATTTTAGTCATTTTCACTCATTCTTAAGAGACAAAAACCCTAAAATGGTGTGCTAACCTTAAATTAAGTCTAGGGGGTGACTTGGGTTCTTTATTAACATCTATTATCATGAATATCTTTGGATTTAAGGTAATATTTCATCCCTTTCTTGATGAATTTCTTGACCCAAATTCCCAAATATCTTGAGGGCTTGATTTTAGCCCCAAATTAGCTTGGTTTTCACCCATTATTGAGGGTTATGATTCATTGATCATGTATGAATGTTGGGTTGACCTCGAAAATATAATTTCTGTAAGTGATACCCATTTGAGGTTTTTGGTGTCGTTTTTAAACCCGAAGCATAATGGTGCAATATGGGTATCATTATTCTCGGATTGATGAGTAAATTATGATTTTGATAGCGTGATAGTATTTTGAGATTTTGAAATAAAGTCGAGCATTTGGTGAATGATTTAAGGATTTATGGTTTTGCTTTAAGCCAGGCTTCTGTCTACTCTTCTTCGTAATATGATGTGTGTTATATATTCCATGTGAATGTGAATGTAAAGTTTGATTATGGGTAGAATGACTTAGTCTTGATTATTAAAGTTTGGGGATTAGATGAGGGTTTTTGAACTGTAAGGTGAAATCCTCCTTACCCTTTTATAATCATATGCCTTCTTCCTAGATTGTACTTATTTATGGAATGGATACGATATGATGCTAGCTGTGGGATATGGTTTTAGTGCTGGAAGTATGATTAGTGTGATTAATCTTAGTTGGGATATTCTAATGATTTTGAAACCATAATTTAGGTGGAGTTGACTCAAATGCCTATGTTTCTAGGCAGAAAGTCCTATCTTAGGATTAGTTATGGCTTACTTGACATCTAGAAATTTAACTAGATACCTTAGCCTAGTTGGGGTATAAATTGCTTTAACATGGAATTTGAGGATTAGAAGTGGGTATCTCTGTCCCATCTTAGGCTAAGACTTAGTTAGACCTTGTGGACTTAGTTGCGGATGTTAGCCATAGTTGAGACTATTAGGCCTTTAGAATAAGGTTACTTTGCGACTGGATAAATTATGATGGCTTTCCCTAGATTATTACTTATGACTTGTAGCTATGCTATGTTTAACGACCTGAAATTTTGATGAAATATGTGAATTATGTGTTTTGATGTGATGTGACTGTTTTACCCCTCCCCATAGTTGCATTATGATATTTTGGGGCTTGGGGATGATTGGTTGTAATGCCCCAGAAATACCCCCTAGACATCACACGTTGCTTAAGACTACGAATAGCCCTAAACTAACCTATGATATCTATTCAGCTTAAAACTCACATGAACGGTGAACTAACATATTTATAAACACTGAAAGAAAACAACTTAATGTCTTATTGTGAACCAGTAAATTTGAAATCTTAAACAAACTCTTTAAACTGAAAGACACGTAGTCTGACGAGCCTCTACTATTAACTAGAGAGCCACTGGGATAGACCCCAGCTGAATCGAGCATAAATAAAAATCAAGTAACTAAAATTCTTTCATCAATGAACATGGGTCTGATAAGGTGGGTTCTCATACTATGAGGACTCACCAAAGTTGAGATGCAGGTGATGATACTCGTAGTCAATTGTGTCGCTGGAAATGAGCACCATAACCTATATTATAAGACAATGTAGCACACAGGCATATATGTGGGTCTGTACTTCTGGAATGTACTAAGTATGTAGGGGTGCATGTATACGTAAAACCAGAACTGAATATAGATGTATACTTTCAAATGATGAATGCTAAGCATAAATGATTCACCTTGGACTTCAGTAAAACTAAAGACTGCAAGATCATAAAACATGGACAATAAAGCATATGAATAAGCTTAGTGAACCATAACACTTATTTACTAAAATCTTCATTGTTATTGTTTCTTATGGGAGATTCTTCTAACCGACATAAATCATATGAGCTACCATGGAGTCCAACGTCATACCCACGTTTGGGAGAGTTGTTCTACCCTTGCCATCAGAATAGAACCTTAACTTAAGTGATCACTATACTTTATCCATATTGGGAAAAAGCTTAATCTACGATGGCTCGTAGTTTCCAGGAACTTAGGATACACTCATCCATATTCCAATTCTCAATGCTAAATACTACTCCCAATTTTTTTTTTTTTTTTTTTTTTTTATATATATATATATATATAAAACAAGTTATGATTCTCTTTACTTTAAATCATAATCAAGATGAACACTTGTGATTTCATGTATTATCTTTATATCAAAGGGACCAGTCTTTCATGCATCATGATATATTACATATGAATGGATCTTTAAACGCCTAAACTTTCTTGTAAACGTAATGCCCCTTCTTAAATCTTGTAACTTTCGCTCTCTTTCATAACACTCATAATAAAATATCAGGCTCAACAATATAGAAATCTTTTATCAGAATCCAAATTAAAGTAATAAAATTCAAATCGCAATATCAATCTTAAAGTTCAAAACACGAATAAATGTAACCTTTATGCATCTTTAGCCTTTAAATAACAAGATAATGGTATACTTCAATATATAATAATTTGAGGAATGAACCCTAATGTAAAACATGTAAATTCAATATTAAAAATCATGTTTTTTGGGCATAAGGATGGAAGATTAACCTTGTTCAAGGACCCCACATACCTGAAATTGCTTGACTTGTGAAGAGGACTTGAACTTTGAGACTTGAGAGATGACTTGGTAAGAGAAACCCTAATCTTGTTGTTATTGAAGATGGGAGGAGAATAGATGTTTTTAATTTACTAAAAGAGTGAGGAAAATAATGCCTCTCTTGGGTATAGGTTGTGGGTTTGGAGTATAAGTAGGGAAAATACCAAAAATCCCCATAACTGAACTTATAGAAATTTACCGCCAGTCATCACGAGTCAATCTTAAGACTCATTAGATGAGGATACAATTTGGACTAGTAACTTATAAGCTTGGCAGTGGTAAAGATAGCACACCTTGGTCAACATACGAGTGGTATCTTACTGCTTGTTACATGTCCATACGACTTGAAACAACCCCTCGTAACTTAGACAAAACTTACAAACCTATACTGCTAAACTTATGAATTTACTTCATACGACTCGTAACATGCAATGATAATTTAGGGTCAAATCGTATCTACAATAGACTTCAACTATTCCACATTTCCATAGCTACAACATACAATTATGACCCATAAGGTGTATATACTACTTAAGGAGATGAGTCGTAAGTTGCACAGTCGCTTTCAAACACGGGGTATTACAATATTTCCCCTAGGAAACATTCGTCCTCGAATGTGATTCATCTAGGTTCTGGATTTTTAAAAAGAATCAACGTCTTTATACCGAACTTATAACTAAACTTATATCTATCACACGGATCCAATTACTCACACCATAAGATACGACTTAAGAATACTCAAAACAGACTTATACAGAAAGAGTTTTGGCTGAAAAATAACTATTTACCTTTGGTAGGAACTGAGTTGGAAGAAAATATGTGAGGATATTTGGCCATCATGTTTGCTTCAGCTTCCTAAGTATCCCATTCAATCAATTGGTTTCTCCAATGAACTTTTACATATGCTACTTCTTTATTCCTTAAGACTTCAGACTTTTCTATCAGTATATCCAAAGGAATCTCCTCATACTACAAGTTACCTTTGACTCCAATACTCTCTAGGGGAACTAAAGATGGATCTCCAATGCACTTCATAAGAATCAAAACATGGAACACTGGGTGAACCACCGCTAACTCTGATGAAGGTTCCAATTCATAAGCCACCTCTCATATATGCCTCACTATCTCATGTGGATCGATAAATCAGGGACTCAACTTCTCTTTCTTTCCAAATGTCATTATTCCCTTCATAGGTGACACTTTCAAGAATACCCAATGAAGTTCTGGAAGGAGAAATACAAAAGTATGGATATCCCTCACTTTAAATTTGATCTCTCTTCTCCTTACATTCGTATATGACTTCTAACGAACTAACTTTAATCATTCACGAATCAACTAAACCTTTTACATAGATTAAAGAACAAAATTTGTCCCAATCAACGCTGCTTTACCAACTTTAAACCATCCTATAGGTGATCTACACCTATATCCGTACAATGCTTCAAATGGAGTCATCTAAATACTAGCATGATAACTATTATTATAAGCGAACTCAATAAAGGGTAGATGGTCATCCTAACTTTATTTAAAGTCTATAACACATGCCCTCAACATATCTTCTAATGTCTAAGTTATGCGTTCATCCTGACCATCGATTTGTGGATGAAAAGCAGTAAGAAACTTAACCTTTGTATCAAGATCTTTCTAAAAGGACTGCCAAAACTGTAAAGTAAATTGCATGTCTCTGTCTTAAATGATAGAAAAAGGTATCCCATGAAGCCTTACTAACTTGCGAATATACATTTTGGCATAATATTTCACTGTATCTGAAGTCTTGATTGATATAAAATGAGTTGACTTAGTCATTTGATCTACTATGAACTAAATTGAATCATGTTGACATCTTATATGAGGCAACCCTATGATGAAATCCATTATTCACTACTTCCCACTTCCAGGTGGGGATTCTGATCTTCTGTAGCATACCACCCAGTCTCTAGTGTTCAACTTTAACTTGATGGCATTTGGGACACTTAGACACAAACTCTACTATGTCCCCCTTAATACCATTCCACTAATAAATTTCCTGTAAGTCGCAGTACATCTTAGTAGCACCCAGATAAATGGAACACCTCTAACCATGATCCTCGGCTAGTATCCTTTCCCTCAACCAATCTACATTTGGAACACAAAGCCTACCTTGATAGCGAAGTACACCATCTCCCCCTTGGGAGAAAACCTCGACCTTCGGATGCCGGACTGCTTCCAATATTTTTCTAAGTATGGGATCATTTTGCTGTTTCTCCTATACTTCCACTACCAGAGACGATTCTGAGCTATTTTGAACCACTACTCCCCCATCATCCATGTCAAGAAAATATACTCCCAAATAGGCTAATCTATGCACCTCTTTGGCTAATTCCCATTCTTTCCCTTTTATATGAGCTACACTACCCATGGAAAATTGGCTCTGTGCGTCTGTCACCATGTTGGCTTTACCCAAATTATAGAGCACACTAATGTAATAATTTTTCAATAATTCCAACCACCTTCTCTGAATAAAATTTAGCTCCCATTGAGAAAATACATACTTAAGATTTTTATGGTCAGTAAAAACATCAACATGTACACCATAGAGGTAATGCCTCTAAATTTTCAAGACAAATACCATGACAGCTAACTCCAAGTCGTGAGTTGGGTAATTCTTTTAGCGATCCTTAATTTGCCTGCAGGAATGAGCTATCACTCTCCTATTTTGCATCAACACATAACCTAACTCAACTTTAGAAGCATCATAATACACCACGAATCCGTCTAACCCCTCTGGTAGAGCTAACAATGGTGCTGAAGTCAATCTATCCTTCAACTCTTAGAAACTCTTCTCATACTTATCTGACCATATAAACTTTATTTTCTTTTGGGTCAGCTTAGTCAATGGTGCGGCTATAGAGGAGAACCCTTCAACAAATCTTCTATAATACTCAGCCAAACACAAAAAGCTCCTGATATCGTATGGAGTGATGGGTCTAGTCCAGTGCGTCACTAAATTAGTCTTCTGAGGATCTACATAAATACCAACCCCTAAAATAACATGCCCCAGGAAGGTAACAGATTTTAGCCAAACTTATAATTACCAAACTTCGGATATAGTTGACAGTCCTTGAGGGTTTGCCATACTATTCTTAAATGATTTGCATGTTCCTCCTCACTCCTTGAATACACTAGTATGTCATATATAAAGACAATGACAAACATGTCCAAGTACTGCTTGAAGATCTCGTTCATCAAATCCATAAAGGCTGCAGGAGCATTTGTTAGTCCAAATGACATAACCACAAACTCAAAATGGTTGTACGTTGTTCGAAAAGCTATTTCAGAATGTATTGTTCCTTGAATTTCAATTGGTGGTATCCCAACCTAAGGTCGATCTTGGAAAAACACCGGGCACCCAGAAGCTGATCGAATAAAAAGTCAATTCAATGGGGTACATATTCTTAATGGTGACCTTGTTTAGCTATCTATAATCTATACAAATTCTTAGAGTGACATCTTTCTTGCACACGAAAAGGACTGGAGCACCCTACGGAGAAACACTCGGCCTGATGAAAACTTTGTCTAATAGATCCTTAAGCTGCTTTTTTAACTTAAGTTCAGCCAAAGCCATCCGATATGGAGGGATAGAGATGGGCTGAGTATCAGGGAGAATATTAATACCGAATTCTATTTCTCTATATGTAGATACCCCTAGGAGATCTTCATGGAAAACCTCAGTAAACTACTTGACTACACTGACTAATTGAACTATCGAGGCTTTAGACTTAGTATCTTTGACTCAAACTAAAAGGTAGATGCACTCTTTTGATATTAACTTTCTAGCCTTAAGATAATATATGAAATGACCTTTGGGAGACACAGAACTACTTTTCCATTTGAAAACTGCCTCATTAGGAATTTGAAAGTTTACCATGCGGGGGCGACAATCTATTGATGCATAGCATGAATGGAGCAAACCCATGCCCAGAATAACATCAAAATCTACTATTTCTAACTCTATTAGGTCCACTAGTGTGATCTTATGGAGGATGGTAATAGGAAAATCCCTATTGACTCGCCTAGCAACAAATAACTCACCCACTGGGGTAGAAACTAAGAAGGGCTTAGGAAGATTTTTAGGATCTACTAAAAAATTTACAGCAACCAAGGGAGTTACATAAGAGAGATTTGATCCCGGGTCTAACAACATATATCCATCAAGGTGAAAGACACGAAGCATACCAGTGACAATATTTGGTGAAATCTTCTACTCCCGATGGGATGGTAAAATGTAAAACTGATTCTGGCACTGACTGCCACCGGTACTGGATGATATGCCTTGTGGAGGAACTGGGCGGCCTAGTTAAGCTGCTGGATTAGTAGCCTGAGTCTAAGGATAAACATCTCGAATTTCTTTCTTAGCATACGGACACTACTTGATTATATGGAATATTTTACCACAACCATAGCAACCCCCTTTGCCCATCAAACACTCATAAGGATGGGTCCTACAACACTTTGTATATGTCGGGTAACTGGTCCTCCCGACTATACTATTCCAAGACCTAGAATTCAAAGTCCCACCCCACTGCTCCTTCCTAATCCTAGGTGCAAGGGCACTAACTGAAGATGGTGCAGACACTGATGAATGACCCTGGAACTGCGAACGACTTTGTCCTCTAGACCTTGGTTGACTATACTCAACTATCTAGTCCTAACTCTCTTATTTATCTTCTCTCTTTCCATCAAATTTTCTTTCTCAATCTGTTGAGCATGAGTCATTAATCAAGCAATATCCAAATCCCCAATCAGCATGGCAGTCCTATACTCTTTGACCACCAAATCAGACACCCCTGTAACAACCATATCATACAAGCTCTAGAGACAGATAACAACTCTAGGCATATTTAACTAACTGAGTGAACTTCAGGAAACACTCCTTCACTATAATTGAGCCCTACCTCAGGTTCATGAACTCCTTCACTTTAGCCTCCCTCATCTCATTAGGAAAGAACCTGTCTAGAAAAGCACTCTAAAACACCTACAAACTCATAGGAGCTACATCCTCACCCCTTCAATCCTTCCATATAGTGACCCAATCATAAGCAACACCCCTCATCCTATAAGTTGCCAACTCTACACTCTTCTCTTCAGTAACATGCATGATCTGAGTAATCTTTCTCACCTCATCAATAAAGAGTTAAGGATCCTCATCCATCTTTGACCCATGAAACTCAAATGGATTCATCTACATAAAGTCTTAAATTTTGGTTGCAACTAAGTTACCATTTTGATAAAGTGGGACTGCTACCTATTGGTTTCCCTAAACATTAGCATTCACATCTTGGGCTAACGCTTGAAAGACAACTTAAAATTTAGCATGAGATACATTCTCATTTAGAGGGTCTGCGTGCAGGGGTGGTTGATCTCTATTTTTTGCGTGCGTTGGCTCCATGAGGAGGCATATTCTTTCAAGTAAAACCACAATCTAAGGTCGATAGAGAAAACTGTAAGCACAATATATCATAAAGGAAATGATGATTCCTAACTAGTTTTGTAGCCTCTTGATCATAAATGTGACGCACTTCACATTCATGATAAAGACTCTATGTAATGCGGTTTGTCTGACTCCATAGGACTCTTTAAAATTTTAGGCTCTGATAGAAAGTTTGTAACGCCCTAGAAATACCACCTGGACGTCATACGATGCTTAAGACTATGAATAGCCCTAAGTTAACCCATGATATCTATTCATCTTAAAACTCATATGAACGGTGAACTAACATATGTATAAAGACTGAAAGAAAACAACTTAATATCTTATTGTCAACCAATAAATTAGAAATTTTAAACAAACTCTTCAAACTAAAAGACACGTAGTCTGATAAGCCTCGATGGTTAACTCGAGAACCATTGGGAAAGACCCCAACTGACTCAAACATAAACAAAAATCAAGTAACTAAAATACCTTCATCAATGAATAAGAGTAAGATAAGTTGGGTCCTCAGACTATGAGGACTCACTAAAGTTGGGATGCAGGTGATGACGCCCATAGTCAATTGTGTTGCTGGAAACAAACACCAGAACCTACATTATATAATAATATAACGTATTGACATATATGTGGGTCAATACTTCAGGAATGTACAGAGTATATGGAGGTGAATGCATAATTAAAACAAGAACTTAATATATATGTACACTTTTAAATGATGCATGTAAGCGAAAATAACTCACCTTGAACTTGAATTAAACAAAAGAATGCAAGATCATAAATCATGGATAATGAAGCATATGAATAATATTAGTGAGCCATCACACTTAGTTTCTAAAATCTTTACTTTTATTCTTTCTTATGGGAGATTCTTCTGACTGACATAAACCATTTGAGCTACCATAGAGTCCAACATCATACCCACATTGGGGAGAGCTATTCTACCCTTGCCATCAGAATAGAACCTTAACTTAAGTGATCACAATACTTCATCCATATTAGGACAAATCTTAACCTACGGTGGCTCGTAGTTTCCAAGAATTTAGGATACGCTTATCTGCAATCCCTTCTCAATGGTAAATACTACTCCCAAATTATATATATATGCTCATACTTAAGAAATCTACCTTAAAATGGCATAAGGGTTTATAGAATGAAAACCAGTTATGCTTTTCTTTACTTTAAATAATAATCAAGATGAACACTTGTGGATTTCATGTCTTATCTTTAGATGTAAGGATCATGCTTTCATGAATCAGGCTATATTGCATATGAATGGAACTTTAAAAGCTTAAACTTTCTTGTAAACTTAATGCCTCTTATTAAATCTTAAAACTTTCACTTTCTTTCATAGCACTCATAACAAAATATCAGGCTCAACACCGATATAAAAATCCTTCATTAGAATCCAAATCAAATTAATAAAATTCAAATCACAATATCAATATTAAAGTCCAAAACACAAATAAATATAAACTTTATGCATCTTTAGCCTTTAAATCACAAGATAATGGTATACTTTAATATATTAGGATTTGAGGGATGAACCCTAATGTAAAACATGTAAATAAAATCTTAAAAATCATTTTTTAGGCATAAGGATGGAAGATTAACATTGTTCAAGGACCCCACATACCTGGAATTACTTGACTTGTGAAGACTTGAACTTTGTGACTTGAGAGATGACTTGGTGAGAGAAACCCTAATCTCATTATTCTTGAAGATGGGAGGAGAAAAGATGTTGTTAATTAACTTAAAGAGTGAGGAAAATAATTTCTCTCTTGGGTATAGGTCGTGGGTTGGGCGTTATAAGATTAAAAAAGACCAAAAATCCCATTAACTGAACTTACAGAAATTGACCGTCAGTCATCCCGAGTCAATCTTATGACTCATTATATTAGGATACGATTTGTAATAGTAACTCATAAGCTTGGCAGTGGAAAAGATAGCACACACTGGTCAACATACGAGTGGTAGCTTACGACTCATTACATGTCCATACGACTTGAAACAACCCCTCATAACTTGGAAAAAAATTTAGGGAACCTATACTTCTTAACTTATGACTTCACTTCATACGACTCGTAACATACAATGACGAATTCTAGGGTCAAATCGTATCTACAACAGACTTCAACTACTCCATATTGCCATAGCTATGACTTATAATATATGACTCGTAAGGTGTATATATGATTTAAGAAGATAAGTTGTAAGTTTCATAGTGGCTTTCAGACACGGGGTATTACATTGGCACAGTCCGTGATGTATTTTAGTGCCACTTATGCAATATTGTGGCTTTTGATGACTTTGAAAGCCTTATTATTGACTTCTATGTTATATTTTTACCCGTACGATGGATTGCTAAACAGATTGCACCAACAAATCCATAGTGTTAATTTTAGGGTGGTAACATGTTTGATTTGATTTTACTGCTTTTAAATCTAATTTTAACCCTCGGTTTGAAAAATTGTAATTTTGGGTTTTGGGGGTTAACTTTATGGATATGATGTCTTTTCAAAAATCTGATATCTCTATTGTATCCAGAACATTAAATTTAGTGTGGTTACATAGTTTTTTTTACGTGTATCATATTTTGAATAAATCCTGAGGCCTTAGCGAAAACTTGAAAGTTCATAAAGTTTCAGTTGTCATCTATCATGGCTGAGGGTATTGCGATCGCACCATTCCCTATGATGATCTCTATATCTTCTTCTGCAGTAAGGTTATGCGATTGCACACTTGGTTGTGCAATTTGTAGCATCCGATAACCTGGTATGAGTATGAATAGACCCCTTAGGTTGCAATTTAAGGTTAGATTTTACCCTTTTCTTAGTTTAAATTTCTTGATTAATTGTTCAAAACCCCAAAACCTTTGGGCTTGATTTTAACCTCTGACTTTACTCCTTCTCACTTGAATAATGTCCCTAGTTCTATAATTACTTATTTTTCCTTGATTTCATGTTCAAAACAACCTCGATTCTTGATTTTAAAATGGATTTTTAAGGTTTTACCCGGTAAAGTCTAAACATAATTTTTCTTTGATTTGGACCTCATTTTAACTTAATTTGTCTTTGGTTTTTAGCTGCAAATTCCTAAAATGGTAGGAAAATATTTTTTAAGTGAAGTTATGATTTTTCCCTTTTTTTTAAAAAACCTATTTCGAGGGTCTGTTTTGACCCCGAATAAAAAATAGACAATATGAGTACCGTTGCCTTTCCTTTGACACGTCGATTCTATATTTCTTGGTTTTAGTTGATTTTAGGATTGTTCATGAGAAGTAAGGTCTTGATTTGAAGTGTTTCCTACCAATTTCAACCTTGAGATAGGTTACGGCTTAACTCTTTCAAACTTAGGCTGGAAAGTAAATATTGGTAAAATGCATGTCAAGGGGATGACAACTAATCATGAATATGGTTATCTTGACGTGTTGAGCCCGAGTGGGGGTCTATTTATATAATTGTTGGTTTTGAGATATTATTTGATATGTGTGATCAAGTAGAGTCCTAGGTGATATTGATAACCTAAAATACATGTGAATAATGGTATCGTGTTGTTGAAATGCCTAATGTGGGACCATTTATGCATTGTGATGTATTCATACTATACTGGCATATAAAATATATGGAAATTCTTAGATGATTGGAAATAATGAGTGGATGTTGGCTTACGTTGTTGTGGAATCATATCATTGTTGTTGGTCATAAAAATACATCATGTGGTTAATTGTGGAAAGTCATTGTGATATGGAATATGATTGTATATGGGTTGAAGAACCCTCCATGGATCCTACATCGGGAAGCTGTAGCTCTGTAAAAGATATAATATATAAATTGCATACGGTTTGACGAAGCCCCTATGGGTCATAAATTGGGAAACTTTAGCTCTATAGGTTTATATGGAGACTATGAGATGGTCTCATGCATTTTAATCATCATCATCATTTTTGTAACCATCATCATCATGATCTTATACATTTGGACTTAGTTTATTGCATTGTATGTTGTGATTGAATTGACACATTGACTTGCCATACACCTATTTGTTCTATCTTTCGTTAATTGCACTTGATAATCTTGTATATACATGATCTTCCTAGTTTCTACATATATGTAATATAATGGATATTTGTGATCTACTTGGTTTTGCTGTTATATTTTATGCGATATATGTATATATGTTAGATTTATTAGTGCAAGCGGAGTGGGCTACGGTTGTGAGATATATTTTGATTACAGGTGACGTACCCTTAGTGTGTATTTTGTATGCTTTATTTTCTACTTTGCTCGGTCAGCCTATGATACCTACTAAGTACAGGTGGATCATACTCACTCTTACTGCACCCTTCTGGTGCAGATTTAGGTTCGGGTGCACCCCACATTGCTTGACTCGAGTGATTATTGAAGCTTTCATGGTAGTGGATGATTTTCAAGTGTCTGAATGTCTTCTACTATCTTCTCTATTATTAGACTATTTCTTTACTAGTTCTTAGAGATAAAGTTGTATTTAATAGATTTCTTATATCCTTCATTCAAATTTGAATCATACCAAATACGTTCTTATACTGTTGACCCTAGGTTTTAGGAGTTATGGTTTCATTATTTTTTATATCCTTTCTATATTTTTTATACTTATATGGTTCGGCTTTAATCTAGAAGCCTTACCTTGAGGGTATTTCTATCCTTTTCTCTTTTGTATATCAGTTTGGGTGATAGGCTTACTTGTCAAAGTTTGCCGAGACGAGTTCCATCATGACACTTATTTTGGGCCATGACAAATTGGTATTAGAGCAACCAGGTTTATTGGTCTAAATAGTGTAAGAATGGGATGTCTAATAGAGTCGTTCAGATTGATATGTAGATTTCTGTATCCATCTTTGAGAATCTATAAGATGTGTTTAGGAACCTTCTCTTATTTTAGTCCTTATTATGCAAACTTCTTATATACCTTGTGTTCTGAGTTATGCTTCACTCCTTCGATGCAGATAGTATCGACTAGGTCCAACATAATCAGAGATGCAGACCCTTAACCTCAAGGGTGAGCCTCGAGTGATGTACAAACTCAAGGGAGTGGATGGGCTCGTGGATCATTCTCATCTAGAAGGAGTGCTAGAAAACTTTCCCTAAGACTCATTTTGAACATATTAGAGGTGTGGGTTCCACTTTAGTTCCTCAGAGTTCTTCTACCTTAAGCTTTGAGGGATTGTTGGTTTGTCTGCTGACCCATTTGGAGGGTTCTCCTTTGAGTTCATTTGGTATAGTCTCAACATCGAGTGTTGTACCTCTTTCTATGTCAGAGTATAGTGTTTCTCTATTCATAAGTGTGGGTTCTCTAATTGCACCTACTTCTGTATTGGGTACTCCTCAGACCTCGAGTACTATTTCTCCTTCAGTACCAACATTTGAGTTTGGTGTTTCGAGATCAGGAGTTTAATATTTATCTATGTTGCCTTCTCAGGTGGGGCATCTTCCAATTGGGCTTACTATACCTCCTTCTTTTTAGTGAGCCACACCATTGATAGTAATAATTGGGGCTTTTTTTTAGAGTATTGTGAGTTAGGAAAAGATGCATGGACCTACCCCTCGAGTATCTCAAAGAGACGCCAAGAGGGTGCATTATCAGGATAAGTTTAGAGGTTGCTTTATGCATGATGAGTTTGGATATATGGCCAAGGACTATCCCCGCCATGTGATTTGAGCTTCTCTTATTTAAGCTATGAGAATAGGTTTTTAACTAAAGGTGCAAGAGGTAGAGGTAGTGGATACCGTAGTGGTAGTCGTAGGGATATTCAGTCCATTTTTGGTCTTGGTCAGTGTAATGCTATACCAGTCAGACCTGAGGCAGAGGCTTCAGATATTGTGATCACAGGTATCATTCTTATTTGTTTCATATCTGCATCTGTCTTATTTGACCTTGAAAAAAATTTCTCCTATGTGTCTTCATATTTTTCTTTGGGTTTTGATTCTGATAGTGAGCCTCTTACCATACCTACTTATGTATCTACCCCTGTAGGATATTCTTTAGTGGTGGATCGAGTGTACTGATTTTGTGTTGTGACCTTTTCTGGTCGTGAGACTTGGATAGATTTGCTTGTGTTAGATATGGTTGATTTCGATGTTATTTTAGGTATAGACTGTGTAGCTCCTTATCATTTTATCTTAGATTATTTGGCTAAGATTGCTACTTTAGCTTTGCAGGGTGTGCCAAGGATAGCTTGGAAGGGTGCGCGTCATTTAGGTCCTAAGAGGATTATATCTTATGTTCAGTCTCATAGATTGGTTAAGAGGGGATATTTATCTTATTTGGCTTATATTTGTTATATCCATCGTTGGATTCTATTCGTGTTGTCTGTGAGTTTATGGATGTGTTCCCTACAGATTTGTCTGGTATGCCTCTGGATCGTGATATTGTTTTTGCTATTAATGTTAAGATGAGCACAAAGACTATTTCTATTTATTCTTACAGGATAGCTCCAACCGAGTTGAAGAAATTGAAGGATAAGTTATAGAAGTTATTGTATAAGGGATTTATCCAACCTAGTGTATTATTCTGGGGCACACCTATCTTATTTATTTGGAATAAGAATGTGTCTATGCGTATGTGTATTGATTTTTGATAGTTAAATAAGGTGACAGTCAAGAACAAGTATCCTCTTCCTCTTATTATTGATTTATTTTATTAGCTTTAGGGTGCTGCAGTGTTTTTAAAGATTGATTTGAGATCCGTCTATCACAAATTGAGGATTAGATCTTTGGATATTCTAAAGGCATTTTTTTCAAACTCGATATGAGCATTATGAGTTCTTGGTCATGTACTTTAGGTTGACCAATGCCCCAGCTGCAGTCATGGATTTGATGAACCATGTATTTTGACTGTATCTTGACTCCTTTGTTATAATATTTATAGATGATATCTTTGTTTATTCCAAGAGCGAGGATAAACATGAGGAGTATTTGCAGATTGTGCTTAAGATTTTGAGGGATGAGAAGTTGTATGCCAATTTCTCTGAGTAAGATTTTTGGTTGGAGTCTATTTCTTTCTTGGGTCATGTGGTGACCAAGGAGGGTAATATGTTTGATCCATCCAAGGTTGTAGCGGTTCGTGATTTGGCTAGGACTACTTCCTCCACCGAGATTCAAAATCTTATTGGCTTGGCAGGTTATTATCGATGTTTTGTTAAAGGTTTCTCATCCATGGTAGCTCCAATCACCAAGTTAACTTAGAAGAAGATTTCTTTTTAGTGGTTCAATGCATGTGAGGAGACCTTTCAAAGGCTCAAGGATTTATCGACTTCAGCTCCTATTTTGGATTTGCCCAAGGAGGATTTATTATTTTTGGTGATGCTTCAGGAGTTGGGTAATGTATTATGTTGATGCAGGAGGGTAAGGTGATTGCCTATGCTTTTCGTAAATTGAAGCCCCATGAAAGGAATTATCTTACCCATGATTTGAAGTTGTGCATGATTGGTTTTGCATTGAAGTTATTGAGGCACTACTTATATGGAGTCCGTTGTGAGATTTTATCGGATCATCGTAGCCTTAAAAACATCTTCACCCATCGTGATCTTAATATGAGGCAGCATCATTGGCTTGAGAGACTTATGGATTATGACCTGACTATTATTTATAATCTGGGCAAGGCTAATGTGGTTACTGATGCCTTAAGCTGGAAGTCGACTAGAATGGGTAGCTTGGAAAATTATTTGACCCAGGAGAGGCCTTTGGATTTAGAGGTTTAGTCTTTAGCTAACCAGATGGTTAGGCTTTATATTTTAACACCTGGGTGTGCTTTGGCAATTGTTGAGGCTAAGTCTTATTTGATAGAGCAGATTTGAGCTCCTCAATTTGATGATGTGGGGTTTAGATTGGTTAGAGATAACGAGTTGAATGGTGAGGCTAAGAAAGCCTCACATGATTCAGATGGTGTTCTGATGATAGAGGCCAAGTTTATATACCAAGAGTGGGTGACTGGATTAGGTTGATTTTGGAGTGGGACATTTTTCCAGATATTCTATTTATCTAAGAGTGACTAAGATGTATCACCATTAAGGCAACCTTAATGGTGGGGTGGTATGAGGAAGGATATAACCAATTTTGTAGCTTGTTGCCTTATTATCAGCTGGTGAAGGACGAGCATTTGAGACCTATGGATTGCTTCAGAGGTTACCCATTCCCGAGTGGAAATGTAAATAACTTACTATGGACTTCATGACCAAATTACCTTGCATTTTTCATAGTTCAGATAACATTTGGGTCATCATGGATCAATTAACCAATATTGCTTATTTTATTTTAATAAAGGTTTCTTTCAGTGGTAAGAGGTTGGTCATATCTATAGTTGCGAGATTGTGTGCCTTCATAGTGTTTTCTATTCACTTCTTTCTTTTGGAAGACTTTTAGGATGAGTTAGGTACTAGGGTGGATCTTAGCACAACATTTCACCCCAGACTGATGGTCAGTCAAAGTGGACTATCCAGGTTTTGGAGGAGTTGCTCCCCGTGTATGTGATGGATTTTGGTGGCCAGTTGGAGAAATATTTAGCTTTAGCAAAGTTTGCATATAATAACAATTATCATTCTAACACCGAATGGCTCTTTTTGAGGCTCTATACGATAGATTTTTTCGCTCTTCAGTTAGTTAGTTTGGTGTTTTAAAGGTTAGACCTTGAGGTATGAACTTGCTTCATGAGTCCTTGGATAAAGTCTAGATCATTCAGGGTAGACTTTGGGCAGCTTAGAGTAGGCAGAAGTGCTATGCTAATCGTAGACTTTGTGCCTTGAGATTTGGTATTGGTGATCATATTTTCCTTTGAGTTTTACCCATGAAGGGTATGATGAGGTTTGGGAGGAGGGGCAAGCTTAGCCCTAAGTATATTGGTCCTTTTAAGATTCTTCAGACTATTGGTGATGTGGCTTATGATCTAGCTTTTCCCCAAGTTTTATGAATAGTTTATCTAGGTTTTTAGGTTTTTATGCTTCTTAGTTATATTCATGAAGAGTCTCATGTCATTCATTGGGAGTCAGTTCAGTTAGACGAGCAATTCTCTTTCGTTGAAAAGTCGGTCTCTATTTTGTTTAGGGATGTTAGATAGTTGCATTCTAGAGTTATCCCTTTAGTTAAGGTTCAGTGGCGACATCAACCTATAGATGAGGCTGCATGGGAGGTTGAGTCCAATATGCATGGATCTTATACCCAACTCTTTATTGATTCAGGTATTTGTTTGCCTTAGTTTGAGGATGAACTAGATTTTTAGTAGTGGATAATATAACGATCTGAAATTTTGATGAAATACGTGAATTATGGGATTTTTTATGCTTTGAATATTTTACCCCACCCCATAGTTGCATTGTGGTATTTCAAGGGTGTCAGTATGATTGGCACAGTCCCCAAAGATTTTTTGTGACATTTATGCGATATTGTGGTTTTTGGTGGCTTTGAGAGCCTTATTATGGACTTTTGTGGTTATCATTCGATCTGTGTGATGAATGATTGAATGGACTTCACCAGAAGATATGGAATGTTGATTTTAGGGTGGTAACAACTTTTGTCTGTTTTATGAATTTTAGATCACATTTCGACCCTCGGATTGAAAAATTGTGATTTTGGATTTCGGGGGTCAACTTTGTGAAAACGACATCTTTTTGAAAATTTGATATCACCATTGAGTCTAGAGTGTCGAATTTAGAGTGGTTACATAGTTCATTTACATGTGTTAAATTCCAATTGAATCCCTAGGCCTTATTAAAAACTTGGAAATTCACCAAGTTTTAACTGTCATCTATCATGGCAGAGGGTACTGCGATCGCACCATGCCCTATGGAGATCGCCTTATTCGCTCCTGCGGTAAGGTGGTGCAATCGCACACCTGGTTGTGCGATTACAGCATCCGAGAACCTGGTAGTGGTATAAATAGACCCCTTCGGTCGTGAATTGGCCATTTCTCACTCATTCTTGAGAGCCATGAACACTAAAATAGTGAAAGAGCTTAAAAGTGGAGCTTGTGGGTGCTTGAATAGTTAGATTAGCATCTATTTCTTGATTCTCTTATGTATTTCAGGTTAGAATTCACCTTTTTCCTAGTTTAAATTTCTTGATTAATGGTTCAAACCCCAAAACCTTAGGGCTTTATTTTAAACCCTAATTTCACTAGAATAATGTCCCTAATCCTATAATTTCTGGTTTTTCCTCGATTTCATCTTTAAAACAATCTCGATTCTTGATTTTAGAATGGATTGCAAAGGTTTTACCCGATAAGGTCTAAAAATGGTTTTTCTTCAATTTGGACCTCATTTTCAACTCAATTTGACTGGGATTTTTAACTGTATATTACTAAAAGTAGGGGGAACACATCTTCAAGTAAAGTTACAATTTTTCCCTTCTATTTCAAAACCCATTTTGGGGGTTTAATTTGATCCCGAACCAAAAGTAGGTAATACGAGTATTGATGGCTATATTTTGATGTGTAAATTCTATATTTATTGGTTTTAGTTGATTTTGGGATTATTCGTGAGAAGTAAGGTCATGAGTTGAAGTGTTGCAAACCAGTTTTTAGCCTTGAGGTAGGTTATGGCTTAACTCTTTCTAACCTGAGTTGGGTAGTAAATGTTGGTACAAAATACATGTTAAGGGGATGGAAACTAATCATGAATGTGGCTATCTTGATGTGTTGAGCCTGAGTGGGGGCCTATATGTGATATAATTTTTGGTTTTAAGAGAGTTTATCAAATGTGTTATCGAGTTAGGCCCTAGCTGATGTTGATAGCCTGAAATACATATGAATAATGGTATCATATTATTGAAATGTCTATTGTGGGATGATTTTTGTATTGTGATGTATTCATACTATATTAACATACAAAATATATGGAAATTCACAGATGGTTGAAAATAATGAGTGGATGCTAGTTTACATGGTTGTGGAATCATATCATTATGGTTGGTCGTAAAAATACATCATGTGGTTGGTTATGGAAATACTCATTGTGATATGAAATATGGATTGTATACGTGTTGACTATCATTCGATAAGTCCTACATCAGTAAGTTATAGATTTGTAGGAGGTATGATAAATGGATTGCATATGGGTAGACGAACCCTCTATAGGTCCCACATTGGGAAGCTTTAGCTTTGTAGGTGTATACGAAGACTGTGCAATAGTATCATGCATTGTCATCATTATCATCATGATCGTCATCATCTTATACATTGCACTTACTTTATTGCATTGTATGTTGTGGTTAAATTTCCATATTTACTTGTTATACACCTATTTGTTCTATTTTTCATTAATTGCACTTGACAATCTTGTATATTCGTGTTCTTCCTAGTTCTTACTTGTATGTGATATAATGGATACTTGTGATCCACCTGGTGTTGTTGTTTCAATTTATGATATATATATATATATATATATGTTAGATTTGTTAGTGCAAGCAGTGTGGGCTGCCGTTGTGGGACATTTTCTGATTACAGGTGGCGTGCCCTTAGTGTGTATTTTGTATGCTTTATTTTCTTCTTTTCTTGGTCAGCCTATGATACCTATTGAGTACAAGTGGACCGTACTCATTCTTACCATACTCGTATGGTACATATTTAGTTTTGGGTATGCCCCACGTTGCTTGACTCGGGCAATTATTGAAGCTTTCAAGGTAGCGGATGATTTTCAGGCATCTGAATATCTTCTACTATCTTCTCTATCATTTGACTATGTGTTTACTAGTTTTAAGAGACATAGTTGTATCTATTGAATTCCTTAGGTACTTCATTTGGATTTGAGTTGTACTACACACATTCTTATACTATTGACACCAGGTTTTGGGAGTTATTGTTGCATTGTTGATTATATCCTTTCTGCATTTGTTATACTTATATGGTTCAACTTTATTCTAGAATCCTTACTTTGGGGGTATTTTTTTTCTTTTCCTCTTTTGTGTATCAGTTTGGGTGATAGGCTTACTCATCAAGGTTTGCTACAGCAAGTGCCATCACGACCCTTGATTTTGTGTCATTACACTATGGCATTTTAGACTTGATTTATTATATGGTCCATCAACATACTTGATAATATAGGCATAAACATAGATGTGATATTGGCCTATAGAGATGACAATCCTCATAGACGTGATATTTTTCCTATAGAGTTGACATTCCTCATAGATGTTATAATTGACCTATAAAGATGACATTCCTCATAGATGTGATATTTGGCCTATAGAGATGATATTCCTCATAGACGTGATATTTTTCCTATAGAGATATACTCCTCATAGTCATGATATATAAATTATAGGTATGGGATGCCTTATAGATATGATATTATGCCTCCTAAACAAGAGATGCGAATTGATATTAGGCCTCCTAGATTTGAGATGCTTGTTCATATATTATGCCTCCTAGAGGTGAGATGACTCCTATATGTGAGATGATTATAGATATGCTTTATGGCTTATAGAGATGTTATATCTCGTAAATGTGCTATGGATTATAGATATGAGATTACTTATAAATATGATTATTGATATGGGTTTCAGATATATATGTGGGCCGAAGGCCGTGATTATGATGTTGTAATTATTTTGGACACATTATTAGGCCAAGACCGTGTTATCGTATAAGTTGACCATTAAGGAAGTGTTTATCCTTGTCAAGGATCTGATTGTTGTTTATTGATATATTAATGCTTATGGTTTCTTTGTTTGAATACTGGTGATGACATGCATAAATTCGGTACATTTATGATTGTTGCATTAATGATTGATACGATTCCCATCTGATTATAATCTTATTACTGTTTTTACTAAATAAGGATTAAAACCAGCTTTCTACCTTAAAAAATGGATTTTATCATAATAATAAATCCTTGTCTTAATGAATGACTTACATGTAAAAAAGATTAATAATGATGTTTAAAAGATATGATCGAGACAGATTCTGGTCTATGATTTGATATTACTAATTACTTTGGTCGTGAGAGATTCCGATCCTTTCTACACTTTTATAATTATTTAGTCTCGAAGTTCACTCTGGGCAACAAACTTATGAATTTACACTCTTTTAGCCATGGCTTGAGTTCGGGCACCTATCATATCCAGATACACATCTCTCTGGTATGGGGTGGAGGAAGATGTTGGATTGATGATATAACATTCTATTAAAAATCCAATGACAAATTTTAGTGTTGATGTTATATGTACAGATTTACGTGTTGATAATTACAATGATACTGATTATATATACTCGGAAAGGCCGGAGGATGACTATGATGATGTGCTTATATACCTGGTAAAGCCGGAGGATATTATGATGATGATATTAATACCCGACAAGGCTGGAGGATATTGTGATGATATTGATACTCGGCAAGGTCGGACCATATTGTGATAATGACATTGATACCCGAAAATTCTGAAGGATGATTATATTTTTGTACCTGTGTGTACATCTATCGATTCGAGTCCGGTTAGCCCTTTGTATGACAATTATATACCTAACAAAGATGGAGGATGATTACGATCATGATGGTTATGATGATGACGATGATTTTATTAATGTGTCGAGATTAAGGAACACTTGAAACAACCCTTCGTAACTTAGACAAAACTTACGAAACCTATACTGCTTAACTTATGACTTCACTTCATACGACTCGTAACATGCAATGATAATTTAGGGTTAAATCGTATCTACATTAGACTTCAACTATTCCACATTGCCAAATCTACAACTTACAATTACGACCCGTAAGGTGTATATACTACTTAAGGAGATGAGTCGTAAGTTGCACAGTGACTTTCAAACACGGGGTATTACACTATTTACCCTAGGAAACATTCGTCCTCGAATGTGATTCTTCTAGGTTCTGGATTTTTGAAAAGAATCAACGTCTTTATATCGAACTTATGACCAAGCTTATATCTATCACACGGATCCAATTACTCACACCATAAGATACGATTTAAGAATACTTAAATGGACTTATGTAGAAAGAGTTTTGGCTGAAAAATAACTATTTACCTTTGGTAGGAACTGAGTTGGAAGAAAATAGGTGAGGATATTTGGCCATCATGTTTGCTTCAGCTTCCCAAGTATCCCATTCAATCAATTGGTTTCTCCAATGAACTTTTACATATGCTACTTCTTTATTCCTTAGACTTCGGACCTTTCTATCGGTATCTCCAAATGAATCTCATCATACGACAAGTTACCTTTGACCCCAATACTCTCTAGGGGAACTAGGGATGGATCTCCAATGCACTTCTTAAGAATCAAAACATGGAACATTGGGTGAACCACCGCTAACTCTGATGAAGGTTCCAATTCACAAGCCACCTCTCATATATGCCTCACTATCTCATGTGGATCGACAAATCGGGGACTCAACTTCTTTTTCTTTACAAATGTCATTATTCCCTTCATAGGTGACACTTTCAAGAATACCCAATTAAATTTTGGAAGGAGAAATACAAAAGCATGGATATCCCCACTTCAAATTTTATCTCTCTTCTCCTTACATCCATATATGACTTTTAACGACTCTTAGTAGTCTTTAATCATTCATGAATCAACTGAACCTTTTCCATAGCTTAAAGAACAAAATTTATCCCATTCAACGCCGCTTCACCAACTTTAAACCATCCTTTGGGTGATCTGCACCTATATCCGTACAATGCTTCAAATGGAGTCATCTAAATACTAGCATGATAACTGTTATTATAAGTGAACTCAATAAATGGTATATGGTAATCCCAACTTTCTTTAAAATCTAGAACATATGCCCTCAGCATGTCTTCTAATGTTTGAGTTATGCTTTCAGCTTGACCATCGGTTTGGGGATAAAAAGCAGTACGAAGCTTAACCTTTGTATCAAGATCTTTCTAAAATGACTGCTAAAACTGTAAAGTGAATTGCATGCCTCTGTCTTAAATGATGGAAAAAAGTATCCCATGAAGCCTTACTAACTTGCGAATATACATTTTGGCATAATCTTTCACTGTATCTAAAGTCTTGACTGATAGGAAATGAGTTGACTTAGTAATTCGATCTACTATGACCCAAATTAAATCATATTGACGTCTTGTATGAGGCAACCTTGTGATGAAATCCATTATTCACTACTTCGCACCTCCAGGTGGGGATTCTAATCTTCTGTAGCATACCACCCAGTCTCTAGTGTTCAAATTTAACTTGATGGAATTTGGGACACTTAGCCACAAACTATACTATATCCCCCTTAATACCATTCCACCAATAAATTTCCCGTAAGTCATAGTACATCTTAGTAGCACCCAGATAAATGGAACACCTCTAACTATGATCCTCGGCTAGTATCCTTTCCCTCAAGCCATCTATATTTGGAACACAAATCCTACCTTGATACCGAAGTACACCATCTCCCCCTTGGGAGAAAACCTCGAACTTCTGATGCCGGACTGCTTCCAATATTTTGCTAAGTATGGGATCATTTTTTTGTTTCTCCTATACTTCCACTACTAGAGATGATTCCGAGCCATTTTGAACCACTACTCCCCCATCATCCTTTTCAAGAAAACATACTCCCAAATAGGCTAATATATGCACCTCTTTGGCCAATTCCCATTCTTTCTCTTTTACATGAGCTACACTACCCATGGACAATTGGCTCAGTGCGTCTACCACCATGTTGGCCTTACCCGGACTATAGAGCACACTCATGTAATAATCTTTCAATAATTCCAACCACCTTCTCTGAATAAGATTTATCTCCCGCTTAGAAAATACATACTTAAGACTTTTATGGTCAGTAAAAATATCAACATGTACACCATAGAGGTAATGCCTCCAAATTTTCAAGACAAATACCATGACAGCGAACTCCAAGTCATGAGTTGAGTAATTCTTTTAATGATCCTTAATTTTCCTGCAGGCAGAAGCTATCACTCTCCAATTTTGCATCAACACATAACCTAACCCAACTCTAGAAGCATCATAATACACCACAAATCCGTCTAACCCCTATGACAGAGCTAACAATGGTACTGAAGTCAATCTATCCATCAACTCTTGGAAACTCTTGTCATACTTATCTGACCATATAAACTTCATTTTTTTTGGGTCAGCTTAGTCAATGGTGCAACTATAGAGGAGAACCTTCCTAGTCCTAGGTGCAAGGGCACTGACTAAAGATGGTGCGGGCACTGATAAATGACCCCTGAACTGCGAATGACTTTGTCCTCCAGACCTTGGTTGACTACACTCAAACTGTCAAGTCCTAACTCTCTTGTTTCTTTTCTCTCTTTCCTTCAACTTTTCTTCTTTAATCTGTTGAGCATGAGTCATCAATTGAACAATATCCAAATCCCCAATCAGCATGGCAGTCCTATACTCTCTGACTACCAAATCAGACACCCTAGTAACAAATATAATCATATAAGCTCTAGAGTCAGATAACAACTCTAGGCATATTTAGCTAACTGAGTGAACTTAAGGTAACACTCCTTCACTGTAATTGAGCCCTACCTAAGGTTTATGAACTCCTCCACTTTAGCCTCCCTCATCTCATTATGAAAGAACCTATTAAGAAAAACACTCTAAAACACCTACAAACTCATAGGAGCTGCATCCTTACCCCTACAATCCTTCCACATAGTGACCTAATCATAAGCAACATCCTCCAGCCTATAAGATGCCAAATCTACACTCTCCTCTTCAATAACATGCATGATCTGAGTAATCTTTCTCACCTCATCAATAAATATTTGAGGATCGTGATCCACCTTTGACCCATGAAACTCAGGTGGATTCATCCACATAAAGTCCCAAATTCTGGTTGCAGCTAAGTTACCATTTTGATAAATTGGGACTGCTGCCTATTAGTTTCCCTAAACATTAGCTTTCACAGCTTGGGCTAATGCTTGAAATACTACCTAAAATTTAGCATATGATACATTCTCATTTAGAGGGTTTGCGTGCAGGGGTGGTTGATCTCCATTTTTGTGTGCGTTGGATCGACGAGGAGGCATATTCTTTCAAGTAAAACCACAACCTAAGGCCGATAGAGAAAACTATAAGCATAATATATTATGAAAGAATTGATGATTCCTAACTAGTTTCGTAGCCTCTTGATCATAAATGTGACGCACTTCACATTCATGATAAAGACTCTACGTAATACAACTTTTATGACTCCATAGGACTCTTTAAAACTTTAGGCTCTAATGCCAAGTTTGTAACGCCCCAGAAATACCACCTGGACATCATACAATGCTTAAGACTATGAATAGCCCTAAGTTAACCCATGATAACTATTCATCTTAAAACTTGCATGAACGGTGATCTAACATATGTATAAAGACTGAAAGAAAATAACTTAATATCTAATTGTCAACCAATAAATTAGAAATTTTAAACAAACTCTTCAAACTAAAAGACACGTAGTCTGATAAGCCTCGATGGTTAACTCGAGAACCATTGGGAAAGACCCCGACTGACTCAAACATAAACAGAAATCAAGTAACTAAAATACCTTCATCAATGAATAAGAGTATGATAAGTTGGGTCCTCAGACTATGAGGACTCACTAAAGTTGGGATGCAGGTAATGACGCCCATAGTCAATTGTGTTGCTGAAAACAAACACCAGAACTTACATTATATGATAATATAACGTATAGACATATATGTGGGTCAATACTTTAGGAATGTACAGAGTATATGGAGGTGAATGCATAATTAAAAAAAGAACTTAATATATATGTACACTTTTAAATGCTGTATATAAGCGAAAATAACTCACCTTGAACTTGAGTAAAACAAAAGATTGCAAAATCATAAAACATGGATAATGAAGTATATGAATAAGCTTAGTGAGCCATCACACTTAGTTTCTAAAATCTTTACTTTTATTCTTTCTTATGGGAGATTCTTCTAACTGACATAAACCATTTGAGCTACCATAGAGTCCAACATCATACCCACGTTGGGGAGAGCTATTCTACCCTTGCCATCAGAATAGAACCTTAACTTAAGTGATCACAATACTTCATCCATATTAGGAAAAAGCTTAACCTGCGGTGGCTCATAGTTTCCAAGAATTTAGGATACACTTATCTGCATTCCCTTCTCAATGCTAAATACTACTATCAAATTATATATATATGCTTGTACTTAAGAAATCTACCTTAAAATAGCATAAGGGTTTATAAAATGAAAACCAGTTATGCTTCTCTTTAATTTAAATAATAATCAAGATGAACACTTGTGGATTTCATGTCTTATCTTTAGATCAAAGGATCAAGATTTTATGAATCATGCTATATTGCATATGAATGGAACTTTAAAAGATTAAACTTTCTTGTAAACTTAATGCCTCTTTTTAAATCTTAAAACTTTCACTTTCATTCATAGCACTCATAACAAAATATCAGGCTCAACACCCATATAAAAATCCTTCATTAGAGTCCAAATCAAAATAATGAAATTCAAATCACAATATCAATCTTAAAGTCCAAAACACAAATAAATGTAACCTTTATGCATCTTTAGCCTTTAAATCAGAAGCTAATGGTATACTTCAATATATTAGGATTTGAGGGATGAACCCTAATGTAAAATATGTAAATAAAATCTTAAAAATCATGTTTTCAGGCATAAGGATGGAAGATTAACCTTGTTCATGGAACCCACATACCTGGAATTACTTGACTAGTGAAGACTTAAACTTTATGACTTGAGAGATGACTTGGTGAGAGAAACCCTAATCTCATTGTTATTGAAGATGGGAGGAGAGAAGATGTTGTTAATTGACTTAAAGAGTGAGGAAAATAATTCCTCTCTTGGGTATAAGTTGTGGGTTGGGAGTTATAAGTAGAGAAAAGACCAAAAATCCCATTAACTGAACTTATAGAAATTGACCGCCAGTCATCCCGAGTCAATCTTATGAGTCATTATATTAGGATACGATTTGGACTAGTAACTCATAAGCTTGCCAGTGGGAAAGATAGCACACACTGGTCAACATACGAGTGGTAACTTACGACTCATTATATGTCCATATAATTTGAAACAACCCCTCGTAACTTGGACAAAAAATTAGGAAACCTATACTTCTTAACTTATGACTTCACTTCATACGACTCGTAACATACAATGATAAATTATAGGGTCAAATCGTATCTACAACAAACTTTAACTACTCCATATTTCCATATCTATGACTTATAATATACGACTCGTAAGGTGTATATATGATTTAAGAAGATAAGTTGTAAGTTTCATAATGGCTTTCAGACACGGGGTATTATATTGGCATAGTCCGCGATGCATTTTGGTGCCACTTATGCAATATTGTGGCTTTTTGTGGTTTTGAGAGCCTTATTATTGATTTCTATGGTTATCTTTTGATCTGTACGATGGTCGGCTGAACAGACTGCACCAACAAATCCATAATGTCAATTTTAGGGTGGTAACATGTCTGGTATGATTTTACTTCCTTTAAATCTAACTTTAACCCTCGGTTTGGAAAATTGTGATTTTGGGTTTTGGGGGTTAACTTTATGGATATGATGTCTTTTCAAAATTCTAATATCTCTATTGAGTCCAGAGCATCGAATTTAGTGTGGTTACATAGTTTTTTTTACGTGTATCGGATTTTGAATAAATCCTGAGGCCTTAGAAAAAACTTGGAAATTCATAAAGTTTCAGGTGTCATCTATCATGGCTGAGGGTACTGCAATCGCACCATTTCCTATGACGATCTCTATATCTGCTTTTGCAGTAAGGTTATGCGATTGCACCCCTCGTTGTGTAATTTGTAGCATTCGAGAACTTGGAATGAGTATGAATATACCCCTTAGGTCGCAATTTAAGGTTATATTTCACCCTTTTCTTAGTTTAAATTTCTTGATTAATTGTTCAAAACCCAAAAACCTTTGGGCTTGATTTTAACCCCTAATTTTAATCCTTTTCACTTGAATAATGTCCCTTATTCTATAATTACTTTTTTTCCCTTGATTTCATATTCAAAACAACCTCGATTTTTGATTTAAAAATAAATTTTTAAGGTTTTACCCAGTATAGTCTAAAAATAGTTTTTCTTCAATTTGGACGTCATTTTAACTCAATTTGTCTTTATTTTTTAGCTGCAAATTCCTAATAGTATAGAAAAATATTTTTGAAGTGAAGTTATGATTTTTCCCTTCTTTTTTAAAAACCCATTTCGAGGGTCTGTTTTGATCTCGAACCAAAAATAGACAATATGAGTACCGTTGCCTTTGCTTTGACACGTAGATTCTATATTTTTTGGTTTTAGTTGATTTTAAGATTGTTCATGAGAAGTAAGGTCTTGATTTGAAGTGTTTCCTACCAATTTTCAACCTTGAGATAGGTTATGGCTTAAATCTTTCAAACTTGGGCTGGAAAGTAAATATTGGTAAAATGCATGTCAAGGGGATGGCAACTAATCATGAATGTGGCTATCTTGATATGTTGAGCCCGAGTGGGGGTCTCTTTATATAATTATTGGTTTTGAGATATTATTTAATATGTGTGATCAAGTAAAGTCCTAGGTGATGTTGATAACCTGAAATACATGTGAATAATGGTACGTGTTGTTGAAATGTCTATCATGGGACCATTTATGCATTGTGATGTATTCATACTATATTGGCATATAAAATATATGGAAATTCTTAGATGATTGGAAATAATGAGTGGATGTTGGCTTACGCTGTTGTGGAATCACATCATTGTTGTTGGTCATAAAAATACATCATGTGGTTAATTGTGGAAAATATTTGTGATATGTAATATGGATTGTATATGGGTTGAAGAACCCTCCATGGGTCCTACATAGGGAAGTTGTAGCTCTGTAAAAGATATAATATATAAATTGCATACTGTTTGACAAACCCCCCATGGTTCCTAAATTGGGAAACTTTAGCTCTATAGGTGTATATGGAGACTGTGTGATGGTGTCATGCATTTTCATCATCGTCATCATTTTCATTACCATCATCATCATGATCTTATACATTTGGACTTACTTTATTGCATTGTATGTTGTGATTGAATTGCCACATTGACTTGCCATACACCTATTTTTTCTATCTTTCGTTAATTGCACTTGATAATCTTGTATATACATGTTCTTCCTAGTTTCTACATATATGTAATATAATGGATACTTGTACTCTACTTGGTTTTGCTGTTGTATTTTCTGTGATATATATATATGTTAGATTTATTAGTACAAGCGGTGTGGGCTACCGTTGTAGATATTTTCTGATTATAGGTGACGTACCCTTAGTGTGTATTTTGTATGCTTTGTTTTCTATTTTGCTCGATCGGGCCATGATACCTACTAAGTACAAGTGGATCATACTCACTCCTAATGCACCTTTCTGGTGCAGATTCAGGTTCGGGTGCACCCCGTATTGCTTGACTCGAGTGATTGTTAAAGCTTTCAAGGTAGTGGATAATTTTCAAGCGTCTGAATGACTTCTACTATCTTCTCTATTATTAGACTATTTCTTTACTAGTTTTCAGAGATAGAGTTGTATTTAATAGATTTCTTATATCCTTCATTCAGATTTGACTTATACCAAATATGGTATTATTTGTTATATCCTTTCTATATTTTTTATATTTATACAGTTCGGCTTCATTCTAGAAGCCTTACCTTGAGGATATTTCTTTATTTTTCTCATTTATGTATCAGTTTGGGTGATAGACTTACTTGTCTAAGTTCGCCGAGATGAGTGCCATCATGACCCTTATTTTGGGCCATGGCAAATTGGTATTAGAGCAACGAAGTTTATTGGTCTAAATAGTGTAAGAATGGGATGCCTAATAGAGTAGTTTAGATTGATATGTAGATTTCTTTATCCATCTTTGACAAGCTACAAGATGTGTTTAGGAACCTTCTCTTATTTTATTCCTTATTATGCAAACTTCTTAAATACCTTGTGTTCTGAGTTATGCTTCACTCCTTCGATGCAGATAGTGTCTACTAGGTCCAACATGATCAAAGATACAGACCTTTCACCTTGAGGGTGATCCTTAAGTCATGGACAGACTCGAGGGAGTGGATGGGCTCGTGGATCATCTTCATCTAGAAGGAGTGCTAGGAAATTTTCCCTAAGCCTCATTTTGAACATATTAAAGGTATGGGTTCCACTTTAGTTCCTCAGAGTTCTTCTACCTTAAGCTTGGAGGGATTGCTGGTTTGTCTGCTGACCCATTTGGAGGGTTCTCATTTGAGTTCATTTGGTATTGCCTCAACACCGAGTGTTTTACCTCTTCCTATGCTAGAGTCTGGTGTTTTTATAGTCATGAGTGTGGGTCCTCTAATTGCACCTACTTCTATTTTGGGTACTCCTCAGGCCCCGAGTACTATTTATCCTTCAGTACCATCATTTGAGTATGGTGTTCCAAGATCAAGAGTTTAATATTCATTTATGTTGCCTTCTCAGGTGGGGCATCTTCCAACTGGGATTACTATGCCTCCTGCTCTTCAGTGAGCCATGACATTCTTATAGGATAGCCCCAACCATGTTGAAGAAATTGAAGGATCAATTATAGAAGTTGTTGGATAAGGGATTTATCCAACCTAGTGTATTATCTTGGGGCACACCTATCTTGTTTATAAAGAATACAAATGTGTCTATGCATATGAGTATTAATTTTTGATAGTTTAACAAGGTGACGGTCAAGAAAAAGTATCCTCTTCCTCTTATTATTGATTTATTTTATCAACTTTAGGGTGTTGCAGTGTTTTTAAAGATTGATTTGAGATACGGCTATCACTAATTGAGGATTAGATCTTTGGATATTCTAAAGGCAGCTTTTCAAACTCAATATGGGCATTATGAGTTCTTGGTCATGTACTTTAGGTTGACCAATGCCCCAGCCGCATTCCTGGATTTGATGAACCAAGTATGTTGACTGTATCTTGACTCCTTTGTTATAATATTTATAGATGAAATCTTTGTTTATTCTAAGAGTGAGGATGAGCATGAGGAGTATTTGCAGATTATGCTTAAGAGATTGAGGGATGAGAAGTTGTATGCCAGTTCTCCGAGCGAGATTTTTGGTTGGAGTTGGTTTCTTTCTTGGGTCATGTGGTGACAAAGGAGGGTATTATGTTTGATCTATCCAAGGTTGTAGCGGTTCGTGATTTGGCTAGGACTACTTCTCCCACCAAGATTCAAAATCTTGTTGGCTTGGCAGGTTATTATTGACGTTTTGTTGAGGGTTTCTCATCCATGGTAGCTCCAATCACCAAGTTAACTTAGAAGAAGATTTATTTTTAGTGGTTCGATGAATGTGAGGAGACCTTTCAAAGGCTGAAGGATTTATTGACTTCAGCTCCTATTTTGGCTTTTCCCAAGGAGGATTTATTGTCTTTTGTGATGCCTCAGGTATTGGGTAATGTATTATGTTGATGCAGGAGGGTAAGGTGATTGCCTATGCTTCTCGTAAGTTAAAGCCCCATGAGAGAAATTATCCTACCCATGATTTAGAGTTATGCACGATTGTTTTTTCTTTGAAGTTATGGAGGCAGTACTTATATGGAGTCCGTTGTGAGATTTTCTCGGATCATCATAGACCTTAAATACTTCTTCACCCATCGTGATCTTAATATGAGGCAGCATCATTGGCTTGAGTTTCTTAAGGATTATGACCTGACTATTATCTATAATCTGAGCAAGGCTAATATGGTTACTGATGCCTTAAGACGAAAGTCGACTAGCATGGGTAGCTTGGAAAATTATTTGACCCAGGAGAGCACTTTGGATTTAGAGGTTTAGTGTTTAGCTAACCAGATGGTTAGGCATAATATTTCAACACTTGGGTGTGCTTTAGCAATTATGGAGGCTAAGTTTTATTTGATAGAGTAGATTCGAGCTCATCAATTTCATGATATAGGGTTGAGATTGGTTAGAGATAAGGTGTTGAATGGTAAGGCTAAGGAAGCCTCACATGATTCAGATGGTGTTCTTATGATAGAGGCCAAGTTTGTATACCAAGAGTGGGTGACTGGATTATATTAATTTTGTAGAGGGACATTTTTCCAGATATTCTATTTATCTAAGAGTGACTAATTTGTAGCACGACTAAGGAAACCTTAATAGTGGGGTGGTATGAGGAAGGATATGACCAATTTTATAGCTTGTTGCCTTATTATTAGCTGGTGAAGGCCGAGTATTTGAGACCTGTGGATTGCTTCAGAGGTTACCCATTCCCAAGTTAAAATGTGAATAACTTACTATGGACTTCGTGACCAAATTACCTTACAATTTTCATGGTTCAGATAACATTTGGATCATCATGGATCAATTAACCAAGACTACTTATTTTATTTTAATAAATGTTTCTTTCAGTGCTGAGAGGTTGGTCGTATATATATTTGCGGGATTGTGTGCCTTCATAGTGTTTTGTGTTCAGTTCTTTCTTTTGGAAGACTTTTAGGATGAGTTAGGTATTAGGGTGGATCTTAGAACAACATTTCACCCCAGACTGTTGGACAGTCAAAGTGGACTATCCTGGTTTTGGAGGAGTTTCTCCACATGTATGTGATGGATTTTGGTGGCCATTTGGAGTAGCATTTAGCTTTAGCAGAGTTTGCATATAACAACAACTATCATTCTAATACCGAATGGATCCTTTTGAGGCCCTGTACGATAGATTTTGTCGCTCTTCAATTGGTTAGTTTAATGGTTTTAAGGTTAGACCTCGAGGTACAAACTTGCTTAATGAGTCCTTGGATAGAGTCTAGATCATTCAGGGTAGACTTTGGGCGGCTTATAGTAGGCAGAAGTGCTATGCTGATTGTAGACTTTGTGCCTTCAGATTTGGTATTGGTGATCATGTTTTCCTTTGAGTTTTGCCCATGAAGGGTGTGATGAGGTTTGGGAGGAGGGGCAAGCTTAGCCCTAAGTATATTGGTCCTTTTGAGATTCTTCATGCTATTGGTGATGTGGCTTATGATCTAGCTTTACCCCAAGCTTTATGAATAGTTTATCTAGTTTTTCAGGTTTTTATGCTTCTCAGTTATATTCATGAAGAGTCTCATGTCATTCATTGGGAGTCAGTTCAGTTAGACGAGCAATTGTCTTTCGTTGAAGAGTCGGTCTCTATTTTCTCTTAGGATGTTAGACGGTTGCGTTCTAGAGTTATCCCTTTGGTTAAGGTTCAGTGGCATCAACCTATAAACGAGGCTGCATGGGAGGTCGAGTCCGATATGCATAGATCTTATCCCTAACTCTTCGTTGATTCAGGTATTTGTTTGCCTTAGTTCGAGGACTAACTAGATTTTTAGTAGTGGATGATAAAATGATCTAAAATTTTGATGAAATACGTGAATTATGGGTTTTGGTAGGCTTTGAATATTTTACCCCTCCCCATAGTTGCATTATGGTATTTCAAGGGCGTCGGTATGATTGGCACAGTCCCCAAAGCTTTTTTTGACATTTATGCAATATTGTGGTTTTTGGTGGCTTTGAGAGCCTTACTATGGACTTCTGGAATGTTGATTTTAGGGTGGTAACAACTTTTGTCTATTTTATGAATTTTAGATCACATTTTGACCCTCGGTTAGAAAAATTGTGATTTTGGATTTTGGGGGTCAACTTTGTGAAAACGACATCTTTTTGAAAATCTGATATCACCATTGAGTATAGAGTGTCAAATTTAGTGTGGTTACATAGTCCATTTACATGTATTAAATTACAATTGAATCCCGAGGCCTTATTGAAAACTTGGAAATTCACCAAGTTTTTACTGTCATCTATCATGGCAGAGGGTACTGCGATCGTACCATGCCCTATGGAGATCACCATATTTGCTCCTGCGGTAAGGTAGTGCAATTGCACACCTGGTTATGCGATTACAACATCCGAGAACCTGGTAGTGGTATAAATAGACCCCTTCGGTCGTGAATTGGCCATTTCTCACTCATTCTTGAGAGCCAAGAACCCTAAAATAGTGTAAGAGCTTAAAAGTGGAGCTTGTGGGTGCTTGAAAAGTTAGATTAACATCTATTTCTTGATTCTCTTATGTATTTCAGGTTAGAATTAACTCTTTGCCTAGTTTAAATTTCTTGATTAATTGTTCAAACCCCAAAACCTTAGGGCTTTATTTTAAACCCTAATTTCACTTGAATAATGTCCCTAATCCTATAATTGCTTGTTTTTCCTCGATTTCATCTTTAAAACAATCTCGATTCTTGATTTTAGAATGGATTGAAAAGGTTTTACCCGATAAGGTCTAGAAATGTTTTTTCTTCAATTTGGACCTCATTTTTAACTTAATTTGACTAGGATTTTTAACTGTATATTACTAAAAGTTTGGGGAACACATTTTTCAAGTAAAGTTACAATTTTGCCCTTCTTTTTCAAAATCCATTTTAGGGGTCTAATTTGATCCCGATCCAAAGTAGGTAATACGAGTACTGTTGGCTTTATTTTGATGTGTAGATTTTATATTTATTGGTTTTAGTTGATTTTGGGATTATTCGTGAGAAGTAAGGTCATGGGTTGAAGTGTTGCAAACCAGTTTTTAGTCTTAAGGTAGGTAATGGCTTAACTCTTTCTAACCTGGGTTGGGTAGTAAATATTGGTACAAAATACATGTTAAAGGGATGGAAACTAATCAAGAATGTGGCTATCTTGATGTGTTGAACCTGGGTGGGGGCCTATATATGATATAATTTTTGGTTTTGAGAGAGTTTATGAAATGTGTTATCGAGTTAGGCCCTAGCTGATGTTGATAGCCTGAAATACATATAAATATGGTATCGTGTTATTGAAATGTCTATTGTGGGATGATTTGTGTATTGTGATGTATTCATACTATATTGGCATACAAAATATATGGAAATTCACAAATGGTTGAAAATAGTGAGTGGATGCTAGCTTACATGGTTGTGGAATCATATCATTATGGTTGGTCGTAAAAATACATCATGTGGTTGGTTATGGAAATACTCATTGTGATATGAAATATGGATTGTATACGTGTTGACTAACATTCCATGGGTCTTACATCAGTAGGTTGTAGATCTGTAGGAGGTATGATATATGGATTGCATATGGGTAGACGAACCCTCCATAGGTCCTACATTAGGAAGCTTTAGCTCTGTAGGTGTATACAAAGATTGTGCAATAGTCTCGTGCATTATCATCATTGTCATCATTATCATCATCATTATCATCATCTTATACATTGCACTTACTTTATTGCATTGTATGTTGTGATTAAATTGCCATATTTACTTGTTATACACCTATTTGTTCTATTTTTCATTAATTGCACTTGACAATCTTGTATATTCGTATTCTTCCTAGTTTCTACTTGTATGTGATATAATGGATACTTGTGCTCTACCTAGTGTTGTTGTTGTAGTTTATTATATATATATATATATATATATATATATATATATGTTAGATTTGTTAGTGCAAGCAGTGTGGGCTGCCGTTGTGGGACATTTTCTGATTATAGGTGACGTTCCCTTAGTGTGTATTTTGTATGCTTTATTTTCTTCTTTTCTTGGTCGGCCTATGATACCTACTGAGTACAAGTGGACCATACTCACTCCTACCGTACTCATATGGTGTATATTTAGGTTTGGGTGTGCCCCACGTTGCTTGACTCAGGCAATTATTGAAGTTTTCAAGGTAGCGGATGATTTTCAGGCATCTAAATATCTTCTGCTATCTTCTCTATCATTTGACTATGTGTTTACTAGTTTTAAGAGCCAGAGTTGTATCTATTGAATTTCTTATGTACTTCATTTGGATTTGAGTTGTACTACACACATTCTTATACTGTTGACACCAGGTTTTGGGAGTTATGGCTGCATTGTTGATTATATCCTTTCTGCATTTGCTATACTTATATGGTTCAACTTTATTCTAGAATCCTTACCTTGGGGGTATTTTTTGTCTTTTTCCCTTTTGTGTATCAGTTTGGGTGATAGGCTTACTCATCAAGGTTCGCTGCAACGAGTGCCATCACAACCCTTGATTTTGTGTCGTTACACTACGACATTTCAGACTTGATTTATGATATGGTCCATCAACGTACTTGATAATATAGGCATAAACATAGATGTGATATTGGCCTATAGAGATGACAATCCTCATAGACGTGATATTTGGCCTGTAGAGATGACATTCCTCATAGATGTGATAATTGACCTATAAAGATGACATTCCTCATAGATGTGATATTTGGCCTATAGAGATGATATTCCTCATAGACGTGATATTTTACCTATAGAGATATACTCCTCATAGTCATGATATATAAATTATAGGTATGGGATGCCTTATAGATATGATATTATGCCTCCTAGACAAGAGATGCAAATTGATATTAGGCCTCCTAGATTTGAGATGCTTGTTAATATATTATGCCTCCTAGAGGTGAGATGCCTCCTATATGTGAGATGATTATAGATATACTTTATGGCTTATAGAGATGTTATATCTCGTAAATGTGCTATGGATTATAGATATGAGATTACTTATAAATATGATTATTGATATGGATTTTGGATATATATGTGGCCCGAAGGCCGTGATTATGATGTTGTAATTATTTTGGACACATTATTAGGCCAAGACCGTGTTATCGTATAAGTTGACCATTTAGGAAGTGCTTATCCTTGTCAAGAATGTTATTGTTGTTTATTCATATATTAATGCTTATGGTTTCATTGTTTGAATACTGGTGATGGCATTTATAAATTCGGTATATTTATGATTGTTGCATCAATGATTGATACGATTCCCATCTGATTATAATCTTATTACTGTTTGTACTAAATATGTATTAAAACCTACTTTCTACCTTAAAAATGGATTTTATCATAATAATAAATCCTTGTCTTAATGAATGACTTACATGTAAAATAGATTAATATTGATGTTTAAAAGATGTGTCCGAGACAGATTCTGGTCTATGATTTGATATTACTAATTACTTTGGTCGTGAGAGATTCCGATCCTTTTTACACTTTTATAAGGATTTAGTCTCAAAGTTCACTCTGGGCAACAAACTTACGAATTTACACTCTTTTAGCCATGGCTTGAGTTTGGGCACCTATCATATCCAAATACACATCTCTCTGGTATGGGGTGGAGGAAAATGTTGGATTGATGATATAACTTTCGATTAAAAATCCAATGACAAATTTTAGTGTTGATGTTATATGTATAGATTTACATGTTGATAATTACAATAATATTGATTATATATTCTTGGAAAGGCCGGAGGATGACTATGATGATATACTTATATACCTGGTAAGGCCGGAGGATATTATGATGATGATATTAATACCCGAAAGGGCCGGAGGATGTTGTGATGATATTGATACTTGGCAAGGTCGGACCATATTGTGATATTGACATTGATACTCGAAAATCTAAAGGATGATTATATTTATGTACCTGTGTGTACATCTATCAGTTCGAGTCCGGCTATCCCTATGTATGGCAATTATATACCCGACAAAGATGGAGGATGATTACGATCATGATGGTTATGATGATGACGATGATGTTATTAATGTGTCAAGATTAAGCAGCACATTTGATGCTTAAAATAAGGAATTTATGCGTGGACTTAGGTTATCTTGTTGGATATGATGTATTTGTTGCATAATAGAAGGGAAAATAGATAAAAGGTGGCTTGAGTCAAAAAGGGAAGAAAAGTCTCAGAAAAGTCAAGTATTGGTCAAATTATGAGTCGTTATGTCACTATATGAGTCGTAGCCCAACTCGTAAGAAGAACAGTGTCTGCAAGCTTAGAGAAGGAGCCAAGTAAAAGGTGACCATGACTCATAAGGAGTGGCTACAAGTTGTGGTGCTCAACTGTAATGACAATAGTGAGTAGAGCTGAGATCATGAATTGAAGTCATAGAAGACTATGAGTCGTAAAGATAATTACGACTCGTATTGAGCAATCGTAATAAGACCAGTGTGCAAGTTCCTAAAGTGTGAGGCTCAAGTGATAACGAGTGAAGACCACGAGTTGTAAGGACTAACTACAACTCATGGTGAGGAATCATCATAACAATCGAATCTTGGAGCCCTGAAGATGAAAGTTCACTAGAATTCCTACGACTAGCAGTATACGACTCGTAAGAAGACACTACGAGTTGTAATTATTAACGACTTAATTTTCCTATTCGTTTTTTATTAGGATTTTATTATTATATTGAGATACTATAAATACCTTAGGGTTATTCCTTTATTAGGTTATGCACTTTTACATTACTTTGATACTTTTGTCATACTTTGATCATTGAGATTTTGTTCTTGAGATTTTTGGTTTCGTATTCAATTAGAGATTTTGGATTTTACTCTTTCATCATTGTGCAATTAACTACATATGTTTCTCATTGATTATCATTGAGTGATGCATGAACATAAGCAGCTAAATCCCTTATCTAGGGTTATGGGAACCCTGGTGGATTAGCTACATAAGGGAAGTGGGAGATTTACCTATTCTACTGTAGTTGCATGTATTGCAGCCTTAACCAGATTAATCAAATCCAAGTTACTGCAGAAGCTTGGGAGTTGACTGCATTCAAGAATGTCCTTGCAAGGGAGTTTAAGATTGGGAAAAAGAGGTTAAAATAGTTATTCGAGGCTATTAACCCTTGTCTAATCAACTCAAGACTCAAAAGGTGTGAGTTGTACGAAGGTCATAGACAAGGGACAACAAGGTGACACCCTGAGACTCACAAGGTAAAGGGTGAAATCCATCAATACGTTCACAAGATGGTTGATAGTACGTAGCTTGTCAACTTTCCATGCAGAGTAAGATGAAAGGTAAATTGAACCCGAGAATCTTAAGTAGTTGTGAATCTAGGGGGAATACAATCCTGGTGTTCGTCTTCTATTGTTTACAAACTCAAGCATTTAAGTTCGGCTACCTGTTACAGTTGACTTCAAATTCCCCCCATTTATTTTTCCGTACTACTCATGGATATGGTCAAGTTTAAGATACTGTTCGACATATTCCTTGTGGGTTCGACCCAACCTAAGTTGGGATGTTATATTTGGCATCGACTGCAGCATACATTTTTAGAGGTTAGTTTTGGGTGACATCAAATTTTTGCGCCATTTCTAGGGAATATTATGTGAATTGTCGATTGAAGTTTATAGAGTTCACGAGTTTTTATTTCCTATTTTAGTTTGGTATACACCCGTGTATTCCTAGAACCAGGAGCCAAGGAAATCCTTTACTCCCTATTGATCCTGAACCAAAGAAAATTTTACAAACACCACGAAGGATGTTAGAGAAAGTTCATGATGATGTTCCAGTTGATGGCCTAGAACATTAAAATGTACCTCCCCCTCTTACTTCTAATTCATAGAATATTGCTAATAGATAGACAATGCAATTTTTAGCAGAGGTAGCTGATGAGAGTTGAGTAGCCGAGGAGGCTCGATTGGCTCAATAGGCACATATAGCTTTTCCAAGACTAGTAGAATATCATCGAGCACCACTCGATATAAATCACGATAGAGGTCTTGGTGGAAGAGATAGAGTAGTTCCATCCTATTAGTATCTACCATCGTATAATGAAGATGAATACATGGGTTATGTAGAGCTTGCTGAGTTTGGAGCTATCTTTCCACATGTTTTACCCCCTAATTTGAAGTTTGATATTACTAGTGCAATAATTTAGCTACTAAATCTAAAGGGTGTATTCTCAGGGGCAACAACAGATGATGCAAACATGTATCTATATAATTTTACTAGGATATGAACTTCATATACATTTCTAGGGGTGGATGAGAAAGCATTGAGGTTACGATTGTTCCATTTTTCACTGACAGGTGAAGCATCATTGTCGCTAGAAGAACTTCTAAGAGGCTCAATCATGACCTGGCATCAACTGCGCAGATAGTTTTTGAGCCAGTTCTTCCCTCCTACCAGGATGCTATAGTTAAAAGACGAGATTTATAACTTTTGGTAGTTACTTGCAGAGTCTACGTATGAAGCATAGTTTTGATTCCAAAAGAAGTTGAGCATGGTACCCCATCACAGGATTCCAGGATCCAGCCTATTGGAGATATTCTATAGATCCTTAAATGTTAGATCTAGGGCAATGGCATAAATAATATCAGGAGGTGAACTTATACGTCTATGTTGGGAAATATCCTAAGAGATACTAGATGAGATTTCTATCACTAATCGAGGATGGCATACTCAGAAGGCTGATAGAAGGGCCAGTACATATGCTATTGGGGCGGCTAATGATTACAGATCTAGTGATTATATGGTATCATAGGAAGTTGCATAGATTAGAATTGATATCGGGCTGATTTCAAAACAATTTGCAATAATAACGACTTAAAAGTTAAATACAGTGGGGGCATAGGGATCTTCTTCCAAAGCTTATGAGTCTGATGCAGATGAAGAAACAAAGTATTTAGATCATGCAGTGGTGGTTTTTCTAGCCAAAGGGCAAGGAAACCAACGTCGAAACTATTATGGTAATAGGTACCGAGACAAGAGTAGAGAATGAAATGGTGATTGGAGGCACAAGGAGGACTAAAAAGAGAAGAGCGACAGATATATTTCACTGGGTAGATGAGATACTGCATCTAGAATGAAAGAAATATTGTCAAAATTAGTAAGAGACCTAGAAAGCCTAGAGAGCTATCTTAAGTAGATTAAGGCAGATTTATTAGGGCTGAATCAAGAAGTTGAGTCGCATGCTACCTCTATCAAACAACTGGAGCATCAGTTTGGCCAAATGTCGGCCACATTGAATCAAAGGCAGCCTAGCACTCTTCCTAATAATATAGTGCAAAACCCAAAGAATTATAGTCCTTGCCATGCCATTACCGCTAAAAGTGGTAAAAACACCATGGATCCACCCGTGGCCACTATGAATGAGTCAAATAAGGAAGTTGATCCTGTTGATATTAAGGAAGTGCCTGATGTAAAAGTAGTGAAATCATTAGATGTTGAGTATAGTAGTATGAAATATAAAGGTAAGGTTAAGGTTGAGGAACTTGTTCTAAAAACCATTCTAAGACCTCAACCACCTTATCCTCAGAGATTAAAAAAGAAAAAAGAAGAGAGTAAGTATCAGAAGTTTCTGTCTATGTTAAAAGAGTTGTATGTAAACATTCCATTAGTTTAGGCATTAGAGAAAAGTCCAGGATGTGCAAAATTCATGAAAGATATGGTCACTAGAAAGCGTACCATGAGCTATGAGCCTGCTAATAATGTTCATCATCGTAGTGCTATTACCTCTAGATCATTAGTAGAGAAGAAGAAGGATACTGGAGCATTCATCATTCCATGCACTATTGGGTTTTTCAACTTTGACATGGCTTTATATGATCTAGGAGAAAGTATTAATATCATGCTTCTAGTTGTGTTTAAGCAATTGGGGTTAGGATCACCTAAACCAACATCGATGAGATTATTGATGGCTGACCGAACTATGATAAAATTGGTTGGTATTCTATGTGATGTGTTAGTAAATAAGGCTTCTTTAATTTTTCCAGTTGATTTTGTGATACTCGATTATGAGGTGGATGTCCAAGTCCCTATCATATTGGGCAGGGTATTAGTTGATATGGAGTTGGGAAAATGAGGTTTTGAATGAACTATGAACAAGTAATCTTTAATATAGGCCAGTCAATGCGACATCTGAATGATATGAGAGTTGTGTCTGTGATAGACAACATTGATGATGAAGTTGATGTAGTAACTAATCCAATTGAAGAGAGGCTGGGTGTTAAGCATTAGCAGTAGTGATTATGAATTTCGACTGTGATAGAATTGAGGAGTACGATGAGATGGTTGGTGATTTGTATGGGAGAAGTTCATATACTTATTCTCTGAAGAATCTTGATCTATATCGGAAGAATAGAACCACTTTTGTAGCTCGTCCATCAATTGAATAACAACCAGTATTAAAGTTGAAGGCCCTTTCATTCCATTTGTGTTGTCCTTTCTTGGGGCCAACAACACATTTCCAGTAGTTATTATTGTGGATTTGATGGAGACTGAGGTAGATATGTTATTATCTATATCATAAAAGTTTATACGAGCTATAGGATGGACTATTATGGATATTGTGGGTATTCCACCAGGAATTTACACTCACAAAATCCAACTTGAACTAGAATGTCTACTGATTATGGAGCACCATCGATGATTGAATCCCCATATGCAAGAGGTGGTGAAGAAAGAGATCATTAAGTAGTAGGATGCTTGTGTCGATTATCCCATTGCTAATAGCAAATGGGTGAGTTCTGTACAATGCATCCCAAATAAAGGTGGCATTGCAGTAGTGCCAAATGAGAAGAATGATCTAGTTCCAATGAGATCAACCATAGGCTGGAGAGTGTGCATGGACTAAAAAAAGTTGAACACATATACCTAGAAGGACCACTTCCTAATGCCTTCATGGATTAGATATTGTGTAGATTTATGGGGAGGGGCTGATATTGTTTTTTGGATGGCTATTTAGGGTACAATCAGATTATGATAGCTCCCAAAGATCAGGAGAAGACAACTTTTACTTTCCCATATGGTACATTTGCATTCAAGAGAATGCCATTTTTGTTGTGCAACGCCCCAATGACATTTCAGAGATGCATGATGTCCATTTTCTCTAATATGGTAGAAGATACCATTGAGGTATTTATGGATGATTTTTCTGTAGTTGGTAATTCTTTTGATAACTATTTGATTCACCTGGACAATACTCTGCGTCTATCTGAGAAATAAAACTTGGTACTTAATTGGGAGAAACGCCACTTTATGGTGAAAGAAGGAATTGTTCTTGGACACAAGATCTTGAAAAAAGTCATAGAGGTTGACAAGGTAAAAATTAAAGTGGTTGAGAAGCTGCCACTGCTAATTTTAGATAAAGGAATTCAAAGCTTGTTAGGACATGCAGGTTTCTATAGGCATTTCATCAAGGATTTCTCAAAGATTGCAAATCCTTTATGCAAACTTCTTGATAAAGAGGTGAAGTTTGATTTCAATGAGGCATGTCTGAAAGCTTTTGAGTGCTTAAAAGAGCGGATGGTGTCTGCTCCTATCATTATTTTTCCTGGCTGGTCCTTGCCATTCGAAATTATGTGTGATGTAAGTGGAGTGGCCTTATGTGTTGTCCTAGGATAAAGGCGAGAAAATATTCTGCACCCTATCTATAATGCCATGAATGTATGAAACCCTGCTCAGAAGAATTCTACTGTGACTGAAAAAGAGATACTAGCAGTTGTTTTTTCCTTTGAGAAATTTCGATATTATTTGATTGGCACTTAAGGTTGTTGTGCATACGGATCATAAAAGGTTTAGATACTTAATGGCAAATAGATATGCAAAGCCTAGATTGATCCATTGGGTTCTATTACTACAAGAGTTCGATTTTGGGGTAAAATATCGAAAGGATATAGAGAATTAAGTTATTGATCATCTGTCCAAACTTGAGGATGAAGAAATGTAGAAAGTAGGGAAACGACTTGAAATTTATGATACTTATAGAGATGAGCAAATTTTTTCCGCATCACCTGACCTCATTCCTTGGTTTACTGATTTCACAAATTACTTGGCAAGTGATCTCATTCTAGAAGATCTTTCCTTACAACAGAGAAAGAGATTTATGCATGAGGTAAGAAAGTTTTTCTGGATAAACCGTATCTCTTCAGAATCTGTGCAGACGGGGTTATTTGTAGATGCATCCCTGAAGTGGAGATGATGAGTATTCTTTAGGATTTTCATGCATCACCAGTTGGGGGTCACCATTAAGGAACCCGCACAACCCATAAGATCTTGCAATATGGCTACTACTGGCCTACGATATACAAGGATGCTCATGACTTTGCTTAAGCCTGTGACCAATGCCAACATCAAGGCAATATCTCTAGACGCCATGAACTCTCCATAAAACCTATTTTAGAGTTAAAGTTGTTTGATGTATGGGGGATCAACTTCATGGGTCCATTTATGAGCTCCTTTGGTATGAAGTACATTCTTATAGCTGGACTACGTATCTAAATGGGTGAAAGCGGTTGCACTCCCCAATAATGAAGGAAGAAGTGTGATATCCTTCCTAAAGAAATACATCTTTTATTGATTTGGTATGCCATTTGCAATCATTAGTGATGGTGGGTAACACTTTTGCACTCTCCTATTAAAAATTTGCTTGAGAAGTATGGTGTAAAGAATAAGGTGGAAACACCTTATCATCCTCAGGCTAGTGGATAAATTAAAGTGTCCAATAGAGAGATAAAGTCCATTCTGGAGAAGACTATTAATGTCAATAGGATTAATTGGTCAAGAAAGCTAGATGATGCATTATGGTCCTACATAATAGCTTTCAAAAACCCCATACGTGCTTACCCATATCAATTGGTGTATGGTAAGGCATGTCACTTATCTGTTGAACTTGAGCACAAAACACTGTGGGCATTAAAGAAGTTAAATTTTTAGTGGCATGAGGCAGCAAAGGCAAGAATAAGTAAAGTGAATCAGTTGGATGAGTTTTGAGTCCAGGCTTATGAGAGTTCTTCACTATAGAAGGAGAAAATAAAGTTGCATCATGATCGAAAAATTGAGAAAATAGTATTTGATCTAGGTGACCAGGTATTATTGTATAATTTGAGACTTCGCCTGCTTTTAGAAAAATTGAAGTCTAGATGGTATGGGCCATTTACTATGGTGAGAGTGTTTCCATATGGTGATTTAGAATTGAAGCTTGATGGTGATGCCCCATTTAAATTAAATGGGCAAAGAGTAAAGGACTATATGGGTAACACGGAAGAAGTTAAGGTAATTGAGGATTTGAGCCTTGGTGAGTTTAAGTAACCAACGCAAATGAGTCATGCCGTGATATTAAATCCGGCTCTATATGGAAGGAAAACCATGTGGATGGTTGGTGAAGTCTGAGTATCCAACTTCCATGTCGTGCCGCGACGTTAAATCAAGCACTTTGAGAGAGGAAACCTATGTTTTGTACTTATTAAATCATAGGGTAACATGTGTGTTCAGTGTGAAGGACTGAAGATTGTAGGAGCCAACCAGAAAATTTACTGAAAGCATGCCATATGGGGATCTTTATGAGTAGAAAACAAACATTAAGACTAGTAATTAAGATATTAAAGGACCTAGAACTTAGGTTATTTTTAGGTATTAGGTCTCTGAGTCATTACAACTCTCCAAATGAGTCGTAGCCTATGACTATGACTTGTCACCATGAATCGTAATGACTTGAGACCCAAGTAAGGTTCCAAGACCTTACGGAGGGAGTATGCAACTCGTAATCTTGGGTTACAATTCATAATCAGGACTCGTAACCAGGCCATACATATCAGGCCTTGCGGGTTGACCTGGCCAGATCACGATTTAAACAAAAAGGGGCTCCCAAATTAGGCACCCAATTCTTTAATTCAAGAAATCCATCCATTTCTCTTGACTAGAAAATCTCAAAAAAACTTCACATTCACTCCACAAATACAAAAATGACCAAGTCCAATCCTCCTAATGTACGAAATTCGCAAAAATTAAGGCTTAAAGATCTTCGAAGTTAAGAAATACAAGTATCAAGCAAACAAGTAAGTGATTTATGCTTTGATATTAGATATACTAAACTTTTTCATTAAGTATGTATGAGAACTTGGGTTTCTTGATGAAAAATTTTCATGTAAATATGCTAATGTCCTATTCGTATAAATGTTGGTAAGAAATGTATAATGGGAATGAAAAAAATTAGGCTTATGTTCTAAAAATTAGTTGGGGGTGAATATATAGAGTTTTAGAATGAATTCAAATGGCTTAATATTGTGTTGGGATTGATTATAGGAACTAACTAGTCTAAATATCCATGTTACAATGGCTACGAGCTTTATTATGACTTAGAATGAGACCTAACAAGTCGTTCTGTAACTAGTAACCACTGGCAACATGCTTGTTTAGAAGAGTGGGGGTTTGGGTAACATTCCAACTCACATAAATGAGTCATAATCAATCCTCACGACTCATAATATATAGTCGTAATGACTGGGAAATTGATGCATGCAGTATATGAAATATTTTTGGTCAACATACAAGTGTTGGTAACGGGTCGTGGTCTAACCTTACAACTTGTTAGGAGGACTCATAATCTGACCAATAACTACTAACCTGGCCTCTGTCTACATTACGACTCATCTAAATGAGTCGTACCCAGTCACTACGACTCAGACCCCTTAGTCGTATAGAGTCCGGTACATGTACACTAGTACAAAGCTTTATTGTTTTTATTTCCTCGTCTTATAATTCACTAACCGGTCTTATGAAAACAGGTACTCATGGATCCAAAGGGTGATTCATCATCAAAGTAAAAGAAGAACACCAAGAAGAAACTTGGCCCAAAGTTTGATTATCAATTGAGAAATGAGAACACCTATGAGTCAAGGGAGGGGGGGACCTTGAAGAATACCAAGTAAAAGGGAAGGTCAAGCCTTGGAAACAACTATCACAAGGCAAGAAAATGACTACAGTAGAGACCACACCTCCCAGGAAGGAACCAAGAATGAAACATCCCAACACTTCCCCACCGCATTCAACATTATCCTCTAATGACGACAATGATGATGATGAAGAAAAAGAAGAAAATGATGATGATGCAGGTGAGAAAGAATCAAGATCCTATGATGTAGAAGCTGAGAGTGGGATTGCAGAGCATGATACTCCTATTAACATCCAACCACCTCCACTACAATCTAAAATTCCATTTTCCATTAAAGCTGCTCCGGTGCCCATCGTTGGATGATGGGGATACCCTAAGATGTAATAAGTATATGATTAGGGATTGGTAGTAAACTCGACCATGGGTAACCCTAAGAGGGGAATATATCTGGAGTGCAGGTTGACCACTAATAGTATGTTTGAAATGCCTGAGTTCGAGGCTCGGTTTCAATAATACCATTTCCAATGGATGACCACAACCCCTAAAATTTAGCCTCGCATTAGTGTGAGAGTTCTATGTTGATTACAAAGGGGAGATAAAGAGAAAATACCCATAGGGAAACTTGTGGAAGGTTGGTGAGCCAATTACTTCGATGAATATCTCCTCGAGGACTATTTCAAGAATTTTGAATGGACCTAATTTCTAACCACCGATGAATACAACTAAAATTAAGTACTGCATGGATAAAATATGAAAAATAACAAAGAAATAAATGAGTATGGCAGATAAGATAATCCATTTTTTGTGGATAGCAAGTATTATTGCTACAAATGGAGAAGAAGATAGTTGGGTAGTTGGTGGTCCGGGAGTAAACTCAAAGAAGATTACCAAGAACACTCTGAACTTTAAGGCGAAGGGATGATGGACTCTTTCTTGACATAGATTGTGTCCTACAACTAGGGAAAAAATTCTCATTCCAGTCCATGCAGCATTAATAGATGGACTCATGGCTAGGTATGAGTTTGATGTTGCAAAGTTCAATACCAAAGAGATACGTGACCTAGCAGTGGGAACTGATGTGATTCTGGCATTCCCATGCTTGGTGACTCAGATATGCTTGGAAGAGGGGGTGCCAAAACTTTCAGAAGTGGATCAGTATATTGAGCCAAAGAACACCACTAACTTATAGTTGATTCAGGATGCTTCAAACCCCATGTCTAAAGTGGCTAAACAAGGAGCATCATTGCTAGCTGAGGCTTTTTGGAAGAGGTATACAAGTACCACGGCTACTGGATTTACTGAGGTAGAAGGTACTCCAGTTGAGAGTGGGCCATCTGAGACCTAGCCTTCTGATTCAGCTAGTACATCCAGTACTCTACCCCCACAGACTGCAACACCATTTCCATCCTCATCCATATTAGTTTCAACATTATATGTAGTCATTTCGCAAGTGATGTGGAATGGGGTGATGAAAAGGCTGGGCACCATGGAAACAAAGGTGTCATTAATGGAGCAGGGCATAAAAACCTGGGTTGACAAAAGACTTGAAGAACAAACCAAGACCATACAAAATAGGTAGGATGGCTTCGAGCGGAGGATCACTAGTTAGCTTTAAGGGGTTAAATCCCCTAGCATAGTAGGAGTTAAGATTTAGGTATCCAAGCTATGGAAGATGGTAGAGGAATTACATGAGAAGATGGTTTACCCCATTGCTATCATTATGGAGATCCAACCAGAAGAAGAGGTTGAAAATATCTAGGGTGTTGATGATGAAACCCCGAGAACTGTTGAGAAGGTAAAGGAGAAAGAAAAAGAAAGATAAAAATAGAAGATGAAGAAGTTGAGATAGCAGTGAATGAAAGAGTCATAAGTGAGAGGGACCGATAGGTAGGGTCCAAGATATGGTGGCAGGAGCGGGTAGTTCGAGAGCGTCCACAGATATATAGAGGGGCATTGATACAGCCTTAAAACTTGATATACCACTGAGTGCACCGACCATAACCGATGCCACTATTACAAAGATAGTCCTAAGAGCTGGTGGAACTATTATTAAGGAAAGTGGAGCCGAATTTGAGGGTCCATGTGCTTATCCAGTATGAACTGGCACCTAAGGTGCCCAGGTATGTCCTCGATCCATGTTTTACTATAATATCCCTTTAGGACATTATTCGCATTCTTGATTATTTATGATGATAAAGCATCTCCATAGTTTCCTAAGTCATTAGTGACTTACTGGAACTGATAGTTCGGTTACCTGGTGGTTCATTTGTTTTTTAGAACCACTTTCCCAATTTGAAGTCTTTGTTGGTTCTAATTGACCACCGAGTGAAAACTTCAGTAAAACGAACTTAAATGTAAAATCCAACTTCGCCAACACATCTAGAACGTTAAAATCTATGTGGTTACATATCTCATTTGCTCAAAACTGACTCTGAATGCATCTCGAGGCATTGGCCGATACACAAAACTAAGTTCCAAGCTTCAAACACGCCTGACATAGGGGGAGATACCACAACCACAGTGTGAGGGGTGCGAACATGGTGCCATGACTGTAGCCAAGAATGGTCCATGAGTGCAAGACCCAAGACCTAGGTAAGCCTATGTAAAGGTTGTCTTGCCTGAAATTTTGGACATTTTCTGCCTCCCTCTTGAGCTCTAAACACTAATAGAGTGTAAAATCTTCAAGGTGAGTCTTGTGGGTTGATTAGGAGCTTTAATAATTTGTGTGATCCATTTTGCTACAAATTTAAGGAAAGATTCCTTCCAATTTGGTGTTAATTTCTTTATTTCTAGACCCAAACCCCTAAGTCTCTGAGGCTCAATTGTAACCATAAATGTGATTGATTTACTCAAATTTCTTAAAGGTTATAGCTCCTTAATGATAGTTGAGCAACATGTTAGTCTCAGAATCTCATTTTCTGAAGGTGGGACTGTAACGCCCCAAAATCTGATTCCTGGGACGCCACACGGTGCTCCGAACTACAAGTAGTTCTGAGCTAACCCTGGCTGTCTTTTTCTAAATCTGAATCTCAAATTCGGGAAGGTATGAATGAAAAATCATAATCAATACAGAAACTATATGAATTATCTGGGTATATCTGAATCATACTAATCTCAAAAGTCTAATAAAACAAATATTAAAAATCTGAATACTGTAGCTGATATCTAAAACCGAATCTAGTAGTCCGACAAGCCTCTACTAACTGAATCTAGAGAGTCACTGGGACAGGCCCCCAGCTGACTCAAACTATTTGAAATAAATATGGAAACGTCTATTAATAAACTAAAAATATGAATAGCTAAGTCTCCGAAGTATGAGGACTCACTAACCGTAGAGATGTAGATGAGATGCTCAGAAATCACTCGCGCTACTGAGGCTGAGAACCTGAACCTACATTATGAGATAATGTAGCACATATACATATATGTGGATCAGTACTTTGATGATATACAGAGTATGTGGGGTGAATACAATAAGTGGGCAATATCATCACAAGTTATAAAATCATGCATGCTAAATGTAAATGGCTCATGTAGGCTTGAGTGAAATCTGAAATCTAAAGATCATAAATCATAAATAATAAAGCCTATACTATAAATCTTGTGAGCCATTACACTTAATTCTGAAATCTGCATTCTGTTCTTAATTCTCACATCATATAGGCTAAGTAAAATCTGAAAACTTATTATAAAAATCTGTACTACTAGAGAGGTTCTCTTAACCAACAAAAACCATGTGAGCTACATGCAGTCCAATGTCCTGACCTCATAAGGAAGAAACATCACATTGGGGAGGGGTGTCATACTCTTGCCAGGGAGTATAACCTAATCCAGGTGATCGATCACAAGATAAAATGGTCATACATATAGAAATGGGAAAATCTGATAATCTATACCTACGTTGGCTACGTAGTTCTATGGAAGATAGGGCACGCTAATCCCACACTTTTCGGTTGGTGCTAAATACTACTCCATTTTAAATCTGTACGCTCAAACCATTGGAAATCCAATTTTAAATTTAACATAATGGTTCATACAGAAAACCAATCATGCATTTATATGAGTAAATCTGTAAATAAAGCTAATTTTGAGTCCTGTAAATGTACTAATCTGTAAAGTGATTTCCAAAGCTAATCCAATGACCAAGATACCAAAGCTTTTTTAAAAAATTGAAAATAATTTGTTCATAAGATGCTTAAAGGATTATCTTCCTTGAAATAATAATATTCAATCTTAGGGTAGTAACCCATGCATCAATCTCATAGTAAATCATCATAATAATCAAGCTTGATAATCTAAATATTGATAAAAATACTCAAAATATGGAAATTTCAGCAATATGCATAAAAAAATGAACATAAGGATGGAATTCAACATCTAAATCATTGGAAATATCATAAGCTTGTAAATAAAAATAATGGGTATAAACCCTTACTTCAATTTCATGGAAACTCATGTAAAATTCAGTAAATTTGTAATTAAAATAAGTTTTGGGCACAAGGATGAAAGGAGTATCCATGTTCATAACCCCATATACCGTAATTGCTGATCTTGGATGAAAAGCTTGAATCTTGGATTCCTATAAATTCTTTGAAGATGAATTCCTAGAGTTCTTGTGTTGGGGATCCTAAATCTTGAATTTCTTTGAAGAATTAATGGAGGAAATTGGATTTCTTGGGGAGAAAGTTTGATGCACTAGGGTTTTGGTTGAGAGAGATTTGATTAAAAGTGGATGTAAAGTGCTTTGGAGGGGTTTAATTCACTGTTTAAGACAGATTAGGGGCTAGGAAAATGACCAAAGTACCCTTCTTTTTTAATAATTAAACGGATTGAAAAACACTCATTTTTTCAAACAGGGTGTCCACCGCGATGCACCACTATCGCGGTTGCTCACTGTAAATAGACAAATGAAAACTGGGCAGACTCTGCGACACGGAGCCATCGCGGTTCCCTCTGGAATGCCATTTTGGCACATGGCGTAACGCGCCATTATCGCGCTGGACCTCTGGAAATTGATGAATGGGAAATTGGAACTCTACGCGATTTGTCAATATCACAGAGGACCACTACAAATTGACAATCATCATTTAAACCCTCTACGCGATGCGCTAGTGACCAAAATTACGACGTTTTATGATAGGAACTTAAAATAGCCATAACTCCTTCACTGAGTGTCCGATTTAGGAAAATTTTGTATCAATGGAAAGATTATTCAATTTTTTATGTAATGGGAAGTCTAAATCTGAAGAATTCTACCTGAAATAAATAGTATTCCTTTTAGAAGCTATCCCCTTAACATTCTAGGGACTAATTTAAGCTAAGAAGGTACGGGGTATTACAATATCTCCCCCTTGGAAATATTCATACTCGAATGTTGCTAGTTAGACTAAGAATACTGAGGAAATTTGAGACTATAAGCTATTATGCACAACTGAAATAAACCGAGCAACAAAATCTAAATTGTTCTAAGCCTCTGAGTAATTCTGTGAGTGTATGAACTTACATGAGGACAACTATATAGCTGAATATTCTAATAGAAAAGAACTATATCAAGGGAGAGTATTACCTTCAGCTAAATCTGAGTTTGCGGAGAAGATGTGAGGGTACTTGGCTCGCATATATGCTTCTGTTTCCCAAGTGGCACCCTCAACCGACTGATTCCGCCAAATAACTTTGACCAAGGGAACTTCTTTATTCTTCAGTATACGGAACTGATGATCTAAAATCTCAATTGGAATCTCTTCGTAAGAAAGTTTTCCTGAATATCTGAGCTTTCTAAAGGAACTAAAACGGTGGAGTCACTAATGCACTTCTTAAGCATAGAGATGTGGAATACATGATGAACGGCTGACAAGTCTGCCGGCAAATCAAGATTATAAGATACTTTCTCAACACGACTCACAATTCTATAAGGGACAATATATCGGGGACTAAGTTTCCCCTTCTTTCCAAATTTCTTCACCGCTATCATGGGTAAAATCTTCAGGTTCACTGAATCACCAACCTCAAACTCAAGTTCCCTTCTTCTCATATATGTATAGGATTTATGATGACTCTGAGCTGTTTTCAATCTTTCTGTAATCAACTTAACTTTCTCCATAACTTCAAACACTGCATCGGGCCCAAGTAAAGTGGCCTCACCAACTTCAAACCAACCTATGGGTGAGCTACATCTTCTCCCATAAAGTGCCTCAAATGAGGCTATCTGTATGCTAGAATGGTAACTATTATTATAAGCAAACTCAATCAACGACAAATGCTCATCCCAACTACCTTTGAAATCAAGAGCATAGATCTCAACATATCCTCTAGAGTCTAAATGGTCCTCTCTACCTAACCATCTATCTGAGGGTGGAAAGATGAACTAAGATAAACTTGAGTACCAAGACCCTTCTGAAAAGCTCTCTAAAACTAGAAAGTGAACTGAGTACCCCTATCTGAGATGATAGACAAAGGAACTCCATGTAATCTGACTAACTCTCAGATATACAACTTAGCATAACCCTCAGCTGTATAGGACATATGAACTGGCAAAAAATATGCTGACTTAGTCAATCTGTCTACGATAACCCAAACTGAATCATGCTGACGACACGAATGGGGCAAACAAGTCACAATGTGCATATTCACCGCTTCCAACTTCTAAGTGGGGATGCCAAACTCTTGCAATGTACCACCAGGTCTTTGGTGCTCTACCTTAACCTGTTGACAAGTTGCACAGTTAGCTACGAACGCCGCTGTATCCCTTTTCATACCACTCCACCAATAGATTTGCCTCAAGTCGCGGTACATCTTGGTAGCAATTGAATGAATAGAATAACATACTCCATGAGCTTCATCCATAATCCGGTGTCTCAACCCATCAACACATGGCATACACAATCTACTTTGGTATCTCAACACGCTATCTCCCCTTTGGGAGAAAACCTCTACTTTTTGGTCTTTAATCAACTCCATTAGTTTGACCAAACTACAATCCATATATTGCTTCTCCCTCACCTCTAAAACTAGGGAAGATTTAGAACTACTCTGAACCCATACATACCCTTCAGCTGAATCAACCAACCTAACACCTAATCTAGCCAAACGATGAACTTCTCGATCTAACTCTTTCTTATCATTCTCCACATGAGCAACACTACCCATAGACAATCTACTAAGGGCGTCTACTACTACATTGGCCTTGCCTGGATGATACAACATACTCATGTCATAATCCTTCAACAATTCTAACCGTCTTCTTTGACGAAGATTCAACTCCCTCTAGATAAATACATACTGCAAACTTTTATGGTCCGTGAACACATCAACATGTACAACATATAGATAGTGTCTCCATCTTTTCAACGCAAACACCACAACAGCTAATTCAAGATCATGGGTTAGGTAATTCTTTTTATGAGGCTTAACTGTCTAGAGGCATAGGATATGACCTTACCTCTCTGCATCAACACAAAACCCAAACCAACTCTACAGGCATCATAATACACCACAAAACCATCTGTACCATTAGGTAATGCTAGGACTTGGTCTGTAGTAAGTCGAGTCTTAAACTCCTAAAAACTCTTCTCGCAGGAGTCTGACCACTGGAACTTAACTTTTTTTTGGGTCAATCTAGACATACGGGATGCAATAGATGAGAAACCCTCAACAAAACATCTGTAATAACCAAATAGACCTAAGGAACTTCTAATGTCTGATGAAGAGATAGGTCTAGGCTAATTTGTTACAGCTTGTGTCTTTTGGGGATCAACTCTAATTCAATCGGCGGAAATAATATGATCGAGAAAGGCTACTGATCTTAGCTAGAATTCACACTTGCTGAATTTGGTGAGCAATTGATGATCTCTAAAAGTTTCCAAGACAATTCTAAGATGATCTACATGGTCATCCTCACTACAGGAGTATACAAGGATATTATCAATGAATACTATGACAAACATATCTAGATATTGTTCGAACACTCGGTTCGTGAGGTCTATAAAAGCTGCTGGAGCATTGGTTAGCCCGAAGGACATGACTAGAAACTAAAAATGACAATAACGGGTTCTAAAGGCTGTCTTTGGAATGTCACACTCCCTTACTTTAAACTGATGATAGCCGGAACTAAGTTCTATCTTTGAGAAATAAATTTTACCTTGGAGTTGGTCAAACAAGTCATCAATTCTAGGAAGAGGGTATTTGTTCTTGACTGTGACCTTATTTAGCTGACGATAGTCAATGCACATTTGCAAAGAACCATCTTTTTTTTGCATGAATAGGATAAGAGCGCCCCTTGAAGAAACACTAGGCCTTATGAAACCTTTATCTAAAAGATCTTTGAGTTGCTCTTTCAACTCCTTAAGCTCTGCGGGAGACATACGTTAGGGAGGGATAGAAATGGGCTGAGTATCTGGGAGAATGTCAATACTGAATTCTATTTTCCTATCGAGAGGTTCCCCTGGGAGATCTTCTGGAAAAAATTCAGAAAATTCATTGACCACTCATATAGACTGAAGTGTTGGAGTCTTAGACTTTGTGTCTTTAACTCAAACTAGGTGGTAAATACAACCTTTGGATATCAAATTTCCGGCCTTAAGATAATATATGAAATGACTTTTGGGAGACACTAAAGTATCTAATCACTGAAAGACTGGCTCATTTGGGAACTGAAGCTTCACCACACCGGTGCAATAATCTATAAAGGCATAATAGGAATGGAGCCAATCTATACCAAGTATAAAATCAAAATCAACCATATCTAACTCTATCAAGTCTGCTAACATGACTTTATGAAAGAGAGTGATAGGATACTTCTTATAGATCTACTTAGAACCAACTGACTCACCTACTGCAGTAGAAACCAAGAAGGGCTCAGGGATATTTTAGGGATTTATTTCAAAATTCACAGCAACTAGCGGGGTCACATAAGAGAAACTTGACGCAGGGTCTAACAACACATAAACATCAAAATAGAAGACACGATGCTTACCAGTAACAACCTTTGGCGAATCCTCCTGCTCTTGGCGGGATGGTAAGGCATAAAACCGAATCTAGAGCTGACCACCACCAGTACTAGATGATACACACTGAGGAGGAACTGGGTGACCTAAAGAAGTTGGTGCACTAGTAGCCTGAGTCTGAGGACGAACATCATTGCTTCCTTATCTAGTATGCGGGCACTCTTTGATTCCATAAACCGACTGGCCGCAACCATAGCAACCCCTCCGTCCAGCTAAATACTCACCAGGATGATTCTTACCATGCCTAGCACACTAAGGATAGCTGGGCCTACCACTCACACTATTTTAAGATCTGGAAATAGAGGACTTACCCCACTGTTCTTGTCTGTTTCTTGGTGCTGAAGCACTGGCTGAAGAAGGTGCATACATAGATGAATGATTCTAAAACTGTGAATGATTTCCTCCTCTATACCTATTAGGCATGCATCATCAATATATAGAGATCCATGTATCCAATGAGAATAGAAGTCCTACACTCCTTAACTACCAACCCAGACACACTGGTCACAAACTTACTCATGATTGACCTAGGGTCAACCATCTGATCAGGGGTATACTTAGACAACTGGTTGAACTTGAGGAAATACTACTTCACTGTCATTGATACTTGCCTCAAGTTCATGAACTCTTCTATCTTAGATTCCCTCATATCACATGGGAAGAACTTGTCTAGGAACACTTCTTGAAAAATCTGCCAAGTCATGGGAGCTGCATTCTCCCCTCTACTTTTCTTCCACATCACTACCCAATCATAAGCAATATCCTTCAGCCTATAAGATGCTAATTCTACACTCTCCTCTTTTAAAACATGCATAATTTAGGGGATCTTCTTCACCTCATCAAGATAGAGTTGTGGGTCCTTACCTACCTTTGACCCAAAGAACTCTGGCGGATTCATTCTCATAAAATCTCAAATTTTGGATGTGGCTAAGACCCCATCTTGCTGAGGTAGGGTTGCATCATAAGGATTGCCCTGAACATTAGCTGTCACAGCTTGGGCTAGCGCCTTAAAGGTAGCCTAAAACTCTACATGTGACATATTTTCATTCAAAGAATTTGTGGGCTGAGGTGGCTGGTTATCATTTTTGCATACGTTGGATCGACGAGGAGGCATTTTTTGTCACGTGAAATCACGAGTTAGAAGCATATAGAGATACTAAATGCACGATAGATCATGAAAGAAGAGATATTTTCCTAAAACGCTCTATAGCCACTTGCTCATAGATGTGGTGCACTTCACACTGATGATCAAGACTCTACATAATGCGTCTTGTATGACTCCCAAGGACTCTCTAAACCTTAGGATTTAATACCAAGTTTGTAACGCCCCAAAATCTGATTCCTGGGATGCCACACGGTGCTTCAAACTACAAGTAGTTCTGAGCTAACCCTGGCTGCCTTTTCCTAAATCTAAATCTCAAATTTGGAAAAGTATGAATGAAAAATCTTAATAAATGCAGAAACTATCTAAATTATCTAGCTATATCTGAATCATACTAATCTCAAAAGTCTAATAAAGCAAATACTGAAAATATGAATACGGTAACTGACATATAAAACTAAATCTAGTAGTTCGACAAACCTCTACTAATTGAATCTAGAGAGTCACTAGGACAGGCCCCAGCTGACTCAAACTGTTTGAAATGAATACGGAAAAATCTATTAATAAACTAAACATATGAATAGCTAAGTCCCCAAACTATGAGGACTTATCAACTGCAGAGATGTAGAAGCGATGCTTGGAAATCACTCGCGTTGCTGAGGCTAAGAACCTGAACCTACATTATGAGACAATGTATCACATAGACATATATATGGATCAGTAGTTTGATGATGTACTGAGTATATGGGGGTGAATGCAATAAGTGAGAAATATCATTACAAGTTATAAAATCATACATGTTAAAAATAAATGACTCACGTAGGATTGAGTGAAATCTGAAATCAGAAGATCACAAATAGTAAATAATAAAGAAAATAATGTAAATATTGTGAGCCATTGCACTTAGTTCTGAAATCTGTATTTTGTTTTTAATTCTCAAATCATATAGGATAAGTGAAATCTGAAAACTTATTATGTAAATCATTACTGTTAGGGAGGTTCTCTTAACCGACATAAACTATGTGAGCTACATGGAGTATAACCTCATCCAGGTGATCGATCACAAGCTAAAACTGTCATCCATATAGAAATGGAAAAATCTAATAATATGTACCTACGTTGGCTATGTAGTTCTGTGAAAGATAAGGAATGCTAATCCCACACTTCTCACTCGGTGCTAAATACTACTCCCTTTTAAATCTGTATGCTCAAACCATTGAAAATCCACTTTTAAAATTAACATAAGGGTTCATATGGAAAATCAATCATGCATTTATATGAGTAAATCTATAAATAAAGCTAATTCTGAGTTCTGTAACTGTACTAACCTGTAAAGTGGATTCCAAAGCTAATCCAATGACCAAAAGTTCAAAGCTTTTCTGAAAAATTAAAAAAAAATCTGTTCATAAGATTCTTAAAGCATAATCTTCCTTGAAATAATAATATATAATTTTAGGGTTGTAACACATGCATCAATCTCATGGTAAATCTTAATAATAATCATGCTTGATAATGTAAATATTGATAAAACAACTCAAAATCCAAAAATTTCAGCATTATGCTTGAAAATATGAACACAAGGATGGAATTCAACATCTAAATCATTGGAAATAACATAAGCTTGTAAATAACAATAATGGGCATAAACCCTAACTTCAATTTCATGGAAACTCATATAAAATTCAGTAAATTCATAATTAAAATAAGTTTTGGGCACAAGGATGAAAGAAGTATCCTTATTCATAATCCCACATACCTTAATTGATGATCTTTGATGAAAAGCTTGAATCTTGGATTCCTATAAATGCTTTGAAAATGAATTCCTAGAGTTCTTGTTTTGGGGATCCTAAATCTTGAATTTCTTTAAAGAATTAATGAAGGAATTTGAATTTCTTGGGGAGTAAGTTTGATGAGCTAGGGTTTTACTTGAGAGAGTTTTGATGAAAAGTGGATGTAAAGTGCTTTGGAGGGGTTTAATTCACTGTTTAAGACGAATTCGGGGCTGGGAGAATGACCAAAGTACCTTTTTTTTTTAATAATTAAATAGATTGAAAAACGCACTTTTTTCTGAACTGGGTGGCCACCATGATGTGCCACTATCGCGGTGGTTCACTGGAAAATGACAAATAGAAACTGGGCAGACTGCACGATGCGGAGCCATTGCGGTGCCCCTTTGGAATGCCATTTTGGCACATGGCGCGACGAGCCATTATCGCGCTTGACCTCTGGAAATTGATGAATGAGAAATTATCCCTCTCCGTGATGTTCTAATATCATGGAGGGCCACTGGAAATTGACAATCTTCATTTAAATCCTCTATGCGACACGTTAGTAACCAAAATGACGGTGTTTTACAACTTGAACTTAAAATAGTCGCAACTCCTTCACCGAGTGTCTGATTTAGGCAAATTTGGTATTGATAGAAATCTTATTCAATTTCTCATGTAATGGGAAGTATAGATATAAATAATTCTACATGAAATAAATAGTATTCATTTTGGAAGCTATCTCCTTAACATTCTAGGGACTAATTTAAGCTAAGAAGGTACGGGGTATTACAATATCTCCTCCTTAGAAACATTCGTCCTCGAATATTGCTAGTTAGTCTAAGAACACTAAGGAAATCTAAGACTTTAAGATATCATGCACAACTGAAATAAACTGAGCTACTAAATCTAAATCATTCTAAGCTTCTGAGTAATTCTTTGAGTGCATGAACTTACATGAGAACAACTATATATCTGAATATACGAATATAAAAGAACTATATCAAGGAAAATTATTACCTTTGGCTAAATCTGAGTTTGTGAAGAAGAGTTAAGGGTACTTGGCTCGCATATCTGCTTCTGTTTCCCAAGTGGCACCCTCAACAGACTGATTCCACCAAAGAACTTTGACCAAGGGAACTTCTTTATTCCTCAGTCTATGAACCTGATGATCTAAAATCTCAACTGGAATCTCTTCGTAAGAAAGTTGTTCTGAATATCTGAGCTTTCTAAAGGAACTACAATGGTGGAGTCACCGATGTACTTCTTAAGCATAGAGACGTGGAATACATGATGAACAGCTGACAAGTCTGCCGACAAATCAAGCTTATAAGCTACTTTCCCAACACGACTCACAATTCTATAAGGGCTAATATATCGAGGACTAAGTTTCCCCTTCTTGCCAAATCTTTTCACCCCTTTCATGGGTGAAATCTTCAGGTACACTAAATCACCAACCTCAAACTCAAGGTCCCTTCTTCTCACATCTTCATAGGATTATAAGAAAACTCAATCAATGGAAAATGCTCATCCCAACTACCTTTGAAATCAAGAGCACATACTCTCAACATATCTGCTAGAGTCTGAATGGTCCTCTCTGTCTGACCATCTTTTTTAGGGTGGAAACCTGAACTAAAATGAACTTGGGTACCAAGACCCTTCTGAAAAGCTCCCAAAAACTGGAAAGTAAACTGAGTACCCCTATCTTAGATGATATACAAGGGAACTCCATGCAATCTTACTAAATCTTGGATATACAACTTAGAATAATCCTCATCTGTATGGGACATATGAACTGGAAAGAAATGTTCTAACTTAGTCAATATGTCTACGATAACCAAAGATGAGTCATGATGACGACACGAATGGGGTAAACCAGTCACAAAGTCCATATTCACGTCTTCCCACTTCCAAGTGGGGAAGCCAAACTTTTGCAACGTATCACTAGGTCTTTAGTACTCTACTTTAACCTGTTGACAAGTTGCACACGTAGCTACAAACGGTTCTATATACTTCTTCATACCACTCTACCAATAGATTTCTCGCAAGTCGTGGTACATCTTGGTAGCACCTGGATGAATAAAATAACACGCGCCATGAGCTTCATCCATAATCTGCTGTCTCAACACATCAAAACATGGCACACACAATCTACTTTGGTATCTCAACACGCCATCTCCCCCTTGGGAGAAAACCTCTACTTTTTGGTCTTTAATCGACTCCTTTAGTTTGGCCAAACTAGAATCCACATCTTTCTTGTCCTTCACCTTTGAAACTAGGGAAGATTCAGAACTACTCTGAACCCATACATTCCCTTCAGCTGAATCAACCAACCTAACACCCAATCTAGCCAAATGATGAAATTCTTGAGCTAACTCTGTCTTATCATTCTCCACATGAGCAATACTACCCATAGAAAATCTACTAAGGGCGTCTGGCACTACTTTGGCGTTGCTCGGATGATACAACACGCTCATGTCATAATCCTTCAACAATTCTAACTATCTCCTCTGACGAAGATTCAACTACCTTTGGGAAAATACATACTGCAAACTTTTGTGGTCCGTGAACACATCAACATGTACACCATACAGATAGTGTCTCCAGATTTTCAATGCAAACACCACAACGACTAATTCAAGATCATGGGTTGGGTAATTCTTTTCACGAGGCTTAAGCTGTCTAGAGGCATAGGCTATAACCTTACCTCTCGGCATCAACACACAACCCAAACCAACTCTAGAGGCGTCATAATACACCACAAAACCGTCTGTACCATTAGTTAATGCTAGGACTGGGTCTGTAGTGAGTCGAGTCTTCAACTCCTGAAAACTATTATTGCAGGAATCTAACCACTGGATCTTAACTTTCTTTTGGGTCAAACTAGATATAGGGGATGTAATAGATGATAAACCCTTAACAAAAAGTTTATAATAACCAGCTAGACCTAAGAAACTTCTAATGTCTGATGAAGAGATAGGTCTAGGTTAATTTCTTACGTCTTCTGTCTTTTGGGGATCAACTCTAATGCCATCGGCGGAAATAATATAACTAATAAAGGCTACTGATCTTAGCTAGAATTCACACTTGCTGAATTTGGTGAACTATTGATGATATCTAATAGTTTGTAAGACAATTCTAAGATGATCTACATGATCATCCTCACTATGGGAGTATACAAGGATATCATCTATGAATACTATGACTAAGATGTTTAGATACTATTTAAACACTCGGTTTATGAGGTCCATAAAAGTTATTGGAGCATTGGTTAGCCCGAAGGACATGACTAGAAACTCAAAATGACCATAACGGGTTCTAAAGGCTATCTTTGGAATGTCACACTCCCTTACTTTAAGCTGATGATAGCAGGATCTAAGGTCTATCTTTGAGAAATAACTTTCACCTTGGAGTTTGTCAAACAAGTCATCAATTCTAAGAAGAGAGTGTTTGTTCTTGACTGTGACCTTCTTTAGATAATGATAGTTAATGCACATTCGCAAAGAACCATCTTTCTTTCACATGAATAGGACAGGAGCTCCCCATGGAAAAATACTAGGACTTATGAAACCTTTATCTAAAAGATCTTTGAGTTGCTCTTTCAACCCTTTCAGCTCTACAGAAGCCATACGATATAGAGGGATATAAATAAGCTGAGTATCTGGGAGAAGGTCAATATCAAATTTTATTTCCCTATCGAGAGGTACCCCTGGGAGATCTTCTAGAAAACTTCAGGAAATTCACTAACCACTCAAATAGACTGAAGTGTTAGAGTCTTAGACTTTGTGTCTTTGACTCGAACTAGGTGGTAAATCCAAACTTTGGATATCAACTTTCTGGCCTTAAGATAAGATATGAAATGACTCTTGGGATACACTGAAGTACCTAACCACTCGAAGACTGGCTCATCTGGAAACTGATACTTCACCACACGAGTGCAATAATCTATAGAGGCATAACAGGAATGGATCCAATCCATACCAAGTATAAGATCAAAATCAACTATATCTAGATCTATCAAGTCTGCTAACATGACTATATAAAGGACAGTGATAGGACACTTCTTGTAGTTTGCTTAGCAATAACTGACATACCTAGTGGAGTAGAAACCAAGAAGGGCTCAAGGATATTTTAGGATTTATCTCAATATTCACAGCAACTAGCGGGATCACTTAAGAGAAACTCGACCTAGGGTCTAACAACACATAAAAATCAAAATGGAAGACACGAAGCATACCAGTAACAACACCTGGCGAATACTCCTACTCCTGGCGGGATGGTAAGGAATAAAACTGATTCTGGAACTGATCGTCACCAGTACTGGATGATGTGCCCTAAGGAGGAGCTCGGCGACCTAAAAGAGCCGGTGCACTAGTAGCCTGAGTCTGAGGACAAACATCCTTGTTTCCCTGTCTAGCATGCGGGCACTCTTTGATTCTATGACCCGGCTGGCCAAAACTATAGAAACCCCTTCATCCATCTAAATACTCACAAGGATAATTCTTACCATACCTAGCACACTGAGGATAGCTGGGCCTGCCACTCACACTATCTTGAGATGAGGACATAGAGGACTTACCCCACTATTCTTGTCCATTTTGGGTGCTGGAGCACTGGCTGAAGAAAGTGTAGGCATACATGAATGATTCTAAAACTACAAATAATTTCATCCTCCAGACCTATTCTTTCCATAATCAAACTGCCCTATTCTATCCTTCTTATTTACTCTCTCTCTTTCCCTCATTTTCTTTGCCTCAATCTTTTAGGAATGCATCATCAATCTAGGGAGATCCATGTCTCTAATGAGCATAGAAATCCTACACTCCTTAACTACCAACTGAGACACACCGGTCATAAACTTACTCATGATTGACCTAGGGTCAGCCATCTGATCAGGGGCATACTTACACAACTGGTTGAACTTGAGCAATACTCTTTTGCTGCCATTGAGCCTTGCCTCAAGTTCATAAACTCTTATATCTTAGCTTTCCTCATCTCACGTGGGAAGAACTTTTCTAGAAACGTTTCCTAAAAAATCTACTAAGTCATAGGAGTTGCATTCTCTCTTCTACTCTTCTTCTACATCACTACCAATCATAAGCAATATTCTTCAGCCTATAGGATACATATTCTACACTATCCTTTTTAGAAACATGCATAATTTAGGTGATCTTCTTAACCTCATCTAGATAGAGTTGTGGGTCCTCACCTTCCTTTCACCCAAAGAACTCCGGCGAATTCATCCTCATAAAATCTTAAATTCTGGGTGCGGCTAAGTCCCCGTCTTGCTAAGGTGGGGCTGTCACCTGAGGATTTCCCTGAATGTTAGCTGTTATAGCTTGGGCTAGCGCCAGAAAGGCAGCCCAAAACTCTGCATGTGACATATTCTCATTCAAAGGATCTGTGGGCTGAGGTGAATGGTAATCATTTCTGTGTGTGTTAGATCAACGAGGAGGCATTATCTATCATATGAAAGAATAAGTTAGAAGCAGATAGAGATACTGAATACACGATAGATCATGAAAGATAAGATGTTTTCCTAAAATACTCCATAGCCTCTTTCTTATAGATGTAGTGTACTTCACACCGATGATCAAGACTCTACGTAATGTGGCTTGTTTGACTCCCTAGGACTCTCCAAACCTTAGGCTTTGATACCAAGTTTGTAATACCCCAAAATTTAATACAAGTACTTCTGAGCTAACTCTTGCAGCCTTTTTGTAAATCTAAATCTCAAATTCGAGAACGTATGAATGAAAAATCATAATAAATGTGAAAACTGTCTGAATTATCTGGGTATATCTGAATCATACTACTTCAAAAGACTAATAAAGCAAATACTAAAAATCTAAATACTGTAGCTGAGACATAAAACTAAATCTAGTAGTCCGACAAACCTCTACTAACCAAATCTAGAGAGTCACTAAGCAGGTCCCTAGCTGACTCAAACTGTCTAAAATGAATACGAAAATATCTATTAATAAACTAAAAATATGATTAGCTAAGTCCCCAAACTATGAGGACTCACTAACTGCAGAGATGTAGATGAGATGCTCAGAAATCACTCACGCTGCTGAGGATGAGCACTTGAACCTACATTATGAGACAATGTACCACATAGATATATATGCGGTTCAGTACTTTGATAATGTACTGAGTATATGGGGGTGAATGCAATAAGTGAGCAATATCATCACAAGTTATAAAATTATGCATGCTAAATTTAAATGACTAGGCTTGAGTGAAATCAGACATCTGAAGATCATAAATCATAAATAATAAAGCATATACTGTAAATCTTGTGAGCCATTACACTTAGTTCTGAAATCTGCATTCTGTTCTTAATTCTTAAATCATATAGGTAAGTGAAATCTGAAAACTTATTCTAAAAATCTTTACTGTTAGGGAGGTTCTCTTAACCGACATAAACCATGTGAGCTACATGGATTCCAACGTCTTAACCTCCTAAGAAAGAAATCTCACATTGGGGAGAGGTGTCATACTCTTTCCAGGGAGTATAACCTAATATAAGTGATCGATCGCAAGCTAAAACTATCATCCATATAGAAATAGGAAAATATGATAATCTATACTTACGTTGGATATGTAGTTCTATGGAAGATAGGGCATGCTAATCCACACATCCTTTTCGGTGCTAAATGCTACTCCCTTTTAAAACTGTATTCTCAAACCATTGGAAATGATCTTTTAAAATTAACATAAGGGTTCATATGGAAAACCAATCATGCATTTATATGAGTAAATCTGTAAATAAAGCTAATTATGAGTTCTGTAACTGTACTAATCTGTAAATTGGATTCCAAAGCTAATCCAATGACCAAAAGATCAAAGCTTTTCTAAAAAATTGAAAAAAATCTGTTCATAAGATGCTTAAAGCATCATCTTTCTTAATATAATATTATTCAATCTTAGGGTAGTAACCCATGCATCAATGTCATGGTAAATCATCATAATAATCATGCTTGATAATGTAAATATTGATAAAACAACTCAAACTCTGAAAATTTCAGCAATATGCGTGAAAATATGAACATAAGCATGGAATTCAACTTCTAAATCATTGAAAATATCATAAGCTTGTAAATAACAATAATGGGCATAAACCCTAACTTCAATTTCATGGAAACTCATATAAAATTCAGTAAATTCATAATTAAAATATGTTTTGGGAACAAGGATGAAAGGAGTATCCTCATTCATAATCCCACATACCTTAATTGATGATCTTTGATGAAAAGCTTGAATCTTGGATTCCTATAAATGCTTTGAAGATGAATTTCTAGAGTTCTTGTGTTGGGGATCCCAAATCTTGAATTTCTTTGAAGAATTAATGGAGGAATTTGGATTTCTTAGGGAGAAAGTTTGATGAGCTAGGGTTTTTCTTGAGAGTGATTTGATGAAAAGTGTATGTAAAGTACTTTGGAGGGGTTTAATTCACTGTTTAAGACGTATGAAGGGCTTGGAGAATGACCAAAGTATCCTTTTTTTAATAATTAAACGGATTTAAAAACACATATTTTTTCTAACTGGGTGGCCACCGCGACGCACCCCTATCGTGGTGGCTCACTGGAAATTGATAAATGGAAACTGGGCAGACTCTGCGATGCGGAGCCATCGTGGTGCCCCTTTGGAATGCCATTTTGACACATGGCGCGACGCGCCATTATCTCGCTGGACCTCTATAAATTGACGAATGGGAAATTGGACCTCTCCGCAATGCACCAATATCATGAAGGGCCACTGGAAATTGACCATCATCATCTAAACCCTCTACGCGATGCGCTAGTGAACAAAATGACGGTGTTTTATGACTGGAACTTAAAATAGCCATAACTCCTTCACTGAGTGTCGGATTTAGGAGAATTTGGTATCGAAGGAAAGATTATTCAATTTCCCATATAATAGGAAGTCTAAATATTAAGAATTCCATATGAAATAAATAGTATTCAATTCAAAAGCTATCCCTTTAACATTCTAGGGACTAATTTAAGCTAAGAAGGCATGGGGTATTACAGGGACCCACTTGGCAGTTTGGTGTCATTTTTGACCCATGGCATAATATTTCCATAATTGGTGTTATTATTATTGTAATAATGCTTAGATTTTGTTGTAATAGCTTCGCTCATGGAAGAAGAAGTTTCAAGAAAAGGAAAGGCAAAACTTGTTGATTCGTGAGGAATTTAGACTTAAGGTAGGTTAGGCTTACCCATAGTTAGATTGAGCTTGATTGTAGTATAATTATTTATATCTTGTGAGATGAGGCGGGGTCTTAGATGATAAATGGATGATTGGTGACATTTGGGATTAGTTGATTCTTGTTGGCTATTACATTTGTAAAATGTGATGCTTGACTATAACTTAGAACCTTGGATAGTTCTACTTGTAGTATCATGAATAGTATAAGAATACTTTAGTTTCTCTAATAGTTGAGAATGACGTTGTTGAATAACCTTAAGAGTATGTTGACCTAGATATGACTAGTTATGAATTGGCTTTAGTATTTGGGGTAAATTGGAAAGGACACTTGAAGAAGATTTTCCCTTATAGGCTTAGTAAGGATTAATAAGCCCTTATGGTGTGATTAGATAACCTAGCCTAATTCCGAGTAGAAGTTAGTCTTGTAGAAGTGAACTTTGGTATAATTGGGATTTAGGAGTGGGACTTGACCCACCTTAAGTTTAAACTATGTAATTCCTTAGTGACCTCGATACTTGAGGAACATCTAAGTTACGTTATTGAGGTTATAATGGTTAAACACGATTGTTGGTTTATGCATGTGGTTGATGTTTGGATGATGTGTATACTTGATTAATTTATCGCTATGATATGGATATCCTTGGAAAGTCTTATAAATTGAACCTATGGTTATTCTATCACTTGGCTTATTGATGAGTTCACCAAGTAAACCTCTAATTATTTTACCACTCTTGATAGGAGCCTAATGATTAAGCTAATGTTTATGTGAAGAATTTCCCTTTGGAGTTAGTATTGTGAAAAGTAGGAGTAGAAGAGGCATCTAGAGAGCATGCATTTGACTTATAATTGACTTTCTAATCAACATGTTAACTTGGAAAAGTGGTGAATGCATATATCATTTAGATACTCATGCTCATGCATCTACTTACATTATGTAGTGATGATTAATAGTAAAATATGATGTTATGTATTACCTTGCATCACTTATACTCTATCATTATGGTTTGTATATGCTTATTGAATTTTCTACATATGTATGTGTATAATGATGTTATGATGATACCCGGTGAATTCAGAGGATAAAATAATGTTATGACGATGCCCGGTGAATCCAGAGGATATAATAATGTTATGATGATTCCTAGTGAACCTGGAGGATATAATGATGTTATGATAATGCCCAGTGAATCCAGAGGATATAATGGTATTATGATGATGCCCAGTGAATCCAGAGGATATAATAATGTTATGATGATGCCCAATGAATTCGAAGGATATATTGATGTTATGATGATGCCCGGTGAATCCGGAGGATATAATGATGTTATGATGATGTCCGATGGATTCGGAGGATATAATAATGTTATGATGATGCCCAGTAAATTCGGAGGATATAATGATATCATGATGATGCCCGGTGAATTCAGACGATATAATAATATTTTGATGATGTTATATGTGGTGAGTATATATGAATACATGGTTGTATGTGTGTTTATGCCGTGTGTGGCTAAACCCATTTGTATACTTGGGACATGATGTCTTCCTTGGTAAATTGTTACCCATTCTTTGTCTTTAATCACTAGATATGAGGTGTGACCCTTGTTAACTCTAATTAGTAACTAAAACTAGATTATGCCGAGTATTGGGTTAAGTATAATTGATATATGTAATCTTGTGTAGAACCTAGGGCTCACCTAATAAATCTGCTTGACTTGGATAGATAGTTACATTATGGTATTTCTCCTAGAAAAATGGCTTATGTGATAACTAGTGTCTCTAATAAATGACTATGACTTGTAGGCTAGAAGCCTAGTGAACTAATTGGTGGACCATACATAGCTAAAATATGGAAACTAGTCCTTAAGGTTAGAATATGCTTAATAAGAATAGACCTAGTATTGTATAATGAGTGGTTAAGTTGACATCTAGTATATGATGCTGTGGTGGCTTAATTGTTGACTTATATAATTAGGAGGCTAACTAGAAGATGGCTTTATGATGGGTGAATAAATAATAGTGTTGGTAACTTGTAGTTTTTCTTTACTTGATGACTAGTAAACTTTTAGACTTGCAAACTATTGGCTCATAGAAATTGAGGCTAGATAGTATAGGCTAGGGATGAAGTTTATTAATGAATTAGAGATTAAATAACTATATAACTATGTTATGGTGATATCGGCTTCATTATGTCAAATTATAGTATTGATGATGATTGTAGACCTCGGTAAGAGGCCATGGCGGGAATGTACAATCCCGCGACCTTGGTGAGTGTTTTTGTGTAGTTGTGCCTTGATATGTTAATGAATTGATCTTTTGGTGTACTCTCCGATGGTATGGGAAGCCATGGCGAGTTCTTTGTTGTTAACCTTGAGTGTACTTTTTGGTGATATGGGATGTCCTGATAAGTTCTTTTGTGTTATACTCTACTGATGGTAGTTTTGTTGATTATGGTAATTACATGATAGTTATTATATATTTATGTGTGTGGCTTTACGCTTCCAAAATAATTACTCATGTTGAATAAATGTTATGATATATGTGGATATAGAATGTCGTACTATTGTTATAGCTGATTAGTTATTTAGATAGATATATCAAAGAAGATTCATGTTTGATTCTTTACCTTGAATTTAAGTTATTGTCTAACTTTATATCATCCTTATATTATAGTTTAGCTCAGTCGGCCAATGATGCCTACTGAGTGCCCATGTTTTGGTACTCATACTACACTTCTGTACCCTTTTGGTGCAGTTTCGATTTCTAGTTGTTGTCGTTGAGTCGAGATTATGCGGTGTTGATCATCAGGAGAAAGGGTAAGCTCTTAGAGTTCGAGTTGGCCTTTTCCCTTCTATCCTTCTTCTGTCTTTTGTATTTGAGACTAATGTATAATACTATTTAAGACCATTAGAGTTGTAATTTCTATTGTCGAATATAGATATACTCTTGTACTAATACTATCAGGTCATGGGATTGGTATTCGAATGTTAGTTATTTCTTTATGGAATGTTTTTTTTATATTTTGTTCCTATATAGGATCCATGTTGGACGTTCCTACCAAGGTAACCCATTGCATTGGCTCTGGGTTATGGTGTTGGCTTACCTACTGGTGGGTTATGGTAGGTGCCATCATGACTCAAAAATTAGGTCATGACATTTACATTACTACATGCATTGGGGATAATGCATAGGTTTAATTGGGGGTGGGGGTTTACCATAGTCACCACTAGTTATGGTTGTCATGTTTCAAAACCCATAGGCCATAGTATGAATGATGAAACGACATATGTGTATGTGTTTTTGTGTGCTGTTTAAGTAAGAAGAACGATGTTCATAGGTAGTCGATAATTTGTGCATAACATGTGCTAATGATTTAATTTGCAAAAAATTTATACCCCTTTTGAAAATTTTTATGATAAACTGTGTAATTTGGTGCGCGTGTGCGACTATTGAGAATTCCTTAATGGCATTAGAAGTAGGAACGAGATAACTATGGTGTGTAGTTGCATGAACTGGATAGGTAGTGACTGACAATGTTACCCTATATAAAGTGAGTATGAGGCATTACTTAGTTCCTGGAGTGTATGGAGTCCAGAACTTTCCTGGTTGCTTTTTCCTAGAGTGTAGGATGGTTGGTTAGGAAGTGATCATAGGCCATTTTTCTGATGAGTCCACTCAAGCCTAAAATGCCAAACCAAATGAAATATGAATCCCTTGATCCAAAAGTTGAGCCTAATTAAGCTATTTTTGTTGTTTACACCAATTTCACCTTCCCATTTATCTATAATAAACCTATTTTGGCCTTGGTCCTTCTTGGATACTGTGCACCTCAATCAGGCAAATCACCTAAGTTGAGGGTGGCTATCATTGGAGTGCGTAGGAAAAAATGAGTACGAAGAAAAAGGTGTAGATAGAAAAAAAATGAATAAGGGTGGGTGTGGTAAAAATAACAGAAAAAAAAAATAAGATGAAAGAAAAAAAAAGAAAGGCAAAGAGAATGAGAAAAGAAAACCACACCCGACCCAAAATAGGTGTGAAAAAGGATGAAAAGGGAGAGACAAGGGATGATTGAATAGAAAGATAAGAGAAAATATGGACCCCTAAGAAAAAATATTTCCAAGGAGGCTAAGTCACTTAAAAAGTTCCCAAACATACCATAACTAGACCCAAGCCTACATTAAAAGCCTAACAAAGTCCTATAGTGATCCTTGCCCGACCATCTAAAAAATTAGTTAAAGAGCATAAAGTCAAGGCAATGGCATTCTGTGTACACTGACTGGAACTTTTTTGGGACTGTAACAGTCTCTAGACCATCCCTAAAATAATAATCTGAATTAAAATGAGCGATACAGACTTCTTTGACTGCGAGGGTGCATGGGTAGCAATGTTAGGATACATATTTTTCCGAGTAGTGTATGTTGCTTAGTCCTAGTTGTTCTTCGCTAATGTAATGCCATCATTGGGTCTTGTGGGTCACACTGCGGTACTGGATCATTACACATGGTAGCATTTTAAATAGTGAGATAGAAGGGGGTAAAAATATTCTTATGCTGATTGATAAATCGTCTGCCAAATGTGTTATAGACTCTTTGAAGTTAAGCATCATATTTTTATAAGTTTGATTTTAGTTTGCTCAAGGAAACACGAATATTTTATGTTGGGGGTGTTGATGTGTCGGGATTTAGCAGCACATTCGATGCTTAAAATAAGGAATTTATGCTTAGACTTAGGTTATCTTGTTGGATATGATGTGTTTGTTGCATGATTGCAGGAAAAATAGATAAGAGGTGGCTTGAGTCAAAAAAGTAAGAAAAGTCTCAGAAAAGTCAAGTACTGGTCCTACGAGTTTATATGTCACTATACAACTCGTAGCCCAACTTATAAGATGAACAGTGTCTACAAGCTGAGAGAAGGAGCCAAGTAAAAGGTGACCACGACTCATAAGGAGTGTCTATGAGTTGTGGTGTACATCCATATTGACAACAGTGACCAAATATGAGATTATAAATTGAAGTCATAAAAGACTACGAGTCGTAAGGACAGATTACGAATCGTAGTGAGCAATCGTAATGAGACCAGTGTGCAAGTTTCTGAAGTGTGAGACTTAAGTAATATTTAGTGAAAACCATGAGTCGTAAGGATTGACTATGACTCATGGTGAGGAATCGTAATGACAATAGAATCTTAAAGCCTTGAAGATGAGAGTTAACTGGAATACCTACGACTAGCAGCATACGACTCTTAAGTAGACATTATGAGTCATAATGATTGCCGAGTTAATTTTTCTATCCATTTTTATTAGGATTTCTTTATTATTTTGAGATACTATAAATACCTTATGGTCATTCCTTTATTAGGTTAGGCACTTTTACATTACTTTTGATACTTTTAGCATACTTTAATCATTGAGATTTTGTTCTTGAGATTTTCTATTTCATATTTAATTAGAGATTTTGGATTTTACTCTTTCAACATTGTGAAATTAAATACATGTGTTCTTCATTGATTATCATGGAGTGTTTCATGAACATGAACAACTAAATCTCTTATCTAGAGTTGTGGGAACCTTGGTGGATTAGCTACGTAACGGAAGTGGGAGATTTACCTATTCTACTATAGTTGTGTGTATTGCAACCTTCTTCATATTAATTGGACCCAAGTTACTGCAGAATCTTCGAAGTTTCCTGTATTCAAGAACGTCCTCACAAGGGAGTTTAAGATTGGGAAAATGAGGTTACAACAGTGATTCGAAGCAATCAATCCTTGTCTAATCAACTCAAGACTTAAAAGGTGAGAATTATACTGATGTAATTGACAATGTATATCAAGGTGACACCTTGAGACTATAAGGTAAAGGGTGAAATCTATCAATGTGCTCACAAGACGATTAATAGTACATAGCTTGTCAACTTTGCATGCAAAGTAGGAGAGTAGGTAACTTGAACATGATAATCTTACGTAGTTGTGAAGCAAGGGGAAACACAGTACTAGTGTTCATCTTCTATTGTTTACACCTTCAAGCATTCAAGTCTGGCTTGTTATAGTTGACTTCAAATTCCCCCTATTTACTTTTATGCACAACTCGTGGATTTTGTTAAGTTTAAGATACTTTTTTATGTATTTCCTATGGGTTCGACCCAACCTAAGTTGGGTTACTATATTTGGCATCGATCGCAACGTACTTCTTTGAAGGTTAGTTTTGGGTGACATCAATTATGATGATGATGATAATGGTATTGTGAATTTTGTTGCATTTATCCTTGCATGTGAATTGCCTATCACCAGTATACACCTATATTTATCAGACCTATTGGGGCATCAAATAAGTATGGGTGATGACTATGACTTGTGGTGTGTTGCATGTTGATTGAACCTTCTGAGCCTGGGGCGGGGGGGGACACGTGATAGGCTCACCTTGGTATTTGGTTATCTAGACTAGACGATTACTGACATTGTTATTGATATTGTTATTATCATTGTTATGGCCAATTTATAACATATTGACTATTTATTTGGTATAGAGATTTGAGGTATGATTCTCGCCTCTACAATCTTATGATTTTATTACAATGCATGACTAGCTCATGATTTGACTTATGGGCTAGAACCCTGAGTATTCTAGCACTAGTTCCTTCTATGATTATGAGGTCTTAAAATGCTAGTATGATAATGTAGGCTATATATTGAGTTGATCTTATATATATGTATATGTATATCGAACAACATATAGCAATGGTATTAATGTATATCCTTTCCTCCCATTCATTCAAATTGTATATGTATTCATTTTCCTTGTATACCTACATATATCTTCCTTTTGCTCTAACTTTGTATATTGGCCAGTGATATACGACATAGTATTGAGATCCCCAAGTACGACTTGAATAAGATAGTACATTCTTATTGCTTCCTTAGCCTTACTATGTTAGTCTCTTTGACATGATTAGGATAGTTTATCCTTGTTATCTCATTGGCTTTATTATATGATTGTTGGAAACTTGGTTATAGTTTCTATTCTATTTATATGTTATGTGTATCTGCATTATCTTTGGACCTCAGTCAACAGTTTCCTACTGAGTACCATATGTTTGGTACTCATACTATACATCTGTAGTCTGCAGATTATAGTACGGGTTATTGTTGTTGATGTGCGCGTCGTACAGAGTATCCATGGTTCGAAGACTTAAAGTGAGATCCTGACGTTCGCAGTATTACTTACATCCCTCTTATGTACTAGAATAGTCTCTATATTGAATTCAAATCTAAGTTGTATCGGTATATTTATTTGTAATTCACTTTGAAATCTTGTTATGTAGAATCTCTTGTACTGATACCACCAGGTTTTGGGTCTATATTATGTAATTGGTCTTTTGTTATATCTTTTCCATATTCTTTCCTTATTTTATTTGGGTAGTCCGTTACTAGTTGTTTTGGACTATGGATTTGGCTTGCCTACTGGTGAGTTATAGTAGGCGCCATCATGATCCGAGAAATTGGGTCGTGACTATAATCCACAAAAAAGTCTTCTTTCTTTGACATCAAAGTACATTTAAAGGTGTGACTTGTTGTTTGCAAATCCTTTGGGATAAGTCTTGCCTCTAAGTCAAGGGTTATAGAATATCTCATAAATCAAGACACGATGTGGTAGTGTTAACTCTTGCCCATGAAGCGTAACTTGATGCTTTGAAAGTCGTTGGGTTAAGTCTTGCCTCTAAGACAAGAGTTATAAAACATCTCATAAATCAAGACATAATGTGCTAGTGTCAACTCTTACCATGGTGCATAACTTGTTGTTTAAAAGTCCTTAGGTTAGGTCTTGCCTCTAAGGCAAGAGTTATAGAGCATCTCATAAATCAAGACACAAGTGTTAACTCTTCCCCATGACGCGTAACTTGTTGTTTGAATGTTCTTGGGCTAAGTCTTGTCTGTAAGGAAATAGTTATAGATCATTTCATAAATGAAAACACAATGTGGTGTCGACTCCAACCCATGGATCGTAACTTGTTGTTTGAAAGCCCTTGATCTAAGTCTTTCTTCTGAGGCAAGAATTATAGCGCATCTTATAAACCAAGACATAATGTGGTAGTGCCAACTCTTAACCATAGGGCGTAACTTGTTGTTTGAAAGTTTTTAGGCTAAGTCTTGCCTCTAAGGTAAAAATTATGGAACATCTCATAACTCAAAGCACAATGTGGTAGTGTCAACTCTTGCCCATTGTACGTAACTTGTTCTTTGAAAGTTCATGCGCTAAGTCCAACCTCTGAAGTAATAGTTATAGAACATCTCATAAATCAAGACACAATGTGACAGTGTCAACTCTTTCTCGTAGGGCATAACATGTTGTTTGAAAGTCACTGGACTAAGTGTTGCCTCTAAGGTAAGAGTTAAAAACATCTCATAAAAAAACATAATGTGGTAGTGTCAACTCTTGCCCATGGAATGTTACTTGTTCGAAAGTCCTTGGTCTATATCTTGTATCTAAGGCAAGATTAATTGGACATCTCATAAATCAAGACACAATAAAGTAGTTCCAACTCTTGTCCATAGGGCATAACTTGTTGTTTGAAAGAAATCAAATAAAAGAAAAATAATAGAAGTTGAGGAAAAAGAAAAAATGAAGAAAAAAAATATATTTTTTTTAAAAAAATATTAATCAAAGAAATAGAAAGATAAAAGAATGAAGGAAAAATAAAATTGAGAGGAGATTAGGTGATAAATAAATAAATAAAGATTGAGAAAATAAAGGAAGAAAGAAGAAAAAATAAGAGAAAGGCTGAGAAAAATGTAAAAGAAAGTAAGAGAAAAAAACAAATACTAAAGAAAAACAAAATTTTTTTTTTTTTAAAACTAATGAAGCTGAGAGGAGAAAAGGAAAAAAAGAAAATGGTTGAGAAAATCTTTTTAAAAAATAAATAAAAATCCAAGTAAAATAAAAAGAGAGAAAAAAATTGAAAGATAATTAAGCATAAAGAGTTGTCTAAAATATTTGAGGCATATAAGGACAAATTGATATTTATTCTGTATAAAAAAAATAAGGAAAACTAATTTGTAAGATTTTTCTTATGGGGGATGATCACGCTCACCTACACCATTGTTTTGCTGTAGGACGATTGTTGTCAAATATAATAACTCAATTTTGAGTCGGGGTCGAATTCACGAGAAACAATGTGAATGGTGATTAAGTTCGAAATAAAAAAACTTGCAAAATTTGAACCTAAGATACCAGTATTTGGGGGTTTTGAATCAAACTTGTTTAAATAAAAGAAATTTGTAAAAAAAAATTGAGAGCAAACAACATATGGATAAAATCAAATGAGAAGATTCTTGGGGTTATGCTTTCCTAGGGGTAATTTCTGTATGGGTACATGAAATTAAGTTCCAATATTAGTTAATAGATATATGGGTAGGCTAGGTTAGGGGTTTTAGTGTTAGTCTTTCAACAAAACACCAAAATTTCATCTATGGATTCGTTCGAATACCTCATGGGCGTGGAAAAACAATCAATCTAAAACTTCAATTAACCATCCCTATTTCTAGGATGATGCTCAAGAGATAACATATTCACATACCATCCTTATTTCTAAGATAACGTTAAGGTATAAACTAAAATTAATTTTATTGTTCACAAAAACCTATCACCCACATTCCTCTTTCAAGGATGATGTGAGATCTAAAGAGGTACACAAATACCTCTTTTAAGAATGATATGGGTTTAGAAGAATTGGGGCTTTCACCCTTAACTTCCTTTTCAACAACCAAGCATTTATGAAACCCATTAGCATTGACTAAGAATTGAAACCAGCAAACAATACCCACACATAAATTGCACCCTATTCTAACATAACCTCAAAATAATTTTTTTTCTATGCATGAATTTAAAGAGAAGAAGATTCCCATATTTAAATTCAATTCTTCCATTGAAACTTAAATAGAGTAAACCCAAGCTTCACTTTTAATCTTTAACTAAATTCTCAATTGGAATTTTCAAATACAATTGTCTCTCCTCAATGTCAAAAACTAAAAATTAGAATCAAGATATATATTCAAGATGATGAAAATGAGCTAAAAACCCCTATTTAAGCTCCAATTCTACATTTGCCAATTATTACAAAAATGCCACCTTGTTCTTGATCTCTTTAATCAAGTTATAATTTTGCCCTTGAACTTGTTCCGCCATATCGCGATCTCCATCTCTTAACTGTCATCGCGATACTTTTATTGACGTGATCATCTCGCGATCTCCATTGATTGACTTGACTGAGATCGCAATCGCAACCCTCAGGCCGTGATCACAGTAATTAAGGGTCAATTTCTGATCCTGTATTTCATCTTTTGTTCTTTTTAGTCATATTTCTTCTATTTCACCTACTCCTCAGCTCATTTTCATCAAGTTTCCTTTCTCATCTTTCCATTTTAACCTTTACCTACACAAATAAGCATTAAGTAAGAAGTTAACGAAAAATTAATGAAAAAGCATGATAATTTAGGCTTAAAAGGTGCTAGAAAGTTGGTAAATTTACCACTCATCAACACCCCCAAACTTAAACTATTGTTTATCCTCAAGAAACCAAGAACAATTCAATGAGATTGGGTATTCAACTCAAGTCTACCCAAAAGAACGCTTTACTAAAGGAATAAGCTAACAAATCTCTAGAAAGACTTTCAAAACATGTCATGGAAACAAGTGAACCAAAATTTTTCAATAAGCACATCTTTATGAAGTAAAGATGCAAGTTTGTATAAAAAGAACCTTTTAAATCAATAAAGCATCTTAAGAGGAGACATAAAATATTCAAAGATTGTCTCAATCTTCACAATGCAACTTACCTCACTCATTTATCCAAACCAGTAGTAAGACTTCACCCTCTACCCAAAAGTGTCAATACCGCTCACAAGCAAGAGTTAGCTCCACATACACAGGACAATGAAATATCTAAAGGAGCTCAAATAATAAAATAATTCACACTCACTGTCGTAAAGAAATTCAAGCACAACGAGTAGAACTATAGGCTTGCCCTTTGTGTTTTTCACCACTAATGTAGGGTTACCTAGTTTAGAATCGCTAGGGTCTTGTGGGTCAATATTAAGGTTTAAGGTGCGGGAAGGAATATATATGGATAAAGTGACTAAAAAACCTCATTCAATGCAATCACTCAACCCTTTCTACCCCAAAATTTTCAAAACAATCTACCTTATTCTCCTTCAAATTATTTCCCATATTTCCCAACCTATTTTATTAGCATTTACCAAACAATTCAACGCCACCATTTTCTTTATTCATTTCTTTAAATTTTTTCAAGAGACTTTCAAACTTTAAGTTCTTCTTATCCCCTCCTCCCCTCCCCCCCCCATTATCACATTTCTCTTCACATTCAGAGGGCTAAGCTATACAACTATTCCATCAAGTATGTCTCTTATCTCTTAAGCACATTAATTGACCACCTTACAAACACCTTTATTGGCTCATCTTAGCACATAACATTCATCCCCTAAACTTGGAGTTTGAACCCCCCTTACATTTTCTCCCAACTACACAAACCCCCAAAACTTAGACTTTTGCCAATATTTCATTTCTTCAAATCATGTAATGCATCAAAGGAGGTTATGTTCCAAAAGAGAGATTTAAAAAAGGCTTAGGTGTTTAGTAAGGTTATCATTACAAAATGAAAGAGAAATGGGTCAAAAGTCTCAAAGGGGTTAACTAGGAGAAAATATTAAGGTGGAAATTTGGCTATGTGACGAGTCAAAAATGGCCCCCGTGTCATCCTCCAAACCAAGCTTGTCAAGGTTTTCGGTTTGAACACACTCGAGGCAAGTTCTAGACTATATTTATTTACGAGAATTATTCAAAAATCTCACCATACATAGCATCGTACTCATAGAGCAAGAAGTTTGTCTCCCAACCAATTTGAGAAATTTAACCTGAATATGTTACTCCGAGTCAAGGACTCATCCTTGTAAAGAGAGAGACAAAAATCAAATTTAATGGTCTCACTCAAAACAGAGCTCAAAAACATCCTTGATCTTTGTCACAAAGAAAACTATATTTTTGGTTTTTTTATTCAAAATGTTTTCATTTCTTGCCAATGAAATTTTAAAATAATTTTCAAACTTTGCCTCTTCCTAAAATAATAAAGAAAAACTTAGTTAAATGCAACACACCATTATCATTACACTTCATGGGATTCTTTCCTCACAACTTCACATATCGTCCATTTGGCTCATAGAACACTCATGGCACCAATAGAAATGCAAACGACCCTATATCATTAAGAATGGTTTAATCCAATCTATCATAGGGCAAGGAAAGCATTCATGTCTCTCGGGTTACTTAGACTTTACTCGGGGATGATATGATAAGCACATTAATCACTAAAACCATGGATGCAACATTCATCAACAATTTCAATAAAAAACCACCGATTATCCAACATTTAAGACCAATTGGACTCAAAACTATGCTCCAAAAATGATCACATAACACCCCAAGAAAGTTCACATTAACCTTTACAAGCACATAAGACGTTCCTCTCTTATCGACATTTTAACAAACACATGGTGCACATGAAAGAAAAAAGCTTAAATATAGAATAACAACACATGTGAACAAGATCGATGCACCAATTCATCACCAAACACAGCATTTGTAATCATACTAACACAATTAAATCACTCACCACTCAATTACGCAAACAAACCTCAAGTGGGTGTTTCATCGAACACATAGTGTGCACTAGCGTATGGAAGCAAGAGTTTGCAATTGAGCATGTAAAACAAGGCACACATTAAAAATTTTTCATCCCAATAACCATATTCTAGAAAATTAAGCTCAAACAAATTAAATTCAAACCAAAACAAACCATGGAATGTGATCATCATTTGTATTTTTAAAGAGAATTTCACAAAAGATTATACCTTGTAAGCTTACTTAAGACAGGAAAATGATAAAATTAAAGTCCAATATACTTATCCGGGGTTTCATTCTTTAGATAGCCTTCACAACTTATTCTATCACCTACAAACACTAAAAAACAAGCTAAAAATTTAATCAAAAACATTAGAAAATATCAAGAAAAATTCCTTAGGTTACCTTCCAAAAAGTGCCTTAGTTAAAGTCGCGAAACGACATCTTTTGACTATTATTTATGTCTCCATTTAGAAGATTTGAATCCTTTATCAAAATTTTGATCAACACATCTTCGAGGTACTTTGGGTAAAAGTTAGGACACAACGATACTTATTCTATCTCGCCACTTTGAAGACTTGAACCTTTTACCCAACTTCACATCAAACTTTCGAATAGGCTCGTTGGGTATTGGTGAGAACATTAAAAAATCACTTGTCAAACATTGGATTTTTCACTTACCAGCCTTCAAGTGCGGGACTTCATTTTGCCTTTTTTGAATGAAAAAATAAAAAATGTAAGAATCTTGTTCATCATTTCCAACGTTCATCATTTGCTTGGGTGGTTCGACTTTCATCACATCCACCAAGCATAATGTCGAAAAATGGTTGGAATGAGGTCATCTTCCCAATTTCGGAGTTGCATTCTTCATGACATTCTCACCTCGAAATGAACTAGAGTCTTTACAAAGGATTTGCTTGGCTTTTTCCTTCAACTCAAATATCAGTTCTTCAATTTTGGCATCCTTCATTATTTTTGATTTGGTTGGTTGGTAAATCACCAAGATTTTTTCCATATCAAGCCCACTATGAACCACATGGCTTGGTACCTGTTCCTTATCAACCTCATTTTGATGTTTGGGCATATCCATGATACTTGAAAGATCGACCTCCTTACACACTTCTTTTTTTTACACTCCATTCCAAACACCGCCATGGATTGATGCATGTCCTCCTCCATTATAGTCAACCGATCCAAGAGAGTTAGAAGCATTTCTTTAACAACATTGTTATTGGCACGTTGTTCTTTCTTTATCATATCATGAGACCTATCAAACTCATAAGAAGACCTATCATTTTCATTAGCATAACTAGGGAAGGGGGCATTTGGACAATCACTCCAATGTCCATCTCGACTACCACATAAAGAACAATTATACTCCTAATAGGATCGAGATGGTGCGCACACCTCTTTTCGGGGAAAATATTTTCAATTTTGCCAAATGTAGGTTCCACCACAATAGGACATGGATCATCAAGATAATATTTGCAACCACAAAATTCATATTCATTCCAAGATGCCATAGTAACAAGTAAACAAAAACAAAAATCTACCTAACACAAGACATAAAAGAAAATCACAAATAAATATTTACAAGTTTGAATCCAAGTAAGTAAGCTAAAATTTCAAATAAACTCAATATGCAAAATTGTTCCCCTACAACGACGTTATTTTTTATCCTGTTCACCTACACCATTGTTTTGTTGTAGGACGATCATTGTGAAATATAATAACCCAACTTTGAGTTGGGGTTGAATCAATGAGGAACAATGTGAATGGTGATCGAGTAAGTTCGTAATAAAGAAATTTGCTAAATTCAAACCTAAGATACAAGTATTTGGTGGTTTTGAATCAAACTTGTTTAAATAAAAGAAATCTATAACACTAAATTGAGAGCAAACAACATATGGATAAAACCAAATGAGAAGATTCTTGGAGTTATGCTTTCCTAGGGGTAATTAGTGTATGGTTACATGAAAGTAAGTTCCAACGTTAGTTAATGGATATATCGGTAGGCTAGGTTAGGGGTTTTAGAGTTAGTCTTTCAACAAAACACCAAAATTTCACCTGTGGATTCATTCAAATACCTCATGGGTGTAGAAAAACAATCAAACCAAAACCTCAATTAAGTATCCCTATTTTTAGGATGATGCTCAAGAGATAACATATTCACGTACATCCTTATTTCTTAGATAATGTTAAGGAATAAGCTAAAATCAATTTTATTGTTCATAAATACCTATCACCCATATCCCTCTTTCAAGGATAATGTGGGATCTAAAAAGGTACCCAAATCCCTCTTTCAAGGATGATATGGGTTTAGGGAAATTAGGGATTTCACGCACAACTTACACTTCAACAACCAATCATTTATGAAACCCATTAAAATTGACTAATAATTGAAACTTGCAATCAATACCCACACACAATTGCACCCTATTTAACATAACCCCAAGAAAAAAAATTAGCTATGCATGGATTTAAGGAGAAGAAGATTACCCATATGTGCATTTAATTCTTCCATTGAAACTTAAATAGAGCAAACCCAAGCTTCACTTTCAATCTTTAACTAAATTCTCAATTGAAGTTTTCACATACAATTGTCTCTCCTCAGTGTCAAAAATAAAAATTAGAATCAATATATATGTTCAAGATGATGAAAATGAGCTAAAAACCCCTATTTAAGCCCCAATTCTACATTTGCCAATTATTACAAAAATGCCACCTTGCTTTTGATCTCTTTAAGCAAATTACAATTTTGCCCTTGAACTTGTTCCACCATATAGTAATGCCATCTCTTAACTACAATCGCAAAACGTAATCGGGATGATCATGTCACGATCACGACCCTCAGGCCGCGATCACGGTAATTGAAGGTCGATTTCTAGGCTTGCATTTTAGCTTTTGTTCTTTTTGCTCACATTTCTTCTCCTTCACCTACTTGTTAGCTCATTTTTATCAAGTTTCCTTGCTCATCTTTCCATTTCAACTTTTACCTACACAAATGAGCATTAAGTAAAAAAGTTGCAAAAAATTAATAAAAAAGCATGATAATTTAAGCTTAAAAGGTGCTAAAAAGTTGGTACATTTACCACTCACCAGGGGATAGAAAATCAATGCAACCCATTATCGAGGTCATTTATATAGTTTACCCCATATCCTTGCGATTAATTTGAGTGAAATATTTAAATGTTGGCTATTGTCAAGTAATTAAAATTGGTTTGATCTTCATCTTAGTGGGTCTGAAATGGACAGAAAAATTTTTGTTGACACTACTAAAGGATCACTATTTTTCTGTTGAAATTTCTCACTACTTGTCATGACCAAAAAATATGGGTCATAATGAAACCTATCGCGGCTAAGCTTTGACAAGTAAGAAAATCACCCAAATAGAAATGAAAAAGAAAACATCATCAAATCCGAAGACAAGACTTCTAGAACAAAGTCGAACTATATATACACAATAAATGAAGAAGCCTGAATGTCAAAACAATACATAAACCATCCCAAAATCCGGTGTTATAGTGTAAGAACAATCTACATACAACTCGAAGTCTAAAAATACAACTTATAATCTAAAAAGGGATACAAGTCTATCTTAGAATACAAAAAAAGTCATAAACTAGATAAGATGGGGCAGAAGTCGACTCTGGAAGCAAAGAGCGGAGACTACCGGGAAAATATCCAGTTAGTTATCCTGCAGCGCACTCTTACCTAGACCTGCATTGAAAAGGCACAGTAGGGATGTGTAAGATTCACGTGTACACAGTAGGTATCATAGGGCGACTGAGAAAATTAGAAAATAAGGTTTATAAACTACACACTATAGGCACATCACCTGTAATAGAAAAATATCCCAAATGATAGCCGACACTGTCTCCACGAACAGTTCTAAATATAAGCACATATACCAAGTACAAGTACGAAAAAGAGGCACCAAATAGATATACATCAAATTAAACACAAAAGTACACCACGAAAAGTGCATAATCTATGAAATGCAATGAGAATAATAATGATGATGATGATGCGATAAGTCCAGGGTTGTCGCACAACCTCTGTATACACCTACTGAGTAATGATCCCGAGGTAGGATCTATGGAGGTTTACAATCCATATACAATCCAATAACCAATGCCAATATCAATTCAATATCCATAACTCCTCTTCTACACATGATATTCGGTAGAGCATTTTTAAAGATGTCACATTCTTGTCAGAAAACCAGTATTTCCATGGTGGTACAAATGCCTCATTAATGTATATATGCTATGCGGATGTAATGCTCATAATGAAACCAAAATGAGAATTTCAAATCTAACCAATACATAAGCACATGAGCTAGAATACACTCAACAAGCCAACCATCTATAATCCAATAAATTCCATGTACCATTAGGGTGAGCTAAGCTAGTATTCTGTCAATGATACCACATGAATCCTAACTTAGGCATTTTCACTAGGAAGAAAGCAACCAAATATATATATACAAGGCCAAAAAAATCATATAAGACCCTCACCCGGGTCACATCTAGTAGATAATGTCTCAAACACCAATAACAACAACATAGGCCCCCACATAGGCATATAACAATAATAACACCAATCATGATTAGTACCCATACCCTTAGCATGCTTTTATAATTATATTAACTATACAACCCAGTCTGAAGAAAGTTAAACCAAACCTACCTCGCATGAAGAAAACCCATTCCAAAAGCCTTCAACACAGAGCCTTCCCCTCATGAACGACCTTAAAACCAACTAAAACATACAAATATAGAATAAATACAAAAGAAAACCAACAATACCTATATTGCCTATTTCTGAGTTGGGGTCAAAACAGATCCCCGAAATGATTTTTTTTTAAAAAAGGTTAAAACTAAAATTCTAGTTCACAAACATATTACTCATGATTCAAGGAAAGCATAGAAGAAAACCAAGTTAAAACGGATTTAAACGGGGTTTAAATTTAAAGAAAGTCATTTTAGGCCTTCCGAGCCAAATTTCCAAATTTGACTTTCGAAATTATATTTTAACAAGCTTTAGATGACAGAATCAAAGTAAAATAATAGAAATAGGGATTTGGAGCTTACCCAAGCTTGAAAATGGAAGGAAATACTTAAGAATTCTAAAACCCAAAGCTCCAAGTCTAAAAGATAATGGAAATGAGAAAAAATCTTTTTATACACTGTACCAGCATTGATCGCTAAAAAAATCAAATAGCCTCTTTAGAGATCACTGCTAAAGCAGTCACATACCACTTTAGAGGTACCCACTTATGTGTCTGAACGCTAAAAAGGACAAGGGGCCACTTTAGCAGCCTCCGCTAAAGCGGACAAGGGGACGCTTTAACGGCCTCTGCTAAAGCAAACAGGGGGATGCTTTAACGACCTCTGCTAAAGTAGAAAAGGCTTACTCAATTTCCCCTTAGCAGTAGGGAGCCAGGTCGCTAAAGCGGCCAAAATAGTGTTTTAGCGGCTGCACCAGTTGGGTGGTGCACTAGCTAGACTCTGCCAACCCCTCAAGATTTATCCAGAATCTCGAGAATGGCAACAAACTGTGCTACCTTATTAAATTTGATGCTCCGAGCACAATGACAACATCAAATTTTTAAGAAAAGGTCATTTCCACAGAATTGACCTCCGATATCTAATTTTACAAACTTTTGATTTGAGGGTCGAAATGAAATATAAAAGCCATAAAATCACACCAACCACGCTACTAATCCAAAATTAACATTTCGGATCAACTGGCGTAGTCCATTTTGTCATCTGATGCATAGAACAACAAATATTGACCAAAGTCAACTTTAAAGGCTTTTTAACCTCCAAAAACTATAAACTCTCACAAATCATATCAAAATGAATTGAGAACCATTATAATTATCCCCACACACCATAAATATCATGTAGTGACCATAGGGAGGGGTAAATCATCAAATCACATTAAAATGAATAATTCACAAAAAAAATCAAGTTGTTACATCATCCACCAATAAAAATCTAGTTTGTCCTCGATCTAAAGACAAGGAAAATACCTGAATAAGTGAAAACCTAAGGATAACTATCATGCATATTGGACTCATCCTCCCAAGTAGCCTCGTATATAGTTTGGTGTTTCCATTAGACCTTAACCACCAAAATATCTCTAGAATGCAACCGCCTAACATCCCCGGCTAGAATGAAGACGAGCTCCAAAACAAAGGCAAATCTCTCATCTAACTGCACTTATTCCTGACAAATGAAATAAGACTCATCTGAAATATAGCACCATAGCATAGAAATATGAAATACTAAATGAACAACCGATAAATCTGGGGGCAATGCTAACTCATAAGCTACATACCTAATAGTCCAAAGGATCTCAAATGGTCTAATATATCTGTGGCTAAGCTTTCCTCTCTTTCCAAACCTCATCACACCTTTCATGGGAAAAAACTAAAGAAAAACTTGATCACCAACATTAAATCTCAAGGCACAAAGTCTATGAAACACATAGCACTTTTTTCTTCTCTAAATCGCTCAAAGTCTATCTTGAATGACCTAGACTTTATTAAAGGACTTGCGAAGTAGGTACGTACCTGGAGCTTCAACCTCAGAAATCTCTAAACAACCAATTGGAGAGCGAAAATGCCTACTATACAAAGCTTAAAAAAAACCATCTCAATATTGGAATGGTATCTATTATTATACACAAACTCCACAAAATCTAGATGTTGCTCCTACTTACCTCCAAAGTCCATAACACAAGCGTAGAGCATATCTTCTAAAACCAGAATAGTCAACTCCAACTGGCCCTTAGTCTGGGGGTGAAAAGTTATGATAAGATCAACCCAGATGCCTAACTTCTCCTGAAATGCCTTCCAAAAGTGATAAGTGAACATTGAACCTTTATCTGAGATAATGGATACCGGTATACCACTGAGATGAACTATTTCACGAATACAGAGGTAGGCCAACCTCTCAGTACTAAAAGAAACCTAAACAGAAATTAAATAACAAGATTTTATCAATTAATCGATGATGGCCCAAATGCTATCAGAAACACAAGAAGTATCAACAACTAAGTCACGAAGTCTATAGTGATCTATTCTTATTTCCACTCGGGAATAGGTAACCTCTAAAGCAAACTACCAAGCCTCAAACACTCGAGCTTTACCTGTTGGTAACATAAGCAACCAGATACAAAATCCGCTACTTTCTTATTCATACCACCCCACCAGGAGTGCTGTCTCAAATCACAATACACCTTAGCCATTCTTAGATGAATAGAATACCTAGAACAATGAGCCTCTTCTAATATCAATCTCTACCAATCACCCACTCTAGGCACATAAACTCAGCCTCTAATCTGCAAAACACCATCCAAATCAAGTGAGGCTTGCTTATCCTCACCACTCAACACCTTATCCTAAATCACTCTCAAGCCAACATCATGAAATTGATGAGCTCGAATCTGCTGCATCAAAGAAGATCTAGCCTCCACAAATTCTAAACCACATCCATGTGTCAAAATATCAAGCCCAACCATCTGGTTAACCAAAGACTAAACATGTAAGATCAAAGGCCTCTCCTACGTAAAACAAATATGCTAAACTACACATTCTAGTCGACTTCTGGTTCAAGGTATCCACAACCATGTTAGGCTTGCCCGAATGATAGAGAATAGTAAAGTAATAGTCCTTAAGCAACTCATGACAACATCGTTGCCTCATATTAAGATCTCGCTAGGTAAAGAAATACTAAAGGCTATGAAGATCTCACAATATACTCCATACAAATAGCGCCTCTATAATTTTAAAGAAATTACAATCGTGCACAACTCTAAATTGTGGGTACGGTAATTCTTCTCATGGGGCTTTAAGTGAAGAGAAACATACGCAATCACCTTGCCCTTTTGCATCAACACTGTACCGAACTAACACCTGAAGTATTACAAAAGATGGTAAAACCCATGCCCTCTTTGGGTAAAGTAAAGATAAGAGTTGAGGTTAATAACTCCTTAAGCTTTTGAAAGCTCACCTCACAAACATCAATCCACTAAAATGAAATCCTTTTCTAAGTCAACTTAGTCAAAAGATATACAATAGATTAAAAACCCTCAAAAATGTTAATAGTAGCTTGCTAAACCAACAAAACTCTGAATCTCAAAAGGAGAAGAAGGTATAGCCCAATCAGGAACCACTGCAATCTTGGTCAGATCAACCATGATAGCATCCTTGGTACCACATGCCCAAGAAAGAAAGAAACTCCTACCAAAACTCACACATGGAGAACTTAGCATACAACTTCTCATCTCTTAATCTTTGAAATACAATCCATAAATTCTCTTTATGGTTAGCCTCACCCTTGGAGTAAACCAAGTAATCATATATAAATACAATGAAAAAAGAGTCGAGCAGTCGAAACACCAGTTAATAAACTCTATGAATGTGTCTGGGGTATTGGTCAACCTAAAGGACATAACCAAGACTCAAAATGACCATATCGAATTTGAAAAGCTATCTTTGATATATTTAAAGCTTTATTCCTCAACTGGTGATACTCGAACTTCAAATTAATCTTTAAGAACACCAAAATAATTTGAAGTTGATTGAATAAATCATCATTACGTGGAAAAGGATACTTATTCTTAACTGTCAGCTTGTTCAACTATCGATAATTAATAGACATATGCATAGACACATCCTTTTTCTACACAAACAAGATAGGCTCACCCCAAAGTGATACACTAGGTCATATAAATCCTTTATCCAATAACTCTTGTAACCGATCCTTTAATTCCTTCAACTATGTTGGGGCCATCCTTTAAGAGGAAGTGAGATGGGCTTGGTGCCTGGCTCAACTTCAATAGCAAAGTCAATATTACGATCGGAGGCATACCAGGCAAGTCCATAGAAAAAAAATCCATGAACTCACGGATAAAATGAACAGAGTCCAAAGAAGGAGGTGAAGCAACACTAGTACCACGAATATAGAACAAATATGACAAACATCCCCTCTTAACCAAGCGACGAGACTAAAGGAAAGATATAACTCTCTTGGTACTAGAATAAAGCACACCCTTCCAAGATACTTGGCACATCGGGTGGAGCTAAAGTCATGATCTTAGTATAACAGTATAGATTAGCATAATAAGGAGCGAACCAATCCATACCCAAAATGACATAAAAATCTATAATATCTAGGATGATCAGATCTACCCAAGTCTCATGCCTAGAAAAAGTCACAACACAGGATCGGTGCACACGACATACCACTAAAGATTCTCCTTTAAGGGTAGATACATGGATAGACACAATAAGAGGCTCACTAGTAGAATCAAAATCCAAAGCAAAATATGCAGACACATAGAAGAAAGTCGACCTTAGATCAAATAATACCAATGTAGAAATGAAGCAAACATGGATAATACCTATAATAATAGCATTGGAAGCATCTGTATCTGGTTTGGAAGGTAAAGAATAGCACTGTCCAGGTCCCCTACCTGACTGAGCAGACCCACGACCATCTCTACAAGCACCAACTATGCACACCTATAGTAGTACCTCTACCTCTCTGCGGGTCTCCGTTTACTGCTGATATGAGAGAAAACTTGAAAACAAGATGGGGATAGTCCTTGGTTCGATGGATAAACGCATTACACATATAGAAAACTCTGAAGCCTAACTTAATAGGAGGAGGTACGACTGGTGCTAGAATGAACTCCCTAAAACATTGAACTAGAAGACCTATTATCTGAACCCTGCAAGGTTGCCTGCACCGGTATACCATAATACTAATGGGAACATCTAAGATCTCTGCCTCGAGGAGTGCAATTACTGAACTCACCCTGATGGCGCACCCTTTTGGCACCTCCCTAAGAAGCTCACAAAATAAACTCAGTCATCTTTGTATGCTCCATTACACTTTGAAATGATGCCCTTACACTACCATCTGGGCAGTAGCCAACTAAAGTGAAATATCTAATCCCATCATGAACTGCTGAATCTTTTCATACTCGGTGACAACATTGGCAAAAAAATATCTAGACAAGGCACGAAAACATGCCTCATACTCTGCAACAGTCATGGAGCCCTACCCCAAATTATCAAACTCATCTCTCATCTAATCCCTCATACTAAATAGCATATACTTATCTGAAAAGGCCTCAGCAAACTGTTCCTAAGATATCTATAGAGAACGCAGAGGTATACAAATAATAAGTGATCTCTACCAATATCTGGTTACACCTTTCAAAATGGTAGGTGGTGTAAGTAACTCTATGTAACTCAAGCTATCCAAGGTTATGCAACTTCTCCCAAAAATTAATTAAGAAATAATAATCATCCTCGCCCATAACATAACTGAACCTGGGTGGACCTAAGCAAATAAAGCTTTCAAACCTTTTTCGATCCTTAAAAGACATAATTGTACTCATAATAAAAGGAGGCATAGTAAATCTAGCTAGATGAGATCCCACCTGAGGGGGTAACATAGATGAAGGCTAAACTCATGATCTTGGAATACCATACTCGGATACTAGCACAGAAGGAGGAACAACACTCGAAGTCTGTAAAGTACCATAAGCAGATATTGGTACAATTGGAGGATCCACACTCGAAGTTGGAGGAACACCATAGGCAAGATTTGGCATAGATGGAGGTACAATACTTGGAGCTGGAGGAACACCAAGAACAATCAAACAACACCCTCCAAATGAGTCAACAAATGAATTAATAACCCCTTTAAGACGAGGGAAGATGAACTTTATGGAATACGAGTAGGCCTCATATCTCTAGTATGATCAACATGAGGATAAATGGGGATCCCTCTAGTACTACCTCTAGAAGGGTTAGATCCCCGTACTTATCCTCTATCTTGGTCTCGTCCATGACTCACAACTCGCCCCCTAGACTAGGCTCTCTCTCCGAATGATGGCTCAGTATCCTTAGCCTCATGAGACCTAGTTCTCACCATCTGCACAGAAATAGTGATACATAATTTAGAACACAAGGTATGAAAGATCCGCATAGTAAGGAATAAAACAAGAAAGTTTTTTAAAGATATATTATAGCTTCTCAGATATAGATATGGACATATACATAGTGATTCACGAGAATCTACCAGGCCCCCTATTCTTACATTGATGAAACCAGTGAACCTGACTGCTCTGATACCAATTTGTCACGACCCTAAAACAAGGGTTATGATGACACTTATCGCGACTAAGCCTTGACAAGTAAGCCAATCACCCAAACTAATATGAAAAGAGAAAACATCATTAAATCTCAAGGCAAGACTTCCAGAACTAAGTCAAACCATACATTCAAAATAAATGTAGAAGCCTGAATATCAAAACAATACATAAACCATCCCAAAACCTGGTATCATAGTGTAAGAATAATCCACATATAACTCGAAGTCTAAAATTACAACTGATAATTCAAAAAAGGATACAAGTTTGTCTATGAATATAAACCAATACATAAACTAGATAAGATGGGGTAGAAGGTCGAATTTGAAAGCAAAGAGCAGCCACTACCTCAAAAGTATCCAATCATTGCCCAAAAATCAGCTGTCGTGCAGTGCAATAATACCTGGATCTACATTGAAGGAGCATAATAGGGATGGGTATAGTTCACTTGTACTCAATACGTATCATAGGCCGACAGAGCAAAGTAGAAAATAAGGTATATAAAATACACACAATAAAAAAATATGGCAAAGGGTAGCCCACACCATCTTTCCTAATAGTTCTAAATATAAGCATATATACCAAGTACAATTACAAAAAAGAAGCACCGAACAGATATATATAAATACAACACGAAAGTACAATACAAAAGGTGCATAATATATGAAATGTAATGAGAATGATAATGATGATGATGATGTGATAAGTTTGAGGTTGCTTGGAAAACCTTCGTATACACCTACCAAGAACTGCTCTCGAGGTAGGACCCATAGGGGTTTGCGACCTATATACAATACAATAACCAATACCAACACCAATCTAATATCTATAACTCCCTATAGCACATGATCTTCAACAGAAATTTTTAAAGATGTTAGAAAAATTAGTATTTCTATAGTGGCACCAATGCCTCATGAATGTATATATGATATGAGAATGTAATGCTCACAACCAAACCAAATGAGAAGTTCAAATCCAACCAATACACAAGCATGTGATCTAGAATCTACTCAATAAGACGGTTATCCATGATCTAATAAAGTCCATGTACTATTAGAGTGAGCTAAGCAAGTAATATGTCAATAATACCACATAAATCCCAACTTATAAATTTCCACCAAGAAGAAAAAAAATAAAATATATATACACAACGCCAACAACATCATACAAGACCTTCATTTGGGTCACCCATAGTAAATTATGTCTCAAACACCAACAACAACAACATAGGCCCCCACACAGGTACATAACAATAATAACACCATTTTAATGATTATAACCCATACCCTTAGCATTCTTTTATATCAATACTAACTACCCCACCCATTTGAAGAAAGTTAAGTCATAAACTATCTCGGATGAAGAAAATCTAATCTAAAGCCTTCATTGTAGAGCCTTACCCTCAGAACTACCTCAAAACCAACTAAAATATACAACTATATAATCTACGCATAAAAAAAAAAGCTAATGATACCCATATATTCTATTTCTGTGTCAGGGTCAAAATGAACCCTAAAATAAGTTTTGAAAAAGAAGGGTTAAAGCCAAAATTTTAGTTCATAAACATATTACTCATAATTCAAGGAAGCCATAGAATAAAATCCAAGTGAAAATGAGTTTAAAACGAGGTTTAAATTTGAAAAAAACCATTTTAGGCCTTCTAGGCCAAATTTCCAAATTTCACTTTTGAAATCGTATTTTAACAAGCTTTAGATGACAAGAATTAAAGTAAAATAATAGAAATAGGGATTTGGAGTTTACCCAATATTGAAAATTGAAGGAATCACCTAAAAATTCTAAAATTTGAATCTCCAAGTCTCAAAAATTGTGGAAAAATAAATAAAAAAACTATTTCTATATAGTACAAGCAATGATCACTAAAGCAGTCAAATGGCCACTTTAGCGATACCCGTTTGCATACCAATCTGCTAAAGCAGATAAGGCCCGCTAAAGCTCCCCTTCCCAACATGGATCCATTTTGTTAAAGCAGCCAAAATGGTATTTTAGCCCCCACCGCTAAAGCGGTCAAAATGGTGCTTTAGCGATCTCACCAGCTAGACTTGAAAATTTTTTAAGTCTCTGCAAATACCTCGATATTCATATAAAATCTCGAGAACACAAAAAAATTATGCTACCCTATCATGTTGGACTCAATGAAGGTTTCAAATTTTCGAAAAAAGGTTGTTTTCACAAAATTGATCCCCGAGACTCAATTTCACAATCTTTCGAACTATGGATCAAAATGAGGTATAGAAGTCATACAATAACACCAAACACTCCACTAATCCAAAATAATAAATATTGATCAAAGTCAGCTATAAAGCCTTTTTAACCACCAAAAATTACAAAAACACAAAAATCACACCAAAATGCATTGGGAATCACGCCAATTATTTTCAACCTTAAAAATATCACGTAGCAACCACAAAAAGGAGTAGAATGGTCAAATCACATAATAATAAATAATTCACAAAAGAATCATGTCGTTACACTACTTGTTCTTACATATATTCTATTGAGTTAGTGACAAAAAAATAGTAGTGTGAAAATTTAAAAACTTTCTCTAGTGAGCTGGTTCAATGGTTAATGAGTGAAAAAATCATATTTTATAGCATAAATTTTGAAAAGAAAATCATATTTTATAGCATAAATTTTGAAAAGAATTCAGCCGTGGTCACTTAGCTTTGTGTCTATTACACAAAAGTTATTTTTTTTTCTTTCATTTCACAAAAGTCATTTTACTTTGCCCCAATCATCACAAAGTCAGTTTGATCGAATTCTATAATAACTTAATTGTAAAATGATATGGCAATCTTATTAATACATTTGCTTAATTAAATAAAGTTAACATACTAAGCCAACATTATATACGTAATGGAGTATATATTTAGCCCATATTCAATGGTAAGACCTGACCAATATTGAATAAAAAACTTTGACCCACTCATTAGCTTGAATAAAACCTTAACAAAATATTATGATTATACGAGTGTTCAAGGTTTGCATAAAAATCAATCCAAACAAAAAAACCGAACCAAATCAATTTTTATTTGATTTGACTTGGTCTTACAATTTTAAAAACCAATAATAATTGATTTGATTTTGTTAAAACATATCGAAGAAATAATTGAACCAAACTGACTCTCTCTCTCTATATGTCTGTACGTAATATATTATTTTTGTGAATAATTTTAATATGTTATTTATGTTTTCATCAAAATTTATTTATAATTAAATATCGTGTATTAGATATACACTATGTTACTTTTTTATGTGGTAGTATTCGGATTTATTTTTTCCTTTTTAATGAATTATTGTATTTTTTTCATTTTGAATGTATTGTTATCTTTTTTTCGTTTGAATGAATGGTTTCTTGTATTTTTGTGTATAGTTGAGGACCGAACAATTGAACCAAACTGAGCCCAAACTGATAACAATCAAATTGAAACATATATATTATATTTGGTTTGATTTGATTTTAATAATGTAATAATCAATTATATTACATTAATTTTGATTTTGACCAATTATCGATCCAAACTGACCTAGAAAAAATCCTAAATCTGAAATGATTTTTTTGGTTTTAGTTACTCATGTTAACTTGTTCTATTTTACCCTTATTTATACAAATTTCTCTTTTAGTTTCATAAAGATATCAACCAAAAATTTAAATGAAAACAAACTCAACAAGCTGGTCCAATCTATTAAGAAAGAGTGTTAATATTCTTTCATCATAATTCATATAATCTATTGCGGGAATTGGGTTGGACATGTATAAAATGAGTCAAGATATGGTAATATTTAACATATTTTCTTAAACCCAAATTAAGAACTATTTTATGTTGGTACCTCATTTTCAAGGTGAGATTATTATAAAATCTGATCAAAGTGACTTTTGTGATTACCAGAGCAACATAAAATGACTTTTGTGTAATAAAAGAAACAAAGTAATTTTTTTATTATGGACACAAGCTAAGACCATGAATGAAAGTTTCAATTGATTCACGGTTAGAAAAACTTTTGTTTCTAATAATGTGAGTAGTCGTTATTAAACACAACATGGGCTGTTTTGGAATGGAATAGATTTCGATTCCCTAATTTTGGATATTGTTATTTGATTTATTGTTTATGAACACACGATTAATTAATTTATAGTCATGACTTTTATTTATTTTGGATTCAAAATTTTATTGATCGTTAAATATTCTTTTGATTGTCATATTGGCAGATTTGTGTTCTTGCAATAAATACTTACTCTCTCTCTCAATTTATGTGACCAATTAAAATTTTGAGATTTAAACTTCTAAATTTGATTTTGAATTTAGACATAGAAGCTTTCAAAAATTTTAAACTATTATTTGAATATTTGAAAACTATATATACAGAACTATAAGAATGTTTGAATGTTTTAAAAAGTTAAAATATTTAAAGACATAAAAAATCCTAATAAAATAAAATCTATGTTAGAACTTGAAATTTGAAGATACCTATACCCAAAACCCAAAAAAATTTCCTACCGGGGTCTTCCACTGATGGCCATGCTGGCCACTCATCAACCATCAACGACAACGGTTGACTAGTCCATTCAAGATGCACCACCCAAGTACCCGTACTAAATACCACCATGTCATCAAATACCTTGAATTATTTGAAAATACTAAAACCTGAAACAGAATAATATACCAGCATGCCCAAAAAGAGATTTGCCTACGACCAGAGTTAAGCCTATTTGTCACGATCTGGACTAGGACCTAGTCGTGATGGGTATCTCGAGCTCATCATGGATCGGAGACCACCCCCTTAGCCTAACCTTAAGAACACAATAATGATAATAATAAATCAGAAGTAAACCAATCCAATAAAAGAAATGTGTTTAAAACCAAGAGAAATAATACGAGTCAAATAAAATGACCAAACAACCCACACTTGTCCACAAGGCCTCTAAAATTAGAATACCAAATTAAGTCGGGACATGCCCTTGACCATGACACTAGAACCCTTTAATTCCCAAAATCTGAAAATAAGCCTAATGAAATGGTAAAGCTTTCCGAATGATGGAGGCTAACCACTTCACAACAACTCAACCAATATCCGTACCACCTAACACTGCACAAGGATAAGAGAAATGTCTTTGGACCTAACATCATGAAATGATGTAGCGCCCTAGGATGGTCAGTGGGATAAGCACTGACATGTAACTCAGGGAGAATGATAAAATATTGACATGTTCAAAATCAGTCAAACCACCATGCACACATTTATACATATACATATATAGGATGCCGAGATAAGGTGAAGGGTCATGAACATGAGAGTTTGAAGTCATTAACCTGGATTGTGTCTCTCTATCCATCCTAAGCACACCCACGGGCTATATAGGTTCAGCTCATTCTGCTGAAAGGGTCTCAGCACGTGTTAGCTGCATGAACCAGGAAAATCCAAGGAAGGGACAGAGACACTAAGGCTCTAGTCATTCCAAAATATATATATAGTGTGTGAACTACGCACACGGTCATAAAGACCTCCATGTCGACAAATGTGGCTTCCAGTATTGGTCCTCTCGGGAACTCCACCTTCACGGCGAGCTACGCAACCCCTTTTAAGCCCAAATTAAAACATTTGCACATAATCCCAACCATTAACCCAAGAGCCATTTATTGAGGAATTTACTGTTTGTATAGTCATATCAATTATGCTTGCAAGCTAAGTCCAATTATGCCATTCCAATCCAATTAAACCAATTGACTCCCAAGTTCCATTTTAAAACTAAACCATGGCCACCTAGGCCCTTCAAATCCATTTTAATCCATTTGTCAAATAATATAATGCAATAGTTCCAAAAGTGTGTTAAACCATGCAAATTCCACATTTAAAACCAAAGTTCATCAAGGTGGGTTGACGATACTACCATTATCAAGCCAAAATACAATAATTTTGGGAAACCCATCTTCCCCTTTTCAAATTACCATAACCATGCACCCATTCAATTCAAAAACCATAATTTAATGCATGAATATCATATTCAAAACGTAGGGAAAATAATTTCAATAGGAAACAATCTAAAATTCTCAACCCAATTACAAACCCGCAATTAAATTCATATGAAGAATGACTAAACATATGACTTTATATAAAAATCAAGTTAGGGAGGAGAGACATGCCTGGAACACTCAAGAATAGGAAGAAAATCAAAAGTTGAGAGCTTGAAGATTGAATTCATTGAAAACCCTAGTTTTCTCTTACTTTGGAGAGTTTAAGATGATTAGAGTAGTGTTTGATTTGACTAACTGATGTTAATAGGGACCCTTGAGCTGTTTTAAGTCCTAGGTAAAATGTAAAGAATGGAAAAAGACCAAAATACCCTTAATGAAAACATGCAGAAAAATTGCTCTTAGTCACTACGGGTCAGGTAACGACTCGTGGTGACTGGTCATGAGTCATTGCATGGACTCGTGGACTAAGAAGAAGCTTTGGGCATTCAAACTGTTATGGTCATGAGTCCCTCCCTCACAACGACTCGTGACCTTACCCTACGACTTGTGGGGGTCTATTCATGACCACGATAGTGACCTGGGATAACTTTACTAGTTAAGCAATAATTGGCACCATACTACTCGTGACGAGTGGTAACTACTCGTCACCTGAGTCATTGTCTGGGCAGTGTTCAATTTCACTTCCAAGATTTCAGAGTCCAAAACCTAGAGTATTACATTACTCCCCTTCCCCCTACTAGGATCATTCGTCCTCGAATGAGAAGTTAGGGGCATCCTAGTACGAATACAAGACAAATTGCAACCAGAACTAAGAACATTTCAAAATGCAGTTAGAATAATATAATGCATACCTTAAGTATTTTCATACAACTTGAGGAACAAGAATGGATATATAGCCTTCATAACATGTTTAGCTTCCCATGTAGCTTCTTCCACCTTTTGACTTCTCCAAAGCACCTTTACCAAAGCCATATCCTTAGTTCTCAAGCTATGAACTTGCCTATCCAAAATCTCCACCGGGGCATCCTCATAAGACAAGGAATCCAAAATATCAAAATCCTTCACAGGAACAACAAAAGAAGGATCACTCACACACTTCTTCAGCATAGATACATGAAAACTGGATGAATAGAAGCAAAAATTATGGGCCAACTCATAAGTAACAGTCTCAACTCTTCTCAAAATTTGATACGGACCAATAAACGGGGACTGAGATTCCCCTTCTTCCCAAACCTCATCACTCCTTTTATAAGAGAGACTTTTAAGAACACCCAATTACTTCGAAATCCAACTCTCTTCGCCTCATATCCGCATAAGACTTTTGGCGACTTTGGATAGTCTTAAGCTATTCTCTAATAACCTTCACCTTATCCATGGCTTGGTAAACCAAGTCAGGACCAAACAACCTAGTCTCACAAGCATCAAACCACCCAATAGGGGACCTACACCTTCTACGGTAAAGAGCCTCAAAAGGAGTCATCTGAATACTCGATTAATAACTATTATTATATGCAAACTCGATGAGAGGTAAGTGATCCACCCAACTACCTTTAATATCCATCATGCAGGATCTTAGCATATCTTTCAAAGTCAGAATAGTCCGCTCTGCTTTTCAATCTGCTTAAGGGTAGAAAGCGGTGCTAAGGTTCACCTTAGTCCCCAAACCTTTATGAAATAAACACCACAAGTGAGAAGAAAACTGCGTACCTCAGTCTGAGATGATAGACATTGGCTCCACATGCGACTTAGAGATCTCCTAGATAAATAATTTAGCATAATCCTCTCCAGAGTAAATAGATCTCACAGGCAAGAAGTGAGCAGACTTAGTCATCTTATCCACTATGACCCAAATCGAATCAAACTGATTGCGAGACTGCGGAATACCCATAATAAAATCCATGTTGATCATCTCCTACTTACATATGGGAAACTCTATCTCTTTAGACATGACACCAGGCCTCAAATGCTCTACCTTAACCTGCTAAAAAACCATACACTTAGCCATAAAATTTGCGACATATCTCATCATATTGTTTCACTAATAGATCTCCTTCAGGTCATGGAACATCTTAGTCAAACCCGAATAAACTATATACCTTGACTCGTAAGCCTCAATCAAAATCCTTTGCCACAACCCATCAACATCAGGAACACACAATCTGCCTTGATACCTCAGAATACCATCTCCCCCAAAATCAAATGTCATAACCTTTTGTTGACCCATATTATCCTTAATCTGCTTAAGTATGGGGTCTAAAGCTTATTTATATTTCACCTCAACACCAAGGTTGATTTAACTACCTCTTGAACAATCACTCCTCCATCCTCAGAGTACAAAAGATAAACTCCTATGTTAACCAACCTGTGAATATCCTTCACCAATCCTCTTTTACCCTTATCAACATTGGAGAAGCTCCCCACAGACAACCTGCTAAGAGTATCAACAACCATATTAGCTTTACCTGAATCATAGTAAAGTCTCATGTCATAATTCATAAGTATCTCAAGCCATCTCTTCTGCCTGAGATTCAACTTCTTCTGAGTGAACACATACTACAAACTCTTATGATTTGAATAAATGTCTACATGTACTCCATGCAGATAATGGCGCCAGATCTTCATAAAAAACCAGAGCCACTAACTCTAGATCGTGAGTCAGATAATTCTTCTCATAAATTTTAAGCTGCCTGAAAGCATAAGCCAAAACCTTACCATGCTATATCAAGATATAGCTCAATACCATATTAGACGCATCACTATATACCAAGAATCCCTCAGTACCCTCGAACAGGGTCAAAACTGGCGCAAAAGTCAACTTATCCTTTAACTTTTAAAAGATACCCTCACAAGTATCGGACCACGAGAACTTAAATTTTTCTGAGCCGACTTAGTAAATGGTGTAGCAATGGATGAAAAACTCTCCACAAACCTCCTATAGTACCCAGTCAAGCCCAAGAAACTTCTAATATCGGTTGGATTTGTAGGTCTAGGGCATCTCTTAAATGCCTCAACCTTCTATAGATCCACCTTGATCCCCTGACTAGAAATAATATGCCCATGAAAAGTCACAATATTCAGCCAGAAGTCACACTTAGAAAATTTCACATATAGGTTCTGATTATTAAGAGTCTGCAATACCATTTAGAGATAATTGGCATAATACTCCTTACTCTTAGAATGCACAAAGATGTCATCAATAAAGATTATGACAAGAAAATCCAAAAAATGCCTACATACCCAATCCATAAGGTCCATAAAATAGTCAGAGCATTCGTCAACCCAGATGACTTAACTGGGAACTCATAATGTCCATATTAGGAGTGGAAAGTAGTCTTGGGAACATCCACCTCCCTAATTTTTAGATGATGATCGCCCAAACATAGATCAATTTTAGAGAAACACCTAGCACCTTGAAGCTGGTTGAAAAGATCATTAATCCTAGGAAAAGAATACTGATTCTTCACTATAGCCTTATTCAACCATTGATAATCTATACACATCCAAATAGACCAATCTTTCTTATGCACAAAAAGTATAGGAGCACCGCATGGAGTAACACTGGATGAATAAAACCCTTATCAAGAAGATATTTTAACTATTCATTAAGCTCCTTTAGATCAATCAGAGCCATTCTATAAGGAGGAATAGAAATGAGATAGGTATTTATTAGAATATCAATACCAAAATCAATCTCCCTATCGAGAGAAATTCCAAAATGATCACCGGGGAACACTTAAGGAAACTTATTAACCACAGGGACAGACTACAAAGAGGGACCCTAAGAATATAAATCCTTAACCCAAACTAAATGATATAAACACCCTTTGGAAATTAACTTCCAAACTCAGAATTAGCAAGTGGGCCAATTATCACAAGATCTAAATACCAGACCATAAAGTGGGTTGCCAGTAGATGCAAAAAATCCAAAGCAGGTTATGGTAATCACCTTAAGAAGTGGTAAAAAGCTTCAAGGAGAATCACCTAAGGCAACAAAGGAGGTAGATGATGATAAGGTGACCCAACAGTTAAGTGACAGAGTTGTTAAAAATTAAAGAAAATCTGAGTAATGGAAAGAAAAAGTTATTGAAACAGAAGTGTAAAAGACGCTGCCACTACTCTTCCCTCAAAGGCAAATAAAAGTAAAGGAGGATGCTCTATTCAAAAAGTTCATTGATATATTCAAAGGCTTCATATTAACTTACCTTTTCTAGATATTTTGCAGAGTATGCCTAAGTATGCAAAGTACTTGAGGGATGTGGTAGTGAAGAAGGTGAAATTATAGAATGTGGGAGCAATCACACTCACCTTTTCTAGATATTTTGCAGAGTATGCCTAAGTATGCTACTAGCTAGGCCTATAGGCCTCGGGGAGTATTTCTATCTTTTTACTTTTAAATTCACTTTGGGAACAAAGTAGATTTTTAAGTGGGGGGTGGGGAAATTCCCAAATTTTGGCTCAATTAAATTTTTTTTTGTGAGATATTCTTGTTGGTGCTATTTTTTATTACATGGTGTAAGTGTTTTATTTGTAAAATCATTATTTATTGATGTGAATTGCTACTTTTGAGACTCCTAGGCTCATTTTGTGAATCTTGTACTTGTTGGCTTAATTTTAAATTTATGCTATTATTTGGTGAGTAGTCTATGATGATCCTATTGAGTGGAACATGTACCATGTAAGTGTGAGATTTTTTGTTTATTCCTTGTTGCATGTGATGTCTAGAACATACCCGGTGTGTGTGTGAAGCGAAATAAAGAAGGTGGGGTTTAGGAGATGATTTAGGTATTTCTTTGATAGCCTTATTTTATATTCTTTTGCCTACCCTTGTGTATTATATTAGTTAACCCCTATTGAGCCTTTATACTTTTTGTTGGCAACCTCATAAGTAGCCTAATACCCTTCTTTGATGGACTTTAATTTGATCCAGAAAGCTCCTAAGTGCTTTAATAAAAAAATGAATTAGTAAGGAGTTTGAGAAATTGAAGAAGAAAAAGGTGAAATTAAGGCCCCAAGGTAATAGTTATTGGTGTATAATTGATGTGTGGTGGATGGTTGTGATATAATTTATGCTAAAAATATTTCCATGACTATGAAAAAAGAAAAATTAATTCTTATGGTAGTAAACTATGTGTCCACCAAGTGTTTGTGAAAATGCTTAAAAGAGATGGGGAAAAAACAAAAGGTATGGATGAATGAATAAATGTAATTTGGTTGTTGAAGATTAGTTTTAAATGTCTAATGTAGTATATTAAAGAACTTAGAGAGGTTAGTCACTATTCCCAAATAGTTCCTACCCATCCCTTAGCCTATATTACAACCCAAAAAAGTCCTAATTGATCCTAAAATTTACATTAGACTATTAGTTAAGCATTACACTAAGGGCAAGCCTATGGTTCATTGTGTGTAACTTGTGAATTCTTTGTGAGAGTGAGCATAATTTGATTCTTGTATCCATCATATTATGAATTGCATTATTATGAGTGATTATGGGTAACTCTCTTGTTGTGAGGGCACATGTTTGATAAATGTGAGTGATTTGTATGGTGTACTTGATTGAGAAATATGCATGAGTTTTCCACTAGGTGAGTAAATTCTTGAGGCTAAGATGTCTTGGAGTAGTGTTCATAAGCTTTCAATTAGGTAAATAATATGCTTAGTGTAGTAACTTGCAGTCTATGTAGTCATTGTAGCGCTAGCTTGAGTGTCTTGAATTTAGTAGAAGTGTATATTCTCCTTATTTGATGATGATTATGGTTAAGAGTTATTCTAGGACGAACAAGGATTTAAGTGTGGGGTGGTGATGTTGGGTGTATTTATGCATTCTAGCATCACTATTCTAGCCTTTTTATCTTTATTTTGAGAATGATTCTATGCTAAATGGGTTGATAATGACATAAATGTGTATAAAAGTGTTAAATTATGTGTTTATAAGGTTTCAAGTGAATTCCAAGCAAGTTTGTACTTAAAAGAGTCAATTTGAGTTAAATGGAGAAAACTAGTCTTCCTAGCTTGAGCTAGTTGCTTGCCTAGTCTATCTTGTTAGATTCTATAGAGTTCTATGTGTTGATTGAATTTTTAAATGTGTTATTATATGTTTATAAATTTGTTCGTAGTGTACAAAGTTCATATGAGTCAAATAAAGAGTGGGAACTTGAAGTGAAAGATCATGGAATTCAACCTAGTCTAAGCTCTTGTTTTTTATTCATCATAATGGGTTTAATATTGTTTGTGCTTCTAATTCATGTGGTGTGATGATGTATAATGATTTTGGATATTAATATGATTATATTTTTATGTTAAATAGGCTGGAAAATCAATGGAAAGACACCACAATACAAGGGATGGAAGGAGAAAGGGCCAACACCCAAAGTTCGGAGGACAAATTCCAGAGAGGTCATGCGATTAGCATGCGTCGCATGCTCTATTCCAGGGGTATATAGGGTGATACGCATTCCCCATTACATATTAATAGAGGGTTCAACGCACTCTCCACTCCACACCTGGGCGTTTCACTCCAATTCGACTCCAACACGGACTTGGCTTACCCTTATGATATATATACATGTTGTATCACGTTTTTACATATCTTTTGGCATGTTCTGGAGATCAAGGGGATGATACAACTTCATAATTAGTTTTTTATTGATTTCATTTATTTCATTCATGTTTTTAGTAATTAATTACAACATTGTGATTACGATTATGACTATGCGTGGCTAAACGCCCTCTTTCCGGGGTTGAAGCCAAGAACATGATTATTATTTCTATGGATTAAGTTTGCTTGCTTTGCTTATCAATATTGGTTGTTTGTTTATTCTTATTATAACTATTTTAAGGATTCATGAACCTTAAAAAATACATCTATTATCAATCTTGTGAACTCGGGAAAGGGAATACGGCGATAGAACATGGGAATAAGCAGAGTATTGTTCTTGATTCTTTATAAAATAAGAAACTTGAATTAGTATCTAGGATAGGGATGTACTTAGATAACTTACTTGATTCATATATAGGATGATATTTGTTAAGAACTTAAGTGAATTATTACATCCCTGCTCAATGATGTAGGTGTATGGTTCAACTTAGGTAAAAGATTAGAGGTTGGGAAACCATAATCGAGCAATTAACCCTACGAATCAACAACCTAGATAAGTAAGTTAACAAATGAAATCTAATAGCATAATATGATTTTTCAGAGTGCTTCAACCCTGGGTTTTCTCTTATTAATTGTCTCAAGACCTTTACTTTCCGCATTATTTAGTTTTAATTTTAAATTTTTAAACTCTTTATTTAGTTACTCTCGCATCAATTGAATCTAAAGTGTGAACTGAAATCAAATCGTTGCCAAATCTAGTCTCTGTGGGATCAATAACTCGGCTTTCTTGAAGGCCAATATATTGCTTGGTAGACCATGTACACTTGCGTGTGCGCTATAAAAAAGGCACATCCACATAAGGGCTTACATAAAAAAGGGTAGATCGCGAATCAAATAAATAATACACATCACGAAAGAAGAGTTGTAACTTACCAATAACTACATCAGGAGACTCCTCAGATTCTTGATGGGTATCAAGAGCATAGAAATGATTCCAGCTAGTGTCGATACTTAAAGATACACCTTTTGGTGTAGGAGAAAAAGAAGTGGCGATTGAAACCTTATTAGCTCCAGTGGCTACCTTAGTTGCAAGACAGTTTCTCTACATATGTCTAGGCTGACCACAATTAAAACACAAGTTCCTCCACTCATCATAATAACCACAGAGAAATTGTCCACAAAATTGACACAGAGGATAAGGTAGGGATAACTATGCTCCACTAGCCTAAGACTGGGCACCTTGTGCCTTTGGACCACTGCTATCTTAAAAATAACGACTATCACATAGCTTGGGATAAGGAGAGATAGCCGATGAATACGAATTAGAATTTCCCCAAGTCTTCTTCGTCCACTACCTACCATCTCTCCTACTTTTCTGCTACCCTGCACCCTACTCTGAATACTTGAATTTCTAATTTTACCTCTCTCCTATTTTTTCCTATCTTTTCTTTTCATCTTCTACTTACTGCATTTAGACCACAATCTTGGAGATATCCATATCATTGTTCAACATTGCAGCCTTACACTCTAGTACCAAGTCATGGGACAACCTAGAAGTAAAATTTCTCTTCTTGGATCTCATGGTAGATACCAACTCTGGAGCATAAAAACAGCTGAAATTTCAATGCATATTCTTTCATAATCATCCTACCTTGCTTCAGGTTCACAAATTCCTCTATCTTAGCTTTCCTCAACTGTTAAGGAAAGAAGTGATCAAACAAGGCACCCAAAAACTCATCCCATACCACCTATTCAGTATCATCACCCTTATTACTTCTTACTCCTCATACCACTGATAAGACACATCCTTTAATTAATAAGCAACAAACTCCACACACTCTACATTAATCGCATGTATCACCCTAAAGATTTTCTCCATCTCATCAATAAACCCCAGAGGATCCTCCCAACCTTAGAGCATGTAAATATTGGGGAATTTAACAACACAAACTTGCCAACCCGAGTGACCTCAGATGAAGGAGCAACAGAATCAACACGATCCAAATGACGAAATTGAGATCTCACTAATTGAGTAAGAAAATGAATGGACCGATAGAACTTTTCATTAGATATGTCCCTCTAAGGTGGCTGATCATAAGCATCACTAGCCTGAAAAGCTAGAGGAGGACTAGTGGGGATAGGTGGACCTCCATATGGGGCAGTACATTGGGACCAAGGACCTTAGATTTTGTCTGTACTCCATAAGATGGGTGAGTTCCGTCCACATTGTCCTCATGTAGGGCAAAGGGTCCCGCAGAGTTTCTACGAACATCATATATTTTGGGAGGCATGATCTGAAACATGAGTTTGAGAGTTAGAGAGTTTTCAAGAAAGGGAAATATTCCTAAATACCTTGTAGCCTCCCTCTTATAAGTGTGGCACGCTACACATCCATAATAGGGACTCTACTCAACACAACTTTATGGACACCTAAAGACCCTAAAACCTGCTCTGATACCAAGCTTGTCATGACCAAAACCAAGGCCTAGTCGTGACGGGTATCTCAAGCCCATCATGGACTAGAGACTACCCCCTTATCCTAACCTCAAGAGTACAATAATGATAATAATAAAGAAGAAGCAAACCAAACCAATGAAAGATATGTGCATTAAACTAAGAGAAAGAATATGAGTCAAACAAAACGACCAAACAACCCTACACTTGTCCACAAGACCTCTAAAACCAAAATACTAAATTAGGTCTGGACATACACCCGACCATGACACAGAAACTTTTCAATTCCCAAAATCTGAAAAGAAACCTAATGAAATGGTAAAATATTTTGGATGATGGAGGTTAACCATTTCATAGCAACTCAATCAATATCCACACCCCCTAATGCTGCATAGGGGTAACAGAAATATCTTTGGACCCTACATTATGAAACAATATAGCATCCTAGGACGGTTAGTGGGATGAGCAGTGACATATAACTCAGGGACAATGATAAAATAATTACATGTCCAAAATCAGTCAACCCTCCATGCACACATGTATTCATATACATATATAGGATGTCAGGATAGGGTGAAGGGTCATGAACATAAAAATTTTATGTCATCAACCTAAACTGTGTAGCTCTATCCGTTCTAAGGGAACCCATGGGCTATAATTGTTTAGATCCCCCTATTGAAAGGGTCCTAGAGTGTGTTAGCCACACGAACCAGGAAAATTCAAGGAAGATCCAGAGACACCAAGGCTTAAGCCATTCCAATACATATATATATATATATAGTATATGAACTATGCACACGGTCATAAAGACCCCCACACCAGTAAACGTGATTTTCAGTATTGGCCCCCCGGGACCTCCACCTTCATGGTGAGCTACACAACTCCCTTTAAGTCCAAATTCAAACAATTACACATAATCTCATCCATTAAACTATTTGTCATTTATTAAGGAATTTACCATTGGTATCTCCATACCAATTATGCTTGCAAGCTAAGTCCAATTATTCCATTCTAATCTAAATAAACAAATTGACTCCCAAGTTCCATTTTAAAACCAAACCATGGTCGCCAAGGCCCCTTAACTCTATTTTAATCCATTTTCCATTAAAATAATGCAATAGTTCCAAAAATGGGTTGAAACATGCAAATTCCACATTTAAAACCAAAGTTCATGAAGGTGGGTTTAGGATATTACCATTATCAATCCAAAATGCAACAATTTTAGGAAACCCTTATTCCTCATTTCAAATTACCTTAACCATGCGCCTATTTAATTCAAAAACAATAATTTATAACATGAATATCATATTCAAAACATAGGGAAAGCAATTTCAATAGTAAATAATCCAAAATGCTTAACCCTATTACAAACCCACAATTAAATTCACATTAACAATGATTAAACATATGACTTTATATAAAAAACAAGTTAGGGAGAGAGACATGTCTGAAACATACAAGAATAGGGAGAAAATCAAAAGTTGAGGGATTCAAGATTTAATTCCTTGAAAACCCTAGTTTTCTATTACTTTGGGGTGTTTAAGATGATGAGAGTAGTGTTTGATTTGATTAACTGATGCTAATAGGGACCCTTGAGGTGTTTTAAGTCCTGGGTAAAGTGTAAAGGATGGAGAAACACCAAAATACCCTTAATGAAAATGTACAAGAAAAATTTCTCCCAATTGTTAGGGTCAGGTAGCCACTCGTGGTGACTGGCCATGAGTCGTTACCTGAACTCATGGCCTGAGAAGAAGCTTTGGGCATTCACACTATTATAGTCATGAGTTCCTCACCACGACTCGTGACCTTAACCTACCACTTGTGAGGGTCTAGTAGTGACCACAACAGTGACCTAGGACTACCTTACTAGTTAGGAAATGAATGGCACCATTAGACTCATGAAGAGTGGTTATGACTCAAATCTGAGTCATTGCTTGAGCAATGGCCAATTTCACTTAAGAAATTTTAGAGTCCAAAACCTGGGGTATTACACTTTTACAATGTTACATGGAGGACCTTACATAAAGTGTCTAAATCTAATGTTTTGAAAATGAATGTAATAGAAAATTTAAAATATATTACTGTGGAAAAATTCTCCTATAGTTCTCTTGATTTGGAGGAGTTGTGCATCACGATCCTTGAACAATATAAAATCATAGGGGGTGAGCTTGATAAATGAGGCCTTTGATATATGTCTCAAGCTTTACAACTGAGAAGAAACTACAAATGCTCGTTCCCCAACTTGTTACCAACCTTTTTGTTGAAGGCTCTTTATTCTTATTAGCTTTAGTTGTAGGGACTCCTATACATTTAGACAGACCTAATCAACAAAACCATACCTAGTTGTGGCAAAGTTAAGTGTTAGTTTACTGAATGGCTAGTCTTTGGACCATGTTTGTATGGACTTAGAGGATGAAGATACGAGTGCAATAAGAAATGACAAGGAACATCCAATGTGATTATCTTTCAAAATATTGCAATGAATGTAAACTAAAGAGGCATAATGGATATGAGTGCAAAGTTATTCACCTTGAATTACAAATAATATAGTAGAACAGTAAAAAAGAACTAGCTTCTAATGTTAGGTTTGAGAATAGTAAGAAAAATGGGCAAGTGAAAGAGGAAAGACACAATAGCAACAACCTACCGGTTTCCTTCCTAGAAGATTAAAAGTAGGAAATTGTTTGGAATTGTGAAGATTGGGATGAAGTAGCAAACTTGAAAGGAAAGACAAAATATAATAAGAGTTCACAGGTTACTAATAATTCAAAAGATATTATTGGGTCACAAAATTAGTTTGTAGCTTTGGAGACTATTCATTATGAGGATAGAGTGAAAAAAAAAAGTTCCCAAAGGTGACACTGACAAAAAGGAAGGTCCCAAAAAGGGTTCAATGACCAACTATCAACTTGATATTGGTAAGAAACAAATGAGTAAGTCACCATCAAATAATGATGTTCCATTTATGGAAGATGTTGTGGTCTCATAAAGAGCTAATGATTGTAACAAAGATGAAAATGATCGAGAACAACTATCTGCAAGGATTAATAGCCAAAGTATTCAAGGTATTAGTGTGGAGAAAGTAATAGAGGCCAACAATAATAAGAAGATGCAATAGGAGAAGCAGTATGTGGAGAAATCTCATGTAGAAAATAACTGTGATACAGTTACAAAATAGGATACTGAGTCTTTACAAACAAAGAATCGGGTAGAGACAATATTCTAAATTCCTAAAGATGTAGGTAACTATTCGAAAGAAAGTTAGGAAAGCATGTTGTTAGATAAGCTCCTAAAAGTGGTAGAAAGGGAAAAAAAGAGAAACCAAAAAATCTAAGGTAGGATATTGTCATGATCCAAATGGTCAATATTGGCACCCACCCTAACCTATAGCGGGAGAACTATACTAATTTCAATATCACTAACTCAAGTACTATTGTCATATTCATTAACAAGTAAGAAATGCTACATGTTACCAATAATTAAAACACCAAACCTACATAAATATCAATATCCAATAAAGTGCGAAATCCTCTACTTATTATATTCTACGAACCTAAAGTCACCATATAACAACATATAAGAATGTCTAAATAAATAACTGATAAAATATCAAAAACTGAAATAATAAATGAATATCTTAAGTTGAAACAAGGGACATAAGTAGAGATAAGAAGATCTAAAGGTTGCCTGATCATAGTTCTTACACTTGAAACTGAGTCTAGAACGATTAACTAAAGTCGAGGTCTTTTCTCAAATACCGAAACACACTCTGAACTCAATAAAAAGAAAATCACATGTAGCATTAGTACAACAACATGCACTTGTAGGCATCATATGTCGACTCAATATGACACCATAAGAATAAGTAAATCGAATAGATGTGAAGCAATCAACACAAAACTCATAATAAAAGACAAATAGGAAATCATGGCATTTCACTTTAAGAAAAAATATAAACTCACACCCATGTAACTTTACACTTAGTTAAATTCAACAACTAGTTCCACCACAAAATATTGTTATAAGTGGTTATTTAATGCACATATTGAATACATGAATGCAAGATGTGAGCATAATATCTTTCTTTTCTCATTCTTATCAACATTAATATTATCTCATTAACATCATCATAATCTCATCAACATCACAAACAGTACCAACCTCATGAATATTATGGGTTGCATATCGACATCATCACCATCACTATGAATAATATCAGTATGAATGAGTATACAATTAGGTCATTAATCATAAGTAGTGATCAAAAGACATCACAATATTCAAATTCACATATAAGCCACGTTTAGACTTTTTCTTCCCGTTCAACTTGTTCTGATCTATAACAACATGAATACATGCCCCTTTTAATATTTAATCCCCTTTTAACAACTAAAAATCGATATACACTAATTTTAGCTACAAACGTACCCTATTTCATTATCTTAGAATTTTTATCCTTTAAACCTCATGAACCCTATTTGAATTCACATGAACAACCATAATTCTACACCCATTAGTATTTTCTAACACCTTAGGATCATCATCTACTAATTTTATGCTTTTTCTCAACACTTTACCTCAATTTCATGAACTAGCTCAAAACCCTAAATTCCACCAGAAACTTGTAGTCTAATGATTTTCCAAGATTATGTGAAGTAATTTAAGTTTAAAATGTAACAACTTACCTCCAAAGATGAAAAACTCCAAAAGTGGGGAGTAAAAAATATTTTTTGGATTTTAAAATTGTCAAATACGGCACGTTACCACTATAATGGTTAATTACCACCGCAGTGGTTAAATTACCACTGTAACAATTTGCACCTTAAAATAAAGGCTATTGTGGTGGTACTTGTTTTTTATGTAGCGGATAGTTTTTTTGCTATAGTGGTCTGAGGCAGAAACTCAGGATCTCTCTTGAATTATGCTCATTTTACAGCACACTTCATCAATTACGACATTGCAAAGCTCCCTTAGATGTTAAAATCTATAACTAGAGTTTGACAACTCTATTTTAGGTGCAAAAAGTTGCTATGGCTCCTAAACTCATTATTTATCTAATTATCATCTCATACGTCTCTACCAAAAATCACATTATTACCATATTTCTATAGACTAGCACACCCTCAAGAATCATCCAATCCTGGACTGACCCTGAATTTCTCAAACATCAACTAAGGAAAGACTAAGTGCAATTTTATCCCCCTTTTAAATAGAAATAATTTGGGTCATTACATTAAAAATTAATTTATCACTAGTTCATCCCTAAATTATAATTTTCCCTAAAATACATAACAAGTCAAAGAAAAAGTACATGGGTCAATGAATTAGTATAGATATAACTTGCACATGTTCGTCTCTATCTCCAAGTTGCCTCTTTAATAGTATGGTTTCTCAATTAAACGTTCACACAAGGAATGAATTGGGCCTTCAACTTTCTCACATTTTTATCTAATATAGAAATTGGTTCCTCTTGATATGAAAAATTGTATTATATAATTTAGGGTCTCAATGAATGATGTAATCACCATCCCCAATGATACAAATTTAGTATAAAAATATGGAATATCAGGTGAATCTCAGACATACTAGGAGGTAAGGATGATTTGTATGCTACTGACCCCACTCCCTTTGAAACTTCAAAAGGTACAATGTATCTTAGGCTCAACTTTACCTTCTTGCAAAACCACATTATAGCCTTCTTGGGTGACACCTTAAGCGTACCTTCTTCTCTTCTTAAACTTCATATCTCTCACCTTATTATCTGCAATGTCAGCTTTGAGCCACTACAAGCTTTTTCTATATGAATCTCACTTTTTCCATTGTGTCCTTGAGAATGTTTGAGCTCTAAGATTTCAACTCAAATTCATCAAACTATAAAATTAGAGACCTACACCTCCTTCCATGTTAGGTCTTAAAAAGGGCCATGTTAATACAAGAGTGGTAGCTATTATTGTAGCTAAATTTTCACAATGGTAAGTAGTAGTCCCATTGATCCCTGAAGCCCGTAACATAAGCCCCAGACATGTCCTTAAGCACTTGATAGTTTGCTCCAACTGGTCATTGGTTATGGATGGAAAAAATCTATACTTAGATCTAATCTTGACCCCAAATCCAACTAAAATTTCTCTAAAAAATTAGAGATGAACTGAGTACATCTATCTGACATAGTCGATATTGGTACCCCATGTATCCTCACAACCTCCTTCTCATAGATTTTGTCCAACTTAGATAAATTGTAATCCACTAATACTAGAATAAAGTGAGCCGATTTAGTCAACCAATCAAGAATGACCCATATAGAGTCGCACTTTCTCAAAGTATTTGGAAGGCCAACCACAAAGTCTATGGTTATCTTGTCCCATTTCCATTATCGAATGGGCGTTCTTTAAAACATACCACTAGTATTTTAGTGTTCATACTTTACCTGTTAGCAGTTTCAACACTTAGTTATGAAATACACAATGTTCCACTTCATCCCGATAATGTTGCCTCAAGTCTCTATACATCTTGTTGGAACCCGAATACAAATAGTACTTAGAATTATAAGCCTCTAATAGAATAGTCAAAATCAAATTGCTTAACCAGGGTACCCATAGTTACCCTCAAATTCTTAATGCTCCTCATCATAAAAAATGTCTTTTCTTGCCTCCCCTTGTAACACCTTTTCTCAGAGGTTGCTTAAGTTTTTTTCCTCAAATTACCTGCTTTTGATTTGGTCATAAAATATGGACCTGACTTCCAATGCACAAATACCTTTTCTTTGTTAGTTTTCTATAATCTTAGAAAATCATTATCCAAGAAACTATGCCTCTCTCACCAATGGGTGTCAGGACACCTTCACCCATTCTAAACATCATATTCTTACTAGCTTCTAGAATAGTGCATCCACTACCACATTAATTTTATCTAAGTAATCTAGGATTTAGATATCATAGTCTTTACTTAATTCCATCTATCTTCTCTGTCTTAAATTTAGATCCCTTTGGGTGAACACATTTTGTAGGCTACAATGTCCTGGGAATACTTCTCACTTTATCTTATATAGATAGTGCCTCCAAATTTTCAAAGAGAACACCACAACTGCCAATTCTAAATCATGTGTGGGGTAGTTTTTCTTATAAGGTCTTCAGTAGTTGTCTGGAAGTATAGGCAATCACGTTTTGATCCTTCATCAAAACAATACATAAACCCAACTGTGAGGCATCATAATATATAATGAAATCCGTACCCTCAATAGGAAGGGTTAGTATTGGGGCCCAAGTCAACAAGGTTTTAAGCTTTTGGAAGTTCTCTTCACACTTGTCATCCCACGCATGGAACTTCCTTTTATGTAAGGGAGGTCATATGTGAAGCAATGTTAGTAAAACCATCCAATCCTACAAAGCTACAAATTTCTATCCCAGTCATCGATCTAGCCCAATTCGTAATGACTTCAACCTTCTATGGGTCCACCATAAATCCTTTCTTAGAAACCATGTTCCCCAAGAAGGACATTGAAAAAAGCCAAAACTCACATTTAAAATATTTAGCATGTAGTTACTTCTCCTTAAGCAACCCCAACATCGTACGCAAGTTAGCTTCATGTTCTTCTTCATTTTTAGAGTAAACTAATATGTCATCAACTATCGTAATAATTAATGAATCCATGAACAACTTAAAAGCTCTATTCATTAGACTCATGAAAGCAGCTGGGACATTGGTCAAGCCAAAAGACAAAACTAAAAACTCGTAGTGCCCATAACGAGTTTGAAAAGTAGTCTTTACGATGTCCTCTACCCTAATATTAAGCAAATGATAACCTGACCTACATTCAAAATTTAGAGAATACTGCATTTCATGACCTGACCTCAGGCCTAGTAGTGATGGGTATCTCAAGCCCACTGAGGACCTGAGACCACCCCAGAGCCTGTTTAATCGAGCAAAATCCAAATAATAAAAAAGAAAAAGACAACTAAAGAAGAAAGATAAAATAGTTAATGTAACTAAAAAATAAGCTCTAAGATTCAACAACATCATCCAACCCATGTATGTCCACAAAAGCCTCTAAACTAATTTGAATATCAAACTAGGTCAGGACATGCTCCGGACCAGAAAGTCATAATGACAATGATAATTTTAATGTGAAACCTTTAATTCTAATATATGTAAAGGGACCGAATAGAGTGACCAAGCTTTCTGAAACATGAAAGATCACTACTTTATCGCAAAACCAACCAATGAGCCAGATCACCTAATGTTGCACATGGGTAAAAGAAGTGTCTTCGAACACTACATTATGAAAGAATGTAGCAGCCTAGGACATTTAGCAAGGTGAGTGTTAGCATTTAACACAGGATAGGGATAAAATAATGTCATTTTAAAATCAAGTCCAAACTCTATGTACATGTTCACATACATGTATACATATATATATACATAAATATATATATAAGATGATGGGACATGGAAAAAAGTTTAGTATAAGATTTAATACCATTATCCTAGATTGTGTAGCTCTAACCATCCTAAAATACCCACGGTCTATATGGGTCCATCTCTCCCATCGGAAGGGCCCAGTGTGTGTTAGCCACATAAACTGGAGAAATCCAAGGAAGGGCAAGGGAATGCCTCGACCCTAGCCAATCCAAAGTATATATAAAGTATGAACTATGCATACAGTCATAAAGACCCCTATAGTGGAAAATATGCTTTCCAGTATATGTCCACTCGGGACCACCACCCTTCACAATGAGCTACATAACCCCCATTAAGCCCAAATAAAACATTTACACATAACCCATTTATTTAACCAAGGAGTCATCCATTTAGGAATTAATCGGATGGTATCATCATACCAATTAATTATGCTTGCAAGTCAATTCCATTATGCCAAACCAAAACAATTAGCCATACGACTCAAAAGTTCAAATTTAAAATCAATCCATGACCACCAAGGCCTTTCAAAACCATTTTTATCCATATAGTCATTAATGCAATGCAATAATTTCAAAAATGGTTAGATTATGCATATATCCATGTTTCAAAGCCAATTTCATAAGGTTGGTTGAGTTTATTACCAATTTCAATACCAAAATCCATACAATTTGGGGGAATACACGAAACCCATTCCATTATCTGTATCTATGCACCCATTGATTTCCGAATCTATTAATAAAGCCTAAAAAATTACATGTAAACCATGGGAATACAATTCAAACAATAATCATCCAAACCCTCAACCCCAATTCTAAAACCACACATTAAAACCATATAAATACCAAACCATTGTATGCCAAGATAAAAATACAAGATTAGGGAAGAGATACATGATTGAAAACACCAAGAATTTGGAGAAAAAATTATACTTTGAGACCTAGAGGACCAATCCTTAGAAACCCCAGCTTTGGTTCTTAGCTTGGGAATTTGACTGAGAAAAGAGTGTTTATGTTATGTTTTATGACTGGCAGTAGGTTTAAGGGAATGTTTTAAGTCATGGGAATAGTGTAAAGGAAGAGAAAAGACCCAATTACCCTTAATGAAAAACGTGTAGTGTTGTATATTATTTTGATGATGAGTAGATGACTTCAAGGGACCAGGTCCCTAGATTTTCAAGGCAACAGTACAGTTGGCACACGTCAGCACAAATTTGTCCTCTTGTGTAAAAAATTGTGAAGTATTGTTTGTACTATTAAGGACACCTGGTCTAGTAGCATTTCAAACCTAATACCAATAAAATATAAAATGAAAAGAATGCTTCTTCATTAAGTGGATTTTGCAAATTCAAAAGAGTGAAAAGAGAAAAAGGCAAAAACTCAAGTTTAGCTCAAGCTCTTAGTGTGCTGATAGTGAAAACATTCTTGAGTTAGATATTTTTTTTGTAATTAAAGTACTCATTCTATAAGAGTAATGCATTGTTATTGTTTCTTTGAGAGTCTTTAGGTAGAGTTGCCTAAGTCTATAACTGGTTAAAGTTAACCGATATTAAGTGAGTTTTGGCTGAGTTGTCAAGGTGAGGCTATAGTAGAGTTACTACAAGTAGGAGGAGCCTAGAGTTAGGTTAAAATTGAGTCTATAATGAATAGGTTGATTATAGTGGATTTTTAAGAAACTTGTTAGGTTAAGCCATTGTTTTTCCTCCCTTAAGCAAGGGGATTTCCACGTTAAATCTTTGTGTTGTTAATTTCCTACAAAGCCTTTGGTATTTTAAGAACTTCATAGTTGCTTTATTGTTCTATTGCCTATGACTGATTTTGAGGGACTAGGTCCCTCACTGTGTGGTGCAACCCCAAGGTTCCAACAATTGGTATTATAGCCGTTTCACCTAAAAAGATTCATACCTAGAGTATTTAGGTCATCATGGTTGCCTCACTGATTTAGGAAATAGGAGAAAAGGTTCCTTTGTACAAAGAGCTGAGAAAAATATTGGGAGTTATTCCAAAATCCTGGAAAATTAAAGCAAATTCTATATTTGAGCTAGGGGTGAAGAGAAAGGAAGAAAAAGGGAGATATTCCTAACTTTGAAGGATTTAGAGTCTGATTCAAGTGAGAAAGACACTAATGTTGCACTTCTGGCTACAAGGATTGTTAGAGCAATGAACAAAAGTTGTCAACTTAGCAAAAGGAATGACAAAATTGATGTATGTCACAAAGGTGGTGGTCCTGAAGATTTTATTAGGAATTTCCCAATGCCAAAGAAGGAGCAATATCTAGAAAAATCAAGAGAAATGATGCAACTAGCTGTATAATAAAAAAGGTGTTGGCTGCATGGTAAGACTCTTCCAATGAATATGAGAAATATAAAAAGTATAGAGTTAGTTTCATGCTGAAAAAGATGATAAGAAAATCCTCTCAGGTTCTTGGTTTTCTCTTATGGAAACTAATGAAGATAAAAAAGAAAGTACGACAGAAAAAAAGGATTTCATTGAAAACTAATTTATAGATAGTGGTTGTTCAAAACACATGACTATAAGGGTTGACTGTTTTCTCTCCCTCAACACACTTCAAGGGGGAGGTGCGTGTTCTTGAAATGGTAAAAGGGGTATATCCAAAGTATTAGAAGGATTGGAAAATCATCTCATCATGCAATAGAGGATGTGTATTATTTGAATGGCCTTAAGTACAATATTCTAAGCGTATCTCAAATCTCAGACAAAGGAAATGAGGTAAAATTCTCATCTAATGGATGTACTGTATCAAACATGAAATCTGGAAGAATTATTCTCAAAGGAAAAAGAATAAAAAACATGTATGTAGCTGATCTGGAGTTAGTGGCTGATGGGGAAATTACTTGTTTAAGTGCTCGAGATGAAGATACTAATTTATGGCACAGAAGACTGAGACATGTAAGTTCCTCTTTGTTAAACAAATTGATTTCAAGGGACCTGGTCCGTGGCTTGCCAAACCTGAAATTTCTAGACATAAAGTTTGTGATGCTTGTGTTAAAGGTAAACATACCATATCCTCCTTTAAATTTAAGAAGCAGGTGAGTAATTCTATACCTCTTAAAATACTACACATGGATTTATGTGGACTTATTAAAGTCCAAAGTAGAGGAGGGAAGAAATATGTGCTGGTTATTGTAGATGACTACTCCAGGTTCACCTGGACAATGTTTATAAGAACCAAGGATGAAACATATGAGGTTTTTGTGGCTTTTGCCTAGAAAATACCAGTGAAACTAAATTGTAAAATTGTTGAATTAAGGTCTGTTCATGGAACTGAATTGCAAAATTCTCAAGTTGATGAGTTTTGTGTTAAGCATAAAATAATTCACAACTTTTTTGCTCCTAGAAATCCACAACAAAATGGAGTTGTTGAAGGAAAAACAGAACACTCATAGAGATTATTAGGACTATGCTAATTGATAGTGGTCTTCCAATGAGTTTTTGGGCTGAAGCAGTAAATACTGCTTATTATATGTCTAATAGATGCTTAATTAGATCACTTCTAAATAAGACTCCATATGAGCTGGTATTCAGTAGAAAGCCTAAGCCTGGCTACTTCAGACCATTTGGATGCAAATGCTTTGTGCTAAACAATGGCAAGAAAAAATTGGGAAAATTTGACTCTAAAAGTGATGAAGCAGTGCTTGTAGGCTATTCCTCAACAAGAAAGACTTATAGAGTGTTCAATAAAAGAACTCTATGTGTTGAATACAGTTTTCATGTGATCTTTAATGAGTCAGGAAATCAAATAAACTCAGAAGATGGTGAAGATTCAGAAGTTGAAGAACTCATTCCTATTCAAAGGGATGATATTGCTGAAGATGATGATCAAGGGAAAAATAATGCAGATGAGAGTGATAACAGTGATGGTGATCCAAGATCTCAGTCACAAATTCCAGCTCCAATAGAAGAACAACCAAAGGGAACTAGTCAGAATTCATAAGGACCTGGTCCTAGTGGTATCAATCTCAGAAGGCAAAACTGGAGGCAGAAATCCTCTCATCCCCTTAAGAACCTAACTACACCTTTGAAAATTGGATTCCAAACAAGAGCTCGAGCCAGAAATGTTATGGCATTTTCAGCCTTTTTGTTTCAAATTGAGTCCAAAAATGTGAAAGAAGGTCTGAAATATGCTAATTGGATCTATGTAATGCAGGAAGAACTCCATCAATTAGAAAAAAAGCAAAGTCTGGCATCTAGTCCCCAGGACCAATGATAAAACAATTATTGTGACCAAATAGGTGTACAAAAATAAGCAAGATGAGAATGGAACTGTCAAAAGAAACAAGGAAAGGCTAGTTATTCAAGGTTATAACTAGGAAGAATGGATTGACTATAATGAGACTTTTTTCCCTTGTAGAAAGAATAAAGGTAATAAGAATTCTTGTTGCATTTACTGCATATATGGGATTCAAAATATTTTAAATAGATGTAAAAAGTTCCTTTCTTAATTAAAACCCGAAGGAAGAAGTCTATGTCAAACAACCTCCAGGTATTGAAGATATAGATTTTCCTCATCATATACTTAAATTGGATAAAGCTCTTTATGGTTTGAAGAAAGCACCAAGGTCCTGGGATGAGAGACTCTCAAAGTTTCTCCTGAAAAATGGCTTTAAAAGAGGAAAAATAGATAATACACTATTTTTAAAGACCAGAGGTAGTAGCCTATTGATTGTCCAGATATATTTTTATGAAATAATTTTTGGAGAAACTTCTGAATCCCTAGGTGAAGAATTTGCTAAGATAATAAAGAGTGAATTTGAGATGAGTATATGGGTGAATTGATCTTCTTCGAGGCCTGCAGATTAAACAAACTTCTCAAGGGACAATGATTTGTCAAGAGAAGTACATCAAGGAGTTACTGAGGATTATATTGACCTAAGGTAAAATTATACGTGAGGTGTGATGTATTTGTGTAGATTCTAGTTTGTTGATGATGGGTTTCACTATTTCTTATTTGAAATAGTTGGGGTTTGTGGGTGAAAAGCCCAAACACCTATAATGGATTTATGGGTGAAAGCCACAAAATTTTGAAAGATCACACCATCCTTGAAATAAGAGTGTGGGTGAACTTTTGGAACCCATATCATCCTTGAAAGAGGGCTATGAGTGACAAAGCAATAGCGGATAATAATGGATGTAGTTTTCTACCTTTTGCCATCTTAGAAATAAGGGTGAATAGAGAGTTAGGTATTTTTTGGGGCATCTTTATAGAAATAGGGATGCCCAATTAAGTATTAGGTGGTTTTAATTGACACACTCATTAGGTACTCGAGAGGATCAATGTGTCATATTCATGAGGCTTTGATTACAAACTATCCCTAAGGGCCTTCAACCTAGCCTACCATATTGTTAATAACTAGCATTTGCACCAAATCTTCATGCACCCATGCATAAGTTGCCCTTAGGTTGACATAATCCCAAGATCGTTCTCATATTGAATTTTAAATCATAAGTGTTTCTTTAATTTGTTGGGTTGAGTTGATATTGATAAATCCTTGTTTCAAATCAACCCCCTATTTAAATCATGAATTTTACTTTGTTTACATTACAGGTATCTTGTTAGTAACTATTAACACCCATATGAATAGAAATCTAATTTCTCTCCTCATGGATTCGACCTCAACATAAGTTGAGCATAGACAACGATCGTCCTCTACCAATTTGAATGAATAGGTGAGCGTTATCAAAATGGCGCTGTTGCCGGGGAGTGAAATTTAGCTTTCAATTGTGCGGTGTTGATTTTTAGTTAGGGTATTATCTTAGTGGTATATATTTATGTTTGTTGTTGTTTATTCTTCATTCTTAGGTGATCTTCATAGTGTACACGGAGCCATGAGTGACAATACAAGTCAAGCCGAATCTTTTGACTGTCCTCTTAATGATGAGAAGCAACTCAATGGCGCTGATCATTCAAGTTCCATCTATATCCTACCTAATCATGGGAATAGTGTCTTTCACGTCACAAATATCATATTGTATATACTATAAATAAAGGGAATTTTTGGGGGGAAAGACCATGAGGACCCCAACTTGCATTTAAAGAATTTTGTAAAGGTCTGTGCACCATTTGATATTGCAAATATTACCTAAGAGTTCATCCATCTACGCCTCTTCCTATTCTCTCTAACGAGCGGGTGGTATTGTGGATTTAGTCTCTTCCGACTGGATCAATTACTTCATAGGATAAACTTACCGTGGCTTTCCTTGACGAGTATTTCCCACCATCTAAAATGCTATAATTTTGTGATGAAAGCATTAGCTATTGGTAATTAAATAATGAACCCTTGTACAAGGTGTGGGAAAGATTCAATGGAAAACTTATGCAATGTCCCAACCACGAGGTTCCAGAGAAGATGCTTCTTCAAATCTTCTACCGGGCTCTTTATCCGCTCAACAAAACCATGGTAGACAACGCGGTTGGGGGTTCTCTTGTAACGTTAACTTATCATGCGGCTAAAAATTTGCTTGAGAAAGTTACCAAGCAAAATTGGGGATGGAACACCCGTGATGCCGAGGTACCAAAAGGATCCCCTACTACCTCCTTTGTTGTTAAAGAGCAAAGGAAGAGAGATGAAGAGAGGGAAGAAAACATGGCAAAAATGATGTCATAATTGGATATTTTGATGAAAAATGTGATAGATTCACCCACAAAAGTGGTGAATGTCGTGGAATCCAAGGCCTATGATAATTAAGAGGCCAAGAATCTTGATAAAGAGATTCTGTATTTGGCTAATTATTCAGAGGGTTCCCGCCCCGCCTATCAAAGAAAAGGTGGGAATCAAGGTTGGATGGATCATGATCATGATTGTGATTAGAGGGATAAAGATCGAGAGTATGATCATTATGTGCCCCCTTATGACCGGGCAAAGAGCAAAGGAAAAACTCCATCGACGTTAACAAATACAAAATCGAAGATGTCTTGGCAAGAAATTTGATGAAAGTGGAGAAAATGGAAAAGATGGTCCATGAATTGAAAGGTGACTTTTTGAAAATCAATCAAACGGTTGTGTCCCACTTTTCTTCTATTAAGCAATTGGAGACTCAAATTGGGAAAATCTCTACTCAACTTAATGCTAGGCAAAAGAAGGTCTTCCTAGTGACACAGTCGTGAATCCAAAAAATGATACTCAAGTTTTAGCCATAGTCACTAGGAGTGGCAAGAACCTTAGGGATCATTTTAGAAAAGTTGAGGGATAAATTATGGGTGCAAAAGATCCCAACGTTGAGCACATAAATATGAAGAAAAACGATATGGTTGAGCCAAAAGAAGAAGCTCTGAAATCTTAAGAAGAAAGGGATGAAAAAAACTCGGTGGAAATTAATGAAGAGGTGGTAGAGAATGATAAGCCATAAAGTGATGTATTTCCCACTGTTCAAATCCCTCCCCCATTTCTCTAAAGTCTTAAGAAAAAAAGGAGAACGACAAGATCAAGTAATTCATGGCTAAGCTTAGAAATCTCTCTATCAATATCCCGTTACTCAAGGCCATCTAAGAGATTCTAGGGCATGCTAAGCTTATAAAAAATTGATGTTTAAGAAGAAGTGTGTTGAAGGTGACACAATTGATGTCACCCATGGGTGTAGTGCTATCATGAGTAGCACAATTGCAGAAAAGAAGGAAGATTCCAGGGCCTTTACAATTCCATGCCTATCGGAACGCATAAGTCTGAAAAAGTTTTATGTGACATTGGTGTAAGTATTAATCTCATTCCCTTTACAATTTATCGGAGGCTTGTCTTGAGAACCCCTACTCCAATGTTGATGAGGCTTTTGATAGCAGACTAGTCTATCAAGAAACCGATTGGTGTTTTGTTTGACGTGATGGTGAAAGTAGATAGATTCTTCCTTACGGTTGATTTTGTGGTTCTTGAATGTGATATGGAACAATAGGTGCTTATTATCCTTGGTTGACCTTTTCTTGCTACCGAAAGAGACCTTGTCTATTTAGATCTTGGGGAAATAAGCTTTAGAGTTCATGATGGTGAAGTTTCCTTTCGAGTGTGCAAAATGAAGAAACAACCCATGGAGATTCAATTGGTATCAGTTATCAATGTCGAAGATAAGGAAGTGAATGATGGGTCCTTTGAGGATCCAAATTAAAAAATATGAAGGACATTATGCCATGATGATAACTAAGGTACTATGTGGGAGGCAACTCACAAATTCCACGAAAGTGGCTCGTATCCTTTGTTTTTAATTTAGTAGCATAGATTTTAATTTTTTCATTGATTAATCCATACATTTGTGGAACCTTGGAGTGTTTTTAATTCAGTTGAGAAGGGGAAAGTGAAATTTTTGCATATTGGACTAAACAGGGGAAAGTATGTAAAAATTTAGCAATAAGCTGAACAGGGGAAAATTGAGGTGTAGAAATGCCCTCAATTAACGTGATCGCAGGACCTGTGCCTTATCAATTGAGGTCACCACTTGTTCATGATTGCAGACCTCATACCGAGATCGCGGTCAAGTCTATTTAAAATGACCATTGATCTGCCATTTGCTCACACTCCCTCTTCAAATTCTCTCTTAAATTGTTCTTGCTCTTGGTCATATTTTGGGAATCTAAAAGCATCTTTGCATCTATCCTGCATCATTCCTCCGGTAAGTGCTTTGAATTCGTGTTATAGTCGTTATGAGTAGGCCTTAGAATGCATGAACTAGGTAGGGCCAAAAATTGTGCTTTTCTTTCTTAACTCTTTGATTGAATCATAATTGTGTGGTGGTTAGCTGATATAAATGGTGTTCTCACATATGGGGAAGTCTTGACTACCCACATTGTGTTCAAACTTATGATAAATATAGTCAGCATACCAAGTTCTCAATCAAACTGCCAAATAATGTCTAACTAGTTGTTTTCACATTCTACGGGCATGATCGAATACTTAGGAACCTTGTTTAATTTCCTTAGTGATAATTTACTATTTTGGAACATGATTTGGCCCTGAAATTTAAAATCTAAACTTTTGAAAAAGTTGTCTCCGAATGGTCTCAGATATCGCGATCGCGGTTATTGGATCGCGATAGTGGCACCGCGATCGTCATATTTGAGGCTGAATTTCTGCTTGGTCCAAAAAAATCTTACTCTTCCATTTCTTGTCCAAACACCACCAAGTAACCATCCCATGAGATTTATTTGACAATATAGTCTAGTTTATGCATGAAAATATTAGTGATAAATGTTGTGTTGTCCTTATGTTTTTCAGGCTTACATCATGGAAAATTATGATCAAGTCTGGTTCATGATGCCTGAGTGTCAAAACCAATACTATGATGAACTTTCAAATACAAAGTTTCTTCCAGAGAGGGGCATATGTTTGGATAAAGTGCTGGAAGAACTTTTGGAATTTAATGAAAGGCTCATAGCCACCGAGTGGAGTTGTTTTTCTCTGGATCCTTGTTGGGCAAATGAGAAGTGGGTGCGGGAGTTCTACGCTAATCTTAGAGTAGTATCTTTCTCATACCCAATCATTAGGATCCGAGGGAAGGAGGTTAACTTTGGGGCAGAGAAAATTAATGACATATATGGGCTCTCGAATGCAAATATGGATGAGTTTGAAGAAAAGGGACGTGAGCTGGGAAGCTGGATGGTGGAAAGGCTATGTCCGAGCAGGGAAGTCTCTTGGTCAGCTACCAAGAAGAACGTCTCTATGGATTAATTCACTGCAGAGGCTCGAGTTTGCATGCTAGGATGGTTTCTTTCATATTAGACAACATTTCTTTGAATATAGGTCGACTTGTCATCTCGGAAATGAAGTTCTTCAGGAACCATAGTGCATATCCTATTTCTCTCTTTAATTACTAAGTTATATAGGAGAGTCGGGGTTGAGGAGTACCTTGGTGATACTTGGGTAAGCCCAAGCACCCCCTTCTATCCTCTAAAAATTCAAGGTGAGGGAATACCGGGCAAGAGAAAATAGAGAAAGATTGACTTGGAAAGGTCGACATGTGAGGAGCCTGAGTCTTGTAGGCTATCTATAGCCGGGACGTTTGAGGATATTGGTGTTTATTTGAGGGCCATTAGTGAGATTGTGTGAGAATTATCGCAGGGACTGGGAGAGCCCTCTACTACCCACCATTCATATGTCGCTCGATTATATTATGAGAAGTATTTTGAGGACCAAAAGTCACAGGGATCCACTTTTGCTAGGCTCGAGAGGGGCTACTCATCATTAGCAGAGTCTCACAGGGAGCTTCAAGACTCCCATGAGAAGATGAAGAAAAGGGAAAAAAAGAGAGATCAATTCTTTAGCAAGATATGGAAGGGGTAAATTGCATATAGAAGGTCCTCAAACCCCGAGATAGATCACCTTTTAATAGAGTGGAGAGCGATGATGAGACCCCATCCGAGTGGTTCGATTCTGATGCTGATGGAGATGATGTAGAGTCTATGGACGATAGTGATGAGTGGTGATTTCATCACTCATTTGTACTCATCATTTGCACACTTTACCTTGTTTTGAATGAATAAGTGAGATATAATTTTGATTGAATGCACTAATATCCACATTTTGTAGGAACAAAGGTAATGATATGAAAAGATGTGGATTGGAGCTACAAGAAGAAACAAAAGGAAGCAAAGAAGTGCAGTTGAAGACCTGGAGAAGAACATGTCCTCAGTTATCGCGATCGCGGGAGTCGTTCTGCGATCGCACCGAGTCAAGAAGGTCAAAGTACCGCAATAGCATGGAATTGCCTGTGGTCACTGTACTGCGGTCGTGTTAAAGACACCGTGATTGCAGCTTAGCAGGATTTTAGCCCAAGGGAAAAATTGTAAATGCACGAAGTTGTCCCAAATTTTCCCAATAAAAGAAGACTCAAACCCTAATCCAAATAATCAATCTGCAACCCGACATACCATCCTTAGTTTAGTGTTTTGTAATTCCTTGGATCTTAGAGCTCAAATTTGTACTAATTTGAGCTAAGAAGACATTAGAGTGACTTTTAAGTATAGATTTGGATATGTCTATTGAGGATTCATTTGAGTCTAAAGGGTGGTTTTCCCTCTCTTTATTTTTCCTATGAACCACTTTAATAGACATCTTGGTTTATTTGTGTTTATTTTTATTATGATTTGCTATATCTACCTCTTGGGATTATTTTTGAATTGGAAGCAATTGCGCATGGGTTGTGATATATTTGTGTGGAATTTAGTTTGTTGGTGATGGGTTCTATTGTTTCTTGATTGAATAGGTTGGGATTTGTGGGTGAAAGACCTAAATGCCTAAATGGGTTTTATGGATGAAAGTTCCAAACTCTAGAAAGCTTAAGTCCATCTTCGAAAAGAGGGTTTTAGGAGAACTTTTGGAAGTCTCATTATCCTTGAAATAGGGATATGGATACCAAAGAAATGATAGATAATTATGTGTGTAGTTTGCTAATTTTTCACTATCTTAAAAATAAGGGTGATTGTGAAGTTAACTATACCATGGGTATCATCCTAGAAATAGGTATACCCAATTGAGGTACTGGGTGGCTTTAATTGACACACTCGTTAGGTACTCAAAAGGGTCAATGAGTACCATCTTTGAGGTTTTGTTGAAAAACTATCCTCAAAGACCTTAAACCTGGCCTACCACATAATAATAAATTAGAATTTGCATCAAATTATCATGTTCCCATGCATAACTTGCCCCTAGGAAAGCATAATCCTAAGATCCATTTTAATTGATTATACTCTAATTATTCTTAGTCTCGAATTAGTCCCTTAGAAGCCTAAGAATTACTCTCACATTAGCAAAAATTGAAAACCCCCAAACCATTTTGTATCATAGGTTTGAACTTAGAAAGTAACTTTTATTTTGAACCTACTCAATCGCTTCTCACATTGTTCCTCTTGGATTCGACACAGACTCTTAGTTCAGTAAATATATTGACAACGACTTCCTTGCACTCAAATTGACGTGTAAGTTGAGCGTTATAAAAAATTGCATCATTGTCGGTGAACAATTTGGCGTGTTGAGTTAGTTTGAAATTTTAGCTTACTTACTTTGGTTCAAACTTATAAATATTTGTTTGTTATTTTCTTTTGTTTCTTGCCTTAGGTAGATTTTTATTTTTGTTTATTTATTACTATGGAATCTTGGAATGAATGTGAGTTTGGTGGTCGGAAATCCTATCATAACCATATTGTAATGGACCCCACTTTTGGCAAGATTATAGATATGTTTCCTAGAGAGAGATATGTGCACTATCTCGATCTTATAGGGAGTATGTTTGTTCTCTATGTAATGGTCTAGATGGAAATGGGAGTGATTGTCCAAATGCCCCTCCCCCCTTTATACCAACTTAATTGCTAGTTTTTCTTCTTATTTGGATAGGTCTTATGATGAATAAAAGTAAGAATGAAGCAATGAAAATAATTATATTGAGGTAATGCTTCAACTTATCTTACACCGGGTGAAATCAATGGAGGATGATTTACAACGTTGGAGTGATTGTGCAAAAACCTCTTCCCCTTATTATGCTGACCCAAATGATAGTTCTTCTTGTGGATTTGATAGGTCTTATGATGAATAAAGGAAAGAATGATCCACAAGAAATAGTGATGTTGAAGCAATGCTTTAACATATCTTGGAGTTAACAACAACGTTGGAGGAGGAAACAACTCTTATACTCCAATCCAACAAGGCATTTGGAGAGAAAATCTTGAAGCTAGAAGATATTGACATGGAAGTTACTAATTAAAACACCATAACCATGCCCATGCTTCTAAATAAGCTTGATATTGAAAAACCCTCACTGATTTCCCAACCAACCAAACCAAACATAACAGATAATGCCAAATATAAAGAAATAGTACTAGAGTCAGAAGAAGAAGTCGAGAGAATCCCTTATGAAAACTCTAGTCTATTTTGGGGTGAGGATACAAAAATGTAAACAACTCTGGAATTAGGAAAAATACCCCATTCTAACCACTTCTCAACACTAAGCTCGGTGGAGTTGATGACAATCGATCCACACGAGCAAATATTGAATGAGGGTGAGAGTGAACTATTTTCTTATATCTTAAAGTTTGTGTTCCTAAAAGGGTATGCTAAGACCCAAACTTTGAAGGAAAATAAGATTAAGGATTGATGTCCAATTAGTGGCCTTCAAATGCTCTCACCGTTGTCCAATGAGCCCACACAAAAGTTCGATACAAAATTAGGCAAATCGTTCAAGACTTTGAAGTGGCATGATAGAACATGTGTCATCATGCCCCGACTTTTTCCCAAAGAGCCTCAAAGATGGAATGATCAAATGTTGGGAAAAATGTTCAAATCCTCTAAGTGGAGGTAAAAATTAGGATCAAAAAGGCATTTTGCCACGATGATAAATCAAGCGCTTGATGGGAGGCAACCCATCATTTTTATATTTTTATTTTTATGTTTTTGGAATAATTCACATAATTTTCATGCCTTGCAGGTGCTTTAGGTAGATTGGAAGACAATAAAAAAATTCTAGAAATATGGCAGTCATGCAGGAAAATAGGGCAAAACCGGGGAGCAGATGTCCTCAGGTACCACGATTGTGGCCTGAGGATCACAATCGTGGTACCGCAATTGCACCATTCATAATACGATCTCACCACTTTGTCCATCTTTCAGCATGGTTAATCAATGCGGTTTCAGGGAGCCCTTTTACCCTTCTTATACTTTTGAGTTATGTAGTGAGGTCACTACAAGCCCTTTTATTGGGGGTGTCGTGGTCCCACCCTTGTGTAAAGTACATATTGGTTTGCAATACTTAAATTTAGTTTACACGAATCATAAAAATTTAAGAATTAATTGTTTTCATTTTTAGTTTTCTTTTACTTTTAATAATTATGGTGGACAAGCCTTTCCCTATGATGAATTGATTGATGACATTCTTATGGGAAAAGCATTGTGATTGGGTTTTAATCTACAGATATAGGAGAAGTCTGAGTACCCGTAGCATCAAGGTGATAAATACAAGGGAAGTCTGAGTACCTATTGCATTGTGAATTTGGGATTGACCTCACACCATTGGCAAAGTCTAAGTAGCCATAGGGTTGGGTTTCCCATATGAAGCCAAAATGAGAGACAGAGACTTGGGTTGTTTCCATGGTTAGAAAATTGTGCATGGTTCAAATGCAAAATGAACACCCCCTATGTCCAAAATTTTCATAAAATTAAGGGCATGGACGTGAGCGATATTGTAGCAATTCTTTTTCTCTCTTTGTGACTCCAAACATTTGACTTGTGAAAATTGGTAGATATTCCATTTTTGTCTCTAGTGGGAGGGGAAATTGAGCCTCCTTGGCGAGTTTTCATGCCATGTGTAGTGAGCTAATGTGTCTATATCTCATGTTTAACTTGTGACATCTAGAACTTGCCTCATTAGTCTTTCAAAGCTAATTTTGGTTCTATTTGGTTGGAGAAATGATCTTAGGCCATCATTGCAACATTGAAAGCCCACTTAGCCTATAAATCCTACCCATGCATAAATGTAAGCCCTAGTTACCCATTTTGAGCCTTTGAACCTATCTTTGCCAAACACATTACAAGTCGTGAACCATTTTTCTATCCCTCTTTTGAACCATACCCTCCTTGAACTTGAAAATGTAACTTGAGGCTAAAAGCCTAAGTTGGGGGTGGGAAGATTGATGGAAGTAAGTATGGGGCTACAAATTTTTTACTGAAATGCTTAAGTGCTAAGCATTGAAAAAAAATGACTAGAAAAGAAAGGGTTCAACAAAGGAAAGAATTGCATGAAATTTTGCAAGATATAGAAATAGAAGAAAATAGGTGAACAATGGGAAAAAGTAGGCATATATAAAAAAAAAACAAAGAGGAGTGGCCCATAGTCAAAAAAGCAGATTAAATAGTGTGATGTAGATGTTCAGGAGGGGTGTAGTCGTGTTGTCCCAAATGATATTCCACCCTAACCCGAACCTACGTTATAAGCTTAAAAAGTCCTTTGAGATCTCCAACCATATACTTTCTTTATAGTGGCGATAGAAAATAGGGGCAAGCCTATGGTATGACACTTGTTAACATAGAGAGTTCCTTTGTCTGGGAGAGAGTTTTTGTACTTAAATTTCTTATTGCATATGTGGTAGCTTGGTGTGTGAAATTTTATTTCTTGTGAGGAGGCACGTGAACAAGTCAATGCGGGTGATATTGTCATCTCCTGAGCAATGAGGTAAGTGGAGTATAGCTTAGTTGTGGTTAAAAGGGAGTCACTTTTAGAGTGTAAATTTTTTATGCTTGGTTGCTCTTTAAAGTCTTATGCATCCTTGGATATTGTATCATATGATGAGGGGTGTAGTGAAAAATAGCTTAGCCTATGTGCAATGAGCTACTTGAGGTAGCAACTAAGGTTGAAGTCATTGTGATCTTTAAGGCATGAAGTTTGGGCATAGATAATTGTGTCTATGGTAAGAAGTAGTGTTGCTTTAGGACAAGCAAAAACTTTAAGTTGGGGGCGTTGATGAGTGGTGATTTTACCACTCATTTGCACTCATCATTTGTGCACCTTACCTTATTTTGAATGAATAAGTGAGACATAATTGTGATTGAATGCACTAATATCCACATTTTGTAGGCACAAAGGTGATAAGATGAAAAAATATGGATTGGAGCTACAAAAAGGAACAAAAGGAAGCAAACAAGAACAGTTGAAGACCTGGGGCAGAAGATGGTCTTAGTTATCGCGATCGCGGGCGTCAACCCGCGATTGCACTGAGTCAAGCAAGTCAAAGTGACGCGATCGCATGGAATTGCCTGCGATCGTTGTACCATGGTCGTGTTAAAGACACTGCGATCGCGGCCTAGCGGGATTTCAGCTCAAGGGAAAAATGGTAAATGCACGAAGTTGTCCCAATTTTTCCTAATAAAAGAAGACTCAAACCCTAATCCAAATAATCAATCTACAACCCTACATCCCATCCTTAGCTTAGGGTTTTGTAATTCATTGGAGCTTGGAGCTCAAATTTGTACTAATTTGAGCTAAGAAGACATTAGAGTGACTTCCAAGTAGAGATTGGGCTTTCCCTATTGATAATTCATTCAAGTCTAAACGGTGGTATTCCCTCTCTTTATTTTTCCTATGAAAAACTTTAATAGACATCTTGGTTTATTTGTGTTTATTTTTATTATGATTTGCTAGATCTACCTCTTGGGATTATATTTGAATAGGAAGCAATTGTGCATGGGTTATGATATATTTGTGTGGAATTTAGTTTGTTGATGATGGGATCTATTATTTCTTGATTGAATAGGTTGGGATTTTTGGGTGAAAGCCTCGCATGCCTAAATGGGTTTGTGTAATACCCCGAAGTTTCTTAAATAATTTAGTCCCAAGAATGTCAAGTTTTAGCTTCTAAATTGAATAATGTTTATTCCATGAGTAATTTTTAAAATTTTCACTTTTTGTCAAATGGAAAATTCAATAAGCTTTCCATCGATATAAGATTCACCCAAATCCGATAACCGGGTAAGAAGTTATGACTATTTCAAATTCATGTCATAAAACAGCTCCATATTGGTCAGTGGCGCGGTGCGCCCCACAAGCTAAAATGGCAATTGTTTTTTTTTTCTAGTGTCTCAGCGCGATTTTTCCTGCGTGGCGCCAAATTTTCAGGTCGCAAACGAAGTGGCAATGCGATGGCTCCGCGTCGCGTTATTTCCTAATTGTCAAATTCCAGTGACACGGCGCGATAGCGGCGCGTCGCGCCAGGGATCCAGATCGGGAAATTTTCACCAATTTTAAATGACGCATCCAGGGTTAAAAGGGTCAATTTCCCACCCCTATTTAAACTAAATAATACGTGATTTATCCATTCTTCACCCAAAATATACTAGTTTCTCTAAATTTTCTCTCAAGAACAAACTAGGATTTCCATTGGGGATTCAATTTCAAGAAAATCTCTCCATCAATCTTCGGTAAATCAAGAACTATGCTATGCGTTGTGTTGATTTATGGATTTCTTTCATCCATAAATCTCAAGAACCCTATTTTAAAGTATGAATCATGATTATTATGTTGTGGGTTGCTCAAGTTATGTGATGGTTGTTGTTTGATTCCCATGTTGGGATCCTTATGTGAAATTTTGAAAACTACGTTAGCATATAAATTGAAATCCATGAATTTGGTGGTTTATGATTTGTGAAATTTGATGATTTCACCTATGCCTTAAGTTGTGCATGTAAGGTGTTTGATAAAATGCCTAAAGGTATAGAAATTATGCACTATAGCTAAATTGTGACCCAAATGACAATGTATGCTTTAACCTTATGTTCAAAATGACTTCCCTATTATTCTTATGTATTGAAATTGCTCGTGGGATTGTTCATGAGTTAACCTTATGAAATTATGCTATGTATACATGCCATCTTATTCATTTACCAAGCTATGATAATCAAATGCCCATGAAATATCTCCAACTATTGTATTATGGATTGTTAATGTTGGTCATGTATTCAATAATGTTATGCCTTTTTAGTTTCCTTCCATCGAGTCCTGGGGGTACTTGTACCCAAAAAATATAGTCGTGTTCTTAGATTTAGTGTCATGTTTTCACGATATCCTCAATCAAGCGATGGTCCAAAGAACCTAGTCAGTCTGTGACTTAGGAAAGCTCAGTAATTCAGTAATCTCAATAGTATTCCATCTGCTAACGGTACTTCATGAATTCATTCTAGTCCAGATCAGTTAATCATGTTCACTATCTACTCAGATGGGAGTAGGAATTAGCACCGAGTGAACCTAAGGATGGGAACTCACCTGTTATATGAGGGTGTGATTCGTAGAAGCAATCCTTGCGTTCAAAAATTGCATAGCCTGTGTAGGTTGAGACATCATAGCCTGTTATATGAGGGTTACTCATAGATTGACCTTACCAGTGGTGAGGTATTAACACCCTTCCAATTGGGGTTACATATTGAACCCCAACTCAGCCATAATGGCGTATTGGGGGCATGTCGCTTAGATGACTACTTCTTACAATTTCAGTTACAGAATCATGACTATCAGATACAGTCATTCAGTCTCAGTAATAGAACTCAGATTGTTCTGCAAAATTCAAGGCTGTCAGATACAGTCAACTCAAAATTGTGCGAAACTTAGCTAGTTCCATCAGAAACTAGATTTTCAGATACAGTCGCTCAGTATCAGTTATTTCAGTTATACAATTATCAGTATCTCATGTTATCAGTACTCAGACTCAGTAATCATGTTATTACAACCCTAGTTATAGTTATTATGTATTCATGCATGTATTCTCACATTCATATTATTCAGTCAGTTAGTATAGATCATGCATGTAAACCCTTTGCATTCAACCTACCTCACATGCATACCAGTACATTCAAAGTACTGATGCACTTGCGCTATGGTGTCTTATACCATAGGTTCAGAAGCACGAGCTCCAGAGCATCAGTAGCATTCCAGTCTCCGTAGTCAGAGTTAGCAGTGAGTCATCATCTTTCGAGGACATGATTATTTCTTTATTACCTCATTAATTAGTTTATTAGTTGGAGTTAATTGAGGGCATGTCCCATTATCTCCTTATTTAGACAATTATAGTTTAGAGGTTTTTCAGACTACAATACGTTTAGACAGTTTTGTTTTGGGTATTTATACCCTATCCCAGATGTTATATTTTATTAGATATTATGTTAAAGTTTGAACTTTATGGACTTTTAGTTCATGTTTTCATATTATACAGTATATCATGTAGTATACAGGCATAGATATCAGTCATGGGTTAGCTTGTGGTCCTTCGGGGTCATTAGCACTGTGTAGCATTCCGGGTACCAAATTTGGGGCGTTACAAACTTGGTATCAGAGCCTAAGGTTCTATAGTGTCCTAGGAAGTCTGAAATCCGCATCTAGTAGATTCTTGTGCATGGGTCTGTTGTGCGCCACATTTATATACAGGAGGCTATGAGATGTTTTAGGAACAATTTCCCTTCTTTCAGTATTCATGTAATGCCAATGAGCATAATCTCAAGTTAATCTCTTGGTCTAATATATTTCCCTCTTTCTTCTACAGAACATGCCTTCTAAAAGAAGAAACAGGAATCTGTCAGCCCCTCAGCCCAAAGAACCTTTGGGCAAACATGTTTCTGAAGCAGAGTTAAGAGCTGCATTCACTACTCTTGCTCAGTCAGTTTCCACTCAGAATGAATGACCAGTTGATGTTACGGCCTACCCAGTGACCAATTCAGCTGCAGCCAGGATTCAAGACTTCACCCGAATGAATCCTCCATCCTTTCTCGGGACTAAGTTAGATGAGGACCCTCAAGAATTCATCGATCAGGTTCATAAGGTTACTAATGTTATTAAGATTTAAGCTTTTGAGAGTGCTGAGCTAGTTGCATATCAGTTGTAGGATGTTTGTCACACTTGGTACAAGCAGTGGAAGTTAGAGAGGTTGGTTGATGCAGGACCTATATAGTGGGAGGAGTTTGTCACCGCAATTTTAGAGAGGTTCTTTCCCCTAGAGTTGAGAGAGGCTAAGGTGTTATAATTCATCAACCTCAGGAAGGGAAATATGATGGTGAAAGAGTATTCTCTTAAGTTTACTCAATTATCCAGATATGCCCCTCATGTGGTTGCAGACAGCAGGGCCAAGATGAGTAAGTTTGTTTCTGGGTGAATGATAGTATGGTCAATGAGTGTAGGTCTGTGATGTTGAATAGTGACATGACTTTAACCAGGCTTATGACTCATGCTCAGCAGATAGAGAAGAAAAATATTAAGATGAGGGAGAAGAAAAATAAGAGAGAAAGGATAGGTAGTTTCAACTTTGCGCAGCCTAAATCAGAAGGAGAAAACCGTTCTCAGTTTCATCCTAAGTCATCAGTTCCATTTCCTTCTTCAGCTAGTGCTCCAGCTCCTAAGTTCAGGGATAGTAATAAAGATAGAGCGTCAGGCTCTAAGTCTTAGGGCAATATTAGCAGTGCCCCCACCTATCCTCTTTGCCAGACTTATGGCAAGCACCATCAAGGTATTTGCAGAGCTGGTAGTGGTATTTATTTTAGATGTGGAAAGACAGGCCACAAAGTTAGAGACTATCCTCAGCTAGGTCCTCAAGGTCAGCAAAATCTCTCCTTAGCTCGGTCCAATTTCCCAAATCAGCAGGGTGCTACTTCCAGTGCTACTAGTGGGCAATGCCCAAACAGACTCTATGCTTTCCAGTCCTGACAAGATTAGGAAAATTCTCCTAATGTGGTTACTGGTACGTTACAGATCTTTCATGTGAATGTTTATGCCTTTCTAGATCCAGGTGCTTCCCTATCTTTCGTTACTCCCTATATAGCAGTTAATTTTTGAGTCAGTCCTGAAATTCTAGCAGAGCCCTTTTCAGTCTCTACCTCATTGGGTAAAATCATCATAGCCTGGTGGGTATATAGGAACTGCCCGATTAGGATATTTTAGAAAGTCACCTCAGCAGATTTAGTTGAATTAGAGATGATGGATTTTGATGTCATTCTCAGCTTGGATTGGCTTCATTCCTTCTATGCCATAGTCGACTGCAGACACAGAATAGTCCAGTTCCAGTTTCCAAATGAACCCATCCTAGAGTGGAAGGGTAGTGTATCTACTTTCAGAGGTCATCTTATTTCCTACCTTCGAGCACGAAAAATGATATCTAAGAGATGTGTCTATCATCTTGTTTGAGTTAAAGACACTAGTTCTGAAACTCCCAGCCTTGATTTAATCCCAGTCGTGAATGAATATTCAGATTTCTTTCTCAAAGATCTTCCAGAAATTCCTCCCGAAAGGGAAATAGACTTTAGCATTGATCTTCTTCCAGATACTCAGCTTATATCTATTTTTCCATACATAATGGCACCAGTGGAACTCAAATAATTGAAAGAGCAGTTGAAGGATCTCTTAGATAAGGGATTCATTTGGCCTATTGTGTCCCCGTGGGGCGCACCAGTCTTATTCGTGCGCAAGAAAGATGATTCTCTCAGAATCTGTATTGATTACCATCAGGTCAATAAAGTCACGGTAAAAAATAAGTATCCTCTTCCTAGAATCGATGACTTGTTTGATCAACTATAGGGTGCCAACTATTTCTCTAAGATAGACCTCAGATCAGGCTACCATCAGCTCAAAGTCAGAGAATGTGACATTCTGAAGACAACCTTTCATACTAGGTATGGTCACTTTGAATTCCTAGTCATGTCCTCTGGTCTTACCAATGCCCCAGTATCTTTCATGGACTTGATGAACCGTGTGTTTAAGTAGTACTTGGACATGTTCATCATAGTCTTCATAGATGATATACTGGTCTATTCCCACAGTGAGCATGATCATGCAGACCATCTCAAAATTGTACTTTAGACTCTCAGAAATCATTAGTTGTTAGCCAAATTTAGTAAGTGTGAATTTTTTCTAAGGTAAGTAGCATTCCATGGCCATATCATTTCCGGTGATGGCATTAGGGTTGATCCTCAAAAGACTGAAGCCATAAGAAACTAGCCTCGACCTGTCTCTCCATCAGATATTAGGAGTTTCTTGGGTTTGGCAGGCTATTACAGACAGTTTGTTGAAGGATTTTTTTCTATTGCATCCCCTATGTCCAGATTGACTCAGAAGAAAGTCAAGTTTCAGTGGTCAGATCCTTGCAAGAAGAGTTTTCAGGAGTTGAAGACTCGACTCACCTCAGCCCCAGTTTTAGCTCTTCTAGATGGTCCAGATGGGTTTGTAGTGTATTATGATGCATCCAGAGTAGGTTTGGGTTGTGTCCTCATACAGCATGGTAAGGTCATAGCCTAAGACTCCAGACAGCCGAAACCCCATAAGAAGAATTATCCTACTCATGATCTTGAGTGAGCAGCCATAGTATTTGCCGTAAAGATTTGAAGGCATTATTTATATGGTGTTCATGTAGATGTGTTCACAGCTCAAAAAAGTCTCCAGTATGTCTTTTCTCAGAAAGATCTCAATCTTCATCAGTGAAGGTGGTTAGAGCTCCTGAAAGATTATGACATGAGTGTCTTTTATCATCCGGGCAAGGATAATATAGTGGCCGACGCTCTCAGTAGACTGTTTATGGGTAGTGTTGCTCATGCTGAGGATAGCAAGAAGAAGTGAGATCAGGAAATCCATCAGCTTACAAGACTAGGCATTCACTTAGTCGATACAGAAGAGGGTGATATACGGGTTTAGAGTAGTTCAGAATCATCTCTAGTTTTTGAGGTGAAAGAAAAACAACATAGAGATCCCAGTCTAGTCAAGTTGAAAGAGTCAGTCAAGGAACAGAAAGTAGAGGTTTTCTCCCAAGGTAGAGATGGTGTTTTACGTTATCAGGGTCATCTTTGTTCTAGGTGTAGATGACTTAAGGCATTGAATTCTTGCAGAAGCGCATGGTGCTTGCTACTCTATTCATCCAGGGGCTATAAAGATGTACCGCGACTTATGGGAGATCTATTGGTGGAGTGGGATGAAAAGAGATGTTACAGAGTTTGTGGCTAAGTTCTCTACATGTCAGCAAGTTAAGATAGAGCATCAGAAGTCTAGTGAGTCCATGCAAGAGTTCCATATTCCTACTTGGAAGTGGGAAGAAATGAACATAGAATTCGTGATGGGTTTTCCTCGTACTCATCATCAGCATGATTCAGTTTGGGTCATTATAGACAGAATGACCAAATCAGCTTATTTCCTTTCAGTCCATACCTCTTATTCAACCAAGGATTACACCAAGTTCTACATCAGAGAGTTGGTCAGATTGCATGGTGTTCCGTTATCTATTATCTCAGACAGAGGTACCTAGTTCACCTCTCACTTTTGGAAAGTGTTCCAAAAGGGTATTGGTACCCAAGTTCATCTCAGTACAGTCTTTCATCCTCAGACAGATGGTAAAAAAGAAAAGACCATTCAGACCCTAGAAGATATGTTAAGGGTGTGCGCAATTGATTTCAAGGGTAGTTGGGACGACCACTTGTCTTTGATTGAGTTTTCATACAACAATAGCTATCATTCCAGTATTAAGATTGCTCCATTCGAAGCTCTTTATGGCAGGAGATACATATCTCCAGTCGGCTGGTTCAAAGTTAGTGAGGCCTCAGTTATAGGGCCTGACTTAGAATTTGATGCCTCAGAGAAAGTCCAATGGATTAAAGAAAGACTCTAGGCTTCTCAGAGTCGACAGAAGTCTTATGCAGACGTGCACAGAAAGGATCTCGAGTTAGAGATTGGTGACTATATCTACCTAAAGATTTCTCCCATGAGGGGAGTGAAGAGGTTCTTCAAGAGGGGAAAGCTTAGTCCCCGACATATCGTTCCCTTCAAAATTCTCATTTTCTTTGGCAAAGTAGCTTATGAGTTCAAATTTCCTTCAGTCTAGCTACAATTCATCCAGTCTTCCATGTCTCTTTGCTCAAGAAGTGCATAGGTGACCCAGTAGTTGTAGTCCCTATTCATAGCATAGATGTTTAGAAAATCCTCTCTTATGAAGAGATTCCAGTCAAAATCCTAGACTATCAGACTCTTAGACTGAGGAATAAAGAAATCCCCCAATTCAAAGTTCCTTGGCAAAATCAGTCCATTGAGGGACATACTTGGGAAGCAGAAGCAGATATGTGAACCAAGTATCCTTACTTCTTCTCCGCCAACTTAGTTACGACTTGGTATTAGTCTCTTGTTCAGGATTACATTTTAAACTTGGTACTAAGTACCATTGCATATTCAGTCATATGTTCATGCATCAGATAAGTCATATATTCATGCATCATATTAGTCATATCTTCATGTATCAGACATGCATTCACCTAGTAAGAAATTCAGTTATCAGAAATCTCAGGCATGTGTTCATGAGTCAGTTAAGTCAAGAAATCATGCATCAGATATGCACGCTCAGTATAAATCCCAGAAATGTCAATCATGTTTTAGTTATTCATGATCAGCATATACTTTAGCTCATCATTTCTCCCATCTTAGCAAGTCACATTTGAGGACGAATGTTCCCAAGGGGGAGATATTGTAATACCCCAAAGTTTCTTAAGTAATTTCATCCCAAGAATGGCAAGTATTAACTTCTAAATGGAATGATGTTTATTCCATGAGGAATTTTTAAGATTTTCACTTTTTGTCAAGTGGGAAATTCAATAAGCTTTCCATCGATATAAGATTCACCCAAATCCGGAAACTGGGTAAAAATTTAAGACTATTTTAAGTTCCTATCGTAAAACAGTGCCATATTGGTCAGTGGCGCGCTGCGCCATAAGCTAAAATGGAAATTGTCTTTTTTTTCCAGTGTCTCAGCATGATTTTTCCCACATCGCGCAAAACTTCTAGGTCACAAATAAAGTGTAAATGTGATGGTTCCACATCGCGCCATTCCCCTATTTCTCAATTGTCAAATTCAAGTGACACGGCGTGATAGCGCCGCGTCGCGCCAGGGGTCCAGGTCAGGAAATTTTCACCAATTTTAAAAGACGCTTCCAGGGTTAAAAAGGTCAATTTCCCACCCCTATTTAAACCCAATAACACATGATTTAGCCATTCTTTACCCAAAATATACTAGTTTCTCTCAATTTTCTCTCAAGAACAAACTAGGGTTTCAATTGGGGATTCAATTTTAAGAAAATATCTCCATCAATCTTCGCTAAATCAAGAACTAAGGTATGCATTGTGTTGATTTATGGATTCCTTTCATCCATAAATCTCAAGAAACTAATTTTAAATTATGAATCATTATTATTATATTGTGGGTTGCTCAAGTTATGTGATGGTTGTTGTTTGATTCCCATGTTGGGATCCTTATGTGAAATTATGAAAATTATGTTCGCACATAAATTAAAATCCATGAATTTTGTGGTTTATGATTTGTGAAATTTGATGATTTCACCTATGCCTTAAGTAGTGCATGTAAGATGTTTGTTAAAATACCTAAAAGGATAAAAATTATGCACTATAGCTAAATTGTGACCCAAATGACAATGTATGCTTTAACCTTATGTTCAAAATGACTTTCCTATTATTCTTATGTATTGAAATTGCTTGTGGGATTGCTCATGAGTTAGCCTTATGAAATTATGCTATGTATACATGCTATCTTATTCGCGTACCAAGATACGATAATCAAATGCCCATGAAATATCTCCAACTATTGTATTATGGATTGTTGATATTGGTCATGTATTCAATAATGTCATGCCTTGTCAGTTTCTTTCCATCGAGTCCTGGGGGTACTTGTACCCAAAAAATATAGTTGTGTGCCTAGATTTAGTGTCATATTTTCATTATATCCTCAGTCAATCCATGGTCCATAGAACCTAGTTAGTCATGTGACTCAGGAAAGCTCAGTAATTCAATAATCTCAATAGTATTCTGTTAGCTAATAGAACTCCATGAATTAGTCTAGTCCAGTTCAGTTAATCATGTTCAGTTTCTATTAAGATGGGAGTAGGAATTAGCTCCGAGTAAACCCAAGGATGGGAACGTACCTATTAAATGAGGGTGTGATTCTTACGAGCAATCCTTGCATTCCAGAACTACGTAGCCAGCGTAGGTTGAGATATTATAGCCTGTTATATGAGGGTAGATGAGGTGTATTAACTTGTTATATGAGGGTTCCCACCGTTCTCACTAGAGTTACCTGTTATATGAGGGTTACTCACAGATTGTCCTTACCAGTGGTACGGTATTGACACCTTCTAATTAGGATTACAGATTAGATCCCAACTCAGCCATAATAGCATATTAGGGGCATGTCAGTTAGATGAATACTTCCTACAGTTTTAGTTACAAAATCAGGACTGCCAGATACAGTCATTCAGTCTCAGTAGTTGAACTCAGATAGTTCTACAGAATTCAGGACTGTCAGATACAGTCAACTCAGAATAGTGTGGAACTCAGCTAGTTTCATCAGAAACTAGACTGTCAGATACATTTACTTAGTATCAGTTATTTCAGTTATACAGTTATTAGTATCTCATGTTATCAGTACTCAGACTCAGTAATCATGTTATCACGACTCTAGTTACAGTTATTATGTATTGATGTATGTATTCTCACGTTCATATTATTTAGTCAGTTAGTATAAATCATGCATGTAAACCCTTTGCATTCAACCTACACATACCAGTACATTCAAAGTACTGACGCATTTGCACTATGGTGTCTTATACCATAGGTTCAGAAGCACAAGCTCCAGAGCATTAGTAGTATTCCAGTCTCCACAGTCAGAGTTAGCAGTGAGTCCTCATCTTTCGAGAAAATGATCATTTTTTTATTATCTCATTAATTAATTTATTAGTTGGAGTTAGTTGGGGACATGTCCCATCGTCTTCTTATTCAGACAGTTATGTTTTAGAGGATTTTTAGACTACAGTATGTTTAGATAATTTTGTTTTGGGTATTTATACCCCATCCTAGATGTTATATTTTATCAGCTATTATGTTATAGTTTGAACCTTATGGATTTTCAGTTCATGTTTCTGCATTATACAATATATCATGCAGTATACAGGTACAAATATCAGTCATGGGTTAGCTTATGGTCCTTCGGGGTCATAAGCACCATGTAGTATTCTAGGTACCAGATTCAGGGTGTTACAGTTTGATGGATGAAAGTTCCAAACTCTAGAAAGCTCAAGGCCATTTTTTAAAGAAGGGTTTTGGGTGAACTTTAGGAAGTCACATCATCCTTAAAAGAGGGATGTGGAGACCAAAGCAATGATAGACAATTATGTGTATAGTTTGCTAAATTTTTACTATCTTAGAAATAAGGTTGATTGTGAATTTAAATATACCACGGGTATCATCCTAGAAATAGGGATATCCAATTGAGGTATTGGGTAGATTTAATTGACAAACTTGTTAGGTACTCGAAAGGTTCAATGAGTGACATCTTTGAGGTTTTGTTGAAAAACTAACCTCAAAGACCTTAAACCTGACCTACCAGATCATCATCAATTAGAATTTGCATTGAATTATCATGTTTCCATACATATCTTTCCCCTAGGAAAGCATAATCCTAAGATCTATTTTAATTGATTATACTCTAATTATTCTTAGTCTCGAATTAGTCCCTTAGAAGCCTAAGAATTACTCTCACATTAGCAAACATTGCAAACCCCCAAATCATTTTGTATCATAGGTTTAAACTTAGCAAGTAATATTTATTTTGAACCTACTCAATCCCTACTCACATTGTTCCTCGTGGATTTGACCCCGACTCTTAGTTGGGTAAATATATTGACAACGACCGCCTTACACTCAAATTGACGTGTAAGTTGAGCGTTATCAGAGAGCAACTCTTGATGTAGTTTGAGGGAGCACCCTTATCTCTTCTTGTTCTTTATTGTTTATGTAGTGAGGACACTGCATATTTATTAGTTGGAGGTGCATGTCCTTGCATTATTTCTTGTTTGGGCCTTACTCTCATTTGGGATTGTATTATTTAGATATTTCTGGTTATTTTGGATGACTTTTATTTTTATTTTGGGTTGTAATATTTGGGCACTCTGATGGTTCCCACATTTTCATGGATTAGTCATGTTTGTTTTAAGATTTTTACTTTATCTTTATTTTACTTATGGTGATATCAGATGAGCCTTTCCCTTTGTTGGATTGAGTGACGACATTCTTTTGGGAAAATCATCATAATTGGATTTTGAGCCATGGATGCAGGGCAAGTCTGAGTACCCATAGAATTTTGGAGATATAAATGAAGGGGAAGTCTAAGTACCTATAGAATTTTGTATTTGGGATCGTACTTATACCTATGGTGAAGTCTGAGTATCCATATGGTTTGCCCGTATGAAAGACAAAATGTGAGACATCGGCTTGGTTTGATGCCATAAATAAAAAATTGTGTGTGGTTCAAATGTGAAGCAAACACCCTCCTCCGTCCAAAAAATTTTCAAAAATCAAGGGAATGGATGGACCGACCTTATAACAATACTTTTTCTCTTTTTGTGACTCAAAAATTTTGACTTGTAAAAATTGGTAGATACTCCGTTTTGTCTCTAGTGTGAAGGGAAATTGAACCCCTTTGAGGAGTTTGCATGCCATGTGTGGTGAGAAATTTGGTCTAAATCTCATGCCTACTTTTTCTATTTAGAACTTGTCCCCATTAGTTGCTCAAGTGTAATTTTGATTATGCTTGGTTGGTGAAATGATCCTAGGCCATCTTTGTAAACTTAGGAGTCCTCTTTAGCCTAAATAGCCTGCCCATTCTTAGGATAGTACCTTAGTTACCCAATTTGAGTTTTCAAGCCTTTCTTTGGCAACTGTGTTAGAAACCTTGATCCATTCAAAAAAATTTCCCTCTTTTGAACTCTACCCTCCTTGAACATAAAAAATATAAATTGAGGCTAACTGCCTAAGTTTGGGGTGGTAAGTTTGATAGATTTGAATTTGGGCCATGGTAGTGTAAGTGGATGCCTATGATCTAAGCAATGAAAAAAGGTGAAAAGGAAAGAAACGATAAAAAAAAAGAATGAGGCATTGATTGCAAAAGAAATAAGTGAATGAAAGAGATTTTTTCAACTATTTTGCAATCCAAAACCTAATAGGATGAGGTCTATTTTTCCATTACTATATAAACTCTTTCTCCATATTTTTTATGGGGTTGTTGATTAACTTTGGAGCAATAAAGTAGAGAAAAAAGTTCACCATTAGGTTTCTTTTATCTTTAATTTCTTAATCTCTTCTTTTGATGAACATATAAAATTCTTGTATTTTTCTTATTAGCATGAGTGGCTAAAAATCCTTGTTCTAGGATTAGCGTTACAAATATGGTTGTATAGATTAATTTTGAGTTGGTTTGTGTTGTTTATCATATTTGATTGTTGTTAAATTCCTTCGATTACTATTTTAATGATTCACGATCATTAAAATATATCTTTGTTTCTTCTGTGAGTCTAGAAGGAGAAACACTAGGATAGAAAAAAGAATGTGAGGGATGAGTTCTTATCTTTAACAAAGTAAAGATATGATTAGAGTCTAAGATAGGAATATGCTTAGAATGCCTCATTTTGTTCAAATATAAGAAGATATATAAATGTATCAAATTTTATCCTCTCATTCCTGCTCAACAAAGTAGATATGAGGCTAGTTTAGGTAGATGATTAAAGGCTAGGAAGACCATAATCATAGAATCAATCCAATAAACCAACAAAAAAGGTAGATAACTTTGCCTTCAAGAAATTAGTGCTATACATGATTGTGGATTATGTCTTGATCGTGCAATCATCCTCAATATTTTACAACATTTTCAATTTTGTACTAGCTTTTATTAATACTTTTAGAATTACAAAAACCAACAAATTCTTAGGTTACAATTACACTTGTTTAATTTTACAGTATTACTTGAATTGGATCATTTGATAAGTCACAAGTACCCCTGGTATTGACATCTGGCTTGCCAGATTCACTTTAGTACTTGTACGATCATTTATGGTTGCGTGTGATTTTAGTCTCAATAAATTTTTGGCATTGTTGGTGAGAAATTGAAAACTTAACAAATTTCTTATTTTTAGTTTCATTATTTTAATATATATGTGCTAACAACTTGATCTTAGTCACTGATTTAGTAGGTACAGGTTTGATTTATAGTAAGCTAGAAAGGAAAAGGGATTTGATTGGACCACACCCTGAACTTAAGAAATAAATGCATCAATTGAGGAAAGAAGCAAGACATACAACAAGTTCAGAAGGATCAACAAGATGAGGTTGTTCCTAAAGTAATGAAAGCAAAATTAGTTCGGAATATGGCAATTTTACTCGCTATAAATACCATCTTCAGTATCTGCAGAACAAAATTGGGAGGTAGATTTAAGCTGAAGAAAAATATAGTGCAATTACTACATACCAACAGGTAATTTAAAGGACTATCACATGAGGATCCATAATAATATTTGTAGAATTTTATAGAGATCAGTGACACATTTATTTTTACTAGAGCCTCCACAGATTATATGAAGCTTACGCTTTTCCCATTCTCACTATTAGGAGAAGCTAAGAAATGATTGAAGGTAAAACCTTCAAATTCAATCACTACTTGGGATGACCTTGCTAAGAATTTCCTGATTTGATTCTTCCAGTCTGGAAAAATTGCATGATTACGTAGTAAAATTTTGAGTTTTAAACAAAATCCAGATGAAAATTTTTATCATGCATGGGAGAGATTCAAATATCTTCAAATAAATTGCCTGCACCACCAATAGACAAACGAGATTCTAGCCTACGTTTTTATTGAAAGTCTTAACCATAACACAAAGATTTTTCTAGAATCAGATATTGGTCGTCAAGCTTTGAAGAAAACATATAATGAGTTATGTACTCTTCTTAAATATATTGTACAAGGTAATTCCAATTTGCATGGTGATGCAACTAGGGGTTAGGTAAAGAAGCTTGTAGGTATGCTAGAGGTAGATAGTACCACAATATTTACAGCATAATAGGCTTTTTTTTAAAACCAAATGATGACTCAATTTAACAAGTTGAGTGTGGATCAGGCTCAGGCCCTAGTAAATGTAGTTCAACAAGTACATTCTTGGTGTAAAATTTATGGATGTAGTAGTCACTCTATTGATTATGGGTAATACATAGAAAGGAAATCAAAACTTTGGTAATACCTATAAATAACTGGTAGAGTCGCCCCAATTACTAATGGGGTGGAAAATAGGGCCAAAACCCAGTAGTTTTGGTAGTAGAAGTAAGGAAATTTGGCTAATATCAAGCCAATAACATAGAAAAGATGTTGAAAAAGATCATGGACAACCAAAGAAAGATAGTGGTAGAGATAAATAATCGACAAACTTCTCAAAAGAATTTGGAAAATCAAATAGGCTTGTTAATTGAGGCTCAAAATACAAGAACTCAAGGGGGTTTTCGAAGTAACACAGATCCAAATCCAAGACAATTTATTGCAATTACCTTGAGAAGTGGGAAAGAATTAGATGAAGTACCTGTAAAGAAGAAAAATCATGAGCTAGAAGCAAAGTTGAGTAGACTAAGCTCGATTGCATTGCGGGTTCTAGAGAAACCAGTTGCGGAGAATATGGTCAAGCTAGCAGAAAAGAAAAAAATACGACCTCCTTTATCACAAAGGTTCCAGAAAAGCAAAGAGGATGTATGTTCAAGAAGTTCTTTGACACTTTTAGAAAACTATACCATGATTTCTTGCAAGGAATGCCTATATATGCTATGTATTTCAAAGATGTGATAAAATATAAGATGTGGATTGTAGATTTGCATATTGTGAAACTCATGAAAGAGTGGAGTCTGAGGGTAATAAGCAAACTTCCTAAGAGATCTAGGAAGTTTCACCCTCTCCATACAAATTAGTAAAAATGAGTTGATGCAGACTTTGTGTGACTTGGGGGGAAATTATAAATTTGATGCCCCTAACTGAGTTCAATGCTCATGTATTGAGGAATAAAAAGCCTTCCAAAGCAGTTCTACAATTTGCAAATACGTCGAGAGTAGATCCTGAGGGGATCATTGAGAACATGCTCATTAAAGTTGATAAGTCTGTAATCCCTACTAATTTTATTATTCTTGACTAGGAAACTTATGATAGGGTGTCAATAATATTAAGACGTCCATTATTAGCAACTAGAAATCTTTGATTAATGTGAGGAAAGGAAACTTAAAGATACAAATGAATGATGAGAAAGTCAATTTTTGAGTATACAAAGCCCTCAACACACCACCACACTCCCAAATTTATGTATAGTCACAATGGTACAAGAAGATAAGTGTGGATTAGAGCATTGAAATCTTAAAACTATGCAACCTATAGAACTTACTATTGAATGACCTAAGGTGAAAATAGATAAAGTTCACAAGCTGTAAAGTAAAACTAAGCTTGAAATAGAGAAACCTGAATTTTCCTGAAAGGAATTTGAAAGCAAAAAAGTGGTAAAATATTAATGGTTGTTCCTCTAGAGTTAAGAAAAAAATAAAGATCGAGAGGGAAAAAGAGGCCGAGATTAACCTGAATTATTGTGACATGTGTCATGTCGTAATGTTAAATAGGCACTACTTAGAAGGCAATCAAAGTTATATTTAAGGTATTTTATTTTTATTTTTATTGTATCACCTTATTTTTATTTTTGTTTTATTGGTTCTATAGCTTAGGGAAGTATGAGTACCTGAAGTTAAGCTAAGGATCATGGTGAAGCTTGAGTGTGGGGTCCCTTGTCCCATTGGATAAAAAATTTAAGAGAGTCTTATGTTGCTAGCTAGGCCTAGCGGCATCTAGGATCATTAACTTCAAAAGCATATTGTGAAAACTAAATGACTTCTTTTGAGACATCTACGATAATTAACTTAAATCTTATGAGATTTTAGCTTAAACAAGAACTTTTGTTGTTGCTTGATTAAGAGTCTATATGGATCCTTCTTTAGTTGAACATTTGTCATAAGTGTTTGGTGTTTGTGATATTCCATGTTTTCATATTGATGTCAAGAACTTTTCCAGTGTATGCAATGTGAAAGGAAGAACATTGTGTTTAGGAGATGATATAGGTATTTTTCTTATTAGACATGTTTTTATCCTTTGCTTTTCCTACCCATAATGGATGATCCTAGTTTTCCCTCTTGATCTTTTAGCCTATTCTTTGGTAGTCTATATGAAGAGATTTATTTTCTTTCAATTGATCATTAACTTGATACAAATTCCTAAGAACTTTAATTGAAAAGAAAGAATTACATGGAAGAGAATTAAAAAAAGGATATAGTTGAGTGGAAAGCTTTTACAAAAGATTAAGGGTGCAAGTGATTAGAAGTTCATGTGTTATTGGTAGGGATTAGAAACAGAAAAAAAACAAAAGAAGTGAATAAGTATTTGATAATTGAGCACTCCTTACTAGTGACACGTAAACTTACAAAAAGAAATGGACAAACAAAGAAAGTCTATGGATGGAAAGCGTACAGGAAGAAGTTAGTTGATCAAAGAAAGTTAGTTACATAGAAATTTGTGATGTATTAAAGAAGTTAGGGAAGATAGTCACTATTATTGGTTAGAATAGTTCCTACTCGTACCTTAACCTACATTGTAACCCAAAAAGTCCTACTTGATATTAAACTTAAATATTGTTATGTTAGTAGAGTAGTACACTACGGACAAGCTTATGGTTCATCCTCTGTGGCATGTGAACTTCATCGTGAGAGTAAGAACATTATTATTCTTATACCCATTCATGTAATAAATTGTATACCCCTAAGTAAATATTGGTAACTCTCTTGTTGTGAAGGTATATAATTGATGAAAAAAAGGTGACTTATTTAATTTCATGGTTGGGTGACTTTTATGAGTTTGCAAATATTGTAGTCAATTCTTGAGGCTGGGAGGTCTTGAAATAGTTGTTTATGAGTTTGAATTTGTGAAATATATTATGCTTGATAAGAACTTGACATCTATGTTAGTCTTTGTAGCCTTACCTTGAGTGATTTTGGATTGATTGGTGACGTTAATGCTTTCATATAGAATGGGATATAAAAGAGTTGTTTGAGTATGAACAAGGCTTTTAAGTATAGGATGGTGATCTGGGGCATATTTATACGCCCGCTTTGTCATGTTTTACCCACATTTGTCCAAATTTTAAGAATGATGATGACATGTAGTTGCTTATTTTAAATGAATGTTCCGAATAGCAAACTAGCCAATGTGATTAGGTGTTTTATAGGAAATCATAGTGTAAATAGACCCATAGAATCAGAAAGGAAGATTCAGAGCTTTTGAAAAAATAGTGAATAAGTTTTCGAGAAAAATCAAGATGGTGCATTGAGTGGAGCACTACTCCAGGGCTCACACTCCAGACGACCTAAGTTGGTGCATTGGCTGGGGCACCGCCCAAGGATCCAAGCTCCAGATGACCTAAGTTGGTTCATTGGTTGAGGACCGCTCCTGGAACCAAACTCCAAACAACCTAAGTTAGTGTTTTTTCTAGGGTACCGCAGCAGGCCAGTTCCAATCCTAATTTTTCAGCTATTTTGCAATTCGAAACCTAATAAGATGGAGGTTATTTTTCCACTACTATATAAATCCTTCTCCATATTTTTGGAGGAGGTTGTTGATTATTTTTGGAGACATACAACAGAGAACAATGTTCACTATTAGGTTTCTTCTCTATTTAATTTCTTAGTCTTTTATTTTGATGAAAACATGAAATTCTAGTATTTTGAAATTAGGATGAGTGGCTAAGAATCCTTTTTCTAGTGTTGTGGTTACAAACATGCACTACAAGAAATCAGGTTTTTAGTGGCGATAAAAGTCGCCACAAAAGAACCAAAACTCGCCACTGATATACCGGAATTAGCAGCGACTTAATCGCCACAAAATAACCATCAAGTGTGACCACTTATTTGTCGTCACTAAAACTTCTGTACATCTATTGCGACCACTTGTTTGTCACCACTAAAACTTCCACACATCACTTGTGACCACCTGTTTATCTCCACTAAAACTTCTGCACATCAATTATGACCACTTGTTTGTTGCCACTAAAACTTTTGCGCATCAATTGTGACCACTTGTTTGTTGCCACTAAAACTTTTGTATTAGTAACGACCTTTCTCTCCATAAAATCAATATCAATAGTGTTTTACAAAATTGACAACAAATTTTAAGAAATACAAATAATATTAGCTAATAAAAGCATCCAATAGTGTTTTAAAAAATCATCCTCCCATCAAATATTATAAGTACATTCCTTAATAAGAAGTCAACAACATATATGTTAAGAACGACATAGTGCTTCAGTTTTATAATATTCATACATATGATCAAAAATCAAAAATGCATTTTATGCCCTCATGTTTCTCCATGGTCAACCCATTATTTAAGAACGTCCTTACCATTAAAAAAGCGCTGAATCACTTTATGATTCTAGAAAAAATTAGAGAAAATGCACACACACACACACACATATATATATATAGAGAGAGAGAGAGAGACACACACACAACCCACATTGTACTTCAGAACAAACAGCTCTACCAGCAAACTGGAAGCCCATATTTCTTAGTATCATTGGCATCATTTGACATCATGAAAAACTTATGTGTTTGTTGAATAACACTAGTCTACAATCCTTTTAACTCTTAAAATGCATTTGAATAAACAACAAGATGCTGATTTCAGGGAGACACAAGGGTATTCCAAGGTTCATTTTTTGATCAAACGGAATGATGTTTATTTTTACTAACTCAAGAACTTACCAAGCATCCAGATAGATAAAATTAGTTTATAATGAAACAATCACTCTATTTTATAATAAAAGAATAAATCAAGATGGACAACAAGATGAAATAGATATTCTAGAACTTCTAGCGGATCATTTGGATTCATCATTCTTAAATGAAAGGCAAGGAAGACAAGGAGCTCTCATCTCTGCTGGATCTATTCCCGGGAGTAACTAGCGAAGTGTTCATCACTTAACGGGACCTCAAACACTTTCAGCAAAATAATCTCTAAGGTGTTGAGGCTCCCATAACCCTTTAGTTCCTAGTTTTCTTCCCCCACACCCCTTCCAATACATCTTCCATACATATATCTGGTCGTACTTAATTGAAAAAAAACAATTATCCTATCAGCTATTGATGTACTAAAGAAAAGGATTAGTTTCTGAAAACCAAAATAAAACAAACAACTCATTAGAGCTCATCACTGCTCCTATTGAATATATTTTGCTAGCTAGATCAAAGAATATTGTTGTATCTAAAAGAGATAGGGGGATGGAAGGGAGACGAGGTTATAGACAAAGATAAAAGAAGTACGTTGAAGTCAAGTACCTCCATATATAAACCAATATTTGTCTTGTGGTCATTCTCTGTGCTCGTTCAGTATCATTCTGCAATGACAAATGAAAATTCCACTGAAACAATAAAAAAATGAAGGGAAAAAATAATAACTAGTATTTGTAAAGCGGAAAGCGTAAATCCACATGGGGCTAGAAGCAAGGAGGTCTATCGGAAGTGAAAAACTGAGAAGTAAAGTGCACGCTAGGGAATTAGCGTTCAAAACCATAATGTGTGACTACTTAATAGGGGGATTCACCGCAAAATACTAGCTTGGCTCGTTATTGTCAAGGTAATAGTCTACTTCTCCATGTTCTGTGCTTCTTTAAGTTAATAAAAATAATAAACAATCAGGTTCTAGAAGGTTGTAGCCTTGTCCAGTTCCAGTGGAAACTCAAAGCTACTGCATCCAAATAAAACTCATCAAACAGACTGCCATATCAACAAACAACAGAAACAAAAGGAGTTCCGCAACGAAACTCCAACTCCTCAGTTCACATGTGAAATAAAGATAAGATAAAGATTAGTAACTAATCAGGTAATTGGAGAACAAATTGAATAAAGAGCATATACAGAGACATGTATAGATACTAAGTATTAAAAAAGAAGCTTATTAGCCAAGGAATGCCCTACGTCTCAACTAAACAGATATCAATAGTTACTTAACATAACACGCACAAAACTTAAATAATTGAGAAAAATATATGACCATATTTATACTAATCTTAATAGTAGAAAAAATCCTTATGTTAATCGCAAAAGCAAGGTTTATTTCAGAACTATATCAAATAAGTTTCTAACAAATTCCTTAACCAAATCGGGAGTGAAACATTAGGTCCTTTACTCAGGACAAGATTCAAAGTAGCCTCTCCAGTGTACACTGAAAATATTTTGGGTCTTTTGTATTTTTAATGAAATCAGTACCTATATTTCAGATCAATTTAAGCGAACTTCTATAAGACACTGTTCCAGCATTAACCATTCTTGCACCTCTATACTCAAACAAGAAAAGCATCAAAGTGTACCAGATGATACCCTAAAACACAACTATTTGGACCATTAAACTTCCTGATGCATCACCATACGTGAGAAGCAGATGATTAATCATCTATTTCCGAAAGAAATCAAAGAATTTCTTGGGAATCCTACAAGATTCGTTCATTCTTTTTTCTCTGATAGATGGTTAGAACTTCATCTGGGTTCGAATCCTACTGAGAGGTCCATTAGAGATCAGAAATTGTTGAAGAAACAACAAGACCTTTCTTTAGTCCCTTCCAGGCGATCGAAAAATAAAGAAATGGTTAATATATTCAAGATAATTACGTATTTACAAAATACCATATCTAGTATCCTTATGCATGAAGATAATCAATTCAGTCATTGTAGTCGGACTCTATTATGGATTTCTGACCACATTCTCCATAGGGCCCTCTTATCTCTTCCTTCTCCGAGATCTGGTTATGGAAGAAGGAATCGAGAAGAAGGTATCAACAACAACTGGTTTATAATCATACTATCAAGACCTTGAGGCAAAAACCAAGGCAGATAATGTTTTCAATGAGTGTCATGATCCAAGGCTACCCTCTAGTCACAAAAATGGTGCTTACAGTTCTGAAAAACCACAAGCTAACCCATGAACTGGTACCTGTTGTGAGTACTAAATAATATGGTAATAAAATACACATGTATGGAAATAACTGAATAATGACAAAGGTTTTAGGTGTTGATATTAAAACAACAGAATTTCTCAAGTCTAAAAGATAAATGAACACACTGAAATCTGATTGAAAAGATTAACAAACCAACTATCTCTCTGAAGTGTTTGAAAGCCTCTAGAACTAACTAAAAAGAGTTGATGGGATACGCCCCAACTAACTCCAACTAACAAACTAAAAGAAAGTACTAAAATACAGAAGTAAAATGAAATAAACCACCATGTCCTTAAAAGATAAGGACTCACCATGGCTACTTTTGCTGATAGGATAAACTATTTATGTGTGGTCAGGAGCCTGAGTATCCAAACCTATGATATTAAACATCATAGCGCAACAAAAGAGTATGTGATCAATACTTTGAATATACTAGTATGAGAGATGAGGTTAGGTTGATATGCATAGGTTCATGTGCATGAATAATAACTGAATGAATGAATACCATGAGGTAACTGGATATAAATGCATGAAAACTGTGAAATCTGTGAATGTATGACCAAGCATATAATATGATTCTAAAATAATCTGTAAATTTAAATACTAAAATACTGATAATTGAATAACTGATAACTATATGCTATGGTCAAACAAACCTGAAACTGAATTCTATACTAAATACTGGACTGAGACTGTGTGAGGTATCATCTAACCAACATTCCCCCGATATGATATAATTGGGGTCCAACCTGTGACTCCTGTTTGAAGGATATTAGTAGCATCCTACGGGTACTAACAATGGTTGTGTGGATCCACTAAAGTGAAGTCCCAAAGGACTAAAGAGTCACCCTCTACTGGCAGGTACCCTGGTGAGATATGTGTCAACCCTCAACTGGCAGGTTAATAACTATAACCTATGTTGGATACGTAGTTCTAGAACACAGGGACTACTACTAAGAGTCACACCCTCTACTGTCAGGTGAGCCCCTATCCCTGGGTTCACTCAATGCTAAATTCTACTCCCAACTAAACAGACTTGGATTACTGAACTGATCTAAGTTTAACTGATTATGATAACTGACTGAATGAATAATGCTTATAATTATCTAAAACCATTCTGAAAGATACTGAGACTAAGTAAATAGCTAAGTTTTGGGTATTCATAACCTCTAGCATTGAATAAAAGTATCAATAAGGACATATACAATATTACAAATCATAATAGGGATCATTATTTAAAATTCATCTCTTAGGCATTTCATCAAACACGCGATGGTCATGAATTATAGCATGGAAATAGTTAAAACATGTGATAATAGTATAATTACATTATTAAAATCATGGGTATGGGATTTAACGTACAAATAATCATCATTCAAACGTGTTAAGTGATAGTTACAACACTTAGTAAACATGATTCGAAATCAAAGTTCATATGAGCTTCATGGATATAATTCATAATAACATGTAAAAATCACAATTTAAAACTTAAAAATAGATTCTTGGACTACATGGGTGAAAAGGGACCATGGATGAACATCACACAAACCTTAAAACTTTAATCTTGAAAAAGAATTAACTTGTCTTGAACGTTCTTGGATTGGGTAGCACAATTTCATGGTTTTCTTCAATGGAAGATGCCTAAACTTGATGATCTTGGGGAACGGTTAGGGTTTAATTTAGAAAGAGATTTAGGAATTTGGGCATATAATGCTTTAACTAAAGGTTAATCCCATGTTTTTACAGATTGGGATGATGGAAAAAGACAAGACTTCCCCTCTGGAGTTTAAATTTGTAACTAAAATGTTGAATTGAGCATCACTGCAATGCGATGAACTCCTCATCGCTATACTCACCGCGATGCAATGCAATCGTGGTGAGGTTCTTGAAATGAAATACAAACGTTCCTCTATCCTAGTCTGAAAAATCTGAAACTTTACATGCTCCTTACACCCCTAAACATGAATTAACTCCAAAACATTTGTCTCAGGGTCGGGAAGGCCGGTTTAAAAATCCTTGAACTTAAGAGGCAAAAAATAAGACTAAGTCCCCTACACCTAGTGAAATATTTTTTTAGGTTCTAAGCCTCTTATGCATACACTATGAGCTGAACTGAACTAAGAAAAGTATGGGGCATTGCAATATCTCTTACTTAGGAGCATTCGTCCTTAAATGAGACTGATTAAGCTGAAAATACAGAAGAACTAAGATTACATACCGAACATGCATAACTGGAAACATGATTACATGAATGAGTCTGAAATATGATATGTGAACTGAATATTATAAACTGAACTGACTCCTAAAATACATGCAATGACATGAGAATGGTTATAAGGCTGAGATAGAAATGAGAGAGTCAACTTAGGAGTAACCATTACCTCAGGATGAATCTAGTTTCATGAAGAAAAGTTGAGAGGTTTAAGACATAAAAACTTGGGGTGTTACAACATCTCCCCCTTGGGATAGTTAGTCCCCCAGATGAAACTGACTTGGTTGAATTACTAAGGAAAGATTGAGATAATACATGAGGCACTTATGAACTGAATCATGACTGAATATCTGGAATCTAAAACTGATCCATGAACATAGAGTATCCATGTCTTGGATTCCTTACAGATATAAAAACTGAGGGTATACATGAAATAATCTGAATTTCGGTGATTATTAAGAGAGTAACATGAGTACTGAAACTGAACATACTGAAAAAGCATAATTACATGAGTCATGAGTTGCATGACCTGAGTTTGAAGTTCATAAATTTCATGAAATATGATTTGTACAGTTGAGCAAACTGGAACTCCTTATACCAAAAACTAGAAGCGTACACTACTCCATTGAAAGTGCACGAATATGAGTTATGATCATGGGGATGACATGTAAGGCATGAGTATATATATCGTGGGGGCTGAAATAAAAAAATTTGTACTGAGATAATAATGTGTCGGGCGTCTTCCTCCCCTACTGATGTTCTACAACATACTGGCATCACTATTGGAATTTGAGAGCCTGACTTGGTTACTTATTCTATCATCTCCCTCTTAGTTATAAGACATCACTCTAAGTTTGTGGGATCCTTTTAATAAACTCTAAACTGAACTACATCGACTTTACTCTAATGTTCAAAATATTACAATACTCATGTGACGCCCCAAAGTTTTTCTTAGCTAAATTTTTGTCCCTAAAATATCAAGCCTTGGCTTCTAGAATGGTTTATACTTTTTTTCCGGTGGAATCCCTTATATTTCAACTTTTTATTATGTAAATGACTGAATAAGGTTTCCGTCGATATAATATTCGTCCAAAATGGACACTCGGTGAAGACGTTACGGCTATTTTATGTGTTAGTCAAAAAACATCATCATCCTAGTGTTTAGCGCACTGCGAAGATGGTTTAATTAGCAATTGTCAAATTCCAGTGGGACATTGCGGTAGTGGCGCATCGCGGAGGATCCTAATTTCCCATTTGTCAAACTCCAGTGGGACATCACGATAGTGGTGCGTCGCGGAGGATCCTAATTTCCCATTCGTCAATTTTCAGTGAGCGGCCGCAATAGTGGCGCATCGCGGTGGCCCATAAAATAGGTTTCCCAGTTTAATTTTTCCAACTTCGTTCAGAAGTTAACAAGGGTAATTTGGACTTCTTCTAAGCCTCTTAAAACGTCCAAATAGTAGATTAAGACCTCTACAAGCACAATATATGACATTCTCAAGATTTTCCTCAAAACAAAAACCTTAGTTCATAAACTTCTCCTCCAAGAAACTCAAGATTCAACCGTGGGTTTTCAAAATAAATTGAAGATTTGGAATCCCCAAGCTATGGGAATCAAGAAGCATCCTTTAAATTTCTATATAGAGGTACGTGGGGTTTATCCTAAAAAATACATGGGCATAAAACCATTAGAACATGATTTTTAGATTTTTATGCATGAATTTCAAAGGGGTTTTATAATCTATGTTCTAAATTACGTACTCCGAATGTTTTAATGTTACTATTATTTTGACCTTGTGGTCCTATCCCCTAAATTGATTTACATGTCTACGTATATGTATGGAATTTGAGATTTATGATCGTTGAGAGCATAAATTATGAACTCCCTCTCGTATATTGAATTAAAGATAATGGTTTTATGATTTGAAAGATATTTTTGCAATATTATAGCATTTGAGTATAATTTGAAATTGTTGAGAGGGTGTTTCTTGATATAAATGTGTTTTTTTGTTTAAAAGAAAGAATTGCATGTGAATTGAGAACTTTGACATGACCACCTTGTACTATTGAAATGCTTGACGAAGAGAGTTCCTTGTATGTGTTTACATGAGGTTTGAGAATGAGTTTCTTTGAATTAAATTATCGAAATGGTAGTCCAAAAACTTGTGTCTTGAAAATAGATATTTATGATAGACTAATAATGGCTCAGATATGTGACTTGCAAGTCAATGGTATGACGATACCATATGTATTTATACCATAACAGAGTATGTTTTCAGAGTATGTTTTCAAAGCATGTTTTCAGAGGATGTTTTTCAGAGACTGCATGTTTTGATAGAGTTTTAAAAAGGGGCTTAAATAGGGTTAGTTGGTTACCCGAAGAAGGTGTGAGTTTAAGCAACTCTTAGCCTAAAACCGTATTTGCCGATACGGGTAGATTATTATTGTACGGTGGCAACATCCGTGTAGCGTAGTAGATTCAGAGACTCCGACCCTTGCGGTACACTTGGGTTGGGGGCTTCACTGCCGAGTTAATGGCAGTTTCCATATAGCCCATGGAATTTTTTAGAATTGTAGGGTATACCACCTAGCGTAGAAGTAACACAGATTTCTTAGAGTTGAGATGATTTTTATAGAGTCTTTAAAATGCCCATGTGAATTCTTACTATATGATATACTTATGAACTTTTTAAAATTTCTCTCATATATGTTGATTTATAAATGATTATTTTGGATATGCTCTGCGTACCAGTACATCTGTATTGACCCCCTACCTCTCAGGTTCTGAGACTCAGTCTAGGGGTCTAGATAAGCAGTAGATAATTCAGGCAGCTGATCAGATTATGCAGTGGTGAGCCTTCTCTATTCTAGAAGGCCTATTTTTTTAGATTATGTCACTTATTTTAGTTTTGGTCTACTGGGGGCCTTGTCCCAGTTTCAGACAGTTGTGAGATTTTCATGTAGTAGAGATTTTGCAAACTGCGTCAGATGTTATTTAGATGTAGTTGATTTACAGTTTCCATAATTATGTTGAATTCAGAGTTGACCATGTTTCCGTAGAAGAGTATGTTTCTGCATCTTCTTTATTATATGAATGTTGTGCATGATTACTAGATAGAGAAGGGTATTCTAGGCCTTCATAGTTCGGGATGTCCATCATGGCTAGGCACTAGTTCGGGTCGTGACAAACTTGGTATCATATCACGGTTCATGGTCCAGGGTGTCTGCGAAATCTCATCGGGTAGAGTCTTATTTATGGGTGTGTAGCACGCCACACTAATAAGCAGAAGGCTACTAGGTGTTTAAGAATGTTTCTCTTCTTTGTGATTTAGTTTGTGCTTCAGAGTCTAATCTATCCCCTAATCAATGACCTTTTGCTTTTCAAAAAACCAGCGATGCCTCCCCGTTGCACTAACGTTAATGCTCAGGATGATAAAGTTTGTCCCACCCGTGGGATGTGGAGCCATAACAGAGATCATACCCCAGAACTTGTTCCTACTCTGGGATTACCTCCTATACCGACCATTCCGCCCAGAGATCCTCGAACGGGGCCAATCGCACTCAGCCTCATGAAGGAGAGGTTACTAATGCTGAATTCATACAATCTATTCACATGCTTAGACAGCTGGTAGCCATACAGACTCAGAGGTCGAAGGATACTGGGTCTACGTCTGTTACTTCTGAAGTTAGTAGAGTGGGCCAGTTCATGAGAGTGAACCCGCCCAAGTTCTCTGGCGCTAAGGTAGAAGAGGACCCGCAGGAGTTTGTAGACGAAATAGAGTAAATTTTCAAAGTAATACATATTGATCAAGTAGAGAATGTTGAGCTAGCATCATACCAGCTAAACGATATAGCGAATAAATGGTACAACGAGTGGGAAAATACGAAGGGTAACAGTGTTGAGCCCACAGTTTGGGACGAGTTCGTGAAAGCTTTTCTTGATCGATTCTTTCCTCTGGATCTGAGGAAAGCTACAGAAAAGGAGTTTATAAACCTTAAGCAGGGTAAGATGAGTGTTCAGGAGTATACTTTAAAGTTTAACTAGCTGGCCCGTTATGCTCCTAAGATGATGAGTAGTATGAGGGCCCGAATGAGGAAGTTTGCTTTCGGCCTTTCAGATAATCTGGTGCTTGAGTGTCAGGGAGCTATACTGAATAGGGATATGGACTTTTCTATACTGTCAGTCCACATGCAGAAAGTTAAGGAGAAGAAGAAGATAGCCAAATCTAGGGATAAGGACAGGCAGGCAAAGAGATCCAGAGCGACAGACCAGAGTCATAGTCATCAGCAGAGCGGTAATTCTGGTTGTAAATGGAATAAGAAAAAGAATTGAGGTAATCCACAGTCGACAGCTAGTGCTTTAGTGTCCAGACCCATAGCTGAATAGCGCACCCAGAATTTTCAGTCTAGTTAGGGACTAAGGATGCAGGGTACGTAGTAGCAGGGAAGTGTAACCCAGACCTCTTGGTCCTATCCTTGATATGGGAGATGTGGGAGGAGTCATCTAGGGAGATGTCAATTTAGCGCTTTGGTGTGTTATTCATGCGGCTAGTCAGGCCATATCCAGAGAGACTGTCCGGCAGCAAAGAGTAATATTGGAGGAGCCAAGTCGTAGGCGAATTCATCTGCACTACCACCTCAGAAGGGTGCCACTTCAGCCACTGGAAATGGTCAGAACTAATGGTATGCTTTGACCAACCGCCAGGAAGAAGAGGCCTCACTAGATGTAGTCACCGGTATGTTGCAAATATTTTCTTGTAATGTTTATTTATTACTTGATCCCGGGACTACCTTGTCTTATGTGACCCCATACGTGGATGTTGGTTTTGGGTTTGAGCCTGATGTGATTGCTGAACCTTTTTTGGTTTCCATCTCGGTGGGAGTTTCTGTTGTGGCTAGGAGGGTGTATAGAAATTGTGTTGTGTCTATTTTCAGCTGGGATACTGAGGCAGATCTCATTGAACTTGATATGGTTGATTTTGATGCCATCTTAGGGATGCACTGGCTCCATTCATGCTATGCCACCGTGAATTGTAGGACCCAAAGAGTCACCATTTCTTTTCTGAATGAGTTTGTGATAGAATGGAAGGGACATTCTCTAGCACCTAGAGGGCACTTCATATCTTATCTTAGGGCCCATAAAGTTATTTCCAAAGATTACTTGTATCATCTTATTCGGGTTAAAGATTCTTGTGCTGAAAGCCTTCCTCTTACTTCTACCCACGTCGTGAATAAATTCCTGGAAGTCTTTCTAGATGATCTCCCAGGAATACCACCTGATAGGGAGATAGATTTTGGTATTGATTTATTGCCAGATACCCATACTATTTCTATTTTTCCATATAGGATATCTCTTGCAGAGCTAAAAGAGTTGAAAGAACAGCTAGCAGATCTTTTAGAAAAAGGTTTTATCCACCCCAGTGCATCTCCCTAGGGTGAACCTGTACCTTTTGTGCGAAAGAAAGATGGTTCCCTTCGTATGTGCATAGATTACCGTTAATTGAATAAGGTCATGATTAAAAATAAATATCCTCTTCCTAGGATTAATGATCTTTTTTATCAACTTCAGGGTGATAAATATTTTTCAAAGATAGACCTTCCTTTGGTACATCACGAGTTGAAAGTTAGAGAGTCAAATATTCTTTGAACAGCTTTTCGAACTAGATAAGGCCATTATGAATTCTTAGTCATGTCCTTCGGGTTGACTAACGCCCCTTCAACTTTCATGGATCTAATGAATATGGTTTTCCATCAGTTTCTCGATCTGTTTGTCATTATATTCATTGATAACATTTTGGTATATTCTAAGAGCGAGGAGGACCATGCTAATCAACTCCGAATCATCCTTTAGACCCTTAAGGATCATAAATTGTATGTAAAATTTTCCAAGTGTGAATTCTGGTTGAATGCTATTGCGTTCTTGGGGAATTTTGTGTCTAGATAGGGGATTAAGGTTGATCCCCAAAAGATTGAGGCAGTGAGAAAATGGCCCAGACCCACGACTCCAACCGACATTCGGAGCTTCTTGGGTTTGGTGGGTTATTACAGAAGATTCGTCGAGAGATTTTCTTCCATAGCTGCACCACTTACTAAGTTGACTCGGAAATGGGTAAAGTTTTTGGGGTCTGACTCTTATGAGAATAGCTTTGAGAAGTTGAAAGACAAGTTGACTACTGCTCCTGTTCTAACTCTTTTAGAGGGTACAGAAGGTTTTTTTGCATACTGTGATGCATCCTGAGTGGGACTTGGGTGTGTTCTTATACAACACGGTAAGGTAGTGGCTTATGCATCTAAGCAGTTAAATGTGCATGAGAGGAACTACCCTACTCATGACTTGGAGTTAGAAGTTGTGGTTTTTGTACTTAAGATCTGGAAGCACTATTAGTATGGGGTATACGTTGATATATTTTCTAACCATAAGAGTTTACAGTATGTTTTCTTGCAGAACAAATTGAATCTCAGGTAGAGGCAGCGGTTGGAACTTTTAAAAGACTATAACATGAGCCTGCACTATCATTTGGGCAAGGCAAATATGGTAGCTGATGCCCTCAGTAGGTTGTCTATGGGCAGTCTTTGTTATGTTGAGGAAGAGAATAGGGAGATGGTGAAGGATATTCACCAACTTGCAAATCTAGGAGTGCGACTTTTGGATTCTGAGGATGGAGGAGTTGTTCTTCATGAGATATCTAAATCTTAACTTTGTGAAGAAGTTAATGAGAGGCAGGTTGAAGATCCCATCTTGATGCAGATCAAGAAAGATGTGGGTCAACAAAAGGTAATGTCATTTGAAATTGGTGGTGATGTTATTTTGAGATACTAGGGTAGGTTGTGTGTGCCAGATGTAGATGGTTTGAGGATAAGAATCCTTGACAAAGCTCACACATTGAGGTATGTTGTTCACCCTGGATCTACTAAGATGTATCAAGATTTGAAAACCATTTATTGGTGGAATAATATGAAGCGTGATATGGCTAACTATGTTGCCAAGTGTTTGAATTGTCAACAAGTTAAAGTGGAACATTTGAGGCCAGGTGGTTCTTCTCAAGAGATAGCTTTGCCTTTGTAAAAGTGGGAGATGATTAATAAGGACTTCATTATAGTACTTTCGAGGTCCCGAAACCAGTATGATTCTATTTGGGTGATTATAGATAGTTTGACAAAGTCAGCCCACTTTCTACCTGTCAGGACAAATTATTTGAGACAGGATTATGCCAAGCTGTTCATTGCAGAAATAGTTCATTTGCATGGAGAACCTGTGTCCATCATATCTGACAGAGGTACATAGTTTTCTTCATAGTTTTAGAGATCGTTTTAAAATGGTTTAGGTACCCAAGTGAATTTGAGCACGATTTTCCACCCTCCGATAGATAGGCAAGCTGAGCGCACCATCGAGACCCTTGAGGATATGTTGAGGGCCTGTATGATTGATTTTAAAGGTAGTTGGGTAGACCACTTTCCATTGATAGAGTTTACATATAATAATAGTTTCTATTCCAGTATTAAGATGGCACCATTTGAGGCATTGTATGGGAAAAGATGTAGGTCACCAATAGGGTGGTATGAAGTAGGTGAGATGCAGATATTTGGGCCTGATCTTGTTCATCAGGCAATAGAGGATGTGAAAGTCATTAGAGAATAACTTAAGACATCCTAGAGTCGCCAAAAGTCCTACGTCGATGTTAGGAGAAGAGATCTAGAGTTTGAGGTTGGAGATTAGGTGTTTCTCAAGGTTTCTCCCATGAAGGGAGTCATGCAATTCGGGAAGAAAGGTAAGTTGAGTCCTCTCTATATAGGACCATACCAGATTGTGAGAAGGATAGGCGGAGTTACATATGAGTTAGAGTTTCCTGTAAGTTTGGGTTCCATTCATCTGGTATTTCATATATCTATGTTAAAGAAGTGTATTGGAGACCATTCTTTAGTATTGCCTGTCGAAGAAATCAAAGTGATAGACTCCTTATCCTATGAAGAAGAGCCTGTAGATATTTTGGATCGCCAAGTTAGAAGATTGAGGAACAAAGATATAGCCTCTGTTAAAGTGTTGTGGAGAAACCAAAAAATTGAAAAAGTGACTTGGGAATCAGAAGTTGACATGAGAGCTAGATACCCAAACCTTTTTTATCCAATGGATGATGAAATGGAAGGTACTATCCTTGCCTTATTCTTTATATTCCTTAGTATACTTGAAATTAGACTTTTCTGTATCCCGCGTCAATATTCGGGGACGAATGTTCCCAAGGGGGGAATTATGACGTCCCAAAGTTTTTCTTAGCTAAATTTTTGTCCCTAAAATATCAAGCCTTGTCTTCTAGTATGTTTTATACTTTTTTCCTGGTGAAATCCCTTATATTTCAACTTTTAATTACATAGATGACTGAATAAGCTTTCTATCGATATAAGATTCTTCCAAAACGTACACTCAGTGAAGAATTTATGGCTATTTTATGTGCTAGTCAAAAAACATCATCATCCTGGTGTTTAGCGCGCCGCAGAGAGAGTTTAATTAGCAATTGTCAAATTCCACTGGGACATCGCGATAGTGGCGCGTCGCAGAGGATCCTAATTTCCCATTCGTTAAATTCTAGTGGGACATCGCGATAGTGACGCGTCATGGAGGATCCCAATTTCCCATTCTTCAATTTCTAGTGAGCCTCCGCGATAGTGGCGCATCGCGGTGGCCCATAAAATCGGGTTCCCAGTTTAATTTTTCCAGCTTTGTTCAGAAGTTAACAAGAGTAATTTGAACTTTTTCCAAGCATCTTAAAACGTCCAAATAGTAGATTAAGACCTCAACAAGAAGAATATATGACATTCTCAAAATTTTCCTCAAAACAAAAATCCTAGTCGTATACTTCTCCTTTAAGAAACTCAAGATTCAACCGTGGGTTTTCAACACAAATTGAAGATTTGGAATCCCCAAGCCGTGGGCATTAAGAAGCATCCTTTAAATTTCTAGATAGTGGTACGTGGGGTTTATCCTAAACACTACATGGGCATAAAACCATTAGAACATGATTTTTAGATTTTTATGCATGAATTTCAAAGGGGTTTTGGAATCTATATTCTAAATTACGTACTCTGAATGTTTTAATGTTAGTATTGTTTTGACCTTGTGGTTCTATCCCCTAAATTAATTTATATCTATACGTATATGTGTGGAATTTGAGATTTAAGATCGTTGAGAGCATAAATTATGAACTCTCTCTCATGTATTGTATTAAAGATTATGGTTTTGTGATTTGAAAGATGTTTTCGCAATATTATAGCATTTGAGCTTCATTTGAAATAATTGAGAGGGTGTTTCTTGATATAAATGTGTTCTCATGTTTAAGAGAAAGAATTGCATGTGAATTGAGAACTTTGACATGACCACCTTGTACTATTGAAATGCTTCACAAAGATGAGTTCCTTGCATGTGTTTACATGAGGTTTAAGAATGAGTTTCTTTGAATTGAATTATCGAAATGGTGGTCCCAAAATTTATGTCTTGAAAATAGAGATTTATGATGGACTAATAATGGATCAGAGAAGTCACTGGCAAGTAATGGTATGACGATACCATATGTATTTATGCCATAATAGAGTATGTTTTCAGAGTATGTTTCTAGAGCATGTTTTCAGAGTATGTTTTTCAGAGACTGTATATTTTGATAGAGTTTTAGAAAGGGGCTTAAAGAGGATTAGGTTGTTACCCGAAGAAGGCGCAATTTTAAGAAACTCTTTGCCTGAAACCGTATTTTCCAATATTAGTAGATTATTATTGTACGCTGGCGACGGCCGTGTGGCGTAGTAGATTTAGAGACTCCGACCCTTGTGTCATACTTGGGTTGGGGGATTCGCTTTCAAGTTAATGGCAGTTTCCATATAGCCAATGGAATTTTTCAGAATTGTAGGGTATACCACCCTGCGTAGAAGTAACATAGATTTCTCAGAGTTGAGATGATTTTTACAGAGTCTTTAAAATGCCCATGTGAATTCTTACTATATAATATACTTATGAAGTGTTTTAGATTGCTCTCATATATGTTGATTTATAAATGATTATTTTGGATATGGTTTGCGTACCAGTACATCTGTATTGACCCCATACCTCTCAGGTTCTGAGACTCAATCTACGGGTCCAGATAAGCAGTAGATAATTCAGACAACTGATTAGATTGTGCAGTGGTGAGCCTTCTCTATTCTAGATGGCCTTTCTTTTTAGATTATGTCACTTATTTCAGTTTTGGTCTATTGAGGGCCTTGTCCTAGTTTCAGACAGTTGTCAGATTTTCATGTAGTAGAGATTTTGCAGACTGCGCCAGATATTATTTATATGTAGTTGATTTACAGTTTCCATACTTATGTTGAATTTAGAGTTGACCATGTTTCCGTATAAAATTATGTTTCTGCATCTTATTTATTATATGAATGTTGTGCATGACTACTATATAGAGAAGGGCATTCTGGGCCTTCATGGTTCAGGATGTCCGTCACGGCCAACCCCGAGTTCGGGTTATGACAAACTTGGTATCAGAGCACGGTTCATGGTCCCAGGGTGTCTTCGAAATCGCGTTGGGTAGAGTCTTGTTTATGGGTGTGTAGTGCACCACACTTACAAGAAGGAGGCTACTAGGCATTTAAAATGTTTCTCTTCTTTGTGATTTAGTTCGTGCTTTAGAATCTAATCTGTCCCCTAATCAATGACCTCTTACTTTTCAGAAAACTAGCGATGCCTCCCGGTCGCACCAATGTTAATGCTCAGGATGATGAAGTCCGTCCCACCCATGAGATGTGGACCCGTAACAGAGCTCATACCCCAGAACCTGTTTCTACATCGGGAGTACCTTCTGTACCGACCAGTCCTCCCTGAGCTCCCCGAAAGGGGGCCAATTGCACTTAGCCTCGTAAAGGAGAGGTTTCTAATGCTGAATTCATACAATCTATTTACATGCTTGCACAGCTAGTATCCACACAGACTCAGAGGTCGGAGGATACTGGGTCTGCGTCTATTACTTCTGAAATTACTAAGGTAGAAGAGGACCCGCAGGAGTTTGTAGACGAAATGGAAAAGATTTTCAAAATAATGCATGTTGATTAGGTGGAGGGTGTTGAGCTAGCATAATACCAGCTAAAAGATGTAGTGAACCAATGGTACAATGAGTGGGAAGATGCGAAGGGTGACAGTATTGAGCCCACAGTTTGGGATGAGTTCGTGGAAAATTTTCTTGACCGATTATTTCCTCTGGAGCTGAGGAAAGTTAAAGCAGAGGATTTCATGAACCTTAAGCAGGGTAATATGAGTATCCAGAAGTATACTTTAAAGTTTAACCAGTTGGCCCGTTATGCTCCTAAGATAACGAGTAGTATGAGGGCCCGAATGAGGAAGTTTTCTTCCGACCTTTCAGATGATCTGGTGCTTGAGTGTCAGGGAGCTATGCTGAATAGGGATATGGACTTTGCTAGATTGTCATTCCATATGCAGCAAGTTGAGGAGAAGAAGAAAAGATAGCCAAATCTAGAGAAAAGGACAGGCAGGCAAAGAGAGCCAGAGTGACAGAACAGAGTCATAGTGAGCAGCAGAGCGGTAATTAGAGCGGAAAATGGCAAAAGAAAAAGAATTGGGGTAATGCACAGTCGGCATCTAGTTCTACAGTGTCCAGACCCACAGCTAAGTAGCACACCCTAAATTTTCACTCTAGCCTAGGGTCGAGGATGCAGGGTACACAGTCGCACGGAAGTATAGCCCAGACCTCTCAATCCTATCTGCACTGTGGGAGATGCGGGAGAAATCATCCAGGGAGATATCAGTTTAGCGCTTTGGTGTGTTATTCATGTGGACAACTAGGCCATATCCAGAGAGACTATCTGGCAGCAAAGAGTAATGTTGGAGGAGCCAAGTCGCAGGAGAATTCATCTGCACCACCACCTCAGAAGGGTGCCACTTTAGCCACCGAAAATGGTTGGAACCGGTTGTATGCTTTAACTAACTGCCAGAAGGCAGAGACCTCACCAGATATAGTCACCGGTATGTTACAAATATTTTCTCGTGATGGGTATGTATTACTTGATCCCGAGTTTACCTTGACTTATGTGACCCCATACGTGGTTGTTGGTTTTAGGTTTGAGCCTGATATGATTGCTAAACCTTTTTAGGTTTCCACCCCAGTGGAAGATTCTGTTATGGCTAGGAGGGTTTATAGAAATTGTGTTGTGTCTATTTTCAGCCGGGATACTAAGGCAGATCTCATAGAACTTGATATGGTTGATTTTGATGCCATCTTAGGAATGGACTGGCTCCATTCGTGCTATGCCACCTTGAATTGTAGGATCCGAAGAGTCACTTTTTCTTTTCTGAATGTGTCTGTGATAGAATAGGAGGGACATTCTCTAGCACCTAGAGGGCACTTCATATCTTATCTCAGGGCCCATAAACTTATTTCCAAAGGTTTCCTGTATCATCTTATTTGGGTTAAAGATTCTTGTGCCAAAATCCTTCCTCTTTAGTCTGTCCCCATAGTTAATAAATTCCTTGAAGTCCTTCTAGATGATCTCCTAGGAATACCACCTGATAGGGAGATAGATTCTGGTATAGATTAATTTCCAGATACTCGTCCTATTTCTATTACGACATATAGGATATATCCTGCAGAGCTAAAAGAGTTAAAATAATAGCTAGCAGATCTTCTAGATAAAGGCTTTATCTGCCCCAGTGTGTATCCCTGGGGTGCACCTGTACTTTTCGTGTGAAAGAAAGATGGTTCCCTTCGTATGTGCATAGATTACCGCCAGTTGAATAAGGTCACGATTAAAAATAAATATCCCCTTCCTAGATTGATGATCTTTTTTATCAACTTCAGGGTGCTAAATGTTTTTCAAAGATAGACCTTCGTTTGAGATATCACCAGTTTAAACTTAGAGAGTCATATATTCCCAAAATAGCTTTCTGAAGAAGATACGGCCATTATGAATTCTTAGTCATGTACTTCGGGTTAACTAATGCCCCTGCAAATTTCATGGATCTAATGAATAGGGTTTTCCATCAGTTTCTCGATCTGTTTGTCATTATATTCATTGATAACATTTTGGTATATTCTAAGAGCGAGGAGGACCATGTCAATCACCTTTGAATCATCCTTCAGACCCTTAAGGATCATAAATTGTATGTAAAATTTTCCAAGTGTGAATTCTGGTTGAATGTTATTGTGTCCATGGGGTATGTTGCGTCTAGTGAGGGGATTAAGGTTGATCCCCAAATGATTGAGGCAGTGAGAAAATGGCCCAGACCCACGACTCTAACCGATATTTGGAGCTTCTTGGGTTTGGCGGGTTATTATAGAAGATTCATCGAGATTTTTTCTTCCATAGCTACACCACTTACTAAGTTGACTCAGAAAAGGGTGAAGTTTTTGTGGTCTGACTCTTGTGAGAATAGCTTTGAGAAGTTGAAAGACAAGTTGACTGTTGCTCCTGTTCTGACTCTTCTGGAGGGTACAGAAGGTTTTGTTGCATACTATGATGCATCCCGCGTAGGACTTGGTTGTGTTTTTATACAGCACGGTTAGGTAGTAGCTTATGCATCTAGGCAGTTGAAGGTGCATGAGCGGAACTACCCTACTCATGACTTGGAGTTAGCAGCTGTGGTTTTTGCACTTAAGATCTGGCGGCACTATTTGTATGGGGTTCACGTGGCTATATTTACTGACCACAAGAGTTTACAGTATGTTTTCTAATAGAAAGAATTGAATCTCAGGCAGAAGTGGTGGTTGGAACTTTTAAAAGACTATGAGATAAGCCTGCACTATCATTCGGGCAAGGAAAATGTGGTAGCCGATGCCCTCAGCAGGTTGTCTATGGGCAGTCTTTCTCATGTTGAGGAAGAGAAGAGGGAGATGGTGAAGGATATTCACCAACTTGCAAATCTAGGAGTGCAACTTTTGACTTCTGAAGATAGATGAGTAGTTGTTCATGAGATGGATAAATCTTCCCTTTGTGCTGAAGTTAAAGAGAAGCAGGTTAAAGATCCCATCTTGATGCAGATTAAGAAAGATATGGGTCAACAAAAGGTAATGTATTTGAAATTGGTGGTGATGGTATTTTGAGATACCAGGGTAGGTTGTGTGTGCCAGATGTAGATGGTCTGAGGAAGAGAATCCTTGACGAAGCTCACATGTCGAGGTATGTTATTCACCCTATCTCTACTAAGGTGTGTCAAGATTTGAAAACCATTTATTGGTGGAATAATATGAAGCATGATGTGGCTAACTATGTTGCCAAGTGTTTGAATAGTCAACATGTTAAAGTAGAACATTTGTGTCCAGGTGGTTCTTCTCAAGAGATAGCTTTTCCTTTGTGGAAGTGGGAGATGATTAATATGGACTTTATTACAGGACTTCCAAGGTCGCGAAACCAATATAATTCCATTTGGGTGATTGTAGATAGGTTAACCAAGTCAGCTCACTTTCTACCTGTCATGAAAAATTATTCGGGAGAGGATTGTGCCAAGCTGTTCATTGCAGAAATAATTCGTTTGCATGGGGCACCTGTGTCCATCATATTTGATAGAGGTACACAGTTTTTTCCACAGTTTTGGAGATCGTTTCAAAAGGGTTTAGGTACCCAAGATAATTTGAGCACGATTTTCCCTCCTCAGACAGATAGGCAAGCTGAGCGCACCATCCAGACCCTTAAGGATATGTTGAGGGCCTGTGTGATTGATTTTAAAGGTTGTTAGGTAGAGCACTTTCTATTGATAGAGTTCGCATATAATAATAGTTTTCATTCCAGTATTAAGATGGCCCCATTTGAGGAATTTTATGGGAGAAGATGTAGGTCACCAATAGGGTGGTATGAATTCAGAGTTGACCATGTTTCCGTAGTAGATTATGTTTCCGTATCTTATTTATTATATGAATGTTGTGCATGATTACCAGATAGAGAAGGGCGTTCCGGGCCTTTATGGGTCAAGATGTCTATCACTGCCAGGCCCTAGTTCGGGTCGTGACAAACTCATCAGAAATAAATACACCCTGAAAGACTGCACTTGAAAGTGCAAAACCCGCAGCTAATACTCCCTCCTGAGATACAACTCTTAACTTTGTATATCCCTAATAGTCATTACATAATAGATTTAAACACTGCCTAACTTAGAACCTTCATGAGTATCACCATACACTAAGTTCACACTACCAAGAATGTCAACACTGCTTTCTATTAGCTCAATCTTCAAAGATTCAAACTTAGATTCTAACACTTAATATGGATATACCCAAATATTTAATGAACCACACTAACTTCTTTTATAGCATTCTAATATCATATCTCTAAATCACACCCACATCATCATACTAAATTTTAAATCAATAAACATCAATTCTTCCATACACTATTTTAAGCCTACTGATCCACCTTTCATACAACTAGCCCCATGGATACATAGTCTACTAAATCCAGATAAACTCCATCCCCACTTTACTACTGCTAAACTTCTGGATTCATACTTCTAACTCTAGATCATATGTTGTCATAGGATTCCGAGAAGCGATCTGAAAATACATCTGATGCCTAAGCACTGAGGTACTATCCCTTCATTTAATGAATGGTTTATTCAAAAACTGAAAATGAACAACACTACTATAATCAACTGAAGCATAACATAAGTGGAGCCATTCCATGCCGAGAATGACATCAAAATCAATCATCTCTAACTTCATAAGGTCTACTGATGTGACTTTCTGAGATACTATAACTGGGTAATTTCTGATATACTATAACTGGGTACACACTGAGAAAGGGTCTACTAGAATGTTTGTACTAACACCAAAATTAATAGCCATGTAAGGGGTTACAATAGAAATGGAAGCTCTGGGATCTAACAAAGAATAAATATGTAAATAGAAGACTTGTAATGTACCCGTAACCATATCAGGAGAACTTTCTTGATACTGCCGAGACTGGAGTGCATATAGTTTGTTTGGGTGTTGACCACTGGTTGCACTGGAAGTGGCACCCTGCTAAGTTTGGCTACCAGATGGAACTGGGGGACGACTGGACTGACCCTGCTGGCCACTCTTTAGGAAATCCCTAACTTTATATCCTGGCTTGCCATACCCAAAGCACATATCACTGTCGGCTCTACATACACCCTAATGATTTCTACTATATTTCTGGCAAAGAGGATTAGTACGACTACTGTTTACTCTACCCTGGGATTTAGAGCCTGGCGCTTTATCTCGATTATATTTTTTAAACTTTGGTACTGGATAACTAGCTAAAGACGCAGCTAGGGATAAGGATTTCTAATGGATTTAAGGACGGTTACCATCTACCGACCTCGACTGGGCAAAGTTAAAGATACTTGTCCTAGCCCTATTATTCTCCTTTTTCTTCTCCTTAACCTTTTGCTCCTCAATCTAATGAGCATGGACCAAAAGCCTAGACAATTCTATCTCCTTAATCAACATTATGATCATACACTCTTTGACCACACTATCTGCTACACCAGAGACAAACTTACTCATCATATACCAGTTATCACCCACTATCAAAGGAGCATACCTGGACAACTGGGTAAACTTAAGCGAATACTCCCTCACACTCATGTTACACTATTTTAAATTTATGAACTCCTGCACCTTAGCTTCCCCTCAAATCTAAAGGGAAGAACATGTCTGAAAAGGCTGTGGAAAATTTCTCCCACCCTACAGGCCCTGCATCTGCGCCTCTATCCCCCTTTTATTGCTTATACTAGGTGTGACCTACATCCTACAACTGGTAAGTATCCAATACTGCACTCTCACTAGACGTGAAATGCATAATGTCGGTCACCTTCTAAACCATATCAAGGAATTCCTGCGGATCCTCATCTGACTTGGACCCTAAAAACTGAGGGGATTCATTCGGGTGAAGTTCCGAATCCTAGTTGTGGTAGTATTATCCATTGGAATGGCTGGGATAGCAACCTACTGATTGTTAGGACGTACTACTAAGTGAGCTAAGATAGTGAATACAGCTCTGAACTTGGCATGAGAGATATGCTCATTCAGGGGATCTTGCTGAACAAGCAGAGGTATGGGCTGATTCCCATGCCTTCTTCCGTTATTCTTTTTAGGAAGCATTTTCTATAATGGAATAAATGATGGATTAGTAAGTGAGATTAAATAGAGCTCATTCTCACTTTTACGACATGAATACTAAAATAAGGGAAACTTTTCCTAATATGTCTTGCAGCCTCTTGTCCATAAGTGTGGAGATCTTCACACCCATGCCCAAGACTCTACTTAACACAGCTTTTTAGACTCCCTAGGACACTCTAAAACCTTAGGCACTGATACCAAGTTTTTTCACAACCCGAGGCTACCCCTGGTCATTGTAACAGAGCTTACAGTCCCAAAAACCACAAACTAGCCCATGAACTAGTACCTGTTTTGAGCACTGAATAATATGGTAATAAAATACACATATGTGGAAATAACTGAATGATGCCAAAGGTTTTAAGTACTGAGATTAATACAATAGAATTTCTTAAGTCCAAAATATAAACGAACATACTGAAATCTAACTAAATAGATTAACAAACCAACTGACTGTCTGAAGTGTCTGAAAGTCGCTAAAACTGACTAAAAAGAGTTGATAGGACAGGCCCCAACTAACTCTAACGGACAAACAGAAAGAAAGTACTAAAATACTAAAGTAAACTGAAATAAGCCACCATGTCCTCAAAAGATGAGGACTCACCATGACTATTGTTGCTGATAGAGTGAACTGTCTATGCGCGGTTAGGAGCCTGAGCATATGAACCTATGATATTAAACATGATAGCTCAAGAAAAGAGTATGTGATCAGTACTTTTAATGTACTGGTATGAAAGATAAGGTTAGGCTAATATGCATGGGTTCATGTGCATGAATAATAATTGACTGAATGAATAACATGAGGTAACTAAATATAAATGCATGAAAATGGTAAAATCTATGAATGCATGACCAAGCATATAATATGATTACAAAATAATTTGTAAACTGAAATACTAATAATTGAATAACTAAAATCTATATGCTATGATCAAACAAACCTGAAACTGAATTCTATATTGAATACTAGACTGAGACTATAGGAGGTATCATCTACTCGACATGCCCCGATCTGAGCTAATTGGGGTCCAACCTGTGACCCCAGTTAAAAGGGTGTTAGTACCATTCCATAGGTACTAATAATGGTTGTGTGGATCCACTAAAGTGCAGTCCCGGAGGACTAAAGAGTCACCCTCTACTGGTAGGTGCCCTGGTGATATATGTGTCAACCCTTAACTTACAGGTTAATATCTCAAACCTATGCTAGCTATTTAGTTCTGGAATGAAAGGATTGATACTAAGAGTCACACCCTCTACTGGCAGGTGAGCCCTCATCCCTAAGTTTGCTCAGTGCTAAATCCTACTCCCAACTGACTGACTCGGATTACTAAACAGATCTAATTTTAACTGATTATGATAACTGAATGAATGAATAATGCTCATACATATCTAAAACCATTCTTAAAGATACTGAGACTAAGTAAACAACTAAGTTTTGGGTATTCATAATCCCTAGCACTGAATAGAAGTATCAATAAGGACATATACAGCTTTTCAAATGATAATTGGGATAATTGTTCAAAATTCATCTCTTAGGCATTTCATCAAACACACGAGGGTCATAAGTTAAAGAATGGGAATAGTTAAAACATGTGATAATAGCATAATTGTAATATTAAAATCATGGATTAAGGATTTAACATGAAAATAGTCATCATTCAAACGTGTCTAAGGATAGTTGCAATAAAATCATATGGTAAACATGATTCGACAACAAAGTTCATATGAGCTTTATGAATATAATTCATTATAACATGTAAAAACAATAATTTAAAACTTAAAAATGGATTCTTGGACTCCATGGGTGAAAAAGGACCATGGATGAACATCACACATATCTTAAAGCTTTAATATTGAAAGAGAATTAACTTTTTTTGAACATTCTTGGGTTGGGAAGAATAATTTCTTGGTTTTCTTGAAGGGAAAATTCTTGAACTTTTTGAACTTGAAGGGTTAGGGTTTAATTTTATAATGCCTCAAATCTGGTACCCGGAATGCTATACGCTGCTCATGACCCCAAAGGACCACAAGCTAACCCATGACTGATATATATACCTCAATACTTCAAATATACTATATAAATGCGGAATAAAAGTTGTAAGTCCATAAGGTTCAAAACTGAATAACTGATAAAAACATAACATCTGGATAGGGTATAAAATACCCAATACAACTGAAATAACTGTATGAACAACACTATAGTTTGAAAGCCTCTAAAACTAACTGTCTGAATAGGGAGTTGATGGGACATGTCCCTAAGTAACTCCAACTGCTAAAATAAACTAAGTACTGAAAATATTAAAATGGTAGAACATCTTCGAATGATGAGGACTCACTACTAGTCTGTCTTCTGAATGTCTGAAATACTATTGATGCTCTGCATCTCGTGTCTCTGAACCTATAGTATAAAGTAAAACACCATAGCGTAAATGCGTCAGTATGATTGAATGTACTAGTATGCAAGTGAGGTAGGTTGAATGCAAAAGGGTTCATATGCATGAACTATGCTAATGATGTTAGGTGTATTTACACGCCTAAAGCACCTTAATGTACCCATATTTTAGCTAAGTTTTGAGGACAAAATATATAATTCCTACACTTTTAGTCCTTTTTCCTGTAAAAGAGCTAACCAACGTGATTAGAAAGATTTCAGTATTTATGATGAAGATTTCAACATTTTATGGACTGTTGGACGCCAAAGGAAACTTCACATAAGAAGGAAGGCAGCTTCTGGAAACTTGTGGACTGAAAGTGATGCATGGAGAACTTGTCCCGGGAAAAAACAGCATTTCTAAAGACTTGGGGATCAGCAGTAACATAGTAGGATTAGGACAAGTATGCAGTAATTCAGTAGGACTAGGACAAGGATAAAAACCCTATTTCAGTAGGACTAGGACAAGGATGTTATAAAAACCCTATGATGCTGAATTTTTCAGTATTCAGTTATTCATTAATTCGAAGCTTTTTATTATTCACTCATTCATTAATTCAAGTCTTTTTCATTCAACCTCCGCTCCTAATTCGCGTTACAATATTCTGTAATTCTAACAGAGAAACACGACTCACTTGAGGCACGGATAGAGGAAGAAAAACGTCAAACCTTTTTTACGCCAAAAATCATCCAAATCGTCAAGCTTGTTCTAGGTTTTGGTATGATGATGATGTCTATTGTGATTTTTGTTGCACTCATGAGTAGCTAAACTTCTCTGTTAGGGTTATGGAATCCTTATGAGACACTATCTATTGCTATGAGTTTGTGAATTCTTGATACATATGTTGCTTATATCATTACTCTCTTCATCTTAATTGAATTCTTGTGGTTGCAAACATATAGAATACGCCAGTATAGCATTAACTTGTTCGAAAGAAAAGTTACATGTCTGGAAAAGAGAGAATGACAAGGAAATAGGGATACCAACACCTGTTTAAAAGTTAGTGCCGTAACTGGATTAACCTCTTGGAGAATTCGTACCATTAGTATACGCTTTAAGCTCGAAAGAGTTAAAGTGATATAATCCTTGATGGTCGAAAGACGCTAGGATTTACCATAGAATACGAATCTCTATAAGCGCATGCATGTCTGAATTCCGCATAACTCATAGCCAATAGATACGTAGAACTCATAAGGTGGACATAACCCTAACTTACAATTCTCATTGATTAAAACCTACCAAGCATTCCGTTTTTACTTTGCTATTTTGATACTTTTGCTTCACGCATAAAATCCCCCCTTTATCTGTAGAATTTTTGACCAACAGTCTAATAATAGTTGCATACTTAATGACCAAGTATTCCCTATGGGATTCGACACCCAACCCAATTGGGTTCTATATTTGACAACGACCGCTTACACTCTTACGAGTGCTATAGTTTGAGCGTTATCAAATTTTGGCGCCGTTGTCGGGGAATACGGTTGTCAACTAAGTTTGTGATAGTTACTAGACCCTTTGGTCAAAGATTCTTGAATTTTACTTTTAGTTGTTTTTTTTTTTATTCAGGTTTGCTTGAGTGCATGCCAAACACGCGAAGTTCAGGTCAACCGTTATTACCTATCAATCCTGAACCACAACTTATTGGCAAAATGGATGCACAACGTGACATTGAAAGAAGGGCGGCTCAATAGGAGCAGGCTAGATTAGCTGCGTTGGCAGCTTCTCAAGTGCATCAACAGAATATTGATAACCCAGGTCGGGCAACAAATCTTGATGATGAGGACCTGGGTGTTGATGAGTTACTGAATCCTAGGCGTGCAGATAAAGTGGCAGCACCTATGCACAGGAGAGATTGTCAAGCTAGAATAAGACCTGACCGCTGAGCTGTGCAGGCTCCTTTTGATGATGATGATGATGATCTGGACGGAGCTGGTGCCACAGGAGCTATTATTCCGCCGCCCTTGGCACCCGGAGCCAAGTTCAATATCACTAGCACCATGATTCAGTTATTGCAGCTCAAGGGACTATTTGGTGGACTTGCAGGTGATGATCCTAATATGCATCTGATCAACTTTATCTCTACATGCAAGTCATTCGACAATCCATGCGTTTGACAGAATGCAATTCGGCTGCAATTATTTCCATTGTCTCTATCTGGGGAGGCAACTCTATGGTTGAACGGGCTAACTCCTGATTCTATTACTAATTGGAGGCAACTGAAAGACGCTTTCCTAGAAAGATTCTTTCCGCCATCCAAGAGAGCACAGTTGAGAGATGAGATCAGCAATTTTCGACAGCTTCCAACTGAAGCTCTCCACGAAACATGGGAGAGGTTCAAGAAGAAGCTTATGTGGTGCCCAAACCATCAGATGACGAATATCCACTTGATGGAAATATTATATAGGTCTTTGAACTCAGTGACTAAGCCAGTGGTTGATAATGCTGCAGGTGGGTCATTCATGGACCTTACTTTTCTTGAGGCAAGTGATATGCTAGATCGTATGACAAAGCAGAGTAGAGCTTGGCATACCAGGTATTCTGAGGTAGCAAGCTCTACCGTATCTATTGGCTTGACTGCAGAGCAGAGGCGTAGACAAGAGGAACGTGACCAAGATATGGCTCACATGAAAACGCAGATGGATCTTCTGACCAAGCATTTATTATCAGGGAAGATCGAAAAGGTTAAGGCCGTTGTATCACAGGGAAGAGATGAATCTGACTATGAGGAAGAAGCGAACTACTTGAATAATCAGGGGGGTTTCCGAGGCAATGCCCAAGGAAACCAAGGTCGGAACTATTATGATAAATCTGGATACAAGGACCGCGATCAAGGTGGTTGGAAGAATAAGACTGATAGGAGTGGTTTTTATATTCCTCCTGGAAACCGTGAGGCTGTGGCGTCTGGCTCTGGGAAGATGTCGATGGAAGATATGATGGCGAATCTGTTGAAGTCAGTAGAGGCAACTAATACGGGAGTGAATGAGGTGAAGAACGATTTGTCTTCAATAAATCAATTAGTTGACTCGCATTCTACTGTAATAAGACAACTAGAGCAGCAATTGAGTCAACTTTCAGCGGCATTTAATCAAAGAAAAGCCGGCACCCTACCTAGCGACACTGTGCAAAATCCAAGGAACGATGGATCATGCATGGCTATTACTACCAGGAGTGGTAAGGTGCTGGAAACCTCATCCAAAGGCAAGCAAGTGAGCAATGCAGAACCTGAAGACGCCAATGAAGCTACAGAGGACGTTAGTGACGTCACCCCTCAACGTCCACAGCCTGAAAAGATCGCCAATCTGAAGCAAGAGGAAACGAAAGTCGTGGAGAAAACTATTTCCCTTCCACCACCACCTTTTCCTCAGAGATTGAAGAAAAAAGCTGATGATACCAGGTTCAATAAGTTTATGACTATGTTAAAGCAGCTGACCATTAATGTTCCTTTGGTAGAGGCGCTAGAGCAAATACCTGGGTACGCAAAATTTATGAAGGATCTTTTAACAAAGAAGCGGGCAGTAAGCTATGAGCTGGAAGATAATATTCATCATTGCAGTGCAATTGCCACAAGGTCCTTAGTACAGAAGAAGGCAGACCCTGGTGCATTCACTATTCCTTGCACGGTTGGATCTATGAATTTTGCTAAGGCATTGTGCGATTTGGGAGCTAGCATCAATTTGATGCCACTATCCGTCTACAGAAAGTTGGGGTTAGGCGACCCTACACCAACCAATATGCGGCTCGTGATGGTAGATAGGTCGGTAAAATAACCTGTGGGTATCTTGAATGATGTGTTGGTGAAGGTGTCTACCTTCATTTTTCCTGCAGACTTTGTGATTTTAGATTGCGAGGTGGATTCTAAAGTTCCCATAATCTTGGGACGTCCTTTCCTTGCAACAGGAAGTGTGCTTATTGATATGAGAGCTAATGAGCTTTTATTTCGGTTGAATGACGAAGTGGTCCGCTTTGATATATGCAAAGCAATGAAGCAGCCCAGCGATATGAATGTGTTCTCCGTAGCTGATGTTCATTATGAGGATAAGAAAGCATTATCTGTAGAGAAACAGCTTACTGTTGAGCCATTGTCTGCTGCGCTGATGAATGTTGAGCATGAGGACGATGAAGATTATAAAGAAACTATGTGTGCTCTAACAGAAATAGGGTCCTATTCTCATACTCCTAAGCAGTCGGACCTTGATCTTAAGAATCAACCGTCACCAACAGCGAAGACTTCCATTGAAGAGCCCCCAGTGCTAGAATCGAAAGAGCTCCCTAATTATCTAAGGTATGCGTTCTTGGGAAATGGAAATACACTTTCGGTGAGTGTGGCGGATGATTTAAGTGAACAGCACGTGGAGGATCTCATCTCTGCTTTGAAGAGATACAAGAGAGCTATGGGTTGGACTATTGATGATATAATTGGTTTCCCTCCTGGGATATGTATGCACAAGAGTCATATCGAAGAAGATTGCATGCCTAAAAGTAAGCATCAGTGTCGTCTGAATCCATTCAGAAAATGATGCCCCATCTATCTCGATGAAGTCTAAGTAATCGAGATAGCTATGTCGTGCCGCGACAATAAATCAAGCGCTTGGTGGGAGGCAACCCATCATTTTTAATTGTTTTGTTTTCTTAAGATTTTGTCGATCCACGACCAAAACTAAGACGCTTGATGGGAGGAAACCCATCGTTCTAATCGTTTTTGTTGTTTTTGAGTAAATGTAGGTGCAAGAGGTGTAAAGGAGGAGATTGGTTTCAAATTTTGATTTGGAAGTATTGCATGTTGAAGGTGGTAAGTTAGGAATGAAGAAGCAAAAGGCTATGGGTTAGGCATTGCCTATGAAAATATAGGCAAAGAACAAGGCAAGGCCTATGTAAATCTAGGCCACGAACAAGGCAAGGCCTATGCTATGGCCCAAGCTCTCGGATTCTACAATGCCATGGCATAGGCGCCGCCTATGCTCAACAATGCCATAGCATAGGCGCCGCCTATGCAAAAGCCTTTTGTCTATGAATCTAGTATGCCATGGAATAGGCGTTGCCTATGCCTAACAATGCCATAGCATAGGCGCCGCCTATGCTCAACAAGGCTTTGCAAAAGGCGCCGCCTATTCCAAGCATAGGCAAAGCATTAGGCGCCGCCTATGGTCACTTTTGGTCTCCAAATCCAATTCCAAATGGGTCAAAACCCGACCCAAGCTTTTCCTATAAATAGAACCTTAGTCTTAGAACAAAAATGCATTGCAACTTCAACCTAGGAGCCGCCTACCTCTCCAAAATCTCTCAAAAAATTTCCTTTTGCTCTTTTACTTTGCAAGAACATCTTCCGAGGCCATCAACCAAGTAAGCACTTCTTTGTTCTTCTTTTATATTCCGTAAGTACTACACTACTACGCCTATAATGAATTGTAAATCTTAAAGTAGTATTGGTGATTTGAATGTGGTTGATTTGTTGTGATACAACTATGTGAGTGAAAGAATACGTAAGGATGATCTTGACTTGTTTCCAACTTGTATTTGATTTTGATGCACTGTCATATTTTTGCGGAATTGACATGGTCAAGAAAATTACATAATCTTGTAACTACAATACTTACATGTTGGAATGACTTGTTCATCGAGATGAAAATCATGGTTGACTACAAACATACGATGTTGTGATTATTTCTAATGCCATAACTTGATTCAATCTCTATGTAGTAGTCTTACTCAAAAGGTGCATTAATCCACACATGAAAGTATAGTCAAGATTACATGAAATAGAGTTGGAAAGAATAGTAAGATGACATGAAAGTATGACTGTGCTAAACATATTGTTGGAACATATCACCTAAATGTATGTCGATGAAGTCTGAGTAATCGACATCATTCACTTAATTAGTTTATCACAACAAATTAAGTGTGGGGTGGTACCTCTACTTCTTGTTTGACGATTATATCTACCGAGATGAAGCTAACATGACTATTATTTTAATCTCAGGTACAATGGCACCAAAAGCAAGACAAGGAAAAGAAAAAACAACCACTTCACAAAAAGGACAGAAAAGGGGACGAAAAGAGCAAGGTGAATCCTCCTCGCTGCAAATACCTCGACACATGTATGGGATAAAATGGGTCCTAGAGGAGGAAGGAAAGGAGTGGTACAAGAACAATAAAGTAAAAAAATATGTTCATGTGGAGTTGATACAAAAGGAGAGCCTAGCAAAGAAAGAACCCCGCATTTTGGCTAAAATCATGGCGCTTCATCTTGATTTTATTTTCCAAGATATGGGAGAATTCAATATTGATCTAACGCGAGAATTCTATGCCAATTGGTCCCCAAAGACCACCAAAAGTGAAGTGAAGATTCGGGGCCAAGTCTTGCAACTGAATGCGGAGTTCTTCAACTCTTTTCTGGGTCTTCCATCTGTGGATCCATCACCACTCAAGGAGCTTTATTGCAGACCTCCATACAGGGCAATCAGACACACACTATGCGGAACAAGATCAATGACACGGTGGAGTCGTCACAAGGATACCGGTCGGCACAATACCTTCTTGTATGCCTCCTTGAGCAGAGAAGCTCGGATATAGTTGCGGATAGTGAATTATTGCCTGATTCCAGGGTCACAGTACACAAAGATCATACGTGATAGAGTGTTCTTGGTGTACGCCTTGATGACGAACATCCCCATCAACATTGGATTATGACTACCCAATGAATGAGCATGCGAGGGCGATGTGTGGAGTAGGTGTATATTTTGAGGAACCTCTTGATGACGACATGCCAACCAATGATGATCGACGAATTCCAGACTCCGACGTGGAGGAGAACTCTGATAAAAACGACTCTGATGATGATTCCGATGCAGGGGGTATGACCCCAGACATAGAGGATGAGTCCGACTAATCAGGTTCTTCTTATTTATTTTCCACTGAGGGCAGTGTGTCCCGTCTAAGTATGGGGTGCTGGTATTTGTATGCTATACTTCTTTGTCTGCATTTGCATTTATTTTAGTTCTTGTTCGTTTTAATTGGTCGTAATTAGTTAGTATAATTTTTTTAAAAAAAATTGCATGAAATTGTTCTGATAGACGGCGTGGTATTATGACAAGAGTTTGTGCTAAAATCATTGCTATTGAGACGTTTAGGCTCCAAGTGTGACTCACTGTGTGATATTTGTGTGGTTTAATTCATTCATCTGTTGGGTCAAGAGTCTATACTGCTCCCAATAAAGTTGACCATGTGCCTTGTGTGTGTGAGGATATAGTATATTCTGGGTTGTGACTGATGCTAGAACTTGCCTGGTGTGTGTGTAAAGCAAAATAAAGAGTGCAAGTTTAGGAGATGATTTAGGCATTTCTTTGGCAACCTGTATTTGTTTACCTTCCTTTTACCTACCCATGGACATTATCTTAGTTAACCCCCTTTGAGCCTTTAGCCATTTTCTTTGACAGCCTCATATGTAAGCCGAATCCATTTTTTTTCAAGACCATAATTTGATCCAAATTCCTAAGTGCTTTAAGTTGTGAAGTCATGTGACAAAATAAGAGAAAATTGGGTGAGAGTGATGCCTTAAAGTGAATTGGTACTTGAATTTGTTATGAAAAAAAAGAGTGGCTATCATAGAGGTGTGTTATAAAAAAAAGAGAAAAGAAAAGAAAAAGAAATAGAAAAACAAAAAGATAAATTGTGTTTATGATTAAATAAAAAGATAGTTAACCTTGAATGGCAAAATAGGTGAAAAGGGGTGATAGATGAAAGAAAGGTAGCAGGGTTGATTAAAAGAGAGTGTTAATGGCATAATGTGATGTATTAAAGCGCTTAGGAACATAGTCACTATTTCTGGCCAAAATAGTCCTACCCGTCCCTTAGCCTACATTACAACCTGTAAAAGACCTATTTGATCCTAAGCTTAGCATTATGATATTAGTGGAGCATTACACTAAGGTCAAGCCTATGGTCATCAGTTGCAACATATGAATTCTTTGTGAGAGTGAGAGCAAGGATAATCCTATACCCATGTTTTGAAAAATGAAATACTTGTGAGTAATTATGGGTGATATATTGTGAGACACACATGGTTGATGAGTTTTGGGTAGTCTTGTATGATTCTTTGTGCCTTAACTTTTGAATACGAATTAACCATCATCACGAGACTATGTTGGAGGTTGAATTGTTTCTAGAAGTGATTAGAAAACTACTCTTTGTTGATAATTGTCGTGCCTGTCTTGATGAATATTTTGTGTTACTGCTGTGATTTCTAGTTAGATGATTGTATGGACGTAATATTTTGTTCGAGGAAAAACAAATATTTAAGTGTGGGGTGTTGATGTTAGGCGTATTTACACGCCTAAAGCACCTTAATGTACCCATAGTTTAGCTAAGTTTTGAGGACAAAATATATAATTCCTACACTTTTAGTCCTTTTTCCTGTAAGTGAGCTAACCAACGTGATTAGAAAGATTTCAGGTATTTATGATGAATATTTCAGCATTTTATGGACTGTTGGACGCCAAAGGAAACTTCACGTAAGAAGGAAGGCAGCTTCTGGAAACTTGTGGACTGAAAGTGATGCATGGAGAACTTGTCCCGGGCAAAAACAGCATTTCTAAAGACTTGGGGGATCAGCAGTAACATAGTAGGATTAGGACAAGTATGCAGTAATTCAGTAGGACTAGGACAAGGATAAAAATCCTATTTCAGTAGGACTAGGACAAGGATGTTATAAAAACCCTATGATGCTGAATTTTTCAGTATTCAGTTATTCATTAATTCGAAGCTTTTTATTATTCACTCATTCATTAATTCAAGTCTTTTTCATTCAACCTCCGCTCCTAATTCGCGTTACAATATTCTGTAAGTCTAACAGAGAAACACGACTCACTTGAGGCACGGATAGAGGAAGAAAAACGTCAAACCTTTTTTACGCCAAAAATCATCCAAATCGTCAAGCTTGTTCTAGGTTTTGGTATGATGATGATGTCTATTATGATTTCTATTGCACTCATGAGTTGTTAAACTTCTCTGTTAGGGTTATGGAAGCCTTATGAGACACTATCTATTGCTATGAGTTTGTGAATCCTTGATACGTATGCTGCTTATATCATTACTCTCTTCATCTTAATTGAATTCTTATGGTTGCAAACATATAGAATACGCCAGTATAGCATTAACTTGTTCGAAAGAAAAGTTACATGTCTGGAAAAGAGAGAATGACAAGGAAATAGGGCTACCAACCCCTGTTTAAAAGTTAGTGCCGTAACTGGATTAACCTCTTGGAGAATTCGTACCATTAGTATACGCTTTAAGCTCGAAAGAGTTAAAGTGATATAATCCTTGATGGTCGAAAGACGCTAGGATTTACCATAGAATACAAATCTCTCTAAGCGCATGCATGTCTGAATTCCGCATAACTCATAGCCAATAGATATGTAGAACTCATAAGGTGGACATAACCCTAACTTACAATTCTCATTGATTAAAACCTACCAAGCATTCCATTTTTACTTTGCTATTTTGATACTTTTGCTTCACGCATAAAATCCCCCCTTTATCTGTAGAATTTTTGACCAACAGTCTAATAATAGTTGCATACTTAGTGACCAAGTATTCCCTGTGGGATTCGACACCCAACCCAGTTGGGTTCTATATTTGATAACGACCGCTTACACTCTTACGAGAGCTGTAGTCTGAGTGTTATCAGCTAACTGACTGAATAACATGAGAATACATGGATGGATGTGTAACTTTAACTGAATTCATGATGATACTGACTACTTAGTCTGAATATTGACAACTTGAGTTATTGATAACTGATCTAACTGATATAACTGATATAATTAATACCGATACTGAGTGACTGTGCCTGACAGTCTAAGTTTTGATGGAACTAGCTGAGTTTTGTACTGTACTGAGTGACTGTGTCTGACAGTCCTGAAATTTGAAGAACTATTTGAGTTCTTTTACTGAGACTGAGACTGAGACTAAGACTAAAACTGAGACTATGAGAAGTAGTCATCTAACCAGCATTCCCCAAATAAAGTAATATAGCTGAGTTGGGGCCCAATTTGTAACCCCAATTGAAAGGGTGACAATACCACGCCACTGGTAAGGACAAGTTGTGAGTGATCCCTCATATAGAAGGTACTCAAAGGAGAATGGCTAGACCATTATATAACAGGTTGAGCCACATCATCTACCCTTAAAATAGCAGGTTTGGTGTCTCAACCTACACTGGCTACGTAGTTCTGGAGCGCAAGGACTGCTTCTAAGAATCACACCCTCAAATAACATGTGATTTCTCATCCTTGGGCTCACTCGGTGCTGAATCCTACTCCTATCTGAATAGACACTAAACATGATTAACTGAACTGAACTGGACTGAGTTCCTTGGGTTCCATGACTAACGGAATACTACTGAGATTTACTGAATTACTGATCTTTCTGAGATTACTGGGGTTACTGAGTTTTCCTGAGTCAAAAGACTAACTGAGTTTTATGGTTCATGGTTTGATTGATAGTATCTTTAAAACATGACACTATCTCTAGCCATACAGCTATATTTTTTGGGTACAAGTACTCCCAGGACTCGATAGAAGGAAACTGACAAGGCATGACACTGTTGAATACATGACCAACATTAACAATCTATAATACAATAAGTTGGCGATTTCATGAAGTACATGGTTATCATAATCTTGTACATGGTAGGAATGCATATAATCAATGTCATAATTCCATATTCTATCATCATGAGAATTTCAACAAACATCTACATTGCACATCAATAACATGGGAGTAATTTGAACATAAGGATAAAACATGAATCCATCACTTAAGTCACAATTGAACTATATTACCTAATTTCTAGTCTCTTAGGCACTTTATCAAACACTTAGGTTGCATGACTTAGGGCATGGCATAATCATCAAATTAACATATCATAACCAACTAAAATTCATGATTTTCAACTCACATGCTAACATATTTTTATCAAAATACATAAAAAAATCCAACTTGAGAATCATACAACAACAACCACATGAACAAAATCAACCCATAGCATGAATATCAAATTCATAGTTTAAAACTGAATTCTTGGGCTTCATGGGTGAAAGAGATCTATGAATGAACACTACGCATACCTTGGATAGAAGATTCTTGAGGATTAACGGTGAATTTGTTGAAATTGGATCCTCAATTGAAAAACCCTAAGCTTGTTCTTGATGGATTTTGAGAGATACAATTCTAATTAGGGTGAAAAATAGTTGAATTACGTATTTTTGGGCTTATATAGGAAAGGGAAATTAACTATTTTTCCCTTGAGGATGCGGTCATTTAATGAGTAAAAAAACTGGGTGCCGACACCATAAGCGACGCAGTGCGTTGATGGATGCGACTCGATACTCGACACAACGCGCCATAATTACGTCGAGCCTCAGATGTTTTGGATCTGGAAGCCTACATAAATATTGACCAACGCGATTGGCGACGCGGAGTGCCAAAATTGCATTGGTCCACTATTTTGGAACTCCTAACATGATCTAAACGTGTTCCGAAAAATCCAAAACTTTTTTGGGAACACCTATTGATATTCCTAATCATGATTTATAAAAATATAGACCCCTTTAAGGATGTTAAGGTCTCATAATGAGATTTTTAACTTCCGAAGGCTAAAATAAACTAAGTCTAGAAGCTTAGCTAGGATTTTCTAAGTATGGGACCCCTTGACAAGCTTAAAGGACTGAATTAAGCTTAAGAAATTTGTGGGGTCTTACAATATCTCCCCCTTAGGAAATTTCATCCCCGAATGAGACTGACAGGGATGGGAGAAATGATACGCTAACGTACATACTAAACTTGAACATCTGAAACATGATTGACATGAGTATCTGATTCGTGAATACATGACTTAGATTTCTGATGTACTGAGTTTCTCATAATGAGAATGCACATCTGATCCATGATTATATGACAGAACTGATACATGAATGCATGACTGAATATGCTATGGTACTTAGTACCAAGTTTATAACTGGAATTCTGAGCATGAAACTGAATACCAAGTTGGTAATAATACTTAACATGATAACTGAACAAGCTTAAGAAAAGCTATTACCTTGGGCTGAGTCTGAGTTAGCAGAGAAGAGGTGGGGATACTTGGTCCACATATCTGATTCTGCTTCCCAAGTAGCTCCCTCAACGGACTAATTCCGCCAAAGAACTTTGACTAAAGGGACTTCTTTGTTCCTCAGTCTACAAGTCTGGTAGTCAAGAATTTTGACTGGAATCTCTTCATAAGAGAGGTTGTTCTAAATATCTATGCCCTCAACAATGACTACTACTGTTGGGTCACCTATGCACTTATTTAGCAAGGAGACATGGAAGAATGGATGAACTGAAAGCAACTGAGAATTTTAAAGGGACCAACATATCGGGTACTGAGCTTTCCCTTCTTGCCGAATATCTTCACTCCCTTCATGGGAGAGATCTTTAGATAAACAAAGTCACCAATCTCGAACTTAAGATCCTTTTTACACACATCCGCATAGGACTTCTGTCAGCTCTGAGTAGCCCGGAGTCTTTCTCTAATCAACTGGACTTTTTCTAAGGCATTGAATAGTAAGTCAGGCCCTATAACTAAGGCTTTACTAACTTAGAACCAACCGACTGGAGATCTACATCTCCTACCATAGAGAGATTCAAATGGTGCCATCCAAATACTGGAATGATAGTTGTTGTTGTATGCAAACTCAATCAAAGAAAAGTGGTCATCCCAACAACCCTTGAAATTAATTTCACACGATCACATCATATCTTCTAAAGTCTGAATGGTTCTTTCTGCTTGACCATCTACCTGAGTATAAAAGGTTGTACTGAGATGAACTTGGGTACTAAGACCCTTTTAGAATGCTTTCCAAAAGTGAGAGGTGAACTGAGTACCGTTGTCTGAAATAATGGACAACAAAACACCGTGTAATATTACCAACTCCCTGATATAGAGTTTGGCATAATCCTCGGCTGAATAAGAGGTATGGACTGGAAGGAAATGAGCTGACTTGGTCATCCATCCTGTCTATAATGACACATACTGAATTATGTTGGCGACGAGTACGAGACAAACCCATCACAAAGTCCATGTTCACTTCTTCCCACTTCCAAGTAGGAATACTGAACTCCTGCATGGACCCACTAGGCTTCTAATGCTCTATCTTAACTTGCTGACATGTAGAGCACTTAGCCACAAACTCTACAATATCTCTCTTCATCCCACTGCTCCAATAGATCTCCCGCAAGTTGCGGTACATCTTTGTGGACCCTGGATGAATAGAGTAGCGCCCACCATGCGTTTCTACAAGAATTCGCTGCCTCAAGTCATCTATACCTGGCACACACAGATGACCCTGGCAAGGCAATACACTATCTACCCCTTGTGACAAAACCGCTACCTTCTGATCTTTAACTGACTCTTTCAACTTAACTAGGCTGGGATCTCTATCCTATTTTTCTTTCACCTCGGAAACTAGAGATAATTCTGAACTATTCTGAACCCATATACTACCCTCTGAAGAATCGACCAAACGGACACCTATCTTGGCAAGATGATGAACTTCCTAATCTAACTTCTTCTTAACGTCCTCAACATGAGAAACACTACCCATAGAAAATCTACTGAGAGCATCAACCACTACATTGGATTTGCTCAGATGATAAAGGACACTCATGTCGTAATCTTTCAAAAGCTCTAACCACCTTCTGTGATGGAGGTTGAGATCTTTCTGAGAGAATACATACTAAAGTCTCTTATGATATTTGAAGACATCTACATGAACTCCATATATATAATGCCTCCAAATCTTTAAGGAAAAAACTACGGCTGCTAACTCAAGATCATGAGTAGGATAATTCTTTTCATGGGGTTTAATCTGTCTGGAGGCATAGGCTATGACCTTACCATGCTGCATGAGGACACAACCCAAACCAACTCTGGATGAATCACAATATACTACGAACCCATCTGGACCATCTAGTAACGCTAGAACTGGAGTTGAGGTGAGTCGAGTCTTCAACTCCTGAAAACTCTTCTTGCACAGATCTGACCATTGAAACTTGACTTTATTCTAAGTCAATCTGGACATAGGGGATTCAATAGAAGAAAATCCCTCAACAAACCATCTTCAATAGCTAGCCAAACCCAGGAAACTCTAGATATCTGATGGAGATACAGGGCGGGGCCAGTTTCTTATTGTTTTAGTATTTTGAGGATCAACTCTAATGCCATCACTAGAAATGATATGACCAAGGAAAGCTACTGTCCTTATACAAAATTTGCACTTACTAAATTTGGGGAACAACTGATAATTTTTTAGAGTCTGCAATACTATTCTGAGATGGTTTGCATAATCACTCTCACTGCGAAAGTAAACAAGAATGTCATCTATGAAGACTATGATGAACATGTCCAAGTACTGCTTGAACACATTATTCATCAAGTACATGAAAGCTGTTGGGGCATTGGTATGACTAAAGGACATAACTATGAATTTGAAGTGACCATACCGAGTACGAAAAGTTGTTTTTGGAATGTCACATTCTCTGAATCTGAGCTAATGATAGCCTAATATGAGGTATATCTTAGAGAAATAGCTAGCACCCTAAAGTTGGTCAAACAAGTCATCGATTCTGGAAAGTTGATATTTGTTCTTGACCATGGCTTTATTGAGCTAACAGGTAATCAATACACATTATAAGAGAACCATCTTTCTTTCGCACGAATAAGACTGGTGTGCCCCACACGAACACACTGGGTATGATGAATCCCTTATCTAGGAGACCCTTCAAATGTTCTTTTAATTATTTGAGTTCTACTGGTACTATTCTGTATGGCGGGATAGATATAGGCTGAGTATCTAGAAGAAGATCAATGCCAAAGTCTATTTCCCTTTCAGGAGGAATTTCTAGAAGATCTTCGGGAAAGATATCTGAATATTAATTCACAACAGAGACTGATTCAATACTGGGAACTTTGGAGCTAGAGTCTTTAACATGAACAAAATGATAGACACATCCTTTAGATATCATTTTTCGTGCCTGGAGGTAGGAAATAAGTTGACCTCTGAAAGCTGAAGTACTACCCTTCCACTCTAGGAAAAGATCATTAGGAAACTAAAATTGGACAACTCTATTTCTGCAGTCGACTGTGGCATAGCAGGAATGAAGCTAATCCATGCCGAGAATAACATCAAAATCAATTATTTCCAATTCGACTAAGTCTACTGAAGTGAATTTATGAGATATTATAATCGAACAGTTCCTATATACCCACTGGGCTATGATAGTTTTACCCACTGGGGTAGATACTGAGAAGGGCTCTGTTAGAATTTCAGGACTGGCTCCAAAATCCACCGTTATAAAGGGAGTAACAAAAGATAAAGAAGCTCCTGGATCTAGCAAGGCATAAACATGCAAATAAAAGATCTGTAGCATACCAGTAACCACATTAGGAGAATTTTCCTAGTCTCACCAAGACTGGAAAGCATAAAGTCTATTTGGGTGTTGCCCACTAGTAGCACTGGAGGTAGCACCCTACTAATTTGGGCGACCGGACTGAGCTGAGGAATAGTTATGTTGTCCCTGAGAACCTGGCTGAGGACAATCTCTGAATTTTTATCCTATCTTGCCACATTAAAAACAAATACCACTGTCCTCTCTACAAGTACCTTGATAGTGCTTGCCATATATATGACAAAGAGGATAGGTTCGGGTACTGCTAACACTGCCCTGAGATTTAGAGCCTAGCGCCCTATCTCTGTTGTTGTCTCTAAATTTTGGCATTAGAGCACTAGCTGAAGAAGGAGATGGAACTGATGACTTAGGACAAAACTGAGAACGGTTTCCTCCCTCTGACAAAGGCTGAGCAAAGTTGAAACTATCTGTCCTTGCTCTCTTATTTTGCTTCTCTCTCATCTAAATCTTTTTCTCTTCTATCTACTGAGCATGGATCATAATCCTGGCTATGTTCATGTCACTGTTCAATATCACGGACCTACACTCATTAACCATACTATCATTTACCCCAGAAGAAAACTTACTCATTTTGTCCCTGCTATCTGCAACCACATGAGGAACATATCTGGCTAATTGAGTAAGCTTAAGAGAATACTCTTTCACCATCATGTTGCCCTGCCTGAGATTGATAAACTCTAATACCTTAGCTTTTCTCAGCTCTAGGGGAAAGAATCTATCTAAGAAGGCAATGGCAAACTCCTCCCACTCAATAGGACCTACATCAACTGACCTCTCTGACTTCCACTGTTTGAACCACGTGTGAGCAATATCCTACAACTAATAGACAACTAGGTCAGCACTCTCACTAAAAGTAACCCCCATGATGTTCGTAACTTTCTGAACCTAGTCTAGGAACTCCTGAGGATCCTCTTCTAACTTAGACCCAAAAAAGGATGAAGGATTCATTCAGGTGAAGTCCCGAATCCTGACTGTAGCTGAATTGGACACTAGGTTGGCTGGAATGATAGTTGATCATTCATTCTGAGCAGCAACTAAATTAGCAAGAGTGGTGAATGCAGCTCTGAATTCTGCATGAGAAACGCGTTCGTCCAAGGGATCTGCTTGAATGGGTTGTGGGACTGACTGATTTTCTATTTCTTTTTTGGGGAGGAATGTTCTATAGAAGAAAGGGAAAAACAGATTAGATTAAGAGTTAAATTTGAGCTCACGCTCACTGGCACGACATGAATACTGAAAGAAGGGAAACTGTTCCTAAAACATCTCACAGCCTCCTGCACATAAATGTAGCGCGCAACACACCCATGTACAAGACTCTACTAGATGTGGATTTAAGACTTCCTAGGACTCTATTGAACCTTAGGCTCTGATACCAAGTTTGTAATACCCCGAATCTGGTACCCGAAATGCTACACGATGCTCATTACCTAGAAGGACCACAAGCTAACCCATGACTGATATCTATACCTGAACACTGCATAATATACTGTATAAATGTGGAATAAAAGTTGTAAGGCCATAAGGTTCAAAACTAAATAACTAATTAAAACATAACATCTGGATGGGCTATAAAATACCCAAAACAACTGAAATAATTGTCTGAACAACACTGTAGTCTGAAAGCCTCTAAAACTGATTGTATGAATGGGGAGTTGATTGGACATGTCCCAAACTAACTCCAACAACTAAAATAAACTAAGTATATAAAATACTAAAATGGTAGAACATCCTCGAATGATGAGGACTCACTACTAGTCTATCTGCTGAATGTCTTAAATGTTACTGATGCTTTGAAGGTCGTGTCTCTAAACCTATAGTATAGAGTAAAACACCATAGAGGAAATTTGTTAGTACGATTAAATGTACTATTATACAAGTGAGGTAGGCTGAATGCAAAAGGGATCATATGCATGAACTATGCTAACTGACTGAATAACATGAGCGTGAGAATACATGCATGGATGAGTAATTGTAACTGAATTCGTGATGATACTGACTACTAAGTCTGAATACTGACAACATGAGTTATTGATAACTTATATAACTGATATAACTGATATAACTAATACTAATACTAAGCGACTATATTTGATAGTCTAGGTTCTAATGGAACTAGCTGAGTTTCATACTGTACTGAGTGACTGTGTCTGACAGTCCTGGAATCTGAAGAAATATCTGAGTTCTTTTACTAAGACTAAGACTGAGACTGTGGGAAATAGTCATCTAACCGACATGCCCCAAATAAAGCAATATAGATGAGTTGGGGCCCAATTTGTAACTCTAATTGGAAGGGTGTCAATATCGTGCCACTAGTAAGGACAAGATGTGAGTGATCCCTCATATAGCAGGTACTCAAAGGAGAATGGTGGGACTCTCATATAACAGGCTAAGACACCTCATCTACCCTCAAAATAGTAGGTTTGATGTCTCAACCTACGTTGTCTACGTAGTTCTGGAGCACAAGGGCTGCTTCTAAGAATCACACCCTCAAATAACAGGTGAGTTCCCATCCTTGGTCTCACTCGGTGCTGAGTCCTACTCCCATCTGAATAGACATTGAACATGATTAACTGAATAGAACTGGACTGAGTTCCTTGGGTTTCGTGACTGATAAAATACTACTGAGATTTACTGAATTACTGATCTTTCTGAGATTACTGGGGTTACTAAGTTTTCCTGAGTCATATGACTGACTGAGTTCTATGGTTCATGATTTGATTGATAGTATATTTAAAACATGACACTATCTCTAGGCATACAACAATATTTTTTGGGCACAAGTACCCCCAGCACTCAATAGAAGAAAACTGACAAGGCATGACACTGTTGAATACATGACCAACATCAACAATCTATAATACAATAAGTTGGCGATTTCATAAAGTACATGGTTATCATAATCTTGTGCATGGTAGGAATGCATATAATCAATGTCATAATTCCATATTCTAGCATCATGAGCATTTCAACAAACATCTACATTACACATCAATAGCATGGGAGTAATTTGAACATAAGGGTAAAACATGAATCTATCACTTGAGTCACAATTGAACTATATTACATAATTTCTAGTCTCTTACGCATTTTATCAAACACTTAGGTTGCATGACTTAGGGCATGGCATAATCATCAAATTAACATATCATTACCAACTAAAATTCATGTTTTTCAACTCACATGCTATCATATTTTTATCAAAATACATAAAAATTCCAACTTGGGAATCATATAACAACAACAATATGAACATAATCAACCCATAGCATAAATATCAAATTCATAGTTTAAAACTGAATTCTTGGGCTTTATGGACGAAAGGTATCTATGAATGAACACTATGCATATCTTGGATGGAAGATTCTTGAGGATTAACGGTGAAGTTGTTGAAATTGGATCCTCAATTGAAAAACCCTAAGCTTGTTCTTGATGGATTTTGAGAGAGACAATTCTAATTTGGGTGAAAAATAGTTGAATTACGTGTTTTGGGGCTTATATAGGGATGGAAAATTGACCCTTTTTTCCTTGAAGATGTGGTTATTTAATGACTAAAAAAATTGGGTACCGACGCTATAAGAGATGCGGCGCGTTGATGGATGTGATGCGATACTCGACGCGTCACGCCATGATTGCGTTGAGCCTAAGAATTTTTGGCTCTGGCAGCCTGCACAAATATTGACCAACATGATTGACGACGCGGCGCGCCAAAATTGTGTTGGTCCACTATTTTAGAACTCCGAACATGATCTAAACATGTTCCAAAAAATCCAAAACATGTCCGGGAACACCTATTGATCTTCTTAATCATGATTTATAAGAGTATAGACCCCTTTAAGGATGTTAAGGTCACGTAATAAGATTCCCAACTTTTGAAGGCTAAAATAAACTATGTCTAGAAGCTTATCTAGGATTTTCTAAGTATGGGACCCCTTGACAAGCTTAAAGGACTGAATTAAGCTTAAGAAATTTATGGGGTCTTACAAATTTAGAGATAGATTGAGAAAGGCATATAATGCCTTCACTAAAGGTTAATCCTGTGTTTTTATGGATTGGGATAATGGAAAAAGACAAGACTGCCCCTCTATAGTTTAAATTCATAACTGAAATGCTGAATTGAGCTTCGCCGTGATGCGATAAAATCCTCATCACTATACTCACTGTGCTGCGATATAATTGCTGTGAGATTCTGGAAATGAAATTCAAATGTCCCTCAATCCTCGTCTGAAAAATTCAAAACTTCTTCGAGACATTCTTCTTACACTTATGAACATGAATTAACTCAAAAACTTACATCTCAGGGTTGGGAAGGCCAATTTATAAATTCTTAAAGTTAAGAGGACAAAAATAAGAGTAAGTCCCCAACACTTTTTCAGGTTCTAAGCCACTTATAAATGTATTATGACCTGAACTGAACTAAGAAAAGTATGGTGTATTATAATGAGAAATTAGTTCTATACATGATTACGGATTACACCTTGACCCTAGAATCCTTCTCAATATTATTTACAACACTTTTAATTATATACTTTCATTGTTACTTTTAGAATTACAAAAATCAAGAAATTCTAAGGTTACAATCTCACTTGTTTAATTTTATAGTATTACTTGAATTGAATTGTTTGCTAAGTCACAAGTCCTCGTGGAATCTTCATCCGTCTCGTAAGAGTTACTTTATTACTTGTACGATTGTGTAGAATTAAATGTGCATTTGGACGCAACACACAATAAGAATAACATCATAAGACGTTTTTGTAGGAATAATGGTAATGTTAATAAATTTAGCAGATTGATCCTTTTTGTGATCCATGATAATAAGAAAATATCCTTAGAATTATTGTAATATTATGAAAGTTCCTAGCTTGTGTCTTGGCTGGCATTGTCTTTAAGGATATTTCACTAGTTAAAGAGTACCTCTAGAATTCAACAAGCTATTCTAGTAATAAACTAGGAGCCAGGAACTAACAAAGTTTTAAATAATACAAAATACGCAAAAGAAAAATGAGGGAAGGAAGAATATAGCTCTCTTTGGGTATGTTTGGTATGAAGGGAAATGTTTTTCATGAAAAATATTTTCTAGGAAAATATTTTAATGGAAAACAAGTTGGTAATTTTACTTATTTTCTTATGATTGGTTGTTAAGTAAAACATATTTTTTGAAAAATATTTTCTAGTGTTAGGTTGGTGAATGAAAGAATATTTTTCAGAAAATACATTTTAGTGTTTAGCTAAAGAGTAGAAAATACTTTTTAGAAAATAATTTTTGACCCCAAAAAATACTTTTTTTTCAGGGTGTGTTCGGTATTGAGGAGGAAAATACTTTTTAGGAAATTAAAGTAAGTTGTTTCTTACTTATATTCTTGTATTCATTATGCAAGTAGGAAAATATTTTCTAAAAGTATTTGTATATATTAACAAAAAATAATGAAAACGAATAGGATAAGAAGGGTGGGTTAAGAAGTGTTTTGTAACTTTTTTTAAAATCAAATTAAAAAAGTTAAACTTTTTTTAGGGGGAGGGGGACTGATAGGTGAGGTGGGGGAGGGGAGGTGTCAGGATAGGTGGTAGAGGTGGAGCAAGAAAAAAAATTGAAATTTTTTAAAAATATATATTACTTTTTTAAGGGGGTGTAAGTAGGGGGTGGGATCGTTGTAGGGGAGTAAGGTTGCAGTAAGAAAAAAAAATTATTTTTTTTGAAAAATAAATTTAAAAATTTAATTTTTTTGGGGGATGGGAGTCGGGTAAGAAAAAAGTTTGAATTTTTTAAAAAGAAAATTAAATAGTTTTTTGAAGGGGGGATAGTAGGGGTTGGGGGTTGGGGTAGGGGATAAGATTAAAAAAAATTGAAATATTTGATTTTGAGAGTTGTATGAATATTTCAACTTAAGAGTCATCTATTTATCTAGTTTAAAATAAGAAATCAGTCAACGTTCCAATAAGGTTAATAATTATGGAGTAAAATCACATAAATATACAATTTAAGAATCAATATTACAAAAACTACCAATAGTTTTTACTTTTCAAAATATAACAATAGAAATGCAAAAAAAATCTATCAAATAAGGTAAAAGAAAAAACAAACGACAGTAAATAAAATAGCATGATTTAAGGGGACAACTTAATGGTTGATATTTTATCCTATAAATTCTCCTATTTTTTTTTTCAACTAAGTTTTTTTAAAAAATAATAAATAAGGTAACCAAAAATTATTTGATATTGTTTTCTATACAATTCATACACCATAAAATTATTGATACATCAATTTTTATATAATTTATACACCATAAAATTATTGATACACCAATTTTTATACAATCCATGCACCATAAAATCATTGATATCCTTGTAGACACGTGATTTTTTATCCTCCTCGGATTATAACTTATTTTTTGGTATTTATATTTATATTTAATATAATATTATTTAAATTCTTATTTTTATTTTATAAATTTTTAGTTTAAAATTAAATAATTAAATAAAGTTAATTTTGAGATATTTACAAAATAATTTAAAAAAATATATATATTTTTGTCTTCTAATTTTTAATAAATAAATTAGTAGTTTAAATATTATCTTATTATATTTATTTTGGTTATTTATAAATTTTCATTATGTTTTGTTAAATATAAAAATTAATTATATTTATATTTATTATTATTATTATTATTATTTATTATCTTTATTTATTATTATTATTATTATTATTATTATTATCTTCTATTTTTAAAAATAAAAATTATTAATTAATTAGTTTAAATTTTAAATCCTATCTCTATCAGCCTAAAAATAACTACTCTCCCCTAAAATAATAATTGTTCCCTCCCAAGAGTCCCAATATAAAAGGATTTTCTCCTCCTTTCAGAAAAAAAAAACGTGGCAGACCACGTACATTCAATATCATAAACTATTCTATCAGACACTTGAACAATAAAAAAAAAAGCAGAGAGAAAAACATAAGATAAACAACACAAAGAAAAGTGTGAAGTTGAAGTTTAGTATTCCTCTTGAGATTTTCGGTGACTATCTATTGCTTCATCAACAGGTTCATATTTAATCATGTAACATTGAATTTATAGATATTATTGTGAAAAAGCATGAATGAAATTTTTTGAATGATTTCAATGCACTATGTACCATGTATATTTGATTTTGTGAATCTTTCATTATCATAGATTGTGTTATTGATTTATCGAACAATTATATATTAGTTCAATTAAAAGGCAGTAACAGAAACAGATATAGCAATATATATTAAATATATATACGTATGTGTGCATTGATATAAATAAATGCATATCCACGCTGTTTCGTATATATGTACATAACAATTCTCGCATATACTGTAACATACACTGTTTCAGCATTCATCATTGTTCCCATGTTATCCTATAAAAATCAGTAAAAAAACATGAGATAGGATAATGAGAGGGAGAAAGGAAAAATCGAAAATGGAGCGTAGAAGAATAAATTCATAGTTTTGAACTTTCCAGCGAATTTCTCGCAGGAAACTGACCAGAAAAACTAAGAAACCGCCAACAATCCCACGATTTCAACCCCACCTTCCCCTTTCCCTTTTCCCGGCGATACCACCAGATCTGGATGGCGCCGCTCCCATCTCCCCTCTCCTCGCCGGCGTCGTTAACCCCTCTCTAACTTCATGTCGCCGGAATATCAAAAAGCTGGCACCGCAAACTCTTTTTCTCCCCTTTCCCATCGCCAATCAGCGAATCCCCTCTCCCTTTTTCCGATACAAGCGTGCCAACAACAGAGAAAACGCCAACCGAAGGCCCTCCCCTCTCCCCATGCCGGATATAGTCGAAACTACCATCACCGACGAAATTTAGTCGTCGCTGCCACCCCTCTTCTTTTTCCTTTTTTGGCGAAGCCTTCATGTCTGTCGTTCTCCCTTCTTCGGTCAATGATTTTTAAAAGTGTGTACACTGTTTCTGTGTTGGATTAACTTTTTGGAAGGATTAGTTTCTCAAAGAGTTTAAAAATCATTCTGATAAGCGTAGTGTTCTTGGATGTGTTGTTTTCCAGAAGATGTTTTGGTCAATTTATATTCTTGGAAAAGTATGCCCTGATAGATTTCTATTAAAGTATGGCCACGTATTAATAATTGATTATTTATATGTAGTATAAAGTTATTTAAGTGTATATATATATATATAAATGGAATGGTTTTTGTCTTTTAAGGTCAAGAGATAATTTTATTTATATTTTATTATATTATTTATTTATTATTTTATTTATTTTATTATTTATAGAATTAATTTCCTAAATAGACTTTTGTTTAAAATTTTGTCAAAGTTAAGTAATTTTTTTTCTTTAACGGATAAATTGATACAAGCTTCTTTTTATATATAAAAATAAATAAATATTTTTAACATTAAAAAATTTTTAGGCATGTTTAAAATATTCGTCTCAATTAAGAATGCGGCACACACATCTTTTTTAGACATTTAAAATTTAAAGATGCAACAATGCACTTTGAAAAATATTTTTCTAAGATTAATTTTTATCGATTTATTTAAATACAAGACAATAGACAAGTTTTCGGTATAATAAAAGTGAGTGATTTTTGGCCTTAACATAATTTATCAAAATAGTTTTAGTCAAGATAAGTCAATAAAAGCGACCGTGCTAGAACCACGGGACTCGAGGGGTGCCTCACACCTTCCTCTCGGTCAACAGAATTTCTTACCCGGTCTTCTGTTTTCGTAGACCAGCAAAGAGTCATTTTCTTTTGATTAGGGATTCAAAAGGTGACTTGGAACACCATAACTCAATTCCAAGTGGCGACTCTGTAATTAAACTAATCCCTATTCAATACCGTCACTTTAATTGGAAAAACCCTTCGACTCGATCCCTTCGGGCGAAAAAGGGGTGTGACATCTCTGGCGACTCTGCTGGGGAATAAATAAGAATTCGAGCTTTGATATTGACTTTACTTGCTTTAATTATTTTATAATGTGTTTATTGACCTTATGTGCTACTTGTTGCTCATTTACTGCTTTGATATTATTTGAACTGTATTATCTATTAATTTCTCTCATGTACCCCCTCTGAGTCTCTGAAATAGGATAGAGGGAATGCAGCATATGCATCCCACCTTCTTTTTGAGATAGCCGGAGTGTCAAGGCACCTGGTGAAGGATATAGTTACACATGTTAGGCGGGGTTCGGATCGACAACGAAGGCGGTGTTGCCCTGCTACCGACCAAGTTGTCCTTCCCCGACTCGAGTGTCCGCTCGGGTAAGCCAGTCTAGACACCTATCCCTATTAGGTTTAAACTTAGAAAAACTAAAAACTCAGAATCTGGTTATCCTTATTAGGTACCGCTTTATTTGCATCATATGCATTTGACTTAGCAAGACTCGGCACAGGGGCCGGGTCTGTCTAGGACAGGTGACCTAATTTATAAAGACCAACATGTGCATCTTACGTGCTCTTTAACATTTGCTTGGAAGACTATTTATTTGTTGACCGGCTTTAGGCAATTTTAAAATACGAGAGATTAATTTATTCTCAAATTTAGTTAATCATTTTTGAAAGGAAAATTTTATTTTTAAAATAAAGAATTTTTTTAAATATACAGCAACATAGTTTTTACAATCTTCATGAACTACGAGGGTTTGATTCTCACATCTTAGTGAGATACGTAGGAAGTCCTTCCCAGGATACACGACCCTATCTTTTAAAAATTATTCATAGATTTATTGGGAAATATTTTGAAAATATGATTACTTTCATAATTATTTTTCTAATTCTCAGGTCCAATTTTTATATATATCTTAATAGCCCTGAATCTTTAGGGATCATGAGGCTAAGGTTTTTTAAATATATATATATATATATATATATATATATATATATATATATATATATTTCAACAGCCCTGAATCTTTAGGGATCATGAGGCTAAGATTTTACAAAATATATATATATATATATATATATATATATATATATATATATATATATATTTCAACAGCCTTGAATCTTTAGGGATCATGAGGCTAAGATTTTACCAAAAAAAAATAATAATAATAATAATAATAATAATAATAATAATAATAAAATATATTTCAATAGCCCGGAATCTTTAGGGATCATGAGGCTAAGTTTTTACAAAATAAATAAATAAAAAATATGTATTTTAACGGCCCAGAATCTTTAGAGATCATGAGGCTAAGTTTTTACAAAATATATATATATATATCCATTTTAACAGTCCTGAACCTTTAGGGTCGTGAGACTGAAATTTTTATACAACTTCATACATAAAACGGTCATTCTATTTTTCTTTATTTCTGAGTCCTTTTATTTTATTTTTGTACTTAGAAAATATTGTCTTCAAACATATAGATAAAATTGTCTAGAAGTCTGTTATAGCAAAGTTTTTGATAGAGTCAATTTAAATAAGTGTTTTTCTTAAAAAAAAAATATTATCAATCTTGTTTCTCTCGCTTTGATTTTTGATAAAATTATTCTTTGCAACTAAGTCCAAATAATGGTCGCACTAGGTTTTACAAGTTAAGTTATAAATTATTTTCAAAATTAATAAATTAAGTTTTGTCTAAGTCTAGATATTTATTAATCTTATGTCCCTGTTAATAGGTATAAAATGTCCCCCCTAATCATGGAAAGCGTTCAAAGATAAAGAGAGATGGGAGTGTACCACTTCAGGTTGTGGATTGTACCCCTTTGCAGCTTTGGTTGTGGTGGAACGAAATGGATACATTTGATTATGACGAGATACATAAGTATTTGGATTTTTTGACGAGTATCATGAGAATCAACCCTAATAGGGAAGTGATTGTTGCATTACTGAATTTCTGGGACCCGGAGAATAATGTATTTCGCTTTTCAGATTTTGAGTTGACACCTACTTTAGAAGAGATAGCAGGCTATGTTGGATATGGGGATATGCATCGGAAGAAACTTATAGCCCCAAGAATTATTTCAATAAACAGATTTTGCAAGCTCATGAACATACGAAATATGAAAGAAGAATCAATGAAAAAAGGTTGGGTTTCCTTGCAATTTTTGTATGACAGATACGGAAAGTAAGAAGGGTTTGAAAAGTACGGTAAACAACTTTGTAATAAGGAGAGTTTTGAGGTTTGGAAAATTCACAGACGATTTGCATTCATGGTAGCCTTTTTAGGCACTATGGTCTTCCCGAGAAGAGAAGAAAAAATTAATATTCGTTTAGCGGGAGTGGTACAGATACTGATTTAGAAAGATTACACTATGGTACCAATGATCCTAGCTGATATTTACCGTGCTCTGACTGTTTGTCGGAAGGGAAAGAGTTTTTTTAAAGGATGTAATATCTTGTTACAGATGTGGATTGTGGAGCATCTTTATCAACGTCCTACATTGACAAAGTTCGATCCTGAGCGATTTAATCGCATCAACAATTACGAGGAAAGAATGGAGAAATATAAATGTCCAAAAGAAGTTGGAGATTGGGTTAATCTTTTTCGTTCTTTGACAGCAGATAAAGTCACTTGGAATCTCCATTGGTTCCCTTGGAGGCAAGTCATATATAGTTCTGTCATTCGTCCATTCTTGTTATTAATGGGTATTAGAGGTGTTCAACCGTATGTTCCATTGAGGGTTCTACATCAGCTAGGCAGGCGTCAAATAATTCTCATAACGAAAAATATGACTGATTTCGTATTTGAGGTCAGACCAGAGATTCCACTTCCAGAAGATTTGGCCCAGCAGATTTAGGAGGGTCGTCGTATTATGGGGATTGAAACGATGGTCATAGAGCGTGAGAAAGGAGAAGTGCACCCAGATTATCGTGAATGGTTTGAAGAATAATCGAGTTCGTCATTCAGACCAGAAAGATCGATTAAGGGACCTATAGATCAGGAAGCTGCAATCAGGATAGGAATTGAAAGAGCCATGCGAGAACATCATGAAGCCAACCAAGTTTTGAGAGCAGAATTAGAGCATGCCAGGGAAAAAATAGACGAACAACAAGGGGAATTTGCTGAAGAGAAAGCTAAGTCAGCAGATATTGAGGTTGCACTTCAGGGACAAATCAAGTTTGCTACCACTAGGGGGTCGCACGTTGCAGAAATTGCCGCATCTCGCCGACAACAACTTCAAGAAGTTGAAAAGAATATGCAAGAAGAATTTGATCGAGAGAGATCTCAGTGGATTCATGAAAGAGGAATATTGTGAGAACAGTTGGAGGTTGCTTCTGCTCGTGAACAACGTGCAAGAGAGATGGTTGATTTCCGAGATCGACAGGTCCAGGAATGGGATCAGGCTTTCAGTTCCCTTCGAAGGAAAGTCCGCCGTGTAGCACTGGATACTGCCAGAATGGGTTTGGATTATCAGTAGTTGGATTGCGAAGACTTTTTGGCACAAGTACCAACTTTCGCACAACGACTCACTACTTCATTAGAGGACATATATTTGAGTTTGGGAGGACATATTAAACCGAAATATCCTTGAATGGATCGTTGTTTTCTTTGTCATAGTTTTTCATTTTCAGTTTTAAAATTTCTTGTTTAGATATTATGTCTTTTAGTTTTCAGATGTTAGTTAGTAGGTTTTATTTTAGGAGTTGGGTCAGTTATTTTGTTGTATTTATATTATAGAATGTAATGAAGTTGACTATTTATTTCTATATATATTACATATGTTTTACTTCACTTACTTTATTTATTTTCGTCAATAATAATAATAAAAAAAATTGTTAATTTCCTCCCGAACTATGCAAGATCTGATTCATGTCCTGACATGATACGTAGGCAACCCTCCAAAGGGTTCGATCATAACTTTGAAAATATGCCTAGAAAAGCCGGGATGAAACACAAAGCTTCCATGATAGGTTGGGAAATGCATATAGAAACATGACATATAATGTGGCATTATAATGTGTTAAATATATAACACTCACTCGTTTGCTACTTGGTTACATAAAGATAAAATAATTGGTGGTTGGTTTGTGGTTTAAACTGGCATCACATCCGTATAACACCAGATACAAGGGTAAAAGAAGAATGACCCGCAGAGAAGATATAGGGTCTGATAGTGAAGAAGAACAGAATCAGTTGATTTTGCAGGAAGTAGCATCAATGGAAGAAATAAAGTCATTAAAACAAAAGATGACGGAGATGTACCAAGCTTGGTTGAATGGACAAGCCCCGCCTTCTTCAATCCCTGGACTTTCAACTTCAAATGATTCAAATTATGACCTAGCTCAAACTAGTGATCCATTTTACCCACCAGGATTTGGCCCATTTGCTAATATGGCTGGAGTTGCCGGTACTTCTACCGTGCGCCCACAAAATCCATCTGTCGCAAATAACCCACTTTTTACTTCTGTAGCGCCAGCTACTGCAGGTATTCAACCGAACATACCAAAGAATATGGGAAAACCAAATCATGATATGTTATATCCTCCTGAAATGACTTTAAAATCACAAAATCCACATTATCATGTTCATCAACGCGATACTCCTATCGTGATTGAGAAGATTGCTAAGAATGAGGAACATGAGGAGATGGCTAGAAAAGTTAAAAGCCTGGAACAAAGTATGAGAAATATGCAAGGAGTAGGTGGACCAAAAAGTATTTCATACAAGGATTTATGTATGTTTCCTGATGTCCATTTGTCGATAGGGTTCAAAATGCCAAAATTTGACAAATATGAAGGACACAGCGATCCTGTAGCTCATTTGAAAAAGTTTTACAATCAATTAAGGGGAGTAGGAGAAAAAGAAAAATTATTGATGGCGTACTTTGGAGAAAGCCTTACGGGGATAGCTTCTGAATGGTTCATTGACCAAGACATTTCCCGTTGGCACATGTGGGACGACATGGCTCAAGATTTCGTTCAACAATTTCAGTATAAAATTGAGATAGTGCCAGATCACACTACGCTTGCCAACATGAGAAAAAAGATGACCGAAAGTTTTTTAGAATATGCCATCAGATGGAGAGAGCAGGCTTCAAGAGTTAAACCATCGATAAAAGAATCTGAAATGATTGATATTTTTCTGCAAGAACAAGAACCTGATTATTTCCATCATTTGCTATCTACTATCGGAAGCACATTTGCAGAAGTTATCAAAGTTGGAGAGATGGTAGAAAACGGAATCAAATCAGGAAAGATCATCAGCCAGGCCATTTTGAAAGCAACAAAACAGGCAATTCAAAGTGGTACAGGAAGTTTTGGGGGAAAGAAAAGAAAAGAGGATGTAGCAACTGTCATGGCAGGTCCACGACAAAATTGGAGAGGTGCGCGTCAACCATACGCACAGAATCCATTATATTTTGGTCCATCCCCCCAATATCCTATTTACAATACACAACCATATGCTTGGGGTCCTTCTTACCCGCAGTGGCGTACACCAGCAATCCAAAATCATCCAATGGCCCCGCAAGTTCAAAGAGGCCCTCCGAGGTCTAATTTTTGGCCTAGAGCAGAATTCAAAAGGGATAACATGGTAAAATATAATTTCACTCCTATTGGAATATCTTACACCAGTTTATTTCATAGGCTGAGAAAAATGAATGTTCTAAACCCAATTGAAAGAAGGATCCCGAATCCTCCTCCGAAGAATTTGGACTATTCTAGAAGATGTGAATACTGTTCTGATGCCCCAGGGCACGACACAGAGAAATGTTGGTATCTGAAAAGAGCCATTCAAGAGTTGATTAATACCCAACAGATTATGGTAGAAAGTCCAGGCGCTCCAAATGTCAATCAAAATCCGCTGCCAGATCATAATGAAACAAACATGCTAGAAGTGATATTCAGTGGTGAAGATTCTATGATTTCCTTTAAGCCGATCATTAAAATTAAAACTGATTCGGAAAAATCAGCAAACGCTGTGGATTTGACGAAAGAAAAGCCTGCAGAAACGGAGGTGGTGATAGAAAAACCCGAATTATCGAATGATCCCTTGGTGGTGGGGAAAGAGATTTCAGAAAATATTGGATCAAGTCAAATAAAGCCGAAACTCATTATTCCCGAAAGATCCAATAAGCCTCTTTTAATCATAAAAGGAGCTCCCGTAGCTCCTATTGTTATTAAACCAATGTCACAGCTGCCTATGGTTGATACCAAGGCAGTCCCTTGGAATTATGATCGCGTTGTGGTGATGCACAAGGGGAAAAAAGTGATTGAAAATATAGATAAAATTGGAGGATTAACTCGATCTGGAAGATGTTATGCTCCAGTAGAGTTAAGAAAGAATAAAATAGGCGGTGAAGAACGAATGACAGTCAAGAAGCCTGTCACTGATAAAGAAGCTGAAGAATTCTTAAAGAAAATGAAATTGCCAGAATATTCTGTTATAGAACAGTTGAAGAAAACACCAGCACAGATTTCTTTGTTGTCTTTATTGATACATTCAGAGGAACACCGTAAGGCTGTAATGAAGATTCTTAATGAAGCATGTGTTCCTAGTGAGATTAGAGTAAATCAGCTAGAAAAAAGTTATTGGAAGGATCCTTGAAGCAAATAAAATTACTTTTTCAGACGATGAATTGCCTATAAAAGGTACGGAGCATAACAAAGGTCTGTACATTTCTGTGAAATATGAACATTCCATCATCACTCGAGTGTTAATTGATGGAGGATCAAGCGCTAACATTTGTCCTATGTCAACTTTGCAAAAGTTGAATGTTAATGTGGAAAGAATTCGACCTAATAATGTGTACGTCAAAGGTTTTGACGGATCAAAAACTGATGCCATTGGTGAAATAGAACTCATATTGACAATCGGGCCTGTGGATTTTGCTATGGATTTTCAAGTGCTGAACATTGATGCTTCAGATAATATGTTATTGTGAAGGCCATGGATTCATAGGGCTAAAGCAGTCGCATCAACGTTGCATCAAATGGTAAAATTTGAATGTGACAGGCAAGAGATAGTTGTCCATGGTGAAGGAGACTTATCCATGTATAAAGACTACTCTGTTTCCTCCATTGAAGCAGATACTACTAATGTGTTAATTCATCAAGCTTCTGAGGTAGTGGCTATTGAGCATATCCTCGAGGGGAATCTCATCGCAAGACCACAATTGTCCTCTGCATCTGTTATGGTAGTGAATGAAATGTTGAAGCATGGTTTTGAACCAGGTAAAGATCTAGGGATGTTTTTGCAAGGCATAGTTCATCCGGTAAACCTCTATGAGAACTTTGGTACTTTTGGTTTGGGATACGAGCCTACTGCTGAAGATATAAAGAAGGCTAAAAAGTGTAAGAAAGAGTCATGGTCACTTACCAAGATGATACCGCCACTTCATGAGTCTTTTATAAAATTCAGTGATATCGGATCCTCCAAGTTACCTGTTGCAGAATCAATGAATGATGATGGTACAGAGTTGATTGATCTTTTTCAGAATATGTTTATTGAAGCTGATATGGTTGAAATCGGGGAAGGTACTAGCAATGCAGATGTGCAGTTTGTCAGCCCTGATGTCCATCTTAACAATTGGGAGGCCACTCCTCTCCCTATTATGAAGGAGTCTTGGTAGTTTGTTTGTTTTTCTTACAATCTTAGTAGCTTGTTTTTCTTTCTGTAATTTGAATAATTTTAGGATTGTAATTCATACCTTTACCTTGGTATTTTAGGTTAAAACTCTTTCTATCTTTATTTTTAATAAAGAGCAGTCTCCTTTTGTTTTATTTTGGGTCTGATGTTTATTTATTTATTTTCTATCATACAGTTCTTTCTATGTCGATTCTAATGATATGACATGCATGACGAATTGTCAACCAGATTTAAAAACCCAATCTAATTTTGAAATAATGAATAAGGAGGTTGAATACGATGAAGGAGAAGCATTTGAGGATACAAGCAAAGATTTCAAACAGTTTGAGAATAAGACAAATCCCAATTTGGAAGAAACTGAGGTGATCAATTTAGGAGATCATGAAAATATTAGGGAGACTAAGATAAGTGTACATGTTCAACCACAATAAAATAAAGCTATAATTGAAGCTTTGCATGAGTATAAAGATATCTTTGCGTGGTCTTATGATGATATTCCCGGTTTAAGCACTGATTTGGTAGTTCACCAGTTGCCAATTGATCCTGATTTTCCTCCTGTCAAGCAGAAGCTAAGAAAGTTCAAAACTGACATGAGTGTAAAAATTAAAGAGGAAATCACGAAGCAACTTGAAGCTAAAGTCATTCGAGTGGCCCAGTATCCTACTTGGTTGGCGAATATTGTCCCTGTTCCAAAGAAGGATGGCAAAGTTCGGATGTGTGTTGATTATCGTAATCTAAATAAGGCGAGTCCGAAAGATAATTTTCCACTTCCCAATATTCATATTTTGTTGGACAATTGTGCCAAACATGATCTTGCTTCTTTTGTGGATTGTTATGCGGGGTATCACCAGATCATTATGGATCCAGAAGATGCGGGAAAAACATCATTTATTACTCCATGGGGGACATATTGTTATAGAGTTATGCCTTTTGGATTAAAGAATGTTGGGGCAACTTACATGAGGGAAATGACCACAATGTTTCATGACATGTTGCACAAAGAAATTGAAGTTTATGTGGATGACGTGATCATTAAGTCGAGAGAGCAATCTGATCATATCAAAGATTTGAGAAAATTCTTTGAAAGGCTTCGGAGGTATGATCTCAAACTTAATCCAGCAAAATGTGTATTTGGAGTTCCGTCAGGAAAACTCTTGGGTTTTATAGTCAGTCGACGTGGTATTGAGTTAGATCCTTCAAAAATAAAGGTTATCCAAGATTTACCTCCACCAAAAAATAAAACGGAGGTGATGAGTTTACTTGGAAGGTTGAATTATATTAGTAGATTCATTGCTCAACTTACGACAACTTGCGAGCCAATATTCAAGTTGTTGAAGAAGAATGTTAAAGTTGAATAGACTGAAGAATGTCAAGAGGCATTTGACAGAATTAAGAGACACTTGTCGAATTCGCCTATTTTGGTTCCTCCAGAGTCAGGCCGACCCTTGATATTGTACATGTATGTTTTAGATAATTCTTTTGGCTGTGTATTGGGTCAACATGATGTCACAGAAAGAAAAGAACAAGCCATCTACTACCTCAGCAAAAAGTTTACCACTTATGAGGCTAAGTACACTCTTCTTGAGAAAATATGCTGCGCGTTAACTTGGGTAGCCCAAAAGCTGAAATATTACTTGTCATATTATACTACTTACCTCATCTCTCGTATGGATCCTTTAAAGTACAGCTTTCATAAGCCTATTCCCAAAGGCAGACTCGCGATATGGCAGATGTTACTCACAGAGTTTGATATTGTTTATATGATACGAACTGCAATGAAAGCTCAAGCCTTGGCGGATCATTTGGCTGAAAATCCTATTGATGAGGAGTACGAGCCATTGAAGACTTATTTTCCAGATGAAGAGGTATTGTATGTTGATGAGTTTGTTTCAGAAGATTGCCATTCAGGCTGGAAGTTATTCTTTGATGGAGCTGCTAATATAAAAGGAGTGGGGATAGGAGCGGTTCTTATTTCTGAATCGGGACAATATTATCCCATAATAGCCCAACTTCGATTCTACTGTACCTATAATATGGCAGAATACGAAGCTTGCATTCTAGGATTGAGATTAGCCATTGACATGGGGGTCCAAGAATTGTTGGTATTAGGATATTCAGATTTATTAGTCCACCAAATCCAAGGAGATTGGGAGACTAGTGATTCGAAAATCCTACCATATAGAAGTTGTTTGCAAGATCTTTGTCAACGATTTGTATTAGTGAAGTTCAAACACATTCCCAGAGCTCATAATGAGATTGTTGATGCTTTGGTGACCTTATCTTCGATGCTTCAACATCCCGATAAAACTTATATTGACCATTTGCATATACAGATTCATGATCAACATGCATATTGTAATGTGGTTGAAGAAGAATTTGATAGGGAGCTGTGGTTCTATGATATCAAAGAATATATTCAGACTGGGAAATATCCTGTACATGCTGATGGTAATCAAAAGAGAACCATTCGACGTTTGTCTAGTGGATTTTTCTTAAGTGGGGGAATCTTGTATAAGAGGACTCCTGATTTGGGACTTTTGAGGTGTGTAGATGCTAAAGAAGCTTCAAAAATCATGACTGAAGTACATTCTGGGATTTGTGGACCACACATGAGTGGGTATGTTTTGGCAAAGAAAATACTCCGAGCAGGTTATTATTGGCTCACCATGGAGCGAGATTCCATCAATTTCGTTCGTAAATGTCATGAATGCCAGGTACATGGAGACTTGATACATTCCCCTCCATCTGAGTTACATACAATGACTGCTCCATGGCCTTTTGTGGCTTGGGGAATTGACGTAATTGGACCAATTGAACCAAAGGCCTTGAATGGACATAGGTTCATCTTGGTAGCTATTGATTATTTCACGAAATGGGTTGAAGCAGCAACTTTCAAGTCAGTGACCAAGAAAGTTGTGGTTGATTTTATTCACTCCAACATCATTTGTCATTTTGGCATTCCAAAGATGATTGACACGAATAATGTTGCGAATCTCAATAGCCATCTGATGCAAGAAGTGTGCCAGCAATTTAAGATTATGCATCGGAATTCAACTCCTTATCGTCCAAAAGTGAATGGAGCGGTCGAAGCTGCCAACAAGAACTTAAAGAAAATACTCCGTAAGATGGTGCAGGGTTCCCGACAATGGCATGAAAAGTTACCTTTTGCTTTGTTGGGTTATCGTACTACAGTTCGTACTTCAATTGGTGCAACTCCTTACTTGTTAGTGTATGAAACTGAAGAAGTTATACCTGCAGAGATTGAGATTCCATCTCTTCGAGTAGTTGTGGAAGCCAAAATTGATGAAGACCAATGGGTCAAGACTCGTTTGGAGCAATTAAGCTTGATTGATGAAAAAAGATTGGCGTCAGTATGTCATAGACAACTATACCAGAAGAGAATGGCACGAGCATATAATAAAAAGGTGCATCACAGACATTTTGAAGTTGGTCAGTTAGTACTAAGACGCATCCTTCCTCATCAGATTGAAGCCAAAGGCAAATTTTCTCCTAATTGGCATGGGCCATTCATGGTGAAGAAAGTGTTACCTAATGGCGCGTTATATCTGACTGATGTAGAAGGAAAAATTGAAGGAATGCCGGTCAATGCCGATGCAGTTAAAAGATATTATGTATGATATTCATGTACAATTATGTTATGTATGTTTTGTACTTATATTGTTAAAGATTGAAATGATGAAGGAATTTTGTTCTACTATCTGAATAATATATCAACCTTTGCTTACCTCTTTGAGCTTTTATTTTTCTTCGAACCCCTCTTTTGGAATCAAATTAAAAAAAAATGTGTTTTAAAAAAAAAAAGAAAAAAATCAATCAAAAATTCAAAATCAAACAAAAGAATGATGTTTCATGAACTACGTTTGACCTGATTCTTGCTATGACAAGATACGTAGGCAGTCTTACTCCGGGGTTCGGTCTAACCAGAAGAAAATTCAAATTACCCAGAATGAAATGAAGCTGGGGCGAAAATTTATTTTCTTAAAAGAATCGATTCCAAAAGTTATATGTTTCACCCAATGTCTCATGCCTACCTTTCTTTCTAACCCTATCCGAAAGCCAAGTTACAACCAAAGAAAGACCTTCGGATTAATCTTTGAGAATGTCAAGGTTAAACATATTATGAGTGTATGATATTTCATATTTTGGGTGTTTATCTAAAAAAAAATGAGAGTCTTATTGGTGAAAACTCTTTCGGGCACCGTAAGACAACTGTGAGCTAAGGCAGAAATAAAAGGAGATAGGCTCGGTTGCAAAAACCCATTGAGGTGCCACTAGACGAAGAAAGGTTGTTATCAAGAAAGAACAAGTTCAAGATTGACTTAATTTCTAGCTCAATAAGAGGACAAAAGTTGTAATGATTGGTGTGGGTAGATCTGGTTGTTTGATTCAAAATGCATGTCATAATTACCAGAATCAGTTTCCACATTCAGATAAGTTTTCTTTTTGTTTTGAAAAAAAAAAGATGTTTATTGTCTTTTTCTTTTTGTTTTATTTTTATTTTTTATTTTTTGTGTCCTTGTCATCAAACAAAAAAATTTTGTTGTCTTTTGGGTCAAATTCACGTCAGGTCAAGTGAGAAAAGACGCCAAACTCGCTACCAACTCCTTTAAGGGTACAAAGCAAGACAAAGGGTTGATGTACAGAGACAACATTTCAAAGTAAAAGTAAAGCACTCCAGATGATTGTGATTTGACCATTTTAAACTAGAGAAAATCTAAGGGATGTATTGGAAGCTAAACTCAGAAGCATCATATAACAGAAATATGATTTGAGTTTAAGATCTCAGTAGTCAGAATTCTGAGTCAGAAGTATGATAATTCAAAGAAGATTATCATGGATTCGAAAAGAGTTGAGCATGACAAGTGCAAGAGCGGCCACTTCAAAAGATGAATGCCACAAACCAACCACCACATGTTTTAAAACTCACAATTTTTCTTTGTTTGGAATAGAGATGAAATAATGTTTTCAGATAAAGGATGCGATTTCACACTTATCAATGCAAGAAGCACGGTTATAGCATCCGATGCTGGATATCTGTCATGGACCCTCCTGAAGAATGGAAATTTTTATTTTTTTATTTTTATTTTTATTTTATGATCAGGACCCTCCTGAAGAATGGTATGTTATTTTTCTGTTTGACTTTCTATTTTGAGTTTAGGAACATATTGTGAAAAAACAGAATTTGTAAGTCCAGGAGCCCGCCTGAAGAATAGGATGAAGAAAATAAAGTCCAAGAGCCCGCCTGAAGAACAGGGTGAAGAAAAAAAAAGTTCAGGGGCCCGCCTGAAGAATGGGGTGAAGAAAATAAAGTCCAGGAGCCCGCCTGAAGAACAGGGTGAAGAAAAAGAAAGTTCAGGAGCCTGCCTGAAGAATAGGGTGAAGAAAATAAAGTCCAGGAGCCCGCCTGAAGAACAGGGTGAAGAAAAAGAAAGTTCAGGAGCCCGCCTGAAGAACAGGGTGAAGAAATTGTAAATTCAGGAGCCCGCCTGAAGAACGGGGTGAAGAAATTGTAAGACCAGGAGCCCACCTGAAGAACAGGGTGAAGAAATCGAAAGTCTGGAGCCCGCCTGAAGAATAGGGTAAATTGTCAAGTTCAAGTCATGAAGATTTGAATCAAGATTCTAGAGATTGCAATTTTTACTTGTATTTTTCATTTTTGATTTTTATTAGTCAGTTGAATGTAAAAGCAGAAGTTGTCAACCGGAAACTCGACGGAATTTCATTCGATTTTTAACTTTTTTTTCTCACCATATTACCTTTGAACTACTCGTGACCTAATTCCCTTATAACCCGGGATAGGTAGGATGTTCAAAAACAAAACTCGGTTACATTTTTTCTTTTTTTCTTTTTATTTTTCTTTTTATTTTTATTTTTATTTTTATTTTTATTTTTATTTTTATTTTTATTTTTATTTTTATTTTTATTTTTACCTCTCAAATAATTGGAAGTTCAAAAATCATATCTTGTCTACTTCTTTGTATGAAAACTCTTCAAGATTTCACACAAAGAGGGGCAAAAATGTAGACACGTGATTTTTGATCCTCCTCGGATTCTAACTTATTTTTAGGTATTTATATTTATATTTAATATAATATTATTTAAATTCTTATTTTTATTTTATAAATTTTTAGTTTAAAATTAAATAATTAAATAAAGTTAATTTTGAGATATTTACAAAATAATTCAAAAAATATATATATATTTTTGTCTACTAATTTTTAATAAATAAATTAGTAGTTTAAATATTATCTTATTATATTTATTTTGGTTATTTATAAATTTTCATTATGTTTTGTTAAATATAAAAATTAATTATATTTATATTTATTATTATTATTATTTATTATCTTTATTTATTATTATTATTATTATTATCTTTTATTTTTAAAAATAAAAATTATTAATTAATTAGTTTAAATTTTAAATCCTATCTCTATCAGCCTAAAAAATAACTACTCCCCCCTAAAATAATAATTGTTCCCTCCCAAGAGTCCCATTATAAAAGGATTTTCTCCTTCTTTCAGAAAAAAAAAAGAAAAACATGGCAGACCATGTACATTCAATATCAGAAACTATTCTATCAGACACTTGAACAATAAAAAAAAAGCAGAGAGAAAAACATAAGATAAACAACACAGAGAAAAGTGTGAAGTTGAAGTTTAGTATTCCTCTTGAGATTTTCGGTGACTATCTATTGCTTCATCAACAGGTTCATATTTAATCATGTAATATTTAATTTATAGATATTATTGTGAAAAAGCATGAATGATTTCAATGCACTATGTACCATGTATATTTGATTTTGTGAATCTTTCATTATCACAGATTGTGTTATTGATTTATCGAACAATTACATATTAGTTCAATTAAAAGGCAGTAACAGAAACATATATAACAATATATATTAAATATATATACGTATGTGTGCACTGATATAAATAAATGCATATCCACGTTGTTTCGTATATATGTACATAACAATTCTCGCATATACTGTAACATACATTGTTTCGGCATTCATCATTGTTCCCATGTTATCCTATAAAAATCAGTAAAAAAAATGAGATAGGATAATGAGAGGGAGAAAGGAAAAATCGAAAATTGAGCGTAGAAGAATAAATTCATAGTTTTGAACTTTCCAGCGAATTTCTCGCCGAAAACTGACCAGAAATACTAAGAAACCGCCAACAATCCCACGATTTCAACCCCACATTCCCCTTTCCCTTTTCCCGGCGATACCACCAGATCTGGATGGCGCCGCTCCCATCTACCCTCTCTCCCTTCCTGTCGCCGGAATATCAAATAGCTAGCACCGCAAACTCTTTTTCTCCCCTTTCCCGTCGCCAATCAGCTAATCCCCTCTCTCTTTTTCGATACAAGCGTGCCAATAACAGCGAAAATGCCAACCGAAGGCCCTCCCCTCTCCCCATGCCGGATCTAGTCAAAACTACTATCACCGATGAAATCTAGTCGTCGCTGCCACCCCTCTTCTTTTTCCTTTTCCGGCGAAGCCTTCATGTCTGTCGTTCTCCCTTCTTCGGTCAATGATTTTTAAAAGTGTGTACACTGTTTCTGTGTTGGATTAGCTTTTTGGAAGGATTAGTTTCTCAAAGAGTTTAAAAATCATTCTGATAAGCGTAGTGTTCTTGGATGTGTTGTTTTCCAGAAGATGTTTTGGTCAATTTATATTCTTGGAAAAGTATGCCCTGATAGATTTTTATTAAAGTATGGCCACGTATTAATAATTGATTATTTATATGTAGTATAAAGTTATTTAAGTATATATATATATAAATGGAATGGTTTTTGTCTTTTAAGGTCAAGAGATAATTTTATTTATATTTTATTATTTTATTTATTTATTATTTTATTTATTTTATTATTTATAGAATTAATTGCCTAAATAGACTTTTGTTTAAAATTTTGTCAAAGTTAAGTAATTTTTTTTCTTTAACGGATAAATTGATACAAGCTTCTTTTTATATATAAAAATAAATAAATATTTTTAACATTAAACAAATTTTAGGCATGTTTAAAATATTTGTCTCAATTAAGAATGCGGCACACACATCTTTTTTAGACATTTAAAATTTAAAGATGCAACAATGCACTTTGACAAATATTTTTCTAAAATTAATTTTTATCGATTTATTTAAATACAAGACAATAGACAAGTTTTCGGTATAGTAAAAATGAGCGATTTTTGGCCTTAACACAATTTATCAAAATAGTTTTAGCCAAGATAAGTCAATAAAAGCGACCGTGCTAGAACCACGGGACTCGAGGAGTGCTTCACACCTTCCTCTCGGTCAACAAAATTCCTTACCCGATCTTCTATTTTCGTAGACCAGCAAAGAGTCATTTTCTTTTGATTAGGGATTCAAAAGGTGACTTGGAACACCATAACTCAATTCAAGTTAAACTAATCTCTATTCAATACCGTCACTTTAATTGGAAAAACCCTTCGACTCGATCCCTTCGGGCGAAAAAGGGGTGTGACAATCCTTCCCGCCGGTGTCACAGAAAAATTTTCGAAACCATTAAAATTGCAACTAACTATTGCCTGGCCCTATTCTTATTTCTGTAAGCACTTCCATATAGTGTTTGGATAAAAAATATTGGCTAAACTAACCACCAGATTTAATTTGACCCCTACAATACCTCGTGTTAGCTTCTTATTAAAGATGAGAAGTAGCGTGTTATTGAAACTCAAATAACTACTCTCTTAAAATAAACTCATTTTTTCAATATAAACTGACATCTGAATAGTATAGATTTTGTAAATAAAAACTACATTTTATAAATTAAAAATAATACAGATATGTTTTGTAATATTGATTCTTAAATTATATATTTATGTGATTTTTCCATTTAATAAAGATTGTTGAAGCCAATTAAATTTGAGAAAGAAACGTTGTCTTTTAAATTGGAGTAATGACTCATTATGAGGTAATAAGGCAAAATGGCACAATTGAAGGTAATGATCAGTGGTCTGATTTGTAACTGAATGATTCATTAAGAGCCCGTTTGGATAGGATTAAAATCTAGTCAAATCAGCTCTAATCTCTTTTTTATTTTTTTTAGATGTTCAGTAAAATTAAAAAGTACTTAAAAAAACTAAAAACTAATTAAAAAAAGCAAAAAGTGAAAAGTTGGGTACACCAGTTTTTTACTTTTTAGGTTAAGATTCTTTTAGGCTTGACCAAAATATTTACCTTTTTTATTCTTTATATTTTCCTCCAATTCCAACAATACCCTGAACTTGTAACCCTTAAATATATAGATTTGCTTTTATTGTAAATAATTAAGATATTACTATGGATGTCCATAACTTATAGGCATTACTCCTTCTTTAAGTGTAGTAACTCTCATGCCTCCACTACCTCCTCATTGATCATTCATTTTTTCATATTCTTTCCTACTTTCTCATGAGTTAATGTCATGTTTTATGACACCTCTTGAAATCCCAATATGTAATACTATAAATAGAGGTCTTGAGGAAGATGTTCTACACACTTGAAAAGAAGAATCTTATCATATACTGCTCTCCTTCTATTTTGTTATTTATTGTTTCTCTGGTTTTGTTCTTTATATTGATATTCTTATTATTAATATTGAAATACGTTATCAGCATGACTCTAGTCTTTTTAAAGTTTTCAATCCGTCGGATATAATCAATTTACTTGTTTGAATATTGCAGTTTGTTATTTTCTTTTACCAAACTTTTGGTTAATGTTAAAGTTACACATGAAAATTGAAATAATTTACTAGCATTGACCAAATTTATATGCATACTAGAAAAATATACGTTATATGTTTGTTTTCCTAAGTTTCTGTGACTTTCAATTTTTTCACTATCATAGTTTATATGTTTCTTGCACTTAATTTTTCATATCATATACAACATGAAATTTAATTTTAAAGTTGTTAGGCAGTAACATTTTTGGTGTAAAGTTTTAGTTTCATATTTTGTGTTTTGTTTATAGTTATTATTTGGGTTGATACTTTCATGGTGTATTTTCAAAGTCATAGTTTTTGTGAAAAAGGAAAAGTAACGCACTATTTTATTAAAAAATCTTGTTAAATCTTTGAAAGAAAAAAAAAGGTCTACTATTTTGAAATTATGTTATTATATTATTGTCTAACTTCATTATTTTTATGATAGCTTTCATCATGTCAAATTTGTTAAAGCTTGAGTTTGTGGCACTTGACATTTCTAGAAAAATTACTTGTCATGAGTTTTGGGCGCTGAAATTCACCTAGCGGCTAAGGGTCATAGTGCTACTATTACCCTGAATAATGCAGCGTCGAGTCAGGATAAGGTCAAGGCTATGATTTTCCTTTGTCATCATCCAGATGAAGGACTGAAGGTTGAATACCTGACACTGAAAGATCCGCTTGAATTGTGGACTGATTTGAAGGAAAGGTATGACCACCTAAAGGACATGGTATTGCCTAGAGCTCATTATGAGTGAATGAACTTATGGTTTCAAGATTTTAAAATCGTTGTTGAATATAATTCTGTTGTATTCAGAATAGTTTCCCCATTGAAATTATGTAGGGAGACTATAAATGCTGAGGACATTATGGAAAAAATACTTACTACTTTTCATGCCTCAAATGTGATATTCCAGTAGCAATATCATGAAAATGGTTTTCAGAAGAATTCTGAATTGATCACATGTCTTTTGGTGATTGAGCAACATAATGCCATTTTGATGAAAAATCATGAAGCTCATCCCACTGGAGCTGCTCCATTATCAAAAGCAAATAGGGTACAAGCATATGGTCAGCCTAAAAGACGGCAAGACCGAGGTCATACTAATATGCATGGACATAAAAATGGTAGGGGATGATATATTAATCATCGTGGTGGTGGTAACCGTAAAAAGGGGAACCAAATGGGTCCTCAAAAAAGTCCTTCAAAAGGCAATTGTCATGGTTGTGGTATAAAAGGTCATTGGAAGAATGAATGTCGGGCACCTAAGCATTTTGCTCAGCTTTATCAATAATCTTTCAAAAGAAAAAGAAATGAAGGTGGGACCTCTTGTAATGCCCTAATGGAGTCACACACGACTTTCAAAAATGATGATGAGACATGGCCTTCACAAAAATAAGATAACAATGTTAAGGCAAATTTAATTTTGAATGATGACAATTTTGATGGCCTTGATGATATTACTCACTCGAAAGTTGAAGACTTCTTTGGAGATCAAAACTAAATCTTGATCAAATTTATTGGGAAAATAAATTATATTATTTTATTTATGTAATTTTTTTTAGTCATCATGTTTTATCATTATGTTGTTTTTATTTTTATTTCATTGTAAGATTGTGAGATTTCACATTTTTTATCATGTATTTCTATTTTTTGAAGATCATAAAATTTTCTCAATCTTCAGTTGGATCCAAGATGAGTGTAGAGATATGTGTCTTCTTGATAGTGCTACAACTCACACTATATTAAGAGAAAAGAAATATTTATCTAATTTGATTATGAAAAGGGACTCTGTTAATACAATATATGATAGTACAAAGTTAATTGAGGGCTTTGGAAGAGCGACCTTATTACTACTCGGGGGAACAATATTGGCTATTGATAATGCATTATATTATAGTAAGTCTCAAAGAAACTTGTTAAGTTTCAAGGTTAATCGTCAAAATGGCTATCATATTGAGACTGCAAATGAAGGAAAGATTGAATACCTTTATATTACTACAATAAAGGTATGAAAAAAATTTGTGCATGAAAAACTACCCGCACTTTCTTCTAGATTGTACCATACAAGTCTTTGCATGGTTGAATCACATGTCATAGTAAATAAAAGGTTCACAGGTTCTAATGATTTTATTATTTTGCATGATCGGTTTGCCATCCCATTTTTAATATGATGCACATAATTATTGAGAATTCACATGAGCATACTTTGAAGAATCAAAATATTCTTCGATCAAAGGAATTCTATTGTACTGTTTGTTCTCAAAGAAAGTTGATTATCAAACCATCAGTAGCTAAGGTTAGGATTGTATCCCCTGCATTTCTGAAACGTATACAGAGTGATATATGTGAAACAATTCATCCTTCATGTGGACCTTTCAAATATTATATGGTCTTGGTAAATGCATCTACAAAATGATCACATGTGCGCTTATTATTAACTCTCAATATGAATTTTGCGAGATTATTGGTTCAAATAATAAGGTTAAGAGAATAATTTCCAGATTATGCAATTAAGATTGTTCATCTTGATAATATTGATGAGCTTACATCTCATTCCTTTAATGATTATTGTATGTCTACTGGAATAAAAGTTGAACATGTGATTGCTCATGTTCATACTCAAAATGGTCTAGAAGAATCATTGATCAAACATCTTCAATTGATAGCTATACCAATGTTAATGAGGACAAAACTTCCTGTTTCAACATGGGGGCATGTTATTTTGCATGCAGCAACATTTGTACGCATAAGGCCAACTAGTTATCTTAAATTCTCCCTATTACAATTGACTTTTGGTCAAGAATTAAATATTTTCCATCTCAAAATTTTTAAATGTGCGGTATATGTTCTAATTATTCCACCACAATGCACAAAGATGGGACCCTAAAGAAGTTTGGGGATATATGTTGGGTATGAATCTTCTTCCATTATAAAATATTTGAAACCTATGACAGGAGATTTATTTATGGCAAGATTTATTGATTTTCATTTTGATGAATCAGTATACCTAATATTAGGGGGAGAACATAAGCATCTGAAACATGACATAGATTGGAATGAATTATCACTATCTCATTTAGATCCTTGAATAAATCAATGTGAGAAAAAGTTTCAACAGATTATTTACTTGCAAAATATTGTAAATCAGCTACCATGTGCATTTACTAACCTTCCAAGGGTTAATAAATCTTATATTCCAATTGCAAATACTCCAGTTCAAGTGATGTCCTGATAGGACAAGTGATTAATGCAAATAAGTCTAAGCCACATTTGAAACGTGATAGACTAATTGGTTCCAAGGATAAAAATCCTTAAAAAAGAAAATAAATTATCAGAATGATCACGATAATAGTGAAAATTAATCAAAAAGAGCCTCGAGATGTAATAAGTAATAAGACCACTGAGGAGGTTAAAATACCCAAAACTAATGAGAATTAAGAAATGCCAATAAGTTATGTCTCAACAAGAAACTAGTGGAGTCAAAGTAATATTGTGGTTGACAATATTTTTCTTACAATGTTGCTATTGAAATAATGCAATAAGATGAGGATTTGAAACTATAATCTGTTAATGAATGTAGACAGAGAAATGATTGGCCAAAATAGAAGGATACAATTCAAGTGGAATTGAGTTCACTTGAAAAAGGTAAAGTTTTCAGACCAATAGCTGAACACATGAAGGTGTCAAGCTAGTAGAGTACAAATAAATTTTTTTGCGAAAACGAAATAAAAAGGTGAAGTCGTAAGATATAAAGCACGACTTGGGACACAAGATTTTTTGTAAAGGCTTGACATTGACTAGGCAGAGATATATTCTCCTATGGTGGATAGAATTACCTTCAGATATATAATAAATCTGGTAGTTCATGAAAAGCTTGATATGTGCCTAATGGATGTTGTCACGGCCTATTTGTATGGCTCATTAGACAACCATATATTTATGAAAATACCAGAAGCCTTCAAAGTGACTGAAGCATATAAAATTTCGTAAGAAACTTGCTCAATAAAGCTTCAGAAATTCTTATATGGATTTAAACAATCAGGGAGGATAGGGTACAATCATCTTAGCAAATATTTTCTAAAAAAAGGTACAAAAATGACTCTATTTGCTCTTGTATTTTTATAAGAAGGTTTGGATCTGAATTTGCTATAATAGTTGTGTATGTTGATGACTTGAATATAAAGAACTTTTCAAAGCTATTGAGTGTTTGGAAAAAGAATTTGAAATGAAATATCTGGAAAAGACAAAATTTTGTCTCAACCACAGATTGAGCATTTGGCAAATGGAATTTTTGTCAATCAATCAATACACACTAAAAAAAATTTAAAGCGATTTTACATAGATAAATTACATCCATTGAGTAGCCCAATGATTGTGAGGTCTCTTGAAATAAACAAAGATACATTTTAACCTCAAGAAAATAATAAAAAGTTTCTTGGTGATGAAACTCCATATCTTAGTACAATCGGGACATTAATGTATTTGCCAAAAATACTCAATTAGATTTTTTTTAGCGATATATTTATTGAAAAGATGTAGATCTTCCCCAAAAAAAATACATTGGAATGGTGTCAAGAATATATTTAGATATCTTCGAGGAACCATTGACATAGGATTATTTTATTCTATTATGAATCTAAATCATAAATGATTGATTATGAAGATGAAGGATACTTGTCTGATCCACATAAGGCTCGGTCTTAAACAGGTTATTTATTCATATATGGTGGAATAGATATATCATGGCGTTCAATGAATCAAACATTAACTGCAAGTTCTTCAAATCATGCAAAAATCATTGACATTCATGAAGCGAGATGAGAGTGTGTTTGGTTGAGATCAATAGCTCAACATATTCAGGAAATATGTGGATTTCCTTTGAATAAGGATATTCCAACTACATTGTATGAAGAAAATATTGTATGTATATCTCAGTTGAATGGAGGTTACATTAAAGGGCATGAAACAAAACATATTTTACCAAAATTCTTCTTCACTCATGATCTTGAGAAGAAAGGTGAAATAGATGTTCAATAAATTTGTTCGACCGATAACTTGGTAGACCTATTCACTAAAGTATTGCCAATCTCAACATTTGAGAAGTTGGTATTCAAGATTGGGATGCGCCGTCTACAAGAAATGAAATTATGTTTGCATCAGAGGGAGTAAAGTATGCGCTGCACTCTTTTTTCGTTGGCTTAGGTTTTGTCCCAATGAAATTTTCTGACAAGATTTTTAATGAGGCAACAAATAATGCGTATAAGAATATATGTGTACTTTTTTTCCTTCACTGAGATTTCTTTTCCCACAATATTTTTTCTTAATAAGGTTTTAAAGAGGCACATTGTCTTTTAATAGACATCCAAGGGAGAGTACTATAAATAATTAAGATACTATTATTTATGTCCATAACTTATAGGCGTTACTCCTCTTTTAAGTGTAGTAACTCCCACATCTCCACTACCTCCTCATGGATTATCCATATTTTCACATTCTTCTCCATTTTTTTATGAGTTATGTCATGTTTATGACACCTCTTCAAATTTCCATATGAAATACTATATAGAGAGGTCCTAAGAAAGATGTTCTAAACACTTAAAAACAAAAAACTTATCTCTCACATGTAATTTTTAACCCTCCTCTAACTTTTACCTATTTTTAGCATCAAAAATTTATTTTTGTCTAATATTTTCTTTTTATTTTTTAGTATGTTTGAAAATTTGTGAAAAGGATTCAAAAAATAGAAGTTGCATTTTGGGACATGTTTTATTTTTATTTTTAAATATAAGAGAGCTTTCAAAATTATGTGTTTCTTTAAATTTAGATTTTTAAGTTAGTAATTTTAATATTTTTCAAATTTATTTAGTTTTAGACTTGTTATAAAAATTTCTTGCATTTTTCTTAGTATAAAAAATTAATTAGTTATTATTTTTTTATCTTAAAAAAGTATAAAATAAAAATAATAAAAGATATCTTATCCTAAAATCTATCAAAACCACCCCACTAAATCTAAGTTCCCCACTTTCCCTAAAACCACCCCAGTTCCCACAACATTACACACCCAACACTCTATATATAACAACACACAGAATGGACAGAAGATTGGATAAAAAACGGACAGAGACACAAAACCAAAAATTGAGAAGAAACAAAGAGATAAAGGTAAGGAAAAGGAGAAAAAAACACAAAGAAAAAGGGAAGAAACCAGAAAAGGAAAAGAAACAAAAAAAAATGCAGGTTTGGAGTTCGGGGTCTCCATTTTTGGTTTTCGGTGACGACATTTTTATTCCTACATTCATTTAATTTATCACAAAGGTTCTTATTCGATCTTGTACTATTTATTTTATAAGTTTTGTTGCTAATCAAATCATAAATAAAGTTATTTAAATTATTTCATGGATTATTTAGTATATGTGGTTGCTTTAGTATCATGTTTTTGTTTGTATGATTGTTTGAACCAGTGCATGTCGTTGATTATTTATTGAAATTGATCCTAAATATTTAGATATTTATCTAAAATAAAGAAGTAAAGTATATATGATGATTTGGTTTCCACAGAAAAGTCCTTAACATCACACCCCTTTAACTATATATATTATGCATGCACACCAACATAAGAGAAGATTGAAAAAAAGGGGAAAAAAACATGCAAAGAAAAGAGATGGTCACACATGCACACACATATAAATGACCCCATGTACACACAAACTAGAGAAACTAAAATATAGAAAGAGAGACTTAGAAACAGAAGGGGGAGTAGTGGAAACAAAAAATATATAACCAAAATAAAAAGAAAAGCGATAGTAACATAAGGAGTCAACAAAAGATTTAGAAAAAGATTGACAGAAAACAAAAAAGTAATTGAAGAAGAAAAAGAAAAGTTGTGAGGTTTCTCGTTTGTGGTTTACCGTTCAAACTCTTATCAGCGATTTATTGCAATTTTTTTTAGATTTATTTATACAAAGACCTGTTTTTGTTACAAAAGTTCTAATATTTACTTTGTGACATGTTAAAATACAACGTTTTGCAATCCTAATGTAATGTCCACTTTCATGTTCTAAGTTCAAGTTGTTCAATCATAAATATTTTTATTAAGTATTTATTTTTGTGTTGTCTTGTTCAAAGGGTGTCAATGGAAAATATTTTCACTTACAAAAGATTCCTCCGTTTTTTCAATTTTGATAAATCATGTTTATGTCAAAGTATTCGTTTATGGCCAAATTAGTTACTGTTAACATACTTGACATTAAATTGTGTTAGTTAATCTTTATACTCAATTATGATTAGTATGTTGATTTTATGGTGTAAATGTTTAGAAAAATATGTTTAAAATTAGAATTTTCTTTATTGCAAGTCTCTTCAATGGCTATGCTTGGAGATCTATCTCTAATCAAATTTGCGTTGAATTTAAGTATTTATTGTTTATGGAACTAATGGGTGCTTGAATCAATGTGGACCAAAGATTATAAGTACACGTGGTATTTTGGGGTCCAATCTCAATTAAGTCCTAATTAATAATTTTAATGTGAGTTAAAATAAGATGGGTTGTGGTTTTATTCAAAACCCCTCGCAATAAAGAAAAGAAAAGAGAGGCAAACCCCATTTGTGAGGGAGCGAGGTGAGTTACGAATTAATCCAAAACTCGTTTTAAATTTTAAAGAAAGAGAGAAAAGAATAAAAATGGATAAGAAAAATTGTCTCAAGTTTACTAGAGACGAACCAATGCCTTTAACGCTAGAAAAGGTTTAGGCACGTTTAAAATATCTGTCTCAATTAAGAATGCGGTATACACATCTTTCAGAGATATTTTAAAAATAATTCAATGATACAATAATGCACATTGACAAAAATTGCCCTATAATTGATTTTTACTAGCTTAATACAAGAGTTATCGATAGATATTAGACATTAAAAATAATCGAACCAAGGCCTACAAATAATTTATCAAAAATGGTTTAAGATAAGTATAAGTTTATAAGAGTGACCGTGCTAGAAACACAGGATGCGATGGGTGCCTCACACCTTTTTCTTGGTTAACAAAATTCCTTATCGGTCTTCTATTTTCGCAGACCAAAATAAAGAGTCATTTTCTTTTGATTAGGGATTCAAAAAGGTGACTTAGAACACCATAATTTAATTCAAAGTGTTGACTCTATAAATAAAATAATCCCTACTTAAAACCATCACTTTAATTAGAAAAACCCTTCGACCCTCAGCAAAAAAGGGGTTTGACATCTCTAGTAACTTTGCTGGGGACAAATCAGAACTTAAGATTTTGATTTTGACTTTTACTTGCTTTAATTATTTAGATATTATGTTTGCTGGCCTAATGTTCTACTTGTCTCTCATTTATCGCTTTGATATTGTTGAAGTTTATTATAAATTATCTTCTCTTTTGCACCCCCTCTAAATCTCTGAAACATAGGATAGAAGGAACACAGAGTATGCATCCTACTTTGTTCTTGAGATAGACAGAGTGCTAAGGCACCTGGTGAAGGATTGCTAGTCACACATGTTAGGTGGGGTTTGGACCAACAACAAAGTCGGAGTAGCATTGCTACTAAACAAGTTGCCCCTCCTCAATTCGAGTGTCCGCTCGGGTAAGCCAGTCTAGACACCTATCTCCATCAGGTTAAACCTAGTAGAACTAAAACTTAGACGTGGTTATCTTTATTAGGCTCTACTTTATTTGCATCATGTGCATTTGGAAATAGCAAGACTCGACACAGATGTCTGATCCATTTAGGACAGGTGTCTTTCTTTATATGACCAACATGTGCATCATATATGCTCTTTGACATTTACTTGGAAGGCCCATTCGATTGTTGACAAACTTTAGGCAGATTAGTGAAAAAATATTTAATATTTTTTCCTCCAATTTTAATAACCATTTCCTCAAAAATAACATTTTTGAAAATAAAATTTTATTTTTATAGTCTTCACGAACTACACACACCTGATTCATTTCTTGATAAGATACGTAGGCAACCCTTATCAGGTTCGGTGATATTCTTAAGAAAAAGTACTGAAAATATTGAACCCTGACACATTCATTATCTCCAAAGTCAAAATAGTATTAAGGTGGTTAGTTTGTGGTTAAGCTGGCATCTCATCTATACAACACCAGGTCTAACAAAAAGCTAAGTTGAACCACAAAGATGGTATAGAGTCTAACAATGAAGAAGATCAAAATCAGTTAATTTTACAAGAATTCACACGAATGGGGGAGACTAGGTTATTGAAACAATAGATAGAAAAAATATATCAATATTGGATGAATGAACAAGCCCCTCCTTTCTCAATCCCTGGACTTCCGAACACGAATGATCCAAGTTCCACTCAAGCCCAAACTGGAAATCCACTTTACCTACCTGGATTCGGTCCAAACACTAATATCTCTAGTGCAGCTAGGAACTCTACCATGCGCCCTCCAAATTCATCTCTTATAAGCAACCCACTTCTATTTTTTGTAGTGCCAACAAATGCAGTCCCTCAATCGATGGTATAAAAACATGTTAGTGAGCCACGTCATGATCAATTCTACCCCCTAAATAGACTTTCAAACCCCCAAACTCATGTTATCCTGCTCATCAGCACGGTTTCCTTATCGTGATTAAGAAAACTATTAAGAATGAGGAATAATAAGAGATCGCTAGGAGAGTGAGAAGTTTAGAGCAAGATATAAGAAATATGTAAAACCTAGGAGGGCAAAAAGGCATTTCATCCAAAGATTTATGTATGTTTCTGGATGTCCATCTGCCTCTAGGATTCAAAACTCGTAAGTTTTACAAGTACAAGGGCTACTGTGATCTTTTGGCTTATTTGAAAAGGTTTTGTAATCAACTAAGAGGATCAAGGGGGAAGAAGAACTGTTAATGGCTTACTTTGGAGAGAGCCTGGCGAGGATAGCTTTAAAATGGTCCTTTGATCAAGATATCTCTTGTTGGCATATTTGGGATGACATGGCTCAAGATTTTATCCAGCAATTTTAATAAAATATTAATAGAGTACCAGATCGTACCATACTTGCCAACATGAGAAAAAAGACCATTGAAATTTTTTTGAGAATATATTGTTCTATAGGAGCAAGTTGATAGAGTTAAGACATCAATAAAAGAGTCTGGGATAATTGATATTTTTCTCCAAGCACAAGAACCTAACTACTTCCATTATTTCCTTTCCACCGTTGGAAATACATTTTACAAGGTCATTAAGGTTAGCAAAATGGTAGGAAATGGAATTAAGTTTGGTAAAATCACAAGCCAAGCTACTTTGAAAGCTACAATGTAGGCAATTCAAAATGGTTCAAGAAGTTTTGAGGGAAAGAAAAGAAAGAAGGATGTGGCTACTATTATGTCAGGATTGAGACAAAGTTCGAGAGGTACGCATCACCCATATGTGCACTCTTAATCCCAGATCTATATCTAAGAACCATATAATCATCCACGATACTGTAACACCCCAAAATCTAATCCTGAGACATCAGACGGTGCTCAAGGCTACGATTAGCCCCAAGCTAACCCTTTAAGCTTGCCACTAGATCTGAACCTTACTTTAAGATAATCTAATCAAGAAATAATGTTGTATTATACCAAAAATTGAACTAAATAAACTATAGATACTATTTGAATAACAAATACTAAAATTCTGTAATTAAACTCGTAGTTTGACAAGCCTCTACTACTAAAGAACTAGAGATCCATCGGGACAAACCCCCAACTAACTCGGGCTAAACTAAAAATAATAACTCAATTACTATGAAAGCTGGAAATCTGAAGAAGTAGGCCCTCGAATCATGAGGACTCGCCAACTGTGGGAGCGTAGATAGAGATGCTCGAACTACTCACGTTGCTGATACTAAGCACCTGAACCTACATTATAACACAATGTAGAACATAGACATATTTTGAGGATGTACTGAGTATATGGGGGTGTAATGCATAAGTAAACATCATCATAATTAGAAAGTAAATGCATGTGGATGTATATGACTCACATAAGCTTGATTATCTAAAATATCGAAATATAAAATCATGTATAACAAATCATACTTGTAAATCTAGTGAGTAATAACACTTAGTCTTATAAAAGCTTTTCTATCATTCTTTTCTTTTGAAACTTAGAAGCTTTGAGAGATTCGGAAATCTTGGAACTTTAGGACTTAGGGAGTTTCTTCTAACCGACATAAACCATGTGAGCTGACATGGAGTCCAATGTCTTGCCCATGTTGGGAAGAGATGTTCTATCCTTGACATTGGAATAGAACCTTAACTTAGGTGATCACTATCTTATCCCACTATTAGCAAATCAGAAACCTACGATGGCATGTAGTTCTGGGGTATGAGACCTTAGAATCATACCCAACTCGATGCTAAATACTACTCTCACACTTATTGCTCAGAATTTTTAGGAAATCCACCTTAAAATAGCACAAGGGTTCGTAATTAAGACCAATTATGCTTCTCTTTGCTTTAAATCATAAATAATGTGGATTCCTATCTTAGCTTAGGTTTGGAAGATCAATCTTTCTTTAAAATCTGAATGCTTTCTTGTTAAAGCACACTAATAATATACTATTCATGAAATATCAAAATTCATACTTAGGTTTAAAGTATATGTACTTAAATGATCCACAATTTCGTAATGAAGCTTGATTCTCAACAATTATCTTGGAAACACTTGAAAATATCGATTCACAATAGGGATGTACAATTCATGATTTAAATCCTCAATTCAAAGCATAAATAGGTGGGATAAATGTGGAATTCAAGGCTTAAATCACTTATATCTTCATAAACTTAAAACAAGATGCTTTGGGTATAAACCCCAACTTGTAAATCATGTAATCCTTAATAAAATTCAAGTTTATGGGCATAAGAATGAAAGATTTGTCCTTTTTCAAACCCCACATACCTTGGATGATGAACTAGATGAACAACCTTGCTTTTAGGACTCTATTTGTTCTCTTGAGTGATGGTTCTTGGAATTTTTGTGTTGGGAATCTTGAATCTTGAATTAATTTGGAAAAGGGATGGTGGAATCTTGGGATTCTTGAGGTTGATTGTTAGATATTAGGGTTTTTGGTTGAGAGAAATCTTGAGAAATATATCATAAGATGTTTGTAATAGCCCTAAATCTTGTGTTTAGACGGAATTGGGGGCTGGGAAAAAGTCCAAAATACCCTTTTTGACTTCTGAACGAAACAGAAAAATAAAATGTAACTGGGTCCCGATTTAATGGGCCACCGCGATGCGCCACTATCACGATGGCTCACTAAAAACTGACAAATGGGAAATTGGGGTCCTCCGTGACACGGAGCTATTGCGTTGTCCTACTGGATTTTGACAATTGGGACCTGAAACATCAACGCGAAGCACCACCATCATGGTGCCCTATAGAAATGCCATTTTTTCCTTCGGTACGATGCACCACTATCACGTTGGGCTATTGGAATTCAACAATTGGGACAATGGACCTTTACGCGATGTGCCAATATCACGGAGGTCCACTGAAAATTGACAAATGGAAATTTAGACCTCACCGCAATGCGCCAACATCGCGGTGGTCCACTGAAAAGTGAAAATTATGAAATTTTCCTCCACCGCGATGCGGTGACTGCCCAGTTGGGACGCTGTAAACTTAAAAATGCTCTAACTTCTTCACCGAGTGTCGAATTTGGGCGAATTTGGTATTGATGGAAAGCTTATTTAATTTCCCACACAATGAAAAGTTGAAATATAGAAAATTCTATGTGAAACAAATATTAATCATTTTGGAAGACATCCCTTAACATTCTAGGAATGAATTTAAGATAGAAAAAAGTTTGGGGTACTACAGATACTATGTCCCTACCTAAAATTCATTATAGTACATTCCATCCCTCGATATCCTATTTATAATGCCCAACCATATGTGCAAGTCCCTTCTTACCTGCAATGGCATGCACCAATCCCTCAGAATCATTCTCCACCTCCAGAAACATACCAAAGACCCTCTAGACTCAATTTTTTAATCCAATACAAACAATGAAAAGAGGCAGAAGACAAGGGATATCTCCACACCATTTGGAGAACTGTATACTAGTTTATTCCAAAAATTGAGACAAGGGCGCATGATCACTTCTCTCCTTGGTTAAAATTTAGACCCACATTCAAGAAATTTTAAACCTAATGTACGGTGTGCATATCATTCTGATGTTCAAGGTCATAGTACTAAAAATTATCGTACTTTGAGAAGGGAAATAGAAAGGATGTTTCAAGATAAATTGATTATGGTGCAGGACATTAACGATACAAGCGTCTCATAGAATATTTTGCTAGTACATGGTAATGCATAATATGTGGAAAGTAATAAGGTAAACATGGGGACCCAGAACCTATTTTTCGAGGGACATGTACTTGACGGAGGTGAAAGCTCTAGTCATGTTGATGTGCAACTCAGAGGCTAAAATATCAAGCTTAGTAATTGGAAAGTCACTCCTCTCCTTACTAGGAAGGATATTTTGTAGTTTTTCTTGTTTTTTTTTATATCCAAACTATTTCAGGGTTATAGTATGAAATATATCTTGTTTTGTTTATTTGTAATTTATGTTCAAACTCTTATTTGTCGTTTATGTTCAAACTCTTTTGTGTTTCCTTTAAACAAAATGTAGTGTCCCTTTCTTCTTTTATTTTTAATATATGTTGTTTATTTTTCTCTTTACACAGTACATTTTTATATTGATTCTAGTGATATGACATTACTTTTAGAATTTTCAGTCAGATCTTAAAATTTGATTTAATCATAAAACATTGAATCAAAATGTTAAAGTTAGAAAAGAGTATCTGAGAAAATAAATAAAGTGTTGAGACATTTGGCGACCAAGTTAAACCTCACTTGGATAAATTTAAGCAATCACTGTGTGAATCAAAAAATGACTTCTTCATCAATGAGAAGGTTTATCTCAAACATTTTGAATGAGATCAATCAAAAGATATATAGTCTCCACTATAGGAGAAGAAAAAAAAAGTTAGCTCTAAAAATGGATGAGTCATCTAATAGTAGGAAAGTACAAACTGTTATATTTCACAAACATGAAAAAAGTGACACATGTGCATGTGCTTAGTCAAGGCCAATGTTGAAAAGATATGCATGTTCTTTATATTTCACTCTCAGATTGCATGTTATATACTTGCATTTTTAAGGATTGATAAGTCAAAGACATTTCCTTCTACTATCCAATTATTGTCTCATCCTTTATTATCTCTTTTGAGCTTTAGTTTTATTTTCTTTGGTAGCCCTATTTTAGAATCAAGATAGAGTTTGAAAAAGTCAAAAAAAGGAAAGAATAAATCAAGAAAAAAATAGAGTCGGAAACAATGTCAACTAAAAGAAATAGAGTTAGAAAAAGTCTCAAAAAGAGAAAAGTCAAAGAAAAAGAAAGGAAAAAAAGTCAAAAAAGAAGAAAAAATCAAACAAAAGAATGACTTGCCGAAACTACGCTTGACCTGATTCTTGCAATGTGAAGATACATAGGCAGCCCTACTCTGGGTTCGGTCAAACCAAATAAATAGTTGAGGAATGCCTGATTCAAAAGAAACTGGGGCAAGAGTTAAATTCCATCATTTGAGTCGATTCTAAAAGTTGTAAATCTCACTCATTTGAAGTGTTATTTAAGCCTCATGTCATCCTTTCTTTCTCATCATATCCAAAAGCCATGTTACAACCAAATAAAGACCTTCAGATCAATCTTTGAGAATTTCAAGGCTAAGAATGCGATAAATTATGAAATTTTCTTTTGAGTACTACTTGTCTTCATCAGCATAAAAAATTAGAAGAGAAATGAATAAGAGAGTCTAATTGGTGAAAACCCTCATGGGCACCGTAAGACGACTGTGAGTTGAGAGAAATAAAATGAGAGAGTCTTATTGGTGAAAGCCCTCATGGGTACCGTAAGGCGATGGTGAACTGAGATAAATGGAAATGAGAGAGTCTCATTGGTGAAAAATCCTCCCAGAAATCGTAAGGCGATGGTGATCTGAGAAAGATAAAAATGAGAGAGTCTTATTTGTAAAAATCCTATAAGCACTATAAAATAATGATGAGTTGAGAGAAATAAAAATACGAGAGTCTTGTTGGCAAAAATTCTTTGGGATGTCACTAGACGAATAAGGTCTATAAATGCCATGGGCTTAAGAAAGCAACTCAGTTTTAGAGTTATTAATTCAACAACAAATGGCAAGAAGTTGAATGGAAAGATCAGGCAGCTTAATCCAAAATGCATGTCATAATCTTTAGGGTTGGTTGTCGTATTCAAATAGATTGTTCTTTTCTCCATTTTCAAAAGGAGGACATCAATGTCTTTTCTTTCTTCTCTATATTTCAATTTTTGTTCTCTTGAGTCTGTTATTCAAATGGAAAATCATTATCATTTTTCTCATTCCTTTGAGTCAAGTCCATATCAAAATAAGTAAGAGGATTTCAAAATTTGCTACCAACTTCTTTAATTGCACAAAGCAAGACAGAAAGCCAGCACATAGAGACAACATATTCAAAATAAAACAAAGTATTCAAAGAATTTTCACCAAATGATAGGTTATGAACTCATGATAATACAAAGTGTCAATAGAGTTTGGTGTGGAGATAACATAAGACAAAGTTATAGTGTTTGCATAAGAGTCATTCTTTATAGCCTGAGTTTGAGTTAATGGTGCAACAAATCATTGACATATGTCAGCAGTTTGAATTAATTTAAATGTGATAAGTGCAAGAGTGGTTGCCTCGAAAGCTAAAGCCACAAACTAGCCATCATGTCTTTATACTCACAAGTTTTCTTTGTATGAAATAATAACACATGCTACCTTCAAATCAAGGGCTTCAAATCCTAAATATCAAAATGTATAATTCCTCACTTCTGCAAAATGTAAGAGGAAATATTTCTGTGAAGGTTTGGTAATCACAATTATGGTAAAAACGCATCATCCTATATCCCTAGGAGATACACTTCCTTGTCTGGGTAACTCAAGTTTACATTTATTAGGTGACGCATTTCCTAACTTGAACCTTTACTCCTAGAACACACACTTTTTAGTTGAGTTATTCCATTTAAACCCTAGGAGATACACTTCTTTGTTTGGGTAATTCAAGTTTCATTTGTTAGGTGACGCACTTCCTAACTTGAACCTCCACTCCTAGAAGATGCACATTCTAGTCAAGTCATTCCATTCAACCCCTAAGAGATACACTTCCTTGTTTAGGTAATTCAAGTTTTATTTGTTAGTTGACGTATTTTCTAACTTGAACATTGACTCCTAGAAGATGCACTTTATAGTCGAGTCCTTCTATTTAACCCCCAGGATACGCACTTCCTTGTTTGGGTAATTCAAATTTTATTAGTTAGGTGACATACTTCCTAACTTGAACCTTCACACCTTGAAGACAGACTTTCTAATCGAGTCGTTCCATTTAACCCCTAAGAGATGCACTTCCTTATTTGGGTAATTTAATTTTTTTCTTTTTTATTGAAACATACCAAATTTTGGTCCCTAAAAATTTCTAAATTTTTAAACTCACTGTCCAGACTACGACTCTCTCTGTGAATCATAAGGTGTCGTTACGGGTCTTAAGGACCCAATCGTAGTCAGACCAGTGTGCTATCCTGATGTTTTAATTGTAACTACGACTAAGATTTATGAGTCTTAAAGACTCAATATAAGTTGTAACATCCCATTCATATCAAAACCAGTGTGTTCCCCAAGTATTTCTATCATGGTTACGACTAGGAGCCTACTAGTCATAGGGTTTCTTAACGAGTCATATGGTATGAATATACAATCACTAGAGAAGGGTCCTTCAGCTAATATCTTGACTGCAACTGTAAGACCCCGCAAAATCCTAAGCTTGACTCATTCCCTAAAAGCTTGTTAAGGAGTCCCAGACTTAGAAAAATTCTAGCTAAGTATTCAGACTTAGAATTATTATGGCCTTCGTAAGTTGGCAACTCTATTTCACGACTACTATGACCTTAAAATATTGATCTATAGGTTGATTCATGATTAGGAATGTCAGTAGGTGTTTTCGGACAAGTTTTAGACTTTTCGGACCTCGTTTAGACCATGTTCGAGTGACTAAAATAGTGAGTTGATGTGATATCTAAGTGTTGCATCATCCATCGTGTCGATAGATAATTCTCCCCTCAGCTCAATGAAAATTCCAGTGAACTGACGCAGACTCGATGCGATACGTTGGCCATCTCATTGATGTTAATGATGCGGCGCGTCTATTACGCATTGACATTTTAGTTTTCAGTCATTAAAAATCTGCATCCTTAGGGGTATTTAGGTCTTTTCCCAAGTCCTTCAGCCTTCCAAAACACAAAATTTGGCCTTCCATTTACAACATACACATTATTTCACAAATTGCTCAAGAACAAAAACCCTAGGTGATTGAATTTCAAATTCAAGGCTAAAGATTCCACCATTAATCTTCAAAAATTTAGCAACCAAGGTATGTGAAGTATTTATCCAAGGATTCCTTTCACCCTTGGAGTCCAAGAAACTCTTTTAAACCTCAAGTAGTTTGATTTCATGATTTCAAAGATTGGAATTTATGAGTATTCATGATTATTATTTGAATTAGGTTCCTATTTCATGATTTATTACATGTTTCGTATGGAATTGATTATTATGTGTGTAGATTCATGTGAATCCATGATTAAACCCTTGAAATTAAGAAATTGGAATTTAATCATGATGATCACATGTTGTTTAGTATTATGTCCATATACTATGCCCTGCAAGTGTTTGATAAAATGTCTCTATAGATACATTATGAACAAGTGTGCATTTTTATGCTATGCAAGATCATGTGATGCTTTACTTTTTATGCTATCGAGTCCTGGGGGTATTTAATACTCAACAATTTAGCTATTTACCTAGAGCCAGCGTCAGTTATAGAATAATCTTAGTAATGCCTCGATTAGTAAAATTTAGTCACGTTACGATCAGTAGTACTCTCAGTCAGTTACAGGACTCAAGAAAATTCAGTAGACTCAGTATCATGTCAAGTCTAGTTCAGTATTCAATTTTGACCTCAGTAAACTCAGTCAGCTAAAAGAATTTAGTAGTATTCCGTCAGTCAACAAAACTCAGTAAACTCAATAACAGTTTAGTCAAGCCTTGTATGAACTAGGAAAATCAATTCAGTGTTTATTCAGTTGGGAGCAGGATTCAGCACCGAGCTAACCCAGGGATGGAGTCATTCTTGCCAGCAGAGGGTTTGACCCTTAGTAGCAATCCCTGCATTACAGAACTACGTAGCCAGTGTAGGTTGAGATATTTTCCTGCCAGATATTATGAGGGTTGATACATCTCATATGAGTTTTTCCTACCAGCGAGGGTTGACGAACGAGCTCCTATTAAAGAGGGTTAAATTAAAGCTTGTATTTACTCATGGCACGATATTGACACCTATCTAACTAGGGTTATAGGTTGGTCCCCAATTTATTTAGAAAGGGGCATTTCAGTTAGATGAATACCTCCCACAGTCTCAGCTTCAGTTCCGATCTCGAAATAGAACTCAGTTCAGTTTTACAAATTTAAGGCTGTCAGGCACAGTCACTCAGTTTAGTACATAACTCAGTATAGTCACCCAGTTATCAGTTACACAGTATCAGTAAACTCAGATATCAGTAAATCAGTAATTTAGAATTCAGTATCTAGTGTTATCACGATCTCAGTTACAGTTTACATATTCATGCATGTACTCTTATCCAGTTATATTCATGTCACTCAGTCTGTGTTGTTCATGCATATAAACCCATGCACTTCAGCCTACCTCACTTTGCATACCAATACATTCAAAGTAATGACGCATACCTTTCTTTTATGCTATGATGTTTTATATCATAGGTTCAGACGTGCGGGCTCTCGATCATACTTAGCAGTTCAGACATTCAGCGGACAAAGTTAGTGATGATTCCTCTTAGTTTGAGTACATAATGATTATTTCAGTTGTTCAGCTTATTTCAGTAGTTTGGAGTTAGTTGGGGTCTTGTCCCATCAACTTCATATCTCAGATAGTTTATAGGCTTTTTCAGACTAGAGTATTTTCAGACAGATATTTCATTTTTGGTATTGTTATACCTTATTTCAGTTTTAATTTAGTATTGAACCTTATGTCAAGTTTCTACCTAATTTCTACATATTACAGTATTATTATTCAATTATTGCACAGGTACCAGTCATGGGTTAGCTTGTGGTCCTTCGGGATTATGAGCACTATGTAGCATCCGGGGTACAGATTTAGGGCATTACAAATATGGTATCAGAGCCTAAGGTTCAACAGATTCCTAGGAAGTCTGAAATCTGCATATAGTAGAATCTTGTGCATGGGTGTGTAGCGCGCTCCACACTTATGGACAGGAGGCTATGAGGTGTTTTAGGAAAAGTTTCCCTTCTTTTAGTATTTATGTCGTGTAAGTGAGCATGATCTCTAGTTAAACTCCCTGTCTAATCCAAATTTCTCTTCCATTTACAAAATAAGCCTCCAAAGAGGACTAAGGGAAGAGGAATGGGAGACCAGCCAAAACCCCAGCCCGTCCAGCCAGATCCTCTTGACGAACACGTCTCTCACGCTGAATTCAGAGAAGCTTTCACCACCCTAGATCATTCTGTGGCATCCTATAATAAAGGTCCAGCTGTTGTTCTGGATAACCCAGTGGCCAATACTGCTACTGCTAGGATTTAGGATTTTACACAAATAAACCTTCATTTTTTACTGGGTCTAAGTCAGATGAGGACTCTCGAGAATTTCTTAATCAGGTGCAGAAAGATACAGATATATGGGGGTGACAACTTTGAGAGTGCTGAGTTGGCCACATATCAGTTACAGGAGATGGCACACTTATGGTTTAAATAGTGGAAAGCATAAAGGGCCGCAGGTGCAGGGCCCATAGAATGGGAGGAGTTTGTTATTGCTTTTCTGGATAGGTTCTTCCCACTAGAGTTGATTGAAGCACATGTTTTGGAGTTTGTAAATATAAAATAGAGCAACATGAAGATACAAGAGTATTCTCTTAAGTTTACTCAATTATCCAAATACACCACTCATGTGGTAGCAGATAGAAGATCTAAGATGAGTAAGATTGTATCTGGCGTATCTAATGGTGTGGTCAAGGAGTGTAGGATCTCAATGTTGATTAAGGAGATGTACATATCCATGCTAATGTTCCATGCTCAGAAGATAGAGGAGGATAAGAATAAAGAGAAGGATAGGGAGAACAAGATAGAAATAACAAGTAGTTTCAAGTTTGCTCAACCTAAGTCAGAGGGTGGGAATCGTTCTCAGTTCCACCCAAAATCCTTAGTTCTAGATCCGTATTCAGCCAGTTCTTCTGTACCAAAATTTAGAGACAGCAACAGAGATAGAGAATCAGGCCCTATACCCCAGGGTAGTGTTAGCAGTGCCCGAACCAATCCCCTTTGTTAGAAGTGTGGCAGAAACCACCAGGGTATCTGCAGAGCTGGCAGTGATGTGTGTTTAGGATATGGAAAGCTAGGCCACAAGGTCGACAGTGTCCTCAGGTTGGTTCTCAGAGTCAGCATAACTATTTCCCAGCTCAGTCCGATCGCCCGAATCAGTAGGGTGCCGCATCTAGTGCCTCCAGTGGGCAGCGCCCAAATAGACTCTATGCTCTTTAATCCCAATAGGATCAGGAAATTTCTCCTGATATGATCACTAGTATGTTACAAGTTTTCCATTTACATGTTTATGCTTTGCTAGATCCAGGAGATTCATTGTCCTTTGTTACTCCATATATAGCCGTTGATTTTGGAGTCAGTCTTGAAATTCTAGCAGAGCCTTTCTCAGTCTCTACCCCAGTGAGTAAATCTATCATAGCCCGGCGGGTATACAGGAACTGTCTGGTTAAGATATCTCAAAAAGTCACTTCAGCAGACTTAGTTAAATTAGAGATGACTGATTTTGATGTCATTCTCGGCATGGATTGGCTTCACTCCTACTATGCCTCACTCGACTGCAGTAACAAAATTGTCCGGTTTTAGTTTCTGAATGAACCTGTCCTAGAGTGGAGGGGTAGTACTTTAGAACTTAGGGGTCAGCTTGATTCTTACCTTCGGGTAAGAAAAATGATATATAAGGAATGTGTCTACCATCTCGTTCAAGTCCAGGACTCTAGTTCAGAAAACCCTACTCTTGAATCAGTGTCAGTAGCATGTGAATTCCCAGATGTGTTTCCCAAAGATCTCCCCGGAGTTCCCCCGAAAGGGAAATTAACTTCAGAATAGACCTCCTTCCAGATACTCAGCCCATATCTATCCCGCCATACAGAATAGCACCTGCAGAGCTCAAAGAATTAAAAGAACAGTTAAAAGATCTCCTAGATAAGGGATTTATCAGACCCAGTATGTCCCCATGGAGCGCACTAATTTTATTCATGCATAAGAAAGACGGTTCTCTCAAAATGTGTATTGATTACCATCAGCTAAATAAAGTCACGGTCAAGAACAAATATCCACTTCCCAGAATCGATGACCTATTTGACCAACTTCAGGGTACCAGTTACTTTTCTAAGATAGACCTCAGATCAGGCTATCATCAGCTCAGAGTCAGAGAATGTGACATCCTGAAGATAGCCTTCAGAACTCGGTATGGTTACTTCAAATTATTAGTCATGTCCTTTGGTCTTACCAATTCCCCAGCAGCTTTCATGGACTTGATGAACTATGTGTTCAACCAATACTTGGATATGTTCGTCATAGTCTTCATAGATGACATTCTTGTCTACTCCCGCAGTGAGCATAATCATGCAGAACATCTCAGAATAGTATTGCAGACTCTCAGAAACCATTGTCTATTCGCCAAATTCAATAAGTGTTTATTTTGGCTAAGGTCAGTAGCTTTCCTCAGCCATATCATTTCTGGTGATGGCATTAGAGTTGATCCCCAAAAGACCGAAGCAGTGAGAAACCAGCCTAGACCCATCTCTCTATCAGATAGCAGGAGTTTCTTAGGGTTGGCTGTCTATTACCGATGGTTTGTTGAGGGATTTTTATCTATTGCATCCCCTATGTCCAGATTGACTCATAAGAAAGTCAAATTCCAATGGTCAGATTCTTGTGAAAAGAGTTTTTAGGAGTTTAAGACTCGAGTTACTACAGCTCCAGTTTTGACCCTACCAGATGGTTCAGATAGTTTTGGGGTTTATTGTGATGCCTCTAGAGTTGGTTTGGGGTATGTTTTGATGAAGAGAGGTAAGGTCATAGCCTACGCCTCTAGACAGCTTAAGCCCCATGAAAAGAACTATCCTACTCATGATCTTGAGTTAGCAGCAGTAGTTTTTGCCTTAAAGATTTGGAGGCACTATTTGTATGGTGTATACGTTAATGTATTCACATACCATAAGAGCCTGTAGTATGTGTTCTCTTAGAAAGACCTAAGCCTCCATCAGAGAAGGTGGTTGGAGTTGTTGAAAGACTATGACATGAGCGTCCTGTATCATCCAAGTAAAACCAATGTAGTGGCTGATGCCCTCAGTAAGATGTCTATGGGGAGTGTTGCTCATGTGGAGGATGGTAAGAAGAAGTTAGCTTAGGAAGTTCATCAGCTTTCCCGACTAGGTATTCACTTAGTCGATTTGTTAGAAGGAAGTGTATGGGTGCAAAGTAGTTCAGAATCATCCCTAGTTTTGAGGTGAAGAAAAAGCAGGATAGGGATCCCAATCGAGTCAAGTTGAAGAAATCAATCAGAGATCAGAAGATAGAGGTTTTCTCCCAAGAGGGAGATAATGTGTTGCGCTGCCAGGGTCGACTATGTGTGACAGGTGTAGATGACTTAAGATAGCAAATTGCAGAAGCGCATGGTGCGTACTACTCTATTTATCCAGGGGACACTAAGATATACCATGATTTGTGGGAGATCTATTGGTGGAGTGGGATGAAGAGATATATTACAGAGTTTATGGATAAGTTCTCAACATGTCAGTAGGTTAAGATCGAGCATCAAAATCCAAGTAGGTCCATGCAGGAGGTCAGTATTCCCACCTGGAAATGGGAAGAAGTGAACATGGACTTTGTGATGGGTTTGCCTTGTACTCGTCGTCAGCATGATTTAGTTTGGGTCATTGTAGACAGGATGACCAAATCAGCTCATTTCCTACCAATCCATACCTCTTACTCAGCCAAGGATTACGCCAAACTCTATATTAGCAAGTTGGTCAGATTGCACGGTGTTCCATTATCCATTATCTCAGATAGATGTACCCAGTTCACCTTTTATTTTTGGAAGGCATTCCAAAAGGGTCTTCGTACCCGAGTTCACCTCAGTACAACCTTTTATCCTCAGAGAGATAGTCAAGTAGAAAGGACCATTCAGACTTTAGAAGATATGTTGTGAGCATGTGCGATAGACTTTAAAGGCAATTGGGATGACCACTTTTCTTTGATTGAATTCACATATAACAACAGCTATCATTATAGCATTCAGATAGCTCCGTTTGAGGTGCTCTATGGGAGGAGATGTAGATCTCTCATCGGTTGGTTTAAAGTAGGTGAGGATATAGTAGTAGGGCCTGAATTGGTGTTTGACACCTTAGATAAAGTTCAGTTGATCAGGGAAAGTCTTAAGACAGCTCAGAGTCTATAAAAATTGTTCGCAGATGTATGCAGAAAGGATCTTGAGTTTGAGATTGGTGATTCTGTGTATTTGAAAATCTCTCTTATAAAGGGAGTGAAGAGGTTTGTCAAGAAGGGGAAACTCAGTCCCCGATATGTCGATCCTTACCAAATTCTCAGCTATTTCAGAAAGGTAGCTTACGAGCTTGAGTTGCCTTCAGACTTAGCTTCAGTGCATCCAGTGTTCCATGTCTCTTTGATTAAGAAATGGATAAGTTACCCAGTAGTCGTAATCCCTATAGAGGGTATAGATATTTAGAACAGTCTCTCTTATGAAGAGATTCCAGTCAAAATCCTTGACTATCAGACTCGCAGACTGAGGAACAAAGAAGTCTTTCTAGTCAAAGTACTTTGTCAAAATCAGTCCATTGAGGGAGCTACTTGGGAAGAAGAAGTAGACATGCGGACCAAGTATCCTCACCTCTTCTCTGCAAACTCATACTAATCCCAAGGTAACAATTTCCCTATTAAATTTACTATGTCTTATGTTTAGATATAGCTACCAACTTGGTATCAATTAATGTTGCATACTCAATTATGCACTCATGCATCATACATGCATGTTCAGTATATAAACTCATCTTATCAGCAATCCCAGTCATGCATTCATGAATCATGTTTAGCCTTGTACCCATGCATCAGATATGCATGTTCAGTGTGATAATTCAGTATATCAGTAATTTCAGTCATGAAAACATGCTTCAGTTGTGCATGCCCAGTGTCTAAATCTAGTCTATCAGTATTCTCAGTTTAATCAGACTCATTCAAGGTCAAATATTCCCAAGGGGGAGATATTGTAAAACCCCACAAAATCCTAAGCTTAACTTAGTCCCTAAAAGCTTGTTAAGGGGTCCCAGACTTAGAAAAATTCTAGCTAAGTATTCAGACTTAGAATTATTTTAGACTTCATAATTTGCCAACTCTATTTCAAGACTCTTATTACCTTAAAATATCAATCTTTAGGTTGATTCATGATCAGAAATATCAGTAGGTGTTTCCAGACAAGTTTTGAATTTTTCAGACCTCGTTTAGACCTTGTTCGAGTGACTAAAATAGTGGATCGACGCGATAACAATGTGTCGCATCATCCATCGTATCGAAGATAATTTTCCCCTCAGCTCAATGCAAATTCCAGTGAACCAATGTGGACTCGACATGGCGTGTTGGCCATCATGTTAATTCCAACGACGCTGCGTGGCGATCTGCGCATCGACACTTCAGTTTTCAGTCATTAAAAATCTGTGTCCTTAGGGGTATTTAGGTCTTTTCCCAAGTCCTTCAGTCCCCCAAAGCACAAAATTTAGCTTTCTATTTGCAATATACACTCATTATTTCACAAATTGCTCAAGAACAAAAACCCTAGGTGATTGAATTTCAAATTCAAGGCTGAAGATTCCACCATTAATCTTCAAGAATTTAGCAACCAAGATATGTGAAGTGTTCATCCAAGGGTTCCTTCCACCCTTGGAGTCCAAGAAACTCTTTTAAACCTCAAGTAGTTTGATTTCATGATTTCCACAATTGGAATTTATGTGTATTCATGATTATTATTTGAATTAGGTTCCTATTTCATGATTTATTACACGTTTCATGTGGAATTGATTATTATGTGTGTAGATTTGTGTGAATCCATGATTAAACACTTGAAATTGTGACATTGGAATTGAATCATGATGCTCACATGTTGTTTAGTATTATGTGCATATACTATGCCCTGCAAGTGTTTTTATAAAATGTATCTATAGATGCATTATGAACAAGTGCGCATTTTTATGCTATGCAAGATCATTGATGCTTTACTTTTCATGCTATCAATTTCTGGGGGTATTTAATACCCGACAATTTAGTTGTTTACCTAGAGCCAGTGTTAGTTATAGAATAATTTCATTAATTCCTCGATCACTAGAATTCAATCATTTTACGATCAGTAATACTCTCAGTCAGTTACAGGACACAGGAAAAAATTCAGTAGACTCAGTATCATGTCCAGTCTAGTTAAGTATTTAGTTCAAACCTCAGCAAACTCAGTCAGCTAACAGAATTTAGTAGTATTACATCAGTCCACAGAACTCAGTAAACTCAGTAACAGTTCAATCAAGCCTAGTATGAACTAGAAAAATCAATTCTGTGTCTATTCAGTTGGTAGAAGGATTCAGCACCGAGCTAGCCCAGGGATAGGGGCATTCCTGCCAGCAGAGCATTTAACCCTTAGTAGCAATACCTACATTACAGAACTATATAGTCAACTTAGGTTGAGATATCTTCTTTCCAGATATTATGAGGGTTGATACATCTCATATGAGTTTTTCCTGCCAGCGAGGGTTGACGAAAGGGCTTTCTGTCGGAGAAGGTTAACTCACAACTTATCTTTACCCTTGGACCGATATTGACACCCTTCCAATTGAGGTTACAGGTTGGACCCCAATCTATTTAGAAAGGGGCATGTCGGTTAGATTATTACCTCCTACAGTCTCAATTTCAGTTCCAGTCTCAGAATAGAACTCAGTTTAGTTCTACAAATTCAGGGCTATCAGGAACAGTCACTCAGTTCAGTACGGAACTCAGTATAGTTCCACAGGATCAAGACTATAAGATAAAGTCACCCAGTTAACAGTTACACAGTATCAGTAAACTCAGATATCAGTAAATCAGTAATTCAGAATTCAGTATCCAGTGTTATCACGATCACAGTTACAGTTTACGTATTCACGCATGTACTCTTATTCAGTCATATTCATGTCATTCAATCAGTGTTGTTCATACATATGAACACATGCACTTCAGCCTACCTCACTTTACATACCAGTACATTCAAAGTACTGACGCATACCTTTTTTCGCTCTATGATGTTTTATATCATAGGTTCAGACGTGCGGGCTCCCGATCATACTTAGCAGTTAAGACATTTAGCTGACAGAGTTAGTGATGAGTCCTCTTAGTTTGAGGACGTGATGATTATTTCAGTAGTTCAGCTTATTTCAGTAGTTCAGAGATAGTTGGGGACTTGCCCCTTCAACTCCATGTCTCAGACAGTTTAGAGACTTTTTCAGACTGGAGTATTTTTAGACAGTTGTTTCATCTTTGGTATTGTTATACCTTCTTTTTGATTTAATTTAGTATTGAACCTTATGGCAAGTTTTTGCCTAATTTCTGCATATTACAGTATTATTATTCATTTATTATAGTAGGTACCATTCATGGGTTAGCTTGTGGTCCTTCAAGATTATGAGCACCGTGTATCATCCGGGGTAAAGACTCGGGGCGTTACAACAACTCATGGTGATTATTTGTAATGTGTTCTTATGAGTCATATACTGACCCGTATTTACTGGCGATAATTTTTCAGCTTTTAATTAAGGGCACTTTGGATATTTTCCCTTTTCTCCAATCATGACCCAAGACATAAAACCCCTTTAGAGTATCTTTATCACTCCAAAACAAATCAAAATAACTTCTAAAACACTCTCAAATCTTAAAGTAAAGAACACTTAGGGTTCCCAAGAAGTTCATCAATTAGGGATCTCAAGGATGATTTCTCTTCACATTTCTGATACTCTCAGGCATGTTAATCTTTCTCAAATATTATTTCATGAAAAACATGTTTTTAAATTATTTAATTATATGGATTTGAATGTGGTTTTTGGTATGGTTGAGTGTTTTGGAATGGTTGATCCTTGAATTGTTTTCCCCATTATTTGTATGAGTTAATCATACTTTGAAATTGATGTTTTGATCTAATTAGGTGCATGGGTGTGGGATTGGAATGGGGGTTGAAGTAATCCCCCAAATTGATGCTTTGAACTTGGAATTGGTTTGAATAATTGTGTTCCCTCAACCCACTTGTGAAATTGGTATTGAAATTTTACAGTTTGTCTTACTCACTTATATTAATACATTGCATAATTAGATAAAAAATGAATATGGATTTTGAGGCCTTAATGGATATGTTTTGGTCTTGATAAAACTAAAGGAGGTCGATGCATTCCTCTACTTACAAAGGGGGTTAAGTCATTCTCCTAAGTTAATATGATTGTTATGGTATAGAGATAATCTTGCAAGTGTAAGGGTATGACGATACCCATGGTGTACCTTAACGTTTAATCCTTTGATTAATGAATAAGTGATGTGAAACTTATTTTAAATTGGTCCTAATGGGGGTTATGTAGATAAGTCGTGATAGTGTGGGTCTTCGACAACATATTGGAAACTTATGTTTGCCAATATGAGGTTTGGTCTTGATGACCATATGCATGGTTCACACTATTGATATATATTGTATATTGGATTGACATGGGTTTGGGGCATTCTGTGGTCTTCCTTGATACCTTTGGTTCGTGCGACTAACACGCACTGAGGCCCTTTCAGTAGGTGAAGCAGAACCCATATAGCCCATGGGTGCCTGTTTATGACAGTTGAGCTACATAGTCTAGGATAAAATTTTATTTCAGGCTAAGTCTTGTTCCAAATACCAGGATAATACTTATACATGTATATGATGATGTGTGCATTATTTTGATTTGGATTTGACTTGGCATTATTTTATCCTTTATCCCCGAATTACATCCTAGTGCTCAACCCACTAACTATATTTAGACGTTGTATCAGTTGTACCCAAGCACACATACAAGTGTGCGTTGTCTCACCAAGTAATACAGTGGCCTTAAATAAAGCTAAATAGTGATCCCTCGGAGACTTGTGTTAATAAACTATCTAATTCTAGTTTAACAAATGAGATTATCTAGTGCAACGTAACCAAAAGAGTTTCAAAAGTTATAAACTAAAAGTAAACTAAAATAATACTAAAAAGTAAAGACTTTGGACAATCAACGGATGAAAACCTGGGGTTAAAGCACGGCGAACAGTCATACTACGCTATTGAACTTCATTGGTTAGATTACTTGTCTTGGTTGTTGATTCACGGGGTTGATTTTATGATCATGGCCTGCCGACCTCTAATCACCTATCTGACTTAGGCTCACGACTACATCATTGAGTGGGGATGTGGGAACTAAGCTAAACACATATATAATTCATACCATAGTGAACCAAGTAAGTCTTCTAGGTATATCCCTATCCTAGTTTCTAATTCAAATCCCTTATTTTATAAAAGAATAAGAACCTTACTCTTTTATCCCCATATTTTATCATCTTCGTCCCACTTCCAGTGCTCACAAGATGACAATAGATGTATTCTAAGGGTCGAGAATCCTTAAAATAGTAATAACAAGTTTAAATAAACAACAATATGTGATAATCAATCCAAACAAACTCAATTCAAAGCAATCATAATCATGTTCTTGGCTTCAACCCCGGAAAGGGGTCGTTTAGCCACTAATGGGCATAACCATAATCCCAATAAATGAATACATAATATAATCCATAAATAAACTAAAGTAAAGAAATAAAACCCCTATTTGAAGTATTTATAAGAACCACTCAAAGCCTCCAATATGTCCAAGGTGAATAACAACAAGCTAAAGTGTCTTATTTATAGGGGTAGAATTTTGGCCAGTATGGGAATAAGCTCTGTGGCACGTTGCTTAGTCCTAGGGAATAAAGGGTGATGAACATTGATTTCTCCCAGGGAATAAGTGGTTCTTGGAGTTTATTATTCCTAGGGAATAAGGGGTGTGTCTCCCCTTTATCACGAGGTTTCACTGGAAATTGCATTTGACGTCTACATTTTGCCTTGTTCATTTTTCTTCCAACCCAAGCCTTTTAGTGTCGTTTACACTTGTTTTACATCTTGTATATCCTCCATATATCATGGAAATCAACTCACAAAGCATCATATATCATTAAACACCACGGAGTAGAGCTCAAAACAACACAACATCAAGAACGGTGAACTAGAAACTCAAGCTAAGAACTAGTGTCGTTCTATTAATCTTTAACTTAGTGTTTTGACCCTAGGCTTGATCCAATTGAACTTTGAACACTATGAACAAGTTTTTCCACACATAATAACATAATAATGACCTTAGGAACTCATTACACATGTTACAATACATCGCGATCAACTAGAACAACACCTAGCTAAAGCTAGTAACATTAGTTTTCTCATTTGAACTCTAAGTGACCAAATTAAGTATAAACTTGTTTGAAAGATACCTTACACATTGAAATAAAGTACTTAAAAACTTAGATGCTAAATTATATCATCATTAACACACTAACCACACAATAAGTCCTCAAAACAAGGCTAAATAACCTAGGATAACAACACTAAGGTGCATAAAACTACCTCAGATCACCACCCCACACTTAAAGTCTTATTCATCCTCGAACAATTATTTACTCTAAGCATCATAAGGTGAGGTGGCTCTACGCTTCTACTACGATCAAGATACTCAAGATAGTACTACAATGACTACACAGAATGCAAGTTTCTACACTAAGCATGTTATGTTCACAATTGACAGTTCAAGAATACTACTTCAAAACATCCTAGCCTCAAGAATTGACTCACCTAGTTGGAAAAGTCATGCATATTGTTCAATCAAAGACATTATACAATTTAACCAACTATCATCAAACATGTGCCCTCACAATAAGAGAGTTACCTATAATTACTCGTATAAATGCAGTTTATAACAGAATGGGTATGAGAATCAAGTTAAGCTCACTCTCACACGGAATTCACAAGTTACACAAGATGAACCTTAGGCTTGCCCTTAGTGTAGTACTTCACTAACATCAGAATGTTAAGGCTTAAGATCAAATAGGCCTTTATGGGTTGTAAGGTAAGCTAAAGGACAGATAGGATCTACTCTGGCTAGTAATAGTGACTATCTTCCCTAAGAGTTTTAATACATTAACTTATACAATTAAGACCAATCTCTAACAACCAACTTTCACCTCCACTACCTTCACACATCTTTTGTTTTACCCCATCTCATTAAGCTCATTCACATACAATATGATGGGAGTATTGTCTATTAATTAATGATTTAATTTTTAGCACAAATTTCTTTCACTCCCAACCACAATACATCAATTGCACATATCAATAACTATCACTTTGGGGCTTTAATTTCACCTTTGTCCTACGTAAATTTCCAATTCCTTACTCAATTTATTTAACACTAAAGCACTTTAGGTTCTATTAATCAAATTAAGGTCCATCAAAGAAAGGGATTAAGCTACAAATAAGGATACTAAAGAAAAAGCTAAAGGCTCAATGGGGCTAACTAGGATTGTGCACAATGGTCGGTCAAAAAAAGGTATAAAACATGGCTATCAAAGAAATGTCTATATCATCTCCTAAACCCACACTCTTTATTTTGCTTTACAAACACAACAGACAAGTTCTAGCATCAAATGTAACAACAAATACACAAACACCTTACACACACTTGAAACATTCTTAACTCAAGCGAGATCATCATAAACTCTTAACTAAACAATCACATGAATTCAACTTTAAGCCAACACGTACAAGAGTTATAATCATAAGTCTAGGAGTCTAAGAAGTAGTAATTCACACGATCAACATACTCTTTACAACAAAAACACTTGCATCATGTTATCACATATAGAACCAACAAGAACATCTCACTTATTCCTTACCAAAAAAAAAAAAATTACCCTTAAAAATGGGAATTTCCCCACCCCACACTTAAAAATCTACTTTTTCCCCAAAGTATACTTTAAAAGTAGAGATAGAAATACTCCCTGAGGCCTCTAAGCCTATCTAGTAGCATATTTATACATCAACAGAGATCCGGGGACCGCACACTTAGTCTTCAACATGCTCCTTAGTTTAGGTCTTTCGGTACTCAAACTTTCCATCAGCCTGTAACTCGACAAAAACAAAAAACTAGTGAAGTAAAAACTAAAAATACTAAAAATAAAACCTACCTTAACTTGGGTTGCCTCCCAAGAAGCAGCAGATTTAGTGTCACGGCACGACCCAATCTTTGACTCATCTGTTTTTCTTCAACCTCTTTCTCACACTCATAGGCCATATTCTTATTCGTTTTGTACCTCTTGAGTGTGAACTCTCAAAGTCAACGACTCTCTCAACAATAGCCTTTTTAGGATCATCAATCTGCATCATCATGGGTTGGGGTGATTTTGGCTTAAGATGCTCAATGAAGAAGTTCGAAGAGGTCTTTGATGGACTAAACTCTACCACCCCAGACTTATCCCCTTTAATCACTATAATCATGCACAAATCTTTGTAGTTGGAAAGTGTGTTGAGCAGTTCATATACTTTTAACATCGCCTTTTCATCATCCATGCTCATTATGATCTTGTCCTCTATCACATCTATCAATGTTTCTCCCATCACAAAGAAGGGACATCAAAAAATAACTAGCACACTTTCGTCTGCCTAAAAATCTAAAATAATAAAATCAATAGGAATAATAATCTTACCAACCTTGATGAGAACATCCTCTATTATCCCTTCAGGATGGTCTATGGTTCGGTCTGCCAATTGAAGTAACACAAAACTCGGTCTCGGCTTCCCCAATCCCAACATGTTGAACAAGGAAAGAGGAATCAAGTTGATACTTTCCCCCAAGTCACTAAGTATGTAGACCTCTTCATTATTGTCAATTTAAATAGGAAGAGTAAATCTCCCAAGGTCTTTGAGCTTTTTGGGCATCTTCTGCATCACCACAGAACTTCACTCCTCCATGAGTTCTACTATTTCAACATCCTGCAGCTTAACTTTGTTGGAGACCACATCCTTCAAGTACTTAGTGTACTTGGGAATTACCTGCAAAATATCTAAAAGAGAAAGATTAATGTGAAGCTCTCTAAACATGTCAAATAAATTTTTGAAGCATGCATCCTCCTTCGCTATTCTAAGCCTCTATGGGAAAGGTAGTGGTGGTCTCTCCTTCAACTGTTCAACAACTTTTTTTTTCGAGTACTCAAACTTTCTTGAATTTTCAGCAACTTCGTCATTTACCTGTTTAAGATCCAACTCCGCATCTAACTCCTTAGTTTTTTTTTGGAGGATCTTCATTGAGCTCCTTACCACTCCTCAAAGTGATTGCCATTACTTGATTAGGAGGTTCAGTGTTACTTAGCAAACCACCTTGAGGCCTGGAATTTTGTACCTGCTCATTTGTGACACGACTCGGACCAGGGCCTTGTCAAAATGGGCAATCCCAAGCCCGACCAGGATTAGGAACCGCCCCCATTACCTAACCCGACCATCAAAATACATACCTTGAGTTGGATGATTTCCGGACACATAACAAGATAGAGTACTCACCAAGGTGGTGACTCTAGGATAGGTCTATTTCCGAGACCAACCCAACCAAGTCCAACCACCATAATCCAATCCAAACCAATGCAGAGACCATCAACCAATATATGAATATATATTTAACATAATCCATTCATACCATACCTAAGTCCACAGTTGTCCATACAAAGCCTTTAGACCTACCAAAGAGTACCTAGTCGGACATGCCCCCGACCATAGCCAAAAACCAAAGCCTATGAAAGACAAGAGATATGTAAAGTAAACCATGACATGAAATAGATGCCTTCCAAATTATGGAAGCTCACCACTTTAATCCAATATCAACTGTCCCTGAATCTGATCACTAAGCAGGAGAAGTAGAATGGTCAGTTCCTGCACAACGTGGGTATACAGCCGTTAGTAGACAGGTTAGTGGGTGAACATTAGCATACAGTTAGGATAAGGATAACATAATTCCATTAATAAAACCAAGTAAAACTATCCATAATGCATACAACCATACATACATATATATATATATAACCAAGGAGGGAAAGGGAATCAGGTTTAGCAAACCTTTACCTAGGTTGTGTAGCTTTGCCGTCCTAAACCACCCATGGGCTATATGGGTTTAGATCCCCCTGCTGAAAGGTCCCTTGTGCGTGTAGCCTCACGGCCAGGAAAGAAACCCTAGGATGACTAGTACATCCCCCAAAATATAGTGTGACATCATGCACACGGTCACTAAGACCAACCTCATATCGGCAAATATGAGTTTCCAGGTTTGGTCCCCTCGGGACCTCCACCTTCCACGGCTTTGCTACACATCCCTTCACTATTTCCCAATTAAAACCAATTTCCAAATAACCAAAACATTTTCCATTTATTAACCAAGGCCATTGATATTGGTATTGTCATACCAACCCTTACTTACAAGTATTATCCATAGCCAACCATTTTTAGGTTTAAGGGGACTTTCAAGTGCCTTTCTATTTACCATATTAAACCACTTAGAGGACTTTCATATTCCCTACAAGCATAACCATTTATCCTTTTACCATTCCAAACCATTTAAAACATGCAAAATTCTTTTATCAAGTTTTAAAAAATGCAAGAGTTCCATTAAAAGTAGTCAATGCAATGAACACATCTTTATAAGCATTTTGTCAAACACATTGTGGGTATAATATGACCAAAACCAATTCCAATTATCATTAAACGATTCCCATACAATACAGTTATCCAAAACCACCATTAATGCACATAAAAGCATAATTATCATTTAACATCAAAACACCAAATTCATATTTGAAAACCAAAATCATACAATTAATGAAATCATGAAAACATTAATAAAAACCATGCCTTTAGTTATAATTAACAATGAGGGAAGAGAACATGCCTTATACATAAAGATTCAAGAAATCTTGACCTTTGAACCCTTTGAAGAATACATGAAGAAACCCTAGCCTCTAATCTTCAAGAGAGTGTTTGAGAGAGTAATTAAAGTGTTTTAACCCTTTAAGAACTGTTATGGAAGGCCACAAAGGTCTATATAACATGAGGAAATAAGGGTTTAGGAGTAGGAAATGTCCAAACTAACCTTGACTTAAAATTTAAAATGAGTCACGTCCAGGGATACGAGTCTCCCTTACCATTCGTATCCTAGGGTACGAGTGGTACCACAACTCGTACCCAAGACCATACCATGACCCTACCTACTGGTTTCTATATGACTCATACCTCTCTAGTCATACATTAAGGGTACGAGTGACACCCCCAATCATACCCACCAATTGTATCTAGGGAAAACTCCATAAGAAAATACCTTAGGCAACATACGACTAGGCCTTACACCCCTAGTATCCCTCTATACGACTCGTACCAAGATGAGTCATATCTTGAGCAGTAGCCAAGCAAACTATACTATCTAAGGTATGAGTGAACCCTTAAAACAGTCTATGAGTTGGATTCAAGGGTACGGTTGGTACCCTTGATTTGTACCAAGTCAACAAGGTCCAAAACTTGAGAAATTTTGCAAAGGTCCAAATCCTAGGGTGTTTCAGTCTCCCCCACTAGGAACATTCATCCTCGAATGATAGGTAAGGGTAGGAATAAGAACAAGATAACCCATTAAACTTTACCTCAACCAAAATAAAGGACAAGAACGCAATCAAAGATGAGAAGATCATCACATATCCCAAGCACAATTCACAACCAACACTTTCATCCTGACCTCTAAGTTAGAAAACAAAGATGCAAGAGGAACCATTTCTCACCTTTAACCAAGTTAGAAACCAAGATGTGATAAAGAACATATGCCCTACGCACGATTTTATGGAAGAACCAATGCGGATACTTTTACTCCATGTCCACTTCCGCATCCCAAATGACTTTCTTGGACCTTTAGTTCCACCATGGAACCTTTATTGAAGACATACCTTATTTGTTTGCAATCGGTGAACTTACCAATCTAAGATCCTCATCAGGACTTCCCCAAAAGAACAAAGAACCAGAAATACCAATACCACCCAAAGGAGACAACCAACCAAGGACCATCCACACCTTAGCCCAATACAACACGTAGATTACCGGATGAATGAACTCATGCTAAAGGGAAAATCCAATTCGATTTAGAATTTACCAAGACACACCACTACGAGAGCTTGAGTCTATCTATACACCACCTCCATGTTCAAGCCTATCCAAAGCTAAAAGGTGTTAACTTAGGCCACTAGGCTTTACTCCTTAAATCTATCTTGAAACACTACTCCGCTTCCATCACATTATAACAAGAAGACCATAAGTAAAAGAGATGGGCAAACCATGTCCAATCACTATAACGAAATCCCCCAACCTATAATTGAACACCCAAAACCATACAACTACTATGCCACAGAATAATTCATAAAACCATGCCCTACCAAACCTCTCAGGTACCTAACACAACTTATTGGTATATCTACCAACCACAACATTCAAGCCTACCATTTGTATACCCGCGGTATGATCTACCCATCAAAAGATCTAGCACCCTTTACAACCTTCACAAGGTTTTCACCACCCATTCCCTCCCTAACTATCTCCCATGACAACAGCCTTACATTACCTTCCAAAACCCTAACTCTGGTAGTCACCCTAGACTCTCCCCCACTAAGGGACTTCTACATTCCCCATTTCACAATATTACTATACCTCCAATGCCACTACAATCCTAACACAAGAAGAGTCATTAAGATACTGAGATACAAGAATTATCTATGCCACCCAGGGCAATACAAAGACCCCCAAAATAAGACATGGCACCATAGGCACGAATTACCCTACCAAAACTACCTAGACCATAATGGAGAATCATACAGACTAAACCATACCACAAAAGGAGTCCTTAGATGGGACACCGAAAGAAAAACAACCACATATACCATGAGTAACTTAACACAAGGTCAAGACTCATATCCAGGGAATAAGAAGAATACAAAATATGAACCTAAGTCATAAGTGTTATAAGAATGCATGCAATACTAGTAGAGTAATTTCTTAGCCGAGAGAGAAGAGTATCACTAGAATATGCAACCTGATCCTCCCTTGAAGTCCATAGCTAAAAGAGAATTCTAGAATATCTACAAACTTTCATCCCAATGCTATCTAAGGCCCAACATAGACATGCAAAAACCATGAGACCATATTAACTCCAAAGTTTTCAATTAAACCAAAACCATTTAAAATCAAACCATGGCCACCAAGGCATTTCAAAATTATTTGACTCCAACCAAAACCAATTAATTTTCCTTTAATCATTTATGCCATGCAAGGATTTAAGAATAGTCAAGCCATATAACAAAATTATATTCAATGGAAATTTCACAAATAGTTTGAGGGCACTCCAAGACCAAAACCAAGTAATTGGGGAATTCATAGTACCCCAAAATTCATTTACTATTCCCATGCATCCCACAATGTTCACAAACATAAATAAGAGGGAATAATGCATCATAATCCATGAAAAATCAATTAAATAAGTAATTTTATCAAAGCCCCCAATTGTATCAAAATCCGTATACAAAATCATGAACTTAATATCAACTTCATGCCAATAATAAAGTACAAGTATAGGGACAAAGATACATGCAAGCTCCAAAATCTAACCTGTTGGATGACTAGATCCCTAATTCATACGTTCAACTTAAACTTCTGGCCTATATGGTACAACTATCCCACTATTGTATTTCCCAAATCATCAACCTCATCCAACCTACCAGTTTACCTCCACAACTCCCGAATTGCTATTTCTGAGCTTATCATACTCCCTTTTATCAAAATCAAGCATCTTGATTCAAGCCTAGGATCTAACAACAACCACATGTAACTAGTAAAGTACCCTTATAGAATATATGTAAGAATGGTCCACCTCATAGGAGGGACACTCCAAATTCCTTAGTTACCCACTGACAACGTATCCATTTTCAGGGAAAACCATTCCCCTTATGCATGCAAGAACAAAACACTCCACATGGGAATATTAAGACCGATGAGATCTTCATCTAAGAGATCCCTTAATTTCTCCTTAAGATCCATTAACTCCACCAAAACTGTTCTATAAGGAAGGAATAGAAAGTTAGACAAATGTCCAAAATAAGACCAACCCCAACCAACCTCCCCATTAGAAAGACACCATGTGGGTCATCAGAAAGGACCCTAGGAAATTCATCCACTACCAAAACCAAACCAAAGAAAGACCTTCCGGGTTAGAATCTTTAACCCGGGCCAAATAATAAAGACGTCCACTTTGAAACCAACCTCCGAGTTCTAAGATATAATATAATCTTTCCCTTATTATCTAGGGAACAAAACCATTATCCCATTCCAAAATTGACTCACTAGGGAGCCTAACAAGTCTATAGTCTAATTAATGGAAAGCACGAGTGCAACCAATCCATCCTCTGAATGACATTGAAATCCACTATATATGAGTCAAATAAATCCACCATAAATCCTTTATTACCAACAGATGCCATACACCCCCAGAGACTCTTTTGGAAATCAAGGAGTCACCTACCGGTGTAGAATTAGAAGAAGAAAAGAGTCAAAAATAATCTTAGGACCACTTCTAAAATAAATAACCATAAATGAGGCCACAAAGATAGAGTACCCCAAACCAAGTAAACCATACACACCACCAAAGAAGGAGTTCTCAACATACCAATGTCGGTATCCGAAGATGCCTCAGACTCCTGAGGAATAGTAAGAACATTGAGACAATCCAGGCCACTGTCGAAGGTAGAGGTAATAGCAAATCTATTTGCCTAAGCGGCAACCCTTATGGGATATCCCCTTCACATAAAACCCAACTGACCATAACTAAAATAATGATTCCTACCCCCCTCACAACAACCATGGTGCAACCAACCACAAAATGTATAAAGAAAATAGGATGATGTGGATTGGGCTCCATTGGGAAAATTAGAAGTTGTGACCCCTGACCGAATCTGTGCCCTATGAGTTAGACTAGATCCATCCATATTATTTTTTAGTATAACAGGTAAGTTTCCAAAACTTTAGATTATTGAGAAGACATGATCCGAAGAGTGAACCAAGGAAGATTCAGAGAAGAGTTCAAGACCTTAGACTTCACAACTCAAAAGTAGAATAACTAAGAAGGTGAAACATTTATAAATGCCTCGTATCCTCCTAATTATAAGTACAGTGCACGACACACCCATAAGCAAGACTCTACTCGACATGGCATTGTGGATACCCCATGACATCAAAACCTAAAATTCTGATACCAACTTAACACGCCCAACCAAGGCCTTATTATAATAGGTAATCACAAGCCTGACTAGGACGAAGAACCGCCCTCGTTACCTAACTTGACCACTAAAATGCATACCTTAAGTCGGCTGATGTCCAAACATATAAAAAGATAGTGTATTCACCAAAGTGGTGACTCTGGGATAAGTCTATATCCGAGACCAACACAACCAAGTCCAACCATTATAATCCAATCCAAACCAATGTGGAAACCATCAACCAATATATAAATATATATTTAACATAAACTATCCATACCATACCTATGTCTACAATTATCCATACAAAGCCTCTAGACCAACAAAAGAGTACCTAGTCGAGACATGTCCCCGACAATAGCCAAAAACTAAACCCCATCAAACACAAAAGATATGTAAAGTAAACCATGAGATGAAATAGATGTCTTCCAAAATATGGAAGTTCACCACTTCAAGTCAATATCGACTGTCCCCAAATCTGATCACTAAGAAGGAGAAGTAAAATCGTTGGTTCCTACATACATTGGGTATACAGCCACTAGTAGATGGGTTAGTGGGTGAACACTAGCATGCACTCAGGATAAGGATAACATAATGTCATTTATAAAACCAAGTAAAACCATCCATAATGCATACAATCATACATATATATATACCCATGTAGGGAAAGGGAACCGGGATTAGCATTCCTTTAAAACCTTTACCTAGTCTTGTAGCTTTGCCGTCCTAAACCACCCATGGGCTATATGAGTTCAGCTCCCCTTGCTGAAAGGGCCCCAGTGTGTATAGCCACATGACCAGGGAAGAAACCCTAGGATGACTAGTACATCCCCCAAAATATAGTGTGACATCATACACTTGATCACTAAGACCAATCTCATATCGACAAATATAAGTTTCCAGTTTTGGTCCCCTCGAAACCTCTACCTTTCATGGCTTTGCTACACATCCCGCCATTATTGCCTAATTAAAACCAATTTCAAAATAACCAAAATATTTTACATTTAATAACCAAGGCCATTGATATTGGTATCGTCATACCAACCTTTACTTGCAAGTATCACTTATACCCAACCATTTAGAGGTTTAAGGGGACTTTTAAATGCCCTTCTATTTACCATATTAAACTACTTGGAGGACTTCCATATTCCCCACAATCATAACCATTTATCCTTTTACCATTCCAAGTCATTTAAACCATGCATAATTTATTTACCAAGTTTTAAAACATGCAAGGGTTCTATTAAAAGCAGTCAATGCAATGAACATATCTTTATAAGCATTTTGTTAAACACATTGGGGGTATAATATGCTCAAAACCAATTTCAATTACCATTAAACCATTCCCATGAAATCCAATCATCCAAAACCATCATTAATGCACATAAAAGCATAATTAAAACCATGGGAAACCATAACCAACAATTTAACATCAAAACCCCTAATTTGTATTTGAAAACCAAAATCATACAATCAATGAAATCATGAAAACATTCATAAAAACCATGCCTTTAGTTAGAATTAACAATGGGGGAAGAGAACATGCCTTATAAGTGAAGATTTATGAAAGAAATATTGACCTTTGAGGCCTTTGAAGTATACATGAAGAAACCCTAGCCTCCAATCTTTAAGAGAGTATTTGAGAGAGTGATTGAATTTTTTTAACCCCTTAATAAGTGTTATGGAAGGCCACCAAGGGCTATATAATGGGAAGATATAAGGGTTTAGGGGTAAGAAAGGTCCAAACTAACCTTGACTTAAAATTTAAAACAAGTCACATCCAGGGGTACAACTCCCCTTTACTATATGTATCCTAGGGTACTAGTGGTGCCGTAACTTATACCCAAGACCATACCATGACCCTACCTACTGGTTTCTATATGACTCATACCTCCCTAGTCGTATCTTAATCATATGAGTGACACCCCCAATCATACCCACCAACTATATCTTGGGCAGACTATACAAAATAACACCTTAGGAAACATACGACTAGGCCTTACACCTCTCGCATCCCTCTATACAACTCATACCAAGAGGAGTCATATCTTAGGCAGTAGTCAAGCAAACTATACTGCCTAGGGTATGAGTGAACCCTCAAGACAGCCTATGAGTTGTATTCAAGGGTACGGTTGGTACCCTTGAGTGATACCAAGTCAAAAAGATCAAAAACTTAAGAAAGTTTGCAAGGGTCCAAATCCTATGATGTTTTAATTTGCCCCGCTTACATCTCTAATTTCTTTGTAGTAGTCTGTTGGATCGTCGTATATACTTGATGGCTCTTTATATATGCTGCCAATTATGCTTAAGAGCTAAAATTTAATTCAGCAACTCTTTCATATTGCTAGTGGCATGATTCTCTTAAGCCTGCTGCTATTAAAATTGTCGTTTATGGTTGTTCCATGATGTATTTGGTGGCTGGATATCTCACTTTAGATTATAGGTGTTCCCATAATTAGGACTTTGAGTATTACCCACGAACATCACTAACACGGGATTTGCAGCACACAGAGTCACAGAATGACCGTTGATACCACAAACCTCACACCAAGAATTTGCCTGATAGATTACATTAATCGTTGTTGCCGGCTGTGTAACCCCTACTTTGATATTGTTGAACTGAGTTGTTAATTGATTCAGTAATGCAATAATCTGAGCAGATATAGCAGTAAACTGGTCCAACTCCAAAACACCTGTAACCTTCTTTGTAGCACTTCTTGAGTCAAAATGCCACTTAAGATTTTCTTATGCTACCTGGTTCAACAAGGTATATAGCTCATCATACGTCAATTCCAACACTTGACCTCCTGCAGCTGAATCTAGAAAATTTTTTGTGTTGTGATCAAGTTCCTCAACAAAGGTGTGAGCTAGTACTTGATGTGCTAGATTTTTGTAGCACATTTAGGACTTTTTAACTTGAAATAATTGTAAGTTCTTAAGTAATTATTGGTGTTTTTTATGTTATTTCTTAAGATTTTGTAGGAAAGTCAAGATGTATGGAAATAAATAACAATGGAGCAGAAGAGTTGAAATCTGAGCAAAAAGAGCTGAAAATATGGCTGACGACAACCGTGATAAGTCGTCAGCCTTGTGATAGGCTATCAGAAGTGGCGTCATCCTAAACCAGGGACTTGAAGTTGAGAAGCAGTTGTGATGCCCATTTGTGACACAGCGTCAAAATGGTGATAAGGCATCAAGAATATCGTCAGCCTTAACCAGAGAAGCAGAACTTGAAGAAGAATTCTGATGACATCTATGATACGCCATCAGAATCCTGACGCGACGTCAGCTACATCATCATCCTAAGGAAGGTATTGAAGACAACTAGAGCAAATCTGACACCATCTGTGATACGTCATCAGATCCTTGACGCGGCAACAGCTACATCGTCACCTATCCGAGAAAAATAATTATTTTTTTGTTTTATTTCCATAGTTAGGCTGAAGTATTTAAGGCATAGTTAAGGGTTTTTCTAATTAATTTAGAATTTGCCTTAAATCAGGGTTATAAATAGCAACTTTTAGGGTTTCATTGAAGAAAAAAAAACTCTCATTGAGGGTTCCTAACAATCTTGTAAACATCTTCCATTTGAAGATTGATTGTGGGTATGATTTATTACTTATTCTTGATTATGAATTCAATACATATTGTTGATCTTTGTATCATAAATAGCTAATTTTCTTTACTTGAGTTATGGGAACCTTGATGTGAATACTAATTTGGGTTGTGAATCTAATGTATGTCCATAAGAAATTGATGTTGTATAAACCTTTCTTTATTTTAATGATCTTTCTTGGCTGCAACTTAACAGATTCAGCACTACAAACATCACTTGTTTGAGAGGAAAGTGTTTGTTAGGTTACTTTAATGAAACAATCACTTGTCCGAGAGAAAAGTGTTTGTAGAGCAATGTAACAATCTCTCTTAGTTGTAACTTGAAAGGTGAGCCCAAGAACATCACTTGTCCGAGAGGAAAGTATATGTGGGAAAAGAAAGAGTTTACATGGACTCAAAAGATTTTAATCTTTAGTTTAATGGCAAATGCCTTAACCGGATTTGCCTACATGAGAACATAGTTGAATAGAAAACACATCCTTTAAGTTCGAGAGAATTAATGGATACACTACCTACTGAGGTCGAGAGACAAATGGGTAAATAATAGGATTCAACTATTCTTGTAATTGAAGTATCAATTGGAACTCTAAAGTGATTTGCAACCCAACCTATGTAAGCATCTTGGTAACCATAACTCTAGTGTCCCATAACATTGTTAAATTGAAGTGTTTATAAACTTTTGTTTAACCATTTAAAACCCCCAAATTTTATCTTTTTCTATCATTTATTTAAATTTAACTTGTAGTTGTAGTTTCAAATTAGTTTGATCACCAGTCACATTGTTCCTCGTGGATTCGACCCCGACTCCAAAGTTAGGTATATTGACGACGACCGCCTTACACTAATTTGAGGTGTAAGTTGAGCGTTATCAAAAATGGAGTCGTTGTCGGGGAATAATTTGGCGTATTTAGTTGGTTTGGATATTTAACCTACTTGCTTGGATTCAAACTTGTAAATATTTGTTTTTAGTTTTCTTTTATTTCTTGTGTTAGGTAGATTTTTATTCTAATTTATTTATTACTAAGGCATCTTGGAATGAACATGAGTTTGGTGGTTGAAAATTGTTTCTTGATGATCTATGTTCATATTGTGATGGACCTCACTTTTGGCAAGATTGTAAATATGCTCCTTGGAGAGAGATGTTTGCACCATCTCCAGCCTACTGGGAGTATAATTATTCTTTATATGGTGGTCAGGATGGACATTGGAGTGATTGCCCAAATGCCCCTTCCCCTTATTGCGCAAACCCAGGTTCTAGTTCTTCTTACGAGTATGACAGGTCTTATGGTCAAGAAAAGGAAGAACAAAGCACTGGAAAGAGTGACATTAAAGCTATGCTTTAACTAATGTTGGATCGTACAGACACAACGAATGATCCCATATGTGATATACATTAAGACATTAGGGCATTTAACGAGGAAAGAGAAAGGATAGAAGAAATGGATATCGAGGTCAATTATCCAAAACACTTTTCTACATTGTGGTTAGATGATATCTTGTCTTTGGAATCATATAACATAATGGATGAGTGTGAAGATGAGGATCAAGAACCCTATATTGATGTTGTGCTTGATGTTGAGCAGACCTTGGAGATTTCTCAACCAACCGAACCAACCATGAGGGATGATGCCAAGATTGAGGAAATGGTGCTAGAGGCAAAAGAAGAAAACAAGCCAATCTATTATGAAGAATCTAGCCCAATTCAAAGTGAAAATGTTGAGAAGATGAATAAAAGTGAGTGTGTAGAGGATAGTGTAAATTTTGACGTAGTATTTGTTGGACCATACTCGAAGCATTTTTCTACATTATGTTTAGATGATATCTTTTCTGTGGAATCATCTAAACTAGTGGAAGACTGTGAAGATGAGGAACAAGAATCCTATATTCTTTATTTTACACTTGATAAACAAGATAAAAAGACACCTCACTTTAAGGTCGAGTTGTTTACCATGCATCATTCATTACTCGGCTTCTTAATCTTTGTACCACCTCCCTATGAGCGAGGCAAGAAGATGGACTCTAAGTTGGGGGTAAAATTTATATCCTCAAGGTGGAGGAAAAAGCTGAGTTGGGTCATACCGTGATGTTAAACTAGGCGCTTCTTGGGAGGCAACCCAAGGTATTTTGTTGTTTGTATACATCAAATCTTCGCACCCGTGGTGCCACAGGTATGTTTCTAACTCTCGTGTTTTGATTTGACGTATTGGGAACAATGCATGATATTAAGTTGAGGGTGGGGATACTTGTGGGTGTTGATGTCCTCTTGGGGTTTTTGTTGCCGTGCCTCTTTTCCCCGGAGTCTTATTCCTAGTAGAGCCGGCATATTTAGGTGTTTTATGTTTTTTTTTGTGATGTGTTGTGGTTAATTAGGAGAAAAATAAGTATCTAGGATAGTTGACATATTTTTGGTTATTTTTTAGACTGATAAACACCTCTCCGGTGGTCTGTTTTATAACTGTGTGATATATATTTATGTGTAACCACTGTGCATCTTATTATGGCATTAGTACTAGTGACATGATATCCACTGCTAAACAATCGCATGAACCGAATAGGTAGTAGCTTGTGATACACCTTTGTGCCATGTGTGTGTGAGATACTACTTAGTTCCCTTTGTGTGTTAAATCCAGAACTTGCCCGGTTAGTCTTACTTTGGTTGAAAGATAGGGGTTACGAAAGGAACATAGGCCGTTGTTGATGTTAGTCCACTTTTAGCCTAAATGACCTTCCCTGTTATGCATGATATCTCTTGATCCCTATTTTGAGCCTGAATTGACCATTTCTTTCTATGACAGCTATCACCTTCCCATTTATATCATAATGAACCTGTTTTGGCCCTGGTCCTCCTTAGACACTATGCACCTTGACTTAGGCAAACAACCTATGTTGAGGATGGCTATCATAGGGGGTGCGTGATGTAAAATGGGTATGAGGAATGGTAGAATAAAAGAAAAAGAATAAAAAGTAGGGTGTTGTGGAAAAAGAATAAGAAAAAAATAGTTGTGAAAAAAAAATGAATAAGAAGAACTGCACCTATCCTCAATATGTGTGATCAAGAGAAGAGAAGAATTGAGAAAAAGGTTAATAAGTGAGGCCCTAAAAGTTAAGGTAGTGCCAAGGAAGCTTAGTCACTCTAAATGCCATTGAATATCATACCAGCCTTTAGCCTACATTACAAGCCAAAGAAAATACCTATAGTGATCCTAACTTACCTGTCTGGACACCTTGGTAATGAAAATAAGGGCAAGCTTATGGTGTTTGGAATATATTGACTGGAATTTCTTTCTGAAAGTGAGTGTCTCTTGACTGTCCCCACATTGACATGCTTGAGTTCATATATGAGTGAGGAGGGACTTCTTTGTTGTAAGGGCACATCGGTTGCATTGCTAGTTGTTTACTTATTTGGGTAGTGTAACTTGCACATATGCATGGTGATTGTTGCTGAATTGATGCCATATCTTGATTCCTTTGGGTCACATTATTAATCTTCATTGATATGAACAATTGGATTTATAACTAATTGAACGTGGAGTGTGTCATGAGTTTTTAGCTAAACTTGATAATCAACTGTGATAGGTATATTATGTATCTCTTGGTTAAGCATCGTAGTATGGTGTTATGTAGTTGCTTGAGGACAAGCAATTGTTTTAAGTTGAGGGTGTTGATGTGCTAGATTTTTGTAGCACATTTAAGACTTTCTTACTTGAAATAATTGTAAGTTCTTAAGTAATTATTGGTGTTTTTGATGTTATTTCTTAAGATTTTGTAGGAAAGTCAAGATGCATGGAAATAAATAACAATGAAGCAGAAGAGCTGAAATCGGAACAAAAAGAGCTGAAAACAAGGCTGACGACAACTGTGATAAGTCGTCAGCCTTGTGATAGGCTATCAGAAGTGGCATCATCCTAAACCAGGGACTTGATGTTGAGAAGCAGTTGTGACGCCCATTTGTGACATGGCATCAAAATGGTGATAAGGCGTCAAGAATGTCGTCAGTCTTAACCAGAGAAGCAGAACTTGAAGAAGAATTCTGACGACATCTGTGATACGCCGTCAGAATCCTGACGCGACGTCAGCTACATCATTAGCCTAAGGTAGTTATTGAAGACAACTAGAGCAAATCTGACGCCATCTGTGATACGCCGTCATATCCTTGATGCGGCGTCAGCTACATCGTCACCTGTCCGAGAAAAATAATTATTTTGTTGTTTTATTTCCATAGTTAGGCTGAAGTATTTAAGGCATAGTTGAGGGTTTTTCCAATTAATTTAGAATTTATCTTAAATCAGGGTTATAAATAGCAACTTTTAGGGTTTCATTGAAGAAAAAAAAAACTCTCATTGAGGGTTCCTAACAATCTTGTAAACATCTTCCATTTGAAGATTGATTGTGGGTATGATTTATTACTTATTCTTGATTATGAATTCAATACATATTGTTGATCTTTGTATCATGAATAGCTAATTTTCTTTACTTGAGTTATGGGAACCTTGATGTGAATACTAATTTGGGTTGTGAATCTAATGTATGTCCATAAGAAATTGATATTGTATAAACCTTTCTTTATTTTAATGATCTTTCTTGGCTGCAACTTAATAGAGTCAGCACTACAAACATCACTTGTCTGAAAGGAAAGTGTTTGTTAGGTTGCTTCAATGAAACAATCACTTGTCCGAGAGGAAAGTTCTTGTCGAGCAATGTAACGATCTCTCTTAGTTGCAACTTGAAAGATGAGCCCAAGAACATCACTTGTCCGAGAGGAAAGTGTATGTGGGAAAAGAAAGAGTTTACCTGGACTCAAAAGATTTTAATCTTTAGTTTAATGGAAAATGCCTTAACCGGATTTGCCTACATGAGAACATAGTTGAATAGAAAACACATCCTTTAAGTTCGAGAGAACTAACGGATACACTACCTACTGAGGTCGAGAGACGAATGGGTAAATAATAGGATTCAACTCTTCTTGCAATTGAAGTGTCAATTGGAACTCTAAAGTGATTTGCAACCCAACCTATGTAAGCATTTTGGTAACCATAACTCTAGTGTCCCATAACATTGTTAAATTGAAGTGTTTATCAACTTTTGTTTAACCATTTAAAATCCCCAAATTTTATCTTTTTCTATCATTTGTTTAAATTCAACTTGTAGCTGTAGTTTCAAATTAGTTTGATCGCCAGTCACATTGTTCCTCGTGGATTCGACCCCGACTCCGAAGTTGGGTAAATATATTGACGACGACCGCCTTACACTAATTTGAGGTGTAAGTGAAGCGTTATCAGTACCTCATTGGACTGTTGATGATGTGGATAGTTCTGAATAAGAGCTTTAAACCTCTCACATGCATGATATAAATTCTCATCTGGCTTCTATTTGAAGCATAATATCTCACTGCGCAGTCTCACAGTCTTTCCAGATGGAAAGAATTGGATGAGGAATTTTAGGGCTAAGTCATCTCAGGTTGTGAATGAACTTGCCGGCTCAGCATTCAACCACTTCTTCACTTCCCTCAATAGAGAAAAGAGGACGAATGTCAGCCTAACATAATTAGTTGACACACCCGTAGGGATGAATATGTCACTAATCTCAAGAAAGTTCCACAGATGGACTTGTGGATCTTCATGTGAAAGCCCTATAAATTGTCCACTGCTGCTTAATAGTTGAACCATGTTTTGTTTCATCTCAAAGATACCTCCAACAGTCGTTATTTGAAAAGGGGAGTTTAAATTTATCGAAAGTCGAATTTCCACTTCGCAAACTATCATACGGGTTGGTTGATCTTCAGTCATTTGAGCAGGATTGTTTTGTTCCTTTTGAATCTGTGTAAAATAAGGGAAAAGGATTACTTCTCTCCTCAATTGATTAAATCATTTCTCGGGTTTGGGGCTTGGTTCAACCAATTCCCTATCTATTACCAGCTACTAGCCTGTAAACCTATTTCCTGCAAATCCAAACTAAGACCAAGTGTAAAGCACCAAAGAAATCTAAAAAGTAAAACTAAAACTAAATAGTTTCAAAGTTAGAAGTCCCCGACAACGGTACCAAAAACTTGATTGCGCACACGTAAGTGTACCTGGTCTCACCAAGTAATACAGTGGCCTTAAATAAAGCCAAATATCATCCCTCAAAGACTTGTGTTAACCAAATATCCAATTCTAGTTTAACAATTGAGATTAACTAGTACAACATAACCAAAAGAGTTTTGAAAGTTTTTAAACTAAAATAATGCGGAAAAGTAAAAACTTTGGACAATCAATGGATGAAAACCTGAGATTAAAGCACTATGAACAGTCATACTAAACTATTGAACTTCATTGGTTAGATTACTTATCTTGGTTGTTTATTCACGGGGTTGATTTTATGATCATGGTCTCCCGACATTTAATCACCTATCTAAATTAGACCTACAACTACATCGTTGAGCAGCGACATGAGAACTAAGCTAAACACATTTATATTTCCCTATCTTATTTGTTAATTCAAATCCCTTATATTATAAAATAATAAGAACCTTACTCTATTTATCCCCATATTTAATCCTCTCATTACCCCTCCCAGGGTTCAGAAGATGAAAACAAATGTATTATAAGTGTATAGAATACTTAAAATAGTAATAAAAAGGATAAATAAAAAACCAAATATGATAATCAATCCAAACAAACTCAATTCAAAGCAATCGTAATCATGTTCTTGGCTTCAACCTCGGAAAAGGGGAGTTTAGCCACTAATGGACATAATTGTAATCAAAATAAATGGTTACATAATATAATCCATAAAGAAAATAAATTAAAGCAATAAAAACCTTATTGTAAGTGTTTAGCAACCCCTCTCAAATCCTCCTAGACATCCAAGGTGAATAACAACAAGCTAAAGTATCCTATTTATAGGGGTAGAATTTTGGCTGATGTGGGAATAAGATCTGTGGCGCGTTGCTTAGTCCCAGGGAATAAGTAGTATTGTACATTGATTAGTCCCAGTGAATAAGGGGGGCGTATCCCCTTTATCGTGAGGCTTCACTGGAAATTGCATTTGACGTCTACATTTTGCCTTTTGCATTTGTCTTCCATCCCAAGCCTTTTGGTGTTGTTTCAACTTGATTTCCATCTTGTAAATCCTACATATATCATAGAAATCAACTAAACAAGCATCCTTTATCATCAAAAATCATGGATTAGATATCAAAACAACACAACATCAAGAATGGTGAACTAGAAACTCAAGCTAAGAACTAGTATCGTCGTATTAATCTTTAACTTAGTATTTTGATCCTAGGCTTGATACAATTGAACTTTTAACACTATGAACAAGGTGTTCCACACATAATCACACAATAATAATCTTAGTAACCCATTACACACGTTATAATCCATCGCGATAAACTAGAACAACACCTAGCTCAAGCTAGTAACACTAGTTTTCACATTTGAACTCTAAGTGACCAAATTAAGTACACATTTGTTTAAAAGATACCTTAAACATTGTAATCAAGTACTTAAACACTTAGATGCTCAATTATATCATCATTAACACATTAAGCACACAAGAATTCCTCAAAACAAGGCTAAATATGCTAGGATAACAACACTAAAGAGCATAAAACCACCTCAGATCAGTATCCCCACGCGATGCGGGGTCCGATGGCAATTCCACTTTTCCTGCGTAGTGATAGGTGGATCAGATTGGTTCATCGATCATTTGCAGTAAAGTGGTAAGCTTCCATTCTCCGAAAGACTTAATCATTTCATCGGTTTCCTTCCATGACTTAGAATTGAAAAGTTCACATTTGTTGACACCTAATACTTATCCACCATGACTAAGTTTAATTCCAAGTTACTTCGATTTTAAATAAAATTGAAATATTTATTTTGCCGAATAAATTCTTTCTAAGATATTCATTTGGGTAAAATTTATCATTAAATAGCGAATTATATATTTTTGTATTCATGTATACAGGAACGTATAATTTTGTTACTTAAATAGCTATTTTACTAAAGATGAGATTTTAATCAAGGGTTGTATCAAAATTAATTCAAATGGGTAAGATCTTGATATAATTTGTTCTCAAAATAATTTATTTGAAAAAATATTTGTTCAATTTTATTAAATCAAGAAACTTGAGATTAAATGGTTATTAATTTGTATCGGATTGATATTGAATTTAGTCAAAATTATTAAATTTGATTATAATTGAAATTAAATTTGCCACAATTGCAATGCAATTGGCTAATCGATTCTCAATTTGACTGAAAATTAAATAAGATTGGCTAAATCCTAATCTATTTAGGGTTATTTTATAAATAACCCCAAAATCCTATTTTTCTTTTAACCCAATAGCCTTTTCACATTCCCAAATTGGGCCACCAGCCCAAAATCCCTTCTACCTCAGTTAACCCCTTCAGCCCAAACCCAGTTCCCTTCCTTTTAACCCCTATTCCTCCTGACCCGATCCAACAACATAACACCAGCAATGTTAACAACAGCCAACAACAATATTGATCAATAACAAACAACCCAGCAATATAATAACAGTTTCAACTGACGGTGTTAACATCAAAACAACTCCAACAACGTCAACATCGATATCAAAAGCGACCAAATCCCAAGCCCATACTTGACGTGGAAAATCAACCCATCAACAACCTAATAGTTCCGACCCAATATAGATACCTCGTCCTCATTTGAATTTCGAATGTCAAATTCATACAAGAATGGTATGAATTCTAACTACCACATCACTAACCTTATCTCTAATTTGAAATCCCTAAAACACCCCTGAATTTCCACTCTTACATTGTCGAAATCATTTTTCTAATTTCCCCCTATAAGTACTACTTCGATTTCACTATGAAGGGGCTTTTTTTAGAATAAAAAAAGGGCTAAGAATTTTCTTTACTCGGCTAAGATTTTGGACTTCGGTCTCCAAACTACAGTTATGGGAACTTTAGCTCAGTCTTTTTAATCTTCTTGTTGTTTTGGAATAGAAAAAGTTAGTGAAGTCGGGGTGAACTCGTCGTCTTGGTTCGCTACCCGAAAGAAGATAAACACACGTATTCTTTTTAGTTCATTGTCCCTTTTTCTCTGTCATCTCTTCTTCTTTGTATTTCTTCATATTATTGTAAGCGTATTAATGGTAGGACTATTTTCTGCAGAAGCCTTGACGACCGCGGGATTACGTGTGATGGTTATTTTAATGTTTCCTGTTGAATCGATATGTCTTTCCTTAGTGGTTCATTTTAATGCTTAGTTTCATAATTCTGATTCATTAAAGTCCACATTTTCATATTGTTATCATAGTTCAATCCAATGTTTGTCTAAATATTGTTCGCTGGGGAAATGACCAAGTTTGAAAACATATGATTTTTTTAATATGTGGGCTAGCTGGTCTTGTTTATTTGTTGATGCTTTGAATGATTTTGATATCTATACTTGGTGCCAATATCTTTTCGATTTTTGGCTTAATAGGTGAAGATTTTTGTCTCATACCTAGTCTTGATGTTAATGTGCGGTTGTTTGAACCTGTTTTGGTATTTTCCCCTGCATATATGTAACTGTGGTGCTTGAGTTCGTAAAGCGACTTTATAATTTGGTTTAGTCTTTTGTGTTGAACCTAACATGCTAAATTTTCACTCGAATAATTATCCAGTGGCTAAGTTATGTATGCTCATCCTCGCGTTTTATTTACATAGACCTAAAGTACACTTTTTGCCTAAATTACCTATATGTGAATCTGATTTTCTTTTTCCTCTTTTTGTCAATATATGTGTGGACAAGAATTGATAGATAATAATTGGTTAGTTCAAACTAATTTGGTGTGATTGACATGATCATGTTTCCTGTCACTAAGTTTAGGGGGTAGCAATTCATTCCAATAGCCTAAACATATTTCTTACTATAAATCTAAGGTTACCATTTGGTTTGTTTAAAACATTTGGAACAGATATGTGGTAATGCTACTTATCATATGTAGGGTATTAATGGTTTCCTTGAACTTTTAAAATTATGACTTACCTTTAATGCGCACTTGAAATGTTGTTGAATGGTTTTTAGAGTCGAGACTTAGTCTATGATTGTTCCATAGTTCGATGTTTTTTCGTTCTTTTGCTTCTTGCTAATTTCTTATCACTTTTTCATTGCATGAAGACTCCTAATGATTCTACGAGACTCTAAACTCCTCCACATCTCCTTAAAGGACCAAGGAGGATCGAATCTTTGAGTCTATGCTTCAAAACCAAGTCCAGAGGAACTGGTATACACTGTATATGCAGTTATACAACAAATATACATGGAATACAGGTTGGTATACACTTATTTACGGTTTTTATACATTGGGACGCTACACCATAATGAAGCCGGAAGCAAATATATGGATTTGTATACACGCATAGACAACATATGCACAGGAAAATGCAAGGATAAAGGGAGTTAATATATAGCTGAAAAGGGCAGAAAAAAGGTCCATTAAAATGGGCCCAAAGCTGGACAGAATAGAAAATGGGCTAAAAAGGGCCCAATTCTCACCTTTTTGCTTTATTTGGTTGTATTTATTTGATTATTTTCTTCTATATTTAATTTAATCTTGATGAATCCTCGGGGATAGGTTTAAAATTAAATTATTTCATCTTATTTTGGCTATGCTATATTGTAATTCACTTTATTAGGCAAATTTAAGCTCGAAGAATAACTTGAGGATCTACTTAATATCCTTTCTTAGTTATTATCGACTCAAAATCCAAGTTTAAGAAATTAGATTATTTATTCAGTCCAAAGTCTTGATCCGGATAAATTTGTTAAAGTTAGAATTGTTTTTGAAACTTTGATGTTTAGTTTATTTTATTCCTTAGAATAAATATTTTTGAAACTTTGATGTTTAGTTTATTTTATTACTTAGAATAAATTAAATGGATTACTATCAAATAGATTCTATTGACTTGAAATAAGGTTCTCAAATAAATTCAATTTTTATCTAAAACAAGTTCAAGATTTTTATTACTTAAAAAATATTTTGCAAGTTTAGCCAAACAAGTTAAATCCACAGGAAATCACACTTTGTGGATTTTCGAAAGTGTCTAACACCTTTTTCGAATTTACTTGGACCCTTACCTAGACTCTGGTTATTTTTAAAAGGTTTTCTTTTAAAATTATCTTTTTAAAATGGTTTCTTAATTTTTCTAAAATTAAGTGGCAACTGTAAATTAATTTTTAAAATTAAATCAAATAGACTTCTTTCTTCTATTAATTTTCACCACGAAGTTATGGAATATTTTTTACTTTTCAAAAATGGATCATAACAAAATGGTGACTCTACTGGGTATTCATCTAGGTTCTAACCATAAGGATTTTTTATGTTTGGCTAAATGCTCGTATTAATTGTTACTTTTGAAATTATAGGTTTAATTATTCGCAATTATTAATTGATTACATTCATGGCATACTTCTGCATTTGATTATTAAACTGTTTTGGGATTTCGCGGATGTTTCAACCCCTATTGTTCAATTCTAAATCAAGTGTTGTAAATACAATGGTTTATTGACACGTTAGGTGTTCAATGATTGTTTGTATTTCTAAACCCCCACTTGGGAACCTGGTCCAAACCCACTCTAGACACCTAGGATAGAGCAAAACCAAAACTATTTTTTTGGCATGAGTCTAGGATGACCCAATATTTGAGGGCGTATTGGGTCAATTAGAAATCTACCCTACGTCTATTGACCATGAGTCAACAAAGGATTATCCCTTATGTGTTAAATTTAAGGATATAATGTTGGATTGTACGGACTATTGTCCCTTGGGTTTGAGGGTTTTATTTTATAGTTTCTTGTATTGTAATCTTTAGGAGATATTCACCCGGAAAGTATTCAACAATTTCAAGAAGTTCAAGATCAAAGGACTTTCAAGAAGGTTTAATTTAGATTTCCTCCCCTGTGTGGGACTGATATTATATATTTTCCCTTTTCCTCATTTTGTATACCCATTTGATTTATTTATGAAGTTTGTATAATATTTTGGGGGCAATGGAACTTCTAACAAACGGCATGTATATCCTCCAAATGTTAGGCTTACATTTGGCTTGAAATACCCATGTATGTTAGGACGCATTAAAAATTATTTATGTGCTAAAGTGTTTTATTATTTTGTTTTATCTATATTTTCTTGATTTGTGTTTAAATAACATACATTTGGTTTTAAAAAAGTCTAGTCCATTATTCTATCTCAAAGTTTATAGTGTTATTTGGCATATAAGACTCAAAATTTGGATCCTCCTAAAAAAGCTATTAAAAGTCCATCGATATAATCCCTTCCAATTTACCAAAGCTTTGCTCAAAAATTCATTAGGCCATTGTCCAATTCGCGTTGACTATGTTGCTCTTAAAATTTGTTTTTCTAAAACTTAGTTATAGCTACAGATATCTAGATATTTTATTAAGGGAAAGATTATGTTGTCTTCAAAAGAACTTTCCACATATGCCTTTAGAGTATTTATTCGTAAACACCCGACCTCTGCAAATCACTTAGTTCATTCTATTCAAAATGTTATTTTCCCTATTAACTTCAAAATCCATCAAATGGTCAAAGTTCTGATCATTTGGTCACTTTTTTAAAGTGTCCTATTCTTCGAATGTTGGACTAGTCTGTTCCAAATCAAATATATATCATCTGTTTCGCATATTGTTTTTTTCATGATTATGAACTAACATTTTACCCTTTGAGTATTTTTTGTTTCTTTTTAAAGAGAGACCGATTTATGTTGGTAATCAAATTTGACCGTTTCACAAAGACTGAAAGCAAAGTATTCATTGGTCTCACCAGTCGTGAAGAAGAATGAAGGTTCCTCAAAGGCACAGTTTTGGCGTTCTTCTATCTTGCATCTTGAAGTTATTACTTTATTTTTTGTGTAGCCGCACTTTGTCATTTTATTTTCTTGTAATTGCACTTTATGGTTTGATTTTCTTGTAACCGCACCTTTTAGTTGTAGTGAACTACGTTCGACCTGATTTCCCTAGTGGAATAGGTGACATGTATTGGCTTCAATTACGTTATCAAAAAAAATTAAATATATCTTTCTATTTTATACGAACTACATTGGACCTGAATTTTCAAGAATGGAATACGTAGACGGCCTATGTCGGCTTCGGTCAATCCCTTACACAAAACTTGACATTGGCTACAAAGTTGAACATCAGGCGTTGCTAAAGCTATAATTGGGGAAGAATTTTTAGAAGTTCTCAAATTTTAAGTTGCGTTATACCAGAAAGAACTCAAGTATTTTGCATTCTAGACTGGGGCAGAATTTTTGAGAAGATCTAAAAAATTCCATACTAAATGATGTCATAAGTTACAAAGAAGTTAGAGAGTTTCTAAACTGGGAAGAATTTTTTATGATCTGGAGATCCTCAAAAATTCCACAGAGACTGCACTTCAAGCTTGCAATCTATGATAAAACAAGGAGCATCAAGAGAGTAAGAAAAAACTAACACAGTCAGTCTCTCAAAACTAAGGGTGCATTTATTTTATCTAAGATTCAGATGTCTCAATCTGAATGCATATCTGAATGATTAAGATGTTGCCTTCAGATCTGAAATCTGAATGGTTAAGACTATTTATTTTTTAATATCTAAATATGAAAAATTTATTTATTTGCATATATAATAAAAAATATAATTCAAATAAAAATAATTATATATCATAAAAATATTTGATTTAATACAATAAATTATTATTTTATTAAAAACAAATATTTATATTTGTTAGTGATAATGGAGATGGTTTGTAATGGTGGTGGTGGTGGTAATGATTGATGTTAGTGATTAGTAAGTTGGTGGTGATAGTTGTGATCATAGAGATGCTTGGTATTGTAGTGACTGTCATGATAGTGGTGGTGGTAGTGATGTAAAGTTGGTTGATGTTAGTAGCTGAGGTGTTGATTATGATAGCTTAAAATAAATGCATGATGGTTGACGATATATTGGTGGTAGTTGGAGATGCTATTAGTTGTGATGGTGGAGATGATTAGTAGTAGATATATACTTTAGCGATTATGGTGGTTAAAGCGGCCGTAGAGGTGCCGACATCGATAATAATGGTGGTGGTGGCCAAAAAATGTGTGGATGTTGATGATGTGTTAGTGGTAGTTAGCAGTGGCGCTAGTTGTAATAGATGAGTTGGTCAGTAGTTGGGATTGATCGATAGTGGGTGATGATGGTGTTGGTGTTATCTTGATGGTGGTGATATCGGTGGATATAATTAAAATAATAGAGGTGGTAGGTATGGTAGTCGCTGAAAATAGTGGTTAGTAGCAATTAGTATTGTGAATGGTAGTTGTGATGGTGGAGGTGGTTGGTGATGGTGTGGTTGGTGGCTAGGTAGTGGTTGACAATGGTGGTGGTGGCAGGGGTGGTTAGTGGTAGTGACTGATGATTATAGATAGAGTGGTAGTGAATATTATCCAACAAAAGGATACCTCTTAATGATTAAGACTTAGTTTCAGATCTGAATGATTAAGACCTATTCAGACCTATTAAGAGCTAAAATCTTAATGAAAAACAAATGCACTTAATGGTCTGAAGTCTGAATCATTCAAATTCAAACCACCATTAAGTGAAAATAAATAAGACCTAAGAATTTTTCTTTGGATGAAGGATGAGTAAAGTCACAATGTTGACAACGTTAAGCATGACAAATGGCATTATCTAATCCACCTTCTATAATAATTCAGACAACTTTTCTTCTCCCTTTTTATTTTGATTTATGTTTCTATTACTTCGTTATGATCTCTAACACTTTCTCTTATTTTTTTGAAAAATTATCAGACATAACGATTGAGATATGGAGATATTATTTAAAACACTATCTCTAAATCATCATGAGTCAAATGAATTTATTTTTAAACTCTATATTTTGTTACACTCTTGGCTTAGTTACAACAAATTTTTGTATTATTAATGACTGTTGTTTGAGTTATACAGGTGACGTTATGCAAGACTACCTCTGAGAACTAATACAACCAATCCATTCAAAGTTTGAGGAATCAATCTAGAAGCTCAGGACATGCACTGATCCTTTTAAGAATTTCTAATTCAAAGGATGAAGTTCAACAAATCAACTCCTATCTTTTCTTATATGTTAGGGTTTTCTACCCTCGAAGAAAATTACCGGATTGGCAGCCGATTGATGATAGGCGAATTTACACGCCTATAGTGCTATATTTTACCCATATCTTAGCCATGTTTTGAGGACAAATTATATAATTCATGCACTTTTAGTCCTTTTTCCTGTAAGTGAGCTAACGAACATAATTAGCAAGTTTTCAGGTATAAATGATGCACAATTCAGCATTTTATGGATAACTTTATGCCAAAGAAAGCTTCATGAAAGGAGGAAACCAAATCTTGGACGCCAAGGACCAAAAGTGGCGCATGGAAAATCTGTCCCGGGCAAAAACAGCAATTCTGAAGACTTTGGGGACTAGCAGTAACTTATTAGGATTAGGATAATGATACCTTAACCTAGTAGGATGGGTTAAGTAATTCATTAGCTTAGTAGGAATAGGATATGGGTATTATAAATACCCTATTTTGCTAGAGATTTTAATACTTCGAATTACAATTCTAATTCTACTTTTCAATTCTTATTCCACTTCCGCAAGACCTTTTCTATTAATTCTACTTTTTATTCTTCTTCTATTCATCTAATCAATTCTTAATTTCCGCAAAAAGAGAAACGTTACTTTGCAAGGAATTCACGCCTAACGCCTACCACACTTTGCTACACGAAATATTTATTGTGGTATAATAACAATGTCTATTGTGATTTCCTTCGCACTCATGGGTAACTAAACTTCTCTGTTGGGGTTATGGAAGCCATATGAGATACTATCTATTGATATGAGTTTGTGAATTCGTGACACGTATATTGCTTATATCATTATTCTCTTCATCTTAATCTAAATTCTTTGTGGTTGCAAACGCATAGAATACGCCAGTATAGAATTAACTTGTTCGAAAGAAAGGTTATATGTCTGGAAAAGAGATAATGTCAAGGTAATAAGGTCCCATCCCCTATTAAAAAGTTAGTGCCGTAACTGGATTAACCTCTTGGAGAATTTGTACCGTTAGATACGCTTTAAGCTCGAAAGAGTTAAAGTGAAATAGTCCTTGTTCAGGTCGAAAGACGCTTGGATTTACCATCGAATACAATTCTCTATAAGCACATGCATGTCTGAACTCCGTATAACTCATAGCCAATAGAGACGTACAACTCATAAGGTGGACATAACCCCAACTTCTCAATTCTCATCGTTTACATCTTACTAAACATTCTTTCTTTTTACTTTGCTATTTCCGTTTTTTCTCTACTATTTGGTTACATTACTTGCACAACAAGACTCCCCCCTTTTTCGAGACTTTCACTAAAAGTCTAGTAATCTTCGCTTACTTGCTGACCAAGCTATTCCCTGTGGGATCGATACCCAACCCAGTTGGGTTCTATATTTGACAAACGACCGCTTTACACTCCTACGAGAGTTGTAGATTGAGCGTTATCAAAAATTGGCGCCTTTGCCGGGGAATACAAGTGTCAATTAAGTTCGTAACAATTACTAGACCCTTTGGTCAAAGATTCTCGTACTTTTACTTTTAGTTTTAGTTTTTGTTTACTGCAGGTTTTTATTTAGTGCATGCCCCATACCCGAAGTTCTGGTCAACCGTTATTACCTATCAATCCTGAACCACAACGTATTCGTAGAATGGAGGCACAACACGCAATTGAAAGGATGGCTGCTCAACAGGAATAGGCGAGACTAGCTGCGCTAGCCGCCGCTCAAGTGCATCAACAGAATATTGATAACCCTGGGCGAGCAACAAATCCTAACGATGAAGATCTAGGTGATGACGAGCTACTAAACCCTAGGCATGCCGCTGAGATCGCAACACCTGCCAACAGAAGAGATCGTCAAGCTAGGTTTAGGCCTGAACGCCAAGCTATGCAGCCAGCTTTCGACGATGATGATGATGATCTTGATGGAGCAGGAGCCACAGGAGCCATTATTTCTCCACCATTGGCACCCAGAGCCAAGTTCAACATCACGAGCACCATGATTTAGTTATTGTAACTCAAGGGATTATTTGGTGGACTAGCTGGCGATGATCCAAATATGCATCTCATCAACTTTATTTCTACATGCAAGTCGTTTGACAATCCTGGAGTTGGTCAGAATGCAATTCGGTTACGCTTATTTCCATTGTCTCTGTCTGGGGAGGCAACTCTATGGTTGAATGGGCTGACTCTTGATTCTATTACAAATTGGAGGCAATTGAGAGACGCTTTCCTAGAAATATTCTTTCCGCCATCCAAAAGAGAAAAAATGAGAGATGAAATCAGCAACTTTCGTCAGCTTCCAACTGAAGCCCTTCATGAAACATGGGAGAGGTTCAAGACGAAGCTAATGAGGTGCCCAAACCATCACATGACTAATGTTCACCTAATGGAGATACTTTACAGAGCCTTGAATTCAATAACTAAACCAGTTGTGGATAATGCGGCTGGAGGATCATTTATGGATCTCACCTTTGGTCAGGCAAGCAATATGCTAGATCGTATGACGAAGCAAAGTAGAGCTTGGCATACCAGGGATTCTGAGGTAGCAAGCCCCACTTTATCTATAGGCATGACTGCAGACCAAAGGAGAATAGAAGAAGAACGTGATCAAGATATGGCGCACATGAAGACACAAGTGGATCTTCTTACAAAGCATCTATTATCAGGGAAGACCAAAAAAGTCAAAGCCATTGCGTCAAAAGGAAGAGACGAATCTGATTCGGAAGAAGAAGCCAACTACTTAAATAATCAGGAGGGTTTCCGAGGTAATACCCAAGGAAACCAAGGTCGGAACTATTATGATAAATATGGAAACAAGGACCAAGGTAGTTGGAAGAACAAGAATGACAAAAGTGGTTTGTATGTTCCCCCTGGAAGGCGTGACGCCACCACATCTAGTTCTAGAAGTATGGAAGACATGATGACTAAACTACTGAAAGGAGTGGAAGCAACTAGCGCGGGAGTAACGGAGGTAATAAATGATTTGTCCTCTATGAAGCAATTAGTTGATTCACATTCCACTTCAATCAAGCAAATAGAGCAGCAATTGAGCCAACTTTCAGCAGCACTCAATCAAAGAAAGGCTGGCACTTTACCTAGCGACACTGTGCAAAATCCAAGGAATGAGGGATCATGCATGGCTATTACTACTCGAAGTGGTAAGGCACTGGAAACTCTATCTAAGGGCAAACAAGTGGTCGACGATGTAGCAGACATTGATGACAAGGCAAAAGGAGAAGCTGCCGTAGAATCCACCCACGACGTCCATGACGGTACACCAAGTATGTTGCAGCCTGAAAAGGCTGAAAAACGAAGGCAAGAGGAGAAGAAAGCCATGGAGAGAACAATTCCATACCCACCACCACCTTTTCCTCAAAGATTGAAGAAGGTGGCGGACGATACAAAGTTCAGCAAATTCATGACTATGTTAAAGCAGCTGACCATTAATGTTCCATTGGTGGAGGCACTTGAACAAATACCTGGGTATGCGAAATTTATGAAAGATCTTTTGACGAAAAAGAGGGAAGCAAGCTATGAGTTGAAAGATAATGTTCATCACTGCAACGCCATCGCTACCCGATCACTAGTTCAGAAGAAGGCTGACCCCGGAGCTTTCACTATTCCTTGCATTGTTAGATCTTTGAATTTTGCCAAGGCATTATGTGATTTAGGAGCCAGCATCAATTTGATGCCATTATCTATCTATAAAAAGTTGGGGTTAGGTGATCCTACTCCAACCAATATGAGGCTCGTAATGACGGATAGGTCGGTAAAATGACCTGTTGGGATTCTATGTGATGTATTGGTAAAGGTTTCTTCATTCATCTTTCCGGCAGACTTTGTTATTTTGGATTGTGAAGCAGACTCAGAAGTTCCCATAATCTTGGGGCGTCCTTTCCTTGCTACAGGAAGCGTGCTTATTGATTTGAGAGCTAATGAGTTTTCATTCCGAATAAATGACGAAGTAGTTCGCTTTGATGTGTGCAAATCAATGAAGCAACCCAAAGAGCTGAACGTATTCTCGGTGGCTGATGTTTACTTTGATGATGAGAAAGAACTACTTGAAGAAGAGCAAATTATTGATGACCCAGTGGCGGTTGTGCTCATGAATGAAGAGAGTAAGGATGCTGAAAATTGCGAAGAGGCTATTTGTGCTCTATCAGGATTAGGGACATATCGCCATACTCCCAAGAAGCTGGACCTCGATCTCAAAAATCGACCCACACCACCAGCCAAGCCATATATTGAAGAGCCACCCACGTTAGAATTGAAGGAGCTGCCTAGTCATTTAAAGTATGCATTCTTAGGAATCGGAAACACACTTCTAGTCATTGTGGCAGCAGATTTGGGTGAGCAACAAGTTGCAACTCTCATTGCTATTCTACGGAAGTATATAAGAGCCATTGGTTGGACCATTGCTGATATTATTGGTATTCCACCTGGGATTTGTACACACAAGATTCAGCTTGAAGAAAATTGCACACCCACCATTGACCATCAAAGGCGTCTCAATACACCTATGCAAGAAGTGGTGAAGAAAGAAATTATCAAGTGGTTAGACGCAGGAGTTGTGTATCCAATCTCCGACAGTACATGGGTAAGCCCGGTACAATGTGTTCCCAAGAAAGGAGGCATGACGGTGGTCGTAAATGAAAAGAATGAGCTTATTCCACTCAGACCCATCACCGGATGGAGAGTATGCATGGACTACAGAAAACTGAATTCTTGGACACTCAAAGATCACTTTCCAATGCCATTTATGGACCAAATGCTAGATCGATTAGCGGGGAAAGGATGGTTTTGTTTTCTAGACGGTTATTCAGGCTATAATCAGATTTGTATTTCCCCCGAAGACCAAGAGAAGACAACGTTCACATGTCCATATGGCACGTTTGCCTTCAAACGTATGCCATTCGGGCTATGTAACGCACCAGCCACCTTTCAACGTTGTATGATGTCCATTTTTTCTGATATGGTTGAAGATACTTTGGAGGTATTCATGGATGATTTTCCAGTCGTTTGTGAGTCTTTTGAAGCGTGCTTGGTAAACCTAAGTATGGCGTTGCAAAGATGTGTAGAATTCAACCTAGTGCTTAATTGGGAAAAATGCCACTTCATGGTTAAAGAAGGTATTGTTCTGGGGCATAAAATCTCCGAAAGAGGGATTGAGGTTGATCGAGCAAAAATTGAGGTTATTGAGAAGCTACCACCACCAATTTCCGTAAAGGGAATTCGTAGTTTCCTCGGTCACGCAGGTTTCTATCGGCGGTTTATCAAAGACTTCTCCAAAATTGCTAGTCCATTGTGCAAACTCTTGGAGAAAGATGCAAAATTTGACTTCAATGAAGATTGTTTGAAGGCATTCGAACGCCTCAAAGGAAAACTAATTGAAGCCCCTATCATGGTTGCACCAGATTGGTCTCTACCGTTCGAAGTCATGTGTGATGCTAATGGGGTAGCCGTGGGCACTGTACTTGGCCAGAGGAAGGAGAAATTATTCCATCCTATCTACTATGCTAGCAAGGTCCTGAACGAAGCCCAAAAGAACTACACTGTCACAGAACAAGAACTCCTAGCGGTTTGGTACGCGTTTGAGAAGTTCCGTGCTTATTTGTTGGGGACCAAAGTGATCGTTCATACAGACCATGCAACTCTAAGATATCTAATGACAAAGAAGGATGTGAAACCAAGACTAATTCGATGGGTGTTGCTGCTGCAAGAATTCGATTTCGAAGTTAAAGATAGAAGAGGTTGCGAGAACCAAGTGGCTGATCATCTATCTAGACTCAAAAATGAGCATATGGCGCAGCCTGAAATCGAGATTGATGATGCATTCCCTGATGAGGAGATCTTAGCAACGATAATGGAAAAGTTACCATGGTATGCCGACTTTGCAAATTTTATGGTAAGTAATGTGATACCTGCAAACTTATCTTACCATCAAAAAAGGAAGTTTATGCATGATGTAAAACACTACTTTTGGGATGAGCCATATTTGTTTCGACGATGCGCGGATGGTGTTATCCGACGATGTATATCCCATGCAGAGGTGCCTAATATATTGGAAGCATGCCACACTTCCCAAGTTAGGGGACATCACGCAGGTAATCGGACAGCAAGAAAGGTATTGCAAAGCGGATATTATTGGCCTTTGATATTTAGAGATGCCTACGACTTTGTTAGAAGATGCGACCAATGTCAGCGACAAGGTGCTATTTCGAAACACCATGAGATGCCTATGTCGAAAATCCTTGAAGTAGAGCTCTTTGACGTATGGGGTATTGATTTCATGGGTCCATTCGTAAATTCGTTTGGAATGAAGTACATCCTAGTTGCTGTAGATTATGTCTCAAAATGGGTTGAACCAGTAGCGTTGGCCGACAATGAGGGAAAGCGTGTTGTTGTATTCTTGAAGAGAAATATCTTCTCTCGCTTTGGAGTACCACGTACTATCATAAGCGATGGCGGATCCCACTTTTGCAACAAGCTATTCAAATCCGTGTTGGCAAAATATGGTGTCAATCAACATAAGGTAGCCACACCTTATCACCCACAAACTAGCGGCCAAGTAGAGGTTTCCAACCGAGAGATCAAGCAAATCCTTGCTAAAACGGTGAATGCTAATAGGAAAGATTGGTCTAGGAAGCTGGATGATGCACTATGGGCGTACAGGACTGCATTCAAAACACCCATTGGCATGTCCCCGTACCAACTAGTTTATGGGAAGGCTTGTCACTTACCCATTGAGCTTGAGCATAAGGCATTGTGGGCGTTGAAGCGATTGAATTTGAATTGGGATGATGCAATAAATCTAAGATTGGAGCAACTGAACGAGATGGACGAATTCCTTCTCCATGCTTATGAAAGATCAGACCTATACAAGGAGCAGATGAAAAAGTATCATGATCAGCGGATTGTTCGACGAAACTTTCAAAAGGATGATATGGTCCTTCTTTTCAATTCCAGACTGAAGTTATTCCCAGGTAAGTTAAAATCCAAGTGTTCTGGTCCATACAAAGTTAACCAAATCTACTCGTCTGGAGTAGTAGAGTTAGAAGACAATAATGGTGTTGTCTTCAAAGTGAATGGCCAACGAATAAAACCCTATATCGGTCCTCTTGATTCGATAAATTATATGGCCCTCGCTTATCTCGACGAAGTCTAAGTACTCGAGGTAACTATGTCGTGCCGCGACAATAAATCAAGCGCTAGATGGGAGGCAACCCATCGTTTATCATTTTTCATTTTTCCTTTCGTTCTAGTACGTGTTTTGCTTTTGATAAATAAAAATCCAAAAATAAGAGTCGTGCCACAACCAAAACTAATGCACTAGATGGGAGGCAACCCATCGTTCTAATCGTTTTTATTGTCTTTGAGCAAATGTAGGTGCAAGAGGTGTAAAACGAGGAGATTGGTTTCAAATCTCGATTTGGACGTGTTGCATGTTAAAGGTGGTAAGTTAGGAATAAGGAAGCAAAAGGTTATGGATTGAGAATTGCTCATGAAAATATAGGCATCAAACAAGGCTAGGCCTAGGTAAAACTAGGCCACGAACAAGGCAAAGCCTATACTATGGCCTAAGATCTCGGAATCTAGTGTGCCATAGCATAGGCGCCGCCCATGCCCAAGTATGCCATAGCATAGGCGCCGCCTATGCTAAAGCCTTTTGTCTCTGAATCTCATATGCCATGCTAAAGGCGCCGCCTATGCCTAGGAATGCCATGGCATAGGCGCCGCCTATGCTCAACAATGCTATGCAAAAGGCGCCGCCTATGCCAAGCATAGGCAAAGCAAAAGGCGCCGCCTATGGTCACTTCTTGTCTCCAAATCCGATTTTAAATGGGTCAAAACCCGACCCAACCTTCTCCTATAAATATGAGACTTAGTCTTGAACCAAAAACACATTGGAAACCTAGCCTAGGCGCCGCCTATAGTCTCCAAATCCTCTCAAAAAATTTCCATTTGCTCTTTTTCTTCACAAGAACATCATCCAAAGGCATCAATCAAGTAAGTACTACTTTGTTCTTCATTTACATTCCGTAAGTAATACATTACTACTCCTATTAGGAATTGTTAAATCTTGAAGTAGTATTGGTGATTTGAATGTGATTGAATTGTTGTGATACAACCAAGTGAGTGAACGTATACGTAAGAATCATCTTAACTTGTTCCCAACTTGTATTTGATTTTGATGCACTGTCATACTTTTGCGGAATTAATATGTTCACAAAAATTGCATAATCTTGTCACTTGAATACTTACATGTTGGAATGACTTGTTCATCGGTATAAGAATTATAGTTGCCTACCGACATAGGAGGTTGTGATTATTTAGATACTATACCTTGATTCAATCCCTATGTAGTAGTCATGATATATCAAACATGAAAGTATTGCCAAGATTACAAGAAGTATGACTGCTCTGATTTTATTGTTGGAATATAGCACCTAAAACGTATGTCGATGAAGTCTGACTTGTCGACCACTTTCACTTCACTAGTCTGTACCAACAAACTAAGTGTGGGGTGGTGCCCCTACTGCTCGTTTATAGATTGTATCCATCGAGATGATGCTAACATGAACATTATTTTAGTCTCAGGTACAATGGCACCCAAAGCAAGACAAGGCAAAGATAAGGCTACCACTTCACAAAAAGGCAAGAAAAAAGGCCGAAAAGAGCAAGGAGAATCATCCTCGATGCAATTACCACGCCGCATGTTCGGAATAAAATGGGTTCTTGAGGAGGAATCAAAGGAATGGTATAGGAACAACAAAGAAAGAAAATATGTTCATGTGGACTTGATAAACAAGGAAAGCCTAGCAAAGAAAGAACCGCGCATGTTGGCCAAGATCATGGCATTACATCTAGATTTCATCTTCCGAGACATGGGAGAATGCAATCTCGATTTAACAAGAGAATTCTATGCCAACTGGTCACTGAAAACCACAGAAAGCGAGGTCAAGATTCGGGGCCAAGTTTTACAACTCAATGCGGATTTCTTCAACTCCTTTCTTGGCTTGCCTTCAGTCGATCCATCACCATTCAAGGAGCTGTACAGGAGACCTCCATATAGAGATATTCGACACACACTCTATGGAACAAGATCCATGGCACGCTGGAGTAGACACAAGGACACTGGTCGACACAACACCTTCCCATATGCTCCTTTGAATAGGGAAGCAAGGATATAGTTACGTATAGTCAACTCTTGCCTAATTCCAGGGACTCAGTACACCAAGATAACAAGAGATAGAGTGTGCTTGGTATACGCATTGATGACGAATATCCCTATCAACGTCGGGGCAATTATTCATTTCATAATGCGGAAAGCTAGGCTACACAAGAGGTCCCACTTCATTTTTGGCAACCTGTTGACTGCAATACTAAGGAAAGAAGACATCGAAGAGGAACCGGATGATCACAAACTCCCACACAACACAAAGAAGGTTGACCTCACGAAGGTTAAAGATGCTGAAACCACTCATGGAGTCAACCTTACCACTTCAGAAAGGCATGCTCGCGACGAAAGCTTCTCCCGTCATTTATATGGCATGATGAAGTTTACCATGATGAGCGGGGGTCATGTTCCAACTGCTGCAGAGCTCCAACAGTTGGATTATGACTACCCAATGAATGAGCATGCGAGGGCGATGTGTGGAGAAGGTGTATATTTTAAGGAACCTCTTGATGACGACATGCCAACCGATGATGATCGACGAATGCCAGACTCCGACGTGGAAGAGAACTCTGATGACGACGACTCTGATGACGATTCCGATGCAGGGGTATGACCCCAGACATAGAGGATGAGTCCGACTAATCAGGTTCTTCTTATTTATTTTTCACTGAGGGCAGTGTGTCCTGTCTAAGTGTGGGGTGCTGGTATTTGCATGCTATACTTCTTTATCTGCATTTGCATTTATTTATGTTATTTATGTTTGGTTGTTTGATTTAGTTAGTAGTCGTAGATTTTTTTATTTTGATGCATGAAATTGTTCTGATAGGCGGCATGGTGTTATGACAAGAGTTTGTGCTAGAATCACTACTATTGAGACACTTAGGCTCTAAGTGTGACTCACTGTGTGATAATTATGTGGTTTAATTCATTCATCTGTTGGGTCAAGAGTCTATACTGCTCCCAATAAAGTTAACCATGTGCCTTGTGTGTGTGAGATGATAGTATATTTTGTGCTTGTGACTGATGCTAGAACTTGCCTGGTGTGTGTGTAAAGCGAAATAAAGAGTGTAAGTTTAGGAGATGATTTAGGCATTTCCTTGGCAACCGATACTTGTTTACCTTCGTTTTACCTACCCATGGACGTTATCCTAGTCAACCTCTTTGAGCCTTTAAGCCATTTTCTTTGACAGCCTCATATGTAAGCCTAATCCATTTTTTTCAAGACCATAATTTGATCCAAATTTCTAAGTGCTTTAAGTTGTAAAGTCATGTGACAAAATAAAAGGAAATTGGGTGAGAGTGATGCCTTAGAGTGTATTGGTACTTGAATTTGTTATGAAAAAGAGTGGCTATCATGGAGGTGTGTTATGAAAAAAAAAAGAAATAGAAAAACAAAAAGATAAATTGTGTTTATGATTAAATAAAAAGATAGTTATGCTTGAATGGCAAAATAGGTGAAAAGGGGTGATAGATGAAAAAAAGGTAGCAGGGTTGATTAAAAAAAAGTGTTAAAGGCATAATGTGATGTATTAAAGCGCTTAGGAACATAGTCACTATTTCTGGCCAAAATAGTCCTACCCGTCCCTTAGCCTACATTGCAACCTATAGAAGACCTATTTGATCCTAAGCTTAGCATTCTGATATTTAGTGGAGCATTACACTATGGGCAAGCCTTTGGTCATCAGTTGCAACATATGAAGTCTTTGTGAGAGTGAGAGCAAGGATAATCTTATACCCATGTTATGAAAAATGCAATACTTATGAGTGATTATGGGTAACATCTTATGTGAGACACACATGGTTGATGAGTTTTGGGTAGTCGTGTATGATTCTTTGTGCCTTGACTTTTGAATATGAGTTGACCACCATCACAAGTTTATGTTGGAGGCTGAATTGTTTCTACTAATGATCAGAAAACTACTCTTTGTTGATAATTATTATGCTTGTCTTGACGAATATTTTGTGTTGTTGCTGTGAAACCCTAAGTAAATGTTAAGAGAGACATGATATTTTGTTCGAGGACGAACAAAGCTTCAAGTGTGGGGTGTTGATGATAGGCGAATTTACACGCCTATAGTGCTATATTTTACCCATATTTTAGCCATGTTTTGAGGACAAATTATATAATTCATGCACTTTTAGTCCTTTTTCCTGTAAGTGAGCTAACGAACATAATTAGCAAGTTTTCAGGTATAAATGATGCAGAATTCAGCATTTTATGGATAACTTGACGCCAACGAAAGCTTCACGAAAGGAGGAAACCAAATCTTGGACGCCAAGGACCAAAAGTGGCGCATGGAAAATCTGTCCCGAGTAAAAACAACAATTCTGAAGACTTTGGGGACTAGCAGTAACTTATTAGGATTAGAATAATGATACCTTAACCTAGTAGGATGGGTTAAGTAATTCATTAGCTTAGTAGGAATAGGATATGGGTATTATAAATACCCTATTTTGCTAGAGATTTTAATACTTCGAATTACAATTCTAATTCTACTTTTCAATTCTTATTCCACTTCCGCAAGACCTTTTCTATTAATTCTACTTTTTATTCTTCTTCTATTCATCTAATCAATTCTTAATTTTCGCAACAAGAGAAACGTTACTTTGCAAGGAATTCACGCCTAACGCCTACCACACTTTGCTACACGAAATATTTATTGTGGTATAATAACAATGTCTATTGTGATTTCCTTCGCACTCATGGGTAACTAAACTTCTCTGTTGGGGTTATGGAAGCCATATGAGATACTATCTATTGCTATGAGTTTGTGAATTCGTGACACGTATATTGCTTATATCATTATTCTCTTCATCTTAATCTAAATTCTTTGTGGTTGCAAACGCATAGAATACGCCAGTATAGCATTAACTTGTTCGAAAGAAAGGTTATATGTCTGGAAAAGAGATAATGTCAAGGTAATAGGGTCCCATCCCCTATTAAAAAGTTAGTGCCGTAACTGGATTAACCTCTTGGAGAATTTGTACCGTTAGATACGCTTTAAGCTCGAAAGAGTTAAAGTGAAATAGTCCTTGTTCAGGCCGAAAGACGCTTGGATTTACCATCGAATACAATTCTCTATAAGCACATGCATTTCTGAACTCCGCATAACTCATAGCCAATAGAGACGTACAACTCATAAGGTGGACATAACCCCAACTTCTCAATTCTCATCATTTACATCTTACTAAACATTCTTTCTTTTTACTTTGCTATTTCCATTTTTTCTCTACTATTTGGTTACATTACTTGCACAACAAGACTCCCCCCCTTTTCGAGACTTTCACTAAAAGTCTAGTAATCTTCGCTTACTTGCTGACCAAGCTATTCCCTGTGGGATCGATACCCAACCCAGTTGGGTTCTATATTTGACAAACGACCGCTTTACACTCCTACGAGAGCTGTAGATTGAGCGTTATCACCGATTCGAGGTGACACATCTTATTATATTTGGGTCATCCACTATTTCAAAAGGACACATATTATTATATGAGTTTTCCATCATTTAAGATGATGCATTGGACCATCACTTTATTTGAGACATCTTGTTATTATGTTATGGACCATCACCTTCTTCAGATTAACACGTTATTAAGTTATGGACCGTAACCTCCTTCAGTGTGACATGTTATTAAGTTATGGACCATCACCTCATTCAGTATGACATGTTATGTTATGGATCGTTACCTCCTTCAGAGTGACATGTTATTATGTTATGGATCGTCACCTCTTTCAGAGTGACATGTTATTATGTTATGGACTGTCACCTCCTTCAGAGTGACATGTTATTATGTTATGGATCATCACCTCCTTCAGAGTGACATGTTATTATATTATGGATCGTTACCTCCTTTAGAATGACATGTTATTGTATGGACCATCACCTCCTTCAGAGTAACATTTTATTATGTTATGGGCCATCACCTCCTTCAGAGTTACATACTAATATGTGATGGACCATTACCTTTTTCAAAGTGACATATTATTATGTTATGGATTTCCACCCCCTTCAGAGTGGCATATGATTAGATTGTAACTTCCTTCAGATGACATGTTATTATATGAATCGCAACCTCCTTCACGTGATATATTATGGATTTTGACCTCCTTCAGAGTGGCATACTAAAACAAGGTTTGCATAATTTCCCTTATATTGCATTTGCTACTAATAAGTTTAGTGCAGGTGATTAATAGACATATTGGGACGTCACCCCGTTCATAGTGGCACAAAATATTCAATGGGTCGTCCACCTTTCAATGAGACATGTTGGGCTGGCACTCCATTCAACATGCCATGTACAAGTTAAAAGGGTCGTTCGCCTTTCAATGAGACACGTTGGACCATCACTCTATTCAAAGTGGCATGTTACATTTTAAATGGGTTGTCCGTCTTTCAATGAGACACGTTGGACTGCCACTTTGTTCAAAGTGGTATGTTATATTCAAAATGGTTCGTTCGCCTTTCAATGAGATACGTTGGACTGTCACTTTGTTCAAAGTGGCATATTACATTCAAAATAGGTCGTCCGCCTTATAATGAGACACGTAAGACCATCATTTCGTTCATAGTGGCATGTTACATTCAAAATAGGTTGTCTGCCTTTCAATGAGACATGTTGGATCGTCAATCCATTCAAAGTGAAATTTTACATTCAAAATAGGTCGTTCACCTTTCAATGAGACATGTTGGACCGTCACTCCATTCAAAGTGGCATATTACATTCAAGATAAGTCATTCGCTTTTATTGGTACATGTTGGGTTGTCACCTATTCAAAGTGGCATAATATTTTTAGAACACGTTGTGCAAATTGGTTCATCAACTATCTTATCATAGAATGTTCAAATAGGTTTACACCAATTTACGTTTGTCTAATGCTACATTTATAACTAATCATTTGTTTGAGTTGTTGCCGAGAGCATCCAAAAGGATGAAATTCTCAAAACAAAACCACAGGTGTGGACGAATCTAAAAAGGACTCAACACAACATGGATCTTTTATTTGCAGCGAACTGGGACATAGTCCAAGGAGGAACATCGAACTCTTTAGCGCAAACTGAAGGACAACTTCCACCACCATCAAACTATACCCCTATTAGAAGGCATGTAAGGTATTTCGGGATATTCTAGTTTCAGTTTCACTTCCAGGATATTTCTAAACTCACACCGGAAGAAATTTTCGCTTTCCTACAAATCGGGTGATAATACACTCAGATTCTTGGAAATTATGTTTGAGTAAAATCTTGCCTATGGATGTGAAAGATCCCACATTCATGATTAAGAGGTTACAAGCCTCTTTCCATAAGCTCATATAACTTATCACTCATCCTAAGCCGAAGATTGTCTAAAATAAAAGACTATTTTTTCTATCGATAGAGTAGAACTACAAACAGTCTGATTCCCTGAGTTATTGGATATGTAGGTTGGGCTCTGTGTTGAAAAATCGACCGCATACCAACCTCCCCCCAATCCTCTTATTTCCCAATTTTTTGGTTTCACTAAAATTTGAAAATCAAAATAGCATATGATCTCTTTGACAATCATGCTTTAAATCAAGTTTGATGAACTTCATGTGGCCTGAATTCTCATGTAACCTGAGATATGTAGAAAATCCGATATCGGGGGTCAGCCATAACTCCACAAAACTCGTACGAAAACCAATTTCTTTCGAGAAACGAGTTTGTGGTCGGACAAAAATTAGGAATGTCAAACTCCCTTTGCTCAGGATTATTTGCATCCACCCTACCCAAAGGGAGGGGAAAGTTGTTGACACCTAATTTTTACACTCCACGACTAAGTATAATTTTGAGTTTTTTTTTTATTTTAAATAAAATTGAAATATTTATTTTGTTAAATAAATTCTTTCTAACATATTCATTTGGGTAAAATTTATCATTAAGTAACGAATTATATATTTTCATATTCACGTATACGAGATTATATAATTTTGTTACTTAAATAACTATCTTGCTAAAGATGATATTTTAATCAAGGGTTGTCTCGAAATTAATTCAAATAGGTAAGATCTTGATATAATTTGTTATCAAAATAATTTATTTGAAAAAATATTTATTTAATTTTATTAAATCAAGAAACTTGAGATTAAATCAGTCATTAATTCATATTGGATTGCGATTGAATTTAGCAAAAATTATTAAATTTGATCATAATTGAAATCAAATTAGCCACAATTGCAATGCAATTGTTCAGTTGATTTTCATTTTGACTGAAAATTAAATAAGATTGGCTAAATCCTAATGTACTCGGGTTATCTTTTAAATAACTTAAAATCCTATTTTTCTTTTAACCCAACAGCCCTTTTTCTATTCTCAAATTGGGCCACCAGCCCAAAATCCCTTCCACCTCAGCTACCTGCTCAGCCCAAACCCAATTCTCTTTCTTTTAACCCCTATTTCCCCATGACCTGATCCATTAACATAACACCAGCAACTTTAACTGCAACCAACAATAATATCGATCAATAAAAAACCCAGCAATATAACGACAACAATAACTTCAACTGACGGCGTTAGCAGTAAAAAACTACTCCAGCAACGTCAACATCGACGTTAACAGCGACTAAATCCCCAGCCCGTAACTGAAGCAGCAAAACAACCTGTCAATAACCTGATAGTTCCGACCCGATATTGATACCTCATCCTCGTTTGAATTTTGAATTGTAAATTCGTACAAGAATGGTACGATTCTAGCTTCCACATCACTAACCTTATCTCTAATTTGAAATCCCCAAAACACCCCTGAATTTCTACTCCCACATCGTTAAAATTAGTTTTCCAATTTTTAATTTCCTCTATAAATACTACTTCGAATTCACTGTGGAGAGTTTCTTTTGAGAACGACAAAGGGGCTACGAATTCTCTTTACTCGACTAGGATTTTGGATTTCGGTCCCTAGCCTGGAGTTGTGGGAATTTTAGCTCAGTCTTTTAAATATCCTTCTTGTTTTGGAATCAAAAAAGTTGGTGAAGTCATCGTGAACTCATCGTCCCGATTCACTGCCCGGAAGAAGGTAAACACACTTTTCTTTTTAGTTTGTTATCTCTTCTTCGTTGTCATCTTTTCTTCTTCATATTTATTCATATTATTCGTAAGCATATTAATGGAGGGACTATTTGCTATAGAAGCCTCAATGGTCACAGAATTTGCGTGTGGTAGTTATTGTTATGTTGCCTGTTGAATCCATATATCTTGCCATACTGGTTTATTTGAATGCTTAGTTTCATAATTCTAATTCTTTAAAGTCCATAGTTTCATGTTGTTATTATAGTTCAATTCATTGTTTGTCTAAATATTATTCGCAGGGGAATGACTAAGTTTGAAAACATATAATTTGTTAATGCATGGGCTAGCTTGTCTTGTTTATTTATTGATGCTTTGAATGATTTTGATATTCATACTTGGTACTAATATCTTTTAAATTTTTGACTTAATAGGTGAAGAGTTTTGTCTCATACCTTGTCTTGATGTTAATGTGCGCTTGTTTGAACCTGTTTTGGCATTTTTATCTACATCTATGTAACTGTGGTGCTTGAGTTCGTAAAGCGACTTCATAATTTGCTTTGTTCTCTCGTGTTGAGACTAACATGCTAAATGTTCACTCGAATAATTATCCAGTGGCTAAGTTATGTATGTTCGTTCTCGCATTTTGTTTACATGGACCTAATGTACTTTTTGCCTAAATTACCTGTATGCGAATCTAATTTTCTTATTCCTATTTTAAATTATGTATATGTTGAACATCTTTGGTTTCAATTGGTGTAGTCTCAATATGTGTGTGTACAAGAATTGATAGATGATAATTGGTTAGTTCAAACTAATTTGGTGCGATTGACATGATCATTTTTCTAGTCACTAAGTTTAGGGGGTAGCAATTCATTCCAACAGCCTAAACATATTTCTTACTGTAAATCTAAGGTTACCATTTGGTTAGTTTAAAACATGTTTAATAGCTATGTGGTAATGCTACTTATCATATGTAGGTCATTAGAGGTTTCTTTACAACAAAAACAACAACATACCCAGTGTATTCCCACCTAGTGGGGTCTGGGGAGGGTAGAGTGTACGCAGACCATACCACTACCTCAAGAGAAGTAGATAGGTTGTTTCTGATAGACCCCCGGCTTAGGACCATTAGAGGTTTCTTTAAACATTTAAAATTATGACTTATCTTTAATGTGCACTTGAAATGCTCTTGAATGGTTTTTTGAGTTGAGACTTAGTATATGGTTGTTCTTAGTTCGATGTTGTTTAGTTCTTTTGCTTATTGCTAATTTCTTATCTCCTTTTCATTGCATGGACACTCCTCATGAGTCCACGGGACTCTAAACTCCCCTGCATCTCCTTAAAGGACAAAGAAGGCTCTAATCTTTGAGTCTATGCTTCAAAACCAAGTCCAAAGGGGTTGGTATACACTACATACGCAGATATACATCAAATATACATGGAATAGGCTGCTATACACTTATATACGATTTATATACATTGTGACGCAGAAGCTATACACCATAATGAAGTTGGAAGAAAATATATGGATTCATATACATACATATACCGCATATACACAAGAAAATGCAAGGATAAAGAAAGTTGATTTATAAAGGATATACAGCTGGAAAAAGGGTTGCAAAAGGGTCCATTAAAATGGGCCCAATGCTGGACAGAATAGAAAATGGGCTAAAAAGGGTCCCAATTCTCATATTTTGCTTTATTTGCTTGTATTTATTTGATTATTTTCTTGTAATTTAATTTATTTTTGATGAATCCCCGGGGATAAGTTTAAAATTAAATTATTTCATCTTATTTTGGTCATGCTATATTGTAATTCGCTTTATTAGGCAAATTTAAGCACGAAGAATAACTTGAGGGTCCACTTATATCCTTTCATAGTTACTATCGACTCAAAATCCATGTTTAAGAAATTGGATTAATTATTCAGCCCAAATTTTGTAAAGTTAGAATTATTTTGAAACTTTGGTTTTTAGTTTATTTTATTATTTAGAATAAATTAAACGAATTTGTATCAAATAGATTCTATTGACTTGAAATTAGTATCTCAAATAAATTCAAGATTTTTCCAAAACAACTTCAAGAATTTTATAACTTAAGAAATGTTTTTCAAGTTTAGCCAAACAAGTTAAATCCCTCGAGAACCACACTTTGTGGATTTTCGAAAGTGCCTAACACCTTTTTTCGAATTTACTTGAACCCTTACCTAGACTCTGGTTATTTTTAAAAGGTACTCTTTCAAAATCAACTTTTTTAAATGGTTTCTTAACCTTCCTAAAATTAAGTGGCGACTCTAAATTATTTTTTAAAATTAAATCTAATAGACTTCTTTCTTCTGTTAATTTTGGCCACAAAGTTATGGAACGTTTTTTACTTTTCAAAAATACATCGTAACAACATTAAAATTAACATTATCATTGGCATTGCCAGAGTTGGGGGCATGTCCCGACATCGGTTGTTTTCGGATTAGTAGAGACTTTATGGATATTATTGTGGATTGGGTATTGATGTTGACACTCTTAGTTGTCTTTGAGCTTATTATTTTCTATCTTGTCATATGTTTAGAATTTAGCTGATACTAGGTGTGTCATGTTTTGTTTGGCTGCAAAAGGGGTGGTCTCCAATTTTTGGTGGAGTTGAGATACCTGTTACGGCCAGGCCTAGTACGGGTCGTGACAAAGTTTATATTAGAGCCTAAGTTTGGTGTCATTAGGTGTCCATAAATTCATGTCAAGTAGAGTCTCATTTATGGGTGTGTAGCATGCCACACTTATAAGAGAGAGGTAACGGAACATTTCTTTCTTGTGATCTACTTTGGTGTAGAGTCTAGGGTATTGAAATCTCCGCTAATTCTCATTTGTTCTCTTTTTAGATAATGCCTCCCAGAAGATCTGATGGTTGTAGAAACTCCTCTATCCCGCTTAAGGACAATGTGGATGGGGCTCATCCTACTTATGGAGCTTAGACTCGATCTAGGGTCGTTGCTTCTAGTTGCCCTTATGGAGTTCCATCGGTCCCCACAGATCCTTCTCCCACTAGTGACACTCCTACTCAGTCACCTCCATCGATATTACTAATATTGAGCTCCGCCATTCTATTCATTTGTTGACCCAATTGGTGACATCCCAGTTATGTTAGTTGGGTCCTGCTGGTACTGGTGTGAGTTCTTCTGAAACTACTAGAGTTGTCCAGTTTATGAGGCTGAATCCTCTGACCTTTATAGGTTCTAAGGTTGAGGGGATCCTCAAGGGTTCTTAGATTAGATGAAGAAGATTGTTGGGTGTGTATGCTTCTAGCTTCGAGGGTGTGGAGTTCTCTGGATACCAGCTGAAGGATATAGCGTATTAGTGGTATGAGGTGTGGGACCAGTCTAGGGGCGATGATACAGAGTTGGCATTATGGGATGAGTTCTCTAGTGCTTTTCTTAATTGTTTCTTTCCTTAGGATTTGAGGAAGGCGAAGGCTGAGGAGTTCGTGAATTTGATGCAAGGCAAGATGACTATGAATGAGTATGCCTTGAAGTTTCATCAACTGTACTGTTATGCTCTTGAGCTAGTGTCTAGCATGAAGGCTAAGATGAAAAAGTTTGCTTCGAGTTTGTCTCGAGACTTGATGTTAGAATGCAAGTAGGCCTTGCTGAATAGTGACATAGATATCTCTAGGCTTGTGGTATATATGCAGTAGGTTGAAAATGAAAAGAAGAAACAAGACAAAATAGAGGAGAGGCAAAGTAAGAGATCCCAGTATTCTGAGCAGGGTGGAGGCCAGCAAAATAATAGTAAAGATGACACGCAGTGGTCTAAGAAAAAGTGGGGGGAGTTCTAGTTCTTATTCTATAGCTAGTATTTCGTATCCTAAACATCCGGTGATCATCACTTTCAGAGCAACAATGGGTTTAAGGAGAAAGGTGCCCAATCTCAGGACAGTAGAGTTCAGTCAGCTCTATCATATCCTCCATGCAAATTTTGTGGACAGTTGCACCATGACATTTGTGAAGTGGAGAGGAATAAGTGTTTCATATGTGGCCAGACTAGCCACCTATAGAAGAACTATTCTTCAAGTGATGTTGGCACTGGGTTAATAAGGTCCCGATTGTTGTTGCTCCAGCTCCTGCACCGAAGGGTTCTACTTCTAGCTCTGGCACTGGTCGGAATCATCTGTATTCTCTTACCAACTATCAGGATTCTAAAGCGTTTCCTGATGTTGTTACTGGAACGCTAAAACTTTTCTCTCGTGATGTATATTGTTTGTTTGATCCCCAGTCTACCCTTTCTTATGTGACCCCTTATGTGGCTATTCATTTTTATTTTTATCCCTAGTGTTTTCCTAACCCTTTTTCTGTGTCTATCTCGGTGGGTGACTCCATTATGGCTAGAAGGGTCTATAGGGGTTGTGTGGTATCGTACTGTGGTAGGGAGACCTTGGTGGATCTTATTGAGTTAGATATGTTAGACCTTGATGTGATCTTGGGAATGGATTGGTTGCACTCATGCTAATGCCTCTCTTGATTGTCGAACTAGAATGGCCAGTTTCTAAATTCCCAAATAGACTGGTGATTGAGTGGGAAGGTAGTTTCTTGGTTTCTAAGGAAAGGTGCATTTCTTATCTTAGAGCTTAGAAGTTAATTTCTAAGGGGTGTCTCTATCACTTGGCTAGACTTAAAGATTCTAACTGGGAGGGTCCTTCTTTGCAGTCCATCCTTGTAGTCTGTGAGTTTCTCGAAGTGTTCTCTAATGATCTTCCTAGTGTTCCTCCCAATAGAAAAATTGATTTTGGGAGTGATCTTCTTCCAGACACTCATCCTATCTCTACCCCTCCCTATATAATGGGTTCGGCTAAGTTGAAAGAACTTAAGGAGAAGTTAAAAGATCTCCTAAATGAGGGTTTTATTCTTCCTAGTGTTTCCCTGTAGGTTGCTCCTGTTCTCTTCGTGCAAAAGAAAGATGGGTCCCTTTGAATATTTATAGACTACCGCCAGTTGAATAAGGTGACGGGGAAGAATACATATCCTCTTCCTAGGATTGATGACCTGTTTGACCAGCTTCAGGGTGATAAGTACTTCTCTAAGATTGATCTTCGATCGGGTTATAATCAACTAAAGATTAGAGAGGTGGACATCCCTAAGACTGTCTTTCGAACTCAATATGGTCATTTAGATTTTTGGTGATGTACTTTGGTTTGACTAATACCCCGGTGGCATTCATGGATCTTATGAATCGGATATTCTACTAGTTCTTGGATTTGTTCATAATTGAATTTATTGATGATGTTTGGTGTATTCCAAGAATGAGGCAGATCATGTTGATCACCTTTGCATAGCGTTACAGACCCTTAAGGATCATCAGTTGTATGCAAAATTTTCCAAGTGTGAGTTCTAGTTGAATGTTGTTAACTTCCTGGGTCATGTTATTTCTAGTAAGGGATCATGGTAGATCCACAGAAAGTTTAGCTGATTAAGAAGTAGCCTAGACCCATGACTCCGACTAATATTCGGAGCTTCTTGGGTTTAGCCGATTATTATAGGAGGTTTATGGAAAAATTTTCTTCTATTGCTGCCCCGTTGACTAAGTTGACTCAGAAAAAAGTGAAGTTTCTATGGTTTAATGCTTGTGAGGGTAGTTTTCAGAAGTGTAAGGATAAGTTGACTTCGGCTCTGGTTTTAACTATACTTGAGGGTACCGAGGGTTTTGTTGTTGATTGGTGACACATCCCGTGTGGGATTGGGTTGTGTGTTGATGCAGCATAGCAAGGTGGTTGCATATTCTTCTAGGCACATGAAGGTGCATGAGAAGAATTATCTAACTCATGATTTGGATTTGTTGGTTGTGGTCTTTCCTTTGAAGATTTGGCAATATTATTTGTATGGGGTTCATGTTGACATCTATTTCGATCATAAGAGATCGCAATATGTATTTACCCAGAAGGATTTGAATCTCAGGCAAAGGAGATGGCTTAAGTTGCCTAATAACGACAACATGAGTCTTCATTATCATCTAGGTAAAGCTAGCATGGTTGCTGATGCTCTTAGCAGGTTATCTATGGGATGCTTATCTCATGAGGATGAGGAGAAGCGAGAATTAGTGAAGGATATTCACCGATTAGCTAATCTTAGAGTTCGTCTTTTTAGCTCTGAGGATAGAGGTGTAATTGTGCAAGAGGTGGTGAAGTCATCTCTGGGTGCTGAGGTGGAGGGGAAACGGGTATTGGATCCTATCTTAATGCATATCAAGGGAGATGTGGGTCACCAGAAGGTGATGGCTTTTGAGATTAGTAGTGATGGTATCTTGAGGTACTAAGGCAGACTGTGTGTTCCCGATGTTGATAGGCTATGAGAGAGGATTTTGGTTAAGACTCATGAATCAAGGTATACTGTTCATCATTGTTCTATGAAGATGTACCATGGCTTGAAAAAGATCTATTGGTGGAATAACATAAGGAGAGATATGGCCAATTTTGTGGCTAAGTGCATGGTGTGTCAACAATTGAAGGTTGAGCACTTGAGGTCTGGCGGTTCATCTCAAGAGATTGAGTTTTCCGTGTGGAAATGGGAAGTGATCAATATGGATTTTGTTACCGATCTTCCGCAGTCTCGCCATCAGTTTGATTCAATTTGGGTTATCGTGGATGGGATGACTAAATCCTGTTATTTCTTGCCAGTGAAGACTAATTATTCGACGGTGGATACTCACTACTAAAAAAGCTGTAAAAAGAGACCCCAAAAAGAGACCTAAAAAATAGGTAAAAAATAAGAAACCTCACGAGGTCGCTTATCCCCTCAATTTATTTTTTAATTTTTTTTTCTGTTAAGAGACCTCATGAAGTCAGTAAATAATAAAAAAAAATTAGTGACACAATATTAGGGACTTCAAGAGGTAGAAAAAAGATGCAGGAAAAGTTAGCGAAGTAAATTGAAGGAAAGGTGTCTTTTAAGTCTTGAATGAAGAATTGGAGACATTGACCAACTTAAAAGGTCAAATATCAGTAGGAAACTTGATTAAGTTAATTGTGGACTTGATTAGTATTTTTAAAACTTTCTATTTTTTTCAAAAATACAAATCAACCCAACCCACACCCCTCTTCAATCCAAATCAACCAGTTTTTCAACTCTCTCCCAACCAACAGTTGTGGAAATTTCTCCTTTCAATCCTCGGCGACTTCAACATCCGACGACAAATAGTTAGGCTTCGAGTTCCTTTTCAACTTCAACCCTCAATCGACGTGACAGCCTTGCTTTCCAGCCACAATAGCTTTGAATTCTTCAACCTTGAATTGACGTGACAGCCTTGCTCTACGGCCACAACAGCTTTGAATTCATCATCGTTCCTTTTCTTTTTTCACAAGTAAAAATTTATGGCCTTTTTAGTTTTGAAAAAAATGAGGAACTTGAGCCAACTTCTCTTATAGTATTGGTTAACAATTTCAATATTTGTTGCTTTAATTTGAAATGCGGTCTCAATAAAACCCTAATTTCTGATTTTTCTTCTCTTCTCTTTTCGAAGTGAATTATGATTTTTTGTTGTTAGTTGCGTTTTTTTGAAGTTTGACTTTTTTGTTTGTGTTTATAAAAATAAAACAACGATTTAGGTTGATTTGTTCTGTTCTTATTCTTGGTAAAAATGGTGATATTGCTATTTTTTTTGTTGGACAAAATCGTTCTACTATTTTTTGTTTTATCCAACAGATTATCCATCTAGTGCAATATATTAACCATCTGATGCAAAAGATTTATTAGATGGTGCAATAGATACCATTTGATGCACCAGAGGAACCATCAGATTAGAATTTTGATGCAATAGATTAATCATCTGATGCAACAGATTTAGCATATGATCCAATAGTTTAACTATCTGATGCAACATATTAACCATAAGTTGCAATAGATTAAGCATCGGATAAAAAATCTAATGCAACTTATTAACTATCTGATGCAATAGAAGAACCATCGGATTAATAATCTGATGCAATAGATGAACCTCTTATTGGATAAAATACTATCAACTTTTCCAACATGACATGTCCAAGACATGATTTTTCCAACTGATCATTCATCTACCGCGATAGACGACCCAATGTTGGAAGAAATCTAAATAATATTGACTGTTGATAACTGTTCCAACAGCTCACTCATGTGTTGCAACAGATGTGTGACCTGTTGCACAGACCATTCATCTTACTCAACGGATGAGTGATATGTGTTGTATTATCGCAATAGATTACTCAGTCATTGCTGCGGGTTAGTTAACTATTCCGAAAGATTACTCATATATTGCAACAGATGTGTGATTTGTTGCACAGACCATTCATCTTTCTCAATAGATAAGTGATATATTTTATATTATCGCAACATATTAATCAGCCATTGCTACAGGTTATTTAACTGTTCTAACAGATCACTCATATATTACAACAGATGATGTTGCAACAGATGTGTGATCTGCCGCACAGACCATTCATTTTTCTTAACAGATGAGTAATATATTTTGTATTGTTGCAACAGATTACGCATCCATTGCAACAGATTATTTAACTGTTCATATAGATCACTCATGTTGTAACAATGTGTGATATGTTGCACAGACCATTTATCTATCTTAAAAGATGAGTGATACATTTTGTATTATTGCAACAGATTTCTCATCCGCTGCAACAGGTTTGTTATATGCTGCAAAAGATATACTACCTGGTGCAATAGATAAGTGATCTGTTGGAACTGTTATTTTACTATTTTGCTTGTTAGATTTATCGTTATCCTTTTTTAACGTTGCATTAATCAACTATAATATATTTTTTTATGTTCCTGTTAATTTTAGATAATATGGCTCCCAAAAGAACAGAAGTCGAATCAAGTCCAAGTAAAGGAAAAAGTGAAGCAGCTAGACTACATCCACCACTCTATAAGCTTGCTTTACAAGCGTTATCTTAATCAGGAGCAGAATATGATGAACACAGGGAGGAGGAATATTTCAAAAGAGATGATCCAAATGCTAATAGCCCTTCTGCCGAAGAGTTGGTCAAAACCTCCAGCATTGATCGTTATCCTGTGAGAATGCAGTCCAATGGTGCCACGAATTTAACAGGTGATTTCGTGGTTAAGTCATCCATGGGAAAATCTTTCAACGCCTTCAGAAAAATACTTCGAGAATAAAAAATGGATGCTTATTTTAGGGACAGCTACTTTGGGAAATATTTTGATTTGTCGGAGGACAACAATGCTCGTTTCCAAATTAAAATGGTATATGAACTTCTCAAGCATAGGTTTATGTATGAAAACAAAGATAAGATGGATGAGGTGTGGATAAATTACTGTGGCATACCTGTTTGTTTTGGTTGGAAGGAGTTTGCCATAGATACTGGACTAAAATGTTATCCTCCTTCTCAAGTTATACCTATTCTAACCCAAAAAAGCACCCCACACACCCAACAGAGAAAAAGCCAAGTCGTGTGATCGTGATGACCAGGTGTCCATTATTGGTCCAAGCTTCAAAAATAAAAATTTGATAGAAGTGTTGAAAGGTAAAGAACTTTTAAAGAAGCACAAGTAGTCATTGTTCTTGGTTTGGTTTGTACATAATATTCTTCGGGTGAGAGACGTTAACAACAACATAAGCGTTGGTTTAATAAGGCTCTCCGAGGATCTTAAGGTGTTTAACAACTATCCTTGGGGTTATGAAAGCTTCAAAATTACTGTCCAATATTTGTTGACTTCGTTAGAGCCAAAGACAGTCAACTTATATGGCTTTCCATGGGCTTTCATAGTAAATGTTTCATTTCTTTCTTTTATTATAATATCATTCATTTTTTTCTTTCTTTTATTATGATATCATTCATTTTTTTACTGAATAATGATTTTGATTTATTGGCGTTATTTTATAGGCTTGGGTGTTTGAAGCCATTCCTCATTTGAGATAATAAGTGAACTACCAGGAAGAAGTTTCCTGTCCAAGAATCTTGAGATGGTTGTCGGCCAATACTGATAAAAATGCAAAATTTCTTGATCTCTTCAACCCCCCAAAGGATGCAGTAAGTATAATTATAATTAAGTTTTTATTTTAATTAATGATTTTTTTAATGATTTAATCATCATTATAATATATGTAATGATTTATGTTAGATTGTGCATCCGTCGCTAGTTCCGACCAATTGAGAGTTGAAGATGCTATTTTTTCTTACTTTACAGTCTGTACAAATTTTATCGGACCCTAAGGTCATCGACAGAATAAAAATGGAATTGTTTGGAGCAACAACCATTACAAGAAAAATAATTTTGGAGGGTGGGCTTGTTTTTGTTGATGGTTTTAGTGGTGATGGAGTTGTTGTTGGTGGTAGTGGTGATGGAGTTGTTGTTGGTGGTAGTGGTGATGTTGTTGGTGCTAATGATGCTCCTCTTACAGTATTTAAAACAAATCATTATGAGTATGATCATACTGGTTATACAGATTTTGCCTCTCCCAGCGAATGTTCTGCATGCAAATGTCAAGATTGCAGGGTGAAACATGATGTAGTGTTTAATGTTATTAATGCATTAACTACTTCTGTAAAGGAATTAACATCTAAGAGGGGTGGCATTCCATCAAAGAGGATTTTATTTCTATCTACTCCATTAGACATTAAGGCTAAGAGGAGAAGAAAAGTGATTTTCAAGGCATTATCAAGCATCCAAAAGAGCAAAATTGTAACTCCTCTGTCCGTGTGTTGCTGATAACGCTCAAACTACAGCTCTCGTAAGAGTGTAAGCGGTCGTCGTCAAATATAGAACCCAACTGGGTTGGGTGTCGAATCCCGCAGGGAATACTCGGTCACTAAGTATGCAACTATTATTAGACTGTTAGTCGAAAATTCTACAAAAAAGGGGGAATTGGATTGTGACGTTAAGTAATAAAATCAAAGTATAAAAATAGCAAAGTAAAAACGGAATGCTTGGTAGGTTGTAATCGATGAGAATTGTAAGTTAGGGTTATGTCCACCTTATGAGTTCTACGTATCTATTGGCTCTGAGTTATGCGGAATTCAGACATGCATGCGCTTATAGAGATTCGTATTCTATGGTAAATCCTAGCGTCTTTCGACCATCAAGGAATATATCACTTTAACTCTTTCGAGCTTAAAGCGTATACTAATGGTACGAATTCTCCAAGAGGTTAATCCAGTTACGGAACTAACTTTTAAACAGGGTTTAGCTGACCTATTTCCTTGTCATTCTCTCTTTTCCAGACATGTAACTTTTCTTTCAAACAAGTTAATGCTATACTGGCGTATTCTATATGTTTGCAACCACAAGAATGCAATTAAGATGAAGAGAGTAATGATATAAGCAACATACGTATCAAGAATTCACAAACTCATAGCAACAGATAGTATCTCATAAGGCTTCCATAACCCTAACAGAGAAGTTTAGCTACTCATGAGTGCAACGGAAATCACAATAGATAGCATCATCATACCAAAATCTAGAGAAATCTTCGCAATGGATGATGTTAACGTCAACTAGGGTTGGACGTTTTTTCTCCTTACGTTCTTCTCAAGAGAGTCGTGTTTCTCTCTTAGATTTACCGAATATTGTAACGTGAAGTAGTAGCAAAAATCGAATGGAAAATACTTGAATTAACGAGTGAATCGAATTGTAAGAGTTGAATGAATTATTCGAATGGAGAGAGATAATAATAAAAACTTCAGCAACATAGGGTATTTATAACACCCATATCCTATTCCTACTAGGCTACTGCGTACTTATCCTAATCCTACTAGGTTACTGCATCCTTATCCTAATCCTACTAAGTTACTACTGATCCCCAAAGTCTTTAAAAATGCTGTTTTTGCCCGGGACAAGTTATCCATGCATCACTTTCAGTCCATAGGCGTCCAAACGCTGCTTTCCTTCTTTCGTGAAGCTTCCTTGGGCGTCAAGTTATCCATAAAGTGCTGGAATCTTCATCGTTTATACCTGAAAACTTACTAATCACGTTTGTTATCTCACTTACAGGAAAAAGGACTAAAAGTGCATGAATTATATATTTTGTTCTCAAAACTTAGCTAAAATATGGGTAAATTAAGGTGCTTTAGGAGTGTAAATACGCCTATCATCAACACCCCACACTTAAAGCTTTGTTCGTCCTCGAAAAATATATCATGTCCATATAAACATCTACTTAGGGTTTCACAGTAACAACACAAAGTATTCATCAAGACAGGCACAACAATTATTAACAAAGAGTAGTTTTCTAATCACTTCTAGAAACAATTCAACCTCCAACATAGACTCGTGATGATGGTTAATTCGTATTCAAAAGTTAAGTCACAAAGAATCATACAAGACTACCCAAAAATCATCAACCATGTATGTCTCACATAAGATATTACCCATAATCACTCACAAGTATTGCATTTTTCAGAACATGGGTATAAGATTATCCTTGCTCTCACTCTCACAAAGAATTCATATGTTGCAACTGATGACCATAGGCTTGCCCTTAGTTTAATGCTCTACTAATATCAGAATGTTAATCTTAGGATCAAATAGGTCTTTACAGGTTGTAATGTAGGCTAAGGGACGGGTAGGACTATTTTGGCCAGAAATAGTGACTATGTTCCTAAGCACTTTAATACATCACATTATGCCATTAACACTTTCTTTTAATCAACCCTGCTACCTTTCTTTCATCTATCACCCCTTTTCACCTATTTTGTCATTCAAGCATAACTATCTTTTTATTTAATCATAAACACAATTTATCTTTTTGTTTTTCTATTTCTTTTTCTTTATCTTTCTCTTTTTTTTTCTTTTTTTTTATAACACACCTCCATGATAGACACTCTTTTTCATAACAAATTCAAGTACCATTACACTCTAAGGCATCACTCTCACCCAATTTCCTCTTATTTTGTCACATGACTTCACAATTTAAAGCACTTAGGAATTTGGATCAAATTATGGTCTTGAAAAAAATGGATTAGGCTTACATATGAGGCTGTCAAAGAAAATGGCTTAAAGGCTCAAAAGGGTTGACTAGGATAATGTCCACGGGTAGGTAAACAGAAGGTAAACAATTACAGACTGCCAAAGAAATGCCTAAATCATCTCCTAAACTCACACTCTTTATTTCTCTTTACACACACACCAGGCAAGTTCTAGCATCAGTCACAAACATAGAATATACTATCATCTCACACACACAAGGCACATGGTCAACTTTATTGGGAGCAGTACAGACTCTTGACCCAACAGATGAAGGAATTAAACCATACACTTATCACATAATGAGTCACATTTAGAGCCTAAATGTCTTAATAGTAATGATTCTAGCACAAACTCTTGTCATAACACCATGCCGCTTATAACAATTTCATGCATCAAAATCTACGACAAACAAAAAAAATATGACCATAAATGTAGGCAAAGAAGTACAGCATACGAATACCAGCACCCCACACTTAAACGGGACACACTGCCCTCAGTGAAAAATAAATATGGAAAACCAGATTAGTCGGACTCCTCTTCTATGTCTGGGGTCATTCCCCCTGCGTCGGAATCATCATCAGAGTCGTCATCCTCAGAGTTTCCTCAAATTGTACCCACTTGATCCAAAAGTGCGTTGAGGTATTTGTAGTGAGGAGGATTCATCTTGCTCTTTTCTTCCCCTTTTCTGGCCTTTCTGTGAGGTGGTTGCTTTGTCTTTTCCTTGGCGTGCTTTTGGTGCCATTGTACCTGAGATTAAAATGATAGTCATGTTAGCTTCATCTTGGTAGATACATTCGACAAACAAACAGTAGTGGCACCACCCCACACTTAATTTGTTGGCACAAACTAATTTAGTGAACATTGTCGATTACTCAGACTTCATCGATATACGTTTAGGCGTTATGTTCCAACAATATATTCAGCACAGTCATACTTTCATGTCATCTTAACTATCCTTTCCAACTCTATTTCATGTAATCTTGATCTTACTTTCATGTTTGGATTAATGCACTTTTTGAACAAGACTACTTCATAGAGATAGTATCAAGTTATGGCATAGAAATAATCACAACATCTCATGCTTGTATTCAATCATGATCTTTATCTCGATGAACGAGTCATTCAAACATTCAAGCATTCAATTTTGAAGATTATGCAATTAACTTCACCATGTCGACTCCACAAAAGTATGACAGTGTATAACAATCAAATACAAGTCGGAACAAAATCAAGAACACCCACACGTATTCTTTCACTCAACGAGATGTATCACAACAAATCAACCACATTCAAATCACCAATACTACTTCAAGATTTAACAATTCATTATAGGCGCAGTAGTGTAGTACTTACGGAATATAAAAGAAGAACAAAGAAGTACTTACTTGGTTGATGGCCTCGGAAGATGTTCTTCCAAAGTAAAAGAGCAAAAGGAAATTTTTTGAGAGATTTTGGAGAGGTAGGCTGCACCTAGGTTGAAGTTGCAATGCATTTTTGTTCTAATACTAAGGTTCTATTTATAGGACAAGCTTGGGTCGGGTTTTGACCCGTTTGGAATCGGATTAGGAGACCAAAAAGTGAGCATAGGCGGCGCCTAATGCTTTGCCTATGCTTGGCATAGGCGGCGCCTTTTTCAAAGCCTAGTTGAGCATAGGCGGCGCCTATGCTATGGCATTCTAGATTCAGAGAGCTTAGGCCATAGCATAGGCCTTGCCTTGTTCGTTGCCTAGATTTTCATAGGCAATGCCTAACTCATAGCCTTTTGCTTCTTCATTCCCAACTTACCACCTTCAACATTGCTCACTTTCAAATCAAAATTTGAGACCAAGTTCCTCCTTTATACGTCTTGCACCTACACTTACTCAAAAATAACAAAAACGATTAGAAAGATGGGTTGCCTCCCATCAAGCGCCTTAGTTTTGGTCGTGGCTCGACAAAATCTTAAGAAAACAAAACAATTAAAAACGATGGGTTGCCTCCCACCAAGCGCTTGATTTATTGTCGCGGCACGACATAGCTATCTCGATTACTTAGACTTGATCGAGATAGATGGGGCATCGTTTTTTGAATGGATTCAGACGACGCTGACGCTTACTTGTAGGAATGCAATCTTCTTTGATATGACTCTTGTGTATACATATCCCAGGAGGGATACCAATTATATCATCAATAGTCCAACCCATAGCTCTCTTGTATCTCTTCAGAGTAGAGATGAGAGCCTCTATGTGCTGTTCACTTAAATCATCTGTCACACTCACCGGAAGTGTATTTCTACTTCCCAAGCATGCATACCTTAGATAATTGGGGAGCTCTTTCGATTCTAGCACTGGGGGCTCTTCAATGGAAGTCTTCGCTGTTGGTGACGGTTGATTCTTAAGATCAAGGTTCGGCTGCTTAGGAATATGAGAATAGGACCCTATTTCTATTAGAGCACACATAGTTTCTTTATAATCTTCATCGTCCTCATGCTCAACATTCAGCAGCGCAGCAGACAATGGCTCAAAAGTAAGTTGTTTCTCTACAGATAATGCTTTCTTATCCTCATAATGAACATCAGCTACGGAGAACACATTCATATCACTGGGTTACTTCATTGCTTTGCATATATCAAAGTGGACCACTTCGTCATTCAACCAAAATAAAAGCTCATTAGCTCTCATGTCAATAAGCACACTTCCTGTTGCAAGGAAAGGACGTCCCAAGATTATGGGAACTTCAGAATCCACCTCGCAATCCAAAATCACAAAGTCTGCAGGAAAAATAAAGGTAGACACCTTCACCAACACATCATTCAAGATACCCACAAGTCATTTTACCGACCTATCTGCCATCACGAGCCGCATATTGGTTGGTGTAGGGTCGCCCAACCCCAACTTTCTATAGACAAATAATGTCATCAAATTGATGCTAGATCCCAAATCGCACAATGCCTTAGAAAAATTCATTGAACCAACCGTGCGAGGAATAGTGAAAGCACCAGGGTCTGCCTTCTTCTGTACTAAGGACCTTGTGGCAATTACACTGCAATGATGGATATTATCTGCCGGCTCATAGCTTACTGCCCGCTTCTTTGTTAAAAGATCCTTCATAAATTTTGCGTACCCAGGCATTTGCTCTAGCGCCTCCACCAATGGGACATTAATAGTCAGCTGCTTCAACATCGTCATGAATTTACTGAACCTTGTATCGTCAGCCTTCTTCTTCAGTCTCTGAGAAAAAGGTGGTAGTGGAAGGGGAATTGTTTTCTCCACCACTTCCTTTTTATCTTGCTTCCGATTATCAACCTTTTCAGGAGTGTCGTCAGCCTTCTTCTTCAGTCTCTGAGGAAAAGGTGGTGGTGGAAGGGGAATAGTTTTCTCCACCACTTTCTTTTTACCTTGCTTCCAACTATCAAACTTTTCAAGCTGCAAACGTCTAGGGGTGACGTCATGAACACACTCTGCAGCTTCTTCGGCCTCTTCACATTTTGCATCAATAACATTATCCGCTATATCATCAACCACCTGCTTGTCCTTGGATGGATTTTCCAACACTTTACCACTCCGGGTAGTAATAGCCATGCATGATCCGTCGTTTCTTGGGTTTTGCACCGTATTGCTGGGTAGTGTTCCAGCCTTTCTTTGGTTGAATGTCGCAGATAATTGACTCAATTGTTGCTCCAGCTGTTTTATTGAAGTGGAATGCGAGTCAACCAATTGCTTCATTGAGGACAGATCATTTATTACCTCAGTTACTCCTGTGCTGGTTGCCTCTACTCCTTTCAGCAGCTTAGCCATCATATCTTCCATGGACATATTTCTAGAACCAGATACAGTGGCGTCACATCTTCCAGGAGGAACATACAAACCAATCCTGTCGGTATTGTTTTTCCAACTACCTTGATCACGGTCCTTGTATCCAGATTTATCATAATAGATCCGACCTTGGTTTCCTTGGGCATTGCCTTAGAAACCCCCTGATTATTCAAGTAGTTGGCTTCTTCGTCTGAATCGGATTCGTCTCTTCCTTTTGACGCAACTTCTTTGACTTTTTCGGTCTTCCCTGATAATAAATGCTTGGTAAGAAGATCCATCTGCATTTTCATGTGCGCCATATCTTGATCACGTTCCTCTTGTCTACGCCTCTGCTCTGCAGTCATGCCAATAGATACGGTAGAGCTTGCTACCTCAGAATCCCTGGTATGCCAAGCTCTACTCTGCTTTGTCATACGATCTAGCATATCACTTGCCTCAAGAAAAGTAAGGTCCATGAATGACCCACCTGCAACATTATCAACCACTGGCTTAGTCACCGAATTCAAAGACCTGTATAATATCTCCATCAAGTGGACATTGGTCATATGATGATTTGGGCACCGCATAAGCTTCTTCTTGAACCTCTCCCATGTTTTGTGGAGAGCTTCAGTTGGAAGCTATCGAAAATTGCTGATCTCATCCCATAATTGGGCTCTCTTGGATGGCGGAAAGAATCTTTCTAGGAAAGCGTCTTTCAGTTGCCTCCAATTAGTAATAGAATCAGAGTTGCCTCCCCAGACAGAGACAATGGAAATAAGAGCAGCCGAATTGCATTCTGCCCAACTCCTGGATTGTCAAACGACTTGCATGTTGAAATAAAGTTGATCAGATGCATATTCGGATCATCTCCTGCGAGTCCACCAAATAACCCCTTGAGCTGCAATAACTGAATCATGGTGCTAGTAATATTTAACTTAGCTCCGGGTGCCAAGGGTGGAGGAATAATAGCCCCTGTGGCACCAGCTCCATCGAGATCATCATCATCATCATGCCTGCACAGCTCGGCGGTCAGGTCTCATTCTAGCTTGATGATCTCTCCTATGCATAGGTGCCACCACCTCATCAGTACGCCTAGGATTCAGTAGCTCCTCATCACCCAGGTCCTCATCATCAGGATTTGTTGCCCGACCTGGGTTATCAATATTCTGTTGATGCACTTGAGCAGCTGCCAGTGCAGCTAGTCTAGCCTGCTCCTGTTGAGCCGCCCTTCTGTCAATGTCACATTGTGCATCCATTCTGCTAATAAGTTGCGGTTCAGGGTTTATGGGTAATAATGGTTGACTAGAACTTCGAGTATTTGGCATGCACTGAACAAAACCTGAATAAAACAAAAACAAAAACTAAAAGTAAACTACGAGAATCTTTGACCAAAGGGTCTAGTAACTATCACAAACTTAGTTGACAACCGTATTCCCCGTCAACAGTACCAAAATTTGATAACGCTCAAACTACAGCTCTCGTAAGAGTGTAAGCGGTCGTCGTCAAATATAGAACCCAACTGGGTTGGGTGTCGAATCCCACAGGGAATACTCGGTCACTAAGTATGCAACTATTATTAGACTGTTAGTCGAAAATTCTACAAAAGGGGGGGAATTGGATTGTGACGTTAAGTAATAAAATCAAAGTATAAAAATAGCAAAGTAAAAACGGAATGCTTGGTAGGTTGTAATCGATGAGAATTGTAAGTTAGGGTTATGTCCACCTTATGAGTTCTACGTATCTATTGGCTATGAGTTATGCGGAATTCAGACATGCATGCGCTTATAGAGATTCGTATTCTATGGTAAATCCTAGCGCCTTTCGACCATCAAGGATTATATCACTTTAACTCTTTCGAGCTTAAAGCGTATACTAATGGTACGAATTCTCCAAGAGGTTAATCCAGTTACGACACTAACTTTTAAACAGGGTTTAGTTGACCTATTTCCTTGTCATTCTCTCTTTTCCAGACATGTAACTTTTCTTTCGAACAAGTTAATGCTATACTGGCGTATTCTATATGTTTGCAACCACAAGAATGCAATTAAGATGAAGAGAGTAATGATATAAGCAGCATACGTATCAAGAATTCACAAACTCATAGCAACAGATAGTATCTCATAAGGCTTCCATAACCCTAACAGAGAAGTTTAGCTACTCATGAGTGCAACGGAAATCACAATAGATAGCATCATCATACCAAAATCTAGAGAAATCTTCGCAATGGATGATGTTAACGTCAACTAGGGTTGGACATTTTTGCTCCTTCCGTTCTTCTCAAGAGAGTCGTGATTCTCTCTTAGATTTACCGAATATTGTAACGTGAAGTAGTAGCAAAAATTGAATGGAAAATACTTGAATTAATGAGTGAATCGAATTGTAAGAGTTGAATGAATTATTCGAATGAAGAGAGATAATAATAAAAACTTCAGCAACATAGGGTATTTATAACACCCATATCCTATTCCTACTAGGCTACTGCGTACTTATCCTAATCCTACTAGGTTACTGCATCCTTATCCTAATCCTACTAAGTTACTGCTGATCTCCAAAGTCCGTAGAAATGTTGTTTTAGCCCGGGACAAGTTATCCATGCATCACTTTCAGTCCATAGGCATCCAAACGCTGCTTTCCTTCTTTCGTGAAGCTTCCTTGGGCGTCAAGTTATCCATAAAGTACTGGAATCTTCATCGTTTATACCTGAAAACTTGCTAATCACGTTTGTTAGCTCACTTACAGGAAAAAGGACTAAAAGTGCATGAATTATATATTTTGTTCTCAAAACTTAGCTAAAATATGGGTAAATTAAGGTGCTTTAGGCGTGCAAATACGCCTATCATCAGTTGCACTGAGAAATGTACAATGTCTAAAGAAGAGCAGCACGAACTGAACAAGGTGAATATAAATGTCTTCCAACAAACAAACAGACATATTTCTATTTTAACGAATGACACATCTGCTGAAAATTATCAAACAGATATATACATCTATTGCAACAATTGATTAACTTGTTACACCAGATAAAGTACCTGTTGCGACACATGTCTCATCTATTTTAGTAAATCAAACAGCTCTTTGTACCACTTTTATTTGTACCAACAGATGACCTAGCTGCTGCAATAGATGAGTCATATATTGCAACAGATGGTTCATCCATTGGAAATTATCATACATGTCTTCCTTATGTAGAAATTTGACTCAACAGTTGATTCATTGTTGCAATAAAAATATAATCTGTTTGGGATAATTATAACAGGACGAAGACCTGTTTGATTTGCTAGAATAGATGACTTATCCTTTTGTATTTTGTTGTATCTTCGTGATTAGCATTGACCAATCTGGCTTTCCAGGTAGATGTAGCAGCTACTGCTGAACAACATTGACAATATGCTACTCTACTCTTTTTATGAAAATACGGAGAACAGAAAGCACAAAAAACATACGTAAGCGACAATAAAGATCCACGACGAGTAAAGTTGAATTCCATAGCACCGGATGAAGAACAACTAGTCCATATTGAGTAGATCTTTATAGCTTGAGTTGATTCTATCAAAGTAATAACCTCACCCCTCCTTAGGAATCCTTGTCATCAATACTTAAATTATTGATGTATTTGTTGAGATCTATACCCATAATAATTTTTTTACATTTTATTTATTTGTTGATTTTATTTCAGCTAATTTCTTGAGGCATCGATTTATTTTATTTTGTTTATGAATTTTATTTTTTCCTTTGATTTAGACTTATTAATTGAAATGAAATACTAGATTCAAATATTGCAACTGATAATGTATCTGTTCCAACAGACGAAACATCTATTGTAAAATATCAAACAGATTTGACATATGTTGCAACAGCTAGGTAATCTGTTGGAATTTATCAAACAGGTCTTTCTACTCTGCAACAGATAGACTTAGATAGAAACACGAAACACCGACATAATACAACAGATGACCAACCTATTGCAACAGATAAACTATATGTCAGAACAGGTAGAATATCTGTTATAACGGATGGAGAATCTGTTGCATTATAAAAATTTAACTTTCATTGGACATAAAAAAATTGTCACTACATGTAAAAAAGTGAAAGTGAATTGAAATAAAAAAGGCGAAACCCATCGACAACGTTCAGTTCAAACACCTAAAATAAAATAAGTATCAAGTAGACAATGTTCATTTTAAAGACGTAAAACAAAATAGGCACAAATGTGTCAGGTTGACACTTTTTGCTGACTTGGCGTCTGATTTTGCCCCCAACGGTCATTTTTTTACCCCAATGTCTTATATATTCATCTTCATACTAAAATTTAATCCTAAATTCTCAAATCTTCTTCTTCGTCATCATCTTTTTTTGTCTATCCAAATTCTTCAAATTATTTGCATTTGGTCTTTCTTTTTTCATTTTTTCCAACTGAGCTTGGCAATGTCAAGCGCATCTTCCACTATTTTTTGTGATAATGATTTTTTATGTTGTAAGTGCGGTCATGAAGCTCTATTGAAGACTTCTTGGACTCAAAAAAATCCAGATCGTAGGTCTTTACTTGTAATATTTCAAAGGTAATATTTTTTTTATTTAGTTAGTTGATTAATTAGTGACTTTTAATTGTTTTGTAATTGTGTTCTTATTTTTATAGAAATTGGATGGATGCGATTACTTTAATTGGTATGAAGAACGACACCCTTCACATGCAAATCGTGTAATCTGGAGTTTGTTGAAGAAAGTCAAGGCTTCTGAAGAGAAACAAAATCGAGTGAGAAGATACTACATTGTTGTTGTTATTGCTACTGGTTTGGTGGTGTTGGGCACATAAATTTTCAAGCCTAATTGCTGAAATTTTCATGGTGGTGTATCTTCTATTGGTTTGGTGTTGTCGAGCACATGGATATTCAAGCGTGTAATTGTTTTAAAATATCAAACAGATTTAGGCATATGTAGTAAAATTTAGGTCATCTGTTGGAAATTATCAAACAGGTCTTCCCACTGTTGCAACAAATTAGACTTAGATTAGATAGAAATAATATCGGCATAATGCAACAGATGACCAACCTATTGCAACAAATAAACTATCAGACAGAACAGATAGAATATATTTTACAACAGATTGACAATCTATTGCATTATAAAAAACTCAACTTTCATTCATCAGAAAAAAATTCTTGCCACTACATGTACATGTAATTTAAAGTAAAGTGAAGTGTGACTTGAAATAAAAAGTTGTTATTTCACAGGCTCTTCTATATACACAAGCTCCAAGCGTTCAGTTATTACCCCATAATCCCAGACCTCTTGCAGGATTGCCACAGCGTTGTCGCACAGAAAGGTCGTTGGCTCTGCCATTTCTATGTCGGTCAGCTAACATTGGATGTGTGCAAGAGCATACGAGCACTCGCATTACCAGCATCATTTTTTGAAAGGGTCATGTACTTGTTTTGACCTTCAAAATCCCATGATTTCTTCATCAACACTTTCTTTGGAAAATGATTCATCGGTTTACTCTCCCTCAACAAGATGGGAAACAGCATCAGTGGATGCACAAGGAGAAAAAGATCGACATCGTTGATGAGAGGTTCATTGCAGTCATAAACTTTGATCTTTTCCTCCCCGAGTAGTATCTTAATAGCCCGATAATGTATGTCATTCATGATAATGACTACAAGAATCCTCTTTGTTGAGTAGAGCAATTTGTTGAGTAGTTGTAGTTATTGTCTATACTGTATAATTGAGTGAAAAAAAAGAGCGAGAACTCGAGATTTGAAATGATGAAATATTTTTCTTATAAATGGATGATTTGTATGGGTTGATTTGTATTTTGGAAAAGAATGACAAGTTTTGAAAATGTTAATTTGGTCCGAATTGATCTTAATTATTTTTTAAAATTATAAAAGATATGCATAATTTCTAACCCTCTCATCATGCAATTACCAAAAGACTCAATTGAAGTTGTAGTTGACCCTATGAACTCACCCACCCCTGGTCCTAGATTAATCAATTTAGGTATATGAACTCAATTGAAATAGAATAAAAATAAATGTTTAACCTATTGCACCAGATGCTCATCTGTTGAAAATTATCAAACAAATTAAGTAATCTGTTGCGACAGATTAACTATCTATTGTAAATTATCAAATGGATTGTCACATATCGCAACAGATTACCCATCTGTTATAAATTATCAAATTGGAGTTGTCATCTATTGTAGTTGACCCTATGAGAACTCACCCCTGGTACAATATTAATCAATTAAGGTATTGGTCTAATATATAAAGTGGTAAGAATCGGTTCATCTCAGAGTGATCGATCGACGACTCTGGTTGGGAGGAACGTAATACCGTCTCATCATTCAATTGTCAAAAGACTCAATTGAAGTTATAGTTGACCCTATGAGAACTTACCCCTAGTCCTAGATTAAATAATTAAGGTATTGGTCTAACATATGAGGTGGTAATAATCGGTTCAGCTCATAGTGATCGATCAATGACTCTGGTCGGGAGGAACGTAACACTGTCTCATTATTCAATTACCAAATGACTCAATTAAAGTTGTAGTTGTCCCTATCAGAACTCACCCCTAGTCTAAGATTAATCAATTAAGGTATTGGTCTAACATATGAGGTCGCAAGAATCGGTTCAGCTCAGAGTGATCGATCGACAACTCTGGTCGGGAGGAACACAATATCGTCTCATCATTCAATTGCCAAAAGACTCAATTGAAGTTGTAGTTGACCCTATAGAACTCACCCCTGGTCCTAGATTAATTAATTAAGGTATTGGTCTAATATATGAGGTGGTAAGAATTGGTTCAGCTCAGAGTGATCGATCGACGACTCTGGTCAGGAGGAACGCAATACCGTCTCATTATTTAATTGTCAAAAGACTTAATTGAAGTTGTAGTTGACCCTATGAGAACTCACCCCTGGTCCTAAATTAATCAATTTAAGGTATTGGTCTAACATATGAGGTAGTAAGAATTGGTTCATCTCAAAGTGATCGATCGACGACTCTGGTTGGGAGGAACGCAATACCGTATAATCATTCAATTGCCAAAATACTCAATTGAAGTTGTAGTTGACCCTGTGAGAACTCACCCCTGATCCTAGATTAATTAATTAAGGTATTGGTATAACATATGAGGTGGTAAGAATCGGTTCAGCTCAGAGTGATTGATCGACGACTCTGGTCAGGAGGAACGTAACACTGTCTCATTATTCAATTACTAAACGAATCAATTAAAGTTGTAGTTGTCCCTATGATAACTCACCCCTGGTCCAAGATTAATCAATTAAGGTATTGGTCTAACATATAAGGTTGTAAGAATCGGTTCATCTTAGAGTGATCGATCGACAACTCTGGTCGGGAGGAATGCAATACCGTCTCATCATTTAATTACCAAAAGAATCAATTAAAGTTGTAGTTGACCTTATAGAACTCACCCCTAGTCCTAGATTAATTAATTAAGGTATTGGTCTAACATATGAGGTGGTAAGAATTGGTTCAGCTCATAGTGATTGATCGATGACTCTGGTCGGGAGAAACGTAATACCATCTCATAATTCAATTACCAAAAGACTCAATTGAAGTTGTAGTTGACCCTATGAGAACTCACCCCTGGTCCTTGATTAATCAATTAAGGTATTCGTCTAACATATGAGGTAGTAAGAATCGGTTCAGCTCAGAGTGATTGATCGATGACTCTGGTCGGGAGGAACGCAATACTGTCTCATAATCAATTGCCAAAAGACTCAATTGAAGTTGTAATTGACCCTATAAGAACTCACACCTGGTCCTAGATTAATCAATTAGGGGTCATTTGGTAGAGTGTATAAGAATAATGCAAAATATAGTGTATTAGTAATGCTTGCATTAGTAATACTTGTATTATTTATGCTTGTATTAGTTATGCATGTATTATTTCTTATACATTGTTTGGTTTGATGTATAAGAACTAATACATCTTACATAATTTCTATAAAAGAAATTTTTGTTTACAAAAATACCCTTCTTTGATTTTGTACACTTTTTTGAAAGAAAGTTCTTTCGTTATTTCAAACATAACTAATATTGTTGAACTATTATATAGAGGTTTAGGATTAATTGCAAGACCTTCATATTTGGGAAAAAATATTACGCCGACGGATTAACATAGTCTAAATAAAAATAAAATACAAGACGTAAAATTAAGAAATAGTCTCATTTTTTTTTAAAATCATTTTAAAGACTCTCAAAGAAAAGAAAAAATATGTTATAGTTATTTAAATCAACCATTCATTGTTGTAAATTCAAATAGTAGGACAAAAAATTGTGAAATATTTTGAAAAGATTCACTAGTGTAAATTAAAATAGCGGGAAAAGGAATGGTGAAATATTTTGAGAGGGAAATTGAGGGGTATTAAGGTCATTTAATAAGTTAATGTATGTGTTTAAAGTCTTTGTATTACTAATACATAGGAAATAGAGTGTATTACTAATACACACTTCAATACACAATAGAGTGTATAACTAATGCTTGCATTAGTTATACATAGGCAAAAAGTCGTACCAATCAAGGTACTAGCAATACACAATAACTAATGCATTCATTATATTTTACAATACACTCTACCACACGACCCCTAAAGGTATTAGTCTAACATGTGAAATCAATTGATATTGTATAAAGGCAAATATTCAACCTGTTGCAACAGATGTATTTTCTATTGGAATTAATCAAACAAATTAAGTCGTCTGTTGCAACATATTACGCATCTGTTGCGATGGACGACCGAGCTTTAGAAATTTTCAAACAGAAATTGTTATCTGTTGCACTTAGATGTTTTAAGACCCTTTTTTTAAAAGCAATTTAGGTATTTCCTGTCCTAGATAAAAAAAATTAAAATACTAAGGCGATTAAAAATATTACTTGGATAACTCAAAAATCTCCTGAGCGAGTAGTCTTATCTGGTCTTTTTAATGTCACTGTCTCCTCATTCCCCTCAAAATTCAAAAGTTATTAATGAATATTTAAAACCCATATCTAGAAGAATACTCTCTTGCTCAGCCATAACATAAGTAAGACTCAAGAAAACTAAACTCATCTATCACTTTTTCTTCTTTATTCTCAATTCTTTTTCTTTTTTTTTTTGCCTTTTTTTTCTCTCTTCTTTCGGATAAGGATCCTTTTGAATCTGAATCGATCAATATCTTTTGTCTACTGAACTAGATGTTCTGAACCCTTTGTTTTTTTCACATTACAGGTATGGTTCACTATTGTTCTTTCCATCTCGTCTTCTTCTTTGTATGTCATTTAAATTAGATATTTACGTCTGTTGCCATTAATGATTCACCCATTACCAATTTTCTATTTATTGAGAGAATTGAAGAAAAGGTGACTTTTAAGTCTTGAATTCATGAACCGTTGTTTTTATATCTGTTGCAAAATGCCTCATCGGTTGAACAGATGGGTAATTTTTTGCATCAGATTGGTCATCTATTAATTCACTTAATTTTGTGTTACCCTTTTGTACAGACGGAACAACTGTTTGAAGAAATCAAACTTGTAGCAAGGATGGTTTGATTTATTCCAATAGATGACCCATCTTTTGCAATATGTCATCCATCTGTTGCAACAGATGCCTCATCGGTTGAGCAGATGGGCAATCTGTTGCATTAGATTGGTCATCTATTGATTTTCTCAATTTTGTGTTACCCTTTTGTAATGTTCTTTTTCTTCTTCTCTTGTTTGACATCAAATGTATTTCTCTTGTTTGTATATAAAAGAAAGTGATACTGGATCCATTTTTTCTCGGCCGATATTAAAGGCTAGAGTAAAGATGGGTTCGGAGGAATAAGCTGCTTGCAAATGGAACCACTTCATATGTGGGAGGTATGTATTACTGATCAACCTATCATGAAAACACACATACAATATAATTTGTGAATGTTTGTTCTTTACCTATTAGGCGTTAATTCTTCAAACAAGATATGGCAGTTTACAGTTAAGATTGTTAGGTTCAAACTTGTAAGGCTTAGGGGCCATGTAGGTGGTGTCGATACCCTGTTATAATTTAATGACCGTTTATGCTCATGTGTTTGTGTCAAGTTTGGGGAAGGGTTCAAGATTTTAGAGGCAGTGTAAATATCCAATAGTGATTGGACCAATTTTAATGGCTCAATGGATTTTTTGAAAAGCCTTCGAAGCCTCGCACTGCGGCAAACACCAATGGAACCAATAGAAATTCCCTAACTCAAAGGTAGAGTTGTTGTTTTCACTAGTTTCCTGTGATAATTGAGGTACAAAAAATCAACGTATAGTAATAGAAATCAAAGGACAAGATAGTTAAGCATTACTATGATGTCTAATAAGAACAAATAGTGAGACGACATATTGTTACCTACTAACCTTCATCGTACTCCGTGTCATCTACACCCTTCTATCTAACATCATGTTCTTAGTAAGTTGAGACTGTGTTATATCTTGTCTAATTACCTTCCCTAGTACTTGGTCTTTCTACCTTAACCTCTTCTAAAACCATCCATAGCCATTTTTAAACTTGCTATTAAATATTAATTACTATTTTAGAAGCTATTAACATTTAATCATTCCTTTAATGCAGAAAAATATTTAGGATGAAAATATTTCTAAGACATGGAACAACTCCAACAAATTGTGCTATAGTTCAAAGCTTTGTCAATTGAAGTTGAAAAATTTACTGGAGTTCAAAATTTTACATAAGTTTCAATAACCATGGATTGTTAATAAGTTCCAATTTATTATTTGTTAACGTATAACAAAAAAAACTAATAACTTTCTAAATCTGAAAGAAATTTAACTTAGACCATATATATACAAGAAAAAAATATCAAATCTTAGAGCCAAAAATACAAACAACACAGAACACAGAGGTAGAAGACTGAATTTGTAATTTCAATGAAGATGGAAGAAATCAACAAGAAAGTCGGAAAGCATATAAAGCATAAACCCAATTCTAAAATTAGGCAACAAATCCCTAACTATTAATTCAATTATTGGGGAAAATAAAGGAGACCCAAGATATTCATAGAATCAAATTCTATTCTATATATAAATAAGAAAAAAAATTAAAACTGCAGCCTTGCTTGGAATAAAAGAGCTAGGAAAGAGGGTATGGGAGAGAGAGAATCAGAAAATTAAAATCAACCCCTGACTATTGTACTCTCACAGCTTCGTACATATTCGAAAAGCATAGGATTAGGGTGTAATACCCCGTACTTCTACCTAGCTTAAAATCATCTAGAAATATTAAAGACTTGTTTCAAAGATGAATCCACTTTTATACATATGGTATTTTCAATATTTTTACTTTTTATCAAGTGGAAAATTGAATAACTTTTCCACTGATATCAAATTAGCCCAAATCCGACACCCGGGTGAAAAATTAGAGCCATTTTTGTAAGACAGTGTGCCTCCAGAGCCATCAATGCATCGCGGAGCCAGCCAAAATGGAAATCGTCAAAATCCAGTGAGCCTCCTCAATTATGGCACATCGCGCCAAGGCTCAAATTCAGAGTTGTCAAATTCCAGTGACACAACGCGATAGCGTCGCGTCGCGCCAAGGGTCCAGGTCGAGAAATTTTCACAGAATTAAAATACGCGTCCAAGGGTTAAAAGGGTCAATTAATCACCCCTATATATACCCAATAACACATTATTCAGACATAATTCACCCAGAATATATTGTTTCTCTCAAGTTTCTCTCAAGAACAAGCTAGGATTTTCAATTGGGGATTTAAATCCAAGACTCAAATTCAAGAATTTCTTCGTCAATCTTTGTAGAATCAAGAACTAAGGTATGCTCAGTGTTCATTCATGGATTCCTTTTATCCATGAAGCCCAAGAATCAAGTTTTAAATCTTGTATTGTGAATATTTTGTTGTGGGTTGATTATGTTCATGTGATTATGGTTGTATGATTCCCAATTTGGAATCTTTATGTGTTGTTCATGAACCTATGCTAGTATGTGGTCTGAAACATGTGAAATTGAGTTAAAATATGGAGTTTTGTTGTATTAATTTAATGGTCATGCCTATGTGCTAAGTCATTCATCCTAGGTGTTTGATAAAATGCCTAAGAGAATAGAAATTATGCATTATAGCTTAATTGTGACCCAAGTGATAAGTGTATGATTTATCCTATGACTAAGAATGACTTCAATGATATTGTGTGCATTATGAATGGTTGAGGAAATTTCCATGAGATTAGGTTGATGAAAGTATGACATGTTTTTATGTAATTCCATTCATGTACAAGACTATGATAACCATGTGCTTTATGAAATCCCTAAATTATTGTATTATGAATTGTTGATATTGGTCATATGTTCAAGAAGTGTCATGTCCTGTTAGTTTCATGCTATCGAGTCCTGGGGGTACTTGTACCCAATAATTTAGTTGTGTGCCTATAGCTAGTGTCATGTTTTCACGATACTCTCAGTCAAGCCGTGATCCTTAGAATTCAGTCAGTCTTATAACTCAGGAAACTTAGTAAATTCAATATCAGTCTAGTCCTACTCAATAATCTCAGTGACCTCAGTAACATCAGTACTCAGTAATCTCGGTAACCTCAGTATTCCCAGAAATCTCAGTAACTTTAGTACTCTCCGTCAGTCCTCAGATCTCAGTAGCATTTCGTCAGTCATCAAAACTCAGTGAACTCAGTTTAGCTCCACTAAATAATACCATTAGTATCAGTTCAGTTCAGTTAATCAGTTCAGTGCCTATTCAGTTGGGAGTAGGATTCAGCACCGAGTGAACCCAAGGATGCAGACTCACCTGTTATTCAGTAGAGGGTGTGATCCTTTGGAGCAAACCTTGTGTTCCAGAACTATATAGCCAGCGTAGGTTGAGATGCATCATACACTTTTAGGGATTTATATATCTCATTTGAGTTTTCTACTAGGAGGGGTTGACGAAAGAGCTCCCTGTCAGAGAGGGTATACTCATAGCTTGTCTTTACTCGTGGTATAGTACTGACACCCTTCCAACTGGGGTTATAGGTTGGACCCCACCAGTTCAGTTTCAAGGAATGTTTCCTAGATAATTACGTCCCACAGTTTTTGTTTCAGTAATAGAACTTAGTTCAGTTCTACAGAAATCCAGGATTGTCAAATACAGTCAAATCAGTACAGTGCAAAACCCAGCTAGTTCCATCAGTATCAGGACTGTCAGATACAGTCACTCATGTTATCAGTATTTAGACTTAGTAATCATGTTATCACGAACATTGTTAATAGTATATTAATTATATGAAACCTATGTTATCAGTATTCAATTTTACAACTGTCAGATACAGTCAATCAGACCAGTTCTTCATAATCAGAACTGTCAGAAACAGTCATTCCTTTATTAGTAATATGAAATTAGTTCCTTAGTATTCAGTAGACTCAGTCATTCAGTATCCCAGTATCAGTACTGAGATATCAGTAAATACACGTTATCATAATTCAGGAGTCAGCGTTATCACGATCTCAATTACAATTACGTATTCATGCATGTATTCTTACGTTAATGGTATACAGTTAGTTATTATTGTTCATGCATATGAACCCTTGAATTTAGCCTACCTCACATACATACCAGTACATTCAACGTACTGATGCATTTGTGCTATGGTGTTTTATACCATAGGTTTAGAAGCACGAGCTCTCAAGCATCCTTAGTAGAACAGACGTTCAGCAGCCTGACTTGCAGTGAGTGCTCATCATTCGAGGATAGCATGATTATTTTATTACTTTATTATTTTTAGTAGTTCGGAGTTAGTTGGGGACATGCCCCATCAACTCTATAATTTTTAGATAGTTTAGAGGATTTCAGATTACAACATATGTTCGGGCATTTTATTTCAATTTTGGGTATTTTTATACCCCATTACAGACGTTGTATTATATTCAGTATTAGTTCAGTTTTAAACGTTATGGCCTTACAGCTTATATTCTGCATATTTACAATGTATTATTCAGTGCGCAGTTACAGATATCAGTCATGGGTTAGCTTGTGGTCCTTCAGGGTCATGAGCACCGTGTAGCATTTTGAGTACCAGATTCGGGGTGTTACATAGGGGGAGATGAGCATTTTCAGAGAGTGATTTTGAGAGAGGGGCGACTTTGAGAGAGCTGACCCTTATGGGTTTTGTTTTCATTTATTAATTATAATTATAATGATAAATATTTAAAAAATTAAGTAGATATATATATATATATGGGTTTTCTTTTCTTTTATTAATTATAATTATAATGATAAGTATTTAAAAATTATATATATATTGACGTTTATATTTAATAAAATGGTGAAATACAATTATTTTTAATAATAAATATTAATTTATTAAAACTGTAGCGACTTCATGAGGCCGCAATGTATAAAATTTTATTATCCCATTTTATTTTATTTTGACGCTAACTTGGGCTTTGAGCTGTAGGTGACAAAAATGTTTTAAAAAGAGGTGTAGGTGACAGAAGTCTTAATAATTGAGTGGAGGTGACAATTACTTTATTATGGATTAAGAAAGTTTGGTAAGTTTGAGAAAAGACCACAAGTTTTTAAATTTATACTTTGATCCAAATGTAAACCTAATATAATGTGAAATGGAGGAAAAAAAGGCGCCTTTCTCTCTCTTCTTATCCATTGTTGTTTTCTCTCTCTTAGCGATTTTTTATTTTTCATTATTGCTGTTGTTTTATTCATTATCTTCTACTTCATTATCATCTTTATCTTCATCTTCTTCTTGTTGACCATTGTCGTTGTTGTTGTTGTTACAGCTACTGTTGTTATTTGACCAATTTTTTAGGTCAAAATTTATTTCGTACATCACTTTCCACTTTGGCATTACTTCATAGGAGACTTTGGTAAGTCAAATTATGATTTTTAGTTGAATTTTTCATCTGGGTAACTGCTATTGTGCTATTTTTTCAACCATGGATAGAATCCAATCATGAATCCAACATAAGATCTATCTGTTTAAACAGATAAACCATCTGTTGCGACAAATGAGACATCTGTTTCAATGGAAGACTGATATGTTGGATTCATGTTTATGGTTCTATAGGCCGTAACATGAATCAAACAGATGGGTCATCTTTTGCAACAGATGATTTATCTGTTTAAACAAATTAGTTATCTGGTGCAATGTGATAAATATTTGTTGCGACAAATTATTAATCTGTTGCAACAGAACCTAAACTCGATTCCAACAGATGTGTTGTCTATTGCAATAGGGTAAATATCTATTGCAACAGATTATTAACCTATTACAATAGAACCCGAACTCGATTCCAATAGACGATAAATATCTATTGCAACATATTAGTAACCTGTTGCGATAGAACCTGACCTCAATTTCAACAGATTATAGTCTGTTACAACAGGTAAGTCGTCTATCGCAACATGTTAATTATCTGTTGGAACATGTCACTCATCTGTTGGAATTAGCTTCAAAGGTGCCTTAGTACTGTAACATCAATCCCAATCGATATATAGTCTATTGCAACTTATGATTCACCTATTACAACAGATACTCTTCTATTAAAATCAACTTCAGGAGCATAACATGAATCCCAACAGGTAAGTAATTTGTTGCGACTGATTACACATCTGTTGGGATTTATTTAAGGCACTATAAAATCACTATTAACTTTTTTTTAACAAATGACTTTATTTAGGTACCACTAATGGAGGGATCAATAATAATAAGGGTGGATTGTCATATTTAATGGATCGAGAAGAGAAATCGATATGTATGGCGTTGGAATGAGGGTGAATTGCTAGAGCGATAGCTATGATAGTCCAAAGTGATGTTTCATATGATGATTTTGTGAACTTAATCATCAGTTATTGTGGAATGAATTGTCAATAAGAAGAACTTGTCATCAGCTACATGCACAGCTCCTTTGAAAATCAGAGTGTACTGCCTTTCAAGATAACCGATCAGGTTTGATTGCGTGCTTATCTTAGTGATTCATCCAGGCCGGTGTTAAGGGTGTTTGTGGTTGAAAAGATGAGAGAGAATGAGAACCAGAATATAAAAGAAGAACAACAACAAGACATCTTTGATGATAGGTTGGATGATCTAGATATGAATAGTCCAGATGATGATCAAACACCTATGCCCGTTGATGCGACCAATACGATGTGCAGTTCATCTCAACCGACATAGTCTGGAAATATTCAAGATGACGGGACCGGCTTTTTATCGAAATGTCATTCAAGGACAAGAAAGAACTATCTACCACTTTGTTTATTTCTTGCTTGAAAAAAGATTTTAGACTAAAGAAGGTGATTAATTTAAGCAGTGTCTTTTGCTTCAAATGTGCTAATTTGAACTGCAAATGGTGCTTGAGAGAAATGAAGTACTCAAGTTTTGACAGATTCATCATTCATAAACATGAAAAGCATCATACATGTGGTTCAGAGCACATCTTGGGCCAAAATTCTCACGCCACGACAAAGGTCCTCGGTGAATATTTCAAGAGTAGTTTCCCCGATGGCAAAGGCCCTTCAACAAGGGTTATGGACAATCAAATTCTTACGGAATTAGGTGTTCTGGTCAGTTATTAGAAGATATATACGGCCATGAAGATTCCCAAGGACTTGGTTAGAGGGACATTCGAGCATGGTTATGCAGTCTTGGATGCCTACCGTTACATGATTGAGTCCACAAATCCTAAAAGTAAGATAACATTGTATCATGATGTAAATGGAAGGTTCAAGTATTTTTTTGTATCCTATGGTTCTTGGATTCAAGGTTTTTGATATTTGAGAAAAGGCATAGCCGTCGACGGTACCTTCTTGAGGAGCAGGTATAATGGAGATTTGCTAGCGGTGATGGCGTAGGATGCGGAGAATCACATTTTTCCTGACGTTTTTTGTGTAGCAGATAAGGAATGTGATGCCTCTTATGTATTTATTTTGATCAACTACAAAGTTGTGTTGAAGATACTGAAGAGTTGTGTTTTGTATCAGATAGGCATGCAAGTATTCCAAAGATAGGTTCACGTTTCTTTACTTTAGCTTACTTTGGTTGTTGTATCAAGCATCTTGGAGAGAACATTCAGACCAACTATCACAACGAAAGGGTCGTGACCCTTTTTATAGAGCAGCTAAAACATATAGTATAGAGGAGTTTTTAGACCATTTCGATCAAACAACGGATGTGAATCCCAAGGTAGTAGAATTTCTCGTACGTGTCAGTTTCGAGAGATGGACCCGGGCATTTTGTCCAGCAAATAGGTACATTCTTATCGATTTTAATGTCTTGTTTGAGTTATAAGTTTAGTATAATGTCGTGCTAAGTGATTATTTTGTATAGGTACAGTCCATCTATATAAATTTGAAATAGGGGAATTTCTATTGGTTCCATCATTGTTTGTTGTAGTGTGAGGCTTCGGAGGCCTTTTAAGAAGTCCATTGCACCATTAAAATCGTTCCAATTACTATTGGATATTTACACTGCCTCCAAAAACTTGAAAATTTCCCCAATCTTGACACAAAAACATGAGCATAGACCATCATTAAATTGTAGCAGGGTATCGATACCACCGTCTTGGAACCTTTCGGCCTTATTAGTTTGCACCTACCAAACTAAATAGTACAATGCAGGATCTTGTTTGAAGGATCAGTATCTATCCGGTAAAAAACTATATTCACAAAATCATTACACTTTATATGTGTCTGTCGCAGTAGACTGATCAATAATACATAATTCCCACGCATGAAAGTAGATCCATTGCACGAGCCTTATTCTTCCTACCCCATTAAAGACACTACAATGTTTTTTATTCATCTGTACGTATGTGATGACTATTAAAAAAGAGGTGTGCAGACTCGTGACTTTTTTATCTTAACACATTCAAAATAGATGATGAATCAAAATCTCCATCTGTTGCAACTGATGAATCAACAGTTGGAAGAAATCAAAACATCTTCTCCAACATATGGTCCATCTGTCGCAACAGATAATCCATATGTTACAACAAATTGTGAATCTGTTGGGATAAACCAGACATTGTTTATTCATCTACACGCATATGATGACTATTAAAAAATAGGTGGAGTCATGAATTTTTATCTAACACATTCAAAATATCTGATGAATTAAATTCTCCATCTATTGCAACTAATGAATCAGCTGTTAGAAGAAATCAAAACATCCCCAACATATGGTCCATCTTCCGCAACAGATAATCTATATGTTATAACAGATGAAAATTTGTTATGGCAGATGGACGATCTGTTGCAACAACTCAATAATAACAGTTGTTATTAAGTCTTCTCAAAACCATTTTGAAAAGGTGAGAAGTATTAATGTAAATAAAAAAGTTGCAACTTTTCACAAAAAACAAAATGCCACTAGTTTGAAAGTAATTAATACAATGGATCTTAACAGACGTTCCTTTTGTCCTTACACATCCAGATTTAATCCTCTGTAAATAGTTCCCTCCTTAATCTTCATTCTGCTAAACTTTTTTTATTTATTACCTTTTTTCTTTTCTTGTGACATCTTCAACAACTTCTACAACCTCTCTTCAAAGAGCATATTTCTTTATTGTTGAGGTAAGTATTTTTTTCAGTGTAAATCTACCAGTTTGTAGTATACGTTGTATTACATTTGGACTCTTTTCTTTATATTTGTCAATTCATGCGTGTTCTAGATATGACCGATCCTGTTTGGGATATTGCTATTCTGCATGACATAGTGCGGAAAATTCATAGGTAGGATAATGACCTGCATAGGGAGTTGGTCTCCCTGAGATAAACAATGTTCAGAGAGATGCAGAGGCTGATGAGGACCCTGCTTCTGCGAGTTGATTGGCCGGCTATCATTAATGATGATGATGATGATGATAATAATAGTAATTAGAATGTGTTTTTTCTTTTAGCCTTTGTATTTTAATTTTTCTACAGCGGATCTATACCTAATGTATTTTATTTTTCGTTTAATGAAAAATTTATTTTTAGTCAACTTTGGCTTTTTAATTCTTATTCAATTTTTATTCTATCTATTTCTTTTTCTAAATATTTTACATGTTAACATGTCGATGTTTGAAGTTAAGGAGCAATGTTGAATCCAGTAGCAATAGCAATTTTGGCTTTTGAGTTCTTTCAATAGATGGACCATGTGTTGGAACAGATTGATCATCAGTTGAGTTTCTATCAATGGATTATCGATCTGTTGCAATAGATTTATCATCTGTTGGAGGAAAATATTCCAGTTTTATGGAACTGTGTTGTGTTCTTCCATCTAATGTCCATCTGTTACCACAATGGGTAATCTGTTGAAAATACTTGTGATCTGTTGTATTGTTTAACAGCTCGTGTTTTGCCTCTTTTTATTGATGCACAAATTATTAAAAAGATATTTTATATATAATAAATGATTACATTACATTCACAACAATGAGTTAAATATATAAAAGTCCACAACAAACAACTATACAAGTTTCTGCAATCACAATGATCATGGTGGATTACGATCCGGGCATGTAGTTCTTTTGTGGCCAGCGCACTTACATATGGAGCACTTGTTTTTTCTTGATGAAAATGATTCTCCGACTCCAAGCCTCCTCTTATATGGCTTTTTTCCCAGTTTGATAGTGCTTGGTTCAATATATGGTGGAGGTATTACTCTCCCCATAAGCTCTGCAGGAACAACCCAAGATTGTTCGGGAGGCACCGGAGTAATATGCCCACTATATGCCATTTTATATTTTTCCAGCGAATAATATTGAGAGGAGGGCTCATAAACTTCAGCTCCATATTTATAACTGTATTGACATCAAAGCGTTGCCATAGCATGTGGACAGGGTATTTTGTCCAAGTTAAAAACTCTGTACGTACAAGATCTTGTTTGAAGATCGACCGTAGCAACATCACCATGACTGGTGATACTAAATTTGTAATCTGCTATTTTATGAGGTAATAACCTATTCCCCAAACTTACATTCGTTGATATTATTTTTTTAATTTTGAGAACAAATTGGGTTATTTTTTTGGGCGCTTGAACTCCACACGCCTTTCGTTAAAAAATTTGCCATACTTTTGGCCTATTGTTTCAAACATATCCTTGATGGGAAATTCTCTTTCATCGCCAAATAATGAATTCACCGATTCAACTATGTTTGATTTCATAATATTGTACCTATACAAAATAATCACTTAGCACAACATTATACTAAACTTATAACTAAAACAAGACATTAAAATCGATAAAAATGTACCTATTTTCCAGAAAAAATACCCAGGTCCATCTCTCAAAACTGACACGTACGAGAAATTCTGCTACCTTGGGATTCACATCCGTTGTTTGATCGAAATGGTCTAAAAATTCCTCTATACTATATGTTTTAGCTGCTCTATAAAAAAGGGTCACGACCCTTTCGTTGTGATAGTTGGTCTGAATGTTCTCTCCAAGATGCCTGATGCAACAACCAAAGTAAGCTAAAGTGAAGAAACGTGAACCTATCTTTGGAATACTTGCATACCTATCTGATACAAAACATAACTCTTCAGTATGTTCAACGCAGCTTTGCAGTTGTTCAAAATAAATACATAAGAGGCATCACATTCCTTATTTGCTACACAAAAAGCAACAGGAAAAATGTGATTCTCCGCATCCTACGCCACTACTGCTAGCAAATCTCCGTTATACCTGCTCATCAAGAAGGTACCGTCGACGGCTATGCCTTTTCTCAAATATCAAAAACCTTGAATCCAAGAACCATAGGATACAAAAAAATACATGAACCTTCCATTTACATCATGATACAATGTCATCTTACTTTCAGGATTTGTGGACTTAATCATGTAACGGTAGGCATCCAGGACTGCATAACCATGCTCGAATGTCCTCCTAACCAAGTCCTTGGAAATATTCATGGCCGTATATATCTTCTAATAACTGACCAGGACACCCAATTCCATAAGAATTTAATTGTCCATAACCCTTTTTGAAGGGCCTTTGCCATCGGGGAAACTACTCTTGAAATATTCACCGAGGACCTTTGCCGTGGCGTGAGAATTTTGGCCCAAGATGTGCTCTGAACCACATGTGTGATGTTTTTCATGTTTATGAATGATGAATCTGTCAAAACTTGAGTACTTCATTGCTTTCAAGCACCATTTGCAGTTCAAATTAGCACATTTGAAGCAAAAGACACTGCTCAAATTAATCACCTTCTTTATTCTGAAATCTATTTTCAAGTAAGAAATAAACAAAGTGGTAGATAGTTTTTTCTTGTCCTTGAATGAAATTCCGATAAAAAGTCAATCTCGTCATCTTGAAGATTTCCAGACTATGTCGGTTGAGAAGAACTGCACATCGTATTGGTCGCATCAACGGGTATAGGTGTTTGATCATCATCTGGATTATTCATATCTAGATCATCCAACCTATCATCAAAGATGTCTTGTTGTTGTTATTCTACTATATTTTAGTTCTCATTCTCTCTCATCTTTTCAACCACAAACACCTATAACACCGGCCTGGATGAATCACTAAGATACGCACGCAATCGAACCTGATCGGTTATCTTGAAAGGCAGTACACTCTGATTTTCAAAGTAGTTGTGCATGTAGCTGATGACAAGTTCTTCTAATTGACAATTCATTCCATAATAACTGATGATTAAGTTCACAAAATCATCATATGAAACATCACTTTGGACTGTCATAGCTATCGCTCTAGCATTTCACCCTCGTTCCAATGACATACATATCGATTTCTCTTCTCGATCCATTAAATATGACAATCCACCCCTATTATTATTGATCTCTCCATTAGTGGTACCTAAATAAAGTCATTTGTTAAAAAAAAAGTTAATAGTGATTTTATAGTACCGTAAATAAATCCAAACAGATGTGTAATCAGTCGCAACAAATTACTTACCTATTGGGATTCATGTTACGCTCCTGAAGTTGATTTTAATAGATAAGTATCTGTTGTAATAGGTGAATCATATGTTGCAATAGACTATATATCTATTGGGATAGATGTTACAGTACTAAGGCACCTTTGAAGCTAATTCCAACAGATGAGTGACATGTTCCAACAAATAATTAACATGTTGCGATAGATGACTTACCTATTGCAACAGACTATAATCTGTTGAAATTGAGGTCAGGTTCTATCGCAATAGGTTACTAATATGTTGCAATAGATATTTACCGTCTATTGGAATAGAGTTCGGGTTCTGTTGTAATAGGTTAATAATCTGTTGCAATAGATATTTACCCTATTGCAACAAACAACACATCTGTTGGAATCGAGTTTAGCTTCTGTTGCAACAGATTAATAATCTGTCGCAATAAATATTTATCACATTGCACCAGATAACTAATATGTTTAAACAGATAAATCATCTATTGTAACAGATGACCCATCTGTTCGATTCATGTTACGGCCTATAGAACCATAAACATGAATCCAATATATCAGTCTTCCATTGAAACAGATGTCTCATTTGTCGCAACAGATGGATCTTATGTTGGATTCATAATTGGGTTCTATCCATTGTTGGAAAAACAACACAATAGCAGTTACCCAAATGAAAAATTCAACTAAAAATCATAATTTGACTTACCAAAGTCTCCTATGAAGTAATGCCAAAGTGGAAAGTGATGTACGAAACTAAATTTGACCTAAAAAATTGGTCAAATAACAACAGTAGCTGTAACAACAACAACAACGACAATGGTCAACAAGAAGAAGATGAAGATAAAGATGATAATGAAGTAGAAGATAATGAATAAAGTAGCAACAACAATGAAAAACAAAAAATCGCTAAGAGAGAGAAATAAACAATGGATAAGAAGAGAGAGAAAGGCACCTTTTTTTCCTCCATTTCACGTTATTTTAGGTAAACATTTGGATCAAAGTATAAATTTAAAAACTTGTGGGCTATTCTCAAACTTACCAAACTTTCTTAATCCATAATAAAGTAACTGTCACCTCCACTCAATTATTAAGACTTCTGTCACCTATACCTCATTTTAAAACTTTTTTGTCACCTACAACTCAAAGCCCCAAGTTAGCATCAAAATAAAATAAAGCGGGATAATAAAATTTTATACATTGCGGCCTCATGAAGTCGCTACAGTTTTAATAAATTAATATTTATTATTAAAAATAATTGTATTTCACCATTTTATTAAGTATAAACGTCAATATATATATATATAATTTTTAAATACTTATCATTATAATTATAATTAATAAAAGAAAAGAAAACCCATATATATATATCTACTTAATTTTTTAAATACTTATCATTATAATTATAATTAATAAATGAAAACAAAACCCATAAGGGTCAGCTCTCTCAAAGTCTCCCCTCTCTCAAAATCACTCTCTGAAAATGCTCATCTCCCCTTATGTAACACTCCGAATCTGGTACTCGAAATGCTACACGGTGCTCATGACCCCGAAGGACCACAAGCTAACCCATGACTGATAACTGTAACTGAGCACTGAATAATACATTATAAATATGCAGAATATAAGCTGTAAGGACATAACGTTTAAAACTGAACTAATACTGAATATAATACAATGTCTGTAATGGGGTATAAAAATACCCAAAATTGAAATAAACTGCCCGAACACATGTTGTAGTCTGAAATCCTCTAAACTATCTGAAAATTATGGAGTTGATAGGGCATGTCCCCAACTAACTCCGAACTACTAAAAATAATAAAGTAATAAAATAATCATGATATCCTCGAATGATGAGCACTCACTGCAAGTCTGGCTGCTGAACGTATGATCTACTAAGGATGCTTGAGAGCTCGGGCTTCTAAACCTATGGCATAAAACACCATAGCACAAATACGTCAGTACGTTGAATGTACTGGTATGCAAGTGAGGTAGGCTAAATGCAAGGGTTCATATGCATGAACAATAATAGCTGACTGTATAACATTAACGTAAGAATACATGCATGAATACGTAATTGTAATTAAGATTGTGATAACGCTGACTCATGAATTCTTATAACGTGTATTTACTGATATCTGAGTACTGATACTGGGATACTGAATGACCGAGTCTACTGAATACTAAGGAACTAATGTCATATTACTAATAAAGGAATGACTGTTTCTAACAGTTCTGATTATGAAGAATTGGTCTGTTTGACTGTATCTGACAGTCCTAAAATTGAATACTGATAACATAGGTTTTGTATAATTAATATACTATTAACAGATTTCGTGATGACATGATTACTAAGTCTAAATACTGATAGCATGAGTGACTGTATCTGACAGTCCTGATACCGATGGAACTAGCTGGGTTTTGCACTATACTGATTTGACTGTATCTGACAGTCCTGGATTTCTGTAGAATTGAACTAAGTTCTATTACTGAAACTAAAACTATGGGAGGTAATTATCTAAGCGACATGCCACAAAACTGAACTGGTGGGGTCCAACCTATAACCCCAGTTGGTAGGGTATCAGTACTATACCACGGGTAAAGACAAGCTGTGAGTATACCCTCTCTGACAGGGAGCTCTTCCGTCAAACCCTCCTTGTAGGAAACTCAAATGAGATGTATAAATCCCTAAAAGCGTATGATGCATCTCAACCTACACTGGCTATATAGTTCTGGAACACAAGGATTATTCCCAAGGATCACACCCTCCACTAAATAGCAGATGAGTCCCCATCCTTGGGTTCACTCGATGTTGAATCCTACTCCCAACTGAATAGGCACTGAACTGATTAACTGAACTGAACTGATACTAATGGTATTTTTTAGTGGAGCTAAACTGAGTTCACTGATTTTTGTTAACTGACTAAATGCTACTGAGATCTGAGGACTGACGGAGAGTACTAAAGTTACTAAGATTTCTGGGAATACTGAGGTTACCGAGATTACTGAGTACTGATGTTACTGAGGTCACTGAGATTACTGAGTAGGACTAGACTGATAATGAGTTTACTAAGTTTTCCTGAGTCATAAGACTAACTGAATTCTAAGGATCACGGCTTGACTGAGAGTATCGTGAAAACATGACACTAGCTATAGGCACACAACTAAATTATCGGGTACAAGTACCCCCAGGACTCGATAGCATGAAACTGATAGGCATGACACTTCTTGAACATATGACCAATATCAACAATTCATAATACAATAATTTAGGGATTTCATAAAGCACATGGTTATCATAGTCTTGTACATGAATGGAATTGCATATAAACATGTCATACTTTCATCAACATAATCTCATGGAAATTTTCTCAACCATTCATAATGCACACAATATCATGGAAGTCATTCTTAGTCATAAGGTAAAGCATACACTTATCACTTGGGTCACAATTAAGCTATAATGCATAATTTCTATTCTCTTAGGCATTTTATCAAACCCCTAGGATGAATGACTTAGGGCATAGGCATGACCATCAAATTAATACAAAAAAACTCTATATTTCAACATAATTTCACATGTTTCAGACCATATACTAGCATAGGTTCATGAACAAAACATAAAGATTCCAAATTGGAAATCATACAACCATAATCACATGAACATAATCAACCCACAACAAAATATTCACAATACAAGATATAAAACTTGATTATTGGGCTTCATGTATGAAAGAAATCCATGAATGAACACTGTACATACCTTAGTTCTTGATTCTACGAAGATTGACGAAGAGATTCTTGAATTTGAGTCTTGGATTTAAATCCCCAATTGAAAATCCTAACTTGTTCTTGAGAGAAACTTGAGAGAAACAATATATTTTGGGTGAATTATGGCTAAATAATTTGTTATTGGGTATATATAGGGGTGAGAAATTGACCCTTTTAACCCTTGGACGCGTATTTTAATTCTGTGAAAATTTCCCGACCTGGACCTTTGGCGCGACGCGACGCTATCGCTCAATGTCACTGGAATTTGACAACTCTGAATTTGAGCCTTGGCGCGTCATGCCATAATTACAGAGGCTCACTGTATTTTGACGATTTCCATTTTGGCTGGCTCCGTGATGCATTGATGGCTCTGGTGGCACACTGTCTTACAAAAATGGCTCTAACTCTTCGCCCGGGTGTCGTATTTGGGCTAATTTGATATCAATGGAAAGGTTATTCAATTTTCCACTTGATAAAAAGTAAAAATATTGAAAATACCATATGTATAAAATCGGATTCATCTTTGAAACAAGTCTTTAATATTTCTGGATGATTTTAAGCTAGGTAGAAGTACAGGGTATTACACCCTAATCCTATGCTTTTCGAATATGTATGAAGCTGTGAGAGTACAATAGTCAGGGGTTGATTTTAATTTTTTGATTCTCTCTCTCCCATACCCTCTTTCCTAGCTCTTTTATTCCAAGTAAGGCTGCAGTTTTAATTTTTTTTCTTATTTATATATAGAATAGAATTTGATTCTATGAATATCTTGGGTCTCCTTTATTTTCCCCAATATTTGAATTAATAGTTAGGGATTTGTTGCCTAATTTCAGAATTTGGTTTATGCTTTATATGCTTTCCGACTTTCTTGTTGATTTCTTCCATCTTCATTTAAATTACAGATTCAGTCTTCTACCTCTATGTGTTCTGTGTTGTTTGTATTTTTGGCTCTAAGATTTGATATTTTTTTTCTTGTATATATATGGTCTAAGTTAAATTTCTTCCAGATTTAGAAAGTTATTAGTTTTTTTTGTTATACGTTAACAAATAATAACTTGGAACTTATTAACAATCCATGGTTATTGAAACTTAAGTAAAATTTTGAACTCCAGTAAATTTTTCAACTTCAATTGACAAAGCTTTGAACTACAACACAATTTGTTGGAGTTGTTCCATGTCTTAGAAATATTTTCATCCTAAATATTTTTCTGCATTAAAGGAATGATTAAATGTTAATAGCTTCTAAAATAGTAATTAATATTTAATAGCAGGTTTAAAAGTGGCTATGGATGGTTTTAGAAGAGGTTAAGGTAGAACGACCAAGTACTGGGGAATGTAATTAGACAATATATAACACAGTCTCACCTTACTAAGAACATGATGTTAGATAGAAGGGTGTAGATGACACGGAGTACGATATAAGGTTAGTAGGTAACAATATGTCACCTCACTATTCGTTCTTATTAGAAATCATAGTAATGCTTAACTATCTTGTCCTTTGATTTCTATTACTATATGTTGATTTTTTGTACCTCAATTATCACAGAAAACTAGTGAAAACAACAACTCTTCCTTTGAGTTAGGGGTAAGGCATATGTGCGCTTTGCCCTCTTTAGAGCCTATTTTATGAAATTACACTACATACATCATTGTTGTTGTTGTGATCTTAGAAAGTTTAAAAGTGATTATTTGTCAAAATGCAAACTAACTTTAAAAGAACTAAGTCTATTAACCTACTAGGCCCAAATTCAATAGGTTTTTATCTAAAAACAATATTGGGCATTTGACACTAACCCCGTCAATATTAGGAGAGTGTTTATCTAATGGTATATTTTGATTATATATTTAATAATTTACCTTATGTATTATCAATTTTTATGTGTTAAAATGCTACCAAACCAATAATATATTGATTGATTTGGTTTGACTTAATGGTTGATTAATGGCTCAGTTACCAGTTAGACCTTTTCAAATTTGATATAAGTTGGGGTTGGCGGCTAGTTTGATATCACAAGTTTTGATTGAGAAATCTTTGTTGGGTGTGGGTGGAGATGGGATTCCTTGTTTTTGTTTTTAGTATAGTTGTTTATATAATGTACATGTCGTGATCCAGAAATATTTTAAATTAAACAGTATATTAGTAATTTGGTCAAAGTGGTGGCCAATCACCGTGATATTTGCTAATATATATTCAAAGACAACATTCTGTACTTGCCTTCTTTTATTATTTGGTAGTTCAAATTTTGGTTCCATGGGTTTGGATATTAAGATAATTCAACGACCATGGCTAGTCATGACTTGTAAAAGTGTTATTTGGGAAAATATATAGATTGATTATGAGGTATGGTAAGACTTCAGGGAAAAATTTTCTACTCAGCAGAATGCCAACATAATTAAGCTTTTAGTGGCTGGGAATTGGTGCATACTAAATGAGTTATGTTGCAGTTTCTATTTCAATTCGGTATTATCTGTTGGAAATATTAGAGATTCCAGTTAAATTGTTTTATCCTTTGAGAATGCTCTGAAGAAAGTTTGTTTATTGTAAGATGACAAGACTTTGTTAGCTGTTGTTGGTTAGGAAATCTCAGGAGGTGATTCTGCTGCCTATTGTCTCTTTATTTTCCTTCTATGAAAACAGTTATCCATTACAAGTTTAGTGTAGTAATTATCTCTTAAAAACTTTATGTTTGTATATATGTTGGACTTGCATGACATGTCAATCACTATTTGAAATAAATAGTATATTGTTTACTCATAGTAGTACTAAGGAGAAAGAAAGAGTGATGCATTACAGTCATATACAACATAAAAAAAGAGCAAGTTGATTATTCAGATTCAGAGAACCTCTAATTTTACAAAACTTAAATTTTCTGAAAAACAAATGGTCATTGAACATTGTAAGTAGGGCCATAATTTGAAGCTTAAGAATTTTGAATTCTTATTTCTTTAATGTTATGAGTTCTGAATTAATAAATGATATATATTTAACTGGTTTTCAAAATAAATGTAGAGTTTGAACCAAAGCCAGTGTCATACATGGCTTGTTTTGAAGTTCTTTTTTGAGTGATTTTTTTGCTTGATGTTGGTGATTTGAATATTTGATTTAGTATTCTTGTACGTGATCTGTACCTTCTTTGATGAGTGGTGAAAAGAACCTCTTTTTCTCTCGATTTGTATGATTCTAAAACTTGCGCAAATCATTGGTTTGTGGTATTTGTTTTTGTGTTCTTTTAACTGACCTGAAGTCCTACATTGACACGTTAAACAAGTTATTTTCTTTTAATGAGCTCATTATGTTTACTTATGTAAATCCTTAAAATTATTATAATGTTTTCTTTCTTAATTTAGAGTTTAACAATTTTAAATTATGTGATTTTTGTATAGATGGATCGTAGATGGAAATATAAGATGACTAATGTTGGTCATGTGGGGTTGAGGCCTAAATTTATATTTGGTGTCGACGGTTTTGTGGACTATGCAATGACACTAGAACCTTTTCAACTTGATGGCTTGGTTAAGTGTCCTTGTAGTAAATGTAAATATAGGAATTATGAAAAACTTAATTTTTGTTAAGATTCATCTTTATCGAAATAAGTTTAAAGAAGATTATACAGTGTGGACTAGTCAAGGAGAAGTTGATAATACCTTTGACAGATCTCAACACTATGTTGTTGGTGAAAGTTTTTGGGCAGTGGAACCTGAAATCCAAAATTATAGAATGCATGACATTATTCGAGATTCGTATGGGATGAATTCTGATTTTAAATCTGGAGACCATGTTGAAGAAGCTCCCAATGATGAATCTAAACATTTCTTTGAACAGTTGGAAGCTTCTAGTCGGCCTCTATATGAAGGGAGTGAAATGATCCTCAGATTGAAATGATCCTCAAGGGGAAACGGACTCTGTGATTGACCTTATGCATGAATTAGTTGACCCATATCTAGAGATACCAGATAATTTCTACAAGGAAAAGAGGTTGGTATAAAAGTTAGGATTGTCATCGATGAGAATTGATTTTTGCTAAAATGGTTGGATGTTAAACTACAAGGATGACATTGATCTATAATCTTGTAAATTTTTTCAAAGATCTCATTTAAAGAAATATCCTAATGAGAATAAAGTCATTGTTAAGGCGATGCATTACTTACCTCTTAGACTAAGGCTGAAGAGGTTATACGCATCAAATAAGTCATCTCCTCATATGAGATGGCATTATGAAAATAGAAGAACACCTAGTGTTATGTGTCATGCATCTGATGGAGAGGCCTAGAAGCATTTTGATAGAACATATCCAGAGTTTGCAGCCAAACCACGAAATATTAGGTTGGGTTTATGTTCGGATGGATTCACTCCATATTCTGTTTTTGTTGCACCCTATTCTTGTTGGCGTATATATTTCACACAATATAATCTTCCACCTGAGATATGCAAGACCAGTCCTTATATATTTCTAAATTGCAATATTCATATCCCACGTAATCCAAAAATCATGATTGAAGTATACTTCCAACCTTTGATTAATGAGTTGAATCAATTGTGGGTTGAAGGGTTGAAACATTTGATGTGTTGGTTAAGAAAAATTTGAATTTGAGGGTTGTCTTAATAAGGACATTTGTGATTTTTCTACATACGGAATTTTGTTTGGGTGGATGAGAGCTGGCAAGTTAGCCTGCCCTTACTGTATGAAAAATACTAAATCATTCACTTTGAAACATAGCCGAAAAAATTATCGGTTTGATTGTCACCATCAATTTTTTCCTATGGATCATGAGTTTAGGAATATGAAAAATGCATTTAGAAAGAATACGATTGAACGAGACTGTCCACCTCCAATCTTTACGAGAGAACAAGTTTGGGAGACGGTTCGACATTTTCCAGAGGTTTCAGAAGAACAACCGTACAAATTTGATGGGTATGGTGTTTCACATAATTGGACAAAAAAGACTATATTTAGGGAATTATCATATTGAAAGGATCATATTCTTCGACATAATCTTGATCCCATGCATGTTGAAAAATGAAAAATGAGTTTAGGAATATGAAAAATGATTTAGAAAGAATACGGTTGAATGAGATGTCCACCTCCAATATTTATGGGAGAAAAATTTTGTGAGAGGGTTCGACACTTTCAAAAGGTTACAGAAGAACAACCGTACAAATTTAATGGGCATGGTGTTGCACATAATTGGACAAAACAGACTATATTTTGGGAATTATGATATTGGAAGGATCATCTTCTTCGACATAATCTTGATCCCATGCATAGTGAAAAAAAATACTTTAATAATTTATTCAACACAGTAATGGATGTCAATGACAAGACAAAACACAATATTAAAGATATAATGGAATTACCAGAATATTGTAGGCAAAAAGAGTTGTGGTTGCAGGAGAAATCAAACAAAAAGATCTTCAAGCTTAAGGCTAGATATTCATTTACAATGGACCAAAAGAGTAAGATATGTGAATGGGTTGAATAGCTGAAAATACCTATTGGTCATGCTTCATATTTGGGAAAGCGTATTGATATGGAGCACGAAAAGTTATTTGGTATGAAAAGTCATGATTGTCATGTTTTCATGGAAACGTCCCCATAGCATTTAGTAGCTTTCCTGAAAGAATCTAAAAACCCATGACTGAAATTAGTTTATTTTTCAAAGACTTGTGTTCCAGCACATTGACGAAAGAGAACCTGGTTCGGATGGAACAAAATATTCCTATAATTACAAATAAGCTAGAGAAAATTCTTCAACCTAGATTTTAGGATGTGATAGAACACCTTCCTGTGCATTTTGTGCATGAAGCTCGTCCTGAAGGTCTGGTTCAAGGTCGATGGATGTATCTATTTAGGAGATAACTATTGTAAATGTTAATATATTCCTCTCCATTAATTTTTTTTTAGAATTATCATAATATAATATTATATAGGACTACTGGCAAGAATAAATGGAGTATTAAGCAACAACATAGAATTGAAGGCTCAATGTGCAAGCCTATCTTGCTAAGGAAACAGTCAATTTTTATTCGTATTACATTGGAAGTTATGTTTAATGTTCACAAAATAGACTCAATTGTCACGATGATGGTGGTGAGGTTGCAAAAGAGCCACTATCAATCTTCAATCAACCAGGCGAAGGTTCAAAAAATCGTACAAGGAGGCATCTCAGTTCAATGGAGTTTAAGTCTGCATCAATACAATTTCCCTCAAGTTAAACCATTTCTTGAGTAAGTTGTTATTATTTTGCATTACATATGCAATTACAAGACAAAGCGACTGAATCAATTTCCATCCTATTTGATAGCTACTTTGTTAAGTTGTATGGCAATAATAAAGTGCTTGACTATTTTTCAACATGGTTTAAAGATTATGTAAGTGTTGCATTTTTTTCATAATGCTATAATTATTAGAAATTCCATGTTGATTAATGTTAATTTTCTATTCTCAACTATTTATAGGTTTATGATACAATAAATGGTCAACTTGACAAATTTTTGAAGGATTTATCTTGGGGGCCATTAAGGTCTATTCTATGGACAAGTATCTAGTGAATGGTTTTAAATTCATTACCAAAGAATTCTCTAAACATAAAAAACTAATAATAGTGGAGTTTGGGTAAAAGGTGATAATGGAGATCAAAATGGGGTTGATTATTATGGGGTACTTAAGGAGATTTTAGAAATGGAGTATTCTGGTTGGCTAGAAAAAAAAATTGTATTGTTTAGATGCAGGTGGTTCGACCCTACCCCAAATAGATGAATGAGGTAAATCAAATAATATAATATTATCGAAGTAAGGAACACAAGGGAGTATGGGGCGTACGATACTTTTATCATTGCACATAACGCGAAGCAAGTGTATTATGCTACTTATCCTTTGCGTCCAAATAAATCGAATAGGTGGGCGGTGATCAAAATCAAGCCTATGGTTCAAGTGGAATTTTAAAATATATTAAATGTTTCATACTAGACGGATGACATATCATTTGTTCACCAACCAGCTGATGCTAACTTAGAAGATAATTTAGAGTATCCTAAACACATAATAGAATAGGTTGATATAGAAGAAGTAGAATTGGCAAATAAAGAGGTGGATAAATAAAATAATAAAAATGAAACAATCAATAAGGAAGAATGGCTCGAAGAGGTAAGAGGGTCAGAAGAGGATGAATGGTCAGAAAAGAAAAGAGGATCAGAAGAGGAGGATGACGATGAGGAAGAATAATAATTTGAACACATCTGCATTTTTTGTTTTTGTTTGATTTAGTTTATTCTTTTTTTACTTCTCTAGTTTGATCAATGTGTTTATTTTTCTCGAGGGACATGCACAACAGACTCATCATAGAGCTTGACAGCTATGGTTATGGTTTATTTATTTTTACAAAATGTATTTAGTTTATGAATATCTCATAACGGTCTTAGCTTTAACCTATAAATGTTTAAATTTTGGAATATAATTTTAATCTAAATTCTGTTGTAAGGATCCTTTCTCAAATCATCTAAGATATTTATAGGGGTGCTATCATGAGTTGGGGAAAGATGCCAGGCAATCTCAAAAGACAAATTTTGTTGGAGTTTAGGGTATATACTTTTCTGCACTCTTCTTTTCCTTATTTTGTTGTCCTTAGATATGTTAAAGTATATTCCATGATCTTGTAAGCTTGTTTGGATTATTAATTCTTTTTATGGACCAAAAGGGAGATAGACAAACTACTTGTTTTATATCGATCGACATACATAGGAACTAATTAGTCCATGGGGTTCGTTTAAGTGTTGGTAATGTCTTGTACAACTACTTATAATGCCTTGAATAAATTGCTCATGGCACACTTCTTGTTACTTCATTAGGTGTATTTGAACAAGTGTAAAAGGCGATAAGATACCAAGAACATATATACTATGTGCATGCTTTGGTTGGTTTTGGTTTAGTACTAAATTTTTTGAGATTTAGTACGTAATTGTTGGTGGTTTTTATAGATTGTTCTTATGCTGGTCTTCAAACTATTGGTAACCCTTACTCTTTTCAGTGTTGTTTCTTCAAGAAATGAATGTTAAGATTTTGTGTGTTATATTCTTGTATGTTTATGGTTTATTTGGAGTTCACGTTGTCCAAGAAAATAATATGTGGTAATTTTGAAGGATCCAACATGAGTGCAGCAACATTTTTGGAGAGTCCAAACAACTTAGATGGTTTGTGCCTAGTATTATTCTAAGAGAACTTTGGCAAGTGATACACACTTCATTCATAAAACCATAGTTGTCATGTGCTTTAGTGTACCCTATTCTTTTAGTTATCATTGTGTTGTGCCTCTTTTATAATTGTTTAAACAAGGAGCTAGGGAACCGCCCTCCTATTCAATAACTGGCTCATTAGGGAATTTAAAGATAACCTTACGGGTCCGATAGTCTAAGTACATATAGCACTAGTGCAACCAATCCATCCCCAATATAATATTAAAATCCACCATGTCTAATTCAAACAGATCTACCAAGGTCTCCCGACCACCCACAGATACCACACAACCCCTATAGACTCTTCTACCCACCACAAAGTCACCCACTAAAGTAGAAATAGAAAAAGGGTATGAAACACACTCGGGACCAAAACCAAAATACACAGCCATAAATGGTGTCATATAAAAGAGAGTGGACCTCGAATCAAGTAAATAGTACACATCACAAGAAAGGAGTTTCAGCATAGAGATAATGACATCAAGTGATGACTCAGACTCCTGACAAGTAGTGAGAGCATATAGTCGGTTTTGACCAGTGTCGGAGCTAGATGGGGAACCCGTTGGTGTCAAAGCTGAAGAAGAGGAAACAAAAACCTTATTTGCCCCAAAAGAAACCTTACCAACAGGACAATTTCTATGCATATTCCCTGACTGACCACAGTTGAAGCACTTGTCCCTTCCCTCATCACAAAAACCCAAATACAATCGACCATAAAATCTACAGGAAGGATATGATGGTGTTGATTGGGTTCTACTAGACTGGTACTGGGCACCCTGTGCCCTATAATTATTGCCACTTTACAAATATTTGTCCCCAGACGGCATTGGGTAGAGAGCTTTAGCCATCGAGTGAGACCCAAAATTTCCCCACCTCTTCTTGGGCTACTTTCTACCATCCCTGTCACTCTGTTGTTGTCTACCACCTCTTCTTTCTCTACCTATCTCCCATCTCCACCTGCTTTTTCAACTCTTTCTCAACCTGCTACATATACACAACCAGTCTTGAGATTTCCATATCTTTGTTCAACAAGGAAGCCTTACTCTCCAAAATTAAGTCTTGGGATAACCCAGAAGCAAACTTCCTCATTCTATCCCTCATGATAGAAACCAACTACAAAACATACTGCGATAACTGGTGAAACTTGAAGGCATACTCCTTGACTGACATCTTATGTTATTTCAAGTTAAAAAACTTTTTCTCTTTTTCCTCCCTCAACTCTTGAGGAAAGAAGGGGTCCAAAAAAGCACTAGAGAAATTATCCCATAGGGATGACTCAGCGTCGTCACCCATTGATTGTTTTCATTCCTCATACCCAGCTTCGTCACCCATTGATTGTTTTCATTCCCCATACCATTGGTAGGCTATATCAATCAGTTAGTAGGCAACAAATTCCATACCCTTCATGTTAGTAGCATGCATTATGCAAAAGATCTTCTCTATCTCATCAATAAAACCTTGAGGATCCTCCTTAAAGACATGAAGTAACAGAAGCATATCACTCAGACTGAGATTCTACCAATTGAGCCAACATATGAATAGATTGATAAAACTCAGCATTCATCATATCAGCCTGAGGATCTCGAGAAGGACTGAAGGGGATCGGTGGAACTCCAGAAAGGCAATCAGGAACTGGACCTCATAAGCAGGATGTGTCCCATCACCATTGTACTTGGATAGGATAGAGGAGTTTCCATGAGCTTCAGATCATCAGGGAGGCACGATCTGAAAAGCAAACAAAAGGGAATTAGAGAAGATTTCAGGACCTTAGACTCTAAATCCCAAAAATAGAACACAAGTAAGAAAAATATTCCTAAATGCCTTGTAGCCTCTCCCTTATGAGTGTGGCATGCTACACACTCTTAAAAGTGACTCTACGCGGCATGAATTTATGGACACACAATTGACCATGAAGCTAGCATTCTGACATCAATCTGACATGACATAAACCAGGGACTAGTTGTGTAGGGTACGTCAAATCGAACCAGGACCGAAGACCACCCCTAATACCCCACCATTAACCACTCTACTACCCATGTCGAATGAATTCTGAATATATAACAAGATAAAACAATAATAATCTAAAGACATTACATAAGTTCTATAACCATAACCAAATAGTCACAACTAAATATCAAACCAATACCAATCCTAATGCTAACACTAATACCGCCACCGCCCATAACCATAGTATTCCGACAAAGCCTCTAACTAGAATCAAAGAATATTCGATCGGGATAAGCCCCCGACCATATCCAAAACAAAAACCAAGGAAATAATAATAATGAAAAGAATTCCATAGCATGAAATGGACTCTTCCAGAGTATGGAAGCTCACCGCTTCAATCTGACTCAAAGTTATTCCCAAATCTAAGTCACTGAGCAAAAGGAATAGAAGTATAGTCGATTCCTACATCGAGTGAGGAAACAGCACCCAAAGACAATTAGTAGAGTGAATGCTAGCATATAATTCAGGGATAAAGATAAAATAATGCCATCATTCAAACCAAATCAAATAACCATATGCAATCACATATATACATATAAATATACCATGCTAACGTAGGGAACAAGGTTTAGCATGAATTTAAATCTTATCCTGGATTGTGTAACTTAACCGTCATAAATCCACACACGAGCTATATGCTTTAGTATAACCCCTTGAACCTGCCCCAGTGCGTTAGTCGCACGAACTAGATATATTATAGGGGTTAGGGATTCCCGTGTTCCTTTTGCCCTCTATGATACATACAAACAAGTATAGACTGGGGGGATTATTGTGTACCCCATAAGCCTAAGGTCACGAAGACCAACCCTCATGTTGGCAAACATGAGTTTTCAGTGTTCGTCCTTTGGATTCACACCTTCACGGATAGCTATCACAACCCGCTATTATTGCCCAATTAAAACATTTATCACATAACCAAACCACTAATTCTAGGATTCAATTATCAAGGCATTATAAAGTGGTATCATCATACCGACCATAGCTTGCAAGCAATGTCATTAGCCAACACTTAGGGGATTCCCATGTACCTCATCGACTCCACTATTAAAATCACTTGGGGGATTCCCATGTACTCCCCAAGGTTTTTAATTCAATTCAATTTATGGCCACCAAGGCCCTTTTAAAGCCATTCATCAATCATTAACATTTTTATGCCAAGCCTTAGTTCAGAACAAAATTCAAACTTGTGACAATATCATTCTCATTGACAATTTCACAAATAGGTTGAGGACATGCCATTATCAAAGCCAAAATCATCAAATTGAGGGTTCAACCATGACCCCTCAATTAAATCATCAATCCCATTCACCCATATTTTTGAACCATAATTGAAAACATGTAAAGTCATAATTTAAAACATACAAAATAATATTCAGTAGTATGCATTTAAACCTCTCAACCTTGGTTTCAAAACCGCCATTAATGATTTGTGGACAATGCTTTAAACATATGTTTTTATTAAACTAACAATGACGGAAGAGTCACGTGCCTTAATTATAAAGATTCATGGAGAAAAATTGATCCTTAATCCCTTAGATGGCCACTTTGGAGAAACCCTAGCCAATTTTTCTTGAGAGGATTTTGATAGGGTAAAGAGGATGTTTATTTTTTTTAAGGTATGGAATGAATGACCAAAAAGTGTTATAGGGTCGTGGGGTTTTAAGGGTTTTAAGTGAGAAATGTCTAAAATGCCCCAAGCTAAAAACTATAAAAGACCGCAGGTGGTTACGAGTCGACCCCTGAACTCGTGATAACAACATACAACTCGCACCCTTTAGCCATCACCAATATAGTGAGTTGGACATCCATACACTGTCCACCATACCACTCCATGACCCATAATTGTTACCTAACCATAGGACTCGTATGGTCTAGTTGTATGCAAGACAGAACCTAAGGGATTAGACACTGGACAATTTACTACTCAACCCTACCACTCGTAACCTATCCTCATGACTCTTAGTAAGCTACTCATACTTAGAGCCAAGTCAAGTCACTAAGTTTCTAATTTGGTTAAGGTTCATCCTCATGACTCGTCACCACTACTAACAACTCATACCACTAAGTCGTTACCATGATCGAAACCCAACCATCGACCACTAGACACCTAACATCTAGGGTCACCAGACTCATACCCACACGATATGACTCGTATGATGAGTCGTTACTAGGACAGTGAGCTAAAAGCTCAAGAATTTTCCAAAGGCCAGAATCGAGGGTGTTACACCACAATAGTCCAATAAAACCTCTAACAAAATAAATACCAGTAAAATATCAATACAAGCCCCCAGCTATAGCCAAAACATATAAAATAAAGTATAAGATAAGGGAAACCAAAACATGAAATAAAGTCTTCCAAGGGATGGAAGCTCTCCACTTCAAGTCAACTCTCGATCTAACCAAGAACACCTGATCACTATGTAGTAAAGGTAGACTTTCCTTTAGACCCTGCATCGTGTTGGGATACAGCATCTGAAGATGTTTATCGATTGGAGTGTTAGCATGTAATGCAGTAATAAAGTCATAAAGCAATGCCATAATCCTTATTATGATTACTAGTGTAACACCCTAAATTTTTCAAGCTCTAGGCCTCTTAAAATATAGACCATGAAGTTAGATTTTGATGCTACAAGCCTCGTCTTAATTTGATGTCATGGCAAGAAGTTACGAAAGATTTCCCTTAATGGCGTGATTTAATTCTATGAATGCGACTCAAGGTAACAAGTCGTAACCACTCATGATAATTCCTTACGAGTCGTAGTCACTCTAGTGGATCCCTTAAATATAGCCAAGTAACTACGACTCCTCACTATGACCTATAATCATTGGATACAAGTTGTATGGAAGGATTCGTTGTCACAATAGTATGTAATCCAAAACAAATTTAACCAAGTGGTTATTAGTCCAATAGATGACTCGTATCTAGACATTACGAGTTGTTATGAAGACTTATAGCCTGACCAAGAAAGGATTCAAGCATCAATCCTCATGATTTGGTAGTTTTACAAGTGACTTAGACATATATGAAGACCCCAAATATATCCTAACTTATAGACAAGTCGAAAGATCCTTTGGCAATTAAATTCTTGAGAAAAATATAACTATGGTCAAATTCAAACGATCATAACATTTTTTATACTGCTAATTTATAATCTCAAGACCCAACAATAGATAAATAATTGAATTATATTTCAAACGATACCAATTTTTCCTTAATCCAATATCAAGGTGAAAATTTATAGTTAAATTACTAAAGCACTGTCAAAGTTGCCAGTAATTACGACTCTTGATGATGACTCGTAGCAGACCCTGTGAGTTGTCAGGAGGAGTCAACGTCATAGAAGTAGGGGTTGCTAATGATGACTCAAGCCACGAATCATGGCCAGACCCTACGAGTCATGGCCAAACTTGTCGGGGCAACTTTCAGACATTTTCCAGATGATTTCTAAAGGGTTATTTGGTTTTTTCCTATTCTTTTAACCCCAAAACTATGTCATTTCACATACACTCACACCCAAAACAAGAGTTATCAAGCATAAATATTACCCTATACTATCATAACACAAAAAACATTCATCAAAGAACAAAAAGGGGTGATTCATTTCTTCCAAAACCAACTAGGGTTCTTCAAGTTCAATCCCAAGAAATTTATCCAAGGCTTCTACATTCAGGTATGTGGGGTATTCATCAATGGGTTCCTTCCATCCATTGAGTCCCAAAAATAACCTTTTTGGTTCAAGTATGAATTTAATCTATGTTTTTTTAGTAATTTGAATTCAAGCCAGGTAACCTATTTTCACATGTAAATTAGGTTATTTCATGCTTTGAATTTCAATTACCCATGTCATATTCAATTTCTCCCATGTCAAATTATCAGGTTAAGAAATAAAACCATGTGAAGTTATTATACTCCCAAGTTTAACACATCCCCATGTTCAAATTCATGTATCTCATTCATTTATTGAAATGTATTATGTTTTTGGGCCTCTTAATTATGACTTCCAACCAATGTTTTAAGTGTTGTTATCGTATTTTTATATTATTCAGTACTTGAGGTTTATGAACAACCAATACTTATATGTTTTTACATGTATTAATTTTTAAGTAACAAGTCAGTCAGACCATGCTTTTTTTTATCAGATTGAGATTATCATGTTCATGTTGAGCACATATCAGTACAGTACCATGTCATGTTAAACAAATAATAATACCAGTGTCATTTAGTTGGGAGTCACTTAACACCGAGTGAACGCAATGATAACGGCTCCTAAGTCAGTTAGGCATAAGTCATTAGTAGCAGTCCCTAAATTCTAGACATACGACACCATCGTAAATAATAAGGGTCCCCTTTCAGTTAGGCATGCCACCCTCATCCTTTGACACATCAACTTTATGGATCCACATCGTTAGTCATATGTTAGTGCTCCTATCAAGGTACCATCACCCTTCCAACTGGGGTTACAGGTTGGATCCCAATAGCTCAGATTGGGGCATTTCAATTTTAGTAAGCTCCCATGGTCTCAGTTTCATGTTCAGACTATAAAAGATCAATTTTACATGACCAAGGGAATAGTTATTAAATATTCAGATACTCATGTCATATAGATTATCTCAGTTCATGATTTACTTGGTCTTGCATTCTCAGTTTTACATGTTCACACATCCATGTTTAGTTTCCACATGTATTTCAGTTAGTCCTTACCTCACGTACTAGTATATTCAAAGTACTGATCGCATACTTTTATTTTGTGCTATGTTGTCTTATAACATAGGTTCGGACGCACAGTTCCCCGACCATCCTTAGACAACTCAGTATTTCCAAGCAACATCAGTGGTGAGTCCTCATCCATTAAGGATGTGACATATTATTATAGTTATTTAGGTATTTCTTTATGTTCAATCAACCGAAGTTAGTTGGAAGTTTTTCCCTTCAACTCCTTATGATTTTAGAGGCTTTCCGACAGCCAATCTAGTGTTCAGACTTTCAGACTTGTTTTAGTTTCTTTATCAGTTGTTCAAACATGATAGTATTGCTTATTAGTATTTTATTAGTTTATATTTAGTATATGTTATTTCATTACTATTTTATTCAATGCTAAAAGAAGGTACCAGATCATGGGTTAGCTTGGGGTCACTTGTAGCCTTAAGCATCATGTCATGATTAGGGGGTAGCCTCGAGTCATGACAAAAGTTGGTATCAGAGCTTAAGGTTTTAAAGTGTCCTAGGGTATCTGAAAGACGTGTTGAGTATATTCTTGTGCATAGGTGTGATACGCACCATACTTATGGGCAAGAGGTAATGAGATATTTTAGGAAAATTTCCCTTCTTTCTATATTCATGTCGTGCAAAAGAGAATGAGCTCTATTGAACTCCTTTTCAAACTAGTTCTTCATTCTATTTATAGAAAATGCCTCCCAAAAGAAACAACAAAAGCAGGAATGGGGATCAGCCCACACCACCACCTGTTTGAGAAGATCCCCTAAACGAACATGTTTCTCACACTGAGTTTAGGGCCTCTTTCAAAACCCTGGCCTATTTTGTGGCTGCTCAGAATAACCAGCATGATTTTTCCCCAACTAATAAAGTGATGAATATGGTTGTATCTAGGATCCAAGACTTTACTCGGATGAATCCACCGGTATTTTTTGGATCCAAGTCTGAGGAGGATCCACAGGAGTTTCTAGTCTATATGCAGAAAGTGACAGACATTATGGGTGTCACTGGTAAGTTACAAGGGGTGTCTCACACTTGGTTCAAGCAATCAAAGGAGGACATCAGTGTTGAGGCAGGGCCTATAAAATGGGAGAAGTTTTCTATTGCCTTTTTAGATAGGTTCTTCTCACTAGAGTTAGGGAGGCTAAGTTGCAGGAGTTTATCCATTTGAAAAAAGGTGACATGAGTATGAAGGAGTACTCACTCAAGTTCACTCAGTTGATGAGGTATGATCCAATGATGGTGGCTGATTCTAGGTCCAGGATGAGTAAGTTTATGTTTGGTGTATTTGATAGTGTAGTCAAAGAGTGTAAAAAAACCATGTTCATTAAGGATATAGACCTTTCTAGGCTGATGTTTCATGATCAATAGACTGAGAAAAAGAAACTCAAAGAGAAGGAAAGTGAGAATAAGAGGGCTAGAACAAGTAGCTTTAACTTTTCTCAGCCAAGGTCGGAGGGTAGTAACCATTCACAGTTCTACTAGAAATTTTTAGCTCCAGCCCCATCTTTAGCCAGTGCACATGTGCCTAAGTTCAGGAAGCACAGTAGAGATAAAGTACCAGGATTTAAGTCTCAAGGTAGTGTGAACAGTGGTTGCACCAACCCACTCTATAGGAAGTGTGGTAAGAATAGTAAGGGTGAGTGCAGAGCAGGTAGTGATATGTGTTTTGGGTGTGGCAATCCTAGCCATAGGATAAGGGAATACCCTTTGGGTGTGTGGAAGGGTAAAAATAATCATCGATAGGGCTAGGCTAACTCCTCAGTAGGCTGCCCCATTTATCAGGGTGCCATATCCAGTGCCATCAGTAGGCAGTGCTAGAATAGACTATATTTTCTCAAAACTCGACATAAAGGGGAAATTTCTCTTGATGTGGTTACAGGTACGTTACAAGTTTTCCATCTTCATATATATGCATTGTTAGACCCCAGATCTTTACTTTTCTTTGTGACTCCATAAATAGTCATGGACTTCGGTGTCAGTCCCGATATATTAATAGAGCCTTTCCTAGTGTATACCCCAGTGGGTAAGTTTATTATAGCCAGATGGGTATATAAAATTGCCCGATCAAGGTGTATCAGAAAGTTACCTTGAATTATGGAGTTAGAGATGACCAATTTTGATGTCATTCTCAGTATGGATTAGATCAACTCATTCTATGCCTCAATTGATTATAGAAATAGAATTGTCCAGTTCCAGTAGCTTAATAAGTCCATTATTGAATAGAGAGGTAGTATTTCTATGACTAAGGGTCAATTTATTGCCTATCTTAAGGCAAGAAAGATGATATCCAAGGGATGTATTTATCATCTCATCCGAGTCAAAGACTCAAATTCTGAAACTCCGAGTCTTGAGCTAGTTCCAGTAGTGAATGAATTTCCAGATATATTTTCTAAAGATCTTCCTGGATTTCTCTTAAAGGAAAATTAACTTTGAAATAGATATCCTTCCAGATACCCAGCCTATCTCTATTCCACCTTACAGAATGGCTCCAGTTATGCTCAAGGAATTGAAAGAACAGTTGAAGAATCTCTTAAAAAGGGTTTTATTAGGCCTAGTGTTTCCCCATGGGGTTCTCTAGTCCTCTTCAAGTTCAAGAAATATAGTTCCCTCAGAATGTGCATTGACTAAAGTCAGTTGAACAAAGTCACAATCAAGAATAAGTATCCTCTCCCCATAATTGATAACTTATTTGACCAAATTCATGGTGCAAGTTATTTTTCTAAGATAGACCTCTGATCTAACTATCATCAACTTAGAGTCTGAGAATGAGACATTTTGAAGACAACCTTTAGAACTCGGTATGCTCACTTCAAATTCCTAGTTATGTCTTTTAGACTAACGAATGCTCTTGTATCTTAAATGGACTTGATGAATAGGGTGTTCAAATAGCACTTGGACATGTTCATCATAGTCTTTATTGATGACATCCTCGTTTATTCTTATAGTGAAGGTGATCATGCATACCATTTAAGGGTTGTATTGCAGACCCTTATGGATCATCAGTTATTCGCTAAGTTCAGTAAGTACGAATTTTGGTTGAGATCAGTAACTTTCCTTGGACATATCATTTTTGGTGATGCCATTAGAGTTGATTATCAAAAGACCAAAGCAGTAAGAAACTATCCTAGACCTATCTCTCTATTTAGGAATTTCTTGGATTTAGCTAGCTATTATAGATGGTTTGTTGAAGGGTTTTATTCTATTGATTCTTCTCTATCTCGACTAACCCAGAAGAAAGTCAAATTTTAGTGGTTAGATTCCTATGGGAAGAGTTTTCAAGAGTTGAAGACTTGACTCACTTTTACTTCAATCTTGACTTTACTAGATGGGTTTGTAGTTTATTGTGATGCTTCTAAAGTTGGTCTTGGTTGTGTGTTCATACATCAAGGTATGGTCATAGCCTATGCCTCTAGACAGCTTAAACCCCATGAGAAGAATTATCCAACACATGACCTTGAGTTGGCAGTTATGATTTTTGTCTTAAATATTTGGAGGCATTACCTTTATTGGGTTCATGTGGATGTATTTACGGATCATAAGAGTTTACAGTATGTGTTGACGTAGAAAGACCTGAATCTTCATTTGAGAATGTGGCTTGAATTGTTGAAAGACTGTGATATGAGTGTGTTGTATCACTTGGGTAAGGTCAATCTAGTGGTTGATTCCCTTAGTAGATTGTCTATGAGAAGTGTGGCACATGTTGAGGATGATAAGAAGGAGTTAGTCTGTGAAATTCATCATCTTGCTAGGTTAGGTATTTGGTTGGTTGATTCGGCTAAAGGTAGTATATGGGTTCAAAATAGTTCAGATTCTTCATTAGTGGCCGAAGTGAAAAAAAAAATAGGATAAGGATCCTATTCTGGTCAAGTTAAAAGGAGAAAATTAGGAATTAGAAGGTTGAGTTTTTCTCCCAATAAGGAGATAGTGTGTTTCATTGTCCAGACAGGTTATATGTTCCATGTGTATATGGTTTGAGATAGCAAATATTAGCTGAGGCGCATGGTGCGTGATATTCTATTCACTCAGGAGCCACTAAGATGTGTCGTGATTTGCGGGAAATATATTGGTGGAGTGGTATGAAGAAAAATATTACCAAATTTGTGGCTGAGTGTTCGTATTGTCAATAGGTTAAGGTTGAGCACCAAAGGCCTAGTGGTACGCTTCAAGAGTTTAGCATCCCCACTTGGAAGTGGGAGGTGGTGAGCATGGATTTTATGACAGGGTTGCCTCATACATGTTGTCAGCATGATTAGATTTGGGTCATTATAGATAGAATGACCAAGTCAGCCCATTTCTTGCTAGTTAAAACTTTGTATTCAGCCAAGGATTATACTAGACTTTACCTCAGGGAATAGGAAAATTTGCATGGGGTTCCATTGACCATCATTTCAGATAAAGGTACTCAGCTTACTTCTCACTTTTGGAAGGATTTTTAGAAGGGTCTTAGTACCCAAGTTTATCTAAGTACAACTTTCCATCCTCAAATAGTTGGTCAGGCAGAGCGGACCATTCAGACTTTAGAGGACCTATTGAGGGCCTATGTTATTGAATTTAACCTACAACAACAGCTATCACTCCAGTATTTAGATGGATCCATTGGAGGCTCTCTATGGGAGAAGATGTAGATCTCCTATTGGTTGGTTTGAAGCAGTGAGGCAGCTTTGATAGGGCCAGATTCAGTGTTTAAGGCAATGGAGAAATTTTAATTAATTTAAGAGAGGTTGAAGACAGCCCAAAGCCGTTAAAAATCTTATGCAGATATGAGAAGAACAGATCTTGAGTTCGATGTTGGTGACTTGGTTTATTTGAAAATTTAACTTATGAAAGAAGTGAAGGGGTTTGTCAATAAAGGGAAAATCTAACCTTGCTATATTGTCCCATATAGAATTTTGAGCCATTTTGGGAAGGTAGCTTATGAGTTAGAGTTGCCTGCAGATTTGGCATCAGTGCATCCTGTATTTTATGGATCTTTGTTAAAGAAATGTATTGGCAATCCAGCTTCAGTAATTCCTTTGAGAGTATGGATGTGAATGATAGTCCCTCTTATGAAGAAGTCCCAGTTGGCATCATTGATCGTCAGATTCCAAGGTTAAGGAATAAAGAAGTCCCCTTGGTTAAGGTTCTATGGAGAAATCAGTCCGTTGAAGGAGCTACTTGGGAAGCAGAATTCAATATGCAAGCCAAGTATCCCCATCTTTTCTCTACGAATTCAAATCTGTCTTAGGGTAATGGTTTCCCTTAATTGATTCTCTCATTTTTTGCCTTACCTACATAACCATCCTCGTCATAGCATACATTCATGAATTCAGTTCAGTCCACGCATCATGTTTTAGATCTAGTTATTTAAATCATGATTCATCTTATAAGTATTCAGTGCACGATCTCAGCTTTCCTAGCATCTTAGCTCAAATCATTTTATTCGAGGATGAATGATCCCAAGAGGGAGACATTATAATACCCCAAATATTTCAAGATCTAGACCTCTTAAAAGATAGATCGCAAAGTTAGCTTTCCAACGCTTCAAGCCTTGTCTTAATTTGATGTCATGGCAAGAAGTTACAGAAGATTTCCCTTGATGGCTTGATTTACTGTTATAACTACGACTCAAGGTGACAAGTTATAACCACTCATGATGAGTCATCGTGAGTGAGTCATAGTCACTCTAGTACTTCCATCAGATATAGCCAAGTAACTATGAATCTTTACTACGACTAGTAATCAGCGTCTACGAGTCGTATGGAAGGATTTGTAGTCACAACAGTATGCAATCCAAAAAAAATCAACCCAGTTGTTACGATTCCAGTATACGACTTGTATCTAGATATTATGTCGTTATGAATACTCATAGCCTGACCAATAAAGGTTTCAAGCATCAAGCCTCATGTTTTGGTAGTTTTACAAGTGACTTAGACATATATTAAGACCCCAAATATATCCTAACTTATAGGCAAGTCAAAACATCCCTTAGCGATTAAATTCGTGTGAAGAATATAACTATGGTAAGCTTCAAACATCATTGTTTTTGGCATACTAGTAATTTCTGATCTTAAGACCAACCAACAGATAGCTAATTGAATTAGTATTCCAATAATACCAATTTTACCTTAATCCGATATCGGGGTGAAAGCTTATGGCCAAATTACTGAAGCACTGTCAAAGTTGTCAGTGATTACGACTCCTGATGATGAATCGTAACAAGATCCTATAAGTTGTCAGTATAATTCATCGTCATGGAAGTAGGGGTCGAAATCTTAGTTCCGGATGATGATGCAAGCAACAACTCATGGCCAAACCCTACGAGTCATGGCCAAACTCGTTGGGACGGCTTCCAGACGTTTTCCAGATGATTTCTAAGGGTTTATTTGGTATTTTCCCACTTTGTTAACCCCAAAACTACGTTGTTTCACCCATTCCCTCCCCCTCTCTCCAAACAACAGTTATCAAGCATAAATATTATCCTAACCTATAATAACTCAAAAATCATTCGTCATAGAGCGAAAAGACGAATTCCCAAAATAAACTAGGGTTCTTCAAGTACATGTTCAATCCCAAGAAATTTATCCAAGGCTTTTACATTCAAGTATGTGAGGTATTCATCAATGGGTTCCTTCCACCCATTGAGTCCTAAAAATCACCTTTTTGGCTCAAGTATGAAATTAATCCATGTTTTCTTAGTAATTTGAATTCAAGTCATGTCAACATGTTTTCCCATATAAATTGGGTTATTTCATGCTTTGAATTTCTTTTACCCATGTCATATTCAATTACTCTCCTGTAAAATTATCAAGTTAAGAACTAAACCATGTGAAATTGTTATCCACCCAAGTTTAACACATTCCCATGTTCAAATTCATGTATCTCATTTATTCATTAAAATGTATTATGTTTTGGGGTCTCTAAATTATGACTTCCTACCAATGTTTTAAGTGTTGTTATCATATTTTCATATCATTCAGTGCTGGAGGGTTATGAACACTCGATATCTATGTGCTTTTACATGTTTTTATTTTCAAGTAACAAGTCAATCAGACCATAATTTTTATTATCAGATTCAGATTATAATGTTCATTCTGAGCACTTATCGATACAAAAACATGTCATGTTAAACAAATAATAAAACCAGTGTTATTCAGTTGGGAGTAATACTTAGCACCGACTGAACCCAGATATGGAGGCTTCCCCATCAGTTGGGTGTAAGTCATTAGTAGTAGTCCCTAAGTTTTAGACCTATGACACAACCATAGATTATGAGGGCTCCCCCGTTAGTTAGGCATACACCCTCGTCCTTCGGGATATCAGCTATGTGAATCCATATCGTCAGTCATGTGTTGGTGCCTCTGGCAAGGTACCAGCACCCTTCCAACTGGGGTTACAAGTTGACCCCGATAGCTCAGATTGGGATATGTCTATTGTAGTCAGCTCCCACGGTCTTAGTTTAATATTCAGACTATATCAGATCAGGTTGGCATAACCAAGGTCATAGTTTTCAAACATTTAGTTACTCATGTTATACAATTTATCTCAGTTCATGATTTACTTGGTCTTGCATTCTCAATTTTACATGTTCACACATCTATGTTCAGTTTCCATATGTATTTCAGTTAGTCCTTACCTCATATACCAGTACATTTAAAGTATTGATTGCATACTTTTCTTTTGTGCTATGTCATCTTATAACATAGGTTCGGACGCATAGTTCCCCGACTATCCTTAGACAACTCAGTATTTCCCAGCAACAGTAGTGGTAAACCTTATCCATCAAGGACGTGAAATATTACTACAGTTATTTTGGTATTTCTCTATATTCCGTCAGTCAGATTTAGTTGGGGTTTGTCCCATCAACTCCTTATGATTTTAGAGGCTTTCAGACAGTCAGTTGAGTGTTCAAACTTTCAGACTCGTATCCATTTCTTTTTTAGTTGTTCAGATATGCTAGTATTGCTTATTAGTATTTCATTCGTTTAACTTCTGCATATGTTGTTTCATTACTATTTTATTCAATGCTCACAGTAGGAACCAGATCAGAGGTCATCTTGGGGTTACTTATGGCCTTAAGCACCGTGTTATGACTAGGGGGTAGCCTCGGGTTATCACAACCAGTAAAACCCAATTCACAACATCATATGCAATATGTACATATATGTGTATATCATATTTCAGGAAAATGGGAACAAGGTTTAGCATGAATTTTTAAATTATTAACCTGGACTGCATAGCTCTGCCATCCTAAAGGCACCCACGGCTATATGGATTTAGATCCCCTTACTGAAAGGGCCCCAATAAGTGTTACCCGCACGTACTAGAGAAAACTCGATAAGGCTAATGCCATCTATAAAATATAAAGTGTGTCTCATGCACACGGTCACCATGACCAAACCTCATGTCAGTAAACATGAGTTTTCGGTATCGGTCCCCCCAGGACCTCCACCTTCCACGGCTTTGCTACATAATACCTTTAATACTATATTAATACCATTTATACATTTCCAATTATTTACCAAGGAGTCTTTTAATTAGGAATTTACCATTGATATCATCATACCAAAATTAGAGCTTGCAAGTCTATTCTATTTTTGCCATATAAAACCATTCAACCAAGTTGACTCCACAGTTTCCTATTTAAAAAATAAAGCCATGGCCACCAAGGCCTTTCCAAAACCATTTGAAACCAAGCCAAACAAATTCATATTCCATTTACCATTTGTGCAATGCAAGGACTCAAAAAGAATAGCCAACCCTAGTGATAAATCTATTCCAAAGCCAATTATGCAAGTGGGTCAAGGTTATTATCTATTTCCATACCAAAACCATTTATTTTGGAAATCCATTGAACCCCTAAATTCATTCACCATCACTATGCACCCAAAGAGTTCATAAATCATCAATTCAATGCATAACAATTTAATAATAATCATGGAAAAACATTTAAACCAAATACATTCAAAATCCTCAACCATAGTTTAAAACCCAACAACAAAACCATGAATAATAAACCAATTTCATGCCATTAATAAAATACAAGTATAGAAAAAGAGTTACATGCCTTAATTTCCAAGAAATTCAAAGAAAACCACACCCTTAGGACCCTAGATAATCACCTCTTTGAACCCTATCCTTGAGTTGAAAAAGGAAATTTGAGAGAGAATGGTTAGAGTAATGAAGATAACCTCCATGTATTGAAAACTGATAGAAATAGGTCCTTATAGTGATTACAAATCGTTTATAGGTTAAAGGACTATGATGCCCCAGAAAAATTTTCCGTTAAGATCTCGGACGAAAATGTGTTGAATTTTGTTCTTTATCATGATTAATAATTTTTCTATATATAATTTCTGGATATGCGACCCGTCATCGCATAGAGCATCGAATAATCTTTCCAACGAAATATGGATCATTCAAAACGGACACTCGAGAGATGAGTTATGATCATTCCGACCTAACCATGAATAGTGGTGAACAGTAAATGTGCAGGAAAAAAATACTAAGGCCAGGTGAATTTTAGGGTCAACTTAAAATGATCATAACTCCTTGTACATAATTATCTGGGTGATATACTATATATGAACAGAAAGATCTGAAAGTCCTCTTTCCAATGAAATTGGTTTCATCCAATTTGTCCATCGGAGTAAAAAGTTATGGTCGATCTACTTCAGCCTATCAAAACAGTCCACCAAAGGACAGATTTGACATTATTTGATTTTTAAGGGTATTTTGGTCATTTCCACTCCGATCCATCCAGGTAAACCATGGATTTAAGTCCATTAAGAGCATTCAATAGCTCATTTTTCTCCAAAATTTCCTAAGGCTCAAACCCCAACCCTACTACTCTAAATTTCATCATTCTATGTCTCTTGATTGAACCGTAGAAATTTCAAATTGATTTTGGATTCGAGTTGATCATGTTAAGGGCTTTGAGAAGCACCCTTTATTTTCGTGAATAAAGTTCCAGAGTCAGAAGTTCATATTCATCTTCCATTTTTAGGTATGTGGGGCTTTGAACAAGATTATCCTTTAGATCTTGTGCCCGATATTTTTGTTGAATTACATTGACATGAGATTTTACATGTTTTACCATGAATTAAAAATATGGTTTTATATCTTATATTATTGTCCATGAGCTATGGGATTATGTCATCCGATATGTGTATGATGTTGAGATGGAATTATGTCCAAAAAGTATTTGATTATGAGAGTATGATGATTTAATTTGTTAAGCCTTGATTTATACTATCATTCCACTACTTCCTTATTATGAATTTATAATTGATATTGTAAATTCTATATCCCTACTATGGGTTGATGTCTCAAGTACCTTTAAATGAGAGTTGGATGGCAAATTGAGAAATGTTGATATTGAAGTTGCAATGAGTCTTGGTATTTTTCGGATGGTTTTGATGAGTTAAATTGTTGAAAATATTATGTATTGAGTCTTCATATCCTTGTCCAAATGTCGAGTCGGTTATGGTTTAATGCGTTGATACCTTGTTGATGTTGAGGAAGATTATAATATTTTGAGCTAAAATGTGTTGAGTTAGGAATCCACAAATTGATATGATTTGATAAATGAGAAAGAGATTTGATTTGGTCTTTATGATAGACCCTTGTGATGTTGTGGTGGATTTCCTAATGCGCTCTAAGCTTGTCGGGGAGTAGTACTTAGTACCGAGAGGGAAATTTGGTATTTCCCCAAACCTATGTGCCACCGTAGGGTTGTTTGATGATGATATTATTGGTCGGAGAGCCCGATTGTGATTATTGTAGTTTTAAGGTCGTACTCCCTGGAAAAGAGTATGACGCTCCCACCAACGGGAGTTTCAAACGTTGGTATTCCACGTAGCTCATGTGGAGTTGTCGGTTATAGGAAACTCCCCTGTCCATAAGAGTTATGTTTATTGAAATATCGAGTCACTCTAAGTTTTGATGTGGTAAGTCAAGTTGCCTATGATGATCTATAATGATTTATGAGTTTTTTCTCCTACATTTCCTATCTAAGATGTTATGAGTTGCATGATTCAATGTCACTCAAGCCAGGTGTGTCATTATGGTCCGTATGTATGTTTTTACAAAATTTATAATATTATTTATATTTTGCATGCGCCCCCACATACTCAGTACGTATCTTATGTTGACCTACATATTTTTTTATGTTCTACATTCTTACCATGATGTAGGTTCAGGTACTCAGCCGCAGCCGCGACAGTAATATCCGAGTGCCGCATGTACGTTCCTTCAGTGGTGAGTCCTCATGGTTCGAGGACCAAGTTGCTAGTTTTGGTGCTGTTATTATGTGATCCCTTTGGTCTGTTGAGTCAGTTGGGGGTTTGTCCCAATGGCTCGTTGATTTTGCTGTATAGAGGCTATGTCAGACTAGTGTATTATTGGGTTAGTTTGTGTATAGACATTCCATATATGTACAGTCTAACGATATTCCATGCCATGTGCGATGTGATATGATATGTACTTTTATATATCCTTAGCGTAGCGTGTATGTTGTTGTGTTGGAACCTAAGGGTAGTGTTTTGGCTTAAAGGGTTAGCTTGAGGCTACGTGTAGCCTTGGGCACCGTGTGGCATCTCGGGATAATATTTTGGGGCGTTAAAAACTTGGTATCAGAGCCTAAGGTTGTAAAGAGTCCTAGGGACTCTGACAAGCCGCGTTACGTAGAGTCTTGAGCATCGGTGTGTAGCGCGCCACACCTATGATCAAGAGGTTGCGGGGCGTTCTAGGAAAAGTCATTTCTTTATTTCTACAAGAGTCTGTCATGCTTACAATTGTTTCCTTCTGCTGTTAATTCGTGCATTTTTATGACAGAAAATTCCTCTACGTCGAGCTCGAGGAAACAACAACCAACCTCAACCTGTTGATCCGTTACATGAGATGGTATCCCATGCCAAATTTTGGGCAGCTTTTAAGATGCTAGCCCATGCAGTTACCGCCAATACTCAGGCTAACGCTCCACCTCCGTAGGAAAATAATTCGGCAGCAGCACGAATTCGTGATTTTATGCGGATGAATCCGCCAGAGTTTCATGGGTCGAGAGCAGGTGAGGACCCGCAGATATATATTGATGAAATGAAGAAAATTACATAGATTATGCACGTGACCGAGGAAGAAAGTATGGAGCTGGCTTCTTATCGGTTGAAGGATGTTGCCTATGACTGGGTGTAGATATGGAATAAGGGTAGAGAGAAAGATACCGCTCCGATGACTTGGCAATTGTTCCAAGATACTTTCTTGGATAGATTCTTTCCTCTTGAGTTATGGGAAGCTAAGATAGAGGAGTGTATGAATTTGAGACAAGGCTCCATGTCGGTTAAGGAGTATTGTCTTAAGTTTAATCAGCTATCGAAGTACGCTCCCAATATGATGGCTGACTCGAGGACTAGTATGAGCAAGTTTCTAACTGAGGTATCGAGTTATGTGGTGAAAGAATATAGATCTTCTATGATCAACAGGGAGATTGATCTTCCTAGGTTAATGATTCACGCCCAACAGATTAAGTCGGACAAGATAAAGGAAAGAGAAAGAGTAAGAGGGATTAAGAGAGTCAGATCGGAGCAACAGGGGTCTGGTCAGACTAGATTCTCCGGAGGGAGTCGCCCTCAATTTCAGAGATGTCCATTTATACCTGCGCTTTACTCAGCTAGTGCTCTCATATATCGAGGCAGGCAGGAGCTCGGGAATATATCGGTACCTTCTAGATCTCAGGAGAGTGTAAGCAACCGGCCTCATCCTTCTTCGTGTGCTAAGTATGGTAAAGACCATTTTGGGGAGTGTTATATGGGGCAGCGGGACTGTTTTGGTTGTGGTAAGTTGGGCCACATACTTAGAGACTGCCCGTATGCCAGACAGCGGAGTCGTGATGCCCGTCCCCAGAGTCAGGCTACCAGTTCCCCATCTCCCACAGCCCGTCCAGTTCCTCCTCAGGGTGCTTCATCTAGTACTACTGGTGGTCAACGTCAGAATCATTTCTATGATATACCACCTCATCAGGGGCAGGAGGACTCTTCCGATGTTTTCACTGGTATGCTCCGTGTTTTCTATTTTGATGTATATGTGTTGATGGACGCCGATTTGAGTTTTTCTTATGTGACACCTCTGGTTGCTGTAAATTTTGAAATGGATCCTGAACTAATTTCTGAGCCTATTTTGGTTTCTACTTCGGTAGGAGAGTCTGTCATTGCTAAGAGGGTGTATAAGAAATGTCCCATTACTGTCTTTCATCGGGTTATGTATGCTGATTTGATTGAGCTAGATATGGTTGACTTTGATATCATTCTGGGTATGGATTGGCTTTACTCATGCTATGCGTTTATTGATTGTCATCCCCGTGTGGTCAAGTTTCAGTTTTCTGATGAACCTATCCTCGAATGGTCCGGGAGTTCTGTGATTCCTAAGGGTCATTTCATATCCTATCTCAAGCTAGGAAGTTGATTTCCAAGGGTTGCATCCACCATTTGGTTCGGTTTAAAGACACTAAGTCTGAAACCCCGACCATTCAGTCAATTAATGTTGTTAATGAGTTTCTTGATATCTTTCTGGAAGATCTCCCTGGAGTACCTCTTGATAGAGAGATAGAGTTTGGGATTGACCTTCTTCCCGATACTCAGCCTATTTCCATTCCTCTGTATCGCATGGCTCCTACGGAACTTAAGAGTTGAAGGAGCAACTGAAAGATCTTTTAGACAAAAGCTTTATTAGACCTAGTGTGTCCCCGTGGGGTGCACCTGTCCTATTTGTGCATAAAAAAAGATGGTTCTTTGCGGATGTGTATTGATTACCGACAGCTTAATAGGGTTACTATCAAGAATAAATATCCGTTTCCTCGAATTGATGATTTATTTGATCAATTGCAAGGTGCGAGCTACTTTTCGAAGATATACCTCAGATTCGGTTATCACCAACTAAAGGTTAGGGAATGTGATATCCCCAAGACAGCCTTCTGAACTCGTTACGATTATTTTGAATTTCTAGTAATGTCTTTCGGGTTAACTAATGCTCCAGCGGCTTTCATGGATCTTATGAATCGTGTATTCTGTCCATATCTGGATTTATTTATAATAGTTTTCCTTGATGATATTCTTATTTACTCCCAAAGTGAGGGTGATCATACGGATCATCTCCGAATCATGTTGGAAACTCTTTGAACTCATCGGTTGTATGCTAAGTTCAGTAAGTGTGAGTTCTGGATGAACTCTGTAGCCTTCTTGGGTCATGTTGCTTCTTCCGAAGGTATTAGAGTTGATCCTCAAAAGATAGAGGCTATAAAGAGTTGGCCTAGACCTATTTCTCCTTCTGATATCCGAAGTTTCTTGGGTCTAGATAGTTATTATCATCGTTTTGTTGATGGGTTTTCATCTATTGTGTCTCCTATGACCTGTTTGACCCAAAAGAAAGTGAAGTTCCTATGGTCCGAATCTTGCGAGAAGATTTTTCAGGAGTTGAAGACTCGACTCACTTCAGCCCCTGTGTTGACTTTGCCTGACGGTGTTGATGGTTTTGTGGTGTATTGTGATGCTTCCAGAATCGGTTTGGGTTGTGTATTGATACAAAAGGGCAAGGTTATATCTTATGCTTCCAGGCAGCTAAAGCCTCACGAGAAGAATTATCCTACCCATGACCTTGAATTAGTTGCCGTGGTTTTTGCTTTGAAAATCTGGAGACATTATTTGTATGGTGTCCATGTCAACGTCTTCACGGACCATAAGAGCTTGCAGTATGTATTCACCCAAAAGGAGTTGAATCTTAGGCAGAGACGATGGTTAGAACTGTTGAAAGATTATGATATGAGCGTGTTATATCATCCGGGCAAGGACAATGTAGTAGCAGATGCCCTTAGTCAGAAGTCCATGGGTAGCATAGCACATGTGGAGATTGGTAAGAAGGATTTGGTTCGTGAGGTACATCGTTTGGCTAGATTGGGGGTTAGGTTATTTGGTGATGCTGAGGGTAGTATAGGAGTGCAAAGCAGTTCCGAATCCTCTTTAGTTTCGGAAGTGAAGGAGAAGCAAGACAGGGATCCTACCTTGGTCAGGTTAAAAGAGTCAGTTAAAGACCAAAAGGTGGAGGTTTTCTCCCAAAGGGGAGATGGCGTTTTGAGACTCCGAGAAAAATTATGTGTTTCTGATGTTGATAACTTAAAGCAGAGGATTATGGAGGAAGCGCAAGGTACGAGATACCCCATCCATCCTGGTGCTACCAAGATGTATCATGATTTACGGGAAATCTATTGGTGAAACGGTAAGAAGAGGAACATAGCAGAATTTGCAAAGTGTTCCACGTGTCAATAGGTTAAAATAGAGCATCAAAGGCCCAGTGTCGTGATGCAAGAGTTTAGCATTCCTACTTGGAAGTAGAAAGAAGTGAATATGGACTTCATAGTTGGTTTGCCTCCTTCTCATCGCCATCACGATTCGATTTGGGTTGTCGTAGATCGGCTGACGAAATCAGTTCATTTCTTTCCTGTGCATTCATCGTATACAGCTGAAGATTATGCTAGAATATATATTCGGGAACTCGTCAGACTTCACGGAATCCCTTTGGCTATTATTTCTGACAGAGGTACTCAGTTTACCTCTCAGTTTTGGAAATCTTTCCAGAATGGTCTTGGTACCCAAATTTGTTTAAGTTCTGCTTTCCATCCGCAAACAGATGGTCAGGACGAGCGGACCATTCAGACTTTAGAAGATATGTTGAGGTCTTGTGTGCTTGATTTTAAAGGTAGTTGGGATGAGCACTTAGCATTAATCGAGTTTGCTTACAATAACAATTTTTATGCAACTATTGGAATGGCCCTGTTTGAAGCTTTGTATGGTAGAAGATGTAGATCACCCATTGGTTGGTTTGAAGTTGGTGAGGCTGCCACGACTGGACCGGATGCGGTGTTCGAGGCCATGGAGAAGGTTAAGTTAATTCGGGAAAGGTTGAAAACCGCCCAAAGTCATCAAAATAAATACGCAGATATAAGGAGGAAAGACCTTAAATTTGATGTTGGTGATTTAGTGTACTTGAAAGTTTCACCCATGAAAGGGGTGAAGATATTTGGGAAGAAAGGGAAACTAAGTCCCCGTTACATTGGTCCCTATAAGATTGTGGATCGCATTGGGAAGGTAGCGTATAAGGATGAATTGTCGCGGAGTTATGTAACGTCCATCCAATTTTCCATGTTTCTATGCTTAAGAAGTTTATTGGTGATTCTGTTGTGATTGATCCTTCCGAAAGCTTGGGTATTCAAGATAGTCTTTCATATGAAGATATTCCGGTTGAGGTTTTTGACTTTCAAGTTAGTAGGCTAAGAAACAAGGAAGTTCCTTTGGTTAAAGTGATTTGGCGAAATCAATCCGTGGAGAGTGCTATTTGGGAAGCCAAAGTGGATATGCGTGCCAAATATCCCCACCTCTTTCCTACGAATCCTGAGCATGTCAAAGGTATCGTTCTCTTTTGATTTAATCCTTATTGCTATGTTTATCTTGGCTTGTGTGTTTCTACGATATCCAAAAAATTCTAGAATGGAGTATATGCTTGGGCAAGATGATTTTTCTCTATATACTCATTTTCATAGTATTCTTGACCTACCTATCAACATTCGAGGATGAATGTTTCCAAGGGGGAGATGATGTGATGCCCCAGAAAAATTTTCCGTTAAGCTCTCGAACGAAAATGTATTGAATTCTGTTCTTTATCGTGCTTAATAATTTTTCTGTGTGGAATTTCTGGATATGCGACCCTTCATCGTGTAGAGCATCGAATAATCTTACAAACGATATATGGATCATCCAAAACGAACACTCGAGCGATGAGTTATGATCATTCCGATCTAACCGTAAATAGTGGTGAACAGTAAATGTGCAGGAAAAAAATACTGAGGTCAGGTGAATTTTAGGGTCAACTTCAAACGATCATAACTCCTTGTACATAATGATCTGGGTGAGCTACTATATATCAACAGAAATCTCTGAAAGTACTCTTTCCAATGAAATTGGTTTCATCCAATTTGGTCATCGGAGAAAAAATTTATGGTCGATCTACTTCAGCCTATCAAAATAGTCCACCAAAGGATAGATTTGACATTATTTGATTTTTAAGGGTATTTTGGTCATTCCCACTCCAATCCATCCAGGTAAATCATAGATTTAAGTCCATTAAGAGAATTCAATGGCTCATTTTTCTCCAAAATTTCCTAAGGCTCAAACCCCAACCCTACTACTCCAAATTTCATCCTTCTATGTCTCTTGATTGAACCGTATAAATTTCAAATTGATTTCGGATTCGAGTTGATCATGTTAAGGGCTCCGAGAAGCACCCTTTATTTTTGTGAATAAAGTTCCGGAGTCAGAAGTTCATATTCATCTTCCATTTTTAGGTATGTGGGGCTTTGAACAAGATTATCCTTTAGATCTTGTGCCCGATATTTTTGTTGAATTACATTGACATGAGATTTTACATGTTTTACCATGAATTGGAAATATGGTTTTATATCTTATATTATTGTCCATGAGCTATGGGATTATGTCATCCGATATGTGTATGATGTTGAGATGGAATTATGTCCAAAAAGTATTTGATTATGAGAGTATGATGATTTAATTTGTTAAGCCTTGATTTATACTATCATTCCACTATTTTCTTATCATGAATTTATAATTGATATTGTAAATTCTATATCCCTACTATGGGTTGATGTCTCAAGTACCTTTAAATGAGAGTTGGACGGCAAATTGAGAAATGTTGATATTGAAGTTGCAATGAGTCTTGGTATTTTCCGGATGGTTTTGATGAGTTAAATTATTGAAAATATTATGTATTGAGTCTTCATATCCTTGTCCAAATGTCGAGTCGGTTATGATTCAATGCATTGATACCTTGTTGATGTTGAGGAAGATTAAAATGTTTTGAGCTAAAATGTGTTGAGTTAGGAATCCACAAATTGATATGATTTGATAAATGAGAAAGAGATTTGATTTGGTCTTTACGATAGACCCTTGTGATGTTGTGGTGGATTTCCTAACGCGTTCTAAGCGTGTCGAGGAGTAGTACTTAGCACTGAGAGGGAAATTTGATACTTCCCCAAACCTATATGCCACCGTAGGATTGTTTGATGATGATATTATTGGCCGTAGAGCCCGATTGTGATTATTGCAGTTTTAAGGTCGTACTCCATGGAAAAGAGTATGACGCTCCCACCAATGGGGGTTTCAAACATTGGTATTCCACATAGCTCACGTGGGGTATTCGGTTATAGGAAACTCCCCTGTCCATAAAAGTCATGTTTATTGAAATACCGAGTCACTCCGAGTTTTGATGTGGTAAGTCAAGTTGCCTATGATGATCTATAATGATTTATGAGGTTTTTCTCCTACATTTCCTATCTAAGATGTTATGAGTTGCATGATTCAATGTCACTCAAGCTAGGTGTGTCATTATGGTTCATATGTACGTTTTTATGAAATTTATGATATTATTTATATTTTGCATGCACCCCCACATACTCAGTACGTATCTTGTACTGACCCACATATTTATCTATGGGATATATTCTTACCATGATGTAGGTTCAGGTACTCAGCCGCAGCTGCGATAGTGATATCCGAGTGCCGCATCTACGTTCCTTCAGTGGTGAGTCCTCATGGTTCGAGGACCAAGTTGCTAGTTTTGGTGTTGTTGTTTTCTGATCCCTTTGGTCTGTTGAGTCAGTTGGGGGTTTGTCCCAATGGCTCATTGATTCTGCTGTATAGAGGCTATGTCAGACTAGTGTATTGTTGGGTTAGTTTGTGTATAGACATTCCATATATGTACATTCTAACGATATTCCGTGCCATGTGCGATGTGATATAATATATACTTATATATATCCTTAGCGTAGCGTGTATGTTGTTGTGTTGAACCCAAGGGTAGTGTTTTGGCTTAAAGGGTTAGCTTGAGGCTAAGTGTAGCCTTCAGCACTGTGTGGCATCTCAGGATGATATTTCGGGGCGTTACAAGGACCTCTTTACCCCTCATCCCAACAAGATAGTCTGAAATTACTATAGGTCTGTGGCACGGACCTTATCGCGGAGGTCCAACCTCCATGTCACAGACCTTATCGTAGTGATTATCTTCTGTTTCACGGAGGTTATCGATGTGACTAACCTCCGTGGCATGCCAATATCGCAGAGACTTATTGCCTTCATGACCCAAAGCCACCCCGAACCCCATCCAAAAATTCTGAAACTCTTCTGAGTTACCCTTTTAAAATTTTTGAACATTATTCGAGTCAAAAATTGATATTTCAAACACGGAAAGGCCAAAAATAAAATAGCCAAAATTTTGAGGGTGTTACATTTACTTTGAGTTCAGTAACATGTTAGAGAATAAGAATTACTTTAAATTTTGAAGCTTAGGAGACCGCCTGGAGTATAAGGTAAATAAATAGCAAGTCAGGAGCCCGCCGAAGAGTAAGGTGAAGAAATAGCAATTTAAGTGCCCTCCTAAAGAATAGGGTGGAGAAATTGCAAGTTAGGAGTCCGCCTGGAGAATAGGATAAAAAATTTAAATTGCAAGTTCAGGAGACCGCCTGGAGAATAGGGTGAATATTTTCAAGTTTAACTCAAAGTAACAACTATTTCACCACTGGATAAGTCATGAAGATTAAAGTCAAGATTCCAGAAAAGCTGCATAGAAAGGATATTTCACTTGTATCTTTTTTTGTTTTTTTTTTTCATTTTGATGTAAAAATAGAAGTTGTGAACCAGAGGTTCGATGGAACCTCACTCGACCTCTAACTCATCGTCTCACCATTTCACCTAATTGAACTACACATGACTTGATTCTCTTATAACCTGGAATATGTAGGCGGTCCAAAATCAAGACTCGGCCACATCTTTTATTTCTTTATTCTATCCTATCAAATAACTGGAGGATCAAAACTTGTCTTGTTGTCTACTTCTTTATCTGAAAAATCTTCGTGACTCAGTCAAAGAGGGGCAAAATATAGACACGTATTTTTTACCCTCCTCTAACTTTTACCTATTTTTAGCATCAAAAACTTATTTTTGTCTAATATTAGTTTAGCTTTTATTTTTATTTTTTAGTAGGTTTTATTTGAAAAACTACGAAAAGGATTCAAAAAATAGATGTGCATTTTGGGATATGTTTTATTTTTATTTTTAAATAATAAGAGAGTTTTCAAAAATATATTTTTCTTTTAAATTAGATTTTTAAGTTAGTAATTTTATTATTTTCTAAATTATATTTCATTTTAGGTTAGTTATAAAATTTCTTACATTTTTTTAGTATAAAAAATTAATTCGTTAACATTTTTTTAATCTTAAAACAAATTATAAAGTTTATAATAATAAAAAATATCTTATCCTAAAATCTATCCAAACCACCACACTAAATCTAACTTCCCCTCTTTTCTTATATCCACCCCAACTCCCACAACATTACACCCAACACTCTATATATAACAACACATAGAACGGACAGAGATCGAAGAAGAAAAAATGGACAGAGACACCAAAACAAAAATTGAGAAGAAACAAAGAGAGAAATGTAAGAAAAAAGAGAAAAGCACAAAGAAAAAGGGAAGAAAGCAGAAGAGGAAAAGAAACGAAAAGAGCTCGGGTTTGGAGTTTGGGGTCTCCGTTTTGGATTTTCGGTGATGGTATTTTTATTCTTATATTCATTTAATTTATCACACATGTTCTTATTCGATCCTTCACTATTTACTTTATAAGTTTTATTGCGAATCAAATCATAAATAAAGTTGTTTAAATAATTTCATGAATTATTTAGTATATGTGGTTGCTTTAGTGTCATGTTTATATTTGTATGATTGTTTGAACCAGTGCATGTCATTGATTATTTGTTGAAATTTATCCTAAATTTTGAGATATTCATCTAAAATAAAGAAGTGAAGTATATATGATGATTTGATTTCCATATAAAAGACCTTAACATCACACCCCTTTAACTATATGTTATGCATACACACCAATAGAAAAGAAATTTGAAAAAAAGGAAGAAAAACATGCATAGAAAAGAGATGGACACACATGCACACACACGTAAATGACCCCATGCACACACAAACTAGAGAAATTAAAAGATAGAAAGACTTAGAAATACAAGTGGAAGTAGTGGAATCAAAAATATATAACTAAAAAAAAAAAAGCAGTAGTAACATAAGGAGTCAACAAAAGATTTAGAAAAAGATAGACAGAAAACAAAACAAAAATCGAAGAAGAAAAAGAAAAGTTTTGAGGTTTCTCGTTTATTGTTTACGGTTCAAACACTTATCATCGAGTTATTGCAATTTTTTTTAGACTTATTTATACAAACACCTTATTCTGTTACAAAAGTTCTAATCTTTACTTTGTGAAGTGTTAAAATACAACGTCTTGCAATACTAATGTAATGTCCACTTTCATATTCCAAGTTCAAGTTGTTCAATCATAATATTTTTATTAAGTATTTATTCTTGTGTTTTCTTGTTCCAAAGGTGTCAACGAAAAATATTTTCACTTAAAAAAGATTCCGCCTTTATTTCAATTTTGATAAATCACACATTTATGTCAGAGTATTTGTTTATGGAAAAATTAGTTACTATTAAATTACTTGACATTAAATAGTATTAGTTAATCTTTATACTCAATTATGATTAGTATGATGCTTATATGGTGTAAATATTTAGGGAAATAAATTTAAAATTGGAATTTGCTTTACTGCAAGACTCTTAAATGATTATGCATGGATATCTATCTCTAGTCAAATTTGCATTGAATTTAAGTATTTGTTGTTTATGGAACTAATGGGTGCTTGAATCAGTGTGGACTAAAGGTTCTAAGTAATCGTGGTATTTTGAGGGTCCAAGCTTAATTAAGGCCTAATTGATTATTTTAATGTGAGTTAAATAAAGATGGAATATGGTTTTATTCAAAATCCATCGCAATAAAGAAAAGAAAAGAGAGAGAAAACCATTTGTGAGGGAGTGAGGCGAGTTACGGATTAATCCAAAACTCAATGCAAATTCGAAAAAAAAAAGTGAAAGAATAAAAATGAATAAGAAAAATTGTTTCGAGTTTACAAGAGACGAACCAATGCCTTTAACGCAAGAAAAGCTTTAGGCACGTTTAAAATGATTGTCTCAATTAAGAATGTGGCGTACGCATCTTTCTGAGACGTTTTAAAAATAATTCAAGGATGAAATAATGAACCTTGGCAAAGATCATCCTAAAATTAATTTTTACTAGCTTAATACAAGAGTTATCGACAGATATTAGACATAAAAAATGAGTGAATCAAGGCCTATAAAAAAAATCAAAAATGGTTTAAGTTAAGTATAAGTTTATAAGAGCAACCATGCTAGAAACACGGGACTTGAGTGGTGCCTCACACCTTCCCCTTGGTCAATAGAAGTCCTTACCCGGTCTTCTGTTTTCACAGACTGAAATAAAGAGTCATTTTCTTTTGATTAGGGATTCAAAAAGGTGACTTAGAATACCAAAACTCAATTTCAAGTGGTGACTCTGTAAATAAAATAATCTCTATTCAAAACCATCTTTTTAACTGAAAAAGTCTCTTGACCTTCGGCGAAAAAGGGGTGTGACACTATCATATATTGCTCTCTTGCTATTTTGTTCTTTATTTTTTATCTTGTCTTGTTCTTTACCTTGATATTCTTGTTCTTAAGATTGAAACAACTCTCTTTTTATCTTGATTGCTTCTCTTCATCTCTTCTCTCCAATTTCCTCTTTATTTTTCTTCGTTATTTTCAGCGAATTCATCATTACATCAGAGGTTTACTTATTTTTTAACATAGTTAAATTGTTACAAGCTTGCGATTTTAAAATATAATATTATTTTTATATAAAAAATATCCTAAATTTTTTATTTTTTAACATTTAAAAATAAAAGTAACTTATATTTATAAATTGACTTCACATAATCACTTTAAGCTGAAAATGAATTTAGATAGAAATTATTTTTGAATTATTAAAACTAAAAATTATAAATAATTCACCTTACTTATGTTTTTAACAATTTTAAGGACATTTAAGTCATTTTGACAACAAAAAAGTGTTTAACATCACTTGCTAACCAAACACATCAACAACTTTTCTCAATTTCAACACTTCTATCAAAATACTTATCTACTTAATTTATAATCATTTACTTTAAGCTTTTAATCCCTTAAGCTAAAAATCTATTTTTTAATGCTATCCAAATTTGTTGTAAGTCAATTTGACTTACTACTTTAAATTCAAGTGAACCTCTTAAGGAATGAAATATTAGTGAATCACCCCAAGGAAATTCCAATGGATGTTATCTTCTTCTTTTTTTTGAGATATTAAGATTTTCTTTTATTTTTTCCTACACATAAATAATTTTAAAATTTTATATCAAACCAAGTTTCGGTCTATTTGTTTCAATTTATTTGTCTTAATTATTATTTGCACTATCAAATTATATTTTCATTAACCACAAAATAATTTCAAATACTTTCTAAATATCTTAAATTATTAATTATTGTGATGTAGAATACTTTTTATATAGTGTCTAAATATAAAAATGTTATTTCAAAAAATCAATGATTTTAGGTCTAAATTCATACCAAACATTAGATAGTCTGATCCTCGTACTCCGAATTAAGTCAAAAAATTGAAGCTAAGGGAATAATTTTTTTAATACACAATATATCTCTATATGTGGTTTTGATGATGAGCAGCCAAACTGCAAGGGATCAGGTCCTTGGACGTGCAAGGTACAGTACAGCTGGCACGCGTCATCTGCACAATTTTGTCCTCTTGTGTAACAAACTTACAGGTGTTATTTTGTACTAACCTGGACAGCTAGTCCAATAATCTCTCAGCCCTAATCATCACTCAGCTATAAAAGAGAAGAGACACCTCTTCATAAAATAATTTTTTGTAATTCTAAAGAGTGAAGTGAGGCAGCAAAAACCCAGTTCCAAAACTGCTCAAGTTCTTAGCTGTTTATGTGAGCTTAAACTGAAATTGTTCTTGAGTGTTGATTTTTAAAAGAAATACTCATGTTATAAGAGTAGCATTTTCTTATTAAGAGTTCTGCTGAAGTAGAGTTACCTAATCTTGTTGCTGATTAGAGTTAATCTGTAGAGAGGGTCCTTGGTAGAGTTACCAAGATGAGCTTATAGTAGAGTGTCTATAAGCGAAAGAAGCCTAGAGGTAGGATGAAATCTAGACTGTATTCAGGAGCTTGATTATAGTGGATTTTCTTGGTGCTTGTGAGGACAAGCCATGGTTTTTTCCTTCCTGGGCTTCCAAGTAAAAATCTTGTGTCTTTAATTTCCTTCACTGCCTTTGTTTTTTGTACCTCATGGTTGTTTTTATGTTCTATCGCTTGTGATTGACTCTAAGGGACCTGGTCCCTCACTGTGTGGTACAACCTCCAAGGGTTCCAACAATTGGTATTAGAGTAGGCTCACTCTAAAAGGTTCATACCTAGAGTATTCTGGTCATCATGGTTGTTGTAACTAAACTAGGGGTGGAAAGAAAAAAAGCAAGAAGGAAGAGATTCCTGACCTTGAAGACTCTAGAATATAACCTAGGTGAAGAAGGCACTGAAGTTGCACTTCTGGCAATGAAGACTATAAGAGATATAAAAAGGGCTGATAAACTTAGCAAAAAGAATGATCAAAATCCTAATAAATAAAGAAGGAACGATGCAGTTAGCGGTATAATAATGAAGGTGTTGGTTGCATGGGAAAACTTCTTAAATAAATTTGAGAAAGACAAGGAAAATGGAGATGGTTTCATACTGGAATATGGTGAGAAGAGGATAATCTCAGGTTTATATGGCTTTCTAATGGCCACTACTGAAGATAGAGGAAAAAATATGATAGAAAAAACGAATGACAACCAAAATTAGTTTAAGGATAGTGGTTGTTCTAGGCACATGACGGGGAGGGTTGATTGTTTTCTCACTCTCAAGGCACTTCAAGGGGGAGGTGTGTCCTTTGAAAATAGATATAAGGGTTACATCCAAGGTGTTGGAAAATTGAGAAATCACCTCATCATGTAATAGAAGATGTGTACTATGTAAATGGGCTAAAGTAGAGTCTTATAAGTGTATCTCAAATCTGTGACAAAGGAAATAAGGTACAATTCTCATATGATGGAAGCACTTTATCAAGCAAGAAATCTGAAAAAATCATTCTCAAAGCCAAAAGGATCAAGAACATGTACGTAGCTTATTTGGAGTCTTGGTTTGTAACACCCCGCAAAAAATTTCTACGTGGTATCTCACCTAGTAGCATGTTGAGAGGCTAGCAACTTCAAAATTTTCTAAGTGTCAAAAAGGACTTAGTCATATTTTAAGCTCCTAAACATGTCTGATCTCTTAGTCGATTTTTCCAATCATGAGATATGGATTTTTAAGTTATTTCATGTTTTGGGGAGTAAAGGGGATGTTTCAGGGAAGTTTTGGATTTTTCAAACAACATTAGAGGTGTGTTGGGATGTTGGAAATAGTGGCTCGATGCGAAGTCGACGTGCCACATCGATGGCCGCATCGATGAAGCAGTGGACCGATGCGATATCGATGTGTTGCAGCGTTTAATACGTCGGTACCCAGTTCGTAATTTCTTTTTAAAATTCTGTGTCAGGAGGGGTATATTAGTCAATTTCCCTCATCTAAACTCCGTCTTAACACAAAATTAAATCATTTTTGGGGAAAAATACATTAGAAACCTCTTACAATCTCTCAAATTAAAAACCCCAGTATCTTCCCCTAAGATCAAGAGTTCATCTTTGAGGTCAAGAATTTTAAGAACTTAAGCGAGATTCTGGTTTCACTCTTTCTCCTAAGTAATCTAAGGTACGTGGGATTTTCCTAAAACTACATGAGCATAAGGAAATTGTTTCAACAACATTTAAACATTGTGAAATCATGAATTCTTGAAGGGGTTTTAGAACTTAGGTTACAATTTTGCTTTATGAATTCTTTAATGGTATAATTGATTTGATCTTGAGGCCTTTCCCCTAACTTTGATTTATAATCATGTTTAAATATATTTATATGTACGCATTGATGGATTTGAATGATGAATTGAGAGCATGAACTATTAGAAATCCCTTTTTTGTTTACAAGTTTTTATTTTCATAAGTTATGATTTATTCGAAATGCATTATTGGAAGCATGATATAAATGTCTTGATTTTGTCTATGACTTCATTATGGTTTGAACTAAAGAGGGGGTGTTTTACTTGGTGTTAAAGGTTAAAGATTTTATTAAGAAGATTCCATGATTTTTCATAAATTTCATGACCACCACATGCTTGTTGAAAAGACGAAAACAATGACTTTTACATAAGTTGACAAATGTTTTGAAATATGAATCTTCTTGAATTGTTTGAAGTATGGTGGTCCAAACTTTATGTTTTGAAAGATAAGATTGTAAATAATATTGAATGGATTAGATACGACTTGCAAGTCTTAGTATAACGATATCAAATTAGATAAGGCTATGATAAACTCATAACATAATACAGATTTCAGTTCAGATTTTAGATTTTGAATTCAGACCGATGCATGTTTAGAATAGGTTAAAAGTGGGTACTAAGAGAGTTAGGTGTTTACCCGAAGTAGGCATGATTCATAAGATTCTTTGCCCGAAACCGTGTTTTGCCAATACGGGTTTATTATTTTCCTATGAGGGATTATACACTGGCCTAGTGCCTTGGGTGTATCAGATTTAGATACTTCAACCCTTCCGGCAAACTTATGTTGGGGATTGGCCGTCGAGTTAATGGAGGATCCCATATTTCCCATGGGAAACTTTCAGATATATAGGGTGTACCACCTAGCTCAAAAGTAATACAAAGTATTGAATTGCATTGACAAGATTGTTTTAAGATCATTTGTGATGGCCCATGTATTTTAAACTATTTCATGCATAATATTATGACTTGCTCTCACCTATGTTATAAATATATAAACTAATTATTTTGGATTGCTCTGCATACCAGTACAATTGTATTGACCCCCTATATTTCAGGCTCTGAGGCTCAGTCTAGAGGTCCTGCTAAGCTATAGAGTTTTTCAGAAAAAAGTGAAGTGTACAGTTGGTGAGCCTTCTCTATTATGAAAGGCCTATTTCTTTTCAGATACTTGTTATTTACTTTGGTTTATGTCCACTAGGGGCCTTGTCCCAGTTTCAAACAGTTTGATAAGTTCATATGTAATAGAGATTTCGCAGACTGGAACAGATGTTGTCTAGTTGTTGATTTACTTATTTCTGAAATGTTAAACCGAACTCAGAGTATGACCATGATTTTGTTTGTTATATTCTTCATCTTTTCTTCATTGTTATGAATGGCGTTCATGAGTACCAGATAGGAAGGGAGTGCCCGAGCCTATACGGTTTGGGATGCTCGTTGCGCCCAAGGTCCCGACTTGGGTCATGACAAATTTGGTATCATAGCATAATAGTTCATGGTACCAGGGTGTCTGCAAAATTGCATCGGGTAGAGTCCTATTTATGTGTGTATAGCGCGCCACACTTATAAATAGGAGGGTACTAGGCATTTAGGAATGTCTCCCTTCTTTGTGATTTAGTTCATGCTGTAGAGTCAAAAATATCCCTTAAGCAATGGTCTTTTGTATTTAAGAAAAGCTATCATGCCTCCACATCGCTCTAATGATCAGAATGCCCAAACTGAATATTTCTGTCTTACCCATAGGATGAGGACACGTAATAGGACTCACATTTTTAAATTTTTTGTTGCTCCAGGAGTCCTTCCTATTCAGACCAGCCCAACCAGGGCACCTAGGGCTCCCCAGTCAGGGACTAACTACACCCAACCTCCCCAGATAGAGATATCAAATGTTGAGTTCAGACAATCGATGCATATGATTGCACAGTTGATGGATTCACAGACCCGCCAGTCGGAGGATGTTGGGTCTGTGTCTGGTGCCTCTGAGAGTTCACGGGTGAGTCAGTTTATGAGGTTGAATCTTCCTAAGTTTACTGGTACAAAGATGGAGGAGCCACAAGAGTTTGTAGACGAGATGTAGAAAATTTTTCATGTGATGCATGCAGATGAAGTGGAAGGGGTTGAACTAGTGGTTTATCAACTTAAGAAGGTAGAAAATTAGTGATCTAATGAGTGGGAAGATTCGAGGGGTGAAAATATTGAGCCCTCTGTGTGGGGCAAATTTGTGGAAGCTTTCCTAGACCGATTCTTTCCCCAGGAATTGAGGGACTCCAAGGCTGAAGAGTTCATGAATTTGAAACAGGGGAAGATGAGTGTCAAGGAGTACGCCCTAAAATTCAATCAACTATCCCGTTATGCTCCAAAATTAGCAGGAAACATGAGGTCCCATATGAGGAAGTTTGCATCTGGTCTTTCGGATGATTTAGTGTTGGAGTGCAAGGGGGTAATGTTGAACAGAGATATGGACTTCTCTAGATTGTCCGTTCACATGCAGTAGGTTGAGGAGAAGAAAAAGAGGGTTACTGAAGCACGGGAGAAGGATAGATAGGCCAAGAGGGCCAGACCGGTAGATCAGAACTATAGTTAGCACCAAGATGGTAATTGGGATAACAGGGGGTGAAGAAAAAGTTCTGGAGTAATACTCAGACTACAGTTAGCACGCCTGCATCCAGAACTCCAGTTGATCGGCGTTTTCAAAATTTCCATCCTAGCCATGGGCCAAGAGTACAGGGCACACAGTCGCAAGGGAGTGTGGCGCAACCTGCTAGGTCATACCCTCGATGTGATATGTGTGGTAAGTACCATCCAGGAAAGTGCCAGTTTGGCAGGTTAGTGTGTTATGCGTGTGGCCAACTAGGTTATATTTAGAGGGACTATCCGTCTGTTAGAGGAAGTGTTATAGGTTTTAGTGGCTAGAAGGAAATATAAAAATTGTGTTATGTCTATTTATAGTCGTATAATCATGGAAGATCTCGTAAAGCTTGATATGGTTGATTTTGATACAATATTAGGAATGGACTGGCTCTATTTGTGTTATGCCACGCTAGACTGTAGAACCCAAAAGGTTACCTTCTCTTTTCTGAATAAACTGATGATAGAATGAGAGGGGCATTCTTTAGCACCTAGGGGGAAATTCATAGCTTACCTCATAGCCCATAAGCTTATTTCCAAAGGTTGTTTGTATCATCTTATTCAGGTTAAAGATTTAGATACCAAAAGTCCTTCTCTTTAGTCTATCCCTGTGGTTAATGAATTTCCAAAAGCCTTTCCCGATGATCTCCCAGGAATACCACCTAATAGGAAGATAGATTTTTGTATTGATTTATTGCCTGATACCCGTCCTATTTCTATTCCGCCCTATAGAATGGTTCCTGCCGAATTGAAGAAGTTGAAAGAACAGCTAACAGATCTTCTTGATAAAGGCTTTATCCGTCATAGTGTTTCTTCCTGGGGTGTACCCGTACTATTTGTATGTAAGAAAGATGGTTCCCTCCGTATGTGTATAGATTATCGTCGGTTAAATAAGGTCACTGTCAAAAACAAATATCCCCTTCCTAGAATTGATGATCTCTTTGACCAACTTCAGGGTACTAGGTGTTTTTCAAAGATAGACCTTCATTAGGGGTATCATCAGTTGAAGGTTACGGAGGCTGATATTCCCAAAATAACTTTCTGAACCCGATATAGCCATTATGAATTCTTAGTCATGTACTTCGGATTGACTAACGCCCCTGCAGCCTTCATGGACCTAATGAATAGGGTATTCCTCCAGTTTCTAAATCTATTTGTCATAGTCTTCATTTATGACATTTTAATTTACTCTAAGAGTGAGGAGAAACATGCCAGTCATCTCCAAATCATCCTTTAGACCCTCAATGATCATAGATTGTATGCAAAATTTTCCAAGTGTGAATTTTGGCTTAATGTTATTGCTTTCTTGGGACATATTATTTCTGGTGAGGGAATTAAGGTTGATCCCCAAAAGATTGAGGCAGTGAGAAAATGGACCAAACCCATGACTCCAACTGATATTTTGAGCTTCTTGGGTTTGGCGGGGTATTACAGAAGGTTCGTAGAGAGTTTTTCCTCCATAGTTTCTCCACTTACCAGGTTGACACAGAAAAAGGTAAAATTTGTGTGGTCTGACACTTGTGAAAATAGTTTTGAGAAGTTGAAAGATAATTTGACTACTGCACCTGTTTTGACTCTTTCGAAAGGTACAGAGGGTTTTATGGTGCATTGTGATGCATCCCGGGTAGGACTTGGTTGCGTACTTATGCAGCATAGTAAGGTGGTAACTTATTCATCTAGGCAGTTGAAGGTGCACGAGCAGAATTACCTTACCCATGACTTGGAGTTAGCGGTTGTGGTATTTGTGCTTAAAATATGGCAGCGCTATCGTTATGGAGTACATGTTGATATATTTACTGACCACAAAAGTTTGCAGTATGTTTTCTCACAGAAAAAACTGAATCTCAGACAGAGGTGTTGGCTAGAACTGTTAAAGAATTATGACATGAGCCAGCACTATCATCCGGGTAAGGTGAATGTGGTGGCTGACGCCCTCAGCAAATTATCTATGGGCAATCTTTCTCATATTGAGGAAGGAATGAGGGATATGGTGAAAGATATTCAACGGCTTGCAAATCTAGGGGTACGAATTTTAGATTCCGAAGATGGAGGAGTAGTTGTGCGTGAAGTAGCTAAATATTCCTTATGTGTGGAAGTTAAGGAGAAACGGGTTGGGGATCCCATCTTGGTGCAGATTAAGAAAGATGTGGGTCAACAGAAGGTGATGGCATTTGAAATTGGCAGTGATGGTATTTTGAGGTACCAAGAAAGGTTGTGTGTACCGAATGTGGATGGTTTGGAGAGAGGATCCTTAATGAAGCTCATACTTTGAGGTATGTAGTTCACCCAGGCTCTACTAAGATGTACCATGATCTTAAAGCTATATATTGGTGGAATAATATGAAACGCGATGTTGCTGATAATGTTTCTAAGTGTTTGAATTGCCAACAAGTTAAAGTGGAATATTTGAGACCAGGTGGCACTTCCCAAGAGATAGATTTCCCTTTGTGGAAGTGGGAGATGACCAATATGGACTTCATTACGGGACTTCTGCGGTCCCAAAACTAAAATGATTCCACTTGGGTAATTGTGGACCGGATAATCAAGTCAGCTCATTTTCTATTGGTGTGGGCTAACTATCTAGCAGATGATTATGCCAAGTTATACATTGAGGAAATAGTTTACTTACATGGGACACCAGTATCCATTATATCCGATTAAGGTACGCAATTCTCTTTGCAGTTTTGAGGATCTTTTCAGAGGGGTTTAGGTACCCAAGTGAACCTGAGTACTGCATTCCACCCTCAGACCAATGGGCAAGATGAACGCACCATTAAGACACTAGAGGATATGTTGAGGGCCTGTGTAATTAACTTCAAGGGTAATTGGGTAGATCATTTGCCATTGATAGAGTTCGCCTACAATAATAGTTACCATGCCAGTATTAAGATGGCTCTTTTTGAAGCACTTTATTAGAAAAGGTGTAGATCACCGATTGAATGGTATGAAGTGGGTGAAATGCAGTTGTTTAAGCCTGATCTTGTTCATCAGGCAATGGACAAGGTGAAAATCATTAGAGAACGACTTAAGACAGCTCAGAGTCGTCAGAAGTCCTATGTCGATATTAGAAGAAGAGAGTTAGAATTTGAGGTTGGTGCTTGGGTATTTCTCAAAGTCTCCCCTATGAAGGGAGTCATGCATTTTGGAAAGAAGGGGAAACTTAGTCCTCATTTTATATGACCATACCAGACTTTGAGAAGGATAGGTGGAGTTACTTATGAATTAGAAATGCCCGCGAGTTTAGGCTCCATACATCCTCTGTTCCATGTGTCTATGTTGAAAAGGTGTATTGGGGATCGTTCCTTGGTATTGCCTCTAGAGGAAATCAATGTGAAAGAATCTTTAACATATGAAAAAAAAATCATTGCTATTATGGATCGTCAAGTCTGAAAGCTGAGAAGAAAGGAAATAACTTCGGTTAAGGTGCTGTGGAAAAATCAGAAAGTTGAGGAGGCTACTTGGGAGTTGGAGGACGATATGCGTACAAGATACCCAAATCTTTTTGATCCAGTGAACGACGAAAAGGAAGGTACAATTCTTGCCTTATTCTTTTTATCTTCTACTCACTGAGATAAATCGTGCTTACCTGCGTTCTGCATCATTATTCGGGGGTGAATGATCCCAAGGGAGGGATAATGTAACACCCCGCAAAAATCTTCTATGCGGTATCTCACCTAGTAGCATGTTTGAGAGGCTAGCAACTTGAAAATTTCATAAGTGTCAAAAAGGACTTAGTCATATTTTAAGCTCTTATACTTGTGTAATCTCTAAATCAATTTTTCCAATCTTGAGATATGGATTTTTAAGTTGTTTCATGTTTTGGGGAGTAAAGGGGATGTGTCGGGGAAATGTTGAATTTTTTGGACAGCGTTAGAGGTGTGTTAGGATGTTGGAAATAGTGGCTCGATATGAAGTCAACGCGCCGTGCTGATGAAGCAGTGGACCGATGTGATATCGACGCATCGCGTCGTCTAATGCGTCGGTGCCCAGTTCATAATTTTTTTTAAAATCCCAGGTCAGAAGGGGTATATTAGTCAATTCCCCTCATCTGAACTCTGTCTTAACACAAAATTAAATTGTTTTGGGGGAAAAATATATCATAAACCTCTTACAATCTCTCAAATCAAAAACCCTAGTCTCTTCCCCTAAGATCAAGAGTTCATATTTGAGGTCAAGAATTTCAAGAACTTAAGCGAGATTCGGGTTCCACTCTTTGTCCTAAGTAATCTAAGGTACGTGGGGTTTTCCTAAAACTAAATGGGCATAAGGAAATTATTTCAACAACATTTAAACATTGTGAAATCATGAATTCTTGAAGGGATTTTGAAACTTACGTTACAATTTTGCTTTATGAATTCTTTAATGGTATAATTGATTTGGTCTTGAGACCTTTCCCCTAACTTTGATTTATAGTCATGTTTAAGTATATATATATATGTACACATTTACGGGTTTGAATGATGAATTGAGAGCATGAACTATTAGAAATCCATCTCTTGTTTACAAGCTTCTTGTTTTCGTAAGTTATGATTTATTCGAAATGCATTATTGGAAGCATGATATAAATATCTTGATTTTGTTTATGACTTGATTATGGTTTGAACTTAAGAGGGGGTGTTTTACTTGGTGTTAAAGGTTAAAGATGTTATTAAGAAGATTTCATAATTTGTCATAAATTTCATGATCACCACCTGTTTGTTGCAAAGCTGAAAACAGTGACTTTTACATAAGTTGACAAATGTTTTAAAATATGAATCTTCTTGAATTGTTTGAAGTATGGTGGTCCAAACTTTATGTTTTGAAAGAGAAGACTATAAATAATATTGAATGGCTTAGATACGACTTTCAAGTCTTGGTATGATGATACCAAATTATATAAGGACATGATAAACTCATAACAGAATATAGATTTCAGTTCAGATTTCAAATTTTGAATTCAGACAGATGTATGTCTAGAACTTGTTAAAAGTGGGCACTAAGAGAGTTAGGTGGTTACCCGAAGTAGCATGAGTCATACAATTCTTTTCCCGAAACCGTGTTTTGCTAATACAGGTTTATTATTTCCCCAAGAGGGATTATACGCTGGCCTAGTGCCTTGGGCGTATCAGATTCAGATACTTCAACCCTTGCGGCAAACTTGGGTTGGGGGCTTAGCCGTCGAGTTAATGGCGAATCACATATTTCCCATGGGAAACTTTCAGATATGTAGGGTGTACCACCTAGCTCAGAAGTAATACAAAGTATCGAATTGCATTGACAAGCTTGTTTTAAGATCATTTGTGATGGCCCATGTATTTTAAACTATTTCATGTATAATATTTTATGACTTGCTCTCACCTATGTTATAAATGTATAAACTCGTTATTTTAGATTGCTCTGTGTACAAGTACAATTGTATTGACTCCCTATATTTCAGGCTCTGAGGCTCAATCTAGAAGTCCTGTTTAGAAAGAAATAATGTGTGCAGTTGGTGAGCCTTCTCTATTCCGGATGGCCTATTGCTTTTCAGATACTTGTTATTTACTTTGGTTTAGGTGCATTGGGGGCCTTGTCCTAGTTTCAGATAGTTTGATAAGTTCATATGTAATAGAGATTTCGCAGACTGAAATAGATGTTGTCTAGTTGTTGATTTTCTTATTTCTGAAATGTTAAACCAAACTCAGAGTATGACCATGATTCTGTTTGTTATATTCTACATCTTTTCTTCATTGTTATGAATGGTGTTCATGAGTACCATACAGGAAGGAAGTGCTCGAGCCTATACGATTCGGGATACTTATCGCGGCCAGGGTCCCGACTCGGGTCGTGACATGGTTGATGGGAATTAACAGGTTTGAGTGCACAAAGTAAAGATGTAAATTTATGGCACAGAAGATTAGGATATGTGAGTTCTTCCTTGTCAAGCAAGATGATTACAAGAGACCTAGTCTGTGGCCTGCAAAAGCTGAAATTCCCAGACAACAAAGTATGTGATGCGTGTGTTAAAGGTAAACAGACTAAATCCTCCTTCAAATTGAAGAAGCAAGTAAGTACTTCCAGACTCCTTGAAATACTTCACATGGATTTATGCAGACCCATTAAAGTCTAAAGTAAAGGAGGGGAGAAATATGTGTTGGTTATTGTAGATGACTATTCTAGGATCACCTGGATAATGTTTATAAGAACCAAGGATGAAACATATGGGGTTCTTGTGGCTTTTTCCAAGAAAATCCAAGTGAGGCTAAATTAAAAAATTATTGAATTTAGGTCTGATCATGGGACTGAATTTGAAATTCTCAAGTCGATGAATTTTGTACTGAGCATGGAATAAGTCACAACTTTTCTACTCCCAGAACTCCACAACAAAATAGACTTGTTGAAAGGAAAAACATAACTCTCATAGAAATTGCAAGGACTATGCTAATTGATAGTGGTCTACCAAAGAATTCCTGGGATGGAGCAGTGAATACTACTTAGTATGTGACTAACAGGTGTTTGATTAGATCGCTTCTGAATAAAACTTCATATGAGCTAGTATTCAAGAGAAAGCTAGGATAAACTATTTCAGACCTTTTGGTTGCAAATATTTTGTGCTAAATAATGGGAAAAGTGAATTGGAAAATTTTTATTCCAAGAGTAATAAAGCTATGTTTGTAGGCTACTCCTCAACTGGCAAGGCCTACAGAGTGTTCAATAAAATAACTTTGTTTGTTGAAGAAAGTATTCATATGATTTTTAACGAGTCAGGAAGTCAAATAAACACTAAAGATAGTGAAAGCTCAAAAGAAAAAAACTCATTTTTGTTCAAAGAGATATTGTTACTAAGGAGGATGATCAAGGGATCAATGATGCAGATAAGAGTGATGACAGTAATGATGATCCAAGATCTGAGCCACAAATTCCAACTCCATTAGAAGAACAACTAGAGGAAGCCAGTCAGAATTCATAAGGACGTGTTCCCGGTGGTATCAATCTCAGAAGGCAAAATTGGAGATACAAGTCCTCTCATCCCCTTGAGAACCTGACTACACCCTTGCAAACAAGAGTCCAAACAAGAGGTCAAGACAGGAATGCTATGGCATTCTCAGCCTTCTTATCCCAAATTAAGCCTAAAAATGTAAAATAGGCCCTGAAAGATGTTGATTGGATTAATGCAATGCAAGAAGAACTGCATCAATTTAAAAGAAACAAAGTCTGGCATCTGGTCCCCAGGCTTGTTGACAAAATAATTATTAGGACCAAATGGGTGTATAGAAATAAGCAAGATGAATATAGAACTATCAATAGAAATAAGGCAAGGTTGGTTGTTTAAGGTTATAACCAGGAAGAAGTGATTGACTGTGATGAGACTTTTTCCCCTGTAGTAAGAATAGAGGCAATCAGAATTCTTGTTGCATTTGTTTCATACATGGGATTCAAACTATTTCAGATGGATATCAAAAGAGTCTTCCTGAATAGAAATCTAAAAGAAGAAGTATATGTCAAATAGCCTCTAGGTTTTAAAGATGCAGATTTTCCTCATCATGTACTTAAATTGGACAAAGCTCTTTATGGGTTGAAGCAAGGACCAAGGTCCTGGTATGAGAGACTCTCAAAGTTTCTCTTGTAAAATAGCTTCAAAAGAGAAAAAATAGACAATACTTTATTCTTAAAGACTAGAGGTAGCAGTCGATTAATTATTCAAATATATATTGATGACATAATCTTTGGAGCTACTTTTGAACCTCTATGTGAAGAATTTGCTAAACTAATGTGAAATGAATTGAAATGAGTATGATGGGTAAATTGAGCTTCTTTCTAGGTCTCCAGATTAAGCAAACTTCTCAAGGGACAATGATTTGTCAAGATAAGAACATCAAGGAGATACTAAAGAAGTATAACATAGGATATGTCATGCCAATTGACACCCCAATTGGAACCAGCTCAAAAATGGACAATAATGAGTTAGGTCCTTCAGTGAATGAAACAATGTATAGAAGGATTATTGGATCCTTGATATATCTCACTGCAAGTAGGCCTGACATTGTTTTCAGTGTAGGAATGTGTGTTAGATTTCAAGTATGCCCAAAGGAGTCCCATCTGAACGCTGTAAAAAAAATTCTTGGGTATCTGAAGGGGACAGGGGACATGGTCCTATACTATCCATCGGGAGAAAGTTTTGACTTAGTGGGTTATGTCGATGTTGACTAAGCTGGATATTTAGTAGATAGAAAAAGCACTTCAGGAATGGCACATTTTCTTGCTTGAATTTAATTTTCTGTGGTTCGAAAAAGCAAAATTCAGTTGCCCTATCTACTATTGAGGTTGAATATGTTGTTGCAGCTTTTTGTTGTGCACAACTACTATGGATCAAGTAGCAATTGAAATACTTTGGTATTATCTCAGATACCATCCCTTTAATGTGTGACAACACAAGTGCTCTAAACATGGCCAAGAATCCGGTGCAGCATAAAAGGACTAAGCACATTGATTTGAGGTATCACTTTCTAAGAGACAATGTTGAGAAAGGGGAAATCTACATAAAGTTCAGCAAGACTGAAGATTAGATAGAAGATATATTTACTAAGGCACTTCACAAGGAATAATTTGTTAAGAACATGTTGAAGTTAGGCCTGATCAAAATGACCTAATCTACCATGTGAATCAGCAATTCTCCACAAAATTGGCTATGATCAGGAGACAGGTATTCTTGGTAAAGTAGGTAGTTTTCAGTCTAACACAGTATCATACCTTTGCAAGTATACACTAATGGGAACAGTATTAGAAGAAAATAGATGAAGTATGCACAAATATGAGAAATTAGTCAAAGAAAGAGGGGGACCTAGTCCCATCTCTCGAGTTAGTATCATGAATGTGCATATGGTTCTTCTTGTTCTATTAGAAAAGGCCATATTCTCTCTACCCATGTTCGTAAAACTTGTCTAAGGCAAAACTGAAATCAATTTCATCTTTGCATTAGCCCCATGAACCCTGCTCAACTCAAACATCTAAATCATCCAATGATAGATCCTTTTCTTCACTTACTCTTCCTGAAATTAAAAAAAAACTATTAAAAGGCACCAGATTTCTGAGGCATGATGATAATCCTAGTAGAGCTTGCAAAAATAAAAAACAAAAGACAAATGCTAGAAAAAGGTAGAAATTGATAAGTGCTGGTGCAAAATCAGAAAAGTGATGAACTCAAGATGAGGCTTTTATCCTTAGATGACCTCATGTCTCCAAACCTTCTCTCACAGCCCTTCACTTTTTCCCCAACTTCTGTGGTCTTTTTTATGGAACTTGATATGCAATTCTTGCACTGAAATGATACATGAATGTGTTCCTGCTTTGGTGCTCTTTATCTGGCTCTATCTTAAAGATGTTCTTCATGTTAGTGTTTCCCTAGTGGCCATGAGTTAACAAATTTGTGCTTACTATTAATCTTGGTTTACTGTTAATCCTTTTCAATGATGCCAAAAGGGAAAATACAAAGTTCATGTAGTAGGAATCAGGAAGGACCAGAAATTGAGTTGCAGACTTTAATGACATGCTAACAGGGGGAATAGATGTTGAATAGATGAATAATGGGATGGAGTCATGTTGATATGGGGCAGTGTGAAAATATGCTCAGTAGTACTAAGAAGTTTTTGCTGCAAGATGAAAACAAGGGACCAGGTCCCTGTGTTGCATGAATAAGAAAGAATGATGATAGAGGGAACATTCATGTTTTGGTGGTAATCACACTGATTAAATGTAATGAACGTGCACTGATGCTCAAATTGTATGGTTTGTTTTGTCATCATCAAAAGGGGAGAAAATTGTTATATGTAGTTTTGATGATGAGCAGCTGAATTGCAAGGGACCAGGTCTCTGGACGTGCAAGGTATAGTACAACTGGCACGCGTCATCTGCATAGTTTTGTCCTCTTATGTAACAAACTTGCAGGTACTATTTTGTACTGACCTACACAGCTGGTTCAATGATCTCTCAGCCCTAATCATCACTCAGCTATAAAAAAAAAGACGCATCTTCATCAAATGATTTTTTTGCAATTCTACAAAGTGAAGTGGGGCAACAAAAACCCAGTTCCAAAACTGCTCAAATTCTTAGTTGTTTATGTGAGCTTAAATTGAAATTATTCTTGAATGTTGATTTGTAAAAGAACTACTCATGTTGTAATAGTAGTGTTTTCTTATTAAGAGAGATGCTTAAGTAGAGTTACCTAAGCTTGTTGCTGATTAAAGTTAATCAGTAGAGAGGGTCCTTAGTAGAGTTACCAAGATGAGCTTGTAATAGAGTGAGTACAAGCAAAAAGAGCCTAGAGGTAGGCTGAAATCTAGAATGTAATCAGGAGGTTGATTATAGTGGATTTCCTTAGTGCTTGTAAGGGCAAGCCGTGGTTTTTTCCTTCCTAAGTTTTCACGTAAAAATCTTGTGTCTTTACTTTCCTACACTACCTTTGATTTTTGCACCTCTTAATTGTTTTTTTGTTCTATCGCTTGTAATTGACTCTAAGGGACCTGGTCCCTCACTGTATGGTGCGACCCCCAAGAGTTCCAACACTCTCTCTAAAGAATCTAATACCTACGGAAAAATTATCGTGTATATACTTATTAAATTATTTATTGCAGGTTATAGCAATACGTTTTCATAATTATTGAATTAAAGAAATAATTGCAAGTTATAGAAACTTTTTAAAAAATTATTAAAAAATTATTTTTTTCATATTTATTAGTCACATTATCTTTTAATTTCGAGTCTTTAATATTTATCTCTCCTCAATAACTCTTTTGATAAATATGGTAGGAATAATTGTTGGTTTCAATAATTATCTTTATTTATATTTTTTTTAACTTTATCAGTTAAGTTATAAAATTTGTTCCTAAATTAAGGAGTAAAATTTGATAAAGATATTTTTTACATGGATACTCGTTTTTTGACCTTTCAATAAAATATTTTTATTTTACTTTTTCAATATTTACACGATTCTCCATATTTACTTTATTGATAAAAGATTTTCTTCACCATTAATATACTCTCTTTTTCTTAAATTATTTCTTTCCGCCTTTTGATTTACTATCTATTCAAGTTATTTGGAAGTAATAAGAACATTCAACAAAAATAAAGTGATGATCAATGTGACAGTTAAAGAGAGATTTCAAAGAGTGAACATTTAATTATTGCGTTAGACTCCAAACATGTCCTCTTAATCCTCCTTAGATTCATTAAAGGTTCACTAATTAACTAATTTATGTATGAACACTCCATTATGCATATTTTATTGCACCAACTCACTGTGATTGACTTCCCAATACGAATTCGATTGGCCCTTACCCTTGTAATTTTTGAGGTAGTTCTCCTTTGACCATGAATTTTGAAGTTGAAACTTGAAAATTTGAATTTTGAAGTTGTGATTTTCATTGATACCAATTTTATTATCAATTGCATACATTGAGAACTCAAAAAAAAAACATACTTAAGTATGAAATGAGTATATAAACTGACTTTACTAAAAGTTATTAAACTAATTCATGGATATCGTATTATGTACAATTTTCATACACTAAAAATAATTATAAGAATACATCATTTATATGTAGAATCTTATATACAACTCCATAAATTGAGATCCTCTAAAATATGTCTATCCTCAACTGATTTGCAATTGCTCTACTAACCCTTTATATTTTGTAATTGCATCATACATAATTCCTTCTACACCAAATTCTTTTGATCTCCCTATTACAACAATAAATATAATATCATATTAGTTTACGGAATGTAATATGAAGGAATGAACACAATTAACAATCAATAATCATACACTATTAATGATTAAAGAACTATTTTTTGTGGCTTTCCACCATATATTCTCGAAAATTTTGTGTGTTAACATCACATAATCAAAAACAAATATAAAAAATAATTATAATTTTTCCCGAATGTTTTTTCTTACTCAATAATCAAATATTATATATTTCAAAAAAAGAAATTGAACGCGAAATATCAAATTGCTAAACAAGATCACATACATGTTGCATCCCATCTCCCTCCATAATGTATCGTGATTGAAATATTGTATGACATGTTTTATAAATTTGCAAATTCAAGAACTTGATTTTCACATAAAATACTGAAATTGCTATGGCCTAAAATCTCGCCTAAAACAACAAATTTTTTGTGAAATATTATGATTGAAAAACTATATATATTTTTATATAAAAAAAATTACAGGAGTTGTTGAAGAAGATGAAGCAGAAAAACAATTGAAGAGAGATTTGGGGAATGATTTGTATTTCTTAACTGTCATCTATTTTTAAGGAAAAAATAATTAATTGTTGTTATATAAAATCTGTTTTTTTCTTATTTAATTGGTCTTTATTTAATTATTTAAAAAAATAAAAATTCTTTATATATATATATATGTATGTATTTAATACAAGCTGCTATAACTTGTAAACTAAAACATTTGCAAGATATTATACTTCCGACTAAGAAGTTAATTAAAAGTAGAAGTAGAATTTGTCTAAGAATTAAGCTAATTGAGCTACTGTTGCTTGATTGAATAAAGTGCTTTGTGTTCTTCATTTAGGGGTTTTCAGAATGCTGAATTATTTTGGGAGGAATTTTGATAATCTTTAGTTTCAGAAAAAACATGTTTTGACTTGAAAGATAAACTATTTACCTGCATTGGAATGAATTGGACTAGAATAGAGAGGATCTATTATACACATCTACTTTATTTGACCAAGCTTAATTAATATGTATTTGAAATACCACGAGTTCTTAGCATTCTCCTCGTACTTGTCTAAGGTTATGAATTAATTCCTCCCAAGATAGAGTGGAACTCTATTCTGCAATACTGTCAACAGAAATTGCAGAATTTCGATGAAGTCAACAAACGAAGCAGATACTTTTTGTTTGGAAAAACGATGCAGAAAGGAGGGCAAGAAGAAGAGTATATCTTTCTAATTAATTTAAATTAATTCAAAATGCCTGCTACTTTTAGGTTTCATTACATAAAGTTGCAATGCATTCTGTCCTATTAATTCGACTAGTAATTGCTTTCCCGCGTTTTATGGACCCTTCGTTTGTCTTGATGAAGGCATGGGTACTAAGTGCGAATTGCTTGAATAAATCCTCCATTTGTCTTGAAGCCATTGTACATAAGCTCCACTGGCCTCTGCCATTCTTACAATCAGCAAGTAGTCTCAAATTGAAAATGGAGTAGATTTCTAGAACCTGAATGATCACTTTGTGTAGAGAAAATGGAGCAAAATGACAAAAGGTAGCTTATCTTGTAATCTTTCATCTTCTTACCATCTTGGATTCATTTTAATGTAAATTCATGAAATGGAAAGAAAGTTCTTATTTTTCAGATTAAGTCCATTTCTTACACTTCAATTGTAGGATACTAACCATCTATGTTTTGTGTGTTGCTAAGTGATTCTCCAACGGTTTCTGTTCAACCCCTTCTAGGTATAATTCAGTTCTACTATTCTTTTAGAAAGGTTAAAGGCCAGCTAGGATGAACGACAAGAAAACTCTATTCAGTTTAATTGTTTGGTAATGAACTGAGTTAAGGATTAAGAATTAACAGTGTACATATCCAGCAGGCTTCATGTCACCTTTGGTTGGCAGTTATGAGATATTTACTTTTAGAAGTGGCTGCTCAACTTGCTATATTTCTTGGTGTTAGTTTGTGATTCTGTACTGTACAATGCCACATTAACATTGGCTGATCCTACCTTTAGAGGATCTAAACTAGATGTACTATCATATGCGCCTAGTGCTATGTTTATAGGTTAAACCCAAGGAGTAAGTAGTCACCCCTTGGATGATCTCCGCAAGAATTCTGCCACCAGATTTGAAAATGCAGAAGAAGTGTTCCTCAATAACTGGTTAGGAGTATCAAACTCGAGAATTTTTCCTGCATCAAACAAGATGGATTTTATCAGGCAATATAATCCATTTTGGAATAATGTAATCTTCATATTTTTGAGTTCTTAGCCCATTGCAGATTAATGCTTGCACTATATTCTGCAACTACTGTTGTCATGCAGTGGTATAAAAGTAGCTGATATATTAATCATTCGAACTGTTTCTGCATAAGCTATTGTTTTCTCACCTGCTATACTTGAAACTTATCCTATTAACATGAAATTAATTTACGTGATTGTGCTTTTTTTTGTGTGCTTGTGGTGTTTAGTCTTGTATCTTACCTTCAGCAAGAACTAAAACAAGATCATTATCGATAACTGTGGGTATCCGATGTGCCACTGTTATAACTGTACATCCGTTTGTTTCTTCTCTTATAGTTTTCTGAATGACATTGTCCGTCTCTGTATCCACTGAAGCAGTTGCTTCATCAAGTACCAATATTCTCCTTTTCTGTAGCAATACCCTAGCTAGGCATACAATCTGCCTTTGTCCCACGCTCAAATTTTCTCCGTCTTCTGCAACTGCAGCATAAAAAATTTTATCATAAATATGAATATCATTTGTTTCCCTTTCCAATGTTTGTGTATTTTGATGTTCTTTTATAGGTTGGAATATAAATGTGGGTTCAGACCACAGAACCTAGTATTTGTACCTGGTGCATCAAGAAGCCTTATATCCTGCTTTACAATATCAGCTAAATGACATTTTTGCAAGACCTGAAATATGAAATCATTCTAATTGCAGGTTACAATGTCTTGTGAGCTTGCTCAAAATACAGAATAATATATATCTTAGCAAGGTACAAAGTCTCGTACTTTGTCGAATAAAGCAAGAAAAAGAAGTCCAGAACACTACCTCCCAGATATCCTGATCCATATGTTGTAGTAATGGATCAAGATTAGTCCTAATTGTCCCATCAAACAAAGTTGGATCTTGTGGTATCATACTCAACTTAGACCTCAGGTCTTGCAAACCAATCTTCGAAATGTCTATTCCATCAACAAGAATGCATCCTTCAGATGGTTCCACAACCCTGAAGAGAGCTTGGATCAAAGTAGACTTCCCACTACCTGTTCTTCCAACTACGCCAATTTTCTTTCCCGCTGGAAAGGTGCAGGTTATACCTTTTAGAACTCTTGGTAGATCAGGGCTGTATTGCACATGAAGATCTTTAATTTCAATTCTTCCTTTTAGTGGCCAATCAGGTTTCGGCCTGGACTTTTCAATTATCAGTGGAGCTTCACTACGAACGTTGCTAAACTGAAGTATTCTCTCAACGGATATCATTTTGTTCTCAACATTGCAAAGATTCCATATAACCCAAGCTTGTAGAACATTAAGATTTAAGCCATAGGTAGCTGCAAGTCCTGCTAAACCTGTAAACAGATGAAACCATTACACACTGAAACGATTTACCAAAGTGAAAGAAGGAAAAGAAATTGTTATCACGGACTTTGAATTCCTCACTTTGTGTAAGTTCTTAATCTAAGATTTGTTTCTTATGTCTACTCATGCATCACCAGAGAAGCTGTCTGGGTTTTTGTTGATTAACTGACTGGGAATACGGTAAACAGGGTGAGTGAAATGGAAATGGAGAAGAAGAAAAGCTTACTGGGGTCTATAGCCTCCCGTGGAAGGTGTGCCAGGATGACGAGAAGAAAGAAGAATATGAGATTGAAGAGAAAGTTAATCCGAACACAGAGCCATTCCATTGTAGCAGAGTTGTGGAAGACAACACGAGAATAGTTATCGATGAGATTTAAATTCTTCTTCAAGAATCGGTCTTCCTGATTAAAACAACGAATTGTTGCTACACCAGTGAGAGATTCAGAGAAATGATGAAGGATTGGAGCTTTCTGAATGCCAATCATCCTTGCCAGTTCTCTAGCGGTGGTAATGTAATATGCCTGTAATAAGAATTGTATCATTAGCACTAAGGCCATATTTATGAGATGTAAATACTCATTGTTTGCATTCTAAAGTAGTAGTGATACAAAAGAAATATCCTTCTTGTTTTTCAGTCTACTTTACAGCACTCAGTAAGAAAGTGAATTTCTTGCAGTTAAAAGTAACTTCAGGTTGAGCTTCTTATTACCTGATACCACATGGAGATGGCAAGTACCAGAAGGAAGAGAAGAAAGATCTGCCAGGCAACATTGGACATAAGTACAACAATGCTCAATAATTGAATAAGTGCAAATGCTAATCCAGCCAATCTATATGGAATATCTGTGTCCACAATGCTTTGGTCTGTAGAAGACTGATAAGCAAGAAAAAAAATTGAAGTTCAGAATAGATGCAGCCAGAAGTCATGTTTTGAGAAACAAAGCACTGAATGAATATAGACACATTTCAAGACAAATAGATCATTTCAGCTGCTATACTCACCCTATTGAGAATTCTGCTGGAAGGGTTGGAGTCGAAAAATGACAAGGGTGCTCGGAAGAGTGATTTGATCATTCCAATGTAGAGCTTCTGAGCAGTCTCAATTGCAATAGTTGAAAGCATAACTGCCCTTCCTAAGATGAAAAAAGAGCTTCCCCCTGACATCAGCACGAATATTCCAATTAATCTTTCTCTAGTAACCCTTCCTTCTTCTGTTCCCCATGCAATCCAGTAGTTGCTTGCCATCTGCAGTCCTTGGAAGAGAACTTGACATAGAAGTACTGGAAGTACAAGGGCCCCTCTATACGCCGAAGTCACAAAGGTCGAGTAGACTTTCCATTTAACTCGACCAGATACTGCATCTTCCTGCTGACTTTTTCCTAAGATCCTGTTGTCACAGGTAAGGTCTTCCAAACACTCTTTGACTTCAATTTGGTTATTCTGATGTTTACCCTTGGTTAAGAAGCTGCACTTTTGAGAAGGGTTCACCTGATCTAATGATTTACTGTGGGCCACCATATGTCTTTGGAGCTCACCATCAGGATCTGCAATCAACTTGTTATACTTTCCCGATTGAACAATTCTTCCGTCTTTCAATACCTAAGCATATTAGGTAAGAATAAAAACTAAGATATACCCTTCTGGTTTGTTTGAATCAACAGAAAACCAATAGATGAAAATAGTTTCAACTTACCAGGATGAGGTCAGAAACATCTAAAAATTCCAATTGGTGAGTGGCATAAACAACTGTTTTATCATGTAGAAGTTGGATTAAGCATTTCTGCAGTATGATGAACGATTGTAGCACATCAATAAGAGCAACTAGATCACTGAAAAGAATCTTACAAAAGTAGGACATAATACTTGCCTTGAACATATGAGCTCCAGTTTGTGCATCAACGGCACTGAAAGGGTCATCTAGTAGATAGATGTCTGAATCACTATAAATAGCTCTGGCCAACTGAATTCTTTGCTTTTGTCCACCACTTAAGTTCATTCCTCTTTCTCCTACCAAATTTAGATCTCCGTCAGCCCACATCTCAATGTCACGTTTCAAAGCACATCGTTCCACGACATCATCATAACGTGCCTTATACATTTCCTTGCCAAACAGAACATTGTCTCTAACAGTGCCCGTCTGCATCCACGCACTCTGTGGTACAAATGCCTTCGAACCATTTATCTTAACGCTTGATCCAGAAACTCTAGGAATCTCTCCCATAATACTGCAGAGTAAGCTTGACTTTCCCGATCCCACTGAACCACATATTGCTACTTTCCACCCTTTCATTATCCTGATTTTCTCAGTTATCTTAATTGTTGATTTCTTGGACTCATTTGTGCCCCAAGCATACTCTCCTGGTTCAAGTTCGATTGCCACGTCAGTAGCGTTAGGAGTATGATAGCTTGTTAACTTCTTTTGATCTTCCTCTCTTAGGAAGTCTTGAATCCTATCAACTGACACTTTTGTTTGAGCAACCATGGAAATGAGTTCGGGCAAGTTGTAAATCGGTTCTTGTAGAATCCTGAAAGTTGCTAGTGCTGAGAGAACCGCTCCGGAAGTTAATGGTGTTTTTAGGATGATACAAACACCAAAAGTTACAACTGATACGAGCGTTGGTGAAGCCCAAAAGAGGAAAGCCACAGCAGAACATGTATAAAGGTATCTCTTAAGCCAACCTCTCTCTTTTTCTCTGAGTTGAAGCAGCTTCTTCAAGAAAGTGGACTCCCATGAATGCAGTTTCAAGACTCTCATGCTTTTTAAGGTCTCTGAAGTGGCTTTAATTCTCGCGTCCTTCGCTTCCATTATCTTTGAGTGGAGCTGTTCTTGCATACTGGCAAGCGGTGAGTTGCTCACCATCACAAATATAGTGGAAAGAAGAGCAGCAGCAGCGGGAGCAGCGCCCAAGTTCCTGTATAAGATAAGCAGGGCAATTATAACCTGAACAGGAAGCAACCAAACTCCATGAATATACCAGCAGAAGTCCCCAATTCTCTCAACATCAACATTGACGAGGTTTATGATCTTTCCGTCTTTTGTACCGCCATACTTAATGGACAATGTTCTTTTATATATCAATGCCATCAGAGCTGCTCTGACTCGAACGCCAATCCGGTGAGCTCCAAAGTACCATTGCCTTTGGGACAGCGACTCTATTGTTTTGGCAAAGAAGAAGATGAAGGCTAAGATCATTCCTTCTTGCCAGTTAGACTCATCTTTCTTTTCAGATAAAAAGTTCACAAAGCTTGTTATTAGCAAAGGACCAGTGTAGGATGCAATTGTATTGACTCCTATAAAACAAGAAAAACAATAAACAGAAGCATGTAATTAGTTTGCTAAGCATAGTCGAGACGTGGATCAGACACCACCGTTAACAAAATAGTTTGCTACGCATTGATTGTTTGCTATGCATTAGTGTTTAAACTTAATAGTCCTGAAGAAAATCAAGAATTACCTGCAAAAACTGCATTATAGGCAAGTGATCTCCAAATCATATGTAGTATGCCATCTGGGAGGGACAAAGTAGAAGCTTTTTTTTTCCAAAGCGCATCTTCCAACAAAGAAGAAGCTTCATTAGAGGTCTCAGAGTGAGGAATTGAAGGTATGTGCTCTACTCTCAGCTTTTCCTCATGGCCTGTCTTGAATAGTGGATTAAGCCACCTGAATGTGATTTGGCTCCAAATACCAGCGTTAGAAAATGCATCATCGTGTTTTAAAACATGTTTATTTACCTCTTTGTCAAGGAATGGCTGTTCAGTTTCACTGTGTTTCTTGGGAGAAAAAACTGGCAAGGCATTGAAACATAGGAGAATTGACAGTGGTAGGGAAACAAAATCAATTATATTTGGCTTGGGCAGAAAATGTGGGGCTTTTGTAAATATATTAGTACAGTGGTTGAGAAGATGAAGTGAGACTCTAATTATATCAAAAATACTTGAAAAGACCCACCATATGATGAGTAATAATGGCCACCTTTTCTCTCTGTTTGATGAGTAGGCTGCAATTAAACTAGCTAGACTCCATGTCATGACACAAGAAATAGACTCTTCAAACACAAAAGTTCTCAACTTCCAGAATTCATGAAGACAAAATCCCAAGTAAGAAAGGGCTATTGAGAAATTCACTAAAATTGTAATCTTAGTGAAAAGTGTGGATTTTCTTCTCTCTCTTGTTTCTGCAAAACCCTCTTCTCCTCCATTATTCTTGAAAAAATCTACCAAGAAACATATGAGTAAAAACAAGAAAAATGCCATATTGATTAGCGTCAGAGTGATGTCCATCTTGGTTGAGACTTGAGACTAAAACTCAAGAAAATCCCACTGTATATTCAACTCAGCCCTTAAAACCTACAACTCTATCGAAAAGAACCTTGGAGCACAAAATGCAAGAATTAATTTATTTAAAAAGTTATGCCAAAAGAACCGAAACAATGTATGCTAGAAAAGTACAAATACATATCCATTCAGAGTCATATAAAATACTTATGTCGGATGCAAATAGAGATGGAAAAACAGACCAGACCTATCAAAAGTATTACACTATGAAGAAGGAAGCACGTGCCCCTTTTAAAATTTGGTGGAATGATGATGAAGAGGAATCAAATATAATGGCGAATGGAATTATGGATAGAAAAATCTATTTATGCAATGTCTATATAATACTGTCATAATTATTACTCCCTTCATCCCATATAAATTATTGGGGGTATCACACACTTTTTAAAAAAAAAAAAATTAAGGATATAGGTTACATTTAATTATTTTTTAAAATTACCTCCCTTAAAATATAAATTATTTTAAAACCTCATTAAATGAAATAGTAAATATGTGAAAAGAAGTTTCAACAATTCTTTTGGAGTTTGAAAATTTTACTTATTTTAAATTTATAAGAAAATCCCAACAATTCACTTGGTAGTTTATTTCGTCAACTTATAAAAATCAGTTTACTTTCAGATGTGGATTTAAAAAAATATATTAGTAATGAACAGCTTATTTTTGACTAATAGATTTAGAAAAATATTTTTAAACAGCAATTTGTGTTTAGTCAAACTTTTAAAAATATTTTTAAAGGTATTTTTCTCAAAAATACTTTTGAAGAGAAGCTATTTTTTTAACTTACAGCTTCTGCTACTTTTCAGAAATACTTATTTTCTTCTAAAATTTTAACCAAACACTTCAATTTTTTAAAATTAATATTTTTGATTTAAAATAAATATTTTTGAAAAAAAACTGACCAAATGGGCTACTCCCTCCGTTTTGAAATAAGTGAATTGTTGGAGTATTTATTGGTGTTTCAAAATAAGTGAATCATTGAATTTTTTTCCAAATTTGTCCTTATGATTTGACAATCAATTAACTTTTGAAAAGGTATTACAAGGTTAATTTTTTCTTTTTTGGGTAAAAATAGAAAGTTGTGTTAAATTTATATCTTTAATGTTTTTTTCTTAAAATATGTATCAAAATTCAACAATTCATTTATTTTGAAACGGAGGGAGTATTAATATGGAATGAAGGGAATACTATTAGTAAAAGATTACAGTGCAATCACATCAGTAGATTCTTTAAAGAATCTGTCCAAAAATTTTGTGCTTTCCAACTGAGTCAGCCAAATTCTCCGCTTACTTTAAATGTCTTCATGCGTATGACTATTAACATTTTAAAAAAAAAATTGTACATTTTAAAAAGAATTATACATTTTAAAAAATCATCTCGTACAGCAATATTATCTGTCTAGGTTTTTGGAGAATGTTTAATTTCATGTTAGTATATCTAGACCTCAGTTTCAAAGTTAAAATCTACTTCCTTCGTTTCAAAATAAATGAATTATTGAGCTATTTTTTAATATTCAAAATAAATAAATTATTTATTTTCCAAGAGATATGTTGAAATATTTTTCCTATTTTACCCTTTCATTAAATGAGGTTCTTAAATACTTCTTTAAAAACAAGTAAAAGGGTAATAGTGAAAAGTAACCTACAATTTATGTCTTAAAAATTTTTCTTAAGGGATATGTTATATCCCAACAATTTAATTTTTTTGAAAAGGAGGAAGTATATGGAATTAAGTTATTTTATATCACACACCTTTGCCAAAAATTATCATTCTAAAAGAGAAAAAAAAATCATTTCGCTCTTAAACTTATCCTTTCAACTTACTTTAGTTCTTAAACTAGACTTATAAATTATTTAAACGCCCCCCCCCCCCCCCAAACAACTTTATAGCAAATTAATTTCAACCCTTAAGACTGACGTGACATTTAAAATAGAAAAAAAATGAGTGAATCTTTTTTTTTTAAAAAAAAAAAAAGGCCCACTAATATATAGAGAGAGAGATTTAAAAAAGGAAAAATTTCAGAAATAACAACTGTAGAGTTATAATTATAACTTTATAGCAACAGTTTCAAAATTACGAAAAATAGCAATATGTATTTTGTATTTTAGTAAAAGATTGCTATAAAAATACATATACAAATATGTTAAAACGTTCCTTATTAAACTCTAATCAGTTAGAGAAAATTATGGGATTAAATTATTCCTTATTTTAAGCAACATTCAATTAACAGATACTTTTTACCATTAATGACTCTTTTTTTTTACTTTAACCGTTAATAAACAATTTGAAATTCAAAACTCGATTTCCATATACATCTGGTAAAAGCATTTTAAAAAAAAAATGAGAGATTGAAATATCATTGATGAACGTTGTATTTTACGAAGAATATTTGAATAATCAACTCAAAGATTACAGGTATGGTTAAATAAACTTTTTAGATCATGTTAATGGAATTGTGAAAATAATTTGAAAGTTAATAACAATATGTGTTAATGATCATGAAGCTGAAAATTTTATACATTGTATTCTGAATTTTATAAGTTGTGGGTGAAATTTTTTTTTTCTACTTTTTTTCTCAAACATCAAAGATTTTGTTTTAGTCATTTATGTATGAAACTAAACTAAACTAAACTAAATAATTTTTCGTGGGAATTTTTTTTTGTTTGTGTATATACAAATTATTAATTATATGCAGTACATATTATATAATTTAATTTGTATTTAATATTTTGTAGTGTTCTGGATCTTGACGATGGGAAGCATACCTGTTCTCATTAAACATACTAGTAGTATGAACAACATTGAACAACAATATGAAGATTACATCAGTGATGCAATATTGTTGAGCATAAACGCTTCATACAACCAACTGCACGAAGTACTAGCTTCGCATATGGATATCGATTTGACATGCAAAAGCATTCAAATTGAATATCAGTTAACAGATATTGAAGGTAAAATACGTATACGTAATGACATGGGTTTGAAGGTCTACATTATGCAGAAAAGGGATGTAAAGGCAATGAGTTCTTTTCCCTTGTACATAAGTGTTTCAGAAAAGAATAGTTTCAATGAATTCGTTAGTTCATCAATATGTAACGCTGCGAGTATGAATCTATCTATCACTGTGCGTAACGTTGTGAATACAAGTACTGAAAGAGCATTGATAGTTACTAATTCAGATGAATGTTTGGATGTATTGGATATTGACGCAACTAAAGTAATTATCTCGGACCCACATCACAAACATATTGAGGTTGAACAAGTTTATATCTCGAAAAGGGTGTTAAAATCTGTGATGAAGGATTACACGATTCGAGAGAAGTTTCAATCACGAGTAAAACCTGGTAAGTTTGTCATGTATGTAAAATCTGTTATTTTTTTCTTGTTAAATTTTATTACAGCATATGTATTTAAAAAATACATATAGATTTATTTTTTTTGTATATGTTGTAAATTACATTACATCTTCTTCTTTTTTTGCAGTTACACATTAATATGCAAATCACGTAATTGTGATTTTTTATTCCGTGCATCTGATATCAACAAATTAGGAATGTTTTGTGTTAGAGAATTCTTATCCGAACACACATGTCCGATAAAGGATAAGATTTATCCTAAGTTTCATGCTACTAGTAAGTTGATTGGAGGTATGGTGAAACAAAAGTTTAAAAACCACAAAAGAAAGTACAGTGCGACTGAAATCAGAAGTGACATGAAGGAAGACCTTGGTATGAATTAGATGTATATTATGTGTTGGCGAGCTAAGGAACAAGCACTTGAAGATTTGAGAGGGAAACCTTCGGCATCATACGGAAAACTACTTGCATACATTCATGTTTTGAACACTACTTATTCAGGTTCACATATACGAATGAAAAAGCATGAAGATAATGAGTTTTTGTATATTTTTGTCGCACTAACTACATTCATACAAGGGTTCGATCACTGTAGACCTGTGATAGTTGTTGATGCAAGTTCTCTTAGAGGACTGTACAATGGCACATTTGTAGCTGCATGTACCATGAATGGAGTCGGTAAGCTATTCTCGAAATGTATTTGACTCTATGAATAGATGTATATGTTTATAATATATATATATATATATATATATGCAACATATTTATATTTGTACAATCAATTTGTTATGTTTTAGATATATGAATTTATATTAAAGTTGTAAATTATGTTTATGAAATAAATTTCATTCATATAATCGGTAAGTTATATATTTTTATAGAGTACTTATTTAATTTTTTTGTGGATGTTGATTGGGAGCAGGATATAGTTCCACATATATTTATATGTATTATAGGTTTTAGTTATGTTTATGTTTTAAATTTCAGTTAAACTTGTTCCCAGCTGTATGTATTTGAAAAATACATATGATTTTTTTAATGTCTGTATATATCATACTTTTAATGTATTTGTTCTATGTTCAGGCCATATATTTTCATTGGCATATGGAATAGTAGATTCTGAAAATGATGCATCCTGGACATGGTTCTTTCAGAATCTAAAGGAAGCATACGGTGAAAGAGAACATATATGTGTAGTTTTCGATCGTAACCCAAGCATTATAAAAGTTGTTGCTGAAGTGTACAATAATGTACCACATTACGCTTGTATGTGGCATCTATGGGGTAATGTGAAAAAAAAAATTAGGAAGTCACATGATGCATTGTCTGAAATCTTCTATACCATGGCGAAATCATACTCAAAGTCTGAATTTCATAATTTAATGGAGAAAGTGGAGGTAGTTAATATTAGGGCGAAGAATTACTTGAAGTTGGCGGGATACGATAAGTGGGTTAGGTCATATGCAACAGTTCATAGGGGATGGACCTTAACATCAAATATTGCAGAGTCAATTAATGCTGCACTGGTATCAGCTAGAGAACTTCCAATATATGATTTTTTAGAGGAAGTTAGATTGATGTTTGGTAGATGAAACTGTGAAAACAGACAGGAGGCATTGTACACACGCACGGATCTTATTGGAAAATTTCAAGCAATTCTCCAACAGAATGAAGCAGAGTGTACACGTATGAAGGTATGATAAAATAGATATAATCATTTAATGTTATATCTTCTTGAATTTTTATATGTTGTATGAAACATATCTTAATATACAAATTATTAAAATTATAACAAATCTATGTGTTGTAATGAAAAAAATATGTATATATTCTTTAGACATATTAATATGCATTTGCTGCTTTGAAAAAAAATACATTTGCTAATCTGTAGCAAATTTTACTGTAATATTTTTTTTTCTATAATATTTTTTATGTATTAATATTTTCAGGTTATACCAGCGTCAGAGTACGTCTATACTGTCCACGATAAGGAGAAACATTTTATAGTTTATCTAAAGGAAAAAAAATATTCTTGTCATGCATTCCAATTGGATGAGATACCATGTGTGCATGATTGTGCTGTACTTGATAGCAAGAATATTGAAAAAGGACCATATTGTTCTAATCTATACAAGCCAAAAACTGTACTGAGAATGTATGATCTTCCTGTTTATCCTCTACCACATAAAGATGACTGGGTGATACCTTAGAAAATTTTAGACGAAATAGTTTTGCCCCCAAAATACAAGCGGCCCCCTGGAAGACCTGCAAAGAAGGAGCGCGGTAAATCAGGAAGAGATATGTTAGGAAAGAAAAGTAAAAATTGTTGTAGTTCATGCGGACAAAAAGGTCACAATAGGCATTCATGTAGGAAATACAACAAATGATACATTTTATCATGTTTTTAGTGAAAATTCAGTTGCTTTATTATTCTATTTATTTTTTTTTGAATTGTTTCATTTTGAATTTTGAACTTTTTATTGATATTGATAATTTGATAGTGTTCAGATGTTGCACTTTTATGAAGTTGAACTTGTTAATTTGTTATAGTTCAAATGTTTAATTTTATATTATATATGTATATATATACATATATTTTTTGCACTAAAAATATGTTTGAATATGGAATAATAGGAGCCATTGTTATTTTGAAAAATAAATATGTTTACATTAGACGTAAATGGAAATATAATCTGAAACGAACATTAGTATTAACCATAATGTGTATCTTTCAAAAAATATAAATTAAAAGCTGAATAATACATATGGTTGAATGTGTATTAAGTAGAAACGTGTATATGGAAATCAAATAAAAATACATATGTATTATAAACGATTATGTTCAGTTGAATGGTATATGTATTTTAAATATACATTTACTCACTGAAATTTTAAAATTTATGCTATACATTTGTTAACTGGAATGACATATTTATGAGTAATACGTATTTTACAAATACATATATTTACTGTCATGGTGATATATATTTTTAAAATATATATCTTCACTGTAATGGTAATACGTATTTTGAAAATACATATCTTCACTGTAATGGTGATATGTTGACTTCAGAATTGATTTGGTAACTGTATGTTCATGTAACGTTAAAAATACAAAGGTTAAGTGGAATAAGCATATGTATGTTAAAAATACATAATTTCACTGGAATAAGCATATTTATTATTACAAATATGCACATAGACATATACTAATCATGAAAAACTGGAAATTAGACGATTAAAAATCAAAAAGTTAAGATAACAATAAAGGAACATTAACATGCCATCTTTGACCATTAAAGTAACATATGAATCCCATAATCTATTCAAAAAAAAATAACCTAATCTTAAATGTTGTTAACTTCAACAAAATAAAATACAAATCAAATATCAACCACTTCAGTGTCTTCTGTTAACGCAGTGATCCGAAGAGGCCTCATTGGTGCTTCATCATCACTTTGTGCCTTTGTGTTTGCTTTCCTAGTACCATAATCCCACAACAGTGAAATGTATCTTATGCGAATTAGATCTGGGTCAAAGTCAATACATGAAACAGCTTCACCAAAAGTAAGACACTCGGCATACGTAACCATATATAAACCACAATCCCTGCAAAGACATACATTAATAAGTAAGAAGTTGTTACAACTTTAATGCATATGTATATATACAAGTAATATGCATACTAATTACTTACAAGCTGCCACTTGGTTGTTGAGGCACATTCTCCACAATTGAAACACCAAACGGATTCATCTTATCATTCAATTTGTAATTAGGATGATTGTCGATGTCAATACCCTTATTCTCGTAGAATTTACATTCAATGAGACATATAGGTATAACCTTAGCTAAATTTTCAATTTCAGTAAGCACTGCCGCATCATAACCAGCAGCTGACAAAGAATCATATACATATATACACCTATGATTGAAAGATATAACTACAAGAACCCAATGATGTTTTTCCTTTACGTGAACAGGAATGAACATATGATCAACCGTATGCCATGGAACTGTAGCATGCATGCGGAATCCACTTACATACTCATTCAGATGATATTTCTTTCCACCAGCATTAAGAGTTGCATCATTCAATTTATACACATCAAACACAGTTGTAACAATGTTCATGAAATTACAGTCTACAGTGCTGAACTTATATGAGATATTGGGATTATACTTGGACTTCTTTCGCAGATAGTACAAGCATACATCAATTTGCTGCATTATAAATAAATTTCATAATTAATATTAAATAAACAAATAAAAAAAATCAAACCTTACATATGAAAATATCATGCACAAATCAGTGAAGGTATAACATACTTCATATGTATTTACAAATATACATTTTGAACTATAACAAAATAATCAATTACAATTATTCATACTTAACACCGAACTAATACATATTCCAATATACAAATCAATGTAATAATACATCACTTACCTCATCTGACCACGTCTAGCTAGGAGTACCCATAACGTAGAACCAATTCTTGTATTCAACAGATAAAATTTCAAAGTTGATAACTGGTATTTTTGCCTTTCCCTTTAAATAATGTTCTTCTTTATTGTTCCTGTTTATTCATTATACATATTAGTTTGTAATTTACATAATCTTAATTTACAAAAGTTAGTACTATTAAGTTGTATTCTGTATACCTCTTCGAATGATATTTAAGAAGATCCAATGAAAGCCACGTCATGAACGTGTTGGTGACTTTAGTGTCTTCTATCGCATTAACTGGATGAGATGTGAAGGGATGCTTCTGATCGAATGTTCTCCATTGCTCTTCCGTGCTTACTTTATTATTAAGTTATGCAATTAATTATGTATATATAATCAATAACATAAGATAATGCAGTATTATAAGAAACAATAAGTATACTGCTGAAACAAAAGTTAAATCATATCTGAAAACTGCAACAGATGTATTTCTGAAAACATATGAACAAATGCAGAGTAAAAATGTCTAAACTATCCAACTTCAAAATGAAAAAAATATTCTTCAAAATATAACCATATCTCATTAAAAACATTTACTGTTGTTCCAAAAATACAACTGAACAGCAACAACTAAATTTATACTTCACTATCCATTAGGGAAAAAATATAAAGTAAGCAAATTTGTTAACTAAAAAAATTATGTTAAGAGTACTAACCATCTGCTGAACCAAATTTCATTGTGAATAGTGACTCATTGTATCTAGATGGTCGCCTAATCCTTGAAACATGCATTGGCGTTTGTTGTGCTTGATTTGCCGATGGATGTACAATTATACATCGTTCAAGATTGACATATGCATTAAGACTGGGAAGAAGCTCATCTGGAAGAGTGTTCTGAGAGTCAGACAAATGTTGATCAGCATTGCTTTCAACATTTACTCCCGCAGGAATGTGGACTGCACTCTTATATTGTTGATCTAACTTTGAATTATCCACATCATTAACCTCTGACTCATGTCCCGCTGATGTATTTACATTCATCTCGACCGCACCTTCTTTGTTCTGTATAAATTTTATAAAGATCTAGTTAGATTGCATTTTTTAATAAATTAAAAATAGCAATCAATGCACGTATTGTAGATACCTTGAACTCATCTTCAACTTCAACATTGGCTTTTGTTATGGAGTCAATATCAATGCTTCTAAGGACGTCATCTGGAAATGTGAGTTGAGATTCTGATATTTGTGCTTCACCAATACTTTCGTCAACTGATTTTGTGATCTACACATGTTCATACAAATTAAATAAAATAATATTTATGAAGAACTAAAAAACTAACCAATATGTATTCAGTATACCGGAGCGACACAAACATCTTTTGCTTCATGATCATCTATATCAGTTTTTTCCTTTAAAAAATGAAACAATAAAAAATTAAAATAAGTATTATTGATCAATATAACTATACCTAACCAAAAAAAAAATCTCTACCAAAATAATGTCATTATCCTCATTGTACCCATCAATCTCATTATACACATCATTCATATTGTTACTTTGATATCCTGCCATCTCTTCGGCAACCTATTTTAATATTGTTTTTATAATGATAAATTAGAATTGTATATATAAAATTAGTTGAATATAAATGTACAGAATTTACTTACCAATGTGCCTTCAGGATTCTTATTAAAGTCATGAACAAACTTTGTAGTCGCTTGATGGGGTGATGTACTCTTAACATTTTCATCCACCGGTGGCTGAACAGATTCGCTGCCTTTTGCTTGTTTCTTCGCGTTTAAAATATGAAAATATAAATAAAAAAAATTAGTAAATAACAACTTAGTTGCAAAAAAAAATACATATGTTGTAAATGTATATATGTTGTACCTTATTTTCATTGATTGCATTCATCATTCTATCAAACCTAGAAGACACTAGGCCACGAACATCATTAAACTCTTGCCATACCTGAATTATAAAAAAAATAATTAGAAATGAAAAAATAAATTAATCAAAAGCTTAAAGAAAAATTACTTTTTCACAAAACTTATCAAAGACTTTCTTCGAGACAACACCGTCTTCATCTTCAGAACTGAACTAAGACGGAGCAGCTGACTGAACCGGAATAGATTTTTTACTGTCAGGCCGGTTTATGTCTTTCCTATTTCCATATAGCGTAACTTTCGTTTGAATTAGCTTGTGAATTGGAGTCCTGACAAAAGGCATCTTTGCAGCACGGGGTGGAGGGGTCCGTTTTGATATCAGCGCATCTACACCTTTAGGATGTGGCTTCATTTTTGTAACGCCTAGAAATCGGGTCCCGAGACGTCACACGGTGCTTAGGGTCACAAGTGACCCCAAGCTAACCCTTCTACTGGCATAACTCATAAGCAACTGAATAAAAATACAAATCATTAGAAATTAACTTTTTTCTTAATCTGATCGATACAAAAATGGAATTTTACAGGATTACAATTCTGCCTTTACAACCAAAATTAAAACAAAATACATCAACTTCTACTGACTGTCTATGAAGCCTCTACTAGTACTGACTGTAGGTAGCCGGGTCATGACTCCCGACTACCCCACTCAATACGACTGAATAAAGAAAATACAACACTATAAACTCTGGATAACTAACCCAAGCCCTTGAATCAAAAGGACTCATCACCTGCTGACTGGATACCACGAACTGACTGGATCCGAAGGTGCAACTATACCTTGTACCTACATTCCGAGAAAATGTAGCCCACATACGAATATGTGGGTCAGTACCATGGAAAGATACCGAGCATATGGGGGTGCAATGCATATATAAAATAATATCTTAATATCATCACAGTTTATAAAATTATGCATGCTGATATAGATGACTCACTTAGCTCGAATTAAATCATCAAAATCATGGATGAATAATACATGTAAAGTAAAACAAGTGAGTCATTACAATACGTTCTCAATTCACTTTCATCTTAATTTCAAATCATCAAAACAATCAAATCTCATGTCAATTCTCATTAGAATATATTCCTTAAATCTTTTAAGAATAATGACTTTCTCAAACTCAGCCTTTTAAGCAAATATGCTTTCATCTCAGATAGAAGAGTACACACACACACATTAGGAGATCCTATAACCGACATAAACCATGTGAGCCACATGGAGTCCAACGTACAACCCACGTTGGGGAGAGCCATCCTACCCTTGCCATCGAAGTAGGACTTCCAGTATCAATTCAAAAACACTAGTGATCACTATATAAATCAGCCTCAGGATCACATCCAATGGGGGCACGTAGTTCTAGGGAAGTAAGGTCACTTTATACATCATACTCGGTGCTAAAGATTACTCCCGAACTTAGCACAGAAATTTAAATCAGCCTCAGGCTCACATTAAAGAAAATCCACAATAAACACTTCAACAATTTTCATCGGGAGCCAATTTGCTACCCCTTTATCATAATTAATAAAAACGTGGTTTTCTTTCACAGTCGAGTTCAAAATAACTCATTCATGGCCAAAAGATCAAATCATTCAAAACATCTCAAATATTCAACATCAACGTGCATATAGCACACATTTTCTCAATGACACAATTTCAAATGGGGTTCAAGACCCAAATATCAAAATCATAGTAAATTTCTTTCAAGCATCATGCTTTAAGTCATAATTTCCTATAAATTCTACTTTTCAAAGTCATAAACATCATATTCTCAAGATAACCAAGATAGAATATAAGTTCATGCTCCAACATCATAATAAACATATAAAGATCATATCTTCGTAAAGAAAATTACTTTTGGGCACAAGAACGAAAGAGAGTTCTTGTTGAAAAACCCCACATACCTTGAATGATGAACTTTAGATCGATACTCATTTTTGAGATATTAATCGTGCCTTTGAATGATGGTTCTTGGAGTTCTTGAACTAGGAACTTGGAATCTTGAATAAATTTGCAGAATTAATGGTGAACTTTGGAGGTTCTTGAAGTTGGATGTAGGAGCTTAGGGTTTTCTTTTTGAGGGAATTTGATGAAATATAACATATAATGCTTCTAATATGCTTTAATATAGGGTTTGGATGGATTTTGGGTGAGGGGGATTGACCAAAACGCCCCTAAAAATCAAATAATTCTCAAATCTGTCCTTTGGTGGACTGTTTTGATAGTGTGAAGTAGATCAACCATAACATTTTACTCTAATATCCAAATTGGATGAAACCAATTTCATTAGAAAGAGGACTCTCATATCTTTTCGTTGATATATAGTATCTCACCCAGATCATTGTGTACGAGGAGTTATGATCGTTTGAAGTTGACCCAAAAAATTACTTTTGATAGGCTGAAGTAGATCGACCATAACTTTTTGCTCCGATAGACAAATTGGATGAAACCAATTTCATCGGAAAGAGGACTCGCATATCTTTCTGTTGATATATAGTAAATCACTTAGATCATTATGTACAAGGAGTTATGATCATTTAAAGTTAGAGCAAAAATACACCAGGCCTCAGTACTTTTTTTCCTGCACGTTTTACTGTTCACTACTATTCACGGTTCGATCGGAATGTTCATAACTCATCGCTCGGGTGTCTGTTTTGGATGATCCACATATCGTTGGAAAGATTATTCGATACTCTACGCAATGATAGGTCATAATCTAAGACATTCCTGACGAAAAATTTATGATTCATTCTAGAAGATAGAACCCAACACGTTTACACACAAAATTTCAACGAAAAATTTCCCAGGGTATTACAATTTTTTTCTTTACAGGTGAAGCTGATAAATCGCCATGATATTTTTTCTTTGTGGTGAACTGATTTTGTCTTTGTGGAGGATCCTGAAAATCATCATCTGAATCAATGTCATCTTCATTATGACTAGCAGATCCAGGAACAAGCTTCTTCGGTATATGAAAAACTGAAATCTCCTTTCTTGTTGGCTCGATATTCTTAAAAACAACCTACAATTTAAATATCATAATGAAAATAATAATTTAGATGGTAAAATTAATTACATTATAAATCAGTTAACCATGATCCAAACCTAATAATGAATATACACTGACAAATGGTATGTTGTATATATACATATACCAGATCAGAAAATACATTTACAAAATAATCAACATCACATACAAAAAAAAAATCGTAAAACTAACCTTGTCATCTGTATCATCAAACATACTTTCCATAAGAGTTTCATATCTTGGACGAGGAGAATTTGTCTTCCAATTCAAAATACGAGGGATTTGAGAATCCACCTTGGAAGCAACATTACGAGGCACGTTTGAACAACACTCGTACAACCAAATTTGAATGGTCAGTGGCATTCCAAGAAGCATATAAAACTTTCCTTTCGGCTTCAACTTTTTATGCAAACTTCTAGCTAATTCTTCAAATGCAACCGATCCCCACAGATAATCACTGTAGAGACCACTCTCAACCAAATCAAAGTGGAGGCGTGGAATAGCTACGGTATCAACTGACGATAGTAAGAATGCGTGAATAAAATACAAATTGGCAAACTTTAACGCATCTTCATCGTTATCATTCCCCCAAATTTTATCAGAAACAGCAACATATAAATCTTTTTTCTGTACAAAACTCTCACCATAAAAATATTGATCAATAATTCTATTTGGGCGCTCCTCGTCAAACACAAATTCATCCTTATTTGTAGCACAATTCAAACCAGTCACCAAAGCAAACTCTCTAATAGTGAAATGAAGAATTGTGCCCTTTGCTCGAATGACTATGGCACTTGTAGAACTTTTCCTAGTTTCAAGTGACATAATGCATCTCCCTAACTGGGCTTGGACTACACAATCTTTCTTCTTCATGAAGAAACCAAATATACTTTTAGTACAAAACATCTTGTACTGACTCTTCGTCAACATTGTCTTAATACGGTCTTCAATGTCATTGACCGTATGACATTCTATATGAGGAGCAAATTTGGGCAATACCCGGGCCATGAATATTTGATCACGAATGACCTAAACAACAAAAAAATACTTTATATGACAAAATAGTCTCTTATATGTATTTATGAAATACATCTTAAAACTAGTTTATACAAATTGTCTTATATGTATTTATGTAATACATCTTATAGTTATTTTATAATATGTATAAGAATAAATACAACTATGTATGTAAAAAATATATTTCAACAAATAAGAAATACATATCACATTAAAAATCTAATGACTATCAAATACAACTTAACATTGAATAAAAATCTTAGAGGTAACATAAAAATGCATATCTAAACTGTATGTATTTTCATAATACACATTAGAATTATATTTCAACAAACACATTATGTATTTTGTGAATACATGATTTGTACAAATTTAATTAACAAGACAAGAATATAACAACACATATACAAATTATATAACAAATGTATTTTAATAATACATATTAATCCAAACATTCTTTTATATGTATTTATAAAATACATCTTATAGTTATTTTATAAGATGAATAATAACAAATACAACTATGTATGTAAAAAATACATTTCAACAAAAAAAACTACATATCACATTCAAAATCTAATGACTACCACATACAACTTAACATCGAATAAAATTGTTAGAGGTAAACATAAAAACACATATCTAACCTGTATGTATTTTCAGAATACATATTAGAATTAAATTTCAACAAACGCATATGTATTTATATGACAAAACAGTCTCTTATATGTATTTATGAAATACATCTTAAAACTAGTTTATACAAATTGTCTTATATGTATTTATGAAATACATCTTATAGTTATTTTATAAGATGTATAATAACAAATACAACTATGTATGTAAAAAATACATTTCAACAAATAAGAAATACATAGCACATTAAAAATCTAATGACTACCAAATACAACTTAATATCGAATAAAAATCTTAGAGGTAAACATAAAAACACATATCTAACCTGTATGTATTTTCAGAATACATATTAGAATTATATTTCAACAAACACATATGTATTTTATGAATACATGATTATTACAAATTTAATTAAGAAGAAAATAATATAACAACACATATACAAATTATATAACATATGTATTTTCAGAATACATATTACACTTCTACGGTTGCTATTTCAGCCATTTTTCCAAAAGAATATATATATACAGAAACCTAATAAATTCAAATATCTTACACAAAATTTAGATATGAAATACATATTTAAAATATATTGTATATAGCATATACAATTCATATCAATAACAAGATTTTCGAATAGTACCATACCTCCTCCACTTTCTCTTGTTCAGATTCAGAATCTGATGCAACGGGACTTGCAATTTTACTACATTCTCTTTTTTCATCCGACTTTTTCCTTTTCACTGATTTTTGAAATTTTGTGGGAGATGAAGTTTTTGTCAATCCTTTCCTTTTCATTATTTTCACAATCTTTTCAGGATCGTTACGGTGTTTGTATCTCAACTGTAACACCTTCCTTAAAGAAAACATTAGTAGAACCCAAATTAAAAACTTCGTCTTGTGTTAAACCAAGACTAAACGATGGTACTTCATCGGTAAGTAAATTCTTCAGTTGATTTTCTCTAACTGAACAACTTCGATTTGCATGTTGAGTCATTATAAATTTTAACAGAAAAAAAAGAATTGATCCGAAACAGAGAAAATTTGCAGAACTAATATTGAAAAAATGACGACACTAAACACATTAACAAAAATTAAATGGAAAAAAGTAATATGCATTAACTGAAAGAAATACTTACTTTAAAAAGTGGGTATGATCTTTATCAAGATCGTGGGAGAGATATGCGGAAATTGGAAAAAAAAAACGAAAGTTGGAGGGAAGTAAATTGGTAAAGTAGAGTAAAAGTAGGGATGTGAAAAGTTTGAGGTGACATCACGCGCTTTTCAAAAAAAAATAAAAAATATTGCTATTTTTGTTATAAGTTGTAATTTTACCAAACTATTGTTATTTCTTGTAATTAAAGTCTTATGGTTGCTAGTTTATGTAATTTTTCCTTTAAAAAAACTCCTTTTTTACCCTTACTCTTCCCCCTCCTTCTAACCCCCACCCCTGCCCACCCCCCATCCTAATTTCTCCTTTTTTTAACTGCCAAACCGCCATCCTCTACCCAACTCTTACCCTAATTTATCCTCCTTCAACTATCAAGTCCACCACCACCCCACCCCACTCCTACCCCAGTTTCTCCTCTTTCAACTATCAAATCTATCACCCCATTTCAATTTCTCCTCCTTCAACTACCAAATCCGCCACCTCCCGCCCTCAATCAACTGGTGGTGTTAATGACGTCGGTATCATTAATTAACAGAGGAAAAGAGAGTTTCACAAGTCAAATTACGATCGAAACTCATTTCAGCTTTTCTAATATTTTCAAGATCAAGCTTATCCCCAATTTAACCCAAGTGAACTTAAACTCTAAAATTTTAGATTTTCCAATCAAAACACAAAAATAACCACCAATCCCACGAAAAACCATCTCTAATTTCACCCGTATTTCATTAAATCAATCATAAAAGTTCATTAAAATTGAAATCCAAGAAAAAGATCTAGAAATTTTTTGAATATGACGGATTAAAAGGATTGTTGAGGTAGGAGGAGAGAGAATAATGAGGGGAAGGAGGGGAGGGGGAAATCGAAAAAATTGAGAGGAGCAAGAAAAGGAGAGTCGCATAGTTGCTGAAGAAATTTCCAAGTGAAAGTGAAGAAAGAATTTTCTTTTCAAGTATATATATATATTGCTTGACTCCGAGGTGGCATTGACATGACGATGATGTGTGGGCACGTATAATCCATTCTCCGTTGTGAGAGTGGTATTATATCTTTAGGGTGGTATTTAATTCACTATAAAATTGTTAAGAGAGGTAAATAATTGTCAGTGAAGTTAAAGGGCTAAAGTAAGTTGAGCGGACAAGTTTAGGAGTGTTTTGATGACTTTTCTCTTCCTAAAAATGTATATATATAAACATAGCGTTATGGTTATAGGGATATTTGGCTTATTCCAAATTGTTGCAGAAATATCGAGGGTTAACTAGCACACAACCATAAATAAGAAAATAGAGAAGAACACAAGAATTTAACGAGGTTCGGCTAGGCCTAATCCTTTAAGCAAAAGCAATGAGAGTTTTTCACTATGAAAGGAAAAAAAAAGTGTACAATGCTTTAGAATCTCCAACCACATATCTTATATATAGATCTCAAAATAGTCTCAAACCTATAAGAAAAAGATTTTCCTAATTCTACAAGGACTATATTTTCCTTTTCCAAATCTATTAGGAAAAGGGATCTCCTAAACTAATTGGAGTTATGAGTTTCCTAATATATACAAGGGAAAATTCAAGACATAATTAACAAATCTTTCCCTTGGCTTGAATTTTCTTCATCAATAGGAACAACGTCTCTTTACCTTGATTCCAACCCCCAAAAGAACTCACTGAGTACTATACACACCAATTAATTCGAGGTAAGGCCTAAACTTATTGATCGGGATTGTCTTGATCATCATACCTGTTGGATTATCATGTGTAGATACTTTCTTCACATCAACATCCCCCTTGCAGCCTACAACCTTTTCTTCCTTGGCAATAAACCAACTTTCATGTTCTATTCCTATGAAGTGACTCAATCTCTTCACCCATAGCACCAACCCATCAATTTGCTCCAGATCTAGCACAATCCACCAATTTTCTACCGAGATAGAAGTAGCTTATTTACAACTACTAGACTCAAGCACGTTAGTGGTCTCTACAACTGAGAAAGCAAATTCTACACAATTTGCATATCCAAGAAGATTTTTATCAACTATATTCGCAAACCTCTTTGGTCGGTCGATCACTCCTGTCTCTCTGCCCGTTACAATTTTATACAGTTGTTGTTGTATAGATCCATCAACATTACTATCTTGATTAATATTTTGTACCTCTTCCACTTATGAACTACTCAGCTAAGCTAGTGGAGATTCAAGTTCTAACTCTATGCGGTTGTATCTATTGAAAGAATCCAAATTTTGTTAGAGTTTTTAGACTCCAAATTTTGTTAGAGTTCTTGAAGGAAACTTCAACATCAACCCTAAATTATACCTATAAAAAGGGTGGCTTTCTCCCTTGAAGAAATATCTTAAAAGTCCCAATAAATTCATGGGATATTCATAAAGAGATCAAAAACCTCTCTACTTGATAATCAAATACATCAAGAAGATTCACAAATCCTCCTTTCATAGAGATCAAACCCAAATATTCCTACGTTCGAAAAATACGCCACTAAGGGTGCTCGAATTATGGAGGAATCCATATCAAATACAAATATTTTTATGTTCGAGAAATACGTCACTAACGGCTCTCGAATTATGGAGAAATTCATATCAAATCCAATTATGCCTACGTTCTGGAAATACGCTACTGACGGCCCTCGAATTATAGAGAAAATCAAGAGAGAAGAATCAAGGAAGGAACAGATTTGTACCCACATCGTTTATCAATAAAAATTCTTGTTTCTTCATATTTTATTTGTGATTGTAATTTATTTCTGTCACTGTAAAAATTTATTAGAAACAACGGTCACTAATACCATGATCTATTTCTACTATTGTCTTTTCTCTTTGACTGTCCACTGAGGTTGATTCAGTGAATGTCACACCCCTACTAATAATTAACCCCTGAGTCTTTTGATTTGTGCACCACAACCTATAACATTTCACTCCAGTACATATCCTAGAAATATACACTTCTTTGCCCTTGACTCAAATTTTTCATCCCTCACATGAGCATAAGTAGGACAATTAAATATCTTTAAATTTGAATAATTAGCAAGTGAATCGGACAAAACTTCTAAAGAATTTTTGAGCTCAATAGTTGTGGATGAAGATCTATTGACCAAATAACAAGTTGTATTGATTGCTTCAGCCTAAAAATCCTTGCTAACACATAAATGTGAAAGCATGCTTCATGCCTTGTCACAAAGCATTATGTTCATACGTTCTGCAATACCATTTTATTTTAGTGTTTCAATACAAGTGTGTTGTCTCATTATGCCCTCGGCTGCAAAAATCATTGAACTCTAAGATGCAAATTTCAACTCTTTGTTTGTCTAAAGACGCTTAACTTTTCTTTCAATCTGACGCTCAATCACCGTCTTTCATTTAACAAATGTTGAAAATATCTCAATTTTTTTTTCAAAAAATACACCCATATCATTCTTAAGTAATCATCAATCAAAGTCATAATGGATCACGACCCAAAAATGAGGGTCACGATGGCACTTGTCGCGGATTACCTTGACAAGTAAGCCTATCACCAAGACTGATACAAGAAGGAAAAAGGAAAGGACACAAATGCTCAAGGTAAGGCTTCTAGAACAAATCCGAACTATACAAGTAATCATAACAATGCAGAAAGAACTTATCCAAAATATCAATCATGCATAAAACCAGGTGTCAATAATCTAAGAACTACTAATACAATCCAAGAGTCAAATACATCATAAAAATAACCACAAAGGAATAATATTTGTCTCTAAATACTAATAAAGACATAACTATAGTAGAAAGATAGAGGTGAATTTCAGATGCGTGAATGTCCAACCACTACTTTGGAAGCTCCAACAATTGCCCGAGTCAATCAAGCTGAGCACACTCAAGCTAGGACCTACACCGAAAGGGCGCAGTAGGCATGAGTACGGTCCACTTGTACTCAGCAGGTGTCATAGGCTGACCAAGCAAAGTAGTAAATAAAGCATAGAAAATATACACTAAGGTGTAACGCCCCAAAATCTAGTTTCCGGGATGCCACACGGTGCTCCGAACTACAAGTAGTCCTGAGCTAACCCTGGATTCTTTCTACTAAGCATATATCTCAACATATGGGATATATGAATATGAATTCATAATAATACGGAAAATCTTATCTGAAACATGCTAGAAGTCTAGGTAAAACAATACTGAGAAATCTAAATTCTGAATCAAATGTCTAAAACTGAATCTAGTAGTCTGACAAGCCTCTACTATCTTAATCTAGAGAGTCACTGGGACAGGTCCCCAGCTGACTCAAACTGTCTGAAATGAATAAAAGAACATCTACTAATAAACTGAAAGTATGAATGACTAAGTCCCCGAACTATGAGGACTCACCAACTGCAGAGATATAGATGAGATGCTCGAAAATCACTCACGCTGCTGAGAATGAGCACCTGAACCTATATTATGAGACAATGTAGCATATAGACATATATGTGGATCAGTACTTTGAGGATGTACTGAGTATATGGGGGTACATGCAATAAGTAAACAATATCATCACAGTTTATAAAATCATGCATGCTAAATGTAAATGACTCACATAGGCTTGAGTAATCTGAAATCTGAAGATCATGAATCAGAAATGATAAAACATATAACGTAAATTTGGTGAGCCATTACACTTAGTTCTGAAATCTGTAAAAATACTTTATCTTAAAGCTTAAGAATCTTAAAACCATAACTTCTAAAACATATACTTTTATCTTAAAGCTTTAAATCAATAGACTGTTGAAGAGTAGGGGACATCTTTTGGGAGGTTCTTCTAACTGACATACACCATGTGAGCATCCATGGAGTCCCACGTCTAGCCCCCGTTAGGTAGGGTTGTTCTACCCTTGCCATCGGAATAGAACTTCTATCTTAGTGATCACAATATGAGTTATCCATGTAGAAGTGGGAATAAATTTGAATCCTACATTGGCACGTAGTTCTGGGATATGAAACCGTAGTAACCTACCCATCTCAGTGTTAAATACTGCTCCCATTCTTATGCTCAAAATCTTAAGAAATCCACTTAAAAAAAATAGCATAAGGGTTTACAAGAAAACTCATTATGCTTTTCTTTCTTTAAATCTCAAGTTATCTGAACAAGTGGATTTTTTATCTTAGCTTAGGACCAAAAGGTCAAATCTTTGTCAAAATCTGTGAGTAATCTTATCTGAGGGTGCTTATAGCACAAATAATCTTGAAATAACAATCTTAAATTGGGGCTTAACAACTCATTCATCAATCTCATGTTAAAAACATCTTAAAATTTATGCTTGATGATATAAACACTCATAATTCATCATAAAATATGGAAATTACTGCACAATGCATAGAAATATAAATATAATCATGTAATTCAACTTCTCAATCATGGGAAATCTCATAATCTTGCAAATAATGATAATGAGTATAAACCCTAACTTAAATTTCATGGAAAATCTCATAAATTGCAGTAAATTTATAATTAAAATAAAGTTTTGGGCACAAGGATGAAAGAATTATCCTTGTTCAAACCCCACATACCTTAATTTGATGATCTAGATGCTAGAACTTGAATCTTGGATCTCAATTGATGTTTTGGAGATGACTTCTTAGAATTCTTGAATTGGAAATTCTCAATCTTGAAGAGTCTTGGAAAATAAATAGAGAAATTTTGGATTTCTTGGAGAGGAAGTATAAGTCTTAGGATTTTATTTAAAAGAGAATAATGAATAAAGAATAAAGTTCTCTCAAATATGATTAATCTTTTATTTTTGGACGAATTGGGGGTTGAAGAATTACCAAAATACCCCCTTTAAACTTTTATACGAAACTGGAAAACGTACATTTTTTTGATTTGGGTGGCCACCGCAATGCGCCATGATCGCGGTAGCTCACTGAAAATTGACGAATGGAAACTGGGCAGATTTCGCGATGCAGAGACATCGCGGTGCCCCTTTGGAATGCCATTTGGATCATGGCGCGACGCGCCATTATCGCGCTGGACCTTTGGAAATTGATAGACGGGAAATTAACCTTCTCCACGATACGCCAGTATCGCAGAGGGCCACTGGAATGGGATAATTGGAAATTTACACTGATCTGTGATGCACTAAGGGTCCAAACGATGGTGTTTTACGACTGGAACTTAAAATAGTCATAATTTCTTACTCGATTATCGGATTTAGGTGAATCTTATATCGCTGGAAAGCTAATTCAATTTCCTACGCAATGAAAAGTCCAAATCTAAGAAATTCCACACAAAATAAATAGTATTTATTTTGGAAGCTATCCCTTAACACTCTAGGAACGAATTTAAGCTAGGAAAAATTGTGGGGTATTACATAAAGGAACGTCACCTGCAACCAGAAAATATCCCACAACGGTAGCCCACACCGCTTGCACTAACAGTTCTAATATATGACATATATTATAACATCACAACAAGATAGAACAAAAGTATGCATTATATCATATATAAGTAGAACAAGGGGAACATGCATATACAAGATCATCAAATACAAGTAAAAGAAGATAAGACAATTACATAAATGGCAAGTCCATATGGAAATACAACACAATAAAGTGAGTGCAATGTATATGACGACGATGATGATGATGATGATGATTCACGAGGTCGTCGCACAACCTCCGGGATCGTCACACAATCTCCATATACACCTACGGAGGCAAGCCTCATAATGCAGGACCCATGCCCGTATACAATTCACATATATCATATCTTTTTTCTGGCACATCCCTCAAAAAGGTGTTTTCAGGTGTTGCCAGTGTTTCTCAGATATTGCCACGGTGGTACTAATGTTTCATGAATGAGTATGATATGAAGATGTAATGTTCACAATCAATCACAATGAGTATTTCCACAACCAACCACGTGATATATTTCCATAACCAACCACGTGATATATTTCCACGACCAACCACAATGATACATTTCCACAACTACGTGAGCCAATATCCACTCATTATCTTCGTTTCATTCATAAATTTTCACATGTCTCATATGCTAATAAAGTATGAATATAATCACAATACGTCAATGGTACCACATTAAGCATCTTAAACAATACAATTATTCATATTTATTCAAGGCTATCAACATCATATAGGACCCCACACAATCACACATATCACATAATATCTCAATTTTAACAATTGCATCACATATAGGACCCACACGGGAACGACACATAGATAGACACTTTTTCATGATTAGTTTCTACCCTTAACATGCATTTTATATCATCATTTACTACTCAACCCAGTGTAAAAGAGTTAAGCTGTAACCTACCTCAAAAGTCAAAATCGATTCGTTACACTTCAAACCCACGACCTTAATTTTTACGAACAATCCCAAAATACACTAAAAACATCAAATATGGAATATATGCGTCAAAATAAAACAAACGACACCCATATTGACTATTTTTTATTCGAGGTCAAAATGAACTCCCGAAACGGATTTTCGAAAAAGAAGGGTAAAATTAGAAATTTACTTCAAAAATTTGTTCTCCATATTTTAAGAATCTACAGATGAAAACTCAAATCAAATCGAGTCAAAAACGAGATTCAAATTGAAGAAAAAATATTTTTAAGCTTTACCGGGTAAAATCTTTGAAATTCGGGCTAAAATCAAGAATTAGAGTTATTTTAAAGGTTAAATTGATGAAAAACTAGTAATTATAAGATAAAAATATTATTCGAGTGAAAAGAAGTAAAATTGGAGTTTGAAATCAAGCCCTAAGATTTTTGGGGTTTTGAGAAATTAGTCAAGGAATTAAAGTAGAAAAAGATGAAATCTCACCTTAAATCCATAATAGAATCAAGAAATAGGCGTTAATCTAGCTTTCTAAGATCCCACAAACTTCACTTTTAAGCTTCCACACTATTTTAGGATTTAACTCCCAAGAGGCAAGATGAAAAATGAACAAAAAGGGTATTTATATTGCAGATTTTTCTGGGTTTTTCACTAAATTTTTTCCTTCAAGTTCACCCCGGACTTTGATGGGTGTCCAAAATTCATTCGAAGTCCGATATATGCAAACGAACTATGCAATCATACTAAATTCGACGTCCCGGGTGCGTTGGCAAAATCAAATTTTCAAAAAAACATAATTTTCAAAAAGTTGACCCCCGAAATTCGAAATCACATTTTTTTAAATCGAGGGTCGAAATACAATTTAAAAGCCGTAAAATCACACAAAACATCTTACCTCCCAGAAATTGATCTTTTGGATCTTCTGGCGAAGTTGAATTTGCCATCCGAGTTTGTTTCAATCAAATGTGGGTCCCACGCCCATATTTCCAATTTTTCAACTTTCCGACCAATTGATCGAAATAAGCTCGGGTGCATGGGACTCGAACTAAAGGTCTACCTAGCCTAAAATTGATATTTTGGAGCTACTGTCGCAGTCCGTTCAGCCATTCATCGGATAGATCAAAAGATATCTCCGTAAGTCTAAAATAAGTCTCTCGAAGCCATCAAAAACTACAATATCGTATAAATGGTACCAAAATGCATCGAAAATCATGTCAATCACTTCCACACCCTAGAAATACCATAATACAACTACGGGGAGGGATAAAATAGTCAAATCACACAAAATAAAAAATTTCATATATTTCATCAAATTTTTAGATCACTACATCATCCACCACTAAAAATCTAGTTCGCTCTCGAACTAAGGTAAGAAAATACCTGAATCAATGAAGAATTGAGGATAAGAACTATGCATATCAGACTCAACCCCCCAAGTAGCCTAATCTACAGGTCAATGTCGCCACTAAACTTTAACCACATGGATAACTCTAGAGCGCACCTGCCTAATATCCCTAGCTAAAATGAAGACTGGCTCCTCAACAAAGGATAACCGCTCATCTAACTGAACCGACTCACAACGAATGACACGAGACTCATCAGAAATATAGCAACGAAGCATAGAAACATGAAAAACTGGATGAATAGCTGATAGATCGGGGGGCAAAGCCAACTCATAAGCCACATCACCAATAGTTCGAAGAATCTCAAATGGATCAATATAACTAGGGCTAAACTGGCCCCTCTTCCCAAACCTTATCACACCCTTCATGGGTGAAACTCGAAGGAAAACACAATCACCAACACCAAATCTCAAGGCACAAAGCCTACGATTAGCATAGCACTTCTGCCTACTCTGAGTCGCTCTAAGTCTATCCTGAATGATCCAGACTCTATCCAAATACTCACGAAGCAAGTCCGTACCTCGAGGTTTCACCTCTGAAACATCAAACCAATCCACTGGGGAGCGATAACGCCTACCATACCACACATCAAAAGAATCTATATCAATACTGTAATAGTAGCTATTATTATATGCAAACTATATTAAAGCCAAATGCTGCTCCTACTGACCACCAAAATCCATCATGCATGCGCGAAGCATATCCTTCAAAATCTGGATAGTCCGCTCTGACTGGCCATTAGTTTGCCCAACTCATCCTGAAAAGTCTTTCAAAGGTGAGTTATGAACACGAGACCACGATCTAAAATATTAGACACCGATACACCATACAAATGCATAATCTCACGAATGTAGATACGAGCCAACCTCTCAGCACTGAATGAGACCTGAATCAGAATAAAATAAGTTGACTTGGTCAATCGATCCATGATGACCCAAACACTATCAGAACTACAAGAATTACGAGGCAGAATAGTCATGAAGTCCATAGTGATCCATTCCCACTTCCACTCGGGAATGGGTAACCTCTGAAGCAACCCACCAGGTCTTATATGCTCGGTTTTCACTTGCTAACAACATAGGCAACGAGCCACAAAATCTGCTATATCTTGCCTCATACCACCCCACCAGTAATGCTGCCTCAAATCACGATACATCTTAGTCACAACTGGATGGATAGATTTGCTGAAATAATGGGCCTCATCCAAGATCAACCTAATCTAATCACCCACTCTTGGCACACAAACTCGACTCTTAATCCTCAAAATACCATATGAACCAAGTGAAGCTTCCTTAGCCTCCCCATTCAACATCTTATCTTGAATCAACCTCAATCCAACATCATCAAACTAATGAGCTCGAATCTGCTCCATCAAAGAAGTTCTAGCCTCCACAAATGCCAAAACATGCTCAGGTACCGAAATATCAAGCCTAACCATTTGGTTAGCTAAAGAATGAACCTCTAAGGCTAAAGGCCTCTCCTGGGTCAAAAGATGCACCAAGATACCCATGCTAGTCGGCTTTCAGCTGAAGGAATCTGCAACCACATTAGCCTTGCCCGAATGGTAGAGCATAGTAAAGTCATAATCCTTAAGCAACTCAAGCCAATGGCGCAACCTCATATTAAGATATCACTGGGTAAAGAAGTACTGAAGGCTATGATGGTCTGAGAAGATCTCACAACGGACTCCATACAATTAGTGCCTCCATAACTTCAAGGCAAATAAAACTGTGCAAAACTCCAAATCATACGTAGGATAATTCTTCTCATGAGGCTTCAACTGAAGAGACGCATATGTAATCATAACACAACACCTAATCCAGCACCTGAAGCATCACAAAATACGGTAAAACCCATGCCCTCCTTGGGCAAAGTCAAGATAGGAGCTGAAGTCAACAAATTCTTGAGCTTTTGAAAGCATCGGATCACTGAAAAGAAATCTTTTTTTGTCAACTTGGTCAATGGAGCTGCAATGGATGAAAAACCCTCAACAAAACACCGATAATAACCTGCCAAGCCAATAAAACTCTGAATTTTGATAGGCAAAATAGTTCAAGCCCAATCACGAACCGCGACAAGCTTGGATGGATCAATCATAAAACCCTCCTTTGTCACCAAATGACCTAAGAAAGAAACAGACTCCAACCAAAACTCACCTTTAGAGAACTTAGCATAATGTCTGAAGTTTGAGAAAAAAATTGTTCAGCTGAATTTCATGCAAAAATGTCTGAAGTTTAGTCAAATATGTGCTCTGAACTCATGCAATCACAACTTCAGTCAAATATGTATGAAGTAAGGTTTTGTCGAGATGACAACTTTAGTAAAAAGAAAAATGTCTTAAGTCAGACTTGGTAAGCCATTATATTTCTAAAGTCCTACCAAAATCATAATTTCAGAGAAAAAAATAACTAAAGTTTGGTCTTGTCGAGTTCATAATTTCTATACCAAAAAAAAGTTTGAAGTCGGTCTTTGCAATTTGCAAGCATTCTAAATATTAGGCAAAAAAATTCGAGTCTTCACACGGCTTCTAAATAAAATGTTCGAAAAGATGTGAATTTTCGCAACTTCACTTGTGTATATGTTTGAAGTTATTTCGAAAGGGGTAACTTATAAAATACCCCATTTTAACTTTGGGTATAAATTAAATATAAACAACATAAATCTCATCCTTAATGAAAGTAATTTCATAGAATCCCGGGTGTACTTTTTCTCTCCCAACTTTAGAAAAATATATATACATTACTTTGTGCCTTATACATTACTACAATGTATGAGGTAACCGTTTTGCCTACAATTAAGGTAATAAAATCAAATACCATTATTCTCACACACAATTAACTCCAGTAATTAATGTGCTGATTTTATGGAGGCTTGAAAATAAAAACTACAATACAAATTCAAAAATTTCCTGAAACATTACCATAATTGTTTTCCTTGCAATTGTGTTTTTTATTCTAAATGCCTCAATAATTTCTTCCTCAAAATAATTCTTCATATCTTCACTAAATTTCTGGTTACATGCGCTATCAACATGCAATGGGTGAGCCGAAACTTTGTCAATACGATATTTCATGCCCTGAGACAATAATATATATTTGCAAAGTTATCAGAACTATCACAAAAAAATCAAGTTGCAACGAAAAAAAAATAAAAAAAGGGAGCAGCATATCAGCAGACTGCCAAAAATAAAAAAGATAACCTTATACAATAGTTCAACATGTATGTGTACACCTTATACATAGTACGTCTATCTATAATGTTATCATGAAAACTAATGTAAAAATAAGCTTTCTAAATGTATAATGTAACCTTATACATATTATAAGGATGTCATGAAGACTAATATCTAATGTAAATTTTATAATATATAATGTAAATATCTAAAGTATAATGTGACCATAAATGTATGAGCTTAACACAGTCGAAATAAACGTATTATAATTATAATGTATAAGGTTACAATTATAAAGTATAATGTACCCAACGTATATCAAAATATATCACCGTAAAGTATTATAAAAAAAAGTAGTAACGTATAAGAAACCATTTACTGAAGTAAATAAAGTATTATAAAAAATATACCTTGATAATGTATAATGTAAATATAAAGTATAATGTGACCATAAAACCAACAACGTATAAAAGTAATATCTGATGTAAACTTACTAATGTATAATGTAAATATCTAAAGTATAATGTGATCATAAAACCAACAAAGCTTATGTTCCGGAAAGAGGAGGCGAAATTAGAGGAGGAATTTTGAATTAACGGATGTACAAACCTGAAGAGAAAGCAGAGGCTGATACTGGTTTGCGAACTTAACAGATCAATATATCGTGTATCGCGGAGAGTTTGACCCTTATAACTAAACATGTTTAACATAAGGAGTTCGACAATCTTTCGTGGTTGCTGAAAAATATTCCCAACACTTTAGAAAACACCAGAGGATAGAGACAGACGCACAATGTCCTCAATTAGTTGCCCTAAATTCTTTAATTACACAAAAAGATTGCAAACCACCAAGAAACATTTAAATTTTACATGATGCTATTAGTTGAAGACGTAAATAAAATCATTTTACAGATCCCAATAATGCAAGCAAAATCTTGGTGCAATCGTGAATGTGCTGGAAAAATGAAGAGAAGAGAGAGGATTGTAGAATTAAATAAAGAAATTGATGAAGTTGATTACTTGATCAGTTAATGCTTGATAAGTAAAAAAAAAAATTGAAACCCCAAATTACGGTAGCAAGGTTTTAGGACGAAAATATGAAGCACAAAGTTGAGCAAAATACGGTGGTTTGGGATGCATAAGAAGGAAGAGAGAAACAGTAAAAAGGAAGGGCTTTTTATAATTAATATGAGATATATGTAATTACTTTTTAAAATAGGGATATTTTGTAATAACTAATAGTTAACTTGTGTATATATATAATTTTTCCATAAATTAAATTAAATGGCCGCCTCAAACACGGTATATGGGCACTTCTTCCATCTATGTCTATATTATTGTCCTAAAGTCACTAAATTATTAACAAAAAAGTCATTTAAATTTTATTGAAGCATCACAAAAGTCATTAGCAAAAAAACAAAAGAAATATTTTTATACGGTCATAAAATGAAATGACTTTTCACTAAAACTATTATTTAATGACATTATGTGAAACTTAGGCAAATTAAGCTGAGTGATTTATTTGTAACAATAATTTAGTGATTTTCAGGCAAAATTAAGTGATTTTTTGGTTATGAAGAAAAGAGTGTTAGTGACTTTTAGTGTAATTGTTGGGTATCAGATTTAGATCAGAGGTCGTGCATGCAGCCCGATCCAACCAAACTCGATTAGAATACATAAATAGCATATATGATATAATGTATTATTTATACATAAATAAATAAATAAATAAATAAATAAATAAATAAATAAATAAATAAATAAATAAATAAATAAATAGCATGAAGTTATTAAGAAGTCACTAAGGAGTTACCACATATAATGTAAGTCCCCCATTTTGAACGTGGATTTGTGGAAGGAAATCCTGTAAATTTTGTAACCATCTCTTCTCTATGTATTAAAGAAACGGCTTTCTAATTTGCGATATATAGATAGATAAAAAATATTACTTCTCTATATATCCCAAAAGCACACACTGGTAAACTACATCTAGTTTTTTGGAGAAATGAAGTTCAACTAAGAACAATTCTTCAATAAAAAATTTGTGAAATTTCCTCTACTAATAGGTACACAATTTTGTTATCCATTTTGTTCATGTTACGGTTATTTACACCTAATAAATTAAATCTGAATGGCCATCTATGACATTACCCGGACCCTTTAAATTTTTTTGCAAACATTTGGTAGCCTTAACAATAACAATATTCATCTAAATTATCTTTAATATTCCTTAAACATTTCATTTAACCAATATCCCATCTTACCTCTCAACTGTAATGGCAAATCTAGGTTTTGTTTTTATCCGTTTAAACATCAAATATAATTTCTAAAATTTACATAAATATACATCTTAAGTTATAGCTATTACATAATATCTCATTTAACAAAACTAATTACAAATATCTCAAACTAGTTACAAAATATTCCCATCTTTTATATTTTATCTCTCTAAGATTCTCAAACAAATCAAAACACATGCTTGCCATCAACTAATGCTTCTTAATTTTTGTCTAAAATCAAGCAACCATTATGGGTGTCAAACGGGCCGGGCCGGGCCAACCCAGAACCGGCCCTTTCATTTTAACCGGGTTGAGAGCCGGTTTTGACACTAGCCGGGCCGGGCCAAACAGTAAAAAATTAAAACTCACCCTAACCCGGCCCACTTAACCCAACCCGGTCAAACTCACCAAAACCCGGTCAAACCCGGTTAAAAACTGGTCAAACCCGTTTAAAAAATAAATAAAAAATCCAATATACACTATATACACTCCAATATACACTATATACACTCCAATATACAATATATATTTTTAAAAAAATATATAAACAATTAAATATATACGTACCATTCAATATATAATTATATATGACTATACGTACTACTTTAAATAAAACATATGCTATAATAGTATAATATATATATATATACACTACAATATATATATATATATACTAATTTATAAAACATATACACATGTATACGTTAAATATATACTACTTTAGAAGATATATACACATATATATGCACCATTCAATATATATGTACTACTTTAAATAAAATATATACTACAATATACATATATATATACAACAATATGTATATACATATAGTTACATACTAATTTATAAAACATATACACTTGTATACTTTAAAGATATACGTCTATAAAAGATATATACACATATATACGCACCATTCAATATATATGTACTACTTTAAATAAAGTATATACTACAATATATATATATATATATATATATATATATATATATATATATACTTACATACTAATTTATAAAACATATACACTTGTATACGTTAAATGTATACTACTTTAGAAGATATATACACATATATACGCACCATTCACTATATATGTACTGCTTTAAATAAAATATATACTACAATATACATATATATATACAACAATATATATATATATATATATATATATATATATATAGTTACATACTAATTTATAGAACATATACACATGTATACGTTAAAGATATACGTCTATAGAAGATATATACAGATATATACGCACCATTCAATAATATGTACTACTTTAAATAAAGTATATACTAATATATATATATATATATATATATATATATATACTACTATATATATATATATACTTATATACTAATTTATAAAACATATACACTTGTATACGTTAAAGATATAAGTCCATAGAAGATATAAACACATATATACGCACCATTCAATATATATGTACTACTTTAAATAAAGTATATACAACAATATATATATATATGTGTGTGTGTGTGTGTGTGTGTGTGTGTGTGTGTGTGTGTGTGTGTGTGATAGTTAATTAATAATATATTAAAAGTAAGTTTTTAATTTAAACTAGAAATTCATTTTAAATCATTTTAAATCAATATATAGGTACTACTTTAAATAAAATATATACTACAATATATATGTATATACTATGTATGTATATATATATATATATATATATATATATATATATAGTTATATACTAATTTATAAAACATATACACTTGTATACGTTAAATATATACGTCTATAGAAGATATATACACATATATACGCACCATTCAATATGTATGTACTACTTTAAATAAAATATATACTACAATATACATATATATGTATTACAATGTATAGATGGTTATATTATACTAATTTATAAAACATATACACTTGTATACGTATAATATATACATCTATATAAGATATATACACATATATACGCACCAATCAATGTATATGTACTACTTAAAATAAAATATATACTACAATATACATGGATTACAATACATAGATAGTTATATTATACTAATTTATTAAACATATACACTTGTATACGTTAAATATATACATCTATATAAGATATATACACATATATACGCACCATTCAATATATATGTCATACGTTAAATAAAATATATACTACAATATACATATATATATAGTTATATACTAATTTGTAAAACATATACACTTGTATACATTAAATATATACATCTGTAGAAGATATATACACATATATACACACCATTCAATATTTATGTACTATTTTAAATAAAATATATACTACAATATACATATATATATATGCTACAATATGTATATATATATATATATAGTTATATACTACTTTGTAAAACATATACACTTGTATACATTAAATATATACATCTGTAGAAGATATATACACATATGTACACACCATTCAATATATATGTACTATTTTAAGTAAAATATATACTGCAATATACATATATATATATACTACAATATGTATATATATATAGTTATATACTAATTTGTAAAACATATACACTTGTATATGTTAAATATATACGTCTATAGAAGATATATACACATATATACACACCATTCAATATATAAGTACTATTTTAAATAAAATATATACTACAATATATATATATATATATATATACAATATACATATATATATACTACAATATGTATATATATATAGTTATATACTAATTTGTAAAACATATACACTTGTATACATTAAATATATACATCTGTAGAAGATATATACACATATATACACACCATTCAATATATATGTACTATTTTAAGTAAAATATATACTACAATATACATATATATATATATATACTACAATATGTATATATATATAGTTATATACTAATTTGTAAAACATATACACTTGTATATGCTAAATATATACGTCTATAGAAGATATATACATATATATACACTTCTATAGAAAATATCCAATTTATAAAACATATACACATGTATACGTTAAATATACACTTCTATAGAAGATATATACACGTGTATACGCACCATTCAATGTAAATATACTACTACTTATAAAATATACTACACTATATATACATTACAATATATATAGATATACTTATATACTAATTTATAAAACATATACACATGTATATGTTAAATATACACTTCTATAGAAGATATATACACGTGTATACGCACCATTCAATGTATATATACTACTACTTATAAAATATACTACATTATATATACATTAAAATATATATAGATATACTTATATACTAATTTATAAAACATATACACATGTATACGTTAAATATACACTTCTATAGAAGATATATACACAAATATACAAAACATATGCTACTTAATATAATAAATTAATAATATTTGATAGTAAATTAATAATATATTAGAAGTAACTTTTTAATTTAAAGTAGAAAACTAGAAATTCAATTTAAAATTTTAAATCGTTAAATGAAAAAATATAAAAAGCAAGGACTAAGGAGTGAATGAATTTGGAGAATTTTATTGATTGCAAAATGATCCAAAATTTATAATTTACATGAATGAAAAATCTATAAATTATGCATCATTTTTTCCAACTCATTCATGTTAATATTAATGGGAACTTGCATAGGATAGTAGAAGTCAACGGGGGCAAAACCATGCATTGGACTTGATTCTGTTGAGTTCTCCCGTGAAGTCATAATTTCTTCAAGTTTCAGCTCGTCACTCGGCTCCGGTTCCATTCCTTGGTTTCTTCTTTCTGCTCTAATCCAATCTCTGAGGTAAACTAGAACATTCATTGCATTGCTTCCCAATGAGTGTCGGTTGTCTCCAAGCTGTTGTCGTCCCTAACTAAAGACGCTCTCTGATGCAACGGTTGACATTGGAACATTCAAGATATCTCTAGCTAATCTTGAAAGCACAGGATATTGTGTTTCATTACTCCTCCACCAATCCAACGTGTTGATCCGTCGTCTGCGATCCTCTGGTGTCGTCCGAAGATAATATTTCAGCTCTTCTCGATAAGTTGATGTGTAAGTTCTCTCATCAACACTGTTCCAACAATTTAAATCACAAAACGAATCAGAAAAAACACTATGTGCCGGCCTTTTAGAAGATGATGGCTCCTCGGGAGGATGAGGAGCGACAGTTGGAGTGATATTTGTAGGTACGGCTAAATCAAATAAATCAACATAGTGATTATATAATTTTTCTATGTAATCCTTTGCATCAGCCGTAGCCGTCCACAAATCAGGTTGTACTTGTTCAGAATCATGGTTAGTATTTATTTCTAAGTTAGTATAAATAAGAGTACTAAAGTGACACATATTATTATATTTCATGCACGGATTTAGCATAGCACCAACCAAGTAAATAGGGGGAATCGAAAAAAAATATTTTTAAAATTTTGTAAACATGGCGCCAATAGCTTCTTTATAACCTTTTTTATTTTTATATTCTTTGAGCAAACCAGAAATATCGGCTATATATGCCAAAATATTACAAACAGTAGGATAATAAGCACCGGAAAATTCAACCGTAGCTACATAAAATTTTTCTAAAAAATTAACAAGATCATTAATTACAACCCTATCAGAATTATGTAGCATGCAATCAGCAGAATCAGCAAATGAACCGCAATGTTGGTTAAAAGCTAGTGTAATAGGAATTTTATATTTATAACAAGTTTTTAAAAATTCATACGTGGAATTCCATCTAGTATCAATTTCCTCAGGCATCAAAATCGGTGTAAGTCCATTTTCTTGACATTTAACTTTAAATTCTCTAATTCTCGATCTAGGATTATTTTCTTGAATAAAACCAACAGCAAGGCGAATTTTTTCAATATAAAACTCAAAAAACTCAAGACCATCTTTTACAATTAAATTATATATATGACATGCACACTTAATATGAAAAATTTCAGGCAAGGGAGGAGATAGCGTAGCTTTTAATTTTTTTATAGCAGTGTTGTTGTTAGAAGCATTATCAAAAGCAATACATAAAATCTTATTTTCGATACCATAATATCCAGCAATTTTAACAATAGAATTGGCAATAAATTGTCCAGTATGTTTACGATCTTCATCATATAAAAAAGCAAGAATACGTTTTTGTATCACGAAATTACTATCCATCCAATGGCAAGTAACGGTTAAATAATCATTTTTATTTACAGCACGACCAAGATCAGAAGTTAGGGACAATCTACATTGAATATTTTTTAACAATGTTGATAAATAAAAATAATATTGTGAATGAAGTCTAAAAATATCAGACCGACAAGTAGTTCTAGGAATACCATTAAACATAGGATTATAAATTGTTTGTATATAACGAATAAAGGCATCAGAAGAAGGAAAATTAAAAGGCAAACAACCCACAGCTACCATTTTAGCTATTTCTTCCTGGTCCCTCAATTTATTATACTTCTTCGCTACGTGACCGGTTGCTGGGTCCATTCTAGTTTGCGTTGGCCCACCAACATCCCCACCACCTTTTGCAATATTTAACTCTCTTTTGTGATCTTCATCTACACGTCTCATTAACGTACTCGTACCCCTTGCTTGCCTCCACTTCTATGATTATATATTTGTTGACAAATATTGCATTGCACCTCAATATCTGATATACGTTCAAAAAATTGTCATGCAATACTAGTTCTTTTACAAGGTCTTAGGGCACTGGGAGGACGGGGAGGGAGATTAACCGATTCAGATCTAACGTTAGCATCTCCTACTGCGGGTGTCTCAACAATATTTTCATTATCTTCGTCTAAATTAACCGCATCTACTTCATTTTCTTCTTCTATACAGTAATTTTCCTGAGCTTCTACATAATCCATATGGTGAGCACCTGCACCTATTTCTTCCTCAAAAGGTGTACCAAGCGGTACCGGAGGCGAAGGCACACGGGTATATCTACTACTTGAACTACCTCTACCGCTAGTAATTCGCTTTTTACTACCACTACCGCTTCCGGAACAAAAAATTTTAACACATATAGTAGCAAGGTTTCTTAATTTATCCATAATATAAATTAAATTAAACTAAAAATATTCAAAATACACAAATATAATAAAATTAAATATTAAACAATTAATACAATAAATAAAAATTAAACGTAAGAGATGGAACGACAATACCAAATTTTGGAAGTATCCGAAGATTGCGACTTTAGAAACTTCCGCTCGTACTTTGTAAACGAAAAATTAAAAAATTAAAGTGAACACTTTAAGAAATTAAATATATTGAATATTTGAGAATTGAGAATTGAGAATTGAGATTTGAGAGAGAATGAGATTTGAAGTTGTAGGGTATTTATAGATTTTTTTTTTGGATTAAAAAATATTTTTTAAAGTTAATTTTTTTTTTTTAATAAATGGGCTCAAACTAGCCGTTTGGACCCAAAAATGGCTATATAGCCGTTGGGCCAACAGCTAGTTTGGACCAAAAACCTATTTTTTTTTTTATTATTTTTAAAAATGATATTCGGGTCGGGTTAGCCGGGCCCATTTTAAAAAAATAACCGGCCCGGGACCCGGAACCCTAAAGCTCTAGGGCTTACTGGGTCGGGTTAGTTACTAGGGTCGGGTCGGGTCGGGCCGGCCCACTTGACACCCATAATTTTTACCTAAAAGCAAGCAACCATTAATTGATAAAAGGGTTGAACTTCATCTTCTTCTTTAATTACTTTTGAGATTTGTTTAAATTTTTTTCACCTTTACCAAATTAGAATTTTATTGATTTTCATTGTTGCATGTGTATAATTCTCAAAATCTCAGCTTTGTAATGACATTACAGTGTGAGATTTGCTTTCTTTTATAATTTTTTCAAATATTTCAAATCAAAGATTTTCGATTTTGCTTTTATTGTATGTTCTTAATTCCTAAAATCGAAGCATTGTAATGGAGTCTGGTTCGAGTTTTAGTTTAAAACTTAGTCAGTTAGATGTTAAAGAACAAATAAATTGTTGTTGGATTTGTCCCAATTTCGCAGAGAACAGATCGAAACACCAAAATGATTCAGTTAAAATGAAGAAATTGAGTGAAGTTGTTCATACAAGTTTTAAAAAGCCCGTTGCGAAATTCGCAAGTAAGAAAAAAATTAAAGAGTCAGGACGATCACGTCTTCCAAAGATATAGTGATTTGCTGTATTTTTTTCGTTCAATTCATGATTTCTCATACATTGTTCTACATAGTTATGTAATATATAGTTTTAAAGCTTTTTTTTTTTGTCATAAATATGTTGTTAATTCAACCCTTATATATTACTAAGCAATGCAGATAGTTTGTAACATTAAGCATATTGACCTTATACATAAGCTTTTTGATGTATAAAGATATGATTAAATTTTATTTTTTATTTAATTCTATACATATCAAGGTGTGTACAACATAATACATAAATAAACATGATTAGATTTATTGTTATTTTCTATACATTGTTATGCATATCAAGTCGTAGATCTAATGTTATTTAAACTCACATACATTACTATGCAATGTATATTACAGTATAATACATAAGCTACCTTGACTATGTTAACCTTATACATTAGCATGATAACCTTATACAATTATGTATAATTCTATAGTTATCTGCAATTTTGATCGATATTACGCATATCCAGTTGTGTGTATTATCGTATTATACATAAATAGCCATGAGTTTGTATTCCTTATACATGAACATGGTTATATTATACACAAACATATGTATCTTATGCATTAGATATTTGGCTGTCTGCAGGTATATTTTTGCTTATACATTTCAGGATATGTATGTTACAATCAAAGTTTCTTTTTTATATTTGTATTTTTTTCTTTTCAATGCAACCTTAATTTTTTGTGTTAGAGTTTAATAAGATTGCAATTCTATATTATTATTTCAGGGGATGAAATATCGTATTGATAAAGTTTCAGCTCACCCGTTGCATATTAATAGTTCATGTAACTGGGACTTTGGAGAAGATATAAAAAAAATTGGGCGAAGAAATTTTTGGGTTATTTCTAAATACACTCTTCAGTTTATTCCTCAACATGACTCAGTGCAACTGGATAGACCAAATATTTAAATGTTTTTTGATGCTCGAATACAACAGGAAAAATATGACAAGATTCAAGTTTTTGTACAGAGTAATATTCTGAAATTTACTATGCTTGAGTTTGCTATAATTATCGATCTTAAATGTATCGGTAATATCGATGAATGTATGTATACTACATCGACCGTATCAGCTCTAATGTCGAAGTATTATTTATGTAATAATTCTTTAGAAATTTTTTATGTCTTGTTAATTAATGAAACTTTTTTTTTTCAATTCAAATACTGTGGCATTTTTGTAGTCAGGTATGCAGAGTACTTAAGTGAAGGGCTGATAGTACCTTTAGGTGGACTTGACGCACAAACTCACTGATTATGCTATACTACATTACTATGAAATTATAGAGTGATCAAGGCCAATGAAGGATACACAAGCGACAATGATGATCCTCCGCGATCCATGCCAAGATATGTCCAACCAATTGATGAAGCAGCAGTAGTTAATTTAGAATAGCACAAATTTTTTTACCTTCTATACTACTAAAAAAAAGAGAAAAACCGACCACAAGTGGTCGATTTTCTTCAATTTTCGACAACAAAACCTATCAAAGAGCGTGATCGGTAAAGTAGTGGTAGCTTTTTAAAAATGAACCACTTGTGGTCGGTTTTTTTAAATATATATATATATATATATTTAAATTCATTATTATTTTATTAAAATTGAAAAAAATAATTTAAAAAAAAATTCAAAATAAATCGACCACAAGTGGTCGGTTTTTATAAAATTAATTAATTAATTTTATTAAAATCAACCACTTGTGGTCGGGTTTTTTAAATTAATAAATTAATTTTATTAAAACCGACCACAAGTGGTCAGTTTTCTGCAAAATTTCTTAAAAAAACGATCTCTTGTGGTCGATTTTTTCAGAATTTTTTTTTTAAAATAAAAATCAACAAATGGTCCAACGTGCAATACAACAACAACAAACCAAATGTAAAAACTACAATACATACAAAATGTCCAACAAAAGTGTAAAAACTACAACAATACATACAAAAGTGTACAAACTACAACAAAATATCTAAATCCAAAGTACAACACGTACAAAAGTAAAAAAACTAAAACTCATCTTCATCGAATTCGTCCTCGTCTTTCGCATCCTCATCTGTGATGATATCATCCAGGGGGCGTAAACCTTTTGCAGCTCGAACTGTATCACCAGGACACGGAGGAATAATTCCTGCAGTCTGAATGAAAGAGCTGAACTGCTCCTGCAACATCCTGATTTGTGATGATAATTTCTCCTTCTTCTTCAGCACCCTCTCTCTCTGTTCAACAAGCTCTTCAGTGAGTTTAGAAATCGTATTTTGTATTCTTTTAATGATTTCTCTATCAACTGAAGAGTTAGAGTATGTAGGGCCGGACGAACACCTAATATTCTCGTCAAAAAAAATTTTGTGGTATCCGTAGTAATGGCCTCTAACTGCAGGACCCATAGTTTTATCCCATAAATCCTCCTCTACATGTTGGGGTAGTGGGTCACCCTGACTTTTAGGAGGCTGAGTACTACGATGCTCACTAACGAGTTGCGTATATTTGTTCTATATTCAAAGTAAAGTTAAAATTAAAAGTCAAAAAATATTAAAGTACCTATACTTGAATCATATCAACTTTGAGAAAAAAGATTCATAAATTTAAAATTTGATTCTTACATGGGCAGCTTTTGCACGAGGTTCAACCTAGACATCTTCATCAGTCGGGTTCTTTTTCTTTTTCAGATGAGTCTCCTCGAATAGCTCACCATGTGGTATGCTCCTACCATTTTCTTTTTCCTGCATATGAAAAAATTATCACTGTTCAAATAATTAAAAATTTAAATAGAAACAAACAATTAAAACTGTAAAAGTTACATACCATTTTTTCCTCCACAACAATTATACTTTTGGCACCCGCAGTATGTAGGGAGCCACCCTTGGATGATGCCCGGGCTTTATTTCCTTTGTCCCTCAGCAATTGGTATTCTTCATTATTAGAATAGCGAATATACTGTTGCCATAAGGGTTCACTAATCCAGTCAGATCGTACCAAGTTGGTTCGGGCATAATCCAACAGACTGTTAAATCTGGATCTACATCTTCTGAAAAAGTTCCTCTTTATAAGACATGCATTCGCATCATACCACCAGTAAAATTTCTACAATAAAAATAAAAATATAATATTCAATCTTTTATTCTAACTATGTGTTAAGTAGTCAATAAGTTAAATCCTTACATTAGATTCTTGAAACATTTTTTCCTGTCAATTTCTGGAACCTTTTGCCAACTGGTCCAGTAGCCATTGAAGTTTTGATAAATGCATTTTCTCGCAGTTTGTCCAACTCCAGCATCCGGCCTATACCTACAACACAAGATCAAACAGTAATTTCATAAAGCATAATAATATAGTAATGAAAAAATAAATAATGTTATTATATTTAGAAATCTTACCCTATCGCATATGGAATAAAATAACGCCTCCCAAAATTATCTATGTTGCCTGGCTGCAGAGTAAGTGATGGTGGATGCACTGGAGTGGGCGTATCTGAAGCACCAGATGGAGTGCCTCCAAGCTGAAGATCCGACAACCCAATAGATCCTGCAGAATCACTGTGCGAAGCTGCGTGACTACTACAGTAGTGTGTTGACAATGGTAGTACTCCGGATGGGCCAGCGATTGTTCGATAGTACTGTGATGGTAGTGGCACGGTGATAGGAGCAGAATGAGTCGGTGTAGAACCGTGAAGTGGCCCCATATGTGTAGGAGTAGAAATCGAATGCTGAGACGACCTAGAATATGAGGGTCGTGTTGTCACGTCAGCAAACCAACCCTCATATATATGAATACATGTCGGTCATCTATACGGTGGAGGTGGTTTTTTCTTTTTTGTTTTCGTAAGAACAACTTTTTCCTTACCTTTGTCACCTCTGTCTGACATCTAAATTATATAAAGTTAACAAGTAGGTAGTTCCTACAAAATGAATATGTAAGAAAACATTACAAGTAACTAATTTCAAGTTACTAATTCACATTTCAAATCGCTCCAACAACACGAGTTAGACAAGAATATTTTTATTACTATATAAATCATGGAAAAGCGAAAACAACAATCTTAAACAGTATATTACATATCAATCTTAAACAAGAAACATAAATATAAATATATAGTACAAAGCATAAAGACATGATCAATACATAATAAATATAACCTACACAAACAAATCCTCCTCTTCTGAAGACTCTCCACTAAACTATTCACCCTCTTCGGAAGTTTTCTCATCTCCTACCCACTCAGCCTCTTCTTCCACGATATTAATTTCTTCAAATATATTTTTTGGGTGATTCAAAGTATCCACTAAGTTAACATCCACTAGCTGGTGATCAATCTGTACTTCATTTTGATACGCAGTCTCCATCACATTCTCAACTTCCACCCATCTTATAGGCTTTGTTTTGACTACAGTCCACCATTCAGACTTATCACTGCACAACGGATAAGGATCATAATATACTTGTTTAGCATTTTGCGCTAGAACAAATGAATCGTAAATAGGATACGACCTATTGTGCTTCACTTTAATGATGTTATGCTCCTTATGTACTCTTGTGCCTCTTGTGCTTGGATCAAACCACTTACATCGAAAGAGGACAATTTTTTTTATTGGGAAACCAGCATACTCCAGTTCTAAGATCTTGTGTATGATGCCAAAGTAATCAACATCATCATCACCCTTAACCCAAACAACACTATTATTTGTTTTCCTTGTTCTGGAGTATTTTTCAGTGGAAAATTTGAACTCATTTACTGTGTAATGGGACATTGCATGAGCTTCAACTAGACCCAAAGAAATATCTCTCAAGAGTTGATCGTATGCGGTTGTATTTGGTGACTGGTGTACCTAAAAATATTATACATAGATATATTATATATATGTTAGTTTAGGAATGTGTAAATGTTTAAAATTTGTAGAAATATTAATACACTTACGAACCTCATATGTAAACCATGTTGCAAAAGATGCATACACTTGATTTTCGTAGAATTGAGTCTTAAATAAACTGAAGATCCAACATGCGAAACACAATTAGTTTTTTAAGGGAATGAGTAAACAAATAAGATATGTTAAAATTTTAATATCCTTACTTCAGAAAGGGCTCAACTTCTGGGCAATTCAGTAAGACATACAAAGTTGCTGATTTAAGCTCCGTGGGAGTGAGCCGGTGACGTATGATCTTTTTAGCCTTACAAACAGATTCATTAAAAATTGATGTTGATTGCAAATGAGGCTCATTCACATCGTTCTAATGATGATTCGATCAGTTTCTTGAACAAGCAACTTTATGACGAAAGTAGTATGAACAAAATTGAGACGTTTCTCTTGCAAGATATGCCTCAACTATAGAACCTTCCACCCTATGTTTATTTTGGGACCCCTTTTCAATTTTCTAATTGTCCTGCACAATCTTAAGATTAGATATTTACTATATTTAAAAAAGATATATATGAATTTAAATATGTTGCAATTGCTTACCGTTCGAATGGATACATCCACCTAGTTTGAACTGGACCGACTAGCCGAGTTTCGTGTACAAGGTGAATGGAAAGATATTCCATCACATCGAAGAACGCTGGTGTAAAAATTTTCTCCAACTTATTGGTGATAACAACAATATTACTTTTCATTCGCGCTAGATTTTCTTCTTTTAATGTGGTGGCACATAAGTCTTTAAAGAATAAATAGATCTCTGCTATTGGTTTCCATATGTTTTTAGGTAAACCAATAAAAGCAATTGGAAGTAATTGTTCCATGAAAACATGACAATCATGGTTTTTCATTCCATGCAAGATTCTTTGTGCCATATCAACCCTCTTTTCCAAATTGAGGCATATCCATCGAGTATCTTCAAACTTTGAACCCACTCACATATTTGTCGCTTTTGGTCTAACTTAAATGTAAAACTAGCCTTGGGCTTAAGAACATTACCATTGGGGCCCTCCTGTAAGTGTAATTTTCTGTGTTTGCAATATTCTGGTAAGTCAAGTCTGGCCTTAGGATTATCCTTTGTTTTGTCGGTGACATCCATAACTGTGTTGAGCAAGTTGTCAAAATTATCTAGCCAATATTCTAACTCCCAAAATATACTTTGCTTAGTCCAGTTATGTGAAACGCCATATCCATCAAGCCTGAACAATGGTTCTTCACTGGCTTTAGGCAAATCCTGAACTATCTCCTAGATATCATGACCAGATAGCCTTGGAGGTGGACCTTCATATTCCCTTCTATTCCTTCTGAATGTATTCTTGAGTCTCCTAAATTCATGATCAGGTGGCAAGAAACAACGATGACAATCAAACCATGATTTTTTCCTGCCATGTCTCAATGTGAAAGACTTTATTTTTTTCATGCAGTATGAACAAGCCAGCTTTCCAGCTGTCATCCACCCAGACAACATTCCATAAGCAGAAAAATTATTAACAGTCCACATTAGATATGCACGCAGATTGAAATTCTGTTTAAGCGAGATGTCCTAAGTTTTAACCCTCTCATGCCATAAAATTTGAAGTTCATCGATCAAAGATTGCAAGTAGACATCTATTCCACTTTTTGAATTACACGGGCCAGGAACAACACAATTCAGAAATATATAGGGACTAGCATCAAAATTTTAGGAGGAAGATTATAAAGGGTGATAAATACAGGCCAACATGAATATGGTGCAGCACCAACTAAAAAAAAAAGTCATTCGCACATAATCCCAAACGAATATTTCATGGCTCAGCCGTAAAATCTGGATAAGTTACATCAAAATGCTTCCAAATCTCTCCATCAGATGGATGACACATAACACCAGTGGGCCTTCTATTTTCACTATGTCATCTCATATGAGGAGCTGAGCTGTTTGGAGCATACAACCTCTTCAACCTTGGTATTAGAGGTAAATAATGCATCGCCTTAATAGCAATTTGATTTCCACTAGAACCACGCTTATATCGAGGGTACTAACAAAACTTATAGGACTCTAGGTTAGCATCTTCCTTATAGTATAACATGCAACCATTTTCACAACAATTAATTCTAATGAAGGAAAGACCTAACTTTGACACCAATCTTTTTGCCTTATAGAAAGAATCAGGAACCTCCAAGCCGGGGTCAACTAACTCTTTAATAAGGTCTATCATTGAGTCCATTCCTCCTTCAGCAATATTCCAGTCAGATTTAATACTTAATAATCTAACAACAGACAAACGAGAGTACGAACACCCGTCAAACAAAAGATGATTAGAAGCATGCAATTGTTCATAGAATTTGCTCGCTTCGCTATTAGGAACATCTTCGACATTTTCCCTAAATTTTCCCCCGTGTTGCATCCTAAAAGCATCGTGGATCATTTCTATCATCCTGGTATCTTGATATTCATTATGCCCTACAAACCTACTACTTTCTCCAACAACAAAGTTATTTTGTGCAACATCACCATGAATGCTGCGCAATCTTAAAAAGTCCTCGTGAAACCTCCTTCTATAAAGATGTTCCTTTACATCTTCTTCATTTACAAGATTTATACCATCACATCTAACACAAGGACAACGAATAGACCAAAAACGTGTCCAACTATCAAGCGTCTTAGCATGTTTAACAAATCATTTGACACCTTTAACAAATTCCTCCCTAATACCCGTTCTATTATCATTGTTCCGTTGATATATCTAGCTATAATCAGGTTTCATCTACGCAATCAATCAGATTCAACTAATTAAATCAAGTCACAAAAAAACAATTATCACCAAACATAATCACATTAAAAAAATACCTTTAAAGTCCCCACACTTAATCATTTTCAACCTACCAAGTCACCAAACATAACCACAGTCAATCTACCAAATCACATTTAAAGTCCCCACACTTAATCATTTTCAACCTACCAAGTCACCAAACATAACCACATTCAAAATAAAAAATCACCTTTAAAGTCCCTACACTTAATCATTTTCAACCTACTAAGTCACCAAACACAACCACATTCAACCTACCAAGTCACCTTTAAAGTCCCTACACTTAACCATTTTCAACCTACCAAGTCACCAAACATAACCACATTCAAAACAAAAAATCACCTTTAAAGTCCCTACACTTAACCATTTTCAACCTACCAAGTCGCCAAACATAACCACTTTCAAAACAAAAAAACACCTTTAAAGTCCCTACACTTAACCATTTTCAATCTACCAAGTCACCAAACATAACCACTTTCAAAATAAAAAATACCTTTAAAGTCCCTACACTTAACCATTTTCAACCTACCAACTCACCAAACATAACCACTTTCAAAATAAAAAAACACCTTTAAAGTCCCTACACTTAACCATTTTCAACCTACCAAGTCACCAAACATAACCACTTTTAAAATAAAAAAACACATTTAAAGTTCCTACACTTAACCATTTTCAACTGCCAAGTCGCCAAACATAACCACTTTCAAAATAAAAAAACACCTTTAAAGTCCCTACACTTAATCATTTTCAACCTACCAAGTAACCTTTAAAGTCCTTACACTTAATCATTTTCAACCTACCAAATCGCCAAACATAACCACTTTCAAAACAATAAAAAAACACCTTCAAAGTCCCTACACTTAATCATTTTCAACCTACCAAGACAACAAATATAACCATTTTCAAAATAAAAAAATATCTTTAAAGTCCCTACACTTAACCATTTTCAACCTATCAAGTCACCAAACATAACCACCTTCAAAACAAAAAAAACACCTTTAAAGTCCCTACACTTAATCATTTTCAACCTACCAAGTCATCAAACATAACCACTTTCAAAGCAATAAAACACCTTTAAAGTCCCTACACTTAACCATTTTCAACCTACCAAGTCACCAAACATAACCACTTTCAAAACAAAAAAACACATTTAAAGTCCCCACACTTAACCATTTTCAACCTACCAAGTCACCAAAATAACCACTTTCAACACAAAAAAACACTTTTAAAGCCCCTACACTTAACCATTTTCAATTTACCAAGTCACCAAACATAACCACTTTCAAAACAAAAAAAAACACATTTAAAGTCCCTACACTTAATCATTTTCAACCTACCAAGTCACCAAACATAACCACATTCAAAACAAAAAAATACATTTAAAGTCCCTACACTTAATCATTTTCAACCTATCAAGTCACCAAACATAACCACATTCAAAACAAAAAATGAACAACAAGACCAACAAGATGTCAACAACAATGCTAGTGAATCGAACAAGGCCACACACGGCTTCACTAGACTTCAATATGAATAATAACAAGAAGATAACAACAATGTTAGTGAATCGAACAAGGCTACCCACGACTTCACTAGACTTTAATATGAACAATATCAAGACTCAATTATAAGAAAATAGAGAGAAATCAACTTACCTTTACTTGGCGTAAATTAACGTGAAAGAGATAAGCGGTCACCGAAAAAATAGCAAAGCAATCCTTTTACCGAATTTGGAATCTGTCAAATAGTAAAATTATTACAAAGAATAATCTTTCGCTTAAATTATTACAATAATTTAGTAAAGGAATAGGAATAAGATTTTCCCCAAAAATAAATAAATAATTAATGAGTAAAATGAAGAAATAAGTGTCAAGACTAACCAAAATTTAGGTAATTCAAAATCAAATTAATGTAGGAACAAGCCTAAAATTAGCTAATTCAATCTCAAATTTTAAAAATTAGCTAAAATCTAGCTAAATAAAATAAATATCCAAACCCTAGAACTCAAACCATAACCAATTGACGAAATTAACACTATGATATTTGTATGTAGACCTTTAACATTTTTAGGTATTAAAAAATGAGTTTGTGGATACAAAGTTAAGCTAAATTTAGTTAATGAGTTGTAGTTAATTGTTACCTTGCCCAAAATTGAAAGTTAGGATGGAATAGTTCCTTGAAAATTTGATTAAAGCCAAAAAGAATCCAAGAAGTTGATTAGAAACTTCCTTGAAAGAGAAAGAACAATGGAGATTGGAGGGTTTAATGTTAAAGTGTGAAATTTGGAGGGTTTTGGAGTGTTGTTGTTGTTTTGGATGGGTGAAATGGGGGATTTTTTGGTGTGTTTTTGTGTTATATTATGTATTACGGGTCGGGTTATTCAAAAATATTTTTTTTAATTTTTTTTTTGAAATTAAACTTTAATAAATTACAATTAATAAACCAATAAATTATAAAAATAAGTTAATAAATTAAAATTATTTTTAACAAATTAAAATTTTAATAAATTCTATAATATTTATAACAATATTCAATTAATTTAATACAATTCGTATATATATAAATACACAGTACATACACCGTGTATGGGATCGGCACAACATCCAACTAATTTAATATAATTCGTATATATATATAAATCAGATAAGTAGTTATTTTATCATCACATTAACACGAGTAGTATATTTCCTCAATTGTATAATAATATCAATGAATTTTACAAATTACGATAAATTTTTGATTAATTATCTTTTAAATACAATATTATATATATATACCTCGTAATACTACTCTTACGTTATTACAACTTCAACAACATACACGTGTCTACATTGACCCAAAATAGTATATTTACTTCCTCAATAGTATGATATATATATCAACGTATCATTCAAACTATTTTGATATATAGATTCAGTTATCTAGCTTTCGATTACTACATACGTCACTACACGAGATATACACATATATACATATATTCAATTGTCTATCAGCTTTCACATACGTACTATAAACATCAGATATATGATTTTACTACCCCATAATAATATACAACATATTTCACAAATACTCAGATGAATTATAAATTACATTATCTTATGTCATTAATATACTTTCACTGTATAATATGTATATACTATATATATACATATATATATATATATATATATATATATATATACATACACACACATATACACACTATCAATTATATCAAGTTCTAAATACGTACTATATATATCACATACGTACACAAGTATATAATCCAATAATATAATGCGATGTGTTTCTTATACATACTCAGATGAGTGATCGATTAATTATATTTGATTAGCTTAATATACTAGGTTTTGACTACATCATTCATCAATCGATCACTACATGATATATCTATATATATACATATATATATATGTATGTATATATATATACATATATATATATGTATATATATATACATACATATATATATGTATGTATGTATATATATATATATAAAGATATTTATATATATGAACTCTTGAATGCGTACTATATATATCACATCCACAAGTATATTACCTTATAATAGAACACGTTCATTATATTCTGATGAATTATCGATTATATATTACATTATTATGACTGGAATAGTAACATAGTATCATTATCTCAACGGTATGATATATATATATACACATATTCATTATACAAAGATTATGCATGTTTAACGCCATTTAACGTATATACGAAGGAAAATATTTATTTTATATATTGAAACATAAGTAAAAGATAAATATTATGTTTAACGTAATTTGCTTATTTTATTTGATATATTTTTTAGTGTAATTTTTTCACAAAATTTAAGAATGATTAATTTTTATTATTATTATACTGGTTATCGACTACGTGTGGTCAGTCTAATTTCAAAAAATTATATATATATTGCATTATATATATAATTATTTTTAATGAAAATAATATATATATTTGATTACATATATATAATTATTGGTTACTAAAAATTATTTACTTTTTAATTTTTTTAGTTCAAAAATCGACCACTAGTGGTCGGTTTTTTTAAAATTATTTTTTATTTTAATTAAAACATCGACCACAAGTGGTCGTTTTTTTAAAAATATTTATTATTTTTTAAATTAAAAATTGGCCACTAGTGGTCAGGTTTTTTAAAAATAAATTAAAAAAGAATTCTTAAAAATCGACCACAAGTGGTTGGTTTTGTTATTTTTTTTAATTTTTATTTGTAAAATAAATAATAATTAATATAAATTATTGAAATAATTATTTTAATTTTTTAAAATATAAAAGCGACCACATGTGGTCGCTTTTAAAAAAAAAAAAAACGACCACTTGTGGTCGGTTTTTTCCGACCACAATGTATGATCGATTTTTGTACTCGTTTTTTCAATTTTTTTTAGTAGTGCTAGCTGAACACATTTACTTCTTTGCTTTTAAAATCAATTTTAAAGACATGCAACAGTTGTTCGATTTCAACTGTGTTTTTGGCTTTGTATTTTTTATTTTTGAATGTTATAATGATGTTTAACTATCTTTAATATGTAACTTTGTTCTACTTCTTGTTCTATAAGTTTGTCTTGTTAGCAAAAACTAATCTTGATAGCAAAAACTAAATGTACATATAGCTCTGTTAAGAATATGGTTATATAGCCACATTTATGAGACATGTTGTTTTAAGGTATACTAAAAAATAAATGATGCAATGTATAATATTTTTATAATCTTTTAAAACTATAGCATATTAGAGATATGTGCAACGAATTTGCCTCATACATAACATATACGATTTATTGCCTTAAAATATTTCATCTAATATGACCTGCTTATAATGTTATTAGCTAAAACATGTTAAATCTGCAAGTTATATAATACATTTCATGCTATGTATATTACAACAATACATAATTTAACTGGGTGTTTAAATTTAATTTTTACCAGCAGTTAAGTATTAATCTTATTCATTTTTAAGGTAGTAACTTTATACAATACATCATAAAAGCGACTTATCATTCAACACACACATACCCTCCATATGAGTAACACATATGTATTATTAAAACATGTTCCATCTAATACACATCTATATTACTACAAGTATCTAAAACAAACTTCAATTTCATATAGTAAACGTCTATAAAATTCAGTAATCTTACTGGAATGTAAAATTAGAAACATTAACAAATAAAGATGAATTACGATCAGTCAAACTAGTTTATACATATTTCAGAAAATTACTGAGAATTGTTACTCAAAATTGTCAAATATTATTACTCTTTAATTATGCCTGTCGGTGTGTGAATTCTCGTGGTTAGCCAACTTCCGTGTTGTAGTCAATAATTTTTTTTGGAAATTCTATCACCGACTCGACAAGTATCTTCGGAATCAAACTGTCGAATAACAAAAGCGTCGAATTTATTGAGAGAAAACGCCTTCAGTATTTATTTGCTATCTTCGTAATGACAATGAAGTCCATAGCTGAAGCAAATTTAATCAGAACATTTAATTTCAAAACACACACACACACACACACACACACACTATATATATATATATATATATATATATATAACAACGATATGTTAAGATTATTTTCTTATCAAAACGATATATGTTAACAATTTTTCATACATAACATCTTCATGTCTAAGTAAGTCAGACTTAACATATTCATACATAACATCAAATTCTAGAAACAAATCAACATTACTTCATATATTTCTTATACACAACAGCGATAACACAGTTCAATCATATACATTATGTTTGATCTTTGTGGAACTTGTTGACTAAAACATCTAATAACAACAATATATATAAGGTTTCGTTTATTATTAAACTATATAAGTTAACACGTTCTCATACATAACATATTCATGTATACATACACCGTCTTTACATTTTCATACATAAATACAAATTCTGAGACAAATCAGCTTTACTATATATATTCCTTATACAAGACAACTTTATAATATAGAGTTTTCTTATATATAACTGAATATTCTAGCGATAAAGTAGCTTTACTATATATATTCCTTATACATAAATCATATATATATTGATTTATTCATATGACAAACTAAAAAAATGAAATTATATGTATAAGTTTTTGAAATCTGCTTAGGTGTTTTATTCATCAAATTCCACATACATAACAACTTTACTAATTTTTCACATTATAGAAAATAATTAAACTACTGCTGCTTTATACATAATTCAATATTTAAATCAAACTAGAAAACACAAAGGGGTCAATGTATTTTTTAACAGAAAATGACTTCACTTATCTAATGTTGATATGCACAAAGGATAAGATACAAATCTTGAAAAACTTTTCTTCAACTCTACATACACCCTCACTCCGTTATCATCCCTTATAACAATTGAAGAAGAATTGTCTTTCACACTATACCTGACATCTATTTTTTTTCTAGATTCATCAATATCTAGTTTTGATGCAATTGTTGAGATCAACCTCAAAAATGAGGTACTTTTTGCAACAACAACACCATCACTTTTGTAGTTTTCATACACTATTTTGATTGCCAAATACCTAATGCGTTAGCAGAATTGAGATGTTCATACTTTTGCTCAATTTTAAAGGAAAACAAAGTTTTAATTAAACGAGCAACAATTGGGTTAGAAAATAGATCAATGTGTATGAAATGAAATAGATGTTTTGATCAACGAAGAAGAAAATGTGTTTCAACTATTTTTGAAATTCAAGTACTGTTACTGATTTAAGACTCTACTATTCATAAAAACAAATACAAACATTAATTACATTAGATCTGATTTATTTCCTTAAATGTAGTTAAACGATTGTTCCTTATACATAGATTGTAATGTATAAGGTACGTAAGACATGTATAAGTACTTTTATTAATCCGGATAATTAAGTACATAAAGTAATTTATATTGTTTATACTATAATTTTCCATTCTCTCTAAGCCCTTTAATTTTCCTTTCTTTTCATACAGTCTCTCAAGAATAAATGATCCCTCACGCTCAATTTCAACTTGAATAAAAAGAAAGAGTTTGAGTTTGATGCATCGCCAGTGTATAAAAGATTTTACACTATCAGATAAATTAAATAATTATCAATAAATTTATAAAATTTAAAATTTAGGAAAACATATTAAAACTAGAATCCTAATTATACTCTAACAAAATTAGTTACTATTTCCTTTTATAACGTAAATCAAATCCAACTTTTCCATGTTTCTAAACCAGATTGACAGTGCATAGGAAAATTTCACCATTTCACATCTCTTTTATTTTTATTTTAAATTTTAATTTAATTTTTTAAATATTGTTTTCGTAATATCCTCCCAATTTTTCTACACAAATCTCAATCTTCCATTCTGATTTATCCCCTTCCCCTCTCTTTCTCTCTCCTCTAATGAAAATGCACTAATAAGAAAAAATAACTTTCTTGGTTAAATATTAAGCAATGAAAGAATTTATTCATAATGGAGAACTTAATAAGTAGTAACAAATATTTTCTTATGTAAAATTTGATGTGTTAATATATCACTTTGAAAATCGAATCAAGCTTAATTATTCTAAATCTGACATAGAAAAAGACAATGAGTAAAAAATATTTGTTTTCATATAGATCATTATAGAATGTGTTGTTGATTAAATTACTTTAATAAATTCAATGATAGAGTAAAACTAATGAAAATAATGATAAAACATGTAACATCGTTTTTATATTTGATAAGATAAGTCATAGCCTTGAATAAGATCTCGTAGAATAAATTAAAGTCCAAGTTAAAGTATAATACAAATTTATTTATTCATAATTAAATATTAAAAGATAACATAATTTAACATAATTGAAATTTTTTATTTTAGTACTTGACAGTGTAAAATGAGCATTCACTGTTAGTATATATTAGTTAATCTCAAAAAAAAAAAAAAAATTACAAAAATTTCTTGTATTCCTTTTACAAATCTTCTGTGGAAAGAGTCATCTAACTAAATATATACTACGTAAGATATATTGCAATATAAATCCCAATGTCATGGAGAAGTAGGGCTTGTGTCGAACTTGTGGGGCAGAGGCTTTTGGTAGTACTAAAGCAGAAGAAGCACGCGGTGGGTAAATACATATAGGCGTGTGGGCTGTAAAAGAAAAACACAGCTCATGTATGTTTGTCTCGTGCTCTTTTTCTTGCACATGCAGTGAAGGCATAAAGTTGTGTACCCCAAACTAAGAGTTAATGCATAAGAATGATTCTAAACTTGACATCAAATTATTACTTTGATCTTAGACTTTGACAGTGCACAAATATGACCTTTAACTATTTAAGATTGCATAAATATGGCCTTCAATCCTACGTGGCAAAACGTGTGTTCAACACACAAAACTGGGCGTGTCCAGCTTAAAATTTAAGGGCATAATACATAAATATGACCTTAAACTTTGACAGTGCACAAACATGACCTTTAAATGACTCTTCACTATTATTTTTTCATTATTTTCGACTCAAAGATGAAAATGACATCTAATTTCTTTTGTCATTGTGAAAAAAGAGCAATATTGAAGATTTATTAATTAGGCGGGTCAGCCTCATACGAAAAAATCGAGCGAGTATGAATATATATTATAAAGCAAAGGACGAATTTAGGTTATATAATATTATATATTTAAATATTAAATTAAAGATGAAACTATACTAATAATAAAAAAAATTATAGTTTTAATAAAACGTTATTAAATTAATATTATTAAGGATAGTAGTAGTAGTAGTATATTAAATTAACGTTATCAAATTAACATAATTAAAATGTTATTAAATTAACGTTATTAAATTAACAAGGGGCGGACCTATGTGGTTGTCATGGGGTTCACTTGAACCCCCTCGGTAAAAAAATTATGTTGTATATATATAAGATAGAAAATATATATTTATGTACGTATATTAATGTTGAACCACATGAAACAAGACACTTAGATAACCCAGTGGTGTAATTTTCTCTTCTTGGGCGCTTCCTTCAACCTACTGTACGGGTTCGATCCCTGCTAGTGGCTGTTTTTTTTTAATAAAAAAAAAAGTAGGTGTTGTTGCTATAGAAATAAATACAACAGCAGCCGCAGCAGCAGCAACAACAACAACAACAGCAACAACAACAACAGCAACAACAAACAACACCACCATCACTAAGGGTTAAATTGTAATTGTGTCTTTAAAAACTTACCAAATAAGGAAAGACGATATTCTTTTTGGGACGGACCAAAAAGAAAATGACGACACATAATTTGGGACGAAGGGAGTATTATATTTAAAAAATTTAAATTTGTGATATATATTTTTAACCTTGATACATATGCATTGTGATACATTTGTAATTTAGTGGTTAGTTAAATAAGGAAGTAATCAATTTTCAATTATTATGGGGAGTAAAATTGGGCACAAATCATGAAAATGGTATATCTGGTTCCAGATGTATCACAATGATACATTTCATAAAATTACTTATTAACCATTAAAAATTCAATCTCACACCAAAATAAATAATTTACATTTGTCAAACATATATTAAATATATCAAACATTTATAAATAAATTAAAAATCTGAATCAATATCACAAAATATATGTCATATGTATCATCAGTATTGACTTAATATGTCATATGCATTATGTCATATGTATCGCCAGTATATATCATATGCATTGTGATACATTTGTAATTTAGTGTTTAGTGAAATAAGAAAGTAACTAATTTTCAATTATTATGGAGAGTAAAATTAGGCACAAATTGTGAAAATGATACATCTGGTTTCAGATGTATCATAATAATACATCTGGTTTCAAATGTATCACAATGATACATTTCGTAAAATTACTTACTAACCATTTAAAATTCAATCTCACACCAAAATAAATAATTTACATTTGTCAAACATATGTTAAATGTATCAAACATTTATAAATAAAATAAAAATATGAATCACCATCACAAAGTATATGGCACTATCATATTGTTCAATTTCTCCTCTTTTTCTTTAATGGGTACTGACTTAAAAGTTGAAAAAGAATTCAAAATCAATAAAAAAAAAGTTGATAAAAAGATAATGAAATTAGTGAAGAAGTTGCAGTAGAGATGAAAGTTGTATCAATTAATGATAATTTGAGAGAGATTTTCGGGGCTGAAATATTTTTTAAAAAAAAAATTCAAAGAAAAATAGATTGCATGCATTAATTGTGGAGTAAAAGTAGGGTGAGGTTTTAGTCATATGTATTAAGAGTAAAATATAAAATTCTAGATTTTAAGTAATTGTTTAAAAGGTAGGGGATTTTGGGTAATAAAGTCTGGTTTGTGGTTTTGTGTAATTTTTTTATTTTTTTTTTAAATGTGATATCCAATACAATTTGCTTTATCTCGATTATTTTAACTAATTTATGCTACTTCCTACCAAGGTACATATTTGGTATATTTACTAACTAGAATTTAGATAAATGATGAGAAGAAATTATCTAGTGTATTTTGTTTTTATTGAAATTTGAATTCTAATCTTCCGATCTTTTACTGTATTACTTCATCGACAGATAGATGATACCTTGGTATGACTTATTAATTGGGAAAAGGCATCATTTCCACCCCAAACTATACCCGAAAAGTCGAAGTCACACCTAAATTATACTAGTGACCTATTACACACCTAAACTATAAAAAAGTGAAACTATTTACACCCTGTCAGGCTACCACCACTTGCATGAGGTGTAGTGTTTTACACGCGTTGCCACGTCAGCACCACGTCAGTAAAAAGTGTCACTTTTTTATAGTTAAGGTGTGTAATAGGTCACTTATATAGTTTAGGTGTGGATTTGACTTTTCGACTATAGTTTGGGGTGGAAACGATGCCTTTTTCCTTAATGTTTTTAGCCGTTTACTTTTGTTATTTAATAGGCTGGACGCGCCTAAATAAGTGTAACACACGCGCCTTAGAATGGGGGTCGCAGGGAGGTAATAATATCACTTTTATATAGTTAAGGTGTGTAATAGGTCACTTATATAATTTAGGTATAACTTAGACTTTTCTTGTATAGTATGGGGTGGAAATGATGCCTTTTCCCCTTATTAATTCATACTAATACTGTCATCTATATTGTGGTCCAAAAACTGTAGGCTTTAAGAAACTAAAAACTAGTTTTATTTTCTTTAATTAAAGGGAATATTAAGAGTAAGATACGTATATTCTTTGTTTCATGGGCTTCATGTGATTGCAAAGTTTCACAGGTCTATTTTTGTTCTGTCACACTAGATCACATTTCACAATGTGTTTATGTATATAGAATTAAGAAGGTATATGACAAATTAATTATCAGTAATACTTTCACTGTTTAGTTAAATAGTCATGATATTATCATGGTACCCTAAAATTTGGCACTTTTTTATTCATGAAAAGCTACTCATAATCAAAGGCTACTTTTATTTATTCCGGATGATGATTAATGTTGCATTTATACCATTTGTGTTGATAATTGTATAATGATGAATAGGATAACATTATCCTTGCTCATAGTGCAATATTTCCAATAACATCTAAAACAATAGTAACTAAAACTAGTATATCATGGAGAACCATTTCCTAATGATTTGTCAGTAATTAGAAACGTGGAAATTTAAACATGTCTTGAGACTCTTTATATTTAAAGAAGACAAAGTTTGATATGACGTACTAATCCTTTATCATGCTCCCCACTCGCAAAAGGTCAGCATCTCCTTCACCTTTTTGGACAAATGGGAGTACTCTAAGTGCCGTTTGGTGTGAGGTACTAAAATATATAATCTCGGAATAAAGTAATAGTCTTAAAATAAAATTTTTGAAGTGTCGTTTGGTTGCTAATACTCAGAATAACTTATCTTGGGACTAATAAATAGTATTGAAATAAGTTATCCCACACATATGGTGGTATAACAATTCCAACACAATTTATCCTTGGGATAAACTATGAAATGACAAAATTACCTCAAATTCTTTGATTATCACTTTTCATTATATATATATATATATATATATATATATATATATATATATATATAAGAGAGAATGTGAGATTTTTATAGTCCTCGCATCAAATTATTTTATCATTTTATCTCTGATTTAAATTTTAATTACTCTACAAATTTTCATTCATTTTGATAAATTTGAATAGTTATATGAGCTTATTAAATGCTATAAAAGTGAGGAGTCATGAAAAAATGATACTGACGCCATAAAAACTATTTATACAATCAAATTCAAAATTGATGCAAGAGTTTATTGTTTTTCTATTTTGTAGAAATGTTTATTAATCTTACTTTAGATTTTCATTTTTCCTAACAAATTTATCATGGACAAGTAATTAATATCTTGACATTCCCTTTCTATTTAGTACATGCTTGATTATTAAATAAAAATTTATTTTTTATGTATAGCTAAAAATATTTTAAAATTTAATTTTTTTAAAAAATACAATTTAACTCCCAAATACGATACTAAATAATGAAAATGAGAGTAATTATTTTTCACATTTTAAATGATAATTTTTTTTTAACAAAAATGAGTTTATCAATATTTTATAGAATTTAGGATAAAAAAAGTAATTTAACATGAAATATGAAAGTTTCATACACGTTTAATAAATATTTAACATAAATTTCTTAACATGTATTTTTAGGAAAAAGAAACTACTAAAGCTAAAGAAAAAATTAGTAACTTTTCAATTTTTTTTGTATGGTTTAATATGAAGGAAAACAATTAAGGTAAATAAGGTGGAGGGTATTTTTGTAAAGAAACTATCAATTCTTAAAAAGAATGCAATGCATATTAGTTTTAGTACCACAAACTAAACAAGCACTAAAAATAATACGAAAATAACTAATTTCATAACAATTAATCCCAGCATAACTTGTTTCCGAACAAAAACAACCCCTAAATACTCTCCAGGGGCTTCAGATTCCAGCTAAAGCTGACTGACTCTTGAAAACCACTTGGCAAGTACATATTTGATGAATGCCATTTTGCTCTATTAGTACCTCAATATGTGGTTGTTGATATAGTTCTTTCCATTGAGAAGGAGCTATTGTCTAACTACGTTTTTTTCAATTCTACCATAAACTAATTTATTTGACATATATAATCATCTGTACTGAAAACTTAAATCATAGAGAAACTCTTATAAGTATTTATTCAATACGTTTGTTCATGCATGTGTGGTCATGACACGCTTTATCAAAAAGACTGACGTAATATATAGTTTGGGGCTCCATTTTTAAAAAAAAAACTACATATCCGTACCCGTGCAAGGCATGGGCATTTTGACACCACTAATGTGCAAAAGAGATTCAACTTTGAGAAAGATTGTTTCCTACTTGTTTTAATTGTTTAGTATAGGAGTATATATATATATTAGTTTAGGTGTATGTGTCTCGCGCGTGTAGCTCACTTTAATGTGTTCAATTTTATAAAATCACTTGAATATAAAAAGCATGATAGCTATCACTTATCACATAATTATTATCGATTTGATCATTGATGCTAATAATAATAAGAATATGTGAGACAACGCTTACTTAACTATCTAACGAACTTTCTACACTAATCTGAGTCCTCCACAACCTCCTATCTAAGTTCATGTTTTCAATAAAACGAAATTGTGTCATGTCCATACCATACAACATAATCAATCCAAACACCATTCTATACAACTTGTATTTAGTATTTCTAAACAAAAATTAAATTACTAAGGAGAAAATATATTGCAGTATGTAGGCAAGGATAATCATAATCTTCTAGCAGGTATTAGAATACTTGGGCAAGACAAAATCACTAAGGAGAAAAAGTATTGCAAGACGATAGAAATATATTTAGCGGGTACCTGAATTTGAGGAAGGACAATCTCATTTATTTCATCATCCTATCTCCGATGATGAACATAATCTTGTTGGATCTACTCCAGCGTGCTTAGAAGAGGACAATCATAAAAAAAATAGATTGATAATATGTGAGTTAGAAGTTACAGGGTTTATGTATTAGTATCGTGTTTTAACATGAAATATGGCACCAACATTTATTTACAACTCAAATTATGATAAAATTTAACGCCCTAAAATAATTGATAAGAAAAATAAACATGAGGTAAAAAGTTTTGATAGAATTATTAATTAAAAAGACCTAAAGTATACCGTAAGATGAAAAACTTTTATTCCATATAAATGTAAAGAAAAAAAAACGGAGCATATAGATGCAAACCTAGCAATAACCAATGAAAGTTACTTCATCTCCATGTCTATGATTGTTAGTCATAAGACTATTTTGTCTAAAGAAGAAAATTTTAATGAAGGGCAAAAAGTTCAAATCAATTTTCTAAGGGTCTTCACACTTTTAATATATTATTATTATTATTATTAGAGATTATATTATTATTATTATTATTATTATTATTATTATTATTATTATTACTATAAATAAATTATAGATTATAAATATAGATTATAGATATAAATATATTTGTAGCCAATAGAAAGAGAAAAAAAGATTATTCATACCATTTTCATTATATGAAATATAATCTTGAGAGCATGTAACTGTTATCAATAACGAATTAATCAACAAAAGGATTCTACAATAAATACGTCGTGATGACATATTAATATTCATACTATTTTAGGAGGGCTTTGGCGCCCTTTGTTTGGTAATGTACAATATTTTTGTGGATGTCGTACCTATGTTAGTTTTATCATATTTCATGCTTTTGATGTTTTTGTATATTGTCATTTGTCTTGAGCCGGGAGTCTATCGGAAACAACCTCTATACTTCTTTAGAGGTAGTGGTATGGACTGCGTACATTCTACCCTCCCCAAACCCCATTAGGTTGGAATATACTGGGTTTGTTGTTGTTGTTGTATAGTCATAGAGATTCCATACAAAAAATTTTCAAGAGTTTCTATAGAATAATAATCAACTCTTAAACTACATTAAAAAAAAGAATAAAAGATTTAAAAAAACATAAAATAAAGATTCGACATTTACAAGCCTCATGACTACAAACACGTTCTATCCATAAATTTGATATATCTTTGACAATTGAAAGAGACCACACAAATAAATAATAAAGAAGAACAAAATCTTAAACAAATTACAATAACAATTGATAATTAGAATACTTGTAGGTACTTTCCGCTAATACTGTAAATTCATTTAAATACATCTAAGGAATTGATGAAATCGAAATGATCCAATTGTTTTTTTTTAAGTTGTTTTTCTAGATTTTGATTTTGGATATCACGCCACCTTTTCTAAATAGTATTTGATTTAGATTTAATAATACTTTTTCTAATTAAATAATATTTTTTAATTCTTATTAATTTTGATGTCTTAAACATTATTATAATAATTTAATAGCAATAATTTGAGGAAAAGAGTGAAAAGAATATTTTATCTAGTCAGAGTATTTTAATGAGTTTTTGCTCATATTTTTCACGTCAATCAATAAAATATACACAAAAATTCAGAAAAACATTATTAAAAAGAAGCAATTGATGTTAAAAAATATATCTATTTTAGATAATAGAAATAAATATTACATCTCAGGTATGCTACTGTATGTTGTGTCTCAGCAGATTTCTTTTAAAAACCGAAAGAACAAATTAAATTGGATCGCATTAATTAGATCTTACCATATATTCTTTATATACCATATATTTTAGGACTCTTCCCGTATACTTTAGGAGTTGATTTTATATCTATAATTATATAATAATTTTAGAAAAAAAAGAAGACAATTTTATCTAAAGCGGAGTGTTTTAATAAAGGGCAAAAAGTTCAATTCACTTTTCTAAGGGGTTTCACACTTTTAATATCTATATCTATAATATATTAAAAGTGTGAAGACCCTTAGAAAAATGATTTGAACTTTTTACCCTTCATTAAAACACTTTCCTTTAGATAAAATCGTCTTTTTATTATTTTTTAAATTATAATTATACATAAATACTAATAATATATATTTTTTGGAAAAATAAAAAATCACCATTATTAAAAGAGTCCTAATTATAGTACCTTAGATTGGCAAATAAATACAATCGTAGAAGTAAAATAAAATTATTTTATTAGCCTAGAACTGTACAACTTGTTTGAAATAGAATTCAACATATACACTAAAATAATAAATTTGTCCTATTTTTGGACAACTGCTTTATTTGAGGTTCGGTTGATTAAGTAAATAATCACGTGATATGTTCAATAATATTTTGAAATAAGGCATAAAAATAGATCCTAATTATGGTGAAAAGGTAAACTACACACTTAATCTAAGTAGCAGTCTTATCACCCTTGAACTTATTTTTCATATTATTTACACACACACCACCCCTACCTTCACCCCAATTATTTACACACGCACCCCACCCCTACCTTCACCCCATACTACGTGATGGTTCTATGTAATCACCCCCTCCCCCCACCCACCCACGTCCAAACTTATATTTTTCGTATTATTTATCACCTCCTGATAAAGAAAACAAATTAAAACATATATATATCCTGTGCATATGCGCACAAATATTAGGAAAAAAAAGAAATTTTATTGTCTTATTTAATTTCATTCTTCCAGACTCAAATCAATCGAACCTCATATATATATATATATATATATATATATATATATATATCTTTCTGTTTCTACTATATTTCTTTTTTTGTTTTCATTCAAGTCGTCCTTTAGGGTTAAAATTTTCTCTCAGGTAAAAATTATTTTCAGCGAAGACTGGAGTTTTGCGACCATTATCATATTGTTTTATTGTAGTTTACAGATCGTAGATGAATGTCGGTTGACTTTGAGGAATTTTTTATGTAAAGGTTAATTTTAATTGCATTATTTTGATATCTTTGTTATCGTATTATTTTATTTTAATTTACAGGTAGTCGATGAATGCAGTCAGCTTTGAAGAATTTGTTTAGGTAAAGATTAGGTTTAACTATATTGTTTTAATATATCTATTAGTGTATTGTTTTGTGGTAGTTTACAGGTCGTAGATGGTAGTTTACAAGTCGTAGATGAATGTTGATCAGCTTTGAGAATTTTTTGTGTGTAAAGGTTAGGTTTAATTATATTGTTTTGATATCTCTTTTATCGTATTGTTTTGTTATAGTTTACAGGTGGTAAATAAATGTTGACTGACTTTGAAAAAAAATTGTAGGTAAAGATTAGGTTTAATTGTATTATTTTGATATCTCTGATTTGAGATTTTTTTTTTGTGTAAAGTTTAGGTTTAAATGTATTGTTTTGATATCTCTATTATCATATTATTTTGTTGTAATTTACAGGTGGTAGATTTAGATTTAATTATATTGTTTTCATATCTCTATCATTATATTGTTTTATTATAGTTTACAGGTTGTAGATGAATGTCAATCGGCTTTGAAATTTTTTTTGGTAAAGGTTAAATTTAATTAAATAAATTCTTCATCTTTACATATTAAAAAGATGTTGAGTTTAATTATTATACGCATCTCTATCAATTTAAACAAATATCCTATTTAGTGTAACATTTGAATTCATTAAAGTGAGATACACGCGCAAAACGTGTAAACCTAAACTAGTATTATATAGATATATAGATATATAGATTATAGATATCTAAGAGAAAAGATGTATTTTATATGTATATATTTAAAAAAATCTATATAGTGTTATATTTTTAAGAGAAGTTTCTGTGGAGAAAGTTAAAATATTGGTATTATACCAATAATTGAAAGATGAAATTGTTATGTAAGTATGGTATTCTTTTTGTTGTTCATTTATATCCTAACAACAATTAATATGGACCCACATTTTCCTAATATTTATCTTTTTCACTCTCCCTTTAAAATTTGATTATTCTTATTATCTTATTATTAAATATGTTAAAGTCTATAAAATATTTTGCATTTGTAAAATTACTTTTGTCTGCTTAAAAAGATTAAAATTTGTTTTTGATGTCTTTTTTAAAACTTCAAACAACGCAACAACCAATTATTATATTGAACAATGCAACACTATTTCATTATTACATCAAGCTGTCAACTTACCAATTAAGTTCTTACTTGATAATTTTGTATTCTCGTAATTATTATTCTAATTTTATATTATTATTTTTAATAAAAATTTGACATTGGTGAATCAGATATTCTTACTTTATAAATATATATTCTTGTTTTAGTTAATATTACAATTTAATCTATTAAAATATGTCAACTAAAAAATTTGACTTCGCATATGAATAATTAAAACTTGAGAGGTGCATCTTTGTAAAGTTTAATTTTAGGCCCTTAATTTTATTAAGTTGACCATGTGCGTGGTTCAACTCTTTTAGTTTTGCCAAGCCGGAAAATTCCTTTTGACATTTATGGATGTCGATGACATAAATGATAAACTTAAGACTCGTGCCTGCTTTGAACATAAATAGCATGGCTATCTAATCTAAAATTTTAATATACAGAAGAATATTTTATAGTAGAATATTTATATGACTATTCCAACATTCATAGGTGCCAATGTTAGACTTGGACACTAGTCGATCATAAAAACATATTCTTCGTACAAGGAACTTTCATATAAATTAAATCATAGCCAACTCATCCCCCCCAAAAGATTAGGCAAGATTTTCTCACAAGAATAGTCTTACTAATGTAGAAAAAAAAATCTCCAAGCCACTAGTACTTAGCTTACTGATGGATATACTTTGATGGCTACGATCCATGCATGTTGTCAAATTGAGTTCATGCATACATTAGAGAAAAAGAGATTCACGCCATTTCAAAAGAAAATTGATACTTCAATTTGAGTGAGCAAACTGAATTCCTACTTTAATTTGTAGAAATTAAAAACTTTTTGGCAACAGTTACCCACTTATCCTTTTATTAACCCTACCAACTGCCGCCATTTTGGATCTTCTTGATCTGCTTTCTTTTTAGGTGGCTTCCTTCAACAAGAATGAAGCCAAGCCAAGGGTCGGTAGCTGGAAGGGTTCCAAAAAGATCTCAATCAAAAGGCAAAGTCAAGGTTTAATAATTATGAATTAGAGATTTTAGTCCTTTGAAATTATTGAATAATAAATTATTAATTTATACATATTTAATGAGTTTCTTAATTAAGATTGACACTGAATTTGAACCAAAAATATTATTGGGTTCTGTTAACCCGCTTCTTATACTCTATCTCCGTCCCTCATCTCGTTTCATAAAATAGTTACATTTGATTAAAGGACTTTGTGCACATGTTTATGGAGCTTAATTAATTAATTTTTACGTGCAAATTATATTAAAAGAATTTTTATATTACTAGATCATCCAAAATATTGCCATGAAAATTGTCCATAAAAGTGGAATTAATAACTTGAACAATGCGATAGATTACCTGATAGACTGCTACACAATAATTTAAACACATTAATAATATATGAACTTTTTATGCTTGTCATTATAAAATAAAATCTATGGCTATAATGAGAGTTATGCCTGTCAAACGAGCCGGTCCGGTTTAACCCGGAACCGGCCCTCTTAAAGTAACCGATTTTTGGGCCGGTTTGGCACCGGGTCAATTTTGACGGTCCGGACCAAAACAGTGAAAAATGTGAAATTAAATTGGGACCGGCCAGTTAACCTTGGTCAGGTTTTGACCGGTCAAAACTAAAAAAAAAATCAAAATTAAATATTTTTTCCAATATACAATATATATCCACACCTATATACATTTTAAATACGTTAAATAATATAAATACAACATTTATACATTAAATATATACTACTTTAGAAAATATATACATATGTATACTTTAAATATATACTAGTTTAGAGTCTATAGAAAATATATACACATATATACGTACAATATAATATATATACTACTTAAAATACCACTTGAAACAATATACATACAACATATATACACACTATATATATATATATATATATATATATATATATATATATATATATATATATACTACCTTAGAAAACATATAGACATATATACGTTAAATATATACTACATTAGAGTCTATAGAAAATATATACACATACAACATATATATATATATATGTGTGTGTATATATATACACATATATGTAGAATATGTACTACTTAAAATACCACTTGAAACAATATACATAGACCATATATACACTATATATATACTACTTTAGAAAACATATACATTAAATATATACTATTTTAGTCTATAGAAAATATATAGACATATATGTATAATATATACTACTTTAAATTTCACTTCTGTATATATGTAGAATATATATGTATATATGTTTGTTATGTTTATTACTTAATGAAAAGTTTGATAGTAATATATTAAAGTATTTAATCATACTAGAAATTCAATATAAATGAAAAAAATTATAAAGTAAGGAGTGAATGAATGTTGTATTTTATTGATTGCAAAATGATTCAAAACTTATAATTTATATGAATGAAAAATCTACAAATTTTGCATTATTTTTTTCAACTCGTTCATGTTAATATTAACGGGAAGTCAAAATCCAACGCGTTGGAATAGTCAAAATCAATGGAGGCAAAACCATGCATTGGACTTGATTGTGCTGAGTTCTCCCTTGAAGTCAGAATTTCTTCAAGCTTTTGTTTTTCTTTCGGCTCCACCTCCATTCCTTGATTTTTTCGTTTCGCTCTAATCCAATCTCTAAGGCAAACTAGAACATTCATAGCATTGCTTTTCAATGAGTGTCGGTTGTCTTCAAGCTATTGTCGTCCCTGACTAAAAGCGTTCTCCGATGCAACAGTTGACATTGAAACATTCAATATATTTCTAGCTAATCTTGAAAGCACAGGATATTGTCTTTCATTATTCTTTCACCAATCCAACGCGTTGATCTTTGCTCTACGATCCTCTATCGGCTGTCGAAGATAATACTTAAGCTCTTCCCTAGAAGTTGTTGTGTATGTTGAAGTCTCAACCCTGTCCCAAATATTTAAATCATAAAAGTAATAAGGAAAACCACTATGTGCCGGCCTTTTAGAAGATGATGTCTCCTCGGGAGCGATAGTTGGAGTGATATTTGTCGGTACAACTACATCAAGTAAATAGGCATAGCGGTTATATAATGTTTCTATGTAAATGTTCGCATCACTCATAGTCGTAAACAAATCTGGTTTTTCTTCACGCTCTATTTCTAAGGAATTATAAATAACAGAACTAAAGTCGCACATAGTACTATATTTCATACATGGATTTAGTATAGCATCAACTAAGTAAATTGGGGGAAGCGGATAAACATATTTTTTAAATTTAGCAAACATAGCACTAACAACTTCTTTGTAACCTTCTCTATTCTTATATTCTTTAAGCAAACAAGAAATGTCGACTAAATAAGCTAAAATATTGCAAACAGTAGGATAATAAGCACTGAAAAATTCAATCGTAGCTATATAATTTTTTTCCAAAAACTTAACAAGACAGACCATCAATTGCAGCCCAATCAGAATCATGTAGCATACACTCATGAAAAGAACCAGAATATTGATTAAAATTCATTGTAATAGGAACTTTATAAGCAAGACAGGTTTTTAAATAAGTATAAGTAGCATTCCATCTAGTATCACATTCTCCAGGCATTAATATCGGTGTAAGTCCATTTTGTTCACATTTAACTTTAAATTCTTTCACTCTTTTTCTTCGATTATTTCCTTGAATAAATCCAACAACAAGTCAGACCTTTTCAATATAAAGCTCAAAAAATTCAAGATCATCTCTTACAATTAAATTATATATATGACAAACACACTTAACATGAAATATTTCAGGTAATGGCGGAGAAAGGTCAGCTTTTAACTTGTCAATAACAACCTTGTTATTAGATGCATTATCAAAAGCAATACATAATTTTTTTTCAATAACATAATATTCTGCAACTTTAGTAATAGATTTAGAAATAAATTTTTCAGTATGCCTACGATCTTCATCATACAAAAAAGCTAGAATACATTTTTGCATAACAAAATTATTATCTATCCAATGACAAGTAATGGTTAAATAATCATTTTTATTAACAACACGACCAATATTAGAAGTTAGAGCAATTCTACATTGAATATTTTTTTAATAAAGTAGATAAATAATAAACATATTGTGCATGGAGTCTAAAAATATTGACCCGACAAGTACTTCTAGGAATACCATTAAACATAGAATTATAAATTGCTTGAATATAATGAATAAAAGCATCCGAAGAAGCAAAAGTGAAAGGCAAACAACTCACAGCTACCATTTTTGCTATTTCTTTCTGATCCTTCATTTTATTATAATTTTTAATTGATTGACCGGTTGTTGGGTTCAATCTGATTTGTGCTGGACCACCAACAGCCTCACCACCTTGTGCAATAAGTAACTTTCTAGCGTGATTATCTCTTATATGTCTCATCAATGAACCTGTACCCCCTTAATTTCCTCCTCTTTTATGCTCATATACAATTTCACAAATATTGCATTGCACCTTAGTTTGTCCTTTTATTTTCGTAAAAAAATTTCATGCAACACTAGTTCTTCTACGAGCTCTTGGGGCATGGGGAAGACGGGAAGGAAGATTAACCGATCCAGATCTAACATTAACATTTTCTACTGCGGGTGTCTCACCTATATATTCATCATCATCATCATCTAAATTAAACGCATCTACTTCATTTTCTGCTTCTATACCATAATTTTTTTGAGTTTCTTCATAATTCATATCGTGAACACCTACACCTACTTCTTCCTCAAAAGGTTGACTAACCGGTACCGAAAGCACACGGGTATATCTAGTACTTGAACTACCTCTACCGGAACCGCCATCAATTCATTTTTTACTACCTCTACCACTTTTCGGACACAAATTTTTGACACTTTTACTGATATTTCTTAATTTATCCATAGTATAAATCAAACTAAAAAATATTCAAAATACATAAAAATAATAAAAATAAATATTCTACAATTAATACACTAATTAAAAATTAAAAGTAAGAGAGGAACGACAATATCAAATTTTGAAAGTATCCGAAAGTTGCAACTTTAGAAAACTTCCACTTGTATTTGTAACTGCAAAAAAAAATAATTGAGCACTTTATGAGATAATTAAAATATTTGAGAGAGATTGAGATTTGAGAGAATGAGATTTGTGTGATCACTTATGGTCGATTTTTTATTAATTTTTTTTTTAAAAAAATATTTTTGAAAAAGCGGCCACAAGTGGTCGATTTTATTAAAAAAAATTTAAAACATTATGCAAACACCGACCACTTGTGGTCGCTTTTTGATTTAAAAAAATAAAAAAATATTTACACAAACCGACCACTTGTGGTCAGTTTTCGATAAAAAATTTTTAAAACAAAATATTTTTGAAAAAACGACCACAATTGGTCGATGTTCATACAAAAATAAATTAAAAATATTATGTTGAAAGCGATCACATGTGATCGTTTTTTGATGAAAATATTAAAATGAAAATATTTACAAAAAGAGACCATAAGTGGTCGGTTTTCATTTAAAAAAATATATTTTTGAACAAGTGATCAATTTTATTAAAAAAATAAATTAAAGATATTATGTAAAAAGCGACCATTTGTGGTCGCCTTTTGATTTAAAAATTTTAAACATATATTTACAAAAAGCGATCACAAGTAGTCGATTTTCATTAAAAAAAATTAAAAAAATATTTTTGAAAAAGCGACCACAAGTGCTCGATTTTTATTAAAAAATAAATTAAAAATTTTATTCATAAAGCGACCACTTGTGGTTGCTTTTAGATTAAAAAAATAAAAAATAAAATATTTATAAAAAGGGACCAAAAGTGGTGGGTTTTATTAAAAAAATTAGAAAAGAAAATATTTTTGAAAAAACGACCATAACTGGTCGGCTTTCATTAAAAATGTAAATTAAAAATATTATGCAAAAAATATCGTCTTTTGATTAAAAAGAATAAAAAAGAAAATATTTACAAAAACGATCACAAGTGGTCGATTTTCATTTAAAAAAATTTAAAAAATATTTTTGAAAAAGCAACCACAAATGATCGATTTTTATTAAAAAATAAAGTAAAAATGCTATGCAAAAATTAACCATTTGTGTCGGCTTTTTAATTTTTTTCTTAAAAAAAATATTTCAAAAAGTGACCACAAGTGGTCGGTTTTCATTTAAAAAATAAATTAAAAAAAGAAAATATTTCAATTATTACATGCAAAATCAACTATATTTCTAATAAATATATTTTTATTATTTATACAATAAAAATAAAAATCAATTAATATTTAAAATTTATAAAAAGTTGTATTGAAAGATAAACTAAGAAATAAATAAATAACTTTAAACATATTCTTTAACTTTTTCTTATGTTTGAATAAATTAAATATATTTTTATCGAGATATATTACTACTATATAGAAATGCGGTAAAGTAGGCACCTCTCCGTTGACGTATCTGCTTTCTCCGTGATTTTACTATATCACCCTTAATTAATTTACTAGTATTGAGAAACGCAGTAAAGCAGACACCTCTTCGTTGATGTGCCTGCTTGCTCCGTGACTCTACTATATCACTCTTCATTAATTATTATATGTCATTTACGTATTAAAAATTAATAATATTTACTTAAAAAGTAAAATAAATATTTATGACATGTTTGTTTCAGTTGTTTCAACCGTACGTGTTTGTCGGCATGCCTGGTTGCTCTGTGATTTTATTATATCGCTCCTAATTAATTAATATATGTCATTTATGTATTATAAAAATAATAATATTTAATAAAAAAGTAAAATAGACATTTATGACATGTCTGTTTCAGCTGTTTCAATCGTAATTTTACTATATCTCCCTAATTTATTATTATAAGTCATCTAAGTATTAAAATATTAATAATATTTAATAAAAAAGTAAAATAGACATAAAATAATAAATTATCTTTAAATGTTTTAAATTAACTTGACATTTTATATGAGGTCCATTTAAATTTTTTTCACAAGTATTTTTTTATAGAAATTTTTCTATTTTGCTTATAATTAGTTATTATGAGTTATTTAAGACAGACCAATTTTGCTACTTCAATTGTTTTATTTGGTTGACTCTTACATGTTGGAAAATTAATCATGTTTAATAAAAAAAAGTAAAATAAATATTTCTGACATGTCTGTTTCAGCTGTTTCAACCGTAATTTTATTACATCACCTCTAATTAATTTTTATAAGTTATCTAAGTATTAAAAAATAAATAATATTTAATAAAAAATAAAATAGACAAAAAATGATAAATGAACTCTTGATATTTTAAATTAACTTGACATCTTATATGAGGCCCAATTCTTTTTTTTCACAAGTATTTTTTATAGCAGTTTTGTTATATCATTCCTAATTAGTTATTGTAAGTTATTTAAGACATATCTGCTTTGCTACTTCAATCGTGATATTTGGTTGACTCTCGAAATTATATCAGTGTCACTTAAATTGAAATAGAAGAAAAGATATTATAAATCACAATAATTTAAAACTTAAATTATTTTAAAAATATAATTGACTATCAATATGACAAAATTTTAGACAAAGAGAGTATTATAAATCATGATAGCTAACAACTTAAAATAGTAAATTACAATGCAAAAAAAGTATTATAAATTACAATAGCTAACAACTTAAAATATCTAAAAACATATTAAAAATATAATTAGTTACCTAAATTTTATTTATGTCACATAAATTGAGACAAAAAATAATATATATATATATACATATAACACACACACACGTATATCTCGTGTCGTATTTACGTAGTAATCAAAAGCTAACTGAATGCATATAAGTATATTGAATATGTTGATATCATACAGTCGATGTTGACACCCAATTTTGACCTTCCAATACTCCTCTCAGGCGGCTATTTTAGCAAAATTATTAATTTTAAATATTAATATTTCTTACACATTATTCTGGTATCAAATAGATATTGGCGCGTCACATTCATGATTTGAAAATATAGAAATTATTTTATTACTTTTTGTTATCATTTTTTACAAATTGTTAATTTAAATATAATATTTTAAAGTAATTTGTTAATATTTACTGAAATTATTTTAATATTCACACCGGTAATTTAAAAACATCTAGTTTTTAGTATTATTATTATAATTATTATTTCTATCATTATTATTATTATTATTAAAATAATAATCAATTTTATTTAATTTTCCCTATAATTTTAATATTTAGCCTTTTTATACTCCAATGATGTCAATTTTAATCAAAATTGATATTAATTTTGACCCCTAATTAAAATTTAATTTGTGAACTATTTTTAAATCACCATTATTTCATTTTTAATCTCAGCCGTCGACCAATCTTAATCAATGGTTGAGATCAAATCTTCCATTCCTTTATTTTAAACCTAAATTACCCTAACCTTAATACATTTTAAGAAAAATCGCACAACCACCTTACAACTTTTCTCTGTCCTCTGCTTCCTCTAAATCGCTACTGTCGTTGCCCAGCCACCGGTGAACCGCACCACTCCGCCATCCCTCCTCCCTTCTACGTATCTTCTCCGACCAATAAAACAATAACAATGAGGGACCAACTTCACAGCGATGTCGCTGATGAGCCAGCCAGCTCCGTCGGCTCCGTCTCCAGCGCCGCCGCCGTTCTCCCCGTTGCCACCACCCCTCCTCTTCTACAGGCCGCTAATTGTGATTCTGGCCAGTGAAAACGGCCAGCGCTGACGCCACCTGCTCCTGTCCACCTGTAAAAAATATATAATGACAAATATCATATTTATAGGTTCGAAATTTATATTTACATTTAGTTTCTCTTCTACCATTTTTTAATTGATTCCATGATCTGAAATTGTTAAAGTTTGGTTGTGAGTTTCTTTAAATTTTCCTGCGACTTAGTTATTTAAAAGTGGTTAGGTATAGTTCTTCAAATTTCTCTGCGAATTAGTTATTTGAAATTGGTTGAGTATAGTGACTTGAAATATGAATTAGTTATTTGAAAATGGCTAAGGATAGTGACTTGAAATGTAAATTAGGGACTTGAAAATAGTTAAGAGTAGTTACTTGAAATGTTTACTAGTGAGTTGAAAATGATTAAGTGTAGTGACTTGAAATGTGAATTACTTACTTGAAAGTGGTTAAGTATAGTGACTTGAAATGTGAATTAGTTACTAGAAAATGGTAAAGTTTAGTAACTTGAAAATGTGTACTTGTGCTTTGAAAATGGTTAAGTGTAGTCACTTAAATGTGAATTTGAGATTTGAAAATGGTTAAATGCAGTCACTTGAAATGTGTATTAGTGAGTTGAAAATGCTTAAGTATAGTGAGTTGAAATGTGAATTATATACTTGAAAGTGGTTAAGTATATTATTTTGAAATGTGAATTTGTGACTTGAAAATGTGAACCTGTGTTTTGAAAATGATTAAGTGTGGTCACTTGAAGTAGTGAACTACTGACTTGAGAAAGTGAATTAGTGACTTGAAAATGGTTAAGTATCGTTACTTGAAATGTGTATTAGTGAGTTGAAAATGGTTAAGTATAGTGACTTGAAATGTGAAGTAGTTACTTGAATTGTGTATTAGTGAGTTAAAAATGGCTAAGTGTAGTGACTTGAAATGTGTATTAGTGAGTTTAAAATGATTAAGTGTAGTGACTTAAAATGTGAATTAGTGACTAGAAAGTGATTAAGTCTAGTTATTTGAAATTTGAATTAGTTATTAGATAATGGTAAAGTGTAGTAACTTGAAAATGTATAATTGTGTTTTGAAAATGGTTAAGTGTAGTCACTTGAAATGTGAATTTGTGACTTGAAAAATAGTTAAATGTAGTCACTTGAAATGTGTATTAGTGAGTTGAAAATGGTTAAGTATGGTGAGTTGAAATGTGAATTAGTTACTTGAAAGTGGTTAAGTATAGTGTTTTGAAATGTGAATTTGTGACTTGAAAATGTGAACTTGTGTTTTGAAAATGATTAAGTGTGGTAGTGAACTAATGACTTGAGAATGTGAATTAGTAACTTGAAAATGATTTAGTTATTTGAAATGTGTATTAATGAGTTGAAAGTGGTTAAGTATAGTGACTTGAAATGTGAATTAGTTATTTGAATTGTGTATTAGTGAGTTAAAAATGGCCAAATGTAGTGACTTGAAATGTGAATTACTTACTTGATATGTGTACCAGTGATTTGAAAATGATTAAGTGTAGTGACTTGAAATGTAAATTAGTGACTAGAAAATGATTAAGTCTAGTTACTTGAAATGTGAATTAGTTACTAGAAAATGATAAAGTGTAGTAACTTGAAAATGTGAACTTGTATTTTGAAAATGATTAAGTGTAGTTCAAATCTTACTTAGAATTTATTTTATACCGTTATTATATACCAATTTTACTTTCAATGTAGAATCGATATGTTCAAGCAATCGAAGAGTTCAAAAGGAGTCGACCGATAGATGATTAAGGCAGTCCAATCATGCCATCAGATGAAGAAACTCTCTTCTGCTGGCCGGATATAGTTGGAGACATGTACAAGGGAAGGGCATACAGTCTTTGCTCTGAGAAGAACTTCCACCGCCTCTAATGTGAATTACAAGATATAGGAAGCTTTGCCACCATGTCAGATGAACAACTTGAGGAAATGCGACAAAAAATTTAGGAGTTTGCTAGGAACACTACTAAAAAAATCAGGATTTTCGACCACAAAAAACCGACCGTAATACCACATGTGGTCGATTTTTTTTATTTTTTTTAAAAGCGACCACAAGTGGTTGCTTTCATATTTTAAAATTTCAAAATAATCATTTTAATATTTTTTATATTAATTATTATTTGTTTTACAAATAAAAAATAAAAAATGGACCACTTGTGGTCGATTTTTAATTATAAAAAAGAAAATAATTTAATAAACCAACCACTTGTGGTCTGTTTTTAATTAAAATAAAAAGAAAATAATTTTTAAAAATCAATCACTTGTGGTCGGTTTTTAATTAAAATAAAAAGAAAATAATTATAAAAAACCGACCACTTGTGGTCGATTTTTACTTAGAATAAAAAAAGAGAATAATTTTTAAAAACCAACCACATCAGTTTTGAAATTAAAAAAATAAAAAAAGTAAATAATTTTTAGGAAATCGACCACTTGTGGTTGTTTTTTATTAAAAAATAATTATATATATAATCTAATATATTATTTTTTGAAATTACACTGATCACACGTAGTCAATAACCAATATAATAATAATAAAAATCAATCAATCTTAGATTTTGTGATAAAATTACACTAACAAATATATCAAATAAAATAAACAAATTACGTTAAACATAATCTTTATCTTTTACTTATGTTTCAATATATAAAATAAATATTTTCCTTTGTTTATACGTTAAATGACGTTAAACATGCATAATCTTTGTATAATGAATATGTGTATATATATCATACCATTGGGATAATGATATTATGCTACTATTGCAGTCATAATAATGTAATATATAACCGATAATTCATCAGAATATAATGAATGTGTTCTATTATAAGATAATATACTTGTGAATGTGATGTATATAGTACTCATTCAAGAGTTCATATATATAAATATCTTTACATATATATATGATGTAGTGATCGATTGATGAACAATGTAGTCAAAACCTAGTAGAATCTATCCAAACATATTGAGTACCTTGATTTGAAACAACAGAGGTAATAATATATACAGTATGTTGAAGTTATATTAATGTAAGCTAATCAAATTAATCGATCACTCATCAGAGTATGTATATGAAATATGTCGCATTATATTATTGGATAATATACTCGTGTACGTATGTGATGTATATAGTACGTATTAGAACTTGATGTAGTCGATAGAGTGTATATGTGTGTGTATGTATAGGTATATATATAGTATATACATATTATATAGTGAAGGTATATTAATGACATAAGATAAACTAACCGATAATTCATCTAAGTATATGTGAAATACGTTGTATATTGTGGGGTAGTAAAACCGTGTATATGATGTTTATAGTACGTATTTAAAAGCTGATGGACTATTGAATATATGTATATATATGTATAATTCATGTAGTGACGTATGCAGTAATCGAAATCTAGATAACTGAATCTATATATCAAAATATTTTCAATGATACGTTGATATATATCATACTATTAAGAAAATAGATATACTATTTTGTGTCAATGTAGACACGCGTATGTTGTTGAAGTTGTAATAACGTAAGACAAGTATTACGAGGTATATATGGGGGGAGGGGAGGAAGGAAGTAGGGGAGGGAGACAGAAAATTAAATCCTGAAACTGGCATATACTTATCATTTGCTTTGAATTTCGAATTTTGAACGACCGCCAAATTTTGGCAGTGAATTTGAGTTTTTTCGCTTACAAATTTTGTATCTGGGTATATGTGAAATATGTTGTATATTATTATGGGATAGTAAAATCGTGTATGTGATGTTTATAGTACGTATTTGAAAGATGATAGACAATTGAATATATGTATATATACGTATATCTCATGTAGTGACGTATGCAGTAATCAAAAGTTGGATAATGGAATCTATATATCAAAATATTTTGAATGATACGTTGATATATATCATACTATTGAGGAAATAGATATACTATTTTGTGTCAATGTAGACACACATACGTTGTTGAAGTTGTAATAACGTAAGACAAGTATTACGAGGTGTGTATATATATATATATCGTATTTGAAAGGTAATTAACCAAAAATTTATCGTAATTTGCAAAATTCATTAATATTATTATACGATTGAGAAAATATACTGCTCGTGTTAATGTGATGATAAAATAACTAATTATCTGATTTATACATATACGCATTGCGTTGAATTATTTAGATGTTATTATAAATATTATACGCGTATTTTGGTATTATATGATTAAAAAAATATACTGCTCATGTTAATATGATGATAAAATAACTAATTATATGATTTAACTTTTTTATTAAAATTGACTACATGTGATTGTTATCTGATAATAACTATTTTAAAACTAAATCGAATACTTATATTTTATTTTGTGAACAATTTTGTAAAAACCGACCACATACGGTCGGTTTTCAAAAAAATTATTTTATAAAATACATCCTGCTCGATTCCACCCCCACACGACCCGACCTGACGGGATTTAACACACACACACACATAAAATCGACATACACACTGCCGCCGACCTTTTTCCGCCGACCAGAGTGCCACCGCCGACATGGCGCTGAGCTTCCACCGGCGCCCATGTATTTTTTTTATTCTCTTTAGCTTTCTTTAAGCTCAAAATTATTTCTTTTTGATAAATTTTTTGTGGGGTTGTGTTATTTTTCATTAATTTTTTTTACATTGTCATAGTGTGTGTGTTTTGTCACTTGGGGTTTATCAAGATTTATTTTTTTGCTCATTCTCAGTTTGTGAGTATGTGTGTGTGTTTTGTGAGCTGGGATTTCACATTGTGTGTAGTGTGTGTGTTTTGTCAGCTGTTATTTATCAAGAATCATTTTTTCCCATTTTCATTGTGTGTGTGCGTGTGTTTGTTTTATCAACTAACAACTTTTCAAGTTTCAATTTTCCCCTATTTTCACAGTGTGTGTATGTTTTGTCAACTAGGAGCTTATCAAGATTCAATTTGTTTCTTCATTTTGATATTTTGTGCATTTGTGTATTGTTTTGGTCACTTGGGGTTTATCAAGATTCCATTTGTTTCTTTATTTATTCTAGTTGCCTAATGGGTTGCTTGGAATTTGATGTTAATGTTTGACAGAATTCGAATTCTGGAAAATGATTGCTTTGCTATTTTTCCGGTGACCGCTTATCTCTTTCTCTTTAATTTAGGCCAAGCAAAGGTAAGTTGATTTCTCTCTATTTTCTTATAATGAAGTCTTTAAATGTAGTTTAGTTTGGGATTATTCGCTGTAGAAGACTTTGAAAGCCATAGGAATTTTGTGATGATTATATGGTCTGAGAGAGACATGCGGTGCCTCTACTTATTTGCTTTGTTACACTTGTTCAATTGTTTGACTTATTATACTATAGATGAATATGTTACTTGAAAGTGAATAAGTGTAGTTACTTAAAGTTGAACTTTTATTTTGAATTTTGTTGAAGCATAGGTACTTGAAATGTGAACTTTTTATTGTGAATTTTTCTATGCTTGGTATTGAATGTGGTTTAGTTTGGTGACTTGGGTGGTGACTTAGTGACTTGAAATTGATTAAGTGTAGGTAATTGAAAGATGAATTTTTGTTTTGAATGTGGTTCAGTTTGGTGACTTGGGTGGTGACTTAGTGAGTTGAAATTGATTAAGTGTAGGTACTTCAAATGTGAATTTATCATTTTAAAGGTAGTTTAGTTTGTACTTTTAGGAGGTGACTTAGTGACTTGAAAATATTGAAGTTTAGGTACTTGAAATGTGAATTTTTGTTTTGAATGTGGTTTAGTTTGGTAACATGTGAGGTGACTTAGTCACTTGAAATTGATTAAGTGTAGATAGTTGAAAGGTGAATTTTTGTTTTGAAAGTGGTTTATTCTACTAACATGTGAGATGATTTAGTCACTTGAAATTGATTAAGTATAGGTAGTTGAAAGGTGAATTTTTTATTTGAATGTGGTTTAGTTTGGTAACATGTGGGGTGACTTATTCACCTTAAATTGATTAAGTGTAGGTACTTGAATTTTGAATTTTTGTTTTGAATGTGATGGAATTTGGTAATGTGAGGTGACTTAGTCACATGAAATTGATTAAGTGTAGATCGTTGAAAGGTGAATTTTTGTTTTGAAGGTAGTTTATTCCACTAACATGTGAGATGATTTAGTCACTTGAAATTGATTAAGTATAAGTAGTTGAAATGTGAATTTTTGTTTTGAATGTGGTTTACTTTGGTAACTTGGGAGATGACTTATTCACTTGAAATTGATTAAGTGTAGGTACTTGGAAGGTGAATTTATCATTTTGAAGGTAGTTTAGTTTGTTTTTTGGGAGGTGACTTAGTGGCTTGAAAATGTTGAAGTTTAGGTGCTTGAAATGTGAATTTTTATTTTGAATGTAGTTTAGTTTGGTAACTTGGGAGGTGACTTAGTCACTTGAAATTGATTATGTGTAGGTACTTGAAATGTGAATTTATCATTTTGAAGGTAGTTTAGTTTGTTGTTTTAGGAGGTGACTTAGTGACTTGAAAATGTTGAAGTTTAGGTCTTTGAAGTGTGAATTTTTGTTTTGAATGTGGTTTAGTTTGGTAACATGTGAGGTGACTAGTCACTCGAAATTGATTAAGTGTAGATAGTTGAAAGGTGATTTTTTTTTTTGAAAGTGGTTTATTCTACTAACATGTGAGATGATTTAGTCACTTGAAATTAATTAAGTGGAGGTAGTTGAAAAGTCAATGTTTTTTTTGAATGTGGTTTAGTTTGGTAACATGTGAGGTGGCTTATTCACTTGAAATTGATTAAGTGTAGGTACTTGAATTTTGAATTTTTATTTTGAATGTGAGGTGACTTAGTCACATGAAATTGGTTAAGTGTAGATAGTTGAAAGGTGAATTTTTATTTTGAAGGTAGTTTATTCTACTAGCATGTTAGATGATTTAGTCACTTGAAATTGATTAAGTGTAGGCAGTTGAAAGGTGAATTTTTGTTTTGAATGTGGTTTAGTTTGGTAACATGTGAGGTGACTTATTCACTTGAAATTAATTAAGTGTAGGTACTTGAATTTTGAATTTTTGTTTTGAATGTGATGGAATTTGGTAATGTGAGGTGACTTAGTCACATGAAATTGATTAAGTGTAGATAGTTGAAAGGTGAATTTTTGTTTTAAATATAGTTTATTCTACTAACATATGAGATGATTTAGTCACTTGAAATTGATTAAGTGTAGGTAGTTGAAATGTGAATTTTTGTTTTGAATGTGGTTTAGTTTGGTAACTTGGGAGGTGACTTATTCACTTGAAATTGATTAAGTGTAGGTACTTGAAAGGTGAATTTATCATTTTGAAGGTAGTTTAGTTTGGTTTTTTGGGAGGTGACTTAGTGACTTGAAAATGTTGAAGTTTAGGTGCATGAAATGTGAATTTTTATTTTGAATGTAGTTTAGTTTGGTAACTTGGGAGGTGACTTAGTCACTTGAAATTGATTATGTGTAGGCACTTGAAATGTAAATTTATCATTTTGTATGTAGTTTAGTTTGTTGTTTTAGGAGGTGACTTAGTGACTTGAAAATGTTGAAGTTTAGGTGCTTGAAATGTGAATTTTCTTTTTGAATGTAGTTTAGTTTGGTAACTTGAGAGGTGACTTAGTCACTTGAAATTAATTATGTGTAGGTACTTGAAATGTAAATTTATCATTTTGAAGGTAGTTTAGTTTGTTGTTTTAGGAGGTGACTTAGTGACTTGAAAATATTGAAGTTTAGGTGCTTAAAATGTGGATTTTTGTTTTGAATGTAGTTTAGTTTGGTAACTAGGGAGGTGACTTAGTCACTTGAAATTGATTATGTGTAGGTACTTGAAATGTGAATTTATCATTTTGAAGATAGTTTAGTTTGTTGTTTTAGGAGGTGACTTAGTGACTTGAAAATGTTGAAGTTTAGGTACTTGAAATGTGAATTTTTGTTTTGAATGTGGTTTAGTTTGGTAACTTGAATTTAGGTACTTTTTCATTTTTAATTTAGGTACTTGAAATGTGAACTTTTGTGACTTGAACTAATTAGTTGAATCTGATTGATTGTGTAGATGACACCTGATTATAGCTGGATATATCAACAGAATAATGATAATAGAATGGGTCTTAGGGTGAAATTTATTGAAGGTGTCAGACTATTTGTTGAACATGCTAAGACACTTGATGCTTGGTCACGTTTTTGGGATATTCATTGTCCTTGTGTTAGATGTGATGGAACATGTCTTTTAAAAGAAGAAGTTGTGAAAGAACATCTTTATAGAAGTGGGTTTCACGAGGACTCTTTAAGATTGCGTTCTATTAATGATGATGTTGAGCAAAATAACTTTGTCGTTAGTGAAAGTAGTAGGTCTGCAGGGCATAATAACTACCAAGATACTAGGATGGTAGAAATGGTGCATGATGCTTTTGGGATGCAACACGGGGGTGACTTTAGGGAAAATGTCTAATATATTCCCAATGGAGAAGCGGGCAAATTCTATGAACAATTGTATATTGCTAGTCATCCTTTGTTTGACGGGTGTTCTCACTCTCGTTTGTCTGTTGCTGTTACATTATTAAGTATTAAATCGGACTAGAATATTACTGAAGGAGGAATAGACTCAATGATAGAACTTATTAAAGAGTTAGTTGACCCCGGCTTAGAGGTTCTTGATTCTTTTTATAAGGCAAAAATATTGGTGTCAAAGTTAGGTCTCTCCTCGGTTAAAATTGATTGTTATGAAAATGACTACATGTTATACTATAAGGGAGATGCTAACCTAAAGTCCTGTAAGTTTTGTCAGCACCCTCGATATAAGCGTGGTTGTAGTGGAAATAAAATTGCTATTAAGGCGATGCATTATTTACCTCTAATACCAAGGTTGAATAGGTTGTGTGCTTCAAACAGCTCAACTCCTCATGTGTCATCCATCTAATGGGGAGGCTTGGAAGCATTTTGATGCAACTTATTCAGATTTTGCAGATGAGCCACGAAATATTCATTTGGAATTATGTGTGGATGGCTTCTCTCCTTTTTCAGTTGGTGTTACGCCATATCATGTTTGCCTATATTTATCACCCCGTATAGTCTTCCTCCTGAAATGTTGATGACTAGTCCCTATATATTTCTGAATTGTGTTGTTCCTGGCCTGCGTAATCCAAAAAGCGAAATAGATGTCTACTTGCAACATTTGATTGATGAATTTCAAATTTTATGGCATGAGGGGGTTGAAACTTGGGGCATCTCACTTAAACAGAATTTCAATCTACGTGCATATCTAATGTGGATTGTTAATGATTTTCCTATTTATGGAATGTTGTCTGGGTGGATGACAGCTGGAAAGTTGGCTTGTCCATACTGCACGGAAAAAAAAAATCTTTCACATTGTGACATGACAGGAAAAATTCACGGTTTGAGTGTCATCGTTGTTTTTTGCCACCTGATCATGAATTTAGGAGACTTAGGAATGCATTCAACAAGAATAGAATAGAACATGATGGTCTACCTCCAAGGCTATCTGGTCATGACATCTGGGAGATAGTTTAGGATTTGCCTAAAGTTAGCGAGGAACCATTGTATAGGCTTGATGGATATGGCGTTTCGCATAACTGGACTAAGCAAAGTATATTTTGAGCGTTTGAATATTGGCCAGATAATTTACTTAGAAATAATGTTGATATCATGCATACTGAGAAGAACTATTTTGACAACTTGTTCAATACAGTTATAGATGTCACCGGCAAGACAAAGGATAATCCTAAGGCCAGACTTGACTTACCATAATATTACAAGCACAGAGAATTACACTTACATGAGGGGCCTAATGGTAATGTTCTTAAGCCCAAGGCTATTTTTACATTCAAATTGGACCAAAAGCGACAAATATATGAGTGGGTCCAAATTTTAAAGATGCCCGATGTATATGCCTCAAATTTGGGAAAGAGGGTTGATATGGCAAAATAAATCTTGCATGGAATGAAAAGCCATTATTGTCATGTTTTCATGGAACAATTACTTCCAATTACTTTTCTTGGTTTACCTCAAAACATATGGAAACCAATAGCAGAGATTAGTTTGTTCTTCAAAGACTTATGTGCCACCACATTAAAAGAAGAAAATCTGGCGCGAATGGAAAGTAATATTGTTGTTATCACCAACAAGTTGGAGAAGATTTTCTGCCAGGGTTCTTCGATGTGATAGAACATCTTTCCATTCACCTTGCGCACAAAGCTCGGCTAGGTGGTCCAGTTCAAACTAAGTGGATGTATCTATTCTAACAGTAAACAATTGCAACATATTTAAATTAGTACATATCTTTTTTAATATAGTAAACATCTAATCTTACGATTGTGCAGGGCAATTGAGACATCTATAGTTAAGGCATATCTTGCAAGAAAAACGTCTCAATTTTGCTCATACTACTTTCGTGATGAAGTTGCTTGTTCAAGAAACAAACCGAATCGTCATCAGGACGATGAGAATGAGCCTTATTTGCAACCGATTTCAATTTTCAATCAATCTGGTAGTAAGGCTAAAAAGAGCATATCATTCCGACTCACTACCACAGAGCACAAATCAGCAACTTTCTATGTCTTGCTGAATTGCTCGAAAGTTGAGCCCTCTCTGAAGTAAGGAGATTAAAAATTAACATATCTTATTTATTTACTCATTCCCTTAAGGAAACTAATTGTGTTTCGCATGTTGGATCTTCAGTTTATTTAAGACTCAATTCCATGAAAATCAAATATATGCATCCTTTGCAACGTGGTTTACATATGAGGTTCGTAAGTGTACTAATATTTCTACAAATTTTAAACATTTACAAATTCTTCAACTAACAAATATATATATATGTATACTATTTTTAGGTACACCAATCACCAAATGCAGCCGCATACGATCAGTTCTTGAGACATTTTTCTTTGGGACCATTTGAAGTTCATACAATGTCCCATTACACAATAAATGAGTTTAAATTTTCCACCGAAGAACACTCCATAAGAAGGAAAACAAACAATAGAGGTGTTTGGGTTAAGGGTGATGATGATGTTGATTACTTTGGCATCATACACCAGATCTTAGAACTGGGGTATGTTGGTTTTCCAATAAAAAAATTATCCTCTTTCGATGTAAGTGGTTTGATTTAAGTACAAGAGGCACAAGAGTACAAAAGGAGCATAACATCATTGAAGTGAATCATAATAGGTCGTATTCTATTTACGATCCCTTTGTTCTAGCGCAAAATGCTAAACAAGTGTATTATGCTCCTTATTCGTTGCGCAGTGATAAGTCTGATTGGTGGGCTGTAATCAAAATAAAGTCTATAGGACGAGTGGAAATTGAGAATGTGTTGGAGATTGCATATCAAAATGAAATGCAGATTGATCACCAGCTAGTGGACATTGACTTAGTGGATAGTTTGAATCACCCGAAAAATATATTTGAAGAAGTTAATATTGCAGAAAAAAAGGCTGAGTGGATAGGAGATGAGAAAACTTTCGAAAAGGGTGAATGGTTTAGTGGAGAATCTTCAGGAGAGGAGGATTAGTTTGTGTAGGTTGTATTTATTATGTATTGATGTTTTTATGCTTTGTCCTATTTACCTTTTTGTTTCTTGTTTAAGATTGATATGTAATATACAGTGTAAGATTGTTGTTTTCACGTTTCCATAATTTATGTAGTAATAGAAATATTCTTGTCTATCTCGTGTTGTTGGAGCGATTTGAAATGTGAATTGGTAACTTGAAAATAGTTACTTAGAATGTTTTCTTATATATTCATTTTGTAAGGACTAACTACTTGTTAACTTTACATAATTTAGATGGCAGGTAGAGGTGACAAAGGAAAGGAAAAAGTTGATCCTACAAAAAGAAAAAAGAAAAAAAAACTCTGCCTTATAGATGACCTACAGGTATTCATATATCTGAGGGTCGATTTGCAGACGCGCCAGCACGACCCTCATATTCTAGGTCATTGCAGCATTCAGTTCCTGCTCCTACGCATGTGGGTCCACTTCATGGGTCTACAACGACTCATTCTGCACCCATCACTGTGCCACCGCCATCATAGTGCTATCGGACGACCGCTGGCACATTTGGACATCTATCATCGTCAGTACCCTTTGCTACCAGTCACTAACGTTCTCATAGTGATTCTATTGGATCTATTGGGTTGACGGATCTTCATCTTGGAGGCACTCCATTCGACACTTCAGATCCGCTCATGCCAATGCATCCACCAGCACTTGCTCCGCAGCCTAGAGACAGATGATTATCGGAGGTGGTATATTATTCCATATGGGATAGGGTAAGATTTCTAAATATAACAACAATATTCATTTTTCATTTATTGTATTATTATGCTCTATGAAATTACTGTTTGATCTTGTGTTGTAGGTTTAGGCCCGATGCTGGAGTTGAAAAAATTACGACCAAATGCATTTGTCAGAACTTCGACGGCTATTGGACCAGTTGACAGGAGGCTCCAAAACATGAAAGAGAAACAATGTTTAAAGAATTTCATGTAAGGATTTAACTTATCGACTACCTAACACATTTTTAGAACAAAAAATTGAATCTTAGATTTTTGTTTTTGTTGTAGAAATATTACTGGTGGGATGACGCACATGAAAGTGCTATACGGAGGAATTTTTATAGAAAAGTTAGATCCAGATTCAACGGTCTGTTGGATTATGCCAAGACGAACAAGGTACGATTAGGGTTTATACTGGAACCCATGTGGCAAGATTATATTTGCTATTGCAATAACGACGAATACAAATTGTTGAGTGAGAAAGGAAAGAAAGCCAGGGCATCATCCAAGGGTGGCTCACTACATACTGCGGGTGCAATTAGTTGGATTGCTATGAAGGAAAAAATGGTATGTAACTTTTACAGTTTAATTGTTTGTTTCTCTTTAAATTTTTAATTATTTGAATATTAATAATTTTATCATACGTAGGAATTTTTTTTTGTAGGAAGATAAGACACGATGAGATATTCGGGGAGACACATGTGAAGAAGAAAAATAACCCAACTGATGAAGATGTCTAGGTTGAGCCTCGTGCTAAAGCTACCCATGTAAGAATCAAATTTCCTATTATGAATCTTTTTCTCAAAGTTGATATTATTCAAGTACAAGTAGTTTAATACTTTTTTACTATTAATTTTAACTTTACTTTTATTATAGGACAAATATATGCAGCTCGTTAATGAGTATCGTAGTACTCAGCCTACTGAAAGTCAGTGTGACACAATACCTGAAGATGTAGAGGAGGAGTTATGGAGAGAAACTGTGGGTCCTCCAGTTAGAGGGCAATACTACGGATACCTCAGAAAATGTGATAGCAAGAATGTTAGGTCTACGTTCGGCCTGACATCCTATTCTTCATCAGTTGATAGAGAAACCGTTGAATCACTATGAACTACAATTTCTAAACTCACTGAAGATCTTGCTGCACAGAGAGAGAGGGTTAAACAGAAGGAGGAGGAAACAACATCACAAATCAAGATACTGCAGCAGCAGTTCAACTCTTTTACTCGATTTGCAGGGATTATTCCTCCATGTACCGGTGATGCAGTTCGGGCTGTAAAAGGTTTAGGCCCACTGGATGACATCAACACAGATGAGAAATCAGATCTTGTGTGTGCGGCTGAGGATGCGGATGACGAAGACGATGATAATGAGTGGTAGATTTTTTACTTTTGTATGTGTTGTAGTTTGAATTTGTAGATGAGTTGTAATTTTTACACTTTTGTATGTTTTGTATGTTTTTAGGCTTGTATTGTATGTTGGTTGTTTGAATAGAATTTAGCATGTATATTCTATGTTCATTTGTTTGGATGGTTGATGGAATATAGCATAGATAAGGTTTTTATTTTTAAAAAAAAAATCCCAGAAAAACCGACCACATATGGTCGATTTTCTAGAAAAACTCTATAAAACCAACCACTAGTGGTCGGTTTTTGAAAAAGATTTTCAGAAAACCCACCACAAGTGGTCGATTTTCTGGGAATATTTTAAAAAACCGACCACAAGTGGTCAGTTTTTGTAATTAATTAATTAATTAATTTTTAAAAAACCGACCACTTGTGGTCGGGTTTTTTAAAATTAATTATATTAATTAAAAAATCGACCACACATGGTCGATTTTGTAAAAATTAATTAATTCAATGAAAATACCGACCACATGTGATCGATTTTTTTAAAATTAATTAATTAATTTAAATAAAAACCAACCACTCGTGGTCGGTTTTATTAAAATTAATTAGTTAATTTAAAAACAAAACCGACCACTTGTGGTCGATTTTATTAAAATTAATTGATTAATTTAAAAATAAAATCGACCACTTGTGGTCGGTTTAATTTGAATTTTTTTTCTTTTTTTCTTTAAATAATTTTGAATTTAAAAAAAAAATATATATATATATATATTTTTTAATAAACAACCACACGTGGTTGGTTTTGCAAAAGCTACCACGCTTTTACCGACCACGCATTTTGGTCGATTTTGTGGTCGAAAATGCAGAAAAACCGATCACATGTGGTCGGTTTTCCTGATTTTTTTAGTAGTGGAACTATGAGGAGTAAAGAAAAAGAAAGATGGAAGAGGAGCGAGATAGGACGACTGATAGGAATCGGGTTACATTAATAAATAAGAAAATAATGCGGAAGCAAAAATACTAAGATTAAAGGCAAGAAATTAAAGATAGGCAAAATTGGAGAATAAAATCCCCAATTTCTAGGATAAGTGCTAAGAACCCTAATTGATCTTAGTATTCAAAATTAGCGGATTAAGACTAATTATGATACTAATAGAGTCAATTCAAGAACTTAGATCAAAAGTGATCTAGACCCCTATTTCAAAGAAACTAAAGACAACAACTAGTATAAGACTAATCACCTTCTTTAATTAACTTAAATAGAATCCAAAGATATCAAATTAAGAATTAATCTTACCTCCTAAAGAATCGTTCTTATAGGGTTGCAAGATAAATCCCAAGTAGCCACACACAAAGGTGTAAATAAGAGAAACTCTCAATTAATAATAATATTGTCCCATTGAAAATAACAAAATCCATCCCTATATATAGGGGAAAAAACCTATCCCAAATAGCATGGGATTGGAATCTACCTTTATCAAATCTAACTAGGACTAGGAAAAAGCTATCCCAAATAGCATGGGATTATGATCTACTATTATGGAAATAATAAATAAAATCTACTAGGACTAGGAAAGCATGTAAAAATAATATCAAAAATTCTCTCCTAAGAAAATAAGGAAAAGTTTTCAAATTTACTCACAACCTATATGGGCTCAATCTTCTTTCTTTTGGGCTTGGACTTGAATCATGAAATATGTGTAGCACTTTGTCCATTCTTCTCCATAATTCTTGGACTCGTTCTTGGGCTCTTCTTCCATCATAAGCATCTTCTTGATTTCATTGAAGCCTGTCAATCTTAATGCAAGTGGGCTAGCCTAGATGCTATCATTTCCCTCTTCTTGAAAATAATTCGTCCTCGAATTTGAATCTCGCATAATCAAGATGAAATACAATAGTAAACAACATCCATTACTTGAAAACAATAATGGTAGGAACAAAATAAGACAGTGACCATGTGTCCACTTAACCCAATTAATCCTTGCATGTATAAAATCACCTTTATAAAGCATGTGGACATCATCATCCCAATAGAAAATTCTCTTATTTGTATGAGCACAACAAAATTCATGTATGGATAACATCGGAGATGATATGTGCTTCTCCAATTTAACTCTGTCAATAAAGTAATCTAATGGGCTTGCCAAACATGACATCATATCTATAGAATATGCATCAAATTGAACACTTTTATGATATAGCCAAGCATCCTCAATTACATTTCTCAGATATTTTCCATGTACCTATTCACACCAACGTAAGAATTAAGAGTGTAGTTCATCACCTCAAAAAAGACCTTAGGTGTTCTATCAATCCCAAGAATGTGAATAAACCAATCATACATACCATATTTGGTCTTATATGGCATAACAACAAAACCTCATTCCTTTTGCATGAACGTTAGATTCACAACTGTATTTTTGATCTTTTTGTCACGAGTCTTATCTTGGAAAGATCCAAAACAATTCTCTTTACCTTTATACTTCTCATCAACATGTACTTGTTTAATGGGATATTTAGTTTAGACCACCCTAGGAATAAGTTTATTCAATGATGATTTTTTAATGCAAATATTCCCATGAGTATCTGCAAAAGAGTCAAAATAACTAGAAGAAGAAGTAGGAATATTAGGGTTCAAACTCTCTTGTTTTTCTCTCTCTACCTCACAACCATCCCTCTCATTTTTACTCTCGTGATCATCTCTCTTTTCTTTTCTCTTGACCTTAATTGAAAGCTTATTCTCTCCACACAACACCACCTCTTCCTTTTTCTCTCTTCGAATGTCAGCATGCACTCACTTACTCTTTCCATTATTGTCTCTCTCAAAATCTTTCATTGCTTCTTTCACACGTTTTTTATTTTCATAAACTTGGGATGGAGTTAAAGATACAAGTTTATATTTTCTTTTGTTTAGCTCAAAAGAAAATCTATTTCCCCCCCTATCATAAATTGTATTCCTATCAAACTGCCAGGGATGCCAAGCTTGATATGACAATCTTGCATTGAAATTACATCACAAAGAACATTATTAGAGTACCTTTCAATGGAGAAAGAAATCATGCATTGCTTAGTCACCTTAAGTTTACCAAAATCATCGTGTTTGATGCATGTAAGTTTTAACTTCTTCACCACGTATGAACTTATCACATTAGCATCACCTTCAAAATCAATAATCATAGAGCAAATATTATCCTTTATCCCTCACCTTGTATGAAAAATACTTCTCCTTAAATCAGTTATATTCACCTGATTAGGTGGGTTTTGGGTGACCTTTAATGCATCGAGTCGAGCAGAAATCCTTCTAAGTGCCTCGGCTATGTCGTTGTTTTGAGTCCCAGCTTCAGTATCTTTTTGAGACATCTCCAAAAGTTAAAGAAAACAAAAGCTCTCAATTTGACCCTTTTTTTATCTCACCCTTTCTTGCCCTTTTCCCACTCAAGTTACCACCTTTGGTTGGATCCTTTACGATTTATATATACAACCCTATTAGCAACAACTTTTTATAAGTAAGATGTAGAAAGAAAATAATTTATCAATATCCAGATAAAGTGGGTTTGATGAGACAAGAAAAAAAGACTAATTTGTGTAAATAGAAAAATTATCAAATTTCCCCTCTTCTTGATTTTCCTTGTTGATGATAGAAATCAAGAAACACAGAAAAAATCTGATTTTTTTTTATAATACCTTTATTCTCAAACAGATAAATTTTCTCTCTTTTTTTTTTCATTTTTTTTTGGCTATGTAGCTTAACAATGAAAAAAAAAATCGAATATTTTTTTTGTTGAAACTCCCAAGATTATCAAGAACGAAACCTTGATAGAACCGCTCTGATACTACTTGATAAGAATCGAGTTACGTTAATAAACAAGAAAATAATGCAGAAGCAAAAATACTAAGATTAAAGGCAAGAAATTAAAGATAGGCAAAATTGGAGATTAAAATCTCCAATTTCGAGGTTAAGTGCTAAGAACCCTAATTGATCTTAGTATTCAAAATTAGCGGATTAAGACTAATTATGATACTAATAGAGTCAATTCAAGAACTTAGATCAAAAGTGATCTAGACCCCTATTTCAAAGAAACTAAAGACAAAAATTAGTATAAGACTAATCACCTACTTTAATTAACTTTAATAGAAACCAAAGATATCAAATTAAGAATTAATCGTACCTCCTAAAGAACCATTCTTATAGGGTTGCAAGATAAATCCCAAGTAGCCACACACAAAGGTGTAAATAAGAAAAACTCTCAATTAATAATAATATTGTCCCATTGAAAATAACAAAATCCATCCCTATATATAGGAAAAAAAAACTATCCCAGATAGCATGGGATTGGAATCTACTTTTATCAAATCTAACTAGGACTAGGAAAAAGCTATCCCAAATAGCATGGGATTAGGATCTACTATTATGAAAATAATAAATAAAATTCTAATAGGACTAGGAAAGCATAAAAAAATAATACCAAAAATTCTCTCTTAAGAAAATAAGGAAAAGTTTTCAAATTTACTCACAACCCATATGGGCTCAATCTTTTTCCTTGTGGGCTTGGACTTGAATCATGAAATATGTGTAGCACTTTGCCCATTCTTCTCCATAATTCTTGGACTCGTTCTTGGGATTTTATTACATCATAAGCATCTTCTTGAATTCATTGAAGCCCATCAATCTTAATGAAAGTGGGCTAGCCTGGATGCTATCAACGACACTTGACTCGGACGAATAAAAACTCAAGGCTCAAGTAAATACCTTAATCAAGCTTCCTCGTTCTTTGCCCCCTAGCTCTGATGATGATGGTGGAGAGGATGAGGAGGATGGAATGAAGTATTAGGTGGTGGTGTTATTTTAGTTTGAATTCTATTAGTTTGGAGCATTTGAAAAAAATTATTTTTGTGATTGTTTGCATACTTTTTTGATACTCGCTTTGCATATTGCTAAGTTGGATGAATATGTATGAGGTTTGATTTCTTAATTTCAATGTTTGAATTATTTTTAAAGTATTTTTTTATTGTTTTGTTGGTTGTTATTGGTTGTACGTTGATTTTCTGTTGAAATATTGTGTTTTGGTGCAGTAAAAAATTAAAAATACTATCAGATTAGCAAGGGACTTTGTGAGGGATATTCTTCAAAATATTCAAATATTAAATTAATTTTTATTGAACTTAGCGAGGGATATCCCTTAGTATATTTAAATTTATAATTTTATTAATTTTTACGTATCAAGGGTCATCCCTCACTATATTTTAAATTAATATTATATATATTTTTAATATAGCAAGGGACGTCCGTCACTAAATTATATTTTTCTGAAAATTTGTGAGACCAAAATAGCGATGGCTGAGTGTCGGAGTCCTTCACTACTTTGCGAGGGCCTCCCTTACTAATAATTAGCAAGACACCTTGGCGTTTGAGCCACAGGTGACAAAAGAGTTTTAAAATGAGATGTAGGTGACACAAGTCTTAATTATTAGGTGGAGGTGACAATTACTTTATTATGGATTAAGAAAGTTGGAAAAGTTTAAAAATAACCCATAAGTTTTTAAATTTACACTTTGATCCAAAGATTAGCCTACATAACGGAAAAGGGAGGGAAAAAAGGCGTCTTTCTCTCTCTTCTCACCCATTGTTGTTTTTTCTCTCTTAGTGATTTTTGTGGTTCATTGTTGCTGCTGCTTTATTCATCATCTTATGCTTCATTATCATCATCTTCTACTTCATTATCATCTTCATCTTGTTCTTGTTGACCATTTGTTGTTGTTGTTGTTACCGCTACTGTTGTTATTTGACCAATGTTTTAGGTCAAATTTTATTTCTAACATCACTTTTCACTTTGGCATTACTTCATAGGAGACGTTGGTAAGTCAAATTATGATTTTTAGTTTAATTTATCATCTGGGTAACTGCTATTGTGTTGTTGTTTTCCAACAATGGATTGAACCCAATCATGAATCCAACATAAGATCCATCTGTTTAAACAGATAAATCATCTATTGCGACAGATGAGACATCTGTTTCAATGAAAGACTAATATGTTAGATTCATGTTTAAACAGATGGGTCATCTGTTGCAACATTTGATATATCTGTTGCAACTCATTATTTACCTGTTGCAACAGAACCTGAACACGATTCCAACATAGGTTACAACAGATTAATAACCTGTTGCAACAGGTAAGCTATCTTTCGCAACAGGTTAATTATCTGTTGCAACTGTCACTCATATGTTGGAATCAGCTACAAAGGTGATTTAGTTGTAACATCAATTCCAACAGGTGCTTCATCTATTGCAATAGATATTCAGAATCGTAACATGAATCCCAACTGGTAAGAATCTGTTGCGACTCATCACTTACCTGTTGCAACAGATACCACATCTGTTGGGATTCATTCATGGCACTATGAAATCACTATCAACTTTTTTTAATAAATGACTTTATTTAGGTACCACTAATGGAGGGATTAATAACAATAGGGGTGGATTGTCATGGTCAATGGGTCGAGAAAAGAAATCGATATGTATGGTTTTGGAAGGAGGGTGAAATGCTAGAGACGATAGCTATGACAATCCAAAGTAATGTTTCGTATAATGATTTTGTGAACTTAATCATCAACTTTTGTGGACTGAATTATCAATCGGAAGAATTCGCCATCAGCTACATGCATAGCTCCTTTGAAAATCAGAGGGTACTGCCTTTCAATATAACCAATCAGGTTCGGTTGCGTGCTTATCTAAGTGATTCAACCAGGCCGGTGTTAAAGGTGTACATGGTTGAAAAGACAAGAGAGAATGAGAACCAGAATGTAGAAGAAGAAAAAGAATTCTTTGATGATAGGTTGGATGATCTAGACATGAATATTCCAGATGATGATCAAAGACCTACGCCCATTGATGCGACCAATATGATGTGCAGTTCTTCTCAATCGACACAATCTAGAAATCTTCAAGAGGATAGGACCAACTTTTTTATTGGAATGTCATTCAAGGTCAAGAATGAACTATCTAACACTTTGTTTATTTCTTGCTTGAAAAAGATTTCAGAATAAAGAAGGTGATTAATTCGGGCAGTGTCTTTTGCTTCAAATGTGCTAATTCGAACTGCAAGTGGTGGTTAAGAGCGGTGAAGTATGCAAGTTATGATAGATTCGTCATTCATAAACATGAAAAGTATCACACATGTGGTTCGAAGCAGATCTCGGGTCAAAATCCTCACGCCACGGCAAAGGTCCTCGGTGAATATTTCAGGAGTAGTTTCCCCGATGGCAAAGGCCCTTCAACAAGGCTTATGGCCAATCAACTCCTTATGGATTTAGGTGTCCTGTTCAGTTATTGGAAGGTATATATGGCCATGGGGATTTCCAAGGACATGGTTAGGGGGACACTCGAGCATGGGTATAAAGTCTTAGATGCTTACTGTTACATGATTGAGTCCACAAATTCCGAAAGTAAGACGACATTGCATCTGGATGAAAATGGAAGGTTCAAGTACTTTTTTGTATCCTATGGTGCTTGGATTCAAGGTTTTTGACATTTGAGAAAAGGCATAGTCGTCGATGGTACCTTCTTGAGGAGCAAGTATAATGGAGTTCTGCTAGCGGCGGTGACGCAGGATGCGGAGAATCACATCTTTTCTGTCACTTTTTGTGTAGCGGACAAGGAATGTGATGTCTCTTATAGGCGGCGCATAGTCAAAAGCATACCTAGGAATAGGCGGCGCATAGTGTATAGCACACTAGATTCCGAGACCTTAGGCTATAGGATAGGTTGTGCATCGTTCGTGGCCTAGTTTTACCAAGGCCTAGCCTTCCTCGAAGCCTATTTTGGCGTGAGAAAGGCTCAATCCATAGCCTTATGCATCACCATTCCTAACTTACCAACTTTACCATACAATGCGTCCAAATCGTCAATTGAAATCAATCTCCTCGTTGACTACTTCTTGCACCTATATTCGCTCAAATAAATGAAAACGATTAGTACGATGGGTTGCCTCCCACCAAGCGCCTTAGTTTTGGTCGTGGCACGACTCTTATTTTTGGATTTTTCATTTATCAAAATCAAAACAAGTACTAGAAGAAACGATAAAACGATAAAACGATGGGTTGCCTCCCATCTAGCGCCTTATTTATTGTCGCGGCACGACATAGTTACCTCGAGTACTCAGACTTCGTCGAGGTAAATGGTGCTTGCTACCTCAGAATCCCTGGTATGCCAAGCTCTACTTTGTTTCGTCATACGATCTAGCATATTGCTTGCTTAACCAAAGGTGAGATCCATAAATGATCCTCCATCCGCATTATCCACCACTGGTTTAGTTATTGAATTCAAGGCTCTATATAGTATCTCCATTAGGTGAATATTAGTCATGTGATGGTTTGGGCACCTCATTAGCTTCGTCTTGAACCTCTCCCATATTTCATGAAGAGCTTCAGTGGGAAGCTGACGAAAGTTGCTGATTTCATCTCTCAATTATGCCCTTTTGGAAGACGGAAAGAATCTTTCTAGGAAAGCGTCTCTCAATTGCCTCCAATTTGTAATTAAATCAGGAGTTAGCCCATTCAACCATAGTGTTGCCTCCCCAGACAGAGACAATGGGAATAGACGTAATCGAATTGCATTCTGACCAACACCAGGATTGTCAAAAGACTTGCATGTAGAAATAAAGTTGATGAGATGCATATTCGGATCATCGCCTGCTAGTCCACCAAATAATCCCTTGAGTTGCAATAACTGAATCATGGTGCTTGTGATGTTGAACTTGGCTCCGGGCGCTAATGGTGGTGGAATTATAGCTCCAGTGGCTCCGGCTCCATCAAGATCATCATCATTATCATCGAATGGTATTTCACGTTGTGCATCCATTGATGCACTGCACAAACCTGAATAAAACAAAAACAACAACTAAAAGTAAAAGTACGAGAATCTTTGACCAAAGGGTCTAGTAATTATTACGAACTTAATTGACACTTGTATTCCCCGGCAACGGCGCCAATTTTTGATAACGCTCAATCTACAGCTCTCGTTTGAGTGTAAAGCGGTCGTTAGCAAATATAGAACCCAACCTGGGTTGGGTGTCGATCCCACAGGGAATAGCTTGGCCAACAAGTAAGTAAAATTACTAAACTTTTGGTGCAAGTCTCGTAAGAAGGGGGGATTCTTGTTTTGCAAGTAATGTAAACAAAAGCTGAAAATAATAAAGTAAAAAGAGAGAGATTGTTACGTTGGTTGTAAACAATGAGAATTGAAGCGTTGGGGTTATGTCCACCTTCTGAGGTATACGTCTCTATTGGCTATGAGTGTGTAGAATTCTGACATGCAATTGCTTATAGAGGATTGTAGTCGATGGTAAATCCAAGCGTCTCTCGACCTAAACAAGGACTATTTCACTTTAACTCTCTCGAGCTTAAAGCGTGTCTAACGGTACGAATTCTCCAAGAGGTTAGTCCAGTTACGGCACTAGCTTTTTAATAGGAAAGGGTGTCCTACTACCTTGACATTATCTCTTTTCCAGACAAATAACTTTTCTCTCGAACAAGTTAAATGTTAGACTGGCGTATTCTTGCGTTTGCAACCGCAAAGAATGTAGATTAAGATGAAGAGAATAATGATATAAGCAATATACGTGCCTCGAACTCACAAACTCACAGCAATAGATAGTATCTCATACGGCTTCCATAACCCCAACAGAGAAGTTTAGTTACCCATGAATGCGAAGGAAATCACGATTGACATTGTTATTATATCACGATATTGAGTAATGGCGTGTAGATCAAGTGATAGGCGTGAGGCGTGATTCCTTAGCAAGTAACGATTCTCTTGTTGTGGAATTTAAGAATAGAAGAGTAGAAGAAGAAAAATAGAATTAATGGAAAGATTAGAAGAATTGTAGAGTAATAGAATTGAATTGTAAGACGAGAAGTTAAGAAGATGTGAGAAGATGTAAAAAGATGATAGAAGATGTTTTTAAAATCTCTAGCATGATAGGGTATTTATAATACCCATATCCTAATCCTACTAAGCTAATGAAATAAATAACCAAATCCTATTAGACTAATGAAATCCTTAACCCAAATGTACTAGGTTAAGGTAACATTATCATAATCCACATAAAATAATGAAATACATAACCTAATTGTACTAGGTTAATGTATCATTGTCAAAATCCAGCTTTGTGTCTGTAAGTCCCCAAAGTCTTCAGAATTGTTGTTTTAGCCCGGGACAGATTTTCCATGCAGCAGTTTTGGTCCTTAGGCGTGTAAACTCCCTTTCCTTCCTTTGTGAGCTTTCTTTTGCGTCAAGTAAGCCATAAAATGCTGATTTTTGCATCATTTATACCTAAAACTTTACTAATCATGTTCGTTAGCTCTCTTACAGGAAAAAGGACTAAAAGTGCATGAAATATATAATTTGTTCTCAAAACTAGGCTAAAATATGGGCAAAATATATTGATATAGGCGTGTAAATCCGCCTATCATCACGTACTAAGTGATTCTTTTCTATAGGTACAATATTATGACATCAAACATAGCTGAATCGGTGAATTCATTGTTTGGCAATGAAAGAGAATTTCCTATCAAGGCTATGTTTGAAAAAATAAGCGAGAAGTATAGCGATTTTTTTAATGAAAGGTGTGTGCAGTTCAAGTGCCCAAAAAAAAGAACCCGATTTGTTCTCGAAATCGAAAAGAAAATATCAACGAACATCAGTTTAAGGAATAGGTTATTCTCTCATAAAATAGCATATTACAAATTCTGTATCACCGGTCATGGTGATGCTGCCACGGTCGATTTTCAAAAAAGATCTTGTACGTGTAGAGTTTTTGACTTGGACAAAATACCTTGTTCACATGCTATGGCAGCTCTTCGAGCTCAATACGGCCATAAATATGGACCTGAAGTTTACGAGCACTCCTCTTAATATTATTCGGTGGAAAAATATGAAATGGCATATAGTGGGCATATTACTCCGGTGCCTCCCGAAGAATCTTAGGTTGTTCTAGAAGAGCTTATGGGGAGATTAATATCTCCTCCATATATTGACCCGAGCACTATCAAACCGGGAAGAAAGCTATATAAAAGGAAGCGTGGAGTTGGAGAATCATTTTCATCAAGAAGAAACAAGTGCTCCATATGTAAGTGCGCTGGCCACAAAAGAACTACATGCCCGATTCATAATCCACCATGATCATTGTAATTGCAGAAACTTGTGTTGTTGTTTGTTTGTTTGTTGTGGACTTTTATATATTTAACTCATTGTTGTGAACCTAATGTTATCATTTATTATATATAAAATGTCTTTTTTTTTAAATAACTTATGCATCAATAAAAAAAGGAAAAAACATGAACTAAATAATACAGCAGCCCACAATTATTCTCAACAGTTTTACAAACAACTAGAATGCTTTCCTCCAACAGATGACAAATCTGTCGAAATAGATGGATAATCTGTTGAAACCCAACAGATGACCAATCAGTTCCAACAAATGGTCCATCTGTTGAAAGAACTCAAAAGCCAAAATTGTTAGTGCTACTGGATTCAACATTGCCTCCAACCGTCGACATGTTAACATGTATTAGATTAGACAAAATAGAAAGAATGAAAATTGAATAAGAATTAAAATGCCAAAGTTTGACTAAAAGTAAAATTTTCATTAAATGAAAAATAAAATACATTAGGCATAGATCCGATATAGAAAAATTAAAATACATACGCTAAAAGAAAAAGCACATTCTAATTATTATTATTATCATCATCATCATTAATGACATCCGACCAATTAACTCGCAGCAGCAGGGCTCTCATCAGCTTCTGCATCTCTCTGAACATCGTCGCTCTCACAGTGACCAACTCGCTCTGCAGGTCATTAACCTACCTTTGAAGTTTCCGCACTATGGTGCGTAGAATAGCAATATCCAAAAAAGGATCAGTCATATCTAGAACACGGATGAATTGACAAATGTAAAGAAAAAAGTTCAAAATATAATATAACGTATACGACCAACTGGTAAATTTACACCAGTAAAAAACTTACCTCAATGAGAAAGGATTATGCTCTTTGAAGAGAAGTGGTTGATGATGTCACACGAAAGGAAAAAATGCAAGAAATAAATAGAGTTGAATAAAGATTTAGGAGGGACCTATAATCTGGACGTGTCAGGCCAAAAGGCAGGACTGTTCAACTCCATTGTATTAATTACATTCAAACCGGTGGCATTTTGTTTCTGTGAAAAGTCACGACTTTTTCTTCTACACTAATTACTTCTCACCTTTTCATAGCGGTTTGAGACTCGATAAAAGTCGTTATTATTGAGCTGTTGCAACATATCGTCCAATATTTTTAACAGATTTAGCATTCGTTGCAACGGATGGATTGAATGTGCAACAGACTACTGTTAAAACAAATTTACCATCTGTTGCAATAGATGGTTTATAGATGCAACAGATAAGACATCTGATGCAACTTATGTATTATCTGTTGCGACAGATGGACAGTATAAGTTGGAGGAGATGTTATGATATCTTCTAACAGCTGATTCATCAGTTTCAGTTTCAATAGATGGAGTATTGGGGTTCATTAGCTGTTTTGAATATGTTAGATAAAAAGTCTTCACCTCTTTTTAATAGTTCCTCCGTTACTTATTAGTTGGGCCCTATGGGCTTGGCACACCAATTAATAAAAATATAAATTAGGTGATTATTTTACCAAATTAGCCTTATTAATTATGATTTGAAAGTATATATGTGAATAATATACTTTATGTAGTCATTTAATAATAGGGGGTAATCTTGGAAGAATATAATAAAATTCTCTTGATTTTATAAGTAGGAAAACTAAATTGAAACAAACATTTTTAGCAAGAAGTAATCACATGCGTGCAGACGAATAAAAAGAAAAAAAGTCTGGTTTATTGCAACAGATTTACCACCTGTTGCAACATATAGATTATCTGTTGCGACAGATGGACCATATGTTGGAGGAGATGTTTTGATTTCTTCCAACAGTTGATTCGTCAGTTGCAACAGATGGAGATTTCGATTCATCAGCTGTTTTGAATGTGTTAAGATAAAAAGTCACGACTCTTCACACCTCCATTTTAATAGTAGTCATCATATTCGGGCAGATGAATAAACAACACTGTCTGACATGTCCTGATGGGGCAGAAAGAATAAGATGTGTGCAATGGATCCCATTTTCATGCGTATGAGTTATGTATATTATTGATCAGGCTACCGTGAAGACACACATAAAGTGCAATGATTTTGTGAATGGAGTTTTTTACCGATTAGACCCTGATCCTTCAAACAAGATCCTGAATTGTACAGTTTAGTTTGATAAGCGCGAACTGATAAGGCCGAAGGGTTCTAACACGGTGGTGTCGATACCCCATTACAATTTAATGATGATTCATGCACATATTTTTGTGTCAAGTTTGGGGAAGGGTTCAAATTTTTGGTGGCAGTATAAATATCCAATAGTGATTGGATCGATTTTAATGCCGTAATGGACTTCTTGAAAGGCCTTCGAAGCCTCGCAATGCAGCAAACAATGATAGAACCAATAGAAATTCCCCTGGTCCAAATTTATATGGATGGATTGGTGGAGGAGACTTTTTTACAGTATAAGGTGCTTGGGAGAATACCTATGCACGAAGGGGGAGGTGGAGAAGGCCATATATTATTTCAGACCTTGTTTAAGAGGAAACACAGGGTAGGAAGGAAAGCGTAGCGAAATTGGCCAATAAAATTCATATGAGAAACGAAAAAACTGGATGAGCTTTAAATGTGGAAGTGTATCAAAATATAAAAATCCATCTGTCGATCAAAAAAATAAAGAATGGTCAATAGGACTGAAGTTGGACATTTTGCTCGAGAATGCAACTAGCGAGCGTGGCCTCAATGACCAGCTCAATTCCTCTTGACCATTCTTCTTTTTCTTTAACGACTGATGGATTTTCATTTTTGGATACACTTTCACATTCGCATCTAATCCAGTTTTTTCATTTTTCATGTCAATTTCATAAGCTAATTTCACTACACTTTCCTTCCGACCCTGTGTATCCTCTTAAATAAGGACTGAGATAATATATATCCTTCTCAACCTCCCTCTTCCCGCACAGGTTTTCTCCCAAACACCTTCTGTTGTATAATAGTCTTCTCCAATAACCCATCCATATAAATTTGGACCAGGGAAATTTCTATTAGATCCATCATTGTTTGTTGTAGTGCGAGGCTTAGAAGGCCTTTCAACAAGTCCATTGCGCCATTAGAACCGGTCCAATCACTATTGGATATTTACACTGCCGCCAAAAACTTGAACCCTTCCCCAAACTTGAAACAAAAACATGAGCATGAACCGTCATTAAATTATAACGGGGTATCAACACCACCGTCTTGGTCCCTCAGCCTTACCAGTTCAAACCTAACAATCTTAACTGTAAAATACCATTTCTTATTTGAAGGATTAATGCCTAATAGGTAAAAAACAAACATTCACAAAATCATTGTACTGGATGTGTGTTTTCATGATAGGTTGATCAGTAATACATACCTCCCACATATCAAGTGGTTCCATCTGCAAACAACTTATTCCTCTGAACCCATCTATACTCTAGTCTTTAATTCTGGTCGAGCAAAAGTGGATCTAATTTCACTTCCTTTTGTCTGCAAACAAGAGAAATACATTTGATGTCAAACAAGAGAAGAACAAAAAGAACATTACAAAAGGGTAACACAAAATTGAGTGAATCAACAAATAACCAATATGATGCAACAGATTACCCATCTGTTCAACCGATGAGGCATCGTTTGCAAAGGATGGATGACATGTTGTAACAGATGGGTTATCTGTTGGAATAAATCAAACCAGCCTTGCTACTGGTTTGATTTCTTCAAAAAGTTGCTTTGTCTGTTCCAACAGCTTATTCATCAGTTGCAGCAGTTGAGAAAACTGTTGCAACACCACCACCACCAGCATCAACAACAAAGAAATAAATAAAACAACACCATATGTTCCAACACCATCCACAACACAAACATCACATGTTCCAACACAACCACCACCCCCAACAACAGCACCACCAAAGTACCAAACGAAAGACATAAGAAAACTATACTGATAACAAGTCTTTTTAAGTTCTCCCAACAGATGACTTTTTTTGTATATTTTAATAAAAACAACGGTTCGTTCATTCAAGACTTAAAAGTCACCTTTCCTTTAATTTTCTCAATAAATAGGAACTGGTAATGGGTAAATCATTAATAGCAACAAATGTAAATATCTAATTTAAATGACATACAAAGAAAAAAATGAGATGAAAAGAGCAACAATAAACCATACCTACAATATCAAAAAAGTAAACAAATCAGAACATCCAGTTCAGTCGAGAAAATATATTGATTGGTTGAGATCCTAAGGGATCCTTATCCGAAAAAGAGATAAAAGAGAGGAAAAAAAGAAACAACAAAGATAATTGAGAATAAAGAATACAGAAGAGTGATGAGTTAAGTCTAAACTACTTTATGGCTGAAGGAGAGAGAGTTTTAGATATGGGGTTTTTTTAATATTCATTAATAACTTTTAAGGGGTGGGAGGAGACGGTGACATTGAAAAGACCAGATAAGACTACTTACTCAGGAGATTTTTGAGTTATCCAAGTAGTACCGAATAATATTTTTTACCGCCTTAGTATTTTAATCATTTTATCTCGGACAGGAAATACCTAAATTGCTTTATAAAAAAAAGAATCTAAAAATATTTAAGTGCAATAAATAACTTAATCTGTTTGATAGTTTACAATAGATTCGTGATCTGTCGCAACAATTAACGTAATTTGTTTGATAGTTTACAACAGATGCGTGATATGTTGCAACAGATTACCTAATCTGTTTGATTTGATCCAACAGAAAAAACATTTGTTGCAACAGGTTGAAAATTTATTTATATATAATTTCAATTGAGTTCATATGTTAGACTAATACCTTAATTGAGTGTGAGTTCTCATAGGGTCAAATACAACTTTAATTGAGTCTTTTGGCAATTACATGATGAGATGGTACTGCGTTCCTCTCGACCAGAGTCGTCGATTGATCACTATACGCTAAGTCGATTCTTACTACCTCATATGTTAGACTAATACCTTAATTGATTAATCTAGGACTAGGGTACTAATACCTTAATTGAATAATCTGGGACTAGGGGTGAGTTCTCATAGGGTCAACTACAACTTCAAATGAGTCTTTTGACAATTGCATGATAAGATAGTACTGCGTTCCTCCTGACTAGAGTCGCCAATCGATAACTCTGAGTCGAACCGATTCTTACTACCTCATATGTTAGACTAATACCTTAATTGATTAATCTAGGACTAGGGTACTAATACCCTAATTGAATAATTTAGGACTAGGGGTGAGTTCTCATAGGATCAACTACAACTTCAATTGAGTCTTTTGTCAATTGCATGATGAGACGGTACTGCATTCCTCTCGACAAGAGTCGTCGATCGATCACTCTAAGCCAAACCGATTCTTACTACCTCATATGTTCAACTAATACCTTAATTGATTAATCTAGGACTAGGGGTGAGTTCTCATAATATCAACTACAATAGACGACAACGCCTATTTGATAATTTACAACAGATGGGTAATCTATTGTAACATATGACTTAATCCATTTGATAATTTACAACAGATGGGTAATCTATCGCAATAGATGACTTAATCTGTTTGATAGTTTACAATAAATTTGTGATTTGTCGCAACAAATGACGTAATCTGTTTGATAGTTTACAACAGATACGTAATATGTTGCAACAGATAACATAATCTGTTTGATTTGATCCAACAGAAAATACACCTGTTGCAACAGGTTGAACATTTGCTTATATATAATTCAATTGAGTTCATATATTAGACTAATACCTTAATCGAATGTGATTTCTCATAGGGTCAACTACAACTTCAATTAAGGCTTTTGGCAATTACATGATGAAAAGGTACTGCGTTCCTCCCGACCAGAGTCATCGATAGATAACTCTGAGCCGAACGGATTCTTACTACATCATATGTTAGACTAATACCTCAATTGATTAATCTAGGAGTAGGGTACTAATAACTTGATTGAATAATCTGGGACTAGGGGTGAGTTCTCATAGGGTAAACTATCGATTAATCTAGGACTAGGGGTGAGTTCTCATAGGGTCAGCCATAACAGATGGCAATGCCTATTTGATAATTTACAATATATGGGTAATCTGTTGCGACATATTACAATCCATTTGATAATTTACAATAGATGGGTAATCTATCGCAACAGATGACTTAATCTTTTTGATAATTTACATTAAATTCATAATCTGTTGTTACCTAATCTGATTGATAATTTACAACAGATGAGAAATTTGACGCAACATGTTGAACATTTGTTTTTTACAATTTTCATTGAGTTCATATGTTAGACTAATAGTACCTACATTGATTAATCTATGGTTAGGGGTGAGTTTTCATAGGGTTACCTCCTAGAGTACTCGGTTAACTACAACTTCAATTATTTTTATACAATTTCAATTGAATTACCCTTTTGGCAATTGCAAGATGAAAGGGTTAAAAATTACGCATATATTTTATGATTTTAAAAATAATTAAGATCAATTCGGACTAAATTAACATTTTCAAAACTACTTGTCATTCTTTTCCAAAATACAAATCAACCCATACAAAACGTTTTATCATTTCAAATCTCGAGGTCTCGCTTTTTCTCTCTCATTCTCACTCAACAATACCGTACAGATAACAACTACTCAGCAAATTTACTCAACCCTCCACAACATATCACTTTTCTTCCCATTTTCGACCACATAGGTGTTATTTTCAACTTTATTCTTGCTTGTATCAGTCGTTTTCTTTGTCTTCGTAGGCAACAGAGTTCGAGAAGAGCTTTATATTTGTTATTTTTTTCTAAATAATAAGGGTTTTTAAGTTAATGATGAAAAATAAAACTTTTAGTTGTATTATCTTTGAGAATGAGTTTACAATTTTGAGTTTTGATGGTAAAATTGTAAGAAGAACTCGAGAAATCCCTAGTTTCCATTGCAGAGTTTCGTTAACTGTCGTGGTATTATTGGATGGTGTTGGTGGTGGTGGTGGTGATGGTGTTTATGGTCGTCATGGTGGCACTACTGGTGGTATTGGTTGGTGGTGTTTGTGGTGGTTGTCGATGGTGTCGGTATTCGTGGTGTTTGTTTGTTTGTTGGCATTGGTTGGTGGTGTTTGTGGTGGTGGTTGTTGGTGTATCGGTATTCGTGGTGTTTGTAATGTTTTTTTTTAAATCTATGTATAGATCAATTGTAATGTAATTTTTTTTTTTGTCTGTAGGTAAAATATATCTCCCAAAAGAAAAGAAAGTGAAAGTGGATCAACGTCTGACCACTAAAAAAAAAGGCTACAGTACAGAGGGATTCGGAGGAGCTTCCTGAACAATCTCAGTCAGGAAAAAATAAAGCTGAGGAGAGATATGTAAACAATGTTGAAGGAGGTGGACAAGGGTCAGTAGACGGTGATGAAGAAAATAAAAGTAAGAAAGAGTAGGAATTGAAGACTAAGAAAGAGAAAGAGGATGATCATCAACATGATGATAATGGATCACCGATGGGGCGTGAGTTAATATCGACATCCCAGCATGATCCTGTTAAAACTTTTAGTATTGATAGGTTTCAAGTTGCGATGCCGATAAATGACCCAGAAGTAAAACAACTAACTGGTTAAATTGTACTTAAATGTCAGATGGGGAAATTTTTTGAACATTTTATGAAAATTATGAAGAACGAAAACATAGGCGGACTTTTTAAGAAGAGCTATTTTGGACGCTTTCTTGAGCTGTCTGAGGACCCCTATGACTTTATTCGTTTCCCTATGACGATGGTATATGGTCTTCTCAAGCACAGGATCAAGTACGTGGGGGATGTAAAAGATCCGGAGGAGGAGGGCAAAAAGAAGATGGATAAAATCTGAATCAAATACTGTGGCATGCCTGTTTGTTTTGGCTTGAAAGAGTTTGCCATAGTGACGGGCTTGAGATGCCATCGTCCAGAAGGACCACCACCCCGCAAAAGATACAAGGTAAGAAAATGCAAGGAAAAAATAGATGGGTTGTTTGACATTGCTTGACGTGGCTACAAAACAACGGATTTGTTGACAGATCTTGAGGATAAAACCATACCAAAGCAGTACAAGGAACAATTGTGCTTAGTTTGGTTTGCCTATTCGATTATATTGGCAAGAGACGTCAACAAGGTCATAGAAGATAATTTGTTGGTACGTGCTGAGGATTTTGATAAATTCATCAATTATCCCTAGGATATGACAGCTTCTACTTGACTGTCCAATATTTACTGACAAAGCTATCCTCAGGGACGACCACATTATACGGCTTTCCTTGGGATTTCATGGTAAAATTAATCACTAATTTTACTCATCCATTAATTTATATTGAATATAGTTATTATGATTTTTTTTGCTTGCTTTCTGTTTACATTTTTTAGGCTTGGGCATTTGAAGCCATTCCTCTCCTCCGAAAGCAGTTAATGGATTACCCGGATGAGGTTTCTCATCTAAGGATATTTAGGTGGTTGGCTGCAAAGAGCAACACCAATATTAAGGAGGGTGATCTCTTTAACCCTCCGGATGATGCAATACGTCTTTTTCAAGTAAAATAATTCTACTCAAAGATAAGAAAGATATTGAAAAGATGTTATATCTGGTGCAATAGATGTTATATATGATACACCAGATGGGACATCTGTTGCGACAGGGTATATCTTGCATCAAATTACCCATCTATTGCTTTGGTTCTCTGAACCCGACTCCTAAAAGATTAACCATCTACTGCAAATTATGCAACAGATGTTTAATCTGATAACATATTGTTCATCTGTGGTGACATACAGATCATCTATTGTATAACAGATTACCCATCTTGTACAACTGTTACAACAGATGATTGATATTTTGCATCAAATTATCCACGTGTTGCTCTGTTTCTCTAAACCAGACTCAAACGGATTTTAACTATATACTGCAAACTATGCAACAGATGGGTCCTTTTTTTTAAATGTAGCCCAACTGTGAAAATTATTATATTATATGATTTAAATGCATCTGTCTTTTTTTTCTTTTTTATAGGTTGTACATCCATGGATCGTGCCTACTGAGGAGGAGTCGGTGATGACTTCTTATATTACTCTAGGTCATGTTGATACTATAGCAGACCCAGCGGTGGAGTTAATAAAGAAGGAATTGGCTGGAGCAACAGCCATAAGAAGAGCAGTTAGGCAAGGTCAGCCTAATGTTGAGGCTCTTCATGACCAACCTTTTACTAAGGCAGATCCGGGTGTTTCTTCTGGTGGAGTTGTTGGTGTTGGTGGCAGGCATGCTGATGCTGCTACCACTCGTGATGATGAGCATGTTGATGCTCAATAAAGAATAAATATGTTTGAAAATACCCCTTTTCTCCCTTACACAGGTCCCTTTCACCCCTCTTCATCCTCGTGTTCTCATTGCGAATGCGATGAGTGCAAGAACAGACAGGATAAACTCTTTGAAAAAGTAGAGGCTATATCTAAAGCTATCGAGGAATTCAATTCCAAGAGGTATGTCATACCATCCAAGAAGGTGAGGGAGCCATACACTCCAACAGTGTTGGTTAGGAGAAAGAAAAGAGCAATTAGAGACGTACTCTCCGCTCAAAAATCAAAAGAAATTGCAATTCCTCTCTCTCCAAAAGTTATTGAAGTTTAGGGGGCAGTTAAAAAGGTGGACATATATGCAGAACTTAGCACCGAAGAGAAGAGAGATCTGCGACAGGCCAAGAATGCCAAGCCAGGCGCACCAGATTACCCCAGACTTTCCTTTCCCCCCCAAGAATTCCTGACTATGACTAATATGCGTATGCCGTACGAGGACAAGGCAAGTTTACTTTTCCTAACCTAGACCTTCTAATCTACCCTATGAAGAAGAAGCTACGCAACAGATTTCATATCTGTTGCAACAACTGGGTATACTGGTGCAACTGGTAATGGATTTGTTGTAACTTATTATCCATCTGTTGCATATGTTACGTTGGATTATTGATTCAGAGAACCCTATGCAACAGATGGACCATCCGTTGCATCTTTACAATTACTAACCTATATAAAAATTGACTTCTTATCTCACAGTATGTTGACATAATTCTCTGCCTCATGAGGAGAAGGCAATTAACGTACCGGGAAGCTTATGACGCTGCCGATAGAATAATGGACCTCGACTTCTGCAATAAGATCAAGGATAGGTACGATTAACTCAATGGAGAGGCGTCAGCCCTTGGCGTGGTACTTGATTTTGTAGTTCCTACGTTGGTCTTGGATGAAGAAGAAATGATAAAATATGTTAGAGGGGACATGCCAAATTCAGACGGCAAGAGCTGGACCGAGGTAAAAAGGATTCTTACAGTCATTAGCGTAAACGGCATGCATTATCGGGCTGTTGAGATACTACTCGAAGGAGGAAAGATCAATGTTTATGACTCCAACGTACCTCTCGTCGACGATTTCGATCTTTTTCTCCTCGTGGAGCCACTGATGGTGTTGTTGGTCATCTTGTTGAGAGAGAGTAAACTGATGAATTATTTGCCAAAGAAAGTGTTGATGAAGAAATCATGGAATTTTAAAGGTCAAAACAGGGGAATGATCCTTCCAAAAGATGATGCCGCTAAAGCGAGCGGCTCGCACGCTCTTGCACATATCGAATGTTTCTGATCGGCGCAAAAATTACCGAGCCAACGACTTTTTTGTGCGACAACGCTGTGGAAAACCTACAAGAGGTCTGGGCTTATGGGGTACTAACTGGATGCTTGAAGCCTGTGTATATAAAAGAGCCTGTGAAAAAGAAATTTTTAATTTCAAGTCACCCTTCACTTTATTACATGTACATGTAGTGACAATAATTTTTTTCTTATGAAAGTTGAGTTTTTTATAATGCAATAGATTAGATTGTCAATCTGTTGTAAAATATATTTAATCCCTTCTGGCAGATAGTTTATCTGTTGCAATAGGTTGGTTATCTGTTGCATTACGTCAATGTTGTTTCTATGAATAATCTAATAATCTAAGTCTATTATGTTGCAACAGTGGGAAGACCTATTTGATAATTTCCAACAGATGACCTAAATTTTACAAAATATGCCTAAATCTTTTTTATATTTTCCAATAGTTACGCTTGAATATCCATGTGCTCGACAACACCAAACCAGTAGCAAATACACACACCACCATTAAAATTTCAGCAATTAGGCTTGAATATCTATGTGCCCAACAACACCAAACCAGTAGCAATAACGGCAACAATGTAGTATTTTTTTGCTCGATTTTGTTTCTCTTCAGAAGCCTTGACTTTGTTCAACAAATCCCAGATTACACGATTTTCTCTTGAAGGGTGTCGTTCTTCATACCAATCAAAGTAATCGCATCCACCCAATTTCTATAAAAAAGAGAACACAATTACAAGTCAATAATTAATCAACTAATTAAATAAAAAAAAATATTACCTTTGAAATCTTACAAGTTAAAAACCTACGACCCGAATTTTGTTGAGTCCAATAAATCTTTAACAGAGCTTCATGACCGCACTTAAAATATCGAAAATCTTTATCACAAAAAATAGTGGAAGATGTGCTCGACATTATCAAGCTCAGTTGGAAAAAATAAAAGAAATAATTTGAAGAATTTGGATAGATAAAAGAAGATGATGATGAAGAAGAAGATTTGAGAATTTAGGGTTAAATTTTAGGAGGAAGATGAATATATAAGATAATGGGGGGGGATGACCATTGGGGGCCAAGTGACGGCAAGTCAGCGAAATGTACCAGACTGACACTGACACATTTAATGCCTATTTTATTTTACATATTTAAAATGAACACTGTCTACTTGATGCCTATTTTATTTTAGGTGTTTGAACTGAACGTCGACGATGGGTTGTGCCTTTTTTATTTCAATTCAATTCACTTTAACTTTTTTACACATAGTGGCAATTTTTTATGTCCAATGAAAGTTGAATTTTATAATGCAACAGATTCTCCATTCGTTGTAATAGTTATCCTACCTGTTCTGACATATAGTTTATCTGTTGCAATAGATTGGTCATCTGTTGTATTATCTCGATATTTTTATCTAAAGTCCATCTGTTGCAACAGTGGGAAGACCTGTTCGATAAATTCCAACAGATCACCTACCTGTTGCAACATATGTCTAAATCGTTTGATTTTTCCAATTGATGTGTCGTCTGTTGCAACAGATACATTATCTGTTGCAATATTTGAATCTAGTATTCTTTTTCAATTAATAAGTTCAAATCTAAGGAATAAATAAAATTCATAGAAAAAATAAAACAAATCGAGGCCTTCATAAATTTAGCTGAAATAAGTCAACAAATAAATAAAATGTAAAAAAATTGTTATGGGTACAGATCCCAATAAATACATCAACAATAATTTAAGTATACTGCCAAGGATTTCTTTGACAGGCTAAAGCTATAAAGATCTACTCAGTATGGACAAGTTGTTCTTCATCCGGTGCTATGGAATTTAGCTTTGCTCATCATGGATCTTTATTGTCGCTTATGTACGGTTTTTGCGCTTTCTGTTCTCCGTATTTCCATAAAAAAGTAACATATTGGCAATGTTGTTCAGTAGTAGCTTCTTCTATATCTACCTGGAAAGCCAGAATTAGTCAATGCTAATCACAGAGATACAACAAAACGAAAAAGGATAACTCATCTCTTCTAGCAAATCAAACAGGTCTTTCTTCCGTTTTAAATTGTCCCAATTAGATTATATTTCTGTTACAACAATGAATCAACTGTTGGGATAAATTTCTACATGAGGAAGACCTTGTATGATAATTTCCAACGGATGAACCATCCGTTGCAACATATAAATCATCTGTTGCAGCAGATAGGTCGGCTGTTGGTACAAATAAAAGTGGTACAAAGAGTTGTTTGATTTGATAAAACAGACGAGACATATGTTGCACCAGATAAAGTATCTGGAGCAACAGGTTAGTGAACTGTTGTAACAGATTTATATATCTATTTGATAATTTTCAGCAGATGTGTCATCTGTTGAAACAGATATGTGTCTGTTTATTTTGTCAGTTAGAAGACATATAATATATTCACCTTCTTTAGCTCGTGCTGCTCTCCTTTGGACATTGTACGTTGCTCAGTGCAATACACAGATAGAGGAGTTACAATTTCGCCTTTTTAGATGCTTGATAATACCATGGAAATCACTCTCCTTCTCCTCTTAGCCCTAATCTCTAATGGAGCGGATGGAAATAAAATCTTGTTTGATGGAATAAGACCCCTTTTAGATGTCAATTCCTTTACAAAAACAGTTAATGCATTAATAGCATTAATCACTACATCATGTTTCGCCCTGCAGTCTTGACATTTGTATGCAGAACATTCTCTGGGAGAGGCAAAATCAGTATAACCAGTATGATCATACTCATAATGGTTTTCTTTAAATACTGTAACAGGAGCATCATTAACACCAACAGCAGCACCACTACCACCACCAACAACTCCATCACCACTAAAACCATCAACAACAATATGCCCACCCTCCAAAATTGTTTTTCTTGTAATGACTGTTGCTCCAAACTATTCCATTTTTATTTTGTCGATGACCTTAGGGTCCGATAAAGTTTGCACAGACCGTAAAGTAAGAAAAAATGGCATCTTCAACTCTCGATTGGTCGAAACTAGCGACGGATGCTCAATCTAACATAAATCATCACATATATTAGAATGATGATTAGATTATTCAAAAAAATTCATTAATTAAAAGAAAAAAATAATTATAATTATACTTACTGCATCCTTCGGGAGGTTGAAGAGATCAAGAAATTTTGCATTTTTATCAGTTTGGCCTACAACCATCTCAAGATTCTTGGACAGGAAACTCCTTTCTGGTAGTTCACTTGTTGTCTCAAATAAGGAATGGTTTCAAATGCCCAAGCCTATAAAATAATGCCAATAAATCAAAACCATTATTGAGCGGAAAAAATGAATGATATCATAATAGAAGAAAGAAACATTTACTATGAAAGCCCATGGGAAGCCATATAAGTTGACTGTCTTTGGCACTAACGGAGTCAACAAATATTTGACAGTTATTTTGAAGCTTTCATACCCCCAAGGATAGCTATTAAACGCCTCAAGATCCTCATAGAGCTTTATTAAATCAAGGCTTATGTTTTTGTTAACGTCTCTCTCCCAAAGAATATTATGTACAAATCAAACCAAGCACAATGACTGCTTGTGCTTCTTTGAAAGTCCTTTACCTTTCAACACTTCTATCAAATTTTTATTTTTGAAGCTTGGACCAACAATGGACACCAGGTCATCACGATCACACGACTTGTCTTTGCCTTTTTTGGATGTGCGGAGTGCTTTTTTGGGTTAGAATAGGTATAACTTGAGAAGGAGGATAATATTTTAGTCCAGTAACTATGACAAACTCCTTCCAACCAAAACAAATAGGCATGCCACAGTCATTTATCTACACCTCATCCGTCTTATCTTTGTTTTCATACATAAACCTACGCTTGAGAAGTTTATATACCATTTTCATTTGGAAACGAGCATTGTTGTCCTCCGATAAATCAAGATATTTTTCAAAGCAGTTGTCCCTGAAATAAGCATCCAATTTTTGTTTTCGAAGTATTTTTCTGAGTACGTCGAAAGATTTTCCCATGGCTGACTTAACCACGAAATCACCCATTAAATCTGTGGCACCATCGCACTGCATTCTCACAGGATAACAATCAATACTGAAGGCTTTGACCAGCTCTTCGGTGGAAGGGCTATTAGAATCTGTATCATCTCTTTTGAAACATTCCTCCTCCCCGTGTTCATCATATTCTGCTTCCGATTGAGATAACGCTTGTAAAGCAAGCTCATGGAGTGGTGGATGTAGCCTAGCTGCTTCACTTGTTCCTTTACTTGGACTTGATTCGGCTTCTGTTTTTTTTGGAACCATATTATCTAAAAGTAACAGAAACATAAAATAATATATTATTGTTGATTAATGCATCATTAAAAAGGGATAACAGTAAATCAAACAAGCAAAATAGTAAAATAACAGTTGCAACAGATCACCGATCTATTGCACCAGGTTGTATATGTATCACAGCATATAACCAAACTGTTGCAGCGGATGAGTAATCTATTGCAATAATACAAAACATATCACTCATCTTTTAAGATAGATGAATGGTCTGTTCAACAGATCACACAACTGTTGTGACATCATCTGTTGCGATATATGAGTGATTTGTTGGAACAGTTAAATAATCTATTGCGACAATACAAAACATATCACTCATCTGTTGAGAAAGATGAATGGTTTGTGCAACAGATCACACATCTGTTGTAACATATGAGTGAACTGTCAGAGCAGTTAACTAACCTATAGCAATGGTTGAATAATTTGTTGCAATAATACAAAACATATTACTCATCTGTTGAGAAAGATGAATGGTTTGTGCAACAGGTCACACATCTATTGCAACACATGGGTGATCTGTTGGAACAGTTATCAACGGTCAATATTGTTTAGATTTCTTCCAACATAGGGTCATCTATCGCGGTAGATGAATGATCAGTTGGAAAAATCAAGTCTTGGACATTTCCTATTGAAAGAGTTGATAGGATTTTATCCAACAGGAGGTTCATCTGTTGCATCATATCATTAATCTAATGGTTCTTCCATTGCACTAGATGGTTAATTAGTTGCATCAGATTTTTTATCCGATGTTTAATATGTTGCAACATATGGTAAAGTTGTTGCATCAGATAGTTAATCTGTTGCATCAGATTATTAATCTGTTGCATCAGAATTGTAATCTGATGGTTCCTCTGGTGCATCAGATGGTTGATCTGTTGCATCATATGATAAATCTGTTGTTCAGATGGTTAATATGTTGCACCAGATGGGTAATCTGTCGGAGGAAATAAAAAATAGTAGCACGATTTTGTTCAACCAAAAACAACAATTTCACCATTTTTACCAAGAACAAGAACAAAAAAAATCAAACCAAATTATCGTTTTGTTTTTATAAACACAAACAATAAAAATCAAACTTCAAAAAAATGCAACAAACAACAAAATATCATAATTTACTTCGAAAAAAGAAGAGAAGAAATACCAGAAATTAGGGTTTTATTCAGACCGCACTTCAAATTAGTGCAACAAATATTGAAATTGTTAACTAATACTATAAGAGAAGTTGGCTCAAGTTTCTCGTTTTCTTCAAAACTAAAAAGGCCATAAATTTTTACCTGTGAAAGAAGAAAAGGAACGATGAGGAATTCGAAGTTGTTGTGACCAGAGAGCAAGGCTCTCACGTCGATTAAAGGTTGAAATCGAAAAAAAACTCGAAGCCCAACTATTCGTAGTCGGAAGTTGAAGTCGCCGAGGATTGAACTGAGAAATTTGTAGAACAGTTGGTTGGGAGAAAGTTGAGAGAAGTCGTCGAGAGAGGGATGAGAGACAGGTGGATTGAATTGAAGAGGGTAACTCGAAGCCCAACTATTTATCGCCGGAGGTGAAAGTCGTCGGGGATTGAAGGGAGAAAAGAGAGGAACTCGAAGCCCAACTATTTGTCGCCGGAGGTAGAAGTCGCCGGGGGTTGAAGGGAGAAATTTTACAGAATTGTTGGTTGGGAGAGAGTTGAGAGAAACTGTCGAGAGAGAGGAGAGAGTGGTTGATTTGGATTGAAGAGGGGTGTGGGTTGGGTTGATTTGTATTTTTGAAAAGATTAGAAAGTTTTGAAAATATTAATCAAGTCCACAATTAACTTAATCAAGTTTCTTAATGATGTTTGACCCTATCTGTTGGTCAATGTCACCAATCCTTCATTCAAGACTTAAAAGACACTTTTCCTTCAATTTTCTCAAGACACCTAGTAGCGATACTGTCCTCACTAAATCTTGATTAGTGAGGACGTCTCTCACTAAATCGCATGGCTAAGACAACACGTTTTAGTAGTGAAATTTGATTATTCTTATTATCTTATTATTAAATATGTTAAAGTCTAATCAAATATTTTGCATTTGTAAAATTACTTTTGTCTGCTTACAAAGATTAAAATTTATTTTTGATGTCTTTTTTAAAACTTCAAGCAACGCAACTATCAATTATTATATTGAAACAATGCAACACTATTTCATTATTACATCAAGCTGTCAACTTATTACCAATTAAGTTCTTACTTGATAATTATATATTCTTGTAATTATTATTCTAATTTTATATTATATTTTTTAATAAAAATTTGACGTTGGTGAATTAGATATTCTTACTTTATAAATATATATTCTTGTTTTAGTTAATATTACAATTTAATCTATTAAAATATGTCAATTAAAAAATATGACTTCGCATATGAATAATTAAAACTTGAGAGGTGCATCTTTGTAAAGTTTAATTTGTGACCCTTAATTTTATTAAGTTGGCCATGTGCGTGGTTCAACTCTTTTAGTTTTGCCAAGCCGGAAAATTCCTTTTGATATTTATGGATGTCGATGACATAAACTTAAGACTCGTGCCTGCTTTGAACATAAATAGCGTGGCTATCTAATGTAAAATTTTAATAATACAGAAGAATATTTTATAGTAGAATATTTATATGACTATTCCAACATTCATAGGTGCCAATGTTAGACTTGGACACTAGTCGATCATAAAAACATATTCTTCGTAGAAGGAACTTTCATATAAATTAAATCATAGCCAACCTAAACCGCACAAAAGATTAGGCAAGATTTTCTCACAAGAATAGTCTTACTAATGTAGAATAAAATCTCCAACACTATTAAAAAACTGTAAATTACATGAGAATTTTACCTAGGAAAATATATAGCAGGAAATATATACTGATTTACCTATAAAAATATTAAATTCCTCAACATTAAAATATATTACCTGTGAACTATATATTTGCAACAAATTCCGCAGGTAAATTTGGCGCCATATTGCACAAATTTTGTACTTGCGACATTACCTGGGGAAATGTATCGGCGGGTATTTTATCACTAGGTAAATCTGCAGGTATATGAACAAATATATATATTTTTTAAATCCATAGAAAAATTCCCAAGTAATTTATCTTACAGATTTACGTAGAGATATTTTGGTGAAAATTTATGTAATGAACTTTATTACTTAGGAAATTATTTGAGAATTTTGTGCTGCGAATTTTGCTGAGGATTTATTCTTGGGGATTTACCTACGAAATTATTACTTGCGATATTTACCTGGGGAAATGTATCGGTGGATATTTTATCTCTAGGTAATCCGCAGGTATATGGACAAATATATCTATTTTTTAAATCCATAGGAAAATTTCCAGGTAATTTATCCTACGAATTTACGTAGAGATATTTTGGTGGAAATTTATGTAATGAATTTTATTACCTAGGAAATTATTTGGGGATTTTGTGCTGTGAATTTTGCTGAGGATTTATTCTTGGGGATTTACCTGCAAAATTATTATTTGCGACATTGCCTGGGGAAATGTATCGGAGGGTATTTTATCTCTAGGTAAATCCGCAGGTATATGGACATATATATATATATATTTTTTAAATCCATAGGAAAATTCTCAGGTAATTTATCCTACGGATTTACGTAGAGATATTTTGGTAGAAATTTATGTAATGAATTTTATTACCTGGAAAATTATTTGAAGATTTTGTGCTACGAATTTTGCTGGGGATTTATTCTTGGAGATTTACCTACGAAATTATTACTTGCGACATTACCTGGGGAAATGTATCAGCGAGTAATTTATCTCTAGGTAAATTCGCAGGTATATGAACAAGTATATATATTTTTTAAATCCATAGAAAAATTCTCAGGTAATTTATCCTACGGATTTACGTAGAGATATTTTGGTGAAATTTTATGTAATGAATTTTATTACCTGAGAAATTATTTGAGGATTTTGTTCTTCGAATTTTGCTGGGGATTTATTCATGGGGATTTACCTGCGAAATTATTACTTGAGAAATTATTGGGGATTGTTGATACGAGAAAAACAACGGAAACACGAAATCAATCCAAAAATAGTCCACAAAATGGAAGAAATCCGTCAACCCTTTTGGAGACAAGTCTCGGCTTTCCAAGAACACAATAACAAGAAGATAACAAGGTATTTATTACACCAAATCAGCGGACAACAAACTAGATTAAGAACATAAGATGATGAATAAGAAGACACAAGATTCGGATTTAACAATAACAACAAGAACACAAGATTACAACCCAAACACTAAATAAGATTACAAGAAGGTAAAAGGATAAATAGTTAGACAAATTGAAGGCATAATCTTAAAAGCCCAAAAGCCTATTTTACTCTTAGACCTTTAACATCACACACAACAAATACCTAACTCTTACGTTGGCACAAGAGTGACCTCGATCTCCCAAGCATCCAACGTTTCCAAGCTTGAGTCCAACACAAGTGAATCCACACTCAATGTTGATTTCCCTAGTTACAAGTTTCGGCCATGGGGGCTTTTCTCACAAGAGAGAGAGTTTCAAGTGTTACAACTTCAATATTCAACAAAAACTAATGACTAAAACCCTACATCATTCTATTTATAGTGTATTACAAATAATAGGTAAAATGACCAAAAGGTCCCTTTAATGAAATGTGACCAAGGGCACCCTTGGAGTGCAAGTTTAGGGTCGGATTTGGTGTGATCCAAGGTCTTCTCCACACTTCACTTGGACACTTTATTGGACGGGTCCAATGCATTCTTACATACGTGCATCCTCGTGGTCGTACCCGTATCAATTGTGTTGCTACAAATTTAGCTGAAATTATTTCTTGGGGATTTACCTACGAAATTATTACTTGAAAAATTATTGGGAAATTGTGTTGCTACAAATTTAGCTGAAACTATTTCTTGGGAATTTACGTAGGATTTTTGGGACTTGAAAAATTTAAATAAGAAAAGGATATACTTGAAGAATAAAAAAACATAAAATAAAGAGAAATTAGACATTAAATTAGTGGACACGTATAATCAAGCAAAAGATGCTCAAGAAATTAAAATTAATTTGTTGACATAGATGGTATCACAGATGTATTCGAGCCGAATAAACCTTAGTTTGACTCGTTATGTTATCACCAAAAAATTAAAGAGGTGAAATTTTGTTGGCCTAAGATAGGGCGAAGAACGACACAGGGCTCAAATAGAGCGTGTTTTTCTATTGGTTAATTTAAATATAATTGTAAGGCATCATACTACGCACGACAATATAATATATCAATATAATGTATATTTAGGAGTCGTTTGATGTGAGATATAAGGTATAATAATCACGAAATAAAATAAAAAATTAATTTATTTTACACTGAGTTGAAAGTATTAGGTAGTTTCAGGATTATATATATGATGAGATTAGGGGTGGACATTCTGTTTGTTCGATTTGCTTGTTTAATATCATTTTTTTTTTATTTTCGGATTGACAAAAATGACAATCATAATCAAAACAAAATAAATTCGATTTGATTCAATTTCTATAAATTTGGTTTAGTTATTTCAAATTTTTATTTCGATTTTGAAGATTAAAGTAGTAAGTCTTTCTTTGTCATGACCGAGCATTTAAAATTTGTGATTTTTTTTTAGAAAAATTTAATTTTTTTCAAACCTATTTTTTATTTTCAAATATAAATAACTCAGCATGGATGAAATGAAATGAAATAACGGGAAAATATTATTTATACTAAATATATAAAATAAAAAAATATATAAATATAAAATTTATATTTATAATAAAATATATATATATATCGTTGATTTTAAAGTAATATATTATATGTAGTACTTTTAGTTACACAATTTATTCATAACTAATCTGAGCATAATTATATTATTTATTTTACTATTATTATTATTATTGTATTAATCCGCAGCCTTAGTCAATTTAATTTTTCAATTTATTTATTTTCTAGTCTGATTTTGTCAATTTGTAACAATTTTAGCCTAGTTTAGCCAATTTATTACAATCCTAGCCCAAATTGTGTCCAATTGAACTCAATTTCAAATTTCATTCAAATTTTTAACCAAATTCTTAATCTTTAGATCATAATCGTTGATCAACATTTATTTATTATTATTATATTTATTTTTAATATTAATTTTATATAGTTACTATATTTATTAAATATCACCTAATTCAATTCAATTTTTCTAATTTATTTAAATTCTAGCCAATTTATACTCAATTTGTGTCAATTGAGTTTAATTTGACTCAATCAAAATCCTCAATTCAAGTTTCTTAACCCAATATCTAATCCCAATTTGATTCATCTCCTCAAGTTAAATCTCAATCGTTCATCATATCTGATCAATGATCAATATTAAATCAATTTTTACTAATATTTTTCTTGAAATTGGGCAGCTTCAGACTATTCTTCTTGAACCGAGGGTCTAGTGAAAACAACCTATCTAACTTAGCAGTAAGGTTTGCGTACACTGTACTCTCCACGGACCCCAATTTGTGGGAATAAATTGGGTTACTTGTGTTGACACCTAATTTTAACCTCCTAATACCCCTCTTAGGCTGCTATTTTAGCAAAATTATTAATTTTAAATGTTGATATTTTCTACGCATTATTTTAATATCAAATAAATATTAACGTGTCGCATTCATGATTTGAAAATATATGATTTATTTTTATATTATTATTTTTACATTATATATTTTTTTTACATAATTTTGCTTATATTTATTAAATCATTTTCACAATTATACATGCCTATAATTTACAAACATTGTCTATTATTATTATTATAATTATAATATTATTATTACGTCTTTCCTACATTTATTAAATAACAACCTAAGTCAATTCAATTTGCCCAGCTTATGTAATGTCTAGCCTAATTCTTATTCAATTAATATCAATTTTAGTCATAATTGATATTAATTCGAGCTGATTAAATCTTAGCTTGACTCAATTTTAAAAATACTTGTGAAGCTCACACGAGCTGATCAAGCAGTTGAATATGATATCAAAGATGTATTTTAGCTGATCATCAATCTTAGCTTGACTCGTTATTGAGATCGAGAAATTAATGGTCATCAGTGACGGATAAGTAATTCAAGATTAACTAACACCTCTACCCAAATGCATGTAAAATAATCTTGCATTTAATCTCAAAACTATTAATATAAGCCAAAAAAACTCCCTAGAGATAAGTTACTACTATTAATAAGTGTGAAGAAGCAGGCAACACTTATCGACATGCCTGCTTCTTCACCTGCTTCAGCTACTCCGTGATTTTACTAGATTACCCCTTAATTAATTCTTATAAGTCATTTAAATATAAAAAAAATTAATAATATTTAATAAAAAAATAAAATAGACATTTATAACATGTCTGCTTCAGTTGCTGTTGACACCTAATTTTGACCTCTCTATGCTCTCTCAGGCTACTATTTTATCAAAATTATTTAATTTTAAATATTAATATTTTTACACATTATTCTCGTATTATATAAATAACGACGTGTCACATTAATAATTTAAATATTTATAAATTATTTTATTAATTTTTATTATCATTTTTTACAATTTATTAATTCAAATACAATACTCCCTCCGTTTAAAAAAGAATGACATACTTTCCTTTTTAGTCCGTTTAAAAAAGAATGACCCCTTTCCTTTTTTGGCAATACTTTAATTTCAACTTTCCACATGACATGTGTAGGACCACAACAAGACTAAAGAGCATTTTGGTACATTGACACAACTTTAATTTAAGGCCACAAGATTCAAAAGTCTTCTTTATTTTCTTAAACTTTATGTCAAATCAAAATAGGTCATTGTTTTTTAAACGGAGGGAGTATTTTACATAATTTTCCTACTTAAATCATCTTTCATAAATATGCACACTCACAATTTACAAATACATTGTCTAATTTTTATTATTATTATAATAATTATTATTATTTTTAAATTTTGTAACTAATTTATTTTAAATTATTAATGACAATTTTGTAAAATATTTTTTTACATAATCTTAATTCTACATGCGTTGTCTATTTCACCTTATTATATTTATTAAATAGCAGCCTGACTTAAAATAATTTTTCTAATTTATTTAAATTCTAACCATCTTATACTCAATTAATGTCAATTTTAACCAAATTAACATTAATTTCATTTTTGACCCCTTTTTAAATAATTTTAATCTCATTAGTTGATAAAAAATGATCCAACGACTGAGATCCGCTCATCCTTTTATACATCAAAGAACCCTAATCTCTCATTCTCAATAAAGTAACCGCTTCTCTCTGGTCTTTCTCTATCTTCTCTCCCTTTCTCTCTCTAGGCATAGCCGCCGCCGGATGCAATTTTCTGACACCAGGTGCATGGTGCACTGGTCGAATGAGTTGGAAGATGAATCCTTGTTCCCAATGGGGTGATGTCAACGTGCTGAAGCCTGGACCTCAAGTGAAAACGTTAGGAGATTTTGTACAAAGACTACTTCAAGATTTGAGCTCACAATCAAATCAATGCTGTTGACACCCAATTTTGATCGTCCGGTGCTCTCTTAGACTGCTATTTTTGTCAAAATTACTTAACTTTTAATATTAATACTGTTTACGCATTATTTTGCTATCAAATAATTCTCGGCAAGTCACATTCATGATTTAGAAAATGAATAAATTATTTAATTATTTTTAATATCATTTTTTTAGGGATAATATCCACGAAAATACCTGAACTTTGATCGGATTTTCAGTTGAGCATACTGAACTTTACGAGGGTCCTATTACCTACCTAGACTTTTTTTAGTGGAATTAATTCCCCTCCGGAGTTTTTTAAAGTGGAATTATTAGCCCCCCAAAACGCAATACCCAGTTTTTGGCAGCTGGAGGTGTAAACACGCGCTCTTTCTTCTCAATTTCATCATTTTCACCATTAAAACCATATTTCTCCTACAAAAAACAATGGTAATACTACAAATAATTCCAAAATATTGGTAATACTACAAATAATTCCATATTTCTCCTACAAACAACACTGATAATCGTCATTTTTTCACCATTTTCCCACCAAAATCTTGATTTTTAATTCTTGAAATTTGACTTTTATTTAGTTCATACTATTTTTTTAAGAGAATTTTTTTACCAAATTTCAAATTCAAATCGAAAACTTTCTTCTATAATTTTATTCAAATTGCAAAATCAGTAGTTTATGTTTCCCAGATTTGGCTATTGCCGGAGCTCCGACGAGACCTGGCCGCCGAAAAATTGAGGAACGACCTGTTTTTCTCTCTTATTTTCTCTCAATTTCTCACTATCTCTCTCGATTCTCTCTCCCTCTCTCGATTTTTTCCTCTCTCAATTCTATGGCAGTGTGTGTGTATATGGTTAGTGGTCTTCACTGTATGCGGAATGAAGACAATGATTATGTGAGTATTATTTTAATGGAAAAAAAATAAAATAAAGGTTAATATTGAACTAAATAATTAGACTTTCGGAACTAAAAAATTGAACAAAATAATTTTATTCAACAATGGAAATACGTTAAAAACTTCCGGAATACATTGAACAATTGAAGACTTCCGGAAGAAATTTTATTGAAGTCACTTGTGGAATAAAGTTGAAATTGAAGTGTAGTACATTGTTCAATTTTAATTCAACAATGGAGCAACTATTGTTGAAGAAAAGAAAGAAAGAAGAGAGAAGAGAGAAGAGAGAAGAGAGAAGAGAGAAGGGAAAGAATGAAAAAATAAATAAAGGGGTTGTTTGGCAAAAAGAAAAGAGTTTATAACGTTTTTAACACTTTTCACGCGCTCAATGAGCGTGACTAACACGCAATGGGTCAAGTGGCAGATATATGCCATTAAAATACCAAAAAAAGTCGGGGGAGGGGGTAATAGGACCCCCGCAAAGTTCAGTATGCTCAACTGGTAATCCGGTCAAACTTCAGGTATTTTTGTGAGTATTCTCCCTTTTTTTTACCATTTATTAGTTCAGATAAGACATTTTACATAATTTTATTAAATTATTTTTCGTAAATATGCACACTCAAAATTTACAAAAGCATTGTCTATTATTATTATTGTTGTTGTTGTTATTAAATAGCAGCCAATTACATTTAATTTCCCTTTTAGTGTTAAATTATTAGTCAATTTTGTATCCAATTGATGACAATTATAGCCAAATTGATACCAATTTTAAGCTCAAATTGAAATTCAATTTTTCTGACCCCTTTTTAAATAACTTTAATCTCAGTCGTTGATCAAAACCGATCTAATGGCTGAGATCAAATTTCTTACTCCTCTCTTTTCAAAGCGAAACAAGAAACCCTAATCTCATTTCCACTAAAAACATCCGCCTTTTTCCCTATCTTCTCTCTCTTCCCTTTCTCTACATTTCCTCGTTCTCTCTAAAACCAAAACAACCAATGCCGCCTCCACCGCCCTCACCGGTGACCACCGTTAAGCCATTTTTCTCCTCCCCAATTTTTGCTGCCGCTGCACAACAACCATGCAGCCACCACAACCATCAATGCTAGTCGTCGCTGCCGGTGGACTCAACAACTTCATCTAACCACCACGGTTCAGGCGCCAGCGATCCGCTGCTCTTCTCCCCGTGTTTTTCGCCTCCTTTCTAAATGCCACCAACAGTGGCAACAACAACACCAGTCGTACCTTCATTCTCCTTTCCAACCATCCCCGCCGTCCACCAGTCACAAATGTAGATGACGAGCAAAGTACGACTTGAATGTCTGGCATCTTTACTGACCCTGAGTTGACGAGCAGGTTTGAGTACTTTCAACTTAGATGCATTTTTGGTAGACAAATTCTTTTTGGGAGATATGTTCTTAGTTTTACGCTTCTCCAGTGTATTGTAAGTTGGAAGAAACATTGACAGGCTCTTTATGTTTTGGATCAGGTTGTGGCCTTCATACCACTTGATCGTAGAGCCACCATACACCATCTCACAACAATAAGAGGAATATCTCCAGACTCCAGTGTACCACTGTCTATATATTTCCGGTTTCAAGCTATTAATGAGTTTTCACATCTAGTACATGTATGCCTTTTTAAATTTTATCATCACTTGACATTGTGTTACCGACAGTTTAAATAGATACCAATATTGAGTTCTCTGTGAACCAAGTCATTCGACAGCTTTCTTGTTTACAGCTTTCGTATCTATGCTATAGTTTAGAATTCTGGTATAACTTTTGGATCTCGGGCGTTTATGCAATTTCAAGCTCATTTAACAGAGATAAATAAGAGGCAGAACATAAAGGTCTGTGTTCAAAAATTTGTATTTAAGTTAATAATATGGTTGACTAATAGGACTAACAAGTGCATTTGTTCATTACTTTCAAGTTAATTTGTATTTAAGCTAGTAATCTGGTTGACTGGTAGGACTAACAAGTGCTTTATTTTTCATTATTGTCAAGTTAATTTGTATTTAAGTTAGTAATGTGGTTGACTGGTAGGACTATGAAGTGCATTATTGTTCATTACTGTCAAGTTATATTAAGTACTCCATTTCAATTTGTTTGTCTGATTTAACTTGAAACAAAGTTTAACAAAGTGAAGAACATTTTGAAATCTTGTGATCTTAAATTAAAACTGTATATAATGATCAAGTATAGTGTTTTGAAATTTGTACTAGTGACTTCAAAATGATCAAATGTCGTCACTTGAGAAGTGGATTTGTGACTTGAAAATGGTTTAGTGTAGTTACATGAAAGGTGAACTTAAAAAGGGTTAAGTATAATGACTTGAAATGTGAATTAGTTATTTGAAAATGATTAAGTGTAGTGATTGGAAATATGTACTAGTGACTTAAAAATGGTTAAGTGTAGCAACTTGAAGTGTGAATTAGTTACTTAAAAATGATCAAGTGTAGTCACTTGAAATGTGTACTATTGAGTCGAAAATGATTACGTGTAGTGACTTGAAAATATTTAAGTATAGCGACTTGAAATGTCAATTAGCTATTTGAAAATGGCTTGACTGTAGTGACTTGAAATGTGTACTAGTGACTTGAAAATGATTAAGTGTAGTTACTTGAAATTGCGAAGTTGTGACTTGAAAATGATTAAGTGTAGTTATTTGAAATTGTGAACTTGTGATTTGAAAATGGTTAAGCGTAGTCAATTAAAATGTGTACTAATAACTTGAAAATAATAAAGTATAGTTACTTGAAATGTGTAATGTCTTGAAATGTGTATTAGTGACTTGGAAATAATTAAGTGTAGTGACTTGAAATGAATACTAGTGACTTTAAAATGATTAAGTGTAGTGATTTGAAATGTGTACTAGTGACTTGAAAATAGTTAAGTGTAGTTACTTGAAATGTGTACTAGTGACTTGAAAATGGTTGAGTGTAGTTAATTGAAAGTGGTTAAGTATAGTGACTTGAAATGAATGATTAAGTGTAGTGACTTGAAAATTGTTGAGTATCGTTATTTGAAATGTGAAGTAATTACTTGAAAATGGTTAAGTATAGTGACTTGAAATGTGAATTAATTATTTGAAAATGGTTCAGTGTAGTGATTTGAAATGTGTACTAGTGACTTGAAAATAATTAAGTGTAGTGCTTTACAATGTGAATTAGTTATTTAAAAATGGTTAAGTGTAGTGACTTGAAATATGTGCTAGTGAGTTGAAAATGGTTAAGTGTAGTTACTTGAAAATTGTCAAGTATAATGACTTGAAATATCAATTAATTAGCTATTTGAAAATGATTAAGTGTAGTGACTTGGAAATGATTAAGTATAATTATTTGAAATTGCGAACTTGTGACTTAAAAATGGTTAAATGCAGTTACTTGAAATTGTGAACTTGTGACTTGAAAATGATTAAGTGTAGTCACTTGAAATGTGTACTAACAACTTAAAAATAATAAAGTATAGTTACTTGAAAATGATTAAATATAGTGACTTGAAATGTGAATTAGTTAATTGAAAATAGTTAAGTGTAGTGATTTGAAATGTGTACTAGTGATTTGAAAATATTATAAGTGTAGTGACTTGCAATGTGAATTAGTTATTTGAAAATGATTGTGTAGTGACTTGAAGTGTGTAGTAGTGACTTGAAAATGGTGAAGTGTAGTTACTTGAAATGTGAGTTAGTTATTTGAAAATGGTTAAGTATAGTAATATAAAATTATAATATCAACCCCACTCTTCTATTTCATGTTCAATTAATGTAAGAGAATAACAAGATTTTTATTGAAATAGATCTTTCTGTTATTTTACTACATTGTTGCCAATACTCTTTTTGTATTTGTCTTTTTCCTATTGCAACTCTAATCTTGTCATTTGTCTTCTGTGTATTTTGTTGTAGCATCAAGCAATTTAGTACAAGCGGCCTCTTGTGGTGGAGAGGTCTTGCTCGACTGTTGGAAGTTAAAGGATTTGTTAAATGATGAACGCTCATCTCAAGAAGACAACCAAGAGGATGAAAGTGATTCTAATCTTGATAACATAGATGAAAGTGATTCTGACCTTGATGGTTGGTAGTTTTATTGAGGATTCAAGTTTGAAATATTTTGTTTTGGACCATATAAGAATCATACATTATTGATGTGGATGTTTTGAATTATGTTTTTTGTTAGCTGTAATAATTTACATTAGACTTGTATTGAATGATGTTTTTGAGAATTATTGAAGGTTTTGAATAGATTTTTGATTAATTGTGAAATGTTTTTAGTAATTTACGTGTGAATTATTACTTGAAAATTTTCATGGGGATGTACATACTAAATATTCATGAAAATTTTCTTGAAAAAATTTGTTCTTGCGGATTTACTTGGGGCATTTCATACGAATTTTCTTGCGAAATAGTTCGTGGGGAATAATTTGTGAATTTTTTCGTGGAAATCCGCAGGTAAAATTTCTTTTTATGAAATTTTACTAAATAATTCATGCAAATTTTGATAGTTAATCGCAAATAACTTACCTGCGGATTTATTTCCGCAGCTAAATTACCTAGGGATTTACTTGAGAATCTTCGTGGAGAATAATTTGTGAACTTTTTCGTGAAAATCCGCAGGTAAAATCCCTTTTATATGAAATTTTACCAAATAATTCATGCAAAATTTTGATAGTTAATCGCAAATAAATCCGCAAATAACGTACCTGCGGATTTATTTTCGCAACTGAATTACCTAAAAATTTTATAAATCCGCAGGTAATAATTACCTACGAAAGTATTTCTTTTGAATTCTAATTGATAAGAAAATCCGCAGGTAATCAAATTACTTGGGAATTTTACCACATTATCCCTATGAAAATCTCCAGGTAATAAGCACTTTTCTTGTAGTGCAAGCCACTAGTACTTAGCTTACTGATGGATATACTTTGATGGCTACGATCCATGCATGTTGTCAAATTGAGTTCATGCATACATTAGAGAAAAAGAGATTCACGCCATTTCAAAAGAAAATTGATACTTCAATTTGAGTGAGCAAACTGAATTCCTACTTTAATTTGTAGAAATTAAAAACTTTTTGGCAACAGTTACCCACTTATCCTTTTATTAACCCTACCAACTGCCGCCATTTTGGATCTTCTTGATCTGCTTTCTTTTTAGGTGGCTTCCTTCAACAAGAATGAAGCCAAGCCAAGGGTCGGTAGCTGGAAGGGTTCCAAAAAGATCTCAATCAAAAGGCAAAGTCAAGGTTTAATAATTATGAATTAGAGATTTTAGTCCTTTGAAATTATTGAATAATAAATTATTAATTTATACATATTTAATGAGTTTCTTAATTAAGATTAACACTGAATTTGAACCAAAAATATTATTGGGTTCTGTTAACCCGCTTCTTATACTCTATCTCCGTCCCTCATCTCGTTTCATAAAATAGTTACATTTGATTAAAGGACTTTGTGCACATGTTTATGGAGCTTAATTAATTAATTTTTACGTGCAAACTATATTAAAAGAATTTTTATATTACTAGATCATCCAAAATATTGCCATGAAAATTGTCCATAAAAGTGGAATAACTTGAACAATGCGTTAGATTACCTGAAAGACTGCTACACAATAAGTTAAATCATATTAATGATACTGGAAGAGTAGCATGCCCATGTCAGCACGAGTCCAACATTAAGATATTTATTTGTCTTTTCAATCTTAATATATTTAAATAATATTTTTTAATAAAAAGATTGCATATGTTTTCTAGGATTCATCCGGAATCTGGCATGTGTTCAACATATGTTATTTTAATATATATTTAGATAATTTAAGTTGTTAACTATTGTAATTTATAATAATTTTTATGTAATTTTCAAATTAATATATGTTACTTTTCCTGTCCAAATTTTTGTGGCATTGATAGTCAATTATATTTTAACAATAATTTAAGTTTTTAATTATTGCGGTTTATAATACTTTTCTTCTATTCCAATTTCAGTGACACTAATATAATTTCAAATGTCGACCAAATATTTAATATCTTTTAAATTTTGTAAGTTGTTAATTATTGTGATTTCTCGTATTTTTCATGTAATTTTTTTGAAATTTATAACAGATTAAATTGTTTTTAGATATTTTAAGTTGTTAACCATTATAATTTATAATACTTTTTATGTAATTTTTGAATAATATATGCTACTCTCCTTGTCCAGAATTTTGTGTCGACGATAGCCAGTTATATTTTAAAAATAATTTAAATTTTTTATCATTGTGATTTATAATATTTTTTCTGTTTCAACTTATGTGACACAATGCTTAAATGACCATAATAATTAATTAGGGGTGATATAGTAAAATCATGACTGAAGCAGCGAAGCATAAATGTCTTAAATAACTTACAACAACTAATTAGAAGTGACATAGAGAAATTACTATAAAAAATACTTGGGAAAAATTTAAGTGGGCCTCACATAAAACGTCAAGTTAATTTAAAACATCAAGAGTTAATTTATCATTTTTATATCTATTTTATTTTTATTAAATATTATTAATTTTTTAATATTTAAATAACTTATAATAATTAATTAGGGGTGATATTTAGTAAAACTATGGTTGAAGCAGCTGAAGCAGACATGTCATAAGCGTCCATTTTACTTTTTTTTATTAAATATTATTAATTTTAATATATAAATGAATTATAATAATCAATTAGTAGTGATATAATAAAATCACGATTGAAGCAACTTAATCAGACATGTCATAAATATTTTTTTTTATGTTTTTTAATTAAATATTATTTATTTTTAATGCATAAATAACTTATAATAATTAATTATAGGTGATATAGTAAAATCATGAATTCAATATTATTAATTTTTTAATATATAAGTGACTTATATTAATTAATTACGGGTGATACATTAAAATCACGATTGAAGCAGCTGAAACAGAAATCAGTCAACTTTTTTTTTTTTTGTTAATTATTGTTATTTACGGTGCTTTTTATTTCATTTTCAAATTCAAATAATATATGTTGTTTTATATCTTCTTCTGTCCCGTCCCAATTTATATGACACTAATATAATTTTGATAGTCAATCAAATATTTTATGTTGACATATCATTTTATTATTCTTGATTTTCTAATACATAAATGACTTATAATAAGGGGTGATATAATAAAATCATCGTTTGAAAGACGACAATTTAATTTAAAATATCAAGAGTTAATTTCGCATTTTATGTCTATTTTATTTTTTATTAAATATTATTTATTTTCTTAATACCTAGATGACTCATAATAACTAATTAATAGCGATTGATTATGTTATTACTATAAAAAATAATATTTTAAGTTATTAATAATTGTGATTTGTGGTAACAAATTAGTTTTGAACATGATAGACAATTAAATAAATAAAAAAATTTACTTTCAATATGTAGTTATAGTTAATTAATATAAATTAATAGAGTATATTAACTATTAAATCATTATGATGAAACAATGGAATTATTATATATTTTGGCATGCTATATAATTAAGTGAAAGTAGGTGGGTTTATTTGGTCAATATGAAAATAATTATAAATCACCCAATTGGTCGATGAATACACGTGGAAATTTATTTACTTAAAATGCCCTAAAAGGCCATGATGGGGAGCCACGTGCAGGAGGCCATATCCATTATTGAAACTGTATACCACTTGGACATGTGGCAGTTATGGGCCATAAGTTTGTAGATATCTACTCTAATTTTCATTGAATTTCTTGTTGTTCCAAAAGTCCATTTGAATTTTCATTGAATTTTTTATTATTTCAAAAGTCTGTTTGTAAGTAATTTTTCCTTGAAATTTATTACCTTTAATTAATTATTTTAAGTTATTTAAATATTAAAAATTAATATTAAAAAAATATATATATTAAAAATAAATATTTTATGTTGGCATATCATTTTATTATTCTTAATTTTCTAATACATAAATAACTTATAATAAGGGGAGATATAGTAAAATCATTATTTGAAAGACGATAATTTAATTTAAAACATCAAGAGTTAATTTCGCATTTTATTTCTATTTTATTTTTTATTAAATATTATTTATTTTTTTAATACCTAGATGACTCATAATAATTAATTAAAAGTGATTGATTACGTTATTACTATAAAAATTAATATTTTAAGTTATTAATTATTGTAATTTGTGGTAACAAATTAGTCTTGAACATGATAGCCAATTAAATAAATTTAAAAAATTTACTTCCAATATGTAGTTATAGTTAATTAATATAAATTAATAGAATATATTAAATATTTAAACTATTATGATGAAACAATGAAATTATTATATATTGGGGCATGGTATATAATTAAGTGGGAGTAGAGAGGTTTTTTGGTAATTACATGAGAGGCCACCTCTCCTATATAATACTAGAGGAGCATGGCCTGTGTCAGCACGGACCCAATATTAAGATATTTATTTGTCTTTTCAATCTTGATATATTTCAATAATTTTTTTTAATAAAAGGGATTGCATATGTTTTCTAGGATTCATTCGGAATCTAGCATGAGTTTAAAATATGTTATTTTAATACGTATTTAGATAATTTAAGTTGTTAACTATTTTAATTTATAATATCTTTTATGTAATTTTTAAGTTAATATACGTTACTTTTCTTGTACAAATTATTGTGGCATTGATAGTCAATTATATTTTAAAAATAATTTAAGTTTTTAATTATTGTGATTTATAATACTTTTCTTCTATTCCAATTTCAGTGACACTAATATAATTTCAAGAGTCGACCAAATATTTTATATCTTTTAAATTTATTAAGTTATTAATTATTGTGATTTCTAATATTTTTCATGTAATTTTTTTGAAATATATAACATATTAAATTATTTTTAGATATTTTAAGTTGTTAACAATTGTAATTTATAATACCTTTTATGTAATTTTTGAATAATATATGCTACTCTCCTTGTCCAGAATTTTGTGTCGACGATAGCCAATTATATTTTTTAAATAATTTAAATTTTTTATCATTATGATTTATAATATTTTTTCTATCTCAACTTATGTGGCACAATGTTTAAATGACTATACTAATTAATTAGGGGTGATATAGTAAAATCACGACTGAAGCAGCTGAAGTAGAAATCAGTCAATTTTTTTTTTGTTAATTATTGTTATTTACAGTACTTTTTATTTCATTTTCGAATAATATATGTTGCTTTATATCTTCTTCAGTCTCGTCCCAATTTATGTGACACTAATATAATTTTGATAGTCAATCAAATATTTTATGTTGACATATCATTTTGTTATTCTTATTTTTCTAATACATAAATGACTTATAATAAGGAGTGATATAGTAAAATCATTGTTCGAAAGACGAAAATTTAATTTAAAACATTAAGAGTTAATTTCGTATTTTATGTCTATTTTATTTTTCATTAAATATTATTTATTTTCTTAATACCTAGATGACTCATAATAATTAATTAAAAGCGATTAATTATGTTATTACTATAAAAATTAATATAATTTTATCATATTCAAAAGTAATCATCGATAATTCACCGGAATAGTATATTAATTAAATACGGGATGCTATATTTGCATATACAAAATATGATATTATTAAACATTATTGGATAGTGCATTATATATATCTTTCACAATAATAAAATTTTACTATATATTTTTCTTTATTTCTTTTTAACTTGATACATATTGACCCAACACAAATTCTAAGAAAATATTCATTAGAAATTTATTTTATTAAATTAAATATCTTAATTTTGTAATTTAAAAATTTAAAGTTAAGTTTAAATATTAGTATTTCTATATACGGAAAAAATAATTTTAAAATTTAAACTTACTAAAATAAATAAAAAAATTATTTTTTATATAAAATTCAATTAAAATGATAAAATTGATTTACTTTAACTTTTTAGTTGCAATTAATTAAGATAATTTTTTATTTTGTCATAATTTATGATGCACCGATAAAATTTTGAGAGTTGAATATAACTTTTATCTATTTTTAAAAAAGTATTTTAACTTGTTAATTATTGTGATTTATAATAATTTTTACGTAATTATCAAATAATATATTTACTCCTTGTGTCCCAATTTATGTGGCTTCGATACAATTTTGAGAGTCAATTAAAATTTTTATATATCTTTTAAATATTTTAAGTTGTTAATTATTATTATTTGCAGTACTTTTTCTTTTATCTCAATTTATGTGGCATTGATAAAATAATGAGAGTCATAAATTTTTTATATGTCTTTTAAATATTTTAAGTTATTTATTATTGTGATTTGTGGTAACAAATTAGTTTTGAACATGATAGTCAATTAAATAAATAAAAAAATTTAACTTCCAATATGTAGTTATAGTTAATTAATATAAATTAATAGAATATGTTAAATATTTAAATTATTATGATGAACTAATGGAATTATTATATATTGGGGCATGGTATGTAATTAGATGGGAGTAGAGAGATTTTTTGGTAAGAGTCAATAAAATTTCTATATGTCTTTTAAATATTTTAAGTTATTACTTATTGTGATTTGTGGCAAAAAATTAATTTTGAACATGATAGACAATTAAATAAATAATTTTTTTTTACTTCTAATATGTAATTTTAGTTAATTAATATAAATTAATAAAATATATTAAATATTTAAATCATTATGATAAAATAATAAAATTATTATATATTGAGGTATGATATGTAGTTATGTGGAAGTAATTGGATTTTTTGGTAATTGGAAGAGGTGGTTTTAATAGAATATATTAAATATTTAATTCATTATGATGAAACAATAAAATTATTATATATTGGGCCATGATATGTAATTAAGTGGGAGTAGAGGTTTTTTTTTGTAAGAGTCAATAAAATTTCTATATGTCTTTTAAATATTTTAAGTTATTAATTATTGTGATTTGTGATAACAAATTAATTTTGAACATGATAGACAATTAAATAATATTTTTTTTACTTCCAATATGTAGTTATAGTTAATTAATATAAATTAATAAAATATATTAAATATTTAAATCGTTATGATAAAATAATAAAATTATTATATATTGGGGCATGATATGTAATTATGTGAAAGTAATTGAGTTTTTTTTGGTAATTGAAAGAGGTGGTCGAAACCACCTCTTCTATATAATAGAAAAGAAAAGAAATAGAAAAGAAATACAAATATGAACTTTTTATGCTTGTCATTATAAAATAAAATCTATTGCTATAATGAGAGTACTCCAGAAAATTCAACAAGAATGTTAGCAAAATGAGGAAACAAATGAGCACATTATGTCGACATTTTCTTCAATATATTTCTAAGGAGACGATTACTATGAATGACAGAGACCAAAATGAAGATATACCGCAGTTTAATTTATGGCAGATTGAGTAGGAATTCAATTTTTTTAGACGACCACCCGCTCTGGCCTCTATTTCTTCTGTCATTGTCCCCGGCCTGTGGACTATACCAAATTTTACTGTCACATGAGCTACTGATCTTTCATTCTGGTCTACTTATTCACCTTTGATTTATAGTATAATCCAAATATAAATATAAATATAAATATGGCTACACCTCAGCTCTTAAGAGACAAGATATACTTTTTTTTTTCCTTACAAATACAAATTCATGTCGTGATTGCTGAAAATAGTAAACGTAAATATTTAATTGTCGAGATTCATATTTTTTTAAAGTTATTCTAGTTGTAGGATCTTTTGTATTATCCAGGTTACTTTCTGTAATGATCAAATATGTGAAATCTTTTATTTTTGTGTGTTTTGATTATTTTATTCTTTTTCATAGTTGTTACATGTTGATTGTGAGATATAGGGATGGTTGACACGGTCCTCAATGCGTTCAGAAATGATTTGAGAGAGTTTTTGACTCATAGGTTTTAAATGCCATTAGTTTGACTTCGGTCAACGTCTTGTGTTTCGAATGTCGGGATGGTGATTTGGACAACTTCATTAGATTCAGAACATGATTAATAGCGGGGTTGATTCAGATTTGGGATCTTTATTTTGCATTTCAAACCTTGTTGTGAAAACTAATTTGAATAAGTTTTTAGGAGTTTATTTATTGAAAACGATCTACTTCAAAAATTTGACGTCACCATAGAGTCTGGAACATCGAAAATACCCTAGTAACATACATGATTTATATTTTCTTGGGATCCCGAACGAATCTCGAGGGATCGATCAACAAATTTGCAACTTAGCAAAGTTGCTGATCGATGCAATTGATATCTGGTGCAGGCGCTTTACCGCCTGGCTCCACTTAAGAAGTCGCTGCTTTACAATATGACACCTCTTTAGCAGTTATTTAGCCACTAAAGCGACCATCGCTGAAGCAGTATATACGGTACATTTTGCATTTTTCCTTCATTTTTGGACTTTCAAGCTTCGGGTTTTGACAATTTTAAGGATTTTCTTCATCATTTGAGCTTGGGTAAGCTCCAAACTCTTATTTTCACTAATTCTCATTGACTATATCTTCAAAAACACTCTTTAATCTCGATTTTAAAATGAATTTTAGGGATTTTGCTGGTAAAGCTTAAAAATATCTTTTCTTCAATTTGAATCTTGTTTTAGACTTGTTTTTGCTTGGATTTTCAACTAAACTCCTATAAACTTGAGGAACTTGTTTTTAAAATAAAATTTTGAGTTTATCTCTTTCATTTTCGAACTCATTTTTTGAACTCGCTTTGAACCGGACTTAAAGATGGCCAATATGGGTATCATTAGCTTTCTTTTAACGTATAGATGCTATATTTGATGTTTTAGTTGATTTCAAGACCATTCAAAAGGAAAAGATTATGTGTTGAAGGCTTTAGACTCGGATTTCGTCACTTCGAGGTAATGTATGGCATAATTTTTTCCAGACTAACTGGATAGTTATTAAATAAGTAAAGTCTGCTATTAGTTTGGAAAATTAGCCATAGGAGTTGTATTTCAAGATTATGTGATATTGTGTGTGGGGCTTATATGCCTATTGTTGTTGACTTAAGATATTTTATATTATGCGTTGCTCATGCGGGGGGCATTATTTGACTTTCATAGTCCTTATTTGTGCATTAATTATCTTATTCCTAATGTGATGTCTGTGCGGGTCTTGAATAAATATTATAGGTCTTTTTTGAGCATTGTTTGTCTTTATCATGATAGACATATCCGAGTTAGGAGTTTGATGTGATAATTATCGGTCATAACTAAAGTTTAAAATAGTTAATAGTTACAACTAAGGATTATATTAAATAGTTGAATATACATTTCTTTTGTATTTGTATGTTTTTATATTTCGAAACTCATATACAAATCTCTAATTTCAGGACTAATATACGCTTGTATTTTTATACAAAGTAAATTTGAGGCTCATATATAAATCTCTATGATGAGTTTGTATTTGTATATAGAATGTATAATTTGCATGTTTAGTTATTAAACTATAATTACGTCATGTAATTAGGTAAACTTTAGCCATGTTGCCTTATTTATTGCCTAATTTTAACTATTTCTGAAATTTTTGCTTTAGTAATATAAGATTCGTTATTTTGAAATATATGTATAATTTTATGTAGGTATTATTTATACAGGGTTTAATTATTTATGCATTAATTATCTCCCTTTTTATCCTGCGTAGAATAATACACAGATTCTCTCATAACATTATACATGTATTATGTGAGTTTCTAAATTGTAAATCAAATATCATGTTAATTTTATACAGGAATAACTTACTTTATAATTTATATCAGAGATAACATCACTTTTGTGTTTGTGTGATTTTCATACCTGCATAACTCACATCTAATCCTAATATCAAACTAATTATAATTTCACATCGATCGTATATATGAAAATTCTTTACATTACCCCCCCGCCCCCTTTTATTTGCTCTCTTTTTCCGCAGGTTAATTGATTAAGTTTTAAAGCTAAAATATTAAATTAATTTAATATTTTAAAATTAAAATTTAGATATTCAAAAATTATATGAAAAGTATTATAAATTGTAATTTTTCTTTTTTTCAACTTAATTAAGAAATACATCTTAAAATGTTGGTCAAAACTTATATCATTTGACTCTAAAAATGAAAAGGAAGCAAATAAAAAGAAATTGAAGGAGTATAAGTTGTGCTATATATATAAACAAACACAATGATCGGAACGTGCTATTTTAATTAAGGAAAATTTAAAAGAGATAAATTCAAATATATACGATAAACTAATTAGTTCACAATAAATATGATTATGTTTTTACTTTACTTTACTACTATACAGAAGAGGCCGTGCTTAGGACGACCAATGGCAAGGTCGTTAATGAGCTCAAATACATGGACAAATATTAAATGTCAATAAAAATATTTATTGCTCTCAAGATAATTCTGGAAACCTTCATTTCCCATCACTAATTCTTCAATTCCAATTCCTTTTCAATGTCGCCTAAGGAAGAGAAGGTTCCATTCGACGTCGTCGAACTCGATTATAAAGATGGCGATGGCGTTACTGTCGCTGGAATGACAAAACTGGACATGCCTCACGGTGGTAAATCGCCGGTAATAGAAATCGTAATCCCGTTGTTTCACCGGATTTTCTATTTTTTCCTACTATATAGAAAGGTGAGTGGAGGAAATGACCAAGGATAGTTTTATAATTTTACATAGTAATATCTCTGTCAAATAATCTCTGATATGTGCTAAAATATTTATGCATTTTTTTCTAATGCATCCGATCAATAGTAATGAAATTTGGTGAGTATTTGGTAGTTGTCTATTCTTTTGGTTAGTTTCACATGATTATATTTAATTTGTACATTGATGCACTAAATATTTTTGATAATATGCCCAAATCAATTGATGTTTTCTTTATTGTTTCTCTTTTGTCAATGAATTCTGCAATAGTGATGGTTTATTTATTCTGAGGTACATTTAGCTAAAGCGTACTTCTAAAGACTGTAAATTTCTTGTTCTATAAGATTTTTACCCTTTTTTAGTGTATGTGCATTTCTTTTTTGCAAATTTTCATGGGTTTGGTTTCAATTTTTCTGAATTTGGGATGGTTTTGTGATGTTAAGGTCCCTTTATCCAAAGGGCACTTCTGACATAGGAGGAAAAGAAAGTGCCTTACAAGATGATCTATGTCAATGTTAGTAACAAGCCCAAATGGTAAAATTTGAAGTAAATTCATTTTTTTGGTTTGTTTGTTTGTTTCAAAGGTTACATTTTTTCATTATGACTGTGACAATTTTGTTCTGGGGTTGTGGTTTTAGGTTCCCGGAGGTGAATCCAGAAGGAAAAGTTTCAGTGATCAATTTTGGTGACAAATGGATCCCAGATTCTGATGTCATTGTTGGGCTTCTTGATTGTCTCTCATTGCTCCCCCGAATTTGCCTCTGTGTATGTTTTCTTTCTACATCTCCATGTATTTAAATAAGTTTTTATATTGTCTACATTTCTCTCGACCTCGACTAACTCCAACGGATACCTGACACCAACATCACGATCACTGACCATGTTATTTTTTCCACCAAAGCTAGGATAGGTCGAAAAAAGTGAGAGTAGCAGCTTGGTTTCAACATGGCTGGTTAAAGTCATTAAATTTTAATAAAAAAATTATCCACCAGAACAGTTGGCTATCTAGAATTTTCTTCCATATCCATTCTCTTCTTTGCTTTCTGTTCTTCTCTTTCCGGTCTTAGTTTGGAACATGTTCTTCCACTCAACTTTCTCAATTTTGTTAGTAATTGTTTTCGTCTAATTTGTTTTTTAATCTGTTGGTGGCTTTAAAAGTTGGCGATGCCAGAAGCAAGGCACGTATAGTCTTGGGTGGTGAAAGGATATACTCAATAAGTGACAAGCCCAAAAGGTAATGTTTTCTACTCCTGCAACTATGTAGGAGATATCCATCAGATGTTATGCACTTTATTTAAAAAAAGGAAATTATTTGATGTCGTATAATGCTTTTATGATGAGTTTCTCATTAAGATCATATCTTATTTCATATTTCAGGTGCCTTTTAATCTGCATGGACCTCATGGTGTATCGAGGCATCTAAAATATCTGCTCGAGACAAATGGATCAGCTATGGTCTGTGCAGCAGAGGGAGCTGGGCAGGTTAGTTACGTCATAATCATGGTAACAGTTTCAACACTGATATACTGCCACGCTTTAAATTTAAGAAATGTTCTCTTCGGTGTTACCATTCACTAAAGAACTTGCATGACAATTAAAAACTGGGTTAATTCATGCTGTTGATCTTTCATCCTCATCAAAATTTTCTTTCCCTGCCATACTGAAGGGCACATTGTCGTTATTTTAGTAGTAATCTATCTGTGAGGAACCTATAATGCATTCAAATTAAATGATGCGTTTTTAATTAGCCAAGACAATCTAGAAATTTTATATAATTATCTGTTTTGCATCTGTGATGCAGCTTTATGGTTGGATTTGATGCAGTGGCTCCTATGATTTTCTGATCTATTTTTCCCTCTTCTTACAGAAGTTGTTGCCTTTTGTTTAAGCGCAAGCACAAGCTGATTCTATTTATTTTTTTGAATTTCCAACTTCAACATGCTCTAAAGACAAAAGTGTAACATAAACTACTCCGGTTGAGTGTCATGATGACTATGGAATACTAACTCCTAATAAGTGAAGGGAAGCAGGAAAAAAAACAAAAATAGATAAATATTTCTTGATTTGAAAGCCAGCTGTTAGTTAGGACTTATTGTTTCCTTCAAAATCTTGCAATTTTAGCTACGGTCTTTCCTAATGTGAAAGCTGGGTTGGACAGAAGACTTATCCCAAAACGTTGTTTTCGTGCTAATGATAAAGTTGCAACACGTTACCATATTACAACATTACCTGGGGTCTTCCGTCCATACTGCCTTTGTTGTCCTGTCTGAATTCTTTGACATATTTCGTTTACTTTTTGTCAAGCCTTTTTGCTTGATTATCCTTCGCAATGATCAACTGTTGTATAAATGGTGAAGCCAAACTGTTCAAGGTTAATGGTGCCTTATGGTGCCTTTTCTTTGTATGTCTTAATTTATCTTACCAATACTATTTGGGAGAAACTAAACAACCAGTGAGTCATTGTTAGGGGATACTGCAACTTAATATTGTATGGTAGTTTTCTTCTGTTTTAATGTGCTATTATTTTGCATCTTATAACTCAAGAATATTTACCGAACAGTTTTTGTTTTATAGGGCTAATGCTCAACAGCCTAAGCTTTTCGTTGGGATGATCCTCATTCTCATTTTTGCTGAAGCTTTGGCTCTTTATGGGCTTATTGTTGCCATTATATTGTCTTCCCGAGCTGGGCAATCCAGAGCAGAGTGAAGTTGGCTTATCAACTCTATTCTTACTGTGGTATACGTGCAACTTTCAGATTGGGTGGACATGGGCCATGGCAAAAAAGAGTTAATATCAACGCGATCACTTCAAAAATAGACGAGTCGACCTACAAAGGCCAGATTGTTGATAAACAACGCCTCTGAAAAACAAAGAAAAAAACAAAAAATATAAACTCATGATACTACGGAATGAAGAGGTATTCCGTATTTGTCATTGTACTCATTAATACATCCATGTTAGTAGTTCTCTACATTTCCATGTCTGTTTTCTTACTTAAGATGTTATTATGCCGATGAAATAGGAACAGGAGGATATTGAATTTGATTTTGATTAGTTTCAAGTTTAAACAGCCCTATATATAGGAGCCATATGTGTAAAGATAGTCAATAGACCATAGACAATAATGAACAGAATTATGTCATTCACAGGTAAAATTCGCAACAATCACTTGTAAAGTCCTATTTTTCTAATTCAAGACATTTAACATTTAATATATTTATCATACTATGAAGTTGGCAATAGTTTTCATTTTTGCGCTAATTCAATCTTGTGCTCTGGCTGGAGTTTTGTCCTGCTGCAGTTTCATAATTTTTTTTTTGACATAGGTAACTGTGCAGTTTCATAATTTTTTTTTTGACATAGGTAACTGTGCAGTTTCATAAAATTGTGATTAATAACATAGGATTAAATAAAAGAACAAATGAATTATACAGTTGGAGACCAAGTGATTGTGGGTTCTGATTCAGTAGTAAATACAAGAGTGTAAATCGTGACCTTCACCACTTCAAGAAAAGGTAGGACTGATGGAAGATGGAAATCCTTCATATTTAGTAGTTAATCTTAGGTTAATGATATGTAGTTTTGTACTATTAATGCTATTGTAAATATCAAACATTCTAACAAATTTCAAAAAGTTAGGGAAAAGTGTTGTGTTTCATGTTGTGAGATTTTTTTCCACTTCGGCAGAAACAAGGCAGCTGGAGTGATATAAAATGGAAGGTGGGAGCTACTTTATAACATACTTACATGGACGGGGTCAATGGGCGATCATGAAGGCCCATGGCCTAGGTTGGTGACCTCCATTGCACTTTGGAGGGGTGCCTGCCTAAGGTCGGCCCAACTGGTCGAGCCTACGTCATAATTTGTGGCAACGGGGGCCTGCGTTCACGCGGACCCAACCAATTTTAAGTCAAAATTATCATGATCCCTCAGCCCAGTTTCTTAGTGCCCTTTCGCTAACATAACTGGCGTTTCGGTATTGCACGTATAGCTAAAGCCATTGGAGAATTCTTCTCCAATAGGATCAAATCCAGATTCCAATGGTAATGAGTCTTCCCAAGAGATTTTCTCAATTTTCAAAGATGTCAATGTGGTTGAAGAAGATGAAAAGTTTCAGCTTGAGCAGAGGATTTTGAATTTCGAAGGTACTTTTTTTCTTGGGATATGTTTGTAATATGAACTTTGTTTTAAAAATTTTCATGATCTGAACTTTCTTTCTTTTTCCTCTCTTTTCCTCTTATGATTTTGCGGGTGAAATTGTGAGTTTGAGCATGTAGAGAATTGGGTGATTTTAATTTGGGAATGTGTATTGGGTTTTAATGTTAAGGTTGGTTTTGAGCATAACTTGTCAGTTTCGAATTCTTTGATCACGTTTAACTTGAGGCTGAATGATACTGTTTCAGCTAGGACAATATTTGATAGAATGCAGAGTAAAGATGTCGTTTCTTCGATAGCAATTCTAGATATGTATGTTCAGCTGGGAGAATTGGTAGAAGCTTGTCGTGTCTTGGATGAGATGCCAGAAAGAAATGAAATTTGTTGGAGAAGAGGCTGTGAATCTCTTCATTCGAATGGTCCAATAGGGGTTTAAAGTATATTTATTTAATATGCATATAAAGCTTGTCGTGTCTTGCATATTAAAATATATTTATGTTAGAAGTTATTACTCTCTCCCACTTTTTTAATTACTTTACTCTCTCCCTATTAATATACATAACATAGCCGACATATATATAACATTCTGTGTATATGTTGGGATTTTTGTAATATGTTTAGAGAGTTGGGATTTTTTGTAATATTTGAAACATTAGTTGTGTATTTGTGTAATTTTAAGTATTTAATATAATATGCAATAATTAGTTTATATTGATCTTTATATGCAACTTGATTATTATATTACATTCATAGCAAAATTACGCACTGGGCCCGTGCAAAGCACGGGTATACCTATCTATTATTTATATAAAAAATAGTCAGTTGTTTCTAGTGAAAATTATCTTGTATATATAGTTATTAGATTGTTTATTGCAAGTTATAGCAATACTTTTACATAATTATTGAATTAAAGATTTAATTGCAAGTTATAGCAATTCTTTAGAAATAATATTTTTTTAAAAATAAGTGGTTGTTATTATCTCCTATTTTTAGTCTTTAATATTCTATCTCTCCTCATTAACTCTATTGATAATTATGTTAAGAATAAATTTTGGTTTCAATAGTTATCTTTATTTATACTTTTTTTAACTTTATCAGTAAAGTAATAAAATTTGTTGTTAAATTAAGAAAAATTTGGTAAAATATTTCTACATTGATACACATTATTCCTTCAATTCTTCTTTCATTATTCGTAGACTTCATCTTTTTATCACAACAGTGACTTTCAATAAATAATAATAAAATAAAGCTATTTAAAAAAAAACATTCTTTTCTGATTTTTTTTTTTTAAATATGGCACATACTTTGAGAATTAACTTTGTCAAATAAAGTATTCCATAGGAAAAATGAAAAATTGGGAAGTAGAACATTGTAAAGAAATGTAACACTTTATCAATTAAAATTTTGACCCAGTTAATAGATTTAGTTTTATTATGTGTGAAAATTATATTTATATGTATTTTTAGATTGTTTATTGCAAGTTGTAACTATATTTTTGTATAACTATTGAACTATACTGATTGCAAAAAGCAAAATTAATATAGTGAATCAACACCAATATCAATCATGGCTAATACAAATTATCTTTTTATTGCAACAAAAAGTTATTTGATACCAAACAATTATCGGTTAGTTTATTTTCAATATGTACAATGATAAATTTTCATTAAATATCCATTACATACACTAAAAAAGTTATGTAATATACAACACCATTTTTTCGTATCAATTGTCACATTCATAAACTCATTTCATACAAATGTGACATATACGAAAATTCATCGGTACCAATTTTAATGTCAACTCCATACATTGAGCCTCCCCCACCCTCCCACCCCTAAAAAAAAAAATTTCTTAACTATGACAAGAGTATAAAATAACTTTAATAAAATTTATTAAAATAATTCGTGGATATCATATTATCTACCATTTTCATACACTAGAAACAGTTATAAGATATATCATTTATATAGAATCTTATATACCAATTTCATAAATTGAGACCCCAAAAAAGAAAAAATTATTTAAAATATGACTTCGTTATATATAAATTGATTTTAGCTTGGTTGTATAAAATAATACATGAATAATAGGTTGTATACAATTTACAAATTAAAAATAAATTATTAACATATAATATTTACTATCACCAATTCTATTGTGAATTCAAAATTCATGAATTAGAAATTAAAACAGAGATTGAGTAAAAATAAATTATGAAAAAAGAAGAAGTATTTGTTTTTCTTTTTTAAAAATGAATATAAATATAATTTAAGAAATAGAAAAAAGCATGCACATTAATAGGTTTCATAATTTTAGTCCACATAATAACTAACTCCTATTAAAATGGAAGTTTTTTAATTAGCATATAAAAAGATGTTTATTCTTAATTTTATTTATTATTTTTTTTTAAAAAAAATATTATTAATTGTAATTTAAGAAGTCTTGCTATGACTTGCAAGTTATAATCTAAGGAGGATATTTAGATTTTTTCCCCTTGTTTCTATTGCACCATAAAGGCTCAACCCAAACACCAAAAATATATCTGACCCACTCTCTATTTCCTTTTTAATTTTTCTGACCTCCTTTTTCATTTCTTTATTTTGTTCGTTCGTTTGTTGTTTTTTTAAACTTACTTTTTGTTTATTTGCTTTATGGATAAATGGCAATTTTTTTTTTGAGACTAATAATCTTATTAAACATCAAGAAAAATTCTTATTTAACTTCTCAAACTTGTATATCCGTTGTATGTGTGGTATCAATATTTGTATATATAATGTATCAATATTGTATATATGTGTATAAAAAATGTATCATTATTGTATAGATAGTTATGTAATGTATCGATATTGTAATAAGTCTATAATATATTAAAAGTGTGAAAATCCTTGAAAAAGTGATTTGAACTTTTTGCCTTCATTAAAAGCTCATGCTTTAGACAAAATCATCTTTTTACTATTTTTTAATTATTATAATATTTAAAATTAAGAAGTCTTGTAATAGATGGTAAAAGAAAAATGTTTCTGTAAACTTTCCCTTATAAAACACAAAAAAACAACAACAAGTAATTTCTTTTAAAAACGTTCTTTTTAGGAAAAGTTTCCTTTATAAATCAAAAAGTCATGTTTTTTTATAAAACCTAGATGGCGATTAATTTTCAAATAATTTTTGTTTAGGTTTGAATCACTTTAAAATAAGGATTCCTTTAACTAATTAAATAATGATAGTTGTTTTTCTTTATTTAAGTTTAGATTCTTCTATAGAATTTTCTTACCAATTGAAATCTTGATAGCATCTATATTAAAGAGATAAATTTACTTGCAATTTGACGTAAACTTTTTGAAGAATTTTAGTATTAGTATATTCTTGAAGTTTACAATACATATATAATTGATAACAAATGACAACATTTGTCCACAAAAGCCTCTAAAATCAGAATACCAAATAAAGTCGGGACATGCTCCCGACTATAGCCAAAGAAAATCCACAATTCTCAAAATACAAAAAAGAAACCTAATGAAATGACAAGTCTTTTTGAAAGATGGAAGCTCACTATTTCACAACAACTCAACAGACAACTGCACCACCTAAGGTTGCACGGGGTAACAGAAAAGTCTTTGGACCCTACATCATGAAAGGATGTAGCGTCCTAGGATGGTCAGTGGGATAAGAACAGGCATGTAACTCAGGAAAAGTGATAAAGTAATGCCATTTTCAAAATCAACCAAAATCGCATACACATACACTATATATATAAATATATATATATTTAGAATGTCGGGATAGGGAAAAGGGTCATGAACATGAGATTATAAAATATTAACCGGGACTGCATAGCTCTATCCGTCCTAAGGGCACCCATGGGCTATAGAGGTTCAACTCCTACTACTGAAAGGGCCCTAACGCGTGTTAACCGCACGAACGAAGGAAATTTGAAGGAGATTCAAAGGCACCAATGTTGTAGCCATCCCAAAAATATAACGTGTAAATCAAACATACGGTCATATAGACCCCATGCCGGAAAACGTGGTTTTTAATATTTTTCCCCTGAGACCTGCAACTTCACAGTGAGCTACACAACCCCCTTTAAGCCCAAATCAAAATTATATTTCATATAATCCAAACCATAAGCCAGGGAGTCTTATATTAAGGCATTTACCACTTGGTATCATCATACCAATTATACTCTTAAGCTTATATAATCATACTTATCCATTTCAATTAACCGATTGACTCCCAAGTTCCTTTAAAAATCTAAATCCATGTCCACCAAGGGCTTTCAAATCCGTTTTTATCCATTTGTCCGTTGATGTAATGCAATAGTTTCAAAAGTGAGTTAAATCATGCAAATTCTACATTTAAAATCAAAATCATGCAGATGGGTTGGAGTTAATGCCATCACCAAGCCAAAATCCATCAATTTGGGGAAACCCGTGTTCCCGATGCTAAATTCCATAATAATAGACCCATTCATTCCCAAAAATCATCAATTCCAGTGTATAAAAGACATTTAAACCATGGGAAGTATAATTCAAGTGATAATCATCAAAAGCCCTCAACCCAATTTCAAACCCAACAACTAAATCACATGAACAATGATCAAAACACATGCCATAGATAAAATTCAAATTAGAGATGAGAGACATGCCTGAAACACTAAAGAATCTGAAAAAAATTATCACGATCCAAAAACGAGGGTCATGATGGCACTTATCGCGGTACACTTTAATAAGTAAGCCTATCACCCAAACGGATACAAAAAAGGGAAAAGAAAGAAATATCCCAAGATAAGGCTTCTAGAATGAAGCTGAACCATATAAGTAATCATAAGAATGCGGAAAGAACTTATCCAAAATACCAATCATGCCCAAAACCAGGTGTCAATTGTGTAGGAACTACTAATACAATCCAAGAGTCAAATATGTCGAAAAAATAACCACAAAGGAATAATATATGTCTCCGAATACTAATAAAGACATAACTACTGTAGAAAGATAGAGGTGAACTTCGGACGCATGAATGCCCAACCGCTACCTTGGAAGCTCCAACAATTGCCCGAGTCAATCAAGTTGAGCGCACTCGAGCTAGGACCTGCACCAAAAAGGTGCAGTAGGTATGAGTAGGGTCAACTTATACTCAGTAGGTATCATAGGCCAACCAAGTAAAGTAGTAAATAAAGCATACAAAATATACACTAAGGGAACGCCACCTGTAATCAGAAAATGTCCTACAATGATAGCCCACACCGCTTGCACTAACAGTTCTAATATATCACATATATTATAATATCACACCAAGATAGAGAAAAGTACGTATTATATCACATATAAGAAGAACAAGGGGGGACATGTATATACAAGATCATCTAATACAACACAACATAACACAATAAAGTAAGTGCAATGTATATGATGATGAAGATGATGCACAAGGTCATCGCACAACCTCCGAGATCATTGCACAATCCCCGTATACATACACCTACGGAGGCAAGCCTCCCAACGCAGGACCCATTGGGGGTTCGTCAACCCATATACAATCCACATATCTCATATCTCCTTTTTGGCACCTCTCTAAAAGGGTTTTATAAAGTGTTACAATATCTCCTCCCTAGCACATCCCTCGGGGAGAATTTTAAAAAGGTGTTGCCAGTATTTCTCAGATGTTGCCACGGTGGTACCAATATTTCATGAATGAGTATGATATGAGGATGTAATTCTCACAACCAATCACAATGAGTATTTTCACAACTAACCACAATGATTTATTTCCAGAACATGTGAGCCAATATCCACTCATTATTTCAGTTTCATCCACGAATTTCCACATGTCTCATATGCCAAATAAAGTATGAATATAATCACCATACACCAATGGTACCATATTAAGCATCTTAACAACAAAATACAATTAGTCACATGTATTTAAGGCTATTAATATTACATAGGATCCCACACGGTCACACATATCACATAATAACTCAATTTCGATAATTACATCACATATAGGCCCCTACACAGGCACAACACATAAATAACCATTTTTCATGATTAGTTTCCATCCTTAACATGCATTTTGTATCATCATTTACTACCCAACCTAGTCTGAAAGAGTTAAGCCATAACCTACCTCAAAAGCTGAAACCGGTCCGCTACACTTTGAACCCACGGCCTTGCTTTTCATGAATGATCCCAAACTGCACTAAAAATATCAAATATGAATTCTACGCATCAAAACAAAACCAACGACACCCATATTGACTACTTTTGATTTGGGGTCAAAATGTATCTCCGAAATGGAGTTTCAAAAAAGAAGGGCAAAATAAGAAATTTACTTCAAAAACATGTTCTTCATATTTTTAGAAAGCTACATCTAAAAATCCAAGTTAAATCGAGTAAAAAATGAGGTTCAAATAGAAGAAAAACCATTTTTGAGCTTTACCGGGTAAATTTTTTAAAATCCGGGTTAAAATCAAGAATCGAAGTTGTTTTGATGGTTAAATTGATGAAACCTAGTAATTATAAGATAAAAATATTATTCAAGTGGAAATGAGTGAAATTGGGGTTTAAAATCAAGCCCTAAGATTATGGTGTTTTGAGAAATTAATCAAGAAATTACTAAGAAAATAGTGAATTCTTACCTTAAATCCGTAATAAACCAAGAAATGAGTTTTAATCTAGCTTCCCAAACCCCCACAAACTTCACTTTTAAACTCCCATACTATTTTAAGGTTTAACTCTCTAGAGACAAGATGGAAAATAAGCAAAATAGGTTCAAAAACTGGTATAAATAATGCAGATTTTTCTGCACATCTTTTGCAAAAAAACTATTTTTTTTGGTCCAGTTCGAACTTCGACGGTGTGTCCGGGATTCGTTCGAAATTCGATACATGCAAACGAACTATGCAACCATACTAAATTCGACATTCTGGACGCGATGACGATATCATATTTTCAAAAAAATATTATTTTCACAAAGTTGGCCCCCAAAATCCGAAATCACAATTTTTTAAATCGAGGGTCAAAATGATATTTAAAAGCCGTAAAATCATAACAAATTTGCCAACACCCAAAAATCGATATTTCAAATCTTTTGGTGAATTCAGATTTTCCATCCGAGGTCATTTCGATCAAATTTAGGTCCCACACTCATATTTTTAATTTTTTAATTTTTAGATCAATAGGTCGAAATAAGCTCGAGTGCATCGGGACCCAAACCAAAGGCATACCTAACCTAAAATCGATATTCTGGAGCTTCTGGCAGAGTCTGTTTGTCCATCCATCACACGGATTAAAAGATATCCACATAAGTCCAAAATAAGGCTCTCGAAGCCATCAAAAACCACAATATTGCATAACTGATACCAAAATGCATCGAAAATTATGTCATTTACTCCCACACCCCATAAATACCATAATGCAACTACGGGGAGGGGTAAAATAGTCAAATCACACCAAATCACAAATTTCACATATTTCACACCTCCTAAGTAGCTTTATCTGCAGGTCGATGTCGCCACTGGACCTTAACCACAGGGATCACTCTAGAGCGCAATCGTCTAACATCCCTAGCCAAAATGGAGATCGGTTCCTCAACAAACGACAACCGCTCATCTAGCTGAGCTGACTTCCAATGAATAATATGAACTCATCTGAAATATAGCGATGAAACATAGAAACATGAAAAACTGGATGAACAACTGATAGATCAGGGGGCAAAGCCAACTCATAAGCCACATCACCAACAATCCAAAGAATCTCAAATGGACCAATATACCTGGGGTTAAGCTTTCCCCTCTTCCCAAATCTCATCACACCTTTCATGGGTGAAACTCAAAGAAAAACACAATCACCAACACCAAATCTCAAGGCATGAAGTCTACGATCATCATAACACTTCTGCCTACTCTGAGCTGCTCTAAGTCTATCCTGAATGACCCAGACTCCATCTAAAGACTCACGAAGCAAGTCCGTACCTCGAGGTCTCACCTCTGAAACATCAAACCAACCCACTGGAAAGCGACAACGCTACCATAAACACCTCAAAAGGATCCACATCAATACTGAAATGGTAGCTATTATTATATACAAACTCTGCTAAAGAAAAATGCTGCTCCCAATGGCCACCAAAATCTATCATGCATGCGCAGAGCATATTGATAACGCTCAACTTACACGTCAATCTAAGTGCAAGGCGATCATTGTCAATATATTTATCCAACTAGGAGTCTGGGTCGAATCCACAGAGAACAATGTGAGTGGCAATTAAGTAGGTTCGGAATGAGAGCTACTAATTAGATTCAAACCTATGGTAGTTTGGGGGTTTGAAATGGGTGTCAATCATGAAAACAATTTTTAGGATTCTAAAGACCTAATTCAAGACTAAGAATGATTAGAGTGTAAATAATTAGGAGCGGATCTTGGGACTATGTTATCCTAGGGGCAAGATATGCATGGGTATGTAATGATTCGATGCAAAATCTAGTTGTTGATGATACAGTAGGCTAAGTTGAAAGTCTTTGAGGCTAGTTTTTCAACAAAGCCATAAAGACGTCACTCGTTGACCTTTTTGAGTACCTAACAAGTGTGTCAATTAAAGCCACCTAATACCTCAATTGGGTATCCTTATTTCTAGGATGATACCCATGGTATAGTCAACCTCATACTCACCCTTATGTTTAAGATGGTGAAAAGTTGGCAAGATATGGCCATAAACTGTCTACTATTGCTTTGGTTCCCACGTCCCCTTTCAAGGATGATATGAGTTCCTATAGTTCACCCAAAACCCCTCTTTCAAGGATGGTATTGAGCTTTCAATAACTTCAAATTTTCACCCATCAAACCCATTTGGGGTGTTTGGGGATTTCACCCTTAAATCCCAACCTATTTAATCAAGCAATAATAAAACCCATCATCAACAAACTAAAATCTACATAAAGACATCACAACCCACACACTTGCACCCTATTCAAATATAGTCCCAAGAGAAAGAACTAGCAAATCATAAAAACAATAAATACAAATAAATCATGAATTCCATCAAACAAATTCATGAAAGATAAAAAGAATTCAAACCAAACTTTAAATCTCCAATGGAATTAGCTACTTCTTCACTTGAAAGTCACTCTAATATCTTCTTAGCTCAAAATTTGTACAAATCAAGCTCCAATCTCCAAGAAATTACAAACCCTAATCTAAGCTAAGATGGAGGAGTGTGTAGTGATAGCTCCTGGATTAAGGGTTTTGAGCCTTTTTTAAAATGGGAATTTGGGGTCGGCTATGTGCTTTTACAACTTTGACCCTGGCTGAAAATCCCGCTATCCCACAATCCCACTACATTAGCTGCGATTGCGGCTCCGCGATCACTGCCTTCATCACGCGATCATGACCTTTTGACTTTATTGACTTACCACGATTGCGGTGTCCACTCTGCGGTCATGGTACCTGAGGCTCAGTTTGCATAGGTTTTTCAGCTTTTGCATTTCTCTTCCCACTTTGATCCCTTTTCAACTCATTTTTCCTCTTTCCATCTCAACATTTTTGTACCTGCAAAACATGGGAATTAGTGTCTTTAATAGCAAAGTTGTCTCATTTAAAAATTCAAATCATAGTAGTGTACACGAAAGTAGAGTGCAAATGAGTGGTAAATTCCCCACTTATCACATATCCTCCAAGACCTAGATAGTCTGCTCTGTCTGGCCATCATCTTGGGGGGTGAAACGTTGTGCTAAGATTAACCCAAGTGCCCAACTCATCCTGAAACGCCTTCCAAAAGTAAGATATGAACACAAAACCTCTATCTGAAAAAATAGATGAATAATCTCACGAATATAGATACGATCCAACCTTTCAGCACTGAACGAGATCTGAACCGAAACAAAATGAGGTGACTTGGTAAATCGATCCATGATGACCCAAATACTGTCAAAACCATGAGATGTATTAGGCAAACCAGTCATAAAGTCTATGGTGATCTATTCCCATTTCCACTCGAGAATAGGTAACCTCTAAAGCAATCCACCAGGTCTCATATGCTCGGCCATCACCTGCTGACAACATAGGCTATGAGCCACAAAATCTGCTATATCTCACCTTATACCACCCCACTAGTAGTGCTGCCTCAAATCATGACACATCTTAGTCACACCTGGATGGATAGAATATCTGGAACAATGGGCCTCCTCCAAGATCAATCTAATACAGTCACCCACCCTCAGCACACAAACATGGCCTCCAATCTCCAAAACTCCATCTGAATCAAGTGAGGCTTCCTTAGCCTCCCCACTCAATACCTTATCTTTAATCGACCTCAATCCAATATTATCAAACTGATGAGCTCGAATCTTCTCCATTAAAGAAGATCTAGCATCCACAAATGCCAAAACACACCTCGGTGTCGAAATATCAAGCCTAACCATCTGGTTAGCCAAAGACTGGGCCTCTAAGGCCAAAGGCCTCTCCTGGGTTAAAAGATACGCCAAGTTACCCATGCTAGTCGACTTTCACCTCAAGGCATCCACAACCACATTAGCCTTGCCTGGATGATAGAGAATAGTCAAGTCATAATCCTTAAGCAACTCAAGCCAACGACGCTACCTCATATTAAGATCTCGCTGGATGAAGAAGTACTGAAGGCTACGATGACCTGAGAAGATCTCACAACCTCAACAACTTCAAGGCAAACATAACTGCGCACAACTCCAAATCATGTGTAGGATAATTCCTCTCACGAGGCCTCAACTGAAGAGATGCATACGCAATTACCTTGCCCTCCTGCATCAACACAACACCTAACCCAACACCTGAAGCATCACAAAAAAGGGTAAAGCTCACGCCCTTCTTGGGAAAAGCTAATATAGGAGCTGAAGTCAACAAATCCTTGAACTTTTGAAAGCTCGCCTCAAAACAATCGGACCACTGAAAAAAATCTTCTTCTGGGTCAACTTGGTCAATGGAGCTGTAATGGATGAAAAACCCTCAACAAAATGCCGATAATACCCGACCAAGCCAATTAAACTTTAAATCTCGATAGGCAAAGTAGGTCTAGCCCAATCACGAACCTCTACAACCTTGGATGGATCAACCATAATACCTTTCTTAGTTACAACATGACCTAAGAAAGAAACAGACTCCAACCAAAATTCGCACTTGGAGAACTTAGCATACAACTTCTCATCCCTCAATCTCTGAAGCACAATACACAAATGCTCCTCATGCTCAACCTCACTCTTGGAATACACCAAGATATCATCTATAAATACGATAACAAAAGAGTCAAGATACGATCGTAACACCTGATTCATCAACTCCATGAATGCGGCAGGGGCATTGGTCAACCCAAAGGACATGATCAAGAACTCATAATGACCATATCGAGTCCAAAAGCCATTTTCAAAATATCTTAAGCTCTAATCCTCCACTGGTGATAATCGAACCTTAAATCAATCTTTCAAAATACCGCAACACCCTAAAGCTGATCAAACAAATCATCGATGCAAGGAAGAGGATACTTATTCTTAACCATCACCTTATTCAACTGCCGGTAATCAATACACATCCGCATAGATCCATTTTTTTCTTCACAAACAAGACAGGCACACCCCAAGGTGAAATACTAGGTCAGATAAATCCCTTATCCAACAACTTCTGTAACTGATCCTTCGGTTCCTTCAACTCTACTGGGGTCATCCTATAAAGAGGAATAGAAATAGGCTTGGTACCCAGGTTGATATCAATACCGAAATCAATATCTCAATTCGGAGGCATATCAAGAAAGTCTGTAGGAATTACATCCATAAAATCATTGACAACATGAATAGAATCTAAGGAAGGAGGCTAAACAACACTGGTTCATGAATATGGGCCAAGTAAGATAACATCCCCTCTCAACCAATTTATGAGCCTCAACATAATATATGACCCTCTTAAGACCTGAATGAAGTGCACCCTTCCAAGATATCCTTGGCACACCCAGTGAAGCTAAAGTAATAGTGTTAGCAAAACAATCTAAGATAACATGATAAGGAGCCAACCAATCCATGCCTAAAATAACATTAAAATCGACTATATCTAATACAAGCAAATCTACAAAAGTCCCACGCCCGGTAAAAGTCACAACACAAAATCGTTGCACCCAATCCACCACTAAAGAATCACCTATCGGTGTAGATACATGAATTGGTATGGCAAGAGGATCACTAACATAATCAAAACCCAAAGCTAAATACACAATAATCAAAACCCAAAGCTAAATACACAATAATCAAAACCCAAAGCTAAATACACAGACACATAAGAGAAAGTTGATCCTGGATCAAATAATGCAGATGCAGGTCTGAAACAAACGGGGATGATACCTGTAATCGCAATATCATAAGCCTCCACCTCTGGTCTGGATGGTATAGCATAACACTGACTACGACCACTAACTACTTATGTGGCCCCACGGCCACCCCTACGAGCTCTACTATCTCTGTCCCTCACACCTCTGGTAGCACCCCTACCCTTCATAACTGATATAAGAGTAGCTCTAAACATACGAAGAGGACAATCCTTGGCCACATGTCCAGTCTCATTAGGAACATAGCAACCTCTATGACCAGTCTCAATAGGAGAAGGAACAACTATACCCAAATGATCACCCTGAACTTCTGAACTAGAAGGTCCAACACCCAAACTGTAAGGCCGCCTGCACAAGCCTACACTATCTATGAGAACCACTAAAATTTCTACCATAGGGTGACTAACCTCTAGTGTCATAAAAACACCACAGCTTCTTGGCGCCACCCTGAGATACTTAAAGAATACTCTCTGTTGTCTTAGCATGATCCATAATACTTTGAAAGAAGGCCCTAAGCATAATCATCTGAGACATAGCCAACTAAAGAGAGACATCTAAACCTTTCACAAACTTCTGAGTCTTCTCAAACTCGATGGAAATACTATCATAGAAATATCTGGACAGGGCAGGGAAACATGCCTCATATTCAACAACTGTCATGGAGCCTTTCTCCAAATGATCCGACTCATCCCGCATCCGATTCCTCAAACTGTAAGGCACGAATCTCTCCAGAAAGGCATCAACAAACTAATCCCATGACAACTCAGGAGCATCAATAGGCCTACAATCGACAAACAATATCCATCAATCTCTCGCAACATCTCTCAATTGATAGTAGTATAAGCCATACCATTCATGCAAAAAGAGTAATACACAAATCAAAACACAAGGTATGAAAGTACTTTGGACGATAAAGAATAAAATGAGAAAAGTTTTCTAAAGGAATCCTATAGCCTCTTGAAGATAGATACGGACGTCTATGTACCGATCCACGAGGCTCTATTAGACATCCCATTCTTAAACAGTTGAGACCAATGAAACCTACCTACTTTGATACTAATTTTTCACAACCCAAAAATAGGATTCATGATGGCACTTGTCGCGACACACTTTGTCAAGTAAGCCTATCACCCAAATTGATACGAAAGAGGAAAAGAAAGAAATATCACAAGATAAGGCTTCTAGAAGAATGCCGAACCATATAAGTAATCATAACAATGAGGAAAAAACTTATCCAAAATACCAATTATGCCTAAAACCAGGTGTCAATAGTGTAAGAACTACTAATACAATCCAAGAGTCAAATACATAAAAAAATAACCACAAAGGAATAATATCTGTCTTTGAATACTAATAAATACATAACTACTGTAGAAAGATAGAGGTGAACTTCAGACGCATGAATGTCCAATCACTACCTTGGAAGCTCTAACAATCACCCGAGTCAATTAAGCTGAGGCACACTTGAGCTAGGACCTGCACCGAAAGGGCGCAGTAGGCATGAGTATGGTCCACTTGTACTCAATAGGTATCATAGGCCTCCCCATCAAAGTAGTAAATAAAGTATACAAAATATACACTAAGGGAGCGTCACCTGCAATCAGAAAATATCCCACAACGGTAGCCCATACTGCTTGCACTAACAGTTCTAATATATCACATATATTATAACATCACACCAAGATAGAACAAAAGTACGTATTATATCAGATATAAGAAGAATAAGGGGGAACATGTATATACAAGATCATCAAATATAAGTAAAAGAAGATACGATAAATACATAAATGACAAGTCAATATGGAAATACAACACAATATAACACAATAAAGTAAGTGCAATGTATATGATGATGAAGATGAAGATGAAGATGAAGATGAAGATGATGATGATGATGATGATGATGATGCATGGGGTCGTCGCACAACCTCCGAGATCATTGTATAATCCCCGTATACACCTATGGAGGCAAGCCTCCCAACGCAGGACCTATAGGGGGTTCGTCAACCCGTATACAATCCACATATCTCATATCTCCTTTCCAACACATCTCTTGGAAAGGGTTTTATAAGGTGTTACAATATCTCCTCCCCGGTACATTCCTCAAGGAGGATTTTAAAAAGGTGTTGCCAGTGTTTCTTAGATATTTCCATGGTGGTACCAATATTTCATTAATGAGTACGATATGAGGATGTAATTCTCACAACCAATCACAATGATTATTTTCACAACCAACCACAATGATATATTTCTACACCTATGTGAGCCAATATCTACTCATTATTTCAGTCTCATCCATGAATTTCCACATGTCTCATATGTCAAATAAAGTATGTCTATAATCACCATACACCAATGGTACCATATTAAGCATCTTAATAACACAATACAATTATTCACATGTATTCAAGGGTATTAATATCACATAGGACCCCACACGATCACACATATCACATAATGACTCAATTTCGACAATTACATCACATATAGGCCCCCACACGGTCACAAAAAATAACTAGTCATTTTTCATGATTAGTTTCCACCATTAACATGCATTTTGTATGATCATTTACTATCCAGCCAGTTTGAAAGAGTTAAGCCATAACCTACCTCAAAAGTCGAAACCGGTACGCTACACTCGACCTTAATTTTCACGAACGATCTCAAAATTCACTAAAAATATCAAATATTAAATCTACGCATCAAAATAAAATCAACGACACCCATATTGACTACTTTTGATTCGGGGTTAAAATGGACCCCCAAAATGGATTTCCAAAATGAAGGGAAAAATCAGAACTTTACTTCAAAAACGCGCTCTCCATATTTTTAGGAACCTACAGTTGAAAACCCAAGTTAAACCGAGTCAAAAATGAGATTCAAATAGAAGAAAAATCAGTTTTGAGCTTTACCGGATAAAATCTTTGAAATCTGGATTAAAATTAATAGTCGAAGTTGTTTTGATGGTTAAATTGATGAAAAACTAGTAATTATAAGATAAAAATATTATTCAAGTGAAAATGAGTGAAATTGGGGTTTAAAATCAATCCCTAAGATTTTGGACTTTTGAGAAATTTATCAAGAAATTATTAAGAAAATGGTGAATTCTTACCTTAAATCCGTAATAAACCAAGAAATGGGTGTTAATCTAGCTTCCCAAACTCCCACAAGCTTTATTTTTAAGCTCTCATACTATTTTAGGGTTTAACTCTCAAGAGACAAGATGAATAATGAACAAAATAGGCCCAAAAACTGGTATAAATAATGCAGATTTTTCTGCACAGCTTTTGCAAAAAATTGTTTTTTTGTCCAATTCGGACTTCGACGGGGTGTCTGAAATTCGTTCGAAATTTGATAAATGCAAACAAGCTATGCAACCATACTATATTCGACGTTTCAGACGCGATGGCGATATTAGATTTTCAAAAAAATATTGTTTTCACAAAGTTGACCGCCGAAACCTGAAATCACAATTTTTTAAATCGAGGGTCGAAATGAGATTTAAAAGCCGTAAAATCATACCAAACTTGCTAACACCCAAAAATTGATATTTTGAATCTTTTGGCGAAGTCAGATTTTTCATCCGAGGTCATTTCGATCAAATTTATATCCCACGCCCATATTTTTAATTTTCCAACTTTCCGATCAATAGGTCAAAATAAGCTCGGGTGCACCGGGACCCGAACTAAAGATATACCTAGACTAAAATTGATATTTTAGAGCTTCTGGCGTAGTCTGTTTGGCTATTCATCGTACGAATTAAAAGATATCCACATAAGTCCAAAATAAGGCTCTCGAAGCCATCAAAAACCACAGTATTGCATAACTGATACCAAAATGCATAAAAAATTATGTCATTCACTCTCACACCCCAGAAGTACCATAATTCAACTACAGAGAGGGGGTAAAATAGTTAAATCACATAAAATCATAAATTTCACATATTTCATCAAATTTTTATGTCGTTACAAAAATTCGTAGTTTGGAGCTTTAAGTATGAATTCCTTATGAACTCTAGTTTTCTCTTTATTTAGGGAGTTTAAGTTTTAATTTGAGTATTTGAGGATTATAGGGTCCCTTAGTGTTTTTAAATCATGGAAGATAAGTGTGAAGGGTGGAAAAGATCTGACCAACCTTAATTAAAACGTATAGAAAATTTCGGGCCCAGTCGTCACGACCCAGGTAATGACTCATGAGGACTGACCACGAGTTATTACCTAGACTTATCACCTGACTGTCAAATTTCAAAAACTCACTCTTATGACCACGAGTCACTCATCACAACTCGTTATCAATCATCACGAATCGTGATGAAGACTTGTGATTAAGGCAGAAACTCAGGGCAATCTCACTGTTGAAATAATGAGTCCCACTCTATGACTCGTGAAGAGTGATAACGACTCATCACCTGAGTCGTGGTCAAGGCAGTGTCGACAACACCTCAGAAATTTTAAATTTCAGTACCCAGGGGTATTATAATGTTTGACTGATATATAGAAGTTCACTAATATTTTATGTCTCATGTTAAATACAGAATAGTGATGAGGCCTATACATTACTAATAAAATAATTATAGTGTATCTCATACAATGTAATGTATATGATACATTACCAATTAAATGTTTCTTTTACTGAAAATACGATAATGAAAAATAAGCACCCTACAAATTTAGAATAGTTGTAAACATTGCATACCAAATGTTAGTTCCTTGTACATTACAATGTATCTGCTACAGTGTAATGTATCGATACATTACCAAATAACAACTTCCTTGTACCAAACATACTTAATATGTTATAACGATAAATTAGCACATAGAAAATTCAGAATAGTACTAAACACGGCATACCAATGTTTGACTGATACATAGAAATTTTCTAATATATTATGTCTCATATTAAATTCAAAATAGTAATGAAACATATACTTTACAAGTGTAAACATTATAATGTATTTGATACAATGTAATGTATCTAATACATTACCAACTGACAGTTCTTTATACTGAACATAATTCACATGTTATAATGATAAATTAGCTCACAGACAAATTAGTGACATCAGGTATAGACATAAAATAAGATGCATCGCTGACTGTTATAATACTACCAAAAGTTTATAAATTATGATTAATTTGTCCAAAATTCAAAATAAATATGTTCAACATAAAACTACAAAATATGTCTTGAACATTCTTTTGAAAACATAGTTGCCAAAATATTGTTCAGTAAAAAAGTTAACTTTCTATCTATTTTAAACTAACTATGCTTGATTCGTCGAGTAGCAGAACATAACTTAGCCTTGGTCTTGGAGGATTATCATTGTCACTAACATAGCATTTCTTAGTCTTGAAAACTTCATAATTCTATAAAAGAGAAGCATATGTAAATTGATGAGATTCTACTTTAAAACCAGCTGAAGGAACTGACATTCCTTCACTCAAATACTCAGCATAACTAGCTATAAAAGCTCCACAGTCCCTGAATAGTAAAGAAAATTGAGTTAAAAAATTTATTCAGGAAAAGTATAAATTAGTATGTGTTAGATATACATAATTTATTAAAGTGACACTTACAGACTACGACTTGCTTGTTGGGCAATATTTTTTGCATATTCAACATCAAATAGGTGTTAGTTCACATTCTGTGTATGTTTGGCCCATTTTATCCTTGTATGCTTTTAGGTTTGCTTAGTCTGTACATTCAGTGGATTCCAGAAACTCACTATCAGCCAACTAAGGGGGTAACATCACTATCAATTTATGAATCTCAGATAATGGGTCCCTTTGTCTTGAAGTCGATAACGAATCATAAATATATATGCGTCTTTCATTAGTACAATAACAACCAATACTCAGTGAAACTCTCCATCATATTTTACCAGTATGTACCCCTCATCCATCATATGCCAAGGCAATCCAGCAGAGATGTTGAATCCTTTGATAATGTTGGTTATTGATTTTTCATCTCGGGCAATAATACATGATTGCGCATAGTCCTCCTATGTAGAAATTACCTTATAAAAAGTATCTAGATAATACCTTCTATATGTATTCTCAATGTAAGTTTTGAACAAGAAATTCATAGTGGTGTATTTGTATTATTAACCAGATTGTTGCTTTGACTTCTTGCGCAGGTGGTAGAATATCGCATCAATATGATGCATAATTGAACAAGTAACAAAGTAGCTAGTTATACATAAATGTTCTATATATCAATGATGAATAGACAATAACTGAGCAATCCTAACCCTTCCATATACATATCTTTGAGACGTATATGGGTTGAATAACAAAATATCATAAACCTCTAATATCTCCTTATATATAACTATGTTATATGTCAGTTATTTTAGAGAGAAATTGAGTACGTCCTAACCCATACCTATACACAAGATAATGTATATGGGTTGAATTAATAGCAACTTAATAATTACAAAAGTTCAAATTTCTAAATACATAAGAACTAAAAATTATGTTACAATATGCAAGTTGCTATGTACATATATAATAGACACATATCGGATTTCTTAAATTGATACATAACACCATCTATTTATTTTATATACATACAAATGTAATATATGTAACAAAACTAATACATAAAAATTGTTAAGGATGATCAGTTGGCTGGTATACAAAGATACATAATAAAGAACATTCTATAAATATGCACCTCATCACTCCATTTGGTTGGGACCTCATGTAGAACCAGTTCTTTATTGTGGATAAGCAACAACAAAATTCTGCTCTCTGAACCCAAGACCGGATGCTTTAGCTTTCTAGTGATCATCCTTCAATTTCATATAGCACTAGTTTTGATAAAATATAAGAAAACATGTGTTTATTATTTGATTATTTTAATGAAATAGATGAGAATCTTACTTGTTGGCATGATTTTTCAATAGCCCTTCCATAATCCATTCATAGTACAACAATATTAATCCATTCCGCAACTCTTCAGATATACTGAACCAATCAAAGGCATGCTTTTAATGTAAATCAGTATTAGAACTCTCATCAGCTTTTGAACTTGAACCAAATTCTATTAAATATCGTGACTTGAATATCCCTGACTTTTGTCTAATCCTTTGAGCAGGTATTTTCAAAACATCATGAATACCAATTTGAGAATTAGGATAATTTAGTAGAAACTGATTGTCAGGTATTAAAAACTAACTGTCCAACACTGAAATCAAACTAACAATCTTCAGTGACTTTGCAAGCATAGGGGGTTAACATTCCAGATATGAGTGCATCTATGACATCTTGTACGGATACTAGTAATGTGGCTGTAATATCATCCAAGTAGATTGAAACACCCTAAATTTTTGGCCCTTGCAAATTTCTTAAGCTTTGAGCTCACTGTCTTGGTTACGACTAGACCTTATGAGTTGTAGAGTGTCCTCACGAGTCATTGGGATGAGTCATAACCAAATCAGGAAGTTTATAGCTTGATTCTGTTCTCACTAAGAACCATAAGAATACGTTACGAGTCATTAGGTGTAATGGTAGGGTGTCCAGTGTAAGTCCCAGATTGGGTTCTGTGTTGACTACGATTGGACCCTACTAGTCATAAGGTCCTATAATGATTCCTATGGTTGAGTCATAATGATAATAGTGTAGGGTTCGTTGGTGGTACTGCCTTAGTTACGACTTATGGTGATGAGTCATAAGGAGTGGTTACGAATCGATGGTTGACTCATAGTCAAAGACAACCCTTTTTCAGCTTTTATGTTAAGGGTATTCTATATATTTTTCCTCTTACCCAACTTGAAACCCATGTCTTAACCTCTGTAGGGTATCATTATCCTTCATAAACACATCAAAGTAACTTCTTAACACTCACAAAATCCTCAAGGTCAAGAATACTTAGGGTTTCATCACATTGGCCATTTAAGGGCTCAAGGGTCAATTTCTCTCCAAATTTCTTGGTGTTTAAGGAATGTTACTCTTTCCTCATCGTTAATTTTTTAAAATCATGTGTTTTAAAGTATTATCCATGTGATGTTTATGTTAGTTTTGAAATAAAGGTTGGGTTTTTGAGTGATTATGAATTGAACAATGCTTCCCATAGTTTATGAATGATTTTCGTGCTTTAATTATAGTTTTGAACTTATGGGTGCATGATTATGGTGAATTAACTAGGGAACTATGATTTTCCCAAACTTATGACTTTAGAAATGGTTATGTCCCCAACCCCATAATGTGAAATGGGTTTTAATTATTAAAACTGTGAAAATTTATAAAATTGAAATAGTCTTGAACTATTGCATAATATAAAGAGGTATTCAAAATAAAATGGTGTGATTTAATGAACAAAGAGAGTCGGTGTTTTCACCTTATATTAATGAACAAAAGGAGTTATTTTCTCCAAGTTAATGGGAATTGTTTTGGCATATTGTTGTTACCTTACAAGTGTAGTTGGTATGGCGATACCAACAATGTATGCCCAAATGTGAAATGTGGTTAAATGAATGAGAATGTGTGATACTTGTTTTAATTGGTCTCTAATAAGAGTTATGTAGCTGAGTCATAAAAGTGGAGGTCCAAGCGACCGATACTGGAAATCGTATTTGCCGATATGAGTGTCAAAGTGAACAGGGAGGTTCGAGTCCCCCTGATTATTATTTCATGATTAGGGAGGTTTGATTCCCCCGTAAATCATTACATGATTGGGATATTAAGTCACCTTGGTATATGTAGGGAGGTTTGAGTCCCCCGTGTGCATATATATGAGATTATTCTCTAGTTCGGGCAACTACACCATTGGGACCGACCAGGGGTGAGAGCTAGGGCCCATATAGCCCATGGGGTACTATTATATGATGATTGAGCTACACAATCTAGGTTAAGGTTTTAAAGTACATGCTAAACCTTATTTCTTATCCCGACATGATATATATATGTGTGTGTGTGTATGTGTGTGTATGCATTTGATTATATGCATCAATTTTGAATGATATTAAACTATTGATCATGTCATTATATTATTCTTATCCCTGAGTTACATGCTAGGGTTCACCCTGCTAACCATTTTTGGATGTTGTATCCCCATATGATGCATGATTTGGCCTTACTTCTATTTCTCCTACTCAATGATTAGGATTGGGATTAACTCGCGAGTTGATATTGAAGTGGTCAGCTTCCATATATCAGAAGTCTACATTTTATGTTTTTTCCCTCTTATATCTTAGACTTATTTTTGGCTATTTTTGGGGGCATATCCCGACACTTTATTGATATTTAGTTTGGATTATTTTTAGAAGGATTTATTTAGAATACTATGGCTATTGGGCGATATCGATCGTTCATTTGTTCGGTCAACTGTGGTCGGTTATGAATATGCATTTCAAACTTTCCTTGGCTATTGTACGCTATCTTTTTATATGTTCAAAATTCATCTGACCTTAGAGTATGGTGTGATTGGTTGGTTAATGTAGGGCTAATATCAGTTTACACGGGACTTGAGATACTCGTCATGGACAAGGCCTGGTTTGGGTCGTGATAAAAGTGGTATCAGAGCCTAGGTTTGGAGTTATTGGGTGCCCAACAAAGCCGTGTTAAGTAGATTCTCATTTATGGGTGTGTACCACACCATACTTATAAGGGAGAGGCTATGAGACATTTAGGAATGTTTCTATTTCTTGTTGTTCTATTTTAAGCTATAAAGTCTAAGGTCTTAAACCTCTTCTAATTCTCGTTTGTTCGCTTTTCAGATCATGCCTTCCAGATGATCTGAAGCTTATGGAAAATTATATGTCCCACTTGAGTACAATACTGATGGGACACACCCTGCTTATGGGGTACAGACCCAATCTAGGGGTCCAGTTCCTTATTCCTTTTTGGAGTTCCATCGATCCCAACTAGTTCTCCTCAGGCCCGTTAGGCTGATATGTCGAATGTGAAATTTTTTCAGTCTATTCATATATTGGCTAAGTTGGTAGCTTCTTAATCTGAGTGTGTAGCTTCTATTACTCCATCTTCTGATACCACAAGGTTGGTCAGTTTATGAGGTTGAGTCCTCCTGTGTTCACTGGTTTTAAAGTTGAGGAGGATCCTCAATGTCTTATAGATGAGATGGAGAACATCTTTTGGGTTATGCATGCTTCTAATGTGGTGGATAAATAATTTACTGCCTGTAAATTAAAGGATGTGGCATACCAATGGTATGAGAAATGGGAACAGTCTAGGGGAGACGATGTCGAATCTGAACTGTGAGATGATTTCTCTAGTGCTTTTCTGGATTACTTCTTTTCTTAGAAGTTGAGAGAGGTAAAATAGATGATTTTTTTAATCCAAAGCAAGGTAGGATGACGGTCAAGGAGTATTCCTTGAAATTTCATCAGTTGTCCTGATATGCTCCTGAGTTAGTGTCTAGCATGAGAGCTAGAATGAGGAAATTTACTTCTGGATTGTCCTGTGATTTGATCCTAGAGAGTAAGTCTACCTTATTGAACAAGGATATGGACATTTCCAGATTAGTTGTGTATATGCAGCAGGTTGATGAAAAGAAGAAGAATTAGGTAGAGATAGGGGAGAGGCAGAAAAAGAAGATTATATTTTTTGATCAGGGTAGAGGGAAGCAGTAGAGTGGTAGGGATAGTGGAAAGTGGTCTAAGAAGAAGTGGGGGAGTTCTGTCTCCTACTCTATGGATAGTGCTCCCTATACGAAGCTGTTAAGTAATCGTCGTTCTCAACATGATAGTGGATTTAGGGCACACGATGCCAATCTTAAACTGGTGAGGCTCAGTCCACTTCATCATATCTTTCCTGTAGTTCTGTAGGAAGGCACACCATGGATTTTGTAAAGAGAAAAGGAACAAATATTTTAAATGTGGACACACTGGGCATCTGTAAAGGGATTGTCCTTCTAAGGTTACTTCTAGGGCAAATAAGATTCGTGTTTCCACTTCGTCAGCTCTTATACTAAAAGGTATTGCTTCTACTTCTTTGCTTGTATGCCCTTTTTACCTGCCAGGACTCTGAGGTATCTCTCGATGTTATCACTGGATGTTATGACTCTTTTCTCTTGATGTGTATTTCTTGCTTGATCTGGGTCTACTCTTTCTTATGTGACCGTATTTATGGCTGTATATTTTGGTTTCAATCTCGAGTATATCACTGATCACTTTTTTATTTCTACCCCAGTGGGTGACTCTGTGGTTGTAAGAATAGTCTATAGGGGTTGTATGGTATCTATTGGTGCCAGAGAAACTCTGATAGATTGATAGAGTTGACATGGTTGATTTTGATGTCATATAAGAGATGGACTTGTTTCACTCATGCGATGCCTCTTAAGATTGTCAAACCCGTAAGGTTTTGTTTAAATTCCCTAATGAGCCTATCATTAAGTGTGAAGGAGATTCTGTAGTGAATAAGGGAAGATTCATATCATATCCTAGAGCTCGAAAATTGATTTCCAAGGGATTCCTTAACCATTTGGTCCAGTTTAAAGATTCTAACTCGGTGGGTCCTTCCTAATAATTTGTTCCCATGGTTAATGAATTCCTCTTCCTGATCTCCCTCCTGATAGGGAGATTAATTTTGGGATTGACTTTGTTCTAAAAGCTCATTCTATTTCCATCCCTCCTTATAGAATGGCTCCGACTGAGTTGAAGGAGCTTAAGGAGCAGTTGAAAGACCTCCTTAAAAAGGATTTTATTCATCCTAGTATGTCTCCGTGGGGTGCTAATGTTTTTTTCGTGCGTAAGAAGGATGGTTCCTTTCGGATATGCATAAATTACCATCAATTGAATAAGGTTACGGTAAAGAACAAGTATTCTCTTTCTCATATTGATGATTTTTTTGACCAGCTTCAGGGTGATAGATATTTCTCTAAGATTAATCTTTGGTCGGGTTACCACCTGCTAAAGATTAGGGAGGCAGATATCCCTAAGACTACCTTCCAAACTCAGTATGGTCGTTATGAGTTCTTATTCATGTCTTTTGGTTTGAGAAATGCCCCAACGGTATTTATGGACTTGATGAATAGGGTTTTTCTCTCAATTCTTGGATTTGTTCTTCATCGTATTTATAGATGATATTCTGGTGTATTCCAAGAGCGAGGTGGATTACGACGACCACCTCCTTATCATGTTGCAAACCTTAAAAGATCAACATTTGTATGCTAAGTTTTTGAAATTCAAGTTTTGGTTGAAGGTTGTTACTTTTCTGGGACATAACATTTCTAGTGACCAATAAATGAGTTTTTTTGGGTTTTTGGGTTTAACCAGCTACTATAGGAGATTTGTGGAGAGTTTCTCGACTATAGCTGCCTCACTAACTAAGTTGACCCAGAAGAAAGTGAAGTTCTTGTGGTCTAATGCTTGTGAGGGTAGTTTTGAGAAGCTAAAAGATAAGTTGACTTCATCTCCAGTTTTGACACTACTTGAAGGCAATGATAGATTTGTGGTTTATTGTGATGCGTCCCATATGGGACTTGGTTATGTGTTGATACAACATGGAAGGGTGGTGTCCTATGCTTCTAGGCAGTTGAAAGTTCATGAGAGGAATTATCCGATTCATGACTTGGAGTTGTTGGTTGTGGTGTTCAAATTGAAGATTTGGTGTCACTATTTGTATGGAGTTCATGTGGATATCTTTTCTGATTATAAGAGCCTGCAATATGTGTTCACCTAAAAGAAGCTGAATTTCAGGCAAAAGAGATGGCTTGAGTTGCTGAAATACTATGACATGAGCCTCTACTATAACCCAAGTAAAGCTAATATGGTTGTTAATGCTCTTAGGAGGTTATCCATGGGAGTCTAGCTCATGTGGATGAGGATAAGTGGGAGTTAGTGAAAGATATTCACCATTTGTCTAATCTTGGAGTTCATCTCTTGGACTCTGAGGATAGTGGTGTGTTTGTGCAAGAGGTGGCAAAGTCATTCCTTGTTGCTGAAATAAAGGAGAAACAGGTATCAGATCCTGTCTTAATAAAGATTAAGGGGGATATGGGATAACAAAAGGTTGCATCCTTTGAGATTGGTAGACATGGTATCTTGAGGTACCAAGGTAGATTATGTGTTCCCGATGTAGATGGGTCGCAGGAGAGGATCTTGGTTAAGGCTCATGAGCTGCATTATGCCATTCATCCCGATTCAATGAAGATGTATCATGATCTTAAGGAGATTTATTGGTGGAACAATATGAAGCGAGATGTGGCCAGTTTTGTGGCCAAATGTATGGTGTGTTAACAAGTGAAAGTTAAGCACTTGAGGCCCGGTGGGTTAACTCAAGAGATTGAGTTGCCTGTATGGAAGTGGGAGATGATTAATATGGATTTCTTTATCGGTTTTCCTCGGTCTTAAGATTAGTTTGATTTGATTTGGTTCATCGTGGATGGGATGACTAAGTCTACTCACTTCTTGCCAGTGAGGACTAACTTTTCGGAAAAAGATTATGCAAATTTGTTCCTCCAAGAGATTATGAAGTTGCATGGGGTGCCTATTTCTATCATGTCAGATCATGGAACTCAATTATCATTACACTTTTGGTATTCGTTTCAGAGAGGTTTGGGAACTAAGGTAAGCCTTAGTACTGCTTTCCACCCATAGTCGGATAGAAAAGTGGAAAAGACTATTTAGACATTGGAAGGTATGCTTTGAGCTTGCATGATTGACTATGGTAGTAGTTGGTTTTTCATTTGTCTCTTATAGAGTTTGCGTATAATAATAGCTACCACTCTAGCATTGGGATGGCTTCGTTTAAAGTGTTATATGGTAGGAGATGTAGATATCCTATTGGGTGGTTTGAAGTGGTAAAGCTGATATATTTTGTCCAATTTGGTTCACCAAGTGATGGAAAAGGTGATGGTGATTTGGGATAGATTCAAAGCTGCCCAAAGTCGCCAAAAGTCCTATGCAGATGTGAGGCGAAGAGAGTTAGAGTTTAGTGTTGGTGATTGGGTGTTCTTAAAGGTATTTCCCATGAAGGGAGTAATGTGGTTTGGGAAGAAGGGAAAGCCCAGTCCCCGATATATCATCCCATACTTGGTCTTCAAGAGGGTTGGTAGTGTCGCATATGAGTTGGAGTTGCCTCCTAGTTTGAGTACCATTCATATGGTATTTCATGTTTCGATGTTAAGAAAGTGCGTGGGTGATCCTTCGATGGTTATTCCTTTAGAGGTGATGGGTATTTTGATTCTTTATCTTATGAGGAAGTCCCAATTGAAATTTTGGATCGGCAAGTTCGTCAGTTGCGGACGAAGGACGTAGCTTCGGTAAAGGTTATATGGAGGAACCACAAGGTTGAAGAGGCTACTTAGGAAGCTGAAGAGTACATGAAGTCCAAGTATCTATTCTTGTTTTCCGCTCTGAATAATTATTCTTAAGGTACGTGTTATTCTTAGCATCTTTGTTTTCTGACTTTGTTAAAGGAAAGAGTGATTTTCTTGGCATTTTTGTTCTGTCTTTGTTAAAGGTAAGAGTAGAGGTACATAGAGTCAAATCATGCTAGAAATTTCCTTGACCCATCATTCGAGGATGAATGATCCAAGTAGGGGAGAATTAAAACACCTCGAATTTTCGGCCCTTGAAAATTTCTTGAGCTTTGAGCTCTCTGGCCTGGTTACGACTAGACGCTATTAGTCGTAGGATGTCCTGACGAGTCATTGGGATGAGTCATAACCAAAGCAGCAAATTTGTGGCTTGATTATGCTTGGAGTATGAGTTGCTCACTAAGAGTTGTAAGGATACGTTACGAGTCGTTAGGTGTAATTGTAGGGTGTCTAGTGTAAGTCCTAATTTGGGTTCTGTGTTGACTACGACTAGACCCTACAATTCTTAAGGTCCTATTACGAGTCATGTGGTTGAGTGGTAAGGATAACAGTGTAAGGTACCTTAGTGATACTACCTTGGTTACGACTAGTGGTGACGAGTCGTAAGGAGTGGTTACGAATCAATGGTTGACTCGTAGTCAAAGACGACCCTTTTCAGCTTTTAAGTTTTCGGCATTCTAAACATTTCACCTCTTACCCAACTTGAAACCCATGTCTTATAACCTTATTAGGGTATCATTATCCCTCATAAACACATCAAAGTAACTTCTTAATACTCTCAAAATCCTCAAGGTCAAAAACACTTAGGGTTTCATAACGTTGGTCATCTAAGGGCTCAAAGATCAATTTCTCTCCAAATTTCTTGGTGTTTAAGGCATGTTGCTCTTCCATCATTGTTAATTTTGCAAAAGCATATGTTTTAAAGTATTATCCATGTGATGTTTTGTTGGGTTTGAAACAAAGGTTGGGTTTTTTGAATAATTATGAATTGAACAATGCTTCTCATGGTTTTATATATAATTTTCATGCTTTAATTATGGTTTTGAACTTATGGGTGCATAGGTATGGTTAATAAACTAGGGAATTGTGATTTTTTAAACATGTGACTTTTGAAATGGTTATGTCCCAAACCCCAAATGTGAAATGGGTTTTAATTATGAGAATTGTAAAAATTTGTAAAATTGAACTAGTCTTGAACTATTGCATGATATAAAGAGGTTTTTGAAATACAATGGTGTGATTTAATGAACAAAGGTAGTCGGTGTTTCCCACCTTGTATAAATGAACAAAGGGAGTTATTTTCTCCAAGTTAATGGAAATTGTTTTGGCATGTTGTTGTTACCTTGCAATTGTAGTTGCTATGACGATACCAACAATGTATGCCTAAATGTGGAATGTGGTTAAATGAATGGTAATGTTTGATACTTGTTTAAATTAGGCTCTAATAAGGGTTGTGTAGCTGAGTCGTTAAAGTAGAGGTCCGAATGACCGATACTAAAAACCGCATTTGCCGATGCAGGGGTTAAAGTGACCAGGGAGGTTCGAGTTCCCCTTATTATTATTTCATGATTAAGGAGGTTTGAGTCCCCCGTAAATCATTACATTATCGGGTGCTTAAGTCACCTTGGTATATGTTGGAAGGTTCGAATCCCTCGTGAGCATATATATGAGATTGTTCTCCGATTTGGGCGGCTACACGCATCGAGGCCCGACTAGGGGGTGAGAGCTGGGGACCATATAGCCAGTGGGTACTATTATATGATGGTTGAGTTACACAATCTAGCTTAAGGTTTTGAAGGGCATGCTAAACCTTTTTTTCTAGCCCGACATGATATATATATGGGTATATATGCATTTGATTATGTGCCTCAATTTTGAATGATGTTAAACTGTTGATCATGTAATTATGTTATCCTTATCCCTGAGTTACATGGTAGTGTTCGCCCCGCTCACCGTCTTCGGATGCTATATCCCTATGCGATGTAGGATTTGGTCATACTTCTCCTACTCAGTGATTAGGATTTGGGATCAGATCGTGAGTTGACATTGAAGTGGTGAGCTTTCATACATCGGAAGTCTATATTTCATGTTTTGTTTCTCTTATTTCTTAGACTTATTTTGGCTATTGTCGAGGGCATGTACTGACACTTTATTGATATTTAGTTTTGAATCATTATTTAGAAGGTTTTGTTTGGACTACTGTAGCTATTAGGCGGTGTTGGTCGGTCGTTTGACCGATCTTCAGTGGTCGGTTATGTATATGCATTTACAACTTTCCTGGCTATTGTACGCTATCTTGTTATATGTTCAAAATTCATCCGATCTTGGGGTGTGGTGTGTTTGGTTGGTTAGGTACAGGGGGTGATTTCTAGTTCATGTGGGACTTGAGATACCCGTTATGACCAGGCTTTGGTTCGGGCCATGACATAGATAAACTTAATCAATAAAATGTCCAAGATAAATTAAATATTTAGAGAGAAACATTACTAGTAGTTTAAAGTCATTTCATTCTCATACAAACAAATTCAGCAATGTATCTCAAATTAATATACTGCTAGTAATGATTCTGATGCATTACTTATGTGATACATATAATCAGCAATTAGTTAATGATGTGCATATTTAATATATAATCAGTAGCATTTAAAAGATACATAACTACATAAAATGTATTAGTTACTCCATATCTATTTAATATATTTCCTAACTGATGCATTACTATGTGTGCTACCTTCTGTTCATTATGTACGTCACTGATATTTGCAGTTACATGGTTTATGTTGAACAATCTTGATAATCAATTTTAATGGGTTCAATATTGACTTGTTCATCCATTGGGAGATATCCAATTAGAACGTTACCCCCCATCACCATCCTGCTAAACAATGAACAATATAGCAATTTGTTCTAACAAAATTCATCTAATTAAATAGCGGCATAAATAATCTTATAATACGGTAACGTTGGACTGTCTTTTTTTCCCGAGTTGTCTGTGCTACCCTTTTTTTTTGGATTCATCTTCGATTGGATTATCAGTCCCTTTCTCAACCTATATTTATAGAAACAATTTCAGAAGTTAAATTGTATGAATATTGTTTTTTTAAAAAAATTACCATTTGATATTTTTCTTGCTTCTGCGTCAAAGCTTTCATCACTTCAGCATGTTGTTTAGTGTGTAATGTTTGAAGGTCCTCAATTAGTTTATCCACCTTCACACATAAGCAAAAGTATATGAGTTGCTGAGTAAATTATTTAACACAACAAAAATCGTACTTATATAAGACTAGACATATGACTTTATCGTATCTATATCGGCTTTCATCATATATTGATCTTGAGGCATGATGGAATGAGATGATGTAGATTTCTCCTATTCTTGTACATCGACTGATTTTTTTCCAAACTGATTGTCTTTCTTCTTTTTAAATGGGGTACAACTAATGTATCGGAAATGTGCCCTACCTTGATCAATATTTTAGTTTATGATTTGATACAAAAATCCTCAAAAACTTCAGGTTCTGAGTGAGAAGCTGCCAGCTTTGCATCAAAAACCCTTTTTTCATGGTGTTCACCTAATGTGGTTGGTACAGATAATGGAACGGGATCATATATTTCAATACCATCTCGATTTAGAAAATCAACCTCTGAACTTCCTCGAGTGTGGGATGTAGGTTGTTGTAAACAAACTGTGAATTATAAAGCAACATATAAATATAAGAAAGCTAAACATTAAATATACTAGGACACCACTGGATCCTATTACCTAATAACAACATACAAGTATGTATCATATGTCATATGATATTATAAGAATATGTAAGTATATCATCTTATACAAAACTAATTAATGTATCATACAACCAAGAGTGATCAAAACACATCTATTGGAATAAAATACAAACATTTAGATAATGATTGAGATTTACCTTACTAAACATCCTAGCCAAGAACTTCTCGTATTTTTGATTGACTCCCATAACTGAGCAATTGAAAATCCTCAAAATAATGTTACCCTCTTGGACAACCATCTTATTTTCAACTTCAGAACAACATTCCTACATCCAGATATTCAGTAGGTGTGCAATGCCTCTTAAACAATATGGCTATTTTTTCACAAAAAATTCTTATCGACACGTTGTCATCAGTTTTTTGAACGCACTCTTCCCCATGGGAATTATTCCTAATGGTCACCCTTCACCATCTGAAAATTTGCTAGGCTAACTAGTGAATCACGTAATCATGAAAACAAAAATATATGTATGAAATACAATATAGCCATGTGCAAAGCATCTCGATTGTTGCCGAAGTTTTTCATTTTGATACGTTGAACCAAATTGAGTTTGTTAATTTCAGTTTTTGACTTTGAGAAATACTTCTCCATTAAAGTAGATGTGGATGAGTCAGGATACTGGTAATCCTTGTTATTACTGATACATTTAAGACCAGTGATGAGAGAAATTCAAAAATACTAAACTTAAGAATAGTTCTGTTGACATATACATGATTTTCATTCGGATTATTCTGCTCTATCTCAAGCATCAACAAGAATTTTGATATTTGACTTTGAAAGTTGCATTGAGGCATATTGAGAAATACCCCAAGAATGATTGGCGAAATAGCTCAAGTACTTCTTCACCCAAATAATTTTTAATATCTGCCCAAAATTCAAGGTTGAATAAACTATCGATATGCAAAGGATGAGGTGAAACTTCTTTGATCAAGTATTTCATACCCTATAATCATAAACATTACATACCAATATTATTTAAATCTAAATCCAAACTTAACCATTTAGCAACAAAAATAATCAAACTTGTACATAAAAATATTTGATATACATAACTATAAATAACTACCCTATGTATCAGTTGAAATAATATTAGTTATTTCATTCCTATACATAGTATAGTTATGTATCAGAATTAAAATAATATCATGTCTGCATAGGATAATCTATCCATATACATAACTATTTAATGTATCATAGATAAAATAAGATCAGTTAAATCATTCCTATACACTGCATAGTTATGTTTAAGATATGAAATAATATCATGACAATAGGAAAAACCAACCAATATACATAACTATGTTATGTATTAGAGTAGAAATAACATAACGTCTTCACGCTGTAATTCATTCATATACATAACATATGTATAAGGGTTCAAATAATAACAAATCTTGAACGACGTCTCCAACCCTATACATAACTAAGCTATGTATCAGGGTTGATATAATAACAATTGTACTTTATAGGTATGTATAAAAATATGTAAATTGACAAAAATATGCAGATTCAACAACAAAGAACTGTACCTTTGGAAGACGGGGTCGTGATGTATATTCTCTATTTTTCTTTGTTAAAAATTTGCAACGGGCTTATTAATACTTCTACCAACAATTTCCCTCGAATTCTTCATCTTAATAGAGTTGTTGCGGTGTTTAGATATATTTTCTCTGAAATTGGAATCCTCGTTATCAAAAGTTTTCCAGAACAAACCCAAATACACGATTTGTTTATTCGTTATCATCTAATTGAGTTAGTCTTAAACTAAATGACAGAGCAGACTCCATTACTAAGATTAATTTAGTGAATGAAGCACATTGATTTAGTAAAGTTGAAAAAGTATGAAATTATACTAACCTCCAAAAGAAATTGAAGAAGAATGTTAATGGAGTTTGTCAGTATAAGTTCAAAGTTGATGTTGAGCAATTTGAGAAGAACACGTTTGTAAATTTAAAACTTGGAAATCGCTTGATTGAGATTCCTTGATTTTAAGCACTCTTTGAGGAACATTAGGCATAAGAAAAGAGTAGGTAAGATATGTATATGAAGTTTGGATATACAAAGTGTAAAAAAGGTATTTTTGTAATTACTTTTGGGAGTAGAGATTTTATGTAATAATAGAAACTTAGGGTGTAGTTTTAAGTAAAGACAATAATATGTTGTTGCAACACACCGTACTTAATTACGTGCTATAGCCATTTTTATATGTGTTGGAGTATATTTATTGATCCTAAGTTAGGTATATATGAGTTTAAGTATGAGTATTGATTATTTTGAGATGGTTTCAAGTGTATAGTTTGATTATATGTGTATAGCAATCGACTTTATTTATACCGGAATTTGCCCGTCGATGGTTCCATACGAAGGTTATTGAATAAGCTTTCCAACGATATAAAGATTTCCAAAAACGGATAAGTTTCGGATATAATCGAGCACGTTCGAAACTATAAAATGGTGGCCGAGATGTTGTGAACAGTAAATGTGCAGGAAAATTTCCTGCACACAAACTACTGAGGCCTGCCAGTTTTTTGGGTCGACTTTGAACGATCATAACTCCCTTAATATAATGAAATGGGAGATCTACCACATATCAAAAGAAAGATCTTTGAGTCTTATTTCCAATGCAATTGGTTTCATCCAAATCCAACATCTGAGTAAGGAGTTATACTCGTTTTACTTCAGCCTCTCAAAACAGCTTTTTAGGGTCAACTTCAAATGATCATAACTTCTTGTACAAGACTAACTGGGTGGTATACTTTATATGAAATGAAATAACTTTGAATTATCTTTCCAACTATACCAATTTCACCCAAATCCGATATCCGAGCAAAGAGTTATGGCCGATTTACATTAGCCTGTCAAAACAGTCCACCATGGACAGATTCGGATTTACTTAAATTTTAAGGGCAATATGGTCATTTTCCATCACCTGATGGACGAAAATTCATCATTATATACATATAATTAGTCTCATATCCATCAATTATCATCAAATTATTGAAAATAAGAAACCCTAGCCTAATTTCAACCCCAATTATCTTGTGATTCAACCGTAGAAAATCCAAATTGATTCCGTAGTTGTGTTCACCGTCTCGAGGGCTTCGAGAAGCACCCCTTATTTGTGCCAACAGGACTTCGAAATCAAAAGGGCCATTTTATGGTAAGGATGTAAATTATGTTGGTGTTATTTATATGGATATGTATATATATATATATATGCATGTGAGCATAAGAAGTATGTTATTTGATTGTTGTTGAAAGATGATTGGGAAATGATGTTGGATTATGTTGAATTGTGAAGGAATTTGGTGTGATGATGTGGTATTGATGATGTGGTAGTGAAATGATGATTATATATATATATATATATATACACACATAAACCTATTGTTCAAGTTGGTTTTTGGAATGCTATGCAAATATTGGTTGTATGGAATTATGGAAGAGAATTGTGGTGTTGGGTTGCTAATACTAGATGCCAAACATTTCATTGTAGATAAGTGATTTGTAAAGGCGGGAGGTTGTGTTGAATTGGTATCCGAATCTACGACGAGGTATGTAAAGCATACTCTAACAATGTTCTTTGGCATGAAAACACCAATGATCCATCAAGTAAGATTCCGAGGTTGTCCAAAAACATGTATTGTTCTACGTTACCAACAAAGTTGTTTTCATCCTATAATGTGTCAAAATGTTTCATTGATATACCAAAAGTCTCCTATTTCATTGTTGTGATATTGATGATTCTGAAACACATTGTTGATGTACCAATGAGTCATTATTACATCGTTATTGTATAGAAGGTCTATTACTTGGTTCCTATTGATGTATCATTGTTTCAAAGTATCAAAAATGTAGTGGCGACCAAAATAACAATCTCAAAGATTAATTGATCTAAGTGATGAAAGTTCTCTCTTATCGGGTGGTATCCCAGGGGCATAAGCCTAGCATGGATCGATCCCTATTTATGTGTTTATGGGTGGTATCCCAGGGGCATAAGCCTAGCATGGGTCGATCCCAGTTGATATGTACTGGAGGCAGCCTAATGGTCACAGTACAGTACAATAATGATTACAAAAACGATAAGAATGAAGGTAAAGTGATTGAATAAATACAATGTACAGGTTGTCACAAGTTCTAGTAAGTGTGGTCCACTCCTATTACGATTTATTCACTTGTTTCTGATTTCTATTGAGCTCCTATATCATATGTGATTATCTACAGCTTTACATACTCAGTACATATTTCGTACTGACGTCCCCCACGGGGACCTGCATTTCATACTGCAGGCACAGGTACCTCAGCTCATACACCGCACAAGTAGGAGCCAGGCTATACAACTATTGTTGGTGAGCTCCAGTTTGCTTCGAAGCTTTCCGAGTTGGTTCCTTATGTTTTGTTATTGTACAGGAGTCATGTGTGGGCGGGGGTTTGTCCCGACCCTAGTTATGTCATGTTTATCCTAGAGGCTTTGTAGACATAAAGAAGGGTAAAGTCATGGAAGTTTATATAGTGATGTTATATCTGTTTATGTGGTGGCCCCGACGACCAAGTATTATATATATATATATATTTGTGCGTGTTGTGCTGATACAGGTAATTAGATCCTTCTATATGCAATGAAGTGCTATCCAAAATTTTTTTTGTGACATGTAAGTGAAAGTACGGTATTTGAACGGGTTCTCCCGGGCCTTCTCGGCTTCGGGTGCCAGTCCGGCCCGATGGGATTTTAGGGCGTGACAAAAGTGGTATCAGAGAGGTTCGTCCTAGTAAGTCTACAAAGCCGTGTCTACGTAGAGTCTTGTTTATCGGTGTGTTGTGCACCACATCTATAAACAGGAGGCTATGGACATTTAGGAATTGTTTCTTTTCTTCATGTCTTAGATCGTGCGATAGAGCTTATATTGTATATGAAGTCATAGTTGACCACTGAATCCATTTGTTTCTCTTATTATAGTAATGATGCCGGTTACCAGAAGCAAGAATACCGGTAAGCAAGTAGATGTGGCTGCTGGAGAGGGGACTAGTAAGTCACCCACTATACCAGCTAATCAAAGTGAGGCTCCAACTGAGCATGCATTAGAAACTTCCCCCAGTCCGGAAGAAATAAGGGGGAGGAGAACTATATCCCCAGAGCCAGCTATTAATGCTGTTGATCATGATCTTAGAAATGCAGTGCAACTTTTGACTCGTATAGTTGCTGGGCAAGTCCAAGGGCAAGCTATTCCTACCACGGGTTCTAGCGGTACTGATAGGGCGGCTAGTCTTCGGACGCAAGATTTTCTTAAGATGGATCCGCCTACTTTTACCGGATCTGATCTTAATGAAGATTCGCAGGACTTTATTAATCAGATTCAAAGGGCCCTAGAGGTGATACATGTATCGGGCAGAGAGACAGTGGAGTTAGCCGCGTATAGATTCAAAGGTGAGGCTATATATTGGTATGAAGACTGGAAACGGTCAAGGGGCATTGATGCACCCCCAGCTACTTGGAAAGAGTTCAAAGAGGCATTTATTGATCATTACCTTCCATATGAGACTCGTCAGGCCCGTGTGGATCAGTTCTTAAATCTTCGGCAGGGTAATACAAGTGTGAGGGAGTATAGTCTTCGATTTAATTCTTTGTCCAGATATGCTCCTAATGTTATAGCTACTATGGATGACAGAGTTTATCGGTATGTGGTTGGATTGGATCCGTATTTGGTTAGGTATTGTACTATTGCTGCACTGAATAAAGACATGGATATAGCTAGGATCCAAGCATTTGCACAGAAAATGGAAGATCAGAGGCAAAGAAGAAGAACACAGGAATTTGAAAACGGATCTTCTAAGAGGGCCAGATCTACAGGGCAATTTATGGCGCCACAGGGAGGTTTTAGACCTCAATTTTCTGCTAGACCACCTAGGCCATTATTTTCTTATTCTGCAGCTAGTGCTCCACCACAGCATCAGGGGTTCAGAGGCAGTCAATTTGGGAAAAGAAGTGAGGGTCATAGTTCGCGATCAGTGGGTTACCAAGGGCAAGGGAATATGAGCCAATCGAGACCTCTTCGAGAGCCATGCAATAAATGTGAAAGGTATCATTTGGGCGCATGTCGGCTGGGGACCAATGTTTGCTTTTGGTGCGGTATGTCGGGGCATATGATGAGGGAATGCCCACGAAGGGACATAGGGGGTATGGCACGACCTACGGGGTCATTTGTTGCATCATCATCATCGATGCCTTATTCAAGAAGGGGTGCACAACCAATGGGTCGTGTTAGAGGTGATAGAGGAGCCACGAGTTCTAGCGGGGCTCAAAATCGTACGTATGCTCTAGCGGATCGACAGAATTTAGAGGCTTCCCCAGATGTGGTTACGGGTACGCTGTCTATATTTTCATTCGATTTATATGCCTTAATTGATCCCGGTTCTACATTATCTTATGTTACTCCATTGGTTGCTGGAAAGTTCGAAAGAATACCCGAACTGTTAGTTAAGACATTTGAAGTGTCCACACCGGTCGGGGAATCTATTATAGCTAGAAGGGTTTATCAAAACTGTATAGTAACTGTTTGTGGTCGTGATACGATGGCTGATCTTGTGGAGTTAGAAATGGTAGATTTTGATGTTATAATGGGTATGGACTGGTTGGCGTCTTGTTATGCCACAATTGATTGCTACACGAAAAAGGTATATTTCCATTTTCCAAATGAATCAGTCCTTGAATGGAAAGGTGAAATTAGCGCTCCAAGAGGTAGATTTATTTCTTATTTTAAGGTGAGACGAATGATTTCCAAGGGATATATATATATATCATTTAGTTAGAGTAAGGGATACAGAAGCGGAGCCACCAACTCTTCACGCTGTTCCGGTGGTAAATGAATTTTCTGATGTATTTCCTGAAGATCTTCTAGGTTTGCCTCCTGAACGACAAGTAGAGTTTGGTATTGATGTAATACCAGGCACCCAACCAATCTCCATTTCTCCGTATAGAATGGCCCCATCAGAATTACGAGAATTGAAAGAGAAATTGTAAGATTTGCTAGAAAAGGGGTTCATTAGGCCTAGTATTTCCCCTTGGGGAGCACCAGTGTTATTTGTACGCAAAAAGAATGGCTCGCTGAGGATGTGTATTGATTATCGGCAATTGAATAAGGTGAATATTAAGAATAAATATCCTCTCCTAAGAATTGATGATTTATTTGATCAGTTACAGGGCGCCAAGTGCTTTTCTAAGATTGATTTGAGGTCAGGTTACCACCAAGTGAGGGTCAAAGAGAAGGATATACCCAGGACATCTTTCCGAACACGGTATGGTCATTATGAGTTTCTAGTTATGTCATTTGGGCTAACAAATGCACCTGCAGCTTTTATGGATTTGATGAATAGGGTGTTTAAGCCATTCCTGGATGTATTTGTGATAGTTTTTATAGATGATATTCTAGTTTATTCTAGATCAGAAGAGGACCATGCCGATCACTTACGACAGGCATTGCAGACTCTTTGTGATTGTAAGCTTTATGCAAAGTTCTCTAAATGTGAGTTTTGGTTAAAGTCGGTGGCATTTTTGGGTCATATTGTATCTAGTGAAGGGATAAAGGTTGATGCTCAAAAGATAGAAGCTGTGAAGAACTGGACAAGGCCCACAACGCCTACGGAGATTCTTAGTTTTCTCGGGTTGTCCGGTTATTATAGAAGGTTTGTTAAAGACTTTTCTTCCATTTCAGCACCCTTAACCAAGCTAACGCATAAAACATCCAAGTTCCAATGGAATGATGCGTGTGAGGAGAGTTTCCAAGAATTGAAGAATAAGTTGACTTCTACACCTGTGTTGGTACTTCCAGAAGGTACAGAAGGGTATACAGTGTATTGTGATGCTTCGAGAATTGGTTTAGGATGTGTATTAATGCAGTATGGTAAGGTGATAGCATATGCCTCAAGGCAATTGAGGCCACATGAGAAAAATTACCCCACACATGATCTTGACCTGGCAGCGGTTATCTTTGCTTTAAAAATATGGCGCCACTATTTATATGGGGTTCATGTTGATATATATACTGATCACAAGAGCTTACAATATATTTTCAGTCAGAAGGATCTAAATCTGAGGCAACGAAGGTGGATGGAACTATTAAAAGATTATGATGTTGATATTTTGTATCACCCAGGAAAAGCGAATATAGTAGCTGATGCGTTGAGTCGTAAGGCTATGATGGCACCTATAGAAAGGCAAGGGATGATTAAAGATCTTCATCAATTATCTAGTCTAGGAGTTCGTCTTCTCGAAACTCCGGACGAGGAGCTTATTGTGCATAATGCCGCGAAATCCTCATTAGTAGTTGAGGTGAAAGAGAAGCAAAATGCAGATCCTATTTTATTACAGCTTAAGGAGAACGTTCGGAGTGGTGCGACCAAGGTATTTGAGCTTACGCGAGAAAGAGTACTTCAGTGCCAAAACCGATTGTGTGTGCCAGATGTAGACGGGATAAGAAAGAAGATTATGACAGAGGCACATTTTTCAAGGTATTCCATTCATCCAGGATCAACCAAAATGTATCAAGATTTGAAAGATATGTATTGGTGGAATGACATGAAAAGGAACATCGCAGAATTTGTAGCTGAATGTCCAAAATGCCAACGAGTTAAAGTGGAACATCAAAAGCCCGGAGGCTATATGCAATGCATAGATCTTCCAATTTGGAAGTGGGACATGATCAACATGGATTTTGTTACAGGTTTGCCTCGTACAGCTCATAAATTTGATTCTATATGGGTGATTGTGGATAGGCTTACTAAATCCGGACATTTCTTACCCGTTAAGACCACTTACACAGTTGAAGAATATTCGAAGCTGTATGTTAAAGAAATAGTCCGATTACATGGGGTGCCAACTTCTATTATATCGGATCGGGGAACTCAATTTATCGCAAACTTTTGGAAGTCTTTCCAACGGAGTTTGGGAACACAAGTAAATCTGAGTACTGCTTTTCACCCTCAGACGGATGGACAAGCAGAGCGCACCATTCAAACACTTGAAGATATGCTACGAGCATGTGTTATAGATTTTAAAGGCAGCTGGGATGATCATTTACCTCTTATTGAGTTTGCCTATAATAATAGCTATCATTCAAGTATCAAAATGGCACCATATGAAGTTTTATATGGGAGGAAGTGTAGATCACCAATAGGATGGTTCGAAGCGGGTGAAACTCTTATGTTCGGACCGGATCTTGTGTATCAAGCCATAGAAAAAGTCAAGGTGATTCAGCAACGGTTGAAAATAGCCCAAAGTCGACACAAGTCATATGCGGATAGTAGAAGAAGAGGGCTAGAATTTTCGTTAGGCGATTGGGTATTTTTGAAGGTATCGCCAATGAAAGGGGTGATGAGATTTGGCAAGAAAGGAAAGTTGAGTCCACGATATATAGGCCCATATAAGATTATTCGAAGATGTGGGCAAGTTTCTTATGAATTAGAGCTACCCCAGGAACTCTCATCAGTGCATCCAGTATTTCATGTATCGATGCTTCGAAAGTGCATCGGAGATCAGTCCCTTATTACTTCCACTGAAGATGTGCAAGTAATAGAAAATCTTACCTATGAGGAGATGCCTATTGCTATATTAGATCGTCAAGTTAAGAAGATGAGAAACAAAGAAGTAGCATCGGTGAAAGTACTTTGGAGAAATCAACAAAGGGAAGAGATTACATGAGAAGCGGAGGAAGCAATGAAATCGAAATACCCTTATTTGTTCAAAGGTGAAAAAGAAGTGCAAGGAGTGGAACTGGGACGCTAACAAGTAAGTTTTTACATATGCATAATATCTATATGATGACGTGAATATCAATTATGAATTCGAACTTGTTTCGGCTAAATAACTACATTCACATTCGAGGACGAATGTCCTTAAGGGGGGAAGGATGTAACACCCCGTACTTAATTACGTTCATTAGCCATTTTTATATGTGTTGGAGTATATTTATTGATCCTAAGTTAGGTATATATGAGTTTAAGTATGAGTATTGATTATTTTGAGATGGTTTCAAGTGTATAGTTTGATTATATGTGTATAGGAATCGACTTTATTTATACCGGAATTTGCCCGTTGATGGTTCCATACGAAGGTTATTGAATAAGCTTTCCAATGATATAAAGATTTCCAAAAACGGATAAGTTTCGGATATAATCGAGCACGTTCGAAACTATAAAACGGTGGCCGAGATGTTGTGAACAGTAAATGTGCAGGAAAATTTCCTGCACACAAACTACTGAGGCCTGCCATTTTTTTGGGTCAACTTTGAACGATCATAACTCCCTTAATATAATGAAATGGGAGAGCTACCACATATCAAAAGAAATATCTTTGAGTCTTCTTTCCAATGCAATTAGTTTCATCCAAATCCAACATCTGAGTAAGGAGTTATACTCGGTTTACTTCAGCCTCTCAAAACAGCTTTTTAGGGTCAACTTCAAACGATCATAACTCCTTGTACAGGACTAACTGGGTGGTATACTTTATATTAAATGAAATACATTTGAATTATATTTTCAACGATACCAATTTCACCCAAATCCGATATCCGAGCAAAGAGTTATGGCCGATTTACTTTAGCCTGTCAAAACAGTCCACCATGGACAGATTCGGATTTACTTAAATTTTTAAGGGCAATATGGTCATTTTCCATCACCTCATGGACGAAAATTGGTCATTATATACATATAATTAGTCTCATATCCATCAATTATCATCAAATTATTGAAAATAAGAAACCCTAGCCTAATTTCAACCCCAATTATCTTGTGATTCAACCGTAGAAAATCCAAATTGATTCTGTAGTTGTGTTCACCGTCTCGAGGGCTTCGAGAAGCACCCCTTATTTGTTCCTACAGGACTTCGAAATCAAAAGGGCCATTTTATGCTAAGGATGTAAATTATGTTGGTGTTATTTATATGGATATGTATATATATATATATATGCATGTGAGAATAAGAAGTATGTTATTTGATTGTTGTTGAAAGATGATTGGGAAATGATGTTGGATTATGTTGAATTGTGAAGGAATTTGGTGTGATGATGTGGTATTGATGATGTGGTATTGAAATGATGATTATATATATATATATATATACACACATAAACCTATTGTTCAAGTTGGTTTTTGGAATGCTATGCAAATATTGGTTGTATGGAATTATGGAAGAGAATTGTGGTGTTGGGTTGCTAATACTAGATGCCAAACATTTCATTGTAGATAAGTGATTTGTAAAGGCGGGAGGTTGTGTTGAATTGGTATCCGAATCTACGACGAGGTATGTAAAGCATACTCTAACAATGTTCTTTGGCATGAAAACACCAATGATCCATCAAGTAAGATTCCGAGGTTGTCCAAAAACATGTATTGTTCTACGTTACCAACGAAGTTGTTTTCATCCTATAAAGTGTCAAAATGTTTCATTGATATACCAAAAGGCTCCTATTTCATTGTTGTGATATTGATGATTCTGAAACACATTGTTGATGTACCAATGAGTCATTATTACATCGTTATTGTATAAAAGGTCTATTACTTGGTTCCTATTGATGTATCATTGTTTCAAAGTATCAAAAATGTGGTGGCGACCTAAATAACAATCTCAAAGATTAATTGAACTAAGTGATGAAAGTTTTCTCTTATCGGGTGGTATCCCAGGGGCATAAGCCTAGCATGGGTCGATCCCTATTTATGTGTTTATGGGTGGTATCCCAGGGGCATAAGCCTAGCATGGGTCGATCCCAGTTGATATGTACTGGAGGCAGCCTAATGGTCACAGTACAGTACAATAATGATTACAAAGACGATAAGAACGAAGGTAAAGTGATTGAATAAATACAATGTACAGGTTGTCACAAGTTCTAGTAAGTGTGGTCCACTCCTATTACGATTTATTCACTTGTTTCTGATTTCTATTGAGCTCCTATATCATATGTGATTATCTACAGCTTTACATACTCAGTACATATTTCGTACTGACGTCCCCCACGGGGACCTGCATTTCATGCTGCAGGCACAGGTACCTCAGCTTATACACCGCACAAGTAGGAGCCAGGCCATACAACTATTATTGGTGAGGTCCAGTTTGCTTCGGAGCTTTCCGAGTCGGTTCCTTATGTTTTTTTATTGTACATGAGTCATGTGTGGGTGGGGGTTTGTCCCGACCCTAGTTATGTCATGTATATCCTAGAGGCTTTGTAGACATATGGAAGGGTAAAGTCATGGAAGTTTATATAGTGATGTTATATCTGTATATGTGGTGGCCCCGACGGCCAAGTATTATATATATATATATTTGTGCGTGTTGTGCTGATACAGGTAATTAGATCCTTCTATATGCAACGAAGTGCTGTCCAAATTTTTTTTTGTGACATGTAAGTGAAATTACGGTATTTGAACGGGTTCTCCCGGGCCTTCTCGGCTTCGGGTGCCAGTCCGGCCAGATGGGATTTTGGGGCGTGACAGTTGTAACGACATATAACTTTACAATAATATACTATGACCAATATACTTTAATTTCAATGAAATTATACTCATCAATTACGGAATAATAAAAACTTCAATGGTTTCTTCTCTTTTTTTTTTTGAATTTTTCATCTGAATTTTTTTAATATTTCAAAGGAATTCACTTTTTTTTTTTGAAATTTTTTTCTTAAACAAAGTGTTTGATGGAGTGCCATGGAGGTAAGGAGGATACATAAAATGGTAATACATGTTTGAGAAACTAGTCAAGTGTATATGTTTTGCACGTGTGTCACATTAATTATTAATAAAGCTATAAAATAGAAATTAAAATAGTACAAAATTATACTGCATAAATGTAATAAGTATTAAATTACTTTCGTTTAAATCAATATCAAAGTCTTTGACTATATGAATATTTTTATACCGTTTATATAAATGAGCTTTTTTTTATTGGTTAACTCAAAAATCGAATCGTTAAGGACCCAAACCAGTAAGATTATCTTATTATTTTGGTTATCAATTTAGCATGTTTATAAATCAAAAGGAAATAAATCGAACCTATAATATATAAAATCAAACTATAAACCAACCGATGAGCACCCCTTAACTGTTATCATGAAGTCTTTGTATTCATAATTCAAAATAGAAAAAAATTCAAGACAAATTTGTATGTAGTTCAAAATTGTAAAAAATAAAAAATAAGACTCCAAAACCAAATGAATCTCAAAGTGCTCTTTTCTTTTTAACCCAATATAAAACCTATTACCTTAAAGAATTGCATAAAAACTATGGAATAACTTTGAAAGGAGTAAAACTTATGGGTAACAAAAAGAGAATCACCATTCTCGTAATATAAACCTTAATTTTAAGGCAAGATAAACATTTGATTTTTACAGCTACTTCATTCGGCGGCAAGACGCTTTTCTTGTCCAATAGATTAGAATTTTTCAACTGAAAGAGAAACACAAGAAATTATTAAAAGGGGCTAAGCCATTGTCAATTGTTGATTACGTATAATTCTTATACAACCTTTAAATTATGTAATTCTCCGAAAATAGGTCCCGAGATGTTACACGGTGATCAAGACTACGAGTAGCCTTAAGTTAACCCTGTAAACCTGCTACTAGATCTGGAACTCATTTCAAGGTAAACTAATCAAGTAACAATGCTGGATTATATCCAAAACTGAACTGAAATAAACTGAATATACTATCTGAACAACTACTACTAAAAGTCTGAATAATAGCTAGTAGTCTGACAAGCCTCTACTACTAAGAAACTAGAGAGCCATTGGGACAAACACCCAACTGACTCGGACTAAACTAAAAGCAACTAATCAAATACTATGAAAGCTAGAAATCTGGATAAATGGACCCTCGAACCATGAGGACTCACCAGCTGTCGAGATGTAGATAGAGATACCCGAAATCACTCACGCTGCTGAGACTGAGCACCTGAACCTACATTATTAAACAATATAGCACATAGACATATATGTAGATCAGTACTTTGAGGATGTACTAAGCATGTGAGGGTGAATGCATAAGTAAAAGTAATATCTCAATGTTATCAAAATTCATAGAATATGCATGCTGTATGTAATGACTCACATGACTGGAATAACTGAAAGCTGAAAATCATAGATCATGAACAATAAAACATACTGTATAAAACTGGTGAGCTATCATATTTCAAGTCTAAAAACTGAACTGTTATCTGTCATTCTTTTCTGTTAGACTGTAGAAAATTCTAGTAAAAGGTTTTCTATTAGGGAGGTTCTTCTAACCGACATAAACCATGTGAGTTGTCATGGAGTCCAACGTCTTGTTCTACTAAGGGGAAAAACTCACATTGGGGAGAGGTTTCATACTCTTGCAGAGAGTATAACCTGAGCTAAGTGATCATATCTGTAACTGTCATCCATATAGAAATGGGAATACTGAATCTGTACCTATATTGGCTCATAGTTCTAGAAAAGTAGGATATGCTAAACCCACACTTTCCGCTTGGTGCTAAATACTACTCTCTTTAATCTGTATGCTCATTCTGTAGGAAATCCACTTTTAAAAGTCATAATGTTTCATACTGAAAGCTAACTGTGCATCTGTTCATTCAAAACTGAATTTAAGCTGTAAAGTGGATCCATGTCTTAGATAAAGATCAAAAGATCAAATCTTTATTCAAAGCTATCTATAAACATATCATAGGATGCTTAAAAGTATAATCATTCTTGAAATAACAATATTAAACTAGGGCTTGGTAACCCATGCATAAATTTCATGTCAAATCATCATAAAGTTCATGTTTGATAATGAAAATATTCATAATTCAACTCAAAATCTGGAAAGTATAGTCATACGCATGAATTTAAGAAAGTAGACATGTAATTCAACATCCAAATCACTTGAAATCTCAAAATCTTCAATTAACAATAAATGGGTATGAACCCTAAATTGAAATTCATGTAAAATCATGTGAATTTGTAATTAAAACTAGTTTTGGGCACAAGGATGAAAGATTTATCCTTGTTCAAAACCCCACATACCTTAATTGATGAATAGATGAAGAATCTTGAACTTTAAGTTCCTATTGGTGCTTCTGAAGATTGTTTCTTGAATAACTTGAATTGGAAATCTTGAATTTTGAATTATTTTGGAACAAGAATGGTGGAATTTGGGGATTCTTGAAGTTGAATGTTGAAGCCTAGGGTTTCTTGTAGATGAAATTGGTGAAAAGTGAATATATTTTGCTCTCCAATGTGATAAATCTTTTGTTTTCACGATTTAGGGGTATGGGAAAAAGATTATGCTGCCCCTGAATTTTTAAACTCGGAACTGGGACACCGATTAAGGCTCCATCGCAATGCCGTGAGTGGGTCATCGTGATACCCACCGCGACGCGGTGGAATCGCGGTGACTCACTAGATTGTGACAATTGTTGATTCGGGCCTCATCGCGACTCACTACTGGAAACTGACAAACCCCGATTTGGCCTCCACCACGACGCAGTGGCCTCCTCACCGCGATACTTACCGCGATGCGGCCTAATTGCGGTTAGCTACTATTTTGCCAATTTGAATGCGATCCAATCCTCGTCCGAAAATTCCAAAACTTACCTAAGACATGCTATTTTCACCCCTGAATATAATTTAACTAAATAATTATTGTCTCGGAGCCCGGAAGGTCAACTTAAAAATATTCGAAGTTTAAAGAGAGTCAAAATGACTAAGTCCCTCAACTCTTAGCTTTATTTTCAGGTTCTAAGTGCTTCAAGTACGTACTAACGGCTGGACTAAGCTAGAAATATTTGGGGTATTACAAATTATCACTGATGATAATGAAAGAAAGAATACGACTTCGATCATAATCAAAGTAAGAAGAAAAGTATAGTAGAAGAAGTGGCGGCTTGTCTGTGTTAAAGTTTGCTCAAAATATTATTTAAATAGAATTGTAGATATTCTTTTTATATGTGTATATAAGGTAAATTTTAATTGATATAGAAGTCCAAAACCTTTTCCTTAAAGAAAGAAATAATCTAAAATATGATAGATTTTTATTTTTATTTTATAAATTATTTATCAATATTAGAATAATATGGATTTCAAATATAAAGTCACAGGTTTTTATCCTTTTTAGTTTTTTGTCAAGACATGTATGTTTTGCTTGGTTGGTTCAACTTTGTATGTTTTCTTTTATTTAAATAAATGGCCTTCTTGACTTTTTATTTTCTTAATTAAAAATAACTCATATATATGATTCCTAAAAATTAAGAAAAGTCTCAATTGCATCACAATATCAATTTTATCAACTTAAGAATTCTATATTTTTAGGATTAATTGCATTTACCCAGTATTTTTCTCTTTTAATATATTTTAAAACTTCTTAATGCTTAAAATAAATTTTCTTCTTACCGTATATTTTAGGACTCCTTAATTTTAAAAATATTAACTCCAAAAAAGAATGTTTCATATATTAAAAGCACAAATGCATTTTGCATATACATACATACATACATGCATGCATATATATATATATATATGTCTCTCCGTGTGTGTGTCTATTAATGCGTGGATGACTTTACAAAATTATATAAATAATATTAGATAATATATTTAAATAATAAGTATTTAAATATTTATAAATTTCGTGAATGAAGTATTGGCCTATAATGCCTAAAAAAATTGAGATGTGACATAAATTGTTGAAAAATAACAATATTAAGTGAAATTTATAACAAATAATTAGATATATAAAAAATAGAGGAAGTTATCAGTTTTTGAATTAATGCAAGAACCAAAAAAATGAAAACTAACTATACTTAACATGGATAATTATTGATTAGCCATGTTTACATATATTTACTATTCATATTTGAAAAGGTATTACTTACCAAAAAATGAAAAGGTATTACTTACCAAAAAATGTATATTTACTTTCCACAAACAATGAATATAAAGGATTTAGTACATTTAAGCCCTAAACATTAGTTTCATATTAAATATTTAATTTTAAATGCTAGGACTATGTTCTACACACACGTATGTCTCGAGTCAATCAATTAAAGTATATAAAAAAATAAAATTATTAGAAAGTGTTAATTAACTTAAAAAATAAATGAATCTGTTAACTTTAAAATAAATTAATCCATCGGAAGACTCTAACTTTGGCTTATATACATAACAGAAAAGAAAAATACAGATAGTAGAAAGGATGTATGTCCCAATTTTGAACTACTACATTGAATGAAAAAACATGTTTGTGTTATAAAAAGTAAAACAGAGAAGAATAAGAGTAGAGAGAGAAAAGAGAGAGTAATTGTTATTTCTCTTGAGGATCCTTATAGTGAAGGAAGCCCTTCTATTTATAGAAAAAATTTACTCCAAGTTTCTGAGTAAAAGACAAATACTTCAAATCCTGATAAATATCAACTAGATCTTGATAGATCTTAATAGACATTCACTACAACTGATATACATTAATATCATAACACTCCCCCTTGAATGTCTAACAATACGCATATAGGCTGCCTCATTAAAAACCTTCCAAGGAAAATCTAGTGGGACAAAACCTCGTAAGGTAAAAAGAGTAAAACGTGTATTAACTCCCCCTAATAAGAACATCTTTGAGCCTTTGCATTCCAATTTTGTGCATCGTCTTCTTAAAATTGACACTTGGAAGAGACTTGGTGAATAAATCATCCACATTATCACTTGAACGAATCTGTTGCACGTTAATATCACTATTCTTTTGTAGCTCATGAATTAAAAAAGCTTTGATGAAGTGTGCTTCGTTCTATCTCCTTTTATTGAATCCTCTATTAAGATGTGTTGTGCATGTTGTATTATCTCTGTATAAAATTATGGTACATTGTCACATTTCAAACTATATGTTTCTCGAATGAGATGTATCATGGACCTCAACCACACACATTCTTGGTTCTCTTCATGAATAGTTATTATCTCAGCATGATTCGATGAAGTCACTACGATAGACTGCTTTGTATATCTCCAAGATATGATAGTACCACCACATATGAACACATAGTCTGTTTAAGACTGAATTTTATGTGAGTCAAATAAGTACCCAACATCAGCATGACCAATAAAATCGGTACTGAAAGCTTTAGAATAAAATAAGCTAATGTCTTCTATCCTATTTTGATGTCTTCTAGTAGGAACATAAATATACCTTGCTAACAAATTGACTGAAAAGGCTATATTAGGCCTTGTAGTATTTGCAAGATACATTGGTGCACCACTTGCACTAAGATATGGTACTTCATAACCAATCTGATTTGGTATATTTCTCATTTCAGCAAATAATTTATTGCTTTTGAAAACTCTCCAAGAGTTTCAATAATTTTCAAGCTATAAGTTTATACAATGTAAGGATTCTAAATAAGTTTCCCAGAAACTTTTATATGCTTCAAACATTTTGAATCCTTAGAAAGTTTTCATTTAAATTTTGTCAAGTGACAATATTCAACATTTCACGTGTGACATCTTCAAGTGTTTGGATTGAAAATCAAAAAAGTTTTATGCTTACCAAGATGCATCCTTTCATGTCACTTGATAAATGTTTCTACGTCAGCATGCTTAAATAAATGTAGAATTTAGATCCTCGTAGTCTTTTACAATATTGCGTCAATATTATATCTAAGATATTATCGATAATATATCATTTTGCATCGGTTCACAATGTGACATAACATTTTGAGATCTCTTCACTTCATTATTTTCAGATACCTAAACCTCTCATATGGTTTCATGAAGTGTTATGTCATAGGCTCTTCAAGAGCACATTGCCTTCTTATTATGATTATTTGCTCCTTATCCTTTTTAAGGATCATTTCATTTGGAACCGATTGGTCTATCACGCTTCACAAATGAATAGACTTTGTCCTTCAGGGAAATAAAATATGAGTACTTGCAGCTTAAATATGATATATTTTTGGCATTTGACTTGAACTATCTTTTGAATGAGGATCTGATGATAATTCCTAACATATTTTATAGCTGCTTATGTTAGGAAAACTAACATACATCTTCCATCTTCTTTGAGGAATCCATCTTTGTGCATCATGGTATATTCATTAATCATATACTGCACATCAAAATTATTAGATAGACAACATGTGGTTCCTGACTCAGAACCAACTTTGAAGGAAATTAATCATAATTTATTGGTTTGATGCATACATGTACTTATGTATACAATATTTCAAACCAACACATGAAGCTTTGTTCTCATTAGCAATGATTCAGCTATTTATTGAAGGCATTCAACGCCAAACCATCATCATCAAGGTGAATTGTATTAATTACACAATCTGAAAATTATGATTTTAACTCAATTTTATTGAGCAAGCAACTTTATGAATGTCAAACTGTAGGTTGACAATAAATGTATGTGATCATCTTATATCGATGCATCTTAATAGATCACATGACAGGTGAACGAGCCCATATTCACTTTTTATACTTTTCTGATTTTAAGGAATCCAATCCCAATATTAGTTGGTCCAACCAAATTATCATGAGAACAAGCAACATTAAAAGTTTATGAAGAATTTTTGAATTCTTCAATATATGTTTAATACTTAATATGCACATCTTTGGGATGTCGCAATCATTCATGTCAACTTATGAACTTTTATACTAGTAAACTCCAAGTTTACCATGACATGTAGCTTTTACTTTAGTAAATTTCAGATTTACTATTACATGAATAAATTTCTGATTTACTACTTTAGAAGTAGATTTCAAAATAATCCTTCTCAATTATTTTGCCTCTTTCGGAGGTGAATTGTGATTTTCTTACAACCACGAGCACGTTTGAATTTATATATAGTCACATTTACCCCAAGGGTATAGATCTGTATTTATAATAATCAAAATTCTCATTCCCGAAGAATAGAATATAATCATGCCTTAAGCATATCAAATTATGATAGCTTAGAACCTCTTTCAATATATTGCTACTTTATGAGCAAATCGAGGCATACATATGATGTAGAGAATTTTTCTCTAACATTTCTTATGATCACAATATGCGTGTGAAAATATCATCACTTTTGATGATCATTATCATATTATCCCTCTACACGTATAATCCTGCATTCAATCACTTATCTTCTTTCAGACATATTATGCACTGCTACCAAATTCACAAGATTGGAGCAAATTATCATCTTTCAGACTTATCACATATTGCTACCATATTTACTTCTTGGAATGGAGCATATCACATTCACTTCATGAAATTGAGCATATTTAATGAGACAGGTTTCATGACTTTTCACCAAATACACATTATTTTGCCTTAGCCATCATAATATCATCAATATGGTGCATTGAGATTCAAACTCAACGTCTTATTCATATAAAGACGTCTTAGGTATAAATCGATGAGACTTGAACCCAACATCTTATCAGTATAGTGCATTAAAACTTTTAACCCAATGTCTTACCCTCTTAATGAGATGAGATTTAAATTCATCATCATATCTTTTAACAATATTATTCTTCATGAACAAATTTAAAGCATAAGTGGTTTCAAACCAATTATTTTTCCTCAAATCCAACAATAATTATATCATTAGTATCAAAAGACAAATAACATGAGGAATTACTAACCTTGAAATCCCTTAGATTTATAATCTCACCTTGTTTAATAGAGTCTCGTGCTGATAACGTGTTATAAAAAGCAAAGCAGAGAAGAACAAGAGTGGAGAGAGAAAAGAGAGAGTAAGTGTTATTTCTCTTGAGGATCCTTTACAATGAAGGAAGTCCTTCTATTTATAGGGAAAATTTACTCCTAGTTTCTGAGTAAAAGACAGATACTTCAAATCCTGATAGATATCAACTAGATCTTGATAGACATTCACTACAACTGATATACATTAATATCATAACAGTTTACAAGTTGCAAAGCATCATCTATTCTAAAAAGTTATTTGAATTGATTATAGAAACTAAAATTACCTCTGAAAAGACTGTTTGATCATATTTAGTACCCCCTCCATCCCATTTTACCCGTTCCAAATTGGGATGACCAAGCTATTAAGAAAATAATGATTGGTAATGTAACTTTACCATTTTGCCCCTCTTTATTGTGTCTTTTTGTTAGTTCTAATATTGATGGATGACTAATACCAAAGCACCATTTATATTCTTAATGGTGTCCTCTTAATGGTACTCCTCTTTGCAACATGTTTCAAGAATGCTAATAACAAGGAGTAATCAATTACACTAAGAATATAAAGGGAAAAAAAATTGTCTTGTCTTGATAAGTAAAAAAGGACAAGTAAAATCGAACATCAAATTAGAAAATTTGGGACGGGTAAAATGGGACAGAGGGAGTATGTGTGATAACCATTAGTGCTTATATCCCTCTCCCCCCCTCCCCCCCAAAAAAAGATAACATTAAGGTCTATTAATAAACATAATGATGATATGCTAAATCTCATGATATATTGACAACTAAAATAAATGTATATAAGCAAAACTTTAAAAGAGAATTCGTATAACTAAGAAGGCTAGAAATCACTAAAGAATTCAAGAAAAAAACTTTAATTAATCATCAATCAAAATCAAAACAAAAATAATAAGAATAAGAAGAAAATGTAGAAGTAGAAAAATTAAACATATTTTTCTAGTAAAATTTCATCAAATAATTATTTAGATAGAATTGTAGACATTCTTTTTTATATATAAGGTAAATTCTAATTGATTTAGAAGTGTTAAATATTATAATTTCTTACCTTAATAAAATATATATTTTTCTTTTCATGCATATATTTTTTAAAAGATATATTTTGGTTTCTAAATATTTTTCCTTAAAAACTTGCATAGGAATCCTTTCTTTTCCATGCATTTTTTTTAACTATAAATTTTGGTTGTTAGAATTTGTTTTCCTTTCCATGGAAGTTTTTTTTCCCAAATAAAAGTTGCATAGGACTCCTAACTAAATATTTCGCACATTACATTTCATTCCTTTTAGGTATGGGATTCTTCCTTATTTTTTTTCTGTATCCTAAGTATTTGAATAATAATTTAATTATAATTATTTTTAAAAAAGTAAAAAGACGATTTTGTCTATTGCAGGATGTTTTAATGGAGGGCAAAATTTTCAAATCATTTTTCTAAGGGTCTTCATACTTTAAATATATTGTAGATTTAAATCGTTCAGGTATACTATTGTCTTAGACACTAATATGATGTTTTTACACTGATGTACTATTTTGTTAGACTGATATATTATTTGGTATACTATATGTTAGATGTCATCTTACGGAAACCAAAAAAAAAGATGTCATCTTATGATAATTGATATTGGAAAAAAATGTATAATATAAGTTATAGCTTCTATTAATATAGAGAAAAAAAATAAAGGATCCAAAAAGTGAATAGAATAAGATTATAAGAAAAGAAAAAATAAATAAATAAAAATGATGAAACTAGAAAAAGAGAAAAAATGAAAAAATAGGTATGTTGTATAAGTTATTTTGATAATTAATTTATATCTCTAATATATTAAAAGTGTGAATAGCCTTAAACATGTCGTATGAACTTTTTACCCTTTAATAAAAGTCTACACTTTAGACAAAATTATCTTTTTACTTTTTTCTTTCAATCATTATTTTATTAAATTAAGAACTCCTAAAATATATGAAAAGAAATTAAGTATTCCTAAAGTATATGAGAATAAATTAGTTGTATACCCTAATCGGTTATCGATAGGTTTTTTCCCTTTTAATGTTATTGTCCAAATATAATCATATGCATCTACGCATTGGGCTAGCTCGGAAGCCATTGCTGAAGCATTTTGTTATCTCGCATGAATATGATTGCCTTGTCATTGAGACAATCACCTCGACTCTCCACTTCGATCCTTATCCCAGCGTCGTTGGTAAAGCTATTGTTTGACCACATAAGCGTGGGTCTACTTGAGATTCTTAGGAAGTTTATCAATTCTTTCCCTTGGGAGAAACAAATAAGGGTATTAACTGAAAGTGACAGACTTATTGTTAGACTCAAAAAATTTCAATGATTTTATCTTGATACCTCCTTCGTGTTTAACAAAAATTTCTGAGTTAAATTATGATAAGGAATGATAATGGGACCATTAGGAAGTGTTTCAGAATTTTTGGAACACGTTTGGGGTCATTTCAGGACCCCAAATCAGTGAGGGTCCGCGTTAAGAGCGAGTAACGCCCTTGGAGTGGCGCGATAAGGGTGTGCCACGTCCAAGGGCGCATAAACGCCAATTTCATTTCTTTTTAGTTTTCTTCAAGGAATTTTTAGTATTTTACCTATTAAACAACTTTCCAGCCATATTAAACACAAATCCCACCCTCATAACTCAGATAGAATGATCTCTCTTCTCCCAAAACCCTTAAGAACACAAAAGAAGAATTTTTTTTCACCAATAGTCAAGCTTGCAAGATTTCAATTCTAGTTTTCCTCAAGAAATTCATTAAGTCCAGGTATGTGGGGTTTTAACAAGGATAACCTTTCATCCTTGTGTTAAAAGTTGAGTTTTTACCATAAATTTAAGAATTTTACAACTAGGATTTATACCCATATTACTTATGCTTGAGTTTATAATGTTTCATCATGAGTAGCACATTAGTTTGTATTTGTTTTTGTGCTTATTTAAGTTTTATCTACTAAAGTGATCTCAAGCATTGAGTTTTTACATTTTGATATGAAGTTTCCATGAATTGATAAAAGATAATAATTTGAGCATTAAGTACTTAACTTACGAGAAGTTCAAGTTTACTAGTTTGAGATACAAAATCATTGCATCATAATAACAGTTTCAGTTTTGAAATATGATTTCAGATAAGCTATGAAGGTCACATAAGAAATCAAGATTTTGAGATAGAAACAGAAGCATATTGTATTTTCAGACTTATTAGCTCTATACTTATTTTAAGGTGAACTTTATGGATATAGTACGTGCAATAGTATTATTTTGGGAGTAGTGCCTAGAACCGACATGAAATATGAGTTTAGCGCATCCTATTTTTCAGAAACTACGTGCCACCGTAGGTTATTATTTAGCTTATACAAATGGGAATGTTGCTTGTCCTTGATGAAACGTGCGGGGTGCACCACTTTATAAGTGATCAGGTCCCTTAGAGTCAGACACATGTAATAAAGCAGTAAGGAAGTAAAACTTTGCAAGAAAGTAAAGAACACAATGATTTAACATGGAAACCTCCTTGCTCAAGGGAGAAAAACCCACGGCTTGCCCTTGCAAGAACTCAAGAATCCACTATAATAAAACTCATGATTATAGACTCCTTTAGAACTTAACTCTAAGCTCCATTAATTTTCAATAGCTCTATTACAATCTCTCCTTGACAACCCTGTCAAGATCTCTTCTCAATATTAATTAACTCTGACCAATATCAACTCAGGTAATCTACCTAAGCACTCTCAAGACACAAGAAAATAATTACTCTTATAAGACGAGTAATTCAATTATAGACCAACACGTGACTCAAGAAAAATTACTTATTCAACACACATAAACTTAAAACTTGAGAAATATTGAATTTTTGCCATTTTTCTTCTTAAATAGCCAAATTGCAAAATCTATAAATTGAGAAGCATTCTTTTTATTTATAGCAGGATAATATTTAGGGTAGAATTTCAATTGAGCTAGGTGTCCTGATTGGTGCACAGCTCACCTGCACAGTTTGTTACACTAACAGACAAAACTACGCAGACATGTGATAGCTGTATGTTTTCATGAAGGCCCAGGGACCTGGTCCATTGTTGTCAGCTGATCATCATCAAAACAAGAGATAACAATTTTCCTCCTTTTTGATGATGACAAACCACAGATTTTGGAGTATCAAACTTTATTAAATCCGAGTGATCACCACTACTGTCAATGAATGTTCCCTCTATCACTATGCACCATGCTTCCCCCTGTCAGTATACCAGCATGCTCCCCCTTTTAATATACCTGCAATTTAATATATCATTCACCACATGTGTCATACCTGGTACCTGGTTCCTACCACATGAATTCAATATTCCCCTTTTTAGCATTATTAAAAAGTAAAAATAGTAAACCAAGAGTAAAATAAGCACAAGTCAGTTAAGTTGTGGACACTAGGGCAACACTAACATGAAGAACAACTTTTAAAGTAAGAAAGAGATAGATGAAACACACAAACAAGGATTCATTCATATATAGAAGTTAAGTATCATTGCAGTGCAAGATTTAAATTTTCTTTTCCATAGAAAAAGCCACAGGAATCAAGAAATTTAAACATGTGAGGGACTTGGGAAAAGGGTTTGGAGAAGTAGAGCCATCTTATTATTTTCTCCAGCATTACAGTGTAACAATTCCTTGGTTAGCAACTTTATCTCAGCATTTAGGCTAAGAACCTCATCAGTTAGAGTTGAAAATCTCTTTTTTAGTTCAACATTCTCAGTTCTAAGCTCTTCAGAGACACTTGGATCCTCATTAGAAAGATGTTGAGTTATCATTTGCAATTTGCTAATCTTGTATCCTTAGCAGCTGTGTTGAGCTTCAATTTCACTATTTCTTTGCTGAGCTCTTCTTGAGAGATGGTTCCTGATTTACTTTCCATACCTCAGTTTTGATCAGAGTTTTGAGACAACACAATTGTATCATAGTTCCAGGAGTTCCAATTTCATAGTCAATTCCAAAATAATCAAATACTCTGCTCAACCAATATCCATAAGGTATGCCATGTTTTCCATTCTTCCTATGAACAACTTTATGTATGTTCTCCATCATTAAAGCAAGCAAGCTAATCAACTCAAAACTGCTAAGACACTCCATCACATACAAATCAGCAGCTGAAGCAATGTTCTTCTTTTGTGATCTAAGCAGAATCACTTTGTTAACAAAATAAAGATTACTTGCAACTTACTTATGAGTGATTTTGTATTTACTGCAGCTACAGATTTTTCTTTAACCTTTGATGCATTCTCTATAAACTCTATTGAGGGCTGCTGTTTTGAGACAATCCTCACACCATTGATGGGAACATCCAGAATTCTCCAAAGTAATATGGCATCAAGATTTGCTTTTTCCCTTAAACCACAACAGTCATCTTCAGTCTTTCTTCAGAAAGTCCAATATGGAGTAGAATTCCCTGACTACCTCATCAAAGATGGTGGAAATAGGTCCTTCCATAAGATGGAGCCATCTTTGATGTTTAACAAGCTCAACTAATTCCATCATGCTTGATTTTGTTAAAACAATTGAGTCAAAAACCCTTCCAGTCAGTACTTTTTAATTTCTCAAGAACCTGTTTCTAACTTTCGTAGGAACAAACTTTCTTTCTTCCTCTTATTTTTTGCTATTAGAAGCATTGATAGATTCCCTTTCATTCATTTTTCTCCTTTTGGGACCAGGTCCCTCTGAAGTCTATTTATTCTTAGTAAGACTTCTAGATTTTACTCCAAAACTTCTTATTTTCATATTGACATCTTGTTTCTTAGGACCAAATAGACTCCCTTTTGGGTTTTTTGATAGCAAACTGAGATTTTCAGTAACCCAATAATCACTTGTCATTATACTGCTAGAAAGATTATGTTTTTGCAGTGATAAATCTTTATCAATGAGTTGAGTGAAGAAAGATTTTGGCTTTGAAGGGATATGATGACTTAACTTGGTTGATTCTTTGAAGGAAAGGAGATTTTCAGACAACACGACTTTAGGAAGAAGATCAACCTTTTTACTGCCTTTAAATTTGAAGCAGGCTCATAAAAAGGCTTTATTTTATTTTATTAGGGATTTCATTCATTTGAGGTTCATCCAGGGAGGTAGTTGTGAAGATAGGTTCAGTCTTGTGTTGTTCTGACAAGGATGTCAATGATGAAGCAGGCTTGGAGTTTGAAGAAGGTTTGAGAGTCAATTTTTATATACACTAAAGTCTGAGGACATAACCATTTCAGATTAGGTGCTCCTTTAAAAGATAATAGACCACATACCTCAAAAAGAAATTAGGGGAAAAATACACACAATGATGAACTTTTAAAAGAGTGAGATCATATTGATTTCAATTGTAGGGTGACTCATCTTTATTTTTAGGATAAGATAATTTTCTGACACTGAGAGAGAAAACGCGATTTTTTCTCATAGAACAATAAAATGCACATTTACGATACTAACCTGAGAGATGGGACTAGATCCCTCTCTTTCTTGAGTGAGTCCATAAATTTGTGTTTGTCTCAACTGTTCTTTTCCAAAGTTATTCTCATACAAGTATACCTGCAAAGGTATGGTACTGAGTTATACCAACAAGATCATACTTTATCAAGGATACTTGTCTCCTAATCATAGCCAATTTTGTGGAAAAATTGATCCATCAAGTAGGTTAGGTTATTTTGATCAACCCCAACATCAACCTATTCTTCATAAATTATTCCTTGTGAAGAGCCTTAGTAAAATTGTCTGTTATCTGATCTTCAATCTTTCAAAACTTTAAATAATTCCCTTCTAAACATTATCTCTCAGAAAATGATGCCTTACATCAATATGTTTTGTCCTCTTATACTGCACTGGATTCTTAGCCATGTTAAGAGAAATTTTATTGTCATACATCAGAGGGATAGTATCTGAGACAATCCCAAAATCCTTTAGTTATTATTGGATCTATAATAATTCAGCACAAGAAAAAGCTGCAGCCACATTCTCAGCTTCATCAGTAGATAAAGCAACTAAATTTTGCTTCTTATAACCCCAGGAGATTAAGAAAGAGCCTAAAAAATGAGCCACTCCTGAGGTGCTTTTTTTATCCACCAAATATCAAGCATCAGCATATTCTACATATCAAAATTGTGTCCAGAGGGATAGTACAGGATCAGGCCCCCTGTCCTTTTCAGATACCTGAGAATTTTTTTTGCAACTTTCAAATGAGACTCTTTTGGGCAAGCCTGAAATCTGACACATATTCCCACACTGAATACAATATCTAGCCTACTAGCAGTGAGATATAATAAGGATCTAATAATCCCTCTATACATAGTCTCATTAACTGAAGGACCATGTTTATTATTATCCCTCTTTGAACTGGTTCCAATTAGAGATTTAATTGACTTGGAATCTTTCATATTGTATTTCTTCAGTAGCTCCTTGATGTACTTCTTTTGATAAATAATTATCCCTGATAAGTTTGCTTGATCTGCAAGCCTGGGAAGAAACTCAATTCACCCATCATGCTCATTTCAAATTCACTCCCCATTAGTTTTGTAAACTCTTGACCCAGTGATTTAGAAATAGCTCCAAAGATTATGTCATCAACATATATCTGAACAATTATTAAGTTGCTACCTCTGGACTTTAAAATGAGAGTATTGTCAATTTTTCCTCTTTTAAAGCCATTTTCTAGAAGAAACTTTAAAAGTCTCTCATACCAAGCCCTTGGTGCTTCCTTTAAACCATTGAGAGCCCTGTCTAATTTAAGGACATGATGAGGAAAATTTGTATCTTCAAAACCTGGAGCTTGCTTGACATAGACTTCTTCAAGTTTCTATTAAAAAAACACTTTTGACATCCATTTCGAAGAGTTTGAACCCCATGTAGGCAGCAAATGCAACAAGAATTCTAATAGCCTTTATCCTTGCTATAGGGGAAAATGTCTCATCATAGTCAATTCCTTTCTCCTAGTTATAACCTTGAACAATCAGACTTGCTTTATTTTGTTAATATATCCATGCTTGTCCTATTTGTTTCTGGACACCCATTTGATCCCAATAATTGTCCTATCAATATGTCTGGGGATCAGGTGCCAGACTTTATTTTTTTAAATTATTGAAGCTCCTCTTGAATTGCATTGATCTAGTCAATATCTTTCAGGGCTTCTTTCATATTTTTGGACTCAATTTGGGAAAAGAATGCTTAGAATGCCATGCAATTTCTGGATTGAGCTCTTATTTGGACTCTAAATTCTAAAAGTATAGTCAGATTCTCAAGTGGGTAAGAAGATTTGTGCCTATAGTGTGACCTTTTGAGATAAGTTCCACTGGGACCAGGTCCCTGAAGAGTTTTACTGGACCCTTCTTGATGTTCTTCAACTGTAGCAAGGGTTTGTAAATAAGATCCTGGATCACCAGTACCTTCATCATTCCCAACTACATTATTTAGTCTTTGACCATCATCTTTAGGAATATCATCCCTTTAAACAGGACTAAGTTCTTCAACATCAGAATCTTCATCTTCACCTGGATTCACTAGCTTTCCTGACTCATCAAAGACCACATGTATACTTTCTTCCACACATATAGTTCTTTTATTGAAAACTCTGTATGATTTTCTTGTTGATGAGTAACCTACAAATATTGCTTCATCACTTTTGAAGTCAAACTTTTCTAGTTTATTCTTCCCATTGTTTACCACAAAGCACTTGCACCCAAAAGGTCTGAAGTAGTCGATCTTAGGCTTTTTATTAAACACAAGCTCATATGGGGTCTAGTTTAGGAGAGATATAATCAAACGTATGTTTTTTAAATAACAGGCAGTATTAACAGCTTCAGCCCAAAAACTTTTTGGAAGCCGACTATCAATTAGCATGGTCCTTGCAATCTCTATGAGGGTTCTGTTCTTTCTCTCAACAACTCTATTTTGTGGAAGAGTCCTAGGAGAAGAAAAGTTATGAATGATTCCATATTAAGCACAAAATCAGCAACTTGGGAGTTCTCAAATTCAGTTCCATGATAAGATCTGAATTCAACAATTTTATAATTCAACTCCATTTGAATTTACTTGGCAAAAGTTACCAGAACCTCATAGGTTTCATCCTTGATTCTCAAGAACATTGTTCAAGTGAACCTGGAGTAGTCATCCACAATAACAAACACATACTTCTTTGATCCTCTACTTTGTACTTTAATAAGTCCACATAGATCTATGTGCAACAACTCAAGAGGTCTAAAAGTAATCACCTGCTTCTTCAACTTAAATGAATACCTAGTTTGTTTACCCTTAACACAAGCATCACAAACCTTGTTGTCTGGAAATTTCAGCTTTGGCATGCCTTGAACCAGGTCTTTTGAAATCAACTTGTTCAGCAAAGAGGAACTTACATGTCCCAGCCTTATGTGCCATAGATCAACATCTTCACTTTGAACATTTAAGAAATTTAATTCCCAATTAGCTACAAACCTTAAATCATCCACATACATATTTTTGAACCTTTGTCTTTGAGAATAACTCTCCCAGACATTAAGCTTGAAACAGTTCATCCATCAGATGAGAACTTTACCTCATTACCTTTGTCACGGATTTGAGAAATACTTAGAAGACTGCACTTGCGTCCATTCACATATTACATATCTTCTATTGCTTGATCAGGTAATTTTCTAATATTTCCAACACTATGGATATACCTCTTTTTTACCATTTCTAAAAGAGACACCTCTACCTTGAAGTGTCTTGAGAGAGAGAAAGTAGTCAGTTCTCCCAGTTATGTGCTTTATGCATCCACTATCCATAAACCAGTTCTGTATGGATTCCTTTTCTCCTTCCTTCAAATAAAGTCACTTGTTAGATTTGGAAACCCATTTGAGTTTGAATTCCCAAAAGGAAGATAAATGTGTGATCAATTCTTTCTTCGCCCAACTAGGTAGTGAGTTCTTCTTCATATTTTTCAAGGTTTTGTAACCCTTAGGGTAGCAATTCTCCTGGTGGATGTATCTAGAACTGCTTATTATAGCTCCAAGCCAACATTTATAGTTTTTCTTCAAGTGACCATCTCTTCCACAATGAGTGCGTAGAGGTTTGTGTACCTTCTTTCTAATACCATGAACAACTTTTCCTTGAGGCCCAAGTGATTGGGTTTTTATATTGATATCCAAGTCCTTTACCATTATTGACACCCTGACCAGTTAAATTAGAAAGAATTTATGAGGATGTGGTCTATTTTAGTGATTTGTTAAGTTCTTCTCTTATACGAACCAGGTCCCTTTCTAGTTCCTCATTCTTATAGAGTACATTCATGACATTCTTTTGAGAATCCCTCAATTTTTCTTTGAGCTCAATTTGAAGACTTGAGGATTCTTTCTTCTTTTACCATCAAAATCATCCACTTCTTTCAGTTGATTCATTAAACTCAACTTTTTAGATTTTAACTTAGTGAACTGTTCCTCTGTTTTAGATATCTGGAGAGTTAAGGAAATTAATTTAGTCTCTTAATTTTCTACTTTCTCTTCTGACATATTTTTCTTAGAAGTCAGTTCACACACAGAGTCAATCTGCATATTTGCAAGCTTCTTTATTTTTCTAGAAGAATAGTTATCTAAATTTTCTTTAATGTCAGAAATGGTTACCTTATTTTCTTCTTCTTCTTCTTCTTCTTCTTCTTCTTCTTCTTCAGTGTTTTCCATAAGATCAATCAAGGAGTCAAAGGTGACTTCACTATCCTCCATAGCCGGTATAGAAACATCTTCAGGCTTTTCAGCTTCATCAGATTCACTGGAGGAATCTCCCCAGACTACCAAAGTTTGTTTCACTGCATAATCAATTGTAGTTTTTCTTCTTAAATTATCAGGGACCTGGTCCTTCTTTTTTCCTTTTTCACCTCCAGAATTTAGATATTCTTGATAATCCAGTTTATGCATTGGGCAATATTTGATGAAATGCCCAGGTTTTCCATATTTGTGGCAAACTTCAATTGTACCTCTTTTTTTACTGCTACTTTTTCTTCTTTGAAACTGCCCATTTTTTATCATTTCTCTAACAATCCTTTTTGCCAAATAGGAAACATAAGTGTCCTCCTCACTTGAATTAGACTTTGAAGCCTTCAATGCCAGAGATTTTTCTTTTTCCGCTTCTTTCTCTTGCCCTTGCTATTTCTTGAGTTCATGAGTCTTCAGATTACCAATAAGTTCATCCATTGTGAGAGTTTTTAGGTTTCTTACCTCAATTATAGTATCTACTTTGCTTTCCTATAATTTAGAAAGAACTCCTAGAATTTTTCTCACCTATTTATACAAAGGAATAACTTATCTTAAGTAGTGTAACTCATTGGTGATTGAAGTAAATGTCATACGCATCTCTTGGATAGTTTCTCTTTCTTTTATGGTGAAGGTTTCATACTGAGTAGTCAGTATATAAACTTTTGAATCCTTCATATTAGTGGTTCCTTTATGAGCAGTTCTCAAGCAATCCCAAATTTCCTTAGCATTTTCATAAGCAGAAATCCTGTTATTTTCATCAATTCATACGCCAGAATTTTCTGTCTTGTAGTTCTTCTTAACTTTCTTATGATCTTTATCATCAAACTCTCTCTTGGTTTTGAAAACTATCCTTATTATGTCTCTATCTTTGACCTCTCTAACTAGCACATGAGGACTATCAAGTATTACATCCATCATCTCACTGTCCTCATCCATAATAAAGTCATATATCCTGGTTTTCCACCACCCATAATACTGCACATTAAAGCAGTATGGTTTACTGGTAAATAAAATTCAAGTGCGGGGAAGGGGGGTGAATTGAAATTTTTTTGTGAGTTGACTACTGTCCTCACAGTCAACTTGCTTGCAGATCAGTGCACTTCACAAAACAAATTAGATTTAACATAATTAAGCAAATAAATATTTAAACACAAAGTAAAGACACAAAGATTTATCCTGGTTCGAAACACCAATGTGGTGCCTACTTTCAGTCCCCTTGGGTTTCAAAGTTTTCTTAGATCGTTCTATGTTGGGCTCGAGTACAATGATAGGAAGCAAGTTCTGAAGACTTATTTTGCTCTGCAGATCTTGTGATACAACTTCAGTTGATGTTACAAAGTTTCCTCGATCCTACTCTTTATATAACAATAGTAAACTAAAAGTTACAAAGCCTTGTGAGACTAAGATTGAGACACTTTGAATTTTCTCCTTGAAGTTGCGTAACCCATATCTGTTTGCACTCTTCATCTTTTATAGTCTTCGGTTGCTACTCTTTAAAAGGAATCCCAAGAGATTTTTTCTCAATCAAAGATTTAAATTGATTCCTTGATTGAAGTATGTAGCCGTATGATATGTCTATATCAGATATTTCTATATATGAATTTGGATCACGTCCATATCAGATATGTTCATGATCTATTTTTCCTTTTGGTCTTGTATAGATTGATGTCTTTCCAAATGTGCTTGTGATTTTTTCTTTTTTTTCTTTAGTCATTATTGATATGATTTGTTGAGACTTTTGGGCTAGAGATTCTCTGTGATTGATTTGATTTTTCGAGACTTATGGGACTGAGATTCTCCTTCCATTTGTTCTTATTCTGATTGATTTTCTTTGATGTCGCAGATCGTAGGTTGATTTCCTTTCATTCCTGAAGTCGGCTTTCTTTATCAACAGTCTTCAATGTCCTACAAATATTCACTTGTTAGTTTGTCATTATTAAAACATAGACTTCGGAGGCTAACAATCTCTCCTTTTTTATAATGGCAAAAAAGAGTAAACATCAATTGACTTCCCTGTCTGTCAGCTTTCTCCCCCTGACTTGTAAGCATCTTTGTTGTCCCAAGTTTCATGGCTATCAGTCGACTTTTGGTATTGAAATTCGACTTGCTCCTCCTGACTTGTGAGTATTTCTGTTGTCCCAAGTTTCTTGGGTATCAGTCGACCTTTGTGTGTTGAAAGTCAACTTGTTCCTCTTTACTGATGGGTGCTTCTTGATTTTTTGATGTTATTGTCATTATCCCCATTTTGGCATAATAAAAAAGAATAGCGATGAAAAATAAAACACATAGACATAATAGTACACGAGATGCAATAGACAAACATGGGAAATCATAATGTAACATCCCGTATTCAAGTACGTGTATTGGCGTATTCAAGTACGTGGATTGGTCTTATTTATATAGAATTAATTTTTGATTTTATTTATACCGGAATTTGCCCGTCTATGGTTCCATACGAAGGTTATTGAATAAGATTTCCAACGATATAAAGATTTCCAAAAACGGATAGGTTTCGGATATAATCGAGCACGCTTGAAACTATAAAACGGTGGCCGGATATTTGGGAATAGTAAATGTGCAGGAAAATTTTCTGCACACAAACTACTGAGGCCAGCCAAATTTTTGGGTCTATTTCGAACGATCATAACTCCCTTAATATAATGAACTGGGAGAGCTGCGACCTATGAAAAGAAAGATCTTTGAGTCTTGTTTCCAATGCAATTGTACGTATGCTCTAGTAGATCAACAGAATTTAGAGGCTTCCCCAGATGTGGTTACGGGTACATTGTCTATCTTTTCATTCGATGTATATGCCTTAGTTGATCCTGCTTCTACATTATCTTATGTTACTCCATTGGTTGCTGGAAAGTTTGAAAGAATACCCGAACTGTTAGTTAAGCCATTTGAAGTGTCCACACCGGTTGGGGAATCTATTATAGCTAGAAGGGTTTACTGAAACTGCATAGTAACTGTTTGTGGTCGTGATACGATGGCTGATCTTTTGGAGTTAGAAATGGTAGATTTTGATGTTATAATGGGTATGGACTAGTTGGCGTCTTGTTATGCCATAATTGATTGCTGCACGAAAAAGGTATATTTTCATTTTCCAAATGAATCAGTCCTTGAATGGAAAGGTGAAATTGGCGCGCCAAGAGGTAGATTTATTTCTTATTTTAAGGAAAGAAGAATGATTTCCAAGGGATACATATATCATTTAGTTAGAGTAAGGGATACAGAAGCGGAGCCACCAACTCTTCACGCTGTTCCGGTGGTAAATGAATTTTCTGATGTATTTCCTGAAGATCTTCCAGGTTTGCCTCCTTAACGAGAAGTAGAGTTTGGTATTGATGTAATAACAGGAACCCAACCAATCTCCATTCCTCCGTATAGAATGGACCCAGCAGAATTACAAGAATTGAAAGAGCAATTGAAAGATTTGCTAGAGAAGGGATTCAAAAGGCCTAGTATGTCCCCCTGGGGAGCACCAGTGTTATTTGTGCGCAAAAAGGATGGCTCGCTGAGGATGTGTATTGATTATCGACAATTGAATAAGGTGACTATTAAGAATAAATATCCTCTCCCAAGAATTGATGATTTATTTGATCAGTTACAGGGTGCCAAGTGCTTTTCTAAGATTGATTTGAGGTCAGGTTACCACCAAGTGAGGGTCAAAGAGAAGGATATACCCAAGACAGCTTTCCGAACATGGTATGGTCATTATGAGTTTCTAGTTATGTCATTTGGGCTAACAAATGCACCCGCAACTTTTATGGATTTGATGAATAGGGTGTTTAAGCCATTCCTGGATATATTTGTGATAGTTTTTATAGATGATATTCTAGTTTATTCTAGATCAGAAGAGGACCATGCCAATCACTTACGACAGGCATTGCAGACTCTTCGTGATTGTAAGCTTTATGCAAAGTTCTCTAAATGTGAGTTTTGGTTAAAGTCGGTGGCATTTTTGGGTCATATTGTATCTAGTGAAGGGATAAAGGTTGATGCTCAAAAGATAGAAGCTGTGAAGAACTGGCCAAGGCGCACAACGCCTACGGAGATTCGTAGTTTTCTCGGGTTGTCCGGTTATTATAGAAGGTTTGTTGAAGGCTTTTCTTCCATTTTAGCACCCTTAACCAAGCTAACCCATAAATCATCCAAATTCCAATGGAATGATGCCTGTGAGAAGAGTTTTCAAGATTTAAAGAACAAGTTGATTTCTACACCCATGTTTGTTCATCCATAAGGCACCGAAGGGTATGCAGTGTATTGTGATGCTTCCAGAATTGGTTTAGGATGTGTATTGATGCAGTATGGTAAGGCAATAGCATATGCTTCTAGACAATTGCGGCCACATGAGAAAAATTATCCTACACACGATCTTGAGCTGGCAGCAGTTATTTTTGCTTTAAATATATGGCGCCACTACTTATATGGGGTTCATGTTGATATATATACTGACCATAAGAGCTTGCAATATATTTTTAATCAGAAGGATCTAAATTTAAGGCAGCGGAGATGGCTTGAACTATTAAAGGACTACGATGTTGATATCTTGTACCATCCAGGGAAAGCAAATGTGGTAGCTGATGCGTTAAGTCGTAAGGCTATGATGGAGCCTATAGAAAGGAAAGGGATGATTAAAGATCTTCACCAGTTATCTAGTTTGGGAGTTCGCCTTCTTGAAACTCCGGATAAAGAGCTTATCGTACATAATGCTGCGAAATCTTCATTAGTAGCTGAAGTGAAAGAGAAGCAATATGCAGATCCTATTTTATTACAGCTTAAGGAGAACGTTCAGAGTGGTGCGACCAAGGCATTTGAGCATACGCGAGAGGGAGTACTTAGTGCCAAAACTGATTGTGTGTGCCAGATGTAGACGGGCTAAGAAAGAAGATTATGACAGAGGCACATTGTTCAAGGTATTCCATTCATCCAGGATCAACCAAAATGTATCAAGATTTGAAAGATATGTATTGGTGGAATGACATGAAGAAGAGCATTGCAGAATTTGTAGTTGAATGTCCAAATTGTCAAAAAGTTAAAGTTGAGCACAAAAAACTCGGAGGTTACATGCAATGCATTGATCTTCCAAGATGGAAGTGGGATATGATCAACATGGATTTTGTTATTGGTTTGCCTCGTACATCCCAGAAGTTTGATTCTATATGGGTGATTGTTGATAGGCTTACCAAATCTGCACATTTCCTACCAGTTAGGACCACTTACACAGTTGAAGAGTATGCGAAGCTGTACATTAAAGAGATAGTCCGATTACATGGTGTGCCAATCTCTATTATATCAGATCGGGGAACCCAATTTACTACAAACTTTTGGAAGTCTTTTTAGAGGTGTTTGGGAACACAAGTGAAGTTGAGTACAACTTTTCACCCTCAAACAGATGGACAAGCAGAACGTACCATCCAAACACTTGAAGATATGCTACGAGCTTGTGTAATAGATTTTAAGGGCAACTGGGATGATCATTTACCTCTTATTGAGTTTTCCTACAATAATAGCTATCATTTAAGTATCAAAATGGCACCATATGAAGCTTTATATGGAAGGAAGTGTAAATCACCAATAGGATGGTTCGAAGTGGGTGAAACTCTTTTGTTCGGACCGGATCTTGTTTATCAAGCCATAGAGAAGGTTAAAGTAATTCAGCAACAACTGAAAACAGGCCAAAGTCGACACAAGTCATATGCGGATAGTAGTAGGAGAGGGATAGAGTTTTCTATAGGTGATTGGGTATTTTTGAAGGCATCACCAATGAAAGGGGTAATGAGATTTGGCAAGAAAGGGAAGTTGAGTCCACGTTATATAGGCCCGTATAAGATCACTCGAAGGTTTGGACAAGTTGCATATGAATTAGAGCTACCCTAAGAGCTCTCATCAGTACATCCGGTATTTCATGTGTCAATTCTTCGAAAGTGCATCGGAGATCCATCACATATCACTTCTACTGAGGATGTGCAAGTTGCGGAAGATCTTACCTATGAGGAAGTGCCTATTGCTATTCTAGATCGCCAAGTTATGAAGATGAGAAATAAAGAGATAGAATTTGTGAAAGTACGTTGGAGAAATCGTCAAAGGGAAGAGATTACATGGGAAGCTGAGGAAGCAATGAAATCTAAGTACCCTCATTTGTTCAAAGATGAAGAGGAAGTTCAAGAAACGGAGTTAGAACATTAACTAGTAAGTTTTTTTTTATATATGCATAGTATTTATGTGATGATGTGAATATTAATGATGGACTTGAACTTGTTTCGGTTGAATGACTACGCTAACATTCGAGGATGAATATCCTAAAGGGGGGAAGGATGTAACACCCCGTATTCAAGTACGTGTATTGGTTTTATTTATATGGAATTAATTTTTTATTTTATTTATACCAGAATTTTCCCGTCGATGGTTCCATGCGAAGGTTATTGAATAAGATTTCCAACGATATAAGGATTTCCAAAAATGGATAGGTTGTGGATATAATTGAGCACGTTCAAAACTATAAAACGGTGGCCGGGATATTTGGGAATAGTAAATGTGCAGGAAAATTTCCTGCACACAAACTACTGAGGCCAGCCAAATTTTTGGGTATACTTCCAACGATCATAACTCCCTTAATATAATGAACTGGGAGATATGATACCTATGAAAAGAAATATCTTTGAGTCTTGTTTCCAATTCAATTGGTTTCATCCAAATCCAACATCTGAGTAAGGAGTTATACTCGTTTTACTTCAGCCTATCAAAACAGATTTTTAGGGTCAACTTCAAACGACCATAACTCCTTGTACAGGACGAACTGGGTGGCCTACTTTATATGAAATGAAATTCCTTTGAATTATCCTTCCAGCTATACCAATTTCACCCAAATACAATATCGGAACAAAGAGTTATGGTCGATCTACTTTAGCTTATCAAAACAGTCCACCAAAGGACAGATTTGACATTATTTAAATTTTAAAGGCATTTTGGTCATTTTCTATTATATTATGGACGGGAATATGTGTATATATACATGTATATGAGTTCAAAAATTCATTTTCATCATCAATCATTGAGAAAGAACAAACCCTAGCCAAATTTGACCTTTAAATTACTTTTGATTCAACCGTAGAAATTCCAAAGTAATCCGATAACTGCGTTTGTCATCTCGAGAGCTTCGAACGACACCTATTATTTGTGCAAGCAGGATTGCATAATCAAGAGGTGAATTCTAAGGTATGAATATTGTTTGCCTTTGTTCTTTTCCAAATGTATATGTGTGGTAGAGGATTATATGTATTGATTATTATTGAAAGGTGATGGAAATAGGGTTATGGACTATTTTGCATGGTTTGGTTGTATTGAATTGTGGAAGGTGGATATGGTAATTGAGTTATGGAAGGTGGATATGGTGATATACTATTGAATTGATAATTATTTATGTCTATGGTTCAAGTTGGTTTAATGGATTGGTTGGAAGGATAAATGAATCCAAACTTGATATTGGAGGATATTGTATGAATATGCATGGCATGTGAATGTAATTGGAGTATAAGAGGGTTAAAGTGACACCCTTTATGGTGTAATTAAGGCTTACTACTTAACCACTAGTTTGGTGAATTCAAATAATTGAATTGTGACATTTGGTTGCTAATACTAGATTGCTATATATGTTTATTGTAGATAAGTAATCCGAAAAGACGGGAAGTCCATTTGGGACTAGTATTGAAGGTTGACAGTCAGGTATGTAAAGCATACTCTATACCATATCTTTGGCATGAACGTGAACAATTGTTCTATTAAGAAAGTTTCCAAAGTTATTCAATAACATGTGATCCATAATGGTTTTGTATGATGTCCTACGTTACCAATGAACTTGTTTCCACCCTACAAGATGTCAAGACATTCCAATACTTACTTGTTTTCCAAATCTTACATGTTTATTGAACTAATGAATGTCAGAAGGTATCCGGTTACTCAAACAAGATCCATGTGCTATTAATGACTCCAAAACGTTTCATTGATATACCAATAAGTTCCTACTTCATTGTTATGGCGTTGATGACTCCAAAATACTTCATTGATGTGCCAATGAGTTCCTACTTCATTGTTATTGCATTGATGGTCTATTTATATGTCTCTTATTGATGTATCATTGTTTCAAAGTATCAAAAATGTGGTGGCGACCGAAATAACAATCTCAAAGATTAATTGAACTAAGTGATGGAAGTTCTCTCTTATCAGGTGGTATCCCAGGGGCATAAGCCTATCATGGGTCGATCCCTATTTATGTGTTTATGGGTGGTATCCTAGGGGCATAAGCCTATCATGGGTCGATCCCAGTTGATATGTACTGGAGGAAGCCTAATGGTCACAGTACAGTACAATAATGATTACAAAGATGATAAGAACGAAGGTAAAGTGATTGAATAAATACAATGTACAGGTTGTCACAAGTTCTAGTAAGTGTGGTCCACTCCTATTACGATTTATTCATTTGTTTCTGATTTCTATTGAGCTCTTATATCATATGTGATTATCTACAGCTTTACATACTCAGTACATATTTCGTACTGACGTCCCCAATGGGGGACCTGCATTTCATGCTGCAGGCACAGGTACCTCAGCTCATACACCGCACAAGTAGGAGTCAGGATATCCTGCTACTTTTGGTGAACTCCAGTTTCCTTCGGGGCTTTCCATGTCATATCCAGTTACTTTTGGTATTGTATAGAAGTTAGTTATATGGCGGGGTGTGTCCCGACCTTAGTTAAACTCTGTGTATTGTCTAGAGGCTTTGTAGACCTAATGTACAGTCAAGGTGGTGTTTTGTTAATAGACGTGATGGCTCCAATGGCCAAGTATTGTATATACATATATATGTGTGCTCGAGCTTATACAGGTGATTATTTCCTTTTATATGTGACATGATGTTGTCCGAATTTTGGGTTGTCATAGAGGTATGCATGGGAAGTATAAGGTTATGAGCTGGTTCTCCCGGGCCTCCTCGGTTACGGGTGCCAGTCCACCCCAATAGGATTTGAGGCGTGACACATAATCTATTAACTAGGCAGAGCAAAAAAAATATGGCAGATAGTGTGATAACGGTTATTTTACAACCCATTAATATAAGGGACAGGACCCCCTTTTGAATAAAAATTCATAAATTACCATTTCGGTAGGAAGTATGTTAGGGTATTATACATATTATAACAAAACTTTTCATATGATTTTTCAACATTTTTGACAAAGAAGGAGTAGGAGGTTTGAACAGAGACAACCAGATCATCATACGAGGAAGAAACTTGGGACTTGAAATAGACCATGCAAGAGAGCACTCGAGAGAGCAGCTTGACTCCTTCTTGTTGAGCCCATCGAGTGCCAGCCAAACCACACTTATGTCAAAGCTTGTACTTTTCCCAAGGTCTAGGAGTTTGGTAGTAGACTCCTGGAGTTACATGACACCTTCCTCAATGGATTTGAACCACTGCTTGAGTTCTTTGAGTTCCTTCAACAAAGAGGTAGAGGAGTTAGAAATAGATTTACTTACCTTTAGAGGTTTATCCTTAGCACGGGCAGAATCTTTCTTGAACCATTCATCTTCCACCAGGACATACCCCATGCTGCTAAATGTTCTTGAATCATAAGTTGCAGCAACTTATATAGGGGGATAAATAAAAAGATCAATGGTGTAGAGCAGAAGGATTCAGGTGCTGAGCAGTCGGTATGGAAAATTGGAAGGGCATGGACTTCTCTTATACTTTCAAGCATGTACTCACGTATCCAGGTTGCCCAATTGATTTTGGTCTTTTTGACCCGACAGTACAATACTAAGACATCACGATAAGTGATATTGATTAGGGATCCTTTTCGCAGAATTAGAGTGGTAGCAGTGATATGAGTTATGATGCAAAATTTGAAACATAAAGACAATGGACCAAAGTTGGTTGACACAGAGTCAGGTTCAGATAGAAAGTGATATTGCTTAGGGATTCTTTTCACGGAATCGGAGTGGTATCAATGATATGGGCCATGATACGAAATTTGAAACATAAAGACAAGGGACCAAAGTTGGTTGACACCGAGTCAGGGTCAGACAAAAGTTTCTTAGCTTCCTCAAAGCCCACTTCAAAGTCCTCGGGCCAGTTATTGTTCATAAAAGGGACCACACCAAAAACCTAGTATCAAAAATATTTTCAAATAGGAAGTTGTTAAAGATAATTCTTGGGCCTAGCACAAGAGTATCAAATTCACCATTGTCTGGAAAAAGTTGGATATTAGCATAAAACATATGGATAGGGTCTTTATAAACTAGAATTACACAAAGGCGAAAAAACAAGGACAAATCTTAAGATTTGAAAAGTGACTGACATTGCAAAAGACATCTTTTAATAGGCTAAGATTGACGATGCGACTGGGTACGATGGAGAAATTTTTGAAGGGGTGGAATTTTTCTTTGTGAAAGTTTGTCCAGAATTGGTGCATCTCTTCTGGAGAGGGGGGATTTAGAAGGATTTGGATAAGGTTTTGTGACAGAGGAGACGGGGCTGAAAGAGGGTTGTCGTCTCTTGAGAAGAGTGGATTGAGACAAGGATTCGTCAGAGGACTCAGAGAGAAGAATGTGATCATCAGAAGAGCTCCTAGATACGTTAGCAATGAAGTGAGTCTTTTTCATAAGTAAGAGAAGATATGAGATTTAAAGGATGGGAGAGGAAAGAAAAGAGCCTGTTAAGATGACTAAAAGTAAGAGGGTAAGAGGTAACTATTTAGAAGGGATAATAAAGGGTAATATGAAGGGGCATGAAGTGAAAGAAGATTGATGGAGGTAAAAGGACAATTCATGGGGAAGAGAAAAGGGCGGCAGAAGAGGCATGGGAAATGGTGAAGTTAGCAATGCTTCTCTTTAAAAAAAACTCCATTTTGGTAAAATAGGTAAAACTGGACTAAGTAAAAAGATTTGTGACCAAAAATATGACTCATAAATCATTAATGCCAAATCTTTTTTCTAATAAAACAAGATCTTTCTTCTAGTAATTGTTTTGACAAAAAAATCTACCAGTTGATTTTCGAAGTCAACAAACTTAAAATAAATTTCCACTTTCTACATGATCACGAGTAAAATGATGCTTGATATTAATATGCTTTGCTCTGGATGCACAAAACATTTAGATAGACTAACAACACTAGTATTGTCACACATTCTGGGAATAGACTCAAAAGACAAATTAAAATCAAGTAGTTGACACATGTTTCATAGAATTTAAGTACAACAACTCCCAAAGGTTGTGTATACTGCTTCAGTTGTTGGTGAGTCAACTAAAGTTTTCTCTTTGTTGAGTTATGAACTTGGGGTATCACTCATCTGACAAAAACTTTCAACAGAATAGCCAAATTCTTATAAGAAGATGTTAGAGAAGACTAATATTAAAATATGTATAGTAAGAAGAATTATTTTTTTAAGACTTAGAATTGTATCAAAATTATCCCCCATTTTAAAAAATAGGGAAGCACTCAATTTCTCATGCCAAGCCTTTGGAGCTCGCTTGAGACTATGGAGTGCTTTCGCAGTTTAAAATCATGGTTGGGTATACCAGATTTTCAAATTCTGGAAGTTGTCTCATGAAAATTTCTTCATGGATAAACCATATGAAGCAACTTAAAACATTTGAGGGAAGCAATTGACAATAGTAATTCGTATTGATTCTGATGGGGAAAAAGATTTTATTAAAGTTAGTACCTTCTTGGATGGAATAGACTTGAGCTATATATTTGTCTTCATTTCAGTTTCGTTATTTCAAATGTAGAAGTCAACTCTGAAGAGAGTATAGTCGACTCGTCTTATGATGACTCAGAGATTGTGTGAACATTATCTCTGGATTGCAAATCACTTGCCCATTCTTTATCACTACATTGTTATGGGTGAAACATCTGTTGATGATATGATATGTTGCATATGCTCTTTCCCATTTTTAGCATTCACCAAAGAGATATATACCAATGTTTTCATGTTTTATAAACCATTTTTTTATTTGAAGGAGATTCCAAACCCACCGCCCCACCGATGACCAATGTGAGTGGGTTATACTTGAGTCCATCTACTAGACATAATTCGGTAGATTTGTATAAGAAACTGAGCTTTACTGAATTGACTCTGGTGACATTGCCTCTAGCGTTGTCACTGAATTTGATTGATCCTTCACCTACATTCTTCAAAGTAGAGGAGATTTCTTTCTTCCTGATCATGTGTTTGGAAAATCCGCCATCAGGAGCCCATATTGTCTTTTTATGGTTTTTACGGATATGTTCCTGCAAAATGAGAAGATTAATTCTGCTTAAGTACCAAGTGGTCTTGGGTTCTTGTGGGATAGATGTGTTTTCTTTGGGCTTCCAAACCCACAAATTTTTAGGCTTATGCCTGTAACTATAGGATTTGTGCCCTTTCTATCCACAAATAAAACAGACGGGTCCTCGAGAGAAGAAAAAGGTCTTAGCTGATTTAAACGACCCTGATGAGGAACTTGAATTATTTTGAAGGAATTTGATCTTACAAAACTATGGATTGGGGATGTCTTAAAACTGTTTAATTTTATTTTTGCATCATCAAGCTCTTCATGAAGTAGGTCAAATTCAATTTGATAGATGGGTCCTCGAGAGAAGAAAAAGGTCTTAGCTGATTTAAACGACCCTGATGAGGAACTTGAATTATTTTGAAAGAATTTGATCTTACAAAACTATGGATTGGGGATGTCTTAAAACTGTTTAATTTTATTTTTGCATCATCAAGCTCTTCATGAAGTAGGTCAAATTCAATTTGGCATGCTTCAATTTCTATTTTCCAGTTTCATCGTTCCTCTTCGAGTTTTTGTTTAAATTGTACTTAGCAATTTTTCTTCTCTTGAGCTAGTTTATTATATTCATCTATGACTTTTTGAAGCTCGTCGGTTATTATATCCAAGTTGGATTCAAGAATATTACAGTTATGACAGTCGTGTTGTCTTACCTTACTAGATTCACCTGTTTTCATGAAGCATATATTGGCAATCTTTGTTTCTTCTTCGGTTTCATCTTCATCACTTCAGGCTCTAAAACTTTGGTCCTACCTGGATGTTCTTCTTCTTAATTTTGGACAATTTTGTTTGAAGTGGCCAGGCTTCCCACAGTAATAGCAACGTTCATTATTTCTAGTGGAATTATTATTCTTAGTTCCTTGGGATCCTTGTTGTCTCTGTCTCATGATTTGCCATACTCCACAATTTATGAGAGTTATTTCTTCACTAATAACATCTTTCATAATGTCCACTTCTTCGGTTGGAGTAGCATTGAAGGTTACTGGTTTCTTCTTCTCTTCTTTGTGGTACCTGTTTATATAATTGTGTTCATATGAAATGAGGTTACCTCGTAGTTTATCATATGTTATGTTGTGTATATCTCTGTCTTCCAGAATGGTAGCCTTGGTTTTCCAAATCTTTGGAAGACTTTGAACCAACTTTTGGACTTGCAGGCTGTGTGGATAGATCATCCCCAGTGATTTCAGTTTGCATATGATCTTACTAAATCTGGAAAACATTGTTTCAATTTCCTCATTTTCTTTCATTTTAAACAACTTGTATTCATTGATCAGGGCAACAATTTTTGACTTCTTGACTTTGGTGGTTCCTTCATAGGTTACCTCCAATTTTTTCCACATTTCTTTTGCGGTTTCACAATTTAATATCTTATCGTATTCTTCCCCCACTAACTACACACAAAAGTAAACTTATAGCATATGCATTAGTTTGAATTACCTCTTGCTGTTCTTTGGTGACCTCGAATCTTTCAAGGTTTTCTATGTTAAAACTGCTAGATTCTTTGTCTTTGTCCTTTGACTTCCCTTTAAGTCTTGGAATTGGCTTTGGACCTTTCTTGATGACAACCCAGGATTGAAAGTCATTTGATTAGACAAAGATTCTAAACCTATTCTTCCAGTAAGAGTAATATTGTCCATTAAAGTATGGTGGTCTTCTAGAGGAGTGACCATACTGAATAAGAGCACCAGGAATTTGATAATTTATCATTTGATCTTTGCTCACTTGCGGTTAAGCAATGCTATTGGTGAGACCTTCTCTGATACCAATTGAAATTCAAGAGAGGGAGAGGTGAAATGAAATTTTTCTGCGAGTCGACTACTGACTCCTCACATTCGACTTGCCTGCAGATCAGTGCACTTTACAAAACAAATTAGATTTAACACAATTAAGAAAATAAATAGTTAAACACAAAGTAAGGACACAAAGACTTATCCTGGTTTGGAGCACAAATGTGGTGCCTACTTTTTGTCCCCTTGGGTTTCAAAGTTTCCTTAGATCCTTTAAAGTCGGGCTCGGGTACAATGATAGAAAAAAAGTTCTAAAGACTTATTTTGCTCTTCAAATCTTATGACACAACATCAATTGATGTTACAAAGTTGACTCAATCCTACTCTTTATATAACAATTGTAAACTAAAAGTTACAAAGCTTTGTGAGACTAAGATTGAGACACTTTGAATTTTCTCCTTGAAGTTATGTAACCCTTGTCTGTCTTTAGTCTTCGACTTCTACTCTTCATAAGGAAACCCAAGAGATTTCTTCTCAATCAAGGATTTAAATTGATTCCTTGATTGAGGAATGTATGATACAAATTGACTGTAGAAACACGGAAACAAGGAGATAACAACACCACGGCAGCAATACAAAGTAGAAAAAGAAGAAGATAAGAAGCAAACAAGCAACAACACCAAACTAATTTGTAAGAAAATAAAAAGATAGATAGTGAGACATAAAATATTACAAGATTTAGGAACTAAAGTGTGTATCAAACACTAAAACCCTTAAAACCCACAATATCAACACCACACTCTTACATGAACCAAGGAGGGAATCAATCTCTCCAAGAACTTGTGTTTCTAAGCCAAAATGCAACACAAGTGAATCCACACTGGACTTGCGCTACTTACGATTTGGATACTAATCTCACGAGAGAGAAAATATATTTCAAGACTTCAATAATCAACTGAGTAAATAACTAATAAGAGTCTACTTATAGTCTATTACAAAACAAAAGATGAAATGACCACAACACCCTTAATGAAAGAGACGGCCTTGGTGTGTAAATTAGGGGCTGCCTTGGAGTATTTTGGAGTATTTAAAGCTCTTTAAAACACTTCAACACTTGTGATCTCGGGTAGGCATCAAAGGCAAACGCCCAAGCAACCTTCCACACATGGAATTACTTTATGGTGTGCTCTAAAAGGGTCCTCCATGCATGCTCTTATGTCCTCGAGGTGACCAAAGCTTGAGTCTTTAAGTGATGGCCTCCAATGATGTCATCAAAATCTATGATAGACGTTTGGCTTGTATCAATGTAGTTGTATGATATGTCCATATCTAATATATCCATATACAACTTTGGATCATGTCCATATCAGATATGTTCATGATCTATTTTTCCTTTTGGGTCTTGTATAGATTGATGCCTTTCAAAATGTGCTTGTGATCTTTTGTTCTTTTTCTTTACTCATTATTGATCTGATTTGTTGAGATTTTTGGGCCAGAGATTTTCCTTGGTTGATTTGATTTGTCGAGACTTATGGGACTGAGATTCTTCTTCCGTTTGTTCTTATTCTTATTAATTTTCTTTGATGATCGTAAGTTGATGTCCTTCTATTCCTGGAGCCGGTTTCCTTTATCAATAGTCTTAAATGTTCTTCAAAGATCCACTTATTAGTTTGTCATTATTAAAATATAGACTTCAGAGGCTAACAATAGATTGTCTTTCTTCTAGATTAGGTGGAGCAATCATGATCAATAACTTACTCTAGGTGTGAACCTTTTAGAGTGTCCTTGCTCTGGTACCAATTGATAAAATGTGAGGGGGAGGGGGGTGAACCACCTTATAAGGGAACAGGTCCATTAGAGTTACACACAGTCAATAAAGTAGTAAGGAAGTCAAACTTTGCTGAAAAGTAAAGAACACAATGATTTAATGTGAAAACCTCCTTGTTCAAGGGAGGAAAAACCATGGCTTTCCCTCACAAGCACTCAAGAACCCACTATAATCAAACTCATGATTACAGACTTCTTTGGAACTTAACTCTAAGCTCCACTAATTTATAACAACTCTATTACAAACTCTCCTTGACAACTTTGTCAAGATTTTGTCTCAATATTGATCAACTCTAACCAATATCAACTCAGGTAACTCTACCTAAGCACTCTCAAGACATAAGAAAAACATTACTCTTATAAGATGAGTAATTCGATTACAGACCAAGACTTGACTCAAGAACAAATACTTTTTCAATATGCATAAACTTGGAACTTGAGAAATATTAAGTTTTCACCATTTTTCTTCTTGAATAGCCAAATTGCAAAAACTATGAATTGAGAAGCATTCTTTTTTATTTATAGTAGGATAATGTTTAGGGTAGAATTTTGATTGGGCCAGGTGTCCTGATTGGTACTCAACTCACTTGCGCAGTTTGTTACACTAACAGATACAACTACGTAGACATGTGATAGTTGTATGCTTTTATGAAGACCCAGGGACCTGGTCCCTTGTTGTTAGTTGATCATCATCAAACAAGATATAGCAGTCCTAATGGACATGGCATAAATTATTCAGCTTGTCCAAATAAAAATGTTTAGGTGATCACCACAGTTAGCCTTTATACCCTGGCAAAGTATATTGGGCCCTTCGATAGGGGTTTAGATATCGGACTCCATGTTGCTTGCATGGTTTATGTTGGTTATGAGAATCTCTCACAGTAAAAGATAAATTTTAGAAACTAAGTGTAATGACTCACAATCTTTGTTTAGATATTATTTTATGATTATTGCTTTAGGATATTTCAGCTTTCAGTCTTGTTTATAATCAAGGTGAGTATATCTACACTTAGCATGCATGATTTGTAAGTATGTTCAGTTTTAGTTTTACTTGTTGCATTCACTCCCACATACTCAATACATTTCAGAAGTACTGACCACATATATGTATGTGTGGCTACATTGTTTTATAATGTAGGTTATGGTGTTCATCCCCAGTAATATGATTAGTCATGATCATCATTTCATACATCTATCCAGTTAGTGAGTCCTCACAACTTGATATCTAAGCTTTTGTTGGCTCCAGATACCTATTGCTACTATTTCAGATATTGTGTTTTTAGTTTTTGATCAGCTGGGGTCTGTCCCAGTGGCTTTTTAGCTCTTAGTTAGAAGATTATCAAGACTAGTCAGATGATGTGATTTGTCAGTTTCTCTTAGATTCGAATGTTATTGACTTGCAATATATTGTTGAGATTGTTCATCTATTTGACCCAGTTTGTAAGTTTTCTTCAGTTTCTGCTCATGTTCTAAGTTTACATTTAATATAGTTCAACGTTGAATAGATATCATAGGTTAGCTTGGTGCTAATCGTAGTCCTAAGAACTATGTGACGTCTTGCGGGTATCCTTAGAGCATTACACTTATAGGATGAAAAAATTCCACATCAACTGCTGAAAAGCCATGAAAATATAGCAAATGCAGATACACCTGCTAATATTGTGGAAGAGATGCATTGGCTAGAACTCAAGAAAAACATGGATCTGATCATATGCAAAGACATTGAGAAATTGTTGATAGAGACCTCACAAAAGAAGTTGTAACTATGTCTATGAAATCTAGATTGTAGTTTCTATTATTTTCAATATTTTTGGGTACAAAAATCTGTATATATATGCAAAAACAACTTCAATCCAATTTCAAGTCTAAGACAAGAACACTTATGAAGTTCCTTAACACCCTCAACACAAGATTATGAATAATCTATCCAAGAGGTATGTTATTTTCCATAAATGAGATGAAATAGAAATGTAAAGCCAAGTCCTCCGACTTCACAGAGTGTCCTTAAGGAATAATTCCCCTCACTGTACCTGAGCTTATGGAATCTTCCTCCCAGGATAAAATGGCTTTCAATACGAACAATAGCGGTACCTCAAATTGTTGGATTCTTCGAACTCACTCAATAGCTTAGTGATCACACAGAGTTTTTGTATAGAATAAAAGTGTTTTTGATGTCAAAAATCATGTCTATACCTGAGGAATATATCAGGTATTTATAGCCTTAAATGTGTTCTATCAGAAAGGATGCATTGGTTCAGCAGAAAGGCACCTATTCAGTAGCAGTCATGTCCCTGCGCCCAGGCTGTGTTGGACCTGCGCCTGATCTGCGACTGCAGGTGATTTACAATTTCCAGTAGCTTCTGCACTATATTTGATCCCATATATCACGTACCTGCGCTGCATCTGCATCTACAGGTTACCCTACAGCATGAAACAATGTTCTTTTTACTTCGAAGGGTCGCATCCCTTCATGATGCGTTGCGTATGCATTTGCATGGCGTTAAAATTGCGCCCGCACTTAGAGAAAAATAATTCTATCACATTTTTGGATTAAAATTTCACTTGTAAAACAAGATTCAAATAAAATTTGTCTAAAAAGATAGATCTCATCGATCGATCATTTGACAAATCTAAATCTAAATCCGAAGCCGAGCCGAGTGAGCGACAACAACGACGACGCAAGGAACCACCTTGTTCTTGCCTCACTATCCATGTGGAGTTAGTGTTCCTTATTAAAAACCCTCCAAAGTTCCCTTCTCCCACCAATGTGGGAGAATTAGTGAACTTTCCAATTTAAGAGTACACTTTCTAATTTGGTGTCTCTCTTTCCCTCCATCATTTTCCCTTCATTTTCCATTCACATATACACCTTGAACCCAATAATCCTCCACATGAATGGGGAATGGATATCTTTTGAAGAAAGATACGTATAAGAATGTGATCATTTAGCAAAGACTGATTGCATCTGGATAAGTAGGTTTTCCTTTGAACTTTTCGTAGTGAACATGCATACACTCGGTTAATCGGTAGATTTGATATCTTTGAACCATAGAGTTTTGATGTACACCTAGACAAAACATGTTACACAACCAGTCTTTTATTGTTTATGGTTCTCACGATTTTGTTCTTTTCAGCCATGAACACGCCCCGATTTCATGAGAGCTTAGAGAATAGGCCTATACTAACAATCTCATTTAAGCGACTTCCACTTCTCCCTAACATAGGTAAATTCTAAATGTTCAATCCTATAAATTAAACTATTTGGTCAAATCTACCAAATTTAGATAATCATTAAAGGACTTTTCACCTTAAGTCTTATCCTTGTTTATTAAACATTGTCTACATCATGAGAATGGGTTGGTATATTGACAATGTTGAACCTGTCAGACACAACTTTGTTTGATCTCCTTAAACTTAGCTCTTGGGATCTCCAGTCTGCTAGGTAGAGTTACTGCCATGCTGACTTATCCTAGGACTTAAACCCATTCCCTTGGATACCCTCTCAACTCCTTCTCTAAATGGGCCTTTTATAAGTAGATCCGACACATTATCCTTTGACTTCACACAATCAACAGTGATAATTCTACTAGAGAGAATTTCTCTAACGGTATTATATCTCCGTCTTATGTGATGATATTTACCAGCCCTACCTATTGCCGTTTGTCCATCACAGTGTATACATACAGGTGCCACTATTTTGGGCCAATAAGGAATATCTTCCAAGAAATTTCAGAGCCATTCTGCTTCTTCACCGGCTTTATTTAATGCGATAAATTTATATTTCATTATAGAGTAAGCAATACAAGTCTGTTTGGATGATTTCCAAGAGACCGCTCCTCCACCGATAGTAAATACATCTCCACTTGTGGATTTTACTTCGTTTGATTCGGTGATCCAATTTGCATCACTATATCCTTCAAGTACCATGGGATATTTATTATAATGCAAAGCGTAGTCTTGAGTGTATTTAAGATACCCCAAAACTCTTTCCATTGCCATCCAATAAGTTTTATTAGGATTAACCATGTACCTACTTAACTTACTTATAGCGCATACTATGTCTGGTCGTGTACAGTTTATTATATACATTAAACATCCCAATACTCTTGTGTACTCCAATTGTGAGTCACTTTCACCTTCATTCTTTTGAAGTGCAAAGCTCAAGTCCAATGGAGTCTTGGAAATACCGAATTCCATATACTTGAATTTGTCAAGTACCTTTTCGATATAATGAGACTGTGACAATGCCAACCCTTGTAGAGTTCTATGGATTCTTATTCCTAAGATCACATCCGCAACTCCAAGGTCTTTTATTTTGAACTTGCTCTCGAGCATTCGTTTTATTGCATTTATGTCAGAAATATCTCTACTGATGGTCAGCATATCATCCACATATAAACAAACAATGACATGGTGATTTGGAGTGTCTTTAATGTAAACACATTTATCGCATTCATTTATCTTGAACCCGTTTGCCAACATAATTTGGTCAAACTTTGCATGTCACTGTTTAGGTGTTTGTTTTAGTCCATAAAGTGACTTGACAAGTTTACACACCATATTTTCCTGTCCTGGAACCACAAAACCCTCAGGGTGTACCATGTAGATTTCTTCCTCTAATTCTCCATTTAGGAATGCAATTTTCACATCCATTTGATGGATTTCAAGACCATACACTGTCGTCAAGGCAATTAACATTCGATTTGACGTTATCCTCGTTACTGGCGAGTATGTATCAAAATAATCAAATTGATGCATTGCATATGCGTTGGATTAAAATTTCACTTATAGAACAAGTTTCAAATAAAAAATTTCTAAAAAGATAGATCTCATTGATCAATCATTTGACAAATCCAACCAAATCCAAATCCAAAAATGAGCCGAGCGAGCAACGATGACCACGGCGTTTGCCTCACTATCCATGTGGAGTTAGTGTTCCTTATTAAAAACACTCCAAAGTTTCCTTCTCCCACCAATGTGGAAGAATTAGTGAACTTTTCAATTTAAGAGTACACTTTATAATTTGATGTCTCTCTTTTCCTCCACCATTTTCCCTCCATTTTCCATTCATATATACACCTTGAACCCAATAGTTTTATCCTACTCGATGGTACATTTATTGAGTACTTAATATTTTATACACACAGAATTGGAAAGGCAGTGTACCATCTGTCGGGTTTATCTCTAATAAGTAATTTGTTAGAGATCACCTGTTGTAAACCTTTTTGGTTCTAACAGTTGGCACTATGTCCTTCAATACAGATACAGGTGGAATATGAGGCCGAGGGTGATGGGGAAGCTGGATTGTGGAAACTTCTATCACTTTTGTTGCATAACATAGTGGCTGTTAAAAAATTGTGCCCAGTTTGCATAATTGCAGTTATGTCTAATGGGTAGACATCAAAAACATTTTCATTTAATAGCTAGACATCAATCCAGAAAATTCTTTAAGGGGTCGTTTGGTAAAGTGTACAAGAATAATGTTAAATAATGTGTATTAGTAATGCTTGCATTAATAAGGCTTGTATTAGTTATGCTTGCTTTAGTTATGCCAATATTATTTCTTATGCACTGTTTGATTTGATGTATTAAAAATAATATGTCTTAAAATAATCTTTATTAAAAAGTACTTATCTACAAAAATACCCTCTATACTTTTAAATTTGTACATTTTCATGGCAATAAATTTCTTTTAAAAAACACTCTCTACTGCATCTTCACAAACTTTTTTTTTTTATATTTTCATAAATTTTAACCTATAATTCATATCTCAATCTGATTTAACTTCAACCATAGAAGGCCAACAACTTGTAGGGCTTTGAGATGCACCTAACCAGCAAACTTGTGAGATAAATTGTAAAATAGTTGAGGTAAAATTGAAAACAAATTGATTCCATTCTATAGAGAAAAAATTGCAAATAAATAGTAGAAGAGGAATTCATCATTATTTTGTCACTGTAAAATTGTGAAATGGCGATAAAAAAAAGAGTAAACAATAACTAATATATGATAGAATAATTAACCTAATGGAGAAAATCGAGCAAAGTTTAAAGGAAGCAGAAGGTTGGAGAAGATGAACCTTGCTTTTCAATGACAAAGTATAGAGAAGAGTGAGGACTAATTTTATCGTTAAACAAGCTAATACATGTATTGAATTTCTTGGTATTACTAATACATAGAAAAAGGGTGACATTACTAATACATGTCTCAATACACAATAGAGTGTGTAACTAATGCAAGCACTAACTATACATAGACTAAAAAACGTACCAAATAAATTAAAGCATGCGTTAGTTTTTAAAATACACTCTACCAAACGACCCCTAAAGGTCTTGTCTATCATCTACTTGATTGATTACTGAAAGTGATGGTTCAGTTATTTTAGTGGCAATCTAATGTGAATTGATTAAAATGAGTAGTACACGACGTATTAGGCGGGAACTATATGCTATGTCCAATGTGAATGATACAAAATTTCATTATACATGGTTTCCATCTCAAAGTATACACGAAAAGTCTAGGTCACACCCAAACTATCATAGTGACTTATTACACACCTATACTATATAAAAGTGAAACTATTACCTCTCCGCGACATCCATGTCAAGTTTAATGAGTGGAGTGTACTCCACTCGTCCTTGTGGTGGTGCCACATGTTTAATTTAATTTTCCTATTTAATTAATGAACCCTTAAATAAACTTAACCCGACCCAACTAATTTAACCCAATTCTAACTCGACCCAACCCTAATATTTTACCCTTCCTGGTCCATTTGGGTAGAATATGAATGGCCAAAGAAAATTCCTAATCTGAAGAGCATCAATACGAACCAAAATTGAAACTTCATATCTCCTTTCTTTTCATGTTTTTAGCAAATTTCAACCCGATAGAAAAGATAAACATTAATTTTGCTGTGGTTTTCATTGTTGACAATTAAAATTCGTTATCTCTTTTCATCTGAAGTTACGATTGTTACGAGTTGATTTGATTGATTTCAACGAAGGTGATACGAGCTAAGGATTACGATCGTTTATCTAGAAACTACTGATTTTCAATACACACTGAAATTATTCAAAAACCCAAGTAATCATTCAAATTTAGCACTTTCTACCTTAAAATTATCAAAATTTACTACCCATCCAGCTATGAAAACACTAGTAACACTCAGCTAGCTGAATTCAAAGGGCATACACACACTCATAATTAATCAAGAACATTCACCATTTAACATTTCTAACCTTAAAATTGCTAAAATTTAACACATTTCCAGCTATGAGAAAACAACCCAAAACTTAAAAATTCAAAATTTAGCATTTCTAACCTTGAAGATTAACAAAATTTAACAGTTACCCAAAACTCAAATATTCAAAATTTAGCATTTCTAACCTAAAAAATTATCAACATTTAACACCAACCCAGAACTCAAAAATTCAAAACTTAGCATTTCTAACCTAAAAAATTATCAAAATTTAACAGCTACCCAAAACTCAAAAACTCAAACTTATCTTAGCCATTAAAGTACCTTGATTAAGAAAATAAGCTTTAAGAGAGGTTGAACAAATACTTGAGGGAAGAAATAATTATCAAAAATTCAACAAAATTAAGACAAAAGAACTATATTTTCTCGTAATATAGCAAGAAATCGAATGACTAAAAAGATTTAGTTATCAATTCTTCAAATAAATGATCTTCAATTTAGATTTTGGATGACAAATTTGGGAATTAGGGTTCTTTAGTTTGGAGCCTTAAATTGGTTTAAATGGAAGATATTGTTGAATACAGCCGTTGGAAATTATAAGTTATTATTTTTTTAATATTTTTAAACGTTTATTTTTTAGTTTCAAAAGGCTGGACGCGCCTATATTGAGTGTAAGAAACGCGCCTTGGCATGAGTGTCGTGGGGAGGTAATAATTTTACTTTTATATAGTATAGGTGTGTAATAGGTCACAATGATAGTTTGGGTGTGACCTAGACTTTTTATGTATAGTTTGAGGTGAAAATCATGACTTTTTCCTCTTTTTTATTAGGCAAATACATCGACAGACCCCTTAACTTGGTACGATCTTTCAGTTTGGCACCTAAAATGGATGTTGTTCATTTTAAGCACCTCTAATATTATTCCAATGTGTAATTTTGACACCTTTTGCTGACTTGACACATTATGTGTATTTCACATTCTTTGAGCGCGTGAGCTGATTTTTGTTAGAAAAAATATTTCTTTCATCATCTTCTTCACTCTTTCTCCCTCCACCTCTAGCCACCAAACATCATCAATTTCCACCCTCCTAACCCATCTACAATTTTCAAGATTGGATAGATTTGCTTTTCATTTGAACAACTTTTTTTTTTATTGATTCTTTGATTAAAAAAGAATATTTAGAGACCAACTTACAATATCTCATAAGAGAAAAAATTACTTAGTCCTAAACTACTAATGCATCACAGGACATATGAACAGACGGTAGAAAATGTTAAAAGTTTTCAGCACAAAGTAACAATGCTTATTCAAACATTATTTCATCACTTTGTATTGAAGAAATTGAGATGAAAATTTAACGACTCCATTAAAATTCATTTGAATCTTCTTTTAAAAAACAAAAACAAAGAAGAAGATTCCTAAAACTAAAATTCATAGCAATTGACTGAGAATCTGATGGGCCTTGTTGTGTGGTTGAATTTGATCTGAGCATTTCTTTCTTCTCTGAAAATCATTTGACATTGGCTTTAAGAAATTTCGACTATCACTGTGTCGTTGGAGTTTAGAGCAACTTCGATAATTTTTAAATTAATAGAATGAATGAAAGAACAAAAAATCAAAGAAGAAGAAATTGTGGTTGGGAGGGGGGGGGGGGGGGTTAACGTCGTCAGAACATTAGAAGAACTGAAGAAAGGTGTACGGGTAGTTTGGGTGGGGTTAGGTATAATTAGATTTCTTTTATAGTTATAATTTATTTTTAAATATTATTTTATATGAAAATGCTATATGTCTTTTTTTAATTGGTTGTTATGTCATGTCAGCAGCAGGGGCGGATCTACGTTGGGGTGAGGGAGTTCACCCGAACTCCCTCAACCAAAAAATTACGTTATGTATATAAGGTCAAATTGAAGTATAAGGATATAAAGTTTTTAATGACCCCCCTTAATAAAATAGAAAGGCATAGCTCAGTGGCCCAGGGGTTCATTTCGGCACCCACGCCGCGGGTTCGAATCGTGTTTGCTACATCTTTTTTGGTAATTCTTTAACAACTTTTTCACTTCTCACTCCTTTTATTATATAATGCCCAATTGGATTTTGGTTGTTTTATTGTTGGCAACTGGGCTTGAATAACAGAAATATGTGTACTTATTATATATTTATTTAAAAATTATTTATTTATTATTTTTCAAGTATTTGGGTATTTCAACTTTTTCTTTTTCGATACTCTCAATACTAGTTTAAAGTCATAGCTAGAATTATATAATTTTCAAATTAATTCTCAACCCCCTTCCCACCCCCAAATAAATAAATAAAAAATACTATGCATATTTCTTTTTATACGTTATGTGTCACGTTTGTTCAAAATAGCTTCATATATTTGACTAGCTTTACATAATATACAAAATTTTTGCTTTGTCAATGTTTACAGATTATTTTATCGAATTACATAGCTCATTCTTTTAAAATATATTTTATTATTCAACATATTAATATTAATGTTGTTCAATAGTTTTTTATTGAGTACGAAATATATTATAATATAAATTATTCAATGCTTACACTTTTCAAGAATCTTTTTTTGTGTGTGTGTGAGGGTATTAATTTGAAAGAAAAAAAATAAAATAAAATTATAAAGTGAAAGAAATAAAAGACACTATTTTTTATGAATGCTCGCAAAATAAAACTTGAAAGTAATGTTAAAAGGACATGATAAGACAAGTTAAAATTTAACAGGTGTACACTTTATTTTTATAATGTACTTTTTATATATGCTTACTTCTTTATATGTCGATCCCCCTGGACAAAAATTTTAAATCCGCCACTGATCAGCAGAGTGTATTACACACACTTTGTGATATTAGTTGATTGTAAAAAAAGTGTTAAATTGATACAACAAATATCTAATTTAGGTGTTTAAAATGAACAAAGGCTAATTAAGGTACCAAAGTGAAATATCGTGCCAAGTTGAGGGGCCTGACGATGTGTTTGGCCTTTTTATTATGCAGGAATTATATGCTATGTCCAAGCTAAATTCATAGATCTAAACTCGATTGGTGCAAAATTTAAGGTACTAAATTCACTTTTTGTACAAATAGAAGTTAAAATTTTAAACATATCTACTACTCTCTCCGTTTCAAAATTATTGAGAAAATTCTCTTAATTTCATAAATGAGACAATTAAATTGAAACAAATATTTTTAACAAGAGGATCAACTAAATCTTTAGGTGGAAGTTCTAGAATTTGCAGCCAACAATTTGCTCCAAATAGTCATGGGAGTATCTTTAAATTAACGATACGAAATCTCTCAAGATAAAAAAAAAAAATCATATTTATGTACCTTTTTCATTGATTGTCTTTTTTTTACGATTGCGTAGAGTGAAATGTAATATCCACAAAAAATTTTTGATCAAACAACTTCTATATGTGGTTCATAAGATAAGTGTTTTTTTTTGTTTTTATTTTGTAGTGTTGATGCAGATTCTTAAATTTTGAGGACATCCAATTTGAAAAGCAGAATAAGAAAAGGTGGGCATGACTTAATTATATTTGAAGTAAGTGTTCTTTATGAAAGTCTTACACTTACTTAAATATCTTATACCATGTCGATCCATATCATCTTATCTTTCTTTGTAAAGCTTAATCAGTGTCATCTGCTTGTGTCTAATTTCCAAAAAAAAAAATCATTTATCCAAATTTATTTGTGATTTGTAATGATAATAAATAAATTATATTGTTAAACTACATTAAAGTTGGATTGTATTTTTCGCAATATTAAGTTTCATATGAATGAATATATGTTACACTTTAAAGACAATTATGTTGACAACAATTTTTTTTATTATTATAAAATAACAAAAACGACGAAAAAGAATATAAACTCATCAAATCATTTGGATAAAAAATAAAAGATAAGGAGAAGCATAACAGACAATATCATATTTGAAATATATATCTATTATATCTATATCTATAATCTATATCTATATATCTATATATCTATATATAATATATATATATATATATATATATATATATATATATATATAATAGTAAAAGTGTGAACACCCTTATAAAAATGATTTGAACTTTTTGTCCTTTATTAAAACACTCCGCAATAGATAAAATCGTCTTTTTGCCTTTTTCTTCCAATCATTGTCATTTAATAACTTTTCATAATTTAATATGTTGAAATTAATTAAAGTCCTTATTTGATTTAGGTAAGAAATCATAGTAGTCAACACTTTTAACTCAATTAGAATTTTACCTTATGTATAAAAAAATAATATGTTGAAATTAATTAAAGTCCTTATTTGATTTAGGTAAGAAATCATAATATTCAACAATTCCAAATTAATTAGAATTTTACCACGTCTTCTACGTACAAACATATGGCTTATTATGGTTTTAGGTTTTTTTATTGTAGTGTTAATTCAAATCGTCTCCTTGCATTCATACCATCAAATGTTCTGAGATTAATTTGGTTTAAATAGTCAATTACAAGCAACAGAGAATAGAGAAGAAGACGTAAAGCAAATTCTAATAAAACGGGATTGTAGGAGCTTATGATTATTATCCAATTCTTAGAACTTTGAAGGTACGACTTGGATTCACCTTTAGAACTGAAAATTTGAAATAATATTTGATTTCCTCATGTACTTTTTATGTTGACATCTTTCGGTTAATCTATTAGTAAATTTTAATGAAGTAGCTAGCAAATAATTATGGGTATATAGTTTCAGTGGTAAATTAGCTACTTATGTGATGTCACAATAAAGGCACGTGCTGATGAAGCTTGTAAAAACTTGACTCTTGAATCAATAATTTTAGTTGCTAATATGCAACTTGGTTAGTATTGTTTTGGTGTTCTTCAATTATATCTTTCTATTTTACTAAAGAAAGATAAATTGTCCTGCACTTTATACATTAAAACATATTATTTTTAGGTTATGAGTATTATTTTTGTTATAAAACTTTATAAGTTAGAGCGTAGCTTTTGCTAATAGGTCTCTAGGTTTGTGATTTTCAAGTTTTTTTTTCTTCTGAGCAAAAATATTTTATTTTTCGTGAAGTTAGACAGGCTGTTTTCGAAACTCAAATAGTATTGAAAAATCATTTAGTGTTTGAATATTTTACATGGATAAATATATATCGCATTTAAGGAATATTATCAATATCACAACAAAAGTTTTTATCAAGATTATAATTTTCTTCATATATACAATTTATTGTTTGATGTGAGATACACGTGCAAAGTACGTGCACTAAACTGGTTATTTAAATAAATATAACATACATTTTAGTGTCAATTGTTTTTAGTAAGCTTTTCGCCTCTCTTAATTTTTCTTATTTATATTTAAATCCTACATTCCTCGTGTTTGTGTCTAATTTTATGAGTCGTAGAAGTTGAACTTAGGTAGGTGGAGTAATACTTTAGCTTCTCTATTTTTCTATTTTGTTGAAAATGTTTTTGTTTTATAAAATAACTACTATAAGTATCCATGCGATGCGCGGAATACTTCATTAATACTATTAAACAATATACGTTATTCATTTAAAATAATATACTTTCAATTTTAAATTTTTTTAATCATACCATATTAACATATTTAAAATTAATTATGAAATATTAAAAATAATTATTAATAGTGAAATACAATTAATCTTTAATATAGAATTGCAGTTGCACTTATTTTAGATATTTTAATACAAAAATAATGAAATTAGTATTTTCATCATATTTCATTATATTGCCGATTTTCAAAAGTAATAAATATAATGTTATTTTGTAGTAGGATTGTTATTTTTTAGTTTTCCATCCAGTGTTCAGTACCCGCATTGGAGTCCGACTAATTCGGATTCGCGCCGGGTAGGGCTCCATTCGGGGGATAGCGCTCCCAACAAAGTTATCTCCATGCCCAGGGGTGAACCCTCGACCTCTGATTAAGGGTGGAGCAGGTTGGATTGTTATGTTTATATTTTAAACCAATTAAGATATGTGAATACATTTTTTATCTTTCATTTCAAATTTAATTTGTTTGTTTATCAATTCAAAATCAATAACTAATTGTACTAAAAGCATGCACTTAATTGTGTATAATTTCAAGATTTCTTATTTTAAATTTTAAACTTTGGTACTCTCCATTGCAAAATTATGCACATACAAAATTTAATATTACTCATTAAAAATTAAAATTTTTATTCCTAACTCTACCCCTGACACCCATCCCCCGCTACCCCTACCCTACCCCTCATTTTTTTTTGTAAATAGCAATATTTTTCCTACACACCCACCACCTACATCCACCACTCTGCCTACCCCGCACCTCCTACATCGCCTTTACCCCACCTACACCACCCCATCCCCCAACCACCATAATCCCCTGCCCTTCCTCTCCCAATCACTTGAATATAAAATTTTTGATAGTTATCACATAATTATTAACGATTTGATTACTGATGCTAATAGTAATAAGTATAAGCGAGACAATGCTAGCTTAACAATCTAACAAATCTTTTACAATAAATTTAGTTATAGCAAATCAAAGCAGGGGAGAATCACAAAAGCAGTGTTTTGATACTAACTCATCATCACAATAACAGTGTTTTGAAACTAACTAACATCACAATATATTTAATTATAGTTAACAACTTACCGTACAATCAAAAGGAAAAAAATAAAATCAATTATAAAAAAAAATATTCGTTTAGTTAAGAGTATGACAAGACAAAAACAAAAAAAAAACAAAAAAACTCAACTAAGCAAACAAAAGTATCAATCTAAAAAATAGCACCTTTTACAATTAAATTTTTACTAATCCAAAAATAAAAAAGGCAAAGACTGACAAAATTTAAAAACCTCAACAAAAATTTACATATGAGAATATTTATATATTTTTGGATTTTCATTCAAAGAACTTCATGATGTTTGAAACATCAAGGTATAATATTGTTAACAAAATTGAGAAAATAGTGAAATTAATTACAACAAACAAACACATAGCAACAAGATATAAGGTAGAGTTATTTTGATGTTCATCTATACATTCAGATTTAACACTTAATTATAACCTTAAAGTTTTGAATTCAACAAATAAGTTTAACTAAAGAGTCAACTATAATACTAACAAATAATATATCATGATCAATATATAATTAAATAACATAATCAAAACTCAATTATAATTAAACAAAGAACGAACTAAAAAAGATAAACCTTAGATTTTTTACTATTTCATTCAGCAGCAACATACTTGATTTGTCCGTTTCTTCGATCAAAATTTTCTACTGAAAGAGAAACACGAGAAATTATATTAATTATTGATTATTTATAATTCATATATAATCATTAAAACTATTGTTAAAAAGAAAGAAAAAAACACACACAAAAGATAATGAATATAAGAAGACGACTTCAAAAGCAAAATAAGAGAAAAAATAGAAGTAGAAATAAAAGAATGATGTGTTTCTAGTCAATTGTAATCTAAAATATGGCTTAAATAGAATTATAGAAATTATTTTTGTATATAAAGTAAAATTCTAATTGATTTAGAAGTGTTATATGTTATGATTTAGACCAATTGAATTTAAAAATGTTAGATATTAGGACTTTTTGTAGTTTAAATGGAGAAGGATTCAACAATAAAAAAGTTTTTGATCAAAAATATTAACTACACACGTGACATTATAAAAATGAACATATTTTACATGGATTGAACGAATAAAAGATTCAATAACTTCAAAATATTTCAATATTAAATATTTTTTAACCTAATTCAAATAAAGAATTACATGATTCAAATAAAGAAAAAATTAATACATAAAAATTATTTGTATCATATATTTTAGAATATCTTAATTCTTCTAATAGCTCTTACTATATATTTTATGATTCCTTAATTATTAATTATTAATTCACTTAATACCTCTTTCTATATATTTTAGGACTCCTTAATTTTAAATATTATAAATATAGTAATTAATTAATAATTATAGAATAGTGAAAAGACGATTTTGTCTAAAGGTGAAACTTTTAATGAAGGGCAAAAAATTCAAACCACTTTTCTAAGGGTCTTCACACTTTTAATATACTATAGATATAGATTATAGATATATGTATGTATGTATGTATGTATGTATGTATGTTTGTATGTATATATATTACTTTGCAATAAGCAGGGACGTCTTCGACATGCCTGCTTGTGCTGCTTGCTTCAGCTGCTTCAATTGTAATTTTACTATATCATCCCTAATTAATTAGTATAAATTATTTAAGCATTAAAAATTAGTAATATTTAATAAAAACGTAAAATAAAAATAAAACAATAAAGTAACTCTTGGTGTTTTGTGCTACCTTCTTCAGCTGCTTCAATCGTAATTTTACTATATCACCCCTAATTAATTAATATAAGTTATCTAAGAATTAAAAATTAATAATATCTAATAAAAAATATAAATTGGACATAAAATGATGAATTAACTCTTGATGTTTTAAATTAACTTGATGTCTTATATGAGACTCGTTTAAATTTTTTTCACAAGTATTTTTTATAATTATTTTGTTATATCACTTCTAATTAGTTGTTATAAGTCATTTAAGACATGTCTGCTTCATTGTTTCAATCATGATTTTTATTATATCATCCCTAATTAATTTTTATGATTATCTAAGCATTAATAAAATAAATAATATTTCATTAAAAAAATATAAAATACACACAAAATGATATGTCAACATAAAATATTTAGTTGACTATCAAAATTATATTAGTGTCATAGAAATTACGATGGAACATAAAAAGACATAAAGTAACATATATAATTTAACTATGAGAAGACACATAAACTGGGACGGAAAGAGTGTTAATATCTTATTGAAAAATTATGTTAAAGTCATTATAAATCACATAATTAACATCTTACAAAATATAAAAGATATAAAATATTTGATTGACTCTCTAAATTATATTAGTGTCACTTAAATTGGAATAGAAGAAAAAAGTATTATAAATCACAATAATTAAAAAGGGAAATAAGCAGGCATGTCGACTGCTTCAGCTGCTTCAATCATAATTTTACTATATCATCCCTAATTAACTAGTATAAGTCATTTAAGTATTAACAAATTAATAATATTTAATAAAAATATAACATAGAAATAAAATAATAAATTAACTCTTGATGTTTTGTGCTACCTTCTTCAGTCGATTCAATCGTAATTTTACTATATCATTCCTAATTAACTAGTATAAGTTATCTAAGCATTAAAAAATTCATAATATTTAATAAAAAGGATAAATTTGACATAAAATGATAAATTAACTCTTGATATATTAAATTAACTTGATGTCTTATATGAGACCTATTTAATTTTTCTTACAAGTATTTTTATAGTAATTTTGTATATCACTTCTAATTAGTTGTTATAAGTTATTTAAGACATGTTTGCTTCGTTGTTTCAATCGTGATTTTATTATATCATCCCTAATTAATTTATTTGGTCATCTAAGCATTAAAAAATAAATAATATTCATAAAAAGGATAAAAAAAAAACAAAAAATGATATGTCAACATAAAATATTTAGTTGATTATCGAAATTATATTAGTTCCACAGAAATTACGATGGGACAGAGAAAAATATAAAGTAACATATATTATCTAAAAATGAGAAGACACGTAAACTGGACGGAGAGAATATTAATATCTTATTAAAAAATTATGCTAAAAGCATTATAAATCACATAATTAACAACTTAAAAAATATAAAAGATACTCCCTCCGTTTAAAAAAGAATGACCTACTTTGACTTGGCACAAAGTTTAAGAAAATAAAGAAGATTTTGAATCTTGTGGTCTTAAATTAAAGTTGTGTCAAATGTACTAAAATACCCTTTAATCTTGTGGTTCTAAACATATCATGTGGAAAGTTGAAATTAAAATATTGCCAAAAAAGAAAATAGGTCATTCTTTTTTAAACGGATTAAAAAGAAAGTAGGTCATTCTTTTTGAAACGGAGGGAGTATAAAATATTCAATTGACTCTTGAAATTATATCAGTGTCACGTAAATTGGAATAAAATAAAAGCATTATAAATCACAATAATTAAAAATTTAAATTATTTTAATGATTAATTATCTAAATTATATTTGTGTCACATAAATTGAGACAAGAAAATAACATATAGCACGGACCCTTCATTGTCTAGTGTGTTAAATTGAAAACAAAAGTAACATATGTATAACCACGACTATAAGATATTATATTAGTTAAAGAAATACCTTTACCCCCAAAAAAAATGTTGGCGAAAGCATAAATAATTTTAACAACAATAATGTAAAAATTATTTTCTGATACTATTATATCAATAGCTTGTGAATAAAATGGTCATATAAATTTTTTCGAGATAAGCCCAATCTAAATATGAAAATTATTGTAACTGACAAAAAGAAGAAGAAGAAAACAAGAAATCTTAAATGATATATTTATTGAAGGAGATATATATCGGAGGTTACAAGTACAGATATTTATGTGCACAATTTTAGTCAAATTCAAAATTTAAATATATCAGTTTGTTAGAAAATATAAGATTCTAAATTACCATTATCTAATAGTTTAAAATTTAAAAAATTTAAAAATTAAAAATCCTTTGAGAAGTTACATGAGAAAAATTGAAGAATAGGTGTTTTTTAAGTCTTGAATGAAGGATTGGTGACATTGACCAACAGATAGGGTCAAACATTATTAGGAAACTTGATCAAGTTAATTGTGGACTTGATTAATATTTTTAAAATTTTCTAATCTTTTCAAAAATACAAATCAACCCAACGCACACCCTCTTCAATCCAAATCAACCACTATCTCCTCTCTCTCGACAGCTTCTCTCAACTCTCTCCCAACCAACAGTTCTGCAAAATTTCTCCCTTCAACCCCCGATGATAAATAGTTGGGCTTCGAGTTCCCCTCTTCAATTCAATCAACCTGTCTCTCATTCCTCTCTCGACAACTTCTCTCAACTCTCTCCCAACCAACTGTTCTGTAAATTTCTTATTTCAATCCTCGGCGACTTCAACATATGACTACAAATAGTTGGGATTCCAGTTCCTTTTCGACTTCAATCGACGTGACAGCCTTGCTCTCCGGCCACAACAGCTTCGAATTCTTCATCGGTCCTTTTCTTATTTCACAGGTAAAAATTTATGGCCTTTTTAGTTTTGAAGAAAACGAGGAACTTGAGCCAACTTCTCTTATAGTATTGGTTAATAATTTCAATATTTGTTGCACTAATTTGAAATACGGTCTGAATAAAACCCTAATTTCTGGTATTTCTTATCTTCTCTTCTCTTTTCGAAGTGAATTATGATATTTTATTGTTAGTTGCATTTTTTTGAAGTTTGATTTTTATTGTTTGTGTTTATAAAAACAAAAGGACAATTTGGTTTGATTTGTTCTGTTCTTGTTCTTGGTAAAAATGGTGAAATTGTTATTTTTTGTTTAACAAAATCGTGCTACTGTTTCCTCCGACATATTACCCATCTGGTGCAACATATTAACCATCTGATGCAACAGATTCATCATATGATGCAACAGATCAACCATCTGATGCACCAGAGGAACCATCAGATTACAATTCTGATGCAACAGATTAATAATCTGATGCAACAACTTTACCATATGTTGCAACAAATTAAGCTTTGGATAAAAAATCTGATGCAACTAATTAACCATCCGGTACAATGAAAGAACCATCCGATTAATGATCCGATGCAACAAATGAACCTCCTGTTGGATAAAATCCTACCAGCTCTTCCTACAGGAAAAGTCCAAGACTTGATTTTTCCAACTGATCATTCATCTGCCGTGATAGATGACCCTATGTTGGAAGAAATCTAAACAATATTGAACGTTGATAACTGTTCCAACAGATCACTCATGTGTTGTAACAGATGTGTGACCTTTTGCAAAGACCATTAATCTTTCTCAACAGATGAGTGATATGTTTTGTATTGTCTCAACAAATTACTCAGTCGTTGCTACGGATTATTTAACTTTTCCAACAGATCACTCATATATTGCAACAGATGATGTCACAACAGTTGTGTGATCTATTGAACAGACCATTCATCTGTCTTAAAAGATGAGTGGTATGTTTTGTATTATTGCAACAGATTACTCATCCACTGCAACAGTTTGGTTATATGCTGCAACAGATATACTACCTGGTGCAACAGATCGGTGATCTGTTGCAACTGTTATTTTATTGTTTTGCTTGTTTGATTTACTGTTATCCTTTTTAATGATGTATTAATCAACAATAATATATTATTTTATGTTCCTGTTAATTTTAGATAATATGGTTCCCAAAAGAACAGAAACCGAATTAAGTCCAAGTAAAGGAATAAGTGAAGCAGCTCGGCTATATCCACCACTCTATGAGCTTGCTTTACAAGCGTTATCTCAATCGAGAGCAGAATATGATGAACACGGGGAAGAGAAATATTTCAAAAGAGATGATGCAGATGCTAATAGCTCTTCCACCGAAGAGCTGGTTAAAGCCTTTAGCATTGATCGTTATCCTGTGAGAATGCAGTGCGATGGTGCCGCAGATTTAATGGGTGATTTCGTGGTTAAGTCATCCATGGGAAAATCTTTTGACTCCTTCAGAAAAATACTTTGAGGACAAAAATTGGATGCTTATTTCAGGGACAGCTACTTTGGGAAATATCTTAATTTACCGGAGGACAACAATGCTCGTTTCCAAATAAAAATGGTATATGAACTTCTAAAGCGTAGGTTTATGTATGGAAACAAAGATAAGATGGATGAGGTATGGATAGATTACTATGGCATGCCTGTTTGTTTTGGTTGGAAGGAGTTTGTCATAGTTACTGGACTAAAATGTTATCCTCCTTCTCAAGTTATACCTATTCTAACCCAAAAAAAAGTACCCCGCACACCCAAAAAAGGCAAAGAAAAGTCATGTGATCGTGATGACCTGATGTCCATTGTTGGTCCAAGCTTCAAAAATAAAAATTTGATAGAAGCGTTGAAAGGTAAAGGAATTTCAAAGAAGCACAAGCAGTCGTTGTGCTTGGTTTGGTTTGTACATAATATTCTTTGGGCGAGAGACGTTAACAACAACATAAGCCTCGATTTAATAAAGATCTCCGAGGATCTTGAGGCGTTTAACAGCTATCCATGGGGGTATGAAAGTTTTAAAATGACTGTCAAATATTTGTTGACTCCGTTAGCGCCAAAGACAGTCAACTTATATGGCTTCCCATGGGCTTTCATGGTAAATGTTTCTTTCTTCTATTATGATATCATTCATTTTTTTGGCTCAATAATGATTTTGATTTATTGGCGTTATTTTATAGGCTTGGGCGTTTGAAGCCATTACTTATTTGAGACAACAAGTGAACTACCAGGAAGGAGTTTCCTATCCAAGAATCTTGAGATGGTTGTCGGTCAAAACTCATAAAAATGCAAAAAATTTTGATCTCTTCAACCCCCCGAAGGATGCAGTAAGTATAATTATAATTAATTTTTTCTTTTAATTAATGTTTTTTTTGAATAATCTAATCACCATTCTAATATATGTAATGATTTATGTTAGAATGTGCATCCGTCGCTAGTTTCGACCAATCGAGAGTTGAAGATGCCATTTTTTCTTGCTTTACGGTCTGTACAAACTTTATCGAACCATAAGGTCATCGACAGAATAAAAATTGAATTGTTTGGAGCAACAACCATTACAAGAAAAATAATTTTGGAGGGTGGGATTGTTGTTGTTGATGGAGCTGTTGGTGGTGGTAGTGGTGCTGCTGTTGGTGCTAATGATGCTCCTCTTATAGTATTTAAAACAAATCATTATAAGTATGATCATACTGGTTATACAGATTTTTCCTCTCCCAGTGAATGTTCTGCATGCAAATGTCAAGACTGCAGGACGAAACATGATAGAGTGATTAATGTTATTAATGCATTAACTGCTTCTGTAAAGAAATTGACATCTAAGAGGGGTCTCATTCCATCAAAGAGGATTTTATTTCCATCCGCTCCATTAGAGATTAGGGCTAAGAGGAGAAGGAGAGTGATTTTCAGGGCATTATCAGGCATCCAAAAAAGCAAAATTGCAACTCTTCTGTCTGCGTGTTGCACTGAGCAACGTACAATGTCCAAAGAAGAGTAGCACGAGCTGAAGAAGGTGAATATATTATATGTCTTCCTACTGACAAAACAAACAGACACATATCTGTTTCAACAGATGCCACATCTGCTGAAAATTATCAAACAAATATATACATCTGTTGCAACAGTTGACTAACCTGTTACACCAGATACTTTATCTGGTGCAACATATGTCTCGTCTGTTTTAGTAAATCAAATAACTCTCTGTACAACTTTTATTTGTACCAACAGACGACCTATCTGCTGCAACAGATGATTCATATATTACAACGGATGGTTCATCCGTTGGAAATTATCACACAGGGTCTTCCTCATGTAGAAATTTTTCCCAACAGTTGATTCATTGTTGCAACAAAAATATAATATGTTTGGAATAATTTAAAATAGGAGGAAGACCTATTTTATTTGCTAGAAGAGATAAGTTATCCTTTTCCATTTTTTTGTATCTCCGTGATTAGTATTGACCAATTCTGGCTTTTCAGGTGTATGTAGAAGAAACTACTGTTAAACAACATTGACAATATGCTACTCTTTTTATGGAAATACGGAGAACAGAAAGCGCAGAAATCGTACGCAAGCGACAATGAAGTTCCACGACGAGCAAAGTCGAATTCCATAGCACCGGATGAAGAACAACTTGTCCATACTGAGTAGATCTTTATAGCTTGATCCTATCAAAGAAATCCTTGGCAGTATACTTAAATTGTTGTTGATGTATTTATTGAGATCTGTACTCATAATAATTTTTTTACATTTCATTTATTCGTTGACTTATTTCAGCTAATTTATGAAGGCTTCGATTTATTTTATTTTGTCTACGAATTTTATTTATTCCTTAGATTTGAATTTATTAATTGAAAAGGAATACTAGATTCAAATATTGCAACAGATAATGTATCTGTTGCAACAGACGACATATCTATTGGAAAATTTGAATAGATTTAGACATATGTTGCAACAGGTAGGTGATCTGTTGGAATTTATCAAACAGGTCTTCCCACTGTTACAACAGATGGACTTTAGATAAAAACATCAAGATAATGCAACAGATGACACATCTATTGGAAAAAAAGAACAGATTTAGACATATGTTGCAACAAATGGACTTTATCTGTTGCAACAGACGACACATCTATTGGAATAATCAAACAGATTTATACATATGTTGCAACAGGTAGGTTATCTGTTGGAATTTATCAAACATGTCTTCCCACTGTTGCAATAGATGGACTTTAGATAAAAACATTGAGATAATGCAACAGATGACCAACCTATTGCAACAGATAAACTATATGTCAGAACAGGTAGGATAACTATTACAACGGATGGAGAATCTGTTGCATTATAAAAATTTAACTTTTGTTGGACATAAAAAATTACCACTACGTTTAAAAAAGTTAAAGTGAATTGAAATAAAAAAGGCGCAACCCATCGACGGTGTTCAGTTCAAATACCTAAAATAAAATAGGCATCAATTAAACATGTTCATTTTAAAGACGTAAAATAAAATAGGCATCAAATGTGTTAGTGTCAGTCCTGGCACATTTCGCTGACTTGTCGTCACTTGGCCCCCAACGGTTATTCCCCCCCCCATTGTCTTATATATTCATCTTCCTCCTAAAATTTAACCCTAAATTACCAAATATTCTTCTTCATCGTCATCTTCTTTTATCTATCCAAATTCTTCAAATTATTACTTTCATTTTTTCCAACTGACCTTGACAATGTCGAGCGCATCTTCCACTGTTTTTTGTGATAAAGATTTTCGATATTGTAAGTGAGATCATGAAGCTCTGTTAAAGACTTAATGGACTCAACAAAATTCGGATCGTAGGTTTTTTACTTATAAGATGTCAAAGGTAATATTTTTTTTATTTAATTAATTGATTAATTATTAACTTGTAATTATTTTGTAATTGTGTTCTCATTTTTATAAAAATTGGGTGGATGTGATTACTTTGATTGGTATGAAGAACGAAACCCTTCACAAGCAAATCGTGTAATCTGGGATTTGTTGAACAAAGTCAAGGCTTCTGAAGAGAAACAAAATCGAGCAAGAAGATACTACATTATTGCCGTTATTGCTACTAGTTTGGTGTTGTTGTGCCCATAGATATTGAAGCCTAATTGCAGAAATTTTCATGGTGGTGTGTGTATTTGTTACTGGTTTGTTTTCGACGAGCACATAAATATTCAAGCGTAACTGTTGGAAAATATCAAAAATATTTAGTCATATGTTGTAAAATTTAGGTCATCTGTGGAAATTATCAAATAGGACTTCCCACTGTTGCAATAGATTAGACTTAGATTATTCGATTATTCATATAAATTATCAAACAGGTCTTTCCACTGTTGTAACAGATTAGACTTAGATTATTAGATTATTCAAACAGGTCTTCCCACTGTTGTAAGAGATTGACAATCTAATCTATTGCATTATAAAAAACTAAACTTTCATCAGAAAAAAATTATTGCCACTACATGTACAAGTAATAAAGTGAAGGGTGACTTGAAATTAAAAATTTCTATTTCACAGGCTCTTCTATATACACAGGCTTCAAGCGTCCAGTTAGTACCCCATAAGCCCAGACCTCTTGCAGGTTTGCCACAGTGTTGTCGCACAGAAAAGTCGTTGGCTCAGCCATTTCTGTGCCGGTCAACAAATATTAGATGTGTGAAAGAGCGTGCGAGCCGCTCGCTTTAGCGGCATCATCTTTTGGAAAGATCATTCCTTTGTTTCGACCTTCAAAATCCCATGATTTCTTCATCAACACTTCCTTTGGCGAATGATTCATCAGTTTACTCTCCCTCAACAAGATGGGCAACAACACCATCAGTGGCTCCACGAGGAGAAAAAGATTGAAATCATCGACGAAAGGTATATTAGAGTCATAAATATTGATCTTTCCCTCCTCGACTAGTATCTCAACAACCTGATAATGCATGTCGTTCACGCTAATGACTGTAAAAATCTTTTTTGCCTCGATCCATCTCTTACCGTGTGGATTTGGCCTGTCCCCTCTAACATATCTTAACATTTCTTCTTCATCCAAGACTAACGTACGAACTAGGAAATCAAGTCCCACGCCAAGGGCTGACGCCTCTCCATTGAGTTGATCGTACCTATCCTTGAGCTTCTTGCATAAGTCGAGGTCCATTATCCTATCAGCAGTGTCATAAGCTTCCCGGTACGTTAATTTCCTTTTCCTCATAAGGTAGAGAATTATGTCAACATGCTGTGAGATAAGAAGTCAATTTTTAAAGAAGTCAATTTTTAAATAGGTTAGTAATTGTAAAGATGCAACGAATGGTCCATCTGTTGCATAGGGTTCTCTGAATCAATAATCCAACACAACTTATGCAACAGATGGATAATAAGTTGCAACAGAACCACAACTAGTTGCACCAGTATACCCAGTTGTTGCAACAGATGTGAAATCTATTGCGTAGCTTCTTCTTCATAGGGTAGATTAGAAGGGCTAGTTTAGGAAAAGTAAACTTGCCTTGTCCTCGTACGGCATAAGCATATCAGTCATAGTTTGGAAGTCTTGGGGGGAAAAGGGAGGCCTGGGGTAATCTGGTGCACCTGGCGTGTCATTCTTGGCCTGTCGCAGATCCCTCTTCTCTTCGGCGCCAAGTTCCGCATATATGTCCACCTTCTTGACTGGCCCCTGAACTTCAACAGCTTTTAGAGAGGGAGGAATTGCAATTTCTTTGGATTTCCGAGCGGAGAGTACGTCTCTAATTGCTCTTTTCTTTCTCCTAACCAACGCTGTAAGAGTGTGTGGCTCCCTCACCTTCTTGGATGGTATGCCACACCTCTTGGATTTGAATTCCTTGATAGATTTAGAGATAGCCTCTACTTTTTTAAAGATTTTATTCTATCTGTCCTTGCACTCATCGCATTCGCAACGAGAACACGAGGGTGAAGAGGGGTGAGAGGGACCTGTGTAAGGGCGAAAATGGGTGTTTCAACATATTTATTCTTTGGTATCAGTATCAGCATGCCTTCCACAAACACCAACAACTCCACCAGAAGAAGCACCCGGATCTGCCTTAGTAAAAGGTTGGTCATGAAGAGCCTCAACATTAGGATGACCTTGCCTAACTGCTTTTCTTATGGTTGTTGCTCCAGCCAATTCCTTCTTTATTAACTCCACCGTTGGGTCTGCAATAGTATCAACATGACCAAGATTAATATAAGAAGTCATCACCGACTCCTCCACAGTAGGCACGATCCATGGATCCACAATCTATAAAAAAGAAAAAAAAAAGACAGATGCATTTAAATCTTATAATATAATAATTTTCACAGCTGGGCTACATTTTTTGAAAAAAAGACCCATCTGTTGCATAGTTTGTAGTATATGGTTAAAATCCGTTTGAGTCTGGTTCAAAGAAACAGAGCAACACAAGGATAATGTGATGCAAAATATCAATCATCTGTTGTAACAGCTGCACAAGACAGGTAATCTATTATGCAACGGATGATCTGTACGTCGCAACAGATGAACGATATGTTATTAGATTAAACATCTGTTGCATAATTTGCAGTAGATGGTTAATCTTTTAGGAGTCGGGTTCAGAGAACCAAAGCCATAGATGGGTAATCTGATGCAAGATATACCCCGTCGCAACAGATGTCCCATCTGGTGCATCAGATATAACATCTCATGCACTAGCTATAACATCTGTTCAATATCTTTCTTATCTTTGAGTAGAATTATTTTACTTGAAGAAGACGTACTGCATCATATGAAGGGTTAAAGAGATCAGCCTCCTTAATATTGGTGTTGCTCTTTGCATCCAACCACCTAAACATCCTTGGATGAGAAACCTCATTCGGGTAATCCATTAACTGCTTTCGGAGGGGAGAAATGGCTTCAAATGCCCAAGCCTAAAAAGTGTAAATAGAAAGCAAGTAAAAAAAATCATAATAACTATATTCAATATAAATTAATGGATGAGTAAAATTAGTGATTAATTTTACCATGAAAGCCCAAGGAAAGCCGTATAATGTGGTCCTCCTTCTCTTTTTGACTCTCCAATTCCTCCTCTTTCTCACTTTCATTTTCTTCATCACCATTTACGGACCCTTGTCCACCTCCCTCAATGTTGTTTTCACATCTCTCCTCAGCTTCACTTTTCCCTAACTGAGATTGTTCAGGAAGCTCCTCCGAATCCCTCTGTACTGTAGCTTTTTTTTGGAGTGGTCAGACGTTGATTCACTTTTACTTTCTTTTCTTTTGGGAGACATGTTTTACCTACAGACAAAGAAAAACAAAAATTACATTACAGTTGATGTATGCATAGATTTTAAAAAATACATTACAAACACCACGAATACCGACACACCAACAGCCACCACCACAAACACCACCAACCAATGCCAACAAACAAATAAATACCACGAATACCGACACCACCACAAACACCACCAACCAATGCCACCACCGGTGCCACCACGACGACCACAAATACCACCACCACCACCACCACCACCATCCAACTATACCACGATAGTCAACAGAATACTGCAACAGAAACTAGGGATTTCTCGAGTTCTTCCTACGATTTTACCATCGAAACTTAAAATTGTAAATCCATTCTCGAAGATAATACAACTAAAGTTTTATTTTTCATTATTAACTTAAAAGCCCTTATTTTTTTAGAAAAATAAATAAATATAGAGATCTTCTCGAACTCTGTTGCCTATGAAGACAAAAAAACGATTGATACAAGTAAGAATGATGTTGAAAATAACACCTATGTGGTCGGAAATGAGAAGAAAAATGATCTGCTGTGGAGGGTTGAGCAAATTTGTTGAATAGTTGTTGTCTGTACTGTATTGTTGAGTGAGAATGAGATAGAAAGAGCCAGACCTCGAGATTTAAAATGATGAAACATTTTGTATGGGTTGATTTGTATTTTGAAAAAGAATGACAAGTAGTTTTAAAAATGTTAATTTGGTCCGAAATGATCTTAATTATTTTAAAATCATAAAATATATGCGTAATTTTTAAAATCATATAAAAACAATTGAAGTTGTAGTTGACCGAGTACTCTAGGAGGTGACCCTGTGAAAACTCACCCCTGGTCCTAGATTAATCAATTTAGGAGTCTAACATATGAACTCAATTGAAATTGTAAAAAACAAATGTTTAACATGTTGCGTCAGATTTCTCATCTGTTGTAAATTGTCAATCAGATTAGGTAATAACAGATTATGAATCTGATGTAAATTATCAAACAGATTAAGTCATCTGTTGCGACAGATTATCCATCTGTTTTAAATTATCAAATGGATTGTCATATGTCGCAACAGATTACTCATATGTTGTAAATTATCAAATAAGCGCTGCCATCTGTTGTGGCTGACCCTATGAGAATTCACCCCTAGTCCTAGATTAATCGATAGTTTACCCTATGAGAACTCACCCCTAGTCCCAGATTATTCAATCAAGGTATTAGTACCCTAGTCCTAGATTAATCAATTAAGGTATTAGTCTAACATATGAGGTAGTAAGAATCGGTTCGGCTTAGAGTGATCGATCGACGACTCTTGTCGGGAGGAACGTAGTCCCGTCTCATCATGCATTTTCCAAAAGACTCAATTAAAGTTGTAGTTGACCCTATGAGAACTCACCCCTAGTCCCAGATTATTCAATTAAGGTATTAGTTGAACATACGAGGTAGTAAGAATCGGTTCGTCTCAGAGTGATCGATCGATGACTATTGTCGGGAGGAATACAATACCGTCTCATCATGCAATTGCCAAAAAACTCAATTGAAGTTGTAGTTTACCCTATGTGCTCATTCATCCATCCCTAATTCCACCTATATCAATGTAGGTACTATTATTAATCTTAATATTAAGTTAATGAGAACACATTTTAACTCAGAGTGATCGATCGACAACTAGGGTTGGGATGAATGCAATACTAACACCATGCAAATGCAACGACTCAATTGGATTTGTAATTGACCCTGTGAGCTCATTCATTCATCCCTCGTTCCACCTAGATCGATGTAGGTACTATTATTATCTTAACATTAAGTCAATGAGGAGCTCATTCTTTCATTCCTAGTTTATCCTAAATCAATTACAATGAAATCCGTTGCAACAAACAACTGAGTTGTTGGAGAATTTCAAACAGATAACAATATCTGTTACAACAGATAACATTTCTTATTTAATTATCAAATAGACATTTGCATCTGTTATGATGGATGACTGAAGTGTTGGAAATTTTCAAACAGATATTGATATCTGTTGTAATAAATGACGTTTCTGATTTAATTATCAAATGACATTTCCATCTGTTGTCACAGATGACTTAGCTGTTGGGATTTCTCAAATAGATATCTAAATCTGTTACAACAGACGACATATCTGTTTAAAAATATTTTTGTTTTTTTTAATTTTAAAGCAAGCTACTGTCCGAGTAGATAAAGTAGTAGTACTACTAAAGGCGGTAAAAAATATTTCTTGGATAACTCAAAAATCTCATTGAGTAGTCTTGTCCTGTCGTTTCAATGTCACCCATTTTCTTCCTCGTGCCCCTCAAATTATTAGTGAATATTAATTAATGAATATTGAAACCCCTAATACTTCTTCCTTTTCATATTGACTTGGCACTCCTATCAAGAAAATTTTAATTAAGGGTTTATTTTACTACCAAATTAGCCTTATTAATTATGCTTTGTAAATATAAATTTGAATAAATACACTTTGTTTAGTCATTTAATATTAAGGGTAGTACATCTAGAAATTAGAATTATCTCATCTTTCTCATCCTCTCCTTCAGCCCTAAATCTCTTTTTTTTTTCTTTCTATCCTCTTTAGGGTTATCATAGCCTTTTTTTTCTCTCCTCTTTCTCAAAAAATTTCGTTCGGATCTAAACCGATCGATATCCATATCTTATATTCCTCGACTGAAATTGTTGTTTTGACCCCCTTTTGACATTGTATGAGATGATTCACTATTGCTCTTTCATTTTCGTCTTCTTCTTATAACTTTATTTATATATTTTTATTTATTTAATTACCATTTTCCCATATCATATTTATTTAAAAAATTTGAAGGAACTTTTAATTGTTGAATAAACATACCGAGAATTTTTATTATAAGATGCAAAAAAAAGTCATCTGTTGGGAGAAGTTTAAAAGCCTTGTTCGCAGTATCATTTTTTAATGTATTTTATTTGTTTCTTTGTTGTTGATGTTGTTATTGACGTTGTTGGTGGGGATGGCATTGTTGGAACTTGTGGTGTGGTATTGTTGGTGGGTTTGGCATTATTGGAACTTGTGGTGTGGTGTGGTTTAGACGGTGGGTGCTTCTTAGCTTAAAAATAGTGGAGTTCAAACAATCAACACAAGGAGTAAGGGAGAAAAAAATAAAAAGTTTAAAGTGAATAAGAAGAGAAGAGTTGGTTATCAAAATTTAAAAAATGTGTTGAGTGGGAATTGAACTCAAGACCAAAAGAAATAAATAGCCTTAAGTACCCATAAACAACAACTAGGCTAACCAAACAACTCTTACTATGGGTGCTCACTGATTAGATTATATACATTTTTTTCTTTATTTTTACGTACATATATAAAGTTCAATACGAGTTCAGTCCGTGCTCGCGCACCCGGAGGACTCCATGTGGGTCCGTCCCTTGTTGTTGATGGTGTTGGAATATAGGATGTATGCTTCTTTGTAGTTGATGATGTTTTTGGAACAAATATTATTGTTTTCTTTGTTGTTGATGTTTTTATTTGTTGTTTGTAGTTTATGCTGTTGTTGATGTTGCAACAGATGGAGCAACTGATGGAACAAATCAAACCACTAGCAAGGCTTCTATGTATTCCAACAGACTCCATATCTGTTGCATCAGACTCCATATCTGACGCAACAGACTCCACATCTGACGCAAACTATCCGGGATTTATGTGTTGTATGTGTTACTTAAATAAAACTGGTGACTTTATTAATATGTAAATTAAAAAAAATGGATCTAAATACAATATTTTATTTTTTTGTTGTATTTTCGAAAGAAACAGATTGGTAATCTGTTGCAAATATATTCCACCTGTCAGATAACTTACAACATATGGACAATCTGTTGCAACAGATGTATATATCAGTTTGTTTTTCCATCAGTTGTGGCATCTGTTGCAACTTTCTAATCATTTATTTATTCAATTTCATCGAGAGCAATAGATTTTTCTAAACACTTCTTAGCCAAACTCAATTTTTGCTCTTGGACTGCTTTTTTCTTTTTTGCATCCTTCAAGCTGGTCTCCAAATTTAATTTTTTCCCTCAATCCAATAGCAAAAATTTAGTTTGGTTGAAGGATGCAAAGAAAAAAAGAGAAGCAATCCAAGAGAAAAAATTGAATTTGGCCAAGAAGTGTTTAGAAAAATCAATTGCTCTCGATGAAATTGAATAAACAGATGACTAGCAAGTTGCAACAGACGCCATAGCTAAAGGAAAAACAAACTGATATATCCATCTGTTGCAACAAATTGTCCATATGTTGTAAGTTATTTGACAGGTGGAATATACTTTGCAACAGATTACCAATTTTTATCTTTCGGAAATACAACAAAAAGATAAAATGTTGTATTTAGATCTATTTTTTTTCTAATTTACTTATTAATAAAGTCACCAGTATTATTTAAGTAACACACAAAACACATAAATTCGGGATAGTTTCAGCAATATTGCATTAAATCCCGGATAGTTTGCTAATTACATTTTATCCCAGAATTTCGAATTATGATACATATGTTAAGCAGTGATACATATAGCATATGTATCACTAGTAAATATGAATCTGGGATTTTATGTAAATTTTTTTAAAACATTAAGGGATATTGTGTAATATGGTGTCTTAAATATGAGATTTGTGTAATTTTTCCTTTTAAGGGATATGAACAGTCGTGACTTTTTGTTTGACTAAGTCCAGTCCCTTCCAATTCTCAATCATTTTATAAATAGGTCCCTCTGGCCTCCTCACTCACTCTCACTCACTCTCGTTCATTCTACTATACTTACAATACTAATATGTCAGATCCAGATTCGTACAAGAAGGTTCATATCGAGTCCTTGCAGGAATTTCAAAGGCAATTTGATGAACTCCAGAGGGATTTGGCCGACTTCCGAGCAAGGCTGAGGAGAGACCTGCTGCTGCCGGATGAAAATTGTTAGGTTGACAATAATAATAGTAATAATAATAATAATAATAATAATAATAATAATTAGGTTATATTTTTTCTTTCTTTTAGCGTATGTATTTCCCCTTTTTATATTTGATCTACCTATAAGGGATTCAAAAAAATCCATGTATATGTTTGGTTTGGTTTGGTTTGGTTTGGTTTGGTCGATTTTGAATTTTTAATTCTTATTCAATAGTTAATTATCATTCTATTTATTCCCTATTCAAAATATGTCGGCGGTTGGAGTTAGGGATGCGGTCATGATGAGAAATTCTCCTAAAAATGGTTCGTTAATAAATAATAAGGAACTAAATGATATTATAATCGTAAAAGAAAGATTATTTAATTTTAAAAAAGTCACAACATTGGATTAATTTAATTAAGATATATATATGATGATATGATTTTTAAGAAAAAAGTTAATGAATAGTCGTGACTGTGACTTTTGTCTAAACACATTCAATAAACAAACAAAAACAAAAAACGCTTCTGATGCATCAAATTCCTCATCTGTTGCGACTTATGAATCAGTTAGAAGAAATAAAAAAAACTCCTTAAACAGATGGTCAATTTATAGCAACAGATGGTATATCTGTTGAAACAGATGGGTTATCTGATGCAATAAATATACAATCTATTGCCATAACTCAATCGATAAAAATGGTTATTAAAGAAAGCAAACGATTAAGTCACCACCAGCTTGATTTAATTAAGTCATTTCTTTTTACAGAAAAGAATAAGGAAATAAATGATAAACACAATTTAAACCGTAAAAACTCACCAGAAATATTCTTGTTTTTAAATCTTCTTTATTAATTTATATAATTAAAAAGTCAGAAAATTTGGATGTCATGAAGATAATTTTTTTTTAAAAGATATATATATATTATATGTTGCAACAGATATATTATCTGATGCAACAGTTGAACTATTTGTTGCAACGGATGATATATCTATTGTAATAGATGATTTATATGATGCAACATATATATAATCTGTTGTGCAACTCAGTGTAAAAAATAAATGATTGTTGTAAAGAACTAATTATTTTAATAATTATAAAGCTAAGCTTCAAGCTAAAAAGTCATGACCTATCATAATATTGATTAATTTAATTAAGTCATAACTTTTTACAGTAATCAAGAATGCCATTAATAAATGGAGGTGAACAGTTGTGCATTTAAATCTTTTTTATTAATTTATATAATTAAAAAGTCAGAAAATTTGGATGTCATGAAGATAATATATATTTTTTAAAATATATATATATTATATGTTGCAATAGATATATTATCTGATGCAACAGGTTATCTATTTGTTGCAAAATATGATATATCTGTTGTAACAGATGATTTATCTGATGCAACCGATATATTATTTGTTGTCCAAAATAGTGTAAAAAAATGGTTCCTGGAAAGAACTAATTATTAATAATAATAAAGCTGAAAAGTCATGACTTATCATAATATTGATTAATTTAATTAAGTCATAACTTTTTACAGTAATCAAGAATGTCATTAATAAATGGATGTGAACAGTTGCAATTTTTTGCCTAACTCATTCAAGTTCAATCCTCTATAAATAGGTCCCTCCTTAGTCAATCGTTCGTTCTACTACACACTATTTATTCCTCGCTCTTATTACACCTTCAACTACTTTCTCTTCAAGGACTTGATAGCTTTTTCTTGTCTCTGGTAAGTTTTTTTCTTGATTTTTGTGTAACTATATGTTGTATTACATTACATTACATTCGAATTTTTTCTTTTCTTTACTTTTGTGTTTACGTGTGTGTTTTGTCAACTTATGCATTTTTTAGATATGACTGATCCTGTGTGGGATGTCGCTATTTTATGATACTCCATGAGGGAACTGCAGAAGGATGTTCATGACCTGCATTGGGAGTTGGCCGCCGTCAGAGTAAGGATGCTGCGGGAGATCCGCAGGCTGCGGAGGACGCTGTTGTTGCCCTTTGAAGATTGGTCGGCTGACCATACAAATAATAATGATGTTAATAATGATGATAATAATAATTAAGCTTTTTTTCTGTTATCTATGTATTTTTTTTTGTTTGTTTTATAAAAAATTATGTTTGATGCACTTGAATTTTTATTTCTTATTTAATTTTCGTGTTGTCTATTTCTATTTCTTAACGAATGACATGTCTATAATTAAGGAATAATTTTATTCCAGTATCAATAGCAAGAACATATGAGTTATCTGTTAGGTTTTGTGTGTGACAGGAACTGTATTTTATTGTTCGAAACATATAAGTAATCTGATGAAACAGATTATTTATCTGTTGAAACAGATTACTAATCTGGTGCAGCAGAATACCCATCTATTCGATTCATAATCATATTACGGGAACCTAGAACCCTTAAACATGAATCCAACATGAGTCTACTGTTACAACAGAACATTTATCTGGTGCCGCAGATAATGGATCTGTTTAAATAGATTGCTCTTGTATTGCATTCATGTTCGCGTGCAAACTATTGTTGAAAAAAATAACACATTAGCAGTTACCCAGATTCAACTAAAAAGCATAATCTGACTTACTAAAGTCTCCTCTCAAGTAAATTCCAAAGTTGAAAGTGATTTACGAAATAAAATTTGGTCAAAGAGCAGTAGTTGGAGTAACAACAACAACAACAATGGTCAACAAGAAGAATATGAAGTATAAGATGATGATAATGAAGTATAAGATGATGATAATGAATCAGAAGATGATGAATAAAGCAGCAACAACAATGAACAACAAATATCGCGAAGAGACAGAAAATAACAACGGATGAGGAGAGAGAAAAAAATGCCTTTTTTCCCTTCGTTTCTCGTTATATATTAACTAACATTTGGATCAAAGTGTAAATTTAAAAACTTGTGGGTTATTTTGAATTTTTCAAAACTTTCTTAAACCATAATTAGGTAATTGTCACCTCTACTCAATTATTAAGACTTGTGTCACCTACACCTCATTTTAAAACTCTTTTGTCACCTGTGGCGCAAACCCCCACATTCAAACTTGAAAACTATGTGGTTAACATTTTATTAGGAACTCAAATTCATTTAATTTATTTAAACAAAAAAAATAAAAAAGGAGAGTTTTTTTTTTTAAAAAAAGATGTGCTCAAACGTGCTCTTGTTCTTTTTTACTATATATTTTCTTGTGAATTTATATTTAATTATTTCTTTATTATGATTTTTTGTTTTTAATATAATAATTTTTTTTAAAAGAAGGATAATATATTTAAATTCAAATATCCTACTTCTACATACTACGTACTACCACAATTGCTTCTACCACTATGCTACTAATTATTATTATTATTATTTTAATAATATTTTCATCTTTCCTTAATATGTAATTAAATTATATTTAAATATTTTTTTATAATTTATAGTATTTAAATTTTAAAAGAGATAAGTTTGAAATAGTAAAGTCTATTAGAACTTTTTAAGTATGGGCTTCTGTTTTTAATAGAACAATTTTTTTAAAAAGAAGGATTATATATTTTAAATTCAAATATCTCTATTTTTTAATTCAAAAATTTTATTACAATTCTCTATTAACCTTGTCTTAAAATTGCCAAGTGACTTATGCTTATGCTGCCACTTGACTTCTTCTGATACTCCTCCTCTGCTTTTTAATATATACTAGTATACGTACCCGCGCAATGTGCGGATGATATTAAAATATTTTTTTTAATCTTTTCATTATGGAATGTCGTGTTCAAATATGCTAAATCATACCACCTTTAGAAAAAAGTTCAGCTTTCATTTTATTTCTCAATAAAATGTGGAAAAAAGAAATCTACGCTCGACCCACTTTCCACTCCTACCCCCACCTCCGCGTCTTTATCCATATCCATCCCCATCCCCCATCCCCCACCCCACCCCACCCTTAATTTTGAAAAAATATAAATAAAAAAATTCTACTTCCCCCTCCCAATCCCCATCCCCCCACCCCACCCCAATTCCCATCCCCCTTACTCTAACTAAATCTATAAAAAAAATCATTAGTTGTAAAAAATAATAATTATATTTTCAATTTTTAATTATATTATTCATAATATTTGATTTACACCAACCCCCACCCCACACACATAATTTAGTGTACAATTTTTTTTACTTTATTTTTTTTAATGTGACTTTCCTTTAAATTATTTTTTTGTGTTACATGCAGTTGAGCTTTTTATCTCTTATCTCAAAATATAGAAATTAAAATAGATAAATTTTGTTATGCACAACAAAATAAATGAAATAAAAATTAGAAGAAGACTCCAAAATAATTTAATTAGTGTGAATTTTTTACCTCGTTTAAAATTAGTTAAACACTTTCACATATACCGAAATATAATTTTATCTCATATTTAATTTTAAATTTTTTACTCAAATTAAAAAAAATATTAGCTTTTCCTAAGAATTAAATTTAATTTCATAGTGTATGTAATATTTCTTGAATATTAATTTTAAAGAAAAAATTAAAATCATAAATTCATTAAAATATAAAATTTTACTCATTATAATTTAAAAAACACTTTTGAAAATTAAATTTATTTCTTAACCTTTTCCATTGTTTAGATTTATCTATATTTTAAATTATTATTTCATATTAATATAATATATAAACAGAGATGCTGACTATTCATTTAAATTTATTGAATTTTTCCCAAGAGTTATAAGAAATTCAATAAGGTAATAAATTTTCTTGAATATGAATTTAAAGTACAAAAATAAAATAAAAAAATTCATTCTACATTGAAAAAAATCATGTAATCTGTGTACAACATGTTTACGATATTGTATTAAAAATTTACCTTTTTCGGCTATGATTCGATTTTATATTTTTTAGATTTTCTTTCCCCATATTATGAAACTAAATGACGCCCAAATCACTAAAATAGTTTATAAATAAATGTAAATTTGCAAGTATAATTAAAAGAGAATAAATAAATTAAAATATCTAAATAGCTATAAATTTGTAATCCTCCTAATAAAGTAAATATGTGAATGTGGTACTTATTAAATATAGAAACTAGACAATCATAAATTGCATACAATTGAATTAAATATAGAAAAACTATGAAATAAAACAATATTAAAAAGAAAGAAGAAGAATATCAAACACAATTTAAGCTTGCCAATTATACCAACAAAACTCTACTCTGTACTTATCTTTTATTTTCTTCTTTTCAGTCTTCTTTGTCTCTTCTGCAAATCAACAATAGCAATAAAATTATCATTAAAAATTAGAATAAACTCTTAAGAACACTTCTTCATAAATTAAACATTAAAAATTGTATTAATTTAAAGTCCGTTTACCTATAAATCTTTTGCTTACCAAAGTTTCAATTATTATCGATTTTTTTCTCCTCATCTTCCTGAAATGTGTTACAATTTGAAGTAAGAGGTGAATGGATGTAGACTTATTCCTTTTCGTTTACAATAACTGAGAAAGTTGAAGATGAGGAAATTATATTGTAAACAGATAAAGTTGAAGATGAAGAAATCATATCCTTCCTGCATATAAAAAAGAAGAATGTTAAATCGAAAATAATTTTTACAATAAAAAATTTAAAGAATGTAGTAAACAAATTCACCAATAAAACTTATGATAGAGGAGTATATATAAAAGAGGCTAAAGAACGTAGAATCCTATTCCAATTCAAATTTCATTCAAAATTCAAATTTCAAATATCATATTAATTTGTTAAAAAAAGTTTAGTTTGTTATTATTCCTTTTTATCCTTATTTTTTAAAATGTGATGAATATTTACCTAATAATGTATATATTTGAACTGAGATAATAATTTGAAACCAATGAAATTATTATTATTATTGTTATTTTTATTATTATTATTTTAATTATTATTATTATTATTATTATATTTTATCTTTCATTTAAAATTTGATCAAATGTATTAAAATATAATATATTACTACTACCGCTTTTACTACTATTAGTATATATATACGTACTACTATTTTTTTAAAATTATTATTATTATTATTATTATTATTATATTATACTATTGTTATTATTATGATATGAATTCAAAAACAATCTACTGCTACAACGACAACTACTATTATATATATATATTATACTACTATATTTTTTTTTTTATTATTATTATTATGTAATAGTTAGAGTTTATTTAGGGCTCTTTAACTGTAGATTTCTAGTTTAAAATTAATGAGAATCTTTTTTTTTTTCTTTAAAAAGCCTAATATTTTCAAATTTATATACTTTTTATCATTCAAATTCAAATTTATCTTTTAGTTAGTTCAAATTCAACTTTATCTAGTATAGAGTTTGTTTTCAATATTTAACATAATTTGTAACTTCTATTTGAAATTCAAAATTTAACACCAATTCAACAATCTAATATTCAACAAATTTTATCTTTATCTTAATTTGTTAAAAAAGGTTTAGTTTGTTATTATTCTTGTTTATCTTTTTTTTCTTAAATGTGATATATATTTACCTAATAATTTATATATTTGAACTGAGATAATATTTTGAAACCAATGAGATGATTATTATTATTATTATTATTATTATTATTATTATTATTATTATTATTATTATTATTATTATTATTATTATTATTATTATTATTATTATTATTCATCTTTCATTTAAAATTTGATCAAATGTATTAAAATATAATATATTACTACTACCGCTACTACTACTATTAGTATATATATACGTACTACTATTTTTTTTAATTATTATATTATACTATTTTTGTTATTATGCTATGGATTAAGAAAAAATCTACTACTACTACTATTATTATTATTATTATTATTATGATTATGAAATAGTTAGAGTTTATTTAGGCCTCTTTAACTATAGATTTATAGTTTAAATTTAATGAGAATCATTTTTTTTTTAAAAGCCTAATATTTTCAAATTTAAATATTTTCTATCATTTAAATTCAAATTCAAATTTATATTTTAGTTAGTTCAAATTCAACTTTATCTAGTATAGAGTTTGTTTTTAATATTTAACAGAATCTGTAACTTCTATTTGAAATTCAAAATTTAACATCAATTCAACAATCTAATATTCAACAAATTTTATCTTTATCTTAATTTGTTAAAAAAGGTTTAGTTTGTTATTATTCTTGTTTATCTTTTTTTTTTTTTAAATGTGATGTATTAGATAATATTTTGAAACCAATGATATTATTATTATTATTATTATTATTATTATTATTATTATTATTATTATTATTATTATTATAAGACTTTATCTTTCATTTAAAATTTGATCAAATGTATTAAAATTTAATATATTACTACTACCGCTTCTACTATTAATATATATATATACGTACTACTATTTTTTTATTATTATATTATATTATTGTTATTATTATGATATGAATTCAAAAACAATCTACTGCTACAACGACAACTACTATTATATATGTATTACTACTACTATATTATTATTATTATGAAATGGTTAGAGTTTATTTAGGACTCTTTAACTATAGATTTCTATTTTAAAGTTAATGATAATCTTTTTTTTTTCTTCAAAAAGCCTAATGTTTTCAAATTTAAATAATTATAAATATTTTATTACAATACTTTTAAACTTGTCTTAAAAACTGCCACGTGACTTATCAATATTTTGCCATGTGGCTTCTTCTGATACTCCTCCCCTGCTTTATAATATATATATGATATGATAATACTGTTATTTAGCCACAACTAGGCAGCTTGTTTTTGCCACGCGCGATCATAAAAGATTGTATCAAATTTATAAATTAATATTTCATTATATTTTAATGTAAAGATGTTTTAGTTTCTAAATCTAAATAGATCAAGATTTAAATTTCAAATACAACTTATTATTCTCACTTGATTCTGTATTTTTATTACCTTACTAAATTCAAGCAAACAATAACTTTGAAGGTCATCTGAACAATTGCATAAGAATAGTCAATTGTCTTAGTATTGTCTCACATAATATATAGCATGCGAAAAGTTATAAAATTATTTCTCTCACAAAGTCATCTTAGATCCTACCATTTAATAATCATATTTATATTTTGAATTATTTAAAATTATGTCCAATATTTCTTTAGATAGTTCTTAACTTTTCAAATATTTATGAAAAAAGTAAAATCTGACTTTTGCATTGCACATACTTTTGCACTTGCTTGGTGTAGCCTTTAAATTAAATTAGTATAAGTACCCGCACGATGCGTGGAATACTTCTTTTTAAAGAATATCATTAAAAAAAATACTAACTTATTCTTTTGAACTAAAAAACTGTTTAAAAAATTGAATTATATCATATTAACATATTTTAAATTGAGAATAAAATACTAAAAATAATTGTTAATAGTGAAATTACTAATCATAGTCGCAATTATTTTAGTTATTGTTATATGAAAAGGATGAAATTACTTTTCTTATATAACCATGTTTTGTTGCTGATTTTTAAAAATAATTAATATAAAATATTAAATAATTATTATTTTGTAGCTGAACTTTTACATTTATATTTTTAACTAATTAAGATACGTGATTACGTTTTCTTTCATTTTAATTTTTAATTTTTTGGTCTATCAATTCAAAATCAACAGCTAACTGGACTAAAAGTAATTAATTTCTCTAATTCAAAATTTTTTATTCCAAATTTAATAATTTACCACTCTCAATTAAAAATCTATGCACATACAATTTATAATATTGCTCATTACAAAAAAAATATATACAACTTTATTTCTACCGTTACCTCCGCCCCACCCACCCAAACACCAAAATTTACCTCCACTATCCCGCTTTAGCCCCACACTCTATTTCTACTCCATAAAACTCTTACTCAAACTATATCAATAAATTTAAGATAAAGTATGAAAGATAATTTAAAATTCTTTTTAAAATATAATTATAAATATGAGATTTGATTCTTCTTCTTTTGACTTTTCAAACACTTAAAATTACTTGATCATAGTTTTAAGTTAAAATATTATAAAGTTTATTAAATGATGTGGAAGCAAATTTTCTTAATTAAATTTGTTTGTCCTATAATTTATCTTTAGGTGAATTTTCATTGTTTATTCTATAATTTATATTTAGGTATGTAACTGAGATTAAAAAAATAATTAATTTTAATAATAAATAATATAAGTAATTAAAAAGCAAAATAAGCATGACAACATACCTTGATAGTTATTTATTTATAGAAATTTGATGAGCAATATTATCTATAGCTTTTTTTATTCACTTTCGTAAATTGCATACAAAAAAATATAAATTAAACATAATTCACAAAGATTTTTTGATTAAAATATTAACACTTTTCTTAATTGTGTTTTTGAATTAGATGACTCAAACAATATTCATTTTGGCAACAAGAAATCATGTAATTGATAAAGAATAGATACCTAATAATTATTTTTTGAAAATTTTAATTTTATTTAAAGGTGAACAATTATATAAAAGATAAAAAGAAAGTAAATATTTAGAAACATTCATAACCACACAACTAATTTTCAAATAAAGTAAAAAACAAAGATATAAAAACTTGTATTTGTTGTTACAATTAAAAAGTCTATTTTTTTGGTGCCAATTTGTGTATAAAATAGATAGTTAGTCTTGCCTTTAATACAACTCCTACAAAAGGTATATTTAAAGTTTAAAACTCCCCCAAAAGAATAGAATTTTGTAACCACCTTAAAATTGTTTAGTATTAAATATAAATTTTCAATGTTAAGCTTTCAATTAATTTCTTAAAATCATTTCAATATAAAAATTTTACTGATTAACTCAAATTTAAATATAGATATATTTTAAGATTAAAGTTTTCAAGAACGAAAGAGAATATTTTAAACATTATTCATTAAATAAAATAAAGAAGTGAAACTTTTTGAGATTATAGGATCTTATTATTTCTATTGAATTTGTATAGCTTCTAATTTAATTCAGAACATAAAAGGATGCTATTACTATTATTATGTTATGGCAATGTTCATCTTACATCATAATAGTCTAAACTAATTCACATAATATAATATAAAAGCATGCATATGCGCACACCCACAAAAAAAGAAGAAGCTAAATCGATCAAGCCAAAGGTCAAAAATTTTATTAGCGAAATTAGTATATGACAAATGAAAAATTCGAGATTCAAGTAAATGAACTAGACAATCATCAAAAAAAAAAAACTGTGAGCAAATAAATGAAATTATTTTTATAAAAAAATAAATAAAAAAAAATTAGAATATATTTATATAATGGTATCAAAGAAGAATAAGAGGAACTAATCATTGCTATAATTTTTTTATATATGTAGAGACATCAAAATTAAAAGTAATTTTAAAAAATAAACAACAAACTGACTTTCGGTGCATGCAACAAAATAGTATAAAGAATGTAAAGAAAGATTAATTAGTACTTTTGTGAATGAAACGATCACTGAATATCCTCTCGAGATAATAAAATCTGAATTTGAAAATAATTAACAATAAATAGAGAAGAAGAAAGCTTATACTGACATATGTGTCACTAAAGGTATGTATATATAAAAAGTTGGATATTCATGCATACTAAAATTACGTTCAAAGTCAAATTTGAATGCTCATAACAATTTGTTAGAAGGATAAGATTCTAAAATATCATGATTATCTTATAGTTTACATATTTTGGCTTTGCAAAAAAAATATATATTTCAAATTAATAATATCAATTAGGAGTTTTCTATAATAAAAATAAATAAAATAAATAAAATATTTAAAATTAATTATATTGATTCTAAAATATTAGTATTAACTTATTTTAACATTTTCATATGTTTTTCCCATTTTTTTTTCTCTTTTATGATTTTTATTAAAAAGTAAATTAATTTGTTTTAAATCTTATATAATACTTCTCTATTATTATTATTATTATTATTATTATTATTATTATTATTATTATTATTTAGGTTTATATTTTATTTAATAATAATAATAATAATAATTAATTTTATCGATATAAAAATATTAACAACAATTTATTTTATCTTTTTCATATGTTTTTCCCTTTTTGTTCCCTTTTATCATTTTTTATTAAAAATATTAATTTTTTAAAATCTTATATTATTATTATTATTATTATTATTATTATTATTATTATTATTATTATTATTATTATTATATCCCACATATTGCTGCTTCTTCTACTATTTTTTCTTGGTAAACTTCTACTAATTGTTGTTGTTGTTGTTGTTGTTGTTATTATTATTATTATTATTATTATTATTATTATTATTATTATTATTATTATTATTATTATTATTTAGGTTAATATTTTATTTTTATTTAATATTTGAATATATTTTAAATTATATTTGAAAGGGATAAGCTTATGTTCCTAATTTCAAGCTAATGATAGTTTTATAAATAAAATCAATATTGTTAAATAAAAATATCTTATATTTTAATTCAAATTTTTTATTACAATGTTTATAACCTTATCCTAAAAATTGCCACGTGACTTTCTATTGTGCTGCCATGTGGCATCTGGTCTTCTTTTAGTTTTGCTTTTATATATATAGATAATAATAATTCAAATTAATGTTATCGATATAAAAATATTAAGAACAATTTATTTTATTTTTTTCATATGTTTTTCCCTTTTTGTTCCCTTTTATCACTTTTTATTAAAAATATTAATTTTTAAATCTTGTATTATTATTATTATTATTATATCCCACGTATTGCTGCTTCTTCTACTATTTTTTTCTTGGTAAACTTCTACTAATTATTATTATTATTATTATTATTATTATTATTATTATTATTATTATTATTATTATTTAGGTTAATATTTTATTTTTATTTAATATTTGAATATATTTTAAATTATATTTGAAAGGGATAAGCTTATGTTCCTAATTTCAAGCTAATGATAATTTTATAAATAAAATTAATATTTTTAAATACAAATATCTTATATTTTAATTTAAATTTTTTATTACAATGTTTATAACCTTGTCCTAAAAACTGCCACGTGGCTTTCTATTGTGCTGTCATTAGGGGTGGGCATGGTATAGTATGGTACGGTATTTAAAATTTTGGTACGGTAATTTTGGTATTCGGTTTTTAAAAATATTATACCATTACCATACCATATTAATTCGGCATGGTTCGATATTTTGACGTTTGATTTCGGTATTTTGCGGTATGGTAATCGGTAACCATAGTTTGTTTAACTTTGACAATATATACTCGTATACTAGAGTATTATTACTTCATCTTTTCAAAAGTATGTCTTAATTGTATCATAAAAATGCATTACACATGTAGAAATATTGAAAAAGAAGTACAAATAATTTCTTTTATTAGTCAATTACACCAAAAAGACATTTCAATCAAGATAGAATAGCGAAAGTTTCAAAGTCTAAACATTTTTATACTAATACTAAGTATTTTTTTTTTGTGTGTATATATATCTATATATATATAAAAGTTACTTATGTAACTATATATACTTCGGTATGGTATTCGATATTTCGGTATGTCATTTCTAAATACCGTATACCATATCATATACCAAAAAAATTTAAAATATATACTATATACCATACCAAATACCATAATATCAAAAATCACGGTATCAAAAATTTCGATTCGATATGGTAATTCGGTATATACCATACCATGCCCACCCCTAGCTGCCATGTGGCATCTTGTCTTCTTTTAGTTTTGCTTTAATATATATATATATATATATATATATATATATATATATATAGATTAATTTGTTTTAAATCTTATATAATACTCCTCTATTATTATTATTATTATTATTATTATTTATGTTAATATTCTATTTTTTTTAATATTTGAATATATTTTAAATTATATTTAAAAGGGATAAACTTATGTTCCTAATTTCAAGCTAATGATAATTTTATAAATAAAATCAATATTTTTAAATTACGTTCAAATTCAAATTTGAATGCTGATAACAATTTGTTAGAAGGATAAGATTCTAAAATGTCATGATTATCTTATAGTTTACATATTTTGGCTTTGCAAAAAAAAATATTTCAAATTAATAATATCAATTAGGAGTTTTCTATAATTTGAATATAATTTAAAAATATTGATTTTATTTATAAAATTATCATTACCTTGAAATTGGGAACATAAGCTTATCCCTTTCAAATATAATTTGAAATATATTCAAATATTAAAATGTCATGATTATCTTATAGTTTATATATTTTGGCTTTGCAAAAAAAAATATATTTTAAATTAATAATATCAATTAGAAGTTTTCTATAATAAAAATAAAAAAATAAAAAATATATTTAAATTAATGATATTGATTCTAAAATATTAGTATTAACTTATTTTAACACTTCCATATGTTTTTTTTTTCTCTTTTATGATTTTTATTAAAAAGTAAATTAATTTGTTTTAAATCTTAAATAATACTTCTCTATTATTATTATTATTATTATTATTATTATTATTATTATTATTATTATTATTATTATTATTATTATTATTATTATTATTATTATTACTACTACTACTACTACTACTACTACTACTACTACTACTACTACTACTACTACTACTACTACTACTACTACTACTACTACATCATATCCTACGTACTACTACTTCTTCTACTAATTTTTAGTACTTCTTCTACTATATATCCCATGTAACACTACTATTACTAATTATTATTATTTTGATAATATTTTAATCTTCCATTAATATGTAAATAAATTATATTTAAATATATTTTATAGCATTTATATTTTAAAAGAGATAACTTTGGAATAGTAAAAGTCCATTAGAACTCTTTAACTATGGGTTTCTATTTTTAAGTTAATGAAATTTCTTTTTTTTTGTTTTAGAAAAAAGGATAATGTATTTCAAATTCAAAATTTTAAAATTTGTTAGAATCTTAGAAAGATAACAACAACATACCCAGTGTATTCCCACCTAGTGGGATCTGGGGAGGGTAGAGTGTACGCAAATCATACCACTACCTCAGGAAAAGTAGAGAGGCTGTTTCCGATAGACCTCCGGCTTAGGACCGATACCCATATACCAACCCAAATATAAGTGTATATAACTAGTATGGTACACAAGACAAACTAACAGAGTACCAAACACAAAAGATAAGTACATATATAAACTAGTACGGTAAGCAAAATGGACTAACACCGCTAGCCACAAATAAAAAACTCCAGCCCCCGAGGAGTGCACCCCTACTATTACCGACGCTCTCCCACCCCTAATCCTCTACCCTAATCCGCTTCCTCCACACCTTTCTATCAAGGGTCATGTCCTCCGTTAGCTGTAACTACTCCATATCATGCCTAATCACCTCCCTCTAATATTTCTTTTGTCTACCTCTACCCCGCCTAAAACCATCCATAACCAGTGACTCACACCTCCGCATAGGATCATCTAAGCCCCTCCTCATCACGTGCACAAACCAACGTAACCTTACTTCTCGCATCTTGTCCTCCACCGAGGCAACTCCCACCTTTTCTCAAATAATCATTCCTTACCCTATCTTTCTTGGTATGCCCATACATCTATCGCAACATTCTCATCTCCGCCACCTTCAACTTTTGGATGTGGGAGTTCTTAACCGGCCAACACTCCGCTCCATACACCATAGCCGGTCGGACTACCACTCTATAGAAATTACCTTTAAGCTTCGGAGGCGCCTTCTTATCACGTAGAACTCCCGAAGCGAGCCTTTATTTCAACCATCCTTCCCCAATACGATGCATGACGTCCTCGTCAATCTCACCATTGCCCTGAATCATAGACCCCAGATACTTGAAAATCTCCCTCTTATGAATGGCCTGAGAATCTAGCTTCACAACCACTCCAGCCTCCTGCGACACATCACTGAACTTACACTCCAAGTACTCCGTCTTGGTTCTACTTAACCGAATTTCTTTAGACTCAAGCGTCTGCCTCCATATTTCCAACTTATCATTAACTCCACCCCAAGTCTCGTCAATCAGAACCACATCATCTGCGAATAACATACACCAAGGCACCTCCCTTGAATATGTCGCGTCAAAACATCCATCACCAAGGCAAATAAAAACGGGCTAAGATTCGATCCCTGATGCAACCCTATCATGACTGGAAAGTGCTCTGCATCTCCACCTACCGTCCTTACCCGAGTCTTCGCCTCATCATACATATCCTGAATCGCCCAAGTGTACGCCACGGACACCCCTCTATCCTCCAAGCACCTCCACAGAATCTCCCTGGGAACTCTGTTATATGTCTTCTCAAGATCAATAAACACCATGTACAAGTCCTTCTTCCTCTCCCAAAACCACTCCACTAATCTCCTTACATGGTGAATGGCCTTTGTGGTCAAGCGACCTGGCATGAAACCGAACTGGTTCTCAGAAATCGTCACGATCCTTCTCATCCTCACCTCTATCACCTTTTCCCAAACCTTCATAGTATGACTCTACAACTTAATACCTCTATAGTTATTGCAACTCTGGATGTCTCCCTTGTTATTATACACTGGAATCATCGTACTCCATCTCCACGCTTCAGGCATCTTTGTTGTCCTAAATATATTATTAAACAACCTTGTCAACCACTCCAAACCTGCCCTGCTAGTGCTTTTCCAAAAATCCACTGGAATCTCGTCTGGCCCCGTCGCCCTACCCCGCCTCATCCTGTGAATATCTCCCTTGACCTCCTCAACCTTGATACGCCTACAATACCCATAATCTCAACACTCCTCGAAATTCTTCACGTTCCCCAACACGAAACCTTTATCCCCCTCGTCGTTCAAAAGTTTATGGAAGTAGGACTGCCACCTCTGCCTAATGAGAGCATCCTCCACCAATACTGTACCATCCTCTTCTTTGATGCATTTTACCTAGTCAAAGTCACGAGCCCTCCGATCCCTATCCTTAGCCAGCCTATACAACTTCTTATCTTCGTTTTTCTCCTCTAAAGCCGCATACAAGAGCTCAAAAGCTGCAGTCTTAGCCGCCGTAACCGCTAACTTAGCCTCTCTCCTAGCTACCTTGTAATCCCCCTTATTCATCTGTCTTTCCAACTCATCTTTGCTCGTAACCAACTTAGCATAAGCCATCTTCTTATATTCTACCTTTCACTTAACCTCTTCATTCCACCACCAGTCTCCATGATGTTTGCTAGATTGACCTCTAGAGACACCCAACACCTCTCTAGTGGTCTCCCTAATACAACTAGCAGTCATCTCTCATATACTATCCGTACCTCCTCTACTCTCCCAAGCCCCCTACTCTTCAACTTCTCCTCTATTTCCAAAGCACTAGCCAGAGTTAAGCTACCCTACTTAATCCTGGGCTGAGACTCCACGCTTTTCTTCCTTTTTCCCTTATTGATAACCAAATCCATCACCAACAACCTATGCTGAGTCAAAAAATTCTCGCTAGGTATGACTATACAGTCTTTACAAAGCGCTCTATCCCCTTTCCTAAGAAGCAAAAAGTCTATCTGAGTCTTGGCCACTGAATTACGAAATGTAATAAGGTGTTCCTCCTTCGGAAATCTTGAATTCGCTATCCACAACCCGAAAGCCCTAGAAAAATCCAAAAGAGCAGCTCCTCCGTCATTCCGCTCCCCAAAACCTAAACCTCCATGTACATCCTCAAAACCTCTTGGCAAAGACCCAATATGCCTATTGAAATCCCCTCCCACGAGAAGCTTCTCAGTGCTCGGGATGCTCTTCACTACCTCATCGAAAACCTCCCAAAACTCCTTCTTCTCCATCTCGTCCAAACCTACTTACGGGGCATAAACACTAATAACGTTCACCGTAGACCCTCCAATGACCAACTTAATAGACATCAACCTATCACTAACTCTCTTTACCTTAACCACCTGCTCCCTAAGTTCTTCATCTACTAAGATACCTACCCCATTTCTATGTCTCACGCTACCCGAGTACCACAACTTATAACCATCCACATCTCTCGCCTTAGTGCCTACCCATTTAGTTTCCTGGACACACACTAGACTAACCCTCCTCTTTCGAAGAATCTTCACCAACTCTATAGACTTACCCTACAAAGTTTCTATGTTCCAAGATCCAACTCGCAACCTAGAATCTCCCTTATCCCACGTAACCTTACTACCCCTTGCCTCTAACCCCAAACTCGTCCCCAACCCAACCCCCCACCTTCCAACCCCGATCCCGACCTATGGCATAACCCTAGTCTACCATTGCCAATTCCAGCCCTACACAAATAGGAGAAAAAAAGATGGAAAGAAAAAAGACAGATAACAGAGGAGGATAAAGATAAGGCTAAAAGGATAAACTGGTTATAACGAAATCAGTCAAGGAGTTAGAATCTGCTGCCCAACACCGACAACAACCAATATATACTACCAAACTAAATATATATGCTAGTTCCTCAGGTAACAGTAATCAAAACTACTACAACAACTAAAAGCAAAAAAAAATGCAAATAGTATTAACAGGTAAAACACTATTAAGAATTACCAAAATCACCAAGTTGTCACCCCCAATCCAGATAGGCAGCCAAGACACTCAAAAAAAGGAATCAATACAGAAATATTATACCCAACTAGAAAAGATGGAGCGAGTGCACCTGATCGATTGAGTCCGTTTACTTGATAGAGTCCCTGGATTCCAGCAATCTATGGTCGAAATTGGTCTCCGAAATAGTATTGCTGTCGCCAAAGTAGTATTGATGTCATCGAAATAGTGTTTGTCGTCCTCGGATTCTGCACTTGTGGTACCTGAGACGGATTTCAAGAATTCACCAAGAATTCTATTTCTCTTCGACGTCAACTGGCCAGAGCAATGAGGAGGAGAAAAAGCGGCGGGTGGCTGTTTTGATGGATTTCGCCGGTGGAGCGGCGAAAACTATTGCGTGGCGCTCTGGGGGGAGAGAACGGCGGCAGCGGGGGTTTCGATGATGGTTGGCATTGCTGTTGCCGTCGTTGGGGGCGCTAGAGACGGGGAGGGTGGCGGTGACTTTGGTTGGTTCGGGGACGGGGGCTGTTTGTTCGCCGGAGAGAGATGAGGAGGAGGGAGCCAACAACGATGCTGGGTTGGTTTGCCGCTGTTAATGGCGGTGGCGGCGTGGTGGTGGCCGATTTTACAACGGTGGTTGGTGAAAGTTGACGGCTAGTCCAGGCGGTGAGAGGGTTTCGAGAGAGGAGTAGGTTGGTGGCTCCGTCCGTCGACGACCGTAGAGGGCTATAGAAATAATCAGAAGCAACTACTATCCCGTATAGAGAACTTGAAGTTGAAGTTATGATTTGGTTTCTTCCATCAACAAAAGAGAAAGTTAAAAAAATCTTAGAAAGATAAGACTCTAAAATGTCATAATTATCTTACAGTTTATATATTTGAGTTTGCAAAAAATATATATTCAAAATTAATGATACCAATTAGGTGTTTTTTTATAATAAAAATAAATGTAATAAAATAGTATATTTCAAATTAATGTTATCGATATAAAAATATTAATAACAATTTATTTTATCTTTTTTCATATGTTTTTCCCTTTTTGTTCCCTTTTATCATTTTTTATTAAAAATATTAATATTTTAAAATCTTATATTATTATTATTATTATTATATCCCATGTATTGCTGCTTCTTCTACTATTTTTTTCTTGGTAAACTTCTACTAATTATTATTATTATTATTTAATTAATATTTTATTTTTATTTAATACTTGAATATATTTTAAATTATAATTGAAAGGGATAAGCTTATGATCCTAATTTCAAGCTAATGATAATTTTATAAATAAAATCAATATTTTTAAATACAAATATCTTATATTTTAATTTAAATTTTTTATTACAATATTTATAACCTTGTCCTAAAAACTGCCACGTGGCTTTCTATTTTGCTGCCATGTGGCATCTTATGTTCTTTTAGTTTTTCTTTTATATATATATATATCTATATATATATATATATAGAGAGAGAGAGAGAGAGAGAGATTTATCAGTTTCAAAAAGAAAAAAGTTGTCTTTTTATTTTAAAAGGAACTTATTATCCAGAAGTAAGCATTCAACACCCCCGAATTATGGTCAAAGTTGTTATGACACACTTCAATAACACTAATATTTGTCAATTTACAAAGGCCAAAAATATTTGTGCATATTAATTTTAATTATGAGTTAAGCAAACAACAACTAAATCAAAGTAAAAGGTAAGTACAACTTAATTCAACATTCTTTTTGGAGATAAGCATCCTTCTTTCTTCATGCCACTCCACCAATAGATTTCTTGTAAGTCGCGGTACATCTTGGTGGCACCAGGATGAATAGAATATCGTGCCCCGTGCGCTTCAGCCATAATCCTCTGTCTCAGATCATCAACATTCGGGACACACAATTTACCCTGCAATTTCAACACACCATCTTCCCCTTGGGAGAAAACCTCTACTTTTTGGTCCTTGACTGACTCCTTCAGTCTGACCAAACTAACATCTAAGTCTTGCTTCTCTTTCACTTCCGAAACCAAGGAGGATTTGGAACTACTCTGAACCCCTATACTACCTTCAGCAGAATCAAACAACCTAAGTCTAGCCAAACGATGCACATCACGAGCCAACTCTTTCTTACCTTCTACCACATGCGAAATACTACCCATAGACACTTTACTTAGGGCATCTGCCATAACATTGGCCTTGCCCGGGTGGTACAACACGCTCATATCATAGTCTTTTAACAATTCTAACCACCTTCTCTGCCTAAGATTCAACTTTCTTTAGGTAAATACATACTGCAGACTCTTATGATCAGTGAAAACATCAACATGGACACCATACAAATAGTGTCTCCAGATTTTCAGAGCAAACACAACAACAGCCAACTCAAGGTCATGGGTGGGGTAATTTTTCTCATGGGGTTTCAACTGTCTAGAAGCATAAGCTATCACCTTACCCTTCTGCATCAACACACAACCCAAACCAACTCTAGAAGCATCACAGTACACCACAAAACCATCAACACCATCAGGCAAAGTTAAAATAGGGGCTGTAGTGAGTCGAGTCTTCAACTCCTGAAAACTCTTCTCACAAGATTCGAACCACAAGAATTTCACTTTCTTTTGGGTCAACCGAGTCATAGGAGACGCTATAGAGGAGAAACCCTCAACAAAACAGCAGTAATAGCCAGCTAAACCCAAGAAACTTCGGATATCAGTCAGAGAAATAGGTCTAGGCCAATTTCTAACAGCTTCGGTCTTTTGGGGATCAACTTTAATACCTTCGGAAGAAATGATATGACCCAGAAAAGAAACAGACCTTAGCCAAAACTCACACTTACTAAATTTGGCAAACAACTTGTGATCTCTAAGGGTTTGCAAGACGGTTCAGAGATGATCAGAATGTTCACCCTCACTACGGGAGTACACTAGTATATCATCTATAAACACAATGACAAACATATCCAGATATGGTCTGAACACTCAATTCATGAGGTCCATGAAAGTTGTTGGGGCATCAGTTAACCCAAAAGACATTACAAGAAACTCAAAGTGACTATAACAAGTTCGGAAAATGGTTTTCGGGATGTCACACTTCCTTACTTTGAGTTGATGATAGTTGGAATGAAGGTCTATCTTTGAGAAGTAACTTGCACCTTGCAATTGGTCAAACAAATCATCTATTCTCGGAAGGGGTACTTATTTTTTATGGTGACTTTATTCAATTGGCGGTAATCAATATACATACGCAAAGAGCCATCTTTCTTTCTCACAAACAACACAGGAGTACCCCAAGGAGAAACATTGGGCCTTATGAAACCCTTATCTAGTAGATCTTTGAGTTGCTCTTTTAACTCCATAAGTTCTGCAGGGGCCATACGGTAAGGAGGAATAGAAATGGGCTGAGTATCAGGAAGAAGATCAATACCGAAATTTAGCATGAGAAATGTTTTCATTCAATGGGTCAGCGGGTTGAGGTTGCTGACCATCATTATTTCTTCTAGCTCGACGTGGAGGCATATTTCTGAAAGAGGAGAGCACGAATTAATAGGAGAGAGAGCTTTAAGCACGATAGACTTCTGAAAGAAAGAATCACACTTTTCCTAAAATGTCTCGTAGCCTCTTGCTCATAGATGTGGCGCGCTACACACCGATGATCAAGACTCTACTTAACGCGGCTTGTCAGACTCCCTAGGACTCCTTAAACCTTAGGCTCTGATACCAAGATTGTAACGCCCCAAAAATGGGTTCCGGAGCGTCACACAGTGCTTAAGGCTACAAGTAGCCCCAAGCTAACCCTTTTGAACCTATTTCATTCAGTTCATCATAAATCAACGGGGTTTCCATAAATAACCCTCAAAATATCATCAGAGTAATAATAATTCACCAATAAAATGGAAATGTTGAAAACATCAAAATACGACTGATTCGTCGAATCCCAACATCTAAGCTAGTCTGACAAACCTCTAAGAAAATCAGTAAAACCAGCGAGCCATTGGGACATGCCCCAACTGACTCATACTCAGTTATCAAATGTAAACAATTCAGTGAAACCAACATCAGACATCACGTCCTCGAAACATGAGGACTCACTACAACAGATGATGTAGAATAGCGTGCCCAAAGAATCACTGTCAAACCTGGGATTGAGCACCTGAACCTATATTCTGAGAAAATGCAGCCCACATCCGAAGATGTGGGTCAGTACCATGGAAAGGAACCGAGTATATGGGGGTGTATGCAGTTTTATAAACATCATCATCATAAATATTTATAAAAAATATGCATGATATATGAAAGACTCACATAGCCCGAAGAAAATCATCATAATCATGAGAGGATGAAATAAGTATAATAGCACATGTGAGTCATCATATAATTTGTCAATCACTTTCAGTTCATCAAGAATATTAATTCTCATAATGTAAATACCATTTAAATCTTTCGAAAGAATAACTTTCACAATTCCACTTTCAAATCACTTCACCATTCACCATAGACACAAGGAAACACACACACACTGGGAGATCCTATAACCGACATAAACCATGTGAGCTACATAGAGTCCAACGTACAACCCACGTTGGGGAGAGCCGTCCTATCCTTGCCATCAAAGTAGGACTATCGATATCAAATCCACACAAATTAGTGATCACTATATAAATCAACCTCAGGCTCACTCCTATGGGGGCACGTAGTTCTAGGGAAGTAAGGTCACTTTATACCTCCCACTCGGTGCTAAAGATTTCTCCCGAACTTAGCTCAGATCATTTCAAAGACAATCCACAACAAAACAATTTCAGTAATATATAAATATACATCGGGAGCCATCATGCTTCCCATTTATCAAAATCAACCACGTTGTGGATTTCTTTCACACTCGAGTTCAAAACAACTCCATTAAGACCAAAAGGTCAAATCATTCAAAACATCTCAAATATTCAACATCGATGTGCTTATAACACATATTTTCTCAAAAACACAATTTCAAATGGGGTTCACGACCCAAATATCAAAATCATGATAAATATCGTTCAAGATTCATGCTTTATATCACCACACATGTAAATTCATCTTTCAAAATCATAAACATCAAGATTTCATAATAATCATCATAAGATATGGGTTCATGCTTCAAGTTCATAAAAATCAAATAAAAATCATATCTTTGTAAAGAAAATTACTTTTGGGCACAAGAACGAAATAGAGTTCTTGTTGAAAAACCCCACATACCTCAAAGATGATCTTTAAGAATGAGTTTCCGAGAAACGGAGTGATATTCACAAACTTTTGGGTTCCCCACGAAGCCCTCGCAATAAGGATTCCAAATATATAATTATCTTGTAGAGGAGACGAGCGATTCATGATCTACTTTGGTTTTTCTATGAAAACCCTAACCTTTGTTCTTGGTGTTCTTGAGGAAAAATATGAATATTTTGGAGTTAATGAAGTTCAATCCCATGTTATGGCATAATTCAATACATATTAACCATTTCTGAAACGGATTGGACAATAAAAATTTAGCCAGGCGCGATAAGGCAGGTGGCGCCTGGCTTTTAGCGCTGCAATCCAAACACGACCTAGGCTCGTCTAAAAATTCCGAAACTCACCCGGAACATCCTACGACCTTGCCCCATCGCAATGCAATAAAAATCTCGGAAAATGAATGTCGGGAAGGTCACAAAATAATTCATCGAAGATTCAAGGATGAAAATAAAACTAAGTGTAGAAACAAGGCTAAACACTTAGTCAAATTTTGATGTTTTTATCACACTTAGATCATTCCAAAGGCTTTAAAAATGCGGGAAATTTCCGAGGTCTTACATTATCTCCCCCTTGGGAACATTCATCCCCGAATGACGCTAGACATGTCGAGATTAGATAGGAAATTGAGCATACAGCTGAAACCATTCGTTAGATTCATCACCACATCATTTCTCACTCCGAATGCAATATAGAATGCATAAATTCAAGAAACTACAGCTGAACACGCAAGAAATAATAGTTGAACTGCTGTAACTTTTATCAAAAGTGCATGATTTAGGAAAGAACGGTACCTTCGGCTTGATCGGAGTTTGCGGAAAATAGGTGTGGGTACTTGGATCGCATATCCGCCTCAGTTTCCCAAGTTGCACCCTCAACAGATTGGTTTCGCCACAACACCTTGACCAAGGGAACTTCTTTGTTCCTTAGTCTTCGGACACTGAAATCAAGAATCTCAACAGGAATCTCATCAAAAGAAAGATTTTCTTGAATGTCAGCATTCACAGAGGAATCCACTACCACAACATCGCTAATATGCTTTCTAAGCATGGAGAAATGGAATATTGGATGAATAGAGTACAACTCAGAAGGCAACTCGACCTCATAAGCTACCTTACCAACACGGCTAAGAATTTTGTAAGGACCAACATAACGGGGACTAAGCTTCCCCTTCTTTCTGAATCTCTTCACTTTATAAAGTACAATAAGGAGTTGGCAAATAGGACTAAAGGTATATACACATTTAAGGTTCAAGGACCAATGTACCATTTCTTACCTAACCTCACCGCTGTAGATGGCAGAGTGTAAAATTTATAACTTTATTTTTATGACAATGACAATGATAGAGTTAACAGAATGGTATTTTCAGAAAAAATTAGACAAATCTGTTACTGAAAACTTGGTGGATATTCTACAAATTAATCCATAATCTTAGTTTTTTGAATCATCTAACACATATTTCAGATTTGTCTAATTTCTACATCGCACTTAAATATGATTCTAGCTTGGTCCATCTAATAGACAACTTATCCAATGTTTCAGAAGTGGCATCTATATGGACTGACGAAGAATTGGACAGTTCTATTTCTACACCACATATTTGTGTTCACACCCATAACAACAATAACCAATCAGTTCACTATCACTATGATTGTTACGACTCATTACAATATCCTTTGTTATTTTCATATGGTGAAAATGGATGGCATTGTGGCATTCAAAAGATCTTGCAACAAAATAATTTTCCTAGAAATCGTTCCTCCTGCAAACATGAGCGACTTCCAAGTGTCACAAACATTTTTTCAATGATGGATTCCTTAATTTTATAGAAAGAATGACAAAAAGGAACACTGCCTCCTGTCATTAATATTCCTGATGCAAGCTTTAAATTAAACATGATGAAGAAAATAAAATCTTACATTCTGAAAGATCATTTCAACATATTTGGTAGATCAATACATAAAACATGAAACATAAAGATTAGACTTCTTTTTATTCAATCAAGATTTATTTCGAACTAAAGTATTAGCGAGACTTATTAATCTTCAAAGACTAGGAGAAATAGAAGTTTTAGATATCGATAGAAAACATTCCTTTATGCTAGCTTTACAGGGGGTCCTCGAGATATGCGACATTGATACATGAATTTCATTGCATTAGTATAATATTTTAAAAAATCGGATATCTTCCTAACAATGACGTGTAATCCTTCATTGCTTGAAATAGAACATTTGTCGCTAACGACTGATGAAATACAAAATATACCCAATTTAATAAGCCGAGTATTTAAAGAAAAAGTGAAACAGTTGAAGTCAGATTTTGTTTAGAAAAATATTTGAAAAAGTTGTTGCTTACATGTACACTATATAATATAAAAAAAGAGGTCTTCCTCATGCTCATTTCCTTATTATGATTGAGGATGAGTAAAAATTATTAACACCGAAGGCTTATGATAGAATTATTTGTGCTGAATTACCTGATGCCGATACAAATCAATATTTTGGTTGTTAAACATATGATGCATGGTGTCCTTGCGGAAGTTTAGATCCTAAAAATTCATGCATGAAAAAAAGAAACTTGTAAATTTAAATATTCTAAAAATTATGCAAATGAAACATGTAAAGGTGAAAATTCATACCCAATTTATAAAAGATGAGATACTGAAAAATTTGTAAAAGTTAGAACTCAATATCTTGACTATTCATGGGTCGTACCATACAATCCATATCTATTGAGCAAGTTTAATTGTCACATAAATCTTGAAATTTGTACGAATATTAAAGTAGTAAAATATATCTACAGATACATTTTCAAAGGGCATGATAAAATAAGTTTCAATCTTCAAAGTAACGAAACTAATACAGAAATAAATAAAATAAAAGAGTATCGTTTAGGCAGATGGGTATCACCACCAAAAGCTATATGACATTTGTTTGTCCGCTCTATCAGTGAAATGAATTCAAATGTGTACCAGCTCTAGCTACATCTTAAAGACAAAAAATTTATCTCTTTCAAAACGACTGCAAAATTAAGTTCAATTTTGAACAATTCAGGAAATGAGAGAACAATGCTAATAGAATTTTTCACAATGAATCAAACAAATAAATAAGCCATGAAACTTAATTTACTATACAAAGAATTTTCACAACACTTTGTTTGGTTAGTCAGTGATAAAATATGGACATGCAGAAAACAAAGTTATGATATTGGGCATATTATTAGCTGTCATCCAATCGAAGGAGAAAGATACTATATTACGATATTACTAATGAATATACGAGGCCCCAGATCATATAAAGATCTTAGAACTGTAAATGGTAAATGCTACACCACATTTTGAGAATCTACAGAACGAAGAGGATTGTTAGCTTTCGATAATAACTTAATCAAATGCTTATCAGAATCTACTAATGTAATGCCCTGAGAGTACACCCTGGGAGTCACACAGTGCTTACGACCCCGTGGAACCACAAGCTAACCCATGAGTTGGTACCTGTTGTGAGCACTAAGTAAAACTGTTAAACAACATATGCGGAAATTATCTGAAAATGCCATAAGTTTTTAGTATCTGAAAATATTACTGAATCATGGTTTTAAACGTCTGAACACGTACTAGAAATACTGATAAAAAACTAATAATAACAACTGAAAACTGACCAACTATGTATACTAATATGAAAGCCTCTAAACTGACTAACTGTGGAGTTGATGGGACTAGCCCCCAACTAACTCCAACTGACTAAATAACTGAAATACTGACATAACCAAATACAAGATAATTCATTCTTGAAGGATGAGAACTCACCCCTGCTGCTGCTGCTGATGTACTGAAATATCTAAGTACGCTTGAGAATCTGAGCATTTGGACCTATGATATAAGACATCATAGTGCAAAAAATGAGTATGCGATTAGTACTTTGAATGTACTGGTAAGCTAAATGACGTCAGACTAATATGCATGGGTTCATGTGCATGTAATGATAACTGGCTGAATAACATAAGGTAACTGTATGAGAGTACATGCGAAACTAAAAATACTGAACATGCAAGACCAAACATATATCGTATATCTGAAATATTCTGAAACTATAGTACTGAGATCTGTAACTGAATAACTGATAACGGAAAGTTTAGACTAAAAATAAAGTATTGAATTTTTAATAGCTGAATAACTGATAACTGTATGTCATGGTCGTGTAGAATTGAACTGAGTTCTATACTAAATACTGAATACTGGAACTGAGACTGTGAGAGGTATTATCTAACCAATATTCCCCAAAGCTGAGTTGATTGGGGTCCAACCTTGACCCCAGTTGGAAGGGTGCTAGTACCGTGCCACGGGTACTAATAAGCGAAAGAGTCACCCTCATCTGGCAGGTGCCCTAATGAAATATATATTACCCTCATCTAGCAGGTAAACACTTCATCAACCCTTAACTGACAGGTTGACATCTCAACATACGCTGGCTACGTAGTTTTGTAACCTAGGGATTGCTACTAAGGGTCACACCCTCTACTAACAGGTGAGCCCCCATCCCTGGATTCGTTTGGTGCTAAATCCTACTCCCAACTGAACTAACCCAAATTACTGAACTGATCTAAGTTTGACTGATTATGCTAGCTGACTGAACTGATAACGCTGATATATATCTAAACTATTCTGTAACTATTGAAATTCTGTAAATAACTAAGTTTTTGGGTATTCATAACTCCCAGGACTCGATAACGACAATAATAGGGATGCATGAAAGCTTTGAAACCATGGAAGGAAATCATTGTTCACAATTATTCATTTAAACATTTCATCAAACACATGAGGGTCAAGACTTAAACATAGGGGTGCTTTTAAACATGATAAGATAGCACGATCACATGATCAAATCATAAACTAAGGGTTTTATTATGAATTTGCCTGAACATGATATGGTAACCACAATATTTAAAATATACTATAATGTATTCCACGCAAAAACAATTGAAATCAAATTACCAAGGTATAAATAAACATACTTCAACTTTCAAATATGTAAGGGCTCTTTCTATCAAAACTCTTGGAAATGTAATACATGATTGGATTTCATAAGATTTTCATGGAGGTAATTCATTGTAAATATATAATTTTATTGTAAACATGTAATAAGTAGTCATTTAGGCATTTCATCAAACACTTGCAATGCATGGTTTAAGCTAAGTATGGGAATAGTGTTAAAAGTTGTAGTAGAAGCATGATTTTGATGCTAAATCACCAATTAAGGCTTAAATAAGCGAACAACCTAATTCAAATGTGTAGGGTTTAATAACAACAACCATTTCGTGTAAACATGATATAAAATTCAAAATTTCATGAATGTTCATGGACATAATTCATAAAATATGTAAAGATCATACTTTTAAACTTGAAATTGGGTTCTTGGACTCCATGGGTAAAAGGAATCCATGGATGGACATATAACATACCTTGGTTTCTAAATTCATGAGAATTGTTGGTGAATTCTTGAGACTTGGACTTGAATTTGATGAACCTAGGGTTTTGTTCTTGAGAAGTTTTGTGAAGAATGAATGAATGTGTTTTACCCTTTTCCATGCTTAATTTTCTATTTTTGACTGATTTAACATGGAAAATGACCCAATTACCCCTCTGGACTCGAGATTAATTACACAAAATGTGCCTAGCGATGCTGCAGATGATGAATCAGATCGATGGTGTCGATGCGATTGTCGATGCACCGCATCGATGGTGATGACATGATGGTCAACGCGAAGCATTTTGATCGCGTTGGCTCACTATTTTGGTCATCCAAACATGTCTCAAACGATGTCCAAAAATGGTAAAACTCACCCGAGATGACCTATAGATAACCCTGATCATGAATCAGTTTAGAAATCAATAATCTAAGGACGGAATGATCAGAAATGAGACCATTGAAATATCGAGGCAAAAAATGAGACTAAGTCTTAACACTTAGCTTAATTTTCCTAGTCTTGGACCCCTTTAGTAAGCAATATAAGACTGGAATGAGTTAAGATTCCTATGGGGTCTTACAATATATCCCCCTTGGTAACATTCTTCCTCGAATGAGACTGACTAAACTAAGAGGCACTGAGGAGCTGAGGTTACATACTGAAAATGTATGACTGAAATGTGACTACATGACTGAGTCTGACCCATGGTGACTGGCCGAACTGATTCATAAATGCATAAATGACATTAGAATGATATGCAACTAAAACTGAGCATGGAAAAGAGAGATTCTAAGGAAAATTGTTACCTTAAGTTGAGAATACTGAAGAATCTGAGATCATTTACTGAACATGCATAAATGGGAATATGCGATCATAACTGAGTTTGAAACATGATACATGAACTGGATATCATGAACTGAACTGATTTCTTGAACACATGTAGCGACATGAGAATGATTATAAGGATGAGATAGGAATGAGAGAGTCAACTTATGAGTAACAATTACCTCCGGCTGGATCTGGTTTCATGAAGAAATGATGAGATATTTAGTACATAAAAAGCTTGGGGGTATTACATATCCCCCTTTGGATAGTTCATCCCCCAAATGATACTGACTTGGCTGAAATGCTAGGAAAACAAAGATGATGCACAGAATGTTTATGAACTGAACCATGAACAAATATCTGGATTCTGAAAGTGATGCCTGATGTATGAACTGAGCTGAATTCGTAGCTTATATGGATGGGAACAGATTAACCCTTGAAATGGCCACATTCAACTGGAGCATTTCTTCAATGCTTTTTCTAAGAATTTCTAATAATGTTAGAGAGCAGAGAATCTTGGGGATGGTCTGAATAGGACATCTGTATACAGAATCCCAACATGGCTATAATTCTGGGACATGGAACATAGGCCTATGAAACATAAGCTAGGGTAGAATTACTATATCTTAAATAATGCAACTGCCATTTTGAGCTTAGACATACTCCCCGAATGCTCCCTTAACTATACACTCTTTCTCAATACTGCACTATACTTGAGGCTACTAAAGATACTCACATGACCACTGATAACTCTACCTACTGAAGTTTGAGCTGGACTGAATTCTCCCACTATGTACAAGCCCACTCGAATCTATAAAATGCACATATAACAATGTGATACTAGTTTGAGTCATGAATTCAATACACTCTGTATTTTTATAACTTTCTATCTCTTAAATAATCCTGATTACCCCTTCAACAACTAAATACAATCTCTTACTAGCCATTCACTAACGTGTAATTCCTTTATCCACTTACACCCCAACATGACATTCAAGCCTATCTTCATAACTACAACCTCGAGTAAAACAAACATGCAACAATATTTCCTAAACATAAAACATTTATTCTCTCCCATCTAAGCAATTGCTCATCACTACATCATTTCATAAGGAGAGGTCACTGAAAGGCTAAAACATGAGGACCTGAAGCATGAATGAACACTATACAGAAATTGACACTTAACTGAGGCCTGGGAATAAAATATCAACATTATGAATTCATAAATTATTAAGAGTGTAGCATGAGTCATGGGAACTGGCCATACTATAAAACATGAATACATGAGTCATGAGCTGCATGACCTGAGTTTGGAGTTCATAAATTCATGGCATATAATTCAGACTGTTGGGTAAAATAGAACTCCTTATTCTAGGAACGAGAAATGTACATGATTCTATGGAAAGTGTATGAATATGGGCTATGATCATAGAGCTAACATGTAAGGCATGAGTAGATATCATGATAACTGAAGCACAGAGACTAAAATAAGAATGGGTCAGACATCTTCCTTCCTAGTGTTGTTCTACAACACACTAGCATCACTGCTAAAATCTGATAGCCTGACTTGGTTACTTGTTCTACCATCTTCCCCTTAGCTTAAAACTATCATTCTAAGTCTGGGAACCACTTAATCAACACCTCTAAACTGAACTGCCACCACTTTACTCTAGAATTTGGGGTATAATAATACACATAATTGGTAAACCCACCCTGAATGACTATGCCCGATAATATAAAACTTGCTGCTAGTATTTTCTTCTGAGATACAACTCTTAGCCTTCCATAGCCCCAACAATAATCATATAACAAATTAAAATTGACTAACTTAGAATTTCGACCTTTTCTTTCTACTAGCTCAATCTTCAAATATTCAAACTTAAATTCTAACACATAATATGGATATCCCCAAATCTTTAATAACCATACTACCTTCATCATAACCTATAAATATCATATCTCTAAACTTATATTTCTCCCTAAACCATGAGAACTACTATTACACCTGAACATCTGATAGTAACATCTTATAGTCCATAACGGAGCTGGTAGGAACATCAATTACTACATCAATAGCCTCATTCAACCTTAAAACTCAAGGATACTACATAAGAACACCCACACCATCATACTTAGCTTAAATTATTGCATACACTATTATCAAGCCTACTGATTCGCCTTTCATATAACTAGCCCCATGGATACATAGTCCACCAAATTCAGATAACACTATCCCCACTTTACTGCCGCTAAACTTTTAGATTCATGCTTCTAACTCTAGGCCATCTACTGTCATAGGATTCCGGAAAGGGCTCTGAAAACATATCTGACCCTTTAGCACTAAGGTACTACCCCTTCATTCAATGATCGATTCATTCAGAAATTGAAACTAAATGACTCTATTTCTGAAATCAACTGAAGAGATTTTTTGGAATACAATAATCAGACAATTTCTGTATACCCGTCTGGTTGGAATAGGTTTACCTACTGAAGTAGACAATGAGAAGGGATCTAGTAGAGTATCGAGACTGACACCAAAATTAACAACTATATACTAAGTTACAAAAGAAAGCAAGGCTCCGGGGTCTAATAAAGCATAAACACGAAGATTATGAAAGGCCTATAACAGACTCGTAACTATATTAGGAGAGCTTTCCTGATCATGTCGGGGCTGGAGTGCATAAAGTCTATTCTGACATTGACTGGTAGCACTGGAAATGGCGTCCTGCTGAGTCGGGCAACCGGATGGGACTGGAGGATGGTTGGACTATCCCTGTTGGCGTAAATCCTTTCCCTTTTGAGCCATTACTCTACACACCCTCATCCTGTGGCCTGGATGACCATATCCAAAACATACATCACTACCAGCTATACACCTACCTTTATGATTCCTACTACATTCATCGCAAAATGAATGGGTATAACCACTTTTTCCACTACCCTGTGACTTAGAGCCTGGTGCTCTGTCTTGACTGGTGAACTAGCTGAAGGCAGAGCTAGGGATGAGAATTTCTGATGGAATTGGGAGCGGTTACTACCCCTTAACCTTGGCTTAAAACTACCTGTTCTGGCCCTCTTATTTTTTCTCTCTTTCTTCCTACGCTCTCCCTCCTCACTTTCATGAGCATAAATCAAAAGCCTAGAAAGGACAACAACCTACATATTGCTTTGAGCAACTACTGAATAAGCTAAGGTAGTAAAAATAGCTCTGATTTTGGTGTGAGAGACATGCTCGTCCAGGTCATCTTCCTAAACAAGCAGAGGTGTGGGCTGATTCTCATTTCTTCTTCTGTTAGTCTTTCTAGGAGGCATGTTCTGTAAATAGAAGGAAAAGTTAGATTAGAAAGAGAGTTTAACTTGAGCTCATGCTCTCTCACACGATATGAGTACTGAAAGAAGGGAATTTTTCCTAAAAATGCCTCGTAGCCTCTTGTCCATAAGTGTGGCGTGCTATACACCCATGCACAAGACTCTACTTAACGTAACTTTCAAATTCCCTAGGATACTTTAGAACCTTAATCTTTGATACCAAGTTTGTAATGCCCTCAGAGTACACCCTGGGTGTCACACAGTGCTTACGGCCTTGTAGGACTATAAGTTAACCCATGAGCTAGTACCTGCTGTGAGCACTGAGTAAAACTATTAAGCAATATATGCAAAAATTATCTGAAAATTCCATAAGGTTTTAGTACCTGAAAAAAATACTGAATCATGGTTTTAAACATCTAAAAACGTACTGGCAATACTAATAAAAAACTAATAATAATAATTGAAAACTGACCAACTATCTGTACTAATCTGAAAGCATCTAAACTGACTAACTATGGAGTTGATGGGACAAGCCCCCAACTAACTCCAACTAACTAAATAATTGAACTACTGACATAACTGAATATAAGATAACTCGTCCTCAAAGGATGAAGACTCACCCCTACTGCTGCTACTGATGCACTAAAATGTCTTAGTTGGGAATTCGAGCATCGGGACCTATGATATAAGACATCATAGAGCAAGAAATGAGTATGCAATTAGTACTTTGAATGTACTGGTATGCTAAATGAGGCCAGGCTAATATGCATGGGTTCATGTGCATGTAATAATAATTGGCTGAATAACATAAGGTAGCTGTATGAGAGTACATGCAAAACTGAAAATACTAAATATGCAAGACTAAGCGTATATTGTATATTTGAAATAGTCTGAAACTATAGTACTGAGATCTGTAACTGAATAACTGATAACTAAAATTTTAGACTAAAACTGAAGCACTGAATTTTTGATAACTGTAATTCATGGTTGTGTAGAACTGAACTGAGTTCTGTACTGAATACTAAATACTGGAACTGAGACTATAGGAGGTATAATCTAACTGATATGCCCCAAATCTGAGCTGATTGGGGTCTAACCTGTGACCCCAGTTGGAAGGATGCTAGTACCAATCCACGGGTACTAACAAGCAAAAGAGTCACCCTCATCTGGCAGGTGCCTTAATGAGATATGTATTACCCTCATATGGTAAGTAAACACTTTATCAACCCTCAACTGATAGGTTGATATCTCATACTACGCCGGTTACGTAGTTTTGGAACCTAGGGACTGCTACTAAGGGTACAGGTGAGCCCCCATCCCTGGATTTGCTCGATGTTAAATTCTACTCCTAACTAAACTGACTTGAATTACTGAACTGATCTAAGTTTGACTGATTATGATAGCTAACTGAACTAATAACACTCATACATATATGAACTATTCCGTAACTACTAAAATTCTATAAATAACTAAGTTTTTAGGTATTTATAACCCTCAGGACTCGATAACAACAACAACAGGGAAACATGAAAGCTTTGAAACCATGGAAGAAAATCATTGTTCATAATTATTCACTTAAGCATTTCATCAAACACATGGGGGTCAAGACTTAAACATGAGGGTACTTTCAAACATGATAAGATAGCACGATCATATGAACAAATCATAAACTAAGGGTTTTATTCTGAATTCGCATGTACATGATATGGTAACCACAATATTTAAAACATACTATAATGTATTCCACACAAAACAATTGAAATCAAATTACCAAGGTATAGATAAGCATACTTCAACTTTCAAATATGTAAGGGCTCTTTCTATCAAAACTCTTGGAAATATAATACATGATCGAATTTCATAAGAGTTTCATGGAGGTAATTCATTGTAAATATGTAATTTCATTGTAAACATGTAATAAGTAGTCATTTAGGCTTTTCATCAAATACTTGCAATGCATAGGTTAAGTTAAGCATGGGAATAGTATTAAAACTTATAGTAGTAGCATGATTTTGATGCTAAATCACCAATTAAGGCTTAAATCAGCGAACAACACAATTCAAACGTCTAGGGTTTAATAGCAACAACCATTTCGTGTAAACATGATATAAAATTCAAAATTCATGAATGTTCATGGACATAATTCATAAAATATGTAAAGATCATACTTTTAAACTTGAAATTGGGTTCTTGGACTCCATGGGTGAAAGGGACCCATGGATGAACATCTAACATACCTTGGTTTCTGAATTCATGAGAATTGTTGGTGAATTCTTGAGACTTGGACTTGAATTTGATGAACCTAGGGTTTTGTTCTTGAGAGGTTTTGTGAAGAATGAATGAATTTCTTTTGCCCCTTCCCATGCTTAATTTTCTATTTTTGACTGATTTAACATGAGGAAATAACCCAATTACCCCTCTGGTCTCGAGATTAATTGCACAAAACGTGCCTAGCGACGCTGCAGATGATGCATAACGTCGATGGTGTCAACACAATTGCCGATATGCCACATCGATGGCGATGACACAATGGCCAATACAACACATACTAATCGTGTTGGATCACTATTTTGGTCATCCAAACATGTCTCAAATGATGTCCGAAAATTCTAAAACTCACCCGATATGGCCTATAGATAACCCTGATCATGAATCAATTTAAAAACGACAATCTAAGGCCTGGTAGATCGGAAATAAGCCCATTAAAATATCGAGGCTAAAAATGAGACTAAGTCTTAACACTTAGCTTAATTTTCCTAGTCTTGAACCCCTTTAGTATGCAATATAAGACTAAAATGAGTTAAGATTCCTACGAGGTCTTACAGCTAATTACTAAATTTTATGTTGTTTATGCTATTTAGTTGCCACACTATTAGTATATTGTAATTCCGCTAACCCAAAAGCTTTATGGGAAAGATTTGAAATCCCCATGTTTGAAGATTTTATGACTACAATAAATATACAACCAACTGATATTCGTTATCTGGATATAAACTACATAAACAATATATTACATTCAATGGGATGAAACATAAATGAGTTCAAACTCATACCAGAAAAACTTACACCTTCTGCATCTTCATGAAGAATAATGCTACAGTCTAGACATATCTATTTAGAAGGAAACATAGCTGTAACGGAAGAAGATTTACTACTATAAGAAACTAAATCGAGAGCAATATACTGCTTAAGATGTCATTCTTAATAAAATATTCTCAAATGAATCGGGAGCCTTTTATATCGATGGATCAGAGGAACTGAAAAACAATTTTACACCATGCTTTACTAACTACTATACGATCCAAGGGAGTTATTGCTTTAGCTACAACAACTTTTAGTGTTGCAGCTTCTGTACTTCTAGGAAGACGAATTGCTGACTCATGCTTCAAACTTCCTATTAACATAGGTAAAAACTACAACTATAATATAAGTAAGCAAAGTTCACTAGCAGCTTTAATTCAAGATGACAATTTAATAGTATGGGATGAGGTGTCGATGGCAAAGAAAAAACTTATTGATACTTTTGATTTACTATTGAGAGATCTTATGGGTGCAAATATACCTTTTGGTGGAAAAATCATTATTATTGGAGGCGATTTTAGACAAACTTTATCAGTTGTCAATAGTGGAACAAATTCCACTCGTGAATGTTTATTAAATTCAGATATATGAAATCATCTTGAAAAGTTCTGCTTAACAGAAAATGTTTGCACACGAGAAGATCCTATATTCTGCGAATATTTACTTAAAATTGGAGATGGAAAAGAAAAGATTAATGAACACAACAAAATTGAGATTCCAGAATCACTTCTCATTCCTTTTACAAATGAGAAGGCGTCATTAAACAATCCATTCAAAACTATTTGTCCAGATTTAGACATGGTCATGACTGATACATCTGCCGTAACGTCAAGTGTTATTTTAACAATCAAAAATGATTTTGTAAATGAAATTAACCAAATGTTCGTAGATTAATTCTCTGCAACTGCGACATTCATTGGTATTGATGAAACTATAAAATCAAAATACCAAATTCAATTTAAAGATTTCTTGCATATTTTGAATCCTGCAGGTCTGCCTCCTTATAAATTAGTTTTAAAGCAAAATTTTCTAGTTATACTAATACGCAATTTAAATTCTTCTGAATGTTTATGCAATGATACACACTTAATTTTTATTAACTTCAAAACTCATATTATTTGTGCTAAAATTGCGAGGATTTCAAAGACAATCATATTTTCATTCCCCGCATACCATTATTATCGTCACAAAACGCAAAATTATCAATTCAATTCAAGAGAACACAATTTCGATTTGATTATGTTTTGCTATGACCAAAGCTCAAGGTCTAACATTAGATTTTCTTAGAATTTATTTACGTGAACCTGTATTTTTACATGGCCAACTTTATGTTGCTCTATCAAGAACGAAAAGCTCAAATTGTGTAAAAATGATAATACGGCTAGCAACAATAGATGATCCTGATGATCATTCGACTTACAATTTAGTATATAGTTAAATTATTAACAAAGCATTTTCTTAAAAAATATTTCTGAATGATTCATATTCTTAAAGAATTACAATTAGACTACAAGTTAACTTCATGATTTTATTGAATTTTACCTCCTAACCCATTGACCTCCCTTTGTCTAAACCTAAACTTATATTTAGATTTTGCAGGAGGTTTAGGAGGGATCTATCTTGGTGCCGCTTTAATCTCAGTCTCCAAATACTCTTGAGGTAATATAACAGTTCGGATATCTCATATTCTTTATTAGTAGGCAACATTAACTTACTTTCTTTAAATGTGCTTATCTATTTAAATATAAGAATTAAGTTGGTCTATTTTTATACACAATGTTCCAAAGGATCTAAGGTCGTAGCATAAAATGATCTTCTTTAGGAAGCAGTTTTAATAATATAGTTTTGCAGCTAATCCTCCCTTGTGAGCTAACTTTTGGGATTGAGTTAGTATCAAGTGTTATACCTTTATAGTTTTCACCTTAATGTTGTGCAACTTGAGCATGAAAAAGGTTCAAGTTTGTTACTCTGCCTCATCCTTCCTTTACTTTTTGTATTATTCCAGTTTGGGCCTTGAAGAATTGAATTTTTAATAACAGTAATCTTGGTTTTATGTCCTTCCTATGTATACTTTTTTTATTGTTCCAGTTTGAGCCTTGTAGAATTGTGTTGCAAATAACAGTAATCTTGGTAAAGTAATCTTGGTTTTATGTCCTTTTTATGTATTGTTTTTGTTGTTTTTGCAAACTGACAGTACTCAGTCCAAATGTTTGATATTGGAAGGTTATTTGGTCCAAATCTTGGGTGTTTGCAGGTTATTATTCAAGTGTTAATGTTTGTGTTTTATTACATTCCATAATGTGAGCTTAAGTTTAAGGGTATGAGCATGAAAAAGGTGTAGTATCATAATGATAATAATCGATTAATGAACTATATGACATGAAATTTAAAGGTAATACCAGGCTACCTGATGGAATGTTTAACTGAGAACTTAAGTGCAATGCCAAAGGGCAGTTGGATGCTCTGTAGAAGGGAGCAAAGTTACAGTATTTGTTATAAATTGATTGCTTTTGTAGAGCCTTGATATATTTTCTACAGTATTTGATGGCACATGAAAATCTAAGCAATTGCTGCATTTTTGTGTAGTAGTTAGAGGCCAAGATGTAGACATGTAGTTTGAAAGGGGAAACAAAAGTAGAATCTATTTTTATTTATTAATCATATGTTAGAGAAAGTGAAGTAGATAATGAGATTTAGAATTAAATTCAAGTATAAATGGGATATTTACCATCCTGTTTCTTTTAGCTTAACTTTGCCCTTGTTATCGATTTTTTCCTGTTACTATTACTCTTAGCTACTGGCTCTAAAACACAAATGGGAGGAACTCCATTTTATATCCAAAAAGAAAGCACAAATAACTTGTTTGGTGTCATCTCTATTCAAGTCTTGTTTTGTGGGTCATCTCAGATATATTACATCTTTTATTCCCTTGACATGTTGTGAAGTTTTGGGGAGTATGTCTTACTGTAACATTTCTTTAATCATTAGAAGACAAATTTGTACTTTGACAAAATTGACAACTATTTTTTCCTTTCCATCCGTTGATTACTTTTATTTTGTCTATTAGAAATATGGTATACCTTATCCTGGTACTTTATTTTGTCAAATAATTTCAGTGATTGGACTGGGTGGATGTTGTTATAACACCTTTAGGTGTTGTTTACCTATTTTGTACCTCATTTCCCTGGTTGCAAAAGTTTTAACTAACTTATTTTGCCAAATTGGAGTTTGTTATTTAAGTTGAAATTCTTGGTAAACTTCTTATGTGAATATGCAACGGAAGGCAGTTGAGAGGACCGTTGATCTCACAAGATTAGATGGTTTCTCAAGTTTTTAACTACTATGTTTTGCATGCTAATCTGACCCCCTTTTTTTTAGTTTAAGCTACCTTTTTATTTTCTAGACTAAGCTACAGTTTCGGTAGTTTTTTACCTGTTGTTTCTGCAATTCCTTAGCTGCATCTTTGTCATAATTTAAGAGGCAATTTTTGCGGATAACCACTGAGGATCTATTGTACGCTGTCTTGCTATAAGTATAATCAAAACATTGATGTTACTTAGTGTAAGAAAAAGTATTTGTTGTTAAGGTAGATGCTTACTTCAGTAGATTCTATATCTATAGAAGTGGATGAAAGAATTGAACAGTTACACATGTTTGATTTTAATGCGCTACCATCTTGTGACATGCTAAAATTTACAATTTACTGTTGCTGGATACAATTCATATCTCATGTATGGTAGTGTTTTTTTCCCATCACCCAACATGTGTGTGACCTTGCTTGACTTCTTAGCACATGATTAGGAAAGACTTTACAAATCATATTGCTTTTCATTTAATTTCTAATCGGGTTTGTCTATTTCTAGCTCCTCCATATTATGAGAAATGATATCATGTAACACCTTGTTAGGTGACTGTTTTTGCATCAGCAACATTTGAGATTATTCAACTTGAACTACAGTAGGTACAAGAACCACTACCTTACTACTATTTTCATGAGAAAATTTCAGCTTATCTGTTATTTGGGATTCATCAGTTAATATTGAAGTTGTTCTGTCACCTTCATCAGAAATATTAGCTTTGCATAGGTCCTTCATTTTGTCCTCTTGTACAAATTCTTCAACTGATTTGTCGCTATCACCAGTTTCAGAAACCATCTCAGTACATTATGTACAGTGAGGCTCAATACTCAGATTCTTGTCATAGTCTTATCATCTCACACCACTAATTAACTTTTTCCATGTTATATTTTCTTAATGTGCACACTTAAATATATGTGGTAACATATACTTAGTTAGTAATTCTCTCTATAGTGTATATTGTTGCTATCATCAGATTTACTGTCCCTTTAAATATGTGCGGTTTCTCTGTTTTTCCATCTCTTGTTTGTGATTTCTATTATTATATGTTGTTTCATTAACAACAATTATCTTATCTCTGTTGTTGCTACTGCCTCATTTGATTGTTCTTTGAGACAAAGGTCTATCAGAAATTCTACCCTCTCCATACATATCATGACTCGACCCCGGTCCTAGTTGTGACGGGTATCTCAAGCCCACTGAGGACCAAAGACCACCCCCATAGCCTGTTCAACCAAGCAAAATCCAAATAATAGCAAAGCGGAAGACAACCAGAGAATAAAGATAAAACAGTTAATATAGCTCGAGAATAAGCTCTAACAGTCAACAACACCATCCAATTCTAAAATATGGAAAGAAACCGCTGGAATGACCAAACTTTCTTACATAAGGAAGCTCACCACTTCACCGCGAACCAACCGATGAACCGGATCACCTAACGTTGTATATGGGTAAAAGAAGTATCTTCAGACCCTACATTATTAAGCAATGTAGCTTCCTAGGACGGTTAGTGAGGTGAGCACTAGCATGTAACTCAGGATAGGGATAAAATAATGTCATTTTAAAATCAAGTCCAAACTCAATGTACATGTTCGCATACATGTATACATACATATATACAAGATGCTGGGATAGGGAACAAGGTGGAGCATGATATTTAAAACCATTAGCCTAGAATGTGTAGTTCTAACCGTCCTAAAAACACCCACAGGCTATATGGGTCCGGCTCCCCCCACCGAAAGGGCCCCAGTACGTGTTAGCCGCACGAATTGGGGAAATCCAAGAAAGGTCCAGGGAATCCATGAGCCCATCCATTCCCAATATATATATATATATATATAGGCTTAAAGGAGGTTGTGTAGCTCGCCGTAGAAGGTGGAGGTCCCGGGGGGACCGATATTGTAAACCATGTTTGCCTGTGTGGGGGCCTTAGTGGTCATGTGGATAGTTCATGACCACCAAGGCCCCTACGGCGGCAAATGTGTTTTACAATATCGGTCCCCCCGGGACCTCCACCTTCTACGGCGAGCTACATAACCCCCTTTAAGCCAGATTAAAACATTTACACATTACCCATCCATTTAACCAAGGATTCATCCATTTAGGCATTTACCGAATGGTATCGTCATACCAATTAATTATGCTTGCAAGATAATTTCATTATGCCAAACCAAACCAATTAGCCATTAGACTCCAAAGTTCCAATTTTAAATCTGTCCATGGCGACCAAGGCCTTTCAAAACTTTTTTTATCCATTTAGTCATTAATGCAATACAATAGCTTAGTAAAGTGTGCAAAACCATGTAATTATCCATATTTCAAAATCAATTATGTAAGTGGGTTGAGGTTAATACCAATTCCAAATCATAATTTTAGGGGAATACACGACCACCATTTCATTCATCGCCCATGCACCCAATGAGTTCCAAAATCCACCCATAAAGCATAAACAAATGCATGTAAACCGTAAGAATACCATTTAAACAATAACCATCCAAAACTCTCAACCCAAAATCCAAAACCAAGCATTAAAACCATATGAATACCAAACCATTGTATTCCAAAGTAAAATACAAGTTTAGGGAAGAGATATATGCCTGAAAACACTAAGAATTTGGAGAAGGAACCACACTTTGAGTACTAGATGACCAATCCTTAGAAAACCTAGCCTTGCTCTTGATTGGGGAATCTGAGAGAGAAGAGAATAGTTATGTTATGTTAATGGGTAGAAATAGGGCTAAGAGAATGTTTATGTCGTGGGAATAGTGTAAAGGAAGGGAAAAGACCAAATTACCCTTAATGAAAAATATGAAAAAAATAACTCCAATCGCTACGGGTCAGGTAATGACTCGTAGTCACTGGTCACGAGTCGTTACCACAACTCATAGTCTAGGAAGTACCCAGGACCACCTCCACTAGTTTGGTCATGAGTTACACCCTACGAATCGTGACCACACCATATGACTGGTAGGGTCTTAGTCATGATCCAAAAAGAAATCCGGGCTATCTTTACTGGTTAAGATACGATTGGCACCATATGACTCATGACGAGTAATAATGACTCATCACAGAGTCATCGCCTGGCAGTGAGCTCAACACACATAAAATTTTTAGAGGCCAAAACCTAAGGTGTTACATCCCCCCTAGGATCATTCATCTCCGAACGAGGAGTTAAGGAACCCATTAGCATGATAATAAGAAAGAATGTACACACACCCAAACGATAAATTCAAAAGGCCACAAGAAAGAGAATGGAAATCATACCTCAAGCATTTCTATCCAACGCGGGAAATAGGAATAAATATTTGGTCTTCATGTCCTTCTCAGCTTCCCAAGTAGATTCTTCTTCCTTTTGATTCCTCCAAAGGACTTTTACGGAGGCTACATCCTTAGTCCTCAATCTATGGACTTGCCTATCCAAAATCTCGATTGGAACTTCCTCATACGATAAGAAATCCAAAACACCAACATTCTCAATAAGCACAATCAAAGAAGGATCAGCCACACACTTCTTCAACATCAATAATGGAAAATCGGATAAATAGAACCCAAACTCACAGACAACTCTAATTCATAGGCAACATTCCAAACTCACCTCAAAATATGATATGGACCTATATAATGGGGACTGATCGTCCCCTTCTTCCCAAACCGCATCACTCCCTTCATAGGAGAAACTTTCAAGAACACCCAATCATTAACCAAAAACTCTAACTCCCTTTGCCTCATATCCGCATAGGATTTTTGGCGACTTTGAGCAGTCTTAAGTCTTTATCTAATCACTCTCACTTTATCCATAGCTTGGTGAACCAAGTCAGGACCAAACAACCTAGTCTTGCCAACCTCAAACCACCAAATAGGAGATCTACACCTCCTACCATAAAGAGCCTCAAATGGAGCCATCCCAGTACTAGAGTGATAACTGTTATTAAACACAAACTCAATTCGGGGTAAGTGATCAACCCAACTTTCTCCAAAATCAATCCCACAGGCATTTAGCATATCCTCCAATGTCTAAATAGTCCATTCATCTTATTCATCTATTTGAGGGTGGAAAGCGGTGCTAAGGTTTACCTTAGTCCCAAACCTTTCAGAAATGAATGCCAAAAGTAAGAATATAATTGCGTACCTCGATCTAAAATAATGGAAATAGGGTCACCATGCAACCTAACTATCTCCTCAATGAATAACTTAGCATAATCCTCGTTTGAGTGAGTAGTCCTCACCGCAAGAAGTGAGTAGACTTAGTCATCCTATCCATAATGACCCAAATCAAATCATACTGATTACGAGACTGCGGAAGGTATGTAACAAAGTCTATATTGATCATCTCCCACTTCTATATGGGCAACTCAATATCTTGAGACATGCCACCTGGACTTAAGTGCTCAACCTTCACTTGCTGACAAACCATAAACTTGGCTATGAAGTTAGCCATATCCCTCTTCATATTGTTTTACTAATTGATCTTCTTCAAATCATGATAAATGTTTGACGAACCTGGATAAACCATATACCTTAACTCATAAGCCTCGATTAAAACCCTCTCTGTCAGCCTATCAATATTAGGAACATACAACTATCATGACCTGATTTTTGAGTCATGATGGCACCTACCACAACCCATCAGTAGGTAAGCTAACACAGTAACCCGGAGCTAGAGCAATGGGTTACCTTGGTAGAAACATCCAACGTGGACCCAATATAAGAACGCAATATAAAAAACAATATTCCATAAATGAAGACAGCTGACATTCGAATATCAATCCCATGACCTGATAGTATTAGTACAAGAGTATTCTAGATTCGACATTAGGAATTACAACTCAAAGTCTTAATAGTCTTAACTAGTCTTATACATTTGTCTCGAATACAAAAGACATAATAGGGATAGAAGGAAAGAAAAAGGAGAACTCAAACTCCAAGAGCTTACCCTATCTCTTGATGATCAACATGCCACAAAATTGGCTCAATGACGATAACTAGAACTTGGGTCTGCACCAAAAAGGTACTGAAGTGTAGTATAAGTACCAAAACTCGGGTACTCAGTAGGCATCATCGGCCGACTGATCTAAATTATAATATAAGGATGATATAAAGTAAGACAATAACTTAAAGTCAAGGTGTAGAATCGAACCCAAATCTTCTTTGTTATTACTATCTAAATAACTAATAAACTATAATAATAGTACGACATTCCATATCCACATATACCATAACTTTCATACAACATGAGAAATTATTTTGGAAGCGTAAAGCCACATATATATATACAATAACAATCATGTAATTACCATAATCAATACAACTACCATCATTATAGTATAGAGTAAAAGAACTTACCACGACCTCCCATACCGCCGGAAAGTACACTTAAGAAAAATAAATAAAGAACTCGTCACGGCGTCCCACACCACTGGAGAGTACACCAAAAGATCAATCCGTCAACATATCAAGGCACAACTACACAAGCAACTCACCAAAGCCGCTGGCTTGTACATTCCCGCCATGGCATCTTACCAAGGTCTACAATCATCATCAATACCGTAATTTGAGACAACGAAGCTGATATCACCATAACATGGTTATATAGTCATTTGATCTCTAATTCATTAATAAATTTCATGTCTAGCCTATACTAGCTAGCCTCCATTTCCATGAGCCACTAGTTTGCAAGTCTAATAGTTTACTAGTCATCAAATAAGGAAAATCTATATGTTACCAACACTATTATTTATTCACCCATCACAAAGCCATCTTTTAGTTAGCCTCCTAATTATATAAGTCATCAATTAAGCCACAATGGCATCACATAATAGATGGCAACTTAACCACTCATTATACAATACTAGGTCTATTATCATTGAGCATATCCCAACCTTAAGGACTAGTTTCAATATTTTAGCTAAGTATGGTCCACCAATTTGTTCTCTAGGCTTCTAGCCTACAAGTCGTAGTCATTTATTAGAGACAACTAGTTATCAAATAACCCACTTTTCTAAGCGAAATTCCATAATGTAACTATTTATCCAAGTCAAATAGATTTACTAAGTGAGCCCTAGGTTCTATACAAGATTACACATATCAATTAGCCTTAACCCAATACTCGACATAATCCACTTCTAGTTGCTAAATAGAGTTAACAAGGGTCACATCTCTTATATAATGGTTAATAACAAAGAATGGATAACAATTTATCAAGGAAGATATCATGTCCCAAGTATACAAATGGTTTTAGCCACACACGGCATAACCTCACATACAACCATGCACTCACATATAAACATACCACACATAACATTATCACATCATCATTACCTCTCCCGATTTCACCGGGAATCATCATAACAATAATATATCCTTCGGATTCACTGGGAATTATCATAATATCTATATATCATATGGATTCACCGAGAATTATCATCTCATCAATATATTCTCCGAATTCACCGGACATCATCATAACATCATGATATCCTCCGGATTCACCGGGCATAATCATAACATAATTATATCCTTCGGATTCACCGGGAATCATGATAATATTATAATATCCTTTGGATTCACCGGGCATCATCATAACATCATTATATCCTCCGAATTCACCGGGGATCATCATAACATCATTATATCCTCCGGATTCATCAGGCATCATCATAACATCATTATATCTTCCGAATTCTCTGAGCATCATCATATCATTATTACATTTTTTGGATTCACCGGGAATCATCATAACATCAACATATCTTCCGAATTCACCGGGCATCATTATCATCTTAACACATCCTCCAAGACAACAACATACACACGCATATGAAGTCAAATCAATCAGAATATACAACCCATAATAATAGAGTATAAGTGATGTAAGGTAACACATACCATCATACTTTACCATTAACCACCAATATATAATATAAGTAGATGCATGAGCATGAGTATCTAAATGATATACACAATCACCACTTTTCCTAAGCTATCCATATCATGACACCAAGATAATCAATCAAGTATACACATCATCCAACCATCAACCACATGCATAAAATGACAACAGGGTTTAACAATTATAATCTCAACAATGTAACTTAGACGTTCATCAAGTATCTAGGTCACTAAGGAATTGCATAGTTCAAGCTTAAGGTGGGTCAAGTACCACCCCTAAATCTGAATAATGCCAAAGTTCACTTCTACAAGACTAACATCTACCCCGAATTAGGATAGGTTATCTATATCATACCATAAGGGCTTATTAATCCTTACTAAGTCTATAAGGAAAATTTTTCTCCAAGTATCCTTTCTAAGTCAATCCAAACACTAAGGGTAATTCATAACTAGCCATATCTAGGTCAACATACTCTTAAGGTTAGTCAACAAAATCATTCTTAACTATTATAGAAACTAAAGTATTCTTATACTATTCATGAGACTACAAGTAGATCTATCCAAGGTTCTAAGTTATAGTCAAGCATCACATTTTACAAGTGTAATAGTCTACAAGAATCAACTAATTCAAAATGTCACCAATCATCCATTTATCATCTAAGATCCTGTACAATATCACAAGATATCAATAATTATACTACAATCAAGATCAATCTAACTACGAGTAAGTCTAACCTACCTTAAGTCCAAATTGCTCACGAATCGACGAGCTTTGCCTTTCCTTTTCTTGAAGCTTCTTCTTCCACGAGCGAAGCTATCACAACACAATATAAGCATCATTACAAGAATAACAACACCAATTATAGAACCATTATGCCATGGGTCCAAAATGATGCCAAACCCCCAAGTGGGTCCCACCTTCGAAAAATATGTTTTCAAAACCAATCTATTGCTCAACTATGATTAGAGAGCTATAATGCTCAAGAAATTTGAGTAAATTAATAACATTTATTTCTACAATTGAGCCTCAAAGACTTAGGGCTTTTGGGTCTAGAAATAAAAAAATTAACACCATACTAGAAGGAATCTTACCTTTGATTTGTAGCAAAAATGGATTACACAAGTTATTCTAGCTCCCAATCAACCCATAAGACTCACTTTAAAGATTTTGCACTATATTAGGGTTAGATATCACGAGGGAGGCACAAAATTGCCAAAATTTTGGGCAAGACAACATTTAAATAGGCTTACCTAGGTCTCGAGTCTTGCGGTCATGGACCTCGCTTGGCTGCGGTTGTGGCACTGCATTAGCACCCCTCACATCGTGATCGCTGTATCTCTCTCTATGTCGGGCACAACTGAAGCTGTGAACTTAGTTCTGGGCTTTGACCAATGCCTCGAGATGTATTCGAAGTCCATTTCGAGCAATGAGATATGTAACCACATAAATTTTTACATTCCGAATGTATTGGCGAAGATGGATTTCACATTAAAGGTCATTTTATTGAAGTTTTTTTCTGGATTCACCGAGAATTATCATAAAATCAACATATCCTCTGGATTTACTGGGCATATTATCACCTTAACACATCCTCCAAGACAATAATATACACATACATATGTAGTCAAATCAATAAGCATATACAACCCACAATAATAGAGTGTAAGTGATGTAAGGTAACACATACCATCATACTTTACTATTAATCATCAATATATACTATAAGTAGATGTATGAACATAAGTATCTAAATGATATACGCAATCACCGCTTTTCCTAGGCTATCCATATCATGACAACAAGATAATCAATCAAGTATACACAATTTTTGAATTTTAGAAATGGAAAAAGAATAAGTTTGAGGTGGAATTGTACAATCTAGTACATATTTGAAATTCAAAAATGGAAAAGGGATAAGGTTGGGTAGATTTAGCTAATTTTTTGGGATTATTTAAAATATAACTCCAATTGGAATTTAAAATTTAGCCAAGTTTATTTAATTTTGACCAAATTGAAAATAATTTGGCGGAAAGCATTATAAGGATTTTTTTCATCCCTCGTGAATTGCAATGGTGGGTGTATATTATTTTACCACTCAACTCAATTGGATTAGTATTTTAATTTCAATATCTCAATTATCCAAGTGTTTGGGTCAAGCTTTTTTCACATGTTTTAAGTTAGGTGATTGTGATTCATATCAAGTCTTTGGGGGTATTTCAATTGTATTATCCTGACTTATAGTAATATCCTTTGACACCACATTAATAAATCACATATCTTTTTTTTCTTTTGTATAAATAAATGTTTGTACATGTTATTACAATCTTTCAAATACATATAATTTACTAAGATTCACTGATCCAATAATAGTAATTAGTTATTCTTTAATATAATCCTTACATAAAGTGTAATAGTCTACACGAATCAACTAATCCCAAATGTCACCAATCATTCATTTATCATTTAAGACCCCACCCAATATCATAAGATATCAATAAGTATACTACAATCAAGATCAATCTAACTACGAGTAAGCCTAACCTACCTTGAGTCCAAAATGCTCACAAATCGACGAGCTTTGCCTTTCTTTTTCTTGAAGCTTCTTATTCCACGAACTAAGATATCACAACACAATATAAGCATCATCACAAGAATAACAACACCCATTATGGCACCATTATGTAATGGTTCCAAAATGACGCCAAGCCCCCAAGTGGGTCCCACATTCAGAAAATGAGTTTCTGAGACAAAACCATTGCTCAACTATGATTAGGGAGATATAACCCTCAAGAAATTTGAGTAAATCAATCACATTTTTTTCTACAATTGAGCCTCAAAGACTTAGGGATTTTGGGTCTAGAAATCAAGAAATTAACACCAAACTAGAAGGAATCTTACCTTTTATTTGTAGCAAAAATGGATTACACAAGTTTTTCAAGATCCTAATCAACCTACAAGACTCACTTTGAAGATTTTGCACTCTATTAGGGTTAGAGCTCAAGAGGGAGGCACAAAATGGACAAAATTTTTGGCAAGATAGCCTTTAAATAGGCTTACCCAGGTCTCGGGTATTGCGACCACGGACCCCACTTAGCTGTGGTCCTGGCACCACGTTTATACCCCTCTGTAACACCCCGCATTTGGGCTAGAACATAAACCGTTATTTTCTTCATGTAAAGGTTCCAAAAGCTTTAAATCCGATGCTAATATAATGTGTTGATCAATCATGTAGTGTGGGAATCTAGTTGAGCATGAATTGATATCATAGAGGTCCCTTAACCCAAGGACGAGTTGGAAGCTTTCCTATCGTTTTAGTTTTAGTGATCGTCGAAACTTGGGTTAATTTTAATCGACCATAACTTTTTGTATATAATGAATTAGAGGGCCTACTATATATCAAATGAAAAGTCTTCAAAATATCTTTCCAACGATACTAGATTTGCATTAATCTAACACCCGAGCCAAAGGTTATGCTCATTTTTATGAGAGGCAGTAAGGGTATGCAATTGGTTAGGCACCGCCTAACTAAACTTAGGCGATTGACAAGGTGTCGCCAACCCTGGCTTGTGCGATAGACTGGGCGCCGCGTAAGTCATTTCCATGTGACAAAAACACTCCATTTTGAGTTATATCAAGGGTGTTGAAGTCATTTCACACCCCTAAACCGTCCCCAACTACTCCAAATTGTTATAAGGGATTTTTAAACACATTATTTACAATCCCTAAGTCCTAAATCATCCAAGTTACAATCCAAAGCCCTTTTCTATTCCTAAGAACAAGATTCAAGTGCTTTTCATAAGAAATCAAGGAATTCAAGCTTAAAGGACTAATCTTTTCACAATTTCATCGTCATTAAGGTACGTAGGGTTGACCTAATTTCATGGGCATGTTTTTGATACGAATTTTAAACAAGTATTTTAATAATTTCTTAAGTACTTTTGAGATCTAAATGGGGTTTCATTTTAACACAAAAAGCATGCATTATGATATGGTTTTGAGAAGAGTATTAAAAGATCATGGGGTTGTTTTCTTATAAGTTTTGATTGTTGAATTGTGGACTAAATTTTGAAAAGTGTTATGAACATGAGTTGTGAATCTTTAATCACCATGAAGAGATTTATGTTCCCCATATGATAATAATGTTAAACTAATGAGAGCATGATATTTTTAAAAGTCCTTATCATGAAAATTGTGTTTGGTTAATGTTGTACTACTTTATAAATGATGAAGTTTATTGGATAATTACGTGTGGGGGAATCTATATGCATGTGTTTGGTGTATAGGAGTTTTGTTGGTGTGAATATAATGACTTGCATAAAAAGTACAGAAGAATTGCCTCGAATAAAAAGAAGAAAAAAATGTTTTAAGCATGACGCATGATTTTTCTTATATCAAACTTAAAGCTTGACGGATATGAGTTAGATGGTTACCCGAAGAAAGCATAAGTCATATGACTCTCTGCTGGAAACCATGATTTGCTGACACAGGAACTTGGTACCCTGCTATGTGATCTTGTGTACCTAGTACTTTGTCCTCCCAAATCGGGACTTATGGTTTGGAGCCCTGCTTTGTGATTTTGAGCCCAACCATGACATAATGACTTGATTGGGGTTGTGGCACCCTACTGTGTGATCTTCCCTCACTAGAACTCCAATCTTGCCGTCAACTGAGATTTGGTAGTCGGTGGAAAATATGAAATTGTAGGGTGTAGCATCTAGCTCAATAGTGCTGCAGTATTGTTTGAAAACTCATTATACTATGCCTATGTGTTTACAAATGATTTTTGTGTTAACGTGTTTTACAATAGCTCTCACCTATGTTGTATAAAAGTTGTATTTTGTTTTTGGATTACTCTGTGTACTAGTACAATTGTATTGACCCCCTATATTTCAGGGTTTGAAGCTCAGTCTAGAGGTCCTGCTAAGCTGTAGAGTTTTCAGGCAGAACTGAAGTGCGTAGTTGGTGAGCCTTCTTCATTCCAGAGGGCCTATTTATTTTAGATACTTGTTATTTATTTTGTCTTAGGTCCACTGGGGGCCTTTTCCCAGTTTCAGACAGTTGTTATCTTCGTATGTACTAGAGATTTCGCAGACTGAATCAGATGTTGTTGGATTTCTTTCTTTATTCTTAAATTGAACTTAGGGTATGACCATGTTTCCGTAATGACTTATATTCCGCATCTTTCTTTTATTATATGGATGTTGTGTATGATTACCATATGTAGAAGGGCGCTCGGGCCTCCATGGTTCGAGATGCTCGTCACGGCCAGGGCCTGGTTTGGGTCGTGACACCCTCACTCCACGGTTTTGGTATCTCTCCCTATATCAGACATGGCCGAAGCATGGAACTTGGTTCCGAGCTTCGGTCAATGCCTCGAGATGTATCTGGAATCCTTTTTGAGCAAATGAAATATGTAACCATATAAATTTTTACATTCCAAATGCGTTGGCGAAGTCGGATTTCACATTAAAGGTTGTTTTACTGATTTTTTTCCAGATTTATCGAGAATCATCATAATATCAACATATCCTCCGAATTCACTGAGCATCATTATCACCTTAACACATCCTCCAAGACGACAATATACACATACATATGTAGTCAAATCAATAAGCATGTACAACCCATAATAATAGAGTGTAAGTGATGTAAGGTAACACATACCATCATACTTTACTATTAATCATCAATATATAATTTAAGTAGATGCATGAACATGAGTATCTAAATGATATATGCAATCACCACTTTTCCTAGGCTATCCATATCATGACAACAAGATAATCAATCAAGTATACACAAATTTTGAATTTCAAAAATGGAAAAAGAATAAGGTTGAGGTGGAATTGTATAATCTAGTATAAATTTGAAATTCAACAGTGGAAAAGGTATAAGGTTGGGTAGATTTAGCTCAGTTTTTGGAATTATTTAAAATATGTCCCCAATTGGAATTTAAAATTTAGAAAAGTTTATTTAATTTTGACCAAATATAAAATCAATTGGCGGAAAACATTATAAGGATTGTTTTCATCCCTCGTGAATTGCAATGTTGGGTGTATTTTATTTTACCACTCAACTCAACTGGAGTAGTGTTTTAATTTCAATATCTCAATTATCAAAGTGTTTGGGTCAAACTTTTGCACATGTTTTAAGTTAGGTAATTGTGATTCATATCAAGTCTTTGGGGTATTTCAATTGTATTATCCTGACTTATAGTAATATCCTTTGACACCACATTAATAAATCACATATCTTTTTGTTCTTTTTTATAAATAAATGATTGTACATGTACAAACTTTCAAATACACATAATTTACTAAGATTCTCTGATCCCAATAATAGTAATTAGTTATTCTTTAATATAATCTTTACATCAAGTGTAATAGTCTACAAGAATCAACTAATCCCAAATGTCACCAATCATCCATTTATCATCTAAGACCCCGCCCAATCTCTCAAGATATCAATAATTATACTACAATCAAGCTCAATATAACTATGAGTAAGCCTAACCTACCTTGAGTCCAAATTGCTCACGAATCGATGAGCTTTGCCTTTTCTTTTCTTAAAGCTTCTTCTTCCACGAGCCAAGCTATCATAACACAATCTAAGCATCATAACAAGAATAACAACATCCATTATGGCACCATTACGCCATGGGTCCATAATGACTCCAACCCCCAAGTGGGTCCCACCTTTGGAAAATGAGTTTCCGAGACCAACTCATTGCTCAACTATGATTAGGGAGCCATAACCCTCAAGAAATTTGAGTAAATCAATCACATTTGTTGCTACAATTGAGCCTGAAAGACTTAGCGGTTTTGGGTCTAGAAATCAAGAAATTAACCCCAAACTAGAAGGAATCTTACCTCTGATTTGTAGAAAAATTGGATTACACAAGTTATTCAAGCTCCTAATCAACCCATAGGACTTACTTTGAAGATTTTGCACTCTATTAGGGTAAGAGATTAAGAGTGAGGCACAAAATGGCCAAAATTTTGGGCAAGACAACCTTTAAATAGGCTTACCAAGGTCTCGGATCTTGCGGTCGTGGACCTCGCTTGGTCGCATTTGCACCCCTTACACTGCGGTCGCGGTATCTCTCCCTATGCCAGGCATGGCTGAAGCTTGGAACTTTGTTCCGAGCTTCGCCAATGCCTAGAGATGCCTCCGAAGTCCGTTTCGAGTAAATGAGATATGTAACCACATAAATTTTTAAATTCTGAATGCATTGGAGCAATTGTATTTTACATTAAAGGTCATTTTATTGAAGTTTTTGCTCGGTAGTCAATTAGAACCAACAAAGACTTCAAATTGGGAAAGTGATTCTAAAAACCAGATGGACTACTAGGTAACCAAACTATCAGTTCCAGCAAGTCACTAATGACTTAGGGAAACTATGGAGAAGTTCTATCGGCAAAAATAAGCAAGAACGCAGACAATGAACTGAAGGGTCATTACAATATCCACTACTAAGGAACTTTTGTCCCCAAAAGTTAAAGACGAAGAAATACCTGAAGTCTCAAACAAATTAGGATACACGTCCCGCATCTCACTCTCTATCTCCCAAGTAGCCTCTTCTACTGGGCGGTGCCTTTACTGAACCTTGTCTATTGAAATCTCTCTAGTACGCAGTCTCCTCACATCACTATTCAAAATAAGCACGGGCTTCTCTACAAAGGTCAACTGCTCGTCTACCTGGACCGAGTCCTATCTAAGTACATGAGAAGGATCTGGAATATACTTCCGGAATATAGAGACATGAAAAACTAGATGAATAGCAACAAAGTCTGGAGGCAAAGCTAGCTCATAGGCCACCCCGCCCACTACACGGAGCATCTCAAAAGGACTAATATAGCAAGGAATAAGCTTACCTTTCTTCCCAAATCTCATTACACCTCTCATAGGGGAAACACAAAGGAACACACGATCACCAACTCTGAATCTCAAGGCATGGAGCCTACGGCCGACATAGGCCTTCTGCCCACTCTGGACTGCTCTCAGCCTATCCTGAATCACCCTGGCTCTATCTAATGAGTCCTAAAGAAAATCTATACCACGGGGTATGACCTCATAAGTCTCAAACCATCCTATAGGGGAATGACATCTCCTACTATACAAAACCTCATAAGGCGCCATCTTAATACTCTAATGATAACTGTTGTTGTAGGCTAACTCTGCCAATGCAAAGTGTCAATCCCACTGACCTCTAAAGTCCATAACACATGCTCGGATCATATCCTTAAGCACCTAAATAGTCCTCTCAGACTGACCATCCATTTGCAGATGAAAGGCTGTACTCAAATTCACTTGAGTATCCAACTCTTCCTAAAATGCTCTCCAAAACCGCGAAGTAAACACAAAACCATGGTCTGATATGATAGAAACAGGGACCCCATGCAAATGAACTATCTCTCGGACATAAATCTGGGCTAATCTCTCAGCACCGAAGGTCATCAGAATAGGAAGGAAATGTGCCGACTTGGTCAAACGATCCACAATAACCCAAATACCATCATAACCATGGAAAATATGAGGCAAACCACTTATGAAGTCCATGGTAACCCGTTCCCATTTCCACTCAGGAATGGGTAACCTCTTAGTCAAACTGCCTGGATGCTGATGCTCGGCCTTAACTTACTGACAAAATAAGCAACGAGCTATAAAGTCTGCCATATCTCTCTTCATACCGTCTCACCACTAAAATGGCCTCAAATCTCTATAGATCTTAGCCATAACGGGATGAATAGAATATCTAAAGCTGTGAGCCTCATGCAGAATCGACTGGATCAAATCATTAAGTCGGGGAACACAAACACGATCCTGAAACCTTAAGATGACCTCAAAATCTATGGTATATCTCCCAGACTCATCACTTATCATCCGATCATGGAGAATGCACAACTTACTATCCTTAAACTGACAATCGCGAATCTTCTCAAATAGGGAGGACCACGCCTTTACACAAGCCAAAATCCTCGCAGGATCTAAAATATCGAGGCGAACTATCAAATTGGCTAAGGACTGGATGTCCCATGCCAAGGGCCTCTGAGAAACTAATATACAAGACAAATGAACCCTACTCGCCGCTTTTCTGTTTAAGGCATTATCCACCACATTCGCCTTACCCGGATGATAAAAGATGGAAATATCATAGTCCTTTAACAACTCCGTCCACCTATGCTGGCAAGAATTAAGCTTTCGCTGGGTCATAAGATCCTAAAGACTATGATGATCGGTGAAAATCTAGCAATGCATAAATACAAGTAATGCCTTTAAATCTTGAATACAAAAACTACTGCTGCCAACTTCAAATTATGAGTGGGGTAGTTGCGCTCATGCACCTTAAGCTTTCTAGAAGCATAGGCAACGACACGACCTGCTGCATTAAAACACATCAAAGACCAACACCAGATGCATCAAAAAATACTGTGAATCTCTCCCCCTCAACTGGAAGGGCTAACACGAAGGCTGAAGTGAGACAATCCTTGAGCTTTCCAAAGATCAACTCACACTCCTTGAACCATCGGAAAGGAACTTTCTTTTGAGTTAATCTAGTCATAAGGGATGATATGGTAGCAAAACTCCCAATATAACACCTATAATAACCAGCCAAACAAATAAAACTGCGAACCTCAGTCGGAGACGTAGGCCTAGCCCAATCACGAATTGCTGAAATCTTAGTAGGGTCTACCATAATACCTGCCTTGGATACCACGTGTCCAAGAAAGAACACTGACTCAAGCCAAAACTCGCACTTGGAGAACTTGGCAAAAAGCATACGCTCTCACAAAACCTGGAGCACAATCTTCAAGTGCTATGCATGCTCCTCATTACTCCTTGAGTACACAAGAATATCAATATGAACACAATAACAATGTAGTCTAGATAGGGTCTGAACACATAGTTCATCAAGTACATAAATGCGGTTGAGGCACTAGTCAGCCTAAAAGACATCACCAAGAACTCATAGTGACCATAACGAGTCCTAAAGGCCATCTTTAGGATATCCTTAACCCGAATCCTCAACTGATGATAATCGAACCTCAAATCTATCTTACAAAACATGGTTGTGCCCTGAAGCTACTCAAATAAATCATCAATACGAGGCATAGGATAACGGTTTTACACTGTCACCTTATTAAGCTGCTTATAATCAATACACATTCGCATCGACATATTTTTCTTTTTTACAAACAAAACTGAGGCTCCCCACGGGGACACACTTGGTCTAATAAAACCCTTACCAAAAACATCCTGGAGCTGAGAGTTCAACTCTTTAATCTCAGCAGGATCCATATGGTAAGGTGCCATAAAAATAGGTCGGGTATCAGGCTCAAGGTCAATAGAAACTCAATCTCATGGTCAGGGGGAATACCAGGAAGATCGACAGAAAACACATCAGGGAACTCACACACAACAGGAATAGAGTCAAGGATCAAACTCTTTACATAGGTATCACATACATAGGTAAGATAAGACTCGCAACTCCTCGATATAAGACATCTGACACAAACATAAGAAATAATACCCGTCGGCTCATGGCCAATCGCTCCCTACCACACGATTGGGGGTACGCTAGGCATGGCTAAGGTAACGGTCTTGACAAAATAATTCATGACCGCATGATAGTGGGATAACCAGTCCATGCCCAGAATTACATCAAAATCCAACATACCCAGAATAATAAGATCATTACAAATTGTCACAAGACATGATCTGAATACTCGATCCACTACTAAAGAATCACCTACAGTAGTAGATACGTGCAAAGGCGCAGATAATAAATCACTAGTCAAGTTCAATCGTTATGCATAATAAGCAAATATATAAGAATAAGTGGATCCAGGATCAAATAAAGTAAGAGACGACTTGCAGCATACCAAAATTGCACCTGTAAGTACAATATCTAAAGTCTCATCCTTGGGTCTAGCAGGTACTGCATACAACTGATCATGCCCGCCACTTGGCTGGGCACCTGACCGACCTCTTATTCTGCCTACCTGAGTACAACCTCGAGCACCCTGGTAACCACTCATACAACCTTGCGAACCACTTCTACCTGAAGTAAGAACTGCCCTAATAGGAGTAGCTTTCTCGGATGAAACAACCATCGCCCCACGACTAGGGCACTCTATAAAGAAATGATCGAGAAGTTCGCAAGTAAAATAAGAATCACGAGTAGAAGTAGAACTCACAGATCTAGATGATCCGGCATTGCTACCATGCCTAGCATGGCCTACAGATAAACCTCTTAAGGAATGATCATCGCCTTTACAAGAGCGACCACTAGAAATGAATTGACCCCCGTCAGCGGTCTGAAGAACTGCCTGAGCTGGTCGAATAGTCTGACACTGAGGCTGAAAAGATGGATGGGGAGAATGTCCAGCAAAAAAAATACCACCCCTAAATCGGGAACTCCTATAGCTCCCACCAAATATGCCCTGAAACTTAGGCCTCTTATCACGACCCCCATGCTGCAAGTCCTCCATCACTCTAGCATGATCAGAAACCTCAGCAAAAGTTCTACCCATAGCAAACAAACTTTGAGTAGTCATCCAAATAGGAAGTATCAATCCTCGCACAAAGCAACGATCTCTCTCATACTCTGAATCTAAGATAGAAGTTGCATGCCTAGCCAACTCATGAAAATGAGCCTCATACTCAGCGACTATCATAGAACCTTACTCTAATCTAGAGAGCTGATCTCTCAAATAATCTCTAAGGATGCACGGCATATACTTCTCCAAGACCATCTCGGAGAACTGAGTCCAAGAGAGAGGGGAAGATCCAACTGGCCTAGAACTCACAAAATCTTTCCACCAGTGCTGAGCAGACTACTCCAACTAAAATGTGGTATAATCCATACCACGGGTCTCAACAAGGCCTAACCCACGAAGCCAATCCTTACAAGCAGTCAGAAACTCAAATGCATCCTCTCCAGGAGCACTAGAAAACCTAGGTGGAGCCAACCTAAAGAATTTACCCAGCGTCTTCTACTCCACAGTAGACATTGCAGGCTGGGTCATAACTGGCTGAGCAGTTGTCGGCTGCACAACTGTCGAAATAGGGGGGAACCTCAACTCTAGGAGCTGCAGCTGTAGGCTGTACTCCTATCCTAGTAGTCTGCGAACCATAAATAATACCTAACAGATGAACCTAAGCATCTCTAAGCAAAGAAATGAAGATTAATCTTGGTGGAGCCTGGACTAGTCCCTGGCCCATTGGTGGCTGAGGTGGAGAAGTTTTTGGCTCGAGTGCAGGAATGGGGTTATGGGGAGGCCCATTCTGATTTCTATCTGAGGATACATCACGGTTGTGGGTCTCGGGACCCTCCATACGTATAACTATAGCATTAGTCTTGGGCATTTGAAAAAGATTAAAGTGAAGAGAATATCCAACAAACCAACTCAGACTCTTAGCATGATGGGAGTGAAAGAAGTGAAGGACTCCTAAAAATGACCCATAGCCTCCCGAAGATAGGAAACAAATGTCAACATTCCGATCCGTAGGACTCTATTAGACACTTGCTGTTGTACCAATAATATTGGTGAAACCTAGGCTCTGATACCAATTTGTCACGACCCAATTTCTGAGTCATGATGGCACCTACCATAACCCCCAGTAGGTAAGCCAATACCGTAACCCAGAGCTAGAGCAATGAGTTACCTTGGTAGAAATGTCCAACATGGACCCTATATAAGAACACAATATAAACAACAACATTCCACAAATAAAGACAACTAACATTCAAATACCAATCCCATGACCTGATAGTATTGGTACAAGAGCATTCTAGATTCGGCATTAGGCATTACAACTCAAAGTCTAAATAGTCTTATACATTTGTCTCAAATACAAAAGACAGAATAAGGATATAATGAAAGAAAAAGGGGAACTCAAACTCTAAGAGATCACCCTGTCTCCTAATGATCAACATGATAGGATCTCGGCTGAACGGTAGATACTAGAACACGGGTCTGCACCAAAAAGGTACTGAAGTGTAGTATAAGTACCAAAACATGAGTACTCAGTAGACATCATTGGCCGACTGAGCTAAATTATAATATAAGGATGATATAAAGTAAAAAATAAATTAAAGTCAAGGTACATAATTGAACCTAAATCTTCTTCGGTATCACTACCTAAATAACTAATCAACTATAACAATAGTATGACATTCCATATCCACATATACCATAACTTTCATACAACATAAGTAATCATTTTGGAAGCATAAAGCCACAGATATATACAATAACAATCATGTAATTACCATAATCAATACAATTACCATCATTAGAGTATAAAGCAAAAGAATTTACCACGACATCCCATACCTTCAGGAAGTACACTTAAGGAAAATAAACAAAGAACTCGTCACGGCATCCCATACCATTGGAGAGTACACGAAAAGATCAGTCCATCAATATATCAAGGAAAAACTACACGAGCAACTCACCAAAGCCGCGTAATTGTACATTCCCACTATGACCTCTTACCGAGGTCTACAATTATTATCAATACCATAATTTGACACAACAAAGACGATATCACCATAACATGGTTATAGAGTCATTTGATCTCTAATTCATTAATAAACTTCATGTCTAGCCTATACTAGCTAGCCTTCATTTCCATGAGCCACTAGTTTGGAAGTCTAATAGTTTACTGGTCATCAAATAAGGAAAAGCTACAAGTTACCAACACTATTATTTATTCACCCATCAAAAAGCCATCTTCTAGTTAGCCTCCTAATTATATAAGTCATCAATTAAGTGACCAAGGTATCACATACTAGATGTCAACTTAACATCTCATTATACAATACTAGTTCTATTATCGTTGAGCATATCACAACCTTAAGGACTAGTTTCCATATTTTAGCTAAGTATGGTCCACCAATATTTTCACTAGGCTTCTAGCCTACAAGTCATAGTCATTTATTAGAGACAACTAGTTATCACATAACCCACTTTTCTAGGCGAAATTCCGTAATGTAACTATTTATCCAAGTCAAGTAGATTTACTAAGTGAGCCCTAGGTTCTACACAAGATTACACATATCAATTAGCCTTAACCTAATACTCGACATAATCAACTGCTAGTTACTAATTAAAGTTAACAAGGGTCACACCTCTTATCTAGTGGTTAATGAAAAAAATGGATAACAATTTACCAAGGAAGTCATCATGTCTCAAGTACACAAATATGTTTAGCCACACATGGCATAACCTCATATACAACCATCCATTCACATATATACTTACCACACATAACATTATTACATCATCATTACCTCTTCTGAATTCTCTAGGCATCATCATAACATCAATATATCCTTCAGATTCACCAGGCATCATCATAACATCAATATATCCTCCAGATTCACCGGGCATTATCATCACACCAATATATCCTCCGGATTCACCGGGTATCATCATAACATCATTATATCCTTCAAATTCACCGGGCATCATCATAATATCATTATATCCTCTGGATTCACTGGACATCATCATAACATCATTATATCCTCTAGATTTACCGAGCATCATCATAACATCATTATATCCTCCAAATTCTCCATGCCTCATCATAACATCATTATATCCACTGGATTCACTGGGCATCATCCTATCATTATTACCTTTTTCAAATTCACCAGGCATCATCATAACATCAACATATCCTCCAAATTCACTGGGCATCATTATCACCTTAACACATCCTCCAAGACAACAATATACACATAAATATGTAGTCAAATTATTTAGCATACACAAGACACAATAATAGAGTGTAAGTGATGTAAGGTAGCACATACCATCATACATTACCATTAATCATCAATACATAATATAAGTAGTTGCACAAATATGAGTATCTAAATGATATACACAATCACCACTTTTCCAAGGCTATCCATATCATGAAAACAAAATAATCAATCAAGTATACACATCATCCAACCATCAACCACATGCATAAACTGACAACCGAGTTTAACCATTATAATCTTAACAACATAACTTAGACGTTCATCAAGTATCTAGGTCACTAAGGATTTATATAGTTCAAGCTTAAGGTGGGTCAAGTCCTACTCCTAAATTCCAATAATGGCAAAGTTCACTTCTACTAGACTAACTTCTACCTAGAATTAGTCTAGGTTATCTAAATCACACCATAAGGGCTTATCAATCCTTGCTAAGCCTATAAGGAAAAATCTTCTTCAAGTATCCTTTCTAAGTCACCCCAAACACTAAGGCCAATTCATAACTAGTCATATCTAGGTCAACATACTCTTAAGGTTTGTCAACAACATCATTCTCAACTATTATAGAAACTAAAGTATTCTCATAATATTCATGAAACTACAAGTAGAACTATCCAAGGTTCTAAATTATAGTCAAGCATCACATTTTACAAGTATAATAGTCTACAAGAATCAACTAATCCCAAATGTCACCAATCATCCATTTATCATCTAAGATGCTTCCCAATCTCATAGGATATCAATAATTATACTACAATCAAGCTCAATCTAACTACGAGTAAGCCTAACCTACCTTGAGTCCAAATTTCTCATGAATCGACGAGCTTTGCCTTTTCTTTTCTTGAAGCATCTTCTTCTACGAGCCAAGCTATCACAACACAATCTAAGCATCATTAGAAGATTAACAACACCCATTATGGCATCATTATGGCATGGGTCCAAAATAAGAGCAATCGCCCAAGTGGGCCCCACCTTCGGAAAATGAGTTTTCGAGACCAACCCATTGCTCAACTATGATTAGGGAGCTATAACCCATAAGAAATTTGAGTAAATCAATCACATTTGTGGCTATATTTGATCCTCAAAGATTTAGAGGTTTTAGCTCTAGAAATCAAGAAATTAACACCAAACTAGAAGGAATCTTACCTTTGATTTGTAGCAAAAATGGATTACACAAGTTATTCAAGCTCCTAATCAACCCAGAAGACTCACTTTGAAGATTTTTACACTTTATTTGGGTTAGAGCTCAAGAGTCACAAAATTGCCAAAATTTTAGGCAAGACAACTTTTAAATAGGCTTACCCAGGTCTCTAATCTCGCTGTCACGGACCCCGCTTGGCTGAAATTACAGCACCGTGTTTGCACCCCTCACACCATGGTTGCTGTATCTCTCCCTATGCCAGGCACGACTGAAGCTTGGAACTTGGTTTCGGGCTTTAGCCAATGCCTCGAGATGCATGTGGAGTCCATTTCGAGCAAATGAGATATGTAACCACATAGATTTTGATGTTTCAGATGCGTTGGCAAAGTTGGCTTTCTCATTAAAGGTCATTTTACTGAAGTTTTTTCTCAGTGGTCAATTAGAACCAACAACGACTTCAAATTGGTATAGTGTTTCTAAAAATCAAACGAATCGTCAAGTAACCAAACTATCGATTCTTGCAAGTCACTAATGAATTGGGGCAGCTATGGAGAATCTCTATCATAAAAAATAAGCAAGAACACAGATAATGACCTGAAGGGTCATTACCACAACCTACCTGTGTACGTCAGGATACCATCACCATCAATCTTAAAGGCCATAATCTTTTGCTGCCCCACATCATCCTTAATCTTCATAAGAATGGAATCCAAATCTTGCTTTTTCTTCAGCTCGGCATCAAGAGATAATTTAACCACTTTGTGAATAATCACCCCTCCATCCTCAGAGTCCAAAGGATGAACTCCCAAAATTAGCCAATCAGTGAATATCCTTCACTAGTCCTTATTTATCCTCATCCATATAAGATAAACTCCCCATGGACAACCTGCTAAGAGAATCAACAACCACATTAGCTTTTCATGAATGATAGTGAAGACTCATATCGTAGTCCTTTAGCAACTCAAGCCATTGCCTCTACCGAAAACTTAACTACTTTTGAGTAAACACTTACTGCAAGTTCTTATGATCTGAATAGATGTCTACATGTACCCCATACAAATAATTGCGCTAAATATTCAAAGCAAATACCGTAGCCGCTAACTCTAAATCATGAATATGATAATTCTTTTCCTCAACCTTTATATGCCTAGAAGCATAAGCCACAACCTTGCTGCAACAAGACACAACTTAGTCCCACACGAGACACATCATAATACACAAATATATCCGTACCCTTAGGTAAGGTAAAAACTGGCATAGAAGTCAACCTATCCTTCAACTTCTCAAATATACCCTCACAAGTATCGAACTATAAGAACTTTACCTTTTTCTGAGTTAAATTTGTCAACGGTGCGACAATAGATGAAAAGCTCTCCACAAACCTCTTATAATACCCAACCAAACCCAAGAAGCTTTGAATATGATTGGAGTCGTGGGTCTAGGCCATCTCAAAACTGCCTCAACTTTCTATGGATCCACCTTGATCCCCTTACTAGAAATAACATGCCCAAGAAAAATCACAACATTCAACCAAAACTCACACTTAGAAAATATAGCATACAACTTCTAATCCTAAAGAGTCTACAACAAAATGCAAAGGTGATTGACATGATCCTCCTTATTCTTAGAATACACCAAGATATCATCAATGAAGACTATAACAAACAAGTCCAAAAACTATCTATAAACCCAATTCATAATATCCATAAAAGCAGTCGAAATATTTGTCAATCCAAATGACATAACTAAGAACTCATAGTGACCAACCATGTTTGGAAAACAGTCTTGTGTATATCATCCTCCCTACTTTTCAATTGACAATAGCCCAAACAAAGGTCAATCTTAGAAAAACATATAGCACCCTGAAGGTGGTAAAAAGGATCATCAATCTTAGAAAGAGGAGACTTATTCTTCACTGTTACCTTATTCAGCTGCCGATAATCTATAAACTTCCAAAGAGATCTATCTTTATTTTGCACGAAAAGCACAGGAGCACCCCATGGTGAAATGCGAGGTCGAACAAAATCCTTATCAAGGAGATCCTTTAAATACTTCTTTAGCTCTTTTAATTCAGTTGGGGACATTCTATAAGGAGAAATAGGGATAGGACGGGTATCCGGTAGAAGACCAATCCCAAAGTCTATTTTCCTATCAGGAGGAATGACAGGAAAATATACGAGAAACACTTTAAGAACTCATCGACAATAGGGACAGATTGCAAAGAGGGAACCTCAAGACTAGAATCTTTAACTCAAACCAAATGATAAAGACACCCCTTGGAAATCAACTTTTCGGCTCTAAGATAAGAAATAAACCTCCCGTTAGGTGCTAAGGAACTTCCCTCCCATTCGATTACCGGTTCATTAGGGAATTGGAAATTGTCTTTTTGAGTCCTACAATCCAAAGAAACATAACACGAATGAAGAAAATTCATCCCCAAGATTACATCAAAGTCTACTATATCAAGCTCTACTAAATCCACCAGAGTCTCCTTATGAAAGATAGACATCATACAATCCCTATAGATTTTTTTAGACACAAGAGAGTCACCCACCATAGTAGACAAAAAAAGGGTAAAAAATACTTTAAGGATCAAAACCAAAATACACAACTACATATAGGGTCACATAAGAAAGGGTGGACCCAGGATCAAGAAGACAATACACATTATAAGAGAAGAGATTTAACATACCAGTGACAACATCAAGAGATGCATTAGATTCTTGATGGGTGGAAAGAGCATAATGATTATTCCAACCAGTGTCGGTATCAAAAGTAACACCCTTTGGTGTAAAAGCTGAAGAAGTGGTGACTAGAACTTTATTAGCTCCAGTGGATACCTTAGCCATAGTGTAATCCCACTGCATGTGACCAATATGACCATAGTTAAAGCACCAATTTTTCCCCTTATTATAATAACCCTGGTAAAGAAGACTGCAAAATTAACAAAGAAGGTATGAGGGGCTGACTGAGCTCCACTATCCTGAGATTGGGCATTCTATGCCTTAAAACCACTGTTAGCCTAAAAGCAACAATCACCAGATGTATTAGGATAAGGATTACTAACTGATGAATATGAACTAGAATTTCCCTAAGTTTTTTTCTTGCTCCAATTCCTACCATCTCTTTTACTGTTCTGCTGATTTGCATCCTGTTATAAATACCTGAACTTTTTATTCTACCTCTCTCCCATTTTTGCTTAATTTTTTTTCTCATCCTTAACATGCTATATTTAAACCACTAGTCTTGAGATGTCCATCTCATTGTTCAACATCGTAGCCTTACACTCCAATACCAACTCATGAGACAAACCCAAAGCAAACTTTCTTATTTTAGCTCTCATGCTAGACACTAACTTCGGAACGTAGCGAGACAAATGATGGAATTTCAAGGCATATTTCTTCAGACTTATCTTATCCTACCTCAGATTTACAAACTCCTATGCCTTAGCTTTCCTCAACTCCTGAGGAAAAAAATGATCAAGGAATGCACCAAAGAACTCCTTCCACATAGCTTGCTATGAATCCACCCCCCTCAACTGCTCTTACTCCTCATATCACTGGTATGCCACGTCTTTCAATTAATATATAACAAACTCTAACCTGCTACATCAGTAGCATGCATTACCCTAAATATCTTCTCCATCTTATCAATAAATCCTTGAGGATCCTCTTCAACCTTAGAGCTAGTAAAGATTGGGGGATTCAATCTTATAAATTTCCCAACTTTAGTGACCTCAGAAGAAGGAGCAACAGACCCAACATGGTCCGACTGACCAGACTGAGAGGTCACCAAATGAGTAAGAAAATAAATGGACCAATGGAACTCCATATTAGAGATGCCACCCTGAGGCATTGGGGAATGAGTATCAACATCCCAAGAATTCTGAGGAGGACTAGTGAGAACTAGTAGAACTCCATAAAAAATAGTACGATCAGGAGCAGGGACCCTAGACCGGGTCTGCACTCTATACGTAGGGCGAGTTCCATCCACATTATCCTCAGGTAGGACAACGGGTCCTATAGAGTTTCTCTAAAAAATAGATCTTCGAGAAGGCATTATCTAAAATATGAGTAAATTGGAGTTAGGGAAATTCAAGACAACAAACTCTATAGCCCAAAAATAGAACAAAAAAAATCCTAGATGTTTTATAGCCTCACCCTTATAAGTGTGGAAAGCTACACACACATAACATAGACTCTATTCAGTTAAGCTTTGTGGACACCCAATGACCCTGAACCTGGCTCTGATACTAAGCTTGTCATGACCCAACCTGGGCCTAGTCGTGACGGGTATCTCAAGTCCACCAAGGACCAGAGACTACCCCCATAGCCTATTTAACTGAGTAAAATACTAATAATAACAAAGAGGAAGACAACGAGAGAATAAATATAAAATAGTTAATGTAACTATAGAATAATCTATAAGAGTCAACAACACTATCCAACCCACACATGCCCACAAAAGCCTCTAAACCAATCTGAATATCAAACTAGGTTGGGACATACCCCCGACCATGATAGTGACAATGACAATGATAATGTTAATGTAAACTCTTTAACTCAAAAATCTAGAAAAAACTAATGGAATGACCAAGTTTTCTGAAAGAAAAAAGCTCACCACTTCACCAAAAACCAATCGATGAACTAGATCATCTAACACTGTAGAGGGGTAAGAGATTTATCTTCGTACCCTATATTATTAAACAATGTAGCATCCCAGGATGATTAGTAGGGTAAGTGATAGAATGTTACTTAGGATAGGGATAAAATAATGCCATTTCAAAATCATGTCCAAACTCAATGTACATAGTTACATACAAGCATACATACATATATACAAAATGGTTGGATTGCCAACAAGGTCTAGAATGATATTTAAAACCATTATCCTGGACCGTGTAGCTCAAACCATACTAAAAACACCTATGAGCTATATGGGTTCGGCTCTCCCCATCGAAAGGGCCCCAGTTCGTGTTAGCCGCATAAACCAGAGAAATTCGAGGAAAGGCCAGGGAATCTATGACCTTAGCCATTATCATAATATATTTATATATATATATATGATCTTGGGAACATTTATATTTCCAATCACCAATATTCACCCATATTTGGACTTGTTCTAAGAGCTATAATATGCTATTTTGAGTGTAATTGAGCATTAAGTGCGTTCTTTATCTAATGGACATGATTAATGTTTGGAGGACTAAATTGTGATAAATTAGACATGATTGGACACATTAATGACATGCAAGGGTAAAGGAAGGAAACAAAATCATTGGAACATAGCTCAGAAAGGCAAGCCGAAAGTATGAACTTCTAATTCTTATAGTCATCGTATCGCGGAGAGGGACAAAAACACATTTGTCAAAAAACAATGAGGTAACACAATATTACCATGTCGTGGTGAGGATCCAGTTCCCAATTTTCAAATTCCAAAATGAGGGTGCGATATTACCACATCGTGGTAAAAGTCTAGTTGCCAGTTTTTCAAAGTCCACAGCTCAGCGCGTCGCGGAGGAAGATGAAATCACATTTATCAAAAAATAGTAGCTCTTTGTGTTTCCACCATGTCATGGTGATAAGCTAATTCATAATTGTCCAAAAATAGTGGCTCAACGCGATAACACTGCATTGTGTTGAGGACCAAAATCAGGAAAAAGTGCCCAGTTATGGTATTTGGTGCCCAGTGATGGCATTTGACACTATGGCGCGATGCGTTGATGAAAACAATTGGGATAATTTTGTTTTGCTAAACAAGAACGATGTGAAAACCTAATCCAAGTGGGGTTATGACTTGTATACTATAAATATAACGTCTTAAAACACGTTTTTGACATCTTGGAACTCCTAGATAGATTGGAACAACGTTGGAGGCAGCCATAACTTCTTTTTAGATTTTTATTTCTTTAATTTATCTTTATTTATGGTTTTAATCATTCATATGATTATTTGGATGTTGATTATGACTATGAGTGGCTAAAAAACCCTCTTTCCGGGGTTGAAGCCAAGAACATGAGTATGATTGTTTTAAATTAAGTTTGTTTGATTTACTTATCATTAGTGGTTGTTTGTTTGTTCTTGTTTTAACTATTTTAAGGATTCACGACCCTTAAAACATATCAATTGTCAACCTTGTAAACTCAGGAGAGGGAATAGGGAGATTGAACATGGAAATAAACAAAGTATGGGTTTTTATTCTTTTATGAAATAAAGAATTAAACTTAGCAACTAGGACATAGATGTACTTAGATGCCTTACTTGATTCAAACGTAGGATGATAGCTTTAAAATACTTAATTGGATTATTAAATCCCTGCTCAACAATGTAGTTGTAATGTCCAAATTAGGTAAATGATTAGAGGTCGAGAGACCATGATCATGTAATTAACCCTATGAATCAACAACCAAGATAAGCAAGTTAATGAATGAAATTCAATAACATCGTATGATTGTTCAAGGGGATTCAACCCTATTTTTTCTCCTATTTATTGTTTCAAGATCTTTACATTACGCATTATTTACTTTTCTCTAGTTATAAATTACAAACTCTCTTTTCGGTTACGCTTGCATCAACTAAATAAAAATTATGAATGAAAGTAGAATTATTATTGAATAAAGTCTCTATGGGATCGATACTTGGGTTCTTGAAGGTCACTTTACAACTTGATAAGACCATGTACACTTGTGTGTGCGCTTCGGCACTGTCAAGTTTTAGGTACCGTTGCTGGGGACTTGTTATTTGACAACTATTTATTTTAGTTTTGCTTTTAGATTTATTTGGTATATTTATGCTTGGTCTTGGTTTTGTGATTGCAGAAAATAGGTTTTAAGGTTAGGAAGCTGGGAAGGGATAGGGATTTGGTAGAACCAAGCCCCGAACCCAAACAACACTTCCACCAATGAAAGAGAGACGCAATTCGTCTTCTCCAATTTCTGAAAATAGAAGAAGACCAAGTAACTCCTGCTCCAATGGACGAGAAAAAAGTAGCACGTAGGAAAGTTAGGGAAGTGGTAGTCCCACTTCCGACAAACTTGACTTCTCCAATTCAAAAACCGGCTGCTGGGGGAAATTTCGAGTTAAAGTACAACATGGTACAATTTCTAATCAGCAGTGGATAATTTGTAGGGCTTTTATACGAGGATCCACAAGTCCACTTGCAGAACTTTATTATGCTTACTAACACATTCATTCCGACTGAGGTGAATACAAATTATGTGAGGCTGACATTATTTCCCCATTCACTGTTGGTGGAAGCAAAATTGTGGTTGAATGTGGAGCCAACAAATTCAATCACATCATGGGATGGCTTAGCCAGAAAATTCCTTATAAGGTTCTTCCCATCTGGTAAGACTGCGAGACTTGCAATGAGATAGTGAGTTTCAAGCAAAAGCCAGATGAAAACCTTTATCATGCTTAGGAACGCTTTAAGGCTCTTCTTTGGGATTGTACACACCATCAACAGTCCAATGAGGTACTTGCTTATATTTATAAAAGCTCTTGATCATAATACAAAGATTTTTCTAGATTCAGCCGCATGTGGTCAAGCGCTAGAATTGACGTATGATGAGCTGTACACATTGTTGAACTGCATAGTACAAGGAAATCCAAAATGGCATTCAAATTCTAGAAGTGCCATGAAAAGAATTGCAAGTGTATTAGAGGTGGACCAGTTCACTGCCTTTCAGCTCAGGTTGCAGCATTACAAAATATGATAAACACTCAATTCAACAGCCTAAAATTGGGATCTCCACAACCTACCACGACAGTCAATGTAGTTCAGCAAATGGGTAGCTGGTGTGAGGTATGCAAAAATAGTGGCTATTCTGCGACCATGTGTATTTCAAATCCAGAATCAGTAATGTATGTGGGCAATGCAAAAAGACCAAATTATGATAATGCCTACAACATGAAGTGGAGGAATCAGCCTTGGAATGCACAACAAGAGCAAATTCCACAGCCACAGGCCCAAACTAATCAGTCAATAAGCAACATGGAAGAGATGTTGAAGTAGCTTTTAGCTAATCAAGCATAGTTGACTGCGGACATGAGAAATTTGCAAATGGCCCAGAGAAGCTTAGAGTTGCAAATTGGACAGATATAACAAGCATTAAATACTAGGCCATAAGGTTGTTTGCCAGCAGATATAGAAAATCCAAACCAGGTCATGGCAATCACATTGAGAAGTAGTAAAATGCTTCAAAGAGAACCTCTAAAGACAACTAAGGAGGTAGATGCTGATGTGGTGACTGAATAGGTAAATGAAGAAGTAGCTGAAAAATCAAAGAAGTCTGAGTACTTGAAAGAAAAAGTTGCTGCAGAAGAAGTGAAGAAGATGCCACCACTACCCTTTCCTAAAAAACACATGAAATCGAATAAGGATGTAATGCTTAAGAAGTTCTTTGATACGTTCAGAGGACTTCACATTAACTTACCTTTATTAGATGTTTTGCAGGGTATACCCAAGTATGCAAAGTACTTGAGGGATGTGGTGGCTAATAAGGTTAAATTACAGAATGTAAGGGAGATAACACTCAATGAAGAGTGTAGCACAGTAATGACATAGAAAATCCCCAAGAAATTAAGAGATCCGAGGAAGTTTACTCTCCCTATCCAAATTACGAGTAAAATGGTCCATGCATTGAGTGACTTAGGGGCAAGCATAAATTTGATGCCCCTATCTTTGTTTGATATATTGGGCTCGGGAAAACCTAAATCGACCAAGGTGGTTTTGCAGCTAACAGACAGATCCATGGCATATTTGGAAGGAATCATTGAGGATGTCCTAATAAAGTTTAGTAAATTTGTTATTCCTGCTGACTTTATTGTTCTTGATTTTGTGGTAGATGAACAGGTACCAATTATCTTATGGCGTCTATTCTTAGCAACTGAAGAACCGTTGATTGATGTCAGAGAAGGCACACTCATAATGAGGGTAGATGATGAAGAGATGGTATTTGATATTTACAAAGCACCCAATAAAAATCCCATTATAAAGATTTATGTATGATCGATATTGTTGAAAGAGATGAGTGTGGGGCGGGTAGTCTATAAAAGACCCTTTGAATTACTTGATTGAGCGGCCTAAGCTAAAACTACTGCCTCCCAACATAATGAAAAGTGAAAAAGATATTGACCTTGAGAGTGCAAACTCAAGCGGTCAGAAACGCATGAGAAAATGGCTCCCAAAAGGGAGTAAAAAGATGAAGGAATACGGTTGAGTTGAGTTGGGACGTGCCGCAAAATTAAATTAGACGCTGCTTGGGAGGCAACCCAAGTTAAGTAGGTAGGATTTATTTTTAGTTTTTAGTTTTTATTTCACATAGTTTTTGTTTTTGATTGAGTCGCAGGTTAATGGGAAGTCTGAGTATGGAAAACCTGAGCTAAAAAGCATGGCAAAAATTGAGTATGGGGTCCCCTAGACCCCCTTTATGCAAAAAAATGCTACTAGCTAGTCCTAGAGGCCTCAGAAAGTATTTCTATCTTACTTTTAAAGTCACTTTGGGGACAAAGTAGATTTTTAAGTGTGAGGTGGGAAAATTCCTAAATTTTGGCTTAATTTAATTTTTTTTTGTGTAAGATATTCTTGTTGGTGCTATTTTTGATTGCATGGTGCAAGTGTTTTGTTTTGTAAAAGCATGTGGAATAAGTGAATTGCTATGTTTGAGACCTAGGCTCAAAGTTTTTGACTCTATTACTTATTGTCTTAAATTTGAATTCATGCTATTATTTGGTTAAGAGTCTATGATGATCCTATGTGAGTTAAACATGTGCCATGTGTGAGGTGAGGTTTTTTTTATATTCCTTGTTGCATGTGATGAATAGAACATGCCCGGTGTGTGTGCAAACCAAAATAAAGAATATGAGTTTAGGAGATGATTTAGGCATTTCTTTGATAGCCTTGTTTTATATCTTCTATTTGTCCTACCCCTTATGCATTATCCTAGTTAAACCCCATTGAGACTTTAGCTTATTTTATTTGGTAGCTCATATGTATCCTAATCCCCTTCTTTGATGGACCTTAAGTTGATCCAAAAGCTCCTAAGTGCTTTAATAAAAATTGATTTAGTAAGGAGTTTGAGAAATTGAAGAAGAAAAAGGTGAAATTGATGCTCCGAGGTAATAGTTATTGGTGTTGATAATTGATGTATGGTGGTTGGGAGTGATTAAATGGTGTTATAAATATTCTCATGATTGTAGAAAATGAGAAAAATTGAATCTTGAAGGAATAAACAAAACGTCCAACAAGTATTCGTGAAAATGCTTAAAAGAAATAGGGCAAAATAAAGGTGATGGGTGGATGGAAGAAGAGTAATTTGGTTGTTGGAGATTGGTTTTAAATGTATAATGTAGTGTATTAAATCTCTTAGAGAGGTTAGTCACTATTCCCAATAGTTCCAACCCGTACCTTAGCCTACATTATAACCCGGAAAAGACCTATTTGATCCTAAATTTAACACTCTGATATTAGTGGAGCACTACACTAAGGGAAAGACTATGGTTCATTATGTGTCACTTGTGAATTCCTTGTGATAGTGAGCGTAATTTGATTCTTGTACCCATTGTTATAAATTGCATTATTGTGAGTGATTATGGGTAACTCTCTTTTGTGAGGGCATATGTTTGATGAATATGGGTGATTCATGTGATAACATTGATTGAATAATAAACATGAGTTTTCCAACTAGGTTAGTCAATTATTGAGGCTATGATGTTTTAGAGTAGTGTTCTTGAGCTTTCAATTGTGTATAACATGCCTAGTGTTGTAAACTTGTATTCCATGGAGTCATTATAGTGCTAACTTGAATTTCTTATTTGTAGTAGAAGTGTGGAGGTTTTCCAGATCATGGTGTTTATATTTAAGAGTTGTTCGAGGATGAAAAAGGCTTTAAGTGTGAGGTGGTGATCTTGGGCGTATTTATATGTCCAATCACCAATATTCACCCATATTCGGACTTGTTCGAAGATCTATAATGTGCTATTCTGAGTGTAATTGAGCTTTAAGTCATTCTTTATCTAATGGACATGATTAGTGTTTGCAGGATGAAATTATGATGAATTATACGTGATTGGACAAATTAACGATATGCAAAGGTAAAGGGAGAAAACAAAAGCATTGGAACATAGCTCAGAAAGGCATGTTGGAAGTCAGAACTTTTGATTTTTGCAGTCACCGCATCGCGAAGAGGGACCAAATAGTGTTTGTCAAAAACCAGTGAGGTACCATGATATCACCGCATCTCGGTGAGGAGACATTTCCTAATTATCAAATTCTAGAATGATGGTGCGATATTACCGCATCGTGGTAAAATTCCAGTTGCCAGATTTTTGAAGTCCACAGCTCAGCGCATCGCGGAGGATGATGAAATCACATTTGTCAAAAACCAGTAGCTCTCCGCGATTCCACCGCATCACGATGATAAGCTAATTCACAATTGTCCAAAAATAGTGGATGAACACGATAACACTGCTTCTCATTAAGGACCAAAATCAGGAAAAAGTTCCCTATTATGGCATTTGGTTCCCAGTGATGGCATTTAACACTATGGCGCGATGCGTTGATGACAAAAAATGGGATAATTTTTCCTTGTTGAACAATAATGACGTGGAAACCTAATCCAAGTGGAGTTATGACTTGTATACTATAAATATAACATCTTAAAACATGTTTTGGACATCTTGGAACCACTAGATCGATTGGAACAACGTTGGAGGCTACCACAACTTCTTTTTAGGTTTTTATTTCTTTAATTTAGCTTTATTTATGGTTTTAATCATTCATACAATTATTTGGATGTTGATTATGACTATGAGTGGCTAAAAACCCTTTTTTCGGGGTTGAACCCAAGAACACGAGTACGATTGTTTTGAATTAAGTTTGTTTGATTTGCTTATCATTAGTGGTTGTTTGTTTATTCTTGTTTTAACTATTTTAATGATTTGCGACCCTTAGAATACATCAATTTTCAACCTTGTAAACTCGGGAAAGGGAATAGGGAGATAGAACATGGGAATAATCAAAGTAAGGGTTTTTATTCTTTTATGAAATAAAGAATTGAACTTAGCAACTAGGAAAGGGATGTACTTAGATGCATTACTTGATTCAAACGTAGGATGATAGCTTTAAAATCCTTAATTGGATTATTACAGCCCCACTCAATGATGTAGTTGTAATGTCCAAATTAGGTAAATGATTAGAGGTCGAGAGACCATGATCATGCAATTAACCCTATGAATCAACAACCAAAATAAGAAAGTTAACGAATGAAATTAAATAACATAGTATGATTGTTCAAGGGGCTTCGACCCTGGTTTTTCTCCTATTGATTGTTTGAAGATCTTTACATTACACATTGTTTACTTTTCTCTAGTTATAAATTACAAACTCATTTTTCGGTTATGCTTGCATCAACTAAATCGAAATTGTGAACTAAAATAGAATTGTTGTTGAATCAAGTCTTTGTGGAATCGATACTTTGCTTCTTGAAGACCACTTTACTACTTGATAAGACCACGTACACTTGCGTGTGCGGTTTAGTTCTGTAAATATATATATATATAAAGTGTGAACTATGCATATGGCCACTAAGGCCCCCACACCAGTAAACGTGGTTCTAGTATTGGCCCCCCCGGGACCTCCACCTTCTATGATGAGCTTCACAACCCTCTTTAAGCTCAATTAAAACATTTACACATAAGCCATCCAATTAACCAAGGAGTCATCCATTTAGGCATTTACTGATTGGTATCGTCATACCAATTAATTATGCTTGTAAGCCAATTCTATTATGCCAAACCAAAAAAATTAGCCATAAGACTCAAAAGTTCCAATTTTAAATCAGTCCATGGCCATCAAGACCTTTCAAAATCATTTTATCTATTTAGCAATTAACGCAATAAAATAGCTTAGTAAAGTGTGCAAAACTATGTAATTGTCCATATTTCAAAATCAATTATACAAGTGGGTTGAGGTTAATACCAATTCCAAACAATAAACAATAAATTTAGGGGAATCCATGACCTACATTCCATTCACTATGCCCATGCACCCGATGAGTTCCAAAATCCATCCATATAGCATAAAAAATGCATGTAAGCCATAAGAATACCATTTAAACAATAATTATCCAAAACCCTCAACCCAAATTCTAAAACCAAACATTATATGAATATCAAACCATTGAATGTCGAGGTAAAATACAAGTTTAGGGAAGAGATAGATGCCTAAAACCTCCAAGAAATTTTTAAAAAACCACACTTTTAGCCCTAGATGACCAATCCCTAGAAACCCTAGCCTTGCTCTTGATTGGGGAATCTGAGATAGAAGAGAGTGGTTATGTTATGTTTAATGGGTGGAAATAGAGCTAAGGGAATTTTTTTATGTAATGGGAATAGTGTAAAGAAAGGGAAAAGACCAAATTACCCTTAATGTAAAACATGCAGGAAAATAACTCCCAGTCGCTACGGGTCGAGTAACGACTCATAGTCACTGGTCCTAAGTTGTCACCATGACTCATCATCTGGGTAGTACCTAGGACCACCTCCACTGGTTTGGTCATGAGTCACACCCTATGACTCACGACCACACCCTATGACTCACGACCACACCATACCACTGGTAGGGTCGTAGTGTAATCCAAACAGAAACCTGGGAAATCTTTACTAATTAAGATATGATTGGTACCATATGACTCATGATGAGTAATAACGACACATCACATGAGTCGTCACCCGGGTAGTGTGTGCTCAACACACATGAAATTTTTAGAGGCCAAAACCTGGGTATTATAATACACTATGGGTGGGATCGCATTGTGTTTATTGTTGTTCTTTGTGGATCAACCAAGATATGCAATAGTTTGTGCTATCATGCAAATTTATTGTATTATTTGTTATCTGCTGGAAAATGTATTTCATAAGTAGTAAATAGCAGAATTCAACATGAGAATTAAGGAACGGACAATTCATTGTCCACCGAGTTTCGAATCTGTGTACTATTTTTCTCAATTACAGAAAAAAGTTCATGAGGATTAAGGTATTCCCCATCTAGACATTTTTTGTTCTTCTTAAATAGGTGGTTTTTGAGCTTAGGATCTATCGAAAATAGCCTCTACCTTATGGGAGCAGGATTTCATACACCATACACACACATGAAACACAACTAGATATAAAAAACCAACAATAAAAAGTAAAGGACAATCCAATAGATGAAACATTTTATACAAACAACCTAATACATAAAACATTCTATATAAAGGGAACTGAAAAAACTTGATTCATAGATTTCCAACTTTAGATGTTATTTCCTTTACTTTTGGAACTTCTTCAATTTCCACATTATTATACTTGACAAAAAAGGGAGTTGGTTATTACCCATGCCCCATTTATTATTCTTTTTTTTCTTATAACTTTCTACAAGATTGGTCTATTTTTCCTAAAAAAGTTATGACATCATAAAGAAAAATATTTTGATCCCATTATATTTCTCTAATGTGTAGACTAAGATGTATGTGGTAACAAATACTTAGTTAAGGATTCTCTGATATAGTATATATTATTGTTATCATCAGATTCACTACCCCTTAAACTGTGCTAGTTAATTTATGTACTAGGTGAAACTTCAGTACTCAAAGCTTTAGTATCATCACCGATTATAGCTGCTAAAACTGAAAGCGACCAGATTGCTAACTTACCTTTTACTTCAGTGGTCCAGATACATTCCTTAAAAAAATACACTAAGTTTTTGTAACCCCCTCCTCACATAGACAACATGTACTACCCATTTATTATTAACTGAAAAATATAATAACTTGATCAGTTTCAAATAGTATGTGATTTCACATGGCTTACCAAACATTGTAGTCCACTGGAAAATCTCGTAGAGATGAATTTTGTAAGCCTTCTAAGTTATCTTATTGATTTGGAATTTCCATTTCTATTGGCAAATCATAATTCATAGTACTTTAGTATTTCTTTAGCCTATAATTGTAGAGGAGTAATATTTGATATAGGATGCCTCCATAAAAAAATATTTGGTATGTGATGCTACCATATATCTATTTTATTTTTACTTCATGTGGGAAGAGACGATACAATTAATTTTCACATCAACATTTCTAATTTGAAGAACTAAATAGTAAACAAAAAAGCAACATCAAACATTATATCAACTAATATAAAGTTAGAATTAAAAGGAACAATTCTCAATTGACAACAAATTTTTAATAATGTGCTTGGACAACAAATTTCACTAATAGAGGATAGATACATTCACCAAAAAACATTGCTCAAAAGCGTACAATATGATTGATCGTTAAATGCTCTTGATGTGCATGCTCAATCACCATCATTATAGTGATTTAAACTGGCATATGTTCATATCTTGCTGCAAAATCAATTGAGGATTCTCCAAGAATTATTTATTATGTCAAAATAAGCATCTAAGAGAGTAAAGTGTTGTAAATATTACTAGAAGCCAATGTCCCCTCTTTGTTAGCTAGTGAACAAGAAAGATATGCCATTTAAATGCATCTTGACCAAATCACAAGTTCCCTAACTGAAAGAAATTTACCATTATTAACTGGCAATAAATCAATGCATACTACTGTTTGTGTTTCTGATATACCATTGCCCCTTTATTTTGATTATTTATTGTGTTAATCACCGTTAATTATTTTGCAGGCTAACAAAAAGATGGCAGAAAGACTAAATATACATGTAATCACTCCTGAAATATTAGACTAAATATATAAGGTGCAAGTTGAAGATATCTGCATCCAGGAAAAGACAGATAATGACAAATAATATATATGAACATAATCTTTCAAGATGAACAGGTAACTTCCTATTTTGAAAATCAAATAAACTACGTACATTTCTTACGTCTATCTCTTATATTATTACCCATGAAATTATCTTTAGGACAACCAAATAAAAGCAATTGTCTGTGGTGATGATATCCCCCCTTATCAAGATATGTTCTAACTATTCCATATGTATTGGATAACAGGTGCATGCGTACAACTACCAACATTGATATATGAAAGATCTTTGCATACATTTAAATGGATTATTGATAAAAATACCATTGTTGATCCAATTGTCAGAGATGACCCAGATAAAAATGAGTTTTCACCACCCAGAATGGTCAATATTATACCATTTCAGGATATCAACAATCAAGCCTCCCGATCTATCAAAGAACAACTTAAGACTGAAGAATACGATATGATTATTTTACTTTTTTCACCACTAAATATATGCTTCAACACAAGTTAACATGTTTTTTTCCCTCAGTAGATGTACTAGGAATAGTTGTCACCTGCTTTCCACTAAGATATGTTACAAACGTTCAGAAAAAACTGCAAGAACTCATTGTTATTGTATAACGCCCTGATTTTCTGGAACTAGGATGCCACACGGTGCTCATGATTTTGAAGGACCACAAGCTAACCCTCTGCTGGTACCTGTAACTGAGTACTGCAATAACTGTATAGAGATACTGAGTAATGCAAAAAACTGGAGAAAAACTTGCCATAAGGTTCAAAATATCTAAAATACTCAATACTGAAAACTGAATACTGATACATCTATCTGAAAATACTATAGCCTGAATGCCTCTAAACTGTCTGAATAACGAGTTGAAGGGACAGGTCCCCAACTAACTCTGTCTACTAAAATAAACAGAATCTAATGTAATACTAAAATAAGAAGCATCCTCGAATGATGATGACTCACTGCTACGTCTATTGCTTCTGACTGAGTCTGGACTGCTAAGGGTGCTCTGGATCCCGTACGTCTGAACCTATGGTATAAGATACCATAGTGCAAGAGAAAAGTATGTATTAGTACTTTGAATGTACTGGTATGCTAGATGAGGTAAGGCTAAATCCAAGGGCTTATACATGAACATAACTTAACTGGATAACATGAGAGTACTTAATAAGGATACATGCATGAATGCATACACTATAACTGAAATCGTAGTAACACTGAATACTAACTTCTGAGTACTTGAACTTTTGACAACTGAGTTTGCTACTACTGACATCTGAGTTCACTAACTTTGGACTACTGAATAACTGAATCTACTCATAATAATAATGATTGGCTATATCTGAGGTCAAGCCTATCTAGCGGGTGACCTCTGCATCTACTGATAGTGATGATGATGGATTATATCTAAGATCAGGCCTGCCTAGCGGGTGATCTCTGAATCTGCAAATAAAGATAATAACTAACTGAGTTTAAGATCAAGCCTATCTAACACGTGATCTCTGAATCTATGGAACTATCTAAGTTCCTCACTGAGCTGTTGACCGTATCTGATGGTCTAAGATCTGGAGAACTATTTGAGTTCTTGACTGAGACTAAATTTGAAGCTGAAACTATGGGAGTTCTCACTTAACCGACATGCCCTAATCTGAACTGGTGGGGTCCAACCTGTAACCCCAGCTGGAAGAGTATCAGTACCGTGCCGTGGGTAAAGACACTACTATGGTCAAGCCTCTCTAACGGGTGACCCTGAACAGGAAGTCAAGCCTAAGGCATTGGGTGACTCCTAAAAGGTATTCAAGCCTTAATCTAATGGGTGAATCTTGGTCGTGCACTGGTTACACAGTTCAAGAGTTCAGGGACTGATGCTAACGACTCTACCTCTCTAACGGGGAAGTCGTCGTCCCTGCACTCGCTCAGTGCTAGTTCCTACTCCCAACTGAAAGACACTAAAATGATTCTTAAACTGTATTAGACTAAGCTAAATATGTTACTGATCATCTTACTTGACTGATTTAACTGAGTTCACTTGATTTCGTTGTCTGAGAAACACTTCAAAATTCTACTTTCTGTTTGAATATTATTGAGTTTTGTAACTTACTAAGCTTTACTGAAATCTAAACTAAAATCTGAATACTACTAAGGTCAGAACTAGATACAGAACTGAGTTAGAATGATACGGAGAATGGATTGAACTAGTACTGAAATTACTGAATTTTCTTAAGTTCTATAGCTGACTGAATTCTACTGATCATAGCACGACTGAGATTATCTTGAGACTAACTCGGCTCTAAACAAGCAGCTAAGTTTTCTGGTATAAATACCCCCAGGACTCGATAGCATAAATAAATAATATAGGACCATACTTGAATATCATGACAATGGACTTTCACTCACAACACAATCAATACGATATCTCGTCAATCACTTGAATGTCATAAACATGTAAATGTATAGGGTATGCATACTAATATCTCAAAGTTGTTTAATAAGGAGTACACATGGATAAGAATGCATGAAACTTATCATAATACATTCACTAAGGAATTTCAACAAACGCTTGGCATGTACTAGTTATCACATAATTGGAGATTTCATGCTTAACATACTAAAAAGGCACTATTCTCTTTACTTAAGAATTCTATCAAACATATGGGGAACATGATTTGGTTATACCATAGATTCTGTACTTAATTATCATGAATACATCAATATCATGCAACTTGAAGGGGTTTTTATCATGAACATCACATAGTAGGATCAAAGCTTGGATCTTTGAAATCAAGTCATGAATTAAAACTCATCAACAACATGAACTTCAATTTCTATTCACAAAAATCATGACAATCTCATAAATATATAATCTTGAATTTAGAAAAGGATTCTTGAACTTCTTGGGTGAAAGGAACCCAAGAATCAACATCTAACATACCTCAAAAGCTTGAATATTGAAAGAGAATGACTTTTCTTAAAGGTTCTGGAATGGAAATCTTAATTCTTGATTACCTTGTGGAGAGTGTGATGGGGTCTTGAAGTTAATTGAGAAGAAACCCAAATTTGTTCTTGGGAACAACGAGGGTTAAGATCTTTTGAAACTAAATCACAATAGCTAAGAATATATTTTTGGCATTTTATGTCGTTGGGGTAAGGTTTAGGGTGAGGGAAAAGATCCAAATACCCCTATGAAATCACTTCCCAGTTGCTGAAATTTTCAGCTGATGACCAAGGCTGATAAGCCATCAGATCTGTGATAGCCCGTCATCCCAGGTCGTCACCTGAGAGCTGAACTTGATGGGTTTCTGTCTAAGTCTGCCGACATGGGCTGATAAGTCGTCAGATCTGTGATAAGCCGTCAGATCATGTCATCACTTAGTTTCCAGGATGACATGCTGGAGTAAAATGGATATAGCTTATTGCTCCGATATCGGATTTGGGCAAAATTGGTATCGTTAGAAAGATAATTCAATTATATATCTGTTGGTGGGTCATAAGATAAAAAATTCATAGTATAATAAGATATATACTTATTTGAAGTTGACTATACCAATATCCTTTCCAAGAATTTATTCAGTAAGGGATGTTTTGATTCGTCTAATAGCTAGGACGTATTTGAGGCCTTAATATACATCAAACTTGATCATAAAACTAATGAATCACTAGAATTTATTTCTCATAAGCTTGAATCATGGTTCTACTATCGGTTGGTAATCTCGGGGTATTACACATTGACACCAAGTATTTGCCAAAATTTCCAGCATTCTTATTGCTTTAAAATATAAAAATATACAATATATTAATTATTTTGTTGTACACAAAAAGAAAGTTTACACATTCACATTATGCGATGAAACTCTTACTGAAGAAGAAGAAGGCAAGAAGCTCCTTAAACAGTTTCAACAACATCCGATCATCTGTATTAGATATTAATGTAATTAATTTATGCATATCAACTTCTACTTTCTTCAATAACACCACTATTATTATAATTAATGTAGGCATATTATTGACAACAAAATTTAATACAACGATACTGATTGATCCACCTTATTTAGAATGCCTACAACTGCACTCATGGTATCAACTTACTCTACTCTACTTTGTACTAATGTCTATCTTATTATTATATTAAAATATTTAAAATACCAACTCAAATAAGGTTGTGGAAAATATTGAAATGCTAAACTCCTTTGCTGCAAGAAGCACATCCCAATCTGGATCTCTAATCTCTGCTCCAGTAGATGAATAAATAGTGGCAATCGCCACTATTCAATCACAACAAGACATTAGTATCCATTTTATTCATTTGATTCATAATTTGTATCAGAATTCACCCTTGTGATGGTAAATAACACCTTCTCCCATAAGGGCACACTTTCATTATTGAAGCAAAAATAACCCTGCCAAATTGCCTCAAATATTGTTATGTTTTAACTTGTCCAAACTGTCCACAAGAATTTAAAAGTTCAATGAAAAGAAAATTCTGATGTTTGAATTGTGATCAATGAAATATGTTGATTACTAGATACTTCTATTATGATATTCTATGCAAATTTAGCCACAATATCAATAAAATATCTCTTCTTATTAAGAAAATTATTGACACATATTACTACAAGTGTCAATTTAATATAAATCTTGAAGATGACACACACTGAATAATTGGGATAGTTAGTAACAAGGAAGGAGAAAGTTATTGTCTCTTACGATAGAACAAATATATGAGCTTGCTTCAATTGAGATAAAAAAATTGAACCATCCAATATAAACATCAACTTAATCATTCAATAAACAGAAAAACTAAATATATTTTTTGACAAAATGAGTCTCCGTCGATGTAGAATGATTAAATCAGACTGAATCAAAATTTATTCAGGATTCAAGTAACAAAATATTTTTCCACACTTATCGCTGAGAAACTCTACATTTTATTTTGTACTGAAAAAAGAGACATAATATATTATCTTCCTACACCATCCACAACTCACACCAAAGAAGGAAGCAAAAGATTTCATTTTCACTGCTGAACAAGTTGAACAACAAAATTAACAACATGACATGCTCAAGATGAAACAAAAAAATTAGCCACCAACGCAAATGAAAATAAAATAAATGTCACCAAAAAACTCTTTTCTTATTCTTTATCTCAATATTTATAATAGCTTTAATATAATTGCTATAATATTTTTTATCTATCTATATTGTGCCCTTTTTTATTTTTGGTAAACACATTTGCAGGTTGATCTATTTTTTTTGCAATCACTTTTGGATTTTGTGGAATAAAGGTAATAAATATCAATAATTTTTCATCTTATTTCCAATCCATGGTTATGTAAGTCTCTTTTAAGGCAGTTCTACCATAAACAATCTATAAATAAACAACTTTCTATCAATTATTCGGTGATATGAATGAATAAGCTTTTTCCTTCATATCTTCAATTTTTTCGTAACTTTCTTTTGTCACTTTATCATGAGTTTTAGTCTATGCACTTGATATTCTAACAATAGTTGCACTGATGAAACAAGGTAATCAAAATTACACCTTTCCTTCATTCTTTACCACTACTTCCCTTTATTCTTTACCACTGCTTTTACTTCCGCAGTTTGTATTAGCACCTACTCTAGTGAATCTTTTCTTTTTGCTCAAATTGTCTTCTATATATGTGACTTAAACATGCATCTGCTCGTGCTTGCAAGCATCATTCAACAATTGCATTTTTTTTATCATTTCTTGTGATATTATTGTTTGGTGTTTAGCTACTTGAACTTGCATTAACACTTTTAGCACAAAACTTAACTTATCTTTTATGCTTTGAATGCAAAATATATTTTACAGATTTTACTGTCATTTTCCTGCATTCATCATCTTTACTTTCCTCTATATATTCTGAAGATCATGATGCACTTTCACATTCATATTCTGAACTTGATCTATCATCCTCTTCACTGTCACAAACTTTTGAGGCTTTCATTTGTCATTAACTTTTTGAGAGTGTTGTCCATGACATCAATTAATAACCTTTTTCCTTTATATTCACAGTCTTTTGGCAACTCTCTTTTTTCACTTTCTCCTAAGTTTTTGTCTATGCGCTTATCATTCTGACAAAAGCTGCACTGATCAAACAAGGCAATCAAAATTACACCTTTTCTTTATTTCTTATCACTGCTTCTCTTAAGTTGAACATTTTTGTATTAAACAAGGTCAAATATTTGTACCCTCTTTATGTCATGTCTTATTTTTTTATGACTACTATTACTTTATTTTTTATTTTCATAGGTATTATTAGCTATAATGTTTTAATGCCCTGTCAATACCTTACTTATTTTATTGTGATGTGTGATTATTCCCCCAAAAAAAGAGAGGAATTTCTTGGATATTTATAGTGAAAAATAACTGCACAATCAAAAGTGGGGGGTATTACACAATAAATGCCTCTCTCAGTATTTCTATCTACTTTTTCTGATTGCTACCCAATTCCTTTATGCATCCGTGACAATTCACTATATAAACAACTATATAAAGAGGAAAAAAGTGGGTGAATAGTTTGGGAGTATTTATATTGCTGACCGAACTTTCAACATATCTTTATTTTTTGTACGTGTTGATATATGTTTCTTGTCTAATTTGTGCTACAATGGGCTGAAATAACAATAGAGATTCTCAAATAATGATCTGTTCTTGGTTTGATTTGACAAAAATAGAGCAAAGTTGGTTTAACTTAGATTGAAATGAATAGTTTTGGAGCATTTATATAGATGATCCTATTTCTCACATATAATTATTTATTTATCATGATTGGTACATGCTAATATATATGATTCTTGTTTAATTTGAGCTGGAAGTAATTATGGAGGAACTCATTTTTCCTCCATAAGAATGAATGCTTAACTGATTGAATGATGAAAGATTTATTCTTGTTTTAACTTGGACCGTTATATCAAAACTCTATTGTACGATATAGAATTCTGCATTTTGTTTTCTTCTTTTATAGAGAGGAGAGAACGGATATTTTTTCTATATTACTTTGACTGAAATTGATTAGAGTGAATAATTCTGATTATGCATCAAATTAAACTAACATCTCTCTTTACCTTTTTCTTGTTACTCTTTTTGATTCTAAATTATGTTCAAAGAGGTGATGATGAATTAAAAAACTATCTTCTTTGAAAAATAAATCACATATTTATCCATTGAACTAGAAATGGAATGTATCTTGGCTTGGTTGGTTAGATGGGTCTGTGAGAAGTGGAGAAAAAAGTTCCATCTTTGAAATTTCTTTTCTGTCTCACAAGGCTAATTGATGCTTACAACCAAAATCAACATTATCAACAACATGAACGATAAAATACCTAGTATATTCTGAGCCTACTCTATGACCTTGGTTTCATTAAAAAGGATCAAGCTTTTATGACTCAAGAAATAAATTCTCGAATTTGACAATCTATGAATTCTTTCACTATCTAAACAAGATTTTTTATGAGTAAATTCTAGGAATATGAACAAGAATTCCTATTTATTATTCTCTATGTTGATATATATATATACTGGTTATGTTATTGTTACCATATTCAGGGAATTTTGCATTTTTAAATATAAGAGAAGGTTTCTTTGTACTACGAAGGGTAGTTTGCGTAAATAAGACCAACAATGATGGTAATTATATAACTCTCTTGTCCATATGCTACTGGTGTATATTGGTCTTATTACACATGTTTTTACCTATGTACCATTTTTAAATTTGTGTGCACATATTTCAATCCATTTATGAATTGTCTTTTCCATTTCATAAATATTTCTTTTCCTTTCATGTAAAGACCTGAATTTTTATGAAATATGTGTTTTAGTATGATTTGACTATTTTAGCCCTCTTCATAGTTGCATTATGGTAATTCAGGGGTGCGGGTTTGATTGGCATGGTTTCTAATGTATTTTGGTGCTATTATGATTTTTGATGGCGTCGAGAACCTTGTATTCGAATTCAATCATTGTCTTTTAATTTGTGTGATAGATGAAAAATGGACAACGCCAACAGATCCAAAACATCAATTTTAGGGTTGTAATATATTTGGTATGATTTTATGGCTTTAAATCTCATTTTGACCCTCGATTTGGAAAGTTATGAATTTGGATTTCGGGGTCAACTTTGTAAAAATGACGTCTTTACAAAAATTTGATATTTTCATTGAGCTTTGGGCATTGAATTTGATAGGGTATAATAGTTTTCTTATGTTCACGAGATTCGAGAGAATCTCGAGGGCCTGCAGGGACTCGAAATGATCCAAAATCCCTATCTGGTGCACCCGCGATCACGATAGGTCCAATAGTCAAGATGTCACGATCATGAACCTTGCCTGTTATTATGATACCCCGGACAGACAAGATACCTCGATCGCAATCCGTGGTCCGCAATTGCATCTACTGAGTATAAATATTAAATTTTCATTATTTTTCACCATTTTTGAGACTTGGAGCTTAGTGTTTCATGGTTTTGAGCAACTTTCTCCATTTTTAAGCTTAGAAAAGCTCCATTACACCTATTTCTACTAATTTCTTCCATCTCTAACATTAGATTCTTATTTTAATTTTAATTTGAAAGTAGGAATTGGGGATTTTGGCTCCGAAGGCTCAAAATTATATTTCTTCAAATTAAGATCCAATTCAACACCTTTTCACTTGAATAATGTTCCTAATCTATAATTACTAGATTTTTCTCAATTTTCATCTTCAAAACAACTTCAAATCTGTATTTTAGTACGAATTTCAAAGGTTTTACCCTGTAAAGCTTAAAAATAGTTTTCCTTCTATTTTAACCTCATTTTTGACTCATTTAGTTTTCAAATGTAAACTCCTCAAAATATGGAGAACATATTTTTGAAATAAAGTTATGATTTTTCCTTTCTTTTTCAAAATCCATTTCAGGGGTCCGTTATGACCCCGACCCAAAACTGGACAATATGGGTGTTGTTGGCTTTCTTTTGATTTATGGATTCTATATTTTAACATTTTAGTTAATTTTTGATCCGTTCGAAAGGATTAAGGCCTTAGGATCAAAGTAAAGTGGATCAATTTCAGTATTCGAGGTAAGTTATGGCTTAACTCTTTTAAACTGGGATGAGTAGTTAATTTGTGTAGAAAATAAATGTTAAGGATGTGGGAACTAAACATAAAAAATAGCTATCTTATTGTGTTGAGCTCGTGTAGGGGACTATATGTGATATTATGTGGTGGATTTAGTGTATTATGTGTTATGTATGACTATGTAGGGACCTATGTAATGTTGATAGCCTATATACATGAGAGTAATTGTGTTTTTTGATTAAAATCATATTGTGGTAAAAATGTGTGTTATTATGTATTAATACTCTATTGGCATATGAATCATTTAGAAATTCATGATAGGTTGAAAATATTGAGTGGATATTTGGCTCATGTGACTAGCATATTAGTTGGTTGTGGAACTATTAATTATGGTTGGTTGAGAGAATTACATCCTCATATCATACCCATTCATGAAATAAATGGTACCACTGTGGAAATACTAAGAAACACTAATAATATCTTTTAAAACCCCTCCCCGAAGGATGTGCCAGGGAAGAAATGTTGTGACATTTTATAAAACCCTCCCTGAGGGATATGCTGGGGAGGAGATATGATACATAAATTGTATATAGGTTGACGAACCTCCATGAGTCCTACATCTTGTAGCTTTAGCTCCATAGGCGTATACAGAGACTGTGTGATGGTCTCAAAGTCTATACGATGGTCTTGAGGTTGTACAACAACCTTGTACATTACATCATCATCATCATCATGTTTATCATTTTTATTTTATTATGATTTTGATGTGATTGCATAATTTGTTTTGATTTATTACCTATATATTTCTATCTTTTCTTACTAATATGTGTTGTTTTTATATATATTGTTCTCCTTTTTCCTTTGATCATATGTAGTATAAATGTATACTCGTGTTCTTGTCTGGTGTTTTGTTGTATTATATATGGCTATTATATAACTGTTAGTGCAAACGGTGTGGTCTACTATTGTAGGATAGTTTCTAATTGTAGGTGACATGCCCTTCGTGTGTATTTTGTATGTTTTATTATCTACTTTGCTTAGTTATCCTATGATACCTGCTGAGTAAAAATGGACCGTACTCACGCCTACTACGCCTTTTTAATTCAGGTCCTAGTTTGAGTGCACCCTAGCTTGGTTGATTCGGGTGACTATTGGAGCTTTTAAGGTAGTGGTTGTTTTTAGTCATTTGAAGTTTACTTCAATCTTATATATATTATACTATATCTTTAGTGTATTTCAAAGATAGATTTGTATCCTATTTGGTTGTCCTTGTATTGGATTTTTGGATTGTATTAGTAGTTCTTACACTATTGACACCAGGTTTTGGGAATGTATGGTATGTTGGTCTAATTCTTTGTGCATTTGTGATATTATAGAGTTTGGCTTCATTCTAAAACCCTTACCTTAGGGTCATTATTTTTTTTCCCCTCGAGTATTAGTTTGGGTGATAGGCTTACTTGGAAAGGTTCTCCATGACAAGTTCCATCATGACCTCTTGTTTTTAGGTCATGGAAAATTAGTATCAGAGTAGTTAGGTTCATCATTCTTTAGGGTGTAAGAACGGAATGTCTAATACAGTCTCGTGTATTGGTACATAGACATTTTTATCTATCTTCGAGAGTTTATAGGATGTTTTTAGGAAACTTCCCTCATTTTATCCCTTATCATGCAAATTTATTTTATACCTTGTGATCTGAGTTGTGTTTCACTCTTTCTACATAGATGGTGTTCACTAGGTCCCGCAAAAGTAGAGGTATGAGCCTCGAGTTGTATACAGACTCGAGGGAGTAGACGGACTAGGGGAATCTCTCATGAACCTCAGGTTTAGAATATTGGGGGTTCAGGTTCAGCTCTAGCTCCTTAGAGTTCCTCTTCCCCAGTATTGGAGAGGTTTTTGGTGCATTTACTGACTCGCTCAGAGGGTTCTCCTTTGGTTATATTGGGTGTTCCTCCAATTTTGAGTATGGATCCCCTAGTTTCACCTACTTTGGTTTTAGGTACTCCTCAAACCTCGAGTACTATTCCTATTTCAGCACCGATATCTGAGTGTGGTATTTCAGATTGAGAGTTTAACCTTTATCTATATTTCCTTCTCAGATGGGATATCAATTCACTAGATTCATTATGCCTGCTCTTGCGGCGAGTATAGTTATGTCTTCTATGGATCAAAAGAGGTTTGAAAGATTTACTCATTCAGATCCCCTAGATTTAGTGTGGTTGTGGACGAGGATGCCTATGAGTTCCTTATTGATTATCGAGAGAAGTTGCATAATTTGGGTTCTCTTGAGTCGCATGGAGTTACCTACACTACTTATCAGTTGAGAGATATTTCTAGAGATTGGTGGAGGTCACTTGTTCATTGTAAACCTATTAATTCTTTTGAGATGATGTAGGATGAATTTGTTAATACCTTCTTTAAGAGATTTGTGCCTTACAGTCTGAGGTATTGGATGTGAGATAAGTTTGATCGCCTGGAGCAGGGCTCCATGACAATTGCAGAGTATGAGGAATACTCCCATGACTTGTCTAAATATTCTAATACTAGCATTTCCATCGGGTCTGAGAAGATTTCAAAGTTTGTGAAGGACTTAGACGTCTTTCTTTAGTTGGTTATGTCTCAAATAGTTGTATTTGGAGTGTTCTTTTGGAGTATAGTAGATCATATTGAGATGACTGAGGGTATTCTACGAGCATCTCAGGGAGGTGCCAAGAAGATATGGTGTTTTGGTAAGTTCAAAGGTCAGTCTTTTTGAGGTAGAGATTTTAGAGGTTCTCATATGTATCATAGTAGACTAGTGTATACAGATTTATAGAGTATGGGTAGTGGGTCTTCTGGTCCAGTAGTTAAGGGTAGATCCAAGTCCAGTGGTACCTTCTCCTCTTGAGTCAATCCATAGAGGTTGCTTTGTGTGTGATGAGATTAACTATTTAGTCAAGGACTTTCCCTGATATGTGATTAAAGCTACTCTTATTTCAGTTATTAGAGGTAGGGTTTCTACCAGAGGTGTGAGAGGCAAAGGTAGTAGAGCCTGTGGTTGTGGTCGTAGGGCTACTCAGCCAGTTGGTGGTCATGGATAATGCTATGCTATACCATCCATACCTGAGGTTGAGGCTTTAGATATTGTGATCACAGGTATTGTCCTTGTTTGTTTCAGATCTGCATTTATGTTATTTGATCTCGGGTCGACTTTCTCTTATGTGTCTGCATATTTTGCTTTGGGTATTGATTTTTTTAGTGAGCCTCTTGCCATACCTATTTGTGTATGTACCTAGTAGGAGGTTCTTTAGTAGTGGATCGGGTGTATCGATCCTGTGTTGTAACTTTTTCTAGGTGTGAGACTTAGGTAGATTTACCTATGTTAGTTATGGTGGATTTTAATATTATTTTAGGTATAGATTCGTTGGCTCGTTATCATGTTGTCCTAAATTATTTTGCTAAGACTGTGCCTTTAGCTTCATCGGGTGTGCCAATAGTAACTTAGAAAGGTATGCTTTATTTAGGTCCTAAGAGGATTATATCATATATCCAGGCTCGTAGATTGGTTGAGAGGGGATTTTATCTTATTTGGCTCATATTCGTGATACTAGTGTTGTTTCACCCCCTTCTCTGGATTATGTGCGTGTTGTTTATGAGTTCATAGATATGTTCCCTGTGAATTTTCCTGGTATGCCTCCGGATCATGATATTGATTTTGCTATTGATGTTGAGTCAGGCGCCAAGCCCATTTCTATTTCTCCATATAGGATGGCCTCAACTGAGTTGAAAGAATTTAAGGATAAGTTGCTAGAGTTATTGGATAAGGGATTTATTTGACCCAGTGTATCAACTTAGGGTGCGCTTGTCTTGTTTGTGAAGAAGAAAAATGGATCTATACGTATGTGTATTGATTATCGATAGTTGAATAGGGTGACGGTTAAGAAAAAAGTATCCTGTTCCTTGTATTGATGATTTATTTGACTAACTTTAGGGTGCCGCAGTATTTTTGAAGATTGATTTGAGGTCCGAGTATCACCATTTGAGGATTAGAGCTTCAGATATTCCAAAGATAGTATTTTGGACTCGATATGGTCATTATGAGTTCTTGGTCATGTCTTTTTGGTTGACCAATTCCTTTGCCACGTTTATGGAGCTGATGAACTGGGTGTTTCGACTGTATCTCAACTCCTTTGTTATTGTATTTATAGATAATATCTTGGTTTATTCCAATCGTGAAGCCAATCGTGAAGAGCATTTATGAGTTGTAATTCGGAGATTGAGGGATGAGAAGTTATATGCCAAGTTCTCCAAGTGCGAGTTTTGGTTGGAGTTTCTTTCTTTCTTAGGTTATGTGGTGACTAAGGAGAGTATTATGGTTGAACCATCCAATATTGCAGCGATTTGTGATTTGTTAGACCTGCTTCACCCACTGATATTTGGAGTTTTGTAGGCTTGGCGGGTTATTATCAGTGTTTTATTAAGGGCCTTTCATCCATTGCAGCTCCGTTGACCAAGTTGACTTAGAAAGAAGATTTCTTTTCAGTAGTCTGATGCCTGTGAGGTGAGCTTCCAAAAGCTCAAGGATTTATTGACTTCAATGCCTATCTTGACTTTGTCCAAGAAGGGTGTGGGTTTTACCATATTTAGTGATACTTTAGGTGTTGGGTTAGGTACTGTGTTGATAAAGGAGGTCAAGGTGATTGCTTATGCATCTCATCAATTGCAGCCTTATGAGAAGAATTACCCTACCTATGATTTGAAGTTCTTCATGGTTGTTTTTTCTTTGAAGTTATGGAGGCACTACTTGTATGGAGTTGATTGAGAGATTTTCTCAAATCAACGTAGTCTTCAGTACTTTTTCACCCAACAGTATCTTAATATGAGGCAATGTCATTGGCTTGAGTTGCTTAAGGATTATGACTTGACAATTCTCTATCATCCGGGCAAGGCTAATATGGTTGAAGATGCCTTGAGTTGGAAATCAACTAACATGGGTAGCTTTGCACATCTTTAGACACAGGAGAGGCCTTTGGCCTTAGAGGTTAATTCTTTATCTAACCAGATGGTTAGGCTTGATATTTCGACACCTAGGTGTGTTTTGGCATTTGTGGAGGCTAGGTATTCTTTAATTGAGCAGATTTGAGCTCATCAGTTTGATGACGGTGGGTTAAGATTGATTTGAGATAAGGTGTTAAGAGGCGAGGGTAAGGAAGACTCACTTGATTTAAATGGAGTTTTAAGGATTGGAGGCCGAGTTTGTTTGTCGAGAGTGGGTGAATGTATTAGATTGATTTTGGAAGAGGCCCATTGTTCCAGGTATTCCATCTATCTAAAAGTGATTAAGATGTATCATGATTTGAGGTAGCATTACTGGTGGGGTAGTATGAGGAAGGATGTGGCAGATTTCATAGCTCATTGCATTTGTTGTCAGTAGGTGAAGGCCGAGTATTTGAGACCTGGTGGATTGCTTCCTAGATTACCCATTTTTGAGTGGAAGTGGGAACGGATCACTATGGATTTTGTGATCGGATTGCCTGGCACTTCCCATGGATCTGATAGTGTTTGGGTCATCATAGATAGATTGACCAAGTCTGCACATTTCCTTCTAGTGTAGGTCTTCTTCAGTGCTAAGAGGTTGGCCTATATCTATATTCGCGAGATTGTGCGACTTCATGATATGACATTGTCTATCATATCGGAACAAACCTGTATGTTCACTTCTCATATCTGGAAGACTTTTCAGGATGAGTTGGGTATGTGGGTCGACCTTAGCACAACATTTCACCCCAGATTAATGGTCAGTTAGAGTGGACTATCCAAGTTTTGAAGGATATGCTTAGCGCGTGTGCGGTGGATTTTGGTGTCCAGTTGGGAGCAACATTTGGATTTAGCGTAGTTTTCTTATAATAATAGCTACCATTTAAATATTGATATGGATCCCTTTGAGGCTTTACATTATAGGCATTGTCGCTCTCCAGTGGGTTGGTTTGATGTTTTTGAGATTAGACCTCGAGGTATGGACTTGCTTCGCGAGTCTTTTGATAGAGTTTAAATCATTCAGGATAGACTTTTAGCATCTCAGAATAGGCAGAAGTGCTATGCAAATCATAAACTTCGTGCCTTCTGATTTGATGTTGGTGATTGTGTTTTCATTTGAGTTTCACCCATGAAGGGTGTGATGAGGTTTAGGAGGAGTGGCAAGCTTAGTCAAAGGTATATTGGTCCATTTGAGATTCTTTGGACTGTTGGTGATGCGACTTATGAGTTAGCTTTGCCCCCAGTTTTATTAGTTGTTCATCCAGTTTTTGATGTTTCCATGTTTTTCCGTTACATTTCAGATAAGACTTATGTCATTCGTTGGGAGTCGGTTCAGTTAGATGAGAGATTGTCTTTTGTTAAGTAGCCGGTCTCCATTTTGGCTAGGGATATTAGATGGTAGCATTCTAGAGTTATCCCTATGGCTATGGTCCAGTGGAGACATCGACCTGTAGATGAGGCTACTTGGGAGGTCGAGTTTGATATGCGTAGTTCTTATCCCCAACTCTTTGTTAATTTAGGTATTTCCTTGCCTTAGTTCGAGGACGATCTAGATTTTTAGTGGTGGATGATATAATGACCTAAATTTTTATGAAATATGTAAAATATGTGTTTTTGTGTGATTTGACTATTTTACCCCACTCCATAGTTACATTGTGGTATTTTGACTTGACTTGAACCATGGTTTTGTCGTAATGGGCATCTCAAGTCCAACAAGAACCGGAGACCACCCCCGATACCCAATCCAACCAACTAACATATACCCTGAGTCGGATGAATTCCAAACATATAACAAGATAGAGTAATTCAAACTGTAATGACCTTGGGATAAGTCTATATCCGAGCCCAACCCAACCAAGTCGAACCATCCAAACCAAACCAAAAGCCATAACATAATCATTCCATTCCATAACATACCCAAGTCCACAGTTTGTCCATACAAAGCCTCTAAAACAATCCAAGAATTTCCGGTCGGGACATGCCCCCGACCATAGCCAAAACCAATATCCAAGTTTTAACCAATAAAGACAAAAGAAAACTCAAAGCAAGAAATGGAGCCTTCCGAAGTAAGAAAGCTCACCACTTCAAGTCACACAAGCTTTCCTCGAATCCAAGTTACTGAGTAGGAGGTGTGATAGTATGACTAGTCCCTACATCGCATGGGGATACAACGTTCAAAGATAGTTAGCAGTTGGAGCAGTAGCATATAACTCAGGGATAAAGATAAAGTAATGCCATTATTCAAATACTAATCAACCAATGGATGTAACAAATGCAATACATACATATACATATATATCATGCCGGGATAGGGAACAAGATTAGCATGAACTTTGAAAACATTAACCTGGGCTATGTAGCATAACCGTTATATACCAAGGCACCCACGGGCTATATGGGCCCATCTCTCTCCTAGCTAGAAGGTCCCCAGTGCGAGTACCCCACGAACTAGAGAATATCCATATCCGTATATGCCCTTATAGGAGACTCGAACCTCCCGGCATAATCAAGGCGACTTATGAACCAATGTATACAATATGGGGGACTCGAACCACCCATTAAAATTTTCATTCAAGGGGCCCAAACATCCCGGTGATATAGATACCTGCACCGGCTAGCGCAGTTTCCAGTGTTAGTCTTTCGGACTCCACTTTCACGGCCCGACTACACATGATTAAAGCCAAATTAAAACATTCATTACACATACACAACCATTGATCCAATTACATACCAAAGGCATCCCGTTGGTATAATCATACCAACCCCACTTGCAAGTGTACAACATGCCATAACCGTTATCAATCAACTTTGGGACTCGAATCCATTGTCTAAACCAAGACATTAATTCTATTCAATATTTAGGGGCTTGAACCCATTTGGCCAATTAAACCACCAAGGTTACAATTCAAATCAATTTATGGCCACTAAGGCCTTCATAAAACCATTTACCAATCATCAATATTCATAGGCCAATGCCTTAGTTCAAAACACAATTCATATATGACAAGATTCATCTCATTGACATTTTCACAAATAGGTTGAGGGCATACCATTATCAAACCATTATTCAAAGCCAAAAACCATCATCTACATTAAAACCCGATCCCTTTATTAAACCACAATTCCCATGCACCCACATGTGCAAAACCATTATCACAACATGTATAATTATTATTTAAAACTTGAGGAAACAATACCCAACATTGTGCATTCAAACCCTCAACCATGGTTTTCTAAACCACCATTAATGAATCATGAAAAATATTTAAAACACATGATTTTTGTGAACTAACAATGAAGAAAGAGTCACATGCCTTATTCACGAAGATTAACGGAGAGATTTTGTTCTTTTAACCTCTAGATGAACACCTTGAAGAAACCCCATCCCAACTTTATTAAGAGCGTTTAGAGAGAAATTTAAGAGTGTTTTGATCTTCTAAAGTGAGTACTGAGAGGCCAAAATGTGTTATAGGACATTGGGTCTTAAGGTTTTGGGGTGGGAAATTTCTAGAATACCCTTAGCTTAAAAGCTATAAAAATAACGCAGGTGGGTACGATTTGGATTCCACACTCGTACCTATATCATATGAGTGGTACCCTCCATTCGTACCCTAGGCAGAAACTTAGACTACAATTTTATCCAACATACGACTTCATGGCCTAACTCGTATCAACATCATATGATTGGAATCCTATAGTTGTACCCTAGGCAGTACATGATCAATACGGCATACTATTTAACATACGATTGGCCCTACTCTCTCGTACCATCTCCATAAGAATCATAAGGAATCTTGTCGTACCTTAGATAGAAAATGTCCTAGATCACATTGTTTATCATACGACTTGGGATCCTAAGTTGCTAGCATAACATACGACTAGTATGCTTGATTTTTATGGTTCCTAGAGAGTTTAAAAACTCAGGAAATTTCTAAGGGTCAAAACTCAAGGTGTCTCAATTCTCCCTCACTAGGATCATTCATCCTAGAATGACGGGTAAAGGCAAGCACAAACACGATTTAACACATTATTACCCATCAAACTTGCAATTAACAAAGTTAGAAAACAAAGACATTAAGGAATCATCATTTCCTTTAAAAAAGCCAATAAACAAAGATGATAAGATTAACACATACCTTAAGCACGAATATCTAGAACAGAGAACAAATGTGGATACTTGGATTTTATGTCTTCTTTCTCTTTCTAAGTAGCTTCTTACACCTTATGGTTCCTCTAAAGAACCTTTACCGAAGACACATCCTTTGTCCGTAACCAATAAACTTGACGATCCAAGATCTCAACCGGGGCTACCTCATAAGATAAAGAATCTAAAATATCCAACCCTTCCAAAGGAATAACCGATGAAGGATCACCTACACATTACATCAACATAGAGACATGGAAAATCGAATGAAAGGAGATCAAACTAGAAGCAACTCCAACTCATTGGAAACATTACCAACCTTCTTCAAAATCAAATATGAACTAACATATTGGGGACTAATCTTCCCCTTCTTACCAAACCGCATCACTCCCTTCATGGGAGACACCTTCAAGAACAACTAACCAAGAAGCATAGGCCACCACCCTACCATGCTACATCAATACTTAACCAAGTCCCATACGACACACATTACAATACACTATAAAGCCATCACTACCCTCGGGTAGGGAAAAAACCAGAGATGAAGTCAACTTATCCATCAACTTCTCAAAATGTACCTTGAATCTCCTATAGTAACGAGCTAAACCCAAGAAGCTCCGAATATCAGTTGGAGTCGCGGGTCTAGGCCACTTCTTAACCACTGCAACCTTTTGTGGATCCACTATGATCCCTTCACTAGAGATAACATTGACAAGAAAAGTCACAACCTTCAACCAAAACTCACACTTTGAGAACTTGGTATACAAACGTTGATCCTTCAAGGTCTGCAACATAGCATAGAGGTGATCGACATGATCCACCTCACTCTTAGAGTATATCAGAATATCATCAATGAAGACAATGATGAAAAAATCTAAAAATTAATGGAAGACCCTATTCGTCAAATCCATAAACGTTGTTGGAGCATTGGTCAACCCAAAAGACATAACTAGGAACTCATAATGACCATAATGGGTCCTGAAGGCAGTCTTAGGGATATCCACTTCCCTAATCTTAAGCTAATGATAACTTGACCTAAGATCAATCTTAAAGAAATACTTTGCACCTTGAATCTTATCAAACAAGTCAGTGATCTTGGGAAGAGGATACTTATTCTTTACAGTCACCTTATTCAACTGAAGGTAATCGATACACATCTGAAGGGAATCATTTTTTTTACGCACGTACAACACAGTAGCGCCCCAAAAAGACACACTAGGACAGATAAAACTTTTATCTAAGAGATCTTTCAATTTCTCCTTAAGCTCCTTTAACTCAGTCAGAACCATTCTATAAGGAGGGATAGAGATAGGATGAGTGTCCAGAATAAGATCAATCCCAAAATCAATTTCCCTATATGGAGGAACAACTGGAAGATCATCAGGGAAAACCTCAGGAAACTCATTAACCACAGGAATGGATTCCAGAGAAGGACCTTCGGAGTTAAAATCTTTAACCTAGATCGAATGAGACAAACACCCCTTGGAAATTAATTTTTGGGCTCTAAGATATGAGCTGAACTTTTCCTTAGGCACTAAAGAACCCTCTTTCCATCTAATGACCGACTCATTAGGGAATTTAAACATGACCTTATGGGTCTGACAATATAAAGAAGCATAACACAAATACAACCAATCCATCCCCAATATGACATCAAAGTCAACCATATCTAACTCTATCAAATCCACAAGAGTTTATCTACCACTAACAGATACCACGCACCCTTATATACTCTTTTAGTAATCACAAATTCACTAATCAAAGTAGATATAGGAAAAGGGTCAAAAATAAACTCAGGACCAAAACCAAAATGCACAACCATAAATAGGGTCACAGAAGAAAGAGTGGACCCTGGATCAAGTAAACAATACACATTATCAGAGAAGTGTTTTGATATACCAGTAAAAACATCAGGAGATGCCTCAAAATCTAGATGAGACGTAAGAGCATGTAAGCGATTCTGGCCAATGCCGATACCAGAAGAAGAAACAGATGCAAAAATAACACTCTTTGGTGAAGGAACAAATGAATAGGCAAAAGGAACCTTGTTATCCCTAGAAGCCATTTTAGAATAATAGTCATACTGTATATGACCTATTTGACCATAATAAAAATATCTGTACTTCCCTTTCTCATAGAACCGATAGTTTGACCACCCATAAAATCTATAAGAAGGGTGGGATGGAGCCGACTGAGCCCCACTAGCCTAAGATTGGGCACCCTATGTCTGAAACCGATCGCTATATTGAGACCAATAATTACCCAAAAACTTTAGGTAGGGAGCACTAGACATGGAGAAAGAACCAAAACTCCTTACTTCTTCTTTGTCCACTTACCACCATCTCTACTACTAAGCTTAAAAGACCTAAAGTTCTACCCCTGCCTCTCACTAAGCTCAGCTTTCTTCCTTTTCTCTTCCTCCACTTGCTGCATGTATACCACTAACCTGGAGATATCCATATACTTATTTAACAAGGTAGCCTTATTCTCTAAGATCAACTTTCGGGACAAACCGAAAGCAAACTTTCTCATTCTAGGCCTCATGCTAGAAACCAACTTTAGAGCATACTGTGATAACTGGTGAAACTTCAAGGTAAATTACTTTACTAACATCTTACCTTGGTTCAGATTTAAAAACTCTTTTGCCTTTTCTTACTTCAACTCATGAGGAAAAAAGCGATCTAGGAAGCATTAGAAAAATCCTCCCATATAGATAACTCAACATCGTCACCTCTTGATTGATCCCATTCCTCATACCACTGGTATGCCACATCTTTTAGCTGATAGGTGGCAAACTCCATGTCCTTCAAATTAGTGGCATGCATAACACAAAAAATCTTTTCTATCTCATCTAGAAAACCTTGAGAATCCTCCTCAACCTTAACACCTGTAAAGGTCAGATGATTCAACCTCATGAACTAGCCAACCCTTATGGCCTAAGAAAATAGAGTAACAAGAATACCATACTCAGACTAAGAAGCTACCAACTGTGCCAACATATGGATAGATTGACAAAACTCAGCATTCATCACATCAAACTAAGGAGCTCGAGGAGGACTAAAGAGAACTGGCGAAAACTCCAAGACAATCAGGAACTGGACCCCTAGACTGGGTATAGACCCAATTAGTATAACGTGTCCCATCAATATTATCCTCAATTGGGATGGAGGAGTTTTTGTGATCTTTAGATCATCAAGGAAACATGATCTGAAAAATGAACAAACTGGAATTAGAGGAGAATTCAGGACCTTAGACTCTATAGATCAAAAATAGAATCCAAGAAAAATAAATATTCCGAAATACCTTACAGCCGATCCCGTATGAGTGTGGCATGATACACACTCTTAAAAGAGACTCTATTCCATGCAGATTTGTAGACTATTAATTGGCCATGAACCTAGGGCTCTGATACCAACTTGACATAACCTGAACTAGGGCCTTGTTGTAAGAGGCATCTCATGTCCAACAAAAACCAAAGAATACCCCTATACCCAATCCAACCAACTAACATATACCCTAAGTCAGATGAATTTTAAACATATAACAAGATAGAGTAATTTAAAATATAATGACTTTGGGATACGTCTATATCCAAGACCAACCCAACAAAGTCAAACCGTCCAAACCAAACGACAATCATAAGATAATCATTCCATTCCATAACATACCTAATACCATAGTTTGTCTATACAAAACCTCTTAAAAATCCAAGAATATTTGGTCGGGACATGCCCTCAACCATAGCAAAAATTGTACGATGGTCTCAGAGGTTGTGCGATGGTCTCGAGGTTATGCGACAACCTCGTGCATTACATCATTATTATTATTATGTTTATCATATTTTCTTTATTATTCTTGTAATGTGATTTCATATTCTATTTTGACTTGTTACTTATACATCTATATTCTTTTACTTGTACTTGATCCTTTCATATATAGTGTTCTCCTTGTTTCTTTGCTCATAAAAGGGCAGCCCAGTGCACTAAATCTACTGCTATGCGCGGTGTGGTATAAATGTATACTTGTGTTCTTTTATGGTTCTTTGTTGTATTATATATGGATATTATTAAATTATTAGTGCAAATGTGTGGGCTACCATTGTAGGACGTTTTTTAATTACAGGTGGCGTGCCCTTCATGTGTAATTTGTATGTTTTATTATCTATTTTTCTCAGTCAGCCTGTGATACCTACTGAGTATAAGTGGACCGTACTCATGCCTACTGTACCCTTTCAGTGCAGGTCCTAGTTTGAGTACACCCCAGCTTGGTAGATTAAAGTGACTATTGGATCTTTCAAGGTAGTGATTGATTTTAGGAGTCCGAAGTTTACTTCTATCTTATCTATATTAGTCTATGTCTTTATTATATTTCAGAGATAGAGTTATATCTTATTTGGTTGTCCTTGTATTGAATTCTCAGATTATATTAGTAGTTCTTAGACTATTGACACCAAGTTTTTGAAATGTATGGTATTTTGGTCTAATTCCACTGCATTTGAGATATTATAGGGTTGCGGTCATTAATGTCTTTTCCCCCCTTGTGTATTAGTTTGGGTGATAGACTTACTTGTCAAGGTTCATCATAACAAGTGCCATTGTGACCCCTTGCTTTTAGGTCATGACATTTCATTTTTACAGAGAGGGGATATTCGGTCTATATTCCATTCACTCAAGTTTACTTGGGTGAATAATTTTTTATTATGCATTGGATTACACATCATATCTATTTTATTTTTCTTGTTATTCTCTTAGCTTGTAAATTATGTTCAATGAGGTGATGAAGAATTAAAAACCTATTTTCTTTTAAAGATAAATTAGACATATACCTATTGCACTAGAAATGACTATATCTTGGCATGGTTGGTCAGATTGGGATGTTAGAAATGGAGAATAAAGTTCTATTTTTAGCATTCTTTTCTGTCTCATAAGACTAATCGATACTTACAACCATGTCAGTTTCTTTGGGAAACACTTTGGCTTTGTCTGAGAAAAGTGAAATTAGAGACTACTCCAAAACCAACATCAACAACAATATAAATAACAAAATACCCAGTAATGAATATTCCACTGAGATAAGTGTGCTTTACTGCTTAACTCTGTATACTACTTGACTTTGTATAGAATCACAAACTCAGTACTATATAGTTGTTATCATTAGATTCACTATCCTTTTTAATATGATAATTACTGTATGAACTAGATGTTTCTTCAGTACTCAAAATCTTAGTATCATAACCAATTATAGCTGATGAAATTGGAAGCCTGACCAGATTACTAACTTACCGCTCACTTCAGTGGTCCAAGTACAATCCTTAAACAAATGCTCCATTCTCACATACACAACATGTACTACCCTTTTATTATTAACTAAAAAATACAGTATCTAGATCAATTTCAAATGTTATGGTGTAAGAATATGATAGCTTTTTTAATTAATTAATAAATTGATTAATAAAATAAATGAAAGAAAAAATAAGGACAAAAAATAGTAAATTAAATGGTGGTCATAGAGAGGTGCCACATAGGCCAATCATGATAGAAGAAGATGCGACTAAATAACAATATATCCTACTATTATTGAAACACCCTTGGTTTGGAACCTTAGAAAATTGTCTAGATTCCTGGTTTCTGGACATCATACGACTTGTGGGTACCAGTCATATGATGGGGTACGGTTGGTATGCACTTGGTCGTATGCTAGCTAGTGTTGGTTGATGGGTTGAATTGGTTTCTAGAATGGGTACGACTTGGTGGGTACAAGTCTATGGTTGGTGACAGGTCGTATAGTTTGGGTTTTTCCTTCACTTAATTTAAGACTTAGTAACTTAACTTAGATTTGAGTACGAGTGTATCACCATGAGCCAAAAGATAGGGTATGAGTCATACCATTGACTCATATGGTAGACAATGTTCAAACTTTCTTTGGTTTTATCTTGCTAGGGATATAATTTTTAGGGTACTAGTTGTATGGTTGGGTATGACTTGGTTTGGGTAAGTTGTATGCTGGATAGTGTTGGGACCAATGGGGAGGCCTAGGGTACGAGTAGTGGGTACCACTCATATTGGAGGGTATTACTGGTATGGGGGAGTCGTACCATCTGCTGGGAATTTTAAGCAGTTTAAGTTGGGGGTAATTTGGACATTTTTTCACTTAACCACTTAAGGCCCCACGACTTATATCACTATTTGGTCATTATTTACCATATTATTTTAATCTAAAACACTTAAAAACTCTCTCTAATTCTCTCTAAGGCTCTTGGGTAAAAAATAGGCTAGAGTTTCATCTAGAGGATCAATTTGGGGCTTCCACGGGTGATTTATCACCATCATCTTCATAATGTAATCTATGTACTCCTCTCTCATTGTTAGTTCCAACTAAAGGCATGTTTTATACAATGTTTTCATGGCATGATTGGGGGAATGTCCCAACCGAATATTGTTTTTCTTTTGGTTAGAGTCATGTGTCACTACTATGGATTAGAATGGACGGTGTCGGTATTGGTGTCATCCTTAGTATCTGCATTTGTACCATTATACTAAATTTATGATTGTTCCATTCTTTTTTTTTATGTTATGGACATAAACTTGGTTTTTATATGGGTTTGGTTATGGTTATTGGTTGGCAATGGATGGTTGGAATTGCTTGGGTTGGTCATGGTTATAGACCTATCCCAGAGTCTGGTATCAAAATAAATTCTATCTTGTTATATGTTCAGAGCTCATCCAACTCAGGGTATGCATATTTGTAGGTTTTGTTGGAAAATAGGGGTGGCCGGCCCCTGGTCATGGATAAAATTGGGATGCTCATTTCGACAAGGCCTTAGTTTGGTTAGTATTGGTACTAGATCTTTAGATTTATGATCAATTGAGATTCCACAAAGCCGTGTCGAGTAGAGTCTCCTTTTAGGGTGTGTAGTGCACCATACTCATAAGAAAGAGACTGCAAGGCATTTAAAAAATGTTTAACTTTCTTGGTATTCTATTTTTAAGCTTGGAGTCTAAGTCCTGGAATCTTCTCTAATCCTTGTTTGTTCACTTTTTAAATCATGCCTCGACGATCTGAGATGCAAGGTAACTCTTTTATCCCAACTGGGGACAATATTGATGGGCACGATCTACCCAGGGGATCCATACTCGATCTAGGGGTCTAGTCCTTGATATTTCTAGAGTTCCACCAGTTGCTACTAATCCTTCTTAGGGTGAGGTAACTAATGTGAAATTTTGCCAATCGATTCATGTTATTACTCAGCTGGTTGTTGCTCAGTCTGAGCGGGATAATTTAGTGTTTCATCTGTTAAGGCCATAAGGTTTGTCCAGTTTATGAAGATGAATCCTCCTGCTTTTATTAATATGAAGATAGAGGAGGATCCTCAGGTTTTTTTTGGATGAAATAGAGAAAATCTTTAGGGTAATGCAGGCCACGAATGTGGAAGGGGTGAATTATTGCTTACTAGCTTAAGGATGTAGAAAAATAATAGTATGAGGAGTAGGATAGGGTGAGAGGTGATGTTGAGGAGTCAAATTTGTGGGAGACTTTCTCTAATGCTGTTTAGGATCGCTTCTTTTCTCAGGGGTTGAGGGAAGCGAAGGTGGAGGAATTTGTTAATCTGAGGCAAGTAAAAATATCTATCAAGGAATATTCCTTGAAATTTTATCAGCTATCAAGGTATGCTCTAGATTTGGTGTCTGATATGAGGGCAAGGATGAGAAATTTCACTTTTGGACTATCTCAGGATTTGATTCTTGAAAGCAAGATTGCATTGTTGATCAAGGATATGGATATTTCTAAGTTGGTGGTTCATATGCAACAGGTAGAAGAGGAAAGGAGGAAATTGACTGAGTTTGGGGAAAGACAGGGTAAGAAGTTCAGATCTTCTGAACAAGGTGGTGCTTAATAGAAAATTGGTTGGGATGGCGGTAAATGGCCAAAGAAGAAGTGGGGAAGTTCTGGTTCCTTCTCTACAACTAGTGCCCCTTACCTGAAGCAGTCGGGAGATAGGCATCAGCAAGATGGTGATAATTTCCCAGCACAGGGTGCCCAAACTCAGGTAAGTGGGGCTCAGTCGACCTTATCATGCTCTCCTTATTAGTTCTATGGTAGGTTGCATAGGGGAATCTATGATGAGAGGAGGGACATGTATTTGAAATATGGTCAGCCATGCCATATACTTAGAAACTTTCCAGTTGGTAAGTGTGCTTCAAGAGTGAGTAAGGCTCTGCTTGCTTCATCTTCTACTCATGCAGCAAAGGGTGTTTCTTCTCCATCAGTTTTTTTTGGTATTGGTACAGGTCGGAATAGGTTATATGCTCTCGCTACTCAGTAGGAATCTGAGGTATCACCCGATGTCATGGCTTGTATGTTACAACTCTTTTCTCGTGATGTGTATTATTTACTTGATATGAGCTCCACTTTCTTTTATGTAACTCCATATATGGTTGTATGTTTTGGGTTTGATCCTGAGGTTGTTTTGGGTCCTTTTTCTATTTCTACCTCGGTAGGTGACTCAATTATTGCTAAAAGAGTCTATAGGGTATGTGTGGTAGCTATTGGTAGCAAGCAGACCTTGGTAGATCTGTTTGAGCTGGATATGGTGGATTTTGATGTTATTCTGGGGATGGATTAGTTACACTCTTGTTATACGTCCTTAGATTATCGAACCCATAAGGTTGTCGTTAGGTTTCCTAGTGAACCAATTATTGAGTGGGAGGGTGGTAAAATAGATCCTAGAGGGAGGTTTACTTCTTATCTTAGAGCTCAAAGATTAATCTCTAGAGGGTGTCTCTATCATTTGGCCTGGGTTAAAGATTCTAACTCGGAGGGTCCTTTTTTACATTTGGTTTTAATGGTAACTGAGTTTCCTGAGGTCTTTTTGGATAATCTTCCTGGTGTTCCTCAGGATAGGGAGATTGAGTTTTATTGATTTGGTTTCGAACACTCATCTAATATTTATTCCTCTTTATAGAATAGATTCGGCTGAGTTAAGGAAACTCAAGGAGCAACTTAAGGATCCTTTGGATAAGGGTTTCACCCTTCCTAGTGTATCCTCGTGGGGTGCACCAGTGTTATTCGTGCGAAAGGAGGATAGTTCCCTTTGGATGTGCATTGATATCAGCAGTTGAATAAGGTAATGGTTAAGAACACGTATCCTCTCCCAAGGATAGATGACTTATTTGATCAGTTGCAAGGTGCTAAATTTTTTTTAAGATTGATCTTCGGTCTAAGTATCATCAACGTAAGATTAGGGAGGTGGATATCCCTAAGACAACTTTTCATACTTGGAATGGGCACATTGAGTTCTTGGTTATGTCATTTTGTTTGACTAATGCCCCGACAATATTTATGGATTTTATGAATAAGGTTTTCAGGCAATTTCTGGATCTTTTTGTCATTTTGTTCATTGATGACATCCTGGTATATTCTAAGAGTGAGGTGGATCATGCCAATCACCTCCATATAGTGTTGCAGGACTTAAAGGAGCAACAGTTGTATGACAAGTTCTCAAAGTGTGAGATTTGGTTGAATGTTGTAACTTTTCTTGGTCATATTATTTCTAGTGAGGGAATCATAGTGGATCCATAAAAGGTGGTTGTGGTTAAGCGATGGCCTAGACCTACGACTCCAACTGACATTTAGAACTTCTTGGGTTTAGCTGAGTATTATAGGTGGTTCATGGAATATTTCTCGATGAATGCTGCCCTATTGACTAAGTTGACTCAGAAGAAGTTGAAGTTTTCTTAGTCAGATTCTTGTGAAAGAAGTTTCAAGAAGCTGAAGGATAAGCTAACTTCATCTCTGATTTTTACATTGCCTAAAGGTAATGAGTGGTTTGTGGTTTATTGTGATGCATCTCGAGTGGGACTTGGTTGTGTTTTGATACAATATGGGAAGGTGGTTGCCTATACTTTTAGAAAATTAAAGGTACATGAGAGGAATTATCCGTCTCATGATTTGGAGCTTTTTTGTGGTGGTTTTTGCTTTGAAAATTTGGCGGCATTATTTATATGGAGTGCACGTAGACATATTTTCTAATCATAAGAGTCTACATTATGTGTTTACTTAGAAGGAGCTAAATCTCAAGCAGGGGAGATGGCTAGAGTTTCTCAAGGATTATGATATGAGTCTTCAGTACTACCCAGGTAAAGCTAACATGGTTGTTGATACTCTTAGAAGGTTGTCCATAGGGAGTTTAGCTCATATAGATAAGGAGAAGTGGGAATTGGTAAAGGATATTTACTGCTTAGCTAATCTTGGATTTCGTCTATTGGACTCCAGTGATAGTGGTATGATGGTACAAGAAGTGGTTCGATCATCTTTTGGTGCAGAAATCAAGGAGAACAAAATTCGAGATCTAATCTTAATAAAAATCAAGGGTGATGTTGTTGGTCAAAAGGTGATGGTGTTTGAGATTAGTGGTGATGGTACCTTGAGGTACCAAGGAAGGTTATGTGTTCCTCATGTTGATGGTTTATGATGAAGGATATTGGCCGAGGTGTATGAATTAAGCTGTGTGGTTCATCCCGATTTGATAAAAATATATCATGATCTCAAGGATATGTATTGGTGGAATGGTATGAAGAGAGATGTGCTGATTTTGTGGCCAAGTGTATGGTGTGCCAACAAGTCAAGGTTGAAAAAATAAGGCCTGGAGGGTTGTATCAGTAAATTAAGTTTCTTGAATGGAAATAGGAGGTAATCAATATGGATTTCATTACCGATCTTCCTCAATCTCGAAACTAATTTGATTCGGTTTGGGTCATAGTGGATTGGATGAAAAAGTCCACTCACTTCTTGCCAGTGAGGACTAACTTCTCGGCTGAGGACTGTGCGTGGTTGTATCTTCATAAGATTGTAAAGATGCATGGGGTACCTCTTTCAATTATCTCTAATCATGGTACACAATTTTCATCTCATTTCTAGTGGTATTTTCAGAAAGGGTTGGGTACTGAGGTTAGTCTGAGTACTGCTTTTCATCAGCAGATGGATGGGTAAGCAGAGAGGACTATTTATACATTGGAGGACATGTTTTGTGCGTGTGCCATTAATTATGGTGGAAATTGGGTTGAGCATCTACCTTTGGTAGAGTTTGCTTACAATAATAACTATTATTCTAGCATTAGGATGACCCTCTTTTGAGGCATTGTAAGGTAGGAGGTTTTTATTTCCTATTGGGTGGTTAAAGCTTCGTAAGGCAGATATGTTCAATCCGTATTTAGTTTATCAGGCTATTGAGAAGGTAAAGGTGATTCGATATAGGTAGGCTTAGGGCTTCCCAAAGTCTCTAAAAGTCCTATGCAGATGTAAGGCATAGAGACTTGGAGTTTGAGGTTGGGGATAGTGTATTCCTAAGGGTATCTCCCATGAAGGGAGTGATTCGGTTTGGTAAAAAAAGAAAGCTCAGTCCCCGGTATATTAGACCTTATGCGGTTTTGTGGAGGGTTGGTAACGTGGCTTATGTTCCAATTCTAGTTTTGGGATTCATTCATCCGGTATTTCATGAATCTAAGTTGAGAAAGTGTCTTGGTGATCCTTCTTCAGTGGTTCCTTTGAAAGGATTGGGTATCTCAGATTCTCTGTCTTATGAAGAGGTCCCAGATGATATATTGGATCGACAGGTTCATTGTTTATGGACCAAGAAAGTGGCATCAGTTAAGGTTTTATGGCGGAACTATAAGGTGAAAGAGGCTACATGGGAAGCGCAAACAGACATGAAGTCCAAATATCTACAATTGTTTTCAGCTTCAAATATTCGTACAGAAGGTATATATCCTTGATCACATCTTTGTTTTCTAACTTTGATAAAGGTTAGATTGATATTTTATAATGCAAATGAATTGTGCTTGTGTTTGACCTACATTGTCCGTCATTCAAGGATGAATGATCCTAGTAGGGAGACTGAAACACCCTGGGTTTGGACCCTTAGAAAATTTCCCAGATTCCTAGTTTCTTGGCATTATATGACTTTTGGGTACTAGTCACATGATGGGATATGGTTGGTATGCTTTTGGTCGTATGCTAGCCAGTGTTGGTTGGTGGGTTAAATTAGTTTATGGAATGGGTATGACTTGGTAAGTATGAGTCGTATGGTTGGTGATGGGCCGTATGGTTTGGAGTTTCCTTCACTTAATCTGAGACTTATTAACTTAACTTGGATCTGAGCATGAGTGGATCACCATAAGCCATAAGATAAGGTACGAGTCATACTATTGACTCATATGGTAGACAGTGTTCAAACTTTCTTTGGTTCTACCTGCCAGGGATACGGTTTTAAGGTACAAGATGTATGGTTGGGTATGACTTGGTTTGTGGTAAGTCGTATGCTGGATAGTGTTGGGTCCAAGAGGGAGGCATAGGGTACGAGTGGTGGGTACCACGCGTATTGAAGGTTGCGACTGGTACGGGGGAGTCGTACCATCTGACGAGAATTTTAAGCAATTTATGTTGGGGGTAATCTAGATATTTCCCCAATTAACCACTTAAGGCCCCACAACTTATATCACTAGTTGGACATCATTTACCCTATGATTTTAATCTAAAACACTTAGAAACTCTCTCTAATTCTCTTTATGGCTTTTGGGTAAAGAAAGGCTAGGGTTTCATCTAGAGGATCATCTAGGACATTTCTTGCAAGCTATAGTCGGTATGACGATACCACTACTTATAACATTGGTTAATAATAATAGAATAATGGTTTGGTTGGATATTAATGGTTTAAATTAGGAAATAATGATGGGGTGTGATAGCTAACCGTGAAGGTGTGAGTCCAATGGACGGATACTGGAAATTCATGTTTTTCGACATGAGAGTTGGTCATAGCGACCATATATGATACTATGAGTTACATGGAAATCCTCTAAGTACATTATACAGATGTATCATGGAGAGCGAAAGGTACTTGGGAATCCCCTACTCTTATGGTATCTCTAGTTCGTGCGGCTAGATACATCAGGGCCCATTCAGAGGTTTACACATGACCCATATAGACCGTGGATGGTTCTAGGATGGTTAAGCTACACATACCCAGGTTAATGCTTTTAAATGCATGCTAAACCTAATTCTCTTTCTCGGTATGGTAATATATATATATATATGGTTGTATGCATATGGTTGGTTTACTTGGTTTTACTGAATCTCATTATTTTATCTTTATCCTAAATTCATGCTAGTGTTCACCCGTTAACCCATCTTTGGGAGGTTATATCCCCACGCATGAAACACCTAGGGTTTCTAGCTCTTAAAAAATTTCCTAGATTTCTGGTCTTTGGATAGGATACGACTAGGGGAAATGACTCGTACACTGGGACACGAGTGGTATGGGTTAGTCATATGCTGACCAGTGTTGGTTGGTAGGTTGGATTTGGTTTTTGGAATAGATACGACGTGGGTGGTATGAGTCGTATCGATGGATATGGGTTTTTTGGTTACTTTATTTAATCTTAGGCTTGGTAACATAAGTTAGATCTGAGTACAAGTGGCTTACCAAGAGCCGTAAGCTAGGGTATGAGTCATACCATGGACTCATATGGTGGTATGTATTCAATCCTCTTGGGATTCTATTCTGCTAGGGGTTCGGATCATTGGTACTAGTCATATACTTGGAAACAACATGGTTTAGGGTGAGTCGTACCTTGGACAGCGTTGGTTCCAAGAGAGATGGCCTTGGGTATGAGTGGTGGGTACCACTCGTATTGGAGGGTGCGACTGGTATAGATAGTTATACCCACCTGATGAGATTTTGGGGATTTTAAGTGAGGGAAATCTGGTCATTTTCCCACTTAACGTAATAAGGCCGCACGACTTACATTCCTATTGGGAAGTTATTTGCCCTATTATTCTATTCATTAACACTTAGAAACTTCTCTTAAACACTCTACAATTCTCTCTAAGGCTTTTGGGTAAAGGAAGGCTAGGGTTTCATCTTAAGGATTAATTTGGGACTTGTGTTGGTGATTTCTCTCCATCATCTTCTTGGTTTAAGGCATGTTCTCTTCCTCCATTGTTAGTTCCAACTAAAGGCATGGTTTTATATAATGTTTTCATGGTTTGATTATTGTATGGTTTTGGGTTTACAAATATAATTTGGGTTTTTTGGTTTAAATGCTTGGTTATGGTTTTCCCATGTTTTAACTATGCTTTTATATGCTTTAGTGGTAGTTTTGGATAATTGATTGCATGGGAATGGTTATTTGGTAATTAGCTTTGGTTTTGGAAATACTATACCCCCAATATGTTTGATAAAATGCCTATGAGAATGTTTTCACTACATTGTTGGATTTTAATGGAACTTATGCACAGTTTAAACTTGGTAATGGAACCCTAAATGGTTAAATGGTCTGGAATGGTCAAAATGGAATGGTTTTGGTTTAACAATCATTCCTGTGGGGTACAATGGAATCCCCCAAGTAAGCATAATAAAGGAACACTTTTGGGGTACATGGGACTCCCCCAAGTTAATAAGTAATGTGATCTATGGGTACATGGGACTCCCTTGATCTCAAAAAGGTTTGGCTAAGGATAATACATACAAGGTATAGTTGGTATAATGATACTACTATGTATAGCCTCGGTTAATAGCAATAGTTTGGTTAGTTGGAAATGGTTGTAATTGGGCAATAATGGCGAGATGTGATAAATATCCGCGAAGGTGGGATTTCAATAAACGAACACTAGAAACTCATGTTTGCCAACATGAGGAGTAGGGCATGACGATTCTTTTATGATACTATGAGGTACACGGAAATCCTCTAAGTACATTGTACATATGTATCATAGGGGGTGAGGGTACTTAGGAATCCCTTACTCATATGGTATCTCCGATTTATGCAGCTACATGCATCGAGGCCCATTCAGGGGGTTACACTAGACCCATTAGCCCGTGGGTGGTTAAGGATGGTTAAGCTTCACATACCCACGTAAATGGTTTTCAATGCATATTAAACCTGGTTCCCTTTCCCGACACGGTTATATATATGTATGGTTTCTATGCATGTGGTTGGTTTACTTGGTTTTACTAGTTGGCAATATTTTATCCTTATCTTGAATTCATGCTAGTGTTCACCCGCTAACCCATCTTCGGGTGGCTGTATCCCCAGGCAATGCAAGAATCGGCCCATCTACTTCTCTTGCTTAGCTATCAGACATTTGAGATCAGCTACTAGATTGAAGTGGTGAGCTTTCATCTTTACAGAAGGCTCTATTCCATGGATGTTATTTCATACTATGGTTCATTTATGGATATTGGTTTTGGCTATGGTTGGGGGCATGTTCCAACTGAATTTTGGTATTCTTTTGGTTAGAGGCTTATGTGGAAGTACTATAGGTTTGTATGGGCGGGATCGGTAAGGGTGTCAGCCTTAGTATTGGCATTGGTATTAGGGCTGACACCGATTGACTGTATTATTGGTTGTTCCATCCTCTTTTATTTTTGGATTATATATAATTATTATGAAACTCATACGGTTAGGGTTTGGTTGATTTAGGTTATCAAATGGGTTCGGACGGTTGGACTCGATTGGGTCGGTCTCGGTAATAGATCTATCCCAGAGTTTATAATTTGCATCATTATGCTACTTGTTATATGTTTGAAATTCAGTTAACTCAGGATAGGAGGCAGGTGGTTGGGTTGGGTAGCGAGGGTGGTCACCAATCCCGATTGGACTTGGGATGCCTATTACGATAAGGTCCCTGGTCGGGTCATGTCAAGTTGGTATCTGAGCTTTAGGTTCAGAGTCAATTAGGAGTCTACAAAGTCGTGTCTAGTAGAGTCTCTTTTAGGGGTGTGTAGCGTGCCACACTCATTACAGAGAGTCTACAGGACATTTAGGAGTGTTTCACTTTCTTGGTATTCTATTTTCAAGCTTGGTGTCTAAGTCCAAGAATTTTCTCTAATCCTTGTTGGTTCACTTTTTCAGAGCATGCCTCATTGATCTGGAATACAAGGAAATCCTTTTGTCCCATCTAGGGACGATGTTGATGGAGTACGTCCTACATCTGGAGGTCCTATATGTAGAGTTCACACTCGATCTCAGGGTCCTATCCTTGATTGTTCTGGAGTTCCTCCGATTGCTACTAGTCCTCCTCAAGGTGAGGTGACTAATCTAAAATTTTGTTAGTCAATTTATACTATTGCTCAGTTGGTTGCTTCTCTGGCTGAGCGGGATGCATCTGGTGTTCTATCTGTGGAGGCCACAAGGGTTGGCTAGTTCATAAAGATGAATCCTCTTACTTTTACTGGTGTGAAGGTCGAGAAGGATCCTCAGGGTTTTTTGAATGAAATGGAGAAGATATTTAGAGTGATGCAATCCACTAATGTGGAAGGGGTAAAGTTGCAACTTATCGGCTCCAAGATATTGCGTACCAATGGTAGAGAAGTGGGATAGGGATAGCGGTAATGTTGAGGAGTTGTCCTTATGGGAGGCCTTTTCTAATGTTTTTCTGAATTGCTTCTTTCCTCAAGAGTTAAGTGAAGCAAAGATGGAGGAGTTTGTAAATAGGGAAAAATATCCGTCAAGGAATACGCCTTGAAATTTCATCAACTGTCAAGGTATGCTTAAAATTTGGTGGCTGATATGAGGGCAAGGATGAGAAAATTCACTTTTGACTATCTTGGGATTTGATCCTTCAAAGTAAGACTATTTTGCTACTTAAGGATATGAATATTTCAAGGTTGGTTATCCACATGCAGCAGGTGGAGGATAAAAAGAGGAAATAGGCAGAGTTTGGGGAAAGACAGGGTAAGAAGAGCAGGTTCTCTGAGCAGGGTGGTGCTCGGCAACAGGATGGGTGGTTGGGATGGCAAAAAATGGCTAAAGAAAAAGTAAGGGAGTTCAGCTTCCTTCTTTAGTTCTATTACTTCTTACTCAAAGCAGTCAGGTGACAGGTGTCAGCAAGGTGGTAATAATTTTTTAGCACAAGGTGCCCAATCTCAAGAGAGTGGGTCGCAGTTGGCTTTTGCATGTCCTCTTTGCCGGTTATGTGGTCATCTTTATCAGGGCTTTTGTGATGAAGGGAGGGAAAAATATTTTAAATATGGTCAGCCAGTCCATATGCTCAGAAACTGTTCGGTTGGAAGGGGTGTTTCGATAGTGGTCAAAGCTCCAGTTGCTTCATCTTCTGCTCCTGCACCTAGTGGTGCATCTTAGACGTCTGCTCCTATTTCTGGTACCGACACTGGCCGGAATAGGTTGTATGCTCTTGTATCTCAGCAGGAATCTAAGGCATCACCTGATGTCGTTACTGGTACATTAAAACTCTTTTCTCGTGACGTGTATTGTCTACTTGATACAGGGTCCACTCTTTCTCATGAGACTCCATATATGGTTGCATGTTTTGGTTTTGATCCTGAGGTTGTTTCAGATCCTTTTTCTATTTCTATCCTGATAGGTGACTCAGTTATTTCTAAAAGAGTCTATAGAGGGGTGTGGTAGCTGTTGGTACAAGCAGACCTTGGTAGATCTGTTTGAGCTGGATATGGTGGATTTTGACATTACTCTAGGGATGAATTGGTTACTATTTTGTTATGCGTCCTTAGATTGTCGGACCCATAAGGTTGTCTTTAGGTTCCTTGGTGAACCAGTTATAGAGTTGGGTTGGTTCCTTAGCTCTTAGGGGGAGGTTTATTTCTTATCTTAGAGTTTGGATATTAATCTCCAAAGGGTGTCCTTATCACTTGGTCCGGTTTAAAGATTCTAACTCGAAAGGTTTCTTTTTGCATTCAGTTTTAGTGGTAAATGAGTATCCTGAGGTTTTTCCGAATGATATTCCAGGTGTTTCTCTGAATAGGGAAATCGAGTTTGGTATTGATTTGTTTTTGGACACTCGTCTAATATCTATTTCTCCTTATAGAATGGCTTCGGCTGAGTTGAGGGAACTCAATGAGTAACTTAAGGATTATCTAGATAAGGGGTTTATTCGTCCTAGTGTATCACCTTGGGGTGCACCAGTGTTGTTCGTACACAAGAAGGATGGTTTCCTTCGAATGTGCATTGACTATCGGCAGTTGAATAAGGTAACAATCAAGAACAAGTGTCCTCTTCCAAAGATAGACGACTTGTTTGATCAGTTGCAAGGTGCCAAGTTCTTTTCTAAGATATACCTTCGATCTGGGTATCATCAGCTCAAGATTAGGGAAGAGGATATCCCTAACACGGTTTTTTGTACTCGGTATGGGTACTTTGACTTCTTGGTTATGTCGTTTGGCTTGACAAATCCCCCGATGACATTTATGGATTTAATGAACAGCATTTTTAGGAAGTTCTTGGATCTTTTTGTCGTAGTGTTCATTGATGACATTTTGGTGTATTCTAAAAGTAAGGTGGATCATTCCAATCACCTCCGTGTGGTGTTGCAGACCTAGAAAGAACAACAATTGTATGCCAAGTTCTCCAAGTGTGAGATTTAGTTGAGCATTGTAACTTTCTTGGGTCGTATTATTTCTAGTGAGGGGATCAGGGTGGATCCTGAAAAGGTGGTTATGGTTAAAAGGTGGCTTAGACCCATGACTGCAACAGACATTTGGAGATTCTTGGGTTTGGCTAGGTATTATAGGAGGTTTGTGGAAAGCTTTTCTTAGATAGCTGCTTCTTTGACTAAGTTAACTCAGAAGAAGGTAAAATTTTCTGGGTCGAAAGCGTGTGAAGGCAGTTTTGAGAAGCTTAAGGATAAGCTAACTTCGACTTCGATTTTGACATTGCCTGAAGGCAATGAGGGGTTTGTGGTTTATTGTGATGCATCTAGGGTGGGACTTGGTTGTGTTTTGATACAGCATGGGAAGGTAATTTTCTATTCTTCCAGACAGTTTAAGGTGCATGAGAGGAATTATCCTACTAATGATTTGGAGCCTTTGGGAGAGATTTTTGCTTTAAAAATATGGCAACAATATTTGTATAGAAGTCATGTAGATATCTTTTATAATCATAAGAGTCTACAGTATGTGTTCTCTCAAAAGAAGCCAAATCTCAGACAACGGAGATAGTTGGAGTTTCTTAAGGACAATGATATGAGTCTTTACTATTATCCAGGTAAGGCTAATGTTGTTGCTAATTCTCTTAGATGGTTATCCATGGGGAGTTAAGATCATGTGGATAAGGAGAGGTGGGAATTGGTTAGGGATATTCACCACTTGGGTAATCTTAGAGTTCGTCTCCTTGACTCCTAGGATGGTGGTGTGTTGGTACAGGAAGCGATTAGATTATCTATCAGTGTAAGATTAAGGAAAATCAAGTGTTAAATCCTATCTTGATGAAAATCAAGAGTGATGTAGGTGGTAAAAAGTTAATGGTATTTGAGATCAGTGGTGACGGTACTTTACAGTCCCAGGAAAGTTGTGTGTTCCTAAAGTTGATGGGTTGCAACAAAAGATCTTGGCTAAGGTTCATGAATTGTGCTATGTTATTCATCCCGGTTCTACAAAGATATATTATGATCTCAAAGAGATATATTGGTGGAATGGTATGAAAAAGGACGTGGTTGATTTTGTGGCCAAGTGCATGGTGTGTCAACAAGTTAAAGTTGAGCACAAGAGGCCTGGAGGGTTGTATCAATAAATTGATTTGCCCGAGTAGAAATTGGGGGTGATCAATATGGACTTTGTTACCTGTCTTCCTCAGTTGCGAAATCAATTTGATTTAATTTGGGTCATAATGGATAGGATGACGAAGTTTGCTCACTTATTGCCAGTGAGGACTACCTTTTTGGTAGAGGATTATGTGAAGTTGTATCTTCGGGAGATAGTAAAGCTGCATGGGGTACCTATTTCAATTATCTCTGATCATGGTACACAATTTTCATCTCATTTCTTGCGGTCTTTTCAGAAGTGATTGGGTACTAAGGTGAGTCTGAGTACAACTTTTCATCCTCAGATGAAAGGGCAAGAGGAAATGGTTATTCAGACATTATAGGATATGCTTCGGGCATGTGTGATTGATTATGGTAGCAATTGGGTTTAGCATCTACCTTTAGTAGAGTTTGCTTACAACAATAACTATCATTCTGGTATTGGGATGACCCATTTTGAGGCATTATATGGTAGGATGTGTAGATCTCCAATTGGATAGTTTGAGATAGGTGAGGCAAACATGTTTGGTCCAAATTTGGTTTATCAGGCTATAGAAATGGTGAAGGTAATTTGGGATAATCTTAAGGCTGCCAAACTCGCTAAAAGTGATTTGTGGATGTAAGGCGTAGATACTTGGAGTTTGAGATTGGGGATAAGGTGTTTCTAAAGGTATATCCCATAAAGGGAGTAATACAGTTTTGTAAGAAGGGGAAGTTCAATGCCTGGTTTGTCGGTTCTTATGTGGTTTTGCAGAGGGTTGGTAATGTTGCTAGTCAATTGGATTTTCCTTCTAGTTTGAGCTCCATGCATCCGGTATTTCATGTCTCCATGTTGAGAAAGTGTCTTGGTGATCCTTCTTCAGTGGTTCCCTTTGAAGGGTTGGATAACTCGGATTCTCTATCTTATGAAGAGGTCCTAGTTGAGATACTGTGTAAGACCCCACAAAATTCTAAGCTTAACTCAATCCTTTAAAGCTTGAAAAGAGGTCCTAGACTTAGAAATTTTCAGCTAAGTGTTTATACTTAGAAGCATTTTAGCCTTCGTAAGTTAGCGATCCTATTTGACGACCCTTATGATTTTAAAGTGTCGAGTTTTAGGTTGATTCATGGTCAGGAATGTAAGTAGGTCACTTCGGGTGAGTTTTGGATTTTTCAGACCTCGTTTGAACTATGTTTGGGTGACCAAAATAGTGGGCCAATGCGATCTCTACATGACGCATCATCCATCGCGTCGACAGATAATTTCCCCTAGCTTTTAGTGCAATTCAAGTGAACCAATGCAAACTAAACGCAACGCGTTGGTCATCTTATTGATGCCATCGATGCGGCGCAATGGTCTGTGCATCACTAGACATGTTTTCAGTCATTAAAAGCCCACGTCTAGAGGGGTATTTGGGTCATTATCCCACCCATTTTCAGCCCCAAAACATAAATTCAAATGACCCTAGAGGCTAAATTGCTCACTTTCTTTCAAATTCTCACAAATTTACTCAAGAACAAACCCTAGGGCTTTTAATTTCAAGAGAAAATCTTCAAGAACAAACCATCAGTCTTCACGAATTCAAGCATCAAGGTATGTGAAGTGTTTATCCAAGGGTTTCCTTCCACCCTTGGAGTTTAAGAAACTCTTTTAAACTACAAGTCAATTGATTTCATGAATTCCATGTGGGATTTGAGTGTATTCATGATTATGATATCAATTGTGTTCTAATCCATCATTTATTTCAAGTTTCATGTGAAATCATTTATCATGTGTGTAGTATTATGTGAATTCATGTTAAAAGCCCTTGATTTTCGAATTGGGATTTGAAATTATGATACCTACATGTTGTTTAGTATCATATGCATAGATTATGTTCCCCAAGTGCTTGATAAATTGCTCATATAAATTAAATGTGAAAATCATGACATGCTAGCATATGCACAAGCTTGTATCTTACAAGTGTTTGATAAAATGCCTCTGTGAACGAGTTGTGAGCAAGTGAACATTGTTATGCTTTTCAATTTTATGGTATGCTTTACTTTTCATGCTATTGAGTCCTGGGGGTATTCAATACCCAAAAATCTAGCTGCTTACCTAGAGTTATAGTAGTTATAAAATAGTCTCAATAGCGTCACGAATAGTAGTACTCAGTAATCATTCACAGTCTTAGTTCATCAGTTCAGAACTCAGTAGTATTCTGTCAGTCAACGGGACCCAGTGAACTCAGTTCAGTTCAGTTATACAACACGATCAGTAATAGTTCAGTTTAGCCTAGTACATTTTAGAAATCAATTCAGTGTCTATTCAGTTGGGAGTAGGATCTAGGACCGAGTGAACCCAAGGATGGGGACTCACCTGCCAGTAGAGGGTGTGATCCTTAGAAGTAGTCCTTGTATTCCAGAACTATTTAGCCAACATAGGTTGAGATATAAACCTACCAGTTGCGAATTGATAAGGTGTTCAACCTTCTAATTGAGGGTACCACCATTCTCGTTCAAAGCACCTGCCAGATGAGGGTGACTTAGTGTTTGTCTTTACCCATGGAATAGTACTAATACCCTGCTAGCTGGGGTTATAGGTTGGACCCTAATAAGTTCAGAGAGGGGCATGTCGGTTAGATGATTACCTCCCACAGTTTCAGTTTCAGTCTCAGTATAGAACTCAATTGAGTTCTACAAAGCTAGGACTATCAGTTACAGTCACCTAGCTCAGCATAGAAATCAGTTCAGTTCTACAGAATCAGGTTTGTCATAAACAGTCTCTCAGTTAACAGTAATTAAGTTATCAGTAAACTCTGATATCAGTTATTCAGTTATCAATTATTAGAACTCAGTACTCAATGTTAACATGATCTCAGTTACAGCATACATAGCTATGTGCATAGTATTGCATAATCAGTATATATACAACAGTCTCACGTATACATGTACTCTGATTCAGTTATATTCATGTTACTCAGCCAGTTATTATTCATACATACGAACCCATTCATTCAGCCTTACCTCGCTTAGCATACTAGTACATTCAAAGTACTGACGCATACCTTTCTTTTGTGCTATGATATCTTATATCATAGGTTCAGATGCACGGGCTCCTGATCGCACTTAGTAGTCCAGCCCATCAGCAGTAGACTTAGTGGTGAGTCCTCATAGTTTGATGACAAAGTTATTATTTCATTATTTTAGTACGTTTTTCAGTAGTTAGAGTTAGTGGGGGGCTTGTCCTATCAACTCCACTTTCAGACAGTTCAATTAGAGGCTTATCAGACTAGATTATTTCAGACAGACATTCAGATTTTAGTTTTTCATTATCAGTATTTGATGTCCAGATATGAACCTTATGTCAATATCATCCCAATTTTCCCATTTTATTATTATTATTATTCAGATATTGCAACAGGTACCAGTCATGGGCTAACTTGTGGTCCTTCGGGATTCTGAGCACCATGTGACATCTGGGGTGTAGACTAGGGGTGTTACAAACTTGGTATCAGAGCCTAAGGTTCAACAGAGTCCAAGGAAGTCTGAAAGCCGTGTCTAGTAGAGTCTTGTACATGGATGTATAGCGCGCCACACTTATGGACAAGAGGCTACGAGGAGTTTTAGGAAAAGTTTTCCTTTATTCAGTATTAATATCGTGCGAGTAGGCATAAGCTCAAGATGCACTCTCAGTATAATCCTTTTCTTACTTTTGTCTGCATAACATACCTCTCCAAAAGAACAACAGAAGAAGAATAGGAAATCATCCAGCACCTCAGCCCGTTCAGGCAGATCCCCTGGATGAGCACGTCTCCCATGCTAAATTCAGAGCCGATGTCACTACCCTAGACAATTCCACTGTATCTTAGATTGAACGGCCAGTTACTATTTAGGCCATCCTAGTGGCTAAAACTGCTGCAGCCAGAATTTGAGACTTTACCCGAATGAACCCCCCCAGTTTTTATCGGGTCAAAGTCAGATGAGACCCACAAGAATTTCTTGATCAGGTGTAGAAAGTCACAGATATTATAGGGGTGATATCTAGTAAGAGTGATTAGTTGTCCGCATATCAGTTGCAGGATGTGGCTCACTTATGGTTCAAGCAGTGGAAGGCAGAGAAGGCCGCAGATGCAGGGCCCGTAGAATGGGAGAAGTTTGCCACTGCTTTTCTGGATAGGTTCTTCCCACTGGAGTTGAGGAAAGCTAAGGTTCTGGAGTTCATTAATATGAAGCAGTGCAATATGACAGTAAAAGGGTATTCTCTTAAGTTTACACAGTTAGCCAGATACGCTCCTCATATGGTAGCAGATAGCAGATCTAAGATGAGTAAGTTTGTATCTGGTATGTCTAACAGTGTGGTCAAGGAGTGTAGGACTGCAATTTTTATTAAGGAGATGGACATATCCAGGATGATGGTCCATGCCCAACAGATAGAGGAGGCTAAGAATAAGGAGAAGGAGAGAGAGAATAAAAAATCTGGAACAAGTAGCTTCAACTTTTCTCAACCTAAGTCAAAAGGCAGAAATTATTCTCAATTTCTCCTGAAATCTTCAGCTCCATCTCCTTCCTCAACCAGTACTCCAATGTCAAAATTCATAGATGGCAATAAAGATAGGGCACCAGGCCCTAAACCTTAGGGTAGTGTTAGCAGTGCCCGAACAAACCCTCTTTGCCAGAAATATGGTAGAAACCACCAAGGTGTCTGCAGGTCTTGTAGTGATGTATATTTTGGATGTGGTAAGACAGGACATAGGGTTAGAGATTGTCCTCAGTCAGGTTCTCAGGGTCAGTATAATTGTCCTTTAGCTCAGTCCGATTGCCCGAATCAGCAGGGTGCCGCTTCCAGTGCCACCAGTGGGTAGAACCCAAATAGGATTTATGCACTTTAGTCCCGAAAAGTTCAGGAAAGTTCTCCTGATGTGGTCACTGGTACGTTATAATTTTATCATTTGCATGTTTATGCTTTGCTAGATCCAGGAGCTTCTTTGTCTTTTGTAACTCCTTATATAGTTGTTGACTTCAAAGTCAGTCCCGAATCCTAGTAGTGCCCTTCTTAGTCTCTACCCCAGTGGATAAATCTATCATAGCTTGACGGGTATTCAGGAACTGTCCGTTTATGGTATCTTAGAAAGTCACTTTAGCAGACTTAGTAGAATTAGAGATAACAGATTTTGATGTCATTCTCGAAATGGATTGGCTTTATTCATGGTATTTTTCAGTTGACTGGAGAAACTGAATTGTCTATTTTAAGTTTCTGAATGAACCTGTCCTTGAGTGGAGGGGTAGTACTTCACCACTTAGGGGTCAGCTTATTTCTTACCTTAGGGTGAGAAAAATGATATGTAAGGGATGTGTCTATCATCTTATTTGAGTTCAAGACTCTAGTTCAGAGACCCCTAATCTGGAGTCAGTATCAGTACCATGTGAATTTCCTGATGTGTTTCTCGAAAATCTTCCTGGGAATTCTCCCAAAAGGGAAATTAACTTCTGAATCAACCTTCTTCTAGATACTCAGCCCATATCTATTCTATCATACAGAATGGCACCTGCAAAACTCAAAGAGTTAAAAAGAACAGTTGAAAGATCTCCTAGATAAGGGGTTTATCAAACCTAGCATTTCCCTGTGGGGTGCACCAGTTCTATTCGTGCATAAGAAAGATGATTCTCTCAGGTTGTATATAGACTACTATCAGCTAAATAAAGTCATGGTCAAGAACAAGTATCCACTTTCCAGAATTGATGACTTATTTGACCAACTTCAGGGTGCCAGTTACTTCTCCAAGATAGACCTTAGATCAAGCTATCATCAGCTCAGAGTCAGAGAATGTGATTCCAAAAATAGCTTTCAGAACTCGGTATGACCACTTCAAATTCATAGTCATGTCATTTGGTCTTACCAATGCCCCAACAACCTTCATGGACTTGATGAACCACGTGTTCAAGTAGTACTTAGACATGTTCGCCATAGTTTTTATTGATGACATTCTTGTCTACTCCCGCAGTGAACATGATCATGCAGACCATGTCAGAATAGTGTTACATACCCTCAGAGCCCATTAGTTCTTCGCCAAATTCAGTAAATGCGAATTTTGGCTAAGGTCATTAGCTTTCCTTGGCCATATAATTTCGGAAGATGGCATTAGAGTAGATCCTCAAAAGACCGAAGCAGTGAAAAACTAGCCCAGACCCATCTCTCCGTCAGATATTAGGAGTTTCTTGGGTTTGGCTGGCTATTACCGATGGTTTGTCGAGGGATTCTCATCTATTGTATCTCCTATGTACAGATTGACTCAGAATAAAGTCAAATTTTAGTGGTCAGATTCTTGTAAGAAGAGTTTTCAGAAGTTGAAGACTTGACTCACTACAGCCCTCATTTTGACTTTACCAGATGGCTCAGATGGGTTTGTGGTATATTGTGATGCTTCAAGAGTTGGTTTGGGGTGTGTTTTGATGCAGAGAGGTAAGGTCATAGACTATGCCTCTAGACAGATTAAGACATATAAAAAGAATTAACCAACTCATGATCTTGAGTTAGCAACTGTTGTTTTTTCCTTAAAGATTTGGAGGTATTATTTGTATGGGGTACATGTGGATGTGTTCGCAGACCACAAAAGCCTACAGTATGTGTTTTCTCAGAAAGATCTAAACCTGCATCAGAGAAGGTGGTTAGAGTTATTGAAAGACTATAATATAAGCGTTCTATATCACCCGGGCAAGGCAAATTTAGTGGTTGATGCTCTCAGTAGGATGTCTATGGGTAGTATTGCTCACGTGGAGGATAATAAGAAGAAATTAGTTCAGGAAGTTCATCAGCTTGCCCGACTAGGTATTTGCTTAGTCGATTCAGCAGAGAGAAGTGTGTGGGTGCAGAATAGTTTAGAATTATCTCTGGTTTCCGAAGTGAAGGAAAAGTAGGACAGAGATCCCAGTTTAGTCAAGTTGAAAGAGTCATTTAGAGAATAGAAAATAAAGGTTTTTTTCCAAGGGGGAGATGGTGTGTTGCGTTTCTAGGGTCGCCTACGTGTGCCATGTATAGACGACTTGAGGCAATGAATTCTTTTTAGAAGCGCATGGTGCGGGTTACTCTATTCATCCAGGGGACACTAAGATGTACCGTAATTTTCGGGAGATTTATTAGTGGAGTGGGATAAAGAAAGACATTGCAGAGTTTGTAGTTAAGTGATTGACGTGTCAGCAGGTTAAGATCGAGTATTAGAAGCCTGGTGGTTCTATGTAAGATTTCAGTATTCCCACATAGAAGTGGGAGGAAGTGAATATGGACTTTGTGATGGGTGTTTCTAGTACTCATCGATAGAACAATTCTATTTGGGTCATTATAGACAGGATGACGAAATCATTTCACTTTTTACCAGTCATACCTCTTATTCAGCTGAGGATTATGCCAAGCTCTATGTTAGAGAGTTGGTTAGATTGCATGGAGTTCCTTTGTCCATCATCTAAGTAGAGGTACACAGTTCACCTCTCATTTTTAGAAAGCCTTCCAAAAGGGTCTTGGTACCCAAGTTCACCTAAGTACAGCCTTCCACCCTAAAAAAAATGGTCAAGAAGAGAGGACTATTCAGACTTTGGAGGATATGTTAAGAGCATGTGCCATTGAATTTATGGGTAGTTGGGATGACCACTTGGCCTTGATTGAGTTTGGATATAACAACAGTTATTATTCCAGCATTCAGATGGCTCCGTCTGAGGTACGTTATGGGAGGAGATGTAGATCTCCCATTGGTTGGTTTGAAGTAGGTGAGGCCACAGTGGTAGGGCCTGATTTGGTATTTGATGCCTTAGAAAAAGTTTAGTTGATCAGGGAAAGACTTAAGACATCTCAGAACTGACAGAAATCGTATGTGGATATGCCAAGAAAGGATTTTGAGTTTGAGATTGGTGACTATGTGTATTTTAAAATCTCTTCTATGAAAAGGGTGAAGAGGTTTGGCAAGGAGGGGAAACTCAGTCCCCAATATATCGGTCCTTCCCGAATCCTCAGCCATTTCAGAAAGGTAGCTTACGAGCTTGAGTTGTCTTCAGACTTACCTTCAGTACATCCAGTGTTTCATGTCTCTTTTCTAAAGAAGTGTATAAGAGACCCAGCAGTGGTAGTCCCATTAGATGGTATAGATGTTCAAAAAAGTCTCTCTTATAAGGAGGTCCCAGTCAAAATTCTTGGCCATTAGGTTCGTAGATTGAGGAACAAAGAAGTTCCATTAGTCAATGTTCTTTGACGAAATCAGTCCATTGAGGGAGCTACTTGGGAAGCAGAAATAGATATGTAGACCAAGTATCATCACCTCTTCTCTACTAACTCAGATTCCGCTCAAGGTAATAATTTTCCTTGAATTTACTCAGTCCCATGTTCATATTTCCTTTATGAGTTTGATATCAGTACAGTTGCATAGAATTCTCATATCATGCATACCTTCATGAAATAGCTCAGTCATGCGTCATGCTATCAGAATTCAGTTTCAGTTATGCTTCAGTTATACATGTTCAGTATGAAAAACTTAGTATATCAGTAATTTCAATCATGTAATCATGCCTCAATTGTGCACGTTCAGTGTGTAAACTCAGTCTATCGGTATTCTTAGCTTAGTCATTCTCATTTGAGGATGAATGCTTCCAAGGGGGAGATATTAGAAGAACCCACAAAATTCTAAGCTTAACTCAGTTCATTAAAGCTTGAAAAGAGGTCCTAGACTTAGAAATTTTCAGCTAACTGTTTATACTTAGAAGCATTTTATCCTTCGTAAGTTGATGATCCTATTTCACGACCTTTATGACTTTAAATTATCAAGTTTTAGGTTGATTCATGGTCAGAAATGTCAATAGGTCACTTCGGGTGAGTTTTGAATTTTTCAAACCTCGTTTGAACCATATTTAGGTGACCAAAACAGTGGGTTGATGCGATCTCGACGCATCACGTCTCCCATCACAGCGATAGATAATTTCCCCCAGCTTTCAGTGCAATTCCAGTAAATCAATGCAAACTCAACGCTATGCGTTGGTCATCGCGTTGAGGCCATTGATGCAGCGCATCGTTCTATGCGTCACTGGGCATATTTTTAGTCATTAAAAGCTCGCGTTAGAGGATTATTTAGGTCATTATCCCACCTATTTTCAGCCCTAAAATATAAAATCAAATGACCCTAGAGTCTAAATTGCTCACTTTCTTTCAAATTCTCTCAAATTTACTCAAGAACAAACCCTGGGGCTTTAATTTCAAGAGCAAATCTTCAAGAAAAAACCACCAGTCTTCATGAATTCAAGCATAAAGGTATGCAAAGTGTTCATCCAAGGGTTTCTTTCCACCCTTGGAGTTTAAGAAACTCTTTTAAACTACAAGTTAATTGATTTCATAAATTCCATGTAGGATTTGAGTGTATTCATGATTATGATGTCAATTGTGTTCTAATCCATTGTGTATTTCAAGTTTCATGTGAAATTATTTATCATGTGTGTAGTATCATGTGAATTCATGTTAAAAGCCCTTGATTTTCGAACTGGGATTTGAAATTATGATGCCTACATGTTGTTTAGTATCATGTGCATAGATTATGTTCCCCAAATGCTTGATAAATTGCTTATGTGAATTAAATGTGAAAATCATGATATGCTAGCATATGTGCAAGCGTATATCTTACAAATGTTTGATAAAATACCTCTATGAATGGGTTTTGAGCAAGTGAACATTGTTATGCTTTTCAAGTTTATGCTATGCTTTACATTTTATGCTATTGAGTCCTGGGGGTATTCAATACCCGAAAATTTAGTTGCTTACCTAGAGTTACAGTAGTTATAGAATTGTCTCAGTAGTGTCACGAACAGTAGTACTCAATAATCAATCACCGTCTCAGTTCAGTATTTAATTGAGAACTCAGTAGTATTCTGTCAGTCAGCGGGACCCAGTGAACTTAGTTCAGTTCAGTTAGACAACATGATCAGTACCAGTTCAGTCCAGCCTAGTACATTTTAGAAATTAGTTCAGTGTCTATTAAGTTGGGAGTAGGATTCAGCACCGAGTAAACCCAAGGATGGGGACTCACCTGCCAGTAGAGGGTGTGATCCTTAGAAGCAGTCCTTGCATTCTAGAACTACGTAGCCAGTGTAGGTTGAGACATCAACCTGCCAGTTGAGGGTTGATGAGGTGTTCTACCTACCAGTTGAGGGTACCATCGTTCTTGTTCAGAGCACTGGCCAGGTGAGGGTGACTTAGAACTTATCTTTACCCATGGCACGGTACTGATACCTTTCCACCTGGGGTTACAGTTTGGACGCCAATCAGTTCAGAGAGAGGCATATCGGTTAGATGATTACCTCCTAAAATTTTATTTTAAATCTTTGTATAGAACTCAGTTCAGTTCTACAGAACCAAGACTATCAGATACAGTCACCCAACTCAGCATAGAACTTAGTTCAATTCTACAGAATCAGGACTGTTAGAAACAGTCTCTCAGTTAATAGTAATTTAGTTATTAATAAACTCAAATATCATTCATTTAGTTATCAGTTATTAGAACTCAGTACCCAGTGTTAACATAATCTCAGTTACAACATATGTAGTTATACGCATAGTATCGCATAATCAATATATATACAACAGTCTCACATATACATGTACACCTATTTAGTTATATTCATGTTACTCAGCCAGTTATTATTCATGCATATGAACTCATGAATTCAGCCTTACCTCTCTTAGTATACCAGTATATTCAAAGTACTGACGCATACCTTTCTTTTATGCTATGATGTCTTATATCATAGGTTCAGATGTACGGGCTCCTGATCGCACTTAGTAGTCCAGCCCATCAGTAGCAGGCTTAATAGTGAGTCCTCATAGTTCGAGGACAAAGTTATTATTTTAGTATTTCAATATGTTTTTCAGCAGTTAGAGTTAGTTGGGGGCTTGTCCCATCAACTCTACTTTCAGAAAGTTTAGTTATAGGTTTATCAGACTAGATTATTTCATACGGACGTTTAGATTGTAGTTTTTCATTTTCATTATTTGATGTCCAGATGTGAAACTTATGGCAATATCAGCCCAATTTCTGTATTTAATTATAATTATTCAGATATTGCAACAGGTACCAATCATGGGTTAGCTTATGGTCCTTCAAGATTATGAGCACCGTGTGATATTCAAGGAGCAGACTCAGGGCGTTACATACTGGATTAGTAGGTTCATCATTTTTGGACCAAGGATGTGGCCTCGGTTAAGGTTCTATGGTGGAACCACAAGGTGGAAGAGGCTACATGGGAAGCGGAGGAGGACATGAAGTCCAAGTATCCGTATTTGTTTTTTTCTCCTGGGATTTATGCGGAAGGTATGTGTTCTTGAACATATCTTTATTTTTTGAATTTGTTAAAGGAAAGATTAATATCTTTGCATCTGTCTTTCTTGACTTGGTTAAAGGTTGGATTGATATTTGACAATACAAATGAATTATGCTTGTGGTTACCCTACCTTGTTCGTCATTTGGGGATGAATGTTCCTAGTAGGGGAAACTGAAACACCCTGGGTTTCTGAACCTTAGAAAATTTTCTTGATTTTTGGTCTCTAGACAGGATACGACTAGGGGAATGACTTGTACACTGGAATACGAGTGGTATGGGTTAGTCGTATGTTGACCTGTGTTGGTTTATGGGTTGGATTTGGTTTCTGAAATAGATTTGACTTGGGTGGTACTAGTCGTATAGGTGGATACTGGTTGTTTGGTTACTTTATTTACTCTGAGGCTTGGCAACTTAAGTTGGATCTGAGTACGAGTGTCTTACCAAGATCCATAAGCCAGGGTATGAGTCATACCATAGACTCGTATCCTGGTCAGTGTCCATTTCTCTTGGGATTCTATTTTGTTAGGGGTACGGATCATGGGTACTAGTTTTATACTTGTATACGATATGGTTTGGGGTGAGTCATACCTTGGATAGTGTTGGGTCCAATAGAAATAGCCATGGGTACGAATGGTGGGTACCACTCGTATTGGAGGGTACGACTGGTATAGATAGTCGTACCCACCTAACGGGATTTTTGGGAGTTTAAGTGAGGGCAATCTGGTCATTTTCTCACTTAACCTAATAAGGCCCCATGACTTATATTCCTATTGGGAGGTTATTTTCCCTATTATTTTATTCATTAACACTTAGAAACTTCTCTTAAACACTCTACAATTCTCTCTAAGGCTTTTGGGTAACGAAAGGCTAGGGTTTCATCTTAAGAATTAATTTGGGGCTTGTGTTGGTGATTTCTCTCCATCATATTTTTGGTTTAAGGCATGTTCTCTTTCCTCATTGTTAGTTCCAACTAAAGGCATGGTTTTATACAATGTTTTCATGGTTTGATTATTGTATGGTTTTGGATTTTTAAATATAATTTGGGGGTTTTGATTTAAATGCTTGGTGATGGTTTTTCCATGTTTTAACTATGCTTTATTGGTGATTTTGGATAATTGGTTGCATGGGAACGGTTATTTGTTAATTGTCTTTGGTTTTGGAAATACTATACCCTCAATATATTTGATAAAATGCCTATGAGAATGTTTTCACTACATTATTGGATTTTAATAGAACTTATGCATGGTTTAAACATGGTAATAGAACCCTAAATCGTTTGGAATGGCCAAAATGGAATGGTTTTAGTTTAATAATCATTCTTGTGGAGTATAATGGAATCCCCCAAGTAAGAATAATAATGGAACACTTGTGGGGTACATAGGACTCCACCAAGTTATATGGTAATGTGATCTATGGGTATATGGGACTCCCTTGATCTTGAAAAGATTTAGCTAAGGACAATACTTGTAAGTTATGGTCGGTATGGCGATACCACTATGTATAGCCTTGATTAATAACAATAGTTTAGTTGGTTAGAAATGGTTTAAATTGGGCAATAATGGCGGGGTGTGATAGCTAACCATGAAGGTGGGAGTTCAATGAACGAACACTGAAAACTCATGTTTACCGATATGAGGGGTAGGGCATAGCAACCCTTTTATATTACTATGAGGTACGCGGGAATACTCTAATTACATTGTACATATGTATCGTGGGGTGAGGGTACTTGGGAATCTTTTACTCTTATGGTATCTACGGTTCATGCGGCTACACGCATCGGGGCTCATTCAGGGGGTTACACTGGACCCACATATCCCGTGGGTGGTTAAGGACGGTTAAGCCTTACATTTCCAGGTAAATGGTTTTCAATGCATGCTAAACCCGGTTTCCTTTCCTTACATGGATATATATATATATATATATATATATATATGTATATATATATATGTATGCATGTATGGTTTATATGCATATAATTGGTTTACTTGGTTTTACTGGTTGGCATTATTTTATCCTTATCCTAAGTTCATGCTAGCGTTCACCCTCTAACCCATCTTCGGGCAGCTGTATCGCCACACAATATAGGAATCGGCCGTTCTACTCCTCCTGCTTAGATATCGGATATTCAGGATCAACTACTAGAGTGAAGTGGTGAGCTTCCATCTTTTTGGAAGCCTCCATTTCATGAATGTTATTTCATACTTTGGTTTATTTATGGATATTAGTTTTGGCTATGTTTGGGAGCATGTCCCAATCGAATTTTGGTATTCTTTTAGTTCGAGGCTTTTGTAGAACTACTATAGGTTAGTATGGGCGGGATCGGTAGGGGGTCAGCCTTAGTATTGGCATTGGTATTAGAGCTGACACCAATTGACTGTATTGTTGGTTGTTCCATTCTCTTGTACTTAAGAGTATATATAATTATAACAAAACTCATATGGTTATGGTTTAGTTGTGGTTATCGTATGGGTTTAGACGGTTGGACTCGGTTGGATCGGTCTTGGTAATAGACCTATTCCAGAGTCTGTGATTTGGATAATTATGCTATCTTGTTATATGTTCGAAATTTAGCCAACTCAGGGCCGGCGGCTGGAGGTTGGGTTGGATAATGGGGGTGGTCTCCGGTCCCGGTCGGACTTGGGACGTCCATTACAACAAGGGCCCCCATTGAGTCGTGTCAAAGTGATGCAGGAATTGTCCATTTTACTCCTCCTGCTTAGTGATCGGATTTGGGATCAACTACTGAATTGAAGTGGTGAGCATCCATAGTCTAGAAAGCTCTATTTCATATCATGGATGACTTTACATACTTTGAATATTTTATGGATATTAGTTTTATCTATGGTTGGGGCCATGTCCAAACCGAATATTATTTTTCTTTTGGTTAGAGGCTTGTGTGACTACTATGAGTTGGAATGAGTGATGTCGGTATTGGTGTCACCCTTAGTATTGGCATTGGTATTGGGGCTGATACCGTTGGACTGAATTTATGATTGTTCCATTCTTTTTTTGTTACTAGTTTAAACGCACGTGCCTCGCACGTGTAATATTTAATAAAGTGTAATATATACACATATAAAGTGTATAAGTTCAAATCACTTTTCAAAAATATTTTACACTTTTATATACTAATGTAAACATAAACATATACACATATATGTTTTATCACTAGAAGTTTCAAGTGGTTGATGAATTATGACTTTTGCGTTTTTCATATAATACCTCTTTCCCTTGTTTCCAGATGCATCAATTTGAATCATATTTGTGTTACGAGTTTTTAATTTTTTTTAATATGTAAAAATCTTTTCTTATTTTTAAAGTCAAATCTTTACAAAATCATTGATTACATTCTTATTATGTACTTAAAACTTTTTAAAATCTAGTACTTCTTAAATTTTTCTAATTTTAATAGTTTTATATGTATTTCTAGATTTTTCAAATCTTCTTAAAATCAAATTTAGTTGATTTAGAATTCTTAAACTAATGGAAAAAGTATCAATTATCGTTATTTTTTATGACTTCAAATAAGAAAAGGTTTTAACATAAATATATTTAATTAATTTTCATCTCTTAAATTAGGAAAAAAATATTGAAATTCTGATGACTTCTAATAAGGAAAGGTTTTATCATAAATATATTTAATTAATTTTCAACTCTTAAATATTATGAAAAAATAGTGAAAAGATGATTTTGTCTAAAGCAAGGCCTTTTAATGAAGGGCAAAATTCAAACAATATTTCTTAGGCCCTTCACACTTTTAACATATTATAGATGTTGTGGACAGGAACTTGGTTTTTATATGAGTTTGGTTATGGTTATTGGTGGACAATGGATGGTTGGACTTGCTTGGGTTGGTCACGATTATAGGCCTATCCCAGAGTCTGGTATCGAAATAAACGCTATCTTGTTATACGTTCGAAGCTCATCCTACTCGGGGTATGCGTATTTGTAGGTTGGGCTGGGAAACGGGGGTGGTCCCCGGTCCTAGATGGACTTGGGATGCCCATTACGACAAGGCCTTAGTTCGGATCGTGTTAATTATTTAGCCGCATCTTCTCCTGTCATTATTTGCCACATTTTCTACTGCTATTTAGTATGAAATATTGGTTTTCTGTTTAAAAAATCCCCGATAAGAAATTAAACCCGAAACTAATCAGTGTTTCCAATTTGGTTGGTTAGCTTTAAGAATAAGTTTCAGAACGTAATACAAATGCTAGATATCAAGAGTGTGAGTTTATTTCTGAATTTATATTAAAAGTTTTGGATAAACGTGCAACACACGTTTTCATAGATTAGTTATTATAAAAGTATGAATAACAATGTTGATTGACCACAATATCCTTTAAATTTTGAACGATCTTTATACCCTTTTAGGTTATACTAGATATGAAAAGGCTCGTTAACTAGCCCAACATTACAATCTTAATTTTTTTGTTTAAAATTCTCCCTCTGTTTCAAATTGATTGACATGTTTTGACTTACTGCATAGTTTATGAAAATAAAGAAGACTTCTAAATTTATCTTGAGTCGGGGGTCCATAAAAAATAATCTCTCCATCTCACCTTTAAGGTAGTGCTATGGACTACATACATTTACTTTTTTTAGACCCCACTTGATGGAAATATACTGGGTATATTGTTATTGTAAAGAAGATTTTTAAATCTTGTGTTCCTAAATTAAATATATGTCAAATGTACTAAAATATCCTTTAATGTTGTGGTCATAAACATGTCATATGGAAAGTTTGAAATTAAAGAGTTGTTAAGAAAGGAAAGGTCATTCTTTTCTAAATAAACTAAAAAAGAAAGTAGGTCAAACAAACTGAAACGGAATATGTATATTTTGTTTCTAAAAAATAAATTAATTATTAATATTTTTAGGTAAACACGATCAAAATGATATCGGGCATAACATTTTGCAATAAATTGTCTCTTCTATTTCTATAAAACTAAACAATAACTTATCACTTATATAAGTTTCCACGACTAACATTGAAAGATTATGTAATCTAATATTAAATTTTAACATTAAGCTAGACACAATCATTGAATTAAATAACAAACATTTGAGTACAAATTTTCATATGTTAAAAAAAAATATGCCACTCCTTTAAATTATATATATTAACCTAAAAAAGTCATAAACTTCAAGGATTTTTCAATTGTGGATGTGCATAATTAAATGAGATGACATGTTATATGTGACTAACTTAACTATCTAATAAAAGTTTGAGTTACTTCAAATATATTTTTTCTTTAAACTTAAAATTATTCTCCCATTTAATTGAAGGATATTATTTCAATTTACATTGATTAAAAATTAAATATATAAATTATGCACCAAACTTATCACTTAAATAAATTTAAGGTTTAACAAATTTTATTTTTAAAATTATGTTTAGTATTGTGAAAAAAATCAACTTGAAATTATTTTCAAGTAGTATGAATTGTGGATAGATGAATGCCTTTTAGACATTGATTAATATCTTTTTTATTTTTTTATTACTCTACTAAATAATTAATTTGTAGGTAATCAAATCTGCAAAAAATAAAACTAAATTGTGTGCCTATAGACATTTCATTGGAGTAAAACAAAATTAAAACTTTACCACTTCAAAAGTAAATGGAAATGACTATTTGCTATTAGCATTGACACAAAACATTTATGATAAGTTGTTCTATTTTTATTTTTCTTATTCCTATTATTATTTCTTTTTCTGCTATATTTTTAGTATTTATTAAGCTTCTTGGTAGATCTGGGCATATAGTATTATTTATCTAGTCGAATCTACGCACCTAATCCGCACCCCCCTACAAATGGTATCAGAGCACAGTTATTTAAAAAATACAGAAGTAATATATATGTTTGGGTTTAGAGTTTATGAAAAAATTACAATAATCAACCAATTAATTAATTAATTATGAGAAGACCATTTAAAAACAAAGAAGCTTTTAGAAAAATTAAAGAATCTTTAATTAGTAATTATTCAGAATATATAAGACTAAATAAAACAAAAGAAAACCCACAAAGATTAGCTTACCTAATTACCTTAATATCTAGTATTGAAGCAAAATTAATCATCCATTTAAAATCTAGAAGAATGAGACATATACCATCTAATTATGATAAAATTAGATTTAGATATCCACCAAAATACTATAAATATTGTTTGGATGAATAAAATACAAAAATACAAAGAACTAAAACAGACTATATCTGAAAAACGTAAAGAATTAAAAATAAGAACAAAAAGATTAAATTATAATATATTTGCCGGAGTTAGTAAAAACTCAATAAATGCACAAAAAGATGAAATATCAAATTTAGAATCACAAATAGATAGTTTAGAATATATATATCAACATGAACTATTTACAATAAAATGAACAAAGAAGAATTTATAATAGACGAAAAAATATATGAAAATCACGAAGGATTAAAAATAAGAATAGTATTTTCTAATTTAGGAAGAAGATATAAGAAAATAGGCGAACATTTATATTTAATGTTAGAAAAAGAAGAATTAAAATTAGAAGATAAGTTGACAGCTATGGTTAGAATAGAAAGAGAAAACGAAGAAATAGATAGAAAAAAGGAAATAGAAAAAATAAAACAACAAACTACAGAAGAAATACGAAAAATAGAAGAAACTAAAAATAGTAGGATTGCTGAATTAGAAAAAGAATTACAAATGTTAAAAGATCTGTATGAAAAAAGACAGAAAGAAAAAGAAGAAAAAGATAAAGAACAAAAATTATTAAACGAGATAAATCAGTTTAAAGAAAAATTAGAAATAGACAATAAAGAAATAAAAAATAAGGAATTAGAAATAAATAATATAGATGTTGAAGAAACAGACAATTATGATTCAGAAGATAGTGAAACATATACAGAAATATTAACAAATACAAAAAATTTAGAAATCAATGAAAAACAAGAAGCAATTAATGAAGAAAATTTAGAAAACATCAACACAGAAATAAATACTCTTGATAAAAAAGAAGAACAAAATATAATACCCAGTACATCAGAAATAAGGAAACCTACATATTATAAAAATAAGTTTAAAAGATATAATCTAAAGAATGAATATGATAAATGGACACCAAAACAAATAGTTAATAAAAATTATAACTTTCTAGACTTAGATTGTGTAATAGATACAGAAAAAACAATACAATTATGGATAGGATATATGACAAAACAATTATTAGATAATAATATAAGTGTAACAGATGCACCAGAATATATAGAAAGAACACTAATAGGAACAGTAAAATTATGGTTTTTAAATCTAACTGAAAATAGTAAAAAAATATTAAGAACTGACAAACCCACAGAAGGAATAATGAAATTAACACCTATAGAATTATTAAAAAAAATATGAAACAGCTATAAAAGACGAATTTAGTAGCATGACAACAACAGAAGAAGAACAAAATGAAGAGAAAGACATAAATAGAAATTTAATGTTAAAATTAGCAATATGTAATATGTGTTACATAGATGAATATACTTGCGCATTTAAAGAATATTATTATAAAGGAGCATATAATATAGAAGAAAGTAAAGAAATAAGAAAATTATATTTTAATAAATTACCTGAACCATTTAGTTCAAAAATAATAAAAAGTTGGGATGAAACAAAAATAGTAGATACTTTAGGAGCAAGAATAAAATTCTTACAACAATGGTATAGAAACTTATGTGAAAAATACAGAGAAGAAATAAAAATGGAAAAAACATTAATAAGGAATTTAGCATGTTGCAAAAATAAAATAGCACCTCAATTTGGATGCGAAGAAAGATATTATAAGAAAAGAAAAAGGCATAAGAAATATAAGAAATACAAAAAATCAAAATATAAATACAAAAAACCAAGAAAAAGATATTATGTAAAAAATTATAAAAACAAAAGACCATATAGAAAGAAAAAATCTATAAAAGAATGTACTTGTTATAATTGTGGAAAGTTAGGACACTTAGCTAGAGATTGTAAATTACCTAAAAACCCAAAAAATAAACAAATATCAGAAATAAAAATAGAAAATACAGAATATATGCAAATAGATTACATAGATTACGAATTAGAAAGTGAAGACAGTATATATGAAATTTCAGAGAATGAAACAGATAACGAAATAGATAGTGAATTAGATGAATTAAATGACTGAAGAAGATATAAAAATATTAACAAAAGAAGAATATTTAAATGAAGAAGGAACAGATCAAAAAATAATATTTGATAACAATGTATTTGATGAAATAAAAGGAAAAGAGTTAGACTTAAGTGTAGAAAAAATATTTAAAATACCAACAATAAAAAATATATTTACTAGAAAAAAGAAAGAATATTATGTAGTAAGTCAAAAAGAGCACGTAATAGACTGTAGATATGCAAAAGGTAAAGCCAGTATACCACTAGTAACAAAAAGAATAATTAATAAAGAAATAAACGATATAAAAAGTAGAGACCCAATAAAATATGTACACCTTGGAGGTACAGAAATATTAATAAAAGCATGTTTTAGAGAAGGAATAGATACACCAATAGAATTATATTTAGCAGATGATAGAATTATAAAACCTATAGAAAAAAACATAATAACTGCCATAAAAGGAAATTTAATATACCAAAAATTTAAATTTATAATAAGTGCAAATTATTCAGTAGCAGTAACAGATAGAAATATAGATAAATCACTAGTATTATATTGGAAGATATCAGGAATAGAATTAACCCCAGGAAGTAAAATATTTACAGCAAGATGCAAAAATTTATATGTATTAACAACAAAACATAAAATAACAGGGAAAAATAAGATTAATAAAATACAAATAGATAGCCCATTTGAACAATTTGTAAAAACAATAGACTATAATGATTATAGCTATAGAGACATAGATGTAGAAGAAAATCTAGAAATAATAAATGATAGAATAAGTACAACAAAAAGAACAGCTTATGATAAACCGGAATCATCAAGCTCATCAAAAAGAATAAGTTATGAAACAAGTTCAATGGATAATTCAAACCATTATTACATAACAGGAAAGGTAAATGAAAAAGAATATTTAATACTATTAAATACAGGACAAGAAGAAAATTATATAGCAAAATATCTAGTAAAAAATGAAGAAATGAGAACCGATAATACTATATGCCCAGATCTACCAAGAAGCTTAATAAATACTAAAAATATAGCAGAAAAAGAAATAATAATAGGAATAAGAAAAATAAAAATAGAATTTGAAGTAAAAGAAGAAATGCAAAAAACAGACATAATATTAGGAATAAAATGGCTAGAACAAGTAAAACCATATAATATAGAACATACACAATTAACTATAACATATAACAGAGAGAAATTATTCTTAAGAAGAGCATTAACATAAAATGAAAATATATGTATTAATGAAGATAGTAGTAGAAGGATATTACAGTAGATATTATACGCCTATGATAGATACAGGAGCAGAAGCTAATTTATGTAGATATAATTGTTTACCAGAAAGTAAATGGGATAAATTGAAAACACCAATAATAGTTAAAGGATTTAATAACGAAGGAAGCTTAATTACTTATAAAGCTAAGAATGTAAAAACACAAGTATGGGATAAAATATTAACAATAGAAGAAATTTATAATTATGAACTAACATCAAAAGATATACTTTTAGGAATGCCGTTTCTAGATAAATTATACCCACATATAATAACTAGAACAGACTGGTGGTTTACAACACCATGTAAACAAAAAGTAAGAGCAAAAAGAGTTAATAATAAAATAAGAAAGAAAACTGATTGGATAAAAGGAAGTGAAAAAATTACACAAAAGTTAGAAAATATAAAAAATACTGAAGATACAATAGAATTAGTCGTATTTTCGATAAATAAAACAGAAATAACTATATTTTCAATAAATAAGATAGAAATAATTAAGAAAAAATTAGAACAATTATATAGTGAAGATCCATTAAAAGGATGGGAAAAACATAAAACTATTATAAAAATTGAATTAATAGACAAAAATAGCATAATAACCCAGAAACCATTAACATATAATTTTGATGATTTAAAAGAATTTAAAATGCATATAGATGAATTATTAGAAAAGCAATATATACAAAAAAGTAATAGCAAACATAATAGCCCAGCATTTATAGTAAATAAACATAGTGAACAAAAAAGAGGAAAAAGTAGAATGGTTATTGATTATAGAAACTTAAATGCAAAAACAATAACTTATAATTACCCAATACCGAATAAGATATTAAAAATAAGACAAATACAAGGATATAATTATTTTAGTAAATTTGATTGCAAATCAGGATTTTACCATTTAAAATTAGAAGAAGAATCTAAGGAATTAACCGCATTTACAGTACCACAAGGATTTTATGAATGGAATGTACTACCATTTGGATATAAAAATGCACCAGGTAGATATCAACATTTTATGGATAATTATTTTTAACAACTACCTAATTGTATAGTATATATAGACGATATACTATTATATACAAAGACCAAAGAAGAACATTTAAAATTATTAGAACAATTTACGGATATAATAGAAAATTCAGGAATAAGTTTAAGTAAACAGAAAGCTGAAATTATGAAAAATCAAATAGAATTTTTAGGAATACAAATAGATAAAAGTGGAGTAAAAATGCAACAACATATAGTACAAAAAATAGTAAATTCAAAAGAGGAATTAGATACGAAAAAGAAATTACAATCATTTTTAGGATTAGTAAACCAAGTAAGAGAATATATTCCAAAATTAGCAGAAAACTTAAAACCACTACAGAAAAAATTAAAAAAGGATATAGAATATAACTATAATGAAGAAGATAAAAAACAGGTTCAAAAAATAAAAATACTTTGTAAAGAATTACCAAAATTACAATTTCCAGATGAAAATAGAAAATTTATATATATAGTAGAAGCAGATGCTAGTGAATATAGTTACGGAGGAGTACTTAAATATAAATATGAAGCAGAAAAAATAGAACACCATTGTAGATATTACTCAGGTACGTTTAACGAGACAGAAATAAAATGGGAAATAAATAGAAAAGAATTATGTTCATTATATAAATGTTTGTTAGCATTTGAGCCATATATTGTATATAACAAATTTATTGTGCGAACAGATAATACACAAGTACGCTGGTGGCTAACAAAGAAAATACAAAATTCAGTTACAACAAAAGAAATTCGGAGACTAGTATTAAATATATTAAATTTTACATTTACAATTGAAGTAATCAGTACTAACAAAAATGTTATTGCAGATTACATATCAAGACAAAGCTACACAAACTGATATTATAGAAGAAGATACTCTAGAAAAGATACTCAACACCCTAACTACGCTTTCAATAAAAGTGGACAGTATGGGTAATGAGATAGAAAAGCTAAAGACTAATGAAGGTAAACTGAAGTCTATAGCTACAAATCAGCTAACTCAGCAGTGTGCAGAGCTATGTCGATCGGAAGACATTAAAATTCCAGAGCTAGAAGGAGACGTTGGGATACTCCATAAAACCCATAACATTTATCTATCTACTCCTGCAGGTACAAGCAAAGGAGCTAGTCGACCAAGATACCAGAACATGAATATGAATAAAATATTTGAAAAACCATATACCCCAAATACATCAAAAGATCCCATGTTTATACCCCCACAAATTACCACATACCGAGATAGTCTGAACCAAGACAAAAAAGTTTATAACTACACATCCCAAAAATACATAGAAAATATCTACAATATACAAACCTTTTTAAATAGCAACCCAAAAGCTACAAATGTCCAAGAACCAGATACAAACTATATAACCCAGAAATTGACCGGATATAATAAATTAATTGCCTTACCCAAAACCAAACCAAACATAGTTAAAACTTGCTACGAATATGGATTACTTAGTACTGTATATACCACGGACGGAACTGAGGTATCCACTATACCAGAGATATATGAAGCATTTATTATTTTTAAAAGAATAACCAAAGGTACCTTGTTCTTTATAAAAATTTACGCGGCACCGGCAGAGATATTATTTGATGAAGTTAAAAAACCTATACAAGTTGTAAAGATAGGAATGACACGAGATATGATTATACCACAAGATATTATTTCACAACCAGAGATACCCAGAATTGAGATACCAAAATTTTATGCAAACAAAAGGATTATCGGATTATCTACAATTCTACAAGAGCTAGCAAATACATATTGCAACCAAAATCCCATATGGAACTACTATTCAAGAGATCATGTATTAATATATTCAAATTCAAAAGAGTTACGAGAAACAGATATGGAAACTATTAGGCAATGGATTATCACGTTGCTTAAACCAGAGACAGAACCTATCGCCAGAGCTATTAAGGAAAAATTTATTTCGGAAGAATTATTGACCAGATACTGCAAAACTATTGGACACAAATATCCAGATCACAGATGTTCAAAATGTAATGGAGGAGATAATGACGTCCCAGCAGTGCAGTTAGAATAAGAAGATAAGGACGACAGCTGGAAAGATAAGATCAGAGCAATAATGGAGATACAGCAGATATGACAAAATAGACGGAAGACTTATTTGTACAAATTAGTTACGTGAAAGAAAAAATAAGTTAGTAACATTAGTTAGCATTTATTAGGAAATTAATGTAAAGTAGGAAAAGTCAAAGTTAGGTAAGACTTTTTTAGTTTTTTAGCTTTTTAGTTTTACGGATGTAAAAACTTTTGTACATTTTCCATTCTATAAATAGAGAAAGCAGAAGGCATTGCAAAGCAAGCCTTCATGCGTTGAAGCAAATTTTCTCTCAAAGTCTACAAAAAATATTTTGCTTAGTTATTTAAAAAACAGGTATATATCAATGGAGAAATCTATGGAGGAACAAAGCACAGAAATATCAAACCTACCAGAACAGGTATATTTATTTATGATTATGAATAGCTAAATTCATAATTCCCAACAATCATGATATGATAAAATAAATTCATGTTAGTTACTTTATAGTAGAATTATTCGAAGAATAATATGTTAAGAAGTTTATTAGCAAAGTGGAAACGGAGAAAAATCCCTAAGAACTATGCCATCCTAAAGGTGAAACCAATAAGGCAAGAAGCCGTGGTGGGGAGTAACCAGAGTAGAGGCGCTGTTTAAAGGGAAAAGTATCCAGATTACCATGCTAATAGTGACCGAAGAACATGTTATTTAAGAATAATCTAGTATATAGTAATCTAAGATGACTATATTTTGTTATGTACATGGTTGAAGGGAATATTTTGAAAAAAGCAATTTTATGAAAATGAATAATTATTTATCTGATGAGATAGTAGATAAATTTAAAATACTTATTTTATATGCACTTAAAGATATAACTGTAGTAGATATAAGAAAAATCATATTAGAAAAAGCATTTGGTAAATATTACATGGCTAGAGTAAGTTATATACCACACATACCTAACTACTCTTACAAATACTTAGCATGATAAATTACATAGAATTTTTAGAAAAAGATGTGACAAACATACAACTACTAGAAAAACAGATGAAAAATATAGACAAATACATGGAAAATAAAGATATAAAATATCAATTTTAGAAAATAGACCATTTAGACTACCTTAAAGTTTTAATCTTATATATACTTAAAGACATAGAAATTAAAGATATTAAGAAAATAATATTAGAAGAAGTAATAAACTACGAAATTGAAACAATAAATGCGTTAGAACAGATATACGAAGACATTTACCCAGAAGGATATTATTCAGATCAAGACTGTGGATGTTAGAATATATAAGAAAAACTAGGGAAAACCAAAATAATCTAAATGATGAAATTAATTATAGAAATCGAATTAAAGAAATAATGGAGACTCTAAAAGAAAAGTTAATATGGATAGAAAAAACCTTAGAAAAATTAGAAAAAAGTACATGTGATAGTTTAGTTAATTTAAAAAACTCACTACGAGAAGAACAACACAAGATAATAAATGACATAGAAAATCTAGAATTAGATATATACTACAGTACAGACAGGATAAATTATTATACAAAAATTTGTAACTCTGCAATTACCACAGGATAAAATAATAAACCTAATAAATTAATGGATACATCTTACGAAAAGAATAACTCATGTAGAAAGAAATAACCCAACGTATATACTACTAGATAATAAATACGTAGATAAGTGTTTTAGGATCCTCGTTAGTAATATGTAATCTTTTGTATTCTAGGTATAAACTATATAGTTGAGTTTCTATTTCTTTTAATGATTTATCCTTTTCGTGAGATGTATTCATTAATTTATTTGGTTTATTATTTTATCCTGTAGTAACTGCAGAGTTACAAATTTTTGTATAATAATTTATCCTATCTGTACTGTAGTATATATCTAATTCTAGATTTTCTATGTCATTTATTATCTTGTGTTGTTCTTCTCGTAGTGAGTTTTTTAAATTATGTAAACTATCACATGTACTTTTTTCTAAATTTTCTACGGTTTTTTCTATCCATATTAACTTTTCTTTTAGATCTTCCATTATTTTTTTAATTCGGTTTCTGTAATTAATTTCATTATTTAGACTATCTTGGTTTTCCCTGGTTTTTCTAATATATTCTAACATCCACAGTCTTGATCTGAATAATATCCTTCTGGGTAAATGTCTTCGTATATCTGTTCTAACGCATTTATTGTTTCAATTTCGTAGTTTATTACTTCTTCTAATATTATTTTCTTAATATCTATAATTTCTATGTCTTTAAGTATATATAAGATTAAAACTTTAAGGTAGTCTAAATGATCTATTTTCTAAAATTGATATTTTATAATTGTTTGTTTTAGCCTTAGTAGTTCTTGCATATTTTTATTAAGAGATTTTATAAAAAAAAAAAAAAAAAAATTCCATGTATTTGTCTATATTTATTTTCATCTGTTTTTCTAGTAACTGTATATTTCTCATATCTTTTTCTAAAAATTCTATGTAATTTATCATGCTAAGTATTTGTAAGAGTAGTTAGGTAGGTATGGTATATAATTTACTCTAGTCATGTAATATTTACCAAATGCTTTTTCTAATATGATTTTTCTTATATCTACTACTTTTATATCTTTAAGTGCATACAAAATAAGTATTTTAAATTTATCTACCATCACATCAGATAAATAATTATTCATTTTCATAAAATTGTTTTTTTCAAAATATTCCCTTCAACCACGTTCATAACAAAATATGGTCATCTTAGATTACTATATACTAGATTATTCTTAAATAATATGTTCTTCGGTCACTATTAGCATGGTAATCTGGATATTTTCCCTTAAACAACGCCTCTACTCTGGTTACTCCCCACCACGGCTTCTTGCCTTATTGGTTTCACCTTTAGGATGGCATAGTTCTTAGGGATTTTTCTCCTTTTCCACTTTGCTAATAAACTTCTTAACATATTATTCTTCGAATAATTCTACTATAAAGTAACCAACATGAATTTATTTTATCATACCATGATTGTTGGGAATTATGAATTTAGCTATTCATAATCATAAATAAATATACCTGTTCGGGTAGGTTTGATATTTCTGAGCTTTGTTCCTCCATAGATTTTTCCATTGAAATATACCTGTTTTTAATTAACTGAGCAAAATATTTTTTGTGGACTTGAGAGAGTATTTGCTTCAACACATGAAGGCTTGCTTTTTCATTGCCTTCTGCCTTCTCTATTTATAAAACGAAAGAATAAATGTTTACATTTTTGTACACATTTTTCTAATGTTTACAAAAAACAAAAAACAAATAAAAGTCAAAAAGCCTAGTCTAAAAAGTTACCTAGGGGTCTAAAAAGTCTTACAAAGACAAACTACATTTAATGTACATTAAATGTTATCCTATCTTCTTTTACGTAAACAATTTAAGACTTATATAAATTTATACAATAAGATTAAATATCTTGATATCTTGTCTTCCGTTTATTTTGTCGTATCTGCTGTATCTCCATTATTGCTCCTGATCTTATCTTTCAGCTGGCGTTCTTATCTGTTCTTTTATTCTAGGTGGACTTCTGGGATAATATTATCTCCTCCATTACATATCGAACATTGATGGTTTGGATATTTGTGTCCAATTAGCTTGCAATATCTTGTCAATAATCCGTCTGAAATAAATGCTCTCTTAATTGCTCTTGCAGTAGATTATTTTTCTGGGTTAAGTAATGTCATTATCCATTGCCTAACATCTTCCATATCTGTTTGTCGTAGTTCTTTTGAATTTGAATAAATCATCTGATGATCTCTTGAATAATAGCTCCATATTGGGTTTCCATTGGTATAATTATTTGCTAATTCTTGAATAATTGTAGCTAGTCCAATAAGTCGTTTATTTGCGTAGAAATCAGGTATTTCATTTCTGGATATCTCTGGCTGCTGCACAATGTCTTCTGGTATAATCATTTCTCTGGTTAATCCTATTTTTACGACTTGTATAACTGGTTTTATTTCGTCGTATAATATCTCTGCTGGTGCAGTATAACATTTTATATAAAATAGATTTCCTTTGGTTATTCTTTTATAGGTGGTGAATATTTTGTGTAATTCGTCCATAGCTGTTAGTTCTTCTCCGTTTTGGGTATATATGGTATTTAATAATCCATAGCCGAAACAAGTCTTTATTAAGTCTGGATTGGTTTTGGGTAGTGCAATTAGCTTGTTGTAACCTTGTAATTTTTGGGTTATGTAATTTGTGTTTGGTTCTTTGATATCTGTGGCTCTGGGGTTAAGGTTTAGGAAAGCTTGTACTCTATAAATATTTTCTATGTATTTTTGGGCTGTATAGTTATAAACTTTTTTATCTTGGTTCAGACTATCTCGGTATGTGGTAATTTGTGGGGGTATGAACAAGGGGTCTTTTTTTGTTTTCGGTATAAATGGTTTCTCAAATATTTTATTCATATTCATGTTCTGGTATCTTGGTCGACTAACTCCTTTGTTTGTACCTGCAGAAGTAGATTGATAAATGTTATGGGTTTTATGGAGTATCCCAACGTCTCCTTCTAGCTCTGGAGTTTTAATGTCTTCCGATCGACATAGTTCTGCACACTGCTGAGTTAGCTGATTTGTAGCTATAGACTTCAGTTTATCTTCATTAGTCTTTAGCTTTTCTATCTCATTACCCATACTGTCCACTTTTATTGAAAGTGTAGTTAGGGCGTTGAGTATTTTTTCTAGAGTATCTTCTTCTATGATATCAGTCTGTGTAGCTTTGTCTTGATATGTAATCTGCAATAACATTTTTGTTAGTACCAATTACTTCAATTGTAAATGTAAAATTTAATATATTCAATACTAGTCTCCGAATTTCTTTTGTTGTAACTGAATTTTGTATTTTCTTTGTTAGCCACCAGCGTACTTGTGTATTATCTGTTCGTACAATAAATTTATTATATACAATATATGGTTCAAACGCTAACAAACATTTATATAATGAACATAATTCTTTCCTATTTATTTTCCATTTTATTTCAGTCTCGTTGAACGTACCTGAGTAATATCTACAATGGTGTTCTATTTTTTCTGTTTCATATTTATATTTAAGTACTCCTCCGTAACTATATTCACTAGCATTTGCTTCTACTATATATATAAATTTTCTATTTTCATTTGGAAATTGTAATTTTGGTAATTCTTTGCAAAGTATTTTTATTTTTTGAACTTGTTTTTTATCTTCTTCATTATAGTTATATTCTATGTCCTTTTTTAGTTTTTTCTGTAGTGGTTTTAAGTTTTCTGCTAATTTTGGTATATACTCTCTTACTTGGTTTGCTAATCCTAAAAACAATTGTAATTTCTTTTTCGTATCTAATTCTTCTTTCGAATTTATTATTTTTTGTACTATATGTTGTTGCATTTTTACTCCACTTTTATCTATTTGTATTCCTAAAAATTCTATCTGATTTTTCATAATCTTAGCTTTCTTTTTACTTAAACTTATTCCCGATTTTTCTATTATATTCGTAAATTGTTCCAATAATTTTAAATGTTCTTCTTTGGTTAATAGTATATCGTCTATATATACTATACAATTAGGTAGTTGTTTAAAATAACTATCCATAAAATGTTGATATCTACCTGGTGCATTTTTATATCCAAATGGTAGTACATCCCATTCATAAAATCCTTGTGGTACCGTAAATGCGGTTAACTCCTTAGATTCTTCTTCTAACTTTAGATGGTAAAATCCTGATTTGCAATCAAATTTACTAAAATAATTATATCCTTGTATTTGTCTTATTTTTAATATCTTATTTGGTATTGGGTAATTATAAGTTATTGTTTTTGCATTTAAATTTCTATAATCAATAACCATTCTACTTTTTCCTCTTTTTTGTTCACTATGTTTATTTACTATAAATGTTGGGCTATTATGTTTACTATTACTTTTTTGTATATATTGTTTTTCTAATAATTCTTCTATATGCATTTTAAATTCTTTTAAATCATCAAAATTATATGTTAATGGTTTCTGGGTTATTATGCTATTTTTATCTATTAATTCAATTTTTATAGTAGTTTTATGTTTTTCCCATCCTTTTAGTGGATCTTCACTATATAATTGTTCTAATTTTCTGTTAACTATTTCTATCTTATTTATTGAAAATATAGTTATTTCTGTTTTATTTATCGAAAATACGACTAGTTCTATTGTATCTTCAGTATTTTTTATATTTTCTAACTTTTGTGTAATTTTTTCATTTCCTTTTATCCAATCAGTTTTCTTTCTTATTTTATTATTAACTCTTTTTGCTCTTACTTTCTGTTTACATGGTGTTGTAAACCACCAGTCTGTTCTAGTTATTATATGTGGGTATAATTTATCTAGAAACGGCATTCCTAAAAGTATATCTTTTGATGTTAGTTCATAATTATAAATTTCTTCTATTGTCAATATTTTATCCCATACTTGTGTTTTTACATTCTTAGCTTTATAAGTAATTAAGCTTCCTTCGTTATTAAATCCTTTAACTATTATTGGTGTTTTTAATTTATCCCATTTACTTTCTGGTAAACAATTATATCTGCATAAATTAGCTTCTGCTCCTGTATCTATCATAGGCGTATAATATCTACTGTAATATCCTTCTACTACTATCTTCATTAATACATATATTTTTATTTTATGTTAATGCTCTTTTTAAGAATAGTTTCTCTCTGTTATATGTTATAGTTAATTGTGTATGCTCTATATTATATGGTTTTACTTGTTCTAACCATTTTATTCCTAATATTATGTCTGTTTTTTGCATTTCTTCTTTTACTTCAAATTTTATTTTTATTTTTCTTATTCCTATTATTATTATTTTTTCTGCTATATTTTTAGTGTTTATTAAACTTCTTGGTAGATCTGGGCATATATTATTGTCGATTTTTATTTTCTCATTTTTTACTAGATATTTTGCTATATAATTTTCTTCTTGTCCTGTGTTTAAGAGTATTAAGTATTCTTTTTCATTTATCTTTCCTGTTATGTAATATTGGTTTGAATTATCCATTGAACTTGTTTCATAACTTATTCTTTTTGATGAGCTTGATGATTCCGGTTTATCATAAGCTGTTCTTTTTGTTGTACTTATTCTATCATTTATTATTTCTAGATTTTCTTCTATATCTATGTCTCTATAGCTATAATCATTATAATCTATTGTTTATACAAATTGTTCAAATGGGCTATCTATTTGTATCTTGTTAATTTTATTTTTTCCGGTTATTTTATGTTTTGTTGTTAATACATATAAATTTTTGCATCTTGCTGTAAATATTTTACTTCCTGGGGTTAATTCTATTCCTGATATCTTCCAATATAATACTAGTGATTTATCTATATTTCTATCTGTTACTGCTACTGAATAATTTGCACTTATTATAAATTTAAATTTTTGGTATATTAAATTTCCTTTTATGGCAGTTATTATACTTTTTTCTATAGGTTTTATAATTCTATCATCTGCTAAATATAATTCTATTGGTGTATCTATTCCTTCTCTAAAACATGCTTTTATTAATATTTCTGTACCTCCAAGGTGTACATATTTTATTGGGTCTCTACTTTTTATATCGTTTATCTCTTTATTAATTATTTTTTTTGTTACTAGTGGTATACTAGCTTTACCTTTTGCATAACTACAGTCTATTACATGCTCTTTTTGACTTACTACATAATATTCTTCCTTTTTTCTAGTAAATATATTTTTTATTGTTGGTATTTTAAATATTTTTTCTACACTTAAGTCTAACTCTTTTCCTTTTATTTCATCAAATACATTGTTATCAAATATTATTTTTTGATCTGTTCCTTCGTCATTTAAATATTCTTCTTTTGTTAATATTTTTATATCTTCTTCAGTCATTTAATTCATCTAATTCACTATCTATTTCGTTATCTGTTTCATTCTCTGAGATTTCATATATACTGTCTTCACTTTCTAATTCGTAATCTATGTAATCTATTTGCATATATTCTGTATTTTCTATTTTTATTTCTGATATTTGTTTATTTTTTGGGTTTTTAGGTAATTTACAATCTCTAGCTAAATGTTCTAACTTTCCACAATTATAACAAGTACATTCTTTTATAGATTTTTTCTTTCTATATGGTCTTTTATTTTTATAATTTTTTACATAATATCTTTTTCTTGGTTTTTTGTATTTATATTTTGATTTTTTGTATTTCTTATATTTCTTATGCCTTTTTCTTTTCTTATAATATCTATCTTCCCATCCAAATTGAGGTGTTATTTTATCTTTGCAACATGCTAAATTTCTTATTAATGTTTTTTCCATTTTTATTTATTCTCTGTATTTTTCACATAGGTTTCTATACCATTGTTGTAAAAATTTTATTCTTGCTCCTAGAGTATCTACTATTTTTGTTTCATCCCAACTTTTTAGTATTTTTGAACTAAATGGTTCAGGTAATTTATTAAAATATAATTTTCTTATTTCTTTACTTTCTTCTATATTATATGCTCCTTTATAATAATATTCTTTAAATGCGCAAGTATATTCATCTATGTAGCACATATTACATATTGCTAATTTTAACATTAAATTTCTATTTATATCTTTCTCTTCATTTTGTTCTTCTTCTGTTGTTTTCATGCTACTAAATTCGTCTTTTATAGCTGTTTCATATTTTTTTAATAATTCTATAGGTGTTAATTTTGTTAATATTGTTCCTTCTGTGGATTTGTCAATTCTTAATATTTTTTTACTATTTTCAGTTAGATTTAAAAACCATAATTTCACTGTTCCTATTAGTGTTCTTTTTATATATTCTGGTGCATCTGTTACACTTATATTATTATCTAATAATTGTTTTGTCATATATCATATCCATAATTGTATCGTTTTTTCTGTATCTATTACACAATCTAAGTCTAAAAAGTTATAATTTTTATTAACTATTTGTTTTGGTGTCCATTTGTCATATTCATTTTTTAGATTATATCTTTTAAACTTATTCTTATAATATGTAGGTTTCCTTATTTCTGATGTACTAGGTATTATATTTTGGTCTTCTTTTTTATCAAGAGTATTTATTTCTGTGTTGATATTCTCTAAGTTTTCTTCATTAATTACTTCTTGTTTTTCATTGATTTCTAAATTTTTTGTATTTGTTAATATTTCTGTATATGTTTCACTATCTTCTGAATCATAATTGTCTGTCTCTTCAACATCTATATTATTTATTTCTAATTCCTTGTTTTTTATTTCTTTATTGTTTATTTCTAGTTTTTCTTTAAACTAATTTATCTCGTTTAATAATTTTTGTTCTTTATCTTTTTCTTTTTCTTTCTGTCTTTTTTCATACAGATCTTTTAACATTTGTAATTCTTTTTCTAATTCAGCAATCTTACTATTTTTAGTTTCTTCTATTTTTCGTATTTCTTCTGTAGTTTGTTGTTTTATTTTTTCTATTTCCTTTTTTCTATCTATTTCTTCGTTTTCTCTTTCTATTCTTACCATAGCTGTCAATTTATCTTCTAATTTTAATTCTTCTTTTTCTAACATTAAATATAAATGTTCGCCTATTTTCTTATATCTTCTTCCTAGATTAGAAAATACTATTCTTATTTTTAATCCTTCGTGATTTTCATATATTTTTTCGTCTATTATAAATTCTTCTTTGTTCATTTTATTGTAAATAGTTCATGTTGATATATATATATTCTAAACTATCTATTTGTGATTCTAAATTTGATATTTCATCTTTTTGTGCATTTATTGAGTTTTTACTAACTCCGGCAAATATATTATAATTTAGTCTTTCTGTCCTTATTTTTAATTCTTTACGTTTTTCAGCTATAGTTTGTTTTAGTTCTTTGTATTTTTGTATTTTATTCATTCAAACAATATTTATAGTACTTTGGTGGATATCTAAATCTAATTTTATCATAATTAAGTGGTATATGTCTCATTCTTCTAGATTTTAAATGGCTTATTAATTTTGCTTCAATACTAGATATTAAGGTAATTAGGTAAGCTAATCTTTGTGGGTTTTCTTTTGTTTTATTTAGACTTATATATTCTGAATAATTACTAATTAAAGATTCTTTAATTTTTCTAAAAGCTTCTCTGTTTTTAAATGGTCTTCTCATAATTAATATTGATTAATATTGATTAACTCCATGTTAAGTAAATCCGATCTAAATTCATAAACACATAAACTCAAACATATATACTACTTTTGTATTTTTTAAATAACTGCGCTCTGATACCATTTGTAGGGGGGTGCGGATTAGGTGCGTAGATTTAACTAGATAATAAATGTTATATCTGTTGACGACTTTAAACTCATGTAGAAAGAAATAACCCAACGTTATCTCGATGCAATTCAAATGATCACGACATAAACTGTCACTATAAAGTTGAATGCAGTTTTTTGTCATATTTGCTATGAAGTCACAGAGATGAGGCCATGATGGTTGAGGATCAAATTAGAATAGTTCTATTATCTGATAAAGATAAGAGAATAATTAAGGTAACTAATAATGTCAAATATTTAATTCACTTTAAAAAATGTCTCACTAATGCAAAAGGTGGTTTGAGGGAGTAAAATTGTTACGTATCTAAAGTAGCAACAATCGCTTATAATGCAGTTCTTAATAAAAAAAGTCTTGCGTTTTCTTTACATATATAGAAAGGAGGCAAAATAGAGTTGGATTTAAGAACTTCAAATATTTGTTTACATTCAAATAAGGATCAAAGATTTATCAGTAATCAGTAATCTAAAGATGATGGGAGCACACTACCACATTCTTAATTTATAGTTCAACTTTTAACAGAAGGTATAACATTTTTTTTATAACAAAACATAGCAAATTTGATAATTAACGCATTCTAAAAGTAGAACAAGAGGCAGTAATAAGAAGATTACCATGCATGAGAAGATTGATATTATTTGATTTTGCAAAAAGATAATTATTGCTTCACAATTTTAAAGTTGTCCTTGATACAAAAATATATTTTTCTTGGTCATTTTCACATGATCATAGATTTTACTGTGTTTGACATTCTTATTATGCAACATGATATGAAAATTTGTTTCCACAAGTGTCCATACAAAAACTGTCTTGAAAATCTACAACTAATATCATTTATAATTTTTAAGTGAAGGAAATAAAAATATAGAACTCAACTAGGATAAATAGCATCAAACTAAAAAAATGTACTTCAACACTTAAATTGGTTGAGAATTTTTAAAAAAATAGATGGTCAATAGATATATAAACTTGATAAACAAAAACAAGGTCTTTGTAAGAGCAAAAATCTACAGGTGGAAAGATGAGAAATTTCTTGAATAGATTATGCTTCAGATAATTAAAGCAATTAACAGCCAAAGGAATCAAAGTAGTATCACAATACAAATAATCCTAGAGGACTATGGCTTATGTGAATAAAATTTGATAAGCTCAACCTCAATTGTATTGGGTCTTCTCATTTTGTAGCCCATTTCTTGAGATAACTTCTAATTTTATTGGTTCAGACGTAGATTTCAAGAAGCTACACATATCAAAATTATGAATCAATTGAATTAGAAAAGTTAACTTTTTTTTCATCAAATCAATCGACTAAGAATTCTTCAACCAACTCAAAAGACTTGACGATTCAGATATCTACACCTAAAAAGTAGATAAAAGTCTAGACTTTCAAAATCTAAAAAATAAAATTTGGTGAAATTTTGAAGGAAATAGCTAACATGTAAATAGAAGTAGCAATTCAAGACGAGCAAATATAAGAAGGATGGAAAAGAAAACAACAACATAAATCGTAGAACAAAAAAATTTAAATTATAGAATGAATGATTATATGTTGAAGTTAAGATACTCATTGTAAAATCTTAACACTAATCTTTAATCCTACAAAACATACTTGCTTATTTTAAATGAACGAGTGATTATTAATAGGCTAGAACATTAAAATACAATCATTTTCATTAAATGAATGACATTCAACAAATAACAAAAGGCACTTGTTAGTACCATGTCTTACCAGGTTGACTACCAATTTTTTTTTAACGACAGAACTTACGAGATCCTCTGCTTATGTCGTAAATAATATTGTGCTTATGCCTTGTATTCTAAGTCTAGATTAATATATAAAAAAAATTTATGTGTTTATACATCAATGTTGAACGCATTACAATTAGAAACTATTAAGCTATACAATTCAACAACAAACCACAACTATAATAAACTTAAACATATATTTAGAACAAACATTAATTTTATTATGAACATAACAATGACAAATATTAACAATACACCTGAGTGATTAGCCTGGAAGAAAAGTAGTAACTTGAAAATAAAGGGAGCCAAATTTTCTTTTGAGCATCACTTCATTTTATCATATATCTGAGATTGTTGTATTTGTGATGAAACAATACTCCCTAGCAAGCATTTATAAATGAACAAGTTATGAACTGCAAAAAATTTAACGAATAATATTGATTAACAAAGAGAAAATATCATAAATCAAATAACTATATCTTTCAGAGATATATTTATTTTTACTAAAAAGTTAGCATTAGGCGTTGGCCTATAGTTGAAGATAGCATTCAATGAACATACTAATAAGTTGCCGACATAAAAATTAGTTCAAGAACTCAATTAACATCAAAATATTAGAGCATACCTCCACTAATAGATCCAAAAAATGAAAATGAAAGAACTTGACATAAGATTAAAACGAAAAATGACTTCTTACCTGCTGAAAATGGTTAAAAAAATTCTATCAAATCGGACACGAATAGAATTTATAACAGACATATTCATGAATTGAAAATGAATTCTAAGAAAAATGCATTACTATAATAATTTATTTTAATTAAGAGTTCAACATATCCTTCAACTTCAATAGTCATGAAATTGAGCCAAAAAATAAAAACTTTGAAGACAACTTGAAAAGAAAAAAAATAAAAAGTCAAAAATGAGAGGAAAATAAATAGAATAGTTAGAAAAAATTGTAAAAAAAAATTCTGAACTTGCAAGCTTGTTGAAAGGATGAATAAAAATGCATATTTTCTGCATTTCAAAAGCTCCGAGAATGAAAACACGACTTTAGTATTTGTTCAAGTAAGTAAGAGAGAAGAAGGACACTTCTAGAATTATGGTTGTAGTTAAAATGTCGTTGAGTATAATTACAATAATGCGCTAGCTTTGCTAGCTACATTGCAGATCAAATCACCATCTACAAACTCTTATCAATCAGTTGTTTTGACTGGAGAGTCCCAAGTGTTATAATAGCTTTTTCCACGGCTTCTTACATGATCCTGCACCTTATGCATTTATAATGACATGGATGAGTAGTTATAAAATTTTAATGCTACTTATAATAAAGGATATAAAGAAGAGTTGGTCAATATATAACTTTTACCCAAATATTGTTGAGTATGTCTATGAACCTTCCCATTTTTTATTATTTTTTTGCAATTGTGATCAATTCAATACATACTCTAGCCTAGCACAAGACAAGACACAATTTCTAATTCTTATGCATTGAAGAATGACACAACACTTCTTTTGAAAGTTACACAATCTAAAAACTTCCACTTACATATATAGTCTAAGTATCGATTACGCTATATCAAAAGGTTTAACAAACTAATACTACTAGTTCATTGCTACCTTGGTACTTACAAGGAAGAGGATAGAATATGAACTCAAAAATATATAGCAACTCTATTGAAAAAAATCTAAACTCTATAATCATCAAATACTCTGAGTTTATGCTTTAGGTGATTCTGTTTATTAAAGAAAAATTCAAATTTTAGCTTTCAAATAATTACACGTACGATGGACCATATTCAACTCAATGATATTATAGGTGCTTGCAAAATAAAATGACAAACTTAAAGAGCTAGAAATACATAGCGATGAAACTTACGTAAAATTCAAGAATCTCGCATTTTCAATAAATTCAAAAATTAATATCATGTGCTCTAGATAATCAATAAAGTCGTGCTTTAGTTCCTTCAACTAAATAGAAGGGAACAATAGAAATTAACTGTGTATTAGTAGCTATTAAAGTTGTAATGTCAAAAATAGCAAATCAAATACTTTACCTTCAAACATCTGCCCAGATGATAGTAGCTCGAGGTCATGATGTTCAATTTTCTTATTTCAAGGTGTGGTGTTAATAGCACAGACAACTATAATTTTAATCATACTATTTAATATGATTATCTTATGAGTTCCCACGAGCGATATAGATGTGTCTAGTTAGTTTTCAGATTAATACAACCCACAAGATAACTCTCAACAAAAAATAAATTTTAAAGAGGCGAGAAGATGATTGTGACTTGCTAAATTAGATTTAAAAGATAAATAATATTCTTTCTTTTACCTTTTTTTCATTCAAAGTATTCGTCTTAGGCTTTTTCAACTCAAAGTCTCTGATGTTACTTTTAGTCCATTTAAAATGACTTAAGCTTTCCAAATCTTACAGATTTTATCCACTTGAAATTAGATGGCATTAACACTTCATATATCCTGGAGTCATATGTTGCATGTGTTGTGAAATCTTAGGTTAAAAATATAACCGCATAACTTTTTCATGGCTTCTATTGACAGTTCTCATGTTTCCAACTTTTTAACACCAATCATATTTTATTCCATACATGATGTTTCTAGTGATCGTATAAAAGTATATGGGTAGTCTGTGTTTGACTTCACAAGGTACAAAAGTAACATAATAAAACTTTCTTCTTCACGTGTATTTTGACATACAAATCTTTTCATTATCGTCGAAACAATCAAGTCTATAAAAGAATTAGGTCGTGCAAAGAAGCTAGTAATCTTCGTAATGTGATTGTCAGCAAAAAGGTTCATTTTTGTCTTTTTTTACTACCAGTGAAGTTACAAAGTACATTGAATGGCTACACAAGTAAACCATTCAAATTGAACATGTATAATTTTTCCCTACTAAATTTTCAGGTGTATCAATTACTATAAATGGACATTCAATATTCATCTTAATACATAGCTAACAAATGCAGAACATAAAACAACTCAGTCAAAATTAGAGAACACCAAATCCAAAAATTTTATCATCAAATTTGAAACATGAAAATGGCTAAAAACAAGATAAATCTAAAAGTCACCTAAGTTTGAGCATTATTTTATAAGCACAACTATTCAGTAAGAAGCAGCTTAATTTTATTTCAAATTGTGAAACACTGAGCAGTATACAAAGTTTGTATCATTCTTAATTTAAAAAAAAAACATGAATTGTGACATATAAAAAATAAAAGACATCAACTTTGTAACTAGTTGCTAAGAAATTTAAAAACTAGTGGTAAAGAATTAAGTAAAAAAAAAGTAAAAATTTAAAAGTTCACCATCAAAACAAAAGAGAGTCTGACAAAATGAAAAAAAAAGAGCAAAAATGGCTAGAATTTCCTTGCAAACTTATAGAAAAATTTAAGTTTATCACTATTTTTATGTAGAAATCTAAAAAGCGTAATTTTTAACCACCAACTTAAATTTGTTTTAAGAAAAAATACTAAAAATCAGATGATACAATATCATACACGCTATTAAAGAACAAAAATAAAATTTGACAAAGGATTGAAAAAGTTGCTAACCTGAAAAATAGAAGAAATAATATAATTTGAGAAGAATGAAATAAATTTGACCTAACATATTTGGAGTAGCTAACCTGAAAATTGAAAGTAAAAATAGGAACAAATGAATTGAAAAAAGTGGAAAAAACATAGGAAAAGTTTCAGACAAATTTAACGAAGGAAAACCTAAAATAGAGAAAGCACACACAGATTGAAAGAAAAGTAATTGACATGAGTGTCGAGATGTGAAGATGAAGAGTCACTTGAGTGTGTTCTTTCCACTTTTGTTAGAGATAAAACATCTGATTTTTATAGAACATCACTTATTTGATTTTATAATTACTCTTTTTCCTGAAAAGAAATTAAATTTGTAAAATTGTTATTGATCATTTTAGACCTGCTATTCTATATAGTAGGAAAAATATGTATAATAATAATAATAATAATAAAATAAAAATAATCTCCTTCATCAGAAAATTTACAAATGGGTATAATTGTAATTTTATCTTAGGCCTAAACAAAAACACTTTTATATTAGGATAGTATTGTAAAATACTACGGATATCCATAACTCCAAGGTGTAATTCCTCCATTACTCCTTGGTGTAATTCCTCCTTTCAATGTAGTAACTCCCACACTCCATGTAATACCCCGTATTTTTCTAGCCTAGATACCCTCAGTACATGGGTTATCCTAAGTAGAATTTTAAGAAGACTCAGTAATTTTCAGATTATAGCCTGACATTGCGTAGAATATTTAATTAACTTTCCAATGATATAAAATTCACCTAAATCCGAAAATCGAGTAAGAAGTTATGGCGATTTTAAGTTTCAGTCGTTAAATATTGTCATTCAGACCTATAGTGCGACGTGGAGTGTGTCAAAATAACAGTTGTCAATTTCTAGTATTGCTTCATGATATTGACGCGTCACGCCATAGACCTAGTTCATAAATGTCAATTTGCAGTGTACTAACTCGATTCCACCGCGTCGAGGTGCACTTTCAGTTCACAAACAAAGTGGCAACGCGATACCACTGCGTTGTACCACCAAGCAATTTCCCAATTGTCCTTTTTCCAGTGACACGATAGCACCGTGTCGCGCCAAAGGCCCAGATTGGGATTTTCAGTTAATTTCCAATTTTAAATTCCAAACTTTTAAATCATTCCAAGGGTATTTAAGTCTTTTTCCACGCCCCTAGTCAGCCTTTAACACAAAAATGAACCTTAATAAATCTAGCTACACCATTATTCATTCAGTTTATCCTCAAATTAAATCATTCTCTCTCAAGAGGCAAAAACCCTAGTTCAAAAATCAAGGTCAATCCTCAAGAATCTCTCCAAGAACCTTCAAGAACTCTTCTTCTCAGGTATGTTAGATGTTGATTCATGGGTCCCTTTCATCCATAGAGTCCAAGAATCCCTTTTTAAATATACAAGATCTCAGATTTATGATTTCCATGTTTAAATTAGATTGAATCATGTTCATGATAGTAGCTGGGTTCCAATCCTTTATTTAAGTGCAAATTTCATAAAATTGAATAGCATGTGTGGTGAATATATGATTATCTTGATAAACTCTTAAATTTTCCAAGTGATTAATGTGTCTATGATGTTAATTGGGTTTTAATCCATGATGATTATATAATTCATGAAATTAGATTAGTACTTTTATGGGAAATTATATGAATTGCATGCTAAACCCATAGAATTGTAATTTAGGCATTGTAGTTGCCATATTTATATGTTATCCATGACTATATGCATGAAGTTGTGCTCCCCAAGTGTTCGATAGAATGTCCATGTGAATAAAATGATGAAATCATGACATGCTATATATGAACAAGCTTATGCCCTACAAGTGTTTGATAAAATGCTTATGTGAATTGACTAGTGAAGGCATTACATATTATTATGTGATCCCATCCATGTATAAGGCAATGCATTATAAGTGTTTGATGAAATATCTCTCTGAATGAATTATGCCCAAGTAAACATTGTTATGTTATTCAAGATTATGCTTTTCTTTACTTTTCATGCTATCAAGTCCTGGGGTATTTAATACCCGACAATTTAGTTGTTTACCTAGAGCCAGTGTCAGTTACAGAATAGTTTCTATCATGTCACGATCAGTAGTACTCTCATTCCATTACAAAACTAAGTAGAATTCAGTCAGTTACAGAACTTAGGAAAACTCAGTAATCTCAGTATCAGTCCAGTCCAGTTCAGTATACTCAGTTTAGTGTCTTTCAATTTGGAGTAGGATTCAGCACCAAGCAAACCCAGTAATAGGGGCATTCCTGTTAGTGTAGGGTTTGACCCTTAGTAGGAATCCCTAAGTTACAGAACTACATAGCCAGCGTAGGTTGATATGACTTCTTTCTAGATAAAGGTTGACACATCTCTCATGAGTTTTCCTGTCAGTGAGGGTTGACAAAATATCTTCCTTCTAGTTAGGGTTAACTCATAGCTAATGCTAGTACCCGTGGCACGGTACTAATACACTTCCAATTAGGGTTACGGATTGGACCTCTATTAGTTCAAATTAGGGCATGTTGGTTAGATGATTACCTCCTACAGTTTCAGTTTCAGTTTTAGTTTTAGTCTTCATTTTAGAACTCAACTCAATTTTACAGAATCTAGACTATTAGACACAATCAATCATTATCAGTAATTCAGTTATCAGTAATTTCAGATATCAGTTATACAGTTAGCAGAACTCAGTACTTAGCTTCAGAGAAGCTCAGTTATAGTATACATGTACTCTTATGTTTAGTTACTCTATATTATTTAGTTAGTTATTGTTCATGCATATGAACCCTTGCATTCAGCCTTACCTTATCTAGCATGTCAATACATTCCCATATACTGACGTATACTTTCCTACGCTATGATGTTTCATATCATAAGTTCGGACGCTCAGGTTCCTGATCGCTCTTAGCCAGATTCAGCCAGCAGTAGCAGATTTAGTAGTGAGTCCTCATCTATCGAGAATATGCTTTTATTTTAGTACTTCAGCTTAGCAGTATTTTAGTAGATGGAGTTAGTTGGGGGATTGTCCCATCAACTCCACTTTCAGACAAATTCAGTTAGAGGCTTTTCAGACTAGATTTTTAGACTGTATTTCAGATTCAGATATTATTATTCACTATCAGTATTTTAGATGTTTTGAGCCTTATGGCATTTTAACCTATTATTTTGCAATTATTTCAGTATTATTGTTCGTTGCTCACAACAGATATCATTCATGGATTAGCTTGTAGTCCTTCGGGGTCGCAAACACCGTGTGATGACTAGGGGGTAGTCCCGAGTAGTTACAAACTTGGTATCAGAGACTAAGGTTCAATAGAGTCCTAGGGAGTCTGAAAGTCATATCTAGTAGAGTCTTGTGCATGGGTGTGTAGCGCGCCACACTTATGGATAGGAGGCGATGAGATGCTTTAGGAGAAAGTTTCCCTTCTTTCATTTCTCAGATCATGCTATAGAACGGTCCTCTAAGAAAGTTAAATAGATTCTCAGTTTGGTCTGTTCTTGCCAGCCCTTCCTTGTTTTCAAGGTAAGCTAAACATTCAAGATTGATTAATCCTTACAGATAGAGATTTCTCAAGAAGTTCCTTACAGACAGTTATGGTATTTTATGTAGGCTTAAAAGTATCCCATCAAATCCCTTATGAGTATGAAAGATTTCATTCATGATTCATGAAAAATCGAGCATTTAGCCAAAGTCGGGTGTTCTTTTAGATCCCTCCTCAGAATCCTATGATAGCATATGACCTAGAGGTAAAAGTAAGGATTCAGAGGTTAAGCAGCAGTAAAATGGTGATAGTATCATCTGAATTTATGCAGATTATATTTCATGGAGCTAGTTGTATGAAAGGTAAATTAGTAGGCTTGAAGCAGTGTATGCAAGAACTTAAGTTTGTTGATTTGAAATATATGTTGTGGATGTGATAATTGAAGGATATGATGAAAGTAGTACGTTTATTAAAGATTTCCTAATATCCATGATATGTATTAGAATCTAAGTTTGAATCTTTGAAGATTGAGCTAATAGAAATAAGAGTGAGAATTCTAAGATTTGTCGGTGTTGATGTTGCTATATGATGATTGTTGGGGATATAGAAAGCTAAGAATCATGTATCAGAAGGAAGTACTAGTAGTGGACCTTACATTATTAGGAGTAGTCCTTCAGTATGAGTTCAGTGTTTATGAGTATTATTGTATCTCAGATTCTAGAAGTAAAGTGGTGACAGTTTAGTTTGGAGTTTATTAAGTGATTTGTAGATTTTGAATGATGACTTTAAGCTAAGAGGGAGATGGCAGTACAGTACATGGTAGAAGACCATGCATGCTTACAGTTCCTAGTATAAGGAGTTCTAGTTCTCTCTGTAGTACGAATCAGGTTCCATAAGTTTAGAAATTCCAAACTCAGGTCATGCAGTTCATGACACATATATTCATGTTTCCCAGTATGCTCAGTTCTCATGACTCATGTTACACTCTAAATGGTCCATGAAGTTCAGTCTATGCCATGTGTTCCTCATGCCTCAATAGTGTGTCGAAGTCATTCAATCATTTTTCAGTTAAATGGTGTCTCGTACATCATCACAGTCTTCCTTAAACCTACTCAGTCCCATATTCAGTACCATTACAAACTTTTTATCAGTTACCATCACATATTATTTTTGTGCTAGTCATGTATTTCATGGATCAGTTTTAGTCATGTAATCATGCATTAGATATGCATGTTCAGTATGTAAGTTCAGTCTATCAGACCAGTCACATAATCATGCTTCAGTTGTGCATGTATAGTTTAGTACTTAAACTCAGTTTGTCCATACTCTCTCAGCTTAACTATCCATATTTGAGGACGAATGTTTCCAAGGGAGAGATATTGTAATACCCCATATTTTCCTAGCCTAAATTAACCTTTAGTACTTGGGTTATCCTAAATAAAAATTTTAGAATACTAAATAATTTTTAGATTCGAGTCTACCATTTCTTAGGAAATTCAATTAGTTTTCCAACGATATAAAATTCACCTAAATCCGACAACCAGGTAAGAAGTTATGGAAATTTTAAGTTTCAGTCGTTAAACATCGTCATTCAGACATGTAGCGCATCTCGGAGTGTGTCAAAAGAGCAGTTGTCAATTTCTAGTGTTGCTCGGTGATATTGGCGCGTAGCGCCATAGACCCAGTTCACAAATGTCATTTTTTAGTGTACCAACGCGATTCCACCACATCGCGGTGCACTTTCAGTACCCAAACAAAGTGGCAACGCGATACCACCACATTGCGCCACCAAGAAATTTCCCAATTGTACTTTTTCCAGTGATACAGTGTGATATAGACACATCACGCTAAGGGCCCAGATCGAGATTGTTAGTTAATTTCCAGTTTTAAATTTTGAGCTTTTAAATGATTTCAGGGGTATTTGAGTCTTTTTCCATGGCCCTAGTCAGCCTTTAACAAAAAAATCAACCCTAATAAACCTAGTTATACCATTATTCATTCAGTTTTTCCCCAAATTAAATCATTCTCTCTCAAGAGAAAAAAAACCCTAGCTAAAGAATCAAGGTCAATCCTCAAGAATCTCTCTAAGAACCTTCAAGAACTCTTCTTCTCAGGTATGTTAGATGTTGATTCATGGGTCCCTTTCACCCATAAAATCCAAGGATCCATTTTTAAATATACAAGATCTCAGATTTATGATTTTCATGTTTAAACTAGATTGAATTCATGTTCATGATAGTAGCTGGGTTCCAATCCATGATTTAAGTGCAAGTTTTATAAAATTGAATAGCATGTATGGTGAATATGTGATTATCTTGATAAACTCTTGAATTTACATAGTGATTAATGTGTCTATGATATTAATTGGGTTTTAAACCATGATGATTATATGATTCATGAAATTAGATTAGTACTTTTATGGGAAATTATATGAATTGCATGCTAAACACACGGAGTTGTAATTTGGGCGTTGTAGTTGCCATGTTTATATGTTATCCATGACTATGTGCATGAAGTTGTGCTCCCCAAGTATTCGATAGAATGTCCATGTGAATAAAGCGATGAAATCATGACATGTTAGTATATGAACAAGCTTATGTCCTACAAGTGTTTGATAAAATGCTTATGTGAATTGACTAGTGAAGGCATGACATGTTATTATGTGATCCCATCCATGTATAAGGTAATGCATTACAAGTGTTTGATGAAATGTCTCTCTGAATGAATTATGCCCAAGTAAACATTATTATGTTATTCAAGATTATGCTTTTCTTTACTTTTCATGCTATCGAGTCCTGGGGGTATTAATACCCGATAATTTAGTTGTTTACCTAGAGCCAGTGTCAATTACAGAATAGTATTTGTCATGTCACGATCAGTAGTACTCTCTGTCCGTTACAAAACTCAGTAGAATTCAGTCAGTTATAGAACTTAGGAAAACTCAGTAATCTTAGTATCAGTCCAGTCCAGTTCAGTATACTTAGTTCAGTGTCTTTCACTTGGGAGTAGGATTAAGCACCAAGCAAACCCAGGGATGGGGGCATTCCTGTTAATGTAGGGTTTGACCCTTAGTAGCAATCCCTGAGTTACAAAACTACGTATCCAGCATAGGTTGAGATGACTTCTTTCTAGATAAGGGTTGACATATCTCTCATGAGTTTTCCTGTCAACGAGGGTTAACAAAATCTCTTCTTTCTAGTTAGTGTTAACTCACAGCCAATGTTAGTACCCGTGGCACGGTACTGACACCCTTCCAATTGGGGTTACAGATTGGACCTCTATTAGTTCAGATTAGGGCATGTCGGTTAGATAATAACCTCCCACAGTTTCAGTTTCAGCTTCAATTTCAGTCTTCAGTTTAGAACTTAGCTCAGTTTTACAGAATCAGGACTGTTAGACACAATCAATCATTATGAGTAATTTCAAATATCAGTTATACAGATAGCAGAACGTAGTACTTAGCTTCAGAAAAGCTCAGTTATAGTATACACGAACTCTTATGTTTAATTACTCTATATCATTTAGTCAGTTATTATTCATGCATATGAACCCTTGCATTTAGCCTTACCTCATATAGCATACCAGTACAATCCCACATACTAACGCATACTTTTCTGCGCTATGATATTTTATATAATAGGTTCGGACGCTCAGGTTCCTGACTGTGCTTAGCCAGATTCAGCCAACAGTAGCAGATTTAGCAGTGAGTCCTCATCTATCGAGGATATGCTTTTATTTCAGTTCTTCAACTTAGCAGTATTTTTCGTAGATAAAGTTAGTTGAGGGATTGTCCCATCAACTCAACTTTTAGATAGATTCAGTTAGAGGCTTTTCAGACAAGATTTTCAGACAGTATTTCAGATTCAGATGTTATTATTCACTATCAGTATTTTAGATGTTTTGAACCTTATGGCATTTCAGCCTACTATTCCATAAATATTTTAGTATCATTGTTCAGTGCTCACAGCAAATATCATTCATGGGTTAGCTTGTGGTCCTTCGAGGTCACAAGCACCGTGTGACGACTAGGGGGTAGTCCCGGGTCGTTACATTCTACTATCTTCTCATTGATCATCATGCTTATGACACCTCTTAAAATTCTCCTATGTAATACTATAAATAGAGGTCTTGAGGAAGATGTTCAAGGCACTTGAAAGAAAGAAGAAATTCATCTTATATTGCTCTATTGTCTATTGTTCCTCTTGTTTTGTTCTTTACATTACTATTCTTGTTCTTAATATTGAAACACGTTATCAGCACGATAATCTATCCAACTGGGTTTGATTTGCTGCTTCAACTAGTAAGGATCAAGGTATTCTAAAACTCAATTCTTCACCTTATATATTGCCACCATAAGGAAAATAATTAACTAATGAAGTCATTTTTCTGGTAATCTTTATCATGCATTATTTTCTATTCAATCATAAATATTTAATAACCCTTAATTTATTGAACTGGCCTAAAATTGAATTTGCCTCATGATTTTGTGCTTGCTGGATAAGTGTAGAAAATACATGTTGATATTTGTAACATTCGGCAAAGTTTACATATTGAAATTTTAGAGTTTGTATATTTGTTACCTTTTTATTTATTATCTTAAATTGATTTGGTATCATAATGTGGGTTTGAGCACCTATTTTTCATTAGTTACAAAAGTACTCTAAAGACAAAAGTAAATCAAGAAAAAGGTCTTGCATAAAATGGTTTTGACTATAATTTTCTGCCTAAAAGGAAATGCCCACCGTATAGAGGGTGTTTTGAAATATGAGGTGGTACACAGATATTTGATAGCCTCGAAAAGCTAATGTGTTACTATTCGGAGAAATAAAATTATTCAGGTCATTGAAATTGTTGTAAGTTTTCAAAAGAAACTCTTTAAGTTTCAAGGGATTTAAAAAATATTATTACATTAAGACTGTAAATTGTGAAAAGATTTTGTATGTTCAGATTACTACAATCGAAACGGGTTATAAATATTTATGGAAAAGGCTACCCATTTTTTTCTTGTTTATTGATATAAATATATGGGCATGGTGACGGAATCACATGCTACAGGAAACTGAAAGTTTACAGAAAATATATAAGTTGGCATGATCGATTGACCATCCCGATTCAAATGTGATGGGAAGATAATTGAGAATTCATGAGGTTTTACATTAAAGGAATAAATGACTCTTCAAGAATTCTCTTATGTTGTTTGTTCTCACGGTAAAATACTATACCGACTAAGGTTATGATTATATTTTCTAAATTTTTGGAATGTACAACAAGGTAAATATGGGCCCGTTCACCTGCCATGTAGACCGTTTATTATAAAATGAGATACATCTATGGTTGGTCACATAGGCTTTGCTATCAACTTGCAATTTGATTTTTGCAAGGTTGTTTGCTCAAATTATTAAATTGTAAGCATGGTTCCATACTATAAAAGTTGATAATGCTGATTGGTTTAGCAGAAAATTGTGTGCCTCTAATTATAGCTGAATCATTGGTTATGAGAACAACTCTACCAAAAAAAATTTGATATGAGAAGTTTATTTAAATATAGCAACATTTGTATGCATCAAGCCAACAAGGTTCCCCTATATTGTTGGTTTAGGGTTAGGAACCAATTAAAATCTATCTAAAAATTTGAATGTGCAATATCCACCACGCACAAAGATGGATTCCCAAATAAAGTTGGGTTGAATGTTAGATTTTCTAATATTAGGGGGAGATATGATTATAGTTGAAATGTATGGAATGAATTATCGAGATCCTTGTCAAAAAGAAACAATAGTGAACTTGAAGTTCAATTGATAATTCATGATTTGCAAAATGTTACAAGTTCATTGCCAGACTGACCTATGCTATAATTCAGCTATAAATGCTCCAATGAGAAGTCTTGAAGGACAGAATCTATGGCACGCCTGAAGCATGACAGACAAATTGGTTTCAAACATAAAACTCCTTGAAAAGGAGATGAACAAATGATAAATATGGTCAATGATAATGAGGCAAGTGCTTTAAAAAGTACTATGACGTAACTCTTCATAAAACCTTGGCAAAGATTTAGGTACCTGAAAATGATGAAAAAGAAGAGATCGATCTTGATATGTTATGTCGTAATGGAATCGATATTAACTAACCGTCAATGGTATCTTTGGTATAATGTATAGCTCACCATTATAAATGGTATCGAGGATCTTGAATTTAAATCTGTCAAATAATGTGGATAGATAAATTATGCAATTCAAGTTTATTGTTTTTCACTTGAAAAGAGATATTTTAGAATTAGTCCATAGATTAAGGTATAATTCCAGTGGGATACAATTTGGTGATTGTGCAAAAAGTAAAATCATAAGATATAAAATACGGTTTGTGCCTTGAGGAATAAAGGTTATTCGCAAAAGTCCTGACATTATTGTTTGGAGATGTATTCTCCTATGATGCATGCAATAAGGTTTCTTTAAGTCTGGCAATGTATGGAAAAAAATCTTGAATGCATATAATGAATGACTGTCATGTCTAGCTAGATAACAAATGTTATAGAAAAATCCTTGAAGGATTTAAAAGATATTCGATCCATTGAATATTTCAATGGTTGCAAAATTACTTAGCATAAAGAAAGATCAATTTCGATCTCATGAAATGGTTAGAAAATATCATGTATTAGTGCAATTGTTGTACTTATATATCCTGCTATTCTATACATGAGATAATAATTTTTTTAAGTGTGTAAAAATACATAATTTTACTTTTATCTGAATGTGATTGAAATCAAATATTATTGATATAAATTTATTATTTCTAACAAATATTGTCAAAAGATTGTTGATTATGCAAATACAGGAAGAGTATTTGATCTACGGTCAATTTAAAATGAAAGAGTTCACAACAAGTTGGTTGTTGCTACGAACAAGTTCAATGTCCAAATGACTTGCGATGATGAGGTTACAAATAAAGTAATTGTCAAAAATTTATTTGGCTGAGTTCAAAGGTTTAACATATCCAAGAAACAAGAAAATGACATATCCGGATGAGTTCAAGAATGCAACATCTTCATGAATGTGTTTTGATCACAAAAGCACAATGAATATCTGTAATACCCTGAAAAAAATTTGTTGAAATTTTGTGCGTAAACGTGTTGGGTTCTATCTTCTAGAATGAATTATAAATTTTTCGTGCGGAATGTCTTAGATTATGACCCACCATTGCGTAGAGTATCAAATAAGATTTCCAACGATATGTGGATCATCCAAAACGGACACCCGAGAGACGAGTTATGAACATTTCGATCGAACCGTGAATAGTAGTGAACAGTAAAATGTGCAGGAAAAAGTACTGAGGCCTGGCGTATTTTTTCTCCAACTTTAAACAATTATAACTCCTTGTACATAATGATCTGGATAATATACTATATATCAACGGAAATCACTGCGAGTTCTCTTTCCGATGAAATTGGTTTCATCTAATTTTTCTACCGGAGAAAAAAGTTATGGTCGATCTACTTCAGCCTATCAAAAGTGAATTTTTTAGTCAACTTCAAACGATCATAACTCTTCGTACACAATAATCTGGGTGAGATACTATATATCAACGGAAATATATGAGAGTCCTCTTTCTAATGAAATTGGTTTTATCCAATTTGGATATCGGAGTAAAATGTTATGGTTGATCTATTTCAGACTATCAAAACAGTCCACCAAAGGACAGGTTCGAGAATTATTTGATTTTTAGGGGCGTTTTGGTCATTCTCCCTCACTCAAAATCCGTACAAACCCTATATTAAAGCCTATTAGAAGTATTATATGTTATATTTCATCAAATTCCCTCAAAAAGAAAGCCCTAAGCTCCTACATTCAACTTCAAGAACCTCAAAAATTCACCATTAATTCTGCAAATTTATTCAAGATTCCAAGTTCCTAGTTCAAGAACTCCAAGAACCATCATTCAAAGGCACGATTAACATCTCAAAAATGAGTATCGATCTAAAGTTCATCATTCAAGGTATGTGGGGTTTTTCAACAAGAACTCTCTTTCGTTCTTGTGCCCCAAAGTAATTTTCTTTACAAAGGCATGATTTTTATTTGATTTTTATTAATTTGAAGCATGAACCCATATCTTATGATGATTATTATGAAATCTTGATGTTTATGATTTTGAAAGATGAATTTACATGTGTGGTGATATAAAGCATGAATCTTGAACGATATTTGTCATGATTTTGATATTTGGGTCGTGAATCCCCATTGGAAATTGTATTTTTTTTAGAAAGTGTGTGTTATAAGCACGTTGATGTTGAATATTTGAGATATTTTGAATGATTTAACCTTTTGGTCTTAATGGAGTTATTTTGAACTCGAGTGTGAAAGAAATCCACAACGTGGTTGATTTTGATAGATGGGAAGCATGATGGCTCCCGATGTATATTTATATATTACTGAAATTGTTTTGTTATGGATTGTCTTTGAAATGATCTGAGCTAAGTCCGGGAGAAATCTTTAGCTCCGAGTGGGAGGTATAAAGCGACCTTACTTCCCTAGAACTACGTGCCCCCGTAGGAGTGAGCCTGCGGCTGATTTATATAGTGATCACTAGTTTGTGTGGATTTGACATCGATATTCCTACTCCGATGGCAAGGATAGGATGGCTCTCCCCAACGTGGGTTGTACGTTGGACTCCATGTAGCTCACATGGTTTATGTCGGTTATAAGATCTCCCTGTGTGTGTGTTTCCTTGTGTCTATGGTGAATGGTGAAGTGATTTGAAAGTGGAATTGTGAAAGTTATTCTCTCAAAAGATTTAAATGATATTTACATTATGAGAATTGATATTCTTGATGAACTGAAAGTGATTGAAAAATTATATGATGACTCACATGTGTTATTATACTTATTTGATCCTCTCATGATTATGATGATTTTCTTCGGGCTATGTGAGTCTTTCATACATCTTGCATATTTCTTATAAATATTTATGATGATGATGTTTATACAACTGCATATACCCCCATATACTCGGTTCCTTTCCATGGTACTGACCCACATCTTCGGATGTGGGCTGCATTTTCTCGGAATGTAGGTTCAGGTGCTCAGTTCCAGATTCGATAGTGATTCTTCGAGCACGTTGTTCTACATCCTCTGTTGTGGTGAGTCCTCATGTTCCGAGGACGTGATGTCTGATGTTGGTTTCACGGAATTGTTTACATTTGATAACTAAGTATGAGTCAGTTGGGGCATGTCTCAATGGTCCGCTGGTTTTATTGATTTTCTTAGAGGCTTGTCAGACTAGTATAGATGTTGGGAGTAGACTAATAAGTCGTGTTTTGTTATCTTTCTAAAAAAAATTTATTCTTGGATGATGATTACTCTGTTGATATATGTGGGTTATTTATAGAAACCCCGTTGATTTGGGTTGAACTAAATGAAAATGGCTCAAAGTGTTAGCTTGGGGCTACTCGTAGCCTCAAGCACCATGTGACGCTCTGGGACCCATTTTTTGGGGCGTTACAAACTTTGTATCAAAGCCTAAGGTTTTAAGGTATCCTAGGGAGTCTGACAAGCCACGTTAAGTAGAGTCTTGATCATTGGTGTGTAGCGCGCCACATCTATGAGCAAGAGGCTACAAGACGTTTTAGGAAAAAGTGTGATTCTTTTTTTCAGAAGTCTATCGTGCTTAAAGTGTCTCTCTCTACTATTGATTCGTGCTCTCCTCTTTCAGAAATATGCCTCCACGTCGAGCGAGAAGAAATAATGATGGTCAGCAACCTCAACCCACTGACCCATTGAATGAAAACGTGTCTCATGCTGAATTTCGGACAGCCTTTCAGGCACTGGCCCAAGCTGTTACTGCAAATGTTCAGGCCAACCCGGCACCGGCTCCACAGCAGCAGGGACATAATTTAGCTTCTACCAGGATCCGTGACTTCATAAGGATGAATCAGCCAGAATTCTATGGGTCCAAGTCCTATAAGGATCCACGGTTGTTTTTAGAGGAGGTGCGGAAGATTACTCAGGTGATGCATGTATCTGAGGAAAATAGTGTGGAGTTAGCTGCGTATAGGTTGAAAGACCTTGCTTATGACTGGGTTGTTGCTTGGAGGAAAGGTAGACGTGAGGGAGCTATCCCTACGACTTGGCAAGAGTTCTAGGGTGCATTCCTGGATAAGTTTTACCCTTTGGAGATGAGAGAGGCGAAGGTGGAAGAGTTTATGAACCTGTGACAGGGCTCTATGACTGTTAGGGAGTACTGTCTAAAGTTCAATCAGTTGGCCAAGTATGCTCCTGACTTAGTGGCTGATAATCGGGCTAGTATGAGTAAGTTTGTGACTGGAGTGACTAGTTATGTGGTTAAGGAGTGTAGGTCTGCTATGCTGACTAGTGAGATGAATCTTTCTAGGATGATGACTCATGCCCAATAGATTGAGGCAGACAAGATTAAGGAGAGAGATAGAATGAGAGGGAATAAGAGAGCTAAGTCCGAGCAGCATGGACAGGGTCACACTAGATCGCAGGGAGGAAATCTCCCTCAGTATCAGGATCGTTTGTCTATGCCAGCAACGTCATCTGCTAGTGCTCCCGTTCCTAGAGATTGGCAGGAGCAAGGTAGAAGGTCATATGCATCCAGGTCCCAGTACAGTGCTGGCAGTAAGCCAAATCATCCCCTGTGTCCTAAGTGTGGTAGGGCTCATTCGGGTGAGTGTTGGGGTAAGAAGAGGGGTTGTTTCCGGTGTGGTAACATGGGTCACAGAGTTAGAGATTATCCACAGGATGGACAAGGGCGTCGTGACTATCGCCCTCAGACCCAGACTCAGACTGTTAGTGCTCCAGTTCCAGCGACTCGCCCAGCCCCAGCTCAGGGCGCCTCTTCTAGCAATACTGGCGGGTAGCGCCAGAATAGATTCTATGCTTTACCGTCCCGCCAGGAACAGGAGGACTCTCCCGATGTTGTTACTGGTATGCTTCGTATAGTTCAGTTTGATGTGTATGCTTTGTTGGATCCTGGATCCAGTTTCTCATATGTTGAACCTTTGATTGCTGTGAATTTTAAAATGAGTCCTGAGATTATTCCTGAGCCTATCCCAGTTTCTACCACAGTCGGTGATTTGATTGTTGCCCAGAAAGTGTATAAAAAGTGTCCTGTTACCGTTCTTCATAGAGTCTTGTTGGCTGATTTGATTGAGTTAGACATGGTAGATTTTGATGTGATTCTGGGTATGGACTGGCTGTATTCTTCTTATGCCTCTATTGATTGTCGGATCTGAATGGTCAAGTTTCAGTTTCCGGGTGCATCCGTGTTTGAGTGGTCTGGGAATTCTGTGTCACCCAAGAGTTATTTTATCTCTTACCTCAAAGCTAGAAAGCTTATTTCCAAGGGGTGTATTTACCATTTGGTTAGAGTCAAAGACACTAAGTCTGAGACTCCAACTCCCCAGTCTGTTAACGTCGTCAATGAGTTTTCTGATGTCTTTCCGGATGATCTCCCAGGAATACCTCCTGATAGAGAGATAGAGTTCGGGATTGATCTTCTTCCCGATACTCAACCCATTTCTATTCCTCCTTACCGTATGGCCCCTGCAGAACTTGAGTTGAAAGAGCAACTCAAAGATCTACTAGATAAGGGTTTTATAAGGCCTAGTGTTTCTCCTTGGGGTGCTCCTGTGTTGTTTGTGAGAAAGAAAGATGGCTCTTTGCGTATGTGCATTGATTACCGCCAACTGAATAAAGTCACCGTTAAAAATAAGTACCCCCTTTCGAGAATAGATGATTTGTTTGACAATTGCAAGGTGCAAGTTATTTCTCAAAGATAGACCTTCATTCCGGTTATTATCAAATCAAAGTTAGGGAGTGTGACATCCTGAAAACCACTTTTCAAACTCGTTATGGCCATTTTGAGTTTCTTGTTATGTCTTTCGGGTTAACTAATGCCCCAGCAGCTTTCATGGACCTCATGAATCGAGTGTTCAGACCATATCTGGATATGTTTGTCATAGTGTTCATCGATGATATACTGGTGTACTCCCGTAGTGAGGATGAATATTCTGATCATCTCCGAACTGTCTTGCAAACCCTTAGAGATCACAAGTTGTTTTCCAAGTTTAGTAAGTGTGAGTTTTAGCTAAGGTCAGTTGCTTTTCTTGGTCATATCATTTCTTTCGAGGGTATTAGAGTTGATCCCCAAAAGACCGAAGCTGTTAGAAATTGGCCTAGACCTATTTCTCCGACTGATATCTAAAGTTTCTTGGGTTTAGCTGGCTATTACCGCCATTTTGTTGAGGGTTTCTCCTCTATAGCGTCTCCTATGACTCGGTTGACCAAAAAAAAAGTGAAGTTCTTGTGGTCCGAATCTTGTGAGAAGAGTTTTCAGGAGTTGAAGACTCGACTCACTTCTGCCCCTGTTTTGACTTTGCCTGATGGTGTTGATGGTTTTGTGGTGTACTGTGATGCTTCGAGAGTTGGGTTGGGTTGCGTATTGATGCAGAAGGGTAAGGTGATAGCTTATGCTTCTAGACAGTTGAAACCCCATGAGAAAAATTACCCTACCCATGACCTTGAGTTGGTTGCTGTTGTGTTTGCTTTGAAAATCTGGAGACACTATTTGTATGGTGTCCATGTTGATGTTTTCACTGATCATAAGAGTCTGTTGTATGTGTTTACCCAGAGAGAATTGAATCTTAGGCAGAGACGATGGTTAGAATTGTTAAAGAACTATGATATGAGTGTGTTGTACCATCCGGGCAAGGCCAATATTGTGGTAGATGCCCTAAGTAGAGCATCCATGGGTAGTGTTTCGCATGTGGTAGAAGGTAAGAAAGAGTTGGCTCGTGATGTACATCGTTTGGCTAGATTGGGGGTTAGGTTATTAACTCTACTGAAGGTAGTATAGGGGTTCAGAGTAGTTCCAAATCCTCCTTGGTTTCGGAAGTGAAGGAAAAGTAATACTTAGATGCTAGTTTGGTTAGACTGAAGGAGTCAGTCAAGGACCAAAAAGTAGAGGTTTTCTCCCAAGGGGGAGATGGTGTGTTGAGATTGCAAGGTAGATTGTGTGTCCCAAATGTTGATGATCTGAGACAGAGGATTATGGCTGAAGCGCACGGGGAGCGATATTCTATTCATCTTGGTGCCACCAAGATGTACCGAGACTTGTGGGAAATCTATTGGTGGAGTGGCATGAAGAAAGATATAGCAACGTTTGTAGCTAAGTGTGCAACATGCCAACAGGTTAAGGTTGAACACCAAAGACCTGGTGGTATGATGCAAGAGTTTAGTATTCCCACCTGGAAGTGGGAAGAGATAAATATGGACTTCGTGATTGGTTTACCTCCTTCCCGACGCCATCATGATTCCATTTGGGTTGTGGTTGATAGATTGACTAGGTCTGCTCATTTTTTACCTGTTCATACTTCATATACTGCTGAGGATTACGCTAGATTGTATATCCGAGAGCTAGTCAGACTGCATGGAGTTCCCTTGTCTATCATTTCAGATAGGGGTACTCAGTTTACTTCGCAATTTTGGAAAGATTTTCAGAAGGGTCTTGGTACCCAAGTGATTTTGAGTTCTGCTTTTCATCCGCAGACCGATGGTCAAGCTGAGTGGACCATCCAGACCTTAGAGGATATATTGAGAGCTTGTGCACTTGACTTTAAGGGAAGTTGGGATGATCACTTACCGTTGATAGAGTTTGCTTACAATAACAGTTTCCACTCTAGTATTGGCATGGCTCCGTTTGAAGCCTTATATGGGAGGAAGTGTAGATCACCCATAGGTTGGTTCGAGGTGGGTGAAGCGACTGTGAGTGGTCCTGATTCGGTATTTGAGGCTATGGAAAAAGTTAAGTGTATTAGGGAAAGGTTGAAAACTGCGCAGAGTCGTCAGAAGTCATATGCGGATGTTAGAAGGAGAGACCTTGAGTTTGAAGTTGGTGACCTAGTGTATCTGAAAATTTCACCCATGAGGGGGGTGAAGAGATTCGGAAAGAAGGGGAAGCTTAGTCCCCGTTATGTTGGTCCTTACAAAATTCTTAGCCGTGTTGGTAAGGTAGCTTATGAGGTCGAGTTTCCTTCCGAGTTGTCCTCTGTTCATCCAATATTCCATGTCTCCATGCTTAGAAAGCATATTAGCGATGTTGTGGCAGTGGATTACTCTGTGAGTCCTGACATTCAAGAAAATCTTTCTTTTAATGAGATTCCTTTTGAGATTCTTGATTTCAGTGTCCGAAGACTAAGGAACAAAGAAGTTCCCTTGGTCAAGGTGTTGTGGAGAAAGCAATCTGTTGAGGGTGCAACTTGGGAAGCTGAGGCGGATATGCGATCCAAGTACCCGCACCTATTTTCTGCGAACTCCGATCAAGACAAAGGTACCGTTCTTTCCTAAATCATGCACTTTTGATAAAAGTTGCAGCAGTTCATCTGTCATTTATTATGTGTTCAGCTGTAGTTTCTTGAATTTATGCATTCTATGTTGCATTCGGAGTGACACACGATGTGGTGATAAGTTTAACGAATGGTTTCAGCTGTATTCTCTATTCCCTATCTAATCTTGGCATGTCTAGCGTCATTCGAGGACGAATGTTTCCAAGGGGGGGATGATGTAATACCCCGGGAAATTTTTCGTTGAAATTTTGTGCGTAAACGTGTTGGGTTCTATCTTCTAGAATGAATTATAAATTTTTCGTGTAGAATGTCTTAGATTATGACCCACCATTGCGTAGAGTATCGAATAATATTTCCAACGATATGTGGATCATCCAAAACGGACACCCGTGCGACGAGTTATGAACATTCCGATCGAACCATGAATAGTAGTGAACAGTAAAACATACAGGAAAAAGTACTGAGGCCTGGCGTATTTTTTCTCCAACTTTAAACGATCATAACTCCTTGTACATAATGATTTGGGTGATCTACTATATATCAACGGAAAGATATGTGAGTCCTCTTTCCGATGAAATTGGTTTCATCCAATTTGTCTATCGGAGCAAAAAGTTATGGTCGATCTACTTCAGCCTATCAAAAGTGAATTTTTGGGTCAACTTCAAACGATCATAACTCCTCGTACACAATGATCTGGGTGAGATACTATATATCAACGGAAATATATGAGAGTCCTCTTTCTAATGAAATTGGTTTTATCCAATTTGGATATCGGAGTAAAATGTTATGGTTGATCTATTTCAGACTATCAAAACAGTCCACCAAAGGACAGGTTCGAGAATTATTTGATTTTTAGGGGCGTTTTGGTCATTCCCCCTCACTCAAAATCCGTACAAACCCTATATTAAAGCCTATTAGAATTATTATATGTTATATTTCATCAAATTCCCTCAAAAAGAAAGCCCTAAGCTCCTACATTCAACTTCAAGAACCTCCAAAATTCACCATTAATACTGCAAATTTATTCAAGATTCCAAGTTCCTAGTTCAAGAACTCCAAGAACCATCATTCAAAGGCACGATTAATATCTCAAAAATGAGTATCGATCTAAAGTTCATCATTCAAGGTATGTGGGGGTTTTCAACAAGAACTCTCTTTCGTTCTTGTGCCCAAAAGTAATTTTCTTTACAAAGGCATGATTTTTATTTGATTTTTATGAATTTGAAGCATGAACCCATATCTTATGATGATTATTATGAAATCTTGATGTTTATGATTTTGAAAGATGAATTTACATGTGTGGTGATATAAACCATGAATCTTGAACGATATTTATCATGATTTTGATATTTGGGTCGTGAATCCCCATTGGAAATTGTGTTTTTTTGAGAAAGTGTGTGTTATAAGCACGTTGATGTTGAATATTTGAGATATTTTGAATGATTTGACCTTTTGGTCTTAATGGAATTGTTTTGAACTCGAGTGTGAAAGAAATCCACAACGTGGTTGATTTTGATAGATGGGAAGCATGATGGCTCCCGATGTATATTTATATATTACTGAAATTATTTTGTTGTGGATTGTCTTTAAAATGATCTGAGTTAAGTCCGGGAGAAATCTTTAGCACCGAGTGGGAGGTATAAAGCGACCTTACTTCCCTAGAACTACGTGCCCCCATAGGAGTGAGCCTGAGGCTGATTTATATAGTGATCACTAGTTTGTGTGGATTTGATATCGATAGTCCTACTCCAATGGCAAGGATAGGACATCTCTCCCCAACGTGGGTTGTACGTTGAACTCCATGTAGCTCACATAGTTTATGTCGGTTATAGGATCTCCCAGTGTGTGTGTGTTTCCTTGTGTCTATGGTGAATGGTGAAGTGATTTGAAAGTGGAATTGTGAAAGTTATTCTCTCGAAAGATTTAAATGATATTTACATTATGAGAATTGATATTCTTGATGAACTAAAAGTGATTGACAAATTATATGATGACTCACATGTGTTATTATACTTATTTCATCCTCTCATGATTATGATGATTTTCTTCGGGCTATGTGAGTCTTTCATACATCCTGCATATTTCTTATAAACATTTATGATGATGATGTTTATACAACTGCATACACCCCCATATACTCGGTTCCTTTCCATGATACTGACCCACATCTTTGGATGTGGGCTGCATTTTCTCAGAATGTAGGTTCAGGTGCTCAATTCTAGGTTCGATAGTGATTCTTCGGGCACGTTGTTCTACATTCTCTGTTGTGGTGAGTCCTCATGTTCCGAGGACGTGATGTCTGATGTTGGTTTCACGAAATTGTTTACATTTGATAATTGAGTATGAGTCAGTTGGGGCATGTCTCAATGGCTCGCTGGTTTTATTGATTTTCTTAGAGGCTTGTCAGACTAGTATAAATGTTGGGAGTTGACTAATAAGTTGTATTTTGTTATCTTTCTGAATTTTTTTTATTCTTGGATGATGATTACTCTGTTGATATTTGAGGGTTATTTATGGAAACCCCGTTGATTTGTGTTGAGCTGGATAAAAATGGCTCAAAGGGTTATCTTGGGGCTACTCATAGCCTCAAGCACCGTGTGACGCTCCGGGACCCATTTTTCGGGGCGTTACAATATCATTTGAAAGTTGACATATAAGATTGGATGTGGCGGTTTCGAGAAATGAAATTATGTTTGCATCAAAGGAAGTAAAGTACGCGTTGTACTCTTTTTCCCTTTGCCTAGGTTTTGTCCCAAATGAGTTTTCCTGGCAAGGTTTTTAACGAGGCAGAAAATAATGCATATAAGAATATATGTGTACTCTTTTTCCTTCACTAGGATTTTTCTTCCCACAAAGTTTTTCTTTAGTAAGGTTTTAACGAGGCACATTATATCAATGGACATCCAAGGGGAAGTATTGTAAAAGATTGTGGATGTCCATAACTCCATGGTGTAATTCCACCATTACTCCTTTGTGTAATTCCTTCATTACTCCTTGGTGTAATTCCTCTTTTAAATGTGGTAACTCTTACACCTCCACTATCTCCTTATTGATCATCATGTTTATGACACCTCTTGAAACCCCCCTATGTAATACTATAAATAGAGGTCTTGAGGATTATGTTTAAGACACTTGAAAGAAAGAAGAAACTCATCTTATATTTCTCTATTATCTATTGTTCCTCTTGTTTTGTTCTTTACAATACTAGTCTTGTTCTTAATATTGAAGCAGATAGGATTAAATGGATTTTAAAAAAAAAAATTAACCACCATTAAATATAGAGATATTAAAAGTACGTTCCAAAACTCATTAGATTTAGGAATACCCAATACTTACTTTAGAAATTTGTTATTAGTAGTAAATGCGTAAAATATTGCTATATTCTTCTCTATATTTGTTTCATCAAATAATAACTGTCATGATTAGACTATATTTGTCATATCTTTTTAACACACATAACTTTGTATTTAACTTTTAAGACTGATATTTTCAAACCATACTTCATTTTTAAAAAAATTCAAAGCGATACTAATGTTAACAAATAGAATTTTGATCACAAAAGAGAACCAAAACAATAGTGCAGCATGCAATGATACATAACATATCTTTTACAAAATAATAAATAGTAGTGTGTAAGTCATTGATAAACACTTAAAGTTATTTTGATATTTCACTTGAAGACCTCAATTCAGACTTGTAGCTATTGAACACTTCAAGTATTCAAAATAATATCTATTGACCACATTTTGCTAACATGGCATTATAAATGTAATACATGCCCAACATGTGCGTGAAGCCAAAAAAATATATTTATAAATCAATTAAAAAATAACATGTCAACATTAAAAAACCCAAAATTTAAATATGTATGAATAATTAAAAAAACTGTTGCAGTGTCTTTCCCAACTTCTCTATTGCAGACATTTTGCAATGGTCAAATTCCTCCTCCACTCTCCTTTTCAATATTCTCCTTCATTCTTTTTGTATATAATATCATCATTCAGTCTTTATTAAATATTGTTTTTATTGTTATCTTCACCGAAAAAGCCACAAAATAAAAAAAATTGGGTAAAAATTATTTTTGATTAAACACCATTTTTTCCAAACAAACTTAATATGAATTTGAAATTACTTTCTTTAAAATTATTAAAGAATTCAAATTCACAATCCTCATGCTACATATCCTAAAAGATAGAACTTCTTTCTATTTTTTGTCCCATATATAACTGAGAAGATGAAATAAAGAGCATTGAGAAACTTTGTGATTTTTTTGATCTTCCTCAAAATTGATTCACTTTCTCCAATAGAAAAACTGTCTGGGTTTGCCTCACTTCAGACCTCCACCATTGTCATACCCCAGCCACAGACGACTGATACCACTCCTTCACCGGTGCCCGCAAGACTCAAAATTTCTGGATTCGTAGCTCGAAAACCTATGCAAAATGATGTGCGGCAAAGGACTTCAAAGCTACACAGTATCGCAACTCCCTCAGAAAAACAAATTGTGCGACGAACTCCCAAAGGCATTGAAACTTGCACCCAATGCAGCAAAGTTTGTACTTAGTTACTTCTTTGCCAAAAGGGGCAAATCTCTTGATAAGGATGCTCAGATGATTTCGATAAAAGAAATATTTACATTGGTTTTAGAGTGTTTCTTGTTGATGGGTTTTGATGAAATTGATGAAGGTGTGAAGGAAGAAGTTGCACAAGCAACGGTGATATGGAGAAAAAGGTTGGTTGATGAAGGAGACATAAAATAGTGAATTTAAAATTAATTTTTTTTTCTTTTCACAATTATTAAGTCTTTAATTATTTTTTTTTAATTCATATGCCAAATGGCATTATTTAATTTGTGTTTTTTCCACATCACTACAATTGTATTACACACACTTTACATTGATAGCTGATTGTAAAAAGTATGTCGCTGATTGAAAAAAATGTGTTTAAATTGTTCAGATTCAAAATAGTAAAGGTGTTCAATAGGTACAAGGTCAGTAGTAAGAGCGTTCAATGGATACAAGGTCGAGTTAAGGTGTCTAAGTGTATTTTGCGAATAACTTTAAGGACCTATCGATGACTTAAGCCTAAATAGTACTAATATATAAGTTGTATATAAGTTGGATGAAGCTGCTGAAGCAGGCAACCCATGGTTGACATGTTATTTTAACTGCTTCAATCATGATTTTACTATATTACTCCTAATTAATTATTATATGTCATTTACGTATTAAAAATTAATAATATTTAATGAAAAATGTAAAAGACATTTATGGCATGTCTACTTTAACTGCTTCAACCGTGATTTTATTATATCACCTCTAGTTAATTATTATAAAGTCATCTAAGTATTAAAAAATTAATAATATTTAATAAAAAAGGATAAGATAGATTGAAAATGATAAATTAACTCTAGTTGTTTTAAATTAACTTAACGTCTTATATGAGACCCACTTAAATCTTTTTCACAAATATTTTTTATAATAATTTTAGTATATCACTTCTAATTATATATAAGTGTGGATGAAGTTGCTGAAGCAAGCAACGCATGATCGACATGCTTACTTCAGGTGCTTCAGTTGTCATTTTATTATATCACCTCTAGTTAATTATTAAACGTTATTTACGTATTAAAAAATTTAGTAATATTTAATGAAAATGATAAAATGGACATTTATGATTTGTTTGCTTCTGCTGCTTCAACCATGATTTTACTATATCCCCCTAATTAATTATTATAAGTAATTTACATATCAAAAAATTAATAATATTTAATAAAATAAAGTAAAATATGAATTTATGACATGTTTACTTCAGCTAGTTCAACCGTGATTTTACTACAGCACACTTAATTAATTATTATACGTCATCTAAGTATTAAAAATTTAAAATTATTTAATGAAAAAAGCAAACATACATAAAATGATAAGTTAACTCTTAATATTTTAAATTAACTTGACTTCTTATATGAGTCCACTTAAAAAAAATTCACAAGTATTTTTTATAGTAATTTTGCTATATCACGTCTAATTAGTTATTATAAGTTATTTAAGACATGCATGTTTCGCTGCTTCAATTGTGATTTTACTATATCACCCCTAATTAATTATTATAAGTCATCCAAGTATTAGATAAGTTAATAATATTTCATAAAAAAAAGTAAAATAGACTCAAAATGAAAAGTTAACTCTTGATATTTTAAATTAACTTGAAGATTTATATAGGGCCAACTTAAATTTTTATATCACCCCTAATTAATTATTATAAGTCATCCAAATGTTAGATAAGTTAATAATATTTCATAAAAAAGTAAAATAGACACAAAATGAAAAGTTAACTCATGATGTTTTAAATTAACTTGAAGATTTATATAGGGACCAGTTAAATTTTTTCAGAAGTACTTTTAATAGTAACTTTATTATATCACTTCCAATTAATTATTATAAGTCATTTAAGTGTTAGAAAATAAATAATATTTAATAACAAGAATAAAATAGATACAAAATGAAAAATTAAAAATGGTTAGATGAAGTACTTTGCAATAGTAATATCTGTGTCAAAAAAGGGAGCATGGGAGCAATACACTTATTGAGATCTAAATGATTAGATTCAAATAAAAAAATTAAAGAAATAGTTACGAGAGAAAATTGAAGAATAGGTGTCTTTTAAGTCTTGGATAAAGGATTGGTGACATTGACCAACAGATAGGGTCAAACATTATTAGGAAACTTGATCAAGTTAATGGTGGACTTGATTAATATTTTTAAAACTTTCTAATCTTTTCAAAAATACAAATCAACCCAACCCACACCCTCTTCAATCCAAATCAACCACTCTCTCTCGACAGCTTCTCTCAACTCTCTCCCAACCAACAGTTCTGCAAAATTTCTCCCTTCAACCCCCGACGACAAATAGTTGGGCTTCGAGTTCCCCTCTCCAATTCAATCAACCTGTCTCTCATCCCTTTCTCGACGCTTCTCTCAACTCTCTCCCAACCAACTGTTCTGCAAATTTATCATTTTAATCCTCGGCGACTTCAACATCCGACTACAAATAGTTGGGCTTCGAGTTCTTTTTCGACTTCAATTGATGTGACAGCCTTGCTCTCCGGCCACAACAACTTTAAATTCTTCATCGGTCCATTTCTTCTTTCAGAGGTAAAAATTTATGGCCTTTTTAGTTTGGAAGAAAACGAGGAACTTGAGCCAACTTCTCTTATAGTATTGGTTAAAAATTTCAATATTTGTTGCACTAATTTGAAATGCGGTCTGAATAAAATCCTAATTTCTGGTATTTCTTCTCTTTTTGAAGTGAATTATGATATTTTGTTGTTTGTGGCATTTTTTGAAGTTTGATTTCTATTGTTTCTGTTTAAAAAAACAAAAGGACAATTTGGTTTGATTTATTCTATTCTTGTTCTTGGTAAAAATGGTGAAATTGCTATTTTTTGTTTAACAAAATTGTGCTACTGTTTCCTCCAACAGATTACCCATCTGGTGTAATATATTAACCATCTGATGCAACAGATTTATCATATGATGCAACAGATCAACCATCTGATGCACCAGAGAAACCATCAGATTACAATTCTGATACAACAGATTAATAATCTGATGCAACAGCTTGACCATATATTGCAACAGATTAAGCTTCAGATAAAAAATCTGATGCAACTAATTAACCATCTGGTTCAATGGAAGAACCATCATATTAATGATCTAATGCAACAGATGAACCTCCTGTTGGATAAAATCTTACCAACTCTTCCTACAGGAAAAGTCCAAGACATGATTTTTCCAACTGATCATTCATCTGCCGCGATAGACAACCCTATGTTGGAAGAAATAGTTGTGTGATCTTTTGAACAGACCATTCATCTATCTTAAAAGATGAGTGGTATGTTTTGTATTATTGCAACAGATTACTCATCCGCTGCAACAGTTTGGTTATATGCTGCAATAGATATACTACCTGGTGCAACAAATCGGTGATCTGTTGCAACTGTTATTTTACTGTTTTTCTTGTTTGATTTACTGTTATCCTTTTTAACGATGCATTAATCAACAATAATATATTATTTAATGTTCCTATTAATTTTAGATAATATGGTTCCCAAAAGAACATAAATTGAATCAAGTCCAAGTAAAGAAACAAGTGAAGCAGCTAGGCTGCATCCACCACTCTATGAGCTTGCTTTACAAGCGTTATCTCAATCGGGAGCAGAATATGATAAACACGGGGAGGAGGAATGTTTCAAAAGAGATGATGCAGATGCTAATAGCCCTTCCACCGAAGAGTTGGTTAAAGCCTTCAGCATTGATCGTTATCCTGTAAGAATACAGTGTGATGGTGCCGCAGATTTAATGGGTGATTTTGTGGTTAAGTCAGCCATGGGAAAATATTTCGACGCCTTCAGAAAAATACCTTGAGAAAAAAAATTGGATGCTTATTTTAGGGACAGCTGCTTTGGGAAATATCTTGATTTACCGGAAGACAATAATGTTCGTTTCCAAATGAAAATGGTATATGAACTTCTCAAGCATAGGTTTATGTATGAAAACAAAGATAAGATGGATGAGGTGTGGATAAATTACTGTGTCATGCATGTTTGTTTTGGTTGGAAAGAGTTTGCCATAGTTACTGGACTAAAATGTTATCCTCCTTCTCAAGTTATACCTATTCTAACCCAAAAAAAAGCACCCCGCACACCCAAAAAAAGCAAAGGTAAGTCGTGTGATCATGATGACCTGGTGTCCATTGTTGGTCCAAGCTTCAAAAACAAAAATTTGATAGAAACGTTGAAAGGTAAAGGACTTTCAAAGAAGCACGAGCAGTCATTGTGCTTGGTTTGGTTTATACATAATATTCTTTGGGCGAGAGACGTTAACAACAACATAAGCCTCGGTTTAATAAAGATCTCCGAGGATCTTAAGGCGTTTAACAGCTATCCATGAGGGTATGAAAGCTTCAAAATGACTGTCAAATATTTGTTGACTCCGTTAGTGCCAAAGACAGACAACTTATATGGCTTCCCATGAGCTTTCATGGTAAATATTTCTTTTTACTATTATGATATCATTTATTTTTTTCGCTCAATAATGGTTTTGATTTATTGGCGTTATTTTATAGGCTTGGGCGTTTGAAGTCATTCCTTATTTAAGACAACAAGTGAACTACCAGGAAGGAGTTTCCTGTCCAAGAATCTTGAGATGGTTGTAGGCCAAAACTGATAAAAATGCAAAATTTCTTGATCTCTTCAACCCCGCGAAGGATGCAATAAGTATAATTATAATTAATTTTTTCTTTTAATTAATGTTTTTTTTGAATGATCTAATCATCATTCTAATATATGTAATGATTTATGTTAGAATGTGCATCTGTAGCTAGTTCCGACCAATCGAGAGTTGAAGATGCTATTTTTTCATACTTTATTTTCTGTACAAACTTTATCGGACCCTAAGATCATCGACAGAATAAAAATAGAATTATTTAGTGCAACAACCATTACAAGAAAAACAATTTTGGAGGGCGGGCTTGTTGTTGTTGATGGAGCTGTTGGTGGTGGTAGTGGTGCTACTGTTGGTACTAATGATGCTCCTCTTACAGTATTTAAAGAAAACCATTATGAGTATGATCATACTGGTTATACAGATTTTGCCTCTCCCAGCGAATGTTCTGCATGCAAATGTCAAGACTGCAGGGCGAAACATGATGTAGTGATTAATGCTATTAGCATTAACTGCTTCTGTAAAGGAATTGACATCTAAGAGGGGTCTCATTCCATCAAAGAGGATTTTATTTCCATCCTCTCCATTAGAGATTAAGGCTAAGAGGAGAAAAAGAGTGATTTCCAGGACATTATCAGGCATCCAAAAAAACAAAATTGCAACTCCTCTGTCTGTGTGTTGCACTGAGCAACGTACAATATCCAAAGAAGAGTAGCACGAGCTGCAGAAGGTGAATATATTATATGTCTTCCAACTAACAAAACAAACAGACACATATCTGTTTCAACAAATGACACATCTACTGAAAATTATCAAATAGATATATACATCTGTTGCAATAGTTGACTAACCTGTTGCACCAGATACTTTATCTGGTGCAACATATGTCTCATCTTTTTTAGCAAATCAAATATCTCTTCATACAACTTTTATTTGTAACAACAGACGACCTATCTGCTGCAACTGATAATTCATATGTTGCAACGGATGGTTCATCCATTGGAAATTATCACATAGGGTCTTCCTCATGTATAAATTTGTCCCAACAGTTGATTCATTGTTGCAACAAAAATATAATATGTTTGGGATAATTTAAAATGGGAGAAAGGCCTGTTTGATTTGCTAGAAAAGATAAGTTATCCTTTTCCATTTTGTTGTATCTTCGTGATTAGCATTGACCAATTCTGGATTTCCAGGTAGATATAGAAGAAGCTACTGCTGAACAACATTGACAATATGCTACTCTTTTTATGGAAATACGAAGAACAAAAAGTGCAGAAACCGTACGCAAACGACAATGAAGATCCACGACGAGCAAAGCCGAATTCCATAGCACCGGATGAAGAATAACTTGTCCATACTGAGTAGATCTTTATAGCTTGAGCTTGTCAAAGCAATCCTTAGATTTTTTTTATTCGTTGACTTATGTTGAGATCTGTACCCATAACAATGTTGAGATCTATACCCATAACAATTTTTTTACATTTTATTTATTCGTTGACTTATTTCAGCTAATTTATGAAGGCTTCGATTTATTTTATTTTTTCTACGAATTTTATTTATTCCTTAGATTTGAACTTATTAATTGAAAAGGAATACTAGATTCAAATATTGCAACAGATAATGTATATGTTGCAACAAATGACAGATCTATTGGAAAATTCAAACAGATTAGACATATGTTACAACAGGTAGGTGATCTGTTGGAATTTTTCAAACAGATCTTCCCACTGTTGCAATATATGGACTTTAGATAAAAACATCAAGATAATGCAACAGATGACACATCTATTGGAAAAAAAGAACAGATTTAGACATATATTGCAACAGATGGACTTTATCTGTTGCAACAGAAGACACATCTATTGGAATAATCGAACAAATTTATACATATATTGCAACAGGTAGGTTATCTATTGGAATTTATCAAATAGGTCTTCCCACTGTTGCAACAGATGGACTTTAGATAAAAACATCGAGATAATGCAATAGATGACCAACCTATTGCAAGAGATAAACTATATGTCAGAACAGCTGGGATAACTGTTACAACGGATGGAGAATCTGTTGCATTATAAAAATTCAACTTTTGTGGGACATAAAAAATTGTCACTACGTGTAAAAAGGTTAAAGTGAATTGAAATAAAAAAGGCGCAACCCATCGACGGTGTTCAGTTCAAACACCTAAAATAAAATAGGCATCAAGTAGACATGTTCATTTTAAACACATAAAATAAAATAGGCATCAAATGTGTTAGTGTCAGTCCTAGCACATTTCGCTGACTTGCCATCACTTGGCCCCCAACGGTCATTTTTTCCCCTCATTGTCTTATATATTCATCTTCATCCTAAAATTTAACCCTAAATTCCCAAATCTTCTTCTTCATCCTCATCTTCTTTTATCTATCCAAATTCATTAAATTATTACTTTTATTTTTTCCAACTGACCTTGACAATGTCGAGCGTATCTTTCACTATTTTTTGTGATAAAGATTTTTGATATTGTAAGTGCGGTCATGAAGCTCTGTTAAAGACTTCTTGGACTCAACAAAATCTGGGTCGTAGGTTTTTTATTTGTAAGATTTCAAAGGAATATTTTTTTTATTTAATTATTTGATTAATTATTAACTTGTAATTGATTTGTAATTGTGTTCTTTTTTTTATAGAAATTGGGTGGATGCGATTATTTTGATTGGTATGAAGAACGACACCCTTCACAAGCAAATAATGTAATCTGGGGTTTGTTGAACAAAGTCAAGGCTTCTGAAGAGAAACAAAATCAAGGAAGAAGATACTACATTATTGCCATTATTGCTACTGGTTTGGTGTTGTTGGGCACATGGATATTGAAGCCTAATTGCTAAAATTTTCATGGTGGTGTGTGTATTTTCTACTGGTTTGTTGTCGATGAGCACATGGATATTCAAGCATAACTGTTGGAAAATATCAAAAAGATTTAGGCATATGTTGTAAAATTTAGGTCATCTGTGGAAATTATCAAACAGGTCTTCCCACTGTTGCAACAGATTAGACTTAGATTATTAGATTATTCATAGAAATTATCAAATAGGTCTTCCCACTGTTGCAACAGATTAGACTTAGATTATTAGATTATTCAAACAGGTTTTCCCACTGTTGCAACAGATTGACAATCTAATCTATTGCATTATAAAAAATTCAACTTTCATCAGAAAAAAATTATTGCCACTACATGTACATGTAATAAAGTGAAGGGTGACTTGAAATTAAAATTTTCTATTTCACAGGCTCTTCTATATACACAGGCTTCAAGCGTCCAGTTAGTATCCCATAAGCCTAGACCTCTTGCAGGTTTGCCACAGCGTTGTCGCACAGAAAAGTCATTGGCTAGGCAATTTCTGTGTCGGTCAGTAAACATTCGATGTGTGCAAGAGCGTGCGAGCCACTTGCTTTAGCGGCATCATCTTTTGGAAGGATCATTCCCTTGTTTGGACCTTCAAAATCCCATGATTTCTTCATCAACACTTCCTTTGGCAAATGATTCATCAGTTTACTATCCCTCAACAAGATGGGCAACAACACCATCAGTGGCTCCACGAGGAGAAAAAGATCAAAATCGTCGACGAGAGGTACGTTGGAGTCATAAACATTGATCTTTTCCTCCTTAAGTAGTATCTCAACAACCCAATAATGCATGTCGTTCATGCTAATGACTGCAAGAATCCTTTTTGCCTTGGTCCAGCTCTTGCCGTATGGATTTGGCCTGTCCCCTCTAACATATCTTAACATTTCTTCTTCATCCTAGACCAACGTAGGAACAAGGAAATCAAGTCCCACGTCAAAGGCTAACGCCTCTCCATTGAGTTGATCGTACCTATCCTTGAGCTTCTTGCAAAAGTCGAGGTCCATTATCCTATCAGCAGCGTCATAAGCTTTCCGGTACGTTAATTGCCTTTTCCTCATGAGGTAGAGAATTATGTCAACATACTGTGAGATAAGAAGTCAATTTTTAAAAAGTTAATTTTTAAATAGGTTAGTAATTTTAAAGATGCAACGGATGGTCCATCTGTTGCATAGGGTTCTCTGAATAAATAATCCAACGCAACTTATGCAACAGATGGATAATAAGTTACAACAGAACCACAACCAGTTGCACCAGTATACCCAGCTGTTGCAACAGATGTGAAATCTGTTGCGTAGCTTTTTCTTCATGGGGTATATTAGAAGGTCTAGGTTAGGAAAAGTAAACTTTCCTTGTCCTCGTACGACATACGCATATCAGTCATAGTCTGGAAGTCTTGGGGGTGAAAGGGAGGCCTGGGGTAATCTGGTGTGCCTGGCTTGGCATTCTTGGCCTGTCGCAGATCCCTCTTCTCTTCGGCACCAAGTTCCGCATATATGTCCACCTTCTTGACCGGCCCCTGAACTTCAACAACTTTTGGAGAGGGAGGAATTGCAATTTCTTTTGATTTCCGAGCGGAGAGTACGTCTCTAATTGCTCTTTTCTTTCTCCTAACCAACGTTGTAGGAGTGTGTGGCTCCCTCACCTTCTTGGATGGTATGACACACCTCTTGGATTTGAATTCCTTGATAGCTTTAGAGATAGCCTCTACTTTTTCAAAGAGTTTATCCTATTTGTCCTTGCACTCATCGCATTCACAACGAGAACACGAGGGTGAAGAGGGGTGAGAGGGACCTGTGTAAGGGTGAAAAAAGGTGTTTTCAAACATATTTATTCTTTATTGAGCATCAACATGCTTATCATCACGAGTGGTAGCAGCATCAGCATGCCTACCACCAACATCAATAACTCCACTAGAAGAAGCACCCAGATCTGCCTCAGTAAAAGGTTGGTCATGAAGAGCCTCAACATTAGGCTGACCTTGCCTAACTGCTCTTCTTATGGCTGTTTCTCCAGCCTTTGGGTCTGCAATAGTATCAACATGACCTAGAGTAATATAAGAAGTCATCACCGACTCCACCTCAGTAGGCAGGATCCATGGATGCACAACCTATAAAAAAGAAAAAAAGACAGATGCATTTAAATCATATAATATAATAATTTTCACAGTTGAGCTACATTTAAAAAAAAAGACCCATCTGTTGCATAGTTTGCAGTATATGGTTAAAATTCATTTGAGTCTGGTTCAGAGAAATAGAGAAACACATGGATAATCTGATGCAAAATATCAATCATCTATTGCAACAGCTGCACAAGACGGGTAATCTGTTATGCAATAGATGATATGTATGTCGCAACAGATGAATGATATGTTATCAGATTAAACATCTGTTGCATAATTTGCAGTAGATGATTAATCTTTTAGGAGTCGGGTTCAGTGAACCAAAGCCAAAGATGGGTAATCTGATGTAAGATATACCCCATCGTAACAGATGTCCCATATGGTGCATCAGATATAATATTTCATGCACCAGATACAACATCTGTTCAATATCTTTCTTATCTTTGAGTAGAATTATTTTACTTGAAAAAGACATACTGCATCATCCGGAGGGTTAAAGAGATCAGCCTCCTTAATATTGGTGTTGATCTTTGCAGCCAACCACCTAAACATCCTTGGATGAGAAACCTCATCCGGGTAATCCATTAACTGCTTTCAGAGGGGAGAAATGGCTTCAAATGCCCAAGCCTAAAAAGTGTAAACAGGAAGCAAGCAAAAAAAATCATAATAACTATATTCAATATAAATTAATGGATGAGTAAAATTAGTGATTAATTTTACCATGAAATCCCAAGGAAAGCCGTATAATGTGGTCGTCCCTGAGGATAGCTTTGGCAGTAAATATTGGACAGCCAAGTAGAAGTTATCATATCCCCAGGGATAATTATTGAATTTATCAAAATCCTCAGCACGCGCCAACAAATTATCTTCTAGGACCTTGTTGACGTCTCTTGCCAATATAATCAAATGGGCAAACCAAACTAAGTACAATTTCTCCCTGTACTGCTCTGGCATGGTTTTATCCTTGAGATATGTCAACAAATCCGATGCTTTGTAGCCACGTCGAGCAATGTCAAACAACCCATCTATTTTTCCCTTGTATTTTCTTGCCTTGGATCTTTTGCGGGGTGGTGGTCCTTCTAGACAATGGCATCTCAGGCCCGTCACTATGAAAAACTCTTGCAAGCCAAAATAAATAGGCATTCCGCAGTAGTTGATCCAGATTATATCCATCTTCTTTTTGCCCCCTCCTCCGGATCTTTATCATCCCCCGTGTACTTGATCCTGCGCTTGAGAAGACCATATACCATCGTCATAGGATACGAATACGGGAAGAGGGGTCCTCAGGAAGCTCAAGAAAGCGTCCAAAGCAGCTCTTCTTAAAAATTCCGCCTATGTTTTCGTTCTTCATAATTTTCATAAAATGTTCAAAAAATTTCCCCATCTGACATTTAAGTATAATTTGACCAGTTAGTTGTTTTCCTTCTGGGTCATTTATCGGCATCGCAACTTCAAACCTGTCAATACTAAAAGTTTTGACAGGATCATGCTGGGATGTCGATATTAACTCACACCCCGTCGGTGATCCATTATCATCATGTTGTGATCATCCTCTTTCTCTTTCTGACTCTCTAATTCCTCCTCTTTCTCACTTTTATTTTCTTCATCACTATCTACGGACCCTTGTACACCTCCCTCAATGTTGTTTTCACATCTTTCCTCAGCTTCACTTTTCCTTAACTGAGATTGTTCAGGAAGCTCCTCCGAATCCCTCTGTACTGTAGCCTTTTTTTTGAGTGGTCAGACGTTGATCCACTCTCACTTTCTTTTATTTTGGGAGACATGTTTTACCTACAGATAAAGAAATTACATTACAGTTGATGTATGTATAGATTTTAAAAAATACATTACAAATACCAAGAATACCAGCACACCAACAACCACCACCACAAACACTACCAACCAAAGCCACTAAACAAACAAACACCACGAATACCGATACCACCACAAACACCACCAACCAATGTCACCACCGGTGCCACCACAATGACCACAAACACCACTACCACCACCACCACCACTACCACCAATACCATCCAACTATACCACGATAGTCAACAGAACACTGCGATGGAAACTAGGGATTTCTCGAGTTCTTCCTACGATTTTACCATCAAAACTCAAAATTGTAAACCCATTCTTGAAGATAATACAACTAAAAGTTTTATTTTTCATCATTAACTTAAAAGACCTTATTTTTTAGAAAAAATAAATATAGAGCTCTTCTCAAACTCTGTTGCCTACGAAGACAAAGAAAATGACTGATACAAGCAAGAATGATGTCGAAAATAACACCTATATGGTCGGAAATGAGAAGAAAAATGATCTGTTGTGGAGGGTTGAGCAAATTTGTTGATTAGTTGTTGTCTGTACTGTATTGCTAAGTAAGAATGAGAGAGAAAGATCCAGACCTTGAGATTTGAAATGATGAAACGTTTTGTATGGGTTGATTTGTATTTTGGAAAAGAATGACAAGTAGTTTTGAAAATGTTAATTTGGTCCGAAATGATCTTAATTATTTTTAAAATCATAAAATGTATGCGTAATTTTTAAAATCATATAAAAATAATTAAAGTTGTAGTTGACCGAGTACTCTAGGAGGTGACCCTGTGAAAACTCACCCCTGGTCCTAGATTAATCAATTTAGAAGTCTAACATATGAACTCAATTAAAATTGTAAAAAACAAATGTTTAACATGTTGCGTCAGATTTCTCATCTATTGTAAATTATCAATCAGATTAGGTAACAACAGGTTACGAATCTAATGTAAATTATCAAACAGATTAAGTTATCTGTTGCGACAGATTACCCATCTTTAGTAAATTATCAAATGGATTGTCATATGTCGCAACAGATTACCCATATATTGTAAATTATCAAATAGGCGCTGCCATCTGTTGTGGCTAACCCTATAAGAACACACCCCTAGTTCTAGATTAATCGATAGTTGACTTTATGAGAACTCACCACTAGTCCCAGATTATTCCATCAAGGTATTAGTACCCTAGTCCTAGATTAATCAATTAAGGTATTAGTCTAACATATGAGGTAGTAAGAATTGGTTCGACTCAGAGTGATCGATCGCCGACTCTGGTCGGGATGAACGCAGTACTATTTCATCATGCAATTGACAAAAGACTCAATTGAAGTTGTAGTTGATCCTATGAGAACTCACATTCAATTAAGGTATTAGTCTAACATATGAACTCAATTGAATTATATATAAACAAATGTTCAACTTATTACAATAGATGTCTTTTCTATTGGATCAAATCAAACAGGTTATGTAATCTGTTGCAATATATTACATATCTGTTGTAAACTATCATACAGATTAAGCCATTTATTGCGAAAGATCACGAATCTATTGTAAACTATCAAACAGATTAAGTCATCTGTTGCAACAGATTACCCATCTGTTGTAAATTATCAGATAAAATGAGTCATATGTTGCAATAAATTACCTATCTGTTGTAAATTATCAAATAGGCGTTGTCATCTATTGTAGTTGACATTATGAGAACTCACCCCTAGTCCTAGATTAATCAATCAAGGTATTAGTCTAATATATGAGGTAGTAAGAATCGGTTCGGATCAGAGTGATCGATCGCCGACTCTGGTCGAGAAGAACGCAGGACCGTCTCATCATGCAATTGATAAAAGACTTAATTGAAGTTGTAGTTAACCCTATATTCAATTAGGGTATTAGTACCCTAGTCCTAGATTAATCAATTAAGGTATTAGTCTAACATATGAGGTAGTAAGAATTGGTTTGACTCAGAGTTATCGATCGACGACTCTAGTCGGAAGGAACGCAGTACCGTCTCATCATGCAATTTCCAAAAGACTCAATTGAAGTTGTAGTTGACCTTATGAGAACTCACCCCTAGTCCTAGATTATTCAATCAAAGTATTAGTACCCTAGTCCTCGATTAATCAATTAAGGTATTAGTCTAACATATAAGGTAGTAAGAATCGGCTTGGCTCAGAGTGATCGATCGACGACTCTGGTCGGAGGAATGCAGTACCGTCTCATCATGAAATTGCCAAAAGACTCAATTAAAGTTGTATTTGACCCTATGAGAACTCACATTCAATTAAGGTTTTAGTCTAACATATGAACTCAATTGAAATTATATATAAACAAATGTTCAACCCGTTGCAACATATGTCTTTTCTGTTGGATCAAATCAAACAGATTAGGTAATATATTACAACATATTACGCATCTGTTGTAATCTATCAAACAGAATACGTCATTTGTTGTGAAGATCATGAATCTGTTGTAAACTATCAAACAGATTAAGTCATCTGTTGCACTTAAATATTTTTTGATCCTTTTTTTATAAAGCAATTTAGGTATTTCCTGTCCGAGATAAAATAGTTAAAATACTAAGGCGGTAAAAAATATTACTCGTTACAACTTTGATAACTCAAAAATCTCCTGAGTGAGTAGTCTTATTTGGTCTTTTCAATGTCACCTTCTCCTCGTGCCCCTAAAAAATTATTAATGAATATTCAAAAAAAAAACTACCTAGAACTTTCTCTCCTTCAGCCATAAAGTCGTCTAGACTAGACTCAACTCATAACTCTTCTTTATTCCTTATTCTCAATTATCTTTGTTTTTTCCTTTTTTCCTCTCTTTTCTCTCTTCTTTCAGATGAGGATCCTATGGGGTCTCAACCAATCAATATCTTTTCTCGACTGAACTGGATGTTCTGATCCATTTGCTTTTTTGACATTGTAGGTATGGTTCAAAGTTACTTTTTTCATATCGTCTTCTTCTTTGTATGTCATTTAAATTAGTTATTTACATCTATTCCTATCAATGATTTACCCATTACATCTTTGTATGGTTCGTTGTTTTTATTAAAATATGCAAAAAAAGTCATCTGTTGGGAGAACTTAAAAAGCCTTGTTATCAGTATAGTTTTTTTATGTCTTTTGTTTGGTACTTTGGTGGTGCTATTATTGGGGGTGGTGGTTGTGTTGGAACATGTGATGTTTGTGTTGTGGATGGTGTTGGAACATATGGTGTTGTTTTATTTGTTTCTTTGTTGTTGATGCTATTGTTCGTGGTGTTGCAATAGTTTCCTCAACTGTTGCAACTGATGAATCAGCTGTTAAAACAGACGGAGCAACTTTTTGAAGAAATCAAACCAGTAGCAAGGCTGGTTTGATTTATTCCAACAGATGGCCCATCTGTTGCAACATGCCATCCATCCTTTGCAAATGATGCCTCATCGGTTGAATAGATGGGTAATATGTTGCATCATATTGGTCATCTGTTGATTCACTCAATTTTGTGTTACCCTTTTGTAATGTTCTTTTTGTTCTTCTCTTGTTTGACATCAAATGTATTTCTCTTGTTTGCAGACAAAAGGAAGTGAAATTGGATCCACTTTTGCACGGCCAGCATTAAAGGCTAGAGTAAAGATGGTTTCGGAGGAATAAGCTACTTCCAGATGGAACCACTTCATATGTGGGAGGTATGTATTACTGATCAAGCTATCATGAAAATACACATCCAATACAATGATTTTGTGAATGTTTGTTCTTTACCTATTAGGCATTAATTCTTCAAACAAGATATGGAATTTTATAGTTAAGATTGTTAGGTTCGAACTGGAAAGGTTGAGGGACCAAGACGGTGGTGTCGATAGCCCGTTACAATTTAATGACGGTTTATGCTCATGTTTTTGTGTTAAGTTTGGGGAAGGGTTCAAGTTTTTGGTGGCAGTGTAAATATCCAATAGTGATTGGACCGGTTTTAATGGCACAATGGACTTCTTGAAAGGCCTATGAAGCCTCGCAATGCAGTAAACAACGATAGAACCAATAGAAATTCCCCTGGTCCAAATTTATATGGATGGGTTATTGGAGGAGACTATTATACAGCAGAAGGTGTTTGGGAGAAAACCTGTGCGGGAAGAGAGAGGTTGAGAAGGTCATATATCATCTTAGTAATTGTTTAAGAGGATACACAGGGTCGGAAGAAAAGTGTAGCAAAATTAGCTTATGAAATTGACATGAAAAATGAAAAAACTAGATGAGATGCGAATGTGAAAGTGTATCCAAAAATGAAAATCCATCAGTCGTTGAAGAAAAAAAGAATGGTCAAGAGGAATTGACCCTGTGTATCCTCTTAAATAAGTACTAAAATGATATACGGCCTTCTCAACCTCTCTCTTCCCGCACAGGTTTTCTCCCAAACATCTTCTTCTATATAATAGTCTCCTCCACCAATCCATCCATATAAATTTGGACCAGGAGAATTTCTATTGGTTCTATCATTGTTTTCTGCATTGCGAGGCTTCGAAGGCCTTTCAAGAAGTCCATTGTGCCATTAAAACCGGTCCAATCACTATTGGATATTTACACTACCACCAAAAATTTGAACCCTTCCCCAAACACAAAAACATGTGCATGAATCGTGTCATTAAATTGTAACGGGGTATCGAGACCACCATTTTGTAACCCTTCATCCTTATCAGTTCGTACCTAGCAAACTAAACTGTACAATTCAGGATCTTGTTTGAAGGATCAGTGTCTAATCATTGGTAAAAAACTGCATTCACAAAATCATTGTACTTTATGTGTCTTCACGGTAGCCTGATCAATAATATACATAACTCGTATGCATGAAATGGGATCCATTGCATGCATCTTATTCTTCCTACCCCATCAGGACATGTCACTGTTGTTTATTCATCTGCACGAATGTGATGACTATTAAAATGGAGGTGTGAAGAGTTGTGATTTTTTATCTTAACACATTCAAAACAGCTGATGAATCGAAATCTCCATCTGTTGTAACTGACGAATCAGCTGTTGGAAGAAATCAAAACATCTCCTCCAAATATATGGTCCATCTATCGCAACAAATAATCTATATGTTGCAACAGATGGTAAATCTGTTGCGATAGACCTGACTTTTTTTTTTAATTAATCTGCATGCATGTGATTATTCTTTCTAAATATGTTTGTTTCAATTTAGTTTTCGTATTTATAAAATCAAGAGAATTTTATTATATTCTTTCAAGATTACCCCTATTATTAAATGACTACATAAAGTATATTATTCATATTTATGCTTTCTAATCATAATTAATAAGACCAATTTGGTAAAACAATCACCTAATTTATATTTTCATTAATTGGTGTGCCAAGCTCATGGGGCCCAACTAATACGTAACGAGGGACTATTAAAAATAGGTGAAGACTTTTTATCTCACACATCCAAAACAGCTAATGAATCGAATACTCCATCTGTTGAAACTGAAACTAATGAATTAGCTGTCAGAAGATATCAAAACATCTCCTCCAACTTCTTATACATACTTTTCATCTGTTGCAACAGATAATACATAAGTTGCATCAGATGTCTTATTTATTGCATATACAAACCATCTATTGCAATAGATGGTAAATCTATTTTGACAGTCGTCTGTTGCACATTCAATCCATCCATCTGTTGCAACAGATGCTAAATCTATTAAAAATGTTGGACGATCTATTGCAACAGCTCAATAATAACGGCTTTTATCGAGTCTCAAACCGCTATGAAAAGGTAAGAAGTAATTAGTGTAAAAGAAAAAGTCGCGACTTTTCACAGAAAACAAAATGCCACCAGTTTGAATGTAATTAATACAATGGAGATGAACAGTCCTGCCTTTTGGCCTGACACGTCCAGATTATATTATAGGTCCTTCAATCTTCATTCAACTCTATTTATTTCTTGCATTTTTTTCCTTTCGTGTGACATCTTCAACCACTTCTCTTAAAAGAGCATATTTCTTTCTCGTTGATGTAATTTTTGTCTGGCGTAAATTTACCAGTTGGTCGTATACATTGTATTACATTGTGAACATTTTTCTTTACATTTGTCAATTTATTCGTGTTCTAGATATGGTTGATCCTTTTCCGGACATTGCTATTCTACGCGACACAGTACGGGAACTTCAAAGGCAGGTTAATGACCTACAGAGCGAGTTGGTCGCTGTGAGAGCGACAATGTTCAGAGAGATGCAGAGGCTGATGAGAGCCCTACTGCTGTGAGTTGATTGGTCGGCTGTCATTAATGATGATAATGATAATAATAATTAGAATGTGTTTTTTCTTTTAGCGTATGTATTTTAAGTTTTCTATATTGGATCTATACCTAATGTATTTTATTTTTCATTTAATAAAAAATTTACTTTTAGTCAGACTTTGGCGTTTTAATTCTTATTTAATTTTCATTCTATTTTTTTATAATCTAATACATGTTAACATGTAGACGGTTGGAGGTAATGTTGAATCTAGTAGCACTAGCAATTTTGGCTTTTGAGTTCTTTCAACAGTTGGAACCGATTGGTCATCTGTTGGGTTTCAACAGATTATCCATCTGTTTCGACAAATTTTCATCTGTTGGAGGAAAGCATTCCAGTTGTTTGTGCAACTGTTGAGAATAATTGTGGTCTGCTGTATTATTTAAGTTTATGTTTTGCCTCATTTTATTGATGCACAAGTTATTTAAAAAAAAGACATTTTATATATAATAAATGATAACATTAGGTTCACAACAATGAGTTAAATATATAAAAGTCCAAAACAAACAACAACACAAGTTTCTACAATTACAACGATCATGGTGGATTATGATTCCGACATGTAGTTTTTTTTGTGGCCAGCGCACTTACAGATGGAGCACTTGTTTCTTCTTGATGAAAATGATTCTCCAACTCCACGCCTCTTTTTATATGGATTTCTTCCCGATTTGATAGTGTTCGGGTCAATATATGGAGGAGGTATTAATCTCCCCATAAGCTCTACTGGAACAACCCAACATTCATAGGAGGCACCGGAGTAATATGCCCACTATATGTCATTTCATATTTTTCCACCGAATAATATTGAGAGGAGTTCTCATAAACTTCAGGTCCATATTTATGGCCGTATTGAGCTTGAAGGGATGCCATAGCATGTGGACAAGGTATTTTTTCCAAGTCAAAAACTCTACACGTACAAGATCTTGTTTGAAGATCGACCATGGCAGCATCACCATGACCGGTGATACGAAATTTGTAATCTGCTATTTTATGAGAGAATAACCTATTCCCCAAATTGATGTTTGTTGATATTTTCTTTTTGATTTCGAGAACAAATCGGGTTCTTTTTTCTGGGCACTTGAACTGCACACGCCTTTCGTTAAAAAAATTGCTATATTTCTCGCTTATTTTTTCAAACATAGACTTAATGGAAAATTCTCTTTCATCGCCAAACAATGAATTCACCAATTCAGCTATGTTTGATGTCATACTATTGTACCTATAGAAAAGAATCACTTAGTATGACATCAAACTAAAATTGTAAATCAAACAAGACATTAAATTCATAAGAATATACCTATTTGTTGGACAGAATGCCCGACTCCATCTCTCAAAACTGACACGTGCAAGAAGTTCTTCTACCTTGGGATTCACATCCGCTATTTGATTGAAATGGTCTAAAAACTCCTCTCTACTATATGATTTAGCTGCTTTATAAAAAAGGGTGACAACCCTTTTGTTATGATAGTTGTTTCGAATGTTCTCTCCAAGATGTCTGATGCAACAACCAAAGTAAGCTGAAGTGAAAAAAAGTGAACCCATCTTTGGAATACTTGGATGCCTATCCGATACAAAACACAACTCTTCGGTATCTTCGACGCAGCATCGCAGTTGTTCAAAAAAAATCCATAAGAGGCATCACATTCCTTGTTCGCTACCCAAAAAGCGACAGGAAATATATGATTCTCCGCATCCTGCGCCACCACCGCTAGCAGAACTCCATTATACCTACTCCTCAACAAAGTACCGTTGACGGCTATGCCTTTTCTCAAATGTCGAAAACCTTGAATCCAAGCACCATAGGAGACAAAAAAGTACTTAAACCTTCCGTTTTTATCTAAATGCAATGTCGTCTTACTTTCGGGATTTGTGGACTCAATCATGTAACGGTAAGCATCCAAGACTTCATACCCATGCTCGAGTGTCCCCCAAACCAGGTCCTTGGCAATCCCCATGGCCGTATATACCTATAATAACTGATCAGGACACCCAAATCCATAAGGAGTTGATTGGACATAAGCCTTGCTGAAGGGCCTTTGCCATCGAGGAAACTACTCCTTAAATATTCACCGAGGACCTTTGCCGTGGCGTGAGGATTTTGGCCCAATATGTGCTCCCAACCACATGTGTGATGCTTTTCATGTTTATGAATGACGAATCTATCAGAACTTGCGTACTTCACCGCTCTCAACCACCACTTGCAGTTCGAATTAGCACATTTGAAGCAAAAGACACTACTCGAATTAATCACCTTCTTTATTCTGAAATCTTTTTTCACACAAGAAATAAACAAAGTGTTAGATAGTTCATTCTTGTCCTTGAATGACATTACAATAAAAAAGTCGGTCTCGCCGTCTTGAAGATTTCCAGATTGTGTCGATTGAGAAGAACTGCACATTGTATTGGTCTCATCAACGGGCGTAGGTGTTTGGTCATCATCTGGAATATTCATGTCTAGATCATCCAACCTATCATCAAAGAAGTCTTTTTTTTCTTCTTCTTCTACGTTCTGGTTCTCATTCTCTCTCGTCTTTTCAACAATGTACACCCTTAACACCGGCTTGGTTGAATCACTTAGATAAGAACGCAACCGAACCTGATCGGTTATCTTGAAAGGTATTACCCTCTGATTTTCAAAGGAGCTGTGCATGTAGCTGATGGTGAATTCTTTCGGTTGACAATTCAGTCCACAAAAGCTGATGATTAAGTTCACAAAATCATCATACGAAATATCACTTTGGACTGTCATAGCTATCGTCTCTTGTATTTCACCCTCCTTCCAACACCATACATATCGATTGCTCTTCTCGACCCAATGACCATGACAATCCACCCCTATTGTTATTAATCCCTCCATTAGTGGTACCTAAATAAAGTCATTTGTTAAAAAAAGTTGATAGTAATTTGATAGTGTCGTGAATGAATCCCAACAGATGTGTTATCTGTTGCAACAGGTAAGTGATGAGTCGCAACAGATTCTTACCTGTTGGGATTCATGTTACGGGTCTGAATATCTGTTGCAACAGATGAATCGCCTGTTGGAATTGATGTTATAACTAAATCACCTTTGAAGCTGATTCTAACAGATGAGTGACAGTTGCAACAGATAATTAACCTGTTGCGACAGATGACTTACCTGATGCAATAGATTATTAATCTGTTGCAACCTATGTTGGAATCGTGTTCAGGTTTTGTTGCAATAGGTAACTAATCTGTTGCAACATATATGTCAAATATTGCAACAGATGAGCCATCTGTTTAAACATGTATCCAACATATCAGTCTTCCTTTGAAACAAATGTCTCATCTGTCGCAACAAATGATTTATCTGTTTAAACAGATGGATTTTATGTTGGATTCATGATTGGGTTCTATCCATTGTTGGAAAACAACACAATAGCAGTTACCCAGATGACAAATTCAACTAAAAATCATAATTTGACTTACCAACGTCTCCTATGAAGTAATGCCAAAGTGGAAAGTGATGTTAGAAACAAAATTTGACCTAAAAAATTGGTCAAATAGCAATAGTAGTGGTAACAACAACAACAACAACAAATGGTCAACAAGAACAAGATAAAGATGATAATGAAGTAGAAGATGATGATAATGAAGCAAAAGATGATGAATGAAGCAGCAACAACAATGAACAACAAAAATTGCTAAGAGAGAGAAATCAACAAAGGGTGAGAAGAGAGAGAAATGCGCTTTTTTTTTCCTCCGTTTTCCATTTTATAGGCTAACATTTGGATCAAAGTGTAAATTTAAAAACTTGTGGGTTATTTTCAAACTTTTCCAACTTTCTTAATCCATAATAAAGTAATTGTCACCTCCACCTAATAATTAAGACTTGTGTCACCTACACCTCATTTTAAAACTCTTTTGTCACCTGTGGCCCAAACCCCCAAGTTACATGATGGAACTCTTTAAAATTAACTACAGAAAAATTATAAATTTGTACTAAAAGTATTTAAAAAATACATCTTGAAAAAAAAACAGTGAGACAAAAACACGCCATAACATTTGTCATCAAAGCCTTTGTTTCTTTAGAAAGCAAATCACAAACTATGTAACCTCACTAATTTTCATTCTTACCACTCTTAGATTCTATTTTACCACTTTCCTTTTCATAGTAGAACACAACTATTAAGTTGAGACAAAAGCCCCATTAATAAGATTTCAAAATAAACTTCTAAACATAGTATGCCATTAGTTACTTTTTCGGGGCCTTCGTTTAAAGAAAGAAATCAACTACGTGGAAGAAATCATTGTTTCAAGTTTAATTAGATTATGCAAATCTTATATATTCATTCAAAGATTAGAGAATAAATAATATATTATTATTATTATTATATTTAAGTTTTATCGCCCTATCTCTCCTCCCCCTTCAATTTAAGTAAATTTTATTATTAAATAAAAAAAAAAAGGAATGAGATAAACCTTGATTTTTTTTGGCTACTTTATTCGTCAAAAACAATATGCTTGTTTCATCCAATTTTTGGATCTAAAATTTTCAATTGACAAAGAAAACATGAAAAATTCTTAAAAAGGAAGAATCCATCGTCAATTGTTACTATAATTCAAATTAAAATTATTAACTAAAGGAAAAAAGAAAGAAAGCCAAAAAGGATGATGATAGTGAATGCAAGAAGATGACTAATTAAAACAATAACAAAATAAGAAGAAAACATAAAAGTAGAATAAGCCGATGTTCTTGTCAAATTTAATCGAAAATATTACTTGAATAGAATTTTTACCTTGAATTTTTGGCTACTTTATTCGAACACAACAATATACTTGTTTCATCCAATTTTTTTATCTGAAATTTTCAACTGAAAAAGAAAACATGAAAAATTATTAAAATAAAAGAATCCATTGTCAATTATTGATTATTAAAACTATTAACTAAAAAAAATGCAGAAAAGATGATGATAGTGAATGCAAGAAGATGACTAATTGAAATGATAACAAAATAAGAAGAAAACATAAAAGTAGAAGAAGCTTATGTTTCTTGGCAAATTTGATCAAAATATTACTTAAATAGAATTTTAGAATTTTTTATTTAAGGTAAATTTTAACTAATTTAAAAGTGTTAAATTCATGATTTCTTACCTTGTTCAAATAAAGATCTTAAAAATTTTAAAAATCTAAATAATGTATAGTAGTAATTTCTTTTAAATAATAATCCTAAATCAGTCGTAAAAATAAGTTTTGGTAAAACATAGATAAAAACAAAGTCCATAATCCTAAATCTATAAAAACTTATGTATTGCTAACATCCTCCCACTTTTTAACTAACCAAATTTTTTTGTGTGCTTTTTTAGTTAAAAAAAAAACGTTTACTTCCTTAATTATTAATAGTTTTTCAAATAATTCTTACCATATATTTGTTGTTAGTTGTTATCATATATTTTAGGACTTCTTACTTTGTAAAACTTACCATATATATTATGACTTCTTACTTTAAAATATTATAAATATAATTAAATAATAATTTAAGAAAAAGGTGAAAAGACAATTTTGTCTATTATAGACTGTTTTAATGAAGGGTAAAAAGTTTGAATCACTTTTTTAAGAGTCTTCACACTTTTAATATATTATGGATATAGATATTATTAATTTTTTAATACGTAAATAACATATAATAATAAATTAGGAGTAATATAGTAAAATCATGATTGAAACAACTAAAATAACATGCCGACCATGGGCTGCATTCTTCAGCAGCTTCATCCAACTTATATACAACTTATATATTAGTACTATTTAGGCTTAAGTCATCGATAGGTCCTTAAAGTTATTCGCAAAATTCACTTAGACACCTCAACTCGACCTTGTACCCATTGAACGCTCTTACTACTGACCTTGTACCTATTGAACACCTTTACTACTTCAAATCTGAACAATTTAAACACATTTTTTACAATCAACGACATATTTTTTACAATCAGCTATAAATGTAAAGTGTGTGTAATACAATTGTAGTGATGTGGCAAAATGACAAATTAAATAATGCCATTTGACATATGAATTAAAAAAAATATTAAAGACTTAATAATTGTGAAAAGAAAAAAAAATCAATTTTAAATTCACTATTTTATGTCTCCTTCATCAACCAACCTTTTTCTCCATATCATCGTTGCTTGTGCAACTTCTTCCTTCACACCTTCGTCAATTTCATCAGAACCCATCAACAAGAAACACTTTAAAACCAATGTAGTTGTTTCTTTTATCAAAATCATTTGTGCATCCTTATCAAAAGCTTTTCTCCTTTTGGTAAAGAAGTAACCTATACAGCTAAGTACAAGCTTTGCTGCATTGGGTGCAAGTTTCAATGCCTTTGGGAGTCATCGCACAGTTTGTTTTTCTGAGGGAGTTGTGATACTATGTATCTTCGAAGTCCCTTGCCGCACATCGTCTTGCATAGGTTTTCAAGCTGCAAATCCAGAAATTTTGAGTCTTGCGGGCACCAGTGAAGGGGTGGTATCAGTCGTCTGTAGCTGGGGTGTGGCAATGGTGGAGGTTTGAAGCGAGGCAAAACCAGATAGTTTCTCCATCAGAGAAAGTGAATCAATTTCGAGGAAGATTGGAAAAATCAAAAAGTTTATTAATGCTCTTTATTTCATCTTCTCATTTATATAAGGGACAAAAAGCAGAAAGAAGTTCTATCTTTTAGGATATGTAGTATAAGAATTGTGAATTTGAATTCTTTAATAATTTTAAAGAAAGTAATTTCAAATTCATATTAAATTTGTCCGAAAAAATGGTGTCTAATCGAAAAATATTTTTTACCCAATTTTTTTTATTTTGTGGCTTTTTCAGTGAAGATAATAATAAAAGCGATGTTTAATAAAGACTGAATGGTGATATGATATGCAGAAAGAATGAAGGAGAATATTGAAAAGGAGAGTAGAGGAGGAATTTGACCATTGCAAAATGCCTGCAATAGAGAAGTTGGGGAAGACACTGCAACAGTTTTTTTTAATTATTCATACATATTTAAATTTTTGGGATTTTTAATGTTGACAAGTTATTTTTTAATTGATTTATAATTATTTTTTTTCGGCTTCACGCACATGTTGGGAGTGTATTACATTTATAATGCCATGTTAGCAAAAAGTCTTCAATAGATGTCGTTTTGGATACTTGAATTGTTCAATAGCTACAAGTCTGAGTTGAGGTCTACAAGTGAAATATCAAAACAACTTTAAGTGTTTATCGATGACTTACGCACTACTATTTATTATTTTGTAAAAGATATGTTGTGTATCATTGCATGCTGCTCTATTGTATTGGTTCTCTTTTGTGATCAAAATTCTATTTGTTAACATTAGTATCGCTTTGAATTTTTTTTAAAAAGGAATTATGGTTTAGAAATATCAGTTTGAAAAGTTCAATACAAAGTTATGTGTGTTAAAAAGATATGACAAATATAGTCCAATCATGACTGTTATTATTTGCTGAAACAAATATAGAGAACAATATAACAATATTTTACGTATTTACTACTAATAACAAATTTCTAAAGTAAGTATTGGGTATTCCTAAATATAATGAGTTTTGGAACGTACTTTTAATATTTATATATTTAATGTTGGTTAATTTTTTTTTAAAAAAAGCAACTTAATCCTATCTGCTTCAATATTAAAAACAAGACTAGTAATGTAAAGAAAAAAACAAGAGGAACAATAGATAATAGAGCAATATAAGATGAGTTTCTTCTTTCTTTCAAGTGTCTTAAACATCATCCTCAAGACCTCTATTTATAGTATTACATAGGGGGTTTCAAGAGGTGTCATAAACATGATGATCAATAAGGAGATTGTGGAGGTGTAAGAGTTACTACATTTAAAGGAGGAATTACACCAAGGAGTAATGAAGGAATTACACCAAGGAGTAATGGAGTAATTACACCATGGAGTTATGGACATCCACAATTTTTTATAATACTCCTCCTTGGATATCCATTGACACAATGTGCCTCGTTAAAATCTTACTAAAGAAAAACTCTGTGGGAAGAAAAATCCTAGTGAAGGAAAAAGAGTACACATATATTCTTATATGCATTGTTTTTTGCCTTGTTAAAAACCTTGCCAGGAAAACTCATTTGGGACAAAACCTAGGCCAAGGGAAAAAGAGTGCAGTGCGTACTTTTCTCCCCTTGATGAAAACATAATTTCATTTCTCGAAGACGCCGCCTCCAATCTTATATGTCAGCTTTCAAATATTGATATTCATTGTGCTTTTGTGATCAAAACACATTCATGAAGTTGTTGCATTCTTGAACTCATCCAGATACATCATTTTCTTGTTTCTTGGATATGTTAAACCTTTGAACTCAGCCAAATAAATTCTTGACAATTACTTTATTTGTAACCTCATCGTCGCAAGCCATTTGCATATTGAACTTGTTTGTAGAAACAACCAACTTTTTGTGATCTCTTTCATTTTAAATTGACTGTAGATCAAATATTCTTCCTGCATTTGCATAATCAATAATCTTTTGACAATATTTGTTAGAAATAATAAATTTATATCAATAATATTTGATTTCAATCACATTCACATAAAAGTGAAATTATGTCTTTCTACACACTTATAAAAATTATTATCTCATGTATAGAGTAACAGGATACATAAGTGCAACAATTGCACTAATATATGGTATTTTCTAACCATTTCATGAGATCAAAATTGATCTTTCTTTATGTTAAGTAATTTTACAACCATTGAAATATTCAATGGATCAAATATCTTTTAAATTCTTCAAGGATTTTCCTATAACATTTGTCATCTAGCTAGACATGACAATCATTCGTTATATGCATTCAAGATTTTTTTTCATACATTGCCAGACTTAAATAAACCTTATTGCATGCATCATAGGAGAAGACAACTCCAAACAATAAAGTCAGGACTTTTGCAAATAACCTTTATTCCTCAAGGCACAAATCATATTTTATATCTTATGATTTTACTTTTTGCACAATCTCCAAATTGTATCCCACTGGCATTATACCTTAATTTATGGACTAATTCTAAAATATCACTTTTCAAGTGAAAAACAATAAACTTGAATTGCATAATTTATCTATCCACATTATTTGACAGATTTAAATTCAAGATCCTCGATACCATTTATAATGGTGAGCTCTACATTATACCAAAGATACCATTGACGGTTAGTTAATATCAATTCCATTACGACATAACATTTCAAGATCGATCTCTTCTTTTCCATCATTTTCAGATACCGAAATCTTTGCCAAGGTTTTATGAAGAGTTACATCATAGTGTTTTTAAAGCACTTGCCTCATTATCATTGATCATATTTATCATTTTCTCATCTCTTTTTTCAAGGAGTTTTATGTTTGGAACCAATTTGTCTGTCATGCTTCAGGCGTGCCATAGATTCTGTCCTTCAAGACTTCTCATTGGAGCATTTATAGCTGAATATAGCATAGGATCAGTCTGGCAATGAACTTGCAATATTTTGCAAATCATGAATTATCAATTGAACTTCAAGTTCACTATTATTTCTTTTTTACGAGGATCTCGATAATTCATTCCATACATTTCATCTATAATCGTATCTCCTCCTAATATTAGAAAATCTAACATTCAACCCAATTTTATTTGGGAATCCATCTTTGTGCGTGGTGGATATTGCACATTCAAATTTTTAGATAGATTTTAATTGGTTCCTGACCCTAAACCAACAATATAGGGAAAATTTGTTGGCTTGATGCATACAAATGTTGCTATATTTAAATAAACTTCTCATACCAAATTTTCTTTTTGGTAGAGTTGTTCTCATAATCAATGATTCAGCTATAATTGGAGGCATACAATTTTCTGCTAAACCAATCAGCATTATCAACTTTTATAGTATGGAACCATGCTCACAATTTAATAATTTGAGCAAACAACCTTGCAAAAATTAAATTGCAAGTTGATAGCAAAGCGCATGTGACCAACCATAGATGTATCTCATTTCATAATAAATGGTCTAAATGGCAGGTGAACAGGCCCATATTCACCTTGTTGTACGTTCTAAAAATTTAGAAAATATAACCCTAACCTTAGTCGGTATAGTATTTTACCGTGAGAACAAACAACATAAGAGAATTCTTGAAGAATCATTTATTCCTTTAATGTAAAACCTCATGAATTTTCAATTATCTTCGCATCATATTTGAATCGGGATGGTCAACCGATCATGCCAACTTATATATTTTGTGTAAACTTTCAGTTTCCTATAGCATGTGATTCCGTCACCATGCCCATATATTTATATCAATAAAAAGAAAAAAAATGGGTAGCCTTTTCCATAAATATTTATAACCCATTTCGATTGTAGTAATCTGAACATACAAAATCTTTTCACAATTTACAGTCTCAATATAATAATATTTTTTTAAATCCCTTGAAAGTTAAAAGGCTTCTTTTCAAGACTTACTACAATTTCAATGACCTGAATAATTTTATTCCTCCGAGTAGTAACACGTTAGCTTTTCGAGGCTATCAAATATTTGTGTACCACCTCATCTTTCAAAACACCATTTATACGGTGGCCATCTCCTTTTAGGGAGAAAATTATAGTCAAAACCATTTTATGCAAGACCTTTTTCTTGCTTTACTTTTGCCTTTAATAGTTTATTTTTATAACATTTGGCAAAGTCCTTTTTGGTGTATCATATTTACGCGATCAATGACAAATTCATTCGACCACATCACAATCATTTTGGTCATGGCAAAAACCTTTATAGGCAAGAATCACTTCTTGATTTTACCCTTGGTAGATCATGATAAAAGATATTATAGCATCAATGACCTTTTTAAACCAAATTAAAATTCTTTATTTCTCTCAAAGCTCCCATAGAGGTGAGTTTTGGTATTTATCCAACCATATATAAGCACAATTTTATTCGCAACTTTTTATTTTTACATTTTTACACATTAACTTTCAAGAATAGCGAAGCATTCACAATGCTTACACAAGTCACATTGTTTTCAAGAATCGGACTATAATCATATGTGCTTCAGAATTTATTTTATAAGTTCATTGTCATGCCCTGATATTTATCATATTTTATACCCACCTCAACATCACTTTGAAATACCAAGTGTATCTTCACTTTTGTTCTTTTCTCTTTTGATGGAGGATTTATAAAACTTATCAACTTGGGTTGCACAACAACCATGTGCCCACTATCTTTCGTACCAAATTGATGATGAATAAAAAATTAACTTCATATTTTGAAGAACAATTTTAACAATCCATAATGTTCTTCATTTCTACCATAAGGATCCTTGAATAACCATAAGGTAACCTGACTCCGATAATGATGACTATTATAATTTTCCTTTACGCCCACATATATAAAATCATTTATCTTCTTTCACACTTATTATGCACTGCTACTACATTTATATTAAAGAAAGGATCAAATCAATGTGGGGCGGATTTTATAACATTACAACAAAAATCTATTATTTTGCCTTGATCATCATTGTCATCAATATACTGTGTTGGGGATTTGAACCCAATGTCTTATCCATAAAAGACGTGTTAGGCCATACTTTCATAGGACTTAAATCCACCATCTTACTCTTAATTAATGGCATATAAAACATAAGTATAACAAAACTCATCCTTGAGCCTTTGATGAAGTTACAGATGAATCCAATAGATTTTGTAGGACAAAGATCAGTTTATTCAAAAAATAAAAACACCAACACAAAAAGAAATGTTACATACTAAACCAATTCATTCAAGATGACCAAGTTATGTAAGTAAGGAAGTACAAAAATAATCCAAAGTATTCCATAGTACAAAAATAATCCAGAGTACAAAAATTTACCTTATCTCCAAAGAGTAAAACAGTTAAACCAAAATTTTCCGAGAGTGCTAAAAGAAATTGAACAACTGAAGTAACAAAATTATTTAGAGTACTTTTGTAACTAATGAAAAATAGGTGCTCAAACCCACATTATGATACCAAATCAATTTAAGATAATAAATAAAAAGGTAACAAATATACAAACTCTAAAATTTCAATATGTAAACTTTGCCGAATGTTACAAATATCAACATGTATTTTCTACGCTTATCCAGCAAGCACAAAATCAAGAGGCAAATTCAATTTTAGGCTAGTTCAACAAAATAAGGGTTATTAAATATTTATGGTTGAAGAGAAAATAATACATGACAAAGATTACCAGAAAAATGACTTCATTAGTTAATTATTTGCCTTATGGTGACAATATATAAGGTGAAGAATTGAGTTTTAGAATACCTTGATCCTTACTAGTTGAAGCAGCGAATCAAACTCAGTTGAATAGATTATCGTGCTAATAACGTGCTTCAATATTAAAAACAAGACTAGTAATGTAAAGAACAAAACAAGAGGAACAATAGACAATAGAGAAATATAAGATGAATTTCTTCTTTCTTTCAAGTGTCTTGAACATCTTCCTCAAGACCTCTATTTATAGTATTACATAGGAGAATTTCAAAAGGTGTCATAAACATTATGATCAATGAGGAGATAGTGGAGTGTAACAATCTGGGACTACCTCTTAGTCGTCACATGGTGCTTGCGACCCCAAAGGACCACAAGCTAACCCATGAATGATATCTGTTGTGAGCACTGAACAATAATACTAAAATAATTGAGGAATAATAGGCTGAAAATCCATAAGGTTTAAAACATCTAAAATACTGATAGTGAATAATAACATCTGAATCTGAAATACTATCTGAAAATCTAGTCTGAAAAGTCTCTAACTGAATATGTCTGAAAGTTGAGTTGATGGGACAATCCCCCAACTAACTCCATCTACTAAAATATTGCTAAGTTAAAGTACTGAAATAAAAGCATATCCTCGATAGATGAGGACTCATTTCTAAATCTACTACTGCTGGTTGAATCTAGCTAAGTGCGGTCAGGAACCTGAGCGTCCAAACCTATAATATGAAATATCATAGCGCAGGAAAGTATGCATCAGTACGTGGGAATATACTGGTATGCTAGATGAGGTAAGGCTAAATGCAAGGTTTCATATGCATAAACAATAACTGACTAAATGATATAGAGTAACTAAACATAAGATTACGTGTATACTATAACTGAGATTTTCTTAAGCTAAGTACTGAGTTCTGCTAACTGTATAACTGATATCTGAAATTACTGATAACTGAATTACTCATAATGATTGACTGTGTCTGACAGTCCTGGTTCTGTAAAATTGAGTTGAGTTATAAACTGAAGATTGAAACTGAAACTGAAACTGTGAAAGGTAATCTTCTAACCGACATGCCCCAATCTGAACTAATAGGGGTCCAATCTGTAACCCCAATTGAAAGAGTGTCAGTACCGTGCCATGGGTACTAACATTGGCTGTGAGTTAACCCTAACTAGCAGAAAGATATTTTGTTAACCCTCACTGACAGAAAAACTCATGAGAGATGTGTCAACCCTTATCTAGTAGGAAGTCATCTCAACCTACGTTGGCTACGTAGTTTTGTAACTCAGGGATTGCTACTAAGGGTCAAACCCTACATTAACAGAAATTCCCCCATCCCTGGGTTCGCTCGGTGCTGAATTCTACTCCCAGCTGAAAGACATTGAACTGAGTATACTGGACTAGATAGGATCGATACTGAGATTACTGAATTTTGCTAAGTTCTATAACTGACTTAATTCTACCGAGTTCTGTAACGTACTGAGAGTACTACTGATCGTGACATAATAGATACTATTTTGTAATTGACACTGGCTCTAGGTAAATAGCTAAATTGTCGGGTATTAGATACTTTCAGGACTCGATAGCATGAAAAGTAAACAAAAGCATAATCTTGAATAACATAACCATGTTTACTTGGGCATAATTCATTCAGAGAGACATTTCATCAAACACTTGTAATGCATTACCTAATACATGGATAGGATCACATAGTAACATGTCATGCCCTCACTAGTCAATTCACATAAGCATTTTATCAAACACTTGTAGGGCATAAGCTTGTTCATATACTAACATGTCATGATTTCATCACTTTATTCACATGGACATTCTATCGAATACTTGGGGAGCACAACTTCATGCACATAGTCATGGATAACATATAAACATGGCAACTACAATGCCCAAATTACAATTCCGTGGGTTTAGCATGCAATTCATCTAATTTCCCATAAAAGTACTAATATAATTTCATGAATCATATAATTATCATGGATTAAAACCCAATTAACAGCATAGACACATTAATCACTATGTAAATTTAAGAGTTTATCAAGATAATCACATATTCACCATACATGCTATTCAATTTCATGAAAATTGCACTTAAATCATGGTTCTGAACCCAGCTACTATCATGAACATGAATTCATTCTAATTCAAATATGGAAATCATAAATCTGAGATCTTGTATATTTAAAAAGGGATTCTTGGATTCTATGGGTGAAAGGGACCCATGAATCTACATCTAACATACCTGAGAAGAAGAGTTCTTGAAGGTTGTTAGAGAGATTCTTAAGGATTGACCTTGATTCTTGAACTAGGGTTTTTGCCTCTTGAGACAGAATGATTTAATTTGGGGAAAAACTGAATGAATAATGGTGTAACTAGGTTTATTAGGGTTGATTTTCGTGTTAAAGGATGACTAGGGTCGTGCAAAAAGACTCAAATATCCCTGGAATAATTTAAAAGTTAAATTAACTGAAAAATCCCAATTTGGGACCTTGGCGCGATGCAACGCTATCACGCTGTGTCGCTGGAAAAAGGACAACTGGGAAATTTCTTGGTGGCGCGATACAGTGATATCGCGTTGCCACTTTGTTTGTGAACTGAAAGTGCACCGCGACGCGGTGAAATCACGTTGGTACACTGGAAATTGTCATTTATGAACTGGGTCTATGACACGATGCACCAATATCGCCGAGCAACACTAAAAATTGACAACTGCTATTTTGACACACTCCGTGACGCGCTATAGGCCTGAATGATGATGTTTAATGACTGAAACTTAAAATTGCCATAACTTCTTACCCGGTTGTCGGATTTAGGCGAATTTTATATCGTTGAAAAGCTAATTGAATTTCTTACGCAATGGCAGGCTCTAATCTGAAAATTATTGAGTATTTTAAAATTTTTATTTAGGATAAATCATGTACTGAGGGTTAATCTAGGCTAGGGAAATTCGGGGTATTACAATATCTCCCCCTTGGAAACATTCATCCTCGAATGTGGCTAGTTAAGGTAAGAGAGTACGAAAAGACTGAGTTTACGTACTGAACTAGACATGCACAACTGAAGCATGATTATGTGACTGTTCTGATAGATTGAACTTACGTACTGAACATGCATCTTTGATGCATGATTACATGGCTAAAACTGATTCATGAAATACATGATTGGCACGAGAATAATATGAGATGGTAAGTGATAACAATTTCGTAACGGTATTAAATATGGACTGAGTAGGTTTAAGGAAGACTGTGATAATGTACGAGACACCTTCTAACTGAAAGATGACTAAATGACTTTGACACACTACTGAGGCTTGAGGAGCACATGGCATAGACTGAACTTCACGAACCATTTAGAGTGTAACATGAGTCATGAGAACTGAGCATACTGGGAAACATGAATACATGTATCATAAACTGCATGACTTGAGTTTGGAATTTCTAAACTTATGGAACCTGATTCGTACTTCGGATTGAATTGGAACTCCTTATACTAGGAACTATATGCATGCATGGTCTTCTACCATGTACTGTACTACCATCTCCTCCTTAGCTTAAAGTCATCATTCAAAATCTGTGAATCACTTAATAAACTCCAAACTAAACTGTCACCACTTTACTTCTAGAGTCTGAGATACAATAATACTCATAAACACTGAACTCATCCTGAAGGACTACTCTTAATAATGTAAGGTCCACTGCTAGTACGTCCTTCTGATACATGATTCTTAGCTTTCTATAGCCCCAAAAATCATCATATAGCAACATCAACACCGACAAATCTTAGAATTCTCACTCTTCTTTCTACTAGCTTAATTTTCAAAGATTCAAACTTAAATTTTAACACATATCATGGATATTCGCAAATCTTTAATAAACGTACTACTTTCATCATAGTCTACAAGTATCACATCCACAACATATATATATATACACACACACATACATACATATTTGTAAAAGATATGTATCAAATTTATATCAATGTTGTATAAAACAGCCAACTAATTGCTAGAAATAAAATTAAAATTCAATGATCATTTTTGTGTCAATAGTTTCATCCAAAGTATTTTTTATATCCTTTTCCTAGATCATGTATTTTTGCATAAAGTTCATGTGCCCAAACCAATAATTTGTACTTGAAATTTCAACAAACAAAAACCGATTTGACACTCAAATCGAATGAGCTTAAATTTAAAATATAAGTTTAATATATCATAAAAAAAAATATCAATCATAAATTTTAAAATAACGACAAATCTAACCAACTCATTTTGCAATAATGGTGATTTTTCATTATTTTTAAACTTTTCAATGACATTCATTTATTTTTAAAGTTATTACTTAGTATAAAGAAAAATAAAACTAATTCAAACCCGAATCAATTAATAGAAAAAAATCTGATAACTTTAAGTATAAATAACACAATTACCATCATTTTGAAATACAATTTCCTTCTCTCCCTTTTTTTAATTAAAATTCCTCTTTTCCTATTCTTATACATAAGTTGCCGATCATTTACATTACTACTTAAGTATCTGAACTAATTGATTTAACTATAGTTAAGAAAGTAAAATATCTACCTTAAATACATAACATAATTAACGTTATATTTATGAAATTGTGATTAATGGATCTCTTAAATTTAGTAACAGTTTTTAAATGTACAAATTTTGAAACACCAAATCAATTTCAACGATCAGAATTAGAGATTGAGGAATCTTGGGCTGATTTTAATAATTGCATCTGAATTGCATCCCTGTAATAATATACACTGCAAACTAATATTAGTTTAATATGCAATAAAACTTAAACAAAAATTTTCAAAATTTGAAAATATAAAACAATGCTTAATATTCATGTCTAATAATCTTTCATATACACAAGAATGCTATGTATATAAGCTAAAATAAATACACCTTAGCTTGTCTAACAGAGCCATATATATAACTGTGTTACGTATAACACTGTTAATGCATAACATATACATAACTCTGTCATGTATATGTTCTGAAATTAACAGCCCATAAGTGTTTGTTTCAACACATATACATAATAAATTTTAAGTATATGGGCTCATATACATAATAATGTTATGTATATGAAATGAAGTAAGAACAAATTCCATACATATGTATATGGTGTGGTATAAAAACTCTCGGCAATGTCAAATTTCATACATATACATACCTTTTTTTTCTTCCTTTTGTTTCCTTCCTCTTTTTCCTTTTCTTTCAACAAGAATGATATCACCAGTAGATATGGGTTGGTGTAAAAATTTTAGAAAAATTCTTGCTGAAAAGGTTGGAGAGGATAACAAATGGCCCATTGAAAGTCTGAAGAATATAACAAATAGTGTCTTTTGTGTTGTTGTAGAAGTAAAATTAGTACACGAGCGGCAGCATCGATGATGGTATCGAAATATAATATTATTTTGGCATTGTAATTTACCTTTTTAAGATGTTAGCTGCTGTAATTTATAAGACTTTCCTTGTTCAAATTTTTGTTGCATTGATAGTCAATTATTTTTTATAAATAATTTAAGTTTTTAATTATTGTGATTTATAATACTCTTTATTCTATTCTAATTTCAGTGACACTGATATAATTTGGAGCGTCAACCAAATATAATAATCGAAGTAGTGAAGCAGACATGTCTTAAATGACTCATAATAACTAATTAGAAGTGATATAACAAAATTGTGATAAAAATACTTGTGAAAAAAATTTAAGTGGTCTCATATAAGATGTCAAATTAATTCAAAGAATCAAGAGTTAATTTATCATTTTGTGTTTATTTTACCTTTTTTATTAAATATTATTAATTTTTAATACTTAACTAACTTATAATAATTAATTATGGGTGATAGGGTAAAATTACGGTTGAAGCAACTGAAGCAGACATGTCATAAATATTTATTTTACTATTTTTATTAAATATTATTAATTTTTAATATGTAAATGACATATAATAATTAATTAGGGGTGATATAGGAAAATCGCTGAGCAAGCAGGCAGCCGAATGCAAGCATGACAACCACCAGCTAGCTGCTCACTCGCCCTTCTATATAGTAGTAATATGGAATGTGATTGTACCTTATACTGTACTAGTGGCATGTTGCTAGTGCTGAGAACAGACCTAATATTTATATTTTTTTGTCTCAATTTATGTAACACATTTTGTTTGTTAATTTTTTTTAAAAAAATAATGTCATTTTTCTTAAAAAAAAAAAAACAATTTCATTTTACAATTTTTATTTTTTTTAATGAAATGTTTTATAACCACACAAAATCTAAGATTTATTTATTCAATGAATTTCAAAAGCATTTCATTTTTTTCTACTCCATGCTTAATCAAATTGTGTCACGTAAATTAAAACAAAAAATAAAATAAAATTTAATTTCCTTGTTACATATTTTATGCTTCATTTGGGTTTGGGACACAGGTGATAAAAGAGTTTTAAAATAAGGTGTATGTGACACAATTCTTAATTATTAGGTGGAGGTGACAATTACTTTATTATGGATTAAGAAAGTTGGGGAAGTTTGAAAATAACGCACAAGTTTTTAAATTTACACTTTGATCCAAATATTAGCCTATATAACAGAAAACGGAGGGAAAAGGGCATCTTTCTCTCTCTTCTCAACCCTTTTTGATTTCTCTCTCTTAGCGATTTTTATTGTTCATTATTGTTGCTGCTTCATTCATCGTCTTCTGCTTCATTATCATCATCTTCTGCTTCATTATCATCTTCATCTTGTTCTTGTTGATCATTTGTTGTTGTTGTTTTTACCGATACTATTGCTATTTGACCAATTTCTTAGGTCAAATTTTATTTCTAACATCACTTTCCACTTTGGCATTACTTCATAGGAGACGTTGGTAAGTCAAATTATGATTTTTAGTTAAATTTGTCATCTGGGTAACTGCTATTGCATTGTTGTTTTCCAATAATGGATAGAACCCAATCATGAATCCAACATAAAATCCATCTGTTTAAATAGATAAATCATCTGTTGCGACTGATGAGACATTTATTTCAAAGGAAGACTGATATGTTGGATTCATGTTTAAACAGATGGCTCATCTGTTGCAACATTTGGCATATATGTTGCAACAGATTAGTTACCTGTTGCAACAGAACCTGAACATGATTCCAACATAGGTTACAACAGATTAATAACCTGTTGCATCAAGTAAGTCATCTATCACAGCAGGTTAATTATCTATTACAACTGCCACTCGTCTGTTGGAATCAGCTTCAAAGGTGATTTAGTTATAATATCAATTCCAACAGGCGATTCATCTGTTGCAATAGATATTCAAACCCGTAACATGAATCCCAATAGGTAAGAATCTGTTGTGACTCATCACTTATCTGTTGCAACAGATAACACATCTATTGGGATTCATTCACGACACTATGAAATCACTGTCAACTGTTTTTAACAAATGACTTTATTTAGGTACCACTAATGGAGGGATTAATAACAATAGGGGTGGATTGTCATGGTCATTGGGTCGAGAAGAGCAATCGATATGTATGGCGTTGGAAGGAGTGTGAAATTCTTGAGACGATAGCTATGACAGTCCAAAGTGATATTTCGTATGATGATTTTGTGAACTTAATCATCAACTTTTGTGGACTGAATTGTCAACCGGAATAATTCGCCATCAGCTACATGCACAGCTCCTTTGAAAATCAGAGGGTACTGCCTTTCAAGATAATCAATCAGGTTCGGTTGCGTTCTTATCTAAGTGATTCAACCAGGCTGGTGTTAAGGGTGTACATGGTTGAAAAGACGAGAGAGAATGAGAACCAGAACGTAGAAGAAGAAGAAGAAAAAAAAAGACTTCTTTGATGATAGGTTGGATGATCTAGACATGAATATTCCAGATGATTATCAAACACCTACGCCCGTTGATGTGACCAATACGATGTGCAGTTCTTCTCAATCGACACATTCTGGAAATCTTCAAGACGACGGGACCGGCTTTTTTATTGGAATGTCATTCAAGGACAAGAATGAACTATCTATCACTTTGTTTATTTCTTGTGTGAAATAAGATTTTAGAATAAATAAGGTGATTAATTCAAGCAGTGTCTTTTGCTTCAAATGTGCTAATTCGAACTGCAAGTGGTGGTTGAGAGAGGTGAAGTACACAAGTTCTGACAGATTCGTCATTCATAAACATGAAAAGCATCACACGTGTGGTTCGGAGCATATCTCGGGCCAAAATCCTCACGCCACGGCAAAGGTCCTCGGTGAATATTTCAGGAGTAGTTTCCCCGATGGCAAAGGCCCTTCAACAAGGCTTATGGACAATCAACTCCTTACGGATTTGGGTTTCCGGGTCAGTTATTGGAAGGTATATACGGCCATGGGGATTGCCAAGGACCTGGTTCGGGGGACACTCGAGCATGGGTATGAAGTATTGGATGCTTACCATTACATGATTGAGTCCACAAATCCCGGAAGTAAGACAACATTGCATCTGGATGAAAACGGAAGGCTCAAGTACTTTTTTGTATCCTATGGTGCTTGGATTCAAGGTTTTCGACATTTGAGAAAAGGCATAGCCGTCGACGGTACCTTCTTGAGGAGCAGGTATAATGGAGTTCTGCTAGCGGCGGTGGCGCAGGATGCAGAGAATTACATCTTCCCTATTGTTTTTTGTGTAGCGGACAAGGAATATGATGCCTCTTATGGATTTTGTTTTTGAACAACTGCGACGCTGCGTCGAAGATACCGAAAAGTTGTGTTTTGTATCGGATAGGAATCTAAGTATTCCAAAGATGGGTTCACTTTTCTTCACTTCAGCTTACTTTGGTTGTTACATCAGGCATCTTGGAGAGAACATTCGAAACAACTATCACAACGAAAGGGTCATCACCCTTTTTTATAGAGCAGTTAAAGCATATAGTAGAGAGGATTTTTTAGACCATTTCAATCAAATAGCGGATGTGAATCCCAAGGTAGCAGTTTCTTAAATGTGTCGGTTTTGAGAGATGGAACCGGGCATTCTGTCCAGCAAATAGGTATATTCTTATGAATTTAATGTCTTGTTTGATTTACAAGTTTAGTTTGATGTCGTACTAAGTGATTCTTTTCTATAAGTACAATATTATGACATCAAACATAGATGAATTGGTGAGTTCATTGTTTGGCGATGAAAGAGAATTTCTCATCAAGGCTATGTTTGAAAAAATAAGCAAGAAATATAGCAATTTTTTAACGAAAGGCGTGTGCAGTTCAAGTGTCCAGAAAAAAGAACCCGATTTGTTCTCAAAATCGAAAAGAAAATATCAACGAACATCAGTTTGGGGAATAGGTTATTCTCTCATAAAATAGCAGATTACAAATTTTGTATCACCGATCATGGTGATGCTGCCACGGTCGATCTTAAAATAAGATGGAGTATTCGATGGAAAATATGTATAACAAGTTGGAGGAGATGTTTTGATATCTTTTAACAGCTGATTCATTAGTTTCAGTTTCAACAGATGGAGTATTCGATTCATTAGCTGTTTTGAATGTGTGAGATAAAAAGTCTTCACCTCTTTTTAATAGTCCCTCCGTTACGTATTAGTTGGGCCCCATGGGCTTGACACACCAATTAATAAAAATATAAATTGGATGATTGTTTTACCAAATTGGCCTTATTAATTATGATTAGAAAGTATAAATGTGAATAATATACTTTATGTAGTCATTTAATACTAGGGGTAATCTTGAAAGAATATAATAAAAGTCTCTTGATTTTATAAATAAGAAAACTAAATTGAAACAAACATATTTAGAAAGAAGTAATCACATGCGTGCAGATTAATTAAAAAAATTCAGGCCTATCGCAACAAATTTACCATTTGTTGCAACATATAGATTATCTGTTGCGACAGATGGACCATATGTTTGGAGAAGATGTTTTGATTTCTTCCAATAGCTGATTCGTCAGTTACAACAGATGGAGATTTCGATTCATCAGCTATTTTGAATGTGTTAAGATAAAAAGTCACGATTCTTCACTCCTCTATTTTAATAGTCATCATATTTGTGCAGATGAATCAACAACACTGACATGTCCTAATGGGGTAGGAAGAATAAGATGAGTGCAATGGATCCCATTTTCATGCATGCGAGTTATGTATATTATTGATCAGGCTATCGTGAAGACACATAAAGTGTAATGATTTTGTGAATGCAATTTTTTACCGATGATTAGACACTGATCCTTCAAACAAGATCCTGAATTGTACAGTTTAGTTTGATAGGTGCGAACTGATAAGGTCGAAGGGTTCCAAAACGGTGGTCTCGATACCCCATTACAATTTAATGACACGATTCATGCACATGTTTTTGTGTTTGGGGAAGGGTTCAAATTTTTGGCGGCAGTGTAAGTATCCAATAGTGATTGGACCGGTTTTAATGGCACAATGGACTTCTTGAAAGGCCTCTGAAGCCTCGCAATACAACAAACAACGATAGAACCAATAGAAATTCTCCTGGTCTAAATTTATATAGATGGATTGGTGGAGGAGACTATTATATAGCAGAAAGTGTTTGGGAGAAAACCTGGACGGGAAGAGGGAGGTTGAGAAGGCCATATATCATCTTAGTACTTGTTTAAGAGGATACACAGGGTCAATTCCTCTTGACCATTCTTCTTTTTCTTTAACGACTGATGGATTTTCATTTTAGGATATACTTTCACATTCGCAGCTCATCCAGTTTTTTCATTTTTCATGTCAATTTCATAAGCTAATTTCGCAACACTTTCCTTCTGACCCTGTGTATCCTCTTAAACAAGTACTAAGATGATACATGTCCTTCTCAACCTCCCTCTTCCTGCACAGGTTTTCTCCCAAACACCTTCTGCTGAATAATAGTCTCCTCCAACAACCCATCCATATAAATTTAGACCAGGGGAATTTTTATTGGTTCTATCGTTGTTTGCTGCATTGCGAGGCTTTGGAGGCCTTTCAAGAAGTCCATTGTGCCATTAAAACCGGTCCAATCACTATTGGATATTTACACTGCCGCCAAAAACCTGAACCCTTCCCCAAACTTGACACAAAAATATGAGCATAAATCGTCATTAAATTGTAACGGGATATTGACACCACCGTCTTGGTCCCTCAGCCTTGCCAGTTCCAACAGCTGATTTATCAATTGCAACAGTTGAGGAAGTTGTTGCAACACCACCACCAACAGCATCAACAACAAAGAAACAAACAAAACAACACCATATGTTCCAACACCATCCACAACACAAACATTGCATGTTCCAACACAACCACCACCCCCAATAACAGCACCATCAAAGTACCAAACAAAAGATATAAAAAAACTATACTGATAACAAGGCTTTTTAAGTTATCCCAACAGATGACTTTTTTTGCATATTTTAATAAAAACAGCGGTTCGTTCATTCAAGACTTAAAAGTCACCTATTCTTCAATTTTCTCAATAAATAGCAAACTGGTAATGGGTAAATCATTGATAGCAACAGTTATAAATAACTAATTTAAATGACTTACAAAGAACAAGACAAGATGAAAAGAGCAACTTTGAACCATACCTGCAATGTCAAAAAAGTAAACGGGTCAGAACATCCAGTTCAGTCGAGAAAAGATATTGATTGGTTGAGATCCCAAAGGATCCTCTTCCGAAAGAGACAAAAGAGAGAAAAAAAGGAAACAACAAAGATAATTGAGAATAAAGAAGAGTTATGAGTTGTGTCTAGTCTAGACTACTTTATGGCTGAAGGAGAGAGAGTTCTAGGTATGGGGAGTTTTAAATATTCATTAATAACTTTTGAGGGGCACGAGGAGATGGTGACATTAAAAAGACCAGATAAGACTACTCACTTAGGAGATTTTTGAGTTATCAAAGTTGTACCAAGTAATATTTTTTATCACCTTAGTATTTTAACTATTTTATCTCGGACAGGAAATACCTAAATTGCTTTATAAAAAAAGGATCAAAAAATATTTAAGTGCAATAGATGACTTAATATTTTTGATAGTTTACAACAGATTTGTGATCTGTCTCCACAAATGACGTAATCTGTTTGATAGTTTACAACAGATGCGTAATATGTTGCAACATATTACCTAATCTATTTGATTTGATCCAACAGAAAAGACATATGTAGCAACAGGTTGAACATTTGTTTATATATAATTTCAATTGAGTTCATATGTTAGACTAAAACCTTAATTGAATGTGAGTTCTCATAGGGTAATACAACTTTAATTGAGTCTTTTGGCAATTTCATGATGAGACGGTACTGCGTTCCTCTGACCAGAGTCGTCGATCAATCACTCTGAGCCGAGCCAATTCTTACTACCTCATATGTTAGACTAATACCTTAATTGATTAATCTAGGAATAGGGTACTAATACCTTGATTAAATAATCTAGGACTAGGGGTGAGTTCTCATAAGGTCAACTACAACTTCAATTGAGTCTTTTGGCAATTGCATGATGAGACGGTACTGCGTTTCTCTCGATTAGAGTCATCGATCGATAACTCTGAGTCGAACCAATTCTTACTACCTCATATGTTAGACTAATACCTTAACTAATTAATCTAGGACTAGGGTACTAATACCCTAATTAAATATAGGGTCAACTACAACTTCAATTGAGTCTTTTGTCAATTACATGATGAGACGGTACTGTGTTCCTCCCGACCAGAGTCGGCGATCGATCACTCTGAGCCGAACCGATTCTTACTACATCATATGTTAGACTAATACCTTAATTGATTGATTTAGGACTAGGGGTGAGTTCTCATAATATCAACTATAATAGATGACAACACCTATTTGATAATTTACAATAGATGGGTAATCTATTGCAACATATGACTTAATTTATTTGATAATTTACAATATATGGGTAATTTGTTGCAACAGATGACTTAATCTGTTTGATAGTTTACAACAGATTCGTGATCTATCGCAACAAATAGCTTAATCTGTATGATAGTTTACAACAGATGTGTAATATGTTGCAACAGATTACATAATCTTTTTGATTTGATCCAACAGAAAAGACGTCTGTTGCAACAGGTTGAACATTTGTTTATATATAATTCAATTGAGTTCATATGTTAGACTAATACCTTAATTGAATGTGAGTTTTCATAGGGTCGACTACAACTTCAATTAAGTCTTTTGTCAATTGCATGATGAAACGGTACTACGTTCCTCCCGACCAGAGTCGGCGATCGATCACTCTGAGTCGAACCGATTCTTACTACCTCATATGTTAGACTAATACCTTAATTGGTTAATCTAGGACTAGGGTACTAATATCTTGATTGAATAATCTGGGACTAGGGGTGAGTTCTCATAAGTTCAATTATCGATTAATCTAGGACTAGGGGTGAGTTCTCATAAGGTCAATTATTGATTAATCTAGGACTAGGGGTGAGTTCTCATAGGGTCAGCCACAACAGATGGCAGCGCCTATTTGATAATTTACAATATATGGGTAATCTGTTGCGACATATGATAATCCATTTGATAATTTACAACAGATGGGTAATCTGTCATAATAGATGATGTAATCTGTATGATAATTTACATTAGATTCGTAATCTGTGGTGGTGTCCACAAAGTTATGGTCGATCTACTTCAGCCTATCAAAAGTTATGGTCATCGTTGTATCGAAGCAAAAAGTTATGGTCGATCTACTTCAGCCTATCAAAAGTGAATTTTTGGGTCAACTTCAAACGATCATAACTCCTTGTACACAATGATATGGGTGAGATACTATATATCAACAGAAATATATGAGAGTCCTCTTTCTAATGAAATTGGTTTCATCCAATTTGGATATCAGAGTAAAATGTTATGGTTGATCTACTTCAGACTATCAAAACAGTCCATCAAAGGATAGATGCGAGAATTATTTGATTTTTAGGGGCGTTTTGGTCATTCCCCATCACCCAAAATCCGTCCAAACCCTATATTAAAGCCTATTAGAAGCATTATATATTATATTTCATCAAATTCCCTCAAAAAGAAAACCCTAAGCTCCTACATCCAACTTCAAGAACCTCCAAAGTTCACCATTAATTCTGCAAATTTATTCAAGATTCCAAGTTACTAGTTCAAGAACTCCAAGAAACATCATTCAAAGGCACGATTAACATCTCAAAAATGAGTATCGATCTAAAGTTCATCATTCAAGGTATGTGGGGGTTTTCAACAAGAACTCTGTTTCGTTCTTGTGCCCAAAAGTAATTTTCTTTACAAAGGCATGATTTTTATTTGATTTTTATGAATTTGAAGCATGAACCCATATCTTATGATGATTATTATGAAATCTTGATGTTTATGATTTTGAAAGATGAATTTACATGTGTGGTGATATAAAGCATGAATCTTGAACGATATTTATCATGATTTTGATATTTGGGTCGTGAATCCTCATTGGAAATTGTATTTTGTTTTTAGAAAGTGTATGTTATAAGTACGTTGATGTTGAATATTTGAGATATTTTGAATGATTTGACCTTTTGGTCGTGAATGAGTTATTTTAAACTCGACTGTGAAAGAAATCCACATTTTTATTGATTATGATAAAGGGGTAGCAAATTGGCTCCCGATGAAAATTGTTGAAGTGTTTATTGTGGATTTTCTTTAATGTGAGCCTGAGGCTGATTTAAATTTTTGAGCTAAGTCCGAGAGTAATCTTTAGCACCGAGTGGGAGGTATAAAGTGACCTTACTTCCCTATAACTACGTTCCCCCGTAGGATGTTAGCCTGAGGCTGATTTATATAGTGATCACTAGTGTTTTTGAATTGATATTGGAAGTCCTACTCCGATGGAAAGGATAGGACGGCTCTCCCCAACGTGGGTTGGACATTGGACTCCATGTGGCTCACATGGTTTATGTCGGTTATAGGATCTCCCAAAGTGTGTGTGTGTTTCCTTGTGTCTATGGTGAACGGTGAAGTGATTTGAAAGTGGAATTGTGAAAGTTATTCTTTTGAAAGATTTAAATGATATTTACATTATGAGAATTGATATTCTTGATGAACTGAAAGTGATTGACAAATTATATGATGACTCACATGTGTTATTATACTTATTTCATCCTCTCATGATTATGATGATTTTCATCGAGCTATGTGAGTCTTTCATACATCCTGCATATTTCTTATAAATATTTATGATGATGATGTTTATACAACTACATACACCCCCATATACTCGGTTCATTTCCATGGTACTGACCCACATCTTCGGATGTGGGCCGCATTTTCTCGGAATGTAGGTACAAGGTATAGTTGCACCTTCGGATCCAGTCAGTTTGTGGTATCCAGTCAGCAGGTGATGAGTCCTTTTGATTCAAGGGCTTGGGTTAGTTATGCAGAGTTATAGTGTTGTATTTTCTTTATTCAGTCGTATTGAGTTGGGGTAGTCAGGAGTCATGACCCGGCTACCTACAGTCAGTACTAGTAGAGGCTTCATAGACAGTCAGTAGAAGTTGATGTATTTTGTTTTAATTTTGGTTGTAAAGGCAGAATTGTAATCCTGTAACATTCCATTTTTGTATCGATCAGATTTAGAAAAGAGTTAATTTCTGCTGATTTGTATTTTTATTCAGTTGCTTATGAGTTATGCCAGTAGAAGGGTTAGCTTGGGGTCACTTGTGACCCTAAGCACCGTGTGACGTCTCGGGACCCGATTTCGGGGCGTTACAAATGAAATTTTTGTTTTTCTTTGTCTGTAGGTAAAACATGTCTCCCAAAAGAAAACAAAGTGAAAGTGGATCAACGTCTGACCACTCAAAAAAAAGGCTACAGTGCAGAGGGATTCGGAGGAGCTTCCTGAACAATCTCAGTCAGGGAAAAGTGAAGCTAAGGAGAAATGTGAAAAAAACATTAAGAGAGGTGGACAAGGGTCCATAGATGGTGATGAACAATATAAAAGTGAGAAAGAGGAGGAATTGGAGAGTCAGAAAGAGAAAGAGAATAATCATCAACATGATGATAATGGATCACCGACGGGGCTTGAGTTAATATCGACATCCCAACATGATCCTATCAAAACTTTTAGTATTGACAGGTTTGAAGTTGTGATGCTGATAAATGACTCAGAAGAAAAACAACTAACTGGTCAAATTGTACTTAAATGTCAGATGGGGAAAATTTTTAAACATTTTATGAAAATTATGAAGAATGAAAACATAGGCGGACATTTTAAGAAGAGCTGCTTTAGATGCTTTCTTGAGCTTCCTGAGGACCCCTCTGCCCATATCTGTTTCCCTATGATAATGGTATATGGTCTTCTCAAGCGCAGGATCAAGTACACAGGGGATGATAAAGATCTGGGGGAGGGGGGCAAAAATAAGATGGATGAAATCTGGATCAACTACTGTGGCATGCCTGTTTGTTTTGGCTTGCAAGAGTTTGCTATAGTGACGGGTCTGAGATGCCATCGTCCAGAAGGACCACCACCCCACAAAAGATCCAAGGCAAGAAAATGCAAGGGAAAAATAGATGGGTTGTTTGACATTGCTCGACGTGGCTACAAAGCATCAGATTTGTTGACAAATCTCAAGGATAAAATAATACAAGAGCAGTACAGGGAGAAATTATCCTTAGTTTGGCTTGCCCATTCGATTATATTGGCAAGAGACATCAACAAGGTCCTAGAAGATGATTTGTTGGCGCGTGCTGAGGATTTTGATAAATTCAACAATTATCCCTGGGGATATGACAGCTTCTACTTGACTGTCCAATAGTTACGAACAAAGCTATCCTCAGGGATGACCACATTATATGGCTTTCCTTGGGCTTTCATGGTAAAATTAATCACTAATTTTACTCATCCATTAATTTATATTAAATATAGTTATTATGATTATTATTTTTTGCTTGCTTCCTGTTTACACGTTTTAGGCTTGGGAATTTGAAGTCATTCCTCCCCTCCGAAAGCAGTTAATTGATTACCCGGATGAGGTTTCTCATCCAAGGATGTTTAGGTGGTTGGATGCAAAGAGCAACACCAATATTAAGGAGGCTGATCTCTTTAACCCTTCGGATGATGCAATACGTCTTCTTCAAGTAAAATAATTCTACTCAAAGATAAGAAAGATATTGAACAGATGTTATATCTGGTGCATGAAATATTTTATCTGATGCACCAGATGGGATATCTGTTATGACGGGGTATATCTTGCATCAGATTACCCATCTGTGGCTTTGGTTCTCTGAACCCGACTCCTAAAAGATTAACCATCTACTGTAAATTATGCAACAGATGTTCAATCTGATAACATATCGTTCATCTGTTGCGATGTACAGATCATCTATTGCATAACAGATTACCCATCTTGTGCAGTTGTTGCAACAGATGATTGATATTTTGCATTAGATTATCCATGTGTTGCTCTGTTTATCTAAACCATACTCAAACGAATTTTAACCATACACTGCAAACTATGCAACTGATAAGTCTTTTTTTTTAAATGTAGACCAACTGTGAAAATTATTATATTATATGATTTAAATGCATCTGTCTTTTTTTCTTTTTTATAGGTTGTGCATCCATAGATCATGCCTACTGAGGAGGAGTCGGTGATGACTTCTTATATTACTCTAGGTCATGTTAATACTATTGTAGACCCAACGTTTGGAGAAATAGCCATAAGAAGAGCAGTTAGGCAAGGTCAGCCTAATGTTGAGGCTCTTCATGACCAACCTTTTACTAAGGCAGATCCGGGTGCTTCTTCTGGTGGAGTTATTGGTGTTGGTGGTAGGCATGCTGATGATGCTACCACTTGTGATAATGAGCATGTTGATTCTCATGAAAGAATAAATATGTTTGAAAACACCCCTTTTCACCCTTACACAGGTCCCTCTCACCTTTCTTCACCCTTGTGTTCTCGTTGCGAATGCGATGAGTGCAAGGACAGACAGGATAAACTCTTTGAAAAAGTAGAGGCTATCTCTAAAGATATCAAGGAATTCAAATCCAAGAGGTGTGTCATACCATCCAAGAAGGTGAGGGAACCACACACTCCTACAGCGATGGTTAGGAGAAACAAAAGAGCAATTAGAGACGTACTCTCTGCTCGAAAATCAAAAGAAATTGCAATTCCTCCCTCTCCAAAAGCTGTTAAAGTTCAGGGGCCAGTCAAGAAAGTGGATATATACATGGAACTTGGTGCCGAAGAGAAGAGGGATCTGCGACAGGCCAAGAATTCCAAGCCAGGCGCACCAGATTACCCCAGGCCTCCCTTTTCCCCCCAAGACTTCCAGACTATGACTGATATGCGTATGCCGTACGAAGACAAGTCAAGTTTACTTTTCCTAACCTAGCCCTTCTAATCTACCCCATGAAGAAGAAGCTACACAACATATTTCACATCTGTTGCAACAGCTGGGTATACTGGTGCAACTGGTTGTGGTTCTGTTGCAACTTATTATCCATCTGTTGCATAAGTTGCGTTGGATTATTGATTCAGAGAATCATATGCAACATATGGACCATCCGTTACATCTTTACAATTACTAACCTATTTAAAAATTAACTTCTTTAAAAATTGACTTCTTATCTCACAGCATGTTGACATAATTCTCTACCTCGTGAGGAAAAGGCAATTAATGTATTGGGAAGCTTATAATGCTGCCGATAGGATAATGGACCTCGACTTCTACAGGATGCTTAAGGATAGGTACGATCAACTCAATAGAGAGGCGTCAGCCCTTGGCGTGGGACTTGATTTCCTATTTCATACGTTGGTCTTGGATGAAGAAGAAATGTTAAGATATGTTAGAAGGGATAGGCTAAATCTACACGGTAAGAGCTGGATTGAGGCAAGAAGGATTCTTGCAGTCATTATCGTGAACGGCATGCATTATTAGGCTATTGAGATACTACTCGAGGAGGGAAAGATCAATGTTTATGAATCCAACGTACCTCTCGTTGATGATTTCGATCTTTTTCTTCTCTTGGAGCCACTGATGGTGTTGTTGCCCATCTTGTTGAGGGAGAGTAAACTGATGAATCATTTGCCAAAGGAAGTGTTGATGAAGAAATCATGGGATTTTGAAGGTCAAAATAGGGGAATGATCCTTCCAAAAGATGATGCTGCTAAAGCAAGCGGCTCGCACACTCTTGCACACATTGAATGTTTGCTGACCGGCACAAAAATGGTTGAACTAATAACTTTTCTGTGCGATAACGTTGTGGCAAACCTGCAAGAGGTCTGAGTTTATGGGGTACTAACTGGATGCTTGAAGTCTGTGTATATAGAAGAGCCTGTGAAATAGAAATTTTTAATTTCAAGTCACCCTTAACTTTACTACATGCACATGTAGTGGCAATAATTTTTTTCTGATGAAAGTTGAGTTGTCAATCTGTTACGATAGTGGGAAGTCCTGTTTAAATAATATAATAATCTAATAATCTAAGTCTAATTTGTTGCAATAGTGGGAAGACCTGTTTGATAATTTCTATGAATAATCTAATAATCTAAGTCTAATCTGTTGCAATAGTGGGAAGACCTGTTTGATAATTTCCACAGATGACCTAAATTTTATAACATATGCCTAAATCTTTTTGATATTTTCCAACAGTTATGCTTGAATATCCATGTGCCCATCGATAACAAATCAATAGCAAATACACACACCACCATGAAAATTTCAGCAATTAGGCTTCAATATCCATGTACCCAACAACACCAAACCAGTAGCAATAACGACAACAATGTAGTATCTTCATGCTCGATTTTGTTTCTCTTTAGAAGCCTTGAATTTGTTCAACAAACTCCAGATTACACGATTTGCTTGTGAAGGGTGTCATTCTTCATACCAATCAAAGTAATCGCATCCACCCAATTTCTATATAAAAAGAGAACACAATTACAAAATAATTACAAGTCAATAATTAATCAATTAATTAAATAAAAAAAATATTACCTTTGAAATCTTACAAGTAAAAAACCTACGACCCGGATTTTGTTGAGTCCAAGACGTTTTTAACAGAGCTTCATGACCGCACTCACAATATTGAAAATCTTTATCACAAAAAATAGTGAAAAATGCACTCGACATTGTCAAGGTCAGTTGGAAAAAATTAAAGTAATAATTTGAAGAATTTGGATAGATAAAAGAAGATGACGATGAAGAAGAAGATTTGGGAATTTAGGATTAAATTTTAGGAGGAAGATGAATATATAAGACAATGGGGGGAATGACCGTTTGGGGCCAAGTGACGGCAAGTCAGCGAAATGTGCCAGGACTGACACTAACACATTTGATGCCTATTTTATTTTACGTGTTTAAAATGAACATGTCTACTTGATGCCTATTTTATTTTATGTGTTTGAACTGAACACCGTCGATGGGTTGTGCCTTTTTTATTTCAATTCACTTTAACCTTTTTACACGTAGTGGCAATTTTTTATGTCCAACAAAATTTAAATTTTTATAATGCAACAGATTCTCCATCCATTGTAACAGTTATCCTATCTGTTCTGACATATAATTTATCTGTTGCAATAGGTTGGTCATCTGTTGCATTATCTCGATGTTTTTATCTAAAGTCCATCTGTTACAACAGTGAAAAGACCTGTTTGATAAATTTCAACAGATAACCTACCTGTTGCAACATATGTATAATTCTGTTCGATTATTCCAATAGATGTGTCATCTGTTGCAACAGATAAAGTCCATCTGTTGCAACATATGTCTAAATTTGTTCTTTTTTTTCAATAGATGTGTCATTTGTTGAATTATCTTGACGTTTTTATCTAAATTCCATCTGTTGCAACAGTGGGAAGACCTGTTTGATAAATTCCAACAAATCACCTACCTGTTGCAACATATGTCTAAATCTGTTTGAATTTTCCAATAGATGTGTCATCTGTTGCAACAGATACATTATCTATTGCAATATTTGAATCTAGTATTCCTTTTTAATTAATAAGTTCAAATCTAAGGAATAAATAAAATTCATAGATAAAATAAAATAAATCGAAGCCTTCATAAATTAGCTGAAATAAGTCAATGAATATATGAAATGTAAAAAAATTGTTATGGGTACATATCTCAACAAATACATCAACAACAATTTATGTATACTACCAAGGATTGCTTTGACAGGCTCAAGCTATAAAGATCTACTCAGTATGGACAAGTTGTTCTTCATCTGGTGCTATGGAATTCTGCTTTGCTCGTCGTGGATCTTCATTGTCTCTTGCGTACGGTTTTTGCGCTTTCTGTTCTCCATTTTCCATAAAAAGAGTATCATATTGTCAATGTTGTTCAGCAGTAGCTTCTTCTACATCTACCTGGAAAGTTAGAATTGGTCAATGCTAATCATGGAGATGCAACAAAACGGAAAAGGATAACTCATCTCTTCTAGCAAATCAAACAGGTCTTCCTCCCATTTTAAATTGTCTCAAATATATTATATTTCTGTTGCAACAATGAATCAACTGTTGGGACAAATTTCTACATGAGGAAGGCCCTGTGTGATCATTTCCAATGAATGAACCATCCGTTGCAACATATGAATCATCTGTTGCAGCAGATAGGTCGTCTGTTGGTACAAATAAAAGCTATACGAAGAGCTGTTTGATTTGCTAAAATAAATGAGACATATGTTGCACCAGATAAAGTATCCGATGCAATAGGTTAGTCAACTGTTACAACAGATGTGTATATTTGTTTGATAATTTTCAGCAGATGTGTCATCTGTTGAAACAGATATGTGTCTGTTTGTTTTCAGTTGGAAGACATATGATATATTCACCTTCTTCAGCTCGTGTTGCTCTCCTTTGGACATTGTACTTTGCTCAGTGCAACACGCAGACAGAGGATTTGTAATTTCACCTTTTTATGCCTGATAATGCCCTGGAAATCACTCTCTTTCTCCTCTTAGCCCTAATATCTAATGGAGCGGATGGAAATAAAATCCTCTTTGATGGAATGAGACCCCTCTTAGATGCTAATTCCTTTACAAAAGCAGTTAATGCATTAATAGCATTAATCACTACATCATGTTTCGCCCTGCAGTCTTGACATTTGCATGTAGAACATTCGCTGGGAGAGGCAAAATATGTATAACCAGTATGATCATACTCATAATGGTTTGCTTTAAATACTGTAAGAGGATCATCATTAGCACCAACAGCAGCACCACTACCACCACCAATAGCTTCATCAACAACAACAAGCCCACCCTCCAAAATTGTTTTTCTTGTAATGGTTGTTTCTCCAAACAATTCCATTTTTATTCTGTCGATGACCTTAGGGTCTAATAAAGTTTTCACAAACCGTAAAGTAAGGAAAAATGGCATCTTCAACTCTCGATTGGTCGGAACTAGTGATGGATGCATATTCTAATATAAATCATTACATATATTAGAATGATGATTATATCATTCAAAAAAAAACATTAATTAAAAGAAAAAATTAATTATATTTATACTTACTGCATCCTTCAGGGGGTTGAAGAGATCAAGAAATTTTGCATTTTTATCAGTTTTGGCCGACAACCATCTCAAGATTCTTGGACAGAAAACTCTTTCCTGGTAGTTCACTTGTTGTCTCAAATAAGGAATGGCTTCAAATGCCTAAGCCTATAAAATAACGCCAATAAATCAAAACCATTATTGAGCGAAAAAAATGAATGATATCATAATAGAAGAAAGAAACATTTACCATGAAAGCTCATGGGAAGCCATATAAGTTGACTGTCTTTGGCGCTAATGGAGTCTACAAATATTTGACAGTTATTTTGAAGCTTTCATACCCCCATAGATAGCTGTTAAACGCCTCAAGATCCTCAGAGAGCTTTATTAAACGAGGCTTATGCTGTTCTTAACGTCTCTCGCCCAAAGAATATTATGTACAAACCAAACCAAGAACAATGACTGTTAGTGCTTCTTTGAAAGTCCTTTATCTTTCAACACTTCTATCAAATTTTTGTTTTTGAAGCTTGGGCCAACAATGGACACCAGGTCATCATGATCACACGACTTGCCTTTGCCCTTTTTGGGTGTGCGGGGTACTTTTTTTTGGGTTAGAATTGGTATAACTTGAGAAGGAGGATAACATTTTAGTCCAGTAACTATGGAAAACTCTTTCCAACCAAAACAAACAGGCATGCCACAGTAATTTATCCACACCTCATCCATCTTATCTTTGTTTTCATACATAAACTTACGCTTAAGAAGTTCATATACCATTTTCATTTGGAAATGAGCATTGTTGTCCTCCGATAAATCAAGTTATTTCCCAAAGCAGTTGTCCCTGAAATAAGCATCCAATTTTTGTTCTCGAAGTATTTTTCTGAAGGCATCGAAAGATTTTCCCATGGCTGACTTAACCACGAAATCACCCGTTAAATCTGCGGCACTATCGTACTACATTCTCATAGGATAACGATCAATGTTGAAGGCTTTGACCAGCTCTTCGGTGGAAGGGCTATTAGTATCTGCATCATCTCTTTTAAAACATTTCTCCTCCCCGTGTTCATCATATTCTGCTCCTGATTGAGATAACGCTTGTAAAGCATGCTCATAGAGTGGTTGATGTAGCCTAACTGCTTTACTTGTTCCTTTACTTGGACTTGATTCGGTTTCTGTTCTTTTGGGAACCATATTATCTAAAATTAACAGAAACATAAAATAATATATTATTGTTGATTAATGCATCGTTAAAAAGGGATAACAGTAAATCAAACAAGCAAAATGGTAAAATAACAGTTGCAACAGATCACCGATCTGTTGCACCAGGTAGTATATCTGTTGCAGCATATAACCAAACTGTTGCAGCGGATGAGTAATCTGTTGCAATAATACAAAATATACCACTCATCTTTTAAGACAGATGAATGGTCTGTTCAACAGATCACACAACTATTGTGACATCATCTGTTGCAACATATGAGTGATCTGTTGGAACAGTTAAATAATCCGTAGCAATGGCTGAGTAATCTATTGCGATAATACAAAGCATATCACTCATCTGTTGAGAAAGATGAATGGTCTGTGCAACAGGTCAGACATCTGTTGCAACACATAAGTGATTTATTGGAACAGTTATTAACGGTCAATATTATTTAGATTTCTTCCAACATAGGGTCGTCTATCGTGGCAGATAATGATCAGTTGGAAAAATCAAGTCTTAGACTTTTCCTGTAGGAAGCGTTGGTAGGATTTTATCCAACAGGAGGTTCATCTGCTGCATCAGATCATTAATCTGATGGTTCTTCCATTGCACCAGATGGTTAATTAGTTGCATCAGATTTTTTATCCGAAGCTTAATCTGTTGCAACATATGGTCAAGTTGTTGCATCAGATTATTAATCTGTTGCATCAGAATTGTAATCTGATGGTTCCTCTGGTGCATCAGATGGTTGATTTGTTGCATCATATGATAAATCTGTTGCATCAGATGGTTAATATGTTCCACCAGATGGGTAATCTGTCGGAGGAAATAGTAGAACAATTTTGTTAAACAAAAAATAGCAATTTCACTATTTTTACCAAGAACAAGAACAGAACAAATCAAACCAAATTGTCCTTTTGTTTTTTTAAACACAAACAATAGAAATCAAACTTCAAAAAAATGCAACAAACAACAAAATATCAAAATATCATGATTTGTATTTTTGAAAAGATTAGAATTTTTTGAAAATATTAATTAAGTCCACAATTAACTTGATCAAGTTTCCTAATAATGTTTGACCCTATCTGTTGGTCAATGTCACCAATCCTTCATTCAAGACTTAAAAGACACCTATTCTTCAATTTTCTAATGTAACTTAGGTAACTTGAAATCAATTTTAAGTACTGATTTTTTTTTGGCTTTTCGATTTATACATGAAATTTGAGTAATTATTTTATTACTTTATTATTGGTTAATAATGGTTAAGAGATTTTGTGCTTTGTGCATGATCAAAGTCTCATTTAAATAGATACAACATTTATCATAAAGTCAAAATCATTTTTAAAAAATTTTAATACTCCCTCCGTCCTATTTTATGTGTCGCCATTTGACCGGGCACGAAGTTTAAGAAATAAGATAAGACTTAGTAAAGTTTACCAAATTATCCTTTATCAAAAAATTTGTCAATATCTTTTTTTTAATTAAGTGGGACCAATAAGGGTAAAAGGGTAATTGTTCCTTTAAAAAGTTGCCAAATAAGGAAAGGCGACACTTATTTTGGGACGGATTAAAAAGAAAATGATGACACATAATTTGGGACGGAGGGAGTAATTATTTGTGTATTATTTTATTAATTAACACGAGACACACGTGCAAAGCATGTATATTAAACTAGTTTAATGAAAAAGGTAAAAGACATTTATAGAACGTCTTCTTTAGCTACTTCAACTGTGATTTTATTATATCACCTCTAGTTAATTATTATAAAGTCATCTAAGTATTAAAAAATTAAAAATATTTAATAAAAAATGATAAGATAGATTGAAAATGATAAATTAATTCTAGTTGTTTTAAATTAACTTAGCGTCTTATATGGGACCCACTTAAATCTTTTTCACAAATATTTTTTATAGTAATTTTAGTATATCACTTCTAATTATATTTAAGTGTGGATGAAGTTGCTGAAGCAAGCAACGCATGATCGACATGCTTGCTTCAGGTGCTTCAGTTGTGATTATTATATCACCCCTAGTTAATTATTGTACATCATTTACGTATTAAAAAATTTAGTAATATTTAATGAAAACGATAAAATGGACATTTTTGACTTGTTTGCTTCTGCTGCTTCAACCATGATTTTGCTATATCACCCTTAATTAATTATTACAAATCTAATACTATTATTATTCTATTCGTTTTGATTTATGTGAATCTATTTGAATATTGGACACTAACAGAGTATAAGTGTGGATGAAGCTGCTGAAGTAGGCAACTAATGGTCGACATGTCTACTTCAGTTGTTTCAATCGTGATTTTACTATATCCCCCTAATTAATTATTATAAGTAATTTAAATATTAAAAAATTAATAATATTTAATAAAATAAAGTAAAATATGAATTTATGACATGTTTGCTTCTGCTAGTTCAACCGTGAGTTTACTACAGCACACTTAATTAATTATTATACGTCATCTAAGTATTAAAAAATTAATGTTATTTAATGAAAAAAGCAAAAATACATAAAATGATAAATTAAGTCTTAATGTTTTAAATTAACTTGACTTTTTATATGAGCCCACTTAAAAAAAATTCACAAGTATTTTTATAGTAATTTTGTTATATCACGTCTAATTAGTTATTATAAGTTATTTAAGACTTGTATGTTTCGCTGCTTCAATTGTGATTTTACTATATCACCCCTAATTAATTATTATAAGTCATCCAAGTATTAGATAAGTTAATAATACTTCATAAAAAAAGTAAAATAGACACAAAATGAAAAGTTAACTCTTGATATTTTAAATTAACTTGAAGATTTATATAGGGCCCACTTAAATTTTTATATCACCCCTAATTAATTATTATAAGTCATCCAAATATTAGATAAGTTAATAATATTTTATAAAAAAATTAAAATAGACACAAAATGAAAAGTTAACTCTTGATGTTTTAAATTAACTTGAAGATTTATATAAGACCCACTTAAATTTTTTCAGAAGTACTTTTTATAGTAATTTTATTATATCACTTCCAATTAATTATTATAAGTCATTTAAGTGTTAGAAAATAAATAATATTTAATAACAAGAATAAAATAGATACAAAATGATAAATTAAAAATGATTGGATGAAGTACTTTGCAATAGTAATATCTGTGTCAAAAAGGGAGCACGGGAGCAATACACTTATTGAGATCTAAATGATTAGATTCAAATAAAAAAAAATTAAAGACATAGTTACGAGCTAGGATCTAAATGATCAAAAGTTCAATTTTTAATAGGTACAAATAAATGAAGCATAAAATACGTAACAAGGAATTTAAATTTTATTTTAGTTTTTGTTTTAATTTACGTGACACCATTTACTTCTTCGGAGGTAGGGGTATGGACTGCGTACATCTTACCCTCCCCAGACCCCACGCTGTGGGAATACACTGAGTTTGTTGTTGTTGTTGTTGTTGTTACGTGACACCATTTGATTAAGCATGGAGTAGAAAAAATGAAATGCTTTTGAAATTCATGGAATAAATAAATCTTAGATTTTGTGTGGTTATAAAGCATTTCATTAAAAAAAATAAAAATTGTAAAAACAAATTATTTTTAAAAATAAAAAGATGACATTATTTTAAAAAAAAATTAACAAACAAAATGTGTTACATAAATTCAGATAAAAAATATAAATATTAGGTCTGTTCTCAGCACGAGCAACATGCCACTAGTATAATATAACGTACAATCACATTCCATATTACTACTATATAGAAGAGCGAGTGAGCAGCCAGCTGGTGGTTGTCATGCTTGCATTCGGCTGCCTGCTTGCTCAGTGATTTTCCTATATCGCCCCTAATTAATTATTATATGTCATTTATATATTAGAAAATTAATAATATTTAATAAAAATAGTAAAATAGATATTTATGACATGTCTGCTTCAGCTGCTTCAACTGTAGTTTTACTCTATCACCCATAATTAATTATTATAATTCATCTAAGTATTAAAAATTAATAATATTTAATAAAAAAGATAAAATAAACATAAAATTATAAATTAACTCTTGATTTTTGGAATTAATTTGACATCTTTTATGAGACCACTTAAATTTTTTTCACAAGTATTTTTATCACAATTTTGTTATATCACTTCTAATTAGTTATTATGAGTCATTTAAGACATGTCTGCTTCGCTACTTCAATTGTTATATTTGGTTGACGCTCAAAATTATATCAGTGTCACTTAAATTGGAATAGAAGAAAAAGTATTATAAATCACAATAATTAAAAACTTAAATTATTTATAAAAAATAATTGACTATCAATTCAACAAAAGTTTGAACAAGGAAAGTCTTATAAATTAAAATAGCTAACAGCTTAAAAAAGTAAATTACAATGCCAAAAAAATATTATATTTCGATACCATCATCGATGTTGCCGCTCGTGTACTTCTTTTACTTCTACAACAACACAAAAGATGTTATTTGTTATATTCTTCAGACTTTCAATGGGCCATTTGTTATCCTCTCCAACCTTTTCAGCAAGAATTGTTCTAAAATTTGTACACCAACCCATATCTACTGGTGATATCTTTCTTGTTGAAAGAAAAGGAAAAAGAGGAAGAAAACAAATGAAAGAAAAAAAAGGTATGTATATGTATGAAATTTGACATTGCCGAGAGTTTTTATGCCACACCATATACATATGTATGGAATTTGTAGTTACTTCATTCCATATACATAACATTATTATGTATATGAGCCCATATACTTGAAAATTGTTATGGATATGTGTTGAAACAAACACTTATGGGCTGTTTATTTCAGAACATATACATGACAGAGTTATGTATATGTTATGCATTAACAGTGTTATACGTAACACAGTTATATATATGGCTCTGTTAGACATGCTGAGGTGTATTTATTTCAGCTTATATACAACATTGTTATGTATATGAAAGAATATTAGACATGAATACTAAGCATTGTTTTATATTTTCAAATTTTAAAATTTTTTGTTTAAGTTTTGTTGCCTATTAAACTAATATTAGTTTGCAATATCTATTATTACAGGGATGCAATTCAGATGCAATTATTGAAATCAACCCAAGATTCCTCAATCTTTAATTCTGATCGTTGAAATTGATTTGGTGTTTCAAAATTTTGACATTTAAAAATTGTTACTGAATTTAAGAGATCCATTAATCATAATTTCATAAATATAACGTTAATTATGTCATGTATTTAAGGTAGATATTTTACTTTCTTAACTATAGTTAAATCAATTAGTTCAGATACTTAAGTAGTAATGTATATGATCGGCAACTTATGTATAAGAATAGGAAAAGAGGAATTTTAATTAAAAAAGGGAGAGAAGGTAATTGTATTTCAAAATGATGGTCTTTATGTTATTTATACTTAGAGTTATCATATTTTTTTTCTAGTAATTGATTCGGGTTTGAATTAGTTTTATTTTTCTTTATACTAAGTAATAACTTTAAAAATAAATGAATGTCATTGAAAAGTTTGAAAATAATGACAAATCACCATTATTGCAAAATGAGTTGGTTAGATTTGTCGTTATTTTAAAATTTATGATTGATATTTTTTTTATGATATATTAAAGTTATATTTTAAATTTAAGCTCGTTAGATTTAAGTGTCAAATCGTTTTTTATTTGTTGAAATTTGAAGTACAAATTATTGGTTTTGAGCACATGAACTTCATGCAAAAATGCATGATCTAGGAAAAGAATATAAACAATACTTTGGATGAAACTATTGGCACAAAAATGATCATTGAATTTTAATTTCATTTCTAGCAACTAGCTGGCTGTTTTATACAATATTGATATAAATTTGATACATATCTTATATATATATATATATATATATATATATATATATATATATATATATAATATTGATTCAATTTTTATTCATAAATTTGTAGCTCCCCTTTTTTTTGCGAACTGTATCAGTATGGTATATGAATTATATCAATATAGTATATAAACTGTATCTGAACTACCTGAGCCAAAACGATCCAAATTATGAAATGATCATAATATGAAATTTGTTTGGGCCGACTGATCATTAAGGTTTAATGGCCCAAACATGCACCAATTGTTTTGAAAAGGGTCAACCCATATCCTTTTCCCAATGATCTATCTCATGTGAATGTCTAAAGTATGCCTTGTCAAGGCCACAACTTCCGTCAAAAATATCCGAAGTTAGGCTTTACCGAATACCAAGTCCACAACTTCTGAAGTTAGCCTTACAAGTCATGACTAGTCAGGAAGCGACCATGGAAAGCACGAGCCCAACAATATAAAATTAGGTAATAGAAATATTTTTTATAAGTATAACCTCAATTTTATTATTAATAGTATCTATAAATGAAAATAATATTTTCATAGTCTAATTTATGTGACACCTTTGAAATTTTGTAATTCAATCAAGTTTTTTTTTTATCATATTTTTTTAATACACCTTTTAAGTATTTAGAATTATTAATTATTGTGACTTGTTGTATTTTTACTTAGCTTTCAAATATGTAGATGCTATTTAAAAAAAACTGAAGATAATTTTATGTTCGAATTTCAAGTGAAAATTAAATTGTTTAATTTTTGATATCTGCCACATAAATTAGAACAAATAAAGTATGTTACTTTTTTTTTTTACATTAATTTATATGAGACAGATGAAATCTTGACAGTCAAACAACTTTTTTTAACAATAATTTTCTAATATTATTTGTTAAATTATTAATTATTGTGATTATGTTACTTATTTTATTTTTTTTACATTAATTTATGTGAGACGAATGAAATCTTGAGAGTCAAACAACTTTTTTTAACAGTAATTTTTTAGTTTTTATTAAAATTATTAATTATTGTGATTATGTTACCTTTTTTTACGTTAATTTATGTGAGACGGATGAAATATTGCAATTTTTTTAATTGTAATTTTCTAATTTATCTTTTAAATTATTTATTATTGTGATTTATAATAATTTTTAAATATATAAAATATTTGGAAAAGCCTTTTAATTATTATTATTATTTTTTTTTTTACAAATAAAAATACACAATTATAAAAAATAAAAAATAAAAAATGATGCTAGTACAACAAGGGCTCTATTGCATTGAATGAGTGAAACTAATGTGGGCCAATATTTGTGCTTTGCATTAAATAAACAGCAGTAGCAGCTGCATCAAACAAATTTGGTAGCCATAAAGGCTCAAACTCACAATGCACTGCATGAAATGTTACACTTTATCCGCCAAGTCAAGTGATACTTTTGTGAGGGAAGCACACAACTGAAGCAGCCATGTTGACGCTCAGCTGTGTGCTATTCCCTCTTATTAGATAGTAATATAACCAAAGTCTTGTCAAGGCTTTAAATCTAGTTAAAAGGTTCAAAATTTGACGAATTCGAAATCAATTTTGATAAGTCATATTAAAAACTTCAAACCAAAATATCTAATACAATGCCAACGCCTTCATCAGGCTGCACTTCAAACAAAAATGCCTAAAATCATACGCGAATTTATAACTTTAATCACGTTGATCTGAACTTTTCATTAAACTGAGTAAACTTTTAATTTTTCTTAACTTCGAATATAAATTAAATGGTTGCTCCAAAAATGAATATTTGTACCTTTAGCAAAGCAATCACCCATTAAAGAGTTGTACCTCATTGGGGCCCAATTTTGCATTAGCCCATCTTTAGTGTGAAGTGGGAGACGGAAAGAAGTGTGACTTGACCGTTGTTACTGTGTCATTTCCCAAAACTAGCCGTTGCTCTCTGCTTTGTTTTTCAATTGTCATAAAAACCCTAACTCTCTTACTATCTCCCCCAAACAATCAATCAGACATTCAAACCAATTTGTTAGAAACTTCAAAATCATTTTTCTTTGTTTTTTGAAATCATATTTAGGATATGGCGTCAAGAACAGCGTCGAAAGACATAATCACGCTTCGTGGTTCAGCCGCAATCGTCAGTGAATATTTCGGTTATGCATCTAATAGGTAACAATTAACAAACCCCATTCTCTCTCATCTCTTTTTAATTTTATTCTGATTATAGAGACTTGCACGTTCCTGGTGTAGATAAATTTTTGTTTCAGAAAACCCTTAATTTGCCTTGAATTCTAATGGAATTGGATTGAAAAAAATTGCATCATTTTGCTTAATGATCTTTGACAATCTTTCGTTTCAGAAAACCCTTAGTTTGATTTGAAGGATAAACTATTTAATCTGCATTGGAATAAAAGGGGCTACAATTGAGCGGATGGATTTATCTGATAGACACCAACTATTGGGCGTTGAACAGATTACATTGGGTATAGTCGATTCATCAGGGATTAATTTCATAGAACTCGAGGCATTGTTGATTGTTTGATTGAATAAAATGCTCTGTGTTCTTCCTTTAGTTTTTCTTTTCAGAATGCTGAAATTGTTTGGGTGTGTTTGAATATTGGGTGTGGGGTGGGTGGGGGGGGTGGGGACTTTGATAATCTTTAGTTTCAGAAAACCGTTCTAGTAAGACGCCATTTTAGGATTTTATTTCCTAGTACCATGACTATTTATATCTGCATTGGAATAAACCGGGCTACAATAGAGCAGATTGATATAATCAATTTATCTGACAGATCTCTCAACCATTGGGAATTGTTGATTGATTAATTGAAAACACAATGCTATGTGTTGTGTGTTTTGTTCTTTAATGATTTTGCCTGAATGCTGATTTTGTTTTTTCTTTTATTTGGGTGTGGGGGTTATGTTATATTTATAGCATTTTGTACAACAGAGGAGTATATCCTGAAGAAAGTTTTAAAAAAGTGAAGAAATATGGACTCACAATGTTGCTTATGTTATATTTATAGCATTTTGTACAACAGAGGAGTATATCCTGAAGAAAGTTTTAAAAAAGTGAAGAAATATGGACTCACAATGTTGCTTATGTTATATTTATAGCATTTTGTACAACAGAGGAGTATATCCTGAAGAAAGTTTTAAAAAAGTGAAGAAATATGGACTCACAATGTTGCTTACTGAAGATGAAGGTGTCAAGACCTTCATTTCCAACTTGACTGCCCAACTCGCCGGTAAGTTTTAGAATTTTATCAGAGTTGTTGGTTGATTTGGATCATCATTTGGTAGGGAAATGAAATGGTTGTTTTCTTTATGATTGTGTTGTTCATGTAGAGTGGTTGGAAACTGGAAAGCTACAAAGGGTGGTTCTTGTGATCATGAGCAAGGCCTCCGGTGAGGTATTAGAGAGGTGGAATTTCAGTATCGAAACTGATAGTGAGGTTGTTGAGAAAGGGTAAGTTGACTATAATTTTTCTGGTCACTGGTAAATTTTGTGGATTGAAGAAAGTGTGTGTTGGAAATTTTTATATGGCAGAAGAAAATATAAAGAATTTCTAGTTTCTTTTATGAGCTTAAATGAGTGAAGAAACAAATGCTTGAACCCAGCTTGATTGATAACGTGTATGTTGGATTGCTCATTAATTAATTAGCTAAATCTTTATTTGGTTTTCCAGCGTTTCAAGAGAGAAAAGTGATAAAGAAATAATGAGGGAAATTCAAGCAATTATGAGGCAAATAGCGTCCAGCATCACTTATTTGCCTTGCCTTGAGGAACCATGTAAGCATCATTTGTGCTTGGATTTACAATGTATAGCTGTGGGATGTTTCTTGATGAGAATTCTTGTTTCGTTTGTGTGTTCACTGCAGGTGTGTTTGACGTATTAGCATACACTGATACTGATGTTGCAGTTCCATTCACTTGGATTGAGAGTGACCCTAAACTGATTGCAAATCCACAAATGGTGAAACTGCACTCTTTTGACACCAAGGTAGAATCGAGCAATCTACTGGCTGGTTGATTCTGATAAAAAAAAACTCCTAGATATCTCGGAAATCCTAATTCGTGTTTTGTTTTCTCTATGCAGATTCATAAGGTTGACACTTTGGTTTCGTATAAAAATGATGATGAATGGGATGAGCCCTAGATCATCCTTGTTGTACTTTTACTTTGGTTGCCATTGTTGTACTTTACTTTTGGTTTTCCTTGTGAATCATTGATTCACATTTTGTATGTTGATTGTGTAAAACCTTGAAATCTCTGTTAGCTGTATCTTCAATGAAGTCTGAACGAATTTGTACAATTAGATCAATTTCTTTATGTAAACTTGTTTTGCGTTGTGAATGTTGTTGATGAATTTGCAGTGATGTTTTTTACTCTCTTTTGATACTAAGTCCTGAAATCAACAGGGAAAACAGGGTTCTTCGTTTATAAGGAATAATTTGATGCTATATTTCTCTTGGGTATGCTGAGAAGAAGAGCACACATTCTAACAGCTATAAAGTAAAAGAGCTAACTAGGGTGTAACAGTCAATTGGTGAAATGTGTTGTCAATATGACAGTAATAAAGAAAGCAGCGTGAGATTAGCAGCTACCTTCCGTTGTGTCATTAGCAGTCTCCATATACAACTTTTTTCAGTTCTGATTTTGGTCCTTTTGTGACAGTCTGGAGAAACAGACAAACGTTCTCACTTGCGTTGAGAATACTGGAAGACCGTCATCGTCATTCGATCCAAACAAGAAAGCCTCATTTGTTAGGCGAAATAAACATTTGGGCCGAAATAAACATTGGGCCAACTTAGAATAGAAGGTTACTTTATTTTAGCTTAGAAGAGAAGCTTCTTCTTTTATATTTAGTATTTTTAGTTTCATTGTTTAGCAACTTTTAGAAGGGAAGATTCTTTCTTTAGTTTAGAAAATTTTCCAAACTTTGTTCCAACTTTTTCTACACGGTATCAAAGCAATAATTTTCAGATAAGATCCAACACCAACTTTCTCCTTTCTCGATCTCAAACATGGCGGAGCAAACAACTACTGGTTCAATGACTACTATTGCTAGCACTCTCACCATGGATCCAAATCATCCTAATCATGTTCATGGTTCTGATAATATCACACTAGTAAATACACCCTTTGATGGCAAGGGATATCCAGGATAGAAGAGGCCAGTCCTAATTGCTCTGTCAACAAAGAACAAATTGGGATTCATCACGGGTTCCCACCCATGCCCAACATCGGATGCAGCAGATTTTCAAGCAAAGAACAAGTGCAATGACATGGTCACATCCTGGATCTTGAATTCACTCTCTAAGGACATAGATGACAGTGTAATTTATTCCAAAACTGTACAAGAACTTTGGACCAGCCTTGAGCACAGGTTTGGTCAGTCCAATGATGCTAAGCTTTATCATCTGCAAAAGGAGCTCAATAGCTTAAATCAAGGAGCAAATAGCATAGCAGGATACTTCACTAAAATCAAAAGATTATGGGATGAACTAGATTCTCTTAATTCTAATATTCAATGTAGTTGTGTGTGTATGTGTTGAAGGTAAGCTCAAACTAAAGAAATCCTTGAAGGATGAGAGGTTGATACAGTTTCTATGGGTCTCAGTGATACCTATTCTCAAGATAGAAGCAACATTCTCATGATTAACCCATTACCTAACATCAATCTTGCTTACTCTTTGATTCTGTAAGATGAGAACCAAAGGGAATCTTATTTCAACCCTGTGAATTCTGCAAATTCATCAGCCTTCATGATAAGAAATGTTAACAATCAAAAAGCAGCGCAACAAACATAAAAATTTATACCATCAACTCCCCACAAATCTGAACCTCCTCAGGTCCAACAACAGAGGTTCACCAAACAACTTTCAAATCTCAAAGGAAAGAAGGGAAAATACAACCCAAATGTCTCTTGTGATTATTGTCGAAAGCAAGGACATTTGAAGTAGATTGTTACAGACTGATAGGTTTTCCTGAGAATTTTCAGTTCATAAATGATAAGGGTTCTCAAAATCAGATAAGGGGGAATAATGCTATGATGGAAGATGCAGTGCAAAAACAAGCTATTGAATCTTACATGCCTTTCAGCAGGGAACAATATTCTCAGTTTATTCAGATGTTCAAACAGATGAAGATGGAGGAAGGTTCAAATTCAGGGATTAACATCAATGCTAATTCTGTAGCTGGTACAGTTTTTAAGCATCTTGGTTCATGTTTTTCTGTCCTAAACTCTAGCACCTGGATCATAGATTCAGGTGCATCAGAACATATGTGTTTCAATTCATCTTCCTTTGCTTCCATAGCTTGCCTTCAATTTCCTTTAACTATCAATCTTGCTAATTGTCAAACCATTTTAGTTACTCACATAGGTTCAGTAGCCATATTTTCTGATTTAATTCTAGAAAATGTGTTATATGTTCCTAGTTTCAAGTATAATCTTATGTCTATTCACAAGTTGTGTAAACAGTTTTCTTGCACCTTGTATTTCACTCTGACAAACTGTGTGATGTAGGGCCCTTCCATGAGGAAGCCTCAAGTTTTTGGTGAAGCACAAGAAGGTCTTTATCTACTCAAGCCTAATGCCAATGAGTCATTCTTTAGTTTCAGCAAGACTACTTGTAGGAAGATTGTTGCTAATCCTAGTAGTTCTTCAGTTTCAGTTTCTAATAAAGATAGTACTGTTTTCTTTCCCATTTATACTAATGTAGCTTCTAATGTAAGACTTTGGTATATTAGATTGGGGCATTTGCCTTTTTCATCAATGAAGAATGTCAGTTTCCTTTCATTTCCATCTAATTCTTAGTGTTTTACTGATATTTGTCCCAAAGCTAGACAATCTAGACCTTTTTTCCACATTAGTCAAATTTCAACAACTTCTATATTTAAACTATTTGTATTAATACTTGGGGACCCTACAAGGTAGATACTTGCAATGGATATATATACTTCCTTACTATAGTGGATGATTATAGTAGAGGGACTTGGACTTATCTGTTGAGAACCAAAAGTAATGTCTTTCCTATATTGCAATGTTTTCTGAATATGGTTGAGAGACAATTTAATGTTAATGTGAAGAAAATAAGGTCAGATAATACCCTGGAGTTGGGAAAGATCTTGATTACAACTAATTATTTCAACTCTCAAGGGATTGTACATCAAACATCCTGTGTGGCTACCCCTCAACAAAATAGAGTTGTTGAGAGGAAGCACAGGCACTTGCTTGAAACAACAAGGGCTCTTTTATTTCAATCTCAGGTTCTCTTAAGATATTAGGGAGAGTGTATTCTCACTGCTACTTTTCTTATTAACAGGATGCCTTCAAGAGTCCTTCATGGAAAAACTCCCTATCATAGATTGTTTGGTAAGACACCTGATTATAGTTCATTAAAGTGTATTGGATGTTTGTGCTATGCTAGCACTTTGTCACATGGGAGAGGGAAGTTTGAATCAAGAGCACAAGCTTGTGTCTTTCTTGGTTATCCCATTAATCAAAAGGGTTTTAAACTCTTAGAATTGAATACAAAGAAAATAATTGTCACTAGAGATGTCTAGTTCTATGAGAACATTTTTCCCTTTACAAAGAATCCCAAATCACCTCCACCTATCTTTTCTGTACCAGACCATGAAACTGTTTCTTTCACTGATGACATGCTCCTTTTCAACCCAAATTCCACAAACCTCACTTTTCCACTTTCAGATACACTACCAGCTTCATATTCTTCACATTCACAATCAACCCCACCTTCTCCACCAGAAAATCTACCTACAACTAGTACACCACTTCCTAGGAGATCAGATATAACTAATAAATGTGTACTTCCAGTTTATTTACAAGATTATTTCTGTAATAATATATTTTTTAGCTTAGTCACTGAGTCTTATTTTGCATCTTCTATTGCACCTAATTCCATTTCTTTTGCTGGGCTCTCTTTATCAAATCAACTCATTCTTGAATCAGTGTCTAAAATCAAAGAACCAACTAGTTATCACCAGACATGTACTAATCCAGATTGGTGTAGTGCTATGGATGATGAACTAGCAGCTCTGCAGTCCAACCATACTTGGGATATGGTTCCACTTCTACCTAGAAGGAAGGATTTACCTTGCAAATGGGTTTACAAGGTAAAGCGTCATACATATGGATCACTTGAGAGGCTAAAAGCTAGGTTGGTCATAAAGGGGTACATCCAAAAAGAAAGGGTAGATTTCAATGAAACCTTCTCCCCCGTAGTCAAAATGACTACAATCAAATGTATTTTGTATGTGGCTGCTAAAAGGATTTGGGATATTTCTCAATTTGATGTTAAAAATACTTTTTTGCAAGGAGATTTGCAAGAAGAAGTGTATATGAAGTTTCCACCTGGTTTGTCTTCTCCTAATCCTAATTTGGTGTGCAAACTCAACAAATCACTTTATGGTTTGAGATAAACTTTTAGGCAATGGTATGCCAAACTTGCGGTGCTCTTAATTTCAAAGATTACAGTGCTTCTCTCAATGACTATTCCCTATTTTTCAAAAAGAGTGGTTCTTTGATATCTATTATGGCTGTCTACGTCGATGATACCCTCATTACAGGTATTGACACTAAAAAGATTGAGTGTCTAAAAAGTTTCTTCATTCTGAATTTAAAACCAAAGACCTAGGACTTCTACATTACTTTCTGGGAATGGAAATTTTAAGGGAAGATCATGGAATTATTATCAGTCAAAGGAAATATACCTTTGATTTGCTTCAAGAGTTTAAAATTTCTCATCTGCATCCTGTATCGTCTCTGATGGATCCTTGTTGTAAACTTTTTGAATCATCAGGAACACCCATGTCAGATCCTTCTGTTTACAGTTATTTGATTGGAAAGTTAAATTATTTAACTCATACCAGGCCAGATCTATGCTATGCAGTATTAACATTGAGTCAATATATGCAAACTCCTTGCAATATACATTTCACAGCAGCTTTAAGGGTTCTGCATTACCTGAAAGGACATTCTTGTCGAGGGATCTTCTTTTCAGCCTCTTCATCTTTCTCCCTCAGTGCATTTTGCGATGCAGATTGGGCGTCTTGCCCAGATTCTCGTCGATCGATCAGTGGGTTTTTCATCTCCATGGGAGCTTCTCCCATTTCTTGGAAATCTAAGAAGCAAACATTTATGTCTATTTTATCAGCTAAAGCGGAATATTGATCGATAACACGATTAGTTGCGGAGCTCACTTGGTTAACTCGCTTACTATTTGATCTATCAGTTCTACCGTCTTTATCGATACCCATTCGTTCTGACAGTCAAGCTGCGATTCATATATCTAGAAATCTCATATTCCACTAACGCACAAAATATGTGGAGCTAGATTGTCATTTCGTTCGGCAATAATTTCTTTTCGGGCTCATTTCTCTTCACTATCTTCCTTCAAACGATTAACTTGCCAACATATTCACAAAGTCCCTTTCTGGTCCATCGCACCACCGTCTTCTTTCCAAGATGGGACTCACTTCGATCCCCTCCATCTTAAGGGGGATGTTAAGAATAAAGGAAGAGCATCATCGTCATTCGATCCAAACAAGAAAGCCTTATTTGTTAGGCGAAATAAACATTTGGGCCGAAGTAAATATTGGGATAACTTATAATAGAAAGTTACTTTATTTTAGCTTAGAAGAGAAGCTTCTTCATTTATATTTAATATTTTTAGTTTCATTGTTTCTCTTAGAAGGAAGATTCTTTCTTTAGTTTAGTTTGTATAAGTAAAGGTCATTGACAAGGAATAGAGGAAGAGAATTTCCCAAACTTTGTTCCAACTTTTTCTACAACTTGAGAGTCTAATTTAACCAGTATTTCTACTTTAACCAGTTAGTTGATCTCCTTAGTCCTTGGCACCTTGTGGATTAGGGACACCAGTTATAACCATGTGCCATATAATGTTTTTAACATTGACTTGGATTGAGAATAAGCTTGAAGGATCTCATACTTCTGACAGATATGCAGCTTAAAATATCGGATTTTGAGGGGTTATTCAAAATAACAAGGTTGAAACTTTGATTTTCTTTTTTTTTTTAAAAACTTCTATAAGACAATCTTTCTTTTGCTTTCATGCACTACGGGTTTTAAATTTTGGAATTTGGGCAATATAGGAATTTCTAACTTACCCAGATCCAAGCCTTCACAACCTATGGGATGGGATGTGACAAGTTTGTATTAGGTAATACCCCGAGAATCCCAACCGATAGTAGACACATGATTCAAGCTCATGTTAAATAAATCATAGTGATTTGATAGTTTTATGATCAAGTTTGATGTGTATTAAGGCCTTAAATACATCCTAGCTATTAGACAAATCAAAACATCCTTTACCGATTGAATTCTTGAGAAGGACATTGCCATAGTCAACTTCAAACGAGAATATCTCCCATTATACAAAGAATTTTTGAGCTAATGACCTACCAACAGATAGATAATTGAATTAGATTTCCAACTATACCAATTTCTCCAAAATCTAATATCGAAGTAAGAAGTTATGGCCGTTTTACTGAGAGCTATCGAAGCTGTCCAAGAGTGACGGACAAGCTGACGGACCATCAAGTTAGTGACGGCCTGCCACTTTGGCCATCAGAACTAAAGCAGTGAGGGACTTTTCTGGACCAAAAGTGACGGTGGGAGTGACAGTTAGTCACTAGAGTGATGGTCCGTCACTCTGACCGTCAGAATTGTCAGAGACAGCACTGAAGCACCATTTAAAAGAAATTTTTGGGTCATTTTTCACCCTATTTAATACCCAACACCCCAAATCAAAGTTCATAACTTCTCTTTCATCCAAAACATCAAATTAGGGTTTATTTCCAAGATCAAAACCCTTATTTCTTCTTCAAGAAAATTCAAGAAAAATCAAGAGAAGTCAAGAAATCAAGAATATCTCCAAGAACCTTTGAAAGAGGTTTCCCCAAGGTATGTAGATGTTGATTCTTGGGTCCCTTTAATTCAAGAAGCTCAATTACCCTTTTCTAAATCTCCAAGATTTATGTTTATAAATTTTTAATAATTCTTGTGAGTTGTGATTCATGTTTGTCTACAAGAATCAAGTCTTGGCCTTAGTATGTGGTATTTGTGTGGTAAATGGATTATGTACTTATTGTTGATGTTGAGTGATCTCCAAGATGGGATATTTATGTGGTTTGTATGAATCTATGATAATATATGAGTTGGAAACATGTAAATTTAGTTGTTCCTGATGAGTAGTTGGGTTATTATACTTATGCCTAAGTTGTGCATGTGAGGTGTTCGATAAAATGTTTAAGAGACTAGAAATCAAGCATTGTAGTTAAATTGTGATCTAATGACAAATGCATGCTACACCCTTATGAAAATATGACTTCTAAGATATTGTTATGTGTTATGGTTGTTGATGAAATGTTCGTGAAGATAGGTCGATGGACGTATGGCATGTTGTTATATGCACTCCCCTCCATGTATAAGACTTTGAGAACTATGAGTGTCACGAAATGCTCTAGTTAATGAATTGTACCATGATAGTATGAAATCCCCAAATAAGTGTGAACCTATGCTTGTCTAGTGTTTGTTGAAGAACTTTAGTGAACAAGTGGAGATGTGATTAAATTCCCCAATTATGTGCCCTTTGACATATGCTAAGTTTTTAATACATGCCAAGTGGTTAGCAAGTAAGTTATGACATGATAGTATGAAGTTTCCCTAAGCCATGTGATACCCAAACATATGTCAAGACTGATATAGGTATGAAATTGTTGAGGTAAAAATCTTATTGAATGGAGTACACTCTAATAGCATATTTTCCCTATGTTATTAGATGATTATTATTCCGAGATGCTTAAAGCGACCCTTTCGTGATTGTGATGATGAATGGATGATTGTGATGATGCAAGAATGATTATGTTTTACTTTTATGTTATCGAGTCCTGGGGGTATTTATACCCGATAATAGAGTTGTTCTCTAGAGCCCGTGTCAGTTTCACGATAATTCCAATCGAGCCACAATTCTCAGAACTTAGTGAACTACAGAACTCTGTATCCTCAGACAAATACGGAACATAAGAAAACTCAGTAATCTCAGAAATATATGTAATCACTATATCGCTAGTAATCTAGCCCCAGTCCTGTAAATCAACTCAAATCTAATAGTATTCAAATGATTCAATTCTAATCTCAGAAGTTATTTGAGTAATCTATTCAAGCTCTGTATCGCCAGTCAGATACCATGATTTGATACCTTTTTTCGTAAGATACAGAACTAAGTAATCTCAGCGTAACTCAGTCAGATCTCTCGAGAAATATGATCAGTATCAGATTCAACTCAGTCTATGTTTAGTTAAGAATTAGATTAGTGTCTTTCAGTTGGGAGTAGGATTAAGCACCGAGTGAGCTCAAGGATGGGAACTCACCTACTAGTAGAGGGTGTGATTCTTAGAAACAATCCTTGTGCTCCCGAACTATGTAGCCAGGGTAGGTTGAGACATCATACCTGCTAGTTGAGGGTAGATGAGATGGCTTGACCTGTTAGATGAGGGCTCCACCATTCTTGTTTGAGTACCTGATAGATGAGGGTCACATAAGGTTTTTACCGGTGGTGCGGTACAGACACCCTTCCAACTCGGGCACAAGTTGGACCCCGACTTAGCTAGGTGGGGCATGTCGGTTAGAAGACTACTTCCCACAGTCTCAGTTTCAGAATCAGTCTGAGACATCATGAAAGAGCTCAGTTCAATGTACAGAATGTAAGGCTGTTAGATACAGGCCATCAAGTATTATTATTTGCATATTCAAAGATCCGCTGCTAGATTGGCCGATCTCAAAATAAGTTATCAGATCTCAAAATAAGTTATCAGATCTCAAAATCAGTTATCAAGTAGTAGTATTATCCACAGATTAAGAGACTACCTGCTAGATAGGGTTGATCTCAGTTTCAGTCAATCATTCTTATTATTAGCAGATTCAGAGACAACCTGTTAGATAGGGTTGCTATCAGTTTCAGAAGCTTCAGATACTCATAATCTCAATATGTCCAGAAATTTTAGAATTTCAGTATATTCAGTATCAGTTACCAGAGTTATTTCGAGTATGCTTAGTGACAGTATGCGCAGTATGTTCAGTAATTACAGATTCTTTATGTATGCTAATCTAGTTTTTGCATATTATTCAGTTAAGTTATGTTCATGCATAAGCCCTTGCATTTAGCCTTACCTCGTCTACATACTCGGTACATTTTTGTACTGACGTATTTGCGCTATGGTATTTTATTTGACACCATAGGTTCAGAGGCACATGATCCAAAGTATCCCCATCAGTTCAGTCCTAGTCAATAGCAGTAGCAGTGAGTCCTCTTTTTTCGAGGACGAATCTCAATTTACTATTAATGCATCAAATTTTGTTTATATTTTCAGTTGACGGAGTTAGTTGGGAACATGTCCCATCACCTCTACAATTCAGAAAGTTTAGAGGTTTTTCAGATGGATGTTTATATATTTGTATTCAATTTTTAGTTTTGAGTATGTGTAGATGTATTGAACCTTATGGCCAGTTTCCGTATTTATTTAAGATATTATGCAGTGTACAGGTACAGATATTAGTAAAGGGTTAGCTTGTGGTCCTTCAGGTCCATAAGCACCGTATGACATCTCGGGATGGGATCTCGGAGCGTTACAAACTTGGTATCAGAGCCTAAGGTTCAATAATTTCCTAGGGAGTCTGAAAAGCCGCATCTAGTAGAGTCTTGTGCATGGGTATGTAGCGCACCACATTTATGTACAAGAGGCTATAAGATGTTCTTAGGAGAAGTTTCCCTTCTTTCAGTGATCATGTCGTGCGATTGAGCATGAGCTCAAGTTGATTCTCAGTCTAATTCACTTCTTTCTTTCGATTACAGAGTATGCTTCCTCACAGAGATTTTGTCCATGGTGTGGATGACCAGACCCCACAGCCAGTAGATCCTGAGAATGAGAGTATGTCACATGCAAAGTTTTGGGCAGCTTTCCAGCCTCTAGCCCAAGCTGTGACTGATGTTCAGAGTAATCATCAGGCTGTAGTCCCACCTCAGCATGATGGGAACTCCGCCGTAGCCAGGGTTAGAATTTTTATGAAAATGAACCCACCAGAATTCTTTGGGTCAGTAGTAGGTGAGGACCCGCAGTATTATCTAGAAGAGGTGAATAAGATCACCCAGGTTATGCATGTTTCTGAGGAGGAGAGTGTGGAATTAGCATCCTATAGGCTGAAAGTTGTTGCTCATGATTGGGTAGTGATGTGGGAGAAGAGTAGAGGGGAGAATGCAACTCTTGTGACTTGGTAGAGTTTCAGAGTGCCTTTCTAGATAGATTTTTCCTGCTATAGATGAGAGAGGCTAAGGTAGAAGAGTTTATGAACCTAAGGAAAGGTTCTATGACCGTGAAAGAGTATTGTCTTAAGTTCAACCAATTATCTAAGTATGTTCCCGACTTGATAGATGACCCTAGAACAAGTATGAGTAAGTTCTTGACTGGGGTATCGAGTGATGTGTTGAATGAGTGTAGAGCTGCTATGCTCAATAGAGACATGGATCTTTCTAGGCTAATGATGCATGCGCAACAAATTGAGGCAGATAAAATGAAAGAAAAAGAGAGTGAGTAAGAGAGCCAGAATAAATAGTCATAGTTTCTCCCAAACAGGCTCACAGAGTGGTAACCGTTCTCACCATAGTCAGAAGTTTTCAGTCTCAGCTCCATCCTCAGCTAGTGCACGATGCTCCAAGATCCAGAGTAGTGAGAGTAGGGGTCTTACCTACCCGCTGTGTGAAGAATGTGGTAAGAATCATAAGGGTGTATGTAGAGCTGGTAGTGATGTGTGTTTTGGATGTGGCGAGCCAGGTCACAAAGTTTGAGACTATCCTAAGACAGGTCCCCGAAGTTAGCACAGTCATTTTTCAACTCATAACAAATTATATGCACTTCAGACTCACCATGATCATGAAGATTTCCCTGATATAGACCCGCGTAGGCTATGAGCCCTTCATCTTTGTGATATGCATTGTTAGATCCCTTTCTTCTATTTGAAGCTTGTATGTTAGCATGAGTCATGCATGAGTTTCAGATCTCATTCAGTCAATTACGGCCTAGTCTGTAGGTGCCCCGCGCACCGCCCCAGTATTTCAGCGAAGTGTGTTTAGAGGGACATAGAGTCCCAAGGGGGAGATACCCCATGGTATTATGATGTTACATGTCATTAGATTCATCCATATGCATGTTTAGATTTTCTTTATGAAGTTACCATCAGTCGTTATTGCATTGTCAAGTCGTACTTTTGAAAATCAGCTTAGCTGGACATCCATGCATCAGATATGCATGCCCAGTGTGAAAACTCAGTATGTCAGTCATTCCAGTTGCGTATTCATGCCTTGAGATGTTTCCGTGTCATAAGTAAGTTCTATTGATCCGTATTCTCAGTCTATCAAGTGACATTCAAGGACGAATGTTCCCAAGGAGGAGATATTGTAATACCTCGAGAATCCCAACCGATCATAGAACCATGATTCAAGATCATATTAAATAAATCTTAATGATTTGGTATTTTTATGATCAAGTTTTATGTGTATTAAGGCCTTAAATACGTCCTAGCTATTAGACGAATCAAAACATCCCTTACCGATTGAATTCTTGAGAAGGACATTGCCATAGTCAACTTCAAATGAGTATATCTCCCATTATACAAAGAATTTTTGAGATCATGACCTACCAAAAGATATATAATTGAATTAGATTTCGAACGATACCAATTTCTCCAAAATCCGATATCGGAGTAAGAAGTTATGGCCATTTTACTCAGAGCTGTCGGAGTTGTCCAGGAGTGACGGACAAGCTGACGGACCATCAAGTTAGTGACGGCCCGCCACTTTGGCCATCAGAACTGAAGCAGTGAGGGACTTTTCTGGACCAAAAGTGACGGTGGGAGTGACGGTTAGTCACCAGAGTGATGGTCCGTCACTCTGACCGTCAGAATTATCCGAGACAGCGCTGAAGCACCGTTTTAAAGGAATTTTTGGGTCATTTTTCACCCTATTTAATACCCAATCACCCCAAATCAAAGCTCATAAATTCTCCTTCATCCAAAACATCAAATTAGGGTTTATTTCCAAGATCAAAACCCTTATTTCTTCTTTAAGAAAAATCAAGAGAAGTCAAGAAATCAAGAATCTCTCCAAGAACCTTTAAGAAAGAAGTTTCCCCAAGGTATGTAGATGTTGATTCTTGGGTCCCTTTCATTCAAGAAACTCAAGTACCCTTTTCTAAATCTCCAAGATTTATGTTTATGAATTTTTAATGATTCTTGTGAGTTGTGATTCATGTTTGTTTACAAGAATCAAGTCTTGGCCTTAGTATGTAGTATTTGTGTGGTAAATGGATTATGTACTTGTTGTTGATGTTGAATGATCTCCAAGATGGGATATTTATGTATTTTGTATGAATCTATGATAATATATGAGTTGGAAACATGTAAATTTGGTTGTTCATGATGAGTAGTTGGGTTATTATACTTATGCCTAAGTTGTGCATGTGAGGTGTTCGATAAAATGTCTACGAGACTAGAAATCAAGCATTGTAGTTAAATTGTGATCTAATGACAAATGGATGATACACCCTTATGAAAATAATAACTTTTAAGATATTGTTATGTGTTATGGCTGTTGATGAAATGTTCGTGAAGCTAGGTCGATGGATGTATGGCATTTTGTTATATGCACTCCCCTCCATGTATAAGACTTTGAGAACTATGAGTGTCACGAAATGCTCTAGTTAATGAATTGTACCATGATAGTGTGAAATCTCCAAATAAGTGTGAACCTATGCATGTCTAGTGTTTGTTGAAGGACTTTAGTGAACAAGTGGAGATGTGATAGTAGTAAATTCCCCAATTATGTTCCCTTTTACATATGCTAAGTTTTTAATACATGCCAAGTGGTTAGCAAGTAAGTTATGACATGGTAGTTTGAAGTTTTCCTAAGCCATGTGATACCCAAACATATGTCAAGACTGATATAGGTATGAAATAGTTGAGGTAAAAACCTTATTGAATGAAGTACGATCTAATAACATGTTTTACCTATGTTATTATATAATTATTATTCCGAGATGCTTAAAGCGACCCTTTCGTGATTGTGATGATGAATGGATGATCGTGATGATGCAAGAATGATTATGTTTTACTTTTATGTTATCGAGTCCTGGGGGTATTTATACCCGACAATAGAGTTGTTGTCTAGAGCCCGTGTTAGTTTCGTAATAATTCCAATCGAGCCACAATTCTCAGAACTTAGTGAACTACAGAATTCTGTATCCTCAGACAAGTGCAGAACATAAGAAAACTCAGTAATCTCAGAAATCTCTGTAATCACTGTATCGCTAGTAATCTAGCCCCAGTCCTGTAAATCAGCTCAAATCTAATAGTATTCAAATGATTCAATTCTAATCTCAGAAGTGATTTGAGTAATCTATTCAAACTCTGTATCATCAGTCAGATACCATGATTCGATACCTTTTTTCGTCAGATACGAAACTAAGTAATCTTAGCGTAACTCAGCCAGATCTCTTGAGAAATATGATCAGTATCAGATTCATCTCAGTCTAAGTTCAGTTAAGAATTAGATCAGTGTCTTTCAGTTGGGAGTAAGATTCAGCACCGAGTGAGCTCAAGGATGGGAACTCACCTACTAGTAGAGGGTGTGATTCTTAGAAGCAATCCTTGTGCTCCCGAACTACGTAGCCAGCGTAGGTTGAGACATTATACCTGCTAATTGAGGGTAGATGGGGTGGCTTGACCTGTTAGATGAGGGCTCCACCATTCTTGTTTGAGTACCTGATAGATGAGGGTCACATAAAGTTGTCTTTACCGGTGGCGCGGTACTGACACCATTCCAACTCGGGCATAGGTTGGACCTCGACTTAGCTAGGCGGGGCATGTCGGTTAGAAGACTACTTTCCATAGTCTTAGTTTCAGAATCAGTCTCAGACATCAAGAAAGAGCTCAGTTCAGTGTACAGAATGCAAGGCTTTTAGATACAAGCCATCAAGTATGATTATTTGTAAATTCGAAGATCCGCTGCTAGATAGGCCGATCTCAAAATCAGTTATCAGATCTCAAAATCAGTTATCAAGTAGTATTATTATCCACAGATTAAGAGACTATCTGCTAGATAGGGTTGATCTCAGTTTCAGTTAATCATTCTAATTATTAGCAGATTCGGAGACAACCTGTTAGATAGGGTTGCTATCAGTTTCAGAAGCTTCAGATACTCGTAATCTCAGTATGTCCAGAAATTTTAGAATTTTAGTATATTCAGTATCAGTTACCAAAGTTATTCCTAGTATGCTTAGTAACAGTATGCGCAGTATGTTCAGTAATTACAGATTCTTTATGTATGCTAATCCAGCTTTTGCATAATATTCAGTTAAGTTATGTTCATGCATAAGCCCTTGCATTTAACCTTACCTCGTCTACATACTTGGTACATTTTTGTACTGATGCATTTGCGCTTTGGTGTTTTATTTGACACCATAGGTTCAGAGGCACAAGATCCAGAGTATCCCCATCAGTTCAGTCCCAGTCGGCAGCAGTAGCAGTGAGTCCTCTTCTTTCGAGGAAGAATCTCAATTTACTATTAATACATCAGATTTTGTTTATATTTTCAGTTGACGGAGTTAGTTGGGGACATGTCCCATCAACTCACAGTTCAGACAGTTTAGAGGCTTTTCAGACGGATGTTGATGTATTAGTATTCAGTTTTCAGTTTTGAGTATGTGCAAATGTATTGAACCTTATGGCCAGTTTCCACATTTATTTCAGATATTATGCAGTGTACAGGTACAGATATCAGTAAAGGGTTAGCTTGTGGTCCTTCAGGTCCATAAGCACCGTGTGACGTCTCGGGATGGGATCTCGAGGCGTTACATATTACCGCCAGGTTCACTAGTCTCATGAATACAAAATTAAGTGTTAATATAGTTTCACAAATTAAGATGATGATGTAGATATTGTTCGGGTGACTATGGACATTCTTAGGAAGAATTCTACTCTTTGGTTCCTTATCATGCAGATCATTCCTTGAATTCTAAACTTTGCATCTCCGGTGCGATTTATGATAATTGATACATGTCAAATTCTCTTGTAGGTCGGTAAAAGTTAGCAAAAAAAAATTACTAGTAATAAATTTTAAGAAATCTTGTAGGATCATAGATTTTTAAATTGTTACCGGTTATAGAAAATCACATTTAGATTTTATTTTTATTTGTCATTTTTAGTATATTAAGAGAACATACTTCTTTTGTTCACATTTATTTATCTAATATTTTAAAAATAGATTTTCACTTTTACTTGCCACTTTTAATATATAAAAAATAATTATTTTTTTCTTATTTCACTTATTTCCCAAATTATTTTCAAGAACAAAGATTATACAATAATTAACGTAACTAGTATGATAAAATACAAATTAATCATTGTTCTTTTAAGTGGGCGCAAAGTCAAAGTGGACAAATAAGGTGAATTAGAAAAATAAATTAATAAAATGCATATTAATTATATTTTTAAGGGGCATCTAACGTCCAAAATGATATGAGTGAGTAACAAATAGAAAAAACAAAAATTAAAGTAATTCAAAAGGGGTGCTTTCCTTGTTTTTTCATTCGACTTGCTCTGAAAAAAATTATACTGTAACAAATTGGCAGTTTGAAATATAGTGGCTTTGATCTTATTTAAAAAGGGAAAGAAAAAAGTGGCTTCGAAAGAACGAGGGGATTTGTACCCGATGCAAATCAAACACAACCTTCTGGAGTCAGACGCGCTATCATTGTGCCACAGATTTCTGGATGTCATAATCATTCATATTTATAAATCATAGGACTCATCTATAGGATTATTTTTGGGGAAAACTCAACTCCATTAAAAAGAGAAGTTGATATTATGTGAATGAAATAGCAATAGGAAGGACAGACAGAAAATGAGAGAATGAAGAAGGTAAACGTTCGTCATAATTTGCTTAATTACCCGTTAGTGTTGTAAATTATAATCATTTATGATTGTCCACTACATAATGTAACTGCGATTATTCATTTTTAAGTAACTTCCATCACACCTTATTGTTATATTAATGAATTTATCCGCGCTTCTCGCAGATTAATTAGATTTCAAGTGCTTAAAGTTTCTTAAGAGATCTTTTTAATTATTTCAAATTCTAACCACACACTCTTAAGTGTACACATGCATTTTTCTCTCAATTTCGTCACTCACGTATTTTCAATCTTCTAAAATATTTGATTTTTATATAATATATTTTAAGCGAAACAATACTTTCATTTTTCTTAAAAGAAAGTAGAGAAAAAAAAAAGATTCCATAAAACTGAATTTATTTTCATGCATATTTTTAATAAGTTTCAAATTTATTTATTATTTGTATATATAACACAAATCTAATTATATGAATCTCGTATTTTCTTTTTATCTTATTTTACCCTTTTTATTTCTCTTTAAATTATTTATTGTTAATGCTCTTTTGTTTGTGCATATGTGTTTTCCTTTCTTTACTTTCCTACATGTATGCAATTTTAGAAAATGAAAAGTTTAACAAATTGGAGTTTCATCTTTCATTTTGTGGAATATCTTTTTCATTTTAATAAATTAATTATTAGGAAGTTTTAAATGAGTTTTTAATAAGCTAAAACTTTCAAAGGTTATTAAATAAAGGAAAATACAATAAATGATAGTTAATATAAAGTAATTATCTTAAAAAGTATTTTTTTTTAATACATAGCTCATCACAAGTGAAGAAAAATAAAAAAATATCAAAATATTAATAAAAAATATAATTAATATTTTTGATCATAGAAAGGTGCCGTATAACCTTATCTGTATCTAAAATAAAGGAACAAAATAAAATGTATTATCAGCTTCGAAATTTTATTTTTTGATAAGTGATTATTTAAGGTTAAGAAAAGAATCAAGATTCCTCTCTTGGAGGAGAAAATAAAAAACAAAAAAGACATCTGACTTCATGAAATCATTGTTATCTTAGCAGGACTTCTGTTTTTCTTAAGTTGTTAGCTTGAATAATTCAGACCAATGGATGATAAAAAGTAGTACTAATCTTTAAAAATGTTTAATAAAAAAACTATAACATGTAAAAAATCAAGAGCTATATATAATTTTACGTATAATAAATCATTTTCTTATGAATTAAAATATCATTTAAAAATTATAAACTATTATTACATTCTCATATTTTATCAAAAGATTTACTAAAGTTGACCTACATAATTGCGGAATGACACATACTTATCTTCTTAAGCAGCACATGTATACATTTGCCTCCTTCCCTAGCTTGATTCTACATCAGAAAATAAACACTCCGGTCTAGACACACAATCATAAAAAGTGAACCTCACCAATGAAAATAACAGAAAATAGTTATCTAAATAAATATAAACTTTTGAGAATGTTATATTGTGAATTAAAGAGGAAAGATGAACTACCATACATACAAATAATTCCTCTCGAAAGAATTTTAGACAATGGTAGTTAGATTCTTGCCATATTAATATCCTACTTCATTTGTATGTCAATTGATCCTTAAGAGAGCAAAAAGAACCAAAAAAAAAATGAAACTAATTGTTGCATGAAGTGAAAAACCAGGACGACCAAAAGTGTTAGAGCAGTTGAAGATGAAATTTAATAAATTAAAAATATAAAAAATAATTCAAATTAAACTATATCATGGACGATAAGATTTTTTTTTTGTTGCTATATGGTGTGTTTCATACCCATAGTGAGATGAGGACAAGAAAAACTACCATAATAGTAATTTTCTTTTTATCTACAATAAAAGTTTTAATGATATTAGGATAAAGAGAAATACAAGACTGCAAAAAATTAACTAATGAACTACACATAATATAAAAGAAAGTTACTCTAACAAAATAATACATAGCTCTTAAAAAATATAATACTGTAAGAAATTTACTGATAGACTATACATAGCATAAAAGAAATCTACTCTAAGAAAATAAATAGAGCTTAGAAGAGTGGCTTTCAGAATGCACATACCTTGCAAGAAACAATTGCCATTAGATCTTTTTCAAAAAATAATTACTGTCATATTCTTTTTATCCTCAATAAAAGTTTTAGTGAGATTAGGATAAAGAGAAATACAAGACATGCAAAAAATTATTTAATGGACTACACATAATATAAAAGAAATTGCTTTAACAAAGTAATACATAGCCCTTCAAAAATATAAAACTGTAAGAAGTAGACTAATAGACTATACATAGTATAAAGAAAATCTACTCTAAAAAAATAAATAGAGCTTAGAAGAGTGAAATGCACATACCTTACGAGAAACAATTGTGATTAGACTTTTTCAAAAAATAATTATCATTGTTTCTCTTTATTTCAAGAAACAATTGTCGTTGGACATTTTAATGCAAAATTAAATAATTGGAGGTTATGAATATAGAATGTTGTACAGTTATGAATTTTATTAATATTAATTAAGAGTGTAATTTATTATGAACATAAAGAGATATGAAAAAAAAATTAAAAATAAAATAATTGAAAAAAATAAAAGAACAACTCCAAAAAAGTAGAAAAAAGATAAATAGGATCCTTGGCCCAAGAGAAGTGCCACTTTACCTTGTCTTGATTCTTATTTTTTTGGTAAGTAAGGTAGTATTATTTACCAAGTAATAGTGTATGTACATTCTCCAGAAGTCGGAGCATGAGCCTCACAACTTAACTGAGCAAAACAGCAATCTATCCTATCATTACAAAAGAAATAAGCCCCTAAGGATAAAATTTCATAGCTGCCAATCGCCGAGCAAGCTTGGTCTTCATGGCTCCATGTACATGGACATCTTGAATAATGATGCACGACAAGGCTCCCTACTCTTTCCGACCTTGCGAGAATACCCTTGAATTCCGTTCCAGCCAAAAATGATAAATGACACCTGCTAAGCACATCCTATAGATCTCAGCTTGTACACTATGGCCAGTAGCATAAGTAGTTGCCCATTGTTTCCCCTCTTTCTATGTAGTGACTTGTCGCTGGATGCCTTGCTATAACAATAGTTTTTTCCATATCTGCCTAGAATAAGCGCACTAAAAAAATAGATGGTCATGGCTTTCATCAGCCTGGTCACACAAAGGGCAGCGAGCTGAAGTAATTGCACTCCATTTCATAAGCCGATCTCTTGTAACTTGTAAGTAATCTCTCCAGGATAGCAAGATGGAGTATGAAAATCCATTCTGGGCAACGAAGATTATTACATGTAATTCTCCTCCAATCCACTTTAGGCCGAACCTTTCCCATAAGTACATAAACTTTTTTGATGGAGAAGTCAACCAACCTTAGCACCACTGATTCAGACAATCCAATTTTATTTTGGTACTTTTTGGCATTAAGAATTTTTTTGACCATCCAAGAAGCTTGTTCACATTTAGCGTCCCATATGGACCCTTATTTGATATAGTATGTATGAACCCATATGATCCATAACTTGTCCTTTTTTGCACCAACATTCCACAAGAGTTTACACAATGCCACCTTGTTCCATCTATGTAGCTCTACTAGATTAAGTCCACCAGATAACTTAGGTTGAAACAACGTTTCCCAGGCCACAAGTGTTTTTTTTTTTGACAAAGTAATGCTGCTAGTCCAAAGGTATTTCCTGCACATAGTCTCTATCATTTGACTTACTTTCTTTAGTAAAAAAATTTGCGACCAATATATTTGTATTGCAAAAAGCACGCTCTTAATAAGTTGAATTCTTCCCGAATAAGATAGAAATTTTGCTGTCCAAGAAGTAATTCTATTGAGCATCTTGTCAATTAATGGTTGGCATTGCTGGATAGTGAGTTTTTTGGAACTCAAAGGGACTCCTAGGTATTTGAAAGGTAGTTCACCTTTCACAAAACCCAAAATCTGTAGGATAGCTTCTTGGTCCCTTTGTTTCACCTGGAACTTTTATCAGAATTGGCTTGTAATCCTGAGGTTTTAGAGAACTCAGATAAGCACTCATATAATAATGTGACAGACTGTACATCACCCCTACTGAATAGTAGCAGGTCATCAACAAAGCTCAACTGAATAATCTTTAGCTTCTTACACTTTGGGTGGAAATTAAAATTTGGAACCTGCTGTAATCTCTTCAAGATTCTTGTAAAATATTCCATTACTAACACAAACAGGAAGGGGGATAATGAGTCTCCTTATTGTAATCCTCTTTTTGCAGGAAAAGTATAGAAGTATTACCATTGACCAAAATAGAGTAAGAAATCGTTGACACACATTGCATAATCCATTGTACAAATATCTCAGGGAAATTCATACCCCGGAGCACCTGTTCTAAATAAACCCACTCAACAGAATCATAGGCTTTCTTCATATCAATCTGAAGCATACACCTAGGAGACACACCCTTCCTACCATAGTGCTTAACTAATTCATGACTCAAAATTATATTATCCACAATACCCCTCCCTGGAACAAAAGCAGCCTGATTAGTATCTATCAATATGCCCATAACATCCTTCAGACGATTAGTAATGATTTTAAATATGATTTTGTAAAGAATAGTGCAACATGCAATGTGTCTAAAATTTGTTACCTTAGAAGGGTTCAACATCTTGGGAATGAGAGTGACATTAGTACAATTAATAGGTTGATACATACATCCAGAGATGAAAAACTCCAGCACAGAAGCTTGCACATCATGCCCTATAATTGGCCATGCCTTTTTGAAAAATACAACATTTAAGCCATCATAACCAGGTGCTTTAGTATCCCCTATAGACATTAAAGAGACATAAATTTCAACATGAGTAACAGGTTGAATTAGTCTGAGTTGTAGTGCTCTATTTAACACAAGTTCCACTTTAATAGTACTAGGATCAATAGCAGGAAGGTGTGTTGCGGCAGTGTCTAATAATCCTCTATAGAATATGGTAATCTTCTTTTCAATATCCACATGGTTTTGTAAAACTGTTCCTGAGAGAGGGGTTAGCTAGGTGATACTATTTTGTGCCACTCTATTCTTCATACTTGCAAAAAAGAAAGAGTTGTTTGCATCTCCTACCTTCAACCAGTTTACCCTTGACTTCTGCTTATGATACCAAAACTAACAAGGAAGACACGAAATACACTCTAAATCAGTCCACAAGTCTTAAGGATTCGGGGACCTCTTTGGAGACCACTCTCGGATTTACTACCAACAACAATAATACAAGAAATAATAGTGTATTTGACACCAAAACAGCAATACCAAACTATAGTAGCAACACAATATATAAAGAGCAAGATGAACAACAACAATGTAATAACAACAACCAACGTTTACAAGATTACAAGACAAGCTACAGTTACAAGATGACAAGAATGTAAATGATAGAGAGTGTGACATACACTACTACAATGACCAAGAACCTAAGTGTGTTCAAGCACAAAGACCCTTAATAATGATAGTAGTAACACCTACACTATGCAAAGGACACAAGAGAGGACCTCAATCCTTCAAGCACTCCAAGATCCAAGCAAGATAACAACAAAAGTGATTCCACACCTAAGTTGTTCCTAGTTTCGGCCAAGTCTCAAGTGAGAGAGAACTTGTGTGTTTCAATTGTGTATTATAAGATTCAATATGTAAAAATTAAGTAATGAAACCCTAGAATGTCCTTTATATAGTGTATTACAAAAATAGAAGCTAAATGACCAAAAGGCCCCTTAGTAGAGGGGCGTCCCTCAAGTGTAGGAATTTTGTAGTGTTGGACGGTTTTGGTGCACATTTTGGGTCTTCTTTGCACCTCACTTGTGCACACCGAGCCTCAGGTCCAACACACACTCTCATAAGCTTGTCTACATGATTATTCCCATATCATCCTCTCAATCTTGAGAGGAATTTGTCCACAAATTCAAGCAATCATCACCCGCAAGCTCTCTTCTTTGAATCATTTCTTCAATGCTCTTCCCGAGGTTAGGATGTGCAACCACGGGTCCCATGGGGTCATCAAGCATGCTCCTTGGACTTACATAATCTACAACCTGCACATAAGATGAATGGATTCTAGGTAAAGTGCTAGCATCTCTGTTAGTAAGCAATGAAGGTCCTTTGTGGGCAAATCCCATAACCTTAGCCCTCGGCTCTTCCTCTCCTTCACCCTCCCCACTCTTGGTTTCTTCTTCTAAACCATTACTAAGCATGAATCTCCTTTCCATATACAAAGGCACTACACACTCTCCATCAATCAGCCAAGCATCTTCCCCGCCTTTCTCAATATCCACCTCGGCTTCAAGTTCTCCATCTTGAACTTTTTCATCACCTTAATTTGATTCAAGTCCTACCTCATCACCAAAGTAATATAATTTTCCCTCACTAAGGATTATATTCCTCCGATTTGGGCATTCACTAGCCTTGTGCCCCTACCATTGACATTTAAAATATTGAAATCCCTTAGGATGAGAAGTAGAATTTGGTTTACCTTCGTTTCTTGAAGGACACCTTTGGGCAACCTTGTTTTTGGTTTGGACAACCTTGTTCTTGGTTTGGTTGGCATTGGATGAGTTCTCTTGATGGTGGTGACAATCCGAGGAAGGTTGTTGGTGATTCTTGGATTTGGATGCCGAGAGTTCCCTTTCAATTTCCAAGGTCGCTTGGAAAATGCCATCGATCGTGTCAAACTTGTGGAGGGTCATCCGAGAAGCTATGTCCCTATTCAACCCGAGTTTGAATCATATAATGTCATGGCTCACTTGTTCTCCTTGATGGTCAAGCTTCAACATCAATTATTGAAACTCATCATAGTATCCCATAACACTTTTGTTTCCTAGCCTCAAGTTATACAACTTGGCAAGAAGTTCTTGTTTATAGCCCTCAGGTAACCACCTTCGACGCATAAGGTAACTCAATCTAAATGATGGAGGTGGCTTCCCGGCAATCAACATATAACCAAATCTCTTCACATACTCCCACCAAGTGTTTGCATACCCCTCAAAGTGAGCGATTGCACAACAACTCTTCTTCTCTTCGGTTAGATCATTCACTTGGAATATTGATAACGCTCAAACTATAGCTCTCGTAAGAGTGTAAGCGGTCTTTGTCAAATATAGAACCCAACTGGGTTGGGTATCGATCCCACAGAGAATACTTGGTCACTAAGTAAGCAAAGATTATTAGACTTTTGGTGCAAGTCTCGTAAAAGGGGGGATTTTGTAGCGTGCAACAATGTAAACAAAATAATAGAGTAAAAATAGAAAATAGCAAAGTAAAAAGAAAGAATGTTTAGTACGATGTTTAACCAATGAGAATTGAGAGTTGGGGTTATGTCCACCTTATGAGTTATACGTCTCTATTGGCTATGAGTTATGTGGAATTCAGACATGCATGTGCTTATAGAGAGTTGTATTTTATGGTAAATCCAGGCATCTTTCGACCATCAAGGATTATTTCACTTTAACTCTTTCGAGCTTAAAACGTGTCTAACGGTACGAACTCTCCAAGAGGTTAATCCAGTTACGGCACTAACTTTTTAACAGGGGTTGGTGCCCTATTACCTTGACATTATCTCTTTTCCAGGCATATAACTTTTCTTTCGAACAAGTTAATGCTATACTGGCGTATTCTATGCGTTTGCAACCACAAGAATTTGCATTAAGATGAAGAGAATAATGATATAAGCATCATACGAGTCACGAACTCACAAACTCATAGCAATATATAGTATCTCATAAGGCTTCCCTAACCCCAACAGAGAAGTTTAGCTATTCATGAGTGCAACGGAAATCACAATAGACTTTATCATTATACCAAAATAAAGATCTCACGTGTAGTAGGGTTTGGTATGGAGTTAGGCGTGAATTCCCTTTTAGAATAGCGGTTCTCTTGTTGTGGAAATTAAGAATTGAATAGATGAAGAGAAAGTAATTAATTGAAAGAGAATTGTTTTCGGAACTCCAGAATGAATCAACATCTCTAGCAAAATAGGGTATTTATAACACCCATATCCTATTCCTACTAGGCTACTGCATTACTTAACTTAATCCTACTAGGTCAATGCATCATTATCCTAATCCTAATAAGTTACTGCTGATCCCCAAAGTCTTTGGAAATGCTGTTTTTGCCCGAGACAGATATTCCATGCGTCACTTTTGGTCCTTGGCGTCCAAGCTTTCCCTTCCTTCTTTCGTGAAGCTTCCTTGGGTGTCAAGTTATCCATAATATGCTGAAATCTGCATCATTTATACCTGAAAACTTGCTAATCACGTTTGTTAGCTCACTTACAGGAAAAAGGACTAAAAGTGCTTGAATTATATATTTTGTCCTCAAAACTTAGCTAAAATATGGGTAAATTATAGTACTTTAGGCGTGTAAATACGCCTATCATCAACGCCCCACACTTAAAGCTTTGTTCGTCCTCGAACAAAATATCATGTCCATCTAAACATCTACTTAGGGTTTCACAGTAACAACACAAAATTTTCATCATGACAGGCACGATAATTATAAACAAAGAGTAGTTTTCTAATCACTTCTAGAAACAATTCAACCTCTAATATAGACTCGTGATGATGGTTAATTTGTATCCACAAGTTAAGCCACAAAGAATCATACAAGACTACCCAAAACTCATCAACCATGTGTGTCTCACATAAGATATTACCCATAATCACTCTCAAATATTGCATTTTTCAGAACATGGGTATAAGATTATCCTTGCTCTCACTCTCACAAAGAATTCATATGTTGTAACTGATGACCATAGGCTTGCCCTTAGTGTAATGCTCTACTAATATCAGAATGTTAAGCTTAGGATCAAATAGGTCTTTACAAGTTGTAATGTAGGCTAAGGGACGGGTAGGACTATTTTGGCCAGAAATAGTGACTATGTTCCTAAGCGCTTTAATACATCACATTATGCCATTAACACTCTCTTTTAATCAACCCTGCTACCTTTCTTTCATCTATCACCCCTTTTCACCTATTTTGTCATTCAAGCATAACTATCTTTTTATTTAATCATAAACACAATTTATCATTTTGTTTTTCTATTTTTTTTTTATAACACACCTCTATGATAGCCACTTTTTTTCATAACAAATTCAAGTACCAATACACTCTAAGGCATCACTCTCACCCAATTTCCTCTTATTTTGTCACATGACTTCACAACTTAAAACACTTAGGAATTTGGATCAAATTATGGTCTTGAAAAAAATAGATTAGGCTTACATATGAGGCTGTCAAAGAAAATGGCTTAAAGGCTCAAAGGGGTTGACTAGGAGAATGTCCACGGGTAGGTAAAATGAAGGTAAACAAGTATCGGTTGCCAAAGAAATGCCTAAATCATCTCCTAAACTCACACTCTTTATTTCGCTTTACACACACACCAGTCAAGTTCTAGCATCAGTCACAAACACAGAATATACTATCAGCTCACACACACAAGGCACATGGTCAACTTTATTGGGAGTATTATAGACTCTTGACCCTAACAGATGAATGAATTAAACCACACAATTATCACACAGTGAGTCACACTTAGAGCCTAAATGTCTCAATAGTAATGATTCTAGCACAAACTCTTGTCATAACACCATGCCACCTATCAGAACAATTTCATGCATCAAAATCTAATAAATTTAAAATTTAAACTAACTAATTACGACTAATTAAAACAAACAAGAACTAGAATAAATGCAAATGCAGACAAAGAAGTATAGCATACAAATACCAGCACCCCACACTTAGACGGGACACACTGCCCTCAGTGGAAAATAAATAAGAAGAACCTAGTTAGTCGGACTCCTCCTCTATGTCTGGGTTCATACCCCCTGCGTCGGAATCATCATCAGAGTCGTCATCCTTAGAAGTTCCTCATAAGTACCCCACTTGATTCCAAGAGTGCGTCGAGGTATTTGCAGTGAGGAGGATTCAGCTTGCTCTTTTCTTCCCCTTTTCTGGCCTTTCTGTGAGGTGGTTGCTTTGTCTTTTCCTTGGCGTGCTTTTGGTGCCATTGTACCTGAGATTAAAATGATAGTCATGTTAGCTTCATCTCGGTAGATACAATCGACAAACAAACAGTAGTGGCACCACCCCACACTTAATTTGTTGGCACAAACTAATTAAGTGAACATTGTCGATTACTCAGACTTCATCAATATATGTTTAGGCGTTATGTTCCAACAATATGTTCAGCACAGTCATACTTTCATGTCGTCTTAACTATCCTTTCCAACTCTATTTCATGTAATCTTGATCATACTTTCATGTTTGGATTAATGCACTTTTTGAACAAGACTACTTCATAGAGATCGTATCAAGTTATGGCATAGAAATAATCACAACATCTCATGCTTGTATTCAATCATGATCTTTATCTCGATGAACGAGTCATTCAAACATTCAAGCATTCAATTTTGAAGATTATGCAATTAACTTCACCATGTCGACTCCGCAAAAGTATGACAGTGTATAACAATCAAATACAAGTCGGAACAAAATCAAGAACACCCACACGTATTCTTTCACTCAACGAGATGTATCACAACAACTCAACCACATTCAAATCACCAATACTACTTCAAGATTTAATAATTCATTATAGGCGTAGTAGTGTAGTACTTACGGAATATAAAAGAACAACAAAGAAGTACTTACTTGGTTGATGGCCTCGGAAGATGTTCTTGCAAAGTAAAAGAGCAAAAGGAAAATTTTGGAGAGGTAGGCTGCACCTAGGTTGAAGTTGCAATGCATTTTTGTTCTAAGACTAAGGTTCTATTTATAGGACAAGCTTGGGTCGGGTTTTGACCCATTTGGAATCGGATTTGGAGACCAAAAGTGACCATAGGCGGCACCTTTTGCTTTGCCTATGCTTGGCATAGGCGGTGCCTTTTGCAAAGCATTGTTGAGCATAGGCGGCGCCTATGCCATGGCATTGTTAGGCATAAGCGGCGCCTATGCCATGGCACATGAGATTCAGAGACAAAATGCTTTTGCATAGGCGACGCCTATTCTATGGCACACTTAGGCATGGGCGGCGCCTATGCTATGGCACACTAGATTCCGAGAGCTTAGGCCATAGTATAGGCCTTGCCTTGTTCGTGGCCTAGATTTACATAGGCCTTGCCTTGTTCTTTGCCTATATTTTCATAGGCAATGCCCAACCCATAGCCTTTTGCTTCTTCAATCCTAACTTACCACCTTGAACATGCAATTCTTCCAAATCAAGATTTGAACTCAATCTCCTCTTTTACACCTCTTGCACCTACACTTACTAAAAAAAAACGATTAGAATGATGGGTTGCCTCCCATCAAGCTCCTTAGTTTTGGTCGTGGCATGACAAAATCTTAAGAAAATAAAACAATTAAAAACGATGGGTTGCCTCCCACCAAGCGCTTAATTTATTGTCGCGGCACGACATAGCTATCTCGATTACTTAGACTTCATCGAGATAGATGAGGCATCATTTTCTGAATGGATTCAGACGACGCTGATGCTTACTTGTAGGCATGAAATCTCCTTCGAGATGAATCTTGTGCGTACATATCCTAAGAGGGATACCAATTATATCATCAATAGTCCAACCCATAGTTCTCCTGTATCTCTTCAGAGCAGAGATGGGAGCCTCTACGTGCTGTTCACTTAAATCATCCGTCACACTCACCGGAAGTGTATTTCTACTTCCCAAGCATGCATACCTTAGATAATTGGGGAGCTCTTTCGATTCTAGCACTGGGGAATCTTCAATGGAAGTCTTCGCTGTTGGTGACGGTTGATTCTTAAGATCAAGGTCCGGCTGTTTAGGAGTATGAGAATAGGACCCTATTTCTGTTAGAGCACACATGGGTTCTTCATAACCTTCATCATCCTTATGCTCAACATTCAACAGCGCAGCAGACAATGGCTCAACAGTAAGCTGTTTCTCTACAGATAATGCTTTCTTATCCTCATAATGAACATCATCTACAGAGAACACATTCATATCGCTGGGCTGCTTCATTGTTTTGCATATATCAAAGAGGACCACTTCGTCATTCAATCGAAATAAAAGATCATTAGCTCTCATGTCAATAAGCATACTTCCTGTTGCAAGGAAAGGACGTCCCAAGATTATGGGAACTTCAGAATCTACCTCGCAATCCAAAATCACAAAGTCTGCAGGAAAAATGAAGGTAGACACCTTCACCAACACATCATTCAAGATACCCACAGGTCGTTTTACCGACCTATCTGCCATCACGAGCCGCATATTGGTTGGAGTAGGGTCACCCAATCCCAACTTTCTGTAGACGGATAGTGGCATCAAATTGATGCTAGCTCCCAAATCGCACAATGCTTTGGCAAAATTCATAGATCCAACCGTGCAAGGAATAGTGAAAGCACCAGGGTCTGCCTTCTTCTGTACTAAGGACCTTGTGGCGATTGCACTGCAATGATGAATATTATCTGCCGGCTCATAGCTTACTGCCCGCTTCTTTGTCAACAGGTCCTTCATGAATTTAGCATACCCAGGCATTTGTTCCAGTGCCTCGACCAAAGGAACATTAATAGTCAGCTGCTTCAACATAGTCATGAATTTACTGAACCTGGTATCATCAGCTTTCTTCTTCAGTCTCTGCGGAAAAGGTGGTGGTGGAAGGGGAATTGTTTTCTCCACCACTTCCTTTTTATCTTGCTTTCGATTATCAACTTTTTCAGGAGTGTCATCAGCCTTCTTCTTCAGTCTTTGAGGAAAAGGTGGTGGTGGAAGGGGAATAGTTTTCTCCAAAACTTTCTTTTTATCTTGCTTCCAACTATCAATCTTTTCAGGCTGCAGACGTCTAGGGGTGACGTCATGAACACACTCTTCAGCTTCTTCGGCCTCTTCACATTCTACATTAATAACATTATCCGCTATATCATCAACCACCTGCTTGTCCTTGGATGGATTTTCCAACACTTTACCACTCCGGGTAGTAATAGCCATGCATGATCCGTCGTTCCTTGGGTTTTGCACCGTATCGCTGGGTAGTGTTCCAGCATTTCTTTGGTTGAATGCCGCAGATAATTGACTCAATTGTTGATCTAACTGTTTTATTGAAGTGGAATGCGAGTCAACCAATTGCTTCATTGAGGAAAAATCATTTATTACCTCAGTTACTCCTGTGCTGGTTGCCTCTACTCCTTTTAGCAGCTTAGCCATCATATCTTCCATGGACATATTTCCAGAACCAGATGCAGTGGCGTCACATCTTCCAGGAGGAACACACAAACCACTCCTGTCGGTATTGTTTTTCCAACTACCTTAATCGCGGTCCTTGTATCCAGATTTATCATAATAGATCCGACCTTGGTTTCCTTGGGCATTGCCTCGGAAACCCACCTGATTATTCAAGTAGTTTGCTTCTTCCTCATAGTCGGATTCATCTCTTCCCTGTGATACAACGGCCTTAACCTTTTCAGTCTTCCCTGATAATAAGTGCTTGGTAAGAAGATCCATCTGCGTTTTCATGTGGGCCATATCTTGGTCACGTTACACTTGTCTTCGCCTCTGCTCTGCAGTCATGCCAATAGATATAGTAGATCTTGCTACCTCAGAATCCCTGGTATGCCAAGCTCTGCTCTGCTTTGTCATACGATCTAGCATATCACTTGCCTCAATAAAATTAAGGTCCATGAATGATCCTCCAGCCGCATTATCCACCACTGGCTTAGTCACTGAGTTCAAATCCCTGTATAATATCTCCATCAAGTGGACATTGGTCATATGATGGTTTGGGCACCGCATAAGCTTCTTCTTGAATCTCTTCCATGTTTCGTGGAGAGCTTCAGTTGGAAGCTGTCGGAAGTTGCTGATCTCATCTCTCAACTATGCTCTCTTGGATGGCGGAAAGAATCTTTCTAGGAAAGCGTCTTTCAATTGCCTCCAATTGGTGATAGAATCAGGAGTCAGCCCATTCAACCATAGAGTTGCCTCCCCAGATAGAGACAATGGAAATAAGCGCAGCCGAATTGCATTCTGTCCAACTCCTGGATTGTCGAATGACTTGCATGTAGAGATGAAGTTGATCAGGTGCATATTCGGATCATCGCCTGCGAGTCCACCAAATAAACCTTTGAGCTGCAATAGCTGAATCATGGTTCTAGTGATATTGAACTTTGCTCCAGGTGCCAAGGGCGGAGGAATAATAGCTCCTGTAGCACCAGCTCCATCCAGATCATCAGCATCATCATCAAAAGGAGCCTGTACAGCTCGGCGATCAGGTCTCATTCTAGCTTGACTATCTCTCCTATGCATAGGTGCCGCCACCTCATCAGTACGCCTAGGATTTAGTAGCTCCTCATCACCCAGGTCCTCATCATCAGGATTTGTTGCCCGACCTGGGTTATCAATATTCTGTTGATGCACTTGAGCAGCTGCCAGTGCAGCTAGTCTAGCCTGCTCCTGTTGAGCCGCCCTTCTATCAATGTCACGTTGTGCATCCATCCTGCCAATAGAACCTGAATAGAACAAAAACAACAGCTAAAAGTAAAATTTGAGAACTTTTGACCAAAGGGTCTAGTAACTATCACAAACTTAGTTGACAACCGTATTCCCCGGCAATGGCACTAATTTTTGATAACGCTCAAACTACAGCTCTCGTAAGAGTGTAAGCGGTCGTTGTCAAATATAGAACCCAACTGGGTTGGGTATCGATCCCACAGAGAATACTTGGTCACTAAGTAAGCAAAGATTACTAGACTTTTGGTGCAAGTCTCGTAAAAGGGGGGATTTTGTAGCGTACAACAATGTAAACAAAATAATAGAGTAAAAACAGAAAATAGCAAAGTAAAAAGAAAGAATGTTTAGTAAGATGTTTAACCAATGAGAATTGAGAGTTGGGGTTATGTCCACCTTATGAGTTATACGTCTCTATTGGCTATGAGTTATGCGGAATTCAGACATGCATGTGCTTATAGAGAGTTGTATTCTATGGTAAATCCAGGCGTCTTTCGACCATCAAGGATTATTTCACTTTAACTCTTTCGAGCTTAAAGCGTGTCTAACGGTACGAACTCTCCAAGAGGTTAATCCAGTTACGACACTAACTTTTTAACAGGGGTTGGTGCCCTATTACCTTGACATTATCTCTTTTCCAGACATATAACTTTTCTTTCGAACAAGTTAATGCTATACTGGCGTATTCTATGCGTTTGCAACCACAAGAATTTGCATTAAGATGAAGAGAATAATGATATAAGAATCATACGAGTCATGAACTCACAAACTCATAGCAATAGATAGTATCTCATAAGGCTTCCCTAACTCCAACAGAGAAGTTTAGCTATTCATGAGTGCAACGGAAATCACAATAGACTTTATCATTATACCAAAATAAAGATCTCACGTGTAGTAGGGTTTGGTATGGCGTTAGGCGTGAATTCCCTTTTAGAATAGCGGTTCTCTTGTTGTGGAAATTAAGAATTGAATAGATGAAGAGAAAGTAATTAATTGAAAGAGAATTGTTTTCGGAACTCCAGAATGAATCAAAATCTCTAGCAAAATAGGGTATTTATAACACTCATATCCTATTCCTACTAGGCTACTGTATTACTTAACCTGATCCTACTAGGTCAATGCATCATTATCCTAATCCTAATAAGTTACTGTTGATCCCCAAAGTCTTTGGAAATGCTGTTTTTGCCCGGGATAGATATTCCATGCGTCACTTTTGGTCCTTGGCGTCCAAGCTTTCCCTTCCTTCTTTCGTGAAGCTTCCTTGGGCGTCAAGTTATCCATAATATGCTGAAATCTGCATCATTTATACCTGAAAACTTGCTAATCATGTTTGTTAGCTCACTTACAGGAAAAAGGACTAAAAGTGCATGAATTATATATTTTGTCATCAAAACTTAGCTAAAATATGGGTAAATTATAGTACTTTAGGCGTGTAAATACGCCTATCATCAAATATCCTATCACAAGGTGACTCCCAATCAAGATACTCCTCGGTATCACTCTTACCTTTGAAGATCGGAAGACTAACTTTGATGGAATTGAGGCCAAGCTCCCAGGTTTGTTGACCACCCCTCACTTTTCGGCCTAGATCACCTTGTCTACCCTTTTCCTCTTCTCCCCTCAAGTAACCATCACTATAAACTCCATAACCCCCATGTTGTTCCTCCTTACCATAACCCTCAACACGTTTTGGTGGATTTGGATTAATTAGATTCGGATTTGGAGGATAGTAAGGCCTTTGGTTCAATGGAGTTTGGATTGGAAAGTGAGGCCTTAGGTTAAGTGGAGGGCCCTAGTTTGGTGGAATTTGGGTTCCAAATCCTTCATGTTGGACTTGGTGAAGTGGAGAGAGGGTTGGTCTATCATACTCACGGGTTTTGGAAGCATTTGGTGGTTGGCTCGGTGATTTGTTCATTTGGTGTAACATTTCGGGGAAGATAGTAGGGGAAGTGTTTCGAGGAGTTGAAGGTCAGGAACTTCTTTGGCTTTCTACCCATTCTAACCTCCCACTCATGGTAGACACATCTCCCTTTATTGTTGTCAAATCCCCTCTCATGGACCCAACTTCCGTGCTTAATCTCTCAAGTTTTCGGGTGATAGCCTCAAGAGAGGCTTTCATAGTGTCAAGAGTACTATTGTCCATGGTTTGAGATGTGGACCCTTCCATTGCAGGTACCTAATAAAAATTACCTACAAAAACAGAAAGCAATTAGTTCAAAATCCTCACCACACTCACACACTTCAATTACCTTACTCGTGGCTTCACAAGTGTTGTAAGCAGAATCCGTAAGGAGTTGAGGATTGAGTCTACTCTTGTACGGATTGAATTTTTGGTTTGAAACTTAAAAAAATATTGTAGGACGAGAGCCAAGAACTAATCAATGAATCAAAATGACAAAAGCACTCAAATAATGCTAACACAAAAAACCGAGCACAAAAACTAACTAACAAGCTAGTAGGAGATTACTACGTCGTCAATTAGTGTCCGAACCAACAAACGAAACTAAGAAACAATAAAATAAAACTAAGAAATCGAAAATTTGAACTCAAAAATATTGTGTGAACAGTAGTTTAGTGACGTGGTAGTCCACTATTGGCCTTGGTTTTGTCAAAATTTTACTCTCCAATTTCAAGCCTTGACCAATCTACAATTTGGAAATGGTGGATTTGGTTAATGGAGGAAAATTTGGTCTTGGAGCTTCTTTTTCTAATTCAAAACAAGACTTGACCTTCTTGGTACTTTCTCCTTGAAACAAGGTCCTTAAATCAAGGAAAGTAGGTAAAAAGTGGTTGTCAAGTCTTGTGAGTGACGTGATCAAGTCTTTCAACAACAAGTACTACAACTTGGCCTTTCACCTTTTGTGGATCTAATGTTCACTTTTTTGTTTTAACAAGAGATGAAAAGGGTGAAGAACAACAAGAAAACAATAACAACACCATGAACAACAACAATATTCTCCAAGAACAACAACAAATTCTAATGCCAAACTCCATAACAATAACAATACCAAATCGGCCACACTTTGTTCACATCAACAACATCAACAAGTTCAAGTTCAAGCTTAGATTAGGACACATTTTAGTGTTGGTGAGAAATAAACCAACACTATAAAAACTCTAAAAAACAAAAAAGACTACCCAATCTAGTGATAAATTTTCGGCCAATACAACAACAACAAAAGCTTCAACTCTCGGCCAAGAACACATAATGGACAGATTTGCTTTTTTTTTTCCAACTCTCAAGACCAAGATTAATCTTGTTAGAAAAAAATCAAAGATAACTATGATACCAAATGATACCAAAACTAACAAGGAAGACACGAAATGCACTCCGAATCAGTCACAAGTTTTAAGGATTTAGGGACCTCTTTGGAGATCACTCCCGGATTCACTACAAACAATAATAATACAAGAAATAATGGTGTATTTGACACCAAAACAACAACACCAAACTATAGTAGCAACACAATATATAAAGAACAAGATGAACAACAACAATGTAAAAACAACAACCTACGTTTACAAGATTACAAGACAAGCTATGGTTACAAGATGACAAAAATGTAAATGATAGAGAGTGTGACATACACTACTATAATAACTAAAAACCTAAGTGTGTTCAAGAACAAAGACCCTTAATAATGATAGTAGTAACACCTACACTATGTAAAGGACACAAGAGAGGACCTCAATCCTTCAAGCACTTCAAGATCCAAGCAAGATAACAACAAAAGTGATTCCACACCTAAGTTGTTCCTAGTTTTGGCCAAGTCTCAAGTGAGAGAGAACTTGTGTGTTTCAATTGTGAATTAAAAGATTCAATATTGAAAAACTAAGTAATGAAACCCTAGAATGTCATTTATATAGTGTATTATAAAAATAGAAGCTAAATGACCAAAAGGCCCCTTAGTAGAGGGGCGCCCCTCAAGTATAGGAATTTTGTAGTGTTGGACGGTTTTGCTGCATATTTTGGGTCTTCTTTGCACCTCACTTGTGCACACTGAGCCTCAGGTCCAACACACACTCTCATAAGCTCGTCTACGTGATTATTCCTGTATCAGCTTAAGTATACTCTCCTCAACCAAGTTCCATTTCTCTAAATCACTCCTAAGCTCCCTCTCTTGTTCAAATAGACAAAGTTGATGATTAGTTCTCATGGTCTCTTACAATTATGCAAGATAATTTCTAGCAGCTATGTTCTTATCAGTAATATATTGGAACTCCTGATTATTCAGCTCTTTGAGTTTATGTTTAACAGTCTTCAGTCTTAGCCAAATCCCTTGCATACCCTTTTCCCATGTAGTACAACACCATGCTCTTTCTACCAATAGTTTGAATTGATGGTGTTCATCCAAGCAGTTCAAGAACTTGAAAATATTTAGGAGCTCTAGGCTTTGATCCTTGGAAGTCAACACTTAAAGGTAAATGATCATAGAATCTTGGATCCATGACCAAAACCTCCAATTGAGCCATGTGTTGCAACCAAACAGAATTTATCATGGCTCTATCAATAGTACTGAAAACATCTGAATTAGTCCATGTAAAATTGTGGATAATCTGCTTTAAGTTACTTGTTCCAGTGTCTAGCAAATATTATTTGAAATCTGCCATTTCAACTTCTAGGATAGGACTGCCAACTATCCTATCATAGACACTCGCAACTGCATTATAATCTCCCATAACTAGCCAGGGACTTTGACATGTATTATGAATGCTTCTCAATTAATCCCATAGACTTTTCCTATCACCAACCGTGTGCAGTCCATAGACAGAGGTAAGATTAAATTTAATGTTTAAAGCAATAATCTCGATGGTTCCATGAATCAGTTGATTAGTCATATGATGAACCACATAATTGACTCAACTAGGATTCCAATAGATAATGATTTTACCTCTATTACTACAACTGGAATTATCATACTATTTTCACCTACTATCAATTTCTTCATAGCTATTGGAATTCTATGAGCCTTAATTCGATGCTCAATATTAGAAATAAGCGCAACATCATTTACATTGATAAAATTCCATAGTTCCCTTTGCTTATAGACTCTATTGAGGCCTCTAACATTCGAAGTGATGATTTTTATTGAGATTTAAGTACTTGTGACCCTCCAGGCTCCAATATATCTCCAATCAAACCCCCACCACAAGCATGGTGTTGTTATACGTTCAAGATATCTATTAACACACTAAAACTACCCCTAGTAACCAGCTCAGGACCTTTGTCACCATGAAGGGGAATCCTACCTTTCATTGTTACTTGTTTCTATGGTATGTCTACTTGAGAAGCATTGGCATGCAAACCCAAAGATGGTGCTAATTGATCATTCTGTACTGCTGCTGATTTTTGCTTTTATAGTTGGTTATCTGCGCCTATCCCTTGATCTTTATTGACCTGTCTAGGTCCAGGTACATGCTCTCCCTCTTTATGTGGCCATTCTTGTTTTATTTTAGCAGGTTTTAGCTTAGGATTTGGCCTTACGACATCAACAGATGGACATTTGTGCCCCACCTCTGATTATTTTGCATAATAAATCGGTTCCCAATCATATTCCACCTTTTTTTCAAAGGTTCATCCATGAGGATCCAACACTGTGACTTTCCATTTCAGCTCCCTAGTTACATCAATTTCAATAAGCACCCGTACAAAGGATATACACTCAATTTTACTTGTGCATTCATCTGCAAAAAGAGGTGTTCCCAGTATACTGCTAATTCTACTTAACGAGTCTGCACCCCAACAACTTAGTGGTATATTAGAAAATCTAACCCATAATGGAATTGTTTGCAAAATTTCCTTATCAAAATCAAACTTTGGTGAACACATCTTAAGGATCATGGGTTATTTACGAAACATATACGGTCCTGACGTCAATACAATATCCCGATCTTGGACACTACTGAAAGTGATAAAGAAGTACCCATCATTGTGGTAGTATGCTTTGGGATTTGAGACAAAGTTCCATTGAGCTACCATAAAATTGTCCAGGGCTGCAAACATAGACGATTCCCCCACTATATACAATATAAGCGCGGACTTTTATTTCCCAATTTTAGTGTCCATCGTTGCCTGGCTAAGTGCAAAAAATGTATCACCATTTTGTATAGTGGGAGGGGGGGGGGGAATAAACCTTAAATATGTACCCTAGACGCCAATTTATTGCCAGAAAAGAAGTTAGTCCATTTCTGAGGTTCCTCATTGCTGGGTTTGAGCTCTAATTTCCTCTAGGTCGACTGCTTCATCGTGTTAACCTCTGTAATTATAGATTTCTCGTAAATAGAAGGTTCCTGAACCATATACCCTATGTTTCAACCAGATCCACCATGCCCAACTTCGATTAAGGCCTCCAGAGTCTTCTGTGGTATTGACGGCCAAACCTTCACTCTAGTTGGAGGAGTCTGTCGAGTGTCCGTGGATTTCCCAACATTCTTGGTAGTCAATCCTCTACTCTACCACTTCTCACATACTTCTACTATCTCCTTCTTCTTCTGTCCTTGAGGCATGTTTCAGTCGGCGCATGTTAACACTAAACTGCACCAAGAAAGAACCTAGAGAGAGAAAAAATTAACTCTTCTTTTATTATTATATACAAATTTATAACTTCCTTAGTGATATCAATGATTAAGGTAAGACGATTGATAACGCTCCACTTACACGTCAATTTTAAGTGTAAGGTGGTCGTTGTCAATATATACCCAACTTTGTGTCGGGGTCGAATCCATGAGAAATAATGTGAATAATGAATGGGTTAGCTCGAAATAAAAGTACTTGCTAAACTCAAACCTAAGATACAAGTAATTGAGGGATTTTAAATGCTTCGAATATATGATTATTTTTGGACTTCTAAAGGACTAACTCGAGGCTACAAATAATTAGAGAGTAAACAATTAGAAACGGATCTTGGGATTATGCTTTCCTAAGGGCAAGTTATGCATATGCATATGATAATTTGGTGCACATTTTAGTTGTTAATGATGTGGTAGGTTAGGTTGAAAGTCCTTGAGGATAGTTTGTCAACAAAGCTTTAAATATGTCATTCATTGACCCATTCGAGTACCTAAGGAGTGTGTCAATTAAAGCCACCCAACACCTCAATTAGGCACCCCCTATTTCTAGGATGATACCCAAGGTATAGTCAACCTCATAATCACCCTTATGTCTAATCAAGTGAAAATTTGCAAACTATGCCCATAAATTGTCTACTATTGGCTTGGTTCCCACACCTCTCTTTCAAGGATAAGGTGGGTTCCAAAATTTCACCCAACCTTATCTATCAAGGATGGTTTGAGCTTTTCGGTTTTTGGAATTTTCACCCACAAACCTATATGGGTATTTGAGGTTTTCACCCACAAATCCTAACCAATTTAATCAAGCAATAGTAGAACCCATCATCAACAAACTAGCACATTCACAAATAAATCACAACCCACACACAATTGCTCCCTATTCTAACATAATCCCAAGAGAAAGAAATAGCTACACATAAGATTAATAAGCAAGATATACCCAAAAATCTCTATTAATTTAATTTATTAAAAGATAAACAGAATGCAAATTGCACGCTTTAGGTTTCAACAAATCCTCAATGGAAATCGCCAATCCCCTACTTGAAAGCTACTGTAATGTATTGTTCACCCACAAATTAATACAATAGTTGTCTTCTCAAAATTGGAAACCAAAATTATGGTGGAAAATTTCAAAAAAAGTCGGATCCCCTTTTAAAGAGATAAGGTTGAGCTTCTTAAGGGAATTTAGGAACCAGCTGTGTGTATTTACATCTCTCCCCTTGGGCTGTACTACTGGTAAGCTGCGATCGCGGTAACTTGTCCATGATCGCGGATACCATGACTGCGGCAAAAATCTCGCGATTGCGGTTATTTGACCAGTCTTGACTTATTGTGATTGTGGTTCTCAGATCGTTATTGCGGTAATCGAGGCTTGTTCTGTTCCAAGTCTTCCAACTGCACTTTTTCTCTCTCTTTTGATCCTTTTTAGTTCAAGTCCGCATCTTTCCATCCCATAACCTGTATGCCTGCAAAATATGGATATTAATGTATTTTAATCACACATATGTCTCATTTATACATTTAAACCATGGTAATGTGCATAAATTTTGAGTGCTAATGAGTGGTAAATTCACCACTCATCAACACCCCCAACTTAAGGCTTTGCTTTTCATCAAGCAACACTATTTCTTACCATGAGACAATGCACATTTATGCCTAACTACATGACCCAATGATCACAATGACTTCAAGATTAGTCACTACCATAAGTAGCTCTTCAAACATAGTCAAAACTATTCTCACCACCTCCATCAACATGAAATGCAATGTCCAAAGGTGTAAAAGACTTCAAAAAGCAACCATGCAACAATCACTAATACTTTAGAAGTGACTCACCTTTGACCTCAACTACGTTATACTCCTTTTGCCTTATTAGGCAGGAGATGACAAAATCATCCACCTCAACTTGTTTACATGCCTTCTCACAAGAAAGAAAATTCCACACATTAAGTCATAAAATATGCAATAAGAAATTTAAGTGAAAAACACTCTCTTTCTCTCAAGAACTCTCGATGCTAACAAGTACCATGCCATAGTCTTTCCCCTAATTTCAATCGCTACTATAATGAAAATACTTGGTTGGGAATCACGAAGGGTATTTTGAGCTTGTAATGTAGGTTCAGGGTAGGGTAGGATGTCTTTTAGGAACAACATGGCTATACCCTTCTTGAATATCTACATCACACTATTCCATCCAAATTTTGCTCATGGGCCACTTCTTTTGTTTTTACTCTTTATACATGTGCCTACTTTTTATTTCCTTGCTTTACCCATTTTCTTTTCATTTCTTTTTTCTTGCACTCTTTGTGCTTGTCTTTTCTTTATTGGATCCTTCATTTGTTTTCAATTCTTAATCCCATAGGCACTCACTTACAACTTAGTGGCTCAAAGTTATCTCTTCCAATCTTCACCACCCCCAACTTAAGCTTTTAGCCTCAAGTTGCAACTTTAAGTTCAAGGAGGATAGGGTTCAAAAGAGGAATAATAATTGAAAGGCTCATGGATTGAAATTTGTTTGCCAAAGAAAGGTCTAAAGGCTCAAAGTGGGTGACTAGGGATAAAATCTATACAAGGGTAGGATTTTTAGGATAAAAAGGAATACTAATGTCACAAAGATGGCCTAAGATCATTTCACCAATCAAGTACAATCAAAATTAGCTTGCGAGACTAATGAGGCAAGTTATAGATGGTATAAGTACACATGAGATTTGGAAAAATAATCTCACCACACATGGCATGCAAATTCGCCAAGAGGGCTCAATTACCCTTCCCGCTAGAGAAAAAAATAGAGTATCTACCAATTTTCACAAACCAAAATTTTTGGAGTCTCAAAAAGATAAAAATAATTGTTACAAGGTCTCTCATGTCCATGCCCTTGATTTTCAAAAATTTTAGACGGAGGGGGGTGTTTGCTTTTCATTTGCACCATGCATAATTTTCTAAATATGGCATCAACCTAAACCTTCATCTCATATTTTGTCTTTCATACGGGCAAACCATATGGCTACTCAGACTTTGCCATAGGTGTAAGTGCGACCCCAAATTCAAAATGCCATAAGTACTCTGATTTTCCTTACATTTATGACCTCAATGCCACGGGTGCTCAGACTTTCCCTACCTGTACTGCTCAAAACCCAAGCATGAAGCTTTTCCCTTAATAATGTTGTCACTTAATCTATTATAGGAAAAATCTTGTCCAATATCATCACAAATAAAATAAAGATAAAGTAAAACAAAAAATCTAAAAACAAACCAAATAACTAATCCATGAAATGCGGGCACCATCAGAGTGCCCAAAAATTACAATCCAAAAACAAAAAAAAAATATCCAAGTAAACATAAAACATCTACAAAACATCCACAATATAAAATGTAGACATGGAGAATACGCCCCCAACTAACAGCTCGCAGTGCCCTCACTGCATAATCAAGTAATCAATAGAGGGGGACAAAGATGTGATCCCTGTGTCTGCTTCATGAGTTGCTATTTCCAACAGACTCCGCATCATCACAACTAGAATCAACATCAGACCGCTCAGTAGGGGCTTCATCATCGCTCTCTATCTTGGAAGAAGGTAATTTGTTATGGGGTTTCAGAATACCTTCCATAGGCCCTTTACCCCTTTCCATATTTTACTGAAGAACTTGTCTCTCTTGTTCTCTTTTTTTTATCTTCTCATGGGACTCCTGAAGTACCCTGTGAGACTATGTCAGTGCTGAGTATGCCCTCTCAATCCTAGCAACAGTAGCTCCCTGTGTCTGCTCTTCCTCCTAATATCTCTCATAGTCTGAGCGGACACATAAGAGTGACGCCTGTTGAAGGCTCTCCCATCACCTGAGGCAATCCTGATACAAGTTCCTTAATGACCCTAATATTCACACCAATATCCTCCAGAGGACCAGCGGTAGATGGTCTTCACGATTCGAACTCCTCAGCTGTTAACTTGCCCAAGTTGATCTTTCTCTTTTTGCTTTGGCCAGGCGCACCCTCACCTTAAATTTTGAGTGGAGATATGCGGGGGTTTGGTTTCACCCAGGTATATGTTTGATACTTCTCTACTTTGGCCCTCATGCACAACTCAGTAATAAGAGAAGGAAAGGGAAGAAGTGTACCACCCTGACTCTTAAAATACCTCTATTTTGAAATCACTATCTGGCCCAAGTTTAGAGCAATGCCAGCTAAGAGACAGGACACCATCTGAGCTCACATATTAGTGACAACAGTCATATGTATGCATGGTAAAACTCGGCTACAAATGATATTCAACCAAATCCTGGCCTCTGCTATGAAGTCATTCATGGAGATTCCTCTTTTGGTGGAAGCGCAGGAGACCTCTAAACCCGGGTATAATATGCTAGCCATCCAGGTCCCAAGCTCATAACTCTTTGGCTAGAACTCAATCATGTTTGTGTCTAGGAGAACATATATGTCATTTATCTATTCTGCTTCAAAATGTACATCTTTTCCCCTAATTTTTATCACTAGGTTTTAGAGAGGGACTATGCTGAGATTCACGTAGAACTCGCACAGCCAGTGCTCATTAGAAATATAGGGGTTAGGGGAAAAGAAAATCCACCTAGTACAACAAGCCTATTATGAAATACCGGTAATTTCTCCGCCACCTTGTCCATTTAGATACCCCTTTTCGGGAGTAGCTTGATCTTTGGGAGGTCACTATAGTAGATGCTGTGACATTCTGGATCCATGAAATAGATATGGTCATAATATCCCATTTTATGGCTGAGTACCTGTAAGTAATATAACCCGAACCATCATTAGTAAATTCATACCAAAACCATGCTAGGTTAATCAGCTAAACTCATGTGGTGGTGTCATAGTGGGTTTTGGGGTAAAAAATGGGCATGCAAAATTTTTGGTCTGAGACCATTTTCGATCAAATCTGTAACAACACCAAATACCAGATATTAACCCCAAAATAAGTTCCAACTAACCAATAGATCATCATGCTCATGAAACTTAAAACCTAAGTTCTTGATTGTGCACTTGAAAAGTGAAGAAATCTACGATGGGTTCGTTGAAGTATTCAATCAAATACATGGTGTACACACTAATTATGTTCTATTTATGCCAAATTTTGGGTACTCAAGACTTCCTTATCGGTGTGTACACCAACTACAATAGCTAACCACAAAAATAACCACATACATGCATGGATTCAGCATTAGAAATACTATTTCAGGCCTACTCCTAAAACATAAGTTCCAAGCCTAAAATAATATACAAACGAGGGAGTTGGGACCACTTACCGAGTTACAGGATGAGAATGAGGTAAAATACACAACTTGGACACTCAACACAGTTAAATTTTAGTGTAATTTGAGAAAATTTAAAAAAGAGGTATGGGGGAGAAATGGCAGTCGGATGGTCTTTTAAGATGGATTGGCCGCGATTGAGGTATAACTTCTGTGATCATGGACACTCGGCCACAACAATCGCAGTGACACGGGCAGTGATCGCGGTACCTGTGACCAATTTTTTGGTCCTCTGCACTCCCCTGCTAAGTTTAAAACATAATAATTTCACACTTTCCCTTTTTTTAATTTCAATCAACACTCCTTCTAGTACTATAATTTCATGGGTTATGTAAAAACAAAAATAAAATCTATTCTATTATGCAGAAATAAAAGGATACGTGCCACTTTTGGTATGATGGGTTGCTTCCCATCTTTTGTGGCAAGACACTTCTTCAACTATCACTTTTATTTGTACTTATAAGATTTGAATCTCCGTCCCAACTTTTGCTCACTAGGAATTGAGTGGAAGAGGGACAAAAGATTTAGATCTTCCAAGATAAAATATGATAGAAAAGAGGACATGGCGATGCGGCTTCTATCTCCTACTTTGAAGGCTTGAACCTTTTACCTAATTTCACATCAAATTTGTGATTCATCTCCTTGGGTAATGGTAAGAATAAGCTAGTAGTTAACCCTCAAAAATTGAGCTCCTTAGCCTTCGAGTGTGGGGTTCTCATGTGCCCCTTTTGAATGTCAAATTCAAAATATAAGGATGATACTCCTTCTCCCTGAAATCCTTCATTTGCTTAGGTGGGTGGACTGTCATCACATCCATTAAGCTTAATGTTGAAAAATGGCTCGAATGAGGTCTGACCCTTAATTTCAGAATTGCATCCCTATTGGCATCCTCACCTCGAAATGGACTAGAGTCTTTTTAAGCGATTTGCTTGGCTTCTTTTGACTTGAAATTACCAATGACTCCTTAATTTCAAGTTCAGTTTGAAGAATCACTCCAATATACAACTCGACCACCATACAAAGAACAATCATACTCCCAATAGGATCGAGATGGTGCACACATCTCTTCCCGGGGAATATATCTACAATCTCACCAAAAGTGAGGTCTTTCACAATATGGACATGGATCGTCAAGATAGGATTTTCAACTACCAAAATCATATTTTTTCCCAGATGCCATAGTGACAAGTAAACAAAAATAAAAATCTACCTAACACAAGAAGCAAAAGAAAATGACACACAAATATTTACAAGTTTGAATCCAAGCAAGTAGGCTAAAATTTTAAACTAACTCAATACGCCAAATTATTTCCCCGCAATGGCGCTATTTTTGATAACTCTCAACTTACACATTAACTTTAAGTACAAGACGGTCGTTGTCAATATATTCCCAACTTTGAGTTGGGGTCGAATCCACGAGGAACAATGTGAATGGAGAATGGGTAAGCTCAAAATAAAAGTACTTGCTAAACTCAAACCTAAGATACAAGTAATTGGGGGATTTTAAACATTTCAAAGATATGATTATTTTTGGAGTTCTAAAGGACTACCTCGGGGCTATGAATAATAAGAGAGTAAATAATTAGAAACGAATCTTGAGATTATGCTTTCCTAGGGGTAAGTTATGCATGGGCACATAATGATTTGGTGAAAATTCTAATCGTTAATGATGTGGTAGGTTAGGTTGAATGTCCTTAAGGTAAGTTTGTCAGGAAAGCTTCAAATATGTCACTGATTGACCCTTTCGAGTACCTAACAAGTGTGTCAATTAAAGCCACCCAATACCTCAATTAGTCACCCCTATTTCTAGGATGATACCCAAGTTATTGTCAACCTCATAATCACCCTTATTCCTAAAATAGTAAAAATTAGCAAACTATGCCCATAAATTATCTACTATTACCTTGGTTCCCATATCCCTCTTTCAAGAATAGGTGGGTTCCAAAAGTTCACATAAACTCCTCTTTCAAGGATGGTTTGAGCTTTCAAGTGTTTGGAATTTTCACCCACAAAGTCATGTGGGTATTTAGAGATTTCACCCATAAATTCCAGCCAATGTAATCAAGCAATAGTAGAACCCATCATCAACAAACTAGTAAATGCACAAATAAATCACAACCCACACATAATTGCTCTTTATTCTAACATAATACCAAGAGGAAGAACTAGCTACACATAAGATTAATAATAAAGATATACCCAAAAGTCTCCATCAATTGGATTTATTGAAAGATAAAGAAAATGCAAAATGCAAGCTTTAGGATTCAACAAATCTTCATTGAAAATCTCCAATCCTATACTTGAAAGCTACTGTATTCTTCACCCAAAAATTAATACAATAGTTATCTTCTCAAAATTGGAAACTAGAATAATAGTGAAAAATTTCCACAAAAGTCAGATCCCCTTTCAAAGAGATAGGGTTGAGCTTCTTAAGGGAATTTAGGAATCAGCTGTGTGCATTTACATCTCTTCCCTTGGGCTATACTCCCGCTAAGCCGCGATCGCAGTAACTTGTATGCGATTGCGGATACCGTGACTGTGGCTAAAATATCGTGATCGCGGTGCTTTGATCAGGATTAACTGACTGCGATCGCGGTAACTGAGGCTCGTTTTGCTCCAGGTCTTCCAACTGCACTTCTTTCTCTCTTTTGATCCTTTTTTGTTCAAGTACACATCTTTCCATCCCATAACCCGTATGCCTGTAAAATGTGGATATTAGTACATTTTAATCACACATGTCTCATTTATACATTTAAACTATGGTAATGTGCACGAATGTTGAGTGCAAATGAGTGGTGAATTTACCACTCATCAACGATATTTTTGTGACCCTCTATGTGATCGTATAAATAGAGATATGAGAACTATCATGATAACACTTAAAAGAAATAAGAAAATCTTTCCTCTCTTTAATTTATTTCTTATTGTCGTCTTTGATCTTTGGTATTGTTATTTTTTAGCTTAATTTATCAAAATGTTATCTACGTGATTGTTATTTATTCTGTAAACAATCCCTTCTTATATGCAAGGACATTTTTCTCTACAAGCTCAACGTATTCATGATTTGGTTTGGGCCGACTTTTGGGCAAAATCAAATCAATTTAATTTTTTTTAATGGGTAAACTACAAAAATAGCCCTCATAATGGGTGAATTTATTCCCCCCTCCCCACACAGAAAAAGCAGAAAATTACATGGGGATGACACCCATAGTAGGTGACTTAAATTTTGGTGGTGTTTTGTCCTCCATAAGAAAAATGTTTAAATACTAGCATTCTTTTCATTTTATGTTTAGTATAAGTACATTTTTGCTCTTCTACTCCTCAAATATTTTTAAACTTTTCATGCTTATTTATCTCTCAACTTCTATTTTTTTTTACTTTTTTATTTTTCTTTGATTTTTATTTTTCCTTTTTATTTTTTCTTATTTTAATTCATTTGGCTCAGTCTTTATTTTATTTTACTTTTATTTTCTCTTTTTTCTCAAACATTATATTTCTTCATTTCTAATTTTTTATTTCATTTTTCTCAAACTTTATTTTTATTTTTTATTTCCATTTTTGTTTTTCTTAATCTTTTTTTTATTCTTCTTTTTTTCTTAACCTTTATCTTGTTCTTCTCTTTTATTTTTCTTTTCTCTATCTTTTTCTTTTTTACCATTTTTTATTATATTTTTCTAATAAATAGAAAGTTAGATAATTCACAAAGGAATCTTCTTTATTTGAATCAAAATAATTTTAAGGGCATGATTTGTTGTTTAGAGTTCTTTGGGACAAGTCTCATCTCTAAGACAAAAGTTATAGAACATCTCAAAATCAAGTCACAATGTGGTAGCGTCAAGTCTTGCTCGTAGGGCATAACTTGTTGTTTGATAATCATTGAGTTAAGTCTTGCCTCTAAGGCAAAGAGTTATAGAACATCTCATAAATCAAGACACAATGTGATAGTATGAACACTTGTCCATTTGATATTACTTGTTTTTTGGGAGGTTCTTGTGCCAATTCTTGTCTTAGAGGCAAGACTGATTGAACATCTCATAAATCAATACACAATGTGATAGTGTCAACTATTGCCCATGTAACTTGTGAGCTAAGTCTTTCTTCTAGGACAAGAGTTATAGAATTCTTATAAATCAAGACACGGTGTGGTAGTGTCAACTCTTGCCCATGTAACTTGTGGGCTAAGTCTTTCCTCTAAGACAAGAGTTATAGAACTCTCATAAATCAAGCCATGGTGTGGTAGTGTTAACTCTTGCTCATGGGGCGTAACTTGTTGTTTGAAAGTCCTTGGACTAAGTCTTTCCTCTAAGACAATATTTATAGAGCATTTCATAAGGCAATAGTTATAGAGCATTTCATAAATCAAAACATAATGTGGTAGTGTCAACTCTTACCCATGGGGTGTAACTTATTGTTTGAAATTCCTTGGGTTAAGTCTTGCCTCAACGCAAGAGTGATAGAATATTTCGTAAATCAAAACACAATGTGGTGGTATCAAAACTTGGCCATGGGGCGTAACTTGTTGCTTGAATTCCCTTGGTCTAAATATTGCCTCTAAGGAAAGAGTTATAGAGCATCTCATAAATATTACAATGTGGTAGTATCAACTTTTGCCCATAAGGTATAACTTGTTGTTTGATAGTCCTTGGACTAAGTTTTGCCTCTAATCCAAGAGTTATAGAGCATTTCATAAGTAAAAACCACAATGTGGTAGTGTTGACTGTTGTCCAATGTACGCAACTTATTGTTTGAAAATTTTTGGGATAAGCCATGCCTCTAAGGCAAGAATTGTAGAACATCTCATAAATCAAGATATAATGTGTTAGTGTCAACTCTTGCCCGTGGGGAATAACTTGTTGTTTGAAAGTCATTGGGCTAAGTCTTGTCTCTAATGTAAGAGTTATAGAACCTCTCATAAATGAAAACACAGTGTGATAATGTCAACTCATGCCCATGGACGTAACATGTTGTTTGAAAGTCCCAAGTCTTGCCTCTAAGGTAAGATTTATAAAACACATCATAAATCAAGATACAATATTGTAGTGCCAACTCTTGTCCATGGGGGTGTAACTTGTTGTTTGGAAGGGATCGAAAAAAAGAAAAGAGAAGAAAAATAATAAGAGTTGCAGAAAAAGAAAAAAATGAAAAAAAATATTTAAAAATAAAAAATAAAAAAGAGAAAAATAAAATATAGAAGTTGAGAGAAGAAACGAAAAAAGAATATCGAGAAAAAAACAAGACAAAAAAAATAAAGGTTGAGAATTTTTTTTTTAAATAAAAATCAAACAAAAATAAAAAAAGAGATTTTTTTTAAAAAAAATAGAATTTGAGAGGAGAAAAGAAATTAAAAGTAAGGGTTGCAAAAGCTAAAAAAATCAAAAATCAAAATAAAAATAAATAAAAAAAAATAGAAATTGAGAGGAGAAAAAGAAAAAAAGTAAGGATTGAGAAAAATTTAAAAAAAAAAAGAAAAAAAATAGAAGTTGAGAGATAAATAAGTATGAAGTCGTTTAGAAATATTTGAGACATAGAGGGACAAAAGTATTTGTTCTAGAACTATCTTGCTATACCTGAATTAGTTTGACTCAATGCTTGCACTTGGATCTCTCTCCCCAGCTTCTTTCTACGATTCTAGTCAAGCCCTGCTAGTATGCCTCGAGAGCCTAACCTACTATTTTCTTTTCCTTACCCATATATAATAAAGAAGGAAGACTAATTTTATAGAACTTTTTTTACGAGGGACAAAAAAGCAAAGCCACCCATTATGAGGATTACTTCTGTTGTTTACCAGTTTACACTAGCACGGCTTATTAACCCGCCTAATTCATCATTTGGGCTTGTTTTGAGCCCTTTATTTTAGCCCATTTTTAAACTGAGTTGACATGCAAAACCGAATGACCCTTGAGATGTATGCCAAACAAGCCATGCGGACAGACATGCTAGGAATTACTTTTGAAAGATGTACTAGAACTACTAACAGTGCCCATGAGGACCATAACTTATCAGTTTTTGATATCAATCTAGATTAAATTTTTTGATGTTTGTTAACTATTTTATGTTTTCTAATAAATAACCCCTGTCTAACAAAAAAACAAGAGAAATTTTGTCTAAATATCTTTAAAAAGACACTTTTATTTGATATATTTTTTTATAGTCATAATATAAGGGAAATATTTTATTAGGTACTCAAATAGATTATAAAAAAAGTTAATATTGAAATTAAAACTTAGTAAGAATTGAACGTGTTGCGTGATGGTCCGGTTTTAGCTCATTTCAGCTTAACTCGCTTTAGCGCACATAATATTCAAGCAAATCAATGACCCGCCCATTTATTCAATCTATTTTGACATTCTCAAATTCAACTCAATCCGCGCATTTGGTACCACCAGAATATACAGTTAATTAACTTTGATGTACTAGCTATCTTTTGTTGCAACTAGTTTCAAAAAGTTGGAAAATAAGGATAATTATGAAAAATTTACTTGACAAGGCAAACATAATCTATTTAATACATAGTTCAACTATACTTTAAAATAATTTCACAAAATAGAACTACTTGTAATTATATAGCAATTCCCCCTATTCGAAGCACTTCTTAATTTAATGGTAAAATCAATATTGCATCAGAAACACAACTCCATCTCTCAGCCAATTTCCTTATTTCTTTCTCTCTCACCTAAAACTTCCGTCTACGATTCTCTCTTACATTTAAATCTTTCCAAAATCTCATGATTGTGATTATCTGTAACATGTAAAGATCAGAATTTACTACATTACGGGTAAGTGTATCAAATATCAAACATATTTAATATTTTTATTAGTAAGATAATGTATATACTGAGTTTGTATCAAATAAAGTAATGTCACAGATCTCTAATTGTATCAAGTATTAACAATATATACTTATTTAATTGTACCACAGTTTTCTAATGTCACAGTCCAAAATTTGAGGTTATGATGACACCTAACCTCGATCCAGCCTTGGTTGGTAAGCTGGCACCCCATAATAGAAAAGAAAATCAAAGAAGAAACTAGATAACTATGAGACTTCAAAAACGAAGTTAGGCCATAATATTCATAATAACGTAAGTATCCAAAGAAGCACAACAATTTCTAAAACCTAGTGTCATAAGTTTAAAGAGCATCTAATACAAAATCAAAATATAAAATACATAAGTCTGTCTCTAAAAATAAATAAAGACAAGATAGAATAGGAGAAGGTTCAAAATCTTTCCCGAACTCTGGAGCTCACAGTACTTCAAATATCAACCTCTCACCGTACAAGATCAGCCACTGCGGGTCAGACTCGTACTAGGAGCTGAACCGAAAAAAGACAAAAGTAGGAGTGGGTACGGTCCACTTGTACCCAGTAGGTATCATTGACCGACTGAGCGAAGTAAAAAACTAAACAAATAAAAGAGCAAAGTAGAAAACTAAACAAGTAAAAGATACTATGAGCATGTGTCCACCTGCAAATAGAAAGTGCTCAAACAGTAGTCCACACCGCCTCCAACTAACAGTTCTACAATATAAAGACAAAAAGAAAAGCTACACACGAAATGTATATAGAAACTAAGTACACGAAAAAAAACACATAGGGTAAATACAAATGATTCAATGCAATTTAATGCTGAAGGATCATGATGAATATAACACACACATGACTTTTTGTATACACCTTTCGAGCTTCAGTGATTCAAGACAGGACCCATGGGGCTTTCGCAACCTATGTACTTTCTCAAATCGCAATCTCATATCTCAAGTAACCTTGCCGGCTAGTGTTCACAACCAATATATTTATGAAGTGTCTCATTTTCTTTCAAAAATCAGTATTTCTCAGTGTTACCAATATCTTATAAATATGTACGTTTGAAATAAGGATGTAATCCTCACAACAAATCAGTATAAAGATGATAATCAATTCAATACAAGTATAAATGCGTTCAAAATCAACTCAATACATCGATAATTCAAGATATAAACCCTTGCATGACACCACTAGAATAAATAGTCATGTAAGACATCAATAATCTCTTTTCAACCCCTCACTCGGGCGTCATTATAATGGTAGAGGCAAATAGTATTCAAATAAGACCTATAATATCTATTCAAGCCCCCTCATGGGTATCATGACAATAATAATGGCATTTAATACACAAATAAGATCTACAATGTCAAATAAAACCCCTACACGGACATCTCACTAAATATAACCTCTCAAGTCAACAACAATATGCATATAAGCCCACATATGGACAACACAATAATAATAACTTTGAGATACAATTTTCGTGTGTAATTTCCCAACCTATAGCATGCTTTACAAGAAGTAATTAACTACCCAGCCTAGTCTGAAGAAAGTTAAGCCATAACCTACCTCGAGAAATCAAAATCCAAGCCTAGACCCTTCACTGCAGAGCCTTTCCTTTACAAGTGGTTTTGAAATAAACCAAATCTATCTAAAAATAATCTACACATCAAAAGGTAACTAACTATACCCATATCAGCTATATTTAAATTGGATCTAAAAATAGTTCAAAAAAATGGTTTCAAAATCAAAAAGGGTAAATCTGAAATTTTATTTTAAAAACACGTTTCTCACATCAAGAGGAGTCTCAATATGAAAACTCACGTAAAAATTAGGTCAAATTGACCTTTAATTCAAAGAAATACCAATTTTAAGGTTATTTAGAAGATAAAATCAATAGGAATTTATGGAAATAGAAGTTTAGGAATTACCCAAGCACGAATAGTGAAGAAATTACTTTAAAATTGCCTTTCCCGAAGCTTTCATGTACAAAAGTGGTTAATATGAAATTAGGGATTTATACTATTTAGGTGAATAGTACCTCATGATCATGAGGTTCAATATTGACTGGGCATCTAATTTTCCTTCACAATCGCATCCCTATCCTTGCAAATACAAAGGCTAATGACCTGGACCCACAAATACGGTGGCCCTATCACGAACGCATGAAAGGCGACACCTGCTTCGATCCCTGATTATCCTTTTTTATTGTGGCTACCACCTCATGATTGCGATAAAGGATATTTTTTTCTTTGTGTTTGCGGACTAAGGCTCGCGTCCGCGAAAAGAAAGTTGGCTGCACCAGATATAAAAAACATAGATGATTTTACATGATTTCAAATCCTCTAAACGTACCCTCAAAATTCAGTCGATACCCTATAGGAGTAAACCAAATATGTTACTAGGCTATTTTTGATGTTCCAAACTAAGTAGCACCATTTGACTTTTGAAGAAAAGTCGTTTACAGTAGTTTAGCTCGTTTACAGTAGTTTAGCTCCTGGTACCCTTTTCATGCTTATTTTGGCTATTTCATGAAAAGTATCAAAATGTAAAATAAAGACTCGAGACCCGAACTGACTATGCTAATAACCCAAAATAGACATTTTGGATCTAAGGGAACTGTCCAAATCACCATTTGGTGCTCAAAATACAAAATGTCAAACGAAGTCAAACTCATGGCTTTAAAAGTCTTTAAAAGCCTCAAACTCACCCAAGTTGCTCCTGAATACATCAAAGACCATGTCAACCAACCTCACAACTCACAAATAGCCTGTAGAAATTATGGAGAAGGGCAAAATGGTCAAACCACATAAAAAGTAAAATTCACGATTATGATTGTTAGATTATGCATTACTAAAACACAAGTTCATCCTCAAACTAAAAAATAAATAAAGTACCTGAAGTAGTAAACAACTGAGGGTATCTACGTCGTATATCAAACTCGAGCCTTTGATAGGGTGATGTCTCCACTTGACCTTCTCTAAATCAATATGCTTAGACCTCAACTTCCTAGTTTGCTTACCTAGGATAGAAATAGGGTCCTCCTCAAAGGATAAATCATGGTCTAATACAATAGAATCCCACCAAATACATGTGCATAATCTGGATGGTATATATTCAACATGGAAAAGTGGAATACAGGATGAATAAATGCCAGATATAGAGGTATAATTAGCTTATACTCTACATCCCCATACTTTTTAAGGATCTCAAAAGGGCCAATAAACCTAAAACTAAGATTCCATCTCCTTCCAAACCTCATCACACCCTTCATAGGCAAAATATTCAAAAAAACCTGCTCTTCAATCATAATGACAACATCTCAAACTCAATTGCCAGCATAAATTTGTTGTCTTCTCTGGCCAGCCACTAGTATCTGCTGAATCAATCTCACTCTATTCATCAAGTCGCTCAAAAAATCTATTCCCTAAGACCTTAACTCAAAAGAGTCAAACCATCCCACGAGGGATCCACATCTTCATCCATATAAAGACTCAAATGGCACCATATGAATACTAGAATAATAATTATTATTGTATGCAATATTCTCTAAGGGTAGGTACTAGTCCCAATGACCATCAAAATTCATAACACATGCTTGAAACATGTACTCCAATACCTAAATAGTCCTCTTAAACTGACCATCTGTCTGAGCATGAAAAGTAATGCTAAAATCAAGATGAATACCCAACACACTCTGTATAGTACTCCAAATGATTAAGGTAAATAAAGTACCTCTATTAGAAATGATAAACACCGAAACACCATACAAATAGAACAATATACCTAATTGGTCAACTTGTCCACATTATAATTTTCCCTCATAGGTATAAAATATGTTGATTTATTTAATCCTCAATTACTCAAATAGAGTTAAACTTCTCCAAGGTTGGGGGTTGACCAATAATAAAGTCTATGGTGATTTGCTCCCACTTCTACTCAGGGATAGGCATCCTCTGTATCATACCACTCAGTCGCTGCTATTCATACTTTATCTTTTGGAAATTCAAACACTTAACCACAAAATCTACAATATCTCTCTTCATAATAACCCATCAATAATGTTGTTTTAAGTCATGATACATATTAGCCACTCTTGGGTAAATGGAATATCTAAAATAATGAGCCTCCTTTATGATAATCTAGCACATCCACCAACTCTTGACACACAAACTCGACTACTAATCCTCAAACACCATTAGAATCAAGAGATGCCACCTTCACCTTACCACTCAACACCTTGTCCCGAATCACCATCAACCTTTTACTATCAAGCTAATAAGATCAACTTTGCTTCATTAAAGAAGAACTAGACTCAACAAAGGCCAAAATATGTCTGGGTAATGAAATATTGAGCCTAACCAAATGGTTATCCATATATTAAACTTCCAAGGCCAAAGGTCTCTCTCGAGTCAAAAGATGAGCTAAACTCCCCATACTTTCTGCCTTTCATCTCTGGGCGTCCACTACCATATTAGCCTTGTATGAATAACATACAATAGTGATATCATAGTCCATAAGAATATTACACCATTGAATCTATTCATATTAAGATCTTACTGGCTGAAGATGTACTGAAGTCTACGATGACCAAAGAAAATTTCACAATGGACCCCATACAAGTAATGTCTCCATAACTCTACACATATACAACCACAACTAACTTTAAGTCATGAGTAGCGTAATTTTTTTCTTGAGGCTTCAACTGTAAAAAAACATAAGCAATCATATTACCCTCATGCATCAACACACCACCCAATCCAACTCTAGAAGCATCATAAAACATAGTAAATCCTACACATTTCTTGGGCAAGGTCAAGAGGAGTCGAAGTCAACAAATTCTTGAACTTTTTAATGATTTCTTCTCACATATTCATCCACTAAAAATAATCTTCTTTCGAGTCAACTTGGACAAAGGAGTCACAATAGAAAAAGAAACTCCATAGGAATCACTGATAATAACTAGCTAATCCAGCAAATCTCCGAGTCTTGGTAGAAGAAGTGGGTCTAACCCAATCACAAACTGTATCTCTCTTGGCTGGGTCAACCATAATGCCATCATTGTCACTACATTACCCAAGAAAGAAATAGAATTCAACTAGAACCCTCACTTAGAGAACTTGGCATACAACTTCTCATCTTGAAACCTCTGAAGCATAATCCTCAAGTGTCTCACACGGCCAGCCTCATTCTTGGAATATATCAAGATATCATCAATAAATACAATCACAAAAAATTGAGTAAGGTCAAAATACTTGATTCATCAACTCTATGAACATTGCCAGGGCATTAATCAATAAAAAATACATTACCAAGAACTCATAATGACTATACCGACTCTAAAAATCCATCTTTGGATCATTTAAATCTCTAATCCTTAACTAATCTTAATTGAATCTCAAGTCAATCTTAGAAAACTTTGAAGCAACCTGAAGATGATCAAATAAATCATTAATATGAGGAAGAGGGTACTTATTCTTGATCGTCACCTTATTCAACTGTCTATAGTCAATACACATATGCATAGATCCATTCTTCCTCCTCATAAACAAGACAAAAGTACCCCAAGAAGACACACTAGGTCTAATAAAACCCTTACCAAATAAATCTTACAACTGCTCATTCACTTTCTTTAACTCAACAGAGACTATCTTATAGGGAGGAATAGAAATAGGCTTGGTGTATGGCTCAATATTAATGGAAAAATTAGTATCCTCGTTCGGAGGCATACCAGGTAAGTCCATAGAAAACACATCCTAGAACTCTCTGAAATACTCTAGTTGTTGGACTTTAGAAAATTTCCTGGAATTCTGATCTTTGGACCCAATAATACTCTTAGATAGGAGCCGTTTATTGGGGTATAAATGGTATGGTCTAGTTGTATACTAACCAGTGTTGGTTGGTGGGAGGGATTTTGGTTACTGGAATGGATATGACTTAGAAGTATGAGTCATATTGGTGGTTACAGATTATTTAGCTTCTTAACTTATTCTTAGACTTGGTTACTTAGGTTGGATCAGAGTATGAGTGGATCACCATGAGCCATAAGCCAGGGTATGGGTCATACCTAGGACTCATATGGTGGACGGTGTCTAAATATTCCTTGGGTTTAAATCTTCTAGGGGTACGAATTAAGGGTACAAATTGTATATGTAATGCCCCGAGTATGTACCCTGGGCGCTACACAGTGCTCATAATCCTGAAGGACCATAAGCTAACCTATGACTGGTACCTACTATAATAACTGAATAATAATACTATAGTATGCATAAATTAGGCAAAAATTATGCCATAAGGTTCAATATTATAATAAAACTAAATACGGTATAACAATACCAAAACTGAAACATCTATCTGAAAATACTCTAGTCGGAAAAAGCCTCTAAACTGTCTGAAATATGGAATTGATGGGAAAAGTACCCAACTAACTCTGACCTACTGAAATAAGGTGAACTACTAAAATAATCATCATGTCCTCGAACTAAAAGGACTTACCACTAACTCTGTCATCTAAATATTTGAACTTCTAAGTATGATCGGGATCCCATGCATCGGAACCTATGATATAAACTATCATAGCGCAAAAAAGATAGGTGTCAGTACTTTGAATGTACTGGTATGCAAAGTGAGGTAGGCTAAAATGCATGGGTTTATATGCATAAACAATACTAACTGAATGACATGAATATAACAAAATAAGAGTACATGTGTGAATACGTAAACTGTAACTGAGATCATGATAATACTGGATACTCAGTTCTAAATTACTGATTTACTAATATTTGAGTTAACTGATACAGTGTAGCTGATAACTAAGTGACTGTATCTGAAAGTATTGATCCTGTGGAACTATACTGAGTTTCGTACTAAACTTAGTGACTGTATCTGATAGTCCTGAATCTGTAGAACTGAACTGAGTTCTATTCTGAGACTGGAACTAAAACTAAGACTATGGGAGACAATCATCTAACCAAAAAGTCCCTTTCTGAATAGATTGGGGTCCAACCTGTAACCCCAGTTGGAAGGGTGTCAGTACTGTACCATGGGTAAAGACAAGCTGTGAGTTAGACCTCTCTGATAGGAAGCTCTTTCATTAACCCTCACTAGCAGGAAAACTCAAACGAGATATATCAACCCTAATCTGGTAGAAGGATATCTCAACCTACGCTGGCTATGTAGTTTTGTGACACAGGGATTGCTACTAAGGGATAAACCTTCTGCTGGCGAGAATGCCTCCATCCCTGGGTTCGCTTGGTGCTGAATCCTACTCTCAACTGAATAAAAACTGAACTGATTCCTAGTTCATACTATGCTTGACTGAACTGTTACTGATTATACTGTCTAACTTAATTGAAATGAGTTCACCGAGTTCCTTTGACTGACGGAATACTACTTAATTCTGTTAACTGACTAAATTTACTGAGGTATGAACTGAATACTAAACTAGAATAGACTGATACTGAGTCTACTAAGTTTTTCCTGAGTTTTGTAACTGACTAAGAGTACTACTGATTATAATATGACTGATACTATCCTGAGACTGACCATGGCTCTAGGTAATCAACTAAATTATTGGGTATTAAATCCCTCCAGGACTCGATAGCATAAATTATAAGACATGGCACAATCATAAAACATGATAAATAACTACTTGATCATCATTCACTCAGAGGGATATTCTGGCAAACACTAGCGTGACATGAACTTGTATACATGATAACATGATTTAATTTTGTTATTTAATTCTCATGAAAAACTCATCAAATACTTGGAAGGAATTGTATATGCACATAGTACTAATCAATACATGAGCATCACAATTTCAAGGCTTTAACATGAATTCACATGATACTACATACATAATAGTTGTTTCTACATAAATCTTGCACTTAATCATGGAATAGAAATCCATTTAACATTATAATCATGAATACACTTGAATCCAAATCATGGAAAATATGAAATCAATCTACTTGAAGTTTAAAAGAGTTCCTTGGACTCCAAGGGTGGAAGAAACCCTTGGATGAACACTTGACATAACTTGGTTGCTAAATTTTTGAAGAACAATGGTGGAAATCTTGAGCCTTGACCTTAAAATTAAATCAACTAGGGTTCTTGTTCTTGAGCAATTTTAGATAAAGTAAGTATATTTTTGCTCAATAAGGGCTGAATCTCATGTTTTAAGGCTGAATAGGGGTGGTAAAAAGACCCAAATACCCCTAAGGATGCGGTTTTTTAATTACTGGAAACCAAACTGTCGACACGTAGGACGATGCGCTATGTCATTGGCATTTATGCGATAGCCAATGCGCTGCATCAAGTCCGCATCGGTTTACCGGAAATTGCCACTAGGAGCCAAGGAAAATATTGATCGACACGATGACCACCGCACCGTTTCGAGATCACATTGATTCACTATTTTGGATTCCCAAACACAGTTCAAACGAGGTCCAAAAAATACGAAACTCATCCGGGAACACCTACTGTCATTCCTGATCATGAATCAACCTAAAGATTGAAATTTTAAGGTCATAAGAGTCGTGAAATAGAGTTTCCAACTTACGACGGCCAAAATAATACTAAGTCTGAATACTTAGCTAGAATTTTCTATGTCTGGGACCCCTTAACAAGCTTAAAAGACTAAGTTGAGCTTAGGATTTTGCGGGGTCTTACAATATCTCCCCCTTGGGAACATTCATCCTTAATGAGACTGATTAAACTGAGAATACTGATAGACTAGATTTAGACACTGGACATGCACAACTGAAGCATGATTTCATGACTGAAATTATTGATAAACTGAATTATCATACTAAACATGCATATTTGATGCATGAGTGTATAGCTAAACATGATTCATGAATGCATGATTGGGATTACTTATAATCTGAGTTTATAAACTAAACATGCATGTCTGATGCGTGAGTACGTGACTGAACTAATTCATGAATGCATGATTGAGTATGCAATGTTAATTGATACCAAGTTGGTAGCTATATTTGAACATGAGGCTGAGTAAATTCAAAGGAAAACTATTTCCTTGAGCTAAGTCTGAATTTGCGGAGAAGAGGTAAGGATACTTGGTATGCATGTCTGCCTCTACTTCCCAAGTAGCTCCCTCAACGAACTGATTCTGCCAAAGAACTTTGACTAGATGGACTTTTTTGTTCCTCAGTCTGCGAATCTGATAATCACAGATTTCAACTGGGATCTCTTCATAAGAGAGGCTATTTTGAATATCTATGCCTTCTATAGGTACTACGACTACTGGTTCACCTATGTATTTCTTTAGCAAGGAGACATGGAACACTGGATACACTGAAGCTAAGTTTGAAGGTAACTCAAACTCATAAGCTACCTTTCCAAAATGGATGAGAATTCAGTAAGGACCGACATATAGGGGACTGAGTTTCCCCTTCTTTCCAAAACTCTTCACTCCTTTCATAGGAGATATTTTCAAATACACCAAATCACCAATCTCAAACTCGAGATCCTTTTTGCGTACATTTGCATATGATTTCTGTCGGCTCTGAGCTGTCTTAAGCCTTTCCCTGATCAATTGAACTTTATCTAAGGTATCAAATACCAAGTCAGGCCCTACCACTGTGGTCTCACCTACTGAAACCAACCAATGGGAGATCTATACCTCATCCTATAAAGTGCCTCAAACAGAGCCATCTGAATGCTAGAATGATAGCTGTTGTTATATACAAATTCAATTAAAGGCAAGTGGTCATCCCAACTACCTTTAAAGTCTATCGCACATGCTCGTAGCATATCTTCTAAGGTTTGAATGGTCCTTTCTGCTTGACCATTTGTCTGAGGGTGAAAGGCTATACTAAGGTGAACTCGGGTACCAAGACCCTTTTGGAATGTCTTCCAGAAATAAGAGGTGAAATAGGTACCTCTATCTGAGATAATGGAAAACGAAACACCATGCAATCTGACCAACTCCCTGATATAGAGTTTGGCATAATCCTTAACTGAATAAGAGGTATGGACTGGTAGGAAATGATCCAATTTGGTCATTTTGTCTACAATGACCAAAACTAAATCATGCTGGCGACGAGTATGAGGTAAACCCATCACAAAGTTCATGTTCACTTCTTCCCACTTCCAGGTGGGTATACTGAACTCCTACATGGAACCACTTAGCTTTTGATGCTCGATCTTAACTTGTTGACATGTTGAGCACTTAGCCACAAACTCTGCAATGTCTTTCTTTATCCCACTCCACCAATAGATCTCCTATAAATCACGATATGTCTTAGTGACCCCTGGATGAACAGAGTAGCACATACCATACAATTCTGAAAGAATTAGCTATCTCAAATCATCTAAATCTGGCACACATAGTTAACCCTGGAAGTGAAACATACCTTTTTTCTCTTGGGAGAAAACCTCTACCTTCTAATCTCTGACTGATTTCTTTAACTTAGCTAGACTGGGATCCCTATCCTGCTCTTCCTTCATCTCAGAAACTAGGGATGATTATAAACTACTCTGTACCTATACACTACCTTCTGATGAATTAACTAAGCAAACACCTAGTTAGGCAAGCTGATGAACTTCCTGAGCTAACTTCTTCTTACTATCCCAGATATGAGCAACACTACCCATAGCATCCTATTGAGAGCATCAGCCGCTACATTGGCTTTGCCTAGATGATACAGGATCCTCATGTCGTAGTCTTTGAAAAAATTCAACCACCTTCTCTGACGAAGGTTTAAATCTTTCTGAGAGAACATATACTGCAGGATCTTATGGTCTGTGATCACATTAATGTGCACACCATACAAATAGTGCCTCCAAATCTTTATGGAAAATAGTACTGCTGCTAACTCAAGATTATAAGTAGGATAGTTCTTTTCATGGGGCTTAAGCTGTCTAGATTCATAGGCTAAGACCTTACCTCTCTACATCAAAACACACCCCAAATCAACTCTGGAGGCATCACAATATATCACAAACCTATCTGAACCATCTGGTAGGGTCAAAACTGGAGCTGTAGTGAGTCGAGTCTTCAAATTCTTGAAACTCTTTTCATAAGAATTTGACCACTGGAATTTGACTTTCTTCTGAGTTAATCTGTACATAGGGGATGCAATAGATGAAAATCCCTCAACAAACCATCAGTAATAGCCATCCAAGACCAAGAAACTCCTGATATCTGATGTAGATGGGTCTAGGTCAGTTTCTCACTACTTCGATCTTTTAAGGATCAACTCTAATGCCATCATAAAAAATAATATGGCCAAGGAAGTCTACTGACCTTAGCCAAAATTTGCACTTACTGAATTTGGCGAATAATTAATGGTTTCTGAGATCCTGTAATACTATTCTGAGATGGCTTACATGATCATGCTCACTGCAAGAGTAGAAAAGAATGTCATCTATGAAAACTATGATGACCATGTCCAAGTACTTCTTGAACTCACGGTTCATGAAGTCCATGAAAGCTGCTGGGGCATTGGTAAGTCCAAAGGATATGACTAAGAATTCGTAGTGAGCATACCAAGTTCTAAAAGCTATCTTTGGGATGTCACATTCTCTGACTTATAGATGATGATATCCTGATCTGAGGTCTATTTTAGAAAAGTAACTGGCGCCCTGAAGTTGGTCAAATAAGTCATCGATTCGGGGAAGTGGGTACTTGTTCTTGATCGTAACTTTATTTAGCTGATGGAAGTTAATACATATTCTGAGAGAACCGTCATTCTTACGTACGAATAAGACTGGGGCACTCCATGAGGACACACTGGGTCTAATGAATCCCTTATCTAGGAGATTCTTTAGCTATTTTTTTAATTCTCTGAGTTCTGCAAGTTCCATTCTATATGGAGGGATAGATATGGGCTGAGTATCTGGAAGAAGGTCTATTCTAAAGTTGATTTCTCTTTCGGGAGAAAATCCAGGAATATCTTCGGGAAACACAGTTGGGAATTCACATGCTACTGACACTGATTCAAGAGTAAGGCTTTCTGAACTAGAGTCCTGGACTCGAACGAGATGGTAGACATATCCCTTAGATATCATTTTTATCACCCGAAGGTATGAAATAAGCTGACCCTAGTGTGCTAAAGTACTACCCCTCCATTCTAGGACGGGCTCATTCGGAAACTAAAACTGGACAATTCTATTTCTGCAATCGACTGAGGCATAGCAGGAATGAAGCCAATCCATATCGAGAATGACATCAAAATCAGTCATCTCTAATTTAACTAAGTCTGCTAAAGTGACTTTCTGAGATATCATAATTGGACAGTTCCTGTATACTCACTGGGATATGATTGATTTACCCACTAGGGTAGAGACTGAGAAAGGCTCTGCTAGAATTTTGAGATTGACTCCAAAATCAACAGCTATATATGGAGTAACAAAGGACAACTTGTAAAATTCCAGTGACCACATTAGGAGAACTCTCCTGATACTGTCGGGTCTGAAGTCCATAGTGTCTATATGGGCGCTGCCCACTGGTGGCACTAGATGCGGCACCCTACTGATTCGGGTGACCAGACTAAGATGGGGACAATTATGCTAACTTTGAGAATCCACCTGAGGACACTGTCTGACCTTGTGGTCTGGATTGCCACATTCAAAACACACATAACTGCCAGGTCTGCAGATACCTTGGTGGTTTATGCTACATTTCATACAAAGGGGATTGGTTCGGGTACTGCTAACATTATCCTGGGGTTTAGGGCCTGACGCCCTACTATGTTTCCTTCTCTAAATCTTGGCACAAGAGCACTAGATGAGGACAGAGCTGGCACTGATGATTTTGGGAAGAACTGAGAATGATTCCTACCCTCTGACTTAGGCTGAGTAAAGTTAAAACTACCTGTTCTCGTTCTCTTATTCTCCCTCTCCTTCTATTTATTATTATCTCCTCTATTTGTTGAGCATAGACCATGAGCCTGGATATGTCTGTATCCTTAATCAACATTATGGTCCTATACTCCTTAACCACACTATTAGACACGCTAGGCATAAACTTACTTATCTTAGATCTGCTATCTGCTACCACATGAGGAGTGTATCTGGTAATTGAGTAAACTTAAGATAATATTCTTGTACCATCATGTTTCCCTACTTTAGATTTATAAACTCCAAAACCTTTACTTCCCTCAAATCTAGCGAGAAAAACCTATCCAGGAAAGCAACAACAAACTCCTCACATTTTATGGGCCCTATATCTGCGACCCTTTCTGCTTTCCACTGTTTGAACCATGAGTGGGCCACATCCTACAACTAATATACGACCAACTCAACACTCTCAACAGTAGTCATACCCATAATATCTGTAACTTTTTGCACCTAATCAAGAAACTCCTGAGGGTCCTTATCTGACTTAGACCCAGTAAAAGATGAAGGGTTCATTTGGGTGAAATCCTGAATCCTAGAAGTAATAGTATTATCCACTGGGTTGGCCGGAATAATAGCTGGACGTTTATTCTGGGCTTCCATAGAATGAGCTAGGGTGGTGAAAGCTACTCTGAATTCAGCATGGGAGACGTGTTCATCCAGAAGATTTGGCTGGATAGGATGGGGTTCTAGATGGTATCCCATTCTTATTCTCTTAGTCCTCTTTGGAGGTATATTCTATATAAAAAAGGAAAATTTGGATTAGACAGGGAGTTTAACTGGAACTCATGCTCACTCGCATGGCATGAATACTGAAAGAAGGGAAACTTTTCCTAAAACACCTTGCAACCTCCAATTCATAAGTGTGGCACGCTATACATCCATGCACAAGATTCTTCTAGATTCTACTTTCAGACTTCCTAGGACTCTGTTGAACTTTAGGCTCTAATACCAAGTTTGTAACGCCCTGGGTCTGTACCTCGATGCTCATAATCCCGAAGAACCACAAGCTAACCCATGACTGGTACCTGCTGTAAAAACTAAATAATAATACCATATTATGCATAAATTAGGCGACAAACGTGCCATAAGGTTCAATACTATATTAAAACTGAATGCGGTATAACAATACTAAAACTGAAACATCTGTCTGAAAATACTCTAGTCTAAAAAATCCTCTAAACTATCTGAAATATGGAGTTGATGGGACAAGTCCCCAACTAACTTTGAACTACTAAAATAAGCTAAACTATTGAAATAATCATCATATGCTCAAACTAAGAGGACTCACCACTAACTCTCTCAGCTGAATATCTAAACTTCTAAGTATGATCAGGTACCCGTACATCTGAACCTATGATATAAAACATCATAGCGCAAAAGAAAGGTATGTGTCAGTACTTTGAATGTACTGGTATGCAAAATGAGGTAGGCTAAAATACATTGGTTCATATGCATGAACAATACTGACTGAACGACATGAATATAACTGAATAAGAGTACATACGTGAATATGTATACTATAACTGAGATCGTGATAACACTGGATACTGAGTTCTGAATTATTGATTTACTAATATCTGAGTTTACTAATACTGTGTAGATTATAATTGAGTGACTGTATCTGACAATATTGATCCCGTGGAATTATACCGAGTTCTGTACTGAATTAAGTGACTGTATCGACAGTCCTGAATCTGTAGAGATGAACGGAGTTCTATTCTGAGACTGGAACTGAAATTAAGACTGTGGGAGGTAATTATCTAACCGACATACCCCTTTATGAATAGATTAGGGTCCAACCTATAACCCCAGTTGGAAGTGTGTCAGTACCGTGCCATGAGTAAAGACAAGATGTGAGTTAACTCTCTCTGACAGGAAGCTCTTTCATCAACCCTCACTGGAAGGAAAACTCATACGATATGCATCAACTCTAATCTGGTAGGAGGATATCTCAACCTACGTTGGCTATATAATTCTATAATACATGGATTACTACTAAGGGTTAAACCCTCTGCTAGCAGGAATGCCCCTATCCCTGGGTTCACTCGGTGCTGAATCCTACTTCCAACTGAATAGACATTGAACTGATTCCTAGTTCATACTAGGATTGACTAAACTATTACTGATTATACTGTATAACTAAAATGAACTAACTTTACTGAGTTCCGTTGACTGATGGAATACTACTGAATTCTATTAATTGACTGAATTTACTTAGGTCTGAACTGAATATTGAACTGGACTGGACTGATACTGAGTTTTTTCTGAGTTCTGTAACTGACTGAGAGTACTACTGATCGTGACATGGCTGATACTATCCTGAGACTGACCATGGCTCTAGGTAATCAACTAAATTATTGGGTATTAAATACCTCCAGGACTCGATAGCATAAATTATAAGACATGGCATAATCTTGAAACATGATAAATAACTACATGATCATCATTCATTCATTGGGACATTCTGGCAAACACTTGCATGACATGAACTTGAATACATGCTAACATGATATAATTTTGTTATTTAATTCTCCTGAATAACTCATCAAATACTTGAAAGGCATTGTATATGCACATAGTACTAATCAATGCATGAGCATCACAATTTCAAGGCTTTAACATGAATTCACATGATACTACATACATAATAGTTGTTTCTACATGAATCTTGCAATTAATCCTGGAATAGAAATCCAATCAATATTATAATCATGAATACACTTGAATCCAAATCATAGAAAACATGAAATTAAGCTACTTGAAGTTTAAAAGAGTTTCTTGGACTCCAAGGGTGGAAGAAACCCTTGGATGAACACTTGACATACCTTGGTTGCTAAATTTCTGAAGAACAATGGTGGAAATCATAGCCTTGGCTTTGAAATTAAATCACCTAAGGTTCTTGTTCTTGACCAATTTGAGAGAAAGTAAGTATATTTTTCTCAATAAGGGATGAATCTCATGTTTTATGGCTAAATAGGGGTGGTAAAAAGACCTTAATACCCCTGAGGATACCACTTTTTAATTACTAAAAACCAGACTGTCGATGCGTAGGATGACACATCGCGTTATTTCCATTAATACGATAGCCAACACGCCGCGTTGAGTTCATGTCAGTTCACTAGAAATTTCCATTGAGAGCCAAGGAAAATTTTGATCGGCGCTATAGCCGATGCATCGTGCTGAGATAGCATCGATTGACTGTTTTGGATCCCCAAACGTGGTTCAAACGAGGTCCAAAAAATATGAAACTCGTCCGGGAATACCTAATGACGTTCATAATCCTGAATCAACCTAAAGATTGACATTTTAAGGTCATAAGAGTCATGACATAGAGTTTCCAACTTACGACAGCCAAAATAATACTAAGTCTGAATACTTAGCTTGAATTTTCTAAGTCTGGGATGCCTTAGCAAGCTTAAAAGACTGAGTTGAACTTAGGATTAATTGGGGTCTTACAGTATGATGTCAATATGACTTAGTTGGATTAGTCATATGCTGGACAGTGTTTGATCCAAGGGTTAAGTCCAGGATAATAGTGAAGGATACCAATTGTATCAGAGGGTACGACTCATGTGGGTCAGTCGTATCCCAGTGATGGAATTTTGGTGCAACTTAAGTGGGGGTATTATAGATATTTCTCCACTTATCCTAATATGGTCCTATGACTTCTAACCTACTTTGGAGGGTATTTACCCTATTATTCCATTTATTAACACTTAGAAACTCTTCGAAACACTCTAAAATTCTCTCAAGAGTGTTTGGTCAAGGAAAACTAGGGTTTCAGCTAGAGAATTGATTTGGGATTTGTCTTGGTGATTTTTTTCCATCATCATCTTGGTTTAATGCATATTTCTCTTCCCTCATTGTTAATTTTATCTAAAGTCCTGGTTTTATGAATGTTTCCAAGATTTCATTAATTATATGATTTTGGTTTTCAAATATGAATTGGGGTTTTGATTTTAAATGGTTGGTTATGGTTTCCCATGGTTTTAATTATACTTTTATATGCATTAATAGTTGTTTTGGATAATTGGATTGCATGAGAATGGTTTAATGATAATTAAAATTAGTTTTGGTCATATTACGCACCCAATGTGTTTGACAAAATGCTAATAAAGATATGTTCATTGCATTGGCTACTTTAATAGAACTCTTGCATGTTTTAAAACTTGGTAAAGGAATTATATATGGTTTAAATGGATTGTAATGGTAAAAGGTTAAATAGTTATGCTCTTCAGGAATATAGAACTCCTCTAAGTGGTTCAATATGTTAAATAAAAGGGTACTTGAAAGTCCCCTCAAGCTTTTTAATGATTGGATATGGATGATACTTGCAAGTAAGGGTTGGTATGACGATACCAATATCAATGGCCTTGGTTAATAAATGGATAATAGTTTGGTTATTTGAAAATTAGTTTTAATTGGGCAACAATGGCAGGATATGTAGCAAAACTGTGGAAGGTGAAGCTTTGGAGGGAACCAAAACTAGAACATCATATTTGCCGAAATGAGATTGGTTTTAGTGACCGTGCGCATGATGTCACACTATATTTAGGGGATGTACTAGTCATCCCAAGGGTTTCTTCCTTGGTGGTGCGACTACACATACTGAGGCCCTTTCAACATAGGGACCTGAGCCTATTTTGCTCGTGGGTGGTGGTTTAAGATGGAAAAGCTACACAATGTAGGTAAAGGTTTTAATGGCATGTTAAACTCAGTCCCTTTTCCTAGCATGGTTATATATATGTATGGTTTTGTGCATATGGATGGTTTTACTTAGTTTTATAAATGATAATATTTTATCCTTACCCTGAGATCATGCTAAAGGTCACTCGCTAACCCCATCTACTTGTGAATGTATACCCACGCTATGCAGGAATCGACCGTTCTACTACTCCTACATAGTTATTGACTTAGGGACAACGTTTGGACTGAAGTGGTGAGCTTTCATCCTTTTAGAATGCTCTATTTCTTATTATGGATATTTCTAGATATTTTGGTTTTATTTTGGATATTGGTTTTGTCTATGGTTAGGGGCATGTCCCATTCGGATTTCATTACTTTTTTAGTTAGAGACTTTATGATACTTCTTTGGGTTAAAATGAACGGGATTGTTATATGTGTTGTCCTTAGCATTGGAATAAGTTGGGAGGCTGGCATCATCAGACATAATTTCTCATTATTCCATCATATTTTATTTTGGGATTAATTATATTATGTCTTGGAATATCTTTGGTTATGGCCTGGTTTATGGATCTTTTTTTGGTATGGTTGGATTATTGGTGTGGTTTAGTTGGACTTGTTTGGGTTGGTCACAGTTGTGATGTTTTCCCAGAGTCTTTATAAGAGCTGTTATACTATCTTGTTTCATGCTCGAAAGTCAACCAACTCAGGACAGGTGACTGGAGATTGGGTTGGCTAATGAGGGTAGTCTCTGGTACTAGTTGAACATAGGATACCCATTACGACAAGGCCCAAGGATGGGTTATGTCAAGTTAGTATCAGAGCCTAGGTTCATGGTCAATTAGGAGTCCACAAAGTTGTGTCGAGTAGAGTCTCTTTTAGGGGTGTGTAGTGCGCCACACTCATAAGAGAGAGTGAGAGAGAGGCTACAAGACATTTACTAATGTTTTACTTTCTTGGTATACTATTTTAAAGCATGGAGTCTTAGTCCTTGAATTTTCTTTAATCCTTGTTTGTTTTTCTTTCAGATCATGCCTCACAGATCTGGTAGATAAGAAAATTCTTTTATCCCATCTGGGGGTAATGCTGAAGGGGTGCATCCTACTTTTAGGGTTCATCTTTGATCTCACGGTCCCATCTCTGATGGTTCTGGAGTTCCACTAGTTACTACTATTCCTCCTCAAGGCGAGGTGACTAATGTGGAATTCAGTCAGTCTATTTATGCTATTGCTAAATTGGTTGCTTCTCAAGCTGAGTGGGGTGTGTTTGGTGCTTTGTCTACTGAGGCCACAATGGTTGGAAAACTTATGAAGATGGGTCCTCCCACTTTTTCTAGAGTGAAGGTGGAGAAGGATCCACAAGGCTTCTTGGATGAAAAGGAGAAGATATTTTGGGTGATGCAGGCTACCAATGTGGATGGGGTAAATTTTGCAGCTTATTAGCTCAATGAGGTTGTATATCAGTGGTATGAAGAGAGGGATAGGGATAGAGGAGATGTGGAGGAGTCACTCTTATGGGATGACTTCTCTGGTACTTTTTTGGATTGTTTGTTTCCCCAAGAGTTGAGGGAAACAAAGATGGAGGAGTTTGTGAACCTCAAGTAGGGAAAGATGTCTGTCAAGGAATATGCCTTGAAGTTTCACCAATTTTCAAGGTATGCTCCTGATTTAGTGGCTGACATACGAGCTAGAATGAGGAAGTTTGCGTTTAGGTTGAATCAGGATCTGATTTTGGAGAGCAAGACTTCCTTGATGATTAAGAATATGGACATCTCTAGGTTGAATATTCATATGCAGTAAGTGGAGGATGAAAAGAGGCAGCAGGTGGAGTTTGGAAAATCGACAGGGTAAGAAGAATAGGTTTTCTGATAAGGGAGGTGTTTAGTCTCAGGATAGTCGATATGGTGGCAAGTGGTGGAAAAATAAGTGGGGGAGTTCTAGTTTCTACTCTTCTGCTAGTGCTTTTTACTAGTTGAGTGATAGGCATCATCTCGGGTAGGGCTTGGTTGTATGTTGATGCAGCATGGGAAGGTGATTGCCTATGCTTCTAGGCAGTTGAAGGTGTATGAGAGGAATTATCCTACTTATGATTTGGAGTTATTGGCGGTTGTGTTTTCTTTGAAAATATGGCAGCATTATTTGTATGTTGTTCACATGGATATCTTCTTTGATCATAAGAGTCTACAATATATGTTTACCCAAAAAGAGGTTAATCTCAAGCAGAGTAGATGGCTTGAGCTTCTCAAGGATTATGATATGAGTCTTATCTATCACCCAGGTAAGGCTAATGTAGTTGTTGATGCTCTTAGCAGGTTATCCATGGGGAGTTTGGCTCATATGGAGTAAGGAAGGCGGGAATTAGTAAGGTATATTCACCGCTTGGATAATCTTGGACTTCACCTCTTGGATTCCAAGGATGGTGTTGTGGTGGTGCAAGAAGTGGTTTGATCATCTCTTGGTGTAGAGATTCAGGATAAGAAAGTGCTAGATCCTATCTTGATAAAAATCAATAGTGATGTTGGTGGGCAAAAGGTAGTGGTGTTTGAGATCGGTGGTGATGGTACTTTATGGTACCAAGGGAGGTTGTGTGTTTCTAATGTAAATGGGTTAAGACAAAGGATTTTAGATAAGGCACACGAGTCACGCTATGCTGTTCATCCTGGCTTAACTAAGATATATTATGATCTCAAGAAGATCTATTGGTGGAATGGCATGAAGAGGGATGTGGTTGATTTCGTGGCCAATTGCATGGTGTGTCAATAGGTTTAGGTTGAGCACATAAGGCCAGAAAGGTTGTATCGAGAAATTGATTTACCTGAATGGAAGTGGGAAATGATCAATATGGACTCCTTTACCGATCTTCCTTGGTCTCGGAATCAATATTATTCAATTTGGGTCATCATGGATAGGATGACTAAGTCTGTTCATTTTTTGCCAGTGGTGACTACCTTCTCAGTGGAGGATTACGTGATACTGTATCTTTCAGAGATTATGAATCTGTATGGGGTGCCTTTTATGATTATTTCTGACCATGGCATGTTGCTTACGTCTCATTTTTGGCGGTCTTTTCAGAGAGAATTGGGGACTAAGGTGAGTCTGAGTACTGTTTTTTATCTTTAGACGAATGGGCAAGAAGAGAGAACTATTCATACACTGGAGGATATCCTTGGGCCTATGTGATTAATTATGGTGGCAATTGGGTTGAGCATCTATCTTTGGTGGAGTTTTCTTACAACAATAGCTATCATTCTAGTATTGGTATGGCCCCTTTTGAGGCATTGTATGGTAAAAGGTGTAGATCTCCTATTGGTTTGTTTGAGCTTGGTGAGGCAGACATGTTTGGTACGGATTTGGTTTACTAGGCTATGGAGAAGGTGAAGGCGATTTGGGATAGGCTTAAGGTTGCCAAAAGTCCCCAAAAGTCCTATTCGGATGTTAGGTATAGAGACTTGGAATTTAAGGTTGGGATAAGGTTTTCCTCAAGGTATCTCCCATGAAGGGAGTAGTGCAGTTTGGAAAAAAGGAGGAGCTCAATCCCCGTATATTAGTCCTTATAAGGTTTTGCAGAGAGTTGGTAATATTGCTTATGAGATGGAGTTTTCTTCTAACTTGGGCTTGGTTCATCCGGTATTTCATGTTTCTATGTTGAGGAAGTGCATTAGTGATCCTCTCTGGCTGTTTCTTTGGATGGACAGAGTATCACTAATTATTTGTCTTATGAAGAAGTCCAATTGAGATCTTGGATAGGTAGGTTCGTCAATTGCGGACCAAGGATGTGGCTTCGGTTAAGGTTCTTTGGCAGAACCATAATGTGGAAGAAGCTACATAGGAAGAAGAAGAGGACGTGAAGTCCAAATATCTACATTTGTTTTCTGCTCCTAGGATTCATACAGAAGGTATATGTCTTCAACATATATTTATTTTCAAAGTTTGTTAAAGAAGAGATTTATATCTTTGCCTCTTTGTTTTCGTACTTTGTTAAAGATTAGGAATATGTTTGATAACATAAAGAAAATTACTCTTGTGTGTGGTTGCCCCTACCTTATCCGTCTTCGGGGACAAATGTTCCTAGTTGGGGAGACTAAAACATCATAGTTGCTGGACTATAGAAAATTTCCTGGAATTCTGATCTCTGGACCCAATACGACTCATGGATACAAGTCATATGTTGGGGTATGGATGGTATGGTCCATTCATATACTGACCAGTGTTAGTTGGTGGGATGGATTTTGGTTACTAGAATGGGTACGACTTAGGTGTACGAGTCGTATTGGTGGTTATAGATCATTTTATTCCTTAACTTAATCTTAGACTTGGTTACTTAGGTTGGATCTGAGTAAGAATGGCTCACCATGAGCAGTAAACCAGGGTACGAGTCGTACCTAGGACTCGTATGGTGGACTGTGTCTAAATCTTCCTTGGGTTTAAATCTTCCAGGGTACAAATCGTATAATGTCAATACGACTTGGTTGGATGATTTGTATGCTGAATAGTGTTTGATCTAAGGGTTGAGGCAAGGATACTAGTGAAGAATTCCAATCGTATCGGAGGGTACGACTCGTGTGGGTCAGTCGTATCCCTGTGATGGGATTTTGGTGCAACTTAAGTAGGGGTATTCTGGACATTTCTCCACTTATCCTAATATGGTCCTATGACTTCTAACCTACTTGGGAGGTTATTTACCTTATTATTCCATTGATTAACACTTAGAAACTCATCTAAACACTCTAACATTCTCTTAAGAGATTTTGGACAAGGAAAGCTAAGGTTTTATCTAGAGGATTGATTTGGGGCTTGGCTTGGAGATTTCTTTCCATCATTATCTTGGTATAAGGCATGTTTTCCTTCCCTCGTTGTTAATTTTATCTAAAGGCATGATTTTATGAATGTTTCCATGATTTCATTGATTGTATGATTTTGGTTTTCAAATATGAATTAAGGGTTTTGATGTTAAATAGTTGATTATGGTTTCCCATGGTTTTAATTATTCTTTTATATGTATCAATGGTACTTTTGGACAATTGGATTGCATGGGAATGGTTTAATGGTAATTGGAATAGGTTTTGGTCATATTATGCCCCCAATGTGTTCGACAAAATGCTTATAAAGATATGTTCATTGCATTGGCTATTTTAATGGAACTCTTGCATGTTTTAAAACTTGGTAAAGGAATTATTCATAGTTTAAATGGCTTGGAAGGGTAAAAGGATAAATGGTTTTGCTTATGGGGAACATGGAAGTCCTCCAAGTGGCTTAATATGGTAAATGGAAGGGCACTTGAAAGTCCCATCAAACCTATAAATGGTTGGCTATGGATGATACTTGCAAGTAAGGGTTGGTATGACGATACCAATATCAATGGACTTGGTTAATAAATGGATAATGGTTTGGTTATTTGGAAATTGGTTTTAATTGGGCAATAATGGCGGTATGTGTAGCAAATCCGTGGAAGGTGGAGGTCCTGAGGGGACCAAAACTGGAAACTCATATTTGCCGATATGAGGTTGGTCTTGGTGACCGTGTGCATGATGTCACACTATATTTAGGGGATGTACTAGTCATCCCAAGGGTTTCTTACCTTGTCATACGGCTACACACATTGGGGCCCTTTCAGCAGGGGGAACTGAACCCATATGGACCCTGGGTGGTTTAGGACGGAAAAGCTACACAACCCAGGTGAAGGTTTTAATAGCATGCTAAACCTCCTTTTCCCGGCATGGTTATATATGTGTATGGTTGTGTGCCTATGGATGGTTTTACTTGGTTTTATAAATGAGATTATTTTATCCTTACACTAAGATCATAATAGTGATCACTCCCTAACCCCGTCTACTGGCAGTTGTATACCCATGCTATGCAGGAACCGACCGTTCTACTCCTCCTACATAGTTATTTACTCGGGGACAACATTTGGACTGAAGTGATGGGCTTCCATCCTTTTAGAAGGCTCCATTTTATGTTATGGATATTTCTAGACATTTTTGTTTCATTTTGGATATTGGTTTTGGCAATGGTTGGGGGAATATCCCAGCCGGATTTCATTACTCTTTTGGTTAGAGGCTTTGTGGTACTTTTATGGGTTGGAATATGCGGGATCGATATAGGTGTCAGCCTTGGCATTGGAATAAGCTGGGAGGCAGGCATTATCAGACATAATTTCTCACTGTTCCGTCATATTTCATTTTGGGATTAATTATATTATGGCTTGGAACATCTTTGGTTATGACCTTGTTTATGGCCCTTGTTTTGGTATGGTGGATTATTGGTGTTGGATGGTTGGACTCGGTTTGGTTGGTCATGGCTGTGATGATTTCCTAGAGTATTTATGTGAGCTTTTACACTATCTTGTTACATGCTAGGAATTTATCCAACTGAGGGCAGACGGCTAGAGGTTGGGGTGGGTAATGGGGGTAGTCTCCGAACTTGGTCGGACTTGGGATTCCTATTACGATAAGGCCCCAGGGTGGGTCATGTCATTCTCTAACTACTTGAATAGAATCTAAGAGACACAGTGAAACAACACTAGTATCGTAAACATAGGCTAAATAAGAAATACTTCCCTTCTCTACCATATAACGAACACATAGAAACGATATAACCCTCCTTCAGGCCTAAACTAGGAGTACCTTTCTATGACAACCTTGGCATACCTGAAGTAGCTAAATTACGGTCTTGTAAAAAGATTCTAGAATTCCATGATAAAAAGCCAACCAATCCATACCCAAGATAACATCAAAATCAATAATATCTAGGATAATCAAGTCTACCAAGTCTCACGCCTTGCAAAGGTCACTGCACATGATTCATTACACCCGATCAATCACTAAAGAATCTCTTTCTAGGTAGACACATGAATAGGCATAGCAAGACACTCATATGTAGCATTAAAACCAGTAGCAAAGTATGTAAGAACATAGGAGAATGTATACCCAAAGTCAAATAATATAGAAGTAGAATAATGGCAAATTGAGATGATACCTGTGACAACATCATCAGAGGCCTCTGCATCAAGTCTCCCTGGTATAGCATAATACTGTATATGCCCACTCCCAGACTGAGCAACCCTACATCCACTACCACAAGCTCCCCGAGATATGCCTCAAACACTTCTTGTTCCACCTCTGCCACTTTATAAAACACCTCTGACTATAGATGTAAGAGTAGTCAAAGTTGAGCTTGAGAACCATGTTGGGCAATACCCAATGCATACTGAGGATAGTCCCTTCTAAAATGACCAAACTCCTCACATACATAACACTTTCTAGTACCCGACTCACGTTTAGGGGACCTAAAAGAACCAGAATATCCTTCTTAACTCGATGATTAGAAACTGGAGACTCTAATCGCATGACCTTACCTCTAGTTACCTAAATCCTCAGAAACCATAGACCTACTATTTGAACCCTGTAAAGCTGCCTGAAATAGCTTATCATGATAACTGTGAACAGCTCTACCTGATAAATTCCTACCTCGAGAAACATATCTACTGAGCTCACCTTGTCGATGAATCTTTTTAGCATTGCTACTAATTTTAGTACCTTATTAAATCGACTCAATCAACTTAACATGCTTTATAATACTCTAGAAAGAGGATCTTAAAACAATTATACGTGTTATATCCCGCTGATAATAACCAGCCAAGCCCATGACAAACTTTCTAATCCTCCCTGAATTGGTGGAGATAAGGGCAATGGCATATCTAGATAGTGCATAAGAATATGTCTCATACTCCGCAATAGTCATGGAACCCCACTCCAGGTGATCAAACTCATTTTTCATTTGATCCCCACTCCAGACAGAACCATGCTAAAATGACTCACATAGCACTACTAAAAATAGAGAAAAGTAAGCAACATCTAGTGACTTATTCATATAGTATGATAACAAAATAAAGTTATCGACTGATCCTTAAAACACTCATTTTGTCATCTGTTTTGAAGGAAAACACTAGCAAAGAGACTTGCAAATTCCAGCCGGTAGCCTTAAAATATAGATTATAACCAATAACGGATGTGATAACATGGTTTGTTTTAATATTCAACACACTAGTCAACTCATTGGTCACTACATATTTGCATTTTGGCATTGATCCATATAATAAAGAGAATAACAGGTTGTGGCTACTTTATAACATATAAAACTTATTACTGTATATCAAATGGTTACTTTATGAAATCTTTCAAAATTATTTTGAACTTCAAATAAAAATGAAGGGGTACAAGAGAAAATATTGGTTTTGATCATAATAAACGCCAAAAGTACATTTTATTTTTTCTTATAAACAAGCTTAAAAAGAATGATAATGACAAAATCTTAAAGATGAAGACAAATGCTTCTGAGGCTATGCTGCTACCAGTTAATAAAACATTATTAATAGAAAACAAAAGGATTTATTTCTTAATCCTTTGTAAATAAAAGTGTGAAGGAAACATTTTTAGGAGAATATACTCAATTACAAAGCCATTCGAATCACAATACTCATAGAAGAGGGACATTCAATCTCGACTAATACCGAGTGCAAAATAACACTATATTCTCCTTATTAATAAACAATCATTCTAAGAAACGTAACATTATCAACTTCAAATAATCATATTTAGCCCTTCCACTAAAGTAAAATCATGCACAAATTTAACAAAATCCCAATCGTGATAAAATTCATACTATAGACAAAATGCCATTTTAGAGAAGAATAAGTCAAAGAAACGAGGCCTTTACTTTTTATGGAGAAATACACCAAGGAATTAAATCTTCATCAGGATTCACTTCTCACCGCCCCTAAAAAGAAACTCAGATTTACCAAACTAGGAATTCTAGCTCGAAGATAAGCTTTATAGAATCGTTGACACTGAAATCTGTAATCGATAGCAAAATACTACACTTTTTGGAGTCCCAGATATCCAATCTCTCTAATGTTCTCCACCAGATCAATGAAATAGTGAGTTTATTTATAGGGAAGCTTAGAATTTGATTTCTCCCAATTTGGGCGATGTGGTAAAAAAGGCTTGAGGGGAGATTTCGAGAATTTATGAGGGTTTTTCAAATTTTGAATTAGGATAATGTTTCATAGATCATGAATTGTACTAATTAGTACAAAATAGGATAAACAATGGGAGTAAAAAAATTGGGGTGTGTATGGAAGTTCAAAATTCTTCCCAATCCAATCAGAAATGCCACACATGTACTTGTATAGTACGAAATTCATGATATTGATGGGAATATTAGATCACAAGGAGGATATTATCATTCGAATGGACATATTGATGATTCCAAGTTCTTCTAAAAACTAGATATCTTAGCATAGCCAACTTAACAACTTCATACAAATAGAGAGAAGCGAGAGCGGGGAGGAAAAAATAGGGTTTTGATGGTTGTTACTAGTAGTTAATATTGTTCGGTGTTGTTGGTTTACCAATGTTGATATCATTTGTATTTTTATTACACGTAATTGCTATTGTTATTCTTTAGTTGTGAAGAAGGGTTGAATGTTTCGACCGGGTCATACAATTTTTTAAAGGGAATGCATTGGGCGGTTGTTTATTGTTGGGCCTAGATTTGGATAATATTAGGATTTAGAAAGATTAGGAATTATTCTATTATATAAATAGCCTAATTGGTTGGGACCTTAGCTATTTTATTTAAATTTTAGCCACATTTATAATCAATTGACTAATTGCATTGCAATTATGGTTGATTTGATTTTAATTTTGGCCATTTTACTAAATTAGGTATATAAATCAGAATTTGATATGAACTATAGACCAATTTAATCCCAATTTCTTGATTTAATAAAATCAATAAATATTTCCATTTTTTAAGAACAAATACATTTAAATTAAGATTCACTTGTTTGAATTAATTTTTAAGATGAGTCTCGATAAAAAATCCAGTTTTTGATAAAATAATTATTTGAGTAACAAAAATCTTATGATATCGTACACACGATTACCAAAATGCATAATCGCTACTTAAAATTACAAACTTAACCCCAAAATATTGTTTTAGAAATTCTTTACCTAGATAAAATGAATATTTTGTGTTTTTATTTAAAACCAAAGCAACTCAGAATTAAACCTAGTCGTGGAGGAAAAAAATTAGGTATCAATAACAGCCCCCTCGCTTTTGATAGGGTGAATACAAGTAACCTGGGCAAAGAGAGTTTGACGCTCCTAATTTGTCCGACCATAAATTCATTTCTCAAAAGTGGTTGGTCTTCACATGAATTTTCAAAGAATTATGGTTGGACCATAGAATTGGATTTCCTACATATCTTAGGTTGTATGAGAATTTAGGCCACTTGTAGTTCATAAAGCATTATTTTAAGAACGATTTTTAAGGAAATAACAAGCTATCCATATTTTAAACTTTTGTGAATTTTAAAAGCTGGGGGATATAAGGAAATTGGAGGGAGGTGGAATGCAATCAAGTTTTCAACATAAAGCCCAACCCACATATTCTCGAGACTCTAGGAATCAGACTGCTTGTAGTTTGACTCGATTGATAGAAAATATATTTTTATGCTAAGACAATCTTTTGCTCAGGATAGGTGATAAGCAATTGATCTTGCGAGAAAAGGCTTATAATTATCACAATTACAAATGTGGGGCACTAAAAAAGTGTAAATATGAGATACATGGATATAGTTCTCAAAGTTCTAGGTGTATGGTCAACCAAATTTGGAGGAAAAAGAAAGTCACTTTTGATGTGGGTCTAGAAGTACTTCGAAAGTGAAACTAAAACAAAATATACCAAATACCCAAATTTTTCCTATAGGGATGTAGTTTGATAGCGGTGGAAGTGTCCTTTAGCTTGTGTCCAGAGAGTTTTCTATTCCTCTTCAAACTATGTCCCAGTTTGCTTCTAAGAAATAGTTTCACATTGTGTTTTATCCCTTTTGGAGTAATCCACACCTGTGGTTTTGGTTTGAGATTTCCTCTTGGATTCTCGCAAAAACATCTCCAAGAAAATTGTTAGTGATAAACATAATTTACTAAGGGGTAGAATGTCTTTTACCATATTCCCTCGTGAATTATTTTTCACCAGTATTGTCGTCCTTTCCTGTTTATGCCTTTGAGGATAGTGGTTTCAACAACAATATAGGCACAACAACTATTTCAGTTATTAGATATGATGGATCTTTGACAATTGAGTCTTTCTTCAAAATGGGGATTCTCTCTTGACCACCGATGACTTTTTGGTTATAAAGATCCCTACAACTGTTTGATCTTTATTTGATAAGATAATCCTTTCTGCTATCGCTAATGATATTTTGCGTATGACCTTGGGTAAGTCTTACAAATCTTTTGTATTGACAAAACTTATAGATATCCTTTAAATTATCAGTCTTTGGGTAATCTTGTGCATTATTTGATGTTTGGTATGAGGCAACGTACAGATTGTTTTGAGTGGATATTTTTTGGGCAATCCTTATTTTATTCAACCTTGGATAAGAGACGACTTATAGATATCCCTCGAAGCTCCAAATCTTGGGTACTCTTGCAATCATCTAAGCTTGAATATAGTATGGCTTATAGATATCTCTTAAATTGCTTGAATATAATATGACTTATAGATATCTCTTAAATTGCTAGTCTTCGGGTAATATGGCTTGAATATAATATGGGACTCAAAGGATCCGAGGTTATGCAACCTCTCTGGATAGTCAATCATAAACTTATAAGCTTCCTCTATAATGGCACCGCTAAACTTGGAAGAACCCAAATGAATAAATCTTTTAGATCTCTTTTGATCATCAAAAGACATCATATGACCTAAAAAATTGGTGAAATAGTGAGTCTTGTAGGTAGTGAATCAACTCGAGGGGTAAAATATTAGATGGTTGTACCCCTAAATTCGATAAGCCATAAGTATGAGACTGCCCTAATGGTGGAATACCTCATGAAATCTGTAAAATACCCGACACGCCTAATGGAACACCCATATGGGGAATGCCATACAAATAACCCAATATAAAAATCAACAAATCTTATAACACTAGGGTGGCAGTTGAACTTTATGGTATCTAAGTTGTCCCTATATCCTTTATCAGATGGTCCTCATTATCATAATAACTCTCAAATTTGGGGGAGCCACCCTAGACCATCATCTGGCTGGAGTAGCTCTTCATACCCGACCTCTAACCCTAGATTTACTATGACCCCTACCTTTACCCCAACTGAGGCTTCAACAATGGTTGCTTCCACAACATCCTCAATATCTCTGGATCTAGTCCTCACCATCTCAATAGAAATAATGGAATACAATTTTGGAATATTGGGAATGAACAACCCACATGAGAAGGAATTAATTTAGAGAAATTTTTCCTAAAGATATCTTTTTGCCTCTTAAAGATAGATACAAGAATCAACTTATCAATCCTGGAGACTTTACTAGATATCTTGCTCTTACATTTATGAGATTAGTGAACCTAGTGCTTTGATACCAATTTGTCATGAACCCAAAGTTGAGGTCATGATAGTACCTATCTCAACCCAGCCTTGGATGGTAAGTCAACGCCTCACAATAGAAAAAATCAAAGAAGAAGAAAGTACATGAATGTGAGACTTTTAGAACAAAGCCAGGCCATAATACTCATAATAACATAAATATCCAAAGAAATACATAAAATCTCCTAAATCTGATGTCATAAGTTTAAAAAGCATCTAATATAAAATTGAAATTTAAAATACATAAATTCTTCTCTAGATAAATAAATACAAGATATCATTAAAGGAGGTTCACAATTTATCCTAAACTCTGGGGCTCACTAGTACCTAGAATATCAACATCTCATACGAGCATCATAATAAGCATAATGAGTTGATTTTGAGCCTTAATCGGGCATCACTATAGTGGTTGAGGAAAATAGTCTTTAAATAAAGCCTATAATATCTACTCAAGCTCCCATACGAGCATCATAATAAGCATAATGACATTTAATGCACAAAAAGTCCTCACACATGCATCACACTATATATAACCTCTCAAGTCAAAAACAATATGCATATACAACCCCAAACAAACAAGACAATAAAAATTATGAACTTGAAATACAATTTCCAAATTTAATTCCCCAACCCATAACAGGTATTAAAAGAATGGTTAATTAACTGATGTGCCATGGTTTCATCACACTTTTAACTCTTACAAAATAGAAAATATGCTATGTTGAAGGCTAGTTTATGTGGATATGTTGTTTATTTAGTTTTTTTTTTCTAGAAAATAGGGTTGAGGAGTGAATGACTAAAGCAACAGAGAAAAATTAGCAGAAATGTATAAAATGGGCACTAGACTATGAGTCATTGGGTCACTCTATGACTCAAATCCCAAGTTATTAATCTAGTGGATTTTGTAGTTGGGGAGTTAAAGTACCATTTGACTACAAATTTAACCTAAAACTCAATGAGTCATGTTATGAGTCATATGGAGTATTTATCTTAAGAAGAAGGATCAAAGTCCTAAAGATGCACAAGTTAGTGCCAGTAGTGACAAGAACAAGCTATGACTTGTTGGGTTATAATATGATTCATAGTATTTTACCACTGTGACTTTAGTAAAGTTTCAATCCATGAGAAAATTAAAGTATGAAAAGGGTTCGATAGGTGACAATTACCTATAGAGTCACGTGACAAATCATCATGAGGAGTCAACCTGAGCAAACAAGAGAAGTCCTATAAGATTGCATAAGGGTCTTAGTAGAAATGATCGAACTTACGAATAATAGGGTCATTAGATAAGTCATCACTATTAAAATAAGAGAACAAGGTAATGGATAGAAAAATAACTAACTATGAATCATCACTAGACTATATGACTCATTGTCAGAGTCATAGTGACTGCCGACCCGATATTCTAAATTTGATTAGGATAGGTTTTCTTTTCTATAAATAATCATTATGAATCTTTTGTATTATCTTATATTCTATTACTACTTCCAAGACATATTGTTGTTTTGAAAGTTCAACATTAATTTTTAGGGTTATAATTCAATAAGTGATTTGTGGTTTTAATCCTATTTTTCCTAAGTTAATAATTATAATTTCTAATCCAAGTTATTATTGTGTGCTCACAACTATGAATAGATAAACTCCACAACTAGGGGTGTGGGAATGATGATGAATTCACTAAGAAGGTTCGTGCTTGCTAATTCTAGATAAGTGTGTATGCATGGATTGTTATTTTCTTCATTGTGATTGCTTTATAAAAATATCAAACATTAAAATCTTGCCTGAATTATAAACTTACTTGAGACAAAAGTGGAGATTAGGGAAAAAATAACAACAATGATTTGAATTTATCAACCTTCATCTAAGAACTTAAGAATTATAGGGAGAGCTTAGCTGAGATAAAAAACAAGGTTAGAAGTGAAACACTCTGAGATTTAGAGGAGAAGGGTTATATTTATCTAATTAGGGTCGAGAGAAATTTAGATGAACCTATATTGTTATATTTTGTATGCAACACATCAAAATAGATTTCTAGTATGAATAGCCTACAAAGTTATAAAATCATGGGGAACACAGTCCTTATACCTTACATCCATTGATTACAAATCGAAGGAAATCAAAATCTTTTACTATTGAAGTTTTGATTCACAAACCCCCCCTTTATTACTAAAAATTGTTGTTGATTCACATTAATGGACATATTGATTGATATTTTGACCTAGTCCCTATGGGATCTACCCCAACCTAGGTGAGTTCTATATTTGATCAACAACTGCTTTGTGCTTTGCTTAAAAGTGTTATTTGGGCGACATCAAACTTTGATTTTGCTGCCAAGGAATACGGTTGCAGAGTTGACTCTATTGTGTTTTTGGGGTTGTTGGCCGCTATTCACTGATTTTACTTTTCTATTGGTTTTAAGGCATACACCGGCGTATGCCCAATACTCAAAGTCATGGTTATCCGTAAAACCTAAAATTTCTAGTTAAGCTTCTAATCGTTCATCATATGTTTAATGGCCTAAATATAATTATTTTTAATCATATATAAGCGTCATGATCATTTACCTAGTGTGAAAAGTGTCATCAATGGGAATCATGTTCATAAGAAACACTTAGAGCAAAGTTGAGTTGAGAATAATTATTATTGATTGAATTTTAGTCTTCGATTCTACAAGGGTCAGTTTAAATGTGTACAACTTTTGAAATATATTGATTTTTAAATATCACGACCCATTAAATTAAAGATACATGAGTCCTCTTTCTAACACATCTAATTTTGACTCAATTTGATAATAGATCAAAAAGTTATAAGCATTTTAGCAAGCAAACGAGTAAGGGTCCGTGATAAGAGCGTGACACACCCTATGTGCTCCGCGAAAAAAGCATGACACACCTTATGTGCTCTATTATAAGGGTGTGGCATGACCATGTTCCTAGAGGCACTAAAACTCACTTTTTATTTAGTTTTTTGAGGGTAAATAAGTCATTTACATTTAAATCATCCTATAACTAATACTAATTCATTTTCCCTCATCCCATAATCCAAAAACATGATCCTCTTCTCCCAAACCCTCAAGAAAATCAAATAAGGTTTTTTAAAAGAAATTTAAGCTTCCAAAGCTCAAATTCAAGCTTTCTTCAATGAGAATTTATCAAGTTCAGCTATGTGGTGTTTGAACAAGGATAACTTTTCATCTTTGTGCCTAAAATCTTTTATTTTATAATTAAATTTATGAGATTTTAATTAGGGTTCATACCCAATTTCCATGTTTTCGAAATTATAACATTATCATGTGATTTAAAGTTCAGTAAGCACAAGAATTTAGCTTTACTCATGTGTTTACTTATATGATTGTATTATGAGATGAATTTTAGTATTTTGACATGAATTTCTCAGAGTTGATAAATATAAGTAATATTCAGCATGATTCAGTCAGTTTACATGCAAAAGTATGTAGTTTTAGCATGATTCTTTTAGCTTACAAAAAGTTTAAATTTACTATTTCATATTACTACAGTATGATTGAAATTTTCGTTTTGATCTTATGATCTCAGACTGAATATAAAATTCACATTCACATGGTTATTACTGAGTATTATTTATTAACAGAGGTATGATTGGTTGATCAAATATAGAACCCAACTAGGTTAGGGTAGATCCCATAGGGAGTAGTTCAAAATATCAATCAATATGTCCATTAATGTGAATCAATAACATTTTTCAGTTATGAAAGGGGGGTTTGTGAATCAAAACTTCAATTGTAATAGATTTTGATTTCCTTGGATTTGTCATTAATGGATGTAAGGTACAAGGACTGCGTTCCCCATGACTTCATAACTTTGTAGGCTATTCATACTAGAAATCTATTTTGATGTGTTTCATACAAAATATAACAATATAGGTTCTTCTGAATGTCTCTTGACCCTAATCAGATGAATGTGACCATTCTCCACTCAATCTCAGAGTGTTTCACTTCTAACTTAGTTTTTGATCTCATTTTTGGTCTTCCTGCCATGCTCAAGTTCTTAGATGAAGCTTGATACATTCAAATTACTTTTGTTATTTTTTTCCTAATCTCCACATTTGTCTTAAGTAAGTTTAGAATTCAGGCAAGTTCTTAATGTTTGATATTATTATAAAGCAATCATAATGAAGAAAATAACTATACATGCATACACACTTGTCTTGAATTACCAAGCACGAACCTACTTAGTGCATTCATCATGATTCCCACACCCCTAGTTGTGGTGTTTATCTATTCATAATTGCAATCGCACAATAATAAATTGGATAAGAAATTATAATTATGAACTTACAAAAAATAAAATGAAAACTACAAATCACTTGTTGAATTATAACCATAAAAATTGATGTTGAACTTTCAAAACAAAAATATGTCTTGGAAGTAGTAATAGAATGTAAGATAATACAAAAGATTCATAATGATTATTTATAGATAAAAACGAAACCTATCCTGAACAAATTCAGAATATAGGGTCGGCGGTCACTACGACTCTGACAATGAGTCATATAGTCAAGTGATGATTCATAGTCAGTCTTTTTTTCCATCCATTACCTGCTTCTCTTATGTTAATTGTGATGACTCATCTAATGACCCTATTATTCATAAGTTCAATCATTTCCACTAAGACCCTAATGCAATCTTTCAGGACTTCTCTTATTTTCTCAGGTTGACTCCTCATGACGATTTGTCACATGACTCTACGGGTAATTGTCTCCTATCGAGCCCTTTTCACACTTTAATTTTCCCGTGTCTTGAAATTTTACGAAAGTCACAATGTTAGAATACTATGAATCATATTATAACCCAATAAGTCGTAGCTTGTTCTCGTCACTACTGGCAACAACTTACACATCTTCAAAACTTTTATGCTTTTTCATAAGATGATTACTCCATATGACTCATAACATAACACATTAAGTTATAGGTTAAACTTGTAGTCAAACGGTACTCTAACTCTCTAACTCTCTAACTACAAAATCAAATAGACTAACAACTTGGGATTCGAGTCATAGAGTGACCCAATGACTCATAGTCTAGTGCCTATTTTATACATTTCTGCTAAATTTTCTCTGTTGCTTTATTCATTCACTATTCAACCCTATTTTCTAAAAAAAACTAAATAAACAACATATCCACATAAACTATCCTTCAACATAGCATATTTTCTATTTTTAATCGTCGAAAGTGCCATGAAACCTTGGCACATCAGGTAGTTAACTATTCTTCTAATGCCTGTTATAGGTTGGGGAATTAGATGTGAAAATTGTAATTCAAGTTTATAATTTCTATATTTTTGTATGTGTGGGGTCTTATATGCATAATGTTGTTGACTTGAGAGGTTATATATAGTGTGATGCATGTGCTAGGACTTTTGGTTAAATAAATATGATTATTATTATTGTGATGCTCGTATGGGGGCTTGAATAGATATTATTGGATTTATTTGAAGACTACTTTTTTCAATCACTATAGTGATGCCCGATTAAGGGGTTGAAAAGAGATTATAATGTCTTATATGCTTATTTTTTCTAGTGCGTCATGCACTGGATTATATCTTTAATTCTAAACATATTGAGTTAATTCTGAGCTTATTTATACTTGTATTGAACTAATTATCATCTTTGTACTGATTTTTAGTGAGCATAATATCCTAATTTTATACATACATAATTAGGAAATTCTAGTACCATTAAGAAATATAGATTTTTTTAAAAAGTGAGATACTTTATACAAACCTTGATTATGAACATTTGCTAGCACGATCAATTGAAATATAAGTTTGAGATATGAGAAAATGTATGGGTTGCAAACCCTTCATGGGCCTTGTGTTGAATCACTGAGGCTTGAAAGATGTATATGAAAAGTTATGAGATGGATTACATTAATCATGATCCACCATCATTACATTGCATTATATTACATTACATTATTTCTATTTTCTTAATGTGTTTGTTGCCGTGTACGTAGTTTTTATATATATCTTTTGTATGTGGCTTTATTTTTTGCCTTTATATTATAAAACTGTTAGTGGAGATGATTTAATCTTCCATTTGGATTTGAAAATTTTTCCATTTACAGGTGAAACATGCTTATAGTATTTTTATTTATTTAATTTACTACTTTGCTCAATCAGCCGTTGATACTTATTGTGTACAAGTGGACCTTACGTACTCCTACTTATGTTTTCTTTTGGTGCATATCCTAGTACGAGTGTGACCCACGGTGGCTGATCTCATACTGTGAGAGGTTGATATTCGAGGTACTGGTGAGCTCCAGAGTTTAGGATAGATTCTAAACCTCCTTCAATGCTATCTTGTATTTATTTATATTTAGAGACGAATTTATGATTTTTAAATTTTTATTTTATATTAGATGCTCTTTAAACTAGTGACACCAAATTTTAGGGATTGTTGTATTTCTTTGGATATTTACGTTATTATGAGTATTATGGCCTTGCTTTGTTCTAAAAGTCTCACATTTATGTACTTTCTTTCTTCTTTGATTTTTTCTATTATGAGGCGCTGACTTACCTACCAAGGCTGGGTTGAGGTAGGTACCATCATGACCTCTAATTTTGGGTCATGACAAATTGATATCAGAGCACTAGGTTTACTAATCTCATAAATGTAAGAGCAAGATGTCTAGTAAAGTCTTCAGGATTGAAAAGTTGATGCTTGTATCTATCTTAAAGAGGAAAAAAGATATCTTTACTAAAAATTTCTCTAAATCAATTCCTTCTCATATGGGTTGTTAATGCCCAATATTCTAAATTTGTATTCCATTATTTTCTATGCAGATGGTGAGGAAAATATCCAAATATATTGAGGATGTTGAGGAAGCACCCACTGTTGAAGCCTCAGTTAGGGGAAAGGTAGGGGTCATCGTAAATCTAGGGGTAGAGGCCGGGAACGAAGAGCTACTCCAACTAGCTGATGGTCTAGGGTGGCCTCTCCCAAGCTAGAGAGTTATTATAATAATAAGGACCATCTGATAGAGGATATAGGTACAACTTAGATACCATATTGTTTAACTGGCACCCTAGTGTTATAAGTTTTGTTGATTTTTCTATTGGGTCATTTGGATAGTGTTCCCTATATGGGTGTTCCATTGAGTGTGTTGGGTATTTTGTAGATTCTATGACGTATTTCACTATTAGGGTAGGCTAATACCTATGGCCTATCACTTTAAGGGGTACAACAATCTAATGTTGTACCCCTCGAGTTTATTCACTACCTACTAGACTCACTGTTTCTATTTTTATTTTAGGTCCTATGATATCTTTAGATGATCAGAAGAGATCTGAAAGATTTATTCGTTTGGCTCCTTCCATGTTTTGTGGTGCCATTATAGAGTAAACTTATAAGTTTATGCTTGTCTATCCGGAGAGGTTTCATAACCTCGGATCTCTTGAGTCCTATATTATATTCAAGCCATATTACCCGAAGACTAGCAATTTAAGATATATCTATAATCCATATTATATTCAAGCAATTTAAGAGATATCTATAAGCCATATTATATTCAAGGTTGGATGATTGCAGGAGTGCCCAAGAGTTGGATCTTCGAGGTATATCTATAAGTCATCTCTAATCCAAGGTTGAATAAAATAAGGATTACCCAAAAGATGTCCACTCAAAGGAATATGTAAGCTGCCTCATACCCAATCATCGAATGATACACGAGATTACCCAAAGACTACTAATTTGAGGGATATCTATAAGTTATGTCGATACAAAAGATATGAAATACTTACCCGAGGTCATATGCAAATGATCATTATCGATAGCCGAGAGGATGATTCTATCAAATAAAGATCAAACAGTTGTAGGGATTGTTATAACTTAAGTATCATCGATGGTCAAGAGAGAAACCCCATTTTGAAGAAAGAATCAATTACCAAAGATCCATCATATCCAATAATTGAGATGGTTGTTGTGCCTATATTGTTGTGGAATCCACTATCCTCAAAGTCATAAATAGGAAAGGACGACACTACTGGTGAAAAATAATTCACGCAGTAATATGGTAAAATACTATCTACCCCTTAGTGCATTATGTTTATCACTAACAACTTTCTTCGAGATGTTTTTGCGAGAATCCGAGAGGAAATCTCAAACCAAAACCACAGGTGTGGATGACTCCAATAAAGGATATAACATAATGTGAAACTATTTCTTAGTAGCAAACTGGGATTAGTCCGAAGAGGAATAGCAAACTCTTTGGACACGAGCTAAAGGACACTTCCACCTCTATCAAACCGCATCCCTATAAGAAGAAATGTGGGCATTTGGTATTTTTTGTTTTAGTTTCACTTTCGAAGTACTTCTATACCCACACCAAAAGTGACTTTCTTTTCCTCCAAACTTGGTTGACCATACACCTAGAACTTTGAGAACTATATCCATGCAGCTCATATTTACAGGTGTTTAGGGCTCCACATTTGTAATTTTGATAATTATAAGCCTTTTCTCCCAAGATCAATTATTTTTCACCTATCCTGAGCAAAAGATCATCTTAGAATAAAAAATATCTTTTCTACCAATAGAGTCAAACTACAAACAGTCTGATTCCAGGAGTCTCAGGTATATTTGGATTGGGCTTTATGTTGAAAACTTGACTGCTTTCCACCTCTCTCCAATATCCTCGTACCCCCAACTTTTCAAATTCACCAAAATTTAAAGTATGTATAGCTTGTCAATTTCTTAAAAATCATGCTTATAAATCATGCTTTATGAACTACAAGTGGCCTAAATTCTCATACAACCTAAGATGTGTAGGAAATTCAATACTATGTTCCGACCAAAATTCTTTGAAAATTCATGTGAAGACCAACATCTTTTGAGAAATAAATCTGTGGTCGGACAAATTAGGAGCGTCAAACTCTCTTTTCCCAGGTTACTTGTATTCACTCTATCCCAAGTAAGGGGCAATTGTTGAACCTAATTTTTTTCCTTTACGAATAGGTTTAATTCTGAGTTGCTTGGATTTTAAATAAAAACACAAAATCTTCATTTTATCTTGGTAAAGAATTTCTAAAACAATAGTTTGGGGTTAAGTTTATAATTTTAAGTAGCCATTATGTATTTTTGTAATCATGTGTATGGTATCATAAGATTTTTGTTACTAAAATAATTCTTTTATCAAAAACTGAATTTTTTATCAAGACTCATCTTGAAAATTAATTAAAACAGCTAAATAATAGCCTAATTCCTAATCTTTCTAAATCCTAATATTATCCAAATCTTGGCCCAATAATAAACGGCCCAATCCATTCCCATTAAAAAATTGCATGACCCGACCCAAACATTTAACCCTTCTTCCCAACTAAAGAATAACGATAGCAATAACGTGTAATAACAATAAAAATGATATCAACATTGGTAACCCAACAATACCGAACAACATTAACTTCTAGTAATAACCATGAAAACCCTATTTTTTCCTCCTCACTCTCGCCTCTCTATATTTGTATGTAGTTGTTTAGCTGGCTATGCTGAGCTATATGGTTTTTAGAAGAACTCATAATTGGCAATGTATCCATTTGAACGATAATATACCCTTGTGATCCAACATTCCCATTAATATCATGATTTTCGTACTATACAAGTACATGTGTGGCTATTTCTGATTGGATTGTGAAGAATTTTGAACTTCCATACTTACCCCAAATTTTTTTACTCTCATTTTTTATCTGATTTCGTACTAATTAGTACAATTCATGATCTATGAAATATTATCCCAATTCAAAATTTGAAAAACCCTCATAAACTCCCGAAATCTCCCCTCAAGTCTTTTTTACCACATTGCCCAAATTAGGAGAAATCAAATTCTATGCTTCCCTATAAATAAACTCGCTATTTCATTGATGTGGTGGAGAACGTTAGATAGTTTGGATATCTAGGATTCCAAAACGTGTAGTATTTTGCTATCGAATAGGGATTTCAGTGTCAAGAATTCTATAAAGCTCATCTTCAAGCTAGAATTCCTAGTTTGGTAAATCTGAGTTTCCTTTTTAGGGGCAGTGAGAAGTGAATCCCAATGAAGATTGAAGTCCTTGGTGTATTTCTCCATAAAAGGTAAAGGCCTTGTTCCTTTGAGTTATTCTTCTCAAAAATGGCATTTTGTCAATAGTATAAATTTTATCACGATTGGAATTTAGTTAAATTTGTACGTGATTTTAATTTAGTGGAAGGGCTAAATATGATTATTTGAATTTAATAATGTTACGTTGCTTAGAATGATAATTTATTAATAAGGAGAATATATTGTTTTTATGCACTCGGTATTAGTCGAGATTGAATGTGCCTCTTTTATGAGTATTGTGATTAGAATGGCTTTGTAATTGAGTATATTCTCTTGAAAACGTTTCCTTCACACTTTTATTTACAAAGGATTAAGAAATAAATCCTTTTGTTTTCTCTTAAGAATGGCTTATTAATTGGTAACAGCACAGCCTAAGAAGCATTTGTCTTCATCTTTAAGATTTTTTCATTATCAATCTTTGTAAGCTTATTGTATGAGAATTTAGGCCATTTGTAGTTCATAAAGCATTATTTTAAGCACGATTTTTAAGGAATTGACAAGCTATCCATATTTTAAACTTTTGTGAATTTGAAAAGCTGGGGGATACAAAGAAATTTGATGGAGGTAGAATGCAATCAAGTTTTCAACATAAAGCTCAACCCACAGATTCCTGAGACTCTAGAAATCAGACTGCTTGTAGTTTGACTCGATTGGTAGGAAAAATATTTTTATGATAAGATGATCTTTTGCCCAGGATAGGTGACAAACAATTGATATTGCGAGAAAAGGCTTATAATTATCACAATTACAAATGTGGGGCACTAAACAAATGTAAATATGAGCTACATGGATATAGTTCTCAAAGTTCTAGGTGTATGGTCAACCAAATTTGGAGGAAAAAGAAAGTCACTTTTAGTGTGGGTCTAGAAGTACTTCAAAAGTGAAACTAAAACAAAATATACCAAATACCCACATTTTTCCTATAGGGATGTGGTTTGATAGCGATGGAAGTGTCCTTTAGCTTGTGTCCAGAGAGTTTTCTATTCCTCTTCGGACTATGTCCCAGTTTGCTTCTAAGAAATAGTTTCACATTGTGTTTTATCCTTTTTGGAGTTATCCACACCTGTGGTTTTGGTTTGAGATTTCCTCTCGAATTCTCGCAAAAACATCTCCAAGAAAATTGTTAGTGATAAACATAATTTACTAAGAGGTAGAAGGTCTTTTACCATATTCCCTCGTGAATTATTTTTCACCAGTAGTGTCGTCCTTTCCTGTTTATGCCTTTGAGGATAGTGGTTTCCATAACAATATAGGCACAACAACCATTTTAGTTATTAGATATGACGGATCTTTGACAATTGACTCTTTCTTCAAAATGGGGCTTCTCTCTTGACCACGGATGACTTTTTGGTTATAACGATCCCTACAAATGTTTGATCTTTATTTGATAGGATAATCCTTTCTACTATCGATAATAATCTTTTGCATATGACCTTGGGTAAGTCTTGAACATCTTTTGTATTGACACAACTTATAGATATCCTTTAAAATATCAGTCTTTGGGTAATCTCATACATTATTTGATGTTTGGTATGAGGCAACTTACAGATTGCTTTGAATGGACATTTTTTGGGAAATCCTTATTTTATTCAACCTTGGATAAGAGATGACTTATAGATATCCCTCGAAGCTCCAACTCTTGGGTACTCTTTCAATCATCTAACCTTGAATATAATATGGATTATAGATATCTCTTAAATTGCTTGAATATAATGTGACTTATAGATATCTCTTAAATTGCTGGTCTTCGGGTAATATGGCTTGAATATAATATGGGACTCAAGGGATCCGAGGTTATGCAACCTCTCCAGATAGTCAATCATAAACTTATAAGCTTTCTCTATAATGGCACCACTAAACTTGGAAGGAGCCAAATGAATAAATCTTTCAGATCTCTTTTAATCATCAAAAGACATCATAGGACCTAAAAAAATAGGTGAAATAGTGAGTCTAGTAGGTAGTGAATCAACTCGAGGGGTACAATATTAGATGGTTGTACCCCTGAAGTCGATAATCCATAAGTATAAGCCTGCCCTAATGGTGGAATACCTTATCGAATCTGTAAAATACTTGACACACTCAATGGAACACCCATATGGGGAATGCCATGCAAATGACCCAATAGAAAAATCAACAAATCTTATAACACTAGGGTGGCAGTTGAAATTTATGGTATCTAATTGTCCCCATATCCTTTATCAGATGGTCCTCATTATCATAATAACTCTCAAGTTTGGGGGATCCACCCTAGACCATCATCTGGCTGGAGTAGCTCTTCATACCCGACCTCTACCCCTAGATTTACAATGACCCCTACCTTTCACCCAACTGAGGCTTCAATAATAGGTGCTTCCACAACATCCTCAATATCTCTGGATCTAGTCCTCACCATCTGCATAGAAAATAATGGAATACAATTTTGGAATATTGGGCATGAACAACCCACATGAGAAGGAATTAATTTAGAGAAATTTTTCCTAAAGATATCTTATTGCCACTTAAAGATATATACAAGAATCAACTTATCAATCCTGGAGACTTTACTAGATATCTTGCTCTTACATTTATGAGATTAGTGAACCTAGTGCTTTGATATCAATTTGTCATGACCCAAAAGTTGAGGTCATGATGGTACCTAACTCAACCCAGCCTTGGTATGTAAGTCAGTGACTCATAATAGAAACATCAAAGAAGAAGAAAGTACATAAATGTGAGACTTTTACAACAAAGCCAGTCCATAATGCTCATAATAACGTAAATATCCAAAGAAATACAACAATCTCCTAAATCTGATGTCATAAGTTTAAAGAGCATCTAATCTAAAATACATAAATTCTTATCTAAAAATAAATAAATACACGATATCATTGAAGGAGGTTCAGAATTTATCCTAAACTCTGGAGCTCACTAGTACCTCGAATATCAACCTCTCACAGTACGAGATTAGCCACCGTGGATCATACTCGTACTGTACCTAAAGGAAACATAAGCAGGAGTGTGAATGGTCCACTTGTACAAAGTAGGTATCAACGGCTGACTGAGCAAAGTAGAAAACTAAAAAAGTAAAACATACTATAAGCACGTTCCACCTGCAAATGGAAAAGTTCTCAAATCCAAATTGCAGATTAAAGTGCCTCCACTAACAGTTCTATAATATAAAGGCAAAAATTAAAGCAACATACAAAATATATATAAAAACTCCGTACACGACAACAAACACATAATGGAAATAGAAATAATGTAATGTAATATAATGCAATGTAATGATGGCGGATCATGATTAATGTAAGCCATCTGATAACATTTCGTATACATCTTTCAATCTTTAGTTCTTTAACACAAGACCTATGAAGGGTTTACAACCCATATATTTTCTCAAATCTCAATCTCATATTTCAATTGATCGTGCTGGCTAATGTTCATAACCAAGGTTTGCAAAAAGTATCTTTTTTTTTTTAAAAAAAAATCAGCATTTCTCAATGGTACCAACATTTCATATTATGTATGTAAAAAATTAGGATATGATGCTCACTAAAAATCAGTTTAAAGATAATAATTAATTCAATACAAGTATAAATGAGCTCAAAATCAACTCAATATGTTGATAATTTAATATATAATCTTGTGCATTATACACTAGAATAAATAATCATATAAGAAATTGTAATCACTTTTAAATCCCTTAATCGGGCATCACTATAGTGGTTGAGGAAAATAGTCTTTAAATAATGCCTATAATATCTATTCAAGACCCCATACGAGCATCATAATAATAATAATGGCATTTAATGCAAAAAAAGTACTCACAAATGCATCACACTATATATAACCTCTCAAGTCAACAACAATATGCATATACGACCCCAAACATACAAGGCAATAAAAATTATGAACTTGAAATACAATTTCCAAATCTAATTCCCCAACCTATAACAGGTATTACAAGAATGGTTAACTACCTGATATGCCATGGTTTCATGGCACTTTTGATGCTTAAAAAATAGAAAATATGCTACGTTGAAGGCTAGTTTATGTGGATACATTGTTTATTTAGTTTTTTTTAGAAAATAAGGTTGAAGAGTGAATGAATAAAGCAATAGAGAAAAATTAGCAGAAATGTATAAAATGGGCACTAGACTATGAGTCATTGGGTCACTCTATGAATCGAATCCCAAGTTGGTAATCTAATGGATTTTGTAGTTGGGGAGTTAGAGTACCATTTGACTACAAATTTAACCTAAAACTCAATTTATTATGTTATGAGTCATATGGAGTAATTATCTTAAGAAGAAGGATCAAAGTCCTAAAGATATACAAGTTGGTGCCAGTAGTGACGAGAACAAGCTATGACTTGTTGGGTTATAATATGATTCATAGTATTTTACCATTGTGAATTTAGTAAAGTTTCAATCCATGAGAAAATTAAGTATGCAAAGGGTTCGATAGGAGACAATTACCTGTAGATTCACGTGACAAATCATCATGAGGAGTCAACCTGAGCAAACAAGAGAAGTCCTGAAAGATTGCATAAGGGTCTTAGTAGAAATGATCGAACTTACGAATAATAGGGTCATTAGATAAGTCATCACTATTAAAATAAGAGAATCAGGTAATGGATAGAAAAAAATACTGACTATGAATCATCACTAGACTATATGACTCATTGTCAGAGTCATAGTGACTGCCGATCCGATATTCTGAATTTGTTTAGGATAGGTTTCCTTTTCTGTAAATAATCATTATGAATTTTTTGTATTAGCTTACATTCTATTACTACTTCCAAGGCATATTGTTGTTTTGAAAGTTCAACATTAATTTTTAGGGTTATAATTCAACAAGTGATTTGTGGTTTTCATCTTATTTTTCCTAAGTTCATAATTATAATTTCTTATCCAAGTTATTATTGTGTGCTTGCAACTATGAATAGATAAACACCACAACTAGGGGTGTGGGAATCATGATGAATTCACTAAGTAGGTTCATTTTTGGTAGTTCTAGACAAGTGTGTATGCATGTATTGTTATTTTCTTCATTGTGATTGCTTTATAATAATATCAAACATTAAAAACCAGCCTGAATTCTAAACTTACTTGAGACAAAAGTGGATATTAGGGAAAAAATAACAACAATGATTTGAATTTATCAACCTTCATCTAAGAACTTGAGAATTGTAAGGAGAGCTAAGCTGAGATAAAAATCAAGGTTAGAAGTGAAACACTCTGAGATTAAGAGAAGAAGGGTCATATTCATCTGATTAGGGTCGAGAGACATTCAGATGAACCTATATTATTATATTTTGTATGCAACACATCAAAATAGATTTCTAGTATGAATATCCTACAAAGTTATGAAATCATGGGGAACACAGTCCTTGTACCTTACATCCATTGATTACAAATCCAAGGAAATCAACATCTATTTCTATTGAAGTTTTGATTCACAAACCCCCTTTTTATTACTAAAGATTGTTATTGATTCACATTAACGGACATATTGATTGATATATTGACCTACTCCCTATGGGATCTACCCCAACCTAGGTGAGTTCTATAGTTGATCAACAACTGCTTTGTGCTTTGCTTAAAGGTATTATTTGGGCGACATCAAACTTTGATGTTGCTGCCATGGAATACGGTTGCAGAGTTGACTCTATTATGTTTTTGGGGTTGTTGGATTCTTTTCCTTGATTTTAATTTTCTATTGGTTTTAAGGCATACACCGGCATATGCCCAATACTTAAAGTCAAGGTAATCCGTAATACCCAAAATTTCTAGCTAAGCTTCTAATTGTTCTTCATATGTTTAATGGCCTAAAAATAATTATTTTTAATCATATATAAGCTTCATGATCATTTAACTAGTGTGCAAAGTGTCATCAATGGGAATCATATTCATAGGAAACACTTAGAGAAAAGTTGAGTTGAGAACAATTATTATTGATTGAATTTTAGTCTTCGATCCTACAAGGATTAGTTTAAACGTGTATAACTTTTGAAATATATTGATTTTTAAATCTCAAGACCCATTAAATTAAAGGTACATGAGTCCTCTTTCTAACATATCTGATTTTCCCTCAATCTGATACCAAAGACAAAAGTTATGAACATTTTAGCAAGCAAACTAGTGAGGGTCTATGATAAGAGCGTGACACACCCTGTGTGCTTCGCGAAAAAAGCATGACACACCTTGTGTGCTCCATTATAAGGGTGTGGCATGACCATGTTCTAGAGGCACTAAAACTCACTTTTTATTTAGTTTTTTGAGGATAAATAAGTCATTTACATTTAAATCATCCTATAACTAATACTAATGCATTTTACCTCATCCCATAATCCAAAAACATGATTCCTCTTCTCCCAAAGCCTCAAGAACATCAAATAAGTTTTTTTCTAAAAAATTTAAGCTTCCAAAGCTCAAATTCAAGATTCCTTCAAAGAGAATTCATCAAGTTCAGCTATGTGGTGTTTGAACAAGGATAACTTTTCATCTTTGTGCCCAAAAGCTTTGATTTTACAATTAAATTTATGAGATTTTAATTAGGGTTCATACCCAATTTTTATGTTTTCGAAATTACAATATTATTATGTGATTTACAGTTCAGTAAGCACAAGAATTTACCTTTACTCATGTGTTTACTTACATGATTGTATTATGAGATGAATTTTAGTATTTGACATGAATTTCTTGGAGTTGATAAATATAAGTAATATTCAACATGATTCAGTTAGTTTCCATGAAAAAGTATGTGGTTTTAGCATGATTCTTTTAGTTTACAAGAAGTTTAAATTTACTATTTCATATTACTACAGTATGATTCAAATTGTTTTTTTGATCTTATGATCTCAGACATGATATAAAATTCACATTCACATGGTTATTACTGAGTATTATTTATTAACAGAGGTATGATTGGTTGATCAAATATAGAACCCAACTAGGTTGGGGTAGATCCCATAGGGAGTAGGTCAAAATTTCAATCAATATGTCCATTAATGTGAATCAATAACATTTTTCAGTAATGAAAGGTGGGTTTGTGAATCAAAACTTCAATAGTAATAGATTTTGATTTTCTTGGATTTGTAATCAATAGAGGTAAGGTACACGGACTGTGTTCTCCATGACTTCATAACTTTGTAGGCTATTCATACTAGAAATCTATTTTGATGTGTTGCATACAAAATATAACAATATAGGTTCATCTGAATGTCTCTTGACCCTAATCAGATGAATATGACCCTTCGCCTCTCAATCTCAGAGTGTTTCATTTCTAACTTTTTTTTTATCTCAGCTTTACTCTCCCTGCAATGCTCAAGTTCTTAGATGGAGGTTGATATATTCAAATCACTTTTGTTATTTTTCCCCTAATCTCCATATTTGTCTTAAGTAAGTTTAGAATTCAGGCAAGTTTTTAATGTTTGATATTATTATAAAGAAATCACAATGAAGAAAATAACAATACATGCATACACACTTGTCTAGAATTACTAAGCACGAACCTGCTTAGTGCATTCATCATGATTCTCACACCCCTAGTTGTGGTGTTTATCTATTCATAATTACAAGCACACAATAATAATTTGCATAAGAAATTATAATTATGAACTTACAAAAAATAAGATGAAAACCACAAATCACTTGTTGAATTATAACCCTAAAAATTGATGTTGAACTTTCAAAACAAAAATATGTCTTGGAAGTAGTAATAGAATGTAAGCTAATACAAAAGATTCATAATGAGTCATATAGTCTAGTGATTATTCATAGTCAGTCTTTTTTTCCTTCCGTTACCTGCTTCTCTTATTTTAATAGTGATGACTCATCTAATGACCCTATTATTCATAAGTTCAATCATTTCCACTAAGACCCTTATGCAATCTTTCAGGACTTCTTTTGTTTTCTCAGGTTGACTCCTCATGAAGATTTGTCACATGACTCTACGGGTAATTGTCTCCTATCGAACCCTTTTCATACTTTAATTTTCCCGTGGCTTGAAATTTTCTGAAAGTCACAATGGTAGAATACTATGAATCATATTATAACCCAATAAGTCATAGCTTGTTTACGTCACTACTGGCAATAACTTGCACATCTTCAAAACTTTGATCCTTCTTCTTAAGATGATTACTCCATATGACTCTTAACATAACACATTAAGTTATAGGTTAAACTTGTAGTCAAATGGTACTCTAACTCCCTAACTACAAAATCAAATAGACTAACAACTTGGGATTCGAGTCATAGAGTGACCCAACGACTCATAGTATAGTGCCCATTTTATACATTTCTGCTAAATTTTCTCTGTTGCTATATTCCTTCACTGCTCAACCTTATTTTCTAAAAAAAAAAAATTAACAATATATCCACATAAACTATCCTTCAACATAGCATATTTTCTATTTTTAAGCGTCGAAAGTGACATGAAACCTTGGCACATCAGGTAGTTAACTATTCTTGTAATGCCTATTATAGGTTGGGGAATTAGATGTTAAAATTGTATTTCATGTTCATAATTTTTATTGTTTTGTATGTGTGGGGTCTTATATGCATACTGTTGTTGACTTGAGAGGTTATATATAGTGTGATGCATGTGTGAGGACTTTTGGTGCATTAAATACGATTATTATTATTGTGATGCTCATATGGGGGCTTGAATAGATATTATAGGATTTATTTGAAGACTACTTTCTTCAACCACTATAGTGATGCCCGATTAAGGGGTTGAAAAGATATTATAATGTCTTATATGCTTATTTTTTCTTGTGCGTCATGCACTAGATTATATCTTGAATTCTAAACATATTGAGTTAATTCTGAGCTTATTTATACTTGTATTGAACTAATTATCATCTTTGTACTGATTTTTAGTGAGCATAATATCCTAATTTTACACATACATAATCAAGAAATTCTAGTACCACTGAGAAATACTGATTTTTGTAAAATAATGAGATACTTTATACAAACCTTGGTTATGAACATTTGCCAACACGATCAATTGAAATATTATATTGAGATATGAGAAAATGTATGGGTTGCAAACCCTTCATGGGCCTTGTGTTGAAGCACTGAGGCTTGAAAGATGTATACAAAAAGTTATGAGATGGTTTACATTCATCATGATTCACCATCATTACATTGCATTATATTACATTACATTATTTCTATTTCCTTTATATGTTTGTTACCGTGTACGTAGTTTTTATATATATTTTGTATGTGGCTTTATTTTTTGCCTTTATATTATAGAACTGTTAGTGGAGATGATTTAATCTGCCATTTGGATTTGAAAACTTTTCCATTTACAGGTGAAACGTGCTTATAGTATTTTTTATTTATTTAGTTTTCTACTTTGCTCAGTCAGCCGTTGATACCTATTGTGTACAAGTGGACCTTACGTACTCCTACTTATGTTTCCTTTTGGTACAGATCCTAGTACGAGTGTGACCCACGGTGGCTGATCTCGTACTGTGAGAGGTTGATATTCGAGGTACTGGTGAGCTCCAGAGTTTAGGATAGATTCTAAACCTCCTTCAATGCTATCTTGTATTTATTTATATTTAGAGACGAATTTATGGTTTTTAAATTTTGATTTTATATTAGATGCTCTTTAAACTCGTGACACCAGATTTTAGGGATTGTTGTATTTCTTTGGATATTTACATTATTATGAGTATTATGGCCTTGCTTTGTTCTAAAAGTCTCACATTTATGCACTTTCATTCATCTTTGATTTTTTCTATTATGAGGCGCTGAGTTACCTACCAAGGATGGGTTGTGGTAGGTACCATCATGACCTCAAATTTTGGGTCATGACAAATTGATATCAGAGCACTAGGTTTACTAATCTCATAAATGTAAGAGCAAGATGTCTAGTAAAGTCTCCAGGATTGATAAGTTGATTCTTGTATCTATCTTTAAGAGGTAAAAAGATATCTTTAGGAAAAATTTCTCTAAATCAATTCATTCTCATGTGGGTTGTTAATGCCCAATATTCTAAATTTATATTTCATTATATTCTATGCAGATGGTGAGGAAAAGATCCAAAGATATTGACGATGTTGAGGAAGCACCCACTGTTGAAGCCTCAGTTAGGGGAAAGGTAGGGGTCATCGTAAATCTAGGGATAGAGGCCGGGCACGAAGAGCTACTCCAACTAGATGATGGTCTAGGTTGGACTCTCCCAATCTCGAGAGTTATTATGATAATGAGGACCATCTGATAGAGAATATGGTTACAACATAGATACCATAAAGTTTAACTGCCACCCTAGTGTTATAAGTTTTATTGATTTTTCTATTGGGTCATTTGGATAGTGTTCCCTATATGGGTGTTCTATTGAGTGTGTTGGGTATTTTGCATATTCCATAAGGTATTTCACTATTAGGGCAGGCTCATACTTATGGCTTATAAACTTCAGGGGTATAACCATCTAATGTTGTACCCCTCAAGTTTATTCACTACCTACTAGACTTACTGTTTCTCCTGTTGTTTTAGGTCCTATGATATCTTTAGATGATTAGAAGAGATCTGAAAGATTTATTCGTTTGGCTCCTTCCAAGTTTAGTGGTGCCATTATAGAATAAGCTTATAAGTTTATGCTTGACTATCCTGAGAGGTTGCATAACCTCGGATCTCTTGAGTCCCATATTATATTCAAGCCATATTACCCGAAGACTAGCAATTTAAGAGATATCTATAATCCATATTATATTCAAGCAATTTAAGAGATATCTATAACCCATATTATATTCAAGGTTGGATGATTGCAGGAGTACCCAAGAGTTGGATCTTCGAGGGATATCTATAAGTCATCTCTAATACAAGGTTGAATAAAATAAGGATTACCCAAAAGAAATCCACTCAAAGGAATATGTAAGCTGCCTCATACCCAAACATCGAATGATACACGAGATTACCCAAAGACTACTAATTTGAGGGATATCTATAAGTTATGTCGATACAAAATATATGCAATACTTACCCGAGGTCATATGCAAAAGATCATTATCGATAGCCGAGAGTATTATTCTATCAAATAAAGATCAAACAGTTGTAGGGATCGTTATAACTTAAATATCATCAGTGGTCAAGAGAGCAACCCCATTTTGAAGAAAGAGTCAATTACCAAAGATCTATCATATCCAATAATTGAGATGGTTGTTGTGCCTATATTTTTGTGGAAACCACTATCCTCAAAGGCATAAATATGAAAGGACGACATTACTGGTGAAAAATAATTCACGCGGTAATAAGTTAAAAGACTATCTACCCCTTAGTGAATTATGTTTATCATTAACAACTTTCTTTGAGATGTTTTTGCGAGAATTTGAGAGGAAATCTAAAACCAAAACCACAGGTGTGGATGACTCCAAAAAAAGATGTAACATAGTGTGAAACTATTTCTTAGTAGCAAACTGAGATTAGTCCGAAGAGGAATAGCAAACTCTTTGGACACGAGCTAAAGGACACTTCCACCGCTATCAAACCACATCCCTATAAGAAGAAATGTGGGCATTTGGTATTTTTTGTTTTATCTTCACTTTTGAAGTACTTCTATACCCACACCAAAAGTGACTTTCTTTTTCCTCCAAATTTGGTTGACCATACACCTAGAACTTTGAGAACTATATCCATCTAGCTCATATTTACCGGTGTTTAGGGCTCCACATTTGAATTTTGATAATTATAAGCCTCTTCTCCCAAGATCAATTATTTTTCACCTATCCTGAGCAAAAGATCATCTTAGAATAAAAATATCTTTTCTACCAATCGAGTCAAACTACAAGCAGTCTGATTCCTGGAGTCTCGGGTATATTTGGGTTGGGCTTTATGTTGAAAACTTGACTGCTTTCCACCTCTCTCCAATATCCTCGTACCCCCAACTTTTCAAATTCACCAAAATTTAAAGTATGTATAGCTTGTCAATTTCTTAAAAATCATGCTTAAAAATCATGCTTTATAAACTACAAGTGGCCTAAATTCTCATACAACCTAAGATGTGTAGGAAATCCAATACTATGTTCCGACCATAATTCTTTGAAAATTCATGTGAAGACCAACATCTTTTGAGAACTAAATCTGTGGTCGGACAAATTAGGAGCGTCAAACTCTCTTTTCCCAGGTTACTTGTATTCACCCTATCCCAAGTAAAGGGCAATTGTTGAACCTAATTTTTTACCTTTACGACTAGGTTTAATTCTGAGTTGCTTTGATTTTAAATAAAAATACAAAATATTCATTTTATCTAGGTAAAGAATTTCTAAAAAATAGTTTGGGGTTAAGTTTGTAATTTTAAGTAGCGATTATGCATTTTTGTAATCGTGTGTACGATATCATAAGATTTTTGTTACTCAAATAATTATTTTATCAAAAACTAAAGTTTTTATCAAGACTCATCTTGAAAATTAATTAAAACAGGTAAATATTAATTTAAATGTATTTGTTTAAAAAATAGAAATATTTATTGGTTTTATTAAATCAAGAAATCAGGATTAAATTGGTCTATAGTTCTTATCAAATTTTGATTCATATAGCGAATTTATTAAATTGGCCAAAATTAAAATCAAATCGGCCATAATTGCAATGCAATTAGTCAATTGATTTTAAATGTGGCTAAAATTTAAATAAAATAGCTAAGTTCCCAACCAATTAGACTATTTAAATAATTTTCTAATTCCTAATCTTTCTAAATCCTAATATTATCCAAATCGAGGCCCAATAATAAACAACCGCCCAATCCATTCCCTTTAAAAAATTGCATGACCCGACCCAAACATTCAACCCTTCTTCCCAACTAAAGAATAACGATAGCAATAACGTGTAATAACAATACAAACGATATCAACATTGGTAACCCAACAACACCGAACAACATTAACTACTAGTAATAACTATCAAAACCCTATTTTTTCCTCCTCACCCTCGCCTCCCTATATTTGTATGAAGTTGTTGAGCTGGCTATGCTGAGCTATCTGGTTTTTAGAAAAACTCAGAATTGGCAACGTGTCTATTTGAATGATAATATCCCCTTGTGATCTAACATTCCCATTAATATCATGAATTTCGTATTATACAAGTACATGCGTGGCTATTTCTGATTAGATTGTGAAGAATTTTGAACTTCCATACTCACCCTAAATTTTTTTACTTCCATTTTTTATCCGATTTTGTACTAATTAGTACAATTCATGATCTATGAAAGATTATCCCAAGTCAAAATTTGAAAAACCCTCATAAACTCCCGAAATCTCCCCTCAAGTCTTTTTTTACCACATTGCCCAAATTAGGAGAAATCAAATTCTAAGCTTCCCTATAAATAAACTTGCTGTTTTATTGATGTGGTGGATAATGTTAGAGAGTTTGTATATCTAGGACTCCAAAACGTGTAGTATTTTTCTATCGAATAGGGATTTCAGTGTCAAGAATTCTATAAAGCTCATCTTCAAGCTAGAATTCCTAGTTTGGTAAATCTGATTTTCCTTTTTAGGGGAAGTGAGAAGTGAATCCCAATGAAGATTGAAGTCCTTGGTGTATTTCTCCATAAAAAGGTAAATGCCTCGTTCCTTTGAGTTATTCTTCTCTAAAATGGCATTTTCTCAATAGTATGAATTTTATCACGATTGGAATTTAGTTAAATTTGTGCGTTATTTTACTTTAGTGGAAGGGCTAAATCTAATTATTTGAAGTTAATAATGTTGCGTTGCTTAGAATGATAATTTATTAATAAGGAGAATATAGTGTTATTATGCACTCGGTATTAGTCGAGATTGAATGTGCCTCTTCTATGAGTATTGTGATTCGAATGGCTTTGTAATTGAGTATATTCTCTTAAAAATGTTTCCTTCACACTTTTATTTACAAAGGATTAAGAAATAAATACTTTTGTTTTCTCTTAAGAATGGCTTATTAATTGGTAACAACATAGCCTCAGAAGCATTTGTCTTCATCTTTAAGATTTTGTCATTATCATTCTTTGTAACCTTGTTTTTAAGAAAAAATAAAATGTACTTTCGGTGTTTACTATGATCAATACCAATATTTACTCTTGTACCCCTTCCTTTCTATTTGACGTTCAAAAGAATTTTAAAATATTTCATAAAGTAACCAATTGATATCCAGTCATCAGTTTTATATGTAATGAAGTAGCCACAACCTACAATTCTCTTTATGATTTTCAATATTTAGCCCGCATGTTTCTTGTCATATTCTGCCCATTTAGATTTTATTGAGTTCGATTTCATGATCCTATTTTGCAATAATTTTCCAAGCTTTAGTTGCGAGCATGAAGTGTGCTTTTTGTATGTTTTCTCTTTCCCCTGTATCCTATAAATGCACTTAAGGTTGATTTTATATTTTTCTATTTTCCAGTAAAGTTTGACAACTTTGATATTCAACATGTATGTTTGGGAATCTAGACAAAAGCTTGAAAATTATTTATAGTTGGCATTAGTTTTCTTTGTGAAAACTCGGTCTATTAAAGTAGTGATATGGATCAATGCCAAAATGCAAATATGTAGTGACATTAATATGCCAAAATGTATAATAAGAATATTGCTTATAAAGGCAGACGACTTGGAATTCGCAAGTCTCTTTTCTAGTGTTTTGCTTCAAAACAGCTGGCAAAATGAGTGTTTTAAGGATCGGTCGATAACTTCATTTTGTTATCATACTATATGAATATGTCACTGAATGTTTCTTGCTTCCATCTATTTGTAGTAGTGCCATATGAGTCATTTTAACATGATTCTGTCTGAATGAAGTATATTTAAAATTAATGTCATTTTGTTTTACCAAGTCGTCTACCTTTATAAGCAATATTCTTATTATACATTTTGGCAGATTAATGTCACTACATATTTGCATTTTGGAATTGATCCATATCACTAGTTTAATAGTTCGGGTTTTCACAAAGAAAACTAATGCCAACTATAAATAATTTTCAAGATTTTGTCCAGATTCCCGAACATACATGTGGAATATCAAATTTGTCAAACTTTACTAGAAAATAGAAAATTATCCAAGAAACCTTAAGTGCATTTATAGAAGACAAGGGAAAGAGAACATATAAAAATCACACTTCATAGTCACACCTAAAGCCTGGAAAATTATTGCAAATTAGGATCATGAAATTGAACTCAATCAAATCTAAATGGGCAGAACATGACAAGAAACATGTGGGATAAAGATTGAAAATCATAAAGAGAATTGCAGGTTGTGGCTACTTCATTACATATAAAACTGATTACAGGATATCAAATGGTTACTTTATGAAATCTTTTTAAATTCTTTTGAACATCAAATAAAAATGAAGGGGTGCAAGAGTAAATATTGATATTAATCATAATAGACACCGAAAGAACATTTTATTTTTCTTATAAACAAGCTTACAAAGAATGATAATGAAAAAATCTTAAAGATGAAGACAAATACTTCTGAGGCTATGCTGCTACCAGTTAATAAGCCATTCTTAAGAGAAAACAAAAGGATTTATTTCTTCATCCTTTGTAAATAAAAGTGTGAAGAAAATGTTTTCAGGAGTATATACTCAATTACAAAGCCATTTGAATCACAATACTCATAGAAGAGGGACATTTAATCTCGATTAATACCGAGTGCACAATTACACTATATTCTCCTTATTAATAAACAATAATTCTAAGAAACATAACATTATCAACTTCAAATAATTAGATTTAGCTCTTTCACTAAAGTAAAATCACGCACAAATTTAACTAAATCCCAATCGTGACAAAATTCATACTATTGGCAAAATTCCATTTTAGAGAAGAATAAGTCAAAAGAATGGGCCTTTACCTTTTATGGAGCAATACACCAAGGACTTTAATCTTCATCGGGATTTACTTCTCACCACCCCTAAAAAGGAACTCAGATTTACCAGACTAGGAATTCTAGCTCGAAGATGAGCTTTATAGAATTCTTGACACTGAAATCCCTATTCGATAACAAAATACTACACTTTTTGGAGTCCTAGATATCCAAACTCTCTAATGTTCTCCACCACATCAATGAAATAGCAATTTTATTTATAAGGAAGCTTAGAATTTGATTTCTCCTAATTTAGGTGATGTGGTAAAAAATGCTTGAGGGGAGATTTCGAGAATTTATGCGGGTTTTTCAAATTTTGAATTAGGATAATATTTCATAGGTCATGAATTATTCTAATTAGTACAAAATCAGATAAAAAATGGGAGTAAAAAAATTTGAGGTGTGTATGGAAGTTCAAAATTCTTCACAATCCAATCAAAAATTCCTACACATGTACTTGTATAGTACGAAATTCATGATATTGATGGGAATATTAGATCACAAGGGGGATATTATAATTCGAATGGACACATTGCTGATTCTAAGTTCTTCTAATAACCAGACCTCTTAGTATAGCCAACTTAACAACTTCATACAAATATAGAAAAGCGAGAGCGGGGAGGAAAAAATAGGATTTTGATGGTTGTTACTAGCAGTTAATATTGTTTGGTGTTGTTGGGTTACCAATGTTGATATCGTTTGTATTGTTATTACACGTTATTGCTATTGTTATTCTTTAGTTATGAAGAAGGGTTGAATGTTTGGGCTGGGTCATGCAATTTTTTAAAGGAAGTGGATTGGGCGGTTGTTTATTGTTAGGCCTAGATTTGGATAATATTAGGATTTAGAAAGATTAGGAATTAGGCTATTAATTAAATAGCCTAATTGGTTGGGACCTTAGCTATTTTATTTAAATTTTAGCCACATTTAAAATCAATTGACTAATTGCATTGAAATTATGGCTGATTTGATTTTAATTTTGGCCAATTTAATAAATTAGCTATATGAATTATAATTTGATATGAACTATAGACCAATTTAATCCTGATTTCTTGATTTAATAAAACCAACAAAAATTTCCATTTTGTTAGAACAAATACATTTAAATTAAGATTTACCTGTTTGAATTAATTTTCAAGATGAGTCTCGCTAAAAAAATTAGTTTTTGATAAAATAATTATTTGAGTAACAAAAATCTTATGATACCGTACGCACGATTACAAAAATTCATAATCGCTATTTAAAATCACAAACTTAACCCCAAACTATTGTTTTAGAAATTCTTTACCTAGATAAAATGAATATTTTGTATTTTTATCTAAAACTAAAGCAACTCAGAATTAAACCTAGTCGTGGAGGGAAAAAATTAGGTGTCAACAATTGCCCCCTCGCTTTGGATATGGTGAATACAAGTTACTTGGGCAAAGAGAGTTTTGCGCTCCTAATTTATCCGACCACAAATTCATTTCTCAAAAGAGGTTGGTCTTCACATAAATTTTCAAATAATTATGGTCGGACCATAATATTGGATTTATACATATCTTAGGTTGTATGAGATTTTAGGCCACATGTAGTTCATAAAGCATGATTTTTATGGATTTGAAAAGCTATCCATATTTTAAATTTTGGTGAATTTGAAAAGCTGGGGAATTTGTATTATACCCGGCGCCTCCTGAGTGATAAGCACAATATTGGTCGACTCTAAAGGACCAAGAGTTGGTGTTATCTAACTTTGGTGGAATAGGCTGGATGGGCCCCTTCACATTTGATCTTTCAAATAATTAAGTCCTAGTGTTAGTAAAGATGGTTAAAAATAACTGGGAATATTCTTTTCAAATTTCAGACATGGATGATTATGGTTTTTTGGTTGACACGAGTAGGGACTGGATGAAATCTTTGATTAACTGAAGCCCTTTGATAAACATTGGAATTTTTGTGATAATCTTGATAAATGGGTTGATAATTCAGTAATAGAGCTTGGTAATTTGGTTGATTGACTGAGTAAGTTGGCTGTGGGGATAGGGTCTGGACCAGGTGAAGTAAGATGATGTTTTGGTTAATAAAGTATTGTATCTTGTGCTTAAAATTGATGCAGCATTCCGTAGTATGTTAAATACCTTCTGAATGGTAAGCACAACGTCGATTTAATTTATAACATTTTGCATGAGTGTTGATAACTTTTGAGTTGACTGTTTGGATTAGTCCAAATGCTTACCACCTTTCAAAAAGTTGTGTTTGACTTTCAACCAAAAGGGTTAACACTCGAGGAATCTTCCTCTTATGAGAGATTTTACTTTGGTATATCGGTGGTTCTATTTAGAGGCATCTTTGAGAGAGGGTTCAAAATTTAACAATTTGGTTGGAAATTTGGGTATGCTAGAGGTATTTGATAATTTGGAGGTGGAGTTTGGTAGTTTGGTGGAGGAATTGGATATTTGGTTTGGACATAAAAGGCGGTATAGGAGTTTTGTGGAAATAGGCACCCAAGATTATCCAAGATTGGAGTGTTAGCTGTAATGGCAAAACTGCCCATACCTTTTGCTCGTTATGGTCTTTCCTGGAGTCCTTCCAATTCCCTAGTCAATTCCGCAATTCTTTCACTTTGTCCCTTTATTATGATCCTTGATAGTAATATCGATCATAATGTCTCCATTGTCACTACCAGTCATTTTCCTCTTTCACGTAACGAAGAAATAATCAAGAGAGAAATCTTTATTCACTTTTGATATAGTGAAGTAGGGATGTTCCAATATTTTATGTCACTACAGAGTACTTTCTACTACTTGTAAAGTAAAAATAACTCAAAGGCTAACGTGTTATATCCTAATTAATAAAAAATAATGCAAGATAATGAAGCAAGAAGAAAACATAAAGTTGTTTCTCATCGCAGATGAATTGATCCATTAGGTAATGATGACTCAGGGATTTCAATGAACAAGAATTTTCTCATTTATTTGGCTAAGTGAATTTTATAGGGAAGGCTCGACACTTTTTCTTCTATTCCTATATCTTCTTTTGTCTAAATAGGAGATAATAGAGTTTTTGTAGATATGAAGTAGACAATAGGCTGCCTATGCATCTCGCGAAGGAGAAATCAAGCCCATGTAGCTCGAATGAGTTGTGAATAGGATTGTTTTATTATATTATATTCATTAGAAAATAGGTTTGAGAGGTATTATGGACTTTTCTATGGAACTTTAGAGGACTTAGATTATTTTGGTTGGACTTCTGTGTAATTTATGTATACTTCTGCCTAAACGGTATCTATGAAAAATAGGATTGGATCAATTCACCTTTGATTTGAATCAACATAGCATCTAAACTAGTTATATCACACAAGTATATTGTAATAAGTGCTCATCCTAATTTGATGACCCTTTTGAGCTAAGGGTTTCCTAACGAGTTTTGAAGGATGTATATGACTTTTAAAACAAATCCATTCCCAAAAATGATTTTCATAGATATTAAAAAGAGATAATACATCGAAACACCCCTAAACTTGTAGCCAAAACTTACTTTAGACCCTAAACTAATCGGACAATTATTTACCCCCCTTAACAACTTCCAAGTAAATTTTTTTCCACCCTAATTGCTGACGTGACAATTTTTTAAAAAATCAGCGCGTAATTTTCTTAAAAAACATGGGAAATGGTGGGTCCCACCTTTTAATTTTACAAGTTTTCTTTACACACACATATATATATATATATATATATATATATTAGATTAAAAAAAATAATCAAAAATTCACTTCCATCATTATCTTCTTCATAACCACCCCCTTCCTCAACCCCCACCCCCACCCCCAACACCCCTATATCTTCATCTTCTTCGTACCCCCACCCAATTTCTTCATCTTCTTCATATACTCTACCCCCACCCCACCCCGTTTCTTCATCTTTTTCATTTACCATTACTAAGCTCTATTAACTCCTTCCTTCCTTCATTATTTTTTTTTTACTTTTATTTAATTTTTTCAGATGACTACATCCAATTTGTGATGATAAATAACTTATGGCAATTTATCACTTCCCCATCGTGTGCTTATTGGACCATTTGAGAAGGTTTAAAATAATGGTGCTAATGGTGAAAAAAATTAAAGTAGGAAGCATTTTCATGGCAGATCGAAACAAAGGAACGAATATTAGTATTATTTCTGCTAAATCGTTTTGTAGATCTGGAATTATTGTGGATGAGTTTAGGTTTTGTTCTACTTGCAATTGTTGATTTCTAAAATTTGATAGAGGAGCCATGGCTTAATCTACATGAACAAGTTATTTATCAATTTCTTGTAAAATTCGAATCAAGTTATTGGTGTTGATAGTGAAAAATGGTATTAATGGTGAAAAATAAATTAAAGAAGGAGGAGAAAAGAGGGCTGTAAAGAATTGAAGGAGGAGGAACGGGCCCGGGGGGGGGGGAGGCTGGAGAAGAAGAAGAAGTAGGGTTTTTTTGTTTATATATATATATATATTAAAAATAATTATACATATATATATATATATATTAAAAATAATATATAAATAATATATATATATATTTTTAAAAATATATTATATATATATATATAAAGTACAGATATATTTTTTTCTTTTTTTTTAAAAAAATATAAAAATAATATGTTTATTGGATTTTTTTTTTAAAAAAATTACAATTTCTTACGTGGCAATGACATGGCACTGATGTGGCACTGATTTGGTAATTACGTGGGGCGCGTGCACTTCACTCTCCGTATTGAGAGTGGTATAATTTTTTTAGGGTGGAAAAAAATTCACTTGAAAGTCTTTAAGGGGGGTAAATAATTTTCCGATTAGTTTAGGGTCTAAAGTAAGTTTTGGCTACAAGTTTAGGAGTGTTTCGATGTATTATCTCATATTAAAAATGGCATAAATGTCTACAAAGTAGCAAATGAGGACACGATCTTTGGGGAAAGGAAAATAAAATGTGAGAAAAATAGTCCCACGCAGGGAATGATGATAGAAAACACTAGCATTCAGATGATCCCTTGTTGGCCTTCTCCGTCTTGGCAAATTACACCTCATGCCATTTGTAATATCGGTTGGTGATTCAGTATATTCCACATAATTGTAACTTCCATATTGATTAGGCAAATATTTCATATGCATTATGAAGCTTTTCTTGACTTCCTCAATCATATACATCCACCAACCCTTGAAATAATCATCCGGTTTGATCATTATCTTAAATCTTCTTATAGGGATTGGTTGATCCGCATCTACAAAAAAGAAAATTAAGTGAGCCTTTCCCCTACCCCAAATGATAATGAATTAGATTAATTGGCATATATTCCTTCAACACATAAGCATAATTTTTCTGTGATTGACCAGTGGTCAATAAAAGCAGGGTAGGTTTTTCTAATTGGCCAATATCCCCTCAGGTATTGGATCGTCCTAGGTTCATGCCCAAAAAGGGTTTAGTTTTACTCTATCCTAGGAATCTAGAGTAGGATTTGACCAGCTTCCCAAGTGGACAACTTGGGTTTTGAAATACAAACAACCATCGGATGCCTAACATACTAATAAATTGTTTTATTTCCAACACTTTCATTCGAAATTGGTCAATAAGGGACACGCCAATCGAAAACCCCCAAATAGTTAAGTATCAAATGAGGAAGTATGTCATGAATGCAATAGTTAACTATTGTGAGAAGTTAAAAAAAATAAACAAGCTTTCAAATATTACAAGACTAAATAGTTAGTCAAATAAAGTTTGGTGAAATATGTGGTTAGAACCTAGTTGAAATTTCCAACAGAGTCGCCAATTCTGTTTTGCGAAGAAAATGACTAACTATTTTTATCAAATTCAAACACTTAGAAAAAAATTTCAAATTCGATATTCGAAAAAAAAAAACAGAGTCACGACTTAATTTGATTAAGGAAAAATTAAGAAAATCTTGAAAATTTATATGAAAAGTTAAAATAGATTTTTCTAAAATTTTTATAAATCGGGTAAGAATTCATATTAGTGTCTTTGAAAGGATGTTAAGGCACCAAAGACATCCGCTTATATGAAGTTATCCGCACTATTTGAAATAACTTTATTTATTTGACCAACTTTGAAAAATATTGTAATTAAAACAAGAATTTTATTCTGAAGAAAATTGGTTTGTGAAACATGCTTTAGTGATAAAACACAATTTAAGAAAGATTAATTCACGAGTGAATTAAATAACCAATTCTGAGATTAACGTAATCGCAAGCATTGCCATATTAAACAACCATAAATTATGGTACTTTTCATGGGAATTTAACTAAGTTAATTAAAAGGTTAGAAATTACAAATAAATTCTAAACTATACAAGTAAATACAAAGAGAAGAAAGAAGATAAATTTAGGTACTCAGGCCCAAACCCCTAAAAATCATCCAACTTGGACTACCAATTTCCAATGGGCTGAGAACATTTACTTTTGCTCCACTTTCAGTTTCATCCACTGTATATTAGCTTCCAAATGTAGCATTTGGCTACACATTTCTTCATCCGATCTTAGTCAATTTGAGTCTGAAATGGGGCCAACTTAGAGAATCAGTAGGACTTGGCTTGAGGAAAGATGCAAGATCAAAGTCCTTTCGAACTCAATAAAGGTGTTCATGCAAAGAAGAAAGGAGAAAAGAATTAGGAGGACAAATAAGAAGAGACATTTTAAGCCACTACGTATAATAAGAATATTGCTTATAAAGGAAGACAATTTGGTTAAAAAAAATGACGTTCATTTTAAATAGACTTCATTCAGACAAAATCATGCTAAAGGGACACACATGGCACTATAAGAAACAGAGAAAAGCAAGCAACATCTAATGGAATATTATTATAGTATGGTAACAAAATAAAGTTATTGACGAATCCTTAAATCACTCATTTTGACATCTGTTTAGAAGGAAATATACTAGCAAAAAGACAAGTGAATTCCTATTAGTAGTCTTAAAATATAGATTATAACCAATCGAGAATGCGAGAACATGTTTTTTTTAATATTAAATATACTAGTCAACTCCTTGGTCGCTACATATTCGCATTTGACATAGATTCACATCACTAGTTTAATAGACTTGGTTTATATAAAGAATACTAATTCCAACTACTAATAATTTTCTAGCTTTTGTTGTCATGATCCGAACCTGGCCTAGTCGTGATGAGTATCTCAAGCCTATCATGGGCCGGAGACCATACCCTTAGACTAATCTCCAAAGTACAAAATAAAAATAGCGGAAGACAATCAAAATATATAATAAGGATATATAGTCTAATCAAGTGCAAAGAGTCAAAACAAAATGATCAAAACATCCCAACACTGTCCACGAAAGCCTCTAAACTATAAGTACCAACTATGTCGGGACATGCCTCTGACTATGACAAAAGAGCCCAAAAGAAATACTAAGAAATAAAGAAAACAAGTGAAATGCCTTAGCGTTCTAAAGGATGGAGGCTTACCACTTCACAACGTATCCACAAGAGTACCAAATCACCTAACGTTGCACAGAAGTAATAGAAAAACCCTCAGAACCTACATCATGAAATGATACAGCATCCAGGGATGGTCAGTAGGGTAAGAACTGACATGTAACTCAGATAAAAGGTATAAAATAATTTTATTTATCAAAACCAGTCAAAAACCACATGTACAACATTCATATTTATATATATATAGGAAACCGGGATAGGGACAAGGTCCATGAACATAAGCATTTAAACCATTAACCTGAACCATGTAGCTCGCTCCATCCTAAAGGCACACACGACTATATGGATTTAGCTTTCCTTTCTAAAAAGGCCCCAGTATGTGCTAGAAAAATGAACCAAAGAAATCGAGGAAATGTTAAATACATCAAGGAGATAGCCATCTAAAATATAATGTGTGCACCAAGCACACGGTCACATAGACCCCCACACTAGCAAACATGGTTTTTGATGTTGATTCCTCCGGGCCTACACCTTCATAGTGAGCTACACAATTCCCTTTTAAGCCTAAATTAAAACAATTTGCACATAAACCCAAACATTAACCCAGGATCCATCCATTAAGGCATTTACCGACTTGGTATCGCTATATCAGTATGCTTGCAAGCTTATATAATTATGCCAAACCAATCTATGTAACTTTTAGACTTCCAAGTTCCTTTTAAATTCCAAGAACATGGCAACCAAGGGCATTCCAAAATAATTTTTATCATCCATTACCCTTTAATACAATGCAATTTTCCAAAAGATAGTTAAATCATGCAAATTTTACATTCAAAATCAAAGTTATAAAGGTAGATTGAGGTTAATGCAATTATCAAGCCAAATTTTCATCAATTTGGGGAAACTTATGTTCTCTATTCCAATTCTCATAGCAATGAACTCATTCAGTCCCAAAAACTATCAATTAAAGTATAAACAATACATTTAAATCATGAAAAATACAATTCAAGTAATAGCCATAAAAAATGCTCAACCTAATTTCAAACCCAATAATTAATGATTAATATATGTCATAATGTAAAATTCATGTTTGAGAAAGAGAAACATGCCTAAAATACAAAAGAATTTAAAGACAATTTGAAATTTGAACCTCAGAGTAGTGATTTCTTGAAAAACCCTTAAGCTTTCTTAGGTTGAGAGTTAAAGAAGGGAATAGTGGAGTTTGATGTTTTAAAATTGAAGCAAAAGGGTTGATTTTGTATTTAAAAGTTATTTATGGGTTAAAAAGACCAAAAACCCCTCACCAAAAGTAAAAGAAAAAAAGAACTGGGGAAAATTTACATAGCGGCGTGGCACGCCTCTATCGCAGATCTTAGCCTCCGTGCCACACCCTTATTATGGAGGCTAAGTGGCATGACACGCCATATCATGGAGGATTACTAGCTTGGGGTCTCAAAATAGCCCCAAACCCCTTTCAAAAATTTTAAAACTTTCCAAAACACTCTTTTAACTTTCGTAATCATAATTCAAGTAAGAAATTGACATTACACATGTGAGAGGATCAAAATAAATTTGTTGAAATTTTGTGGGGTCTTACATTATCCCCCCCTTTGGATAAGTCATCCCTAAAGGAGGAGTTGGGATATTTTTAGCATGACAATAGCAAGAATGTAGTAGAATCCAAAGACAAACTCGAAATGCTAAGACAGGATTTGTTCCTGTTTGGAGGCCCTTAGCATATTCTTCAAAGTTTGAATAGTTTGTTTTTCTTGTGAACCCGTTTGAGGGTGGAAAAACATGCTAAGGTTAAATTAAGTACCCAAACCTTTCTAAAATAAATGCTAGAAGTGAAAAAATAACTGCATACTTCGATCTGAAATATGACGGACATCGGTGCTCTATAAAACTTAACTATCTCCTAAATGAACAATTTAGCATAATCTCTGCTAAGTAGTTAGTCCTCATAGGTAAGAAGTGATCAGACTTAGTCATTCTATCCACAATGACCCAGATAGAATCATTATGACTGTGAGACAACAGAAAACCCGTAATGAAATCCATATTACTCATCTCCCACTTTCACATAGGCAACTCTATCTCTTGATACATGCCACCAGACCTTAAATGTTCAAACTTGACTTGCTAATAAACCATATACTTAGCAACAAATTTTGCAACATGTAATACCCCGTACTTCTACCTAGATTAAAAATCATCCCGAAAATGTTAAAGACTTATTTAAAGGATGAATCCACTTTTATATACATGGAATTTTAAAGATTTTGACTTTTTGTTATATGGGAAATTGAATAATCTTTCCATTGATATCAAATTTTCCTAAATCAGTATCGGGTTAGAAAGTTATGGCCAAAATACAGAAAACAGTCTGAACCGCCTAGGTACGATGGAAAGGGTCGACGGACCATCGATCTAACGATGAGCCATCGCCCAAAACGTTGCAGCGGAGCCAGTGAGTCGACCTTCTGGCCAGGCGTTATGGAATGGCCGATGGACCATCGAGGTAGCGATGGACCGTCGTCCAAACTGTCGCAACCAAGGCAGAAAGATCACATTCTAGACTAGTACGATGGGAAGGTCGACGGGCCATCAAGCCAGCGACGGACCGTCGCCCAAGCCATTACAGATCCCGTCCAGTAAATTAAAGCTATTTTTATAAGGATGGTTGGGTCTTTTCCACACTTTCTAACACCTAATTATACTAGACCAGGGTTTATAACTTCATTATTCATCTATAAGACCAAATTAGAGTTTCTCTCAAAGATCAATTCTCAAGAGCAAGATACCAACCCTTCTTCAAGAAACTAAGATATTCAAGTTCTTCAAGTCCAAGAAATTCAAGAAACTCACAATCAAGGTATGTAAAGTGTTGATTCATAGGTCCCTTTCACCCATGAAGCTTAAGAATCTCTTTTCAAATTCCAAAGATTGTGTATTTATGAATGATCATGATTTAGTTGAATTGAAATTCATGTCCATGTTGTTGTTGGGTTTTGATTCATGTTTTAAATTACATGTTCCAATGGTTTATCCTAGTATGTGATGATTTGCATAATATTAATGATAAACCTTTCAAATTGTAAATTTATTTATACAACCATGATAATTAGATGCATTAATGATGGTATAACCAAAGTATGCTCCCCATATGTTTGACTAAATGCCTATGTGAAGGAAAAAATGCCATTATAGTATGATAGTATGAAATCCCCATTCCTGTACACGTTAATGCATGTCAAGTATTTGATAAATTGTCTTAGTCAAGGAATTATGGATATATGTATAGCCATTGTTGTGCTTTCGAACTTATGCCGTGAATTACTTTTATGCTATCGAGTCTTGGGGGTATTTATACCCAATAATTTAGTTGTGTGCCTAGAGCCAGTATCAGTTTCATGATAATCTTAGTCACGCCATGATCAGTAGAATTCAGTCAATTACATGAATCAGGAAAACTCAGTAATCTCATGAACTCAGTCAGTTAACAGGATTCAGTAATATTCCGTTAGTCCATGGAACTCAATGAACTCAGTCAAGTTCATCTCAGTATAATAAGTTTAGTTTCTATTCAGTTGGGAGTAGGATTCAACATCGAGCGAACCCAAGGATGAGGGCACACACTAACAGTAGAGGGTGTGACCCTTAGAAACAATCCTTACATTCCAGAACTATATAGCCAGCCTAGGTTAAGACATCAGCACTGTCAATTGAGGGTTGATGAAGTGGATCAACACTGTCAGATGAGGGTCCCATTGTTCTTCTTTGGGGACACTGCCCGATGAGGGTCACTCACAGCTTGTCCTTACCAGTGGCGCGGTATTGACATCCTTCTAATTAGGGTTATAGATTGGACCCAAACTCATCTATAATAATTTATTAGGGACATGTCGATTAGATGACCATCTCCACAGTCTCAATCTCAGTTTTAGTAAAAGAACTCAGATAGTTCTTCAGATTCAGGACTGTCAGATACAGTCACACAGTTCAGCACGAGACTCAGCTAGTTCCATTAGAATCAGGACTATCAGACACAGTCACTCAGTTAATATGAAACTCATATTATCAGTATTCAGATTCAGTATTATCATGTCTTCAGTTACAATTCACGTATTCATGCATGTATCCTCACGTAGTCATGTTCGGGTTCACTTTAGTCAGTTATAGTTCATGCATATGAACATTTGAATTTAGCTTACCTCACTTGTGTACTAGTACATTCTCACTTACTAACGCATACTTTACTATTGCGCTATGGTATTTTATACTATACGTTCAGAAGCACGAGCTCCAGAGTATCCTTAGTAGATCAGTCGTTTAGCAGTTAGACTAGCAGTGAGTCCTCATCATTTGAGGATGTTATTATTTTACTATTTCATTCTTTCAGTACCTAGTTTATTTCAGCAGTTGAAGTTAGTTGGGGACATGTCCCATCAAGTTGTTATTCAGATACTTTAGAGGGTTTCAAACTAGCATGTTCAAACAGTTATTTCTGTTGTTTTGGTATTGATATATCGTATCTCCAGACATTATATTTTATTAGATTTTGAACCTTATGGACTTTTAGCCTTTTTATTCTGCATTTATACAATATGTTACGCAATTCTCAGTTACATCTATCAGTCATCGGTTAGCTTATGGTCCTTTGGGGTCATGAGCATCGTGTCGCATTCTGGGTACCAGATTTGGGGCGTTACAAACTTGGTATCAGAGCCTAAGGTTTAATAGTATCCTATAAAGTCTTAAAGGAGTATCTAGTAGAGTCTTGTGCATGGGTGTGTTGCACGCCATACTTATGGACATGAGGTTATGAGATGTTTTAGAAATAGTTTCCCTTCTTTCAGCATTCATATTGTGCGAGTGAGCATGAGCTCAAGTTAAATTCTCAATCTAATCTATTTCTTCCTTTCGTTTACAGAACATGCCTTCCAAAAGAAGAAACAAAAATTAGTTAGCCCTTCAGCCCGTCCAAGAAAACCCCTTGGAGGAACATATTGCTCATGCAGAGTTTAGAGCTTTATTCACTACTCTTGCTAACTCAATTACTGCTCAAAATGAACGGCCAACTGCTGTTCTGTCCAACTCAGTGGCCAATACTACTTTAGCTAGGATTTGGGACTTCACCCGAATAAATCGTCCATCCTTTTTTGGGGTCTAAGTCAGATGAGGACCCTCAGGAATTCCTTGATCAGGTTCAGAAGATTACGAATATCATAAGAGTTACTGCTAGTGAGAGTGCTGAGCTAGATGTATATCAGTTGCAGGATGTGGCTCACCCTTGGTTTAAACAGTACAAAGCAAAGATGGTTATAGATGCAGGGCCTATTGAGTGGAAGGAGTTTGCCACTGCCTTTCTTGATAGATTCTTTCCCCTAGAGCCGAGGGAGGCTAAGGTGTTAGAATTTAAAAACCTCAGAAAGGGAAATATTACAGTGAAAGAGTATTCTCTTAAGTTTACTCAACTAGATAGATATGCTCCTCATGTGGTGGCAAATAGTAGGGCCAAGATGAGTAAGTTTGTTTTTGGGGTGAATAATAGTGTGGTCAATGAGTGTAGATCCGCAATACCGATTAGTGAGATGGACATAGCCAGGCTTATGATCTATGCTAAACAGATAGAAGAGTAATAAATTAAGATGAGAGAGAAGCAGAATAAGAGAGCTAGAACCAATAACTTCAACTTCAATCAGCCTAAGTCAGAGGGTGGGAACCGTTCTCAGTTCTGCCTAAAGGCAACCATTCCAGCTCCTTCCCCGACCAGTGCTCTAGTTTCTAAGTTTAGGTATGGTAATAGATATAGGGTGCCAGGCTCTAAATCTCAGGGCAGTATTAGCAGTGCCCGAACCAATCCTCTTTGTCAGACTTGTGGTAACAACCACAAGGGTATTTGTAGAGCTGGCAGTTATGTGTGCTTTGAATGTGGTAAGCCATGCCATAGAGTTAGAGATTATCCCCAGTCAGGATTTCAGGGTCAGCATAACCGTTCCTCAGCTCAGTCCGGTCACCCGAATCAGCAGGGTGCTACTTTCAGCGTAATCAGTGGGCAGTGCCCAAATAGACTTTATGCCCTCCAGTCCCAACAAGATCTAGAATATTCTTCTGATGTGGTCTCTGGTACGTTACAGATCTTTCACTTGAATGTTTACGCTTTGCTAGATCCAGGAGCTTTTTTGTCTTTTGTTACTCCTTATATAGCAGTAGATTTTGGAGTCAATCCCAAAATTCTAGTAGAGCCCTTCGCAGTCTCTACCCTAGTGGGTAAAACTATCATAGCCCGAAGGGTATACAGGAACTGTCCGATTATGATATTTTAGAAAGTCACATAAGCGGACTTAGTTAAATTAGATAAGACTGATTTTGATGTCATTCTCAGCATGGATTGGCTTTATTCCTGTTATGCCACAGTCGACTGTAGAAACAGATTGGTCCAATTTTAGTTTCCAAATGAACCATCCTAGAGTGGAGGGGTAGTACTTTAACATTCAGAGGTCAGCTTATTTCCTACTTTCGGGCATGGAGAATAATATCTAAGGGATGTGTCTATCATCTTGTTTGAGTTAAGGACTCTAGTTTCTAAACTCCCAGTCTCAAATTAGTCCTAGTAGTGAATGAATACTTAGATGTCTTTCCCAAAGATCTTCCAAGAATTCCTCCTGAAAGGGAAATAGACTTTGGCATTGATCTTCTTCCAAATACTCAGCCTATATCTATCCCTCCATATAGAATGGTACCATAAAAACTCTGAGAATTGAAAGAACAGTTAAATAATCTCTTAGAAATGGGATTCATCAGACCCAGTGTTTCCCCGTGGGGTGCACCAGTCTTATTCGTGTGAAATATAGACAGTTCTCTCAAAATATGCATTGACAACCGTTAGCTCAATAAAGTCACTGTCAAGAACAAGTGTCCCCTTCCTAGAATTGATGACTTGTTTGACCAGCTTCAGGATGCCAGTTACTTCTCTAAGATAAACCTTAGATCAGGCTATCATCAGCTCAGAGTCAGAGAATGTGAAATTCCAAAAATAGCTTTTCAAACTCAGTATGGTAACTTTGAATTCTTAGTCATGTCCTTTGGTCTTACTAATGCCCCAGAAGCTTTCATGGACTGGATGGACCATGTGTTAAATCAGTACTTAGATATGTTCATCATAGTCTTTATAGATGATATTCTTGTCTATTCCCGTAGTGAGCGTGATCATGCAGAACATCTCAGAATAGTATTGCAGACTCTAAAAAATCATCAATTGTTTGCCAAATTCAGTAAGTGCAAATTTTGGCTAAGGTCAATAGAATTTCTTGGTCATATCGTTTTCGGTGATGGCATTAGTATTGATCCTCAAAAGACTAAAGCAGTAAGAAATTGGCCTCGCCCTGTCTCTCCATCAGATATTAGGAGTTTCTTGGGGTTGGATGGTTATTACAGATGGTTTGTTTAGGGATTTTCTTCTATTGCATCCCCTATGTCTATATTTACTTAGAAAAAAGTCAAGTTTTAGTGGTCATATCCTTGAGAGGAGAGTTTTTAGGAGTTGAAGACTCGACTCACCTCAACCCCAATTTTAGCTCTTCCAGATGGTTCAGATGGGTTTGTGGTATACTGTGATGCATCCAAAGTAGGTTTGGGTTGTTTCCTCATGCATCATGGTAAGGTCATAGCCTACGCCTCTAGAAAACTTAAGCCTCATGAGAAGAATTATCCTACTCATGATCTTGAGTTAGCAACTGTAGTTTTTGCCTTGAAGATTTGGAGGCATTACTTGTACGGTGTTCATGTAGATGTGTTCAAAGATCATAAAAGCCTTTAGTACGTATTCTCTCAGAAAGATCTAAATATTTGTCATAAAAGGTGGTTAGATCTCTTGAAAGATTATAACATGAGTGTCCTTTATCATCCAGACAAGGACAATGGAGTGCCCGACGCTCTTAGTAGAATGTCTATGGGTAGTGTTGCTCATGTTGAGGACAGTAAGAAGAAGTTATCTCAGGAAGTCCATCATCTTTCCAGACTAGGTGTCCGCTTAGTCGATTCAACAAAAAGTAGTATATAGGTTCAGAACAGCTCAAAATCATCTCTAGTTTCTGAGGTGAAAGAAAAACAAGATAGAGATCCCAGTCTTGTTAAGCTGAAAGAGTCAGTCAAAGATCAGAAAGTAGAGGTTTTCTCCCAAGGGGGAGATGGTGTTTTGAATTATCAGGGTCGTCTGTGTGTGCCAGGTGTAGATGACTTGAGGTAACAAATTCTTGCAGAAGTGCATGGTATGCGCTACTCTATTCATCCAGGGGACAATAAGATGTACCATGACTTGTGGGAGATATATTGGTGGATTCGAATGAAGAGAGATGTTGTAGAGTTTGTGGCTAAGTGCTCTAGATGTCAGTAGGTTAAGGTTGAGCATCAAAAGCCTAGTGGGTCCATGCAGGAGTTCAATATTTCTATTTGGAAGTGGGAAGAAGTGAACATGGACTTTGTGATGGGTTTGCTTCGTACTCTTCATCAATATGATTCGGTTTGGGTCATCATAGACAAGATAACCAAATCAGCTCATTTCCTTCCAGTCCATACCTCTTATTCAGCCGAGGATTATGCCAAACTCTATATCAGCGAGTTGGTCAGATTACACGGTGTTTCGTTGTCCATTATCTCAGATAGAGGTACCCAATTCAGCTCTTATTTCTAGAAAGCATTCTAAAAGGGTCTTGGTACCCAAGTTCATCTCAGAACAACCTTTCATCCTTAGATAGATGGCTAAGTAGAAAGGACCATCCATACTTTAGAAAATATGCTGCGAGCGTGTGTAATTGATTTCAAGGAAAGTTGGATGACCATTTTCCTTTGATTGAGTTTACATACAACAATAACTATCATTCCAGTATTCGGATGGCTTCATTCAAAGCTCTCTATGGTAGGAGATGCAGATATTCAGTTGGTTGGTTTGAAGTTAGCGAGGCCTCAGTTAAAGGGCCTGACTTAGTATTCGATGCCTTAGAAAAAGTCCAGTTGATGAGAGAAAGACTTCAGGCTGCTCAGAGCCGATAGAAGTCTTATGCAGATGTACGCAGAAAGGATCTAAAGTTCGAGATTGGTGACTATGTTTATCTAAAGATATCTCCCATGAAGGGAGTGAAGAGGTTTGGTAAGAAGGGAAAGCTCAGTCCCCGATATGTCGGTCGCTTTAAAATTCTCAGTCGCTTTGAGCTTATGAACTCAAGTTTCCTTTCGATCTAGCTTCAGTGCATCCAGTCTTACATGTCTCCTTACTTAAGAAGTGCATAGGAGGCCTAACAGTCATAGTACCTATTGAGGGAATAGACATTCAGAACAGTCTTTCTTATGAGAAAATCCCAGTCAAAATCTTTGACTATCAGATTCGTAGGCTGAGCAACAAAGAAGTCCCTCTAGTCAAAGTTCTTTGGATGAATGATAACGCTCAATCTACAGCTCTCATAAGAGTGTAAAGCGGTCGTTGTCAAATATATAACCCAACTAGGTTGGGTATCGATCCCACAGGGAATAGCCGGTCAATGAGTAAGCAAAGATTACTAGACTTTTGGAGCAAGTCTCGTAAAAAGGAGGGATTGTAACGTGCAATAAAGTAACAAAGTGAAAACAGAAAATAGCAAAGTAAAAAGAAAGAATGTTTAGTAAGATTCTAATCAATGAGAATTGAGAAGTTGGGGTTATGTCCACCTTATGAGTTGTACGTCTCTATTGGCTATGAGTTGTGCGGAATTCAGACATGCATGTGCTTATAGAGAATTGTATTCGATGGTAAATCCAGACGTCTTTCGACCTTAACCAGGACTATTTCACTTTAACTCTTTCGAGCTTAAAGCGTATCTAACAGTACGAATTCTCCAAGAGGTTAATCCAGTTACGACACTAACTTTTTAACAGGGGTTGGTGCCCTATTACCTTGACATTATCTCTTTTCCAGACATATAACTTTTCTTTCGAACAAGTTAATGCTATACTGGCGTATTCTATGCGTTTGCAACCACAAAGAATTTAAATTAAGATGAAGAGAATAATGATATAAGAAGCATACGTGTCACGAATTCACAAACTCATAGCAATAGATAGTATCTCATATGGCTTCCATAACCCCAACAGAGAAGTTTAGTTACCCATGAGTGCGAAGGAAATCACAATAGACATTATTAATATACCACAATAAAATTCTCGTGTAGTAAGGTGTGGTGTGGCATTTTTGGGTGTGAACTCCCTTGCAGAGTAACGTTTCTATTGTTGTGGAAATTAAGAATTGAATAGATGAATAAAAAGTAGAATTAAAAGTAGACGAGACGAATTGTTTTCAGAGTTAAAAGTAATGGAAGAATGATAAAAATCTCTAGCAGAATAGGGTATTTATAATACTCCTATCCTATTCCTACTAAGCTACTGCATTACTTAACCCAATCCTACTGGGTTACTACATCATTATCCTAATCCTAATAAGTTACTGCTAGTCCCCAAAGTCTTTAGAATTGCTGTTTTTTCCCGGGAAAGATTTTCCATGCGTCACTTTTGGTCCTTGGCGTCCAAGCTTTCCTTTCCTCCTTTCGTGAAGCTTTCTTTGGCGTCAAGTTATCCATAAAATGCTGAATTCTGCATTATTTATACCTGAAAACTTGCTAATCATGTTCGTTATCTCACTTACAGGAATAAGGACTAAAAGTGCATGAATTATATAATTTGTCCTCAAAACTTAGCTAAAATATGGGCAAAATATAGCACTATAGGCGTGTAAATTCGCCTATCATCAACACCCCACACTTAAAGCTTTGTTCGTCCTCGAATAAAATATCATGTCCATCTAAACATCTACTTAGGGTTTCACAGTAACAACACAAAATATTCATCAAGACAGGCACGACAATCATTAACAAAGAGTAGTTTTCTGATCACTACTAGAAACAATTTAACCTCTAACATAGACTCGTGATGATGGCTAATTCGTATTCAAAAGTTAAGGCACAAAGAATCATACACAACTACCCAAAATTCATCAACCATGTGTGTCTCACATAAGATATTACCCATAATCACTCACAAGTATTGCATTTTTCAGAACATGGGTATAAGATTATCCTTGCTCTCACTCTCACAAAGAATTCATATGTTGCAACTGATGACCATAGGCTTGCCCATAGTGTAATGCTCTACCAATATCAGAATGCTAAGCTTAGGATCAAATAGGTCTTCTATAGGTTGTGTAGGCTAAGGGACGGGTAGGACTATTTTGGCCAGAAATAGTGACTATGTTCCTAAGCGCTTTAATACATCACATTATGCCATTAACACTTTCTTTTAATCAACCCTGCTACCTTTCTTTCATCTATCACCTCTTTTCACCTAATTTTGCCATTCAAGCATAATTATCTTTTTATTTAATCTTAAACACAATTTATCTTTTTGTTTTTCTATTTTTTTTTTTTTATAACACACCTCCATGATAGCCACTCTTTTTCATAACAAATTCAAGTACCAATACACTCTAAGGCATCACTCTCACTCAATTTCCTCTTATTTTGTCACATGACTTCACAACTTAAAGCACTTAGGAATTTGGATCAAATTATGGTCTTGAAAAAAATGGATTAGGCTTACATATGAGGCTGTCAAAGAAAATGGCTTAAAGGCTCAAAGAGGTTGACTAGGATAATGTCCACGGGTAGGTAAAACGAAGGTAAACAAGTATCGGTTGCCAAAGAAACGCGTAAATCATCTCCTAAACTCACACTCTTTATTTCGCTTTACATACACACCAGGCAAGTTCTAGCATCAGTCACAAGCACAGAATATACTATCATCTCACACACACAAGGCACATGGTTAACTTTATTGGGAGCAGTATAGACTCTTGACCCAACAGATGAATGAATTAAACCACATAATTATCACACAGTGAGTCACACTTAGAGCCTAAGTGTCTCAATAGTAATGATTCTAGCACAAACTCTTGTCATAACACCATGCCGCCTATTAGAACAATTTCATGCATCAAAATAAAAAAATCTACGACTACTAACTAAATCAAACAACCAAACATAAATAACATAAATAAATGCAAATGCAGATAAAGAAGTATAGCATGCAAATACCAGCACCCCACACTTAGACGGGACACATTGCCCTCAGTGAAAAAATAAATAAGAAGAACCTGATTAGTCGGACTCATCCTCTATGTCTGGGGTCATACCCCCTGCATCAGAATCGTCATCAGAGTTGTCGTTATCTGAGTTCTCTTTCACGTCGGAGTCTGGCATTCGTCGATCATCATCGGTTGGCATGTCGTCATCAAGAGGTTCCTCAAAATATACACCTACTCCACACATCGCCCTCGCATGCTCATTCATTGGGTAGTCATAATCCAACTGTTGGAGCTCTGCAGCAGTTGGAACACAACCCCCGCTCATCATGGTAAACTTCATCATGCCATATAAATGGCGAGAGAAGCTTTCGTCGCGAGCATGCCTTTCTGAAGTGGTAAGGTTGACTCCATGCGTGGTTTCAGCATCTTTAACCTTCGTGAGGTCAACCTTCTTTGTGTTATGTGGGAGTTTGTGATCAGCCGGTTCCTCTTCGATTTCTTCTTTCCTTAGTATTGCAGTCAACAAGTTGCCAAAACTAAAGTGGGACCTCTTGTGTAGCCTAGCTTTCCGCATTGTGGAACGAATAATTTCCCCGACGTTGATAGGGAAATTCGTCATCAATGCGTATACCAAACACACTCTATCTCTTGTTATCTTGGTGTACTGAGTCCCGGGAATTAGGCAAGAGTTGACTATGCGCAACCATATCCTTGCTTCCCTATTCAAAGGAGCATATGGGAAGGTGTTGTGTCGACCAGTGTCCTTGTGTCTACTCCAGTGTGCCATGGATCTTGTTCCACAGAGTGTGTGTCTAATAGCTCTATATGGAGGTCTCCTGTACAGCTCCTTGAATGGTGATGGATCGACGGAAGGCAAGCCAAGAAAGGAGTTGAATAAATCCGCATTGAGTTGTAAAACTTGGCCCCGAATCTTGACCTCGCTTCCTGTGGTTTTCGGTGACCAGTCGGCATAGAATTCTCTTGTTAAATCAAGATTGCATTCTCCCATGTCTCGGAAGATGAAATCCATATGTAATGCCATGATCTTGTCCAACATGCGCGGTTCTTTCTTTGCTAGGCTTTCCTTGTTTATCAAGTCCACATGAACATATTTTCTTTCTTTGTTGTTCCTATACCATTCCTTTGCTTCCTCCTCAAGAACCCATTTTATTCCGAACATGCGGCGTGGTAATTTCATCGAGGATGATTCTCCTTCCTCTTTTCGGCCTCTTTTCTTGCCTTTTTGTGAAGTGGTAGCCTTATCTTTGCCTTGTCTTGCTTTGGGTGCCATTGTACCTGAGACTAAAATAATGTTCATGTTAGCATCATCTAGATAGATACAATCTATAAACGAGCAGTAGGGGCACCACCCCACACTTAGTTTGTTGGTACAGACTAGTGAAGTGAAAGTGGTCGACTAGTCAGACTTCATCGACATACGTTTTAGGTGCTATATTCCAACAATAAAATCAGAGAAGCCATACTTCTTGTAATCTTGGCAATACTTTCATGTTTGATATATCATGACTACTACATAGGGATTGAATCAAGGTATAGTATCTAAATAATCACAACCTCCTATGTCGGTAGGCAACTATAATTCTTATCCCGATGAACAAGTCATTCCAACATGTAAGTATTCAAGTGACAAGATTATGCAATTTTTGTGACCATATTAATTCCGCAAAAGTAGTGCATCAAAATCAAATACAAGTTGGGAACAAGTTAAGATCATTCTTACGTATACGTTCACTCACTTGGTTGTATCACAACAATTCAATCACTTTCAAATCACCAATACTACTTCAAGATTTAGCAATTCATAATTGGCGTAGTAGTGTAGTACTTACGGAATATAAATGAAGAACAAAGTAGCACTTACTTGATTGATGACTTTGGATGATGTTCTTGTGAAGAAGAAGAGCAAAAGGAAAATTTTGGAGTGGATTTGGGGACTATAGGCGGCGCTTATGCTAGGTTTCCAATGTGTTTTTGGTTCAAGAATAAGTTTCATATTTATAGGAGAAGGTTGGGTCGGGTTTTGACCTATTTAAAATTGGATTTGGAGACAAGAAATGACCATAGGCAGCGCCTTTTGCTTTGCCTATGCTTGGCATAGGCGGCGCCTTTTGCATAGCATTGTTGATCATAGGCGGCGCCTATGCCATGTAATTCTTGGGCATTGGCGGAGCCTATGCCATAGCATATGAGATTCAGAGACAAAAGGCATTGGCATAGGCGGCGCCTATGCTATGGCACACTTGGGCATGGGCGGAGCCTATGCTATGGCACACTAGATTCCGAGATCTTAAGCCATAGTATAGGCCTTGCCTTGTTCGTGGCCTAGTTTTATATAGGCCTAGCCTTGTTCGTTGCCTATATTTTCATAAGCAATGCCCAAGACATAGCCTTTTGCTTCTTCATCACTAACTTACCACCTTTTACATGCAATACGTCCAAATCAAAATTTGAAACCAATCTCCTCGTTTACGCCTCTTGCACCTACACTTGCTCAAAGACAACAAAAACGATTAGAACGATGGGTTGCCTCCCATCTAGCGCCTTAGTTTTGGTCGTGGCACGACTCTTATTTTTGGATTTTTATTTATCAAAAACAAACATGTAAACAAAAAAAAAGAACGATAAACGATGGGTTGCCTCCCATCTAGCGCTTGATTTATTGTCGCGGCACGACATAGTTACCTCGAGTACTTAGACTTCGTCGAGATAGATGGTGGCCATATAGTTTATCGAGTCAAGTGGACCGATATATGGTTTTACTCGTTGGCCATTCACCTTAAAGACAACACCATTATCGTCTTCTAGCTCAACTACTCCAGTCGAGTAGACTTGGGTAACTTTGTACGGACCAGACCATTTGGACTTTAACTTACCTGGGAATAGCTTCAGTCTGGAATTGAAAAGAAGTACCATATCATCCTTTTGAAAGTTTCGTTGAACAATCCGCTGATCATGATACTTTTTCATCCGCTCCTTGTAGAGGTCTGATCTTTCATATCCATGTAGATAAAATTTATCCATCTCATTCAGCTGCTCCAATCTCAGATTCATGGCATCATCCCAATTCAAATTAAGTTGCTTTAACGCCCACAATGCTTTATACTCGAGCTCAATGGTCAAGTGACAAGCCTTTCCATAAACTAGTTGGTACGGGGACATGCCAATTGGTGTTTTGAATGCAGTCCTATAAGACCATAGTGCATCGTCCAGCTTCCGAGACCAATCCTTTCTATTAGCATTTACAGTCTTAGCAAGGATTTTCTTGATCTCTCGATTGGAAACCTCTACCTGTCCACTAGTTTGTGGGTGATACGGTGTGGCTACCTTATGTTTCTTGACACCATATTTGGCCAATACGGATTTGAACAGCTTGTTGCAAAAGTGAGATCCTCCATCGCTTATGATAGTACGTGGTACTCCAAAGCGAGAGAAGATATTTCTCTTCAAGAATGCTACAACACGCTTTCCTTCATTGTCGGCCAATGCTACTGCTTCGACCCATTTTGAAACATAATCTACATCGACTAGGATGTATTTCATTCCAAACGAATTTACAAATAGGCCTATGAAATCAATACCCCATACATCAAATAGCTCAATTTCAAGAATTTTCGTCATGGGCATCTCATGGTGTTTCGAAATTGCGCCTTGTCTCTGACATTGGTCGCATCTTCTCACAAATTCGTAGGCATCTCTAAATATCGAAGGCCAATAGTATCCACTTTGCAATACCTTCCTTGCTGTCCGATTACCTGCGTGATGTCCCCCAACTTGGGAAGTGTGACATGCTTCCAATATATTCGGCACCTCTACATGGGATATGCATCGCCTGATAACACCATCCGCGCATCATCGAAACAAATATGGCTCATCCCAAAAGTAGTGTTTTACATCATGCATGAACTTCCTCTTTTGATGGAAAGATAGATTTGCAGGCATCACATTACTCACCACAAAATTCGCAAAGTCTGCATACCATGGTAACTCTTCTATTATTGTGGCTAAGATATCTTCGTCAGGGAATGCGTCATCAATCTCAAGATCAGGCTGCACTATATGCTCGTTCTCGAGTCTAGATAGATGATCAACCACTTGGTTCTCGCAACCTCTTCTATCTTTTACCTCGAAATCAAATTCTTGCATCAACAACACCCATCGAATTAGCCTTGGTTTCGCATCCTTCTTTGTCATTAGATATCTCAGAGCTGTATGATCAGTATGAACTACCACTTTGGTTCCCAGTAAATAAGCACAGAACTTTTCAAAAGCATACACAACCGCTAGAAGCTCTTGTTCTGTAACAGTGTAGTTCTTCTGGGCTTCGTTCAGGACCTTGCTCGCATAGTAGATAGGATGGAATAATTTCTCCCTTCTCTGTCCAAGTACAACGCCTAATGCTACCCCACTGGCGTCACACAAGACTTCAAACGGTAAAGACCAATCTGGTGCTACCATGATAGGAGCTTCAATTAGTTTTCCTTTGAGGCATTCGAATGCCTTCAAACAATCTTCATTGAAGTCAAATTTTGCATCTTTCTCCAAGAGTTTGCACAATGGACTAGCAATTTTGGAGAAGTCTTTGATAAACCGTCGATAGAAACCTGCATGACCGAGGAAACTACGGACTCCCTTTACTGAAATTGGGGGTTGTAGCTTCTAAATAACTTTAATTTTCGCTCGATCAACCTCAATTCCTTTTTCGGAGATTTTATGCCCAAGGACGATACCTTCTTTAACCATAAAGTGGCACTTCTCCCAGTTCAGCACTAGGTTGAATTCAACACATCTTTGTAACGCCATACTTAGGTTTTACAAGAATGATTCAAACGACTCACCCATAACTGAAAAATCGTCCATGAACACCTCCAATGTGTCTTCAACCATATCAGAAAAAATGGACATCATACAACGCTGAAAAGTGGCTGGTGCGTTACATAGCCCGAATGGCATGCGTTTGAAGGCAAACGTACCATATGGGCATGTGAACGTTGTCTTCTCTTGGTCTTCGGGGGAAATACAAATCTGATTATAGCCGGAATAACCGTCTAAGAAACAAAACCATCCTTTCACCGCTAATCGATCTAGCATTTGGTCCATAAATGGCATTGGAAAGTGATCTTTGAGCGTCCATGAATTTAGCTTTCGGTAGTCCATGCATACTCTCCATCCGGTGACGGGTCTGACTGGAATAAGCTCATTCTTTTCATTCGCAACCACCGTCATGCCTCCTTTCTTGGGAACACATTGTACCGAGCTTACCCATGTACTGTCAAAGATTGGATACACAACTCCTGCATCAAACCACTTAATAATTTCTTTCTTTACCACTTCTTGCATAGGTGGATTGAGACGCCTTTGATGCTCAATGGTGGGCGTGCAATTTTCTTCAAGCTGAATCTTATGTGTACAAATCCCAGGTGGAATACCAATAATATCTGCGATGGTCCATCTGATGGCTCTAATGTACTTCCGTAAAATATAAATGAGAGCTGCAACTTGTTGCTCACCCAAATCTGCCGCCACAATGACTGGAAGTGTGTTTCCGCTTCCTAAGAATGCATACGTTAAATGACAAGGCAGCTCCTTTAATTCTAATGTGGGTGGCTCTTCAATAGATGGTTTAGCTGGTGGTGTGGGTCGATTTTTGAGATCAAGGACCAGCTTCTTGGGAGCATGAGGATATGACCCAAATCCGGTTAGAGCATCAATAGTTTCTTCATAGTTTTCAGCATCTTTACTCTCTCCATTCATGAGCACAACCGCGAATGGGTCATCAATAGTTTGCTCTTCTTCAAGTAATTCTTTCTCATCATCAACATAAACATCCGCTACTGAGAATACATTCAGATCTTTAGGTTGCTTAATTGATTTGCACACGTCAAAGCGAACTACTTCGTCATTTATTCGGAATGAAAGCTCATTAGCTCTCAAATCAATAAGCATACTTCCCGTAGCAAGGAAAGGGCGCCCCAAGATTATGGGAATTTCTGAGTCTGCCTCACAATCCAAAATAACAAAGTCCGCTGGAAAGATGAATGAAGAAACCTTCACCAATACATCACATAGAATGCCAACATGTCGTTTTACCGACCTATCCGCCATTACGAGCCTCATATTGGTTGGAGTAGGATCACCCAACCACAAATTTTTGTAAATGGATAGTGGCATCAAATTGATGCTATCTCCTAAATCGCATAATGCCTTGGCAAAATTCAAAGATCCAACGGTGCAAGGAATAGTGAAAGCACCGGGGTCAGCCTTCTTCTGAACTAGTGATCGGGTAGCGATTGCGCTGCAGTGATGAACATTATCTTTCAACTCATATCTTGCTTCCCGCTTCTTTGTCAAAAGATCCTTCATAAATTTTGCATACCCATGCATTTGTTCAAGTGCCTCCACCAATGGCACATTAATGGTCAGCTGCTTTAACATAGTCATGAATTTGCTGAATTTTGTATCGTCCGCCACCTTCTTCAATCTTTGAGGAAAAAGTGGTGGTGGATATGGAATTGTTTTCTCCACAGCTTTCTTCTCCTCTTGCCTTCGTTTTTCAGCCTTTTCAGGCTGCAACATACTCGGTGTACCGTCATGGACGTCGTGGGTGGATTCTACGGCAACTTCTCCTTTTGCCTTATCATCAATGTCTTCTACTTCGTCAACCACTTGCTTGCCTTTTGATGAAGTTTCCAGCACCTTACCACTTCGGGTAGTAATGGCCATGCATGACCCATCATTCCTTGGGTTTTGCACAGTGTCGCTAGGTAAGGTGCCAGTCTTTCTTTGATTGAGTGCTACTGAAAGTTGGATCAATTGCTGCTCTATTTGCTTGATCGAAGTGGAATGTGAATCAACCAATTGCTTCATTGAGGACAAATCATTTATTACCTCCGTTACTCCCGCGTTGGTTGCTTCCACTCCTTTCAACAGTTTAGCCATCATCTCTTTCATATTTCCAGAACTAGATGTGGTGGCGTCACGACTTCCAGGGGGAACATACAAACCGCATTTGTCATTCTTGTTCTTCCAACTACTTTGGTCCTTGTTTCCATATTTATCATAATAGTTCCGACCTTGGTTTCCTTGGGTATTACCTCGGAAACCCCCCTGATTGTTCAAGTAGTTGGCCTCTTCATCCGAATCAGATTCGTCTCTTCCTTTTGACGCAATGGCTTTGACTTTTTCGGTCTTCCCCGATAATAGATGCTTTGTAAGAAGATCCACTTGTGTCTTTATGTGCGCCATATCTTGATCACGTTCTTCTTCTCTTCTTCTTTGGTCTGCAGTCATGCCTATAGATAAAGTGGGGCTTGCTACCTCAGAATCCCTGGTATGCCAAGCTCTACTTTGCTTCGTCATCCGGTCTAGCATATTGCTTGCCTGACCAAAGGTGAGATCCATGAATGATCCTCCAGACGCATTATCCACAACTGGTTTAGTTATTGAATTCAAGGCTCTGTAAAGTATCTCCATTAGGTGAACATTAGTCATGTGATGGTTTGGGAACCTCATTAGCTTCGTCTTGAACCTCTCCCATGTTTCATGAAGGGCTTCAGTTGGAAGCTGACGAAAGTTGCTGATTTCATCTCTCATTTGTGCTCTTTTGGATGGAGGAAAGAATCTTTCTAGGAAAGCGTCTCTCAATTGCCTCCACTTTGTAATAGAATCAGGAGTCAGCCCATTCAACCATAGAGTTGCCTCCCCAGACAGAGACAATAGAAATAGACGTAATCGAATTGCATTCTAACCAACGCCAGGATTGTCAAACGACTTGCATGTAGAAATAAAGTTGATGAGATGCATATTCGGATCATCGCCTGCTAGTCCACAAAATAATCCCTTGAGCTGCAATAACTGAATCATGGTGCTTGTGATGTTGAACTTGGCTCCAGGTGCCAATGGTGGAGGAATAATGGCTCCTGTGGCTCCGTCTCCATCAAGATCATCATCATCATCGTCAAAAGCTGGTTGCATAGCTTGGTGTTCAGGCCTAAACCTAGCTTGACGATCTCTTCTGTTGGTAGGTGTTGCGATCTCAGCGGCATGCCTAGCGTTTAGTAGCTCGTCATCACCTAGATCCTCATCGTCAGGATTTGTTGCTCGCCCAGGGTTATCAATATTCTGTTGATGCACTTGAGCGGCGGCTAGCGCAGCTAGTCTCGCCTGTTCCTGTTGAGTAGTCATCCTTTCAATTGCGTGTTGTGCCTCCATTCTGCCAATACGTTGTGGTTCAGGATTGATAGGTAATAACGGTTGACCAGAACTTCGGATATGGGGCATGCACTGAATTAAAAAAAACCTGCAGTAAACAAAAACAAAAACTAAAAGTAAAAGTACGAGAATCTTTGACCAAAGGGTCTATTAATTATTACGAACTTAATTGACAACCGTATTCCCCGGCAGCGGCGCCAATTTTTTGAAAGTGGGGCTTGCTACCTCAGAATCCCCGGCAGTGGCGCCAATTTTTTGATAACGCTCAATCTACAGCTCTCATAAGAGTGTAAAGCGGTCGTTGTCAAATATATAACCCAACTGGGTTTGGTATCGATCCCACAGGGAATAGCCGATCAATGAGTAAGAAAAGATTACTAGACTTTTGGAGCAAGTCTCGTAAAAAAGGGGGATTGTAACGTGCAATAAAGTAACAAAGTGAAAACGAAAAATAGCAAAGTAAAAAGAAAGAATGTTTAGTAAGATTCTAATCAATGAGAATTGAGAAGTTGGGGTTATGTCCACCTTATGATTTGTACGTCTCTATTGTCTATGAGTTGTGCGGAATTCAAACATGCATGTGCTTATAGAGAATTGTATTTGATGGTAAATCCAGGCGTCTTTCGACCTTAACCAGGACTATTTCACTTTAACTCTTTCAAGCTTAAAGTGTATCTAACAGTACGAATTCTCCAAGAGGTTAATCCAGTTACGACACTAACTTTTTAACAGGGGTTGGTGCCCTATTACCTTGACATTATCTCTTTTCCAGACATATAACTTTTCTTTCGAACAAGTTAATGATATACTGGCGTATTCTATACGTTTGCAACCACAAAGAATTTAAATTAAGATGAAGAGAATAATGATATAAGAAGCATACGTGTCACAAATTCACAAACTCATAGCAATAGATAGTATCTCATATGGCTTCCATAACCCCAACAGAGAAGTTTAGTTACCCATGAGTGCGAAGGAAATCACAATAGACATTATTAATATACCACAATAAAATTCTCGTATAGTAAGGTGTGGTGTGGCGTTTTTGGGTGTAAACTCCCTTGCAGAGTAACATTTCTCTTGTTGTGGAAATTAAGAATTGAATAGATGAATAAAAAGTAGAATTAAAAGTAGACGAGACGAATTGTTTTCAGAGTTAAAAGTAATGGAAGAATGATAAAAATCTCTAGCAGAATAGGGTATTTATAATACTCCTATCCTATTCCTACTAAGCTACTGCATTACTTAACCCAATCCTACTGGGTTACTGCATCATTATCCTAATCCTAATAAGTTACTGCTAGTCCCCAAAGTCTTTAGAATTGCTATTTTTGCCCGGGACAGATTTTCCATGCGTCACTTTTGGTCCTTGGCGTCCAAGCTTTGCTTTCCTCCTTTTGTGAAGCTTTCTTTGGCGTCAAGTTATCCATAAAATGCTGAATTCTGCATCATTTATACCTGAAAACTTGCTAATCATGTTCGTTAGCTCACTTACAGGAAAAAGGACTAAAAGTGCATGAATTATATAATTTGTCCTCAAAACTTAGCTAAAATATGGGCAAAATATAGCACTATAGGCGTGTAAATTCGCCTATCATCAATGAACCAGTCCATTGAGGGAGCTACTTGGGAAACAGAAGAAGATATGTGGACCAAGTATCCTTACCTCTTCTCCACAAATTCATACTCAACCCAAGGTAATAGCTTACCTTAAGTTCATTCAACTTATGGTTCAAATTTCAGTTACAAACTATGCTCAGTTTTTGTTTCAAACTTGGTATCTTTACCCTTACATGTTCAGTCGCATGTACATGAGTCAGTTCAGTCATGTATTCACACATCATATATGCATAATCAGCCTATCAGTACTCTCAGTCATGCATTCATGTATCAGCTCAGTCATAAAACCATGCATCAGATATGCATGATCAGCATGAATCTCCGTAATGTCAGTCATGTATTCATGTTTCAGTATGTACTTTAGTGTATTGTTTATCCCATCTAAATCAGTCACATTTGAGGAAAAATGTTCCCAAGGAGAAGATATTGGAATACCCCGTACTTCTACCTAGCTTAAAAATCATCTAAAAAATGTTAAAGACTTTCTTTAAAGAATGAATCAACTTTTATATATGTGGAATTTTTAAGATTTTGAATTTTTGTTGTGTGAGAAATTGAATAAGCTTTACATCGATACCAAATTCTCCTAAATCCGGTATCGGGGTAGAAAGTTATGGCCAAAATACAGAAAGTAGTCTGAACCGCCCAGGTGCGATGCAAAGGGCCGACAGACCGTCAATCTAGAGATTAGTCCTTTCCAAAACCATCGCAGCGGAGGCAGTGAGTCAACCTTATAGCTAGGCATGATGGAATGGAAGATTGACCGTCGATCTAGCGACGGACCTTCGCCCTAACTGTCGCAATCAAGGCAGAAAGATTACATTCTGGCCTAGTATGATGGGAAGGTAGACGGGCCATTGAGCCAGCGATGGACCATCTCCCAAGCCATTTTAGATCCCATCCAACAATTTAAAACTATTTTTATAAGGGTGTTTGGGTCTTTTCCACCCTTTTTAACACCTAATTATACCAGACCAGGTCTCATAACTTTATTATTCATCTACAATCCCAAATTAGGGTTTCTCTCAAAGATCAATTCCCAAGAACAAGATCCCAACCCTTCTTCAAGAAACTAAGATATTCAAGTTCTTCAAGTCCAAGAACTTCAAGAAACTCACAATCAAGGTATGTCAAGTGTTGATTCATGGGTCCCTTTCTCCCATGAAGCTTAAGAATCTCTTTTCAAATTTCAAAGATTGTGTATTTATGAATGTTAATGATTTAGTTGAATTGAAATTCATGTCCATGTTGTTGTTGGGTTTTGATTCATATTTTAAATTACATGTTCCAATGATTGATCCTAGTATGTGATAATTTATATAATATTAATGATAAACCCTTAAAATTGCAAATTTATTTATGCAACCATGATAATTAGATGCATTGATGATGGTATAACCAAAGTATGCTCCCCATATGTTTGATTAAATGCTATGTGAAGGATAAAGTGCCATTATAGTATGATAGCATGAAATCCTCATTCTTATACAAGTTAATGCATATCAAGTGTTTGATGAAATGTCTTAGTCAATGAATTATGGATATATGTGTAGCCATTGTTGTGCTTTCGAACTTGTTCCATGAATTACTTTTATGCTATCGAGTCCTGGGGGTATTTATACCCAACAATTTATCTGTGTGCCTAGAGACAGTGTCAATTTCATGATAATCTTAGTCACGCCATGATCAGTAGAATTTTGTCAGTTACATAACTAAGGAAAACTCAGTAATCTCATGAACTCAGTCAGTTAACAGTATTCAGTAACATTCCGTCAGTCCACAGAACTCAGTGAACTCAGTCTAGTTCATCTCAGTATAATCAGTTCAGTGTCTACTCAGTTGGGAGTAGGATGCATGACCGAGAGAACCCAAGGTCGAGGGCACACACTAACAGTAGAGGGTGTGACCCTTAGAAGCAATCCGTGCATTCCAGAACTGTGTAGCCAGCATAGGTTGATACCTCAACACTGTTAGTTGAGGTTTGATGAGGTGGATCAACTGCTATATGAGGGTCTCACCGTTCTTCTTTATGGATACTTCCAGAAGAGGGTCATTCACAGCTTGTCCTTACCAGTGGTGCGGTATTGACACCCTTCCAATTAGGGTTATAGATTGGACCCCAACTTAGCTATAATATCTTATTAGGGGAATGTCGATTAGATGACTATCTCCAACAGTCTCATTCTTAGTCTCAGTAAAAGAACTCAGATAGTTCTTAAGATTCAGGACTGTCAGATACAGTTACACAGTTCAGCACGAGACTCAGCTAATTCCATTTGAATCTGGACTGTCAGACACAGTCACTCAGTTGATACAAAACTCATGTTATCAGTATTAAGATTCAGTATTATAATGACTTCAGTTATAGTTCATGTATTCATGCATGTATCCTTATGTAGTCATGTTCGGGTTGATGTCAGTTAGTTATAGTTATGCATATGAACCTTTGCATTCAGCTTACCTCACTTGCGTACTAGTACATTCTCACGTACTGACACATACTTTTCTTTTGTGGTATAGTGTTTTATACCATAGGTTCAGAAGCACGAGCTCCAGAGCATCCTTAGTAGATCAGCCGTTCAATAGTCAGACTAGCAGCGAGTCCTCATCATTGGAGGATGTTATTATTTAACTAGTTCATTCTTTCAGTACTTAGTTTATTTTAGCAGTTGGAGTTAGTTGGGGACATGTCCCATCAACTCCCTATTCAGACAGTTTAAAGGCTTTTTGACTAGCATGATCAGACAATTATTTTAGTTATTTTGGTATTGATATACGGTATCTCCAGACGTTATGTTTTATCGAATTTTTGAACCTCATGGCCTTTTTATTCTACATTTATATAATGTTACGCAGTGCTCAGTTAAATATATAAGTCATGGGTTAGTTTGTGGTCTTTCGGGGTCATGAGCATCGTGTGGCATTTCGGGTACCAGATTTGGGGCGTTACACGACATATCTTTTCATATCATTCCACCAGTAGATTTTCTTCACGTCATGGTACATTTTAGTCAAACCCGGATGAACTATATATCTAGGTTCATGAGCCTTAGTCAAATTCTTTTCCCGCAGCCCATCATCATTAAGAACACAGAATCTTCCTTGATACCTCAGAATGCCATCTCCCCCAATCTCAAAGGCCATAACCTTTTGCTAATCTACTACCTAAATAATCACTCCTCCATCCTCAAAGTCCAAGAGATGAACTCCAAAGTTAGCCAACCTGTGAATATTCTTCACAATCTTCTTTTCTCCTCATCAACGTGAGATAAGATTTCTATAGACAACCTTGTAAGAGTAGCAACAACCACATTAGCTTTACCTGGATTATAGTTAAGTCTCATGTCATAATCCTTAAGCAATTAGAGTCACCAACCTTGCTTGAACTTTATTCCTTCTACTAACACATATTGCAATCTCTTATGGTCTGAATAAATATCCACATACACCCTATGGAGATAATGGCGCCAGATTTTCAAAGAAAAGACCACAACTGCCACCTCTAGATCGTGAGTCAGGTAATTCCTCTCATTAACATTAAGTTTCCTAGAAGTATAGGTCACGACATTGTCGTGCTATAACAAAACATATCCCAGTACCACATGGGACATATCACAATAAACAACAAACCCATCAGTACCCCTGGACAGGGTCAAAACTGGCGTAAAAGTCAACCTATACTTCAATTTCTCAAAACTACCCTCACAAGCATCTGACCGCAGAAACATAACCTTTTTCTGAGTCAACCTCGTCTGAGAAGCAACAATGGATGAGAAACTCTCCACAAACCTCTTATAATACCAAGACAATCCCAAGAATCTCCTAATGTCGATTGGAGTTGTGGGTCTAGGAAATTTCCCCCATTACAAACAACATGCCCAAAAAAGGTCACAACACTTAGCCAAAATTCACACTTAAAAAACTTTGGATAAAATTTCTGGTCCTTAAGAGTCTGCAACATAATTCGAAGGTGATTGGCATGATCCTCCTCACTCTTAGAGTACACCAAGATGTCATCAGTGAAGACTATAACAAATAAATTGAGGAACTACCTAAACGCCCGATTCATAAGATCCATGAAAGAAGCCAGAACATTAGTCAACCCAAATAACATAACCAAGAACTCAAAATGGTCGTACCGGGTTTGAAAAGCATTTTTAGAAATATCAACCTCCCTTATTTTCAGATAATAGTAGCCCAAATGAAGATCAATCTTAGAGAAATACCTAACACCCTAAAGTTGGTCGAAGAGATCATCAATTCTAGGAAAAAGATATTTATTTTTCACTGTAACCTTATTCAACTGTTGATAATATATACCCATCCAAAGAGACCTATCTTTCTTTCTCATAAAAAAATAGGAGCGCCCCATGGAGAAATACTAGGACGGATTAAACCGTTATCAAGGAGATTTTTTAACTGATCTTTTAGCTCTTTTAGTTCAACAGAAGCCATTCTATAAGGAAGAATAGATATGGGATGGATATCTGGTAGATGATCAATCTCAAAATCTATTTCCCTATTGGGAGGAATTCCAGGAAGATCATCAGGAAAAACTTCTAAAAATTCATTAACCATAGGGAAAGATTGCAAAGCGGGGCTCTAAGAAAATAAATCCTTACCCAGCACTAGGTGACACAGACAACCATTAGAAATCAACTTCCGAGCTCTAATATAAAAAATAAACTTCCTTTCGATACTAAGGAACTTCCCTCCCATTCATTCACTAGTTTATTAGGAAAATATAAACTGACCTTTTGAGTACTACAATCCAGAGAAACATAGCATTAATGAAGCCAATCCTATCCCAAGATTACATTAAAGTCCACCATATCAAGTTCTATCAAATCCACCAATGTCTCCCTATGAAAAATGGACACCACATAACCCTTATAGATATTTCTATCAATAATAGAATCATCCACTAGAGTAGAAATAAAAAAAGGGTCAAAAATATTTTCAGGACCAAAACCAAAGTGTACAACCACATAAGGAGTTACCTAAGATAGGATAGAACCCATATCAAGAAAATAGTAAGTATCACAAGAGAAGAGCTGTAGCATACTAGTGACAACATCAAGAGATGCCTCAAATTCTTAATGAGTAGAAGGAGCGTAGAGATGATTCTGGATAATGCCGATACCTGAAGTGGTACCCTTAGGTATAGGTGTAAAAGAAGTGGTGACCAGAACCTTTTTAGCTCCAGTGGCGACTTTAGCAATGTGACAATTTTGCTGTAAATTACCAAGATGACCATAATTAAAACACAAGTTCCTTCCCTCCTCACAACAACCGCAGTAAAGCTATCGATAATCGACATGAAGGGTAATGTAGGGCAGATTAAGATCCACTAACCTGAGACTGGGGACCCTATGACTTAGGACCACTGCTAGCCTAAAAATGACAATCACTAGAAGGCTTAGGATAAGGAGCACTAGTTGTAGAATATGAATTTCCCCAATTCTTCTTCTTGTTCGACTATGTAATATCTATCACACTATTCTGCTATCTTGCACCCTGCTCTGAATATCTAAACTTCTTACTCTGCCTCTCTCCTATCTCTACTTGCTTTTTTTTCTCATCCTTCACCTGCTGTATATAAAATGCCTTTCTGGAGATGTCCATAAAATAATTCAGCATAGCATCCTTACACTCCAAAACCAATTTATGGGACAAACCAGAAGCAAACTTCCTCATTCTGGACCTCATATTAGATACTAACTTCAGAGCATAATGGGACAACTACTGGAGCATACTCCTTAACACTCATCTTACCCTACTTTAAATTCACAAAATCTCTAGCCTTAACTTCCCCAAACTTCTGAGGAAAGAATTGATCAAAAAAAGTAGTTGAAAATGCATCCCACATCTCCAGTTAGGTATTATATCCCCCTCTTCGCTTCCCACTCTGCATACCACTAGTAAGCTATATCTTTCAATTGATAGGTAGTAAACTCCATACTATTTGAATCAATAGCATACATAACCCTAAAGATCTTCTCCATCTCATTAATAAATCCCTGAGGATCCTCCTCAACCTCAGAGCCTATAAAGGTTGTGGGATTCAACCTCATTAATTGGCCAACCCTGGTGACCTTAGAAGAACCAACAACAAGACCAATATGATCAGACCATCGAGACTGTGATTCCACTATTTGAGCTAGTTTATAAATAGACTAATGGAACTCTACATTAGAGATATACCCTTGAGGTTACTGAGCATAAGTATCACTAGCCTGGAAACCCCTAGGAAGACTAGTAGAGACTGGTACAACCCCATGTAGAGCAGTATAGTCAGGAGTAGGGACCCCATATCGGGTTTGTACTTTATAAACAAGGCGAGTCCCTTCCATATTTTCCTTAGGTGGGACAGAGGTTCAAGTAAAGCTTCTATAACCGCTAGATCTTCAGATAGGCATGATCTAAAATGCGAGTAAGTTAGGAATTAGAAAATATTCAAGGTAACTAGACTCTATAGCCCAAAATAGAACAAAAGAAAGGTAAATATTCTTAAATGCGTCATAGCCTCCCCCCACTACACACCTATAAAAGGGACTCTACTCAACAAGACTTTGTGGACACCCAACGACCCTGAACCATGCTCTGATACCAAGCTTGTCACAACCCAAACCAGGACCTAGTTGTAACTGGTATCTTAAGACCACCGTGGGATGGAGACCACCTCCTTAGCCTAATCTCTAGAGCATAATATAACATACAACAAAATCCAATCAAAATATATAATAAAGATAGATAAGTCTAATCAAATGCTAAGAGTCAAAACACAATGACCAAAATATCCCAACACTGTTCATGAAAACCTCTAAACTAGAAGTAGAAACTAAGTTAGGACATGCCACCGACTATGACAAGAGAGTCCAAAAGGAATATAAAGAAATAAAGAAAACAAGTGAAATGACTGGACCTTCCGAAGGATGGAGGCTAACCATTTCACAACATATCCATAAAAGTATCAAATCACCTAACACTGGACAAGAGGAATAAAAAACCCTTGGATCGTACATCATGAAATGATGCAGTATCCAGGGATGGTCAGTCGGGTGAGCACTAGCATGTAACTCAGAGGAAAGGGATAAAATAATACTATTTACCAAAAATAATCAAAAACCACATGCATAATATTTATATATACTTATATAGAATGCTAGGATAGGGACAAGGGTCATGAACATGAGAGTTTAAACCATTATACTGAACTGTATAGCTCGCTCTGTGCTAAAAGCACCCACAAGATATACTAGTTCAGTTCTATTTGCTAAAAGGGCCCCGCACATGTTAGCCTTATGAACTGAGAAATTTGAGAAAAGGCTAAAGACATCAAGGTGATAGCCATAAAAAATATAACATATATACCAAACATACAGTCACATAGATTCCCGACACCAACAAATGTCATTTCCAGTGTTGGTTCCCGTAGGACTTATACTTTCACGGTGAGCTACACATTCTCTTTTTAACCAAAATTAAAATAGTTTACACATAAATCCAACCATTAACCCAAGAGTCATCCATTAAGGTATTTACTGACTTGGTATCATCATACCAATATGCTTGCAAGCAGGTATAATTATGTTAAACCAATCCATGTAACTGTTAGACTCCTAAGTTATATTTAAATTCCAAAACCATGGCGACCAAAGGCCTTCCAAAACTATTTTTACTATCCATTATCCTTTAATGCAATGCAACTTTCCAAGAGTAAGTTGAATCATGCAAATTCCACATTCAAAACCAAAGTTATAATGGTGAGTTGAGGTTAATGCCATTATAAATTCAAATTTTCATCAATTTAGGGAAACCTATGTTCCTCATTCCAATCCTCATAAAAATGGACCCATTCAGTCTAAAAAACTATCAATTGAATTATAAATAACACATTTAAATCATGGGAAATACAATTCAAGTAATAACTATCAAAAACCCTAGACCCAATTTCAAACCCAATAATTAAAATCACATGATTAATGATTAATATATGCCGTAATGTAATATTCAAGTTAGGAAAATATAAACATGCCTGATATACCAAAAAATTTGAAGACAATTCAAAGTTTGGAACCCAGAGTAGTGATTTCTTGAAAAACCCTTGAGCTTTCTTAGGTTGGGAGTTAAAAAAGAGAATAGTAGAGTTTGATCTTTTAAAACTAAACAAAAAGGGTTGATCTTGTGTTTAAAAGTCGTGCAAGGGATAAAAGACCAAAATCCCCTCACCTCAAGTGAAAAAGAGCGGGAAAAATTTAGATAGCGGCGTAGCACGCTGCTATTGTGGAGCTTAGCCTCTATGCTATGCCCTTATTGCGGAGGCTCACTGCCTCAAGGTTTGAAAATGGCCCCGTACCCCTTACGGAAATTCTAAAACTTTTCCAAAATACCCTATTAAATTTCCTAATAATAATTCAAGTTAAAAATTGACATTACGCACGCTGAAGGGTAAAAATATTAATTCATTGAAATTTTGCGGGGTCTTACATTTGTCTAGATTCCCAAACATACATGCTAATTTTTTCTGTCAACTTTACTAGAAAATTGAAAATTAAACAAGAAACCTTAAGTATGTTTATAGGAGACAGGGGAAAGAGAAAACATATAAAATGCACACTTCATGCTCACACCTAAAGACTGGGAAACTATTACAAAAGATGATCATGAAATCAAACTCAACCAAGTCTAAATGGGCAGAGCACGACTAGAAACATAGGGCTAAAGGTTGAAAATCATAAAGAGGATTGTAGGTGGTGTCTAGTTCATTACATATAAAATTGATTACTGGATGTCAAATGATTACTTTATGGAATCTGTTAAAATTCTTCTAAATGACAAATAATAAGGAAGGGGAGAAAGTGTAGATATTGGTATTAATCGCAATAAACAGAGAAATTTTTTTTGATTTTTTCGTAAAAACAAGACTACAAAGTATGATATTGACAAAATCTTAAACGATAAGGACAAATGCTTTTGTGGCTATGTTGTCACTAGTTGATTAACCATTCTTAAGAGAAAAAAAGAGATTTATTTATTAATTATTTGTAAATAAAAGTGAGAAACAAATATTTTTAGGAGAATATACTCGAGTTATAAAGCCATTCAAATAACAATACTCATAGAAGAGGGACAATCAATCTTGACTAATATCGAGTGCACAAGAACACTGTATTCTCCTCACATTATCAAATTTAACTAATCAGATTTAGAACTTCCACCAAAATAAAATTGTGCATGGATAAGGTCAAATCTCAGCTGCGATGAAGTTCCTATCATTGATGAAATTACTATTTTGGAGAAGAAAAGGGAAAAAGGAAAAGGACTTCACCTTTTTTGTAGCAACAAACCAAGGACTTCAAGCTTCATCGTGATTCTCTTCTTACCGCAACTGAAAAAGACACTTAATTTTTTGCAGCTTAGGAATTCAAGCTCGAAGATGAGCTTTATATAATCCTTGGCACTAAAATCCTTATTCGATTGCAAATTTGCACCCTTTTTTAGGACTTCCCTATCCAACCTCTCTAATATTATCCTCCAAATCAGTGAAATAGTAAGTGTATTTATAGAGAAAGCTCAAACTTTGATTTCTCCTAATTTAGGCAATAAGGGAACAAAGTTTTAAGGGGTAATTTTAGGAATTTATAAGGGTTTTTTGAATTTCAAATTAGGATAAGCTTTGACAACTTATTAGTTTTACTAATTAATATGGAATCAGATCAAAGAGGGGGTTAAACAAATTTGGGGGCTTAAATAAAAATTCAAAATTCTTTTCAATCCAATTTGAAATGCCTACACATGTACTTGTATCATACGAAGTTCATGAGATTGAAGGGAATGTTACCTTGTAAGGGGGATATTACCTTTTTAATGGATACGTCACTAATTCTAAGTTCTTTTATAACCTAGACATATTGAGGAGGAAATAAATAGGGTTTTAGTAGTTGTTACTAGTTGTTAATGTTATTTGATATTGTTGGGTTGCTGCTGTTGATATCGTTGGTGTTGTTATTGTATGCTATTACTATTTTTATTATTTAAGTCGAGAAGAAGGGTTAAAGGTTAGGTCTGGGTCAGACATTCTTTTAAAGGGAATGGGCTAGGGCAGTTATTTTTATTGGTCCTAGATTTAGTTAATGTTAGGATTTAGAAAGATTAGGAATAAAGTTATTATTTAAATAGCCTAATTGGTTTGGAACTTATCCATTTTGCTTAAAATTGAGTCACATTGAAAATCATTGGCCAATTACATTGCAATTATTGCTAAATTAATAAATTGGCTATATTTAATAAGTATTTGATACGAACTATAAACCGATTCAATCCTGAGTTTCTCGAGTTAATAAAATCAAAAAAATATTTCTATTTTTTAAGAATAAATACATTTAAATCAAGATTTACCCATTTGAATTAATTTTCAAGACAAGTTTCGATAAAAAAATTGGTTGTCGATAAAATAATATTTAAGTAACAAAAATCATGTGATATCGTATACATGAAGAAAATGCATAATCTCTACTTCAAATTAAAAACTTAACCGCAAAGTGTCATTTTAGAAAACCTTTATCTAGATAAAATGAATATTTGATTTTTGTTTGTAAATAAAGGAACTCAAAATTAAACCTAGTTGTGGAGGGAAAAAATTAGGTGCCAATACTGTGGACTGAGATTGGGTTGCTTACGAAACAATTTGCTGTAGTGGGAGCAAAAAAGGTGTATCCAATTGGTGTGTAAGGTGATATGCCTATATGTGAAGATTTGAATTCTAAATAGGAGGCAAAATATCTAGATAGAGAGGAGGTGAGTTTCCAACCCAAGGGCCAAGGGATTAACTAAGACAATAGAAACTCTAGGAAAGGGAATAAAGATTGAAACTACTACAGAGATCGCGATTACAATAAGCCTGGGTATAGATATTGAAATATGAATTGATATGGTGATTGGAGGAGAAAGGATGACTACAAGGATAAGAGTGGTCTTTATGTTCCACCTGGGAATGTGATGCTAATTCAAGAAATTTGAGGACGAAAGACATTCTTTCAAAGGTTGTGAAAGAGGTAGAGAAAAAATAAGACTTCCTTAAGGAGATTAAGGTGGGCATTCTAAAAATAAATCAGAAGATTGAATTACATGCCACCCTTATAAAACAACTTAAGCAACAGTTTTGTCAGATTTCTGCAAAATTGAATCATTATCACTAAGGTACACTTCCAAGAAACACCATCCACAATATCAAGAATAATTACCATTGTTTGTCTATCACTACTAGGAGTGGCAAAATGACCACCAATCTATATATTCCCATGATTGTTGATAATGAGGTAGAAGAGGTGGTCATAGATGATGAGAAAGTTGCTGAATATGAAGAATTTTTAGTGGATGAGAGGATATCTTAAAATTCTCTAGTTGACAAATGTTAGTTCTAGGAAATAAAGGGGAAGGACAAGGAGGTACCAAAAGTATTGACTCCCATTTGATGACCTTCTCCTTATTTTCCACAAAGAATAAAGAAGATAGCTAGAGAGGGAAAATGCCAAAAGTTAATTTTTATGCTGAAAGAGTTGAAGGTAAATATCGTGTTAGTTTTGTCCCTTAAAGAAATAATAGGTTATGCAAAGTTTATGAAGGACTTGGTGAGTAAAAAAGGATGATAAGTCATGAGCCCATTGACAAAGTGAATCATTGTAGTGCAATAGGCTCTAGATATTTGGTTGAGAATAAAGATGACCCTGGTGTGTTCACAATCCCATACACTATGGGTCTTTCAACTCTTAAAATCTTTGTGTTATTTGGGTACTAGCATTAACTTGATGCTACTAGCAATATATTGACAACTGGGGTTGGGGTCAACCAAATCGACATTGATGAGACTTCTTGAAATACCCCTTACTTTTTTCAAGTTCATTTCAGCTCATAGTGCATGCATAAGTGGCTTAGAACCTGAAAATTTAACTTAGTGTTGGGGAATTATTCTTATTTTTATCCTCTTAACTTCAAGGATTTTTGAAGTGTCCATCCCGACTCTATGACTTAAGTTTTTGAGTTAATTTATGTTCAGTGGTGTAAGAAGCATTCTCGGGTAAGTTTTGGATTTTTTTGAATGACTATTGGGTTGTGTTTGGATTTTGATTCTATCTGCTCAACATAATTGTGGAGCATCGCGGTGGTATAGTGATGAGGACTATACAGTGTTATGGTGATCCTTCAATCAGTGTTCTAGTTATGAATTTAATCCTTGAGGGGCAATCATGTTTTTTCCCCACCGACCCAATTCTTAAAAACATGGGATTAAACTTCAATGTGGGCATTATTTGCCCTAATTCTCCAAATTAATTTCAAATACAAACCCTCTCCTTCCCCAAGTTCATCAAATTTAATCCTCTTCCTTCCAAGAAAACCAAGAAATTTTGTCTCACAATCCAAGAACTTCAAGAAAGCTTTTAAGATTGTGTTTCCCTATCAAGCTTAAGGGTTTAAGGTATGTATGATGTTCATCCATGGGACCTTTTCACCCATGGAGTCCAAGAATCTATTTTTATATTTTAAATCATGAATTTACATATTTATAATAAGTTATATTCATGAAGCTTTTATGAGTTTCAATTGTATATGACGTTTAAAAGTGTTGTTCATTGAAAGAAGCCGTTACACATTTGATTGATGAAAATTCCATGTTAAGTCCCAAATTTATGGTTTTAAGTATTATGATTATACTATTACCACATATATAAATCATTCACATGTTTAAGCTCATGAATTTCAAGTGTTCGATGGAATGTCTAAATGATTGGGAATTGAACAATGATCCCTTATAATGGTTTTGTAAAGATATATATGTCCTTATTGATAATTCCATTCAGTGTTGAAGGGTTATGAACACCCGATAATTGTCTATTAGATAGTCTTAGTACATTCATAATAATTTCAGATATAATCTCTATACATTAAGAATGATTTTAGATATATCATGACCATTATCAGTTCAGTCAGTTATCATAGACAGTTAAACTTAGAATAGTTTTGTAATCAGTGTCAGTTGAGTTCGGAGTAGAATTTAGAACTGAGAGAGTGTAGGGATGACGACTTTCCCATCAGTTAGGCAGAGTCATTAGTAGCAGTCCTTATATTCTAGAACTATGTAGAAGTCCCAGTATTTCAGTTTACAGACTATTTCAAAACATGTTATATTCTTTTTCATGCATTCTCAAATTTTACAGCTTTTCATGCATTTACATTCAGTTATCTCATTCTATTTAGTTAGTCTTTACTTTATGTACATAAACCCATGAATTCTATCCTAACCTTATCTCATATACCAGTACATTTAAAGTACTTATCGCATATGTTTTCTTTTCGCTATGATGTTTAATATCATAAGTTTGGATGCTTTGTTTCCTAACTGCACTTAGACAGTCCATCTAGAAAACAACAACAACAGTGGTGAGTTCTCATGTTTCAAGGACCTATTTTGTTAATTCAGAATTTCCATATTTCATTTTAGTTAGACAGTTTGGATTTAGTTGGGGCCTGTCCCATCAAATCTATTTTCAGTCAGCTTAGAGGCTTTTAGACATTTCAGACAGTCAGATAGTTTGTCAGTCTTATTAGTCAATTTTTTAGTATTTTTGCATATAGTTTAGACTTCTAGATTTAGTTGTATTATTTCATTATTTAAAAACTTATGGCGTTAGTAGTTCATTTCCGCACATGTGTACTCAGTTATTTTATTTAGTGCTCACAACAGGTACCTGCTCATGGGTTAGCTTGTAGACACTTGTGGCCGTAAGCACTGTTGCCGCGACTAGGGGTAGCCTCGGGTCGTGACAAAACCTGGTATCAGAGCCTAAGATCTTATAGTGTCCTAGGGATTCTAAAATAAGCATTGAGTAGAGTCTTGTGCATGGGTGTAAAATGCGCCACACTTATGCACAAGAGGCTACAAGATGTTTTAGGAAAAAGTTTCCTGTCTTTTAGCATTAATGTCGTGCAAAAGAGCATGAGCTCTATTTAAATTCTATTTAAAATTCATTATTCCTTCCATTCATAGAAAATTCCTCCAGAAAGTACAATGAAGAAGGAACAGGAATCAGCCTTCCCCTCCACCTGTTCAGGAAGATCCCCTGAATGAGCATGTCTCTCATGCTGAATTCAGAGATGGCTTCACTACCTTATCTCACTCCAGATCAGAACAATGAGTAGGTCTCTTTCCCAGCAAATCCAATGGCTAATACAGCTGCAGCTAGGATTCAGGACTTTACCCAAGTGAACCCTCCTTTGTTTTTGAGATCCAAGTTTGATGAGGGTCCGCAAGAATTTCTTGATATGGTGCAGAAAGTGACTAATATCATGGGTGTAAAATCTAGTGGGATTGCATAATTAGCTACTTACCAGCTATATGATATAGCTCACACCTAGTATAAGCAGCAGAAGGAGGATAGGGGCACAGATGTAGGGCCTGTAGTGTCGGAGGAGTTTTCCACAACCTTTTTAGTTAGATTCTTCCCTTTGGAGTTAAGGGAAGCTAAGGTGATGGAGTTTATTAATATGAATCAAGGTAGTATGAGTGTCAAAGAGTATTCACTTAAGTTTACTCAGTTGGCAAGGTATGCTCCTTCAATGGTGGCTGATAATAGGTCTAGAATGAGTAAGTTCATGTCTGGTATATCTGATAGTGTGGTAAAGGAGTGTAGAACTACCACGTTGATTAAAGAGATGGACATATCTAGGCTCATGGTTCATTCTCAATAGATTGAGAAACAAAAACTTAAGGACAGAGAGGAAGAATAAGAGAGCCAGAATAGGTAGTTTTAATTTTTCTCAACTAAGGTCAGAGGGTAGTAACTATTCTCCGTTCCATCAAAATTTTTTAGCTCCAGCTCCATCTTCAGCTGTGTGCCAGTGCCAAAGTTCAGAAATGATAATCGAGATAGGGTACTAGGATCTAAATCTCAGGGCAGTGTAAACAGTGGTCACACTAACCCACTTTGCCAGAAATATTGTAGGAATCATCAGGGTAAGTATAGAGATGGAAGTGATGTGTGTTTTGAGTATGGTAATCTAGGCCACAAGATCTGAGAGTATCGAGTAGTTTTTCAGAGAGAGAGAATTTCCAGTAGGGCCAATCCAATCTGTTATCAGCTCCAGCAGGTCGCCCGACTCAACAACACGCCGCTTCCAGTGCCACCAGTGTCAGTGTCAGAGCAAATTATACGCGCTCTAGTACCATCATGTTTAGGAAAGCTCTCCTAATATTGTTATAGATATGTTACATGTCTTTTATCTTTATATTTATGCTTTATTAGACCCTGGAGCCTCACTTTCATTTGTAACCCCTATATAGCTATAAATTTTGGTGTCAATCTCGAAATTTTTGTAGAACCCTTCTTAGTGTTTACTCTAGTAGGTGTCTCCATTGTATCTAAGTAGGTATACAGGAACTGTTCGATCACAAAATCCCAGAAAGTCACCTCAGTTAATCTTGTAGAGTTAGAGATGATTGATTTTGATGTCATTCTTAGTATGAATTGGATTCACTCATGCTATGCTACAGTTTACTGTAGAAATAGAATTGTTCTAGTTTCCCAATGACATCGAATGGAAGGGTAGCACTTCAGTTCTTAGGGTTCAAATTGTTTCATATCTTAAGGCAAGAAAAATGATTTCTAAGGGTTATGCTTACCATCTTGTTCGAGTCAAAGTCTCCAGTTCTGAGACTCCAAGTATCGAGTTAGTTTTTGTAGAAAGGGACTTTCCATATATGTTCCTTGAAGATCTTCCCGGAGTCCCTCCTTAAAGGGAAATTGACTTCAAAATAGATCTCCTTCCAGATACCCAACCTATCTCCATTCCGCCCTAAAAACTGGCTCCGACTGAGCTAAAAGAGTTAAAAGAATAGTTGAAAGATCTCTTAGATAAGGGATTCATCAGACATAGTATTTCTTCAATGGTACTCTATTTCTTTTCGTGCGTAAGAAAGATGATTCCCTTAGAATGTGCATCGATTACCGTTATTTGAACAAAGTCACAATCAAGAATAAGTATCGACTCCCTAGGATTGATGACTTGTTTGACCAACTTCAGGGTGCCAGTTATTTGTCTAATATAGACCTTAGATCTGGCTATCATCATCTTAGAGTCAGAGAATGTGACATTCTAAAAATACCTTTCAAAACTTGGTATGGTCACTTTAAATTTCTAGTTGTCTTTTGGACTCACGAATGCCCCAACATCTTTCATGGACTTGATGAACATAGTGTTCAATAAGTACTTGGACATATTTTCCATAGTCTTTATTGATGATATTCTTGTCTACTCCCATAGTGAATATGATTAAGCAGACTATCTCAGAATTATATTGTAGACTCTTAAATCCCATCAGTTATTCTCCAAATTCAATAAGTGTGAGTTTTTCCTAAGATCAGTAGCTTTCCTTGGACATATTATTTATGGTGATGGCATTAAAGTTGACCCTTAAATGATGAAACAGTGAGAAACTGGCCCAAACCAAGATCTCCATTAGATATGAGAAGTTTCTTAGGTTTGGTTGGCAATTACAAGTGGTTTGTTGAAGGGTTTTCATCTATTGTATCCCCCATGTATCAATGTACTCAGTTTACATAGAGTCCCAATGTCTATTATTTCAGATAGAGGTACTCAGTTTACCTCTCATATTTGGAAAGCTTTTTAGAAGGGTCTTGGTACCCAAGTTTACCTCAGTATATCTTTTCATCCCCAGACAGATGGTCAGGCAGAGAGGAACATTCATACCCTAGAGGATATGTTGAAGGCGTGTGTTCTTGATTACAAGAAAAGTTGGGATGATCACTTACCCTTGATCGAGTTTTCCTACAATAACAATTATCACTCTAGTATTTAGATGGCTCCATTTAAGGCTCTTTATGGGAGGAGATATAGATCTACTATTGGTTGGTTTTAGGTAGGTGAGACTACTTTTATATGGCCTGTTCAGTGTTTTATGTAATACAGAAAGTTTATCTAATCAGGGAGAGGCTCAATATAGCCCAAAGCCATAAAAAATCCTACACAGATGTACGAAGGAGAGATCTTGAGTTTGCAGGTTGGGATTTGGTATATTTGAGAATCTCTCCTATGAAGGAAGTGAAGAGATTTGTCAAGAAGGGGAAGCTTATTCCTCGATATATTGGCCCTTACAAAATATTGAGCCGTTATGGGAAGGTAGAGTTTGAGCTTGAGTTGCGGCAGATTTGGCTTTAGTTCATCCAGTGTTCTATGTGTCTTTGTTAAAGAAGTGTATTGGTGATTCAGTAGTTGTAGTTCCTTTAGAGTTTAATGATGATCAGGTTAGCCTTTCTTACGCATAAATTTCAGTTGATATTGTTGATCATCAGATTCGTAGGCTGAGGAACAAAGAAGTTTCCTTGGTCAAAGTTTTTTGGTGGAATCAGTTAGTTGAGGAAGCCACTTGGGAAGAAAAAATAGATATGCATACCAAGTACCCTTATTTTTTCTTCGCAAACTCAGACTCAGCTTAAGGTAACAAGTTTCCTTAGATTATCTCTTTTACATTCTCATTTCCAGCTATATAATAATCTTTATGTCATTGCATGCATTCACAAATCAGTTTAGTCATACATCATATTTCAGACTCAGTTATGTAATCATGTTTTCAGTTATGCATTTTCAATATGTAATCTCAGTTCCTTAGTATTCTTATCATAATCAGCCTCATTCGAGGATGAATGTTCCTAGAGGGAGATATTGTAATACCCTGTATTTTTTCCTAGTTCAATTCAGATCATAGTGCATGTATAAGAGGCTTATAACCTGAAAATTTAACTAAGTGTTGGGGACTAAGTCTTATTTTTTTCCTCTTAACTTTAAGGATTTTTAAAGTGGACTTCTCGACCCCAAGATGAAAGTTTTTGAGTTAATTATGTTTAGAGATGTAAGGAGCATATCTCGGGTAAATTTTGGATTTTTTCAAATGATGATTGGGTCGTGTTTGGATTTCGAGTCCAGCAGCCCAACACGATTGTAGCTCATCGCGATGGTATAGCAATGAGGACTATTTTGCATCTTGGTGATCCTTTAATCGACGTTCCAATTCTGAATTTAATCCTTGAGGGGCAATCATGTATTTTACCCACCAACCCAATTCATAAAAACACGAGATTAAACTTCAGTTAGCGCATTATTTTTCCTAATTCTCCAAATAACTCTCAAAGACAAACCCTTTACTTCCCCAAGTTCATCAAATTCAATCCTCTTCCTTCCAAGAAAACCAAGAAATTTCATCTCCCTATCTAAGAACTTCAAGAAAGCTTTCAAGATTGTGTTTCCCTATAAAGCTTAAGGGTTTAAGGTACGTGTGATATTCATCCATAGGCTCTTTTTCACCCATGGAGTCCAAGAATCTATTTTTATGTTTTAAATCATGAATTTACATGTTTACAATGAGTTATCTTCATGAAGCTTTTACAAGTTTCAATTATACATGATGTTTATAAGTGTTGTTCGTTGAAAGTAGCCCTTACACATTTAATTGATGAAAATCCATGTTAAGTCCCAAATTTATGGTTTTAAGTATTATGATTATACTATTCCCATATATTTCAATCATTCCTATGTTTAAGCTCATGAATTTCTAGTGTTTGATGAAATGTCTAAATGATTGGGTATTGAAATTGATCCCTTATTATGGTTTTGTAAAGATATATATGTCCTTTTTGATAATTCTATTCAGTGTTGGAGGGTTATGAGCACTTGATAATTAGTTGTCACATAGTCTTAGTACATTCAGAATGATTTTAGATATAATCTCAGTACATTCATAATAATTTCAGATATATGATGAGCATTATCAGTTTAGTCAGTTATCATAGACAGTTAAATTTAAAATATTTCAGTAACTAGTGTTAGTTTATTTGGGAGTAGGATTTAGCCCCGAATGAGTGCAGGGATGATGGCTTTCCCATCAGTTAGGCAGAGTCATTAGTAGCAGTCCTTGTATTTTAGAATAACGTAGCCAGTGTAGGATATGAGGAGTCACCAGTCAGTATAGGCTTGACTTCTTCTGAGGAGTCGCTCATCAGTTTAGGTTTGACTTCCTCCCAGGGGTCACCCATCAGTTTAGGCTTGACACCCTGGTCCTTTAGTACACCAGATTAGTGGATCAACACAACCAACATTAGTACCCGTGGAACGGTACTAACACCCTTCCATATGGGTTTACAGGTTTGACTCTGATTAGCTTAGATTGGGGCATGTCGGTTAGATGATACCTCCTACAGTCTCAGTACAGTATTCGGTATATTCTCAATTCAATTTTTCTATACCATTTATTAGATTTCACTATTTTAGTTTACAGACTATTTCAGAACATGTTATATGCTTGGTCATGCATTCTTATATTTTACATCTTTTCATGCATTTACATTCAGTTATCTCATGCTATTGAGTCAGTCTTTACTTCATGTACATAAACCCATGTATTCCAGCCTAACCTCATCTTATATACCAGTACATTCAAAGTACAAATCATATATATTTTCTAGCACTATGATGTTTAATATCATAGGTTTGGATGCTCAGTATCCCGACCGTGCTTAGACAGTCCAACTAGTCAGCGGAAGAAGCAGTGGTGATTTCTCATGTTTTGAGGACCTATTTTATTACTTCAGTCTTTCTGTATTTCATTTCTGTTAGACAATTTGGAGTTAGTTGGGGCCTGTCCCATCAACTCTCTTTTTAGTTAATTTAGAGGCTTTTAGACATTTCAAACAATTAGATAGTTTGTCAGTCTTATCAGTCAAATTTTTAGTATTTTTGCATATGTTTCAGAATTGTGGATTAAGTGGTATTATTTCAGTATTTAAAACCTTATGGTGTTTGTAGTTTATTTTTGCACATGTGTACTTTATTATTTTATTTAGTACTCACAACAGGTACCAGTCCATGGGTTAGCTTGTGGCCACTTGTGACCGTAAGCACCATTGCTGCGACTAGGGGGTAGCCTTAGGTCATGACAATTCTAATGACAGATTGTACTTTTAAGAAGACAACGGGAATCTTGTGTGATATTTTGCTGAGGATTACATCATTTATCTTTCACAGATGATTTTGTCCTTCTTGACTGTGAGTTTGACTTTTAGGTTTTTATTATTTTACGTAGACCATTCCTTGAGACTAGGCATGTGTTAGTTCATATAAAGACTAGGCAGATGAAATTTTGGTTGAACAATGAATAGGTTACTTTTTAATTTATTCCAGTCCATGAAATGACTAAAGGATATACGTGTGATTTCTATGATAGACACAGTCGATGAGGTGAGCCTAGTCCAATGTGTGTCAAAGAAGGGTGAAATCACTATGGTTCAAGCGAGAAAAATGACCTTATTCTTATGAGGCTATATACCCGGTGGATTGTTTGCATGGACTATAGGAAGTTAAACACATACATCGAGAATGATCACTTTTCAATGCCCTTTATGGACCAGATATTAGACCGTCTCACTAGTAGGAGCTGATATTATTTTTTTGATGATTATGTGGGTTACAACCATATTTTTGTTGCTCTCAAAGTCTAACAGAAGACCACTTTCACTTTTCTATATTGGACTTTTGTAGTTAATAGGATAAGTTTGGGTCTTTGTAATCCATCATCAACCATTGTGCACTACATGATGTCCATTTTTTTTTTTAACATAGTTAAGGATATGGCTGAGGTATTTATGGATGGTTTCTCAGTGGTTGGTGATTTATTTAAGGATTTCTCAGTGTATCTCTCTAGTGTTTTAAGGAGATACGAGGATTATAAGTTCATCCTAACTAGGGAAAACTACCATTTCCTGGTTAAAGAAGGAAAAATGCTTGCTCACAGGATTTTGAAGAAGGGGATTGAGTTTGACAAGTTTAAGATTATTGTGATTAAAATATTTTCCTCCACCAATTTCGTTGAAGGGTATTAGAATATTTTTGAGGCATGCAGAATTCTATCAAAGATTCATTAAGAACTTCTCTAAAATTGCAAAATATTTATGCAAGTTGCTGGAGAAATATTTAAAATTTGTGTTTGATGATGCATGTATGAAGGAATTTGGGTGCCTAAAATAAAAGTGATTTCAACTCCAACAATTGTATCTCTTGATTGGCCCTTGCCATTTTAGGTTATATTTGATACTAGTAGTGTGAATCTAGGTGTAGTCTTAGGTCAAAGAGAGAGAAGATCTTACATCCCCTCTACTATTCTAGCAAAGCAGTTAACCCTACTCATAAAAATTATGCCATAACTAAACAAGAGTTTTTTTGCAGTGGTGTTCATATTTGAGAAACTTTAATCTTATTTGCTTGGAACAAAAGTCATTATGCATATTGACCACACAACTCTTAAATACCTCATGGTAAAGAAGGATGCAAAACCAAGATTGACTTGTAGGGTACTTTTGTTGAAGGAATTTGACGTTGAGGTTAAGGATTAAAAAACTAAGAATTAAGAGACTAATCACTTATCACGCCCTTAAGACGAGGGCATGTAAAACTGAAGGATAAAGTTAAGATTGATGATGCTTTCTTAGATGAGAAGGTATTAGCTGTATCACAAGATTAGATTCCATGGTTTGTAGACTTTGCAAATTATTCGGTGAATGATGTTTTTCCTGAACACTTGTAATTTTCTCAACGTAAGAAGTTAATGCACGATGTGAGGAAGTTCTTTTAGGATCATCCATATTTGTTCCTGATTTGCATAGATAGAGTGATTCAAAGATGTATTCCTAGATTCGAGATATTGAGTATCTTGGAGGCATGTCATTCATTCCCAATTAGGGATTATCATTGTTGTATTGCCATTGATTTTTGTCCCTTGAAAGTTCTTGAGATTTGGGTTCACTGCCTCAGTCACGATTTGTGGTGATGAGTCACGAGATATGGTTACGGGTGGTAGGATCCTGGTCATAACCAAATCAAAAGAGTAGTGGCAAAGTTCTTCTCTATGTATGAGTGGCTCACAATGAGCTATGAGGATATATTTTGAGTCGTAGGTTCAAATCGTAGGATGTTCACTATTCAATTCATTTGGGTTATTTATTTTTCACGACTAGACTTGAAGAGTCGTAAAATCTTATTATGAGTGGGTTGGTAGAGTTGTAAGGTGGGCAGTGTATGGGGGTCCTAGTCACTGTCTTAGTTATGACTCGTGGTCATGAGTCATAATGTGTGGGTATAATTCAAGAGGTTGACTCGTAGCCAAAGACAACTTTCTTTTCAGCTTTTAAGTTGAGGGAATTTTGTAAATTTCCCCTCTTGCCCAAATTTAAACCCACGTCTTATAACTTCTTTAGGGCATCATTAGCCATCATAAACACATCAAATAACCTCTTAGAACACTCCCAAATCCTCAAGGTTAAGAATACTTAGAGTTTTTATCAAGCTAATAAATTAGGGTTTTCAAGGGTGATTTCTCTCCATACTTTTTAGAGTTTAAGGCATATTACTCTTCTCTCTCTGTTAATTTTTGAAGAGCATGTGATTTAAAGTTTTGTCTATGAGATATTGATGTTTGGTTTTGAACTCTGGGTTGAGGGTTTTTTAAATATTTCTTCCATGATATTTATGAAACTATTGTTCTTAAATTGATGATTGGTAAGTGAATTGGGGTGAATGGGAATGGTGGATTGAAATAGGGGTACAATGGAATTCCCTAATTGATTATTTTTGTATGGAAATTTGTAATAAACTCAACCCATTTGTTTAATTAATTTTGGTTTATGCATTATCACTTGGCTTGGCTTGTCTCTTGAAACTAATGCATGGTATAAATGGTTAAATAGTTGATGATGGTTTTAAAAATCTTATGGGGTACAATAGAATCCCCTAAGTGAATAATTTATGAAAACCTTGTGCGGTACACGAGAATCCCCCAAGTGACTTAAATAATAGAGTCTACGGGGTATATGGGAATCCCCTAAGTGTTTGCTAATAACATTGTTTGCAAGATATAGTCGGTATGAAAATACCACTTAATAATGCCTTAATAATTGACTCCTGAAATTGGTGGTTTGGTTATGTGTTAATGTTTTAACTAGGCTATAATTGATGTTGTGATAGTTAGCCGTGAAGATGTGCATCTGAAGGATAGATACTAGGAACTCATGTTTGCCGACATGAGGGTTGGTCTTGATGACCAAGTTCTAACGAGATATAAGGGAATCCCCCTTGCCTTTATACGTATATACGTATATATTGCATCAGAGTTTCTATTATGAGGGAAGGGATAAGTGCTTCAAGTATGGTCAACCATATTCTTAGAAATTTCCTTGTGGGTATAGTTTCTTATGGGGAAAATAAGGTTCCTATTTCCTCTTTATCAGCTCCAGAACCAAAAAGTGTTGTATCTGGCTTCGACACTGGTCTGAACAAATTTTATGCTCTCACTACTCGTCAGGAGTTTGAGGCATCGCCTGATGTTGTTACTGGTATGTTAAAACTCTTTTCTCGTGATGTGTACTGTTTACTTGATCCAAGGCCCACTCTTTCCTTTGTGACCCCATTTATGGCTATGTATTTTGGTTTTGGTCCTGTATGTATTTTGGACCATTTTTCTATTTCTACCCCGATGGGTGACTTTGTGGTTGCCAGAAGAGTTTATAAGGGTTGTGTGGTATCTATGGGTGGTTGGGAAACCTTGGTAGATCTGTTTGAGTTAGACATATTTGATTTTGATGTTATATTAGGTATGGAGTGGTTGCACTCATTCTATGCTTCTCTAAACTCCCGGACCCGTAATGTCATCTTTAAATTCCTTAATAAGCTGGTTATTGAGTGGGAATGTGGTTCTCTAGTGCCTATGGGAAGGTCCATATAATATCATAGAGACCAGATATTAATCTCTAAGGGGTGTCTTTATCATTTGGTCCGGGTTACATATTCTAACTCGGAGAGTCCTGCTTTATATTTCATCCCGATGGTGAATAAATTTCCAGAGGTATTCCCCGATGACCTTCCTAGTGTCCCCCGTATAGAATGGCTCCAGCTAAGTTAAAGGATCTTAAGGAGAAACTAAAGGATCTATTAGACAAAGGTTTTATCCGTCCTAGTATGTCCCCTTAGGTGCGCCTATTTTGTTTGTGTGTAAGAAGGATGGTTCCCTTCGGATGTGTATTGATTACTGACAATTGAATAAAGTGACGTTAAAGGGTAAGTACCCTCTTACATAGATAAATGATTTGTTTGATCAACTTCAGGGTGCTAAGTTCTTTTCTAAGATTGATCTTCGGTCCGAGTATCATCAGTTAAAGATTAGGGAAGTATATATTCCTAAGACTGCCTTCACAACCCGGTATGGTTATATTGAATTTTTGGTCATGTCTTTTGGGTTGACCAATGCCCTAATGACATTCATGGACCTGATAAATAGGGTCTTCCACCAATTCATAGATTTGTTTGTTATTGTATTCATAGATGATATTCTGGTGTACTCTAAGAGTGAGGTGGATCATGCCGATCACCTTTGCATCATGTTGTAGACCCTGAAAGATCCGCAGTTGTATGCAAAATTTTCTAAGTTTCACTTCTGGTTGAAAGCTATTATTTTTCTGGGCCATGTCATTTCAAGTGAATGGATCATGGTGGATCCGCAGAAAGTGGAAATGGTTAAGAAGTGGCCTAAAAACATGACTCTAATTGATATTCAAAGCTTATTGGGTTTAGATGGTTACTATAGGAGATTTTTAGAGAATTTCTCGACTATAGCTTCCCTATTAACTAAGATGACCCAAAAGAAGGTAAAATTCTTATAGTATGAGGCTTGTGAAGGGAGTTTTGAGAAGCTAAAAGATAAGTTGACTTTGGCTTCAGTTTTGACCCTACCTGAGGGTAATAGTGGATTCGTGGTCTATTGTGATACATCCTGTGTGGGACTTGGGTGTGTGTTGATACAACATGGTAGGGTAGTGTCCTATGCTTCTAGGCAATTGAAGGTTCATGAGAAGAACTACCCGGCTCATGATTTGGAGTGTTTAGCTATGGTGTTCACATTAAAGATCTACCATCACTATCTCTATAGAGTTCATATGGATATCTTTTTTGATCATACGAGCTTGTAATATGTATTCACATAGAAAAGCTTAATATTTGGCAAAAAAGGTTGCTTGAGTTGCTAAAGGACTATGACATGAGTCTCCATTATCACCCAGGTAAAGTTAACATAGTTGTTGATGCTCTTAGAAGGTTATCCATGTGAAGTCTAGCTCATATGGATAAGTGGGAATTGGTGAAGGATATTCATCGTTTGGCTAACCTTGGTGTTGTGTTTTGGACTCTGAGGATGGATGAGTATTTGTGCATCAGGTGGTGCAGTCATCCCTTGCTACTGAGATAAAGGAGAAACAGGTATTGGATTCTTTCTTGATGAAGATTAAGGGAGATGTGGGTCAGTAAAAAGTTGTAGTTTTTCCAATTGGTGGCGATGGTATCTTGAGGTACCAAAGCAGAATATATGTTCCTGATGTAGGTGGATTATGAGAATGGATCTTTACTGAGGCTCATAGGTCTTATTATACTATTCATCTTGGTTTGACGAAGATGTTTCATGATATTAAAGAGATTTATTGGTTGAATAATATGATGCAGGATATGGCCAGTTTTGTGGTTAAGTGCATGGTATGCCAATAAGTGAAGATTGAACACTTAAGGCAGGGTGGGTTGTCTCAAAAGATTGAGCTGATTGTATGGAAATAGGAGGTAATCAATATGGACTTCATTACCGGCCTTCCTCAGTCTCGAAATCAGTTTGATTTGATTTGGATTATCGTGGATAGGATGACTAAGTCTGCTCAATTCTTTCGAGTAAGGACTAATTATTCGACTGAGGATTATGCCAAGTTGTTTCTTGGGGAGATCATGAAGTTGCTTATTCTCCAACTTTCTTAATTTTGGATTATGGTACTTAGTTCTCATCTCACTAGTGGTGATCATTTCAGAGTGGTTTGGGAACTAAAGTGAGCCTTAGTACTGCATTTTACCTACAGACGAATGGGCAAGCGGAAAGGACAATTCCGGTCTTAGAAGATATGCTTTGGGCTTGCGTTATTGACTATGGTGGTAGTTGGGTTGATCATTTGCCGCTCTTAGAGTTTGCGCATAATAATAGTTATAACTATAACATTGGTATGGCTCATTTTGGGGCATTCTATGGTAGGGGCTATCATTCTTCTATTGGGTATTTGAAGTTGGTAAAAATGAGTTGTTTGGTCTTGACATAGTTTACCAGGCCATGGTGAAAGTAAATATGATTTGGGATAGGCTTAAGACTGCCCAAAGTCGCCAAAAGTCCTATGCAGATGTGATGCATAGGGAGTTAAAGTTTTAGGTTAGTGATTGAGTGTTCTTAAAGGTGTCTCCCATAATAGGGGTAATGTGGTTTGATAGAAAGAAAAAGCTTGGTCCTCGTTGTGTTGGTCCATACTTTTCCATATTGAATTTTTGCAGTCAATTGGATGAGTTTTTGTCTGTGTAATGCACCATCAAACTTTCTGCATTGCATGATGTCCATCTTTTTGACATGGTCAAGGATATGGTTGAGGTATTTATAGATGGCTTCTCACTGGCTGGCGATTCATTTAAGGATTTCTTAGTGTATCTCTCCAGTGTTTTAAGGTGATGCGAGGACTGCAAGTTCACCCTAAATCGGGAAGACGACCATTTCTTGGTTAATGGAGGAACAATGATTGGTCATAAGATTTTGAAGAAAGGGATTGAAGTTGACAAGTTTGAGATTAATATGATTAAAATATTTTTCTCCACCAATTTTGTTGAAGGGTATTTGAAGATTTTTGAGGCATGTAGAATTCTATCAAAGATTCATCAAGGTCTTCTCTAAAATTGCAAATAAAAGTGATTTCAGCTCCTACTATTGTATCTTCTGATTGGTCCTTGCCGTTTGAGGTTATATTTGATACTAGTAGTCTGAATCTAGGTGAAGTCCTATGCCAAAAGAGAGAGAAGATCTTACATCCCATCTACTATTCTAGCAAAGCGGTTAACCCTGCTCATTAAAATTATACCACAACTGAACAAGAGTTTTTTTGCAGTGGTGTTCAAATTTGAGAAATTTTAATCTTATTTGCTTGGCACAAAAGTGATTTTGCATATTGACCACACAACTCTTAAGTACCTTATGGTAAACAAGGATGCAAAACCAAGATAGATTTGTCGAGTACTTTTGTTGAAGGAATTTGACTTTGAGCTTAAGGATTAAAAAAATGAGAATTAAGAGACTAATCACTTCACGCTTTAAAGATGAGGCCATGTAAAACTGAAGGATGAGCTTGAGATTGATGATACTTTCTCAGATTAACAGGTATTAGCTGTATCACAAGATTAGATTCCATGGTTTATAGACTTTGCAAATTATTTGGTGAATGATATGTTTCCTAAAGACTTGTAATTTTATCAACATAAGAAGTTTATGCACGATGTGAGCAAGTTCTTTTAGGATCAACCATATTTGTTCCTGATTTGCGTAGATGGAGTGATTCAAAGATGTATTCCTAAGTATGAGATATGGAGTATCTTGGAGGTATGTCATTCATTCCCAGTAGGAGATCATCATTATTGTAATGCCTCAATTTTTTTCCCTTGAAAGTTCTTGAGCTTTGGGTTCACTGCCTCGGTCACGACTCGTAGTGATGAGTCGCGAGATGTGGTTATGGATAGTAGGACCCCGGTCGTAATCAAATAAAAAGATTAGTGGCAAAGTTCTTCTCTAAGTATGAGTGGTTCACTATGAGCCGTGAGGATATGTTATGAGTCGTAGGTTCAAATAGTAGGATATCCAGATTTCAATTCATTTGGGTTCTGTGTTGCTCACGACTAGAACTTACGAGTCATAAGATCTCATTACGATTGGGTTAGTGGAGTCGTAAGGTGGGCAATGTATGGGGTCCTAGTCACTGTCTTGGTTACGACTCATGGTCATGAGTCATAATGTATGGGTATGAGTCAAGTGGTTGACTCGTAACCAAAGGCGGCCTTTTTTCAGCTTTTAAGTTGAGTGCATTTTGGATATTTCCCCTCATGGCCAACTTAAAAATCATATCTTATAACTTCTTTAGGGCATCATTATCTATCATAAACACATTAAATAACCTCTAAGAACACTCCCAAATCCTTAAGGTCAAGAATACTTAGGGTATTCATCAATCCAATCAATTGGGGCTTTCAAGGGTGATTTCTCTCCGTACTTCTTGGAGTTTAAGGCATGTTACTTTTACCTCACTATGAATTTTGTAAAAGCATGTGATTGAAAGTTTTGTTCATAAGATCTTGATGTTTGGTTTTGAACTATGGGTTGAGGGTTTTTAATATAATTTGTTTAAATGTTTCTTCCATGATATTTATCAAACTATTGTGCTTAAATTGATGATTGTTAAGTGCATTGGGGTGAATGGGAATGATTGATGGAAATAGGGGTACAATGGAATCTCCAAAATGATTGTTTTTGTATGGAAATTTGTAATAAACTCAACCTACTTGTATAATTGATTTTGGTTTATGCATTATCACTTGGTTTGGCATGTCTTTTGAAATTAATGCATGATATAAATTGTCAAATAGTTAAGGAGTTTTTTAAAAACCATATGGGGTACAATGGAATCCCCTAAGTGAATAATTTATGAAAACCTTATGGGGTAAACGAGAATCCCCCAAGTGACTTTTATAATGGAGTCTTTGGGGTACATGGAAATACCCTAAGTGTTGGCTAATAACATTACATGCAAGCTATAGTCGGTATGATAAACCACTTAATAATGCCTTAATAATTGACTCCTTGAATTGGTGGTTTGGTTATGTGTTAATGTTTTTATTGGGCAATAATGGGGGTTGTGAAAGCTATCCGTGAAGGTCTGAGTTCGAAGGACGGACACTGGGAACTCATGTTTGCTGACATGAGGGTTGGTATTGATGACCAAGTGCTTTTGGGGTAAAAAGGAATCCCCTTGGCCTATATATGTATATATTTATCATGAAGGACGAAGTGTATAAAGGAATCCCTGGTTTGTGTGGCTAACACACACTGGGGCCCATTCATGGGGTAACACTGGACCCATATAGCCCGTGGGTGGACTTATGATGGTAAAGCTATACAATCCAGGTTAAATGTTTTAAAGTTCATGCTAAACCTTACTCACTGTCCCGACATGGTATATATATTTATATATGTGTATTTACATATGGTTATGTGTATTGCTTTGTCTTAGTTTTGGATTGATGACATTACTTTATCTTTATCCCTTAGTTACATGCTAGCATTCACCCTGCTAATCATCTTTGGAAGCTGTATCCCCACGCGATGCAAGAACCGATCATACTTCTACTCCTGCTGAGTGACTAGTTGATTCGGGGACAACTTTTGAGTCCGACTGAAGTGGTGAGTTTCCATACTTCAGAAGAACACATTTCTAGCTATGGATTTCTTTATATCCTTACTATTCCTTTGGTATTAGTTTTGGATTTGGTCAGGGGCATATACCAACTGGATATTCTTTGGTTTTTAGAGGCTTTGTCGGACTTCTATAGGCATGGGCGGTGTCGGTATTGGTATTAGTATTAGCATTGGGATTGGTATTGGTTGGTCATTTTTTGGTGGGTTTTTGGTTTTGGTTATAGGCTTGTTGTATTGTCTTTAAATTGATATTATTATATCCTTTTATATGTTCGGAATTCATCCAACATGGGGTGAAGGGTGGTCAATGGTTTTGGTATTAGGAGTGGTCTCCAGTCCTGGTTGGACTTGAGATACCCAATATGATCAGGGCCTTAGCTCGGGTCGTGTGAATAGTGACACCCTAATTGTCCACAAGATCTTATAATGTTGATACTATTGGCCTACCATTTATAAGGATTCAAGTGATTATGCAATGTCTTGTGACCATTGACAACAAGGAAACATATCAAAAAATCAAGAACTTCTAATGACTACTATTATTGAGCTTTAGCTATTTGACTTATGGGTTATGACTTCCTGGGTTCTTTTGTGAGATCACATTGTATAATGTATATTTTGGTCATTGTTGACTATGTTTCAAAATGGATGGAGGAAGATGCGTTTCTTAACAAAGAAGGGAGAAGTGTCACAATGTTCTTGAGAAAGAATATATTTTCCAAGTTTGAAATAACAAGGGCTATCATCAGTGATGGAGGCTTGCATTCTTACAATCGTCTGTTTAAAGTCTTTCTTGAGAAAAATGGGGTTAAACATAAGGTGAAAACACCTTACTATCCTTAAATAAATGGGTAAGTTGAGGTCTCTAATTTTGAGATCAACTCTAATTTAATGAAGACTGTGAAGGCCAATATGATGGACTTCTAGAATACTAGATAATGTATTATGGGCCAACCAAACAACATTCAAGACACCTATTAGTGTTTCCCTATATCAACTTGTGTATGGAAAAACATGTCACTTTCTCATTGAACTTAAACATAAGGCGTTATGTATTCTAAAAAGATTAAATCTAGAGTGTAGTGATGCTGCTAAGTTGATTTTAGAGATGATAAATGATGGATGAATTCCATCTCTGCGCCTATGAAAGTTTAGCCTTGTACAAGGAGAATATGAAATTGTACCATGATTGGAAGATTAAAAAGAGAGAATTATCCCTGGTGACTTGGTCCTATTGTTTAATTTGAGTTGCGCTTGTTTCCTGGCAAGTTGAAGTCGAAAAGATCTGGACCATTCATTGTAGTACAAGTATTTTTACATAGGGCAATTGAGTTGAAAGGGCATAATAACGTTCAGTTTAAAAATGATTAGTGAGTGTGTGAACCACATTTTTGGAATTACAGAAGATATTAAATGAAACACCTTAGTTTCTGGACCATAGAAAATTTGTTAAAATTCTGGTATCTAGACCCAATACGACTCGATGGTATGAGCCGTTTGTTGGGGTACGAATCGTATGGTCTAGTCATATGCTGAACAGTGTTGGTTGATGGGATGGATTTTGGTTATTCGAATGGATACGACTTAGGGGTATGGGTTGTATTGGTGGGTATGGATTGTTTGGTTCCTTAAATTAATCTTATACTTGGTTACTTAGGTTCGATTAGAGTACGAGTGGATTACTATGAACTGTAATCTAGGGTACGAGTTGTGCCCAGGACTCTTACTTTGGACAGTTTCTAAATCTTTCTTGGGCTTAAATCTGCCAGGGATACGGATAAAGGGTACAAATTGTATGCTTTGGCTACGACTTGGTTGGATGAGTCGTATGCTGGATAATGTTGGATCCAAAGGTTAACACAAGGATACGAGTGGAGGGTACCACTCGTATTGAAGGGTACGACTCGTGAGGGTCAGTCATACCCCTGGGTCGGGATTGTGTACAACTTAAGTGGGGGCATACATGATATTTTCCCACTTATCCTAATAATGTCCCACAACTTCTAACCTACTTGGAAGGTTATTTACCCTATTATTCCATTCATTAACACTTAAAAACTCTTCCAAAATGCTCTACAATTCTCTCAAAAGCTTTTGGGCAAGAAAAGCTAGGGTTTCAACAAGAGGATTGATTTGGGGCTTGTGTTTGTAATTTTTTTCCATTATCATCTTTGTTTATGGCATGTTCTCTTCCCTCATTGTTAATTCTAACTAGAAGTTTGGTTTTTATGAATGTTTTCATGACTTCATTGATTGTATGATTTTGGTTTTCAAATATGAATTGGGGGTTTTGATTAAATGGTTGGTTATGGTTTTTCATGGTTTTAATTTTGCTTTATGTGCATTAATGATGGTTTTGAATACTTGGATTGCATGGGAATGGTTTAATGGTAATGGAAATTGGTTTTGGTTATATTATGCCCCCAATGTGTTTGACAAAATGCCTAAACTAATGTTTTTATTGCATTGGGTATTTTTAATGGAACTCTTGCTTGTTTTAAAACTTGGTAAAAGAATTATGCATGGTTTAATGGATTGTAAAGGTAAATGGCTAAATGGTTATACTTGTGGGGTACATGGAATTCCCCAAGTGGTTTAATATGGTAAATGTAAGGGCACATGGAAGTCCCCTTAAACCTATATATGGTTGGCTATGGATAGTACTTTTAAGTATGGTCGGTATGACGACACCACCACTAAATGGCCTCTGTTAATAAATGGTAAATAGATTGATTGGTTTCTTTGTAATGGTTTTAATTGGTAAATAATGGTGGGATGTGTAGCAAAGCTGTGGATGGTGGAGGTCACAGGGTGACCAAAACTGGAAATGTATATTTGTCAATATGATATTGGTCTTGGTGACCGTGTGCATGATGTCACACTATATTTTGGAGAATGTACTAGTCATCCCAGGTTTTCTTCCCTGATCGTGCGGCTTCACGCACTGGGGATCTTTCATCAGGGGGAGCTGAATCCATATAGCCCATGGGTGGTTTCGAAGGACAAAGCTACATAACTCAGACAAAGGTTTTAAGGGCATTCTAAACTCGATCCCCTTTCCCAACATGGTTATATTTATATATGTATGGTTGTGTGCATATGGATGGTTTTTCTTGGTTTTATAAATAGTATTATCTTATCCCAATCCTAATATCATGCTAGAGTTCACCCACTAACCTGTCTACTGGCAGCTGTATACCTACGCTATGCAGGAACCAACCGTTCTACTCCTCCTACATAGTAATTGACTCAGGGATCAGTATTTAGACTAAAGTAGTGAGCTTTCATCCTTTCATAAGGCTCTATTTCATGCTATGGATATTTCTAGACACTTTGATTTTATTTTGGATATTGGTTTTGGCCGTGGTTGGGGGAATGTCCCAACTGGAATTTATTACTCTTTTTGTTAGAGGCTTTTTGGTACTGCTATAGGTTGCAATAGATGGGATCAGTATTTATGCCAACCTTGGCATTGGAATAAGTTGGAGGGCTGACATCATTAGACGATATTGTTTGTTATTCCATCATATTTCATTTTGGGATTAATTATACTATGATTTGGAACATCTTTGGTTATAGCCCTTGTTTCAGTATTGGTTTGGTATGGTTGGATTATTGGTATGGGATGGTTGGACTCGGTTGGGTTGGTCATGATTGTGATCCTATCCTAGAGTCTTCACGTGAGCTTTTAAAATATCTTGTTACATGCTCGAAATTCAGCTAACTTAAGGCAAATGGTTGGAGGTTGGGTTAGGTAACGGGGGTGGTCCCCGGTCCCGATCGGAATTGAGACACCTATTATGACAACCCCCCAGATGGGTCATTTCAAGTTGGTATTAGAGCCTAAGTTCAGGGTCAATTAGGAATCCACAAAGCCGTGTCGAGTAGAGTCTCTTTTAGGGGTGTGTAGAATGCCTCACTCATAAGGGATAGGCTACAAGACATTTATAAATGTCTCATTTTCTTGGTATTATATTCTCAAGCTTGGAGTCTCAGTCCTTGAATCTTCTCTAATCCTTATTTGTTCGTCTTTTAGATCATGCCTCATAGATCTAGAATACAAGGAAGTTCTTCTATCCCATCTGAGGGTAATGTTGAAGAGGTACATCCTACTTCTGGGGTTTATCTTCGATCTCACAACTCTATCCCTAATAATTTTGTAGTTCCACCGGTTGCTACTAGTCCTCCTCAAGGCGAGGTGACTAATGTAGAATTCTATTAATTTATTCATGTTATTGCTTAGATGGTCGCTGCTCAGACTGTGCAGGGTGTAACTGGTGCTTTGTCTACTGAGGCCATAAGGGTTGGCTAATTTATGAAGGTGGGTCCTCCCACTTTTTTTGGAGTAAAAGTGGAGGAGGATCCATAGGGATTCTTAAATAAAATGGAAAAAATATTTTGGTTGATGCAGGATCCCAATATGGATGGGGTAAACTTTACAACTTATTAGCTCAAAGATGTTGCATATCAGCGGTATGAAGAGTGGGACAGGGATAGTGGTGATGTGGAAGAATCAGTCTTGTGGGATACTTTTTCTAAGGCCTTCTTACATCATTTCTTTTCCCAAGAGCTGAGCAAAGCAAAGATAAAAGAGTTTATGACCTCAAGCAATTGAGGATGTCTATCAAGGAATATGCCTTGAAGTTTCACCAATTGTCAAGGTATGCTCCTGATTTAGTTGCTGACATTCAAACAATAATGAGGAAGTTCACTTCTGGGTTGAATTAGGATCTAATTTTTGAGAGCAAGAATGCCTTGCTGATAAAGATATGGACATCACTAGGTTGACTATTTATGTGTAGCAAGTGGAGGATGAAAAGAGAAAGCAGATAGAGTTTGGGGATAGACAAGGTAAGAGGACCAGGTTTGTTTGACCAGGGAGGTTCTCAGTCTCAGGGTGGTCGGGATGGTGAAAAGTGGCAGAAAGAGAAGTGGAGGAGTTTTGGTTCCATCTCTTCTGCTAGTGATGCTTACCAGGCAGGTGAGACATCATCAAGGTGGTGACAATTTCTGGGCACAGGGTACCCAATATCAGGCAAACAGAGGTAAGTCAGTTTCTTTATGCCCTCATTGTTTGTTCTATGGCCATCCTTATTGGGGTTATTGCGATGAAAGAAGGGACAAATGCTTCAAGTATGGATTGGTAGGCTATCAGCTCAGGGATTTTCAGGTTAATATGGTTGCTATGGGGGCGAATAAAATTTCTGTGGCTTCATCTTTTGCTTCTACATCAGGTGATATGGCATCTACTTCTGTTACTACTCCTGGTTCTAATGTTGTTCATATCAGGTTGTATGCTTTGCCGTCCTAACAAAAATTTGAGGCATCACTTGATGTCGTTATTGGTATGTTACAGTTTTTCTCTTGTGAAGTATATTATTTTCTTGATCAGGGGTCCACTCTCTCCTATGTGACTCCTTATGTGGCTGTATCTTTAAGTTTTGATATGGAAGTTATTTCAGATCCTTTTTCCTTTTCTACCCCAGTAGGTGACTTAGTTATTGCTAAGAGAGTCTATAGGGGGGTGTCGTATATGTTGTTGGCAAGAAGACCTTGGTGGATCTTTTTGAGTTGGGTACGGTGGATTTCTATGTCATTCTGGGTATGGATTGGTTGCACTCTTTTTATGCATCCTTGGATTGTCGGACCTGTAGGGTTATCTTTAGGTTCCCTGCTGAGCCGATTATAGAATAGGAGAGTAGCCCTTTAGCTCCTAGGGGGAGATTTATTTCTTATCTTATAGCTCGAAGGTTAATGTCTAAAGGTTGTCTTTATCACTTGGTCTCAGTTAAAGATTCTAACTCGGAAGGTCCTTCTTTCTAGTCAGTTTTGGTGGTTAATTAGTTTCCAGAGGGTTTTCTGGATGATCTTCCTGGTGTTCCTTCAGATAGGGAAATAGAGTTTGGTATTGACTTGGTTTCGAACACTCGTCCAATTTTTATTCCTCCGTTTAGAATGACTCCAGCTGAGTTGAGGGAACTCAAGGAGCAACGTAAGGATCCTCTGGATAAGGGGTTTATTAGTCCTAGTGTATCTCTATGGGGTGCACCGGTGTTGTTTGTCCACAAGATGGATGGTTCCCTTCGGATGTGCATTGACTATAGGCAATTGAACAAGGTGACTTTCAAGAACAAGTATCTTATTCCAAGGATAGATGATCTGTTTGACCAGTTATGAAGTGCCAAGTTCTTTTATAATATATATCTTCGGTCTGGGTACCATCAGCTAAAGAGTAGAGAGGTGGATATCCCTAAGATGGTTTTTCGTATTCGGTATGGGCACTTTGAATTTTTGGTGATGTCATTTGGATTGATTAATGCTCCGGTGGCATTTATGGATCTTATGAACATGGTTTTTTTATTATTATTTGGACTTTTTCATTATTGTGTTTATTAATGACATTATAATTTATTCAAAGAGTGAGGTGGATTGTGCTAATAACCTCTGTGTGGTATTTTAGACCTTATAGGAACAACAATTATATGACAAGTTCTCTAAGTGTGAGTTTTGGTTGAACGTTGTACCTTTCTTGGGTCATACTATTTCTAGTGATGGGATCTTGGTGGATACACAAAAAGTTGTTGTGGTGAAAAAGTGGCCAAGATCCATGACTCCATTTGACATTTGAAGATTCTTGGGTTTAGCCAAGTATTATTGGCGGTTTATGGAAAGCTCTTTATCGATAGCTTCTCATTTGATGAAGTTAACTCATAAGAAGGTCAAGTTTTCTTGGTCAGATGCTTGTGAAGGGAGTTTTGAGAAGTTGAAGGAAAAGTTAACTTTGGCTCCAATTTTGAATTTTCCACAATGCAATGATGGGTTCGTAGTTTATTGCGATGCATCTCAGGTGGGTTTTGGTTGTATATTGACGCAGCATAGGTGTAAGACCCCGCAAAATTCACTCGTAGTCTGAGCCTTAGAGCGTGTCAAGTGAAGCCTAAATCTGGTCCTAAAAGATTGAGAAGCGCCTTTCCAAGTGAGAAATATTTTTGAACCGTGTATAATTTCCTAATATCGACTTTCTGTCATGTAGGGCATTGAATAAGCTTTCCATCGATACCAATTTCATCAAAATTCGGCATCGAACGAAGATGTTATAACTGTTTTACTGAAAATAGTCAGAACCGCCAGGTGCGACGGCTGGGTTGACGGACAGTCAAGCTTGCGACGGACCATCGCCCAGACTGTTGCAACTAAGGTAGTGACTCTATTTCCTCATCAAAGTGCAACGGAAGGGACGACGAACTATCGAGGCTACGACGGACCGTCTCTAGGACCATCGAGCTGAGGCAGTGTGACCTCATCTTGGCCAACGTCCGACGGACCGTCGGTTTTGCGATGGAATGTCACTTTGACCATCACCTCGAGGCAGTGTATTCTTTTCTGGGACAATATACGATGGATGATCCGACGGACCGTCAAATTGAGCGACGGACCATCGCTTCGATCGTCGCAGCCACCGATTCAACATTTTTAAGACTTTTTTAAAAGGGCTTTTTGGGTATTTTCCTCTCTTTTCAGCCCCTATTTATATCCGATCAAGGCTCACAAATTCTTTTCTCATCTTCAACATCAAAAACTAGGGTTTCCTACAAATCAAAACCTTTCTTTCTTCTTCAAGAAAAATCAAGAGAAATCAAGAAATCAAGAATCTCTCCAAGAGCCTTTAAGAAAGAGTTTCCCTAAGGTATGCAGATGTTGATTCTTGGGTCCCTTTCATCCAAGAATCTCAAGAATCCTTTTCTAAATTCCAAAGATCTTATGTTTATGAGTTTTCATGATTCATGTGAGTTGAAATTGATGTTCATACAATTATTGAGTTATCATTCATGTTTGTTTATAAGGTTTTCAATCTTTGACCCTAGTATATGATATTCATGTGGTGTTCATGATAATCCCTCTTTTAGTTGCTCGTTAAGTGATGTGTTCATGTCAATTAGGTATTGAAATTATTGAATAAGAAAAGCATGCTCCCCATATGTTTGATAAAATGCTTATGTGAAGGAATTAGAACCATTATAACATATTGACTAGAAATCCCCAATTGTGTGCAAGCCCATGCATGCCAAGTGTTTGTTGAAAATCCTTCGAGAATGAATTGTGACATGTTAGTATGAAATCCCCCAATTATGTGATCTTTAATACATGCTATGTGTTTGATGCAAGACCTTGTTGAATATAGTATGAGCCAATAGCATGACTCCCCATACTATCACATGTTCATCATTTCTAAATGCTTGAAGAGATGCTTTAGTGATTGTGATGGTAAATAAATGTCCATGGTCTTAATAATTCAAGAATGGTTATCGAGTGTAGGGATGACGGCTCCCCGTAAGAGAGGCAGAGTCGTTAGGAAAAATCCCTGAACTCCAGAACTACGTAGCCAGCACAGGATGCAGTAGTCACTTGTTAGGAAAGGCTTGTCACCCACTAGATAGGCTTGACTATTATACTACCTCAGGCTTGACTTCCTATGAGGGTCACCCATTTGAGAGGCTTAACCAGAGGTATTTACCCGTGGCACAGTATTGACACCTTTCCGCTGGGGTTACAGGTTGGACCCCACCAGTTCATATTTGGGGCATGTCGATTAAATGAGCACTCCTACAGTTATAGTTTCAGTATCAGTCTTCAAAAAAGAACTCAGAAATCAGGACTATCAGATACAATTATCTATCTCAGTGAGGAACTCAGATAGTTCTATTTCTTCATGGGCCACCCGCTTGATAGGCATGATCCCACATAAATTTATTGAGTAATCTCATTATCAGATCCCGAGATCACCCGCAAGATAGGATTGATCTCAGTCTCAGATTCAGTCGAGTAATCTCATTATCAAATCTAGAGATCACCCGCTAGATAGGCTTAATCTCAGTCTCAAATTTAGTTGAGTAATCTCATTATCAGATCCTGAGATTACCCGTTAGATAGGCTTGATCTCAGTCTCAGATTTAGTTGAGTAATCTCATTATCAGATCCAGAGATCACCCGCTAGATAGTCTTGATCTCAGTCTCAGATTTAGTTGAGTAATCTCGTTATCATATCCAGAGATCACCCGCTAGATAGGCTTGATCTTAGTCTAAGATTCAGTTGAGTAATCTCATTATCAGATCCTGAGATCACCCATTAGATAGGCTTTATCTCAGTGTCAGATTCAGTTGAGTAATCTCATTATCAGATCCAGAGATCACCCGCTAGATAGGCTTGATCTCAGTCTCAGATTCAGTTGAGTAATCTTATTATTAGATCCAGAGATCACCCATTAGATAGGATTAATCTCAGTCTCAGATTCAGTTTAGTAATCTCGTTATCAGTTCTAGAGATCACCCGTTAGATAGGCTTGATCTCTGTCTTAGATTTAGTTGGGTATTCTCATTATAAAATTTAGAGATCGTCCGCTAGATAGGTTTGATCTCAGATATAATATTTTCTTATCATTGATAGTAGATTATGGTATAATCTATTAGAGGGGTTTGATCTCTGATTCAGTCAGTCGAGAGTGACAAGTTTAGAATTCAGTCATTGATATGTGTAGATCCAGTTAATTAGCTTTATTATCATAAATTTTTTAGATCAGTCCCTAGATAAGACTTATCTAAACTTTAGTACTCAGTTATCAATATCAGGAGATTCAGTTGTTCATTATCTCAGTATTAGTAGTGAGTTAAATGATAGTAAAGTAGTACTCGAGTTACAGTATTTCGAGTCACGATGATTTCAGTTATGATTTGTGCATTCATGCATGTGTTCTCATTCAGTTTTCTCATGGTTATTCGGTTAAGTAATTGTTCATGCATAAGGCCTTGCATTTAGCCTTACCTTATCTTGATACTCAGTACATTTCTGTACTGATGCATTTGCGCTATGGTGTTTTATTTGACACCATAGGTTTTGAGGCACGAGATCCAGAGTACCCTTAGCATCTTAGTCCCAATCAGCAGCAGTAGACATAGCAGTGGGTCCTCTTCGGTCGAGGATGATCTTATTCTTATTATTATCGTATCATACTTAGTTTATTTTCAGTAGACGAAGTTAGTAGGGGACATGTCCCATCAACTCCATATTTCAGACAGTTTAGAGGCTTTTAGAACAGATGTATCAATATTCAGTTTTCAATTTAAAGTATTTTTAGATGTTTTGAACCTTATGTAGAGTTTCTGCATTTATTATCTATATTATGTAGTGTTCAGGTACAGATATTAGTAGAGAGTTAGCTTGTGGTCCTTCGGGATCATGAGCACCTTGTCACATTCTGGTTCCAGAAAATTGGGTCATTACAAATTTGGTTTCAGAGCCTAAGGTTCAATAGTGTCCTAGGGAGTCTTAAAAGCCCCATCTAGTAGAGTCTTGTGCATGGGTGTGTTGCGCACCACATTTATGTACAAGAGGCTATAAGATGTTTTTAGGAGAAGTTTCCCTTCTTTCAGTATTTATGTCATGCAAGTGAGCATGAGCTCAAGTAGATCCTCAGTATAATACACCTCGTTCATCCATTTACAGAGTCTGCCTCATCGCAGAGATAATGTTCTTATGGTTGATGATCATCCCCCTCAGCCAGTAGATCTTGAGAATGAGAATATGTCACATGCAGAGTTTTGGGGAGATTTTCAGGCACTAGCCTAAGCTGTTACCATTATTCAGGGAAACCATCAGGATGTGGCCCCACCTCAGCAAGTAGGGGGTTCAACCGTAGCCAGAATTAGAGATTTTATGAGAATAAGCCCGCCAGAATTCTTTGGGTTAGTATCAGGTGAGGACCCTCAACTTTACCTTGAGGAGGTTGATATATTTACCTAGATTATGCATGTTTCTATGTAAGAGGGTGTAGAGTTAGCGTCCTATAAGATAAAGGATATTGCTCATGATTGGGTTATGATGTGGAAGAAGGGTAGAGGGGAGGATGCAACTCCCGTGACTTGGCAAGAGTTTTAGGATGCCTTTCTAGATAAGTTTTTCCCACTAGAGATGAGAGAGGCTACGATAGAAGAGTTCATAAACCTAAGGCAAGGATCTATGACAGTGAAAGAGTATTGTCTTAAGTTTAACCAGTTAGCTAAGTATGACTTGATAGCTGACCCTAGAGCGAGTATGAGTAAGTTTGTGACTGGTGTGTCCGGGTTAGTGTTGAAAGAATGTAGAGTTGCTATGCTCAATAGAGATATGGACCTTGCTAGACTGATAATGCATGTGAAACAGATTGAGGTAGATAAGGACAAAGAAAAAGAGAGAGAGAGTAAGAGAGCCAGAACAAGTAGTTATAGTTTCTCTAAGGGAGGATCCCAGGGTGGTAGCCATTTTCAGCATAGTTAGAAGTTTTCAGTCCCAGCTCCATCCTCAGCTACGTACCCGCACCAAAGTTCGGGGATGTCAATGATGATGGGGCACCAGGCCCCAAGTCCCAGAGTAGTGCTAGTGGTGTTCTTACCTATCCTCCTTGTGGAGAGTGTGGCAAGAGTCACCGAGGTGTGTGTAGAGTCGGTAGTGATGTGTACTTTGGGTGTGGTGATCCAGGCCACATAATGCGAGAGTGTAGTTTTCTAACTCAGAGGGGTAGAGAGTTTCATCAGCAGGGTACCCCTTTTAGTGCCAATGATGGTCAGCATCAGAACAGACTCTATGCGCTTCAGACCCACCATGATCAGGAAAGTTTCTCTGATATAAATTCGGGTATGTTATGAGTCCTTCATCTTTATGATATGCATTGTTAGATCCTTTGCCCCCATTTTGATCTTATATGTCAGCATGGGTCATGCATTAGTTTCAGATCTTCGTCGATCAATCATGACCCGATTCGTAGGTGCCTCGTGCACCACCCCAGTATTTCAGCAAAGTATGTTTAGAGAGACATAGAGTCCCAAGGGGGAGATACCCCATGATATTGTGATGTTTTTATGTCCTTAAACTCATTTATTTGCATGTTTAGACTCTCCTTACGATGTTAACATCAGTTGTTATTGTATAGCCATTCATGCTTTCGAGAGTCAGTTCAGTCAAACATCCATGCATTAGATATGCATGTTCAGTAGAAAGAGTCCAGTTTTTAGTGTATTCAGTCATGCATTCATAAGATCAACTCAATTATGAGTCCATGCATCAGATATGCCTGTCAATTGTGAGAATTCAGCTTATGAGTAGCTTTAGTCAAGTATTCCATGCATCTGATATGCGTGTCCAGTATGAGAACTCAGAGTATCAGTGGTTCCAGTTGCATAGTCATGTGTATAGATGCTCTCATTCCTTGAGTAAGTTCAGTTGATCAGTATTCTTAGCCTATCGAGTGACATTTGAGGATGAATGTTTCCAAGGGGGAGATATTGTAAGACCCCGCAAAATTCTCTCGTCGTCTAAGCCTTAGAGCATGTCAAGTAAAGTGTAAATCCGGTCCTAAAAGATTGAAAAAATCCTTCCCAAGTGACAAATATTTTGAACTGTGTAGAATTTCCCAAATATCGACTTTTTTCATGTAGAACATTGAATAAGCTTTCCATCGCTACCAATTTTTTCAAAATCCGGCATTGAGCGAGAAAGTTATGGCAGTTTTACTAAAAATAGTCGGAAATGCCCAGGTACGATGGCCGGGTTGAAGAACCGTCGAGCTTGCGACGGACCGTTGCCCAGCCCATTGCAACCAAGGCAGTGACTCCCTTTTCTAGTCCAAGTGCGATGTCCAGGATGACGGACTATCAAGGCTGCGATTGACCATCGCTGGGACCATCGCGCTGAGGTAGTGTGACCTTATTTTGGCCAATGTGTGATGGACTTTCCGATGGACCATCGGGTTTGAGACGGACCGTCACCTTGAGGAAGTGTATTCTTTTTTGAGCCAATGTGTGACGGACGATCCGACGGACCGTCTGACTGAGCGACGGACCGTCGCTTCGACTATCTTAGCCCCCGATATAGCATTTTTAAGACTTTTAAAGGTTTTTTTTTGGGTATTTTCCCTCTCTTTCCAGCCCCTATTTATATCCAATCAAGGATCAAAACATCATTTCTCATCTTCAACATCAAAAACTAGGATTTTCTACAAATCAAAACCCTTTTTTCTTCTTTAAGAAAAAATCAAGAGAAATCAAGAAATCAAGAATCTCTCATAGAGCCTTCAAGAAAGAGTTTCCCTAAGGTATGCAGATGATGATTCTTGGGTCCCTTTCATCCAAGAAGCTCAAGAACCTTTTTATAAATTTCAAAGATCTTATGTTTATGAGTTTTCATGATTCATGTGGGTTGAAATTGATGTTCATGTTATTATTGAGTTGTGATTCATTTTTGTTTACAAGGTTTTCAAGCTTTGAACCTAGTATGTGATATTCATATGGTTTTCATGATAATCCCTCTTCAAGTTTCTTGTTAAGTGATGTGTCCATGTTAATTAGGTGTAGAAATTATTGAATAAGCAAAACATGCTCCCCATATGTTTGATAAAATGCTTATGTGAAGGAATTAGAGCCATTATAGCTTGTTGACTAGAAATCCTCAATTATGTGCAAGCCCATGCATGCCAAGTGTTTGTTAAAAATCCTTAGAGAATGAATTGTGACATGTTAGCATGAAATCCCCCAATTATATGTTCTTTAATACATGCTAAGTGTTTGATGCAAGACCTTGTTGAATGGAGTATGAGCCTATAGCATGTCTCCCCATACTATCATATGTTTATCATTTATAAATGCTTGAAGAGATACTTTAGAGATTGTGATGGAGAATGAATGTCCATAGTCTTTATAATTCAAGAATGGTTATGCTTTACTTTTATGTTATCGAGTCTTGGGGGTATTTATACCCGACAAATTAGCTGTACTCTAGAGCCAATGTCAGTTTTTTCAATATTCTCAGTCAAGCCACGATTCTCAAAACTTAGTGAGTTATAGAACTCTGTACTTTTAGATAGATAAAGAACTTAGAAATCTCAATAATCTTAGTAATCTCAGTATCGCTTGTATTCTAGCCCCAATTCAGTACTCATCTCAGATCTAGTAGTATTCAAGTGTTCAGTTCAGTTCTCAGTACTATTCAAGTAATCTATCCCGTGCTCAGTATCATTCTGTCAGATAATGAGATTCAATAGTATTCTATCAGATATGGAACCAAGTAAATTCAGCTTAACTCAGTTAGATCAGTCGAGAAATATAATCAGTATCAGATTCAGTTAAGTTTAACTTGAGAATCAATTCAGAGTCTTTTAGTTGGGAGTAGGATCTAGCACCGAGCGAGTGCAGGGATGTCGGCTCCCCGTTAGAGAGGCAGAGTTGTTAGGAGCAATCCCTAAACTCTAGAACTGCATAGCCAGCGCAAGATGCAGGAGTCACCCGTAAGAAAAGAATTGTCACCCGCTAGATAGGCTTGACTATTATATTTCCTTAAGCTTTACTTCCTGCGAGGGTTATCCATTAGAGAGGCTTGAACAGATAGGTCTTTACCCGTGAAACGGTATTGACACCCTTCCAGTTGGGGTTACAGGTTGGACCCCACTAGTTCAGATTTGGGGCATGTCCATTAAGTGAGCACTCCCACAATTTTAGTTTCAATATCAGTTTTTAGAAAAGAACTCAGAAATCAGGACTGTCAGATACAATCATCTATCTTAGAGAGGAACTCATATAGTTCCATTGATTCATGGGCCACCCACTAGATAGGCATGGTCCCATATTATGTTTTTGAGTAATCTCATTATTAGATCTTGAGATCACCCACTAGATAGGCTAGATCTTAATCTTAGATTTAGTTAAGTAATCTTATTATTATATCCAGAGATCAGCCGCTAGATAGAATTGATATTAGTCTCAGATTTAGTTGATTAATCTTATTATTAGATCCAGAGATCACCCGCTTGATAGGCTTGATCTCAGTCTCAGATTCAGTTGAGTAATCTCATTATCCAATCTAGAGATCACCCGCTAGATAGGCTTGATCTCAGTCTCAGATTCAGTTGAGTAATCTCATTATCAGATCCAGAGATCACCCGTTAGATAGGCTTGATCTCAGTCTCAAATTTAGTTGGGTATTCTCATTATCATATTTAGAGATCTTCCGCTAGATAGGTTTGATCTCAAACATAATCTTTTCTTATCATTAATAGTAGATTTTGGGATCAACCGATAGAGGGGTTTGATCTTCGATTCAGTCAGTCGAGAGTAGAAAGTTCAGAATTCAGTCATTGATATGCATAGATTCAGGTAATTAGCTTTAGTATCATCAATTTTCGAGATCACTCACTAGATAAGACTGATCTCAACTTCAGTACTCAGTTATCTATATCAAGAGATTCAGTTGTTCAGTATCTCAGTATTAGTAGTGAGTTTAAATGACAGTAAAGCAGTACTCGAGTTACAGTATTTTGAGTCACGATGATTTCAGTTATGATTTGTGCTGCAGTATTGTGAGTCACGATGATTTCAGTTATGATTTGTGCATTCATGCATGAGTTCTCATTCAGTGCTCTCATAGTTATTCAGTTAAGTAATTGTTTATGCATAAGCCCTTGCATTTAGCCTTAACTCATATTCATACTCAGTACATTTCCATACTAAAGCATTTGTGCTATGGTGTTTTATTTGACACTATAGGTTCAGAGGTACGAGATCTAGAGTACGCTTAGAAGCTCAGTCCCAGTCAGCAGCAGTAGACATAGAAGTGAGTCCTCTTTAGTTGAGGATGATCCTTATTCTTATTATTATCGTATCAAACTTAGTTTATTTTCAGTTGGCGGAGTTAGTTGGGGACATGTACAATCAAATCCACAGTTTAGACAGTTTAGAGGCTTTTCGGATAGATGTCTCAGTTTTAGTTTTCAATTTTGAGTATTTTTAGATGTTTTGAACCTTGTGGTGAGTTTTTGAATTTATTATCTATATTATGCAGTGTTTAGGTACAGATATCAGTAGAGGATTATCTTGTGGTTCTTCAGGATCATAAGCACCGTGTTACGTTTTGATTCTAGAAAATTAGGTCATTACAATAGGAAGGTGTTTGCCTATTCTTCCAGGCAGCTGAAAATGCATGGGAGGAATTATCCTACTCATAATTTAAAGCTATTGTAGGTTGTGTTTTCTTTGAAAATATGGTGGCATTATTTTTATGGTGAGCACGTGAATGTCTTTTCTAATCACAAGAGTCTACAGTATATGTTCACTCAGAAGGAGCTTAATCTCAGGCGAGGAAATGGCTTAAACTTCTCAAGTACTATGATGTGAGTCTTCACTATCACCCAGTAAGGCTAACACGTTTGATGATGGTCTTACCAGGTTATCCATGGGGAGTTTGGCTCATGTCATGGGAGGAAAGTGGGAATTAGTGAAGGATATTCACTGCTTAACTAATCTTAGAGTTTGCCTCTTGGACTCCAAGGATGGTGGTGTGATGGTGCAAGAAGTGGTTCGATCATCTATTGGTGAGAATATTAAGGAGAAACAAGTGCTAGATCTTATCTTGATGAAAATCAAGAGTGACATTGGTGGGAAAAGGTAGTGGTGTTTGAGATTAGTGGTGATGGTACTTTACGGTACCAAGGGAGGTTGTGTGTTCCTGATTGTTTGCGACAAAGGATTTTGGTTGAGGCATATGAGTCGCGCTATGTTCTTCATCCTGGTTAAACTAAGTTGTATCATGATCTAAAGAAAATTTATTAGTGGAATGACATGAAGAGGGATGTGGCTGATTTTATGGCCAAGTGCATGGTGTGTCTGCAGGTTAAGGTTGAGCACCTGATCCCAGGAGGGTTGTATCAAGGAAATGATTTACCCAAGTGGAAATTAGAAGTGATCAATATGGACTTCGTTACCATTCTTCCTCAATCTTTGGATCAATATAATTCTATTCAGATCATTATGTAGAGGATGACTAAGTCTGCCTACTATTTTCCAGTGCAAACTACCTTCTCAGTGGAGGATTATGCAAAGCTATATCTTCAGGAGATTGTGAAATGACATGGGATTCCTATTTCGATTAGTTCTGATCATTGCACACAATTTACATCTCACTTTTGGTGATCTTTTCAGAAAGAGTTAGAGACTAAGGTTAGTTTGAGTACTTCTTTCCACCCGTAGATGGATGGGCAAGTAGTGATAACTATTCAAACATTAGAGGATATGCTTCAGGATTGTGTGATTGATTATGGTGGCAATTGGATTAAGAATCTACCTCTATTGGAGTTTGCTAACAACAATAGCTATTATTTTGGTATTGGTATGGACCCTTTTGAGGCATTATATAGTAGGAGGTGTAGATCTCCTATTGGTTGGTTTGAACTTAGGGAAGCAGATATGTTTGATCTTGACTTTCTTTATGAGGCTATGAAGAAGGTGAAGGTGATTTGGGAGAGAATTAAAGATACCCAAAGTCACCAAAAGTCCTATGTGGATGTTAGGTGTAGATACTTGGAGTTTGAGGTTGGGGATAAGGTCTTTCTCAAAGTATCTCCCATAAAGGGATACATGTGGTTTGGTAAGAAGGGGAAGCTCAGTCCCCGATATATTGATCCTTATGAGGTCTTTTTGAGAATCGGTAATATTTCTTATGATATGGAGTTTCCTTCTAGCTTGAGCTTGGTTCATTCGGTCTTTCATGTTTCCATGTTGAGGAAGTGCATTAGTGACCCTTTTCAGTTGTTCCTCTAGAAGGACTGGGTATTATAGATTCTTTGACTTATGAAGAAATCTCGATTGAAATCTTGGATCGTAAGGTTTGTTGGTTGTGGACCAAATATGTGGCTTTAGTTAAGGTTTTTTGGCGGAACCATAAGGTGGAAGAAGCTACATGGGAAAGAGAAGAGGACATGAAGTGCAAATATTTACATTTGTTTTCTGCTCCTAGGATTCATGCAGAAGGTATGTGTCTTCAACACATTTTTATTTTCAAAGTTTGTTAAAGAAAATATTAATATCTTTGCCTCTTTGTTTTCAAAATTTCTTACCTTATCCGTCATTCAGGGATGAATGTTCCTAGTAGGGGAGACTGAAACACCCTGGTTTCTGAACCTTATTAAATTTCCTAGAATTCTGGTCTCTAGACCCAATACGACTCAAGGGTATGATCCGTATGTTGGGGTACGGATGTATGGTCCAGTCGTATGCTAACTAGTGTTGGTTGGTGGGTTGAATTTTGGTTACTGGAATGGATACGACTTAGGGGTATGAGTCGTATTAGTGCGTATAGATTGTTTGGTTCCTTAATTTAATCTTAGACTTGGTTACTTAGGTTGGATTTGAGTACGAGTGCCTCACTATGAGCCTAAGGTAGGGTATGAGTCGTACCCAGAACTCGTATGGTGGATAGTGTAAAAATATTCCTTGGTTTTAAATCTTCCAGGGATACGGATGAAGGGTACGTATTGTATACTTTGGATATGATTTGATTAGATGAGTCATATGCTGGATAATGTTGGATTCAAAGTTTGAGGCTAGGATATAAGTGAAGGGTACCACTCATATTGGAGGGTATGAATCGTAAGAGTCAGTCGTACCCCTGGGACGGTATTGTGTACAACTTAAGTGGGGGTATTCTGGGCATTTCCCCACTTATCCTAATAAGGTCCCATGACTTCTAACCTACTTAGAAGGTTAATTTACTGTTATACCCCGTATGTTTCCAATCTAGGAAGTGAATCTATTTTCCTACATATGAAACCTCCTATCCTGTAATTCATATTTGAGTACATGACTTACAATGAGTATCCTATCGATAAGATAGCTTATGATGTGTTAAGCATGCTCATATGAGTCACTTAGAGTAAGGCGAGATAATAGCTTTTGAATCCATCAAGTTTTAATGTGTGAATCCGCAAGAGTAACCTTTGAACGAGGGTAACTTGATTGATATGTGATATTTTGGCAGGTTTAGACCCACCAAATTATAGAGAATCACACTAGCTTTCCAACGATACCAATACACCTGAGAAAGAAGTTATGGCCTTGCAAAGTAGGAGTGCGATGCATAACAATCACACATGGCTACTAGAATAAGTGTGCGATAGGTTGTGCGGCGCATACCCTCAAGTGTGCGATAACATGTAAGACATGTGCGGCGCACACCTTAGCATGTGCGATGAGGTGTGTGACACACACTTATGATTTCAGCCACGAAAACACTTAGTTTTCGAGTTATTTTGAGGATAATTAAGTCTTTTAACACTCCTTACACGTCCCAAAACTTAACCTCACGAAATTTATAGCTTCTAATCACATTACAACTCTATTAACATCTTAAGTTCATTGTCCAAGAGAACAAGAAGGAGAAAACCTACTAGGGTTGCATAATCAATCTTGAAGGTCCAATCTTTCAACAATATCATCGCCATTAAGGTATGTGTAGTATTCATCCACGGATTCCTTTCATCCGTGGAGTTCAATAATCAATCTTTGATAACTAAATCATGAATGTTTTGTGGTGATATGGTTGTATTCATGTTGTTGGTTGTGGTTTGTTCTATAGAGTGGGAATTTGATAAACTTTCATGAAGATTGTGATCATGTAGTTGGAACCCATGAATTTGGGTGGATTAAGGTGGTGTAAATTTGTGAATACACCTATTCCTTAAAGAGTGCATGCAAGGTGTTTGATAAAATGCTTAGTATATGATAGGCCAAGTTTCCATGACTCAATAGTATTTGAATGACAAGCCAATGTTAACCATTATAATTTGATATGAATTCCATGCTCTATGCTTTATGATTTCACATGAATTCCACGTTGTTGTTATGTGTCATGGTTGTGGTATGGAATGCGCATGATATTGAAGCTATGCAATGATATAGATGTCGTATGTATTCCCCTTTCCATTTATAAGGTGTTAAAAACCATGATTAGTATGAAATCCCTTACTTATGATATTATGAATTATAGACTCCAATCTTGTGAACAAGTCATATCGTGTGTGTCAGTTTCCTTCTATCGAGTCCTGGGGGTATTCGTACCCGAAAAATATAGCTGTGTGACTAGAGCCATGTCATGTTTCACGATATCCGAAATCACGCCATGATTCAGTAGAATTCAGTCAGTCATGTGACTCAGGAAACCTCATGATCTCAGTCAGTTATCATATATCAGTAGTATTTTGTCAGTTAACGAAATTTAGTAAGCTCAGTCCACGTACAGTCAGTTATTCATGTTCAGTCTCTTTAGATGGGAGTATAAGTTAGCACCGAGTGAACCCAAGGATGGGAAAACACACTGCCAGATAAGGGTGTGATTCTTAGCAGTCATCCTTGCGTTCCAGAACTATATAGCTAGCATAGGTTGTGAAATCAACACTGTCAGATGAGGGTTGATGAGGTGGCTTAGCACTGTCATATGAAGGCCCCTTCATTCTCATTTGGGAACACTTTCAGATGAGGGTTACCCACAGTTGTCTTTACCAGTGGTGTTGTATTGACACCCTTCCAGTTAGGTCAGAGATTGGACCCCAGCTTAGCCACAATGGCACATATAGGGGCATGTCGGTTAAACAACTACCTCCCACAGTTTCAGTATCAATCTCAGTAGAAGAACTCAGATAGTTCTTCAGATTTCAGTATATTAGGACTGTCAGATACAGTCAGACTCAGTTACAGTACGAAACTCAAATAGTTTCATCAGTTTTAGGACTGTCATACAGAGTCGCCCATGTTATCAGAACTACAGTATCAGTTATGTTAGTCATTAGTAGACCATGTATTAGCATACAGGTCTAGCTATCATGTACCCATGATTTTAGTTACTATGTATGCATGTTTGTACTCTTACGTTCATATCAGTCAGACCGTTAGCATTGTTCATACATGTAAACCCTTTTTATATTTAGCCTACCTCACTCGTGTAATTAGTACATTCCAATGTACTGACACATTTTCACTATGGTGCTTTCTTTTCATGTTACACCATAGGTCCAGAGACACGAGCTCCAGATCAGCAGTAGAAGTAGTATTTCTAATCGCAGAGTTATAGTGATTCCTCTTCATTCGAGGACCAATATGATTTGATTCACTATTTATTTCAATTAGTTTTCAATTTTACGGAGTTAGTTGTAGACATGTTCCTTCAACTCCTTGTTCAGATAGTACTTAGAGGCTTTCAGTTTTAGTTCAGACTTATGTTTAGTTTTGATTTAGACTTCAATTATTTTGGGTATTTTTTCACCCATATGGATGATATATTTATTTCAGTTAAACCTTATGGCCTATTATTCATGTTTTCTGCATTTTACATGTATAATATGTAGTGTACAGGTACAGATCTAAGTCATGGGTTAGCTCGTGGCCTTTTGGGGTCATGAGCACCATGTAGCATTCCGGTTCAGATAATTAGGGCATTTCAAAGTTGGTATCACAACCTAAGGTTCAATAGAGTCCTAGGATGTCTGAAAGCCACATCTAGTAGAGTCTTGTACATAGGTGTGTTGCGGGCCACATTTATGTACAGGAGGCTATGAGATGTTTTAGGAACAGTTTCCTTTCTTTCAGTATTCATGTCAAGCTAGTGAGCATAATCTCAAGTTAAACTCTCAGTCTAATCCCTTCTTCTCTTATTTCAGAACATGCCTCCAAAGAAAAGAAACCAACCATCTTCTCAGCCCGAAGATCCTTTTGGCAAACATGTTTCTTATGCAGAATTTAGAGCCGAATTCACCACACTTTCTCAGTCTGTGGCTGCCAAAAATGAATGGACACCAGTTATTCCAGCCAATCCAGTGGTCAACTCAACCGCAACTAGGATTTGGGACTTCACCCAAATGAACCCTTCATCTTTCTTCAGGTCTAAGTCTAATGAAGATCTACAGGAATTCATTGACCAAGTCTAGAAGGTCATTGATATAATGGGAGTTACTTTTGTGGAGAGTGCTGAGTTATCCGCATATCAATTGTAAGATGTGGGTCAACCTTCATACAAACAGTGAAAGTCCGAGAGGGTAGACGATACAAGTCCTATTAAGTGGGAGGAATTTGTCACGACTTTCTTAGAGAGATTCTTTCTCCAAAAGATGAGGAAAGCCAAAGTTCTTGAGTTCATCAACCTCAGGCAGGGAAATTTAATGGTTAGAGAGTATTCTCTCAGATTTACTCAGTTAGCTAGATATGACCCTCATGTGGTTGTAGACACCAGGGCTAAGATGAGCAAGTTCGTGTTAGAGGTGAACGATAGCATGGTAAATAAATATAGATCTGTGATGCTTAACAGTGATATGACCATAGACAGACTCATGACCCATGCTCAGCAGATAGAGGATCAAAAGGTTAGGGCTAGGGAGAGGTAGAATAAGAGAGCAAGATCAGGCAGTTTCAATTTTGCTCAGCCCAAATCAGAGGGAGGAAACCGTCCACAGTTTCATCCTAAGTCATCAGCCCCAGTTCAATCTTTATCCAGTGCTCCAGCTCCTAAGTTCAAAGATAGAGCACCAGGCTCTAAATCTCAGGGCAGCGTCAGCAATGCCCGAACTAATCTCCTATGTCAGACTTATGGTAAGAACCATAAGGGTGTTTGTAGATCCAGTAGTGATGTTTGCTTTGGTTATGGAAAGACAAGCCCCAGAGTCAGAGATTATCCCCAGTCGGGTTATCAGGGTCATCAGAATCATTTCACAGCTCAGTTTGGTCACCCGAACCAGCAGGGTGCCACTTCCAGTGCTACTAGTAGGCAACGCCAAATAGACTCTTTGCTATTAAGACTCGACAGGATCAGGAAAATTCTCCTGATGTCGTTACTGGTATGTTACAGATTTTCCATGTTCATGTTTATGCTTCGCTAGATCCAGGTGCATCCTTGTCTTTTGTTACTCCCTTCATAGCAGGCGATTTTGGAATCAATCCCAAAATTTTAGCAAAGCCCTTTTCAGTCTCTACCCCAGTGGGTAAAACCATCATAGCCCAATGGGTATACAAGAACTGCCCAATTATGATATTTTAGAAATCCACATCAGCAGATTTAGTTGAATTAGAGATAACTAATTTTGATGTCACTCTCAGCATGGATTGGCTTCATTCCTTCTATGCCACAGTTGACTGCAGGAATAGGATAGTTCAATTTCAGTTCTCAAATAAACTCATCCTTGAGTGGAAGGGTATTACTTCAGCGTTCAGGGGTCAACTTATTTCCTACCTTCAGACAAGGAAAATGATTTCTAAGGGGCATGTGTGTCATCTCGTGCATGTTAAAGATTCTAGTTCCAAATCTCCCATTATTGAATCAGTCCCAGTTGTTAATGTATATTCAGATGTCTTTCCCAAAGATCTTCCAGGTATTCCTCTCGAAAAGAAAATAGACTTCGACATTAATCTGCTTCCAGATACTCATCCTATTCCTATTCCACCATACAAAATGGCACCAATAGAACTTAAGGAACTCAAATATCAGTTGAAGGATATCTTAGATAAGGGATTCACCATACCCAATGTTTCCCCGTGGGGTGCACCAGTCTTATTCATGCGCAAGAAAGATGGTTCTCTCAGGATGTGTATTAATTACCGTTAGCTCAACAAAGTTATGGTCAAGAACAAGTATCCTCTTCCCAGGATAGATGAATTATTTGACCAACTTTAGGGTTCCAGTTATTTCTCCAAGATAGACCTTAGATCAGGCTATCATCAGCCCAGAGTCAGAGAATGTGATATTTCGAAGACAACTTTCCGTACTCGGTATGGTCACTCCGAATTTCTAGTCATGTCCTTTGGTCTTACCAATGCCCCTGCAAATTTCATGGACTTGATGAACTTTGTGTTCAAGAAGTACTTAGACATATTCGTCATAGTCTTTATAAATGATATTCTGTTCCATTACCGCACTGAGCGCATTTATTCAGACCATTTCAGAATTGTTCTTCAGACTCTTAGGGATCATCAGTTATTCGTTAAGTTCACTAAGTGAAAATTTTGGCTAAGATCAGTAGAATTCCTTGACCATATTATTTTCGGTGATGGCATTAGAGTAGATCCTCAGAAAATTAATGCGGTAAAAAACTGGCCTCACCCCGTATCTCCATCTGATATCAGGAGTTTCTTGGGTTTGGCTGGCTATTATAGACGATATGTTAAGGGATTTTCTTCTATTGCATCTCCTATGTCCAGATTGACTCAAAAGAAGGTCAAGTTTAAGTGGTCAGATCCTTGCGAGAAGAGTTTTCAAGAGTTGAAGACTCTACTCACTTCAGCCCCAGTTCTAGCTCTTCCAGATACTTTAGATGGGTTCGTAGTATATTGTGATGCATCCTGAGTGGGATTAGGTTGTGTCCTCATGCATCATGGTAAGGTCATAGCCTACGCCTCCAGACAGTTAAAGCCCCATGAGAAGAATTATCCTACTCATGATCTTGAGTTAGCAGCCGTAGTATTTGCCTTAAAGATTTGGAGGAATTATCTTTATGGAGTTCACGTAAATGTCTTCACAGATAATAAGATTCTCCAGTATGGATTTTCTTAGAAAGATCTAAATCTTCATCAGAGAAGGTGGTTAGATATTTTTAAGGATTATGACATGAGTGTCCTTTATCATCCGGGTAAGGCCAATGTTGTGGCCGATCCTTTCAGTAGACTCTCCATGGGTAGTGTTTCTCATGTTGATGATATCAAAAAGAAGTTAGCTCAGGAAATCCATCATCTTGCCAGACTAGGCGTTCTCTTAGTTGACTCTTCAGAGGGTGGTATATGTGTTCAGAGTAGTTCAGAGTAATCTCTAGTTTCCGAGGTGAAAGGGAAGCAAGACAGGGATCCTAGACTTGTCAAGCTAAAAGAGTCAGTTCAGAGTAAGAAAGTAGAAGTTTTCTCCCAAGGGGGAGATGGTGTTCTTCATTGTCAGGGTCATCTGTGTGTTCTAGGTGTAGATGACTTGAGGCAGCGAATTCTTGCAGAAGCGCATGGTGCGCGATACTCTATTCATCCAGGTGCCAAAAAGATGTACCATGAACTGCGGGAGATCTATTGGTGGAGTGGGATGATGAGAGATGTTGCAGAGTTTGTGGCTAAGTGCTCTACAGGTCAGCAGGTTAAGATAGAGCATCAGAAGCCTAGTGGTTCCATGAAGGAGTTCACCATTCCTACTTGGAAGTGGGTAGAAGTGAACATAGACTTTGTGATGGGTTTTCCTAGAACTCATCATCAGCATGATTCAGTTTTGGTCAGTGTAGATAAAATGACCAAGTCATCTCATTTCCTTCCAGTTTGTACTTCTTATTCAACCGAGGATTACACCAAGCTCTATGTTAGAGAGTTGGTCAGATTACACGGTATTCCACTATTTATTATTTCAGAAAGAGTTACCCAGTTTACCTTTCACTTCTGGAAAGCATTCCAAAAGGGTCTTGGTACCCAAGTTCATATAAATACAACATTTCATCCTCAGAAAGATGGTCAAGTAGAAAGGACCATTCAGACTTTCGAAGATATGATAAGGGTGTGTGCAGTTGATTTCAAGGGAAGTTGGGATGACCACTTGCCTTTGATTGAGTTTGCATACAACAATAGCTATCAATTCAGTATTCAGACGGCTCCATTCGAAGCTCTCAATGGTAGGAGATGTAGATCTCCAATTGTTTGGTTCAAAGTTAGTGAGGCCTCAGTTATAGGTCCTGACTTAGTATTCAATGTCTTAGAGAAAGTTCAGTTTATTAGAGAGAGACTCCAGGCTACTCAGAGCTGACAGAAGTCGTATGCAGATATTCGTAGAAAGGATCTCGAGTTCAAAGTCAATGACTATGTCTACCTTAATATCTCTCCCATGAAGGGAGTGAAGAGGTTTGGCAAGAAAGGGAAACTCAGTCTCTGATATGTCGGTCCCTTCAGGATTCTCAGTCGCTTCGGCAAAGTAGCTTATGAGCTCGAATTGCATTCAGATCTAGCCTCAGTTCATCCAGTCTTCCATGTCTCTTTGCTCAATAAATGCATAGGTGACCCAGTAGTTATAGTCCCTATTCAGAGCATTGACATTTAGAACAGCCTCTCCTATGAAGAAATTCCAGCCGAAATCTTAGACTATCAGACTCGTAGATTGAGGAACAAAGAAGTCACTCTAGTTAAAGTTCTTTGGTGAAATCAGTATCAGGATGGAGATACTTGGGAAACATAAATAGATATGCGTACCAAGTATCCTCACCTTTTTCCCACCAATTAAGATCAAGCTCAAGGTAACAGTCCTCCTTAAGCTTATGAAGTTCACGTTTAGTATTCAGTTTCATGCTCATGTTCCCATTATAAACTTGGTAACTATTACCATTGCGTACTCAGTCATGAATTCATGTATCAGTCTATCATTTAATCATGCCTAAGATATTCATTCTCATTGCGAGAACCTCAGTCATACATTCATGAATCAGTTAAACGTGCATCAAATATGCATGTCCAGTATGATGTAGTCAGTTTATCATTCATGTTATTCATGACATCATGTTTCAGTCATTCATGTCCAGTTCATGTACTACTTATCTTTCATCCCCTCTCAGCTAATTCTCATTCGAGGACGAATGTTCCAAAGGGAGAGATATTGTAATACCTCGTATGTTTCAAAGCTAGGAAGTAAATCAGTTTTCCTACATATGAAACCTCATATCCTGTGATTCATATTTGAGTACATTACTTACAATGAGTATACTAGCTATAATATAGATTTTGATGTGTTAAGCATGCTCATATGAGTCACTTAGAGTAAGGCAAGCTAATAGCTTTTAAATCCATCAAGTTTTAGTGTGTGAATCCATAAGAGTAACATTTGAATGAGGATAACTTTATTGATATATGATATTTTTGAAGATTTAGACCCACCAAATTGTAGAGAATCAAACTACCTTTCCAAATATACCAATTTTATCAAAATCCGACACCCGAGTAAGAAGTTATGGCCTTGCAAAGTAGGAGTGCAACGTATAACAATCGCACATGGCTACTGAAACAAGTGTGCAATAGGTTGTGCGGAACACACCCTCATGTGTGAGATAACATGTGCAACACACACCTTAGCTTGTACGATAGGATGTACGACGCACACCTTAGCATGTGCGATGAGGTGTGCAACGCACACTTATGACTTCAGCCATGAAAACACTTAGTTTTTGAGTTATTTTGAGGATAATTAAGTCTTTTAACACTCCTTACACATACAAAAACTTAACCTCACGAAATTTATAGCTTATAATCACATTACAACCCTATTAACATCTTAAGTTCATTATCTAAGAGTACAAGAAGGAGAAAAACTACTAGGGTTGCATAATCAAGCTTGAAGGTCTAATCTTTCAACAATTTCATCACCATTAAGGTATGCGTAGTGTTCATCCATGGATTCCTTTCGTCTGGGGAGTTCAAGAGTTAATTTTTGATAACTAAATCATGAATGTTTTGTGGTGATATGGTTGTATTCATGTTGTTGTTTGTGGTTTGTGCTATAGAGTGGGGATTTGATAAACTTTTATGAAGATTGTTATCATGTAGTTAGAACCCATGAATTTGGGTGGATTAAGGTGGTGTAAATTTGTGAATACACCTATACCTTAAAGAGTGCATGCATGGTGTTTGATAAAATGCTTAGTATGTGATAAACCAAGTTTCCATGACTCAATAGTATTTGAATGACAGGCCAATGTTAACCATTATAATTTGATATGAATTCCATGCTCTATGCTTTATGATTTCACATGAATTCCACATTATTGTTATGTGTCATGGTTGCGGTATGGAATGAGCATAATATTGAAGCTATGCAATGATATACATGTCATATGAATTCCCCTTTTCATGTATAAGGTGTTGTGAACCATGATTAGTATGAAATCCCTTAATTATGATATTATAAATTGTGGACTCCAATCTTGTGAACAAGTCATGTCGTGTATGTCAGTTTCCTTCTATCGAGTCCTGGGGGTATTCATACCCGAAAAATATAGCTGTATTCCTAGAGCCATGTCATGTTTCACGATATCCGAACTCACGCCATGATTCAGTAGAATGCAGTCAGTCATGTGACTCAGGAAACCTCATAATTTCAGTCAGTTATCAGATATCAGTAGTATTCTTGCAGTTAATGGAATTCAGTAAGCTCAGTACACATACAGTCAATTATTCATTTTTAGTATTTTTAGATGGGAGTAGAAGTTAGCACCGAGTGAACCCAAGGATGGGAACACATACTTCTAGATGAGGGTGTGATTCTTAGCAGTCATTCTTGCACTCCAGAACTATGTAGCCAACATAGGTTGAGACATCAACACTGTCAGATGAGGGTTGATGAGGTGGCTTAGCACTGTCAGATAAGGGCCCCACCATTCTCTTTTGGGAACACTATCAGATGAGGGTTACCTACAGTTGTCTTTACCAGTGGCGCGGTATTGACACCCTTCCAGTCAGGGCAGAGATTGGACCCCAGCTTAGCCATAATAACACATATAGGGGAATATCGATTAAACAACTACTTCCTACAGTTTCAGTATCAATCTCAGTAAAACAACTCAGATAGTTCTTCAGATTTCAGTATATCAGGTCTGTCAAAGATAGTCAGACTCAGTTACAGTACGAAACTCAGATAGTTTCATCAGTTTTAGGACTGTCAGACACAATCTCCCATGTTATCAAAACTACAGTATCAGTCATGTTATTCATCAGTAAAACATGTAGTAGTATACAGGTCTAGCTATCATGCACCCATGATTTCAGTTACTATGTATGCATTTTTGTACTCTTACGTTCATATCAGTCAGTTAGTTAGCATTGTTCATGCATGTAAACCCTATTTATATTTAGCCTACCTCACTCGTATACTCAGTACATTCCCACGTACTGATGGATTTGCGTTATGGTTCTTTCTTTTCATGTTACACTATAGGTCCATAGACATGAGCTCCAGATCAGTAGTAGCAGTAGCATTTCAAGTCGTAGAGTTACAGTGAGTCCTCCTAATTTGAGGACAAATATGATTTGATTCATTATATATTTCAATTAGTTTTCAGTTTTACGGAGTTAGTTGGGGACATGTTCCTTCAACTCCTTATTCAGACAATACTGAGAGGCTTTCTAATTTAGTTCAGACTTATGCTCAGCTTTGATTCAGACTTTAGTTATTTTGGGTATTTTTTTCACCCATATGGATGATATATTTATTTCAGTTGAACCTTATGGTCTATTATTTATGTTTTCTGTATTTTACATGTATAATATGCAGTGTACAGGTACAAATATCAGTCATGGGTTAGCTTGTGGCATTTCGGGGTCATGAGCACCGTGTAGAATTCCGGTTAAGATAATCAGGGCATTATATTTACCCTATTATTCCATTCATTAACACTTAGAAACTCTTCTAAAATACTCTATAACTCTCTCAAAAGCTTTTGGCACGGGAAGTTAGGGTTTCAACTAGAGAATTGATTTGGGGCTTCTCTTGGTGATTTCTTTCCATAATTATCTTGGTTTAAGGCATGCTATTTTTCCTCATTATTAATTCTAACTATAAGCATGGTTCTTATGAATGTATTCATGACTTTATTGATTGTATGATTTTGTTTTAAAATATGAATCAGGGGTTTTGATATTAAATGGTTGGTTATGGTTTTCTATGGTTTTAATTATGCTTTATGTGCATTAATGGTGGTTTTGGATAAGTGTATTGCATGGTAAAGGTTTAAAGGTAATTGGAATTGGTTTTGGTTATATTATGCCCCCGATGCATTTGACAAATTGGCTATAGTAATGTTTTCATTGGATTGAGTATTTTTAATAAAACTCTTGCTTGTTTTAAAACTTGGTAAAGTAATTATGCATGGTTTAAATGGCTTGGAAAGGTAAATGGCTAAATGGTTATTCTTTTGGGGTACATGAAATCCCCAAGTGGTTTAATATGGTAAATGGAAGGGCACTTAGAAGTCCCCTTAAACCTATATATGGTTGGCTATGGATAGTACTTGCAAGTATTGTCGGTAAAACGATACCACCACTAAATGGCCTTGGTTAATAAATGGTAAATGATTGATTGGTTTCTTGGTAATGGTTTTAATTGGGTAATAATGGCGGGATGTGTAGAAAAGCCATGGAAGGTGGAGGTCCCGAGGGGACCTAAACTGGAAGATCATATTTGCCGATGTAAGGTTGGTCTTGGTGACTGTGTGCATGATGTCACACTATATTTTGGGGGATGTACGAGTAATCCCAGGTTTTCTTCCCTGGCCGTACAGTTTCACACACTGGGGCCCTTTCAACAGGGGGAGTAAAACCTATATTGCCCCTAGTGTTTTAGGATGGTAAACCTACACAGCTTAGGTAAAGGTTTTAAAGACATGCTAAACCTGGTCCCCTTTTATGTCATTATTATATATATATATATGTACGATTGTGTGTATATGGTTGGTTTTACTTGGTTTTATAAAGGTCATTATTTTATCCCTGTCCTCAGATCATGCTAGCATTCATTCGCTAACCCGTCTACTGGCAGTTCTATCCCAAGCTATGTTGGAACAATCCGTTCTACTACTCCTACATAGTGATTGACTTAGGGATCAACATTTGGACTGAAGTGGTGATTTTCCATCATTTCGGAAGTTTTCATTTTATGTTATGGATATTTATACATACTTTGATTTTATTTTGGATATTGGTTTTGTCTATGGTTGGGGGCATGTACCAACCAAATTTTATTAATCTTTTGATTAGAGGCTTTGTGGTACTTCTATGGGTTGGAGTGGGCGGGATCGGTATTGGTGTCAGTGTTGGCATTGGAATAAGCTGGAGGGCTGATATCATTGGACGATATTGTTTGTTGTTCCATCATATTTCTTTTTGGGATCAATTATACTATGTTTTGGAACATCTTTTATTTTGGCCTGGTTTATGGACCTTGTATCGGTATTGGTTTGTTATGGTTAGATTGTTTCTATGGGATAGTTGGACTCAGTTGGGTCGGTCACGGTTATGATCCTATACCAATGTATTTATGTGAGCTGTTACACTTTCTTGTTACATGCACGAAATTCAGCAAACTCAGGGCAGGTGACTAGAGGTTGGGTTGGGTAATGGGGGTGGTCTCCTGTCCCGGTCAGACTTTGGATGCCCATTACAACAAGAACCCTAGTTGGGTCACATCATTAAACTGATTAAGAAATTCCCCCTTGATGAAGTCTAAGTAATCAAGGATGTTCTGTTCTGCGACATTAAATCAGGAGATACATGGGAGGCAACCTATGAAAAATAGATTGGGGAAGTTTGAATACCCAAACTAGTCATGTTGTGAGCGATGTTAAATCAAGCTATGCTTGAGAGGAAACCTAGGGATTTTGTACTTCATTTGATCTTACTTTATAGGGTAACATGTGTTGAAGTGTGTAGGGTATTACAAAGTTGAAAGGATACTAGAAAAAACTACTGGTGCCCAGGCCTAACATGTCACATTACGAATCATAGGACAATACTAAAACTATAGGCTGAGTCATAGTCATCTCAAGGAATCAAGGAGAATTCACTGGACTCGCAATAACTCATAGAATAAGTTGTAGCAACACACTATGACTCATCGCCTTGAGTCATAAGGATTCGTTAACCCAGGTTAGTTTTCTGATTATTTGTCACAATAGGAATATAATAACTCATAGCTAGACCTGATGTGTCATAGGGTACATTCATTGTCATTGGGTAAATATTTGGTCCAAGGTTTAAAATTTAGTGACCCTACTCGACCCTACCCAGTGTGGAATAAATATAGTTTTTGATTCGTTTCAATCCCTATTTTTTCTGGTAAATAAAATTTTTTATTGATACCAAAGTGAGTCAGTCACAAACCAAACATGATATGACCATCACGTCTCTTAGAAATAAAAACATCAAATACAATCTACGCCTATTCAATGCTATCACATACAATTTAGAGACTCCAATACACTAACCAACAAGTAAAATTAAGGAAAGTTATTTAATCTCATTAATGAAGCTTGCCCTTAAGCCTTCCCTCTGTCTTTGATGTGTATGTGTATTACTACTTCCTTGTATATCTTGTCACTATGAGATTGGCCTACTTGGAACCTGATGTCATTTCTGTCTTACCATATCAATATAACTAGAAAGCCAATGACAAAACTAATAATAGCTCCCATCCCATTCTTCTTCTTATCCCATTGGTTGGCCCATTGTATTCCCTCTTGCCAAAAAACAATAGTTCTTTGTAACCCAACTAGGTCAGTAATCTTTTCCAAAGTCTATAAGTTACTACACATTCAAAGAACAGATGGTCAAGTGTCTCTATAGGTGATCTTCAGAAAATGAAGAGCTGAGGGATATGGATACCGAAGTTTAGAAATCTATCCACAGTTTCAAGTCTACTCAATATAACTAGCCAAAAAATGAACTTGTGTTGAGGATGTATGATGTTTCGTAGAGCAATGCCCTTCCAACGAACCTTCTAGTATTGAGGTGTCATCTGAATTTGAATTTTCCAAATGGAAAACTTCCCTTTAATCACCACAACTTTGATTTTAGTGGTAAGGTCACTTTGCATAGACTAAATTTGCATATTATACTTCCTCGATCTAATATTTTTTTAGATCACCCAAGTAGCATTAATTGGAATGATACATAAAGCTGCAGACTCTCTTTTCTTGTGGTACTCTTGAACCCATTTTATTCAAAGATTTCCCTTCTTCCCATTAATATCCCATAGTAACCTTAGGATTGCATCATGATTCCATAATCTCATGTTATGAATGTTTTGTTCCCTACAACTTTAGGCACACATAGTTTTCCCAAGAGATAAGTGACTTCTTTGACAATTTTTTAGAGCCTGTCCATAAGAAGGTCCTGTAAATATCCCCAATCATTATTAAAACCTTTTTAGGAAGGATAAATATTTATACCCAATATATTTGAATGCTGACAAACACTACCTTTATCAATTGTAATATACCAATAAATGAGAAATTTCACTTACCAACACCATACTCTTTCTGTTATCTTCTCCATAAAGGGTGAACATTGACGTACTATAATCTTTTTTATGAGAGTTGGATGATGTTATAACTTTTGACATAATATTTTAGGCCTTTTTCTTAGGATAATTATGTGTTTTCAATCAACGATTGTTGTATTTAACATAGTTTTTTAGTGTTTTCAGGATAAGAACTGAGTATGAAGAATAACATGGATAAACTAGACAAAAAAATAGAAAAATGATCGGCGATGGCTCAGGCGACGGCCCGTCGACCTTGCAACGAACCATCAGCCTAAACCGTTGCTAGGAAATAGAATGCAGGACCAATGGAAGTCATGCGATAGTCCAGGAAATGGACTGTCAGTATTGCGATGAACCGTCGGCCTAAATCGTTGCTAGGAAATAAAATGCAGGACCACTGGAAGACATGCGATGGACCAAGCGACGTATCATCGGTATTGAGATAAACCATTGCTCTATTCGTCGCCCAGAAGTAGAACATAGACTCACTGGAGCCCCAGTGATGGTCTAGGTGATGGACCATTACCTCAGTGACGAACCGTCACTCGACCCGTAGAGCATGAAGCGGCAACTCCGAGTTCAAATTTTAAAATCCCAATTTTGGAAACATATAAATACCAAGAATTAGGGTTAATTACTCATCTTTTGACTGTAGTTTCATACTTTCTTCTCTATTGAGAGCTGTGTAACACTTTTCCTTGAGATTGGAAACTAGAAATTAAGATCTGATTATTATTCTCTATTTATTTTCATTAAAGATTGAGAAGAACAATATTGTAACTTTTGTAAGTACTTTTTTGAAGTTATTTATGAACATCAATACATCTTTGATATCTTATATGGAGATTAGTAGCTAAACTCCCATAACTAGGGTTATGGGAGCCTTGATGTAGAGAACTATTTGGGGTTACGAATCCATTTGATTTCTATCATCTATCTAAATTACATGAATCTCTCTTCATTATAATGACATCTATTAGTTGTAAACTTGAGAAGTAAGCCCATGAACACCACTTGTCTGACAAGAAAGTGGATGTTGGGAAAAGATGTGATTCACATGAAATCCATAGGTTTACCCTTTGGGTCAAGGGTTGATGCCCTAATGGGATCAACCCTCATGACAATTTTATTAAGTGATACATGGCCAACAGGTCTGTGAAGCGTCCTGTGGGGATTCTATATGATGTATTAGTTAAGGTATCCAGATTCATATTTACAGCTGATTTTTTTATTCTTGATTGCGAGGTGGACTTTGAGGTGCTCCTAATCTTGGGTAGACCTTTCCTCGCAACCGGGAGTGTACTTATTGATCTAAAGAAAAATAAGATACTATTCTGGTAGAATGATGAAGTATTCTGATTCGATGTATGCCAGTCCATGAAACAGCATAAACATATGAGCGTATTTTCTAATATGGATGTTTATTATGAGGCGGAGCGGGAAGTACCTTTAGAAGAAAAATTTGTTGTGGAGACTTTAGCTGCTGTATTAATGAATTTTGATCAAGATGGTATTGAAGATTATGAGGAGACTGTGTGTTCCTTGAAAAACATGGGGTCTTATTCTTATTCACTCAAGAAGCTGGTTTTGGACTTGAAAAATCATCCAAGTCCACTGGCTAAGCCGTCTTTTGAAGAGCCACCTACTTTGGGGCTGAAAGATTTGCTGGGTCATTTTAGGTATGTGTTCCTGGGAAACGGGAATACACTACCTATTATTATTGAGGCTGACTTAGATGAGAAATAGGTGGAATCCCTTATCTCTGTTCTTAAGAGATATAAGAGGGCCATTGGTTGGACGATTGTAGGCATTATCGGTATTCCTCCTGGTATATGCACAAATAAAATCTAGCTAGATGAGGATTGTTTCCCGACTATTAAGTATTAGCGTTGTTTAAACCCACCTATGCAAGAGGTAGTGAAAGAAGAAATCATAAAATAGCTAGATACAGAAGTGGTATACCCCATCTAATATAGTAAGTGGGTAAGTCCTGTTCAGTGCGTGCCCAAGAAAAGGGGCATGCCAGTGGTGGCTAACGAGAAAAATGAGTTCATTCCACTCAGTCCTGTTACTGGATAGAGGGTGTGTATGGATTATAGAAAACTCAACTCATGGACATTGAAGGAACACTTCCCAATTCCTTTCATGGATCAGATGTTTGATCGGTTGGCGGGAAGAGATTGGTATTGTTTCTTGTATGGTTATTCTGGTTACAATCAAATTTCTATAGCCCCGGAGGATCAGAAGAAAATGATATTCACCTACCCATATGGTACTTTTGCATTTAAGCGGATACTGTTTGGATTGTGTAATGTACCTGCTACCTTTCAACGGTGCATAATGTCTATTTTCTCATATATGGTTGAAGACACCTTGAAGGTATTTATGGATGATTTTTCTATGGTAGGAGATTCATTTGAGCTGTTCTTGGTAAATTTGAGTAGGGCATTGCAGCGGTGAGAGGAGTTCAATCTTGTTCTTAATTGGGAGAAATGCCACTTCATGGTGAAGGAGGGAATTGTTCTCGGACACAAAATTTTAGAATAGGGGATTGGAGTTGATCAAGCTAAAGTTGAGGTTATAGAGAAGCTTTCACCTCCTATTTCACTGAAGGGGCTGCGTAGTTTCCTTGGTCATGCTGGCTTCTATAGGAGGTTCATAAAGGACTTCTCAAAGATTGCAATCCCCCTTTACAAACTTTTGGAGAATGAAGTCAAATTCTCCTTTGATTATGATTGCTTGAAGGCATTTGAAAGACTTAAAGGGAAGCTGGTTGATTCTCTTATTATTGTTACACCGGATTGGTAAAAACCATTTGACATCATGTGTGATGCAAGCGGTGTTACCTTTAGAGCTGTGCTGGGACAAAAGAAAAACAAATTGTTTCATCCAATCTATTATGCCAGTAAAGCGCTGAATGGATCTCAAAAGAACTACACCATCATAGAACAGGAACTTCTTGCAGTAGTCTATGATTTTGAGAAGTTCTGGGCTTATTTTCTAGGAACCAAGGTGGTGGTCCACACTGACCATGCAGCCTTGAGATATTTGATGGCGAAAAGGGATACAAAACATAGGTTGATCAGATGGGTTCTGCTACTTCAAGAATTTGACTTTGAAGTCAAAGATAGAAAGGGTTGCGAAAACCAAGTTGCAGACCATCTGTACAAGTTGGAAAGTGAACAAGTAGTTAGAGATGAATTTGAGATCCATGATGCATTTCCAGATGAGGAAATCTTGGCTGCTGTTGTGGAGAAAATACCTTGGTATGCTGATTTCGAAAATTATATGGTGAGTGAGGTGATACCAGAGAATCTATCCTTTTATCAAAGGAAAAAGTTTCTCCATGATGTGACCCATTACTTCTGGATGAGCCGTATCTTTTTTGGTGATGTGCGGATGGTATTATTAGACAGTGCATCCCAGAAGTAGATATGTTGAGTATACTGGAAGCAAGTCATGCTTCCTCAGTTGGAGGTCACCATGCAGGTGGTCAGAATACAAGGAAAGTGCTTCAAAGTGGATACTATTGGCCCTCTTTGTTCAAGGATGCTTACGAGTTTGTGAAGAGATGTGACCAATGTCAAATACAACGGTCCATATCAAAGCACCATGAGGTGCGAATGTCTAAAATGTTGGAGGTAGAATTATTTGATGTTTGGGGCATTGATTTCATGGGGCCTTTCATGAGCTCATTTGGGATGAAGTACATATTAGTTATTATTGACTACGTGTCAAAATGGGTCTAGGCTGTGGCTCTGGCGGATAATAAAGGAGAGCGGGTCGGGTTGAATTAATTTAAATAGCCAAATTTTTTATTCTTATCCGATTCAAACGGGTTTAAATAATAATTTGAAGTAGTTAAGTAACTCCCTAATTATTCAACGCACTTGATCCCTTTCAGTCTCTCTTATAACTCTCTATCTCCTCTTTCCCAGCTATTTAAAGTACATTTCCCCTTTTTCTTTGTTCATCACAAGATAGCTAAGTTTTTTTCACTAAAATAAATAAATATCTATTGTTCAGAGTTCATTGTACAAAGTTAGAGAAGTGACCCAATACTGCAATAACAAGGTATGAATTTCCTTTCACTCTCTATTTTTCATAACATTATGACAATAACATAGGTGAGTACAATCAAGTAAACCAATTCTCTTCTACTTTTGGTAATGTGTGGTAATGATTTGAGTTGAAACTTAGCATACACTGTCCTGGAGGAAGTCTGAGTAACCCATGGACCAAAAATGGCAAAATATGGTGATGTATTATTGATAATTATGCCATGAAAATCATCCTTAAAAGAAGTGTATACAAGGTGTTTGACAAAATGCCAAAATCAGGCTTAAATTTGAAAAATACAGGCGACAGCTTGAGCGGCGGACCGTCGGACACCCAACGATCCGTCGCCTGAAGTCGTCACAACTTTCTCAGAAAGGTGATTACTGGAATGACCCTGATTTAAGTTTGCAAGCTGATAACTTCTGCACTTTCAAGTACTATGGCCAACAAATTACCACAACCTAGGGGCAGGGGTAGAGGCCAAAGTTCTAGGCAAGGGCCATCCCAAAGTTCGGATGCACCGGCATGCAATACTCGGCATAATTGTCAGGTGATTTCTTCTTCTCCCAGTCTAAAGAAGAGGGTAAAAGCAGTAGCAACAGCAAAAACTCAAGTTCAATACCAGTTGAGGAAGTGGTTTAAGTATGTAATCCTATCATATGAGAGTCTCCAGAACAAAAAGACTCAACTATGGTTCGACGCAAGGACCCGCAACTGCGGGAGGGCATCATATCGCAGGTTGAGGGGGCTCGAGAGCATTTATCCAAAGGGATTGCACTGACAGACAGGTTGGATACAAAGAGACCTATTTTTAAGGAGTATCAAATTGTGACAACAACATTGCATGAGTACCCAGAACTTGAGCGCCGATTCAATGAATATGAGTTGTCCTGGATAAGCAGAACACTCGGATCCTATCAACCAAACTTGGTACGTGAGTTTGTTGCCAATTACATGGCAATGTTGGAGAAGAACCGTCCCCCAGGCGCGTCAACAACTTACATGAACAAGTTGGATATAGTTCCTATTCTCAGAGTTGATATAGATATCTTAGAGCTCACATTGAACAGATTCTTGTTCGGGCCTGACTACCAGATATCTGGTGAAATCCCAAAATTGGAAAATCAACTGTTCACAGCAAAGACACAAAGAACGTGGCTGGCTAGAGTATTGACAGATGAAGGAGAGCCTGCGTGGTTGCACAACCCATGCGAATGGATATCTATGTCGTCCCTAAGCTTTAGGGCCATGTTCTAGTGGGAAATTGTGAGATTGAGGCTGATGCCGATAGGAGGTGATGACCTATTAGAGATCACTAAAGTAGTAATCGTGGCTGCATTGATCGAGGGATTAACAATAGATTTTGGCCACCTTATTGCTGATAAGTTGTTCTTCCGAGCTCACAAGACCATGACTGCGCTTTTATTTCCATGTATTATCACTGAGTTATGTAAGCAAGCAAATGTTCCTTTGATTAGTGGACTTGATAATGAGGTTCGGGGAGTGCATAGGCAGGATATTGAAAAGACAATGGATAACTCAAAGTTTGATATGCGAGTCAACAGGCCCCCATCTCAGCAAACTCAGTTGGCGCTAATTCCTAAATCATCTGAGGTTCCTTCAGGTATGCCATTGCCTTTTTCTACGTACATGCCTCCTACCACATCTGCAGGTTCAGCTTTGATGCCCATGGGTGGGACTGTAGATTCTACATCAATTTTGTCCCAATATTCAGAATACAGACTGAACCAGAAGAACTTTACAAAGGTAGTCCGAGCATAAAAAGGGTTGAAAAGAAGTTATATATATGGGGGGAAGATTTCAAACCCTTTGTTGAAAGAATTATAAAGGAAACAATACATCTTTTTAGGAAAATCTAGCTAAGAATGGACAACATGGAGGAGAAAATCAACAAGAAGTTGGATGTCATGTCCATTCCTGATTTTGCAAAATTGATTGACGAGGTTAGACAAATTCGGAAAGATGTACACAGGATGAATCAACAGCCACAACAGGACATATTTGATCCATTCTAGGTTACAAGTGATAAAGATGAATGTCTTGTTGATTTAATAGGGCAACCGATCAAAGATAAGGGTAAGAAAGTAGAAGATATCGATGAAAAAGCTACACGAAAAGATACTAAAAGAAAGAGACTCAAAGCCATGTCACCAAAGAAGAGAGAGAAAGACATGATGAAGTAAGTAAGAAAAAAATCAAGAAAAGATGAGGAGAGAAGAAGCAAAAGAGCAGAGGACGAAGCAGCTGGAGTGTCTACAAGTTTTTCCCCAGTTAGGAGGCAAGCTATAGATTCAGCCAGAGATTTTGTACCTCTGATTCCGTAGGAAGAGATTGTGAGATGTTGCACCCGGCGAGGACACTATATCATCACCGCACTTCACAGATGCCTCAGATCAATAAGAGGCGCTACAAGTATTTCCCCTCCTTTGTACTTAAATTATATGCATTGAGGACAAAGCATTATTTTCTGTGGGGGTGGAATGTGCTTGTACCATGGAGGGTTGTGTTGCCGATATTCTTAACCCTACCATGTGCTATCAGGAGAATCGGCATGTCTAGGATTATGTCACATGTCTAGGTTTAATTTCAGATTTGTATTTTTATTGTTTTTAAGTCTTGTTATGTTGTTGATGTTGGTCTATGAAATAAAAGTGTTGTTTGTGTTAGTACCTTTTTGTAAATATGGATGATGACTGATGTTGGCATCAAGCTATGACTATTTACATTTAACTGTTTACTTTTGTCTCCTAGGATATGTTATCAACTGTTAGTGAATCCGTAGTTGGCATTAATCTGTAAATTCGCATGACATGTGATGTAAATCATAATAATAGTAGAATGAGTATGACTCAGTTGCCACTGTGTGTGTTAGGGGTGTGCATCGGTCGTTTTGATTCTGTTTTACATATTATCAATTCGGTTTATCGATTTTTGATTTTTAAATATGCTAAATTAATAACCAAACCAATAAGATATTTTTTATCGTTTTTTGGTTTATCGGTTTTTGATCCTTAACGGTTTGGTTTTCGGTTTAACCGATACGAAAATACTCATAAAATAGAAATAGTAATAACTAATACGAAAAAAATTGAATCTTAATTGAAACCAAAAATCCTACATGATGTGTTTTAATTTACAAGAATCTTTAAGTTTGAACTAAATGTTGTTAGGAGAAATTAAGAGTTTGTATAATTGAAATAATAGGTTTGTTAATTTGTTAGAAATTAAAGAGATATTAAGAGAAATATACAATAAAGAATATGTATATATATATATATATTATTGGGTTATTGGTTTACCCAATAACCCAATAAGAAAAAATCAAAATGAATCAATAACCCAATAAATTTATTTTATAAAACCATTAAAAAACCGTTAACCCAATAACCCAATAACACTTTTATCGGTTTGGTTTATCGATCGGTTCGATTTTTACACACCCCTAGTGTGTATGAGTATTTTGTATTAGTTCTTACATAGTATAGTACCTAGAACTTGTCTGGTTCAATTGACGTTGTTCTGTAGTTGATGGGATGAGAAGTGATGGCAGGCCACCTTATGCTTTTAGTCCACTTAGCCAAAAATTAACCCCACCAAAAATAATTTTCTATGTTTGAACCTTTCTTTGAGCCTTTGTAAATCTTTCTTCATCACCGAGTATTCTAGTTAACTCTCTTTTAGCTGTTGACTCCTAGCTCTAGCCCTGGACTAGTAATGGGCAATGTGTACCTAAACTTAGGTAAAACAACTAAGTTGAGGGTAGATATTGTGGGGCTATTAACTACTTAATGGACAGTTGATCTAGATTTGAATTAGAGCATTTGGCCTTGGTCTAGTTAAGACAATGTGCACCTTGACTTAAGGCATCAACCTAAGTTGAGGGTGGATGATGCTTTTTTGTATATATATATATATATATAAAGGGAAAAAGGTGTTTACTGTGGTAAAGAAAAAATGAATGAAAAAAAGGTAAGTGAGCTAGAAAAGTAATGTCCTTGGTAAGAAGAATTTGAAGGAAAAGAGAGTTAAAGCCCAGTTCTTAGTCACTTTAACCCAAAAATTCCTTCCCGACCTAGACGGATACCTTATTACTAACCTAGAAAAAACCTGCTTGATCTTGGAACTCGGCTATAAGAGGGGTGTTGGATGATAAAGGCAAGCCTATGGGTACATGTGCTATGTTAGTGACTTCTTTGATGAGTGAGAGGGTTTTGATTTGTATCCACAAAATATTCTGAGGGGTGGATCTCCTTGACTGTGAGGGCAACCTGAGTACACTTAATTGGGCTGATTTCTGTAGATTCTTGTATCCATGTTTGTGTAGATGAATTGAATTGGAATCAATGCCGGTTATAGACTCTGACATGTTAAACTATATGATTTGCTTAACAAGTGAATGGTTGTGTGAAAACTTATTCAGTAGCAAATTCCTGTCATTATGTTGTTCATATTTGTAATTTGGTGATGATATGTTTAAGGACAAGAAATTTCCTAAAGTTAAGGGTGTTGATGTTACGGCTTTTGACGTAACATTTTAGGCCTTTTTCTTAGGATAATTGTGTATTTTGAAGAAACGATTGTCATATTTAACATAGTGTTTTAATATTTTTAGGATAAGAATTGAGTATGAAGAATAACTTGGATAAACTAGACAAAACAAAGGAAAAATAATCAGCGACGGCTCAGACGATGGCCCATCAACCTTGCAACGAACCATCGGCCTAAGACGTCGCCAGGAAACAGAATGTAGGACCACTAGAAATCATGCGACGGTCCAGGCGACGGACCATCAATATTGTGATGAACCGTTGGCCTAAACCGTTGATAGGGAATAGAATGCAAGACCACTGGAAGTCATGCGATGGACCAGGCGATGTACCATCGGTATTGCGATGAACCGTCGCTCTACCAATCGCCCAAAAGTAGAACATAGACTCACTAAAGCCCTAGCGATAGTCTAGACGATGGACCGTCGCTCGACGCGTCAAGTATGAAGCGGAAACTACAAGTTTGAATTTTAAAATCCCAGTTCTGGAAACATATAAATACCAAGTATTAGGGTTTATTTCGCATCTTTTGACAGTAGTTTCAAACTTTCTTCTCTATTGAGAGTTGTGTAACACTTTTTCTTGAGATTGAAAGCTAGAAATTAAGATCTGATTATTATTCTCTATTTGTTTTCATTGAAGATTGAGAAGAACAATATTGTAACTTTTGTAAGTACTCTCTTGAATTTATTTATGAACATCAATATATCTTTGATATCTTATATGGAGATGAGTAGCTAAACTCCTATAACTAGGGTTATGGGAGCCTTGGTGTAGAGAACTATTTGGGGTTATGAATCTATTTGATTTCTGTCATCTATGTAAATTGCATGAATCTCTCTTCATTATAATGACATCTCTTGGTTGCAAACTTGAGAAGTGAGCCCATGAACACCACTTGTCTGACAAGAAAGTGGATGTTTGAAAAAGAGGTGATTCATATGAAATCCATAGGTTTAACCTTTGGGTCAAGGGTTAATGCCTTAACGTGATCAACCCTCATGGAAATTCTATTAAACGATACATGGATCCTTTAAGTTTGAAAGAAAAAAAAGAGGAAAACACCCATTAGGTTGAGAAACAAGTGGGTAATTCTTAGATTTTAATACTTCTTGCAATTGAAAGTTAGAATTCAAGAAAAAGTTCACAACCCTAAACGTTTGAACATTTTGGTGAGCATAACTCTATTTAACTTATTTTCATTAAAATTACACTTTTATTAAGTCTCATTAGCTGGACCGCTGTGTGTTACAAGAATGAAAGAGCTTTATTAATACATCAATACCCCTTTTTACTCAGGAACCTTAGATCAACAGTCCAATAACAATCACAATACTTAGTTAACACAGTATTCACTGTTGGATTCCACACCCAACCTCGTTGGGTTCTATATTTGACAGTGACCGCTTATGCTTTCCTAAGAAAGTTGTAATTTGGGTGTATCATTAGAATCCAAGGTATTGAAAGGTATTTAACCTCTGTATTCCCATAAAATTATATTCTCACACTAGCCTGCACAACAGACATCTACAATGAACATTTGTATGGATTTTCTTGTGGCCCTGATGCAGCTGAGAATCTTTGAAAAGCTTCTTGAATTAACTGGACAGACCTCACTTATGCTTTACAATACATCAGGAGGTTATCTATAAAATAATGTTAACTAAACCCAACTTTTTACATCTTGGTAGTGCTTGAAATCCTTATTTTTCTGCATTAAGTGTAATTCCCAATGGATATACTCCATTGCAATTACAAAAAAAATAAGGGGGCATTGGGTCCCCTTGTCTTATGCCTCTTCTCCCTTTAAAAAGTTCCAATAAACTTCCATTGATTATAAGGGAGTAAGTCACTGAAGTAATGCATTCCATAATCCAACAGATAAACTTGCAGGGAAAGCCTAATTCTGCCAGCGCCTTTTTTAAAAAAAAACTTTCAGTTGAGTCATAGGATTTCCTTAGGTCTACCTTTATAACACATCTAAGAGAGATTCCCTTTCTAGAATACCATTTGAAAATTTCATGGCTAGATAGGATATTGTCTGCTATACTTTTACCTTTAAAAAAAGCTTATTGGGAAGGGCTAAAAATATATTTAATTATTGGCTAGATCCTATTAGTACGAATTTTGGTGATAATTTTATAGACATGAAATAGGCTATAGGATTGTAGTCTTTGACAAGTGTAGGATTGGAAACTTTAGGGACTAATGTCAAAAAAATATAGACAAAAGATTTTAATAGTTTTCCATCCTCATAAAATTCTTTCACAACCAAAATTACATCACCATTAACAACAAACCAATTTTCTATAAGAAGCTCAATTAAGAATCCATCAATACCTAGTGATTTTTCCTGTGGCATTCACTTTATAGATGTAAAATTTCCTACTCAGTAATAAGGGTGATAAAGATGTATTCTTGCTCATAGAATAGACAAGGTACACTTCTAAGCACCTTAAGGTTAGGATAGGGCAACTCTGTCATAGCTGTACCTATTAAATTTGAGAAAAAAACAAAGAAATTAGCTTCCACCAGTGTTGGATCCTCAAGTTTTGTACCACTACTATCATAAATGGTAGTAATGTTATATTTGTTGGTCTTGAGTTTCAATTATGCATGAAAGAACATATTGTTGGAATAACCACTATCTATCTAGTTAGACCTAGCCTTTTGTTCTGTAGGTACTACTTATGGACACTAGGTGGGTCCATAAGTCTCAAAGAATTCAACAGCCTTCAGGTGTTCTACCTAAAATGACATTTATGAGGGGTGTAAGTGGTACTTACACCTTGTAAGTATGTGTCATCATTCTCAGAACAAATTTTCATATTTTAGAACCCTCATAATGACACCAATGGAGGGACCTACAACATCATAGGTACCACTAACGGGTCATAAGTGTCCCCATAAGTAATACTTCTATAACTTTTCATCAACTTTTTCATCTCAACTCCAAAATCTATTTTCCTGCAACACAAACACAAAGACATATCATATCTAAAAATAATGACCTAAGTTTGCTTATATTTTCCAGTTTTATGCATCAAAAGTCATGAAACCATGGAACATCATACACTTGTCCTTTAATATCACTCTATTTCTTTATTCAACTGACCAAGCTCTTTCTTGGTCAATTAGGGTTTGGAAAAGGGGTCTATCGATTAGTAATGTTTGAGGAAGCTTCAAACCTTATCTTGTTTGTTGAAGCTTTTGAGTATAAGATGTCATATGACTATTCAGTCCTTTCAGCCCAGTTGTACAACTTTTAGCTTTCTCTATATATTAAACAACTTAGTGCCTAGGAAATTAGTACTCTATGTCCTTGCTAAGATACCATCAAAGTTACGATATTGAAACACTTTATTACACAACTTGAATGGTTTTGGACTTGACTGTGGTTGTGGACATATATTAATCATTATAGGGCAATGATAAGATATTGTAGGATTCAGGAACTCAACCTCAACATATCCTTTTATTCACCCATTGAAAATTTCCAAAAGCCCAATATATCATAAAATAGACTCTACTACTAGGAACCTGCTTGTTACAATAGGTTTAGTGACAACTTTTTGATCTCAATGCAAAAAGACTCAATGAATTAAGATAATTCTAAAAACTAACAGTTTTAGTAGGTTACACAAGTGATCTAATTATATCCTCAGTTGTAAGCACATTATTAAAATCCTTGATGTCACCCAAGATATAACCCCTACAAAGATACAATGCGGTCGATGTCAAATTATAGTAAACCAACTAGGTTACGATCGATCCCACAGGGAATAGGTTGAATCTATCTCTCAAACTTGTTGAAGTAGCTAGAAGTGAAGAAAATTAAATGGGGGAGTTTGTAGTAAAAATTAAAAAATAATGCTAAATCTTGTTTTGACTATGATCAACTTACAACAAGGGAACAAGTCCCTAGATTTTCAAGTCTAAAGTATAGCTGACACGGGCCTAAAAGGTTTTGTCATCTAGTGTAACAAACTGCACAGGTGCTACTTATACTATCTAGGACACCTGGTTCAATTTCATTTTAACCCTAATCATTACTCTACTATAAAAGTTAAAGGATGCTAATCATTTAATAGTTTTTGCAAATTGAAAAAACTGAAGATTGAAATAATCCAAAACCCAACTTTCAATATTGCTCAAGTTTTTATTTCTTGTATATGCTGAAATAGAGAGTGTTCTGAGTCAAGATTGAGTATGTAACTTAATTACTCATTATATAAGAGTAATGTTCTTTTCTTCTTTCTTTGAGAGTGCTTAGGTAAATCTGTTAGTTTGTGGTATAAAACTTGATGAATACAATAGGATTTCTACCTGTGAAAATACCAAAGAGATTTGGGATTGCTTATGAAGGTACCACTGATGTGAAGGATTCAAAAGTAGATATGCTGATTACTCAATATGAAACCTTCACCATGAAAGAAGGATAAATAATACAAGAAATTCACTTCTATCACAAATGAGCTTCACTGCTTAGGAGAAGTAATTCTGTTGTACAAGCAAGTGAAGAAGATTCTTAGTGTTCTTCCTAAGTCCTGGGAAAGAAAAGTGGATGCTATAACTGAGGAAAGAAACCTAAAGAGCCTCACTATGGATAAATTTATTGGAAATCTAAAGACCCATGAGCTTAAGAAACAACAAGAGCTAGAGAAGAAAGAAGCAAAAAGAGAAATCTCTGGCATTGAAGGCTTCAAAACATGATTCAAGTGAACAAGACACTGATGTTTCCTATTTGAAAAAAAGTATTGTTAGAGCCATGAAGAAGAATGGTCAGTTCTAAAGAAGAGGTAGCAATAGTAAAAAGGGAACAATGTAGAGGTGTGTCACAAATGTGGAAGTCCTGAGTATTTCATTAAGGACTGTCAAATGAACAAATTAGATTATCAGGTGTATCTCAAGACTGAAAGTGACAAAGGAAAGAACAGGGACCATGTTCATGGCAAACATATAAGATAAAGGAGAAAATAAGGTAACTCTTTCAAATATTAAGGAAAATCTAGATAACTACTCTACTAGGAAGATAAAAAAGCTTGCAAGTTTGTTAATTAATTTTTTATGTGAACTGATTGTTGATAAATATACTTTAGATGAGAAATTAGAGAATCAAGAGCTTGAATTGATTCATTTAACCCTTCAGATATTTGAAACTGAAGAAATTGTCTCTAAATTAAAATATGAAAATCTGAATTGTATGAGTCAACTAAAGAAGGTAAATGATTTAGATGGTAAAGGAAAGAAGGAAGTTTCAAATATTCAGATTGATCTTGAAGATAAATTGTGGGATTCTTAAAAACACCTTAGTTCTGCACTTCATAAGAATGATGAACTAGAAAGGGACCTAGTCCGATTAAGAAAAGAGCTTAACAAATCTCTGAACTGGACTACATCTTCACAGATCCTTTCTAATTTGACTAATCAAGGTGTAAATAATGGTAAAGGCCTTGGTTATCAAGGAAAAGCTCAACCTGATGGGTCTCAAGGAAAGGCTGCTCCTAATGATAGAAAGAAGGTTCACAAACCTCTATGTACTCGTTGTTAAAGAGATAGACATTTGAAAGAAAGGTGTCAACATTATCTTAAGGCTAAAATGAGCAGTACTAAATAAATTCAACAAGAAAATTCACATCTTAAGGGTTTCAAGTCTATGAAAAAGGTGAAGAAGAACTTTTTACCTAGATGGGCCAAGAAGGATTTGGTCACACCATTGTCCTCCTACTGGGAACTCAAACTTAAGTAGATTCCCAAATCCAACAAGTGATTATGGTTCTAGGTAAGAGAAAGGGACTGTAGTCAAGAATAGGTTATTGATAGTATGTGTTCAAAGCTTAAATATTAGAAGGTCTGAATGTATTCTCTCTCTCTCTCTCAAAACACTCCAAGGTGGAAGTGTCTTATTTTGAAATAATTGATTTCAAAGGACATGGTTCCTAAAAGAACATAGCTGAAATTTCCAAGATAAGATAAACTCAATGGAATGAAGATAATGGGTGAATATCTGAAAGATGAAGATCAGAATTATAATGATTCAGAAATATAATAATTGATCCCAGCTTAAGTAGAAGATTAATAAGAAGGGGACATGTCAAAACTCTCAAGGAACTGGTCCCTAGGTAACTCATCTCAGAAGGAAAAGCTTAAACAGTATGAATAAACTTAAGTCTGGGACCTTTTCCCCAGACCTGCTTTGAGAATAAGTTCTAAAATAAAAAGGGTGTACAGAGGCTAAGACATGGACTAATAAAACTGGACTGATCTAACGTGTGAATCAGTGTCTCTCCTCAAAATTGGATATGATAAGGAGACAGGTATCCTTGAAAAAATAGGTGCATATTAGTGTAACTCAGTATCATACCTTTACATGTATACACTAACGGGAACAACTTTGGAAGTGGATAAATATGACAAGAAAAAAATTGAAGATTAACTCAAAAACAAAGGGACCTGGCCCCATTTCTCAGGTTAGTAACTATACAGGATGCTCTAATAATCATAAAATGATGTCTAAAAGGGCCATATATCTTCCCTTCTCAGTAAAAGCAGTTAGTTTCTTTACAAAATAAAGAGTCGCGCTTATTAAGTTCATATATGTCATTTCAAAAGGGACTTCTCTTAAATGACAAATGCCACATCTCTAAACTGCTAAATAAGACTTTCTCCCATTATTCTTTAATAAATTTAACTCATTTTCCTAAATTGACAATCATCTCTAAGTCAAACAGGTTTTATTTTATCTCTCTTACTCTTAAAATCAAATAGCTGATAATCTTACTCCTTTAAATCCAACTAAAATTTCTAAAGTAGACAAAACCCTAGAAAATCAAAATAAACAATTCCAAATCGATTACTCTGATCCTTCAATAACCAAATCCATAGAAAACATCATCACGAGTTTCAACAAGAACCAGAGTCAACTTTGCCCACTGAGTCATATTCAGAAAGTTCAAAACACTTAAATAAGTCAGTGCTCATTGAACCTTCCTCAACCCTAGAAACCTATGTTCAACCAATCATGATTGAGAATCCAAATCATGGTTTTGGCTCACCTATTGAACATAAAATCTCTCAATAAAAAATTCCCCTATCCTCTAAAAGTTCAAAAGTACCTGAAAATTCTCAGATCCTTGTGTCATCTGTAAAACTTAAAAAAGCTAAAAATTTTGAGACCCAATAAGTACCTGGCTCTCCTGCTCTCTTATATTCAAACCCTATTTTTTCTTAGTTATTTGGTGAAAAAATACTGGTAAAGAGGGTTGATCTTTCCTGTAATAAGAACTAGGTAGCTAAGAATTTACTTTTGCTTGCATATGATACTAAGGAAACCTCAGTTAGTAAAGAAGAATAGGAAGTAAGTGATAAGAATGAAGTGAATAAAATAAAATAAATGACGCTACCTCTAAATGAGGAGGATGTGGATGAACAACCTCTAAGATAGCCTATGAAGAAGAAGAAGGAAAGAAAAGGTAGGGAGAATATAGTGGACTCTAATGTGAAAGTGGCTAGATCTTATTCCACAAGAGGATCCAAAAAGAAGTTGTTGGAAGATGCTATGAAGGCTAACAAGTCTTCAACCATAAAAATAAGAAGGCTCAAGAAAACTACTATGGTAGAGGAGAAAGAAGAAATGATATTATAAATGTTGAAGGAAGGGAGGACATTAATTCAGAGGTTGCTGCTGCAATTGATAACATAGAAGGTACTGTCAGGGAGAAATAGTGATCCCAAAATATATGAAAATCCCAGAATGATAGAGTTGGTTAAGTATGTCAGACACCAAGGTTGGCTTCACTTATTTAAGGAGTCAACTCCCATAGTTTTTGAGAATAAGGTCAGAGAATTTTATTACTCCAAGGATTTCTCTGAAAATGGGTTAATTTTTAATGCCAAGGTGCAAGGAAATCCTATCAAAATGGATAAAGAGACATTGGGAAAGATCTTATATGCACCTATTGTAGGTGTGAGAATTATGGTATAGCAATAACCCACAACTGAGTTTATGATTAATGTCTCAAAAGTGGTAGGTACTTCAACAGCTATAGTGAAAAAGAAATTTCTAATAAGTGAGTTTCAACTGGTATTTGAGTTCATTAATACGGTCCTATTTCCATGGTATAATAAAAGAACCATATCATCTGTTGTTAAACTATTTTTGATTGAATGCTTGAGAAAATTTGATCTAATAAGTCTACTTTCTCTAATGATAGAGCATATTCATAAGGTGCTTCATGAAAAGGATGAGAAGAATGGAATGCCATACAGATATTTCTTAAACAATGTTTTTAAGAATTTTGGTGTGGTTGAGACAAAGGGAGAACCTGGAACAGTCAAACAGATGTTCAGTCTAACAACTCTGGTAGAAAATAAATGTTTTGAAGGCAAGGCTGGAATAGTGTCTCAAATGTCTAAGTCATGGGATATTCAAGAAAAGTAGGGCAAGGAAATGGAAGAATTGAGCATCAAGTTAGCTACAAAAGATGCTGAGATAATGCACTTGAAAGTGAAAAACTATTAGCTATCCTCTAAGGAACCGGGTGCCTTTGAAGTAAGGAAAAAAATGTAAAGCTCCATATGAAAGTAGCAGAACTGATTGGTGAAGTTCAAGGACTAAATGTAGAATTAAAGAATCTCACTAAACAGTTGTTGGATGACCATGCTTCTGAAAATACAAGAATGGAGATGCTAATTAAGTCTCTTTCTACCAAGCCTCCCTCTACCTGAACCCTATTATCCCTATCCCCTCATCAACCTTGTGTTATTTTCATATCTTGGTTATCATAATGTCTTTTAAAGAGAGTTATTATTATGTTATTATTTTACCTTGTTATAATGGTACTAATTATTATGGATGAATGAATCTTATTTTGTGTGTTATATTTTTTCCTTTATTTTATAAATTTTTCTTCATATTAGTGTTGCCTCAGTGTCCATGAGTTAACTAACCTGTGCTTATTTTACTCTTGGTGCACTATCTTTACTTTTCAATGATGCCTAAAGGGGGAATACTGATTTCAAGTGTTAGGGACCATGTATCGGGTGTAAATATTGAATATTACATTTATGTATGGCATGTTGATAGGGGGAAGTAAATGAAAATTTTGATATCAATGACAACAAGGGACCAGGTCCCTAAGTTGCATGATGATAGAAACATAATGATTGAATGATAGGGGGAACATTCATCTTCAGTAGTGGTAATCACTTTGATTAAATATGATGAATGAATGAAGATGCTCAAAAGATTTGTGGTTGGTTTGTCATCATCAAAAAAAGGAAAATTTTCTATATCTTGTTTTGATGATGAGTATCTTACAACAAGGGACAATGTTCCTGGATCTTCAAGGCTAAAGTACAGCTGGCACGCGCCTGTAGAGTTTTGTTATCTAGTGTAACAAACTCTGCAGGTGCTGCTTGTACTATTTAGGACATCTGGTCCAGTTGTATTTTAACCCTAATCATTACTCTACTATAAAAGGTAAAGTATGATTCTCAATTGATAGTTTTTGCAAATCGGAAAAGATGATGAGTGAAAGAAGCAAAAACCCAACATTTAACATTCTCAAGTTCTTATTTCTTATATGTGCTGAAATAGAGAGTGTTTTTGAACCAATCTTGAGTCTATAACTGAATTACTCTTCTATAAGAGTGTTGTTCTTTTATTTTTGATTTGAGAGTGCTTAGTTAGAGATTCTTGAGCTTGAATTTGGTTAGAGTTAATCAGTGTTAAGGTAGTCTTGGTAGAGTTATCAAAGTGAGGTTGTAGTAGAGTTACTACAAGTAGAAGGAGCCTAAAGTTAAGTTCAAATTCAATTCTGTAATCAATAGATTTATTATATTAAACTTTTGAAGAACTTGTGAGGGCAACCTGTGTTTTTTCTTCTCTTGAGACAGGAGGTTTCCATGTTAAATCTTATATTCTTTAAGTTTCCTGCACTATTTTGTGTTTTTGGTTAATTTACTATTTTATTACCTGTGACTGATTTTGAGGGACCTGGCCCCCCACTATATGGTATGACCTCCTAAGTTTCAACAAATAACAAGTCTTTTTTGCTTTAGGTTGTAGTCAATCTGAGATAAACACTAGGAATATGTTCCCCCGACGTCCTAACTTCTAGGTTTCTCGTGCTCAATCCAACTATCTCACTGCCACACACACAAAATCTAACAAGCTAGTTATTACTAACCGTCTTGTGAATTCTTTGATAAATCTACCCTTCATCTTGTGAGTCTTAGGGTGTCTCCTTACTAACCCTTTACTTTCATCCCTCTTTAACTATGACTTATTAGGTATCTCATTATTAGACAAGGGTTGATAACCTCAAATCACTATTGTAATATTTTTTCCCAATCTCAATATCTCTTGTGAAGATAACACAAATACAGGAAGATTCTTACCATTGGACAAGACTAAGAAAACAATTAAATTGAAGAAGATCACAATATAAGTGTAAACAATGATCTAGAAGAACCTCACACTTTCCCTACGTTGTTATTCTATCAAGGTTCCCACAACCCTAGGTAAGGGATTTAGTCGCTCATAGTTGCAAGAAACACCATGGAATTCAATAAAGAAACCATAGAAGTAAGATCATAACAATGGAAGAATAAAACCTAAAGTCTCAAATCAATTATTAAACCAAAAACCAAGAACACGAGAATTTTAAGATCAAACAACAATCTTGAAATCAATAAATGTTTGTGAATAATATGAGTTCGTAAATTGACTATAAAATGTCAAAAAGATACTATAGAGTACATAAAATCCTAAAAATCTAAACCAAAACATACAGGGAAAAATTAAGTCAGTGTCCACTTAAGTCACCACTTACGGGTCATAAGTGATACCCACATCACATCGGTGGCCTTCATAACTCCCAGTATTCTTTAATTCTGTAACATCTCTTTTGTACTGGTATCTACGGGGTGTAAGTGGTACTTACGTACCATTGGTTTCCTCATTGTAAGTACCAAGAAAATTCTCCATATGTAGCTTCTCTGAACTTCAAACTTCTGCAACTTACACTTGTACTTACGGTATCGTAGGTGGACCCTACGTGTCGTAAGTGACTCATCATAACTAGCATAGAAAAGACTATAACTTTAGATTCTCTAAAGCTTCATCTCTGAGACATATGACAAGCCATTTATGGGCCGTAGGTTGGACCTACGCCACGTAAGTGGCATCGTAAGTGGTCCCTTCTGCAATTTTAACTCTTGTTCTTTATTTTATGCTCCAAAACCAAGTTTCCTGCAAAATAGACACAGAAACATATCGTATCTACCAAAATGAGCCTAAGTATTTGCATATTTTCTAGTTTTAAGCATCAAAAGTTCCATGAAACCATGACACATCAATCCCCACTCAATAAACAAGCACCTTGGATGGATTTTCCTACCTAGATTAACTCTTTCCATATTACCTCCCTATTATGAATCATATTTTTGGCATAAATAGCTATAAGATGAGCCTGGAACTATCTTGCATAGAGCTCAATTTTGTAGTGGATAAACTATTCATGAATGAGATTCACCTGCAGTTACACATTTGACCTCCACAATACCCATATCCTGCCATTATATAATTGGGATAATTGCAGCATGAATGACATCCAACAACTATTTTCCCCATGATTCTTGTTGCATTATTCTCCTTAAATCTTGTGTCTCATATACCTATGATCTTCACCTTATTCTACTATAGAAAGCATGACAACTTTTTTTGTTTCAAGGGTAGTTTTATTCCTCTAATAGTCTATATGGAAACAATCATTAAGGGTCGGTAATTACCTTTGAGTCCCCAAGCAAATTAGAGTCTACAGTTTATAAAGCTTTAAAATATTATCTTGTGCATAACTTTTAATTACTTTGGCTTCCTTGTTATAGTCAAGGCTTGTAGCTCTTGGGGTTTTTGGGATAATCCTAGAGGTCTCATTTATTTGTCACTCTTCTTCACTATAAACCTCATCTCCAATATCTTTTGTTCTTGAAGGTTCCCATGGATGATATGATTCTTTAGTAGTCTATTTTTATCTAGGAGTTTAAGTCTTATCTGTTTGATTGTTTGTCTTTCTCCTTCTTTGCTTCTTTACAACTTGAAATTCCTTTTCTTTTTTTGTGCATTTCCACGTGTTGTAGCCAATAGTCATCAGTATCATAGCCAACCTTCAACCATTCACTATAAAATTTAGGGCGTTAAATATTCTCCAGAGTTTGTTGGAAGTTGCCTTCATGAGTGATTATCTTAATAAAGTTGATAAGAGGTTAAGACACATCTACCTCTACCAGAATCCTTGCATAGGATATGTGCTCCATATATTTATCCATATACGAAGGCTTTCCTACTGCACTATTAACTATGCTCAAAGCCTCACTTGACCAATACCCCACTGGAAGTCCTTATAAACCACCATAATGGAATCTTTGTAATGTAGTCCGTATTGAAAATAAAGCTTACCTCCTAATCATGAATAACAAAAGTCTTGTTATGGAATATGTAAGCCCCTGCTTGTTTAACCTTCTCACAATCCTCCATAGAATCAAAACAAAAGATAAAGTAGCCATAATTCTACTACAAGATCTATGGTTTGCTGCCAAAACACCATACATTAGAAATATAATTCTCCATACTCTTAATATATGGGGTATTGCCAATTACATATCCGATAATATCTCTCTCCCAATATGACTCTTGTTTCTTAAGTCATCCTTTTTAATGTTCATAATATATTTATCGTCTTTAAATCTAAGAGGATCATAAGAGAGAAACTTAACTTATTGTGCAGTACGATTGCCTTTAATCTCTATTTTCTCCTCGGAAATTGGGTGAGTAGAAGTGCCCGCTTTCAAGAAATGCAATCGTTGAGCTGACCATTGAGTATTTATAGTTGGTGCTCCAGATAATTCCAAGTGAAGCAACTTATGCAAATCTAACTTAGAATTACTCCCTCGTTTCCTTCTAAAATCATTGAATTTAAGGAGGGATAAAGTTACCAAAAGTAAGCGAGCACAATAGGGTGCTCGAGCCATCTTCTGGTTTGACTAATTTATCCATTGACGCGCCCTTATCAAAATTCCAATGTCAAGGCATAGTTTACTATGGTTAGTGAACGTTAGCAATACCTAGCTAAAATGCACCGAGAGGAATATTTTAATTAAACTAGTCTAGACACAAAGTAAGGTTACCAATTCGATCCCCATTTACTTTTTAAACGCCTGTAACTCCTCTATATCCTATAACTATTCCATATCCCTTCAATCATATGCAAACTAAGAACTAATCACCCATCAATCTTATCACTACTGAACTACTACTCAAAATTTCTTAAGTTCAAACAAGTGAAGTTTATAAGATTTCAACTGGCAATCTTCCCTTCAAGCATCATTACTCAAATCAAAGTAAGTGTTTTGCCCAAATATTTTTTCTTTGTGTTTAGGTAGTGAACCACATGGTTTTTTCAAACCCTAGGTTTAAATGCTTGGAAAGTTGATTAGGTTAACAAAATTAAGGATAAAATTCATTATTTATGTATTAGAGCTTATGATGGGTATGATTATGTGATTAGTTATTTTTTATTATTATTTAGGGTAAAGTCTAAGTAGCCCTAGGGTATTATTTTTGAATGCGCATGAGAGGAGTGTTCTCAATGTTACTCCAATGATTGTTTGATTATTACAATGCTTAATGAAGAATGTTGGAAAATTGGTGTTGATGAAAGTCATATGGGCTACCAATTTGCAGTCCTACAACTCTCGCAATAACTCATTCCTTAAGGCCATGAGTCATCATATGAGTTGTGGTGATAGACACATTGGTTTAAAAAGATTTGAAGTCCTTACAAAAAAGTTATTGTTCTTCCTATGAGTCACCCAATGTCTCATAGAGTCATTTCACGAATCATAGGGTGTAGATGTACTGATTGAGCCTACCTAGCACATTATGGGAGTTCACATAATGACACGCCTAATGAGTCATAGTGTGATTCTATGACTCATTGGGTGTGGTTTTAAAGAGAAAAATTTAGTTGGATTTTTACATGACTCTACGAGTTAGAGTACAACTTGTAGTTTGAAACAACTAATCGTTGCCTAGAATCATAGGGACTAGGAATTTCTTGTCAAATTTGATTTTTATTCTTTTATTTTCCTTAAAGTGCTTAGACTAATTATTATGCTCTCACGAGTACCGTGGAACCAAAGATTGACAACACAAAGGGGCACAAGCCAACTCCTAAGAAACAAGCTTGGTTCATACACCAATTAAGAGATGAACCCATTGACGATTAGTAAGATTCAAGTGGATTGGTAAAGAATACCCCATAGTGATGACAGTACAACAATAAAGCAGATTTTCTATAGGTAGCTGACCACGACTCCAAATGAATAATGTCCAGGACTCACCACCAAACTCACCTACTTTTCCCCAGCTTGAAGAGGAAGGAGAGTCTGGGTCTGAATTTAGGAGTAAAGAAGAGGGAGACAAGTGCATCTTCAAGAGAAAAGATGAGGTTGCATCTGGAAAAAAGTCAGTCAAAGCAGGGTCGAAGTCCAACTAGAGAGAATCATCTGTAGGTGAAGAAGAGGATGTTGTTAACAGTCTTCCCTATTCTATTCCACTACCACCTCCAACCCAACCTAGTCTCCAGATTGAGGCTACCCTAGTCTCATTAGTAAATCGATAAGGTTACCAAGGAAAGAGAGAACTATATAAGAGGGAAAGTGAAATTGTACCTAACATTAGCATTCCTAAGAGAGGATTTTATGTCGATCCTAAATTGTTAATAGAGGGAATATCTGAGATGTCTGTGCTTGAGAGCTTATTCAAGAAGTACATATTTGAGTGGATGATGTAAGCATCTGGTAGATTTAACTTGAATCTAGTTTGGGAATTTTATGTAGCTTATCAAATGGGTTTAAAGAATTTTCATCCATATGGCCTCTCATGAAAAGTGAATTACCTACTTTAGATAATTCTGATTTAGGGGGTCCATATGAGCGTATCTGTACAAACTATCTCGTGCTTCTTGCATAGTACCAAGTTTGTACCCTTGGTTGATACATATGAGATTGATCACCATATTTATAAGATAGAGAAGATAAAAGCAAAACAAACTGCCACTAAGAATAATTTGGTTCACTTACGATGGATTGCTAACATTAATGCTACTAAGAAGGAAGATGTTCCTTGGGATATGGGTGCTTCATCAAAAATCACTAAAGGTAGCCTGAATATTATAGCAAAGTCTTGGTGGACATTAGTTTACCACATGTTGGGACAGAAGCCTAGTGACAACATATTGATCCCCCATAGGGCTATCTTTGTAGCAATATTAGGGATGGGTATGACATTGATATGGTAAATATTATTTCCATAAGATCTGAGATAGAGTTATAAGTACCAACACCAGCATTCCATTTTCATGTTTGGTGATAAAGATAGGTGTGAAGTATAGAGTTCTCATCTTGTTGGAAGTCTACAATTTTGTTGTGGTTCATCGGATAATAAATTTGAGGTTTATTTAAGATTAGGAAAACCCAATTTCAAGAGAAAAGGTTAGTTTTGCACTATTTCAGGGTGCATTTCAGTTAGGTGCAGTAATGTACATTGATACCTTAGGTTTAGTAGAACTTGGGGGCCCATAGGTTGAGTCTCAGGCTGGGACTAAGCCACCCTAGTTGCAAGCTACAACTAACGACACTACTTCTATAGACTTCAAGATGCCATCAATCCATATGAAACCATCCTAGACTCCAAGATCATCCATGCCATGTTCACCTACTAGTGGATACATCTTGGTTCATAAGAGCTCTTGAATAACGTAATGAAGAAATTAGTCACTATTAAGCAGAAAGTGGCTAACATTAATATGGGGTGCAACCATGGGTTAAGAAAGAGATCTTGGGAGAGATGCACAGGATGCAAACCCATTTTGATAGCTTTCACAAGAGAATTAACAAGAAGCTCAAAGGAGTATAATCTCCTAAATAAGCAGGGATCCATAATTAGTTGGCCGCACTAAGAGTTGCTATTGAGGACATAGTTGCGAGGTCGTATCTAGCTTTTTCAGTTTCCACCATGCCTATAATTAAGGATATTATGATAGATGAGGTGCCAAATATATGAGGCACAAAAGATAAGGAGAAGGCCTCAAAAGGTAGTGGTGAGAGAGAGCAAGAAGAGAAAGAGAAGAAAAGAGAAAGATAGCATAAAACAAGCAATTGAGGAAAGTAAGCAAACTACACAAGACCAGTTTTCTGAGCTTTATGTGATAGGGAAAGAAGCTAGGAGATCCAAATTTTATAAAGACCTACATGTTGAAGTCACTAGAGTTGAAGAGATGAGGGTATGACAATTGCCCCTGCTACTGTTATACCATTAAATTCACTAATCACGATAATGTCAATGTTGATTTGATCACCACATCCACCACCAAGGCTACTATCGTAGAGAGTGGGGTCCATTCTAAGACCTTAGTGAATGATACAACATGATCCAATGCCTAGCGCACGACAGGTTTGCCTTGACCCCTAATTGATAATTTATTTTCATATTTATGTTGTGAGGACACTATATTTTCTCAAATTTTTAGGGGTGTACCACCACTCAGAATTTTTTATTATCGTATTTCTTTTCTCTCATGGGTGTTATCATAATAGAACCAACATATTTAGGATATTATTTTTGTTTATTTCCTGCTATTATGTTTTTGTTGTGTTTGATTAGGATAAAAATTGGGAACCTTATTGTAGTTATGTTTGAATATTTTGATCTTAATTTTGATGTTTAAAGGATACCCATCCTAAAATTTATTTTAGATTGTATGTTGTAGTTACGTTAAATTGTGACAATTGTTGGATCTTATTATGGTATTAGTATTATACACCAAATAACCATACTTTAGTAGTGCAATAACTTGATAGGTAATGGTTGATAATGTAACCTTGTGCTATTTGAGACTGATATTATTTATCAAGTTCACTTTGTGTGTACAATCCAGAAATTGCTCGGTTAGTCTTGCCTAAGTTGTAAATAGTAAATTAGGAAAGGATCATAGGTCATTTTTGAATAAGTCCACTTTTGGCCTAAATGCCTGACCAAATTTAATAAGAATCCCCTCATCCCAAATTTGAGGCTTATTTGACCACTTTCTTTTATTAGCCCATTCACCTACTCGTTTCTACTTACAATAAACTTTTCTTGGCCCTAGTCCCTCATTGGACATTGTGTATCTCAACTCAGGCAAATTGCCTTAGTTGAAGACGGATGTTATAGAGGTGCATAGTTTGGTATGGCATGAAGAAAAAGTTAGTAAAAGAAAATAAAATAGATTTGAGTATTATAAGAAAAAGAAAAAAAATTAAAAAATTATATATAGCAAGTGTAAAGAGAAAACCATACCCAAAAACTGAAGAGAAGTGAAGGAGGATAAGAGAGAATAAAGTGAGTAAGGTCAAAATGTGGAACCAAAAATAATGTAGAGTTAATAATGGATGAGTCACTATATCCATATCTACCATACCGGTCTCCAAGCCTACATTACAAGAAGTTGGAAGTCCTATAGTGATCCTAGTTTGACCATTCAAAAACTAAGGCATAGAAAATAAAGGAAGCCCATAGTATTCATGGGCATTTTTTGAATTTCTTTGAGGGAGGGAATGTCTTGATTCAATCTTTGTGTATAATTATATCTATATATTGTAAGAGTATAGGACTTCTTTATTGTGAGATCACATGGGTTGTATTATATGTTTATATTTGTTCAGGTAATGTTATTTGAATATATTATTGGTTGTTGTTCATAATTGAATACCATTTCTTGATCCCTATTGTGTCATGTTAATGTGTTGCATGTAGTTACACGATAGTTTTTTATTTTTTTGTATAGGAAGAGCGTTGAAATTTCATGCTAAAAGTAATCCACTAACTGTCGTAAGTCTCTTAGGTTTCTCTTAGTTAAGCGTCAATGTGTTTGTTTTGTTCTGTGTGCTTGAGAGAATGCAAACATTATAAGTTGTGGTTGTTGAAGTGACATGGTTTCACGACACTTTCGATGTTTGAAAAATAAAACATGCTACATATAAGACTAGTTTATATTGATATGATGTTTCTTTAGTATTTTTAGGAAAATGAGGCTTGGGAGAGAAAGAATAAAGAAAAGGAGAAAAATAACCATCAGTGTAGAAAATAGGCACTAGACTACGAGTCGTTGGGGCATACTATGACTCATAGACTTAGTCATTGTCACTATAGTAGATTTTTGGATTTAGAGAGTTAGAGTACCAGTTGTCTACAAATTCATCCTACAACTTGTTGGGTTACACTACGATTCATAGGGAGTAATCATTCTAAGAATAAGGATCAAATTCCTAAAGATGTGCAAGTTGGTGAGTAAGCTACAAGTTATTGGGTCATGATATGAGTCATTGCCTTCTACCATTGATACTTTAGTAATTCAACACATGGGAAAATTTAAGGATGAGTAGGGTGAGACAGGACACAATGACCATAGGGTCATGTGATGTATCAGCATGCTAAGTAGTCCTAAGCAATCAAGAGAAGTCCTAAAAGAATGCATAAGGTTCTTAGTAAAAATAGGTCACCTAATGAATCATAGGGTGACTTATTAAAATAAGATAAACAGGCAACAGATGGAAAGGAGACTGACTATGAGTCATCACCGGACTATACAACTCGAGGTTAGAGGCGTAGTCACTACCGACCCTGTGTTTCAAATTTGTTTAGGATAGGTTTCCTTTTTGTCTATAAATACTCATTATGAGTCTTTTTTATTAGTTTACATTCTATTACAGCTTTGAAGACATATTCTTATTTTTGTAAGTTCAGACATCTATTTTTAGGGTTTCAATTTAACAAGTGATTTGTTGTTTTCATCCAACTCTTGGTAAGTTCATAATTATGATTTTTTCTCTAAGTTATTATTGTGTGCTTCCAATTATGAGTATTTAAACACCATAACTAAGGGTATGGTAACAATGATGAATTAACCAATAGGGATTCGTGCTTGGTGATTATAGACCGCTATGCATGCATGTATTGTTATTTTCTTCATTATGATTGCTTTATAACAATACAAAATTTTAAAAACTTTCCTGAATTCTAAATTTGTTTGAGAGAGTAGTGGATATTAGAAAAAGAAAATGATAATAGGGATTTGAATCTATCAACCTTCATCTAATAACTTGAGCCTTAGAAGTAAGAGTTAATCTAAGATTGAAAACAAGGTTTTAAGTAAAAACCCTGAGACTAATATGAGAAAGGTAATATTCATCTTATTAGGGTCGAGAGACGTTCAGTTGAACCTATCTTATTAGATTTCGTATGCAACATATGTGAATTGATTGCTAGTATGAATAGACTGCAAAGTTATGAATTCATGGGGAACACTGTCCTAGTACCTCATATCCATTTATTACAAATCTAAAGAAATTAACAACTATTACTATTGAAGTTTGATTCACAAATCCCCCTTTATTACTAGAAATTGTTGTTAATTTTCTTCAATAGATTTCCAGTAATAACCTCTACAACAATATCTCCCTAACTATGAAAATTTAGAAGAAGATTTGGATTATTTGGATCCGATTGAAATAGATACTATCATCCCACCAGAATTGCCTCTAAAGACTATGTTTGACATTAATAGTACCATAATACTCTTGTTGAACTTGAAAGGGGTATTCTAAGGCCTACTTACTAATGATATGAATATGCATGTGATGAGCTTTGTAGGGATTTGTACTTTCTAGAATCTACCTGGTGTGAATAAAGAGGAGATTTGACTAAGGTTGTTTTCTTTCTCTCTTTTGGGAGAAGCTACATTATGGTTGGCAGAATTACCACATGGGTCTATTACTACTTTGAATGATTTGAGGACTCAGCTCTTGGACCATCTTTTCCTACTTTCCAGAATGTTGCAATTAAAGGATAGGATTTATAATTTCAGGCACTTGCATTTGGAGGCACTGTATGAGACTTGGCTGAGGTTCAAGAAGAAGTTACTAAATGTTCTAAATCATAGGATGACTGGTGAAAAATTTCTTGAAATCTTTTAAAGAGTCTTAAATTCAAATACTATGATTGTAGTAGACACTATCACTATTGGGGCATTCACGAGATTGAGTTGGGAGCCCATTTCTGAGATCCTAGACCGAATTACAAAAACTACCTGAGGGTGTAACATTTGTGATGCAAACAGACCTACAACACTTAGATAATTAGATATTTCATATAACTAAGAGCATTATATGAGATGGTAGTTCAAAAGGTAGCACATCTAAGGACTGAGATTAGGTTGCTTATAAAATAATTTGCTATAGCGGGAGCAGAAAAGGTGAATGTGATTGGTGTGAAAGGTAAGGCACATAGGTATAAAGATTTGGATTATTAAAAGGATACAAAGTATTTATATACATAGGAGGCAGGTTTTTGAGCAAATGGACAAGGGTCTAACCAAGATAATTGAAACTCTACGCAAAGGAATCAAGGTCAAAAATACTACGGAGATAGTAATTACAATAAGTCTGGGTATACAAATAGGAGTAGGGATTGATATGGTGATTGGAGTAAAAATGATGACTAAAATGTTAAGAGTAGGCTTTATGTTACACCATGGAACCATGATGTTGTGATCTGAAGTGGTTTTATGCACCTTAGTGTTGTTATCCTAGCTATTTCTCCTTTTTTTGAGGACTTTTCGTGTGATTAATTTGTTAATGATGATATAATTTATCATATAAGTGTTTAAGTACTTTAATACAATGTTTAAGGTGTTATTCAAATAAGTTTGTACTTAATTGGGTCACTTCGAGTTCAAACGAGAAAACTTGTGTTACTAGCTTGAACTAGGTATTGTTCTAGTAGATCGCGATGGATTCTAATGTGTGTAACAAGTTACTAATGGTATTATTGTGTAATTATATGTGTAAAAACATGTTTATAGTTTTTAAAGTGCAATTGAATCAATCCAAGAGTCAAAACACTAAGTTAAATATTAATAGGATGGCACTAGTTCTAGGCTTGAGTTTCTAGTTCACTGTTCTTGATATTGTGTTGTTTTGAGCTCTAATACATGGTGTTTTATGATATATAATTCTTGGTGAGTTGATTGTGATGATATATATAGGATATAAAATCTGAAAATCAAGTGGAAACAACACAATAAGGCTTTGTATGGAAGGACAAGTGCAAGGAAATATTTAAACGTCAAAGAGGCTTATCCAGTGAGCCCTGGCGAAAGAGGTGCACCACGACACTTACTTGACTACAATAATATGTGTGACTTTAACCTTAATTTACTTGAAAAATAATTGTGTTGCAATCCCTAGTCCATGGTAACAAGGGGCGCGCTGCAGAACACACTACCACACGACCAAAAGTCCTCCACCTATAAATAGGACACTCAAACACATTGTTATTCAACTTAGATGACTTGGAGGCTTAAGAAGGGTATGGAAAACACTTTAGTTAGGTTTTATATCTCTTTAATTTAGTTTTTTTATCGATTATATCATGTATTCATTAATCTTGAATACGATTATGTCCATTAGCAGCTAAAAGCACCCTTTCCAAGGTTAAGGCCAAGAATATGATTACGATTGCTTTGAATTGAATTTTTTTGGATTGATTATCATATTTTGTTGTGTATTTATCCTTTTTATAACTATTTTAATGATTCACAACCCTTAGAATATATAAATTATCAACTTTGTAAGCTCGAGAGGGGGAATATGAAGATAGAACATGGGGATAAAAAGAGTAAGGTTCTTATTCTTTTATAAAATTAGGGATTTGAATTAGCGTATAGGATAGAGATATACCTAGAAGCCTTATTTGGTTCACTACAAGATGAAATATAAATACATTTAGCTTAGTTCTCACATCCTCTCTCAACGATGTAGTTATAGGTCTAAGTTAGATAGGTGATTAGAGGCTTGAGAGACCATGGTCATAACATCAACCCCGTGAATCAATAACCAAGATAAGTAACCTAATGAATGAAGTTCAATATCATGGAATAATTGTTCATGGAGCCTTAACCCTGGGTTTTCATCCATTGATTTTCCAAAGTCTTTACTTTTTCGTATTATGTTTTAGTTTATAAGCTTTCAAAACTCTTTGGTTACGATTGCACTAATTTAATCTTAATAGTTAAACTTGAATTAGATAGTTATTAACTTAAGTATCTGAGGGATCGATATTTGGCTTTATTTATGGCCACTATATTACTTGGTGAGACCCCAAACACTTGCGCGTGCACTTTGGTGCAACATCTTGGTTTGAGCAATTTGTGGATGGAAGACATGCTTACAATGATTATGAAAGGGGTAGAGAAAACAAAAGACTATCTTAAGGAACTTAAGGAAAATATTTCAAGAATGAATCAGAAGATTGAATTGCATGATACCATCATAAAACAACTTGAGCAACAACTTTGTCAAATATCTGCAGAATTGAATCAGTATCAATAAGGTACATTTCCAAGCTACACTATCTAGAATCTAAACAATAATGGTGATTATTTGGCTGTCACTGCTAGAAATGGAAAAATGACCATGGATCCACCTATGCTAATAATGTTGATAAAGAAGTAGAATTGGTGGTCATTAATGATGAGAAAGTTGCTAAATATGAAGACTTAATAGTGGATGATAAGGCATCTGAAAAACCACTGGTTTATGAATGTGGGACCAAAGCAACAAAGGGGAAGGATAAGGAGGTATAGAATGTATTGACTCCCATTCCACGACCTTCTTCGCCTTTTCTTCAATGAATAAAAAAGAAAGTTAAAAAGGAAAATTACCAAAAGTTTATTTCTATGCTGGAAGAGTTGAAGGGAAATATCCCTCTAGTTAAGGCCCTTGAACAAATGCTAGGTTATACATAGTTTATGAAGGACTTGGTGACTAAAAATAGGATGGTAAGTTATGAGACCGTTGAAAATATGCACTATTGTAGTGAAATATCCTCTAAATATTTAATTGACAAGAAGAAATACCCTGGAGAGTTCATAATCCTATGCACTATAAGGTCTTTCAACTTCACAAAAGCTTTGTATGATTGGGGTGATAACATTATCTTGATGTCACTAGCGGTTTTAATAGACATCTTGGGTTGGGGTCATCCAAATCGGTTTCAATGAGGTTTCTCAAGAAAGATCACACCTTGAAGAAGTCGGTAGGTATCTTGTGTAATGTGTTGGTGAGGGTTGCATCCTTCATATTTCCAACTGATTTTTCCATCCTTAATTGTGAGGTTGAATTTGAGGTTTCCATTATTTTAAGAAGACCATTCATTGCGACTAGGCGTGCGTTAGTTGATATGGAGACTGGGTAGATAAATATCTAGTTGAAAAACAAATAGGATACCTTTGATATATGCCAGTCCATAAGAAAATCAAAGGTTATGATTGTAATCAGATACAATCAATGAAGATGATTTGCTCTAATTAAGGAGAGACTTAGAGTTGAGGCCCTAGCAACAATAATTATAAATTTCAATGATAATGATATTAAGGGTTATGATGAGATGGTTAGCGTACTTGAAGGTAGGGGTTCATTGAGTTATGCACCAAAAAATTTAGATCTTTATTTAAATTATAGAGTGACCCCACCAGCTTAGCCTTCTATTGAGGAGCCTCCATTTTTAGAGCTCAAAGCTCTTGCATCTTATCTTCATTATGGTTTTTTAGGTCCAACAATACTTTATCGGTTATTATTACAGCTAATTTGGTAGATTGGAAAGTTGAGTCTTTGGTTTCTATTTTAAAGAGGTTCAATAGGACCATTGGATAATCCATTATTGATATCATTAGGATTTTTTCAGGAATTTATACACACAAAATCAACTTGAACTGAATTGTTTGCCTAGTATTGAGCATTAATGGAGATTGAATTCGTCTATACAAGTGGTGGTGAAGAACAAAATCATCAAGTTATCGGATGTGGGCATGGTTTATCTGATTGCATACTACAAGTGGATGAGCTCGATCCAATATATGCCAAAGAAGGGTAGAGTCAGTGTGGTTTCAAATGAGAAGAATGCGATTATTCCTATAAGTCCAGTCACCTAGTGACATGTTTGCATGGACTATAGGAAGTAGAATGCATACACTGAGAAGGATCACTTTTTGATGCTTTTCATGGACCAGGAAGTTGTCTATAAATACTCATTATGAATCTTTTGTATTAGTTTACATTATATTACTACTTCGAAGGCATATTGTTGTTTTTGTAAGTTCAAACAATAATTTTTAGGGTTTAAATTAAACAAATGATTAGTGGTTTTCATCTTATGCTTCGTAGGTTCATAATTATGATTTCTTCTCTAAGTTATCATTGTCTTCTTACAAGTATGAGTAACTAAAAACCACAACTAGGGGTGTGAGAACCATGATGAATTAGCTAAGCAGGATCCGTGTTTGGTAATTCTAGATGGGTGTGAATGCATGTACTGTTATTTTCTTCCTTATGATTGATTTCTAACAATAGCAACGTTAAGAGCTCGCCTAATTTTTAAACTTACTTGAGAGAGAAGTGCAGATTAGAAAAAGAAAATAACAACAGAGAGTTGAAGCTATCAACCTTTATCTAATAACTTGAGCCTTAACATAGAGATTTAATTTAATATTGTAACAAGGTTAGAAGTAAAACTCTCAAAGATCGAGAGGAGAAAGGTGTTATTCATATGATTAGGGTCGAGGGATGTTCAAATGAACCTATTTTGTTAGATTTTGCATACAATGCACTGGAATAGTGTAAGACCCCTCAAAATTTCAATGACTTTGTTTTTTACCCTCCCAAGTGCCTAATGTCAATTTTTGACTTAAATTATGTTTACGAATGTTAAAATGGTGTTTTGGGAAAGTTTTGGAATTATCAGAAGGGGTTTGGGGTCATTTTGGGACCTTGAGGAAGTCAGGGTCTACAATATTAGCATGCCACGAAGGTTAGCCTCCACGATAAGGGCATGACATAGAGGCTACCCTCTGTGATATTAGCGTGCCACACCGCTATGTTAAATTCATCCAATTTTTGTTCTATTCACTTGGGGAGAGGTCCTTCTGGTATTTTTACCCCTTAAATAACCTTATAACATAAAATAACTCTTCTTTTTTAATTTTAAAGTATCAAAACTCCATTCTTTCTCTCTTAAATTCAAAACCCAAGAAAACTCAAGAGTTTAAAGAGGATTCACCATCCAAACTCTGAACTTTGAATTGTTTTCAATTTCTTGTGTATTTATGGCATGGATATCTTTCTCTAACTTGAAGTTTACATTATGCCATTAATTGATTTAATAGCAATGTGAATTTTAACTTATGATTTTTAAATTTGGTTGATGGGTTTCCATTGGTATCACTTCAATTACTTTTCCTATGTATTAAATTGATGATTATGCTTTAAAGTTATGGTTTTTGGACTGAATGGGTGCAATTTTATGGGAATTGGAATAGGGAATATGGGTTTCCCAAAATTGATGACTTTTTGGCTTGGTAATGGCATTAACCCCAACCCGTTTTGTAAATTTTGTTTTTGAACATGGATAATTTCATAATTCAACTTATCTATGAACCCATTGCATTGCATAGCATTAATGGATAATTGGTATGACGATACCAAGTAGTAATTGTCGTATTAAATGACTCCTGGGTTGATGGTTGGATTTATGTGCAAGCTATTCTAATTTGAGATTAAAGAGAATTGTAAAGCTCACCGTGAAGGTGTAGTCCCAGGGAGGCTAACACTAGAAACCACGTTTGCTGGTGTGGAGGTCTATCTTACTGTGTGCTTGGTTCACACATTATATTTTGGTATGGCAAGAGTTTTGGTGTTTATAGACCTTTTTTTAGATTCCTCAATTTGTGTGGCTAACTCATACTGGGGCCCTTTCAGCAGGGGGAGTTGAATCTATATAGTCCATGGGTGCCTTTAGAATGGAGCGAGCTACATAGTTCAGGTTAATGATTTAAACTCTTATGTTCATGACTCTTACCCCTATCCCGACATCTTAAACATGTATATTCAATTATTGTGCATATTGTTTTGACTGGGTTTTTGTATTGGCATTATTTTATCACTTTCCTAAGTTACATGCCAGTGCTTATCCCACTGATAGTCCCTGGACGCTACATTATTTCATGATGTAGGTTCCAAAGGATTTTCTGTTGCTCTTGTGCAGTGTTAGATGACTCGGTATTCCTATGGATCTATTGTGAAGTGGTGATCCTCCATTATTTTGGAAGTCCATGTGATTTTGCTGGTTTCTATATTCACTTAGTATTTCTTTTTGGATACTTGATCTTAGGAGGATTCATGCACCTAAGTACCATTATTTATTCTTGTTTAGCCTTGTTTTGAGGGCTTCTTGTGTTCTTAATGAGTGTTTAATGATATAAATAAGCATCTAAGTTTTAAAATAATTGATAAGAATGTTTAAGGTGTGTTTCAAACAAATTTGGAATCAATTTGGTCACTTAGCGTTTAGACGAGAAAACTAGTGTTACTAGCTTGAGCTATGTGTTATTCTAGTTGATCTCGATAGATTATAGTGTGAGTAATGAGTTACTAAAGGTATGAGTGTGTAATTATGTGTGGAATAATTTTTTTATAGTTTTTAAGGTTCAATTGAAACAATCCAAGAGACAAAACACTAAGTTAAAGATCAAAAGACAAAAGCTAGTGCTCTTAGCTTAAGTTATTAGTTCATCGTCTTGGAATGTATATTATTTTGAGATCTAATCCGTGGTGTTTGATGCTATAGTATTCTTGATGAGTTGATCATGATTATATATTTATAATACACAATCTGTAAGTTAAGTAATAACATCATCACAAATCTTGGAATGGATGGACAAAAGCACGGGACAAGATTTGACCAAAAATGAACGTTTTGGAGTCATTGGCATACCACGGAGCTTAGGCATCGCGTTAGGGCCATGAAATGGCCTTAGGGGAATCTTCGGAATTCAATTCCAGTATCTTATCATGATAAGGGCGTTGCATGGACCCTAGGCACCGCGATATGGGTGTGGCACACCGCTATGTCAAATGGGCAGCTTGTATCCTCCTATAAATAGGACCCTTAAACATTATGTTACACACCTTGGACGAGCTTAAAAGTGTTAGGGAGGCGGTACAAAACTACAAGTAGGGTTTTTATTCCATTAATTTGATATTTTTATGGATTTTAACATGTATTCAATCATTTTGATTACAGTTATGTCCATGAGCAGCTAAACACCTTTTTCCGAGGTTAAGACCAAGAATATGATTACTCTTGTTATGAATGAACTTGGTTTTAATTATTTATCATATTTGGTTGATTACTTATCTTTTTTATCACTATTTTAAGTATTTTCGACCCTTATAATACATCCATTGTCATCTTGTGATCCCGAAAGTAGGAACAAGATGATAGAACGTGGGGTAAATAAAATAGGATTGTAATCTTCTACAAAATGATGTTATAATTTACATTTAGGATAGAAATATACCTATGTGACCTATTTTGTTAACTTACGGGATTAAATATTAATGCATTTTACTTAGTTTCAAATTCCCTCTCAATGATGTAGTTGTGGATTTAAGTTAGATAGGTGATTAGAGGCTCGAAAGACCATAATCATAATATCAACCCCGTGAATCAACAACCAAGATAAGTAACATGACCAATGAAGTTCAATAGCATAGTATGGTTGTTAGCAGAGTATTAACCATGGATTTCTCCTCATTGATTGTCCAAGGCCTTTAATTTACTGTATTGTTAAGTTTACTTTATTTTCAACTTCCAACTCTCTTGGTTATCTTTCCACCAACAAAATCTCAATAGTTAAACATGAATTAGATAGTTGTTAACACAAGTCCCTGTGGGATATATACTTGTCTTGTAAAATCCCACTTTGCTACTTGGTGGGACCACGTACACTTGCGTATGCACTTGGGTGCAATAAGTTTTTTACGTCGTTGTCGGGGACTTGTAAATAGGCAACTATTTTATTTTTAGTTTTGCTATATTGAGTTGTACATAGTTTAGTATTTTTTCTTCTTATTGTCTTTTACATTTCTGTCACACTTTGTGATATGTCAACCTAGGATAGATGGTTTGCAAGTGATTATGAGTCTTGTTAATTTTGTGAAGGACACCGCCGAGAGGGTTATTGTCAAAATTTTTAGGGAAGCGAGTGGTTGGGAGTTTTACTAGATGTGATGGATACTACACAATCTGTAGAGCAGACACAAGCATTTCAGCCATTTAGCTATTATTTTTTTCTTGAGATTGATATTGAGAAGGTGAATATGAGTGAGTGTGTTATGGAGGGTGTAAATTTTGAAGTGGAATTGGTTGGGTCTCATTCAAAGCACTTTTATACATTATTTTCAGATGATGACATGTCTTTGGAGTCATCTGAAATAGTGTAAGGGTGTGAAGATAAGGAACAAGAATCCTATATTCTTAAATTTGCACCAGACAAGCAACACAAAAACATGACTCACTTCAAGGCCGAGTGGTTTACCATGCAGAATCCATTTCTCGAATCCTTCATCTTTATACCACCACCCTATGAGAGAAGCAAAAAGATGGATTCGAGATTAGGGGTGAAATTTATATCCTCAATGTGGAGAAAAAAGTTAATGTGGGTCATGCCATGACACTAAATCAAGCGCTACATAGGAGGCAACCCCAGTTAAGGTAGGTATTTATTTTTGAGTATTTTAGTTTTTACTTCATGTAGTTTTTTGTTTTTCTTGAGTCACAGGTTTATGGAAAGTCTGAGTGCTGAAAACCTGAGCTAAAGAGAATGGTGAAGACTGAGTGTGGGGTCCCGGACCTTCTTAATGATAAAAAATCCTACTAGCTAGGCCTAGAGGCCTCATGGAGTATTTCTATCCCTACATTTAATTTTACTTTGGGGACAAAGTATATATTTAAGTGTGGGGTGGGTAAATTTCCATTGTTTCGGGTAAAGTAATGCAGTAGTTCTTAATTTCTAGTTGTTTTTTTCTAGTTTTGGGTAAATTAGAAAAAGAATTACAAAAAGATTTTCTCTTTTTATTTTTTATCTTATTTGGGTTAGTCTAGTGGGTACACACTTCATCCATCCCGTGGTTGTTCTTTTAAGTTTTTTTCCACCGGGGGGCCTCTTGAAACCATTACCCTTTTTCTTTTTGGGAGTATTTTTTAGTTTTTATTCTAGGAATGAGTAAGAATTTCTTGTTGATTATATGTGTGATTACATGATACAAGTGGTTTTGGTTGTAAAATCATGTTGATTATTAGAATTACTACTTTGAGACTCCTACGCTCATTATTATGAATCTTGTAGTTTTTAGATTAATGTTGCATTCATGTTATTGTTTGGTTAAAAGTTTATAAAGATCCTACTTGAGTTGAACATGTGCCGTGTGTGATGTAAGGTTGTTGTGTATCCCTTGTTCCATTTGACGCTAAAATTTGCCTGGTGTTTGTGTAAAGCGAAATAAAGAGTGTGGGTTTAGGAAATGATATAGGAATTTCCTTGATAACCATGCTTCTGACACGAACCAAACCAAGGTCTAGTCGTGTCGGGTGCCTCAAGTCCAACCGGGACCAAAAACCACCCCTAATACCCAACCATAACTGTGCTACAACCTATGTCATATGAATTCCGAACATATAACAAGATAGAACAATTATAATTGAAAGACAATAATAAAATCCATAACCAACCAACCATCCAACCAAATACCCAACCGTTGTCAGCCCTAATACCAGTACCAATGCCAAGGCTGACACCAATACCGACACTGCCCATGCCTATATTTGTCACACAAAGCCCCTAACAGAATACAAAGAAAATTCAGTCAGGACATACCCCCGACCATAGCCAAAACCAAAGATCAATAAATATACAAATGTATGAAAAGATATCCATAGCATAAAATGGAGTCTTCCGTAGTATGGAAGCTCACCACTTCAGTTTGTCACAAAATTGTCCCCGAATCCAATCATTGAACAAGAGGAGTAGTATGGCCGATTCCTAAATTATGTGGGGATACAGTGCCCGAAGACTGGTTAGCGGGTGAACGCTAGCATGTACTCAGTAATAAGGATAAAGTAATTCCATTATTCAAAACCAAAGTAAATAACCATGTGCAAATACATACATACATATATACCATGCCGGGAAAGCAAATCGAGTTTAGCATGCATTTAAAAATTTAACTTAGGTTGTAAAGCTTGGCCATCCTAAAATGACCCACGGGCTATATAGGACCAGTGATACCCCCTGAATGAGCCCTAGTGCATGTATCCAAACAAATTAAAGATATCATAGGGGCTGGGGATTACTGTGTACCCTTCACCCTATATGATATATATATACAAGTATAACTTAGGGGATTCTCATTTACCCTGCAAGTATATGGTCAATATGACCAACCCTCATGTTGGCAAACATGAGTTTCTAGTGTCCGTCCATCGAACTCAGAACTTCACGGTCAGCTATCATACCCCACCATTATTACCTAATTAATAACTTTAGCACATAACCAAACCACCTATTCCAGGAGTTAATCACCAAGGCATTATGAAGTGGTATCATAAAACCGACTATAGCAAGCAATGTCATTAGCCAATGCTGAGGGGATTCCCATGTATCCAAGAGGATTTCCAATCAATCAAAACCATGGCCACTAAGGCCCTTTTTCAACCATTTAAAACCATTCAAACCAATTTAAGTTCCATTACCATATCATGCAATGGAAAGTTTTCAATGAAGTCAAACTATGTGACAAAACCATTCTCATAGGAATTTAACAAACATGTAGAGGGCATATAGTTTCCAAAACCAAAACCAAGTATCAATTAACCATTCCCATGAAACCACAAGTCAAATAATAATTATAACATGAAAACCATAAGTAAAAATATGGGAAAACATTATCAAACCAAGAACTACAAAAACCCCCAACATATATTTTAAAACCCAAAACATACAACAATAATACCTTGAAAACCATCCAAGAAAACATGCTTTTAGTTTGAACTAGCAATGAGGGGGAGTAACATGCCTTAGATACAAAATAATGTAGAGATATTTACTCTTGGAAGCCCCTAATTGAATCACCTTAAGGAAACCCTAGCCCTTTCTTAAACCAAAAGCTTGAGAGAGATTTGAGAGAGTATAAAGTGTGTTTGATTGAGAATAATAGGGTAAATGAAGTCTCTAAAGTGTTTTAAATTGTAGGGGTTATAATAAGTTATCAGGGGAAATGTACAAAATACCCTCAGCTTAAAAGCTATAAAAATAACACAAGCGGGTACAGTTTGGACCCCCTCACCCGTATCCAATCATACAAGTAGTACCCCTAACTCGTACCCTAGGCAGAAAGTTGGACTACAATTCTTTCCAACATACAAATTCATGGCCTAACTCATATAAACATCATATGATTAGTACCCTATAGTCATACCCTAGGCAGTACATGATCAAGAATGTACTCTGTTTAATATATGATTACCCCTACTCTCACATACTATCTCCATACAACTCCTATGGAGTCTTGTCGTACCTTGGACAGAAAATGACCTAGAACATACTATTTATCATATGAATTGCGATCTTAAGTCATTAGCATAACATACGACTAGTATGCTTGAGTCGTATAGTTCCTAGAGAGTTCAAAAACTCAAGAAATTTCCAAGAGAAGAAACCCAGGGTGTTTTAATTCTCCCCCACTTGGATCATTCATCCTTGAATGATGGAACGAGGAGGTACAAGAACTATTTACACCCCAACACCTTGACTCTGACCTTTAACTAACTTAGAATACAAAGATACAAGGAAATCAATTTTTCCTCTAACTAAGTTAGAAAACAAAAGTATGTTTAATAACACATACCTTCCGCATGAATGTCAGAGCAAAAAATAGGAACAGATACTTAGAAGTCATGTCCTCTTTAGCTTCCCAAGTAGCCTCTTCAACCTTGTGGTTCCTCCATAGAACCTTTACTGAAGCGACGTTCTTGGTCCATAACCAATGAACCTGCGGATCCAAGATCTCAACCGGGACCTCCTCATAAGACAAAAAATCTAAAATACAAATATCTTTGATAGGCACGAATTGAGATGGATCACCTATACATTTCCCTAACATGGAGACATGGAATACCAGGTGAATGGATATTAAACTAGAAGGCAGCTCCAACTCATACGCAACATTGCCAATCCTTATCAAAATCAAGTATGAACACACATACTAGGGACTGAGCTTCCCCCTCTTACCAAACTGCATTACTCCTTTCATAGGAGACACCTTCAAGAATACCCTATCCCCAACCTCAAACTCTAACTCTCCTTACATCACATCCATATAGAACTTTTGGTGACTTTGGGCAGCCTTAAGTCTATCCCAAATCATCTTAACCTTCTCCATGGCTTGGTGAACCAAATATGGGACAAACATATCTGTATCGCTAAGCTCGAACCACCCAATAGAAGACCTATATATCCTACCATACAATGTTTTAAATGGAGTCAACCTAATTCAAGAGCGGTAGCTATTGTTGTAAGAAAACTCTATAAGAGGTAAGTGCTAAACCCAATTACCACCATAGTCAATCACACAAGCATAAACATATCCTCCAATATTTGAATAGTTATTCTGCTTGCCCATCCGACTGCGGGTGGAAAGCAGTACTCCGACTCACCTTAGTCCCCAAGCCTTTCTGAAATGACCGCCAAAAGTGAGATAAAATTGTGTACCATAATCCCAAATGATAGAAACAGGAACCCCATGCCACTTCACAATCTCATGGAGATACAACCTTAAATAATGCTCAGCCCAGAAGTTAATCCTTACTGGCAAAAAGCGAGTCGACTTCGTCATCCTATTGACGATGACCAAAACCAAATCAAATTAATTCCAATATCGAGAAAGACCGATAATTAAATCCATGTTGATCACTTCCCATTTCCACTCTGGCGACTCAATTTCTTGATACAAACCTTCGGGCCTTATGGGCTCAATCTTCACTGTTGACACACTATGCACTTGGCCATAAAATTTTCCACATACCTCCTCATATTGTTCCACCAATACATCTTATTGAGGTCATGATACATTTTTATTGAACCAGGATGAACAACATAGCACGACTTATGCACCTCAGCCAAGATCCTTTCTCGCAAATCATCGATGTTGGGAAAACATAATATCCCTTAGTACTGCTAAGTACCTTCACCACTAATCTCAAAGTCCATCACCTTCTTCCTAATAAATTTACCCTTGATCCTCATCATCACCGGATCTAACACTTGCTTCCGCTAAATTTTAGCACCAGAGATGACTGTGCCATTTTCTAAACGAACACACCACAATCTTGAAAGTCCAAGAGACGAACTCCAAGGTTCGCAAAATGATGAATATCCTTCACCATTTCCCATTTCTCCTTATCCACTTGATCTAGACTCCCTATGGATAACCTACTAAGAGCATTAGCAACCACATTCTCCTTACCTAGATGGTAGTGAAGACTTATTTCATAATCCTTGAGTGTCTCAAGCCATATCTTTTGCCTGAGGTTAAGCTCTTTTTGAGTAAATACATACTGCAGGCTCTAATGATTAGAAAAAATATCCACATGCACTCAATACAAATAAAGACACTAGGTTTTGAATGCGTACACCACAACTAATAATTCTAAATCATGAGTCAAATAATCCCTCTCATGCACCTTCAACTGCCTAGAGGCATAAGCTTCACCTTGCTAAGTTGCATCAAAATGTAACCACACCCCACACGGAATGCATCACAATAGAACACAAACCCATTAGTACATTCAGGCAAAGTCAAAACCGGAACAAAAGTTAGCTTATCCTTCAGGTTTTTGAAACTACCCTCACAAGAATCAAACTATAAGAACTTTACCTTCTTCTAAGTCAATTTAGTAAATGGAGAAGCTATAGAAGAAGAAATCTCCACAAACCTCCTATAGTAGCCAACAAAACCTAAGAAACTCTGAATATTGGTTGGCGTCATAGGTTTAGGCCACTTCCTAGCCATTGCAACCTTTTGCAAATCTACCATGATCCCTTCACTAGAAATGATATGCTCCAGAAAAGTGACAGTGTTCAACCAGAATTAATATTTCAAAAATTTGGCATACAACTGCTGCTCTTTCAAAGTATGCAATACCACACGAAGGTGATCGGCATGATCCTCCTCACTCGTGGAGTACACTAGAATATCATCTATGAACATAATGACAAGCAAATCCAGAAACTAACGGAAGACCCTATTCATCGAATCCATGAATACCGCCGGTGCATTGGTCAACCCAAAAGACATTAGCAGGAACTCATAATGCCCATATCAGGTACAGAAAGTGGTCTTAGAGATATCCATCTCCCTAATCTTTAACTAATGATACCTGGATCAAAGATCAATTTTAGAGAGAAATTCAGCATTCTGCAACTGATCAATCAAATTATCTATTCTTGAAAGGGGATACTTATTCTTTATCGTAGCCTTATTCAACTGCCGATAATCAATACACATTCAAAGAGAACCTTCTTTCTTACACACGAATAACACTGGTGCTCCCCACGAGAAATACTATGATGGATGAAATCTTTATCTATAAGATCCTTTAATTGCTCCTTAAGTCCTTCAACTCAGCCAGAGCCATTCTATTCAGAGGAATAGAAATCGAATGAGTGTTTGGAAAAAAATCAATCCCAAACTCAATCTCCCTATCAGGAGGAATACAAAGAAGTTCATAAGGGAAGACCATAGGATATTCATTTACCACAGGGATAGAATGCAAAGAAAAACCCTTCGAGTTAGAATTTTTAACCCGAACTAGATGATAGAGACACCTCTTGGAGATTATTCTCCTAGCTCTAATATACGACGTGAACTTTCTCTTGGGATCTAGGGAACCACCCTCTCACTCAATAACCAACTCATTAGGGAATTTAAAGACAACCTTATGGGTCCGACTATCTAAGAAAACATAGAATGAGTGCAACCAATCCATCCCTAATATGATATTTAAATAGATTCACCAAAGTTTCTTTACTACCAACAGATACCAAACACCCCAATAGACTCTTTTGGTAATCTCAGAGTCACCTGTGGGGTATAAATAGGAAAATGGTCCAAAACATACTCCAGACCAAAACCAAAATACACAGTACAAATGGGGTCACATAAGAGAGAATGGACCCAGAATCAAGTAAATAGTACAAATCATGGGAATAGAGTTTTAACATACCAATCACGATATTAGGTGATACCTCAGAATCTTGTCGGGTAGTGAGAGCATAAAGACGGCTCCAACCAGTGTAAGAGCCAGATGGTGCACCCTATGGGTTCGAAGATAAAGAAGATGCAATTGGAATCATATTTTCCCCCGAAGTATCAGATCTAAGGCTAGCCCCTAATCGTGACAACGGTGATTAAGTGACCACAAGCTAACCGATAAGATGGTACCTGCTATGAGCACTAAATAAAATAATGATAATAGACATGCTCGAAAAATAATTGATAAGGCCATAAGGGTTTAATTACTAAAAATACAACTGAATTCACAAGTCTAAAAACCACTGTCAAGACTGATAAAGCTGATAAAACTAACTGACTGTCTGAATATCTGAAAAGCCTCTAACTGACTAACTGTGGAGTTGATGGGACAAACCCCCAACTAACTCCAGCTGACTATAATAAAGGAATACTAAAATAAATAAATAAAAAATAAAATTGTCCTTAAAGGATGAGGACTCACAACTGTTATTGCTGCTGTAATGCTGAACTATCTAAGTGCGGTCAGGAAACTGTACGTTTAAACCTATGATATAGACATCAAAGTGCAAGGAAATAGATGCGACTATTACCTTGAATGTACTGGTATATGAGATAAGGTTAGGCTGAAATGCATGGGTTAATTTTACATGAATATAATAACTGACTGAATAGCATGAGATAACTGAGTATGAATGCATGAAAATTGAAATACTAAGAATACAAGACAAAGAATATATTATTTTTGAAATAATCTATAAAATAAATTATTGATATATGATAACTAAATAACTAGAAATCTGTATGAGATGGTTAAGAAAACCTGAACTAAATAGTGTACGAAACACAGAACTGAGACTATGGGAGGTATCATCTAATCGGCATGCCCCAATTTAAGATAATTAGGGTCCAAACTATAACCCCAGTTGAAAAGGTGTCAGTACCGTGCCACAGGTACTAACATTAGCCATGTGGATCCACTAAACTGGTGTTTCGAAGGACTAAAGACTAACCCTATACTAGCAGGAAACTCATGAGATATGTTTCAACCCTAAAAAGGCAAGAAGACATCTAAAACCTATGCTGACTACGTAGTTTTGTAACTCAGAGATTTCTACTAAGGGTCAAACCCTAAACTGGCAGGAATGCCCCCATCCTTGGGATTTGCTCGGTGTTGAATCCTACTCCCTACTGAATGACACTGCTTAATGAACTGAACTAAGCTTAACTGAATAAACAAATGATCATAATAACTGACTGAATGATAATGCTCATGGTATATCTAAAATCATTTTAAAGATACTAAAATTATGTAAACAACTAAGTATCTAATGTTCACAACCCACCATCACTGGAAGAAAATAATGATAAGGACATATAAAAACTTTGGAAACCATGATAGAGAATCATTATTCAAAATCCATTGCTTTGGCATTTCATCAAACACATGGAGATTAAGACTTTTACATGGGGATGCTTTTAAACATGATGAGATAGCATGATTACATGAAAAAAACCATAATTTGAGGGTTTATCCTGAATTTCATTATAATGATACGGGAACTACAATATTCAAATCATACTATAATCCATTCCACTTGAAAACAATTATAATATTAACTTAAAATTGAAATAAGAAGATGTTCACGGAGATAGTTCAACATAATCATTTAAAAACTCAAAATTTGAATTTTAAAAGGGATTCTTGGATTCCATGGGTGAAAAGAACCCATTAATAAACAGCACACATACCTTAAACCTAAATCTTGAAAGAGAAACACCAATCTCGATGCTTTCTATAATATTCTTGGATTGGGAAACTTGAATTCTTAGTTTTCTTAGAGAGAAAGTAATGGAATTTAATGATCTTGGGGGAGGAGAAGATTTGTTTTTGAGAGAAAATTAGAGAAGATGGGAAAATAATGCCCTAACTGAAGCTTTAAGTCATGGATTTACAAACTGGGTTGAGGAGAAAAGACATAATTACCCTTCAGACATTTAAATTGATAACTGGAATGCGGATTAAAGGCTCACCGCGACACGTTGAGGGATCCATCGCTATTATGACTGTGATACGGACCTATCGCGATGAGCTGCTTGAATAGTGATCCAAACATGACCCAATCCTCATCCAAAAAATCTGAAACTTCTTCGAGACATGCTCCTTACACGCCTAAACATGAATTAACTCAAAAATCAACATCTCAAGGTCCGGAAGACCAATTTAAAAATCCATAAATTTAAGGGGCCATAAAATGACTAAGTACCCAATACTTAGTAAGATTTTCAGGCTTTAAGCCTCTTATGCATGCAACTAGGAGTTGAACTGAACTATGAATAGTATGGGGTATTACAATATCTCCGCCATGGGAACATTCATCCTCGAATAAGATTGATTAGGCTGAGAGTTCTAAACTTAGGCAATTGAGAGCACATACTGAACATGCACAATAGGAAACATGATTACATGATTGATTCTGAAACATAATACATGACTAAACTGAATTCATGAATGCATGCAATGATAGGAGTATGATCACATAGTTGGAACTGAGAATGGAGAAGATATAATATAAGGAAAATTGTTGCCTTAAGCTGAGTATGAGTTTGCGGAGAAAAGATAAGGGTACTTGGTACACATATTTGCCTCTACTTCCCAAGTGGCTCCCTCAACGGACTAAATTGACCACAAAACTTTGACTAAAGGAACTTCTTTGTTCCTTAGCATACGGAGCTGACGATCAAGGATCTCAACCGGGATTTTTTCGTAAGAAAAGCTATCCTAAACATCTACCTTCTCTGCCGGAATAACAATCATTGGATCACCAATACCCTTCTTTAATAAAGAAACATAAAACACTGGATGCACTGATGCTAAATTTTCAAGAAATTCAAGCTCATAAGTTACCTTTCCAAAATGACCCAAAATTCTGTAAGGGCCAACATATCGAGCACTAAGCTTCCCCTTCTTGCCAAATTTCTTCACTCCCTTCATGGGTGAGATATTCAAATACACCAAATCCCAAACTTCAAACTCAAGATCCCTTCTCCTCATATCTGCATAGGATTTCTGATGGATTTGGTCCATCTTAAGCCTCTCCCTAATCAACTAAACCTTCTTCATTACATCAAACACCGAATCTGGTCCTATCAAAGTAATCTTACCAACCTCAAACCAATTAATAGAAAACCGACATCTTCTCCCATAGAGATCCTCATACGAAGCCATCTGAATACTAGAGTGATAATTGTTATTGTAGGAAAACTTGATCAAAGGTAAATGATCATCCCAACTACCCTTGAAATCAAGAGCACACGTCCTCAACATATCCTTTAGGGTTTAAATAGTCCTCTCTGTCTGACCATCTTTTTGAGAATAAAAATCTATATTGAGATAAACTTGGGTACCAAGACCCTTCTAAAAATCCTTCCAAAAGTGAGAGGTAAACTGCATACCTCTATCTGAAATGATAGAAAATACGACTCCATGCAACCTAACCAACTCTCTAATATAGATCTTGGCGTAGTCCTCAGATGAATAAGAAGTATGAACTGGTAAGAAATGAGATAATTTGGTCTTTCTATCTACAATTACCCATATCAAATTATTCTGACGATGTGTACGAGGCAAACCCATCACAAAATCTATATTCATATCTTCCCACTTCCAAGTGGGAATGCTAAACTCTTGCAACATACCACTAGGCCTCTGGTGCTTAACCTTAACCTGCTGATAATTAGAACACTTAGCTATAAACTCTGTAATATCCCTCTTCATACCACTCCACTAATAGATTTCCTGCAAATCATGGTACATCTTAGTGGCTCCTGAGTGTAAAGAGTAATGTGCACCTTAATCGTAATACACTATCTCCCTCTTGGGAGAAAACCTCTACTTTGTGATCTCTAACTTATTCTTTCAACTTAACCAAACTGAAATCCCTATCTAGCTTTTCTTTCACTTCAGCAATCAAAGAAGATTTTGAACCATTCTGAACCTATATACTACCCTCAGCTGAATCAACCAACTGAACACCTAATCTAGCAAGCTGGTGAACCTCTCTGACTAACTTCCACTTATCATCCTCAACATGAGCAACACTACCCATAGACAATCTACTATGGATGTCTACCACTATATTGGCCTTGCTTGGATGATACAACACACTCATATCATAATCTTTTAACAACTTAAGCCACCTTCTCTGACGAAGATTTAAATCCTTCTGTGAAAACACATACTGTAAACTTTTATGATCAGTGAACACATCAAAATGAACTCCATAAAGATAATGCCTCCTAATTTTGAAGACAAAAACAATAGCTGCCAACTCAAGATCATGGGTAGGGTAATTATTTTCATGGGGTTTAAGTTGTCTAGAGGCATAGGCTATGAACTTACCTCTCTACATCAACACATAACCAAGACAAACTCTGGAAGCATTGCAGAAAATAACAAACCCATCTGAATGATCTAGCAAGTCAAGACAGGGGCTGAGGTGAGGTGAGTCTTCAACTCCTAAAAACTCTTCTCTCAACAATTTGACCTCTGAAACTTGACTTTCTTATGAGTCAATCAAGACATGAAGATGAAATAGACAAAAACCCTTTAATAAACTATCGGTAATAGCCTGCCAAACCCAAGAAACTCCTGATATCTGAAGGAGGGATGAGCCTAGGCCAGTTTTTTTACTGATTCTGCCTTTTAAGGTTAAACTCTAATACCATCACCGGAAATAATATATATAAGAAAAGTTATTGATCTTAGCCAAAACTTGCACTTTCTAAATTTGGTAAACAACTAATAGGTTTTAAGAGTCTGCAATATGATTATGAGATAGTCTGTATGATCATTTTCACTATGGGAATAAATAAGAATATCATAAATAAAGACAATGATGAACATGTCCAAGTACTGCTTGAACACTCTGTTCATCAAGTCCATGAAAGTTGTTGGGGCATTTGTTAGTCCAAAAGACATAACTAGGGATTCGAAGTGACCAACCGAGTTCTGAAGGCTATCTTCAAAATGTTACATTCCCTGAATCTGAGCTGATAATAGACATAACTAAGGTCTATCTTAGAGAAATAATTGGCACCCTGAAGTTGGTCGAACAAGTCATTTATCTTGGGGATCTTGCTAATGACCTTGTTCAACTGACGATAATTGATGCACATTCAGAGTGAACCATCTTTCTTATGCATGAAAAGGACTGGAGCGCACCATGGGAAAACATTGGTCCTGATGAATCCCTTATCTAAGAGATCTTTCAACTATTCTTTCAACTCTTTTAACTCAGCTAGAGCTATTTTGTAGGGCGGAATAGAGATAGGTTAGGTATCTGGAAGGAGATTTATTCTGAATTCAATTTCTCTTTTAGGAGAAACTCCGAGAAGATCTTCAGGTACCATATTTGGAAATTCCCTTACTACGAAAAACAACTCGAGACTTGGGGTCTCAGAACTAGATTCTTTGACTTGAACAAGATGGTAAACACACCCCTTAGATATCATACTTCTTGCCTAAAGATATGACATAATTTGACCCCTAAGTACTAAAGTATTACCCCTCCATTCCATGACTGATTCGTTAGGAAACTAAAACTGAACGACTCTATTTCTACAATCAACTGAGGTGTAACATGAGTGGAGCCAACCTATGCCAAAAATGACATCAAAATTAGTAATACTTCATAAGATCAACTAAAGTGATTTTCTGTGATATTGTAACCAGGAAATTTCTATATACCCGTTCGACTATGATAGATTTACCCACTGGGGTAGACATTGTGAAAAGATCTACTAATGTTTTGGTACTGACACCAAAATTAACAGCTATATAAGGGATTACAAAAGGAAGTGAGGCTCCGGGATCTAGTAGAATATAAATATAATGATGAAAAACCATGTAACATACCAGTAATCATATCAGGAGAACTTTCCTGATCCTGTTGGGGCTGAAGTGCATATAGACTATTCTAACGTTGTCTATTGGTGGCACTGGAGGTAGCGCCCTGCTGAGTCAGGAAACTAGTTAGAATTGGAGGACGACTGTGCTGACTCTGCTGACCAACCTGAGGATGTTTTTTGACTTTGTGGATTGGCTTTCCACACACAAAATAGACATCACTACCATCTATGCACACACCCTGATGATTTCTACCATATTTCTAGCAAAGTGGATTAGTACAACCACTGTTTATATTACCCTGGGACTTGGAGCCTGGTGCACTATCCCGACTGTTATTTTTGAGTTTTGGTACAGGTGCACTAGCTGCAGATAGAGCTGGGGTTGAAAATTTCTGACAGAACTGAGAATGGTTACCACTTTCTGACCTTGGCTGGGAAAAGTTAAAGCTACCTATTCTAGCCCTCTTATTCTCTCCCTCTGTCCTTAATCTTTTGTTCCTTAATTTGTTGAGCATGAACCATAAGACTAGATAGCTCCATCTACTTAATCAACATAGCAGGCCTACACTCATTGACCACACAATCAGCTACACCAAAAATAAACTTACTTATTCTAGACCTATAATCAGCTACCATCGAAGGTGCATACCTCACCAATTGAGTAAACTTAAAGGAGTATTCCTTCACACTCATATTACCCTAATTCAAATTAATAAACTCCAAAAATATGCTTCCCTCAACTCTAATAGAAAGAACCTGTCTAAAAAGGTTGTGGTAAACCCTCCTACTCTACAGGCCCTGCCTCAGCACCCCTATTATCCTTTTACTACTTATACCATATATGAGCTACATTCTGCAACTGATAAGTAGCCAACTCTACATTCTCACTCAAAGTGACACCTATTATCTTAGTCACCTTCTGAACCATATCAAGAAACTCTTGCAGATCCTCCTCAGACTTGGATCCCGTAAACAAAGGGGGATTCATTCGAGTGAAATACCAAATCATAGTTGTAGTTGTATTTGCCACTAGGTTAGCTGGGGAAATAATCTGCTGGTTATTCTAAGTAGCTATTGAGTGAGCTAAGGTAGTGAATGCAGCTCTGATCTCAGCGGGAGAGATATAATCATTCAAGGGATTTTCCTAAACAGGCAGAGGTGTGGGCTGATTTCTATTTCTTCTTTCGTTTTTTTTTTTGGGAGGAATTATCTGTAAACGAAAGGAAGAACGATTCAGAAAGATATTTTTAAATATAGCTTATGCTCATTTGCATAACATAAATACTAAAATAAGGGAAAATTTTCCTAAAACATCTCATAGCTTCCTTTTCATAAGTGAGGCTCACTTCACACCCATGCACAAGACTTTACTCAATGCGGCTTTCAGACTCCCTTGGAAACTGTAAAACCTTAGGCTCTGATGCCAAGTTTTGTCACAAAACGAGGCTATCCCCTAGTCAGGACAATGATTCTTACATCACAAGTGACCACAAGATAACCCATAAGTTGTAACCTGCTGTGAGCATTGAATAATATAATAATAATAGACATGCACAAAAAATAATTGATAAGGCCATAAGGTTTTAAATACTAAAAATACAACTGAATTCACAAATCTGAAAACATCTTTCAAGACTGATAAAGATGATAAAACTAACTAACTGTCTGAAAAGCCTCTAACTGACTGACTGTGAAGTTGATGGGACAAAACTCCAACTAACACCAACTGGCAATAATAAAGGAATATAAAAATAACTGAATGAAAGATAAACTTGTCCCCGGAGGATGAGGAGTCACCACTACTGTTGTTACTGTAACACTAAACTATCTAAGCGTGGCCAGGAAACTGTGTTTCCAAACCTATGATATAAGACATCATAGTACAAAGAAATGTAGGCAATCAGTACCTTGAATGTATTGGTATATGAGAAGAGGTTAGGCTGAAATGCATGGGTTAACTGTATATAAATATAATAACTGATTGAATAGCATGAGATAACTGAGTATGCATGCATGAAAACTAAAATACTACGAATGCAAGACTAAGCATATATTGTTTATGAAATAATCTGTAAACTAAATTATTAATATCTGATAATTGAATAACTAGAAGTCTATATGCTCTGGTCAAACAAACCTGAACTGGATTCTATACTGAACACTGAACTGAGAGTGTGGGAGGTATCATCTGACCGACATGCCCCAATTTGAGTTGATTGGGATCCAACCTGTAACCCTAGTTAGAAGGGTGCCAGTAATGTGCCATGGGTACTAACACTGGCTGTGTGGATCCATTAAATTAGTGTCCCAAAGGACTAAAAAGTAACCCTATACTGGCAGAAAATGCATGAGATATGTGTTGACCCTAAGCTGGCAGGAAGACATCTCAAACCTATGCTAGATACGTAGTTTCGTAACTCAGGGATGCTACTAAGGGTCAAACCCTAAACTGGCAGGAATGCCCCCATCCCTAGGTTCACTTGGTGCTGAATCCTACTCCTAACTGAATGGCACTATTTAATGGACTAGACTAAGCTTAACTGAACAAACAATTGATCGTAATAACTAACTGAATGATAATGCCTATGGTATATCTGAAATCATTCTGAAGATACTAAAATTATGTAAACAACTAGGTATCGAGTGTTTATAATCCACCAGCACTGAAAGGAAATAACGATAAGGACATATACAAGCTTTGAAAACCATGATACGGAATCATTATTCAAAATCCATCACTTTGGTATTTCATCAAACACATGGAGATTAAGAATTTTACATGGGGATGCTTTTAAACCTTATGAGATAGGATGATTACATGATAAAACCCATAATTTAAAGGTTTATCCTGAATTGCATGAACATGCTACAGGAACAACAACATTCAAAACATACTATAATCCATTCCACTAAAAAACAATTATAATCTTAACTTGAAATTGAAATAACAAGATATTCACGGATATAGTTCAACATAATCATGTAAAAACTCATAATTTAAATTAAAAAAGGGATTCTTGGACTCCATGGGTGAAAATGGCCCATAGATGAATATCACACATACCTTAAACCCCTAAGCTTGAAAGAGAAACACAAATCTTGATGCTTTCTTAAATGTTCTTGGATTGGGAAACTTAAATTATTGGTTTTCTAGGAGAGAAAGTAATGGAATTTAATGATCTTGGGGGAGGTAAGGGTTTGTTTTTGATACAAAATTAGAGAAGATGGGCAAATAGTACCCTAACTGAAGCTTTAAGTCGTGGATTTACTAATTGGGTTGAGGGGAAAAGATATAATTGGCCCTTAGACATTTAACTTCATAATTGGAATGTGGATTACAGGCTCACCACAATGTGATGAGGGCTCAATCGCTATTATGACCGCGACGCAGCCCTATCGCGATGAGCTGCTAGAATCTTGATCCAAACATGACCCAATCCTTGTCCAAAAAATTCAAAACGTCTCCGATACATGCTCCTTACACCCCTAAACATAAATTAACTCAAAAACCAATATCTCAGGTTTGGGAAGACAAATTTAAAAATCCTCAAAGTTTATGGACTTTAAAATGACTAAGTCCCCAACACTTAGTGAAATTTTTAGGCATTAAACTTCTTATGCATACAGCTAGGAGTTGAACTGAACTCAGAATAGTATGGGGTATTACACCAAGAAACCATACCTATAGGACAGTTTCTAAGTATGTTTCCTAGCAGACCACAGTTGAAGCATCTATCCCTTCCCTCATCACAGAAACCCTGATGTATTCTACCACAAAACCTGTTGGGAGGATTTGATAGAGCTGAATGAGCACCACTAGCCTAATATGATGGATCTGACTGAGCTCTACTAGCCTGAGATTGGACACTCTATGCCCTAAAATTATAGCCACCATGAAAGTGTATATCACCCTATGACTTTGGGTAGGGAGCACTAGCTGTCGATTAAGACACAAAATTGCCCCACTTCTTATTAGGCCAATTACCACCATCCCTATCACTCTGTTTTTGGCCACCACCCTTCTTAAAGAATCCAAACTTCTTTCCCTTCCTCTCCCCTAACTCAGCCTGCTTCTTCTTCTCTTTCTCTACCTATTGCATGTACATAACTAACCTGGAGATATCCATGTCCTTGATCAACAAAGTAGCTTTACTTTCCAAAATCAAGCCTCAGGACAAATCAAAAGCAGACTTCCTCATCCTAGCCTCATACCAAAAACCAACTCTGGAGCATACCGCAACAACTGATGAAACTTTAAGGCATACTCCTTAATTGACATCTTACCCTATTTTATATTAACAAACTCTTTCATTTTTGCTTCCCTCAACTCCTAAAGAAAGAAGCATCCACAAAAGCATTAGAAAAATCCTCCCACAGAGATGACTCAACATCATCACCCCTTGACTAATCCCATTTCTCATACCACTAGTATGCTACTTCTTTAAGTTGGTAGGCAGCAAACTCCACGCCCTCTGCATTCGTGGCATGCATAACACGAAAGATGCTTTCCATTTCATCCAAAAAAATATGAGGATCCTCCTCAACCTTAAAACCCGTAAAGTTTAGAGGGTTCAATCTCATGAACTGGCCAATCCTTGTGGCCTCAGAAGACAGAGTAAAAGAAAGCCACGCTTAGATTGAGTAGCTACCAACTGTGCCAATATCTGAATGGACTGATGAAACTTGGCATTCATCACTTCTGACTGAGGTGTTTGAGATAGACTAGAGGGAATCAGTGGAACTCTAGAAGGAAAATTTTACTAGACCCTTAGAATGGGTATGGATCCCATGAGTTGAGTGTGACCCATCAACATTGTCCCTAATTGGGATAGAGGAGTTTTCGTAAACTTTAAATCATCAAGCCATAATCTGAAAATCCAACAAACAGTAATTAGAGTAGAATTCGGGACCTTAGACTCTAAAACTCTAAAAAAGAACACGAGAAAGATAAACATTCCAAAATTCCTTGTAGCCACTCCCTAATGAGTGTGGTTTTCTACACACCCTTAAAACAGACTCTACTCGACACGGCTTTATGGACTCCCAATTGACCATGAATCGGGGGCTCTAATACAAATCTGATATGAATAGAACTAGGGCCTAATCATGTAGGGTGCCTCCAGTACAATCGAGACCAGAGACCACCCCTAATACCCAACCATAACAACCCTGCAACCTATATCGGATGAATTCTGAATATATAAAAAGATAGAATAATTATAATTGAAAGACAATAATAACATCCATAACCATAACCATAACCAACCAAACATCTAGCCAAATATCCAACCAATGTCAGACCAGTACCAGTACCAATGCTAAGGCTAACACCAATACCGACACCGCTCATTATCATAGTAGTCACACAAAGCCTCTAACTGAATACAAAGAACATCTGATTGGTACATTCCACCGACCATAGAAAAAACCAAAGTACAAGAAATAAACAAAAGTATGAAATGATATCCATAGTATGAAATGAAGTCTTTCGGAGTATGGAAGCTCACTACTTTAGTCTGTCAAAAAACTATCCTCGAATCCAATCACTAAGTAGAAAGAGTAGTATGATAGGTTCCTGTATCGTGTGGAGATACAACGCCAGAAGATGGGTTAGCGGATGAATGCTAGCATGTACTTAGGAATATGGATAAAGTAATGTCATTATTCAAAACCAAAATAAATAACCATGTACAAACACATATATACATATATACTATGTCGGTAAAGGGAATCGGGTTTAGTATGCATTTAAAAAATTAACCTGGGTTGTGTAGATTGACCATCCAAAGATAGCTCATGGGCTATATGGGTACAGTGTTACCCCCTGAACGAGCTCCAGTGCATGTAGCTGCACAAATTAAAGATATCATAGGGGCTGGGGATTCCCATTTACCCTTTTCCCTCCATTATACATATATACGAGTATAACTTAGGGGCTTCTCATTCACCCCACAAGTATATAGTGACAATGACCAACCCTCATGTCGGCAAACATGATTTTATAGTGTCCATCCATCGGACTCACCTTCACGGTCAGCTATCACACCCCACCATTATTGCCCAATTAAAACCTTTAGCATATAACAAAACCACCAATTCTAAGATTTAATTACCAAGGTATTATGAAGTGGTATCGTCCTACCAACTATAGCTCGCAAGCAATGTCATTAGTCAACACTTAGGATATTCTTATATACCCCATAGGATTTCCAATAAATCAAAAACATGGCCACTAAGGCACCTTTAGAACCATTTAAAACCATTTAATTTAAGTTCCATTACCATATTATGCAATGCAAAGTTTTCAATGAAAGTCAAACTATGTGACAAAACCATTCTCATAGGCATTTTAACAAACATGTCGAGGGCATATAGTTTCCAAAATCAAAACCAAGTATCAATTTACCATTCCTATGCAACCACAAGTCCAAACCATAATTATAACATGAACACCATAACTTAAAACATGGGAAAACATTATCCAACCAAGAATAACCAAATTCCCCAACGTATATTTCAAAACCCAAAACATACAACAGTAATACCATGAAAACATTCTTTTATTTTGAACTAACATTGAGGGAGGAGTATCATAACTTAGATACCAAAGAATACATAGAGATTTACTCTTGGAAACCCCTAATTAAATCACCTTGAGAAAACCCTAGACCTTTCTTGAACCAAAAAATTGAGAGAGATTTTAGTATGTTTAGAGTGTGTTTGATTGAGAATAATAGGGTAAATAAAGTCCCAAAAGTGGATGCCTTTTTGTTTGTGTAATGCACCCACCACTTTTTAGTGGTACATGATGTCGATATTTTCTGGTATGATTGAAGACACCTTGGAGGTGTTTATGGAAGACTTATCTGTGGTCGGTGATTCTTTTGAGCTCTGTATGCTGAATCTTTGTGGGGCGTTGCCGCGGTGTGAAGATTTCAACCTTGTCCTTAATTGGGAAAAATGCCACTTCATGGTGAAGGAGGGAATTATTCTTGGTCACAAAATATTTGCTAAAGGCATTGAGGTAGATAAGGAAAAGGTTGAAGTGATTAAGAAACTACCTCCCCCTATCTCAGTAAAAGGGGTACGTAGTTTTCTCAATCATGCGGGGTTCTACCGTAGATTTATAAAGAACTTCTCAAATATTGCAAAACCACTTTGTAAACTTTTGGAGAAGGAGGATAAGTTCACTTTTGTGATGACTATAGTAAGTCTTTTGAATGCCTTAAGCTGAAACTAGTGGAGGCTATAATTATTGTTTCTCCTAATTGGATGAAGCCGTTCGAGATTATGTGAGATGCCAATGGAGTGGCACTTGGGGTTGTTCCTGGCCAAAAGAAAGAGTAGTTGTTCTATCCAATATATTATGCAAGCAAGTCCCTAAATGGGGCTCAAAAGAATTATACTGTGACTGATCAGGAGCTTCTAGAAGTTATGTATGCTTTTGAGAAGTTTCGGGCATACTTGTTTGGTACCAAGGTAGTGGTGCACATTGACCACTTTGCCTTGAGGTACTTAATGGTGAAGAAGGATGTTAAGCCAAGTTTTATCCGGTGGGTATTTTTACTTTAAGAATTTGACATCGAAGTCAAGGATTGAAAGGAAAGTAAGAATCAGGTGGCAGATCACCTATCCAAACTCAAAGGTAAGTTGGAAGTCAAGGACGAGTTAGAGATTAATGATTCCTTTTTGGATGAGAAAATATTGGCTGCAATGCTCAAGAAAGTACCTTGGTATGTTGACTTCGTGAACTATGTGGTAAGTCAAGTAATGTCGGAGAATCTTTCCTTTCATCAAAGGAAAAATTTTCTCTATGATGTGACATATTATTTCTGGGATGAGCCATATCTGTTTCAGTGGTGTGCTGATGGAATTATTAGGCAATGCATACCAAAAGTAGATATGTTGAGTATACTGGAAGTGATTCATGCTTCCCCAGTTGAAGTTCACCATGCAGGTGATTGGACTATAAGAAAAGTGCTTCAAAGCGGCTACTATTGGCCCTCCTTATTCAAAGATGCCTATGAGTTCATGAAGAGATGTGACCAATGTCAAAGGACAGGATCTATCTCAAAGCACCATGAGATACCAATGTCTAAAATGCTGGAGGTAGAATTATTTGATGTCTGGGGCATTGACTTCATGGGGCCCTTCGTGAGCTCATTTAGTATGAAGTACATAGTGGTTGCCGTCGACTACGTGTCAAAATAGGTCGAGGCAGTGGCATTCTTAAAGAGATATATATTTTATCACTTTGGGGTACCATGTACCATCATAAGCGATGGAGGATCATACTTCTGTAACAAGATGTTTAGAGCCACGTTGGAAAAATACGAAGTTAAGCAGCATAAGGTGGCTACCCCATACCACCCAGGAAAGTGGAAATCTTTAATCAGGAAATCAAATCTATCCTTGCTAAGACTGTAAATGCTAGAAGGAAAGATTAGTCTAGGAAGCTGGACGATGCCTTATGGGCATATCGAATAGCTTTCAAGACACCTATTGGTATGTCACCATACCGATTGGTTTATGGCAAGGCGTGTCATTTTCCAATTGAGCTGGAGCATAAAGCACTGTGGGCACTAAAGCAGCTTAACCTGAACTAGAATGAAGTAGTTGATATGAGACTAGGGCAGTTGAATGAGATGGATGAGTTCCATCTCAGAGCTTATGAAAGAGCTAATTTATACAAGGAAAGAATGAAAAAGTACCATGATGGTAGAATTAAAAAGCGGGATTTTTAGAAAGGTGACTTGGTGCTCCTCTTCAACTCCAGAATCAAGATTTTTCCAGGATAGCTCAAATCCAAATGATCTGGCCCATTTAAAGTTAACCAAGACTACTCGTCTGGAGTAGTTGAACTTGAGAATGAAGAAGGAAGTGTGTTAAAAGTTAATGGGCAGCGTATGAAATTGTGTATTGGTCCAATGGACTTGATAAAGAGTATTGCTACCACTTATCTCGATGAAGTCTGAGTATTCAAGATAACTGATTCGCGCCGCGACAATAAATCAGGCGTTAGTGGGAGGCAACCCACATTGTATTGTTGTAAAGCGTTAGTTTAAGTTGTTTGTTTGTTTTGTGAAAGATGAAGGGTTTGTGTAAGTTTGAAGGTGTGACAGTGTAGGAAACCAGACGCTGACAGAGTTGGGGGTGGCCAACGGACCAACCGACGGACCATCACTACCTTGATGGGCCATTGTGGGGAACCGTCGTAATAAACTCTACAAACCAGGTTACTGAAAAATAGTGATGGGTTGACTGATGGACCATTGCAAACTCGATAGATCGTCGGTCCAATCGTTGCTAACAAGTTGCAAATAAGGTTACTGGAAAAAGAGCGATGGGTCATCCGATGGATTATCGCTCCTGTGATGAACCGTCGCTTGAACCATCGCACTTAACCCAAGTTAGTGGGTCAGGTCGGATCAATTTAAATTGTCGAATATTTCATCCTTTTCTGACCTAAATAGTTTTAAATGGATAATTCATAGTGGTTAAGTAATGCTCCAACTGTTGAAGTGCATGAGAATATTTATTTTCCATTCATTCAATGTACCTGAGTTTTTTCATTCTCTTATAAAACTTCTCCTCTTCCTTTTCCCATCTATTTAAACTCCATTCTCTTCTTCTTATCTTTCCATCACAAGTAAAACAAGTCTTTCACAAAAATAAAGGTTTAATTGTTGTTCTGTGTTTAGTGTGCAAGTCAGAGTAGTGAACAAGTACTGCATTACTCAGGTATGATATCTTCATCACTCTTTATTTTACTCAACATGTGGAACAAATGAAGTAGGTGAAGGAAATAATGTTGAAACAATTCTCTCTTTTCTTTTTGATACTGTGTGGGTATGAATTAAGTCGAAATCTAATAAACACTGCCCTAGGTGAAGTCTAAGTATCCCATGGACCGGAAATGGAAAAATATGTGATGTATTATTGATATAAATGCCATGAAAATCGTGTTTAAAATGAAGTGTACACAAGGTGTTCGACAAAATTCCAAAATAAGGCTCAAATTTGAAAAGTGCAGGCAATGGCTTGTGCGACGGACCTTTGGACACCCGAAAACCCATCACCTAAAGCCGTCGCAACTTTTCCAAAACTAAAATTACTGGAATCGACCCGAAGGTTGGGTTTGACAGACTGTCGCAGACCCGATGGACCATCGCCCTACCCATCACTGGTTGAAATTTCTCTGTCTTTTGGTTTGAGTTCGTAAACTAATAAATGCTTCATTTTTAGGTAATATGGAAAAAAATACCACTAACCAGAGGCAGGAGTAGAGGCTAAAGATCCAAGCAGAAGTCATCACAAGGTTCGGATGTACCGGCTCTCAACACCCGACAAAGATGCCAGGTGATTTCTTTATCCTCCTAGTCTGAAGAGAAGGGTGACAGAAGTATATTGAGCTTGAGTCTAGTTAAGTAAGGGGTTGAAGTATCTAACCCCATCCAAAAGGACCGTAATTGCAAAAGTCTATCAGGTGGTAGATTAAAGACGCTCGGGATCATTTCTACAGAGGGCTTGAGGAAATGGATAGGTTGGAAGTCACGAGACCTATTTTCGAGGAACATCAGATTGTGACTACAACTCTGCATAAGTATTCAGAACTCAAGCGGCGATTCAATAAATATGAGTTGGCATGGATGAGTATACCACTCGAAACCTATCAACCGAATCTGGTTTATGAGCTTTTTGCCAACTAATTGGCATTGCTGGAGAAGGACTGAATCCCAGGTGCATCAGTCAGTGGCATGAACAATCTAGACACAATTCCTGTGCGTGGAGTCAATATAGATATCTTAGATCGTACATTGAATAAATTTTTGTTCGGTCCCAAATATCAGATACCGGGTGCAATACCAGATTTGGAGCATCGATTATTCACGACGACCAACCAAAGGCCTTGGTTGGACAGAATATTGACAGTGAAAGGTGAGCCTTCGTGGTTACACAACCCCCATGAAAGAATATTTAAGTCGTTCCTAAGCTTTAGGGCCAAGTTCTAGTGGGAAATTGTGAGACTGAGGCTAATACCAACTGGCGATGATGACTGCTTAGAAATCAATAGAAATGTGATTCTTGTTGCATTGATTGAAGGATTGACTGTGGATTTCGTCCACATTATTGCCGATGAATTATTTACCCGTACTCATAGAACCACCACTACACTGCCATTTCTATGTCTTATCATAGATTTATGCAGGTAAGCAAACGTCTCTTTAATCAGTGGAATTGATAATGAGGTCTGGGAAATGCATAAACAAGATATTGAAAAGACAAGGGTTGCCTCAAGGTTCGATATGAGAGTCAACATACCTTTATCCCATCATACTCAGTCGACACCAGTTCCTAAATCATCAGAGGTTCCTTTAGGTATTCCATTACCTCTTTCTATGTATGTGTCTCTTACCACATCAGCAGGTTCAACTTCGGTGCCTATGGATGGGACTGCAGATTCTGTATCAGTCCTGGCCCAATATTCTGAATAGAGGATGAACTAGGAGAACTTTACGAAGGCAGTTCGAGCCCAAAAAGGTTTGAAAAGCAGGTACCTATATGGGGATGGATTTTAAACCCTTTGTTAAAAGTATTGTAGAAGTAGTAGTACGTCCTTTCAGGAACATTCAGCTAAGAATGGACGATATGGATGAGAGAATCAATAAGAAGTTAGATTCCATGTCTATTCTGGATTTTTCCAAATTATGGTAGAGTTTAGAAAAGACGATAAAGTTATAGCAGAGCTGAAACCGTAGCCACAACAGCCCATGTTTGATCCAGCCCAAATTGCAAGTGATGAGGATGAAGGTATTATTGACTTAATGGAGAGACCGATCAAAGACAAGGGTAAAAAAGTAACAGAGACAGATAAAAAATCTAAGAAAGTTGCAATGAGAGTAGCTAAGAAAAGGAAACTTGAAGCCATGACATCGGAGGAAAAAAAGACAATGATATACAGAGAGCACTTAAGAGGCCAGAGAGAACAGAGGAAAAGCGGAAGAAGAGACTGCAGGATGAAGCTGCTGGTGTTTCCACCAGTTTAGTCCCAGCTAAGAGGCCAATTTATGACCCTATTCATCGTGAGATCCCTCCAATTTTGAAGGATGTTGATGTGAGGACCCCTACCACCATAGGGGTCAATATTGCTGAAGATGAGGCTAAACCAGCCTTAGACCATTTGACTGATGCCTCATCTGAATGAGAGGTGGTATAAGTATTTTCCTCCCTTTGTTCTTACTGTGCATACATTGGGGACATTGTATATTTTTTTTACGGGGGGTGATACATGTAACATGGGGGTTTTCGTTGTCGATGTTCTTTTTCCTCTATCTAGGAGAACTGGCACGTCTAGATTGCATTTTTATCTTTATGTGATGTACTGTAAATATCATCAAGTGATTATTTATAAAAGTAATTTTCTATTCTGTTGGCATCATTGTGTATATATGGATGATAAGTGACTGTGGCAAAGTATTTTAAATTTTTGTATAATTATTTCTTCTTACCATGTGGTAAAGTGTTGTGAAACTATTTGTGACTCTGAAACTGGTATTGGAATGTAAAGTAAAGCAAAGCATAGCTATGTGTTATGAATCCCAAGAGTTAGTAGGATAGGAAATAACTCAGTGCCTATGTGTGTAAGTATTTGCATAGTTCTTGCATAAGTGTTACCCCTAGAACTTGCTTAATTCATTAGATGTTGTCGTGTGTTTTACTCAATAAGATAGGATAGTAGGCCTCCTTGTTTTGTTAGTCCACTTAGCCAAAATAATGACCCACCAAAAACATTTGTTTCCTTTTTAAGCCATGTTAAGCTTTGTTAGTGTTTGTTCTGTCCAAATAAGCTTGATTTACTCTCTAGAAGGTGTTAACACTTAGATTTACCCATGATCTAGTTTTGGACATTATGCACTTTAACTTAGGCAAATTAACTAAGTTGAGGGTGGCTACAGTTGGATTGTTGGCAGCCTTGAAGGGCGAGTTGAAGTTAATTTGAGAGGTAGCATCCGGCCTTGGTCTAGTTAGCTATTTAAATAGCTATTATGCACCTCAACTAACTGCATCAGCCTAAGTTGAGGGTGGATGATGCTGTTGTTCTTCTAATAAAATGGGTTTTGGCAAGGGCACGGATGGACAATAAAGATTGTAAATGAGCGAAAGGAACTGTAATCCTGGTGAGTAGCTACCAAAAAGGGTAAAGAGAGTGAAGTTTTATACTTTAAGTCACTTGTCCAAACTATCGACCCTCACCGAGCCTTAAACCTCATTACAACCCTTAGCAAGTCCTACTTGATCTTTACGAGTCAATAATAAGGGAATTTTAGATGATAAGGGCAAGCTTATGGGTGTGCACTATGTTTGTAACTTCTTTTCTGAAAGTGAGAGTCTTAGTTTCGTCCATGACTTGATTATATGATGTGAGGTGGACTTCTTTGACTGTGAGAGCATATGAGTTATACTTGGTCTACTTATTTCTTTGGGGTATTGTATCTGTGGTTGTGGATATATTGATTAGTAGTAAATACCAGTAGTAGATCCATATATGTTGAGCTCACATAACCGAATGGAAAGTTGATAATTGTATGATTGTGTTGGTTTGGCTGCGAAATTCCATCATGATGTTGTTCATATATGCATCTTGGTGTTGAGTTGCTTGAGTACAAGCAATTGCCTTAAGTTGAGGGTGTTGATGTTCCGGCTTTCGATGAAATATTTTAGGCCATTTTCTTAGGATAATTGTGTGTTTTCAAGCAACTATTGTTGTATTTAACATTGGACTTCAGTGTTTTTAGGAAAAGATCTGAGCGTGAAGAATAACTTGGAATAACTAGGCAAAAAAATAGAAAAATGACCAGCGACGACTTAGGAGATGGACCGTCTACCCTGCGATGAATCGGCGACCTACCCATTGCTAAGAAGTAGAATGTAGTTTCACTGGAAGTTCCACGATGGTCCAAACAATGGATCGTCGACCCTGTGATGAACCGTCACCCATCCCGTCTCTAAGAAATAGAATGCAGTAGCACTAGAGCTTCAGCGATGGTCTAGGCGACGAACCGTCACCTTAGCGATGAACTATCGCCTAATCCATCAGGCATGATGCGGTAATTTTGAGTTTAAATTTTAAAACCCCAGTCCTGGAATCATATAAATATTCACTATTAGGTTTAATTTGGTGACTTATGACAGTATTATCATATTTTCTTCTCTATTGAGAGCATTGTAACACCTTTTTTTGAGTTTTTGAAGCTAGAAACTAAGATCTTATTATTATTTCCATATTTTCCATTGAAGATTGAGAAGAGCAATATTGTAACTTTTGTAGGTACTTTCTTGAAGCTATTTATGAACATCAATATGTCTTTGATATCTTTTATGGAGATGAGTAGCTAAACTCCAATAACTTAGGTTATGGGAGCCTTGATGTAGAGAGTTGCTTGGGGTTATGAATCCATCCAATTTCTAACATCTATCTAAATTGCATGAATCTCTCTTCATTATAATTAAATCTCTTGGTTGAAAACTTAAGAAGTGAGCCCATGAACACCACTTATCTGAATAAGAAGGTGGATATTGGGAAAAGAGGTGATTCATATGAAATCTATTGGTTTACCCTTTAGGTTAAGGGTTAATGCCCAAACTAGATCAACCCTCATGAGAGTCCTATTGAATAATACATGAATCCTTTAAGTTAAAAAGAATTAAAGGGTGAAATACCCATTAGGTTGAGAAACAAGTGGGTAATTCTTAGAATTCAATATTTCTTGCAATTGAAATTATAAGTTAGAAATCAAGCACAAATTAACAACCCTAACTGTTTGAACATCTTGGTGAGCATAACTCTAGTTAACTCATTCTCATTGAAATTATACTTGCATTAACTCTGATTAACTGGACCTCTATGTGATAAAATAATGAAAGAATATTATTAACACATTAAAACCCTCATTTATTCCGGAACCTTAGATCAACAGTCCATTAATAATCGGCTTACTTAGTTTAACAAGTATTCCCAGTGGGATTCGACCCCAACCTTTGTTGGGTTCTATATTTGACCACGACCTCTTATACTTTCGTAAGAAAGTTGTAATTTTGGCCTATCAATCCTCATATATAGCTTGTATCCCTTTCTTTAATTAACCTTAATTTGATCCAAAGCTCTTAAGCTCTTTTGTGTAAAACTTGTTTTGTTAAGGAGTTGGAAATTGAGAAAGAAGAAAGGTGAAATTGGAGCCCCAAAGTTATAGTTATTGGTGTGTACATTTGATGTGTTGTGATTGGGAGTGAAAGAAATTTGTGCTAAAATTGAATCATGAATTAATAGACAATACTCTCTCCCATATTGTATAAAAGTAAGATTAATGAGTTGGGGAAAAACAAAAGATATGGGTAGATAGAAGTGGTATAAATTGGTTGTTATAGGTGAATTGAATGAAAAATGTGATGTATTAAAGTGCTTAGGGAAGATAGTCACTATTATTGGCCAAAATAGTTCCTACCTGTCTCTTATCCTACATTAAAACCCTTAAATACCTATTTGATCCTAATATTCATCATTATGATATTTGTAAAGTATTACACAAAGGGAAAGCCTATGGTTCATCTTGTGTAACTTTTGAATTCTTTGAGTGAATGTAATTTGATTATTATACCCATTTTTTGATAAATTGTATCTCTGTAAGTAAGTATGGGTAACTCTCTTATAGTGAGGGAACATGTTAAATCATAGTTGGGTGATTTTTATGATGTCTTTGAGGGAGAAATATGTATGCGTTTTCCAAGTTGGTGAGTCAATTCTTGAGGCTAGGATGTTTTGTAGTATTATTCTTGATCTTTCAATTATGTATAACATGTTTAGAGTAAAAACTTGCATTCTGTGTAGTCATTGTAGTGCTATCTTGAGTGTATTGCTTGTTGTAGAAGTGTGGAGTCTTCCCTTACCATTATACTTAGAATGAAGTGTTTTTCAAGGACGAATATGTCTTTAAGTGAGGGGTGATGATCTTGGGAGAATTTTATACACCTAAGTGTCATTATCTATGTCTGTTCACCATTGTTTTAAGGAATTCTTGTGTACTTAATGAGTGCTTAATGATATAAGTGGTATCTAAGTATTAAAATACTTGATTATAATGTTTAAGTTTTGTTTCAAACAAGTTTGGAATAAATTTGGTCACTTAGAGTTTAGGCGAGAAAACTAGTGTTACGAGCTTGAGCTATGTGTTATTCTAGTTGATCTTGACGGATTCTAGTGTGATAATGAGTTACTAAGGTTATTATTGTATAATTTTGTGTTGAATAACTTTTATAGTGTTTAATGTTCATTTGAAACAAGCCAAGAGACAAGACACTAAGTTAAAGATCAAAATACAAAAACTAGTACTCTTAGCTTAAGTTACTAGTTCATCGTCTTGGAATGTGTATTGATTTGAGTTCTAATACATGATGTTTGATAATATAGGATTCTTTATGAGTTAAAAATTATGATATATGTATGACACACAAGCTGTGACTCAAGTAAAAACATCACCACAAAGCTTCAAATGGATGGAAAAGGCACGGGACAAGATTTGACCAAACACGGATGTTTTGTAGTCATTGGCATGCCACAGATCTTAGGCACTGTATTAGGGCCATGACATGGACTTAAGGGAATTTTATAAATTTAATTAAATTATATAACCGTGATAAAGGAATTCCACATATCCTAGGTACCGCGATATGGGCGTGGCACGCCGCTATGTCAAAATTGGCAACTTGGGTCCTCCTATAAATAGGACCCTTAAAAATTATGGTACACACCTTGGACGACCATGAAACTTTGAGGGAGGCTTGAAAACACTTAAATTAAGGTTTTTATTTCATTAATTTTGTTTTTTTATGAATGTTATTTTGTATTCAATCATTCTGATTACAGTTATATCAATGAGTGGCTAAACACCCTTTTCGGGGTTAATGCCAAGAACATGATTACTCTTGTTATGAATTGACTTGGTTTTAATTATTTATCATATTTGATTATTTATTTATCCTTTATATAACTATTTTAAGGATTCATGACCCTTAGAATACATCCATTGTCATTTTGTGATCCCGAAAGGAGGAACAAGATGATAGAATATAAGGTAGATAGAATACGATGTTAATCTTCTACAGAATGAAGTTATAATTTCCATTTATGATAGAAATATACCTATGTGAACTATTTGGTTCACTTACCGGATGAAATATGAATGCATTTAACTTAGTTCTTATATCCTCATTCAACGATGTAGTTTTGGGTCTAAGTTAGATAGGTAATTAGAGGCTAGAAAGACCAAAATCATAATATCAACCCAGTGAATCAACAACCAATATAAGTAACATATCCAATGAAGTTTAATAGCATAGTATATGATTGTTCATAGAGCCTTAATCTTGGATTTCTCCCCATTGATTGCCCAAGACCTTTAATTTTTTGTATTGTTAAGTTTACTTTATTTTCAACTTCCAACTCTCTTGGTTACCTTCGCACCAATGAAATATCAATAGTTAAACTTGAATTAGATAGTTGTTAACACAAGTCCATGTGGGAACGATTCTTGTCTTGTTAAAGGTCACTTTACTACTTGGTGGGACTATGTACACTTATGTGTGCGCACATGTACCGGCTTAGTTGATATTCTGGTTTTAAAGGCTGTTATGGACAAGTGTAGGTTGGATGTTGATTTTGATTCACAGAGTTTACATTTGATAATCTATCCTTCTTATCACTATTTTCTTAGCTTCCACTGTATTCTTTTATTATGTTCTTAATGTTAGGCGAGGGAGTGGTCTCTGGCTCATGGTAGGCTTAAGATACCCGTCACGACTAGTCCTGGGTTTAGGTTGTGATAAATAGATTACCAGTATGAATAGCTTGCAAAGTTATGAAGTCATGGGGAACACAATCTTATTATCTCGCATCCATTGATTACATCCAAGGAAATCAACAATTGTTACTATTGAAGTTTTGATTCACAAAACCCCCCTTTTCTTACTAGAAATTATTATTGCCTCATCTCAACAGATGTAATGATTGATATTTTGACCTATTCCCTGTGGGATATACCCCACCCTATTTGGGTCCTATATTTGATCAACGAAGGCTTTATCCTTTATTTAGGGATGTAATTTCGATGTCATCGTTATCTGTTCCAATTTGAAGTAAGTTAAGCCATAACCTACCTCCCTAAACTGAAATCCCAACCTAAACCCTTCACTGTGGAGCTTTCATTTTTGAGCAATATCTAAATAAACTAAATATATCAAAAATATAATCTACACATCAAAAGAAAACTAATAATACTCATATCGATTATATTAATTGGGTCCAAAAATAGTTTGAATAAGGGTTCAAAATCAAATGGAGTAATCTGGAATTTTATTTTTAAAATATGTTCCTCACATGAAGAGAAGTCTAAATTTGAAAAATCACACAAAAATGAGGTCAAATTGACTTTCAATCTAAAGCTCACCAAGTAATATCGCCCCCCCCCCCCCCCTCCCAAAAAAAATATTATTTTGAAATCAAGTTCTTAAGGTTATTTAGAAGATTATTGATACGGGCCTTTTCCATAGAAAAGAGGAATCTTGTGTTCCAATTAAAGCAGAAGTGCTGGGGATTTTTGAAGAATGAATCAATAGGAATTTATGGAAATAGAACTTTAGGGACTACCGAAGCACGAATGGTGAAGAAAATCCTTTGAAATTTCCTTTTTCAAAGCTATCAAGTTTAAAAATAGTGGGAAAATCATGAAATTGGGGATTTATAATATTTAGGTGAATAGTATCTCCAGTGTGATCCTCACCTTGCGATCGCAAGGGTCAACATTGTCTGAGCATTTAATTTCCCTTCGCAATTACAGTATTAATACAAAGGCTAACAACCCAAATACATTGCAAATGTGGTGGCTCTATCACAAATGCATAGAAGATGAAACCCAACCCTATCCCCAATTACCCTCGTGATTGCAGCCACCACCTTGCAATTGTGTTGAAGGACATTTTTCTTCTCTGGGTTCATGGACCAAGTCTTGCATTCGTGAATAAGGAAGTTGGTTGCTCCAGATATCAGCAACTTAACTGATTTTGCATAATCTCAAAACCTCCAAATAGACCCTCTAAATTCTTTCAGATCACCATCAAAGTAAACCAAATATGTTATAGGCTATTTTTGATATTTCAGACTTAATGGCACCATAAAAAAATTTTAAAAAGGTCATTTAAAATAATTTAGCTTGTGGGACCCTTTGGGATTATTTTGGCTAGTTTTCATAAAAAAGGGTCAAAATACAAAATAAAGACTCCAAGCCTGAACTAACTATGATACTACCCAAAAATTGATATTTTGGATCTAATAGGACAATTCAAATCACCATCAGGCGCTCAAAACACACAATACTAACCGAAGTCAAGCTCATGGCTTTAAAATCCTCCAAAAGCCTCAAACTCACCCAAAACACTCTTGAATGTATTGAGGTTCGTGAAAACCACCCCTACAACTCACAAACAACAAATAGCAACTATAGGAAAGGATAAATGATCAAAACACGTAAAAATATGATATTCACATCCACGATTGTTACATATAATAAAAACTATTATTAGAATAACATGTGCAAGGCAGTAAATATTACAAATGTCTAATTGTATCAAGTATTTGATAATATGCTAACTTAATTGCTCTTTTATATGTAACAATCTCAAATATCATAGTGCAATTAAAGGTCGTAACAAGATTGTATCTAGGATACTACTTTCAAAAGTTTGATATCTAATAAAGGATTGCTAAGCTAGGTAAATAAGAAAACTTTAGTTCCACAATGTAATATAGGTCAATACTAGATCCCTTTGTGAATTTTTTTCTTAAAATAACCTGTTTATATATTTTCTATAGAATTCATAAACTTTGAAATATTTGTATGAGGAACTTGTACCTAGAAATGAAAAATTAGGGGTCTAATAACTTGGTTTAGCAATTTTGTTTTGTTTTTATAAAAGTAATAAAGGTTTATATATATATATATATATATATATTAGATAAATACATACAAATATTATTTGTATGTCTTAATCCTTAACATTTTGTAAAAATTGTAAGAGAATATAAAGAGTTTGCATAAAAAAGCACATAGAATTTGCAGAAAGTTTTCTTCTTTTTCTTTTCTTGAACGGATAATTGAATGACTTGGGTGAATAATTTGAATGCCTTGGATTATTTGAATTTATTTGAATAATAAAACTGATGTACAATACTCTATTTATACAACTAAAAGAACAAAATAAACCTAAACTAAAACTAACACTAAACTGACTTCAAGAAATCTAAATACGGTACAAAATAATTAAGGAGATACACTTATAAATAAGGTAGGATACTCTACTAAATAAGGTACAAGGTATTATAGACATATGTAAAAGATTTACTTAGGGTGTATAAAAGGAATAAAATAATACGTATAAGAATTTTTGAATTTGGGCAAAATACGTGTGTTACCGGTCGAAACTAATATATTAAGGCTGACTCAAGTCATATATTGTAATAGACGAATACACCAATGAGATGAAACAGGTAAACCAACCCAATTCAATGAACAAATACAACATTATCTCAATATCTCCCCTTAAGTTGGAGGGTACAAATGGACACCCAACTTTCTAAAAATATTATGTGAAGAGTACTAGTGCGAGATTTTATGAAGAAATTGACTAATTGAGAGGAAGATTGAACAAATAAAAGTGAAATAAATTCATTCATCTTCACAATGTGACATATGTTTTTGGTACACCAATAATGCTAACAAAAATTACAGATGCAATTGACACAAATCATTCGTTGTCATCTTACAAGGTGAACGTGATAAAGACAACACTAGATATGTGACCAAATTCAAAAAGAAAATAAGATTTAATATCAACCATGCATATGGTATGAGTGAAACATTAATCTAATGATATCAATATTATGATGGAACAAGTGGATGTAAAAGATCCAAAGAGCGCACAGTGTTCCAACAGATGGAAAATCATAAGAAAAATAATGTTTACAGGCAATGAAGATGGGGTACTCGAAAGATCCATCAAGAATTATAGAAGCCTTTAAAGGAGGATGGTATGAACACATGCCACAATAGGTATACAAAATTAGAATTAAATACCACAACAAGTATATAAAATTAAAGGATCACATTGTTGACGTAATTAAATAAAAAAAATGGTATGATTCTAAACCTAGTATGTTGCGTGGTAAAAGAACTATATCAAAACACGCAAATTTTATAGTCAGAAAAGAGGAAACACTTTTATCATGCAAATTGGCACAAAAAATAAAAAAAACAAGGAAAAATCCAAAGAGTAATATGATTAGATCACAGTTGAGAACCAAGGCATCTAAGAAAACAATGACTGTAAAGGAATCTAAAGGTTCACATAGCAGAATGGATATTAATTTCTAAAATTTTGGATAAATTGGTGAGTGATGTTGAACAAGAAGAGAATAAAGAGGAAGAGGATGAAGAGTATATTTTAGGATCCTTAAATATAGGTTGGTTACTTTTGAAGGGGAGCTGAGTTAGCATTCAAGGAGAAAGACTAGCCTAGAGGATGAGTTATGGGTCGCAGACGGATCCGAGGTAGAGGACGGGTAAGAGGATCTTTCCCTTCTAGAGGTAGTACTAGGGGAATCTCCCGTGAGCTTGAGTATGAGCATCCTAGGGATATGGGACCTACTCAGGTTCCACAAAGTACTACTACCCCAGTCTTTGAAAGTTTATTGGTTTATTTGCTAACTCATTTAGACGGTATTCCTTTGAGTGAACATAGTATTCCTCCAATTCCGAGTGTTGTACCTCCATATGTTCCATAGCCTGCTTATGATGTTCCTTTGGTTTTGAGTGATTCCTCTACCAGTATCAATGTTTTCTTATGGTATTTGTACTACCCCACAAGATTCTCGATGAGTTTCTAGCTATTCATCACATATTTAGAGGTCACAAAACCATTAATTTGCACTAAGTACAAGTTTCATGGCCATTTTAACACCCCAAGATTTCAAAAATTTTAATTTTGGCACTCTTGAGTTTGAAACATTGGTTTATGAGTTGAAATATGTTTACAGATGTTAAAAGGATCATTCGGGAGAGTTTTAAAATTTTTTGAAGAGGTTCGGGGTGTTTTTGGACCATGGAGGCAGTATTCCATCATGATTTTGACGTTCCATGGAGACTGGCCCTCTGCGATATGTAGCGTGTCATAGAGGTTAGTCTCTGCAAAACACAATATGTCATAGACGCTAACCTCCATGTCGTGCTGCAGTGTAAATCATGTATCTTTCAATAAAGAGGTAAGGGGTATTTTGGTATTTTCTCCTCTTTTTTAAACACCCACACGACCAATATCCCCTAATAAATGTAATTTACCCCTTTCTCATTCAGTTAACATTATTTATCCCTCTACCACTCTCAAGAACAAAGACAAGGGTTCCTTTTCAAGAACTCAAATATCCAAGGTCTCAATTCCAAGTTTTCTCTAAGAATTCAAGCGAACAAAGGTATGTGGGGTATCATTAATGGGTTTATTTCACCCATTGAGTCCCAAAAATCCCTAGTTTTCAATCATAAAACCCTTTTCCCTCTTATTATGAAATTTTAATATCAAGTATGAAATTACTCAATTTTCTCTTAATAGTTTTGAATACAAGTCATGATAATGTGTTTCCCATGTGAATTATGTTCTAAAACGCTTTATAATTTTAGTCACACACATAATATTTAGTTGACACCATGTTAATCTATCAATTTATGAATTGAACCATGTGAGCATGTTGTCCTCATAAGTTTAACATATCCCCATGCTCATAATCATGGATTTTATCAACTTAGTGATATATTCTATGTTTTGGGTCTCTGAATCATGAATTTCCTTATAATGTTTTAAAAGATGTTATTGTATTTAAAGTATTATTCAGTGCTAGAGGATTATGAACACCCGATAATAATATGTTTATGCATGTTTCCAATTTCAAGCAATAAGTCAGTCAGATCATGATTTTATCACAATGTTCAGATTATCATATTCATGATGAGCAACTATCAGTTATGATTCATGTTAACTTTAAATAGTACCAGTGTCAGTTCAGTTAGGAATAGGATTTAGTACCGAGTGAATTTAGGGATAAAGGCTTTCCTACCAGTCGACGGTGAGAGCTTTAGTAGCAGTCCCTAAGTTCCAGAACTAAATAGCCACCTAGGTATTGAGAGGTCTTCCTACCAGTTGAGGGTTTAAAATCTCTTAGGGGAACCTTCCAGTCGAGGGTGACACCCTAGTCCTTTGGGACATCAGCTTTGTTGGATCGTCATTGTCATCCATATGTTGGTACTCTTGGCAAGGTACCAATACCGTTCTAATTAGGGTTACAGGTTAGAAACTGATTATCACAAATTGGGGTATGTCGGTTATATGATAGATCCTATAGTTTTAATTCAGTCTTTTAGTTATATCAGCTCAGGTTTACATGACCAAGTGTTCAATTTATCAACTATTTAGTCAATCAGTTTTACAGATTATTTTAGTACATGCTTTACTTGGTCTTGCATTTGTCTTACATGTTCATGCATTCATGCTTAAAATCTTTATACACTTTAGTTTGTCCTTATCTTACATGCCAGTACATTCAAAGTACTGATCACATACTCTTTTTTGTGCTATGTTGTCTTATAACATAGGTTTAGACACTTAATTCCTCTATCTCCCTTTTTCAGTTTAGTGCCACTCAACAGCAGTTATGGTGAGTCCTCATCCATCGAGGAAAAGTTATTTGCAATTGTTTTCATTACTTCCTTTATTTCAATTAGTTGGACTTAGTTGGGGGTTTGTCCCATCAACTCCTCATATTTTAGAGGCTTTCAAAAAGTCAAACTTGATTTCAGTTGTACTAGTAGTTCAGGCATGTTGGGTATTGTTGCAGTATTTTATTTTAACATAATTTTTATCAATTTATCTCCTGTATATGATGTTTTACTATTATTTTATTCAATGATCACAACAAATACTAGATCATAGGTTATCTTGGGTCATTTGTGGCCTTATGCATCATGTTATGATTAGGAGGTAGTCTCGGGTCATGAAAAAACTTGGTATCAGAGCCTAAGGTTTTAAAGTGCCCTAGGGTATTTGAAAGCCGCATTAAGTAGAGTCTTGTGCATAGGTGTGAAGCACATCATACTTATGGGCAAGAGGCTACGAGATATTTTAGGAAAGTTTCCCTTCTTTCAGTATTCATGTTGTGCAAAAGAGCATGATCTCTATTGAATTATATTTTCTAACTCGTCCTTCATTCGTTTATAGAAAATGCCTCCTAGAAGAAATAATAGAAGAAGGAATGGGGATCATCCCGTATCACCACCTATTCAGGAAGACCCTCTGAACGAATATATTTCCCTTGTTTAATTCAGGACCACTTTCATTATTTTGGCCTAGACTGTGGCTACTCAGAATATCCAGCAGGTTGTTTCCCCAACTAGTTCAGTAGTGTACGTGACAACATCTAGGATCCAAGACTTCACTTGTATAAATTCTCTATTATTTTCTATATCCAAGTCTGAGGATATTCTGCAAGAGTTTCTTGATGGTGTGCAGAAAGTAACAGATATTATGGGTGTTACTGCTAGTGAGAGTTCTACTTTAGCTGTTAACTAATTACAGGGAGTGGCTCATAGTTGGTTCAGTCAGTGGAAGGAGGACAAAGGTGTTGAGGCTGGGCCTATAGAGTGGGATGAATATGATATGACTTTCTTAGATAAATTCTTCCTACTCAAGTTAAAGGAATCCAAGGTACATGAGTTTATAAATTTGAAGCAAGGTAACATGAGTGTTAAGGAGTACTCACTCAATTTTACCCAATTGGTGAGGTATTCTTTGACTATGGTGGCTGATTTTAAGGCTGGAATAAGTAAGTTTGTGTCTGGTGTGTCAAATGGTGTAGTCAAGGAATATAGGAAAACTATGCTGATAAGGAGATGGATATTTCTAGGCTGATGGTTCATGCTCAGCAGATTAAGGAGGAGAAGCTCAAGGAGAATGAGAGGGAGAATAAGAGGGCCAGGACTGGTAGTTTCAACTTATCATAGCAAAGGTCTGATGGTGGGAATCATTCTCAGTTCCACCCCTATTTTCATCCAGTGCGTCAGTGCCTAAGTTCAGGAAAGACAACCGAGATAAAGCGTCAGGATCTAAGTCCCAGGGTAGTCTGAATAGTAGTCGTACCAACCTACTTTGTTGGAGATTTGGTAAGAAAAATCAGGGAGAACGAAAGGCAGGCAATGATGTGTGTTTTGCCTATGGCAAGCCAAGTCACAAGATTAAGGATTCCCCAGTAGTAGGCCAGAATAGTAAAGATTTTCATCAACCTGGCCAGTCAAATTTCTCCTCAACTCTGGAAAGTCGCCCAACTCAGTAAGGAGCCATCTCCAGTGCCACCAGTGGGCAATGTGAGAACAGACTTTATTCTCTCCAAACTCGACATTAATAGGAGAGATCTCCTGATGTAGTTACGGGGACATTACAAGTCTTTCATCTTCATATTTATATTTTGTTAGACCCCAGAGCTTTACTATATTTTATAGCCCCTTATATATACATAGACTTTGATATCAGTCCTGACTTGTTAGCAGAGTCCCTCTCAGTGTCTACCCCAGTGAAAAGTTCTATTATAGCCAAATAGGTATATCAAAAGTAACCAATCACAGTGTCTCAGAAAGTCACTTCAATCGACCTTGTAGAGTTAGAGATGACCAATTTTGATGTCATTCTTGCATGGATTGTCTACATTAGTGCTATACCTCAGTTGACTGTAGAAACATAATAGTCCAGCTCCAGTTTCCTAATGAGCCTATTATTGAATGAAGGGGTAGTACTTCAATGCCTATAGGTTAATTTGTCTCCTATCTTAATGTAAGAAAGATTATATCCAAGGGGTGTATTTACCATCTCATTTGAGTAAAGGACTTAAATTCTAAAACTTCAAGTCTTGAGTCAGTTCCAGTTGTGAATGAGTTTCCAGAAGTGTTTCTTGAAAATCTTTCTAGAGTTTTTTCTGAGAGGGAAATTTACTTTGGAATAGATCTCCTCAAAGATACCCAGCCTATCTCAATTCTACATTATAGAATGTCTACAACTGAGCTTAAGAATTAAATGATTAGTTGAAAGACCTCCTAGATAAGGGTTTTATCAATCTTAGTGTTTCTCTATAGAGTACACTAGTTTTTTCGTGCGTAAGAAAGATGGTTCCCTCTGAATGTGCATTGACTACCATCAGTTGAACAAAGTCACAATCAAGAATAAGTATCCTCTCCTCCGAATTGATTACTTGTTCAAATAAATTTAGGTTTCTAGCTATTTCTCTAAGATAGACCTCAGATCCAGCTATCATCAGCTTAAAGTCAGAGAATGTGACATCCCAAAGACAACCTTCAGAACTTTGTATAGTCACTTTAAATTTCTAGTTGTCTTTTGGACTAACAAATGCTCCTAGAACTTTTATGGACTTGATGAACAGGGTGTTCAAGAAGTACTTGGACATGTTTGCCATAGTTTTCATATATGATATCCTTATCTATTCTCGTAGTGAAGGCGATCATGCAGACCATTTGAGGATTGTATTACAGACCCTTAAAAATCACTAGTTATTCACTAAGTTTAACAAGTGCAGATTCTGGTTGAGATCAGTATCCTTCCTTAGTCATATCATTTTTGGTGATGGCATTTAAGTTGATTCTCAAAAGACCGAAGAAGTGAGAAATTAGCTTAGACCTATCGCTCCATCAGATATCAGGAGTTTCTTATATTTAGCTGGTTAATACAGATGGTTTGTTGAAGGAGTTTCTCTTATTGCTTCTCCAATGTCTCGACTAACCCAAAATAAAGTCAAATTTTAGCAATCAGATTCCTACAAAAAGAGTTTTCAAAGGTTGAAGACTTAACTCACTTCTTATCCAATATTCACTCTACCAGAAGGTTTTGATGGGTTTATAGTTTATTGTGATACCTCTAGAGTTAGTATTTGTTGTGTATTGATTCAACGGTGTAAGGTCATAGCCTATGCCTCTAGACATCTTAAACCTCATGAGAAGAATTACCCGTCCCATGATCTGGAGTTGGTAGCAATTGTCTTTACCTTAAAAATTTTGGGGCATTACCTTTATAGGGTTCATGTTGATGTGTTTACGGATCATAAGAGTTTACAGTATGTGTTCACTCATAAGGATCTAAATCTTTTTCATAGAAGGTGTCTTGAATTGTTGAAAGACTATGATATGAGTGTGTAGTATCACCTGGGTAAGACTAATATAGTAGCCAACGCCCTTAGTAGATTGACAATGAAAGTGTTGAGCATGTTGAGGAGTATAAAAAGGAGTTAGTCCATGAGGTTCATTAGCCTGCTAGCTTGGGTATTTGGTTGGTTGATTCAATTGAAGGTAGTATATGGGTTCAGAATGGTTCTCAATCTTCATTGATGGCCAAAATGAAAGAAAAGCAAGACAAGGATCCTATTTTGGTCAAGTTGAAGAAGGTGGTTCAGGATGAAAAGGTTGAGTTTTTCTTCCAAGGGGGATATGGTGTGCTTCATTGATAGGGAAAGTTATGTGTTTCGAGTGTGGATGATTTGAGATAGTGGATATTAGCAGAAGCGCATGGTGTGAAATATTCTATTCACCCAGGAGCCACTAAGATATATCGTGATTTGTGAGAAGTCTATTGATGGAATGGTATAAAGAAAGATATTGCAGAATTCATGGCTAAGTGTTTGAATTGTCCACAGGTTAAGGTTGAGCACCAAATGCCAAGTGGTACACTTCAATAGTTCAGCATTCCCACTTGGAAGTAGGAGGTGGTGAACATAGATTTTGTAAAAAGGTTACCTCATACGCATGGTCAGCATAATTCAATTTAGGTCATTATAGATAGAATGACCAAGTTAGCCCTTTTCTTTACATTTCATACTTCATGTTCAGCTGGGGATTATACTAGACTCTATATCCCGGAGTTGGTAAAGTTGCATGGGGTTTCATTGACCATTATATCTGATAGAGGTACTCAGTTTACCTCACTTTTGGAAGACTTTTCAGAAGGGTCTTGGTACCCAAGTCCACCTCAGTACAACTTTTCATTCTCAGCTAGATGGTCAGGTAGAAATGACCATTTAGACTTTAGAGGATATGCTTAGAGCTTATGTTATCAACTTTAAGGGTAGTTGGGATGACCCCTTATCTTTGGTCGAGTATGCCTACATTAACAGTTATCACTCTAGTATTCAAATATCTCTATTTAAGGCCCTCTATAGAAGGAGGTTTAGATCTCCTATTGGTTGGTTTAAAGTAGGTGAGGTTGCTTTGATAGGGCTATATTCAATGTATGAGGCAATGGAGAAAGTTCAATCGATCCTAGAAAGGCTAAAGAGAACCCAGAGACGACAAAAATCCTATGTTGATATGAGGAGAAGAGATCTTGAGTTTGATGTTGGTGACTTGGTTTACTTGAAAACTTCACCCATGAAGGGGATGCAGAGGTTTGGTAAAAAAAAGAAAGCTTATTCCTCTCTATTTCGGCCTATTTAGTATTTTAAGTTGTTTTAGGATGGCAGTTTATGAGTTAGAGTTGCTCACAAAATTGGCATCAGTGCATCCAGTGTTTCATTTATCTTAGTTAAAGAAATGCATTGGTGACGTAGCTTCTGTCATTCATGTAGAGAGTGTGGGTGTGAAAGATAGACTTTCCTACAAAGAAGTCCTAGTTCAAATCCTTGGCCATCAGATTCGTAGGCTAAAAAATAAAAAAGCTACCTTGGTAAAGGTTTTGTGGAGAAATCAATCCGTTGAGGGAGCTACTTAGGAAGCAAAAGCCAATTTACGAGCCAAATATCCCCGTATTTTTTCTTCTACTAATTTAGATTCAGCTTGAGGTAACGGTTTCCCTTAGATTGGTTTTCTTGTTTACTATCTTATCTATCCAACCATCCTCATGTCATATCATGTATTCATATATTAAGTTTAGTCTATACGTCATGTTTCAGATTTAGTTATTTAATTATGATTCAGCTCATAAGTATTCAGTACATGATCTTAGTCTTCCTAGTATCTCAGCTCAGATAGTTTCATGATCCTAAGAGGGAGATATTGTAATACCCTAGAAGATTCTAGATGAGTTTTCAGCTATTCATCACATGTTTAGAGGTTACAGAACCATTAATTTACACTAAGTACAAGTATCATGGCCATTTTAATACCCCAAGATTTTGAACATTTTATTTTTTACCTTTCTGAGTTCAAAACATTGATTTATGAGTTGAAATATATTTAGGGATGTTTAAATGGTCATCCGAGAGAGTTTTAGAATTTTTGGAAAAGGTTCAGGATATTTTTGGACCACAGAGGTAGTATGCCTCCACAATTTTGACTTGCCACAGAGACTAGCCCTCTATGATACGTAGCGTGTCACGGAGGTTATTCTCCTTGATACACAACATTTCATAGAGGCTAGTTTCCGTGATAACCTCTGTGCCACACTGCAGTGTAAATCCTGCAACTTTTAATAAAGAGGTGAGGGGTATTTTGGCCTTTTTTACTCTTTTTTAAACACCCAATTCACGACCAAGATCCCCAAATAAATGTAATTTATCCTTTCTTCAGTCAGTAAACATCATCCATTCCTCTCCCACTCTCAAGAACAAAAACAAGGGTTCCTTTTCAAGAATTTAACCATCCAAGGTCTCAATTCCAAGAATTCAAGAAAACACAGGTATGTGGGGTATTAATCAATGGGTTTCTTTCACACATAGAGTCCCAAAAATCCCTAGTTTTCAAGCATAAAACCTTTTTCCCTCTTATGAAATTTTAATATTAAGTATGAAATTACTCAAATTTCTCTTAATAATTTTGAATACAAGTCATGATAATGTGTTTCCCATGTGAATTATGTTCTTACATGCTTTATAATTCTTTTCACCATATCATGTTTAGTTGACACCATGTTAATCTATCAATTTACAAATTAAACCATGTGAGCATGTAGTCCTCATAAGTTTAACATATTCCCATACAAATAATCATGGATTTCATAAACTTAGTGATATATTCTATGTTTTGGGTCTCTGAATCATGAATTTCTTTATAATGTTTTAAAAGATATTATTGTATTTAAAGTATTATTCAGTGCTAGAGGATTATGAACACCTAATACCTATATATTTATGCATGTTTCAAATTCGAGCAACAAGTTAGTCAGATCATGATTTTATCACCATGTTCAAATTATCATATTCATGTTGAGCAACTATCAATTGTGAGTCCTATTAACTTAAATCAGTTCCAGTGTTCATTCAGTTGAGAGTAGGAAATAGCACCGAGTGAAGTTAGGTATAAAGGCTTACCTGTCAGTCGAGGGTGAGACCTTAAGTAAAAGTCCCTAAGTTATATAACAACATAGCCAACGTAGGTATTGAGTTGTCTTACTTCCAGTTGAGGGTTGACACTCTCTTAGGGGAACCTACCAGTTGAGGGTGACACCATAGTTCTTCGGGACATCAACTTTATTGGATCCACATCGTTATCCATGTGTTGGTACCTCTAGCAAGGCACAAACACTGTTCAACCTGGGGTTATAGGTTGGACCCCAATCAACTTAGATTGAGGTATGTTGGTTACATGATAGCTCCCACAGTTTTAGTTCAGCGTTTAAGTTATATCAACTCAGGTTTGCATGACCAAGAGTTCAGTTTATCAGCTATTCAATCAGTTATTTTTTATAGATCATTTCTGTACATTCTTTAGTTTGTCTTGTATTCATTTTACATGCAGTATAAATATGCACTTAAGTCAGTCCTTATCTCACATAACAGTACATTTAAATTATTAATCATATACTCGCTTTTGTGCTATGTTGTATTATAACATAGGTTTGGGTGCTCAGTTCCCCGATCACCTTTAGTCATTTTAGTGACACTCAATTATAGTTGTGGTGAGTCCTCATCCATCGAGGATAAGTTTTTTGCAGTTATTTTCAATACTTTCTTTATTTTAGTCAGTCGAAGTTAGTTAGGGGTTTGTCCCATCAAATCCTCATGGTTTAGAGGATTTCATATATTTAGACTTAATTTCAGTTGTATTAGTAGTTCAGATATGTTGGGTATTATTTTAGTATTACATCTTATCAAAAAATTTATTAATTTAGCTTCGGCATATGATGACTTATAATTATTTCATTCAGTGCTCACAGAAGCTACCAGATCATGGATTAGCTTGGGTGACTTGTTGCCGTAAGCACTATGTTATGACTAGGGGATATTCTCAAGTCATAACAGTATTCCACAGACTCTGAGTATTGTTCCTCCATTTGTGCCTGTATCTGAATAGGGCATTTCAAGTTTAGAAGTTCAGCCGCCATCCATGTTTCCCCCCTCAAGTAGGATCACAGCTTGCAAGATTTACTATTTCTCCTATTTCTTTAAGTATTGTTATGTATTTTAAGGATCAAAAGAGGTTTGAAAGACTTACTCTCTTGGGTCCACCTATGCTTAGTGGTGTTGTAGGCGAGGATGCCACAAGTTCTTAGATTTTCTAGAGTAGTTGTATGACCTTGGATCACTTGAGTCACATAGAGTTTCTTACACTACTTACTAGTTAAGAGATACATCCATGTATTAGTGGAGGTCACTTTTTAGTTTTAGATCACTTGGTTAACCAAAGATGACTTGGGATCAGTTTACTAAGGACTTTTTATCCAGGTTTGTTTCTAATAGTTTGAGGGATTAGATTAGAGATGAGTTTGAACACGTAGAGAAAGGCTCTATGACTATTTTCGAGTATGAGACATATTTATATGCCTTTTCCAAATATTCTACTGCCAGTATTGCCACCAAGTCTGAAAAGATTCAAAAGTTCATGAAGGGATTAGATGTTTTTCTTTAGTTGGCTATTCTAGATGGTAATTGGGAGGTCATCATTTTAGTGTGCATGGATTATGTGAAAATAAATGAGTCTATCCTTTGATCTACTGAGGGAGGCACCAAGAAGGTATATCATCAGGGTGAGTTTACTAGGCACACCCCTTGAGGTAGAGATTTTATAGGTTCCTGTAGTTACCATGGTATACCAGTACAAGAAGGTTTGTAAAGTTTAGGTGGTAAACCTCCAGGTTCAGTGGCTTTGGGTAGTTAGGAATTGTCTCAAAATGGTCATTCCAGCTCAGTCGTACCTCCTCAGATTGAGTCGGGCCATAGAGGATGCTTTGTGTATGATAAGTTTGTCCATGTGGCCAAGGATTTCCCTCACCATGTTTTTTGGCCTACTTCCATATCGACAGTGGGAGGTGACTCCTAAAGTAGTAAAGGTGCTACTAAAGGTGCATGAGAAAGAGATAGTTCTGCTCATAGTAGTTGTCATAAAATTAGTCAGTCCAATGGAAAATATGGCCAGTGATATGCTATACCTGCCAGACCTAATCCAAAGGCTTGTAACTCATTTATCATAAGTATCATCCCAGTTTTCTTCAGATTTGCATCTATGTTATTTGATATAGGGTGAAATTTCTCCTATGTGTATGCATATTTTGCTTTTGGTTTTGATTCTACCTGTTGGCCTCTTGACATGCCTATTCGTCTATCTACCCCAATAGAAGACTCTTTAGTGGTGGATCGAGTGTACCGAGCCTATGTTGTGACCGTTTAGGGGTGTGAGACTTAGGTATATCATCTTCATTAGAGTCCAAAGAGTGTTATATCCTTCCTATATACTCATTTCATATATTAGTGATACTAGAATTTCTTCACCGCCTCTTTTGGATTCTATCCATATTGTTCATGAGTTGATGAATAATTTTCCTATAAATTTGCCTAGTATGCCTTCGGATTGTGATATTTACTTTGCTATTGACATTAAGTCGGGCACCAAACATATTTCTATTCCTCCTTATAAAATGGCCCAGCAAAGTTAAAGGAATTGAAGGGCCAATACATGAATTATTGGATATGGGATTTATTCGACCTAGTGTATCACCTTGGGCCTGTCTTGGTTGTAAATAAAAAAAATGGGTCTATGCACATGTTTATTGATTATCGATAGTTGAATAAGGTGACGATTAAGAATAAGCATCTTCTTCCTCGTATTGATGATTTTTTTTACCAACTTTAGGGAGTTTTTGTGTTTTTGAAGATTAATTTGACATATGAGTATCACTAGTTGAGGATTAGATCTTCAAATATTGTGAAGAAAATATTCTAAACTCATTACAGTCATTATGAGTTCTTGGTCATGTCCTTTGGATTGACCAATGCCCTAGTCCCGTTTTTAGAGTTGATGAACCAGGTGTTTCGATCATATCTCAACTCTTTTATTATTATATTTATTAATGTTATCTTGGTATAATCTAAGAGTGAGGTGTAGTGATCCTCCTGGTCATTTTACATATATCTTCTTATTTTCACAGTTAGAGCTTTCCTAAAGCTATCCTAAGTCATTTATGACTTGCTGGGACTGACAGTTCGGTTACCAAGAAATTCCCTTGGGTTTTAGAGCCAATTCCCTATTTAGAAATCTTCGTTGGTTCTAAATGGCCACCAAAAATTTTAGCAAACAATCTCTGATACAAATTTTGACTACCCCAAAAGCTTCAGGATATCAATTTTATGCTAGGTAGACCTTTGGTTCGGGTCCCGATGCACCCGAGCTCATTTTGACCTATTGGTCAGAAAGTTGAAAAATTGGAAATATGGGTGTAAGACCCATATTTCATTGAAACAACTTCAGATGGAAAATCTAACTTTTCCATCATGTACAAAACATCGAATTTAGCATGGCTACATAGCTTATTTATGTATATCGGATTCTGAATGAATCTTGAGGTCTTAGCAAAAACTTAGAAAATTCCAACTTTCAGCTGTCATTTGGTGTAGCCCGCGATTGCACATGATGTGCAGAGGGTAGTGCGATCATAATAATAAGTGTGGTGATTTCCATATCTTCTTTTAAAGCTAGGTTGTGAGATTTCACACCTAGGTGTGCAATTGCAACACCTAATTACTTGGTATTGGTATAAATAGCCCTTTTTTGCTCGATTTTGCTCATTTTTCATCAATTTCTTGAGAGCAAAATCCCTAAAGGGTGAGATATCATAAAATTGATACTTTTGGGTTACTTGGGAGCTTAAATAACATTTATTTTGATGATTATCTTCCGATTTGAGGTAAGATTTCATCCTTTTCTTGGTTGATTTTCTTGGTTCTTCACCCCAAAACCCCAAATAGCTTGAGGGCTTAATTTTAGCCCCAAATTAGCTTGCTTTTCACTAATTCTTGACGTTTATTATTCCTTGATCATATAGGAATGTTAGGTTGACCTTAAAAATATGATTTTCATAAATGGGACCTACTTGGGGGTTTTGGTGTGGTTTTTGGACTCAAAGCACAAGGTGTAATATGGGTATCATGATTCTCGTATTGATGAGTAGATTATGATTTTTATAGCGTGATGAAATTTTGAAATTATGAAGTGAAGATGGACATTTGGTGAATGATTTAATGATTTATGGTTCGACTTCGAGGTAGGCTTCGGTCTACTCTTCTTTGTAAGATTATATGTGTTATATGTTTCATGTGAATATGGATGTTAAGATTGATTATGGGTATAACGACTTAGTCTTGATTATTGAAGTTTGGGGATTTGAAGAGGGTTTTAACCCATAAGGTGAAATGCTTATTACACATTTAGAATAGCATTTCCTTCTCTCCATATTGAACTAATTCGTAGAATGGGTATGGTATAATTCTAGGTTTGGGATGTTGTTTAAGTATTGGAAGCATGGTTAGTATGAATAACCTTAATTGGGCTATTCTAGTGATCTTGAAACCATAATTTTGGAGGTGTTGACTTAAATGCTCATGTAGCGGAATTTCTATCTTAGTATTGATTATGTGTATGTACTATCAAGAAGTGAATTTAGATACCTTCGCCTAATCTGGGGTATAAATGGATTAATTTTGGAAATTGAGGATTAGAAGTGGGTTATTCCAGCCCACCTTAGGCTAAGAATTGTGTTATCCCTTGTGGACTTAGTTACGGATGTTAGGCATAGTTGAGACTATTGAGCCTTTAGAATAAGGTTACCTTCCGACTTGATAAATTATGATGACTTTCTCTAGATTTAACTTATGGCTTGTAGATGTGCTATGGAATTCCGAACTTGATTTATGATATGGTCCATCAACATTCTTGATAATATAGGCCTAGACATGAGATGCCTTATTTATATTATTCCTCCTAGATGAGAGATGCTTATTAATATATTATGTCTTCTAGATGAGAGATGCTTATTGAGATATTATGCCTCCTAGATGAGAGATTCTTATTGATTTATTATGCCTTCTAGATGAGAGATTCTTATTGAGATATTATGCCTCCTAGATGAGAGATGCTTATTTATATATTATGCCTTCTAGATCATAGATTTTTATTGAGATATTATGTGTTTTATATGAGAGATGCTTATTGATATATTATGCTTTGTAAATGAGAGATGCTTATCGATATTTATTCCTTCTTTATAAGAGATGCTTATTGATATATTATGACTTCTGGATGAGAGCTGCCTAGTGATATATTATGCCTCATAGACGTGAGATGCCTTCAATATGTGAGATGATTATACATATGCTTTATAGGTTATAGAGATGTTATGCCTCATAAATACGCTATGGCTTATAGATATGAAATGATTTATAGATATGAGTATTGATATGGGTTTCGGATATATATGTGGGATGAAGGCCATGATTATGATGTTGTAATTATTCCAAACACATTTTTGGGCCCAAAGCCATGTTATGATATGAGTTGGCCATCCAGAAAGTATTTATCCTTGTAAGGGAGGTGATTGTAGTTTATTGATATATTAATGCTTATGGTTTCATTACTTTAATACTGGTGATGTCATGCATAATTTTAGTACATTCATGATCGTTGCATCAATGATTGATATGAATCTGATTAGATGATAATCTTATTACTGTTGTTACTAAATATGGATTAAAGCCTACTTTCTACCTTAAAAATGGATTTCTTCATAATAATAAATTCCTGTCTTAATGAATAACTTATACGTAAAAGAAATTAATAATAATGTTTTAAAGACTTGACTGAGATAGATTCTGGTCAACGATTTAATACTACTTATTACTCTAGTCATGAGAGATTTTAACCCTTTCTACACTTTTATATTGATTTTCACTTTTTTAGACACGACTTGAGTTTGTGCACCTATTATATATAAATACACATCTCTGCGGTATGGGATAAAGGAAGATGCAGTATTGATTATATCAATTTTAGGTAAAAACCCGATGATAGATTTTCATATTGATGTTATATGTATGTGTTGTTGATTATTATGCTACTGGTTATAGACCAGTAAGTCTGTAGGATGACTATAATGAATGCAATTTACCCGGCAAGGACAGATGATATTGTGACGATATATTGATACCCGACAAGGCCGAAGGATATTGTGATGATGACATTAATACAATGCAAGACCAAAGGAAGAAGATGATCATATACCCAGAAAGGCTAGAGAATGATTATATTGATGTGCCTATGTCTACATCTACTGGTTCAAGTCCGTCTAGCCCTGATTACTTGGTATGCGTATAAATAGACCCTTTTTACCCAATTTTGCTCATTTTTCATCCATTTTGGAGAGAAAAAACCCTAAAGGGTAAGATATCTTAAAATTGAGACTTGTGTGTGACTTGGGAGCTTTGTTAACATTTATTTTTGCAATTATCTTCCAATTTGAGGTAAGATTTCATCCTTTTCTTGGTGGATTTTCTTGGTTTTTGACCTAAAGCCCCAAATTGCTTTAGGGCTTGATTTCAGCCCAAAATTAGCTTGATTTTCACTCATTTTTAAGGGTTATGATTCCTTGATCATGTATGAACTTTGAGTTGACTTCAAAAATGTAATTTTTATAAGTGGGACCCACTTGGAGTTTTTGGTGTCATTTTTAGACCCGAAGCATAATGTTCCAATATGGGTATCGTTATTCTCGTATTTGTGAGTAGATTACAATTTTGATAACATGATGGTAGTTTGAAATTGTGAAGTGTAGAAGGAAGTTTGGTAAATGATTTAAGGATTTGTGGTTCGACTTCGAGGTAGGCTTCTTTCTACTCATCTTCGTAAGATGATATGTGTTATATATTGCATGTGAATTTGAATGTGAATGTTAAGATTGATTATGGGTAGAATGACTTAGTCTTAATTATTGAAGTTTGGGGATTTGATGAGGGTTTTGACCCATAGGGTGAAATGGTTATTACACTTTTAGAATCCTATTTCTTTCTCCCTGGATTGAACTAATTCATAGAATGGGTATGGTATGATTCTAGGTTTGGAATGTTGTTTAAGTATGGAAGAATGGTTAGTATGAATAACCTTAATTGGGCTATTCTAGTGATCTTAAAATCGTAATTTAGGTGGTGTTGACTTAAATGCTCATGTCTCTAGGTTGAATTTCTATCTTAGTATTGATTCTGGCTTATGTACCACGAATAAGTGAATTTAGATACCTTATCCATGTATGAGGTATAATTCTCTTAAATATGGAAATTGATGATTAGAAGTAGGTTCTTCCGACCCATCTTAGGCTAAGACTTGTGTTAGCCCTTGTGGACTTAGTTACGGATGTTAGGCATAGTTGAGACTATTAAGCCTTTAGAATAAGGTTACCTTGCGACTTGGTAAAGTATGATGACTTTCCCTAGATTTGACTTATGTCTTGTAGCTATGCTATGGCTTTCCGAACATGATTTATGATATAGTCCATCAACATGCTTGAAATATAGGCCGAGACATGAGATGCCTTATTGATATTATGCCTCATTGATAAGAGATAATTATCGATATATTATGCCTTCTAGATGAGAGATGCTTATCGAGATATTATTCCACCTAGATGAGAGATGCTTATTGATATATTATGCCTTCTAGATAAGAGATACATATTGATATATTATGCCTCCTAGAGGAGAGATGCCTATTGATATATTATGTCTCTTAGATAAGAGATGCTTATTGAGATATTGTGCCTGAGAGATTCTAATTGATATATTATGCATTCTAGGTGAGAGATGCTTATCGAGATATTATGCCTCCTAGATAAGGGATACTTAATGATATATTATGACTACTAGATGAGAGATGCCTATTGTCACGACTCGATGCTACCCTCTATCCACGACAACGATGCTTACGGTCACAAGTGACTACAAACTAACCCATGAGCTGGCACCTGCTATGAGCACTGAAACAAATAATGATCATACATATGTGTGAAAGATAAACTAATGAAGTAATGCAAATCTGAATACTAAAAGGGTAGTTCAACCATAAGTCTGAAAGATATGCTGAAATACTGAAATCTAACCATCAAATCAAACAACTGATAATACTGAGAAGACTAATAATTTGGATAAGTGTCTAACTGACTACCTAATTGTCTGAAAAGCCACTAAATGACTGAGGAGTTGATGGAACAGGGCCCCAACTAACACCGACTGATTGAACATAATGAAATACTAAAGTACTGAATGAGAGTTAATATGTCCTCGATGGATGAGGCCTCACCACTACGGCTACTAAGTAACCCTGCTATCTAATTATGGTTGGGAAACTGAGCCTCCAAATCTATGATATAAGATATCTTAGCATAAAGAAGAGTATGCGGGTAGTACTTTAAATGTACTGGTATATGATATGAGGTCTGGCTAAAATGCATGGGGTACTGTGCACATGAGATAAGGACTAACTGAACAACATGAAATAATTGAGCATGAATGCATGGAAACTATAATATCTAAGAATGCAAGACCAAACATATACATATTTCTGAAATAATATGTAAATTGAGAGACTAAAATCTATATAACTGAGTAACTTTAAATCTGTATGTTTTGTTTAAGCAAACATCAACTTAATATATAGTGAATACTATACTAAGACTGTGGGAGGTATCATCTAATCAATATGCCATAATTTGAGCTAATTGGGGTCCAAACTGTAACCCCAGTTGGAAGGGTGTCAGTACCGTGCCACGGGTACTAACACTGGCTATGTGGATCCACTTAACTGGTGTCCTAAAGGACTATTGAGTCACCCTAAATTAGAAGGTGCTATAATGAGATATATGTTACCCTCATCTGGAAGGTAAACACTTTGTCAAACCTCAACTAGCAGGTAGATAGCTCTAAACTACGCTGGCTATGTAGTTCTGTAACTCGGGGATTGCTACTAAGGGTCACACCCTCTACTGGAAACTGAGTTTAACAGAACATGATTTCATGACTAATAGTACTCATTATTATCACAATAACAGAATAAATAGGAATAATCATGGTTTAACTGAATCATACTTGAAAATCTAAAAATCATGCAAAACACCAAGGTATCGGGTGTTCATAACCCACCAGCACTGAATGATCATAAAACATGACATTTAAACTTAAGACTGTAGTACTGAATCACGGTTCAACCCAAGACATGGGAAATTCACCAAACATATAGAATGCATGGACTTGTACATGGGGATATTGAAAACATGAGAATTCAACAACACGAAATTTACTTGAATAAGAAATGGGAACTAAAATTCATATCGTGAGGTAATCAAATATTTCATGGGATCATACATGGGCGGAATTTAATTTAAATCACAATGAAAACATGAAATTCAATATTTCTTTAAAATATTCCATAATGATAGAAAGTTCATTCTTTAATCAAAAGAAAAGGAATTTTGGGCTCCATGAGTGAAAGGGACCCATGGATGAACAGCCACATACCTTAAGATTTTCACTTGAAAGGATAAATGCTATTATTGATGCTTTCTTGAAGGTTCTTAAATTTGGGCCACTTGAATTATTGATTTCTTGGTGAGAAAGGAATTGAATTCTTGTTCTTAGGGGAAGAAGAGGGTTTATTTGAAATAAAATTTGGAGAAAAGGAGCAAAATTATGCCCTAACTGATGCCCAAGTTGTGTTATGAATGATTGGGTTGAGGGAGAGAGGACCCAATTTCCCCTCAACCATTTAAACCAAAAATGTGATGCAACGTCACTGCAATATGGTCTAATCACGGTCATTGAATTCCCTCACCATGATACGGTCTACATGACAATAGGAATAGAGTCGCGACGCGGGCTTATCGCAATGACCAACTGATCTTGTGATCCAAACATGTACCAACCCTCGTTAGAAAAATCCAAAACTTATCTGAGAGAAATGTCTCACATCCTTGAACATGAATCAACTCAAAAACCAACATCTTAGGATCGGGAAGACAAAAATAAAAATCCTCAAAGTCAGTGGTCTTAAAAATTACTAAGTCCCCAACACTTAGAGAAATTTTTAGGCCTTAAGCCCCTTATGCATGAAACTGAAAGATAAACAGAGATAAGACTAGTATGGGGTATTACAATATCTCCCATTTGGGAACATTCATCCTCTAATAAGACTGGTTAGACTGAGAGTATTGTACTAAGGTAACTGAGACCACATACTAAACATGCATGAATTGGAACATGAATATATAACTAAGTCAGAAATATGATGCATGAACTGAACAGATTTCATGAATTCATGCAATGACATAAGATTAGCTGGAACAAAGAACGGGAAAGTGTCAATCTAAGGAAAACTGTTACCTCAAGTTAATTCTAAGTTTGAGAAGAAAAGATGAGGTTACTTGGTACGCATATCCTCTTCTACTTCCCAAGTAGCTCCCTCAATGGACTGATTTCGCCATAGAAATTTAACCAAGGAAACTTCTTTATTCATTATCCTACAAATCTGACGGTCAAAGATCTCAACTGGGAATTCTTTGAGAGAACGTCTATCCTATACACCTGTACTTTCTAAAGGAATAACAACAACTAAATTGCCAATATATTTCTTTAACAAAGAAACATAAAACACCGGATGGACTGATGCCAAATCTGCAGGCAACTCTAGCTCATAAGCTACCTTTCCAAAATGGTTTAAGATTCTATAAGGAACAATATATTGGGGACTGAGCTTCCCGTTCTTACCAAATCATTTCACTCTCTTCATGGGAGAGATTTTCAAATAGACTAAATCACAAACATCAAACTCAAGGTCTTTTCTCCTTACATCTGCATAAGATTTCTGATGGGTTTGGGCTATCTTAACCTCACCCTAATTAATGGAACTTTCTCTATTGCATCAAACACTGAATCTAGTCGTATCAAAGTAGCCTTACCTGGTTCAAACCAATCAATAGGATATTTACATCTTCTCTCATAGAGAGCCTCAAATGTCGTCATCTGAATACTAGAGTGATAACAATTCTTGTAGGGGAACTCAATCAAGGGTAAATGGTTATCCCAACTACCTTTAAAATCAATAACACATGCTCTCAACATGTATTCTAAGGTTTGAATGGACCTCTCAACCTGACCATCTATCTGGGGATGAAAAGTTAAACTGAGAAGAACTTGGGTACCAAGACCGTTCTGAAAAGCCTTCCAAAAATGAGAGGTTAACCGAGTACCCCTATCTGAAATGATAGATAGTGGAACTCCATGCAACTTAACCAATTCTCTGATATAAAGCCTTGTGTGATCCTCAGATGATTACAAAGTATGAACTGGCAAGAAATGAGTTGATTTAGTCATTCTATCTACAATGACCCATATCGAATCATGCAGATGATGCGTACGAGGCAAACCCATTACAAAATCCATGTTCACAACCTTTCACTTCCAATTAGGGATGTTGAACTCCTGTAATGCACCACTAGGCCTATGGTGCTCAACTTTATCTTGCTAACAATTTGAACACTTAGCCACAAGCTCTGCAATATCCTTCTTCATACCATTTCACCAATTGATTTCCCATAAGTCATGGTACATCTCGGTGGCTCCTAGATGAATGGAATATCGTGCAACATGCGTTTCTACCAAATTTTTCTGCCTCAAGTCATCAACACACGGAACACATAACCTACCCTGGCCATGCAATACATCATATCCCCTTTGGGAGGAAACCTCGTCTTTATGATCTATGACTGAATCCTTCAATATAACCAAACTGGGATCCCTATCTTTCTTTTCCTTTACTTTAGCAACCAAAGAAGATTTTGAACCATTCTAAACCCATATACTACCTTCAGCTGAATTAACCAATCAGACACCTAATATAGCAGGCTGATAAAACCCCTTACTAACTTCTTCTTATCCTCCTCAACATGAGTAACACTAACCATATATAATCTACTAAGGGCATATGCCACCACGTTGTCCTTTCCCGGATGATACAACACTCTCATATCATAATTTTTTAATAACTCTAGCCACCTTTTCTATCAAAGATTCAAATCTTTCTGCGAGAACACATACTAAAAAAAATTTTGATCCATGAACACGTCAACATGAAACCCATAAAGATAATACCTCTAAATTTTCAAAGAAAAAACAACATCTGTCAACACAAGGTCATGGGTAGGATAATTATTTTCATGGAGTTTAAGTTGTCTAGAGGCATAGGCTATGACCTTACCTCTCTACATCAATACACAACCAAGACCAACTCTGGAAGCATCACAATAAACTACAAACCTATCTAAACCATTTGGTAAAGTCAATACTAGGGCTGAAGTGAGTCGAGTCTTCAACTCCTGAAAACTCTTCTTGCAGGAATCTAACAACTAAAATTTTACCTTTTTTTGAGTCAATAGAGACATGGGAGATGTAATAGAGGAAAACCCTTTAACAAACCGTCTGTAATAGCCAGCCAAACCCAAGGAACTCCTGATATCTGATGGAGAAATAGGTCCGGGACAATTTATCATTTCTTTGATCTTTTGAAGGCTAACTCGAATGTCATCATCAAAAATAATATGGCCAAGGAAGGCTACTGATCCTAGCCAAAATTCTCACTTACTGAATTTGGCAAACAACTAATAAGCTCTAAGGATCTGCAACACAATTCTCAGATTGTTTGCATGATCATTTTCACTATGGGAATAGACAAGAATATAATCAATGAAGACTATGATGAATATTTCCAAGTACTGCTTGAACACTCTGTTCATCAAGTCCATGAAAGTTTTAGGGGCATTCATTAGTCCAAAATACATAACTAGAAATTTAAAGTGACCATATCGAGTTCTGAAAGCTGTCTTCAAAATGTCACATTCTCTGACTCTGAGTTAATGATAGCCGCATATGAGGTCTATCTTTGAGAAATTATTGGAACCATGAATTTGGTATAACAAGTCATTAATCCTAGGGAGTAGATATATATTCTTAACTGTGACTTTGTTCAACTGACGGTAATTATGCATATTCAAAGAGAACCGTCTTTCTTATGCAGGAACAAGAACTGGAGTTCCCCATGGGGAAATATTGAGTTTGATGAATCCCTTATCTAAGAGATCCTTCAATTATTATTTCAATTCCTTAAGCTCTTTTGGAGCCATTCTGTAGGGAGGAATAGTGATAGGCTAGGTATTTGCAAGGATATCTATTCCAAAGTCAATTTCCCTTTCATGAGGAACTCTGAGAAGGACTTCAGGGAACACCTCTGGAAATTCCCTTACTTCTGAAACTGAATCAAGACTTGGTTTCTCAAAACTAGAGTCCTTGACTCGAACAAGATGGAAAACACACCCTTTAGATATCATTTTCTTTCCTTAAGATAAGAAATAATCTCACCCCTAAGCACAAAGGTACTACCCCTCTATTCAATGACTTGTTCATTGGAAAACTGAAAGTGAACGACTAAATTTCTACAATCAACTGAGGCATAACATGATTGTAGCCAATCCATGTCGAGAATGACATCAAAATAAGTCATTTCTAACTCAGAAAAATCAACTGAGGTAACTTTCTGAGATATTGTAACCGAGCAATTTTTGTATACCCGTCTGGCTATAATTGATTTACCCACTGGGGTAGACACTGATAAAGGTTCTGCAATATATTCAGAACTGACACTGAAATCGAATGCTATATAGGGGATTACAAAGGAGGGTGAAGATCTAGGGTCTAATAAATAATAAACATGGAGATGATAAATTTGAAATGTACCCGTAGCTACATCAGGAGAACTTTCCTGATCATATTGGGTTTGGAGGTCATATAACCTATTTTGAGGCTACCCACTGGTTGCGCTGGAAGCGGCACCCTGCTGAGTCAGGCGACCGGCTAGAACTGGAGGATGGTTGGACTAAACCTGTTGATCAGCCTTTGGGTAATCTCTAACTCTGTGGCCTGACTTGCCACATCCAAAACACACATCACTGCCAGCTCTACACATACCTTAATGATGGCTTCCATATTTCCCACAGAGTGGATTCGTATGACCATATTTCACACTACCCTGGGACTTAGAGCCTAGTGCCCTATCCCGACTATCTTTCTTGAAATTAGGCACTGGCACACTAGCTGAAGATGGAACTGGGGAAGAAAACATTTATCAAAGCTGAGAATGGTTACCACCTTCTGACCTTGGATGAGAAAAGTTAAAACTACCTATTCTGGCCCTCTTATTCTCTCTAGTTCTTCTTAATCTTCTCTTCCTCAATCTGCTGAGCATGAACCATAAGTCTAGATAAGTCCATCTCCTTAATTAACATGGCAGTCCTACACTCTTTAACCATACTATCACCTACACCAGATACTAACTTACTCATTCTAGACCTATTTTCTGCAACCACATTAGGAGCATACCTCGCCAACTAGGTAAACTTAAGCGAGTACTCCTTCACACTCATGTTGCCCTACTTTAAATTAATGAACTCCTGAATCTTAGACTCTCTCAACTCTAATGGGAAAAACCTATCTAGGAAAGTCGTGGCAAATTTCTCCCACTCAACAGGCCCTGCATCAACACCATAGTCCTTCTTCCACTACTTAAACCAGGTGTAAGCTACATCCTGCAATATATATACAACTAACTTTGCACTCTCACTCAAAGTGATACCCATAATATTTGTCACCTTCGAAGACAAATAAAAAACTCTTGCGGATCCTCTTCAGACTTAGATCCCGAAAACAAATAGGGATTTATTCGGGTGAAATCCCAAATCCTAGTTGCAGCTATATTTTCCACTGGATTGGCTGGGGTAACATCTCGATGGTTGTTCTGAGTAGATACTAAATGGGATAAAGTAGTAAAAGTAGCTCTGAACTCGGTGTGAGAGACATGTTCATTCAGGGGATCTTCTCAAACAGGCAGAGGTGCAGGCTAGTACTCATTTCTTCTTCCGTTATTTCTTTTGGGAGGCATATTTTATAAACAAAAAGAAGTATGAGTTAGAAAGAGTTTAAATAGAGCTCATGCTCATTCGCATGACATGAATACTGAAAGAAGGGAAACTTTTTCTAAAACATCTCATAGCCTCTTGTCCATAAGTGTGGCGTACTTTAAACCCATGCATAATACTCTACTCAACGTAGCTTTCATATACCCTAGGACACAGTAAAATGTTAGGCTCTGATACTAAGTTTTTTCACAACTTGAGGCTACCCATAGCCACGATAACGATGCTTACAGTCACAAGTTACCACAAGCTAACCCATAAGCTGGTATCTGCTATGAGCACTGAATAAAATAATAATCATACATATGTATGAAAGATAAACTACTGAAGTAATGCAAATATAAATACTGAAAAGGTGGTTCAACCACAAGTCTGAAATATCTGCTGAAATACTGAAAGCTAACCGTCAACTTAGACAACTGATAATATTAAGAAGAATGATAAATTGGATATGTGTCTAACTGACTACCTAATTGTCTGAAAAGTTGTTAACTGACTGAGGAGTTGATGGAACAAGCCCCCAACTAACTCCAACTAACTGAACATAATGAAATACTAAAGTACTGAATGAGAGTTAATATGACCTTGATGGATGAGGACTCACCACTACAACTGCTGAGTAACACTGGTTGTCTAACTACGCCCGGGAAACTGAGCCTCCAAACCTATGATATAACACATCATATCACAAAGAAGAGTATGTGGTTAATACTTTAAATAGATTAGTACATGAGATGAGGTCTGGCTAAAATGCATGGGGTACTGTGCATAAGATATAAATACTAACTGAACAACATGAAATAACTGAGCATAACTGTATGGAAACTATAATATCTAAGAATGCAAGACCAAGCATAAATATATTTCTAAAATAATCTGTAAACTGAGAGACTAAAATCTGTATAACTGAATAACTATAAATCTGTATACTTTGTTTAAGCAAACCTCAACTGCATATACATTGAATATTGAACTAAGACTGTGGGAGGTATCATCTAATCGACATGCCATAATCTGAGCTAATTGGGGTCTAAACTGTAACCCTAGTTAGAAGGGTGTCAGTACCGTACCATAGGTACTAACACTGGCTGTGTGGATCCACTAAACTGGTGTCTCGATGGACTAATGAGTCAACCTCAACTGGCAGGTTCTCTAATGAGATTTATGTCACCCTCAACTAGAAGGTAAGCACTTTGTCAACCTTCAACTGGCAGGTAGACATCCCTAACCTACGCTGGCTATGTAGTTCTGTAATTTGGGGATTACTACTAAGGGTCACACCCTATACTGGCAGTTAATCCCCCTTTCCTAGGTTTTCTCGGTGCTAAATCCTACTCGTAACTGAATGACACAAGAACTAAAACTGAACTGAGTTTAACTGAACATGATTTCATAATTGATAGTGTCCATTTTGATCATAATAACTGAATAAATATAAATAATTATGGTGTAATTGAATCATACTTGAAAATCTGAAAATCATGTAAAACACGTACGTATCGGGTGTTCATAAACAACCATCACTGAATAATCATAAAACATGACATTTAAACTTAAGACTATTATACAGAATCATAGTTCAACCCAAGATGTGGGCAATTCACCAAACATATAGAATGCATTGACTTGTACATGGGGATATTCTAAACATGAGAATTCAACTACATAAAATTTACTTGAATAAGACATGGGAACTAAAATTCATAGCGTGAGGTAATAAAATCTTGCGTGGGATCATACATGAGCAGAATTTAATTTAAATCACCATGAAAACATGAAATTCATTTTTTCTTGATCATACAAAATTCCATACTCATAGAAAGTTCATTCTTTAATTGAAAGAAAAAAAGGTTTTTGGGCCCCATGGGTGAAAGGGACCCATGGATGAAAAACCACATACCTTAATCTTTTAACTTGAAAGGATAAATGCTATTCTTGATGCTTTCTTGAAGGTTCTTGAACTTGGGGTACTTGAATTATTGATTTCTTGGGGAGAAAGGAATTAAATTCTTATTCTTAGGGGTAGGAGAGGGTTTTCTGAGAGGAAAATTGGAGAAGAAAGGAAAAATTATGCCCTAACTAATGCCCAAGTCATGTTATGAATGATTTTGTTATGAGGGAAATAACCTAATTGCCCCTCAACCATTTAAATCAAAAACTGGATGCAATAGCATCACCGCGACACGGTCTAATCATGGTCGCTGAATTCTCCCACCGTAATATTGATGTTGTTTGCATGAGAAAAGGAATAGAGTTGTGACGTGGACTTATCGCGATGACCCACTGGTTTTGTGATTCAAACATGTCCCAACCCTCTTCTAAGAAAATCTAAAACTTCTCCGAGACATACTTCTTACATCCCTAAACATGAATCTACTCAAAAACTAACATCTCAGGGTTGGGAAGACCAATAATAAAAATAATCAAAATTAGTGGTCTTAAAATTGACTAATTCCCCAACACTTAGTGAAATTTTTAGCCCTTTATCCCCTTATGCATGCAACTGAAATCTAAATAGAGCTAAGAATAGTATGGGTTATTATAATATCTCTCTCTTAGAAATATTTATCCTCGAATGAGACTGGTTAGATTGAGAGTATTGTACTAAAGTAATTGAGACAACACACTAAACATGCATGACTGGGAACATGAATACATAGCTGAGTCTGAAATTTGATACATGAACTGAACTAATTTCGTGAATCCATGCAATGACATGAGATTTATATATAGCTGGAACTAAGAAAGGGAAAAAGGCAATCTAAGAAAAATTATTACCTCAACCTAAGTCTGAGTTTGCAGAGAAAAGATGAGGGTACTTGGTACGTATATCCTCTTCTCCTTCCCAAGTAGCTCCCTCAATGGGATGATTCTGCCATAGAACTTTAACCAAGGAAACTTTTTTGGTCCTTACCCTATAAATCTGACGGTCTAGGATCTAAACTGGGACTTCTTCAAAAGTCGTTATTATTATATTGTAATTATTCTAGATGGATTATTGGGCCCAAGGTCATGTTATGATATGAGTTGGCCATCCAAAAAGTTTTATCCTTGTAAAGAATGTGATTATAGTTTATTGATATATTAATGGTTATGGTTCCATTATTTGAATACTGGTGATGACATGCACATATTTGGTACATTTATGATCGTTGCATCGATGATTTATACAATTCAAATTAGATAATTATCTTATTACTGTTGTTATAAATAAGGATTAAATCCCACTTTCTACCTTAAAATAGATATCTTCATAATAATAAATATTTGTCTTAATGAATAACTTATACAAAAAAGAAATTAATTATGATATTTTAAAGACTTGACCGAGACAGATTCCGATCTATGATTTGATACTTCTAATTACTCCAGTTGTGAGAAATTTCGACACTTTCCGCACTCTTAGAATAATTTAGTCCTGATGTTTACTCTAGGCAATGGACTTACAAATTTACACTCTTTTAAGCTATAGCTTGAGTCCGTACACCTATTATATCTAAATACACATCTCTCTAGTATAAAATACAGAAGATGTGGTATTAATGATATATATATTTTGGGTAAAAACCCGATGACAAATTTTAGTATTAATGTTATATATATATGTGTTGATGATTATGATGATACTGGTTATATACCCGGCAAGGCTAAAGGATAACTATGATAATATGTTATTTAGTCAACAAGGCTGGAGGACATTGTGATGATATATTGATACCTAACCAGGTTGGAGGATATTGTGATGCTGAAATTAATACTCAAAAATACCTAAGGATGATAATGATGATATACCCAGCAAGGTCAGAGGACAGTTATATTGATAAGCCTAAGTGTACATCTACCGGTTCGAGTCCAGCTAACCCTATATATGGAAAATATATACTCCACAAGGCTAGAGGATGGTTATGATGATGATGGCTCTTATAATTATGGTATTGTGGATTCTGTTTCATTCATCCTTGCATACGCATTGCCTATCACTAGTATATACCTATATCTATCAGCCCATATGGGGTTGCATATACATGGGTGATAATTATACATTGTGGTGTGTAGTATGTTGATTGAACCTTTTAATCCTGGAGAAGTAGTGGTACGTGATAGGCTCGGTTAAGTATTTAGATGTCTGGACTAGCCGATTACTCGTGTTGTTAATAATATTGTTATCATCATTGTAATGGCTAGTTTATGATAGATTGGTCATTGATTCGGTATTGATATTTAAGGTATCATTCTGGCCTATTCTATCTTACGATTATATTACTATGCATGATCATCTGATGATTTGATGATATATGTATTAGAACCCTGAGTGTTCTAGCACTAGTACTTGCTATGATTATGAGGTCTTAAAATGTCAGTTTGATGACTTAGGCTATACTTTGAGTTGACTTTATATATATATATATATATAGTTATATGTAGCTATGGTATTACTGTATATTCCTTCTTTTCTTTATTTACTCAGATTATATATATATATATATTCATTCCTTGACCTTCTATAATGTTATGTATCCTTCTTTTGCCCTTTTATTCGTATATTAGTCGGTGATATATGGTATAGTCTTTAGATTCCTATGTATGGCTGGAAAAGATAGTGCATCTTTATTACTTCCTTAGCCTTATTATGTTAGTCTCTTGGATATGAATAGGATAACTTATCCTTATTATCTCATTGGCTTTCTTATGTGGTTATGGGCTATTCAAGTGTAGTTTTCTATTCTGTTTATATGTTATATATATCTACTTTATATTTTGAGCTCAGTTGGTAGTTGTTTACTGAATATCACTTGCTTAGTACTCATACTACACTTTTGCAACCTGTAAATTATAGTACGAGTTATCATCGTTCATGTGTGCCATGCGGTGCAGCCATGGTTTGGAGACTTAGAGTGAGCTCTTGATGTGTGGAGTATTACTTTTCTCCCTCTTATGTACTTGACTAGTCGCTATGTTATATTTAGAGATAAGTTGTATCAGTGTAATTCTCTTGTTATTTTATTTTGTACTCTTATTATATTAGGGGCTCTTGTATTGATACCACCAGGGTTTGAGACTATATTATGTATTTGATCTCTAATTATATCTATTCCACATTCTTTTCTTTATCTATTTGGGTAGTCCGTTACTAGCCATCATGGACTATGGGTTTCGCTTGCCTACTAGTAGGTTATTGTAGGTGCCATCATAACATGAGAAAAGGGTCATGAAAAATTGATATCAGAGCCTAGGTTTACTAGTATATTAGTACAAGATCTAAGTGTTTAGTTGAGTCCTATGGATTAGAGCGGAGACGTCCATAACCTATCTTCGGGAGGCTATAAGGACATTCTTAGGAAATTCATTTCTTGGCTCCTTGTTGTGAGTTCGCATTTCTATGAGCCTCAAGCATATTATTTTACTCTATTCTATCCCAAATGAATGATGCGAGATGGTCGATATATGCATATGAGACTTTGATATATGTTCTCAAAGTTTTAGCTCAACGTCGGACCAGAGAGTCAGGAATAGGCAACGAAGATCTTCAGTGTCAGCCGAAGGAATTGGGGTCAACTCAGGCTCTAGTTGAGCGTGTGACTATTTTATCCCTTTGAGGTTCAGGATTAGGTATCCGAGTCATGTTATAGATCCCTCCCACCATGGATGACGTCTAGTTTATCGAGCAATTCTTAGGACAGAGTTGGGTCTATTAGTGTTAATAAGGGTTCTTTACCAGTTTTTGAGTACGATATTAGATTTCTTAAGTGGACCAAGCATTTCTCGATGCTATATCCTTCAGAGCAGGAAATGGTATATGAATTTATTAGAGGATCAGCATAGCCACTCCATTTGGTATTGAAGAACTTGATAGAAGTTGGGTATTCCTTCTCTCAAGTTGTTGGACATTCCATAGCCATAGAGAGAGTATGTATTGAGACTTATAGAGGTGGAGGCAAGAGGCCATGCCCTTGGTATTGTGCTATTGATATTTTATCCGACAGTTAGGATTCGTCAGGTAGAGGTCATCTTCACTTGCATCTTATTAGATCTACGCAAGTAGTATTTTAGACTATAAGTGGTTCTCAGATTAGTCATGGTGATCATAGAGAGAAGAGTTCTCACTAGACCTTGCAGAGTTTTGGTATTGGGTCCTCAGGCCATGGCGGCCGTCTTGGACTAAGAGGGGCAGTATCTCAAAGTATTCTAGGATTTTGTATTGGTTGTGGAGATATAGGACATTGGTAGTAGAGAGTTATCTCAATGTCAGTTGGCCAGCTATTTGGGATCAATTTGTGTTCTCACTATGTTAGTGCTTCAGGAGTTTGCTACGATGATAGAGAGGTTGGTCACTGGTCTAGAGAGTGTCCCTAATATGGGACTACTAGTTTTTTAGCTCATTCAGACCAACCTCATGATGTTATAGCATCTTTAGTTAGAGATAGTACACTTTACGCCTCAGTTGATAATTCAGTCGGTCGGTCCAAATTTGGGCCTATTCAGATTTACTCTCTTAGATCATCAGGCATGTCATTGTGGATTTCATCATGATTGGTGCGATTTTATTTCCCTGCATTTACCCTTTTCATTTGTGTATATTAAGGTCTTCATACCCATTGATGATTATATGCCTTGATGAGTTCATATTGGTTATTATGTGCTTTGTTATTGTATTCATTATTATATAAATACTCCATGATTTATTTTTTTTAGTAGTGGATGTATTAGATCTGTGTTGATATTTTCTCCTTATGGTTTTAGCAGTTGGGTTTGATCCTATCCGTCTTGGCACATTAGCCTTATTGTAGCCCTTGAGTGGTACATGATATTGATGTTTATTTTTGTATCGTCTATTCATTATATTAATGTTGATATTGTTGTTCCTATTGCTATCATTGTCTGATATTGTTGATGTTATTAATTGATGTGATTGATCCTCATTGGGTAGCTATTTAGACTAGCATTATCTCGTTAGAATTCCATTATTTGTGGTTCTTATTCGGTGGCTTGAGCAACTATAGCCCGATTTGATGATTTCTTCCCTATAGTGAGGTGAGGTTGATTGTTTTCCTCATTTTGTTGGCTGTGTTAGATTAATTATAGCATCGAGGATAAGTTGACCTTCTATAGTTTTGTAATGGCTCTAAAGTTGGTAATTTTGCTATATTGCCCGTTCTTGAGTTTTGGATTCTTAGACTTGCCTCCTGGATTGTGAAGGTTTTTGGTATTAGTTATTTCCCTCTATATAGCCCATTTTTAAGTTAGACCAGTTTGGGGTTCATTCTCTATTTTTGGCATTTCATTGCCCGATAGTAGTTTTGATATTAATATTGATATATCCTGAATTCATCTTTTAAATTTGTTGGATTCATCTCCTAGCAATGGTTTACTCTTGGTACTTGTATGGAGATTGAATGCTCCTTAATTGTCATGATGTGGTTCTTGTCTGAAGAGGATTTAAAGAGTTAGAGGCAGAAACTTAAGTAAAACAATCTCGAATGCAAATTTCAACTATGCTAGCAGCTCCGAAATATCGATTTTAGGCTAGGTAGACCTATGGTTTGGGTCTCGATGCACCCGAGCTCATTTCGACCTATTGATCAAAAGTTGGAAAATTATAAATATGAGTATGGAACCCACATTTGGTTGAAATAACCTCGGATGGAAAATTCAACTTTTATATAGCTGATTTGTGTGTATCGAATTTTTAATGAATCCCAAGGCCTTACCAGAAACTTTGAAAATTTCAAAGTTTCAGCATTCACCTAGTGGCCGCGATTGCACATGATGTGTAAAGGCTAGTGGGATCTCACTAAGAAGTATAGCGGTCACTATATCTGCTTCTGCTGCCAGGTTATGCGATTTCACTCCTAGGTGTGCGATTGAAGTTTCTGATTACCTAGTATGGTAATAAATAGCCCTTTTTTGCCCGATTTTGCACATTTTACATCTATTTCTTGAGAGAAAAACCCTAAAGGGTGAGATATCTTAAAATTGAGACTTGTGGGTGACTTAAGAGCTATATTAACATTTATTTTCATGATTATCTTCCGAGTTGAGGTATGAGTTCTTCCTTTTCTTGGTGGATTTCCTTAGTTCACGATCCAAAACCCCAAATAGCTTGCTGACTTGATTTTATCCCCAAATTAGCTTGGTTTTCACCCATTATTGAGGGTTATGATTCCTTGAACATGTATGAATGTTGGGTTGACTTTGAAAATGTAATTTTTATAAGTGGGACCCATTTGGGGTTTTTGGTGTCATTTTTGGACCCCAAACACAAAGGTACAATATAGGTATCATGATTCTCGTATTGATGAGTAGATTATGATTTTGATAGCATGATGACATTTTGGAACTATGAAGTGAAGATAGATGTTTGATGAATGATTTAGGGATTTGCAATTTGACTTTGAGGTATTCTTCTATCTACTCATCTTTGTAAGATGATATGTGTTATATGTTGTATGTGAATGTGGATGTTAAGATTGATTATTGGTAGAATAACTTAGTCTTTATTATTGAAGTTTGCGGATTTGATAAGGGTTTTGACCCGTAAGGTGAAATGCTTATTACTCGTTTAGAATTGTATTGCCTTCTCTCCAGATTAAACTAATTCATCAAATGGGTATGGTATGATGCAAGGTTTGGGATGTTGTTTAAGTAGTGGAAGCATGTTTAGTATGATTAACCTTACTTGGGCTATTCTAGTGATCTTGAAACCCTAATTTAGGTGGTGTTCACTTAAATTCTCATGTAGTGGAATTTCTATCTTAGGATTAATTATGGCGTATATACCATCAAGAAGTGAATTTAGATACCTTAGTTTAGTCCAGGGTATAGATGGCTTAAGTATGGAAATTGAGGATTAGAAGTGGGTTATTCCGGACCACCTTCATCTAAGACTTGAGTTATCCCTGGTGGACTTAGATACAGATGTTAGGCATAGTTTAGACTATTGATCCTTTAGAATAAGTTACCTTGCGACTTGGTAAATTATGATGACTTTCCCCGGATTTGACTTTTGGCTTGTCGATATGCTATGGTATTCCAAACTAAATTTATGATATGGTCCATCAACATGCTTGATAATATATACCTAGACATGAGTTGCCTTATTGATATTATGCCTCCTCTATGAAAGATCATATTAATATATTTTTCCTTCTAGATGAGAAATGCTTATCAAGATATTATGCCTCCTAGATGAGAGATGCTTATTGATTTATTATGCCTTCTAGATGAGAGATGTTTATTGAGATATTATTCCTCCTAGATGAGATATGCTTATTGATAAATTATGCCTTCTATATGATAGATTCTTATGGAGATATTATGTCTCTTAGATGAGAGATGTTTATTAAAATATTATACTTTCTAGATGAGAGATTCTTATCGAGATTTATGCCTTCTTGATGAGAGATTCTTATTGATATATTATGCCTTCTTGATTAGATTCCTATTGATATATTATTCCTCATAGGTGTGAGATGTCTTCTATATATGAGATGATTATACATATGCTTTATGGGTTATAGAGATGTAATCCCTCATAAATACGCTATGGCTTATAGATATGAGATTATTGATTTAAGTATTGATATGGGTTTCAAATATATATATGGGCCAAAGGTTGTAATTATGATGTTCTACTTATTCTAGACACATTATTGGGCCTAAAGCCATGTTATGTTGTGAGTTGGCCATCCGAGAAGTATTTATCCTTGTTAAGGATGTGATTGTTGTTTATTGATATATTAATACTTATGGTTCCATTATTTTAATACTGGTATTGGCATGCATAGTTTCAGTACATTCATGATCGTTGCATCGATGATTGATATGATTCTGATTCAATGATAATCTTATTGTTGTTGTTACTAAATATGGATTAAATCCCACTTTCTAACTTAAAATAGATTTCTTCAAAATAATAAATGTCTTTCTTAATGAAAAACTTATACATAAAAGAAATTAATGATGATGTTTTAAAGACTTGATCGAGACAGATTTTGGTCTATGATTTGATACTACTTATTACTCCATTCGTGAGAGATTTTGACCCTTTATATACTCTTATATTGATTTAGTCTCAAAGTTCACTCTAGGAAATGGACTTATGAATTTACACTCTTTCTAGCCATGACTTGAGTCTGTGCACCTGTTATATGTAAATACACATATCTACGGTATGGGACAGAGGAAGATGCAGTATATGTTGATGATTATTATTATACTGGTTATATACCTGATAAGAATGGAGGATGACTATAATAAATGTGATTTACCTGACAAAAATGGAGGATATTGTGATGATATATTGATACCCGACAAGGCCGAAGGATATTGTGATGATGACATTGATACCCTATAATATTGGATGAAGATGATAATGATATATCCAGGAAGGCCAGAGAATGATTATATTGATGTTCCTATGTATACATCTACTGGTTCAAGTTTGGCTAGCCCTATGTATAATAAATATATACCCAACAAGGTCGAAGAATGGTTATGATGATGATGGCTATGATGATGATGGTTATGATTATGATTATGGTATTTTGTATTCTATTGCATTCATCCTTATATGTGCATTACCTATCACCAGTATGCGCCTATATCTATTAGCCCATATAGAGGGGGTTGTATAGTAATGGGTGATGACTATGCCTTATGATACATTTTATGTGGATTGAACCTTCTAAGCCTGGGTAAATGGGTGTATGTGATAGGCTCAGCTAGGTATTTTTTATCTGGACTAGCTGGTTACTCGCATTGTTAATGATATTGTTATTATCATTGTTATATCATTGTTATGGTCATTGTTATTGCTAGTTTATGAAAGATTGGTCATTGATTCATTATCAAGGTTTGAGGTATTATTCTGGCCTCTTCTATCATATGATTATATTACTATGCAAGATCATATGATGATTTGATATGTGGATTAGAACCTTGAGTATTCTAGCACTAGTTCCTACTACGATTATGAGGTCTTAAAATGCTAGTCTAGTGACTTTGGCTATACTTTGAGTTGACCTTGTTTATATATGTATATTTATATCTAGCTATATAAAGGTATGTTATTACCATATATCCCTTCTTTTCTTTATTTACTTAGATTATATATATTCATTCCTTGGCATTGTATATTGTTATATATCCTTCTTTTGCCCTTTTATTCATATATTGGCCGGTGATATACGGTATAGTATTGAGATTCCTAAGTATGGATGGAATTCTATAGTGTATCCTTATTACTTCCTTAGCCTTATTATGTTATTCTCTTGGAAATGAACAGAATAGTTTATCTTTATTATCTCTTTGGTCGTCTTATGTGGTCATTGGATATTCAGGTGTAGTTTTCCATTTTGCTTAAATGTTATATATATATTTTTTATCGTTGGAGCTCAGTTGGCAATTGTTTACTGAGTACCACGTGTTTGGTACTCATACTACACTTTTGCAGCCATAAAATCATAGTATGGGTTATCGCCATTGATGTGTGCATCATGCGGAGTAGCTATGGTTCAGACCCTTAGAGTGAGATCCTGACATTTGGAGCATTACTTTCCTCTTTTTTATGTACTACACTAGTCACTATGTTGTATTTTGATATAAGTTGTATCAGTGTAATTCTCTTGGGATTTTATTTTGTACTCTTATTATATTAGAAGATCTTTTACTGATATCACTAGGTTTTGGGACTATATTATGTATTTGATCTCCTATTACATCTATTCTGCATTCTTTTCTTTATCTATTTAGGTAGTCCATTACTAGCTATTACGGACTACGAGTTTATCTTGCCTACTGGTGGGTTATAGTAGGTGCCAGCATAACTTAAGAAATTGGGTAGTGATATGAGGCCGACCATGGGAAATATTTATAGATTGTTTTTCAGAGTTTGAGAGATGAAGTTGTATGTTAAATTCTCCAAGTACTAGTTTTAGCTAGAATTTATCTCATTCTTGCGTCATATTTTGAGAAAGGATGGTGCCATTATTGACTCGGCTAAGATTACGGTGGTTCTTGATTTGGCTAGGCATACTTCTCTTATCGAGATTTGGAGGCTTATTGTCTTAGCAGTCTACTATCGATGCTTTGTTGAGGGTTTTTCATCTATTTTAGCTCCTTTGACCAAGCTGACTTAGAATAAGATTTCTTTCAGTGGTTTGATACTTATGAGGCAATCTTTCAAAAGCTCAAGGATTTATTGATATCAGTTCCTATTTTGACTTTACCTAAGGAAGGTGTGGGCTTTACTATCTTCTATGATGCTTCTGGTGTTGGGTTAGGTGACATGTTGATGCTGAAGGGTAAGCTAATTACGTATGTTTCTCGTTAGTTGAATCCTCATGAGAAGAATTTTCCTACCTATGATTTAGAGTTATGTGCAGTTGTGTTTGCATTAAAGTTGTGGAGACACTATTTATGTAGAGTCCATTGTGAGACATTCCCGTACCACCGTAGTCTTAACACTTTATCACCCAGTGATATCTCAATATGAGGCAACATCATTGGCTTGAGTTGCGTAGGGATTATTATGTTACTATTCTCTATCACTCAAGCAAGGCTAATATAGTTGCAGATACCTTGAGCTGAAAGACGACTAGTATGGGTAGCTTGGCACATCTTTTGACCTAGGAGATACCTTTAATCCTTGGAGGTTTAGTGCTTGGCTAACTAAATAGTTAGGCTTGATATTTTGACACTTAGATGTGTTTTTGCATTTGTGGAGGCTAGACCTTTCTTGATGGAGCATATCCAGGCTCAGCAGTTTGTTGATGATGGTTTAGTGTGATTCAAGATAGGGTGTTAAACGGTGAGGCTAAGTAAGCCTCACTTGATTCCAATGGTGTTTTGAGGTTTAGAGACCGAGTTTGTGTGCCTAGAGTAGGTGATTGGGTCAGATTGATCTTGGAGGAGGCCTATTGTTCTAGGTACTCCATTCATCCAAGAGAGACCAAGATGTATCGTGACTTGAAACAACACCATTGGTGGATGGTATGAGGAATGATATAGTGGATGTTGTCAATCATTGCCTATATTGTAAGTAAGTGAAGGACAAACATTTGAGGCCTGGTTATTTGCTTTAGAGGTTATCTATCCCTAAGTAGAACTGGGAACGAATAACTATGCATCTTATGACTGGGTTGCCTCGTACCTCTCGTAGTTCTGATAATGTTTGGATCAACATGGATCGATTGACCAATTCTGATTATTTCATCCCTATTTAGGTTTCTTTCAGTGCTGAGAGGTTAGCTCATATCTATGTTCGTGAGCTAGTTTGTATCCATGGTGTACCAGTTTTTATTTTCTCAAATAGAGGTTTAATTTTCACTTCTCACTTTTAGAAGACCTTTCAGGAGAAGTTGAGTACCTAGGTTGATCTTAGAATAACTTTTTCTCCCAAATTGACGGTCATTCAGAGCGGGCTATTCAGATTTTGAAGGATATGCTCCGCACTTGTGTTATGGACTTTGGAGGTCAGTGAGAGCAACATTTATCCTTGGAAGAGTTTTCATATAATAATAGCTACCACTCGAATATTGAGCTGGCATCTTTTGAGACATTATATGATAGATGTTGTCCCTCTTTGGTTGGTTAGTTTGAGACTTCTGAGATTAGACCTCAAGGAATGGACTTTCTTTGCGAGTCCTTAAATAGAGTTTGAATCTTTTAGGATAGACTTCGAGCATCTTAGAGTAGATAGAATTGAGATGAGAATTGTAAATTTTATGTCTTAAATTTTAATATTAGTGATTAAGTCTTTCTTCGTGTGTCACCAATGAAGGGGTGATGAGATTTAAGAAGATAGTCAAGCTTAGCCCCAGGTATTTTTGGCTATTTGAGATTCTTTGGGCTATTAGGGATGTAGGTTACGAATTAGCATTGCCCCTAGACTTCACAGTCATTCACCCAGTTTTTTATTTATCTATGCTATAGGGTTATATCCCGAATGAGTCTCATGTCATTTGTTGGGACACAATGCAGTTTGATGAGAGGTTTCTCTAGTTGAGGAGCCAGTCTTTATTTTAGACTGGGATGTTAGACCATTGCGATTTAGAGATATTCCCATGGTTAAGGTTCCGTGGATACACCATTCCATATATGAGGCTACTTGGGAGGTCGAGTTCAACATGCATAGTAGTTATCCCCAACTTTTTTTCGATTCAGGTAGTCTTTTGCCTTAGTTCAAGGATGAACTAGATTCTTAGTGGTGGATACCGTAATGACTTGATTTTGAAAACCTTTGCCTTTTTTTTGTTTTGACCATTTTACCTCTCATGTGGTTGTTATGTGTTATTTCTTGGGTATGGGGATGGTTGGAATGATTCCTAATGCAATCCAGAATGATTTGTGCAAGTTTGTGATTTTTTGAGGCTAGAAAGGCCTCATAGTTTACTTTTGTCAATATTTGTTGTTCTATGTGTCGGATGGTAAAATGGACTATGTCAGTAGATTTGAAACATCGATTTTAGATTAGTAGTTTGGTTTGTTCAGTTTTGTGTCTTTTGGATCTTATTTTGATCCTTGGTTTGAAAATTAGTGAAATTGGGTCTGCAGACCAATTATGTAAAAAAAATCTCTTTTTGAAAATCTGATGTCGCCATTAAGTCCAAAACATCGAATTTAGTCTATTAGCATATTTTTTTTGCCTTCACAAGATTTAGAACGAATCTCAAGGGATTGATCGATAACTTTGCAACTTAGAAAAGTTGCTAATGCAGCTAAAGTTTGGTGCAGCCACTTTAGTGGCCCAAACACCATTTTAGCGAAACTCGGCTGACTAGTCAACCACTGCTAAAGAAAATATTTGACTGCTTAAGCGGTAGGGGACCATTTTAATAGCCTCATGTCTTTGGTATGGATCGTTTAAGCGGTCAATCTATCGCTTAATCGAAGATCGCTTGAGTGGTCATTTGATCACTATAGCTGTCATAGTTGGGTGGGTATAAAACCTATTTTCACGATATTTTTTTTCCATTTTTGAAACTTTGATCTTTGGGTTGAGTGATTTTTGAGTGGTTTCTTCTATTTTCAAGCTTGGGTGAGCTCTAAATCACTATTTCAATAATTTTACTTCGATTATGTCATTTCAAACTCTTTTAAACCTCGATTTCATGGAATTTGGGGATTTTTTGCCCCGAAAGGCTTAAAAAAGGAATTTCTTCAATTAAAACCTTATTTTAACCCATTTTTACTTGGGTGTTCTCCTATGGATTTCTTTAATCATGTATAAGTTTTATCTAAACAAAAATTCTGATTATACCCTTTCATTTTGAAAACTCATTTTTGGGGTCCGTTTTGACCCCGACTCAAAAATAGGCAATATAGGTATCATTGGTTTTCTTTTAATGCATAGATCTATATTTGCATGTTTTATTTGATTTTGTGATCGCTTAAAAGGATAAGTCTCCGTGTTGAAGTGGTTTCGGCTTGAATTTTGATGTCACGAGATAGATTATGGCTTAACTTTCTCTAGACTAGGCTAGGTAGTAAATATATACATAAAAGCATGCTAGGGTATAGGTAATAATCATGGAAACCATATTTAGATATTATTATTATTATTATAGTTGTGTGCCCATGTGGGAGCTTATATTGTTGTTATTGGTGACTTAAGATGATATTTATTACGTATTGCCTGTGTGGGGGCTTTATTTGACATAAGTGGACTTGTATGTTCATGTTATTCCTTTGTAGTTGTCATAATTCTCGTATGGGGGATTAAACTGATAAATATGATATTATTATGTCTTACTTGCGTATTTATTCTAATCGTACATTGCTTATATGAAATCATGGATGGTGGACATATTAAGTAGATTCTGAGCTTATGTGTACATGTATTGAATGGATTTGAGATCTTCATATTGGTTTTATTGTGAGCATTACATCCTAATATCATATATAAATTATTAAGACATTGATACCTTTGAGGAAACACCGATTTTGACAAAAATGAGACAATATTTTAAAACCCTCTCCCGTAGTCCACGAGTCAGAAAAGAGATATTGATATTGAGTATTGATAAAGTATATTGGTTGCGAACCCCCTATGGTTCTTACCCAGAAGATCTAAGGCTCGATAAGTGTATACGTAGGTTATTCAATGATGTGCCATGGTTTCATGGCACTTTCGATGATTAAAATCGGAAATTATGCATGTATTTAGGTATTTTTTGTTAGATGTGATGTGTTTTTGTGTTAGTTTTGCATGAAAATAGGGTTAGGTTCAAAAGAGAAGAATAAGAGCGAAGTGTTGCAAAGGGCCCATTTATGGATCCACTTACGGGCCGTAAGTGGGACTTACATCCTCCGTAGTCTCCATCGTAACTGTCAGGGAAAAGATTTCTGAAGATGCCATTTTTTAGAGTTACAGAAGCTTACTTACGGGGCATAAGTGGTACTTACACCCCTCGTAATTACCTTCTAAGTAGAAGTTCTGAATCTGCTGATTCCTTTTGAGATCTATGACCCACCTAGGGTTCGTAGGTAGTACCTACGACCCATAAGTGGGTCTGTAGGTAGGTGCCAACCTAGTTTTCCTTTTTTATTTAGGTTAGGATTTTTATGATTCTAGTGTGTTCTATAAATATCCTATTGATGTTTTGTTATTAGTTTATGCACTTTTCGCACTTTTATGCACTCTTTAGACTTACAACATTATATTGATTCTGAGATACACATTATATCTTGGAATCCAATGTTCTTGATTTTTACGGTTGGATATTAATTTGTGATTCTGGTTTTTCTTCTTCAATTATTGTAATATTATTCATATGCTTTCTTTCAGAATTCAATGGATTTTCTTGCAAACATGAGCAGCTAAACCTCTTAATTAGGGTTGTGGGAACCCTGATGGAATAATGAAGTAAAGAAAGTGCAAAGTCGTTCTTGATCGATGTTCTTGCATGTATTGTGATTTTCTTCCATTTTATTGCTTTCTTAATGACTACTGAAGTTAAGAACCTGCCTGCATTTAGTTCTATCTATACAAGAGAGGTTGAGATTAGGAAAAGAAGATCACAATAGTAATTTTAAGATACCAACCTTCATCTAATTAACTTAACACCCAGCAACAACAACAAAAAAAACAACAACATACCCAGTGTATTCCCACAAGAGTGGGGTCTGGGGAGGGTAAGATGTACGCAGTCCATACCGCTACCTCCGAGGAAGTAGAGAGGTTGTTTTCGATAGACCCTCATCTCAAAGTAGAGAACAGTAAACAAAGGGATGGAAAACATAATAAAAAATCAGGAATAAGAAATAATAACAATTAACTTGACACCCAAAAGGAGATATAATCTGGGATCCAGGACAAGGGTTAGTAAGGAAACACTCTTAGACTCAAAAGGTGATGAGTAGATTCCATGGGTCCATTTGTGAGTTCTTATGGTATGAAGTATATATTGGTGGTAGTTGACTATGTTTCTAAATGGGTGAAAGTGGTTGCGCTTCCCAATAATGAGGGTTAAAGTGTCACTAAACTATTGAAGGAGAATTATTTTTCCAGGTTTGGCACTCTGATAATGCTCAAACTACAGCTCTCGTAAGAGTGTAAGCGGTCGTTGTCAAATATAGAACCCCACTGGGTTGGGTGTCGAATCCCACAGGGAATACTTGGTCACTAAGTATGCAACGATTAGAAGACTGTTGATCGAAAATTCTATGAAAAAGGGGGGATTTAATTGTAGCGTGAATTAAGAGTATCAAAGTAACAAAGAAAAACAGAATGTTTAGTAGGTTTTAATAAATGAGAATTGTAAGTTAGGGTTATGTCCACCTTATGAGTTTTACGTATCTATTCGCTATGAGTTATGCGGAATTCAGACATGCATGCACTTATAGAGATTCGTATTCTATGGTAAATCCTAGTGTCTTTCGACCATCAAGGATTATATCACTTTAACTCTTTTGAGATTAAAGCGTATACTAATGGTACGAATTCTCCAAGAGGTTAATCCAGTTACGGCACTAACTTTTAAACAGGGGTTGGTAGCCCTATTTCCTTGTCATTCTCTCTTTTCCAAAAATGTAACTTTTCTTTTGAACAAGTTAATTCTATACTGGCGTATTCTATATGTTTGCAACCACAAGAATTCAATTAAGATGAAGAGAGTAATGATATAAGCAACATACGTATCAAGAATTCACAAACTCATAGCAATAGATAGTATCTCATAAGGCTTTCATAACCCTAATAGAGAAGTTTAGCTACTCATAATTGTGAAGGAAAACCACGAGGATATCATCATACCAAAGCAATAACAATATCACGATAAGGAAGTATTGGCGTCACTTGTGGCATGAATTCCTTGCTAGTAGCGTTTCTCTTGTCGTGAAAATTAAAAGTCGAATAGATGAAGAATAATGTCAACAATGAATTTAAGAATAGAAGAGAGTAAGAATGAATTGAAAGAGAATGAGTGAGAATAATAAAAAGCATGCTGAAAAATTCAGCAAATAGGGTTTTTATAACATCCTTGTCCTAGTCCTACTGAAATAGGGTTTTTATCCTTGTCCTAGTCCTACTGGGTTACTGCATACTTGTCCTAATCCTACTAAGAAACTGCTAATCCCCCAAGTCTTTAGAAATGCTGTTTTTGCTCGGGACAAGTTCTCCATGCATCACTTTCAGTCCACAAGCTTCCAGAAGCTGCCTTCCTTCTTATGTGAAGTTTCCTTTGGCGTCCAATAGTCCATAAAATTCTGAAATCTTCACCATTTATTCCTGAAAACTTGCTAATCACGTTGGTTAGCTCGCTTACAGGAAAAAGGACAAAAAGTGCAGGAATTATATACTTTGTCCTTTAAAACTTAGCTAAAATATGGGTAAATTAAGGTGCTTTAGGCGTGTAAATATGCCTAACATCACACTTCATGTACTCTTATAAATGATGTTGGGCCATACTTCTGCAATCATCTATTAAGAGTCCTTCTCGAAAAATATGGTATGAAACATAATGTGGCAACATTTTACCTTCTGTAAATGCTAACTAGGATGATTGATCGAGGAATATAGACGATGTACTTTGGAATTACCAAACAGCTATTAAGACTCCCATAGGTGCCCCTCCATATCAGCTTATGTATGACAAAGCATGCCACTTACCGATTGAACTTGAGCATAAGGCACCGTAGGCGTTGAAGAAGATAAACTTTAAGTGGAGTGATGCTACGAACATGAGAATGAGTTGGATGAATTCCAACTCCATGCATATGAGAGTTATACTTTGTACAAGGAGAAGATGAAGTTGTACCATGATAAGAAGATTGAGAAAAGGGTGTTCCAGCCTGGTTATATGGTCTTATTGTATAATTCAAGGCTTTGCTTGTTTCCTAGAAAGTTGAAGTCTAGGTTGTATGGATCATTCATTGTCGTTATAGTATTCCCACAATGCAATTGAATTAAAGCGAGACAGCGAAGCCCCATTCTAGGTGAACAAGCAGTGTGTTAAGCACTATATGGGAAATATGGATAAGTTAAAGGTTTGTATTGATGTAAGCATATATGAAGTCTGAGTAGCCAAGGCAATTGAGTCATGCTGCGATGTTAAATCAGTTACTTCATGGAAGCCAACCCATGGGATTGTTGGTGAAGTCTGAGTATCCAACATAGCCATGTTGTGTGGCGGCGTTAAATCAAGTGCTGATTAGGAGGCAATCCAATGTTTTAGTGTTAACTTTGTTTTCTATTTTGTAGGTTAAAACATTGAAAACACTTCGAAACTGGTCAGAAATTGCAAAATTCAGACAAGTTTGGGTAAATGGACTTATAACCCTACTTACGGAGTTCGTAGGTCCTACTACGACAGGTAAGTGATCTCGTAGGTGTCAGAAAATTTTTAGAGAGTTTTTGGGTCTTTGAAGTTGTAATTATGGACCCACTTACGAGAATCGTAAGTACAACTTATGACCTCATAAGTAGGGCTATAGAAATCAGATAAAAACACACTTGCAGGTCCTACTTACGGACCCACTTACGGGTCCGTAAGTGGCTCAGTTAGTTGACTAAAAATTTTTGGGGACAAATTTTGAAATTTGGGTCGAACCCAATTTGATCCGACACGATCCGGCCTACCCTCACCCTTAAAGCCCACAAACCCGATCCATTACCCCACTACTTCAAAAATTTAAAACTCTTACTTACACTCAAACTCCTAAACTTCCCTCTCCATGTATAAAAAAAATTCTCAGTAACTCCCCACCTTGCACATAAAATTCATTAACGAAGGGTTAATTTTACATTATTCATTTTCTACTTCCAAGAATCTTCAAATTCAGGTAATAATTTTCAGCTCCAATTTGTTAAAAACGTGTCCTTGATTATTGAACTTGATATAGTACTTGCTATAGCCCTAAAATTGGTGAATTCTCATGATTCTTGAAAATTATTGAGCCTAAAATCAGGAAAAATGAATTTATTGCATGATTTTTGTTTAGGATACATGTGATCATATAATAAACAAAAGTAGAAGTTGAATAATTAGATGAAAACCCAAATTACTTATGCAATACCTATGGACGTTGAATATATGCATGTTGTAGTGTGTGAACTTGGGATAAAAATTGAAATTATACCTGTGTAGGGATGAAATTTTTGAGGAAAAAACTAACTTATCCTTAGAGGGGTAATTATGAAGGAACATATGGGCCTCGTAAGTAGTACCTATGAGGTTTTGAGATAATTTTATAAATCTTTCCTTAGAGGCAAGACTTAGGACTTTCAAATAACAAGTTACGTTCCATGGGTAAGAGTTGAATCTAACACATTGTGTTTTGATCTATGAGATGTTCTATCACTCTTAATTTAGAGGCGAGACATATCCCAAGAACATTCAAACAACAAGTTATGCCGCACAAACATGAGTTGACACTACCACGTTATGTCTTGATTTATGAGGTGTTACACAACTCTAGCCTTAGAGGCATGACTTATCCCAAGAATTTTCAAATAATAAATTATGTACATTGGGAAATAGACAACACTACCACATTGTGATTTTTACTTATGAAATGCTCTATAACTTTTGGATTATAGGTAAAAATTAGCCCAAGGGTGTAATACCCTGCATTTTCAGGCTAGTCTTTGAACCATCGTTCCTATGTGTATAAGCTAAAATCCAAATGATTCTCATGTGAATATAAGTTTCATGATCTTTATCCTCGGGTTTTATGTGCTTTCCAGGTGAAAAATATTCATAAGAATCACTTGGAACAAAGTTGAGCTTAGAGCCTTTGATTCATCCAAAGTTTGGTTTTTCATTCTACAAGAGTCTACTTTGAACGTGTATAACTTTTTATATACGTAGAATTTTGCAGCTCAAAACCTACCAAATTTTAGATAATTGAATTAGCTTTCCAATGATACCAAGATTTCCTTAATCTGATACCCAAGCATAAAGTTATGGCATTTTCCATTTGAGGCAGTCAGCCGACGTGATTGGGACGCGACGCATCGGTCATCGATGCGATTAGCGATGTGACACAATGGCAATCGCATTACATAATTGTTTCACATGCTATTACAGTTTCTAAAGGGTCTAGGGGAACTTTGGTCACTTTCCCTCACCCAAATCCGTCCATAACACTTAATTTTAACTCCAAAAGCATTAGATACATCATAATTCATATCTTTCTCTGCAAGAAAACACTAGCCCCTTCAAGAGCTCCACTAAATTTTCTCCTAGAAAGTTAATAATCCAAGCTTCTGGGTTCAAGAAATTCAAGAATAGGCTTCAAGAACACCATTAGAGATTCAAAGTTCAAGCTTTCACATTCAATTTATCAAATAAGGTATGTGAGGTTATGAGCAAGCATACTCTTTCATCCTTGTGCCCAAAACTAATTTTAAAGTTGAATTTACGTATATTGCAATTAGGGTTCATACCTAACTTTTCTTGTTTTGAGTTTATGGATTTGTATAGTGATATAAGTGTTAAAGTGCATATTTGTTCTCCTCTATTTATTCCTCATTTAAAGATTTTCAATTGAGATTTAAGCATGATATTTTGTTGAAACTTATATGAAAGAAAGCATGAGATTCAAAGGCTTTAGTGCATCAAGATTTTCCATGCTCATGTTTTGATCCATAAGATTCATATTGTGATTTTGATTTCACTATCATGACTGAAACTATTGAAGTATTTCAAGAAGATTATTGAGAATGAACTTTTTGATGATATGATATGAGTTTCAAAGCATGGGTTTTAAGCCCTAAGTTAAGTATTGATATTTTGAGAAGATTTTTCTTTTAAGCACCCTATGACTAGCTTATATTCAGACTTTGAGAAAGATTTGATCTTTTGATCCTCAGCTTAGATATGGAATCCATATTTCAGTTTTTATTACAGTTTTCAAAAAATTGATTAGTTTTGATTATAGTTTAAAACAGACAGATGCATAATTGGTTTTTCATTACAAACCTTTATGCTAGCTTTTAAAGTGGATGTCCTACAGATTAAGCATATAGATTAAAGAAAGTAGTATTTAGCACCGAGCGGGAAGTGTGGGTTTAGTGCATCCTACTTCCCCAGAAGTACGACCCAATATAGATACAGATTATTCAGATTATTCCAATTTCTATATGGATGACAGCTACAGATGTGATCACTTAGATTAGATTATACTCCTTGGCAAGAGTATGAAACCTCTCCCAAACGTAAGGTTTTCCCATAAGGAAACTAGACTTGGACACTATGATAACTCACATAGTGTATGTCGGTTAGAAGAACCTCCCTAAAGCCTAAATCCTAAAACAGAATAACAGAACAACTTTTAGAAATTAAGTGTAAAGGCTCAAAATTTTACTCAAATATTGTTTTACATACGACATTAGCTATGAGATTTTTAGCTTTCAGTTTACAGATGATAAAGGTGAGCCCTTTTAAACTTACCCTGCATGATTTGAAAATAGACTTTACTTCAGTCATACTTAAGAAAGAGTAAAAGTACAACTTTTAGAACTAAGTGTTATGACTCGTAAGATTTATATATTATGTTTTATCATTCATGATTCATAATTTTCAGCTTTTAGTTATTCCAGTCAATATGTATCATTTATGCTTAGCATGCATTATTTTACAAGTTTATAGGAACATTGAGCTATTGTTTAACTTATGCATTCACCCCCATATGTTCAGTATATTCCAAAAGTACCGATCCACGTATATTTCCATGTGCTAAAGTGTTTAATAATGTAGGTACCAGTTCAGTTGTAGTCCATATATCACGATCAGACAGTTGCAGATTCCATCCAGCAGATGATAAGTCCTCCTACTTCGGGACTTTAGTTAGATGTTATTTACGTACTTTAATTTCTTACTCATATGTATTGATTAGTATTAGTTGGAGTTGCATCCTAGCTATCTATAGTCAGTATAGTAGAGGCTTCACAGATGTCATTCAGAGTTAGTCATGTAATTTCATCTCTACTCTTCAGTTTCATCAGAATGTAAAATTGTATCACTATTGTATTTTTTCTAGATTTCATCATGATTATATTTCCACATAGTAACTTCAGTCATTTTATACATATGTAAATTAGTTTCTTAGCATTATACCAGTACAAGGGTTATCTTGGGATCACTTACGGTCCTAAGCACCGTGTGACATCTCGAGATCCATTTTTTGGGGCATTACAAACTTGGTATTAGAGTGCAAGGTTTAAGTGTCCTAGGGTGTCTGTGAAGTCGTGTCTAGTAGAAGCTTACAAAATGGTACAGAGACGTCTATACTTTTCTTCGAGAGGCTACAGGGAATTTAAGAAAAGTTTCTTTTATTTCATACTCTAGATCATGCTGTAAAGTTCTTCTCTTAGAAACTTCTATCGATTTGTGTGTCACTCTATTATTCTCCATCTATGTTATATTCTTGAGATCACATGATTAGCAAGTTCCAATTCATCCTAAGATAATTCTCTCAGATTTACTATCAGTAACTTCAGAAGTCATACAAGGGGCTTGAGAGGAGTTCACTAGTGTGTTATAATTTCCTCAAATAAAAATTTATGTCCTTATCCATATGAGTTGTTTAGTTATGATAAAATAATATATGCATTTAGATTCCTCATTATTCCTTCAATACAGATAGTGCTCATAAGAGGAGATAGTATAAACCTAGATTATTGAATAGAGTTTGCATTTGAGGGATATTACAACCTAGAGTGTTATGATTCATAAGTAGTAGAACCTTCTTATAGTTGAAAGTATGGGTATAAAGTGTAGTGACAAGAAAAGTGGTAATGACGATTGATAGAAAGCATAGAGATAAACTTATGCATGCTATAGATTTTGTGTTGTGGTGATATGTCCTGGTGTGTTAGTTTAGTGGATGGTAGAGAAGGAGTTATTATTTAAGGTGAATTATTATTTTCTTGAAGTATGAAAGGAGTTATTGATGGTAATTATTATGTTAGAAAAATATTGATTATTAATTAAGTATTTGGTGGTTTAGTATTGTTAATTTAGGTTTCCTTTGAGGTTGCAAAAAGGAGTTTAGTTGAAACTTATAGAACTATGAAAGAAATTTAGGTGTATAGATGGGTGAATAGTAGTGATGTGTAGAGGGATAATTTTCTATTGGATTATAATAAGATAGGCCATACGCTCGTGATCAATTATTATTATTATGGGGTTCTTGTGAACTAGTGTTTCTTTATGTCTTTTTTTATAACTTCCAAGTGAGAATAGTATGTGAGGTTGGGTTGTTAATTATGCCTAGCCCTAGGCACTAAGTTTGAAAAGTGGATGATCATTAAGGTAGATGTAATGGTTGCTCGGTTAGTGATGCTAGTTATATGAAGGTGAACCAATAGGCTTGAAATAGTGAATGCAAGAATTTAAGTTTATTGATTTGAGATTAAGTATGATGTTATAGGTATGATGTAGAGGTGTACCCAAGGTGATATGGGGTTGCATTATTTTCTAAGGTTATTAAGTGTCGTGTGTGGTTAGTAGTACCCTTGAGTTTCTAAGTGGAAAAGGGCAAGTTATATAGTACATGAACTCCAAACTCAGATCATACAGCTCATGACTCATGTACTCATGCTTTATAGTATGCTCAGTTCCCATAACTCATGCTATACTCCTAATGATCAGCGAGATTCAGCTTATAGCCATGTATGACCTCAATTTAGATCTCTTTGATGAATCTATGATATTGATCCTCTATTCCTCAGGCCTCAGTTATGTGCCAAGTTACGTATAGCATCCTTCCATGCTTCAAGGTACCATGTTCTAACCTTTCAGTGACCCTTCTTTATGTAATGGTAGTGGTTAAGAGTAAATTTTCATATTGATAAAAAATCATTGTATTCTTATTTTAGCTAAGGCCATAAGTGTGAAATAAGATTGAGGCCAAGTCTTTAATACATGTCGTAGTTAGTTGAAATTTGTGTGTATGTTCTTGGGGTAGTGCGTGGGAGTTGTTATTATATAGGTTTAGAGAGTATGAGAAGTATGCTATTATGGGTGTTTGCTTAGACATTCATATGTGGTTATAACAATAGGCTTGAATGTCATGTTGGTGTATAAGTGGATGAATGTAGTGCGCGTTAGTTTCCGACCTTTCCGACCTTGGAATGTAAATATTTAAGTGAATTCATGATCGGGGTTGTCGTCGTGTAAGTTTCAGATTTTTTAGGTGAGATTTGATAACTATTTAGATGGTAAAAATAGTGAGGCAACGCGATATGGCCGCGATGTATCGCATATCGCATTGGTAGAGAGAAACACGATGCGCCGCATATCGCATTTATAGAGCGACGTGGCACATCACTTATCTCATCGGTAGTCCAGTTCAGTTATGGTCTTATATGTTGTACCTTGTGATTTCGATTTAGTCTTGATCATGGTGAGAGGACTTAGTTCAGTTTAGACATTAGTAGATGGATTTATGAACAACCATGTGAGAACTAGAAGTTGAATCAATGAATATGGTATTTAAAGGGAATAGTATAGTTGAGGGGGTATTTGAGAAGTATTTCTAATCTTGAAAGTAAGAAGTTGCATTACCTAAGCCCTAGTAACTCTATCCTAGCTTACGATTTATATGCCTATGTTCCAAGCTATAGAGTTGTATCAATGTTGTGATTCCTTAGTTAGATGTCTTGTTCAGATTATGTCCGAGATTTTTCGCTCCCTAATATACTAGAATTTCGTAGAAAAGTATTGAAAAATACTCTATTTAAGTATGGGCAGTTAGTATGATCCAGTCCATATATTCTGCAAACCCGTTAGCAATCAATTATATAAGCTCCTATAGATTTCCAACTTTTCATCTAGTCTTACTATCCCAAGTCTCATGAATATGGCCATTTCAACAGGTAGTTTTTTCGCATCCATGTAATTTGTGAATTTGGCTCAGTTTATGCATCATGCATCAATTTCAAATTCCAAATATTTAGTCATGATTTAGTTCGTAAGTGGCCCATGCATCATCTCCGTCTTTCCTTAGTATTTCAGCTAAGTCAGTATCATTTAGGGGATGAAATATCCCAAGACGGAGATGTATTGTAATACCCCGAGAATTTATGTCCTATACCTTTCATCTTTTCTTCATAATACCAGATCCAACCTAAGGTCATGGTTATTCACATAACGACTTTCTCGTTCTTATCTCAGCCTTATAACCATTCTCATGTCATTTCATGTAGTTAAGAAATCAGTTCAGTTCATGATATTAAGCTCATGTATCATGTTTCTGGATTAGTTATGCAATCATGTTTTAATTCATGCATGTTCAGAATACATTCACAGTTGCCTTAGTACCTTCAGTCTAATCAGCCTCATTCGAGGACAAATATTTCTGAGGGGGAGATAATGTAATACCCAACATTTTTGGGCTAGTCTTTAAACCTTTGTTCCTACATGTATAAGCTAAAATTCAAATGATTCTCACGTGAATATAAGTTTCATCTTTATCCTCGTGTTTGATGTGCTTTCGAGGTGAAAAATATTCATAAGAATTACTTGGAACAAAGTGAGCTTAGAGCCTTTGATTCATCCAAAGTTTGGTATTCGATTCTATAAGGGTCTACTTTTAATGTGTATAAATTTTTATATACGCAGAATTTTGCAGATCAATACCCACCAAATTGTAGATAATTGAATTAGCTTTCCAACGATACCAATTTCGCATTAATCCGATACCCGAGCAAAAAGTTATGGCATTTTCTATGTGAGGAAGTAAGCCGACGTGATTGGGATGCGACACATCGGTCATGACGCGATTAGCGAAGTGACGCGATGGAAATCGTGTTATGGAACTGTTTCACACGCTATTTTAGTTCCAAAAGGGTCTAGGGACACTTTGGTCACTTCCCCTTACCCAAATCCGTCCATAACACTTAATTTTAGCCCCAAAAGTATTAGATACATCATAATTCATCTCTTTCTCTTCAAGAAAACCCTAGCCCCTTCAAGAACACCAAGAACTCCACCAAATTTTCTCCAATAAAGTTAATAATCCAAGCTTTCGGGTTCAAAAAAATTCAAGAATAAGCTTCAAGAACACCATTAGAGATTCAAAGTTCAAGCTTTCATATTCAATTTATCAAATAAGGTATGTGAGGTTATGAACAAGGATACTCTTTTATCCTTGTTCCCAAAATTAATTTTAAAGTTGAATTTACGTATATTGCAATTAGGGTTCTTACCCAACTTATCTTGTTTTGAGTTATGGATTTGTAAAGTGATTTAAGTGTTAAAGTGCATGCTTGTTCTCCTCTATTTATGCCTCATTTAAAGATTTTCAATTGAGATTTAAGCATGATATTATGTTGCAAGTTATATGAAAGAAAGCATGAGATTCAAAGTCTTATCTTGACTAAAATTATTGAAGTATTTCAAAAAGATTATTGAGTGTGAACTTTCTGATGATTTGATATGAGTTTCAAAGCATAGGTTTTAAGGCCTAAGTTAAGTATTGATATTTTGAGAAGATTTTGCTTTTAAGCACCCTATGACTAGCTTATATTCAGACTTTAAGAAAGATTTGATCTTTTGATCCTCAGCTTAGATATGGAGTCCATATTTCAGTTTTTATTACAGTTTATAGAAAATAAATTAGTTTGATTACAGTTTAAAACAAACAGATGCATAATTGGTTTTTCATTACAAACCTTTATACTGGCTTTTAAAGTGGATTTTCTACAAATTGAGCATACAGATTAAAGGAAGTAGTATTTTTCACCGAGCGGAAAGTGTGGGTTTAGCATATCCTACTTTCCCAGAACTACAAGCCAACGTAGGTACAGATTATTCTGATTATTCCCATTTCTATATGGATGATAGTTACAGATGTGATCACTTAGATTAGATTATACTCCTTGGAAAGAGTATGAAACCTCTCCCCATAAGGTAACTACACGTTGGACATCATGATAGATCACATAGTGTATGTAGGTTAGAAGACCTTACTAAAGCCTAAGTCCTAAAACAGATTAACAGAATAGCTTTTAGAAATTAAGTGTAAAGGCTCAAAATTTTTCTCAGATATTGTTTTACATATGACATTAGCTATGTGTAAGACCCCACAAAATTCTTAACTTAACTCAGTCCTTTAAGCTTGTTAAGGGGTCCCAGACTTAGAAAATTCTAGCTAAGTATCCAGATTTAGTGTTATTTTAGCCTTGGAATGTTGGAAATCTTATTTGGCAACCTGTATGTCTATTGAATATTGATATTTAAGTTAATTCATGATCAGGAATGTCAATAGGTGTTCCCAGACAAGTTTTGGAATTTTCGGACTTTGTTTGAAGAACCTTTGGAATCCTAAACCAGTGAATCAACGCGATCTTGACACGTTGCGTCGACTATCGCGTTGATAAATATTTTCCCTAGCTTCCAGCGTCCAATTCCAGTGAACCGATGTGGACTTGACGCAGCGCATTGGATATCATGTCGATGCCAATGACGCGACACGTCGGCCTACGCATCGATGGTTCAGTTTACAGTCATTTAAAAATCTGCGTCCTCAGGGTTAATTAGGTCTTTTTCCTACCCCCTTCAGTCCCCATAAAACGAAAGTTAGCCCTCTTTTAGTAAGTTATATTCATTCTTTCACAAATTACTCAAGCAAAAAAAACCCTAGGTGAATTAAATTTAAATTCAAGGCTTAAGATTCCACCGTTAATTTTCCAGAATTCACCAACTAAGGTATATGAAGTGTTCATCCAAGGGTTCCTTACACCCTTGGAGTCCAAGAAACTCTTTTAAAGTTCACGTAGAGTGATTTCATGATTTCCATGATTTGAATTAATGTGTATTCATGATTCATTACAAGATTCATGTAGAGTTAATTGATATGTGTGCTTTATCATGTGAATTCATGTTGAAACTCTTGAAATTATGTAATTGGAATTTAATCATGATGCCTACATGTTGTTTTAGTATTATGTGCATATATTATGCCCCACAAGTGTTTGATGAATTGTTCATATGAGTTGAATAGTGAAATTATACCATGTTAGCATGTATGCAAGTGTTTTCCTGAAAGCTCGAATGAATGAATGATGACTAAGTAGTTAGTTACCATGTATCAAGATTATGCCCTGTCTTTTAAGTTTATGCTATCAAGTCCTAGAGGTATTTAATACCCAACAATTTAGCTGCTTGTCTAGAGCCATGGTCAGTCACATAGTAGAATCAGTCATGTCTCATCAGTAGAATTTAGTCAGTTACAGAACTTAGAAAAACTCAGTGAACTCAGAATCAGTCTAGCTCAGTTCAGTAAAATCAGTTCAGTTATATAGTATGATTAGTAACAGTTTAATCTAGCCTAGTACAGTTTAGAATTTAGTCCAATGTCTATTCAGATGGGAGTAGGATTCAATACCGAATAAACCCAAGGATGGGGACTCACCTTCCAGTAGAGGGTGAAATCCTTAGAAGCAGTCCTTGCATTCCAGAACTACGTAGCCAGCGTAGGTTGAGAAATCAACTTGACAGTTAAGGGTTGATGAGGTGATCTACCTTCTAGTTGAGGGTACCACCATTCTCGTTCAGAGCACCTGCCAGATGAGGGTGACTCAATATTTGTCCTTACCCGTGGCACGGTATTACAACCTTCCAACTGGGGTTATAGGTTGGACCCCAAATCAGTTAAAGAAGGGAAATGTTGGTTAGATGATCACTTTCCACAGTCTTAATTTTAGATTCAGTCTCAGTATGGAACAGAGTTTAGTTCCACAGATTCAGGACTGTCAGACATAATCACTCAGCTCAGTATGAAATTTAGTATAGTTCCATAGAATTAGGATTGTCAAATACAGTCATTCAGTTACCAGTAATTCAGTATTAGTACACTCAGATATTAGCTAATCAGTATTTAGATTCTGTATCCAGTGTTATTACAATCTCAGTACAGTTTCCATATTCATGCATGTACTTTCATTCAGTCATACTCATGGTATTCAACTAGTATTTTTCATGTTTATGAATCCATGTATTTCATCCTACCTCACTAAGCATACCAGTACATTCAAAGTACTGATGCATACCATTCTTTTGGACTATGATGTCTTATTAGGTTCTGACGCACGGGCTCCCGAGCACCCTTAGCAGTTCAGATTCTCATCTTATAGAGTTATTATGAGTCCTCATAGTTTGAGGACATGATTATTTATTTCATCATTTCAGTTCATTTTCAGTAGTCGGAGTTAGTTTGGTACTTGTCCCATCAACTCCATAGTTCAGACAGTTTAGAGGCTTTTCAGACTAGAGCATTTTTCAAATAGTTGTTCAGTTTTTAGTATTGATGTTCAGTTTTTTTGGTATTGTGATACCATATCCAGTATCATTTACAGTATTGAATTTTATGGATAATTTTTCAGCTACTTTCCATAGATTTTCCGTATTATTATTCAGTTATGGCAGCAGGTACCAGTCATGGGTTAGCTTGTGGTCCTTTGAGATTATGAGCACCATGTAGCATCCGTAGTGCAGACTCGGGGAGTTACAAACTTGGTATCAGAGACTAAGGTTCAATGAGTCCTAGGAAGTTTGAAAGTCATATCGAGTAGAGTCTTATGCATGGGTGTGTTGCGGCCACACTTATTGACAAGAGGCTATGAGATGTTTTAGGAAAATTTGCCCTTCTTTCAGTATTCATGTCGTGTGAGTGAAATTTTAATCCTTTCTCTTTTGTTTACATAAAAAGGCCTCTAAAGAGGACTAAGAAAGGAGGAACAGGAGACCAGCCAGAACCTCAGCCCGTCCAGCCAAATCCACTGGATAAACACGTCTCCCACGCTGAGTTCAGAGCAGCATTCACCACCCTAGCTCATTCTGTGGCAGTCCATAATGAACGTACAGCTGCCGTTTCTGCCAACCCAGTGGACAATACTACCGCTTCCAGGATTTGGGACTTCACCCGAATGAACCTTTCATCGTTTATCGGGTCTAAGTTAGATGAGAACCCTCAAGAATTTCTTGATCAGGTGAAGAAGGTTACTGATATTATGGAGGTAACCTCTGTTGATACTGCTGAGTTGGCCGCATATCAGTTGTAGGATTTGGTATACTCATGGTTTAAATAGTGGAAAGCAGAAAGGGCCACAGATGAAGGGTCCATAGAGTGGGAAGAGTTTGCCACTGCTTTTCTGGATAGGTTTTTCCCACTGGAGTTGAGGGAAGTGAAGGTTCTAGAATTTATCAATCTGAAGTAGGGAAATATGATAGTGAAAGAGTATTCTCTCAAGTTTACTCAATTAGCTAAATATGCTCCTCATGTGGTGGAAGACAGCAGATCCTAAATGAATAAGTTTGGGTCAGGGGTGTCTAGCAGCATGGTCAAGGAGTTTAGGATCGTAATGCTTATTAAGAAGATGGACATATCCAGGCTCATGGTCCATGATCAAAAGATAGAAGAGTCTAAGAACAAATAAAAGAAGAGGGAGAACAAGAAAGTGAAAATATGTAGTTTCAACTTCGCTCAGCCTAAGTCAGAGGGTGGGAATCATTCTCAGTTTCGTCCAAAATCTTCAATCCCAGCTTCGTCCTCATCCAATTCTCCTGTTCCAAAATTTAGAGATGACAATAGGGATAGGGCATCAGGCCTTAAACCCCAGGGCAGTGTCAGTAGTGCCTGAACCAATCTCCTTTGCCAGAAGTGTGGCAGAAACCACCAGGGTCTGTAGAGTAGGCAGCGATATGTGTTTTAGGTATGGCAAGCCAAGACACAGAGTCAGATATTGTCCCCAGTTAGGTTCTCAGGGTCAGAATAACCGTCCCCCAGCTCAGTCCGGTCGCCGAATCAGCAGGGTGCCACTTTCAGTGCCACCAGTGGGCAGCTCCCAAACAGACTCTATGCTCTTCAGTCCCGACAGGATCAGGATATTTCTCCTGATATGGTCACCGGTACATTACAAGTTTAGCATTTGCATATTTACGCTTTGCTACATCCAGAAACTTCCTTGTCCTTTGTTACTTCTTATATAGCTGTCGATTTTGGAGTCAGTCCTGAAATCCTACCAGAGCCTTTCTCAGTCTCTACCCCAGTGGGTAAATCTATCATAGGCCGGCGGGTATACAGGAACTATCCGATTATGGTATCTCAGAAAGTCACTTCGACAGATTTAATCGAATTAGATATGATTGATTTTGATGTTATTTTTGGCATGGATTGGCTTCATTCCTGTTAAGCCTCATTCGACTGTAGAAATATAATTTTCCAGTTTCAATTTCCAAATGAGCCCTTCCTAGAGTGGTAGGATAGTACTTAGGCACTTAGGGGTCAGATTATTTCTTACCTTCAGGCTAGAAAAATAATATCTAAGGGATGTGTCTACCATCTCGTTCGAGTCTAGGAATCTAGTTCAGAAACCCCTACTCTTGAGTTAGTGTCAGTAGCATGTGAATTCCCAGATGTGTTTCCCCAAGATTTTCCCAGAGTTCCTCCCGAAAGGGAAATTGATTTTGAAATCGATCTTCTTCCAGATACTAAGACCATATCTATTCCTCCATATAGAATAGCTCTAGCAGAATTTACATAATTAAAAGAGCAATTAAAGGATCTCCTAGATAAGGGATTCATCAGACCCAGTATGTCCCCGTGGGGCACACCAATTTTATTCGTGCATAAGAAAGATAGTTCCCTCAGAATATGTATTCACTGCCATCAGTTAAATAAAATCACGGTCAAGAACAAGTATCCACTTACTAGAATTGATGACTTGTTTAACCAACTTTAGGGTGTCAGTTACTTCTCTAAGATAGACCTCGGATCAGGCTATCACCATCTCAGAGTCGGGGAGTGTGACATCCCGAAAATAGATTTCAGAACTCGGTATGGTCACTTTGAATTCTTAGTCATGTCCTTTGGTCTTACCAATACACCAGCAGCTTTTATGTACTTGATGAACCGTGTGTTTAAGCAGTACTTGGACATGTTCGTCTTAGTCTTCATAGATGACATTCTTGTCTACTCCCGCAGTGCACACGACCATGAAGACCATCTCAGAATAGTAGTACAGACTCTCAGAAATCATCAGTTATTTTCCAAATTCATTAAGTGTGAATTTTGGCTAAGGTCAGTAGCTTTCCTCAGCCATATAGCTTTCGGTGATGGCATTAGGGTTGATCCCCAAAAGACTGAAGCAAAAACAAACTAGACCAGACCCATCTTTACTTTAGATATTAGGAGTTTCTTGGGCTTAGCCAGCTATTACCGAAGGTTTGATGAGAAATTTTGATCTATTGCATCCCCTATGTTCAGACTGACTCAGAAAAAAGTTAAATTTCAGTGGTCAGATTCTTATGAAAAGAGTTTTCAGGAGTTGAAGACTTGACTCACTACAGCTCTATTTTTTACCCTACCAGATGGTTCAGACGGCTTTGCTGTGTATTGTGATGCCTTCAAGGTTAGCTTGGGGTGTGTTCTGATGCAGAGAGGTAAGTTTATAGCCTATGCCTCTAAATTTCTTAAACCACATGAGAAGAATTACCCTACTCATGATATTGAGTTAGCAGCAGTAGTGTTTGCCTTAAAGATTTGGAGGCACTATTTGTATGGTGTGCACATGGATGTGTTCACTGACCATAAGATCCTGCAGTATGTATTCTCTCAGAAAAAACTAAATCTTCATTAGAGAAGGTGGTTGGGGTTATTGAAAGACTACGGCATGAGTGTTTTGTATCATCTGGGCAAGGCCAATGTAGTGGTTGATGCTCTCAGTAGAATGTCTATGGGTAGTATTGCTCATGTCGAGGACAGTAAGAAGATGTTGGCTCAGGAAGTTCATCATCTAGACCGGCTAGGTGTCCTCTTAGTCGATTCAGCAGAAGGTAGTGTATGGGTTCAGAGTAGTTTAGAATTATCCCTAGTTTCTGAAGTGAAGGAAAAGCAGGATAGGGATCCCAGTCTGGTCAAGTTGAAAGAATCAGTCAGATATCAGAAGGTAGAGGTTTTCTCCCAAGGTGGAGATGGTGTTTTACATTATTAGGGTCGACTATGTGTGTCAGGCGTAGATGACTTGAGGCATCAAATCCTTGCAGAAGCGCATGGTGCACGCTACTCTATTTATCCAGGGGACACTAAGATATACCACGATTTGCTGGAGATCTATTGGTGGAGTAGGATGAAGAGAGATATTGTAGATTTTATTCCTAAGTGCTCAATATGTCAGTAGGTTAAGATTGAGCATCAGAAACCTAGTGGGTCCATGCAGGAGTTCAGAATTCTCACCTAGAAAAGGGAAGAAGTAAACATAGACTTTGGGAAAGATTTTCCTTGCACTCGTCATCAGCATAATTCGGTTTGGGTCATTGTAGACTGGATAACTAAATTAGCTCATTTCCTACCAGTCCATACCTCTTACTCAGTTGAGGATTACGCCAAACTCTATATCAGGGAGTTGGTAAGATTACACGGTGTTCCGTTGTCCATCATCTCAGATAGAGTTACCCAGTTCACCTCTTATTTCTGGAAAGCATTCCAAAAGGGTCTTAGTACCCGAATTCACCTCAGTATAGCCTTTTACCCTCAGATACATGGCCAAGCAGAAAAGACCATTCATATTTTAGAGGATATGCTGCAAGTGTGTGCAATAAACTTTAAAGGTAGTTGGGATGGACACTTTTATTTGATTGAATTCGCATACAATAGCTATCATTCCAGTATTTAGATGGCTCCATTTGAGGCACTTTATTGGAGAAGGTGTAGATCTCCCATTAGTTGGTTTGAAGTGGGTAAGGCCACAGTGGTAGGGCCTTCTTGGTATTTGATACCTTATAGAAAGTCTAGTTGATCAGGGAAAGACTTAAGACATCTCAGAGCCGACAGAAATCGTACGCAGATGTGCATAGAAAGGATCTCGAGTTCTAGATTGGTGATTATGTGTACTTGAAAATCTCTCTTGTAAAAGGAGTGAAACAGTTTTGCAAGAAAGGGAAACTCTGTCCCCGATATGTCGGTCCTTACCAAATTCTCAGCCATTTCGGAAAGGTATCTTACGAGATAGAGTTACCCTCAGATTTATCTTTAGTTCATTCGGTGTTTCATGTCTCCTTGCTAAAGAAATGCATAGGTAACCCATCATCCATAGTCCCCATAGAGGGCATAGATGTTCAGAATAGCCTCTCTTACGAAGAGATTCCAGTCAAAATCCTTAATTATCATATTCGCAGACTTAGGAACAAAGAAGTCCTTATAGTCAAAGTTCTTTGGCAGAATCAGTCTATTGAGGGAGCTACTTGGGAAGCAGAAGAAGATATGTGAATCAAGTATCCTTACCTCTTCTCCGCAAACTTAGATTCAGCTCAAGGTAATAGTTTTCCTTAAGCTTATTCTGTTTTATGCTCAGATTTTCCATTATGAACTTGGTATCAGTTAGCATTGCATACTCAGTCATATGTTCATGAGTCAGTTCAGTCATGTATTCATGCATCAAATATGTATGTTCAGTATATAATTCAGTATATCAATAATGTCAATCAGATAATCATGTTTCAGATGTTTATCTTCGGTAAGTAAGTTCAGTCTATCAGTATTCTCAGCTTAGTTAGTCTCATTTAAGAACGAATGTTTCCAAGGGGGATATAATGTAAGACCCCATAAAATTCTTAGCTTAACTCAGTCCTTTAAGCTTGTTAAGGGGTCCCAGACTTAGAAAAGTCTAGCTAAGTATCCAGACTTAGTGTTACTTTAGCCTTTGAAAGTTGGCAATCTTATTTCTCAACCTTTACATCCATTAAATGTTTATATTTAAGTTAATTCATGATCAGGAATGTCAATAAGTATTTCCAGACAAGTTTTGGATTTTTTGGACTTCGTTTGAAGCACCTTTAGAATCCTAAACCAGTGAATCAACGTGATCTTGACGCATCGTGTCGACTATTACATTGATAAATATTGTCCTAAGCTCCCAGCGTCCAATTCCAGTAAACCGTCGTGGACTCAATGCGATGCGTTGGCTATCACATCGATGCTAATGATGCGGCGCATCAGCCTACTCATCGATAGTTTAGTTTACGGTCATTTAAAAAGCCGCATTCTCAGGATTAATTAAGTCTTTTTCCCACGCCCTTCAGCCACCATAACATGAAATTTAGCCCTCTTTTAGCAAGTTATATTCATTTTTTCACAAATTGCTCAAGAAAAAAAAACCTAGGTGAATTAAATTCAAATTCAAGGCTCAAGATTCCACCGTTAATTTTCCAGAATTAACCAACTAAGGTACGTGAAGTGTTCATCCAAGGGGTCCTTCCACCCTTGGAGTCCAAGAAACTCTTTTAAAGTTCATGTAGAGTTATTTTATGATTTCCATGATTTGAATTAAAGTGTATTCATGATTTATTACAAGATTCATGTAGAGTTAATTGATATGTAAGCTTTATCATGTGAATTCATGTTGAAACTCTTGGAATTGTGTAATTGGAATGAATCATGATGCCTACATGTTGTTTTAGTATTATGTGTATATATTGTGCCCCATAAGTGTTTGATGAATTGTCTATGCGAGTTGAATAGTGAAATTATACGATGTTAGCATGTATGTAAGTGTTTGCTTGAATTTCCAAATGAATGAATGATTACTAAGTAGTTAGTTACCATGTCTCAAGATTATGCCATGTCTTTTAAGTTTATGCTAACGAGTTTTAGGAGTATTTAATACCCGACAATTTAGCTGCTTGTCTAGAGCCATGGTCAGTCAAAGAGTAGAATCAGTCATGTCTCGATCAGTAGAATTCAGTTAGTTACATAACTTAGAAAAACTCAGTGAACTCAGATTCAGTCCAGCTCAGTTCAATAAAATCAGTTCAGTTCAGTTATACAGTACGATCAGTAACAGTTCAGTCAAGCCTAGTACAGTTTAGAATTCAGTGGAGTGTCTATTCAGTTGGGAGTAGGATTCATCACTGAGTGAACCCAAGGATGGGGACTCACCTGCCAGTAGAGGGTGAAATCCTTTGAAGTAGTCCTTGCATTCCAGAACTACGTAGCCAGCGTAGGTTGAGATATCAACCTTCCAGTTGAGGGTTGATGAGGTGATCTACCTACTAGTTGAGGGTACCACCATTCTCGTTCAGAGCACCTGCCAGATAAGGGTGACTCAGCACTTGTCCTTACCCGTGGCACGGTATTGACACCCTTCTAAATGGGGTTATAGGTTGGACCCCAAATCAGTTAGAGAAGGGGCATGTCGGTTAGATGATCACTTCCCACAGTCTCAGTTTCAGATTCAGTCTCAATATGGAACTTAGTTCAGTTTCGCAGATTCAGAATGGTCAGACACAGTCACTCAGCTCAGTATAGGATTTAGTATAGTTCTACAGAATCAAGACTATCAGATACAGTCATTCAATTACCAGTAATTTAGTATCATTATACTCAGATATCAGTTAATCAGTATTCAGATTCTGTATCCAGTGTTATTACGATCTCAGTACAGTTTTTATATTTATGCATGTACTCTTATTCAGTCTTACTCATGATATTCAGTTAGCATTGTTCATGCATATGAACCCATGCATTCCAGCCTACCTCGCTGGGCATACCAGTACATTCAAAGTACTGATGGTTATCTTTCTTTTACACTATGATGTCTTATATCATAGGTTTAAAAATGCGGACTCCCGAGTACCCTTAGCAGTTCAGATTCTCAGAATATAGAGTTAGTGGTGAGTCCTCATAGATCGAGGACGTGATTATTTATTTCATCATTTCATTTCATTTTCAATAGTCGGAGTTAGTTGGGGACTTATTCCATCAACTCCATAGTTCTGGCAGTTTAGAGGCTTTTCAGACTAGAGCATTTTTCAAATAGTTGTTCAGTTTTCAGTATTGATGTTCTATTTTTTTTTTTGGTATTATGATACCATATCCAGTATTATTTATAGTATTGAACCTTATGGCTAGTTTTTCACCTACTTTCTGCATATTTACCGTATTATTATTTAGTTATGGTAGCAGGTACCAGTCATAGGTTAGCTTCTGGTCCTTCGGGATTATGAGCACCGTGTAGCATCCAGGTTACAGACTCAGGCCGTCACACTATGAGATTTTTAGCTTTCAGTTTACAAATGATAAAGGTGAGCCCTTTTTACACTTAGCCTACATGATTTGAAAATATACTTGACTTTAGTCCTAATTATTCCACTAGCAGAAAGATTAAAAGTATAGATTTTAGAACTAAGTGTTAGGACTCACAAGATTTATATAGTATGTTTTATCATTCATGATTCATGATTTTCATCTTTTAGCTATTCCAGCCAATGTGAGTCATTTATACTTAGCATGCATTATTTTACAAGTTTATACGAACATTGAGATACTATTTTACTTATGTATTCACCCTCATATGCTTAGTACATTCTAAAAGTACTGATCCACGTATACATCCATGTGCTACATTGTTTAATAATGTAGGTACTAGTTCAGTTGTAGTCCATATATCACGATCAGACAGTTGCAGATTCCAGCCAGCAGATGATGAGTCCTCCAACTTCGGGGACTTCAGTTAGATGTTATTTACATACTTTACTTTCTTAATCATATGTATTGATTAGTAGTAGTTGGAGTCGCGTCCCAGCTATGTAGAGTTAGTATAGTAGAGGCTCACAGATGTCAGTCAGAGTCAGTCATGTAATTTCAGTTCTGCTCTTCAATTTCATCAGAATGTAAAATTGTATCATTATTGTATTCTTTTCTAGATTTCATCATGATTATATTTCCACACAGTAACTTCAGTCATTTTATACATATATAAATCAGTTACTTAGCAGTATACCGGTACAAGGGTTAGTTTAGGATCACTTGCGATCCTAAACACCATGTGACGTATCGGGACCTATTTTCAAGACATTATAAAGGACTATCAAACAACAAGTTATTCCCCATGGGCAAGAGTTGACACCACCACATGTGTATTAATTTATGAGATGCTCTATAACTCTTTCCTTAGAGGCAAGATTTAGACCAAGTGCTTTCAAGCAACAAGTTACACCCCATGGGGAAGGGTTAACACCACCATGTTATGTTTTGATTTGCAAAATTTTCTATAACTCTTGCGTTAGAGGTAATACTTAACCCAAGTACTTTCAAACAACAAGTGATGCCTCATGGGTACGAGTTGATACTACCATATTATGTTTTGATTTATGAGATGCTCTGCAAATCTTGCCCTAGAAGCATGACTTAACCCAAAGATTTTTAAACAACAAATCATGCCCCTTTTGTAAGAGTAGACACTACCATATGTGTTTTGATTTATAAGATATTTTACAAATCAAGGACTTTGGACAAGAGTTGACACATCCACGATATGTTTTGATTTATGAGATATTTTAAAACTCTTGTCGTAGAGGCACGACTCAATCCAAGGAACTTCAAACAAAAAGTTACGCTCCATGGGTGAGAGTTGACACTACCACATCGTGTCTTGATTTATGATATTTCTATAACACTTGCCTTAGAGATAATATTTAGCCCACAAGTTATGCCTTATGGGCAAGAGTTGATACTACCACAATGTGTTTTGATTTATGAGATGTCCTATTAGACTTCCCTCTAAGACAAGACTTAGCACAAGAATCTCCCAAAAAAATAAGTTACGCCAAATGGGAAAGTATTGATACAACCATATTGTGTCTTGATTTATGAGATGTTCTATAACTCTTGACTTAGAGGCAAGACTTAACTTAAGGATTTTTAAACAATGAGTTATGCCCCATGAGCAAGACTTGACATTACCACATTGTGTCTTAATTTATGAGATATTTATAACTTTTGCCTTATAGGAAACACTTATCCTAAAGGACTTCCAACCAACAAGTCATGCCCTTTAATTTATTTTGATGTCATAAAAAGAAGGTCCTTTTGCGGATTATCAAACTTTCTAGTTATTAGTAAAATATAATAGAAGTTGAGAGAAAAAAAAAGAGAATAAAAAAATAGAGAAAAGAAAAGAGAAAAAAAAAGACGAGAAAAGAATAGAGGTTAAGACTACTAAAAAAGTTGTAAAAGGAGACCTAAAATAAGAGACCTCAAAAAAAGGTAAGAAATAAGAGACCTCATGAGGTCGCTTATCCCCTCAATTTATTTATTAATTTCTTTTTAAAAGAAAGAGACCTCACAAGGTCCGTTAATGATTTAAAAAATATTAAAATAATAATATTAACTTTATGAAATTGAAAATAAATTTTGAAAAAAATTAGCGCCTAAACATTTAAGATTACTTTCAAAGGAATTATAAATAGTCACCCTGTGAGATATTCTTATTTTGGTCAAAGTGGTAAAAAAAAATTTAAAAAATACAATATTTATTTTATATTTATAAAAAAATACAATATTTATTTTATATTTATAAAAAAATACAAACCCCAATTCCCATTTGCATAAAATAATTGTTGAACCAACCTCCCTCTTTCTCTCTCAAAACCCTTTTGCCTAAATTCCTAAAATTAGCCGAATCTATTCAATCTCATTTGTCTTTGCTAGAAAGTGTGCACAAAAAGAGAAGTAGAATGTGTTTGTTTCACCTTATAGTGGGAAAGATGGCTGGGGCATGTTGCCGTTGCAGACAATGTATAGTTCTGAAGGATGGGATTTGTATTCGTGGGGGTTCTTGGTAGAGGATGATGAAATTGATGTTGTGATACATAATCCTGCTGGGGAGAACGACCTGCTTGTGGTCCTCTTATAGATTTCTTTGATCTTAAGGCTTTGAAAACACCCAAAGGACCAAAAGGTTAGTGGCACCCTTTTCTTTTTTGATTCTTACAAAAATATGTCATCTTTTCTTATTTGACAACTATTTAATGACATTGTTTCTCATTTTATCCTTATTCAATTCCATTTTAACACTTATTGTGAAGAAAATTCAATCAAAAGTAAGCATCAAAGTCGCTTTAAAAAAGACAATTTGACAAACATAAGAAAGTTTTTCCTTATTTCTTAAACTCTATATTTGTTTATATAATATCACATAAATTGAAACAGAGAGATTAATATCTTTTTCATGGATCATGCAAAAGAACAAAAAAAAATATAACAATGAAAATGGATTAGAGGTATCTTTGGTATGGAAAACAATGTTTTCTAAAAAAATATTTTCCAATTTTATCATATTTGTCCAATCATTTCTATTCATTGTTCCAAAAATTTGTGCTTTTTAGTTTTGCACAATTCTTTCACTTAATATGGAGTTCTAATTGAAGGAATTTAAATTTGTTCTGTTTTTGGACCTTGAAGAGTCATGCATCCTTTTATCTTTTTAATAAAGCTTGGATTTTATCTAATTATTTTCGGTGAGCACAATGCCATATCAATAACTTTGTGATTCTTTTTTTCATATAAATTTTAAGAGTTTTATAAGATCTCTCTATAAATTACTCCCTCATTCACTTTTACTTGTCTACTTTATTAAAATAGATGTCCATTTTTACATGTCTAGTTTAAAAAATCAAGAGATAATTTATTATTTTAATTCCCTAAATCAATACTTTAGAAGTCGCATGAAACGACAACACATGATGTTTCCAGCCTTGGTCACTTATGTTTTTAAGGTTGAAAAAATGATAGACTAGTCACTTGTGTTTGGAAACTGATCCAAAATAATTCATTAAATTAAGCATTTTTTATGTCAGCTAAATGTATAACGCTCATGGGATATATATATATATATATATATATTCCCAATCATATAGATATTGCAATTTTATCTTTTCAGTAGTTGCCAAGGACATCAATCATATAATAACTATAATCTTGCTTTATTTTGAATAGTTAAACTAGACAAATGATTTAGAACAAGATGAGTAACAGTGGCAACTTTATACATAAAGAGTAGTCTACTAATCTACTAAAATTCAATATAAAATTCTAAGTTACAGCTTCTTTAGCTCAAGACAAACCAAGATCAAGAGTGGATACATCTTCGACTTTCAGGTACTTCATACTACTATATATCTTTTTTTACTTTAGGACTATCCAATATGAAGAACAAATATAATTGTCATTCAATTTTGAGAACTTTGGTAAAGATTCAAACTTTGAGTCTCGACTTGCTCTTTATGGTGATGCTAAGGTTGTTAAAATAGTATGCACATAAGTGATTAAATAGGTTTTAGTGCTAGAAGAATCTTGAACAAGGCCATTAAGCTACTTGAAAGAAATCCATGTAAAATGATGCCTTTTTCAGTATATTTTTTGTTTTCATTGTCAAGATAAAATGGATATGTATTTGCTTTTGTGATGGTACCTATTGGATAGTTTGGGTTATGGGTGGTAGAAAATGAAGTTTCTCTGTGGAATTCGATACATTTATGGGTGAAAAATGGTGATGTGAATGCAAAATCATGTTGGTGTTGATTTAAATAATTTTGTATTTGTGAAAGGGAGTTATGTGAATAAAACATAAGGAGTACAATAAATTCATAATAGATATAGATAAAGTTATGAAAGATGGTAAGGGTAAGAATTAGGTACTTGACTGAAATTAGGAATTTAATTTTTTGTATGTAAATCTCTATGTTTTGTGTTTTTGTTATAGTTCTGTGTTGTAGCTGTAATTTAATGATTAACTAAGTTTTGTGTTTTTGTTATAGTTCTGTGTTGTAGTTGTAATTTAATGATCAACTATCCTTAGTGTAATTCTGCCAACTAATCTTTCAATAGTATTATTCTTGATGAACTATCCAAACTACTTTTATTTAATTATGCTTATTTAATAATTAAGCTAATTTCATTTACAGGAAAAGGAACTTGGGGGCCGATAACTCAGGCTGAGGCATTCAAGGCTACACACACAAGGAAGAAAACCCCAGAGATGGTCAATACAGAGGTATAACAGAGGTGCACAACAATGATGAGGATAATGATGATCACGTGGCAAACTCACCGTCACATCGTTAAAGTTTAGTGTTTCATTAGATAACTAAATTATGTACTTTGTATTGGTTTATTTGAATTATTGAGTATTTTTTGAAACTTTGAACTAGTCTGAAATAGAATTGTATATATAAATTATGACTTCTATGTTTTCTCGCTCAATTTTGAAGTGTTTTGAAGTTGATTTTCATATAGTATTGATTGGAGGATATTTAGTATATGTGGTGTTGTTTGATTGATTGGTGGAAGCTCTTTGAGCTTGATTTACCTAATTAAATTGTGTATATACTATTGAATTTGATCAAAATGATAGGTTGATATTGTTAGGATTTTTGCCCTGATTTTCTTACCAAATTTAAAAAAGTAATACCATTATTACTTTTATTTTTCCCAAAAGGAAAATATAATTTTTTTCATAATTGGCTAACTTCTTTCTTGGAAGAAAGGTTTTGAAACTCTATGAATAGAATACCCCTCTTCTCATACCTTAATACAATAGCATCCACAATGTAGTCGTTTAAAGAGTCTTTCTTAGGGGGAGATTTTTTCCCAACAGTTTTTTTTTGTTTTCTTTATATTAGTTTCATATGTAGGCCAATGGCTAAATCTTATAATAATATTATATTTTTAGTATTTTATATTGTGTCATCTGAATTATCATCTCTTTGATTTGCAAACTTTAAGCTTTTGCATGATGCTTTCTCGATTTCAAACCGAACAAGTGGTATCAAACACTGTTATTCAAAGTCCAATGGTGTGGTGAGACGATATTAAACAGGTTCAAAGCAATTTCAAATCAAGTTGCAACCAGTCTGGTGATAATGACATTTTTGTCCAACTACATGTGGAGAAGATATTTCAATCATATTTTCAACAATCCTGCTGTCACATCTTTAAAAATAAAGCTCTCGTTTAATCCTATAAAGGGCTCCAATATCTTTAACTCAAAAGGGCTATTATATATTTAACCCAAAGGGCTCCATTTTTAAGCATGACAAGCAACAAAGATAAATGAAGATTATGTGAAGAATTAAAATTATGCATATGACATGAAGAAGGCAGATTAAGTCAAGAAAATTAAGCCAAAAGAGATAGATTCGTTAGGATTTTTTTCCTAATTTTCTTACCAAATTTAAGTTTTATTTTTCTTATAAGAAAAATAAAAGTAATACCATAACTACTTTTATTTTTCCTGAAAGAAAAATATTAAACTTTTCTATATTTGGCTAACCTCTTTCTTTGAGGAAAAGTTTAAAACTCTATAAATAGAAGACCCCTCTTCTCATACCTTATCACAATAGCATCCACAATGTAGTCGTTTAAAAAGTCTTGTTTAGGGGGGAGATTTTCTCCAAGTAGTTTTTTTTTGTTTTCTCTTTATTAGTTTCATATGTAGGCCAATGGCTAAATCATATAATAATATTATATTTTTAGTAATTTATATTGTATCAGCTGAATTATCACCGCTGTGATTTGCAAACTTTAAGCTTCCGCATGATTCCCTCTCGATTTTAAACCCAACAAACATCTATAAAAACTACTATTTACCACTAGGTTTTGTGGTAGAAAATAAACTCATGAGGTTGCTTTTTTGCATTTTCATTTTCCAAATTATTAACAAAGTGACCTCATGTGGTCTCTATTCTGCAATTTCTTTTTCAAATAACGCAAATAAGAGACCTCAAGAGATCATTTAAAAATATATATATATTTTTAATAAAACATTAAGAAATAATAGGAACTTCATGAGGTCTCTATTCAATTAAAAAATAAAAAAAATATAACCAAATAGTGACTTTGTGAGGTCTCCTTTATAAAATAATAATAATAATAATAATTAAAAAGTAGTTTAGAGACCTCATGAGGTTTCTTTTTAGGAATTTTGAAAAGTTATTTAGTGAACTTGTGAGGTCGCTTTCTGAAAAATGTCTTATCTATAAGTTTTATTTAATTGAATAAAACAACAATGAAAAACGAAAGATTGATAAAAACAAAAATGAGAAGAAAAAATTTACAATAAAGTTAGAGAAAAATGAAACAAAAAAATGAGAAATGATTAAAACAAAAAACAAAAGAAAAAATTGAGACAAATGAATTTAAAAGAAAAAAGAGAAATGAAGATATAGATAATGTTTGAGAATAAAATAGAAAATAAAAGTAAAAGCAAAATAAAGATTGAGTTAAATAAATTAAAACAAGAAAAAATAAAAATCAAGGAAAAATAAAAAAGTAAAAAAAAAAAATAGAAGTTGAGAGACAACTGAGCATGAAAAGTTTTAAAATATTTGAGATGTAGAGGGGTAACAATGTACTTGTACTATACATAAAAAGGAAGAGAGATTACTATTTTAAAACTTTTCTTATCGGGGACAAAAAATCGAAGTCACCCACAATAGAAACCATCCCATGTAATTTCCTAGTTTTTAATTATTAAATCAAACCAAATATAATCATATCCATTTGTTGTTGTCAGTTTAGTTTCGTTTAGTTGGATTTTAACAAACATAATGATATTTTGTTCTCTCTTTTATTATTTCCCTCCTACAATTGGAAAATAATTTAACATCCTTTTCCAACTTATAATTTGATATTAACATTTTACTGTTGTGGGTATAATTTTTGGATCACGAAGAAAATGTCTTATCTATAAGTATAGAGGTGACAATTTCAGTCCATATTTGTGAAAAAAGTTCATTTAATCCATATTTATTAAGTTGGATCACTCATATTTTAAATGGGTAAATATGGGCATCAACTCATTTTAAAAGCTCATACAAATATGAATAAAATGGGTAAAATATGACTATCCATTTAAACACAGAGATCACTCACCTATGCTTAAAATTTCAGTTTTTTTTTCTTTTCCATTTTTTTTGCTTTTTTTCTTTAGTTTAATTTTTTTCTTTTTCTTTTTACACGTTTCTTATATTTTTTTCTTTCTCATTTTTTTTATTGATTTTTTATTTTTATTTTTATTTTTATATTTCTTTTTTCTGTGCATTCTCTTTTTTTATTTCCGTTTTTCCCTTTTTTCATTCTTGTTTTGTTATTTTTTTCATTTTATTTTTGTATTTTTTCATATCTTTTTTGTTGTCATTGTGTTTTATATTTTATATATTTTTTATACTTTATATTTATTTGTATCATACTATATAATGTATACAATTTATCATTTGTATTTATATACAAATAAGCATATGAATTAATTATTTTTGTTTGAGACCTACATGGGTTAGCAAACATAAGCTTCTAATTATCTCATTTAACCTAAGTTTCAATTAATTACAATTCATAGCATCTCTTACCAATTAAATATAATTCATAATCTCTCTCCTTATTTTTTCTCTTTTTCTATGTTTTATTTCTCTTTCTTTTTTATCTTTTTTCTTTTTTCTTTCTTTTTCCTTTAATTTACTTTTTTATTCTTTTTCATTTTTTTTTGTTTTTTACTAATTTCTTATATTGTCTCTTTTTTACTTTCTCGTTTTTTCCATCTATTTTTTTTCTTTCTTCTTTTTATTTCTTTTTTCTTTGCATTCTTTTTTTTTTGTATTTTTGTTTTCCCCCTTTTCTTCTTGTTTCATCATTTTTGGCATTTTTCTTCTTTTTGTATTTTTTCTCATCTTTTTTGTTGTCATTGCCTTTTATATTTTATATATTTTTTATACTTTATATTTATTTGTATCATACTATATATTTCAAATAAATTTATTATTTATATTTGAATAGTTTAGTCGTGAATATGTACAATTTATCATTTGTATTTATATACAAACAAGTATATGGATTAATTGTATTTGCTTGAGACTAAAATATATAAATATACAATGTATCATTCACTGCAATTGTATCGTTAGTACTTGTATATCAAATTTATAATTTATATTTGTTTATAAATAAGGATCAATTGTATGCGTATGGTTCAAGTTGTATAAACATGTATCATTTGATACAAATATAACATTTATATTTGTATAATTTAGCAATTGTATTTGCATAATTTATCATTTTTATTTGTATTGTTCAATTTATATCAATAAAATATAATTTGTATCAATATATATACAAATACAAGTGTTCGTATAAAGAAAAATAACTATTCCTTTTTAATTGTCTACAAATACAAATGATATTGTCAACTAAGAATGCAAATACAAACAAATGAAATAAATGCAATTATAAATACAAATATAATAGACGGTCAACTTACAAAAATAAATATAAAATAGTTCCTTAAAAATACAAGTTCATCGATGAAAATAGAATACAAATATAAATACAAGCAAAATAAAACTACAAAATACAAATATAATGTTCAGTCAACGATAAATTACAAATACAAAACAATTCTTTAAAATACAAGTGCGAATTATATAAAATATATATGATGGTGCAAACTATAAAATACAAATACAAGTTTGAAGTATAAAAAACAAATAGAAGTACAATTGTATTAACAAATACAAAATTATAAATATTGGGTGAATATAAATCATATGCGATTATGGTATTTTCGTTATCATAAAAAAATGAAAAAAAAAAATGAAAAACGAAAAAAAAATCAAAAAAGGAAAAAAAGAGAACTAGAAGTTAGAGATAGAATAGAGAAAAAAAAGTGTAAAAAAAGAATTGAAGAAAAAAAGAAAACAAAAATACAGAAAAAAATCAAAAGAAAAAAAGAATGAAAAATGAGTAAAGGAAAAAAAATGATGGTGTAAACACAATGAGCAATTATGATATTTCCGTCATCATCCTTGATTTGTACTCGACTTTGCCATGTTCTTCGAAAATATAAAAAATAAACTACAAACAAAAAAAGAGAAAAAAAAGTAAAAACAAAAATAAATAAAAAATGCAAAAAGAAAAAAAGAAAACTAAAAAGAAAAAAAAAAGAAAAAAGAAAAGTAGAGGCAAGAGATAGAAGAGAAAAAAGAAAGAGAAATAGATGGTATAGATAGAAGAGAGAGAAAAAAAAATCTAAAATGAAAAAAAAAATGGAGAAAAAAGACAAACAGAAGATATGAATTGTAATTTTGAAAGTTAGATATTTCCATCATCTTCCATGATTTGTACTCAACTTAGCCATGTTCATCGAAAATATAAAAAAATATAAAATACAACCAAAAAAGAAAAAAATGAGAAAGAAAAAAGTAAAAATCAAAAAAAATATAAAGATGCAAAAAAAAAGGAAACTAAAAAGGAAAAAAATAGGAAAAAAGAAAGAAAAATAGAGGCTAGATATAGAAGAGAGAAAAAATAAAAATGGGTATGGGGGAGGGTTGCTGGGGGTGGGGTAGTAGATAAACAAGTGAAGTTGATATCCATATACAAGTTCTAAGTTTTTGTCTTTAAGAGTTAAAGTGGGTAGCAACCATTTTTATCCAATCTATATTTGACCAAATTCATATTTACCCATATATTATATGGGTGGATTGCATCCAATCCATTTAAGCTCAATTCATATTCAATCCATCCAAATCCGATCTAATCCGCCCATTTGTCATTCATATCTATAAGCTTTATTTAATTGAATATTGTTCATAGGAAATACAAAAATATATATAGGTAAATATAGGGAAATTAGAAAACTTGTCCTCTTATGAAACGAATGCGTAAAACTCAAGATCTCTTGTAAATAGGATTGAATATTGTAAGAGGCGAGAAAACAAATTCTCCCTTATATAATTTGTTGTTTGGTTTGATTTTTGGAAAAAGAGTCAAATTTACTTCTCTACTTTGAAAAATTAGCTAAATATACCCTTCTTTATATATTGGATCCAAATTCACTCTCGTTGTCATACTTCGAGCCAAATTTCCCTTGCTGTTAAAATTTTTTCACCTGTACTCTTTCTTTTAACATAAAAGCCCAAATCAACGTCAAATACCTCATTTTTATAAAATAAAACACACCCTAATCTAATCCCCCCCCCCCTAAACTGACCCACACATAAAAACTTCAAACAACTATACCTCTCCCTCAGTTCGGTTGGTCGAATTTCTCCAAAAAATGCATATACTTCACTTTCAATATGCAGCGCTAGAATGTCTAGTTTGTCAAACAAATACCTTTTATTTTTGTTCTTTTCAGATCCAACAATCCCCTATAATTCAATTAAATGTTGATTAACTAAGGTCGCTAAATAGAACTGTATATTTCAATCATGCTAGAAATTCTAGTTCGAGGGAGGGGTATATTTGTTAGGGAAAATTGACCAATAGAACTAGGGAGGGTTATATTTATTTGTGTTTTTTTGTGGGTCGGGCAGATTGAATTAGGGTGTACTTTATCATTTTAAAATGGGACATTTAATGTTAATTTTGGCTTTTCTGTTAAAAGGAAGGGTATATGTGAATAGTTTCTTACCAGCAAGGTTAAATTTGACCCTAAAATATGATAAGAAGGGTAAATTTGACATCAAATTATGATGAAGGGTATATTTAACATTTTTTTTAAAGTAGAGGGATAAATTTGACCCTTCTCCTTTTTATTCAGCTTATTTATAATAAAACCAAATCAAGCTAAAAAAAAATAAAAATTAATTTATTTAATTAATTTGGTTTGATTTTTTATTTTGGATAGATTTTTAACCAAACGGTGAACACCCTGCTTCCATCCAATAAACTAAATGATGTGAACATATATAATGATAAAATGAGATATGTTACAACAAGTCTCTAAATATCGAGTCATGAAAAAGTAACACATATAGCTTCCAGCGCAATTCCAATGTAATCTCATAAGTGCCACTCTGGAACAAACTAACTTGTATTGAAAGATAGAGAACAACTTACAATTACTGAAAGCTGTAGACAAGCTAAAAAGAGTTAAATAAACAAGAATGGAGAGAGATTCCAGACTATTACAAAGCTAAGAAATTTAAAAGACAACTTCATCCATGATCCTCTTTGGTAGCATCCTTTTTGATTATATAGATAGGTGTTATGTTGAAGAACTCCTAGCAGCACTACCTGGTGCTAATGGTACTGGCACATCTTGCCATTTCTTGGCATTTGGGACCACATATTGGTCCAAGTATTTAGGGGGTTGTTTGTCCCTGTTGCTACGGCGTATTGTTGCCCCGTGGTCTTGCAGATTTGTTACATTGCCGCCTCCAGGAAGACGAACCTTGTCCTCAAGGTTTAAGTTAGGAACCCTTTGATTGAGAAAGTGAGAATCCTCCCACGTAGCATCCTCAAGAGGTACCCCCTGCCACTTGATAAGAAATTGCAGCACCTGATGTGAACCTTTAGTAATGGTGCGACTGTCTAGAATTAATTTTGGAGAGAGCATGAGTTAATAAGAATGATCAAAGAGATCAATCGGAGTTACTTGTTGGCCAGGAGTACCCAAACATCTGCGAAGAATGGAGACATAAAATACAAGGTGAGTTTTGTATGAAGGTGGGAGGTCCAACCTATAAGCGACCTCACCAACTCGTTGAAGCATATGAAATGACCCAAAGAATCACCGACTTAGTTTGGTATGACACTGAAGGCAGAGAGAAAGTTGTTAGTAGGGACGTAAGCAAACAAATACCCAATCACCAACCTAAAACTCTACATCATTGCATCCTTTATCAGGGTATCTGTAACGCCCCAAGTCTGTGCCTCGAACACTACATGATGCTTATGACCCCAAAGGACCACAAACTAACTCATGACTAATATCTGTTGTGAGCATTGAAAAATGATACTATAATAAATGCAAAAAATAGGCTAAAATGCTATAAGGTTCAAAATCTATAAATACTGATAAAGTGTATCAACTGAAATAACAATCTGCAAAATTGAACACTATCTGAAAACTAGTCTGAAAAGCCTCTAATCTGAAACTTTCTGAAAGTTCAGTTGATGGGATAATCCCCCAATTAACCCCATCTACTGAAATACTGAGTCTACTGTAATAATGAAATGCAAAAATATCCTCGAATGATGAGGACTCACTGCTAAATCTACTGCTAGCCAAATCTGGATCTATCTATGCACGGTCAGGAACCTGAGCGTCCGAACTTATGATATAAGACATCATAGCGTAAAGAAAGAGTATGCATCAGTACGTGGAATATACTGGTATGCTAGATAGGGTAAGGCTGAATGCAAGGGTTCATATGCATGAACATTAACTAACTGGATGATATAGACTAACTGAACATGAGAGTACATGCATAGCAGATACTATTATAAATACTGAGTATGCGCTACAATGTATATAAATAAATACTGTGACTAAGCTTATCTGAAGCTAAGTCCTGAGTTATGATATTGAGTAACTAATATCTGAAGTTACTGATACTAGTTGACTGTATCTAACAGTCCTAATTCTGTAGAACTGAACTAAGTTCTATTCTGAAGACTAAAACTGAGACTGTGAGAGGTAATCATCTAACCAACATGCCTCAAAAAAGATAACTGAGTTAGGGTCTAACCGTGACCCCAGTTGGAAGGGTGTCAGTACCGTGCCATGGGTAAAGATACTGAAGAGTTACCCTCATCTAGCAGGTACACTAATGAGAATGGTGGAACCCTCATCTTATAGGTTAAAACTCCTCATCAACCCTCAATTGGCAGGTTTGATGTCTCAACCTATGCTGGCTACGTAGTTCTGGAATGCAAGGATTGCTTCTAAGGATCACACCCTCTACTGGAAGGTGATCCCCTATCCTTGGGTTCACTCAGTGCTGAATCATACTCCCAAATGAAAGACACTAAACTAAGTATATTGAACTGGACTGAGCTGATACTGAGTTTATTGAATATTCCTGAGTTTTGTAACTAACTGAGTTCTACTGAGTTTTGTAACTGACTGAGAGTACTATTGATTATGACAGGACTGAGACGATCCTGTAACTGACATGTATTTAGGTAAACAACTAAATTATCGGGTATTAAATACCCCCAGGACTTGATAGTATGAAAAATAAAGCATAGCATGGTCTTGAGATATACAACAATGTACACTTGTTCATAATTCATTCATAAAAGGCATTTCATCACACACTTGTAAGGCATAAGCTTGTACATAATTGGGATCACATAATGACATGTCAAGATTCCACTATCTACTTCATATAGACATTTTAGCAAACACATGATGAGGGTCAACACATATAATCATGAATGCAACATTCAATTTCAAATTCAAGGATTAAGCATGGAATTCATATAATTCACCACATAACTATCTTAATTTCATGGAAACTTATAATTAAACATGCATTGGATCCCAATTACTAACATAATCACAAATACATTCAATTCCTAGCATGGAAATCATAAATCATAACTCTTGAAGTTTTAAAAATGGATTCTTGGACTCTCTGGGTGAAAGAAACCCATAGATGAACACCTAACATAGCTTGGAATTTAATTCTTGAAGGTGCTTGAAAAAATTGTTGAGTTTTGATCTTGATTCTTGAAGTTAGGGTTTGTTGTCTTGAGAGAGAATGGATTTGATTTGGGGAAAATTAAATAATAATGATCTAACTAGGATAATTTAGGGTAATTTACGTGTTAAAGGATGACTTGGGTCATGGAAAAATACCCAATTACCCCTGAAAATGATTTAAAATCATTACTGAAAAATTCCCAATTTGGGCACCTAGCGCGACGTGCCACTATCACGCCAAGCCACTGGAAAATTACAATTGGGAATATGGCTGGTGGAAAGATATGGTAGAACTGCGTTGTAATACTAGATGGGACCTGAAACCTTGGCACGATGCGGTACAATCGCGTTGCTTTACTGGAAATTGACAATTATTGATTGGGTCCTTCGCACGACATGCCAATATCGTGGAGCAATACTGGATTTTGACAATTGGGAAATTAGCTAATGGCGGTACACACCGATATTACGGTACCTCACTAGAAATTGACAATTGCTATTTTGATATACTCCACGATGCGCTACTGGTCTGAATAACGGTGTTTAACGACTGAAATTTAAAATAGCCATAACTTCTTACCTTGCTATCAGATTTAGGCAAATTTTATATTGTTGGAAAGCTAACTAAATTTCCTACGCAATGGTAGGCTCTAAACTAAAAGATACAGAGTATTTCAAAATTTTAATATTGGATAACTCATGAACTGAGAGTTAAGTTAATCTTGAGAAATACGAGGTATTACAATATCTCTCCCATGGGAAAATTCATCCTCAAATGAGACTGACTAAGATGAGACACTGATAGATTGAGTTTACACACTAAACATCCATATTTGATGCATGACTACATGACTGAGCTACTGAAAAACTAAGCCTTTACACTGAACATGCATATCTGATGCATGGAATACATGAATGAAGCTACTGATAAGCTGGGTTTTCATACTGAACATATATATCTGATGCATGAGTACATGACTGAACTATTTTATGAATGCATGACTGAATATGCAATGGTAATGGATACCAAGTTATAATTATAGTTGAACATAGAACTGAGTATAGCTAAGGTAGATTGTTACCTTAAGATGATCTGAGGTTGCAGAAAAGAGGTGAGGATACTTGGTCTGCATATTTTCTTCTGCTTCACAAGTAGCTCCCTCTATGGACTGATTCCTCCAAAGGTCTTTGACTAAGGGAACTTCTTTGTTCCTCAGTCTGCGAATCTGACGATCGAGGATCTGGACTGGAACCTCTTCAAAATATAGATCCTTCGGAATATCTACGCCCTCTGAGGGAACTATGAATGCTGGGTCACCAATGCTTTTCTTTAGCAAAGAGACATGGAATACTGGGTGCACTGAAGCTAGGTATGAAGGCAACTTGAGCTCATAAGCTACCTTTCCAAAACGACAGAATTCTGTAAGGGCTGACACATCGGGGACTAAGCTTTCCCTTCTTGCCGAACCTCTTTAACCCCTTCATGGGAGAGATTTTCAAGAAAAAAATCACTGATCTCAAACTTGAGATCCATTCTCCACACATCTGTGTACGATTTCTGTCGGCTCTGGGCAGTCCTAAGTCTTTCTCTGATTAACTAAACCTTCTCTAAGGCATCGAATACTAGGTCAGGCCCTACTACTACGGCCTTACCTACCTCAAACCAACCAATTGGAGATATACATCTCCTACCATAGAGAGCCTCAAATGTAGCCATCTGAATACTGGAATGATAGCTGTTATTGTATGCGAACTCGATCAAAGGCAGGTGGTCATCCCAACTACCCTTAAAATTGACAATGCATTCTCTTAGAATATCTTCTAGAGTTTGAATGGTCCTTTCTTCTTGACCATCTGTCTGGGTTTGAAGGTTGTACTGAGGTAAACTCGGGTAACAAGACCCTTTTGGAATGCTTTCCAGAAATCAGAGGTGGATTGGGTACCTCTATCTAAGATGATGGATACTGGGACTCCGTGTAACTTAACTAACTCTCTGATATAGAGTTTGGTGTAGTCCTCGGCTGAATAGAAAGTATGAACTGGCAAGAAATGAGTCTATTTGGTCATCCTGTCTATGATAACCCAAATGGAATCATGCTGATGATGAGTATGAGGAAAATCCATCATAAAGTCGATGTTCACTTCATCCCATTTCCATGTGGGGATATTGAACTCTTGCATGGACCCACTAGGCTTCTGGTGCTCAATCTTAACCTGCTAACACATAGAGCACTTAGCTACAAACTCTGTAATATTTCTCCTCATCCCACTCCACCAATATATCTCCCACATATCGTTGTACATCTTAGTGTCCCTTGGATTAATAGAGTAATGTGCACCATGTGTTTCTGCAAGAATTGATTGCCTCAAGTAGTCTACACCTGGCACACATAACCGACCCTGGCAACGCACAACACCATCTCTCCCTTAGGAGAAAACCTTTATTTTCTGATCTCTGACAGACTCTTTTAAATTAACTAGACTGGAATCTCTATCCTGTTTTTCCTTCACTTCAGAAACTAGAGATGATTCTGAACTGTTCTTTACCCATACACTACCTTCTGCTGAATCGACTAAGCAAACACCTAGTTGGGCAAGCTGATGAACTTCCTGAACTAACTTCTTCTTATCATCCTCAACATGAGCAACACTACCCATAGATAGTCTACTGAGAGCATCAACCACTACATTGGCCTTGCCCAGATATTAAAGAACACTCATGTCATAATCTTTTAATAACTCTAATCACCTTCTCTGATGCTAATTTAAATCTTTCTAGGAAAATACATACTGCAAGCTCTTGTGATCTATGAAAATATCTACATGCACCCCATACAAATTGTGCCTCCAAATCTTTAAGGCAAACACTACAACTGTTAACTCAAGATCATGAGTCGAATAATTCTTCTCATGGGGCTTAAGCTGTCTGGAGGCGTAGGCTATTAACTTACCTCTATGCATGAGGACACAACCTAAACCTACTCTAGATGCATCACAGTACACAACAAATCCATCTGAACCATCTGGTATAGTCAAAACTGGGGTTGAGGTGAGTCGAGTCTTCAGCTTCTGAAAACTCTTCTCATAGGAATCTGACTACTAAAACTGGACTTTCTTCTGAGTCAATCTGGACATAGGGGATGCAATTGATGAGAACCCTTCAAAAAACCAATGGTAATAGCCAGCTAAACCCAAGAAACTTCTGATATCTGATGGATAGATAGGTCTAGGCTAGTTTCTCACCACTTTTGTCTTTTGAGGATCATCTCTAATGCCATCACCAAAAATAATATAACCAAGGAACGCTACTGACCTTAGCCAAAATTTGCACTTACTAAATTTGGTGAACAATTGATGAGTTCTGAGAGTCTGAAATACGATTCTGAGGTGATCTGTGTCATCATTCTTGCTATGGGAATAGACAAGAATATCATCGATGAAGACTATAATGAAGATGTCAAAGTACTTCTTGAACACGAGATTAATTAAGTCCATGAAAGCTATTGGGGCATTAGTAAAACCAAAGGACATGACTAGAAACTTGAAGTGACCATACCGGGTTCTAAAAGCTATTTTTGGAATGTCATATTCTCTGACTCTGAGCTGATGATAGCCTGATCTGAGGTCTATCTTATAAAAGTAACTGGTACCCTAAAGTTAGTCGAAAAAGTCATCGATTCTAGAAAGTGGATATTTATTCGTGACTGTGACTTTGTTCAACTGACGATAGTCTATACACATTCTGAGAGAACCGTTTTTTTATGCATGAATAAAACTGGTGCGCCCCATGGAGAAATGCTGGGTGGGATGAATCCCTTATCTAGGATATCCTTCAATTGTTCTTTTAACTCTCTGAGTTCTACTGGATCCATTCTATAAGGCAGAATAGATATGGGTTGATTATCTGGAAGAAGGTCTATTCCGAATTCTATTTCCCTTTCGGGAGGAACTCCAGGAAGATCTTCGAGAAACACGTCTGAGAATTCATTTACTACTAGAACTAACTCAAGAGTTGGAGTTTCTGAGTTAGAGTCTTTGGATCGCACAAGATGGTAGATACATCCCTTGGATATCATTTTTCATGTTCTAAGGTATGAAATCAACTAGCCCTTAAGCGTTGTGGTACTACCCCTCCATTCAATGACTAGTTCATTTGGAGACTGAAAATGAACTATTTTGTTTCTACAATCAACAGAGAAATAACATGAGTGGAGCCAATCTATGCCGAGAATGACATCAAAATCTGCCATCTCTAGCTCTACAAGGTCTGCCGAAGTAACTTTTTGAGATATCATAATCGGATAGTTCCAGTATACCCGTTGGGCTACGATAGATTTACCCATTGGGGTAGAAACTAAGAAATGCTCTACTAGAATTTCTAGACTGACTCCGAATTTAACAGCTATATAAGGAGTTACAAAAGATAAAGAAGCCCCTGGATCTAACAAGGCATAAACATATAAATGAAAGATCTGTAACGTACCAGTGACCACATCAGGAGAATTTTTTATCCTGTCTGGACTGAAGTGCATAAAACCTATTTGGGTGTTGCCCACTGGTGGCACTTAAAGCGGCACCCTGCTGATTCAGGTGACCGAGCTAATCTGGGGGACGATTATACTGACCCTGAGAACCTGATTGAGAAAAATCTTTGACTTTGTAGCCTGGCTTGCCATACTCTAAACAAACACCACTTCCAGCTCTACAGACACCTGATGGTTCTTGCCACATTGCTGACATAGAATATTTGTTCGAGCACTACTGACACTACCCTGAGATTTAGATCCTGGTGCGCTATCTTTATTACCGTTTCTGAACTTAGGAACTGGAGCACTGGCTGAGGACAGATCTGGAACTGAATATTTTGGGCATAACTGGGAACAGTTGCCACCCTCTAACTTAGGCTAATTAAAATTAAAGCTACTTATTTTAGCTCTTTTATTCTGCCTCTCTCTCTCTCTCTGATCTTAGCCTATTCTATCAGCTGAGCATGGACCATGGTCCTGGATATGTCCATCTTCATAATCAACATCAATGTTCTGCACTCCTTAACCACACTATCTGACACCTCAAATACGAACTTGCTTTTTCTGGACCTACTATCTACTACTATATGGAGAGCATACCCGGATAACTGAGTAAACTTGAGGGAATACTCTTCACGCTTATACTTCCTTACCTGAGGTTGATGAACTCTAACACCTTGGCTTCTCTCAGCTCTAAGGGAAAGAATCTCTCTAGGAAAGAAGTAGAAAACTCTTCCCACTCTATGGGTTCTGCATCTGGGCCCCTGTCTACCTTTCACTACTTAAACTGCGTATGAGCTACATCTTGTTGCTGATAGACAGCTAGCTCAGCACTCTCACTAGAAGTTACTCCCATAATGTCTGTGACTTTCTGAACCTGATCGAAGAACTCCTACGAATCTTCTTCTGACTTAGATCTTAAGAATAGGGGAGAATTCATTCAGGTGAAGTCCCGAATCCTATCTGCAGCAGTGTTGGCCACTGGGTTGGCCTAAACAGCAGTTAGTCATTCATTCTAAGCTACTACGGAATTGGATAGAGTAGTGAATGAAGATCTGAATTCTGCATGGGAGGCATGCTTGTCAAGTGGATCTTCCTGAATGGGCTAAGGTGCTGACTGATTTCCGGTTCTCCTTTCGTTAGTCTTTTTGGGAGGCATATTTTGTAAACAAAAGGAAGAAATGGATTAGACTGAGAGTTTAACTTGATGTCATGCTCACTTGCATGACATGAATACTGAAAGAAAGGAAACTTTTCCTAAAACATCTCATAGCCTCCTGTCCATAAGTGTGGATCATTACACACCCATGCACAAGACTCTACTAGATGCGGATTTCAGACATCCTATGACTCTATTTAACCTTAGGCTCTAATACCAAGTTTGTAATGCCCCGAGTATGTACGCTAGACACTACACGGTGCTTACGACCCCGAAGGATCACAAGCTAACCCATGAATGATATCTGTTGTGAGCACTGAAAGATGATACTGTAATACATGCAAAAAATAGGCTAAAGTGACATAAGGTTTAGAATTTGTAAATACTGATAAAGTGTATTAACTGAAATAACAATCTGTAAAACTGAACACTGTTTGAAAACTTGTTTGAAAAGCCTCTAATCTAAAACTATTTGAAAGTGGAGTTGCTGGGACAATCCCTCAAATAACTCCATATACTGAAATACTAAGTCTACTGTAATAATGAAATAAAATAATATCCTTGAATGATGAGGACTCAGTGCTAAATCTACTACAGTCCAAATCGGATCTATCTATGTGCAGTCCGGAACCTGAACATCCGAACATATAATATAAGACATCATAGTGCAAAGAAAGAGTATGCATCAGTACGTGGAATGTACTAGTATGCTAGATGAGGTAAGGCTTAATGCAAGGGTTCATATGCATGAACAATAACTAACAGCATGATACAGAGTAACTGAACATGAGAGTACATAGATAACTGATACTACTGTAAATAATGAGTATGTGCTACTGTGCATATAAATAAATACTGGGACTAAGCTTATCTGAAGATAAGTCTTGAGTTTGTATACTGAGTAACTGATATCTGAAGTTACTAATACTGGTTTACTGTATCTGACAGTCCTGATTCTGTAGAACTGAACTGAGTTCTATTCTGATGACTGAAATTGAGTCTGTAGGAGGTTATCATCTAATCGACATGCGTCAAATAAGATAACTGAGTTGGGGTCTAACCTGTGACCCTAATTAGAAGGGTGTCAGTACTGTGCCGCAGATAAAGATATTGAAGAGTTACCCTCATCTGGATGGTACTCTAATGAGAACGGTGGAACCCTCATCTGACAGGTTAAAACACCTTATCAACTCTCAACTGGCAGGTTTGATGTCTCAACCTACGCTGGCTACGTAGTTCTGGAACGTAAGGATTACTTCTAAGGATCACACCCTCTACTGGCAGGTGAGCCCCCATCCTTGGGTTCACTCGGTGTTGAATCCTACTCTCAACTGAAAGACACTAAACTGAGTATACTAAACTGGACTGAACTGATACTGAGTTTATTGAATATTCATGAGTTCTGTAAATGACTAAGTTCTACTGAGTTCTGTAACTGACTGAGAGAACTACTGATCGTGATAGGACTGAGACTATCTTGTAACTGACACTAGCTCTAGGTAAACAACTAAATTATTAGGTATTAAATATCCCAAGGACTTGATAGCATGAAAAATAAAGCATAACATGATTTTGAGATATACAACAATGTACACTTGTTCATAATTCATTCATAAAGGCATTTCATCAAACACTTGTATGGCATAAGCTTGTACATGATCGGGACCAAATAATGACATGTCAAGATTCCACTATCTACTTTACATAGCCATTTTAGCAAACACTTGGGGAGCATGGAGTATTTCACATGATGATGGTCAACACATGTAATCATCAATACAACATTCAATTTCAATTAAAGGGTTAAGCATGCAATTCATATAATTCTCCACATAACTATCTTAATTTCATGGAAACTTATAATTAAACATGCATTGGATCCCAATTACTATCATAATCACAAATACATTCAATTCCAAGTATGGAAATCATAAGTCATAACTCTTGAAGTTTTAAAAATGGATTCTTGGACTCTATGGATGAAAGGGACCCATAGATTAACACCTAACATACCTTGGAAAGTTAATTCTTAAAGGTGCTTGAAGAAATTCTTGAGTTTTGATCTAGATTCTTGAAGTTAGGGTTTGTTGTCTTGAGAGAGAATGGCTTTGATTTGGCGAAAATTAAATAATAATGATGTAACTAGGTTAATTTGGGGTAATTTACGTGTTAAAGGCTGACTTGGGTCATGGAAAATTACCCAATTAGCCCTGGGTGTAAAATCATTACTGAAAAATTCCCGGTTTGGGCACCTGGAGCGACGCTCCACTATCGCGCCAAGCCACTAGAAAATGACAACTGGAAATGTGGCTAGTGGTGCGATGCTGTGGAATTATGTTGCAATACTAGATGGGACCTGGAACCTTAGCGCGACGTGGACAATTGTGTATCTTTACTGGAAATTAACAATTGTGGATTGGGTCCTTGGCGCGACGTGCCAATATCGCGGAGTAACAAAGGATTTTGACAATTGGGAAATTAACTGGTAGCGAGACACGCCGGTACTGTGGTACCTCATTGGAAACTGAAAATTGCCATTTTGACATACTCTATGACGCGCTACTGGCCAGAATAGCAGTTTTAACAAATGAAACTTGAAATAGCCATAACTTCTTACCCGGTTATTGGATTCAGGCAAATTTTATATTCTTGGAAAGCTAATTCAACTTCCTACACAATGATAGGCTCTAAACTAAAAATACTGAGTATTTCAAATATTTTATATCGGATAACTCATAAACTGAGAGTTAAGTTAATCTTGAGAAATACGAAGTATTACAGTATCTCTTCATACGAGCCTAAGCAAACTACAAATTAGACTTCAGAAGTACCAAAGTATAATCATATTTCCTAAGTGAATCATCTACAACTGGAGGACTGTTTCCATCCATAATATATCGAGCAATTATAAGGAAAGGATGACCATACACCACCTCAAAGGGATTTAGCTTAGATCTGTATTGGTAAGAGGTGTTATACTAAAACTCCACCCGCAGAAAAAGATGAAACCACCTGGAAGAAGTATCAACTGCAAAGCAACGGAGATACATCTCCAAGCATTTGTTAAGAGCCTTCGTTTGACCATCTGATTGAGGGTGATATGATGAAATTTTAGCCAATTGAGTCCCCTATAACTGATTAATTTCAGACCAAAATTCAGAAAAAAAGATGGAATCACGATCAGAGACAATCATGGAAGAAAATCCATGAAGTCGGATATACTCCTCAACAAACATCTCTGCAATCTTATGACTAGTGAACTTTGTTGGTAGAGTAATAAAATATCCATACTTTGAGAGTCTATCTACAATGCTAGTATAATAATGCGACCATAAGAAGGTGGAAGTCTAGTTTCAAAGTCCATAGAAATGTCCTAAAAAATAACAGATGGAATGGGAAGGGGAAGGAAAAGACCAGCAGGCTTAGAACAAGTATCCTTCATTTTTTAACATATTTGACAGGTTAGAACAAATTCTTTGACATCGTTGCGCATCCTTGGCCAATAAAAATTAGAGAAAAGATGGTGAAAATTTCTTGAAATACCCAAATGTCCACCAATGTTTGAAGAATAAAATTCCTCCAAGGGTATCTTCTTGATGTTAGTGTCGGAGGGAATGACCAAGAGGTTTTGAAAGAGTAGTAGACCATCTTGAAAAGAGAAGTGGGGCAATGAGGCAGGGTCAGTAGACAACTATTGTTGAAGGTCAAGTAAATTTGTATTTTTCCTGTTAAGTTGTCACAATTTGTGGATCAAGTCTATCTCAGTGACTGCCAGAGTTAAAGCAAGCATAGTGGGAAATTGAGATAACACATCAGTAGCTGAGTTCAGCTTGCCAGGACGATATAAGATTTTAAAATAAAAACTAATCAACTTGCAGAGCCAATGTTACTGTTTTGGTGTCTAAATAAGTTGATTAGTGAGGGATGTCAGTGGTTGTTGATCTGTAATAACAAGGAATTTTTTACCCAACAAATATTGTCTCCACTTTTGAACAACCTGTGTAATAGCAAACATCTTTCGTGTGTAAGTAAAGGTTGCATGCACTCGTGCAGATAGATTTTGGCTAAAGAAGGCGATGGGGTGTCCTACTTGACATAAAACAGCACCAATACCAGTGCTAGAAGCATCCGTATCCACAAAAAATATTTTACCAAAATTTGGCAAAACAAGTACGGGAATAGAATTCAAAGCCTGTTTTAGAGTGATAAAGTCATCGGAGGAAGAATCTGACCATACATAAGAGTCCTTTTTCAAAAGGTCTATTAATGGTGAAGCTAGTTGGGAATACCCTTTGAGAAATTGATGATAATAGCCCGTTAATCCCAAAAACCCATGAACCTCTTTTAGTGATATTGGGCATGGCCATGATTCGATAGCACGAATCTTTTCAGGATCAACTTGTAAACCGATGGAGGAGATTATATGTCCCAGATATATAACAAAAAGTTGGCCAAAGTGATATTTGGAATGCTTGACCACTACAGAATTCTGGCGTAACAGTTTAAAAACACAATACAAATGAGTAATATGATCCTGCCAAGTCTTACTATGTATGAGTATGTCATCGAAGAAGACAAGGAAAAATTGGTGAAGTAAAGTCTTGAATATGGCATTCATGGTGGCGTGAAATATGGATAGGGAATTAGAAAACCCAAATGGCATTACAGCAAAATCAAAGTGGCCATCGTGGGTGCAAAATGCCATCTTCTCAATGTCATCGGGATGTACTCGAATTTGATGGTACCCGCCCAACAAATCAAATTTAGAAAAAAACAAGCACCATGAAGTTCATCAAATAGTTCCTCCACTGTGGGGATGGGAAATTGATCCTTAACTATGATAGAATTTAATGCTCAGTAGTCGACGCAAAAGCACCAAGTGTTATCTTTCTTATGCACCAGCAAAATAGGGGATAAATAAGGGCTAAAACTAGGTCGAAGGACACCAGATTTGAGCATATTAGAGACCAAGAATTCAATCTCACCCTTCTGAAAATGAGGATAGCCATATGGACAAACATTCACAGGGGTAGAACCAGGAATTAGCAAAATGCGGTAATCTTAAGGACGTGAAGGTGGTAGAGTTGTTGGAAACAGAAACACATCAAGATAAGAGTCAAGCAGTTGGGTAAGAGAATATAGGTAGTCCTATTCTGAGGCTTTCATTAGAGACAATAGCTCCAAATGAAGTAAATAAGAAATGGAATCTGTTTGGTTAAAATGACATAACGCAAAAGGTTGGACTTATTACAGTATGGGAGGAGGATCTCCAGACCACGAGATATGTTTCCCTTGGAAGTAGAATTGAAAGAGACATTGGGCATAATCTGTAATGATTGGACCCAAAGTCTCCAACTATATCACCCTTAAAACCAAGTCATAACCATGTAAATCAATGACAAAAAAGTCTGTGGAGAAGGTGTGGCCTTGTATAGTGATGGAAAGATCACGGATGACACCAAAACATGGAAGATTGTGACATTTACCCACCCAAAAAAAGAATTTGATAGAAGATTCAATGGGTAGTTTAAGAGATTTTACAACATGAGAAGTGATAAAATTATGAGTGCTTTCATCAATAATGAGAACTTGAGCAGTTTGGCCTTTGACTTGACATATGAATCGAAGAGAAATGATAGTGGAAAGTCCATAAGACAAAGCCAGATAGCCGATAGTAAGGAGGAAGGATTCAGTTAGAGGGGAAGACATATTGTTATCTGGCATAAGTGATAGAGATGGAGGTGGGGATTCTTCTGGTGGTTCATCCTCAGAGATAAGGAGAAGAAGTTACGATGAAGAAAACAATGATGTCCCTTGTGATATTTTTCATCATAATTGAAACAGAGATTAAGCTCACATCTATGGTGAACTTCTGCCTAACTTAGTTTTTGAAAAGAAACATGACCAATACCAGGAAGAAAGGTCGCAGGCAATGAAGAAGAACCGGTTGAAAGAGATGTAGTGAATTTGGGCGTAAAAGTGGACTACAGAGGTAAAAACACAGACAAGGGCTTTGAAAATTGATTGGGCCGGGTCGGTGGCTTCACTTGGCCCAAATATTTTTGTTCCTGTGAAAAGGACAGGCTAATAGCATTATTTAGAGCATTGGGCTAAAAGTATAATACCTCACTTTTTATATTTGGATGCAACACAAAAATAAAAACGTGCTTCATCATATCAAAATTAACATAGAAGGTGCGATTGGTAATTTGTTTAAACTGAGAGAGATAGTCCCGAACAGTGGACGTCATTTAGAGCTTAGCCAAAATTCTCTCTAGTGCCACCATAGATTTGGAATCAAAACGAATTACAAGTGTGTTGGTGAAGTGATCTCAATTGATAAGATGATGATTTTTATGCATCCATTGGTACCATTCTCTAGTAGTACACTTTAGGTAAAAAGAAGCAAAGTTCAAATGACTTTTATCTGGGATAGCATATACATCAAAGTATTGATTGGCCTAAAACACCTAACTTTCAACATGTTGGCCATTGAATTTCGTAAGTCGATCGGTGCAGGTTTGTCTCGATAAAAAGGTGTAAAAGGGTTGTCTCAATGAAAAGGTGTAAGAGGGTGTTGTTGCATAGGTTGCGGGGGAGGAAACTGGGTAAATTAGGGTTTCATGTTGGGGAAGAGAGGTTCTGGTAAAAGAAATACTGAGGCGGGGGGATGAAAGAAGGACCAGGGGTAGTTGGATTAGGGATTTTTTTAGAGGCTGGGGGGGTTTGATGCTGGATCTGAAGGGTGGAAAGTTGAGAAAAAATACCTTGAAGAGTGGTGTTAATGGAATCAAAAGACTTACTATGAGAAGAAACATCTTCTTACAAATGTTTGACGGCATCATCCAATGTCCGCAAATGAGTATTGTGAGCAACATCACCCATTGGTAGAGAATGTTCAATGAAAGAACCAAATGGAACAAACTAACTTGTATTGAAATATAGAGAACAACTTATAATTACTAAAAGTTGTAGACAAGCTAAAACGAGTAAAAAAATCCAAGAAGGGAGAGAGATTCCATACTATTACAAAGCCAGGAAATTTAAAAGACAACTTCATCCATGATCCTCTTTGGTAGCATCCCTTTTGAGTATATAGATAGGTGTTATGTTGCAGAGCTACTGGCAGTACTAGATAGTGCTAATGGTACTGGCACGACTGGCCGTTGCTTGGCATTTGGGACCACATATTGGTCCAAGTATTTAGGGGGTTGTTTATCCCTGTTGCTACAGCGTAGTGTTGCCCGTGGTCTTATAGATTTGTTACACACTCTGACTATAAAGGTGCAAATATATTTTAAGGATATATTGTACATTGTTATATTCCAGGAACCCTACTACTTAGAGATAGGAGTGAATGAGAGGGAAAGAAGTCTTGCATGACAATAGTATTCAGTGCATCTAAATCTAGAAGCAAGATTTTTTAGGGAAAAGGATCTTTTAGACCTTCTCAGTCAACTTCCTATTGTCATTCTCAGTATTGAGCTCCCCCTCAAATATCCCATTAAAGACAAAAACATCATATCAGATGTGTTGCAACTTTATCTTCACTTTAGTGTACAGAGGGTGACATGAGGCATTGTAGTTAATGCAAAAGGGATGAAATAGGTGGTTTCACTCATGAATACCAAGGTTGCTATGCTACTTCATGTTCTAGGGATATAAGAATAGGACAACTATTATTATAGCAACATAATAGGACCACCTGACATGGAAACTCAAACTCTAAATTCTTGCTTACACACCTAAATTCCAAATAGTCTAGGAACATAGTTGTATCATTATGCAATGCTTTAGGCGACATACTGACATAACCAAGATTTATCCAATGGGATCTTATTTCCTCTTATAAGCTACTAGGAATATTTGCAACATAATTTCTCTCTCTCTATATATATATACATATATATATAAATGAACTATATACCTCGCACGTGTAGCGTTTGATTATTTAAAATTAAATAATTTTCATATATTGCGGAGATTTTAAATAAAATGTAAAAGTTCAAATCAGTTTTCAAAAATCTTTCACACTTTAATATAATAATGTAAACATAAACATATGCACATATATATTTTACCACCAGAATTACCAAGTGGTTGATGGATCATCACTTTTGCGTTTGTCATATAGTTTTATTTTTTTTATTGTCACAGACTAAGAGAGATGCATCAATTAGAACCATATTTGGGTTACGATTATACATACATACATACATACATACATACATATATATATATATATACACACTAGTTTAGTGTACATGTGTTGCATGTGTAAATTACGTCAAGTCGCTAATCATTATAAAATATATACAATAACAATAAGTTATTGAGAAATAGCAACTGACTTTAAATAATTTTTTTATCTTTGAGGTTAATTTCACATTAAGATAAGTGCACATTAATTGACTAAGAAGGATATTAAAAGAAGAAGTTGATGAGATCTTTGATGAGGTTTGAGACTTCTGAGGAGATCTTCCTCTTCCACAATTCAAGAAACTTAGCATTTTGCTCCTCCAATTTTTCTTTCAATCTTTAGTTGGTTCTCTATTATGTTTGCAAATTTGAATTTATAAATTTGAAGTATATCACTTTCTATGTAAATTGAGGAATGATATTCATGTGTTGGTGCCTTGAAAAAATAATAATTTCAGAGTGCAGTAAAAGAGTTACTGTAATACACATAAAGTCACATACATAGACAGAGTAGTGAATAAGTATAATAATCTCAAAATAGAATTTGTGATTAACTTTATCTCATTTTGGCGTAAGATATTAGCTAATTTCGAGACTATTTTATCCAACCATTTATAGCTAAATGGTGGGATACTATTCCATATTGAAGATGGGATAAAATAGTCCAATGGAGTATTTCAACCCATGAGCACATACCAGCTTGCATCTTCTCTTTTAGTGAGTGAATTCTCCTCCAGCACCAGTTGCTATCCAAAGGAGTTCTGTGACTCCAAACATCCTCTCCATCCTAAATATACACTCCATGGATGATAATACTCAACTTACAAGTCAATTTAAGTACAAAATGATCGTCGTCAATATATTTACCCAACACTGGAGTTGGGCTCGAATCCATGAGGAATAATGTGAGTGGCGATCAAATTAGTTCAAAATGATAGATACAAGTTAAATTCAAATAAATGGTATAAAAATATAAAATGTGGGATAGGTTCCTACACTAATGTTTCTTTTTTGGATTTTTCTAGTATCAATTAGGGGCTATAAATAATTAGAGTTCTAACAATGATGCACAGATCTTGGGATTATGTATTACTAAGGGAGTGACATGTGGGGGTTAGTAATCAACATCAATTTAGTAAATCAAATATGGGTAGGCTAGGTTATGAATTTTGATGCCAGTCTTTCAATAAAACACCAAACTTTTATCCACTGATTCTTTCGAATACCTAATGGGCGTGTTCAACAATTGGTAACCACAACCTCAATCTAGGCATCCCTATTTCTAGGATGATACCCATGGAATAGCCAACCTCAAATCCACGCCCCTCTTTTGAGGATGACATGGATTCCTAAAGTTCACCAAAAATACTTCTTTCGAAGATGACCTAGAACTTTCTAGATCTTGGAGATTTCACCCGTCAAACCTTTGAGGGTATTTAGGGATTTCACCCATCAAATCTCAACCAAAGTAGCATAGTGTAATGCCCCGAGTCTTCACCTTGGATGCTACATGATACTTACGATCCCAAGGGACCAGAATCTATCCCATAAGCTGGTACCTGCTGTGAGCACTGAAAAATAATACTAAAATTAATGCAGAAAAATAGGCTGAAATGGCATAAGGTTCAAAACATATGAAATACTAATAAAATATAATATTTGAATCTGAAACAGTCTAAAAATCTAGTCTAAAAGTCTCTAACTGAAACTGTCTGAAAGTGGAGTTGATTGGACAATCCCCAACTAACTCCATCTATTAAAATACTGCTAAGCTAAAGTACTGAAATAAAAGCATATCCTCGATAGATGAGGACTCACTGCTAAATCTGCTACTGCTGGTTGAATCTAGCTAAGCGCAGTCAGGAATCTGAGCATTCGAACCTATGATATAAAACATCATAGCGCAAGAAATGGGTATGTGATCTGTACGTGAGAATGTACTGGTATGCTAAATGAGGTAAGTCTGAATGTATGGGTTCATATGTATGAACAATAATTGACTAAATGATATACAAGAGCTGGATTAGCATACATAGAGGATCTGTAACTACTGAACATACTATGCATACTGTAACTGAGTATACTGGAAATAAATCTGATAACTAATAACTGAATATACTGATAATCTGAGATCACTGATAATCTTAATTACTGATAACTGAGTTACTGTATTTGACAATCCTGATTCTGTAGAACTGAACTGAGTTCTATTCTGAAGACTGAGAACAAAATTGAAATGGTGGGAGATAATCATCTAACCAACATACCCTAAATCTGAATTGATAACTGAAATAGGGTCCAATCTGTAACCCTAATTAGAAGAGTGTCAGTACCATGCCATGGGTAAAGACAAGCTGAGGAGTAAGCCTCTACTGGTAGGTTCCCTAAACGAGAATGGTGGCACCCTTTATTGGAAGGTAGAGCACCTCATCAACCCTCAACTGCCAGGTTTGATGTCTTCACTTACGCTGGTTACGTAGTTCTTGAACACAATGATTACTTCTAAGGATCACACCCTCTACTGGTAGGTGAGCCCCCATTCTTAGGTTAACTCGGTGCTGAATCCTACTCCCAATTAAAGGACACTAAACTGTTATACTGGACTGAATTCACTAAGATTGTTGAGTTTTCCTAAGTTTTGAAACTGACTGAATTCAACTGAGTTCTGTAACAAACTGAGAGTACTACTGATCATGACATGACTGATACTATTGTGTGACTGATACTGTCTCTAGGTAAATAGCTAAATTTATCGGGTATTAAATACCCCCAGGACCCAATAGCATGAAAAGTAAATAAAAGCATAATCTTGAATAACATAACAATGATCACTTGGTCATAATTCATTCATAGAGACATTCCATCAAACACTTGTAATGCATTAACTTGTACATGATTGGGTAATACATGTTAGCATGCTATAATGGAATTATTTCATTCTCATAGATAATTTATCAAACACATAAGAAGCATACTTGGTTCATTATATCATAAATACTTAGGGTTAACATGGTTACAACAATCAAATTGTAAATTGAAGGGTTTATCATGAATATTATGTAATTCAACACATACTAGAATCAATTCTTGAAACTTGTAATCTAAATCATGGATTAAAACATAAACAACATCATGAACATGAATTCAATCTAATTCAAACATGGAAATCATAAATCATAATTCTTCTATATTGAAAAAGGATTCTTGGGCTCTATGGAAAGTAAGGATCCATGGATGAACATCTAACATACCTTAGAAGAAGAGTTCTTGAATTTTCTCGGGGAGATTCTTGAAGAAGGGCGTTGATTCTTGGACTAGGGTTTGTTTTCTTGAGAGAGAATTACCTTTTTATTTTGGGGAAAAGTAATTAAGGAAGGGTTTTACACGTTTTTAAGGCTTAAATCACACATCTGGGCGGAATAAAATCATGGGAAAAGACTATTTTAACCTTGGGCACAACTTTAATTTTTTGTGAAACTTTCTCGATTTGGACCCCTGGCGCGAAGCGGCGCTATCACACCGTGTCACTGGAAAATGACAATTGGGAAATTATATGGTGGCATGACGTGGTGGTATCGCGTTGCCACTTTGTTTGTGAACTGGAAGTGTACCGCGATGCAGTGGTATCGCGTTGGAATACTGGAAAAAGATAATTGTGAACTGGTTCTATGGCGTGATGCGCCAATACCATGGAGCAACAACAACAACATACCCAGTGTATTCCCACCTAGTGGGGTCTGGGGAGGGTAGAGTGTACACAAACCATACCACTACCTCAAGAGAAGTAGAGAGACTATTTCCGATAGACCCCCAGCTTAGGACCAACAACAGTATAACAAATACAAAAAGTAAGCGGATACAAACTAGTATGGTATACAAAACAAACTAACAGTATAACAAACACAAAAGATAAGTGCATAATAAACTAGTACGAGATGCGAAAAAGCCAACACCACTAACCCCAAAAACTACAGCCCCATCACTACAAACCAGAAAATCCAAAACCAAAGGAGCACTCCCCTATTACTACCGCCGCTCACCCACCTCTTAACCCTCTACCCTAATCTACGTCCTCCACACCTTCCTATCAAGGGTCTTGTCCTATGTAAGCTATAATTTCTCTATATCATGCCTAATCACCTCCCTCTAATATTTCTTCAGTCTACCTCTAGCCCTCCTAAAACTATCCATAGCTAGAGTCTCACACCTCTGCACTAGAGCATCAGGGCCCCTCCTCATCATATGCCCGAACCAACGTAGCCTCACTTCTTGTAACTTATCCTCCATCGAGCCAACTCCCACCTTATCCCGAATAATCTCATTCCTCACCCTATCTTTCCTAGTATGTCCACACATCCATCTCAATATTCGTATCTCCGCCACCTTCACCTTTTGGATGTGGGAGTTCTTAACTGGCCAACACTTCGCTCCATACAACATAGACGTCCGGACTACTACTCTATAGAACTTACCTTTAAGCTTCGGGGGAACCTTCTTATCACAAAGGACTCCCGAAGTGAGCCTCCACTTCAACCACCCTGCCCTAATACGATGCGTGGCATCCTCGTCAATCTCACCATTACCCTGAATTATAGACCTTAGATACTTGAAACTCTCCTTTTTTCTGGATGGCCTGAGAGTTTAGCTTCACAACCACTCCATCTTCTTGTGACATATTACTGAACTTACACTCCAAGTACTCCGTCTTTATTCTACTTAACCAAAAACGATTAGATTCAAGCATCTATCTCCAAACCTCCAACTTATCATTAACTCCACCCTGAGTCTCTTTAATCAGAACCACATCATCTGCAAATAACATACACCAAGGCACCTCCCCTTGAATATGTTGTGTTAAAAGATCCATCACTAAGGCAAATAGAAGTGGGCTAAGAGTCGATCCCTGGTGCAACCCTATCAAAACTGTGAAGTGCTCTGAATCTCCACCTACCATCCTCACACGAGTCTTTGCACCATCATACATATCCTGAATCGACCTAATGTACGCCACGGGCACCCCTCTAACCTCCAAGAACCTCTACAAAATCTCCTTGAGAACTCTGTCATATGCCTTCTTTAGATCAATAAACACTATGTGCAAGTCCTTCTTCCTCTCTCGAAACTGTTCCACTAATCTCCTCACAAGGTGAATGGCCTCAGTGGTCAAGCGACCAGGCATGAAACCAAACTTATTCTCAGAGATCGTCATGATCCTCCTCATCCTCAACTCTACCACCATTTCCTAAACCTTTATAGTATGACTCAACAACTTAATACCTTTATAGTTATTACAACTCTGAATATCCCCCTTGTTCTTATACACTGGAATCATCGTACTCCACCTCCATGCTTCAGGCATCTTAGCAGCTCTAAAAATAATGTTAAACAACCTTGTCAACCACTCCAGACCTGCCCCGCTAGTGATCTTCCAAAAGTTTACTGAATTTCATCTGGCCCTGTTGCCCTACCCCGCTGCATTCTACGAATATCTCCCTTGACCTCCTCAACTTCGATATGCCTACAATAACTATAATCATGACCCTTCTTAGATATCTCTAAGTCTCCCAACACAGAACCTTTGTCCCTCTCGTCATTCAAAAGTTTATGAAAATAGGAATGCCACCTCTCCCTAATGAGGGCACCCTCAACTAACACTATACCATCCTTTTCTTTGATGCACTTCACTTGGTCAAGGTCACGGCCCCTCCGATCCCTGGCCTTGGACATCCTATACAACTTTTTATCTCCGTCTTTCTCTTCTAAAGCCGCATACAAACTCTCAAAAGATGCTATCTTAGCCGCCGTAACTGCTAACTTAGCCTCTCTTCTAGAAACCTCATACTCATCCTTATTCTTCTATATTTACTCATCATCCTTGCTCCCAACCAACTTAGCATAAGCCACCTTATTAGACTCCACCTTTTTCTTGACCTCTTCGTTCCACCACCAGTCTCCTCGATGTTTGCCAGATCGACCTCTCGAGACTCCCAACACCTCTCTAGCGGTCTCCCTAATGCAACTGGAAGTCGTCTCCCACATATTATCCACCCCATCTTCTACTCTCCCAAGCCCCCCTACTCTTCAACTTCTCTTCCATCTCCAAAGCACTAGCCAAAGTCAGGCTCCCCCACTTAATCCTGGGTCACGCCTCCCTACTTCTTTTTTTTTGCCCTTATTGATAACCAAGTCCATCACCAACAACCTATGTTGAGTTAAGAGATTCTCGCTAGGTATGACTTTACAGTCTTTACATAGCGCTCTATCCCTTTTTCTAAGAAACAAAAAGTCTATCTGAGTCTTGGCCACTGAACTATAAAATGTAATAAGGTGATCCTCCTTCTTCGGAAAGCTCGAATTTGCTATCCACAACCCAAAATCCCTAGAAAAATCCATCAGAGAAGTTCCCCCTTCATTCTGCTTACCAAAACCGAAACCGTTATGCACATCATCATACCCTCTCGACAAAGACCCAATATGCCCATTAAAATCCCCTCCCACTAAAAGCTTCTCAGTGCTCGGGATGTTCCTCACCACCTCATCTAAAATCTCCCAGAATTTCTTCTTCTTCTCTTCGTCCAAACCTATTTGCGAGGCATAGGCACTAATAATGTTCATCGTAGACCCTCCCATGACTAACTTAATAGACATCAGTCTATCACTAACTCTCTTTACCTCTACCACCTACTCCCTAAGATCTTCATCTACTAAGATACCTATCCCATTTCTATGTCTCACGCTACTCGAGTACCACAACTTATATCCATCCACATCTCTCGCTTTAGTGCCTACCCATTTAGTTTCCTGGACATACGCTACACTAACCTTCCTCTTTCTAAGAATCTTCACCATCTCTATAGACTTACCCTGCAAAGTACCAATGTTCCAAGACCCAACTCACAACCTAGAAGCTCTCTTATCCTGCCTAACCTTACTACCCCTAGCCCCTGACCCCAAACTCGATCCTAGACCCAGCCCAAACCCAACCCCCCCAGACCCAACAATTCCTGACCCTGACCTCAACCTATGACATGCCCCTAGTCTACCCTCACCAATCACAACCACTATGCAACAAATAGAAAAAAGGAAAAAGAGAAGAAAGATAACAAAGGGGGATACATAAATTTTGGTACACAATAGTCAATAGAGGGATCTGATACTACCACACTTAATACATATTCTTGTAAATCAAGTAACAGTAGTCATACAAGATAACACACTCCAAAACTACTAAGAACAATAAAGAGATTCACACGTACAACACTATTACCAAGTAACCAATCAACAAGAAATTCAACACCCAAAACCAGATAATCAGCCACGATGCTACGAAACAGGAATCACAACAAGAATAGTGCAGAACACTACCAGTAGCATCCCCTAAAAATCAAGAAAGATATACACAACTAGAAAAGATGGATCGAGTGCACCTGATCGAAACTGGGTTGTGTCCTTATACTTGGTTGAGTTGCTGGATTCCAACAATTTACGGTAGAAATTGGTTACCAAAATAGTGTAACTAAAATTGTGTTCTTGGGAACAACATTGGCAGTCCTTGAAGGTTGTTGTGGTGATTATTTGGCCGGAAAAAGTATTGAGGAAGGCGGCGGCGGCTTGTTAGAGTTGCTGCTGTTGGCGGCGACGGAGGCTGGTGGCTGAGATACTACAACGGTGGCGAGGACCAGCACGGTGGATGGTTCTCTTCTTGTTACAACGGCGATGGCGAGGAGGTGAAGCATTTAGGCAGAGATCCGATAGATGGAGCATCGCTAGAGATAGGAGGAAGGAGTAGAGGGCGGTGCTTGGTCGGTGGTTCTTCAATTAACTTCATCACCAGCTTCAGGAGTATCCCAACCTTCACCTTCCTTAACAAGATTCTTCTTCAATCCCTGATTTTCAATTTCCTTAACAATCACCAAATTCACCCTCAAAATTCAATTTCTCTATCACAAATGCTTATTGAGTAATCAATTTTCCCTAAACGTAACTCCACTTGCTTAAAACCAAATAAAGGATAAAACTCATTGATGATATTTACTAGGAGACTTTAAAGCAAGAGAAGAAGCCAATTGAGCCTCTTGAGTAAAGATTTATAAATAGACGTACTCTTGGAAAATAGATTATCTGAGAAAGGGTTTTTAATTTATCAATTATCTGAGAAATGGTTTCTGGATTTACTTGAGAAATAGGATTTTCATGAGAAAGAAAGAGAGAGAGATGCAATAAGGGTTTTTGATATTTTTCCCAACACCATGGAGCAACACAAGAAATTGACAATTGTTATTTTAACACACTCCGCGATGTGCTACTGGTCTGAATGATGATGTTTAACGATTGAAAGTTAAAATCACCATAACTTCTTACCCAGTTGTCGGATTTAGGCAAATTTTATATCGTTGGAAAGCTAATTGAATTTCCTACACAATGACAGGCTCAAATTTGAAAATTAATGAGCATTTCAAAAAAATTATCTAGGATAACCCATGTATTGAGGGTTAATCTAGGTAGGGAAATATGGGGTATTACAATATCTCCCTATTAGGAATATTCGTCCTCGAATATGGCTAGTTAAGCTGAGAGAGTACGGATAGACTGAGTTTACATACTGAACTAGACATGCACAACTGAAGCATGATTACTTGACTGGTCTGATAGACTGAACTTACATACTGAACATGTATATCTGATGGTTATTACCTGGCTAAAACTGATTCATGAAATGCATGACTGACACGAGAATAATATGAGATGATAACTGATAACAAGTTTGTAATGGTACTGAATATGGGACTAAGTAGGTTTAAAGAAGACTGTGATGATGTACGAGACACCATCTAACTGAAAGATGATTGGATGACTTCAACACACTACTGAGGCCTGAGGAACACATGTCATAGACTGAACTTCACAGACCATTTAGAGTGTAACATGAGTCATGGGAACTAAACATTCTAGGAAACATAAATATGTGTGTCATGAACTGCATGACCTGAGTTTGGAATTTCTGAACTTATGGAACCTGATTTGTACTATAGAGTAAACTGGAACTCCTTATACTAGGAACTATAAGCATGTATGGTCTTCTACCATGTACTATACTGCCATCTTTCCCTTAGCTTAAAGTCATTATTCCAAATCTGCGGATCACTTAATAAATTCCAAACTAAACTGTCACTACTTTACTTCTAGAATCTGAGATACAATAATACTCATAAACACTAAACTCATCCTGAAGGAAAACTCTTGATAATGTAAGGTCCACTGCTAGTACTTTCTTTTGATACCCAATTATTATCTTTCTATAGCCCCAACAATCATCATATAGAAACATCAACACTGACAAATCTTAGAATTCACATTCTTCCTTCTACTAGCTCAATCTTCAAAGATTCAAACTTAGAATCTAACACATATCATGGATATCCGCAAATCTTTAATAAAAGTAATACTTTCATCATAGCCTAAAAATATCACATCTACAACATATATTTCAAATCAACAAACTTAAGTTCTTGCATACACTGCTTCAAGCCTACTAATTCTTCCTTAATATAACTAGCCCCATGAAATATAATCTGCTCAAATTCAGATAATACCATCCCCAGTTTACTGCTTCTAAACCCCTGGGTCCTTACTGTTAACTCTGGGTCATATGCTATCAAAGAATTTTGAGGAGGGATCTAAAAGAACACCTGACTTTGGCTAAATGCATGATTTTTCATGAATCCTGAATGAAATCTTTCTTACTCATAAGGGCACTGATAGGATACTTTCAAGCTTGCATAAAATCCCATAACTATCTGTAAGGAACTGCTTGAGAAATCTCTATCTATAAGGATTGATCGATCTTGAATGTTTCTGTTACCTTGAAAATAATACAAGGCTGGCAAGAATAGACCAAAATGAGAATCTGTATAACTTTCTTAGAGGACCTTTCTATAGCATGATCTGAGAAATGAAAGAAGGGAAAAATTTTCCTAAAACATCTCATAGCCTCCCATCCATATGTGTGGCGCGCTACACACCCATGTACAAAACTCTACGCGATGTGGCTTTTTTGACTTGCTAGGACTCTATTGAACCTTAGGCTCTGATACCATGTTTGTAATGCCCCGAGTCTGCACCCTGGATGCTACACGATACTTACGATCCTGAGGGACCACAAGTTAATCCATGAGCTGGTACGTGCTGTGAGCACCGAATAATAATACTGAAATTAAAGCAGAAAAATAGGTTGAAATGTCATAAGGTTCAAAACATCAAAAATACTGATAAAATATAACATCTAAATCTAAAATACTATCTAAAAATCTAGTGTGAAAACTTCTAACTGAAATTTTCTGAAAGTAGAGTTGATGGGACAATCCCCCAACTAACTCCATCTACTAAAATAATGCTAAGCTAAAGTACTAAAATAAAAGCATATCCTCAATAGATAAGAACTCACTCCTAAAACTGCTACTACTGGCTGAATCTGGCTAAGCGCGGTTAGGAACCTGAGCGTCCGAACCTATGATATGAAATATCATAGCATAAGAAATAGGTATGCGGTCAGTATGTGGAAATGTACTGGTATGCTAAATGAGGTAAGGCTGAATGCATGGGTTCATATGCATGAACAATAACTGATTAAATGATATACAAGAGCTGGATTAGCATACATGGAAGATCTTTAACTACTGAACATATTGTGCATACTGTAACTGAGTATACTAGAACTAAACCTGATAACTGATAATAGAATATACTGATAATCTGAGATCACTGATAATCTAAATTACTGATAACTGAGTAACTGTATCTGAAATTCCTAATTCTATAGAAATAAACTGAGTTCTATTCTGAAGAATGAGAGTGGAACTAAAACTGTGGGAGGTAATCATCTAACCGACATGCCCCAAATCTGAACTGATAAATAAACTGGGGTCCAATCTGTAACACCAATTAGAAGGATGTCAGTACCATGCCACGGGTAAAGACAAGCTGAAGAGTAACCCTCTACTGGTAGGTTCCCTAAATGAGAACGGTAGTACCCTTTACCGGCAGGTAGAGCACCTCATCAAACCTCAACTGGAAGGTGTGATGTCTCTACCTACGCTGGCTATGTAGTTCTGGAATGCAAAGATTGCTTCTAAGGATCACACCCTCTGCTGTTAAGTGAGCCCCCATCCTTGGGTTCACTCGGTGATAAATCCTACTCCCAACTGAAGGACACTAAACTATTATACTGGACTGAACTAGACTGAATTCACTAAGATTTTTGAGTTTTCCTAAGTTCTATAACTGACTGAATTCTACTGAGTTCTGTAACGAACTGAGACTACTACTGATCATGACCTGACTGATACTATTCTATGACTGACACTGGCTCTAGGTAAATAGCTAAATTTATCTGATATTAAGTACTCCTAGGACTCTATAGCATAAAAAGTAAAGAAAAGCATAATCTTGAATAACATAACAATGATCACTTGGTCATAATTCATTCATAGAGACATTCCATCAAACACTTGTAATGCATTAACTTGTACATGAATGGGGAATACATGTTAGCATGATATAATGGCATTATTTCATTCTCATAGACAATTTATCAAACACATAAGAAGCATACTTGGTTCATTAAATCTAAAACACTTAGGGTTAACATGGTTACAACAATCAACTTGCAAATTGAAGGGTTTATCATGAATATTATGTAATTCAACACATACTAGAATCAATTCTTGGAACTTGTAATCTAATCATGGATTAAAACTCAAACATTATGAATATGAATTCAATCTAAATCAAACATGAAAATCATAAATCATAATTCTTGTCTATAGAAAAAGGATTCTTGGGCTCCATGGAAGGTAAGGATCCATGGATGAACATCTAACATATCTTAGAAGAAGAGTTCTTGAAGATTCTTGGGGAGATTCTTGAAGAAGAACGTTGATTCTTGGACTAGGGTTTGTTTTCTTGAGAGAGAATTACCTTTTGACTTTGGAGAAAGTGAATAATGAAGGGTTTTACACATATTTAGGGCTTAAATCCTACATTTGGGCGGAATAAAATCATGGGAAAAGACTATTTTAACCCTAGGCGCAACTTTAATTTTTTGTGAAGCTTTCTCGATTTGGACCCCTGGCGCGACGCGGCGCTATCGCATCGTATCACTGGAAAATGACAACTGGAAAATTACATGGTTATGCGACGTGGTGGTATTGCGTTGCCATTTTTTTTATGAACTAGAAGTGTACCGCGATGCGGTGGTATCGCGTTGGAACACCAAAAAAGGACAATTGTGAACTGGGTCTATGGTCAACGCGCCAGTACCGCGGAATAACACTGAAAATTGACAACTTCTATTTTAACACACTCCGCAATGCGCTACTGGCCTGAATGACGATGTTTAACGATTGAAACTTAAAATTACCATAAATTCTTACCCGATTGTTAAATTTAGGCTAATTTTTTATCGTTGGAAAGCTAATTGAATTTTCTACGCATGGCAGTCTCAAATCTGAAAATCACTGAGCATTTTAAATTTTTTATCTAGGATAACCCATGTACTGAGGGTTAATCTAGGCTAGGGAAATACGAGGTATTACACATAGCAATGACAAAACCCATAAACATGAATTACCAAATAGATGCTAACAATAACAACCCACACACACTTTAACCCGTATTCACACATAGCCCCAAGAGGGAGATTTAGCTACACATAAGATAAATAAGCATAGATATACCCATAATCTCCATTGATATGAATTGTTGAAGAATTAAGCAAAAGTTACTTCAAACTTGGCTCTCCCACAATATCAACAATAGAAGTGAGCAAATCTTCCACTTAGAAAGTCTCCAATGTATTCTTCACCCAAACTTTATACAATATTTTCTTCTCCAAAAATAGAGGATATGAAGTCTCAAGCTAAAACCTAAAAATTGGGGAAGATGGAATTCTTCTTCAATGATAGGGTTTGAGTCATTTTTGTCAAATTGGGATCAGCACGTTGGGCTGAACTCCTCCGCTAGGCCGTGATCGCGCAGGTCTGGCTGCGATCGTGGCTACGCGACCACGATTTACATCCGCGATCGCTATCAATTGTCCATCCTTAACTTCCGCGACTGTGGTACCTAAGGCTCTTCTGTTTCAGGTCTTCAACTGTACTTTCTTTGTCCCTTTTTGATCATTTTGAGCTCCAATCCACATCTTCCATCCCTTCCACTCTATGCCGGTAAGAAGTGGATATTAGTACATTTAATCACGAATATGACTCATTTATTCATTCAAATCAAGGCAATATTTACAAATGTTGAGTGAGAATGAGTGGTAAAATCACCACTCATCAATTACCCACTTAACACAGAGTTTTTATTTACTATTAGTTGTCAGAGTAGCTAATATTTTTTTTACCTTCTTAGTACCTTTATTGATAATATTTGTACGATTTCATTAAAAAATATGTTATTGCACCATTAAGGAAAATATTTTGCAACTTATATGTATGAGACCCTTCAATTAACAAAATTGAGTAATTCATTGAGGTCTTAGAAAGAACCTTTTCTTGTGCTCCTTTGACCTTTTTTGTGGGATTTTCTTAGAAAAAACCTGAAGTTAAAGAAATTTCCTTCTTCTTAATCTGTATTTGAAGTCTATAAATATGAAATAATATGGCAAACATATAAAATCTAAATCTGTACCATTACTATTTGGGTTCCTTGTTTATATAAGTGGTAACTTAATGTATTTTTATTCCTCTAGGATTGTCATTAGTTTTACAAACTCAAAGATATAACCTATAATACTTGTTTCTCCTATGGGAGGAAGGGTGGTCGGTCAATGGTGCACACGAGAAGCAAAATAGGAGATTCATACTTACTCAATTTCGTGAAGCAAACCACTGGTAAAGCATATACTTCCACTAAAAATGTAAACCAGTAAAAGATAAGTATACTGCTAAGCTATTCTTAATTCATATATGTAGGTGAATTCTTGTGTATAGTTTTTCTTCCATTATCCTATAATGTCTAATTTCTATAGTCCTAATTAATATTAGTGAGACGAAGTCTTAAATCACTCAATGAATGAGCGTCCTCGACAATATGTTTTACATCTCCATTTGCCTGCTTCAGTGATTTTCCATCTCAAAATGATTTCAACAACTTTTGAAAGGAGTCTGGAGTTTTTCAATGGAACCAATGCTTGGTCTACTGAAAGATCTCTTTTTCGATGTTGAGCAAGTCGGTTCATCGACCTAATACAAGTGACAGAGATTTAAACATGAACATAATGTCATAAGTACATGAATAATGTCAGTCCAAACAGAATATGTCGCAATGTCCAGTGGCGTAGCCACATGTCACTTAGGGTGCCCACTTGAACAGCTTTCGTTGAAAAATTATATTATGTAGATTGAAAATTATACCAAACTATTTTCATACCTACATATTAAATTAATCTTGAACATCCTAAATGAAATTTCTAATTTCGCCCACTGGCAATGTCCTTAACATGTACTCTTGTGAAAGACATTATACTGTAATCTCAACAACCTTGTGGTAGTGTCCAATCTTCAATTCTCTTAGCTCTCCACAATAAGGAACAATTATGTAATCAAGGTTCCCACAAGCATCACGGTCAAGTTCAAAAGAATCTGCAGAATTTAATTTAGTTAATTGGATGATATCAAGCACCCAACGTAAGTCATCAATATATGTGTTTTACTTGATAACGTACAGTCCATGGAACAGAGAAGGTTTTCGCTGGCAGCATCGATCGGTGTCTTCAAGAGTAGATGACACACCAAACAAAAATTATGCACGTAATGTTGCATTGGCATTCATACATATTCTAGGCAGACTCAACTACCTACTAACCTTCTACCCTAAACGACCCTTCTGTTCTATCTAATCACCTCTTCCACGTCCCAACTACTACTTTGGCCTACTTCTACTTATCCTCATACCCACTATATTCAACCTCTCATTCCTCCTTATTGGGACATCGGCACACATAACTAATTAAGTAATGGATATTATCATCTTTCAAATTTAAGAAAGGTAAACAAAGATCAGAATCTATGCATTGGTACCCTCTTATCAAACTAATATCAAGAAGAGAGGAGCCAATCGTCGCCAACTTCTACCAGTAATTTGAATCGGCCAAACTCAAAAGTCGAATTTCTAGTAGATAATTGTTTCATGTCAAAGGAACCATAACAGAGGGAGTACAATCTATGACAGCTAGAATTGGAAAACAATGCATAGAACAAAACTTGAACGTAACTGTTTTCGTATATGTTGTTAATATGCACGGAGATCGACACATATGTTCCAGTATTATGTTTCTCTATCAAAGATATCAACTAACTTTCACTAAGGTAATCTGGAGGTGAAGTGTTCCACTAAAAGTTTCAAAGAAAACCAACCAAAGTAAAAGGAAGTTGAATTGGAAAACCTCAAACCAGATGCACGTACAAATCTTAAAAACATAGGACATTGTACATTCTGAATTTAATTACTGAACCTACAAGAGCATTCCTTACAAACAAAAGGATATGCTTGCATGAACATAAGAGTCTCACTCAAATCTAGTTAGCATTAGAACTGGAAAAAGAAAAACAACATTACACGTAAAGTTTGAATAACCTACTATAAATCCTAAATTTGCATGTTTATCTCAAATAAAAGCTCTACATATCAAGGTAATTACGGCTACAATTCTAACGAATAATATACCAAAATATAATTAAATAATATAATCAAAATTAAATCACCATTAAATAATTAAAAAAAAAAAGAAATATGCCTTTGTTTTTTTTGGCAATTTCATTGGCAACATGCTTATTTTGTCTGATTTTTTAATCACAAGTTTTCAACTGAAAGAGATAATCATCCGTACAACATTATCAAAATATATATAATATCAAGAATCAAATTAACGACTTTAACATGTCAACATTCAAAATTTACTATATGACTATATATCTTCGAGCACGAACAAGATATTATGTAGGGTATATATGCTTCTCCTATGACAGAAACAATTAGTGACATCAAATTTAATAGAAACATATATGTTCTACATGTTCTATTGAGTATTAATCTTCAACGACATGTAATATAGAGACTTATAAAATTCATGAGAAGTCTTTAATATCAAATAACATCAGCGTGGCAGTGGGGTTCTCAACCCTTAAAATTAACATCAAGATTTATAAATAGGCCGGTCTCTTTTGTTATAGATTTAGAGTTTGAGTTGAATTGAAATTGTAAACCCAAATCAATACAAACTTAAACGATTCTAATTTGTATCATATTCTAAACTGAAATAAATAGAAGTCGTACAAAATTCTTTGAGACTCTTTTTTCATCTTGTGATTCATCTCCACAAGGAAAAAAATCTATCAATATTAATTTACAATATATTTTGCTCTTACCATATATTTATATTTTAGGATTCTCTTATTTTTCAATAATTAATTAATAATTAAAGGAAACAAGTGAAAAGACAATTTTATCTATTGCGGTGTTTTTTAACGAAGGGCGAAAAATTCAAATTACTTCTCTAAGCGTCTTCACACTTTTAATATTATATATATATATATATACACACACACATATATATATTTAAAATCTTTCCTTATTCTTAAAGTCAAATTTTTACAAAATCATTGATTAAATTCTTAGTACGTACTTAAATTTTTTAAAAATATGATACTTCCTAATTTTTTTTATCCTAACGGTTTTATATTTATTTCTAGATTTTCAAATCTTCTTAAAATCAAATTTAGTTGATTTAGAATTCTTAAACTAATGGAAAAAATATTAATTGTCATTAATTTAGATGACTTCTAATAAGGAAAGGTTTTTATCATAAATATTTTTAATTAATTTCAAATCTTAAATTAGAAAAAATAGCGAAATTCTGATGACTTTAAGGAAAAGTTTTACCATAAATATATTTGATTAATTTTTAAATCTTAAATATTAGAAAAAAATAGTGAAAAGACGATTTTGTCTAAAGCAAAGACTTTTAATGAAGGGCAAAAAGTTCAAACAATATTTTTAAAGCACACTTTTAATATATTATAGATTATATATATATATATATATATATATATATATATATATATATATGTGTGTGTATATATATATATGTATATATATATGTGTGTATATATATATATATATATTCTAGTTCAACCGCAACCGCACATGCCTCGCATGTGTAACGTTTGATTATTTTAAATCAAATGATTTTATCAATTGCGGAGAATTTTAGTGACGTGTAAAAAGTTCAACTCACTTTTCTAAGATCCTTCACATTTTAATATAATAATGTAAATATTAACATATATTTCAGTGTAAGCACATATATATTTTACCACCAAAAGTTTCAAGTGATTGATCGATCATCACTTTCGTATTTATCATGCAGTATCTCTTTCCCTTGCTGTCAGAGGCTAAGAGAGACACATCAATTTGAACCATATTTGTAATACAATTATTTTTTTTTTCTTTATTTAGAATCTTTTCTTGTTTTTAAAGTCAAATATTTACAAAGTCAGTGATTACATTCTTATTACGTACTTAAAACTTTTAAAATTTGGTACTTCTTAAATTTTTCTTATTCTAACGCTTTTATATTTATTTTTATATTCTTCAAATCTTCTTAAATCAAATGTATTTGATTTAGAATTCTTAAGCTAATGAAAAAAGTTTTAGTTGTCGTTCATTTTGATCAACGAAGGCAACTTCTAAGGCTTGTTATGTTTTCCATTCACACTACTAATATATTATACATTATATTATATTATATTATATTATATATATATATATATATATATTTTCAAAGATGGGCATGAATGAAAACTGATCAATTACCAAAAAACGAAAACTGATCAACGAAGGCAACTGCTAAGGCTTGTTATGTTTTCCATGTGATAAAGCTCCTGGTGTAATGAATTCCCTAAAATAACTAACCAAAATTATGTAACTGAATTTGGACCTATTGGTTGTTGTTCTACTATCTATAAGCTAATACATAAAATTTTAAATTTCAAATTAAAATCAATGGTAGAGTATTTAGTAGGTCCATCCCAGTCATCGTTTCATTAAAGTGAGTTGCATACTTGATATTGTCATAGTTGCACATGAACTAGTCAAAGGTTCGGATAGAAACATATGACCCCAAGTTGCTCCGTGAAAATAGATATTAGAAAAGTCTATGATTCAATGAGAATTTGTAAGGATGGTGTTACTAGAGTTTGGACTTCCTGCTAAAATGGTTAGCTGGTTCATGACACGTGTAACCACTATGAGTTACTCCTTATTGATAAGTAACATCATGACGGAGGAGCTTCAAGCTAAGAAGTGACTCAAACATGGTGACCCTATCCAGAGCCGGAGCCAACATTCAAATTAAGGGGTTCAACGTTTGAAGAAAAAATAGCCGAAGGAGTTCAACATCGAATATATATAAATAAAAAATAATTTTAGACATGCATAAATCGTATAATTTTCCGTTGAAGGGGGTTCTGCCAAAGGGTGGGTCTGCCCCCGACACTATGTCCCCCTCTATTTGTTTGTGCTGGTAATGAAATATTTTAACAGAACTCGTAGACAGTTAAGCCATATTTCAAAATTCAATTACTATTCAGACGCTCTAGATGACAACCGGTCCACGCCTATTTTCTGATGATCTGATTATATGTTATAGAGCAGACAAAGTTTCCATTCCGTTAATGCTAAAGGCCATTAAACAATTCTTAGTTGTTTTGGAATTGTAGGCTAATCTGGATAAAACTTATTCTATGTAGTTGGTGTAACAGAAGCCTTTAAGGAATAGATTCTAAAAAAGACGCAGTTCAATATGGAAAAAGTACATTTGAAATATCTAAGCGTGCCCCTATCTTTCGGGAAGATGATTATTTAATAATGTTTGCCACTAGTTGAGAGGATCATTACCAGAATCAAATATTGGTATTCATAGTTGTTATCTTATAATGGTAAACTGCAACTAATCAAAAGTGTTATTTTTTAGATGTAGTCTTATTGGGCTCAGGTTTTCTTACTGACTAAAAAAGTCATTACAATGGTTACTAATGCTTATAGGGTGTTATTACGGATATGTAGAAATGATGCTCCGGAAGAGAGTGGTTTCCTAGAATACCATGTGTGGCTTCAAAGTTAGTTGTAGGCCTCAATATTGTTGGTTTTGGGAACTGGTAGAGTTGCCAGATCTAAGCTGCTTTGGAACTATCTCACAAGAAAGATACTTTATGGGTGTAGAGGATACATAGTTTCTACATCAAGCCTAGAGCTCTAATCAGCCTTGAAACTCCTAAACAAGCATGCTGGCTTGTGAGAAAGATTTTTGATGCTAGAGCCTGGTTTCCTTATGTGGATCTATTTTGCATCTCAACTAATTTTGAGTAAAGGGGATTTTCATTATCAAACAGATCTTCCTTTCCTTCACCCCTCAATATCCCTAAGCTGTATGTAAGAGTTTGATGTTATACTTAGGGTCTATTCCAAGACAACTCATTCTATGGTTGACAGTTTACAAGGAGCTATTCACTCTAGATAGGTGTTTGCATCCACTCCACTCATGATAGCGTATGTGGTAGTAAGTAATTAATGACTATGCAGGAAATAATCGGGTTTATCAATCCCACAAGGGCGTAGTTGCTGTCATACTAGTATTATGCTATTATGGTTGTGAAAATAAGTTTTACCTGATTTAAGAAGTGATTGATTGTTTTGCTACTAATTTTACTAATAAAGTAAATACAAGTAAAATTAGAAGTTGTTCTTAAAGTTATTGAGACCTAGGGTTATAGATTTTGAGTAATCCCATTTTGTGTGTATATCTATAATCTATAATCTATAATATATTAAAAGTGTGAAGACCTTAGAAAAGTTATTTAAATTTTTTGTCCTTCATTAAAAGACTTTTCATTAGACAAAACTATCTTTTCACCTTTTTCTTTTTAAATTTGTTATTTAATTATTTTTTATTATGTTAACTAGATTTCCTAAAATATATGAAACTCCTAAAGTATATAGTAGGAGAATTAATTAATATTTTTCTTTCTACTAGACTTTCTAAATATATGAGACTCCTAAAATATATAGTAGGAGAATTAATTAATATTTTTCTTTCTACTGTTCAATTAGAAAAATACTCCTAATATAGAACTTTATTAAGGAAATACTTCTATAAATATTAAGAGGTACGTTAAACTAGATATTCATCTTTATTATTTAAATAAATATCTTATTTAGTATAATCTTTGAACTCATTAAAATAAGGTACACGCACAAAACGCGTGCACCTAAACTTGTATATATTTATATATATATCTTAGTTAAGCCTAATAAGACATCTACTAAATTATTGAATCATAGGGTAAATCGTATGGTCTTGGGATCTCGATCCTTTAAGCGTCTAACCAAATTATCCTTCTAACTATAGAGTTGATTTAGAACGTCAAACTAATATGAAAGAAATAAGATGTTATCCTTTATTTGACCTAAGTTGTAAGGTACGTTGTCACGGTCCGAGACTACCCCCAAATCATAATGGTACTAGCATAATGCATGAGCAACAAGCTGACTGAGCGAAAATATAATGATGAAATAAAATGGTTCAATATATCATTGGTAAAAGTTTACAATAATGTAATCTAAAAGAGAAAGGAACTGAAACTGCATACAATAACTCTGACTGACTATCTATGAAGACTCTACTAATACTGACTGTAGGTAGTCAGGACATAACCCTCAGTTATCCTTAATCAATAAACATGAATATAAGTAAAATACTAGAACTACAAACTGACTTGAGTATTCGAATAAGGAGAACTCATCACTTGCTGTCTGGAAATTGTGATCTGCCTGACTATGGTCTTGATAGTAAGCACCTGAATCTAAATCACATGATAAATGTAGGTAGAAGAGGTACACGATCAGTACTTTTGAAAGGACTAAGTATATAAGACATGCACTGTGAATAACTGAACATAAAACTGATATGGATGGAAATATGTGACGATTCTTTGAATAATAACCATGAATTTAGGACATCATAATATTCTGAAAATGTAAAGTGATTTACAACATAATATTCTGAAACTGTAAAGTGATTTACAACTAGGCATGCTGATGATAAAGTATTTAAATCAAAATTAATGTTGATGTACACTAAGATGCAAGGACCCATCTAGATAACCATAAATATTGGAAGCGTGAATATTTTGTGATAACTGAAATACTATGAACCAGACTTAACTGAGGGTCATGTAAATACTTAAGTTTGAAATTGTGGGAGATACTATTAACAGACATATAACCATGTGAGCTAAACATGGAGCTCGATGTATAATCCCTATCGAAAAAGACCTAATACACCTTGCCAGGGTATAAAGGCTGAGCTGAGATGATGTGGCATAAATAAACCTATGGTGGCACATAGTTCTGGGATGTTGGATACGATGAACCTTAGTCCAAATTAGTGCTAAGTACTACTCCCAACTGAATATAATTGATAGCTCAATAAGATGACGTAGATGGATACCAACCTTAGATAGTATATCTAGATGTTAACCTGTCCATAATCATAGATGCCATACCTAACTACCATACTACTAGTAAACCTTGATTTGTATAAGAAAACTAATCCATGACCATTGATGGCATTTCAGATGCCATATTAATCGAGAAACTTACTTTTGAGAAAAAATTTCAAGAGCATTGATGGCATATCTGGATGTCATGTATGTCATGTGTATTACTGCTTTGAATCGAAGCTTCTAACTATGCTATAAGTTCACATATATAAATTATGGGTTTCTGAATACTCTGAATTGTAAACTTATGATAGGCCTGGGATGGCTGGATCAAAATGCATAAGATAAATATGTGAGGGTTATACTTGAGAATGACTTTATAATACAGACCCAAATCCTATTTCTTGATTCATAAAGATACTAATAGTATGATTATAAATATTATCTACAAATACTGCTAGAATACACTATATGAAAAATTATCCTAAAACATATGAAACTTAAGAACTGAATATTTAATTATCAATGCATGAAGTCTTAAGTAAACAAGTGTTCATAACCCACCATCTCTGGAGAATGCAACTATTCATGACAATTTCTATGATATGAATAAGGCATGAAACTTCATAAAAGGATCCAAAAATCAAGAATTTGATAAATATAATGAGGGTTTACAATAATAACTCCATAATAACTTTGAGATTTCAAGAAAGACATGTATCCATGGACTATTCATGATGAGGAATTGAAATACAAAAAGAATTATGATTGCAATGATAACCCTAATTTGAATCATCATCATAAAAATATGGTTAAAATACTATAATTTTGAGCATGAAGGTGAAAGGAAACTCTATTCAATACCCACATACTTGGACTTATCGATTTCTTTATAGAAGGAATTTGGAGCCTAAGAAGTTGAACTTAAACCCTAATTTCATTCTTTTCTTAAGAATGAAGACAATAAAGAGCGATGAAAACTTGCTAAATTCTGATAAATAACATTAATTGAGTAATTAAATTCATTGGGGGAGGTTTTAAAGTAAGGAAAGGACCAAACTACCCCTAAGGAAACTAAAAGAATTGCAGAAATTTCCTTTCTGATGACTTAGTTGACAACCTATCAACTCGTTGACGGTTCATCAACCATCTTGTTACTTTTGACTCAATTTTTACCTTAATGGTTAAGGTTGACGGCTTCAGTTGACGGGATGTCAACCAGTTGACAGTTCTTCAACTTAGGCCGTCAATATCTGGCAAGTAAACATCCTCTGGTAAAATAGGTATAACCTTTTACTCTGATATCTAATTAGGATAAAATTGAATAAGTTGGAAAAAAGACTCAAAAATATTTTATTTGGTGGGTGTTGTGCTGTAAAACACATCCTATTAAGGAGTTATGGTCGTTTGAATTTGATTGTTGATAGATCTAATACAAGGACTCGATTATTAAGGAAGCTTTAAATTTGGCTATCAGTTAGGAGTTACGCGTGGCCTTAATTTACGTATAAATCACTTTTGATACTATCAAATCACTAAGTTTGGTTCTATATAGGATTTTTTTAATCTTAGCTTGATTTTTAGTGTGTTACAATATATCCATCTTGGGATCATTCATCCTCGAATGAAGACTAAGTTGAAAGGATATCAAAAGAGATGCAATACCAATACTCAATTCTGAGTGTTGATTACTAACATGCCACGTAGGTTTTAAATTGAAGCATGGACTGGAATAGATTTATGAATGCAAACTAAGATATATGACCTATTGAACAAGGTAAGACCGAGAGAAGTAATAAGAGAAAACTGTTAACTTAAACTGACTTTAGACTGGGAGTAAGACTAAATTGTAACCTTGAACTAACTTTAGGTTGGGAATATGACTCGAGTGTATTTACATAGAACAAAAATCCACATTACATCTCGGATGGAATAGGCACAACTAAGGACTCAAGAGAGTACATCTAGAAGAAAAGATGGATTAGCACTGGAACTGCCTATCTGATTTATGAATTAAATTGTTGGCCATAATGACTAACTCATACCAAGAATTTCTAACTCAACTGAAGCATTCCAAGCATGAACTATATGTAAAATCCCAAAGTGACAACTAATAACATAAACTTTTTTAGAGTTATAGAGAAAGTAATATTTGTTACCTCCAATGCTCATTATTAGGGGTTCTTAGAAAAATAATGAAGGGAAGAATTTGGGCATAATTTGACAGAGATATCTATATTAAGATCCCAACATGGTCTGAGCATCCTAGTCCGCTGATTTGAGCTCATATAAAAGCAACAATATAGAGTTGAGTTGAATGACAAACCTTTGGCCTAAAATTATTGGTTATAAAATAAGAGAACCTTAGGTCAAAAGTAAGGATAAGAATAATATGTTTTAAGCAATGTGACTAATAACCTTCCACTTGGCAATATTCCTCAACCATGCTCTTCATTACAAACATACTACACTTAACTAGCTAAAGTTTTCTAACTCTCTTAGGGATACACTATAAATAGTTGTTAGAGGCTAAGTCTAGTTGCATTCTCTTACTCTGTTAAATCTTAATTCATCGATATAAAGCACCACTATTTAAATTAATACATTGGTCTTAACTACGTAAATTAATATTTTATGCCCACTTGGAGCTATCAGCCTTACAAATATACTTCTTCTTATTGCCTTAAATAATCACTCTTAAGTTCTAATCACAGATTTACTAACCACCATATAGGACATTATCTGCAGGTATATCAACAAGTCATTCAAGCCTATGATTCAATTGCCATCACTATCAAAACATGTGAAGGGTCACTACAGAACTAGAACACGAGTATCTAAAATAAGAGGAATACTGAGAGATATTAACTCAAGGATATTCATAAATTTGACACTAAAATAATGTCTGAGAATTAAAATATGAGAGAAACAAACTTGCTCAAGAGATTTGACATGAGAGAATAGGTGAAGAAGTGTGATCTTACTAGTCATTAAGGAGGTATATTGAGTAATTGAAATTGTGCTTACTCTAAAACATAAGTGTATGATCATGATATGTATGACACAGTATTGGATTCATTGTGTCATGGAGTCTGATTCATACTACTGGGTGAGGAATTACTCCTAATTCGAGGAATTCAGAATAGACATAATTATGTATGAGCCGTATGAATATAAGTTATGCTTATGTCATTGAAGTGCATGGCATGAGTTGAGTGTCATACTAATTAAAGCACAAGAAATATACTAAGGTAGGAATAGGTAGGGTATCTACCTATCCTAGCTCTATTCTAAAAATTCACTAGCGTCACTATTAGTATTGTAAAACCTGACATGGTTCTTTGTTCTATCATCCACCCTTAGATTTAGGCCATTATTCCAAGTCTGTGGACTTATTCAATAAACTCTAAACTAAGCTGTCATCACTTAACTCTAGTGGTTGGGCTATAAATATACTCATAAATACTAAATTCCCCTGAAAGACTCTATCTTAAAGTGTAAGACTCACTTCTAGTACTTCCTTTTGAGATACAACTCTTAACTTTCCCTAGCCTCAATAGTCATCACACAATTACTTAAATACTTACTAAGTCGGAATCTTCTAAAGTATCACAATAACCTAAGTACACATTTTTTCCTTCTAGGATTGAAAGCTTTTTTTCTATTATCCTGATCATCTAAGATCCATACTTGGACTTTAACAGTCAACATGGATAGACACATAATTCCTCATACACTATACCAACTTTCTAATACTAGAGAGAAGTAAGGGGATGCTAGTCTACTAAAATTCTTATAACTATACTCAACCTTAACAAACTTATCTATCTTTCTGGTCACTGCTTGGGCTTGATCCTTGCTAAGGCATTGTCATACTCTAAGTCCTTTTACCGATAAATCTCGCTTAAAATGCTATCATAAAGTCTACATAGCACATTTCTAGCTAAAAGGATATATAACTCCATCTACTAAATCCACGTAGACACTATACCCACTCTACTGCAACTATATTTCTTGACACATGCTTATAATTCTAGGTCACTCTGCCATAGGATTCTAAGAAAGGATTTGATAGCATATCTGACTTTGGCTCATCGCATAATTCTTATGAACAAGAGTGAACTATTTTAAGATCACCGAGCTTAATACCGATGGGCTTATATGAAGTCTTTATTCCATATTATAACTATCTATAGTCTCTATCTGAGAAAATTATATCAGTAAAAGTTTAAGCTTAACTGTTTCTACTACCTCGAAGATGAGGCATATTTAGTAGAAATAGAGCCATGCTTGGATCTGTATAAGTTTCTTAGAGAATATCTCTACTAATGATCTTAGATATAAAAGAAGTTTTGAACCACCCTATAGTCTCTCAAAGAAAAGTACAGATGTCTCTGTACCATTTTGCAAGACTCTACTAGACACAACTTCATAGACACCCTAGAACACTTGAACTTTTGTGCTCTGATACAAAGCTTGTCACGACTCGAGAGTACCCTCTAGTCGTAACACAATGATTAGAACCATAAATGATCCCAAGATAACCCATGATACTAACATAATGCATGAGAAACTGATTAAGATATATATAATGGGTAAGCTGACTGACTGGAAACATAATCATGAAATAAACTATCTCAATACATCATTGGTAAACGTTTACAACAATGTAATCTGAAAAAAACAAGAACTGAAACTACATACAATATCTTTGACTGACTATCTAACTGTAGGTAGTTGGGACATGACCCCAACTATCCCTAATTAATACACATAAATATAAGTAAAATACTAGAACTACAAACTAACTTGAGTCCTCAAATAAGTAGAACTTATCACCTGGTGGATGGAAGTTGTGATCTAAATGACCATGGTCTTGAGTGTAAGCACTTGAATCTACATCACATGAAAAATATAGACAGAAGAGGTATGCGGTCAATACTTTTTAATGTACTGAGTAATGAGATATTCACTATGAATAATTGAATATAAAACAGATATAGATGGTAATATATAAGGATTTTCTGAATGATAAGAATGAATGTAGGACATCATAATATTCATAAAATATAAAGTGATTAACAACTCGGCATGCTGATGATAAAAGTATTTAAATCAAAATTAATGTTGATGCTTACTAAGATGCAAGGACAGATCTAGGAAACCATAAATAATGGACTCATGAATAATTTATGATAACTGAAATACTGTGAACTAGACTTAACTGAGGGTCATGTAAATACTAAAGTTTGAAATAGAGGAGATACTATTAATTGACATATAACCATGTGAGCTAAACATGGAGTTGATGTATAACCCCCATAAAAAAGGGTGCAATATACCTTGCCAGGATATAAAGGCTGAGCTGAACAGATGCAGTATAAGTAAGCCTATAGTGTCACATAGTTCTATGATATTGGGTGCACTGAGCCCTAGTCCAAATCAATTCTAAGTACTACTCCCAACTGAACATAACTGATAGCTCGATGAGATGACATATCTGGATATAAACTTGAGATAACATATCTAGATGTTAACCTCTCTATAATAATAGATGCCATACCTAACATCCATACTACTAATGAACCTTGATTTTATAAGAAAATTAGTCCTCGATCATTTATGGAATTTTGGATACCATACTAGTTGGGAAACTTACTTTTGAAAAAAATGTTCATTAACAGTGATGGAATATTTGGATTTCATATTTATTAGTGCTTTGAGCTGAAGCTTCTGACTTTGATAAGAGTTAATATATATAAATAATGGTTTTCTGAATACTAGACTTGTAAACTTACGTGAGCCCTAAGATGGTTTGGTCAAAATGCATAAGAGAAACATGTATGGGTTATACTTGAGAATGACTCTATAAGGTGGACCTAAATCTTTTTTGCTGACTATGATGATACTAATAGTGTAATCATAAATATTATTTAAAAATACTGCTAGAATACACTATATAAGAAATTACCCTAAAAGATGCTAAATTTATGGACTGAATATTTAATTATCAATGCATGAAGTCTTAAGTAATCATATTTTCATAACTAGCCATCTCTGCTGAATGCAAGTACTCATGACAATTTCTACGATATAAATAAGACCTAAAAATTCATAAAAAGAATCTAGAAATAAAGAATTTGATAAACATAATAAGGGTTTACAGTAATAACTCCATAATAACCTTGTAATTCTAAGGGAGGCATGTATCCATGGAATATTATTGGTGAGGAATTGAAATACAAAAAGAATTATGATTGTAGCACACCCTGATTTGAATCTTCACGAAGACATGGTTAGAATACTATAGTTTTGGGCATGGATGTGAAAGAAACCTCCATTGAATATCCACTTACCTAAACTTATTGATTTCTTGAAGGAAATCTTGAGTTTGGAGACTTGGATGTTGAACTTTGAGATTAAACCCTAATTTTATTCTTTTCTTGAGATTGGAGAGAGTAAAGTGCAATGTAAACTTGATAAATCCTGATAAATAACGTTTATTGAGTGATTTAATTTGTCGGGGGAGGTTTTGAGGTATGTAAAGTACCAAACTACCCCTAAGGAAACTAAAATGAATTGCATAAATTTCCTGTTTAACGGCTTGGTTGATGGCGAGTTAACCCATTGACGGCTCGTTAACCGTCTAGAAACTTTAGGGTTAATTTTTGACCTTACTGGTTAAGGTTGATGTCTTTAGTTGATAGGTCATCAACCAGTTAAAGACTTATCAAATTATGTCATCAATCTCAGGAAGACAGACACCCTCTAGTAAAATAAGCATAACTTCTTACTCCGATATCGAATTAAGACGAAATTGGATACCTTGGAAATAAGACTCAAAGATATTTTGTTTGGTAGGTTTTTACTAAAAAATCCATCATATTCAAGGATTTATGGTCATTTGAACTTTACAATAGATTGTTCCTACACAAAGACTCGATCGATAAGGAAGCTTTCAACTTTGCTATGAGTTAGGAGTTACTTATAATGACCCTCCAAGTAATTTTCTGCATTTCCACACATTTTCTCCATTTAGAGCTTTTCTATAACTGTTGCAAGTCATTTGTGACTTGTTGGATCTGACAATTTAGTTATCGGGTTGTTTATTTAGTTTTAAGAGCTAATTTCTATTTGAAGTTTTCACTGACAAGAATTGGCTATCGGGTGTAACATTAGGTTCATGACCTTGTATGCCGATTCTAATAGTTCCACCAGCTTTGTAATATTGATTTTAGGCTAGTGGGACCTTTGTTTTGGTTCCAAGACTTTCAAGCTCTTTTTGGGCTATAAGTTAGAATTTGGTAAAAACAACCATTGGGTGTGGGCCCCATATTTCATCAAAATAACACCAAAAGGAAATTTTGACGCCATCACTAATTTTGGAATGTCAAATTTGTTAAGGTACTATAGTTTGTTTGAATTTATGGGATTTTGACTCACGAGGGGTCAGTGGAAACTTGGAAAATTTCCAAGTTCAACTGATTCATTTGCTAAAGTGGACCTTTGGTTGCTTTAGCGGAGGCCACTTAAGAAGACAAAAGGTTGCTTTAGAGGCCTAGGATGGACTAGCCTGTTCACTTTATCAAAGGCTAGTTCACTTTAACCTGGTCACTTTAGTGAAGGCCAATTGAATATTTTTGCGGCGACTGTTGCACCCAAGCACACAAAAAGTATACGTGGTCCACCCAAGAAATATAGTGGCCTTAAAGAATGCCAAGTATCGATCCCACAGGGACTAGTGTTAAGAAACTATCCAATTTTATTTCAACTATTAAGATTAGACAAGTGCAAACGTAACCATAAGAAATTAAGAGTTATAACTAAATGTAAACATAAATAATACTTCAATATAAAGGTTCTTAGACAATCAATAGGGAGAAACCCATGGTTAAGGCTATGAACAATCATACTAAGCTATGCACTTTGTTGGTTAGGTTAATTATCATGGTTGTTGGTCTACAGGGTTGATATTATGACTATGGCCTTCCGAACATCTAGTCAGTTATCTAACTTAGCCCCACAACTACATCATTGAGCGGGGACCCAAGAACTATGTTAAATGCATTCATATTCTATTCATAATTATACCAAATAGGAATATACAAATATTTCTATCCTAAATGCAAATCATAACATCATTCAATTGTGATTACAATCCTATTATATTCATCCCACATTCTACTCTATCGTTCATACTTTTGGGTTCACAATAAAGTTAAGCATGTATTCTAAGGATCGAAAATGCTCAAAATAGTGATAAGAAGGATAAACAAATAACCAAATATGATAAATAACCAAAACCAAGTCAATACACAACCAGAGTAATCATGTTGTTGGCCTTAACCCCAGAAAAGGTCTTTTAGCTGCTCATGGACTTACATGTAATCATTATAGATGAATCCATATTATAATCCATAAGCAACCTAAAGTAAAGGAATAAAAATCCTAATTAAGGCCTTATCCAGCACATATTGAGGCCCCAAGGTCGTCCAAGGTGTATGCAATTATGATTTAAGTGTCCTATTTATAGTAGAACAAGCTTGGCTGTTTTTAACATAGGGGCTTGCCACATCCTTATCGCGAGGCCTAGGTTCCATGGAATTACATTATCACACTAAGATACTATAATTTACCATAAAATATGAATACAAGGGCGTTCCATAGCCCTATCACGTCATCTATGCAGCGTGACATGCTAATGAGTCTAAAACTTCCAGCTTTGCACAATGCAAACTCCATGAGTTTATCCTTTCATCCCAATCGTTGTGGTGTTATTTCTAATTGATTTCCAGATCATATAACATACCTTTATCATCTTGATCAACTCACAAAGAATCCTATAACATCAAACTCTACATATTAGAACTCAAAACAACATACAATCCTAGACGATGAACTAGTAAATAACATAGCTCAAGCTAAGAGTACTAGTTTTGTCCTTTGATTCTTAACTTAGTGTTTTTTCTCCAAACTCACTATGAACACACCTTAAATACTAAAAATACATAAATTAACTCTTAGATGCTCATTTATACAAAGATTACATCATTAAGGATAATAAAAGTCCTCAAAACTAAGATATATAAGTGTAGATAGCAACACTGAGGTGCATAAATTCACCTCAAATCATCACCCCACACTTAAAACATTGTTATTCCTTTTAAAACTCTTCACTTAAGTATCAAGATCTTGATAATACTCCAATAATAATACTATAAGCAAGACACTCAAGTTATTACTACAATGACTACACATATAGCAAGTTTCGTACACAAACATATCTTGTACAATTGAGAACTCAGGAATACTACTTCAAAACATCCTAACCTAAAGAATTGACTCACCAAGTTGGAAATCTCATGCATATTACTCAATCATAGAGATCATACAAATCACCCGACTATCATTAAACCATGTTCCCGCTCCATAAGAGAGTTACCCATTATCATTCACATAGATGCAATTGTCACAAGAATGGGTATAAGGATCAAATTAAGCTCACTCTCACAAAGAATTCACAAGTTACATAAGATGAACCATAGGCTCGCCCTTAGTGGTACTCCACTAATATCAAAATTTTAAAACTTAGGATAAAATAGGTATTTAAGGGTTTTAATGTAGGCTAAAGGATGGGTACGAACTATTTTGGCCAAAAATAATGACTATATTCCCTAACCACTTTAATACATCACAAGAACATTAAGATCTCTTTATTGACGACCAATTTACACTAAATTAATCTACACACCTCCCTTGTTTCGCCCAATATCACTAAGCTCATTCACAAGTACTATAAAATAGAGTATTTCCTATCAACACATTATTAAATTTAAGCTGATTTTTCTTCTCTCCCGACCATAACACAATACATTAATTCTTTTTAAACACCCATATCTACATACTATAGGGATTCATTTTTCACCTCTTTCTTCTTCAATTTAAAACTCCTTAACCACATTAATTTTACACTTAAGAACTTAGGAGCATTGGATCAAATTACGGTCAATCAAAAAAGGGAAACAAGCTACATATTAGGCTACCGATGAACATAGGCTAAAGTCTTAATGGGGATAACTAGGATTATTCACAAGGGTAGGTAAAAGAGGGTATGAAACCAAGCTATCAAAGAATCACCTATATCATCTCCTAAACCCACAATCTTTATTTCACTTTGCATACACACCATTCAAGTTCTAAACATCAAATGCAATAAGGAATACAGAGCAACCCTACATCACACATGGCACATGCTCAACTGAAGTAGGATCATCATAGACTCTCAACCAAGTAGCAACATGAATTCAACATTAAGCCAACAATGTTCAAGAGTCATATTCATGGGCATAGGTGTCTCAAAAGTAGTCATTTAATACACCAACATATTGTCACATACAAAAATACTTACATTATGATATCATACATAAAACCAACAAGGACATCACACTTTAAAATTTACTCCTAAGAAGAAAAAAATACTGGGTTCAATAGGCGTTTCCATGAAAAAGAACCAAAAAGAACAACTTTGGGGTGGGTAAGTGTGTACCTACTAAACTGACCTAAATAAACTAAGAAATAAAAGAAGAATCTTTTTGTAGTTTTTCAAATTTACTCAAAAACTAGAAAACAACTAAGAACTAAGACTCTACAATATTAATTCACCCGAAACTATGTAAATTTCCCCACCCCAAACTTAAAACTTACTTTGTTCCCAAAGTAAACTTATAGTAGAGATAAAAATACTTCTTGAGGCCTCTAGGCCTAGCTAGTAGAATCTTTAAATAACAAGAGGTTGGGTGGACCCCACACTCAGTCGTTGACATGCTCCTTAACTCAGGTTATTGGTACTCAGACTTTTTCATCAACTTGTGACTCAACAAAAACAATAACCACATGAAGTAAAAACTAAATATATGAAAAATAAAATACCTACCTTAACTTGGGTTGACTCCCAAGAAGCGCCTGATTTATTGTCACGGCACGACCCACAACACTAGAGCTCAATGTATTTATTCATCCTCTTTCCCTACTTGAAGGCCATTTTCTTACTCATTTTTGACCTCTTGAGTGTGTACTCTAAATATCTCATTCTTCTCAACAATATCATTTTCAATATCATCAATCATCATCACTTCGGGCTTTAATAGTTGCTTGAACTACTCAATGAGATAGTCCAAAGAGTTTTTTCACTGTTGGTACTCCACCACCCCACACTTTTCCACTTCTATCACAATTATCATGCACAAGTATTTATAATGGGAAGGTAGATTGAGTGTTTTGTAGACTCTTAAAACCACCTTTTTAGCATCCAATATCATTTTGAGAATGCCCTCTCTTACATCTATTAGTGCTCCTACAATTGCTAAGAATGGACGTCCCAAAATGATTAGTACCCTGTCATCTACATAATAATCCAAAACAATAAATTCAACAGGGATAATAAACTTACCAACCTTGATGAGTACATCCTCAATAATTTCTTTACGATAAAATTTGGTTCTGTCTTCCATTTGGAGTACTGCAGAGTATAGTCTCTACTTCCCCTAACCTAGAGTTTTGAACATTAATTAGGGCATCAAATTGATACTTACCCCTAAATTACTTAAAGAATGGACCACATCACTGTCATTTTTTGTATGGGGAGGGTGAAACTCACTGGGTCATTAAACTTCTTGGGCATTTTTCTCATCACCACCGAGCTACACTCCTCAGTAAATGCTCAGTCCTAATTTCTAGTTGTTTGATCTTTTTAGTCACCATATCCTTTAAGTACTTAGTGTACTTGGGCATTTTCGACAGAAATATAAAAGATAAAGGTTAATGTAAAGCTCTCTAAATGTGTCAAAGAACTTCTAGAAACATGCATCCACCTTTGATTTTTGGAGCCTTTATAGAAAGTGTGGTGGTAGCCTCTCATTTTCTTGTACAACAACTTTAGTTTTTGGGTACTCAAACTTCTTTGAATTATTAACAACTTTTTCTGCAATCGATTATGGTACCAACTTTGCATCTACCTCCTTATTTGCCTTGGGAGGTCGGTCTCTATGCTCCTCCCCACTCCTCAAAGTGATTTCCATAACTTGCTTTAGATTTTCTGTGGTATCACTTGTCAAAGCACCTTGGGGATTGATATTTTGTGCCTGAGCTAGTTGCATCAACTGTTTCTCTAACTTCTTTTGATCCACTTGCTGATTTTTTATTTCAGTAGCCATTTCATCTTGCTTGGCCAGAATCTTCGTTAAAGTTTCCTTATTGTTATTGGCTTGTGTTTGATATTGCTTTAAAAATTGTTGATATTGATTATTTCACCATGACTAATTGGGATGAGTTCCACCTTTTGGTTCTAGGCATTACCATAATTCAGCTTTTGTTCATTGCCCATAAAGTTTACAAATTTTGGATTTGCACCACACAACTCTGCACAGTCGCCACTATTTCCACATATCTCAAACTATTCTGAGGTCTGTTGCACTATATTCACTTGATCCGGAGACTGGTTCATACCCAATTCTCTAAGTTGAGTCATCATTTGGTTCTGCATAGCTAATAATTGGGCAGCTAAGGCTATGATACTATCAATTTTAATCATGCGTGCAACCTTTTTTCCTTAGCTTCTTAAGGTTTCACCATTCTAGTGTAGATTACCTTATGTAATGTGGTTCAAAAAGGTATAGAGCTCGTCATGAGTCTTCTCTAAGTCCTGACCACATGCAGCTGAATCTAGCAAAATTTGTGTTATGGTCAAGAGCCTAAAAAATAGTGTGAGCTTATACCTCATTAGACTATTGATGATGTGGAAAATCCTAAAAAAGAGATTGGTACCTCTCCCAAGCATGATATAGGTTCTCATCTGACTTCTGCTTGAAGCTCAAAATCTCACTGCATAGTCTCACAGTCTTGCTAGATGGGAAGAAGCAAGTGAGGAATTTCCAGTCTAAATCATCCCATGTTGTGATTTAACCTACCAGCTCATTATTTAGCCACTTTTTAACTTCCTCCAAGAGTGAGAAGGCAAAGAGTGTCAGCCTCACATAATCAGTTGACATACCCATAGGGATAAATTTGTCACTGATCTCCAAATAATTTTACAAGTGGACTTGTGGATCCTCATGTGATATCCCAATAAACTGTCCACTACGGTGCAAAATCTGTACCATATTTTACTTATATTAAAATCTACCTCCGACTATTGATCTGTGAATAGAAGAGGTGACATTAGTCGTAAGTAGGACTGTCACCTCACAAACTGTCCTGCATGCTGGTAGATATTCAACTATAGGTACAGGATGATCTTTCTCTATTTGAATTTATGGGATTCTGTAGAGAAGTATTGTTTTTCTCTTTTGTTAGTGTAAGCGTTGCTTAGGTTCGGGGTCTGGTTCAACCAACTTTTGGTCCCTTGCTAACTCAATAGCTTTAGAAACCTGTGCCTGCAAATTAAAAACATAAGATCAAGTGAATAGTAATCATGAAATCAAAAACCAAAACTAAAACTAAAGCAGTTTCCAAATTATAAGTTCCTAATAATGCTGCCAAAAACTTATTGTGCCCAAGCACCCACGCAAGTGTATGTAGTCTACCCAAGTAATATAGTGATCTTAAAGAAAGCCACATATCTATCCCATAGGTACTAGAGTTAAGAAACTATCTAATTTTAGTTATACTATTAAGATTAGACAAGTGCAAACGTAACCATAAGAAATTGAGAGTATAACTAAACTTAAGCTTAAACTCTACTATAACGTAAAGGTTCTTGGACAATCAATAGGGGGAAAACCATGGTTAAGGCCCTATGAAAAATCATACTAAGCTATGAACTTTTTTGGTTAGGTTAATTATCTTGGTTGTTGGTCCACTAGGTCGATATTATGACTATGGCCTTCCAAACCTCTAGTCAATTGTCTAACTTAGCCCCACAACTACATCACAGAATGAGAATGAGAGAACTAAGTTAAATGCATTCATATTATATCTCATAATTGAACCAAATATGTAATGTAGGTATATTCTTATCCTAAATGCAAATCATAACATCATTCAATTGAGATTACGATCTTATTCTATTCATCCTATGTTCTACTCTATCATTCATCCTTATGGATTCATAATAGAGTAAAGCATGTATTCTAATGGTTGTGAATCCATTAAATAGTGATAAAAAGGATATAAAAACAATAAAATATGATAAATAACCAAAACCAAGTCAATACACAATAAGAGTAATCATGTTCTTGGCCTTAACCCTAGAAAAGTGCCTTTAGCTGCTCCTGGACATACATGTAATAATAATAGATGAATCCATGTTATAATCCATAAACAAACTAAAGTAAAGGAATAAAAAACCTAATTGAAGACTTATCAAACATATATTGAATCCCTAAGGTCATCCAAGGTGTATACAATAATGATTAAGTGTCCTATTTATTGTAGAACAAGAGTGGTTGTGTTTAACATAGGGGTGTGTCACGACCTTATCGCATTTTCTAGTGTCCTTTGCACACCACTATCATGCTAAGATACTGTAATGTGCCATCAAAAATTCATCCAAGGGCAATCCATATCCCTATCACTCCATCTAGGCAGTGTGGCATAGCAATGCGTCCAAAATATCCAGCTTCGCACCATGTAAACTACATGCATTTATCATTTCATCCCAAGCATTGTGGTGTTGTTTATACTTGATTTGCATTTTGTGTAACATCCATTTATAATATTTATCAACTCACCAAGCATAGTATAACATAAAACACCATATATTAGATCTCAAAATAACATACAATCCAAGAAGATGAACTAGTAAATAACATAGCTCAATTGATTCTTAACTTAGTGTTTTAAATCCAAACTAACTATGAACACACCGTAAACACTAAAAATACATAACTTTACTTTTAGATTCTCGTTATACAAATATTATATTATTATGCATAATAGAAGTTATAAAAACTAAGCTATATAAGCGTAGATAAAAATACTGATGTGCATAAATCCACCTCAAATCAGTGACCGCCCAAGAGACACATGGGAGGGTAGTAAATTCAGCCCACTAACCAATTTTCTCTAATTTTTCACAAGTCTCAAGAGATAAAAGGCCCTATAGAGTATGGGTAATTAGAGGCTAATCATTAGATAATTGTGGGGTTTAGGTGAGCTTAGAATAATCATTTTCTCATCGAAATCCTTTTAAGTTTCCATGTAATTCTTGGTTTATTTTTCTAATTTAGTCATAAAATCCTATATTCCTGATTGGTTGATATTGGTATCATTTAAGATTGAATTTTCCTATTCTTGAGGGTAACAATCCTTGAGCATAGAGGGATGTCTTGACAATTTCAAAATTGTAATTCTGCAAGCGAGCCCCACAAGAGATTTTGACTTGATTTTGGACCCAATGCATAAAAATTCTATATGGGTACTGATGTTCTCATATTAATGCATACATTATTATTTTGATAGCGTAGCATCATGTGGAAGTTTTTCGGAAGGGAAATTGCCAATTTACCAGCATTATCGAGCTTTGTTTGGTATGTAGGTAGGCTAGGGCTACCTTTATCTTAGATTGAACTTAACTAAAGTTTCAATATGATATTGTTCTAGTTTTGTCTTGGGAATTAGGACCTGGAGGTGTATTTAGTGTGAATTGGATTATTTAACCGATTAAGGGAGCATAATTAGGTCTATTTCACTTGAGTATTGATTCTTTAGATTGAATTGACATCTTAGGATTAAACGGGGATTATTTACAATCTTGTAGTGAGATTTGATACCTTAGACTAGTTCGGGAAAGAATTTGCCTTAGAATGGATTTTCTAGGTTAAAAAGGTCTCTTTCGGCCCACCTTAGGCCAGGATTACTATTAGCTCCTTATAGAATCAATAGGACTTTATGAATTATTTTAATTATATTTTTAAGCCTAATGAGGCCTTAGTCATAACATAGTTTATTCTAAATTTGTTCTTGGGAGATGATAAGATTGGTTCAAGTTCGATGATTTATGATATTAGCTTTGGTTCAAGTCTGACATCTTCGATGATTTTGCATCTGGTGAAAGTCAGTTATTCATGATATTAGTTTTGGTTAAGGTCGGCATATGAAACACTATTTTTGGTTCAAGTTTGACATTGAGAGGTTATTTATAATGATTGTGAGACTGGTCCAAGTTTGATATTTACGATTAGAAAAATTCATGATTATGGTTTTGTGATATGGATAGTTGGTGTAATTACTATTATTACATCTTCTAGATTGCATCCATAGGCTTATAGGGGCCTGCATTGAATTATTTACTTTGTTTGTGTTTTCTGGGCTTATGAGGACCTAGTTATGTTTGAGATACTATTATTATTTTGGTTGTTTACTTTCAACATTTGGAGTAGTATTCCAGGTTTTTCCTTTCCCTTTGACTTAGCTTATTTATCTTGCATTTTATCTAAGTTTGCCCTTTTCTCTTGACTTAGCTTAGTTATCACACATTTTATGGCATTTGTATTATGATTTGGCTCAGTCGGCTGGTGATGCCTACTTAGTACCTGTAGCTTTGGTACTCATACTGCACTTCTCTACCTATTTGTGCAGATTTGAGTACTAGTTGTTGCCATTAATGCTGTGATTGTGTTGGTCCAAGCTCGGAGACAAGGCTTCTCTCTATTTTTTATTTTTGGATAGTCTTTCTGTTTCAAGACTATTGTAAATTTGACATTAATAGTACTCATATTCTTTTGACTAGGGGATCTTGTACCAACCTTACTAGTTCGTGAGATGATATTACTCTTCTCTTTATTTCTCTTTAGTTATGCTAAAATGCTTATGATTTATGTCTTGTAATTTATTTAGTTGCATAATTCTGGCATTTATGGTATTTTTTCACCAATTTGGCCATTACTTGTAGTTTTGAGCTAAGGTTTGTCTTACTACTGGTTGGGTATAAAGTAGGTGCCATCATGACTAGTGAAATTGCATTATGACAAACTGGTATTAGAGCCTAGGTTTACCAGTATTATTGGTACCAGAACAAGTGTCTCGTAGTCTCGTGAACCGGAATGATGACTTTTTTTCTTATCTTCAATAGGCTATAGGATATTCTTAGGAGATTTTCACTTCCTTCACTTATTTCATGCTAAGAGTCTGTGTTGGTTTCTAAGATTCATTTAGTTTTACTCTTTCATAGATGGATAGGATGTGAGCTACTGCTACTTGAGAGAAGAACCCTGAGTCAACACTAAGGATCCTGTCAGAGGATATAGATGACCCATAGGTCATGGAAAGGCAAGAGCTATAGCCCTAGCTAGAGATCAGGATAGGGAGCCTTTACCATACCTTATCCCTACTTTCTTACAAGAGATTCATCCACTCTAACCAGTGGTAGGATAGGGGAAACCCAGGCTTAATTGGGGTTTATTTATTTGTCATTGCTCAGAGATGCTCTAGTTAAGATTTTGGATTTGGTTGGTGATGCTGTATCTTATGGTTCTCAGTTCATGGATCATAATGGAACTGAGGTAGGGGAACAACCTATAGTTGTGGTTTCAAGAGTTGAGATCCCTCAAGTGTCGATAGTTTCTCAGCCAGTAATTACCTTGCCTGCTATGTATTTTTAGGAGCAGAAAATATTGGGTAGGTTTTTAAGATTGACTCTACCTAGGATTTTTGGGGCATCAGAAGATGATGCATATACGTTCTTAGTTGATTTTAAGGATAGGCTTTGTAATTTGGTCCTAGTAGAGACTTATGGTGTCAAATATACTATGTTTTACTTGGATCTGGTAGCTAGACATTGGTGGAGAGGTTATATTGATTATAGGCTAGCTGGATGTCCCCCATTGACTTGTATTCAGTTCTCTGATGTTTTCTTGGATAAGTATATGCCCAGTTATCTTATAAAGCATCTGGGAGACTTATTCTTGAGATTAGAGCAGGGTTTCATGACCATCTTGGAGTAATAGGCTTGGTTTCATGAGTTGTCCATGCATGCTACATCTATCTTGCCAACTAAGTGTGAGTGGATTTGGTGTTTTGTTCGAAGATTGAGACTTTATCTTCATATGGCTATAAAGAGTTTAGTTGCTACTGGCACATCTTTTATTGAGGTTTTTGATCATGCTTAAATTATAAAGTATATGCATCACGAGGCCTAAGGGAGACATCAATAAGTGGTCGCATTATCTGTGTAGTTTTAGTAGAAGTTAGAGCAGCTTATGATTCATAGGAAAAGGTCCTCAAGGTAGTGGGATAGTTCATGCCACATTTAGGCTTACGATGGGGATTAGCTTAGTTTCAGTGATCATCCTGGCCAGAGTGGTGGTCCATTTTTAAGAGAGGCATTTTCTAAGTTTTCTAGACTAGGTGGCTATTTTCGGTCAGCCAAATCTTCTAGGTATAGTGAAACCCTAGGGTGTGTTATGATTATGAGGCTTGGGTCGTGTCCCTAATTTAGGGATATTTATGTCACGACTAGAGGCTACCACTTAGTCACGACATGATGCGTAAGGTCATAAGTGACCCCAAGCTAACCCATGATTTAGTACCTACTGTGAGCATTGAATAAAATAGTAATGAAACAATATGTGCAGAAGATAAACTGATGAAATACCGCTAAGAAATACTAGAATGTTTGAACAACTAATAAAGAAATGGAAACAAGTCTAAAAATCTGACCACTAGACTGACTGTCTGAAAGCCTCTAAAATCATAAGGAGTTGATGGGACAAACCCCCAACAACTCGACTTACTAAGATAAAGAAATACCAAAATAACTGTACAAATATGTCACATCCTTGATGGATGAGGACTCACCACTACTGCTGCTGTGAAATGCTGAGCTGTTAAAGGATGGTCGGAGAATTGTGCGTCTAAACCTATGTTATAAGACAACATAGCGCAAAAGAAAAGTATGCGATCAGTACTTTGAATGTATGGGTATATAAAGTAAGGAATAACTAAAATACATGTGAAAACTGAACATGGATGTGTGAATATGTAAAATTGAGAATGCAAGACCAAGTAAATCATGAACTGAGATAATCTGTATAACATGAGTAACTAAATGTTTGATAACTGTGCCCGTGGTTATGCAAACCTAATCTGATATAGTTTGAATATTAAATTAAGACCGTGGGAGCTATTTACAAATGACATACCCCAATTTGAGCTATCGGATCCAGCCTATAACCCCAGTTGTAAGGGTGCAGTTACCTTTCCAGAGGTACCAACACATTACTAACTATGTGGATCCACAAGGGTGATGTCCTGAAGAACGAGGGTGTCATGCCTAACTGAAGAGGGACCCCTCATAATCTATAGTAGTTACATAGGTCAGTAACTTGCTGACTGCTACTAACAACTCATGCCTAACTTAGGGGGAAACCACTACCCTTGCGTTCACTCGGTGCTAAGTGTTACTCCAAAATGAATGACACTGGTATTATTATTTGTTTAACATGACATGGCACTGTATTGATAAGTGCTCATCATGAACATGATTATTTAAAAATGATAATAAAAGTCATGGTCTGACTCACTTGTTACCTGAAAATGGAAATATGTAAAAACACATAGGTATCAGGTGTTCTTAGTATGGATTGCTTATGTCTATTAAACTTGTTAAATTTTTTATGCAAGTTTCTTGGCTGCCTGTTTCACCTGGTTGGCAATGTTCATATTTTAGCTTAGCATGAATCATAATTTTGGTGATTTCGTTATGTTATATATGTAGGATCTTAATGGATAGTGAAGATAAAAGTTGGATAAATTGTTTAATATGGTCTGATGAGTTAGAGCGTTGAGTGAAATATTTTCTCGAAAAGGCATTTGAAAGTGCTGCTCAAGGAAATAAGATATTATGTCCTTGTAGAGACTGCAAGAATCAACATTGGCGTTATAGAGATGTGGTGGAGGATCACTTACCGTCTAGATGTTTTCTTCCTCGTTACACGAAATGGACATTCCATGGAGAAAGTGCTTCCTCGAGAAAGACACATCATCCAATCAATGATGATAAAGGTTCTAATATACGTGATGATATGGATGGACTACTTTACGATACATTTAGAAATGTAGAGGTTGAATCGAGGCATGGTGAAGAAGCTGGAGAGGGATTACCTGACGATTCAACTAAATTTTTTAAATTATTGGAGGAATTAAAACAACAATTATATCTTGGGTGTGAGAATTTTAGTAAGATGAGTTTTACCATTCAGTTGTTCTTGTTTAAATCATTGCATGGGTTGAGTAATGCAGCATTTTCAGATCTCTTAGTGCTGTTAAAAAAGGCCTTTCCCCTTGCTCAGATACCAGAGTCTTTCAATAAGGCTAGAAATGTAATTAGGGATTTGGGTCTTGATTATGAAAAAATACATGCATGCCCTAATGATTGCATGTTATTCTGGAAGGACAATGAGAAAGCTGAGATTTGTTCTGTATGTGGGACTTCTAGATGGAAGTGTGTTGGTGGTGCCTCAACCAATGCAAGCTCTAAATTCCTACAAAGGTTTTAAGATACTTTCCCTTAAAGACTAGGTTTTAGAGGATGTTCATGTGTCCTGAAACAGTTGTTGTAATGAAATGGCATGCTAATGAATGACCGAATGATGGAAATCTAAGGCATCCCACTGATGGCCAAGCATGGAAGGATTTTGATCGTTTGTATCCAGACTTCTCTAGAGATCCTCGTAATGTTAGGTTGGATTTCTCGAGTGATGGTTTCAATCCATTTCGAACCATTTTTATTTCTCATAGCATATGGCCTATTATGTTGATAAACTATAATTTATCGCCATGGATTTGCATGAAGTCGGAGTATCTTATGTTGTCCATGATCATTCCAGGCCCATCTTCTCCTGGAAATGATATTGATGTGTATTTGCAACCACTGCTTGATGAATTAAATGAACTATGGGAATCTAGAATAGATACTTATGATGCTGAAACCAAGCAAACATTCAAAATGCGTGCAACCTTAATGTGGACAGTTAGTGATTTTTCAACATTAGCAATGCTTTCAGGATGGAGCACTAAGGGAAAATTGGCATGCCTTACTTGCAATCATAACACATGCTCTCAATATCTCAAACATAGTCAAAAGATGTGTTATTTGGGTCATCGAAGATTTTTTCCACTTGATTATCCACTGTGAAAAGATAGGAAGTCATTTGATGGTAAGGGGGGACATAAAGCCGCACCCATTCCTTTGTCGGGTATAGATGTGCTTGAAGAGTTGCGTGAATTCAACAATGTTTTTGGAAAGGGCAAAAAGAAAAGGTCTCGAGATAATAAAGGTCCTTGGAAGAAAAGATCTATTTTCTTTGAATTGTCATATTAGTCGGGTAGAAAATTCAGGCACAATCTTGATCCAATACACATAGAAAAGAATATATGTGATAGTTTGCTTGGGACTTTATTCAAGATAGATGGAAAGTCAAAGGATCATGTAAATTATCGATATGACTTACAAGAAATAGGAATACAGGAGGAGCTACAACTGGTAGAAGATAGTAATGGAAATGTAAGTTTGGCTCAATCTTCATTCTCCATGGAACCTGGTCGAGTGACACTACTCAAACACGGTGTTACCAAGACTCTTTTGAAATAGAAAGCAAGTGATTCTAGATCCTCTTCAAAAGTTGATGAACAGGTGGAGAAGAGATTGGATGAGCTAGAAGAGAGGATGCAACAAGAATGAATATTCAAAGAGATGTCATTGAGCGAGAAGTTATAATGAACATCATTGCACAACTTTAGCATCTAAATCCAGGATTAACACTTGATCCTAATATGCTATGATTTAATGTTCATTCGTCAGGAGAAGCTCTTGCTAATCAACCAATAAGCCGTCCATATGTTGGTAGTAACAATCAAGGTCAGTTTTCATTTCTTGATCTGTTGGTAATAACAATCTGTTGGTAGAACTTCTCTTGATTTTAGTGTGTGCCTGCTGCTGATTAGTTGGTGAAAGTTTGATATTTTTGCCTTGTATTATTAGTTTGGTATTGTGCCATAAAAAAGATAAAGATTATATCTTTAAGATTATCCTCTATTTTTTGTTATATCTATTGTCAATCCACGGTTATATTCAGGTATAACCACAAAAACATTGTTGATTTTATAATTTTTACTGAAATGCGTTGGTTTTATCAATTCACGGTTCAATTCATGTGTAACTACAAAAATATCATTGATTTTGTCTTGATTTTTGTAAAAAATTTTACTGAAATATATTCACAATAAGGATTCTATTTTTGTTGTTCAATTCATAAAAAAGGAGGCATCATATTCCTTTGGAAAAAAATGTTTAGTGGATGGTGGAATTTAACCCTTTATTCTCACTAGCATATAAATACATTTCCTTATCTATTTCAACTGTCAAGAATTGGTTAATTTCACTATTCAGAAGCATCAAAGTATAAATCTTTATGTTGCCAGAAATATAAAAACCCACTTAGACTAATCTAATAAGGTATTTCTTGAGTATGCTATTATATGCCACCTTGTGTGCAACAACATTAGTGTTATTTTATCTTAAAAATACAAACCTGCAACTGCACCAAAACTAAAAAGCAGATTCCAAATGCTTTAACTATAGGACAAAGCATTCTCTTAGAGAAATAATGATCGATTATGCAATTGTAGACTCGATAAATTCTCTTATCCTCCAAAAAATGGGATTCTGCCATTGCTTAAGATTTGTTACAATGAAGACTTTAAAATACAGTCTTTATTAGCTACTTGATCTTTCTAAGTGATTTTTTGTGTGAGGTGGTTGAGCTTAAGATTCTGCCATACCCTTTTTTCTTATTTGTGTGAGGTGGTTGAGCTTTTTTTTTTTTGTGTTTTTGTTGTTGTTGAATTAGATTAGATTAGGATTTTTGGTAAATTTCCACGCATATACTCCCCTATGCTACATGCAACCCCTAGAGGCCGTGTGATTCTTTTTGGTAAATAAAACTTTTATAACCAAAAGGGTTTTGTGTACATACAAACAAACTGCCATTAGTAAATAGCTATTCTAACCTTAATTGTCCATGCATTAGCTTTCTCAATATCATACATGCTAACCCAAAGTGACCATGGGTAGTAGTAGTAGTTTTTTTTCAATTGTTTGGGTAATCTAGTGCTTAAACTTCCCCTTGAGGAGACATCTCTAATAATAAATTAGACATTCAGTTAACCATTTCTTTGTTTGTCTGGGAACACTCTTAAAACTCCTTTTTTGCTTGAGTCTTTCTATAACTTTCTGTTAATGCATTCCAGCCTTTTAATCTTGTAATTCTTCTTGAATGTTTCCTTGTCATGTTAGGTCAGGACCACATTCTTGATTTACCATTAGATCCTAATATTTTTGTGTTTTTTTTGTGTTTTTGTTGTTGTTGGAAGAGAAGGGAGGGAAGCAAGTTCAGCTATCTGAGGCTGAAATCTGACAGCTTTGTGTCAATGCTTGACAAATTTTCCTTTCTCAGCCCCTGTTAGGATCTGTGGTATGCCTAACATTGCCTATATTTGTTTTTCAGGTTTCTTGATTTATGGTTGTATGTATAGCTGTGATGGATTTTGTATAGCTTTAATGTTGAACATTTCATGTACCTGTGTTTTTTGTTGTCATATGCATGGTAAAAATTAGATGTTTCTTCTTTGAGAGGTCTATTCTTTGATGAATAAGAAAAGATATGGTTTTCAAGAATTCAAATTGCTCCTGTTTTTACCTTTAAGTGCTAATTTATATTATTTTTTCTCTTTTTATAGGTGTCCAAAATGAAGAAAGAGATGAAGAAAATGATGAAGACATTGACCTTACTTGAGAAGATTTTTGGGTTGTGGATAAATGCTCTAATATCAATAGTTTTGTGTTGAATTTTTTGAAACTTATCGCGATGAGAACTTGCTAGTATGTAAAAACTTAACTAATCATTTGGACTTGATTACATTTTACTTTTGGGTTTAAATTACTAGCTTGATGCATATTTTAAATTATGAGATTATTGATGAATGATTTTGTTTTGTGATGTGTATATATTGTGTTATAATTTATTATGTATGTAAATAAAAATTTATATTAATACTACTATTTATATAAATAGTTTCAATTTAATAACACGTGGCAATCATTGTTGCAATAGATCAATAGACCATTGCAATAATATGTAGTCAAAAAGCATTGCAATAGAATAACAAAAGTGTCGCAATAGATGCTATTGCAACAGTTTAATGTCGTCGCAATAGATGCTATTACAATAGTTTAATGTCATTGCAATAGATTCTATTGCAATGGTTATGAACCGTTGCAATAGATGAAATTAGGTGTTACAATAAGTAATGAAATAGTTGTAATAGATAGTCAAAACGCATTGCAATAGAATAACAAAAGCGTCACAATAGATGCTATTGCAATGGTTAGTAACTGTTGCAATTGAATCTATTGTGACAGTTTGTAATCGTTGCAACGGACGAAAACAGGCATCACAATAAGTCAAAAGATAACCGTCGCAATAGGTCTATCTATGGTGACGACTGTCAGAAACCGTCACCATAGCTTCACCTATGGAGACAGTTTAGATAACCATTGCAGAAACCGTTTCCATAGACCTATTGCGACGCCCACCTATGCGACGGTTGCAGAACCGTTGTGATAGGTCTATGGCAATGGTTTTTTGGTCTATTGCAACAGTTTTGCAACCGTCACCATAGATCTAATTTCTATTAGTGAGATAACTTTGTGGTCTATCATTTAAGAGATGTAGAGGTTGGAAAATTTGGGTTATTTTAATATTCCCCCCTTGGGATCATTTGTCCTCGAATGAATCTATTTGAACTAAGATACTAGAAAAGATGAGATCGTGCACTAAATACTTATGAGTTGAATCATGATTTAAATGACTGAATCTGCAATATGATGCATGGATTGAACTGAATTCATGAATATATTCTATGACATAAGGATAGTTATGTAGCTGAGATAGAAAATGAGTGAATCAATTAAAGTAAACCATTACCTCAAGATGAATCTGAATTTGGAGAGAAAAGATGGGGATACTTGGCTTGCATATCGGCTTCTGCCTCATAAGTAGTTCCCTCAACGGACTGATTTCTCCATAGAACCTTAACCAAGGGGACGTCCTTATTCCTCAACCTATGAATCTGACGGTCAAGGATCTTAACTAGGACTTCTTCATAGGAGAGACTATCTTTCATATCCAAACTCTCTAAGGGCATGACTGAAGTTGGGTCGCCAATACATTTATTTAATAAGGAAACATGAAAAACCTAATGCACTGATGCCAAATCTGTAGGTAACTCTAACTCATAAGCTACCTTCCCAAAATGGCTTAAAATTCTATATGGTCCAACATAGAGATAACTGAGTTTCCCTTTCTTTCCAAATCTCTTCACTCCTTTCATAGGAAAAAATTTCAAATAAACTAAGTCACCAACATTGAACTCAAGATCTCTTCTCCTCATAGCTGAATAAAATTTCTGACGACTTTAGGTTGTCTTCAACCTCTCTTGAATTGACAAACTTTCTCCATCACCCTAAACACTGAATATGGACCTATCAAAGCAGCCTCACCTACTTTAAACTAATTATTAGGAGATCTATATCTCCTTCTTTAGAGAGCCTCAAATGGAGCCATCTAAATACTGAAGTGATAGTTGTTGTTGTAGGAAAACTCAATAAAAGGTAAGTGGTTAGCCCATCTACCGTTAAAGTCAATAAAATAGGCCCTCAATAATCCTCTAAAGTCTCAATGGATCACTCTGCCTAACTATCTATCCGAGGATGGAAAGCTTTACTAATATGAACTTGGGTACCAGGGCCCTTCTGAAAAGCCTTCCAAAAGTGAGAGGTAAATTGAGTACCTTTATCTGAAATGATGGTCAATGGAACCCCATACAACTTTACCAATTCCCTGAGGTAGATTCTAACATAATCCTCATCTAAATACAAAGTATGAACTGGCAAAAAATAGTTTGACTTGGTCTTTCTATCTACAATGACCCAAATCGAATCATGTTAACGACGCGTATGAGAAAACCCTGTCACAAAATCCTTATTCACCACCTCCCACTTCTAAGTACAAATGATAAATTATTGAAGCATACCACTAGGCCTTTAGTGCTCAACCATAACCTGTTGACAATTTGAATACTTGGCCATAAATTCTGCAATATCTATCTTCATACCACTCCACCAATAGATTTCCCATAAATCATGGTACATATTCACTAATATTCGTTGTCTCAAAACATTAACACACAAAACACATAACCTGCCTTGACATTGAAGCACACCATCTTCCCCTTGGGAGGAAACCTCAACCTTTTGTTCCCTAACTGTCTCCTTCAACTTGACCAAAATAGGATCCCTATCTTGTTTTTCTTTTACTTCAGCCACTAATGAAGATTTCGAACTATTCTGAACCCATATACTACCTTCGGATGAATCAACCAACCAAACACCTAACCCAGTAAGCTGATGAACTTCATAGACTAACTCTTTCTTATCATCCTTAATATATGCCACACTTCCCATAAATAATTGACTAAGCAAATTAGATATTGCATTGGCCTTACCCAAGTGGTACAATACACTTATATCATAGTCCTTCAACAATTAAAGCGACCTTCCTTGACAAAGATTTAGGTATTTTTATGTGAACACATACTGTAAACTCTTATTATTCGTAAAAACATCCACATGAACCCCATAAAGGTAATGTCACCAAATCTGTAAGGCAAAAACTACAGATGACAACTCAAGGACATGGGTTGATAATTCTTCTCATAGGGTTTAATTTGTCTAGAGGCATACATTATGACCTTACCTTTTTGCATTAACACACAACCAAGACCATCTTTATAAGAATCACAATAAACTACAAATCCATCTGTGCCATCAGGTAAAGTGAAGACTAGATCAAAAGTAAGTCGAGTCTTCAATTCCTGAAAACTCTTATCACAGGAATCTAACCACTTAAATTTGACTTTTATCTGGGTTATTCAAGACATGGGAGAATAAATAGAAGAAAACCCTTCAAAAAAACATCTATAATAGCCATTTAAACCCAATAAATGATGGAAAGATGGGTCTAGGCCCGTTTCTTACTAATTTGGTATTTTGAGGATCAACTCAAATCCATCATCTGAACTGATGTGACCAAGGAATGATACTACTCTCAACAAAAAATTACACTTCCTGAACTTAGCAAATAATTAATGATCCTTAAAGGTATACAATACAACCCTCAAATGGTCTGCATGATCACCTTCACTATGAGAATAGATAAGTATGTCATCAATGAATACTATGATGAATATGTCCAAGTATTGTTTGAACACCCTATTAATCAAGTCCGTAAATAGTACAAGAGCATTGGTTAGTCCAAAATACATAACTAGAAATTCGAAGTGACCATACCGAGTTTTGAGGGCTATCTTCAGAATATCTCATTCTTTGACTCTAAGATGATGATAGTCAGATCAGAGGTCTAAAAAATTGCAAGAATGTGGATAAGCTCTTTATCTTTGAAGTAGTTGAGTCAGCAGCTTCAGGAAAAATCCATTTGAAAGGGTAACCCACTGAGGACTATTCCCTTGGAGATGAGCTAACCCACTGACGAAGGTAACCCATCTGATAGAGTTTTCTTAGAGAGCAAGGTAACACACTAGAAAAAATAACCCACTGAAAAGGGTAACCTACTGGGAAGGGTAACCCACTGGTGAGGGTAACTTCTTGCACATGTCATCTGACATCATCTTTCAGGAAGTATTAGATGGTGGAGGGGCTATGATCTCGCGTATCCTTCTTCGATCCACTAATCTACGTCGTGCTTGTTCCTAAGGTGTTCCTAGATTTCTAAGCTTCTCTTTATCGATCTAGTGAAGTAACTTTTACTTTTGGATGAATCTTTGCATTTCTACGGAGGAACGTTCATCCGTATGCTTGTGGATTCATCATTTTTGAACTCATACAATGGCTAATATTCTTTTGTTTTTCATTGGAATTCATCCCAGTAGGGATGCTCGTTGGTGTAGTTCCTTTTCTTTGGAATGCATTTGTTTTTATGGAAAGTGAAACATTGGGCTTCATAACATTTATCTTCAAGATAAAGTAGTAAATCAGGAAATTTCCAAAGTATTAAAATTTCTGACTGAGCTTGGACGTCATGTCCTGTGATTCCTACCAGATGATAAAACATAAAGGACATTATATTGCAAGAATCTTTGAAGCATCGAATCTAGTATAGTCGTGGCTGGAACCACAACATGAATCTTTTTGAAACTAGTTGGATTCGATCATAATTCCTGAAGGCATAACACTTTAAATCCATACTGATATAGTACTGATGTCGTATGTACCAGAACAACCATAGGAGTTCTTGCTGGGAGTCATCAACCAGTATAATGAACGCATAACTGAAAAGATACTCCCAATGTTCTCTAAACGACTTCAGGATGGTGTTATTGTGCCTTTTCAATATTTAAAGCTTGTAGAAAATCTGGATGTTTTGGAGGATAGATAGATCTGAAGGGTCCATCCTTTCGTTGAACAAATCTGGAGAGCAATCTGCTATTCTGGAAGATAATATTCCTGACGTGTTGATCATGAGAAACTGACTGGATAATTTTTTATTGTCTTCTTCGGTGCTGGATATCGGTAGAGATCATTAGAATAGATATCTCCTAATTCTTCATAAATGACTATGAAGAAGAGGGTGACCTTCGTTGGTTCTTCTTCCAGTGAGAAGACCGATTCAAGGTTGTCCTCTTTATTGAGAGGTATTTTAGCATGATCACCCATTTCTCCAAAGAGGTGGACAGAGTCTTTCAACTTCTTGAGTGAAGGATAGTTTGTTATAGAGTGACTAGGATTTCTGCGGATGAAGAAGCTATCAATCTTTATCTTGTTATCCATGGGGCTTTGTTATTTAAAATACCCAGTTTGATTGACTACCGTAGTCTCGTCATCTAGAGGCCTGGGTAGTTTGAATCTCCTAAACAATATCTTTCTCTTAGATTCTACCTGATAGTTTGAACAGGGGCAATCAGACTTCATACCAAAATTGTTCTCACTGTAATCAGGATTAAGAGCTGGGTTGTCCTCAATAATCTGCTTTAATATAGATCTCCTCTTGCATAGACTGTTCAAGACCTGGAAGATGGTCTAGCTCGTATCTCTGCAGAAGTTTTTTAGTAGGATTTTGGTGTTGATGGAAAAGTCTTAGACCATGAGATAATTTGTTTTATCCATAATCCTAAGTACTTTTCACTAGTCTATAAAGATTTTGGAGAATCTGGATGTGCATTCTAACAGTATCATGCATTGTTCTCTTTCAGCCATATTCTTTATCGCCATAAAAGTTTTGAAATCCGGAGGCAGGGATAGAATTGAAACAATGGTTTCCTCAGTCTCTGTTGTTGCTTATTTCCTCCTTTCTATGAATGGATCACTAGTCAACTCAACTAAATTAGAGACTAATTTAGAGACTAATAGTTCGCAGGAGTGTTTCTTTATCATAGATGGACATTCCTCCTTAGACAATTAGATTGATGGTTGTAAAGCATCTTCATTACCTTTGACACATTCACTCGCATAGAGGTCATAGTTAGGATTAGATGACTATCTACTAATGAAAGGTTGTGGTTGCCTATTAATGAAGATGTCCTCAGATGTTCCTTTCTCTATGTTGAAAGCAGATCTGGGAATATCTTTTGCAGCTGGATGATAATCATCAAGACCTTCATGACAAGCCATGGTTTTCTCCGAGGCTTGTGCTTACCTCTTCACCTTTTTTGACTTGGGACATCCTTTTAAAAAGGTTCCTTTGTCATGGCAGATGAAGCATTTGTGCTTGTCTGGATCTTTCTTCCAAAAGGATTTGGCATTTTTTCTAATCATCAGTTTTTTATCTGGCGATTTTTTCTTCCTGTCCTGTCTGAACTGTATGTACCTTTTATGCCTTGCCTGACGTCTCGAGAGCTGGGGATACCACTCTAGCTTGAGAACTAGATCATCATGTATAACATCAGAGTGAATAGATTGGGAATATTCATTCGACATGACATTTCCAAATAATGTTTTCCTTATGCCTCTCAAAAGGATGGGAGTCTGTGTGATGATATGGATCTTTTGGCATAAGCTCATCATCCTTTAGAAAAACAAGGCTCAGGTCAACTCGATTGAGGTGGATCAAGTCAGCAACCTTGTCATTATTCTTGAAAAGACATTATTTCAGATAGACCTATTCGCCATTGTAAGATTCTTCTTCAAGTATTTGTAAGAGATCATCTAAAGTGGTGTACTTTGGTTCATAGCTTGTAATCATCATATGTGTTAAATCAACTGACAGGTCTTTGTTGTCTTGCATTTGTTCTTCTGGATCATATTTTTGGGATGCTCTCTTAATAGAAGAAACTTCCGGTGTCTCGTCATATTGGGTTTCTACTTTTTGGATCCCAAGGTCACCAGATGGGGCTGTTGGAGATGGATTATGGAAGACTGGAGCATCATATGGAACCTGGATAGAACACCTTATCTTCTTTCCCTAGTTATGTGCTATCTCAACCTTTTGTGTCATAGTATCTTTCCTTATCCACATAGTATCAGACTCTTATTCATATTTTGAAGTTGAAGTGAATTGTATGGATGAATGAGGTGGATAAGGTTGGACTAACCCCTGTGAAGAATATCCATGTGGAAATATGGTAGATACTTTGGCCTTTTGTAGTATGGCATAGTCGTATTCCTTTTGCAATATGGCACAATTGTATTTTAGATTCTGGATTTCTTCTTAAAGAGAGGTTATTTCTTTCTATTGTTGGGAAAGAAAATATAGAAATAGAGTTCCTAGTGGTTATTGTTCAGACCGTATAGTCCACAACTTATCTTTAAGTGCTCTGATAAGTATGGCAGTTTGGGGAGAAGCTGAAGCAACTTCTGATCAGATAACATGTGGTAATTTTAGAGCTCGTATTAGGTTATCCTTTGCAGAGTGGTGTTCTAGTAGGTAAGCATTTGTGTGACTAGATTTAGAAAGGGGCATCATCAGTATCTGTGGATTGACCTCAGATTGAGTAGCCACTGCATTCTTTTTTTTATAGATTCTACAGTCACAGTCAGTCTTCCATGGCTAATTCCCTAAGATAGGGCATTTACGCCACATCAAATTACAACCCTTATAATTGAAGTTCTTTATCCAATCATGTTGTTTCATAATCCCAGTGAGGAACCTGAGGATGGTTCTCGGGTCCTTTACACTCGAAAGATCATTACTTAGGTTGTACCTGGAGATGTAGAAGGTAGTTCTGGGTTGCTTTTTGAGGTAGAGGTGGTCAGAATCATTAGTGGACTTGAGAGGCTGAGGATATGATCTTAACTTCTCATATTTTATAACCCATGAGGCTGGGATAATGCTAACCAATTTATCCCTAGATATGTTTCTCGGGATCTTGGTGCACTGTATGGTTCTATCGATTGTATCAATGGTCAAGAACAGGGAGTTCTTTCCACTTTGTGAATATAAGTTCATGTTATGGTTCTAGACTCACCAGGCTATTTGGCAGTGAAGAGTTTTCTGAATGGCATCTCTGTCCTGCAGAGCTTCGAAAATATAGACCTGGACCTTTAACGCCTCCATTAGTTGTGGATTAGATAATGGCATGTTGAAGTTGGGGGACATGGTGACAAATACTATACCATCATCTAGGATAATCTCTGATGTACCCAAATATACATAATGGTACTCATTGAATCTAGTATCAAGAAGAGAAAGATACGCCACAATGAATTGGCCTTTTCTTCCTTGATATGTTAGCACAATTCGCACAACACCAGTATGAAGATGGGTAAATCCAAGGCTTTTGTATTATTGTGGATAATCCTCTAGCATCTATAGTGATATGAACTATTCTTATGGAGTCACCAGAATAGGATGAAGGACAAGTGGTGCAGCATTAACATATTCCTTAACTCCTTTTGACTTTTCTTGGACCATAGAGTAGATGTTCATCCAGGAATTGCATATATTTTTGGCAATAGCTGAATAGGGGTTTTGTAAAGGTGTGGTACACATATATTTTTGTGTTGGTAGAACCTCCACTTCATATATGTAGCCAAGCATACATGATAACATCTCACTAGGAGTGATAGACATGTTTATCTTGACAAAAGGATTGTGTCGACTAAATGAGGACTCTGGGGCAAACATATTTTTGGTATTTTCTATACTATAAAGACTCGATGTATTTGTTCTAAAGTTATAAGGAAAAGACTCAATAAAATCTTTTTGTATTTATATAGACAATAGGAGTCAATTTATTTGTGTTAAAGATCTAAGGACAGGACACAACTAATATTTGTTCTAAAATCTAAGAAAGGAAACTACGACTCGATTATGTACAAGATACACTGACTCTGATAATGGAAATGAAACTATGATTCAAATATGTAAGTACTTTGATAATGATATTGTAAAATAAATACTACGAATGGATCTAAGTCTAACAACTAAGACAGAGTAAAAGTAAAAGCAAAAGAAAAAGAAAAATGTAAGGATAGCTCACGCATTTGCAATCAGCAGTGGTGTATGCAAACTCCTGCTTCCTCTCTCCCTCTGGGAGTAGGGATGGATCTAATACCAAATAGAGGGGGGACAGCGGGGCATGGAGGACTGCTAACGAAGACAGCTAGCAATAGACTACCAAACTTTCCAACATGACAGGCGGTTTACATCCATATAGGCAGCATGCCATATGAAATCAAAGCTTTAAATCAACACACCACAGTTTTCCTATGACTAAGCTACACATCCATAAGGACAGTTTTGGTGCTATTCAAATTGCTTTGGCACATCAAGAGAGAAAGGGACAGTTGATAAAGGTACGCATTTCCTTTCTTGATACAAGATTCGGAGTGTACCAATGCACAAACTTGGGCACTTTGGAAATCACACTGGATGCAGGGACAACCGTTATTACCAATTTCCCCAATTTCAACATGTCCCTTTTCGAGCCATATCTCACAAAGGCATTGAGGCTTCAATTCCAAATCCTCGAATCCCCACTGGACTATATCCCTACATTAACAACCTTATACCACCAGATAGTTTGGCAAGTCCAAAATCATAAAACAAACCTAGCCCTTCTAGGTGGCCACTACTCATTGTCCTTAACCATAGATGCCACCAAAGGAACAACCAGTGTATCAAAATCCCAAAAGATGTCTCCAAGGAATAAATCCTCATGATTCTTCCAAATTCATGGCTCAAAAGTTATGAGATAATGAAATTTCATCCTCAACATCTCCGAACACCAAAATCTATATTTGCTAGAAGACCTAACAAAGCATCTCTATCCATTCATATGTCTACCCTTGCTGACACCTTTTTAGATGTAGAGACTCAGATCTAGCAAATATATTAGGCTATATCTCTAGTGCCATGAATAAACATGAATGTATACAAAAATTTGGTCAAGATGGTCACACTGGTTTAAATACCCATTTACAGAACACTGCCTATGGGATATTGACTGTGACTGTCAGAAATTCCAAGAGGACTAATTGAATGATTCTAATGGGGAGGAAGATGAGCTAGAATGGGATGAGTATTGGGGATTCTAGAAACCCCATTACCAAAGAACTTCATATGAAGAAGAAATCAAACATCCATTCAATGTCTCTTACAGGCCCCAGAATGGCCGCCACTGGCCACTCCATCCAAAAACAAACCTCCAAATCCAACTCGAATCCTGAACCTCCAATGTTAATGATATCAGAAACCAGCTCTAGTCCTAAACATACCTTTCCACCAAACTACCCATCCATAAGGAATAACCAAAACCACACTCTAAAGTTTCCACATGTTATTCCATTTGTTAGACAAAAGAAGCCATTAAGTTGTCCAATATCAACTCAAAATGTCGTACTTATCAAAGCATTGGAAAGTAGGCTACATGATATACTATCTAAGAAATGCCTGCTAGGATACTCAATACTGCATTTTCATGACCAAGAATAAAACTAAATAGCCTCATTAGAAGTACAAATCAATCTCTTGAAATATGACTGTGCTAAACTCCAAAATGCCCAAGAAGTCATCACATTTGCCAAAATATATCCTTCCCAAGGATTAGGCCAACCCTTTTCCACATCCCCACCTCATTCATCCATACCCACACTATTTACTCCAGCTCTAAGTAATGAATAGGAGGAGTTTGATATCACAAAATTTGTATGGGAAAGGAAAGATGCCATGGCAAACCAAAAGAAAGCCAAGATAGAACAAGACTAGGTCAAAAGGATGAAGTATACCAGACAGGCTCCAAATTATGTTGATAGGATGGTCCCAAGACATGTTGCTCCAACATAGGATCTCATAGTCCAAGACAATGACTTGAGGTACAAAGGGCAGACTTACAAAGTAAAGAGTAAACAGATGAAGTATGGGAGTCCACCAGAAATTGTCTTCTAAAAAACAAAAGGTTATCTCTAGATGGATTTACAGAGAACAACTAAATCATCTCAAATAAGATGATCTATCAGTCCAATGCTACAAATTCAGAGATGCCATTCCTCAGTATTTTATCTAAAATAACCTAAAGAAGGAGTTTCAGAAAGCCGTCAATGATTTATATGTCTTTGAAACTGAGGAGAATACAGAATGTTCATCCTCTACTGATCATATAGATGTATGTTCTGATACTAGTGATGGCACTTCTCAGGATAAGAAAGATTCATCTGTTGATGCTCTAGAACATACCAAGGATTTTGATGCTGCCAAAGATACTGATGTTGTTGATGCTGAAAATCTATAGTAGAGTTCCTCAAAGAAGACTATCCAACAATATACATGAACCACTCCAAAGAACTAGAAGTATTTGAAGTTGTCGTTGACCAGGATAGGTTGACGAACGATCCAATCCCAGAAAAAAGGCTAGATTCAGGTACGCCAAAAAAGAAAACTGTGGGAACTGCATTTCACACTTTCACTCTCGATCACATCAAGATCTCAGCCTATCCTTAGAGGATCAAAGACTTATATACTTGGATGGCAGTGAAGAATCTGGGTGAATGGGATACATACATAATACTCTTAGAGTTCACATCTAGATTCTATGGAATACTCAAAGACTGGTGGAACGCTCTTGGGATTTCTAATAAGAACACCTATCTGATATCCCAAGACTTTGCCTTCAATATCAAGATCCTATATGAGGTTTTCTATAGAGACGAAGCTCTTCGAGATGAAGTGCCTATCGTTCGATAGAAATATCATCAATATCCACTTCCAAAAGATGGGAAAGATCTACTTTGATCTGGAGGGAAGATCCCATCCTGAAGTAGGCCTTCGTATCATCACTGTCAAAGATGCTAGCAGGACACACGATGATGACTATGGAGGACAAGTTCATATCCATAATCGTCCCACAGATAGGCTACATCTGGCAGGCCATCTTCCAAGCTTTGGAAAACATATGCATAAAGAGGTATGTACTAAAGCATATCATCCAAAACAATCCAGCCCTTGATCGAGCCTGAAAAAAAGATGACCTCATCTCCAAGTCCATTTTCTCGTTCCTGCACTGCAAGACAAAATAAAAAAGAAAGCTACTATTTAGGAGGTTCAAACTGCTAAGGCCTCCCTACGATAGGAGTAGGGCTAATCGATGAACCAGGTATTTCAGGTGAAGAAGTACAAAAAGTAACAATAAGAAGGATGGTGGCTTCTTCATCTGCAGAAAGCCTGGCCACTTTTCCAAAAACAATCCTCAATCCAAGAAGTCGAAGGACTCTATTCACCTCTTTGAAGAAATATTTGATCACGTGGGAATCTATCTCAGCAAAGAGGACAACCTTAAATCGGTCTTCTTACTGGAGAAAGAACTAACGGAAGAAATTCTCTTCTCTATAGAGGTATATGATGAATCAGGAAACATCAATTCCAATGATCTTTACCTGATACCCAGAAAAGGAGAAGACAACCAACACCAGGCTAGTCAAATCCTTATGCTTAACACAGTAGGATTATTATTATCTGAATTAATGGATTGCCCTCCAGATCTATTCAACCGATATGTGGATCCCTTTTATCCATCCATACTTCAAGAAAGAAGAACCTTCTATGAGCTTTAAGTGTTTATAAAGTATGGTGAATCCATCCTGAAGCCGTTCAGAGTGCACCCGGAATATCCTTTCTGCCATGTGTTTATAGCGCTAGCCAATGACTTCCCACAAGAACTCCTTTGGCTATTTTGGTATCTGTACCACCAGTACTACATTCTCATAGAGTTCAAGTGTGATGTCTTTAGGCATTTTGATCGGATCCAACCAGCTCTAAAAAGATTCATAATGTGGTTCAAGCCACGATAATAATAGATTTGATGCTTCAAAGATTCCTATGATGCAATGGTCTTCATGTTGCATCGTCCTGTAGTAATCATAGGCCACAACATCTAAGTTCAACTAGAAATTTCACTCTTTTTGAAATTTCTCATGTTTATACTTTCCCTGGAAGATGAATACTATAAAGCACAACACTTTATTTTCCAGCAGAACAGATGCATTCCAAAAGAAATTTGGCCAAAGGAATGGGGAAAGTGGAACTACACAGACGATCATACCCACTGGGATAAAGTCTGACAAGCAATAAAAAAATATCAGCTATAGTATGAAGTCACGAGAGATGAAGTCACGAACTCCATCAAAAGCATAAGGCTAAAATCTCTCCAATAGAAATGCAATGACTCATCATCTAGCATAAGGACTTACTTCACCAGATCGATGAAGAGAATCTTGGAAGGCTAAGAACACCTCAGGAAGAAGCACGACGTTGATTGGTGGATAGAAGAAGGATATGCAAGCTCATCACCACCGGCACCATCTAACATCACCTGAAAGATGACGTCAGATAACATCTATAAGAAGTTACCCTCTCTAGAGTTTTACCCTTCTCAGTAGGTTACTCTCTCTAGTGGGTTACCCTTTTCAGTGGGTTACCCTTCCATCTAAGGAAACTCTATTAGATGGGTTACCCTCGCCAGTAGGTTACCCTTTCTAGTGGTTTACCCTCATCTCCAAGAAAACCCTCTTTAGTGGGTTAACCTTTCAGATGGTCTTGTACTAAAGCTACTAACTCAACTATTTCAAAGACATGGAGCTTATCTATCTACTTGCAAGATACTTGTGAAGTTGCTGATGCACTTGCTTACAAGTTACTGACTCACCTGCTTGCACATGCTATCATATACCAACAACAATAGTGTGTTTTGTTTTTATTTTGCCCCCACATGTTAGTAGGTCCCAATGTGAATAAATATAAAGCTTATCTAGTCATATCAGATAAATTTTATCCCTCACAAAAGGATAAGACTTATCCAGTCATAACAGATAATGCCTATCTCTTAGCTGTTAGGATAGGATTATAATATTTTATTTCATGTTTATATGTAGGTATAGCTTATCTAGTAACTTTTCTTCTCCTATAAAAGAAAGTATAGGGCTTTGGTTAGAGGCAATATTCTCTCTACCCAGAGAGATTATCATTCTCTCTACCTAAAAACCTATTGTATAATTTTTTTCAATGAAAATGTTTGTTGGCTAAAATCTCTTTCTCTTGATTTGTCTCTTCCAAAGGGATGGGTACTTTGATCCTTTAAGTCAGAGTAGTGGTGTAAGGAAATACTTTGGCGAGGTACATGTTGCGACTGCAATATGGAACTCCGAAGATACTTTTCATGAATATAAAACTAAGTTGGCTTTATCCATGTGACGTAGATTTCTAAGTCCTTTCCATGTATATGAAATGAAATTTTCTTAGTCCATGCTATAGATTTTTGAAAAGATCCATTATCTGAGAAAAAACACGCAGTTATGAGGTTTGCCTTAGTACACCTTTTGTTCCATGGATGCTTAAGGGTAATAGGATAGAGAGATCCTCCGTAAGACCTGTTTATGTCATATATAGAATAGCCTTGTACTAAGGAGACAAAGGATATCATATGTTCTAAGACTGGAAAAGTCATGCCATCCCATTAAGGGTTGCGATGTCTTTGTTACAAAACCAAACCGTCTAGATATGTAGCTCGGTTTCAAGTTCATGCCATATCATTTAGGGTTGTGAAGGCTTTGTTACTGAAGTAAACCATCCTTATGGATGTGTATCTCTGTCATAGGAAAGTTGTGGTGTGTTGATTAAAAACTTTGATTTTGTATGGCATGCCACCTATATGGTCATGAATGGCCTATCATGTTGAAAAGGTTAGTCTCTGTGTCTGTGGTGTTGATGGAAGCTTTTATTTTATATGGTGTGCCTCCTACATAGTCGTGAAATTGCCTGTCACATTGGAAAGTTTGGCAGTCTATTGCTAGTCACCTGGCTACCTCCGTTGGCAATCCTCCATGCCCTGTTGTCCCCCAATCTATTTGGTATCAGAGCCAGGTTTCAATCCTATAGTTTTCTTTATTTTATTGAAAATGTTTGTTGGATAAAATCTCTTACTCTTGTTTTCTCTTTTCTGAAAGGATGGGTACTTTGACCTTTATTTCAGAGTAGTGGGGTAAGGAAATACTTCAGCATGGTTGATGTTGGGTGTATTTATGCATTCTAGTGTCACTATTCTAGTCTTTTTAGCCTTGTTTTGAGGATGATTCGTATGCTATATGAGTTGGTAATGATATAAACGTGTATCTAAGTGTCTACGTACGTGATTACAAGGTTCAAAGTGAATTCCAATCAAGTCTGTACTTAATTGAGTCATTTAGAGTTCAACCAAGGAAACTCGCATTACTAGCTTGAGATAGATGCTTGTCTAGTCGATCCCATTGGATTCTATTGTGTTTAAAGAGTTCTAAATGGTTTAAATGTGTAATTAGGGTGGAATAACTTGTTGGTAATGTGAAAAGTTCAATTTGATTAAGTGTAGATGTGGAACAATAAGTTGAAGATCAACTCGAACTAGCCTAGTCTTAGCTCTTGTTTTGATTCATCGTTATGGATATTGTGTTGTTTAAAGATTTAATTCGTATGGTGTGATTATGTAGGAATCTCTGTCATCTGAATATGTGATATGTTGATGATATAAAGGCTGGAGATATTTAAGAAATACACCACAAGACAAGGGATAGAAGGAGAGACGACCAACACTTACCTAAATTTCAAGAGGCAACTTCTAGTGAGGCATCGCAATAGTGTAATGCCCCGAAAAAAATTTCCGTTAAGATCTTGGACAAAAATGTGTTGAATTCTGTTCTTTATCGTGATTAATGATTTTTCTGTGTGTAATTTCTAGATATACGACCTGTCATCGCGTAGAGCATCGAATAAGCTTTCCAACGATATATGGATCATCTAAAACGGACACTCGAGCGATGAGTTATGATCATTCTGATCTAACCGTGAATAGTGGTGAACAGTAAATGTGCAGGAAAAAATACTGTGGCCAGGAGAATTTTAGGGTCAAATTCAAACGATCATAACTCCTTTTACATAATGATATGGGTGAGCTACTATATATCAACAGAAATCTCTGAAAGTCCTATTTCTAATGAAATTGGTTTCATCTAATTTGGCCATCGGAGAAAAAAGTTATGGTCGATCTACTTCAGCCTATCAAAACAGTCCACCAAAGGACAGATTTGACATTATTTAATTTTTAAGGGTATTTTGGTCATTCCCACTCCAATCCATCGGGGTAAACCATGGATTTAAGTCCATTAAGAGAATTCAATAGCTCATTTTTATCAAAAATTTCCTAAGGCTACAACCCCAACCCTACTACTCCAAATTTCATCCTTGTATGTCTCTTGATTGAACCGTAGAAATTTCAAATTGATTTGGGATTCGAGTTGATCATGTTAAGGGCTTCGAGAAGCACCCTTTATTTTTGTGAATAAAGTTCCGGAGTCGGAAGTTCATATTCATCTTCCATTTTTAGGTATGTGGGGCTTTGAACAAGATTATTCTTTCGATCTTGTGCCCGGTATTTTGTTGAATTACATTGACATGAGATTTTACATGTTTTACCATGAATTAGAAATATGGTTTTATATCTTATATTATTATCCATGAGCTATGGGATTATGTCATCCGATATGTGTATGATGTTGAGATGGAATTATGTCCAAAAAGTATTTGATTATGAGAGTATGATGATTTAATTTGTTAAGCCTTGATTTATACTATCATTCCACTATTTCCTTATTATGAATTTATAATTGATATTGGAAATTCTATATCCCTACTATGGGTTGATGTCTCAAGTACCTTTAAATGAGAGTTGGATGGCAAATTGAGAAATGTTGATATTGAAGTTGCAATGAGTCTTGGTATTTTTTGGATGGTTTTGATGAGTTAAATTTTTGAAAATATTATGTATTGTGTCTTCATATCCTTGTCCAAATGCCAAGTCGGTTATGGTTCAATGCATTGATACCTTGTTGATGTTGAGGAAGATTAAAATGTTTTGAGCTAAAATGTGTTGAGTTAGGAATCCACAAATTGATATGATTTGATAAATGAGAAAGAGATTTGATTTGGTTTTTATGATAGAACCTTGTGATGTTGTGGTGGATTTCTTAACGCGTTCTGAGCTTGTCGGGGAGTAATACTTACCACCGAGAGGGAAATTTGGTATTTCCACAAACCTATGTGCCACCGTAGGGTTGTTTGATGATGATATTATTGGCCAGAGAGCCTGATTGTGACTATTGCAGTTTTAAGGTCATACTCCCTGGCAAAGAGTATGACACTCCCGCCAATGGGAGTTTCAAATGGTTGTATTCCACGTAGCTCACGTGGGGTTTTCGGTTATAGGAAACTCCCCTATCCATAAGAGTCATGTTTATTGAAATACTGAGTCACTCCAAGTTTTGATGTGGTAAGTCAAGTTGCCTATGATGATCTATAATGATTTATGAGTTTTTTCTCCTACATTTCCTATCTAAGATGTTATTAGTTGCATGATTCAATGTCACTCAAGCTAGGTGTATCATTATGGTCCGTATGTACGTTTTTATGAAATTTATGATATTATTTATATTTTGCATGCGCCCCCACATACTCAGTACGTATCTTGTGCTGACCCATATATTTCTCTATGGGCTACATTCTTACCATGATGTAGGTTCAGGTACTCAGCCGTAGCTGCAACAGTGATATCCGAGTGTCGCATCTTCGTTCTTTCAGTAGTGAGTCCTCATGGTTCGAGGACCAAGTTACTAGTTTTGGTGCTGTTGTTTCGTGATCCCTTTGGTCTGTTGAGTCAGCTGGGGGTTTGTCCCAATGGCTCGTTGATTTTGTTGTATAGAGGCTATGTCAGACTAGTGTATTATTGGGTTGGTTTGTGTATAGACATTCCATATATGTATAGTCTAATGATATTCCGTGCCATGTGCGATGTGATATGATAGGTACTTATATATATATCCTTAGCGTAGCGTGTATGTTGTTTTGTTGGAACCCAAGGGTAGTGTTTTGGCTTAAAGGGTTAGATTGAGGCTAAGTGTAGCCTTGGGCACTGTGTGGCATCTCGAGATGATATTTTGGGGCATTACAAACTTGGTATTAGAGCCTAAGGTTGTGAAGAGTCCTAGGGAGTCTGACAAGCCGTGTTACGTAGAGTCTTGAGCATCGGTGTATAGCGCGCCACACCTATGATCAAGTGGTTGCAGGGCGTTCTAGAAAAAGTCGTTGCTTTCTTTCTACAAGAGTCTATCATGCTTACAACTATTTCCTTCTGCTGCTAATTCGTGCGTTCTTACGACAAAAAATGTCTCCACGTTGAGCTCGCGAAAACAACAACCAACCTCAACCCGTTGATCCATTACATGAGATAGTATCCCATGCCGAATTTTGGGAAGCTTTTCAGACGCTAGCCCAGGCAGTTACCGCCAATACTCAGGCCAACGCTCCACCTCCGCAGGAAAATAATTCGACAGCAGCATGACATTATGATTTTATACGGATGAATTTGCCAGAGTTTCATGGGTTGAGAGAAGGTGAGGACCCACAGATGTATGTTGATAAAATAAAGAAAATTACATAGATTATGCATGTGACCGAGGAAGCAAGTGTGGAGCTGGCTTTTTATCGGTTGAAGGATATTGCCTATGACTGTGTGCAGATGTGGAATAAGGGTAGAGAGGAAGATACCGCTCCGGTGACTTCGCAATTGTTCCAAGATGCTTTCTTGGATAGATTCTTTCCTCTTGAGTTACGGGAAGCTAAGATGGAGGAGTTTATGAATTTGAGACAAGGCTCCATGTCGGTTAAAGAGTATTGTCTTAAGTTTAATTAACTATCGAAGTACGCTCCCAATGTGATGGCTGACTCGAGGACTAGTATGAGCAAGTTTCTAACTGGGGTGTCGGGTTATGTAGTGAAAGAATGTAGATCTGCTATGATCAATAGGGATATTGCTAGGTTAATGATTCATGCCAAACAGATTGAGTCAGACAAGATAAAGGAAAGAGAAAGAGTAAGAGTGATTAAGAGAGTCAGATCGGAGCAACAGGGGTCTGGTCAGACTAGATTCTCTGGAGGGAGTCGCCCTCAGTTTCAGAGACGTCCATTTATACCTGCACGTTCCTCAGCTAGTGCTCTCATATATCGGGGCAGGCAGGAGCTCGGGAATAGGTCGGTACCTTCCAGGTCTCAGGATAGTGTAAGCAACCAGCCTCATCCTCCTTCGTGTGCTAAGTGTGGTAAAGACCATTTTGGGGAGTGTTATATGGGGAAGCAGGGTTGTTTTGGTTATGGAAAGTTGGGCCACTTACTTAGAGACTGCACGTATGCCAGACAACAGAGTCGTGATGCCCGTCCCCAGAGTCAGGCTACCAGTGCCCCACCTCCCGCAGCCCATCCAGTTCCTCCTCAGGGTACTTCATCTAGTACTGCTGGCAGTCAACGCCAGAATCATTTCTATGTTATACCACCTCATTAGGAGCAGGAGGACTCTCCCGATGTTGTCACTGGTATGCTCCGTATTTTCTATTTTGATGTCTATGTGTTGATGGACCCCAGTTTGAGTTTTTCTTATGTGACACCTCTGGTTGCTGTAAATTTTGAAACGGATCCTGAACTAATTTTTGAGCCTATTTTGGTTTCTACTCCGGTAGAAGAGTCTATCATTGCTAAGCGACTGTATAAGAAATGTCCCATTACTGTCTTTCATCGGGTTATGTATGCTGATTTGATTGAGCTAGATATGGTTGACTTTGATATTATTCTGGGTATGGATTGGATTCACTCATGCTATCCGTCTATTGATTGTCGTGCCCATGTGGTCAAGTTTCAGTTTCCTGATAAACCTATCCTCGAATGGTCCAAGAGTTCTGTGATTCCTAAGGGTCGTTTCATATCCTATCTCAAAGCTAGGAAGTTGATTTCCAAGGGTTGCATCCACCATTTGGTTTGGGTTAAAGACACTAAGTCTGAAACCCCAACCATTCAGTCAATTAATATTGTTAATGAGTTTCTTGATATATTTCCGGAAGATCTCCCTGGAGTACTTATTTATAGAGAGATAGAGTTCAGGATTGACCTTTTTCCCGATACTTAGCCTATTTCCATTCCTCCTTATTGCATGGCTCCCGCGGAACTTAAAGAGTTGAAGGAGCAATTGAAAGATCTTTTAGACAAAAGCTTTATCATACCTAGTGTGTCCCCGTGGGGTGCACCTGTCTTGTTTGTGCGTAATAAAGATGGTTCTTTGCCGATGTGTATTGATTACCGGCAGCTTAATAGGGTTACTATCAAGAATAAACATTTGTTTCCTTGAATTGATGATTTATTTGATCAATTGCAAGGTGCGAGCTACTTTTCAAAGATAGACCTCAGATTCGGTTATCACCAACTTAAGGTTAGGGAATGTGATATCCCCAAGATAGCCTTTCGAACCCATTACGGTTATTTTGAATTTCTAGTAATGTCTTTCGGGTTAACTAATTCTCCAGCGGGTTTCATGGATCTTATGAACCATGTATTCCGTCCATATCTGGATTTATTTGTAATAGTGTTCCTTGATGATATTCTTATTTACTCCCGAAGTGAGGGTGATCATGCAGATCATCTCTGAATCATGTTGGAAACTCTTCGAACTCATCGGTTGTATGCTATGTTCTGTAAGTGTGAGTTCTGGATGAACTCTGTAGCCTTCTTGGGTTATGTTGTTTCTTCCGAGGGTATTAGAGTTGATCCTCAAAAGATAGATGCTATAAAGATTTGGCCTAGACCTATTTCTCCTTCTGATATCCAAAGTTTCTTGGGTCTAGCTGGTTATTATTGTTATTTTGTTGAAGGGTTTTCATCTATTTCATCTCCTACGACCCGTTTGACCCAAAAAAATGTAAAGTTCCTGTGGTCCGAATCTTGCGAGCAGAGTTAACAGAAGTTGAAGACTCGACTCACTTCAACCCCTGTGTTGACTTTGCTTGACGGTGTTGATGGTTTTGTGGTGTATTGCGATACTTCCAGAGTCGGTTTAGGTTGTGTATTGATGCAAAAGGGCAAGGTTATAGCTTATGCTTCCAAGCAACTAAAGCCTCATGAGAAGAATTATCCTACCCATGACCTTGAATTAGCTGCCGTGGATTTTGCTTTGAAAATCTGGAGACATTATTTGTATAGTGTCCATGTCGATGTCTTCACGGACCATAAGAGATTGCAGTATGTATTCACCCAAAAGGAGTTGAATCTTAGGCAGAGACGATGGTTAGAACTATTGAAATATTATGATATGAGCGTGCTATATCATCCAGGCAAGGCCAATGTAGTAGCAGATGCCCTTAGTCAGAAGTCCATGGGTAGCGTAGAACATGTGGAGATTAGTAAGAAAGAGTTGGCCCGTGAGGTGCATCGTTTGGCTAAATTGGGGGTTAGGTTGTTTGGTGATGCTGAGGGTAGTATAGGAGTGTAAAGTGGTTCCAAATCCTCTTTAGTTTCGGAAGTGAAGGAGAAGCAAGACAGGGATCCTACCTTGGTCAGGTTAAAAGAGTCATTTAAAGACCAAAAGGTGGAGGTTTTCTCCTAAGGTGGAGATGGCGTTTTGAGACTCCGAGAAAGATTATCTGTTCCTGATGTTGATAACTTAAAGCAGAGGATTATGGCGGAAGCGTATGGTACGCGATACTCCATCCATCGTGGTGCTACCAAGATGTACCATGATTTGCAAGAAATCTATTGGTGGAACGGTAAGAAGAGGAACATAGCAGAATTTTTGGTGAAGTGCTCCATATGTCAACGGTTTAAAATAGAGCATCAAAGGCCCAGTGGCGTGATGCAAGAGTTTATCATTCCTACTTGGAAGTGGGAAGAAGTGAATATGGACTTCATAGTTGGTTTGCCTCCTTCTCGTCGCCATCATGATTCGATTTGGGTTGTCGTAGATCGGCTGATGAAATCAGCTCATTTCTTGCCTGTGCATTCATCGTATACAGCTGAAGATTATACTAGAATATATATTCGGGAACTCGTCAAACTTTATGGAATCCCTTTGGCTATTATTTCTGATAGAGGTACTCAGTTTACCTCTCAGTTTTGAAAATATTTCCAGAAAGGTCTCAATACCCAAATTTGTTTAAGTTCCGCTTTCCATCCACAAACAGATGGTCAGGCCGAGCGGACCATTCAGACTTTAGAAGATATGTTGAGGGCTTGTGTGCTTGATTTTAAAGATAGTTGGGATGAACACTTAGCATTAATCAAGTTTGCTTACAATAACAGTTTTCAAGCTACTATGGGAATGGCCCCGTTTGAAGCTTTGTATGGTAGAAGGCGTAGATCACCCATTGGTTGGTTTGAAGTTGGTGAGGCTGCCTTGACTAGACCGGATGCGGTGTTCGAGTCCATGGAGAAGGTTAAGTTAATTCGGGAAATGTTGAAAACCGCCCAAAGTCGTCAAAAATCATACGCAGGTGTAAGGAGGAAAGACCTTGAATTTGATGTTGGTGGTTTAGTGTACTTGAAAGTTTCACCCATGAAAGGGGTGAAGAGATTTGGGAAGAAAGGGAAACTAAGTCCCCGTTACATTGGTTCGTATAATATTGTGGATCACATTGGGAAGTTAGCGTATAAGGTTGAATTTCTCGCGGAGTTATCTAACGTCCATCCGATTTTCTATGTTTCTATGCTTAAGAAGTCTATTGGTGATTCTATTGTGATTGATCCTTATGAAAGCTTGGGTATTCAAGATAGTCTTTCTTATGAAGAGATTCCGGTTGAGGTTTTTGACTTTCAAGTTCGTAGGCTAAGAAACAAGGAAGTTCCATTGGTTAAAGTGCTTTGGCAAAATCAATCCGTGGAGAGTGCTACTCGGGAAGCCGAAGCGGATATGCGCGCCAAATATCCCCACCTCTTTCCTATGAATCCTGAGCATATCAAAGGTATCATTCTCTTTTGATTTAATCCTTATTGCTATGTTTATCTTGTCTTGTGTGTTTTCTACGATATCCAAAAAAAATTTAGAATGGAGTATATGCTTGGGCAAGGTGATTTTTCTCTATATACACATTTTCATAGTATTCTTGACCTACCTATTAACATTCAAGGAAGAATGTTTCCAAGGGGGAGATGATGTGTGCCCCGAAAAAAAAATTCGTTAAGATCTCGGACGAAAATGTGTTGAATTCTGTTCTTTATCGTTATTAATAATTTTTCTGTGTGTAATTTCTGGATATTCAAACCTTCATCGCATTTAGCATCAAATAAGATTTCCAACAATATGTAGATCATCCAAAACGGACACTCGAGCGATGAGTTATGATCATTCCGATCTAACCGTGAATAGTGGTGAAAAGTAAATGTGCAGGAAAAGAAATACTGAGGCCAGGAGAATTATAGGGTCAAATTCAAGCGATCATAACTCTTTGTACATAATTATCTGGGTGAGCTACTATATATCAACATAAATCTCTGAAAGTCCTCTTTCCAATGAAATTGGTTTCATCCAATTTGGCCATCGGAGCAAAAAGTTATGGTCGATCTACTTCAGCTTACCAAAACAGTCCACCAAAGGACAGATTTGACATTATTTGATTTTAAGGGTATTTTGGTCATTTCCACTCCAATCCATCCGGGTAAACCATGGATTTAAGTCTATTAAGAGCATTAAATAACTTATTTTTCTCCAAAATTTCCTAAGGCTCAAACCCCAACCCTACTACTCCAAATTTCATCCTTTTATGTCTCTTGATTGAACCATAGAAATTTTAAATTGATTTGGGATTCGAGTTGATCATGTTAAGGGCTTCGAGAAGCACCCTTTATTTTCATGAATAAAGTTTCGGAGTCGGAAGTTCATATTCATCTTCCATTTTTGGGTATGTGGGGCTTTGAACAAGATTATCCTTTCGATCTTGTGCCTGGTATTTTGTTGAATTACATTGACATGAGATTTTACATGTTTTACCATGAATTGGAAATATGGTTTTATATCTTATATTACTGTCCATGAGCTATGGGATTATGTCATCTGATATGTGTATGATGTTGAGATGGAATTATGTCCAAAAAGTATTTGATTATGAGAGTATGATGATTTAAGTTGTTAACCCTTGATTTATACTATCATTCCACTATTTCCTTATTTTGAATTTATAATTGATATTGGAAATTCTATATCCCTACTATGGGTTGATGTTTCAAGTACCTTTAAATGAGAGTTGGGTGGCAAATTGAGAAATGTTGATATTGAAGTTGCAATGAGTCTTGGTATTTTCCGGATGGTTTTAATGAGTTAAATTGTTGAAAATATTATGTATTGAGTCTTCATATCCTTGTCCAAATATTGAGTCGGTTATGGTTCAATGCATTGATACCTTGTTGATGTTGAGGAAGATTAAAATGTTTTGAGCTAAAATGTGTTGAGCTAGGAATCCACAAATTGATATGATTTGATAAATGAGAAAGAGATTTGATTTGGTCTTTATGATACACCCTTGTGATGTTGTGGTGAATTTCCTAACACGTTCTGAGCTTGTCGGGGAGTAGTACTTAGCACCGAGAGGGAAATTTGGTATTTCCCCAAACCTATGTGCCACCGTAGGGTTGTTTGATGATGATATTATTGGCCAGAGAGCCCGATTGTGATTATTGCAGTTTTAAGGTTGTACTCCCTGTCAAAGAGTATGACGCTCCCACCAATGGGGGTTTCAAATGTTGGTATTCCACGTAGCTCACGTGGGGTTATCGGTTATAGAAAATTCCCCTGTCCATAAGAGTCATGTTTATTGAAATACCGAGTCACTCCGAGTTTTGATGTGGTAAGTCAAGTTGCCTATGACGATCTATAATGATTTATGAGGTTTTTCTCCTACATTTCCTATCTAAGATGTTATGAGTTGCATGATTCAATGTCACTCAAGCCAGGTGTGTCATTATGGTCCGTATGTACGTTTTTATGAAATTTATGATATTATTTATATTTTGCATGCGCCCCCACATACTCAGTATGTATCTTGTACTGACCCACATATTTCTCTATGGGCTACATTCTTACCATGATGTAGGTTCAGGTACTCAACCGCATCCGCAATAGTGATATCCGAGTGTCGCATCTACGTTTCTTCAGTGGTGAGTCCTCATGGTTCAAGGATCAAGTTGCTAGTTTTGGTGCTGTTGTTTTGTGATCCCTTTGGTCTGTTAAGTCAGTTGAGGGTTTGTCCCAATGGCTCATTGATTTTACTGTATAGAGGCTATGTCAGACTAGTATATTGTTGGGTTGGTTTGTGTATAAACACTCCATATATGTACAGTCTAACGATATTTCGTGCCATGTGCGATGTGATATGATAGGTACTTATATATATATCCTTAACGTAGTGTGTATGTTATTGTGTTGGAACCCAAGGGTAGTGTTTTGGCTTAAAGGGTTAGCTTGAGGCTACGTGTAGCCTTGGGCACCGTGTGGCATCTCAGGATGATATTTCTAGGCATTACAAATAAGGTCATGGCGGGACCCCTATTTGACTCAAACCAGAAGTGCACTGCGACCCCTAGTCAAGTCAAGCATCTATTGTTCTGCAACCCCTAGTCAAGTTAAGCAAATGGTGCAACACGATCCTACTTCAAAGATGGCCAAAAATTGCAATTCAAATCCTACACGACTTGGATTTATCCTATACATATAAATAGAACATTGTACATGTTATTGATTATCTTTGGACATCTTGGAACATCAAGGAGCTTCTACTACATATTTTTTAGGTTTTACATTATTCCTTTAGCTTTCCTTTAGGTTATATCATGTATTCAACCTTTTGGATCATGATTATGACTATGCGTAGCTTGAGACCTCATTTCCAGGGTTAAAGACAAGAACATGTGTATTATTGTTTTGAATTGATTTTGTTTAATTTTCTTATCATATTTAGTTGCTTGTTCATCTTTGATTTAACTATTTGATGGATTTATCACCCAAAAAATATATCAATTGTCTACCTTTTGATCTCGAGAGAAGGAATATGGAGATAGAACATAGAGATGAACAAAGTATGGTTTGTATTCTTTTATGAAATAAGGAATTCAAATTAGTGTCTAGGACAGGGATGTACTTAGATGCCTTACTTGATTCAAAAATAGGATGATATCTTACTGAACTTAATTGGATTATTACATCCCCACTCAATGATGTAGTTGTAATGTCCAAATTAGATAAATGGTTAGAGGTCGGGAGATCATGATCATGCAATTAACCCTACGAATCAACAACCGAGATAAGCTAGTTAATGAATGAAAATCAATAAAATAATATGATTGTTCGAAGTCCTTTAACCCCGGGCTTTACTCCATTTATTGTTTCAAGACTTTACTTTATGCATTGTTTACTTTACTTGCAGTTTACAGTATTCAAAACTCTATTTTAGTTACTCTTGTATCAGTTGAATCTAAATTGTGAACAAAGATTGAAACATTGTTAGATCAAGTCCCTGTGGGATCAATACTCGGCTTTCTTGAAGTCCACTTTACTACTTGATAGACCATGTACACTTGCGTGTGCACTTGGGTGTTGTCAAGTTTTTGGCATCGTTGTAGGGGAATTGTAATTTGGCAACTATTTTATTTTTAGTTTTACTTTTTAGATTTCCTTGGTGTTTTTACCCTTGGTCTTGTTTTTGTATTTGCCAGAAACAGGTTTAAAAAGTATTAAGCTAGCAAGGGATCAGGACTTAGTTCAACCAAGCTCTGAACCTGAGCAAATTTTCCATCAATGAAGGAGAGAAGCAATCTTTCTCCCATATATTCCTTAAATCCAAGAATTTCAAGTAGTTCCTGCTCAAGTGGCTGAATAACAAGCAGCCCGCAGGACATTCAGAGAAGTGAAAATCCCACTTCCAACAAATTTGACCTCCCTAATTCAGAAGCCGGCAGATGGAGGTAATTTTGAGCTTAAACAGAATATGGTACAACTTCTAATTAGCAGTGGATAGATCACAGGGCTTTCACATGAAGATCCACAGGTCTACTTGTGAAAATTTCTTAAAATCAGTGATACATTCATTCCTATGAGGGTGAATCCAAATTATATAAGGATGACATTGTTCCCCTTTTTCACTGATTGGGGAAGCAAAAAAGTGTTTGAGTGTGGAACCAGCAAATTCAATCACATTATGGGATAATATGACCAGAAAATTCCTTATTCGATTTTTCCCATCTGGTAAGACTGCGAGACTTCACAGTGAGATAGTGTGCTTCAATAGAAGCCAGACGAGAATCTTTATCATGCTTGGGATCACTTCAAATCACTTCTTCGGGACTATCCACATCATCAACAGTCCAATGAGGTACATGCTCATACTTTTATAGAGGCCCTTAATCACAATACAAAGATTTTGCTAGATTTAGCTGCAGGTGGTCAAGATCTTGAGATGACATATGATGAGTTGTATACTTTATAGAACCACATAGCTCAAGGAAATACGGAGTGGCATTCAGACTCGAGGAGCGCTATAAAAAGAATTATAGGGGTATTGGAGGTTGACCCATTTACTGCCATATCTCCTCAGATCTCTACATTGCAAAATCAAATAAGCAGTTTAAACTTAGGAGTAGCATAGCCTGCAACCATAGTAAATACAATCCAACAAGTTGCAGGTTGGTGTAAAGTTTGCGGTAATAGTGGCCATTCAGAAGCTATGTCTGCTACAAATTTGGAATCGGTAATGTATGTAGGCAATTCTCAAAGGCCAAATTATGGTAATGCCTACAACATGAAGTGGTAGACTCAGCCGTAGAATGAACAACAATAGCAAATTCAGCAACCACAGGCACAAGGGAATCAGTCAACTAGCAACGTGGATGAGATAATAAAACAAATCTTAGCTGGTCAAGCACAAATGACTGCATATATGAAAAGACAACAGACAGAATTAAAGAACCAACAAGCATCCATAAGAAGCTTAGAGTTGTAGTTGGGGCTGTTACAAAAGACACTAAATACTAGGCCTCAAGGTGGTTTGCAAGCAGATATAAAAAGATCCAAAATAAGTAATGACAATCACTTTGAGGAGTGGTAAAGAGCTTCACGGAGCACCTTCCAAGGAAATAAAGGAGGTAGATATAGATTTGACTCCCCCACAGGTAAATGACAAAGTTGCTGAAAATTTGAAAAAGTTTGAGTACTTGAAAGAAAAAGTTGTTGAAGAAGTAAAGAAGATCCCATAACTACCCTTCCTACAAAATCATATGAAGTCAAAAAAAGGATGCTTGTTTCAAGAAGCTCTTTGAGACGTTCAGAGAACTACATATCAACCTTCTTCTTTTAGATATTTTATAGGGTACGCCCAAGTATACTAAGTACTTGAGGGATGTGGTGGCTAATAAAGTTAAACTGCGGGATGTAGAGGTGGTAGCACTCACTGAGAAGTGTAGTTTTGTGGTTACCCAAAAGATGCTAAAAAAACTTTAAAACCCTGGGAAGTTCACTCTTCTTATTTGAATTGGCAACAACGAGGTAGTGCAGGCACTTGGTGATTTAGGGGCAAGTATCAACATGATGCCCCTATCTCTGTTTAATACATTAGGTTTGGTAAAACCTATACCGAGCTCTGTATTATTGGAGTTGGTGAACGGGGCCATAGCTCGCCCAGAGGGAATTATTGATGATGTCCTCATAAAGGTTGGTAAATTTGTTATTCCTACTGACTTTATTGTTCTTGATTTTAAGGCAGATGAACAGGTACCAATTATCTTGGGGCATCCATTCTTATCAATGGGAGGAGTATTGATTGATGTAAGAGAGAGTACGCTTAAAATAAGGTTGGAGAACGAAGAGGCAGTTCTTAAAGTTTATAAATAACTTAACATACTATACCACTATAAATACTTGTGCATGATTATTGCTATTGAAGGGGATAAGTCTATGATGATCCTATTGAGTTGAGCATGTGCCATGTTCATGTAAGCTGCTATATATTTTTTGTTGCATGTGATTTCTAGAACTTGCCCGGTGTGTGTGCTAAGCGAAAGAAAGAGTGTGGGTTTAGGAGATGATATAGGCTTTTATACCTTCTTTTGACCTACCTTTGTTTATAATCCTAGTAAACCCCATTGAGCCTTTAGCTTTTTCTTTGGCAACCGCATATTGAGCCTAATCCCTTCTTCAATTAACCAGAATTTGATCCAAAATCTCCTTGGATAATTAAAGAAAAATTAATTGTGGTAAGGATTTTGAGAAACTTAAAAGAAGAAAGAGGTGAAATTAAATCCCTAAAGTGATAGTTATTGGTGTTCAAAAGAATTGTTATGTGCAGTGGTGGGGAGTTGAGTAATGAAAAGAATAAATATTTTTTCAAATTGAATGAGTTTTGCATAGAATACTTCCATCATAGTGTTAATAAATGAGCTTAATAAGATGGGGTGAAAACAAATGAATGAGGTAGAATAAAATGGAGTAATATGGTTGTTGGAGATTCATTTTAATTATATAGTCTAGTGTATTAAAGTGCTTAGGAAAGATAGTGACTATTATTCCAAAATAGTTCCTACCCATCCCTTAGCCTACATTACAACCCCAAAAAGACCTAATTGATCCTAAGTTTAGCATTCTAATATTAGTGGATCACTATACTAAGGGAAAGCCTATGGGTCATTATGCGTAACTTGTGAATTCTGTGTGAGAGTGAGCGTAAATTGATTCTTGTACCACCATGTTATAAAATGCTTTTATATGACTGATTATGGATAACTCTATTATTGTGAGGGACACATGTTTGATGAATGTGGGTGATTTGTAAGATGTCCTTGATTGAACAATATGAATGAGTTTTCCGACTAGGTGAGTCAGTTCTTGAGGCCAAGATGTGTTGGAGTAGTGTTCTTGAGCTATTAATTAGGGATAATACCCACGAACATACTTGAAGTTTAACCAAATTTCCAGTGCAGCATATTGAACTTTGCGGAGGTCCTATTACCCCCTATACTTTTTTAAGTGGAATTAATTCCCCCCGAGACTTTTTAAAATGGAATTAATCCCCCCCTCAAAACGTATACCCAATTTTTTTGGTGGAAATTATGGTACACGCGTCGTTTCTTCTCCATTTTATCACTTTTCAACATTTTTTCACCATTACAACCATATTAAATATTCCAAATTATTCCATTGAGTTTATGAAGAAAGTTTTTTCAAATAATTGAATGGAATCTTCCATTAATTTTCCATTGAAACTCGGAAGATTCAATTAGTGAGTTCCATTAATGGAAGATTCAATGAAACTCGCTAATTAAATGGAACTCACTAATTAAAAAATCAATGGAAGATTCAATTTCCATTAATGGAACTAGGAAGATTTGAAAAATTCATTAATGGAACTCGAAAGATTCAGAAAATTTAATTTCATGATTCAATTTAATGGAACTCGGAAGATTCGGAAAATTCATTAATGAAACTCGAAAGATTCAGAAAATTTAATTTCATGTATGTAGCTATTCAATCTTCCGTTAATGGAACTCGGAAGATTAAATTTCCATTAATGGAACTCGGAATTAAATTAGTGAGTTTCCGAGTTTGAATCTTCCGAATCATCCATTCAATTTCAATTAGAGAGTTCCATTAAATTTCAACTCAACAATGGAGCAATCATTGTTGAAGAAAAGAAAGAAACAAAGAAAGAAAGAAAGAAAGAAAGAAGAAAGAAGAAACAAGAAACAAGAAACAAGAAAGAAATAAAAATATAAAAGTTTAAATAATTATAAAATTAAGGGGCTGTTTGGCAAAAAAAAGAGTTTAAAACATTTTTAACACTGTTCACGCGCTCAATCCAAATGGCAGATATATGCCATTAAATTATGAAAAAAAAAGTCTGGGGGATAATAGGACCCCCGCAAAGTTCAGTGTGCTCAACTAGTAATCCGGTCAAACTTCAGGTATTTTCATGGGTATTATCCCTATTAATTATGCATACAACTTGCTTAGTGTAGAAACTTGCATTCCATGTCGTCTTTTTAGTTCTTACTTGGATGTCATGCATGTAATGGATGTGTAGACTCTCTGTATTTTATGATTCTTATAGTTAAGAGTTGTTTGAGGACGAACAAGGCTTTAAGTGTGGGGTGGTGATGTTGGGTGTATTTATGCATTCTAGTGTCACTATTCTAGTCTTTTTAGCCTTGTTTTGAGGATGATTCGTATGCTATATGAGTTGATAATGATATAAATGTGCATCTAAGTGTCCAAGTGCATGATTACAATGTTCAAAGTGAATTTCAATCAAGTTTGTACTTAATTGAGTCATTTAGAGTTCCACCGAGGAAACTAGCATTACTAGCTTGAGATAGGTGCTTGTCTAGTCGATCCCATTGGATTCTATTATATTTAAAGGGTTCCAAATAGTTTAAATGTATAATTATGAGTGGAACAACTTGTTGGTAATGTTCAAAGTTTAATTTGATTAAGTTTATAGATGGAACAATAAGTTAAAGATCAACACGAACTAGCTTAGTCTTAGCTCTTATTTTGATTCATCGTTATGGATTTGTGTTGTTTAAATCTTTAATTCGGGTGGTGTGATTATGTAGAAAGCTTTGTGAGTGGAATATGGTGATATATATATGATAAACGGCTTGAAATCCATTGGAAATACCCCACAAGACAAGGGATGAACAAAGTATGGTTTGTATTCTTTTATGAAATAAGGAATTCAAATTAGTGTCTAGGACAGGGATGTACTTAGATTCCTTACTTGATTCAAATGTAGGATGATAGATTAATGAACATAATTGGATCATTGCATCCCTTCTCAATGATTTAGTTGTAATGTCCAAATTAGGTAAACGATTAGAGGTTGGAAGACCATGATCATGCAATTAACCCTACGAATCAACAATCGAGATAAACGAGTTAATGAATGAAATTCAATAACAAAATATGATTGTTCAAATTTCTTTAACCATGGGCTTTAATCCATTGATTGTTTCAATACTTTACTTTATGCATTCTTTACTTTACTTGCAATTTACAACATTTAAAACTCTATTTTGGTTACTCTTTCATCAATTGAATCTAAATTGTGAACTAAGATTGAACCGTTGTTATATCAAGTACCCATGGGATCGATACTCGTCTTTCTTGAAGGCCACTTTACTATTTGATAGATTGCGTACACTTGCGTGTGTGCTTGGGTGCTGTCAGAGGTACTTGTTATGACTGCAACGTGGAACTCTGAAGATACTTTTAATGAATATGAAATGACGTTGGCTTTATCCACGCGACGTAGAGGTCTAAGTCCTTTCCATATATATATGAAATGAAATTGGCTTAGTTCATGACATAGCTTTTTGAAAAAATCCATTATCTTAGAAAGAACATGCAGATCTGAGATCTGCCTTAGTATACCTTTTGTCCCACAGACGCTTAAGGGCAATAGGCTAGGGAGAGCCGTTGTAAGAACCGTTTATGTCATATATGAAACATCCTTGTACTAAGGAGACAAAGTATTTCATGTGTTTTAAGACTGGCAAAGTCAACTTGAAGTTGGTCAAATAAGTCATCAATCCTTGGGAGAGGATACTTATTCTTGATTGTCACTTTGTTCAACTAACGATAGTTGATGCACATTTTGAGGGAATTGTCTTTCTTTCACACGAAGAGGACTCGATCACCCCATGAGGAAATACTAGGACTGATGAAACCCTTATCTAAGAGATCCTTCAATTGTTCTTTCAATTCCTTAAACTCGGCAGGATCCATTTTGTAAGGTGGAATAGAGATAGCCTGGGTATCTGGAAGGAGATCTATTTTGAAGTCAATTTCCCTTTCGACAGGAACTCTGGGAATATCTTTAGGAAACACATTTGGAAATTCTTTCACTACTGGAATTGACTCAAGACTCAGAGTTTCATAATTTGAGTCCTTGACTCGGATGAGATGATAAATACATCCCTTGTATATCATCATTTTTGCCTTAAGATAGGAAACAAACTGACCTTTAGGAACTGAAGTACTACTTCTCCATTCAATAATGGGATCATTAGGAAACTGGAACTGGACAATTCTATTTCTACAATCAACTGAGGCATAGCACAAGTGGAGCTAATCCATGTCGAGAATGACATTAAAATTAGTTATCTGTAACTCTACAAGGTCAACTGAGGTAACTTTCTGAGACATATGACCGGGTAATTTCTATATACTCATCTAGCTATAATAGACTTACCCACTGGGGTAGACACTAGGAAAGGTTCTACTAATATGTCGAGACTAAAACCAAAGTCCACAACTATATAAGGAGTCATAAAGGAAATTTAATCTCTAGGGTCTAACACTGCATATACATGAATATGGAAAACTCGTAACGTACCCATAACCATATACCCGAAGGGATTTCCTTTATATCGTGGCTTAGCTTTCCACACCCAAAATGTATATCACTACCTATTTTTCACTCACCCTGATGATTCTTACCATACTACCTACAGAGTGGGTTCGTGTGACCAATGTCCACACTATCCTAGGACTCAGAGCCTGGAACTCTATCACAACTATCCTGCCTAAACTTAGACACTGGTGCACTGGCTGAAGATGGCGCTAGAGCTGAAAATTTCTAGCAAAACTGTGAACGGTTATCTCCTTCTGACCTTCCCTGTGAAAGGTTAAAGCTATCTGTTCTTGCCATCTTATTCTCTCATTCTTTCTTTTTGAGCTTTTCCTCCTCAATATGTTAATCATGAACTACCAGTCTAAAAAAGTCCATCTCCTTAATCAACATGGTTGTTCTATACACCTTTACTACACTATTAGACACACCAAACACAAACTTACCTATCCTGGACCTATAATCGACCACCATCATCGGAGGATACCTCACCAACTGAGTAAACTTGAGTAAGTACTCCTTCACACTCATGTTACCTTGCTTTATATTTATGAACTCCCAAACCTTAGCCTCCTTCAACTCTAGTGGAAAGAACCTATATAAAAAGGTTATGGCAAACTCCTCCCACTCTATAGGCCCTATATCAATACCTTTGTCCTCCTTCCACTGCTTGAACCGAGTGTGAGCCACCCCTTGCAACTTGTAAGTAGCTAAGTAAGAACTTTCACTAAAAGTAACACCCATAATGTCTGTCAATTGCAGTCGTATTTATCACTGGATTGGCTGGAGCAACAACCTGCTGGTTATTTTGAGCAGCCACAAAATGGGCTAAGTCCATAAAAGTAGCCCTGAACTCAGTGTGAGAAACATGTTCTTTTAGGGAATCTTCCTGAACAGGTGGTGGTGTAGGCTGATCCCTATTCCTTCTTCCATTGTTTCTTCTGGGAGTCATTTTCTATAAAAAAAACGAAAGGACAAGTTAGAAAAGGAGTTCAATAGAGCTCATGCTCTTTTGCACGATATGAACACTGAAATAAGGGAAACTTTTCTAAAATATTTCATAGACTCTTTCCCATAAGCATAGCGTGCTTTATACCTATGCACAAGACTTTACTCAATGCGGTTTTTAGACACCCTAGGACACTTTAAAATCTTAGGCTCTGATACCAAGTTTTGTCAAGACCTGATGCTATACCCTAATCACAACACGATGCTTAAGGCCACAACTGACCCCAAGCTAACCCATGGTCTGGTACGTGCAGTGAGCATGGAATAAAATAGTAATGAAAAAATATGTTCAGAAGTTAAACTAATGAAATACTTATAAGCAATACTAGCTTGTCGAAACAACTGATAAAGAAACAAAAAAAGTCTAAAAGTCTGAACACTAGACTGACTGTTTGAAAGTCTCTATAATCATAAGGATTTGATGGGACAAGAAACCAACTAACTCTGACTAACTGAACATAAGTAAATACTAAAATAATAGTAAAAACATGTCTCATCTTTGATGGATGAAGACTCACCACTATTGCTGCTGGGAAATGCTGAGTTGTCTAAGGATGGTTGGGGAACTGTACATTCAAACCTTTGATATAAGACACCATAGTGCAAAAGAAAAGTATGTGATTAGTAATTTGAATGTACTGGTATGTTAGGTAAGAACTAATTGAAATACTTGTGGAAACTGAACATGAAGCGTGAACATATAAAATTGAGAATGCAGGACCAAGTGAATCATAAACTAAGATAATCTCTATAACATGAGTAACTAAATGTTTGATAACTATGACCTTAGTCATGAAAACCTGATCTTACATAGTCTGAATATTAAACTAAGACTGTGGGAACTAACTACAATCGAATGCCCCAATCTGAGCTATCAGGGTCCAAACTATAACGCTAGTTAGAAAGGTGTTGGTACCTTTCCAGGGGTACCAACATATGACTGATGATGTGGATCCATATGGCATGTACCAAAGGACGAGGGTGTCATGCCTAATGGACCAGGGACCCCTCATAATCTACAATGGCATCGTAGGTCTTGAACTTAGAGACTGCTCTTATTGATTCATGCCTAACTAATGGGGGAGCTGTCATCCCTGCATTCACTCGGTGCTAAGTGTTACTCCCAACTGAATGACACTGGTATTATTATTTTCTTAATATGACATGGTACTGTCCTGATAAGTTCTCAGCATGAACATGATAATTTAATCCAATAATAAAAATCATGGTCTGACTTACTTGTTTTATAAAAATAGAAACATGTAAAAATACATTGGTTTTGAGTGATCATAACCCTCCATCCCTGAATTATATGAAAGTATGATAACAATACTTAAAAACATTGGTAGGAAGTCATAATTTAGAGTCCTAAAAACATAATACATTTTAAAAAATGAATAAGATACTTGAATTTGAACATAGGTATGTGTTAAACTTGGGAGGATAACAATTTCACATGGTTTAGTTCTTAAATTGATAATTTGACATGGGATAAATTGAGTATACCATGGATAATTGAAATTTAAAGCATGAAATAACCTAATTTGCATGGGAAAACATGTTAACATGGCTTAAATTCAAATTACTAAGAACACATGGATTAAATTCATTCTTGAACCAAAAAAGAGAATTATTGGGACTCAATGGGTGGAAGGAACCCATTGATGAATACCACACATACCTGAATGTAAAAGCCTTAGATACATTTTTTGGGATTGAACTTGAACTTAAAGAACCCTGGCTGGTTTTGGGAAGAAAGAAATCACCTTTTTTTGCTCTGTGATGAATGAGTTTTGATTTATGATAGGTTTGTGTAATATTTAAACTTGATAACTATTATTTGGAGGGTTAAACGACGTAGTTTTGGCGTTAAAAGAGTGGGAAAAGACCAAATAACCCCTTAGGAATCATCTGGAAAACGTTTGGAAGCCATCCCGATGAGTTTGTCCATAACTCATAGGCTCTGGCCACGATTCATGGCTTGAGCCATCATTAGGAACCCAAATTTCATCCCCTACTGCCATGACGATGACTCCTCCTGACAACTTGTAGGGTCTAACTACAAGTCGTCATCAGATTCGTAATCACTAGCAACTTTGACAGTGTTTTAGTAATTTGGCCATAATATTTCACCCCAATATCGGATTAAGGAAAAATCAGTATTATTTGAAAGCTAATTCAGTTATCTATATGTTGGTGGGTCTTTTTTTTAGAAATCCTAGTATACCAAAATTTATACCTGTTTGAATCTAACCTTAGTTATTTTCTTCACCAGAACTTAATCGGTAAGGGATGTTTCGACTTGTCTATAACTTAGGAGATATTTGGGTTCTTAATATATGTCCAAGTCACCTTTAAAACTACCAAAACATTAGTCTTGATGCTTAAATCCTTTATTGGTCATGCTACAAGTCTTCATAATGACTCGAATGTCTGGATATTCTCATATGCTGGACTCGTAACAATTGGGTTGAATTTTTAGATTACATACTATTGTGACTATGAATCCTTCCATGTGACCCATAGCCACTGATTACGAGTCTTAGTGCGAAGTCGTAGTTACTTGGCTACAGTTGAAGGATCCACTAGAGTGATTATGAATCACTCGTGTCGACTCGTTACCTTGATTCGTAGTCATAATAATAAATTAGACCATTAAGGGAAATCTTCCATAACTTCTTTCCACAACATCAGATTAATATAAGGCTTGAAGCATTGAAAATCTAACTCCATGGTCTATCTTTTAATAGGTCAAGATCTTGGAAAATTTGGGGTATTATAATTTATCCTACAATGCAGAGTGTTTTGTTGATTAGGGTAGTGCTGCACGCAACTAGAGGTGGTATTCAGGGTCGTTTGGATGGTCCTCAAGGTTCTCCTAGAGGTCCTTAGTCAGGATGAAAAGTAAACGGTCAGGTGCCCAGCCAAGTGGCGGGCGAGGTCATTTATATGCTATATTTAGTAGATCGGAGGTAAAGTTTTCAGATTCTATTATTACAGGTACGATCTTAGTATGCCATCAATCGTATTTTTCTTTATTCGATCAGGGATACACTTATTCTTATGTGTCTACTTATTATGAAACCGTGGTTAGAGTTGTCTTGGAATTCTCTATCTGTGCCATTATGTGTATCTTCTCCCAAGAGTGATTTTTTGTAGTGGATTGGGTTTATAGATCATATCTTGTGACTGTTTGAGATTTTGATACTCAGACTGATCTTATTATATTAGATATTGTGGATTTTGATGTGATTTTGAGCATGGACTATTTACCCCCCTATCATGCATTCTTGGATTAGTTTTCCAAGACCATCACCATAGCCTTGCATGACATACCCCCAATTGTGTGACAAAGATCTTTTAGCTACACATTGATAGGGATTATTTCTTATGTTTGAGATAGGATACTTATATCGAGAGGTTGTGAGTCTTATCTTTCTTATATTCATGATGTTAGTATGGAGAGTCCATCGGTTGATTATGTTCTTATAGCTCATGATTATTTTATTTTTACCTACCGATCTACCCAGTCTTCCTCTTGAGCGTGATATTAAGTTTATTATTGATCTTGAGTCTAGCACTCAACCTATTTCTAAGGCACCTTATTATATGTCTCCCGCTGAGCTTAAATAGCTAAATTTTTATCTTCAGGATCTTGTAGGTAAGTTTTTGATTTGGCCTAATCTGTCACCATTGGGTGGATTTGTCTTGTTAGTGAAAAAAAAGGATAGTTCCTTGCATATATGTATCGATTACAAGTAGTTTAATAAGGTGATGGGAAAAGTATATATCTTATGCCTCGTATTGATGACTTATTTGACTAGATTCAAGAAGCAGTGGTGTTTCTATGATTGAGTTGAGGTTTGATTATCATCAATTGAAGATTTGGGCTGAGGACATCCCTAAAATAGCCTTTAGGACTTTCTATGGCTATTATGAGTTTGCAGTGATGTCTTTTGGGTTAACTAATGCCCCAGCCGCATTCATAAAGTCATGTTAGCAGACTTGATAGAGATAGACATGGTTTATTTTGATCTTATTCTTGGTGTGGATTGGCTCCCATTCTTGTTATGCAACCATAGATTATCGCACTCGAGTGGTGAAGTTCCAGTTTCTAGATGAGACAACCTTTGAGTGGTCAGGCAATTCAGTGTCTCCCAAGAGTCATTTCATATCTTATCTTAATGCTAGAAAGTTGATATCCAAAGGTTACATTTACCATATAGTTTGAGTTAAAGACACTAAGTTTGAGACTCCAACAATTCAGTCCGTTTGAGTGGTCAATGAGTTCCCTGATATTTTTCTAGAAGATCTCCCAGGGATCTTCCCGATAGGGAAATAGAATTTGGTATTGACCTTCTCCCAGATACTTTTCCTATTTCTATCCCTCCATATTGTATGGCTCCCACAGATCTTAAAGAGTTGAAAGATCAACTCAAAGATCTTTTAGATAAAGGTTTCATAAGGCCTAGTATTTCTCCATGGGGTGTTTCCATCCTATTCGTGCAAAAGAAAGATGGTTCTTTGTGTATGTGCATTGAATATCGTCAACTGAATAAAGTTATGGTTAAAAATAAATATCCTCTTCCTAGAATTGATGACTTGTTTGATCAACTTCAAGGTGCTAGTTATTTCTCAAAGATAGACCATAGATCCGGCTATCATCAACTTAAAGTAAGGGAGTGTGATATCCCAAAGATAGCCTTTAGAACCCGTTATGATCATTTTGAGTTTCTAGTCATGTCTTTCGGGCTAAACAATGCTCCAGTAGCTTTTATGGACCTAATGAACCAAGATTTCAAGCAATATCTAGACATATTTGTCATAGTATTCATAGATGACATTCTTGTGTACTCTCGTAGTGAGGATGACCATATAGATCACCTTAGAATTGTCTTACAAACTCATAGAGATCATAAATTATTCACCAAATTTAGTAAGTGTGAGTTTTGGCTATGATTAGTGTCCTTTCTCAGTCATATTTTTTCTGCCGATGGCATTAGAGTTGATCCCTAAAACACGGAAGCCGTAAGAAATTGGCCTAGACCTATCTCTCTGTCAGACATTAGGATTTTCTTGGGTCTAGCTAGTTATTAATGATGTTTTGTTGAAGGTTTCTCATCTATTGTATCTCCGATGTCTAGATTGACCCAAAAAAAGTTAAGTTCCAGTGGTCAGATTCCTGCGAGAAGAGTTTTCAGGAGTTGAAGACTCGACTCACTTCAGCCCCAATTTTAGCATTACCCAATGGTACGAATGGTTTTGTTGTTTATTTTGATGCCTCCAGAGTTGGTTTGGATTATGTGTTAATGTAGAGAGGTAAGGTCACAGCTTATGCCTTTAGACAGCTTAAGCCTTATGAAAAGAATTACATAACCCATGATCTTGAATTAGTTGTTGTTGTGTTTGCTTTCAAAATTTGGAGACATTATCTGTATGGTGTGCATGTTGATGTGTTCACGAACCACAAAGCTTATAGTAAGTGTTTACTCAACGGGAGTTGAATCTCTGACAAAGATGATGAAAAGACTTACTGAAGGATTATGATATGAGTGTGTTGTACCATCTAAGCAAGGCCAATGTAGTGGAAGACGTCCTTAGTAGATTGTATATGGGCAGTGTTGCTCATGTGGATAACGATAAGAAAGATTTATCTCGAGAAGTTCATTGTTTGTCTAGATTGGGTATTAGATTGGTTGATTCAGTTGAAGGAAATGTTTGGGTTCAGAGTAGTTCCAAATCTTCCCTAGTTTCAGAAGTGAAGGAGAAGCAAGATATGGATTCTAGTTTGGTCAAACTGAAAGAGTCAGTTAAAGACCAAAAGGTAGAGGTTTTTTCCCAAGGGGGAGATGGCGTGTTGAGATATTAGGGTAGATTATATATTCCTTATGTTGATGAATTGAGGAAGAAGATTATAGTAGAAGTGCATGGTACGTGTTATTCCATTCATCCAGGTGCTACCAAGATATACCGTGATTTGTAAGAAATCTACTGGTGGAATGGTATGAAGAGAGAGATAGTATATTTTGATAACTAAATGTGTAACTTGTCAATAGGTTAAGGTAGAGCATCAAAGACCTAGTGGTAGTTGCAAGAGTTTGGTATCCCCACTTGGAAGTGGGAAGAGGTAAATATAGATATTGTGATTGGTTTACCCCATTCACATCGTCATCATGATTTGGTTAGGGTTATTGTAGATAAATTAACTAAGTCAGTGCATTTCTTGCCATTTCATACGTCCTATACAACTGAGGATTATGCTATGTTGTATATCCGAGAGTTAGTCAGATTGCATTGAGTTCCCTTATCTATCATCTCGGATAGGGGTACTCAGTTTACTTCCTAGTTTTGGAGATCCTTTTAGAAGGATCTTGGTACCCAAGTCCATATTAGTTCGGCTTTCCACCTTCAGGAAGATGGTCAAGCATAGAGGACCATACAAACTCTAGAGGATATGTTAAGAGCTTGTGTTCTTGATTTCAAAGGTAGTTGGGATGAGCATTTGTCATTGATTGAATTCACGTATAATAACAATTATCATGCTAGAATTCAGATGGCTCTGTTTGAGGCTCTTTATGGGAGGAGATGTAGATCACCTATAGGTTGGTTTGAAGTCGGTGAGGCTGCTTTACTTGGGCCTGATGCAGTGTTTGAAGCTATGCAGAAAGCTAAGTTTATTAGAGAAAGGTTGAAAATAGCCCAGTGTCATCAGAAGTCATACGCAGATGTGAGAAGAAGGGATCTTGAGTTTAAGGTTGATGATTTAGTGTATCTGAAGATTTCACCCATAAAAGGGGTAAAGATATTTGGCAAGAAGGGGAAACTTAATCCTCGGTATGTTGGCCCTTATAGAATTCTGAGTCATGTTAGGAAAGTAGCTTATGAGCTTGAGTTGCCCACAGACTTGTCAGTCGTTCATCCTGTATTTCATGTCTCTATGCTTAAGAAGTGCATCGGTGACTCCACTATTGTAGTTACTTTTGAAAGCTCAGATATTCAGAACAGCCTTTCATACAAAGAGATTCCAGTTGAGATTTTAGATCATTAGATTCGTAGACTAAGGAACAAAAAAGTTCCCTTGGTCAAAGTTCTTTGGCGGAATCAGTCGGTTTAGGGCGCCACTTAGGAAGAAGAAGCAGACATACGAGACAATCACCCTTACCTCTTCTTCGCAAACTTAGATTCAGTTCTTTTCTAATCATATATTCAACGATATAGTTTCCCTCATGTAAGTTCATGCACTCACAGAATTACTCAGAAACTCAGAATGGTATAGATTTTGTTTCCAAATTTACTTCAGTTGTGCATGCTATCATATACCTTCATATTCCTCAGTATTCTTAGTCTAACTAGCAATATTCGAGGATGAATGTTTCCAAGGGGGAGATATTGTAATACCCTGTACTCTTCTTAGCTTAAGTTCGTCCCTAGAATGTTAAGAGATAGCTTCCAAAATGAATAAGTATTTATTTAGTGTGCAATTCTTCTGATTTATACCTTCCTTCGTGTGGGAAATTGAATAAGCTTTCCAACAATATAAAATTTGCCTAAATTCAATAACCGGGTGAGAAGTTATGGTTATTTTAAGTTCCAGTCGTAAAACACCATCATTTTGGTCATTAGCGCATCGCGAAGAAGGTTTAAATGAAAATTGTCAAATTCTAGTGGACCTACGCGATATTGGCGCATCGCGTACAGGTCTAAATTCCCAATTGTCCCATTACAGTGGTCCAACGCGATATTGGCGCATCGTGCCAAGTGGAAAAATGGCACAAAAAGGGGCACCGCGATGGTGGCGCATCGCGGCGACTGCCCAGTTCCCATTTGTCAATTTCCAGTGAGCCACCGTAATAGTGGCACGTCACGGTGGCCACCTAGTATGGAAAAATATGCATTTTTCAGGTCCGTTTAAAAGATTAAAAGGGGGTATTTTGGTCATTCTCCCAACCTCTAATCTGTCTTAAATAATGAATCAAACCCCTCCAAAGCACTTTACCTCCACTTTTCATCAAATCTCCCTCAAGAAAAACCCTATCTCATCAAACTTTTTCCCCAAGGAATCCAAATTCCTCCATTAATTCTCCAAAGAAATTCAAGATTTAGGATTCCCAACACAAGGGCTCTAAGAATTCATCTCCAAAGCATCAATAGGAATTCAAGATTCAAGTTTTTCATCAAAGATAATCAATTAAGGTATGTGAGGTTATGAACAAGGATACTCCTTCCATCCTTGTGCCCAAAACTTGCTTTTAATTACAAAAGTTATTTGATTTTATGTGATTTCCCATGAAATTGTAGTTAGGGTTTATACCCATTGTTGTTATTTACAAGCTTATGATATTTTCATTGTGTTAGAAGTGGAATTACATGATTATATTCATATTTTTATGCATAGTGCAGTAATTTCCAGATTTTATAAATGTACACATATTATCAAGCACGAATTTTAAGATGTTTTAACATGAGATGATGCATGGGTCATTAAGCCCGTATTAAAGATTTCAATTTCAAGATCGCTTGTGCTATAAGCACCTTATTATAAGATTATTCTCAGATTATTGATAAAGGTTTGACCTTTTGCTCTCAGAATAGATATGAAATCCACTTTACAAATTTAGATTACAGATTTAGCTTTACACAATTATAGTTGGTTTTCATTACAAACCATTAGACTATTTTAAAAGTGGATTTTTATCAGAATGAGCATATAGATATTGTTTTGGGAGTAGTATTCAGCATCGAGATGGGTACGTTACTACGGTTTCATATCCCAGAACTACATGCCAGCATAGGATTTAGAATATTCCCACTTCTACGTGGATGACATATATGTGATCACTCAGATAGGTTATACTCCCTGGCAAGAGTATGACTCATCTCCCCAATGTGAGGATGTTCCTCTTTAAGGAGAAAAATACATTGGACTCCATGAATTCTCACATGGTTTATGTTGGTTAGAAGAACCTCCCTTATAGATAAACCTTCACATACAAGATAAAGTATTTTTTCCAAATTTTAGAAACTAAATGTAAAGGCTCACAAGCTTACTCAGATATTATTTTACTTGATATTTCAGTTACAGAATTACAGTTTTTAGTTTTCAAACATAAAGAGATGAGCCCTTTTCACTTAGTCTATGTTATTTAAGAATAATAATATAATACAAATTTCAGAACTAAGGGTAATGGCTCACAAGATTCATAATATATGCTTTATTGTTCATGATTTATGATATTCAGTTTTTAGATTACTCAAGCCTATATGAGTCATTTACCTTTAGCATGCATTGTTTTATGAATTATGATGATATTGTTTACTTATTGTATTCACTCTTATATACTCAGTACATCCTCAAAGTACTGATCCACATATATGTCTATGTGCAACATTGTCTCATAATGTAGGTTCAGGTGCTCAGTCTCAGCAGCGTGAGTTATTGTCGAGCATCTCATCTACATTTCAGCAGTTGGTGAGTCCTCATAGTTCGGGGACTTAGTTATTCAGATTTTTAGTCTATTAGTAGATACTTTAGCATTAATTTCAGATAGTTCGAGTTAGTTGGGGCCTATCTCAGTGACTCTCTAATTTCAGTTAGTAGAGGCTGTCGGACTACCAGATTTTGTGTTTAGATTTTGTTTCAGTATTCAGATTTTCAGTGTTTGCTTTATTAGACTGATGAGATTAGTATTATCAGGTATACTCAGATAGTTCAGATAGTTTTCTGCATTCACTATGATCTTACATTCATATTTCCCCTATTTTGAGATTCAGATTTAGCAGAAAGCAGTCAGGGTTAGCTCAGGACTACTTGTAGTTCGGAGCACCGTGTGGCATCCCGGGAATCAGATTTTGGGGCGTTACATCTATTTTACTTATTGCATTCACCCTCACTTACTAAGTACATTCCAATGTACTGATCCATATATATGGATATGTGCTACATTGCCTTACCCTCTCAATACGATCGGTTTCCACTACTCGTATCCAAGCCTCAACCCTTGGATCAAACACTATCTAGTATAGGATTCATCCAACCAAGTCGTAACCATAACATACGATCCGTATCCATAAACTGTATCCCTGGAAAAATGAAATACCAGGAGGATCAAATACTACCCACCATATGAGACCCTGATATGACTCTTATCAAGCCCTATGGCTCACACCCCTAAGTCGTACCCACTCTAGTGACCTAAACCATCCCACCAACTAACACTGGTCAGCATACAATAGGAACATACCACTCGTACCCCAATATACGGCTCGTACCCATGAGTTGTATTGGGTCTATAGAATAGAAATTCCATGAAATTTTCTAAGGGTCAAAACCTAGGATGTTTCAGTGTCCCCCACTAAAAACATTCATCCCTGAATGATGGACAAGGTAGGGGTAACCACACATAGAGTCATTTGCATTATCAAACATCTTTTTTAACAAAGTTTGAAAACAAAAAGGCAAAGATGTTAATCTTTCCTTTATCAAACCCAGAAAATAAAGATTTGTTTAAGACAAATACCTTCCACACAAATCCCTGGAGCAGAAAACAAACGTGGATACTTGGACTTCATGTCCTCTTCTGCTTCCCAAGTAGCTTCTTCCACATTATGATTCCACCATAGAACCTTAACCTAAGCCACATCGTTGGTCCGTAATAGACGAACTTTCCTATCTAATATCTCAACCGGGGCCTCTTCATAAGACAGAGAATCTGAAATACCCAATCCTTCCAAAGGAAAAAACAAAGAAGGATCACTAATGCACTTCATCATAATAGAAACATGAAAGACCGGATGAACCAAACATAAGCTAGATGGAAAATCCAACTCATAAGAAACATTACCAACTCTTCGCAAAATCACATAAGGACCAAAATACCGAGTACTGAGTTTCCTCTTTTTGCCAAACCGTACCAATTCCTTCATGGGAGACACCATGAGGAATACCCTATCCCCGACCTCAAACTCCAAGTCTCAACGTCTAACATCACATAGGACTCTTGGTGACGTTGGGCAGCTTTAAGCCTATCCCGAATCACCTTGACCTTCTTCATCGCTTGACAAACTAAATCTTGGCCAAACATGTCTTCCTCCCAAGCTCAAACCAACCAATAGGAGATCTACACCTCCTACCATATGATGCCTCGAAAAGAGCTATACTAATACTTAAATGATAGCTATTATTGAAAGTAAACTCCACTAAAGGTAGATGCTCAACCCAATTGCCACCAGAGTCAATCACACATACCTGAGGCATATCATCTAATGTATGAATAGTTCTCTCCGCTTGGCCATCCGACTGCGAATTAAAAATAGTACTCAGATTAACCTTAGTCCCCAACCTTTTCTGGAAAGACCTCCAGCAGTAAGATGTAAACTGCATATCATGATCAGAAATAATCGAAATAGGCACCCCATGCAGCTTCACAATCTCCTGAAGATACAGCTTTGCATAATCCTCCACCAAAAATATAGTGCACACTGACAAGAAGTGAGAAGACTTAGTCATCCTATCCATGATGACCCAAATTGAATCGTACTAATTTCGAGACCGAGGAACACCGGTAATAAAGTCCATATTGATCACTTCCCACATCCATTTGGGCAAATCAATTTCTTGATACAACCCCCCTGGCCTCATGTGCTCAACCTTAACCTGTTGACACACCATACACTTGGCCACAAAATCTTTCACATCTTTCTTTATGCCATTCCACCACTAGCTATCCTTAAGATCATGATACTTCTTTGTTGAGTCGGGATGAACAACATAGTGCGACTCATCCTCCTCATCCAAAACCCTTTGTTGCAACCCGTTGATATCTTGAACACACAACCTTCCTTGGTACCGCAAAGTACCATCACCACTGATCTCAAACACCAGTTACTTTTTCCCATTAATTTTACTCTTGATTTTCTTCAAGACAGGGTCTAGCACTTGCTTCTCCTTAATGTCCGAACCAAGAGACGATTGAATCACTTCTTACACCATCACACTACCATTCTTGGAGTCCAATAGACGAACTCAAAGATTAGCCTAGTGGTGACTGTCTTTCACCAATTCTCGCTTTCCTTCCTCCACATGAGCCAAACATTCCATAGACAAACTGTCTAGGAGCATCAGCAACAACGTTAGTCTTACCTGGGAGGTAGTGACGACTCATATCATAGTCCTTAAAAATCTCAAGCTATCTCCTCTGCCTAAGATTAAGCTCTTTCTGGGTGAACACGTAATAAAGACTCTTATGATCATAAAAGATATCCACATGAACTCCATACAAATACTACTGCCACCATATTTTTAAAGCAAACACAACTGCCAACAACTCCAAATAATGAGTAGGATAATTCCTCTCATATTCCTTCAACTACCTGGAAGCATAGGCAATCACCTTTTCATGCTGCATCAACACACAACCAAGACCTACCCGAGATGCATCACAATAAACCATGAACCTATAATTTCTTTACAACAAGGTCAGGATTGGAGCCGAAATCAACTCATCCTTCAACTTCCCAGAACTTCCTTCACAAGTATTCGACCAAGAAAACTTAACCTTCTTATGAGTTAACTTAGTCAAAGGACCGGCTATCAAAGAAAAGTGTTCCAAAAACCGCCCATAATACCCAGCTAAACTCAAGAAGCTTCGGATATCGAATGGAGTCATGGGCCTAGGCCACTTTTTCACCACAACAACCTTTTGAGGATCAACCATTATCCCTTTACTAGAAATAATATACCCAAGAAAGTCACAGTGTTCAACCAAAACTCACACTTAGAGAAATTAGCATACAACTATTGTTTCTTTAAGGTATGCAACACCATAAGGAGGTGATCAGCATGATCCACCTTGCTCTTCGAATAAACCAGAATGTCATCAATGAACACAATGATGAAAAGATCCAAATACTGCTGGAACACCCTGTTCATCAAGTCCATAAATACTGCCAGAGCATTAGTCAACACAAATAACATCACAAAGAACTCAAAATGCCCATACTGAGTACGAAAAGTCATCTTAGGAATATCCAACTACCTAATCTTAAGTTGATAGTACCCAGACCAAACATCTATCTTAGAGAAGAACGTGGCACCTTGCAACTTGTCAAACAAGTCATATATCTAAGAAAGAGGATACTTGTTCTTGACCATTACCTTATTCAGTTTCCTGTAGTCAATGCACATCTGAAGGAAACCATCTTTCTTGCGCACAAACAACACCGATACACCCCAAGGAGATACACTAGGAAAAATAAACCCCTTTTCTAGAAGATCCTTAAGTTTCTCTTTAAGTTCCCTCAACACGGACAAAGCCATTATATACAGAGGAATAGAAATTGAATGAGTGTCCAGAAGAAATCAATACCAAAATCTATTTCCCTATCCGGAGGATCACCGGGAAGGTCATCCAAAAAGTATTTTGGAAACTCATTAACCACAGGGACCGAAGACAAAGTAAGATGTTCTGTGTTAGATTCTTTAACCCGGACCAAGTGATAAAGACACCCTTTAAAGATTAACCTCCGAGCTCTAAGATAAGAAATAAGCCTCCCCCTAGGATCTAAAGAAACACCCTCCCATTCTATAATTGGTTCACCAAGGAACCTAAAGATAACCTTATGGGTCCGATAATCTAAGGACGCATAACAAGAGTGTAACTAGTCCATACCTAAAATTACATCAAAATCTACCATATCTAATTCAAACAGATCCACCAAGGTTGCTTTCCACCCACAGATACCATACACCCCTTATAGACTCTCTTAGCAATAATTGAGTCACCTGCTGGGGTAAAAATAAAAAAATAATTTGAAATAACTTCTTGATTGAAACCAAAAGATAAAGCCACATAAGGAGTTATATAACAAAGAGTATACCCCGGATCAAGAAAATAATATGAGTCACGACAGGAAATCTGTAACGTACTAATAACAACATCAGGCGATGCCTCGTATTCCTGTTCGGGCACTAAAGTACACAACCTGTTCTGACCAACACTAGAACCAGGAGCATTAACAGAAGTTGATGCTACACCACCAGGTATAGGAGTAGGAGATAAAGCCACTGGAATCTTATTTTCCCCCGTAGAAACCTTATTAATTGGACAATCCCTGAGCCGATCGCCTGCCTGGCCACACTTGAAGCATTTGTCCCTTGTTTCTTCACAATAACCCCAATGGGTATGACCACAGAATCAATAAAAAAGACATGAAGAAACTAACTAACCTTCGCTCACCTGAGATTGGTCAACCTGTGCCAGAGAATTACCACCACCTTGATAACATCTGTCTCCTGACTGGTAAGGAGCACTAGAAAAAAAACCTTAACTTCCCCACTTATTTTTTTGCCACTAGCCACTATCTCTACCACCATGCTCCTCTTTTCCTTTCTTTCCTCAAACTCTTCCTGCCTCATTTTTTTATTCTCAGCCAGCTGCATATAAATAGTCAACCTCGAGATGTCCATATATTTAATTAATAAGGAAGTCTTGCTCTCTAGAATCAAATCTCTATTCAACCCAGAAGAGAACATCCTTATTCTCGACCTCATATCAGCCACCAAATCAGGAGCATACCTTGATAGTTGATAGAACTTCAAAGCATATTCCTTTATAGATATTTTCCACTGCCTGAGGTTCACAAACTCCTCCTTTTTAGCTTCCCTCAACTCTTGAGAAAAGAACCGATCCAAGAAGGCATTAGAAAAGGCCTCCCATAACCCTTCCTTCTTAGTATCACCTTTATCCCTATCCCACTCCTTATACCACTCTTAAGCAATAGCCTTGAGCTTATAAGGTGTAAGGTTAACCCTCTCTACATTTGTAGCCTGAATCACCCAAAAGATCTTTTCTATCTTATCTAAGAAGCCCTGTGCATCTTTATCCACCTTTACTCCAGTAAAAGTAGAAGGACCCATCTACATAAATTGACCAACCCTTGTGGCCTCAACAGAAAAAGCACCAGTCATACCCCACTCAGCTTGAGCAACAACTAGTTGGGCAATAACATGAATAGACTGACAAAATTCTATGTTTGTCATATTGCCCTGAGGGGCCTAAGGAGAACTAGACAGAATAGTAGAAACCCCAGCACTATCAGGAATAGGACCATGAGATCGAAGATGTACTCCAAAAATAGGACGTACCTCTTTAGCATTATCCCCAGATGGGACCAAAGAATTTCCTTGTGTTCCAAATCTAGGAGGCATGATCTGAAAGACAAGCAAACAAGGATTAGAGAGGATTCCAGGATTGAGAACTCAAGCTTAAAGATAGAACACCAAGAAAGTGAAACATTCCTAAATGTCTTGTAGCCTCTCTCTTATAAGTGTGGTGCACTTCACACCCCTAGAAGAGTCTCTACTAGACATGGCTTTGTTGACTTCCCAGCTGACCATGATCTTAGGCTTTGATACCAACTTGACATGACTCGCCCTGGGGCCTTGTTGTAATAGGCATACCAAGTTCGACCACGACCAGAGACCACACCCCTGTTACCCAACCCATCCTCCAGTCACCTACCCTGAGTTGGTTGAATTCTGAGCATGAAACATACTAGTGTAAAAGCTCACACAAAGACCCTGGGAATAGATCACAATCGCGACCAACCCAACCGAGTCCAACCATCTCATACCAATTTTCTGACCATACCAAACAACACCAAATAAATTCATAAACCAGGCCATAACCAAAAGAATAAAAAAAATTATTTAATTAATGCCAAAATATAATGTGATGGAACAACCAACAATATCGTCCAAGAGTGTAAGCCCCAATACCAATACTGATGCCAAGACAAAAACCAATGTCGATCCCACCCATTCAGACCCCTAGAAGTACCACAAAGCCTCTATAAAAAAAGTAAATAAATTTGGTTGGGACATGCTCCCAACCACGGCCAATACCAATATCCAAAATAAAGTCAAAATGTCTAACAATATTCATAACATAAAATGATGCCTTCCAAAAGGATGGAAGCTCACCACTTCAGTCCAAATATTATCCCTGAGTTAATCACTATGTAGGATTAGTCAAACAACTGGTTTTTCTATAACGTGGGTATACAGTCGCCAGTAGATGGCTTAGGGAGTGAACGCTAGCATGAATCACAGGATAAGGATAAAATAATGTCAATTATAAAATTAAGTAAATCTATCCATAATGCATACAACCATACATATATAAAAGTGTTGGGAAAGGGGATCCGGTTTTAGCATGCATTTAAAACCTTTACCTGGGTTGTGTAGCTTGGCAAACCTAAACCACTCATAGGCTATATGGGTTCAGCTACCCCTGCTGAAAGAAACCCAGTGCATATAGCCTCACGACCAGAGAAGTAACCCATGGGATGTCTATTTCATCCCCCAATAGTGTGACATCATGCACAAGGTCCACTAAGACCAATCCTCATATCAGCAAATATGAGTTTCCAATTTTGGTCCTCTCGAGACTGCCACCTTCCACGGCTTTTCTACACACCCTCCATTAATGTCCATTTAAAACCATTTCCAAATGAATAACCAATCCATTTACCATTTTATTAACCAAGGAAATATTGCCAGTATCGTCATACCACCCCTTACTTGCAAGTAATATCCATAGGTAAACCATTTAGGTTGAGTGAACTTTTAAGTACCCTTACATATACCATATTAAACCACTTTGGAGACTTACATGTTCCCCACAAGCATAATCATTTAACCTTTAACCTTTGCAAACCATTTAAACCATGTATAATTCCTTTACCAAGTTTAAAACATGATATAGTTCCATTAAAAGAAGTCAATGCAATGAACATATCTTTATAAGTATTTTATCAAATATTCAATGCAATGAACATATCTTTGTAAGTATTTTATCAAACACATTGAGGCATAATATAACCAAAACCAATTCCAAAGACCATTAAACCATTACCATACCATCCAATTGTCCAAATCCACCATTAATGCATATAAAATCATAATTAAAAACATAAGAAACCATAATCAAGCATTTAATATCAAAAACCCCAAATAATAGTTGAAAACCATAATCATGAAATAATAAAACCATGAAATCAATCATATAAACCTGGTCTTTAGTTGAAATTACAATTAGGAAAGAGAATTATACCTTATACCGGAGAATTGATGAAAAGAAATCACCAAGACAAGCCCCAAAGAAATCCTCCAATGAAACCCTAGCCTTCTTGCCCCAAAAGCTCTTGAGAGAATTATGGAGTATTTTGGAATAGTTTCTAAGTGTTAATGAATAGAATAATAAGGTAAATAACCTCCTAAGAGTATTAAAAGTCGTGGGTCCTATTTAGGGTAAGTAGAGAAATGTCCAAAATACCCCCACTTAAATCCCTTAAAAACCCATCAAGGGATACGACTGACCCATACGAGTCATACCCTCTCAATACAATCAGTTTCCACCACTCGTATCCAAGCCTCAACCCTTGGACCTAACATTGTTTGATATATGACTAATCCAACTAAGTCGTAACCACAAAATACAATCCATAACCATAACCCGTATCCCTAGCAGAATGAAATACAAGGAGGACCAAATAATGTCCACCATACGAGTCCCCGATACGACTCATACCAACCTCCACAGCTCATACCTCTAAGTCGTACCCATTACAGTGACCATAACTAACCCACTAACACATACTGGTCAGTAAAAGATAGGACCATACCACTTGTACCCCAACATACGGCTCATACCCATAAGTTGTATTGGGTCCGGGGAACGAAAATTCCAGGAAATTTTCAAAGGGTCAAAACCCAAGATGTTTCACTTAACCTCAACAAAATAGTAGTCGATAAGTAAGATCGTAATTTATCAAATTAACGGTTTTTCTCAACCCCTTCTCCTCCAATTACATTCACACCTTTCCCCAACATAACCCAGGTAGTCCCCAATATATAAACATAAAATATTTCCCAAAATGGCCCCAAATATCCTTTATTATAGAAACAAAATATCGAACTCACCAGCCCTATACTTTTTGACAATAATTTATACACAATTCTCCACCAAAATATGTATATATGAAGGGGGGATGGAAAGTTACCTTACCTTAGTTTATTTGTGATCTTTTATTTCCTTAACTTCTATCTCACAAATATCTTAATTCCTTCAAACACAAATCAAAGGAGAAGTGAAAAATCTCTTAATAACAAATAAAAATGGGATAGCCAAACTTACAAAGGGTTTTCCTATGATTTAAACATGAAGAACATAATCCCTTACAAAGGGGTTTCCTATGATTTAAACATGAAGAACATAATCCCCATAATCTCCTTAAGATAAGATCATAATTTCTTCACATACCTTTAGATTGGATGAAAGAGAAATACAAAGGACCCTAGTGGAATTTTTTGGTTGTTGTAGTTACTAGAGAGAGCAAGAGAGAAAACCCTAGAAAGGTGATTTTTGTCAAAGTTATAATAGACTAAATGATCTAAGCCTTAACCCATTTAAAACGGACCTTTTTTCTTTGATATATTTTCCCATTTTTGGATTTAAAATATCACGTAGGCGATGCAACTACGTATCCATCTAACTTGGGCATTGATGGACTCAAACTAGCAGGGCCTTGGTTGCCCACTCTTGTCCTATTGTTTTACTTTAGTTTGGAGTAGATTGTCAATTAGACGATGGGTGTATTTGTCCCTATAATCTTATCAAAATGGTTTTAGTAGGCGATTCACCCACTTGGTTCTTAGGTTGGTTAATAAGACAAAGTAGGTGATATACCTACATATCATCTACTAGCTTAATTAAAGTCAAGCATGCAACTCACTCATTTTATTTCATATTCTATATCTTAATCCCTTTACTTTAATTTAAATCTTTTATACACTTGGATATTTTAAACCTTAAGGAAAATACCACATTATTACTCGCATTTATATTATTTCATTGGGGTTAACATGGTCGTATACATAGTGAAATATTTGTGTTGTTATAATATCCTTTATATCTATTTCAAACCATCACTAATCACTTGAGAAACATGGTCCCTTTACCTATATAACAAGGCTACCTCAAATCCCACATAAATAAAAGTATACGCAAAATATGGTGTGTTACATCCTCTTCCCTTCCATGAAAGAGCATTTGTCCTCAAATATTAGCATGATTAGCTATAGCCTAAACAAGTTCAAGCCTATGTTTATTTGACGCGACCTGAACCAGGGCCTCATCGTAATGGGCATCCTAAGTCCAACCGGGACTGGAGATCATCCCTATTACCGAACCCAACCAGCCTACGCATATCTGAGTCGGATGAATTCCAAACATATAACAAGATATCATTATTGTGAGATCCAAGACTCTGGGATAAGTCTATAACCATGACCACCCAAATGATCCCAACAGTCTGATACCAACCAATAACAAATACCAAACATAACTGTAATCCAGAACCATAACCATATGAATTCTAAAACAATTATATAATCCCATAATGAAAGAGGATGGAACAACCAACAATACAGTCAACCGTTATCAGCCCCTATACCAATACCAATACTAATGCTATCACCAATACTGATTTCGCCCATACCTACCCATAGTAGTTCCATAAAAGCCTCTAACTAAAAGAAAACCAATATTTGGTTGGGACATGCCCCTAACCATAGCCAAAACCAATATCCATAAAATTACCAAAGTATATGAAAATGTCTATAACATTAAATGGAGCCTTCCAGAAAGATGAAAGCTCACCACTTCAATCCAAAATTTGATCACTATGCGGGAAGAGTAGAACAGGCAGTTCATGCATCCTGTGGGGATACAATCGCCCGAAGATAGGTTAGCGGGTGAACGCTAATATAAACTCAGGATAAGGATAAAATAATGCCATCCAGTAAAACCAAGTAAGCCAACCATATGCATACAAACCATACATATATGTATATATAACCATACTGGGAAAAGAAACTGGGTTTAGCATACATTTGAGAACATTAACCTGGGTATGTGTAGCTTAACTGTCCTTAACCACCCCATAGGTTATATGGGTCCTGTGTAACCCCCTGAATGGGCCCCAATGTATGTAGCCACATGAACTGGAGATACCATAAGAGTAGGGGATCCCAAGTACCCTTAGCTATCCATGATACATATGTACAGTGTACTTAGAGGATTCCCGCATACTCATAGTATCATATATGGTCTCCATTACCAACACCTCATGTCGGCAAACATGAGTTTCCATGTTCATTCATTGAACTACAACCTTTACGGTTAGCTATCACACCTCGCCATTATTTCCCAATTAAAACCATATTCAACAAACCATCCATTGTTCCATTTATTATTAACCAATGCTATTAAAAATGGTATCATCATACCGACTTTAACTTGCAAGTATTTTCATTAGCCAAAGCTTTTAAAGTAAAGGGATTTCTGTGTACCCATTTACCAAGTTAACTTATAGGAATCACATGTACCCTACAAGTGTTTCATCATGTTTGCTTGTGGGAGTCCAAGTACCCCACAAGTTGTCCATTAACATGTTTATTTGGGGGATTCCATTGTACCCCACAAGGATATTAAATTAAAACCAAACCATTCTATTTAACCATTCCAAACCATTTAGAGTTCCATTACCAAGTTCAAACCATGCAATAGTTCTACTAAAAATCTAATAATATAGTAAAAGAATTGTCATAGGCATTTTATCAAACATCTTGGGGGCATAGTATTTCCAAACCCAAAACCGATTACCATGTGGCCATTCCCATGAAACCAATTATCCAAAACCACCATTAAAGCATGTAATAACATAATTAAAACATGGGAAAACCATAACCAAGCATTTATAATAAAAAACCCAACACATATTTGAAAACCCTAAAACCATACAATAAATCATGCCATGAAAAAACTGTATAAAACCATGCCTTTAGTTGGAACCAACAATGACGGAAGAGTACATGCCTTAATTGAGAAGATAATAGAGATAAATCACCAACACAAACCCCAAATTAATCCATAAGATGAAACCCTAACTTTTTTTCCTAAGAACTTTAGGAGGATTAGAGAGTGTTTTCTAAGTGTTAATGAATAGAATAATATGGCAAATAACCTCCCAAGTGAGTTAAAAGTGGTGGGGCCTTATTAGGTTAGTGGGGAAATGATCGAATTGCCCTCACTTAAACTGCATAAAAATTCCATCATAGGGTATGACTACCCCATACGAATCGTACCCCCTCTATACGAGTGGTACCCACTACTCGTACCTAAGGCCTCCCCATTGGACCCAATACTTTCCAAGGTATGACTCACCCAAACCAAATCGTACCCATGTAAACAACTAGTACCCTTGACCCGTACCCCTGGAAGAGTAGAATCATAAGATGTTTGAACACTGTCCACTATATGAATCCATGGTATGACTTGTACCCTGGCTTATGGCACATAGTAATCCACTCGTACTCAGATCTAAGTTAAGTTTCCAAGTCTAAGATTAAATAAAGGAAATAACCAAACCCAACAACCTGTATCCACCAATACGACTCATACCCACCAAGTTGTATCCATTCCAAGAACTAAATTAAACCCACCATCCAACACTGGTCAGCATACGACCAACCCATGTAACTCGTAACCCAGTGTACGACTCATTCCCTCTAGTCGTAACTTGCCTAAAAGCTAGAAATCTAGGAAATTTTCTAAGGGTCAAAAATCGAGGGTGTTATCATCTCGCCTACTCGGAACATTCATCTTCGAATAACGAACAAGGTACGGTAACCACAAGAATAATTCATTTGTATTATCAAATATCATTCCAACCTTTAACCAAGTTAGAAAATAAAGATGCAAAGATATTAATCTTTCCTTTAACAAAGTTTGAAAACAAATGTATGTTGAAGAAGACATACCTTCTGCATGAATCCCAGGAGCAAAAAACAAATGCGAATACTTGGACTTCAAGTCCTCTTTTGTTTCCCGTGTAGCCTCTTCCATTTTATGGTTTCACCATAGAACCTTAAACGAGGCCACATCCTTGGTCCTTAACCAATGAACCTGCCGATCTAATATCTCAACCGGGACCTCTTCATAAGATAGAGAATCTAAGATGCCCAATCCTTCCAAATGAATAATCAAAGAAGGATCACTAATGCACTTCCTCAACATGGAAATATGAAATACCGAATGAACGGAGCTCAAGCTAGAAGGAAACTCCAATTCATAAGCCACATTACAACCCTTGACAAAACTACATAAGGACCAGTAAATCGGGGAGTGGGCTTGCCCTTTTTACCAGACCGCATTACTCCTTTCAAGGGAGATAACTTTAGGAACACCTTATATCCAACCTCAAACTCTATGTCTATACGCCTTACATCCTCATAGGACTTTTGGCAACTTTGACCAGCCTTAAGCCTATCTCAAATCACCTTCACTTTTTCCATAGACTAATAAACCAAATCCAGACCGAACATATCCACCTCACCAAGATTAAACCAACCAATAGGAGATCTACACCACCTACCATATAATTCCTCAAAAAGAGTCATACTAATTCTAGAATCATAGCTATTGTTGTAAGCAAACTCTACCAAAGGTAGATGCTCAACCCAATTTCCACCATAATCAATCACACACATCCGAAGCATATCTACCAATGTCTAAATAGTCCTCTCTACTTGCCCATCCATCTGAGGATGAAAAGTAGTACTCAGACAAACCTTAGTCCCCAATCCTTTATGAAAAGACCGCTAGAAATGAGATGAAAATTGTGTACCAGGATCAAAGATAATCCAAACAGGTACCCCATGCAGCTTCACAATTTCCTAAATATATAACTTTGCATAATCCTCCATCGAGAAGGTATTCCTCACTGGCAAGAAGTGAGCAAACTTCATCATCCTATCCAAGATGACTCAAATCAAAAAAAATTGGTTTCGAGATCAAGAAAAATCGGTAACAAAATCCATATGGATTACCTCCCATTTCTATTTGGGAAAATCAATTTCTTGATACAACCCACCGGGCCTTATGTGCTTAACTTTAGCTTGTTGACACACCATGCACTTGGCTACAAAATTAGCCACATCCCTTTTCATACCATTCCACCAATATATCTCTTTGACATCATGATACATTTTTATCAAATCGGGATGAACAACATATCGTAAACCATGTGCCTTAGGCAAAATCCTTAGTCGCAAACCATTGATGTCAGGAACACACAACGTCCCTTAGTACTATAAAGTACCATCACCATCGATCTAAAAGACCATTTTTTTCACATTAACATCATTCTTGATTTTCATTAAGATAGGATCCATCACTTGTTTCTCCTTGATCTCAACACCAAGAGACGACATAACCACTTTATGAACCATTACCCCCACCATCCTTAGAATCTAAGAGATGAACTCCAAGATTGACCAAGCGGTGAATATCCTTCACCAATTCCCTTTTTCTATTCTCTGCATGAACTAAACTCTCCATGGACAACCTGCTAAGATCATCAGCAACCATATTAGCTTTACCTGGGTGGTAGTACAGACTCATATCATAATCTTTGAGAAGCTCCAGCCATCTTTTTTGCCTGAGATTTAGCTCTTTTTTAGTGAACACATAATGTAGACTCTTATGATCAGGAAAGATGACCACGTGTACTCTATATAAATAATACCGCCAAATTTTCAAAGCAATAACCACTACCAATAGCTCGAAATCATTAGTAGGTTAGTTTCTCTTATGCATCTTCAACTGCCTAGAAGCATAGGCAAAGACCTTCCCATGTTGTATCAAACACACAACTAAGTCCCACCCGAAATACATCACAATTAACCACAAACCCCTCATTGCCTTTAGGCAATGTCAAAATCAGAGATGAAGTTAGCTTATCCTTAAGCTTCTCGAAACTCCCTTCATACACATTCGACCAAGAAAACTTTTCCTTTTTCTGAGTCAACTTAGTTAATGGGGCAACTATCACTGAAAAGTTATCCACAATCCGCCTACAATACCCAGCCAAACCCAAGAAGCTCAGAATGTCGATTAGAGTTGTGGGTCTAGGCCAATTTTAACGACAACCACCTTTTGCTGATCCATCATGATCCCCTCACTAGAAATAAATTAAACCAAGAAAGTCACAACATTCAACCAAAACTCACACTTGTTGTCATACAACTGCTGCTCATTCAAGGTCTGCAATACCATACGGAGGTGATTGGCATAATCTACCTCACTTTTAGAATACAAAAAGATGTCGTCAATAAAGACAATGACAAAAAGATCTAGAAACTGCCTGAAACCCCTGTTCATCAAATACATAAATGATGTTGGGGTATTAGTCAAGCCAAACAACATCACCAAGAATTTAAAGTGCCCATACCGAGTACGAAAAGCCATCTTAGGGATATCCACCTCTCTAATCTTAATTTGATGATACCCAGAACAAAGATATATCTTAGAAAAAAACTTGGAACCTTGCAATGGAAACAAGTCATCTATCCTTGGAAGAGGATACTTGTTCTTGGCCGTTATCTTATTCAACTATTGATAGTCAATGCACATCCAAGGGGAAACATCCTTCTTGCGCACGAACAACACCGGTGCATCCCATGGGGATACACTAGGATGAATAAACCCTTTATCTAGAAGCTTATTAAGTTTCTCCTTGAGTTCTCTCAACTCAACCGTAAATATTCTATAAGGAGGAATAGATAGTAGATGAGTGTCTAGAACTAAATTAATACCAAACTTTATCTCCCTATCTGGATGAGCACCAGGAAGACCATCCAAAAAGACCTCAGGAAACCCACTTACCACTAGAACCAAATGAAAACAAGGACCTTTTGATATAGAATCTTTAACTCGGACCAAGTGATAAATACACCCTTTGGAGATTAATCTCTGATCTCTAAGATAAGAAATAAATCTTTCCCTAGGAGCTAGGGAACCACCCTTCCACTCCATAATCGGTTTACCAGGGAACCTAAAGACAACCTTATGAGTCTGACAATCTAAGGATGCATAACAAGAGTGTAACTAATCCATACCCAAAATAATATCAAAATCCACCATATCAAGTTCAAATAAATCGACCAAAGTCTCTCTATTACCAATAGATACCACACACACCCTATAGACTCTTTTAGAAATAACCGAGTCACCTACCAAGGTAGAAACAAAAAATGGATCCAAAATAACCTCATGATTAAAATCAAAACACACAACCACAAATAGGATCACGTAAGAAAGAGTGGACCCCGAATCAAGCAGACAATACACGTCATGAGAAAAGGGTTGTAACATACCTGTAAAGACATCAAGTGATACCTCAGACTCCTATTAAGATGCAAAAGAATATAAAATATTCTGACCAGTGTCAGAACCAGAAGTAGGAGCAGACGCAGAAGCAGCACCACTAGGTGTAAGAGCAAAAAATAAAGCAACCAGAGCTTTGACCGCTCTCAAAGCACCCTTACCAACTAGACAATTACTGATCATATGGCCTAGATGGCCACATTTAAAACATATGTCCCTCCCTTCATCAAAAAATCCCCAATGAAGACGACCATAGAACCGACAAGAAGGGCATAAAGATGTTGGCTGAGCCCCACTCACCTAAAATTACACACCCTGTGCTTGGATATTATGACCATACTATTGACACTTATCACCTAACTACTTTGGGTAAGGAGAATTAGAAGAAGATAAGGATCCAAAACTCCCTCATTTCTTCTTTGGCTACTTACCGCCATCATGACCACCTTGCTATTATCCACCACCTTATTCATAAGATCAAAACTTCTTACCCTGTCTTTCTCTAAACTCTGTCTATTTTCTATTTTCTTCCTCCAGCTGATGTATGTGTACAACCAACCTCAAATTATCCATATCCTTAATTAGCAAAGAAGTCTTGCTTTCAAGGATCAAATCTTGAGATATCCCAGAAGTGAACTTTCTGATCCTCGCTCTCATATCAGATACCAAGTCTGGAGCATACCTTGACAGCTGATGAAATTTTAAATCATATTCCTTAACAAATATTTTTCCTTGCTTAAGATTCACAAACTGCTCCACCTTTGCTTCCCTCAGCTTCTGAGGAAAGAAGCAATCTATAAAACTATTTGAGAAAGTCTCCTATAATGACAACTCCTCAGCATCACCTCTATCCCTATCTCACTCCTCGTACCACTGGTACATAACATCCTTGAGCTGATAAGCTACAAAATTTACCTATCCCACATTCGTGGCCTGCATCAACCTAAATATTTTCTCTATTTCATCCAAGAAACTATAAGGATCCACTGCCACCTTTACTCCAGTAAAAGTAAGAGGATTCATCTTCATAAACTGGCCAACCTTTATGGCCTTAACAGATGAAACACCAGATGCATCATGCTCAGCCTGAGCAGCAATTAACTGAACAATTGTATGAATCAATTAACAAAATTTTATATTCATCTTCTCACCCTGAAGAGGACTAGTAGCAACCAGTGGAACTCTAAAATATCAGGGACTGGACACCTAGACCAAGATAGATCCTTTATGTCCCTTGCATATTATCCCAAAATAGAATAGAAAAGTTTTCTTGTGTTCCAGATCGTTGAGGCATAATCTAAAAAGAGAATAGACAAAGATTAGAGAAGATTCCAGGACTTAGACTCTAAGCTTGAAAATAGAATACCAAGAAAGTAAAATATTCCTAAATGTCTTATAGCCTCTCTTATATGAGTGTGGTGCGCTACACACCCCTAAAAGATACTTTACTAGACACAACTTTGTAGACTCCCAATTGACCATGAATCTAAAGCTCTGATACCAACTTGACAAGACCCAAACCAGGGCCTCATCATAATGGGCATCCCATGTCCAACCGGGACTAGATACCACCTCCATTACCCAGCCCAACTAACCTACGCATATCCAATGTATGATGAATTATGAAGATATTACAAAATAGTTGTAAGACCCTGCAAAATTCTAAGATTGATTCAGTCCTGTAAAAGCTAGAAAGGGATCCCATACTTAGAAAAATTCAGCTAAGTGTTCATACTTAGAGTTATTTTAGCCTTCGTAAGTTAGAGATCCTTTTTCACGACCCTTATGACCTTTAAATATCGATTTTTAGGTTAATTCCTGATCAAGAATATTAGTAGGTATTCTTGAACAAGTTTTGGATTTTTTGGACTTCGTTTGAAACATATTTAAAAACTCAAACCAGCAGATCAATGCTATCTCGATGCGCCGCATTGTCCATCATGCCGATGATTTTTTTTTTCAGATCCCAGTGCAAATTCCAGTGAGCCGACGCAGACTCGACGCGGCGAGTTGGCTATTGCATCGATGTCAATGACACGGTGCGTCGGTTTACACATCGCTAAATCAGTTTTCAGTCATTAAAAAATTGTGTCCTCAGGGGTAATTGGGTTTTTTTTCACCTTATGTCATCCCCCAAAACACGAAATTAAGCCTCTTTAGAGGAAAAATCCATTCATTTTTCTCAAAATCTCTCAAGAAGCAAACCCTAGGATCTTCGATTCAAGATTCAGCCTTCAAGAACACGCCATTATTCTTTGTAAATTTGAATACCAAGGTATGTAAAGTGTTCATCAAATGATTTCCTTCCACCCTTGGAGTTCAAACCCCTCTTTTAAAATACAAGTTAATTGATTTCATGGATTTCATGTTTGATCTTGAATGCATTAATGATTATGATGCTAATGGTGATCTAGTTCCATGATTTTTCCCAAGTTTCATGCAAACTAGTTAATTGTGAATTGAATTTTGTGAACTATATGTCGAACTTTTGAATTTGCAAGTTGAATGTAGAATCCATGAATTACTACATGTTTATTAATATGTGAAATACCCATGCTTCCCAAGTGTTTGTCAAAATGCTTATGTGATTTGAGTAGTCCAAGTCTAACATGTTATTGTGTGATTTCAATCAAGCACCAGCTCATGTATATCAAGTGTTTGACAAAAATGTCTAAGTGGATGTATTATCAGCAAGCTAGTACTACTATGCTACTAAAGTCATGCAGTGATTTACTTTTCATGCTATCGTGTCCTGGGGGTATTCAATACGTGACAATTGAGTTGTATATCTAGAGCCAATTTCAGTTATAGAATAGTATCAATCATATCACGACCAGTAGTTTAGTAATCAGCTTAGAATTCAGTTAGTAATCAGTCCAGAACCCAGCAAACTCAGTTCAGTTCAGTCAGACAGTGTGAATCAGTAAAAAATCAATCTAGTGTAGCACAGTTTAGAATTCAGTCCAGTATCTATTCGGTTGGGAGTAGGATTCAGCACTAAGTGAACCCAAGGATGGGAACTCACCTGCCAGTAGAGGGTGTGATCCTTAGAAGTAGTCCTTGTGTTCTATAACTACGTAGCCAGTGTAGATTGAGACATCAACCTGTCAGTTGAGGTTTGATGAGGTGTCCTACCTGCCAGTTGAGGGTACCACCATTTTTATTCAGAGCACCTGCCAGATGAGGGTGACTCACCTTGTCTTTACCCGTGGCATGGTACTGATACCCTTCTAGCTGGGATTATAGGTTGGACCCCAATCTATTCAGAAAATGGCATGTTGGTTAGATGATTACCTCCCATAGTCTCAGTTTTAGTCTTTAGAATAGAACTCAGTTCAGTTCTACAAAAATCAGGACTGTCAGACACAGTCACTCAGTTCAGTACGGAACTCAGACTAGTTCCACAGAATTAGGACTATCAGATATAGTCACTCAGTTAACAGTAATACAATATCAGTAAACTTAGAAATTAGTAAATTAGTCATTCAAAACTCAGTATCCAGTATTATCATGACATCAGTTATAGTTTATGAATTCATGCATGTACTCTCATTCGGTTATACTCATGTTATTCAGTCAATATTGTTCATGCATATGAACCCATGCATCTCAGCTTACCTCACTTAGCATACCAGTACATTTAAAGTACTGACACATACCTTTATTTTGTGCTATGATATCTTATATCATAAGTCCAGACACACGAGATCCCAATCATACATAAAGTCCTGATCCATCAACAGCAGACTTAGTGGTGAGTCCTCATAGTTTGAGGATAGATTTATTATTCCAGTATTTTAGTACTCATTCTATTTTAGTAGTCGGAGTTTGTTGGGGACTTGTCCCATCAACTCCTTGTTCAGAAAGTAGAGGCTTTTCAGACTAGAGTATTTGTAGATAGATGTTCAATTTTGGTATTAATGTACCGTACTCAGTATTTATTTTAGATTTGAACCTTATGGTGGATTTCTGCTTAATTTTTGCATAATTACAGTATTATTATTAAGTTAATGTAGCAGGTACCAGTCATGGGTTAGCTTGTGGTCCTTCGGAACTATGAGCACCATATAGCATCTGAGGTACAGACTCGGGGCATAATAATAGTGTTATTGTAAAATCCAAGACTCTACGATAGGTCTATGATTGTGACCACCCAAACGAGCCCAACCGTGCAATACCAACCACTAACTAATACAAGACCAAACCGTAATCTAGAACCATAACCATATGAGTTCCAAAATAATTAAATAATTCCAAAATAAAAGAGGATAGAACAACTAACAATACAGTCAACCGGTGTTAACCCCAATACCAATACTAAGGCTAACACTAATATTGATCCCTCCCATATCAACCCAAAGTAGTTCCACAAGAGCCTCTAACATAAAGAGAACCAATAATTGGTTGGGACATGCACCCAACCATAAACAATGTATATGAAAATGTTCATAACATGAAATAGAGCCTTCCAGAAAAATGGAAGCTCACCCTTTCAATCCAAAAATTGATCCTGAAATCCGATAACTATGCAGGAGGCGTAGAATGGTTGGTTCTTGCATCGTGTAGGCATACAACCACCTGAAGATGAGTTAGAGGGTGAACTCTAGCATGAACTCAGGATAAGTATATAATAATTCCATCCATTAAAACCAAGTAAACCAACCATGTGCACACAAACCATACATATATGTATATATAACCATGCTAGGAAAGGAAATCTAGTTTAGCATACATTTAAGACCATTAACCTGGGTATGTGTATATTAATCATACTTAACCACTCATGGACTACATAGGTAAAGTACAGCCCCCTGAATGGGCCCCGATACATGTAGCCACACAAATCGGAGATACCATAAGAGTAGGGGATTCCCAAGTACCCTTAGCTCTCCATGATACGTATTTATAGTGTACTTAGATGATTCCCACATACCTCGTAGTATCATATATAGTCACCATGATCAACCCCTCATGTCGGTAAACATAAGTTTCCAGTGTTCGTTCATTGAACTCCCACCTTCACGGTTAGATATCGCACCCCGCCATTATTGCTGAATTAATACCATTTCCAACTAATTAATCCATTATTTCATTTATTATTAACCAAGGTTATTAAAAGTGGTATCATCATACAAACTATAAATTGCAAGTATTGCCCATGTACCCATTTACCAAGTTAACTTGGGGGAATCCCATGTACCCCACAAGTGTTCATTATGTTTGCCTGGAAGAGTCCCATGTACCACACAAATTTTCCATTAACATGTTTACTTAGGGTATTCCATATTAAATTAAAACCAAACCATTCCATTTAAACATTTAAACCATTTAGAGTTCCATTACCAAGTTCAAACCATGCAATAGTTCCATTAAAAATCCAATAATATAGTAAAAGTATTATCATAGGCATTTTATCAAACATGTTGGGGGCATAGTATTTCAAACCAAAACCAATTACCATGTTACCATTCCCATGCAACCAATTATCCAAAACCACCATTAAAGCATGTAATAACATAATTAAAACATGGAAAAACCATAACCAAGCATTTATAACCAAAACCCCAACACATATTTGAAAACCCCAAAACCATACAATAAATCATGCAATGAAAAGATTTTATAAAACCATGCCTTTAGTTGGAACAAACAATGAGGGAAGAGTACATGTCTTAACTGAGAATATAATGGAGAGAAATCACTAACACAAGCCCCAAATTAATCCTTAACATAAAACCCTAGCTTTCTTTACCCAAGAACTTTCAAGAGGATTATAGAATGTTTTATAAGTGTTAATGAATAGAATAATAGGGAAAATAACCTCCCAAGTGATTTAAAAGTCATGGGGCCTTATTAGGTTAAGTGGGGAAATGTCCAGATTGCCTTCACTTAAACTGTATAAAAATCTCTTCATAGGGTATGACTACCCCATACGAATCGTACCTCCCTGAATGAGTGGTACCCACCACTCGTACCCAAGGCCTCCTTATTAGACCCAACATTGTCTAAGGTATGACTCACCCAAACCAAGTTTTACCCATGTATACGACTAGAACCCTTGACCCGTACCCCTAGCAGAGTAGAATTACAAGAGGTTTGAACACTGTCCACCATACGAGTCCATGGTATAACTCGTACTCTATCTTACGGCTCATGGTGAGCCACTCATACTTAGATATAAGTTAAGTTTCTAAGTCTAAGATTAAGTAAAGGAAAAAACCAAACCCAACAACCCTCGACTCATATCCACCAAGTTGTATCTATTTCAGGATCCAAATTCAACCCACCAGCCAACACTGGTTAGCATACGACCAACCCATATAACTTGTAACCCAGTGAATGACTCATTCCCCCTAATCATAACTTATCCAAAAACCAAAAATCTAAGAAATTTTCTAAGGCTCTGAAACCCAGGGTGTTATATTACTTTTCTTGTTTCCACATAATTTTTATATATATACCTACTTTCTAATCCTCTAATTTAGCATCTTGGACTTTCTCTTTGCATTTGAATAAATAAGGGTACTTGGATTTCATTATTTTCTCCCCTTCCTATATGATATATTCTTCTCGGTGGTTCCTCTAATTTACTTTTATATAAGATACTTTTATATTTCATAACTTTTTAACTTTCTGATGTAGAATAGAAATAGGTACCTCTTGATAAATAAGATCTTCTATAGACTGTACATCTTCAATAGGAATGATATAAGATAGGTCACATAAAGCATTAAGACATGAATTACTGGATGAATAGTTAAGAGATTTTGGGGTAGCTCTAATTCATATATAACTTGTCCAACCCTTTGAATAATATTATATGACCTTATTTAGTTTGGGCTCAACTTTTCTATATAACAAAATCTCATTACCTTTCATTGGTGGCACCTTCAAGAATACCCAAACTTCTATAGTAAACTCTATACCTCTTCTTCTAACATCTATATATGTTTTATGTCGACTTTGAGCTATTTCTATCCATTTTTGTATCACCTTAACTTTTTCTATAGCTTGATGAACAATATCTGACCCAAATAAGGCATTTTCACCCCCTTCAAACCACCCAATTGGTGATCAACACTTTCTCCCTATAAAGTTTCATAAGGTACCATTTTGATACTCAAGTGATAACTATTATTGTATGCAAACTCAATACGTGACAAATGATCATCTCAATAACCTTTGAAGTCTAATACACAATCTCACAGTATATCCTCAACTATTTGGATGGTGCTTTATGCATGACCTTCTATTTGAGGGTAAATCTATACTTAAACTCACTTGCATTCCTAAACTCTTTTCAAATGGCCTACAAAAATTTATGGTAAATTAAGAACCTATATCAGATTTAATAGAGATTGGGACTCTTTGTTGGTAAACTATCTCTATAATTTATATCATTGTAGACTCTTCAAAATTTTATAAATAGTCTTGACTAATAATAAATGAGGTGATTTGGTAAGTCTATCAACTATTACCCGTACATAATCAAACTTCTAAGAGGGGCGAGGAAAATTAAAGAGGAAATCCATATTAACCAAGTCCCACATCAAAATCTGAACCTCCATATACTGGATAAAACCTCCCAACTTTTGGTTCTCTACTTTAACTTATTGGTAATTTAGACATTGAGCTAAAAATTCTACAATGTTCTTTTTTTGTCTCCCTGCCAATACACTTATTTCAAGTCATGATACATTTTAGTTGACCCCAAATGTAAGAAATAACTTGAGTGGTATGTTTCTATCATAATCCTTATTTAATTTATCATAATTTGGTACACAAATAATTTTGACACCAGAGTAGTTTGTCTTGAGTAAGATCAAATGCCCTTGTCATGCCTTGCTTCTTAATCGGTAAGAGAATATTATCCTTATATATCTTTTCTTTCACATCTATTAGTAATGAAGATGTTTCAACATATGTATAATAATCCCGTCATTTGGAATTTTAAGAAGGTAAACCCCCAAAGTAGCAAGTTTACATAGATCCTTACCAATTCTTTGCCTTTCCATAGACTACCCATATTTTATTGTCATTTTCTTATGACTGAAGCATCGACTACCATAACTGTTTTCCCTAGATGATGTAAGATATCAACGTTATAGACTTTTATTAACTCACGCCATCTTCGTAGACTTAGATTCAAGTCCTTATGCCTAAAGATTTTTTCTAAACTCTTATGGTCGGTATTTATATCAATATAAACCCCATATATGTAGTGGACCCACATATTTAAAGAAAATAAAATTACTAATAGTACAAGATCATATGTTGGAAAATTCTTTTCATGTGGTCACAATTGTTTGCTATTATCTTACCATGTTGTATTAATACACATCCTAGACTCACTCCTGATGCATCATAATATACAGCATATCCCTTTGTATCTTCTAGAATTACTAATATTAGTGTGGAAGTTAACTTATTCTTTAATTCTTAAAAGCTTCCTTCATAGGCATTATTCCATTAAAAATTGTCTGCTTTATGTGTGCGCTTGGTTAGTTGTGCCAAAATGGAAGAAAAACCTTCAACAAACCTTCTATAATAATTTACGAAGACTAGGAAACTATGAACCTTCATGGGAATTGTGGGTCTTGGCTAGTTTTTCCCAACTTCTATCTTTTTGAATTAACCCTTATTCATTCATCTGATATAATATTCCCTAAGAATGCCATTGATTTTAACCAAAACTAACATTTACAAAACATTGCATATAATTTATGATCAAGAAGAATCTCTAATACTTGTCGTAAATTATTAGCAAGGTCCTTTTTCAATCATGAATACACAATAATATCATCTTTAAATACTATCACAAACATATCCAAAATGTCTTGATCAATCTATTTATCAAATGCATTATAGATACTAGTGAATTTCTTAGTCCAAATGACATAACTAAAAACACATAAGGAAAATATCATGTTCAAAAAGCTATCTTAGGTATGTCTTCTTAGTAGATCTTCAATTGATGATAACCAGACCTCAAGTCAATCTTTGAGAAACATTTATCACTTTGTAATTTATTAAAAAATAATCAATTATAGGGAGGGCATATTTGTTCTTAATTATTATCTTATTCAATTTTCAATAGTCAATACTTTATCAACTTACCACCTTCCTTACAAACAAATAACATGTGTGCGACACAAGGGTATATATTAGACCATATGAAGCCCCTTTTTAACAAGTGTTTTACTTACACTTTTAAATCTCAAAATTTTGGACAAGGCTATTCTATTCGTAGGGATGGATATTATTTGAATACCTGAAATATTATCAATACCAAACACTATTTATCCTTCTAGAAGCCAACCTGGAAGATCTTCATGAAATACATCAAGAAATTTATTTACCACTACAGTGGATAGAAGAGTTGATGTGTTTGAATCTATATCCCTAACTCTAACTTGATAACATATATACCTTTTATTCATCATATTTCTTGACTTTAGATAGGAAACAAACTTACCTCTTGGCATTTCAGTAGTACCCCTTCATTCATGGACTGTCTCTATTGGAAAATGGAAATGTATCTTCTTTGTTTAATACTCTATGATGGAATAACAAGTAGCAAACCAATTCATATCCATTATAACATTAAAATCTATCATATCAAGCTCAATAAGGACAACTAATGTATCAAAATCATAAATAGTTTTATGCAATTATGATAGACTCTTTGAGCTATAATAGAGTCCCTGATTGATATAAACACTTCAAATGGATTAACTTGGGTTTCCAGTGTTTTTTTTGAACTTTCCTATAATCAATGGAGTGACATATGATAGCATAGAGCTTAGATAAATTAATGCATTTATATTATGTGAAAAGATAGATAACTTACCTATAACCATATAAGAAGAACCCTCTAATTTTTTCAATCTGCTAGGGCATATGTGCAATTTTGAACTGAGCTAGAACTATATTCACCCTAATACCTCCACCAAAATCAGTAGGCACCTATTGACCCTTACCTAAGGTACACACTTATGAAGATAATGCAATAGTCTATCTAGTAGGTTATGCTATATCACCCATGCCTCTTTTTGGACAAATGTCATTATGTGTCCTGATGTGCTACACTAATAAGAAGTATATGTACCAAGATAATATACACCTAAATGATTCTTACTACACTTTTATAAGGTTTTCTAAGGATTCTTAATTGTCTTGTACTTTTTTTCTCTTAGTACCCCATTACTTATAAACAATGACTCTCACATCTTTGCCCAAACTAATTTCCCCTGAACCCTTGCAATCAGTGTGGAGCACTAGTTGTAGATTAGGAAGATGATGGTATAGGTGATCTATTAAAAAACCAAGGTCTAAACTTATTTTGAGATATCAAAAACTGCCCCATAGATCTAGCCCTCTTGGAGTGCACTTTTTTTTCCTCTTGTGTCCTTATTCTTTGACTTTGATCCTCTATTTCTTGCACAAAATCTTGTGTTCTCACTATATCCTTGTATTTACTTAAAGCAATAATAGTATAATTCCTAACCGTATAAGGATCCAATCTATCACATATCTATGAACTCTATCCTCTATAGTAGCTACTACACTGAGAGCATACATGGCCAAATAATTAAATAGAGACTATAGTCCCTCACGCTCATATTCCCTTGAAAAGATTTAAAAAATGATCAACACAGGCCTTTAAAATTAAAATTAGAAGGTAATGATCAGTAAATGCCTCTTTGAACTCTTTCCAACTTATTAAAGGTGCACTTATACCCCTAGATCCAATTCTCCAACCATAATATAGGCACCCTTTTTATTCTATATATTGCTAGCTTAACTATCTATTTACCAAATGCATGAATAATATCCAAATACCATTGGGTTAGATCAATAAAGTCTTGTGGGTATTTAAAAGGATTCAACCTGGTGAATAAGAGAGGGTCAAAATTAAAGAAATCCCGTGTTTGTAAACTAGCTGTTTTATCTGCACCACTAGTTGTAATGACCCTTTAGGTCATTTTTTATATTTCTGCTCATTTTCATCATTTAAAGATTTCTTATGGCTACCCCAAGTAATTTATGATTTTTTGGAACTGATAGTTTGGGTATCGGGAAGTCCATTTGGTTTTTAGAGTCAATTCTCTATTTTAAAGCCTTTACTGGTTCAAATTGGCTACCGAGAAAAAACTTCAATTAAAAAGACCATGTATGCCAATTTTAAAATTTCCAACAGCTCTAGAACGTTGTGTTTAGGCTATATGAACCCTTTGTTTGGGTATTGAGGCACCCGAACTCATTTTGGGCTATTAGTTGGAAGTTAAAACAAATGGCAAGTAGGTATAGGACCCACTATTCATCGAAATAATCTCAGATGGAAATTTTTACTATGCCATTGAGTTCAAAACATTAAATTTTATGAGGTAGCATAGTTTGTTTGCACATACAAGATTTTGGATGAATTTTGAGGGGTCGGCAGAGACTCAAAAAAATTTCAACCCTCCAGTTGTTGCCTGATATCTGGTATGACCGCTAAAGCAGCCCTCAGGGTGCTTTAGTGAAGGTCTCTTTAGCAGTCGTAGCTCAGTAAATAGGTATCTCTTTAGTAGATAGCACTAAAGTGTCTTATGATCCTCTTTTGTGGCCTAGATTGTGGGGTCGGATACCACTTTAGCAAAACTAGGTGCTTTAGCGGTGATTGCTAAAGCAGACTAGTGTCTGCTATACTGGTACCAGCATGCCTGATAAGAGTATAAATACCCCACTTAGCTTGAGTTTTACCATTCTTCTCCCATTCTCAAGAGACTAAAACCCTAAATAGTGTGAAAACTTAGGAGAAATATTTATGGGTGATCTTGGAGCTTGGGAAAAGTTTATTCATGTGGTTGTTCATTGAATTTGTGGTAAGCTATCATTAACTTTAGTCTTAAATTCTTCATTCTTATCTAAAATCCCTAAAATCTTAGTGACTAAATTTTAGCACCATTATAGCTCAGAATCCACCCATAAGGATAAATATTCCTTGAGCATAGAGGGACGTTGTGTTGAATTCAAATATGTAATTTTATAAATGCATTTTATGTAATTTTTGACCCAAAGCATAATAATGTAGTATGGGTATTATTGTTCTTATTTTGTTGAGTAGATTATGATTTTGATAGTGTGGCACCTTCCGGAAGCTTCTCAAAAAGGGAAATTGATGATTTAGAGAATTCTTTAGATTTTTATTTTGTATCCAGGTAGGCTAGGTTTACCTTATTCATAGATTAAGCTATCTCATAGTACGATTACTATATTGTGTTATATGTGGGGTGGGATTTAGGTGTTGGAAGTATGAATAAGAATATTTGAATTAGTTGAACCATTTAGGCCACCTTTAAATCATATATTTAGAGTAGTTAGCTTAGTTATTCATGTTTTAGATTAATTTGAATTCATGACTCATATTTAGAATAGAAATTCCTTAGCTGTTAGGCTAGGTGAAATTTCCTTAGTCACTCACATTAGGGTGGAAATACCTTAGTTTTTAAGCTAGGTGAAATTGCCTTAGTCAGTCACGTAAGGGTAGAATTGGTCTTAGTTGCTTAAGTTAAGGGAATTGCCTTAGTTGCTATTATTTTAGGTGGGATTGGCTTGATTTTTCATGTTTGGGGAAGGATTACTATTTTAGTGCCTTTTATGACTTATTAAACATCTAAAAATAAACTTAGATACCTTAGCCTAGTCAGGTGTAGAAGTTGCCTAAACTAGATTTTGGGGATTATAATGGGCCCCTCCGACCTACCTTAGGTCAAGACTTGTGTTAGCCTTATGCAGGATATACTTTTTTTAATGGTTGGTTTGAAACTTGAGGAGATTGAATGTATTTTTTAATATTTTAGTTAGGTATTAAAAGATTGATGTTAATTATGGGTATTAATAATGATATTGCTTATATACATGATTAATGATATGATTTATCGATATGATATGGCTTATATGTACATGATTATTGATATGGATTCTGGATATGAGTAATAATATGGCCTATCGACATGATTAGTGATATAAATATCAGCATGATCAATGGTTAATGGCTCATAGATATGATATGGCTCATAGGTATAATATGGCTTATAGATATGATATGGCTTATAGGTATGATATGGCTTGAAGAAATGGCTAAGGGCTTATAGATATTATTCATAGTTTGTGGATGTGATAATTGAAAAAACTTATGATTATGATTATTAACATAGCTTATGGGCATGGTCAATGCTTGGCTTAATAGATGTGTTATTGGTATAGTTTATTGGGTTAGTTTAGCAGTATGAATTATTGATATGGTTTATTGATACGATGTATAAATATGAGTTTTTGTTCGAGTTCAACAATTGATAATGATCTTGATAATATGAGTTCCAGTTCAAGTCTGGAAATAAGAATAATGATGATGATACTATTAAGTTTTGGTTCAAGTCCAGCATTAAGAATAATGCATGAGATGATACAGTTCAAATGGATTCTTTGATAATGGTATTAAAATTTATTACTTAAGGTTATTCGGTTATTCTGTTCCCTTATTGTACTTTTTAGGCTTATAGAGGGGCTGCATTTAGTTATTTACTTTTCGCAATTATTGCCTTTTGGGGGCTAATCTTGTAGTTATAATGGTATGATCATTATGTTATTATCTAATATGCACTCATTTATTTATATGCAGTGGTTGTCAGAGCTTATATCCAGGTTTGCCCCTTTTACCTTGAATTAGCTTGTTCTATCTTGTATCTTATTATATTTATATCATGATTTAGCTCAGTCGGCCGATGATGCCTACTGAGTACACGTGGTTTTTGTACTTATACTATACTTTTATACCTTTTAGGTCCAAATGTAAGTTTTAATTATTGTTGTTGATTCAACACTCATGTAGGGTTGATTTTGTAGATTGGGTGAGCTCTTGGAGTCAGAGTTACCCCTTTTTTCTTCTATTTATCTATGTCTAGTTTTTCATCTTTAAGATGGATTGTATTTGACTATTCAGCACTCATCGTTCATTTGTAGTAGCTCTTATACCGACATTATTGAGTCTTAGGATGGTTGTGGATTTCCTATCTATCTATTAGACCATTCTAACCATATTATTGCAATTTATGTCTTTAAATTGTTAATTTTTGGCTTTTAGGCCATTTTTCACCAAGTTAACTCATAGCATCTAGATCTGGGATACAACTTGGCTTACTTACTAGTAAGATGGAGTAGGTGCCATCATGACTCATAAATCGAGTTATGGAAATTGGTATTAGATCTTAGGTTTCACCGGTATTGTTGGTACAAAAGCAATTGTCTAGTAGAGTCCCGCAAATGGGAACAATGATATCCATCTCTTATTAAGCTAAGTGTTATAGGACTTTCTAGGAGTTTTTTCTTTTACTTATTTTGTGCTAAGGGTCTAGTTGGTTTTGAAAGCATTTCTTTAGTTTTACTCTTTCGCAGATTGCTAGGACATGTGTTATCGCTACACGACATGAGGTTTCTGTGACTAAGCTTGGGGATCCTATTATTGATTTTAGATTACCTAGAGGTCATGGACAACCTCAAGATATGTTCTCAGCTAGGGGCTAGACTGGGGGGCTTCCTCAGACCCTATTTCTACTCCTGAACTAGAGATTCCTCAACCTCAGGCAGTGGTGGGATAGAACCTGGCCAAACTCCATAGGGTTTATTTATTCTTTTGTGCACAGGGATGCTTTAGTTTAACTTTTGGGATTGGTTAGTGGTGCATCTGATAGTGCACAAACTACAGATCAAAGTGGTACCGAGGCAGGGGCGTAGCCTATAGATGTGACTCCTAGAGTTGAGATCCCTTCTGTACCAGTAGTTGCTCAGATGGTATTTTCCCAGCCTACTATATCGGCCAAGGAGCAAAAGATATTGGGTAGATTCTTGAGATTGGTTTTGCCTAGGTTGTTTGGTACACCAGGTGAGGATGGATATGAGTTTTTGATTGCATATGAGGATAGGATCCATAATTTTGGACTAGTTGAGACTCGCGGTGTGGATTATACTAATTTTTAGTTGGACTTGCCAGCTTGACATTGGTGTAAAGGTCATCTTGAATACAGGACAACTAGATCTCCCCTTTTGACATGGACTTAATTCTCTAAGATCTTCTTTGAGAAGTATATGCCCACAATCTTAGAGATCATCTAAGAAATTAGTTCTCAAGGTTGGAGCAGGGATCCATGACTGTTGTGGTGTATGAGGCTCGATTTCATGAGCTGTCTAGGTATATTACTTCTATTTTGACTACTGAGTATGAGAAGGTTGGATGCTTTGCCTGAGAATTGAGACTTTTTCTTTGTATGTCTACATAGAGTTTGGTTGTTATGGGTGGGTCTTTTCCTAAGGTTTCTGATCATGCTCATCTTATGGAGGAGATTCATCGCGAGGCACAAGGGGAAGCTATAAGAGGCTGTGATATCAAGGTAGGTTCAGTGCGAGCTATAGTAGCTCACAATTCAGAGGTAGTGGTTCTCAGGGTAGGTATCCTCCACTTCAGTCGTATCACTATTTGAGTCAATATACTAGACTCATTTAGGTCGTGCTTCAGCTTACCAATGGAGTCAGGTCAAGCTGTAATAATTATCTTAGTTAGGGTTGTGGTCAGTATTTGAGGGGTTTATCTTTTATCTGTTCTAGTTGTAGTGGTTATTCTGGGTGAGTCGTATCTTTTGGTTTTAGTCCAGCACTGGGGGCATGTTATGGTTTTAGATCTCTTAGTCATTTCTTAAGGGAGTGCCCCAGTCATAGAGCGATTATTCCTTAACCTAAGAATATTCCACCTATCATGGTAGTTTATCCCCAAGATAGAGATGGTATGCATAGTCATAGGGTTGTCCCCAGGGTGCGTGTAGAGGTTCTCAGGCAGGTAGGATAGGATATCGGTCAGGAGCCTAGCCATGTGGTGGGCATGTTCAGTTGTATATAGTGACTACAAGTCCCAAGGCTGAGTCTTTAGATGTTGTTTTTATAGGTATGATTTTTGTTTGTTGTCAATCAGCTTTTACTTTGTATGATCCAGGATTCGATTACTCTTATGAGTCTTCTTACTATGCTCCATGATTAGATTTATTTTGGGATTCATTATCTATGATATTACATGTATCTACTCTTGTGGGTGATTCTTTAGTAGTGGATCGAGTTTTCATATTATGTGTTGTGATTATTCAAGAGTTTGATACTTAGGTTGATCTTATTGTGTTAGATATGGTGGATTTTGATATGATTTTGGGTATGGACTGGTTATCCCACTACCATGCGATCCTAGATTATTTTGCCAAGATCTTTACCTTAGTTATGCCCAGCGTAGCCCCAATCATATGGCAGGGAGTTGTCAGTTGCGAGCCAATAGAGATTATTTCTTATATTTATGCTATAAGCATTATTTCAATGGGTTGTAGACTTATATCGCTTATGTTAGTGATGTTAGTGTAGTGAGTCTGTTGCTTGACTCTGTTCTTATAGTTTTTGAGATTCCTAATGTTTCCCTACCGATCTACCAGGCCTTCCACCCAAGCATAGTATTAAGTTTGTTATTGATCTTAAGTTGGGCACCCGACCTATTTCTATGAACCTTACTATATGGCTCCTTTCGAGCTTAAGTAGCTGAATTCTCATCTCAGGATCTTCTTGGTAAGGGTTTTATTAGACTAAATATGTCTCTTTAGGGATATCCTATATTGTTTGTGAAGAAAAAATATAGCTCCATGCATATGTGTATTAACTATAGGTAACTTAATAAGGTGATAGTGAAGAACCATTATCCTATGCCTCCTATTAATGATTTATTTGACCAACTTCAGGGAGCAGTGAAGTTCTTTAAGATTGATTTGAGGTCTGATTATCATCAACTAAGGATTCGAGCCAAGAATATCCTGAAGATGGCTTTTTAGACCCGTTACGATCATTATGAGTTCCTAGTGATGTCTTTTGGATTGACTAATTCCCCAACTTCATTTATGGATTTGATGAACCTTTTGTTCAGGCCTTATTTGGATTTCTTTGTGATTATGTTTATCAATGACATCCTTGTGTATTCAAAGAGTTGTGGAAGAGCATGTGCAGAATTTGATGATTGTGCTCCAGACTTTGAGAGATCATATGTTTTTCTCCAAGTTCTCTAAGTGTGGATTTTAGCTTAAATCGGTGATATTCCTTGGGTGTGTGGCATCTAAGGATGGGATTATGGTAGACCTGCAATTATATTGAGGTTATTCATGATTGGTCTGGACCTACATCTCTGACTAAGATCAGTGTCTTCATTGGTCGGATGGGTATTATAGATGGTTCATTGACAGTTCTTCTACTATTGCAATATTAATGACTAGATTGACTCAAAAGGAGGTTCCTTTCGGATGGTCTAAGGAGTGTGAGTCAAGCTTTGAAAATCTTAAGGCATTTCTCTCTTCAGTTCCTATTTTAGCTCTTACTGTTAAGGGCGAGGGATTCACCATGTATTGTGATGCTTTAGGTGTTGGTTGGGTTGTGTATTAATGTAGAAGGTTTGTCTTATTGCTTATGCATTGAGGTAGCTAAAGGTGTACGAGCGCAACTACCTCACTCGTGATTTGGAGTTGGCAGCAATAGTTTTTATTCTTAAGATTTGGAGGCATTATCTTTATGGTGTACATTATGAGATCTTCATGGATCATCATAGTCTTTAGCATCTTATGACCCATAAAGAGCTTGATACTAGGCAACATAGATGGAAGAAGTTGATTAAGGATTATGATATCTCTATCTTGTATCATTCAGGCAAGAGGAATGTGTTAACGACTGCCTTGAACCTAAAGGAAATGAATATGGATATCTAGGCTTGTATTTTAGTTTTTCATAGGTCGTTGGCATGGGACATTTAGTCCTTAGCCAACTTAATGGTATGTATTGATATTTTAGACCCTGGGAGGATTCTTGCTAGTGTTGATGTGAGGTCCTCACTATTTGAGCACATTTAGAATTGCCAGTTTGAGGATAAGAGACTTTGAATCATTCGTGATCAGGTGTTGAGTGGTGAGTCAAAGAGGGCTACCCTGGATTTTGAAGGTGTCTTGAGATTTTATAGCCACATTTATGTTCCTAGGGTTGATGACCTGATTCAATTAATTCTACATGAGGCTTATTGCTCCAGATATTTTATTCACATGGGTACAGCTAAGATGTATAGAGATTTGAGATAGCATTATTGGTGGAGTGGATGAAGAGAGATATTACAAAATTTGTAGCTCACTGCCTATGTTGTTAATAGGTGAAGGAGAAGCATCAGCGACAGGGTGTCTTGATTCAGAGATTTCACTTTTCAGAGTGGAAATAGGAGTGGATTACCATAGATTTTGTTAGTGGGTGGCCACATACTTCCCATGGTTTTGATAGTATTTGGGTCATTGTGGATCGGTTGACCAAGTCAGCATATTTCATTCCGTTTAGATGTCATTAAATGTCAAGAGGTTGGCTAGTATCTATGTTAGTGAGATAGTTCATCTGCATGGTGTGCCTATATCTATCATTTTAGACTGGGGTTTAATGTTTACTTCTAGCTTTTAGAGAGAGTTTTAGGGGGTGCTGGGTACTCGGGTAGATTTTAGTAAAGGGTTTTGTCCTTAAACTGATAGACCTTTGGAGTGGACTATTCAGGTTCTCGCAGATATACTCCGAGCATATGCTATGGATTTTAGAGGTCAGTGGAAGCAGTTTATAGCCTTGTCATAGATTGTATATAATAATAGTTACCATTAGAGTATTGAGAGGGAGACTTTTGAGGCCTTCTATGGTAGAAGATATTGTTACCCTACTGGAGGGTTTGAGACTTTTGAGATTACATCTTGTGGTACTGACTTGTTTCAGGAGTCATTGGATAGAATCTCGGTGATTCAGTACAGGTTGAGGGAAGCTCAGAGTATGCAGAAGGCTTATGCAGATGGTAGACTTCGTGCCTTGAGGTTTGCAGATAGTTATCGAGTATTCCTCCATTTATCGCCTATAAAGGGTGTGATGAGATTCGAGAGGAAGTGCAAACTCAGCCCCAGATATATTAGACTCCTTGAGATCCTTCACACAGCTGGTGAGGTGGCTTATGAGTTGGCCTTACCTCTAAATTTTGCTACTATCCATTTGGTTTTCCATGTTTCTATGTTGTAGTGATATATTCTTGATCCGTTTCACTTGTTAATATGGGACTCAGTTTAGTTAAATAAGCATTTGACCTTTGCGGATGAGCCTTTGCTCATTTTAGATAGTGATGTAAAGAGGTTACACACTAGAGAGATTCTAGTGGTTAAGGTTTAGTGGAGGTACCTTCTAGTAGAGGAGGCTACTTGGGATATTGAGAGCGAGGTGCAGACCCAGTATCCTTACCTGTTCGAGGCTTCAAGTACATCTTAATCCTTTACTTTTACGGACAAAAGTTCTTTTATTAGTGGATATTGTAATGACCTTATTGATCACTTTCTGTATTTTTGCTCATTTTCACCATTTAGAGCTTTCCTATAGCTTCCCTAAGTCATTTATAACTTTAGAACTAATAGTTCAGTTACTAAGTATTTCGTTTGGTTTTTAAAGATTATTCCCTATTGTGACGCCTTTGCTGGTTAAAATTGGCTATCAGGACACAACTTCTGTTAAACTACCTTGTATGCTAATTTTAACAATGTCATTAGCTCCAAAAAGTTGATTTTAGGCTAGATGGACCCTTGGTTCAGGTCTCGAGGCATCCGGACTCATTTTGGGCTATTAGTCAAAAGTTAAGAAAATGGCAAGTGGATGTGGGACCTACTTTTCATCGAAATGAGCTCAAAAGGAAATTTTGACTACGGCATCGATTCTGAAACATTGAATTTTATGGGGTAGCATAGTTTGTTTGCACATAAGGGATTTTGGGTGAATCCCAAGGGGTTGGCGGAGACTCAAAAAAATTCCAAATCTTTTGTTGGTGCTTGATATCTAGTGTGATCGCTAGAGCATCCCTTAGGGTGATTTAGCAACCTATTAGGAACTTTAATGTCCCTAGATCAGCCAACAGGTATCACTTTAACAGCACCTGGGCACTTTAGTGGCATGGGCCGCTTATCGAATACCACTTTTGTACCGACCTGATTTGCTGAACCGGAATACTACATGGTGCTCATGACCCCGAAGGACCACAAGCTAACCCATGATTGATATCTATACCTATATACTACATAAGATAACATAATAATGCGGAAACATGCACTGAAAGGCCATAAGGTTCAATCATGAACGTAACTGAATAATGTAACATCTATGAGGGGTAATAGAATACCCAAAACAAAACTGAAGTCTAAAACATGATAGTCTGTATCTAGTCTGCATCTAGTCTGAATCTAGTCTGCATCTAGTCTGAATGCCTCTACTATATGAAGAATTTCAATAAGGAGTTGATGGGACATGTCCCCAACTAACTCCAACTAATAAACTAATCAATGAGATACTAGAAAATCATTATGTCCTCAAAGGATGAGGACTCACTTCTACTCTGACAGCTAAATCAGGAATCTACTGCTGATTTGGAACTCGTGTCTCTGAACCTATAGTGTAACATAAAAAGAGAGAAACATAGCGCAAATACGTCAGTACATATGTACTGAGTATACATGTGAGGGAGGCTATATGCAAGAGTTTGCATGCATGCTAATGCTAATAGACTGTCTAACATAAATCTGAGAATCCATACATAATTACGCAACTGTAACTGACAACGTCATAACATGATACTGATACCGTGGTAGCATGACTACTAAGTCTGGATACTGATAACATGACATAATTGATAACATGAATGACTGTATTTGAATATAACTGATAATGTGGGTGACTTTATCTGAATATAACTGATAACATAGGTGATTGTATCTGAATATAACTAATAATGTGGGTGAATGTATCTGAATATAACTAATAATGTGGGTGATTGTATCTGAATACAACTGATAACGTGGATAATTGTAGCTGACATTCCTAAATCTGATGGAACTATCTGAGTTTCATACTCTATCTGAGTTGACTGTATCTGACAGTCCTGAAATCTGAAGAACTATCTGAGTTCTATTACTGAGACTGATTGACTGTATCTAACAGTCCTAATTCTGTAACATGAAATTGTGGGAAGTAGTATCCAACCAACACGCCCCAAAGATGCTATAATAGCTGAGCTGGGGTCCAATCTATGCCCTGATTGGAAGGGTGTCAATACTGCGCCACTGGTAAGGAGAACATGTGAGTAACCCTCATATAATAGGTAACTCTAGAGAGAACGGTGGGAACCCTCACATAACAGGTTAAGCCACCTCATCTACCTTCATATAGCAGGCTACGATGTCTCAACCTATGTTGGCTACATAGTTCTGGAATGCAAGGATTGCTTCTAGGAATCACACCCTCGTATAACAGGTGAGTCCCCATCCTTGGGTTCACTCGGTGCTAATTCCTACTCCCATCTGAATGGACACTGAACATGATTTACTGAACTGAACTAAGCATGGACTAAGTTACTGAATTTTCGTGGCTGGCGGAATACTACTGCTATTTGAAAACTGACTGAGTCATGAGATCATGAGGATTTTTCCTGAGTCATAAGACTATCTGAAGTCTAAGAGTTCATAGCTAGACTGCGAGTATCGTGTAAACATGACATGGATCTAGGCACACAGCTAATATTTTGGGTCCAAGTACCCCCAGGACTCGATGGAAGGAAACTGACATGACTTGATATTCTTGAATACATGATAATCACCACAATACGATTATTAAAGCATTTCATCAAATGTCTAATAGGCATAAGCTTGTACATTTATGGGGATTTTCATGATATCATGCTAGTTAGGCAAATTTCCTTCATCTAGGCATTTTATCAAGCATATGGCAGGCACAGTACATGTAAACACATTATACAACAATTAAACATCATGCTTCAATTCCAATTCCATCATACAAGGTTTTAGTTATGAGATTTCGTAAATCTTTATCTATACTAATAAACCCACATAGAATTTATCATCAAATCATGGAATAGAAATCAATTCCTCATTTATCAACATGAAAAAGAACATACGAAGTATGAAAACATGAAGAAAATCCATAACTTGTATTTAAAAAGGATTCTTGGACTTCATGGATGAAAGGAGTCCATGAATGAACACTATGGATACCTTAGATCGTGATTTCGTGAAGATTGATGGTGAAACCTTCTTGAATTTGAATCCCCAATAGAAACCCTAGTTTGTTCTTGAGAGAAACTAATATGTTTTGGGTGAAAAATGGTTGAATCACATGTTAAAGGGATTATATAGGGGTAGGAAGTTGACCCTTTTAACCCTGGACACATCATTAAATTTTCAATAAAATTTCCCGAGTTGGGCCCTTGGCGCGACGCGGCGCTATCGCTCTGTGTCATTGGAAATTGACAATTGGGAAACTGCACGGTGGCGTGATGTGGAGCTATCGTGTTGACACCTTGTCTAAGATCTAGAAGTTTGGCGCGACGCACCATTATCACGGAGCAACACTGGAATTCAACAATTTCCATTTGAGCTATCTCCGCAACGCGCTGAAGGCTCAGGTCAAACACTGTCTCACTAAAAAGGCTTTAACTCTTTGTCCGGGTGTCAGATTTGGGCAAATTATATATCTATGGAAATATTATTCAATTTCCCACGTTATAGGAAGTGAAAATTACGGAAATACCTCGTGTATAGGAATGAATTTTTATTTCAAAGGAAGTTCTAACATCCTTGAGATAATTTTCAAGCTAAGAAAAAACACGGGTAATATAATATCTCCCCCTTGGGAATATTCATCCTCGAATGAGACTGACTGAGAGGGGAAACAATAAAATGAACATAAATAACTAGAACATGATCTCATGACGAATGTGACGGACAAGCTGAACATAATATACTGAACATGCATATCTGATGCATGCGTAACTGATTCATAAATGCATAACTGAAAGTTCTAAAGAACTAAATTTTCTCACAATGAGAATGTTTGTCTGATGCATAACTATATAACTAAACTGATGCATGAATGCATGATTGAATATGCGGTGGTACTTGATACCAAGCTTATCATGGGAACATGAGCATGAGACTGAATACTAAGTTAGTGATGTACACTAATGATGAAACTGACTAAGCTTAAGGAGAACTGTTACCTTAAGCTTGATCTAAGTTGGTGGGGAAAAGGTAAGGATACTTGGTATGCATATCTACTTCTATTTCCCAAGTATCTCCCTCGACAGACTGATTTTTCCAAAGAACTTTAACTAGAGGGACTTCTTTGTTCCTCAATCTACCAGTATGATAGTCTAGAATTTCGACTGAAATCTCTTCATAAGAGAGGCTGTTCTAAAAAACTATGCTCTAAATAGGAACAACTACTGATGGGTCACCTATACACTTCTTGAGCAAAGAGACATGAAAGACTGGATGAACTGAGGCTAGATCTGAACGCAATTCAAGCTCATAAGCTACCTTGCCGAAACGACTGAGAATCTTGAAGGGACCGACATATCGAGCACTGATCTTTCCCTTCTTGTCGAATATCTTCACTCCCTTCATAGGAGAGATCTTGAGGTAGACATGATAACCAATCTCAAACTCGATATCCTTTGTACGAACATCTGCATAAGACTTCTGTCATCACTGAGCAGCCTGGAGTCTTTCTCTAATTAACTGAACTTTCTCTAAGGTGTCGAATACTAATTCAGGACCTATGACTGAGGCCTTACTAACTTCGAACCAACTGATTGGATATCTACATCTCCTACCATAGAGATCTTTAAATGGAGCCATCTAAATATTGGAATGATAGCTATTGTTGTATGAAAATTCAATCAAAGGCAAGTGGTCATCCCAACTACCCTTGAAATCAATTACATACACCCTTAGCATATCTTCCAAAGTATGAATGGTCCTTTCTGCTTGACCATCTGTCTGAGGATAAAAGGTTGTACTGAGATAAACTTGGGTACCAAGACCCTTTTGGAATGTTTTCTAAAAATAAGAAGTGAACTGGGTACCTCTATCTGAGATAATAGTCAACGGAACACCGTGCAATATGACCAGATCCTTAATGTAGAGCTTGGAATAATCCTCAGCTGAATAAGAGGTATGAACTGGAAGGAATAGAGCTGATTTGGTCATTTTGTCTACAATGACCCAGACTAAATCATGCTGACGATGAGTTCGAGGCAAACCCATCACGAAGTTCATGTTCACAACTTCCCACTTCCAAGTAGGAATACTGAACTCCTGCATAGGACCACTAGGCTTCTGATCCTCTATCTTAATTTGCTGACATGTACAGCACTTAGCCACAGACTCTGCAATATCTCTTTTCATCCCACTCCACCAATAGATTTCCCGCAAGTCACGATATATCTTAGTGGCCCATGGATAAATTGAGTATCCCACACCATACGCTTTTGCAAGAATTCGCTGCCTTATGTTATCTACTTATGGAATACAAAGACTACCATGACAATGAAGAATATTATCTCCCCCTTGGGAGAAAACCTCTATTTTATTATTCTGAACTGACTCTTTTAGGATGATTCTGAACTACTTTGAACACATACACCACTCTCTGAAGAGTCGACTAAGCAAATGCCTAGTCTAGAAAGCTGGTGGACTTCCTGGACTAACTTCTTCTTACTATCATCAATATGAGAAATATTACCCAGGGACAGTCTAATGAGAGCGTCGACTACTACATTGGCCTTGCTCGGATGATAGAGGACACTCATGTCATAATCTTTTAAGAGCTCTAACCACCTTCTCTGATGAAGATTGAGATCTTTTTGAGAAAATACATACTGAAGGATCTTATGATCTGTGAAGACGTCTACATGAACTTCGTAGAGATAATGCCTCCAAATTTTTAAGGAAAATACTATGGTTGCTAACTCAAGATCATGAGTAGGATAATTTTTCTCATGGGGTTTAAGTTGTCTAGAGGCGTAGGCTATGACCTTACCATTTTGCATGAGGACACAACCTAAACCCACTCTGGATGCATCACAATAAACTACAAAACCATCTGAACTATCTGGAAGAGCTAGAACTGGAGTTGAGGTAAGTCGAGTCTTTAATTCTTGAAAACTCTTCTCGCATGAATCTGACCACTAAAACTTGACCTTCTTATGAGTCAATCAGGACATAGGAGATGCAATAGAAGAAAATTCTTCAACAAACCGTCTGTAATAGCCATCCAAACCCAAGAAACTCCTGATATCTGATGGAGAAATAGGGCGACACCAGTTTCTTACTGCTTTGGTCTTTTGAGGATCTACTCTAATGCCATCACCGAAAATAATATGGCCAAGGAATACTACTGATCTTAGCCAAAATTTGTAGTTACTGAATTTGGCAAATAACTGATGATTTTTGAGAGTTTGGAGTACTATTTTGAGATGGTCTGCATGATCTCGCTCAATGCGGAAATAGATCAGAATATCATCTATGAAGACTATGAAAAATATGTCCAAGTACTGCTTGAACACATGGTTCATCGAGTCCATGAAAGCGGTTGGGGCATTGGTAAGACCAAATGACATGACTAGAAATTCGAAGTGACCATACCGCGTACGGAAAGCTATCTTTGGGATGTCACATTCCCTAACTCTGAGTTGATTATAGTTGGATCTAAGATGTATCTTAGATAAATAACTAGCACCTGAAGTTGTTCAAACAAGTCATCAATTCTGGGAAGAAGATACTTGTTCTTGACCATAACCTTATTGAGTTAACGGTAATTAATGCACATTCTAAGAGAACTGTCTTTCTTGCACACAAAGAAAATTGGTGCGCCCCATAGGGAAATGCTGGGTTTGATGAATCCCTTATCTAAGAGATCCTTCAACTGTTCTTTCAGTTCCTTGAGTTCTGCTGGTGCCATTCTGTATGGCAGAATAGAGATAGGCTGAGTGTCTGAAAGAAGATCAATACCAAAGTATATTTCCCTTTTGGGAGGAATTCCTAGAAGATCTTCGAGAAAGACATGTGAATATTCATTCACTACTGGGACTGATTCGAGACTGGGAGCCTCAAAAATGGAATATCTAATATGAACTAGATGATAAACACATCCCTTAGATATTAATTTCCTTGCCCAAAGGTAGGAAACATATTGACCCCTGAAAGCGGATACGCAACCCTTCCACTCTAGGACGGGTTTATTTGGGAACTGAAACTGAACTATTCTGTTTCTACAGTCGACTGTGGCATAGAAGGAATGAAGTCAATCCATGCCGAGAATGACATCAAAATCAGTTATCTCTAATTCGACTAAGTCTACTGAAGTGACTTTCTAAAATATCATAATCGGGCAGTTCCTGTATACCCGCCAGGCTATGATGGTTTTACCCATTGGGGTAGAGACCGAGAAGGGCTCTACTATAATGTCGGGACTGATTCTAAAATCAACTGCTATATAAAGAGTAATAAAAGACAAGGAAGCTCCTGGATCTAGCAAAGTGTAAACATGCACATAAAATATCTGTAACGTACCAGTAACTACATCAGGAGAACTTTCCTGATCTTGTCAAGTCTAAAGAGCCTAGAGACAATTTGGGTGTTGCCCGCTAGTAGCACTGGAAGTGGCACCCTACTAATTTGGGTGACCGCACTGAGCTAAGGAGCGATTCTGTTGTCCCCGAGGACCTGGCTGTGGAAAGTCTCTAACTCTATGTCCTGTCTTTCCATAACCAAAACAAATGCAACTACCTGCTCTACACACACCCTGATGGTGCTTACCGTAAGTCTAGAAAAGAGGATAGGCGCGAGCACTACTAACACTTCCCTGGGTCTTAGAGCCTGGCGCTCTATATTTGTTACCCTCTCTGAACTTAGGAACTGGAGCATTGTCTATAGAGGGGGTTGGAACTGATGACTTATGATGAAACTGAGAACGGTTTCCTCCTTTTGATTTAGGCTGAGTGAAGTTGAAACTACCTGTCTTTGCTCTCTTATTCTGTTTCTCCCTCTACTTAATCTTATGCTCCTCTATCTGCTAAGCATGGGTCATAAGTCTAGCTAAGGTCATGTCACTATTCATCATGGTGGATCTACACTTATTAACCACGCTGTCGTTCACCCCTGAAGCGAACTAACTCATCTTCGATCTACTGTCTGCAACCACATGAGAGGCCTACCTGGCTAATTGAATAAACTTAAAAGAATACTCTTTCACTGTCATATTGTCCTGCCTAAGGTTGATAAACTCTAACACCTTGGCTTCTCTAAGCTCTTGGGGAAAGAATCTGTCTAAGAATGCAGTGACAAACTCTTCCCACTCTGTAGGACCTGCATCATCTAATCTTTTGGACTTCCACTATTTGAACCAAGCATGAGCCACATCCTGCAACTAGTATGCAGCTAGCTCACCACTCTCAACAGTAGTCACCCCCATGGCGTCTGTCACTTTTTGAACTTGATCTAAGAATTCCTGAGGGTCTTCATCTACCTTAGACCCGAGGAAGGTTGGACGATTCATTCGGGTGAAGTCCCAAATCCTCGTTGTAGTTGGCCACTGGGTTGTTCGGAACAACTGTTGGCCATTCATTATGAGCAGCAACTGATTAAGAAAGAGTGGTAAATACGGTCCTGAACTCCGCATGAGAAACATGATCGCCCAAAGGTTCTTTGGGCTAAGGGGCTAACTGATTTCTTCTCTTAGGAGGTATGTTCTGAAATAAAGAGAATAAGCGTATTAGATTGAGAGACTGACTTGTGATTATGCTCACTGGCATGACATGAATATTGAAAAAAGGGAAACTATTCTTAAACATCTCATAGCCTCTTGCACATAAATATGGCGCGCAACATACCCATGTACAAGACTCTACTAGATGCGGCTTTTAGACTTCGTAGGACTCTATTGAACCTTAGGCTCTGATACCAAGTTTATAACGACTAGATTTACTGAACCGAAATGCTACATGGTGCACATGACCCCAAAGGACAACAAGCTAACCCATGACTGATATTTGTACCAGTATACTACATAAAATAACATAATAATGCGGAAAAATGCACTGAAAGGCCATAAGGTTCGATCATGAACATAACTGAATAACGTAATATCTATGCGGGGTAATAGAATACCTAAAACAAAACTGAAGTCTAAAACATGATAGTCTGTATCTAGTCTACATATAGTCTGCATCTAGTCTGCATCTAGTATAAATCTAGTTTGCATCTAGTCTGAATCTAGTCTGCATCTAGTATAAATCTAGTCTGCATCTAGTCTGAATCTAGTCTGCATCTAGTTGAATGCCTCTACTGTCTGAAGAATCTGAATAAGGAGTTGATGGGATATGTCCCCAACTAACTCCAACTAATAATATAATCAGTGAGATACTAGAAAACCATTATGTCCTCCAGGGATGAGGACTCACTTCTACTCTGACTGCTAAATCAGGAATCTACTGTTGATCTGGAACTCGGGTCTCTGAACCTATGGTGCAACATAAAAAGAAAGGGCCATAGCGTGAATGCGTCAGTACATATATACCAAGTATACATATGAGGTAGGCTATATGCAAGGGTTTGCATGCATGCTAATGCTAACTAACTGTCTAACATGAACGTGAGAATACATACATAATTACGCAACTGTAACTTAAAATGTAATAACATGATACTGATATCGTGGTAGCATGACTACTGAGTCTGGATACTGATAACATGACATAACTGATAACATAAATAACTATATCTGAATATAAATGATAATGTGGGTGACTGTATCTGAATATAACTAATAACATGGGTGAATGTATCTGAATATAACTGATAATGAGGGTGACTGTATTTGAATGTAACTGATAACATGGGTGACTGTAGATGCCAGTCCTGAATCTAATGGAACTATCTGAGTTTCATACTGTATCTGAGTTGATTGTGTCTGACAGTCCTAAAATATAAAGAACTATCTGAGTTCTATTACTGAGACTGATTAACTGTATCTGACAGTCCTGATTCTATAACATGAAATTGCGGGAAGTAGTAGCCAACAGACATGCCCCAAAGGTGCTATGATAGCTGAGCTGGGGTCCAATTTATGCCCTGATTGGAAGGGTGTAAATACCATGCCACTGGTAAGGACAACATGTGAGTAACCCTCATATAACAGGTAACTCTAGAGAGAATGGTAGGAACCCTCACATAACAAGTTAAGCCACCCCATCTACCCTCATATAATAGGCTATGATGTCTCAACCTTTGTTGGCTACATAGTTCTGGAACACAAGGATTGCTTCTAGGAATCACACCCTCGTATAATAGGTGAGTCCCCATCTTTAGGTTCACTTGGTGCTAATTCCTACTCCCATCTGAATGGACACTGAACATGATTTACTGAACTGAACTGAGCATGGACTGAGTTACTAAATTTCCGTGGCTGATAGAATACTATTGATATCTAACAACTGACTGAGTTATGAGATCATGGATATTTTCCTGAGTCATAAGACTATCTAATGTTTAAGATTTCATAGCTTGACTGAGAGTATCGTGAAAACATGACATGGATCTAGGCACACAACTTATATTTTGGGTACAAGTAACCCCAAGACTCGATGGAAGGAAACTGAAATGACTTGATATTCTTGAATACATGATAATCACCACAATACATTTATTGAAACATTTCATCAAACGTCTAATAGGCATAAGCGTTTACATTTATGGGGATTTTCATGATATTATGCTAGTTAGGCAAATTTCCTTCATCTAGGCATTTTATCAAACATATGGCAGGCATAGTACATGTAAACACATTATACAATAATTAAACATCATGCTTCAATTCCAATTCCATCATACAAGGTTTTAGTCATGAGATTTCATAAATCTTTATCTATAATAATCATCCCACATGGAATTTATCATCAAATCATGGAATAGAAATCAATTTCTCATTTATCATCATGGAAGAGAACATACAAAGCATGAAAACATGAAAAAAAAATCATAACTTGTAGTTAAAAAGGATTCTTGGACTTTATGAATGAAAGGAGTCCATGAATAAACACTATGCATATCTTAGATCGTGATTTCGTGAAGATTGATGGTGAAACCTTCCTGAATTTGAATCCCCAATAGAAACTCTAGTTTGTTCTTGAGATAAACTTGAGAGAAACTAATATGTTTTGGGTGAAAAATGGCTGAATCATGTGTTAAAGGGATTATATAGGGGTAGGAAGTTGACCCTTTTAACCCTGGACATTTCATTAAATTTTCAGTAAAATTTCTCGAGTTGGGACCTTGGCGCGACGCAGGGCTATCACATCGTGTCACTAGAAATTAACAATTGGGAAAATGCACGGTAGCGCGACGCGGAGCTATCACATTGCCACTTTTCTATGACCTGGAAGTTTGGCGTGATATGCCAGTATCACGGAGCAACACTGGAATTTGACAATTGTCATTTGAGCTATCTCCGCGATGCGCTGAAGGCTCAGGTCAAACACTGTCTCACTAAAAAGGCTCTAACTCTTCGCCCGGGTGTCGGATTTGGGTGAATTAAATATCGATGGAAAGCTAATTCAATTTTACACGTGATTAGAAGTTAAAATTATGGAAATAGATCAGGTATAAGAATGAATTCTTATTTCAAAGCAAGTTCTAACATCCTTGAGATGATTTTCAAGCTAAGAAAAGCACGGGTATTACAACTTTAGTGGTACCAAGCACTTTAGCGGTGACCACTAAAGGGGGCCCAGTATTAGATTTAGCAGTACCCATATTCTTGGGAAGGGTATAAATACCCCACTTAACCCAATTTTCACCATTCTTCTCCCATTCTCAAGAGACTAAATCCCTAAATTGTGTGAAAACTTGGTAGAAACATTTGTAGGTGATCTTGGAGATTGGGAAAGTTTATTTATGCAAATCTTCATCAAATTTATGGTAATCTAGAATTACCTTTATGCTTAAAAATTCTCCATTCCTATCTAAAATCCCCAAAAGCTTGGTGACTAAATTTTTGCACCATTGAGTTATCTTGTAGCATGATTATGATATTGTGTAGGATATGGGGTGGGATTTAGGTATTGAAAATATGAATAAGAATATTTGGATTAGTTGAACCATTTAGGTGTAACAGCCCGTATTTTCACGCTAGAATTCTAACCATCGTTCCTACACGTATAAGCTCCAATCCAAATGATTCCCATTTGAATATAAGCTTCATTATAAGTATCCTAGTGTGTGATATGCTTTGAGCTGAAATATGTTCATAGGAATCACTTATTGCGAAGTTGAGTTAAGATCCTTTGATTCGCCTAAATCTTTGTATTCGATTATACAATGGTCAACTTTGAACGTGTATAACTTTTTATATATGTAGAATTTTGCATATCAAGACCCACAAAATTATAGATAATTGAGACAGTTTTCTAACAATACCAATTTTGCCTTAATCCAATACCCGAGTGAAAAGTATGGCATTTTTTGTGAGATATAGTAAGCCAACGTTATTGGGGAGCGGAGCGTCGATTTCTGGATGCGATATATGACGCAATGAATTGCAGTCCAAATGTGATAACCAACATGATGTTGAGCTTTTTCACACGCTGCTTCAATTCCTAAAGGGTATAGGGTCACTTTGGTTATTTTCCATCACTTAAATCTGTCCATAACACATAATTTCAGCCCCCAAGGAGCATTAGTTTTCCCTTTACTCATAATTTCTCTCCAAGAAAGCCTTTCTCTCTCAGGAACAAACCCTAAACTCCATCCAAGAACTTCAAAACTCCATTACAATCTCATCAAGATAAACAAGAATTTTAGTTTCCTAGATTAAGAATTTCAAGAAAATCTTTCAAGATCATCTCCAAGGATTTCAAGTCAATATTTCTACATCCAATCAAACCAATTAATGTATGTGGGGTTATGAACAATGATACTTCTTTCATCCTTGTACCAAAAACTAGTTTTAAAAGTTAAATATACATGATTTTCAGTCTAGGGTTCATACCTAAATATCATTATTTGAAGTTTATGAAGTTACCAAGTGATTTAAGTGTTGAATTGCATAACTACTTTAACCTAATTAAGCGTGACATTTGTTTCTTATGTTGAGAATTAAATTTTATTATCTTGACTAGAATTGTTAAAGTATTTCAAGATTATTATTATTGAGCATAAAGTTTGTTATGACTTGAAATGAGTTTTAAGCATGGGTCTTTAAGCCCTACGTTTAAGTCTCGAGATTTCAAGAAGATTATGTTTTAAGCCTTCTTTGATAAGTATGTATTCAGATTTTAAGCAAGAATTGATCTTTTGATCCTCAGTTAAGATATGAAATCCACACATATTAGTTTTGATTACAGTTTAAAGCAAATAGTTGCATAACTAGTTTTCATTATAAACTCTTATGCTATTTTAAGGTGAATTTCCTACAAAATGAGCATATAAGTAAGAGAGTAGTATTTAGCACCAAGTTGGGTACGTGTCCTAGTACACATGCCGCAGAACTATGAGCCAATGTAGGTTCAGATTATTCCTATTTATATGGATGCAAATACAGATTGTGATCACTTAGCTCAGGTCCTACTCTGTGGCAAGAGTATGATAGCTCTCCCCAACATGAGCTTTTCCCTATAGGGGAACCAGACGTTAGACACCATGATTGCCCATATGGTATATGTCGGTTAGAAAAACCTCCCTAAGACAGAATAAAAGAATAACTTTTAGAAACCAAGTGTAAAGGCTCACAATATTATTCAGATATGGTTTTACATAAGATAATAGCTATGAGATTTTAGTTTTCAGTTTACGTATGATAAAGGTGAGTCTTTTACACTTAGCCTACATGATTTGAAAGTATACTCAACTTCAGTCCTACTCATTCCACTAATAGAAAGAATAAAAATACAGTTTTCATTTAGAACCAAGTGTTATGGCTCCCAAAGTTATTCTTATGCTTCATTACTCATGTTTATGATTTTCACAGCTTTGTTTTTTTCAAGCCAAGGTGAGTCATTTATACTCAGAACGTATTCTTTAAAAGTTTATATGAACATTGAGTTATTGTTTTCACTTATGCATTAACCCCCCACATTCTTAGTACATTCCAAAAGTACAAATCTATATATACGTCTATCTTCTACATTGTTTAATCATGTAGGTATAAATTATAGGGCGTACATCATAATCAGATAGTTTGAGCTTCCAGTCAATAAGTGATGAGTCCTTCTGATTCATGGGCTTGAGTCAGTCATAGTTCGAGTAGCATTTTGTATTATTTATCCATTCATATTGATTAGGGATAGTTAGGGTTCATGTACTAACTACCTATAGTCAATACTAGTAGAAACTTCATAGACAGTCAGTAGAGTTGATGTATTTGATTCCGGACTTGTTTTGGATAATCAGAGTTGTAATCATTTTAATATAGTTTTGTATTGATCAAATTTAGAAAAGATTTTTCTTCCGCATATTTCTTTCGGATTTGTATATTTTATTCAGTCACTCATAAGTTATACCAGTATAAAGGTTGGCTTGGGATCACTTATGGTCCTAAGCACCGTGTAACGTCTAGGGTGTAGTCTTGGGGTGTTACACACTTGGTATCAGAGCACAGAGTTCAAGTTTCCTAGGGTTTCGGTGAATCCATGTCTAGTAGAGTCTTGCGAAATAGTACAGTAACGCCCGTACTTTTCTTTGAGAGGCTATTGGATATTTAAGAAATGTTTCCCTTTCTTAATACTCTAAATCATGCAGTAAAGTTATTCTCTTAGAAACTTCTATCGATTCATGTGTTACTCCATAATCCTTCATCTACGACTTATCCTTGAGATGAATGACTAGTATGTTCCAATTTCTCCTAAGATAACGCTCTCAGATTTACTATTAGTAATTTTAGAAGTCATATAAGGGGCTTGAGAGGAGAGCGATAGTGTGTTATAAGTTCCTCAAGTTGAAAGTTATGTCCTCTTCCTTACGAGTTACTCAGTTAAGATAGAATAAGATATGTATTTAGATTTCTCATTAACCCTTCAATCTAGATAGTGCTCATGGGAGGAGATAGTATGAACCTGGATTGGTAAATAGAGTTTGCATTCGGGGGATGTTGCAACCTAAAGTGTTATGATTTAAAAGTAGTAGAACCTTCTTATAGTTGGAAGTGTGGGTTTAGAAGTGTAGTGACAAGAAAAGTGGGAATAACGATTGATAGAAAGTATAGAGATAAACTTATGCATGCTATCAAGTTTGTGTTAAGGTGATAGGTCCTTGTGTGTTAGCTTAGGGGTAATGAATATGATACAGGCTCCTTGGTAGAAGGTAGATAAGGAGTTATTAGTTAAGGTGAATTATTATTTGCTTGACGTAGGAAAAGAGTTATTGATGATATTTATTATTTTAGAAAAGTATAGGATATTCATGAAGTATTTGGTGATTGAGTATTGTTAATTTAGACTTCCATTGAGGTTTCTAAAAGGAGTTTAGTTGAAACTTATAGAGCTATGAAAGTAATTTAGGTGTATATATAGGTAAATAGTCATAATGTGTAGAAGGAGGATGTGCTACTGGATTTTATTAAGGTATATCATAGGAATATGATCAATTGTTGTTATAGAAAAGGGCCTAAAATGACCTTCAACTATCTAAAATGTTGCAAAAATGCCCTTCATCTACCTATTGGACCTAAAATGCCCCTCCCGTCTACCTATTGGGTCAATTTTGCCCTTCTATTTAACAGATGCCTATTGGACCCACCTTATTATGACTTGGCATATTCCTATTGAACAATTAATATTTAATTAAAATAACTAATTTTATCCTCAAAACTCAACCCACCCAGTGACTTAACCCAACTAAGACCTGCTCCAATTCCTTTAACAAAAAAAGAAATCCCCATTTCATTTTTTGCTCTTTGTTTGCATTCTATAATTTATGAAACTCAGAAGTACCTTTTATTTGGGCAGTGGTTGAGTACTTTTATCCTCCAATATGCTTAGCTGGAGATGGTTTGTAAAATAGAAATTTAGTTTGAGTTATTGCTTGATTCCTTTTTTAGTTGTTGTGATATTGGACTTATCATCCTTCATTTGAATGAAGTATGTCATTTTCATCCAACTAATAGCAAAAGTTAATAGGGAAAATAGTTTGTTAACATTCAAAAGAGAAATTCAGTTATATGGATGCCACACTGGTGATTGATTGAGTCTCCTATCATATATTCTTTCTCTTAGCTCTCTCAAAGTTTTGAAGCTATCTTCTCTGTAGACACAAGCCCCAAACAAAAGAAAAAGAGAATTTACTTTCCATGTCCTGAGCAAGTGTTAAAAGAAAACCAATAATACAAGTCACAAGCTCCAAAATGTGTTATGCTTCCATGTTTCATTTTGATTCTGCAAATCATCTTTTTTATTGTAGGAAATGAGTATCAAGTAAAACAAATATTTGAGTGTGCAACCGATTTCTTATTAAATCAAGGAATGGAATGTCCTGATAATCTCCAAGCAGATTATGATCGATGAATGAGGATTTCTTTTTTATTAAAGGAATTAGAGAGGGTCTTAGTTGGGTCGGGTTATTTGGATGGGCGGGTTGAGTTTTGAGGATAAAATTAATTAGTTTAATTAGATATTAATTATCCAATAGGAATATGCCATGTCATAAATAAGGTAGGACCAATAGGCATTTGTTAAATGGAAGGGCAAAATTGACCCAATAGGTAGACGAGAGGGGCATTTTGGGCCCAATAGGTAGATGAAGGGCATTTTTGCATCATTTTAGATAGTTGAAGGCATTTTAGGCCCTTTTCTGTTGTTATTATGAGGCTTTAGTGGACTAGTGTTTCTTGATGTCTTATTTTATAGCTTCAAAGTGAGAATAGTATGTAAGGTTGGGTTGTTAATCATGTCTAACACTAGACACTAAGTTTTAATAGTGGATGATCATAGAGGTGGAAATAATAATTGCGTAATTTGTGATGCTAGTTATATGGAAGTGATCTAGTAGGCTTGAACAGTGTATGCAAGAGTTTAAGTTGATTTATTCATAATTTAGTATGATGTTGTAAGTATGATGTAAAGGTGTGCCCAAGGTGATATGGGGTTGTATATTTTCTAATCTTACTAAGTGTTGTGTGTGGTTAGTAGTACCCTTGAGTTGCTAAGTGGAAGAAGGCCAGTTATATAGTACATTGTGTTCTTAATAGCTAAGTTAAGGAGTTATGGATAGATGTTGTTGAGTCTTTTAAGTATGATTTTGATTCTTATGGTTTGGGAATAATATAAGTATAGAAGTGTGATCTTAGTAGGCTATGATTATGTGTTTAGTGAGGCAGGTATGTTCTTCAAGTTAATAAAGTGTAAGTCTATGATGATGATTATTGAAGCTAGAAAGTTAAGGATGGTATGTGAAAGGGTTGTCCAAGAATGAAGTCAGTAAGTTCAAAATATAGTTTATTCTTGTGAGTTTAGCATTTATGTGTAGATATTAGAATAAAGAAATTATGGCTTAGTCTTGAGGATATGGAGTAGACCCATAAGCTTAGAATATCAGCTTTGATCTAAGGGGGAGATAGTAGAGTGAAGAACCAATTCAAGTTTTGAGAATTAGATTGTGATACATTTTAATAAGAGTTGTGATGAGATAGTGATCCCTTCTTACTCTAGAGAATTCCTTGGATTTCAGTCATTATCACACAAAATTCATGTCTTGCGTGATAGATCCATGCCAAAGTCCAATGCTTATACACTTCATGTGTATTCATGTTCATTCTTAACTTCTAGTAAGTAAGTAACAGTTTCACCCTATGATTAGAGTTATCCCTCATATATCTATGAACTCCAGTCTTATGTTGAATATCTCATGATAATATGAACTTATGTTTCAGAGTATGATCAGTTCTCACAACTCATGATACTAGCAAAATTTAGTTTATGTCATGTATGCCCTCAGTTTAGATCTCTTTGGTGAATCCATGATGTTGATACTCTATTCCTCAGGCCTCAGTAAAGTGTCTAGTTATGCTTAGTATTTCTTCATGTTTAAGTTCCTGATGTTTTAACCTTTCAGTGACCTTTCCTTATGAAATAATAGTGGTGATGAACAGTTTTTTAGATAGGAGAGATTAAATATTTCTTATTGATGAAAGATCATTGTATTCTTATTTTAGATAAGGCTATAAGTGTGGAATAAGATTGAGGCCTAGTCTTTGATACATGTCATGGATAGTTGAAATTATGTGTGTATGTTCTTGGGGTAGTGTGTGGATGTTACTAATGATAAAGGTTTGGAGGATATGCCAAGTATGCTATTATGGGTGTTTATTTAGATGCTCGTATGTGGTTATAACAATAGGCTTAAATGTCATGTTAGTGTATAATTGGATGAATGCATTGCACATTAGTTTCTGACCTTCCCAACCTCGAAATATAAATCTTTAAGTTGAATCATGATCAAGGTTATCTATAGCACATCTCGGGTAAGTTTTGGATTTTTTTAGCGAGGTTTGAGACCTGTTTGGATGGTCAAAATAGTGAGCCTCTGCGATCTGGCCATGGCGCATCGCATTTTGCATTAATGGGTAGCAACGTGGCACATCGCATTTTGCATTGATGGGTAGCAACGCGGCGCATCACATATCATATTGATAAAGCAAAATGAAATGGTAAGGCATGTTATGCTTAGGGTATAAGATCTAAAAAGATATAGGAGATTGAATCATATGGTTTAGACTAGTATTATGGTGTGGCATGTTGTACCTTGTGATTTCAAGTTAGTCTTAATCATGGTTAGAGGATTTAGTTTAGTTTAGACATTAGTAGATGGATTTATCAATGCCCATGTGAGAACTATAAGTTGAATCAAAATGAGTATGGTATTTAAGGGGAATAGTATAGTTGAGGAAGTATTTCAGAAGTGTTACTAAGCTTTAAATTAAGTAGTTGCATTGCCTAAGGCCTAGTAATTCTATCCTAGCTTATGATTTATATGTCTATGTTCCATGCTACTGAGTTGTATCGATGTTGTGATTCCTTAGTCAGATGTCTTGTTCAGATCATGCCCAAAATTCTTTGCTCCTTAATATTATTAGAATTTCTTAGAAGGGTGTTGAATAAATACTCCATTGGAGTATGAGCAGTCGGTATGATCCAGTCCATATATCCTGCAACCCAGTTTAGCAATCAATAAGATAAGATCATATAGATTTCCATCTTTCCATCTAGTCTTACTACCCAAAATTTCCCGAGTAAGGCTATTCCATGAGGCAAAATGTCGCATTCATGCAAATTATGAATTCAGCTCAATTCATGCATCATGCAATAGTTTTAGATTCAAATATTAAGTCATGAGTCAGCTCGTAAGTGTTCCATATCTCATCTCATCCTTTCCTTAGTATTTTAGCCAAGTCACCATCATTCGGGGACAATGATTCCAAGGGAGAGATAATGTAATACCCTATATTTTCACGCTAGAATTCTAACAGTCTCTCCTATGCATATAAGCTCCAATCCAAATGATTCCCATGTGAATATAAATTTCATTATCATTATCCTTGTGTGTGAAGTGCTTTCGAGGTGAAATATGTTCATAGGAATCACTTAGAGCGAAGTTGAGCTAGGATCCTTTGATTCGACTAAATCTTTGTATTCAATTCTACAAGAGTCAACTTTGAATGTGTATAAATTTTTATATACATAGAATTTTGAAGATCAAAACCCACCAAATTGTAGATAATTGAGTAAGCTTTCCAACTATACCAATTTTTCCTTAATCCGATACCCGAGTGAAAAGTTATAGCATTTTTCGTGAGAGCCAGTAAGCCAATGCGATTGGGGCACGGCGCACCTGTTTCTCGATACAATATATGATACGCATTGCTGTCCCAAAAAGATGCGGAGATTTTTCACACGCTGCTTTAGTTCCTAAAGGGTCTAGGGTCACTTTGGTTATGTTCCCCCACCCAAATCTGTCCATAACACATAATTTCAGCCCCCAAGGAGAATTAGTTGCCCCTTTACTCATAATTTCTCTCCAAGAAAGCCTTCCTCTCCCAAGAACAAACCCTAACCTCCATCCAAGAACTTCAAAACTCCATTAAAATCTCTTCAAGATAAACAAGAATTAAAGTTTCCTTTTTCAAGAATTGTAAGAAAAGCTTTCAAGATCATCTCCAAGGGTTTCAAGTCAAGTTTTCTACATCGAATCAAATCAATTAAGGTATGTGGGGTTTTGACCAAGGATACTCCTTTCATCCTTGTGCCCAAAACTAGTTTTAAAAGTTAAATTTACATAATTTGCAGTCTAGGGTTCATATCAAAATATCATTGTTTGAAGTTTATGAAGTTACCAAATGATTTAAGTGTTGAATTGTATAACTACTTTCACTTATTTATGCGTGTGATTTGATTTCTTATGTTAAGAATTGAATTTCATTATCTTGACTAGAATTGCTAAAGTATTTCAAGATTATTATTATTGAGCATAAAGTTTGTTATGAATTGACATGAGTTTTAAGCATGGGTCTTTAAGCCCTGAGTTTAAGTCTTTAGATTTCAAGAAGATTATGTTTTAAGCATTCTTTGATAAGAATGTATTCAGATTTTAAGCAAGAATTGATCTATTAATCCTCAGTTAAGATATGAAATCCACACATGTTAGTTTTGATTACAGTTTAAAGAAAATAGATGCATAATGGTTTTCATTATAAACTCTTATGCTATTTTAAGGTGGATTTCCTATAGAATAAGTATATAAGGGAGTAGTATTTAGCACCGAGTTGGGTATATGTCCTAGTTCACTTGCCCCAGAACTGCGAGCCAACATAGGTTTAGATTATTCCCATTTATATGGTTGTAGATATAGATGTGATCACTTAGCTCAGGTCCTACTCCGTGGTAAGAGTATGATAGCACTAACTTTTTCTCATAGAAGAACCAGACATTGGACACCATGATAGCTCACATGGTGTATGTCGGTTAGAAGAACCTCCCTAAGACAGAATAAATGAACAACTTTTAGAAACTAAGTGTAAAGGCTCATAATATTATTCAGATATGGTTTTACATAAGATAATAGCTATGAGATTTCAGTTTACGTATGATAAAGGTGAGTCTTTTACACTTAGACTGCATGATTTGAAAGTATACTCAATTCAGTCCTACTCATTCCACTAATAGAAAGAATAAAAGTACAGTTTTCTTTTAGAACTAAGTGTTATGGGTCACAAAGATATTCTTATGCTTCATTACTCATGTTTATAATTTTTATAGCTTTGTTTTATTCAAGCCAAGGTTAGTCATTTACACTCAGCATGCATTCTTTACAAATTTATATGAACATTGAGTTATTTTTTTCACTTATGCATTCACCCCCACATGCTCAGTACATTCCAAAAGTATTGATCCACATATACGTCTATGTGCTACATAATTTAATAATGTAGGTACAAATTGTAGCGTGCACATCATAATCAAACAGTTTGTAGCTTCCAGTCAGCTGGTAATGAGTTCTAATTGTGACTGATTTACTTGGATAATGTGCATTTTTAATTGACGTCCTTCCAACATTAGTAGTCCTCAATATCCTGCAAAGATAGACTTGTTAGTATGTCATTATTAACATGTAGACTTAGGAGGCGAACAATCTCCTGCAAAGATACTCTTGTTAGTTAGACATTATTAAAATGTAGACTTAGTGTAATGCCCCAAGTCTGGTACCCAGAATGCTACACGGTGCTCATGACCTTGAAGGACCACAAGCTAACCCATGACTGATATCTATAACTGAGCACTGAATAATACATTGCAAATATGCAAAAAATAAGTTGTAAAGCTATAAGGTTCAAAACTGAACTAATACTAAATATAATACAATGTCTGTAATAGGGTACAAAAATACCCAAAACTGAAATAAACTGTCAGAACACATACTGTAGTCTGAAAGCCTCTAAACTTTCTGAAAACTATGGAGTTGATGGGACATGTCCCCAACTAACTCCGAACTACTAAAATAATAAAGTAATAAAATAATCATGCTATTCTAGAATGATGAGGACTCACTGCTAGTCTATATGCTGAACGTCGGATCTACTAAGGATGCTCGAGAGCTCGTGCTTCTAAACCTATGGTATAAAACACCATAGCGCAAATGCGTCAGAACGTTAAATATACTAGTATGCAAGTGAGGTAAGCTAAATGCAAGGGTTCATATGCATGAATAATAATAACTGACTGTATAACATGAATGTGAGAATACATGTATGAATACGTAACTGTAACTGAGATCATAATAATGTTGACTCATGAATTCTGATAACGTGGATTTACTAATATCTGAGTGCTAATACTAGGATACTGAATGACTAAGTTTATTGAGTACTGAGGAACTAATGTCATATTATAGATAAAGGAATGACTGTTTCTGACAATTCTGACTATGAAGAACTGGTCTGATTGACTGTATCTGATAGTCCTAAAATTGAATAATGATAACATAAGTTTCATATAAATTAATACACTATTAAATGGGTTTATGATAACATTATTACTAAGTCTGAATACTGATAACATAAGTGACTGTATCTGACAGTCCTAATATAGATGGAACTAGCTGAGTTTCGCACTGTACTGAGTTGACTGTATCTAAAAGTCCTGGATTTCTGTAGAACTAAAATGAGTTCTATTACTAAGACTAGGTCTATAACTTAGACTGTGGGAAGTATTTATCTAACCGACATGCCCCTAATACACCATTATGGCTGAGTTGGGGTCCAATCTGTAACCACAATTGGAAGGGTGTCAATACCGCACCACTGGTAAGGCAATCTGTGAGTAACCCTCATATAACAGGTAACTCTAGTGAGAATGGTGGGAACCCTCATATAATAGGTTAATCCACTTTATCTGCCCTCATATAGTAGGCTATGATGACTCAACCTACGCTGGCTACGTAGTTCTGGAATGCAAGGATTGCTTCTAAGAATCACACCCTTATATAACAGGTGAGGTCCTATCGTTGGGTTCACTCGGTGCTAACTCCTACTCCCAACTGAATAGATACTGAACTAATTAACTGAACTGAACTTATACTAATGGTATGACTGGCGGAATGCTACTGAGATCTAAGAACTGATGGAGAGTACTGAAGTTACTGAGATTACTGAGTACTGAGATCACTGAAATTACTGGACTACTGAGATTACTGAGATTTCTGAGAATTTCTAAGATTACTAAATAAGACTGGACTGATACTGAGTTTAATGAGTTTTCTTGAGTTACATAGCTGACTAAATTCTACTAATCGTGGCTTAACTGAGAGTATCATGGAAACATGAAACTGGATCTAGGCACACAGCTGAATTATCGGGTACAAGTACCCCCAGGACTCGATAGCATGAAAATAATAGGACATAACACTTCTTGAACATATGACCAATATCAATAATTCATAATACATTAATTTGGGGATTTCATAAAGCACATGGTTATCATAGTCTTGTACATGAATGGACTTGCATATAGACATGCCATACTTTCATTAACCTAATCTCATGGACATTCCCTCAACCTTTCATAATGCAAACAGTATCATGGAAGTCATTCTTAGTCATAGGGTAAAGCATGCATTTATCACTTGGGTCACAATTAAGCTACAGTGTATAGTTTCTATTCTCTTAAGCATTTTATCAAACACCTAGGATGCATGACTTAGGGGATAGGCATGACCATCAAATTAACACAATAAAACTTCATATTTCAACTCAATTTCACATGTTTCAGACCACATACTAGCATAGATTCATGAACAACACATAAAGATTCCAACTTGGGAATCATACAATCATAATCACATAAACATAATCAACCCACCACAAAATATTCATAATACAAGATTTAAAACTTGATTCTTGGGCTTCATGAATGAAAGGAATCCATGAATGAACACTGTGCATACCTTAGTTCTTGATTCTATGAAGATTTATGGAGAGATTCTTGAATTCGAGTCTTGAATATGAATCCCCAATTGAAAACCCTAGCTAGTACTTGAGAAAAACTTGAGAGAAACCCTATATTTTGGATAAAATATGGTTGAATCACGTGTTATTGGGTTTATATAGGGTTGAGAAATTGACCCTTTTAACCCTTGGGTGTATTTTATTTTTGAGAAAACTTCCCGATTTGGCAGACTGGCGCTACGCGGTGCTATCGTGTTGTGTTACTGGAAATTGCCAACTGGGAACTGGGCAGACGACGTGACGCGGTGAAATCATGTTGCAATATTGAATGGGACATAGAATTTCAGCGCGACGTGGTGTTATCACGCTGAAACACTGGAAAAAGGACCATTCTAAATTTGAGCCCTGGCGCGATGTGCCATAATTGTGGAGACTCACTAGATTTTGATGATTGCAATTTTGACCTGCTCTGTGATTCGCTGATGGCTCAGGTGATATACTGTCTCACTAAAAAGGCTCTAACTCTTTGTCCAGGTGTCGGATTTGGGCAAATTTGGTATCGATGGAAAGCTAATTGAATTTCCCACATGAAAAAAAAAGTGAAAATCTTAAAAATACCACATGTATAAAAGTGGATTCATCTTTGAAACAAGGATTTAATATTTTTGGGGTAAATTTTAGTTAGGTAGAAATACGGGGTATTACACTTAGAAGGCTAATAGTATCTTGTAAAGATACATTTGTTAGTTAGTCATTATTAAAATGTAGACTTAGGAGGATAATAATCTTAGTGTGGAGGAGGAACACCTCGATTATAGGCCGGTAGTGGACACTCGTTCGATATATATCCCATACAAATGGGGTCACTAGGATTCATGGTCCAATACTGACTATGCTCGAGTGTTAAGCTCAAAATGATGAGATCACAGCCTGTATGTATAAGCTTCACATGCTTAAGTTGAGGACATGGTGATGCCCAACGACACAACAGGAGATCCAAGTTATTGATCTTGACTATCCTCTTGGTCTTCATGATAGGACTATGTTGAAGATTATCCCAGACTTTATAGATCCAGTAGACGATGATGTGTCCACTGAGAAGGAGCATCAGTTGTAGGATTTAGATTTGGATTCAAATGAGAAGGATGACGTCGATAACCCAGACTTGGGAGATGAGGCCTATGGTACATATTCTAATGATGACATGGACGAGATGTGACCAGGGAGTTGCTCCTACCTCATACTTGGTTTACTTTACAAGCACTGGGACAGTGCTTCATTTTAAGTATGGGGTGGTGGTATCTCATTCTTTGTACTCTTATTGTTTTATTTTGTTGGATATTTATTCTATTAGATGTTTTCTTTTTGTATGTTGGATTCATTCATTCTAACTATTTGGAATTATACGGTCTGTAATAGTTAGTATTGATCAGATTTACTTAGTAGTAATTCGATTATTAGTAGTGTTGCTTAATAGTTACTTTTGTTTAAATAGGAGTAAAATTTTTGTTTTTCCCTTAAGGAAATTCTTCATAAGTCATCATAGTTAGTGCCCTCCCCTATGATAGATGGATGACGACCATCTTAAGGGGAGTTAGTCGTAGGAAATTGAGAAGTGATAAGAACCAAATCATAACTTTAAGGAGAAATACTTTGTGTTGGACCATGCAGTTGATTGACTTGCAGTTGATTGACTTGGAACATACTTGTTTTTAAATGGAAGCATGTCATTAAGTAAAAAGGAATCTAGTTTAGACACTTAATGTCACTAGGCGTAATTTTCAGTTTGTTGGCTTAAATTTAAATTTGACAAGTAAGAGATTAGAAACCAATAGGTATCCAACTTGAATCTAGCATGCAACAAGAGTGAGAGAGGTGTTTAGTTATTCTACATGCATAGTGATGTCTATAACTTGCCTGGTGTGTTTACAAAGCAAAATAAAGGATGTTGGATTTAGGAGATGATGTAGGCATTTTGTTGATAGCCAAATTTTTAGACCTCATGTACCTACCTTTGTGCATATCCCTAGTTAAACCCGTTGAGCCTATAGCATAATTCCTTTGGTAGCCTCATATTTCGCCTATTCTCTTTTTGTTCTTTAATAGTAATTTGATCCAAAAACTCTTAAGCTCTTTAGTTGAAATTATTAAACTAAAGAGTAGAAATTTAAATAAGGATTATGGTGAAATTAAAGCCTTGAAGAGATTGCTATTGAGTTAGAAAGTTGATATTTGTGGTGGTTGAGAGTATCAAATAATGAGAAGAAGAAAAGAAAAACAAAATGCAAAAAGAAAAAAAAGGTGAATAAATGACACGCCTACCATAGTGTGTAATAAGTTCAAAAATATAGGGCTAAAACAAAAGAAGAAGGGAAGGTTATGAGGATAGAATTTGGTTGTTAATCTAACGATGTAAATGTTTATGTGATGTACTAAAGCGCTTAAGGAGAATAGCCAATATTTATCCAAATAGTTCCTACCCATCCCTTAGCCTACGTTACAACCTTGAAATACCTAGTTGACCCTTCATCGCAATATTTGACTATTGGTGGAGTAGTACACTAATGGCAACCTTATGGTTCATTGTCTATCATGTATGAATCCCTTTTTAAGAGTGAATAATTTATTTTTGCAATTCTCATTCCATTGTATATTATAAGATTGTGAATGAATATGGGAAACTTTTTCGTTGTGAGGGTGCATGTGGATGATAGTCAGGTAACTTATAATGTTCTTGATCGAGTAACTTGATTGAGTTTGCCAGCAAATTGCAAGTTCACCTTTGAGGTAAGGATGTTTTTTGAAAAGACTAATCCCATGTTTATAGAAGTGAATTGATATGTTTTGAAGAAAAAGTCATTGTTTAGTTTATGAGGGTTCAACATAAGTATTTTGCCTAGGTTGTGATGTTAAGCTTAATTGAATATAGTGTTGCTTGAAGTTGTTCGGGGAAGAATAAGGTTATAAGTGTGGGGTAGTGATCTTGGGCATATTAATATGTCCAAGCACCAATATTCACCCATAATAGGACTTGTTCTACGAGCTAAAATGTGTTATTCTTGTTGTGTTTAATGAGTAATTGCATGATAGAACTGATGGACATGATTAGTGATGCAGGGTTTATTTTAGATGGAATCGGACGAAATTAGAGGCTTGATGGGAAGCGAGTGATGATTGATGCTTTGGGATTGATTGTATGAAATTGAGAAGGACTGGATTGAGCTCAAAAAGCATGAATTTGAAGGCAGGGGAAAGTAAAGAAGCAATTAGCTGAGAAGGAATATACCTTTGTGTATTTTTGGATTAGAGGAGATTTTCAGTGAGGGTTCGCGAATAGCCCATGGCGTGGACCTCACTCCCATAGTCTAAGCGACTCGATGTGCACCTTATTACCACATATTAACCCACGCGATGTGGAAATCTTTCCCATATAGCAACCAACGCGGCGTGAAGGTCTTTCCCCACTAGGACAAAATCGTCCTACAATAAAAGGAACACTTAAATGCAATATAGACTACTTTAGAAACGTATAGCAGAGGCAAAAACACTTTCAATACTTCTGTTAGGGTTCTTTGAACTTCATTATTCCAAGATTACTTTATGGTATGTTTAATTATTCATTTTTGATGTTGAATTTGAACATAAGTAGCTAAACACCCGTGTTCAGGGGTTGAGGCCGAAGACATGATTGCACTTTAGTATTCTTTATCATAGTTTATTGTTGAATTATCATATGGGTTATTCTTAATCTCTTATGATTACTATTTTGATAATTAGCCACCATTATGATAAATCCATATTCCTATGTGAACCCGGGAGGAGAATCATAGGTTAGAGTGAAGAGATTAAGGAGCAAGGTTCTTATTCTTTTATAAAATAATGAATTTGAATTAGAATATAGGATAGGGATATCCCTATGGTTCGATTGCAGGATGATAGCTTTATGCATCTAAATGGATTATTTCATCCTCGCTCAATGATGTAGTTACAATGTCTAGTTAGGTAAAAGATTAGAGGTCAGGAGACCACGATTATACTATAAACCCTGTGAATCAATAATAACCTGATGATCAACTAAACTACATAGGAATAGAGATTTTCAATATTGTTAAAAGTGTCTCAACCCTAGAATTTTGACTATTATTGTTCACAACTCTTCTTACGTTGTCATTGTCACCTTTTGTTATTTCTTTATTAATTATATTTTTATTTAAAACTTCACAATCATCTTGATACCTTGAAACACTTAACACATTCTTGTCGAAAACTAAAGTTTGTTGAATTTCTAGTTACATAGTCCTTGTGGGTATGATATCCGACTATTCTAGTCATTATATTACTTGTACGACTGCGTGCACTTGCATGTGTGTTAGATCGCAATAGGCTCATTTAGGTTATAATTTTTCCAGACTATCTAGTTACATTATGGTTAGTTTTAATGGTTAGTTTCTGGCAGGATGATTATGGATTGGTTTCTGAGGTTATCGGTATATTTCTGAACCTTTACTTTCTTTTGGTAAAATTTATCACTGATTGGTTACCTTATGGTTGTTCACCATGGTTAGAGTCCTTGACTTTTCTAGTTTATCTCCCTTACTTATGTATGATCCTCGAGATGTTAGGTTGGATCCCTTGTGTTTTTCTTTGAGTTTTTTCTTATATATGTATGTATATATATATATGATATTATATATTCCTCTCTTTCTTTTTCTATTCATATTGTATATGTATCATTTGGCTTTGTACTATTACTATATATCTTTCTTTCACTCTTCATTTATACATATTAGATAGTGATATATGGTATTTCACTTTAGTTCGTGATTATTGCTAGGATAGGATAGCTTACTCTTATTGCTCTATTAGGATTGTTATTATGTTTATCTCCTTAGATAGTTGCATGTAGTTTATGTTCCTTCTTTACATGTTATTTATGCTTACATTATCTTTGGAACTTAGTCGGATGATACCTACTAATTATCATGTATTTGTTACTCATACTATAATTCTACAGCCTGCAGAATATAATATGAGTTCTCTACATTAATGTGTGTATCCTGCAAAGCAATTATAGATCGAAGATTTGGGGTGCGCTCCTAACATTTAGAGTATTCTTACTATCCCTCATGCTAATTAGTTTTATTTCTATTTGTATTTTGGATATGGTCTGTACATGTATATTTGCTCTGTATTTCTTTTTCTACACTAATTATATTAGGAACTCTTGTGCTAATTTCACCATGTCTTGGGGTTATTTTATATATATTATTCTCTTTATCATATTTATTTTTCTATTTCTTTCATTCTCTTGATAGTTCGTTGCTAGCTATTCTGGATTATAGTAGGTGCCATCATGACCTAAAGAATTGGGTCATGAAAAATAAGTATAAAATAGGTATACCAGTGTGTTGGTACAAGAGATAAGTGTCTAGTATTGTCCTGTGGATACAAGGTATCCTTTGGAAATTCTATTCTTGAGTCCTTATCATGTGTCTCTATTTTTATGAACCTCTAGTACTTTATTTAACTCCACTCTTTCCCAGATGAATGACACAAGGTTATTAATAGATGTGAATGAGACTTTTGCACATGTTTCTAAGGTTTCAGTTTTGCATTAGGCTTGGGAGTTGGAAATTAATGTCAATGATTTTCAGTGTCAACTAGAGAATTTGGGGCCAGCCCAGGCTTCAATAGAGTTTGTAGCTGCCTCAATTCTTCAGGATCTGGAATTAGGGATTCCAAGTATTTTTTTAAGATACTTCACAGCCAAAGACGATTCTCAGTACATCAAGTGGTTCCTAGAATAGAGTTAGGTTTTTGGGTGTTCAGTAGAGTTCTCTACGTATTTCAAAGTATGAGATTGGTTTTCTCAAGCGGTTCAGACGTATTCGAGATTGGGTTTCTTGAGTGGGCTAGACATACTCATATACTATATCCTTCAGAACATGAGATGGTGCATGGATTTTTTTAGGGTTATCTTTGCCACTCTATTTGACATCGGAGCATTTTATGACAATTGTGTATTCCTTATCTCAGGTAGTTGATCATGCGAGTACAAAAGAGAGGGCGTGTATTGAGACATATGAAGGTGGCGGTAAGAGGCCATGTTATCAATACACTATTATTGGTACTGTGTGTTGGAGTAAGGATCCTCCTAGCAGGAATTTGCACCATTTGTAGCCTATCAGTTTTGTATAGGTAGCATTCAGATTATAGGTATCTCTTAGATAAGTCGTGGTAGTCACAGTGTGTAGTGTTTTCGTCTAAAATTGCAAAGTACTTAGTATAGGTCTTCATGTTGTAATGGCCGATCTAGATCAGTCGGTATAGTGTACCAAGAGTCTAACGAGAATTTTTAGAGTGTAAAAAGTTTAATCATTGATCTAAGGAATGCTTTAGGCATGAGTTGGTTGTTCAACTAGGTCAACATTTATTTTGCACCATCCTAGAGCTCCTGATGAATGTTATGATAGTGGGTAGGATAATCAACTTAGTAGATAGTATCCTAAGCGTCAGTTGGCAAACCAGTTAGGGACTGCTCATATTTCTCGCTAGTTAGAGGTTTAGGGGTTTGTTACAATTGCATAGAGACTGGTCACTATTCCAGAGTGTTTCCTTGTTGTGGGATTATTATCCATTCAGCTCACTCGAATTAGTCTCATAGATTTGTGGCACCTTCAGTTAGAGGTAATGTGCCTAGTGCTTCAGTTGGTGATTCAAACGCTCAGTCTGAGTTTGGACAAGAGTAGATCATACTCCTTTGGGAAATTTAAGACTATGAATTGAACTCGATCAATATAGGTGCAATTTGAGTTATTATCTTTTACTTTCTATTTGGGTAGAGTTGGGGTTTTGATACCCATCGGTAATTTATGCCTAGATATTACTATATTGGTTGTTGTAGCCTCTGTGTAGATTTTTCTACGTATGTGGCTACCCTCATAGATTTTTTCTTTTAGTGATGGATTGAGTAGATCAATATTGTCACTTCTTTGGGGTATGCCATTTGGGTTAAAGTCTTATTTCCTTTGGCATTATGTCTTTTTTTATGACCTTAGAGTGGTATTGGTTATGTTTTCCATTTTTTGTGCCTCTTGCATCTTATATTTTTGTTGTTATTATTATTTTGGTTGTCATTTATTCTTACTTGATAGACGACTAGACTAGCATTATATAGTTAAAATCCACTTTCTTGTGATTCTTATTTATTCTCTTAGACGGATAGCTCAGTTAGTTGGTTCTCTCTTTATTAGTGAGGTGAGGTTGGTTGTTTCCCTTTTGTTAGCAAGGTTAGATCTATTATTGAGTGGATTGTGAAAGTGAAGGTAGGTTTGGCCTTACATGGTTTTGTTGTGGTTCTATCATTGGCAATTATGTTCTATTGCCTATTTCTAATGTGGAAAAATCTAAGGGTCACTTTTTGGTTTCCTGAGAATTTAGCATTACCTATCTTTTGTAAATTCCATTCCCAAGGTTGATTAATTAGAAGTTTTTTCTTTTGATTTGGATAGCTCACGGCCCAATAATGGTCTTGACCTTGATGTTAAGGAGTCTAAAGTTTGCCTTTTTGGTTTATTAGGTTTGTCTCCTAGTGATGGTCTCTATATTAATAATGTTTTTGATTTGGGTACTCCATTCTTCATGTGATGGGGTTCATGATTCAGTTGTGTCATGGTTGGTTTTAATTAGTGAGTATAGAACATTCTTATTTCAGCATTGTTTTAACCTAATACGACTTTATGGAGTGCTTCTCTTTGGTGATATATGCCTATGAGTATTCATTGTCATAAATTGAGTATTAGATTGGATAAATTCTAAATAAGGTTGTATTTCTCAAAGTTGCTTGAGTTTTTGCTATTCGTAGTACTATTTACAACATTGATGATTTGCTGGTTATGCCTAGATGCATTATTCCCTCCAACATATATGGGTGTGATTGCTCACATCTTTATCAGGTGGTTTGTTTTAGCTGTGGTTATGTCTTCAACTATATTTCAGTGTCAGCCCTTGTGAGAATCGTTAGATATAAGCAGTCTCTGAAGGTGAGATAGGTTTGGGGTATATGCTTGATTTTTGGTATGAGAGTGATTTTGGTTATTTGATCTTCTTGATGATTTATTAACTCCAGATGTGATTTTTGACTCCTTTGAATGACGACTTGGGAACTACAATGGATTTTGGTATGTGGATGCTTACTTGCCAACAGGATTGGTTGGGTTAGTTAAGGCCGAGTTTTCAACTTTGGTTTTGAGATTATAGTTATGGATTATGTTATTTAATTGCAGTCCATTTCAAGGTTTTGATTTGGTTGGGCATTCATTGATTGCTGACTAGGTCTATTTGTTACCTATCACCTCATATTTCGTCAATTCAGATGGATTCTGCTTGATATATGCTTAAGGGATAGTCCATTGACATACAGTATTGATTTTTACTGCTCTTGACCTTGATTCATAGTTTTTGTCAAAATTTTAGATTGTCTTCTTAACAGGAGAACTATTCTCAAGTTGAACTTACCATGGTTTCATCCACAGTTGGCGGGATATTTTGGAGTGGATCATTCAGCTTTGAGAGTTTGGTTTCATCCACAGTTGGTGGGAAATTCTAGGGTAGATCTTCAGCTATGAGGGTTTATGCTTAGTACTCATAACTGAAATCTTCAACAGTCATTCAAATCAGTTGTAACTTTGTCTAAAGGTCATATGCTTTGATCATCTCTATTTTAGAGTCCACGTAGCACCTGATGGGCTCTTATGCTTGCCATTATGGATTTTTGGTGGATCAGCTTTAGTTTTTTCAAGGTTAGGGTGATGTGATTGTGTGGTCATGTCTTGCATGATATTCTATCCTGGTTAGAGTAGATAGCAGGTTTGGAAAGGCAAAAGAAGGTTAGATTGGGAAATTGGAGTTGGTTGCATGATTCATGCCTTGGGTTGTCCATATCTTAGTTGTGTATCTACTTGGTTGTGTTACTTGGGAATGATGTTAGCATATTATGGTTTGGGTTTGGATGCATTAGACATTCTTAGTTCAGTTGGAGTCAATTTGTTGTTAAGGTTGAGTTTGTATCTATTTAAACAGAGAAGTAAGAAGCAGGTGAAAAAGGGATACCTTTGGTGAAATCACTTAAAAGCATTAGTTTACCTTAGAGGCTATCTAGGGAATCACGCTTGAGGCATGCAGGCCCAATTTCTCATCCTTTCAGGCTCTAGGACTATTTCTATCCATTGACTTTCATAGAAAAAAGTCTTTTTAGTAGTAGATATTGTAATGACCCTCTAGGTCATTTTCACGATTATCATGCATTTTTGGAATTTCAACATTCCTATAGTGGATACATGTCATTTATGACTTGTCGAAACTATTGGTTTGGTTATCGAACAGTTCGTTGGGCTTATATTCATTTTCCTATTTTGGAGCTTTTATTATTAAGGAATTGGTCTCGGACAAAAACTCCTAGTAAACAGCCTCGGATGAGAAATCTGACAGCGCCATCAGCTTCAAAATGTTGATTTTAGGCTTGGGGACCCTGGGTTCAAGACCTGAGGCTTCCGTACTTATTTTGGGCTATTGGGTAGAATTTGGTTGAAACAAAAATATAGTTAGGGGACCCACATTTCATTGAAATGACCTAAATTTTGATGGTTCTGTTGTGTCAGAAATGTCAAATTTAGTATTGTATCATTGTTTTTTTGCATGCACAGGGTTCCAAAAGAGTCCCAAACATCCAATCAAAGCCCATTTAGACTTAGGAAATGGTTGATATGCAGCAGCAGATGCAAAGGTAATTTACCCTTTATGTTTGTGAAGGGTCCAGATCTTGACCATCACGTCTGCGAGCCTTCTCTCATATTTGTGATGAAAGGTTGCCCAACCCACCCCTTCTACTTCTTTATGTTTGTGATCATTAGTGTCACGTTCGGGATAGTCGGGCTTATTTTTCTTTGAGCTTACAACATAGTGCCTGCATTCGTGAAGTGCAATTCTCGTGACCTTCACATTTGTATCCCTTCAGCGCCGCATTTCTGAAGGGCATTATCGTGGCAGTATATATACTTCTTTCCCCTTATTTTCATCATTTTTTCTCGCTCATTTCCACCATTTTATCCCTAGGAGCTCAAGAAAACTATGGGAAATCATTTATTAGAGCTAGGGATGTGTAGGGAATGATGAAGTGACCATTTTTCATTAATATCTTTAGACATTCTCGACTAAATTACTCCGTTTAATTCTTATTTTCCCTCTTTTATAGTATTATTCAGGGCTTATTTGGGACTCGATTTATTACCTCATTTATGCTCAACTTTTGAGCACATATTTCTTATCCTTAGAGGGACCTCATTATGGATTTAATTTTTGGGTTTTGTTAGCGGGCCCCATGGGTCCATTATTGATACATTTTTGGGATTGGAGTTTATATAGTAATATAGGTATTATTTTTCTAGTATTAATGTATAGATTACTAATTTGATAGTTTAAAGTCATTTTGGTACCATGGAGAAAGGATGCGGAATTTGTGCATGGTTCAAGAATGTGATTCAACATCGAGATAGGCTTCGGTGTACTTTTCTCCTCAAGATTGTGTATGTCATAGATTCTATGCTAGTTATGGATTATAGGATAGGATTATGCACAGTATATCATGCCTTGGCCTATTCAAGGAATTTGGGGTAGATATGTGACCCGAACCTTAGTATAGGATACATGTTATGGCCATAGGATCCTATTACCCTTGATTATAAGCATGTTAACAATAAATTGAGGTTAAGAATCCTTTAGTATAAGAGTTACCATTAGTATTAGTGAGTTGGATGGTATTTCCCTAATTAGATCCTTTAGTGACTTTACACTCTCATTTACAGTAGTTTCTCGAGTTATGGGGTTTTATGATGTTGATCATGAATTATGGGCTCAAGACCATGGTTATGATACCAGTTGGATACCAGGATAGTACTTTATCCTCAGAAAGGACGTGGCGATAGTTATGACTACGCAGAAGCTTAAAAAGGTGTTGTTTGGATATTAGTAATGGAATGCATACTCTTAGGAACATTTACATTTACTCAGTGGTATGATTCTAACCAAATCCTTGATTTTAATACTATTTTTAAATAAGAATTTATTCATACTTTTGACTTTTAAAATAGATTTTTTACAATGGAAATCATACCACCTTATCTAATGATCTATGAGCTTTTGGAAACTAAATATGATATTTTGAAAACTGGACTGAGATTAAGTCTGATCCATTACTATTACTCTCTTTTACCACTACTATTTAATTTGGTTGATGGAGATTTAAACCCTTTATATGCTATTATACTTATTTGGTCCAAACTTGATCTCAGGTAACGTATTTATAGATTTACACTCTTTTAGGCATGGTTTGATCCTTTGCATTTATTATTATTATTATTATTATTATTATTATATATATATATATAGAGAGAGAGAGAGAGAGAGAGAAAGAGAGAGAACAATATTGTAAATAGAAGTGGCATCTAAGAAATTTAACCACCTCCTTTTACTACTACCAATAAAATAAACAGATAATAATACAGGTAAAATAAATAAGCAAGCAAGAAATAAGTATTAAAGCAGATAAGCAGATGTGAGAAATAAAGCAGAGTTAAAAAGTGGATAAAGCAATATAGTGTAAAATCCTACTCAGTACTCCCTCTTTCGTTGTCCTTAGTCCAGTGTAGTAGACAAGTTATAAAGATAAAAGTATATTTTCTCCCAATAAAATAAATTATTTTTTGTATTTTTTATTTTTGATTTTGATTTTTTTAATCTTATACCCTGTTCATCTCTTTCTCTTCAGTTTTAGGTATTTTAGCAATATCTTCATGACCGAATTGTAGTCTCGATCATACTCGTCACTGACTCCATCTGATAGTCCTAGTCATGCTCTTGTTCTGGGTGATCTTGTTTCTTCTCTTGGGATTCTAGATCTTGGTTCTGGTGGTTCTGGATTCATTGCTATTTCTTTGGGCAGTTGCTCTGCTAAAAATTTTATTATTGAGTCTACTACTATTTTTTCTATATTTCTTTTTTCATTTTTCATTTTTCATTTTTCTTAAAGAAAAACCCTTCTTAGTCTGGGAAGAACTTCCTTCGTCTATTTTCTGGGTACTTGTGGTCTTGAAATTGCCTAGGAGTATTCTCCCTACATTTTTTGGCAAAGTGTCAGCCCTCAACGGATTTGATGAGTCTATACCAGCCACCGTTTGAGCTGGACTAGTTGTATCATTACCCAATATAGTAGGTCTTTCTGCATTCATTGGGGAATGCACACCCATTAACAGATTTGAGGAATCTTTACCAGCTACCGTTTAAGCTGGACTAGCTCTATCTTTACCCGATACAATAAGTTTTTCCATTTTTGAGTAAGATGGAGAACTTTTTGGGATTATTTGAGTCTCATAAATTTGTTGAGTCTGTTGTGATAGTTCAAAATGAAGATTCTTTATACGATCTTTTAAAATACCTATATGTTCTAACATTTGTCCTTTTTCATTTACAAGGTTTTCATTATCTTGTCTTAAAACCTCATTGGAATGATTTAGTCTTTTAAAAGCTTCAGTCATGGAAGAACAATGATCAAAAAATATAATTTTGTTTGTGTCTTTTTTAATATTATATTGGGGAACTTCTTTCATATTTGGTCTTAGGGCTGGAGTAATATAATAATTTGGCTCTAAATTTCTACGGAAATAATCTAATGCCTCTGTTAAATCATCAAAACCTTTATAGAGAGGGGTTGGATAGTCTTTTACAGAATCCATTACCTCTATCCATGTCTAAAATACTCCATGTGTCTTTCCCCTAAGAACAACATAAAATTTAAATTTGTTAGTGTTGTTTTTCTCGGTAAAATAATAACTTAAAGCATTTAGAACTGAAACAAAGTATCTAATGTCTCTGGGTGTCTTGTTGTAGAAAATCCATAAGTTGTCGATCAGGAAGGTATGTTGTTTGTCCACCCTTACATCTAGTCTCAGTTTGAAAGTCGGATTAGATGGCTCATAACTGCCGAGATTATGAGGTTCGAAAATCAATGTTTCTAATTTTGGATTTTCCAACACTGTTAGTGGCTTGTATCGAGTGTTGCTTAGTAATTTGTTGAAGTAGTCTTTAGAGGATGAGGCTTCCGCCTTTCCTTTGTCTTTGCCTGTATTCATGCTGAAGCAAAAATTGTTAGTTGTCTTCTTTTATTAGTCTACTTAGTTGATCTGCTAGGTTATTATTTTTTTCTTTAATATGTTCTAGAACAATATTGTAAATTGAAATGGCATCTAAGAAATTTAACCACCTCCTTTACTACTATTCTTTTTTTTATTTTCTGATAGAATTTTACTATAGCCTCGCAATCTGTTCTTACTAATATTTTGGGTTTATTTAATATATAAAGTTTAAAACTATTTAAACCGTAAATTACTGCTAGTGCTTCTGCGTCTATGCTACTTAGATTGCCTTTTTCTTTATATTTTCCACTTGCATAAGCACTTTTTCATCCTTTTTGTCACTATATTTATTGGATTTTGCCTTTAATATTGCTCCCCATCCTTGAAGGCTTCCATCTGTCTCGACTATTAAATAGTCTGTTTCGAATGGTAATGTTAAGTCTGGGATATCTTTTATCATGTGCTTAAATTGTTGGAACAATTTTATGTCCTCTGCACTAAAAGTCTTTTGTCCTGTTGATCCTGTTTTAGAATATAACGGTCTTGCTACTTTTCCTAAATCTTTAATAAAAGCTCTAGCATAATTTAATAGTCCTTAAAATTTCTGTAAATCTTTAGTCTTGTCTAATCTATCTGGTATTTCTAAGACTTTTTTTAGCTATGTGTGGTTGTAGTTGTATTCTACCATCTCCAATGACTACTTCTAAAAAGTTAATATTATTTTTACATAATTCCATCTTCCTTCTACTTATTATTATTCCATTATCTACAAATAATTTAAAAAATTGTTGTAAATATCCTAAATGTTTCCTCATATTATTACTAAATACTAGAATATCATCTACATTAACCAATACAAAAATTTTATAGTCTCCAAAAATACTATCCATTTTTCTTTGGAAATTGGAGGGGTTGTCTTTAATCCTAACGGCATAACCAGCTATTCAAAATGTCCTTCTGGACGTGTAAAGGTTGTCCATTCTATACTCTCTTCATGCATCTTAATCTGCCAATATCCTGATTTACAATCAAATTTACTAAATATTTTTCTTCTTGTATTTTGTTTACTAATTATGTTTTGTCTGGTAATTTATACCCATCCATTACAGTATTATCATTTAGTCTTTTGTAGTTTATTACCATTCTAGCTTTTCCTCTTAGTATTTCACTATGGTTTCTTACTATGAAAGTTACTGATCTATGTCTTGATTTGGATATTCTAATTATCCCTAATTCTAGTAGCTCTTTTATTTGTATTTCAAAGTCTTTAAGGTCTTCATTTGTAGCTTCTATAGATGTTATTTTTATAGTATATTCAGGATTAATTATTTCTAATTTGCAGGTAATTTGATTGGAGTCCGAATGTTGCAAGGTTTTCTCTCCAATTATCTCTAGTTTGTCTAGGATTTGAATTATTTTATCTAGGTCTTTGTGATCTTTGATTACCCCTATTTGTTGTATTCCTTTCTTAAAATTGTATAATTTTGTTCCTAGTTCTATTAATGTGTAATCTTTTTCTATTTCTTCTACTGTTAATAGGTCTTATAATTCCTTATACATTGTTACCTTATCATTACAAGTACAATTTTCTCCTTTATCGCATTCTAGAGTTTTTTCTGATTTTATTTGATCATTTGAGCTTTCGATTCTTTCTTCTGGCTTATCTTTAAGAAAACTATATTTGGTTAGCAGGGGTTGTGTCTGTACTGGTGAGTGAGTAATATTACTTGCAAAAATTACCCAATTTTCGGTCACCAAACATCCTCCATTATTTTGCATCATGAAATTTAATCCTAACATAAAGTCTGACTTTATGTTTAAGTCTCTAACTAGTATCTCAGTGACTGTGTATGATGGATGATAAAACTTTTCACAAGTGTTGATAAAGCTTACTTTTGCCATTGGTATATAATTTGTATAAGTGTTATGGGTTTCGTCCATTTGCATGGATTGTTGAGATCTTGGCAATTTTTTAATTAATTTTGATGGTAAAATTCTACTATTTAAAATGCTTTTGTTACACCTTGTATCAACTATAGCTAATGTTTGGAACTCATAGTCTTGAATTTTTATTCTTGCAAAAACTTTGATTGTACTTATCTTCTTTTCTTCATTTGTAACGATCCAATTTTCTGGAACCAGAACGTCATACGGTGCTCATGATCCCGAAGGACCACAAGACAACCCTCTACTGATATTTGTACCTGAACACTGCATAATATAGATAATAAATGCGGAAACCGGCCATAAGGTTCAAAACTTCTAAAAATACTCAAAATTGAAAACTGAATACTGATACATCTGTCTGAAAAGCCTCTAAATTGTATAAACTGTGGAGTTGATGGGACATGTCCCCAACTAACTCTATCTACTGAAAATAAACTAAGTATGATACGATAATAAAATAAGGATCATCTTCGACTGAAGAGAACTCACTGATACATCTGTTGCTGTTGACTGGGACTGAGCTGCTAAGGGTACTCTGGATCTCGTGCCTCTGAACCTATGGTGTCAAATAAAACACCATAGCACAAATGTGTCAGTACGAGAATGTACCGAGTATGAAGATGAGGTAAGGATAATGCAATGGCTTATGCATGAACAATCACTTAACTAAATAATCATGAGAGTAAGGAATGAGAACACATGCATGAATGCACAAACCATAATCGAAATCATCGTGACTCGAGATACTGAAACTCAAATACTGCATTACTATCATCTGAACTCACTACTAATACTGAGATACTGAACAACTGAATCATCTGATACCAATAACTAAGTACTGAAGTTGAGATCAGTCTTATCTAGTGAGTGATCTTGAAAACTGATGATACTGAAACTGATTAACTGAATCTACTCATATCAATGACTGAATTTTGAGCTTTCTACTCTCGACTGACTGCATCAGAGATCAAACCTCTTTAACGAAGGATTCTGAAATCTACTATCAATGATAAGAAATGATCATGTCCGAATCTGACAATAAGAATATTCAACTGAATCTGAGACTAAGATCAAGCCTATCTGACGGGTGATCTCTAGATTTGATAACAAGAATACTCAACTGAATATGAGACTGAGATCAAGCCTATCTGACGGGTGATCTCTAAAACTGATAATGAGATTACTCAACTGAATATGACACAGAGATTAAGACTATCTGACGGGTGATCTCGGGGTCTGATAATGAGATTACTCAACTGAATCTGAGACTGAGATCAAGCCTATATGATGGGTGATCTTGGGATCTGATAATTAAATTACTTAACTGAATATGAGACTGAGATCAAGCCTATCTGACGGGTGATCTCTAGATCTGATACTAAATAAATTTATATGGGACCAAGCCTATATGACGGGTGGTGCATGAATAAATGGAACTATCTGAGTTCCTCACTGAGATAGATGACTGTATCTGACATTCCTGATTTCTGAAGATTGATACTGAAACTGTAACTATTGGAAGTAGTCACTTAACCGGCATGCCCCGAATCTCAACAGTGGGGTCCAACCTGTAACCCCAGCTGGAAGGGTGTCAATACTGTTCCATGGATAAAGACCTCTCTGGTCAAGCCTATCTGACGGGTGACCCTCACAGGAAGTCAAGCCTAAGGCAATATAATAGTCAAGCCTATCTGACGAGTGATCATCCTTTCCAGACAGGTGACTCCTGCATCCTGAGTTGGCTACGCAGTTCTAGAGTTCAGGGATTGCTCCTAACGACTCTGTCTCTCTGATGGGGAGCCGCCATCCCAGCCCTCGCTTGGTGCTAGATCCTACTCCCAACTAAAAGACTCTGAAATGATCCTTAACTGAACACAAACTAAGTTGAATCTGATACTGATCATGTTTCTCGAATGATCTGAATGGGTTAAGCTAAATTCACTTGGTTCCGTATCTGACGGAATACTACTGAATCTCGTTATCTGATTGAACGATACTAAGATCGGGATAGATTACTCGAATACTACTGAGTATTGAACTGAACACTTGAATACTACCAGATCTTAGCTGAGTACAGAATTGAGGCTAGATTACTGGCGATACTAAGACTATGGAGATTACTGAGATTACTTAAGTTTTGTATCTGTCTGAGAGTACAGAGTTCTATAACTCACTGAGTTCTGAGAATCGTGGCTTGACTGAGATTATCATGAAAACTGACACGGGCTCGAGACTGCAGCTAAATTATCGGGTATAAATAGCCCTAAAACTCGATAATATAAAAGTAAAACATAACCATTCTTGAATAATTAAGACCATGGACAATCATTCACCATCAAAATCACTAAGGCATCACTTCAAGCATTTAGGAATCATAAATGTATGATAGTATAGGGAGACATGCTATTGGATCGTACTCCATTCAACAAGGCCTTGCATCAAGCACTTTGCACATATTTAAGTCTTGGCATGTACCCGGAGAACACATAATTGAGGAACTTCATGCTATCATGTTACAATTCATTCATCAAACACTTAGCATGTATTAAAGTCTTAGCATGTATCAAAGAGCACATAATTGGGGAATTTCATGCTATCATGCCACAATTCATTCACTAAGGCTTTTCAACAAACACTTGGCATGCATGGGATTACACACAATTGGGGATTTCTAGATAACATGCTATAATGGCTCTAATTCATTCACATAAACATTTTATCAAACACATGGGGAGCATGCTTTGCTTATTCAGCAATTTTTATACTTAATTGACATAAACACACCACTTAACAAGAAACTTGAAGAGGATTTATCATGAACATCACATGAATACCACATACTAGGGTCAAAGTTTGAAAACCTTGTAAACAAACATGAATCACAACTCAACCATAGAATGAACATCAATTTCAACTCACATGAATCATGAAAAATCATAAACATAAGAAGCTTTGAAATTTAGAAAAGGTTTTTTGAGCTTCTTGGATGAAAGGGACCCAAGAATCAACATCTACATACCTTAGTTTCTTGATTCTTGAAAAGTTAACGGAGGAATCTTGATGACTTGGGTATTGGATTAGAAACCCTAGGTCTTGTTCTTGGTTTCTTGAGAGAGAAAATATCTTGATTTGGGGGGAAAAATGATGAATAAAGAAGTATTTTCGTTATTTAGGGTATGAATCCCTTATATAGACGGGTTTGGGGCTTTAGAAAATTACCAATTGGTTCTTGAAATTTAAAAATGGAATCTGAAAATCCTAATTTCACATGCTAGCGCGACGCGGTGGAATCACGCCAGCTCACTGGAAATTGAACAATTGGGAAACTGGTTGGTGGCGCGATGCGGTGGAAATTGCGTTGCCACCTTGGTTGCGAACTGGAAAGGCACCGCGATGCGGTGGAATCGCGTTGGTGCACTGGAAATTGACAACTCTGAAATTAAGCCTTGGCACGACGCGCCATAGTCGCGGAGGCTCACTGGATTTTGACGATTGCCATTTTGGCTGGCTCCACGATGCGTTAAAGTGCCAGGTGGAACACTGTCTCACTAAAATGGCTCTAACTCTTCGCCCGAGTGTCAGATTTGGGCGAATTTGGTATCGACGAAAAGCTTATTCAATTATCTACATGACAAAAGGTCGATATTAGGTAAATTCTACACGATTTAAAATACTTCTCACTTGGGAAGACGCTTCTCAACCTTTTAGGGCCGGATTAACACTTCACTGAACACGCTCTAAGGCTCATACTACGAGTGAATTTTTTGGGGTCTTACATCATTACACACCATTCCTTCAAATGGTATCATCATTGATTTTTTCTTTTTTACTTTATTATTTTCAACAGATGTATTTAATAATTCTACCTCTACTAAATCTTCTTCTCTGATTATCTCTTTATTGTATACTCTTATCTCTATTCTTTTTAGTCTTTCTTCTAATTCTAATATTCTATCTTCTGTAGTTCTAGTTATTGGTTCCTTGTTGTAAAATTTATTTAAATTATTTGTTGATTTTGGAGTTTCTAAGATTTCTGAGGTTTTCTCTATACATTTTATGCATCCTTCTTTGTAACATTTCCTACATTTTGCTCTTTTGTTTTTACTTGGAACCACTTACAAAAACAACACTGGTTACTATCTAATCCTTTTCCTTCTTCAAATTCATGTTCACATTCTTCTATTAAATTTACTAAATCATAATAGTCTGAGTTCATCTTTTCTAATCCTGTTTCATTTATAAATTCCTCTTCTCCAGAATCTGAAGAATCAGATTTATTTATTTCTTCTTCAAAAAATTTCATACTCCTAATAGAGTATATACTTTCATTATCTGACATATATTCATCTACATTTATCAAATTTTCGTTTACATCTTCTACTAATTGTGCATTCCTAGATCTATTATTATTTCTTTTAGGACAAGTATTTTCTAAGTGCTATATATTTCCGTAGGTAAAACATTCTAATTTATTTTTGTAAGTTCTACCGGTGTTATATTTTCTTACATGTTTATTCTTATCTTTGTATGGCTTTCTAGCGTTTGGTCTTCTTAAGTAATATTTTTTCCTAGGGCGATAGTCTTTTTTATATGCCTTTCTATATTTTTTCTATTTATAATATTGGTCATAATGTTGTGTAGTATATATGCTTTTACAAAAATCCGTATCACTTCTTTTTAATTATTTTTGTATCTGTATATTTGTACATTTTTCTTGTAATATATCCATTACATGTATTCTTTGTCCTATTGACCATAGGTTGTTTGGGTTTTGTATTACTCCTTCTCTCTGGACCCATTTTTCTTTTATCTCTCTTCCTAGAGCCCTTGTTAATTTATTAAATAATCTAGCTCCTAAAGTCTGATCAAACGAGTTCCCACTAATTGTACAATAATAAAAGTATTCATTTAGAAATTCTTTAATATTTGACCAATTATTAATACTTAGTTGTTCTAAATTTATTAGGGTTTTTTGCTGCAATACTACTAATCCACTATTGGGATCTTCTCCTGTTAGCAGAGTATGTACTTTGTTTACAAAATTGTATGGATTTGAACCTAGTTCTATTAATTCTTGAAAATCTTGTGGGAATGATGTCTAATATGCTTCCCATAGTGCTTTAGTACTTTCTCCTAGAAATGTTTCTAAATATCTATACATAACTTCTGCATCTGGCTCTTGATTACCCTGTATATGTTGTATGTAGTCTGCTACAACTACATTTTTCCATATGTCTATTACATTATTCCATGCCTGAGGATCAAGGGCCGGTAAATTTAAAAATTTTCCTTTATTACCACCTTCTTGTAATCTAATGGGTTATTCTATTGGAATTCTTTTTCCTCAAGGTTTTATGTCTTGTTCAACTTGAGTGTCTAGGTTTATTCTAAATACTCTATATCTTGATAAATTTCTTGTTGTTACTGGTACTTTTTGCATACTGGTTGTTCTCTGGAAAGGGCTTGCAGTACTTGCTGCGCTTTCTATAAATTCTTTTATACTTTCGTCTATACTATAGATCGATTTTGAGTCTTCAGCTCTTCGTTCCTTTTTATGTGTATAACCATAATTATTTGTTCTTAAATTACATTTTATAAAATGTTCTTTTATTTCTACTAGTTTTAAGTTTCCTAATTTACAGCCTGTACATTTAAAAATGCTATTACTATTTATTTCGTATAGGGCTTTTTCTTTCATTATAGCCTTATTTACTTCAAAACCATCTTCTTCCATTATCTCTATATTCATGTATTCATTATACTCACTTGTCTCAGCCTCTTCATCTTTCTCTTTTATTTGTATATGTATAATCTGTAAATCTTACTGAGGTATCTCCTTTCTTATTAGTATACATTAAATGATCTGTGGGTTTTAATATTTCTTTCTTACTGAAATTTTCTAAATTCCATTTTAATCTTGAATATTCTTCTGAATTTATCTTTAAAGGCTTCATTAATTTAATACCTTTATTTCCCATTATACTTACTACACCGTCTATCTTTAAATTGAATTTCATACTACTATTGGTGGCAAGTTTTCCTATAAATCCTACACATATTAATAAACTATTTTCATTATTCATTTCTTCATATCCTTTAGTTTGAATGCCTATTTTTAGATATTTTCCAAATTCTAAAGAATTTATCATATAATCTGGACTACAATAAAAAAGTCATCCATTTGTCGACATATCTACTTCTATTATTCCTATTATGGATCTTTTTTAGTTTGACCATATATTATCATATATTGTAACTAATACCTTAGTTCCTAGATTTTTCTAGTTAGGCCTTTTAAACCTTCTACTATGAGTCCCATATGTATGAGGCTCATGTTTGACTTGGCAATCTGTCTTAAAGATTCTGGACTTATTAAATTTACACTAGCACTATCATTTCTAATTACGCATACTTGCTCTTCCCTATAATGTTTATATAATTGTGCCATTGAAAACATTCCTTCATTGTATAGTGTCTTAGCACTTAATAGTTTTAATTTGTTTTGTTGAAAAAGTAATATGTCTTTGTCCACGTCTACTATCTCTTCTAGTTGTCTTGAAATCATTTTTGGTCTATTTATGATTCTGGATAACATGTTGGTTGTTAGTCTTTCTTGGGTGAAGCTTGGTCTTGGTCTATCTTATCTGTTCGTGGATGTTGAAAAAAGGTCCATGCTTTTAGTTTGGTTTTTATAGCTTCTTCTTTTTTTTTTTTGGAGAGTTATTTTTATCTTTTTTAGTTGTTCTATTAATTCTTCTATATTTTTATCTTGACTGTCTTTTTGTTTTTCCTTTTCTAATTTCTAATAGTAATAAAATTATAATATTATTCTATTTTATAATTAGAGAGTCTGCTTTTCCCTGAGGTTGATGATCTGATAATCCTTAGGGATTTGGTTGAATATGTGTTGCCTTTTGTAATATTGTTAGATAAAGTTTATCTTATAGCATATCCCTCATGAGAGTATTATATTATTTATTTGGTTAATTTCTTTTCGTACCTCTTGTAATACTAGCTTTATTTCCGTATTTTCTATGTTATCTTTTTTCAGAAATCAAAATTTAATTCTATTTTACCTAACAATTTCTTTTGTTTGTTTTGCAGGTCTTCTAATATCTCTAAGGTTTTCAATATTTTAGTATTTTCTTGTTGAACTTTCTCTCATAGATTTATTATAAAGTCTGTAATAGTATTTAGTTGAGAATCTTCTCCATGCAAAATATGTTCTCCATTACTGAAATTACATCTAATTAATAAATCATCTTTTATTCGTCGGTGTCTCTTTTCTTCTTTTAATTGCAAATCTAGTTATTCTATTTTCTTTAAGGAATCTATTGTAATGTTCTTATCCTAGCCAAAACGTCTCTCTATTGCATTCTTCTCTAATTGATTTTATTTTAATTTTTCAATAATCTATACAATATCTAATATGTTCTAATTTACTTTTTAATAGAAATAAGTGGTCTATACAGCGTAAAATCTCTTCGCGGTATGAAAATATAATAGCTTCTTGCAAATCTATTGATTCTACTACTCTTATTTCTTCTATTAAATCTTGTTCCTTTTTTAGAATTCAGTTAAAATATTTTAAGTTTTTATATAAGTAATTGTATGGTCTTTGAACTTGTCTAGCAAATGGATGCATTTTCATATACTTTTACTTATTTTTATCCTAAAGGAATATCTACTATGTCACACCATTACTTTAGATAACTTATCCTTCTATTGTAATATGTTATGTCGATTCTAATTCCATGTAAATCCCATCTTATTTCACTTAAATATTCTTTGAATGATTCTAATTGTGAGGGTTCTATAGTAGTTAATAATTCCAAATAATTACTCAAAACTATTTCTAGTTCTACTCTGTCTTCCCTCTATTTTATTTCTTCATTTAAAATTCAATATCTGAATCGTTTATCGTTAGCAAATGGATGTTTTTTTATTTATTATATTTCTAGACTTAAGATGCTTTATCAATTTGTACTCTAAACCGGATATTATGGTGTTTAAATTATCTAGTCTTCTCGGATCTTCTTTTGTATTATTTAGTCTTTTATATTCTAAGTATAAACTATACAAATTATTCTTGATTTCTTCTAACGATTTTATATTTCTATGAGGTGAGTTCATTAAGCTAAATAAAAAGGATTCTTTTGTCTTAAAATCTTGTCTACCCTTAGTTCGTCAGTAATATAAAATATTTGGGTTTGGACTTCTCTTAATCTATTATCTACTTCTTGTAGTTCTATTCAAACTTCTTCTCTTGATTTTGCAGAAAGCTCAAATAATTTAATATTTAATTGCCTTGGATGTAGTAAGATGTTATATAACTTTATATATTCTTTCCTTAAAATTCTATTAGACCAATAATATTCTGAATCTAATATTATTTGACATTCGTAGGGTCTGGGTTTTCTTTTCTCAGTTCTTGATACCATATATAATAAAGCCTCCTAGAATAAGTTCTTGCTTGAACATTCCAAGCTTATGGGGGCTCGGTTAGGTTATTGATTGTTCGGACTAGCCAGTTACTTTATTGTAGGTTGTTATGGTTAGTTCGTGGCAGGATGATTATGATATGCTTTCTAAGGTTATTGGTACATTTCTAAACCTCTACTTCTTTTTGGGTAATATTTAGCATTGATAGGTTACTTTATTATTGTTCACCTTGGTTAGAGGCCTTAAGTATACTAGTGTTAGCTACCTTAATTGGCTATGATTCTCGAGATGTTAGGTTGGCTCCCTCAGGTATTTTCCTTTGAGTTAATTCTTATATATATATATGTGTGTGTGTGTGTGTGTGTATATATGGTATTACCATATATCTCTTTCTTTCCTTGTCTATTTATATAGTATATGTATCATTTGTCCTTGTACTACGACTATATATTCTTCTTGCACTCTTTATTTATAGATTGGCTAGTGATATATGGCATTGCACTTTAGTTCTTTATTGCTGCTAGGATATAGCTTACCCTTATTGCTCCATAGGATTTTTATTACATTTAGTTCCTTGGATAGCTGCCTGAAGTTCTTGTTCCTGCTTTACATATTATTTATGCTTATATTATATTTAGAGGTAGTCAGCCAATGCCTACTGAGTACAACATGTTTGGTACTCATACTACACTTCTGCAGCCTACAGATTTTTCACGACTCAAATATTTGAGTAATGATGGATCCTACTTTACCCACTAGTAGGTAAGCCAAATCGTAGCCCAAAATGACAAGTCTCAAGCTAGTTGGTGGAAAATGGCATAAAATGCCGAGGTTGTGCAAGTAATCATATTACAAGCCATAAAATGCAAGAAGAACAGCATAACTAAAGAAAAATAAGGAAAAAAGTAACAACATCCAACGACCTAGTAAGATCAGTACACGAGCCTCTAGAAAAAGAATAAGAGTACTATTAATGTCAACTATATAGTAGTCTCAAAACAGAAAGACCATCCAAAAATAGAAGAGGGAGAGAAGGTTAACTTTGGCTCCAAAAGCTTACCCTATCTCCGAACTCTGACCAGCACTATCACAGTATCAACGGCAGCAGCTAGTACTCGGATCTGCACCAAAGAGGTATAGAAGTATAGTAGAGTATAAAAGAAATGGGTACTTAGTAGGCATCATTAGCAGACTAAGCTAAATCATAATATAATTACAATAAAATGCAAGATAATAAAAAAAGTTAGGGGGAAGATGGTAAACCTGGATAATGATCCAAATACTGACACTAAACAGCCAAAATAATAATATAGAAGAGAAAATAGCTATGAAATACCTAGGCTTTAGAAAAATCTCATGAATTGTGCATTTTGACCAAGATACGATTTAGGTGTGTCACTCGTACACTAGTGTATGAGTCGTACCCTTCTACCCTCTCCCTTTCGTATGTTGAATAGCCTAGGAGGGTAGCATACTATCCATAATACGACTTGGCCTCTCCTGGTTGTATATTAGTGTATGAGTCGTACACAACTTAGTCATATGAGAAGTTGTCTTGGTCTAGAGTGGACTGTCTTTGGTACGAGTCAATGGTACGGTTTAGGGTACAAGTCGTACCCTTTGAATAAGAGTCTAGGGTGTGTGTTCATACCTTAAGTAGTGTATGAGTCCTAGGTGAATACTAGGGTATGAGTTAGGGTACCACTCGTACCTTAAGGTATGGTTGACTTAAGTGAGTCGTACCCTAACTCGGGGTCATTTTCTAGCTTATAAGGTAAGGGCCCTATGGTTATTTTCCACCCTAAAACCCTACAGACCCCTCACTATATAATTCATTGTGTCCTCTTAAACATTCATATTGACTTCGGATTTGTGTAGAGGCATTGTGGGTGATTGTGGACTTGGGTATGTTTGTAGTATGTTCACATTAATGAAATGTTTAGACATGTTTAAGTTATGATCATTGGTATGGTTTATGCTATCTCAATGTAGGTTCAGAGCTCCTCCTACTCTTGTGGATTGATGTGATGATTAGGTTGGGTTAACCGGTCGATCTTCGATCCAAGTTGGGCTTGAGGTGCCCATACGACAAGGCCCGATTTTGGGCCATGTCAAATTCGTACCAGAGCCTAGGCTCAGGGTCAGTTGGAATTCCACAATGTCGTGTCAAGTAGAGTCTTTTTTATGGGTGTGAAGTGTGTCACACTTATAAGAGAGGGGCTACGAGACATTTTAGGAATATTTTCCTTTCTTGTGTTTCAATCTAAAGCTATAGAGTCTAAGGTCTTGGATTCCTCTAATTTTGTTTTCTATCTTTCAGATTATGCCTCCAAGGAGATATGATACGCAAGCAAACCTTTTTGAGGGCCCTAAGGACGGAGCTCATTCAACTTCTGGGGTCTAGACCTGGGTTAGGGCTATGGCTTTTGACCAGCCTTGTGGGGTTCTACAGGTCCCCACTAACCCTGCTTATGAGTGACACTCCTACTCAGTCACTGCCCAGGGATGCTTTTTATGTTGAGTTTTGTTGCTCTATCAACCTCTTGACTCAATTAGTAGCCTTTCAATCGGAGCGTGGTGCTCCAGCTACTGTTTCTTCTGAGGCAACAAGAGTTGGCCAATTTATGAGGTTGAACCCTCCTATGTTGAAACACCCTAGTTTCTAGACCTTAGAAAAATTCCTGGAATTATCGATCAAATGTTCTATGTGATGTGGTTGATATGGATGCATGTCATGTTCTTCTTGGAAGACCCTGGCAATATGATGTGAACACCACACATAAAGGAAGAGACAATTGGTATTCTTTTATTTGGAACAAACGAAAAATCATTATACTTCCAAACAAGACTAATAATAATGCCTCTGAAGTAGAGGAGAAGAGTATGTTAACCATCACTCAAAATCCAAAAGAATTTTCTCAAGACTTGAAGAAATCAAAATTATGTGCCGCATTAGTCGTCAAAGGAGATGAGCAACCAACAAAAGAAATTCCAGTGGAGTTGCAAAGTCTGTTATCTGAATACCAAAGCATACTTGGAGAGCCTCAACATCTACCTCCTATGAGGAATATTCAACATCAAATAGATTTTGTTCCAGGTGCTAGTTTTCCTAACCTACCACACTAAAGGATGAGCCCAAAAGACCATGCAATTCTAAGGGAGAAAGTAGAAGAGGTATTGTGTAAGGGACATGTTAGAGAAAAGCATAAGTCCATGTGTTATACCAGCACTACTCACGCTAAAGAAAGATGGATTTTGGCGGATGTGCGTGGATAGTAGGACTGTCAATAAAATCACTATAAGGTACAGATTTCCTATCCCACGAATGGATGACATGCTTGACCAACTCAGTGGAGAAAAGGTGATTTCGAAGCTTTATCTAAGAAGCGGATATCACCAAATACGAATTAGACCCGGTGATGAATGAAAGACTGCATTCAAGACAAAAGAGGGGTTGTATGAATGGCTAGTTATGCCATTTGGACTTTCTAATGCTCCTAGTACTTTCATACGCCTAATGAATTAGGTTCTTCATCCATGCTTGTCACAGTTTGTAGTTGTCTATTTTGACGACATATTGATCTCTAGCAAAAATATGGAGGAACATTTTGAACGTGTCAAAAAGGTGCTGGATGTATTGAAGGAGAATGAGTTATATGTTAACTTGAAGAAACGTGTATTTCTTGAAACAAAATTAGTTTTCTTAGGCTTTATTATCTCAAGTGAGGGGATTCAAGTTGATGAGTCTAAAATAGATGCAATAAAGGGATGGCCACCTCCAAAAACTATCTCTGAAGTGAGGAGCTTCCATGGTTTAGCCACTTTCTATAGAAGATTTGTGAAGAACTTTAGTACTATCATGGCATCAATCACAGAATGTTTAAACAAAGGGAAGTTCAAATGGGATGAAAAAGCTGAAGCTAGTTTCATGGAGATTAAGGAAAAGCTGTCACAAGCTCTTGTATTAGTGTTACCAGATTTCAACAAGACTTTTGAGTTGGAATGTGATGCTGGTGGAGTAGGCATTAGGGCTGTTTTATCACAAGAAATGAAACGTGTTGCTTTCTTCGGTGAGAAGCTAAGTGAAGCAAGGAAAAAGTGGAGTACTTACCAGCAAGAGTTGTATTCTGTTTATAGAGAAATGAAGACATGGGAGGTCTATTTAATGCCTAAAGAATTCATTGTCTACACTGATCATCAATCCTTGAAACATTTTAGAAGTCAAAAGCATGTGGATCGCATGTTAGCAAGATGGGCAGCATACCTGGAGAGATTCAATTATCTTACTGTCCCCAAGTCCGGAGTAACTAATCGAGTGGCAGATGCTTTAAGCCGACGTGCAAGTCTCATGGTTTCTTTTGAAGCTGAGTTACCAGGAGTAGACCAAATAAAAGAACTATATGAAAATTATGAATACTTTGGGTGAATCTGGGTGAAACAAACGAAAGGTTTACCATTAGAAGAGAATTTTGTGGTACAAGATGGATATCTCTTTAATGGAAACCGCTTATGTATTCCCAGAGGTTCTCTACGAGACAAGTTGATTTAAGAGATGCATTCATGTAAACTTAGCGGCCATGTTGGGTGTGATAAATTATTGCTAATTTGGAAGCACGCTACTACTGGCCATAACTTAAGAGAGACGCCGGCAAATTTGTGCAAAGGTGTCCCGTTTGCCAAACATACAAAGTTCAGATTCAAAACACCAAACTCTATATGTCATTACCCGTTCCAAGTGCACCTTGGGAAGACCTATCATGGATTTTGTACTTGGCTTACCAAGGACAAGGTGAGGACATGATGTTGTTTACGTGATAGTAGATAGATTTTCTAAAATGACTCATTTTATCCCTTGTCGTAAGACAACGGATGCCCATCATGTAGCTAATATTTTCTTCAGAGAAGTATTCAGACTACATGGTGTTCCAAGATCAATTGTTTTAGATTGAGATAGCAAATTTCTTGCTACATTTTGGCTTACTTTATGTAAACAATTCAACACAGAGTTGAAGTTTTCAAGCACTATCATCCACAAACAGATGGCCAAACAGAAGTGGTGAATAATTTTTTAGGAAATTTAATTCGATGCATCTGTGGAGATAAGAAAGGACAATGGGATTTAGCTTTATCCCTTGTGGAGTTTGCCTACAATAATTCTAAGCATAGGTTTACGGGTCATAGCCCTTTCTCCATTGTGTACACTAGAGTTCCAAGACATGTGGTTGATTTAGTGAAGCTACCAACAAGGGAGAATTCAATATCGGCTATGACCTTTGGTGACAACTAGTTGGAATTATTTAAAGAGGTTCAAGATGTATTAGAAGCATCAAACAAGAAATACAAGCAGTTGGCAGATAAGAATAGGAGGCTAATGTTATTCCAAGTTGGTGACCAAGTAATGGTATACCCTAGAAAAGAGAGATTGCCTACTAGTGTTCACGAAAAATTAAGTCAAAAGAAATATGGCTCATACACTATTCTAAAGAAGATCAACGACAATGCCTATGTGGTAGATTTCCCAAGTCATATGAATATTTTAAATATTTTTAATATGGCTGACTTGTCACTCTATCATCCAGAGCAAACACTTTACGAAGAAAACTCGAGGTCGAGTTTCAAAGAAGTAGAGGAGAATGATGAGTAACATTAAAATTCTAAAACTAGTCCAGAACCTTCATGAATCAAAAATCAATTTTGCTACTTATAGAAAGAGAAAGTCAATTTGAATTTTGCTACTAGTTGTCAAGTTTATCTTTTACATAATTCTAGAATACTTAGCTATTAAGAAAATGAGTTGTCAACTATGAGTTGTCAATGAGTTGTGTATGAGTTGTCAATGAGTTGTACAAAGGCTTTTGAAGCCTATAAATAGAGGCAATGGCCTCTAGCTATGTAGTTTTAGTTCAACTTTTCTATTAATGAAACTTTGTGTTTTCTTTTAAGATCTTGGATTAGATCTTGTATTTTAAGGGCTTTGAATTAAGCTCTTGTTATCCGTGGATTCGGATTATCTTTAGAGCATTATCGTACAACACGTTGAAGTTGTTCCTTCAACAAATTGTGTGCTTTACTTTATTTAGCACATTAGAGAGTTCCTCTAAACATTGTGCTACCTCACTTACATCTTTCGATAGTCCTGGGGTTGAGAAGCGTGATATCCTTATGATCTGATTCAAGAGGGATAGTTTGTTCAACAATGGAAATATAGTAGTCACTTGTTAGAGACTGCCATCTGGGGGTAGCTTTGTAAATTTGGTCTTGAGGATGCCTGGAAATCTGTCAGTCATCAATTGATTACAGCAAATCAGAGAAACTAATCTCTTTCTTGAGTTTTGAACTTGGAGAACTATAGGAAGTTGATGTGGATGAAGAAGATGAGTAGTTCTCAGAAGTAGAAGAGAAGGGACGACGGAAAGCCATAAAAGAATTTAAACAATAAACAATTAATAACAACAATAGTAACTTAAAAGTTTTCTATCCTTGGATCAAGAGACCATTGGGTTCCATAAAGAAAAATATTCAAGTACTTAGCTCAATATTATATGGAAGAGTCAGATCTGGTAATTAAATTAGTGAAACCTTGTCTTAATACTATGTGCTTTAGCTAGATCTATTTTATTTAAAAAGTTCATTAGTCGGATAGTCCAAAGGCTATAAATAACCATCTGTAAGTCCCTAAGGCTCCATTTTTTTTTTAAGATTCAGACGTCTGAATCTGAATGCACATCTGAATGATTAAGATGTTGTAACTAGATCTGAAAATTGAATGATTAAGATTGTTTGCTTTTCAACATCTGAATATGTAACAAAAATTATTTGTATACATAATAAAATAAAAAATACAATTCAAATAAAAAATTAATTATATATTAAAAAAGCATGTAATTTAACACAACAAAATTATTAGTATTTGATTGAGAAAAAACATTTATGTTTGTTAGTGATAGTGGAGATGGCTTATAATGGTGGTTGCGATGACAATGATTGATGTTAGTGATTAATAATGTTGGTGGTGATAATTGTGATGGTTGGTATTGTAGTGACTGTTATGATTGTGGTGATTGATTGTGGTAGTGGTGGTTGTGATGTGACGTTGCTTGATGTTAGTAGTTTAAGGTGTTGATTGTGTTGGCTGAAACATGAATGCATGATGATTGACGATGTGTTGGTGCTAGTTGGAGATGTTATTTGTTGTGATGGTGGAGATAGTTGTTAGTAGAGATAAATTGTAGCGATGGTACTAGTTGAAGTGATGGTAGAGGTGGTGTTACTAGTGACAATGGTGGTGGCGGCCAAAGAATGTTGTGATGTATTAGTGGTAGTTAGTGGTGTGCTAGTTGTGATAAATGAATTGGTTAGTAGTAGGGATTAGTCAGTAGTGGTTGTTGATTGTGGTGGTGTTGACGGCAGTGGTTGCGGTGAATATAATTAAAATAAAAGAGGTAATAGGTGTGGTAGTGGTCGACAATTATGGCTGGTAGCGATATTCTTTGTCGATGGTGGTTGTGATGGTGGAGGTGGTTGGTGACGGTGGGTGGTGGTTGAAAATGGTGACGGTGGCAGAGGTTGTTAGTGGTGGTGACTGCTGATTATGAATATAGTGGTGAATATTATTCAACACCAGAATATCCCTTCAGACCTATTAAGACTTGTTCTAAATTTGAATGATTAATACCTATTTAGACCTATTAAGAGTTAAAACCTTAATAAAAAAACAAATGCACTTGATGGTTTGAAGTCTGAACCATTCAGATTCAGACCTCCATTAAGTGCAAACAAATGAGGCCCAAGTTTCCACCGACAATCCAACCATTTGCTTAGGTTAAACAACCTACAGTGTAGATCTGAAAGATCACGATACTACCTTCAAAATAATCCTTTTATAAAATAAACTTCTCTAAATCTAATAGATTGAGTCAAGTTTTACCATTTATTTTAAAGATCTAACAGTACCATATAATAGCAAGTTAAAAACAAAAATAATAATCTTTACTCCCCTATGGCTCTGATACCAAATACACGAAATTACATGACAACGCTTATCCCACTGCAACGCTACAACGTTTTATGATGTAGGATCCGAAAATTTTTCTATTGCTCTTGTGTAGCATTAAGTGGTTGAGCAAGTTTGTTGAGTTGTCGTGAAGTGCTAAGTCTCCATCCTTCGAAAGGCCTTATAATTTCATTATTCCTTCTTTATTGACCAAGTACTTTAGGATTCTTTTTGGTCATAGTCGGGAGCATGTTCCGACTTAGTTGTTATTCAAATTTTAGAGGCTATTGTGGACAAGTGTGCGTCAGCTATTGGTTTGACTCCTAGTTTTCATTTGAGTTACCTATTCATCTTATTGTTGATTGGCTTCTGCTTTATTGCTATTATTGTGCTCTTGAAGTTCAAAACAAAGGAGCATAACAGGTGTAAAAGCATTTAAGGTGTAGAAAACAAAAATGTACTTGTTCTATACATAGAAAGGTTAGTCTTTAAAACCATTTTATGAGGGACAATAAAGCAAAGTCACCCACTGTGAGGGCCATGTACTTTCCACGCTTGTCCAGATACAACTTCATTATTTACAATTACTAAAAATGCAATATTTGTAAGAAATAGTTGATAATGCTCTTAAATATCAAAAAAACTAGTTTGTAGAGTATTTCAAGTGGAATAATGGGTTCTTTTCCTATCCTTGAACTTCTTATCATATGAAATTCATATTCAAACACTACTTTACTCAACATTCTTTCCCAACTTGCCCAACTTACTTTTAATCACATGAAATTCATATTCAAACACTAGTTTACTAATTCAACATTGTTTCCCAACGTCAACAAATATAAACTCTTTTCAAAAACCCAATTTCACAGAAACATGCATACATTGCAGCAGCAACAACATACCCAGTAAAATCCCACAAGTGAGAGGTCTGGGGAGGGTAAAGTGTACGCAGCCCCTACGACTACCTCGAGAAGGTAGAGAAGTTATTTCCGAACATGCATTCATCGCAATGTAACAATAGAAGGCCATTCTCACGATACTACTCAACTAGCAAAACAGTTTCTGAATATGCGTGCAATAAACTTGCTAAAGGAGAAAATACCTACTTCCATACATCCTTAGCATTTATGATTTAACCGTATATATAATGCCACGGACAAAAAGAAGAAACACAGTAGACATTGTTGCTAATCAAATATTCCATGTGCAATGAGAGACTGATCTGAAATTCAAACTAGTACAAACAAAACCTAGAGCGAATCTGAACATTGGAACACTTGAAACAATTTCATCATATAACAAGAAAGTTTCACCTGGGAGCACCATACATCTGATTAGTAGCATCATACTGAGCATAACCCGACTGAGGTGAGACACTCTTAACATAACCAGCAGCAGCAGGTACAGGTGCATAACCACCACCAGGTTGAGTCATGGATTGATCATAACCAGGCTGAGCTGGGGCTGAAGCTGGAGCTGGTTGAGCATAAGCTTGCTGTCCAGTAAATGGTGCACTATAAGTCGTTGAAGCCTGAGCACCACTGTATGTTTGGTCAACTGGTACCTGATAACCATAGCCTGCAGTGTTTGTGGCCTGCTGTTCAGTGTAAGTGGGCTGTGCAGGGTAGGAACTGTAACCTCCAACAGGGGCTGCTTGAGCATAAGCAAGAGATTGTTGTGGCACAGGCTGACCATATCCAGGAACAGGCTGGGCACTTTGCTGAGGATACCCAGGACCAGAAGCTGGAGCACCTTGTGGATGATTATATCCGTCGGCAGCTGTGGCAGACCCATATGCAGGGTAAGTTTGTTGCACTTGCCCACTGGATGCATAGGGGTATTGCTGCTGATGTGGCATACTAGCACCATACCCTTGAGTAGATGGAACTGGACCCTGATATGGCACTTCTCCAGGTTGATTAGCCCTGGAGTGGTTATAAGGTTGCGAATGCGAAGCCTGTGGATGCATACCATAGGAAGGAGGTTTACCGTGCTGCTCGTGGGTTCCATAGCTAGGATGTGCACCACTTTGAGGGTAAGATATTGGCTGAGAAGGTCCATGTGCTCCATACTGATTTTGTGGTGCCATCTGGTGGTCATATTTTACATCAGTATATCCATGCCCATAGCCTTGTCCATGCTGTGCCTGATGAGGGTATGATGGGCCATAATCCAGACCATGTGGCTGCCCAAAGTTGTAGTTTGCCTGAGAAGGTGGACACATAGAAGGGCCAGAAGCATGAGCATGAAATTTAGACTGAAGCAAATGCTGAGGCATTGGCCATACCCCATGCATGCTGTAATTATCAGTTATTAACCACCAACCTGTGATGGAGGGCCCTGCATAGAGGACGGAGGCCTTTGCTCCCAACCCGTACCAAATCCACCTCTGGGTGCTGGCTGGGGAGGATAATTTCCATAGGGAGGAGGTGGATATTGTGGGCTGCGAGATGAATATTGTCCTCTTTGATGGTGATCATAACCTGGAAAATGCCCAGGATAACCACCCCGGGGTCCCCATGGTGGTGGAGCACCTCTGCCACGTGGGCGAAATGGCTGCTGACCATAACCCGAAGAGAGAGTTGATGTCCTTACAGGCTATCACACACCATTGTGAAAACAAAGACAATAAGAGAAGTTAGCCACTGCAATTGCAAACAGGAACAAAACATATAAGAATAAAAAATAAGACAAGCTCAGGAATAGCTGCTGCTAGGGAACGAAGTAATGAAACTTGAGAAGCTTGAACTGTAGCAGTGCAAATAACTGCAAGAAAACACTTAATACACAGAATGTACTTGCATTGAATTACAATACAACGCATTAAAGAAAAAGACAGCAAGAGCACTGATGAAAAAGCAAAGTATTAAAGCAACATTAGCAATCAAAGATGCATTAGGAAAAAATCAAAGCCAACTGTTTATAAGGAATGCTGTTACCTCAAAACCCAAAACAATCAGATGAGTCGCCCATAAAACTAGCAAGAAAGCACCAAAATAAATAAAATGATGTTCCCTGATACCATTTCAGATGAACTAAGCAAACCATATTCTGAACTTTAGTACATACATATCAAGCATCTTCAAAAATCACATCTACATAGTATCCAAGAGGCAAAACTATCTTCAGTCTTGATAAAAGAACCCCTTTTATTGCATTCACTTGTGTAATACCGTGACAGTCATCCTACTTCCAAAACCACGTGTTAATGCAAGTCAACAGGCTGACTATTGAATTCTCCTATCTTTAAGATAATACAATATCAGATTTTATCATGGATATAGTACACACTCAATAAAGATGATTTAACGAGTGATGGCACATTCTGCAACATGGAGTCTTGCACAGAGCATAGTGTATCCAGAGAATACTCTTTTAATGTAAACCTTACTATTATTATCATTTTTAGTTTTAAGTCTCGAAGCAATCTTACCAACTATTAACATCCGCAATGGCGAGGGTTAATGCTTGATACCTCACTTCAGTTGTCGAGAGTGAATAGTACTTGTCTATGGCTACACCAACACAATGCTGCGATGTCAAAGACAAAATCCAAATCTGCATTTTTAAAGCCAACCAATTCGAAATTGGCACCCTTTGACAAATATAAATCATGGTAACGGACATCCCAACACAACATTCTCGTTAACTATATTCAATTGACCTTGGCATACAAACTTTAATGGATGTTCAACAAACTCTAATCATGACATTTTCTTCATCTCATGCAAAGGTGCCTACTCGCCACATAACAGAGTAACCACTAAAAGATAAGAAGTTAATTAAATCCTAAAAGTACAGAAATACATTCCCTCGGCAGTTCAGATCAAGCAAAGAAAGTCACCAACTGGAATGGTAAATAATGAATAGCAAGGAATTAGTAAAGTATGATATTCTACCTAAACAAGTGCCTCAAGTAAAACCATTAAGTAGCTGTCACACTGACCCAAGCCCCTGTACGAAGACAACTTCACGCCCCTTTAATAATACTACTAAACATACCAATAGATCCAAAGACTCTTGGTGTACCCTCTTACTAGTAAGAGCCACTAGTAAGTCATACTATTACTTCAGAAGATCTGCCCAACAACATTCACTTTTAACATACATCTTCTAATTGAACTTGTAAATCGCCATTTTCTACAAGACCAAATCAACTGGTAAATCCCAAATAGGAGGCTAGACTTAATTCCTAAGTTTCTCGGACACAGGTGCGGGTGTCCAATATGGGTACGAATCTAGAGGTTGGATCCTTCACAGTCTCAATTTAAAGATTCGGGAAATGGATCTAGGGATGGAAACGGGTGCGAGAATTTGGCGAAAAATAAATGAAATATCTAAAAATAGAGTTATAAAACATAAATTATGAGATATTATGTGGAAAACATGAGAAAATATTGTTCAAGAAGAAAATCCTGAAATAAGATAAAAGGAAAAAGCAATAACGTAGAAATTTCTATATACAAGGTATTCCATTTTGTTCAATTTCACCTTAGCTTCTGTTTTTTTACAGAATTTCTTAAATCTGTCCGGGCTTTCCCAATCGATTTGGGTCAAAGTACCCAAAATCGGTTGACCACATCGGGTACAGATCCCACACCCACACCCATGTCGTGTCGACATGGGTGCGGCACCGAAAGTGAAGAGTCCGAGTAACTTAGCTTAATTCTACCAAATTCTCTACGACACATACATCAAATTCAACTGAAGTTGCATGTTAACAGGGAAATCCAAGGGGGCCTCTGCCGCATTGTTTGAAGCTCAGAGGAACATGGGCCCATTCATCCACCCTTCTCCACTTAAACACAAAGCGCTTGTCCATCGCAAGGTTCAAACTCATGATGTGCGCCCAAGCCACACATCATATGTTGCACAATTGCCACTAAACTAAAACTCTAGGGGCTTAAAGTATACGAAGTAATATAAAGAACACATCGCATTATTTTTACTCGGGTTCAAGCCTTGAAAACAACCTCTGGCAAAAATGGAAGGCTAGGTTGTGTACAATACATCCTTGTGATGGGGCCCTTCCCCGGACCCTGCACATAGCAGGAGCTTTAATGCACCGGGCTGCCCTTTTAATTGCATTATTTTACTTAATTCCAAGATGCATCTAAAATTTACAGATGGTTTCTACTTTCTAAGTTATCCCTATAACATACATTTCTGTGTAAAGCTCTAGATTAAATCCAATTGTAGAGATGTCAAAGTGTCAACTATAAGTATTTCAGAAGAAGTCATTAACATAAGTCAAATGAGATATGCTCATATCAGAAATACATTATCTGAAATAAAACTGCGTTGAAAGCCACCTAATTGAGCCTCACGCAAGCCCACTGGAAAGAATAAGACACAACATCCGAACAAACCTGAGTCATGACTTCTTTGAGCATCTCTCTTGCCATCTCAGTTTGCTTTTTATCACCAGTCACTCGTACTGTTCTTTCTTTGGATTCTTTTCCATCAGAAGGAAGTGGCACCAGCTAGGGAAATAGTAGAACATTAATTTAGATATTCAGTTTATTTGATTGCCTCAAACCAAAAACAACTACTTTGCACCAAAATGTCCCAACATAAATCATAAGGTGTTATCAAAACCTGAATTCGTGCCCCTGATCTTGTCTGAAGGCTCTTGATAGTTTCTCCCCCTTTTCCGATTATTAGACCAACCTACAGCAAGAGGAGAAGAAGACAGAGTCCTGTTCAATCATGGAAACTAAGGAATAAAAAATAATGACCTCCTCCACCATCAGGAAGTCCTCAATCAGGGCATGAAAGGTAAAAGAAAGTGGAAAAAGTCAGAAATACAACCTTCTCATTTGGAACTTGTATCTCAATCTGTTCTCCAACCACAGCCTGGACAGTGCCGAAGCCTCTAGCCACAAGTGCAGGAGAACCACCAGCATCAGCCTAGAGAGTCAATAGTTCATTATAACACTGTGACTCATGATTAACGAACCATAAAAATTAGGAAGATAACAAAAGGAAACGGCACTAAGACAAAACCCATACCTCAGCTATGACATCCTTTATTAATTTCTCAGCTTTATTTATATTTTCCAATGTTCCAATCAGTTCAACTGGCCTGCTGGCCTCATGTGGATCTGTATCAGCATCGCGCATTATCTGAATTTTAGCACCTGAGTTGTATTGCAGGTATCGAATAGTATCACCGGATTTTCCAATAAGAACGCCAACCTGTACCAGTTTAACATAGAGCTCTATAAGATTCAAGTCAATGCTGGTCAAGGTGAATTAGCACGGGGAGGACCAAATGACATTTAATACTGAATTTTCCCATGTTTGGTTGTTCAAAATTTTTGGAAAACATTTGTCTGTTGGAAAACAAGTTCCAAGAAAAATGACTTCTAAAACAAGTTCCACAAGTGTTCTTCCAAGTTCATTGACTCAACCCCACCCCACTCCCACTCCACCCCATCCTAGTGTTTCTCTAGAATTTACATAAATGCTCCCGGAACAATAATTTTTTGTTTAAGTACCAAACCCCATAAGTAAGAAACTCATTTTGCCAGGAAAATATTTTCCTTCATGCCAAACATACCTGTAATCATGATTAGATATTTTTGGAACCAGGTTTTCTTGATGTAAAATTGCATCTTGTGCATAGAGCAGATCTGTTTAATTTGTTGTTAACAGGTGTAAAATCAAAGGAACAAGACATTTGTCCAAATGAAAGTGACTCAATTAAGCACACAAATGATATACTTTGAGTTTGTTGAACTGCATAATACGCTGCTTAAATTACCAAATGCCAGGAGTTTTGACATGCCTAGCCCTAGTAGGAGAATATTAAATATTGAATTCAGTCATAACCAGCAAAACGAAATTTGTTTTGTTTTCAACAAATCTTTTAATCACCTTATTATTGGGGACCTCCATTTTGCGTGTAATTGTTTGATCATCAGCGGCTGGATGCTCTTGATCAAACTGAACACCTTCCATTTCAGGAGGTTCATCTGGGGGTCCCTCCTGAATGTCACCTGGCAATTCAGCTGAAATGTTACCTTTAGATGGTTCATTGACCTGAATACTGTTCTCTGCCTCAAGCTCCTGAATGTCACCTTTAGATGGGTCATTGACCTGAGTACTTTTCTCTGCCTTGGGAAAAGTTTTGGCATCAGATTGTTCAACATCCCCTGTTTGTTGATTATCATCAGCAGGTTGTTCATTACATGATTCGGGATCTTCCTTGACTACTTGTCGAGAAACCTCTGGATGAGTATTAGGCTGCTCACTATCATCTACTTTCGACTCTTCCTCTACGTTCTCCACATAACCACCATTTTGGGATGCTGAAAGCCGGTAAAAGAAGGAGATAAGTTTTACTACCTTGGAAAATCTTGGTAGTTTTCACATTCTACAACAACTGCAATCACTAGAAGTACTCTCCAAAAACATTTGAACTCAATATAAACATTCACTGTTACATCATCCTTCAAGTTCTCAACAAAAATACCCAATTCCCCTACTCAAGTATTTCCCAAAAGTTTCATCATAAAGACAGACTTAAAACATTGCACACTACAACGTATAAAAAAAAGTAGTAGTACAAAACCGAAATCATGAGGTTTGTCTCTGAAAAAGAACACCAAAATGAAGACCCACAAAAATCACAATGCAAGACAGTAAAACAACGCAACTCTAATTAAGGGTTAGCTCTAAAAGAAAGGAAAAATACCCAATCCATTATTAGCCTTATTATCCTCGAAACCCAAACGGGGTCGTTTAGCTTCAGATACATCAACATCACCAGCCTCTTCCTCAATTGATCCGTCAGCTTTTTGTACCGTTTCGGGTTTCGGGTCCGAACCGACTTCAGTGTGTGGTTCAGGCTCCAAATCCTCCAGCTTTCTCTTGTTGTGATTGTGACGGTCAGATGGAACTGGACTGGTTGCTTCCACCATCACTTCTTCATCAGCCATATTCTAGATCCAAATTCAACCTCTATCTGAGCACACCCAAAAAAAAACGCATATGCTTCCGAGATGTATATAGGGAGAAGTTGGTTAGATTGTTTCTAACTTTTTCGTCAGTAATAATTCGAGATTCATTAGGGTTGGTTGCTAGGGTTTGTAGCCCATGTTGCTGATGGTCCTGTTTGGACCAATTGTATATCGGCCCATTTAGTAAATGGCCCATAGTGGCTCTCATAGTTGGTGGTTTTATTTTTGGGAAAAAGACCATTTTTGAAAGGGGAATGGACAAGAATAGCCACTCGGCTAAAAGAATTACTACCGAGTGGCATTGATTTTGAATTTCTAAAATATAGCCATTTAGGCCACTTTTTGCTACTGCCTTCATATTTTTTTTCTTGTCTTTTAGCTATTTTTTAAAAATTGCTGCTACATTTTTAAAAAAAATCATTGCTTCCCCTCTTTTTCTAAAAAAATCTTTTTGTCTTTTTTTTCGCTGTTTTTTTTTCAGCTCTATTTTTTTAAAAAAAAAGTTATTCTTCTAATTGGTGTAGTTTTTCTAACAATCAAATGCGATTTTATAACATTGTAATTGTTGCTCTTCGTTTTTTATCAATCAAATACAATATTTGATATCAAATACATGAATCTTTGATACCAAATACAAATACATATTTTGTACAATAATTGTATAAAAGTGTATCAATGTGGTATAAAAGTGTATCAATGTGGTATGAAAGTGTATCAATTGAATATAGAAACTGCATGTGTCCAATTGGGCCAAATGGCTAAAAAACATAAATAAATTGACCCGACTGGCTTCAATTGTCCACATTTTCAAATTATGGGTCATTTCTTTTCAAAGTGGTCAGCCCATGTCCTTTCCCCCTTTTAAAATAAACGGTCCATGCCTATGGATATTTTATATCCTGTCGGCTAAACTAATGTCATTGAATGGCCATTGGGGTCATTTGGCTAGGCCATTTTCAGCCTTGGGCCATTCGGCCCTTTCCTAAAAGGTTGTTTCAGTTTTTTTTTCTACGAATTTTTTAACTAAAAAATAGTCTGTTATTTTTTTTATTGTTTAAAAATAATAATTAAATATAATTATATAAAAATGATATAGTTGTTATATAAAAATGTACCTATATACAATATACGTATATAAATTGTATAGTTATATCAAATATGTATATGTATAAAAATACAGATAAAAATATATATAATATGTATAGATACTGTATAGTTGCTGTATAAAATATGTATGTATAGAATGTGTATAGAAATTGTGTAGCTCTTGTATAAAATATGTATCCGAATAATAATTATAGCCAAGGATCGTATAAAATGTGTCTAAAAATTGTATAATTATTGAGTATAATGTGTAAAAAAAATTGTATAAGTATTGTATAGAATATATTTTTTCATATATGATTTGTATAGAATTTTTATCATTATCGTATGGAATATGTATATGTATAGGATGTATATAAACTGCATAAATGTTGCATAGAATTTGTATCTAAATAATTATTGTCGCTAAATATTGTATAAAGTATAGGATGTGTATAGAAATAATACAATTATTGTTATAATGTGTATATAAGTTGTATCATTATTTGTATAAAATATGTATCCATATATTCGATATCAAATATATATTTGAAAAAAAAAAGAGTCTTTTATATAATAATAATAATTTAAATTTTATAGTTATTGATTGTTTTTTATTTTGATAAAAAAAATTTAAAAAATAGATCAATTGTTCTTTGAAATAAAGGGGGAAAAGTAAATCAGTAACAAAAAAAAAGAAGCATTGGCCAATCAGAAAAGTAACAAAAAAAGGACATGTGTCAGCGCGTTAGCGGCTGAAATTAGCGACTGACATTGGCCAATGTAGTTAAAATGTGTAAATTCAATTTGTTAGTCTATTTGGATGAGATATGTTTCGGCTGGCAGGTCATTTGCATCCTTTTCCCTTTATTTTTTTGTTTCCTATAAGAAAAGTTCTACAAAATTATTCTTATTCCTTTTATGTGTTAAAATTTTACATATTTGTCCCTCTATATCTCAAATAATTTATTTCTATATCCATCTATAATATATCTATATTTATATCTATAATATATTAAAAGTGTGAAAATCCTTAGAAAAGTGATTCAATCTTTTTGTCCTTCATTAAAAGTCTTTGTTTTAGACAAAATCGTCTTTACACTATTTTTCTAATAAAAAATGTATAAACACTAAACAAAAAACTACAAAAAAAAAAAAAATTCTTGCTATCCATATTTGATTTGGATTTGGGAGTTAAGATTTGTGCATAGATATGCTTTTATTTAGGATTTCCTCGTATAATTAAAGTGTACCAAAATTGAATAAAATAATATTTAACACTTTTAAATCTATTCAAATTTTATCTTATATAAACTAGAACTTCTCTGAATCCGATTTAAGGAGTAATATTTTGGGCCAAACTTTACAAAAACATACACCTTTTCTATTTCTATATATGTTTTTTCTCTTAATTTGATGATTTTGATTCAAGTCGTATTTTTGCATTTATTATTAGGGTGAAAATCATCTTCACCCCTCAACTTTACTTTAAAAATCAAATTCCTCCTCAACTTTGAACAATAATCAAACTCCCCCATTTATTATAAGTAATGTCCACTTTACCCTTGTTATATCAAATATATTTATGTAATACCTCTTTATATTATATATAATTTATTTTTTTAACCTAGGTATTTATAACATTTTATTTAAGTTCATTAACATTATAAATAGAGTAATACTTTTATGAATTTGTCACAAAATTTAATGTTATTTTTATGATCGTTATTACAATATTATATGCATTAAGTATGCATGTATATACGTACATGCATGTGCACATATTTTTGTCTATCTCTACTCTCTTATTCCATGCATTTCATATTACTTAGTCATTCTTGATATGACACACCCTTAAACAAATTTAAATTACACGGTGTCCAGGGAAGGGCCCCACCACAAAGGTGTATCATACGCAGTCTTACCTTGCATTTCTGCCAGAGGTTGTTTCCAAGGCTTGAACCTGTGACCTCCTGGTCACATGGCAGCAACTTTACCGGTTACTCCAAGGCTCCCCTTCAACTATTACTACTTTATGTGGTTATTTAATACTTTAAAAAGTCCTCCTGATGTCATTAAATAAATAAGTAAATTAAAACAACTATTTTTAGTATGAGTGTAAGACCCCGTAAAATTTTGATGATTTTATTTTTGACCTTTCCTTATTCGTAATGTCATTTTTTACTTGAATTATATTTGGGGATGTTAAAAGGGTATTCTGAAAAAGTTTTAAAATTTTTGGAAGGGGTTCGTGACATGATCTGAATCAAGGCCTAGTCGTGTCAGGCATCTCAAGTCCGACCGGGACCAGAGATCGCCCCCAATACACAACTGTGACCACTCTATATCCTATGTCGGATGAATTTCGAACATATAACAAGATAAAGCAATAATAATTGAAAGACATTTAATAAAGTCCATAACCATAACCAACTAATTGTCCCACCGGTGTTAACCCCAATGTCAATATCAATACCAAGGTTGACCCCAATACCGACAATGCTCATGCCCATAGTAGTCCAACAAAGCCTTTATCCGAAATTAAAGAACGTCCGATCGGGACATGCCCCTGACCATAGTCAAAACCAAAGTCCAAGAAACAAAGATAAATGAAAGAAGTTTGTAGCATGAAATAGAGTCTTCTGGAGTATAGAAGCTCACCACTTCAGTCTGACACAAAGTTGTTCCCGAATCTAAGTCACTGAGCAGGAGGAGTAGTATGGCCGGTTCCTGCATCTCGTGGGGATACAGCGCTCGAAGACGGTTAGCGAAATGAACACCAACATGTACTCAGGAATAAGGATAAAATGATGCCATTATTCAAGACCAAAGTAAATAACCATATGCAATCACATACATACATATATATATATATACATATATATGTATATATATATATCTATATAATATATATATACATTATATATATATACATATATATATATCATGCCGAAAAAGAAAACGCTAGTATGTACTCAGGAATAAGGATAAAATAATGCCATTATTCAAAATCAAAATAAATAACCATATGCAATCACATACATATATTTATATCATGTCGGAAAAGGGAACCAAGTTTAGCATGCATTTAAAACCTTTAACCTGGGTTGTGTAGCTCTACCGTCCTAAATCTACCCACGGGCTATATGGGTTCAGCTCCCCCTACTGAAAAGGCCCCGGCACGTGTTAGCCGCACGAACCAGAGAAAAACCTGAGATGCCTAGAACATCTCCCAAAATATAAAGTGTGCCATAATGCACACGGTCACCAAGACCAAACCTCACAACGGCAAACATGAGTTTCCAGTTTTGGTCCTCCCGGGACCTCTACCTTCCACGGCTTTGCTAACACAACCCCCTTTAAGCCCATACTAAGACCATTCACATATAACTAATCATTTACCAAGAAGTCTTTTAATTAGGCATTAACCATTGGTATCGTCATACCAAAATTAGAGATTGCACGTTTATTCAATTTTGTCATACCAAAGCCATTTAACCAAATTGACTCCAAAGTTTCCAGTTAAACTAATACCATGGCCACCAAAGTTTTTCCAAACCATTTAAAACCAACCAAACCAATTTAGGTTATTATGCAATGCAATTTTAAGAACAGTCAAATTATGTGACAAAAGCATTCCCATTGGCATTTTAAGAAACACATTGAGGGCATATAACTTTCAAAACCAAAACCAAATATCAATTGGCCATTCCCGAGCAATCACATGTTCAAACTATAATTATAACATGAAAAGCCATAAGTAAAACATGGGAAAATATTATCCAATCATAAACAACCCAAAACCCTAACATCAATTTCAAAACCAAAACAATAACACAATAATACCAGAAAAACCATTCATTAAAACATGCTTTTAGTCGAACTAACAATGAAGGAGAAGTAGCATATCTTAGACACCAAGAAAGACGAAGAGAAACCACCTTTTAAAGCCTTAGTTGATTGCCTTGAAGAAACCCTAGCCTTTTCTTGAACCTAGAGCTTGAGAGAGATTTTTAATAGTGTTTGATTTAGAATAATAAGTTAATGAAGTCCTAAATATGTTTTATGTCGTGGGGTCAAAAGGAGTTAAGAGGGAAAGTATCCAGAATACCCCCAACTTAAGACTGTAGAATCACCGCAGATGGGTACGAGTAGACCCTCCAACTAATTACCACAACATACGACTAGTACAATCCAGTCGTAACCAGAATAGATGGTTGGACACCCATACACTGTCCTCTATACGACTCCATTGCCCCAACTCATGACCAAACTATATGACCCGTATAGTCCAGTCGTACCTAAGACAAAATACAAAGGGGTTAGACACTGGACAACATATGATTAGACTATACCACTCGTATCCTATCCTCACGACTCTTAGTGAGCCACTCATACTCAGAGCCAAGTTAAGTCACTAAGTTTCAGATTAAGTGAAGGATCAACCCAATAACCTATCACCAAACCATACGACCCGTACCCCCAAGTCATAATAAGAATTGTCACGACCCAAAAATAAGGGTCATAATAGCACCTGTCACGACGTATCTGACAAGTAAGCCTATCACCCAAACTAATATAAAAAAGAAAAAGAAAAGACAGAAATACCAAAGGTAAGGCTTCTAGAACGAAGCCAAACCATTCAAGTAATTATAACAATGCGAAAAGAACTTATCCAAAATACCAATCATGCCCAAAATCAGGTGTCAACAGAGTAAGAACTACTAATATAATCCAAGAGTCAAATACATAAAATAACCACAAAGGAATAATATCTGTCTTCGTACACTGCTAAAGACATAACTATTATAGAAAGCTAGAGGTGAACTTCGAACGCCTGAATGTCCAACCGCTACCTTGAAAGCTCTAATAATCACCTAAGTCAAGAAAATTGAGGCACACTCGAGCTAGGACCTACACCGAAAGGGCGCAGTAGGCATGAATACATTTCACTTGTACTCAGTAGGTATTATAGGCTAACCAAGAAAAGTAGTAAATAAAGCATACAAAATATACACTAAGGGCACGTCACCTGCAATCAGAAAATGTCCCACAGTGTTAGCCCACACTGCTTGCACTAATAATTCTATAATATCCATAAATAATACAACAACACACCAGATAGGGATACAAATATACACAATATCACATACAAGTAGAACAAAAGAGTAACATGCATGATCAAGATCATCAAGTACTAATAAAGAAAGATAGAATAATTAGACATTTACAAGTCAAGATATATAATAAATAGATATATGACAAGTCAATATGGCAGTAAAAGCACAACATAAACACAATAAAGAAAGTGCAATGTATATGATGATGATGATGGTGGTGGTACATGAGGTCGTTGCACAACCTCCAGGATCGTCGCACAATCCCCGTATACACCTATGTAGGCAAGCCTCCCAACGTACGACCCATGTGGGGTTTGTTAACCCGTATACAATCCATATATATCATATTTTCTTTTCGGCACATCCTTCAAAAAGATGTTATCGGGTGTTGCTAGTATTTCTCAGATGTTGTCACGGTGGTACCAATATTTCATGAAAGAGTATAATATGAAGATGTAATGCTCACAACCAAACACAATAAGTATTTCCACAACCAACCACATGATATATTTCCATAACCACAATGATACATTTTCACAACTATGTGAGTCAATATCCACTCATCATTTTTGGGTCATCCATGAATTTCTACATATCTCATATGCCAGTAAAGTAAAAATATAATCACAATACACCAATGGCACCATATTAAGCATTTTAACAACACAATACAATTATTCACATGTATTCAAGGCTATCAATATCACATAGGACCCCACACGGTCACACATATCACATAAACTCAATTTTGATAATTACATCATATATAGGCCCCCACACGGATACAACACATAGATAGCCATTTTTTATGATTAGTTCCCACCCTTAACATATATTTTGTATGATCATTTACTACCCATCCCAGTTTGAAAGAGTTAAGCCATAACCTACCTCAAAAGTCGAAACCTGTCTGCTACACTTTAAACCCATGACCTTACTTTCCATGAACGACCCCAAAATCTTCTAAAAATATCAAATATGGAATCTACCTGTCAAAACAAAATCAACGATGCGTATATTGACTACTTTTGGTTCGGGATCAAAACGGATCTCCGGAACGAGTTTTTGAAAAGGACAAAATCATAACTTTACTTCAAAAATACGTTCTCCATATTTTTAGAAATCTACAACTGAAAACTCAAGTCAAATTGAGTCAAAACGAGGTTCAAATCGAAGAAAAATTATTTTTAAGATTTATCGGGTAAAATCTTTGAAATCCGGGTTAAAATCAAGAATTAGAGTCGTTTTGAAGGTTAAATTGATGAAAAACAAGTGATTATAAGATAAAAACATTACTCAAGTGAAAATGAGTGAATTGGTGTTTAAAATCAAGCACTAAGATTTTTTGGGGGTTTTGAGAAATTTATCAAGAAATACTAAGAAAAGGGTGAATTCTTACCTTAAATCCGTAATAAAATCAAGAAACAGGTGTTAATCTAGCTTCCCAAGCTCCCACAAGCTTCACTTTTAAGCCCTCACACTATTTTAGGGTTTAACTCTCAAGAGGCAAGGTGAAAGAATAGACAAAATGGGCCAAAAGGGGTTAAAAAAAAGTTGTTATATTGCAGATTTTCTGCAATATATAGTGTAGATTTTTTTCTCCTAAGTCGAAATGGACTTTGACGGAGTGTCTGGGATTCGTTCGGAGTTCGAAACATGCAAACGAGCCATGCAACCACATTAAATTCAACGTTTCGGATGTGATGCCAATATCAGATTTTTGAAAAAATATCATTTTCATAAAGTTGATCCCAAAAATCCGAAATCACAATTTTCCAAATCGAGGGTCGAAATAAGATTTAAAAGTCGTAAAATCACACCAAACATGTTAACACCTTAAAATTGACATTTCAGATCTGCTGGCAAAGTAGGATTTTCCATCCGAGGTTGTTTCGACCAAATGTGGGTTCCACACCCATATTTTTAATTTTCTAACTTTCCGACCAATTGATCGAAATGAGCTCGGGTGCACCGGGACCTAAACCAAAGGTCTACCTAGCCTAAAATTGATATTCCGGAGCTGCTGGAGCAGTCTGTTTAGCCATCCATTACACAGATCAAAAGATATCTCTATCAGTCCAATATAAGGCTCTTCAAGCCATCAAAAATCACAATGTCGCATAAATGGTACAAAAATGCATCGAAAACTATGTCAATCACCCCCACGCCCCAGAAATAGCATAATGCAACAATGGGGGAGGGGTAAAATAGTCAAATAACATAAAACACATATTCACATATTTCATCAAAAAGCTGGTCGTTATAGGAACAAAAACCCAACCACCACTCACTGGACACCTTACGAGTTGGGTTACCTGACCCCTACCCATACCATACAACTTGTATGGTGAGTCGTTACAAGACCAGTGAGTTCAAAGATCAAGAAATTTCCAAGGGCCAAAACCTAGGGTGTTTCAATTCTCCCTCACTTGGATCACTCATCCTTGAATGATGGGACAAAGTAGTACAGGCACGATTTGGACTCTACACGCCTTTACTCTTACCTTTAAATAAGTTAGAAAACAAAGATGCAAAGAAATCAATCTTTCCTTTAACTAAGTTAGAAAACAAAGATGTTAAGAAGAACACATACCTTACGCACGAATTTTCAGAGTGGAAAACAGGAACGGATACTTGGACTTTATGTCCTCTTCAGCTTCCCATGTAGCCTCTTCCACCTTGTGGTTTCTCCATAGAACTTTTACCAAGGCTAAGTCCTTGGTCCGCAACCAGAGAACCTGCCGATCCAAGATCTTTATTGAGATCTCCTCATAAGATAGGGAATTCAAAATACCAATATCCTTGATAGGCACAGTTTGCAATAGATTTCCCATACACTTCCTCAACATAGAAACATGGAATACCAGGTGAATGGAGCTCAAACTAGAAATCAACTCCAACTAATACGCAACATTGCCAACCCTTCTCAAAACCAAGTACGGACTAACATACCGGTGACTAAGCTTTCCTTTTCCCAAACCGCATCACTCCCTTCATGGGAGACACCTTCAAGAACACCCTATCCCTAACCCCAAACTCCAACTTTTTATGCCTCACATCTGCATAGGAGTTTTGGCGACTTTGTAAGCTTAAGTCTATCCCGAAACACCTTTACCTTCTTCATCACTTGGTGAACCAAATTCAGGCCAAACATCTCCACCTTACCAACCTTGGAGCATCCATTAGGAGATCTTTACCTACCATAAAATGCCTCAAACGGAGCCATTCCAATGCTACAGTGGTAGCTATTATTGTACGCAAACTCTATAAGGGGCAAATGCTCAACCCAACTACCACCATAGTCAATCACACAGGCTCTAAGGATATCCTCCAATGTCTAAATAGTCCTTTCTTCTTGCCCATCTGACTGCGGGTGAAAAATAGTACTCAAACTCACCATAGTCCCCAACCATTTCTGAAATGACCGCCAAAAGTGAGATAAAAATTACATACCACGATCGGAGATGATAGAAATAGGTACCCCATGAAACTTCACAATCTCTTGGAGGTACAACACTGCCTAATCCTCAGTCGAGAAATTAGTCCTCACTGGCAAGAAGTGAACTAACTTTGTAATCCTATCCATGATGACCTAAACCAAATCAAACTGATTCCGAGACAGAGGAAGATCGATATTGAAATCCATGTTCATTACTTCCCACTTCCACTATGGCAACTCAATTTCTTGATACAATCCTCCGGGCCTCATGTGCTCAACTTTTACTTATTGGCACACCATGCACTTAGCCACAAAACTAGCTACATCTTGCTTCATATTGTTCCACCAATGCATTTCCTTAAGGTCATGATATATTTTCGTCGAACCAGGATGAATAACATACCGTGAATTATGTACCTCAGCGAAGATCCTCTCTCACAAACCATCTACATCAGGAACACGTAACCTTCCTTGGTACCACAAATAACCATCACCACTGATTTTGAAGGCCATCTCCTTCTGCCCACCTACATCACCCTTGATCCTCATAAAGACAAGATCTAGCATATAATTCTTTTTGATTTCATCATTAAGAAATGACTACGCCACCTCCTATACAAACACGCTACCATTCTCGGAGTTTAAGAGGTGAACTCTAAGGTTAGCCAAATGGTGACTATCCTTCACCAACTCCCGCTTCTCCTTATCCATATAAGCCAAACTCCCTATGGATAACCTGCTAAGAGCATCAGCAACCACGTTAGCTTTACCTGGGTAGTAGTAAAGACTCATGTTTTAGTCATTGAGAAGCTCAAGCCATCTCCTTTGCTTGAGGTTAAGCTCTTTCTGAGTAAACACATACTGCAGGCTCTTATGATCAGAAAAGATATCCACATGCACTCCATACAAATAGTGATGCCATATTTTCAATGCAAAGACCACAACCAAAAGCTCCAAGTCATGAGCCAGATAGTTCTTCTCATGCACCTTCAACTGTCAATAGGCATAAGCTATCACCTTGCCATGTTGCATTAGAACGCAACCAAGCCCTACACGGGATCCATCACAATATACCACAAATCCATCCGTGTCTTCAGGAAAAGTCAAGACCAGAGCCGAAGTTATCTTATCCTTCAGCTTCTCAAAACTAACCTCACAAGCATCGGACCACAAGAACCTTACCTTCTTCTGAGTCAATTTAGTCAACAGGGCAACTATAGTCTAAAAACTGTCCACAAATCTCCTGTAGTAACCAGCTAAACCCAAGAAGCTTCAAATGTCAGTTGGAGTAGTGGGTCTAGGCCATTTCTTAACCACTGCAACTTTCTGCGTATCCACCATGATCCCTTCACTCGAAATGACATAACCTAGAAAAGTGACAGCGTTCAACCAAAATTCAAATTTTAAAAATTTGGCATACAGCTGCTGCTCTTTCAGGGTCTGCAATACAATCCAGAGGTGATCAGTATGATCCACCTCGCTTTAGAGTACACCAAAATATCGTCTTTAAACACAATGGCAAACAAATCCAGAAACTGACGGAAGTCCCTATTCATCAAATCTATGAATGCTGCCGGGGCAGTGGTCAACCCAAAAGACATAACCAAGAACTCAAAATGCCTATATCGAGTACGAAAAGCAATCTTAGGGATATCCACCTCTCTAATATTTAACTGATGATATCCGAATCTAAGATCAATCTTGGAGAAAATTTGGCACCCTCAAGCTGGTCAAACAAATTATCTATCTTTGGAAGAGGATACTTATTCTTTACCATCACCTTATTCAACTTTCGAAAGTCAATACACATCTGAAGGAACCATCCTTCTTTGGCACGAATAAAACCCATGCACCCCACGGAGACATACTAGGATGGAGGAAACCCTTGTCTAAAAGATCTTTTAGTTGCTCCTTAAGCTCCTTCAACTCAGATGGAGCCATTTTATACGAAGGAATAGAAATTGGCCGAGTGTGCGGAACAAGATCAATCCCAAAAATCATTTTCCCTATTAGGAAGGACACAGAAAGGTCATCAGGGTAGACCTCAAGAAATTCATTCACCACCGAGGCAGAATACAAAGAAGAACCCTCCAAGTTAGAATCTTTAACTCGGACCAGATAATAGAGATATCCCTTGGAGATTAATCTCCGAGCTATAAGATACGACATGAACTTCCCCTTAGGAGATAGGGAACCACTCTCCCACTCAATAGCCGAATTATTAGGGAATTTAAAGACAACCTTATGGGTCCGATAGTCTAGAGAAACATAGTATGAGTAAAACCAATCCATCCCTAATATGACATTGAAATCGACCATGTCTAATTCAAACAAATCCACCAAAGTCTCCTGACCACCCATAGATACCCCATAACCCCTATAGACTCTTTTAGCCACCACAGATCACCCATCAAGGTAGAAATAGAAAAAAGGTTCGAAACATACTCGGGATGAAAATCAAAATGCATAGCCATAAATAGGGTCACACCAGAGAGAGTGGACACCAGATAAACTAAATAGTACACATCATGGGAAAGGAGTTTCAATATACCAGTTACGATATTAGGCGATGCCTCAGACTCCTGGCGGGTAGTGAGAGCATAGAGACAGTTTCGACCAGTGCTAGAGCTAGATAGTGCACCCTTTGGTGCCAAAGCTGATGAAGAGGCAACTGGAACCTTGTTTACCCCCAATGCAACCTTAGCCACTGGACAAATTTTAACTATATGCCCTGGCTGACCACAGTTGAAGGACTCATCCTTTTCTTAATCACAGTAACCCCGATACAACTGACCACAAAATCTGCAGGGAGGATATGATAGAGCTGACTGTGTCCTACTAGCTTGAGACTGAGAACCCTGTGCCCTATAATTATCACCATTATGGAAATTCCTGTCACCCGATGACTTTGGGTAGGGAGCACTAGCCGTCGAGTAAGACCCAAAATTGTCCCACTTCTTCTTAGGCTATTTACCCCTATCCCTGCCACTCTACTATTGGCCACCGCCCTGCTTTTAAAATCTAAACTTCTTGCCCTGCCTCTCTCTTATCTCAGCCTACTTTTTCTTCTCTTTCTTAAACTGCTGCATGTATACAACCAACCTAGAGATATCCATGTCCTTATTCAACAAGGCAACCTTACTCTCTAAAATCAAGTACCCAAAAGTGAACTTCCTCATCCTAGCCCTCATACTAGGAACTAACTCTGGAGCATACCAAGATAACTGGTGAAACTTTAAGGCATACTCCTTGACTAACATCTTACCTTACTTCAGATTTACAAATACTTTCGTCTTTGCTTCCCGCAGCTCCTGAGGAATGAAACGGTCTCGGAGAGTATTAGAAAAATTCTCCCACTGGGCTGACTCAACATCGTCACCCCTTGACTGATCCCATTTCTCGTACCACTAGTGCGCCGCATCTTTCAGCTAGTAGGCGGCAAGCTCCATGCCCTTTACATTTGTGGCATGCATAACACAAAATATCTTTTCTATCTCATCCAAAAAACCTTGGGACCCTCCTCTACCTTAACACTGATAAAGGTTGGAGGATTCAACCTTATGAATGAGCCAACTCTTATGGCCTAAGAAGCCAGTGTAACAGAAGTACTATGCTCATCCTGAGAAGCTACCAACAGAGCCAACAAATAGATAGACTAACAAAACTCAACATTCATCACATTAGCCCGAGGGACTCAAAAAGGATTGGAGGAACCAGTGGGACCCTAGGAGGGAAATCAAGAACTTGACCCCTACACCAAATCTGGACCCCATAAGTAGAACAGGTCCTATCAATATTATCCTTAGGTAGGATAGAGGAGTTTTCATGAGCTTCAGATCTTCGAGGAGGCATGATCTGAAAAGCAAACAAACAGGAATTAGAGAAGATTTTAGGACCTTAGACTCTACAACTTTAAAACAGAACACAAGAAAAAGAAACATTCCTAAATGCCTTGTAGCCTCTCCCTTAAGAGTGTGGCGCGCTACACATCCTTAAAAGAGACTCTACTCGACACAGCTTTGTCGAACGCCTAATTGACCCCGAACCTAGGGCTCTGATACCAATTTGACATGACTCAAACCAGGGCCTAGTCGTGTTGGGTATTTCAAGTCCTATCGGGACCAAAGACCACCCCCAATACCCAATCATAATTGCCCTATACCCTATGTTGGATGAATTCTGAACATATAATAAGATAAAGCAACAATAATTGAAAGACATTTAGTAAAGTCCATAACCATAACCAACCAACTGTCCAATCGATGTCAACCCCAATGCCAATACCAACACCAAGGTTGACCTCGATACCTATGCCACCCATGTGATGATAGGCGGATTTACACGCCTATAGCACTATATTTTGCCTATATTTTAGCCTAGTTTTGAGAACAAATTATATATTTCATGCACTTTTAGTCCATTTTCCTGTAAGTGAGCTAACAAATATGATTAGCAAAGTTTCAGGTATAAATGATGCAGAATTCAGCATTTCATGGGTAACTTGACGCCAAAGAAAGCTTCACGAAAGGAGAAAAGCCAATCTTGGACGCCAAGGACTAAAGATGGCGCATGGAAATTCTGTCCCGGGCTAAAACAACATTTCTGAAGACTTTGGGGACTAGCAGTAACTTATTAGGATTAGGATAATGATACATTAACCTAGTACAATTGGGTTAAGTATTACATTAGCTTGTTAGGATTAGGATAATGATACATTAACCTAGTACAATTGGGTTAAGTATTTCATTAGCTTAGTAGGATTTGGTTAAGCATTTCATTAGCTTAGTAGGAATAGGATATGGGTATTATAAATACCCTATCTTGCTAGAGATTTTAGGACATCTTCTTACATTCAATTCTATTCTATTCTACTTCTAAGACATTCTAGTTCTAAACAATCATTCTTCCATTAATTCAATTTTTCTTCTTCTATTCATCTATTCTTAAATTCCACAACAAGAGAAACGTTACTGTTCTAAGGGATTCACGCCTAACGCCTACCACACCATTACAAACATGAAATCTTTATTGTGGTATAACAACAATGTCAATTGTGATTTCCTTCGCACTCATGGGTAACTAAACTTCTCTGTTGGGGTTATGGAAGCCGAATGAGATACTATCTATTGCTGTGAGTTTGTGAGTTTGTGACACGTATGTTGCTCATATCATTATTCTCTTCATCTTAATCTAAATTCTTTGTGGTTGCAAACGCAAGAATACGCCAGTATAACATTTAACTTGTTCGAAAGAAAGGTTATCTGTCTGGAAAAGAGATAATGTCAAGGTAGTTGGGTCCCATCCCCTATTAAAAAGTTAGTGCCGTAACTGGATTAACCTCTTGGAGAATTCGTACCGTTAGACACGCTTTAAGCTCGAAAGAGTTAAAGTGAAATAATCCTCGAATAGGTCGAAAGACGCCTGGATTTACCATCGAATACAATTCTCTATAAGCACATGCATGTCTGAATTCCGCACACTCATAGCCAATAGAGACGTATAACTCAGAAGGTGGACATAACCCCAACTCCTAAATTCTCATTATTTACATCTTACTAAACATTCTTTCTTTTTACTTTGCTATTTTCAGTTTTTACTCTATTATTTTTGGCTACACGTTACAATCCCCCCTTTTTACGAGACTTGCACTAAAAGTCTAGTAATCTTTGCTTACTTGTTGACCAAGCTATTCCCTGTGGGATCGATACCCAACCCAGTTGGGTTCTATATTTGACAAACGACCGCTTTACACTCCTACGAGAGCTGTAGTTTGAGCGTTATAAAAAATTGGCGCCATTGCCGGGGAATACAAGTGTCAATTAAGTTCGTAATAATTACTAGACCCTTTGGTCAAAGATTCTCGTACTTTTACTTTTAGTTTTTGTTTTTGTTTACTGCAGGTTTTTATTCAGTGCATGCCCCATACCCGAAGTTCTGGTCAACCGTTATTACCTATCAATCCTGAACCACAACGTATTCGCAGAATGGAGGCACAACACGCAATTGAAAGGATGGCTGCTCAACAAAAACTGGCGAGACTAGCTGCACTAGCCGCCGCTCAAGTGCATCAATAGAATATTGATAACCCTGGGCGAGCAACAAATCCTGACGATGAAGATCTAGGTGATGACGAGCTACTAAACCCTAGGCATGCCGCTGAGATCGCAACACCTGCCAACAGAAGAGATCGTCAAGCTAGGTTTAGGCCTGAACGCCAAGCTATGCAGCCAGCTTTTGACGATGATGATGATGATCTTGATGGAGCCGGAGCCACAGGAGCCATTATTCCCCCACCATTAGCGCCCGGAGCCAAGTTCAACATCACAAGCACCATGATTCAGTTATTGCAACTCAAGGTATTATTTGGTGGACTGGCAGGCGATGATCCGAATATGCATCTTATCAACTTTATTTCTACATGCAAGTCGTTTGACAATCCTGGAGTTGGTCAGAATGCAATTCGATTATGCTTATTTCCATTGTCTCTGTCTAGGGAGGCAAATCTATGGTTGAATGGGCTGACTCCTGATTCTATTACAAATTGGAGGCAATTGAGAGACGCTTTCCTAGAAAGATTCTTTCCGCCATCCAAAAGAGCACAATTGAGAGATGAAATCAGCAACTTTCGTCAGCTTCCAATTGAAGCCCTTCATGAAACATGGGAGAGGTTCAAGACGAAGCTAATGAGGTGCCCAAACCATCACATGACTAATGTTCACCTAATGGAGATACTTTACAGAGCCTTGAATTCAATAACTAAACCAGTTGTGGATAATGCGGCTGGAGGATCATTCATGGATATCACCTTTGGTTAGGTAAGCAATATGCTAGACAGGATGACGAAGCAAAGTAGAGCTTGGCATACCAGGGATTCTGAGGTAGCAAGCCCCACTTTATCTATAGGCATGACTGCAGACCAAAGGAGAAGAGAAGAAGAACGTGATCAAGATATGACGCACATGAAAACACAAGTGGATCTTCTTACAAAGCATCTATTATCAGGGAAGACCAAAAAAGTCAAAGCTGTTGCGTCAAAAGAAAGAAACTAATCTGATTCGGAAGAAGAAGCCAACTACTTAAACAATCAGGGGGGTTTCCGAGGTAATACCCAAGGAAACCAAGGTCGGAACTATTATGATAAATATGGAAACAAGGACCAAGGTAGTTGGAAGAATAAGAATGACAGTAGTGGTTTGTATGTTCCCCCTGGAAGACGCGACGCCACCACATCTAGTTCTGGAAGTATGGAAGACATGATGGCTAAACTATTGAAAGGAGTGGAAGCAACTAGCGCCGGAGTAACGGAGGTAATAAATGATTTATCCTCTATGAAGCAATTAGTTAATTCACATTCCACTTCAATCAAGCAAATAGAGCAGCAATTGAGCCAACTTTCAGCAGCACTCAATCAAAGAAAGGCTGGCACTTTACCTAGCGACACTGTGCAAAATCCAAGGAATGAGGGATCATGCATGGCTATTACTACTCGAAGTGGTAAGGCGCTGGAAACTTCATCTAAGGGCAAACAAGTGGTCGACGATGTAGCAGACATTGATGACAAGGCAAAAGGAGAAGCTGCCGTAGAATCCACCTACGACGTCCTTGACGGTACACCGAGTATGTTGTAGCCTGAAAAGGCTGAAAAACGAAGGCAAGATGAGAAGAAAGCCATGGAGAGAACAATTCCATACCCACCACCACCTTTTTCTCAAAGATTGAAGAAGGTGGCGGATGATACAAAGTTCAGCAAATTCATGACTATGTTAAAGTAGCTGACCATTAATGTTCCATTAGTGGAGGCACTTGAACAAATGCCTGGGTATGTAAAATTTATGAAAGATCTTTTGACGAAAAAGCGGGCAGCAAGCTATGAGTTGAAAGATAATGTTCATCACTGCAGCGCCATCGCTACCCGATCACTAGTTCAGAAGAAGGTTGACCCTGGAGCTTTCACTATTCCTTGCACCGTTGGATCTTTGAATTTTGCCAAAGCATTATGTGATTTAGGAGCCAGCATCAATTTGATGCCATTATCTATCTATAAAAAGTTGGGGTTGGGTGATCCTACTCCAACCAATATGAGGCTCGTCATGGCGGATAGGTCGGTAAAATGACCTGTTGGTATCCTATGTGATGTCTTGGTAAAGGTTTCTTCATTCATCTTTCCAGCAGACTTTGTTATTTTGGATTGTGAAGCGGACTCAGAGGTTCCCATAATCTTGGGACGCCCTTTCCTTGCTACAGGAAGTGTGCTCATTGATTTGAGAGCTAATGAGCTTTCATTCCGAATAAATGACGAAGTGGTTCGCTTTGATGCTTGAAAATCAATGAAGCAACCCAAAGATCCGAGTGTATTTTCGGTGGCTGATGTTTTCTTTGATGATCCGAAAAAATTTACTTAAAGAAGAGCAAATTATTGCTGACCCTTTGGCGTTTGTGCTCATGAATGGAGAGAGTAAGGATGCTGAAAATTGCAAAGAAGCTATTTGTGCTCTATCAGGATTAGGGACATATCTCTATGCTCCCAAGAAGCTGGACCTTGATCTCAAAAATCGACCCACACCACCAGCTAAGCCATCTATTGAAGAGCCACCCACGTTAGAATTAAAGGAGCTGCCAAGTCATTTAAATTATGCATTCTTAGGAAGTGGAAGCACACTTCTAGTCATTGTGGAAGCAGATTTGGGTGAGCAACAAGTTGCAGCTCTTATTGCTATTCTACGGAAGTATATTAGAGCTATTGGATGGACCATTGCGGATATTATTGGTATTCCACCTGGGATTTGTACTCACAAGATTCAGCTTGAAGAAAATTGCAAACCAACCATTGAGCATCAAAGACGTCTAAACCCACCTATGCAAGAAGTGGTGAAGAAAGAAATTATCAAGTGGTTAGACGCAGGGGTTGTGTATCCAATCTCTGATAGTACATGGGTAAGCCCGGTATAATGTGTTCCCAAGAAAGGAGGCATGACTGTGGTCGCGAATGAGAAAAATGAACTTATTCCACTCAGACTCGTCACTGGATGGAAAGTATGCATGGACTACCGGAAGCTGAATTCTTGGACGCTCAAAGATCACTTTCCAATGCCATTTATGGACAAAATGCTAGATCGATTAGCGGGGAAAGGATGGTTTTGTTTCTTAGACGGTTATTTAGGCTATAATCAGATTTGTATTGCTCCCTAAGACCAAGAGAAGACAACGTTTACATGCCCATATGGTACGTTTGCCTTCAAGCGTATGCCATTCGGGCTATGTAACGCAGCAACCACCTTTCAATGCTGTATGATGTCCATTTTTTCTGATATGGTTAAAGACACTTTGGACGTATTGATGGACGATTTTTCAGTTATTGGTGAGACTTTTGAAGCGTGCTTGACAAACCTAAGTATGGCGTTGCAAAGATGTGTAGAATTCAACCTAGTGCTGAATTGGGAAAAGTGCCACTTCATGGTAAAAAAAGGTATTGTTCTTGGGCACAAAATCTCTGAAAGAGGAATGGAGGTTGATCGAGCGAAAATTGAAGTCATTGAGAAGCTACCGCCTCCAATTTCGGTGAAGGGTGTTCGTAGTTTTCTCGTCCATGCAGGTTTCTATCGTCGGTTCATCAAAGACTTCTCCAAAATTGCTAGTCCATTGTGCAAACTCTTGGAGAATGATGCGAAGTTTGACTTCAATGACGATTGCTTAAAGGAATTCGAATGCCTCAAAGGAAAACTCATTGAAGCCCCTATCATGGTAGCACCAGATTGGTCTCTCCCGTTCGAAGTCATGTGTGATGCTAGTGGTGTAGCCGTTGGTGCTATACTTGGTCAGAGAAAGGAGAAGCTGCTTCATCCTATCTACTATGCGAGTAAGGTCCTAAATGAAGCCCAAAAGAACTACACTGTTACTGAACAAGAGCTCCTAGCGGTTGTGTATGCGTTTGAGAAGTTTCGTGCCTACCTATTGGGTACTAAGGTGATCGTTCATACAGACCATGCAGCTCTTAGGTATCTAATGACAAATAAGGATGAAAAACCAAGACTAATTCGATGGGTATTGCTGCTGCAAGAGTTTTATTTCAAAGTTAAAGATAGAAGAGGTTGCGAGAACCAAGTGGCCGACCATCTCTCTAGACTCGAGAACGAGCATGTGGTGCAACCTGAAATCGAGATTGATGATGCATTCCCTGATGAGGAGATCTTAGCCACGATAATAGAAGAGTTACCATGGTATGCCGACTTTGCAAACTTTGTGGTGAGTAATGTGATACCTGCAAATTTATCTTACCATCAAAAGAGGAAGTTTATGCATGATGTACAACACTAGTTTTGGGATGAGCCATATTTGTTTCGACGATGTGCAGATGGTGTTATCCGACGATGTATATCCCATAAAGAGGTGCCAAATATATTGGAAGCATGCCACACTTCCCAAGTTGGGGGACATCACGCAGGTAATCGGACGGCAAGAAAAGTATTGCAAAGTGGATATTATTGGCCTTCCATATTTAGAGATGCTCATGACTTTGTTACAAGATGCGACCAATGCCAGCGACAAGGTGCTATTTCGAAACACCATGAGATGCCCATGTCAAAAACTCTCGAGGTAGAACTCTTTGATGTATGGGGCATTGATTTCATGGGTCCATTCGTGAATTCGTTTGGAATGAAGTACATCTTAGTTGTTGTGGATTATGTCTCGAAATGGGTTGAAACTGTAGCGTTGGCCGACAATGAGGGAAAGCGTGTTGTAGCGTTCTTGAAGAGGAATATCTTCTCTCGCTTTGGAGTACCACGTACTATCATAAGCGATGGAGGATCTCACTTTTGCAATAAGCTATTCAAGTCCGTGTTGGCAAAATATGGTGTCAAGCAACATAAGGTAGCCACGCCTTATCACCCACAAACTAGTGGACAGGTAGAGGTTTCCAATCGAGAGATCAAGCAAATCTTTGCGAAGACGGTAAATGCTAATAGGAAGGATTGGTCTTGGAAGCTGGACGATGCACTATGGGCGTACATGACTGCATTCAAAATGCCAATTGGCATGTCCCCTTATCAACTAGTTTATGGGAAGGCTTGTCACTTACCCATTGAGCTCGAGCACAAGGCATTGTGGGCGCTAAAGCGATTGAATTTGAATTGGGATGATGCAATGAAGCTGAGGATGGAGCAACTGAACGAGATGGATGAATTCCGTCTACATGCTTATGAAAGATCAGACCTATACAAGGAGCGGATGAAAAAGTATCATGATCAGCGGATTGTTCGTCGAAACTTTCAAAAGGATGATATGGTACTTCTCTTCAACTCCAGATTGAAGCTCTTCCTAGGTAAGTTAAAGTCCAAGTGGTCTGGTCCATACAAAGTTATCCAAGTCTACTCGTCTGGAGTAGTTGAATTGGAAGATAATAATGGTGTTATCTTCAAAGTGAATGGCCAACGTGTGAAACCTTATATCGGTCCTCTTGATTTGATAAACTTCATGGCCATCACTTATCTCGACAAAGTCTAAGTACTCGAGGTAACTATGTCGAGCCACGACAATAAATAAGGCGCTAGATGGGAGGCAACCCATCGTTTATCGTTTATCGTTTATCGTTTATCGTTTATCGTTTTACATTTTTTTGTACGTGTTTTGTTTTTGATAAATAAAAAAAAAATCCAAAAATAAGAGTCGTGCCACAACCAAAACTAAGGCGCTTGATGGGACGCAACCCATCGTACTAATTATTTTCATTGGTTTGAGAAAATGTAGGTGCAAGAGGTATAAAATGAGGAGATTGATTTCAAATGACGATTTGGACGTATTGCATGGTAAAGGTGGTGAGTTAGGAATGAAGATGCATAAGGATATGGATTGAGCATTGCTCATGAAAAAATAGGCATCGAGCAAGGCTAGGCCTAGGTAAAACTAGGCCACGAATAAGGCAAAGCCTATACTATAGCCCAAGGTCTCGGAATCTAGTGTGCTATAGCATAGGCGCTGCCCATGCTCAAGTATGCCATAGCATAGGCGCCGCCTATGCTAAAGCATTTGGTCTATGAATCTCATATGCCATGCTAAAGGATCCGCCTATGCTAGCAAATGCTTTGCATTAGGCGCCGCCTATGACAAGCTTAGGCAAAGCTAAAGACGCCGCCTATGGTCACTTTTTGTCTCCAAAACCGATTTTAAATGGGTCAAAACCCGACCCATTCTTTTCCTATATAAAGGAGACTTAGTATTGAAACACAAACACATTGAAAACTTGACCTAGGCGCCGCACATACTCTCCAAATCATCTCAAAACTTTTCTTTTTGCTCTCCCACTTCACAAGAACATCTCCAAAGGCTTTAATCACGTAAGTATTCTTTTGTTCTTCATCTATTTTTCATAAGTGCTACGTTGCTATGTCTATTATGAATTGCTACATCTTGAAGAAATATTGGTGATGTTAATGTGTTTGAATTGTTGATACAAAACCAAGTGAGTGAACATGTACGTTAGGATACTCTTAACTTGTTTCCGACTTGAATTTGATTTTGATGCATTGTTATACTACTTGCGGAATTGCTATAGTCATGAACATTGCATAATCTTTTCACTAGAATGCTTACATGTTAGATTGTCCCATTCATCGGAATAAGACTTATAGTTGCCTACTGACATAGGAGGTTGTGATTATTGATAGAAATAATACCATGATGTAATCCCTATGTAGCAGTCTTGATATATCTAACATGAAAATATTGCAAAGGTTGCAAGAAGTGATACATCTTTGATTTTCTTGTTGGAATATAGCTCCTACAACGTATGTCGATGAAGTCTAAGTAATCGACCACTTTCACTTCACTAATTCGTATCAACAAACTAAGTGTGGGGTGGTACCCCTACTGCTTATGTATAGATTGTATCCATTGAGATTGTGCTAACGTGAACTCTATTTCAAGTCTCAGGTACAATGGCACCCAAAGCGAGACAAGGCAAGGAGAAGGCTACCACTTCCCAAAAGGGCAAGAAAAGAGGCCGCAAGGAGCAAGGAGCAAGGAGAATCATCCTCAATACAATTACAACGCCGTATGTTTGGAATAAAATGTGTTCTTGATGAGGAAGCCAAGGAATAGTATAGGAACAACAAGGAAAGAAAATATGTTCATGTCGACTTGATAAACAAGGAAAGCCTAGCGAAGAAGGAGCCGCGCATGTTGGCGAAGATCATGGAATTAAATCTGGATTTCATCTTCCGCGACATGGGAGAATGTAATCTTGATTTGAAAAGAGAATTTTATGCCAACTGGTCGCCGAAAACCACAGGCAGCGAAGTCAAGATTCGGGGCCAAGTTTTACAACTCAAGACAGATTTGATCAACTCCTTTCTTGGCTTGCCTTCAGTCGATCCAACACCATTCAAAGAGCTGTACAGTAGACCTCCATATAGAGCAATTCGACACACACTTTATGGAAGTAGATCCATGGCAAGGTGGAGCAGACATAAAGACACCGGGCGACATAACACCTTCCCCTATGCTCCTTTGAATAGGGAAGCAAGGATATAGTTGCGTATTGTCAACTCTTGCCTCATACCAGGGACTCAGTACACCAAGATAACAAGAGATAGAGTGTGCTTGGTATACACATTGATTACGAATGTCCCTATCAACATCGGGGCAATTATTCGTTCCACAATGCGGAAAGCTAGGCTACATAAGAGGTCCCACTTCAGTTTTGCCAACCTGTTGACTGCAATACTAAGGAAAGAAGACATCGAAGAGGAATCGGCTGATCAAAAACTCCCACACAACACAAAGAAGGTTGACCTCACGAAGGTTAAAGATGCTGAAACCACTCATGGAGTCAACCTTACCACTTCAGAAAGGCATGCTCGCGACGAAAGCTTCTCCCGCCATTTATATGGCATGATGAAGTTTACCATGATGAGCGGGGGTCGTGTTCCAACTGGTGCAGAGCTCCAACAGTTGGATTATGACTACCCAATGAATGAGCATGCGAGGGCGATGTGTGGAGAAGGTGTATATTTTGAGGAACCTCTTGATGACGACATGCCAACCGATGATGATCGACGAATTCCAGACTCCAACATGGAAGAGAACTCTGATGACGATTCCGATGCAGGGGGTATGACCCCAGACATAGAGGATGAGTCCGACTAATCAGGTTCTTCTTATTTATTTTTCACTGAGGGCAGTGTGTCCCGTCTAAGTGTGGGGTGCTGGTATTTGCATGCTATACTTCTCTATCCACATTTGCATTTATTTATGTTTGTTTGTTTTGTTAGTAGTTAATTTTTTTTTTCAGTAGTTAAATTTTTTTTTTAACTTAGCATCGCATGAAATTATTCTAATAGGCAGCATGAGATTATGACAAGAGTTTGTGCTAAAATCATGACTATTGAGACGTTTAGGCTCTAATTGTGACTCACTATGTGATATTGTTTGGTTTAATTCCTTCATCTGTTGGGTCAAGAGTCTATACTACTCCCAATAAAGTCGACCATGTGCCTTGTGTGTGTGAGCTAATAGTATATTCTGTGCTTGTGGCTGATGCTAGAACTTGCCTGGTATGTATGTAAAGCGAAAATAAGGAGTGTAAGTTTAGGAGATGATTTAGGTATTTCTTTGGTAACCTATGATTATTTACCTTCTTTTTACCTACCCATGGACATTATCCTAGTCAACCCCTTTTGAGCCTTTAGCCTATTTTCTTTGACAACCTCATATGAAAGCCTAATCCATTTTTTCAAGACCATAATTTGATCCAAATTCCTAAGTGCTTTAAAGTGTAAAGTCATGTGACAAAATAAGAGGAGATTGGGTGAATATGATGCTTTAGAATGTATGGGTGCTTGAATTCATTATGAAAAAGAAGTGCTATCATAAGAGGTATGTTATGAAAAGAAAAAGGAAAGGAAAACTAAAAAGCTGGTTATGTTTAAAATTGAAAAACAAAAGAGGAGAAAAAGGGTGGTAGATTAAAAAAAGTAGAGAGGTTGTTAGAAAGAAAAGTGTTAATGACACAATATGATGTATTAAAGTGCTTAGGAACATAGTCACTATTTCTGGCCAAAATAGTCCTACCCGTCCCTTAGCCTACATTACAACCATCAAAAGACCTATTTGATTCTAAGCTTAGCATTCTGACATTTAGTGGAGCATTACACTAAAGGCAAGCCTATGGTCATCAGTTGCTGCATATGAATTCTTTGTGAGAGTGAGAGCAAGGATATTTTGATACCCATGTTTGAAAAATATGCTATACTTGTGAGTGATTATGGGTAATATATTGTGAGACACACATGGTTGATGAGTTTTGGGTAGTTGTGTATGATTCTTTGTGCCTTAACTTTTGAATATGAGTTGACCACCATCACAAGTCTATGTTGGAGGCTAAATGGTCTCTACTAATGATCGGAAAACTACTCTTTGTTGATAATTGTTGTGCTTGTCTTGACGAATATTTTATGTTGTTGCTGTGAAACCCTAAGTTGATGTTTAGAAGGACATGATATTTTGTTCGAGGACGAACAAAGCTTTAAGTGTGGGGTGTTGATGATAGGCGAATTTACACGCCTATAGCACTATATTTTGCCCATATTTTAGCCTAGTTTTGAGAACAAATTATATATTTCATGTACTTTTAGTCCATTTTCCTGTAAGTGAGCTAACGAACATGATTAGCAAAGTTTCAGGTATAAATGATGCAGAATTCAGCATTTCATGGGTAACTTGACGCCAAAAAAAGCTTCACGAAAGGAGAAAAGCCAATCTTGGACGCCAAGGACTAAAGATGGCGCATGGAAATTCTGTCCCGGGCTAAAACAACATTTCTGAAGACTTTGGGGACTAGAAGTAACTTATTCGGATTAGGATAATAATACATTAACCTAGTACAATTGGGTTAAGTATTACATTAGCTTGTTAGGATTAGGATAATGATACATTAACCTAGTACAATTGGGTTAAGTATTTCATTAGCTTAGTAGGATTTGGTTAAGCATTTCATTAGCTTAGTAGGAATAGGATATGGGTATTATAAATACCCTATCTTGCTAGAGATTTTAGGACATCTTCTTACATTCAATTCTATTCTATTCTACTTCTAAGACATTCTAGTTCTAAACAATCATTCTTCCATTAATTCAATTTTTCTTCTTCTATTCATCTATTCTTAAATTCCACAACAAGAGAAACGTTACTTTGCTAAGGGATTCACGCCTAACACCTACCACACCATTACAAACACGAAATCTTTATTGTGGTATAACAACAATGTCAATTGTGATTTCCTTCGCACTCATGGGTAACTAAACTTCTCTGTTGGGGTTATGGAAGCCGAATGAGATACTATCTATTGCTGTGAGTTTGTGAGTTCGTGACACGTATATTGCTTATATCATTATTCTCTTCATCTTAATCTAAATTCTTTGTGGTTGCAAACGCAATAATACGCCAGTATAACATTTAACTTGTTCGAAAGAAAGGTTATCTGTCTGGAAACGAGATAATGTCAAGGTAGTAGGGTCCCATCCCCTATTAAAAAGTTAGTGCCGTAACTGGATTAACCTCTTGGAGAATTCGTACCGTTAGACACGCTTTAAGATCGAAAGAGTTAAAGTGAAATAATCCTCGAATAGGTCGAAAGACGCCTGGATTTACCATCGAATACAATTCTCTATAAGCACATGCATGTCTGAATTCCGCACACTCATAGCCAATAGAGACGTATAACTCAGAAGGTGGACATAACCCCAACTCCTAAATTATCATTGTTTACATCTTACTAAACATTATTTCTTTTTACTTTGCTATTTTCAGTTTTTACTCTATTATTTTTGGCTACACATTACAATCCCCCCTTTTTACGAGACTTGCACTAAAAGTCTAGTAATCTTTGCTTACTTGTTGACCAAGCTATTCCCTGTGGGATCGATACCCAACCCAGTTGGGTTCTATATTTGACAAACGACTGCTTTACACTCCTACAAGAGCTGTAGTTTGAGCGTTATCACCATGCCCATCGTAGCCCCACAAAGCCTCTATCCAAAATTAAAGAACATCAGGTCGGGACATTCCCCCGACCATAGCCAAAACCAAAGTCCAAGAAACAAAGATAAATAAAAGAAGTCCATAGCATGAAATAGAGTCTTCTAGAGTATAGAAGCTCACCACTTTAGTATGACACAAAAACGTCCCCGAATCCAAGTCACTGGGCAGGAAGAGTAGTATGGCCGGTTCCTATATAGTATAGGGATACAATACCCCAAAATAATTAGCAGAATAAACGCTAGCATGTACTCAGGAATAAGGATAAAATAATTCCATTATTCAAGACCAAAGTAAATAACTATATGGAATCATATACATACATATATATATCATGCCGGCAAAGTGAACTGTGTTAGCATGTATTTAAAACCTTTAACCTAGGTTGTGTAGCTCTACTTTCCTAAATCTACCCACGAGCTATATGGGTTCAGCTCCCTCCGCTGAAAGGGCCCCGACGCGTGTTAGCTATATGAACCATAGAAAAACTTGAGATGCCTAGAACATCTCCCAAAATATAAAGTGTGACATAATGCACACGGTCACCAAGACCAAACCTTACATCGGCAAACCTATGTTTCCATTTTTGGTCTCCCCAAGACCTCCACCTTCCATGGCTTTGCTAACATAACTCCCTTTAAGCCCATATTAAAACCATTCACACATAACCAACCATTTACCAAAGAGTCTTTTATTTTGGCATTAACCATTGGTATCATCATACCAAAATTAGAGCTTGCAAGTCTATTCAATTTTTCCATACGGAAGCCATTTAACCAAGTTGACTCCAACGTTTCTAATTAAACTAACACCATGGCCACATAAGCCTTTCAAAACCATTTAAAATCCACCAAACTAATTTAGGTTCCATTACCATATTATGCAATGCAAAAGTTTCAAGAATAGTCAAACTATGTGACAAAAGCATTCTCATTGACATTTTAACAAACATATTGAGGGCACATAACTTCCAAAACCAAAACCAAATATCAATTGACCATTCCCAAGCAACGACATGTTTAAACTATAATTATACCTTAAAAAGCCATAAGTAAAACATGGGATCCAACCATAAACAACCAAAACCCCCAACATCTATTTCAAAACCAAAACAATACCAGAATAATACCATGAAAAACATTCATTAAAATATGCTTTTAGTCGAACTAACAATGAGTTAGGAGTAACACGTCTTAGACACCAAGGAAGACAGTGAAAAACCACCCTTTAGAGCCTTAATTAATTTCCTTGAAAAAACCCTAGCCTTTTTTTGAACCAAGAGCTTGAGAGAGATTTCAAGATATTTTTAAGAGTTTTTGATTTAGAATAATAGGTTAATGAAGTCCCAAAAGATGTTTCATGTCGTGGGGTCAAAAGGAGTTAAGAAGGAAAATGTTCAGAATACCCCCAACTTAAAACTATAGAATCGCTGCAGGTGGGTACGAGTTGACCTTTCAACTCTTCACCATAACATATGAATGGTACCATTCAGTCGTAACTAGAATAGAAGGTTGGACACCCACACACTATCCACCGTATGAATCCATTGCCCCAACTTGTGACTAGACCATATGACCCGTATGGTCCTATCGTACCTAAGACATAATTCAAAGGGGTTAGACACTAGACAACATACAATTAGACTATACCACTCGCACCCTATCCTCATGACTCTTAGTGAGCCACCCATACTCAAAGCCAAGTCAAGTTACTAAGTTTCAGATTAAGTAAAGGATCAACCTAACAACCCGTCACCAAGCCATACGACCTGTACCCCTAATTTATAAGCAGAGCAAAAACTCAACCACTACTCATTGGATAGCTTATGAGTTGGGTCACCTAACCCATACCCATACCATACGACTCATAGGTGAGTCTTTACAAGACTAGTATGCTCAAAAATTAAGAAATTTCCAAGGGCAAAAACCCAGGGTGTTTTAGTTTGGGGCTACTCCAAAGAGGTCTGTCTCCATGATAGTGGCATGACACAGAGGTTAGACTCTATGATAAGAGTGTGGCATAGACCTACCCTCCACAATAAGGGTATGCAATGCTCATATTTTTTTTTAGTTTTGTTCTTTTCACTTGGGGTGAGGGGCTTTTGTTCTTTTTACCCCTTACATGACTTTTAAACATAAAATAACTCTATTTCCTTCAGTTTGAAGAGAACAAACTCTATTATTTCTCTCTTAAATTCAAACCTAAGAAAACTAAAGGATTTTACAAAGAATTCACCATCTAAGCTCCGAACTTCGAATTTACTTTAATTTCTTATGTATTTCAAACATGTATCTCATTTCCTAATTTTAATTTTACATTGTGACATTTATTAACTCATTATCCATGTGGTTTGAATGATGGGTTTGAAATTGGGTTAATGAGTTTTGATTGATGTTACTTGAATTACTTTTCCTACGTTTTAAACTAATGATTTATGCTTTAAATTTATAGTTTTTGGACTAAATGAGTGCATTGTTATGGTAATTGAAATGGGGAACATGGGTCACCCCAAATTGGTGACTTTTGACTTGATAATGGCATTAACCTCAACCCACTTTGTAAATTTAGTTTTGAACATGGATATTTTTATAGCTCAACTTTCTTATGTACCCATTGCATCACAATAATGGACAAACAGCTAAAATAGATTTGAAAGGACCTTGGTGGCCATGGTTTTGGACTTTAAATGGAACTTGGAAGTCTAATGATTACGTAGATTGGTTTGGCATGATTATATGAGCTTGCAAGCACAATTGGTATGATGATACCAATTGGTAAATGCCTTAACTATAGACTCTTTGGTTAATGGTTGGGTTTATGTGTAAACTATTTTAATTTGGACTTAAAGAGAATTGTGTAAGGCACCGTGAAAGTATAGTCCCAGGGGAACTAATACTGAATACCATGTTTATCGATGTAGGGGTCTATATGACTGTGTGTATGGTTCACACACTATATTTTGGGATGGCTAGAGTAATGGTGTTGATGACATCCAAACTACACTTTCTTTCAGAAGATAATACGGTCACTATCAAAATATAGTAACCAGACAGAGGTTGAGGTCGAATCCTAAGGGAATACATGGAATCATGGATCTCAACAGCTGTAGTCATCGGGCAAAATAAGAAAAGTAATAGGGGTTTTGTGTAGTAATCTCGAGCAAGTAACTATATCATCTTCGATTGTAATCAGCTGTAGGTGAATACTAAGATTATGTTCCCTCTGGCTTCTTAAATCCGTAGGCTTATCGTTCTTTATTGTACCTACCCGATACTTTGCATATAGAATATATAAGTTATGTACCTTTTGCAGTCTTTTGAATGAGCAGAAGGATTTCACCCTTTACCTTTTGAGTCTCAGGATGTCGCCTTACTAACCCTTATCTTGATCCCAGTTAACTATTACCTTTTGAGTCTCTAGTTGTTAGATGAAGTCCAACCATCTTACTTAGATAAAACTTAGAAGCATAGATTAATAGTTAAACTCCAAATTACTATTGTCTTTATCTTTTCCTAGTCGCTACTCCTCTTTTAGAGTAAGTAGCAATATCTAGGTAGGATCCTAACGTGTGTACCCATTAAGAAAACTGTTATAATGAATACAAATCCATGCATTCAAGGGTATCAGTTCAGAACAACAATAATACTTCCCCTACTTCATCAATCTGTTAGGGTTTCCACAAACCTAGCTATGGGTTTTTAGCCACTCATGCTTTTGAAGAAATCAATAACATTCATAATAAAAAACATAGACAAAATCATAATGATAAGAAGTATATAACCCATAACCATAACTGAATTATTCAACTGAAGTCAATACAAGAGAATCTCAAGATCAAAATCGAATCTTGGAATCAATTATGTTTATGAGTATCAAAAGTGCGTAATTCCTACTAAAGACACTTAAAGGGTATTTATAGTATAAGAGGAAATCGTAAAACCAAAGCCCGAATGAAATAGAAGAAAATAGGATCGGTGGCCACATGCCTGACCCTGGGCAGAGGTAGTACCTGCGGCTAGAAAGGTAAGCACAGGTGCAGGGCGTAGGTACCAGGATTTAAAAATCCTGTAGGTCAGCTCTCGAGATTTTGGAATTCTGGAACTTGCTTTGCCTACTTGCGGTCCGTAGGTTCTACTTGCGGTCAACATATTGACTTAGTAAGTCCTAGGAGTCATCTTTTTAGGTCTTCTTCAATTCTAGAACATGCTTTGATCACGACCAAGTTGGAAGGTGTCCCAAACATCGATAATTACTCCAAAAAGTAGCCAAAAACACCTTTTTCATCTTTTTTCATGAACTTAGCATCCAAAACATAATTTTCTGCAAATCATACCCAAACCGCATCATATCTAACAAAATAACCTCAGAAACTTACATATTTTTCTCATTTTAAGCATCGAAAGTGCTATATTTCTATAGCTCATCAACACCCTCAACTTAGAATATTTGCATGTCCTCGGGCAACAAAACACAACAAAAATAAAAAAATGCTTAACTAGGAGAATCTAAGCTATTTAAGGTAGTCAATCAACACTTTAAACTCAAATTACAACATCCCCCTCCTATCTCACTTTTCAAAACCAAATGTGTATGAACATGAAGCACAACAATATGACACAATGGGATCAAGGTATGGCATTACATTAGCAATAGACAACCATGCATATGTACAAGTTACACTACCAGAAATAAGCAAATAACTAGCAATATGACTCAAGTGCCCTCACAACAAAAATGTCCCACTCACTTATATTAAATAATGCATATCAATGCAGGAATGATCAAGAGATACTCACATTCAGAAGAGAAGTTCCAATCAATGTGTATCAAATACCATAGGCTTGCCCTTATTTTATTTACCTTAGTATTCAGATAGTCAAGTTACGATCACTATAGGACTTTTCTCGGCTTGTAATGTAGGCTTGGGGGCTGGTATGGTACATATGGACATATGAAGTGACTAAGCCTTCTTGGGACTACACTAACCTTGGGGTCTCACTTACTAGCCAATTTCCTTTTATTCCACCCTTATTTCTCCATTTTTATTCTTTATTGTACATTCAGGTTGGGTGTGGTCTTTATTCTTTCTTTTTCGCATTTTCATAAATTTTCTTTTTTTTCTTCTCTTTTTCTACCACACCCAACCCTACTAAATTTTTCTCTTATTTTACCCTTCTTCATACCTATTTTACACGATACACCCCTATGATAGCCACCCTCAACTTAGGCGTTTTGCCTGAGTTGAGGTGCATAATGTCTAAGGAGAACCAGGGCCAAAACAGATTCATTATAATATAAATGGAAAGGTGAATGGTAAAATAAGAAAAATAGGCTTATAAGGCTTAAAACAGGAATTGAGGGATATCATTTACACATGAAAGGTCATTTAGGCTAAAAGTGGACTAAAATAGAAAACGCCTGTGATCCTTCCCTAACTGACTATCCTTCAACCTAGGCAAAATTCTCTAGGAAAGTTCTGAATTCAACACACAAAGGGAACTAGGTAGTATCTCACACACACAGGGCACAGAGTTAATATTACCAACTACTACCTATCCAGTTTATGTAATTATTAGCAAGTGATTATCATGTCCCTAATTGTAATGCCATAACTAGATCTATAATAGTCACAAATATATACATTCACATAGTTCTAAAACACAAAATTTTGAAAGGGTATCAAAAATCAATCAAAATATGACTACTGCCCTACATACTTAAATCTCCTAATTACACAAAAACAAAATACAATATGAAGTAAAACACAATATGACACAAAATTATCCTAGACATGTTAGTTCTACAACCATACTGCGGTCGATAGGGAAAGAAACACGACAATAAAAACCCGTGGTGGCATGGTATGACCACCCCCAAATAAAAATTGCGCATTTTCCTTAGTGCGCTAATATAAAGTAAAATAGAGGGAAGTGAGAACATACCTGGAATACACTAGGCGCCTGAATCATGAGCATGCCCAGATGAGGGCATATCAGCTGGTCGAGGCAGTAATGGTGTAGGTGAACTACTAGATGATCTACCCACTGCTATAGCTGTATGCCTGTACCTATCGATGAATGCAGTCTATAGAAAATTATGTCTGGCCCTTTTAATGGCCTGGTCATATGGCTAATCAAGATCCTACAAGTCATCTATGTGATCTCTCTTGGCCCCAACTGCTAGGACCTCCTCATTATACCCTGAAAAGAAATCAAAATTTCATGGTGTGCATGGAGGTAATATCTAGACCATCGAAGGTATAAATGAGAGAGTAGCTTCTACATGACTTTTTGTGAGAGAGCGTACCTCTATTTGTAATATATCAAACTCCTCCCTCATCTAGGTTGAATCCGATACATCTGTCTATGTGAATCAGGCTATAACATATTTCTCAAACTTATTAAGCTGTGTATAAAGTCGGCACATAGCTTAGATAATGCATCTATCTGTGCAGCCTCCCATCAGGCCTCTGCCTGCTCAAATCTAGTTTTAACCCCTGATCTTATTTGCTCATAGAGGGTAATTATCTTGATCTTAACAACCCTCAATTGAGCATTGGTTCCCCTTTGGATATCCCTTCACCCTGCAAAAACTCACTAGATATAGTGATCATACCTGTAGCAGGAGTTGTAGTGGATGGGCGAGTAGGCTCTGAAGATACACCAATCAGCTCTGAGGTTAAAGTCAGGGCTAAAGAAAAATTAACTGGTGTGCCCTAGCCCTACATACTTATGTCTGGAGCCTCTTTATTTTACCCTATCTCCATATTAATACTAACACTCACATCACATCGATGTGCCTCATCAGGATCTAAGGAAATTGTTGGATCCTTAGTCTGGGCCTATGGTACTGCTTCCTGCTCTCTTGATCTCTTAGAAGGGCCTGGATTTACTATATTCTTCATTGTTTTTGTCTATGAAGTCACCATCACAAGTACCCTCTCGTCTACTACCGGTATCTCAAGTAAACCAGCCTCACCACACAACCTCTGAATCATGCAAGGGAATAAAAGATTAGTCAAATCTCCAAATGCTCTATCATGTAACTCATGCTGGAGAATGACAGTAAAATCAACAACATATCTGGTAATCATGAAAGACACTAGTTCTACTCCCTTCCAAGTATATATTATCTGAAGTAGTAGGTATCAGTTGGTATCTAATCAACAACCACCAAAACTTGGCCTCAAATGTCAATAGTCCCTTCTTGATCATATCGTGCCCCTCAATACATGGGGTCATATCACCCAAAATTAAAATATAATTGGCTATCCACCTATCCATGTACAACTCTTTTTCATTGGTGCTCATCTTCCCACATGATATACCGATCACGTGCGATCCTCAATCTGTGATCACACTTAGCTGTAGATGCAGGAGTAATGTAATCTGGGCCAAAGATAACTCTGTGGATATTCTCTATTGAAATATCAACTCTGACCTTTCTAACCAGTCTATGATCAAGTTGTGGCTGCCTAGAGAATCTCACCAAGCCTGGAGCTCTACATATAAGAAAGACTACTGTAGCTATATAGGATGTATAAAATTCTTGTACCATAGCCAAACTGTAAGAACTGAGTGGTTTAGTCATCCACACTAACTGATATCGATCAAATGCCACCCGTAGCTGTGGTACTCGACTCATCCATGATAGATCAATTTGGCGCTCATCATAAATGCATCTCATAGGCTGTCTACCTCCCAAACATGACTATCAATAACAAATATCTCTTGCATACCTTCCATACTCCACCTTGGATGTCCTTTCTCAGGAGGTTCATCCAAAGCATGTGCAAGTGCGGGACTCTGCCCCTACTGTACTGATGCATCATGGGTAACCTACTTTGTACCCTTATTAGATTAGGGTACATCTATCTATTGTACATGAGTAGAGGTACCCTCCTCATACTGGGGTACAACTAATGGCTTCTCCTACTTTACCCTATCGGATAAATCCTGGGACTCCTCCTCAAACTGGGGGTCCTGAGCAACAACCTGTTGAGTAGACTCAAAATCTCCCTCCTCCTCTTCCTTATCATCAGGTAGAGGAGTGTGTGAGGGTGACATCCCATCTGAATTTATCCTTGGCCAGGATACAACTGTCTAAGAAGCCTGGCGTTTCTGTCCTCTCGTAACTTAGAGTGTCACCTCAAATTCAGTGTCTTTACGTCATTGCCTCAGGTATTCCTCTACTAAACTACTAGGCTTGGGAGACTATGCCCGTCTCCTCGAGGTATCGAACTTCTTCTTATTCATAGCTTTAGTTTCCATATGTACCTGACAAACCAGTTGTTAGTTTCCAACAACAGTGAGGGATATCAAAAGTTGAAGAAAAACTCAATTAAAAAAGTTTGAATTTTTCCTTAATTTTCATACCCCTTTAACCTATTTGAAATCCCAACAAGTCCAATGTGCACACACCTATCATAAATCATACTTTTCATCGCAAATAAACATGCTCAACTAGTGGTATTACTCTATTCGTTTAAGTTCAACTTCCGGTTGGGGCTTAACTTTAGATTTTACTTCAAAAAAAGGCCCTACATTATGATTTTAGGCTACTTCAAGGCTCTTACATATAAACATGATAGATTCTATATATTTTGATATAGAATACGCATATCAACTTGTTTAAACAATATATATAGCAATACATAACCATTAAGAGTCGATAAAGTTACCTTTTTATGAAAAACCAGAAGTGAATAATAAAAAAGCCAAGCAAAACCAAAGTTCAAACTTGCTTTTAGCATGTTGGGACAAGTTGTTATCTCAAATAAGTGTCCATGTAACCTTTACGTAAGTGTGGGGGTTAGTTTGTGTTTTAAGAGGAAATTTGAATTCAAAGAGAAAAGTGAAGTTTTGTGGATTTGAATGAGTTAGAATGAGGTTAAATTTTTTAAAATATAGGTGGGGGATGTTTTAGGTCATATATATGTGTTGGTGGGCCCAAAATTTGAATTAAAAATTTGTCCCACTTATGACCTACCCGCGGCAACCACCTACGCCTGCCTCTTGCGGCCAGGCATGGGGCGCAGGTGCCACTGCGGCCAGCAGGTGCAGAGCGCAAGTATCGGGCCAAAAATTTTAGCCCATTTTCCTGCAATTTGAACTTGGCATTTTGATAGTTTTCCCACTTCTTATGGTACCGCAACCTAAGTTTGGGTTCCCAAAAGTAAAATTAGATGTCAAAGTCCACTACTTTCCATTTTTCATTCTCAAAATTTCAACTTTCCAACTTATAACTCAACTTAACCCATGGGACTTGTGACCATGATGGCTTGATCACACAACCCACTTACCTGAAAATCGATGAATGTAACAATTTTTTTACCACATCCCAGGTAAGTTCAAGATCTAAGAACCTATAAAAAGGAAAAAAACAAAGATGTTAGCACTAAAAATAGTGGGTTGCCTCCCACTTAATGCTTGATTTAACGTCACGACACAACGTGGCTGTGTTGGTTACTCATATTTTACCAACTAGCCCATGGGTTTTCTCTAATGTAGCGCTTAATTTAATGTCACGGCATGGCGCGGGTATCTTGACTACTCATAATTCATCAAGATACCCATAGGAGTATCCTCTAGGGTCATCAATACTATCAATCACCAATACTACCCTCATGTTGGTTGGCTGTTTTATTAACTTTCAGACATTGAATATAGCCTCCTCACCATTGACTCTGAATTTTATCTCACCTTTCTTCATGTCAACCATAGCTCTACCTATGGCTATAAACAGTCTTCTTAATATAATGGGCATCTTGGTGTCAACCTCACAGTCTAGAATGACAAAGTCAGCCAAAAAGATGAAGTTATCCACCCCACAATCACATCAAATGAGATTCCCACAAACTTCTTCACTGTGCGGTCAACCATCAACAGTTGCATCAAAGTTGATTTTGGAGAGTTTAGCCCAATTGCTTGAATATGGCAATGATATCAAATTAATGTTGGCTCCTAAGTAACACAAGGATTCGAGAAATCAGGATGACCCAATAGTGCATAGTATAGTGAATGATCCAGGATCACCCTTTTTCTACACCAAAGACCTAATCATGATTGCACTGTAGTGGTTCACACCATCAATATCCTTAAATGTTGCTCATTTTTTCCTTATGACCAATTGTTTTATAAACTTGGCATATCCAAGCATTTGCTCTAACATCTCAAGAAGAGGTATGTTCAAGCACAATTCTTTCAGCATCTCAACGAATTACTTGAACTTATCTTTGAAATGGTATGGCAATACGACACTTTTGATGCTTAAAATTGTAAATTTCTGCATGAACTTAGAATATTTTGTTATATATGATGCACTTTGCTATATATTGCAGGTAAAATAGGTTTACAACAGTGTTTGAATGAAAAGAGATGAAAAATACCTAAAAAAGACCTATTCTGATCAGGATACGAGTCATCTCTTAAGTCGTAAACATCCTATATGACTCGTATGCAAAAAAAGAACCAAAAGACAACCTGAGAAACTAAGTATGAGAAAGATACGAATCAAGTATCTAAGTCGTAATCTAGGATACAATTCATACAGAGCAGTCATAAGCATAACAAAAACCTAAGTTACCATCCAGGAGTTGAAGTCTCAGAAGTATACAAGTCAAAAGTTTGAGTACGACTCGTATAGGAAAGTTATACATAAACTAGTGTTCAGAACTTGGAAATACTAAAGTCCTAGGTGGATATGAGTAAAGGACACGAGTAGTACACTCAGGTATGACTCGTAAGAAGAAGTTATATGCGAAATAGAAAGTTAAAGCCTTAGGAGAATAGACACTGGAACGGATACGAGAAGGAAGGGTACAACTCGTATGATGCCGGTATGAGTAAAGATTGAGTCATACTGACTACTTACATAACCTTACCTTTCCTATTTTATTAGGATTTATGTTATTTTGAGATACTATAAATACCCTAGGGTTTATCTTTTATTAGGTTACGCTTTCTTATGCTTTATTACAATACTTTATAATACTTTTACAATTATTCTTTAGATTTTGGGTTTTTATTCAATTGAAGACTTTGGAGTTTATTCATCTTATTCTTGTGCAATTGATTTTATGTGTTCTTCTTTGATAATCATAGTTTCTTTCACAAACATGAGTGGCTAATATCCTTAACTAGGGTTGTGGGAACCCTAGCGGATTAGCTACGTAGAGGAAGCTAATTAATCTAAAGATACTATTACAATAATTGATACACAGATAGGAGTAGAGACAAAGATGGTGATTGGTGGCATAAATATGACTATAAGGAGAAGAGTGACAAGTATATTCCACCAGGTAGTCGAGATACACAATCCAGAATAGAGGCATTTTTGTCTAAACTGGTCAAAGGGCAAGGAAGTCAAGAGAATTGCCTGAAGGATATCAAAGTAGACCTGTCAAGATTAAACCAAAAAGTTGAGTCACATGCTACAACAATCAAGTAGTTGGAGAAATAATTTGGTCAGATGTCAGCTACAATAAATCAAAGACAGCCTGACACTCTTCCAAGCAATACAGTGGTAAACCGTAGAAATAATAGACAATGCTATGCCATTATCACTCAGAGTGGTAAAGTCACTTCAAATCCACCTATACCCACTATTGATAAGCAGAAAAATAAAGATGAGTCAATTGATGTAGGGAACAGTAGAAAGCAGAATAAACTATAGAGCCTATGCTGAAGCCCATTCCAAAACCTCTTTCTCCTTATCCATAAAGACTGAAAAAACAAGAATATGGTAAGTACCAGAAGTTTTATTTATTCTAAAAGAACAGTCAGTCAATATACCGCTAGTAGAAGCATTAGAGCAAATGCCTAGATACACAAAATTTATGAAGGATCTGATCACCAAGAAGAGAGCAGTCAGTTATGAGCTAGTTGATAATATTCATCATTGTAGTGTTATAGCCACTATATTATTGGTGGAGAATAAGGAGGATCCCGATGCTTTCACTATACCTTACACCATTGGATCTTTCAACTTTGCGCGTGCTTTGTATGACTTGGGTGCTAGCATCAACCTCATGCCATTTGTTGTATTAAAAAAATTGGGGTTGGATGCTCCAAAATCCACCACTATAAGATTTGTAAGGGCAAAAAAAAGTATGAAAAAGCCAGTTAGTATTTTATATGATGTATTGGTGAAGGTGGTTTCTTTTATTTTTCCTGCTAATTTTGTGGTCTTAGATTGTGAAGTGGACTTTAAAGTTCCAATTATTTTGGTAAGACCATTTTTGGCTATTGGAAGGACATTGATGGATCTGGAATTGGGACATTTAATGCTTAGATTGAATGATGAATAGTGATATTTTATGTATGCAAATCCATGAGGCAACCTAATAAATTGAGAGTGATATCTATTATTAATGTGTATGATGATGAGGCAAATTCATTCCATGACGTTGATGTAGTGACTCTTTGGGATGATGGTTCTAATGCAGTTGTTCCTATTGAAGAGAGACTAAGTGTTAAAGCACTTGTAGCTGTGATCATGAATTTTAACTCTGATGGTATTGAGGAGTATGAGGAGTTGGTAAGTGCTCTGTATGGTAATGGTTCTTATAATTTTTCACCAAAGAAGCTTGATTTAGACTTAAATAATAGAACTACTCCACCTGCTCACCCATTCATGAGGAACCATCTGTGTTAGAGCTGAAGGCTCTCTCACCTCACTTGCGATATGCATTTTTGGGGTCCAACAACACTTTGCCAGTTATTATTGCAACCGATCTGAGATAGTCAAAAGTAGAAGTATATTGTCAGTATTGTAGAATTTCAAGAGGGTCATTAGATAGTCCATTGCATATATTATGGGTATTCCGCCTGGAGTGTGTACTCATAAAATACAACTTGAGCCAGATTGTGTTCCATCAGTTAAAGATCAGCATTGACTTAATCCTCCTATGTAGGAGGTGGTTACGAAATAAATAATCAAGTAGTTAGATGCTGGCGTAATGTTTCCCATTGCTGATAGCAAGTGGGTCAGTTCGGTACAATGCGTTTCGAAGAAAGGCGGAATAACTATTTTGCCTAGCAAAAAGAAGTGCCTATAAGGCCAGTCACTGGATGGAGAGTGTACATGGACTATAGAAAATTGAATGCATGGACTCAGAAAGGCCATTTTCCCATGCCTTTCATGGATCAGATGTTAGATAGGTTAGGAGACAGAGGATGGTACTATTTTCTTGATGGGTACCCAGGCTACAATCAAACCATTACTGCACCTGAGGACTAAGAAAAGATGACTTTTACATGTTTTTATGGGACCTTTGCATTCAAACGGATGCCATTCGGGTTATACAATGCCCCAACTATATTTCAGAGAAGTATGGTATCTATTTTCTCTAATATGTTCAAAGACACCATTAAAGTTTTTATGGATGATTTTTCAGTTGTTGGTGACTCTTTTGATGACTACCTTATTCACTTGGTAAAGGATCCGCAAAGGTGTGAAGAATGCAACTTGGTGCTTAATTGGGAAAAGTGCCATTTTATGGTCAAAGAAGGAATTGTGCTTGGGCATAAGATTTTAAAGAGGGGAATAAAGGTTGATCTACCAAATATTAAGGTGATTGAGAAATTACCTTACCCAATTTTTGTGAAGGAAATTCAAAGTTTTCTAGGGCATGTAGGTTTTTATAGGCGATTTATCAAGGACTTCTCGAAGATTGCTAATCCTTTTTGAAAGCTTCTTGAGAAGGAGGTAAAATTTAATTTTCATGATGTATTTAAGAAGGCCTTTGAAAGCCTAAAAGAGAAATTAGTGACTGCTCTAATCATTGTGTCTCCTGATTGGTCTTCACCTTTCGAGATTATGTGTGACACTAGTGTAGTGGCCTTAGGGTCTGTACTATGCCAATGAAAAGAAAGGATCTTTCATCCCTTCTACTATGCTAGCAAGGCACTAAATCCTTCTCAGAAGAACTATACCGTGATGAAGGAAGAGTTATTGGCAGTGTTTTTTTCCTTTGAAAAGTTTAGATCTTATTTGATTGGGACAAAGGTGATTGTGCACACTGATCATGCAACATTGCGGTACCTAATGGCTAAAAAAGATGTAAAGCCTAGGCTTATTTGGTGGGTGCTATTGTTGCAAGAATTTGATTTTGATGTGAAGGACAGAAAAGGAACAAAAAATCATGTTGCAGATCACTTATCTAGATTGGAGGAGGAAGCTATGCAAAAGGTTTCTAATGGATTAGAGATTGATAATAGTTTTCTATATGAACATATATTGGCAGTTTCTCAAGATCTAATTCTATGGTTTGCAGACCATGCAAATTACTTAGCCAGTGATCTAGTCCCGAAAGATCTTTCATATTAACAAAGAAGGAAGTTCATGCATGAGGTAAGAAAATTTTTCTGGGATGAACCTTATTCAGAATTTGTGTAGATAGAATCATTCGTAGGTGTATACCTGAAGTGGAGATGATGAGCATACTTGAGGTTTGTCATTCATTGCCAGTTGAGGGCCATCATGGAGGGGCCCACACAGCTCATAAAATCCAGCTATGCGGCTATTATTGGCCAACCATACACAAATATACTCGTGATTACGCTTCTGCTTATGATCAATGTCAGTGAAAAGGTACTATTTCTAGAAGACATGAACTACCTATGACTTCTATTTTAGAATTGGAAGTGTTTGATATTAGGGACAAAGATTTCGTGGGACCTTTTATGAGTTCATTTGGCATGAAATATATACTTTTGGCTATCGACTATGTTTTGAAGTGGGTGGAAGCAATTGCGCTTCCTAAAAATGAAGTATCTAGTGTCACTACATTCTTAAGAAAGAACATCTTTTCTCTATTTGGCATGCCATGGGATATCATTAGTGATGGAGGATCATATTTTTGCAATTATCTAATCAAGAGTCTACTTGAAAAATATGAAGTAAAACATAGGGTGGAAACATCCTATCATCCGTAGACTAGTGGACAAGTTGAAGTGTCCAATAGAGAAATCAAGTCCACATTGGCAAAGATTGTGAATGCCAATAGGACTGATTTGGCAAGGAAGTTAAATAATGCATTGTGGGCTTTCAACACAGCTTATAAAACCCCCATAGGTGCTTCACCTTATCAATTGGTATATGCAAAGGCTTGCCACTTACCAATTGATCTTGAGCATAAGGCGCTATGGGCATTAAAGAAGCTGAATCTAGAGTGGTAGGATACAACCAAATCAAGGTTTAATAAGATCAATGAGTTGGATGAATTCTGGCTCCGGGCATATGAAAGTTCAACACTTTACAAATAAAAGATGAAGTTGCATCACGACCGTAAGATTGAGAAGAGAGTATTCGAAAAGGGTGACCAAGTGCTACTCTATAATTCCAAACTTAATTTGTTTCAAGGTAAGCTAAGGTCAAGGTGGTATGGTCTATTCATAGTTATAATAGTTTATTCCTATGGTGCTTTAGAATTGAATAGGGATGGTGAGGCCCCGTTTAAGGTAAATAAGCAAAGAGTGAAGCACTACTTGGGAAATATAGAAGGCGTGAATGAAGTAACTAGTATTGACCTTGATAAAGACTGAGTAATCAAGGAAATTGCATCATGCCACAACGTTAAATCAAGAGCTACATGGGAGGAAACCCATGAGGCTAGTTGGTGAAATCTGAGTATCCAACTTATCCCCACCGTGCTGCAACATTAAACCAAGCGCTTCATAGAAGGCAACCCATGTTTTTGTACTTAATCATCTATATGATAATTTGTTTGTTCACTACGCAGGAATAAGGAATGGAGAAAATATCTAGAGAAGTTGAAGAGTTTTCATCATACAGACACTTTATGAGTCATATCTATATGGTACGACTCATAAGTTGGAGTCATATTGACCTGGGAACAAAATTAGAATCAGGCCAAAGTTTCTAGAATAGATACGATTCTCAGAACGAGTCATACCCTCAAAGTAGGACTTATCACCTTGAGTCGTACCCACTCCAGAAACCCAGGTAAGATTCTAGGGATATAAGAGTCATAGGCACAACCCGTAAACCTGGGTATAAGTTGTACACACAACTCGTAACCATGCTTATCAGGCCAGGTCGCGGGTTAACCCGACCAAGCTTTTCAATTAAAAACAAATTAAGGTACCCGACTGGTACCCAAAACTCCCAAACAAAACCCAAATCTATTTTTACTAAAATTAAAGCCCCAACTCATGAAATCACTCATAAACAATATGATTAAACTACCAACGAGTTTAAAATTTAAAATCATTGTGAGTTGAGTTTGAATTTGAGAAGAACATCAAGTGAAATCAAGGACTTATTCTTTAGATTAATCTTTCAAGATTCCAAGTAAGTTCTTGAACTCAATATACTCATTTTTGCATTGAAATAGTGAATACTAGGTAATGAGAACTTGGTTTGGTTGAATGCTTATTGATGTTGAATTTGTGAAACCCTAAGTTTTATGTTTTGGTTGAAAATGGGAAATGTGAGTTAAAATTTAAAGGTTGAGGGTATTTGGTATGTTTGTGTGGACTAAAATAATTGATATTCTTGGAAATAGTCATGGGTGCTTTGGCAAATTGCTTTGGGGTCAAACTTTAAAGTTGAACTTCTATGTTGCAGTGGATATGAGACCTCTTACAACTCTTATCCACCGATACTGGAGTCATAATGGGACTTGTACCCACTGACAACATAGAAGTTTAACACATTTAAGGTTTTGGAATAGATACGAATCGGCCATACGAGTCGTACATAGACACAACGACTCATACACTCTTAATCATACCCACCTGAGAGGATTTAAGTTAGAATAAATGTTTTTCATTTACTTACGACTATTGATAACGAGTCGTACCTTACTGGTATGACTGGTTGAAGGAGTCTTAAGCTAACCAGTGAATAAATATCAGGCACAATATAAGATATGACTCATTCATATTAGTTATACCCAGCAGGTACGGCCAGTACTGAAACATCCTAAGTCTTGTACCCTTGCAAAATTTCCTAAGTTTTGGACTCACTAGGCTTGGTACGACTCAAGGGAGTCACTCGTACCCTTGTATATGATTCATAGGTAGCCTTGAGGGCTCACTTAAACCCTAAACAATATGTTGGGCTTATCTACTACCCAAGATATGACTCAACTAGGTAAGAGTCATATAGGAACATACGAGCGATTCAAGGCAAGTAGTATAGAGCATGTTTGAGTGGTCTTGGGTAATCTTTCCAAGGTACGATTGAGGGTGTCACTCGTACCCTTGGGTATGATTTAATAGAGGTGGAGTCGTATAGAAACTAGTAGGTAAGGTTTGGTATGGTCTTGGGTATGAGTTGGGGTACCACTCGTACCATAGGATTTGGATGGTAAGGGGGAGTCATACCCCTGGGCGTGGCTTGTTTATATTATTAAGTCAATGGTAGTTTGGACATTTCCTAATCCTAAAACCTTATTTCATCACATTATATAACCCTATATGGACTTCCATAACACTTATTAATGGATCATAGCATATCAAACACTCTCTCAAACTCACTCATGGAAGATTGGAGGCTAGGGTTTCTCATGTGTTCTTCAAGGGGCTTAAGAGTCATGTTTCTCTTCGGAACCTTCTTATATAAGGCATGTACTCCTTCCATCATTGTTATTTCAACATATAGGCATGAGTATTATGTTTTAAACGTTGGTTATAAATCATGAATAGTGGATTTCAAAATATTATTGAAGGTCTTTATGCATATGGTATGGTATTTCTTTAAACTATGTTTTTACGTGTTTTTGGTAATGGTTTACATCTGTGGTTGGTTGTTGGTATGGTTTAACTAATGGGTCTTGATTAACCCTTATTATGGTGATTTACACATTGGTTTTGGCCTTGGTAAAGGTATGCCCTCATCCTATTTGATAAAATGCCTCAAAGAATGTTTTTACTCTATTATTGAACTTTCATTGGAACTCTTGCATGGTTTTGTATGGTAATGGAACTCTAAATGGTTTTGGATAGTTTTGCATGGTTTAAATGATATAAATGCTTTAAATGCTTGGAATTGTCAAAAAATGTTTGGAATGGTTTAAAAGGTAAAGGTTTTGGTGGTCATGGATGATCTATTTTGAAAACCTTGCGGGATACATGGAAATCCCTCATGTGAATGCATTAATTAAATTGGTTTAAATAGTTCAGAGAGGTAAAAGGCTAAATGGTTATGCTTATGGGGAACATAGAAGTCCCCCAAGAGGTTTAATATGGTATATGGAAGGGCACTTGAAAGTTTTTTTAACCTAAATGGTTTGGTTATGGATATTACTTGCAAGTAATGGGGTTGTATGATAATACCACAAATATTGGCATTGGTTAATAAAATGGTAAATGGATTAGTTGGTTATTTTAAAAAGGTTTTAATTGGGCATTAATGGCGGGGTATGTAGCAAAGCCATGGAAGGTGGCGGTCCTGGGGGGACCAAAACTGGAAACTCGTATGTGCCGATATGAGGATTGGTCTTAGTGGACTGTGTGCATGATGTCAAACTATTGAGGGATGTACTAGTCATCCCATGGGATACTTCCCTGGTCGTGTGGCTACATGCACTGGGGCCCTTTCAGCAGAGAATCTCAACCCGTATATCCCGTGGTGGTTTGGGACAGCCAAGCTACACAACCTAGGTATAGGTTTTAAATGCATACTAAACCCGGTTCCCTTTTCTGGCATGGTTATATATATGTATGGGTGTATGCATTGTGGATGGTTTTTACTTGGCTTTGTAATTGGCATCATTTTATCCCTATCCTAAGTACCACTAACCCATCTACTGGTGGCTGTATACCCACGCTATGCAGAAACCCACCATTTCACTCCTCTTTCTTAGTGATGGATTTGGGTACCGTCGATGTTGTACAAGTAGTGAGCTTCCATAGTTCGAAAGGCATATATTTCATGTAATGATTTACATTATATATTTCTTGTCTTTCATAGACTTTAGTTTTTGGCTATGGTCGGGGGTATGTCCCAACTGAGTACTCTTTGGTTGGTTTAGAGGCTTTGTATGGACAACTGTGGACTTGGGTATAGTATGGATTGTTTATGTTATTTATTCATACATCGGCTTATCATTATGGTATTGGTTTATGGCTTCCGCATTGGTTTGGTTTGTTATTGGGTGGTTGGACTTGATTGGGTTAGTCTCGGTTATAGACTTGTCCCAAAGTCAACACATGATTGGATACACTATCTTGTTATACGTTCGTACTTCAGCCGACTCAAGGTATGCATTAGGTGGTTGGGTTGGGTAATGGGGGCAGTTCTCGGTCCTGGTTGGGCTTGGGATTGCCCATTATGACAAGGCCCTGATTCGGGTCGTGTCAAGTACCCACCACTCAAACCCAGGATAAGCACATTGAACTTTAGTTTCAAAGTTTTGTTTTCTTTTGTGTACTTATTTACTCATAATGGTATATTTGCATGAACCATGCCTGCAAAGAATAGTTTCGAATCCAAACAAGCCAAGAAGGTAACTAAGCAAGCACCAGTTGCAAGTGCGAAATCCAGTGATTCTGAGTTCGATCTTTCCATCGATACCAGTGGAGAATTATATGAAGAAACCACCACGGGAAAATCTGCAACAAAAGGGAAGGCATCTGAGCAAGCAAAGTGGAAAAAAGTGATACCCCAAGAATTAGAATCACATCAAAATAGGACGAGGAGGAAGAATCCTACTGTGTCTCCTCCCCAAACACCACTACCTGTTGATGATGACGAGGAAGATGAGGCTGAATCCATTTTGGAAGAGGCTAGTTCTGAAGAGGCCCAAGGTTCTAAAGAGGTAGATTCTACCCTCATAGATAGACAGGACCCCCCACTTACACTGACCATTGCTCTGGTTCCCATCATTGAATGATGGGGGTACCCTGGTATGCAAGATACATTCAACAGTGGGCTGTTTCATCTTCCAGGTGGCAAGATCAGAAGAGTACTATATCCTTATAAAAGATTAACTATGTTTGAGTTACTGGGTTTTGAAAAGCGATTCTGGCAGTACGAATTTGTGTGGATGATACGAGCAGTTGGAAAATACAGTGAGGTTTTTGTTTGAGAATTTTATACAATATATAAAAGTGAAATTCAGAGGAAACACCCACAGGGCCAACTGTGGAAGGGTGGTGAGCCCATCACATCACTTATGATTCGAGGTGTTTGAGTTAATATTTCCCCTCGAACTATAGGCAAATTCTTGTATGGACCAGAGTATCTCCGGTCAACACTAGTAAGATGGACTACAAAATGGAGGAGATGAGAAAGATAACTCGATGGACGCTGGGTTTTGAGGAGAAGATGATTATATTTTGGTGGATTGCTGAGTGTATAGCCACCAATATGTAAAATGCTATTTAGGTTGTAGGAAGCCCCAGAGTGGTCTCGCAGAAGATAAAGAAGGGTACCCTCAATTTTGAGGGTAAGGCTTGGTGGACACTAGCCCAACACCAGCTATGTCCAACCACTAGTGATGATACTCTAAGCCCGATCTAGGCAGCTATGATAAGTGGTTTTATGGCTGGCTATGAGTTCGACGTGGTAGAATTCTTATCCCGAGAGATACGGGACCATGCTGTTGGGGGTGAAAAGGCATTATTGTCCTACCCCTGTATGATTACACAATTATGTCTGGCTGCGGGAATGTTGGAACTCCCTGGTATTGATAAGATGTTTGAGGCCATGAGGATATTTGACTTCGTCCTAATTAGAGATGTGGCCAACCCTTTGGCCTGAAAAACGAGATAGGTTGTAGATATTTTGGTAGGGTTGTTTCCTCTGGATGGTTAGACTGATACTGCAGCTACAACGGAGGCTACCAAGGAAGGAGCACAGATAGATTTCTCCTATACTGACATAGTGGGCACTTCTAATGCCCCACCACCAGTCTAGTCAGGCCCACCTAGACCTTGAGGTAGGCCATCTAGTGGTATGCTTATTCACAGGAACTTTGGACTGAGGTCATGACATGACTAGACACGTTAGAGGCTAAGTTTGGGCTCATAGAAAGAGGCATAAAGACTTGGATTAATGCATAGATTGAGAGCCAGCATAGACGGGTCCAAGGTCGCCTGGATGCTTTTGAGCCAAGGATCACTCGACAGCTGAGTGGTGGGAAGATGCCCAATGTTGTTGATATCAAATTTGAGGTTGCAAAAATTATGAAAATGGTCGTAGAGCTTTATGAGACACCGGTGGTTGCTGAGCCTCTAGTCGAGACAGTGATCCTTACTATCCATGTGCCTAACATTTGGGCAGTCCCAATAGATACACCAACTGAGGAGACCAAAGAGCAAACATAAGAGAAGAAGAGAAAGAGGAAGAAAGACAAAAAAGACAAGAAGAGGGTTAGAGCTGAAAGTATCCAGGATGAGTAGGACTGAGAGACACGGGTCTATGAGATAGCCTCGGGAGCTGATGGATCGAGAGCACCAGTGATTGATATTGAGGGGGTAGATGTAATGACCCCGATTGTTGATGAATTAGTCATGGCTGATGGAAAGGTAGCTGAGGAGAGTGGGACCCATTCTGAGGGCCTCCATGCTGATATAGATGTGCAGGCGCCTTGAGATCTTTGGTATGACCTTTATCCTTATGTTGTTTATTTTTTTGTAGCAATGGGGATAGTGCAATGATTTTTAGTTGGGGGTGAGGGTTATTCCAAAAAATCTGGGAGTAGCTAAAAAGTATAAGTAGCTAAGACTGAAAGTTAATTATGACTTACAGGTTTGATGTAGGCAGCTGAGATACGGAGAAAATCAACGTTCCTATGGAAACAAATTAATTTTGATTATGATTTTTTGAGGATTTTGAAAATTTTCAGTTGTAATGAAAGATTTTGTTTTGATTTTTAATTTGTGGTTTTTGAAGCATTGCTGATTCGAAATGTTATTGTGAAAATCTGTGTTAAATTGTGCTGAAATGAAGTCAAAAAAGTTGAGCCCCATTTAAAATTTATTGTTTGATTGATTGATTTATATACTTGTGTGAGACTGTTGTGAATATGGTAATGGCGTTAGGATTAGGGATAGAATAGTTAGGGATAAAATAGTTGCATAGTTGGACAACTAGTACTTAGTAGTGTAGCCCTGTGCAAGTGCATCTAAGGTCTACTGAGTTCTCGGTGTGTTGGAATCTGGAACTCACCCGGCTGCTTTTACCTAGGTCTAGGATAGTTGGGTAGGAAGTGATCATAGGCCCTTTTTTGTGAGTCCACTTGAGCCTAAAATGCACTAACCAAATGGATGAATCCCTTTGATCCAAGTGTTTGAGCCTTGATAGACCGATTCTTCTTATTACACCTATCACCTTCCCGTTTAACTTACAATGAACCTGTTTTGTCCCTGGTCCTTCTTTGTGCACTGTGCACCTCAACTCAGGCAAATCACCTAAGTTGAGGGTGACTATCATAGGGGTGTGTGAGAGAAAATATGTATGAAGAAAGTGGGTAGAAAAATAGTTGAAACTTTAGCAAGCTTGGTATAAAAAAAGAAAGAAAAGATGAAATGAAAAACAAAAGAAAAATAAAAGCTAGAAAACCACACCTGGCCCAAATTAGAATGTGCTTTAAATAAAAAGGGAGACATAAGGGTGAAAATAAAAGAAGAAATAGAAAAATAAGTGGACCCCGAGAAATATGTAGTGTCTAGGAGGTGTAGTCAGTAAATAAATATCCATATGTATCATACCTACCTCAAGACAATGTTACAAGATGAATGAAGACCTATAGTGATCTTACCGTGACTGTCTGACAACTTAGGAAAAGAGCATAAGGGCAAGCCTATATTGGTGTGCACCGGTGATACTTCTTTGTGAGTGAGAGAGTCATTTGTTATATTGGTTCTCTCAAGCGCACACACAAGTGTATGCGGACTCACAAGTAGTAAAGTGGCCCTTTTACAAGCCAAGTATCGATCCCATAGGGACTAGTGTTAAGCAACTATCAAATTTCAGTTCAACTATTAAGATTAGAATGGTGTAATGCAACCAAAAGAGTTTTAAAAGTTATAAACTAAAAGTAAAGTAAACAGTGCATAAAGTAAAGACTTGAGACAATCAATGGATTAAAGCCCGAGGTTAAAGCACTTCAAACAATCATACTACGCTATTGAACTTCATTCGTTAGGTTGCTTATTTTGGTTGCTGATTCGTAGGGTTTGTCACATGATGATGGTTTCCCAACCTCTAATCGTCTACCTAACTTGGCAATACAATTACATCATTGAGCGAGGATGTAATAATCCAATTATATGCATGAAGCTATCATACTACACGTGAACCAATCAAGGCTTCTAGGTATATCCCTATCCTAGGTGCTAATTCAAATTTCTTATTTTATAAAAGAATAAGAACCTTACTTTATTCATCCATTGTTCTATCGTCTTATTCCCCCTCCCAAGTTCATAAAACAACAATAGGTGTATTATAAGGGTTTGCAATCCAAAAAATAGTTTTAAAAAATATGAACAAACCACCAAATATGATAAGAAATCAAACAAATTCAATTCATAACAATATCAAACATGTTCTTGGCCTTAACCCCGGAAAGTGGGCGTTTATCCACTAATAGACATAATCATAAGCCAATTAGTTGAATACATGATTAAATCTATGAATAAAATAAATAATATATATAAATACCTATTTGAAGTGTATATTAGGCCCTCCTTAATGCTCCAAATCGTCCATGCTAATTACAAAGTGTGCAAAGTGCTCTATTTATAGTAGAGAAAATTGGCTGTGTATAGGAATAGTGACACACCGCGTTTGTTAGTCAACCTGAGAGAGAAACACGCCATATTGGTTATCACACCAAGAGAGAAATTCTACATGTTGGTTATCAGGTTTAGGGTGTGGCACATCGCACCTATTTCGCGTTGGCTCACTGAAATTTGCCTCTTGATGCCTATAATGTTCTAAGTGTTTCTCTTCCATCCCTTGCCTTGTGGTGTTGTTTCCACTCAATTTGCAGCTTGTGTATACTCAATATATCCTAAAAGTAAACTCACCAATCATCATAAATAATCAAACACCCAATATTAGAGCTCATAACACCACATTCACAATAATGAACTAAAAACTCAAGCTAAGACGAGACTTGCCCACATTGATCTCAAACTCATGTTTTGACTCTTGGATCATTTAAATTGAAATTTAAACATTATAAAAAAGTTTTCCCTCACATAATTACATAATAAATCCATTATTAACTCATAAAAAACATTACAATCCACCGCGATAGACTAGAACGACACTTAGCTTAAACTAGTAAAACTAGTTTTCTCGTCTAGACTCTAAATGATCTATTTGAATCCAAACTTGTTTAAAAACACCTGTAAACATTGTAATCCACTAATTAAACAATTGTATACTTATTTATATCATCACCAACACATAAAGAACATGAATCGTCCTAAAAACAAGGCTAAGATGCATAAATAAACCCAACATCAAGAACCTTACTTTATTCATCCCGTTTTCTATTGTCTTATTCCCTCTCCCGGGTTCATAACACAACAATAGGTGTATTATAAGTGTGAGTAACCCTTAAAATATTTTTAAAAAATATGAACAAACCACCAAATATGATAATTAATCCAAACAAATTCAATTTAGAACGATAGCAAATATGTTCTTGGCCTTAACCCCAGAAAGAAGGCGTTTAGGCACTAATAGACATAATCGTAATCCAATTAATTGAATACATGATTAAATCTATGAATAAACTAAATAATATAGATAAAAAACCTATTTTAAGTGTATATAAGCCCATCCTTAATGCTCCAAATCATCCCCACTAATTACAAAGTGTACAAAATATTCTATTTATAGTAGAGGAAATTGGATGTGTGTGGAAAGAGTGACGCGCCGTATTTGTTAGTCAACTTGAGAGAGAAAAGCACCACGTTAGTTATCACATAAAGAGAGCAATTTTCCATTTTGGTTATCATGTTGAGGGAGTGGTGCGTCACACCTATTTTGCGTTGGCTCACTAGAATTTGCCTCTTGACGCCTATATTGTTCTAAGTGTTTATCCTTCCATCCCTTGCCTTGTGGTGTTGTTTCCACTAAATTTGAATCTTTTATATACTACATATATCCTAAAAATCAACTCACCAAGAATATTACATGATCAAAAAACCAATATTAAAGCTCAAAACACCACAACATTCACAATGATGAACTAAAAACTCGAGCTAAGACGGGGCTTTCCCACATTGATCTCTAACTCATGTTTTGACTGTTGGATCATTTAAATTGCACTTTAAACATTATAAACAAGTTTTCCCTCACATAATTACATAATAAACCCATTAGGAACTCATACAAAATATTACAATCCATCGCGATAGACTAGAACGATACTTAGCTCACGTTAGTAAAATTAGTTTTCTCGTCTAGACTCTAAATGATCGATTTGAATCCAAACTTGTTTAAAAATACCTTTAAATATTTTAATCCACTACTTAAACACTTAGATGCTTATTTATATCATTATTAACACATAAAACCCATGAATCATCCTCAAAACAAGGCTAAATAAGCTAGGATAACAACACTAAAGTGCATAAATAAACCCAACATCATATATCCCTTAATAGATTGGTTTGTCCATACGAAGAGTGAATGGGATTTCTTTGACTATGAGTGCACACCGGTTATGCTGCTAGGTTGCTAGATTATTTAATGAACATAATATGTATTTATTCCCAAATGTCTATTGCTAATGTAACGCCATCATCGGATTCCTTTGTATTTCTATGGGTGGTAAATTGTTATACGCAGTTTGAGTTGAAAAATTTAAAATTAGGAGGGGAACAACAAGATTTAAATCGAGTTCAAAATTACTGCCATGGGTCGCTTAAGTTTTTCCTGTTTAAGCATTGTCTCTGTGCTAGAAAATAGTTATTTGGTTTTGTGTACCTGATGACATGCAAAAGTCTAAGTTGAGGGTGTTGATGTGGCGTAGAAACACCACACTTTCGATACTTAAAACTGCAAATTTCTACATGAACTTAGGATATTTTGTTAGATATGATGTCCTTTGGTGTATATTGCAGGTAAAATAGGTATACAATAATGTTTGAAAGAAAAAAGAAGAAAAAAACCTAAAAAAGACCTATTCTAATCAGCATACGAGTCAGCTCTTGAGTCATGAACATCCGATATGAATCTTATATTGAATCATATGCACAACAGATGTAAAGGACAACTTGAGGAGCTAAGTATAGGGAAGATATGACTTAAGTATCCAATTCGTAGGCAAGGATACGAGTCGTACAGAGCAGTTGTAAGCATAACAAAACCTAAGTTAACATGTAGGAGTTGAAGTATCAGAAGTATACGAGTTGGAAGTTTGAGTACGACTCTTATAGGGAAGTCGTACTCAAACCAGTGTCCAGAACTTGGAAAGACTAAAGTCCCAGATGGATACAATTGAAGGACATGAGTCATACGCTCTGGTATGACTCGTAAGAAGAAGTCATATATGGAACAAAAAGTTGAAGCCTTCGGAGAACAGACACTGGAACGGATACAAGAAGGTAGGGTATGACTCGTATGATACCGGTACCAGTGAAGACTAAATCGTACTGACTGCCGACATAACTTTACCTTTCCCATTTTTATTAGGATTTTATGTTATTTTGAGATACTATAAATACCCTAGGGTTTATCTTTTATTAAGTTACACTCTCCTATGCTTTATTACAATACTTTTATAATTATTCTTGAGATTTTTATTTTTTATTTATTTGAAAACTTTGGAGTTTATTCATCCTATTCTTATGCACTTGATTTTATGTGTTCTTCATTAATAGTCATGGTTTCTTGCACAAACATGAGCGGCTAATCTCATTAGCTAGGGTTATGGGAACCCTGGGGGATTAGCTACGTAGAGAAAGTATGATACTCATCTATTCTAGAGTTTCTGCATGTATCTTAATCTTCTTTACGATAATTAATCCCAAGTAACTACAGTAGTTTGAGATTTTCTATATTCACTTCCATCCCCACAAGGGAGTTTGCGATTGGAAAAAGAAGTTAAGATAGTGATTTTAGATTTCTACCTCTATCTTTAAGTCCCTGCATCTCATCTAATCACTTTATCCTAAAAGTAAGGGTGATCTGAGATTGTAGCAAGAAACAATAAGGTGACGCCTTGAGACTTAATCGATAAAGGGTGAGATTCATCTTCGCGCCCACAAAGAGGCTGATGATACTTATATTGTAGAATTTGCATGCAAAATAACAACATAATTGGGTCATTCATGAAAAATTTATGGAGTTGAGAAGCCAGGGGGAACACAAGCCTCTAGTTCGTCTATTATTGTCCATAACTCAAAAGCACTCAAGATTTGGTTACTACTTTCGATTGATACTAAAACCCACCATTTACTTACCTGTACTGCTCGTGGATTACATCAAGTCAAGCAACTTTCCCTGTGGGATCGACCCTTACCTAGTTGGGTTATTATATTTGTAATTGACTGCATTATACTTCTATTTAGAGTGTAGTTTTGGGCAACATCAATCTTCCTATTTCTTTTGCTTTAATCTCTAAGGAAAAGGAGGGGGGTTAGTCTCAGAATTTTTCAAATTTCTAGCTCAATGACCAGACCCTTACCTTTGTCTTCAGTAGCTTTACCTTTATCACCTATTACCTTCTTGGACTCAACAACAGGTGTCTCATCATTAATAACTTCTACAGTAGGTTGTGGGGATCAATAGTAGTGATACAACTCCTCACGGTAATAGCAAGTACATGACCATTATTTTTTGAATTTTGCACCGTGTTGCTCGAAAGGGTATTTGGAAGCCTCTGGTTTAGAGTTGCTGACATCTACCTGAACTGGTGCTCCAACTGCTTGATAGCAGTGGCATGTGACTCAACCTTCTGGGTTATCCTAAAATGTTGGCCTTAATCTCCTAAAGCTTGATCTCTTGATTTTCTTGACCCTTTACCATCTTAGCCAACATCTCTTGTATTTTAGATTCTGCATCTTGTCTGCCAGGTGGAATGTACCTATCTCCCTTCTTTTTGTAGTCATCTTTCTTCCTCTAGTCACCATTTTGCTCTCTGCTACTTTCCTTGTATCTATCATAGTAGTTTTAACCTAGGTTCCCTTGCTCTTGGGCTCATAAACCCACTAACTGATTATCCATATAATTTGACTCGTAAGCCTTGGAAGCTGACCCCTGTGCTGCTATTGTATTTACTTTCTCTAAAGACATTTCTGCAATCTACTTTTCTAGTACCCCTAGATCAGTTCTTAGCAATGCAATATTTTGCGCTACTATGTCATCAACTACTTTTTGTTGCAGGAGGCACCAATAACATATGTGCTAGTTCCCTTTTCAGCCTCCCGAGTTTTCCACCCTGGGTTAGTGGGTGAGATTTGTTCTAATATCTTTGAAGCTGCCTCCCAGCACAGTCTCACAAAATCTCCTCCATATATGGTGTGTGCCATGGCTCTAGAGCTGATGGTTAAGTCTTGGTAAAATATCTCCAATAAGCTCGTCCATGACAATTGATAGTTAAACACCATACTCAGCTTCTTCTTGAACCTGAACCATGCCTCGTACATAGATTTTGACTGTAGTTACCTGAAATTAAAAATCTCATCCTTAAGCTGTAATATCCTAGATATCAAAAAGAACCTGTTCAAGAATTTCCCACACAACTCATTCCATGTAGTGATAGAGCCTCTTGGCAGTTCCTCTAACTATAAAGTTGCTTTTCCTGTAAGTGAGAAGGGAAACAACCTTAGTCTGAGTGATTCCTAATTCACTCCTAGATTTGTATGAGCTATAGATCCCGATGAAATTGGCAAGGTTCAAGTTTTCATCATCTATAGGAAGACCTGCAAATACATTCTTTATATTTAGAAGTTGGATCATTGCACTTGTGATGTCAAAATTAATGCCTGGGGTAAAACAGGAGGAACTATAGCTCCAGTCTCTGTCGGCTCAACATATCCCAAGTCTTCTTGATCATATATATATGGCTGCACATACTGATATGCTGGGATTACTTGAACACAGGCACCTCTAGATCTGTTCTGGTATCTCTTGAGTGGTGCTCGATGGTCTGCTGCTTCTCTTTGATCAACTAGCTCTGCCTCCCTAGATATCTACTAAGCTTCTTTTGTTTCCCTCCTCTAGAATTCATCTTGAGCTAGCATCTCACCAGTCTATAGATCAATAATATCCTATACTTCTTCGGGAGGAGGGGGAGGCATAACATCACGAATCCCATCAGAAAGTTCATCTATTTTTTGCTCAGACATCGTACAAGGTGTTTGTAGGATCCTCTCTAGATTCAGATTCAATGGGAGTAAGGGATTACCTCTACTTTATGTGCTAGGCATACATCGGTGTACGCCCGACTAAGAACAAAAACAAAAAAAAACCAAAAACTGTAACAACCTCAAATCACAAATCAACACCGTAGTCCCTAAAAATAGTGCCAAATTTTGATGACGTCCAAACTACACCTCCTCTTAGAAGATGATACGATCTTTGTCAAAATATAGTAACCCAACAGAGGGTAGTATCGAATCTGAAGGGAATACTTGGAATCATAGATCTCAGCAATTGTAGTCAGCGGGCAGAACAAAGAAAGTAAATGAGGGGTTTTGTGTAGTAATCTCGAGCAAGTAACTATTTCAACTTCGGTTGAAATCATTCGTAGGTGAACACTAGGATTGTATTCCCCCTGGATTCTCAACTCCATAGGCTTATTGTGCTTTTTTGAACTAACCCGATACTTTGCATGCAAAATCGATAAGTTATGTACCTTCTATAGTCTTTTGGACGAGTAGAAGTATTTCACCCTTTACCTTTTGAGTCAAAGGATGTCGCCTTACTAACCCTTATCTTGATCCTAGATAACTATTACCTTTTGAGTCTCTAGTTATTAGATGAAATATAACCATCTTACTTAGATAAAACCTAGAAGCGTGGATCAATAACTAAACTCCAAACTACTGCTGTCTTTATCTTTTCCTAGTCAATACTCCTCTTTTGGAGTAAGTAGCAATATCTATGTGGGATCCTAATGTGTGCACCCATTAATAAAACTATTATAATGAAGATACAATAATACATGCATGGGTATCGGTTCAGAATAACAACAACACTTTCCCTACTTCGTCAATCTGCCAGGGTTTTCACAACCCTAGCTATGGGTTTTTAACCGTAACTGAATTAATCAACTAAAGTCAATACAAGAGAATCCTAATATCAAAATTGAATCTTGGAATCAAAATATGTTTGTGAGTATCAAAAGTTCATAACTCCTACTAAAAAACACATAAAGGGTATTTATAGTACATGAGGAAACCCTAAAACCAAAGTTCGAATGAAATAGGAGAAAACAGGGTTGGTGGCTACATGTGGTCTGCACTTGCGCCCTGACCCTGGGTATAGGTATTACTAGTGGTTAGAAGGGTGAGAAAAGGTGTAGGGCGGAGGTACCAAGATTCAAAAATCCTATAGGTCAGCTCTCAGGATTTCAGATTTCTGGCAGTTCGTAGGTCCTACTTGCGGTCCACATGTTGACTTAGTAAGTGTTGGGAGTCATTTTTTTTAGCTCTTTTTCAATTCTCAAACATTCTTTGATCACAACCAAGCCGAAAAGTGTCCCGAACATCCATAATTGCTCCAAAAAGTATCCAAAAACACCTTTTTTCACCTTTTCATGAACTTAACATCCAAAATATGATTTCCTGCAAAATATACCTAAAACACATCATATCTAACAAAAAAACCTCAAAAACTTGCATATTTTCCTCATTTTAAGTGTTGAAAGTGCTACATTGCTATAGCACATTAGGTGTCTTTAGAATTTCCTTCAATTTTCTTAGTTTGTGCAACTAACATATACTAGGGCCCTTTAAGCAGGGGGAGTTGAACCTATATAGCCTGTGGGTGCCTTTAGGACAGAGCAAGCTACAGTTCAAGTTAATGATTTAAACTCTCATGTTCATGACCCTTGTCCCTATCCCTGCATCCTATATCTGTATATAGAATTATGAATATATTATTGACTAATTTTTGACATTGCCATTATTTTATCATTTTTCCAGAGTTATATGCCAATGCTTAACCCACTGACCGTCGTTGGACGCTGTATCATTTTATAATGTAGGGTCCAAAGGGTTTTCTATTGCTCTTGTGCAGCATTAGGTAATTTGGTATTTCTGTGGATCTGTTGTGAAATGGTGAGCCTCCATCCTTCAAAAGGCTCGGACATTTCATTTTTTTTAATACTGTCTTAGTATTTCATTTTGGATTCATTTTGGTCATAGTAGGGGCCATGTCCCTACTTAGTTGGTATTTCAAATTTTAGAAGCTCTTGTAGAAAAGTGTGTGTCATGACCCGAGGCTACCCCCTAGTCGTAACACGGTGATTAGAACCACAAGTCATCCCAAGATAACCCATGTACTGGCATGATACTTGAGCAACTAATTTAAATTATATAAAAACTAAATTTACTGAGCAAAAATATGATCATGAGAAAGTGAGAATAAATGTAATACTGATAAAGTTTACAATATGATAAAACTAAAGAAATAAACTTTTATTACATGTAATAACTTTGACTGACTATCTATAAGGCCTCTACTATACTGACTATAGATAGCTGGGAGATGCTTCCAACTACCACTAATCAATACATACGAATAATCAGAAATACAACACATAAACTGTAATGGACTGGAGTGCCTGAAATAAGAGGACTTATCACCTACTGATTGAAAATTGAGAACTGCCTGATTATCATGTATGGGGTACAATCGGTACCTACATTATGAAATAATGTAGCCATACAGATGTATATGTGGTCATTACTTCTGGAATGTACCGAGTAAGTGGGGGTGAATGCAATAAGTAAAACTGTATAGATACATTGTCTTAAAACATGCATGCTAAGTGCAGGTAGACTAACCGAGAGACTGAAATCAACTGAAAGATGAAGTATCTTAAAATATGGGTAAAAAATGTAATATGATAAGCTGGTGAATCACTACACTTAGTTTCTTAAATATTTACTTTTGTAGAATAAGTAGAACTGAAGCTGCGAAACGGTAAAACATGAATACTGTATGTAAATCTCATGTAAAGCTGAACATGCTGTAAAAATAAAAAACCGAGGATCATGTATGGATACTAAGCATGAAACATAATGTAAAGTTGAGATGCAAAACCAAGTATAGCATGTACTGACATGATCTGAATAACATGAATAATCTGTAAAACTGACTGAATAATTACTAAAATCTTATTACTTGGTCAAGCAAACCTGAACTGAGATAAATTAAAAACTGACTGAGACTGTGGGAGCTGTCATGTAACCGACATAAACCATATGAGCTATCATGGAATCCAATGTCTGACCTATGTTAAGAAGGGTTGCTCAATCCCTGCCATCAAAGTAGAACCTGGACTGGAGTGATCACCAAACTGAGTCTATATTGGGCCAGGGGAAATACTCTCTAGCAAGACCCCTAAACCTATGGTGGCACATAGTTTTTGGGAAAGTAGGATGTGCTGAACCCTCACGTCCCACTCAGTGCTAAATCCTACTCCCAACTGAAAGTCACTGAAATACTAACTGGTGCATGCACTGATAACTGATAAGTTAAGGTCATGTTATTTTGAAAATAATAGTGCATACGAATTCTGAAGTAATTATAAACATGTAAACTGATAGTGCTCAACATGAGCATAAAAAATGAGTTTAACAATAAAATCATGGGTTGACTGACTTGTAATTTAAAAAGTCTAAAATAGCAAGTAAATACATAGGCATCGGGTATTCATAACCTGCCAACACTGAATGATTACTAAAATTATTAAGCTTAGGAGAATAACAATTTCTCATCAAAATAACGAAATTAAAGAGAAAATATCAAACTTGCAGTTTAAAACATGAATATGTACAACTCTTATGCTTTTTAGTACTTTAAATTGTAGAGTAATGCTATGTTTCAATACATGAAAATTTAGGGATGAACCCTAATTTAAAACATGTGAATTCAACTTGAAAATCATACTTTCTGGCACAAGGATGAAAGATTAACCTTATTCAAATCCTCACATACCTCAATTGGATGAATTCTTGGAGAAATCTTGAAATTAGAACTTAGATTCTTGAATGAAGAAGATTGAATTTTGTTCTTGGGAAAATGGAGGGATTCTACGTGAGAAATTTTGAGAGTAATGGGCAAATAATGTCCTTTTGAGTGTTATAAGTCGTGTTTTGGACGACTGGTTGAGGGAAAAGGAACAAATTACCCCTTGACCCCTTAAATCAAGAATAGTGGGGGAATAGCCTCCATGGCGAGGACCCTATTTTAGGGGACTGTCCTATGCAATGCGGACCCTATTTCGGGGGGATGATTTCTGCAATGCGGCCCTATCGCGCAAACTTACTGTTTCTTACAAAAATGGTCATAACTTTTTGCTCGAGTATCGAATTAATGTAAAATTGGTATCGTTTGAAAGCTAATTCAATTTTCTATAATCTACTGGGTATTGATATTCAAAATTCCACCTATGTAAGAAGTTATACACATTCAATTATGACCATTATAGAATCAAATACCAAAATATGGCCGAATCAAAGACTCTTAGCTCAACTTTGCTCTAAGTGATTCCTATGAACATTTTTCACAAAATAAGCACTCGTAAAACTAGGATAATGATCACGAAATATGTATTCAAAAAATCATGGGATTAGAGTTTACGCACGTAGGAACGATGGTTTAATGTTTAGCCCAAAAATGTGGAGTATTACATTATCTCCCCCTTGGAATCATTCATCCTCGAATGATGGATAGAAACTTATTGAAGTCTTATAAGTGTGGAATGATGTACACATGTCATGTATGAAAATGAAGGATATAAATGAGCTAAAACATTATAACTTTATCATGAAATTGATTTTTGAGCTGATTTGACATTATTTACTATAAGGAGCTGATTCATGCTGATATTTTAGAACTCACTTGAAATATTTCTGATATTAACTTACATATAGGACTGTGAAGTGATCATTGATGCAACAAAATCCTAAGAATTACTAAGGAGGGATTTAAGTACGTAACTTCTCATTAGGAATTGTTCCTCAACAAAACACATATAGAAATTAAAAGAAAAGGCTTCATGACATCATTTACATTATGTAAGCATGAATCACGAGACAACGAAACTAGGTTCGTACATTGGGTATCACAATTTCTTAGTTGGAATACTTGGAAAACTGAGATCATGCATAGAACACTTATGTACTGAGTCATGAATAAATAGCTAAATCTGAAACATGATGCATAGACTGAACTGAATTTACAACTAACATGTATTCGGATGAATTACCTCATAGAATAGCCATATTCATGAAACTTCAGATATTAAGACTAGATAGAAAGATGGAAAATCATAGGAGCTTATCTGTCTGATTGCTAAACTGAATTACTGGCTATATGGACTAAATTATACTAAAAACTTATACTCAACTGGAGTATTTCTTCAACACTCTTTCTAAGAAGTTCTAATAACATTATGGAGCAAAGAATCTTGGGTATGATCTGCGTGAGATATCTGAGTAAGAAATCTTAATATAACTATAACTCTGTAACGTGGAACATAGGCCTATGAAACATAAGCTGGGATAGAATTACTAGGCCTTAGGCTATGCAACTACCCAATTCAAGCTTAGCCTCACTCCTTAAATACTCGCATGGGTACATATAACTACTCCAGCCAAAGTATGAGTTGAGCTACATACTCTCACCATGTTCAAGACTAACTCAAAATCATAAGGTACTGCACATAACACCATAATATTATCCTGAACTATGAATTCAATACCCTATGCGTTTTCACAACTTCTCATCTCAAGAATAATTTTTCTTACCACTTCAACAACTAAATTCAACCTCTTCCTAGGAATTCACTAGCGCATAATGCACCCATCCACTTATATACCAACACGACATTCAAGCCTATCATTATAACAACATATGAACTTCTAGGCAAGCCACCCACAAAAGCATATTTCTCATATTCTCTAAACCTCTATCAATAACAACTTTCTTGCACTATTCTTAAGAAGATACACACGAAATTCTCAACTAACCATAACATCTACCAAAAGATTTGCCTTAATCTTTCTTCACACTTATAGCCTTAGATAAAACAAGCATACAATAATCTTTCCCTAATATGAAATATTTACTCTCTCCCATGTAAGCAATTATTCATCACCACTATAATTTCATAAAGAGAGGTCACTAAAAAGTTAGAACATGAGGACCTGAAGCATAAAAAAATACTATACATAACTTTGACAAATAAGTAAGGCCTGAGGGATAGATTATCAATAGCATGAATTTATTAAAGAGATCAAAATTGAGGGCATACATGTCATAATTTGAATTTCACTGGTCATTAAGGGTGTACCATGAGTACTTGGAACTAAACATTCTATAAAGCATGAGTACATGAGTCATGAGCTGCATGACTTGAGTTTGGAGTTCATAATTTTAGGTAATATGGTTCGTACTGCTGTGTGAAATGGAACTCCTTATACTAGGAACTAAAAATGTATATGATTCTATGGAAAGTGCATGAACATGAACTATGATCATGGAGATGATGTTTAAGAAATAAATAGATGTCATGATGACTAAAGTACAAAAATTTGCACTAAGATAAGAATGGGTCGGGAATTTTCCTCCCTATTGCTGTTCTAATACTCTGGCATCACCATTAGAATCTGAGTGCCTGACTTGGTTCCTTGTTCTATCATCTCCTCTCAGCTGTAACCCATCATTCTATGTCTATGGACCCCTTTAATAAAATCTAAACTAAACAACAACCACTTTATTATAGAGTCCGAGATATAACAATACACATAGATAATAAACTAAAAGAATACACCTGAAAGTGTACAACCTTATGTAGTACTTTCTTATGAGATACAACTCTTAACTTTCTATAGCCTTGATGAGCGGTGAATTTACTACTCATTTGCACTCGACATTCGTGCACATTACTGTGTTTTGAATGAATAAATGAGATATATGTATGATTAAATGCACTAATATCCATATTTTGTAGGCATATAGGTTATGAGATAGAAAGATGTGGACTTGAGCTAAAAAGGATCAAAGGAAGAGAAAGAAAGAACAACTAGAAGACCTGGAGAAGAAACAAGCCTCAGTTACCATGATCATGGCCAGTTAAGAAGGTTAACAACCATAATCGTGTTAATCTACCCGAAGTCATAGTAGCTGTGATCTTAACAAATCTGGTGCAATTGCGGCCACACGAGATTTAGTTCAGGGGCAGTTTTATAATTTTCAACAACCGACCCCAAATTCTTTAAAATCTTAAAACCCTTTCCCATTTTGGGCATTCTAGAGACTAACAATAGTTTGTATTAGAAACTAAAACCCTAAATTAGGCAATAATTATAAATTTGATTTGGAGATTTGGATTTTGGTATTTGTGAAGAATGGATGCCTTGAATAACCCATTTGGTATATGGTTTTTTCCTTTCTTCATGAGTAGCTAAATCTTTTAGTTTTGGGATTATGTTGAAATAAGGTGCAAATTAGTTGTGGGTTGTGATGTATTTGTGTATATGCTAGTTAGATGATAATGGGATATTATATTGCTTGAGTAAATTGGTTGGGATTTGCGGGTGAAATCCCCAAATACCCATATGGGTTTATGAGAGAAAACCCCATGCTCTTGAAAGCCCAAACTATCCTTGAAAGAGGGGTTTGGGTAAACTTTAGGAACCCTCATCATCCTTGAAAGAGGGATATGGGAATCAAGGAAATAGTATACAATTATTTGGTTTACTTATTTTCACTATCTTAGACATAAGGGTGATTTTGTAGTTGACTTTACCTTGGGTATCATCCTAGAAATAGGATGCCCAAATTGAGGTAGTGGGTGAATATGATTGCCACACTTGTCAGGTACCTGAAAAGGTCAACAAATGAAATCTTTGAGGTTTAATTGAGAAATTAGCCTCAAGGGTCCTAGACCTAGCCTACCACATTAGTAACTTACTAGCATGTGCACCAAATCTCATACATCCACACCTAAGTTGCCCTTAGGTAGATATAATCCCAAGGTTTCCCAAAAATTGAAGTTATATTAAAATTTGTTGCTTAGTTTGTGGGATCAAGTTACTAGTGACATACATCCTCCCTTAACCGACCCCTCCCCCCTTTTTAATTATGTCGTTTACTTTACTAACACTTTGGGTATTATCTTAGTAGGACTGAATCACCCACAAGATTAAAACTCTATCTTTCACTCCTTGTGGATTCAACTTCAACGCGAGTTGGGATATTGACAACGATTGTCCTCTACCACTTTAAATGGTATAGGTGAGTGTTATCAAGCCCCAATAGTCATCATATAATAACTTAAACACTGACTAACTTGGAATTTTAAGGAGTATCACTATACCCTGAGTTCGCCTCGTCTATAATTTCAATTCTTCTTTCTATCAGCTCAATCATAATAGATTCAAACTTAGATTCTAGCACTTAACATGGATATCCCCAAACATTTTAATGAACTATACTAACTTCATTCTTGAAAGGTCCCTTAGTATATATACTAGCCTTAACTTTATTTAGCTTCAGTAGTCATCATCATATACTTACACCTTCTCAACAACATACTTGATTTCGAATCAATATACTTAAATTCTTGTATACACTATTTCAAGACTACTGGTTCACTTTTCATACAACTAATTCTATGGATATATAATCTACTAAATTCAGATAACACTACCCCACTTTACTACTGCTAAACTTCTGGGTGCATGCTTGTAACTCTTGATCATACGCTATCATAGGATTCTGAGAAGGAATCTGAAAGCATATCTGACTTTGGCTTAGTGCACAATTTTCATGAACATGAATGAATTCTTTCAAATTTTAGAACATAAAGACACTGGTGGGATACTTTTTGAGCCAACAAGTAATCATGTAACTATCTTTGGGGACTATCTGAGAAAACTCTATTAGTCGGAATTTAAGCTTGATTGCTTCTATTACCTAAAAAATAAGGTAGAGTTGGCATGAATAGAGAATGATGAGAATTCTATATAAGTTTCTTAGAGAACATCTCTACAGCACGATCTGAGTTATAAAAAAAGGGAAGCATTTCTTAAATGCCCTGTAGCCTCTCGAAGAAATGTACAGATGTCTCTGTACCATTCTGCAAGACTCAACTAGACACAACTTTATAGACACCCTAGGACATTTGAAATTTATGCTCTGATACAAAGTTTTTCATTACCTGAGGCTACCCCGTAGTTGTAACATGGTGCTTAGAACCATAAGTGATCCTAAGCTAACCCACGTACTGGCATGATACTTGATCAACTAATTTAAATTATATAAAAACTAAATTTACTGAGCAGAAACATGATAATGATAAAGTTTGAATAAAGGTAATATTGATGAAATTTACAACATGATAAAACTAAAGAAAGAAACTTGAATTACATGTAATGACTCTGACTGACTATATATGAAACCTCTACTATACTGACTATAGATAGCTAGGACATGCCTATAACTACCACTAGTCAATACATATGGATAATTAAAAATACAACACATGAATTGTAATGGGCTAGAGTCCCTAAACCAAGAGGACTTATCACCTGTTGACTGAAAGCTGAGAACTACCTGATTATAATGTGTAGGGTACAACTAGTACCTACATTATGAAAAAATGTAGCCACACAGACGTATATATGGTCAGTATTTCTGGAATATACTGAGTAAGTAGGGGTAAGTGCAATAAGTAAAACTAAATAGATACATAGTCTTAATATATGCATGCTAAGTGTAGGTAGACTCACCAAGAGACTGAAATCAACTGAAAGATGAAGTATCTTAAAACATGGGTAACAAACATAATTTGATAAGTTGGTGAATCACTACACTTAGTTTCTAAAATATTTACTTTTATAGAATAAGTAGAACTGAAGCTGGGAAGCGGTAAAACATGAATACTATATGTAAATCTCATGTAAAGCTGAACATGCTGTAAAATTGAACTGAGGATCATGTATGGATACTAAGCATGAAAACATGAAAATGTAAAACTGAGATGTAATACCAAGTATAGCATATACTGACATGATTTGAATAACATGAATAATCTATAAAACTGACTGAATAATTACTAAAATATGATTACTTGGTCAAGCAAACCTGCACTGAGATAAAATAAATACTGACTGAAACTGTGGGAGCTATCATGTAACCAACATAAACCACGTGAGTTATCATGGACTCCAATATTTGATCCACATTAAGGAGGGTTATTCTATCCTTGCCATCAGAGTAGAACCTGAACTATATTGATCATTAAACTGAGCCCTTATTGGGCAAGGGGAAACACTCTCTATAAAGACCCCTAAACCTATGGTGGCACGTAGTTTTTAGGGAAGTAGGATGCGTAGAACCCACACTTACTACTCGTTTCAAAATCCTACTCCCAACTGAAAGATACTAAAATACTAACTGGTGCTTGCACTGATAACTAATAAGCTAAGATCATGGTATTTTAAAAATAACTGTGCATTCAGATTCTAAAGTAATTATAAACATATAAACTGATAGTTCTCTACATAAGTATAACAAACTTAGTTTAGCAATAAAATCATGGGCGGACTGACTTATAATTTAAAAAGTCTAAAATAACTAGTAAATACATAGGTATAGGATGTTCATAACCCTCTAACACTGAATAATTACTAAAGTACAATAACAACTCTTAAAACAGTAATATGGAGTAAAATTCGAAGACCCAAAATATGGGACAGTTCAATACATGAGTATAATATATTAATTTAAGCATGGGGATGTATTAAACTTAGGAGAATAATAATTTCTCATCAAAATAATGAAATTCAAAAGAAAATATCAAACTTGAAGTTTAAAACATGAATATGTACAACTCTTATGCTTTTTAGTCCTTTAAATCACAGAGTAATGCTATGTTTCAAAACATGAGAATTTGGGGATGAACCCTAATTTAAAATAAGTGAATTCAACTTAAAAATCATACTTTCGAACATAAGGATGAAAAATTAACCTTGTTCAAAACCCCACATACCTCAATTGAATGAATTCTTGAAGAAATCTTGAAATTGGAACATAGATTCTTGAGTTCTTGAGAGAAGAAGCTTGAATTTTGTGTTTAGGAATAGGAAGGGTTTCTACATGAGAAATTTTAAGGGTAATAAGCAAATAGTACCCTTTTGAGTGTTATAAGTCCTATTTTGGATGACTGGGGTTGAGGGGAAAGGACTAAATTATCCCTTGACCCCTTAAATAAAGAATAGTGGGGGAATAACCTCCATGATGCAGACCTTATTCTGAGGGAATGACCTTCGCGATACAGACCATATTTTAGGTTAATGGCCTTTGCGACGCAACCCTATCGTGAAACCTTACTATTTCTTGCGAAAATGATCATAACTTTTTTCTCGAGTATCAGATTAAGGCAAAATTGGTATTGTTGGAAAGATAATTCAATTATCTATAATTTGGAGGGTCTTGAGATGAAAAATTCCATATATTTAATAATTTATACACGTTCAAAACTGAACATTATAGAATCAAATACCAAAATTTTGCCGAATCAAAGGCTCTTAGCTCAACTTTGCGCTAAGTGATTCCTATGAACATTTTTCACTAAGTAAGTACTCATAAAACTAGGATAATTATCATGACATATGTATTCAAATATAAATCATGGGATTAGATTTTACACACAAGGAACGAAGGTTCAATGTCTAGCCTAAAAATATGGGGTATTATAGTGTGGGATTGGTTGTTTTGTTCTGATTCTTAGAGTTTACATTTGACTTACCTATATTTATCATTACTATTTTGGTTAAATTTCACTATTTATATTTATGTGCTCTTGAGGTAAGTCTAAGGGGGTGGTCTTTGACTCATGGTGGTTTTGAGATACCCGTCACAGCCAGGACTTGGGTTGGGTCATGACAAGCTTTTTATTAGAGCATGGTTTAGGGTCTTTGGATATCTATAAATCCATGTCGATTAGAGTCCCTTTATGACTATGTAGCGTGCCATAATTATAAGGGGGAGGGGTACATGGCATTTAGGAATGTTTCCCTTTCTTGTGTTATATTTTGGGCGATAGAGTCTAGTTATATTGAAACATCTCTAACTTTTGGCTAACTGGCATTTCAGATCATGTCTCTCTAAAGATATGACGGTCATAAAAACTCTGCTGGAAACTCTATCCTACCTGAGGTAAACATGGAGGGGACTCTCTCTACTTATGGAATGCAAACTCGATCTAGGGTCCTTACTTCTGACTGTACTGCTCTACGTGAGGTTCCACTGATCCCCACTAGTCATCCTTAAACTTTTCGGGCTGCTGATACTTATTCTCAGTCGCCTTAGGGATATGTCTCTAATGTAGAGTTCCATCAGTCTACTCATATGCTTTCTCAACTGGTTGCATCACAGTTTCATTAGTCTAATCATGTTGGTCCTGCTATTAGTTTAATTAAGGTCACTCAGGTTGGCCAATTTATAAGGTTGAATCCCCTAACCTTTATAGGATCTTTGGTTGAGTAGGATCTTTAGGGGTTTATTAATGAGATGGAGAAGAGTTTTAGGGTTATGCATGCTACTAATCCAGAAGGTGTGGAGTTTGCCGTATATTAGTTAAAATATATGTCTTATTAGTGGTATGAGGAGTGATGATGTTGATTCGGTTGTGTGGGATAAATTTTAGGTGCTTTTTTGATAACTTCTTTTCTCAGGAGTTGAGAAAAGCTAAGGCTGAAGAGTTTGTGAACTTGAAGTAGGGTAAGATGAGTGTTAAGGAGTATACTCTAAAGTTTCAGCAGTTGTCCTGTTATGCCCTGGAGTTGGTGGCTAACATAAGGTCCCAAATAAGGAAGTTTACTTTTGGGTTGTCCCCTGATTTGGTGTTAGAGTGTAAGACTACTATTTTGAATAATGATATGGACATATCCAAATTGGTGGTATATATGTAGTAGGTGGAACATGAGAAAAATAAGTATGTGGAGATGGGAGAGAGGCAAAACAAGAAGTTTAGATATGCAGAGCAGTGAGTGAATCAACAAAATAATGGGAAAGATAGTAGGCAGTATACCAAGAAGAAGACTTAGAGAAATTTATATTCGACATCTAGTAATCCTTATCCTAAACCTTCAGGTGATTATCGTTTTCAGGCTAGTAGTGGTCCTAAGGCATAGGGTGTCCAGTATAAGGTTAGTGGAGCTCAGTCAACCCCACCTTATTCTTCTTTCCATTTTTTTGGGCATCTTTACCATGGATATTATGAGGATGGGAGAAATTAATGCTATAATTATGGTCAGCTTAGTTATATACAATAAGATTTTCCTTTGGCTAGAGTTGCCATAGGAGCTAATAAGGTCCTGGTATCCACTTTCTTGGCTCCGACAACTAAGGGCACCACTTTACGTACTGGCTGAAATCGTCTCTATACTCTTGTTACTCATTAGGAATATAAGATATCCCCTGATGTTGTCATTGGTATGTTACAACTTTTCTCTTATGATGATTATTGTCTTCTTTATTCGAGTTCTACCCTATCCTTTGTGACTCCTTATATGGCCGTACATGTTGGTTTTGGTCTTGGAAATATTTCTGAACCCTTCTCTATTTCTACTCCAGTGGGTGAGTCTGTTGTTGCTAGAAGAATCTATAAGGGTTGTATGGTGTCCATCTTTTATAAGAAGACATTGGTGGATTTGATAGAACTTGATAATCTTAGGGATAGACTGTCTTCATTCATGCTATGTTTCTCTAGATTGTAGGGCTTGAAAGGTCAGTTTCCATATTCCTAATGAACTAGTGATTGAATGCGAGAGAAGTTCCTTAGTACCCAAAGGGAAGTTTATCTCTTATCTTAGAGCTCAGAAATTGATTTCTAAAGAATGTCTATATCATCTAGTTTGGGTTAAGGATTCTAACTCTAAAAGTCCTTCTTTGCAATTTGTCCCCGTGGTTAATGAATTTCCTAAATTTTTTCCCAATGATCTTCCTGGAATTCCTTTTGATAGGGAAATAGGTTTTGGGATTGATCTTCAATCAGATACCTGTCCTATTTCCATTCCTCCTTATAAAATGGCTCCGCTGAACTAAAGTAACTAAACGAGCTGTTGAAGGATCTTCTTGATAAGGGTTTTATCTATCCTATTATTTTTTGTGAGGTGCTCCTATGAGTTTCATGCTAAAGAAAACTAGGTCACATTGGATGTGTATAGACTATCGTTATTTAAATAAGGTTATGATAAAGAATAAATATCCTCTTCCTAGGATTGATGACCTTTCAATTAGCTTCAGGGTGCTAGGTGTTTCTCTAAGATTAATCATTGTTTGGGCTACTATCAACTGAAAATTAGGGAGGTTGATATCCCCAAGACTACTTTCCAAACTCGGTATGGCCATTATGAGTTTTTGTTTATGTTACTTGGGTTGACTAATTCTCTGCTGCATTAATGGATCTCATGAATCGGGTGTTTAGGTGGTTTTTGGATTTGTTTGTTATAGTTTTCATTGATGATATCTTAGTGTACTCTAAGTGTGAGGAGGATTATTCCAATCACCTCTGAATTATGTTGCAGACTCTTAAAGACCAAAAATTGTATGCAAAGTTATCTAGGTATGAATTTTGGCTAAGTGTTGTGACCTTTCTTGGGCATGTTGTTTCTGGAGAGAGGATCAAGGTCGATCGGCAAAAAGTTAAGGCAGCTAAGAAATGTCCTAGACCCACGACTCCAACCAACATTAGAAGCTTCTTGGGTTAGGCTAGGTATTATAGGAGGTTTATGTAGAGTTTCTCTTCTATTGCTGTTCTGTTGACTAAGCTAACTCAGAAGAAGGTCAAATTTTAGCAGTCTGATACTTGGGAGGGTAGTATTGAGAAGTTGAAGGATAAGTTGACTTTTGTGCCGATTTTAACCCTGCTCGGGGTATTGATGGGTTTGTTTTGTATTGCGATACATCTCAAGTAGGACTGGGTTGTGTTTTAATACAGCATGGTAAAGTTGTGGCCTATGCTTCCAGGCAACTTAAGGTTTATAAGAGGAATTATCTGAATCACAATTTAGAGTTAGCGATTGTGGTCTTCACTTTGAAGATTTGGCACCATTATATGTATGGGGTGCATATGGATATTTACTCAGACCATAAGAGCTTGCAGTATATGTTAACACAGAAGGAATTAAATCTTCGGCAAAGGAAGTGGCTCAAGTTACTTAAGGATTATTACATGATCCTTCACAACCATCCAGATAAAGCTAATGTTGTTGCTGATGCTCTTAATAGGTTGTCTATGGGAAACTTAGTTTACGTTAATGAGCAAAAAATTGGTTGGTGAGGATATTCACAGGTTGGATAATTGAGGAGTTCTCCTCTTGGACTCCAAGGATGGGGGAGTGATTGTTTAAGAAGTGGTTAAATCATCTCTTGGTGTTGAGGTGAAGGAGAAATAGGTTTTGGATCCAATACCTATACAAATTAAGGTTGATGTGTGCCAGCAAAAGGTTATGGATTTCGAGATTGGGGGAGATGGCATCTTGAGGTATCAAGGAAGGTTGTGTGTTCCTAATATTGACGATTGCTGAGAACACTTACCTATACCATAGTTTTGACATAGGACAATCATTCTCAATAAAACTCAACTCACGTTGAGGTCGAATCCTCGAGGAGTGAGTCTAGTCTTCAAGATCTATAGGTGTCGATAGCTTCTAAGTGTATACCCGTAGTGTAAATGAAGTAAAATATATAGATTAAATTGAGGGGATTGGTTTGGAAAGTTCTTTTATCAAAATCAAATCAAACTACCAACTTAAAGCGATGATTGTCTTTAAGATTTCAATATGAGACAAGTCTTGGGATTATGTCTTCCTAAGGGTAAATAATGCATGGGTTCAAGATAATTGAGTGCAAATTCTAGTCATCAACTACATGGGTAGGCTATGTTAGGAGTTCTTGAGTCTAATCTTTCAACCAAACCTCAAGATTTTCAGCCATGGATCCTTTCGGATACCTCATGGATGTGGCAAGCAAAAACACCTAATACCTTAATTGGGCAACCCTATTTCTAGGAAGATTCCCAAGATCTAGCTAATTTTCAACTCACCCTTATTTCTAAGATGATGAAAAGAGCATAATCTAAATCTAACTATTGTTCACTAATGCCTTGTCACCTATATCCTTCTTTCAAGGATGTTATAGGATCCAAAAGTTCACTCGCATCCCTCTTTCAAGGATGATGCAAGCTTTTGAGAATTTGGGGTTTTCACCCACAAATCTATTTTGGGAATTTGGGGTTTTCACCCAGAAATCCCAACTAAATCAAGCAAGCATTAGTGAAACCCAAAAGTAATAACCAAGAATCTGCACAAATAAACCATCACCCATACATATTTGCACCCAAATTCAACATAATCCCAAAATAAATTGCTTAGCTACTCATGAAGTTAGGTAAAAGAAATATACCAAATTAATTGTTCAATGCTTCAATTGAAATTGCAATCAAGAATAATCCAACTTCAAATACAACCAAAACTAATTAAGAAATTAACCACACTAAGTTTTTCCAATTTGGCAGGGTTTACAAAGTCTCCCTTTTCAATTTTGAAAGTAAAGAATGCCAAATAATAAAGGGTTTTTTCCTTATAAGGGATTTGGGGTCGGCTACATAAAATTACAAAATTGCCCCTCGGCATAAACCTATGATTCCGTGATCGTGACAACTTGTTTGCGATAGCGACCACCGCGACTGCTATAAGACCATCTCCATCGCAGCCACCACAATCGCCATAAGATCATCGCGACCGTTGGCATTTGACCTCGCTCGACTGACCACAATCGTGGCCATCAGACCGTGATCTTGGTAACTAAGACCATTTCCTACTCAGGGTCATCCAGCTTTTGCACTTTTCTTTTCTTGTTGATCCCTTTTAAGCTCAATTCCACTTCTTTACTTCTCATCACCTGTATACCTGGGAAATATGGAAATTAGTGCATTCAACTAATAAAGTTGTCTCAATCATACCTTTAAATCATAGTAGTGTTCACGAATTTGGATGTAAATGAGCGGTAAATTTACCACTCATCAACACCCTAACTTAAACCTTTGCTTTTCCTCAAGAAACATTACTTCTTACTTAATGAGACAATGCAAATTTAAGCCCATTTATACAACCAAATGATTAAAATGACTTCAAACTTGATTAACACAACTAATAGGTCTCAAACATGGGCAAAGCTATTCTGACAACTCCTCTCGACATGAAATATAATCTAAAAGATGCAAAGTACTTTAAAGAACTACAATGTAACAATTACTAACTCACTAGAACTGATTCTCTATCAATAGAAACTCTACTATACTCCCTTGCCTTATTTACCGATAGATGACAATTTTACCCACCTCAATTAGTCTACATGCCCCCTAATGAGAAGGAAATTCCCCCGACAAAAATTATGTACCATGCAATAAGGGATTTAAGTGCAAACACTCTCACAAAGATTCCCTCAATGCTAACAAGTATCATACCATATGCTTGCCCTTATTTTCAATCGCCACTTCAATGACTATACTTGGTTGGAGATCTCAAAGGACTTTTTGATATTGTGACTTAGGTTCGGGGAATGGTATGATATCATTTGGGAACAAAGTGAATACACCCTCCTTCAACATCTGCATCACACTATTTTAACCCAACTTTTGACCATGGACCACTTCATTTGTCTCCAAAATTTACACATGCCTACTTTTGCTACCTTGATTTACCCAATTGATTGAAAGCATTTTCTTTTGACTATTTCTTTTGCACTACATGTTATTCCTTCTTTTGATAATTCCTTTCTTTTCCACTTTTTCAGTTTCTTTCTTTTCTTAGCATCATATGAATCCACTTACATTATCATGGACCAAGGTCCTCTCTTCCAAACTTACATCCCCAACTTAGGCATCTGTCCTTAATTTTCATTTTCCAAGTTCAAGGAGGGTAAGGTTCAAACGAGGGAAAAATTTTGAATGGTTAGAGGCTTGTAATGTGGTTGCCAAAGAAAGGCTTGAAGGCTCAAAATGGGTAACTAAGGGTACTATTCCATGTATGGGTAGGCTATTTAGACTAAAGTGGGCCCCTAATGTTCACCAAAGAGGCCTAAGATCATTTCACCAACCAAGTATAATCATAATTAGCCTTGAGAGACTAACGGGACAAGTTCTAGATGATACAAGTATGCATGAGAGTTAGACAATTATGCTAACCGCACATGGTATGAAAACTTTTCAAGGAGGTTCAATTGAACTTCCTACTAGAAAAAAAAGAGAGTATTTACCAATTTCTACAAGCTAAAAACTTTGGAGTCACAAAAAGAGGTAAAGTATTGTTACAAAATTATTCACGTCAATGCACTTGGTTTTCAAAAACTTTTTGGATGGAGGGGGTGTTTTCTTCACATTTGCACCACACACATTTTGCTATTTATGGTACCGAACCAAGAAATCATCTCGCATTTCAGTTTTCATGAGGGAAAACCATATGGCTACTCAGACTTCACCATAGGTATAAAGGGCGATCCCAAATCCAAAATTCTATAGGTACTTAGATTTCCCTTGCATTTATAGCTTAGATGCTATGGGTACCCAGACTTCCCCTGCATCCATGGCTTACAACCCTATTAGGACAATTTTCCCTTAAGAATGTCATCACTCAATCTATCATAGGGAAAGGCTCGTCCGATATCACCATAAAAAATAGAGATAACTAAAGAAAAATAACAAATGAAACAAATAATTAATCCATGAAATGCGGGCACCATTAGAGTGCTCAAACATTACAACCAGAATGTAAATAATAGAGAAACATCCACAAATATCTTAATAATACAGACCCAATGAATGAATACGAAGACAGGCACCCCAACTAAAAGCTTGTAGTGACCTCACTGCATAATCAATAAAGCAAAAAGAGAGTAAAAGGGTGCTCCCTGTAACCACATCAAGAGTTATTGTCGCTCTCAGACTCAGAATTATCTCTAGCATTATACAAACTAGACCACTCAGCTAGGGCCTCATCATCACTATCCACTATGGAAGAATAAAGTCGGTCTCTGGGTTATAGGACCTTTCAAAGTCCCTTCACCTCTTTCTATATCTTGGTGAAAAACTTGTCTCTCTTCTTCTCCCTCTTTTTCATCTTCTTATGTGAGTCCCTGAGCTCTCTGTGTGACTCTACCAAAGAAGCATAGGTCCTCTCAATCCTAAAAATGGTGGCTCCCTGCGTCCTCTGATCCTTTAGGTACCTCTCATAATCAGACTACACCATATATGAATATCGGGTTGTGGAAGGCTCTCCCGACCCCTGAGGAAACTTGGACACTAGCTCCCTGATAGTCTTCATCTTGACAGAGATATCATTAATCGATCCTACTGTTATAGCCTGCATAAGTTTGTGTCCTCACATGTCGACTTGACCAAGTTGATCTTCCTCTTGTCTGGTGCTCTCTCACCCCAAATATTGAGAGAATAAATGTGGATGTTTGGTCATACCCAAGTATCTCTAGGGTACTCCTCCACCCCGGATTTTTTGCACAACTTAGTAATTAAAGAAGGGAATAAGAGATATGTACCACCATGGAACTTGAAACACTTCATGTTTGAGATCATAAGCCGATCAATATTCAAAGAAATGTTGTCTAGTATGCAAACGGCCATTTGAGTTCTCATATCTGGAAAAGTAGTCGTGTGGATACATGGAGAAACCCGGATACAAATGACGTTCAACAAAATCCTGGCCTCAACTGTGAAATCATTCATCCATATACTCCTCTTGGTAGCCGCCCAATGAACCGCCTTGTCAGGAAATAACTTCTCCACCATCCAACTCTCCGGTTCACACCCTTTTGCCTTAAATTGTTCCATGTCTGGATTCGATAGCCAATATAGGTCATTTATCTGTGCAGCTCCAAAGTTTACTTATTTTCCTTAAATCCTGATGACTGGGTCTGAGAGAGATACCATGTTAAGGTTAGCATGGAATTTTCTCACCCATTCCTTATTTTCCCAATAAGGATCCGAGGTAAAATACCTCTACCTAGTGGCTATGAGTCTGTCATGGAATGTCGAAAGATTTTTCGAAACCTTTTCCAAACATATGCCCCTCTACAGAAGTAGCTTTGTCTTTAGGAGATCACCGTAGTATAGGTTGCAACATTCAGAGGCCATGAAACAGACTTGGTCATAATCTCTTATGATGTAAACCTAGAAAACCTGAGAACAACACAACAACTCTTATCATTAATATATTTATGCAAGAATTATACTATGTTGTCCAATTAAGCTCATGGGGTGGTTACTTGCTGGTTTTTGGGCAAGAATTGAAAGTGCACGATTTTTAGTCCAGGCTGGAAATCAGCCTCAGATATGGTGATCGTGGATAACTAACCACAATTCGATGATCCCGATCATGGTATAAGATACAAGACCAGGCCAAATTTTCAAAAACTCAAATGTCCAATTTCTAGGCCAAATCATGTTCCAAAGAAGGAATTAACAATAAGAACATTGATCAAGGTTCCTAGGTACTTGATCATGCCTTTAGGATGTGAAAACAACTAGCTATGAATTCATTTGGGAATTTGATCGAGAACTTGGTGTGCACTCTATATTTCTCTCAATTTTGAATGCAATTTGGGTACTCAAGACTTCTCCAAATGTGTGCACACCATTCACAATAGCGAACCACCACACAAGTACAATTAAGAAAAGATTTACCAATGAAAATCACAATTCTAGGCCATCCCTAATACATGCATTCTAAGGCCTACCTAAAAGAAATTAAAGATAGAATTCAAAGCACATGCCGGATTGAGAATGCAATATAGATGCTCCAATGCTTTTGGGATGCTCAATATGTAATCACAAAGGGTGCAATTTGTGAGAAATTTGAAGAGGGAATGTGAGGGAAATGGGCAGTCGGATGGTCTCTTAACACAGTCAGTACTGTGATTGAGGTTAAAGTTTCACAATTGTGGTCACACGATCACCACAATTGCTGTAACTACGACCATTTTTGGTCCTCTGTTTTTCCCTGCTCAGTCCACTGCACAAAAATTTCACACTTTCCCCTTCTCAAACTCATTCAAAACACTCAATAGTGCCACAAATGCATGGATTAATCAATAATAAAATTAAAATCTACTCTTCTAAATCAAAACAAAGGATACGAGCCACTTTCGTGGAATTTGTGGCTTGCCTCCCATATAACGCCTTATTTATCATTGTGGCACAACGTTCTTCATCTTTTCAAATTGTATCCTCAAGGGACCCATCATTCACCTCTTTATCCACAACATCAATAACTGACACCACTTGAAGTTCCATAAGTTGTTTTTCTATTTTGCACACCCAAAAAGGCACTTCATCATTATGAACTCGAAATTATTTTTTTCTAACTCCAAATCATTGATAGCTCTTCTGTTTGCAAGGAAAGGTCATCCAAGGATAATGGGTATCTCTTTGTCAATTTCATAATCAATCACCGCAAAATCCACTTGAAGGATGAATCAGTCCACCTTCACCAAAACATCAAACAAAACTCCAACCGATCTCTTGATAGACTAGTCTGCTATCAAAAGCCTAATTGTTGTTGGTGTAGAAGTGACCAAACCAAGTTTTGGATAGATCGCATAGGGAATGATATTGATACACCAAGGTCACACAAATCTTTTTTGAACTTGTGTGTCCCTCTGGTGCATGGAATTGTAAAGGAATCGGGAGCTTCTTTCTTCTCCATAATTATCCTAGTCATGATAGCACTACACCCATGAGTTTATTCAATGGTGTCATCCACAACAATCCTATTTTTTAACGTCAACTTTTTCATAAGCTTAGTGTACTTCGAGATCTCTTGAATTGCCTCTAGAAATGGGATATTAATTCATAGATTGCTAAGCTTAGCAAGTAACATTTTGAATTTAGCATTGTCCTCATTTTTTTGAGCCTTTGAGGGAATAGAGGGGGAAACTTCATAGTAGGCAATATATCACTTTGCAATTCATCATTCTCAACTACCTTTGGACCTCTCTCTTCATCATCCACTTCTTCACTTCACATTATTTTTTTTTAATTCCCTTTTTGAGAATTCGGAGCCTCCTCATTCGAATTATTCACACGCTTCTTCTTCATATTTTTTTGTTCAATATTGGTCTATTTCTTAACTTCCACCAAAATATCACCAAGTTTTTTTCCACTCCTAGTGACAATTGCCAACACTTGAGCATCATTTTTTGGATTCACGATGGTATCACAAGAAAGGCCTCCTTTTTGTCTAGCATTAAGTTGAGTGGAGATTTGACTGATTAAGTCTCTAATTACTTTATTGAGGAAGAATGTGATACAAGTGTTTGGTTGATTTGCAAAAATTCGCCTTTCAATTCTCAGACCATCTTATCTGTCCCCTCTACTTTAATCAAGATCCTTGCCAACACATCCTCAATCTTAGATTTATCGAAATCAATGGGATTCGCTTCTTTGCCTTTTGCTCAGTCATGGGGATAAAAATATTGATCATATTCGCTTTCCTTGATTCTCCAATCATGATCTCTATCCCTATTATGCCAATCCTACTCTCTTTCATGATCTATCCAACCTTGGTTCCCATCTTGCCTTTTATAGGGTAGGCGAGAACCCACCAGATAGTTAGCTAAATACTAAATTTCTTCATCAAGCCTTTTGGATTCTTCTTCATCATATCCCTTGGATGCCACTACATTTTTTATTTTTGTGGGTGCACCCATGAAATGTTTCGTTAGAAACTCTAATTGTGTCATTATTTTTGCCATGTTCTTCTCACTTTATTCATCTCTATTCCTTTGCTCCTTATCAATATAAGAGGTGTTAGGAGACCCTTTATCTACCTCGTTGTCTCAGGTATGCCATCCCCAATTTTGCTTGGTGACTTCCTCAAGAAATTTTGCAGCCATATTATAAGACAACTTCACAACTGAACCCCCGACCAAATTATCCACCATAATTTTGTTTAGATGATCCAAAGCCCAGTAGAATATTGGAGAAGCATTTTTTCCAGGACCTCATGGTTGGGACATTGCATGAGATTTCCATTAAATCTCTCCCATAACTTGTATAGAGGATCTCCATTCAATTTAGGAAAGTTCCTGATTTCATCATGAAATTACAACATCTTGAATGGTGGGAAGTACCGGTCTAAGAGTGCAATGGTAAGTTCATCCCATGATATGGTTGACCCAGTTAGAAGAGATCGAAGCTACAATGCTGCCTCACTTGTTAGAGAAAACAAAAGAAGGCTTAATAGGATGGACTCTTGTGATATGTGAGCGATATCGAATGGGTCACAAATTTCTGCAAAATTCTTCAAATGCAATTTTGGGTCCTCATGAGCTTGAACCTCCAAAAGACTCTTCATTTGAAGCATATGAAACATAACACTTGTTACGTAAAATACCCCACTCCTTTGATTAGATGGGATATGGCTAGGATTCATATGCCCTACATCACAGAGTTGCTCATGATCATCAAGGGGACCATCAAAAGTCCCAACATTACTTGCATAGTCACTCATGGTGTCGTGGACACTATTGAAATCACCTACAAATAAATAAAAACAACAAAAACAACAAACAAAGTAAATCAAAATCACCACAGGTATACCCAAAGAAATAATCAACACCGTACAAGTGAAAACTAAGTCTCACTCCCTATCAACAATGCTATTTTGATAACGATCACCTATACCGTAGTTTTGATATAGGGCGATCATTGTCAATGAAGATCAACTCACATTAAGGTCGAATCCTCAAGGAGTGAGTCTAGTCTTTGATACCTATAGGTGTCGATAGCTTCTAAGTGTATGCCCATAGTATAAAAAAAGTAAAATACATAAATTAAAATGGATGGGATTGGTTTGGAAATTTCTTTTATCAAAATCAAATCAAACTACCTACTTAAAGCGACGATTGTGGTTAAGATTTAAATATGAGACAAGTCTTGGGATTATGTCTTCCTAGGGAAAAATAATGCATGGGTTCATGATAATTGAGTGCAAATACTAGTCATCAACTACATGGGTTGGATTAGGAGTTCTTGAGGCTAATCTTTCAACCAAACCTCAAGATTATCACCCATGGATCCTTTTGGATACCTCATGGACGTGGCAAGAAAAATCACCTAATACCTCAATTGGGCATCCCTATTTCTAGGAAGATGCCCAAGATCTAGCTAATTTTCAACTCACCCTTATTTCTAAGATAATGAAAAGAGCATAATCTAAATCTAACTATTGTTCACTAATGCCTCGTCACCCATATCCTTCTTTCAAGGATGATTTAAGATTCAAAAGTTCACCCACATCCCTCTTTCAATGATGATGCGAGCTTTTGAGAATTTGGGGTTTTCACCCATAAATTCATTTTTTGAATTTGGGGTTTTCACCCACAAATCCTAACTAAATTAAGTAAGCATTAGTAAAACCCATAAGTAATAACCAAGAATCTACACCAATAAATCACAACCCACTCATATTTGCAACCTAATTCAACATAATCCCAAGATAAATTATTTAGCTACTCATGAAGTTAGGTAAAAGAAATATACCAAATTAATTGTTCAATGCTTCCATTTAAATTGCAATCAAGAGTAATCCAACTTCAATTACAACTAAAACTAATAGGTAAATTAACCACACTAAGTTTCCCTAATTTGGTAGGGTTACAAAGTCACCTTTTTCAATTCTGAAGATGAATGCCAAATAATAAAGGGTTTTTGCCTTATATAGGATTTGGGGTCGGCTACAAAAAATTACATAATTTCCCCTTGGCATAAACCCATGATGTCGTGATCGCAACAGCTTATCTGCGTTCGCGGCCACCGTGACCTCCATAAGATCATCGCGATCGCTGGTGTTTGACCTAGCTTGACTGACTGTAATTGGGGCCCTCAAACTATGATGGTAACTGAGACCATTTACTACTTAGGGTCTTCCACTTTTGTACTTTGATTCTCCTATTGATACCTTTTAAGCTTAATTCCACTTATTTCCTCCTTATCACTTGTATACCTTTAAAATATGGAAATTAGTACATTCAACTAATAAAGTAGTCTCAATCATACTTTTAAATCAAAGTAGTGTGCATGAATTTCAATGTAAATGAGTGGTAAATTTACCACTCCTCAGCTGCGAGAATGAATTTTGACTGAGGCTCATGAGTCTAGATATACAATTCATCCGGGTTTGACTAAAATATATTATGACTTGAAGGAAATCTACTGGTGGAATAATATGAAGATGAATATGGAAATTTTTTCTGCTAAGTGTATGGTTTGCTAGCAAGTCAAGGTAGAACATTTAAGGCCTGGTGACATATCTCAAAAGATAGAGTTGCCCATGTAGAAGTGGGAGATGATTAATATAGATTGCATTACTGTAACACCCTCACAATTTTGAGTATTTTTTTGGGCCTTCCCATGCTCGAAATATCAATTTTTGACTCAAATTATGTTTGGAGATGTTAAAATGGGTAACTCAGAAGAGTTTTTGAATTTTCAAATAGGGTTTGAGACAGTTTTAGGTCATGGAGGAAGTTATCCTCCGTGATATCCCCATGTCACAGAGGCTAGTATTCATGATAGACTCTGTGTCACGGAGGTTGGGTCTCCGTGATAGGGTCCGCGACACAGAGGCTAGCCCCTGCGATGAGCTCCATGCCATAGACCTATGTTATTTTTGGGTTGTCTTGCTATTTTAGATGGGATAAGGGGTAGTAATGTCCTTTAATTCATACACGACTTTTAAACATCATTAGGGCTTATTTTCATCAGTTTTCATCCTACAAAGTTCATTTATATTGATCTCAACCACTCTCTCCTAAAATCCCCTTTTCAAGTTAAGACTAGGGCTCTAAGAGATGTTCATCTAGGGTCCAAAGGGTGTAGCCTTCTTCCAATTCTCTTGAGTTTAAGGAATGTACCTCTTTCCCCTGAACTTGTATTTTCTTAATGTCATTATTTAGCTATTAATGCATGGTTTTGATTTGGAAAATGATATAGTTGAGGGCTTTTTTACATGGTTGTTTAATTAATTGATTTTCCATGGTTATTTATGCAACTTTCATGTTTTACTTATGATTTGAACATTGTGGGATGCACAAGGAGGGTAAAGGGATTTTGGGGTACAATGATTTCCCCCAAATTACTTGGTTACGATTTCAGAAAATTATGTGCCCTCAACCTATTTGTGAAATTGATAATGAATATGATTTTATCACTTAGTTTGTTCTATCCACCTATGTAATTGCATGATTTAAAAGGTTTGAATAATGAACATGGATATTAAAATCCTTGTTGGCTATATATTAATTTAATGAATAACAAGGGGATCGAGGCATTCTCCCAAATTAATATGATTGTTATGGCATAGAGATAAGCTTGCAAGTGGAAAGGTATGATTATACCCATGTGTGCCTTAATGATTGGTTCATTGAATAATAAATGGGTTATGTGAAACTTGTTTTAAACTGAGTTTAAAAACGGTTATGTAGCTAAGCCATGAAGGTGTGGGTCTTGGATGATTTGTACCAAAAACTCGTGTTTGCCAACATGAGGTTTGGTCTTGATGATGTGTGTGCATGGTTCACACTATTTAGGTATAACTGTATCTTGTATTGATGTGGGTTTGGGGTATTGCCTAGTCTTCCTCGATACCTCTAATTCGTATGGCTAAAATACACATTGGGGCCCCTTTCAGCAGTGGGAGATGAACCTATATATCCTGTGGGTTCCTTCTTTTGACGATTAAGCTACATAGTCTAGGTTAAAGTTTTGAAGTGCATGCTAAGCCTTATTTCCTATCTCAAAATGTGATTGGTTGTGTGCATGAGTTTTGACTGGTTTTGAATTATTATGCATGGCATTATTTATTCCTTTATCCCTGAGATACATGCTATCACTCCAACCACTAACCATCTTCAGACGTTGTATCCCCATGCAATGCAGGAACTGGCCATACTTCTAATCCTTCTGGACAATAATTAGGTATTTTTGGTTAGTTTGGGAGTTGACTTGAGGTGGTGAGCTTTCATCCTTTGGAAGGCTTCATTTCTTGTTTGGTTTCTTATGTCATCGACTTTATTTCATATTTGTTTGGGCTATGGTCGGGGGTATTTCTCGATATTTTATTGGTACCCAATTTTGTTAGAGGCTTTATGGATACCGTGGATATGGGTATTGTGGATTATTTCAGACTTTGATTTTATATAGCCTTTGAGTTTATCTTTCATATCTTGCTTTATATTAGTATCCATCCGCTACTAGGTGTCATAGTTATATTAGAATAGGCTCAGAGGGCAATCTCCGATCCTCGGTAGACTTGAGATGCCTATCGCGACGAGGCCCTAGTTTGGGTTATGACAAAGTTGGTATCACAACATAGGTTTTAGTATCATGGGGTGTCCACAAAGCCGTATCGAGTAGAGTCTCTTGTATGGGTGTGTAGTGCGCTACACTTATAAAGGAGAGGCTACGAGGCATTTAGGAATATTTTCTTTTCTTATTGTCTATTTTTGGTCTATAGTGTCTAAGCTCTTGAATCTTTCTAATGTCCATTTATTCACCTTTCAAATCATGCATCCCAAATGATTTGACATTCGTAGAGACTCTTCTATTCCAACTAGGGATAATGTGGACATATTTTGTCCTACTCCTAGGGTATAGACCCAGTCTAGGGTCGCTGCTTATGATTATTTTTATGGAATTCCACCTGTCTCCACTGATCTTTCTCCAGCTAGTAGTACTTAAACTCATCCACCTCAGGTAGAAATTACTAATGCTGAGTTTTGCAAATATATTCATCTATTAACCCAATTGGTGACATCTCAGTCATGTCAGATGAGTTCTGCTAGTATTTTCGTGAGTTCTTCTGAGGCCGCTAGAGTTGGCTAGTTTATTAGGTTGAGCCTTCCTACTTTCATGGGTACTAAGGTTGAGGAGGATCCTCAGAGTTTTATAGTTGAGATAGAGAATATCTTTAGAGTTATGCATACTACTAAGATAGAGGGTGTAGAATTCACTGCTTATTAGTTGAAGGATGTAATGTACCAATGGTATAAAGAGTAGGAGTGTCTTAGGGGAGATAGTGCTGAGTCTGCTTTATGGGATAACTTCTCTAGTGCTTTTCTTGACCCTTATTTTCTTAGGAGTTGAGAAAGGAAAAAGTGGAGGAGTTTGTGAACTTGAAACAAGGCAGTATGACAGTAAAAGAGTATGCCTTGAACTTCCACTAGTTGACTTGATATGATCCCAAGCTAGTGTCTAGCATGAGGGTTAGAATGATGAAATTTGTTTTTGCTTTGTCTCATAAGTTGATTTTGGAGAGAAAATTGCCTTTTTGAACAAGGATATAGACATCTCTAGACTAGTAGTGTATATGCAATAGGTTGTGAAGGAGGAGAAGAAGCAAAAGGATATAGGGGATAGGCAGAGTAAAAAGTTTCGCATTTAGATCAGGGTAAAGGTCAACAATAGAGTGGTAGGGATGGGGGTAAGTGGTCTAAAAAGAAGTGGGACAACTCTGTTATTATTCGATGGATAGTGCTCCTTATCCAAAGTCATTCGAGTATCGTTGTTTTTAGAGTGGTGATGGTTATCGGGTGCAGGGTTTCTAATTTTAAGCTAGTGGGGCCCAATTATCTCTACTATATCCCCCTTGCCAAATTTTTGGGTGGTTGAACCATAATTTTTGTGATGAGGGGAGGAATAAGTGTTTTATATGTCACTAGCCTAACCATATTTCAAGGAACTTTCTTTTAGGAGAGGTTTCTATGGGGGAAAATAAGGTTCCTATTGCCTCTTCATCAGCTCCTGCACCAAAGGGTGCCATCCCTAGCTCCGACACTAGTCGAAACCATCTTTATCCTCTTACTACCCATCATAAATCTGAGGCATCACATGATGTCGTCACTGGTATGTTGAAAATTTTCTCTCATGATGCATATTGCTTGCTTGATCTGGGGTTTACTCTTTCCTATGAGACCCTATTTATGGTTGTGCATTTTGGTTTTGGTCTTGAGTGTATTTCATACCCTTTTTCTATTTCTACCCCAGTGGGTAACTCTGTGGTTGCCAGTAGAGTCTATAGGGGTTGTGTGGTATTCGTTGGCGGCAGAGATACTTTGGTGGATCAATTTGAGTTAGACATAATAAATTTTGATGTTATTCTAGGGATGGACTGGTTACATTCATGATATGCCTCTTTAGATTGTTGGACTCATAAGGTCATCTTATAATTTCCTAATGAGCTAATTATTGAGTAGGAAGGGAGTTCCTTAGTGCCTAAGGGAGGTTCATATCATATCTGAGAGCCCAGACATTAATTTTCAAGGGGTGTCTTTATCATTTGGTCCCCATTAAAGATTCTAACTCGAAATGTCCTTCTTTACAATCTGTTCCTATGGTTAGTTAATTTTTCAAGATCTTCCCTAATGATCTTCCTGGTGTTCCTCCCAATAGGGAAATTGATTTTGGGATTGATCTTATTCTAGACACTCGTCCTATCTCTATCCCTCCCTATAGAATGGCTTCGGCTGAGTTGAAGGAGCTTAAGGATCAGTTGAAGGATCATCTTGACAAGGTTTTTATTTTCCCTAGTGTGTCACCATGGAGTGCTCCTGTTCTTTTCGTGTGTAAGAAGGATGGTTCCCGTATTAATTACCGATAATTAAATATGTTGACGGTAAAGAATAAGTATCCTCTTCCGAGAATAGATGATTTGCTTGACTAGATTCAGGGTGCTAAGTATTTCTCTAAGATTGACCTCCGTTAGAGATATCATCAGTTAAAGATTAGGGAGGAGAACATCCATAAGACCACCTTTCGCATTGGTATGGATATTTTGAATTCTTGGTTATGTCTTTTGGTTTGACCAATGCCCCGATGGCATTTATGGATCTCATGAACTGGGTGTTACATCAGGTTTTGGATTTATTTGTAATTATATTTACTGATGATATTTTGGTGTATTCAAAGAGTGAGGTAGATCATGCCAATCATCTTTGTGTTGTGTTGTAGACCCTAAGAGACCAATAAATGTATGCTAAGTTATCTAAGTGTGAATTTATATTGAATGTTGTTACTTTTATGGTTTATGTTATTTCTAGTGAAGTGATCACGGTGGATCCTCAAAAGGTTGTGGTGGTTAAAAAGTGGCCTAGACCCACAACTCCAACTGATATTAAGAGCTTGATATGTTTAGCAAGTTATTATAGGAGATTTATGGAGAGCTTTTCAATGATTGTTGCCCCTTTGACTAGGTTAACTTAGAAGAAGGTAAAGTTTCTCTGGTTCGATGCTTATGAGGGGAGTTTTGAGAAGCTAAAAGATAAATTAACTTCTGCTCCGATTTTGACCCTACCCGAGGGTAGTGATGGCTTCATGATTTTTTATGATGCATCCCGAGTGGGACTCGATTATGCATTGATACAACATGGTAAGGTGGTAGCATATACTTCTAGGTATTTTAAAGTACATGAGAGAAATTATCCAACTCATGATTTGGAGTTGTTAGTTGTGGTGTTTGCATTGAAGATTTGGTGGCATTATCTATTTGGGGTTCATGTCGACATCTTTTTAGATCATAAGATCCTACAATATGTGTTCACCCAGAAGGATTTGAATCTCAGGCAATAGAGATGGATTGAGTTGCTCAAGTACTACGACATGAGTCTTTACTATCACCTAAGTAAATATTACATGGTTGTTGATGCTCTTAGAAGGTTATCTATGGGGATTTTGTTCGATGTGGATGAGGAAAAGTGACACTTGGTGAGGGATCTTCATCGCTTGGTTAATCATAGAGTTCATCTCTTAAATTCTGAGGATGGTAGTGTGTTCGTCCAAGAGGTGGCGAAGTCATCTCTTGGTGCTGAGGTAAAGAAGAAGCAGGTGATGGATCTCTTATCTTGATGCAAATAAACAATGATGTGGGTAATCATAAGGTGATAACTTTTGAGATTGGCGGTGATGGTATCTTGAGGTACCAAAGATAAGTTGTGTATTCCCGATGTGGATGGGCTGTGAGGTAGAATTGTAGCCGCAGCTCATAAGTCACATTATTCGGTTCATCCTAGTTCGATGAAGATGTATTATGACCTTAAGGAGATTTATTGGTAGAATAACATGAAGAGGGATATGGAAAATTTTATGGTTAAGTGTGTGGTGTGTCAACAAGTGGAGGTGGAGCACTTGAGGCCTAGTGGGTTATCCCAAGAAATTGAGTTGCCGGTATAGAAGTGGGAAGTGATAAATATATATTTTGTCACTGGTCTTCCATGGTCTCAGAACCAGTTTGATACTATTTGGGTCATCATGGATAGGATGACTAAGTCTGCTCACTTCTTGCCGGTGAGGACTAACTATTCTGCTGAGGCCTATGCAAGGTTTTTTATTCAGGAGATCGTGAGGTTGTGTGGTGCTAAAGTTTTTATTATTTTGGATCATGGCACTCAGTTCTCATCCCATTTTTGGCGGGCGTTTCATTGAGGTTTGGGGACTAAGGTGACCCTAAGTACCACTTTCCACCCGCAGATGGATGGACAAACATAAAGGACTATTCAAACTTTTGAGGATATCCTTTGAGCTTGTGTGATTAACTTTGGTGGTAGTTGGGTTGACCATTTTCCTCTTGTAGAGTTTGCGTACAATAATAACTATCTCTCTAGCATTGGTATGGCTCCGTTTGAAGCATTATATGGTAGGAGCTATAGATCTCCTGCTCGGTGGTTCAAAGTTGGAGATGCAAAGTTGTTCGGTCCTAATTTAGTCCATCAAGCTATGGAAAAGGTGAAGGTGATTTGGGATAGATTTAAGATTGCCTAAAGTTGCCAAAAGTCTATGCGGATGTGAGGCGGAGAGAGTTGGGGTTCAGTAAAAGTGATTGGGTATTCCAGAAGGTGTCTTCTAAGGTGGGAGTGATGTATTTTGGAAAGAAGGGAAAGCTTAGTCCTCATTATGTTGGTCCTTATTTGATTCTTAAGAGAGTGGGAAATGTTGCATATGAGTTAGAGTTACTACAAGTTTGGTAACTATACACCCTGTGTTTCATGTGTCCATGTTGAGGAAATGCATAGACGATCCTTCCTTAGTGGTGCCTATTGAGAATATTGGTGTCTCGAATTCCTTGTCTTACGAAGAGTTCCTGATAGAAATCTTGGATAGGCAAGTTCGTAGGTTACGGACTAAAGATGTAGCATTGGTAAAAGTCCTTTGGAGGAACCATAAGGTGGAAGAAGCCACTTGGGAAGCGGAAGAGGATATGAACGCTAAGTATCGATTTCTATTCCATGTGACGAATGAAGAAGCTTAAGGTATGAATTCCATTCTTACTTGTTATTATCCATGTTTATACTTTGATTATGGTATATTTTAGTCATTTTTATGCAAAACATGTCCTAGACCATTATTAGAGGATGAATGATCCTATGGGGAGAATAATGTAACACCCTCACAATTTTGAGTATTTTATTTTTGGCCTTCCCATTCTCGAAATATTAATTTTTGACTCAAATCATGTTTGGGGATGTTCAAAAGGGTAACCAAAAAGAGTTTTGGAATTTTTGAATGGGGTTTGAGGTAGTTTTGGGTCATAGAGGCAGTGAGCCTTTGATATAGCCCTGTGTCATGGAGGCTAGTTGATGTGGCATGGAAACATGACACTTTCGATGCCTAAAATTGCGAATTTATGCTTAAACTTAGGATATTTTATTAGATATGATACACTTTGGTGTGATTTGCAGGTAAAACAGGTCTATACCAATATTTGAACAAAAAGAGAACAAAAAAACCTGAAAAAGACCAACTCTGATCAGTATACGAGTCAGCTCCTAAGTCGTAACCATCTAATACAACTCGTATGTTGAATCGTATGAGTAACAGAACTAAAAGACAAATAAAGGAGCCAAGTATGAGGAAGATATGACTCAAGTATCCTAGTCGTAAGCAAGGATATGTGTCGTACACATAAGTCGTAAGCATAACAGAACCTGAGCTATCATCCAAGAGTTGAAGTGTCAAAGGAATATGAGTCGGAAGCCTGAGTATGACTTTTATTGGTATGTCGTATGAAAACCAGTGTTCAAAGTTAGGAAAGACTGAAGTCCCAGGTGGATACGAGTAAAGGACACGATTTGTACACTTAGGTACAACTCGTACAGAGATGTCGTATGTTGAACAAAAAGTTGAAGTCATGGGAAGATCAGACACTGGAACGAATAAGATAAGGCAATGTACGACTTGTATTGAGCCAATAGGAGTGAAGACCGAGTCATACCGACTGCTGACTTAACTTTACCATTCCTATTTTTAATATGATTTTTATGATATTTTGAGATATTATAAATACCCTAGGGTTTATCTTTTATTAGGTTACACTCTTGAACGTTCCTTTACATGCTTTTACATAATATTACAATACTTTTAAAATTGCTCTTGAGATTTTAGGGTTGATACAATTAAAGACTTTGGAGTTTATTCATCTTATTCTTGTGTAATCGATTTTATGTGTTCTTCATTGATAATCATGATTTCTTGTACAAACATAAGCATATATTCTCCTTAGCTAGGGTTGTAGGAACCCTGGTGGATTAGATAGGTAGAGAAAGTGTGAGACTCAATTGTTCTAGGGTTTCTACATGTATCTTAATTCTTCTTCACAATAATTAATCTCATAGTAACTGCAAACACTTGAGATAGCCTGTATTCGCATACATTTGATAACCAAGAAGATTGTGATTGGGAAAAGAATATCAAGATAGTGGTTTGAGATTTCTACCTCCATCTTTTTGTCCCCGTATCTCATCTTATCACTTGATCCTACCCCGAAAAGTGTAGCTGAGGCCGTAGCAAGGGAAATAAGGAAACACCCTGAGACATCTGGTAAAGGGTGAAATTTATCTTCGAGGTTACTTAGCAGTTGATAAGACTTATCTTGTAGGATTTGCATGCAGAACAAAAGAATAATTGGGTTGATCACGAGAAATTTGAGCAGTTGAGAAGCCAGGGGAAAACATACCTAGTGTTCATCTCATATTGATTACAACTTAACAACTCTCAAGATTTGGTTACTACTTATAATTAATACTACAAATACCCCCATTTACTTTTCTATACTGCTCATGGATTGCATCAAAGCAAGCAACTATTCACGTTTTCCTTGTGGGATTGACCCCAACCTTATTGGGTTATTATATTTGCAATCGACCGCATTATACTTCTAATTGGAGTGTAGTTTTGGGTAACATTAAATTTTGGTGCCATTTGTCAGGGACGACAGTTGAGTAGTGAATTGAATTGGTGAAGTTTGCTGGTTTTTAATTTTTATTTTTTGCTTTGGCATACGTCAATATATGCCAAGTACTAGGAGTAGAGGCAATCCCTTGCTCCCGTTTGATCCAAAAATAGATAGAAGCCTTTAAACTCCAAGAAGGATATCAAGACAAATTCATAAAGTGGTTTAAGATCCCCTACCTGCAGATCCAAATGCGATACTCCCGCATGCTCTATTAGATCCGTAAAATATTGCAGACTTAAAGACACAACAACTATTGGGGCAAGAACATAGGGAAGTTGATGAAGCCATACTTGCTGTAGAGGCAGCAGTAGCTCAAGAAGGATGACTAGTACGATCGAGGCTTCAGCTAATACACCTTCTCAGTAGGAGCCCAAGATATCTAGCAACTATTGGTGAGCTTCAGATTGATTCGGGTCTTTCTGAGCCAGTTATATGTTTTGGTATGGTAAAATAGTTAAGAATGAGACAGGGGTTTGTCCCGACCATAACTAAGTCTATATATCTTTTATAGGCTTTGTAGACCAATGTAAAGTTAAGCATGATAGTATTTTATCTTTTAGATGTTATGTCCCCAACAGCCAAGTCTTGTATATATAGTTTTGGGTTTGTTGTTTATTTTTTATCGATGCATTATATCTATGTATGCCAGAACCTGTAGTTATCATAATTACATGTATGAGAAGGTTAAGGTTATGGGTTGGTGCTCTCAGGACTTTATGACAATGGGTGCCTGTCCACGCTAATAGGATTTGAGGCATGACAAAGATGTATAGAGACTTAAGACAACATTATTGGTGGAGTGGAATGAATAGAGATGTGCTGAATTTTGTAGAACATTTGCTATGTTGTCATCAGGTGAAGGCTGACCATCAATGATCGGGTAGATTGATTCAGAGGTTGCCCATTCCCGAGTGGAAGTGGGAGCGAATTACCATGGACTTTATAGTTGTTCGCTTTGAACTTCCTATGGTTTGGATGGTATTTTGGTTACTTTGGATTAGTTGACCAAGTCAACATAATTCATTCCTATCCAGATGTCTTTTAGCACCGAGAGGTTATTCCGTATCTATGTGCATGAGATATCCCATCTACTAGTGTGCCTATATCTAATATTTCAGACCAAGGCTCTATGTTCACTTCTAGATTTTGGAGATATTTCCTGGAGGAGTTGGGTACTAAAGTGAACCTTAGCATCGCCTTCCACCCGTAGACTGATAGCCAGTCAGAGAGGACTATTTAAGTTCTTGAGGATATGCTCCGAGCCTATGTTATGGATTATGAAGGTCACTGGACTAGCACTTAGCCTTGGTAGAGTTTTCATATAATAATAATTACTAGTCGAGTATTGAGATAACGCCTTTTGAGGCTTTTTAAGGTAGGTGATGTCGTTTCTCAATCGAATGGATTAAGACTTCTGAGGTTACTCCCTATTGTACTGATTTGCTTTAGGAGTCGTTGGATAGAGTCAGGGTGATTCAAGACAAATTTAGAGTAGCACGGAGTATAAAAAAGGCTTATGCAGATCGTAGCCTTCGTGCCTTGAGATTTGGAGTTGGTGATTGGGTATTCCTTCATATATTATCGATGAAGTATGTGATGAGGTTTGGGATAAAGAGCAATCTTAGCCATAACAACATTAGACCCATCGAGATTCTTTGTACAACGGGGGAGGTGGCTAATGAGTTAGACTTACCCATATATTTTTCTTTTGTCCATCCAGTTTTCCATGTTTCCATATTATGGCGATACATTCCCGATCCATCTCATGTGCTTAAATGGGATTCAGTCCATTTGGATGAGTGATTGACGTTCGTAGAGGTGCCTCTGCTCATTTTGGCTAGTGATGTCAGGTGGTTATGCACGTGGGAAATTCCTATAGTTAAGGTTTAGTGAAGGCACCACCCAGTGAAGAAGGCTACTTGGAAGATTGAGAGCGAGATGCGGATGCTGTATCCTCACCTGTTTGAGGCTTCAGGTGTATCCTATTCCATTACTTTCAAGGAAGAAAGTTCATTTAGTTGTGGATATAGAAATGACCTTTCAGGTTCTGTATTTGTGCCTATTTTTGTTGTTAGAGCTTTCTTATAGCTGGCCCAAGTCATTTATAACTTGTTGGGATTGGCTATTTGATTTTCATGTAGTTCTTTAGGTTTTTAGATCCAATTCCCTATTTCAAAGTCTTTGTTGGTTCAAATTATCTGTTGGTGAAAACTTTAGTCAATGGCCTTGTATGACAATTCTGACTATTCCAATAGCTACAGAATATTGAATTTAGGCTAGGTGGACCATCGGTTTGGGTCTCGAGATACCCGAGCTCATTTTGAGCTATTGGTCAGAAGTTAAGAAAATTGTAATTTTGGTGTGTGACCCACTTTTCATCGAAATGACCTCGAATGAAAATTCCAACTGTGCCATTGATTCTAAAACATTGAATTTGATCGGATAACATAGATTATTTGCATACTTGAGATTTCGAATGAATCTTGAGGGGTTGGCGAAGACTTGGATATTTTAGTTGGTACTGGTGCACTCACGTATGCGAGTCCTCGATCTCTTAGGGGATCAGCCAACCAACAACAAGTGTCACATAGGTGACAATCTTCTTGTGTAAGCAACATCCTCAGTAGTGATGCAAGAGTCACATACACCACTGCTGAGTATCACATAAGTAATACGGTGACTAGCGGGTAGGTATTACATATGTAATCAACAGATCATGTATGCGATATCCATGTACCTGGGAAGGGTATAAATACCCCTTTCAGCCTGTTTTCCACCATTTATCATGTATATCTAAGGTTTTTAAGCCCTAAAAATTTGGAAACCTTTGGAATAGCATTGTGAGTGCTTTTGGGAGCTTTAATAAAGACTAATTACGCAAATCTACTTCAAACATGAGGTAAGATTCATTCATTCTCATGGTTAATTTTCCTATTCTCATATAAACATCCCAAAAGCTTGGTGACTTTTTTTTAGCACCAATTAACTCGGAATTCACCTATTTTAGGGTAAATTTCCTTAAGCATAGGGGGACGTATGTTGGTTTTGGAAATGTGATTTTCATAAATGGGCCCCACAAGGGATTTCTGCATAGTTTTAGACCCAAAGCACAATAGTGCAATATAGGTATCATTGGTCTTATTTCGATGAGTAGATTATGATTTTGATAGCCTGGCCCTTTGCAAAAGCTTATTGGAAGGGAAAATATATGATTTAGCGAATTTTTTAAGCTTTCTTTGGCGTTCAGGTAGGCTAGTTTTTTCCTTCCTTATAGATTGATCTATTTCATAGTATTATTATGATATTATGTTATATTTGGGATGGGTTTTAGGTATTGGTGATACAACTAACATTACTTGGGTTAGTTTGATCGTTTAGGCTATCCGAAAGCCATAATCTGGGCATGGCTGGCTTAGGTTCTTAGTTACTTGGTAGAATTTCTATCTTAGGGATAATTAAGAATTTCTTAACATCTAAAAGTGGATTTAGATACCTTCTTCTAGTCCGTGGTAGAGTTACCTTATAATGGATTCTGGGATTAGAAGTGGGCCCTTTCGACCCTCCTTAGGCCAAGACTTGAACTGGTTTTTGTTGACCTTTATACACTCATTATACATTTTGAAAATCTTATTATGAGGCTTAATAAGACTAGATACTTAATAGTCATGATGTTTTTATAATGGGAGTTGATGCTAATTATGGTAAAACCCGATAGTTATGATACTGATGATATGAATACCAGTTCAAGTCTAGCTATTGATTTTGATATTAAAGATATATGTACCAATTTGATTCTAGCAATTGATTTTGATGATATATTTACTAGTTTGAGTCTAATAATTGATTATGATAGTGATGATAAATTTACTGATTTTAGTGCTGCAATTAATAAACACCAATTAGTCCATAAGGGAAGTGGTTCATAGTGTGACATATTGCAAATGGGTTCTTGGTGATAGCATGAAGGTTGAAAAATTATGGATTCACGGGTATATGTGTTATATATTTCATTGATTGTACTCTTCAGGCTTATGGGAGCCTAGTAGGGTTTTTTTTTTTTTTTTTTTGTATTTATTGGCTTATAAGGGCCAATTTTGTAGTTATAATTGTTGCTTGATATTTATGTTTTGGTATGGTCTATGTATTTAATTATGTATGAAAAGGTTGGAGTTACTTCCAGGTTTGTCCCTATATATCAACTCAGTTATGTTATCTTGCATATTATTGTATTTGTATCATGATTTAGCTCAGTCACCGATAATGCCTACTGAGTGCCCATGATTTTGGTACTAATACTACACTTCTGTACCTTTTTGGTGCAGATTCGAGTATTATTTACCATCACTAATTAGATAATTGAGTTGTGTTGGACTTAGAAGATAGGGTGAGCTCTTAGAGTCCGAGTTGCCCCTATTTTCTTCTATTTTTCTATGTTTAGTCTTTTTCATTGAGACAGATTGTATTGATTATTTTAGAACTTGTGTTTTATATGTAGTAGCTCCTGTATTGACTCTACCATGTCGTGGGATGGTTTTCTATGTTATGTCTACCTTTCAGACTTTTCCTATTGCCTTACATATTTATGAGTTGTATTGTCCATTTTTTCCTTTGGAGCTTTTCCCACTAAGTTAGCGCATTGCAATTAGCTCTAGTCTACGGTTTTGCTTACCCACTGGTGGAATAGAGTAGGTGCCATCATGACTCACAAATTGGGTTGTGATAAATTAGTATCAGATCCTAGGTTTTATCGGTATTATTGGTACAAGAGCAAGTATCTACTATAGTCCTGTGGATCAAAATGATGAAGGCTATTTCTTATCTTTGAGAGGCTGTAGGACATTCTTAGTAGTTCTTTGCTTTTTTTGCTCATTTCGTGCAAAGTGTCTAAGTTGGGTTCTAAAGCATTCCTTTGGTTTCACTCTTTTGTAGATAGGTAGGACACGTGCTTCTACTATATGACATAAGGGTCCTGAGATCGAGCCTAGGGACTCTGTCGCTGTTCATAGATGACCTAAAGGCCGTGTACTTTCTTGAGATATGTCCCCAGCTAGGGGATAGGAATGCGGGCCTTCACCGGACTTTATCTCACTCCTGAGCCAGAGATTCTCCCACCCCAGCCTACGGTGGGTCAGGGATCTACCCAGGATCCATCGAGATATATTTCTTCTTTAATTCTTAGGGATTCTTAGGTCTAGATTTTAGGGTTAGTTGGTGGTACACCAGTCTACGGATCAGAGTAGTATGAGGCGGGGTGCAGCCTGTTGACACCTAGAGTTGAGGTCCCTCCTACACCAGTAGTTTCTTAACCGATATTTTATTAGCCAGTAGTTTCCTAGCCTTCTATGTCTATTGAGGAGCAAAAGATATTGGACAAATTCTTCAGATTGGCTTCACCTAGGTTTTCTAGTGCACCAGGCGAGAATGCATATAATTTTCTGATTGCTTGTGAGGATAGGCTTCGTGATTTTTGCCTAGTTAAGACTCATGGGGTGGATTACATGACTTTTTAGTTAAACTTGGCAGCTCGACATTAGTGGAGAGGTCATTTTAATTCCAGTCCAGTTGGATCTTGTTCTTTGACATGGGCTTAATTTTCTAATATTTTCTTAAAGAAGTACATACCTCACAGTTTTAGGGATTATTTAAGGGATCAGTTAGGATGGATAAGGGATCCATGATGGTTGTGAAGTATGAGGCTCTTTTTTATGAGTTGTTAGGAATGCTACCGCTTTTCTGACTATTGAGTATGGGAGGATCCATTGTTTCATTTGAGGATGAGACTTCCTCTTTGTATGTACACTCAAAGTTTCGTCATTGGGGGTAAGTATTTTGCTGAGGTGTCTGACCATGCTCAGGTGATTTAGGAGATGCATTACGAGGCCCAATGAGGCAACAATATGATACCTTGGTATCAGGGTAGTTTAAGTGGAAGTCATATTAGCTCTTGATTAAGAGGTAGCAGTTCTTAGGGTAGATACTCTCTGCGACCATCTTATCATCCTTAGATTCAGTCTAGTAGACCCATTTAGGAAGCACTCTAGATTACTAATAGAGGTCAATCTTGTGTCAGTGATCACCCTGGTCAGGGTAACGATCAGTATTTATAGGGATCATCTTCTAGTTATTCGAGTCTAGGTGGTTATTCTAGGTCAGCTGGATCTTCTAGTTCTGGTTCAGTTCATGGGGTATGTTATTATTGTGGAGATTTTGGATATTACTCGTGAGAGTGATATTGACGTGAGGCGATTGTTACCATTGCTGAGAGTGTTCCCCCTATAAGAGTAGTTTATCCCTCTGTTAGATATGGTATGCATGGCTGTAGAAGTGGTCCTTAGGGTGCACTTGGAGGTTCTAATGCTGGTAGGGTAGGAGATTAGTCTTGAGACCAACCAGGTGGAGGGCATGGTCAGTTGTATGTAGTACTTGCTAGGCCCGAGGTTGAGTGTTCAGATGTTGTTATTATTTGTGCAATTTTGGTGTGACATTAGTTGACCTTTGCTTTATTAGATCAGGTGTCCACTTAATTTTATGTGTCTGTTTATTATGCCCTATTGTTAGAGTAATCTTGGGATTCATTATTTGTACCTTTATGTGTATCTACTTCCGTGGGCAATTCGTTAGTAGTGGAACAAGTTTTCAGATCTTGTGTTGTGACAATTAGAGATGTTGACCTCACTATATTGGACATGGTATATTTTGATATGATTCTAGGCATGGACTGGTTATTCTACTATAATGCGGTCATAGATTATTTTTCCAAGACAGTTACCTTAGCCATGCCCGACATACCCTCAATAGTTTGGCAAAAAGCTGTTAATCGAAAATCTATGGAGATTATTTCTTATGTTCATGCTATGAGACTTGTCTTGATGTGTTGCGTTCCTTATCTCACTTATTTTCATGATTTTAGTATGGAGAGTCCGTTGCTTGACTCTGTTCCTGTAGTTCACGAGTTCCTGATTTTTACCTTAACGATCTTCCTGGCATTCCTCCTCCTCATGAAATTGAGTTTGTTATTGATCTTTAGCCTGGCACCCAACCTATTTCTATGGCACCTTACCATATGGCTCCTAGCAAGCTTAAGGAGCTCCTGTGTTGTTTGTGAAGAAGAAGGATGGATCCATGCATATGTGTATTGATTATAGGCATTTTAATAAGGTGATAACAAAGAACCGTTATCCTATGCATCGAGTTTGATGAATTTCTTAAACAGCTTCAGGGTAAAATAGTGTTTTCTAAAATTGATTTAAGGGTTGGTTACCATCAGCTGAGTATTTGGGCTGAGGATATCCCAAAGACAACCTTTAGACCCATTATGGTCAATATGAGTTCTTGGTGATGTCTTTTTTGTTGACTAACTCCCCATCTGCATTCATGGATTTGATGAATTGAATGTTCACATCTTATTTGGATTCCTTCATGATAGTGTTCATCGATGACATCCATGTGTATTCGAGGAGTAGAGAGGAGCACGTGCAACATCTGAGGGTAGTGCTCCAGACTTTGAGAGATCATTTGCTTTTTGCCAAGTTCTCTAAGTGCGAGTTTTGGCTTGAGTTAGTGACATTCTTTGGGAATGTGGTGTCTAAGGATGGGATTATGGTGTACCCGACAAAGATTAAAGCTATTCGTGATTAAGCCAGTCCCATATCTCTAACTAAGGTTCATAATTTTATCGGCTTCGCTGATTGTTATAGACGATTCATTAAGGGTTTTGCTACTATTTCAGAACCTATGACCAAATTGACTCGGAAGGATGTTCCTTTCTTATGGTCTGATAAGTATGAGTCGAGCTTTGGAAAACTCATGAAGTTCCTCACTTTGGCTTCTATTTTTTCTCTCCCTATTAAGGGTGAGGATTCATCATGTATTGTGATGCTTCTAGTGATTTTTTGGGTTGTGTATCAGTGCAACAATGTCTTGTTATTGGTTATGCTTTGAGGAAACTTAAGTTTAACGAGTACAACTACCCAACTCATGATTTGGAGTTGGCGACGGTAGTTTTCGCACTTAAGATTTAGAGGCACTATCTTTATGGTGTGCATTGTGAGATATTCATATATCATCATAGTCTTTAGCATCTTATAACCCCAAGAGAGCTAAATACTAGGCAAAATAGATGGATATAGTTGCTTAAGGATAATGATACCTCTATCTTAAATTATTTGGGCAAGGAAAATATGGTATTGGATGCATTAAGTCGGAGGGCAATGAGTATGGGTAGCTTGTCTTATATTTTACTTTCTCAGAGGAAATTGACAAGGGATATTCAGTTTAGCCAACTAGATGGCATGACTTGATACTTTAGACTCTAGGAGGTTTGTTGCTAATGTTGAGGCGAGGTCTTCGCTATTGAGCAGATTCAGAATCACCAGTTTAAGGATAAGAGAATTTGCATCCTCCATGATCAGGTGTCGAGTGGTGAGTCCAAGAGGGCTACTATAGATTTCGCGGGTGTCTTGAGGTTTGATAGCCGTATTTGTGTTTTGAGGGTTTAAGACTTGATTTAGTTAATTTTGCTCGAGGCTTGCAGCTCTAGGTATTTTATTCAACCAAGTACAACTAAGATGCATAGAGACTCGAGGCAATATTATTGGTCAAGTGGCATAAAGAGAGATATGGCAGACTTCGTAGCTTATTGCTTGTGTTGTTAGTAGGTGAAGGAGAGCATTAGCGATTGGGTGGATTGATTCAGAGGTTTCCTATTCCCGAGTAGATGTGGGAGCAAATTACCATGGACTTTTTAAGTGGTTTGACTCACATTTCCTATGGTTTCGATGGTATTTGGGTCATTGTGGATTGATTGACCAAGTCGGCATATTTCATTCCTATCCAGATGTCCTTTAGCGCCGAGTGGTTACCCCATATCTATGTGCTTGAGATAGCTATCTGCATAGTGTCCCTATATCTGTTATTCTGAATCAAGGCTCCATGTTCACTTCTAGATTTTGGAGATCTTTCCTAGAGGAGTTGGGTACCCAAGAGGATCTTAGAACCACTTTCCACCCACAAACTGATAGCCAGTCGGAGTGGACTATTCTGGTTCTTGAGGATATGCTCAAAGACTGTGTTATGGATTTTGGAGGTCAGTTGGAACAACACTTAGCCTTTTTAGAGTTTGCATATAATAACAATTACCTTTCGAGTATTGAGATGGTGCCTTATGAGGCTTTTTATGGTAAGAGATGTCGTTCCTCGATCAGATGGTTTGAGACTTCCGAGGTTAGACCCCGTGGTACTAATTTGCTTCAGGAGTCGTTGGATTGAGTCAGGGTGATTCAAGATAGGTTTAGAGCAGCATAGAGTATACAAAAGGCTTATGCAGACCATATGCTTCTTACCTTGATATTTGGAGTTGGTGATGGGGTATTCCTTCGTGTATCACCTATAAAGGGTGTGATGAGGTTCAGGAGAAAGGGTAAGATCAGCCACAAATATATTGGACCCTTTGAGATTCTTCACACAATGAGGAAGGTGGCTAACGAGTTAGCCTTAACTCTAGATTTTGTTGTTGTATATTTGATTTTCCATGTTTACATGTCACGGTGACACATTTCTAATCCATATCATGTTCTTAGATGGAATTCAGTCTAGCTAGATGAGTGGTTGATCTTCGTGGAGAAGACTGTGCTCATTTTGGCTAGTAATATCAGTCGGTTACACACTAGGGAGATTTCTATATTTAAGGTTCAATGGAGGCTTCGTCTAGTGGAGGAGCCTACTTAGGTGATCGAGAGCATGATGTAGGCACCGTATCTTCACCTGTTTGAGGCTCAGGTACATCCTAATCCTTTACTTTTTAAGGAAGAAAGTTTCTTCAGTAGTGGATATTGTGATGACCCTTCGAGTCATTTTCTATATTTTTTTCCTTATTTTCATCATTAGAAATTTCTTATAGCTTCCCCAAGTCATTTATGACTTTTTAGGACTGATAGTTTGATTATGGGCAGTTTTTTGTTTTTTAGAGCCAATTCTCTATTTCAAATTCTTCCCTGGTTCAAATTGGGTACCGGACAAAAACTTCAGTCATATAACCTCGAATACCAATTCGATTGTTCCAAGCGCTCTAGAGTGTTGATTTTAGTTTAGGTGGACATTTTGTTTAGGTTCTGAGACACCCAGGCTCATTTTAAGCTATTCATCAAAAGTTATGAAATGGTAATTTGGGTGTGGGACCCACTTTTATCAAAACAACCTTGATGGATATTTCAACTGCGCCATTGAGTAAAAAATGTTGAATTTGATAGGGTAGAATAGTCTATTTGCGTATACAGGATTCTGGATAAATCCTGAGGGGTTGGCGAGACTTAGAAATTTCTAAGTCTCAGCTGATGCTGGTACACTCACATTTGCGAGTCCCCGATCACCTAAGCAATCAGTCGACCAACAGTAAGTTTCATGTAAGCATGTAAGCTGCATCTTCAGCAGTCATGCAAAAGTCACATATGTGATTGTTGAGTACCGCATAAGCGAGAGGGTGACCACCGGGTGAGTATTGCATATACGATCAACAGATCACGTATGCGATACTCGTGCACCTAGGAAGGGTATAAATACCCCCTTCAGCCTATTTTTCACTATTTATCATCCACCCCTAAGATATCTAACCCCTAAAAATTGGGAAATCTTTGGAATAGAATTGTGGGTACTTTTGGGAGCGTGGACAATTATCAATTACGCAATTTTTATTCAAACTTGAGGTAAGATTCCTTCATTCTCAGGGTTGGTTTTCCCATTCTCATCTAAATATCCCTAAAGATTGGTGACTTTATTTTAGCACCAATATAGATTCACCTATTTTTAGGGTAAATTTTCCTTGAGCATGAAGGGACGTTGAGTTGGTTTTGAAAATACAATTTTCATAATCGGGCCCCACATGGGATTTTTGTGTGGTTTTGGACATGAAAAAGAATAGTGAGATATGGGTATCATTGTTCTAGTTTTGATGAGCATATTGTGCTTTTGATAGTGTGGAACCTTGCAAAAGCTTATCGAAAAAAATCGGTGATTTAGCAAATTCTTCAAGCTTTATTCAACGTCCAGGTAGGCTAGGGTTTTCCTCCCTTATAGTTTGAGCTATTTCACGGTATGCTTCTTATATTATGTTAGATTTGGGACATGTTTTAGGTATTGGTGATACGAATGACATTACTTGGCTTAGTTGGACCATTTAGGTTATTCAAAAACTATAATTTGGGCATGGATTGCTTAGTTGCTTAGTTCATAATAGAATTTCCATCTTAGGGCTAATTAATACTTGATTAACATCTAAAAGTGGATTTAGATACATTGATCTTGTCTAGGGTAGAGTTGCCTTATAATGGATTCGGGGATTAGAAGTAGGCTCTTTTCGCCCATCTTAGGCCAAAACTTGAACTAGTCTTGGTAGAACTTTATGCACTCATTATACATTTTGAAATGCTTATTATGAGGCTTGATAAGATTAGATACTTAATAGTTATGATTGGTTGATATTGGGAGTTGATGTTGATTACGGTAAAACCCGATGGTTATAATATTTGTGATATGGATATTGGTTCAAGTCCAGCTATTGATTTTTATATTGAAAATATATGTACCGTTTGAGCCCGATAATTTATTTTGATATTGATGATATGTGTACCATTTCGAGTCCCATTATTGATTATGATGTTGATGATATATGTACCATTTTGAGTTCGTTAGGGGAGTGGTTCTTAGTGTGACATATAGCGGATGGGTTCTTGGTGATGGCATGAAGGCTGGGAAATGGTAGCTGCTCGAGTATATGTGTTATATTTTTCCTTAATTATACACTCCAGGCTTATAGGGGCCTGCATTGGGTTATTTACTTTTTCGTATTTATTTGGCTTTTACGGGCCAATTTTGTAGTTATAATCTCTTGATCTTTATGTTTTGTTCCAGTTTATGTATTTAATTATGTATAACAAGGTTAGAGTTACTTCCAGGTTTGTCCCTTTATTTCGGCTTAGTTATGTTATCTTGCATCTTATTGTATTTATATCATAATTTAGCTCAGTTGGCCGATGATGCCAACTGAGTACCCGTAGTTTGTGTACTCATACTACACTTCTTTACCTTTTTGGTGCAGATCCAAGTACTAGTTTCCTTTGCTGATTTAACAATCGTGCTGTGTTAGACTTCGGAGATCGGGTGAGCTCTTCGATCCGAATTTACCTCTATTTCATTCTATTTTTCTATGTTTAGTCTTTTGTTTCGAGACAGATTATATTGACTATTTCAAAACTTATGGTATATGTGTAGTAGCTCTTGTACTGACTCTACCATATCGTGGGATGGTTTTCTATGTTATGGCTACCTTTCAGACTTTTTCTATTATTTTACTTAATTATGAGTTGTAATATCTATTTTGCCCTTTTGGGGCATTTTCCACCAAGTTAGTGCATTGCAATTAGCTCCAGGCTACTGTGCAGCTTACCTACTGGTGAGATAGAAAAGCTTTCATTATTACTCACAAATTGGGTCATGACAGAACTAATTTGGGGCCTAATTTGAGCTTGGAATTATCAAAATTCATATAGGAAATGATCCTTAAGGTTGGAGGGATGTTGTGATGGTATTAAATTTGTGATTCTACAAACAGGCCCCTTTTAGGATTTTTGGTCTGATTTTGGACCTAAAGTGTATATGCATAATCTAGGTGTTGATTTTCTCATTTTGATGCATAGAATGTTGTTGTGATACAATGGTAACTATCCTAGTCTTCTTGGAAAGGAAAAACTCAGATTCGATAGTGTCCCAGTAAGTTATGCTTACTTTTTCTAGATTATGTCTAATTATGCTATTAGTGTATTACTGTGCCAGATTTGGGTGAGTAGTTATGGCTCAGTGATTGTTTTGGCATTTTATTCCTTATTTCATTGGTTAGTATCCCTTTTTAGTAGTATCTAGGCTTTTTTACTTGGGATGGGATTGGGATGCCTTAGACTAGATTCAGGTTGGTTCTGCCTTAGGTTGGGTTATTTGGACCTAGTAATTGGCCTCATCACCCCTTTTTAAATATAATGATAAAAATAAAGTTCCTTTAGGACTAGTTGGACTAATGACAACCACCTTAGGCTATTACCTTCGGTTGGGGTTGACTTAGACCAGATTATTTGCCTATTTAGCTTCTTTTCCTTGGGTAAGATAGCACCTGACCCTTGAATGCTCCTCCATGACCAAGAAATGGGAACCCATCGGTCCTTAGTAGATTTATCAGCCTAAGATTGAACTTAGTGTATAGATAAACTAGTGATAGGTTTGAAACCACTATACTTCCACTATCTATTCCATGCTCATGTATATGTACAAATATTTTAGTTCTGATTATGTTTGGCGTATGTTCTATTGCTATTATTATGAATACTAAAATGAGTCTGACTTTGGTTTATTGTTACGATTTTCTCCTTATGGAATCATTGGTTAAAGTTATGATTTGTTTCTTATGAGTTTCAGTTTGAGTCTAGCATTAGTCTTTGACTATAGTTTGGGTGTTCTGTCATTAATTATGGTTATGACTTAGAGTCCTGGAAGTGATACTTAGTTCTATTATGGTAGTTCTAATGGTTGTATATGAATTATTTGGCCTCTTGTTACTATCCATTATTTTTAATTCAAGCCTAGTGTCTAACCTTTTGTTATTATCCATTGGTTCTGACATAAGCCTGATATATACTTTCATTATATATTTTCGATTGAAAGGTAATTGCCAAGAGGTGGGAATATAGTGTATTCTATCTATGTAGCCTTGTTATAAGTTTATTTCATCTATTTATGCTTCTTACCTTAGATTTTCTCTTGTTTGCACCCACTAGGCTTATAGAGGCTCGATAGGGTTATTTGTCTTCTCTGTGCACCTTCTAGCATTTATGGGGGTCCATTTAGGTTATAGCTAGGCCTTTTACTTTTATTTTTGAGCTATTTACTTCCTTTATTGCATTTTCCTAGAAAAACTTATTATTTATATTTTTGCCCTTTTTACTATTGACTTAGCTTACACTCTTGCACTTTATTTACTCTATTGCTATATTTATGCTCAGTCACCGATGATGCCTAATGAGTATCCATTTCTTTGGTACTCATACTATATTTGCATTTTTTCCTGGCGTAGTTCCAAGTACAAGCCACCACCACTGATGTTATCCTCAGTCCTTACTACTGATTCAGAGTGGGGTGAGCTTTCTAACTTCTAGAGATGATCTTTCTCCTTTTGTTTTAGTCATAGTCTTTTGTATTTTGAAACTACTTTTTCTATATGTATACTTTATATGTTGTATAGTATACTTTTTTTGTTATAATTGCTTATGTACCAGGTCTCGGAAGGGATTTATTTGATATATTTTGTCCTCTTCCCTATCTTGTACAGTATGTTATGCATGTATATCTTTTTGCTTCTACCCATATTAGTTTCCATTAAGTTTCGCCTATTATCCCATTGCTTGTCATTTCGAGCTTTGGCTTGACTTACCTATAGGTGGATTAAAGTAGTTTCCATTATAACTTGAGAAATTGGGTAATGACAACTTGGTATCAGATGCTAGGTTTCACTAGTATCATTGGTATAAGAGCTGATGTTTGGTAGAGTCCTAGAGATTTGTACAGACATGTTTGTATCCTATATTTTGGAGGCTACAATACATTCTTAGAAAAACCTCATCTTTTTGGTTCACTTACGTGCATTGTATCTTTATTAGTTTCTAAATTCATATTTGTTTCACTTTTTCAGAAATGCTTAGGATGCGGGTTGTGGCACTTAGATATCAAGACTTTGAACATGCTGCTAATGCTCCAGTCATAGGCAGAGGTTAACCCTAAGGTTGATGACAGGCTAAATCTGCATCCCCAACTTTAGATTAGGATAGTGAGCCATCCCTAGATACTATTATTACTCTCTATCTAGAGATAACACTAGAGATTCCACCACCACAATAGCAGGTATGATAGGGGTAGCCCAGAACATAGTGGGTTTATATCTTCTTCAGTTCTCTATGATACATTGGTTTAGTTATCTTCCAAATGATGGGCCTCAAACAGCAGCCCAGGGTGGTATTGTTTTAGGGGAACCACCTATAGCTGTGGCTACCATGGATGAGGTTCTTCCATTATTGGTAGTCCCACAGCGAGTAGTATCCCAACTAGCTATGATTATGGAGGAGCAAAAAATGTTGAGTTGATACCTGAGAGTAAATCGACCAAGGTTTGGCAAGCCCAAGGAGTGGTTGTTTATGAGTTCTTTACAAGTTGTGAGGAGAGGCTACATAATTAAGGGTGGTTTGATTCTCACAGAGTGGAAGATAGGTAGAGTAGTGAGACAGTAGGGGAGAGGTTATCTTGACTCTAGGTCAGCTATATCTCTCCTATGACTTAGACCTAATCTCCGAGGCTTTCATGGGGAAGTTCATGCCCACTACATGTGCGAGCGCCATATGGATGAATTTTCTATATTAAGGTAGGCTTCTAACACAGTGGCCTAGTATGAGGCATATTATAAGACCCCGCAAAATTCTTAGCTTAATTCAGCCCTTTAAGCTTGTTAGGGGTCCCAGACTTAGAAAAATCTAGCTAAGTATTCAGACTCAGTGTTATTTTAGCCTTTGAAAGTCAGAAATCTTATTTCGTGACCTTTACGTCCTTTAAATGTTGATATTTGAATTAATTCATGATTAGGAAAGTCAGTAGAAGTTCCCAGACAAGTTTTGGGTTTTTCAGACCTTGTTTAGACCATGTTTGAGTGGACAAAATAGTGGGTCGACATGATCTTGATGCATCGCGTTGACCATCGCGTCGATAAGATAGTTTTCCCCAGCTTCAGTACAAATTCAAGTGAACCAACGCGGACTCGACACGGCACGTTGTCTATCATGTCGATGTCAATGATGCGGCACATCGGCCTGCACGTCGGTAACACAGTTTACAGGCATTAAAAGGCCGCGTCCTCAGGGTTAATTAGGTCTTTTTCCCATGCCCTTCAGCCCCCAAAACACAAAATTAAACCCTTTGGAGAGCAATTATATTCATTCTTTCACAAATTTCTCAAGAACAAGAACCCTAGGTGTTCAAATTTCAAATCAAGAACTAAAGAACTCACTATTAACTTGCAGAAATTTATCAACTAAGGTATGTGAAGTGTTCATCCAAGGGTCCCTTCCACCCTTGGAGTCCAAGAAACTATTTTTAAACTTCAGGTTTATGTATTTTAGGAATTCCATGTTGGGTTTGATTATGTTCATATTTATAATGATTAATTGGGATTCTAATCCATGTTTTATGATACATTCATGCGAGGTTAATTGATATGTATGTAATATCATGAGGATCCATGTAAAACCCTTGAAATTGTCAATAGGGATTTGAATTATAATGTCTACTTATTGTTTAGTGTTATGTGCATATGTATTCTAACCAAGTGCTTGATGAATTATTCATGTAAACTAATAAGGGAAAGAAATCATGTCATGCTAGCATATTTGAAAGTTATACCATGCAAGAGTTTGATAAGATGTCTCTATAGATGCGTTATGAATTCAATGTACATGCTTATGCTAAGCAAGATCATATGATGCTTTATTTTCATGCTATGGAGTCCTAGGGGTATCTAATACCCGACAATTTAGCTATTTACTTAGAGACAGTGTTAGTAACAAAGTAATCTCAGTAGTGACTCGATCAGTAGAACTCGGCCAGTTACAGAAACCCAGGAAATCTCAATAGTGTTCATAATTCAGTCACAGTACTCAGTGTAGACCTCAGAAGCACTCTGTGCTCAGTCAGATTAAATGAATTGAGTAGTATTCCATTAGTCCATGGAACTCAGTGAACTCAGTTCAGTCCAGTCAAACAGTAATATCAGTAACAATTTAGTCCAGTCTAGTACAGACTAGAAATCAGTTCAGTGTTCGTTTAGTTGGGAGTAGGATTCAACATTGAGCAAACCCAGGGATGGGTGCATTCCTATCAATAAAGTGTTTGACCCTAATTAGCAATCCCTGTGTTACAGAAATATGTAGCCAGCGTAGGTTGAGATATCTTTCTTTCAGATACTATAAGGGTTGATATATCTCATTTGAGTTTTCCTACCAGCGAGGGTCGACGGAAGAACTTCTTGTCAGAAAGAGGGCACGGTATTAACACTATTCTAACTGGGTTATAAGTCAGACCCTAAATCAGTTAGAGAAGGGGCATGTCGGTTAGATGATTACCTCCCACAGTCTCAGTTTTAGTCTTAGTCTCAGAATAGAACTCAGTTCAGTTCTACAGATTCTGGACTATTAGATATAGTTACTCAGTTCAGTACGGAACTCAGTATAGTTCCACAAAATAAGGTCTGACAGATATAGTCATTCAGTTATCAGTAGTATAGTATCAGTAAACTCAGACATTAGTTAATCAGTATTCAGATTCAGTATTCAGTATTATCACGATCACAGTTACAGTATACATATTTATGCATGCATTCTTATTCATTCATACTCATGTTATTCAGTTATTATTGTTCATATATATGAACCTATGCATTTCAGGCAACCTCACTGAGCATACCAGTACATTCAAAGTACTAACTCATGCTTTTCTTTTGCGCTATGATGTCTTATATCATAGGTTCAGATGCATGGGTTCTAGAGCACCCTTAGTAGTTCAGATTTTCAGCAGTCAGCATAGTGGTGAGTCTTTATAGTTCGAGGACATGGTTGTTTTCAGTATTTTGGTATTATTTTTAGTAGTCGAGGTTAGTTAGGGACTTTTCCCATCAACTCCACAGTTCAGACAGTTTAGAGGCTTTCCAGACTAGAGTATTTTCAGACAGTTGTTCAGTTTTCAATATTGATGTTCAGTTTTGGTATTGTGATACCATATCCAATATTATTTACAGTATTGAACCTTATGGCTTGTTTTCTGCCTATTTCTGCATATTTACCATATTATTATTAGTTGTTTCAGCAGGTACCAGTGATGGGTTAGCTTGTGGTCCTTCAGGATTATGAGCACCGTGTAGCATTCGAGGTACAGACTCGGGGTGTTACAAACTTGGTATCAGAGCCTAAGGTTCAACAGTGTCCTAGAAAGTCTGAAAGCCGTATCTAGTAGAGTTTTGTGCATGGGTGTATTGCGTACCACAGTTATGGATAGGAGGCTATGAGGTGTTTTAGAAATAGTTTCTCTTCTTTCAGTATTCATATCATGCGAGTGAGCATGAGCTCTAGTAAAACTCTAAATATAATCCACTTTTTTCTTTTTCTTACAGAATATTCCTCCTAAAAGGACTAATGAAAGAAGAACCAGAAATCAGTCAGCACCTCAGCACGTTCAGGCAGATCCCCTGGACGAGCACATCTCTCATGCAGAATTTAGGGTTGCATTCACTACTCTATCCAATTCAGTCACAACTCAGTTTGAACGACCAACTTCTATTTCGTCCAACCCAGTGGCCAATACTGCTGCAGCCACGATTCAGGACTTCACCCGAATGAATCCTCCCTTATTCTCAGGTTCTAAGTCTTAAGAGGATCCACAAGAGTTCCTCAATCAGGTTAAAAAAGTCACAGATATCATGGGAGTGACTTCCAGTGAGAGTGCTGAGTTAGCCACCTATCAGATACAAAATATAGCCCACACGTGGTTTAAGCAGTGGAAGGTAGATAGGGGTACAGATGTGGAGCCCATAGAATGGGAAGAGTTTGCTACGGCTTTCTTAGATAGGTTCTTCCCCTTAGAGCTGAAAGAAGCCAAGGTGTTAGAGTTCATTAATCTCAGGCAAGGTAGTATGAGTGTGAAAGAGTATTCCCTCAAGTTTACTCAGTTAGGAAGGTATGCTCCCTATGTAGTAGCAGACAATAGATCCAGAATGAGCAAGTTTGTATCTGGGGTATCAGGTAGAGTGGTTAAGAAGTGCAGGACTGCGATATTGATTAGGGAGTTGGACATATCTAGGCTTATGGTCCATGCTCAACAGATTGAGGAACAGAAACTTAAGAAGAAGGAGAGAGAAAATAAGAGAGCCAGAATAGGTTGCTTTAGTTTTGCCCAACCAAGGTTAGAGGGTGGTAACCATTCTCGATTTAGTCAAAAGTTTTCAGCCTTAGTTCCATCTTTAGCTAGTACACCAGTACCAAGGTTCAGGAATGACAGTCATGATTGGGTGCTAGGCTCCAAAACCTAGAGTAGTGCAAGCGGTGTTCGTACTAATCCACTTTGATAAGAATGTGGTAAGAATCATAAGGGTATGTGTAGAGCCGGCAGTGATGTATGTTTTGGATGTGGCGAGTCAGGTCATAGAGTTCGAGCCTGTCCTAAGGTTGGTCAACAAAGTCAGCACAGTCATCCTTCAGATTAGTCCGATCGTCCAAATCAGAAGGGTGCCACTTCCAGTGCCACCAGTGGGCAATGCCCAAACAGACTCTATGCTTTTCAGTCCCGACAGGATCAGGAAAGTTCTCCTGATGTAGTCACTGGTACGTTACAAGTTTTCCATTTGCATGTTTACAATTTACTAGATCCAGGATCTTTCTTGTTCTTTGTTATTCCATATATAGCAATTGGTTTTGGAGTTAGTCACAAAACTTTAGCAGAGCCTTTCTCAGCCTCCACCCCAGTGGATCAGTCTATCATATCCCGACGGGTATACAAGAACTGTCCAATTATGATATCTCAGGAAGTCAGGCTTCCAGATTTCAGTAGTAATTTTAGTGTGTGTAGAAAAGTAATGTGTGAGAATGATGATCAACCCGTCTTTACCTCAGTTCAAAGTTTTGTACTTCAGTCATCACGATACCTATGCATTCTTTATGTCTCAGCTCCATGAACACAACTTATATTCACGCACTTTCCATAGAATTGTGTGTATTTCCAGTTCTTAGTATGAGGAGTTCCAGTTCACTCAGTAGTACGAATCATGTTCCATGAACAGAGAAACTCCAAACTTAGGTCATGTAGCTCATGACTTCCGCACTCATGCCTTACAGTATGTTCAGTCCTAGTTATCATCTGAATTATAGTATCAGTTATAGTCTTAGTTATAGTGTCAGTCTCAGTCCAGTAATCAGATTAGAAACTCAGTTCAGTTTCAAGTTTGCTCGACCATAGCGTACAATTATTAGTTATTCAGTTATTAGTATTTCAGTACTTTAGTTTATAGACTATTTTAGAACCATGTTATATGCTTGGTCTTGCATTCTTAGATAATACAGTTTTCATGAATTCATGCTCAGTTATCTCATGTTACTTAGTCAGTCCCTTCATTATATGCATAATACTCTACAGTTTCAGTCCCGTTATTTAGACTAAGTACAATTCAATCTTGCAGACCAAGTATTTAGATATCAGTCATCCAGTTAATCAGATAAGTTAGTATGCTTATGCATTCATGCGCAGCGCCCATGCGAATATTTTTTTTCAATAGTCCCAAGTAAAATGTCGTACTAAGGTGGAGAGTATAGTTGAGAGAGTATTCAAGGGATATGTGTAAGCTTGAAAATTTGTAGTTGCAGTGCATAAGTCTTAGTCACTCTATCTTAGATGATGATTCATAGGCCTCGCCTCATATTACAGAATTCTAGCCACGTTATGATGTCTTATTCAGACAATGCTAAGACTCCTTGATCCCTAAAGCCACTAGAACTCTACAAAAAGAGTATCAAAGAAAGGCTCCAGTACAATATAAGTTTTCAGCATAAGTTAGACTGCAAAATCAACAATTCAGTTTAGCAGTTAGACAGACAAATTTGTGTGGAGTGGTTTTCCATTTTTCCATCTACTCACATTATCCGAAGTCTCATGATTGTAACTATTCTAAGATGGACCAACCAAGTAGTTGCGTTTTCAGCTTAGTTTATGTATTATGTCCCAGTTTCAGGCCCCAGATATTCATTCACGATTCAGTTTGTGGGTACATTGTGTATCACCCCATTCTTCCTCAGTATCTCAACCAAATCAATATTCTTTGGGGGACATAATATCCCAAGGGGGAGATGCACTATAAAACTGAGCTTTCATGTCCTAAACCTCTCAGTTTTCTTCACGTAATGGATCCATTTTGAGGTAGTGGGTACTCATAAGTTGACCTTCAAGTTCCAATCTTAGCCATAAGCCACATATTCTAAGAGCTCAGTTCGATTCACGATATTTAGTTCATGTATCACGTTCCAGCCTCAGTCATGTTCTCATGTTCCTGTTCATGCGTACTCCGAAAATGATCAGTGGTTCATCAATATTTTTTAGTTTAAGTAATAGTTTTTCCTTAAGCTTTTCCAGTTCCATGCTCAGATTTACCATTAAAAACTTGGTATCTGTTACCATTGCATATTCAGTCATATGTTCATGAGTCATTTCAGTCATGTATTCATTCATCAGATATACATGTTTAGTATGAGAAACTCAGCTTATCAGTAATCCCAGTCATGCATTCATGAATTAACTCAGTCATGTACTCAGGCATCTGATATGCATGTTCAGTTTGAAATTCAGTATGTCAGTAATGTCAGTCAGATAATTATGTTTTAGATGTTCATGTTCAGTAAGTAAGTTCAGTCTACTAGTATTCTCAGTTTAGTCTGTCACATTCAAGGATGAATGTTCCTAAGGGGAGATATTGTAAGACTCCGTAAAATTCTTAGCTTAATTTAGTCCTTTAAGCTTGTTAGGGGTACCAAACTTAGAAAATTCAAGAAAAGTATTCAGACTTAGTGTTATTTTAGCCTTTGAAAGTTGGCAATCTTATTTTGTGACCTTTACATCCTTTAAATGTTGATGTTTGAGTTAATTCATGATTAGGAAAGTCAGAAGAGGTTCCCAAATAAGTTTTGGGTTTTTCAAACCTCGTTTAGACCATGTTTGAGTGCCCAAAATAGTGGGTCAATGTGATCTTGATGTGTCGCATCGATAAGATAGTTTTTCCCTAGCTTCAGTGCAAACATCAGTGAACTAACGCAGACTCAACATGGTGCGTTGGCTACACATCGATGCCAATGATGCAGCGCATCGGCCTACGCATCGGTAACACAGATTATAGGCATTAAAAGGCCACATCCTCAGGGTTAATTAGGTCTTTTTCCCACGCCCTTTAGCCCCTAAAACACAAAATTAACACTTTAGAGAGAAAATATATTCATTCTTTCACAAATTTCTCAAGAACATGAACGCTAGGTGTTCAAATTTCAAATCAAGAACTCAAGAACTCACCATTAACTTTCAGAAATTCATCAACTAAGGTATGTGAAGTGTTCATCCAAGGGTCCCTTCCACTCTTGGAGTCCAAGAAACTATTTTTAAACTTCAAGTTTATGGATTTTATGAATTTCATGTTGGATTTGATTATGTTCATGTTTATAATGATTAATTGGGATTCTAATCCATGTTTTATGATATGTTTCAAGTGAGGTTAATTGATATGTATGTAATATCATGAGGATCCATGTAAAACCCTTAAAATTGTCGAAGGGGATTTGAATTATGATTTCTACTTGTTGTTTAGTGTTATGTGCATATGTCTGCTCACCAAGTGCTTGATGAATTGTTCATGTAAACTAATAAGGGAAATAAATCATGTCATGCTAGCTTATTTAAATGTTATACCATGCAAGAATTTGATAAGTTGACTCTATAGATGCGTTATGAATTCAATGTGCATGCTTATGCTAAGTAAGATCATGTGATGCTTTATTTTCATGCTATCGAGTCCTGGGGATATTTAATGACCGACAATTTAATTGTTTACTTAGACCTAGTGTCAGTTATAAAGTAATCTCAGAAGTGACTCGATCAGTAAAACTCAGCCAGTTACATAAACCCAGGAAATCTCAGTAGTGTTTGTAATTCAGTCACAGTACTCAATGTAGACCTTAGTAGCACTTTGTGCTCAATCAGATTAACAGAATTGAGTAGTATTCTATCAGTCCATGGAACTCAGTTCATTCTAGTCAAACAGTAATATCAGTAATAATTCAGTCCAGTCTAGTACAGACTAGAAATTAGTTCAGTGTCCATTCAGTTGGGAGTAGGATTCAGCACCGAGCGAACACAGGGATGGGGACATTCCTGTTAACAGAGGGTTTGACCCTTAGTAGCAATCCCTGTGTTATAGAACAATGTAGCCAACGTAGGTTGAGATATCTTTCTTCCAGATAGTATGATGGTTGATACATCTCATTTGAGGTTTCCTACCAGCTAGGGTCGATGGAAGAGCTTCTTGTCAGAGAGGATTAACTAACAGCTTGTCCTTACCCGTGGAATAGTATTGACACCCTTCCAATTGGGTTATAGGTTGTACCCCAAATTAGTTAGAAAAGGTGCATGTCGGTTAGATGATTACATCCCACAGTCTTAGTTTCAGTCTCAGTCTCAGAATAGAACTCAGTTCAGTTCTACAGATTTAGGACTATCAGATATAGTCACTCAGTTCAGTACGAAACTCAGTATAGTTCCAAAGAATTAGGGCTGTCAAATATAGTCATTCAGTTATTAGTAATATAGTATCAATAAACTCAGACATCAATTAATCAGTATTCAGATTCACTAGTCAGTGTTATCATGATCTCAATTATAGTATACGTATTCATGCATGCATTCTTATTCAGTCATACTCATGTTATTAAGTTATTATTGTTCATGTATATGAAACCATGCATTTCAGCCTACCTCATTGAGCATACCAGTACATTCAAAGTACTGACGTATGATTTTCTTTTGTGCTATGATGTCTTATATCATAGGTTCAGACGCATGGGTTCCAGAGAACCCTTAGCAGTTTAGATTTTTAGCAGTCAGCGTAGTGGTGAGTCCTCATAGTTTGAGGACATGGTTGTATTCCATATTTCACTATTATTTTTAGTATTCGGGGTTAGTTGGGGACTTGTCCCCTCAACTCCACAGTTCAGATAGTTTAGAGGCTTTCCAGACTAGAGTATTTTCAGACAGTTGTTCAATTTTTAGTATTGATATTCAGTTTTGGTATTGTGACACCATATCCAGTATTATTTACAGTATTGAATCTTATGGATAGTATTCTACCTATTTCCGCATATTTATCATATTATTATTTAGTTGTTACAGAAGGTACCATTCATTGGTTAGCTTGTGTTCCTTCGGGATTATGAGCACCATGTAGCATCTGAGGTACAGACTCGGGGCATTACACATATTTTCATAATCTAGCCAAGCATGACATTATGATTTTGCCAATAGAGTATGAGAGGATTTGGTGTTTTCTTGGAGGGTTGAGACTACCGCTCCGCAAGGCTACTCAGATTCAGTGACTTTAGAAAAGTCTTTTATTGATATTACTGAGAACCCTTATACTATAGAGAAGATGGATTGTGAGGGCCAAGGAAAAGTGATAGGAGTCCCCATTAGCAGGTTAGTTATAGTGGAATCCCTAATAACTCACAGTTCAGAGATCGAGGATTTCAAGGTAGGTACCTTTTCCCTATTAACATCAGGGTTATTCTAGTAGGATTGCTTAGGAAGTACTTCAAATTAGATGGGGGTCAGCTCTGTTATATTAGTTTTGGTCGTTATGGCGATATTCAACCTTTGAGGGGTGCACAATCAGGGTCTTTAGGTCAAGGTGGCCATCTTGGATTAGCTAGACCTTCTAGATACAGTAGAGTGCTTGAGGCTTATTATTATTATGGGGTTGTCAGCCATTTCTATAATGAATTTAGCCTCCAGTTTAGTGTGCAGCCGATTAATTCAGTACCCTGGTAGGGGTCGTGCATAGGGTCACAAGGGTGGTCCCCATGGGTTTTAAAAGTAGTTCTTTAGAAGGTAGGACAGGTGGTGGAGCAGATACCCAATCCGGCAGTAGATAGGGTCATTAGTGTGGTGTTCCTAGTAGGCCAGAGACTGATGTATCATATTCTATGATCACAGGTATGATTTCAGTATGACATCATCTATCTTCTTCTTTATTTGATATAGGTTCCATATTTTTGTATATATCTTTTTATAATGCACCACGGTTTAGGTTGTCTTGGGAGCCTTTATCTATGTCATTGCAAGTAGTTACTTTCATAGGTTCTTCTTTAGTTGTGGATCAGGTATATTGATTATGTATGGTAACTGTTCAAGAGTATGATACTCATGTTGATCTTATTATGCTAGAATATGGTGGATTTATACATGATTCTAACTTTAATTGGTTATCCCTCTATCATGATGTCTTGGGTTGCTTTGCTAAGACTGTCCCCTTAGTCATGCCTATACACCCCCAATTATGTGGAAGGTTTCTTTTATCTAAATTCAAATGGGGATTATTTTTTATATTCGGGATAGGATACTAGTATCAAGGGGTTATGAGCTATTTTTTCTTATGTTTGGGATGTTAGTGTTGAGATTCCTCAACTTCACTCTGCTTCTGTTGTTTTTGATTTTACTAATGTTTTTTACGTTGACCTACCTAGCCTTCCTCCTGAATGTGGGATAGAGTTTGCCATTAACCTCAAGCCAGGCACCTGACCTATTTCTATGGTTCCTTATTGTATTACTCCTGCCGAGCTAAAGGAGCTAAGTATTCAGCATCAAGATCTTCTAGATAAGGGTTTTACCAAAACAAGTGTATTACCTTAGGGTACTCGAGTTCTAATTGTGAAAAAGAAAGATGGTTCCATGCGTATGTGTATCAACTACAAGCAGGTGAATAAGGTGAGAGTGAAGAATAAGTATGATATTCCTCGTATCTGTGAATTATTTGACCAACTTAGGGTACGACAAAGTTTTCTAAGATGATTTGAGGTCTAGTTACCATCAGTTGAGGATCAAGGCTCAGGACATACCTAAGACAGCCTTCAGGACTTGCTAAAACTATTATGAGTTCTTAGTAATCTCTTTTGGGTTTTCCAATTCCCTAACAACATTTATGGACTTGATGAACCAAATTTTCAGGCCTTATTTGGACTCATTCGTGATCATTTTTACCAATTATATATTGTTCTATGTGAGGATTAAGGAAGAGTACAAGCAATATTTGAGAACTTTGCTCTACACTTTGAGAGAGAAATTCTCAAAGTGTGAGTTTTGGCTTGAGTCTGTAGCTTTCTTGGGCCATGTGGTGTCTAAGGATTGTATTATGGTATACTCAGTCAAGAATGAGGCTATTCATTATTGGGCTAGGCCTACATCTCCTACTGAGGTTCACAGTTTCATTGGGTTATAAGGTTACTACAAGTGGTTAATTGAGAGACTTGTTACCATTACAACCCATATGACTAGATTCACTAGTAAGGAGGTTCCATTTAAGTGGTCTACAAGTTGTGAGGTGAGCATTCTGAAGCTCAAAGACTTGCACACCTCAGCACTAATTCCGCTCTTCAATTGAGGGTGAAGGGTTCACCATTTATTGTAATGCTTTAGGTGTTGGTCTGGGGTATGTTCTTATGCAACATGGTATGCTATTTCATATGTGCTGAGGTAGCTACAGGTGCAAAAGTGCAACTACCCCACTCATGATATAGAGATGGCTTCGGTACTTTTGGTGCTTAAGATTTGGAAGCATTACTTAAGTGGTTTTCACTGTGAGATCTTTACTGACCATCGTAGTATCATGACCCAAAAACCAAGGGTCATGATGGAACTTGTCGCAGTAGGCCTTGACAAGTAAGACAATCATCCAAACTAATATAAAAAGGGAAAATCAATACTAAAACCCCAAGGCAAGGATTCTCAAGAGAAGCCAAACCACACAAACATGGTATTAGTAGAAATACGATCAAGATACCAAACCAAATACCAAAACCTGGTGTCACAGTGTAAGAACCACTAATCCAACTCAAAGTCATAATATACATAGGATATCCAAAAAGGGAACAAACTTTGTCTCCAAATACAACAAGACATAGTCTAAATAAGAAAAGGTAGTGGGCAACTCTAGATGTATGGATCAACCTCTCCCTCGAATAGACTCCAAATGCCACCTGAATCAGCTATCCATGTAGCACACCCATACTTGGATCTACACCAAAAGGGTGTAGTAGGTATAAGTATGGTCCACTTGTACTCAGTAGGGATCATAGGCCGACTAAGTAAGATAGAAAATAAAGCATATAAATAGAACCTATGGGCACGTCACCTGCAATTAGAAAATATCCGAAATAGTAGCCTACACCATTCCACTAATAGTTCTATCATATACACATGTAATAAATACAAGTATGAAAAGGAAGCATAAATATACAAATACACCAAATACAAGTATAAGAAGACAGAACAAATGGACAGATATCAAGTCAAGGACAAAAATATAATCACAGAATAAGTACAATAGATGGAATGCAATGAAAATGATGATGATGATGATGTGATGCACGAGGTCATCACACAACCTCCGTATACACCTATTGAGTTGTGCTCCTTAGGTAGGACGCATAGGGGTTTCATCAACCTATATAAAACAAATATCCAATACCAATATCCATAACTCCTCTCCGGCACATACATTACTAGAGAGGTTTTCAAGATGTCATAATTTTATTAGAAAAAGACAGTGTTTCTATTATTTCCACGGTGGTACCAATGTTTCATTAATCAAGAAGATATAAGGATGTAATGGTCACAACTAACAAAAATGAGAATAACTAATATCCAACCAATATACTAATCATGTGATCCAAGAATCCACTAAAATCAACTAGCCATCCATGATCCAATATCGTTCAGCAACCATCAAGAGAATCATGCAAGAAAAATATCATTGATACAACATAAATCCAAAAATCTATGCTTTTTCCACAAAAAAGAGTGGAATCAAACATACATACATCAAATACTACACTGCAACATCATATAAGACCCCACAAAGACACACATAGAAAATAATGTCTCAAAACAACCAAGTGTAATCCACAGAGGCCCCTGTACAAGCACATAAATCAGCTAAACACATCTTCTATGATACAACCCTATACCCATAACATGCTTTTTACATTATCATTCACTACCCAACTTATTCTTAAGAAAGTTAAGCCATCACCTACCTAGAATGTAATAAATGATAACGCTTAAACTACAGTCTTGAATGGGTGTAAGCGATCGTTGTCAATATAAAAACCAACTAGGTTGGGGTTGAATCCCAAAGGGAATAGGGTGTGAACTTCGAGTTGTTTATGAAATAATTTACTGGTAGTTTGCTATTTCCAAAAATGGGGGTTTGAGTTTCACAGAGAGTCAATTTTCACTTCTGAATTTATTTTTTGTAACCAAGATTTTATGAAATAACCAAGATTATGTTCACTAGGGCTTATGGTACATGACAGATACTAAAATTTACTCAAGGTTCTCATGGTAGTTAGGATGAAAAGCTATCTTTATCGGTGGTATGCTCAAATGTCTCTCGACCTATTTAAGCATCTAATTTCCTAATCCTCTCAGACTTAGGGAATCACTTATCACTACACAGACTTTACCTCAGGTTAATCAACCCATTTACAACACTGATTATTAAATGAAGCCTTTTCGAGTCCCTGTTGATAACTCACTTCCTACTGTTTATGATTTCTTTCTCAAGCAAACCAAAGTAGGTACGCCTATTGTTTGCAACCAACAGACATAAATTATAGTCTTAGAGTTATCAAGAAATCCTAACACCTATTAAACCTTGAATAATTAATTTATCACCTTATCATGACCTAACCCTACATTCCATAATCCAGGTTAAAAAGTTTAGCTACTCATGACGCATGAAACAAGCATGTAATTTGAATTCATAACTGAAAGGATTAACTTACAATGATGAATGAAATTGAAAGTGAACTTATATTTGAATCACACGGCAAAACACTGAAATATTGTTCTTGAGATAGGGAGGAAAGAATATCATTTTTCTCCTCAATAATAGATGAATTGTCTGATGGATGATAATAAAAACCCTCAAACAAGTCTTTAAATAGTCAACCCTAAATAAGAAAATAAAATTAAAATTTATGATTTTCTTCAGAATATGTGACGGTGATCTTGACGGCGTGTGCAAGATGTCGTCAAAGTTTCCAGTGAATTTCTATCTTTTGATTCTTCGGACGGAAAATCTGACGGCGTGTCAAAAATGTGACGGCGTGTGAAAAATGTCATCACATCTTCACTGGAAATCAGCATAATCTGCCTCAGGTTGACAAAAATTTTGATGCCTTGTCACAGATTTGACGGCGCTTCTGAAATACCGTCATATTTCATCTCAACCCCTCAAGTTCTGTCTAAGCTTGACGGAAACTTTGACAGCCTGTTCCATGTCTGACGGCGCTTCAGAAATAACGTCAGCTACACTTTAGCTTATTTGCACCAGATTTCAGCTGATTTATTCTTCTTTTCTTCGGTTTCCTCCCCGATCACTTGTATCTGCAGTAAAACAATAAAAACAATCAAAAACAGCAAAAGTTTCTTAAGACATCGCAATTATTCAAGGTTAAAGGCCTTAAATGTGTTTGCAATTGCGCACGCATGAACACCCTCAACTTAGAGCAATTGTTTATCCTCAAGCAACTTAATCTAACTAAGAAAACGCATAGCACATTCAGCATGCATAGCTTAACACAAATTTATCCTTTCAATGCCAAGCCAATGTGCATATCATTGAAAAATAGTACTGTAACACAAAGGAATCAAGCGGCAGCATCAATCTTGGCCGCAATAACCATTCACATATCAATGCCACATTGTCTAAACAAACAAGTAGCTAGTGACGATACCCGTGTTCCCTCACAATAAAGAAATCTCCCTCTTCTCATACAAGAAATCCAACAATACACATTGGGGGTTATCACAAGACTCTCACTCTCAAAAGAAAGTTCCAGTCAGTGTATGCCAAGTACCATAGGCTTGCCCTTATTTTCGTTACTAGAATCCTCAGATAGACCAACTAGAATCACTAAAGGACTTCTTTTAGGCTTGTAAGGTGGTTTGGGGATGATATGATATTCATGGTTATTTAGAGTGACTATGCCTCCTTGACACTACACTTCTTTCTTGGGCTCACTAATTGTCCTCTTTCGTTTCTCCTCTTCTCTTGATTATCCATATTAGGCTTGTAATGTGGTTTGGAGTTGGTATGATATTCAAGGTTACTTAGAGTGACTATGCCTCCTTGCCACTACACTTCTTTCTTGGGCTCACTAATTATCCTCTTTCATTTCTCCTCTTCTCTTGATTATCCATATTCAAGTTGGGTGTTGCAACAACCTCTTTTTTTAGCATTATTAGCACCCAACTTTTGTTCATTCTTTTTTATTCCACCCTTCTTAATACTACTCATCTTACACCATGCACCCCTATGATAGCCACCCTCAACTTAGGCTGTTTGCCTAGATCAAGCTGTTCAGTATCCAAGGAAGCCCAGGGGTAAACAGGTTTATTATGGTATAAATGGGAAGGTGAAAGGTATCATATAAAAGAAATGGTCAAGCTAGGCTCTAAACAGGGATCAAAAGGGTGTTATGCATACAGGGAAGGATATTTAGGCTAAAAGTGGGTTAATAAATGATGGCCTGTGATCCTATCCTAAATCCTATCCTAAGACCATGGCAAGACTAACCAAGCAAGTTCTGGCTTTAGCATATACAGAGGGAAGCATGTAATAGCTCACACACACCTGGCACACAAGTATATCATAGACTACCACTTATCTAGTTCATGCAATTGTTCAGTAATGATCATCAAACAGCTATAATTAATGCCACAACAAGATTCACAATGGTCACAAGTAAATTTAATCCACACAGTTTATCAAGCAAGACATTCAGAGAATGGTCAAACATTGAGCAAGACATGTCACTGCCTTTTGTTCTTTTTTTTCTCCTAGTTACCAAAAACTATGTTACAACAGTAGAATACCAACCATCCTCAACTTATAATTAAAGCAAAACTAGACTAAGAACTAGAGTATACCTGGACTGGGTTGTTCTCAGGGATCATGGGTTGCCTCCCATGCAACGATTGATTTAACGTCGCGGCACGACTTAGGTATCTCGATTACCTTAGACTTCATTGAGACAGATAATGGTGATGCTTTTCACTGATTCTTTTGGGCCAATGTAAAGCTTTACCCGTTGCCCATTTACCTTGAATGTACTGCCATCTTCATTTTCGAGTTCCACTACTCCAGATGAGTTGACTTGATTAACCTTAAAAGGACCTGACCACTTAGATTTCAGCTTCAATGGGAACAATTTGAGTCTGGAATTGAACAGAAGCACCAAATCCCCTTTTTTAAACTCTCGTTTCTCTATTCTCCAATTATGGTACTTTTTTATCTTCTCTTTATACAGATCTGCTCGTTCATATGCCCTGAGCCAGAATTCATCTATCTCATTTAGTTGCCCTAGTCTCATCTTTGCTGCTTCCTTCCAATTCAAATTCAACCTTTTGAGTGCCTATAAAGCCTTGTGTTCCAGATCTATTGGCAGGTGGAAATCTTTTCCATAGACCAACTGAAATGGTGACATGCCAATGGGTGTATTGAAAGCAGTCCGGTATGCCCACAAGGCATCATCAAGCTTTCGGGACCAGTCTCTTTGGCTAGCATTCACCGTCTTGGATAGGATGGCCTTAACTTCATGATTCAACACCTCCACTTACCCACTGGTTTATGGGTGGTACGAAGTATCTACTCTGTGTTGTTTCACTCCATATTTTGCCAAAGCTTCTCAAAATAATTTGTTGCTAAATGAGATCCTCCATCGCTTATAATAGTTCATGGTACTCTGATGCCCGAGAAGATGTTATTTTTGAGAAAAAAAACAACTCTCTTTACCTCATTGTCAACCAAAGCGACAATTTTGACCCATTTAGAGACATAGTCAACAACAACCAGAATATACTTCATTCCATAAGAGCTTACAAATGGACCTACGAAGTCAATGCCCCAGACATCAAATAATTCCACTTCAAGCATCTTAGTCAAGGGCATCTCATGTCTTTTAGTTATTGACCCCTGCCTCTGACATTGGTCATATTTCTGCACAAACTCATGGGCATCCTTAAATAATATTGGCCAATAATATCCACTCTGCAACACCTTCCTGGACGTTCGGGGCCTGTATGGTAACCCCTAACTAGGAAAGCATGACATGCTTCCAGTATGCATAATACGTCTACCTCCGACATGCATCTCCTTATGATATTGTCTGCACATCGCCGAAAAAGATAAGGCTCATCCCAGATGTAGTGTGTTACATCATGCAAGAATTTCTTCCTTTGGTGAAAAGAAATATTTTCTGGGATGACCTCACTCACAATGTAGTTTTCATAATCCACGTACCAAGGTAATGTTTCCACAACAGTTTCTAGGATCTCCTCATAAGGAAATGCATCATTTATCTTTGTTTCATCATTAGCTTCATGTTCACCTTCCATTCTAGATAGATGGTTTGCAACCTGGTTTTCACAACCTTTCCTATCTTTGACCTCAAAATCAAATTCTTGCAGTAGCAACACCCATCTAATTAACCTTAGTTTAGCATCCTTCTTGGCCATCAGGTACCTCCAAGAAGCATGGTCAGTATGGACCACTACTTTGGTCCCAAGCAGATAAGCTCTAAATTTCTCGAAAGCATACACCACAGCTAGCAACTCCTGTTCAGTTACTGTGTAATTCTTTTTTGCTCCATTTAGTGCTTTTCTGGCATAATATATTAGGTGGAACAGTTTATCCCTCTTTTGTCCCAATACAGCTCCTAGGGCAACACCGCTTGCATCACATATTATTTCAAATGGCTTTTCCCAGTCAGGTGCAATAACAATAGGGGCCTCAATCAACTTCTTTTTAAGGCACTCAAATGCCTTCAAGCACACGTCATCAAATAAAATTTTTACTTCCTTCTCCAAAAGTTTGCAAAGTGGATTTATAACTTTTGAGAAGTCTTTTATGAACCTTCGATAAAATCCTGCATGATCAAGAAAATTATGCACTCCCTTCACTGAAATGGGAGGCGGTAATTTCTCGATAACTTCCACCTTTGCTCGATCAACTTCAATCCCTTTTTCAAAAAATTTGTGGCCAAGAACGATACCCTCCTTTACTATAAAATGGCATTTCCCCAGTTAAGCACTAGATTAAATTCAACACATCTTTGCAGGGCCACATTTAAATTCTCCAGAAATATTTCAAATGAATCACCTACCACAGAGAAATCATCCATGAATACCTCTATGGTGTCTTCCACTATGTCAGAGAAGATGGACATTATGCACCGTTGAAAAGTGGCGGGTGCATTGCATAGCCCAAATGGCATCCTCTTAAATACAAAGGTGACATATGGGTAGGTGAATGTCATCTTCTCCTAATCTTCAGGAGCAATGCAAATTTGGTTATATCCAGAATAACCATCCAAGAAATAATACCACCCCCTACCAGCTAACCGATCAAGCATTTGGTCCATAAAGGGAATTGGGAAGTGGTCCTTCAGAGTTCAAGAGTTTAACTTGTGGTAATCCATGCAAACTCTCTACCCGGTTACTGGTCTAAGTGGAATCAACTAGTTCTTTTCATTAGAAACCACCGTCATACCCCCTTTCTTGGGCATGCATTGAACTGGACTCACCCACTTGCTATAAAAAATAGGGTAAACCACTCCTGCATCCAACCACTTAATAATCTACTTCTTCACTACCTCTTGCATTGGTGGGTTAAAACGGCATTGATGCTCTATGGTTGGAGAACAGTCTTTTTTTAATTGGATTTTATGTGTACAGATGCCAGGGGGAATGCCAATAATATCTGCGATGGTCCATCCAATTGCTCTCTTATGCTTCTAAAGTACTGAGATGAGTGCATTTACTTGTTTCTCTTCCAAATCAGCTGCAATAATAACAGGTAGCGTGCTCCCTTTTCCCAGAAAAACATATCGTAAGTGTCCAGGCAGCTCCTTCAACTCCAACACTGGAGGTTCTTCAATAGATGGCTTTTCCGGTGGTGTTGGTTGATTAGCTAGGTCAAGGTCCAGTTTTTTAGGAGCATAAGGATATGACCCCATGCCAGTTAAGGCACAAATTGTCTCTTCATACTCTTCAATTCCTTCACTATCATAGTTCATCATGACCGCAACCAAAGGTTCGATAATAAGTCATTAAGTTCTGGGTACATCATGTACATCTTCAAAATACACATCAACTACTGAGAACACACTTATTTCCTCATGCTGTTTCATTGATGTGCCCACATCGAACTGTACCACTTCATCATTCACCCTGAATAAGAGCTCATTTACTCTCAAATCGATCAACACACTTCTAGTTGTGAGGAAAGATCGACCCAAGATTATGGGCACCTCGAAGTCTACCTCGCAGTCCAGGATGACAAAGTCTGCAGGGAATATGAAATTTGAAACCTTTACCAACACATCATATAGAATGCCAATAGGTCGTTTTACTGACCTGTCAGCCATCACCAGTATCATATTGGTGGGTGTGGTATTCCCCAGACCCAACTTTTTATAAATAGTTAATGGCATCAAGTTAACACTTGCTCCCAAATCACACAGTGCTTTAGTGAATTCCATGGTTCCAATTGTGCAGGGAATAGTGACTGCACCTGGATCCGTCTTCTTTTGCATCAAGGTCCTTGTAGAAATGTCGCTGCAAAGGTCTAGATCTACTTCCAATTCACAACTCACTTCTCATTTCTTGGTAACAAGGTCCTTCATGAACTTTGCATATCTTGGAATTTGCTCAAGTGCTTCAATCAAAGGCACATTTATTGTCAATTGCTTGAGCATTGCCATGAACTTGCTGAATTTGGCATCATCGGCCTTCTTTCTCAATCATTGATAAAAGGGAGGTGATGGCCTTGGGATGGTTTTCAATACCACTTCCTCTTTCTTCACCTTCTCTGATGCATCAACAGAGTTATTTGCCTTCTTAGACTCCACTAGGTTGTTTTTCTCTGGTTCATTTGCAAATTCTTCATTGTTCAAAGACTTGCCCATAGAAGGGCCAGATAAGATCTTACCACTCCTAGTGGTAATCGCCAGACATGAGCCATCTGTCTTCTGATCCTAAACCGTTTTACTAAGTAAAGTACCACTTCTTCCCTGGTTTAGTGTTGAGAAAAGTTGACTCATCTGCTGCTCCAACTTCTTGATAAAGGTTGAGTATGAACTAACCAACTGACTTAGAGTAGAAAATTCACTCCTCATAATATTCACCCCTGAGTTGGTAGCCTCTACTCCTTTCAACAGTTCTTTCATCATATCCTCTATAGACATCTTTCTCGAGTTAGTTGCAGTAGCTTTTTGATTTCCAAAACAAACATACAACCCACTCTTGTCATTGCTGTTTCTCCAGTTTTCTTGCTTTCTGTCTCTGTGATCAGGATTTCCATACATATTCCGACCTTGATTCCCTTGACTATTGCCTTGAAAACCCCCCTGATTATTAACATAGTTTTCTTTCACTTCAGGCACCACATTAACTCGGTCCTGAATAATTATAGCCTTTACCTTTTCCGTCCTTCCTGACAATAAGTGCTTAGTGAGCAGGTCCATCTGATTCTTTAGATGGGCTATTTATTGATCTGTCTCCTCATCTCTTCTGCATTGTTCAGCATTCATTCCAATAGGAATAGTTGGACTTGCCACCACAGAATCCCTGGTGTACCAAGCCCGACTTAGTTTGGTCATCCTATTCAGTATATCAACAGCATCTTGAAATGACAGATCAACAAATGACCCACCTGCAGCGTTATCTACAGTTGGCTTTGTCACAAAGTTAAAAGCTCTATACAAAGTCTCCATCAAGTGCAAGTCTGACATATTGTGACTCGGACATTGAGCCATCTTCTTCTTGAACCTCTCCCAGCTTTCATGCAATGCTTCAGTTGGAAGCTGTCTGAAGTTACTGATTTCATCCCTCAACTGTACTCTCCTGGAGGGTGGAAAGAACTGTTATAGGAATTCCTCTTTCAACTGTCTCCAGTTAGTGATAGAATCGGGTTTTATCTCATTTAACCACATTGTTGACTCTCCAGAAAGAGATAATGGGAATAGACTCAACCGAATAGCACTCTGGCTCACCCCCGGGTTATCAAAGGATTTATAAATGGTGACAAAATTCACAGATGCAGGTTGGGGTCATCCCCAGGAAGGCCTCCAAACAACCCGTTAAGATTTAAGAGTTGGATCATCGTGCTTGTAATATTAAAGTTTTCTCCAGGTGCCAACGGTGGAGGAATGATCGCACCCGTTGCACCTGCTCCGTCCACATAGTTATCTTATACCTCATAATGCAACGGTTGTCCTGCCATTCTGCCTATTCGTTGGGGTTCTGGATTGAATGATGCTTGGCATACACTTTAATGATCCTACAAATAGACAAAACAACAAATAAACGTAAATCTAGAAAACTTAACTAACAACAAATTAGTGCATACAAACTTTCAGTTTACAACCATATTCCCCGGCAACGACGCCATTTTTGATAACGCTCAAACTAAACTCTTGAATGGGTGTAAGCGATCGTTGTCAATATAAAACCCAACTAGGTTGAGGTCTAATCCTATAGGGAATAGGGTGTGAACTTTGAGTTATTTACGAAATAATTTACTGGTAGTTTGCTGTTTCCAAAAATAGGGGTTTGAGTTTCACAGAGAGTCAATTTTCACTTCTGAATTTATTGTTTGTAACCAAGATTTTATGAAATAACCAGGATTATGTTCACTAGGGCTTACGGTACATGACAGATACTAAAATTTACTCAAGGTTCTCATAGTAGTTAAGATGACAAACTATCTTTATCGATGGTATGCTTAAATGTCTCTCGACCTATTCAAGCGTCTAATTTCCTAATCCTCTCGGACTTAGGGAATCGCTTATCACTACACAGACTTTACCTCAGGTTAATCAACCTTGCTACAACGCTGATTATTAAATGAAGCCTTTCCGAGTCCCTGTTGATAACTCACTTCCTACTGTTTATGATTTCTTTCTCAAGTAAACCAAAGTAGGTACGCCTATTGTTTGCAACCAACATACATAAATTATAGTCTCAGAGTTATCAAGAAATCCTAATACCTATTAAACCTTGAATAATTAATTTATCACCTTATCATGACCTAACCCTAGATTCCATAATCCAGGTTAAAAGAGTTTAGCTACTCATGACGCATGAAAAAGGCATGAAATTTGAATTCATAACTGAAAGGATTAACTTACAATGATGAATGAAATTGAAAGTGAACTTGTATTTGAATCACACGACAAAACACTGAAATATTGTTCTTGAGATAGGGAGGAAAGAATATCGTTTTTTCTCCTCAATAATAGATGAATTGTCTGATGGAAAATAATAAAAACCCTCAAACAAGTCTTTAAATAGTCAACCCTAAATAAGGAAATAAAATTAAAATTTATGATTTTCTTCGGAATAGGTGACGACAATCTTGACGGCGTGTCAGACGTTTGACGGCATGTGCAAGATGTCGTCAAAGTTTCCAGTGAATTGCTATCTTCTGATTCTTCTGACGACAAATCTGACGGCGTGTCAAAAATGTGACAGCGCGTGAAAAATGTCGTCACATCTTCACTGGAAATCAGCATAATCTGCCTCAGGTTGATGGTAATTTTGATGCCTTGTCACATATTTGACGGCGTTTCCGAAACATCGTCACATTTCATCTCAACTCCTCATGTTCTGTCTAAGCTTGACGACATCTTTGATAGCCTGTTCCATGTCTGACGGCGCTTCAGAAATGGCGTCAGCTACACTTTAGCTTATTTGCACCAGATTTTAGCTGATTTATTCTTCTTTTCTTTGGTTTTCTCCCCGATCACTTGTATCTGCATTAAAACAATAAAAACAATCAAAAACAACAAAAGTTACTTAGGACTTCACAATTATTCTAGGTTAAAGGCCTTAAATGTATTCGCAATTACGCACACATCAATATACCAGAACAAATAAGACTATATGATCGAGTTTCACCTCACACACACACCCATAAATGAACTAAAATAAAAATATATAGAATCTATACATCAAAAGAAAGACAATGATAACCATATTGCCCACTTCCAAATTAGGGTCAAAATGGACCCATGAAATTGATTTTCGAAAAAGAAGGGTAAAATAAGAATTTTAGTCCAAAAACATTCTTCCTAATATTAAAGGAACTTATTGGAGAAAACCCATGTAAAAATGGAGTGAAATTGGGTTTTGAAGCGAAGAAACGATAATTTGGGCCTTTCGGCCCAAAATCCCAAATTTCACCATTAAATATGAGTTTAAACAAGAGTTAAATGGTGAGATCAAAGAAAACTAATTGTAACAGGGATTTGGAGCTTACCCAAGCTTAGAAGTGGAAGAAAATGGTAAAAAACTCAAACCCCAAGTCTCTCAGTCTAATAAATGTTGTAAAAATATCAAAAATAGGAAAAACAAACCACCCAAGCATTTCCTAAGCAACAATCGAGTTACTTAGGCGGCTATAATTTAAACGACAAAGCATTACTTAAGCGAAGCCTACCTCATAGCGTATGCGTCTTGGTTTTTACTTATGCGACAGACGTCTGGCATGCCAGTGTTGCTTAAGAGACCAGGCAATCGCTTAAGAAGCTATCACTTAAGCAAGCCTGGTGTCACTTAGGAGACATTTTGGCTGTCAGGCCAAGTCACTTAAGTGACCAAAGCATCGCTTAAGAGAGTGCACCAGCTGAGTGGTGCACCAGTTAACCCCTCAGGATTCATCTAAAATCCCGATTATGCAAACAAACTATGCTACGCCACTAAATTCGATGCTCTTAACTCAACGACGATATCAAAGTTTTGAAAAAAATTGTTTTCACAAAATTGACCCATGAAATCCAATTTTATAATTTTTTGAACGAAGTTTTGAAATGAGATAGAAAAGCCATAAACCATACCAACCATGTTACCAACCTAAAAGCACCATTTCAATCCGATGGTGCAATTTGTTTTACCATCCAACACACATGTCAAATAATGTTGACCAAGGTCAACTAATAAGCCTTTTAAAACACCAAAAACCATAAACTCACATAAATGACACTAAAAACCATCGAGAGCCATTTTAATGATCCCCACACCCCTAAAATACCACAAAGCAACCACAGGAAAAGGTAAAAATGGTCAAATAACATAGAAGTGAATATTTCACAAAAATCACAAAAAATAAAATTGTTACATAATCCACCACTAAAAATCTAGTTTGCCCTCAAACTAAAGGTAAGGGAAATACCTATATTAGTGAAAAGTTGGGGATAACTACTACGTATATCAGAATTGACCTCCCAAGAAGACTCATCTACAGAATGATGCCTCCACTGGACATTAATCATATGAATAACTCTAGAATGTAACCATCTAGCATCCCTAGCTAGAATGGGACAGGCTCCTCAACAAAAGACAACCACTCATCTAGCTGGACTGAATCTCAACATATGACATGAGACTCATCTAGAATATAATGCTAAAGCATAGAAAAATAAAATATTGGATGGACCATTGATAAATCTAAAGGTAATGCTAAATCATAGGACACATCCCCAATAGTTTGAAGGATCTCAAAAGGTCCAATATACCTAGGGCTAAGTTTTCCCCTCTTCCTGAACCTTATCACACCCTTCATGGGAAAAACACAAAGAAAGACACGATCACCAATACTAAATCTCAAGGCACAAAGTCTGTGATCCGCATAGCACTTCTGCCTACTTTGATCCACTCGAAGTCTATCTTGAATTACACAAAATTTATCCAAACACTCATAAAGAAAGTCTGTACCTCGATGTCGAATCTCCAAAACATCAAAGTAACTAATTGGAGAGAGACAATGCCTACCAGATAAATCCTCAAAAGGAGCCATCTAATTTCTAGAATTAGCTATTAATATATGCAAATTCTACCAAAGCTAGATGTTACTCCCACTGACCACCAAAGTTCATGCAATAAGTACAAAGCATATCCTCTAAAAACTAAATAGGTTGCTCTAACTGGATGTCAGTTAGGGGGTGAAAAGCTATACTAAGATCAACTCGGGTACCTAAATCCCCCTAAAAGTCTTCCAGAAGTTAGATGTGAACATTGAACCTTAATCTGAGGTAATAGACACTGGGCAAACCATGAAGATGAACTATTTTAGGAGTATATATATAGACCAACCTCTCAGCATTGAAAGAAACTTGAGCCAAAATGAAATAAGAAAATTTGGTCAATTGATCCACAATAACACAAACACTATTAAAACCATAAGAAGTATGAGGTAACTCGATCACAAAGTCCATAGTGATCCATTCCTATTTCTACTCGAGAATGGGTAACCTCTTAAGCAAACCTATTGGTAGGGGAATTCCTCTAATGAGGATTTAACTGACGAGAAGCATAATAAATTACCTCACCTACCTACATCAACACAATGCCTAACCCAACACCAAAAATATCATAAAAGATGGTAAAATTCATGCCTTCCTTGTGCAAAGTCAAGATAGGAGCTGGAGTCAACAAATCCTTGAGATTTTCAAAGATCATCTCACAAGCATTGGACCACTGCAATCTTCAAAAAATCCTCAAATTTTTTTTCTACAAATCCTAAAAAAATGCCGATAGTAGCTCGCTAAACTAACAAAAATCCAAATCTCGATAGAAGAAGTAGGCGTAGCCCAATCATGAACCACTGCAATCTTAGCTGGATCTCTATAATACCATCTTTGGTCACCACATAACCCCAGAAAGATATTGACTCTAACTGATGTCACCCAAAACTACACTCTCAGAAGTATAATATGGTCCATTGCAAATGTAATAATGCACTAGGTTGGGGTCGATCCCACAGGGGAAACATGAATAGTTGCTTGACTTGATGTAATCCAGATTAGTACAAAAAAGTAAATAGGGGGATTTGTAGTAGTAATTATAAGTAGTAACTAAATCTTGAGTGTTTTTGAGTTGTAATCAATTAGAGACGGACACTAGGTTTGTGTTCCTCCTTGCTTCTTAACTCTATCTCATGGTCAACCCAACTGTTCTGTTATTTTATATGTAAAGTCTATAAGATAAGTATTATCAACTGCCAAGTAATCTAGAAGATAAATTTCACCCTTTACCGAGTAAGTCTCAGGGTGTCTCCGTGTTGCCCCATGTTACGACCTCAGTTCACTGTCACTGGGTAAGATTAAGTAATTAGATAGGACACATAAACTAAAATGTAGAGGTAGAAGGATCCTAAATCACTGTCTTAACTTGTTTTCCCTATCATAAGCTCCCTTGTGGGGGTGAATGCGAATATAGGATATCTCAAGGTACTATAGATACTTGAGATTAATTATTATGAAGAAGATTAAGATACATGCAGAAACCCTAAAATAGTTGAATCACACACTTTCTCTACATAGCTAATCCTTCAAGGTTCCCATAACCCTAGTCGAGGAGATTAGTCACTCATGTTTGTGCAAGAAACCCCAATTATCAATAAAGAACACATAAAATCAATTGCACAATAACAAGATGATTAAACTCCAAAGTCTTTAATTGAATAAACCCTAAAATCTAAAGAACAATTGTGAAAGTATTGTAATAATATGTACAAGAATGTAAAAGAACGTAACCTAATAAAAGATAAACCCTAAGGTATTTATAGTATCTCAAAATAACCTTAAAATCCTAATAAAAATAGGAAAGGTAAAGTAAAGTTGGTAGTCGATATGACTCGGTCTTCACTCGTATCGACATCATATGGGTCATACCCTGCCTTGTTATATTTGTTCTAGTGTCTGCTTTTTCCACGGATTTAGCTTTCGGTTTAGTATACGAGTTCTTCTTACAAGTCGTACCTGATTATACAACTCGTTTCCTCCATCCGTATCCATGTAGGACCTTTATACACCTAGTCTTATACACTAGTTTATATATAATATCCCTATATGAGTCGTACTCATACTTCCAACTCGTATACTTCTGACACTTCAATCTTTGAATAGTATCTTAGGTTCTGTTATGTTCACGACTTCTCTATACGTACTGTATCCTAAGTGTATGACTCATATGGTTAAGTCGTATCCTTTTTTTACTTGGTCTTTTGTTTGTGTCTTTGATTTTGGAATGCTTACGATTGGTTGACATAACTCGTATACTTATCTTATGACTCGTATGCATGAGTCGTATGATGAGTCTACGAGTTGTGTCAACCAATCGTATGCATTCCAGAATCAATTACCCAAACAAAAGACCAAGTGAAGAAAAGATACGACTTATCCATATGAGCCATACACAGAGGATACGATACGTACAAAGAAGTCGTGAGCATAACAGAACCAAAGCATGAGTCATATCTTACCCTCACTTGGCATTCTGTACTGGTGTTTTCTTCTATTATGGGTATGATTCCTCATACGAGTTGTATATTGAGTATACGACTCATTAGCTGACTCGTATTCTGATGAGTTTTGGTCTTTTTCTTCTCTTTTGATTTAAACACTATTGTAGACCTATTTTACCTGCAATATACACAAAATCGCATCATATCTAACAAAATGCTCTAATTTCACGCAAAAATGGTTTCAAGCATCAAAAGTGTTGTATTTCCACGTTACATCAACACCCTCAACTTAAAATTTTGCATGTCCTCAGGAAGATAAAACCAAATAAATATTTTCTATCACTGAGACGGTGCTTAAATAGGAAGTTATCAAGCATGCCATGGTAGTGATTTTGAACTTAATTTCAATCTAGTTTTTCTCCCCTTAATTCTAATTTTCAAACTCAGCTATGTATAATAATTTAGCACACACAAAAACATGAGGGAATCTGATGATGGCATTACATTAGAAATAGACACTTGGGCATAGACACAAATTACATTTATCAAATATTCTAGAAACCTAGCAGTATAACCCATGTGTGCTTACAGTCTAAGAAATCCAATTCACTCTCCTTTTGGATAAATCAATCTATTCAAGGATATAACAAATGCCTCTCTTACTTATAAAGAAATACCATCGGTGTATACATAATACCATATGCTTGCCCTTATGCTCTTTTCCTAAGTTTTCAGACAGTCACAGTAGGATCACTATAGGACTTTGTTCGGCTTGTACTATAGGCTTAGTGGGTTGGTGTAGTATGTATGGACATTTAAAGTGTCTAACCCTCCTTGGCACTACACTAACTCTTAGGGTCCGCACTTAACCAATTTTCACTTTATGTATTTCCATACTTATTTCTCCCTTTTTATTTTCAAGTATATTCAGGTTGGGTATGGTCTTTAAGTCATTTGTTTTCTCTTTATTCAAAAATTTTCTTTTATTTTTATTTTTCTACCACATACATCCTTACTTTCTTTTCTCTTATTTTACATTTCTTCATACCTATTTCACATCACATACCCCTATGATAGCCACCCTCAACTTTGGTGATTTACCTGTGTTGAAGTGCACAATATCTAAGGAGAACCAGGGCCAAAACAGGTTCATTGTAACACAAATGGGCAGGCGAGAAGTGTAATAAGAAAAATAGGCTGTAAGGCTCAAAACAGGGATCACGGGATACAATTTGTACATAGAAGGTCATTTAGGCTAAAAGTGGACTAAAATAAAAATGGCTTATGATCCTTTCATACCTGACTATCCTAGACCTAGGTAAAGGCAACCAGGCAAGTTCTAGATTCTAACACACCGGTAACTCAGTATATCTTGCACGCACTTACAAAGGAATATAATAATAAGTACTAGTTATCCAACTATGCAATTGTTTTATCCCTAAATGGCCTTTCCCTAATCCTAGTGCCATTTTTAGATTCACAATAGTATCACACGCGTATACTAAATACACAATTATTTAAACAAAATTTTTAGAAGGGGCTCTCAAATACAACTTTCCAAAATAACATTTCAAATTAGTAGTGTTTCAACAATCACAAATTAAAAATCAAAACAAAATCTTTCAGTACAACTGAAATTTAATTTTTCAAAATCTTCAAAAATAATCATAATAAAAAATAGTCCGCTATTGTAGCTGGGCTGATCTACTCCCTATCTCAGCTGCTTACATCAAACCTGTAAGTCATAATAGACTTTTAGTTTTTAGCTACGTCTTTTCAACTACTCCCAAATTTTTTTTGGAATACCCCCACCTCAACTAAAAATTATTGCACTATCTCCAGTGCTATAAAAATAAAATAGAGTACGGAAAAGGGTCATAACTAGGAGCTCAAGGCGCCGATGCATCATCATCTACCATCCCATCAACCGGGACTAAATAGATGGGGGTACAACATCAACCCCTGTAGCATCAACAACCAAATATTTCAACTCACCAGCTTCAGCAGCTATATCATGGAACGTAGTTTCCCGATCCCGCTCATCCTGAATACTATCTGCTCTGGCTTTCTTCCCAGCTTCTCTCTAGTTTTTCCTTTTTTTTTCTTTTTTGGTCTTCTCAACCTGAACGTTTAGCAGATCTGCTCAAATATTAGAAACATGTACAGTAGGAATCAATGTCTCTATGATGGGCTCACCAACCACCGATCTCTCATAAAGCTTTGGAACCATTTTCTTGATCTCCACAACCTTGATTTTGATATCAGAAACATCGAGTATCTTCCCTCTACTCAATTATCGAGTGATACTCGATTTAAAAGCATATAGGTTCCCTTAAACTTGCCTATCTTACTTGTCAAGCCTTCTGTCAAGCTAATTTCACACTTCTCTTTCTATATGAGTTACCTTCGTATCAAGCGTGGCTAGCTTGGTAACAACCTCGGTCCATGCTGTATGTGATATCATTATAATGTCGGAAGGCATACCCCATGTCCTAGGTGGCATAGACTGGACTAGTGAAGGGAAGCTAGAAGTACCCACTACATCTTTATGCATGCCCTCTGTCTGTGACTCTACCTCAGTAGCTGCAGCTAGAGAAGGGGCATCTGTTTGATCATCCTGTGAGAATATGCCTACAAACATATTTGTTGCCTACCTCATCAGTCGGGCCAAAGGGTTAGACATATCTCTAATCAAGCCAATGTCAAACATCCGCCAGGCCTCGATCATTTCTTCAATTCTAGGGAGTTCTAGCTCTCCCACAACTATACAAATCTGTGTAATCATGAAGGGGTAGGCCAACAATACCTTTTGATCCCCTACTGCCCTATCTCGTAGTTCTTTAGATGAACTCACCAACATCAAACTCAGAACAAGCTATGAAACTACCTATCATGGTTTCTCAGACTGGGCTCAATACGCCATCTCCTGTAGTAGGGCACAACCTATGCTGAGCCAATGTCCGCCATGCATTTCCCTCAAATTTGAGGGTAATCTTCTTAATCTTCTGAGATACTACCCCGGGGCCTCCCACTACCCAGACAACATTCTCTCTATTTATGGCAACCCGCTAAGCAATCTATCTAAACATCACTATCTTATGATCCAAACCCATCGACCTCTGTGTAACTTTCTTTATTTCAGCCATCCGGTTATCCATCTCTTTTGTTTTGATCAGAGCCTGGTACTCTGGTCCATATAAAAATCTCTCAATGGTACAGGGAGAGATGTTTACCTGAACTCCTCGAACCATTAGTGACTCAATCAAATAACCACCCTTCCACAATTAACCTTGTGGATATTTCCTCTGAAGTTCTCCTTTGTATACAACTTAAAATTCATGGACCAGTACTTCACTATATTTTCTCAGTGACCATGTCATTCAATCAAACCCATAAAATCTGAACCTCTTCTCAAATCCAGTCAATTCTGACATCCCTGTGGTGGTCATTCTTATTTTCGGATAAAGCACCCATATTATCTTACCACCTGGAAGCCTGAACAGCCCACCATTGAATGTATCCTGCATTCCATGGTACACCCATCATTTAATGATAGGTACCGATATAGTAATTAGTGCAAGTGATGGGTCCTAGTGGGCTATCAGTGGCACTTCATTCACATCTCCCACATCTTCAGCATGCTCAAAATTTACCTCTTCCAAACTGGATTTAGCCTCATCATCATTATTATCTTCATCATAATCATTATCATTTTTGGAAGGTGGTTGAGGTATGTAGGGAGGCGATGTAGTAGGATTATTCCTCTCTGGTCCCTTTAGAGGTGAGTCTGATTCTTGGGGAACTACTGTAATACCACATATTTCTCAAGCTTAAATTAACACTCAGTTTATGAGTTATCCAACATAAAATTTTTGAAACGCTCAGTATTTTTAAGTTTAGAGCCTACCATTGCATAGGAAATTGAATTAGCTTTCCAACGATATAAAATTTACCTAAATCCAATAACCGGGTAAGAAGTTATGACTATTTTAAGTTTCAGTCATTAAACACCGTCATTCAGGCCAATAGCGCATCGCGGAGTATGTCAAAATGACAATTGTCAGTTTCCAGTGAATTACCGCGATACTGGCGTAATGCACCATAACTTATTTTCACAATTGTCCATTTCCAGTGTACCAACACATTAACTTCCAGGTCCCAACAAAAGTGGCAATACGATACCACCGCATTGCGCCACCATGTATTTTCCTTGTTGGCAATTTCCAGGGACACAGTGCGATAGTGCCGCATCACGCCAGGTGTCTATTTTGGAAAATTTTGACGAAAATTAAATATTTCATCTAGGGGTAAAACAATCTTTTCCCATGATTATAGCATGCCTAGATTCGAGATTTAATCCCTATAAATGTTTTAAGTCATTATTCACTCAATTTATCCCTAAATTAAAAGCATTCTCCCTCAAAACTACAAACCCTAGCTTTAAGAAAACAAGAGCAATCTCAAAGGACTCACCAAGAACTACAAGAAACTCACAAATTAAGGTATGTTGGGTGTTTATCTATGGGTTTATTTCACCCATAGAGTCCACGAATCCGTTTTCAAAATACAAGATTGTTGAATTATGAACTTCCATCCTTGAATTGAATTGAATTCATGTTTATGTTATTATTGGGTTTTAGTCCATGATTAAATTACATGCTTTCATGAAACCCATCTTGTCATTAGCTTCAGTCATAAATTCCATGTATCATATATGTATGTTCAGTTTAAGAGCTAAGTTTGTCAGTAGTTCAGTCATGCATCAAATAAGCATGTTCAGTGTGTAAACTCAATCTATCAGTGTCTTAGCTTAATTAGTCTCATTCGAGGATGAATGTTCCTAAGGGGGAGATATTGTAATACCTCGTATTTCTCAAGCTTAACTTAACTCTCAGTACATGAGTTATCCAATATAAAAATTTTGAAACGCTCAGTATTTTTCAGTTTAAAGCTTGCATTTGCCTAGGAAATTGAATTAGATTTATAACGATATAAAATTTACCTAAATTCGATAACTGGGTAAGAAGTTATGGCTATTTTAAGTTTCAGTCATTAAATTCCGTCATTCAGGCCAGTAGCGCATCACAGAGTCTGTCAAAATGGAAATTGTCTATTTCCAATGAAGTACCATGATACCGGCGTATTGCGCCATAACTTATTTTCATAATTGTCCATTTTCAGTGTACAAACGTGATTCCACCACATCGCAGTGAACTTCTAGGTCCCAACCAAAGAGGCAACATGATACTACAGCATTGCACCACCATGTATTTTCCCAGTTGACAATTTCTATCGTGCCGTGTCGCACCAGGTGCCTATTTTGGAAACAGAAATTGAATGTTTCTTCCAGGGGTAAAATAGTATTTTCCTATGATTTTAGCATGCCCAGATTTGTCATTTAATCCCTAAAAATGTTTTAAGTCATTACTCACTCAATTTATCCCCAAATTAAAAACCTTCTCTCTCAAAACTACAAACCCTACCTGCAAGAAAACAAGAGCAATCTCAGAGGATTCACCACGAAATTCAAGAAACTCACAAATTAAGGTATGTTAGGTGTTCATCTATGGTTTCCTTTCACCCATAGAGTCCAAGAATCTATTTTCAAAATACAAGATTGTTGAATTATGAACTTCCATGCTTGAATTGAATTGAATTCATGTTCATGTTATTATTGGGCTCATGTTCATCTTCATCATAAACCCTTCAATTTTCAAGTTGATTGATGTAGCTATGATAACTATATATTTTGATTATTGTATAACCTAAACATTCTCTCCACGTGTTTGATAAAATGCCTAAGTGAATGAAATAGTGCCATTATAATATGATAGCATGTATTCCCCATTCATGTATAAGTAGATGCATTACAAGTGTTTGATTTAATGCCTCTATGAGTGAACTATGGACAAGTATACATTGTTATGTTTTTTAGTAGTATATTATGCTGTATTTTTCATGCTATCAAGTCTTGGGGGTATTTAATACCCAATAATTTAGTTGTGTGCCTAGAGACAGTGTCAGTTATAGAATCTTAATAATGTCATGATCAGTTGTTACAGAACTCAATAGAACTTAGTCAGTTACCGAACTCAGGAAAACTCAGTAAGCTCAGTATAAGTCCAATCCAGTTCAATATACTCAGTTTAGTGTCTTTCAGTAAGGAGTAGGATTTAATATCGAGTGAACCCAAGAATGGGGGATCATCTACCAGTAGAGGGCGTGATCTCTAGAAAAAATCCTTGCATTCCAGAACTACGTATCCAGCGTAGGTTGAGACATCAAACCTACTAGTTGAGAGTTGATGAACCTGTCAGATGAGGGTTTCACCGTTCTTAATAGAGTACCTTTCAGATGAGGGTAACTCTTTAGTATATTTACCTATGGCATAGTACTGACACCCGCCCAACTGGGGTCACAGGTTGGACCCCAACTAAGTTATCTTATTTGGGGTATGTCGGTTAGATGATTACCTCCTATAGTCTCAGTCTTAAGAATAGAGCTCTGCTCAATTTTACAGAATCAGGACTGTCAGATACAGTCAATTAGTATCGGTAACTTAGTTATCAGTAACTGTAGATATCAGTTACTCAGTATCAGAACACAGGACTCAGCTTCAGACAAGCTTAGTCACAGTATTTATATATATGTACATTAGTGCATACTCAGTTTTTACAGCAGGATCAGTTATCCATGTACTCTTATATTCAGTTACTCTATATCATGTAGTCAGTTATTGTTCATGCATTTGAACCCTTGCATTCAGCCTTACCTTATCATGCATACCAGTACATTCTACGTACTGAAGCATACTCTTTCTTTGCATTATGATGTCTCATATCATAGGTTTGGATGCTCAGGTTCCCCACCACGCATTGATAGACTCAGATTCAGCTAGCAGCAGTAGATTAGCAGTGAGTCATCATCATTCAAGGATATTCTTTTATTTTATTATTTTAGTAGTCTCAGTATTTTAATAGATGGAGTTAGTTGGGGGATTGTCCCATCAACTCCACTTTTAGACCGTTTCAGTTAGAGGCTTTTCAGATTAGTTTTCAGACAGTGTTCAATTTTATAAATTGTTATTTCAGACGATATAATTTATTTGTATTTTAGATGTTTTGAGCCTTAAGGCATTTCAACCTATTATTCCATATTTATTTTAGTATCATGTCTCAATATTCATAGCAGATATTAGTCATGGGTTAGCTTGTGGTTCTTTGGGGTTGTAAGCACCGTGTAGCATCCGGGATACAGACTCGGGGCATTACAAACTTGGTATCAGAGGCTAAGATTCAATAGTGTCCTAGAAATTTTAAAAGCCACATCTAGTAGAGTCTTGTGCATGGGTGTGTAGTGCGCCACACTTATGGACAAGAGGCTATAAGATGTTTTAGAAAACTATTTCTCTTCTTTCAGTATTCATGCCGTACAAGTAAGCATGAGCTCAAATTAAACTCTCAGTCTAATCCATTTCCTCCTTTTTATTTATAGAACATGACTCCCAAAAATACTAATGAAAGGAGAATCAGAAATCAGTCAGCACCTTAACCCATTTAGGCAGATCCCCTAGACGAGCATGTCTTCATGTAGAATTTAGAGATGCATTACTACTATAGTCAACTCTGTAGAATCATAGAATGAACAGCCAGCTGCTGTTCAAGCTAATCCAATAGCTAATACTATTGCAGCCGGGATTTGGGACTTCACCCAAATGAATCCTCCCCTATTCTCAAGATCTAAGCCAGAAGAGGATCTACAGGAGTTTCTCGATCAGGTTCAAAAAGTCATAGATATTATGGAGTGACTTCTAGTAAGAGTGCTGAGTTAGCTGCCTATTAGCTACACGATGTAGCTTATACATGGTTTAAATAGTGAAAGGTAGACAGGGGCACAGATGCAGAGCCCATAGAGTGGGAAGAGTTTGCTACTGCTTTCCTAGAGAAATTTTTTCCCTTAGAGCTAAGAGAAGCCAAGGTGTTAGAGTTCATTAATATCAGTAAGGGAAGTATGAGTGTGAAAGTGTATTCCCTTAAGATTACTCAGTTAGCCAGGTATACTCCCCATGTAGTAGCAGACGGTAGGTCCAGAATGAGCAAGTTTGTATCTGGGGTGTCAGATAGTGTGGTTAAGGAGTACAGGACATCGATGTTGATCAAGGAGATGGACATATCTAGACTCATGGTCCATGATCAATAGATAGTAGAGGCTAAGATCAAAGAGAGTGAGGTAGAACAAGAGAGCTAGAATAGGTAGCTTTAATTTCAATCAGTCTAAGTCAGAGGGTAGTAATCGTTCCTAGTTTCATCCAAAATCTTCAGTTCCAGCTCCGTCCTTAGCCAGTGATCTAGTACCTAATTCCAGAAATGGTAATAGCGATAGGGAGCTAGGCTCTAAATCTCAGGGTAGGGTCAGCAGTGCTCGAACAAATCCTCTTTGAGAGACATATAATAGAAACCAAAAGGGTGTCTGCAGAGCTGGAAGAGATATTTGTTTTGGGTATGGCAAGCCATGCCACAGAGTCAGAGATTGTCCTCAGTCAGGTTCTCGGGGTTAGCATACTCATTATTTGGCTCAGTCAGATCGACCAAATCAGCAGGGTGCCACTTCCAGTGCCACTAGTGGGCAATGCCCAAAAAGGCTTTATGCACTTCAGTCCAGACAAGATCAGGAAAATTCTCCTATTAGGGTCACTAGTACATTACAGATCTTCCATTTACATATTTATGCCTTGCAAGATTCAGGAGCTTCTTTCTCTTTTGTAACTTCTTATATAGCCATTAACTTCAGAGTCAGTCCAGAAATCCTAGTAAAGCCTTTCTCTGTTTCTACCATAATAGGTAAATCTATCATTGCCCGATGGGTATATAGAAACTATCTGGTTATGATATCTCAGAAAGTTACTTCAGCATACCTTGTAGAGCTAAAGATGGTAGATTTTGATATCATTCTCGGCATAGATTAGCTCCATTCATGCTATGCCTCAGTTGATTGTAGAAACAAAATAGTTCATTTTCAGTTTCCAAATGAACCAGTCCTTGAATGGAGGGGTAGTACCACAGTGCTTAAGGGTCAGTTGATTTCATACCTTAGAGTGAGAAAAATGATATCCAAGGGTTACATCTACCATTTTGTGTGGGCCAAGGAATCTAGTTTAGAAACTCCCAGTCTTGAGTCAGTTCCAGTAGTAAATGAATTCTTAGATGTGTTTCCAGAAGATCTTCTTGGAGTTCCTCCCGTTAGGGAAACTGACTTCGGAATAGACCTTCTTCCAGATACTCAGCCCATATATATTCCGCCATACAAAATGGCTCCAGCAGTACTTAGAGATTTAAAAGAATAGTATAAAGACCTTCTAGATAAGGGATTCATCAGACCCAGCATCTCCTCGTAGGGCGCACCAGTTCTATTCATATGTAAGAAAGATGGTTCTCTCAAAATGTGTATTGACTACTGATAACGCTCAAACTATACTCTTGAACAGGTGTAAGCGATCGTTGTTAATATAAAACCCAACTAGGTTGGGGTCGAATCCCACAGGGAATAGGGTGTGAACTCAAGTTATTTACGAAATAATTCACTGGTAGTTTACTGTTTCTTGAAATAGGGGTTTAAATTTCTTAGAAAATTGTTATTCACTTTGAGATTAATGTTTGTAATCAATATTTTACGAAATAACCCGAATTATGTTCACTAGGGTTTATGGTATACGACAGATTCTACAAATAACTCAAGGTTCTCACGGTGGTTAGGATGACAAGCTATCTCTATCAATAGTATGCTCGAATGTCTCTCGATCTATTCAAGCGTCTAATTTTCTAATCCTCTCAGACTTAGGGAATCACAACTCACTACCCAAATTTTACCTCAGGTTAATCAACCTTGTTACAGTGCTGATTATTAAATAAATCCTTTCCAAGTCCCTGTCGATAATTCACTTCCTACTGTTTATGATTTCTTTCTCAAACAAAATAAAGTAGGTACGCCTATTATTTGCAACCAACAGACATAAGTTAGAATATCAGAATTACCAAGAAATCCTAACACCTATTAAACCTTGAGTAATTAATCAACACCTTATCATGACCTAACCCTAGATTCCATAACCCAAGTTTAGAGAGTTTAGCTACTCATGATGCAGGAAATAAACACACAAGTTGAATTCATAATTGAAAGGATTAACTTACAATAATGAAGGAAATCAAAAGTGTTCTTTCAATTGAATCACAAGGCAAACCACCAAAATATTTGTCTTCGAGAGAGAGAGAGAAGAAAAAGTTGTATGTTATAGGATATGTCAATTAATTGATCGATTATAGAAAAACCCTAAAACAAGGATTTAAATAGTTAACCCTAAATAAGGAAATAAAATTAAAGTTTTAGATGTTCTTTGGAATAGATAACGGCAGTTGTGATGGCCTATCATGATTTTGATGGCCTATCACGGACGTCATCAGCTTCTCTGCAAATTTAGCTTCTGCTGCCTAAGGTTGACGACGATAGTGATGGCCTATCAGGATCTTGATGGTGTGTCATGAAGGTCTTCACAAAACTTCCTGCAACTCCCCTCTTCTATTTAATTTTGACGGAATCCTTGACAGCCTATCACCAGGCTAACGACGTGTCATGGATGTCGTCAGCCACACTTAGCTCTTCATTTGCTTCCAATTTCATACCTTTTGCTTCCTTTATTTGTGGTTCTCCTTCTTCTCCACTTTTACTGCAAAACCAAAGTAAACTAATCAAAAAAGACTAAAGTTGCTCAAGACTTTGCAATTATTTAGAGTTAAAAGCTTCAAATGTGTTAGCATGGGATCACACATCAACACACTCAACTTAAACAATTTCTTGTCCTCAAGCAACCTTAACATAACTAAGAGTATACAAAGTACAATTTGAAAGCTAACTACTCATATCAGTTCAGAATACATGCACCATCTCCAAGGTAAGTCAAAGTAAGATCAAATCTGTCTATTATTGAAAACACCCATGCAACTCACAAGGATCAAGATATGGCAAAAATTTCAGCAATAACAACCCAGCACATACCCAATTCACATTATCCGAACAAGACAGTGATTAGCAAAATACCTAGTGTGCCCTCACAACAAAGAAATCCTTTTTTCACTCATGTCAGAATTTATACACATAGGGATAAACACAAGACTCACTCTCAGAACGAAGTTCCAACATTACGCATTAAATGCCATAGGCTTGCCCTTATAGTCAATACCCAAGTCTTCAAGCAGGTAAGTTAAGATCACTATAAGTCTTTTCTTAAGCTTGTAACATAAGCTAGGGGCTGGTATGATATTCATGGATATTTCAAAGTGACTAAGCCTCCTTGACAGTAAATTAGACCCTAGGGGTTTCAACTCTTAACCTTCTTTTCTTTCCTCTTTTATTGATCATGCATGCTCAAGATGTATGAGGTCTTTTCAATTAACTGATTATCTTTTTATCATTTTTCATACAGTTTTTCTCTTTTCTTATTTCTTTTTCACCCCACCCAACCCTTTATTCATCCTTCTCATTGTACCTCTCTTCATACACAGATTGCATCACGCACCCCTATAATAGCCACCCTCAAGTTAGGTTATTTGCCTAAGTCAAGATGCACAATATCCAAGGAGGACCAGGGCCAAGAGAGGTTCATTATGATGTAAACGGGAAGGTGAAATGTGCAAAAGAAAAAAAATAGGCTATTTAGGCTCAAAGGGGGAGCAAGGGATATTATTCACATTGGGAAGGTCATTTAGGCTAACGTGGGCTAACATGTAAAAATGGCCTATGATCCTTTCCTAACGCCTATCCGATGACCATGGCACGACTAATCAGGCAAGTTTTAGATTCAAAGCACAACAGGAATTGAGAAAGACCTTACATGCATATGGCATACAAGTATCTTACATATCACTACTTATCCGGTTCATGCATTTGTTTAACATAGGTCATTCATTTGCCATACTAATGCCACAAAAAGATACACAGTGGTCACAATGGATGCAATTCATACATTACACAATAGATCAGACTACTGGAGAAGTACTCATAAATCACAAAATAAGACAATTGCCTCAAGTACTTGTACTACTCCTAATTATCTACAGACTATGTTACAACAACAATTTACCCTACACCCTTAACTTAATAATCAAAAATAAAATGCACTAAGGGTTAGGATATACCTGAAGAAAGTCAAGCACGTGGATCCTGGGTCTTCGACCCTGCTACTATATCATCTGCTGTCTTCTCCCCATCAGGAGAATTGGGCCTGACAGTGGTCGGAGCCTGGCTAGATGAAGGACCTGCAGCCCTAGCTCGAATGGCTGCTTCCCATTTCTCATTATCAACCATAGACTCTAATCTTGCCTTTTTCAACTCTTCCTTTTCTGCCTTGTTCTTTGCCTTCTTCTTTTCTTGTTTTTCTTTTTCACTATCTGGATCTTCTCTCTTATTCTTGCCATTCTTTTCCCCCTTTTTCTTTTTTTTCTTCTGGAATTCTTCAGTGAGATCATGTCTAGGAATTTCTTCCTCCAATTCTTCCACAACCAGACCTGTTGGCATCATAATTTGGTGCTACTGTAGCACCCCAACCTCAACCTTAACCTTATCCAACGCAGCCCTGAATGTAACTAGATCAACAACTATCATCTCTTTTGCCCGGGCATCGAATCTGTTCTCCAAATCTGCAACTCACACAATCAATGTTACAAAAGGATCTAGTGCAGCCTTGATTCTTTTGTCCACAGCAGCAGTAAACTGCTTGGCGAAGGCATGTAGCTGGGCCTCACACAACTTTTCTTGCTTAGCCACCTTCCTAATATCAATAGGCTGAAATCCCAAACCTGTTGCAGCTGGAGGAACTGAGGGATTAGATTCAGTATCAGGAACTGAAGCTACCTGTGCTGAAGAATCCTATACATCGACCTGAGGTGTTGCTCCTGCATCTGTAACCGGTGGTTCTGCTTCTACCTCTACCCCCTGTCAAGTCTAAGTCCCAGCTGAATCTCATCAAACTGAATGAGGTTGTGAGTCTTCCAGGCACGAACGTCTTTGTCAACTCCCACAATCTTTGGCACCTTAGCATCTTTTCACAACTCTGTAATAAGACATGGAAAAGGATAAGCAGTGTCGACCCTCAACATCCTGATCTTTATCTCATCTGCAATGATTTCCCCAAAGTTCAAGGGAAGCTACTGCACCAAACTTGCTACCGATATAGCCCAGTCATCTCCCAGAATATTGTCTCCCTCAGTAGGCATTAGCCAAACTCGCACTATACCCCACCAAAATTTTGCCTCCTGAGTCAACGAGGACTTACAAATTCTCTCATTTGGGTTTGTCACCCAAGTCGATTCTCCATCAACGATGATGTTGGCCAACCAAGGACATTGTTTGTCCTTATTCTTTATTCGAGCATAAAATGATGGTGTGGTGGCCTGAGGCATGAAGTTGGGGCCGTGCAAGAATCTATTAATGGCTCTAGTCAAAACATCAATGCTTACACCCCTCACCTGAACTCTCAATAAAAGAGGATGATCTGCTACTTTGTCACCTGGTTTGCACATATTTCCAACTGGGCTTGGTAATTCGCGTAGAACTCCCAAACCAGTGTGGGGAAAAATGAACCTCCTCTTTTTGTAGTCCGCCCTAAGCCGTATTCTTTGAATTTCTTCTCCACTTCAGGGTATCTGCTTAACCTTTTTGTGATGATCATCTTTTCTTATTGGATTGGCCTCTTCGCATTCCTTCTATCAGTTCTTTGCAACCCAGGAATATAGATGTATTCATCTCTAGGGATTTACCATCTAGCATTGTTCCTCACTTCTGGTTTCTTACATTTGATAAGAGTCCTCGAAGGTGGATACTATTCATCATCTTGTTTCTCAGTGGATAGGGACCCGAAAGCTATTCCTTCGGACTCAGATTCTTCAGATTCTTCTTGATCCTCTTCATCAGCTTCAATATGTTCAGACTCATGTTGTTCAGTCTCACCTTTTTCAAACCTCTCCTGCTTAGAAGTTGTGGTCGACTCAGTATCATCACTTTCCTCCACCTTAATTGGTGAAGGTGGTGGAGTTTTCTTTGGACTCTGCTTCTTCTTTATCCTTCTGAGCAAGGGTTCCTCCTCCTCGTAGTCAGATTCCTTATTGAGGATCTTATGATGTACACCCTTTTTGGCTGCTTTCTTTGGTTCTGTGGGACTCTTTCTTTTTGGTGCAATTTTAGAGTACCTAGAGCTATTAGAAGAACGTTAGTCAACCCTAAAGATCACAAACACAGGTACATTAATAATTTAAGCTCATTTATGTTTTTGGCCCCAGGTGTGATGACAATTAGTGACAAGCCTTCACGACCGTGATAGCTTATCACGGTTGTCGTCAACCTCAGACAGAACTCGAAAATATTTTACACTTTCTGATGACCTTCATGATAGGCCGTCACAATTGTGATAGCCCATCACAATTGTCATCATCTCTATCCAGAACCAACTTTAGTTTTGTCAGCTTTTGACGACATTCCTGATAAGCTATCACGATGGTGATAACCTATCATGGATGTCGCCACACTTATGAGAACCCACTTTTGACTTTAACTAAATTTTTGGTCCCCATTTTTGCTCAAGATATACTTGAATTTGAATCATGAGCTATCTTTTCAACCCTTAGGATTGTACAGCAAACCCTAGGTGCGATTTTAGCCATTTTCCAAGTTTGAACTTGGTTCAATCATATTGGGGACTTGAGTTAGCTTTCATTCACCATACATCACAAGCAAAGAAGTGTTGAAGTATAGTATACCTGATGGAGCTTTTAATCTAGTTCCATGCACAAGAAAAAGTTTGAATGAAGAAGATGTTCTTGATTCTTAAGTGCAAACCACACACAAATTAAATTGTTTCTCTTAGAGTGTTTTGCCAAGAATAGAAACTATTTTAACTAAGGCAGAAAAAATAACTAAAGAAAAAGAAGTTAAAATCAGTGGAAATTTGAAAAGGCTCGCGATTTGGGTTGGGTTGGATCTGATTAAAATTAGGCCCAGTTTTCAGATTTTAGGCTTTGTTCTGATGACAATTTGTGATGGCTTTTCACAGTTGTGATAGCCCATCAAGATTGTCGTCAATAGTAGGCAGAGAATTTCTCAAGTGTGATCTAGCTGACGACATTTGTGATAGCCTATCACAGTTGTGACGGCTTGTCACGGATGTCGTCATGACCTTCCAGCTGACCCTTTTCATTTTTTTCACCTTCTCTATACTAAATCCTAATTTTAAAAATAAAAATACTTGATCAAACATAAAAATTCTGGGTTACCTCCCATTAGCGCCTGATTTACTGTCGCAACACGACTGTGTTCTCTTGACTACTCAGAATTTGCCAAGACAACCTATTGATACCCTTTTTTCATCCCCATAGAAGGAGTCAACGATTGAGAAGATATTTATATCATTTTGTTGTGACATGGGTTGATGCATTTTGAATTTTGCCTCCTTTTTACCAAGCCTAAACTTGAGCTCATTCAACTCCATATCAACTATTAGTATTCCTGTTGCCAAGAGTGGCCTTCCCAAGATAATGGGTACCTCGAAGTCCACAGCACAATCCAGTACCATAAAATCAGCAGGAAGAATAAAGTCTGCTACTTTCACCAACACATCATGCAAAATTCCAACAGGCCGCTTTATTGACCTATCTGCCATCACCAATCACATGGTAGTAGGTGTTGGATCTTCCAAACCCAGATTCTTACGTACAGCAAGTGGCATCAGATTCACGCTGGCACCAAAATCACATAATGCCTTTGCAACATCCAGAGACCCAACCTTGCATGAAATAGTGAATACACCTGGGTCGGCCTTCTTTTACACTAAGAATTATATGGAAACTGCGCTACAATGGTGGGGATTGTCCACCTGCTAAATTTTGACCTTCCTCTTCTTTGTGATAAGGTCTTTCATGAAATTGGCATAGCCTGGCATTTGCTCAAGTGCCTCAACCAAAGGTACATTAATTTTCAATTGCTTGAGCATAGCCTTGAACTTGCAAAATTTTGCCTCATCGACCTTTTTCTTCAATCGTTGAGGAAAGGGAGGTGGCGGTCTAGGGATAGTATTTAACACTACTTCCTCCTCCTTATCATATTCTTTCTCCGAAATATCAACAAAACCATCCAGCTTCTCAGACTCCACTGGACTACTTTCTTTGGGTTCATTAATACTTACCTTATTTTCCACAGATTTGCCCAATGAGGGGTCATATAACAACTTACCACTCCGTGTGGTAATCTCCATACACGAACCATCATTTCACAGGTTTTGAACCATATCACTAGGTAAAGTACCAATTTTTCTCTGGTTCAGTGTAGCAGTAAGTTGGTGCATCTGCTACTCCAACTACTTAATAGAAGTAGAGTGTGAGCTAACCAACTAACTAAGGGTAGAGAATTCACTCTTCATAGTAGTTACTCCCGAGTTGGTAGCTTCAAATCTCTTCAAAAACTTTTCCATCATGTCCTCCATAGATATCTTGCCAGAGCTAGTTGTTGTAGTATCCCTACTTCCAGGAGGAACATACAAACCACTCTTATCATTATTGTTTCTCTAGTGTCCCTGCTTCCTATCTTTATAATAAGACTTGTCATAGAAGTTTCAACCTTGGTTACCTTGGCTATTGCCTCAGAAACCTCCCTGATTACTCACATATTTGCCTCTATATTGGCACCTGTAGCAACAGTACCCTAAGATTCTACAGCCTTAACCATTTCACTCTTGCCTGACAGCAAGTACTTGGTTAGTAAGTCTATCTGTGTCTTTAAGTGGGCCATGTCCTGGTCTCGCTCCTCATCCCTTCTGCACTGCTCTACAGTTACACCACTGGCAATAGTCGGGCTAGCCACTACAGAATCCCTAGTGTGCCAAGCCCGACTCTGCTTGGTCATTCTATTCAGCATGTCAGAAGTATCAAGGAAAGAGAGATCAATGAACGAACCACCTGCAACGTTGTCTACAGTTGGCTTTGTCACATATTTGAAAGCTCTGTACAAAGTCTCCTTCAAGTGCAAGTCCGTCATGTTGTGGTTTGGACATTGTGCAAGCTTCTTCTTAAATCTCTCCCAGGTTTCGTGCAATGCTTCAGTTGGGAGGTTTCTGAAGTTACTAATTTCGTCCCTCAACTGTACCTTTCTGGAAGGTGGAAAGAACCATTTTAGGAACACCTCTTTCAACTGTCTCCAGTTGGTTATAGAATTGGGATCTAGCTTATTTAACCATATTGTTGCCGCTCCAGACAGAGACAAAGGGAACAATCTCAACCAGATCGCATTCTGGCTCACTCCCGGATTGTCAAAAGATTTGCAAATAGTGATAAATTTCACCAAATGTATGTTCGGGTCGTCACCATGTAAGCCTCCAAACAACCCCTTCAGATTCAGGAGTTGGAACATGGTGCTTGTTATGCTGAATTTTGCACCTGGTGCCAATGGTGGAGGAATGATAGCACCCGTTATACCAGCTCCATCCATTCCTTCATCATCTTCGTCAGTCTCGTATTGAATGGGATGTTGGACATACCATCCTTTGATTGGATGATTTCTATTGACAGTTCACTGCACTGGCTTGTTAACCTAAATTCTGTACATTCACCTTAGCCCTGGCCAAAGCGGATAGTCTGTCCGCCTCCTGTTGTTCAGCCATTTTCCCTATCAGTTGAGGTTCCGAATTGATTGGAAATAATGGTTCTCTGGAACTTCTTGTTTTTGGCATAAACAACACAGTACCTACAATAGACAAAAAATAAATAAACATAAATCTAGAAAACTTAACTAACAACAAATTAGCATACACAAACTTTCAGTTTGCAACCGTATTCCCCCGCAACGACACCATTTTTGATAACGCTCAAACTACACTCTTGAATAGGTGTAAGCGATCGTTTTCAATATAAAACCCAACTAGGTTAGGGTCGAATCCCATAGGAAATAGGGTGTGAACTCAAGTTGTTTACGAAATAATTCACTGGTAGTTTTCTGTTTCCTGAAATGGGGTTTAAATTTTTTAGACAATTGTTAGTCACTTTGAGATTAATGTTTGTAATCAATATTTTATGAAATAACCGAGATTATGTTCACTAGGGTTTATGGTGTATGACAGATGCTACAAATAACTCAAGGTTCTCACGGTGGTTAGGATGACAAGCTATCTCTATTGATAGTATGCTCGAATGTCTCTTGACCTATTCAAGCATCTAATTTCCTAATCCTCTCGAACTTACGGAATCGCAACTCACTGCCCAGATTTTACCTCAGGTTAATCAACCTTGTTACAACGCTGATTATTAAACAAAGCCTTTTCGAGTCCCTGTCGATAATTCACTTCCTACTGTTTATGATTTCTTTCTCAAACAAACCAAAGTAGGTACGCCTATTATTTGCAACCAACAGACATAAGTTAGAATACCAGAATTACCAAGAAATCCTAACACCTATTAAACCTTGAGTAATTAATCAACACCTTATCATGACCTAACCCTAGATTCCATAACCCAGGTTTAGAGAGTTTAGCTACTCATGATGCAGGAAATAAACACACAAGTTGAATTCATAATTGAAAGGATTAACTTACAATAATGAAGGAAATCAAAAGTGTTCTTTCAATTGAATCACAAGGCAAACCACCAAAATATTTGTCTTCGAGAGAGAGAGAAGAAAAAGTTGTATGTTATAGGATATGTCAATTAATTGATCGATTATAGAAAAACCCTAAAACAAGGATTTAAATAGTTAACCCTAAATAAGGAAATAAAATTAAAGTTTTAGATGTTCTTCGGAATAGATGGCGGCGGTTGTGATGGCCTATCATGATTTTAACGGCCTATCACAGACGTCGTCAACTTTTTTGCAAATTCAGCTTCTTCTACCTAAGGTTGTCAACGACAGTAACGGCCTATCAGGATCTTGACGACATGTCATTAAGGTCATCACAAAACTTCCTGCATCTCCCCTCTTCTGTTTAAGTTTGAAGGCATCCTTGATAGCCTATCACCAGGCTGATGACGTGTCATGGATGTCGTCATCCATACTTAGCTCTTTATTTGCTTTCGATTTCATACTTTTTTCTTTCTTTATTTATGGTTCTCTTTCTTCTCTACTTTTACTACAAAACCAAAGTAAACTAATAAAAAATGACTAAGGTTTCTCAAGACTTTGCAATTATTTAGAGTTAAAAGCTTCAAATATGTTAGCATGGGCTCACACATCAACTACCGTTAGTTGAACAAAGTCACAGTCAAGAATAAATATCCACTTTCCAGAATGGATGACTTATTTGACCAACTTCAAGGTGCCAATTACTTTTATAAAATAGACCTCAGATCAGGCTATCATCAGCTCAGAGTCAGAGAATGTGACATTCCAAAAACAACTTTCAGAACCCGATATGGTCACTTCGAGTTTCTAGTCATGTCCTTTGGTCTTACTAATGCCTCAATAAATTTCATGGACATAATGAATCACGTTTTGAAATAGTACTTGGACATGTTCATTTGAGTCTTCATCAATTACATTCTTGTCTGTTCTTGTAGCAAGTATGATCACGCAGACCACCTCAGAATCATACTTAGGACACTCAGAACTCATCAATTGTTTGCCAAATTTAGTAAGTGCAAATTTTGGCTAAGGTCAGTAGCATTCCTTGGTCATATTATTTTCGGTGATGGCATTAGAGTTGATCTTCAAAATACTTAAACGGTGACAAAGTGACCTAGACCCATCTCTCCATCAGATATTAGGAGTTTCTTAGGTTTAGCTGGCTATTACCGTTGGTTTGTTGAGGGATTTTCGTCTATTGTATCCCCCATGTCCATATTGACTCAGAAAAAAGTCCAATTTCAGTGGTCAGATTTTTGCAAGAAGACTTTTCAGGAGTTGAAGACTCGACTCACCTCAGCCTCAGTTTTGACTCTACTAGATAGTTTAGGCGGTTTTGTTGTATACTATGATGCATCCAAAAGAGGATTGTGTTGTGTCCTCATGCAAAGAGGTAAAGTCATAGCCTATGCCTCCAGATAGCTTAAGCCCCATGAGAAGAATTATCCAACTCATGATCTCAAGTTAGCAGTTGTAGTGTTTGCTTTATAGATTTGGAGGCATTACTTGTATAAGGTGCATATTGATGTCTTCACAGATCACAAAAGCCTTCAATATGTGTTGTATCAGAAAGTTTTGAATTTGCATCAAAGAAAGTGGTTAGAATTATTAAAAGATTATGACATAAGTGTTCTTTATCATCCGGGCAAAGCCAATGTAGTGGATAATGCTCTCAGTAGATTGTCTATGGATAGTGTTGCTCATGTTAAGGACAGTAAGAAAAAGTTCGTTCAGGAAGTTCATCAGCTTGCCCGACTAGGTTTCTGCTTAGTCGATTCAGCAGAAGGTAGTGTACGGGTGAAGAACAGTTATGAATCCTCTTTAGTTTTTGAGGTGAAGGAAAATCAGGATAGAGATCCTAGTCTTGTTACGTTGAAAGAGTCAGTCAGAGATAAAAAAGTAGAGGTTTTCTCCCAAGGGAGAGATAGTGTGTTGCATTGCCAGGGTCGTTTATATGTGCCAGGTGTAGATGACTTGAAGCAACAAATTCTTGTAGAAGTGCACGGTGTGCGTTACTCTATTCATCTAGGGGACACTAAGATATACCGCAATATGTAGGAGATCTATTGGTGGAGTGGCATAAAGAGGGATATTGCAGAATTTGTAGCTAAATGCTCTATATGTCAGCAAGTTAAGATTAAGACCTAGAAGCCTAGTGAGTCTATGCAGGAGTTCAGTATTCCCACATGGAAATGGGAAGAAGTTTACATGGACTTTGTGATGGGTTTTCCTTGTACTCGTCATCAACATAATTCTATTTGGGTTATCATAGACAGGATAACCAAATTAACTTTTTTCTTGCCAGTTCATACTTTCTATTCAGCCGAGGACTATGCCAAACTCTATATCAGAGAGTTGGTCAGGTTACACGGAGTTTTAGTATCTATTATCTTAGATAGAGGTACCCAGTTTACCTTTTATTTCTATAAAGCATTCTAAAAGGGTCTTGGTACCCAAGTTTACCTTAGTACGTCCTTCCACCCTCAGATAGATGGTCAAGTAAAAAAGACCATTCAGACTGTAAAAGATAGACTGAGAGCATGCGTTGTCGATTTTAAGGGTAGTTGGGATGACCACTTGCTTTTGATCGAGTTTTCATACAATAACAGCTATCATTCTAGTATTCAGATGGCTCCGTTTGAAGCTCTCTATGGTAGGAGATACAAATCTCCGATTAGTTGGTTTGAGGTAGGTGAGGCCACAGTAGTAGGGGCCAACCTAGTGTTTGATGCATTAGAGAAGGTTCAGTTAATTAGACAAAGACTTAGGGCTGCCCAGAGATGACAAAAATCATATGTAGATGTGCGAAGAAAGGATCTCAGTTTGAGATCGATGATTTTTTATTCTTGAAAATCCCTCCCATGAAAGGAGTAAAGAGGTTCGGCAAAAAGGGAAAACTTAGTTCCTAATATGTCGATCCTTATAGAATTCTTAGTCATTTCAAAAAGGTATCTTATGAGCTTGAGTTGCCTTCAGATATAGCCTCAGTGAATTCAATATTCCACGTCTCCTTGCTAAAGAAATCCAATAGTGACCCAGCAGTCATAGTTCCTTTAAAGGATGTAAATATTCAGAATGATCTCTCTTTTGAAGAGGTTCTAGTCTAGATCCTCGATCATCAAATTTGCAGACTGAGGAACAAAGAAGTCCCTTTAGTCAAATTTATTTGGAATAATCAATCCATAGAGGGAGCTACTTAGAAAGAAAAAGAAGATATGAAGACCAAGTATCCTCACCTCTTCTCCGCAACCTCAGATCCACCTTAAGGTAATAGTCTTCCTTAGCTTTACTCAGTTCCATGTTCAGCTATAATTATAACTTGGTATCTACTACCATTGCATATTCAATCATGCATTCATGAATCAGTTCAGTCATGTACTCATGCATCAGATATGCATGTTCAGTACGAAAACCCACCTTGTGAGTAGCTTCAGTCATAAATTCCATCCATCAGATATGCATTTTCAATGTAAGAGCTCAATTTGTCAGTAGTTTAGTCATGTAGTCATGCATCAAATATGCATGTTCAATGTGTAAACTCAATATATCAGTGTCTCAGTTTAATCAGTCTCATTCGAGGACAAATGTTCCCAAAGGGGAGATATTATAATACCTCGTATTTCTCAAGCTTAACTTAACTCTCAGTTCATGAGTTATCCAATATAAAATTTTTGAAATGCTCAGTATTTTTTAGTTTAGAGCTTGCCATTGCATAGGAAATTGAATTAGCTTTCCAATGATATAAAATTCACCTAAATCCGATAACCGGGTAAGAAGTTATGGCTATTTTAAGTTTATGTCGTTAAACACCGTCATTCAGGCCAATAGTGTATCACGGAGTATGTCAAAATGTCAATTGTCAGTTTCTAATGAAGTACTATGATACCGGCGCATCACTTCATAACTTATTTTCATAATTGTCCATTTCTAGTGTACCAATACGATTTCACCACATCGCGATGAGCTTCCAGGTCCCAACCAAAGTGGCAACACGATACTACCGCATCACACCACCATGCATTTTCCTAGTTGACAATTTATAGAGACACGACGCGATAGTGTCGCATCGCGCCAGGTGCCTATTTCAAAAAATTTCAACGGAAATTAAATGTTTTGTCCAGGGGTAAAACAATCTTTTTCTATGATTTTAGCATGCCCAGATACGGGATTTAATCCCTAAAAGTTTTGTAAGTCATTACTCACTCAATTTATCCCCATATTAAAAGCATTCTCTCTCAAAACTACAAACTCTAGCTTAAAAAAAACAAGAGCAATCTCAGAGGATTCACCAAGAACTTCAAGAAACTCACAAATTAAGGTATGTTAAGTGTTCATCTATGGGTTCCTTTCACCCATACAGTCCACAAATCTATTTTCAAAATACAAGATTGTTGAATTATGAACTTCCATGCTTGAATTGAATTGAATTCATGTTCATGTTATTATTGGGTTTTAGTCCATGATTAAATTATATGCTTTTATGAAATTAATCATTCTATTTGTTTAATTACATGATCTTCATGCTAAACCCTTTAATTTTCAAGTTGATTGATATAGCCATGATAACTATATGTTTTGATTTTTGTATAACCTAAGCATGCTCCCCATGTGTTTGATAAAATACCTATGTGAATGAAATAGTGCCATTATAACACGATAACATGTATTCCCCATTCATGTATAAGTAGATGCATTATAAGTTTTTGATTAAATGACTCTATGAGTGAACTATGGACAAGTATACATTATTATGATTTGCAAGAGTATATTATGTTTATTTTTCATGCTATCGAGTCCTGGGGGTATTTAATACCCAATAATTTAGTTGTGTGCCTAGAGCCAGTGTCAGTTACAAAATTTCAATCATGTCACAATCAGTAGTACTATTGATCAGTTACGAAACTCAGTAGAACTCAGTCAGTTACCAAACTCAGGAAAACTCAGTAAGCTCAGTATCAGTCCAATCCAGTTCAGCATATTCAGTTCAGTGTCTTTCAGTTGGGAGTAGGATTCAGCACTGAGTAAACCCAAGGATGGGGGCTCACCTTCCAGTAGAGGGTGTGATCTCTAGAAGAAATCCTTGCATTCCAGAACTACGTTGCCATCATAGGTTGAGACATCAAACCTGCTAGTTGAGGGTTGATGAGGTGTTTTAACCTGTCAGATGACGGTTCCACCATTCTTATTAGAGTACCTGTCAGATGAGGGTAACTTTTTAGTGTATTTACCCTGTGGCTCGATACTGACACCCTTCTAAGTGAGGTCATAGGTTGGACCCCAACTCAATTATCTTATTTGGGGCACGTCGGTTAGATGTTTACCTCCCACAGTCTCAGTCTCAGTCTTCAGAATGGAACTTAGTTCAATTATTAGTAACTTTAGATATCAGTTACTCAATATCAGAACTCAGGACTTAGCTTTAGACAAGCTTAGTCACAGTATTTATATATATGTACATTAGTGCATACTCAGTTTTTACAATAGGATTAGTTATCCATGTACTCTCATTTTCAGTTACTTTATATCATGCAGTCAGTTGTTGTTCATGCATATGAACCCCTGCATTCAGACTTACCTCATCTAGCATACCAATACATTCCACGTACTAATGTATACTCTTTCTTTACGCTATGATATCTCATTTCATAGGTTTGGACGCTTAGGTTCCTGACCGTGCATAGATAGACTCAGATTTAGCCAGCAGTAGTAGATTAATAGTGAGTCCTCATCATTTGAGGATATTCTTTTATTTCATTATTTCAGTAGACTTAGTATTTCAGTAGTTGGAGTTAGTTGGGGGATTGTCCCATCAACTCCACTTTCAGATAGTTTTAGTTAGAGGCTTTTCAGAGTAGTTTTCAGTCAGTGTTCTATTTTATAGATTGTTATTTCAGATGATATAATTTATCAGTTTTTCAGATATTTTGAACCTTATCTCATTTTAGCCTATTATTTTGTATTTATTACAGCATCATGTTTCAGTGTTCACAACAGATATAAGTCATGGGTTAGCTTGTGACCCTTCGGGGTCGTAAGCACTGTGTAGCATCCAGGGTACAGACTCGGGGCGTTACAACTACCTTCTTCCCCTTAGACTTTTCATATGCTTTCTCTTTTGTACAATCTTCTTTTTAGAAGTTCCATCATAAAATTCCCTGCTACTTTTGGATACGGTTTTATACTCATACTTACTGTATTCTGCACAAGTCTCTGGTTCTTGCTTGGTGTCCTTCTTCACAGCTTACTTGGATGAGGAAGCGTTCTTCAGAGGTATGGTTCCTGAAAATACAACATTATTAGTAACTAAGTAAAAGAAAGAAAAGAAAATTTTTAAAACTAAAGTTCAATATGCGTGTTCTGATTCGGGTACGAGTGGTGGGTAGTAGTCGCACCGACTGGGTACAACTTGTATAACCGAGTCGTATCTTGTTCAGTGCATAACCTTTGTTCACTGGTGGGCTTATGACTCCTCCTAACCATTCATATCGGCAAGGTATGAATCATTACCAATATTTATAAGATGATCAAGAATATTTATTCTGAATTTAATCGTCCCAGGTTGGTACGACTAAAAGAGTATGAGTCATATGGTCTGGGTATGACTCCTATGGTTGAGTCGTATCGATTCCATAACTTTAATTTCGTTAGACTTCTATGTTGTCAGTGGGTACGTGTCCCATTACGAATCCTATACCGGTGGGTATGCTTCATAAGACATCTCGTATCCACAACAACATAGAATTTCAACTTTAAAGTTTGACTCCTTAGCAATTTCCTAAAATATCCACTACAATTCTCAGCCATATCCATCATTTTAACTTACACAACACATCAAAATTCATTTCCAAACCTCAGTTCTTCCCTAGGTTCCTATTTTTAACAAACTCACTAATCTAAGTTACCTAGAAATACAATATTTGTATAATTTTGACTCAAACCATGTTCATAGCAACAAACACTATGTATTTCAGCTTGAAGAATAAAAAAAATTCTTTGAAAAACTTACTTGATGTGTGAAAAATCTCAAATCTCAATTTCACTTCTATTCTTCCTAAATTCGAGTTTAAATCACAAATAATGAAGGAATTGAAGTTGTTAGTATGTTAATCTAGTTGAATACACTTTGATTTTGTGGATTGTTGCTTGAAATAGGGTTCAAAATAGTATGTGATTGATTGGATTGTGTTGGGTACCCTATCGGGTGCCCCATTTTTCTTTTAATTAAAGATTTAGGCCGGGTCAACCCGCGATCTAACCATGTAAGCCTGGGTACTAGTTGTGTATAGGGCTCGTATCCTAGCTGATGGGTCATTTTTTTGACTCGTATAGACCTGGTACTTACTTGGGTTTCTGGAGTGGGTATGACTCAAGGTGTCGAATCGTACCTTGAGGGTATGACTTATTCTAAGAATCGTATCCATTCTAGAAACTTTTACCTTAATTTGATTTTCCTCCTAGGTCTATACAACTCCTACTTATTAATCGTACCCTCTAGATATGACTTGTAAAGAGTCTGTATGACCAAAAACTTCTTGAACTTTTCTTGATATTTGCTGCAATTGTTAACCCTGCACACTGAACAAACATATTACCCTATAAAAATAAATACAAAAAACATGGGTTACCTCCCACGCAGCGCTTGATTTAACATCACGACACAATGTGTCTAAGTTGGGTACTCAAATTTCTCCAACTATCTCATGTGTTGCCTCCCAAGCAGCGCTTGATTTAACGTCGTGGCATGACAGGATTGCCTGGTTGCTCAGACTTCACCAAGGTCAATTTCAGTCACCTCATTCACTTCTTCTATATTTCCCATATAGTGCTTCACTCTTTGTCCGTTTACCTTGAATGGGAGATCACCGTCCCTTTTTATTTCTAAAACACCATAGGGACAAACTCTTATAACTGTGAATGGACCATAACACCTCAACCTTAGCTTACTTGGAAACAAATGAAGCTTGGAATTATATAGTATCACCTGGTCACCTTTTTCAAATACCCTCTTCTAAATTTTGCGGTCGTGGTGCAACTTCATCTTTTCCTTGTAAAGTGCTGAACTTTCATATGCTTGAAGCTGAAATTCATCAAACTCATTGATGCTATTCAACCTTGACGTTGCTTCATCCTTTCACTCTTGATTAAGCTTCTTTAATTCCTATAGTTCTTTATGTTCAAGCTCAATTGGTAAATGGAAAGCTTTGCCATACACAAGTTGATAAGGTGAAGCACCTATGGGAGTCTTGTAAGCTGTGCGGTAAGCCCACAATGTATAATCTAACTTCCTTGACCAATCAGTCTTATTGGCGTTCACAGTCTTTGCCAATACGGGCTTGATTTCTCTATTAAATACTTTAACCTATCCACTAGTCTGCAGATGATAGGGTGTGTCCACCCTATGGTTTACTCCATATTTTTCAAGTAGACTTTTGAATAGGTAGTTGCAAAAATGTGACCCACCATCACTAATAATAGCACGTGGCATACCAAATCTATAAAAGATATTCTTTCTTAAAAATGCAATGAGACTACAAGCTTCATTTTTAGGAAGCGCAATTGCTTCCACCCATTTCTACACATAGTCTATAGCTACAAGTATGTATTTCATGCCACATGAACTCACGAAAGGTCCCATGAATTCTATGACACATGCATCAAATACTTCTAATTCTAAAATAAGAGTCATAGGTAGTTCATGTCTTCTTGAAATAGTACCTTGTCACTGACATTGATCATAAGAAGATGTGAAATCATGAGCCTCTTTGTATATGGTTGGCCAATAGTAGTCGTATTGCTGGATTTTGTGAGTTGTGTGGGCCCTCCATGATGACCCCCGACTAGCGATGAATATCATATTTCAAGTATGCTCATCATCTGCACCTCGAGTATGCATCTATGAATGATTCCATATACATAAATTTTAAATAAGTAAGGTTCATCCCAAAAAAAATTTCTTACCTCATGCATGAACTTCTTTCTTTACTGATATGAAAGATTTTCTGGGACTAAATCACTGGCTAAGTAATTTGCATAGTCTGCAAACCATGGGATTAGATCTTAGAAAGTTGCTAATATCTGCTCATCTAGAAAACTATCATCAATCTCCAACCCAGTATCAACCTTCTGCATATATTCCCCCTCAGGTATAGGCAAGTGATCCACAACTTGATTTTTCGTGTCTTTTCTGTCCTTCACCTCAAAGTCAAATTCTTGCAACAACAAGATCCACCGAATAAGCCTGGGCTTTGCATATTTTTAGCTATTAGGTACTATAATGTTGTATGATTAGTGTGCATAATCACCTTTGTCCTAATTAGGTAAGATCTAAACTTTTCAAAGGAAAAAAAAACTTCCAATAACTCTTGCTCCATCACAGTATAGTGAAAAGATACTGTGATACACCACTTGAAGATTGCCTATGCTAGAAAGACAATTACTTCTTTGACTATAAATAGCACTTTTCCTAATTAAGTACCAAGTTGCATTCTTCACACCTTTGTAGAACATTTTCCAAGTGATTTAGGCAATCTTCAAAGGAATCACCAAAAAATGAAAAGTCATCCATAAAAACTTCAATGGTATCTTTGACTATATCAGAGAAAATAGACATCATACATCTCTGAAATGCTGCTGGGCCATTGCATAGCCCGAATGACATTTGCTTGAATGCAAAGGTCCCATAAGGACATGTAAAAGTAGTCTTCTCTTGGTACTCAGGTGCAATAGTGATCTAATTGTAGCTTGAGTACCCATCAAGAAAATAATACCATCCTCTGCCTGCTAACCTGTCTAACATCTGATCCATAAAAGGCATAGAAAAATGGTCCTTCGGAGTTAATGCATTTAATTTTCTATAATCCTTGCACACTCTCCATCCAGTGACTAGCCTCATAGACATTAGCTCATTCTTCTCGTTAGGCACCACAGTGATTCTGCCTTTCTTTGAAATGCATTATACCGAACTGAACCACTTGCCATCAATAATAGGATACACTACACTAGCATCCAACCAATTGATTATTTATTTTATCACCACCTCCTGCATAGGAGGATTGAGTCGACGCTGATGTTCAATAGATGGAACACAATTCGGTTAAAGTTGTATTTTGTGAGTACACAATCTAGGAGGAATACCCACAATATCTACAATTGACTATCCAATAGCCCTCTTAAATCTCTCCAATACTGATAATAATGCTTCAAATTTTGACTGTCTCAGATTAGCTGCAATAATAACCAGTAAAGTGTTGTTGGCCCCTAAAAATGCATATTGCAAGTGAGATGGGAGGGCCTTCAACTCTAACACTGTGGTTCCTCTATGGATGGGCGAGCAGGTGGAGTAGTTCTATTCTTCAAGTCTAAATCAAGATTCTTTGGAGAAAAATTATAACCACTCTTATGAAGTGAAACTACTAACTCCTCATACTCCTCGATACCATCAGAGTCAAAATTTATGATCACAGCTGCCAGGGCTTCGACACCTAGTCTCTCTTCAATAGGAACAATCGCAACAGAACCATTATCCCATAAAGTAAATGTGTCAACATCATGGAATGAATCTTCCTCCTTATCATATACATCATTCACAAATACCACTCTTAATTCGTTAGGTTGCTTTATAGATTTGCATACGTTGAATATCACTTGTTCATCAGTGAGTCACAATATTAGATGTCTTTTCTCCAAATAATTTAGCATCCTACCTATAGTAAAAAATGGTCTTCCCAAAATAATTGGAACCTAAAAGTCCACTTCACAATCTAATATACAAAATAAGCAGGAAATATAAAAGAAGACATTTTTATTAAAACGTCATACAGGATACCAATAGGCATCAACCATAACTAGTCTCTTGGTAGTTGTTTAGGAGATCCCAACCCTAACTACTTGAATACGGAAATGGTCATGAGTTTGATGTTATCCATTAAGTCATATAATACTGGAGTGAAGTTGAAAGACCCAATAGTGAAAGGTATTGTGAAAGCGCCAGGGTCCTCCTTCTTCTCTACCAAAGATCTAGTAACTACAGCATTGCAATGATGAATATTATTGACTAGATCATAATTGAATGACCTTCTCTTAGTAATTAAATCCTTCTTGAATTTCGCATATCTAGGCATTTTCTCTAATGCCTCTACAAGCGGTATGTTGATAGTCAACACTTTTAACATAGACAAAAATTTCTGATACTTACCATTTTTGTTGTTGTTTCTCATTCTTTGTGTATAGGTAGGAAAGGGTCTTGGAATGGTCTTCAGCATAGGCTCTATAGCCTTTTCTTCTCCTCTATTTTGCTGGTTGCTTCTCCCAACATGAACCGTCTCATTCTCACTCTTTTACTCATCGAATGTGGGTACAGGTGGGTCTGAAGTAACCTTACCAATTCGAGTGGTAATAGCATGGGATTGACTATCATTTTTGGAATTTACCACTTTAGAGGTAGTGGTATGGATTGCGTACACTCTATCCTCCCCAGACCCCATGATGTGGGAATATACTAGGTTTGTTGTTGTTGTTGTTGTATTACTCAAAAGAGTGCCAGGTTTCCTCGGATTCACTGTGGCTGACATCTGACCAAATTATTGCTCCAATTTCTTGATTTTTGTAGCATGTGACTCAACTTTTTAGTTCAATCCTGACATATCATCTTTGATATCCTTCAGGCAGTTCTCTTAACTTTCATGCCCTTTAACCAGCTTCGACAAAAGGGACTCCATTCTAGACTCTGTATCTCGACTAACTAGTGTAATATACTTGTTACTCTTCTCTTTATAGTCTTCTTTATGCTGCCAATCACCATATCCAACTCTACTCCTATCTTTGTATTTGTCATTATAATAGCTCCAACCTTGATTCCCTTACCCTTGGGCTTAGAAATTATCCAATCTATGATCAAGATACTTTGTTTCTTCTTCAGATTCGATCTCAAATGGTTTGGAAGTATACCTCTGTGCCACAACTATATTCACCTTCTTAGCACTCATTGATGTGAATTATTTTGTAACCAATCCAATATCTGTACAAAACTGTGCAACCTCTTGTGCTACCATGTCAGTTGATGCTCCATAAATTTTTGTTTCACTAATAGCATATATACCACCACTATGTTCTGAATCTCAAGTATGCCATCCTTTGTTGGTCACTACGATATCATCTAGCATTTTCTAGGCAGCATCCCAGCAAAGATGCATAAATGCTCCTCCTAAAATATTATCTATCATAGCTCTTGAACTATCATTCAGTGATCTATAGAATATCTCAAACAAGTTAGATCCTCTGATTCTATGATTTGGTGCCATGCTCAGCTTCTTCTTGAATTAAAACCACTCCTCATACATAGACTCTACAAATAATTGTATGAAATTATAAATATCATCCTTCAACTGTAGAATCCATGAAGGAGGGAAGAATATGCTCAAAAACTATGTATTCAACTAGTGCTAAGTAGTGATAAATCCTCTTGGAAGTTCCCCTAACCATAGTGATGCTTCACCTGTCAAAGAGAAAAGGAACAACCTCAACCTCAATGCTTCTTGATTAACCCCTGGAATATTTTAATTTGTGCAGATCTCGAGAAAATTTGTAAGGTGCATGTTTGCGTCATCCTTAGCTGCACCCAAAAATAGACCCTTCAGATTCAATAATTAGATCATAAAACTAGTGATATCAAACTTCACATTAGGGGCTAAAGATGGAGGAACAATGGATCCAGACTCCGTAGGCTCAACATAACCCAGATATTTATCATCCTCCTCATATGGGTCTAAGTCCTTAAATGCCAAAATAAATGGAGCTCTGCCTCTGTGAACTCGATGATTAACAACCTATCTAGGCCTGACTATTCCACCTCCCTGATCTATTTTTGCCTCCGTAGCAGGCCTGGCCTCTTTATCTTCTCTACGTTCTTGCTCCAATAGTTGTTGTATCTATAAGTATGCAATATTTTGTGGATATAAAGGAACACGGGGGAGTTCCGCATTTGGATCCACTGGTGGGGGATCTTGAGCTCCTTCATGAACTTATCCTGATATCTTTCTCGACGTTTGAAGGATTCTCTCTGATTATGGATCAAAAGGTGAAAGGGATTTTCTCTACTCCTAGTACTTGGCATACACCGGCATATGCTAAAGAAAAAAAGAATTAAAAACCCATGAACTTTACCAATTCAATTCACTACTCAAATCGTCTTCCCCAGCATCAATGCCAAAATTTGATGTCGCCCAAAACTACACTCCTCTTAGAAGTATAATATGGTCGATTGCAAATATAATAACCCAACTAGGTTGGGGTCGATCCCGTAGGGAAAAAATGAATAGTTCTAGACTTGATGTAATCCACGAGTAGTATAGGAAAGTAAATGGGGGGATTTGTTGTATCAATTGTAAGTAGTAACCAAATCTTGAGTTCTTTTGATTTGTAATCAATAAGAGACGAACACTAGGTTTGTGTTCCCCCTGGATTCTTATCTCCGTCTCTTGGTCAACCCAACTTTTCTGTTGTTCTTCATGTAAAGTCTACAAGATAGGTATTATCAACTGTCAGGTAAGCTAGAATATAAATTTCACCTTTACCGAGTGAGTCTCAAATTGTCGCCATGTTTCCCCTTATTATGACCTTAGTTTACTATCACTGGGTAGAATTAAGTGTAATGAACCAAGACTACACCCTAGTCGTCATATGGTGCTTGGAACCACAAGTGATCCTAAGCTAACCCATGAACTGGTATACTATTGAGAAACTGATTTATAATACATAAGATAACTGAATTTATGATGCAGAAACATAATCATGGCATAATCGGAATAGTTACAATACTGATAAGGTTTACAATATGATTAAAACTGAGAAAAGAACAGAAATTACATAACTAACTCTGACTGACATCTATAAAGCATCTACTATGCTGACTATAGATAGCTGGGACATACCTCCAACTACCACTAATCAATACATACAAAAAATAAATGAACTGTACATGAACCAAAACTGTTTGGAGTTCCCAAAACAAGAGAACTCATCACCTGCTGGCTGGAAACTACAACTGTCTAATCATGGTGTGCGGGCTACAAATGGTACCGATATTATGAAACAATGTAGCCACATAGACATATATGTGGATCAGTACTTCTAGAATGTACTGAGTATGCTGGGGTGAATGCAATAAGTAAAACTGATTTCATACGTAATCTTAAAACATGCATGCTAAGTATAAATAGACTCACCAATAGGATGGAATAAATGGAAAATTGAAATATCCTAAAGCATAAGTGAAAAACATACTCTGATAAGATGGTGAATCTCTACACTTAGTTTCTATAAGACTATACTTTAAGGATAAAAGTAGAACCGAAGCTGGGATATGGTAAAACATGGCTACTGTATGAATACTGAGTCTGAAACTACCTGATGGAGACTAACAAAACTCGAGGATCTTAGTGTAAAATTATACTGAGCATGAATGCATAAACATATAAAACCAAACATAGTAATATATCAAACTTATCTGATTAACTGAATGACTGCTAGCTGAATACTGGTGATGATAGGCGGATTTACACGTCTATATCAATATATTTTGCCCATATTTTAGCCTAGTTTTGAGAACAAATTATATATTTCATGCACTTTTAGTCCTTTTTCCTGTAAGAGAGCTAACGAACATGATTAGTAAAGTTTCAGGTATAAATGATGCAAAAATCAGCATTTTATGGCTTACTTGACGCAAAAGAAAGCTCACAAAGGAAGGGAAGAAAGTTTACACGCCTAAGGACCAAAACTGCTGCATGGAAAATTTGTCCCGGGCTAAAACAGCATTTCTGAAGACTTTGGGGACTTACAGACACAAAGCTGGATTTTGACAATGATACATTAACCTAGTACAATTAGGTTATGTATTTCATTATTTTATGTGGATTATGATAATGTTACCTTAACCTAGTACATTTGGGTTAAGGATTTCATTAGTCTAGTAGGATTTGGTTATTTATTTCATTAGCTTAGTAGGAGTAGGATATGGGTATTATAAATACCCTATCATGCTAGAGATTTTAGAGAATAAGGAGGGAGGAAGGAGGGAGAACACAATACTTCCTTCCATCCCTCTCATCTTCTATCATCTTTTTACATCTTCTAACATCTTCTTGACATCTTCTATCATCTTCTAACATCTTCTTAACTTCTCATCTTACAATTCAATTCTATTTTTCTTCTTCTACTCTTCTATTCTTAAACTCCACAACAAGAGAATCGTTACTTGCTAAGGAATCACGCCTCATGCCTATCACTTGATCTACACGCCATTACTCAATATCGTGATATAATAACAATGTCAATCGTGATTTCCTTCGCATTCATGGGTAACTAAACTTCTCTGTTGGGGTTATGGAAGCCGAATGAGTTACTATCTATTGCTGTGAGTTTGTGAGTTCGAGGCACGTATATTGCTTATATCATTATTCTCTTCGTCTTAATCTACATTCTTTGCGGTTGCAAACGCAAGAATACGCCAGTCTAACATTTAACTTGTTCGAGAGAAAAGTTATTTGTCTGGAAAAGAGATAATGTCAAGGTAGTAGGACACCCTTTCCTATTAAAAAGCTAGTGCCGTAACTGGACTAACCTCTTGGAGAATTCGTACCGTTAGATACGCTTTAAGCTTGAGAGAGTTAAAGTGAAATAGTCCTTGTTTAGGTCGAGAGACGCTTGGATTTACCATCGACTACAATCCTCTATAAGCAATTGCATGTCTGAATTCTACACACTCATAGACAATAGAGACGTATACCTCAGAAGGTGGACATAACCCCAACGCTTCAATTCTCATTGTTTACAACCAACGTAACAATCTCTCTCTTTTTACTTTATTATTTTCAGCTTTTGTTTACATTACTTGCAAGACAAGAATCCCCCCTTCTTACGAGACTTGGACCAAAAGTTTAGTAATTTTACTTACTTGTTGGCCAAGCTATTCCCTGTGGGATCGACACCCAACCCAGGTTGGGTTCTATATTTGCTAACGACCGCTTTACACTCAAACGAGAGCTGTAGATTGAGCGTTATCAAAAATTGGCGCCGTTGCCGGGGAATACAAGTGTCAATTAAGTTCGTGATAATTACTAGACCCTTTGGTCAAAGATTCTCGTACTTTTACTTTTAGTTTTTGTTTTTGTCTACTGCAGGTTTTTATTTTAGTGCATGCCCCATACTCGAAGTTCTGGTCAACCGTTATTACCAATCAATCCTGAACCACAACGCATTGGTAGAATGGAAGCACAAGCTGAAATCGCAAGGATGGCTGCTCAATAGGAACAAGCAAGATTGGTTGCCCTTGCCGCAGCCCAGGTTCAACAGTAGAACATAGATAACCCTGCACGAGCACCAAATCCTGACGATGAGGATCTAGGTGATGACGAGCTACTAAACCCTAGGCATGCCGCTGAGATCGCAACACCTGCCAACAGAAGAGGTCGACAAGCTCGGTATAGACATGATCTCTAACCTATGCAGCCAGCTTTCGACGATGATTATGATGATCTTGATGGTGCCGGAGCCACTGGAGCTATAATTCCACCACCATTAGCGTCCGGAGCCAAGTTCAACATCACAAGCACCATGATTCAGCTATTGCAACTCAAGGGATTATTTGGTGGACTAGCAGGCGATGATCCGAATATGCATCTCATCAACTTTATTTCTACATGCAAGTCGTTTGACAATCCTGGAGTTGGTCAGAATGCAATTCGGTTACGCTTATTTCCATTGTCTCTGTCTGGGGAGGCAACTCTATGGTTGAATGGGCTGACTCCTGATTCTATTACAAATTGGAGGCAATTGAGAGACGCTTTCCTCGAAAGATTCTTTCCGCTATCCAAAAGAGCACAATTGAGAGATGAAATCAGCAACTTTCGCCAGCTTCCCACTGAAGCTCTTCATGAAACATGGGAGAGGTTCAAGACAAAGCTAGCGAGATGCCCAAACCATCACATGACTAATGTTCACCTCATGGAGATATTGTATAGAGCCTTGAATTCAATAACTAAGCCAGTGGTGGATAACGCAGTTGGAGGATCTTTTATGGACCTCACCTTTGGTCAAGCAAGCAATATGCTAGATCGCATGACGAAACAAAGTAAAGCTTGGCATACCAGGGATTCTGAGGTAGCAAGCTCCACTTTATCTATAGGCATGACTGCAGACCAAAGAAGAAGACAAGAAGAACGTGATCAAGATATGGCGCACATGAAAACACAGATGGATCTTCTTACAAAGCATTTATTATCAGGGAAGACCGAAAAAGTGAAAGTTGTGGCGCTAAAAGGAAGAGACGAATCTGATTCGGAAGAAGAGGCCAACTACTTGAACAATCAGGGGGGTTTCCGAGGTAATACCCAAGGAAACCAAGGTCGGAACTATTATGATAATTCTGGAAACAAGGACCAAGGTAGTTGGAGAAAAAACAATGAAAAGAGTGGTGTATATGTTCCCCCTGGTAGACGTGATATCACCACATCTAATTCTGGAAGTATGGAAGACATGATGGCTAAATTATTGAAAGGAGTGAAAGCAACGAGCGCGGGAGTTACTGAGGTAATCAATGATTTGTCCTCCATGAAACAACTAGTTGATTCTCATTCCACTTCAATCAAGCAAATAGAACAACAACTGAGCCAACTTTCAGCAGCACTCAATCAAAGAAAGACTGGCACTTTACCTAGCGATACTGTGCAAAACCCAAGGAATGATGGGTCATGCATGGCCATCACTACCAGAAGTGGTAAGGTGCTAGAACCATTAGAAAAAGGCAAGCAAGTGATTGACGAAGTTGCGGACATGGATGATAATGTAAAAGGAGAAGATGCCGCAACAACCAATCCTGACGTCAAGGATGTCACGCCCAGTGACGTGCAACCTGAAAAAATGGAAAAACGGAAGCAAGAGGAGAAGAAAGCCATGGAGAGAACACTTCCATACCCACCACCACCTTTTCCCCAAAGATTGAAGAAGGTGGCGGATGACACTAAGTTCAGCAAATTTATGACTATGTTGAAGCAGCTGACCATTAATGTTCCATTGGTAGAGGCACTTGAACAAATGCCTGGGTATGTGAAGTTTATGAAAGATTTTTTGACTAAGAAGAGGCCAACAAGTTATGAGCTGAAGGATGATGTGCATCATTGTAGTGCAATTGCTACCCGATCGATAGTTCAGAAGAAGGCCGACCCCGGAGCTTTCACTATTCCTTGCACGGTTGGATCTATGAATTTTGCTAAGGCATTGTGCGATTTGGGTGCTAGCATCAATTTGATGCCACTATCCGTCTACAAGAAGTTGGGGTTAGGCGATCCGACACCAACCAACATGAGGCTCGTGATGGCTGATAGGTCGGTAAAACGACCTGTGGGTATCTTGAATGATGTGTTGGTGAAGGTTTCTTCCTTCATCTTTCCTGCAGACTTTGTGATTTTGGATTGTGAGGTGGATTCTGAAGTTTCCATAATCTTGGGACGTCCTTTCCTTGCAACAGGAAGTGTGCTTATTGACATGAGAGATAATGAGCTTTTATTTCGAATGAATGACGAAGTGATTCGTTTTGATTTGTGCAAAGCGATGAAGCAGACAAGAGATATGGATGTGTTCTCTGTAGCTGATGTTCATTATGAAGGTAAGAAAGCATTATCTGTAGAGAAACAGTCTACTGTTGAGCCATTGTCTGCTGCGCTGCTGAATGTTGAGCATGGGGATGCTAAAGAATATGAAGAACTTATGGGTGCTCTAACAGAAATAGAGTCCTATTCCCATACTCCTAAGCAACCGGACCATGATCTTAAGAATCAACCTTCACCTACAGCGAAGACTTCCCTTGAAGAGCCACCAATGCTAGAATCGAAAGAGCTCCCCGATTATCTAAGGTATGTGTTCTTGGAAAGTATAAAGATACTTCCGGTGAGTGCGGATGATTTAAGTAAACAGCACGTAGACGCTCTCATCTCTGCTCTGAAGAGATACATGAGAGCTATGGGTTGGACTATTGATGATATAATTGGTGACCCTCCGGGGAGACGTATGAGTCTTCTCGAAGAAGATTGCATGCCTACAAGTAAGCCTCATTGTCGTCTAAATCCATTCAGAAAATGACCAACCATCTATCTCGACGAAGTCTAAGTACTCGAGGTAACTATGTCGAGCCACGACAATAAATAAGGTGCTAGATGGGAGGCAACCCATCGTTTATCGTTTATCATTTTTCATTTTTCATTTCGTTCTAGTATGTGTTTTGCTTTTGATAATGAAAATCCAAAAATAAGAGTCGTGCCACGACCAAAACTAAGGCGCTTGGTGGGAGGCAACCCATCGTACTAATCGTTTTCATTTGGTTTTAAGCAAAAATAGGTGCAAGAAGTAGTCAACGAGGAGATTGATTTCAATTGACGATTTGGAAGCATTGTATGGTAAAGTTGGTAAGTTAGGAAGGGTGATGCATAAGGCTATGGATTGAGCCTTTCTCACGCCAAAATAGGCTTCGAGGAAGGCTAGTCCTTGGTAAAACTAGGCCACGAACGGTTCACAACCTATCCTATAGCCTAAGGTCTCGGAATCTAGTGTGCTATACACTATGCGCCGCCTATTCCTAGGTATGCTTTTGACTATGCGCCGCCTATGCTATGGCATTTGGTCTCAGTATCTCATATGCCATAGACTATGCGGCGCATATGTCTACAAATGCCATAGACTATGCGGCGCATATGTCCCATTATGCCATAGACAATGCGCCGCATATGTCATATCTATGACAAGCATTATGCGCCGCATATGTGGGATTTTTGTCTCCAAAACCGATTGTAAATGGGTCATAACCCGACCCATTCTCTTCCTATATAAAGGGGACTTAGTTTTATAACACAACACATTTCAAAGTGACCTAAAGGTGCCGCATATTCATCCAAATCCTCTCAAAATTTTCTTTTTTGCTCTTCCAATTCACAAAACCACCTCCAAGAGCTTCAAGCAAGTAAGTACTCTCTTATTCTTCATTTATTTCTCGTAAGTACTACGTTGCTATGTCTATTATAAATTGCTACATATTGAAATATTGTTGGTGAAGTTCATGTGTTTGGAATGTTAATGCAAAATCATGTGAGTGAACGTATACGTTAGAATCATCTTGACTTGTTTCCGACTTGAATTTGGTTTTAATAGCATTGTTATACTATTTGCGGAATTGCTATAGTCTTGAACATTGTTTAAAATTGCTACTTGGATACTTACATGTTAGGCTATCCCGTTCATCGGGATAAGACTTATAGTGCCTGCCGACATAGGAGGTTGTGATTGTTGAAAGTAACTATATTATGTGGTAACCCCTATGTAGTAGTGTTGTTATATCTAACATGAAAGTAATGCAATGGCTGCAAGTAGTGATACATCACTGATTTTCTTGCCGGAATACAACTCCTAAAACATATGTCGACGAAATCTGAGTAATCGACCACTTTCACTTCACTGGTTTGTGTCAACAAAACTAAGTGTGGGGTGGTACCCCTACTGCTTGTGCATAGATTGTATCCATTGATATTGTGCTACCACTAACACTATTTCTAGTCTCAGGTACAATGGCACCTAAAGCGAGACAAGGCAAGGAGAAGGCTACCATCTCCCAAAAGGGTAAAAAGAGAAGTCGCAAGGACCAAGGAGAACCCTCCTCGCTGCAAATACCTCGACTCACGCTTGGAATTAAGTGGGATACTTATGAGGAACTTCTGAGGATGACGACTTTGATGATGATTCCAATGCAAAGGGTATGACCCCAGACATAGAGGATAAGTCCGACCAACCAGGTTCCTCGTATTTATTTTCCACTGAGGACAGTGTCCTGACTAAGTGTGGGGTGGTGGTATTGCATGCTATACTTCTCTATTCGCATCTATGTTTGTTTGCTTTTGTTTCATTTTTGTTTCGTTTTGTTTTTTTAGTAGTTAAATTTTTTTTTAGCTTCGCATGAAATTATTTTGATAGGCAGCATGAGATTATAACAAGAGTATGTGCTAAAATTGTGACTATTGAGACGTTTAGGCTCTAGTTGTGACTCAATATGTGATATTGTGTGATTCAATTCCTTCACTTGTTGGGTCGAGAGTCTATATTACTTCCAATCAAGTCGACCATGTGCCTTGTGTGTGTGAGATAATAGTATATTCTATGTATGTGGCTGATGCTAGAACTTGCCTAGTATGTATGCAAAGCGAAAATAAGGAGTGTAAGTTTAGGATATGATTTAGGCATTTCTTTGGCAACCTATACATGTTTACCTTCAGTTTTACCTACCCATGGACATCATCCTAGTTAACCCTTTTTAAGCCTTTAGCCTATTTCTTTGACAATCTTGTATGTAAGCCTAATCCATTTCTTTCAAGACCGTAATTTGATCTCAAAATCCCTAAGTGCTTTAAAGTGAAAAAGTCATGTGACAACATAAAAGGAAATCGGGTGAGTATAATGCTATAAATTGGAATGGTTCTTGAATGTGTTATGAAAAAGAAAAAAAATGCTATCATAAGAGGTATGTTGTGAAAAGAAAAAGGAAAAGAAAGCTGAAAAGTGAGTTGTTCTTAAAATTTAAAAAAAAAAGGAGAACAAGGGTGGTAGAAAAAAAAAAAAAAAAAGGTTGAAAGAAAAAAGTGTCAATGATACAAAGTGATGTATTAAAGCGCTTAGGAACCTAGTCACTATTCTTGGCCAAAATAGTCCTACCCGTCCCTTAGCCTACATTACAACCATCAAAAGACCTACTTGATCCTAATCTTAACATTCCGACATTTAGTGGAGTACTACATTAAGGGCAAGCCTATGGTCATCAGTCGCTACATATGAATTCTTTGTGAGAGTGAGAGCAAGGACATTTTGATACCCATGTTTGAAAAATATGCTATATTTGTGAGTGATTATGGGTACTATATGGTGAGACACACATGGTTAATGAGTTTTGGATAGTTATATATGATTCTATGCACTTTAACGTTTACATGCGAGTTGATCACCATCACGAGTCTATACTTGAGGTTAAATTGTTTCTACTTATAATCGGAAAGCTACTCTTTGTTGATAATTGTTGTGCTTGTCTTGAAGAATGTTTTGTGTTGTTGCTGTAAAAACCCTAAGTTGATGTTTAGAAGGACATGATATGTTGTTCGAGGATGAACAAAGCTCTAAGTGTGGGGTGTTGATGATAGGCGGATTTACACGCCTATATCAATATATTTTGCCCATATTTTAGCCTAGTTTTGAGAACAAATTATATATTTCATGCACTTTTAGTCCTTTTTCCTGTAAGAGAGCTAACGAACATGATTAGTAAAGTTTCAGGTATAAATGATGCAAAAATCAGCATTTTATGGCTTACTTGACGCAAAAGAAAGCTCACAAAGGAAGGGAAGAAAGTTTACACGCCTAAGGACCAAAACTGCTGCATGGAAAATCTGTCCCGGGCTAAAACAGCATTTCTGAAGACTTTGGGGACTTACAGACACAAAGCTGGATTTTGACAATGATACATTAACCTAGTACAATTAGGTTATGTATTTCATTATTTTATGTGGATTATGATAATGTTACCTTAACCTAGTACATTTGGGTTAAGGATTTCATTAGTCTAGTAGGATTTGGTTATTTATTTCATTAGCTTAGTAGGAGTAGGATATGGGTATTATAAATACCCTATCATGCTAGAGATTTTAGAGAATAAGGAGGGAGGAAAGAGGGAGAACACAATACTTACTTCCATCCCTCTCATCTTCTATCATCTTTTTACATCTTCTAACATCTTCTTGACATCTTCTATCATCTTCTAACATCTTCTTAACTTCTCATCTTACAATTCAATTCTATTTTTCTTCTTCTACTCTTCTATTCTTAAACTCCACAACAAGAGAATCGTTACTTGCTAAGGAATCACGCCTCACGCCTATCACTTGATCTACACGCCATTACTCAATATCGTGATATAATAACAATGTCAATCGTGATTTCCTTCGCATTCATGGGTAACTAAACTTCTCTGTTGGGGTTATGGAAGCCGAATGAGTTACTATCTATTGCTGTGAGTTTGTGAGTTCGAGGCACGTATATTGCTTATATCATTATTCTCTTCATCTTAATCTACATTCTTTGCGGTTGCAAACGCAAGAATACGCCAGTCTAACATTTAACTTGTTCGAGAGAAAAGTTATTTGTCTGGAAAAGAGATAATGTCAAGGTAGTAGGACACCCTTTCCTATTAAAAAGCTAGTGCCGTAACTGGACTAACCTCTTGGAGAATTCATACCGTTAGATACGCTTTAAGCTCGAGAGAGTTAAAGTGAAATAGTCCTTGTTTAGGTCGAGAGACGCTTGGATTTACCATCGACTACAATCCTCTATAAGCAATTGCATGTCAGAATTCTACACACTCATAGCCAATAGAGACGTATACCTCAGAAGGTGGACATAACCCCAACGCTTCAATTCTCATTGTTTACAACCAACAAAACAATCTCTCTCTTTTTACTTTATTATTTTCAGCTTTTGTTTACATTACTTGTAAGACAAGAATCCCCCCTTCTTACGAGACTTGGACCAAAAGTTTAGTAATTTTACTTACTTGTTGGCCAAGCTATTCCCTGTGGGATCGACACCTAACCCAGGTTGGGTTCTATATTTGCTAACGACCTCTTTACACTCAAACGAGAGCTGTAGATTAAGCGTTATCAACTGGTCATGTGAGATTAAACTGTACTTAGTCTGAATAACTAGACTAAAATTATTGAGTATTATGCATGTGAGTTAAGGACTATCGAAACAACATAAGATAACTGAGTATGAATGCGTAGAAACTGTTATATCTGAGAATACAAGACAAAGCATATAACATGATTCTTAAATAGTCTGTAAACTGAAATACTGATAACTGAATAACTGATAACTATATGCTATGGTCAATCAAACCTAAAGCTGAAATAAGTTTTGAACTGAATACTGAAACTGAAATTGTGGGAGTTATCATCTAATCGACATACCCCGATTATAGACTAATTAGGGATCCAACCTGTAACCCTAGTTGGACAGGAGTTAGCACCTTGCCATGGGTTACTAATAGTATATGGGTCAACCCTAATCTAGCAGGACTCATATGATGTATATGGTTACGTCAACCCTAGTCTGGCAGGAAGACAATTTACCCTATACAGGCTACGTAGTTCTATAACTCAGGGACTGCTACTAAGGTTCAAACCCTTTGCTGGTAGGAATACCCCCATCCCTGGGTTTTCTCTATGCTAAATCCTACTACCAACTGAATTGACACTAAACTGATCACTTGACCGTACTAGGTTTGACTGAACTCACACTGATTCTGTTGACTGACCAAATGCTACTGTTTAGGATACTACAAGATCAATCTATTTTGATTGGAGACTAGATAAACAACAAAATTTTAGGTATTCAACACCCCAGGACTCGATAACATAGGTAATAAGGACACATGAGAGCATTTAAGACCATAATAAGTAAGCATTATTTAAAGAAACCAATCACTTGGGTATTTCATCAAGCACATGGAGATTAATACTTTAACATGGGCCAATTAACCAAACATATGAGGATCATGAACTTGGACATGGGAATATCTTAAGGATGGGAGCATAGCATAATTACATAACTAAAATCATGAATTTAGGAATTCCTATGAAATTCGCTTGAAATAGGACATGGGCGTTTAATCATACATGTAAAGATCTTAGCTTGATCCTAAGAATTTCTTAAACATGGGTGAACAATAGAGTTACATGGAAAAATTCTTAACTTGGGGATTCATCTTGAAATTGATTTAACATGATATGGGAATTTCATCAAACATGTGGTAAGCATGAATTTAAAATATGTAAATATTGCTAAACATCATGAATTTAGGATATATAATGGAATTTACTTGAATAGAGCATGCAAAACTCAAATTCATAGCATGGGCAATTCAAAATCTTGCATGAAATCACACATGGGCTAAAATTATTTAAAATCACCATGAAAACATGCAATTCAATCTTTCTTGAATATTTAAAATAACATAATGATCGAAAAATTCATTCTTTAATTAAAATAAAAGAATTTTGGGCTCCATGGGAGAAAGAGAACCCATGGATGAACTCCCACATACCTTAATTAGATAGATTCTCGAAGAATTCATGAATTTGATGTAGAAAGCTTGACTTTGAAATTGAAACCTTGACTTGGAAACCTTGGGAATGTTACTGAAAGCTTTTTCTTGAACTTCTTGGATTAGGAACCTTAATTTCTTGAGTGTATTGAAGAAACTTTGATGAAGTTTTTGGTGTTCTTGAGGGGCTAGGGTTTTCTTGGAGAGAAAAAGATGAGAAATCATGTATCCAATGCTTTTGGGGGCTGAAATTAAGTGTTATGGGCAGATTTGGGTGAGAGAAAGTGACTAAAGTGACCCTAAACCCCTTTAGGAACTGAAATAGCGTGTGAAACAGTTCAGTGACACGGTTACCATCACGTTGCATCGCTAATTACGTTGATGACCGAAGCGTTGCATCCCAATCTCGTCGGCTTATTGTCTCTCACAAAAAATTCCATAACTTTTTGTGCGGGTATCAGATTAAGGAAAAATTGGTATCATTGGAAAGCTAATTCAATTATCTACAATTTGGTGGGTATTGAGCTGCAAAATTCTACGTATATAAAATGTTATACATGTTTAAAGTAGAACCTTGTAGAATCAAATACTTTGTTCTAAGTGATTGTTATGAATATTTTTAACCTCGAAAGCACATCAAACACGAGGATAAAGATCATGAAACTTATATTTACATGGGAATTATTTGGATCATAACTTATACACATATGGGTGATGGTTCAAAGACTAGCTCAAAAATATGGGGTGTTACATTATCTCCTCTTGGGAACATTCATCCTCGAATGAGACTGGTTAGACTATGAGTCTGTACGAAGGTAACTGAGATCATATTCTGAACATGAATAACTTGGAACATGATTGCATAACTAATTCTAAAACATGATATATAAACTGAATATCATGAACTGAACTGATTTCTTAAATACATGCAATAACATGAGAATGATTATAAGCCTAAGATAGAAATAAGACAGTCAGTTGAGTAACCATTACTTCAAGATAAATCCTATTTTATGAAGAAAAATTAAAGGTTTAGGACATGAATACTTGGGGTATTCCAATACATCTCCCCCTTGGGATACTTCGTCCCCCGAATGATACTGACTTGGTTGAAATACTAAGGAAAGACTGAGATGATACACGGGACACTTATGGATTGAATCGTGACTGAATATCTGGGATATGAATCTAATGCCTGGCGCATGAAATGAATTGAATTTATGACTTTCATGGTCATGAATGAATTACCTCATGAATAGGAAAGATGGAAAACCATAGGAACTTGTTTGTCTGACTGCTAAAATGGATTGCTGGTTATACAAACTGAATTATACTAAAAGCTTATGCTCAACTATACATTCCACTTGTATACCAACATGACATTCAAGCCTATCATTATAACCACATATGAACTTCTAGGCAAACAACCACCACAACACCTTTCTCATATTCTCTAAACCTCTATCAATAACAACTTTTATGCACAAGCCCAAGAAAACACACATAGAATTTCAACTAATCATGACATGAGAAGAGGTCACTGAAAGTTAGAACATGAGGTCTTGAAACATGAAGGGATACTATGTATAACCTTGACACTTAACTAAGGACTAAGGAATAGGTTATAAACATAATGGATTAATCAAAGAGGTCTAAATTGAGGATATACATGACATAATTTGAATTTCGCTGATCATTAAGGGTGTAGCATAAGTTATAGGAACTGAGCATACTGTAAAACATGGGTGCATAAGTCATGAGCTGTATGACATAAGTTCAGAGTTCATGAATTCTTGGAACTTGATTTGTATTGTTGAGTGAACTGAAGACTACTCATACCAAGAACTGGAAGCTGACAGTGCCCAAGCACACACGCAAATGTACGTGGTCTAATTAAGTGGTAAAGTGGCCTTCAAGAAGACAAGTATCAATCTCACAAATACTTGATTCTACAATGATTTAATTATAGTTCACATTTTAGATTAATTTAGTGCGAGAGTAACCAAAAAGAGTTTGGAATTTGTAAACTGTAGAAAAGTAAACAATGTGGAAATTAAAGATCTTAAAATAATCAATAGGAGTAAACCCAGGGTTGAAGCACTTTGAACAGTCATATTATGCTATTGGATTTCATTCGTTAACTTTCTTATCTTGGTTGTAGATTCGTAGGGTTATTTGCATGATTATTGTTTCCCAACCTCTAATCATTTACCTAAGTTGAACCTTACAACTATATCGTTGAGCGGGAATGTAATGATCCAATTAGGTTATTTCATCTATCATTCTACATTTGAATCAAGTTCGGCTCCTAAGTTCATCCCTTTACTAGGTGCTAAGTTCAATTCTTTATTTCATAAAAGAATAAAAACCCAAACTTCGTTCATCTTCTTATTCTATCCCCTATTCCCTATCCCGAGATCTAAAGGTAGACAATTGATATATTGTAAGGGTCTTGAATCCTTAAAATAGTTAAATCAAATATGAACACAAAACCAATAATGATAAGAAAAGTTAAACAAGCTTAATTCAAAACAATAATACTCATGTTCTTGGCTTCAACCCCAGAAAGAGGGCGATTAGCTATGCATAGTCATAATCATAATCATAAGGTTGTAATTAACGACTAAAACATGAATTAACTAAATGTAAATAATAAAAACCTAATTATGAAGATTTATCAGCCCCTTGCTCTCCAAAATATGTCAAAACATATGTAAAAACGTGATACAATATGTATTTATAGCATAAGGGTAAGCTAAGTCCGTGTTGGAGTCAAATTAGCTTGAAACACCCAGGGGTGGAGTGGAACATGCGTCATATCCTATATTAATATGGAATGGGGCGTGAGTCACACCATATACTCCATAGGTATAGTTCATGTGACACATGCTAATAGCATGGTGCCTCTGGAAGTTATCCTCCGAATTTTGGTTAAGCGTTGGTATTTCCTCATTTCATCCCCTGTCTTGTGATGTCTTTCTAATGATTTTTCAGCTTTATTTCATCCATATATAATCATATTAGGATCAAAAAAGATCATACAATAATACACTACACGAATTAGAGGGTCAACCAATCATAACATCCATCACGACGAATAAAAAATAAGAGCTTAGACTAGGCAATTTTCCATGATCTTCCGGTTAATGTTTTGACTCTTTCCTTGACTTAATTGAACTTTGTACACTTCTAATAAGTTGTTACACATATAATAACATCATTAAAACCAATTTTAACTCATTAAACAAAATAGAATCCAACAAGATAGACTAGACAAGCAACTAGCTCAAGCTAGTAGTAACACTAGTTTCTCCGATTGAACTCTAATTGACTCTTTGAAGTACAAACTTGTTAGAAAACACTTGTAACCATTGAAAAAACATGCTTTAACACTTTGTTAAACATTTATATTCAAATATATCATAGAATAATCCTCAAAACAAGAATAAAACAACTAGAATAGTGACCCTAGAATGCATAAACACACCCAACATTAGAAGCGTACATAGTTCTCTAGAAAGTGCATGAATATGAGTTGTGATCGTGGAGATGACATGTAAGGAATGAGTAAATGTTATGATGACTGAAATACAACACTGAAGTAAGAATGGGTTGGGAATCATCCTCCTTTACTGATTTTCTACATCTATTGGCTTCACTACTAGAACCTGAAAGCCTGACTTGGGTACTTGTTCTATCATCTCCCCCTTAGCTTTAAGCCATCACTCTAAGTCTATGGGACCATTTTACTAAACTCTAACTAAACTAAAACCACCTTACTCTAGAGTCTAGGATATAATAATACACACTAATAATATATTCACCCTGGAAGACTACACCTGAAAGTATAAAACTATTGCTAGTACTTCCTTCTGGAATTCAACTCTTAGCTTTCTATACCTCCAATAGTCAAAATACAATAGCTTAAACACTTACTAACTTAGAATCTTCAAGAGTATCATTATACCAATATACCCAACGTTAACAACATAGATAAATTCTTGCATACACCATTTCAACCCTACTGATTCACCTTTCATACAACTAGCCCAATGAATACATAATATACTAAATTCAAATAACACTATATCAACTCTACTACTGCTAAACTTTTGGGTTCATGCTTCTAACTCTAGTTATATACTATCATAGGATTATGAGGAATAATATGAAAACACATCTAACTTAGGCTTAGTGTAGGATTTTCATGAACATGAATGAAGTCCTTCAAACTTTCGGATCTTAAAAGCACTGCTGGGATACTTTCTAGCCTGCATAAAATCCCACAATTTTCTATAAGGACTGTCTGAGGAAACTCTGTCTGTAGGAACTTGAGCTTGACTATTTCTATTACCTTGAAAGCAAGGCAGAGATGGCATGAATAGAGTAAGATAAAAATCTGTATAAGTTTCTTAGAGAACCTTTATATAGCATGATGTGAGACTTAAAAGAAGGGAAATATTTCCTAAATGCCTTGTAGCCTCTTGAAGAAAAGTACAGACGTCTTCGTACTATTCTGCAAGACTCTACTAAACATGGCTTCATAGACTCCCTAGGACACTTAAACTCTGTGCTCTGATACTAAGTTTGTAACGACCCAAGACTACCCCCTAGTCGTCACATGGTGCTTGGAACCATAAGTGATCCCAAGATAACCCATGAACTGGCATACTTTTGAGCGACTGATTTACAATACAAAAGATAACTGAATTTACTGTGTGGAAACATAATCATGGCATAATCTTAATAGTTACAATATTGATAAGGTTTACAGTTTGATTAAAACTGAGAAAAGAACTGAAATTACATAACTGACTCGACTGGCATCTATGAAGCCTCTACTATACTGACTATAGATAGCTGGGACATGCATCCAACTACCACTAATCAATACATATAAAAAATAAATGAACTGTACATGAACTAAAACTGTTTGGAGTTCCCAATATAAGAGAACGCATCACCTGCTGGCTGGAAATTACAACTGTCTGATCATGGTGTGTGGGCTACAAATGGTACCTACATTATGAAATAATGTAACCACATAGACGTATATATGGATCAGTACTTATGGAATGTACTGAGTATGCCGGGGTGAATGTAATAAGTAAAACTGATTTCATATGTAATCTTAAAACATGCATACTAAGTATAAGTAGACTCACCAATAGGCTAGAATAAACTAAAAATTGAAATATCCTAAAGCATGGTGACAAACATACTTTGATAAGATGGTGAATCTCTACACTTAGTTTCTATAAGACTATACTTTAAGGATAAAATTAGAACTAAAGCTGGGATATGGTAAAACATGGCTACTGTATGAATACTGAGTCTGAAACTACGTGATATAAACTAACATAACTCAAGGATCTGAGTGTACAATCATACTGAGCATGAATGCATAAACATACAAAATAAAAGATAGTCATAAACCAAACTTATCTAATTAAATAAATGATTGCTAGCTGAATACTGGTCATGTGAGACTGAACTATACTTACTCTGAATAACTAAACTGAAATTATTTAGTACTATGCATATGAGTTGAGGACTATCGAAACAACATAAGATAACTGAGCATGAATACATGAAAACTATAATATCTTAGAATACAAGACCAAGAATATAGCATGATTCTAAAATAGCCTGTAAACTGAAATACTGAAATACTGATAACTGAATAACTAATAATTGTATGTTATGGTCAAGCAAACCTGAAACTGAACTGATTACTGAAATTGAAATTGTGTGAGTTATCATCTAACCGACATACCCCGATTATAAACTAATTTGGCGTCCAACCTGTAACCCCAATTGGAAGGGTATTAGCACTATGCCATGAGTTACAAACACTAGCTGGGTCAACCCTAATCTCACAGAAAGACTCATGTGATGTATATGGTTACATCAACCCTAGTTTGGTAGGCAGATAATTTACCCTATACTGGCTACGTAGTTCTATAACTGAGGGACTGCTACTAAGGGTTAAACCCTCTACTGGAAAGAATGCCCCCATCCCTGGGTTCGCTTGGTACTGAATCCTACTCCCCACTGAATCGACACTAAACTGATCACTAGAATGTACTAGACTTAACTGAAATCATACTGATTTTGTTGACTGGCCGAATGCAACTGCTTGGGATACTACATAATCATTCTATTTCGACTGGAGACTAGATAAAAAGCTAAATTTCAGGTATTCAATACCCCTAGTACTCGATAACATAGATAATAAGGACACATGAGAGCATTTGAGACCATAATAAGTACACATTATTTAATGAAACCCATCACTTGGGTATCTTATCAAGCACATGGAGATTAATACTTTAACATGGGGCAATTCACCAAACACATGGGGATCATGAACTTGGACATGGGAATATCTTAAACATGAGAGCATAGAATAATTACATAACTAAAATCATGAATTTAGGAATTCATATGAAATTCACTTGAAATAGGACATGGGCATTTAATCATACATGTAAAGATCCTAGATTGATCCTAAGAATGTCTTAAACATGGTTGAACAATATAGGTACATGGTAAAATTTATAACTTGGGGATTCATCTTGAAATTGATTAAACATGATATGGGAATTTCATCAAACATTTGGTAAGCATGAATTTAAAACATGGAAATATTACTAAACATCATGAATTTAGGATCTATCATGGAATTTACTTGAATAGAGCATGGGAAACTCAAATTCATAGCATGGGAAATTCAAAATCTTGCATGGAGTCATACATGGGCTGAAATTGATTAAAATCACCATGAAAACATGCAATTCAATCTTTTTTGAACATTTAAAATAACATAATGATCGAAAAATTCATTCTTTAATTGAAAGAAAAGGGTTTTGGGCTCCATGGGTGAAAGAGGAACCATGGATGAACACCCACATATCTTAATTAGATGGATTCTTGAAGAAATCATGAATTTGATGTAGAAATCTTGACTTTGGAATTGAAAGCTTGACTTGGAAGCCTTGGGAATGTTATTGAAACCTCTTTCTTGAACTTCTTGGATTAGGAACCTTAATTTCTTGATTGTATTGAAGAAATATTGATGTAGTTCTTGGTGTTCTTGAGGGGGATAAGGTTTTCTTGGATAGAAAAAGATGATAAATCATGTATCTAATGTTTTTGGGGGCTGAAATTAAGTGTTATGGGCATATTTGGGTGAGGGAAAGTGAGCAAAGTTCCCCTAGACCCCTTTAAGAATTGAAATACCATGTGAAAAAGTTTAGTGCCGTGGTTTCCATTTCTTCTCATTGCTAATCACGTTGATGACCGACATGTCGCATCCCAATCGTGTCGGCTTACTGCCTCTCACAAAAAGTACAATAATTTTTTTCTCGAGTATCAAATTAAGGCAAAATTGGTACCGTTGGAAAGATAATTGAATTATCTACAATTTGGTGTGTCTTGAGCTGAAAAATTCTACGTTTATAAAAATTTATACACGTTTAAAGTAGACATTTGTAGAATCAAATACCAAACTTTGGACGAATCAAAAGATCTACGCTCAATTTTGTTCTAAGTGATTTTTATGAACATTTTTCACCTCAATAGTACATCAAGCATGAGGATAAAGATCATAAAACTTATATTTACATGAGAATAATTTGGATCATAGCTTATACACGTAGGGACGACGGTTCAAGAACTTGCCTGAAAATATGGGGATTTACATTAAGTGATTAGGTAGGATGTATGTACTAAAAAGTGGAGGTAGAAGGATCCCAAATCACTGTCTTAACTTCTTTTCCCAATCACAATATCCCTTGTAGGGATGAATGCGAATACAAGCTATCTCAAGGTACTGTAGATACTTGAGATTAATTATTATGAAGAAGATTAAGATATATGTAGAAATCCTAGAACAGTTGAATCTCACACTTCCTCTACGTAGCTAATCCGCCAGGGTTCCCACAACCCTAGTAAAGGAGATTATATTCTCATGTTTGTGAAATACACCCTGATTATCAATAAAGAACACATAAAATCAATTGCACAAGAATAGGATGATTAAACTCCAATGTCTTTAATTGAATAAACCCTAAAATCTCAAGAACAATTATGAAAGTATTGTAATAATATGTAAGGGAATGTAAAAGAATGTAACCTAATAAAGGATAAACCCTAAGGTATTTATAGTATCTCAAAATAACCTTAAAATCCTAATAAAAAAAGAAAGGTAAATTTAAGTCGACAGTCAATACGACTCGGCCTTTACTTATATCGGCATCATACGAGTCGTACACTGACTTATTGTATCCATTCCAGTGTTTGCTCTTCCCTTGACTTTAACTTTCTGTTCAGTATATGACTTTTTCTTATGAGTCATAACTGAGTGTACGACTCGTGCCCTCCATCCATATCCACCTGGGACTTTTGTCCTTCCTAGTCTTGAATAGTGGTTTGTATACGACATACCTATATGAGTCGTACTCCGGCTTTCGACTCGTATACTTCTGACACTTCAATCTCTGAATAATATCTTATGTTCTGTTATGCTCATGACTTTTTTGTATGTATCATATCCTCAGTGTATGGCTCGTATGGACGAGTTATATCTTTTCTTCATTTGGTGTTTTATTTGGGTCTTTGATTCTGTAATGCTTACTATTGGTTGACACAACTCGTATACTCATCTTACAACTCGTATACATGAGTCGTATCTTACCCTCACTTGGAATTCTGTCCTGGTGTTTTCTTTTGTTATGGGTATGATTCCTCCTATGAGTCATATGTTGAGTATACGACTCATGAGATGACTAGTATCTTGATCAGTTTTGGTCTTTTTCAGGTCTTTTTCTTCTCTTCTTATTCAAACATTGTTGTATAACTATTTTACCTGCAATATACACCAAAGTGCATCATATCTAATAAAAATACCCCAAGTTCACTTATAAATTCACGGTTTTAAGCATCAAAAGTGTCGTATTTCCATGCCACATCCTAACTAAAACTCATACTTAGAGAACTTAGCATACAACTACTCATCTCTCATTCTCTAAAGCACAATCCACAAATTATCCTCATGATCAACCTCACTTTTGGAATAAACCAAGATATCATCCATAAATACAATAACCAAAGAGTTGAGATACAATTGAAATACCTAGTTCACAACTCCTTGAATGCAGTTGGGGCATTTTTTAACCCAAAGGACATGACAAGAACTCATAATATCTGTATTGAATCTGAAAATCTATAGAATATTTGAAGCTCTAATCCTCAATTGGTGATACCCAAACTTCAATTCAATCTTCAAAAACACCAAAACACCCTAAAAATGGTCAAATAAATCATCAATATGAGGAAAATGATACTTATTCTCAACTGTCACCTTGTTCAACTATCGATAATCAATATACATATGCATAGATCTATCTTTTTTTTTACAAACAATACCAACGCACCCCAAGGTCATACACTAGGTCAGATAAATCCCTTATCCAACAACTCCTTTAATGGATCCTTTAATTCCCATAACTCTGTTGGGGCCACACTATAAGGAGGAATAAAAATAGGCTTGGTACTTAGCTCAACATCAATAGCAAAGTCAATATCACAATTCGAAGGTATATCGGGCAAATCCGTAGGGAAAATATCCACAAACTCATAGACAAAATGAATATAATCCAAAAAAGAGGCAAAGAAACACTAGCATCATGAATATGAGCCATATAAGACAAATACCCCATCTCAACCAAGCAATGAGCCTGAAGAAAAGATATAACTCTCTAAGGACCCGAATGAAGCACACTCTTCCAAGATATCCTTGGCAATTCCAATTAAGATAAGGTCACGATCTTAGCATAACAATCCAAGAAAACATTATAAGAAGGTAACCAATCCATACCCAAGATGACATCAAAATCTACCATATCTAATACAATTTGATCTACCTAGTTCTCACGCCCAGCAAAAGTAACAACACAATATCAGTACACCTGATCCCCCACTAAAGAGTCTACTATGGGGGTAGATACATGGATGGGCATATCAAGGGACTCACAAGAAGAATCAAAACCTAAAGCAAAATATGCAGACACATAGAAGAAACTTAATCCCAAATCAAATAACACATATATAGTTCTAAGATTAACAGGGATGATACCTTTGATGATAACATCAAAGGCCTATGGATTTGGCCTTACGGGTATAACATAACATTGACCTCATCCATTACCTAACTGGGTAGTCCCTCGACTCCCACTATGGGCACCACTCCCTCTACCTCTCGCACCCCTAGTAGAGCTTCTTTTTCTCATAACTGATATAGAACTAGCTCTAAAACCATGGTGGGGATAGACCTTAGACAAATGGCCAATTTCATTACACATAGAAAACCCTACAACCTGACTCAATGGAAGGAGGCACTGCTGAACTAGGAATACCACCCAAATCTACTAAACCAAAAGACCCACTACCTAAATTTTATAAGGTTGCCTACACTGGTCTACCATGATACCTACAGAACCCTCTAGAGTCTCTACCTTGACAGACATGACCTATAAACTCACCCTGACATCGCACCATCTTGGAACCTCCCTGAGATGCTTACGAAATAGCCTCAGTCATCTTAGAATAATCCATAATAGTTTAAAATAACGCTCCATACACTACCAATTGAGTTGTAGAAAACTAAAGAAAAACATCTAACCCCTTCATAAACTTCTAATCTTTTATGACTTGGTAGCAATACTGGCATAAAAGTATCTAGACAAGGCATAGAATTGTGCCTTATACTTTGTAGCAGTTATGGAGTCCTGCTCTAAGATATCAAACTCATCTTTTATCTAATACCTCAAACTGAAAGGCATAGACATGTTAAAAAAGGCCTCTATAAGATGATCCCAAGTCATCTCAGGAAAACCAAGAGGTTGGAAACCAATAAGGGACCTCCACTAATATTTGGTTGTATTTCTCAATTAGTAAGTAGTATACGCCACCCTATGCAACTCAAGCAAAGAATGGTCATGCAACTTCTTATGACAATCTATTAAAAACTCATAGGCATCCTTGCCTATAGAACCACTGAACCTAGGAGGACCTAAATGAGTGAATCTCTTAAACCTCTTATATTTCTCAAAAAATATAATTACACTCGCAATAATATGTGGCATAGTAAATCTAGTGGGTTGAGAACCGATCAAAGAAGGCATAATAGAAGAAGGCTAAACTCTAAACCTCAGAATACCATACTTAGATGTTGGCACTAAAAGAGGAACAACACTCAAAGTGTATAGAGTACCATAAGCAGATGTTGGTACAATAGGAGGATTCATACTCGAAACTAAAAGAACACCATAGGTAGACTCTGGTACATATGGAGGTATAATACTTAGAGCTAGAGGAATACCATGTTTACTCATAGGATCACCCTCCAAGCGATTCAACAACTAAATTAACAACCCCTCAAAAACTTACGCAGAAGAACTGTATAGGACCATAGAAGACCTGACAACTCCGACATTCTCAACCAGAGACTCAAGGGAGAGTCCTTAGTTCTATCTCTGGATGGGGAGATCCTTATGCTCGTCCTACATGTTGAACCTGACCATGACTTACAACTCGCCCTCTAGGTTGGGCGCTCTCCTTAGATAATGGATATGAATCTCTAGCCTCACTAGATCTAGTCCTCCTCATATGCACATAAGAAAGTGAAATATTAATTAAAAAACAAAGCACAAAAGGTCCGCATAATAAAGAATAATAAAGAGAAGTTTCCTTAAGATATCTTATAGCCTCTCGAAGATAGATACAAATGTCTACATACCGATCCATGGAAATCTATTAGAAACCCCATTCTTACACTATTGAGACCAATGAAAACCTACCAATTTATCATGATCCAAAAACTAAGGGTCATCATGGCACTTGCCGCGGTAAGCCTATCACCCAAACTAATATAAAAAGGGAAAATCAATACTATAAACCCAATGCAGGGGTTCTAGAGAAAAACAAACCACATAAACATGAAATTAGTATAAATATCAATATACCAAGCAAATCCAAAAACTTAGTGTCACAGTGTAAGAACCACTAATACAATTCAAAATTAAAATATACATAAAATATCCAAAAAAGAGAATAAACTCTATCTCCAAATATAATTTTTTTTAAAAATAATTGGGCTTTTATTAATGAAATAAATTCACATTACAAAACAAAGGTCAAGTAGCCCAAATAAACACAAACTAAAATTAAAGGCTACACTAAAGCCCCACTCGTCTGTCCTATCTATCCTATCTCACTATTACATATACCTTAACATAAGGTTTTCCTAAATAACTTCTTATTATATTAATTTCCCCTCCCTTAACACTTGAAATAGTGATGTTGTCGCCTTTCTTCAATCTTGGGTTTCTTCTCCTCCTTCTTTGGGTTGTTAATGGTTTTGCATTGGAAACTTGTGGTTTGTGTATATCAACTTTCAAGAATGAGTTGGCATCTCCCTTCTTTCTTGGTTTTCCATTTAATACATTGACCTCTTTTTTTTCTTAGTTGTGCTCTCTGGTGGGTGGATATGCTCTTACTTGTGCTGAAGGTCCCATCTTGGATGGTGCTTTGCTCAACTGGATAAGTTCTTAGCTATCTATTTTTGCCCCTTTCTACTTGGATTCTAATTCCTCTTATTCTGCAGGTGGTTTTGTTATTGGGTGTCTGGGAATCTCAATACTTCCACCCTATAGTGGATAAAATATCTCTAGGTTTAATGTTCTTGATTTGACCCTGGACCTTCCCATTTTGTCAAGTCCTTTTTAATGGCTGAAGTAGTGTAGGCTAGCATTTCACTTGTTTTGATGCCTTTGTAGTGATTTAAATACTATTTAAGTGAAGAATTAGAGTTGTAGCCTTCCCTTCCCCTTACCCCCTTAACGATAATACTCTTAGATATGGGCTCTTTAGTTTGTCACTATTGATGACGTGTCTTCTTGTTGGTTCCATGTTGTTAATGTAAATAAAACTATAGTCCCCTTTATCTATTTCTTAATTTACTGGGTAATCTGCTAGTTTTTTGCCCTCCCTCATAATGTGATGGAACTTTATTTGTTTCCTTGTAAGGTTGACTTTGATACTTGATATAAAATTTGTGATACTCCATGGACTTACCCAATAACATTTTAAAACCTTGTTAATCAACATGAAATCTGTTTGTTTGATGAATTTATCGTGTTATGTTAATTTGCAATGTTTACTGGCTTCTAAGATGGTTGTTGCTTTTTGATAACAATCAACTCACACATAGATTTAAGTGCAAGCAATCGTTGCCAATATAATATCCAAATTTGAGTCAGGGTCAAATCCAAAAGGAACAATATGAATGGTGATCGAGTAAGTTTGAAATGAAAGTTATGGGATACAAATGTTTTGGAAATTTGAATGTTTTCAAAAGTATAAAACAATTTTATTTTTGGGTTTCTAGAAAATTAACTCAAGGCTAAGAATAATTAGAGTATAATCAATTAGGAATGGATCTTAAGGTTATCCATTCTAGATGTGAACTCATGTATGGGAATTTGAGGATTTATCCAAATTTATCTATAGTCATGGGTAGGCTAGATCTAGAGGCATTAATGTCAATCTTTCAATAAAACACTAAATTTCATTTGTAGGTTCTTTCGAACACCTCACGAATGTGGCCAACAACCAATCCAATACCTCAATTAATACCCTTATTTCTAAGAAGGTACTATCAAATAAGTTAACTCAAACAACACCCTTATTTCTAAAAGGATGTTATCCCATAAGCTAACCCAAGTTATTGTTTGTAAATGTCACCTCACATAATACCCATCTTTTAAGGATGGTATGGGATGCTAACTAATTGGGGTTTTCACCTACAATTTCTAATTCAAACATTGAGTAAAAGAAAAACCCATAACAAATAACTAGTTAGAAGGATAAATCAACAACACCCATACACTAATCACACACTATTCAAGCATAGCCTCAAGCAGAAGAACTAGATACTCATAAAGATAGTGAGCAAACATATACTAAAATCTCCATCGAATTAATTCAGGAAAGATAAAGAGAATGTCAAACCACACTTTAAAATTCAATAAATCTTCAATGAAATTTGCCAATTCATCAGTTAGGAGTTACTCTAATGTCTTCTTAGCTCAAGATTAGTATAAAATTTGATCCAAGCTCTAAGTGATAATCTAAAAAGTGAAGATGAAAGATAGGATAAAAGTTGGATGATAGCCTCTTGTGAAAGAGTTTTAGCTTTATGAGATTTGAGATAAGCTTTATAAATTTATGAAACTTTCCTTGGACCCTTTTATGCTCCATCACAATTGCATTATATGGATCGCGATCTTGCTTCTTCAATCACATGGCATCTGATCGTGATCGCCATTCGTAACCCTGGTTGTCGAACTGCAATCGCAGTAACTGAGGCTGTCTAATTTACTTGATCTCCATCTCTTGCTCCTTTTTGTCCATTTTCCTTTTCTTTTAGCTTGAATTCAACTCATTTTTATAAAAGAACCTGCAAGATCACAAAAACTTAAAATTAATGCATTCCAATGGAAAATTAGCCTCATTTATACAATTTAATCAGAGTAGTGAGTAAGAATTTGAGCATAAATGAGTGATAAATTTGCCACTCATTACTTTTGCTACTGTATTTTGTGGTATCTTTTAATGCAGTACCCTGAGCATATAATAGATTACCATTTTCACCCCTTAGATAGAATTCATAAGAACTCTCCCCAGGATTTCCTCTTGATGAACCATCAGTGTTGTATTTGACCTAACCTGCAGATGGAAATTCCCAATCAACTTTGAGAATCTTCACTGGTGGTTTGAATTCTTCTAGCTCTTTAAGTATTTCTGCCCAATTTCCTAGCAATTCCTTTGAAGGACTTCTTATTCTTAGAATTATGTGCAAATTTCTAACCATATTTTGTATAATCCTTTGCACTGTCAACCTTTCCCCTTCATGCTTGTTGAGATTTCTATGCTTCCATAATTTCCATACTATAATGCTAGGAATAGCCGTATAGTATGGTCTTATACTATTCTTTACACCAGATCCTCACCAGAGCATAATCACTTCCTCAAATAAATCCCTTCAATTTGTATACCTACAATAGAGAAAAAATAGGACCAACTCATCTTAGCAATAACAAATCTTAAGAACACATGTGATTGCGTCTCTTAATCAGGGTTTGTACAGCACCAACATCTAAAGGATCTCTCAACACCCCATCTTCTAATCTCTTCATCTATTGGAACTTTGAATTTCCATAATCTCCATATAAAGAAAATGATTTTGAATGGTAATCTTTTTGACCCACATCCGTTTATAAATCTTGTTTGGACTTTTATCGTACCTTATGTAATCTAAACTACTTTAATTATGAAGTTTCCATGTATGCTTAGTATCCAGTAAGGTTTATCATTCTTTCTATCTTGATTGGGTTGTTTCATATTGTGTAGAATAAGTGTTACCACCTCTTTACTGGATAGTTGACTCAAATTTATAGATCCCACTCCCCATTTTTAGTCAGATCAGTGATTATGTCATAAGCATTATCATATTCTTTCTCCTCTTATGTGTAAGTGTACAAGTCTCCTATAATAGTCCAATTATCATGGAATACCTTTGAATCTCCCTTTTTAATATTCCACCATATTTGATGTTCTATCAGGTCTCTAGTTGGAAACATACTTTTTACAACTGAGATCCTCTTTCTCCTTTCTTCAACATCACCAAATTATAATATTCTCTTTTACATAATTTGTTAATCATGTAGTAACTCTAGATTAACTTTTTGTTTCTAAAATTCAACCATAGCTTAAGAAATAGTTCCATAGAGATATCTCACAGTAATCTAAAACCCAACCTTTCTTTTTTCTCTGGTAGGCATAAATGTCTCCATTTTGTCCAATACCTGCTCCTTTCTCCATTATAGATACACCAAAAAAATTGTGCCATCATTTGTTGAATATGGTTTAGAACATTCTGAGAAGGGTTCATAACTGATAAGCAATAAATTGGAATACTCTGAAGGATATGTTTAATTAGTATTGTCATTATTGTCATTCCTCCATATGGTAATAACTTTCCTTTATTTGCCTGTAATTTTGAATTTATCCAATGAACCATCTGATTGTAGAAACTTTTCTTCTCCCTCCTATAAAAAACTGGACAACCTAAATAGGTGAAGGTAAATTCCTTTCTCAAAACTCCAATGGCCACTTCTTCCAGTATTACATCTCCCCTTAATGAACTATAAGTATATAACATTTTTTTTCTTGTTAATTTTCTGGTAAGATGTTGTTTAATACTTCTCCAAAGTCTCACCAACAAATCTTATTGTTCCTATTTCTGTCTTACATAGGATTATCATATCGTCTACAAATGCTAGGTGATTAATTGCTAGACATCCCCTCGTCATGCCAAACTTCTTGAACTCTTTCTTCCTCAGTAGTGAAGTTAATACCCTAGATAAAACTCAGCTACTATTATAAAAGGTGTAGGATATAATAGATCTCCATACTTCAAACCTCTAGAAGAGCTGAAGAAACCCTTAGGTTAGCCATTCAACAAAATAGAGTACCAGTTGTTGCTTAACAATCCAAATATAATGCTAGTAATTCTCTCACTGAATCAAATCTTCCTTAGAACCCATATAAGAAACAACCATTCCACTCTTTCATATGTCTTCATCATGTCTAATTTAATAACTAAATTAGGAGGTTTGCCCCTTTTCTGATTTATGCTATTATTTCCTGGAGTAGTGGTATGTTCTCTAAAATGTTTCATCCCTAAACAAACACTACTTGATCCTTAAATATAATACTTGTTAGAAATACCTTTATTCATTTATGTAAGATTCTTGAGAAAAATTTGTTAAAAAATTTACTCAAATATATAGGTCGTGCATCAGAAAAGTTTTTGACCATAACCTTCTTAGGTAGCAACACCAAGTTTGTATGAGTTACAAATCTATGTAGTTCAGCTGCAGTAATAAAAGTATTGGACCATTTTATAGATTTCATCTCCCACAATTTCCCAAGAATCTTGATAGAAAGCCCATGTCATCCCAACTGGTCTACAAGTACTATTTCTATTCAATTCCATAAATTCTTTATATACCTCCTCCTTGCTTGACCTTTTCTATAATTCGGCATTCTCCTTACCTCATATAACAGTAGGCAGCTCCTCCAACATATCAAAGCTACTCTGGGAATGTTGTTTCTGAAATTGGTTCTTATAGAATTACACTATTACATCTGCTATTTTTGTTTGTTTCTCCAATAATTCCTCTACTGCATTTTAAATTATAGAAATCCTAAGCCTATTCCTCCTACCATTAACCACTGTATGAATGTATTTTGTATTTCTTTCCCCATCCTTAAACCACTTCATGCCTGCTTTTTGCTTCCAAAATTCCCCATCTCTATACAAGTATCTAGTTAGTTTTGCCTGAGTGTCATGGATGGTTTGTCTATTTGTAGCTGATGGATCATTTTCAAATTGTAGTTCGTGTACCTTAATCACCTCCTCCAAAGTAGAAATCTCCTAAAATATGTTACCAAAAGTTACTTTACTCCACTGTGAAATATCCTTCTTGACTCTTTTCATCTTAAATAGATAAACTAAAAAAGGATTTCCTTTAAATTCAACATGCCATTTTTGCTTGACCCCTTACATGAAAGAACCTTCTTTCAACCAGAAGTTCAAAAATCTAAAATATTTGACCACCTGTTCTACTTACATTCTTAAAATTAATAAGAAGTAGTGCATGATCTAAACCACTTCTTCATAGATGTTCCACTTCAATCACTTGGAACATTGATTACATCAATTGGTTATCCAATACTCTATCTAGCCTTTTGTAAATGCAATCAACACCAATTCTGCCATTTCACTATTTAAATATACTATATTTAAAGCACAAGTCGGACAAGTTACAGACACAAATACAATGATTAAAGTCCTTTACTTCATCTTTTATTGCAAGAAGACCCCATGATTTTTCTTCCTCTTTAGCAATAATAGTATAGTCACCTCCTACTATCCAAGGCTTCTAAAAATCAATAGATACATCATGAAGATTTTCCCATGACTGCATTATTTCTCCTTGGTGTATTTAGTATACACAAATGTTATCACAACATCCACTCCATAGTTTTGATTAAAATTTTTTAGAGTAAGATGTTGTTCCTCATCTCTTAATATTCAAACATCCATCCATTCATCTATAATGGCACATATTTTTCCATTAATATTTACAAAATCATGTTTGACCCCTAATACTAGTCTATATAACTCTAGTTTTTATCTATTTTAAAATAGTTCCATCTGTCCAACAAAATAGAATTTATATCTCCTTTGCAATTTAATAAGTTTTATGAATGTTTGTTGTGTATTAACTAATCTAATATTCCAAATCATAGCATTTATGTCAACTTATTACCTTTAACTGTAGTACTCCTTGTTTGTCTGGAGTTTGCCCACTCTATCAAATATCCAACTACTCTTTTCTTCTTTTTTTTTGAGAGACTCCCCTTAAGTTTGTCAACATCTTTAGCAGAAAGATCCCCTTCCTTAGCCACTGTGATGATTTTGTTGTCCATATCAGTAGTACTATCTTGACACCTTTTTTTCTATAGGAACCTTATTATGAGGAATTTCTGGCTATATTGCTAATGTAAATACATCAGTGTTATCCACCACCGATACTTTAATTGCATTTTTTCCTCTGACATGTTATTAGTATTCTCCTGTTGTGCATGTTCTATTTATGTTGCCTCCTTTTTGTGGTATTCTCTTGATTCAGGTTCTCTAAAATCGGAGTATTTTCTTGCCTAACTGCATCTTTAATATTCTCCATTTGATCCTTGTTAAGGTCATGTGATTTATCTATGTTAACAGAATCTACACCTCTTTTATCTACTCTTTTTCAGTTTTTACTGTCTTATCAAATGGTTTGATTACCTATACGTTTGTGGTCTCTTTTGAATTATTCTCCACTTGCTTGCCTTTCACTGCATGGTATTCTTCCTCTATATTCTGTAAAGCGTCAAAAGGATTATTATCATTATACTCAATTTATCCTTGAATATGTCTATACTGATCCTTTTTGTATTTGTTCCTTCTCTTTGTCATCCATTCTTATTTGTATTTATTGGTGCCAGTATTTTTCCCTCCTTGCACTCCTGTTGCGTGATATTTTCCTTTCTCCTCCCTAGTTTTCTCTACTAGATCTTCCTTATGACATTTCTCTTATTCCTTTTCAAACAATTTTAGATGTACATTCCAGCTATTCTCCTTATCATGCCCTTGCAAACAACATTCTCTATAATATTTTCGCATATAATCATACTAAATATTTATCCACTTTGACTTGATTTTGCCTGTAACATCATCCTTTTTATTTATTTAAGCCTTATGTGGTAATTTTTCCACTAGATCCACTTTAATTTTAACTATAGCACAACTAGGTCTAGTTTGATTCTGTGTTGCCATGCCTACAGTAAGTGGTTTCCCTATGGTTGATGCAATGGAGAATATTACATCCTAAGAAAAAAAATTCCCAAAAGATACGGTAAGGAAATCCATGCAATGCCGATTATTTCTTCAACCTCAGGTTTAAACCATGGATCCCACTTAAGGGTTCTCATTTGGCAAAACATTTCTTTAGTCTTTACATAAAAAGTTGTTGATAATAACATATTAGCACAATCTTCTAATGTGGACAACCTCAACAAAATATGTCTTGTATCTAATACACCTATGGTACATTCACTCTTAATACCACATTAACTACGTATAACTCATCTTAGATATTCAATGTTATGTTTGCCATAAAAAATTTTCCTACTGTAGCATATTGAAGTTTTCTTGTGTAATGAATTCATTGATGTCTGATTTCTTCCATGTGAATATGGGTTATCCTTGTAGCATAATTAATGGTTTTGGAGGTACACTAGGCGTATACTATACTTTAGGTTTAAGAAAATCAAAGTATTGAGTTGTAGGTGTGGGTGTAATTGTTTGGTTAAGATTTGTACCTTCAGTTTTGGACGTTAAAGGAGGAAAATACTCTAGTGGGATATCCCAATTGGCGGAGGTACTAGTCATGCTAGCCTGTGGCAGTAACAAAGAGTTGATTTTTAGGGTTTAGGGTTGTTTTCCATCGAGTATACAGTCAATTGAAAGACCAATTATGACAAATCATTTTCATGTCTCCGAATATAATAAGACATAGTATAAATAAATAAAAAGTAGTGGACAACTCCGGATGCATGGATCAACTGCTACCTTGAATAGACTCCAAATACCGCCTGAATTAGCTATCCATGTGGTGCACTCGCACATATATCTGAACATAAAGGGCGCAGTAGAGATGAGTGTGGTCCACTTGTACTCAGTAGGTATCATAGTCCAATTGAGTAAAGTAGAAATAAAGCATATAAACACAAAATATGGGAACGTCACCTGCAATTAGAAAATGTCGCAAATGGTAGCCCTCACCATCTCCAATAATAGTTCTACCATATACACATGTAACAAATACAAGTAGGAAAATGAAACACAAATATACAAGTACACCAAATACCAGTATAAAAAGATAGAACAAATGGACAAATGTCAAATCAAGGACAGAAATATAATCACAGAATAAGCACAATAGATGGAATCAATGAAGATGATGATGTGATGCACGAGGTCGTCGCACAACCTCCATTTATACCAACCAAGATTTTCCCTTGAGTTAGGACCCATGGGGTTTTTTTCAACCCATATACAACAATATCCAATACCCATATTCATTACTCCTCTCTGGCACATACATCAGTAGAGAGTTTTTAATGATGTCACATTTTTTGTCAAAAAGCCAGTGTTCCAGTATTTCCACGGTGGCACAAATGTTTTATAAATTTATATGATATGAGGATGTAACTATCAAAACCAACTAAACTGATAATATCTAATATCCTACCAATATACCAACCGTGTGAACCAAGAATTCATTCAAATCAACCAACCATCCATAATCTAACATAATTTAGCAACCATCAAGTGAAACATGCAAGAAAATCTCATTGATAATATATAAATCCCAAAATCTAGGTTTTCCATCAAAAAGAGTGCAACCAATCATACATACATCAAATTCTAGGCTACAATCATATAACACCCCACATAGTCACATATAGAAAATAATGTCTCAAAACCAACAAATATAATCCACATAGTCCATTGCAAAAGAAAATCACCTAAAAGAATATACATGATACAACCCTATACCCATACAATGCTTTTACATTATTATTAACCACCAAACCCAGTTTAAAGAAAGTTAAGCCATAATCTACCTCAAATGTCAAAACCAAAACAAATAAGACTTATCACCAAGCTTTCACCTCATGCATGGATCCAAAAATCAGCTAAAACACACAAATATAGAATATACACATCAAAATAAAGCCACAATACCCATATTGACAACTTTCAAATCGAGGTCAAAATTGACCCCCAAAATGGGTTTTAAAAAAGAAGAGTAAAATCAGAATTTTTGTCCAAAAACATTCTTTGCAAGATTAAAGGAACTCATAGGAGAAAATGAAATGAAATTTGGGTTTTGAATGAAAAAAGATTATTTGGTCCTTCCAGACCCAAATCCCCAAATTCCCCTTTAAATCTGAGTTTAAACAAGAGTTAAATGGTATAATCAAAGAAAAGTAATTGTAACAGAGATTTGGCGCTCACATACCCATGCTTAGAAGTGGAATAAAAAGCTAACTCTAACTCCATGCTCCAAGTATAAAAAATGGTGTAAAAATCTTGAAATAGGAAAATAAACCGCCCAAGCATCACCTAAGTGACTACAAGGCTGCTAAGGTGGCTATCTCTTAAGCGACCAGGCATCACATAAGCAAAGCTCACTTCATCATGTACGCAGCTTGGCTTTCGCTTATTTTGGAATTTTGTTGAAAGGCTAACATCGAAACCCCGAACCTAGCCTATCTACTCACATATTGATTAAAATTGGATAATATCTTTTATATATTCGCAAACACTAGTTTGCTCCTAGGAAAATATAATCCCAAGATCTGTTCCAAATCTCTTACGCTCTAATTATTCTTAGTCTCAAATTAGTCTTTTAGAAGCCAAGAACTATCTTAAACTTTTGAAAACGTTCAAAATACCCCAAAATATTTGTATCTTAGGTTTGAATTTATTAACTTTAATTTCAAACTTATTCAATTGTCACTCACATTGTTCCTCATAGATTCGAACCCAACTCAAAGTTGGGTAATTTTATTGACAATGCTCAAAGAGCCTTGGGTGCATGTCCCATAAGGGGATTTCTAGCCTTGTTTTGCATTCCCTTGGATCCTCTAGCTATACTTAACCTAACGTGAATGAAATCATCCTTAAATGACACCCTTTTGATGGTGAAAGGACTTCTTTAAGTACCTCCCCCTTCATGAACAATCCTTCGATCCTTTGAATCTCTCGGGCTTGGCTTCAAATTAAAGGTTTAGAGCTAATCTGGATTGCATCATCCTCTACATCTTTAGAAAAATTGACCTCAAATTCAAGTAGTGATTATCTTCTAACATGTCAAAGAGTGAATGATAGTACACATCAAAGGTATTGTACACTGGATATTCTGAAAGAAGGTCAATCTTGTAGACATTGTCGTTTATCCTTTCAAACACTTGAAATGGATCATTACCTCAAGGCATCAATTTGTATTTTCTTTGGGTTGGAAACCTATATTTCTAGAGTTTCAGCCATGCCCAATCACTTGTTTCAAGCACAAGTTACTTCATTCCCTTGTTTACTCTTTTGACAACCTATTATTTCTTCTTGTCAAGGAAAATCCTCACCTTTTCATGCATATCCTTTATTTATTCCTCCCACTTATTTCAATCTAAAGATTATCACAACATCACTAGTCAAAGGAGTGCACTCTAAGGGGTGAGGGGTTTAAAACCATAAACATATTTTAAAAGAGTCATAACAATAGTCGAATGGATAACACGATTATAAGCAAATCCAACTAAAGCTAGGTAGTCCTCCCAAGAGGCCATTTTCCCTTAACTAAGGTACATAACATAGAACCAAAGGTCCTATTTACCACATCCATTTGACCACAGTTTTGTGGGTGAAAAGATGTTGAGAAAAGCAATTTGGTGCTAAGCTAACCCCACAATAACTACTATAAGTGACTAAAGAACTTGGATTCCCGATCACTAACAATGGTCTAAGAGATTTCATGTAGTTTGACAATATGGTCGATAGACAAAGAAGCCACAATAGAAGAATCATCACTTTTATGGCACAAAATAAAATGGGTCATTTTGAAAATCGATCCACAACAATAAAAATACTATATCTACCCCTACTTTTCCTTGGCAAACCTAAAACAAAATCCAAAGTTATGTCAACCCAAGGGCATTGGAGAGTGGGTAGTAGGGTTTACAATTCTTGAGGGAGAAAGTGGGATTTTGTAATTCTATAATGCATACATTAGCCACAAATACTAGCAATATCTTAACGTATTTTGGGATAATATAATTATTCCTCTAGGATTCTAGGGGTCTTGTCAATTCCTAAGTGACCCATCATATCACCATCAAGTGCCTCTCTTATAAATAATTCTCTCCATGAACTTGAGGGAACACACAATCTTCTTTCTTTAAATAAGAAACCATCAAACTTGGAGTAGGGCATAGAAGCACTATCCCTCTCCCACCATTCCCTACCCCATGCCTCAAAATTTTGGTAGATTTGAGAAAATTTAGGGCCCTCAGGATACATTGCCTTTAGATTCACAAATCCCATCAACTTAGAAGATAATGTATAGATTAACACATGTTTCCTAGACAATACTTTGGCTACCACATTTTTATTTCCCTTTTTGTATTTAATTTCATTAGGGAAAGTCTCTAGGAAAGCAACCCATTTGGCATGTCTTTTATTTAACTTATCCTGGGCCTAGAGATATTTCAATGTTTTATGGTCAATTCAAATCACGAACTCCTTAGGCCACAAATAATGTTGCCAATTACCTAATGCTCTAACCAAGAGGTATAACACTATATCATAAGTGGAATAATTTAGAGTTGCACCCTTGAGCTTTTCACTAAAATAGGCAATAGGTTTATGGTCTTGCACTAAAATGACACCTATGCTACCTTACTTGTATCACATTTAATTTCAAATATCTTATCAAAATTGGGTTATTAAAATAAAGGGCATTGTTAAGCATGGCCTTCAGATCTTCAAATGCATTGGCTTGCTCTTCCCCCCATTTAAAAGATTTGTCCTTATGGATAACCTTGGTCAAGGGAGAAACAATGGTACTAAATCCTTTGACAAATCACCTATAACAACTTGCCAACCCATGGAAGTTTTTTACTTCACTAATGGATTATGGAGTTGGCCAAGTCTTGATGGCATCTATCTTAGATTCATCCACCTTGATAGCTCATGAGCTTATAAAAAAAATCCCAAGAATACTACTTCATTCACACCAAAAGAGAACTTTACAAGATTACAATAAAATTTTATCTTCTAAGAACTTAAAACACACTTTTCAAATGTAAAACGTACTTTTTAAGGGATTTTCTATAAACAAGGAAATCATCAAAATATACAACAATAAATTTCCCAATGAACGGTTTCATCACATGGTTCATCAATCACATAAAAGTACTAGGAGTGTTGGTGAGGCCAAAAGGCATGACCAATCTTTCATATAGACCAAACTTAGTCTTAAATGTGGTCATCCACTCATCTTCCAATTGCATTTGAATTTGGTGGTACCCACTCCTAAGATATATCTTAGAAAACACAGAAGAAACATTAAACTCATCAAGTGTATCATACAAATGGAGAATTGGGTGGCGATAGTATACTATTATTTTATTGATGGATCGACATTCAATGCATATATGTCATGTCCTACCTTTCTTTAGCACTAGCAATACCAAGACCACACATGGACTCATTATCTCTTTGATTTATCCTTTGTGTAGGAGTTTCTTAACATACATTTAGAACTTCTTTGTGTCCATTTGACTACTTGCCGATTTGTTAGGCAATTAAGAACCCACACAAAATCAATTTGATATTCAATTCCCCAAAGTGTGGGTAATCCTTGGGCTATAACCTTTGTCAATATATCATCAAATTCCTACAAAACAAGAGAAATAGAATTGGGAATAGGAGAAGTAGAGTGGTTAGTATAAAAAGCATAGGCTAGAAGGCGCATGGTTACCTCCTTATCATATTCCTTGAAAAGATCCTTCTTACTAGCCAACATTACCAAGGGACTCTTCCTTATCAACCACTTGTACTTCTCTCCTTAATCATTCATTTTTGTTTGGTCATCTTTCCTACTTTGTTTCTTACCCTTCTCTTTTAATTATCTTAACTTTTGATGAGTTTCATTCACTAGAGTGGGTGAAAATAGATGGAGAGTGAATTTCTAACCATTCAACTCAAAAGACCTATTAATCCTCCCACAATTCTTGGTTGAATGATCATATTTCCATGGCCTCCCAAGAAAGATGAAAAACTTCCATGGGTATCACATTACAATGCACCTCATTATGGTAATTCCTAACTTAGAACCAGATCACCACTTGCCTAGTCACCTTCAACTCTCCACATTTATTTAACCATTAAAGCTTGTGTGGTGTGGAATATTTGGTGGTTGGAAAATTTAAGAATTAAACCATATTAGCACTATCCACAACTTCCATTATCAATTATCAAAGAGCACACATTGTCCTTAATAAGGCATTTAGTATGGAATAGATTTTCCCTTTGAATAGGATCATTAATTGCCTTACTAATTTCACACATCACAAGAAATTTAGGAATCTCAAGCTCTCTATATTGAGTCAAATTATCTCCATTATATTTTTCTAGTTGCACATCTTTTTCAGACCCATCTCTATCTCGTTCCTTTTCTTTATTCTCATCTTTCAATCCCACCTTTTTTTCAAGGTAATACAACTTTTCTTCCCTAAGGATCACATTTCTCTGGATGGTACATTAACTTCTTTTATGTCCCCATACTTGGCATTTAAAATATTGAAAACCTTTAGGATTGGGAGTAGGATATTTGTTACATTCATTTCTTGGAGATTACTTTAGAGTGGTCTTCTCTACGGGCTTCTTATCATTAGAATTGTAGTCCTTATTCTTTTTCCATCCCAATTAGGATGGATCTATGTATTTATTCTTACTCCAAGTGTTGGTAGATGAGTACCCCTTTGGTTTGTAAGTTGCCCTCTCTTTGTTATCCCTCTCAATTTCTAAGGTAGCTTGGAAGATTTCTTCTATGGTTTCAAACTTATGGATAGTCATACATAAGGAGATTTCCTTGTTCAATCCAATATTGAAACATATGATGTCATGGTTCATGTTCTCATGATACTCGATCTTTAAGATCAATTGTTGGAATACATCATAATAGTCTAAGACACTCTTGCTTCCTGCTTCAAGTTGTATAACATGGAAAGTAACTCATGCCTATACCTCTCCAACACATACCTTTATATCATAAGTCCCTTTAATACATCCCATGTGGGTGGTTTATCATCATTCAATGCATTGCCAAACCTCTTGGCATAATCCCACCATGTATTAGCATACCCTTAAAAGTGGGGCTATGGTATAATAAGTCTTCTTATCATCAAAGATATCATTGACTTGAAAGATCCTTTCACAAGAAGACTCATGTAAGATAATCTTCGAGATCACTCTCACCTTTAAAATTTTAAACTTGATTGAGTTTCCTTGATCATAAACTTATGGTTGGTTTTCCAAGTTTCCTCTTTTATTACCACCATGTTGGTTCCATTTATCAAGACCTTAGGGTCTATTTCCAAAGTTTTCTCTACCATTAGGCATCAGACCAAATCTTCCTCCTCGGCCTCGATAACCTCTTTGATCAATTATTCTATCTCTCCTTTTACCTACCAATATGTTGCCTTCATTAAATTCTCCAACCTCTTCTTATTGTTCCTCCCTCTCTTACTCTTCTATTGGATGGGTTGATTTTAGTTAAGGTGTCCTTGGAATGGGGGAACTTGGTTTAGTAGAGGTTGGGGTATTGGTTTCTAGGTCATCTTTCTAGGTTTGGTTGAATTGAGGTTGGAGTGGTCGAAAGAGATTTCATTTTTTCGGGTATATAGTGGCTTAAGAAATGGGATCTTACATTTGTATTGGTGGATTTATAATTTTGTAAAAGGTTCTAGGGAAATATAAACGGGAGGATTTAGAGAATGCCCACTAGTCGGGGCATGGTAGTGTTGAGGTGTGGATATGGATGAGTTTAGTTTACCTTCCACATTATCCACTTTTCAACATATGATGGACACACTCCCTTCAAGTGAATCAACCTTAAGGTTAAGTGAATCTTAGCATCCATGGACTCAATTTTATGGTTGAAAGTTTTAATGGTCGCTAAAATAACACTTGTTGAGTGGTTTTCCATGGTTGGTAATGTTTCGCCTTCCATAAAAATTGTACCTATGAAGAAGACACTCACAAAAACAAAAAACACGTTAGCGTTAGATAAATTAACCTCATAACTTTTCACAAGATTGTTTACCTCACACTTGGATCAAAAATGTTGAAAGATGATTTATACTCCGTGTGGTAGTCGAGGTATCAAGTGGTACTCTTGATCAGATTAGATTCTTGTTTGAAATACTCAAATAAATATGGAAGGACTTTGATCAAGAACTAAAAATGATATGAAAAGGAGAAAAGCTTGAAAGAATTTGGACGATGAAAGATTTTGGACTCAAAATCTAATCAACCAGCTTAGTAGGTCAATTACTAGTTATTGAGTAGTTTAATAATCAAGAGATAAATTATGGAATCAATAAGTGAAACTAAATGAATCAAACCTTAGCAAAAGGAGTATTAAAGTGTTTAATTGTGTTGGTGAAATGCATTTAAAGTGAGTTGGAAAGGAGTTAAGGCAGCTCGGGCATATCCCTAGTGCATGTGAGGATGTCTTGGCCTATTTTATCAGGTCTGGATCAGACCTAGAATAGGCCAAGAGCATGTCAAATGAATAACCCACTGTATTAGGATGATGCTATAGCTCAGGTGCAAATCTATGGCAGATTTTGTGCAAATCAGCCGTTAAGCCTCACTTAGAATGGCGTTTTTGCCCCTCTAGTGGTCCTCTTGGTACTCTTCTCTTTTAATATCCTTGGAATCTTTGGATATTCTCTTGTACAAACACTTTTTCACTTTTTTTCTTCCTTCGTTTTGGATCAAACACTCACTTTTGCTGAATTTTTTAACTTGAAGATAACCATTTTCTCCAAGAACACCAACTTTTCCAACTTTTTCTCCTTAGCTTGAAATGAGTTGAAATTTTGTACCTACGCACTTTTCAACCTTTAAAACTCATTCCAAACATCATTTAGCTCAAATTATTCACCAAATTTTCCATATTTTCAACCCACTCCAGGTTTATTCAACTCAAGCTCTCCACAATGGTAGAATGTACAATATGGCTCTGATTTAGCTCAAATTTGATTTCTAGATTCTTATAGTGTTAGAGAACAAGAATATAACACTAGAAACACAAGAAAACACTAAAATTAAAAACTCAAATTTGACCTAAGACCAAAAATGTAAATAGTAAAAATGTTTCATGATTTTTAATTTTCTCAAGATAACAAACCCAAGATTAACTTTGTGGGAACAAAATCAAGCTCGACTCTGATACTAAATAATAACAATCAAACTATGAAAATAAAATATTGATATGGAAATTAAAGATAATCGATAAAGATAGTAATTAGACATAATAAAAAGAAGTAATTAAGAACAAAAGAGTATATTAAACTCTAATACCCTCAAATACAATCTTAATCAAACACCTAATTCTTATGGTAACCAAAAGGGAGATGATCACCCTCTAAACCAATATTTCTAAACCGAGATTCAACACAAGCTTACTTCTCTCTCTCTTAAATAAGAATAAATCATTAATAATCAAGAAAATCTAAGAAAATAACCTAAGCTCCCAAGTATTTATAGTTTAGGGTTTATTATTACACATTTAGGGGCCCAAAAAATGGCCCAATTGCAAGAAAATGCCTACTCAATCGGCTTGAGCGGATTTGAAGTAGATAGGTCACATCCCAAGTGCACTGCGGGCTATTTTTACCTGCTCTTGAAATGCTAGAGCAGGTCAAATAAAGATCTAAAATGCCTTGGGCATGTCCCTTCCAAGAGGATTTCTAGCCTCATTTTGCATTCTCTTTGCTCCTTCAATGATCCTTGACCCAATGTGAGTGCAATCATCATCAAATGACACCCTCTCGATGTTAAGAAAACTTTTTCAAATACCTCCCACTACATGAAAATCCTTGGATCCTTTAGATATCCTAGGCTTATGCAATACCTTGATTTTTTGGCCTTTGAAAATTTTAGAAATTTTATCCTCACTGTCCTCATTCCGACTTATCTTATAATTTATAGGTTCCATTATGAATAGTAAGGACCCAAATCATAGCTTGACCAGTGTGTATGGCTAAGTTTTAAACTCTGAGTACTAGTAGATCACAACAAGTCATTTGGGCTAAATAAGAGTTGTGATTTCCTAACCATAGTCAAACCAGTGTGTGTTCCAAGGGTTATTGTCTTGGTGATGACTAGGAACCATTGAGTCATAGGGTCCCCTAATGAGTCGTATGATGCTAGTCGTAAGGTCAATAGTATGTCTGCCGAATGGCATTGTCTTGGCTACGAGTCATGGTGACAAGTCGTAATGTGTCATTACAAGTCGTCGTGTGACCCGCAGTCACGAACGATAATTTTTTAGTTTTAAGTTGAGGGAAATTTGGACATTTACCTCCTTACCCACTTAGACCCCACATTCATAAAACACTTTTGGGTCATTATTATGACGCTTTAACAAATCAAAGACCCTCTTTACTCTCTCAAATTCCTTCGAGCAAAGCAAGCTAGGGTTTTCTCAAGGTTGAGCATCTAGGAGTCAATTAAAGGTTTCTTCTCAATAATTGAGAATCTTTCAGGCATGTTACTCTTCCCCAATTGTTATTTTGTTAAAATCATATATTTCAAAGTATTATCCATATGGTTTTAATATATTTTTTTATCATGGGTTAAAGGTTTTGAATGATTGTTGTTTGTGTGATGTACATGTTTGTATATGTTTTGGTTATATTTAAAATGGTGGCTTTAAAACCAGTTTGATGCATGGGTATGGTGAGTAAATTAGAGGATTTTGGATTCCCCAAATTTTATGAATATTAATAATTGAATCTTCGATAACCCAACCCAATTTTGTGAAAGTGGTTTTGTGTATGATTAAAATTTTATTGACTTCTTTATAGAACAATCTCATGATATAAATAGGTTTTAAAACATGGTGGTTTGATTAATGAACAAAGGGAGTCACTTTTCCAAGTTAATGGAATTATAATGGCATGTTAATATTAACTTGCAAGTGTAGTTGGTATGACGATACCAATAGTGTATACCTAAATGTGTATTGTGGATCAATAAATAGGAATGTGTGATAAACAAATTATTTAGGCTTTAACGAGGGTTGTGTAGATGAGTTATGAAAGTGGAGGTCTCGAGGGACCAATACTAAAAACTGCAGCTGCTGACGCGAGGGTCTAAATGATCGGGTGGTTCGAGTCCCTCTTATTATATGATGAGAGGTTTGAGTCCCTTATATATTACATGATTTGGGTGCTTAAAATATGGGTGGTTTGAGTCCCCATGGTTCATATAAACTTCCTCTGGTTTGTGTGGCTACACACACTAGGGCCCTTCTAGCTAGGGAAGAGGCTGACCCATATAGCCCGCGGGTGCCTTCATATGTTTTGAAGGTAGAGCTATACAATCTAGGCTAAAGTTTTTAAGTGAATATTAAGACTTGTTCCCTTTCCCGAGACATTATTATGTATATATATGATGAAGTACAAATGGTTTTGAGTTGAATTTGACTTGGCTTTAGCTTATACCCTATCCATGAGTTATATGCTAGTGCTCAATTCATTAACAGTCTTTGAATGTTGTATCCTGATGTGATGCAGGCACCAAAGATACCTCTACTTTTTCTGTACAGAGTTAGGTGGATCGGCTCAATTCATAGGTTGTTTTTAGTGAATTGGTGAGCTTCCATTCTCTGGAAGAATTGATCAGTTCATTGATTTTATTTCTATATATTAGAATTGAGAGTTTACATTATTTTAATATTGGTATTGCCATTGTTAGGGTCAGGGCATGTCCTGACACTTTATTAATTTTGGTTTTATTAGAAGGCTTTGTGGATTACTGTGGACTTGGGTGATGTTGGTTGGTCATACTTGCTTGGTTATCAATTATTGGTGATAGATATGACTTAAATTCTTTGAGCTTATCTTATAATATCTTGTTATATATTCATAATTCATCAGATATTGGGGGTATGGTATTCTATTTGGTTAGGTGTAGGGGATGGTCTCCTGTCTTCATTGGACTTAAGATACCTGTCAAGGCCAGGCCCTGTTTCAGGTCGTAACAAAGTTGGTATCAAATCCAGGTTTGGTGTCATTGGGTGTCCATAAAGTCGTATCAAGTATAGGATTTTTTACAGGTATGTACCACACCACACTTATAAGGGAGAGGCTACAAGGCATTTAGGAATGTTTTTCTTTCTTGTTGTTCTATTTTAGGCTATAGAGTTTAAGGTCTTGACATCTTTTCTAATTTTCATATGTTTGCTTTTTAAATCATGCCTCCCAAAAGATCTGATGCTCATGGAAACTGTTTTGTCCAGTCTGAGGACAATGTGGATTGAGCTCATCCTACTTAATGAGTTCAGACTCGATCTAGGGTTGCTGCTTTTGATTATCCTAGTAGAGTTCCACTGATTCCCCTTTGCCCTCCTCGGATACCTCAAGCTAGTGTGTCTAATAACAAGTTTTGTCAGTCGATCCATTTTCTTACCCAGTTGGTGGCCTCTTAGACTAAAAATATAGCTTTTGTTGCTCCATCTTATGAGGTCACTAGGGTTGGCCAATTTATGAGAGTCTTCCGACTTTCACTGGTTCTGAAGTTGAGGAAGATCCTGAAAATTTCATTGATGAGATGGAAAAGATTTTTTGTGTGATGCATGGTACTGATGTGGAGGGTGTGGAGTTCACTGCTTATTAGATAAAAGATGTGATGTATCAGTGGTATGAGGAATAGGACTAGTCAAGGGGTGATAATGTTGAATCTACTTTATGGGATAACTTATACAGTACTTTTCTTGATTGTTCCTTTCCTCAGGAGTTAAGGGAGGTAAAGGCTGAGGAATTAATGAACTTGAAGCAAGGAAGGATAACGGTTAAGAAGTATGCCTTGAAGTTTCATCAGATGTTGCGATATGCTTTGAAATTAGTGTCCAACATAAGGGCTAGAATGAGGAAGTTTGTTTTTGAGTTGTGCCATGATTTGATCTTAGAAAGCAAGTCTGCCTTGTTGAACAAAGTTATGGACATCTCTAGACATGTGGTGTATATGCAACAAGGGGAAGGGAAAAGGAAGAAGCAAGAAGAGATGAGTGAAAGGAAGAATAAGAAATTTTGATATTCGAATCAGGATAGAGGTCAGTTGTAGAGTGGCAGAGATGGTGGAAAATGGTCTAAGAAGAAGTGGGGCAATTCTGGTTCCTACTCTACAACTAGTGCTCTATATCCAAAGTTGTCGGGTGATCATCATTTCCAGAATAGTATTGGTCCCAAGGCACAAGGTGCCCAGCCTCAGGCTATTGGGGCTTAGTCGGCTCCATCATATCCCACTATTAGATTTTATGTTCAGGTACATCATGGTGTTTGTAAAGAAGGGAGGAACAAGTGTTTTAAATATGGTCAGATTGGTCATATGCAGAGGGATTGTCCTTCTAGAGTTGCTTCTTATGACACTTTAAAAATTTAAGATAATGTTAGAACCATGTTTTAAGTTTATTCAAGATCAAACCTCATGTTTTGATAGTTTTATAGTGATTTAGACACATATAAAGGTCACAAATAGCTCCTAGCTTATCGACAAATCAAAACGTCCCTTAGCTATTAAATTCTTGTGAAGTATATTGACTATAGTCAGCTTCAAATGAGAATAACTTTTGTTATACTAAGAATTTATTAGCTCCAAACCCACCAACGTATAGATATTTGAATTATCTTTCCAACGATACCGATTTTGCCTTAATTCGATATTGGGGTGAAAAGTTATAGCAAAAATACTCAAGCATTGTCAAAGCTGCCCAGACTACGACTCATAATGTCTCATTATAGGTCCTTAGTAGGGAGTCGTAGTCTGTGCAGTAGAGGGTGAAATTGGGTTTTTGACCATGATTCAAGTCACGACTTATGGACAGACCCTATGAGTCATGACCTAAGTCATTGGGACTGCTTTAAGGCGAATTCCAGATGATTTCTATGAGGGGGGTTTTCGTCTTTTTCCACTCTTTAAACCCCAAAAATATGCCGCTTAATTTATTTTAAGGCTGAATAAAAATACAAAGCAATCCCAAATCCCTCATTCTCAACACAACACCAAATTACTCAATAACCACATGATTTTTCTCTATTCCCAAAGAAATTTTTTAGGGGTTTTCATCTCCAAGTTCAAATCATCAAAACTTTAAATCAAGAATCAAGAATAATCAAGTATGTTTGAACAAGGATAACCTTTCATCCCTATGCCTTGACTTTAAAGTTAAATTTATGTGATTTCAATTAGGGTTCATACCCAAATTCCCATGTTTTTGAGATTATGGCTTTATCATAAGATTTAAAGTTCAATTTGCATAAGAATTTACCTTTACACATGTTATTACATACATGATTATTGTTATGGGATGAATTTCATTATTTTGACATGAAGTTTGATGAATTTATAAAAGATTTCAATTTGAGCATTGAGTTTGATATTTTGATATGAAATTTCTATGAGATAAAGAATGATTTCAAGTTCAAGCATAAGTTACTGAGTTTAGGAAGTTTAAGATTATAAGCTTGATTTAATTACAACATGATTAAAGTTCAGCTTGATCTTATGATCTAAGATAAGACATGAAATCCACAAGTTTCCTCATGAATATGATTTAAGTAAGAGAAGCATAGTTGGTTTTCAGTTTATAAACCCATATGCTATTTTAGAGTGGATTTCATAAATATGAGCATATCAGTATATTTATTGGGAGTAGTAATTAGCACTAAGAGGAGAATGTAGGTTCAGCACATTGTATTCTCTAAAAACTACGTGCCACTGTAGGTTTATGTTTAAGGGCCTCACCAGAGAGTGTCCCCACCTCTACCTAATAGGGGCTAAGTATCATGATAATTTTAAGTTAAGGTTCTATTTTGTTGGCAAGGGTAAAATAGCTCTCCTCAACGTGGGTAAGACATTGGACTTCATGATAGCTCATATTATTTATGACGGTTATCAGAATCTCCCATAAAAGTAAAGATTTTAGAAACTAAGTGTAATGACTCACCAATCTTATCAGATTATGCTTTATTTTACATCTCTTATGATATTTCAGCTTTCAGTTTTATTCTTGACCGAGGTGAGGTCTTTTACACATAACATGCATGATTTAAAAGTATGTTCAGTTTTAGTTTTACTTATTGTATTCACCCCCACATATTTAGTACATTCCAGAAGTATTGACCACATATATGTCTGTGTGGATACATTGTTTCATAATGTAGGTATCAGTTGTATCTCACTACACTATGGTCAGATAGTACACAGCTTCAAATCGATAGGTGATGAGTTCTCTTGATTTGGGGAGTCGAGTCAACTCTAGCTCCAGTATTGTATTTTTATTTAGTCGTAGTGATTAGGGATGGTTAGGGATCATGTCCTGGCATTCTATAGTTAGTATTAGTAGAGGCTTCATAGATAGTCAGTCAAAGTTGATGTATACAGTTTTAGTTTTCTTTGTATAATCGTTGTTGTATATTTTTGAATAGTTTTTTTATTGTACAAGTTCAGTTTATGACATATCTTCCGCTTATTATTTCCAATTTTATGCATTTATTCAATTGCTAATGAATTATGTCAGTATCATTAGTTAGCTAAGGATCATTTGTGGTTCTCAGCACCATATGATGTTCAGGGGGTAAATCTCGAGGCATTACAAACTTGATATTAGAGAACAAAGTTTAATTGTCTTAGGGTTTCAATAAATCCATGTCTAGTAGAGTCTTGCAGAATGGTACGGATATGTCTATACTTTTCTTTGAGAGGCTATTGGAAATTTGTGAAATATTTTCCTTCTTCATGATCTAGATCGTGCTTTAATGGTGTTCTCTTATAAACTTATGTTTATTCGTGTGTTACTCCATAATTCTCCATTTATTACTTATTCTTGAGATAACATGATTAGTAAATTCTAATTCCTCCTAAGATGATGCTCTCAAATTTACTATCAGTGATAACACTCAACTTACACGTCAATTTAAGTGCAAGGAGGTTGTTGTCAATATATTTACCCAACTATGGTGTAAGGGTCGAATCCACGAGGAACTATGTGAGTGACAATTAAAGTAATTCAAAATAAAGGAAACTTGCTAAATTCAAACCTAAAGTACAAGATTGTAAAAATGGGAGGGGGGGGGTGGAACATATCACAACTAATATTTCTTTTTGGTTTTTTCAATTATTAATTTAGGGCTACGAATAATTAGAGTTTAAATAATTTAGGCATGGATCCTGGGGTTATGTTTTATTAGTGAAAGCTAACATGTGGGTGCGAAACCATCAACATCAATTTTATTAGATCATGTGAGGGTAGGCTCAGTTAGGGGTTTTGATACTAGCCTTTTGACAAAGTACCAAACTATCACCCACTAATTCTTTCGAATACCAAATGGGTATGTTTAACTTTTGGTAACCAAACCTCAATTTAGGCATCCCTACTTCTAGGATAATGCCTAAGGCCTAGCCATTCCACAATTTATCCTTATTTCTAAGATAACGAAAAGGGAACAACTATAGCCTAAGTAATTGTTCACAAATGCTCGTGTCACCTACAACCCCTCTTTCAAGAATAGTTGAAGGATCTAGGATACCCATATCCCCTTTGTCAAGGATGATGTGGGACTTAGGAAATTTGAGGCTTTCACCAACAAATTCCATGTTTTCATCAAGCATTTTCAAAACCCATCACCATGAACTACTAATTGAAGCTAACAATAACAACCCACACACACTTCAGCCTTATTCATACATAACCCCAAGAGGAAGATCTAGCTACTCATAAGATAAATAGGTAAAGATTTAATCTCTATTGATGTGATTTTGTAAAAGACTTAAGTGAATGTTACTTCAAAATTTGAAATCCACCAAATCTTCAATGGGAGTTTTCTAATACTCCATTTAGAAGGTACTCTAAGGTATTCTTGACCCTAAATTATTAAAATATTTTTCTTCTCCATGAATGGAAACCAAGAGCTAGAAAAAGTTCCAGTAATTTGGAGTAATGGAATCCTCTCCAAGAGATAGGGTTTGAGTCCTCTTTTAGGGATTTGGGCATGGATTACTAAAATTACAATTTTTCCTCTGGGAAAAATACCGTCCTGCCGCGATCGTGTCACGACCCAAACTAGGGCCTAGATGTAATGGGCATCCCAAGTCCAACCAGGATCGAGGACCGCCCCCTTAACCCAACCCAACAACCTTTCACAGCCTTAGATAAGCTGAATTTTGAGCATATAGCATGATTGTGTAAATTCTCTCATGAAGACTTTGAGATAGGGTCACAATAGTGACCGACCCAATCAAGTATAGCCACACTAAACCAACCATCCATACCATATCAAACCAAAGAGAATATCAAAACATAATATGATAATCAAACCAAGAATTTAATACGATAGAACAACCAATAATATCGTCTAATGATGTCAACCTCAACCCCAATGTCAATGCTAAGGCCAGGACCAATACTGATCCCGCCCATAACAACCCCCAGAAGTACCACAAAGCCTCTATCCAAAATAATACATTATCCGGTTGGGACATGCCCCCAACCATGGCCAAAACCAATATCCAAAACTAAAGCAAAATGTCTAACGTTGTCCATATCATAAAATGGAGCCTTTCGGAAAGATGGAAGCTCACCACTTCAATCCAAATATTGTCCCCGAGTCAATCAATATATAGGAGGAGTCGAACGGCTAGTTCCTTCATAGTGTGGGTATACAGCTACAAGTAGACAGGTTCGCAAATGACCGCTAGCATGTATCTCAAGATAAGGATAAAGTAATAACTTTTAAACAACCAAGTAATAATGTAACGCCTCGAGAGTACACCCTGGGCGCCACACGGTTCTTACAGTCCTGAAAGACCACAAGCTAACCCATGAACTGGTACCTACTGTGAAAACTGAATAATATAATAACATATGTGGAAGAACAACTGATAATCCATAAGGTTTTAAGTAACTAAAAATAATACTGAATCATGAATCTGGAAACAACTATCTGAAACTAATAAAATAATAAAAAAACTAACTGACTATCTGTACTAGTCTGAAAAGCCTCTACTAACTGACTATGGAGCTGATGGGACAAACCTCTAACTAACTCCGACTGAATGGAAAAATACTGAAACTGATGAAATAACTAAGATAAATACACCATGTCCTCAAAATATGAGGACTCACCACTGCTACGTCTAATAATCTAGAGAGTCTATACGTGATCCGTGAACTGAGCATCCGAACCTATGATATGATATATATTAGAGCAAGAAATGAGTATGCAATCAGTATTTTGAATATACTAGTATGCTAAATAAGGTTAGGATGTTATACATGGTTTATGTGCATGAATAATAACTGACTGATTGGATAGCATGGGATAACTGATCATGCAGTAATAACTTGTTGAATAATATGAGATAACTAAGTAAAAACGCATGAAGTAGAGACTGACTGGTTAGCATAAGATTACTGAATATAAATGCGTGAAAGCTGTAAAATCTGATAATGCAATAAAAGCATAAAATATGTTTTGAATCTAATCTGTAACACTGAGATACTGAATACTGATAAGTGAATAACTTATATCTATATGCTATGGTCAAGAAAAACTAAAACTGAATTACTGAGCTGATTACTGGACTGAGACTGTGGGAGCTATCATCTAACCGATGTGCCCCAATATGAGAAAATGGGTGTCCAACATGTGACCCCATTTGGAAGGGTGTCAATACCATGCCACGGGTACCAACACTGGCTGTAAGGATCCACTAAAGTGTTGTCCCGAAGGACTAAGGGTTGCCTATACTAGAAGGTGCCCATATGAGATCAGCCTTCAATTGGCAGGTTAACATCTCAACCTACGCTAGCTATGTAGTTATGGAATGCAGGACTGCTACTAAAGGTCACACCCTTAACTGGAAGTTGAGCCCCCATCCCTGGGTTCGCTCGGTGCTAAATCCTACTCCCAACTAAACTGACTCAGAATACTGAATTGTGCTAAGATTAACTGATTTTGATAACTGACTGGACTTATAATGCTCATAACATATTCTGAAACTATTTTGAAGATACTAAGACTAAGTAAACAACTATGGTTTTGGGTATTCATAACCTCCAGGACTCGATAGCATTATTAGTAAAATAGTACTAAAACTGTAAGGACATAGCATGAAAACATTTATATAAAAAGTTCATTCTTGTAGGCATTTCATCAAACACTTGATGCTCATAGTTCAAGCTAAGCATGGGAATAGTGTAAAGCTTGTAGTAATAACATGATTTTAACATCAACATCACTAATTATGGTTTAAATCAGCAATTATCATTATTCAAACGTGTGGGATTTACTAACAACAACAATTTCATGTAAACATGGTATAAAATTACAATTCATAGGAGTTCTTAGTGAAAATCACAATTTAAAATCATGCAATCTTGTAAGAATCACTACATTGAATTTCAAATTGGATACTTGGGCTCCACGGGTGAAAGGAACCCATAGATGAACACTTAACATACCTAGGTTGATGAATTCATGAGAATTGATGGTGAATTTTTGAGTTTTGAACTTGAACTTTGAAGGCCAAAGTTTTTGTTCTTGAAAGAGGGCTACTTTAATTTTGAGAGAATTGTGAAATAATGAGAAAATAATTCTCTATGGGACTTCAATCCCATGTTTGGACGGATTTGGGGATATGGTAAAAGACTAACAGTCCCTGGAATTTAAATCACAAAAGCTGAAAATTCCAATTTTTGGCTCTGGTGCGATGCGGTGCAATCGCGTTGGGCCACTGAAAACTGACAATTCCCATTTTACCCAACGGTGCGATGCGGTGCTATCATATTGCACCTCTGGAAATGGACGATCCCCAACTGGAAGACTAGCGCGATGAAGTGCCAATCGCAGTGCCCCATTGGAAAAGGACAATTGAGAAATGGCCTCTTGGTGCTACAGGTGGCAATCGCGGTGACACACTGGAAAAGGAAGAACGTCATTTTTAGGGTCACCGTGACGTGGTGCTGCTCATATTGAGCTACTATTTTCACTAAAAGTGCCATAACTTCTCGGTCGAGTATCGAATTTGGGTAAAATTGGTATCATTGAAAATATAATTCAATTGCCTATCATTTGGTGGGGTTTGAGCTGGAAAATTTGAGCAGAGCAAAAGATATGCTCGTTTGAAGTTGACTAAAGCAACATTCTTCCTGAAAACTCAATCGGTAAAGAATATTTTGATTCGTCTAATAGCTGGGAGTTAATTGTGGCCTTAAGAGACATCAAATTCACTAATAAGACTACAAAAGAATTATAATGTACTACGCATGATCTTGAAATATGGCTCTAACATTGGTTTGGATTTTTGGGGTATTACAAAACCATCCATGATGCATACAACCATACATATATATAAGTGTCGAGTAAAGTAATCAGTGTTTAGAATGCATTTACAACATTTAACCTGGGCGGTGCAACTTTGCCATTTAACCGCACCCATGGGCCGTATGAGTTCAACTCCCCCAGCCGAAAGAGTCCCCGTGCGTGTAGCCGCATGACTATAAAATATCATATGGGATAACTAGTACATCCCTCCAATATAAAACGTGACACTCACACGTGGTCATCAAATACCCCTCATAGCGGCAATTATGAGTTTCCAGTTTTGGTTCCCCCGGAACCTCTACCTTTCAAGGCTTAGTTACACATCCTGCCATTAATGCCAAATTAAAAACCATGTCAAAACAATAGAATTACAATTTATTACCAAGGCCAATTATTAGGGGTATCGTCATACCAACCCTACATTCAAGATTTATCAATAGCCAAGCAATTTAGTTTAGGGGGACTCTCAAGTGCCCTTTTCATTTACCATATTAACCTCTTCGGAGACTACCATGTTCTCCACAAGTATAACCAATTAGAATTTAACCTTTGTAAAGCATTTCAACCATTTATAGTTTCATATATAAGCTAAAAACAAGCAAGTGTTCCATTTAAAGAAGTCAATGCAATGAACATATCTTTATAAGCATTTTATCAAATGCCTTGAGGGCATAATATGACCAAAACAAATTTCAAAGACCATTAAACCATTACCATGCAATCCAATTGCCCAAAACCATCATTGATGCATATAAAAGCATAATTAAACCATACGAAATTATAACCAAGCCATCATAAAAAAAACCCAATTAATAGTTGAAAACCATAAACTATGCAACATTGAAACCATGAAAACATCCATAAAATCCATGCCTTTTTAAAAGTAAGAAGTAGGGAAGAGACACATGCCTTAAACCGAGAAAGATGATTGAAGAAAATCACCAAAGCAAGACTCAAAGCAATCCCTAAGTAGAAACCCTAGCTCTTTTATCCCAAAAGCTCTTGAGAGAATTAAAATGTGTGTTGAAATAGTTTTCTAAGTATTAATGAATAGAATAATAGGGTAAATAACCTGCTAAGTGAATTAGAAGTTGTGGGTCATAATTAGGGTAAGTAGGGAAATGTCCAAAATACCCCCACTTAAGTCCCTTAAAAACCCATCACAGGGATGCAACTGACCCTCTTACGAGTTGTACCCTTCTGTATGATTGGTTTCAACTAGTTGTACCCAGGCCTTAACCTTTGGATCAGACACTTTCCAGCGTGCGACTCATCCGACTAAGTCGTAACCTCAGCATACTATCCATACCCATGATCCATATCCCTGGTAGAATAAAATACCAGGAGGATCAACCACTACTCATCATACGAGTCACTGATACGACTCATATCAATCCTTATGACTCATACCCTAAGTCGTGACAATTCCAATGATCAAAACCATCCTACCAACTAACACTAGTCAGCTTACAACACGACAATACCACTCGGACCCCATCATACATCTCATACCCTGAAGTCATATTGGGTCTGGAGAATGGATTTTGAGGAAAATTTCTAAGGCCAAAACCCAGGATGTAACATTCTCCCCCGCTAAGAACATCCATCCCCGAATGACAAATAAGGTAGGGGTAACCACACATAGAGTGATTTGAATTATGAAACATATTCCCAACCTTCATCAAATTTCAAAAACAAAAAGGCAAGGATATTAATCTCTCCTTTAACAAACTTAGAAAATAAAGATATGTTCAAGAACACAAACCTTCCGCATGAATACCAGAAGCAGAAAACAAGAATGGATACTTGGACTTCATATCCTCTTCCACTTCCCACGTAGCTTCTTCTACCTTATAGTTTCACCACAGAACCTTAACCGAAGATACATCCTTGGTCCACAACCGATGAATGTGCCTATCCAATATCTCAACTAAGATGTCTTTATAAGATAGCAAATTCGAGATATCCAATCCTTCCAAAGGAACAATCAAAGAAGGATCGCCAATACACTTTATCAACATGGAAACATGAAAGACCGGATAAACCAAACCCAAACTAGATGGTAAATCCAACTCATAAGCAACATTACCAAATCTCTGCGAAATCACATAAGGACCAATAAATCAAGGACTAAGCTTTCCTTTCTTGCCAAAGTGCACTACTCCTTTCATTGGAGATATCTTTAGGAACACCCTATCCCCAACCTCAAAATCAAATCTCTACACCTAATATCTGCATATGACTTTTGACGACTCTAGCAGCCTTAATCCTATCTTGAATCACCTTTACCTTCTTTATAGCTTGATAGACCAAATCAAGACCAAACATATCCGCCTCACCAAAATCAAACCATCCAATAGGAGATCTACACCTCCTACCATACAATGCCTCGAAAGGATCCATACCAATACTAGAATGATAGTTATTGTTGTAAGAAAACTCTAACAAAAGTAGATGCTCAACCCAACTATCACCATAATCAATCACGCATACCCGAAGCATATCCTCTAATGTCTGAATCATTCTCTCCGCTTGACAATCCGACTGCGGGTGAAAATCCATACTTAAACTAACCTTAGTCCACAATCTTTTCTGGAAAGACCGCCAAAAATGAGATGTAAACTGCATACCACTATCAGAAATAATCAAAATAGGCACTCCATGCATCTTCACAATCTCTCGAAGATACAACTTTGCATAATCTTTTGCTAAAAAGGTAGTCCTTACTGGGAAAAAGTGAGCAAACTTGGTCATCCTATCCACGATGACCCAAGTCGAATCAAATTGGTTTCGAGACCAAGGAAGAATGGTAACGAAATCCATATTGATCATCTCCCACATCCCTTCAGGAAACTCTATTTCTTGGTGTAGACCACCAGGCCTCATGTGCTTAACCTTAACCTGTTGACACACCATGTACTTGGCTATGAAATCACCACATTTCTCTTTATACCATTCCACTAGTAGATCTACTTAAGATCATGATACATCTTTGTCAAACCAGGATAGATAACATAGCGTGACTCTTTCTTCTCATCCAAAATCCTTTGTCGCAACCCGTCAATATTCAGAACACAGAGCCTTCCTTGGTACCGCAAAGTCCCATCACCACTAATCTCAAACACTGCCAACTTTGGTCCACCGACATCACTCTTGATTTTCATCAAGACCGAATCCAGCACTTGCTTCTCTTTAATAGTTGCACTAAGAGATGATCAAACTACTTCTAGAACCATCATACCACCGTCTTTGGAATCCAAGAGATAAAATCCAAGATTTTCCACGTGGTGAATATCCTTCACCAATTCCCACTTTCCTTCCTCCACATAAGCTAAATTTTCCATAGACAACCTGCTAAGAGCATCAGTAACCACGTTATCCTTGCCCGGGTGATAGTGATGACTCATATCATAATCCTTGAGAAGCTCAAGATATCTCTTTTGCCTAAGATTAAGCTCCTTCTATGTGAACACGTACTGAATTCTCTTATGATCCAAAAAGATATCTACGTGAACACCATACAAATAATGGTGCCATATTTTTAAAGAAAACACAACCACCAACAGTTCCAAATCATAGGTAGGATAATTCCTCTCATGTACCTTCAACTGCCTGGAAGCATAGGAAATCACCTTCCCATACTGCATCAAAACACAACCAAGCCCTACCCAAGATGCATTATAATAAACCATAAACCCATCATTGTCTTCCGGTAAAGTAAAAATCAAAGTCGAAGTCAACCTATCCTTCAACTTCTCAAAACTCCCCTCACAAGCATCCGACCAAGAAAGCTTAACCTCTTTCTAAGTTAACTTAGTCAAAGAAGCAGCTATCGACGAGAAGTTTTCCACAAACCGCCTATAATACCCAGTTAAATCCAAGAAGCTCCAAACATTAGATGGAGTCATGAGCCTAGGCCACCCCTTCACTGCAACAACCTTTTGAGGATTAACCATTATCCCCTCACTAGAAATAATGTGACCCAAGAAAGCCACAGCATTCAACCAAAACTCACACGTAGAGAACTTGACAAAAAAACATTGTTCCTTTAAGGTCTGTAACACCACACGGAGGTGACTAGCATAATCCACCTCACTCCATGAATACACCAGATTGTTTTCAATAAATATAATGACAAAGAGATCTAAATACTGCCTGAACACCTTGTTCATCAAATCCATAAATTCTACCAGAGCATTGGTCAACCAAAATAACACACCAAGAACTCAAAATACCCATATCAAGTATGAAAAGCTATCTCAGGGATATCCATCTCCTTAATCTTAAGCTGATGGTACCAAGACCGAAGATCTATCTTAGAAAAGAGATTGGCACCCCTGTAACTGATCAAACAAATCATTTATCATTGGGAGAGAATACTTGTTCTTGACCATTACTTAGTTCAACTGCCTATCGTCAATGCACATCCGAAGGAAACTATTCTTCTTGCGCACGAATAACACCGGTGCACCCACAGAGAAACACTAGGATGAATAAATCTCTTATCCAGAAAATCCTTAATTTGCTCCTTGATTTCCCTTAACTCAGCCAGAGCCATTCTATACGGAGGAATAGATATTGGATAAGTGTCCGGAAGTAAATCAATACCAAAATCTAGTTCCCTATCTAGTGGAACACCAGGAAGATCATACAGAATGACCTCTGGAAACTCATTAACTACCAAAACTAACTGCAATAAAGGACCTTCCGAGTTATAATCTTTAACTCGGACCAAGTGATAAAGACACCCTTTAGAGATTAACCTTTGAGCTCTAAGATAAGAAATAAATCTCCCCTAGGAGCTAAAGAACAACCCTCCAATTCTATTTCTGGCTCACAATGAAACCTAAAGATGACCTTATGAGTTTAACAGTCTAAAGACACATAACAAGAATGCAACCAGTCCATCCCAAAATCACATCAAAATCCACCATTCCTAACTCAAATAGATCTACCAAGGTTTTTCTATCACCAACAGATACCACACACCCCCTGTAGAACCGTTCAGTAGTGACCAAGTCTCCTACCGAGTAGAAACAGAAAAAAGATACAAAATAATTTTTGGATCAAAACCAAAAGACACAGCTATATAAGAAATCACATAATAAAGAGTGGAGTCTGTATCAAGCAAATAATATACGTCATGGGAAAAAAGTTGTAACGTATCAGTAACAGCGTCAGGTGATGCCTCGTATTCCTGTTGGGACACCAAAGTATACAACCTGTTCTAACCAATACTAGAACCAAGAGTAGTAACAGAAGCAGATGCCATACCACCAGGTGTAGAAGCAGAAGATGAAACCACTGGAATCTTATTCACCCCGCAGCTACCTTGTTGGCTAGATAATCCTTGAGCCGATGGCCTAGCTAACCATACTTAAAGCACTTATCTCTACCTTTCTCACATAATCCCTAATGAGAACGACCATAGAACTGACAAGAAAGGTATGAAAAAACAAAGTAACCTCCCCTCGCCTGAGATTTAGCAACCTGTGCCCTAGAATTATCACCACCTTGGTGACGCCTGTTGGCCAAATGTTGTGGGTAAGGAGCACTAGCAACAGAGAAGGAACCAGAACTCCCCCACTTTTTTATGCTACTTGCCACCATCCCCTAAGACTGCACACCTCTCTTATCAGAAAATTTGCCCTACTTTCCCTACCTATCCCTAAATTCTACCTATTTTCTCTTCTCATCTGCTACTTATTGCATATGAACTGTCAACCTAGAGATGTCCATATCCCTAATAAGAAAAATAGTATTTTTCTCCAAAATCAAATCTTTATTCAACTCAAAAGTGAACTTCCTCATTCTTGACCTCATATCAGCCACCAAATTAGGAGCATACCTTGACAACTGATGAAACTTCAAGTCATATTCTCTCACAGACATCTTTCCTTTCCTGAGGTTCACAAACTTCTCCATCTTAGCTTCCCTCAACTCTTGAGGAAAGAAACGATCCATGAAGGTATTAAAAAAGGCCTCCCACAACCCTTCTTCTTCCATATCACCCTTATCTCTATCCCACTTCTCATACCATTAATAGGCAATATATTTGAGATGATAAGCTGCAAAGCTAACTCCCACCACATCAGAAGTCTGCATAACCAAAAATATCTTCTCCAGTTCATCCAAGAAGCCTTGTGGGTCTTTCTCCAACTTTACTCCCATAAAAGTAGGAAGACCGATCTTCATAAATTGGCTAACCTTTGTGGCCTCAACAAACAAAGCACTATCCATACACCACTCAGCCTGAGCAACAACTATTTGAGCAATAACATGAATAGACTGACAAAACTTCACATTCGTCATGCTACCTTGAGAGACCTGAGGAGCAATAGGAGAAACTCCAGCATAATCGAGAATAGGACCATGAGATCGAAGAAGTACTCCAAACGTAGAAGGTACCCCTTCAGCGTTATCTCCAGATTGGATGAAAGAATTTTCTTGTGTTCCAGATATAGGAGGCATGATCTAAAAGACAAACAACTTAGGATTAGAGAAGATTCTAGGACTAAGAATTTTAAGAAAGTGAAACATTCCTAAATATCTCGCAGCCTCTCTCTTATAAGTGTGGTACGCTTCACACCCCTAAAAGAGACTCTACTCGACACATCTTTGTGGATTCCAATTGACCATGACCCTAAAGCTCTGATACCAACTTGTCATAACCCAAACCAGGGCCTAGATATAATGGGCATCCCAAGTCTAACCAGGACCTCCACTTAACCCAACCCAACCACTTTTATAGCCTTAGATGAGCTGAATTTCAAGCATATAACAAGATTACATAAATTCTCTTATGAAGAATCTGAGAAAGGATCACAATAGTAAACAACCCAACTGAGTCTACCCGCACCAAACCAATTATCCATAGCATACCAAACCAAAGAAAATATCAAAACATAATATTATAATCAAACCCAGAATGTAATACGATGGAACAACCAATAATATCATCCAATGATGTCATCCCCAACACTGATGCTAATGCTAAGGTCAACACCAATACTGATCCTGCCCATACCAATCCCCAAAAGTACCATAAAGCCTCTATCCAAAAGAATACAAATATCCGATTGGGACATTCCCCCAACCATGGTTAAAACCTATATCCAAAATAAAAGTCAAATGTCTAAGATTGTCCATATCATGAAATGGAGCCTTCCAAAAAGATGGAAGCTTACCACTTCAATCCAAGTATTGTCCCTAAGTCAATCACTATGTAGGAGGAGTCAAACAGTCGTGTTCCTACATAGCGTGGGTATACAGCCACCAGTAGATGGGTTAGCGAATGACCACTAGCATGTATCTCAGGATAAGGATAAAGTAATGCCATTTAAACAACCAAGTAAAAGCATCCATGAGGCATCCAACCATACATATATATAAGTGTCGGGAAAGGGAATTTGTGTTTAGAATGCATTTAAAACCTTTAACCTGGGTTGTGTAACCTTACTATTTAACCACACTCATGGGCCGTATGGGTTCAGCTCCTCTTACTGAAAGAGTCCCAATATGTGTAGCCGTAGGACCAGGAAATATCCCATAGGATGACTAGTGCATACCTCTAATTTAAAATGTGACATTCGCACACGATCATCGAAGACCCCTCATATTGGCAATTATGATTTTCCAGTTTCGGTTCCCCCGGAACCTCCACCTTCCATGGCTTAGTTACACATCCCGCCATTAATGCCTAAATTAAAAATCATGTACAAACAATCAAATTACCATTTATTACTAAGGCCAATTATTAAGGGTATTGTCATACCAACTCTACTTACAAGATTTATCCATAGCCAAACTATTTAGGTCAGGGGGACTCTCAAGTGCCCTTTCCATTTACTATATTAACCTATTGGGAGACTACCATGTTCTCCATAAGAAGAACTAGCAATTGGGTTAGCATGATTTGGGGAGGGAGCATTTTGACAATTACTCCAATGTCCATATCGACCACTACACAAAGAATAATCATACTCAAAATAGGATCGAGATGGTGCTTCTATCTCTCTCCAAGGAGCATATCTACAATCTTTTCTAAAGTGGAGGTCCATCACAATATGGACATGGATCATCAAGATTGTATTTCCAACTACCAAAGTCATATTTATCCCAAGATTCCATGGAGTAAAGTAAACAAAAAGAAAAATATACCTAACAAAAGAAACAAAAGAAAATCACAAACACTAATTTACAAGTTTGAATTTAAGAAAGTAAGCTAAAATTCAAAACTAACTCAACACACCAAATTAATCCCTAGCAACGGTGCCATTTTTTGATAATGCTCAACTTACACATCAATTTAAGTGCAAGGCAGTCATTGCTAATATATTTACCCAACTTTGGAGTCATGGTTGAATCCATGAGGAACAATGTGAGTGGCGATTAAATTAATTCAGAACAAAGAAAACTTGATAAATTCAAACCTAAAGTACAAGATTGTAAAAATGGATGGGTTTGGAATATATCACGACTAATATTTGTTTTTTGGGTTTTCAAGTATTAATTCGGGGCTACGAATAATTAGAGTTTAAACAATTTAGGAACGGATCTTGGGGTTATGTTTTATTAGGGAAAGCTAACATATGGGTGAAAAACAATCAACTTCACTTTTAGTAGATCATGTGATGGTAGGCTCGGTTAGGGGTTTTGATACTAGACTTTTGACAAAGTACAAAACTATCACTCACTAATTCTTTTAAATACCAAATGGGTGTGTTCAAATTTTGGTAACCAAACCTTAATTTAGGCATCCCTACTTCTAGGATAATACCTAAGGCCTAGCCATTCCATAATTTATCCTTATTTCTAAGATAACAAAAAGAGAACAACTAAAACCTAAGTAATTGTTCACCAAATCCTCATGTCACCTACAACCCCTCTTTCAAGGATAGTTGACGAATATAGGATACATACATTCCCTTTGTCAAAGATGATGTAGGACTTAGGAAATTTGAGGCTTTCACCAACAAATTCCATGTTTTCATCAAGCATTTGCAAAGCCCATTACCATGAAATAATAATTGAACCTAACAATAACAATCCACACATACTTCATCATTATTCATACATAACCCCAAGATGAAGAGCTAGCTACTCATGAGATAAATAAGTAAAGATTTACCCTAAATATCCATTGATGCAATTTTTTGAAAGACTAAGTGAATGTTTCTACAAACTTTGAACTCCAATAAATCTTCAATGGGAGTTTTCTAATCCTCCACTTAGAAGCTACTCTAATGTATTATTCACCCTAAATTATTACAATATTTTTGTTCTCCACGAATAGAAACCCAGAGCTAGACAAAGTTATAATAATTTGGAGTAATGGAATCCTCTCTAAGACATAGGGTTTGTGTCCTATTTTAGGGATTTGGGCATGGATTACTAAAATTACAATTCTTCCACTGGGCAAAATCCTATTCTGCCGCGATCACAGCTACACGACCATGATAGAAATCCCACGATCGCGTTAGATGATCAATCTTGACTGACCATGATGTGGCCCTTAGACCATTATCATGGTAACGGAGGCTATGTTCTGCTACAAGTTTTCAATCTATACTTCTTTCGTTCTTTTGATCTTTTTCAGCTCGCATCTACATATTTTTAACTTATTATCTATGTGCCTGAAAAATATGGATATTAGTGCATTTAATCACAAATATGCCTCACTTATTCATAAAAACATTGAAATGTGCATGTATGATAAGTGTGAGTAAGTGTTAAATTCACCACTCATCAATCAATAATTTTAGAAATCGCAGATAGGGCTTGTGAAGAGCTCGCTAGTGTGTTTAAAGACCTTTAATTTGAAAGCTTATGCCCTCATCCATATGAGTTGTGTAGTTAATACAAAATATGATCCCATATTTAGACTCCTCATTAACCCTTCAATAGAATATAGTGCTCATAAGAGGGGAGAGTATATACCTAGATTGTTAAATAGAGTTTTAATTTAAGGGATAGTGTAACTTAGAGTGTTATAATTTCTATGTAGTAAAACATCCTTAGAGTTGTAATTATGAATTTAGAAGTGTAGTGATATGAAAGTTAGAGATAGCGACTGGATAATAGAATATTAAGGGATGTATGCATGTTATTAAGTAATGATTGAGGTTATACGTCTTTGAGTGTTAACAAAAATAGTGGTGAATGTGGTGTAGATTTCATGGTAGAAGATAGAGAAGGAGTTATTTGTTATGGTGACTTATAAATACTTAAAGTAGGAAAGAAGTTCTTGATGGTATTTTATTATGTTAGAAAAGCATAGGTTATTAATCAAAGTATTAGGTTGTTAAGGATTGTTATATAGGCTTTGATGTGTTATTGTCAAAAAGAAATTAGTTGAAACTTATAGAGCTATGAATGTAATTTAGGCTTATGAATGGGGAAATAGTAGTGATGTGTAGAAGGAGGATATGCTAATAGATTATGATAAGATAGACCATAAGATTATGATCAATAATTGTTATCATGAGGTTCTAGTGGACTAGTGTTTCTTGATGTTTTATTTTATAGCTTCCAAGCAAGAATAGTGTGTGAAGTTATGTGGTTAATCAGGTCTAGTATTAGGCACTAAGTTTGTACAGTGGATGATCATCAAGGTGGAAATAATGATTTCTTGGTTAGTTATACTAGTTATATAAAAGTGATCTAGTAGGCTTGAAATAGTGTATGCAAGAGTTTTAGTTCATTTATTCACAATTAAGTATGATATTATAGGTATGATGTAGAGGTGCACCTAAGGTGATATGGGGTTGCATTATATTCGAAAATTATTAAGTGTTGTGTGTGTATAGTAGTACCCTTGAGTTGATAAGTAGGAAGAAGGCTAGTTACATAGCATACGGTGTTCTTAATAGCTAAGTTAAGGAGTTATGGATAGATGATGTTAAGTCTTTTAGTATAATTTTTGTTCTCATGGTTTAGGAAAAAATTAAGTTTAAAGGTGTGAAATTAGTAAGCTATGAAGAAAAAAATGTAGATTATATGTTTAGTGACACAGGCATGTTTGTCAAGAAGAATGTAAGTATATGATGACTATTACTAAAGCTAGAAAAAGTAAAGGGTGGTAGATATCAAGGGAGTGTCAAAGAATGAAGTAGTATTGCATAGATATAATTTAATTGCGTGAATTGAGAATTTATGTGTAGACCATTAGTGTGAAAAAATTATGGCTCAGTCTTGAGGATATGAAATAGACCCATAAGCTTAGACTGGTGGCTTTAGTCTAAGGGGGAGATGATAGGGTGATGAATCAAATCAAGTTTTAAGAATTAGATTGTGATGCATGTCAATAAGAGTTGTGATGAGATAGTGATCCATTATTACTCTATCATATTCATTTCCTTGGATTTTATTCATTATGGCAACCTATCTATGTATTGCGTGATAGAGCCACACCTGTGACCAATTTTTATACACTTCATGAATATTCATGTTCCTTCTTAGCTTTTAGTACAAGAAGGAATAGCTTCACTCTGTTATCTGAGTCATCCCCCATGAGTCTTTGAGTTCAAGTATTATGTTAAGTATCTTTTGACAAGTATGAACCATGTTTCAGAGTATGCTCAGTTCCCATAACTCATGGTACACCTTTAATAACCAGTGAAATTCATATTATGGCATGATTGTCCTCAGTTTAGATCTCTTTAATGAATCCATACCCTTAATACTCTACTCCTCAGGCCTCAGTTAAGTGTCAAGGTTATGTATAGTATTATTTCATGCTTTAAGTCCTCATGTTCTAATCTTTCAGTGACCTCTCCTTATGTAAAGATAGTGGTGATGAAAATGGATGAACAATAATGTAGATGGGAAAGAGAAAATATACCTTATTAGAGAAAGATTGTTGCATACTTGTTTTACCTAAGTCTATAAGTGTGAAGGAAGATTGAGGCAAAACTTTAGGTATATGTCATAGTTAGTTGAGAATTCTAGGTGTGACTTCTTGGGGATAGTGCATGAAAGTTATTATTGATAGATATATTAGATGATATGGGAAAATTTTAAGGTGGGTTGGTTGCCCAGAAGTTCATATGTGGTTATTATGATAGGCTTGAAGGTCATGTTAGTATATAAGTATATAAATGCATTGTGCGCTAGTGAATTCCTAATATGAGGTTGAAGTTAGCTGTTGAAGTGATAATGAGTATTATTCTTGAGATGAGAGCTTTGAAAACCCATAGGATATTGGATATGTGGTTTATACTAGTATTATGTTGTTATGTGTAGTACCTTGTGACTATGAGTTAGGCTTAAACATGGTGAGAGAATTTAGTTCAACTCAGACTTTAGTATATGGAGTTATCCATACCCATGTGAATATTATAAGTGGCATCAAATGAAGGATAAAATATAAAAGGAAAAGTATAGTTGAGGAGTATTTTAGATGTTTGTATTGATAGACTCTATATGTGAATTAATTGTTAAGAAGAATGCCTCAGAGGAAAAAAGTAGAGAATCAAGAGCATGAGATCATTACTTTAACTCTCCATATTTCTGAAACTGAAGAGTTGTTCACAAAGATAAAATCTAAAAATTTGAGTTAGATGAGTAATGTAATGAAAGTGAACGAAGTAGATGGAAAAGGGAAGAAAGAAGCTTTAAGGCTTTAAGTTTATCTTAAGGAAAGGTTGAGGGATTCTCAAGAACATCTTATGTCAACACTCCATAGAATAAAGAGTTAGAGAGGGACCTGGTTTGCATAAGAGAAGAGTTGAACAAATCTCTTGAATGGACTACTTCTTCACATATCCTCTCTAATCTGATTAGTTAGGGTGTTAGTGATGGCAAAGGACTATGCTATCAAGGAGAATTCCAACCTACTGGGTGGCAAGGAAAGACTGTCAATGGTGCTAGAAAAAAGGCTTTTAATCCTATGTGTACTCATTATGGAAAGTATGGGCACATTAAGGAAAGTTTCCAGAGTTGCATAAGAGCTAGAATGAATGATTTCAGATATGATCTGTAGGAGAGTACATAACACAAGGGATTCAAGTCTCTGACAAATGTGAGAAAGAATACTCTACCTCGATGGCCAAAGAAAGTTTTGATCGTACCATTCTCTTCATACTGGGAATTCAAACTCAAGTGGGTTCCTAAATCCAATAATTGATCATAATTCAAGGTTTGAGAAAGGGGACTGCAATCAAGAATACTCATTAAAAAGTAGTGTTTCAAGCTTAACTATGAAATATCCAAATGCAAAGACACTTCAAGTGGAGGTGTCATACTTTGAAATAGTTTATTTCAAAGGACTTGATCCCTAACAGAATATGGGTGAAAGTGTAACACCCTAGAAAATTTTTTCATTGAAATTTAGTGCGTAAACGTGTTGGGATCCTATCTTCGAGAATGATTTATAATTTTTCTATGTGTCATTTCTTGGATTTCAACCCACGATTTCATAGAGACTCAAATAAGATTTCCAACGATATGTATATCACCCAAAACGGACACCCGAGCGATGAGTTACGAACATTCCGATCGAACGGTAAATAGTGATGAACAGTAAAACGTGTAAGAAAAAGTACTGAGGCCAGGCGTATTTTTTCTCCAACTTTAAACGATAATAACTCCTTGTACATAATGATCAGGGTGATCTACTATATATCAACTGAAAGCTCTACAAGTCCTATTTCCAATGAACCTGGTTTCATCCAATTTGTCTATCGGAGAAAAAAGTTATGGTCAATCTAGTTCAGCCTATCAAAAGTGAATTTTTGGGTCAATTTCAAACGACCATAAATCCTTGTACATAATGATATAGGTGAGATACTATATATCAACGAAAATATCTAAGAGTCCTCTTTCTAATGAAATTGGTTTCATCCAATTTGGACATCAGAGTAAAAAGTTATGGCCAATTTACTTCAGCTTATCGGATAGATCACTGAAGGGCAGATTTGACATTGATTGATTTTTAAAGGTATTTTTGTCATTTCCCATTATTGTAACCCTCTATATATACCCCCTTTGAGCTGAGAATTGTCATTCATTTTCTCTCATTTCTCTTATATATCTCTCTCAAAATATATATATATATATATATATATAGAGAGAGAGAGAGAAGAAGAAGAGTTAGGGTTAGGGTTCCAATTGGGGGAAAATCGATTCAAGGCTTCGCTTCGCGAATTGCTTCCGTCAATCACTTTGGCTACGAAATATAAGGTATGCAAGTGTTCATTTATGGATTCCTTCCGTCCATAAAGCCTAAGTATCCTATTTTCGAAAATATATATATACATATGTTTATGATTTTCATGATAATTGTCATATCAAATTGATGTTGATACTTTGGTATGGTTATAAAGATGATGTTATAAATACTAATGTGATAGGTGTGATTTTTATGTATTGGATTGAGTTGAATTGTTGTGATGAGATGTAAATAGAAATTGAGGTGTATGGTATGGTTGAGTGATTGGAACATGATTGTGTATAATGGATGAAAGTGGTGTGAATTGTTGGTGTTATGCGCTATGAAATTCAATATTTGATCTAAGCTTTAAAAGAATGTATGCAAGGTGATTGTGAAAATGTCTAAGTAAGAATGAATTAATTATTTGACTTAGATGTAATTCTTAAACGCCCGAAGAGATGTTTTAGAGATACTTGATGACCTTGTAACATGATTATAGAGTCTTTTCAAAAGTATGTTGAAATTATGTGGTTATGTTGATTAAAGTAGCAAATTGTTGTGACGCCAAGATGAGTGATATTGAGGTAATTGTGTTTTCCATGTGTGTGTACTATGTTTATACCATGATGTATCCACGTGTGGAGAATTGGTTAATAGAGTTATGATTCTTGGTAGTAGTAAGTATTGGGAGATTATGTTGTACATGTTATGAGTCTTGTCGAGGTATTTATGTGAATTGAGGTGGTATTAATATAAGATGTCGTGAAACTCTTATGGTTTATAAACCTAGTCATGTAAGGGCCAATAGAAGGTGTAGTAAGTATTTAAGGAAATGACTTATAAGACATTGTGGTGTAGCGTGGAAACCTAAGGAAATGTTAGGAGAGTAGAATATTAATATTGTGATATGATTTGGTGCCACGTTGACATGTTAAGTATGAAATTCTCAATTATGTGCGAAGCTATGCATGTTACGTGTTCGTCAAAATATGGATGTGAATGAGGTTTTATCATTACGAGATGTTGTCATGAAATCCCTATGGTACATAAATCTAAGCATGAAAAGGGTGGATGGAATCTTGGTATGGTTGTGTGACATTATGGGGGTATATGGTGTATAAATATGTGAATTGGGTAGTTGAATAATTGTAAACTAGACGAATCCACCTATGCTTAAGAGATGCATGCAAGGTGTTTGTGAAAATTCCTAAGAGACTAGAGATTATGTTTTTACAATATAATAGGTCCTAAATGACTAGTCGATGTTCGATGCTTATGTCCAACGTGATTTCCATGCTATATGTTTGTTGAAATAATTATGCGAATAAAGTTGTATCATGAAATGGAAAGATGATTTTACATTGGATAAAGTTATTAATGAGGTATGAAATTATGATATTCGATACATATATGATTTTGAAATGGATTTATGTCCAAAATTCCTTGATTTTGAATATATGATGATTTGAATTGTTAAGCCTTGAATTATACAAGTATTCCATTATTTCCACGTTATGATGTGATAAGTGGTATTGAAAACCTTATGTCCCTATTGATTATTGTTTCAAGTGTCTTTAAAATGTGAGTTGGATTGTGAATTGAGGCGTGTTAATGTTGAAGTTGTTGACGTTGAAGTTGGAGGGCTATGATGAGCCTTGGCATTATTTTGGTGTTATTGATGTTGTGGTGGTTTAAAAAAAGGTGATACGTTTTAATGTTGGAAAGTATTCTTGATTTGAGTCGAGTTAGGGATCCACAAATGATTATTTAATAATTTGAGAAAGATACATGATTTTGGTCATCATTGTTGACCCTTGAGATGTTTTGAAGTGGAATCCCTAACGCTCTCTGAGCTTGTCGGGGAGTAGAACTTAGCACCGAGAGGGAAATTTGGTATTTCCCCAAACCTATGTGCCACCATAGGGTTGTATGATGATGATATTGTTGGCCAGAGAGTCGAATTGTGATTATGAAAGCTTTAAGGTTGTACTCCCTGGCAAGAGTACAACACTTCCGCCAATGGGAGTGCTCTCCCTAGGAGGGAAAACGTTGATATTCCATGCGGCTCACATGGGGTTGTCGGTTATAGGAAACTCCCCTGTCCATAAAAGTCATGTTTATTGAAATACCGAGTCAGTTTCACGGTAATCTCAATCGAGCGATGAACAATGAACTCCCGGTTAGTTTCAAAACTTGGGGAAAACTCAGTAATATCGGAAATCACTCTCGAACTTATTTATTATCATTATGGAGAGACTTCCTACTAGATGAGGGTAGCTCTCGAATGTATTTAATCTGTATCAGTGAGAATTGAGACTTCCTACTAGATGAGGGATGATCTCAGGTTCAGTTATTCAGTGTTTCAGGGTCAGTGGACTCGATCTCAAATATCGGTATCAGTTTCTTGGATTATCATAAAGACTTGTGTGTACGAATTTGGAAATCGATGATAGAAGTATGGTATTAAGGTCATGATGGTCGGTGTCACATATTGGCATGATTTTGGTTATACGTTATGCATTTATGCATGCATTATTGATCAGACATGTTCATGTTTAAATACTGTATAATTTTTATACATGTTTACTCCCGCGAAGGCATGTGGTACAGATTGTTATGTTAATGCATAAGCTTTATATATTTAACCTTACCCTATCTTTGCATACTCGGTACATTTTTGTACTGACTCATTTGCGCTGTGGTGATTTCTCTTATGTTACACCATAGGTTCAGAAGAGTGTGATCCAGAGTATATTTAGCTATCAGATCTTGTAGTAGTGGGTGCAACAGTGAGTCCTCATCATCCGAGGATATTTCATTTTAGTTTTTTTGTGATTTTAGTAGATGGAGTTAGTTGAGGGATTGTCCTTTCAACTCCACAGTTTAGACAGTTAGAGGCTTTTCAGACAGATGTATTAGTGTGTGGTTTCTAGTACTGCATATTTTTAGATGTTTGAACCTTATGGCAAGTTTACGCATGTATTTTATTATATTATGCAGTGAACAGGTACAGATATCAGAAAAGGGTTAGCTTGTGGTCCTTTGTGATAATAAGCACCGTGTGGCATTCCGGTTCTTGGGAATCGGGGCATTACAATCTTGATATCAGAGCCTAAGGTTCAACAGTTACCTAGGGAGTCTGAAAAACCACATCTAGTAGAGTCTTTTACAAGAGTGTGTTGCGCGCCACATTCATGTACGGGAGGCTATGGGATGTTTAGAAGAGTTTTCATTCGTTCGTGATCCAGATCGTGCTATAGCAAGATTTTCCAAGAGAGTTGTGTAGACTCTTATAATGATCTACTTATGTCAGATTTACCTTACTCTTAAGGTAATAGAAGTAGTGAAGCCAAAGTCTTTCAGATAGAACTTTCTCTGACAGTCCCCGCAGATAGTTTCGGGATAGTGTTCTCTAAAGTGAGAAGAGTATGCCTTATAGGGTTAGATGTTTATATGGTGAATAAATAGGCTTGAAATTATATATGTAAGAATCTAAGTGTGGAAGTTGGGAATTATATGTGTTGATTGATAGAGATATAACTGCGATTCTCATGGTGTGGAGAAGTATAAGTTTAAGAGATGTGATATTTGAAGGCTAGAATGAGAATAGTATGTTTATTAAAGATTTGTGGATATTCATGTTATGTTTTAGAAGCTAAGCTTGAATCTTTGAAGAATGTAAGTTTGTGGACTCCAAACTAAGTATTAAGATGTGAATGTTGTATTAGTAGCCTATAAAGAAATCGAAGAAGATAATGTGTTTAGTGAGACAAGTAGGTGTTGAAAAGAGTGTATGTATATGATGATGATTGTAGAGACTAAGGAAAGATAAGAATTGTATTCCAAGAAATAGCATTGGTATTGAACTTATGTTTTCTGGTGTAGTCTTTCTGGATGAATTAAGTTATCATTTTGTGCACCGTTGTGCCTCAGACTCTAGAGTACATTGGTTGTAGTTCATTTCGGGGTTTAGTCAAGTGTTCACAAGTGTATGGAGATGACTAAATGGTAAGAGGAGGTGATAGAGGAAGTGATAAAGTTAGACCTGCATGAATTTTTTTCTCATCTTTTCTTCTAATCCTGTTATTGGAAATTCCGAGCATGTCATTATTCTGAAGTGGAATATCCTAGTGGTTGTGAATATAACTCAGTTCTTGCATTATGTATCATGCATATAATTTACTTCATAGGTGCCCTGTACGCCGCTTTGATACTGTTGTAAAGTAATTGTGAAGGGACGTGGTGTCCCAAGGGGGAGATACCCCATACAGTTGCATATTCATATTTTTATCATAGGTATTACATCAGTTGTCATTACATATTCAAGTACATTTTCATACATCTGTTTAACTGTGTTCTCATGCATCAGACACACATGCATAATGTGAGAAGTTCGAGTGATTAAGAAATCCAGTTGTGTAACTCAGAAGGCAGTACAGTGAAACGGTTATGCATTAGATCCGTATGTACCGTGGTAGTAGAAAGAGCTCAGTTGGTCAGTGTATATGGTTATGTGTTCATGCATGAAGTATGCATTGGTAGTAGTGAAAGACTCAGTTTGACAGTTATGTATTCATGAAAGTATCTCATTTACATACTTCTGTATTAGGTATGCATTTTCCTCCTGAGAAGTCATCTTGTCAGTATATTCAGTCTTATATCTATGCATCAGATATGCATACTTACCATAAGAATCCAACTTAATTATTCGTTGATTCAGTGTGTATTCCACGCATCAGGCGTACATGTTCGGTGTAAGCACCCAGTTTATCAGTAGTTCCAGTCGTATAGATAAGTTTTAGATGTTCATGTTCCTTAAGTAAGTTCAGTCGATTAGTACTCTTATCCTATCAAGCGACATTCAAGGATAAATGTTTCCAAGGGGGATATGATGTAACACCCCGAAAAAAAAATTCATTGAAATTTTGTGCGTAAACGTGTCGGGATCCTATCTTCGAGAATGATTTATAATTTTTCTGTGTGTCATTTCTTGGATTTTGACCCATCATTTCGTAGAGCATTGAATGATTTTTCCAAAGATATATGGATCACCCAAAACAGACACCCGAGCGATGAGTTACGAACATTCCGATCGAACGGTGAATAGTGCTGAACAGTAAAATGTGCAGGAAAAAGTACTGAGGCCAGGCATATTTTTTCTACATCTTTAAACGATCATAACTCCTTGTACATAATGATCAGGGTGATCTACTATATAACAACAGAAGGCTCTGCGAGTCCTCTTTCCAATGAACTTGGTTTCATCCAATTTGTCTGTAGGAGAAAAAAGTTATGGTCAATCTAGTTCAGCTGATCAAAGGCAAATTTTTGGGTCACCTTCAAACGACCATAACTCCTTTTACATAATGATATAGGTGAGATACTATATATCAACGGAAATATCTAAGAGTCCTCTTTCTAATGAAATTGGTTTCATCCAATTTGGACATCGGAGTAAAAAGTAATGGCCAATTTACTTCAGCCTATCGGATAGATCACTGAAGGGCAGATTTGACATTGATTGCTTTTTAAAGGTATTTTGGTCATTTCCCATTATTGTAACCCTCTATATATACCCCCTTTGAGCTGAGAATTGTCATTCATTTTCTCTCATTTCTCTTATATCTCTCTCTCAAAATATATATATATATATAGAGAGAGAGAGAGAGAAGAAGAGGAGTTAGGGTTACGGTTCCAATTGGGGGAAAATCGATTCAAGGCTTCGCATTGCGAATTGCTTCCATCAATCTCTTCGGCTATGAAATATAAGGTATGCAAGTGTTCATTTATGGATTCCTTCCATCCATAAAGCCTAAGTATCCAATTTTCAAAAATATATACATACATATGTTTATGATTTTCATGATATGTGTCATATCAAATTGATGTTGATACTTTGGTATGGTTATAAAGATGATGTTATAAATACTAATGTGATAGGTGTGATTTTTATGTATTGGATTGAGTTGAATTGTTGTGATGAGATGTAAATAGAAATTGAGGTGTATGGTATGGTTGAGTGATTGGAACATGATTGTGTATAATGGATGAAAGTGGTGTGAATTATTGGTGTTATGCGATATGAAATTCAATATTTGATCTAAGCTTTAAAAGAATGCATGCAAGGTGATTGTGAAAATGTCTAAGTAAGAATGAATTAAATATTTAACTTAGATGTAATTCTTAAATGCCTGAAGATATGTTTTAGAGATACTTGATGACCTTGTAACATGATTATAGAGTCTTTTCAAAAGTATGTTGAAATTATGTGGTTATGTTGATTAAAGTAGCAAATTGTTGTGATGCCAAGATGAGTGATATTGAGGTAATTGTGTTTTCCATGTGTGTGTACTATGTTTGTACCATTATGTATCCGCGTGTGGAGAATTGGTTAATAGAGTTATGATTCTTGGTAGTAGTAAGTATTGGGAGATTATGTTATACATGTTATGAGTCTTGTCGAGCTATTTATGTGAATTGACGTGGTATTAATATAAGATGTCGTGAAACTCCTATGGTTTATGAACCTAGTCATGTAAGGTCCAATAGAAGGTGTAGTAAGTATTTAAGGAAATGACTTGTAAGACATTGTGGTGTAGTGTGGAAACCTAAGAAAATGTTAGGAGAATAGAGTATTAATATTCTGATATGATTTGATGCCACGTTGACATGTTAAGTATGAAATTCCCAATTATGTGCTAAGCTATGCATGTTATGTGTTCGTCAAAATGTCGATGTGGCTGAGGTTGTATCATTACAAGATGTTGTCATGAAATCCCTATGGTACAGAAATCTAAGCATGAAAAAGGTGGATGGAATCTTGGTATGGTTGTGTGACATTATGGTGGTATGTGGTGCATAAATATGTGAATTGGGTAGTTGAATAATTGTAAACTAGACGAATCCACCTATGCTTAAGAGATGCATGCAAGGTGTTTGTGAAAATGCCTAAGAGACTAGAGATTATGTTTTTACAATATAATAGGTCCTAAATGACTAGTCGATGTTCGATGCTTATGTCCAACGTGATTTCCATGCTATGTGTTTGTTGAAATAATTATGCGAATAAAGTTGTATCATGAATTGAAAAGATGATTTTACATTGATAAAGTTATTAATGAGGTATGAAATTATGATATTCGATACATTTATGATTTTGAAATGGATTTATGTCCAAAATTCCTTGATTTTGAATATATGATGATTTGAATTGTTAAGCCTTGAATTATACAAGTATTCCATTATTTTCACGTTATGATGTGATAAGTGGTATTGAAAACCTTATGTCCCTATTGATTATTGTTTCAAATGTCTTTAAAATGTGAGTTGGATTGTGAATTGAGGTGTCTTGGCATTGAAGTTGTTGACGTTGAAGTTGGAGGCTATGATGAGCCTTGGCATTGTTTTGGTGTTATTAATGTTGTAGTGATTTAAAAAAAATGGTGATACGTTTCGATGTTGGAAAATATTCTTGATTTTAGTCGAGTTAGGGATCCACAAATCATTATTTAATAATTTGAGAAAGATACATGATTTTGGTCATCGTTGTTGACCCTTGAGATGTTTTGAAGTGGAATCCCTAATGTACTCTGAGCTTGTCGAGGAGTAGTACTTAGCACCGAGAGGGAAATTTGGTATTTCCCCAAACCTATGTGCCACCATAGGGTTGTTTGATGATGATATTGTTGGCCAGAGAGACAAATTGTGATGATGAATGCTTTAAGGTTGTACTCCCTGGCAAGAGTACAACACTCCCGCCAATGGGAGTGCTCTCCCTAGGAGGGCAAACATTGGTATTCCACGCGGCTCACGTGGGGTTGTCAGTTATAGGAAACTCCCCTATCCATAAGAGTCATGTTTATTAAAATACCGAGTCAGTTTCATGGTAATCTCAATCGAGCGATGAACAATAAACTCCCGGTTAGTTTCAAAACTTGGGGAAAACTCAGTAATCTCAGAAATCACTCTCGAACTTATTTATTATCATTATGGAGAGACTTCCTTCTAGACGAGGGTAGCTCTCGAATGTATTTAATCCGTATCAGTGAGTATTGAGACTTCCTGCTAGATGAGGGTTGATCTCAGGTTCAGTTATTCAGTGTTTCAGGGTCAGTGGACTCGATCTCAAATATCAGTATCAGTTTCTCAGATTATCATAAAGACTTGTGTGTACAAATTCGGTTATCGATGATAGAAGTATGATATTTAGGTCATGGTGGTCGATGTCACATATTGGCATGATTTCGGTTATACATTATGCATTTATGCATGTATTATTGATCAGACATGTTTATGTTTAAATACTGCATAATTTCTATACATGTTTACTCTCACGAAGGCATGTGGTACAGATTATTATGTTCATGCATAAGCTTTATATATTTAACCTTGTCCTATCCTTGCATACTCGGTACATTTTGTACTGACGCATTTGCGCTATGGTGCTTTCTCTTATGTTACAATATAGGTTTAGAAAAGCATGATCCAGAGTATATTTAGCTATCAGATTTTGTAGCAGTGGGTACAGCAGTGAGTCCTCATCATCCGAGGATATTCCATTTTAGTGTTTTGTTGATTTTAGTAGATGGGGTTAGTTGGGGGATTGTCCCTTTAACTCCACAGTTTAGATAGTTAGAGGCTTTTCAGACAGATGTATTAGTGTGTGGTTTCCAGTGTTGCATATTTTTAGATGTTTGAACCTTATGGCTAGTTTACACATCTATTTTATTATAGTATGCAGTGAATAGGTACAGATATCATAAAAGGGTTAGCTTGTGGGCCTTCGTGATCATAAGCACCGTGTGGCGTTCCAGTTCTCGGGAATCGGGGTGTTACAAAAAGTATAAAAAAATGGTATGCAGAGACTAAAGCATTAATTGATCAAGAGAACCTGACTTATCATATGAATTTGTGTCTTCTCTCAAATTTGGCTATGTCAAGGACACAGGTATTCATGATAAAGTATGAGCATGATTAATCTAACTCAATATCATACCTTTGTAGGTGTACACCTAAGGTGATAACTTTGGAGGGAAACAGTTGTATCAAACACAAATTGCAAATTCACTCTAAAAAAGATGGATCTGGTCCCGTCTCTCAAGTGAGTACCAAAATAATGTGCCTTAAATTTTTTATAAAATTTATATTTGAAAAGGCCACTTGTCCAATCCTATTAGAACAAAATCTATCAATTTGGTTCAAATGTAAAGAGTCACAACCGTTGTCATCAGATGCGTCCATTTAAAAAGGTAACTCTTAAATGACTAATGGTCATATTTTTAATTATAAATTCAAATCCTCTTAATTCATTCTCTACTCAATTAACACAGAACTTTAGGAAAACTGGTCCTTATTCTTTCCTCCTCAAAAACTCAAAATGTTTGAAATTCCATCTTCTTCAAACGCCATGAAAGATTTGTCTTCTGATTATTCTCAAGAGATACAAAGTATGTTACCTATTAGTCCTTCACATGAGACTCCTAAGAAGGTAAGTGAAACTATTCCAGTTGAAACTTTAAGCCCCAAAGAATGTTCTGTCCTAGTATAAAACCTAAACAAATGTTTTGGCACTCCAATTGATCAAAATATTCTTCAATCTGAAGGACTTATTTACTTAGGAAAACCAGAGTCCTCCAATGCCCCTCAAATCCAGGTTCCCTCTGAGGAATTAAAAGGTGCTGAAATTTTAGATAATTTATAAGAACCTGGTTCTCCTACCCTTTCTGAGTCAAACTCTATATTTTCTCATCTTGTTGATGAAGAGATCCCAATAAAGACATATGATTCTCTCAGTAGCATAAATTAGATAGCTGATAATTTACTCTTGCTTTCTCATAATCCCATGGAAAGTTCAGCTTGTGCAGAGGAGCAAATAACACGGGAAGAGGATAACTTGAAAAATAATGGGGAATTCATATTACCTCCAAATGAGGAAGATGAAGAGGATAAGGATAAACAACCTCTAATTTGGAAAATGAAAAAAATTAAAGGACAATAAAAGAAAGGAGAAATTAATTAACTCTGGGATACAAGTTACAAGCTATTACTCTACTAGAGGGTCTAAAATGAAATTACTAGTAGATACAATGAAGAAGAGTAACTCTTCTACTACTAAAATAAGAAGACTCAAGAAAGAAGACTCAAGAAATTCGTAGAAGAGAAAGAAGAAAATCTTGAAGTCAGAGGTGAGATAAGATGAGGACACTAATTCTGATATTGTTATTGCATCTAAGAAGTAAAGAATAGAAGTTTATGGTGATGAAAAGACCAGGTCCTCTGATCCAAAGTTTGGGAGTCATGGTGTAAGTAGAAAGAAACATATTGTTGTCAAAAAAAGAAAGTTTCTGAGGGACCTGGTCCCAAGAAAAGAAAAATTATTGTAAAAAACATAGCAGTGATACAAAAAGCAGAAAGAAAGAAGAAGAAAAGAAGGTTGTGTCTATGGAAAAAGGAATGAGAATCTAAAAACACAGAAGGTGCTATCGGCAAGAGTTTTTTATCCAAAGATATATGAGAAGACCGGAATGGTAGAACTGGTAGAATATGTGAGGAAATAGGGTTGGTTGTATCTATTAGAAGAACCAACTCCCATTGTATTTAAAGATGAAGTGAGAGAATTCTACTACTCCATGGAATTCTCAGATGATGATTTGTGTTTGACTTCACACGTACAAGGAAAGCTTCTTAAGTTGGATGAAGAAATAGCCGGAAAGATTTTGGATGTGCCTGGTATTGGGGTGAAAAGTGTTGAGAACCACCAACCCTCAACTGAATTTATGGTTAATGCTTCCAAGGTAAGAGGGAATTCTCTAGTGGAGGTGAGAAAGAAGTTTCTCACAAGTGAGTTCCAATTGGTGTTTGAGTTCATAAACAAGGTCATTTTGCCAAGGTCAGAGAAAAGAACTATAGCTTCTGCAGTTGATCTATTTCTGATTGAATGTTTGAGTAAGTTTGAGCTGATAAGCCTGCTGCTCTAATGTTAGAGCATATGCACAAGGTGACTCATGAGATGGGAGGAAAACATAGGATGCCCTATGGATATTTCCTGAACAAAGTATTTCAACATTTTGGAGTAGTTGGAACTAAAGGTACCCCAGGAACTATCAATTAAAGGTTTAGTTTTACAACATTAGTACCAAATAAATGTATTAAAGGGAAAGCTAGAACTGTATCCCAAGTATTAGAAATGTTGGTTGCTAAAGAAAACTTAACCAAAGAAATGAAGGAGTTGGGGATTGTGAAAGTTGGAAAGGACACCAAAATAGTGCATATAAAACAATAGAATCAAAGTTTGTCCTCAGAGGGACAAGGTGCCTCTGAAGAATTTGCAGCAGAAAATGCTAAGCTCAAGGTCAAGGTTGCAGAACTTACTAGTGAGGTCCAAGACCTAAATACAGAAGTAAAAAAACTTATCAAATAGTTATAGGATGTTCATGCTGCTGAGGCTGCTAGAATGAATATGTTTCTAAAAACCCTCTCCCAAAGTCCCCCTCTACTTGATTCCTATCCTCTTTGTTCAATTCTGTGTCAGTTTCCAGTTCATGATTCCTGTGTCTCCTTTGCAAATAGTAGTTTTATAATTTCTTTTGGTATATTGTAAAGGTACTTATCCTAATTAATCATGAATGAATTTCTATTTGTGGGCCTCATCTACTTATTTTGTTTAAAAGTTATTCTTCATGTTAGTGTTACCATATTATCCATAAGTTAATTAGCCTACTCATATCTTTAATCTTGGTTTACTGTTAATTATTTTCAATGATGCCAAAAGGGGGAATAGTGACTTCATGTGTAAGGACCAGGCATGTGTAGGCACCAGGTGTGTGTATGCACCAGGTGTGTGTGTACATATGCTCATATAGTGCATGTTGATAGGGAGAAGTAAGGTAAGGCACAGTGACAGGGGAAGCAAACATATTCTAAAAAAATTTCTACAAATGACAACAAGGGACCAGGTCCTTGTGTTGCATGATGGTGATGGTGGAAGCATGATGATTGGTACACATTTATCTTTAAAGTAGTAATAACACTAATTAAATATGATGGATATGTATTGCTGCTCAAAGTTGTATGGTTGGTTTTTCATTATCAAAAAAGGGGAAAATTTCTATATGTAGTTTTGATGAGGAACAGCTAACTGCAAGGGACCAGGTCCCTATATATTTATGGTATAGTACAACTGGCATGCGTGTTTGCACAGTTTTATCCTCTTATGTAACAAACTTGCATATGTTTCTTATATTGAATAGGACACCTGGTCAACTGATATTTTAGCCCTAATCATCACTCATCTATAAAAGGAAAAAAAGGCGTATTCATCAAATGGTTTTTTTCAAATCCAAAGAGTTAAGTGAGGCAGCAAAAACCCATTTCAACACTTCTCAAGTTATTAGCTGAATGTGTGTGCTTAAATTGAAATTTTTCTTGAGTGAGTTCTGATTTGTAAACAAATAACTCGTGATATAAGAGTAATGGTCTTTTCTCTTTGCATAGAGAGTGCTTAGTTAGAGTTGCCTAAGTTTAATACTGATTAGAGTTAACCAGTGTAGAGGGTCCTTGAAAGAGTTGTCAAGATGAGCTTGTAGTAGAGTTATTACAAGCAAAAAGAACCTAGAGTTAGGTCCATTGAAGAATGTAATCAAGAGTTTGATTATTGTGGATTTTGGAGAGCTTGAGGGAGCAAGCCGTGGTTTTTCCCTTTCTTAAGCAAGAGGATTTCCATGTTAAAATCTTGTGTTTTTACTTTTCCTGCACTGTCTTTTGATTCATGGTTATTTTACTGTATTTTGCCTATGATCAACTCTAACGGACCTGGTCCCTCACTATGTGGTGCAACCCTTGAGGGTTCTAACACGGGATGAAATATGAATGAATCTAACTTAGTTCTCGCATCCCCTCTCAATGATGTAGTTGTGGGGATAAGTTAGATAGGTGACTAGAGGATCAAAAGGTCATAGTCACAGTATAAACCTCATGAACCATAAACCAAGATAACAAACCTAACCAATCAAGTTATATAATATATTATGATTGTCTCAGTGCTTTAACCCTGGGCATTTCCCCATTGATAGTTTAAACCTTTATTTATTGTATTGTTGAGTTTACTCTAGTTGTAACTTCCAAACTCTTTTGGTTACTTGAGCATTTGTTAATATTTATGTTGAACTAGATTTAGATAGTTGTTAACACAAGTAGTTGTGGGATCGATACTTTTATTTTAAAAAGCCACTATATTACTTCATTGGACTATGTACACTTGTGTGTGTGCTTGGCACAGCAAGTTCTTAGAGCCTTTGTCGAGGACTTAATAATAGGCAACTATCATAGTTTTAGTTTTACTTTTTGGATTTTTTTGGTGCTTTCACTTGGTCTTGGTTTTTGAGTTTGCCGACAATAAGTTAACAGACTACTAAGCTGGCAAGGGAAAAGGAGTTGGTTGAACCAGTCCTCGAGCCTGAGTAATGCTTTCACTAATAAAGAAAGAAAGCAATAATTTTCTATCGTATCCATCATATTCACGAGAAACAAGATATTCCTGATCCCATGGTTGAGAATCCACTAGCCCGTAGTACAGTTCGTGAAGTGTTAATCCCACTTGAGACTAATATTACATCAGTTATTCATAGAAAAACTGTAGGAGGTAAAATTGAACTAAAACAGAATATAGTGCAGCTTCTGCATAATAGTGGATAGTTTATGTGGATATCATATGAAGATCCATAATCCCACTTGCAAAACCTTTTGGATATTAGTGACACATTCATCCCGATGGGTATGTCAACTAATTATGTAAGGCTAACACTCTTCCCCTAGGGGAAACAAAAAAGTGGTTGAATGTAGAGCCAGTAAGTTCAATCACAACATGGGATGACTTAGCCCGAAAGTTTCTCATACGATTCTTCCCATCTGGAAAGACTGTGAGACTTCACAATGAGATTTTGAGCTTTAAGCAAAAGATAAATAAGAGCTTATATCATTCATAGGAGAACTTCAAAGATCTTCTTTGGGACTATCCATATCACCAAAAGTCCAATGAGGTACTAGCTCACACCTTTGTTGACGAAATTAACCATTACAACAAAAAATTTTAAATTCAGTTGTAGATAGTCAGGCTTTGGAAAAGACTTATGATGAGCTATACACCTTTTTGAACCAAATTGTACAATGAAATCTGGATTATCATGGTGATCCTTCAAGGATCTCAGTGAAAAAGGTTGCAGGTATGACCAAAGTCAATAGAATAATAGCCTTAGCGACCCAACTTTTAGCTATACATAATAAAATAATGAATTAATTCAGCAAGTTGGGTGTGCAGCAGTCTAAGGCTAGTTTAATATGGTATAGCTTCCTTATGGTGCGAGATTTGTGGAAACAGTGGCCATTTTACACACTTTGTGGAGCCAATCCTAAATTTATAAACTTTATGGGCAATGCATAAAAGCCAAATTATGGTAATGCCTACAATAAAAAGTGGCAGACTCAACCCATTCATTCTTGGGGAAATAATCAGCAGCATTGATACTAACAGTAGCAACACAATTCACAAGCCAATAATATTGAGGAAACTTTGAAGAAGATCCTGGCTAATCAAGAGAACATGGATGTTGATATCAAAAATTAAAAAATTGCATAGAAACAGTTGGAGAAACAGTTGAGACAATTGAAGCAGACACAAAATACCAAGCCTCAGTATGGTTTGCCAAGTTATAATGAACCTCCAAAGAAAGTTATGGAAATTACTTTGAGGGGTGGTAAGGAGATTAATGGCAAACCTCCAAAGAAAGCTAAGGAGGTAGATATAGAGTTAGTTCCATAACAGGTTGTACATAAATTTGCTGAAAATTCAAGAAAGTCTGAGTATCAAAAAAATATAGGTAGCTAAACAAGTGAATAACAAACCACCACCACCATTCCCACAGAGATTCAAGAAATCCACAGAGGAAGCATGTTTCAAGAAGTTCTTTGATACATTTAGATAACTTCACATTAATTTACCTTTGTTAGATATTTTGCAGGGAATGCCCAAATATTCTAAGTACTTAAAGGATGTGGTAAATAATAAAGTAAAGTTGCAGGACATTGAGATGGTGGACCTAATAGAGGAGTGTAACTCAGTGGTACTGAAAAAAAATGCCCAAAAAGCTTAAGGACCTAGGGAGTTTTACCTTTCCTATATAGATTAGTGATGGCAAAGTGGTCCATTCCTTGAGTGATTGGGGGTGAGTATAAATTTGATGCCTCTGTCTCTGTTCAACACTTTTGTGTTGGTGAGCCGAGACCATTCCCTTTGATGCTACAATTGGCGAATAGAAAAATAGTTAAGCCCTAAGAAATAATTGAAGACATACTTATAAAGGTTGGTAATTTTGTAATTCCCACTGATTTTATTATTTTGGATTATGATGTAGATAAAAAGGAACCAATTATTTTAGGACGTCTATTCTTAGCCATGAGAGGGGCGTTGATAGATGTGAGAGAGGCCACTATCACAATGAGATTGGATGACAAAGTGGTCATTTTTAGAGTTTATAAGACACTTAATCCACCTTCCTACTATAAATATTTATTTATGATTATAGTTATTAAAGTGGATAAGTGTGGGGTGGTAGAAAGTACACTACTAAAGACCTTTTGGGACAGTCTCATTGAGTTTTCTGAGAAGCCACCTAAGCCCGAAGTTATGATGATTGATTATCCTAAAAAGGATATTGTTGATAAAGTAATTGACCTTAAGAGTACATAATCAAGAGGTCAAAAATAAATAAGAAGATGACCTCCAAGTAGGAGAAAGAGGATGAAGGAATTCGGCTGAGTAGTGATGTTGGGTCATGTCGCAACACTAAATCAGGCGTTACTTGGCAGGCAACCCAAGTTAAGGTAGGTTTTATTTTTAGTATTTTAGTTTTTACTTCATATAGTTTTTGTTTTTGTTGAGTCACAGGTCGATAGGAAGTCTGAGTACCGAAAACCTTAGCTAAGGAGTATGGTAGAGATTAAGTATGGGGTCCCCATACCTTCTTGGTACTTAAAGATATTTCTAGCTAGGCCTAGAGGCCTTAGGAAGTCTTTCGGTGCTTACTTTTAAGTCTACTTTATGGACCAAGTAAGTTTTAAGTATGGGGTGGGAAAATTCCTATGGATTCCAGTGAAGTGGTGTTGTTGGGTCTTGAGTCTTAGTTGTTTTCTTAGTGTTTAGGGGTAAATTTAAATTTTTTTGAAAAATTACAAAAATATTTTCTTTTTAATTTTTAGGTTTTATTTAGTTGGGTCAGTCTAAGTGCACACTTCACCTACCCCCGTGGTTGTTTTTTTCGGTTCTTCTCTATGGGGGTGCCCTTTGAACCCAGTATCCTTTTTATTTTTAGGAGTAAATTTTAAAAATTTTGTGATTGGGATAAGTGAGATGTCTTTGTTGGTGCTATGTATGATTGCATGATGAAAGTGGGTTTTGTGTGTATCTTGCATGTCATTTTTTTTAATTACTACTTTTGAGACTCCTAGGCTCTAGTTTATAACTCTTCTATGTTGATTGGCTTAATGTTGAATTTATGCTATTGTTTGGTTAAGAGTCTATGATGAACCTACTTGATTTAAACCTCTGTCATATTTGGTGTAAGGTTTTTGTGTATTCTTGATTGCATTTGATGTCTAGAACATGCCTGGTATATGTGTAAATCAAAGTAATGAGTGTGGTATTAGGATATGATATAGGCATTCCTTGATAGCCATGTTTTATACCCTCTTTTATCTACCCTTGTGCATAATCCTAATTAGCCCTGTTGAGCCTTCAGCCTATTTTGTTGGTAGCCTCGTATACATCTTGTTCCCCTTCTTTGGTTGACCTTAATTTGATCCAAATCTCCTAAGTTCTTTAAGTAAAAATTAATGAAGTAAAGGAGTGTGAACATAAGAAGAAAAAGTGAAAGTGAGGCCCCAAAAAGTAGCTATTGGTGTTGTAAAATTGATAGTGTTGTGAGTGGGAGTTGTGTAATGATAAAGAGAGCTATTATGCTAAAATTTGATCATGAGTTGATAAATAATATTCCCTCCACATAATATTTGTTTAGCTTAATGAGATGGGGCAAAACAAAAGAGAACGGGTATGATAGAAGTGGAAAAATTGGTTATTAATGGATTCATCTTACTGTTCATGTGATGTATTAAAGCGCTTAGGGAAGTTAGTCACTACTTTTAGCAAGAATAGTTCTTACCCACCCCATACCCTACATTAAATCCCTCAAAGACCTACTTGATTCTAAGTCCTAACATTCTGATATTAGTGGAGTACAACATTAAAGAGAAAGCCTATGGTTCATCTTTTGTAACTTGTGAATTCTATATGAGAGTGAGCATAACTTGATTCTTCTACCTATTTTATGATAAATTACATCTTCATGAGTGATTATGGGTTTGAAAATAGCCTCTCTACTTCTTTAGAGGTAGTAGTATGGACTGCGTACACTCTACCCTCCCCAGACCCCACTATCTGGGAATATACTGGGTTTGTTGTTGTTCTATGAGTGATTATGGGTAACACTATTTTTGTGAGGGAACATATTTAATGATATTTGGGTGATTTGTATGATCTCTTTTATTGAGTAATATGCATGAGTTTGCCAACTTGGTGAGTCAATTCTTGAGGCTAGGATATTTTGGAGTAGTGTTCATGAGCTTTCAATTGCGTGCATAACATGCTTAGTGTGAAAAAACTTTATGTAGTCACTGTAGTTCTAGATTGAATTTCTTTCTTTTTGTAGAAATATGGAGTCTTCCCTGATTATGATGCTTACAGTAAAGAGTTGTTCGAGGATGAACAAGGCTTTAAGTGTGGGGTGATGATCTCAGGTGGATTTATGTACCTCAGTGTTATTATCCGAGCCTATTTAGCTTAGTTTAGAAGAATTATCTTGTTCTTAGTAAGTTTTAATGAGATAATTTAGTATCTAAGTGTTAAATTACTTGATTATAATGTTTAAGGTGTGTTTTAAACAAGTTTAGAACCAATTTGTCCACTTACAGTTTAGACGGAAAAACTAGTGTTACTATCTTGAGCTATGTGCTTTTCAAGTTGATCTATGGTTTCTATTATGTGTAATGAGTTACTAAGGGTATGACTGTGTAATTATGTGTGTAATAACTTGTTTAGATTTTTTAAGGTTCAATTGAGACAAGCCAAGAAACAAAACATTAAGTTAAAGATCAAAAAGACAATTCTAGTACTCTTAGCTTGAGTTATGGACTTTATTAGTTCATCGTCTTGAATTGTATCTTGTTTTGATCTCTAATTCATGGTGTTTTATGATATAGGATGATTATTTAGTTGATAATTATTATATATGGATGATACACAAGTTGTAAATCAAGTGTAAACAACACCACAAGGCTTGGAAAGAATGGACAAACACTTGGGACAAAGCTTGGCTAAGTTGGGTGTTCTAAAGTCCTTGGCGTGCCACGCTGCCTAGGTGACGCGATAAGTCTGTGAAAGATCATTGGAAACATTTTTGATGACATATTACAGTATACCTCCACGATTTTGTCATTCCACGCTGCCTAGCTTGTGCCATATTGGCGTGGAACACCCTTATGTCAAAATCGGCAATTATGTTCCAAGTATAAATAGGAAACTTAGTTATTATGTTTCACACCTTGGACTACATTTGTACTTGAAAGGAGTCTGAATAAAACTTTAATTATGGTTTATAGTCAAGTACTTTGTTTTTTATGGATTTTAACATGTATTAATTCATTGTGATTACGGTTATGCCATGATCACCTAAACTCCTTTTTCCGGGGTAAAAGCCAAGAACATAAGTATTATTGTTATGAATTGATTTGGTTATGGTTTTTTATCATTATTGGTTGTTTATTTACACTTTTTTTTACTATTTTAAGGATTCATAACCCTTATAAGACAGGTATAATCATCTTGTTAACCCGAAAGAAAGAACAAGAGGATAGAACGTGTGATCGATAGAATAGGATTGTAATCTTCTAATTGAATGACGTTATAATTTGCAATTAGGATAGAAATATACCTAAGTTCCCTATTTGGTTCAATTAATTGATGAAATATGAATGAATTTAACTTAATTCTCGCATCTCGCTCAATAATGTAGTTATGGGGCTAAGTTAGATAGGTGACTAGAGGATTGGAAGGCCGTTGTCATAGTATAGACCCTGTGAACCAACAACCAAGATAACTAACCTAACGAATGAAGTTATATAACATTATATGTTTTTTTTGCAGTGCTTTAATCTTGGGCTTTTCCCAATTGATTGTTCAAACCTTTAATTTACCACATGGTTAAGTTTACTCTAGTTGTAACTTCAAAACTCTTTTGGTTACTCGAGCACTTGTTAATCTTTATCGTGAACTAGATTTAGATAGATGTAAATACAATTCCAAGTGGGATCGGTGCTTGGATTTTAAAAATCCACTATATTACTTGGTTGGACCACGTACACTTGTGTGTGCACTTGGACTCAACAATTTCTCAAATACATATACCACAACAAGTAGCTCCTTCTCAGTGATGGAGTAATTTTTCTAAGTTCCATTCAACGATTTACATGCATAGTATATTTGGTGGAACAAATTCTCTTTTTTCTTCCCCAAAATTACACCAAGGGCCACTCCACTTGCATCATACCTTACCTCAAAGTGATTGTACCAATCGGGTGCAATCATGATAGGTACTTCCACCAAATTCTACTTAAGAAAATTGAATGCTTTCAATCACTCCTCATTCCATTCAAATTTAATCACCTTCTCCAACAATTTTCATAAAGGATTGGTAATTTTGCAGAAGTCTTTGATAAAACTCCTGTAGAATCGTGTGTGACGCAAGAAACTTCGCATTCCTTTTAAAGAGATAGGTTGTGGTAACTTCTCAATAACTTTAATATTTTTCTCTATCCACTTTAATCTCTTTTGTTGAGATATTTATCCCAACACTATGTCTTCCTTCACCATGAAATGACACTTTTCCTAATTGAGTATTAGGTTAAACTCCTCACATCGCTACAATGTGTGACTTAAATTGGTCAAAAAGTCATCAAATGAATCTCCAACCACCGAAAAATCATCCGTAAGCACTTCAAAAGTGTCCTTAACCACGTCGGGGAATATTGACATCATACACCTCTGAAACATAGTTGGGTCATTGTATAACCCAAATAGCATCCATTTGAAATGAAAAGTCCCAAATGGGCATATGAATATAGTTTTTTATTGATCCTAGAGTTCAATGGAGATTTGGTTGTACTCGGAATAACCATCTAGAAAGCAGTACCACCCTTTTCTAGCTAGTTTATTGAGCATCTAATCCATAAAGGGTATTGGGAAGTGATCTCAGAGTGTCTATGATTTCAACTTCCAATAGTCCATACACATACTCCACCCCATCACCAACCTAAGAGGGATCAATTCATTATTTTCATTTGCTACCACAATCATTCCTCCTTCTTTTGGGACATACTGAATAGGACTTATCCATTTTCTATCCGAGATTGGATACACCACTCTAACATCAATCCATTTAATTATCTCTTTCTTAACCAACTCTTTCATAGGTGGGTTAAGCCTCTTCTAATGTTCAATAAATGGTGTATAATCTTCCTCTAACTGAATTTTGTAAGTACATAGGCCCGGTGGAATGCCTATGATGTAGGAAATTGTCCACCCTATAACTCTTTTGTACCTTTTCAATATTGATACAGGATCTTCAAACTGATGCTACACTAAGTCAACTACAATAATCACTGTCAATGTATTTCTCTCTCCCAAAAACACATATTGAAGATCATCTAGAAACTCCTTCAACTCTAACATGGGTGGTTTTTCAATGCATGGTTTAGCAGGTGATGTTGGTTTATTCGTCAAGTCCAAATCTAAATTCTTTGAGGCATATGCGTATGAACCCATTCCAGTCAAAGCACAAACTTTTTCAGCATAGTCTTCAATTCCCTTTCTATCAAAGTTCATTACCACTGTTGCCAAGGTTGCAATAGCAAATTTCTATTTAATCGACACCACTAGATCAACCTCATCAACAACATCAATAATAGAGACTACACTCATCTTCCTCGATTGCTTTAGTTACTAACAACAATCAAAATTTTCTTCATCATTGAGTCTAAACTTCAGGTCATTTCTCTCCATATCTACAAGTACTCTCCCAGTGGGTAAAAATGGTCTACCTAAGATTATGAGTACTTCAAAATCAACTTCCCAATCAAGGATTACGAAGTTTGTAGGAAAAATAAAATTTTCCACTTTCACTAGTACATCTAGAGAATACCAATTGGTCTCTTCACTGAACCATTTGCCATCAATAAGTGCATAAATATGGCTTAGGAGTTCCTAAGACCAACTGTTGATAAATTCGTAGCACCATGAGGTTGATACTTGCTCCTAAATCACAAAGTGATTTAGCAAAGATAAAATCCCTTATTGTACATGGTCTAGTGAGTGCTCCTAGATCAGATTACTTTTTCACAAATTATGTCATTGCAATGGAACTACAATGATGAAGACTATCCATCGTCTCATATTTAATTGTTCTCTTCTTCGTGAGAATATCCTTCATAAACTTAGAACATTCCAGTATTTGTTCTAAAGCCTCAACCAATGGTACACTTATTGATAATTGATTCAACATAGCAATAAACTTACTGAACTTTCTATCCTCTACCTTCTTCTTCATCCTATATGGGAATAGAGGCGGTGTCCTAGGAATTTTTGTTAGAGGTGTTTCCACCTCCTTTCCATTTTCAGGACCTATATTATTAGCACTTTTTACCTTGAATGGTTACTCTACATTTGCACCCTTCTCTCTGAACTCTCCAAGCATCTCAAACTCAACTGGTGTAGTATCCATCACCTCATCATCTAACACAACATCATCAACCTATGGATGCACCATCGGACGTGGTTTTGATAACATTCTACCACTCCTAGTGAAAATAGCCATACATGTACCATTATTCTTTAGATTTTTATACCATATCACTGGGTAACATTTAGCTTTTTTTTTTATTAAAAGCAATTAATAATTGGTTCATTTTCTGCTCCAAATATTTAATAGGGGTAGAATAAGAGTCAACCAATTAACTCATGGTGATAGATCACCCCGTATTTCCTTTTCACCTATGTCGGTTGACTCCACCCCTTTAAGAAACTTAGCCATCATGGATTCTATAGACATCTTCCCAAAATCATTGGTCACATTGTTGCGTCTCCCAGGTGTCACATAGAATCCACTTTGGTCACTTTTATTTTTATAGTTCCCTTGATCACGGTCTCTATAACTAGATTTGTCATAATAATTCTCCCTTTGATAGTTTCGACCTTGTTTTCCTTGGACATCTGCTAGGAAACCCCTTAGTTATTCAAATAATTATCTTTCTCCTAAGAATAAGACTTACCTACCTTACTATGAGATCCAATTGCTTTAAAAGCAAATTCTTAGTGAGCAGGACCATCCGTGTTTTTATATGAGCCATATCCCGGTCACGTTCCTCTTCTCTTCGGTGTTACTGCACTAACATCCCAACGGAATAATTGTTTCTTGCTACCTAAGAATCCCTAGTATTCCAAGCTCTACTTGTCATTATTATCCTATCATCCTTAATATAAGTGCAATCAATAAAAGCTCCTCCAGCTGCATTGTCCACCGTTGGCTCTGTGTTTGAGTTTAAAGCCCTAAAAAATGTCTCCATCAAGTGCACATTAGTCATATTATGATTAGTGCATTGAATAAATTTCTTATTAAATCATATCAATATTTTATGAAGGGAATTATTAGGTATCTTCCTAAATTTACTGATCTCATTCCTAAACTATAACATCCTATAAGGTGGAAAGAACTTTTCTAGGAAAGCTTCTTTCAGTTTTCTCCAGTTTGTTATAGTATCAGGTGTCAGTTCAGTTAGCGACAGAGTTTCCTCCCTAGAGATAGAAAATAGGAACAACCTCAAATGAATTTCATTATGTGTGACTCAAGGATAGTCAAACAACCTTTTAAATCTTAACAAAATTCACCAAGTGCATATTCGGATCATCACCGGGTAGTCCACCAAATAACCCTTTCAAGTTGAGTAGTTAAATCATTATGCTAGTGATGTTGAGTTTTACCCCTAGAAACAATGGGGGTAGCACAATTCCTCCAGTAGCACCAGCTCTATCCAAATCAGTACATCATCATCTAGGGTAAATTACACCCTAGGTTGTTGGCGTCCTCTATCTCGTGCTTGCTGATTATGGTTAGTTGGTACAAGATTATTAGCATGTCACTTTTTTATTGGGTCAACCAACTCATCATATCCCAGATCCTCATTATCCAAATTTCACACATGACTGAGTGCATCAATGTTGTGTTGGTTCAATTAGGCGGCGGCTAGTGTAGCCAAACTTTTTGCCTCTTGTTGTGCTTCTATATTCCTTCTCAAAGTTCTTTGAAGTTTAGGATCATAAGGTAATAGAGGCTTGCCTGAATAAAGAGTTTGTGACATGCACAATTAATAGCATGAAAACACAAAAATAGTAAATAAAATTAAAATTAGGAAACTTGACTAAGATTCAGTTAATGCATATAAATTTAATTGACAACCGTATTTCCCAGCAATAAAGAAAAAAATTGATATTCACAAACTACAAATCTCTAAAAGAGTGTAAGCAGTCGTTGTCAAATATATAACTTAGCAAAGGTTGGGGTCGAATTCCATAGGGAATAAAGTTATAATTAAGTTATATGCAGATATATAGACTTTTAATTAGATGTCTTAAAATATTGGGGGTTTTGGTTTAAGTATTAATTGAACAATTTCAGTTTGGTAAAAACTAATATCATCTTATCACATGTAGAAAATAGAGAAATAGTAATCTAGGTTTATGTTCAACTTGGGATATCAATTCTTTCGGCTATAGGTTATGTGAGTTCATACTTATATTTGTGATTATAGAGAAATGTAGATCACATTCCATCTAAGTGTTTTCCAACCTTCAAAGATAGATTTACTTTAATTTTCTCAAACTTAAAGTGATTACATGATAATTCCAAAAACTCTCCAAGTGATTAATACAGTTAAGGCATCAATTTATAAATTAGAGATTGAGAACTTTGATTTCTTGTCACCATTCTCTTTTCCTAACAACTTCTTTATTCAAGCAAGTTATGTTTTAAGACATACTCTCAAGTTTGCAACCATGACAATTCTATTATAATGAAGAGAATGTGATATAAAAACAACTTAAATATGAACTCAACAACCCATAGCATTAAAGTTAGATTACACCAAGGCTCTCATAACCCTAGTTATGGAGATTTATCCACTCATGATTTGAATTAACATCCAAAATAAAAGTATTCATTCCAAAGATTAAAGAGTGTTAGAGTTTACAAAGATGAAACGTAATGGAATAAGCTTCATGTCTCTTCTCTGCTTCAAAAAAATACATAAGAAAAACTCCAAATCAAGCTTAGGGTGTTTACTCTCAAGCCCTTTTACTTGATTTAAATAAAAATAATGTCTCAAATTAAAAGGTCATGCACTGCACAGCCCAAAGAGTGTCCTAGGGGTTGTGGTGTGGATCCTAGCGTGCACCTTAAGGTTTGTAAGGGCTTAGAGTGCACCCTTGGGGTCGCGGTACGAGGCACTTTGCTATAGTTATGCCATTTTTCTCTCACCTTGCATCCTTTGCACTTTATGGTCCTCCCATGTCTCCATATGCCGTATTTTCTTCGAAAATAGTACTAATCATGTTGATTAGCACATTTACATCAATATCAAGATAAAATATACACATTACAACACTTTCCTCTCAAAACTTAGCTCAAATATGGGTAAAGCATGGTACTTTGGTGTATAAATACAACTAATATCACTCGCAAAGGTAGGACCTATGGAAACCTTCTTTCTTTGGTAGTGTGGCTCAAAAAAAAGGGACTCATAGAGGACTTGGGATATTTGTATACACTGCTTGGTCCTGAACCAGGGATTCTAATAACCATCATAATCAATCTACTCCGTCCAGTACTGGATATATATATATATATATAAGTTCAAGGATTCAAACCTTGGCTAAAAGAGTATAAATATATAAATTCATTTAAGGAGATCAAGTTGGGACTAAATCAGTAAAAAGGAATAAAAAGGGTCAAAATATTTGTCGATCGAAGTACGTAGTAGTGATGAAGGTGTGGAATAGCAATGGACCAAAATCAATCTCGATCTAGTTTCCAAAATATTACATTTTGTTCCAAAAGATCATAACTTATTAAATAAGGTGGTATGATTCCCATTATAAAAGAATCCATTTTAAAAGTGAAAAGTGGAAATAAATTTCTTTTTACAAGATAGTAGTAAAATCAAGGTTTTGGTTGAAATTGTACCACTAAGTGAGCATGAATGCTCCTTAAAGTATGCATGCCATCATTATTATCTAAATAATACAACCATAAGCGTCTATGCATCCACTACTATAACCACATCCTTTCTAAGGCTTCGTATCCAAATAGTACCATGACCATGACCTCAGACCCACAATGTATAATTCAATATATTTTTAACACCATAACCTGGGGACTAGTAAACAAGGGCATAAATCTAATACAAGGGTCTAATTGGGAAATATCTCCCCAAATACTAAGTCGAATGGTAAATCTTATACTAAATGATCATTAACATCAATCTATGGTTAATCATGTCTATAATCAAGGGTGATAAGATCTTAAGGCCATAACAAGTATTTTAGCTTGAGGTTCAATTCACATTTCCACCCTAACTTCCCTAAATAGGTTAAGTTAGGGTTTACTAGTCATAATATCATCATATAATCCCTACCTAGCATGCAATACATACAGTATACAATATTGTATAGAAAAGTAGACCAAAGCCCACTTCAATGCTGAACCATAATCTTGAATCGTCCACAAGTTGCTCGCCTTTCCTCCATGATCCTAAAAGTTACATTACACTATCAAAATAATAATCTATAAATTCATAGGAGTAAATGATGCCCATATTATTGTATAAAATAGTAACGACCCTCTAGGTTATTTTTTGTATTTCCATACATTTTTGCTATTAAGAAATTTACTAGCTACCCCAAGTTATTTGTGACTTGTTAGAGCTGATAGTCTAGTTACCGATCAATTTTTTTGCTTTTTAGAGCCAATTCCTTATTTTGAAGTCTTTATTGATAAGGATTGACTATCGGGCATAAACTTCAGTTTAACAACTTTGTATGCTAATTTTGATAGTTCTATTAGCTCTGAAAGATTTATTTTAGGCTTGAGGGACCTTTGGTTTTGGTCCCAAGGCCACCAAACTCATTTCAGGATATTCGTCGGAATTTGGTAAAAGTGTCCCTTAAGTATGGGCCCATATTTTATTAAAATGACCTACGATAGAATTTTGATAGTGCCATTGAGTCTGGGATATTAAATGTAGGGTAGCATAGTTTGTTTGCATTAAGGGGATCTCTAGGAGTCAGTGGAAACTTGAAATATTTTTGAAGTTTCAGCTGGTATGTCCGCTAAAGCGGACCTTTGGTCTAATTAGTAGAGGCCACTAAAGCGGTCAGCCGGTCGATTTAGTGATCAAGGCTTGCCCAATTGGTTGCATAAGAGGAAGCCTATCCTATAAAGAAGATGATGCTTAAGAGGTAACTTGTCCAGTTTAGCGGAAGGGCCAGACCAGTCGGGTACCACTTTAGTATTACTAAGCCGCTCTAAAGGTGACTGCTAAAGTAGAGGAACCTGAAAAGCATTAAATTCATTCCTTTTGTCTAATTTCTCCCTATTTTTCACAAGTCTTAAGATCTAAAAAGCCCTAGAAAGCTTGCAAAATCAGGAGAGTGATCATTAGGAGATTGTGGGGTGGTTGCTAGTTTGGGATAACCATTTCCCTATTGAAATCCTTGTAATTTTCCATTTAATCCTTGGATTAGTTCTTATTATAGTCCCAAATCTGTATATTTTAGTTTAGTAGATTATGGTATCATTTACCCATTCTTGAGGGTAAATAATCCTTGAGCATAGAGGGACGTATTGATGGTTTCGAAAGTATGATTCTGTAAGTAGGACCCAAATGGGATTATGACTTTATTTTTGGACTTGAAGCATAAAAATATAATACAAGTATCATTGTTCTCATATTAATGCATAGATTACTATTTTGATAGTGTGGAATCATGCGAAAGCTTCTAGAAAAAGGAAATTTCCTGTTTATCAAGCTTTATTGGGATTCTTTTGCATCCAGGTAGGCTAGGCTTACCTATCTCCTAGATTGAGATTATTATAGTATCGATATGATATTTTTCTAGTTCTAGGTTGGGAAGTAGGACTTAGAGCTATATTAACTGTGAAGTGGATTAGTTAGTCAATTCAGTGATCGTAACTAAGTGTAGTTGGATTAACCACCCTTTTCTTAGGTGAAATAACCATCTTACGACACAATGAGGCCTATTTAGTACCTTGTAGCAAAATTTGACATCGTACTCTAGTTTGAGTAGGATTTTCCTTAGAATGGATTATTGGGGTTAGAAGTGGGCCCTTTTGGGCCACCCTAAGCCAAGATTACAATTAGCTTCTTTTAGACTCTATAGGTATGCTACTTTATCTTATTTACATTATTGAGCCCCAGGAGAATTTAGTGGATTATGACTTATTCTAGATTAATACTTGGAAAATGTTAAGACCAATTCAAGTTTGGAAAACTATGATATTTATTATCGATTCAAGTTCGGCATTGATGATGATATTTCTTTGGTCCAAGTCCAATATCCATGATAATATTCCTAGGTTCATGTTCAGCATACAATATATTAGTTTTGATTTAAGTCCAACATTCAGAGATTATTTACGATGATTATGGAATCGGTTCAAGTTTAGTGTTTACAATATGGAACAATACACGTCTAAGCTTTTGAGATATGGTTGGTTGGTATAATTCTATTATTACTTCTCCTTGACTAGCTTATGGGGGGCTCGCATTGGGTTATTTACTTTATTTGCATCTTCTTGGCTTGTGGGGGCCTAGTTATGTAAGATATAGTTGTATTCTATTTATTATTATTATTTTGGTTATTTACTTTTGGTATTTGGAGAATTATTCTAGGATTTCTCTTTTTCTTTGACTTAGCTTATTTATATTGCATGTTATTGTATTTATATTATGTTTTTGCTAAGTCGGCCAATAATTCCTGTAGAGTACCTGTGGCTTTGGTACTCATACTACACTATTGTACCTTTTTGGTACAGATCCAAGTACTAGTTGTCGTCGTTGATGCTACAATTATGTTTGTCAGAGTTCAAAGATAGAGATAGCTCTCAGAGCTATAGTTGACCTTTTTCTCTATCTTTTGTTTTTAGATAGTCTTTCTATTTTGAGACTGTTGTATATTTGACTTTGATAGTACTCGTATTCTTTTGATTAGAGTCTCTTGTACCGACCTTACTAGGTCATAGAATAATATTACTCTTTTTTTATTTCCCTTTTGTTATGTTATTATTCATATAGTTTATTGCTCGTTATTTATTTATTTGCATATCTTTAGTAATTATGCAATTTTCCACTAACTATCCCATTAGATGCACTCCAGGGCTATGGCATCGCTTACATACTAGTGGGATAAAGTAGGTGCCAACATGAATCATGAATTTGGATCATGAAAAATTGGTATCATAACCTAGGTTCATCGATATTATTGGAACAAGAGAAAATGTCTAGCAGAGTCTTGCAGATCGGAGCAATGATGTCCATTTCATATCTTTGGGAGGCTATAGGAAATTTATAGGAGACCTTTACTTCCTTCACTCATTCCATGTTGGGAGTCTGAGTTTATTTCTAAGGTTTATTTGGTTTCAATCTTTCATAGATGGCTAGAATATATGCTACTACTATACGAGATGAGGACCCCAAGTCCATGATTGGGGATCCTATTGGAATATATAAATGACCTAGAGGTAGGGTCAAGTGAGAGATACAACTGCAACTAGATATTAGGATAGGGAGACATCACTAAACCCTATTCCAGCTCTCGCACAAGAGATTCCAATACCGTAACTAGTAGGGGCTAGGGGCATCCCAAGCTCCATAGGGGTTTATTTCTTCATCACTACTCAAAGATCTCTAGTTCTAATTTTACGATTCATTGATGGTGCGCCATCAAATGGGTCCCATTCTGCAAATTAGAGTGGTATTGAGGATGGGATGCAACTTGTAGCTGCAGCTCCCAGAGTTGAGAGCCCTCCAGCACTGACAGTTGCTCAGTCGATAGTTGCCCATCCATCTATGTTTGTTTTGGAGCAAAATATGTTGGTAGATTCTTGAGATTAACTTTACTTAGGTTTTCTAGGGAACCGAGAGAGGATGCATATGAGTTCTTAACTGCTTGTGGGATAGGCTTCATAACTTGGTCCTAGTGGAGACTTATGGGGTCGACTATACTACCTTTTAGTTGGATCTAATAGCTTGACCTTGGTGGAGAGGTTATCTTGATTCTAGGCCAGCTGAATTTTTTTTGTTTACATGAACTCAGTTATCCAAGGTTTTCTTAGAGAAGTATATGCCTCATAGACTTTGAGAGTGACTTAGATATTATTTCATAAGATTGGAGTATGGTTATATGACTATTTTGGAGTATCAGACTCAATTTCATGAGTTGTCCAGACATACTACATCTATCTTGCAGACTAAGTATAAGTAGATTGATTTTTTTTGTTTAAGGGTTGAGGCTTTCTCTTTGCATGGCTACATAAAGTTTACTTATTGCTGGCAGGTCTTTTATTAAGGTTTCCAATCATGCCCAAATTTTGGAGATACATCATGAGGCCCAAGGGGGCAGTAATAAGAGGTTGTGATACTAAGGTAGTTTCAGTAGGAGCCGGAGTGGCTCACGATTTAGAGGTAGAAAATCTCAAGGTGGGTACCCTCCATGCTAGTCTTATTAGCATTAAGGTTAATCTAGTAGGCTCATTTATGCTGTACTTCATATTATTGATGGGGGTTAGCCTAGTTACAGTGATCATCCTAGCCAGAGTAATGTTCAGCCTTCAAGAGGTTTATATTTTTAGTTCTCTAGCCAAGGTAGTTATTCCATGTCAGCTAGATTTTCTGGATACAATGCAACACTTGGGATGTGTTATGATTGTGAGGCCTTTGGCCATTTCTATAGAATGTCCCCGATATAAAATGGTTATACCTATAGCGCAGAGTGGTCTGTTGATTAAGGTAGTATCATCTCTCACTAGAGGTGGTATACAGGGTTGTTGTTATGGTCCATAGGGTGCTCATAGAGATCCTCAAAAAGGAAGGGCAGGAGATCGGTAAAGTATCTATCCAGGTGGCAAGCAAGGTCATTTATATATTGTACCCAATATACCGAAGGCAGAGTCTTTAGATGTTGTTATTATAGGTATGATCTCAGTGTTCCATCAGACGGCTTTTGCTTTCTTTGATCCAGGATCCATGTATTCTTATGTGTTTACTTATTATACAATGTGGTTAGAGCTATCGTAGGATTTTTTTTCTTTGTTTCATTATGTGTATCTACTCCTATAGGTGATTCCTTAGTAGTGGATCGAGTTTATAGATCATGTGTTGTCACTATTCAAGATTTTGATACTCAGCTTGATCTTATTATATTAGATATGGTAGATTTTGATGTAATTATGGGCATGGACTTGTTATCCCCCTTTCATGTTGTTTTGGATTATTTCTCTAAGACCGTTAAGTTAACTATAACTGGTATACCCTCGATTATGTGGAACGGATCTTTTATCCACACACAGGTAAGGATTATTTCTTATGTTAGGTCTAGGACACTTATATCAAGAGGTTCTAAGTCTTATCTCGCTTATATTCATAATGTTAGTGCGAAGTCCTTCTCTTTACTTTGTTCCTGCAGTTTGTGACTTTCCTGATACTTTTTCTATCAATCCACCTGATCTTCCTCCTGAGTGCAATATTGAGTTTATTATTGATCCTGATCCAAGCACCCAACCTATTTCTATAATGTCATACCATATGGCCCTTATCGAGCTTAAGAATCTAAATTCTTATTTTTAGGATCTTTTGGGTAAGGGTTTTATTAGGTAGAGTGTGTTTCCTTGGGGTGCTTTTATCTCGTACGTGAATAAAAAGAATGGTTCCTTTCATATGTATATTTGCTACAAGCTACTTAATAAGAAAATAGTAAAGAATAGATATCATATGCGTTACATTGATGACTTATTTGACTAGCTTCAGGGAGCAGCGGTGTTTTATAAGATTGACTTGAGATTAGGTTACCATTATTTGAGGATTCATGTTGAGGACATCCCAAAGACATCCTTCAGGACTCGTTATGGCCATTATGAGGTCCTGGTAATGTCTTCTGGGTTGAACAATGCCCCAGTCACATTTATGGATTTGATAAAATGTATGATCAACCTTTATTTGAACTCCTTCATAATTATGTTCATTAAAGACATTCTTGTGTATTTAAGGGGTAGGTAGGATCACACGCAGGATTTAAGAATTGTGCTTCAGACTTTGAGAGATCATAGGCTTTTTACCAAATTCTCAAAGTATATGTTCTATCTCAAGTCAGTGATATTCCTAGGACACATGGTCTCTAAGGATGGGAATATGGTGAACCCAGTGAAGATTGAGACTATTCATGATTGGAATAGGCCTACATCTTCATCTAAGGTTTGCAGCTTCATTGGTTTGGTTGATTACTATAGGCGGTTTGTCAAGAGGTTCATTACTATTATAACAGCAATGAACAAATTAACCCAAAAAGAGGTTCCTTTCTAGTTATATGAAGAGTATGAATTGAGATTTTAGAGGATTAAGTATCTTCTCACTTCATCTCCAATATTGTTTCTTCCAATTAAAAAAGAGGTATTTATCCTATATTATGATGTTTTTGGTGTTGGGTTGGTTTGTGTTTTGATGTAGTAGGGTAGAGTTATTACTTATTCATTGAGGCAGCAGAAAGTGCATGAAGGATACTACCCACTCATGATTCAGAGTTGGCGGCGATAGTTTTTGCGCATAAGATTTAGTGGCATTATCTATATGGCATGAATTATGAAATCAACACCGATCATTATAGTCTTCGATGTCTTATAACTCAGAGAGAGCTTAATTATAGATAGCACAGATAGAAGATTATGACATCTTTATTCTATACCATCTAAGCAAGGAAATCATGGTGGCAAGTGCCTTGAGCCATAAGTCGGTGAGTATGGGTAGTATGGCCTCTATTTTAGTTTCTAAGAGGCCATTGTCATGGGATATCCAGTCCTCAATCAACTTGATATTGTGACTTGACATTTTAGATTCTAGGAGGATCCTTGTTAGGTTTGAGGCAATGTCTACCTTGTTTGAGAAGATTTAGAGTCGCCAGTTTAAGGATAAAGGATTTTATGTCATCTGTGATCAGGTATTGAGTGGTGAGTCCAAGCGATACCATGAATGTGGAGGGTATTTGAGGTATGATAGGCAAATTAATTTTCCAAGGGTTGGTGACTTGATTTAGTCACTATTGTGTGAGGTTCACAGCTTCAGATACTCAATTAACCCTAGGATAGCTAAGATGTATCGGGATTTGAGGCAGTAATATTGGTGGAGTGGCATGAAGAAAGATATGGTAACTTTGTAGCTCGTTCCCTATGTTGCCAGCAGGTAAAGGATGGGCATCAAAAGCCTAGTTTTCTAATTTAGAGATTACCCATTTTCGAGTAGAAGTGGAGTGGATCACCATGTACTTTGTTAATGGATTGCCTCACACTTTCCATGATTCTGAAAGCATTTTATTCATTATAGATCCATTGACCAAATCAGCATATTTCATACCTATTAAGATTTCATTCAGTGTTGAGAGGTTAGTCCATATTTATTTTCATGAGATAGTTTGCCTGCATAGAGTGCCTAGATCTATTATTTTAGATTGGGGCTCGATATTCACTTATAGCTTCTGGAGAGATTTTTAGGAGGAGTTAGGTACTTAGATGGATATAAGCAGTGCTTTTTACCCTCAGATCAACGGGTAGCGGAGTGGACTATTCAGGTTTTTGAGGATATCCTCCAAGCAAGTGTTATGGATATTGGAGGTCAGTGAAAGCAGTACTTAGATTTGGAGGAGTTTGCATATAATAATAGCTACTATTCAAGTATTGAGATGGCACCCTTTGAGGAACTATATAGTAGGCATTATCGATCTCTATTCAGATGGTTTGGGACCTCCAATGTTTGACCCCGTGGTACTGACTTGCTTCAGGAGTCATTGGATAGAGTCAGGGATCGATATGGGTGTCATACTTGGCATTGGAATAGGCTGGGAGGCTGGCAACATTGGACATAATTTCTTACTATTCCATCATATTTAATTTTGGGATTAATTATATTATGTTTTGGAACATCTTTAGTTATGGTCTAGTTTATGGCCTTATTTTTATATGATTCGGTATGATTGAATTATTGGTATGCGATGGTTGGACTAGGTTGGGTCGATCACTGTTCTGATCTATTCCTAGAGTCTTTATGTTTGCAGTTACACTACTTTGTTACATGCTTAAAATTCAGCCAACTCAGGGAAGGCGGCTGGAGGTTGGGTTAGGTAACGGGAGTGGTTGTCTGGTCCCGGTCGGACGTAGGACGTCCATTACGACAAGGCTCCAGGGGGTTATGTCAAGTTGGTATCAGATCCTAGGTTCGTGGTTAATTGGCAGTCCATAAAGCCGTGTCAAGTAGAGTATCTTTTAGGGGTGTGTAGCCTCCACACTCATAAGGGAAAGGCTACATGGCATTTAGAAATATTTCACTTTCTTGGTATACTATTTTTAAGATTGGAGTCTCTATCATAGAATCTTCTCTAATCCTTGTTTGTTTGTCTTTCAAATCATGCCTCATAGATCTGAAACATAAGGAAATTCTTCTATCCCATCTAGGGATAATGTTGAAGGGGTGCATCCTACTTCTAGGGTTCATCTTTGATCTCACAGTCATATCCCTGATAGTTCTAAAGTTCCACTGATTTCTACTAGTCCTCCTCAAGGCGAGGTGACTAATGTAGAATTCCATCAGTCTATTCATGCTATTGCTAAACTGGCTCCTGCTCAGGCTGAGCGGGATGTGTCTGGTGCTTTATCTGTTGAGGCCACAAGGGTTGGTCAATTTATAAAGATAAGTCCTCCTACTTTTTCTGGAATGAAAGTGGAGGGGGATTCACAGGGCTTCTTGGATGAGATGAAAAAGATATTTCAGGTGATGTAGGCCACTAATATGGAAGGGGTAAAATTTACAGCTTATTAGCTCAAATACGTTGCATATCAGTGGTATGAAAAGTGAGATAGGGATAGAGGAGATGTGAAGGAGTCATCCTTATGGTATGCCTTCTTTGGTGCTTTTCTGGATTGTTTCTTTCCCCAAGAATTGAGGAAAGCAAATATGGAGGAGTTTGTGAACCTCAAGCAAGGGAGGATGTCTGTCAAGGAATATGCCATGAAGTTTCACCAATTGTCAAGGCATGCTCCTGATTTGGTGGCTGACATGCGGGCTAGAATAAGGAAGTTTACTTTTGGGTTGAATCGGGATCTAATTTTAGAGACCAAGACTACCTTGTTGATTAAGGATATGGACATATCTAGGTTGACTATTCATATGCAGCAGGTAGAGGATGAAAAGAGAAAGTAGGCAGAGTTTAGAGATAGGTGGGTTAAGAAAAATAGGTTTTTTTACAAGAGATGTGATCAGTCTCAGTATGGTCAGGATGGTGGCAAATGGCAAAAAATGAAGTGGAGGAGTTCTGGTTCTTACTTTTCTTCTAGTGCTCCTAATCAGTCGGGCGACAGGCGTTATCATGGTGGTTACTATTTTTGGGCTCCGGGTGCCCAATCTTAAGCAAACGGAGGTCAGTCAGTTTCTTTATGCCCTCCTTGTCAGTTTTGTGGTCGTCCTCATTGGGATTATTACAAAGAAGGAAAGGACAAATGCTTTAAGTATGTCCAAGCAGGCCATTAGCTCAGGGATTGTCCAGTTAATAAGGTTGCTACAGGAGCGAATAAGATTTATATGGCTTCATCTTCTGCTCCTACACCTTGTGGAGTGGCATCTGCTTTTGTTACTGCTCTTAGTTCTAGTATAGGTCGGAAAAGGTTGTATGCTTTTGCGTCTCGACAGAAATCTGAGGCATCACCTAATGTCATTACTAATACATCACAACTTCTCTCTCATGATGTATATTATTTTCTTGATTTACGGTCCACTCTCTCCTATGTGACTCCTTATCTGGCTGTATCATTTGGTTTCAATCCAGAAGTTATTTTAGATCCATTTTCTATTTCTACCCCAGTAGGTAACTCGGTTATTTTTAAGACAGTCTATAGGGGGTATGGTATCTGTTGGTGGCAAGCAGAACTTGGTGGATCTGTTTGAGTTGGATCTAGTGGATTTTGATTTTATTCCGGGATGGATTGGTTACACTCTTGTTACGTGTCTTTGGATTGTCGGACCCGTAGGGTTATCTTTAGGTTCCCTGGTGAGCCAGTTATAGAATGGGAGGGTGTTTTTTTAGCTCCTAAGGGGAGGTTTATTTCTTATCTTACTGCTCGGAGGTTGATCTCAAAAGGTTTTCTTTATCACATGGTCCAGGTTAATGATTCTAACTTGGAAGGTCCTTTATTTCAATTAGTTCCTACGGTTAATAAGTTTCCAGAGGTCTTTTCGGATGATCTTCCTGGTGTTCCTTCGGATAGACAAATAGATTTTGTCATTGATCTAATTCCGAACACTTGTCAAATTTCTATTCCTCTATATAGAATGGATCCAGTTGATTTGAGAGAACTCAAGGAGTAACTTAAGGATCTTCTGGATAAGGGGTTTATTTATTCTAGTGTATCTCCTTAGGGTGCACCGATGTTGTTTGTGTGTAATAACGATGGTTCCCTTCGAATGTGCATTGACTATAGGCAGCTGAACAAGGTGACGGTCAAGAACAAGTATCCTCTTCCAAGGATAGATGATATTTTCAACTAGTTACAAAGTGCCAATTTCTTTTCTAAGATAGATCTTCGTTCAAGGTATAATCAGCTAAAGATTAGGGAGGTGGACATCCCTAAGATAGCTTTTTATACTCTGTATGGGCATTTTGAGTTCTTAGTGATGTCATTTTGGTTTACTAATGCTCTGGCGGTATTTATGGATCTGATGAATAAGTTTTTCGTCAGTATTTGGATCTCTTCGTCATTGTGTTTATTGATGACATTTTGGCTTATTTAAAGAGTGACATGGATCATGCTAATCACCTCTATGTGGTGTTACAGATCTTAAAGGAACAGTAGTTGTATGCCAAGTTATCCAAGTGTGAGTTTTGGTTGAACGTTGTAACTTTCTTTAGTCATATTATTTCTAGTGAAGGGATCATGGTGGATCCGTAGAAGGTTGTTGTGGTGAAGAGGTTTCCTATACCTATGACTCCATCCGACATTTGGAGCTTCTTGGGTTTAGTTGGGTATTATAGGTGGTTTATGGAAAGATTTTTGTCGATAGTTTCTCATTTAACTAAGTTAATGTAGATGAAGGTTAAGTTTTCTTGGTCAGATGCTTGTGAAGGGAGTTTCAAGAAATTGAAGGATAAGTTAACTTTGTCTTTTATTTTGACTTTATCGGAAGGCAATGACGGGTTCGTGATTTACTGTGATGCATCTCGGGTAAGGCTTGGTTATGTGTTGATGCATCATGGGAAGATGATTGCCTATGCTTCCAGGTAGTTAAAGGTACATGAGATGAACTATCCTACTCATGATTTGGAGTTGCTAGCAGTTGTGTTTGCTTTGAAAATATGGTGGCATTATTTGTATGGTGTTCACATAGATATCTTTACTGATCATAAGAGTTTACAGTATGTGTTCACTCAGAAAGATTTTAATCTTAGGCAGAGAAGATGGCTTGAGATTCTCAAAGATTATGATATAAGTCTTCACAATCACCCAGGTAAGGCTAATGTGGTTGTTGATGCTTTTATCATGTTATCCATGGGGATTTCGCCTCATATGGAGGAAGGAAAGTAGGAATTAGTGAAGGATATTCACCGCTTGGCTAATCTTGGAGTTCACCTCTTGGACTCCAAGGATGGTGGTGTGGTGGTGCAAAAATTGGTTCGATCGTCTCTTGGTTCGGAGATCAAGGAAAAAAAGTATTGGATCCTATCTTGATGAAAATCAAGAGTGGCGTTGGAGGGAAAAAGTAATGGTGTTTGAGATCAGTGGTGATGGTACTTTATGGTACCAAGGAAGGTTATATGTTCCTGATGTCAACGAGTTACGATAAAGAGTTTTGGCTGAGGCGCATGAGTCACGCTATGTTGTTCATCCCGGATCGATTAAGATGAATAATGATCTCAAGGAGATCTATTAGTATAATGGCATGAAGAGGGATGAGGTTAATTTTGTAGCCAAGTGCATGGTATATGAATAGGTTAAGGTTGAGCACATAAGGCCAGAAGGGTTGCATCAAGAAATTGATTTGCCCGAGTGAAAATGGAAAGTGATCAATATGGACTTCGTTACCAGTCATCCTTGGTCTTGGAGCCAACATGATTTGATTTGAGTCATCGTGGATAGGATGACTAAGTCTGCGCACTTTTTGCCAGTGAGAACTACCTTTTCATCGGAGGACTATGCAAAGTTGTATGTTTAGGAGATTGTGAAGCTACATAGGGTGCCTATTTCAATTATTTCTGATTGTGGCACGCATTTTACATCTTATTTTTGGCGGTCTTTTTAGAGAGGGTTGGGGACCACGGTGAGTCTGATTACTTCTTTTTATCTACAGATGGATGGTCAAGCGGAGAGAACTATTTAGATATTGGAGGATATGCTTCGGGCCTGTGTGATTGATTATGGTGGCAATTGGGTTGAGCATCTACCTTTAGTGGAGTTTGCTTACAACAATAGCTATCATTCTAGTATTGGTATGGCCCCTTTTGAGGCATTGTATAGTAGGAGGTGTAGATCTCCTATTGGTTGGTTTGATCTTGGTGAGGCAGACATATTTGGTATTGACTTGGTTTACCAAGCTATAGAGAAGGTGAAGGTGATTCGAGATAGGCTTAAGGTTGCCTAAAGTCACCAAAATTCCTATGCGGCTGTTAGGCATAAAGACTTGGAGGTTGAGGTTGGGGATAAGGTTCTCCTCAAGGTATTTCCCATGAAGGGAGTAGTGCGGTTTGGCAAGAAGGGTAAGCTTAGTCCCCGATATGTGGGTCCTTATGAGATTTTGTGGAAAATTGGTAATATTGCTTATGAGCTGGAGTTTCCTTCTCGCTTGAGTTTGGTTCATCCAGTCTTTCATGTTTCCATGTTGAGGAAGTACATTGGTGATCTTTCTTCGATTGTTCCTTAGGAAGAATTGGGTGTCACGAATTCTTTATCTTATGAAGAAGTCCTGATTAAGATCTTGGATAGGCAGGTTCTTTAGTTGCAGACCAAGGATATGGCTTGGGTTAAGGTTCTTTGGCATAACCATAATCTGGAAGAAGCTACTTGGGAAATGGAAGAGGAAATAAAGTCCAAATATCCGCATTTGTTTTATGCAACAGAGATTCGTGCGGAAGGTATGTGTCTTCAATACATCTTAGTTTTCAGAGTTTGTTAAAGGAAAGATTTATATCCTTGCCTCTTTGCTTTCGAACCTTGTTAAAGATTGGGAATAGGTTTGATAATATAATTCAAATGACTCTAGGATGTGGTTACCCCTACCTTGTCTGTCATTCCTGATGAATATTCCTATTGGGGGAAACTGAAATACCCTAGTTACGGATTATTTGGTTCCGTAACTTAATCTTAGACTTGGTTGCTTAGGTTGGATCTGAGTACGAGTGGCTTACCACGAGCCACAAGCCAGGGTATGAATCTTACCAGGGACTCATGTTGTAGGCAGTGTCCAATCCCCCCGGTATTTTATTCTGCTAGGGATATGGGTCATGGATACGGATTATATATTGTGGTTACGACTTTGTTGGATGAGTCGTATATTGGATAGTGTTTGGTCCAAGGGTGGAGGTTCAGGATATGAGTGGTGGATACTGATCGTATTAGAGGGTACGACTCATGTGGTCAGTCGTATCCCTGCGGCAGGATTTTTGGTGCAACTTATGTAGGGGTATTCTGGATATTTTCCCACTTATCCTAATAGGGTCCCACGACTTCTAACCTACTTGGGAGGTTATTTACCCTATTATTCTATTCATTAATACTTAGAAACTCTTCCTAAAAACTCCATAATTCTCTCAAGAGATTTTGGGCAAGGGGATCTAGGGTTTCAACTAAAGGATATATTTCGGGCTTGTCTTGGTGATTTCTTTCCGTTATCATCTTGATTTAAGGCATGTTCTCCTCTCTCATTGTTAATTTTACTTAAAGGCATGGTTTATATGAATGTTTTTATGGTCTTACTATTACATGATTTTAGCTTTCAAATATGATTTGGGGGTTTTAATATTAAATGGTTGGTTATGGTTTCCCATGATTTTAATTATGCTTTTATATGCATTAATAAGTTTTTTGGATAATTGGATTGAATGGGAATGGTTTGTTGATAATTGGAATTGATCTTGGTCATATTACGCCCCTAATGTGTTTGACAAAATGCTTATAAAGATATGTTCATTGCATTGACTTCTTTTAATGGAACTCTTGCATGTTTTAAACTTGGTAAAGGAATTATGCATGGTTTAAATAGTTTGGAAAGGCGAATTGGTTATGCTTGTGGGGAACTTGAAAGTCTCTAAGACGCCCAAATTACACCTCTCTTACAAGAGAGTGAGCGGTCGTTGTCAAATATATAACTCAACTAGGTTGGGGTCGAATCCCACAGGGAATATGGTTCTGATTAAGTTGTATGCAGATTAGTTGACTTTTAATCATTCATTTCCATAAAATAAATAGAGGGGATTTGATTCAGTTCACAAATTAATGGTTTTCGTTTAACAAGATGAAATATGTGTAGTAGTATTCAAATTCAGAGAAATAGCAAGCTAGGGTTATGTCCACCTTGTAGTTTTCAATACTTTCTAACTATGGGCTTCACGAATTTATACATGCATCGTGCTTACAGAGAAATGTATTGTATTTAATAACATAATCCTAGTGTTTCTCAACCATCAAGGACTAATTCACTTTAGTTCTCTCGAATCAAAAGCGTTTACCAAAAACAATACGAAATCTTCAAGTAGTTAATCCTGTTAAGGCATTAACATATGAAATAGGGGTTGGGAATCCTATTTTCTTGTCACTATTCTCTTTTCTGAACATCAACCTTTCTTTCGAACAAGTTGTGTTTTAAGGCATATCCTCTATGTTTGCAACCACGAGAATTCAAGATAAGCAAAGAGAGTATAATGTAAACAAATCAATGCATAATGAATTCAAAATCCAAAGTAATAGATAGTATGCTACAAGGCTTCCATAACCCTAACTAATAAACTTAGATACTCATGAATAAAACGAAAAGGATCATAAATATATTCATCATACCAAAAACTAGAAGACGATCTTGCTGTGCGAATAGTGAAAATAAGAGAGAAGAAATGTTCTCTCTCTCCCCCCAAGCTAAGCCTCCGCTCTCCTTTCAAAAACTATTACAGAATAATTCAATAATGAATAAAATTCAGCATTAAGCCTTTTAATAATCTTTTCTCTCATAATTGCCTTCTAAGTCCCTGAACTAATTATAAATGACAAACTAGTCTTGGACATAGTTTCTAGGTGCCACATTTGGTCCAGACTGCTACTCTCTCTTGAGTCATATGAAATCCACATTCCATAGTCTTATTATGTCTTCATCTACCTCATTAATACCTGAAATCATTCTAATCACATCGGTTAGCTCAATTACATAGAAGTAGAGTAAAAATATAAGAAACTAGGCACTTTGTTCTCTAAACTTAGCTAAAATATGGATAAGTTATGGTTCTTAGGCGTATAAATACACCCAAGATCAGTCTCCCAAGTGATTTAATATGGTAAATGGAAAGGCACTTGAAAGTCCCCTTAAACATATAAATGGTTAGCTATGGATAATACTTCCAAGTAAGGGTTGGTATGACGATACCAATATTAACTACATTGGTTAATAAATGGATAATGGTTTGGTTATTTGGAAACTAGTTTTAATTGGACAATAATGGCAGGATATGTAGCAAAGCCGTGAAAGGTGGCGGTCCCGGGAGGACCAAAATTGGAAACACATATTTGCCGATATAAGGTTGGTCTTGGTGACCACGTGCATTATGTCACACTTTATTTTGTGGATTCACTAGTCATCCCATGGGATAATTTCCTAGTCGTGTGGCTATACACACTAAGGACCTTTCAGCAGGGAGAGCTTGACCCATATAGCCCGTGGGTGGTTTTGGACCGCAAAGCTACACAACCCAGGTAAAGGTTTTAAAGGCATGCTAAACCCGGTCCTTTTTTCCCAACATGATTATATATATGTTTGGTTATATTCATATGGATACTTTTACATGGTTTTATAAATGGCATTATTTATCCTTACCCTGAGTTCATCCTAGCAGTCACTCGCTAACCCTATCTACTGGTAGTTGTATACCCACGCTATACAGGAACTAGCCATTCTATTCCTCCTATGTAGTGATTGACATGGAATCAGCATTTGGACTGAAGTGGTGAGATTTCATCCTTTAGTAAGGCATCATTTTATGTAATGGATATTTCTAGACATTTTTGTTTTATTTTGGATGTTGGTTTTGGCTATGGTTGGGGAAGGCTGGCAACATCGGACATAATTTCTCACTGTTCCATCATGTTTCATTTTGGGATTAATTATATTATGTTTTGGAACATCTTTGGTTATGGCCTGGTTTATGGCCTTGTTTTGGTATGGTCCGGTATGGTTGGATTATTGGTACGGGATGGTTGGACTCGGTTGGGTCAGTCACGGTTGTGATCTATTCCCAGAGTCTTTATGTAAGTAGTTACCCTACTTTATTACATGCTCAAAATTCAGCCAACTAAGGGCAAGTGGCTGGAGGTTGGGTTGGGTAATATGGGTGGTCTCCGATCCCAGTCGGACTTGGGATACCCATTACAATAAGGGACCAGGACAGGTCATGTCAAATAATTTGAGGCATTCTCGGATGTTGTTACTGGTATGTTACAGCTCTTTTTCTGTGATATTTATTGTTTGCTTGATTCGAGTTTTACCCTATATTATATGACCCCTTATGTGGATGTGGATTTTTTATTTTTGTCCTGAAAATATTTTTGACCCTTTTTATGTTTCTACTCTGATGGGTGATTCTGTAGTTTCTAGAAAGATCTATAGGGGTTGTGTGATGTCCATCTTTCATAGGGAGACACTAGTGTAATTAATAGAGTTCGATGTGGTGGATTTCGATGTTATATTGGGGATGGATTAGATTTATTCATGCTATGCTTATGTGGATTATAGGACCCAAAAGGTCAACTTTTATTTCCCTAACGAACCGACATTAGAATGGGATGGGAGTTCCTTATTACCCAAAGGGAGGTTTATCTTTTATCTTAGAGCTCAGGAAATAATATCAAAGGGGTGTCTATATCATCTAAATTGGGTTAAGGATTCTAACTTTAAAGGTCCTTCTTTGAAATTTGCCCCTATGGTAAATGAATTTCATGAAGAGTTTCCCAATGATCTACCTAAAATTCCACCTGATAGGGAAATAGATTTTTAGATTGATCGTCTACCAGATACCAGTCCCATTTCTATTATTCCTTATAGGATGGCTCCAAAAAATTAATGGAGCTAAAGGAGCAATTAAAGGATTTTTTTATAAGTGTTTCATTCGTCCTAGTGTCTTTCTATGGGATTCTCCTATGTTTTTCATTCAAAAGTAGGATGGGTCTCTTCGAATGTGTATAGACTATCGTCAGTTAAATAAGGTGATGGTGGAAAATAAGTGTCCTCTTCCTAGGATTGATGATCTTCTTGACAAACTTCAGAGTAATAGGTGTTTCTTTAAGATTGATCTTCGTTTGGGCTATCATAATTTTAAAATTAGGGTGGTTGATATTCCTAAGACTACTTTTCAAACCCGGTATGGTAACTATAAGTTTTTTATTATGTCATTTGGGTTGACTAATGCTCTAGCTGCTTTCATGTATCTTATGAATCGGATATTTAGGTAGTTTCTAGATATTTTTTTTTATAACCTTCATTGATGACATCTTGGTGTACTCCAAAAGTGAGAAGGATCATGCCAATCACCTATAAATTGTATTGTAGGCTCTTAAGAACCAGAAATTATATGAAAATTTTTATAGGTGTGAGTTTTGTCTGAATGTTGTGACTTTTATGGGGAATGTTATTTTTGGTGAAGGGATCGAGGTGGATCCACAAGAAGTTGAGGCAGTTAAAAGGTGGCCTAGACCCATGAAATCTAACTGACATTAGGAGCTTCTTAGGTTTGGTTGGGTATTATAGGAGGTATATGGAAAGTTTCTCTTCTATTGATGTTTTGCTGACTAAGTTAACTCATAAGAAGGTTAATTTTTTGTCGTATGATTCTTATGAAGGTAGTTTTAAGAAATTGAAGGATAGGTTGGCTTCTGTGCCAGTTAAGACCCTACCTGAGGGTACTGATGAGTTTGTTGTGTATTGTGATGTGTCTTATGTGGGACTGGGTTTTTTTTATTCAACATGGTAAGTTAGTGGCCTATGCTTCTAGGTAGCTTAAGGTTCGTGAGAGGAATTATCTAACTCACGATCAAAAGTTAGTGGTTGTGGTCTTTGCATTAAAGATCTAGCGTCATTAACTGTATAGGGTGCATATGGATATCTATTTAAGTCATAAGAGCTTGCAGTATATGTTAAGCAAAAAGAATTGAATTTTAGGTAGAGGTGGTATCTTGAATTGCTTAAGGATTATGATATGAGTTTGCACTACCATCCAGGTAAAGCTAATTTTGTTGTAAATGCTCTTAGCAGATTGTTTATGGGGAGTTTATCCCACATTAATGAGGAGAAAAAGGGGTTGGTGAAGGATATTCATAGCTTGGCTAACTTGAGAGTTTGTGTTTGGGACTCTGAGGATGGGGGAGTAATTATTTAGGAAGTAGTCAAATCATCTCTTAGTGCTATGGTGAACAAGAAGTAGGCTTTGGATCCCATACTTATGCAGAATAAGGATGATGTGGGTCAACAAAAGGTTATGGATTTTGAGATTAGGGAAGATGGAATCTTGAGGTATCAAGGTAGGTTGTGTATTCCTTATGTTGATAGGCTGCGGGAAAGGATTTAGACTGAGGCTCATGAGTCCAGCTATATAGTTCATATGGGTTCAACTAAGATGTATCATGATTTGAAGGAAATCTACTAGTGGAACAATATGAAGATAGATGTGGAAAATTTTGTTGCCAAATGTATGGTTTGTCAGCAAGTTAAGGTGAAGCATTTGAAACCTGGTGGCATATCTTAAGAGATAGAGGTACCCATGGAAAAGTGGGAGATTATCAATATGGATTTCCTTATGGGTCTTCTGCGGTCTCGCAATCAGTATGATTCTATTTGGGTCATTGTGGATAGGATGACTAAATCTGCTCTTTTGCCTATAAGGACTAACCACTCCGAAAAAGGTTATGGTAAGTTGTTCATTCATGAGATTGTGAAGTTGCATGATGCGTCCGTGTCCATCATTTTAGATCATGGTACATAATTTTCATCTCACTTTTGGTGTTGATTTTAGAAAGTTTTGGGCACTCCAGTGAACGTTAGCACTGCTTTCCACCCTCAAATAGATGGACAAGCGGAGTAGTCAATTCAGACTTTGGAGGATATGCTAAGGGCCTATGTGATTGATTTTAAAAATAGTTGGGTGGACCATTTTCCTCTTATTGAGTTCGCGTACAACAACACCTATCATTCTAGCATTTAGATGGTTCCTTTTAAGGATCTTTAAGGTAGGAGGTGTAGATATCCTATTGGATGGTTTGAGGTTGGTGAGACTAGATTGTTTGGTCATGACTTGGTTTACTAAGATACGGAGAGGGTGAAGGTAATTAGAGAAAGACTTAAGACTTCTCAAAGTCACAAAAAATCTTATGTAGATGTGAGACGAAGGGAGTTGGAGTATGAAGTAAGTGATTGGGTATTCTTAAAGGTATCTCCTATGAAAGGACTCATGAGGTTTGGGGAGACGGAAATCTCAGTCCCCATTACATTAGACCATACCAGATTGTAAGAAGAGCTGGGAATGTGGCATATGACTTAGATTTTCCAGAAAGTTTGTCTTCTATTAATCATGTTTTCCATGTGTCGATGCTAAAAAGTGTGTGGGTGACCCCTCTTTAATAGTGCATATTAAGGATGTTGGTGTTATAGACTCTTTATCTTATGAGAAAATCCCAATTGAAATATTGGATAAGCAAGTTCGTAGATTGAGGACTAAGAATGTATCTTCGGTGAAGGTTCTTTGGTGAAATCAAAAGGTAGAAGAAGCTACATGGGAAGCTGAGGAAGATATAAAGGCCAAATACCCATTCTTGTTCCCCGGGTTGGATGAAAGTTCTTAAGGTATGAGTTTCATTTTCCTCTACCCACTTTTCTAGTTTGTCATTTAGTTCTGATGTATTATTGCTATTCTCGTACTAAAAGTGTCCTAACTCATCATTCGGGGATGAATGATCCTAAGAGGGATAATGTGAGACCCCTTAAAACTTTGATGATTTTATTTTTGACCATCCCATATGCGTAATGTCAATTTTTGACTTGAATTATGTTTAGGTATGTTAAAAGGGTGTTTTTGGAAAGTTATGGATTTTTTTGGAAGGGGTTTAGGGTCATTTTGGGACCCGGAGGTAGAAAGCCTCTACAATAAGGCCAAATCACGGAGGTTAACCTCCACGATATTGGTGTGGCACGGAGGCTAACCTCAGCAATATTGACGTGCCACACCGCTGTTTTAAATTCATCTAGGTTTTGTTTTTTTCACTTAGGGTGAGGGGATTTTTTGTTTTTTTACCCCTTGTACGACATTTAAACATAAAATACACCATTTTTCCATCTGTTTTAAGGATCAAAGAACATTCTCTTCTTCTTTAACACTTAAACCAAGAAACTCCAAGGGTTTCACAAAGGATTCACCATTCAAGCTCTGAACTCGAAATTGTTTTCAATTCCTTGTGTATTTCAGGCATGTTTCTCTTTCCTTAACTTTAATTTTACACTTCATCATTAATTGAATGGATCTTCATGTGATTTAATTGTGGTTTGAAATTGAGTTAAGGGTTTTTGGTTGTTACTGATTAAATTACTTGTCCCATGTTCTGATTTGATTATTCATGCTTTAAATTAATGTTTTGGGGACTAAATTGGTGCATTGTTTAAATGATTGGAATGGAGGACATAGGTTTCCCTAAATTGGAGGAATTTTTTCTTAGAATTGGCAGTAACCTAAACCCACTTTATAATCTTGATTTTAAATATGGATAATTGCATAGTTTAACTTAGTTTGAACCCATTACATTGCATTAATGGATAAATGGATTTGAATATGATTTTGGATGGCCTTGGTTTTGGATTTTAAATGGAACTTGGGAGTCCAATTTGGTTATGTGAATTTGGTTTGGCATAATCAAATAAACTTACAAGCATATTGGTATGACGATTCCTAGTAATAAATCGTAATACCCTAGGTTTTTTGCCTCTAAAAATTTCTTGATATTACCATCAATACCTAGGAAATGACTCATTTAACGAGTCGTTATCACTCGTCACAAGTTGTAGTGTCCTAATCGTAGTCATAACAGTAAGTTTACCTGATGTTTTGTCTTGATCAGGACTAAGACCCCAAGATTCATAAGATTTGGTCACGAGTCGTAGGGTGTGACTCATGACCATAACAGTAGGATTTCATGTTTGGGACCTTGGGATATGAGTCTTAGTAACGACTCGTGACCAGTGACCATAATTTATTGCGAGACTCGTAGCGACTGGGAGCTATATTTTCTACATATTTTTGTAAAGGGAAAATTGGTCTTTTCCCTTAGTTTGCACTTCTTCCACAACTTAAAACCTCTATTTTGGCCTTATTATAATCTTTTAGCATAGCATAAACATCAATCTCTCTTCTCTAAATCCCCAATCAAGAATAAGTTAGGGTTCTGAGGAATTAAGCACCTAGGGTTCAAATTGAGGTTTCTTCTCCAAATTTCTTGGTTTCTTCAGGCATGTATCTCTTCCCTAACTAGGTTTTTTGTAAAGTCATGTTCTTAATAATTGTTTATATGATTTCAAATTATCGTTATTGAATGATGGGTTGAGGGTCTTTGGATGATTGTGAATTGAATTTGATTTCCATAGTTTAAATGCATTAATCATGCTTTACTTGTTTAATTTTTAAACTAATTGGATGCATGGGCATGGTGGATGGGATGGGAGTCCTAGATTCCCCTAAGTTTATTCATTTTTTATTGGAATTAGTATTAACCTCAGCCCAATTTATGAAATTGGTTTTAAACATAGTTATATGAAGAATCTAACTTGCTTCTTAGAACCTTGCATTGCATGAAAGGTTAATGGAATATTTAAAAAGGGGTTTTGAAAGGCTTTGATGGCTCTGGATTGGTTTCTAAATTGAAACTTTGGAATAAATTTGTCTAATTGGTTTTGGTATGGTATAATTCAATAAACTTGCAAAAATAATTACTCGGTATGACGATACCAACGGTAAATGCCTAAATGGATGACTCCTTGGTTAAATGGATGGGTTATGTGAAAATATTTTAATTGGGCTTAAAGCGGGCAATGTAGCTTGTCGTGGAAGGTAGAGGTCTCGAGGTGGCCAATACTGGAAACCACATTTGTCGGCATAGTGGTCTATATTACAATATGCATAGATTACACTCTATATATATTTTTTGGAATGGCTGGGGTCATGGATTCCCTTTCCCTTCCTCGAATATTTCCTGGTTCGTGCAGCTAACACGCACTAGGATCCTTTCAGTAGAGAGAGTTGAATCTGTATAGCCCGTGGGTGCCCTTAGAACGGTTAGAGCTACACATCTAGGCTAATTATTTAAATCTCATACTTAAACCCTGTACCTTATCTCGACATCTTATATATATGTGTATGTATGTATGTGAACATATACATTGAGATTGGTTTTATTTTGGAAAATGGCATTATTGTATCCCTTTCCTGAGTTAAATGCTAGCGCTCACCCCGCTAACCGTTCCCAGATGCTACATTATTTAATAATGTAGGGTCCTAGGGTTTTTCTATTTACTTGTGCAGTGTTAGGTGATTCTGGTTCGTTCGTTGGTCAGCTTGGAAGTGGTGATCTTCCATTATCCGGAAGGCCTATCATTTCATAGTTTCTTTCATTCATGTTTTAGACTACCTCTTGGATTCCTTTTTGGCTACAGCCAAGGGCATGTCTCGTCTTAGGTTGATATTCGGTTGTTAGAGGCTTTTGCAGACAAGTGTAGGTGGTTAACTATTGTTGATTCTTGGAACCTTTATATTGGTTTATCTATCTTTTATATTACTATTTAGTTGTTTACGCTATTAAGACTTATTGTGTTTGGATTGCTAGGCAAAGAGAGTGGTCTCCAGCCCTCGATCAGATCGAAATACCCATTATAATCAGGCCCTAGTTTGGGTCTTGACAATATTTTTATCAGAGCATAAGTTCAGGATCTTTGGGTGTTAACAAATCTGAGTCAAGTATAGTTTTTTTATGGGTTTGTAGCGCACCACATTTATAAGAATGAGGCTACAAGGCATTTAGGAATATTTCCCTTTCTTGTTTTCTATATCGGGATATAGAGTCAAGTATCAAGAATTCTCTCTCTAACTCCCAGTTTGCTTATATTCTAGACCATGCCTCCTCGAAGATCTGACGGTCGCAGAAACTATGTTGGGACCTCTATCCTACATAAGGATAATGTAGAGTGGACTCATCTTATTTATGAAGTGCAGACCCATCCAGGGTCCCTGCTCCTGATTGTGCTGCTCCACTTGGGATACCATCGGTCCCCACTAGTCCTTCCTCGGCTGGTGACACTCATGCTCAGTCACCTTAGGGGGATATCTCTAATGTGGAGTTCTATTAGTCTATTTATCTTCTTACCTAATTAGTGAACCTTCAGTCTGGTACTATTGGTTCTGTTGTGATTTCATCTGAGGTTACTCAGGTTGGTCAATTCATAAGTTTGAATCCCCTAACCTTTACTAGCTCTAAGATTAAGGAGGATCCCTAAGTGTTCATTGATGAGATAGAGAAAATATTTAGAGTGATGCATGTTACTGGTATGGAGGGTGTGGAATATATTGCTTATTAGTTGAATGATAGGGCATATTAGTTGTATGAAAAGTGGGAGCAGTTGAAGGGTGATGATGTTGAGCCGACATTTTGGGTTGAGTTTTTTGGTGCTTTCCTTGACTGCTTCTTTCCTCAAGAGTTGAGGGAAGCTAAGGAGAAGGAGTTTGTGAATCTGAAGCAGGGAAGGATGAGTATAAAATAGTATGCCTTAAAATTCCATCAGTTGTCACGTTATGCTTCGGAGTTAGTGTCTAGTATGAGGTCTAGAATGAGGAAGTTTGCTTCGGGTTTGTCTCATGACTTGGTATTAGAGTGTAAGGCTGCAATGTTGAACGATGATATGGACATCTCCAGACTTGTGGTTCATATGCAATAGGTTAAAGATAAAAAGAAAAAGCATATAGAAATAGGATAGAGGTAGAATAAGATATTCAGGTATTCAAAGCAAGGTACAAATCAGCAAAATACTGAAAGCAATAGTAGACAGTGGAGTAAGAAAAAGACTTAGGGAAATTCTGGTTCATATTCGTCGGCTAGTGATTCTTATCCTAAGCCTTCAGGTGATCATCATGTTTAGGCTAGTAGTCTTCCTAAGGCACAGGGTGCCTAGTATGAGGCTAGTGAAGCTCAGTCAGCCCCATCTCATCCTCCCTGTCATTTTTGTGGGCAGCTTTACCGTGATTATTATGATGAAAGGAGAAATTGATGCTATAATTATGGTCATTTGGGGCATATGCAGTGATGTTGTCCTTCAGCTAAGGTGGCTACCGGAGAAAATAAGGTCCCAATCACTACTTCATCATCTCTTAGACCAAAGGGTGCTACTTCTGGTACTGACACTGGCTAAAATCATCTATATGTTCTTGTCATCTGCCTAGAATCCAAGGCATTTCCTGATGTTGTTAATGGTATGTTACATCTCTTCTCTCGAGATGTGTATTGTTTTCTTGATTTGGGTTCTCTCGTGATGTGTATTATTTTCTTGATCCAAGGTCTACTCTCTCTTATGTGACCCCTTATGTGGCTGTGCATTCTGATTTTCGTCCCAAAAATATTCCTGAGCCTTTCTCTATTTCTACTCTAGTGGGTGGGTCTATGATGGCTAGAAAGATCTATAGGGGTTGTGTGGTGTCTATCTTTCATTGGGAGGCATTGGTGGATTTGGTAGATTTTGACATGGTAGATTATGATGTAATCTTGGGGATGGATTAGATTCACTCTTGCTATGTATCTCTGGATTGTAGGACCCAAAAGGTCAATTCTTAATTCCCTAGTAAGCCAATAATCGAATGGGAGGGGAATTTCCTAGTGCCCAAAAGGAGGTTTATTTCTTATATAAGAGACCAGAGGTTAATTTCCAAGAGGTGTCTTTATCATTTGGTTTGGGTTAAAGTTTCTAGTTTTGAGGTTCCCTCTTTGCAATCTATCTTTATGGTTAATGCGTTTCCTGAAGTATTTCCTGTTGATCTTCTTAAATCCCTCCTAATAGAGATATATATTTTTGGATTAATCTTCTATCAGATACCTACCCTATCTCTATTCCTCCCTATAGAATGGCTCCAGCTAAGTTGAAAGAGCTAAAAGAGCAGTTAAAGGATCTCTTTGATAAGGGTTTCTTTCATCCTAGTGTTTCTCCATGGGGTGCTCCTGTTCTTTTTGTGTGTAAGAAAGATGTTTTTCTTTGAATATGTATATATTATTGATAGTTGAATAAGGTTACCATGAAGAATAAGTTCCCTCTTTATAGAATTGATGATCTCTTTAATCAGCTTTAGGGTGCTAGATGCTTCTCTAAAATTAATCTCAGTTCGGGCTATCATTAGTTGAAAATCTGGGAAGTTGATATACCAGAGAATGTTTTTCAAACCCGATAAGGTCATTATGAGTTTTTGGTTATGTTATTTGGGTTGACTAATGCTCCCTCTACATTTATGGATCTCATGAATCAGGTGTTCAAGATGTTTTTGGATCTGTATGTGATAGTGTTTATTAATCACATATCGGTGTATTCTAAGAATAAGAAGGATCATGTCAGTCACCTCCAGATTGTGTTGCAGACTCTTAAAGATCAGAAGGTGTATGATAAATTTTCTAAGTGTGAGTTTTGGTTGGATGTTGTGATCTTTCTTGGGTATGTTGTTCTGGTGAGGGGATCAAGGTGGATCCACAAAAAGTTGAGGCGGTTAAGAGGTGGACTAGACCTATGGCTCCAATTGATATTTAGAGCTTATTGGGCTTGGTTGGGTATTATAGGAGGTTTGTGGAGAGACTATCTTCTATTACTGCTCTGTTGATTAAGTTAACTCAGCAAAAGGTAAAATTTTTGTGGTCTAAAGCTTGTTAGGGTAATTTTGAGAAGTTGAAGGATAAGTTAACCTCTTCGCCAGTTCTGACCCTACCCGAGGGTAATGATGAATTTGTGGTGTATTGTGATGCGTCCCGTATGGGAATGGGTTGTGTCTTGATCCAGCATGGTAAGGTTCTAGCTTATGCTTCAAGGCATCTTAAGGTTTAAGAGAAGAATTATCCAACTCATGATTTAGAGTTTACAGGTGCGGTTTTTTGTTTGATGATTTGGCACCATTATTTGTATGGGGTACACGTCAACATTTATTCCGATCATAAAATCTTGCAGTATGTGTTCACTAAGAAAGAGTTAAATCTTAGGCAGAGGCAGTGGCTCGAATTGCTTAAGAATTATGACATGAGTCTTCACTACCATCCAGGTAAAGATAATGTTGTTGTTGATGCTCTTAGCAGGTTTTATAAGCGGAGTTTATCTCATGTGGATGAGGATAAGAGAGGATTGCTAAAGGATATTCACCAGTTGGACAACTTAGGAGTTCATCTGTTGGACTCCGAGGATGGGGGAGTGATTGTACAAGAAGTGGTTAAATCATCTCTTGGTGCTGAGGAGAAGAAGAAGCAGGCTTTGGATCCCATTCTTATGCAGATTAAGGATGGTGTGGGTCAGCAAAAGGTTATGGCCTTTGAGATTGATGGTGATGTATCTTGAGGTACCAAGGCAGGTTGTCTGTTCCTGATATTGATGGGCTATGGGAAAGGATTTTGAATGAGGCTCATGAGTCTAGATATACAGTTCATCCAGGTTCAACCAAGATATATCACGATTTGAAGGAGATTTATTGGTGGAACAATATAAAAAGGGATGTAGCTAATTTCGTGGCTAAATGTATAGTCTGCCAACAAGTTAAGATTGAACATTTGAGGCCTAGTGGCATGTCTCAAGAGACAGAGTTACCCATGTGGAAGTGGGAGGTGATCAACATAGATTTCATTACGGGTCTTCCATGGTCTCATAGTTAGTATGATTTGATTTGGGTAATTGTGGATAGTATAACTAAGTCTGCTCATTTCTTGCCTATAAAGACTACCAACTCTGGAGAGGATTATGCTAAGTTGTTCATTCAGGATATTATAAATTTGCATAGAGTATCGATGTCAATTATTTGAGACCGAGGTACATAATTTTCTTCTCATTTTTTCCATCCATTTTAGAAAGGTTTGGGGACTAAGGTGAACCTTAGCACCTCTTTCCAACCTCAAACGGATGGACAAACGAAGAGGACTCTACAAACTTTAGAAGATATGCTAAGGGCTTGTGTGATTAACTTTAAGAGAAGTTGGGTGAATCACTTGCTTCTTATTGAGTTCGTGTATAATAATATTTATCATTCGAGTATTCAGATGGCTCTATTCGAGGCTCTTTATGGTAGGAGGGGTAGGTCTCCTATTGGGTGGTTTGAGGTTAGTGAGACTATGTTGTTTGGTCCTAACTTGGTTTACCAAGCCATGGAAAAGGTGAAGGTGATTAGAGAAAGACTTAAGACTGCCCAGAGTTGCCAAAAGTCTTATGCGGATGTGAGGCGAAGAGAGTTAGAGTTTGTTGTTAATGACTGGATATTTGTGAAAGTCTCTCCTATGAAAGAAGTTATGAGGTATAGAAAGAAGGGGAAGCCTAGTCCCCGTTATGTTGGTCCATATCAGATTTTGAGGACAGTTGGAAATATTGCTTACGAGTTGGACTTTCCTATGAGCTTGGGTTTTATTCATCCTGTGTTTCACGTATCGATGTTAAAAAAGTGTGTGGGTGATCCTTCTTTGATTGTCCCTTTAGAAAATGTCGGTATTTTGGATTCCTTGTCATATGAGGAAGTTTCGGTTGAGATTTTGGATAGTCAAGTCCATAGGTTGAGGACTAAGGATGTGGCTTCAGTAAAAATCCTTCGGAGGAATCAAAAGGTGGAAAATATACTTAGAAAGCCAAGGATGACATGAAGGCTAAGTATCTATTCTTATTCCCCACGTTGGATGGAAATTCTTTAGGAATGGGTTTCTTTTTTGTTCTTAGCGCTTTTGGATTTGTTCATGGTTTTGTGGTTGCATTCTTTCTTGTCATCGTTCTAATGATCTCCTTAACTCTTCATTCGGGGATGAATGATCTTGGGGGAGGGGGGAATAATATAATACCCCAGGTTTTTGGACTCTAAAAATTTCTTGATTTTACCATCACTGCCTAGGCAACGACTTACGTGATGAGTTGTTAACACTTGTCATGAGTCGTAGGTTTTGGTCATAAGTCGTAGGGTGTGACTCGTGACCATAAAAGTAGGGGTTTAGGTTTTGGGACCTCAGGCTACGAGTCCTGGTAGCGACTTGTGACCAGTGATGATGAGTCATTATGAGACTCGTAGCGACTAGGAGCTATATTTCCTGCACATTTTCACTAAGGGCAAATTGGTCTTTTCCCTTCCTTTGCACTCCTCCCACAACTTAAAACCCTTCATTTGGCCTTATTGTTATCTTTTAAAATAACATAAACATCAATCTCTTCTATCTAAATCCCCAATCAAGAACATGTTATGGTTCTAAGGAATTAAGCACCTAGGTTTCAAATTATGATTTCTTCTCCAAATTTCTTGATGTCTTCAGTCATGTATCTCTTCCCTGACTTGGTTTTTCATAAAGTCATGTGTTTAATCATATTTTATATAATTTTAAATTGTGGGTTTTGAATAATGGATTGATGGTCTTTGCATGATTATGATTTGAATTGGATTTCCATGGCTTAATACATTTATTATGCTTTACTAGTTCAATTCTAGAACTAATTGAATACATAGGCATGGTAGATGGGATGAGGTTCGTAGATTCTCCCAAATTTATGGATTTTGGTATTGGAATTGATATTAACCTCAACCCACTTTATGAAATTGGTTTTAAACATGGTTATATGCATAATTTAACTCGTTTCTTGGAACCTTGGATTGCATAAAAGGTTAATGGAATATTAAAAGGGTTTTGAAAGGTCTTGATGACCGTGGATTGGTTTCTAAATTGGAACTTTGGAGTCAATTTGGCTAATTGGTTTTGGTATGACATAATTCTATAAGCTTGCAAGTATAATTAATTTGTATGACGATACCAATGATAAATTCCTAAATGGATGACTCTTTGGTTAAATGAATGGGTTATGTTCAAATGTTTTAATTGGGCTTAAAGGTGGTTGTGTAGCTCGCCTTGGAAGGTAGAGGGCCCGAGGAGACCACTACTAGAAACCATTCTCCGAAAAGCCTTCCATTTTATAGTCTTGTTTCATTCATGTTTTAGAAACCCTCTTGGATTCTTTTTTTGCTACAGTCGGGGGCATGTCAGGCTTAGGTTGATATTTGGTTATTAAAGGATTTTTTGGACAAGTGTGGGTGGTTAACTGTTGTTAATTCTTATAACCTTTATCTTGGTTTATCTATCTTCCATATTACTATTTGGTTACTTCCACTGCTTATCCTTATTGTGTTCAGATGGCTAGGCAATGGGGTGGTCTTCGTCCCTCTATAGGCTTGAGAGACCTGTTACGATCAAGCCATGGTTCGGGTCATGAAATAAATGCTTTAATGGATGGCTCTTTGGTTAATGGTTGGTTTATGTGCAAATTGTATTAACTTGGTCTTAAAGGAACATGTGTAGCTCATTGTGAAGGTGTAAGTCTTGGGGAACGAATATTAGAAACCATGTTTACCGGCATTGGGGGTCTATATGACCGTGTGCTTGGTGCACACTTAATATAAACATACATACATACATATATATATATATTTGGACGGTTATTGCCTTGGTGGCTTTAGCTTTCCCTCAATTTTTCCTCGATTCGTGTGGCTAACACGCACTAGGGCCCTTTTAGTAGGGGGATTTGAACCCATATAGCCTATGGGTGCCTTTAGGATGGATAGATCTACACAATTCACATTAAATCTTTACACTTTCATGCTTATGGCCCTTGTCCTATCCCGACATCCTATATATATGTATATGTTATTGAAAGGTTGTTTACTATGATTATGAGACCGGTTCGATTATGGTGTTTATGGTATGGAAGAATCCACGTCTAAAATTTTGAGATATGGTTAGTTGGTATAATTATTGCTATTACTTCTCCTTGATTACACCCTTCGGGCTTTTGGGGGGGACGCACTTGGTTATTTACTTTATTTGCATCTTTTGGGCTTATGGGGGACCAGTTATGTTAGAGATAGTTGTGTTCTATTATTATTATTAATAAGTTTTGGCATTTGGATCATTATACCAGGTTTGCCCTTTTTCCTTAACTTAACTTATTTATATTGTATTTTATTGTATTTATATTATGATTTCGTTCAGTCGATCGATGATGGCTACTGAGTACCCGTGGCTTTGGTACTCATACTACACTGCTCTACCTTTTTAGTACAGATCCGAGTACTAGTTGTCGCCATTGACGTTGTGATTGTGCTGGTCAGAATTCGGAGACAGGGTGAGCTTTCAGAGGCGGAGTTGACCTTTTCTCCATTTTCTGTGTTTGAATAGTCTTTCTGTTTTGAGATTGTTGTATATTTGACTTTGATAGTAGTCATATGCTTTTGATTAGATGTTGTTGTACCGACCTTACTAGGTCATAGGATGATATTACTCTTCTTTTTATTTCACTTTCATTATGTTATTGTTCTTATAGTTTATTACTCGGAATTTATTTACTTGCATATCTCTGGCATTTATGTCATTTTCCACCGATTAGCCAATTACGTGCAACTTCAATCTACAATTTGGCTTACCTACTGGTGGAATAAAGTAAGTGCCACCATGACTCGTGAAATTCAGTATAAAATCTCCGAGCCTAAAACTGGATCAGTGACGAGACCAGGGGGTCCACTATTGAAATCTCAAAATTGAATCTATCACAAGGTACGAGAAGAACAAGAAATGTATGCTCAAAAATTGAGCATAAATAGAGTATAAATCGGGGCCTAAATCAGCCCGGAACAATAATGAAAAAAGAGGGGAAAATAATAATTAAATGGAGGAATTTGGCTGAAAATTTAGGAAGAAATTAATGGAAAATGGTCACTTCATCATCCCCTACAAATCCCTATATCCAATCAATGATTCCCCACAATTTTCTTGAGCTCTTAGGGAAAAAATAGCGAAAAAAGGGTTAAGAAATGATGAAAATCGTGAAAGGGGGAAATATATATTGTCAGGCATCTGGCCTTCGTGATTGTTGAGGCCAAGGGTCGTGATCGCGATGCCTAGTAATATCATCCCTCGTAAACACGACCAAATAGTTCGGGAATACAAAGGCAAAGGGGCTAGAGGACCACGATTAAGACACAAGGTGATCACGATCGTGAAGAGGAGAAGCAAATCAGGTCGGGCGACCTTCATCACGAACGAGAGGGAGAAGACTCGTGAATGTAATGGTTAATGTAGCTTACCCTCTGCGAATATGAAGGGTAATTTTCCCTTGCACCAGCTACTGGATATCAATAATTTTTTAATTCCAAATTGATTTCGATCGAGGTTCATGGAGCCCTGTGCATGTAAATAAAAAATGCTATCATATCAAATTTGACATTTTGAACTCAACGAAACATTAAAATTTCCATCCAAGGTCATTTGGATGAAATGGGGGTTCCACACCTACAGTTCTATTTTAACCAAATTCTACTTAATAGTCCAAACTGGGTCTGAAAGCCTCGAAACCTGAAGTAAGGGTCCCCCTAACCTAAAATCAATGTTCCAGAGCTGATCGTGCTTTCGAATTTCTTATCCAAGGCCATTTACTATGAGTTCTGGTTCGAGGCCAATTTCTTAACAGCGAAAGCTCTAAAATAGGGAAATGAGCCTAAAACTCAAACAAAGCGTCTGATAATCAAGCTGACAGTTCTGACAAGTCTTATATTTCTGTAGCCATTATGGGAAGGTTCGAAACACCGAAAATATGTGAAAATTGACCAAATGACCTGAAGGGTCATTACAGTGAGGGCCCTTTAGCACGCTACTGGTAAAGCATAGTTGGGTAATGCCTAAGCTTGTAAACTATAAATAGGAATCCTTACTCACTTGTAAAGGGATCTTTCTCCCCATAGTCTGAATAAATAAAATAGTTGCTACTTGGTTCCCAAGCATTCTTTATTTGTCTGTACTATTTGATATTTACTCTGGTTCGCTTATATGTCACGGGCAACACGATTTAGCTCTCGTAAACATCCTCGGCTTGTCTTAACTCTTTTGACTTGCTTGTTGCTTTCTTTTCTTAATTACTATTTATTTCTCTTAATCGATAAGTAATCTAATCTCTAACAGATCGAAATTATAGCAAGGTTGAATCGCAGTGTGTGCTCTTGACTCACCAACAAGTACCAAATCTACAGTAAACAGTTAGTGTTTCGAAGAATTTAATCTTTCTTTGGTGTAAAGGTTATTCTTATAATAACCTTCTTTGATTGAATATTGTAAAAGATATGCTTTCTTATTTGGAAATTAGTTACTACTTGTAAAAATATAAAAATAAAAGCCAGCAAAATCAATTTGGTGGGGGGAGGGGGAAGACCTTTAGCATTTGAATGTGTCCCATGAATAAGTCGATATCTGCTCAAACATACACTTGAAAAGGATGAAATGGTTCTATAAAATTCTGTTGTTATTTTCTAGAAGATTGATCGTTTGAATCATTTTGGAAACGGGTGAAAAACATATTTCCTCCCCAACTTGTCTTAAAAATTAAATTTCCCCCTCAACTTTGAACAATAGTCATGTTCCCCCATTTATTTTAATTGAATTTTTAAAATGCCTATTGTACCCTCTTATCATCAACTTTTTTCTTCTTTTTTTTCTTTTTACTCCTTTAAAATCATTTTTTAAATTTATTTTTAAAAATTTATGAAACAAATTTTTCATAAAAATGTGAATATTATCTTATGGGCAAAAAAGGTAAAAAATACTAATTAAGTATTTAAGCTAATGATGATCTATAATGAAATAAATTAGCATAAATAACAAAAATAGTTTTATTAATAATAATCAAAACTCTAATGTTTATTTTTTAAGTAAAAATAAAAAGTATATAAACTTTATAAATACATTTCAATGGAGAAAATACAAAATAATTAATAAAATTAGGTCAGATTTTAAAAGATTATATTTTTTTATATTTTAAATTATAATTTATGTAATACTCTATTAATGACAATCACAACTATTTATAAAGGTAATAGATAATACTCGTTTCTTATCACTTGTTGCTCATACTAAAAAATAGTTGTTTTAACTTACTTGTTCAATTTATGAAATTAAGAGAATTGTATTATATATTTTTTTTTACCCTTAGTATTAAATAACTACATAAAGTAGCAGTATAGACAAATTTAAAGTTTCAAAGTATCATTAATAAGGTTAATTCAGTAAAATATACCTCTAAATAAAATTTTCGTAAGGATTGGTCATATCAACAAAAGTCAAGTAATAGGAAACGGATGTAGTAAGAGAGTGGTGAAACACAAAAATATATGCACATGCATGTACATACATAATATATTTTTAGGGGTGGCTTGGTTGGGAACAAATTATCCCGAGATTAGTTATCCCGAAATAAGTTGTTCCAACATGTATATGTGATAATTTATCCCATCACCTTGGTATAAATAGTGGGATAAATAATTTTAAAATCAAATAATATATTAACCAATCGCAGGATAAAATAATCTTCAATTTTATATCCAAATTACTATACTTTATACCTCACACCATACGATTCTTTAATACATATAACATTGAAATAACGATCTAAAAAAATAACATTAAATTTTGTGATAAATTTGTAAAAAGTATTATTTTACTTATAATGTTAATAAATTTAAATAAAATACTATAAATACCTAAATTAAACAATATATATTATATATATTATAAAAGGGTATTGCATAAATATAGGATTAAAATTATATTGAAAAAATGGATATTGCGTAGGATAAAGGGGCGATTATAATTATTGTTCAAAATTGAGGGGAAAATTTAATTTTTAAAGCAAAGTTAAGAGGTGAAACTAAGGTTGCAATTTGCAAAGGACGTTTTGTGTCAAACAAAAGTTAATTTGCCACTTTGTTGATGGATAATTTTAAACCATTATTATTTTTCAGCGAATTTGAGCTGACTAAACTCCCTTCAAGAATGTTGCGATCTTCGTTTCTTAACTTGACTGCTTCTTTCTTTTAGATACAACTACTCATCTCTTCGCATTAAATAGCATAACGGCAAAGCCACAAATGACAAACTCTCATCTGCATTAATTCTTGCGCTCAAGACGTTACCTTCTATGCTCCGGCAGTATCAAGATACTAACCTCAAAAATAAGACGTGACAGTATCAAGCTACTAACCTCCAAAATAAGACATGTTGCCTGCTACCACATAAATTGATAGTGTGAACATTTTTTACACCACCAGTGGATATAAGTTGATCCTCTCATCAAATGGCCCCCCAGGTAGCTGAAACCATAAAGGAAAACTCTAGGGATTTACATTAAAGAACGAATTTACATTAAATTTCAGTGTTTCCTGTGAAGCCTCAAGCTATGTACACTACATACTGTATATAATAGAATGATAATGAATTAACAAATGAACGGTTTAACCCTTAACTTCTAACAGGGACAAAAATTGCAACAAAAATCTCACTTTGCAACTAAATATGCAACGGAAGGAGGTTGGCAGACACCCTAAGAGCGGGAACCTGTGCCATCCTCGCCTCTCTGATTCTGATCCTTATCCTTCAGTCAATATGATAATTCATTGCCTCTGAGGGATATATATTTTTTGACCCATATTGAAATGTCCTCTAAGCAAGCCTGAGCTTTAGGCATTTTCTGAAGGACATTAAGGGTAGCAAAGTCATGCACAGCATCCTTGTAATCAAGAAGAGGGGCATCAACATTCACTCTACGAAGTTCCTCTGAATAAGCAATAGCCCTGTCTCGCATCCAATCATACTGCGCAACCACTGTAAGCGTTGGTGGCATATGCTTTAGGTTCAAGGGTATCTCTTTTCCTGGTATAAGGGGATTTGCAGCTAGATGGTCCAGATCCAAATCTGTTTCCGGGAGGAAAAGTTTCCAAGCAAGAATGCATGTAGCTTTGTCATAGAGGTAAGAGTTTGCCAGTTTCAACTCTGAATGTGTAGGAATATTTCCAATGAAGAAAGGGTATATCAGAACTTGAGCCACAACAGTTATAGGATCCAAAAGTTTCCCTGCCTCAACAGCATATCGTGCAACATAATTTGCGATGTTGGCTCCACAGCTTACTCCAAGGAGTACACACCTATAAGATCAAATTGAACCGAGTTATAAGCACTTCCTAGTATATTTCTCCTCAAGTCATGATCATTTCCATCTCCTATAAGCAATTTAATAGATTGACATGTATAGGTGTGGAAGGAAAGTAATTTGGTTTCATTTTGCTTCTAAAGATCACCTAATAAACAGAAAATATTTAAAGGAGATGCAGGTTTTTGAGGAGGATCATATATCCTAGTTATGATTTCATACTAGAGTCTTGTCTTTCAAACTGAATTTATCACGCCATCTCACTAAAACTCTAATTTGGCCTCTCAAGACTCCGTGTTTTCCTAGTCTGGAGACATAAAATACCATCAATAGGCCATCTCTGTTTACCTTACAGCTCAGGGAATCAAATGTAAGAATCATTCAAACATGGGAAAAAATAGAGTATAAATCATTAGTACTTTTGCCTAATTAGATGTGTGCTTTTGCATAATCCTAGCAGATGATATGCTCCGTATTATCAAGCAATTACCACTTCTGTCCAAATAGTAGCTGAAATTCATCAGCTTAGCTGGTACCATATTCAGATCTAGAATTTGAACTCAATGGATTCACATTCACAACTCTACTATATTCATCAAATTTATTATGTTCAGAATCTATTATTTGTACGAATTTAATGGATTTTTTAACACGTATGCATCATCTAAGACAAAATCTATGGGTTCAGACGCATATACATCACCTAAGCCAAAATCTATGGAACCCATAGCTAATAATACATTGGATCACATTCTTATACGACATTTTCAATTTTAATTTGTTCAAAATAGAATGACACATTTCTATATCTAAATCTCTCTAGTTTTAACCTTTTCATTTTACCTTTGGTGAAATGCTCGTTCACCCATAGAAATGATAAGGCATATCTAAGTTTAAATGCTACCTTCTTTTTTTTTTTTTTTTTTTTAACACCATCATATAAAAATGAACAGAGGAAGTACTAAATCAACAATAACAACAAAATACCCAGTGAAAATCCCACAAGTGTGGTCTGAGGAGAGGAGAGTGCATGCAGACCTGACCAGACCTCGCGCACGTAAGAGGTTGTTCCCGAAGGACCGTCGAGAGGAAGTTCTAAATCAAACTATATAAATGAAGAAATCAAAACTACTACTGTTAACTATGCCAAACAATTTAGTAGTATTTTATAACCGAAAATTATACCTTGAAGGGTCTAGATGAGCTGCTAACCAAGGCTCAACCATAGAAGCCCCAAATCCATCAACAATTTGTCTTCCCCTATACTTCTCTCCATTAGCAATCCTCTTATCCAGACTCGACCTGCTACATTCAGCCAAATTAGCTTGCTTCGCTAACCACTTAATCGCCATAACCCCATCTTCAAACGCAGCCGGAAACCGACTCTCCGGTGCCAGCCTATACCCAACAGCGATGACAATAGCATCACAAGATTTTGCCAATTTCCTACAGAAAGCATCACTAGAAGCCGTATCATTACCCCCAGTCACCCAAGCACCACCATGAAACTGCAGTATCACCGGCAACTTCTTGCAACCCTTTCCATTTATATCAGGTTGATAACCCCCGTAAGCCCCTTCAGTACCGGCGACGGAATTTGTTGACGAAATGAGAGCTGATTGTGGGAGGAAAATTCTGAGGGAGAGACAAGTCAAAGGGTCAATATGAAGGTCTTTCGTTGCAACTCCATCTTTAGAGAAAGTAGGGTTAGAAGTGACAATGGATTCATCGGCGCGTGAAACGACACCGTTAAAAGGATCTGAAACTGAAACTGGAGATTGGATTAAGGTTTGTAATTGCCGTTTAAGGTTGTACTTGAAGAGTAAGCTATAAACTTTCAAAATTAAACTCGGCATATCTCCGCTTGATGGGAAGAAACTTTCACTAGGAAGCAGCAGTCGTACAAAGAGGATTTATTTAAAAGAGAATTAAGGAAGATTATTCAACTTAGTTTTGTTCAAAGTAAAAGTTGAGATAGAAATGGAAGCTTCTGTTTCTAAGCAGTAGTTGTTATTACGTGTGGACGTCAGCAATGAATCACTATGAATAATTTGGCGCCGGATTTATTTAATCTTTTCCAGATTACAGGTCATGTCTGTCACAATTGGTTCACGAAGAAAAATTAGTAGTAGAGCCTCTGTAGCAAGCGTGATTAGATAAACAACGATATATAAATTAAATATAATATTTATTAAATATATATAAAAGGTAATATTTATTGAATATATATTAAAGGAAGAAGACGTTGACACCCAAGCTCCCTGGGTTCGAGCCCTACTTTCAGCATTTTTTTTTTTTAGCTTAAAAGTATGTTTTTTTTTTCCTTTTGATTCGACATTTTTTTTCTAAGAAGTTTACTTTTTTACTTTACTTTTTTTAATTAAATAAAAAATGACTTTTTCTAAATAAAACCCATTTGAAACAACATTTTTTCTCTTTATTCTTCTCCGTAGAAACGTAAAAAAATTCTTTTTACGCTTCCAATTCCTTCATCTTAAAAAACTATTCTGCCCCAACCCTACTCCACCACTTATTGACTTATTGTTTTAGTTTTCTCAATATAGCCACTGGAAATTTGAATTTGAAGTGTAAAAAGGTATTTTTTTGAAGCTTTTTTTATCATTTATATTGGTGATTTAACTTTTAAGATGATATATTGTATTTTTTTCAGCAATTTTTTCCTCTGAAGTTGTTATTTTATGCTTTTGAAATTATTTTTGTGAATTTTATTTTTCTTTAGACAAAGTAGTTTTCTTAGTATATAATGATCACTTAAATACAAAATTGGTGATTTAATAGATAATATTGTTTGTGAAAATTTGTCAATTGTTCAACAATTCATTACCTATAATTCTTTTGGTGTTGAATTTTCTATTAATAGTGTGAGTATGTGATGCACTTGACTATTACTTCAGGTTGTGATTCGATGAGTTTGGAGAAATATTTTAATAAAGTATGAAGAACAAGTTCGGCATCTCCAAATCAAAATCAATTACGTCGAGATGAAAATATCGATCAAATAGAAATACTATCTTACTCTTATCAGAGACAAGAATTCGATGTAAATAATGTAAAGTCTGACCCAACTGAAAAAAAGTCAATTCTAAAATATCCTACAAACATTTGTGATGAGATAGGGAGAACATACATTATAAAACGTCCTTATCAACCTCGGACTCATCAGTTCCCACAAACTACTTTTCTTTAGAATACCACGTCATTTTTTTCTTCATGATTTGATGAATACCCAGATTCGCTGGAATAAGTATAAGTGAAGAAACGTCTTATTGTTTGTCATGTTATTTATTTCAAGAGAAAAGCATTCATCAACGGGATGGAAATGTATTTTTTACTAAAGGATATAAGAATTGACATAGGAAGGATGACTTTGCTACACATATTGGTCCATCAAATAGCGTTCATCATCAATGCAAAAAAAATGTGAAGATTTAATGCGCAAAAAATAATTCATTCGGGCCGCATTTTGCAAGTTGGATGATAAAAGTAAGAATGAATATCGAATTCACTTAATTGTTTCAATCGATGTGGTGAAACTTCTTTTGAGTCAAGGTTTGGCACTTCGCAGTCATGATAAGAGTAAATCTTCATTAAACAAAGGTAATTTTTTTTAAATTCTTTCTTGATATGCAGAGAGAGGTGATGAGGTTAAATCTTATATTCTAGAAAAAGCTTCAAAAAATAATAAGATGACTTCTCATGATATTCAGAAAAATATTGTGACTGTGTGTAAGATAGAAATAATTAAGTCTATAATAGAGGATTTAAACAGTGATTACTTTTCACTATTGATTGATGAATCTAGAGATGTGTCATGCAAAGAAAAAATGACTATTTGTTTACGGTATGTTGATAAGAAGGAATTTGTGATAGAGGCATTCATTGGACTAGTTCATGTTAAAGATACTAGTTCTTTGTCTTTAAAGAAAATAATTGTGGATGTACTTGATTATCACTCTTTGACTTTATCTTATGTATGTTGGCAATGTTATGATGGTGCAAGTAATATGAAAGGTGAGCTAGGTGGGCTTAAAACATTGATTAGACAAGAAAGTAGAACGACTCATTCTTTTTATTATTTTGCTCATCAACTTCTACCGACTCTTATTGCGGTTTCTAAAAAGTGTATTCCAATGGGAGAACTTGTACTATTAGTTTCAACCATTTTGAATGTTAGAAGCTTCTTTTAAATGTGTGAATGAATTTAAAGAGTCTCAAAAATAAAAACTCAGATAGGCATTAGATATGGGTGAATTAGAAATGGGTAAAGGCCTACATAAAAAACTTGATCTTATTAAAGTCGGTGATACTCGTTGGGGATCCCACTACAAATCACTTGAAAACTTTATCAGTAACTTTATCTCTATTGTTGATGTACTTGATAGTCTTGTTGAAAATGCAAGTACTTTGAATGAAAAAGCTAGTGCATCGAAATTTTTCAGAAGTTGTCAAACGTTTAAGACTGTTTTCTTGTTACACTTGATGAATGATGTTTTAGGAATCACGAATGATCTTAATGTGTCATTACAAAAAAAGGAGCAGCATATTGTAAATGCCATGATTATTGTAAAACATAGCAACAAGAAGATTGCAAGCCTTAAGAGATAATGAATGGGATCCTCTCTTAAAGAAAAACATTGGATGAGATTCACTTAAAGAAAAGGTAGATGCATTTTGTGTCAAGCATAACATTTCATTACCCAATTATGATGAGCCATGTGCTAATTTTGGGAGATCACGCGTAAAGTAGTTGATTATACTACTTTGTATCATTATCGTGTGGATATCTTTTATAAAATAATTGATTGGCAGCTGGAAGAACTTAATGATCGTTTCAGTGAGGTGACAAGTGATCTGATTAATGGAGTTGCTTGCTTGAATTCAATCAATCCAGTTTCTAGTTTTGACATAAAAAAAATAGTTAGAATGATCGAATTATATTCTAATGAATTCAAGATTAGAGCTCTTGAGAATCAATTTGTCAATTACATTATTGATGTTCGTGATATTGATAAAAGATTCTCTAATTTTGGTGGACTTGGAAAACTTTTCAGAAAGTTTGTTGGGACAAAGAAACATTTGAATTATTCTCTTGTATTTCTTTTAGTGAAGTTGCTTTGATACTACTCGTGGCCACTGCATCAGTTGAAAGAACTTTTTCTGTAATGAAGTACATCAAGAATGACTTGCAGAATCGAATGAACGATGAATTCTTAGATGATTGCATAGTTCCTTATGTAGAAAAAATATATTTAAATATGTCTCTAATGAGTCTATTATAAAGACATTTCAAGAGATGCAGCCTTGTCGAATGTATTTGTGATTCTAACTTAAAATGATATATCATTTTCTTACACTGTGTCAAATATATTTTGCTATGTCTCTATGAAGTTACTAGTTCACATATTTATCTTATTTTATTTTTTTAATTTTATTATTATTATTATTATTATTTGAAATTCCTTTTTTGGGTAGCTATTGATTTGATATGAATAGAAAAAATGACGATCTTTGAAATGTCAACCACCGAATAGAGAAGAAATTTGAGTTGGAGTTACGATTTCTCTTGATCAACTTTATGTAGAGAGTCTCTCATTTCCTCCTCAAATTCTTCTTCAGATATGGATACTTAGCTCAATATAATTTTTCATGCTCTTTAAGTTTAATTTATATATATACACAGTAGCCTCCTCAAACTCCATTTATAAGATTACTTTGGATATGTTATTGTACAATGATTTATGCTTTGCTTTTATTTATTTTTTCACCTCGCAATTCTAAAATATGAATACTCTTGACAAAACATCTGGCTTCGCCACTGATCTTTATTTATAATATTAGAAAATCATATTAAATTAGAATTAGAATAAATCATAACTAGACATGATTTAGATAATTACAAAATTCTATACAAATTTGATTTATTATCTCAATTTTAAATTGTTATTTTAAACAATTTAGCACAATTTTGAACCAAAATAAAATAAAATAACGGAACCCTAATTGTACAAATAAATTAACAGTCTAATATTTTACTAACTAATTATTTATTCATTTGAAAATTTAGGTATGTTCCAAAATAAATGTTACGAGTAGTACAATTTTATAACTAAAAATAATTGTATTTAAAAATTAGATAATGCAAATGACACAAGTATTTTAAGGTTTATTTCAAATCATACATTTTTAAAATCTTCATTTCATTCTTAAATGTTACTCCATTTTTTTTTTAAAAGGAATGACTTATTTTTTATTTTAATTTGTTTAAAAAATAATGATTTTTTTTGTAATATTTTAATTTCAACTTTCTACGTTTTATATTTAAGACCATAAAATTAAAAAGTGTTTTGATATATTTGACATAATTTTAATTTAAGATCAAAATATTAAAATTCTTTATTTTCTTAAACTATGTAGCAAGTCAAATTAGATCATTCCTTTTAAAATGAATGGAGTATATCAAATCAAAGTTACTCTAAGCTGAAAATCAATCACAAAATAGAAATCATACATTATGGTTCTAGTTGTGTTATAGTTAATTTGTTTTACTTGCAATACCATTCATCATGGAGTAAGTACAAATGTTTGTTCTCTGTTTGCACGTTAAAATAAATCGTGTAACCAAATTGATGAGAAATCCAGAGAGTTGAGTGATGAAAGGAAGAACATAAACAAAACATACCCATGTTAGCATGTACAGTAAATTGGAGAATTGCACTTTTGATCCTTCAACTATTAATAGATTCTAATTTTATTCCTTATAATAATATTTGATTAAATACTACATTTTAACTTCAACTAACTAAATGATTTATTTTGACCCTTTTCATATAGAAAATACATTATATTTAGGCTATTTGTTGAGTTATATTTTATATTACATCTACTTCGCATAACACATCAAAAATAAATGATTCAATACCCTTTTCATTCAGAATTACACGTCATTTATTTTTTAAATAGATTTTTATATTTTTTTTTTACTTTTTTCATATTAAGAAAAGACAATTACTTTTTCCGTTTTATCTCGACTTTAATTATTTATCCTCCAAATTATTTTTCAATATCAATTACTGAACATTAAGTAATTAATAAGAATAATTTGGTAAAATCACTATGTCAATCATTATTTTCTTAATAGATGTAAGGAGTAATTTTGAACGTAAGAAATACGCCGCATTAAAAACATTACTAGAAAAATCAAATGGGATAAAATCGTGGTTAAGAAAAAAAGAGTACAACATGTATTTTTTCTTTCTTTGATGCAAACATCATTTTATTTATCAGAAATGACACATCCCGATCTTGAATACCAATTTTTCAAATGTTGAGGTTGATAATGCTCTAGTGAACAGATCCGTCAAATTATCAACTGAGCGAATTTGTTGAATATATATGTCACCTTTCTTCTCAGGATCATGAGTGAAAAAGAATTTTGGTGAAATATATTTTTTTTAATCTCCTTTAATGTTACCTCCCTTCAACTAAGATATACATGCAACATTGTCTCCATACAATGAAGTTGAAATATCCTTATTCAACAGAAGTCCACACATTTTTTAAATATGTTGAGTAATTAATCTTAACCAAACACATTCTTGACTCGCTTTATGAATGACAATTATTATGCGTGATTTAAAGAAGTAGTCAATATTTACTTCACTGAACATCATTATATAGTCGTGCTTTCATATGTAAATAAATAACCCATCTAAGATCGAGTCTGATGTAGATCAGACAAGTTTCTGCATCTGTATAGCCAATCATTTGTGACTTGAATTCATTAGAATAAAATAATCTCAAGTCAATGATTCTCCGAAGATAACTGAATATATGTTTGACACTATTTCAAGGTCTTCTATTGAGGAAGAGCAAAATATTGCAAATAAACTTACTACAAAATAAATATCTAGTCGATTATTATTGACAAAATACATTAGTGTCCCGAATGCACTAAGATATAAAGCTTAATCACCAAGAAGCTCTTCATCATTTTCTTGAGGTCGAAATGAATCTTTATTTATATCAAGTGATGTCACAACCATTGAGGTACTCAACAAATGTGATTTATTCATATAAAATTATTTTAAAATCTTTTCAGCATATGTTTATTGATGGAGAAAAATTTCATTTGCCAAATGCTCAAACTGTAGGTCAAGACAAAATTTTATTTTTCTCAAATTTTTCATTTCACATTCTTTCTTTAAATACTCAACAACTTTTGAAAGATCTTTAATTAGGAGTGCCATTGATATTTAAGTCATCAATATACACAACTATATTAGCAAATTCAGATCCACACCATCTTATGAAAATATAAGGACAAATTGAGTCATTTGTATATCTTTCTTTTAGAAAATATTTGCTAAGACATTGTATCACATTCACTTTTTAATCCATAATTTTTTTTTAAAGATTTATTGAGTAAGTTTATTGTAAACTTTTATATGCTTTTCATATAAATATTATTGTCTAATGAGCCATACAAATAGGATGTGATAACATTCATTAGGCACATTTCAAACTTTTTACTATCAGATTTTTTATATTCCTGAAAGTAATTTCATCCATCACAGAAAAATATGTCTCCACATAATCAATGTCATGCCTTTGCAAAAAATTTTGTGTCATAAGTCGTGCTTTATATCTTATGATTTTACCTTTTTCATTTTATTTTCTCACAAAAATCCATTTGTATCCCACTGTCTTGATACCTTCAGGTGTTCGAACTATTAATTGGTTCAAAACGTGAAGTCGATTCCATTTGAATTGTATTCTTTCATTTTGGCCAATCATTTCGTTGATATTCACTGACAGGTTTTGATTCTACTTTTTTTTATCTTGTTGCATTATTTATACAGCAACATTGTAAGAAAAAATATTGTCAATCACAATATTATTGTCAATGTGACCTAGACTCATTTATATTTATAATTTATTCTATTAGGATATCAACTTTAACTAGAGCATTTATAGCTAGAATATAAGATTTAGTAACCTTTGAAGGTTAGTAAAATACATCTGAAAGCTAATTTACAATATTTTGTAAGTAAATAATCTCTTGAACCTCTTGCTCACATTGATCTGTTCGAGGATCTAAATGAGACAGTGATACTGCATTTCAATCCATCTCATTTTCAGCTGCTTATATTCTCCCCACTGATGTTTGGTATACTTATTCATCAAAATGACAATCAACAAATCTTGTCATAAATAAATCACCGGTCATAGATTTTAAATATCTTATAATGAAAGGAGATTCATACCCAATATATATCCCCAATCTTCTTTTGGATTCATCTTTGTGCATTGTGGCGGAGCAATTAAAATATATACCGTACACTTAAAAATTTTAGATGAAAAATATTTAGTCCATGAGAAAAAGTCAACTGTAATAGGGAGAATTCATGATAACTAATTGGCCTTATGTGCACAAGTGTTGTTTCATGCAAAATAACATGCCTCCATATTGAAACATGGAGTTTTGTCCTCATTGATAATGGTCTAGATATTAATTATAGACATTTAATTAATGATTCTACTAGACCATCTTGAGTATGAACATGAGCAACAATATGTTCAACTTTTATTTCAGTGGACATACAATATCATTGAAGGTTTGAGATGTAAACTCAATAATATTATATGAATTGTCTTTATTGCATAATCTAGAAATTATGCGTTTAACCTTATTATTTGAGCCAACAAACTCGTAAAATTCTTATTGTGAGTTGATAATAAGCAAACATGTGACCATCTTATAGATGCATCTATCAAGACCATTTAGTATTTGAAAGGTTCATATGATGGATGAATTGATCTACATATATCATCCAGTATATATTTCAGAAATGCAGGAGATTCAATCAAAATCTTAGTTGCCGATGGTTTAATAACCAACTTTCCTTGAGAACAAGCAGCACAAGAATATTTTTTTGATTAAAAAATATTTTTATTCATCAAAGTATACACATATGAATTCTCAATAATTCTGATAATCTTATTAAAATCGGGATGTCCCAATACTATGTCAAATGATAAAATCATTAGATTTTGTAAATCTTTTATTTACTAAGGAATATGATTCAACCATATCAATACTTGTGTGGTATAATCCAGAAGAAAGTACGGGTAGTTTTTCATGCACAAATATTTTAGCTGTCTTTATTGAAGTAATATGAAGGTATTCAATCTTTCTTTCATTTTCAGTCTCAATATGATAGCTATTTTGGAAAATAACCTTAAAACTTAATAAGTTTTTTTTAGGCTTCATATAATACAATGCATTATCAATAGCCAATATTATTTTCCCAGGTAGTAATAAGATCGCTCTTTCAGATCCTTCAATTAAATTTGTACTATCGAATATTGTATTAATATAGGTCTTTTTTAAAATCAAATTAGAGAAATATTTTCTTTCTCTTAATATAGTGTGAGTTATAGCACTATCAAGAAAACACATATCTCCATTACTCATCTTGAATCCAGTTGAAAATTGAAGAAATTTTATTTATATTTATAAAAGAAAATACATAATAAGCAATGTGAAATCTCACAATCTTACTTTTAACTTTTTCCTGAGTAAAACACCAATACATGTAAAAACATAAGTAAAATAACAACATATTTAACTTCCCCAATAAATTGATCAAACTTTAGTTTTGATCTCCAAAAAAGTTCTTCAACATCCAAATGAGTAATATCATCAACACCATCAAAATAGTCATTTTTCAAAGCTAAGTTTGCCCCGACATTGATATCATATTTTTGTGAAGGTACTACTTCATCACCATTTTTAAAAGTTAAGTGTAAATTCATTCATGCACTAAAAGAGACTTCACCTTCATTTATTTTCTTTTAAAATAATTTTGATAAAGCCAAGAATAATGATTTGGCGTTCGACTTTCATTCTTCCAATGACCTTTCAAGCTACAACGATGACAATTTTCTTTTGAAGAATTTGTTTGAGAACCCATTTAGTTCTTCCTTTTATGATTATTGTCATCATGATGTGTCATGACCTAAAATTAAGGGTCATGATGGAACTTGTCGCGACGTACCTTTACAAGTAAGCCTATCACCCAAATAGATATACAAAAATAGGAAAAGATAGAAATACCCTCAACGTAAGAATTCTAGAATGAAGTCGAACTATATAAGATAATAAGTGTGGAAAGAATATAATCAACAATACAGTCATAACTCCCAAAACCTGATGTCAACAGTATAAGAACGTATCTAGTACAACTCGAATGCAAAAGAAATACATAAGAAGTCCAAATACAAGAGAAACTTTGTCTCTGAAATAAAAGTAAAGACATAGTCTATAAGAAAGGTAGTAGAATACTTTTGGATGCCTTAAAGTCAACCACTACCTCGAAAGCTCCAAATATCAGCCGAATTAACCAAGCTGGGGTACACTCATACTAGGACCTACACCAAAAGGGCATAGTAGGCGTGAGTACAATCTACTTGTACGCAGTCTATATCATAGGCTGACTGAGCAAAGTAAATAATAAAACATACAATGCACATAAAGGGAACGTCACCTGTAATCAGAAAAAGGTCCTACAATGGTAGCCCAGACCACTTTCACAAACAGTTCTAATATATCACAAATATTTGCAACAATAATAACCAGATAGAACACAAGTATACAACATATAACGTACAAGTAGAAAAAAGGAAGAACATGTATATACAAGATCATCAAGTACAAATAACATAAGATATAACAAATAGATATATGACAAGTCAATATGGCAATTCGATCATAACATAAATACAATAAAGAAAGTGCAATATATAAGATGATAATGATGATGATGATGATGTAAGAGATTGTTGCACAAACTCCATTACACCCACAGAGGCAAGCCTCTCTATGTGGAACACATGGGGGGGGGGTTCATTAATACATATACAATCCATATATATATATATATCCATATCTCCTTCCCGACATATAAAAAAATGTTGCTAGTATTATTCAGATGTTATCATGGTGGTACCATTTATTTCATGAATAAGTATGATATGAGGATGAGATTCTCACAACCAATCACAATGACTATTTCCACAACCAACTACAAGATGTACTTCCACAACTAACCACAATGATATATTTCATAACCATGTGAGTCAATATCCACTCATTATTTCCCACCATCTATGAAATTCCACATGATTCATATGCCAGTAAAGCTATGAATATAGAACAATACACCAATGGTACCACAACAAGTATTTAAACAAGACCATACAATTATTCACAAGTATATCAAGCTATCCACATTATATATGACCCCACATAGTCACATAAATCACGTACTCAAAATAATAATTATTTCACATATAAGCCCCCACATAGGCATAACACATTGAGATAGCCAATTTCATGATTAGTTCTCATCCCCTTAACATGCATTTTATATATAAATTATCTACCCAACCCAGTCTGAAGAGTTAACCAATAACCCACCCAAGAAGGCCAAAATTGGTCTGCAACACTCCAACCACAAAGCCCTACTTCTCACAAACGATGCTAAAATCAACTAAAACCAAGAAATATAGAATCTATACATCAAAACAAGGCTAACGATATCCATATTTCCTCCTTTTAATTTAGGGTCAAAACAAACCTCTAAAATGGATTTTCAAAAAAGAAGGGAAAAATCGTAACTTTACTTAAAAATATGTTTCCCATACCTTTAGGAATCTACAGCTGAAAACTCAAATCAAATAGAGTAAAAAATGAGGTTCAAATTGAAGAAAAATCATTTTTGAGCTTTACTAGGTAAAACTTTGAAATTCTTTTAAAATCAAGAACCAAAGTTGTTTTGAAGATGAAACTGGGGAAAAACTAGTAATTTAGGATTAAGAACATTATTCAAGTAAAAAGGTTTAGAATTTGGAGCTAAATCAAGTATGAGGTTTAGGGGGGGGGGGGTGAACAATTAATCAAGAAATTTGATAAAGAAAATGGTGAATTCTCACCTTGAATCCACAAAGGAATCAAGAAATAAATGTTAATCTAGCTTTCTAAGCACCCACAAGCTTCACTTTTAAGCGCTCACACTATTTTAGGGTTTAACTCTCAAGAGGCAAGATGAAAAATGAGAAAAAATTGGGCAAAAGGGGCTATTTATACTCATACCAAGTTACCAGGTGCATTAGGCATAAAATGCATTCCTCAAATGTGTTTTACCCTTTGTGATCAAGGTTTCACCACCAACCTAGTTCACTAGATTTTTTAAGTCCAAAACGAACTTAGATCGGGTGCCCAAAATTTATTCAAAATCTGATATATACAAACAAATGATGTAACCACACTAAATTTAAACCATGTAAAACCATCCAAATCCATTTAGAGTTCCATTACCAAACCAAACCAAACCATGTAAGAGTTCCAATAAAAGTTCAACAATAGAGTAAAAATATTCTTTTAGGCATTTTATCAAACATGTTGAGGACATACCCTTACCAAGACCAAAACCAAAGCATAAACCATAATAATTAGGGTTACCCATGACCAATTTGTTAAACCATAACCAACAACCACCCACATGTGCAAACCATTACCAAAATTATGTAACAAATATAGTTTAAACCAATACCAAACAATACGCATCTAGATCCTCAACATATATTTCGAAAATCACCATTAATGATTCATAAATCAATGTTTAAAACACAATACACATGAATTTAGTTGTAACTAGCAATGAGGGAAGGAGTACATGCCTTACACAAGAAGATTCCGAAAAGAAACATGAATCTTAGGCCCTTTGAAGAACACATAAAGAAACCCCAACCTCTATTCTTCAAGAGCAAGTTTGAGAGCATATTTGAAGTGTTTCCATCCTTTAAAAAATGTTATGAGAAGACACCAAAGGCTATATAATGTGAGGACATAAGGGTTTTGAAGTAGGAAATATCCGGACTACCTTTGACTTAAGAATTAAAACAAGCTACGATGTAGGGTACCACTCACCATGGAATTCGTACCCTAGTTTATGACTGGTAGCCTAACTCATACCCAAGACTTTGACAAAACCCTACACACTGGTTTTAGTATGACTTACACCACTCTAATTTGTACCTTAGGGTACGAGTGGTACCCCAAACCGTACCTACATCTCATACCATGGACAGATTCCACAAGACCACACCTAAGACAATATACGACTAGGCCTTGCTACCCTCATATCCTTCTATACGACTAGTACCTTGATAAGTCGTATCTTGGGCAGAATCTAAAACAAACACACTGCTTAGTGTACGACTGAACCATCAAAGCCTCCCTCAACTTGTATCCAAGGGTACAATTGGTACCCCTATGTTGTACCAAGCCTAAAAGTCCAAAAGCAAGGAAAATTTACAAGGGTCCTATTCTTGGGGCGTTATAAAACCCCAATTTCAACCCGTTTTCACTTGAATTTTCTCCTATGAGTTCCTTTAATCTTGGAAAATATATTTTGAACAAAAATTCTAGTTTTAACCTTCTTTTTTGAAAACCCATTTCGGGGGTCTGTTTTGTCCCTGACTCAGAAATAGGCAATATGGATATTGTTGGCTTTGTTTTGACATGTAGATTTTGTATTTGTATGTTTTAGTTGATTTTATGTCTGTTCATGAGGAAAAAACTCTAGATTAAAGGCTTTTAGCAGTTTTTAGCTTTTGAGGTAGGTTATGGCTTAACTTTCTTCAGACTACGTAGGTAAGTTAATAATAATATAAAATCATGCTATAGGTACGTGGTTGTATCATGGAAAATATATTTAGATGATTTATATGACCGTGTGAGGGCCTATGTGATTAATATTTGGTGGTTTTGTGACATTATTTATTTATGTGTGACTATGTGGGGTCTTATGTGATGTTGTTATTCTAGTATTGATATGTAATTGTTTGGTTACACTCGTTTTGATGGGAAAAATCCTAGATTTTGAGATATATATGGTATCAATGTCCCTTTCTTGTATTTTTCACTTGATGTTTTTTTTTGGATTAATTTAGATCATGGTTGGTTGGTTGATTTGAATGGACTTTTGACTCACATAGCTGGTATGTTTGGTTAGATATTAGATATTATCATTTTGATTGGTTGTGATCATTATATACTCATGCCATACTCATTCATGAAACATTGGTACCAGCATGGAAATACTGGGAAAACTATTTTTTTCTAACATAAAATGTGACATCTTAAAAACCCTCTACCAATATATGTGTCAGAGAGGAGATATGGATATTGGTATTGGACATTGACTATATATGGGTTTATGAATCCTCCATGGGTCCTACTTTAGAAAGCTTTATCTCTGTAGGTGTATGTATAGGTTGTGTGATGACCTCATGCATCACATTATCATCATAATCATCTTCGTTGCACTTCATATATTGTTCGTTGCACTTCATATATTGTGCTCATGTTGTGATTGTATTTTTATATTTGACTTGATATTTGTCCATTTATTCTATCTTTCTATACTTGTATTTGATATATGTGTATACTTGTTCTTCTTTCCCTACAAATATTTGTTTTATGTGTTTATAGTAGAACTGTTAGTGGAGATAATTTTGACTACTGTTTGTGACATTTTCTGATTGCAGGTGACGTGCCCATGGTTTGTGTTTATATGCTTATTTTATAATTTAATATGTAGGCCTATGATACTTATTGAGTAAAAGTAGACTGTACTCATACCTATTATGCCCTTTCAGTGCAGATCCAGGTATGAGTGCACCACACAGACAGTTAATTCAGATGATACTTTGAGTCCATTTGAGGTAGCGGTTGATCTATGCATCCATAGTTGACTTCTACCTTTTTCTTATTTAGACTATATCTTATTTGTATTCAGAGACAGAGTCTTTCTCCTTTTTGGATATCTTATGTACTTTCAACCTCGAGTTGTACTAGTTAGTTCTAACACTATGACACCAGGTTTTGGGATTTATTGATATCTTGATCATATTTCCATTTTTACTCTATATATGTATGGTTCAAATCCATTATAGGGGTATTGCCTTGGTTTTGGTTTTGATTTCTCAATTAATATTATTTGGTTGACAAGCATACTTGTCAAGGCATGCCTCAATAAGTGCCATCATGACCCTTGATTTATGGGTCGTGATAATAAGAGAGTGAATGAGAGGTTTTTGATGTACCCTAAGCTATAAATGCATGACAAAGAATGAAAAAGCGGGTTTATTCTAAGGATCTATACTATTTGAATATAGATGACAAGAGTAATCATATCGATTCACAAGACTCTACTAGACTCAGCTTGTATTTGTGAGTCGAATGAACTTGACTTTGATACCAACTTGTCACGACCCAAAATAGGGACCATGATGGTACTTGTTGCACCCTTCAGTACAAGTAATATTATCCCAACACAAACATAATTATCAAAGTAAAATAGAAGTAGAAAAAGTAAAAAATGGCAGTAATCCCCAAAAGACATAAGAAAGAGGTATACTATCAAACACAATATCTTAGGTCTAGTTTTCATTAGTACAATCCTCTAATGCCAAATACAATGAAATACTCTAAAGTACCTTAAAGTGAGAATAAGCATAAAATAAAAGAAGGTTTTTCTATAAGTAAGCTTTAAAATCCAAAGGTCTCTATATCGAGCCACTATCAGTGATCAACTACTCACTCAATACTGGAACATAGGTGCATAAAAAAAAGCGTACTTAACAACAATTGTAGACAATCAACCCTAATCCTATGTGATGGCGAGAACCACCACACCAATAATCCAAGATTACCCCACACTTATAAATGTTCAAGCCTGTTCTAACAGATACAAAAATTATAAAAGTAGCCATATTAATTCAATTAAGGTAGACTTATACATATTTAATATCAATAGTAATAGGCCACATCAGGAGATAATTTCACCACTAAATATATCATATCCACTTACCAAGCCAAACTAGCAATCCAAGCTAAAATAGAGAAAATGAAAATCACAAAACCAATGGATGTGACGCAACAGTCTCAATGGATCAAGTCATTCCCAATACACAATATATCTATAATATCACCCAAGAGAAAGTGCAAATGCCATGTAATGCAATGTAGTGATATGATATGAAATAAAATGATCAAATTACAATCTATATACACCTTCTGAGCCTGAGATTTTATGAGAGGAACCATGAGGGGTTCACAACTTATGTAGTAATCACAATCTCATCAATCTACCTTGTTTCCACATCCCTCAATGAAAGAATTTTAAGAAATGCTTCACTTTGTTTAAAATTTAGTGTTTCTCAATGATACCAATTTCATGAAGTATGAAATTATGAATAAGTATGCTTGGTCATGCAAAATAAACAATGCACAATAATCAGCTAAATAATGGTATAAATGAACACAAATCACCCAAATCTTAGTAAATCATGATACAAGCCCCAACATGAACACCACACAGTAAAAGAACCAAAGAAAATACCAATAAGGTAAACACAATCCCTCACTTGAGAATCACTATGATAATTACCTCTCTAAGCTATAATAAAGTCAATACATGCCCCCATTATCACAACACAATGATAATAATCACCAGATTAATGATAAGATTCACACAAGCCCTACACATGCATCAGAATACTAATAGTCAACCCAAGTAATGCAAATATGTAAAATTCACACAACCTACACAAAATCTTCACAAGGTATGTTTCCTACCTTTGGCCACCTCTAATAGAATTGGACTCAAATACTCAAAAGATAAATATACTCATCAAAAAGCATATTTAGAAGTTCACTTTCATTCATAATACATAGAATTACACCAAGATTCCCTTGATTAACTTCTTATCTGTAATCTTATTCTCTTTATATTATAAGTACTTACTAACCCCAGTTATTCTATCAAATTTTACTATACATAATTCAAACCCTTAAGAAGACACTCACTGTCAATTTATATATAATTATTAAGTCATTTATTAACTTAACTCATCATAAGCATGTCAATAGGTAGTGAGAACAATCAAGATATTCAATTTCTTACTTTAATCCAACAATAAATATGGGTAAACATATAGATACTCATTATCTCATATATACAGAACCCTCAAATACCTAGTTATTTGAAATATACAAGAAACTAGTACATAACACATAAATACCCAAGAAAAGAATCAAGATAAATCTAGACTTGCCTTAAAGAAGATTTACAAAGCTAAAGCACAACCCAAAGAATCAAAGAAAATATCCTCTCTCCTAAAATACCATAAAATGAGCAAATCTATTTAAATATGGAATCTATACATAAATACGAACCAGCAATACCCATATTGGCATACTTTGATTCTTGATCCAAATTCACCTTGATAATCAACATAAAAAATATAAGGATAAAATAGGAATTTTGTAAATAAATCACTTTACCCATGGTTTAAGTGTTTCAAATATAAAATCCACAAAATATATTCAAAATTCCATGAACACATGTAATACCCCAAGGATATACCCTAGACATCACACGGTGCTTAGGACTACGAGTATCCCTAAGATAACCCATGATATCTGTTCGACACTAAACTATATTAAAGTAAACTTAGAACATGAGCAAAAACTAAGGAAAACTTATAAATTAGGTCATATAGATGAACAATCTTACCAAAATGCTGCAACTTAGTAACATTTGAATCTAAGAGTAACTAAAAGTTCACATCATCTGACTAGTCTTGACAAGCCTCTAACTAAGAACTGAATGTCCACTGGGACATACTCTATGTAACACCTCAGATTTTTGCCTCTAAAATTTTTGAGTTTTGAGCTCACTGTCTATTGTACGACTTTGGTAACGAGTCATGAAGATTCTATACGAGTTGTATAGAATTATTCGTAGCCAAACCAGTATAGGTTCCCTAAGTTTTTATCCTGACAATGATTGGTACCTAATGAGTCATAATGACTCATTACGAATCGTGGTGTGCAAGTCATAGGCAATTTAGTATAAGTTCTCAAAGCTACTATTGTAACTATGATAAGACTCTATGAGTTGTTAGGTTTGGTCATGAGTCGTAGGGTGTGACTCATGACCAAACCAGTAAATGGTGCCCAAGAGTCTGCACAGACTATGAGTCAAGACTAAGACTTATACCCAGTTATCACGAGTCGTGATGTGACCCATAACGACTTAGGATTTTTTTCTGCACATTTAAGTAAGGACATTCTTGTCATTTCCCTCTTTCCTCAATTAATACCCACGACTATTAAACACACAAAGATGGTTATTTTCATCACTTTACTATTATAAACTACTCTCTACACTCTCAAATTCCCCAAGTCAAAAACAACTAGGGTTTCTCATGGTTGATTATCTAGGGTGATAAGATTGGTTTCCTCACCATAACTATTGGTATCTCAGGCATGCAATATCTTCTCTTAAACATGTTTCCTCTAAAGGTATGTGTTTCATCATTATTCATGAGGATTTAAATATTGATTTTATTTGGGTTGAGTTTTTGGAATGATGGTTACTTAATTGAATTTTCATAGCTATAATACATTTGTTTAAATTTTATCTATGTATTTTGAAACCCTTTGGGTGAAGAATGGGTATGGTGAATGGGTGGGGGTCGAGGAATTTCCCTAATTTAATGATTTTAGTTTGGAATTTGGTTTTAGAAATTGTGTTCCCTCAACCTACTTGCATAATTGGATTTGAAATATTATTAATCACATTATTTAGCTTAGTTCCCTAAACTATTGCATTGCATAAATGGTTAAACAGATAAAAATAATAATTTTGGAATGCCTTGTTGGTCATGTTTTGAGCAAATTATAAACTATGAGAGTTGAGGTATTCCCTCAGGTTAATTTTTTAGAAATTATGGGGGTCGAGGCATTCCCTCAAATTTTGACCTTGATATATCACAAGGGTCGAGGTATTCCACTAAGGTGATGAATAGTTTGAATGGCATAATGATATTAGCTTGTAAGCTTAATTGGTATGCCGATACCAATAGTATTTTCCTTAATGGATGGTCCTTGGTTTGTTAATGGAAATGTGTAGATGTTTTAATTGAGATTAAAGAGGGTTGTGTAGATATCTATGGAGGTGGAGGTCGTAAAAGAGAGATACTGGAAACCTGTGTTTGTCGGTATGGAGGTATGTCTTGATGATCGTATGCTTGTGTCACACCTTATATATGTTTATCAAGGATTGGTGAAGGGTTGTGGATTCCTAGACTTCCTTGATACCTCCGGTTCATACGACCAACACGCACCGGGATCCTTTCGGTGGGGGCGCCAGACCCATATGGCCTGTGGGTGCCTTTTTTAATGGTTGAGGATACACAGTCCAGGCTAATGTTTAAATCTCATTCTAAACCTTATTCCCTATCCTAGAATATTATATATATATATAAGTATATGATTATGTGCATTGGTTTTAAATGGATTTGGACTGATTTAATCATGGCATTACTTTTTCCCTTCTCTAAGTTATACGCTAGTACTCACCTAGCTAACCATCCCTGGATGCTGTATCCCCATGTGTTACAGGGTTTGGAAATACTTGTGCTTTTCTTGCACAGTGAAATGTTATTTCTGGAATGTTCGTGAGTTGTTTTGAAGTCGTGAGCATCCATTCTCTGGAAGACCCTTATTTTATGTTCTTGTTTCATTCATTATATTCTACGTTATTCCTTTTGGACTCATTTTGGCTATAGTGGAGGCATATCTCGACTTAAGTTTTCCTTTATTATTAGAGGCTTTGTGGATTACTGTGGATTGGGATAGTTGTAGAAATTCTTCCATTCCTTTCTGAGCTAGTTGCTTAACTATCTTGTTATATATTCAAAACTCATCCATTGCTAGTTGTATTGTGTTTTGTTTGACTAGGAAAAGGGTGTGGTCTACGGTCCTCGTTGAACTTGAGATACCCGTCATAGTTAGGCCCTAGTTTAGATCAGGACAAGCTTGGTATTAGAGCATAGGTTCATGGTCATTAGGCATCCACAAAGTCATGTCAAGTAAAGTCATTTTAATGGGTATGTAGCACGCCACACTTATAAGAGAGAGGCTATAAGGAATTTAGAAATATTTCCCTTTCTTGTAAACTATTTTTCAGGGTATAGAGTCTAAGGTCTTGAAATTCTCTCTAATTTTGTTTGTTCGTATTTCAGATCATGCCTCTTCAAAGATTTGATGCTCGTGGAAACTCCTCTCTCCCACCTGAGGACAATATGGATGGAACTTGTTCTACTTGTGGAGTACAAACTCGGTTTAGGGTCCCTGCTCCTGACTGCCCATATGGAGTTCCACTAACCCCTACCAGTCCTCTCTAGGATTCTTGGGTTGATGATGTTCATGCACCACTACCTCAAAAAGATATTTCTAATGCCAAATTTTGTTGATTTATTCATTTGCTGACTTATTTGGTGGCTTGTTAGTCTCGTCAGCCTGAGCATGTTGGTTTTGTTGATCTATCTTCTGAGGTCACTAGAGTTGGCCAATTTATGAGGTTGAATCCTCCGACCTTTACTGGATCTAAGGTTGAGGAGGATCCTTAAGGGTTGTTGATGAAATAGAGAAGATATTCAGGGTGATGCATACTACTGATGTGGAAGGTTTGGATTTTGCTGCATATCAGTTGAAGGATGAGGCATATCACTGGTATACGAAGTAAGAGTAGTTGAGGGGATATGGTGCTGAGCAGTCTATATGGGAGGAATTTTTTGGTGCTTTCCTTGATCATTTCTTTCTTCAAAGTTTTGGTAAGGCTAAAGCTAAGGAGTTTGTGAACTTAAGGAAGGGAAAGATGACTATGAAGGAGTTTGCTTTAAATGTCCACCAGCTGTCTTGTTATGCCCCAAATACGGTGTCTAGTATAAGTGCAAGAATAAGGAAGTTTTCTTTAGGTTTGTCTTTGAACTTGGTATTAAAGTGTAAGGCAATAATGTTGAATAATGACATGGATATATATAGGCTTATGGAATATATACAACAGGTTGAAGATGAAAACAAGAAATAGGCAAAGATGGGAGAGATGCATAATAAGAAGTTTATGTATTAAGAATAAGGTGGAGGTCAACAAACTAGTGAAAAGGATTGTAGACAGTGGAATAAGCCTATTCAGTGGCTAGTGCTCCTTATCCTAAGCGGTCTAGTAATTGTTATTTTAAGGATAATAGTGGGTTTAAGACCGAGGGTACCCAGAACCAATCTTGTGGAGCTCAGTTATCTCTATTATATCCTCTTTACAGATTCTATAGACAGGTGCACTGTGGTTATTTTGATGAGGGGAGTAATCTATATTTCAAATATGTCCAGCCTAGTCATATTCAGAGGAACTATTTGTCAACAAATTTTGCAACTGGAGCTAATAAGGTTCTAGTTTATACTTCTTCAGATCTTGTGCCAAAAAGTGCTACTTGTAATATGGACACTGGTTGGATCCATTTTTATGCTCTTGCCACCCTTCAGGAATCTGAGGCATCTTCTAATGTCGTCACTAGTATGTTGAAACTTTTCTCTTGTGATGTTTATTGTCTTCTTGATATAGGTTCTAACCTTTCTTATGTGACCCCTTATGTGGCAGTTCACTTTGGTTTCAATCCTAATTGTATTTTTGATCCCTTCTTTGTGTCTACCCCAATGGGTGATTATGTTGTGGCTAGAAGGGTCTATAAAGGTTGTGTAGTATCTATTGGTGATACAGAGACATTGGTGGATCTGAGTAAACCGGATATGATAGATTTTGATATGATCTTAGGGATGGATTGGCTCTATTTGTGCTATGCTTCTCTCGATTGTAAGACCCGAAGGGTGAGTTTCTAATTCCCAAATGAACTGATAATAAAATGAGAGGGAAGTTCCTTAGTTCCTGAGGGAAGTTTTATTTCATATCTTAGAGCCTAAAAGTTAATTTCCAAGGGGTGTCTATACCATTTAGTTCAGGTTAAAGATTCTAGCTCTGAGGTTCCCTCTTTACAATTTGTCCCTGTTATTAACGAATTTCCTAAAATGTTTGCCGATGATCTTCCTAGTATTCCTCCTGATAGAGAAATAGACTTTGGGATTAATGTTTTATCGGATACCCATCCTCTCTCTATTCCTCCTTATAGAATGAACCCAATTGAGTTGAAAGAACTTAAAGGATCTTTTAAATAAGATTTCATCTATCCTAGATGTTCCCGTGGGGTGCTCCCTTGCTTTTCGTGCATAAGAAGGATGGTTGCCTTTGGATGTGTATAGATTATTGGTAGCTAAATAAGGTGATAGTGAAGAATAAGTTTTCTCTTTCTAGGATAGATGATCTCTTTGACCAGCTTCAGGGTGCTAGATGTTTTTCTAAGATTGATCTTCAGTCGGGTTATCATTAGTTGAAGATTAGGGAGGCAGATATCCTTAAGAGTTTCTTCCAAACCCGATACAGTCATTATGAGTTCCTGGTGATGTCATTCAGGTTGACTAATGTTTTAGCTATATGTATGGATCTCATGAATCGGGCATTCAGGTAGTTCTTGGATTTATTCGTGATTGTGTTTATTAATGATATTTGGGTATATTCTAAGAGTGAGGAGGATCATGCCAATCACCCCGAGTAGTGTTGCATACACTTAAGGATCAACAATTGTATCCAAAGTTCTCAAAGTGTGAGTTTCGGTTAAATGCTGTGAACTTTTTGGGTCATGTTGTTTCTAGTGAGGGGATCATGTGTAATACCCCATACTTTTCTTAGTTCATTTCAGCTCCTAGTTCTTGCATAAGAGGCTAAAAGCCTGAAAATTTAGCAATGTGTTGAGGACTTAGCCATTTTTAAGACCTTCTAACTTCAAGGAATTTTAAGTCGACCTTACGGACTCCGATATAATGGTTTTTGAGTTGATTCATGTTAAAGGGTGTAAGGAGAATGTCTCGGGTAAGTTTTGGATTCTTTGAATGAGGATTGGGTCACGTTGGGATTTCAATTCCAGTAGCTCAATGCAATTCCACTGTGTCACACCAGGAATAGCGATAAGACACTCATTGTGTTGCGGTGAAGGTGTATTCTCTATGTTCTTGATTCATAATTTGAGTTCATGTGTCATGATCTTTATCCTAGTGTGTGAAGTGCTTATTAGGTGAATATTGTTCATAGAAATCAGATAGAGTAAAGTTGAGCTAAGAACCTTAGATTCATCCAAAGTTTCGTGTTTGATTCAACAAGGGTCAACTTTGAAAGTGTATAACTTTTGATGTATATAAAATTTTTTAGCTCAAGACCCACCAAATTGTAGATAATTGAGTCATCTTTCCAACGATACCAATTTCTCACTAATCCAATACTCGATCCAAAAGTTATAACCATTTTTGTTAGAACCAGTAAGCCACCGTGATTATACCGCATCGCGGTGAGCCTTCAAAACGCAATCCAGGTTATGAATTTTTGGTTTAAATGAGTGAGGGTCAATTGGGTCTTTTCCCACCTCAACCCAGGAAGTAAAAACACGATGTTAAGCGTCCATTAGGGCATTATCTTCCCTGATTCTCCTATTTTACTCTCAAGAAAAACCCTAATCATTCCCCCTCAAGATCATCCATTCCATCACCTCCCCTTCAAGAAAAATCAAGAATTTAAGGTTTATAATCCAAGTACTTCAAGAAAAGCCTTCAAGAACATTTCCAAGGGTTCAAAGTCAAGCTTTTATATCAAATCAAGCATAATAAGGTATGCAGGGTTATGAACAAGGATACTTTTTTCATCCTTGTGCCCAAAACTAGTTTTAAAAGTTGAATATACATGAATTTTGATTTAGGATTCATACCCAATTATCATTACTGGAAGTTTATGAAGTTACATGTGATTTAAGTGTTGAATTGCATATGCACTTTCACATGTTTATGTGTGAGACTTGATTTCACATATTGAGAATTGAATTTCATTATCTTGACTAGAATTGTTAAGTGTTTCAAGGTTATTATAGTTGATCATGAAGTTTGTTGTGATTTGACATGATTTTCAAACATGGGTTATAAGCCGTAAGTTTAAGCCTTGATATTTCAAGAAAGATGATGTTTAAGCATTCTTTGATAAACTTGTATTCAGATTTTAAACAAGATTTGATCTTTTGATCCTCAGCTAAGATATGGAATCCACACATTTAGTTTTAATTACAGTTTAAAACAGACAGACACATAATCGGTTTTCATTATAAACCCTTATGCTATTTTTAAGGTGGATTTTCTACAGAATGAGCATATAAGTAAGGGAGTAGTATTTAGCACTGAGTTGGGTATGTGTCTCAGTTCACATACCCAGAACTACGAGGCAACGTAGGTTCAGATTATTTAGATTATTCCTATTTATATGGATGCAGATAGAGATTGTGATCACTAAACTCAGGTTATACTCCTTGGCAAAAGTATAACACATCTCCCCAACGTGAGGTTTTCCCCTTAGGCTAACTAGATGTTAGACACCATGATTTCTCACATGGTGTATGTCGGTTAGAAGAACCTCCCTATGTCCTAAAATAGAATAATAAAATAACTTTTAGAAACCAAGTGTAAAGGCTCATAATTTTATTCAGATATTGTTTTACATTAGATATCAGCTATAAGATTTCAGCTTTCAGTTTAAGTATGATAAAAGTGAGTCTCTTTACACTTAGCCTTCATGATTTGTTAGTATACTTAACTTTAGTCCTACTTACTCCAAAAATACACAGAGTAACAGTACAACTTTTAGAACTAAGGTTGATGGCTCACAAAGACTTTCTTTATGCTTTCTTACAATATATTTATATTTTGCAGCTTTTACATTACTCAAGCCAATATGAGTCATTTACATTTAGCATGTATTATTTATCAGTTATATGTACATTTAGTTACTATTTTTTTACTTAGTCATTCACCCCCATATGCTCAGTACATTCCAAAAGTACTGATCTACATATATGTCTATGTACTACATTGTTTAATATTAGTAGGCACAAGTTGTAGAATGCATATCATAATTAGATAGTTGCAGCTTTCAGTCAGCAGGTGATGATCCCTTTTGATTCAAGGGTTCGAGTCAGTCATAGTTCGAGTAGTATTTTGTTTTCTTTATTCAGTCGTATTGATTTGGGATAGCTGGGGGTCATGTCCTGGCTACCTATAGTCAATACTAGTAGAGGCTTCATAGATAGTCAGTAGAGTTAATGTATTTGATTCTAGTTTTGTTTTATATAAGCAGACTTGTAATCATTTAAATATAGTTTTGTATTAATCATATTTAGAAAAGATTTATCTTCCACTTATTTTGTTCAATTTTATTTATTTCATTTAGTTGATCATGAGTTATGCCAGTATAAGGGTTAGCTTGGGATCACTTTTGGTCCTAAGCACCGTTTGATGACTAGGGGGTAGTCTCGGGTCGTTATTAATTTGGTATCACAGCTCAGAGTTCAAGTGTCCTAGGGTGTCCATGAAGCCATGTATAGTAGAATCTTGTAGGATGGTACAGAGACGTCTATACTTTTCTTCGAAAAGATATAGGGAATTAAAGAAATATTTCCCTTCTTTATGCTCTAGATCATGCTATAAAGTTGTTCTCTTAGAAAATTCTATTAATTTGTGTGTTACCCCATAATCCTCCGTCTATGACATATTCTTAAGATAACATGATTAGCAATGTCCAATTCCTCCCAAGATGATGCTCTTAGGTTTACTATCAGTACTTTCAGAAGTCACTCAAAGGGCATGATAGGATCTCTCTAGTGTATTATATGTTCCACAAATCAAAAGTTATGTCCTCATCCATATGAGTTGTTCAGTTAAGATAGAATAAGATGTGTATTCAGATTTCTCATTAACACTTCAACACAGATAGTACTCATGAGAGGAGATAGAATGAACCTAGATTGTTAAATAAAGTTTGCATTCAAGGGATGTTAAAACCTAGAGTGTTATGATTTATAAGTAGTGGATCTTCTTATAGTTAGAAGTGTGGGTTTAGAATTGTAGTAATAAAAAGGGGGGGATGGAAATTGATTATAAATATATAGATGAACTTGTGCATGTTATCAAGTTTGTGTTAATGTGATATGTCCTTGTGTGTCAACTTAGGGGTAATGAATGTGGTATAGGTCCCTTGTTTGAAGGTAGTGAAAGAGTTATTAGTTAAGGTGAATTGTTGTTTGCTTGAAGTATGATAGGAGTTATTTATGATATTTATTGTGTTAGAAAAATATAAGATATTCATGAAGTATTTGGTGGTTGAGTATTGTTAATTTAGGCTTTCCTTTAGGTTGAAAAAGGGGAGTTTAGTTAAAACTTATAGAGCTATGAAAGTAATTTAGGTGTATAAATGGGTAAATAGTTATAATATGTAGAAGAAGGATTTGCTAACATATTTTAATAAGATATATTATATGATTATGATCAATTATTGTTATTATGAGGTTCTAGTGGACTAGTGTTTCTTGGTATTTTATTTTATAGCTTCCAAGTGAGAATAGTATGTGATGTTGACTTGTTAATCATGCCTAGAACTAGACACTAAGTTTGAATAGTGGATGGTCATAAAGGTGGAAATAATGATTGCTTGGTTGGTGATGCTAGTTATATAGAAGTGATCGAGTAAGATTGAATAGTGTATGCAAGAGTTTAAGTTCATGTATTCGTAATTAAGTATGATGTTGCAAGTATGATGTAGAGATGTGCCCAAGGTGCTTTGGGGCTACATTATTTTTGAAGTTATTAAGTATTGGGTATGGTTAATTGTGCCCTTGAGTGGTTAAGTAGATGAAGGCTAGCTATATAGTACATGTTGTTCGTAGTAGATAAGTTGAGGAGTTATGAATAGTTGGTGGTGAGTCTTTTATATATGATTTTGATTCTTATGGTTTTGGAAAAATATAATTTTGAGATACGATCTTGGTAGGCTATGATTATGTGTTTAGTGAGGCAAGTATATTTGTCGAGTTAATAGAGTGTAAGTCTATGTTGATGACTATTGAAGCTAAAGGAAGTCAAGGGTGGTATGTACTAAGAGAATGGCCAAGAATGGAGTTAGTATGGTTCATTAAATGTTTGGGGATAACCATAGTAAGTGTTAGAATCTAAGTTTGAATCTTTGAAGATTGATTTAATAGAAATAAGAGTTGAAGCTCTAGATGGTGTGAAATCAGGGTATGGTGATACTCCTGAAGATTCTAAGCTAGTAAGTGTTCAAATTAATATTGATGACTATTAGGTTATACAAAGATAGAGTTGTATCTCGGAAGAAAGTATTAGTAGTGGATTTCACACTCTTAGATGTAGTCTTTTAGGGCAATTTTATTATTTATGTGTATTGTTATACCGCAGACTCTAGAGTAAATTGATTGCAGTTTAGATTAGAGTTTAGTAAAGGGTTTTACAGACTTAGAATGATGGCTTTAAGCTAAAAGGGATACGGAAGAACAAGAAACCAAGTCAGGCCCCTAAATTCTAGTAGTAATGTTGATATGTTATAAAACAGCAGTAAGTTAGGATGATGCCCAAACTATTCTTATCTTGGTGCAAAGTGTTTAGTCATCACAGGATCTACTCATGCTACACTTCTAATGATCAACGAGATTCAGTTTATGTCATGAATGCCCTCAGCTTAGATTTTTTTAATGAATCCATGCCTTTGACATTCTATTCCTCAGGCCTCAGTTAAGCATCAAAGTTATCTATAGTATTCCTTTGTGCTTCAGGTCCTTATGTGTTAGCCCTTCAGTGACCTATTCCTATGTTAAGATAGTGGTGATGATAAGGGGTAAGCAATGGCTTAGATGAGAGGGAGTTGATAACCCTCATTAAGAAAGATTATTTATGCCTTTCTCTCTGAGGCTAGGGGATGAAAAAATATTAAGGTAAATCATTGGTATATGTCATAGTTAGTTGAGAATTCTCGGTATGTCTTTATAATCATAGTGCAAGAAAGTGGTTATTGATAGAGGTTTATAGAATATAAAAAAGATTCCTTTATGGGTGTTTGCCTTGAAGTTCATATGTGGGTATGATAATAGGCTTGAATGTCATATTGGTATGGAAGTGAAGGAATGCAATATGCGTTAGTGAATCCATAGTATGAGTTTAGAGTTAGTCATTGAAGTGGTGAGACATGTTATGCTTAGGCGTGTTGTATCTTGTGATTCCGAGTTAGGCTTGATCATGGTGAGAGAATTTAGTTCAGTTTAGACTTTAGTAGATAGATTTACCAATGCCATGTGAATATTTATAAGGTGAATCAAATGAGTATGGTATATAAGGGGGAATAGTTTAGTTGAGGGAGTATTTGAGAAGTATTACTAAGCTTGAAAGTAAGAAGTTGCATTGCTTAAGGCCTAGTAATTCTATCCTAGCTTATGATTCATATGATTATGTTCCATGCTATAGAGTTGTATCAATGTTGTGTTTTTTTAATTAGATGTCTTGTTCAAATCATGCCCAAAATTCTTTCCTCCATAATATTATTAGAATTTCTTAGAAGAGTGTTGGAGAAATACTCTATTTGAGTATGGGCAGTCAGTATGGTTAGGTCCATATGCGATCTAGTTTAGAAATAAAACAGATAAGCTCTTATTGATTTCCAACTTTCTGGTGAGTCTTACTACACAAAGTTTCATGAGTAAGGTCATTCCAAGAGGTAAAATGCTCGTATTAATGCAAATTATCTATTTAACTCAGTTCATGCATCATGCATCAGTTTCAGATCCAGATATTAAGCCAGGATTCAGCTAGTAAGTGTCCTGTGTGTTATCTCAGTCTTTATTTAGTATTTTAGCCAAGTCATGTCTTGAACCTCTAAACTTTTCTTCACAAAACTAGATCTAGCCTGAGGCAAGAGTTACTCATATGTTAACTCTCTTGTTCCAATCTAAGCCTTATAACCATTCTCATATGCATGTATTCAAGAAATCAACCCAGTCATGATATGCAATTCATGTATCATGTTTCAGACTCAGTTAAGAAATCGTGTTCCAAGTCATGTATGTTCAGTATATGATCTTAGTTACCTTAGTACAGTACTCTTAGTCTAACCAGTCTCATTTAAGGATGAATATTCCCAAGAGGGAGATATTGTAATACCCCATACTTTTCTTAGTTTAATTCAGCTCCTAGTTCTTGCATAAGAGGATAAAATTCTAAAAATTAATCTATGTGTTGAAGACTTAGCCATTTTAAGACCATCTAACTTTGAGGAATTTTAAGTTGTCCTTCTGGACTCCGAGACGATGGTTTTTGAGTTGATTTATGTTTAGGGGTGTAATGAGCATGCCTTGGGTAAGTTTCGGATTCTTTGAATGAGGATTGGGTCACGTTTGGATTTCAATTCCAGTAGCTCAACATGATTTTACCACGTCATGCCAGGAATAGCGATGAGACACTCATTGTGTCATGGTGAAGTTGTATTCACCATGTTCTTTATTCATAATTTGATTTCATGTCTCATGATCTTTATACTAGTGTCTGAAGTGCTTATTAAGTGAAGATTATTCATAGAAATCACTTAGAGCCAAGTTGAGATAAGAACCTTAGATTCCTCCAAAGTTTGGTGTTCGATTCTACGAGTGTCAACTTTGAAAGTGTTTAACTTTTGATGTTATAGAAATTTTCAGCTCAAGACCCACCAAATTGTAGATAATTGAGTCGTCTTTCCAATGATATCAATTTCTCCCTAATCCGATACTCGAGCAGAAAGTTATGATCATTTTCATCAGAACCAGTAGGTCACCACAATTATACCGCGTCATGATGAGCCTTCAAAACACAATCAGAGTTATGAATTTTTGGTTTAAATGAGTGAGGGTCAATTGGGTCTTTTTCCACATCAACCCAGGACGTAAAAATACGATGTTAAGCATCTATTAGGGCATTATTTTCCCTCATTCTCCTATTTCACTCTCAAGAACAAACTCTAAACATTCCCCCTTAAGATCATCCATTCCACCACCCCCCCTTCAAGAAAAATTAAGAATTTAAGGTTCCTAATTCAAGAACTTCAAGAAAAGCCTTCAAGAACATTCCCAAGGGTTCAAAGTCAAGCTTTTACATCAAATCAAGAATAATAAGGTATGCAGGGTTATGAACAAGGATACTTCTTTCATCCTTGTGCCCAAAACTAGTTTTAAAAGTTGAATTTACATGTTTGATTTAGGGTTCATACCCAATTATCATTACTAGAAGTTTATGAAGTTACAAGTGATTTAAGTGTTGAATTGCATATCTACTTTCACATGTTTATGTGTGAGACTTGATTTCATATATTGAGAATTGAATTTCATTATCTTGACTAGAATTGTTAAAGTATTTCAACATTATTATTGTTGAGCATGAAGTTTGTTGTGATTTAACATAATTTTCAAGCATTGGTTATAAGCCCTAAGTTTAAGCCTTGATATTTCAAGAAAGATGATGTTTAAACATTCTTTGATAAACATGTATTTAGATTTTAAGCAATATTTGATCTATTGATCCTCAGGTGAGATATGGAATCCACATATTTAGTTTTGATTATAGTTTAAAATAGACAAATGCATAACTAGTTTTCATTATAAACCCTTATGCTATTTTTAAGGTGAATTTTCTATAGAATGAGCATATAATTAAGGGAGTAGTATTTAACACCGAGTTGGGTATGTGTCTCATTTCATATTCCCCAGAACTATGAGCCAACGTTGGTTTAGATTATTCATATTATTTCTATTTATATAGATGCAGATATAGATTGTGGCCACTCAGCTCAGGTTATACTCTTTGGCAAGAGTATAACACCTCTCCCCAATTTGAGTTTTTCCCTTAAGGGAACTAGATGTTGGACATCATGATAGCTCACATGGTGTATGTCGGATAGATGAACCTCCCTAAGTCCTAAAATAACAAAACAACTTTTAGAAACTAAGTGTAAAGGCCCACAATTTTATTCAGATATTATTTTACATCAAATATCAGCTATGAGATTTCAACTTTCCATTCAAGTATGAAAAATTAAGTCTCTTTACATTTAGCCTGCATGATTTGACATTATACTTAACTTCAGTCCTACTTATTCCACAAATAGAAAGCGTAACAATACAACTTTTAAAACTAAGGTTGATGGCTCACAAAGACTTTCTTTATGGTTTATTATAGTATATTTATATTTCGCAACTTTTACATTACTCAAGCCAATGTGAGTCATTTACACTTAGCATGCATTCTTTACAAGTTATATGTACATTTAGTTACTATTTTTTTACTTATGAATTCACCCCCACATGCTTAGTACATTCCAAAAATACTGATCCACATATACGTCTATGTGCTACATTGTTTAATAATATAGGTACAAGTTGTAGCATGCACATTATAATTAGACAGTTCCAACTTCCCGTCAGCAGGTGATGAGCCCTTTTGATTCAAGGGTGTGGGTCAGTCATAGTTTGAGTAGCATTTTGTTTTCTTTATTAAGTCATATTGATTTGGGATAGTTGGGGGTCATGTCCCGGCTACCTATAGTCAATACTAGTAGAGACTTCATAGACAGTCAGTTGAGTTAATGTATTTGATTCCAATTTTGTTTTGTATAAGCAGAGTTATAATCATTATAATATTGTTTTATATTAATCATATTCAAAAAAGATTTATCTTCCATTTATTTCGTTCAGTTTTATTTATTTCATTTAGTTGCTCATGAGTTATGCCAGTATAAGAGTTAGCTTAGGATAACTTGTGGTCCTAAGCACCGTTTGATGACAAGGGGGTAGTCTTGGGTTGTTACATTATCGTAGATCTATAGAAAGTTAAGGCTGTTAAAAAGTGGCCTAGCCCTACGACTCCAACCGACATTCAGAGCTTCTTGGGTTTAGCTGGGTATTGTAGGTGGTTTGTGGATAGCTTCTCCTTTATTTCTTCTTCATTGACTAAGTTGACTAAAAAAAGGTAAAGTTTCTATGGTTTGATGCTTGTTAGGGTAGTCTTGAAAAGCTAAGTATAAGTTGACTTTTTCTTTGATTTTGACCTTGCCCGAAGGTACTGATGGTTTTGTACTTTATTATGATACGTCACGTGTAGGACTAGGCTGTATCTTGATGCAACATGGTAAGGTTTTGGATTATATTTCTAGGCAGTTGAAGGACCTTGAAAAGAATTATTTGACTCATGATCTAGAGTTGGAGACCGTGGTATTTGCATTATGAATTTGGTATCACTACTTGTATGGAGTGTATGTTAATATCTATTCAGACCATAAGAGCTTCCAATATGTATTCACCTAGAAAGAGTTGAATCTCAGGAAAAGGAGATGACTTGAGTTGCTCAAGGACTATGACATGAGACTCCACTACCATCCAAGTAAGGCTAATGTGGTTGTTGATGCTTGTAGCAGGTTGTCCATGGGTAGCTTATCTCATGTGGATGAGGAGAACTGGGGATTGGTGATGGATATTCTTTGATTGAATAATCTTTGAGTTTATCTTTTTGATTTTAAGGATAGAGGTATAATTTTACAAGAGGTGGTAAAGTCATCTCTTGGTGCAGAGGTGAAGGAGAAGAAAATATTGGACCCCATCTTGATGCAGATTAAAGATGATGTGGGTCAGCAGAAGGTTATGCCATTTAAGATTGGTGGAGATATTATCTTGAAGTACCAAGGTAGATTATGTGTTCCTAATGTTGATGGTCTACAAGAAAGGATTTTCACTGAGGCTTATGAGTCAAGGTATACAATTTATCCTGGTTTGACAAAGATGTATCATGACCTAAAGGAGATCTATTGGTGGAATAATATGAAGAGGGATGCAACTAGTTTCATGGCTATGTGCATAGTATATCAGCAAGTGAAGGTTGAGCACTTGAGGCTCGGTGGGTTGTCTCAAGAGATTAAGTTTCCCATGTGGAAATAGGAAGTGGTCAAATAAGATTTTACTACTGGTCTTCCGCGATCTCAGAATTAGTATGATTCAATTTTGTTCATCATGGATAGGATGATTAAGACTACTCATTTCTTTTTTGTGAGGACTACATACTCTGGAGAGAATTATGCTAAGTTGTTCCTTGAGGAGATAGTTAGATTGCATGGTGCTCCAGTTTCTTTTATTTTAGATCAAGGAATGCAACACTTTCCAACCTCTAATAAATGGACAAGCGGAGAGGACCATTCAGACTATGAAAGGTATGCTACAGGCATGTGTTATTGATTTTGGAGGTAGTTGGGTGGATCATTTTCCTCTTATTGAGTTTGAGTATAATAAAAGTTATCACTCTAGTATTAGGGTGACTCCTTTTGAAGTTCGTTATGGTAAGAGCTTTAGATATCTTATTGGATGGTTCAAAGTTAGGGAGATTAGGTTATTTGGTCTTGATTTGGTTTATCAGGCTATGGAGAAGGTCAAGGTGATCAGAGATAGGCTTAAGACTGCTCAGAGTTACCAAAAGTCCTATGTGGATGTGAGGTGAAGAGAGTTGAATTTTGATGTTGGCGATTGGGTGGTCTTGAAGATGTATCCCATGAAGGGAGTGATGATGTTTGGGAAGAAAGGGAAGCTCATTCCTCGATATGTAGGCCCATATTTAATTTTTAGGAGAGTCGTTAATGTTTCTTATGAGTTGGAATCAACTTAGAGTTTGGGTTCCATTCATCTAATTTTTCGTGGTTCGATATTAAAAAAGTATGTGTGTGACGCTTCTTTGATGGTGCCTGTTAAGAATATTGGTATTTCGAACTCCTTATCTCATGAAGAGGTTCCTATTGAGATTTTAGATTGGCAAGCCCATCATTTGAGGACTAAAATGTAGCTTTGTTGAAGGTCCTTTGGAGGAACCATATGGTACAAGAAGCTACTTGGGAAACTTAAGAGGATATGAAGTTCAAATATCCATTTTTATTCCCTGAGTTAGATAATCATGCTTAAGGTATACATTTTCCTACTCTCTTTGTTTTTTGACGTTGTTAAAGGTTTTGTGATTGGATTTCTACATTACAATCATGCTAATAGATTCCTTGATTAGTAATTTGGGGATGAATAATCCTAGGGGAGAGAATGTAACCCCCCTGATTTTTGCCTCTAAAATTTCTAAGTTTTGAACTCACTACCCAGGGTAAGACTTTGGTAACGAGTTATGAAGATTCTATACCAGTCGTATAGTGTAATCCGTAGACAAACAAGTATAATTTCCCTAAGTTTCTTTTATAATCACAATTGGCACTTAACGAGTCGTAATGACTCATTACGAATCGTGGTGTACAAGTTATAGGTAATCCAGTATAAGTGCCCAAAGCTACTATTGTGATTATAACAGGACTCTATGAGTTGTAAGGTCTTGTCATGCGTCGTAGGGTGTGACTCGTGACCAAACCAGTGAAGGTTTCCCAAGAGTCTGTCTAGACTACGAGTTCAGGCTAAGACTCGTACCCAGTTGTCACGAGTCTTGACGTGACCTATAGCGACTGGCATTTTTTTCTACACTCTTAATTGAGGTCATTTTTGTCATTTCCCTCTTTCCTCAATTAAAACCCACGACCGTAAAACACCTAAATAGGGTTATTTTCATAACTTTAACTATCATAAACTACTCTCTACTCTCTCAAATACTCCAACTCAAGAACAACTAGGGTTTCTCAGGGTTTATCATCTAAGGCTCTAAGATTGGTTTTTTCTCAATAACTCTTTATATCTCAGGCATGTAATCTCTTTCCATAAACTTGTTTTCTCTAAAGGTATGGGTTTCATCATTATTCATGTGGATTTAAAAATGGAATTTATTTTGGTTGGGTTTTTTGGAATGATGGTTACATGAATTTGATTTTCATGGCTATAATGGATGTGTTTATGTTTTATCTATGTATTTTGAAACCCGTCGTGGTGCATGGGTATGGTGAATGTGATGGGCGTCGAGGCATCCCCCCAATTTGACAATTTTTGTTTAGAATTTGGTTTTGGAAATTGTGTTCCCTCAACCCACTTGCATAATTGGCTTTGAAATATGATTAATCACATGATTTGTCTTACTTCCCTAAACTATTGCATTACATAAATGGTTAAACGGATAAAAAAAGGGTTTTGGAAGGCCTTGTTGGATATGTGTTGAATTAATTATAAACTATGGGGTCGAGGCATTCTCCCAAGTTAATTTTTTATAAACTATGGGGGTCAAGGCATTCCCCCAATTTGACTTGATAAATAACGGGGGTCGAGACATTCCCCCAAGGGGATAAATAATTTGAATGACGTTACGATATTAGCTTACAAGAGTAATTGGTATGCCGATACCAATGGTATGTGCCTTAATGGATGGTACTTGGTTTAATGATGGAAATGTGTAAATGTTTTAATTGGGCTTAAAGAGGGTTTTGTAGCTGGCCGTGAAAGTGGAGGTCTTGAGGCACCGATACTGGAAACCTGTCTTTTTCGACGTGGGGGTTGGTCTTGATTACCGTGTGCTTATGTCACAACTTATACATATTTATCAAGGATTGGTGTAGGGTTGTGAATTCCTCAACCTTCCTTGATACCTCTGGTTTGTGAAGCTAACATACACTAGGGCCCTTCCAATGGGGGAAGTCATACCCATATAGCTCGTGGGTGCCTTTTTTGACGGTTGAAGCTACACATCTAGGCTAATATTTTAACTTTCATGCTAAATATTATTCCCTATCCTAACATATTATATATATATATATAATTATGTGCATTAATTTTAAATGGCTTTGGACTGATTTGATAATGGCATTACTTTATCCCTTTCATGAGTTACATGTAAGCACTTACCCTGCTAATTGTCCCCAGATGCTATATCCCCATGCAATGCAGGGTTCAGAGACAATTCTACTTTTTATGTACAGTGCTAAGTGATTTCTGGATTGTTTGTGACTTATCTTGAAGTGGTGATCTTCCATTCTCCGAAAGACACTCATTTCATGTTCTTGTTTTATTCATTATGTTTACATTATTCCTTTTGGACTCATTTTGTCTTTGGTCGGGAGCATGTCCTGGATTAGGTTATCCTTGATTTTTAGAGGGTTTGGGGATTACTGTGGATTGGGATAGTTGTTGAAATTCTTAAATTCCTTTTTGACCTAGTTGCTTAAATATCTTGTTATATGTTCGGAACTCATACACTGCTTTTTGTATTGTGTTCTGTTTGACTAGGAAAATGGGGTGGTCTCCGGTCCTTGATGGACTTGAGATACCCATCACGGCCCAGACCTGGTTTGGGTCGTGAAACCCTAGCTAACTTGAAACTGAAAAAATATATCTAAAATAGTAGCAATAAGCATCTCGAGCCAACAAAAACTTAGCCCTCGAACTATGAGGACTCACAAACTGGTTGAAAATAGGAAATGGTGATTGTGGCTAATATTGTTGCTGGGGATGAACACCAAAACCTACATTATGAAATAATGTAGCCACATAGAAATATATGTGGTCAGTGCTTTTGGAATGTACTGAGTATGCAAGGGTGAATGCAATAAGTAAAATTGAAACTGAACAGACTTACAAATCATATATGTTAAGTGTAAATAGACTCACCTTGATCATAAAAAAGATTAAAAGTTGAATCTCATAAAGAAATTATCATAAGACAATATCTGAACAAAGATTTTGAGTTGTTATACTTAGTTTCTAAAATTTATCTTTTGTTGAGAGAGATTCTCGTAACCAAAATAAATCATGCGAGCAACATGGAATTCGATGTATAAAACCCCCATTGAAAAAGCCCATTATACTTTTCCAAGGTATAAACACCAACTCTGGTGATCACCTAAACATGTCCACTTGGGCAAACGGAATAATATATGCCATTTCCATTAGGACAAGCTACATGCCCATTTGGACAAGCTGAATAATAACCTATGGTGGCATGTAGTTTTTAGGAAATAGGATGCTCTAAACCCACAATCCCTCTTGGTGCTAGGTACTACTCCCAAAATAATACTATTGCTCATACTATATCTACAAAGTTCACCATAAAATAAGCATATGAGCTCATAAGTCTGAAACCATAATATGCTTTGTTTCTATATCAAAATCTTGATTTCCTATGTGAACTTCATAGCTTATCTATAATCATATATCAAAACTAAAATAGTTATTATGCTGCAATGCTTTTGTATCTCAAATTAGCAAACTTGAACTTCTTGTAAACTGAGTACTTAATGCTCAAATTATAATCTTTTATCAACTCATGGAAACTTTATATCAAAATGACACAAACCAATGCTTGAGATCACTTTAGTAGGTAAAACGTAAATAAGCATTAAAATATCTACAAAATAATGTGCAACTCATGATGAAACACCATAAACTCAAGCCTAAGTAAAATGGGTTTAAGCCCTAGTTGTAAAATCCTAAATTCATGGTAAGAACTTAACTTTTAGGAAAAAGGATGAAAGGTTATCCTTTTTCAAATCCCACATACCTGGACTTAGTGAATTTCTTTAGGGAAACTTGAATTTGAACCTTACAATGTTGAATTTTGGTGAAAAATTCTTCTTTTGTGTTCTTAAGGTTTTAGGAGAAGAGAGATCATTTACTATGAGTTATGAGGGTGGGATTTATGTTTAACATCATTAGAAAGTCATTTAATAGGTAAAAGACCCCAAAACCCTCAAAGAAAACTAAAAAAATTTGGCATTTCTATGCCCTTGGGCATGGCACGCCCTTAATGTGCCATGGGTTCATGGCAATTTTGATTCTTAAATTTATGAAAAGATGTAAGTACTTAGGCCATTTTGTTAGATATGATATGTGTTTGTGTGTATGTTATAGGGAAAATAGGTTGGAAGTGTATTGGATAAAAAATAGTAGAAAAAGTCTGAAAATAAAAGGTATAGACTGGACTATGAGTCCTTATGTTACTATACGACTCGTAGGCCAAGTCGTAGTGATAATTGTGAAGGCTACTGATTCCAGGATTAAATTTAAGGATAACCACAAGTCTTTAGGAGTTAAAAAGATTCATGGGGTGATTCATTCTGAGCAAACTATCAAAAAGTTCTGAGGAAGCCAAGTTAAAGCCCCAGTGGAAACGGAGGATGACTACGAGTCATTATGACAAGGTATGACTCATAGTGACTAATCATTTTTAGAGCACATAAAAATTCCTAAGAGATGAAAATCCACTGGACTAACAACGAGTCTATCCAGTGACTCGTAGTGTCTGACCACGAGTCATTATCACTGATCATAGAATAAAGACAAGGGGGCAGACAACCGCTCATCGTCAGTACAGACGACTCATTGCCTGAGGCATAGCCACCGCCAACTTTATTTTCCTATTTTATTTGGTTAGGTTTTATTTTTTATTTTTAGAAACTATAAATACCCATTGGATATTCTTGTAATATTTTATGCACTTTATACTCTTACAAACATATATTTATTTCAAGATTGACTTTCAATCTTGGAATCCTCATTGTTTTTAGTTTTTGGTTGATTAGTTAATTCAAGATTTTGGGTTTTCTTAATCAATTATTTGTGATATTATTCATATGTTTTCTCTATTGAATTCCATAGATGGTCTCGCAACTATGAGCGGCTAAGAGAAGTGTGAGGTTTTTCTGGACCATTGTTTACACTTGCATTGGGATCTTCTTTAGTTTAATTACTTTCTCAGTGGTGGCAAATTCTAAGAACCTGCATGTATTTGAGACCATCTTCATAAGAGAGATTAAGATTGGGAAAAAGGGACTACAACATTGATTCAAGCCTATCAACTCGGATCTAATTACTTGAGACCCATAAGGTGATAGTTAAATTGGTATCAAAGACAAGGGTTAATAAGGCGACACCCTGAGAATCAAAAGGAAAAAGGTGAGATTTACCATCGCGTTCACAAGACAGTTGGTAATACCTATCTTGTCATATTTTGCACGTGTGGCATTGAGATAGTTGGATTGAGCACAAGAAACCTAGAACGTGAAAGACAGAGGGAGCATAGTCCTAGTGTTCATCTCATATTGTTTACAACCAAAAGCATTCAAAACTTATTATTCTTAAAGTTTACTACAAAATACCTATATTTCCTTTCCTACACTTATATATACTCCATCAAGTTCGAGAGACAAATTTGACCTATTCCTTATGGGATTGACCCCAACCTAGTCGGGTTACTATAATTTGACAGCAATTACATTGTATTTTCTTGGAGGGTATAGTTTGGACGACATTAAATTTTGGCGCCGTTGTCGAAATAGTATGCCAAACCAAGATTGATATGTTAGGTCCTTTTGTTTCAAGAATTTGACTTTGAGGTGAAAAATCAAAAGGGCTCTGAGAACTAGGTTGTGGATCACTTATCTCGCCTTGAGAAGGAGGCGATGTATAAGTTAGGGGATGAGCTAGGTTGAAGATCACTTATCTTTTCTTGAGGAGTAGGTGATGTAGAAGTTAGGGTATGATATTGATATAGATGATACTTTTACAGAAGAGCGGGTATTGGCAACATCTCTAGACTTAACCCCCTGGTTTGCTAATTTTGCCAATTTTTTAGCAAGTTATCTTGTTTCAGAAGACTTGTCGTTCTAGCAGACAAAGCGGCTCATGCATGAGGTGAGAATTTGTTTTTGGGTTGAGCCTTATCTCTTTCGGATTTTTGTGGATGGTGTAATTTTTAGATGTATTCCTGAGGTAGAGATGATGAGCATCATTGAAGCTTGTCATTCCTCGCCAGTTGGGGGTCATTATAGTGGTACCCGCACAACCCATAAAATTCTACAATGTAGGTATTATTGGCCCATTATCTTAAAGGATGCTCATGACTATGCTCAAGCTTACGATCAGTGTCAATGACAAGGCAATATCTCACTGAAACATAAACTCCCTATGACACCTATCTTTGAGTTAGATTTGTTTGATGTATTGGGAATTGAATTCATTGGTTTGTTTGTGAGCTCTTATGGGATGAAGTACATTCTAGATGTAGTATACTATGTTTCTAAGTGGGTGGAGGCAGTTTTCTTCTAAACAATCAGGGTCGAAGTGTCATCATTCATAAAAAAGAACATTTTTTCTTGGTTTAGCACTCCACGTGCGATTAGTAGTGATGGTGAGTCTCACTTCTGCACTCGCCTTTTTAAGGCCTTACTCGATAAATATGGTGTGAAACATAAGGTGGTAACACCTTACTATCCTCAGACTAGTGGGTAAGTTGAGGTTTCCAATAGAGAAATTAAGTCCATATTAGCAAAAACTATGCATGCCAACAAGACTGACGGGTCAAAAAAGTTAGATGATTCTTTGTGGGCCTACCGGATACCTTTTAAGACCCCCATTGGTTCCTCTCCATATCATCTTGTGTATGGTAAGGCATGCCACTTACCGGTTTAATTTAATCACAAAGCACTATAGGTATTGAAAAAGCTCAATTTTGAGTGTCATGGTGCAACTATGTTCAGGTTGAGCAAGGTAAATGAGTAGGATGAATTCCGAATCCCTACTTATGAGAGTTCTGCTCTATAAAAGTAAAATATAAAGATGTATCATGGTAAGAAAATCGAGAAAAGAGTGTTTACACCTGGTGATATGGTCTTGTTGTATGATTCAAGACTTTTCTTGTTCCCTGGCAAGTGAAGTATAGGTGGTATGGACCATTCACAATGGTTTAGGTATTCCCACATGGTGCTATTGAGCTGAAATATGATGGTTAAAACTCATTCAAGGTGGATGGGCACCAGGTGAAGAACTATATGATAAAACCTAATGAGATGAATGTATGTGTTAATAAGGACCTTATAAAGTCTGACCAACCAATCCAACTACGTCATCCCATGATGTTAAATCAGGTGCTGCATGAGAGAAAACATATGGGCATGTTAGTAACTACTGAGTATCCAACTTAGCCTTGTCGTGTCGCGATGTTAAATCAAGCTCTACATTGGAGGCAACCCATGTTTTGTACTTATTACATTATAGTATAACTTGTGTGTTCAGTGTGGAGGGGTGGAGATTGCAAAAAAAGACCAAAATTTTTTCTAGTTCTAGGTCCCTACGGGGGAACCTACGAGTCGTAGGGTCACCCTATGACTCATCACCGGGAGTCATAGAGGGAAGAATCCAAGGCCATCTCAGGTAAGTGTTCTCTAGAGTAATGAAAACTCTCAAAATAAGTCGTTGTTAGTGAAAATGACTCATCACCTTTAGTAGTCATGAATAGATAATCCAGGTAAGGTTCCAGTCACAATGGAGGGGGTCTATGACTTATAGCCTCTGGCTATGAGTCATTTCCACAAATTATTTTTTGGCTCGATATTTTGGGCCCAATACATTGACCCGACCCAACTCGAATGAAATAAAAAGAAACCAAACCCCATAATTTCCTTCTATTCCAAATGTCCGTGACTCCCTTCATTTCCATATCTGCTCATTAAATCTTAAAATACACACACAAATTCATCCCTTTCACATTTAAATCAAAGTTTAATCTCTCCAAAAGGCTCTATTCTCAAGTACAAATGGAAACAACCAAAAATCATAAGGAATTCAAGAAAATTATTCGGTCATCTAAGTAAGTATTGCAGATTTAATGATATGCACCCTTATTTGGTGCAATATTTTTGTAAAGAATACTTGAATTATACGTTTAATTATGTGCTTAGGGTCTACCCTTGTAAACTTATTCTTGAGAAATAGAAGTAAACAAAAAATAACTGAGAATAGGTTAAATTTGGAATATGGAGATAAATCAGAAGTATATGGTAGTTGTTAAACCCACGGGAAAGACTGAGTGCCATTGGGAAGTTGATATTGAAAATCAAACCCTATAAACAACTAAGTAACAGTTACTACGGGGCACATAATGACTCGTAGGGTCTCTTAATGAGTCGTTAGATGACTTGTAGCCACTGGGAACATGGATGCCAAGGGATAATTGGTTTATTGTCATACCATGAATCATAGTATGAGTCGTTGTCTCACCATACTACTTGTGGTTTGGACTCGTGGTAATTGGGAAGGGAATTGTATTAAGAAAAATCTTCTAGTCAGACTACTAGTGTATGCGACGAGTCATTATCTAACACAACGACTTGTTAGGAGGACTCATAGACTGACTAGTACATAATATAAATATCTTCTTTCACCCTACGAGTATCATGACAACTCCTAGCCATTGGCAATGAGTCATAACCTAACTCATAGAGTTCTCAGCTACTGTAACATACTAGTTTTTTTGTTGTTTCTCTCCCCTTTTCCCAGGATTAACTAATATGTATGCTTCAATAGACACCAATGGCACCCAAGAAGGATTACACCAAGGAGCAAGACCATACCCACTAGTCACCTCAGGAAGGAAGCCACTGACGATGAGTCTAGTGGCTCTGTCAAACAATATCCACTTGAAAGAGTGGTGGAACCAAGAATGAGCCTACCTAGAGCCCCTAAAGTTGCTTCACCAGAAGACTCACCTCCACCCATTAGGCCAAGGATGAAAAATTCTAGCCAATCACCACTATATTCACAGTCTTAGTTTGAAGAGGATAGTGAGTCAGCATTTAGGCTCGAGGATGAGAAAGAGGAATCTGATGATGAAAATAATGGGTCAGAGAATGAGGAATTTAAAAATGAGGGTATGATGATGTTGAGGAGGAGAAAAGTGAGTCTAGTGATAGCCCGTAAAGGTACCACTTTTTTCTCCATCCTTTGATATATTACAGATTGAGACTACCTCATTTCCTATCGTTAACTAGTGAGGGTACCTCAGGATGCAGGAACTCTATAAGAGAGATAATTTCATCACCCCTTCCACTCAAAGATAAAAAAGAGGGTGCTACTTAGAGCTAACGCTGAGTACAATAGGTATGTCTGAGATGCCTGACTTCGAGGCATGTTTTAGATAATATCACTTAGAGTAGATGAGTAGGGCTCTAAGACAGTATAGCCCAAGATTGGTAAGAGAGTGTTATGCTACGTATTAGATGGAGCTGAAGTATATCTATCCGCATGGGCATTTGTGGAAGGGCGGTTACCCCTTGGTTGCAGTTATGATTAGAGATGTTTAGGTAAACATCTCAATGCAGACTATCTCCGCGTTTCTATATGGACCGAATTTCCAGATGCCGACCAACACTGATGAGATTGATCACTACATGGATGAAATGTAGGAAGTAAAGATAAAATAAATTGGTTTAAAATATAAGTTTACTCACTTTCGGGGGATGGCTGGGATTATTGCTATGGCATAGGAGGGGGCACCTTGGGTAGTTGGCCCTTTGTCGTGAATTATGGAGGGTGTGCTAAATTTTATGGAGAAGATTTGGTAGATGATGGTGCGTCATCATTTTAGTCCCATAAATAGGTGACAATAGGCTCAATCCTGACCAAGCTTCCCTAGTTGTAGGAATCATGGAGGGTTACAAAATTGATGTAGAAAATATTATAGCTCAGGAGATTCGTAATTGGGAGGTGAGAATAGACACAACCTTATCCTTCCCATGCCTATTAATGCAACTGTTTTTAGATCTAGGTGTGAAAGATATATTGAGTGTGGATAAGTTTTTCTAGGTTCGTAGGACCATTAATTTGGGTTTGATTCAAGATTTTGCTAACCCCATATCAAAGGCGAAGGTGGTGGCTACTTTACTTAGGGAGGTATTTTAGGATGGAGGGTATGGTATTTATTCTTTGGGGTTTATCGATGTTGGTGATACCCCCATTAAGATTGCCCAGTCTGAGCCTCAGGCCTCAATAGATGCAGTTGGTGCTTTTTGGACTCTGACCCTACCTCCTATTGTGAGGCCATTTACATCCAGGCCAGCCCTTGCTGGTTATGCTCTAGTCCCGTAGGCCTTCTTAACTGGCATGCTAAAGTGATTAGGGACATCAGAGCAATGAGTCCTGAATATTAAGCAGGGGGTACAGGCATAGGTTAAGAGGGAGATCCAAAGTCAGATTCAACGCATGCAGACCTAATTTAGCAGGTTTGAGCTACAAATTAGCCAAAATTTGGAGAGCGTTTAGGCCTTAAATCTGGTAGGTTCACATGAGGAGTTGGCTGTGCTCTGGGATGCATTTGAAGAGATTCATGAAAGGCCGTTCCTAACTTACCCCATTATTGAGGAGATCCAGGAGGAGGAGGTGTCGGATATTTACGACACAAAGTGAAAAGGACCAGCTACTGAGGGTGAAGGTGGTAAGAGGCTGATCAAGAAGAAAATAAGAAAAAAAGGGTAAAGATGTGGAGGTGGTCAGGGAAGCCAGTGTTCGATCAGCACAGGATCACCAATCGAGGGTCCATGATATGGTAGTGGGAGCCGATAGCTCCCGAGTGGTTGATGTGATAGTTACAACTACAAAAAATTTGAGTGGGAGTACCTCTTTGCCTACAGAGACACCATTGAGCGTACCGACCCTAGTTGGTTCCACTGCTTATGTGAGCGTCCGATCACCACTGGGACCACTAATGATGAGAGTGGGGCCTATTCTAGGGGCCCCACTTTGAGACTTTATGAGCTGACACCCAGTGGGCCCATGTATGTCCTCATTACCTATTTTTACTTTATAGATGCATGAAGGACAATGCATATGCTTTAGGTCGGGGTGTGGATGTTCCACAGCCGCCATGGGTTCTTATTGTCTGCTTCTTTTCCCGTCGGCCGTGGTATGATTATAGAACCAACATATCTAAAAAAATTATTATGTATTGTGCTTTATTTTGTATTGTGTTTTAGTTTTACTAGGAGAAAAATGAGTACCTAAGATGGTGTATTTCATTTGATTTTACTTATGTTGTTTTTGAGAAAAATGATACCCCTACCCCCAAATATGCTTTTAAAACTGTGTGATATATATTGATAACACCCAAGCTACACCTTCACTCTAAAGATTATGCAGTTTTTACCAAATGTAGTAACCCAACAAAGGTTGGGGTCAAATCCCAAGGGAATACGTGGAATTGTGGCTCTCAACTATTGTAATCAATGGAAAAAACTAGATAAGTAGATGTGGGATTTGAGTAGTAATATCTAACAAGTAGCTAATATCAACTTCGGTTGTAATCAATCATAGGCAAACACTAGGATTGTGTTCCCCCCAACTTCTCAACTTCATAGGCTTATCATGCTTTATTAAACCAACCTGATACCTTGCATGCAAAATCTGGTAAGTTATGTACCATCAACAATCTTTTGGACAACCTAATGAATTTCACCCTTTACCTTTTGAGTCTCAGGATATCGCCTTACTAACCCTTATCTTGATCCCACTTAACTATTCCCTTTTGAGTCTCTAGTTATTAGATGACAGCTAACCATCCTACTTAGATAATACCTAGTAGTGTGGATGGATAGTTAAACTTCAAATTACTGTTGTAATTATCTTTTCCTAGTCATTACTCCTCTTTTGGAGTAAGTAGAAATAATCTAGTCGAGATCCTAACATTTACAACAGGTAAGATATCTATTAAAGTGAAGATAATACAATGCATGGGTATCGGTTTAGAACAACAATAACACTTTCCCTACTTCGTCAATCCGCTAGGGTTTCCACAACCCTAGCTAAGGGTTTATTAGCCTCTCATGCTCATGAAGTAAGCAACAACATTCATTATTGAAAGAATAAGATAAATCACAATAATCATGACTGAAAAACCCAAAAACTTAACTGAATTAATCAATCGAAATCAATGCAAAATAATTCTAAGACCAAAATAGAATCTCGAAATCAAAATATATTTATGAGTACCAAGATTCTGTTCCTTTTACTAAAAAAATATAGGGGGTATTTATAGTACCTGAGGGAACTCTAAAATCAAAGCTTGGATGAAAAAGGATAAAAAAGGTTAGTGACCACTTATATGTGTCCACATGCAACCTGATGCTGGGCACTTGTAGACACCTACATGTGGATGAAAAATTTCCTGCTGCTTCTATCTCGGGATTTTGGACTTTTGGCACTTAACTTATCCATATGCGGTTTAACTTATCCATATGCGGTCCAAATGTACTACACGCAGTCTGTATGTTGACATAGGTAAGTGTCAGAAGTTCCTTTTTAGATCTTTTTACTCTCTGGATCTTAATTCTAGTACTTGCCTTAGTCTTTTATAGACTACATGTGCTACATGTGGTCCATATGTAGACATAGGTATGTGCCAGTCCTTCCAATACTTGCATCCAAACTTCAAATATTCATCTTTCATCATATGCTTTAGTCACGTACATCTGGAAAGTGCACGAATACCCAAAACTGATCAAGTAAGTGGCCAAAAACTCCATTTTTATATTTTTCACGAACTCAGCATCTAAAACCTAGTTTCCTGCAAAAGATACAAAACACATCATATCTAACAAAATAACATAATAAACTTGCATATTTTCCTCATTTTAAGCATCGAAAATGCTATTTTTCTATAGCACAGAAACACCCTCAACTTAGAACATTTTTATGTCCTCAGGCAACACAACACAACAAAACAAAACAAAATAAGGCACAATCTTAATTAGGAGAATCTAAGTTATTCAAGGCAGTCAATAGACACTTTAAGCTCAAACCACAATACCCCCTTCTATATTAACTTTTCAAAACCAACTATGTATAAACATGAAGCTCAAAAATGTGAGACAACAGGATCATGGTATGGCACTATATTATCAATAGACAATAATGCATAGTTACACTACTCAAACACGTAGAAACTAGCAATATGACTCACGTGCCCTCAAAACAAAGATGTCCCGCTCACTCATATGAAATAGTACATGTAAATTCAAGGATAGTCAAGAGAATCTCATAATTAGAAGAGAAGTTCAATCAATGTGCATCAAATACCATAGGTTTGACCTTATTTTATTTACTGAGTTTTTAGGCAGTCCGGCTTCGATCACTATAGAACTTTTCTCGGCTTGTAATGTAGGCTTAGGGGAATGGTATGGTAAATATGTACATATCAAGTGACTACGCCTCTTTGTCATTACACTAACCTTGGGGTCTCACGTATTAGCTAATTTTTTTATTCGACCCTTATCTCTCCCCTTTTTATTCTTTATTGCACCTTCAGGTTGGGTATGGTATTTTATCTTTTTCACTTGCCACTATTTTTTATATTTTCTCTTTCTTTTTTTCTTCTTCCACACCCAGTCCTACTAACTTTTTCTCTTATTTTACCCTTCTACATACCCACTTTACATCACACACCTCTATGATGGTCACCCTCAACTTAGGCAATTTGTCTAAGTTGAGGTGCACAATGTCCATTGAGGAATGGTCCAAAATAAGTTATTACAACAAAAATGGGAAGTTGATAGGTGAAACAAAAAAATAGGCTATAAGGCTCAAAACAGGGATCAAGGGATACTATTTCACATAGGGATGGTCATTTAGGCCAACAATGGACTAAAAATAAAAAATAGCCTATGATACTTTCCTAACCAACTATCCTATAATCTAGGAAAGAATAACCGGACAAATTCTGAATTTAACAAAAAAAAGGGAATTAAGTAGCATCTCACACATACATGACACAGAGTTAATATTACAAGCTACTACTTATCTGGTTCATACAATTGTTAGCAAGTTATTATCATGTACCTAATCCTAATACCATAACAATATCCACAATGATTATACATATATATATTCACACAGTTCTAAAACAAAATTTTGGAGGCGTATCATTTTTCACAAAAATCAATCAAAAACATGACAACTACCCTAAATACTTAAAAATCTCCCAATTACACAATAACACATCACAATACAAAATAAAACACAATATGACATAATTTTAACCTAGACATGTCGGTTTTACACCATACCGCGGTTGACAAGAAAAGAAGCGTGAAAGAAAAAACCCATAACCGCTATGGTATACCCCACCCCCAACTAAAAACTGCGTACTATCCTAATGTGATAAAATAATATAAAACAAAGGAAATGAGGACATACCTGGGATGCACTAAGCACCCTATACCTTTGGTTACCTCCCAAGCAGCCCTGATTTATTATCACAGCATGAATCAGTTCCCTTGGCTATTCAGACATCGCCAATGTCGATATCAATATTATTTTTTACTTTCTCTAGGTTTTCCATGAAATGCTTCACTCGCTATTTGTTTACCTTGAATGGAATTTAACCATCACACTTTATTTCTATAGCACCATGTGGAATTCCTTAACCATAATAAATGGTCCAGTCCACCTAGATTTCTTGCCAGAAAATAAATGGAGTTCTTAAATTATACAACAAGACCAAATCATCGGGTTCAAATACTCTTTTCTTGATTTTCCTGTCATGATACAACTTCATTGTTTCTTTGTATATGGTTGATATTTCATCAGCACAAAGTTAGAATTCAACTAACTCATTCAGCTTGCTCAACCTCAAGTTTGTTGTATCACGCCACTCAAAATTTAGCCTTTTATACGCCTGTAGTGCCTTATGCTCAAGTTCAATGGATAAATGACATGCCTTGCCGTATACAAGATGATATAGGGAGGAAACTATGAGGGGTATTATAGGCTGTTCGGTAGGCCTACGATACATCATCTAATCTTCTAGACCAGTCAGCCTTATTGGAATTCTCAATTTTTTCCAAGATGGACTTTATCTCTCTATTGGAGACCTCAAATTGGCTTATTGTATGAGGGTGGTAAGGTGTTTCCACCTTATTACTTACACCATATATATCAATAAGGTCTCTAAATAGGTGGTTGAAAAAGTGAGATCCACCATCACTGATAATTTCATAGGATGAGCCAAATCGAGAAAAGATATTTCTCTTCCAAAAAGGTGTGACACTTCTACCTTCATTGTCTAGAAGTACAACTGTCTCCACCCTTTTCAACACATATTAAACACTAAAATATATCTAATTACATAGGATATCATAAATAGGCCCATAAAATTAACCCCCACACACATCAAACAACTCTAACTCCAGCATAAGTGTCATGGGAAGTTCATGGTGCCATGAAACATTGCCTTGAAGATGACATTGGTCATAGAATTGTGCAAGATAATGTGAATTCTTGTAGATTGTAGGCCATTAGAACCCACACTGTAGGATTTTTGGCTCTACGAGTACCACTATAGTGACTCCCAACTGGTGATGAATGGCAAGCTTCTAGAATGCTCATCATCTCCATCTTTGGGATACATATCTGAATCACACCATTCCCAAAAGAACTTCCTCACCTTATGCATAAATTTCCTTCGCTGCTGGAAGGATAGATCTTCTAAGACCAAATTGCTTGCCAAATAGTTGGCAAAATCAGCAAATTGGGGTATTAGGTCTTATGATACTGATTAAACTTGATCATCTTGAAATATATAATCTATCTTAATATTATCCCCTACTCTCTGCATTGCCTCATCCTCAAGTCTGGACAAGTGATTCGTAACCTGATTTTCTATCCCATTTTGGTACTTTACTTCAAAATCAAACTCTTGTAGAAAGAAAGCCCAACTAATTAATCTTAGTTTTGTATCTTTTTTTTAAAATCAAGTACTTCAAGTCTATATGGTCTCTGTGAAATATAACCTTAGTCCTAATCAAATAAGAACGAAAATTTTCAATGGCAAAAACCACCGCAAGTAACTCTTGCTCTGTAACTATATAATTTTTTTATGCAGAGTTTAAAGAATTATTGGCATAGTAGATGAGATGCAGGATCTTTTATCTTCTTTTCTCCTCGGAAAACACCTAAATCCACTCCGCTCGCATCATGCATAACCTTAAAAGGTGTAGGCTAGTCAGGAGACATACTAATAGATGCCAAAATCAACCTCTCTTTCAGGCATGTGAAATCCTTTAGACATGCATCATCAAACAAAAAATTCACCTCCTTCACTAAAACCTTGCATAAAGGATTTTCAATTTAGAGATGTCCTTGATGAACCTCCTATAAAAGCCTGCATGACCCAAAAAAGCTTCGTATGCCTCTAACTAACATTGTCGGCAAATTTTTTTCAATTACCTCAATCTTAGATTTATCCACCTCAATACCATGTTTGGAGATCTTGTTCCCTAGAACTATAACTTCTTTCACCATGAAGTGGCATTTTCCCTAGTTCAGCACCAAATTGCACTCTTCACATCTCTGTAGTGCACTATCCAAATAAGCCAAACAATCATTGAATGAGTCCCCAACCACTGTAAAGTCATCCGTGAATACTCCAATATTGTCTTCCACCATATCAGAGAATATGGACATAATACATCTCTAAAAAGTGGTCGGCGCATTGCATAGGGCCAAGTGATAGTAGTCTTTTTTGGTCTTTGAGATCAATCATGATTTGAATGTAGCCCGAGTACCCATCAAGAAAACAATAGCAACCCCTTCCTGCTAGTCTATCCAACATCTGATCTATGAATGCCATAGAGAAATGGTACTTTTGTGTCTATCTGTTCAGTTTTTTGTAATCAATGTAGACTCTCTAGTTGGTCACCATCTTCAAGGGTACTAATTCATTCTTTTTATTGGGAACCACAGTGATTTCTCTTTCTTCGACACATATTTAACTAGACTTACCCACTTGCTATTTGCAATGGGGAAAACCACCGCAAAATCTAACCACTTGATTATTTCTTTTTTAATAACTCCTATATAGAAGGGTTCAGTTTCCTCTGATGCTCAATACTGGGAATTATATCTGGCTCAAGCTGTATCTTGTGTGTGTATATACCTGGTGGAATCCCCACAATGTCTGCAATGGTCGACCCGTTAGCTCATTTGTATATTTTCAACATTGATATCAAATATTCCACCTATTGTCCTAGAAAATTTGCTACAATAATCACTGGTAGGGTATTGTTGGCCCCCAAAAAGACATACTGCAAATGAGATGGGAGGGCCTTTAATTCCAAGACCGGTGGCTCCTCAATCGATGGTTTTTTAGGAGGAGTGGTTTTATTTTTTAAGTCAAGATCTAGCGTTTTAGCATCATATTTGTAAGAACCTACGCCATGTAATGCATTAACTAGCTCACTATATTCATCTATCCCACCACTCTAAAAGTTTATAATCACTGTTGCTAATATTTCTACCCCAAGTCTTTCCTTAACAGACACATCCACTGCAACCACGTCATCATCTACAATATCTATCACTGTCACTTCTCTTATATTATCTGGATGCTATACTGTTATGCATACATTAAACACTAATTCCTTATCATTCAGTTTGCAGTTGATTTTCTCCAAGTCTATAACAGTGCATAAGAAGGGTCTACCCAATATAATCGGAGCTTAAGTATCCACTTTACAGTCTAGGATCATGAAATCTGTTGGGTAGGTAAAGGATGCCACCCTTACTTTTACGTCACATAAAATACCCATCAACTTATTTATACATGAATAAGCCATCAATAGCCTTACAGATGTAGGCTTGAGTTCTCCTAACCCTAACAGTTTGTATATCACTAGTGCCATTAAATTTATGCATGCTCTTAAATAACATAAAGGCTAATTAATATCAAAATGCCTGATAAAACATGGGATAGTGACTGCCCTTGGGTCCCCCTTATTTTATAATAATGGTGCAGGATAAACCATGCTAAAATGTTGTACCTTATCTTTGGAATCACCTGTTACCCTCATCACCGTACTTACTCTCATAATCATTATCACTATATGATAGCTTCTCAAACTTAGCTTCAGGTTGCTCGCCAGCAATAATACAGTCCTTCTTCATCACATTAGTGGTAGGCATAAAATTCTCATTAGGTGGTGAGAAACTTCTAGTGCTAATAGCCAGATAATGAACAAGTTTTAGAGGATTCTACACCGTGTCACTAGGAAGGGCACCTGGCTGTGTGTGAGTCAAAGTTGTTGTGATCTGACTATACTGCTGCTCCAACTGCTTGATAGCCATTGCATGTGACTCAAACTTTTGGATAAATCCTGAAATATCAGCCTTAAGTTATTTAAGGAGAGTTTCTTTACTATCTTGACCCTTTACCAGTTTAGACAACATTTCTTCTATTCTTGATTTCGTATTTTTTTTGCCAGGTGGAATGTATTTATCTCCCTTTTCCTTATAATCATCTCTTTGTCTCCAGTCACTGTATCAATCATTATAATTATTTTGACCTTGGGCTCAAAAACTCACCAATTGATGATCCAAATACTTTTCCTCATCCTCTATCTTAGACTAATGAAGTCTAGAGGTTGCTTGATCTGAGGTGAATTTATGCACCTTAGTGTTGTTATCCTAGATTATTTAGCCTTGTTTTGAGGGACAATTGTGTGCTTGATGAGTAAATAATGATATAAATAATCATATAAGTTCTTAAGTATGTGATTACAATGTTTAAACGTGTTTCCAAACAAGTTTGGATTCCAATTGATCACTTCGAGTTCAACCAAGAAAACTAGTGTTACTAGCTTGAGCTAGGTGTTTGTCTAATTTATCACGATGGATTCTAATGTGTTTAGTGATTTACTAAGGTAAATATTGTGTAATTACGTATGGAAAAACTTGTTCATAATGTTCAAAGTGCAATTGGATCAAGCTAAGAATCAAAACAATAAGTTAAAGATCAACACGGGCAAGCCTAGTCTTAGCTCGAGTTTCTAGTTCACTGTTCTTGATATTGTGTTGTTTTGAGCACTAACAAGTGGTGTGGAATGATGTAGGACTCTTTTTGAGTTGATTATGATGATATATGGATGTTGAAAAAGCTATAAATCAAGTTAAAACAACACCACAGGGCTTTACATGTCAAATGGAAATTTCCAGAGAGCCCTCACGATGGAGGTGTGCCACGACCCCAATTTGACTTGAGAAAGCAGTGTGGCGTAAACCCTAATTAACTTTACCAGCCATTTTGCTATGAAACCTAGTCAAGTTGACTGCCTATTGTGCCGCAACCCCTATTCCCAACACGCACAAGAGTCTACTCCTATAAATAGGACACTTAGACTTGTTTGCATTCACTTTTGGATATGTTTTGACTTGGATAGGGGCTGATAAACACTTATTTTAGGTTTTATTTCTCCTTAATTTAGTTTTTTAATGGATTATAACGTCTATTCATTAATTTTGATTACGGTTATGTCTATTAGTGTCTAAGCGCCCCCTTTTCGAGGTTAAGGCCAAGAACATTTTTACTTTTGCTTTGAATTGAGTTTTTTTTTTTGGATTTATTATCATATTTGGTTGTTTATTTATCTTTTTTTTTAAACTATTTTAAGGAGTATCTAACCTTAGAATATATATATTGTCGACCTTGTGATCTCGGGAGGGGGAATAGAAAGATAGAACATGGGGATAGATAGAGTAAGGTTCTTATTCTTTTATGAAATAAGGAATTTGAATTAGTGACTAGGATAGGGATATACCTAGAAGACTTTCTTGGTTCACACGTAGGATGATATATTAATGCATCTAATTGGATTATTGCATCCCTTCTCAACAATGTAGTTGCAATGCTTAAGTTAGGTAGATGATTAGAGGTCGGGAGGCCATGATCATACGATAAACTCTATCAATAAACAAAAAAGTTAAGCAGTCTAACTAATGAATTTCAATAGTATAGTATGATTGTTCATAGTGCTTTAACCCTGGGATTTCATATATTGAATGTCCAAAGTCTTTAATTTTAAGCATTATTTTAAGTTTACTTTTATTTCTAACATTTAAAACTATTTTGGTTACGTTTGTGACAGCGCCCAAGTGCACACGCAAGTGTACGTGGTCTTATCAAGTAGTAAAGTGGCCTAATGAAATCCAAGTATCGATCCCAAAGAGACTTGATTTAACAATGATTCAATTTCAGTTTATTGTTTAGATTAATTTAGCACAAAAGTAACCAAAAGAGAGTTTGGAAATTGGTAATTAAAACTAAAGTAATAATGCGTAAATAAAAGTACCTGGAACAATTAATGGAGTAAAACCTAGGGTTAAAACACTCCGAACAATCATACTATGTTATTAAATTTTATTCGTTAACTTACTTATCTTGGTTGTTGATTTGTAGGGTTAATTGCATGATCATGGTTTTCCAACCTCTAATCTTTTACCTAATTTGGACATTACAACTACATCATTGAGCGGGTATGTAATAATCCAATTACGTGAATTAGAACTATCATTCTAAGTTTGAATCAAGTAAGGCATCTAAGTACATCTCTGTCCTAGATACTAAGTTCAATTCCTTATTTTGTAAAAGAATAAAAACCCAAACTTTGTCTATTCCCATATTGTATCGTCCTATTCCCTCTTTCGAGATTAAAAGATCGACAATATATGTATGTTACAGGTGATCAATCCATAGAATAATTCAATCAAGAATAAACAAACAACCAAATATGATAAGAAAAAATAATCGCATTTAATCTCAAACAATAGTACTCATGTTCTAGGCTTTAACCCCGAAAAGAAGATTTTTAGCTGATAATATTCATAATCACGATCCAAATAATTGAATACATAATATGATAAACTAAAAGCTAAATAAAAATTGATAAAACCTAAATAATGTGTAGCCTCCAAAATAATTCCACTGAATTAATCTTGTCCAAGTTGTCCAGGTCAAGTGTGCATACATATTATATTAATACTAATTTTTGTGGGATGTAAAATTGGCATGTTTTCCAAGAAATTCCCTAAAAGATTCCCACAAAATTCCTCAAACCGTGTGCCATGTACTTCACCTAAAAATAGGACAAAGTCCAAAGCGTGTCGACAAAATAGTATTCTGTACATGATCAGAAACATGACGTGTCAAGGATCATATCAACAAGAGCAACACGACGCATTGACATTGTGTCGACTCATTGGAATTTGCATTCAAAATTCTGGTTAAGTGTTGAACATCCCTCCTTTTTCCCATGCCTTTTGTGGTGTATTTCCAATGAATTTTGAGCCTTTTTATCATCAATATATCACCATATTCAGCTAAAAAAGCCTCCTACAATATCATACACCACCTATTAGAGATCAAAACAACATAATATTCTCATTGATGAATCAAAAAAAGAGCTAAGATAAGGCAAATTAGCAATGATCTTCACTTTTATGTTCCGACTCTTGACTTAATCAAATTGAGCTTTGCACATCACAAATAAGTTATTCCACTCATAATTACACACGTAAAATATTTGGAATAAATTAAACACATTAGAATCCACCAAAACCAACTAGACACACACCTAGCTCAAGCTAGTAAAACTAGTTTTTCGACTTGAACTCTAAATGACTCAATTAAGCACAAACTTTGAAAAAAAACTTTGAATCATGTATCACACACTTGGACACTTAAATGATTATCTACATCAATATTAACACATTAAGAACATGAATTGCTCTCAAAACAAGGAAAAATAAGCTAGAATAATGACACCAAAGTGTATAAAACCACCTCAGATTAGTTTGCACTAGTTTAATTTCAATAGTTGAATTAGAATTGGATAGTTCATTAACAAAAGTCTCCGAGGAATTGATATTAAGATTTATTTAAGGCCACTATATTACTTGGTGAGACTACGTACACTTGCGTATATGCTTGAGCGCAACAAGTTTTTGGCGCCGTTGTCGGGGACTTGAAAATTGGCAACTATTTTTGTTTTAGTTTTACTTTTCAGATTTTTTTGGTTCTTTACACTTGGTCTTGGTGTTGAATTTGTAGGAAATAGGTTTACAGACTGGTAAGATAGCAAGGGATCGGGAATTAGTTGCACCAAGCCCCAAACCCAAGTAACGCTTTCATCAATTAAGGAGAGATGCTGTCCTTCTTCCCCATATTCCACAAATTAAAGATTAACAAGACAATCTTACTCTCATGGCTAAAGATCAACCATCTCGTAGGACAGTTCGCGAAGTGGCAATCCCACTTCTGATAAATTTGACCTCCCTTTTTCAGAATCCGACTGCTGGTGGTAACTTTGAGCTAAAATAGAACATGGTGCAACTTTTGATCAGCAGTGGATGGTTTATGGGACTTTCACATGAAGATCCATAAGTCCATCTGTGAAACTTCTTGGATATTAGTGACACATTCATTCCTATGGGTGTGTCAACTAATTATGTTAGGCTGACACTATTTCCCTTTTCACTATTGGGGGAAATGAAGAAGTGGTTGAATGTTGAGCCAACAAGTTCAATCACAACTTGGGATGACATACCCTAAAAATTCCTCATTTGATTCTTTCCATCTGGCAAGACTACGAGACTGCGCAGTATGATTGTGTGCTTTAAATAGAAGCCTGATGAGAACTTATATCATGTATGGGAGAGGTTTAAAGCTCTTCTTCGAGACTGTGCACATCATCAGTAGTCCAATAAGGTATTATCTCATTCTTTTGTTGAGGCACTTGATTACAACATGAAATCTTTTTTAAATTCAACTGCAGGTGGTAAAGTTTTGTAATTGACATATGATGAGATGTGTACCTTGTTGAACCAAATTGCACAAAGAAATCCTGAGTCGCATTTTGACTCAAGAAGTGCTACAAAGAAAGTTGCAGGTGTGTTGAAGGTGGACCAGTATACTATTATATTCGCTCAAATTGCTTCATTACAGAATCAGTTAACAACTCAATTCAGCAATATAAAGTTGGGGCTTATAGAGCCTGCATCAACAGTGAATGCAATTCATCAGACAAGTACTTGGTGCATGGTTTATGGCAATAGTGGTTATTCTGTAGAATGTGTGTTTCTAATCCTGAGTTAGTGATGTTTGTGGAAAATGTTCAGAGGCTGAATTATGGGAACACCTACAATCTAAAGTGGTAGACTCAGCCACCAAATCAACAATGGAACGCCCAACAACAACAGTTTCATCAACCACAAGATCAAGTAAATTAGGCCACTAGCAATATGGAAGAGATGTTGAAACAAATTTTGGGGGATCAAACATAATTGGTAGTAGATATAAAGAGCCAGAGGGAAGATATGAAAAGCCAACAAGTGGCTATAAGGAAATTGGAGTTGCAGATGGGTCAGATAGTAGAAATGCAGAATACCAGGCCTCAAGGTGGTTTGCCAAGTGATACAGAAAATCCTATATAAGTAATGGCAATCATTTTAAGGAGTGGTGAGGAGATCAATAAATAACCTCCAAAGATAGGTCAAAAAAGCTTCTCCAGTAAGAAAGAAGGAAATAACCTCAGTTTCAATGACTTCTGATCTACAGTTAGAATGGTGTATGAAGTATAGATCCCAGTAAAATTTTCCAGATGCATATTTTTATCATTTGTAGGCAACCCTTCAAACACGCCCTTCAAGTATAAGAGCTAAATCATAACACTGGAAATGCTGAACTTGACATCAGGGGGAAAAACAAGAGGAATCATAGCTCCAATATCTTTTGACTCAACATATCCCAGATATTCTTCATCATCTTCATATGGATAAATATACTAATATGCTGGGATCACTTGAGGTCGACCTCCTTTGACTATATTCTAATTTCCATCGATTACTGCTCAACGATCTGCTGCCTGTCTCTGCTCAGCTAACTCTTCTTCTTGAGCTATACGTTTAGCTTCTTCTACTACCCTTCTCTCATTTTATGCTTTATTGAAAGGCTCACCATTCTATCAATCAATAATGTCCCAAGCTCTTTTAGGAGGAGAGGGAGGCAAAGCATCATTTTTCAGCTCCATCATTCTACTAGGTACTTGTAGGTTTCTCTCTAGATTCAGATTTAGTGGGAGTAAGGTATTGACTCTACTCTAAGTGATAGGCATACATCGGCGTATACCCAACTAAGAATAAAAACAAAAACAAAAACAAAAATCCAAAAACTGCAACAACTTTGATTCATAAATCAACACTGTCAACTCTAGCAACAAATCCAAAATTTAGTGATGTCCAAGATACACCTCCTCTCAGAAGATGATATGGTCGCTGCTAAATATAGTAACCCAAAAAAGGTTAAAGTAAAATCCCAAAGGAATACATAGAATCGTGGTTCTCAGTTGTTGTAATCAACAGGAGGAACTAGAAAAGTAAGTAGGGTTTTTTATTTTCAATATTGAACAAGTAACGAATATCAAATTCAGTTGTAATCAGTCATAAGTGAACAATAGGATTTTATTACCCATAGTTTCTCAAATCTATAAGCTTATTGTGCTATATTGAACCAACCCAATAACTTGCATAAAGAATCGATAAGTTATGTACCTTCTACAGTCTTTTGGATGGGCAGAAGGATTTCACCCTTTATCTTTTGAGTCTCAGGATGTCACTTTACTAACCCTTATCTTTATCCCAGTTAACTATTAACTTTTGACTCTCTAGTTAATAGATGAAATATAACCATCTTTTGTAAATAAAACCTAATAGCATGGATCGATAGTTAAACTCTAAATTACTGTTGTCATTATCTTTTCCTAGTCACTACCCTTTTGGAGTAAGTAGCAAAAATCTAGGTGGGATCATAACATTTACAACTGTTAGAATAACTATTAAAGTTAATATAATACAATGCATGCATGGGTATTAGTTCAACAACAATAGCACTACCCTTACTTCGTCAATCCGCCAGGGTTTCCATAACCCTAGCTATGTGTTTTGGGCCTCTCATACTTGTGACCTAATCAACAATATTTATGATTGAAATCATAAGATGAAATCACAATAATAAGAAGTAGATAACCTAAAACCGTAACTAAATTAATCAACCAAAGTCAATACAAGAGAATCCCAAAATCAAAATCTAATCTTGGAATCAAAATATGTTTGTGAATATCAAAAGTATGTAACTTCTACTAAAAAACACATAAAGGGTATTTATAGTACATAAGGAAACCCTAAAAGCAAAGCCCAACTGAAATAGGAGAAAACAGGGTCAATGGCCACTTAAGGCTACTATTTCACCCTATCCCTGGGCATAAGTGGCACTTACGATCACAGGAAGGGTGCAAGTGGCAACTGCAAGTGCCAGACCAAAATTTTCTTGCAAGTCAGCTCTTGGGATTTTGGACTTCTAGATCTTGCTTTACCCATATTCTGTCCATAAGTTCTACTTGCGGTCCACATGTTGACTTATCAAGTGTCAGGAGTCATCTTCTTAGCTCTTCTTTAATTCCCACACATATTTTGATCATGAACAAGATGGAAAGTGTTCCAAACATCCATAATTGTTCCAATAAGTAGCTAAAAACACATCTTTTCATATTTTCATGAACATAGCATACAAAACATGATTTCCTGTAAAACACACCCAAAACCCATCATATCTAATAAAACAACCTCAGAAACTAGCATATTTTCCTCGTTCGAAGCATTGAAAGTTTTATATTTCTATAGCACATTAATAGCCAACCAAATTCAAGCCTCAACTATGAATTCATGTAGTGATATCCCTATTTTTGTGGCGGCCCTCGAAACCTATCTACAAGGAAATAACTTATTAGCAAACCAGCTCCCGAGTTCATAACCCTTATCCTCATATGGCTTCATGTCAACATCTGGTAGCCTATAGATATCATTTATCTACACATCCCTAAAGTGAATTAATTTCTCTCAGATCTTTATAACTGGGTCAAAGATAGAGACTAAATAGAGATTTACATGAAACTCCCTCTCCCAATGCTCATTTGATCGGCATGGATCTGGGGAAGAACACCTCCAACAGGTGGCTACGAAGTGGACATGAAAGGCAAGGAGCTTCTCCACACCCTGTCTAAGCAAATGCCTCTCTCAGGTAGTAACTTTATTTTGGGCAAGTCAACATAGTATAGATTCTAACACTCAGTATCCATGAAATAAGTTTGGTTGTAGTCTCCTATTTTTAGATTTAGAAACCTAAAAATATCATAAAAGCATTAATTATCAAAATTTATATGTGAAAACTATGCTATGTTATTAAATTAAGCTAATGGGGTGGTGTCTTGGCAATTTCTGGGCAAGAAATAGACTTGAAATATTTTTGGTTGATGTTTCGGCTTTTGACGGAACATTTTAGGCCTTTTTCTTAGGATAATTGTCTGTTTTCAAGAAGCCATTGTTGTATTTAATAGGGTATTTTAGTCTTTTCAAAATAAGAACTGAGAGTGAAGGATAACTTGGACAATCTAACCTAAACAAAGGAAAAATGAGCATCGACGGCTTAGGCGATGGACCATCGACTTTACGATGAACCATCGACCTAAACTGTTAATCAATAATAGAAGTCATAGACTCTGGAAATCCTACGACATTACAGGTAACGGACCATCAACTCTGCAATGAACCATCGGTCTAAACTGTCGTAAAAAAACAGAATACATTATCACTGAAAGTCATACGATGGTCCAGGCGATGGACCATCGACGTTGCGATGAACTGTCACCCTAAACCATCACCAAGAAATAGGAGGAAGAAACACTAGAGGTCCACGATGGTTTAGGTAATGGACCATCATCCATGCGACGGACCGTCGCTTGACCCATCGACCATAAAGAAGAAAATCCATGTTTGAATTTGAAAACCCCAGTTCTGGAATCATATAAATACCAAGTATTAGGGTTTATTCCGCATTATTTGTCGTTAGTTTTCACACTTTCCTCTCTAGTTAGAATTTTGTAACACCTTCATTGGGGTTTGAATCTAGAAATTGAGATCTGATTGTTAGTTTTTATATTTTCCATTGAAGATTAAAAAGAAGAATATTGTGACTTTTGTAAGTACTCTTCTGAAGCTATTTATGAACATCAACATATATTTGTTTTCTTATATAGATATAAGTAGATAAAATCCCATAACTAGGGTTATGGGAGCCTTGATGGAGAGACCTATTTGGGGTTGTGAATCAGTTAGAGTTCAAACGTCTATAAAAATTGCATGAATCCTTCTTCATTATAATGACATCTCTTGGTTGCAAACTTGAGAAGTGACTCTATGAACATCACTTGTCTGACAAGAAAGTGGATATTTGGAAAAGAAGTGTTTCACATGAGATCCATAGGTTTACCCTTTGGGTTGATGGGTTGATGCCTTAATAGGATTAACCCTCATGAGAGTATTATTGAATAATGCATGAATCTTTTAAGTTCAAGAGAAGTAAAGGGTGAAACACCCATTAGGTTGAGAAACACATGGGTAATTCTTAGAATTCAATAATTCTTGCAACTGAATACATAAGTTAGAATTCGATCACAAATTCACAACTCTAACTATTGAACATCTTGGTGAGCATAAATCTAGTTAATTCATTCTCATTGAAATTACATTTACAATAACTCTCATTAGTTGGACCTCTATGTGATACAAATACAAAAGAATATTGTTACCATATCAAAACCCCCTTTATTTTGGAATATTCGATCAATAGTCTGATAACAACCACATTACTTAGTGAACACAGTATTCACTGTAGGATTCGACACCCAACCCCGTTGGGTTCTATATTTGACAGCGACCGCTTACACTTTTATAAAAAAGTTGTAATTTGGGCGTATCAAATTTTGGCGCCATTGCCGAGGAATACGGTTGTCAATTAACTTTGTGTTTGTTTCTTGACCTTTGGTCAAAGTTTCCCAAAATTTTACTTTTTATTTGTTTTTTTTTATGCAGGGTGATCATCTTGTATTCCAAGTATGCAAAGATCAGGTGAACCTTTATTACCTATTCATTCAGAACCTCAACTTATTGGCAGAATGAATGGTCAGCAGGACCAAGAAAGAGTAGCTGTTCCACAGGAAGCAGCTAGACTAACTGCCTTGGTAGCTGTACAAATGAACCAACAAAATGCTGATAATACAGGCCGACGACAAAACCCAAATGATAAGGATATGGGTGAAGATGATTTAATAGCTCCAATCAATCCGTGGCATAAAGATAATTTGCCTGCACCGACAAATAGGAATGTCAATAGAAATCTCCCTACTAGGGAGAGACTAGAATGCCAAGCTGTCTAATTTAATTTGGATGATGATGATGATGACTTGGATGGAGAAGGTGCAACATGGGCTATTATTCCTCCATACTTAACACACATAGCCAAGTTTAATATTTAAAGCACTATGATCCAACTATTTCATCTCAAAGGATTATTTGGTGGACTTGCGAGTGACGACCCGAATATGCATTTGGTTAATTTTATCTCAATATGCAAGTTATTTGACAACCCATGGGTTGGACAAAATAATATTCGGTTGTGGCTATTTCTGTTGTCTCTATCTGGGGTAACTTTATGGTTGAATGGGCTAACTCTCGACTCTATTACTAATTGGAGGCAGCTGAAAGATGCTTTCCTAGAGAGATTCTTTCAGCCATTCAAGAGGGCACAATTGAGAGATGAAATAAGTAATTTCAGAAAGCTTCTGACTGAATCTCTCCATGAGACTTGGGAGAGGTTCAAGAAGAAGCTTATGCAGTGCCCAAATCATTAGATGACCAATGTCCACTGATAGAGATATTATATTGGGCATTAAACTCTGTGACTAAGCCACTGGTGGACAATGTGGTAGGTGGGTCATTCATGGACCTGACTTTCCCTGAAGCAGCTGACATACTTGATGGTATGATGAAACAAAGTAGAGCTTGGCATACCAGGGATTCTGAGGTAGCAAGCTCTAATATATCTATAGGCATGACTGCAGAACAGAGGCAAAGAGAAGAAGAGCGTGACCAGGACATGGCTCACATGAAGACATAAATGGATCTTCTCACCAAACATTTATTAATGGGAAAGACAGAGAAAGTTAAAGCCGTAGCATCACAGGGAAGGCCTAACTCTGATTCTGAGGAGGAATCCAATTACTTGAACAATCAAGGGGTTTTTGAGATGGTGGCAAAGGAAACCAAGGTCGGAACTACTATGATAAATCTAGATTTAAGGATTGTGATCAAGGAAATCGGAAGAGTAAGGGTGACAAGAGTGGGTTGTATGTCCCTGCTGGAAATCGTGAGGCCACTATAATTAGTTTGGGGAAGATGTCCATGGAAGACATGATGGCCAAGCTATTGAAGGAAGTAGAAGCAATAAGTAATGGGGTCACTGAGATAAAAAATGAGTTATCCTCAATGAACCAGCTAGTTGACTTTCACTCTACTTCTATAAAACAGTTGGAGTAGCAAATGAACCAACTTTCTGCTGTATTCAATCAGAGGAAGGCTGACACTCTTCCAAGCAACATAATATAGAACCCAAGAAAAAATGGGTCATGTATGGAAGTCACTAATAAAAGTGGTAAGGTGTTGGTAAACCCTCCTGTGGGGAAGACTGTGGTTGATATAGTAGCAGATGATATTGAAGAGGCAGAGATTGATCATCTGGTGGAGTCTAGAAAATCAGATGAGGTTACTGATGATGCACTATCCAACAGTCAGCAGGTTGATGAGTTGGAGAATAATAAGGGAAAGGAGGATGAAGTGGTGGTTACCACTCTTCCAAAAACACCTCCCTTATTTCCCCATCAGTTGAAGAAGAAGGCTGACGACACAAAGTTTGTCAAATTCATGGCTATGCTTAAATAGTTGAGGATTAATCTGCCATTGGTGGAAGCATTGGAGAAAATGAACGGGTACACACAGTTTATGAAATATCTCATCACGAAGAAGCAGTCAGTTAGTTTTAAGACGATGGACAATCTCCCTCATTGTGGTGCTATTTCCATAAGGTCTCTGGTGTAGAAAAAGGTAGATCTGGGAGCATTTACTATCCCATGCACTATTGGGCCTCTTGACATTGCAAAATCTCTATATGACTTGGGATATAGCATCAATCTAATGTCGCTAGCTGTTTATAAAAATTTGGGTTTGGGAGACCCCACACTAACCAACATGTGACTTGTGATAGCGGGTAGGTCGGTAAAATGACCTGTAGGTATTTTGTATGATGTGCTGGTGAAGGTTGCCATCTTTATATTTCCAGCGAATTTCTTCATTTTGGATTATGAGGTAGACTTCGTGGTGCCCATAATCTTAGGTCGACCTTTCCTCGCAACCGATAGTTTGCTGATTGATTTGCAAGCTAATGAGCTCTTATTTAGGCTAAATAATGAAGTGGTGTGATTTGATGTGTGCCAATAAATGAAGTAGAAGAAAGAAATGAGTGTGTTCTCAATTGTTGATATATATTATGAGGGTGAGCAGGATGTGCCTATAGAGGAGAAATTTGTTGTCGAGCCCTTTGCTGCAGTACTGATAAATTTTGATCGGGAAGGTATTGAGAAGTATGACGAGACTGTTTGTGCTTTGACAGGAATGAGATCATACTCGTATGCTCCTAAAATCTAGATCTTGATCTGAAGAATCGATCAACACCACCAGCTAAGCCAACCATTGAAGAGCCGCCGATGTTGGAATTGAAAGAGTTGCTCAGGAATTTAAGGTACGTGTTTCTGGGCAGTGGAAATATGATACCCATTATTATTGCAGTTGATTTGGGCGAGCAGCAGGTGGAAGCACTTATTTCAGTGATTCAAAGGTACAACAGAGAAATAGGCTGGACTATTGCTGATATTATTGGCATTCCCCTTGGCATCTACACTCATAAGATACAACTTGAGAATGACTATACTCTAACCATCGAGCATCAACACCGACTTAACCTACCGATGTAAGAGGTGGTTAATGATGTGTGAGCAAAAGCTAACACATTTAATGCTTAGCTCAAAATAATTGTGAATTATAAAGCAATTCTTGTTATTTTGATGTGTTTGCTCATGATATTGCAGTAAAAGGATGAAGGAATAGAAATAAACAACAATGGAGCAAAAGAGTTGAAAATATGAGCAAAAAAGAAGAAAACATGGCTGATCACATTCGTGATAAGTCGTCAGCCTTGTGATAGACTATCAGAAGCAGTGTCAGCCTTAACTAGAGAATTAGAGCTGAGAAGCAGTTCTGACGACGTTTGTGATGTGGCGTCAAGTGGGTGATAAGGTGTAAAGAATGGCGTCAGCCTTAAGCAAAAATTCAGCGATAGGAGAAGATATTTGATGAAGTTGGTGATACGCCGTCAGATCCTTTAAGCAACATCAGAGTCATCGTCAGCCTAAGGCAGAGAATTGAAGAAACTGGAGCAAGTCTGACGCCATCCGTGATAGGGGGCGTCAGACTCTTGACATGGCGTCATCTTGGGTGTCACCTAATCCGAGAATTAATTTAATTCTCTATTTTATTTCCTTAATTAGGCTTTAGTATAAATAGCATCTTTTAGGGTTTATTCGGAGCTCTTTTTTTTTTTTTAGTTTGGGGGAGATTTTTATTTTTCGTCAACACTTATCAACTATTTGTGGATTCCAATTTTCGAGATTAAATTGAAGAAACTACTTGTTGCTTTTCATCCGTTCGTAAGTTTATCCTTTTTATCATGAATTCAACTTTGTATTTCATTCATCAAATCTTGAGCGGCTAATTCCATTAGCCAAAGTTATGGGATCCATGGACTAGGGTTTGATAGGTTACTAGGTATTTAACGGATTCAAAGAGTAGTAGGACGTCTTGGAATTATGTTGTTTTAACTGAAATCTACTAGTTACAAACATTAGGTTATGCCTTAGGTTTTATTTGCTTCTAATGAAGAAATAGACTAGAGGTCGTGAATTATAAACAGGGACTCAGAAGCTACCAACCTTCTATTTAATGATCTACCTGAGATAAAATCCTATTAGAAATAGATAAGTTATCTAAGTTCGAGAGAATTAGATAATAAATTGTCTGGTGAACTCGAGAGATAGGTCAGATAGTATCGTCATCAGGGATATTCTGTTGTTTCTACTTACTTCAAGAATCCCAAGCATTACGTAGTATCTGTCAATTCAAAAAACCCATGGTGAACATAACTCTGGTTTCCCATTTAGACTGATTTCAAACACTAAAATATTGAAAATGTCAATTAACTCTCTATAAACCTTAAACCCCCATTTCCGGAAACATTAAACGACTAGTAAAGTATTTCGTAAACAAATTGAAGTTCACACCATATTCCCTGTGGGATTTGACCCCAATCTAGTTGGGTTTTATATTGACAACAATCACTTACACCCATTCAAGAGTGTAATTTGAGCATTATAAAAAATGGTGCCGTTGCCGTGGAATACGGTTGTAGACTAAAAGTTTGTGTGTGAAAATTTACTGATAGTTAAGTTTCCTTGATTTACGTTTATTTGTTGTTTTTGTCTATTTAAGGTACTGTGTTTTTTATGCCAAAAATAAGAAGTTTTGGAGAGCCACTATTACCAATCAACACAGAACCTCAGCTGATAGGGAGAATGGCGGAACAACAGGAAGCAAAAAGACTAGATGCTTTGGCCAGGGCCCAGGTGAATGTGCAGAATTTAGGTAACCAAACACGTCACCATAACCCTGATGATGAAGACTTAGGTGATGAGGAATTGCTGAATCCTCAATACCCAAGGAGAGCTGAGCAAGTTGCTGCACCAGTGCAGCAAAACGTCAATAGAAACCATCCTGTTCGAGGAAGATATGGTCAACAACCTATTCAATATGATGCTGATGAAGATGATGAAGGAATGGATGGAGCTAGTGCAACGAGTGCTATCATTCCTCCACCGTTGGCACCAGGTGCAAAATTTAGCATAACAAGTACCATGATCCAACTCTTGAATCTGAAGTGGTTATTTGGAGGCTTGCCTGATGATGATCCAAACATGCATTTGGTGAACTTCATCACCATTTGTAAATACTTTGACAATCCATGAGTGAGCCAGAATGCGATCAGGTTGAGGTTGTTTCCGCTGTCTCTGTCTAGAGAGGCAACAATGTGGTTGAATGAACTAGAGCCTGATTCTATATCCAACTAGAGACAATTGAAAGATGCATTTCTAGAATGGTTCTTTCCACTCTCCAGAAGGGTACAGTTGAGGGATAAAATTAGTAACTTCAAACATCTCCCGACTGAAGCATTGCATGAAACCTAGGAAAGATTTAAGAAGAAACTTGCACAATGTCCGAACCACAACATGACTGACTTGCACTTGATGGAGACTTTGTACAGAGCTTTCAACTCTGTGACAAATCCAATTGTTGACAATGCTGCAGGTGGTTCGTTCATTGATCTCTCTTTTCTAGATGCTTGTTACATGCTAAATAGAATTGCCAAACAGAGTCGGGTTGGCACGCTAGGGATTCTGTAGTAGCTAGCTCGACTATTGCTGGTGGTATAACTGTGGAGCATCATAGAAGCGATGAGGAGAGAGATCAGGACATGGCCCATTTTAAGACGCAGATAGACTTTATGGCCAAGCACTTGCTAGCCGGCAAGAATGAAATAGTTAAAGTTGTGAAATCTCAGGGTACTATTTCTGTAGGTGCTGAAGAGGAGGAAAACTATGTGTTTAATCAGGGGGTTTTCAAGGAAATAGCCAAGGGAACTAAGGTCGGACTTTCTATGGTAAGCCTGATTATAAAGATAGGGAGCAGGGACACTGGAGAAACAAGAATGATAGGAGTGGTTTGTATGTTCCTCCTGGAAGTCGGGATACTACAATGACTAGTTCTGGCAAGCTGTCCATGGAGGACATGATAGAAAATCTATTAAAGGGAGTTAAAGATACTAACTCGGAGGTAACTACTATGAAGAGTGAGTTTTCTACCCTCAGTCAGTTGTTTAGCTCACACTCTGCTTCTATCAAGCAGCTGGAGCAATAGATGAGCCAACTTTCGGCTACTCTAAACCAGAGAAAAGATGGTACTTTACCTAGTGATATAGTTCAGAACCCGCAGACTGATAATTCTTGTATGGAGATTACCACTCGGAGTGGTAAGATATTAGCTGGCCCTTCTACAGGCAATGCTGTGGAGAATGAGGTAAGTGTCGATGAACCAGAAGGAAGTAATCCAGTGGAGTCTGAGAAGCTGGATGGTTTTGTTAATATTTTGGAGAAAGAAGATGAAAAAGAAGGGGAAGTGGTGTTGAAAGAAATGCCAAGACCACCACCGCCTTTTCCTCAGAGATTGAAGAAGAAAGTAGATAACAAAAAATTTAGCAAATTCATGGCAATACTAAAACAACTGACAGTGAATGTGCCATTGATGGAGGCACTTGAGCAAATGCAAAACTATGCTAAATTTATGAAGGAATTGTTAACAAAGAAATGGAAGGTAAGCTGTGAGCCGGTGGACAACATCCACCACTATAGTGCTGTTTCTTCACAATCCTTAGTGCAGAAAAAGCCTGACCCTGGAGCATTTACTATACCGTGCACAGTTGGGTCCATGAATTTTACCAAAGCTTTATGTGACTTAGGAGAAAGTATTAATATGATACCACTTGATATCTACAAGAAGATTGGATTGGGGGAACTACCCCCACAACGATGTATCTTGTGATGGCAGACAGATCGGTGAAGCGACCAGTTGGTATATTGCATGATGTGCTAGTAAAAGTGGATGACTTTATTCTGCCTGCAGATTTTGTGATATTGGATTGTGATGTTGATTTTGAGGTACCCATCATTTTGGGTAGACCACTATTAGCCACGGGAAGAGAATTGGTTGATATGGAGCTCAATGAGCTAAAGTTCAGGTATGGAAAAGGGGAGGCCAGATTCAAAATGCATCCTCCTATGAAGCAGTTGGAGGAGATGAATATCTTCTCGGTTGTGGATGTATTCCAGGAAAATGGTAATGAGGTATCGATACGGTATCTTGACGAAGTTTGAGTAGTCAAGATGACCAAGTCATGCCGCGATATTAAATCAGACGCAATTGGGAGGCAACCCAAAAATTTATTTTCATGTATTTTGTTTTTATTCATTTAGGTAGTAATAGGAAGGAACTGAAAAGGGTACCAAAAGGTCAAGGTAAAAACTAAAGAAAGCAAGCCAAGTGGTCTTGATGACATTTGTGATAAGCTATCACAACTGTGATGGTTTATAACCAATATCGTCAGAAAGACCAAAGGTTGAGACCTTCTCTATTAAGGCTGACGACCCTCATGATAAGCTATCACATTTATGACGGCTTATCACAAGTTGTCATCAGCCATTACCCTATTTTTGAAAATCTGAACCCAAATTAGTTAAAATCCGATCCGCCCCAGATATAAAACTTTTCAAGTTCCCGGTTTTTGTTAGTTTCCTTCTTTAAGTTTTATTTCCTTCTTTTGTTATTTCCTGCCTTAGTTAGGATATTTACTTCCTTTCAAAATACTCCCAAGTGAACAAGGAAACAACCTTCCTGATAGTTGTGGGATTGCAAAGACATTCAAAATCAACCTCTCATCTTTTCTTCTCTCTCATATATAAGCAAGTCAAAGTTGATCATCAGGTATGTTCTCAAGCTCATCTTCACTCTTCTCTTCAATGGCAAGAATAAGTTAAGTTGGTTGTGCCATTACTATGAAAATCGAAGATTAGGGTTGAAATGGTGGTTAAATTGTAAAAATTAAAACCCTAGTTTAATGAGTGAAAACTCCATGTGATTCTAAGGAAAATTTGGTCCCTAAATTAAGAATGAAAACTGAGTTGGGCCAAAAATCTGGACTCACGGCATCACTGATAGGCTATCACAAATGTGACACCTTATCAGGAATGTCATCACAAGCCTGAGAAAAAAAAAGTCAGTCTATTTAGAGCTGACGACAAAGCTGATAGGCTATCATAACTGTGATGCCTTATCAGCCATGTCGTCATAGCATGTTGATAATACACTGTCTTGACCTTTTTTTCCTTAAGTTACTGAATTCAAATGGAATGCATGTGTTCTTAATACTGAGTACTGAATATTGTTTTCTTGATATCACAGGAACACTGAAATGGCACCAAAAGGAAAGAATCCTAACACTCCAAAGAAAGATGCCAAGCCCAAGGTAGTTCAAAAGCACATTGATGAAGACTTTGATTATGAAGATGAAGAACCACTGCTCAGGTGGAAGAGAAAGAAATAAAGTCCAAAGGCACCTCCTCCACCTAAACCCATTGAGGTGGAGGATAGTGATGATACTGACACCACCACTCTAGCTGAGAGTGAATCTTCTGAGCAAGAGGGTTCTCAGCAAACTGAGTTCAAACAGCCTGAGTCTGAGAAGGCTAAATCTGAAGAACCGGAGGCAGTACATGCTGAATCTAACAAATCTAATTCTGAGAAACCATCCTCAGAAACTCCCTCGGCTGAGAATCAAATTGATAAGGAACCACCAGCTCGGGGAACTTTGATAAAATGCAAAAATCCTGAGGTTCGAGAGAATGCTAGATGGAAGATCCCTGAAGCAGAGGACATCTTCCTCAAAGGTCTGATCAGAACAAAAAGAAGATCTGCCAGACGGCCAATTTTTCCAGAAAAGAGAGTCATCATCACAGGATTGACAAGGTATCCTACAGTTAAGCAGAAGTTCAAAAACTATGGGCTAGGATGGACTGCTAAGGAAGGAAAGACATTTTGTCCTACATTAGTCCGGGAGTTCTATGAGAACTACCAGGCTAGATTAGAGAGTATGTGCAAGAATGGAGAGACCACAACAGACTAGCCTTTGTTGACCAGAGTTCCAGTTCATGGGGTAAATGTAGATATTTCTGACAAGACTATCAACAAATTTCTACATAGAGCCAATTTCATTCCTCAGGTCACAAATTCGGCATTCTACCATCGACTGAAGAGAAAGAATAAACAACATCCTTGGTTAGCTACACTAATAGAAGAAGGAGATCCGTTATGGCAAACCAAACCTAGTGAATGGATTTACAAAGCTTCTTTGACTCAAGAGGCAAAGTTCTGGTGGGGTGTTGTACGCACCTATTTGATGCCAACTAATGGAGACAAAATTCTTGGGGATGATCGAGCTATATTGGTTGCATGTCTTGTGGCCAACCTTAAGGTGGACTTCAGAGAGATCATTGCTGAAGAGATCAAGATTCGGGTAACAAGGTCTGACACCGCTTACCTATTCCCTTATTTGGTCACCTGGTTATGCACAGAGGAAGAGGTACCAAAAATAGAAGGGATTGATGATATGATGTATGCCACTAAGACCCATAACCATATCTGATATGATAAAAATCAGCCGAGGCTGACACTTGATAGAGGGGTGAGGGTTGAGGTGAACCCATCAGTTACAGGACCTAGTTTAGTACCTGAAGTGGAGCTGCAAGACTCTGAGCCTGCACTACCAAACTCTTCATTACAGGCAGGTTCAGTACCTGAGAATGAGCCAGGTCCTTCAGCTCCTATAGCACCAGCAGGAATTATAGCCCAACCGATTACTATTAGAAAAATGGCCAAAAAAGCCAAATGGTGTGAGACGCAAATACATGCCTTCGCCAACCAGTTTACCACTTCTGTAGATAAAAGAATTAAGGCTGCTCTTGAGCCTTTTTATATATTTCCTTCATAGGTGGCGGATCTGGAGAACCGTTTTGATGTAAGGGCACATGAATTGACTGAAGCAGATCTTACTGAATTCAAAGTGGCCCTAGATAAGGTAAAGTATGATGTGGTGGTATTGCAGTAACACCAATTTATGATGCCTGCAGGGCAGGCAACTGAAGAATTTGAGAATAAACCCCCAATCCTTGATCTCACTGCGGAGCCAGTGAAAAAGAAAAAGAAAAAAACAAAGAAGCTAAAAAAGGTAAGATAAAGAGATAAGAGGATGATGAGAATAAGAGAAAAGATGAGAAAAAGGCAAATAAGAAGAAGAAGGTAGAGAAGACACTACAGGAAGATGATGAGCTAACAAAATAGGAGAAAGCAAATCTGAAAAAGGCAATGCAAGCGTCCCTAGAGGACAATTAGAAATAGGACAAAGCACTACTAGTGAGGGATATAGGAGCCACGTCTAGAAGAGCAACTACATTAGAGCCGAGAGAAGCTCTTGATGAGGATAACACTGCTGCAGGGTCAAGTACCCATGATTTGAGACTTGATTGACTCCAAGTATACCCTAGGCCTTAGTTTCATTTTGTTTTGATTTTAAGTTGAGGGTGTAGGGTATCATGTTGTTGTAGCATATTCTGTAACTAAGTAGGAGTAGTGCAAGTACTGTAGGCAGTTAACTTATCTTGTGATTTTGAACATTTCTCCAATAGTTTGTCTTGCATGACTGTGTGAATTGCATTTGGGTGTGACCACTGTGCATCCGGTTAGGGCATTAGTCTAGTGCTTAATAACCACTGCTGAACAATTGCATAAATCAGATAGGTAGTAGCTAGTGATATGATTGTATGCCTTGTGTGTGTGAGATCTCTACTGAGTTCCCTTTGTACTACCGAATCCAGAACTAGCCCGGTTCATCTTACCTTATTTGAAAGATAGGGGCTAGGAAAGGATCATAGGCCATTTTTGAATGAAGTCACTTTTTAACCTAAAATGATCTTCCCTGTGTACATGTTGCCACTTGATCCCTGTTTTGAGCCTAAGTTAACCATTTCTTTCTATAATACCTATCACCTTCTCTTTTTGATCATAATGAACCTATTTTAGCCCTGGTCCTCCTTGGACACTATGCACCTTGACTTAGGCAAATAGCCTAAGTTGAGGGTGGATATCATAGGGGCTCATGATGTAAATTGTATATGAAGAAGGGTAGAGTAAAATAAAAAGAATAAGTGAAAAAGAAATAGAAAGTTGGGTGTTGGTGAAAAAGAGCAAGAAAAGAAATTTGTTTGAATAAGATGAAAGAACCGCCCATTCTAAATGTGTGATCAAGAAGAGAGAAAAAGAAGAGAAAAGAAAAAGAGAGAAAAAGAAGTTAATAAGTGGAGCCCACAAGTTAAAGTAGTGCCAAGGAGGTTATTCACTATAAATGCCGTATAATATCATACTATCCCTTAGCCTACGTTACAAGCCTAAGAAAGACCTATAGTGATCCTAGCTTACCTGTCTAGACACTTTGGTAATGAAGATAAGGGCAAGCATATGGTATTTGGCATATATTAGTTTGAACTTCATTCTGAGAGTGAGTGTTTTTGTGATGATACCCATGTTGATACTTTGATTTCTATTGTGAGAGAAAAAGGGGAAATTCTTTGTTGTGAGGGCACACTAGTATGTTTCTAAGTGACTTACTTATTTGGGTAGTGTCATATTGATATAAGAATGATTGTTGGTGCTTAGTTGATGCCATGGCTAGAATCCCTTGTGTTTCATTGCTTATTTTCAATAAGATACACAGTAGTCTAAATTGGTTGACCTTGGAGGCGGTAACAGAGTTTTGAGCTAAAATGGTTGTCGACTGCTGAATGTTCTTTGTATTCTCTTAGTTAGTTGGTGCTTGAGGACAAGCAATTGTTTTATGTTGAGGGTGTTGATGTGTGAGAAAAATCTAACACATTTAATTCTTTTTATCTCAAAATAATTGTGAATACTGAAGAAACTCTTGTTGTTTTGATGTGTTTGCTCATGATATTGCAGTAAAAGGCTGAAGGAATGGAAATAAATGACAATGGAGAAAAAGAGTTGAAAATCTAAGCAAAAGAGAAGAAAACATGGCTGACGACATTCGTGATAAGTCGTCATTCTTGTGATAGAATATCAGAAGCGGCGTCAGCCTTAACCAGAGAATTAGAGCTGAGAAGCAGTTCTGACGACATCTATGACATGGCGTCAAGTGGGTGATAAGGCATCAAGAATGGCGTTAGCCTTAAGCAGAAAATCAACGATAGGAGAAGACATCTGACGACGTTGGTGATATGCCGTCAGATCCTTGATACGGCGTTAGATTCATCGTCAGCCTAAGGCAGAGAATTAAAGAAACTGGAGCATGTCTGACGCCATCCGTGATAGGGCGTCAGACTCTTGATGCGTCGTCATCTTGGACGTCACCTAATCCGAGAATTAATTGAATTTGCTATTTTATTTCCTTAATTATGCTTTAGTATAAATAACATCTTTTAGGGTTTATTCGAAGTTTTTTTTTTTAGTTTTGGGGAGAGTTTAATTTTTCGTCAACACTTATCAACTATTTGTGGGATTAAATTAAAGAAACTACTTGTTGCTTTTCATCGTTCGTAAGTTTATCCTTATTATCATGAATTCAACTTTGTATTTCATTCATCAAATCATGAGCGGCTAATTCTATTAGCCGGAGTTATGGGATCCATGGACTAGGGTTTGATAGGGTACTAGGTATTTAACGGATTCAAAGAGTAGTAGGACGTCTTGAAATTCTGTTATTTTTAACTGAAATCTACTGGTTGCAAACATTAAGTTATGCCTTAGGTTTTATTTGCTTTTGACGGAGAAATAGACTAGAGGTCGTGAATTATCAACAAGGACTCAGAAGCTACCAACCTTCTTTTTAATGATCAATGCCGTAACTGGATTGATCTACCTGAGATAAAATCTTATTGGAAATAGATAAGTTATCTAAGTTTGAGAGAATTAGATAGTAAATTGTCTGCTGAGGTCGAGAGATAAGTCAGATAGTATCGTTATCAGGGATATTCTTCTATTTCTACTTACTTCAAAAATCCCAAGCATTACCTAGTATCTGTCCATTCCCAAAACACATGGTGAACATAACTCTAGTTTCCCAATTAGACTGATTTGAAACACTAAAATATTAAAAGTGACTATTAACTCTCTATAAACCTTAAACCCCCATTTCCGGAAACATTAAACTACTAGTAAAGTATTTTGTAAACAAATTGAAGTTCACACCATATTCCCTGTGGGATTCAACACCAATCTAGTTGGGTTTTATATTGACAACGATCGCTTACACCCATTCAAGAGTGTAATTTAAGCGTTATTAGTTAAAAGGAGATTATCAAATGGCAGGACGCAGGAGTGGTTAATCCTATTTCCATCAGTAAATGGGTAAGAACAGTTCAATGCGTTCCTAGGAAAGAGAGCATGGCTATTGTTGCAAATGAAAAAAATGAGTTAATTCCAATCAGGCCTGGGGCTGGATGGAGGGTTTGCCTGGACACAAACTGAACTTATGGACCTTAAAGGACTACTTCCCAACGCCCTTCTGTAATGCCCCAATTTTCTGAACCAGAATGTAACACGGTGATCACGATCCCAAAGGACCACAAGCTAACTCATGACTGATATCTTTACCTGTATACTGCATAATATAACATGAAGATGCAGAAAAATATGTGCTGAAAGGCCATAAGTTTCAAATCCAAAATAAGAACAATGTCTGAAGACGGTATAATAATACAAAAATAAATCTGAAGTAACTGTCTGACATGCTATAGTTTGGAAAGCCTCTAACATCCTGAATAAGGAGTTGATGGGACATGTCCCCAACTAACTCCATTTAGCAACTGTACCAAAATAGAAAATGAAGCAATAATCATATCATCCTCGAATGAGAAGGACTCACTACAAACTCTGATCACTGTAGTGCTACTGCTGAGTTGGAGCTCATTCCTCTAAACCTATGGTGTAACATAAGAGAAAGCACCGTATCATAAATGCATCATCACGTCTGAATGTACTGAGTATACGAGTGAGGTAAGCTAAATGAAAAGGGTTATATGCATGAACAATACTGATTGATATGAATGTGAGAATACATACATACATAACTGTAACTGAACTCATAGAGATGCTGACTACCGAGACTTAATACTGAAAACTTGAGTTTACTGGTACAGAGATACCAAATGACTGAGTTTACTGATTACGATATGTGAATCACTAATAAGTGAGGAGCTGATACCAAAGAACTGAAACTATATTACTGATACATGAATGACTATTTCTGATAGTTCTGATTATAAAGAACTGGCCTGGTTGACTGCATCTGGCAGTCTAATTATAAAGAATAAATCTGATTAACTATATCTGACAGCCGTAAATATGAAGAGCTGATATGTTTGACTGTATCTGACAGTCATGAATGCGAATAATGATAATATGAGTTCTGATAAATGATATAACTAATAGCATGAGTGACTGTATCTGACAGTCATGAATGTGGTGGAACTAGTTGAGTTCTGCATAGAGGGGCGACTATAGCTGATAGTCCTGAATCTAAAAAACTATCTGAGCTCTTTTACTGAGACTGAGAATGAGACTGAAACTGAGACTATGGGAGGTAATCATCTAACCGACATGCCTTAAAACTAAACTAGTGGGGTCCAATCTTTGCCCTGATTGAAAGGGCGTCAATACCGTGCCACGGGTAAAGACAACATGTGAGTAACCCTATTCTATTTTTTGGAGCTCATTCCATCTACCCTACTATCAGGTAAACTTAAATAAGATGCATTAGACCTATGGGTAGGGACATCTCAACCTACGCTGGCTACATAGTTCTGGAATTGCAAACTTCCTCATCCAGGCTCTCATATTGCTAGTCATCTCTGGTTCATAGCGAGCTAATTGGTTAAACTTCAAAGTGTACTCCTGGAAACTCATATTTCCTTTCTTAAAATTCATAAACTCCTCATCTTTGGCCTCCCTCAACTCTAGAGGAAAGAACAGATTAAGAAAGGCTTCCATAAATTTGCCCCAAACTGTGGACTCAACACTCTCTCCCTTCGCATCCTCCCACTTCTTATACCACTGATTTGCAACATCCTTGAGCTGATAATTTTCCAACTCCACCTTTTCTATCTCCTCCACATACATCACCTTAAAGATCTTCTCCATCTCATCCACAAACTCCTGTGGATCTTCTTCTACCTTGGTGCTAGTAAACTTGGGTGGGTTCATTCTCATGAACTGAACCACCCTAGTAGCCCCAGAAGTAATAGACGCAGACCCAGTATCCTCCAACCTCTCTGTGCGGCTACCAGCTGTGCCAGCATCTGAATAGACTGCCTGAATTTAGCATTAGAAACCTCTCCTTCACGAGGCTGAGTGCGGTTGGCCCTCGTCCAGGGATCTCTGGGAGGACTGGTTGGTACAGAAGGTACTCCTAAAGTAGGAATAGGTTATGGGTTATGAGCTCTGTTATGGGTCCACATATCATGGGTGGGATGGAATTCATCATCCTGAGCATTAACGTTGGTGCGACGGGGAGGCATCGCTGGTTTTCTGAAAAGCAAGAGGTCATTTGATTAGGGGACATATTAGACTCTGAAGCACGAACTAAATCACAAAGAAGAGAAACATTCTTAAACACCTAGTAGCCTCCTGCTTATAAGTGTGGCGTACTACACACCCATAAACAAGACTCTACCCAATGAAATTTTGCAGACACCTTGGGACCATGAACCATGCACTGATACCAAGTTTGTCACGACCCGAACGAGTGCCTGGCCATGATGAGCATCCCAAACCATGAAGTTCTAGAACGTCCTTCTCTATCTGGTAATCATGCACAATAATCATATAATAAAAGAAGATGTGGAAACATAATTTACTATGAAAACATGGTCAATTCTAAATTCAACATAAGTATGGAAACTCTAAATCAACTACATCTAAATAACATCTAACTTAGTCTGCGAAATCTCTACTCCATGAAAATCTAAAAACTATCTGAAACTGGGACAAAGCCTCCAATAGACCAAAACTAAAATAAATGACATAATCTAAAAATATAGGCCTTCTAGAATAGAGAAGGCTCACCACTGCACAATCAGATCAGCTGTCTGAATTATCTACTGCCTATATGGACCCCTAGACTGAGTCTCAAAACTTGAGAGGTAGGGGGAAGGGGGGGTCAATACATATATACTGGTACATAGAGCATATTCAAAATAATCATTTATTATTCAACATATATGAGAGCAATTTAAAACAGTTCATAAGTATATCATATAGTAAGAATTCACATGGGCATTTTAAAGACTTTGTAAAAATCATCTCAACTCTGAGAAATCTATGTTACTTTTGTGCTAGGTGGTATACCCTACAACTCTGAAAAATTCCATGGGCTATATGGAAATTGCCATTAACTCGGCAGCGAAGCCCTTAACCCAAGTGTGCCGCAAAGGTCAAAGTATCTGAATCTACTACGCCATACGGTCGTCGCCAATGTACAATAATAATCTACTCGTATCAGCAAATAAGGTTTCAGGTTAAGAGTTTCTTGAACTCGTGCCTTCTTCGGGTATTCATCTAACCCTCTTTAAGCCCTTTTTTAAAACTCTATCAAAATATGCAGTCTCTGAAAATATACTCTGAAAACATACTCTGTTATGGCATAAATACATATGGTATCATCATACCATTGACTTGCAAGTCACATCTCTGAGCCATTATTAGTCTATAATAAATCTCTATTCCCAAAACACAAGTTTTGGGACCACCATTTAGATAATTCAATTCAAAGAAACTCTTTCTCAAACCTCATGTAAACATATGCAAGGAACTCATCTTTGTCAAGCATTTTAGTAGTACAGTACAAGGGGGTCATATCAAAGTTCTCAATTCATATGCAATTCTTTCTCTTAAACATAAGAATACATTTATATCAAGAAACACCCTCTCAACAATTTCAAATCATGCTCAAATGTTATAATATTGCAAAAACATCTTTCAAATCACAAAACCATAATCCTTAATTCAATACACGAGGAGTTCATAATTTATGCTCTCAACGATCTTAAATCTCAAATTCCATCCATATACATATACATTTAAATCAATTTAGGGGATAGGACCACAAGGTCAAAACAATAGTAACATTAAAATATTCAGAGTACGTAATTTAGAACATAGATTCCAAAACCCCTTTGAAATTCATGCACAAAATCTAAAAATCACGCTCTAATGGTTTTAAGACATGTAGTTTTTTTTAGGATAAACCCCACATACCTCTATATAGAAATTTAAAGGATTCTTCTTGATTCCCATGTCTTAGGGATTTCAAATCTTTAATTTGTTTTGAAAACCCACGGTTGTATCTTGATATATTTGGATTTTCAATATGGAACCCTAGAGAGTGTTCTTGAATAGTTTTGTTGAATGTATGAGTAATATGCTCAATTAGGGTTGAAATATCGTGTTTGGACTGATAAGGGAGTGGAAAATACCTAATATACCCATAATGAGACCGATATTAAAATATAACTAGGAGCCCGATTTCATGGGCCACCGCAATGCACCACTATCGCGGTGGCTCACTAAAAATTGATGAATGGGAATTTGGCCCACTCCATGATGCTCCACCATCACGAAGTCCTACTGGAAATTGACCATCGTCATTTGCACCCTCTCCGCGATGCGCCAAGGACAGGAATCACAGTGTTTTACGACTAGGACTTAAATTACCCATAACTCCTTCACCGAGTGTCCGTTTTGGACGCATCTTCTGTCGACAGAAAAATTATTCAATCATCTATGAAATGAAAAGTTGAAATCTAAGGGATTCCACCGGGAAAAAGTATAAATCATTCTAGAAGCCAATGCTTGATAATTTAGGGATAAAAATTTATCTAGGTAAAACTTTTGGGCGTTACAATGTACCATACCATCCCAAAGCCTACGTTACAAGCTGAGTAAAGTCCTATAGTGATCCTAACCAAACTGTCTGCAAACTAAGGTGAGAAAAACAAGGGCAAGCTATGGTATTCTGTGCACATTATTAGAGATTCTTTGTGAGTGAGAATTTATCGTGACCATCCCCATATTAATATGTATGATTTATCTAAGTGAGTATGAATTCATTGTTGTGAGTTTACTTGGGATGTATTACTAGCTGTTTTTTTTTGGGTAAGGTAGTTTGTACATATGTATCATTATTTGTTGCTAATATAATGTCATCGCTTGATTCCCTTGTGTCGTGTTGTTGTGCTATATTTATTCACACGGTTGGGTTTGAAAAGATAAAATATTAGGTGGTAATTTTTTGAGATGAATTTGAGACTGACTACCATAGGTATCTTAGGTTTTTCTTTGTTAAGCATCATGTTTGGTTGTGTATTTGTTGCCTAAGGACATGCAAATGTGATAAGTTGAGGGTGTTCATGTTCCATGGTTTCATGGAACTTTTGATGCTTAAAATTATTAAAAGAGAAAATACATAGGTTATTGTGTTAGATATGATGCGTGTTTGTGTGTATGTTGCAGGGAAATTAGGATGGAAATGAATTGGATAAAAAATAGAAGAAAATTTTTGAAAATAAAAGACACTGACTGGTCTATGAGTCATTATGTGACTATACAACTTGTAGCCCAAGCTGTGGTGGTAACCAGGAAGGCTAAAAATTCCAGGAGAAAAGTTGAGGTTGAACACGACTTGTTAGGAGTGATAATGAGTCGTGGTATGATTTGTTCTAAAAAAACTATCAAAAAGTCTTGAGGAAGCCAAGTTAAAGCCCAGTGGAAATGAAGGATGACTACGAGTCATTATGATAGGGTACGACTCGTAGTGACTAGTCATTTTGAGAGTAGAGAAAAAGTACTGAGAGGTGAAATATAGTAGAGTGACAACAAATCTAGCCAATGACTCGTAGTGTATGACCATGAGTTGTTATCACTGAGTGCAGAATGAATACAACGGGGCTAACAATGAGTCATCATTAGTCCAGAGGACACGTTTCCTGAGGCGTAGCCGCTGCTAACTTTATTTTCCTATTTTGTTTTGTTGTAGTTTTCTTTCTTATTTTGAGAAACTATAAATACCTATTGGATATTCTTGTAATAGTTTATGCACTTTATACTCTAACAAACATATATTGATTTCAAGATTGACTTTTGATCTTGGAATCCTCTTTGTTCTTAGATTTTGGTTGATTAATTAATTCGAGACTTTGGGTTTTCTTTGTCAATTATTTGTGATATTATTCATATGTTTTCTCTCTTGAATTCCATGGATTGTTTTGCAACTATGATCGGCTAATTCTCTTAGCCAGGGTTGTAGGAACCCTCACAGAATAACAAAGTAGCAGTAGTGTGAGGTTCTTCTGGACAATTGTTTACACTTGAATTATGGTCTTTTTAAATTTAATTACATTCTTAATAGTGGCCAACTCTAAGAAACTTCCTGTTTTCGAGATCATCTTCATAAGAGAGATTGTGATAGGAAAAAAAGGGATTACAATAGTGATTCGAGGCTATCAATCCTCATCTATTTACTTGAGACCCATAAAGAGATTGTTAAACTTGGATCAAAGATAAGGTTATAAGGCGACACCCTAAGACTCACAAGGTAAAGGATGAGATTTACCAATGCATTCATAAGACGGTTGGTAATATCTAGCTTGTCAGATTTGCATGTGTGGCGGTGAGATATTTGGATTGAGCACAAAAAATATATTAAGGTAGGAAGCTAGGGGAACACAATCCTAGTGATTGTCTCAGATTGTCTACAACCAAAAGCATTCACAACTTGTTATTATTACTGTATACTAAAAAACCTCCCTATTTAATTTCCTGCACTTCTGGCTACTTCAGCAAGTTTGAGAGAAAAATTTGACCTATTCCCTATAGGATCAACCCCAATCTAGTTGGTTTACTATAATTAAATAGAGACCACATTGTATCTTCTTAGAGGCTATAGTTTGGGATACATCAAATTTTGGCGTTGTCGTCATAAAAGGATGCTAAACCAAGGTTGATAGATTGGATCCTCTTGTTGCAAGAATTTGACTTGGAGGTGAAATATTGAAAGGGCACTGAGAACCAGGTTGCAAATCACTTATCTCACCTTGAGAAGGAGGCAATGCAGAAGTTGGGGGATGAGCTTGACATAGATGATACTTTTCCAGATGAGCGGGTGTTGGCAGCATCTCAATACTTAATACCCTGGTTTACTGATTTTACCAACCTTTTGGCAAGTGATTTAGTTTTGAATGACTTGTTATTCCAACAGAGAAATTAGTTCATGCATGAGGTGAGAAAATTTTTCGAGGATTGCCCTTATCACTTTCAAATTTTTGTAGTCGGTGTAATTTTTAGATGTATTATAGAGGTATATATGATAAGAATCATTGATGCGTATCATTCCTCTCCAGTTGGGGATCATCATGGTGGTACCTGCTGATGTTGGGTGTATTTATGCATTCTAGCATCACCATTCTAGCCTTTTTAGCCTTATTTTGAGAATGTTTATTATTATATATGTTCTTATAATGCCATAAATGAGCATTCATGTGTCCAAGTATGTTCTTACAATGTTTAATGGTGTTTTCATATGAGTTTTAATTCAATTTGAGCATTTAGAGTTCAACCGAGAAAACTAGTGTGACTAACTTGAGCTAGGTATTTGTCTAGTCTATTGTGTTGGGTTCTAATGTGTTTTAATGAGTTAATAAGGTTTTTATTATGTATTTATATTTGAAACAAATTAGTTATAATGTTCAAGTGTCAATTATATCAATAAAACATGCAAAACAAAGAGCTAAAACTCAAAGTGAAATTAGCCTATGCTTAGCTCGTGTTTTGAGTTTATCGTGTTAGATGTTGTGTTGTTTTGATCTTTGACTTGTTGTTTTTAATGTAATAGGATTCTTTTTTAATGTATCATGATTATATATTAAGGATATGCAAGATTCAAATCGAGTGGAAATAACTCAATAAGGCTCAGAATAGCTCAACGAAACCGAAATGCAGATTTTGACTCCATTTGGAGTCCATCAATGTCTTGGATCATTGAGGGCGCGTGAACAGTGAAATTGACAATTTAAAAACCCCTTGGATTCAGAAAATGATGAAGTTTAAGGAACTATGGCGCGTGTAGCATGTTATGGAGTGTAAGGAGTCTCTACGATGCAGTAAAATTGTAATGAAATTCTGGAAATTGACTGATCACTGAAGGTCGAACTAGTAGACAACCAGTCTTCTGACTGATCACCAGTTCGACCACCAAGCTAAACCAAAATGTAGGATTTTAGGACACTCTATGAAGGACAAGATGGTGAACCACCAGCTTTGTGACTAACCACCAAACGGACCACAAAATTCAAGATTTCAGAAAATTCACTGGTGGCCAAGATGGTGAACCACCAGCTTTGTGACTAACCACCAAACTGACCACCAGACCTCCAAAACAGAATACAGGATTGCAGAGGAGCATGTGAAGAACAAGATAGTGGACCACCAGTTTTGTGGTGAACCACCAACTTGACCTTCAACTTTGACAAAAATTTTCTGAATTTAATTTTTAATCCTTTTTTACTTGGGAACATATAAATACTAGTTTAGGGTTTTATTAGGGGATAATTTTAAAATTCTTCATCATTTTTTCTCTATTTATCATAGCCTCCATATACGAACTTCTTGGAAGGTAGTATTTTTGGGATTTAAGCAAACCTTGTGGATTTAATTATTCCATCTCCATTGAAGATTCAAGAGCAAATTCTTGTAACCTATGAAAGTAAATCTTGAATTTATTTATGAATTACACAAATATGTTTCCTATTTCTTCCATGGAAATGTATGATTAAGCTCCCATAACTAGGGTAATGGGAGCCTTGATGTGAAAAATAAATTTTGGGTTGTTAATCTAATTGAGTTCCATGAAAAATTGATGTTGTATAAATCTTTCTACACTTTAATGTTCTTTCTTGACTTCTCTTAATTGCAAATTTGAAAGAACAAAACCCATGGCTGCAAACTAAAAGAGTTAGCACCAGAACATCACTTGTCCAAGAGGAAGGTGTTGTTAGGTTACTTCAATGAAATAATCACTTGTCTGAGAGGAAAGTGATTGTTTAGCAACGTAACGATTCTCTTGATTGCAATCAAAGGGTGAGCCCGCAAACATCACTTGTCCGAGAGGAAAGTGTATGTTGGGAAAAGTAAGGATTTACATGGACTCTAAAGCTTCTAACCTTTAGTTTAATGGAAAATGCCTTAACCAGATTTACCTACATGACAAAATAGTTGAATAACCAATACGTTCTTTAAGTTTGAGAGAATTAAATAATAGGCTACCCGCTGAGGTCGAGAGACGAATTGGGTAAATAATATGATTTAACTCTTCTTGCAATTGAAATGTTAATTAGAACTCATAAGTTATTCACAACTTTAATTGTTCAAGCATCTTGGTAACCATAACTCTGGTTTTTTTAATATCAATGAATTACTACTTACAAAAAGAATCATTAGATGGAATAACTATGTTACAATTAATTAGAAAATAATTCACAAGTTAAAACCCCCATTTTATCTTTTCATATTATTTGTTTGAATTTAATTTGTAGCTATAATTTCGAAGTAGTTTAATCTCCAGACACATTGTTCCCTGTGGATTCGACCCCAACTCCAAAGTTGGGTAAATATATTGACGACGATCGCCTTGCACTTAATTTACGTGTAAGTTGAGCGTTATAAAAATGGCGCCGTTGTCGGGGAACAATTTGGCGTATTGAGCTGGTTTGAAATTTTAGCTTACTTTCTTGAATTCAAACTTGTTAATATTAGTCTAGTTTATTTATTTTTATTTTCATTTATTTTTATTATTCTCACACCTTTCTTGAGATGTCAACTGGGATAGATGGTTTTTGAAGTGATGATGATTCTTGTGACGATTCTTGTGATTATTGTGGTGGACCACATTATGAGGATTACTGTCCATATTTTGATGGAACTTCCACTTAGTGTTCATCTTGTGGTAAAAGTGATCGATCTAAAGATATGTGTGCTGCCACGATTCAAGTGGACAAATTATTGAAACATATTTTAGAGAATCAAGAACAATTGTGGGCAGAGCTGAAGGAGTTTCCATTGCCACCATGTCCACAGTGGCTAAACAAAGAAGAATTTGAGGAGGACATTAGTCAATCTGTGGACAAAACACAAGAATCACAGTTACTCGATTGTTATCTTGATCTTGAGACTGACATTGAAAAGGTGAATAAAAGTGAGTGTGTAGTAGATAGTGTAAATTTTGAAGTAGAATTAGTTGGGCCTCACTCGAAGCATTTTTCCACATTATGTTTAGATGATATCTTATCTGTTGAATCATCTAAAATAATGGAAGAATGTGAAGATGAGGAAAAAAAATCCTATATTCTTTATTTTACACTTGATAAGAAATATAAAAACACACCTCACTTTAAGGCCGAGTTGTTTACAGTGCATGATCCATTACTTGGCTTCTTAATCTTTGTACCACCACCCTATAAGCGAGGTAAAAAGATGGATCCAAAGTTGGGGGTGAAATTCATATCCTCAAGGTGGAGGAAAAAGTTGATTGGGTCGTGCTGCGACACTAAATTAGGAGCTTCTTGGGAGGTAACACAAGCTAAGGTATGTTTTGTTTTCAATTTTGTATTAGTTTTTATTTCACGTAGTTTTTGTTTTTGATTGAGTCACAGGTTAATGGGAAGTCTGAGTACCATAAAATTGAGCTAAGGAGCATGTCATCAAATAAGTGTGGGGTCCCAAGGATCTCCTCGATGTGAAGATGCATCTATCTAGGCCTAGAATCCTCAGGGAGTATTTCTATCGCTTTATTTAAATAATTCACTTTAGGGAAAAAGGTAAGGAGTTAGCTAAGGGAAAAGCCTCAGAAAAATGGCTCAAAAGAACTTCTAACGGACAAAGTGGTGGACCGTCAGTCATGTGATGGACCACCATAATGACCGTTAAAGCCTAAATAGAACCATAAAATTCTGAAGTGTCTGCGACAAACAAAGTGGTGGACCGTCAAGTCATGTGATGGACCACCATAGTGATCGTCAAGCCTAAACAGAACCAAAGGATTTTGAAGTATCTGTGATGGACCATGTGGTGGACCGTCACTCTTGTGACGGACCACCAGTCAGACCGTTAAGCCTAAACCAGAAACTGAGTAACTAGAGGACAAGTGACGGGCAAGTTGTAGATCGTCAGTCTTGCGACGGACCGCCAGTTAGACCGTCATCCTTATCCAGAAGGTTTTTATCTAGATTCAGCCTCTATGGACCAAATGGTTGACCGTCAACCTCACGACGGACCACCATTTTGGCCGTTAGTTTGGACGCAATTTTTCTGAACTTAATTTTAATTCCTTTTTTTACCTGGGAGCATATAAATATCCAGTTTAGGGTTGTTTTTAAGTGTGGTGTGGTAAAATTCCCAAATTTTGGCTCAACTTAAAATTTTTAGATTTGAATAAGTGTGATATTCTTGTTGGTGCTATTTTTGATTACATGATGCAAGTGAGTTTGTTTGTAAAAGCATGTTGATTTGGAGAATTTCTACTCTTGAGACTCTTAGGCTCATGTTTGTGACTCTTGTATTTGTTGGCTTAAAAATTGAATTTGTGCTATTGTTTGGTTGAGAGTCTATGATAATCCTTTATGAATGAAACATGTGCCATGTGTGTGTGAAATTTTTGTATATTCCTTGTTATATGTGATGTCTAGAACTTGCCCGGTGTGCGTGTAAAGCGAAATAAAGAATGTAAGTTTAGGAGATGATTTAGGCATTTCTTTGATAGCCTTATTTTTACCCTCTTTTTACCTACCCTTGTGCATTATCTTAGTTAACCCCATTGCGCCTTTAGCCTCTTATTTGGTAGCCTCATGTGTAGCCTAATTCTTTCTTTGATAAACCATAATTTTATCCAAAAATCTCCTAAGTGCTTTAATAAAAATTTTGAATTAGTAAGGAGTTTGAGAAATTGAAGAATAAAAAGGTGAAATTGATGCCCTAAGGTGAGAGTTATTGGTTGATAATTTATGTGTGATGGATGGTTGTGATATAAATGATGTTAGATATATTGCCATGATTGTGAAAAGATAAATTCATTCATATGGTAGTAAACTTTGTGTACACCAAGTGTTTATGAAAACTCTTAAAAGAGATGGGGCAAAAATAAAAGAGATGGTAGACAAAAATGGTGTAAATTTGGTTGTTGGATATTGGTTTTAAATGCTTAATGTAGTGTATTAAAGATCTTAGGATTGATAGTCACTATTCTTGGCCAAAATAGTTCCTACCCGTCCCTTAACCTACATTACAACCCGAAAAAGACCTACTTGATCTTAAGCTTTACATTCGACTATTAGTGGAACATTACACTAAGGGAAAGCCTATGGTTCATTTTGTGTAACTTGTGAATTCTTTGTGAGAGTGAGCATAATTTGATTCTTGTACCCACTGTTATAAAATGCATCATTGTGAGTGTTTATGGGTAACTCTATTGTTGTGAGGGGAACATGTTTGATGAATATAGGTGATTTGTAAGATATCTTTGACCGAATAATAAGCATAAGTTTGCCAACAAGGAGAGCAAATTCTTGAGGCTAGGATGTTTTGGAAGTAGGATTCATGAGCTTTCCTTTATGTTTGTGACATGCTTAGTGTAGAAACTTGCATTTTGTGTAATTATTATAGTACTAGATTAATGTCTTGCATATATTATAAGAGTAGATTTACAATCTCAAGATATTTAGAGTGAAGGGTTGTTCGAGGACGAACAAGGTTTTAAGTGTAGGGTGTTGATGTTGGGTGTATTTCTGCATTCTAGCATCACCATTCTAGCCTTTTTAGCCTTATTTTGAGAATGGTTCTTATGCTATATGTTCTTGTAATAACATAAATGAGCATTCAAGTGTCCAAGTATGTGCTTACAATGTTTAATGGTGTTTTTATATGAGTTTTAATTCAGTTTGAGCATTTAGAGTTCAACCGAGATAACTAGTGTGACTAGCTTGAGCTAGGTGTTTGTCTAGTCTATTGTGTTGGGTTCTAATGTGTTTTAATGAGTTAATAAGGTTTTTATTATGTATTTATATGTGAAAAAACTTATTTATAATGTTCAAGGGTCAATTATATCAAGAAAATATGCAAAACAAAGAGCTAAAACTCAAAGTGAAATTAGCCTATGCTTAGCTCATGTTTTGAGTTCATCATGTTAGATGTTGTGTTGTTTTGAGCTTTTAATTGTTGTTTTCAATGTTATATGATGCTTTTTTAATGGATCATTATGATATTTGAAGGATATACAAGCTTCAAATCTAGTGGAAACAACTCAATAAGGCTCAGAATAGCTCAACGAAACCGAAATGCAGATTTTGACTCCATTTGGAGGACATCAATGTCTTGGATCATTGAGGGCGAGTGAACAGTGAAATTGACAATTTAAAAACCCCTTGTATTCAGAAAAGGATGAATTTTAAGGAACTGTGGCGCGTGTAGCAAGTTATGGAGTGTAAGGAGTCTCTACGATGCAACGAAATTGCAATGAAATTCTGGAAATTGACTGATCACTAAAGGTCGAACTGGTGGACCACCAGTCTTGTGACTGACCACCAATTTGACCACCAAGCTAAACCAAAATGCAGGATTTCAGGACACTCTGTGAAGTCCAAGATGGTGAACCACCAGCTTTGTGACTAACCACCAAATGGACCACCAAATTCAAGATTTCAGAAAATTCACTGGTGGCCAAGATGGTGAACCACCAACTTTGTGACTAACCACCAAACTGACCACCAGACCTCCAAAATAGAATCCAGGATTGCAGAGGAGCCACTGAAGGCCAAGATTGTGGACCACCAGTTTTGTGGTGAACCACCAACTTGACTTTCAACTTTGACAAAAATTTTCTGAATTTAATTTTTAATCCTTTTTTACTTGGGAACATATAAATACTAGTTTAGGGTTTTATTAGGGGATAATTTTAAGATTCTTCATCATTTTCTCTCTCTTTATCATAGCCTCCATATATGAACTTCTTGGAAGGTAGTATTTTTGGGATTTAAGCAAACCTTGTGGATTTAATTATTCCATCTCCATTGAAGATTCAAGAGAAAATTCTTGTAACCTTTATAAGTAAATCTTGAATTTATTTATGAATTATACAAATATGTTTCCTATTTCTTCCATGGAAATGTATGATTAAGCTCCCATAACTAGGGTTATGGGAGCCTTGATGTGAAAAATGAATTTTGGGTTGTGAATCTAATTGAGTTTCATGAAAAATTGATGTTGTATAAATCTTTCTGCCCTTTAATGTTCTTTCTTGACTTCTCTTAATTGCAAAATTGAAAGAACAAAACCCATTGCTGCAAACTAGAAGAGTTAGCACTAAAACATCACTTGTCCGAGAGAAAGGTGTTGTTAGGTTACTTCAATGAAATAATCACTTCTCTGAGAGGAAATTTCTTGTTTAGCAATTTAATGATTCTCTTGATTGCAATCCAAGGGTGAGCCCTCAAACATCACTTGTCCGAGAGGAAAGTGTATGTTGGGAAAAGTAAGGTTTACATGGACTCTAAAGCTTCTAACCTTTTGTTTAATGGAAAATTCCTTAACTGGATTTACCTACATGAGAAAATAGTTGAATAACCAATATGTTCTTTAAGTTTGAGAGAATTAAAAGATAGACTACCCGCTGAGTTCGAGAGACGAATTGGGTAAATAAAAGGATTCAACTCTTCTTGCAATTGAAATGTTAATTGGAACTCATAAGTGATTCACAACCCTAATTGTTCAAGCATCTTGGTAACCATAACTCTACTTTGTTTAATATCACTGAATTACTACTTACAAAGAGAATCATTAGATGGAATAACTATGTTACAATTAATTAGAAAATAATTCACAAGTTAAAACCCCCCATTTTATCTTTTCATATTATTTGTTTGAATTTAATTTGTAGCTATAATTTCGAAGTAGTTTAATCTCCATTCACATTGTTCCCTGTGGATTTGACCCCGACTCCAAAGTTGGGTAAATATATTGACGACGATTGCCTTGCACTTAATTTACGTGTAAGTTGAGCGTTATCACCTGCACAACCCATAAAATTTTGCAATATGGGTATTATTGGCCCAATATATTTTAGGATGCTCATTACTTTGCTCAAGCTTGTGACCAGTGTCAGTGACAAAGCAATATCTTACAAAAATAGGAACTCCCTATGACACCTGTATTTGAGTTGGAGTTGTTTGAATTATGGGGGTTTATTTCATGGTTCTATTTGTGAGATCCTATTGGGTGAAGTACGTTCTATTTAAAGTAAATTATGTTTAAAAGTGGGTGAAGGTGGTTGTTCTTACCAACATTGAGGGTCGAAGTATCACTACATTCTTAAAAAACATTTTTTCTCGATATGGAACTTCGTGTCTGATATTAGTGATGGTGGGTATGACTTTTTTAATTGCCTTTTTAAGTCCTTACTTTAGAAATATGGTGTGAAGCATAAGGTGGAAACACCTTACCATCCTCAAACTAGTGGGAAAGTTAAGGTTTCCAATAGAGAGATCAAGTACATATTGGTAAAGACTGTGAATGCCAATAGGACTGACTGGTTAAGAAAGTTAGATGATACTTTGTAGGCCTACTGGATATATTTTAAAACCCCCATAGGTGCCTCTCTACATCAACTTGTGTATGTATAAGCATGTCACTTGTAGGTTGAACTTGAGCACAAGGCATTATAGGCGTTGAAAAAGTTTAATTTTGAGTGGCATAATACAACTTTCTTGAGATTGAGCAAGGTGAATGAGTTGGATAAATTGTGGCTTCGTTCTTGAGAGTTCTTCTCTATACAAAGAAAAGGTAAAGTTGTATCATGACAAGAAATTCGAGAAAAGAGTATTTTTCTTGATGATTTGGTCATGTTGTATAAATCAAAACTTATTGATGTGTGAGCAAATGCTAAAACATTTTATGCTTTTAGCCATGAATAATTGTGAAGTCTTAAGAAACTTTTGTCGTATTTGATTGGTTTTACTTTAATTTTGTAGTAAAATATAAGGTGCAGGGGAACCAATAATAATAGAAGCAAAAAGGTCGAATTCTGAAGCAAATAAAAGACAAGTGTGGCTGATGACATTCATGAAAAGTCATCATCCTGGTGATAAGCTATCAAGTCCACTGTCAGACTTAATCAGAGAATCGAAGTTGAAGAGAAGTTATGACGACATTTTGTGACAAGGCGTCAGAGTTATGATAAGGCGTCAGGATCATCGTCAACCTTAGGTAGAAATTATAAAAAGGGAAGAAGAGATGACGACATCCATGATACATCATCAAACTCCTGACACATCGTCATTCACATCGTTAGCCTTAATCAGAGCTTGTCAACATTCAAGAAAATCTGACGCTATTCCTGATAAGGCGTCAGACCCTTGATAAGTCGTCACCTAATGGCGTCACTTGTCTGAGAAATTTACTTAAGTTTTTATTTTATTTCCTTAATTAGACTCAAGTATAAATAGCAGATTTTAGGGTTTTCTAATTATAATTAACATATCTTGCAATATACGTTGTGCACGATTTTTCTCTCTGTCGAGTTCCAATACGCTCTAGAACATTATTGTTGAGAGAAGATTGTCGTAAATATTTTTAGAGTTTTGTGTTGAGATTCAGTTCAAGTTACACTTCATGATTTTCATCATCATTGTAAGTTAATATGCCCAACTATGAATTCAACTTGTGTACTTGTTTATTGCATCATGAGTGGCTAAACTCCATTAACCTGAATTATGGGACCTAGGGTTGGGTCTTGATAAGGTGATAAGTATTCAAGATTCAATAGGTGGTAGTATTTCTTGATAATTCTGAAGCTTTAATTAACATCTATTGGTTGCAAACAGTAGACACACCTTCTTTGATTTGGTTAAGAAAGAAATCAAATATTGTAGGAAGTGAATTATCAACAGGGACTAAGAAATACTTCGCTTCATAATCAGCACTGTAAAAAGGTTGGTTAACCTAAGGTAAAATCTGGGCAATGAATAAAAATTCCCTAAGTCCGAGAGGATTAGGAAATTAAACGCTTAAGTAGGTCGAGAGACGTTTGAGGATAACATCAATAAATATAGCTTGTTATCCTACCCACCATAAGAATTTTGAATCACCTTTAGCATCTGTCATGTACCGTCAACCCTAGTGAACATAATTCTAGTTATTTCATAAACTGTTTATTATAAACATTGAAATTAAAGTGACAAGCAATTATTCGTGATACTTAAACCCCCTATTTCAGGAAACATTAAACTATCAGTGAATTAAATCACAAACAACTTGGGTTCACACCTTATTCCCTATGGGATTCGACCCTAACTAGTTGGGTTTTATATTGACAACAATCGCTTACACCCATTCAAGAGTATAATTTGAGTGTTATAAAAAATGGCGCCGTTGTCGGGGAACACAGTTGTAAACTAAAAGTTTGTGTGCGCTAATTGACTGTTAGTTAAGTTTCCTAGATTTATATTTGTTTGTTGTTTTTGTTTAATTGCAGGATCCTTGTTGTTTATGCCCAAAAAAAGAAGTTTTGGAGAACTGTTATTACCAATTAATCTGAAACTGCAGCTGATCAGGAGAATGGACGAATAAAAAGAGGCTGATAGACTGGCAGCCTTGGCCAAGGCTCAGGTGAACATACAGAATGAGGGTCAACAATTACATCATCCGAACCTTAATGATGAAGACTTGGGTGATGATGAATTTCTGAATCCTCAAAACCAAAGGCAAGCAGAGCAAATTGCTGCACCAGTGCAGCAAAATTTCAATAGAAACCATCCAGTTAGAGGAAGGTATGGTCAACAGCCTATCCAATACGAGGTTGATGACGATGATGAAGGAATGGATGGAGCAGGTGCAACGGGTGTGATCATTCCTCCACCGTTGGCACCTTGGTTCAAAATTCAGCATAGCAAGTACGATGATTCAACTCCTAAATCTGAAGGGATTGTTCGGTGGCCTACCTGGTGATGATCCGAAGATGCACTTGGTGAGCTTTTTCACCATCTGCAAATCTTTTGATAATATGGGAGTGAGCCAGAATGTGATCTAGTTGAGATTGTTTCCATTGTCTCTGTCTGGAGAGGCAACAATGTGGTTAAATGAGCTTACGTCTGATTCCATCACCTACTGGAGGGAGTTGAAAGAAGCATTTCTAGAATGGTTTTTTCTGCCCTCCAGGAGGGTACAGTTGAGAGACGAGATTTGCAACTTTAGATAGCTCTCTACCGAAGCTTTGCATGAGACATGGGAGAGATTTAAGAAGAAGCTGACACAGTTTCTGAACCACAATATGACAAACCTACACATGATAGAGACTTTATACAGGGCTCTCAACTCTGTAACAAAGCCGATTGTAGATAATGCTGCTGGTGGTTCTTTTGTTGATCTGTATTTTTAAGATACCTCAGATATGATGAATAGGATGATCAAACAGAGTCGGGCTTAGCATACCAGGGATTTTGTGGTAGTTAGCCCAATTGTTTTTGTTGGTATGACTGCGGAGCAGTGCAGAAGAGATGTGGAGCGTGACCAAGACATGGCCTACCTAAAGACACAGATGGACTTGATGGCCAAGAACTTGCCATCAGGAAAGACTGAAAAGGTTAAATCTGTGAAATCTCAGTGCACTGTGGTTACTAATGCAGATGAGGAGGCAAACTATATGAGTAATCAGGGAGTTTTCGAGGCAGTAGCCAAGGGAATCAAGGTCGGAACTTTTATGACAAGCCTAATTATAAAGATAGGGAGCAAGGAAACTGGAGAAATAATAATGATAGGAGTGTTTTATATGTCCCTCCTGGAAGTCGGGATGTTGCATGAACTAGCTCTGGTAAGATGTCTATGGAGGACATGATGGAAAAATTGTTGAAGGGAGTTGCGGCTACTAACTCGGGGGTAACTAATATGAAGAGTGAATTCTTTAACCTGAGTCAGTTGGTTAGTTCACACTCCACTTCTATCAATCAGTTGGGGTAGCAGATGAGTCAATTTTCCGCAACATTGAACCCGAGAAAAAGTGGTACTTTACGTAGTGATACGATTCAGAATCCACTAAATGATGGCTCATGTATGGCAGTTACCACTAGGAGTGGCAAGATATTACTTGGCCCATATGTGAGAAAATTTGTAGATGGTGAAATAGTTGTGAAGGAATCCGAAGAAAGCAGTCTAGTGGAGTCTGAGAAGCTAGATAGTTCTGTTGCTGATTCGGATAAGGAAAAAAAAAGGAAGAGGAAGTGGTGTTGAAAACTATTCCAATACCACCACCTTCCTTTCCACAACTATTGAAGAAAAAATTTGATGATGCAAAATTCAGCAAATTTATCGCAATGCTCAAGCAACTGATAATAAATGTGCCTCTGGTTGAAGCACTTGAGCAAATTCCAGGATACACGAAGTTCATGAAAGACCTTGTAACCAAGAAACATAAGGTTATCCATGAGCCAGAGGACAATCTTCTCTATTGTGGTGTTATCTCTACAAGGTATTTAGTGCAGAAAAAGGCAGATCCGAGAGCATTTACCATCCCGTGTACTATTGGTTCCCTGAAATTCACAAAAGCACTATGCGATCTGGGAGCCAGTATAAATTTAATGCCACTGGATGTGTACAAGAAATTTGTCTTGGGGGATCCTACCCCAACAAATATGCGATTGGTAATGGTAGATAGGTCTGTGAAGTGGCCTGTGGGCATACTACACGATGTTTTGGTAAAGGTAGCCAATTTTATTCTGCCTGCTAATTTTGTGGTCTTAGATTACGAGGTAGATTTTGAAGTGACCATCATCTTTGATAGGCCATTACTTGCAACTGGGAGAGTGATAGTAGACATGGAGTTGAACGAGCTAAAGTTCAGGTTCAATGACAATGAAACATGTTTCAAAATACACTCATCCATGATTCGGTAAAAAGAGATGAGTGTTTTCTCAATCGTTGAAGTCTTCTATGATGATAGTGAAGGGGTATCAACAGGTTGTCTTGGCGAAGTCTGAGTAGTCAAGATAACCAAGTCGTGCCGCGAAAGTAAATCAGGCACTACTGGGAGGCAACCCAAAGATTTTATGTTTAAGAAAGTATTTTTACTTTTATAATTAGGATTTAGTATAGAGAAGGTGAAAAATAAGGAGGTCAGTTGAAAAGTCATGGCGACATCTCTGATAAGACATCACAACCGTGATAAACTATAAAAAATGTCATCAGATAGGCCAAACTCGAGGCAGTTTCTGTTAAGGCTAACAACATCAGTGATAAGCTATCACACTTGTGATATGCAGTCACAAGATGTCGTCAAGAAGATCTTGAACGCATTGCTAAACCATTTTGGGCCCAGTTCAGAAAATCTGACCCAGCCCATAATCGAACCTCCTCATGTTCCCGCCTATGTTATTTTCTTTCCTTCTTTAGTTTATTTCTCTCTTTACTTAGTTTATTTACTTACTCATTCCAACTAATTTCCCCAAGTCAATCAAAAAGAACAAGCTCCCTTGTGTGTGGGTTTGAAATTCAAAATCAAGAATTTCTTCATATTTCCTCTTGTGCGTGTAATCATAATAAGGGATCCCATAAGGTATGCTCTAAATTTAACTCTTATTTTCTTGTGGTAAGTGATAAATGGAAGAAAACCCAAGTTTAGAAGAGGCTTGAACCAAATTTAACTTGAAAAGGGGCTAAAAATTGTACCTAGGGTTTGTTGTGCAGGCCCAAGGTTTAAAAGTCAGCTCATAAATTGGAACTCGAATGGATTTTGAGGAATAAAAGGACCAAAAGTTAAGTTAAAGTCAAAAGTGGGGTTTTGATAAGAGCTGACGACATTCATGATAAGCTATCAAAACCATGACGGCTTATCAGGAATGTCGTCAAAGGCTGCTAAGAGTGAAGTGGATTCTATTTAGAGATGATGACATTCGTGATAGGCTATCATAATTGTGATGGCTTATCAAATATGTCATCAGAAGTTAATAAAGTTTGGTAGGTTTTGTCTAAGGTTGACAAAAATTGTGATAAACTATCACAGTCGTGATGGCTTATCAAGAAATGTCGTTACACTTGGAACCTGAAGCATGAATGATCCTTCTCAAAAGATGTGAAACTTAAATGATTAATGTGTTTGTGTTTATGCTCTTGAGGATTGACTAATGTTTTTCTATTGCTACATGAACCTTATAATGGCACCCAAACGAAAGAGTCCTCATCTTACCAAGAAGGAATAACTGAAAAGTGTACGCCGGAAATTCATCGATGAGGAGTCTGATTATGAAGAGGAAGAACCTCTGCTCTGGAAGCAAAAAAAGAAGAAAAGCCATACAAAACCTCCACCACCCCCACCAGTTGAGGTGGAGGATAGTGAGGACATTGAAACAATAACAACTTCTGAGCAGGAGGCATTTGAACATTATGAACAGAAGAAGCATGAGTCTGAACATGCTGAATCTAAAGTAGAGGAACAGGAAGGGTCCGAGAAGTCTATGTCTGAGGGAACATCATCCAGATCCCCGTCCACTGAAAAACAAGATGATGAAGAGTCTCCAAATTGGGGAACACTTATGAAATGTATGAACCCTGAAGTTCGAGACAATGCTAGATAGAAAATTCCCAAAGCAAAAGGCATCTTCACTGCTGGGCTTCACAAAACTGATAGAAGAAGAGATAAAAGGCCAATTCAAGAAGAAAAATGGATTATCACACAATGGTTGAGTAGGTACCTTGAAGTGGAACAGAAGTTCCAAGAGTACAGCTTGGGATGAACCACAAAAGGAGGAGGCTCGTTTTGCCCTGCACTGGTCCAGGAGTTTTACACAAACTACCAAGCTCAGTTAGAAAACATGTGTAGGCCAGAAGAAAGAGTTGCAGACCAACCCTTGGTGGATAGAGTTCAGGTAAGGGGCGTAAGGGTTGATGTCTCAATCAGAACAATCAATAGGTTCTTGCATGGCCCCAACTTCACTCCTCAGGCCATTGCACCATCAGTCTATGCTCAGATTAAGAATTGAGCAAAACAACATCCGTGGTTGGACAACATCATAGCCAAAGGAGAACCAGCATGGGTGGCCAACCAAAATGAGAGAATCTATAAGTCCTCTTTTACTCAAGAGGAAAAGTTTTGGTGGGGTATAGTGTGTATCTGGTTGATGCCCACTGATGGAGACAACATTCTAGGTGATGACTGAGCTATCCTAGTAGCAAGCATGGTGCAGAAGCTCCCCCTAAATTTTGGTGAAATCATTGCTAATGAGATGAAGATTAGAATGTCGAGAACCAACACTGCTTATCCTTTTCCATGTCTTATCACAAAGTTATGACGAGCTGCTAATATGCTAAAGATTGCAGGGATTGCTTTAGACATTCCTACCTAAAAGTCTCACAACCCCATAGATTATAATGAGAATCAGCCAGGACTAAGACTTGATAGAGGTACAGGGGTAGCAGTAGACCTTCCAGTTACAGATGTCGTTTCATCACCTAATGTGGAGGTGCAAGATTCTGAGACTGCGCATCCAACTTCTTCATCACATGCAGGTTTAGTGCTTGAGAATGAACCCAACCCCTCAGCTCCTACAGTAGGAGCAGGATTTTTAGTTCATCCAATTGATATAAAAAAAGTGGCTTACCAAGACAAATGGTGTGAGGCACAGCTACATGCCTTTACCAAACAGTTTACTGCTACAGTAGATAAGAGAATCAAGGCTACCTTTGAGCCTTTTGTGACATTTCCAAAATGGGTTGCAGATTTGGAGAACCGATTCGATACACGGGCAAAAGAAATGTCAGGGATTGATCTTGCTAAATTCAGAGCAGCATTGGACAAGGTAAATGAAGATGTTGGGGTGTTGAAGAAGGATCAATTTATGGTGTCGACAGGTTCGGCTGTGGATGAATCTGAGGAAGAAATTCCAATACTTGACCTCAATGGAGATTCACCAAAGAAATAGAAGAAAAAGCGGGAGAAGAATGGCAAAGATAAGAGAGAAGAACCGGACAGTGAGGAAGAAAGAAGAGTAAAAAAAAAGGCAAATAAGAAGGCCGAAAAAAAGGAATTGAAGAAAGAAAGAATGGAGTCCCTAGCGGAAAACGAGAAATGAGAGGCAACTATCCGATCTAGGGTTGCAGGTGCCTCATCTAGCAAGGTGTAACACCCCGCATTCAAGTACGTGTATTGGCATATTCAAGTAAGTGTATTGATCTTATTTATATGAAATTAATTTTTTATTTTATTTATACCGGAATTTTCCCGTCGATGGTTCCATGCGAAGGTTATTGAATAAGCTTTCCAACAATATAAAGATTTCCAAAAATGGACAGGTTTCAGATATAATCGAGCATGTTCGAAACTATAAAATGGTGGCCGGGATATTTGGGAATAGTAAATGTGCAGGAAAATTTCCTGCACACAAACTACTGAGGCCAGCCGAATTTTTGGGTCAACTTCGAATGATCATAACTCTCTTAATATAATGAACTGGGAGAGATTCAAACTACTAAAAGAAAGATCTTTGATAATTCTTTCCAATTCAATTGGTTTCATCCAAATCCAACGTCTGAGTAACGAGTTATACTCGTTTTACTTCAGCCTATCAAAACAGATTTTTAGGGTCAATTTCAAACGACCATAACTCCTAGTACAGGACGAACTGGGTGTCCTACTTTATATTAAATGAAATACCTTTGAATTATCCTTCCAATGATACCAATTTCACCTAAATCTGATATCGGAGCAAAGAGTTATGGTCGATCTACTTTAGCTTAACAAAACAGTCCACCAAAGGACAGATTTGACATTATTTAACTTTTAAAGGCATTTTGGTCATTTCCTATTATATTATGGATGGGAATATGTGTATATATACATGTATATGAGTTCAGAAACTCATTTTCATCATCAATCATTGAGAAAGAATAAACCCTAGCCAAATTTGACCTTTAAATTACTTTTGATTCAACCGTAGAAATTCCAAAGTAATCCGATAACTGCGTTTGTCATCTCGAGATCTTCGAACGACACCTATTATTTGTGAAAACAGGATTTCATAATCAAGAGGTGAATTCTAAGGTATGAATATTATTTTCCTTTGTTCTATTCCATATGTATATGTGTGATAGAGGATTATATGTATTGGTTGTTATTGAAAGGTGATGGAAATAGGGTTATGGACTATTTTGCATGGTTTGGTTGTATTGAATTGTGGAAGGTGGATATGGTAATTGAGTTATGGAAGGTGGATATGGTGATATACTATTGAATTGATGATTATTTATGTCTATGGCTCAATTTGGTTTAATGGATTGGTTGGAAGGATAAATGGATCCAAACTTGATATTGAAGGATGTTGTATGAATGTGCATGACATGTGAATGTAATTGGAGTATAAGAGGGTTAAAGTGACACCCTTTATAGTGTAATTAAGGCTTACTACTTAACCACTAGTTTGGTGAATTCAAATAATTGAATTTTAACGTTTGGTTGCTAATACTAGATTGCTATATATGTTCATTGTAGATAATTAATCTTAAAAGATGGGAAGTCCATTTGGGAATAGTATTGAAGGTTGATAGTCAGGTATGTAAAGCATACTCTATACCATATCTTTGGCATTAAAGTGAACAATTGTTCTATTAGGAAAGTTTCCAAAGTTATTCAATAACATGTGATCCATAATGGTTTTGTATGATGTCCTACGTTACCAATGAACTTGTTTCCACACTACAAGATGTCAAGACATTCCAATACTTACTTGTTTTCCAAATCTCACATGTTTATTGCACTAATGAATGTCAGAAGGTATCCGATTACTCAAAGAAGATCCATGTGCTATTAATGACTCTAAAACGTTTCATTGATATACCAATAAGTTCCTACTTCATTGTTATGGCATTGATGACTCCAAAACACTTCATTGATGTGCCAATGAGTTCTTACTTCATTGTTATTGCATTGATGGTCTATTTATATTTCTCTTATTGATCTATCATTGTTTCAAAGTATCAAAAATGCGGTGGTGACCAAAATAACAATCTCAAAGATTAATTGAACTAAGTGATGGAAATTCTCTCTTATCGTGTGGTATCCCAGAGGCATAAGCCTATCATGGGTCGATCCCTATTTATGTGTTTATGGGTGGTATCCCAGGGGCATAAGCCTATCATGGGTCGATCCCAGTTGATATGTACTGGAGGCAGACTAATGGTCACAGTACAGTACAGTAATGATTACAAAAATGATAAGAACGAAGGTAAAGTGATTGAATAAATACAATGTACAGGTTGTCACAAGTTCTAGCAAGTGTGGTCCACTCCTATTACGATTTATTCACTTGCTTCTAATTTCTATTGAGCTCCTATAACATATATTATTATCTACAGCTTTACATACTAAGTACATATTTCGTACTGACGTCCCCCATGGGGGACCTGCATTTCATGCTGCAGGCACAGGTACCTCAGCTCATACACCGCAAAAGTAGGAGCCTGGATATCCAGCTATTTTTGGTGAGCTCCCAGTTTGCTTCGGGGCTTTCCGTGTCATATCCAGTCATTTTTGGTATTGTATAGAAGTTAGTTATATGGCGGGGTGTGTACCAACCTTAGTTAAATGTTGTGTATTATATAGAGGCTTTGTAGACCTAATGTACAGTCAAGGTGGTGTTTTGTTAATAGACATGATGTCTCCAATGGCCAAGTATTGTATATACATATATATGTGTGCTCGAGCTTATACAGTTGATTATTTCCTTTTATATGCGACATGATGTTTCCGAATTTTGGGTTGTCTTAGAGTTATACATGGGAAGTATAAGGTTATGAGCAGGTTCTCCCGGGTCTCCTCGATTACGGGTGCCAGTCCGCCCCAATAGGATTTGAGGCATGACTAAAGTGGTATTAGAGAAGTTTGTCCTAGTGAGTCTACAAAGCTGTGTCTACGTAGAGTCTTGTTTATCGGTGTGTCATGCACCACATCTATAAACAGGAGGCTATGGACATCTAGGAATTGTCTCTTTTCTTCATGTCTTAGATTGTGCTATAGAACCTATATTGTATATGAAGTCATAGTTGACCACTGAATCCGTTTGTTTCTCTTATTATAGTAATGATGCCAGTTACCAGAAGAATGAATACTGGTATAAAAGAAGACGTGGCTACCGGAGAGGGGACTAGTAAGTCACCCACTATACCATCTAATCAAAGTGAGGCTCCAGCTGAGCATGCATCAGAAACTTCTTCCACTCTGGAAGAAATAAGAGGGAGGGGAACTATATCCCCATAGCCACCTATTAATGCTGCTGATCAAGATCGTAGAAATGCAGTGCAAGTTTTGACTCGTATAGTTGCTGGGAAAGCTCAAGGGCAAGCCATTCCTACCATGGGTCCTAGTGGTACAAATAGGGTGGCCAGCCTTCGAACACAGGATTTTCCTATGATGGATCCTTCCACTTTTATTGGATCAGATCTTAATGAGGACCTATAGGACTTTATTGATCAAATTCAAAGGGCCTTAGATGTTATGCATGTAACGGGTAGAGAGACAGTGGAGTTAGCGGCGTATAGATTCAAAGGGGAGGCTATATATTGGTACGAGGACTGGAAATGATCTAGGGGTATTGATGCACCCCCAGCTACTTGGAAAGAGTTCAAAGAGTCATTTATTGATCATTATCTTCCATTCGAGATTCGTCAGGCCCAGGCAGATCAGTTTTTAAATCTTTGTCAGGGGAATATGAGCGTGAGGGAGTACAATCTCCGATTTAACTCCTTGTCGAGATATGATCCTAATGTTGTAGCTACTATGGATGACAGAGTTCATCAATATGTGGATAGGATGGATCCATATCTGGTTAGAGATTGTACTATTACCACTTTGAACAAAGATATAGACATAGAAAGGATCCAAGCTTTTGCATAGAAAATAGAAAATCAGAGGCAGAGGAGAAGAACAAAGGAAAGAAAGAGGATATTCCAAGAGGGCCAGATCTACAGGGAAGTTCATGGCATCCCAGGGAGGGTTAAGACCACAGTTTTTTGCTAGACCACCTAGGCCATTATCTTCTTATTCTGCATCTAGTGCCCCACCACAGTTCCAAGGGTCCAGAGGAAATCAGTTTGGGCACAGAAGTGAGAGTCAGAGTTTACGGATAGTGGGGTACCAAGGGCAAGGGAGTATGAGCCAATCGAGACCTCCTCGAGAGCTATGCAATAAATGTGGAAGGTATCATTTGGGCGCATGTAAGCTGGGGACCAATGTTTGCTTTTGGTGCGGTATGTCGGGGCATATAATGAGAGAATGCCCACGAAGGAGCATAAGGGGAATGGCACGACCTACGGGGTCATTTGTTGCATCATCATCATTGATGCATTATTCAAGAAGGGGTGCAAAACCAATGGGTTGTGTTAGAGGTGATAGAGGAGTCACGAGTTCTATCGGGGCTCAAAATCGTACGTATGCTTTAGCGGATCGATAGAATTTAGAGGCTTCCCCAGATATGGTTACGGGTACGTTGTCTATATTTTCATTCGATGTATATGCCTTAATTTATCTTGGTTCTACATTATCTTATGTTACTCCATTGGTTGCCGGAAAGTTCGAAAGAATACCCGAATTGTTAGTTAAGCCATTTGAAGTGTCCACACCGGTTGGGGAATCTATTATAGCTAGAAGGGTTTAGCAAAACTGCATAGTAACTGTTTGTGGTCATGATACGATGGCTGATATTGTGGAGTTAGAAATGGTAGATTTTGATGTTATAATGGGTATGGAATGGTTGGCGTCTTGGTATGCCACAATTGATTGCTGCACGAAAAAGGTATATTTTCATTTTCCAAATAAATCAGTCCTTGAATGGAAAGGTGAAATTGGTGTGCCAAGAGGTAGATTTATTTCTTATTTTAAGGAAATAAGAATGATTTACAAGGGATACATATATCATTTAGTTAGAGTAAGGGATACAGAAGCGGAGCCACCAACTCTTCACGCTGTTCCGGTGGTAAATAAATTTTTTGATGTATTTTCTAAAGATCTTCCAGGTTTGCCTCCTGAACGAGAAGTAGAGTTTGGTATTGATGTAATACTAGGCACCCAACCAATATCCATTCCTCTATATAAAATAGCCCCAACAGAATTACTAGAATTGAAAGAGCATGCGAAAGATTTGCTAGAGAAGGGATTCATAAGGCCTAGTGTGTCCCCCTGGGGAGCACCAGTGTTATTTGTGTGCAAAAAGGATGGCTCGCTGAGGATGTGTATTGATTATAGGAAATTGAATAAGGTTACTATTAAGAATAAATATCCTCTCCCAAGAATTGATGATTTATTTAATCAGTTACAGGGCGCCAAGTGCTTTTCTAAGATTGATTTGAGGTCAGGTTACCACCAAATGAGGGTCAAAGAGAAGGATATACCCAAGATAGCTTTTCGAAAACGGTATGGTCATTATGAGTTTTTAGTTATGTCATTTGGGCTAACAAATGCACCCGCAGCTTTTATGGATTTGATGAATAGGGTGTTTAAGCCATTCCTGGATGTATTTGTGATAGTTTTTATAGATGATATTCTAGTTTATTCTAGATCAGAAGAGGACTATGCCAATCACTTATGACAGGCATTGCAGACTCATCGTGATTGTAAGCTTTATGCAAAGTTCTCTAAATGTGAGTTTTGGTTAAAGTTGGAGGCATTTTTGGGTCATATTGTATCTAGTGAAGGGATAAAGGTTGATGCTCAAAAGATAGAAGCTGTGAAGAACTGGCCAAGGCCTACAACGCCTACAGAGATTCATAGTTTTCTCGAGTTTGCCGGTTAATATAGAAGGTTTGTTGAAGGCTTTTCTTCTATTTCAGCACCCTTAACCAAGCTAACCCATAAAGCATCCAAATTCCAATGGAATAATGCCTGTGAGAAGAGTTTTCAAGATTTAAAGAACAAGTTGATTTCTACACCCGTGTTGGTACTTCCAGAAGGCACCGAAGGGTATACAGTGTATTGTGATGCTTCTAGAATTGTTTTAGAATGTGTATTGATGTAGCATGGTAAGGTAATAGCATATGCTTCTAGACAATTGTGGCTACATTTGAAAAATTATCCTACACACGATCTTGAGCTGGCAGCAATTATTTTTGCTTTAAAGATATGGCGCCACTACTTATATGGGGTTCATGTTGATATATATACTGACCATAAGAGCTTGCAATATACTTTTAATCAGAAGGATCTAAATTTAAGGCAACGGAGATGGCTTGAACTATTAAAGGACTACGATGTTGATATCTTGTACTATCCAGGGAAAGAAAATGTGGTAGCTGATGCGTTAAGTAGTAAGGATATGATGACACCTATAGAAAGGCAAGGAATGATTAAAGATCTTCACCAGTTAGCTAGTTTGGGAGTTCGCCTTCTTGAAACTCCGGATAAAGAGCTTATCGTACATAATGCTGCGGAATCTTCATTAGTAGATGAAGTGAAAGAGAAGCAATATGTAGATCCTATTTTATTACAACTTAAGGAGAACGTTTAGAGTGGTGCAACCAAGACATTTGAGCTTACGCGAGAAAGAGTACTTCAGTGCCAAAACCGATTATGTGTGCCAGATAAAGACGGGCTAAGAAATAAGATTATGATAGAGGCACATTGTTCAAGGTATTCCATTCATCCAGGATCAACCAAAATATATTAATATTTGAAATATATGTATTGGTGGAATGACATAAAGAAGAGCATTGCAGAATTTTTAGCTGAATGTACAAATTGTCAAAGAGTTAAAGTTGAGCACCAAAAACCCAAAGGTTATATGCAATGCATTGATCTTCCAAGATGGAAGTGGGACATGATCAACATGGATTTCGTTATTGGTTTTCCTCGTACATCCCTGAAGTTTGATTCTGTATGGTTGATTCTTGATAGGCTTACCAAATCCGCACATTTCCTACCAGTTAGGACCACTTACACAGTTGAAGAGTATGCGAAGCTGTACATTAAAGAGATAGTCCGATTACATGGAGTGCCAATCTCTATTATATCAGATCGGGGAACCCAATTTACCGCAAACTTTTGGAAGTCTTTTCAGAGGTGTTTGGGAACACAAGTGAAGTTGAGTATAGATTTTCACCCTCAAATAGATGGACAAGGAGAACGTACCATCCAAACACTTGAAGATATGCTACGAGCTTGTGTAATAGATTTTAAGGGAAACAGGCATGATCATTTACCTCTTATTGAGTTTGCCTACAATAATAGCTATTATTGAAGTATCAAAATGGCACCATATGAAGCTTTATATGGAAGGAAGTATAGATCACCAATAGGATGGTTCGAAGTGGGTGAAACTCTTTTGTTCGGACCGGATCTTGTTTATCAAGCCATAGAGAAGGTTAAAGTAATTCAGCAACGACTAAAAATAACCCAAAGTCGACACAAGTCATATGCGGATAGTAGAAGGAAAGGGCTAGACTTTTCTATAGGTGATTGGGTATTTTTGAAGGTATCACCAATGAAAGGGGTAATGAGATTTGGAAAGAAAGGGAAGTTGAGTCCACGTTATATAGGCTCATATAAGATCACTCGAAGGTTTGGACAAGTTGTATATGAATTAGAGCTACCCCAAGAGCTCTCACCAGTACATCCGGTATTTTATTTGTCAATGCTTCGAAAGTGCATTGGATATCCATCACATATCACTTGTACTGAGGATGTGCAAGTTGCGGAAGATCTTACCTATGAGGAAGTGCCTATTTCTATTCTAGATCGCTAAGTTAAGAATATGAGAAATAAAGAGATAGCATCTGTGAAGGTACGTTGGAGAAATCATCAACGGGAAGAGATTACATGGGAAGCTGAGGAAGAAATGAAATCTAAGTACCCTCATTTGTTCAAAGATGAAGAGGAAGTTCAAGAAACGGAGTTAGAACATTAACAAGTAAGTTTTTTTATATATATGCATAGTATTTATGTGATGATGTGAATATTAATTATGGACTTGAACTTGTTTCGGTTGAATAACTATGCTAACATTCGAGGACGAATGTCCTAAAGGGGGGAATGATGTAACACCCCGTATTCAAGTATGTGTATTGGCGTATTCAAGTACGTATATTGGCCTTATTTATATGAAATTAATTTTTTATTTTATTTATACCGGAATTTGCCCGTCGATGGTTCCATGCGAAGGTTATTGAATACGATTTCCAACGATATAAAGATTTCCAAAAACGGATAGGTTTCGGATATAATCAAGCACGTTTGAAACTATAAAACGGTGGCCGAGATATTTGGGAATAGTAAATGTGCAGGAAAATTTCCTACACACAAACTACTGAGGCCAGCTGAATTTTTGGGTCAAATTTGAATGATCATAACTTGCTTAATATAATTAATTGGGAGATATTCGACCTATGAAAAGAAATATATTTGAGTCTTCTTTCCAATGAAATTGGTTTCATCCAAATCCAACGTCTGAGTAAGGAGTTATACTCGTTTTACTTCAGCCTATCAAAATAGATTTTTAGGATCAACTTTAAACGACCATAACTCCTTATACAAGATGAACTGGGTTTCCTACTTTATATTAAATGAAATCCCAGTGAATTATCCTTCCAACGATACCAATTTCACCCAAATTTGATATCGGAGCAAAGAGTTATGGTTGATCTACTTTAGCTTAAACAAAATAGTCCACCAAAGGACAGATTTGACATTAATTAAATTTTAAAGGCATTTTGGTCATTTCCTATTATATTATGGACGGGAATATGTGTATATATACATGTATATGAGTTCAAAAACTCATTTTCATCATCAATCATTTAGAAAGAACAAACCCTAGCCATATTTGACCTTTAAATTACTTTTGATTCAATCGTAGAAATTCAAAAGTAATCCGATAACTGCGTTTGTCATCTCGAGAGCTTTGAACGACACCTATTATTTGTAAAAATAGGATTTCATAATCAAGAGGTGGATTCTAAGGTATGAATATTGTTTGCCTTTGTTCTTTTCCATATGTATATGTGTGATAGAGGATTATATGTATTGGTTGTTATTGAAAGGTGATGGAAATAGGGTTATGGACTATTTTGCATGGTTTGGTTGTATTGAATTGTGGAAGGTGGATATGGTGATAAACTATTGAATTGATGATTATTTATGTCTATCACTCAATTTGGTTTAATGGATTGGTTGGAAGGATAAATGAATCCAAACTTGATATTGGAGGATGTTGTATGAATGTGCATGGTATGTGAATGTAATTGGAGTATAAGAGGGTTAATGTGACACCCTTTATGGTGTAATTAAGGATTACTACTTAACCACTAGTTTGGTGAATTCAAATAATTGAATTGTAACGTTTGGTTGCTAATACTAGATTGCTATATATGTTCATTGTAGATAAGTAATCCGAAAAGATGGGAATTCCATTTGGGACTAATATTGAAGGTTGTCAGTCAGGTATGTAAAGAATACTCTATACCATATCTTTGGCATGAAAGTGAACAATTGTTCTATTAAGAAAGTTTCCAATGTTATTCAATAACATATGATCCATAATGGTTTTGTATGATGTCCTACGTTACCAATGAAATTGTTTCCACCCTACAAGATGTCAAGACATTCCAATACTTACTTGTTTTCCAAATCTTACATGTTTATTGCACTAATGAATATCAGAAGGTATCTAGTTACTCAAACAAAATCCATGTGCTATTAATGACTCCAAAACGTTTCATTGATATAGCAATAAGTTCCTACTTCATTGTTATGGCATTGATGACTCCAAAACACTTCATTGATGTGCCAATGAGTTCTTACTTCATTGTTATTTCATTGATGGTCTATTTATATGTCTCTTATTAATGTATCATTGTTTCAAAGTATCAAAAATGCGGTGGCGACCGAAATAACAATCTCAAAGATTAATTGAACTAAGTGATGGAAATTCTCTCTTATCGGGTGGTATCCCAGGGGAATAAGCCTATCATGGGTCGATCCCTATTTATATGTTTATGGGTGGTATCCCAGGGGCATAACCTATAATGGGTCGATCCTAGTTGATATGTACTGGAGGTAGCATAATGGTCATAGTACAGTACAGTAATGATTACAAAGATGATAACAAAAATGGTAAAGTGATTGAATAAATACAATGTACAGGTTTCCACAAGTTCTAGTAAGTGTGGTCCACTCCTATTACGATTTATTCACTTGTTTCTGATTTCTATTGAGCTCCTATGTCATATGTGATTATCTACAGCTTTACATACTCAGTACATATTTCGTACTGACGTCCCCCATGGGGGACCTACATTTTATGCAGGTACAGGTACCTCAGCTCATACACCGCACAAGTAGGAGCCTGGATATCCAGCTATTTTTGATGAGCTCCAGTTTGCTTCGGGGCTTTTCGTTTCATATCCAGTCACTTTTGGTATTGTATAGAACTTAGTTATATGGTGGGGTATGTCCCGACCTTAGTTAAACTCTGTGTATTGTCTAGAGGCTTTGTAGACCTAATGTACAATCAAGGTGGTGTTTTGTTAATAGACATGATGGCTCCAACAACCATGTATTGTATATATATGTGTGTGTGTGCTCGAGCTTATACAGGTGATTATTTCCTTTTATATGTGACATGATGCTGTTCGAATTTTGGGTTGTCATAGAGGTATGCTTGGAAAGTATAAGGTTGTGAGCTGGTTCTCCCGGGCCTCCTCGGTTACGGGTGGCAGTCCACCCCAATAGGATTGGAGGTGTTAAACAAGGCTCCAGCCACTGCAAGGACAGGTGCTCCCGATGGTGAGACAATAACAGATGATGCAGCAGCAGGGTCGGAGACCCATAAGCCTCACCCTTGATTCACTCCAGGTATGCCCTAAACCTTGAGTTTATTTTATTTTTCAATTTTAAGTTGAGGGTGTAGGGTAGAATGTTGTTATAAAAATTTGTGGTAGATAATTAGGAGTAATACGAGTACTTGAGGTAGCTAGGTTATTTTGTGACTGTTGAGCACCTCTCCATTGGTTTGATGTATTACTGTGTTAATTGCATCCATTTATGTCCACGGTGTATCTTTTTGTGGCATTAGTCTGGTAACTAAATAACCTTTGTTAAACAAGTGCATGAACCAGATAAGTAGTGATATGTGAGATACTTGTGTGCCATGTGTGTTCAAGGTCTTACTCAGTTCCCGTTGTGTGTTTAATCTAGAACTTGCCCTGTTAGTCTTGCCATGGTCATAGGATAGGAGTTAGGAAAGGATCATAGGCCATTTTTTATTTTATCCCACTTTAGCCAAAATGACCTTCCCTATGTGCATAATATCTGTTGATCCCTGTTTTGAGCCTAATTAGCCTATTTCTGTCTATGATACCTCTCACCTTCCCGTTTATATCATAATGAAGCTATTTTGGCCCTGGTCCTCCTTGGATACTGTGCACCTTGACTTCGGCAAATAGCCTAAGTTGAGGGTGGATTCATAGGGGTGCGTGATGCAAAATGAATATGAAGAGAGGAAGAATAAAAGAAAAGAATAAAAAGTTGGGTGCGGTGAAAAAGGAATAAGAAAAGAGAAAGCTGCATAAAAGATGATAAAAAGATAATATGATAATTGAAAAGACTGCATCCATCTTTAACATATGTGATCAATAAAAGAGAGGAGAAAACAAGGTTGGTATTTGAAACCCCAAGAGTTTAGTGTAGTGTCAAGGAGGCATAGTCACTCTAAAATATCCATGAATATCATACCAGTCCCTGACCTACATTATAAGCTTAAGAAAAGCCCTCTAGTGATCTTAACTGACCTTTCTGAAGACTTGGGTACCAACTATAAGGGAAAGCCTATGGAATTTGACATGCAATGTTTGGAACTTCATTCTGAGAGTGAGTCTTGTGATTATCCCTATGTTATGTATGTGAATTCTACTATGAGTGAAAAGGGGATTTCTTTATTATGAGGGCACATCGGGTATGTTGCTAGTCACTGACTTGTTCGGATGGTGTAATATGGGTATATGCTTGGTTGTTATTGCTAAATTTTTGCCATATCTCGATCTTTGTGAGTTGCATGGTTGTTTTCAATAATAGACATAATTTCTTTTAACTTGACTGACCTTCGAGATGGTTAATATGTTTTGAGCTTAAATGAATAACTGACTGCTGAAAGTGCTCTATATTATCTTGGTTGTGTTTAGTTGCTTGATGAAAAACAATTGTTCTAAGTTGAGGGTGTTGATGTATGAGGAAATGTTAACACATTTTATGCTTTTAGCAATGAATAATTGTGAAGTATTAAGCAACTTTTGTCGTATTTGATTGGTTTTACTTTAATTTTACAGTAAAAGATAAGGTGCAGGGGAACCAATAATAATGAAAGAAAAAAGGTTGAATTCTGAAGCAAATAAAGGACAAGTGTGGCTGACGACATTCCGGATAAGTCTTCAGCCTGGTGATAAGCTATCAAGGGCACTGTCAGACTTAACTAGAGAATGGTAGTTGAGATGACATTTTGTGACAAGGCTCTAGAGTTGTGATAAGGCATCAGGATAATCGTCAGCCTTAGGCAGAAATTATAAAAAGGGAAGAGGAGCTGACGACATCCATGATATGTCGTCATACTCCTAACACGTCGTCATCCACATCGTCAGCCTTAAGCGGAGCTTGTCAACATTGAAGAAAATCTGACCCCATTCCTGATAAGGTGTCAGACCCTTGATAAGGAGTCACCTAATGGCATCACCTGTCCGAGAAGTTTACTTATGTTGTTATTTTATTTCCTTAATTAGACTCAAGTATAAATAACAACTTTTAGGGTTTTCTAATTATCATTAACATATCTTGCAATATACGTTGTGCACGATTTCTCTCTCTCTCGAGTTCCAATACGCTCTAGAACATTATCGTTGAGAAAAAATTGTCGTAAATATTTTGGGAGTTTTGTATTGAGATTCAGTTCACGTTACACTTCTTCATTTTCATCATCATTGTAAGTTAATCTGCCTAACTATGAATTCAACTTGTGTACTTGTTTATTGCATCATGAGTGGCTAAACTCCATTAATCCGAATTATGGGATCTAGGGTTAAGTCTTGATAAGGTGCTAAGTATTCAAGATTCAATAGATGGTAGGATTTATTGATAATTATGAAGCTTTAATTAACGTCTGTTGGTTGCAAATAGTAGACACACCTACTTTAATTTGCTTGAGAAAGAAATCAAATATAGTAGGAAGTGAATTATCAATAGGTACTCAGAAATACTTCGCTTCATAATTAGCGCTGTAACAAGGTTGGTTAACCTAAGGTAAAATCTGGGCAATGAATAGAAATTCCCTAAGTCTGAGAGGATTAGGAAATTAAACGCTTAAGTAGGTTGAGAGATATTTGAGCTTAACATCGATAAAGATAGATTGTTATCCTACCCCCTATGAGAATGTTGAATCACCTTTAGCATTTGTCATGTACCGTCAGCCCTAGTGAACATAATTCTAGTTATTTCATAAACTCTTGATTAAAAATATCAAAATTAGAGTGACAAGAAATTATTCATGAAACTTAAACCCCCCATTTCAGGAAACATTAAACTATCAGTGAATTAAATCGCAAACAACTTGGGTTCACACCTTATTCCCTGTGGGATTCGACCCCAACCTAGTTGGGTTTTATATTGTCAATGATCGCTTAGACCCATTCAAGAGTGAAATTTGAGCGTTATCACTTATTCCCTAAAAATTTGAAGTCTAAGTGGTATGGACCATTTATCGTGGTTTGGGTATCCACAGATGGTACTATCAAGATGGAACGTGATAGTGAAGTCTCATTCAAGGTGAATGTCCAGTGTGTGAAGTACTATATAGGAAACCCTGATTAGGTGAAAGTATATGTTGATATGGACCTTGGTGATATATGAGTAACCAGGGTAATTACAACATTCCGCAACGTTATATCAGGCGCTGTATATGAGGCAACCCCGGGGCTGATTGGTGAATGCTGAAAATCCAACATAGCCATGTCATTTCGCGACATTATATCAAATGATGCATATGATACAACCTATGTTTTGTACTTATTACATGATCAAATGTATGGGGGTTCAACCATATATTAAGGGACTAGGTCCCTTAGAGTCAGTCACAAACAATCAAATAGTAAGTCACAGGAAAACTTAAACCTTTCCAAAAACTAAAGAACACGAGGATTTTAATGTGGCAACCTTCTTGATAAAGGGAGGAAAAATCATGTCTTGCCCTCACAAGAATCCAACACTTCACTATAGTCAAACTCTTGATTACAGACTCCAATGAACCTAAATCTAGGATCCACCTACTTGTTATAACTCTACTATATCTTGAAAACTCTGTGAAGATCACACTTCGATATTGATTAACTCTAACGAATATCAAACCCAGGTAACCCTACCTAAGTACTCTCAAGAAAGAAAAGAAAACATTAATCTTATAGTATGAGTAATTTAATTACAGACCATAAATTGACTCAAGAACTCTGACTCTTTCAGTACATACAAAAATAAAAACTTGGGCAATATTGCAATAGTTGAGTTTTTGCCTACTTCACTCTCTTTAATTCTGATTTTGCAAGAATGAACTCATTGAGAAGTATTCTTTTCCTTTTATAGTGGAATAATGATTAGGGTAGAAATCTGATTGGGCCAAGTGTCTTTGAAAGGTATACATCTCACCTGCGCAGTTTGTTACACTAGAAGACAAAACTGCACAGACCTTATTACAACTGTATTTTTCTACGAAGACCTAGGGACCTGGTCCCTTGTTTTTAGCATCTTATCATCAAAATAAGATAACAATTTTCCCTTTTTTTGATAATGGAAAACCACAAAATTGAGCATCAATGTCATTCACCTTATTCAGTCAGAGTGATTCCCACTACTCCCTGTATCACTTTGCACTTTGCTTCTTCTTGTCAATACATGATGCGACATAGGGACTTGGTTCTTTGTTGTCAATTGACATCAAAAACTCAACTCAAGCACTAAGTGTTAATATTTTCCCTATCAATATACCTAAACTAGTTAATGTTCATTCTTATCATTTAAGCATTCTTCCCCCTATCAATATTCCATCATTTTTCCATTCAGTGAATTCAGTACATATATATATCAGCACATATCATCATATCATATCACTTATGCACTCTTGGTACCTGGTCGCATCATGTCATGTCATGCAACACATATGGTCCTTACCATATGAGTTCAGTATGTTCCCCCTTTTGACATTATTGAAAAGTGAGAATAGTAAACAAAGAATAAATGTAAGCACAAGATAGTTAATCCATGACCACTGGGGCAACACTAACATGAAGGACAACTTTTAAATTAAAGTGAGGAAGCATACAAATAATTCATTGTTAAGAAGGTTCAACACCATTACAATATTCCAAATAAAATATAAAACGATTGTCTACATAAGCCACAATAGTTACAGGGACTAGAAACTGACTCATGAAACTTGACACAATAGGATTCAAGTGGGGGCCTTAGGAGAGAAGGATTTTAGCAACAACTCCATTATGCCAGCCTCAGCAACATGAGCATCCAAAAACTATTTAGTGAGGGTTTTTACTTAAACATTCAACCCTTGTACCTCATTAGTCAGTTCTGCTACCTTGCCCTAGAGCTTTGCATTTTCTGCTGTAAGTTCCTCAGTGGCACCAGGTCCCTATGAGGATAACTTTTTGTTCTTTATCTTCGTGTGAGCAATATCAGCATCCTTTGCAACTAACCTTATCTTTATCTCCTTTATTTCTTTGTTTAAACTCTCCTGAACAATTAATAGTTTTGACACTTGGGACATAATTCCCACTTTTCCTTCAATGAATTCATTCTTTACCAATGTTGTCAGACTGTACTTTTGTTTGACGGTTCCAGGAGTCCCTTTTGTCCCAATCACTCCAAAGGGATCAAACACCTTGTTCAAGAAGTATCCATATGTCATCCCATCTCTTCATTTCTTCTTATTGATCACCTTATTCATGTGCTCTATCATAAGAACAGACAAACTTATCAACTCAAACTTACTCTGATATTCTATCAAAAATAAGTCAATACTAGAGGCGATGGTCATTTTCTCTAACCTAGGTAAACATAATTTGTTCATAAATTCATACACCAATTGGAACTCACATGTGAGAAATTTCTTTCTCACACAAGCTATTAATGTACCTCCTACTTTAGATGCATCAATCATGAAATTAGTTGAGGGATATTATTTCACAATAGTCCTTACACCCATTATAGGCACATTTAGAATCCTTTCTAGAGCTTCTTCATCCAGCTTTATATCTTTTCCTTGCACTTGGGCTGTTAAACTCAATCCATCTTTTGAGATATCTATTAAATAGTAGAATTCTCTTACTTTCTCTTCAAAAACCATGGGAGCTGGTTTCTCTAGGAGGTGTAACCATCCCAGATGCCTAACATACTTTGCTAACTTTGTCATTCCAGGTTTATCATAAATCCTGGGATCAAACATTCTACCAGTCAATACTTTCTTAGTTCTCAAAATAGCATTTCCTGCTTCTCTTGATGCATCCTCTTATTCTTCTTCTTTTCTTCTTCTTTTGGCTCACTACTTGACTCTTATTTTTAATGGCTTTTCACTTCTTGGGATTAGGTCCCTTATAGACCTTTTTATTTTTTACAGCAATGTGTTTTTTTTTCTTGCATCAGGACTACCAGACTTTGGACTAGAAGACTTGGTCATTCCAGCAACATGAACATCTTTTCTAATTTTCTCAGTTGCAGTAGCATCATCAAGATCAATTTTCTCATCCTCTAGAATCTGTACAACTTCAACATTATTCTTCTCCTCCAGTACAACAACTTTCTTAAATCTTTTTTTCCTAGTGGTTGAAGACTTGATAGCCTTCATAGTATCTTCCAATACCTTTATTTCCAATCTCCTAGTGGACTAGGATCTGGTAACCTTTACATCAGTATCAATCACCTTTTCCTTGGCTTTGTTTCTTTTTATTTATTTTTAGACCACCACAGAGGTGTTTCATTATCCTCCTTCTTATTTGGAGGTAGTACAACTTCTTCATCATTTGTCTCTTCATTCCTTTTACCTCCTATTTGCTCTTCTACACTACCAATGCTTTCTTTGGGATCATATGTAGTAGAAGTAAATTTTTGGCTACCTAATTTTATCTTCTCTAGATATCCAACCTATTCACAGGTATTTCATCCTCACACAAATAGGAAATAATTGGGTTTGACTCAGAGGGTATAGGAGAACCAAGTACTTGCAGGGTTTTTGTGACTTTAGATTTTTTTGGTTCTTTAGAAGATATAGAGATTTGATAATGTTCAGGTAATTTTACGTATTATAAGGAAAAAGGTACTTTGGAATAAGGGATTTCTTGTTCAATTGGAGACCCAAATCCTTTATTTAAATCCATCTCCATGGCTAACTTAACAATAATTCCGATGGTGGAGGAAGGGATAAACTTAGTTAGGGATTCTGGATTTTCTAAGAAAGGTTAAGTAAGCTGATTTAATACAGGTTCTTGTTGAGGACTTAAGGTTATTTCTTCTATGGTATTGGGTGTTAAGGATATAGTGATTTCAATTTGAGGTTGTTTAGACTGATTTTCTTTGAATTTAACAACTTATGTGTCATTAACGAGAGTTGAGGAAGTGGGAAATTCTTTAAATTTTTGTGAGAGAAAAAGAAAAGGACCAGTTCAGTTTAGACAAGAGGATTATTAAAGAATATGATTTGAGTTAATTTGATCAAGAATAAAATTTAAAGGATTTGATTTTGTAAAAAAGGACGATGACTGTTTGACATTACAAAGGTGTATTTTTGAATGGACACGTTAGACTCTGATTGTGCGACTCCTCATATTTTCTGTGAATTGATAACTTTTGTTCAGATGATAAAAGACATATGGCTTTTTAGATAGGAATTTTTTAAGTTTAAGGCACACTGAATGGTAGTAACTTGCGAGATAGGACCAGGTCCCTCTATTTTTTGAGTGAATTTTCCATTTATGTCTCCCTCGACTATTTTTCTCCCAAGTTATTCCCATGGTGTATACCTGTAAGGGCATAGTAATGGGTTAGATAATTAAATACTTACTTTACCAAGGATACCTGTCTTCTGATCATAGCCAATTTTAGGAAGAGAATTGATTCATTTACTAGACCAGTTTGATTTGATCAATTTCAGCTTCAGCTTGTTTATTTCAAGATACCACTTTATACTAGAATTTGTTTTAAAAATAGATCTGGGGACCAGGTCCCCTACTTAACATCTTTTAAATTTCCAAGCTTCCTTCTACATTGCATTGAACTAGTCAGTATCTTTCAAAACCTTTTTCACAGTTTTTAGCTTACTTTAGGGACAACAAAGCTGAGAAAACCATGAGATTTTTGACTTAAGATCATGTTTGGATTCTAGTCTCCAAAAGATGAAGTCATAATGTCAAGAGGGTGAGAGAATGTATTTTTGTAGTTAGACCTTCTAAGATGAGTTCCATTAGGACCAGGTCCATGTGGATTTTGACTAGACTTTTTTTGTTGTTCTTCAACTGGAGCTGGAGTTTGTGACTGAGATCATGGATCACTATCACTTTTATAATTCCCTTTGACATTAATTTATCCTTGACCATCATCTTCATTAATATTATCCCAACTTATTTTTGATCTTCAGAACTTGAGAATAACTCTTATAGACTTTAAGCTTGACATAGTACCTCCATCATATGAGAATTTAACTTGGTTGCCTTTTCAAAATAAGACACTTTCACCTTGAATTGCCTTGTGAGAGAAAATACAATCAGACCGTCCAACCATATTCTTTGAACATTTACTATCAATAAACCAATTCTTATGGCAATCCCTTTCACCCACCTATGAACAAAGTCATTTATTATATTTGGGACCCATTTGAGTTTGAGTTCCTGTGTCAGACTGGTTAGTGAGTGATTGACTAATTTATGAACACTTTTTGAAGTGATATTTTGCAATATTCATGACCTTCTGCAAGGTTCACGACCCTACTAACCCCTAACATTCATTGACCACCACCGGTCGGCCGACACCGGAGATGGCGTAGGCGTGTTGGGAATAGGTAAGGGTACTCTCTCCCCCTTATTTTCTCTCCCCAGATCTCCCTATCCCTCTTTTCTCTTCCCTCTTTCCCTTTCTCTCCCTATCACTACTATCACTGGCGGGACTAGGGCTTTCGCTGGCTCGACTTCTTGGCTGTGGTAAAGTGTAAAGAGGTAGCACCGGTAAAAGAATGTGGGTATGAAGACGCCAGCAACCAGATTCCGATAAGATCCAGATGCGCCAGTGGAATTCCGACGATGCTCTGGCAGCTAATATCAACATCAATATTGTCTTAACCAGCAACAGACATGCATACCAGTGACATCTTTACTTTAATATTTAGTAACTTCTCTTTAGTTTTGGTTTCTTTGAACTATTTTATTTATTTTGTTTATTTTGTTGCTTGTTTCCATCTTGTTTATCATTGTTTTTGATCTTGTTTCTGGTTTCTTATTTGTCTCCTGTCTATTTAGTATAGCTTGTTTATTGTCTCTGTTTGTGCTTAGTTTTAGCTTTCTGTGAGTACATTGGGACAAGATGCGGTGTTTATTGGTGATTTGTGTGGTGTGTGTTTTGGCTGCTAGGCCGGGTAGTGTTCTGTATGCATGCCTTTTTTCTATTTTCGTAAGGTTGTTTTGTCCATTGGGTTGTCGGCTTAGGGCTTTATTTTTGGTATGTTGGGTGTTAAGTAGTGGCTGGAGAGGTTGATGGTGGAATAGTTTCATGTCTAAGGGGGTTAGGGGTGAGGGTAGGGGTGGTTGGGAAGTATAGGTCGGGTGTTAGGGCTGGGTCGGAGAAGGGTAGTAGAGGGAGGTAAGAGATGAGAGAAGATAGGTTGCGGGTAGGGTTGTGGAATATTGGGAACCTACAGGGTAAGTATGTAGAGTTGGTGAAGATTCTTAAGAAAAGAAGGGTGAATATTGCATGTGTTCAGGAGACTAGGTGGGTAGGACCTAAGGCTAAGGATGTGGATGGGTACTAGATTTGGTACTCGAGGAGGGATAGGTGTTGGAATAGAGTCGGCATCTTAGTGGATGAGGAGCTTAGAGGTCAGGTGGTGGAGGTTAAGAGGGTTAGTGATAGGATGATGAAGATTAAGTTGGTCTTGGGGGGTTTTACATTGTATGTGTGTAGTGTTTATGCACCACAGATGGGCTTGGAAGAGGAGGTGAAAATGAGATTTTGGGAAGATTTGGATGAGGTGGTGAGAAGCGTGCTTAGCACAGAGTAGTTTGTCATAGCAGAGGACTTCAATGGGCAATTTGGGGTCCTACCTGGAGGTTATCATGATGTGCATGGTGGTTTTAGATTTGGTGTTAGAAATGGAGAGGGAGTGGACCTATTGGATTTTGCGAGGGCCTTTGAGCTGGTGGTTGTGAACTCGAGTTTCTCAAAGATGGAGGGTCACCTGATTACCTTTTAAAGCGCAAAAGCCAAGACTCAGATTGACTTTTTACTGCTTGAAAAGGGCGATAGGGTGCTATGTAAGGACTGTAAGGTCATTCTGAGCGAGCACCTCTCGACCCAGCATAGGCTGTTAATGATGGACTTGTCTATCAAGAAGAGAAAGAAGAGATGGGTCGGGAAGGGTCGATCTAGAATTAAGTGGGGTAGCTTAATGCTAGAAAGTAAACTGGAGATAGGGGAAAAGGTGGTGGGTATGAAGGTGTGGGACTGCAGGGGGACGTCGATACTATGTGGGATAGGGCAGCCAACTACATCATAAAGACTGCTGAAAGTGTGTTGGGTGTTTTGAGGGGCCGGGCAGATCGGCATAAGGGGGACTGATGGTGGAATAAAGAGGTGAAGAAGAAAGTGAATATCAAGAAGGGGGAGTATGTTGAGTTGATTGAGAGTAAAAATAAAGAAGAGAAGCGGATGAATAGGGAGGTGTATAAGGTAGCTAGGAAGGAGGCTAAGTTGGAAGTTACGGCTACCAAGTCAGCAGTATTTGAGCGTTTGTATGCTGGGTTAAAGGAGAAAGAAGGGGATAAAAGGTTGTATAGGCTTGCAAAAGTTAGAGAGCGGAAGGGTCGTGACCTAGATCAAATAAAGTGCATTAAGGGGGAGGATGGTAGTGTTCTGTTGGAGGATGCTCATATTAAGAAGAGATGGCAGGACTACTTTCATAGACTTTTGAATGAGGAAGGGGACAGAGGCATTGAGATAAGGAAGATGGAGAATTCGTAGGAGAGCCATATTTCAGATACTACATGCATTTTGAGGTAGAGGAGGACAAAGAGGCTATTCATAAGATGCGGAGGGGTAGGGCAACAGGGCCGAATGAGATTTTGGTGCATTTTTAGAAGTATGTGGGTGGGGCAGGGCTTTGGTGGTTGACGAATTTATTTAAAGGTATTTTCAAGACTACGAGAATTCCTGAGGCTTAGAGATAAAGTACGATGATTTTGCTTTATAAAAACAAGGGTAACATAATGAGTTGCAACAACTACAGGGATATTAAGCTGTTGTGTCACACTATGAAGATTTGGGAGAGAGTTCTTAAGAGGAAATTGAGGAGGGTTGTCTCAGTTTTGGAGAACCAGTTTGGATATATGCCTGGTCATTCAAAGACAGAGGCAATCCATTTGATGAGGAGATTGGTAGAGCAGTATAGAGAAAGGAAGAGGGACTTACACTTGGTGTTTATCGACCTAGAAAAGGCGTATGATAAAGTTCCAAGGGAGGTTCTTTAGAGGTCTTTAGAGGTGAGAGGGGTCCTGGTGGCGTACACCAGAGTTATTAAGGTCATGTATTATGGAGGGAAGACTAGGGTGAGAACGAAAGGAAAAGACTCAGACCATTTTTCGATCGAGATGGGCTTGCATAAGGGATCTACTCTTAGTCTTTTCCTGTTTGCGATGGTGATGGACGTGTTGACACGGAGTATTCAAGGTGAGGTGCCTTGGTGTATGCTATTTGCGAATGATGTATTGCGAAATGATGAAATACGAAGAGGCGTGAATGACAAATTGGAGGTTTAGAGGCAAACCCTTGAGTCGAAGGTGTTCAGGTTGAGTCGGTCCAAGAAGGAGTATTTGGAATGCAAGTTTAGTGACTTGAGGCAGAAGGACGATGTGGTGGTGAGGTTGGACTCCCAAGATGTTTGTAAGAGGGATAGTTTTAAGTATCTTGGGTCTTTGATCCAGGGGAATGGTAAGATTGATGAGGATGTCACCAATCGTATTGGAGCAGGTTGGATAAAGTGGAGGCTCAACTCGGGGGTGCTGTGTGATAAGAAAGTGCCCCTTAAGCTTAAAGGAAAATTCTATAAAATGGCAGTCCGTCCGGCCATGTTGTATGGCACGGAGTGTTGGACAGTCAAGCACTCCCACATCTAAAAAGTGAGGGTGGTGGAAATGAGGATGCTGCATTGGATGTGTAGGCTTACTAGAGGGGACATGATTAGGAATGAGATTATCCGAAAGAAGATGGCAAGATGAAAGAAGGAAGGATGAGATGGTTTAGACATGTGATGAGGAGGAACGCATATGCCCCAGTGCATAGGTGTGAGAGACTAGCGTTGGATGGATTTAGGGGGAGTAGAGGTAGGCCAAAGAAATACTGGAAGGAGGTAATCATACATGACATGGAGAAACTGCAACTTACTGAGGACATGACTCTAGATAAGAAGGTGTGAAGGTTGCCTATAAGGGTAGAAGGCTAGCGGAAGGGTGTGGGTTATAGAAAGCCACTAGGAGAGATCTTGTGTAGCCGATTTAGTAACCTTAGGTATGTGTCTATAGGTGTCTATGGAGGCGAGTATGTGTTACTTATACGTGGGTATCCCTTTCATATTTTCTTAGTTGCTATCTGCTTATTTCGTGTTATCGTATCTCTCATATTTTCATATCACTCTGATTTACTTTTTATTATTCCTTATGCCTTTTCTATTATGCAATCCATATCCTTATTGCCTATTCTTTATCTTGAGCCGGGGGTCTATCGGAAACAACCTCTCTATTTCTTCGGAGGTAGCGGTATGGACTGCGTATATCTTACCCTCCCCAGACCCCACTTTATGGGAACACACTGGGTCTTTTTTGTAGTTGTTGTTGTTTTGTTTGAGTTCCCAGTAGAAAAATAGGGGTGTGATCAAATATATATTTACCCATCTAGGTAATGAGACCTTCTTCACATTCTTTATGGGTTTGGGACCCTTGGGATAGGTATACCCTTGCTGGATATATCTAACACTGCTCTTCTATAACTATTCAAACTTTGATAGTTTTCTTTTATATGACCTTCTCTCCCACAATGAGTGCATATAGATTTGTTAACTTTGTTTTTGATATCTTGAAAAACCTTGCCTTGGGATCCAGGTGATTGAGTTTTTTACTGATAGACAAGGCCCTTACAATTTTTGACACCTTGACCTGTTAGATTAGAAAGGATCTTGAGGATATGGTCCATTGTAGAGATTTGTTGAGTTCTTCTCTTGAATAGACTAGGTCCCTTTCTAAATATTCATTCTTTTGGAGTACAGTCATAAGGTGCTTTTGAGAATCCATCAATTTATCTTTGAGCTCAATCTGAATCTTTTAAACTTTTTTCTTCCCTTTATCATCATAGCCATTTACTTTTTCCAGTTGACTCAATAAACTCAAATTATCAGTTTTCAACTTAGCAAACTATTCTTTTATTTTAGAAATATAGAGAGTTAAAGTAATAAATTCAAGCTCCCGATTCTCTACTTTATCTTCTAGAGCATTTTTCTAAGTAGTCAGTTTACACACTGAATCAATCACCACGTTTGCAATCTTCTTTATCTTTGTAGTAGAGTAGTTATCTAATTTTTCCTTAATGTCAGAAAGAGTTACCTCATTTTCTTCTTCATCTTCAGTCTTGACCATAAGAGAAAAAGCTGAATCATAGATAGCCTCTCTATCTCCCACAACTAGCATAGACACATCTTCAACCTTCTCAGCTTCATCAGATTCACTAGATAAATCTCCCCATGCTGCTAAGGCCTTCTTTACTGCATAGTCAACTGTATCTTTTCTTATTGCTTTTATGCGGACTTGGTCCCTATTCTTTCCTTTGTCACCTTCAGTTTTGAGATATTCCGGGTAATCCATTTTGTTTATTGGATAGTCATTAATGAAATGCTCAAGACTTCTACATTTGTGACAGACATCAATAGTGTCTCCCTTCATGTTGTTACTTCCTCTTCTTTGAAACGAACCACTTTTCTTCATTGCTCTAACCATTCTTTTATCTAAATAGGCAACATCTATGACTTCTTTACTTGAATCTAACTTAGAAACCTATGATACCAAATATTTCTCCCTTTTTACTTCCTTCTTCTCTTGCCATTGCTATTTTTTGAGTTCATGTGTCTCAAATTACCAATAATCTCATCCATACCAAGAATTTTTAGGTTCCTTGCTTCAGTGATAGCATCTACTTTGCTTTCCTAGGATTTAGGCAGAACCCCCAAAAATATTTCTCAAATATTTGTACAAAGGAATCACTTATCCTAAATAGTGCAACTCATTAGTGATTGAACTGAATCTTGTATGCTTCTCTTGGATAGTTTCTCTTTTTTTCATGGTAAAGGTTTCAAACTGAGTAGTCATCATATAGACTTTTGAATCCTTCACACCAATGGTTCCTTCATGAGCAGTCTTCAAGAAATCCCAGATTTCTTTAGCATTTTTACATGCAAAATCCTAATGTATTCATCAGGCCATATACCACAAACTAGTAGTTTCTTGGCCTTATAATACTTCTCAACTTTCCTTCTATCTTCATCATCATATTCTCTCCTATTTCTTACAACTATTCTAGTTATGTCTCCTTCCTTAACCTCTTTTACTGGCATATAAGGACCATTAAGAATTATTTCCATAAGCTCACTATCCTCAGCTATAATAAAGTTAAACATCTTGGTTTTCCATCATCCATAGTAGTGCCCATTAAATCTAGGTGGTCTAGTTGTATATTTCCATTCTACGAGATTTGGTGGAGAAGCCATGACAATCAAATCACTCTAGGTGTTAACCTTTTAGAGTTTTCTGGCTTTGATACCAATTGATGAAACGAAGGGGGGTTGCACCACACAGTGAGGGTCCAGGTCCTTTAGAGTCAGTCCAGGTCCCTTAGAGTCATTCACTGGCAATCAAATAGTAAATCACAAAAAAACTAAAAACTTGTAGAAAACTATATAACACAAGGATTTTAACGTGGAAAACTCCTTAATTAATGGAGGAAAAACCAAGGCTTGCACTCACAAGCACCCAACACTTCACTATAGTCAAACTCTTTATTACAAACTCTAATGAACCAAACTCTAGGATCCACCTTCTTGTAGTAACTCAACAACAAGCCTATCTTGACAACTCTACCTAGAATACACTTTTATATTGATTAACTCAAACCAATATCAAACTCAGGTAAATCTACCTAAGAAATCTCAAGAAATCAAAGAAAACAGTACTCTTATAGCATGAGTAATTTATTTATAAACTATAACTTGACTCAAGAACACTTACTCTTTTAGTAAATACATAAATAAGAACTTGAGAAATATTACAAAGTTAAGGTTTCACCTATTTCACTCTCTTAAATTCTGATTTTTCAAACATTACCTCATTCATAAGCATTCTTTTATTTTATAGTGGAACAATTATTATGGTAGAAATCTAATTGTTCCAAGTGTCCTTGAAAGGTACATATCTCACCTACGCAGTTTGTTACACTAGAAGACAAAACTGCGCAGACCTTGTGAAAGTTGTATTTTTCTATGAAGACCCAGGGACCTGGCCCCTTTTTGTCATCTGCTCATTATCAAAACAAGACATAACATTGCATTAAAGGGTAACTTTTGTGTTTGGTGTGCAGGGATGGAAATTGTAGAAAAAGACCAAAAAATTTTCTAGTGCTAGGTCCCTAAGGGGGAACTTACGAGTCATAAGGTCACCCTACAACTTATCACAAGGATTCATAGGGAGAAAGAGATTAGGCCATCTTATGTAAATGTTCTGTAGAGTTATGATATCTTTTATAATGAGTCATTGTCGGTGACAATGACTCATCAACTTAAGTAATCATGACTAGTAATCCAGGTAAGGTTCCAGTAACAATGGAGGGGGTCTCTAACTCATAGGCTTTGGCTACAAGTCATTTCCATGACTCAATGTTGGGATCGACATCGCGGGCCTAACATGTTGACCCAACCCAACTTAGATGAAATAAAAGGAAACCAAACCCCATGAGCTGATTTCCTTCTATTTCAAAAGTCTGTGACTCCTTCTATCCCCATAAACATTCATTAACTATTAAAATACACACCCAAATTCATCCTTTTCATATTAAATCAAATTTTAATCTCTCTAAAAGGCTCTACTCTCAAGAACAAAGGGCAACACTAAAAAATTTCAAGGAATTCAAGCAAATTATTCGATCATCTAAGTATTACAACTTTAATGATATACACCCTAAGTTGTTGACAAATTTTTTCAAAGAACACTTAGATTGTATGTTTAATTATGTGTTTAGGGTAAACCCATGTATATTTGTTCTTGAGAAATAGAAATGAACTAAAAATAACTGAGAATAGGTTAAACTTGGAATATGATGATGAATTAGGAGTGTATGGTAGTTGTTAAACCTTTGGGGAAGTCTGAGTACCCTTTGGGAAGTTGATATTGAAAATCAATCCCTCTAAACATCCAGTAACAGTCACTATGGGGCATATAATAATTTTTAGGGTCTCCTAACGAGCTGTTATTTGACTCGTAGCCCCTAGGAACATAGATGCTAGGGGATACTTAGTTTCTTGTAATATCATGACTCACACTGTAAGTTGTTGTATCACCGTACAACCCGTGGTGACTGGAAAGGGAACTGCATTAAGGAAAACCTTCTGGTAGACTACGAGTGTTGGTTTAGGAGGACTTGTAGCCTGACTATTACATAATCCATATGTTTTGTTTCACCCTAAGAGTCTCATGACGATTCATATCCATTGGAAATGAGTCATACCCTGACTCATAGGGTGCCCAGCTGCTGCAACATACCTGTTTTTTTTCTTGTTTTCTTTATTTTTCCTAGGATTAACTAATTTGTGTGCTTTAATAGGTACCTATGGCACATAATAATGATTTCACCAAGAAGAAAACACCAAAGAAGCAAGCCCACCTCCAACTCATCACTTTAGGAACAAAGCCACTGATAATGAGTCAAGTGGCATTGTCTAAGAATATCCACTTGAAGGAGTGGTGAAAAAAAAGCTTACCTTTAGGCTCTAAAGTTGCTCCACCGAAACACTCACCTCCAACCACTAGGCAGGCGATGAAAAATCCTAGAGAATTACCACCACACCACAGTCCTAGTCAGAATAGGATGGTGAGTCAGTGTCTAGATCGAGAATAAGGATGAGAAAGTTGATGATACAAATAGTGGGTTAGAGAATATATAATCTAAGAATGAGGGGTCTAATGATGATGATGAGGAGTAAAGTGAGTGTAGATATAGCATGGTATAGCTACCACCTTCTCATCCACCTATTGATACATTGTAAATTGTGACCGCCTCGGTGCCCATCGTTAAGCGGTGGGGGTACCCAGGATGCAGGAACTCTATGAGAGAGATAGTGCCATCTCCCCTTCCACTTAAGGATTAAAGAGAGGGTTATACTTAGAGCCCAAGCTAAGTACTATAGGTATGTCTACCTCTATTTCCTACATAACTCCCTCAACTGCTTGATTTCTCCAAAGAACTTCCACCGAAGACACCTCTTTGTTCCTTAATCTTCAAACTTGTTGATCAAGAATCAATACTTTCTATGGGTAATACCAAAGACGGATCTCCAATTCACTTCTTCAACATCAACATAAGAAAAATGGATGGAAAATGGCTAAATTTGATGGAAAGTCTAACTTATAAGAAACTTTCCCTACGCACTTCACTATTTTATAAGGAATAATATATTGGGTACTTAGATTTTCTTTCCTACCAAATCTCATCTCCCCTTTCATGGGAGAAACTTTCAAAAACACCTACTTTAAATTTTAGTTCTCTCCTTCTTACATCATCTTATGATTTCTGATGATTTTGAGTGGTTTTTAGTGACTCTAGAATAAACTAAAAAATCTCCATATCTTCAAGAAAAAAATCTACCCCAACCAAGGCCATTTCACCAACATCAAACTAACCCATAGGCGACCTATACCTATGCCGGTAGAATGCTTCAAATGGAGCCATCTGAATCTTGGCATGATAACAGTTATTATAGGCAAACTCAATTAAGGGTAGATGATTATCCTAATTTCCTGTGAAGTATATCACACAAGCTCTCAACATATCTTGCAATGTTTGAATCATATGCTCAGCCTGACCTTCTATCTATGGATGAAAGGCCATACTAAGCTTCACCTTTGTCCCAAGGCTTTTATGAAATTATTGCAAGAACTGAGAAGTGAACTATGTACCATGGTCTAAAATAATGGACAAACGAATCCCATAGAGAGTCACTAACTTGCAAACATATATCTTAGTATAATCTTTCATTGTATATGAGGTCTTAACTAGTAAGAAATGGGATGACTTTGTCATTCATTCCACGATAAGCTAAATTAAATCAAATTGATGTCTAGTGCAAGGAAGTCCAGTAATTGTAACGCCCCAAAAATGGTCCTGAGATGTCACACAATGCTTAGGACCACAAGCGATCCCAAGCTAACCCTTCTACTGGCATAACTTATAAGCAACTTAATAAAATACATAAATCTGATCTAAATAAGCGAAAGATAACTCTTTTCTGAATATGATCAATACAAAATTAAAGTAAAATGTCTACAACTCGGCTTTTACAAAACAACACTAGAATCAAATATATTAACTCTACTGACTGTCTATAAAGCCTCTACTAGTATTGACTATAGGTATCCAGGACATGACCCCCAATTATCCCAATTCAATACGACTGCATCAAGAAAAAAATGAAATACTACTCAAACTATATAACTGACTCGAGCCCTTGGATCAAGAGGACTCATCACCTGCTGACTAGAATTTGCAATCTATCTGAATATGGTATGCGTGCTACAACTGAACTGATACCTATATTATGATATAATGTAGCACATACACATATATGTGGATCTGTACTTTGAGGGTGTACTAAGTATATGGCGGTCAATGCATAAGTAAAACATCATCTTATCATCATAATTTATAATATCATACATGCTAAATGTAAATGACTCACATAAGCTGGAATATCTAAAATACTGAAATATATAACAATAAGGAGTAAAACACACTTTGTAAATCTCGTAAGCCATAACATTTAGTTCTGAAAGCTGTACTTGTATTCTCTTTTTATATCATATTATATAAGTATAGAAAGGGCTCACTCTTAAATCTAAAATCTTAAGCTAATATCTTTCTATAAAGCATAATTTGAGTAAAATTTGTGATCCTTTACACTTAGTTTTTCTAAAAGCTTTTTTGTAAATCTTTTTATTTAACTAGCAGGGAAAATACTTTAAAAATCTTTTTGTAAGAGAAAACACTTATATAAAGGCTTTAAACCAATAGACTATTTAAAGAGTAAGGGACATCTTTTGGGAGGTTCTTCTAATCAACAGATGCCATGTGAGATCGATGGAGTCCCACGTCTTTCCCCCGTTAGGTAGGGATGTTCTACCCTTGCCATTAGAATAGAAATTCTTATATTAAATGATCACAATCTTTGTCATCCACGTAAAAGTGAGAATAATCTTAATCCTATGGTGGCACATAGTTCTATGGCATGAAACCTTAGTAACATACTCATCTCGGTGCTAAATACTACTCCCATTCTTAAGAAATCCACTTCAAAAATAGCACAAGGGTTTGGAAGAAAAAAAATTATGCTCTTTCTTTTCTTTAAATCTCAAGTCATAAGAACAAAGTGGATTCTTTATCTTAACTTAGGACTAAAAGGATCAAATCTTTACCAAAATCTGAGAATAATCTTAGATGAGGATACTCATAGCATAAACAATCTTTAATTAGGTCGTAATGACCCATGCATCAAACTCATGTTAAAACACCAAAATGCTCATGCTTGATAATGTAAATATTGAAAAATAAACTCAAAATCTGAAAATTTCAGCAATATGCATGAAAATATGAACATAACCATGGAATTTAACTTCTAAATCATTGGGAATCTCATAAGCTTTGTAAACAACAATAGTGGGTATAAACCCTAACCTGAATTTCATGACAAATCATATAAACTTTAGTAATATTTGAATTTAAAATAAGTTTTGTTCACAAGGATGAAAGGATTGTCCTTGTTCATAACCCTACATACCTCAATTGATGATCTTAGATGCTAAAACTTGAATCTGGGATCTCTATTGATGCTTTGAAGATGAATTCTTTGAGATCTTGTATTGAGAATCCTTAAATTTGGAATTTCTTTAGGGAATTAATGGAGGAAATTTGGATTTCTTGGGGAGAAAGTTGACGATCTAGGGTTTTCTTTTCCTTGAGAGAGAATTGTTTGATTTGGGGAAAATTCAATAAAGAATGACTTGAGAATGATTTTAGGGATTAAATCCCATATCTGGATGAAATAAAATTATGGGAAAAGGCCAATTTAACCCTAGACGAAGCTTTTAATTTCCGTTGAAATTTTCCAAAATAGGCCCCTGGCGCGATGCGCCGTGATCGCATCGGGCTACTAGAAATAGACAACTGGCAACTGAGGTCTTGGTACAATGCGGAAGAATTGAGGTGCCCTTTTGAAATATTATTTTGACCACTAACGCGACGTAGTAAGATCGCTTTGGGCTACTGGATTTTGAAAAATGGGAAAATGGACCATTTCGCGATGCGCCAATATCACGGAGGTCCACTGTAATTGAAGATTTCTATTTTTCCCTTCTCTGCGATGCACTGAGAGTCTAAGTGGTGCACTATCAACTCAAAAATGCTCTAACTTCTCAACCGAGCATCGAATTTGTGCGAATTTGGTATCGATGAAAAGCTTATTCAATTTCCCACACAATAGTAAGTCAAAATCTTGAAATTTACACATGGAATAAATATTATTCATTTTGGAAGCTATCCCTTAACATTCTAGGAATGAATTTAAGCTAGAAAAATATCGGGTATTACAGTAATGAAATCCAAATAAATGACCTCCCACTTCCAAGTACGAATGACAATATCCTGAAGTGTATATCCTATCCTTTGATACTCAATATTTAACTATCTATAATTAGGAAACTTCACTATAAATTATTCTTTGTCTGTCTTTTATACCATTACACTAATAAGTTTTTGGCGGGTCGTGGTACATCTTGGTAGCACTATGATGAATCAAATACTTAGAACTAAGGTCTTTTACTAATATTCATTATATCAATCCATCAACATTAGGAACACATAGTCGACCTTGGTATAGGATGACACCATCTTCCCCTTGGGATAAAACCTCAACCTTCTTATGGTGAACTACGTCTAATATCTAGCTAAGTATGGGATCACTATGTTGCTTCTCTTTTACTTCAACCACTAAGGATGTTTTTGAACCATTTTGAACCACTATAGACTCATTATCTATATCAAGTAGACATACACCCAAATGGGCTAGTCTATGCACTTCCTTGTCCAGTTCCTGCTCCTCATTTTTCACATGAGCCACACTACCAATAGATAGTCTACCTAACTTGTATTTCACTATATTCTCCTTACCCCGATGGTAAAGAACATTCATGTCATAGTCATTTAATAACTCTAACCACCTTCTCTTCTAAAGGTTTGTATCCTTCTACATAAATACATATTGAAGACTTTTATGATCGGCAAAAATAACAATATGTACACCACAAAATAGTGTCTCTAAATCTTTAGGGAAAATATAATAGCTGCTAACTCTAAATCATGGATTGGATAAATCTTCTCATGGTCTTTAGGTTGCATGGAGGGATATAATATTACTTTTCCATTTTGTATCAAAGCACAACCTAACCCAACTCTGGAGGCATCAAAATACAGTACAAATCTGTCAAACCCATCTGACAAATCTACCACGGGTGCTAAAGTCAATATATCCTTCTCTTCTCATATTTATCTGACCATATAAAATTCACCTTTTTTGAGTCAACTTAGTCAACGGTTTAAATATTAAGGAAAAACCCTTAACAAACCTCCTATAGTAACTGACTAAACCCAGAAAGATATGAATATCAAATGTAGTAATGGGGCTAGGCCAGTGCTTCACTGCATCAGTTTTTTAAGGGTCTACATGAATACTTGCACCCAAAATCACATGAACCAAAAAGGTAATAGACTCCAACTAAAATTCACACTTACTAAACTTTGCATAAAGCGGATGATCCTTGAGGGTCTGGAACACTGTTCTCAAATAGTCTGCATGATCCTCCTCACTCTGAGAATAAATAAGTATGTCATCTATGAATACAATGAAAAAAATATCCAAGTATTATATGAAGACACTGTTCATTAAATCCATAAAAGTTGCAGAAGCGTTTGTTAGCCCAAAAGAAATAACCAAAAACTCAAAGTGATCGTACCAGGTTCTAAAAGCAGTCTTTGGAATGTTACACTCTCTAACCTTTAACTGATGATACCCCGACCTGATATTAATATTTGAAAACCAATGAGAACCCTAAAGCTTGTCAAATAAATCATCAATTCTAAGGATGGCTAATAATGCTCAAACTACTCCCTTGAAGTGTAAGCATTTGTTATCAGTATAGTAATCCAACCAAGATTGGGTTCAAATCCATAGGGAGTGAATACAAGGATTTCAATACTCAAGAGTGTTAGAAGTCAACTAGAATTTTACCCATAATGCATGGTAAATAAACATCAAAGTAAAAATTGTGGGTTTATTTGAATGATTTCGATTTTTAGCAACTTTTTTTTAAGACTACTATTTCAAAGCTAGAAACAATTATAGATAATCAAGTGTTTATGGGACTTGGGGTTATGCCTTCCTAGGTGCATGTTCATGCATGGGAATTTTATTATTAGACCAAATTTATCTAGAAGTCATGAGTAGACTATATCTAGGGTATTTTTGTCAATTTTTTTAATAAAACACCAAATATCACAAATGAGTTCTTTCAAACACCTGATAAGTGTAATAATTTTACAAATACATGGACTTAATTAACATACTTATGACTAAGATATACTATTAAATGAATTAATTCAAGTTATTGTTCACACCCATTCCTCACAAATATCCCCTCTGCAAGGATTATATGGGTTCTAAGGTAATTGTGGTTTGCAACCCCCAATTCTTAGTTAAAAAATGGAATGAATGCAAAACCCATATTAAATAGCTTATTATGAGGAAAAATAAAAAAAAAACCAAGCACTAATCACAACCTATTCAAGCATAACCCTAAGAAGAAGAATTAACTACTCATAGATAAAGTAGAGATATACTAACATTTCTATCTAATTGATCCATAGAAAACAAAGATAATGCAAAATTCAAGCTTTATGTCCGATAAATCTTCAGTGAAAATCACTAATTCTTCTCTTAAGAGTTACTCTAATTTGTTATTAGCTCAAGAGTAGTACAATCATGTTCATTAATGTGGAAATGAACTAGCCCCCTTAAATTTTCCCCCAAATTCACGTTTGCCCAAATTTATAAAAATGCCACCACACTTTTGATCTACTTGAGCAAATATGAGCATATCAAGAGAAGATCTCGAGTAGACTAGGAACTGATTGGGAGCATATGGGGCTTTTTGGCCACACATGTGTGGCCTCTCGACACATCCATGTGATCTTTAGGTCTTTTTTCTTTCATATTTGACCTTCCATTGACTTTAATGGCTTGCTCATCTTCATTTTTATTCTTTACCTACAGAAAATGAGCATTATACATGAGATTACACCAAATAAAGAAAAAATCATGATAATTTAAGCTTAAAAGTCTGCTAACAATATGTCAAATTGATGACTTATCAATCCCCCAAAGCTAAACTAAAGATCTAGGCTAACAAAGCTCTACAAAGACTTCCCAAACATGTCATGGCAATAAGGATATTACAACAACAATATATATACTTATTTCCATGACATGTTTGAGAAGTTTTTGTAAACAAATTTTTTTTGATAAGCACATATCTATGAAGAAAGGATGCAAGTTTGTATCAAATGAACCTTTCAAAACAACAAAGTATCTCCAAAAGAGACACAATTTTCAAAGATCATCTCAATCTTCACAATGCAACTTACCTTTTCTATTTACCCAAACTAGGAGTATGACTTCACCCTCTACCCAAAGTATTGATGACGCTTATATACAAGAGTTAGTTTCACACATACAAGATATTTCAATTATTAAAGGATGTCAAATAATGGAAGACTTCACACTCACTCTCGCAAAGAAATTCAAGTACAATGATGAGAACCATAGGCTTGCCTTTGTATTTTTTATCACTAATATAGACTTACCTATCTTGGAATCACCATGGTCTTGTAGGTCCAGATGAAGGTTTAAGGTGAAGGAAGGAATATACGGATCAAGTGACTAAAAGAACTCCTTCAACACAATCACTCATCCCCTTCTACCCTAAAATTTTAAAATTATCCACCTTATTTAGCATTAAATCAATTCCTTTGCTTCCCTTAATCGTTAGCTTAGCATTTACCAAACAAAAATCCACCATTTTTTCTTCGTTTCATTTAATTTTTCAAAAGATTTTATAACTTTAATATCTTTTTAGCCCCTTATTTGTCTAAGTTCTCCTCAAGTTCTATGGGCTAGGCGATTCAACTTTATTATCAAGCATATATCTTTTCTTTTAAGCTCATGGTTTGAAAACCTTACATACACATTTTTTAGCTCATAGTAGTATATCACATTCTTCCCTCAAACTTTGAGTTTGAACCACCCTTACATTATTATCCCAAATACACAACCCCCCAAACTTAGGCTTTCACTTATATTTCATTATTCATAATCATGTAATGCATCAAAGGAGGTTAAGTGTCAAAAGATAGATTTTCAAAAGGGTTTAGGTATTTTAGCATGGTTATCATTATAGGATAAAAGAAAAATGGGTAAAAGGATCAAAGAATTTAACTAGGGAACAAGTGGGAATTTGGCTCTATGGCGAGTCAAAAATGGCCTCAGGTCATCCCCCAAACCAAACTTGCCTAGGATTTCACTTCGAACACACTCAAGGAAAGATCTAGACTACACGTAAGTACAAGAATTATTCAAAAATCTCACCGCACAAGGCATCATACTCATAGAGTAAAAAGATAGTATCCCAACCAATTTGAGCAATTTGAGCTTAGTAAATTACTCCTAGTCAAAGACTCATCCTTGTAAAAAGAGATTCAAAAACTGAATATAGTGTCTCAGTCAAGAAAAAGCTCATAAAAATCCTTGCCTTTTTTCCAAAAAAAAAATTATGTTTTTCAACATTATTACATTCTTTGCCAATGACATTTTAAAAGACTTTTTGAACTTTTGCCTATTCCGACTTAGCTTAAAAGACTAGATATTTCACCTAATGATGTCTCCTTATCATCCATCATGGGTGAACTAACACTCGATTCGACAAAGAAACTACACTATTATAAAAACAAAATCAAAACAAAGAGAAAATAAAATTTTTCTCCTTAGGAAAGAACCAGGTTTCAAAGAAAACCCTTGGAGTTTATTAGACACATATATATGAAAGACGACAAGAGAAATGCACAAGAAATTGGGTATCTCATTAATATTAAGCACCTGACATAATCCCAAAAAGGGCACCATCTGACATTATCATAAATATACCGAATAAGGACCTATCCAAATTTATGTCAATAATGAGGAATAAGCTATAATGCCCCGAAAAATCCACTTCTAGTCCGAGCCTTAGAGCTTGTTTTGGTAAAGAGAAAATCCTAGTAAAAATGTTTCAGAAATATCCTTCCAAGTATGAAATACTTTGAATCATGTGGGAATCTATTTGAGCATGAATTGAGATCATAGAGGTCCCCAAACTCATGGATGAGTTGAAAGCTTTCCTATCGTTCAAGTTTTAGTGAACGTAAAAATTTGGGTCAACATCAATAGACCATAACTCCACGTATATATCGAATTAGAGGACCTAATATATATCGAATGAAATCTCTTTGAATTATCTTACAAATGATACCAATTTCGTCAAAAACCGATATTGGAGCAAAGAGTTATGCCCATTTTACTCCAGCATGTTTGGCCGGGAAACTGGTGACGACAATTATGATAAGCCGTCACGCCCGTGACGGCCTATCACCAAATGTCGTCAGCCCTAGGTAGAAAATCAAGAATTCGACCCCTTTTTGTGACAACAATTCATGAAGGCCTATCACGGGCTTGACGACTTGTCATGGATGTCGTCAAGAATATTTTTCCAGCAATTTTAGAATATTTTTGGAAAGGTATTTTTGTCATTTCCAACCTTTTGGAAACCTCTATAATTATGGGAAACCTTATCCAAAACCCTAATTTTCTTCATTTTCTCTTCTAATTCGCTATAGAGAGAATATCTAGGGTTTCATTCAAGAACGCTAATCTTTCAAAAATCATCCATAAATTCTTCAAGATTTCATAAAGAATCAAGTTCCTCATAGTGTGGGCTTTAAGAATTGTTTATTACAAGTGCGGATAGAGTCTCAAGCATTAGAATTCATCCAATTTCAAAGATTAAGTATGAAGATGTTGATTCTTGGGTCCCTTTCATCCAAGAAGCTCAAGAACCCTTTTTAAAACTATTTTTTTTATGTTTATGAGTTGTTAATAATTTGTATGAGTTTAAAATAATTTTTAATGTGTTGTTGAGTTTTGATTTATGTTTGCCTACAAAATTTATGAGCTTTGACCCTAGTATGTGGAATTCATGTGATGTTTGTGATAGACCTTCTTGAAGTTATTTTCTATGTGATGTGTTCATGACTTTTGGGTGTAGAAATAGTTGAATAAGTGAAGCATGTCCCTCATAGGTTTGATAAAGAGAATAGGTGAAGCATAAGATCCATTATAGTATGTTGAATTAGAAACCCTAAATTGTGAGTTTGTTTGTGCTATGTGTTTGATAAAATGCTCAAGTGAATGAATTATTCCATGGTAGTAGGAAATTCCCAAATAAGTTTGAACCTGTGCATGTCTAGTGTTTTGTTGAAGGACCTTAGTGAACAAGTGGAGAGGTGATAGTAGTAATTTCCCCAATTATGTGCTCCTGATAAATGCTAAACTTTTAAAACATGCCAAGTGGTTAGCAAGTAGGTTATGACATGATAGTATGAAGTTTACCCAAGCTATGTGATATACAAACATGTGTCAAGATTGATATAGGTATGAAATAGCTGAGGTAAAACCTTTTTGAATGGAGTACGATTTAGTAGCATATTTCTCCTACGTTATTATATGATTATGATTCTAAGATGCCTAAAGTGACCCCTCGACGACTGTAAAAATGCTTTAATGATTATGAGATGTTTTGATGATTGTAATGATTAATGAATTATTATGCTTTACTTTTATGTCATCGAGTCCTGGGGGTATTAAAACCGACAATAGAGCTATTGTCTAGAGCCCGTGTCAGTTTCTCGAAAATTCCAGTCGAGCCATGATTCTTAGAACTCAGTGAATTATAGAACTCTGTATCCTCAGACAAGTGCAGAACTTAAGAAAGCTCAGTAATCTCAGTTATCTCTGTATCACTAGTAATCTAGCCTTAGTCCTATAATCATCTTAGTTCTAATAGTATTCAAGTTATTCAATTCTAATATCAGAAGAAATTTGAGTAATCTATTCAAACTTTGTATTGTCAGTCAGATACCATGATTCGATATCTTTTCCGTCAGATACGGAACTAAGTAATCTCAGCGTAACTCACTCAGATCTTTTGAGAAACATGATCAGTATCAGATTCAGCTTTGTCTAGTATAGTCTAAGAATTAACCCAGAGTCTTTCAGTTGGAGTAGGATTCAGCACCGAGCAAACCCAAGGATGGGAACTCACCTGCTAGTAGAGGTTATGATTCTTAAAAGCAATCCTTGCATTCCAGAACTGTGTAGGCAGCACAGGAAAAAGAGTCACCCATTAAGCATGCTTGACGTCCTGTTGAGGATCACCGTCAGAGAGCCTAACCGGCACGGTATTGGCACCCTCCCAACCGGGGGTAGTGGTTGTACCCCACCTGGGGTAGGTTGGGGCATGTCGGTTAGATGACTACTTCCCATTGTTTCAGTTTCAAATTCAGTCTCAGTTTCAGAATCAATCTTCAAAAATTAGGACTAGGTGGTACAATCGTTTATCTCAGTGAGGAACTCAGATAGTTCCATTGATTTATGGACCATTCCATCAGATAGGCTTGATCTTATATACAGTTGTCTGATATCATATTCAAAGATATGATGCCAGATAATATTAATCACAGTATCATATTTCTATGGAATATTCTTGTCGTTAGATTCAGATATAATCATATTTCTTATCATTGATAAAGCTTCCAAAGTAAACTGTTAGAAAAGTTGATCTCAGTCTCAGACCATGTTGATTATTCTTAGTATTATATCTAAAGATCTCCCGTTAGATAGGCTTGATCTCCATCTCAGATTCTATTAAGTATTTATTTATCAGATTCGGACATGATCATACTTCTTATCATTGAGAATCACTTCAGAATAATCTGTTAGAAAAGTTGATCCCTAATTTTTCCAGTCAAAAATAGTAAGCTCAGAGTTCAGTCGTTGATGTAAGTACATCCTGATCCTCAGTTATTAGTATCAGATGAGTTAGTGATTTAGTATCTCAGTTTTAGTAGTGAGTTCAGTCTGCAGTAAGGTGGTATCCGAGTTTCAGTATCTAGAGTTGCAATGATTGTGTTCATGTTCAGTACATTCATGTATGTGTTCTCATGTGGCATGTTCATGATTAGTCAGTTTAGATATTGTGCATGAATGAGCCCTTGCATTAGCCTACCTAGTCTATATACTCGGTATATTCCTGTACTAACGCATTTGTGCTATGGCGTTTTATTTGACACCATAGGTTCAGAGGCACATGATCTAGATTATCCTCAGCAGTTCAGTCCCAGTCAGCAGCAGTAGCAGTGAGTCCTCTTCTTTTGAGGACGAATCTCAGTTTACTATTATTGCTTCATACCTTGTTTATTTTCAGTTGACGGAGTTAGTTGGGGACCTGTCCTATCAACTCCATAGTTCAGACAGTTTAGAGGATTTTCAGATGGATGTATTAGTATTCTGTTTTCTGGATTATGAGTATTCATAGATATGTTTAACCTTATGGCTAGTTTCCGCATTTATTTCCAATATTATGCAGTGAGCAGGTACAAATATCAGTAAAGGGTTAGCTTGTGGTCCTTTGGGGTCATAAGCACCATGTGACGTCTCAGGATGGGATCGCGGGGCATTACATAAGCCCTGTGAGGGCTAATGTAAATAAGCATCAAAGTGCAATCCCCACAAGGGCTAACGTAAATAAACAACTTAAATATAAAATTTAAAAATAGAGTATGTATGTCTATACAATCAATCAAACCAATGACATCAAATGAAAATAACAATGCCCATCCCCTATTAAAAATCATTATACTATCCCTAATGCAAAAATAGCAAGAGGTTAGAGGAAGGTAAAGACTTCTAATGGTGCACTAGGTGCTCGGGTCCACGTTAGAGGGTTGTCATACTATATCATTAGGAGACTTATCAGACTGGGCTCCTCTAAGAGGGTTTACTGTAAAAGGAAACTTATCTTGGTTTGCACTTCCAAACCTTGTTGGATTACTTTAGAGGTTGGTTCTTTGAACTTTTTGGACGTAGCTTAATGCCTAGTCCTTTTCCTACGTGGTTCCTTTCTTAGCATACCATGATAAATTCATCCTTAGAGACATACCTATGGAAAAAAAAGACCAACACCAATGTAAAAAGATGATAAAACATGTTTTTGTGTTTTTCATATATTATGCAAGAAAATAAAGCTAAATAAAAATGAAGGTGGACACAAGGTACCTTCATCATTGTAACTCATGGGATTCTTTAATCACAACGCTCCACCATCTGGACTCTACATTGTCTCACATTCTTCACATTTCATCATTGTAGCTCATATCATATCTATAACCCCCAATGGAAAAAATAATTACCCAATAACCTTAAGAACGATGTCACTCGATCTATCATAGGGAAAGGCAAGAATTCATGTCTCTCGGGTTACTTAGACTTCACCCGTGAATACTATGATAAGCACATTTACCGAACAAACCATGAAAGCATCATGTATGAGAAACTTCACGCAAAAACCACCGGTTTTCTACCATTAAGGAGAAATTGAAGTCATATTTATACCATTAGAATGAATACATTATCCATTAGTAACATCTAAGGCATCCCTCTCTCATTGATGTTTTAACAAACATATGGTGTGCATGAAAGATAAGAGCATGGAAAAATAGACTAAAATCACATCTGAGAAACCCTGATTCACTAAGTCATCACCAAACACACCATTGGTACTCATACTAACCCAATTACATCATCCACCGCTTAATTTCTCAACAAAAATTCAAGTGGGTATTTCATCAAACATATGGTGCACTAGTTTAAAGAAGCAAGAATTTCCAATTTAGCATGTAAAAAAGGGTACACATTTAAAACTATTCATTCAAACAATGATAATTTACCAAAATAATCTTAATTAATCAAATTCAAAAGCAAAAGTACCATGGGACATAAAGCACCATTTTCAATCTAAAGGGAATTCAACGACAATATTATAAAAGAACATATATTTTAAGTTTACTTAAGAGAGAAAACTAAAATAAAACCCAATGTAATTATTCAGTGTTGCATACTTAAGATAAGAAATTGAGAAATTTGAAATACAGTTGAAAGAAGTTAAGATTCTGACAAAAGGAAGAAAAGAAATTTTTTGCATTTTAATGTATAACAATAATTTTAGCTCACTCAATGGCTCATTTTTGTACAAGATATGTGTGAAATGCTCCAGTAATTTTGCTCAAAAATAGGCCAGATGCATATAAGATACATAGGAATTGCACCTGGATTGCTCGAGCATGTCTAGCGGATGTAAAAACAGACTGCCTAATGATTTTTTTGGCTCTCGAACATTCATGCTTTTCCTAGACTGTGCAAGCATGTTCAGCATACGTCAAGGCTGTGTTGTTGCTGCCATCTGTGTGCCATATGCACTTGTTCTGTACTTGGACTCCTCTAGTATATCTAGTGCATGTCCTAGCAGTGAAGGTTATTACCAGTTGCATTTAGGATGCTCATGACCTTCTCTTGGCTGCTCAATTAGGTCTAGCATAGGTCTAGTCTAGAACAACTAGATTTTGAGCAAAATTTGAATTAATATTAACTCGAGGAATAGTTTTGAGCCCTCAAACCTTCCTTCGCCTATTTTGACTTATGTTATCACCTGAAAAAACACCAAAAATAAGTTAAAATTAAAATCCAAACACTATGAAACAATAATAATAAAACATGGGTTTCTTCCCATGAAGTGCCTTGGTATTATCGTGGAACGATGTCAATTCATCACCACTTTGGATCCTTTAATCAAAGTAACTCAATCGTAGTCTCTCCGAATCCACCAACATGGTAATGCCTCAATCCTGTCCATTCAACATAAACTTCTTTATCTCATGGTATTCTAATTTATTTTTTCCATTTTAATAGACGTTCGAAACCGTGAATGGGCCTAACCACTTAGATTTAAGATTTCACGTGAATTATTTCAACCTATAGTTAAAGAGGAGTATATATTAATCACTTCAAAAATCTCAATTCAATGTCTTAACATTTTTCCACCTCTTCCTTTTGGCTTTATTTGAACAACTTTTGAGAAGATTGACTTTTATGTTCGCTACGGGGCAGAAAAAAATGAATGGACTTTTTCACCATAGATTTTGAGGTTTTCATTTGCCAAGGTGATAGATCATCAACACCAACGATTGGCAAAGTTTTACTCTCATAAGGGTTTCTACTACAAGAGCCAAGACTCGTTATCAATTAACCACTTCATCCTTTTCTTCAATCATCTCACTCTCCAAGTTCCGCAATGTAGCCACCAAGGGTTCATCCACAAGATTCTCCTTGATAGTATTAGTCACCTCGTCATCAACTCTATCAATCACTGAAACAACTTGCAAATCCTTAGGTTGTTTCACAGACTTACACACATTGTGTAATTAATATAGGTTTTCATTTCACCATATTCAACATCCACTAAGGCTCTTTCGATAAAAAAAAATGACCTACCAAAAACTATGGGGACCTCGTGATCCATCTCACAATTAAGAATAGCAAAGTCGGCCAGAAAGAGGAATTGGTCCACTTTCATAAGAATATCACATAGCACTCCCACAGTGTTCTTGATAGAACGATCCACCATTAAAATCCGCATAGTTCTTGGTGTGGGGACACCCAAACCTAAATTTTAAAACATGGCAGATGGCATCAAACTATTTTTTTTTCCAAGATCGCACAATGGTTTTCCAAACTTGTGAACCTTAATACTGCAAGGAATAGTGAATGTACCTGGATCTTCCTTCTTCTCCACCATTGTGATATACATTATGACACTACAATTATGGGTTACCTCTATAGTTTCAACATCCATGACTCATTTCTTTGTAACCAAGTCCTTCATGAATTTAGTATACTCGTGCATGTCTTGTAAAGCTTCTAACAATGGAATATTTACTGATAGGTTGCTAAATTTCGCAAGAAATTCTTAAACTTTATATCATTTTCATTGTTCTTAAGCCTTTGCGGGAATGGGGGAAGAATTTTTATTTGTGATAAAAGAACAACTGAAGTTTCATCCAATTTTGAAGCATTACCCTCAACCACTTTTGGGGTGTCCTCACTTTCACCTTTTTTTTTCAACTACCTTCGGCTTATCAACAATTGACTTATTGGTTTTTGGAACCATATCATTAAACTTTTTAGCCGCTTTATATTTTCATTCGCTAGTTCATCAATTCCCTTTTCATTGGGGTCTTTATCAAAATCAGCAACATCATTACCAAGAGTCTGACCACTCCTAGTTATAATGGCCATGACGTGAGCATCATTCTTCAAAATAGTAATTGTGTAACAAGGTAAACAACCCTTTGGCCTTGAATTGAGATAATCCAAGATTTGACACACTTGATTTTCAAGTCGCTGGATAGAGATGAATGATATATCACCATTTTATTGAGTTGTGCACTATAACTTTCCAGCTCTCTCCCTATTTTATCAATTCCCTCAACACACATCAAGATATGAGAAAGGAAATCTTCACTTTTGAAATTCTCCAGGTCAATGGATCTTGACTCTTAACCCTTGGCTATATCATGTGGAGGTATGTACCGATCATAGTCTCTATATTTATCTCTCCAATATCTGTCTTTATCACAATCTATATCATGCCAATCTCCATCACGATCCCTTTCCTTCCAACTTTGATTCCCACCTTTCCTTTGATATGTTGGATGGGAAACCCCTATTAGGTCAACAAGAATTGAATTTCCTGCTCAAGAGAATATTATTCATTGTCATCATAAGCTTTAACACTCTTAGACAAAACAATTTTAACCGCCTTTTGAACAGATCCCATTACATGCTTGGTGAGAAGATCAAGTGGAGTCATCACTTTATCCATGTTGCCATCTCTTTTCTCATTCTTTTTTCTTTTCAATTGGATTACAAAAGATGTAGAGAGCCCCCCCACAACCACTTCAATATCTCTTATATCCCAACCTCTACTTTTCTTGGTCACTTTATCCAATAAAGCTACAACAACACCATAAGATTGTTTGAAAATAGATCCTCCAGCTGCAGTATCGGCTACCATCTTGTTCAATTAAACCAATGCTCTATAGAAAATTTGAAGAAACATTTTATTTGGTACCTTATGATTTGGGCATTACATCATCTTACTATTAAATTATTGCCAAGACTCATAAAATGGTTCACTATTAAATTGGCGAAAGTTGATGGTATCATCCCTTAGTTACAACATCCGAGTAGGAGGAAAGTACCAATTAAAAAAAAGTTGTGAGCTTAACCGATGAAGTGATAGACCCCATGGGCAAAAACCGCAACCATAAGATAGCTCCTCTTATCAAAGAGAATGGAAAAGACATAAACAAATTAATTCATGAGAGATGTGTACTATGTCAAATAAAAAAAACACATCAATAAAATTCTTCAAGTGTAGATTGTCATCCTCATGTGCTTGGACTCCAAACAACCCTTTCATTTGAAGAAAATAAAGTATCACGCTAGTAATGTGAAACACTCTATTTCTTTCTGTAGGTAAAATACGAATAACACTAGCTTGACCTGTATCTCTGAGATGATCCTAGTCCTTGATATGTTCGTCAAAAGTATCAATATTACTACCGTGTTAGCTCATCATATCCTATATACTATTATCCTCATCTAAGAAAGAACAAAAATAATAAACAATGTAAACTTAATCACTATGTCTAACCTCAAGTAACTAAAAACACTACAAGAATGAAAACTATGTTTCACTCCCCAGCAATGGCACAAAAAATTGATGACACTAAAACTACATGCATAAAGTGTAAGTAGTCATCATCATTATAGTAACCTAACCAAGGTTGGGGTCGAATTCACATGGAGTGAAAACAAGGGATTTAATGCACAAGAGTGTTAGAAGTCAATTATGTGTTGAATCGTAAGGAATGGTAAATAAAAATGAAAGTAAAAATTGGGGGTTTGTTTGAATGATTTTAAATTTTAACAATTTTGTTATTTTAAGACTACTATTTCAAAGATAGAAATAATTAGACAAAATCAAGTGTTGATGGGACTTGGTGTTATGCCTTCCAAGGTGTGGGTTCATGCATGCGTATTTGATTATTTGTTCAAATTTAGCTAGAAGTCATAAGCAGGCTAGATCTAGAGGTATTTGTGTCAATTTTTCATTAAAACACCAAATATCACAAATGGGTTCTTTAGAACACCTCATAAGTTTAACAATTTTAATGATAAATTGCCTCAATTAGCATCCTTATGTCTAATAGATGCTATTAAATGAACTAATTTAAGTTATTGTTCACACCCATTCCTCACCCATATTTCCCTCTATCAAGGATGATATTGAGTCTAAGGTAATTAGGGTTTGCAATCCCCAATTCTTAGTCGAAACATGGAATGAATGCCAAACCCATATCAAATAGCTAATTAGGAGGACAAATAAACTAAACCATGCACTAATTACAACCTATTCAAGCATAACCCAAAGAAGAAGAATTAGCTACTAATAGAGACAGAAAGTAAAGATATACCAAAATTTCCACAAAATTGATCCATAGAAAATAAAGAGAATGCAAAATCCAACATTAATTTCAATAAGTTTTCAATAAAAATCACTAATTCTTCATTTGAAAGTCACTATAATGTGTTCTTAGTTCAATAATATGGAAGTGAGCTTTAAAAACCCAATAAAGCCCCAAATTCACGTTTGCCTGAATTTACAGAAATGATACTACACCCTTGATCAGTTTGAGTAGATATAGAATAGATGCAAAGAAAATTTAAAGAAGATTGCCCACTGATAGGGATATTTTGGCTCTTATGAGGGTGGTCTAACACGTCTATAAAATCTTTAGGGCTCTTTTAATTTCATATTTGACCTTTTATTGACTTGAATGACTTTCTCATATTAATATCGACCTTTACCTATACAAATGTGCATTATACATGAGATTACAAAAAATTAATGGAAAAACATGATAATTTAAGCTTAAAAGGGTACTAACAAGTCGTCAAATTAATGAGTTATCAATGAGGTACTTATTCTTGATAGTGACCTTATTTAACTATCTATAATCTTTACACATCCTAGGAGTACCACCCTTCTTTCTCACGAATAAGACTGGAGCACCCCCACGGGGAAACACTAGGCCTGATGAACCTTGTATCTATGAGGTCCTTGAGTTGCTCTTTTAACTACTTAAGCTCAACTGGGGACATTTGATAGGGAGGAATAGAGATACACTGGGTATCTGTAAGAATATCAATTTTGAACTATATTTCTCTGTTAGGAGGTACTCTGCATAAATTCTCAAGGAAACCTTTAGAAAATACATTGACTACATGAACAGGCTGAATGATTGGGGTTTCAGACTTCGTATCTTTAACCTGGAGTAAGTGGTAGATACACCCTTTTGATATTAAATTCCTAGTTTTGAGATAAGACATGAAGTGATCCTTAGGATATAATGTACAACCCTCCCACTTGAGGACTGACTCATTAGGAAACTGAAACTTCACCACTCGGGTACGACAATTGATTGATGCATAGCATGAATGGATCAAATCCATGCATAGAATAATACCAAAATCTACCATCTCTAAGTATATTAAATATGCTAAAGTGAAACTATGGAGGACTCTAATAGGGTACTTCCTATACACCCATCTAGAGACAACTGACTCACTGACTAGGATGGAAACTGAGAAAGGTTCAAACATGCTTTTGGGACATACCAAAATTCATAACAACAAGTGAGGTAACAAAAGAAAGGGTTGACCCTGGATATAATAACACATAACATCAAAATGAAAGACACAATGCATACCAATGACTACATCTGGGGATCTCTCCGTCTTCTAATGAAATAGTATAGCATAAAAATAGTTTTAATGCTGGTCGCCACTGGTTTTGGATGATGCGCCACAACTGTAGAGATAGGCGGCCTGACTAAGCTACTAAATTTGTGTCCTAAGTTTTAGGGCGAACATATCTGTTGCCCACTTAGCGAAGGGGAATTACCTCAACATGTGGTCCATCTTTCCACATACATAGCATCCTATTCTATCGTCCAAACACTCAACCTGGTGATTTCTACCACATCTCTTGCTAGATGAATAGCTGGATCCCCGAACAATACTACTTTGGGATCTAGAAGTCGGTGATCTGCTTGCTACTTTTGCTTAGTTGAAGGAGTAGGGGAACTTACCGAGAATGGTGTAGGTGATGAGAAACTATCTTGAAACTGATAACGATTTCCCCATCATGACTTTTATTGATTGTACTTAAACTATCTGGTTCTAGCCCTTTTGCTCTCCCTCTCCCATTTTTTTAGTTTCTCAGCCTCAATCTGATGAGCATTAGTTATAAATCAAGAAATATTCATATCCTTAATCAACATGGAAGTCCTACACTCCTTTATTATTAAGTCAGACACTATAGTGAAAAACTTACTCATATGAGCTCTGGAATCCTGCAACAACTTTGGTGCAAACCCCTCTACCTTAGCCTCCCTCATCTCCCGATAATAACTCTGGCGTAAACTTAGCTAGCTTAGTAAACTTGAGATAGTATTCCTTAACATAGAAGAATTAGCTACTCATAGAGAGAGAAAGTAAAGATATACCAAAATTTTCATAAAATCGATCCATAGAGAATAAAGAGAATACAAAATCCAAGCTTTAATTCCAATAAATAATCAATGAAAATCACTAATTCTTCACTTGAAAGTCACTCTAATGTGTTATTTGATAAAGAGTAGTAAAATCATGTGCAATAATGTGGAAGTCAGCTAAAACCCCCCTACTTTAGCGCTAAATTCACATTTTCCTGAATTTACAGAAATGCCACTACACTCTTGATCTGCTTGAGTAAATCTAGAGTAGATCTAGAGAAAATTTAGAGCAGACTAGGAACTCTCTTGATCTACTAGAGTAAATCTAGACCAGATTTAGAGCAGGCTGGGCACTGATGCGGTGCACATGGGGCTATTTTGGCTCTTGCGCGGGTGGCCTCCTGACACATCTATGTGATATTTAGGGTTTTTTTCCTTCATATTTGACTTGTCGTTGCTCATATTCAAACCTTACCTGCATAAATGAGTATTATACATGAGATTACATAAAATCCATGGAAAAGCATGATAATTTAACCTTAAAAGAGTGCTAACAAGTCGTTAAATTGATAAGTTACCAACAAGGTACTTATTCTTAATGGTGACCTTATTTAACTATCTATAATCTATACACATCTTTGGAGTACCACCCTTCTTTCACACGAGTAAGACTAGAACACTCCACGAGGAAACACTAGGTCTAATGCACCTTTATCGAAAATGTCCTTTAGTTGCTCTTTCAACTTCTTAAGCTTCACCAGGGCCATATGATAGGGAGGAATAGAGATAGGCTGGGTATTTGAAAGAGTATCAATTTTGAACTATATTTCTCTATCGGGAGGTACTTTGGGTAGATTTTCTAGGAAAACTTCAAAAAACTCATTGACACTGAATGAATGGGTGGGATTTCAGACTTCGTATCTTAACCCACCATTTCGATATTAACTTTCTGGCTTTGAGATAAGTGATGAAAGGATCGTTTGGAGATATTGAACTAATCTTCCACTTGAGGATTGGCTCATTAGGAAACTGAAACATCACCAGTCGGTGCGATAATTGATTGATATATTGCATGAATAGAGCAAATCCATGCCCAAAATAACATCAAAATCTAACATCTCTAACTCTATTAGTTCTGTTAAAGTGAACTATGGAGGACTATAATAGGGAACTTCCTATACACTCCTCTAGCGACAACTGACTCACCCACTAGGGTGGAAACAGAGAAAGGTGCAAAAATAATTTTAGGACTTACATTAAAATTCATAGCAACAAGTGGGATCATAAAATAGAGAATTGACCCTGGATCTAATAACACAACATCAAGATGAAAGATACAAAGCATACCAGTGACTACATCTGGGGAGATCTCCTTCTCTTGATGGAAAGATATAGCATAAAATAAACTTTGATACTGGCCGCCACTGGTTCTAGATGATGTTTCCTGCTGTGGAGTTGGGCGTCCTAACTAAGTTGCTAAATTTGTGGACTTAGTCTGAGGAAAAACATCTCTATTTCCCATTTTTGGAAGGGGCAGTCCCTCAACCTGTGGTCCATCTTTCCACATACATAGCATCCTATTCTATTGGACAAACACTCAAACCGGTGATTTCTACCACATCTCTAGAAAGCTGGATAGGTGGATCCCCCCAAAACACTACCCTTGGATCTAGAAGTCGATACTCTGCTCGTTGCTCTTTCTTAGTTCTTGGGGAAGGCGTACAGGCTGGGGACGGTGCACGAGGTGACAAACGACCATGAAACTGAGAATGATTTCCCTATTATTACATCTATTGATTGTACTTAAACTATCTGATTCTATCCCTCTTGTTCTTTCTCTCCCTTTTTCTTTAGTGTCTCAACCTTAATCTATTGAGCATGTATAATCAATCGAGAAAAATCCATATCCCCAATTAGCATTGAAGTTCTACACTCCTTGAGTAACAAGTCAAATACTCCATAGAAAAACGAACTCTTACAATTTATGAAATCTAGCACAAACTCTAGCGCAAGCCCCTCTTCCTTAGCCTCTCCCATGTCTCTCATCTCTCGGCAATAACTCTGGCACAAAATTAGCTAGCTAAGTGAACTTGAGAAAGTCTTCCTTCACTAACATAGAGCCCTACCTCAAGTTCATAAACCCCTATACCATCTCCTCATTCATCTATCGAGGAAACAATTTATCCAAAAAAGTTGTCTGAAATGCATCCCAACTCATAGGAGTTCCATTGTTACCCCTAACTTCCTTTCACATAGTAACCCAATCATAAGCAATATCTATCAATTGATAAGAGTCCAATTTAATATTTTTCTCTTCTGTAACAAGCATAATCTGAGTAATCTTCTTCACCTCATTAATAAAAAGTTGAGAATCCTCATTCACCTTCAACCCAAAGAACTAGGGTGGGTTCATTCTCATAAAATCTTAAACACTGGCAGTAAGTAAGTTACCATTCTACTGAAGAGAGTCTATTGCTGGCTGATTGGCCTGAACATTTGCATTCACTGCTAGAGCTAACTCTTGGAAAGAAACTAAAAACTTTGCATGAGAGACATTCTTGTTTAGAGGGTCTGCAGGTGGGTGTGGGGTTGGATGGTCCCTATTTTTACAGGCGTAAGCTCAGGAAGGAGGCATTCTTTATCATGTGAAAGCACGAATTAGAACAGATAAATATAACTTCAGAGATATAGAGATTATGAAAGAAAAGATAGTTCCTAATATGTTTCATGGCCTCTCCCTCAAAAGTGTGGTTCTCTTCACATCAAAGATCAAGAATCTATGTAACGTGGCTTGTTAGACTCCATAGGACTCTTTAAAGCCTTAGGTTCTAATATTAAGTTTGTAACGCTCCGAGGATACCCCCTAGACACCACATGAATCTTTGGACTATGAGTAGCCCAAAGCTAACCCATGATATCTATTCAACAGTAAACTATATTAAATGTAAACTTAGAACATTAGCAAAAAATAAAGAAAACTTATAAACTGGGTCAAATAGATGAACAATCTCACCAAAATATTACAACTCAATAACATTTGAATCTAAGAGAAACTGAAAGTTTACATCATCTAACTAGTATTGATAAGCCTCTAACTTAGAACTAAAGAGCCGCTGGGACAGACCCTATTTGACCCAAAACTGAACATAATATCTGAAATAGTAGCAATAGGTATTTGGAGATAACAAAACCTTAGCCCTCTAACTATAGGGACTCACCAACTGGCCAGATGTAGGAAATGGTAATCGTGGATAATTTTGATGCTGGGGACGAACACCAGAACTTACATTATGAAATAATGTAGCCATACGGACATATGGCTAAGTGTATGCAGTGATGCAGAGTATATTGGGTATGCAGTGATGCTGAGTCTATTGGTTAGCCATACTTAGAACCTAAACACTTCATTAGATTCATCAGACAAACCAATATACCCAAGTCCACAGTCATCCATAATACCTCAATACAAATCGATAATTAGAATGTAAATGCCGGGAAAAGACCTCGACAATGGCCAAACCAAGTCAAAATCAGACTAAGTATAAAGACAGGAGATTAAGAATGAATGTCTTCCGAAGTAAGGAAGCTCACCGCTAAAAAGTCAATGGATGAACTACCTCGATCACCTAATCAATAGACAAAAAGAGAAGATGATACTCTTAACCCTATGTCGCTTGGGGACATAGAATCCAGATACGGTCAGAGGTTGAGCGCTAGCATGTAACTTAAGGATAAGGATAAAATTGTATCATCAATTAACAAGTCAATTTTTCATATTCACCCATCTTCATGACCTTATCCATACATGTAGGTACATCACATACCAAGCAAGTAAATAATCCTTAACAGCATTATCAAAGAATCATATCATGAGACATAAAGTGGAGGACTCCGACCTTTTATACTTAGATTCAAACAATTCTTATTAAGTATGGGACTTTAACCACATTCACATATTACTTAGATGAAGGACTTTAACTATGTAGACACTCATTAAGCAAGGGACTCTAACCACATACACATGCATTTAAGCAAGGGACTCTAACCACATACACATGCATTTAAGCAAGGGACTCTAACCACACATATATATTTATTTAGGCAAGGGACTCTAACCAAACACTTATATTTATTTAGAAGAGGGACTCTAACCACATTCCCACACATTTGGAAAGGGAATCTAACCACATGCCCACACATTTGGCAAGGGACTCTAACCTCATGATGTATTAGATAGGGGACTCTAATACAAGCCATTTAATTTGGTGAGGCACTTCAACCTAAAGAGATCTCATTATACAAGGGACTTTAACCACAAGTGATTTCTTAAGGCATGAGACATTAACCTCAAGCCCTTTCATTAGGAAAGGGACTTTAACCTTAAGCCATTTTGACTATCACTAGTCGACATTGGGACTCTAACCCGTTGTCCATACATCATGGTCGATTCAATTCATACTTAAGAAATTTAACCCATTTAGATAATTCAACACTATACATAACCACACGGTTCTCATGAGATCCTTCATTTCTCAATAATTTCAATAGCCCTATTATAATGAACCAAAACTACCCCTAGTCATCACACAGTACTTAAGACCACAAGTGGTCCCAAGCTAACCATTGTACTGGCATAATGTTAAGTAACTGATCTAAATTTGTGTAAAATGACTGAGTTTACTGTGCGGAAATATAATCATGAGGAAATTTGAGTAAAATACAATACAAGTATAATTTAACATTCTGATAAAACAAAAGAGAAGAACTTAAATTACATGACTAACTCTGACTGACATATGTGAATACACTACTATACTGAATATAGATAGCTGGGACGCGACCTCAACTACTACTAATCAATTACATATGATTAAGAAAGTAAAGTACATAAATAATATCTAACTGAACTCCCCGAAGTAGGAGGACTCATCATCTGCTGGCTCAAATCTACAACTGTCTGATCATGACATATGAACTACAACTGAACTGGTACCTATATTATAAGACAATGTAGCACATAAACATATATGTGGATTAGTACTTTTGGAATGTACTAAGTAGTTGGGGGTGAATGCACAAGTAAATCAATATCTCAATATTATCATAAATTTGTAAAAGAATGCATGCTAAATGTAGATGACTCACATAAGCTAGAATATCTAAAAACTGAAAATCATAACCATGAATAGCAAAATCTATTGCGTAAATCTAGTGAGTCAGCACATTTAATTTCAAAAAGTTGTACTGGTATTCTATCTTTAAATCATGCTGTCAAAGTGTAGAAGGACTCACTTCCGTATCTGTAATCTGAAATCTCATAGCTAATATCTTTATAAAGTTATGGTATTTTACACTTGGTTTCTAAGAGATTTTCTATTAGGATTATTCTATTCTGACATCTATAGTTTTTAGTCTGTAGGGAGGTTCTTCTAACTGATATACACTATGTGAGCTATCATAGTGTCCAATTTTGAGTCCTCTTTGAGGAAAACATAACATTGGGGAGAGGCTTCATACTCTTGCCAAGGAGTATAACCTAATCTAGGTGATCATATCTGTATCGGTCATCCATATAGAAATAGGAAATATCTAATAATCTATACCTACATTGGCTTGTATTTCTGGGGCATGTAAACATACCCAACTCGGTGCTAAATACTACTCCATTTAATTTGTATGCTCATTTGTTGGAAATCCACTTTAAAACCAGTATAAAGGTTTATATTGAAAACCAATTGTGAATCTGTTTGCTGTAAACTTTAGCTAAATCTATAAAGTGGATTCCATATCTAAGCTGAGATTAAAAGATCAAATCTTTGTTCAAAATCTAAATATAACAACTCATGTGATGCTTAAAAGTATAATCTTCTTGAAATAACAACATTTATACTATAGATAATAACCAATGCATCTATTCCATGGCAAATCATCATAAAACTCAGGCTAAGTAATGAAAATATTGATAATTTAAGTCAAAATCTGGAAATTTCTGCAATACGCATGAAAATAAGAAATTAGACATGCAATTCAACATCTAATTCACTTGAAATCTCATAATCTTGAAAATAGCAATATAGGGTATAAACCCTAATTCAAAACTCATATAAAATTTACTTCAAAAATTAATTTTAGGAACAAGGATTAAGGGTTGTCCTTATTGGAAAACCTCACATACCTTAATTGATGAAATTGATGAAGAAACTTGACTCTGAATCCCAATTTGTTATCTTGAAGATTGTTTCTTTAAAATCTTGAATTGGAAACCTTCAATTTTGAATTATCTTGGAAAAAGAATGGTGGAAGTTGGATTTCTTGGGGATTAAGAGTTGAATGTTCTAGGGTTTCTTGGAGAGAAATTATATGAAAAACATGCATAATATGCTTAAAATAGGCTAGATTCTGTGTTTTACACGATTTGGGGCTTGGGGAAAAGACTAGATTTCCATTTAAAATTTAACTTGAAACTGAAAAATCCCAATCTGGCAAACCGCCGTGACGCGCTGCTATCACGGTAGCCCACTGGTAAAAGGGACAATTTCCATTATGGGCTTTGGTGCGACACCGCATAATCGTGTTGCATCACTGGAAAAGAAAGAGTGCCATTTTGTACTCCACTGTGATATAGTGACTGTCTAATTAAGGATTTTGACGTGATACAGGCAAATCACTATGAGTTAATGGAAAGGTACAAATGATAACTAGAGTTCACCGTGACGTGGGATAATCATGGGTCTCCACTGGAAATCGAACAATTGCAATTCTGCCCTCTACCGTGATGCGGTGCTTATCGGGTGCTATACTACTTTCATAAAAATCGCCATAAATTCTGAATCGTATATCTGATTAAGGCGAAATTGGTATCGTTGGAAAGTTAATCCAATTATCTACCATTTGGTTGGTCTAGATCTAGAAAATTCTACACGTATCAAGAGTTATACATTTTTAAAGTTGACCCTTGACATAATAGGAGCTAAACAGGACTAAGAAAAGTATGAGGTATTACAATATCTCCCCCTTGGGAACATTCATCCTCGAATGAGACTAGTTAAATTGAGGATACTGAGAAACTGAGACTATATGCTGGCATGCACAACTGAAATAAAACTGTATGTCTAAATCTAAACCATACGGAACGACTGATTGGACTGAGAGTTCTGAACTAAGGTAACTGAGATTATATACTGAACATACACATCCTAGAACATACTTAAATGACTATGTCTAAAACATTAGAAACCTCTATATTGAAATTAATTTTTGAACTGACTTTTCTTTACTTACTATAAGGAGCTAATTCATGCCGAGAGTTTAGAATTTGCTTGAAGTGTTCATGATGCAATCATACATATAGAAATGGGAAGTGATAAATTATGCAGGCATGAGTGATGAGAAAACGGGGCTAAGATCATACAATGGGTATTACAATGTCTGGCCTGGAATACTTGGAAAACTAAGATCATTCACTAAATACTTATGAACTGAATCGTGACTAAATATTTGAATCTAAAACTGATACCTGATGCCTAGACTGATCTGAATTCGTAATTTGCACATATGCAAATATTTTACCTCATGGAATGGAATTACTCACAAAACTTTGAGTAGTATGACTAGATGGAAAGTTAGGAATCTATAGGAGCTTTATCTATTTGATTTCTAAACTGGATTACAGGCTATATGGACTGGATCATACTGAAGGCTCACACCCAAATAGGGTATTTCATCAAAACTCGTCTAGGTAGTTCTAACGATGTTTGGGGGCAAAGAACTCTGGGAATGAACTGAATAAGAAATTACAACATTGCTACAAATCTATAGCATGAAACATAGACCTATAAATCATATGCTAGGATAGAATTACTAGGCCTTAGGAAATGCAACTTCTTACTTTCATGCTCAACAACACTTCTCAAATACTCCCTCAACAATACTATTCCACTTAAATACCATATTCACTTGGTTCAACAGATAATTCTCACATGAGCATTGATAAATCAATCTTCTAAAGTCAAAACTGAACTACATTCTCTCATCATGGTCAAGCCTAACTTGAAATCACAAGGTACTACATATAACACCATAATACTAGTCTAATCGTGAATTCAGTACCCCAAGTGTTGTCATAACTGCTCACTTCTAGGATAATTTATATTATCACTTTAACAACTAAATTAAACCTCTTACTAGGAATTTACTAACTTGGAATACATTCATCCACTTACACACTAACATGACATTCAAACCTATCTTCATAACCATATATGCACTTTCAAACAAACACCCATAAAAGCATCTTTCTCATATTCTCTAATACCTCTATCAATAACAACTTCCATGCACTATTCTTAGGAAGACACACATAAATATTCTCAACTAACCAAGTCATACACAAAAAGCATCACCTCAGTATTCCTTCACACTTATAGACTTACATAAAACAAGCATACAACAATCTTCCCTAATATAACATATTTACTCTCTCCCATTTACACAATTGTTCATCATCACTATCATGACCAAAGGGGAGGTCACTGAAAGGTTGGAATATTGGGACCTGAAACATAAAGGGATACTAAGGATAACTTGACATATTACTGAGGCGTGAAAAATAGAGTATTCATGACATGGATTAATTACAGAGGTAAAAATTAAGGATATACATGGCAGAATCAGCATTTCACCGACCATGTAGAGTTTGGCATGAGTGCCCAAAACTTAACATACTATAAAGCATGAGTACTTGAGCCATCAGCTACATGACCTAGGTTTGGAGTTCATAATTTCTTGGAACCTAATTTATACTGCTGAATGAACTGGAACTCCTCATACTAGAAACTGGGAGAGTACATGTTTCTCTATTATGTACATGAACATGAACTATGATCATAGAACTGACACCTGAGACATGAGTAGATGTCGGAATAACTAAAGCAAAACTACTAAAGTAAGAATGGATTAGGCATCATCCTCCCTTACTTCTATTTTACAACATACTGACGTCCTTACTAGAATCTGAGAGCTTGACTTGGTTACTTAGTCTATCATCTCCCCCTTAGTTTTAAGCTATCATTATAAGTCTGTGGAAGTCTTTACTAAACTCTAAACTGGACTACAATCACCATATTCTAGAGTTTGGGATACAACAATACACGTAAATAATAAACTTATTCTGAAAGACTACACTTGAAAGTATAAAACGTACTACTAATACTTCCTTATGAGATAAAAATCTATCTTTATATATCCCAATAGTCATCATATAATAATTTAAACACTTACTAACTTAGAATCTTCATGAGTATCACCACATCCTAAGTTCACACCATTTAGAGATTCAACTCTTATTTATATTAGCTCAATCTTCAAAGATTCGAACTTAGATTCTAACACTTAACATAGATATCCCCAAAGCTTTAATGAACCATATTGCTTCTGTCATAGCCTACTAATATTACATTTCTAAACTTATATTTCTAAACCATGAGAATTAAGATCATACCAAAAAGGTTTAACATCATCTATCCATAACTCCTTAACTTTGCTATTAAGAACATCATATGCTATATAACTAGTCTCTTTTCACTTAGCAACTAAACGGTACTAATAACCACACACAACACGTAATAACCTTAGAAAATAAGGCAACCCCATATCACCTTGGGCACACCTCTATATCATACTTAGAATACCATACTAAATTATGAATAAATGGACTTAAACTCTTGCATATACTCTTCAAGCCTACTATATCACTTCCATATAACTAGCATCACTAACCGAGCAATCATTACTTCTATCTTGATGATCATCCACTGTTCAAACTTAACGTCTAGTGCTAAACATAATTTACAACCCAAACTCACATACTATTCTAACTTGGAAGCTATAAAATAAAGCATCAAGAAGAACTAGTACACTACAACCTCATAATAACCACAATTGATCGTAGTCTTATAGTCTATCTAATTACAGTCTAATAGAACATTCCTCTTTCATATATCTCTACCACTCACCCATCTATACACCTAAAATTCTTTCATAGATCTATAAGTTTCAACTAAACTCCTCGTAACCTCAAGAGAAGCCTAAATTCACAATACTCACCTACCAAATTCTCTCATCAATAGCCTATACTTTTCTAACACAATAACTACCATCAATAACTCCTTTTCTACTTTATGCAAACAACAATTCACCTTAACTAATAGCTCCTTCTCTACCTTCCACTAAACTAACACATAAGGACATATCACCTCACTACTAACTCGACCGCATGCAAAAGTTCATCTATATACATTTGATTAATCTCCACTACCATGTTTCTTTCCACTACACTTCTAAACCCATAGTTCCAACTATAAAAAGGGCCTACCATTTATGAGTCATAAAACTTAAGATCATAACATCCCTCAAATGCAAACTCTATTTAACACTTTGGGTTCATGCTATATTATCTCCTTCCATGAGCATTATCTGGATAAAAAGGGGTTAATAAGAAATCTGAATTCATAACATATTCTGTCTTAACTGTATAACTCATATGGATAAGGACATAAGCTTTCCACTTAAGAAACTTGTAACACACTAGAGAGCTCCTTTAAAGCCCCTTTGTGTGACTTCTGAAGTTATTGATAGTAAATCTGAGAGCATTACCTTAGGAGGAATTGGAACTTGCTAATCATGTTATCTTATGAATAATTAAAAAATGGAGAATTATGGAGTTACGCATAAACCGAGAGGATTTTATGAGAGAACAACTTTATAGGACAACCTAGAATATGAAAGAAAAGAAACTTTTCTTAAATATCTTGTAGCCTCTTAAAGAAAAATATAGACGTCTTTGTACCATTATGCAAGACTTTACTAGACATGTATTAACAAACTTCCTAGGACACTTGAACTCTGGGCTCTGATACAAAGTTTAAAACAACCCGAGACTACCCCCTAGTCGTCACACGGTGCTTAAGACCATAAGTGGTCCCAAGCTAACCCTTGTACTGGCATACTATTAATTAACTAATCTAAGTCTGTATAAAATAACTGAGTTTACTGTTCATAAATATAATCATGAGAAAATCTAAGTAAAATACAATACTGGTATAATTTAACATTCTGATAAAACTGAAGAGCAGAACTGAAATTACATGACTGACTCTGATTAATATCTGTGAATCCTCTACTATACTGACTATAGATAGCTGGGACGTGACCCCAACTACTACTAATCAATACATATAATTAAGAAAGTAAAGTACATAAATAATATCTAACTAAAATCCTCAAAGTAAGAGGACCCATCATCTACTAGCTAAAATATGCAACTATTTGATCGTGACATATTGACTACAACTGAACTGGTACCTACATTATGAGACAATGTAGCACATAGAAATATGTGTGGATAAGTACTTTTTGAATGTACTGAGTATATGGGGGTGAACACACAAGTAAATCAATATCTCAATAATATCATAAATTTGTAAAAGAATGCATGCTAAATTTAGGTAACTCACATAAACTGGAATATCTGAAAACGGAAAATCATAATCATGAATAGCAAGAAATATAACATAAATCTAGTGAGTCATCACATTTAGTTTCTAAAAGCTATATTGGTATTCCGTCTTTAAATCATGTTGTTTAAGAGTTGAAAGACTCACTTTTGTATTTGTAATCTATAAATCTGATATCTCATAGCTAATATTTTTTATAAAACAATATCAGAATAAAGTTGTGAGCCTTTACACTTTGTTTCTAAGAGCATTTCTATTAGGATTATTCTGTTCTAAAATTTGTAGTTTGTAGTCTGTAGGGAGGTTTTTCTGACAAACATACACTATGTGAGCTATCATAGTGTCCAACGTCTAGTTCCTTAATGGGAAAATCTCATGTTGGGGAGAGGTGGCATACTCTTGCCAAAGAGTATAACCTAATATAGGTGATCACATCTTTATGTGTCATCCATATAGAAATGGGAATAATATGATAATATGTACCTACGTTGGCTCGTAGTTCTGAGGCATGTAAACATACCCAACTCGGTGCTAAATACTACTCCCTTTAATATGTATGCTCATTCTGTTGGAAATCCACTTTAAAACTAGTATAAAGGTTTATAATGAAAACAAATTATGAATTTATTTACTGTAGACTGTAGCTAAATCTGTAAAGTGGATTCCATATCAAAGCTGAGATCTAAAGATCAAATCTTTGTTCAAAATCTGAATATAACAAGTAATGTGATGCTTAAAAGCATAATTTCTTAAAATAACAATATTCAAACTAGGGCTAATAACAAATTCATCTATTTCATGTCAAATCATCATAAAACTCAGGCTAAGTAATGAAAATATTGATAATTTAAGTCTAAATCTGGAAATTTCTGTAATACGCATGAAAATATGAAAGTAGACATGCAATTCAACATATAATTCACTTGAAATCTCATAATCTTGCAAATAGCAATATTGGGTATAAACCCTAATTCAAAAATTATATAAATTCATATAAAATTTAATTCAAAAACTAATTTTGGGCACAAGGTTGAAAGGGTTGTCCTTGTTAAAAAACTCCACATACCTTAATTGATGAAATTAATGAAGACACTTGACTTTGAATCTCTATTTGTGCTCTTGAAGATTGTTTCTTGAAGATCCTGAATTGGAAACCTTGAATTTTGAATTATCATAGAAAAAGAATGGTGGAATTTGGATTTCTTGGGGATTAAGATTTGAATGTTCTAGGGTTTCTTGGAGAGAAATTATGTGAAAAACATGCATAATATGCTTAGAATAGGCTAGATTCTGTGTTTTACACGATTTGGGGCTTGGGGAAAAGACTAGATTGCCCTTTAAGATTTAACTCAAAACTGAAAAATCCCAATTTGTCAAACCACCGCGACACGACTCTATTGCGGTGGCCCACTGAAAAAAGGGACAATTGCCCTTTTGCGCTCTGGCGCGACGCGGCATAATCGCATTGCATTACTGGAAAAGGAAAAGTGCCAGTTTACACTCCATCGTGATGTGGTACCTGTCCAATTAAGGATTTAGAAGAGATACAGACAAATCACGACGAGTTAATGGAAAGGGACGAACAAGAACTGGAGCTTCACCGTGACGTGGGCTAATCGCAGTGCTCCACTTAAATTTAGAGAATTGTGATTCTGCCCTCTACCGCGATGCGGTGCTTATCATGGTTCTACACTGCTTTCACTAAAATCACCATAACTTCTCAACTGTATATCGGATTAAGGAGAAATTGGTATAGATGGAAAGCTAATCCAATTATCTACCATTTGGTGGGTCTAGAGCTGGAAAATTCTACACTTATCAAGAGTTATACATTTTTAAAGTTGACCTTTGACACACTAGGAGCTAAATGAGACTAAGAAAAGTACGGGGTATTACACCAATGCCTTAACTCAATTCATCATACAATCCAGTTTAGCGTAATCAAGACCTTCACAAACTATTCACATATCATTAGGAATTTTACACCACATTCTCACCATACTTTAGTTCAACACATAATTAAAGTTCATATTCATGTATATAGACTTTAAGCCCTCATTAACCATCAAACCAACATGATCATCGATTTCACAATACATGGCTCATAATACCTTTACAATATAATTTAACAACTATTCATACTTATTGGAATATTTCCCTAGTTCAAAACATGACCAATATAAGACTAGACACTTAGACATTTTCACAAACACCTTGTGTGCATGTCTTTACCAAGGCTATTTTCATGGTAGAAATCATCAAGATTAGAGTTATCAAGACCCATATGTTATACCATATACAAAATTCACCCACATGTGTAAATCATCATCCATAACATGTATAAAAATAAGTCTAAGCGAAAGTCAACATTATTCATCATTAGGCAACAATACTCTTTCATTTGATTTAAAAATCTCCATGTACGCTCACTGATTCAAGTGTAAAATACATGGTATTACAGTTATTTATCAAGGGTAAAAGTTACATGCCTTAGACAACTTGATTTACCAAGAGTCCTGACTTCACTTTGCCTCTTGAAGATCACCCTTGAAACCCTACCCTCTAATTCTTCAAAAATGAGTTTGAGAGAGTATCTAGGGTGTTAATCCCTCAAAATGGATGTTTAGGAGGCTACAAACACTTATATAGTTAGGGGACTCAGGGTTCTGGGTGTAGGAAATATCCAGAAGGTCCTCAACTTAAAGCTGGAAAATGAGCGCGTGTAAGGGTACGACTCACTCAAGAAATCATACCCTAGGGTACGAGTGGTACCCTAACTCATAACCTAGGCTTCTCCTAGGTCACCTACAATAGTTAGGGTACGACTACACACCATTGAGTCATATCCAAAGGGAATGACTCATGCCCTCACTCGTACACTCCACCCATACAAAAAATAGTCCACTCCAAGTTAAGACCTCACTATATACAATTGGTCTTGGTATGACTCGTACCTTAAGGTATGATTGGTTGGAGTCTCACTCGTACCTAGGAAAGAGAGTAACCCTCATTATGCTGCCTAGGGTATGATAGGGGAGGGAGAGAAGGATATAACTCATATCCAAGGTTATGGCTCATACCTATAGTCGTACCTTGCTCAGTGACATCCAATGAAGAAATTCTCCTCATGGTTCAAAGCCTAGGTGTTTCAATACTCATCCACTTGGATCATTCGTCTGTGAATTATGGGTAAGGCAATCATAAACACAATTGGTAACATTATCACACATCAAACTATCCTTTAGAAAAATTTAGAACAAAGCATACCACACGAATGCAACATACATTGATTCTTAGATCGAGGAATACCGGTAATGAAATCAATATTAATTGCCTCCCACATCCATTTGGGTAATGGAATCTCTTGATACAAGCCCCCGAGCCTCATGTGCTCAACTTTCACTTGTTGACACACTATACATTTGGCGACATAACTAGCCATATCTCATTTCAAATTATCCCACCAATAAAACTCTTTAAGATTATGATACATCTTGGTGGAACTGGGGTGAATAGCATAACAAGATTCATGAGCCTCTGCCATGACCCTTTCCCTCAATCCATTAACTTTGAGAACACATAGTCTATTATGGTATCTCAAGATATCATCACCACCAATAACAAAGTCCATAACTTTATGTTGACCCACATTACTCTTGATCTTCATTAAGTCGGGGTTCAATACCTGTTTTTCCTTTATCTCAACAACAATAGACAACTGAGAAATCAGATGCAAAAATACACCACCATCCTCAGAGTACACAAGTCAAACTCCAAGATTATCTAAACAGTTAATATCCTTCACTAATTCCCGCTTGTCCTAATCCACGTGGGCTAAACTTCCCATAGATAATCTACTAAGAGCATCAGTGACTATATTAGATTTATCGAGCTCATAATGAAGTCTCATATCATAGTCTTTCAATAACTCAAACCACCTCTTTTGATGGAGATTCAACTCATTTTGAGTAAACACATACTACAAACTCTTATGATTGGAAAAGATATCAATATGAACCCCATAAAGATAATGTCGCTAAATCTTTAACGCAAAAACCATGGCTAACAACTCTAAGTCTTGAGTAGGGTAGTTCTCCTCATGAACATTCAATTGCCTAGAAGCATAGGTCACCACCCTACCATGTTGCATCAATACGCAACTGATACCAACCTGAGATGCATAACAATATACCATAAAACCATCATTACCTTCGAGCAAGGTCAAAACTGAAGCCTAAGTTAATTTAGTTTTCAACTTCTCAAAACTACCCTTACAGGCATCCGACCACAAGAACTTGACCTTTTTTGGGTCAACTTGGTCAATGGGGCTGCTATAGTAAAAAAAATCTCTACAAATCTTCTTTAGTAATCGGCTAGACCCAAGAAGCTCCAAATGTCGGTAAGAGTCGTAGCTCTAGGCAACTTCTTAATTGACGCACACTTTTAGAGATCAACCATGATCCCTTCACTAGAGATAACATTACCAAGAAAAACTATGAATTTCAACCAAAACTCGCACTTGGAGAACTTGGCATACAAACTATGATCCTTCAAAGTTTACAACACAGAACGGAGGTGATCGACATTATCCGCCTTACTCTTAGAATAGATTAAGATGTCATTAATGATGACAATAACAAATATGTCTAAGAACGAATGGATGACCCTATTCATCAAATCCATGAATGTCCTTGGGGCATTAGTTAACCCAAAATACATGACAAAAAACTCATAGTGACCATATCGGGTTCTAAAGAAAGTCTTAGGGATATTTGCATCCCTAAATTTAAGCTGATGATAACTCGATCTAAGATAAATCTTAGAGAAACACTTCATACCCTAAAGTTGATCAAACAAATCATCTATCCTAGGAAGAGGATATTTATTCTTTATAGTTACTTTGTTCAACTGATGATAATCAATGCACATATGAAGGAAACTACCCTTCTTGTGCATAAACAACGTGGGACAACCCCAAGGAGATACACTAGGATGGATAAAAACTTTATGTAAGAGGTCCTTCAATTTCTCCTTACTCTCCATTAGCTCTATCAAGGTCATTATATAAGGAGGGATAGAAATCAAACGAGCGTCCGAAACAAGATAAATCCCAAAATCAATTTCCTTATCGGGAGGTATACCGAGAAGATTATTAGCAAATACCACAAAAAACTAATTAACCACGGGAATGGAATCTAGAGAAAGCTCTTTTGAGTTAGAATCTTTAACTCAGACCAAATAATACAAACTCTTTTTGGTCTTTGAGATAAGAAATAAACCTTCCCTTAGGCACTAAGGAACCACTTTCCCATACAATGACCGACTTATTAAGGAATTTGAATATGACCCTACGGGTCTGACAATCTAAGGAAGCATAACACGAATACAACCAATCTATCCCCAAAATGATATCAAAATTGACCATGTCCAACTCTATCAAGTCTACAAGAGTATCTCTACCATCAATAGATACCACATACACCCTATAGACTCTCTTAACAACCATAAAGTCTCCTATAGGGGTAGAAATATAAAAAGGAACCAATAGATTCTCGAGACCATAATCAAGATGCAGAGCCACATACGGGGTCACATAAGAAAGTCTATACCCTATACCAAGCAAACAATATATATCATGGGAGAAAAATCTCAACATACTCATGACAAAATCGGGAGACGCCTCAGACATATGTCGAGTAGCAAATGCATACAAGTGGTTACGACCAGTGCCAGTGCAAAAAATAGAAGTAGAAACAGACATGGAACCCTTTGGTATGAGAGCAGGTAGAGTAGTAATCGGGGCACTGTTGGCCCAAGAAGCTGCTAGTAAGGGGCACTAACGCTGCATGCGCCTGATCTAACAACAACTAAAATATTTGTTTCTCCTCTCCTCACATATACCATGATGACTCTGACCACAAAATTTGCAAGGAGGGTGGGGTGGAGTCTACTGAGCACCACTAGCCTAGAATTGGGCACCTTATGCCCAGAACCCACCACTAAACTGAGATCGACGACCACCTGATGACTTAAGGTAAAGAGAGTGAACACTATCCGAAGAGAAAGAATTCGGACTCCTCCAATTCTTTCGTGTCCACTTGCCACAATCTCTACCACTCTACTCAGGTGGCCTAAATGTTTTTTCTTGACTTTCACTAATCTCAACTTGCGTCTTTTTCTTCTTTTCCACTTGTTGAATATACACAATAAACCTAGAAATATCCATGTTTTCAGTTAATAAGACCATCTTTCTCTCAAGGACTAACTCACAAAAAAATCCCGAAATAAACATACGCATCCTAGCCCTCATGTTAGAAACCATCTCGGGGGAATACCTTGACAATTGATGGAATTTCAAGGCATACTCTTGAATGGACATCCTACCTTACTTCAAGTTCATAAACTCCTCTTCTTTCGCTTCCCTCAACTCTTGAGGAAAGAAGCGGTCTAAGAAAGCCTTGGAGAAATCCTCCTACATAAAGAGACTAGTATCAATACCTCTAGACAACTCCCACCCTTTGTACCATTGGTATGATACATCCTTCTTTTGGTAGGAATAAAACTTAATGACCTCAACCTCCAAAATATGCATGATTCAGAAGATCTTCTCTATTTCATCAATGAAGCCTTGGGGATTCTCTTTAACCTTCACACCTGTAAACATAAGAGGGCTCAACCTCTTGAATTGGAAAATTTTTATGGCCTCAAAAAAATTAGTAGTTAGAGTACCACACTCTGTTTAAGAGGCTACCAATAAGGTCAAGAGATTGATCGAGCAACGACACTCGACATTAGTAGTATCCCCTTAGGGTGATAGAATAGGAGGGTCGCACTCATAGTCAGGGTTGGTGGGGACAGGTTGAACTCCACCAAGATGGTCAGATACACAGCCCTAGCCCGGGTTTGAACTCTAGAAGTTTGATGAGTTTTATCCCTAGGGCCCTTAGTCGGGGTAGAAGTTTTTTCCTGAACCTCAGATCTCCTTAAACGCATGATCTGAAAGATAGCAAATGGAAATTAGAGAAACCAAAGACCTTAGACTCTATAGATTGAGATTGAAACAAAAGAAAGGGAAATATTTCCTAAAATGTCTCATAGCCTCTCTTTTATAAGTGTGGCATGCTTCACACCCATAAAAGAGACTCTACTTGACAAGATATTTTGGATACCCAATTGACCATGAACCTAGGCTCTAATACCAACTTAACACAACCCAAAATTGGGCTATGATATATGGGAACCTCAAGCCCACATGAACCGGAGTCACCCCGATAACCCAACCTAATCATCACATCAATCATCAGGGTCGGGTGAATCCCGACCATATCATAAGATAGCGGAAAACATACTACAAGTCATAGCTTAAACATGTCTAATCACTTTATTAGATTCATCAGAGTAACCAATATACCCAAGTCTACATTCATCCATAATACCTCTATCAAAACCGATGATTAGAATGTATATGTTAGGACAAGACCCCAAAAATAGCTAAACCAAGTCAAAATAAGACTAAGTCTAAAGATAGGAGACCAAGAATGAATGTCTTCCGAAGTAAGGAAGCTCACACTCCAAAGTTAATGCACGAACCACCTCAATCACCTAATCACTGCACAAAATGAGAAAATGATGCTCCAGTCCCTATATCGTTTGGGGACATAGAATCCGGAGATGGTTAGTTGTTAGAGCGCTAGCATGTACCTCAAGAATAAGGATTAAATAGTACTATCAATCAATAATTCAATATACCATATTCACCCATCTCCATGACCTTTTCCATACATGTAGGTACATCATTTTCCAAAGAAGTCAACAAGCCTTAGCAGTATTCTCAAAGCACACAATCATGAGATATAAAATGGAGGACTCCGACCTTCCATACTTAGATTTAAACAATTCTCATTAAGAATGGGACTTCAACCACATTCACATATTACTTAGAAGAAAGACTTTAACCATGTATAAACTCATTAAGGCAGGGACTCTAACCACATACACATCCATTTAAATAAGGTACTCTAACCACACACGCATATTCATTTAGGAAAGGGACTTTAACCATACACATATTCATTTAGGTAAGAGACTCTAACCACACACACACATTATTTATTTAGGCAAGGGACTCTAACCACATGCCCACATATTTTGAAAGAGACTCTAACCTCATGCCGTATTAGATAGAGGACTCTAACCCAAGCCATTTCATTTAGAGAGGCACTTCAACCTCAATAGATCTCATTGTACAAAGGGACTTTAACCACAAGTGATTTTATTTGGCACGGGACTTTAACCTCAAGCTCTTTCATTAGGTAGGGGACTTTAACCTCAAGCCCTTTCAACTATGACTAGTTGACATTAGGACTCCAACCCTTTATCCATACAACATTATCTATTTAATTCACACTACAGTACTTTAACCTATTTAGATAATTCAACACTATACATGACCACATGGTCCTCATGGGAGCCTTCATTGCATAACCATTTAAATAGGCTAATGCCTTAACTTCATTCATCACACAATCTAGTTTAGGTTTATCAAAACCTTCAAAAACCATTCACATATCATTATCAATCTTATACCACATTCTCACCATGCTTTTGTTCAACACACAATTCAAGTTCATATTCATGTATAGAGACTTTAACACTTTATTAACCATCAATAAAAATGGTCATAAATTTCATAATACATGGAACATAATACCTTTATAATATCATTTAACAACTATTCATACTTATTAGGCTATTTCCCTTGTTCAAAACATCATAAATATATGACTAGACAATTCACCTAGAGATTTTCACAAACACCTTGTATGCGTGCCTTTACCTAGGCCATTTTCATGGTAGAAATCATCAAGATTAGAATAAATTAAAAACCACATGGTATACCACATAAAAATGCACCCACATGTGAAAATAATCATCCATAACATCAATAAACACAAGTCTAAGTAAAAGCCAACATTATTCATCATTAGGCAACAAAAACCTTTTCATTTGATATCAAAATCACCATGTAGACTTACTAATTCAAGTGTAAAATACATGGGTTTAGAGTTATTTATCAAGAAAATATTTACATACCTTAGAAAACTTGATTTACCAAGAGTTTTGACTTTACTTTTCCTCTTGAAGATCACCCTTGAAACCCTAGCCTCTAATTCTTCACAAATGAGTTTGAGAGAGTTTTAATTGTGTTTGATCAATTAAAATGGATATTTAGGAGGATAAAAACACTTATATATTTAGGGGACTTAGGGATTTAGGTGTACAAAATGTCCATAAAGTCCTTAACTAAAAGCTGGAAAATGAGCTCGTGTAAGGGTACGACTCACATAAGGAAAAGTACCCTAGGGTACAAGTGGTACCCTAACTCGTACCCTAGGCTCCTCCTAGGTCACCTACACAGGTTAGGGTATGACTACACACCATTGAGTCATATATAAAGAATTCGACTTATGCCCTCACTCGTACACTCCATCCGTAGAAAAAATAGTCCACTCCAAGTTAAGACCTCACTCTATACGATTGGTCTTGGTATGACTTGTATAATAAGGTACGATTGATTGGAGGATAACTCATACCTATAACAGTGAGTGAAACTCACCACACGACCTAAGGTATGGGAGGGGAGGGAGAGAAGGATACGGCTCGTATCCAAGGGGTACGACTCATACCCCTAGTCGTACCTTGTTCAGTGAAATCCAAAGAAGAAATTCTCCTCATGATTCAATGCCTAGGTGTTTTAGGCAACTTAAACCAATTTCTCGTCTGAAGACTCAAGATAAACTCTGAAAACCCAATTCAACCATGCTTATAACCTAAAGTTGATATTTCATAGCAAATGGAACTGATTAAAATTTCATCCGAGGCTTGAATCTTGAAAAGTTGACTAAGGTCAACTATAACAACTTAAAAAGCTTCTAAATATCAAGAAGTCAACTTTTACTCCGGAGAAATCTTTACTTTATACATAAGATATTTGAAAAAGATCATTTTATTCTATTCAATTTGTAAGAGAGTTACAGATCTCATTTCTAATTTTATTGGCTTTTCAAAATTTAGACCGTCATTAAGTTATATTTTACTGTGGTAAAATAAGGTTTTTATGATAACTTGAAGTATTAATTTCCTTATTCAAGTCATAATCATCTCTTTAGGGACACGGCGACCACAATTAGTTAAGATCTAAATTCTAAAAACTTGAAGACACCTTGCATCATTTTATCCAATAATCATTTTACATGATATATAACTTAGGTTTTGGTTTATTTCTTATCATCAGAACCAGTGGTATTTCACTAAGGAGAAAGAGAAAAATACTGAATATTTTGTTTCTATTAGGTTAATGAGTAACACTTAAAAAGAAAGAATGAAAGTTGAAATGGAAATCATCTCCAAAGGTACAATCAAAACATCTTCACCAACCCCACATGACCTTCACCATTACCAAATTTTATTTATTGATCAAATTACTCCTAATCTTTTGATGCCCCTTGTTTTTTTCTATCCATCAGACAATAACTTCACCAACATACACAGATCAGACAAACTTAAGAAATCTCTATCACATGTCTTGACCATAGCTACCCACTTAGCGGTATTCTAGTGGTTAAATACCATGTCAACTACTACAACGAGGGAATTCTATATGTCGAAGTGATAGCCAAAAGTGTTGGGAAAGACAGAGGCACTATAAAAGAGCCCGGCAGGGTAGCAACGAAAGAATACCCAAGTCTAAACTTTCTCTTCTAATTTGAACTAAGAGGAGACAAGAAAACCAAGAAAAATAAAGTAATACAGTAGAAAATAAATTACCAAACAAATACAATAGGGAAAGAATAAAGGAAATCACACAAGACACCAAATTTATGTGGAAAACCCTTAGGTGTGAAGAATAAAAACCACAGGACCAAACCTCTACTATAATCATGAAATAGTTACAATATTATTATCCAAAATGGCCACAAAAAAGTGCCAAACAATAAGAAACAATACATAAATCACAACACCAAACACTAGAGAAATAAAGGAGTGAAAGCACCAAAAATGCAGCTACTATTCGGGAATGAAGAACAGAAGATACAGGCCACTAAATCAAGCTCCATTGGTTCCTAACCAAAGATTGAGATGAGAGGAACAAGAAGTCTAAAAATAAGCTCAATTGGACAGGAAATGAAGTGGGAATCCTATTTTGAAGTTGACAGTTGTGGCTGGAATTTTGGTGCAAAAATTAGCTTTGTTTTTCTATCTTTGGCAGCTGAAAACTCTCTTTTTGTGATGGTTGATAAGACCTAAAAAGATCAATATATATTCCCCATAGGAATGGGCCTATAGGCCAAAGTGGGTTGGTCCAAATTGGGCTTCATTAATCCATATAGGAAGGGAAAAAGACCCAATAACCCATCAATTCTCCTCCTCCCAACTATGTGGAGGAGACTGCTATCACGGCGATCATGCAACAATCTTCAAACTTCCCTCTTGGTAAAGCTTTAGTCATCATGTAGGAACCATTATCATCCGTATGATTCTTCTCAGGTTCAAGCAACTTAGAATCCAACACATCCCGAATCCAATGGTATCTCACATTAATGTGTTTAGACCGACCATGAAATGTAGAATTCTTGCCAAGATGTATGGCACTTTGACTGTCACAATGAAACACATACCTCTCTTGGGCACAAACAAGTTCCCCCAAGAATCTTTTCATCCAAAGGAATTCTTTATAAGCTTCAACGACATCAATAAGCTCATCTTATGTAGTAGATAGAGCAATACATTTTTACAACCTAGATTGCCAAGACACAGTCCCCCTGTAAAAGTAACCAAATACCCTGAAGTAGACTTGCAGTATCAACATCACTGGCCATATCTGAATCAGTATAACCACAAGGAATAGGCTTCCCTGTACCAAAACACAAACTCAGAATAGAAGTGCCACAAAGATATCTCATAATCCACTTCACAACATTCCAATGTTCTCTTCCTAGATTAGAAAGAAAACAACTAACAACACAAAAAACATGAGCAATATCCGATCTTGTACAAATCATTGCATACATCAAACTGCCAACAACTGAAGCATAAGTAACTTTTTTCATATCTTTCTTCTCATCATCACTGGAAGGACACTGCTTAGTGCTCAACTTGAAGTGCATAGATAAAGGTGTACTGACAACCTTAGCCTTGTCTATGTTAAACCTTTGAAGTACTTTCTAAATATACTTCTCTTCTAATAACCACAACTTCTTGGACTTTCTGTCACGGATAATCTGCATGCTAAGAATCTTCTTTGCTGGTCCTAAGTCTTTCATAGAAAAAGACTTACTCAACTTTTTCTCAACTTTTGAATCCTACAAGCATTATGGACAACAACAAGCATATCATCAATATAAAGTAACATAATAATAAAGTCTCCATCAAAGAATTTTTGCACAAAAACACAATGGTCTGAAGTAGTCTTCTTGAAGCCTTACTGACTCATAAAGGAACCAAACTTCCTGTACCATTGCCTAGGAGCTTGTTTCAAACTAAACAATCTCTTCTTCAATTTGAAAATATAATTCTTTTTTCCCTTGACTTCAAAACCTTCAGGTTGCTCCATATAAATTTCTTCATCTAAGTCACCATGGAGAAAAGAAGTTTTAATATCCATTTTCTTAGCCTCTAAATCTAGACTTGCAGCTAAGCCTAGAACCACATGAATGGATGACATCTTCATAACTGGAGAGAATATCTCATCAAAATCAACTTCCTATTTTTGGTTAAATCCCTTCACAACTAATCTAGACTTGTACCGTGGAACTGGGTTACCATCTCTATGCTTAACCTAAAAAACCCACCTAAAAATCGAAGCTTTTCTGTCTGTAGGCAGCTTAACAAAATCAATGGTATGATTATCATGCAAAGATTTCATTTCATCTTCCATAGCATTTAACCACATTTCTTTTTCTTCACTTTCCATGGACTCATCAATACTCTCAGGTTCTCTCTCGTCAGTCAAGAGTACATACTCATTAGGAGAATAATTAGATGAAGGTATTCTCTCTCTAGTTGATCATCTAAGAGAACTCTCTAGAATATCAACAACTAGTTGCTGATCAACCATATCAACTTACACTAGAGCATCAACAACATCATGCTGGTCATTCTAAACATGATCATCATCTTCATTATCAACTTGATTTTTATCATCATGAAGATTTTCTTTGGGAGATGTAGTCAAAGGAACTGGATCAACATCAACTATACTCTCACTACTCTGAGAATCAACCTTCTCATATTTGTTAAAATCTTCAATTGTTTGGTCTTCAAAGAACACAACATCACGACTTATAACAAGTTTCTTCTCAACTAGATCATAGAAGTGATAGCCAAATTCATCTTGACCATAACCAATAAAGATACACTGCCTAGTTTTAACATCCAACTTTGACCTTACATCCTTAGGAACATACACAAAAGCTTTACACCCAAAGACTCTAAGATGATTATAAGAAACATTCTTACCAGACCAAACTCTGTCAGGGACATCAACATCCAAAGCAACAGTAGGAGATAAATTGATTACATAAGCAACAACATTAAGTACTTCTTCCCAAAAAAAAATCTGGCAGCTTAGCATCTGAAAGCATACATATAACCCTGTCAACTAGAGTTCAGTTCATCCTCTCTGCTAAATAACTCAACTGAGGAGTTTTTGGATGAGATTTTTGATGCAGAATACCCTACTCCCTGCAATATCTATCAAAAGGACCACTATACTCACCATTATTATCTGAATAAATGCATTTCAATTTCTTCCCTGTCCGTCTCTCAACCAAGGCCTGAAAATGTTTGAACTCATCAAGTACTTGATCCTTGAAATTTAAAAGAAATAACCAGATTTTATGAGAATAATCATCAATAAAAGTCACAAAGTAAAGTGCACCACCATGAGACCTTACTTTAAAAGGACCACACAAATAAGAATGCACCAACTCTAGGAAATTAAGCTTTCTTGAAGGCAAATGACTCTGAAAAGAAACTCTTTTCTGTTTACCGGCTAAGCAATGAATACACTTCTTTAACTTTTCTTGTTTCACTCCAGAAAGCAATTTTTTCTTAGCCAAACTATCAATTCCCTTCTTGCTCATATGACTCAACCTTTTATGCCACAACTCTGATGAAGTATCATTCTCCACCATGTTTATCAAGTCTCTAGAAGTAGATCCCTAAAATATGTATAAGTTAGACAACTTATCACCCCGATCCACAATCATCAAAACTCTAGTAAGCTTCCACTGGCTAGAACCAAGGGTGTTAACATAACCCTCATCATCAAGGTTCCCTATAGAAATCAAATTCAAGAGAATATTTGGAGCATGCTTGACATTATTGAGAACTAGTTTGGAACCATTGTTACTTTCCAAACAAACAGTGCTAATGCCAAGTACTTTAACTTCATCATTATTGCCCATTTTCAACATTTCAAAATTACCTGGAGTATAAGAAGAAAGTAATTCCTTCTTTGGCATAACATGAGAAGTAGCACCTGAATCCACAAATCATCTAGACTCATCACGAACAATATTGATCGCATTCTCATGGCAAGCAATAAGAAGATCATCATTAGCAACAACTGCAACATGATTTTCATTATCGCCTTCGTTTCTTTGTTGTCTCATATCTCTCTTATGCTTGTAATAATATTTTATGATATGCCCTTTTTTGTTGTAATAGTCACATGTAACATTCTTCAATTTGGACTACTTGCTTCTAGTTTTATCTTTATCATTCAAACCTCTGGACTTCTTTCTCCCCCTCTCTTCAGTAACTAAAACATTACAGTGTGAAGATAAAGAAGATGAGGCCTGAGATCTTCTTCTCATCTCTTCATTCAAGACACCAATCTTAACATATTCCATAGTTATAACACCACCATGAGCAGAATTAGTCAAATAAACTCAAAGAGTCTCCCAAGAGTCTGGCAGAGTATTAAGAAGCCAAAGTCCCTGAATTTCTTCATCGTACTTTACACCCATTTTGGACAGCAGGTCAAGGATACCTTAAAAATCATTTATATGATCAGAAATAGGACTGCCCTCTTTATACCTGATATTCATTAATTACTTAAACAGGAACAACTTGTTATTGCTAGTCTTCGAAGCATAAAGTGTCTCGAGCTTGTCCCACAAACTTCTAGCATGCGTCTCATTCATAATATGATTTCTAACATTATATTCAACCCATTGTATGATATAAACAGAAACCTGTAGTTGCTCAAATTCCCAATCCTCATTTGTCATGGATTGAGGTTTAGTAGACGCAAACACAGGTAGATGTATTTTCTTGACAAATAGAAGATCTTTCATCTTGCCTTTCTATGTATGATAGTTACTACCATTTAAACACACCATATTTCTCATATTTTCCTCTATCATTCAAATGAACAATCAATAACAACCAATACTATCATACCACTTTATTGGGAAAGACAAGGGCACTATAAAAGAGCCCGACAGGGTAGTAGCAGAAGAATACCCAAGTCTAAACTTTCCCTTCCGATTTGAACTAAGAGGAAAAAAGAAAACTAAGAAAAACAATTTAATATGAAATAAAATGAATTACCACACAACTACAATAGGGCAAGGATAATGGCAATCACACAAGACACCAAATTTATATGAAAAACCCTTTGGTGTGAAGAGTAAAAACCATGGGACCAAACTTCCACTATAATAACCAAATAGTTACAATATTGTTCTCCAAAATGGCCACAAAAAAGTGCTAAATAACAAGAAATAATACACAAACCACAACACTAAACACTAGAGAAATAAAGGAGTGAAAGCACAAAAAACATAGCTACTATTTGGAAATGAATAATAGGATATACAGGCTACCAAATCAAGCTCCATCAGTTCCTAATAAAATATTGAGATGAGAGGAACAAGAATTCTAAAAATCAGCTCAATCAGACAAGAAATAAAGCGGGAATCGCAATTTAAAGTTGACAGCTGTGGTTGAAATTTAGGTACGAAAATCAGCTTTGTTTTTCTCTCTTTGGCTGCTGAAAATTCTATTTTTATGATGGTGAATAATACCTAAAAATATCAATATATATTCCACATAGTAATGGGCCTATGGGCAAAAGTGGGTTGGTTCAAATTGGGCTTCATTTATCCACATAGAAAGGGAAAAATACCCAATAACCCAACAAAAAGAATTTGCTCAGAGTTCCTTCTTGATCTAGTTCCTAATGAACTTTACAAGTTTATCCCCTTAGATTTACATGATGTTAAAGATTTTTGCTTACTAGTCCAAGCAAACTTTTTTCAGTGTGGAGGAATGGCTATTGGTATAGCCATTTCTCATAACATAGCTGATGCATTGTCAACTTTCATGTTTATCAATAGTCGGGGAGCTATTGCAAGAGGATATAGTGACATTCCTTGTCTAAGATTTGATTCTCCCATACTATTTCTACCAAGAGATACATCAGATTTGAAATGAAGCATCACAATTGGAAAAGACAACATTTTGACTAAAAGGTTTGTATTCTCTGCCTCTAAAATAGCAGCACTTAGAGATAAGTATACTGAAAAGGACAACGAAATTATGATACCTCCGTCGAGGATTGAAGCTTTATCAGCTTTCTTGTGGACCCATTTGATAGCAAGTATTCATGCTAAAAGGGATGAAACCAATATGTATGGCATTGTCCATACAGTGAACTTACACACCAGAAGTAATCCTTCATTGCCTGAATCTCTATTCGGGAATATAATGTACGTAGTTGTTATAGTACCAGCTACGGATAATAATAGTACTAATGAGGAACAAGATTTTGAGCTAGTAAAAAAAGTGAGAGAAAGTATAAAGAACATAAATCGTGAATTTGTTCCAAATCTCCGGAAGAATGATCAAAAACACTTGAGTTCTTTCAAGGAGAAAGTAAATGAGAAGAGAAAAGGTGAGCTAGTCTTGCTCAACTTCACTAGTTTGTGTAGGATGCGTCTCTACAAAGCTGATTTTGGTTGGGGAAAACCGATATGGGTGGGATCATCTAATCTTGTCCTAAAAAATGTCCTTGGTTTTCTAGACATAAAATCAGGTAACGGTATAGAAGCCTGGGTAAATCTCTAAGAAGAAGACATGGCTACATTTAAAGTTGACAAGGAATTGCTTTCTTGGTGTAGTGACTGATCATAGAATTTGGTGGATTTCTATAATTCCTAATAAGATAGTATGGTAGTATATAAACATTTACAGAGACAGCTGATTTAAGTCTCTTGATATGTTATATTATTGGAAGTTTGTTTCTTCTATTCTTTTTTTTTCGACCCCATTAATCATCTTACATATATAAAGAGAGACTCTAAAATGCTATAAGGATGCAAAAACTGTTAGGAAAATAGTATACATAGCGGAAGCATATCAAAATCATACTGCTTACATGAATTATTAATAATAAATATAAACATGTAGTTCACATGATGTGTGCTTAAAATTAAACAAGAAATACCTCTTAAAATGTGGAAGATATCTTGAAGAAAGTTTATCTCCTATTCTGTGGTCTTCTACAGTAATTCCAATTTCACAGTTGAACTCTCTCAATACTTGGGTTGTCAGGTATTGAATAAAAAACTGAATTGAATTTTTAGGCCAGTGGAATCTCTATTTTTAGAGATGTTTGCCCAATCCAATTCCAATTTTGGAACTAAGAAAACAGGCGCGTGTTTTTTTCCTTGAATAGAAAACATTATGTGTTCCTCCTCTCCCCCTAAAAATAGGATTTCGAGTTCTAGTATAATATGAAAAATGTAGGTACCAAAAAATTAATTATTGAGGCTCCCTATTATGAAAATTATTCAAAACTTTGATTTAAATTATTCTAAGCATAATTACTTGAATATCATTCTCCTAAAAATTCATAATTGGAGTCCTCTAATTTTATCAAAATTTTTCATTAAACATTTTTTATATATATATATATTTTAAGTTTACACAAAATGTATTCTTTTCCTGTTTCAATGAAACCGTCTGGCTGCCGTATAAAATGCTCTCATCAAGATTTCCATTAAGAAAATTTTTCTTGAGATCCATTTATTAAATATCATAATCATCATGAGCAGTAATGGATAAGAGAATTCAAATAGACTTATGCATGGCTACTGGCGAAAAGGTTTCCTCGTAATCGAACACTTCTTTTTGAGTAAACTTTTTTTGTGATAATCCTAGATTTGAAAGTTTGCACTTTTCCATCTACTCCTCTCTTTTTCTTATAGATCCATCTACATCTAATGGATTGAACTCCATCAATAGGCGGTTCTACAAGATCCCATTCTTTATTCGAGTACTGTTGGGTTCAGTTGGTATGAATGGAAAATGGAGGGACACAACCCTTCAAGAAAAAGACACACTATTTCGAAAAAATAGTGAACGTTCGGTCAGTTATGACTGTTCATAAAGGTCTTGTTGTTTCAGAATGGACAGACATGACTATTTTGAAATGATACACCTTTCCGATGAATTATGCCTTCTTTCTGAAGAGGCACTTCATGTCTATAGAACCTGCATATTTTTCACATGTTCAGTATGAAAATTTCTGCATAGATAAAACATTTCTCTTGCTTCTAAAAAAATCCGTGTGATCATCTCCCGTTGAGAGAGTTCGAAGAAAACCAGAAAGTTTGAGGTACCACTACATTCTGGTTGTGAATCAATTTTATCCTGGGAGGAAAATTCTGCAACCTTAGGTACTTAAGGAGAATTATTTCCTTAAGGACACTCCGTGAATTCGGAGGACTTGGCTTATCCTTCTTCATCTTTTTTTTCTTTAAAATAAAATAACACAATTCTTTGATAGTTCATATTGAACTTGTGTTGAAAAATTTCATAAGTGTTCTTGACTTAATCTTGAGCTTGTGTTGATGTTGTTTGGACATAATACAGATTGTGTACCCGAAACAACAATCTTAGGGAAATAATTAGATAATAAATTTTTTTTTTTGCTTGTTTGGTGAAATTTTCTTTTCACTAAAGTTTTTTTTCATAATCTGTAATTTTTGATTTCTGGAGATTAAAGCTTTAAGCTTTCTACTCCATTTGAATTTAACAAGTGATTTGAAAAAATAAAATCTTCATCACAAGTTAATGGTCATTCGGTTAACGATTAAAAGACATAAAAACTTCATCGTTAAACTAAAAATAAGTAGTGTTTATAAGTTGCTACGAACTTGTAATAACTATAATTTTACACTAAAGTTGACTTTCTTTTTATGACAGGGAAAAATGACTACAGACGGTTATGTTGAAGGTGTGACAAGTCTGGCAGCAACAAGTGTTGCCACAACCAGTCACACAAATGTACCACCCGCTATGGCACTAGTAAAAAAACCTGAAAAATTTTCTGTAGTTAATTTCAAGAGGTGGCAATAAAAGATGTTCTTCTATTTAACAACCTTCTGTATTCAAAGGTTTATTTCAGAAGATGCTCTAGAAGTGTCCGAACGAACTTCAGACCAGGAGAGATTCATTGTAATAGTGGCGTGGAAACATTCTGATTTCCTATGTAGGAATTACATCCTAAGCGGCCTCCAAGATGACTTATACAATGTCTATAGCATAATGACGACATCTAAAAAATTGTGGAATGCGTTGGAAAAGAAATATAAGACTGAGGATGTGGGAACCGAGAAGTTTTATGTTGCATGATTCCTTGAGTATAAGATGATCAATAGGAAGACTATCATTTCTCAAGTACAGGAGTTGCAAGTCATCATACACAATCTCTTTGTAGAACGTATAAATTTAATGAAAACCTTATTTGAATATGTTAAAAATGTTCTTAATGTTCACATAAACTTTGTTGTAGGTTTCGTTGTGAATGAAGCATTTCAAGTAGCTGTGATAATTGAAAAGTTGTCACCTTTGTGGAAGGACTTAAAGAATTACTTGAAACACAAACGAAAGGAGATGACAATCAAAGACCTCATTGTGAGGATGCCCATTGAAGAAGACAATAAAGCTGCAGAGATAAGGTGTAAAGGAAATTCTGCAAGTAATGCAACTAACATTGTAGAAGATGACCCCAATAACTCAAAGAAGTGGAAGAAAGTTGGACAATAAAACAATCAACCTAATAAGAAATTCAAAGGGAAATGCTTTAATTGTGGAAATATTGGCCACAAGTCTACAGATTATCGTTCCCCAAAGAAAGGTAAAAGAAGGATCAAGCAAATATGACTAAATCCAAGAATGAAATGGACGATCTATGGGCCATGTTTTAAGAATGTAACTTGGTGGAAAGTCCTTGAGAATGGTGGATGGATTCTACTACTGCCCTCCACATTTGTGAAAATAAAGAGTTGTTTGTTGTGTTCGCTCCAGCTCAAGGCGAAGAGAAGATTTACATAGCAAACTCCGCAACTGCAAAAGTTGAAGGAACAGGAAACGTCTGCCTAGAAATGACATCAGGCAAAGTGTTGACTCTTAATAATGTCCTGTATGTACCGGAGTTAAGGAAGAACTAGATTTCTATATTACTTCTTGATAAAAATGGATTCAAATGTGTATTTTTTTTTGAAAATATTGTACTTAGTAAAGGAGAAGTGTACGTAGGAAAAAGCTACCTCACTGAGGGCCTATTTAAGATGAATGTAATGAATGTTGAAATCAATAAAAGTTTTGTTTCTTCTGACTTGATTAAGTCTAATGATTTGTGGAATGTAAAATTAGGACATGTCAATTATAAAACTTTGCAAAAGTTGATTAACTTAGAAGCTTTGCCAATTATTGAGTTCAATAAATTAAAATGTCAAACATATGTGGAATCAAAGTATGCTAAGCATCTAAATAAGTTCGTTGAAAGGAATTTGAATCCCTTAGACTTAATCCACACCAACATTTGTGATATGAATTCAACACCATCTCATAGTGGGAAAAGTATTTTATAACTTTTATAAACAATTGCACTAGGTATTGTTATGTCTATTTTATAAATAGTAAGGATGAAGCAATTGATGAATTTAGGCAATATAAAATAGAAATTGAAAATCAGTTATAGAAAAAGATCAAAATGATAAGAATTGATAGGGGTGGAGAACATGAATCCCCCTTTGCAAAAATATGTGTAGAGAATGGAATTTTCCATCAAACTAAAACCCCATATTCACCTTAATCTAATGAAATTGCGGAAAGAAAAAACCAAACCTTAAAGGAAATTATGAATGCCTTAATAATAAGTTCAGGTTTACCAAAAACTTATGAGGGGAAGCTATCCTTACAGCTAACCGAATACTTAATAGAGTTCCCAAAAGTAAGACATTATCAATTACATATGAAAAATAGAAAGAAAGGAAATCCAACGTGAAATATTTCAAAGTTTGGGGGTGTCTAGCAAATGTCCAAGTTCCTATGCCTAAAAGGGTGAAAATAGGACATAAGACAGTGGGCTGCGTGTTCATAGGATATGCTAAAAGTAGTAAAACATGTTTGTTTTTGGTTCATAAATTCAAACATCCGAATATCAATGAAAATACTGTAATTGAGTCAGATAATATTGAATTCTTTGAACATATTTATCTGTATAAAACTAGACATGAACAATCTAGTGGAGGGGTCTAAACTACCTCAATATGAACAAAGTGAGGATGTACATAATAATGAGAATACAAGACGTAGTAAACGTCAAAGAACATCAACTTCATTTGGATTGGATTTTGTAACATTTCACTTAGAAAATGAGCCTCAAACATTTAAAGAAGCGATGTCGTCTTCATACTCATACTTTTTGAAAGAGGCAGTCAATAGTGAGATTGATTCAATCTTTAGTAACCATATGTGGGAGTTGGTTGATCTTCCTCCAGGAAATAAACCTTTAGGTTCTAAATGGATCTTTAAAAGGAAAATGAAAGCAGATGGTACTATTGACAAATACAGGGCAAGAATTTTAGTAAAAGGATTCAAATATAAAGAAGGCCTTGATTACTTTGATACATACTTTCCTGTAACAAGGATAATGTCAATTCGGATGTTAATTGCCTTAGCGGTGGTATATGATCTTGAAATCCATCAAATGGATGTGAAAACAACATTCCTAATTGGAGAATTGGAGGAAGAAATTTACATAGAACAACCCGAGGTTTTTGTGGTTCCTGGTAAAGAAAAGAAGGTGTGCAAACTACTTAAGTCACTCTATAGACTAAAACAAGTACCTAAATAGTGGCATGCGAAGTTTGACTAAACCATATTTGAAAACGGGTTCAAGATAAATGAATGTGATAAATGTATTTACATTAAAGACACTTCAAATCACAAGGTCATTATTTGTTTGTATGTGGATGATATTTTAATCATCAGTAGAAACATTTCTGACATAAATACTACAAAATGAATGCTTTAGAGCAAGTTTGATATGAAAGACCTTGGAGTTACGGATGTGATCTTAGGAATAAGAATCCATAAAACTCAACAAGGATTGGCATTGTCAAAGACTCATTAAGTCAAAAAAGTACTTGACAAATTCAAGTATTTGGAATTTGGTATTTCCAATACTCCATTGGATGTGAGCTTCACACTTCAAAAGAATGAAGGTGAAAGTGACTCACAGTTGGAATATGCAAGAGTGTTGGGATGTTTAATGTATATCATAAATTGTGCACGACTAGACATAGTATGTGTTATTAGTAAGTTGATTTAGTACATGAGTAATCCCAATAAAACTCATTGGATGGAAATAAAAAGAGTTTTAGGGTATCTTAAATACACTCAATACTATGCTTTGCATTATAGTAAATATCCAGCGGTACTTGCAGGATATATTGATGCAAATTGGATCACCGAATCGAATAAAGTAAAATTCATGAGTGGATATGTATTTACTGTAGGTAGAGGATCATTCTTTTGGAAATCATCCAAACATACATGTATTGCTCGCTTAATAAAGGAATCAAAATTTATCGCATTAGATAAAATCGGTGAAGAAGAAGAATGGTTTCAAAACTTCTTGGAAGATATTTATTATTGGCCCAAACCATTGGAACCAGTATGTATACATTGTGATAGTCAAGCGACAATAGGTAAGGAAGGAAACATGATGTACAACGAGAAATCTCATCACATAAGATAAAGACATAATACCGTTAGAGAACTTCTATCTAGTGGAATTATCACTATTTAATATGTAAAGTCAAAGCATAATGTATCAGATCCACTTATAAAAGGCCTATCTAGAGAGAGAGTTAAGAGAACATTCAAGGGAACGTATTTACGGCCTAGGATAAGTCAGCATGACAATAATTTTACCTAGAAGACTGGAGATCCAAAGATCTAGGTTTAAGGAGATCAAACAAAGTTGTGTTTAACAGGTTCAACATTGTCAATATACCTAACCCATTCTCATAAAGTATACAATGTTTAGTAACCAAGGATAATACTTATGGTGTGAAGCCTTTTAATGATTATCTAAATTTGAAAGATTTGACCAAATAGTTTAATCTATAGGATTAAACATTTATAAATTAGCTATGTGAGGGAGAAGTGGAAGACACTTCAAGGAAAATATTAGTAAAGGCCTATACTCAAAGCTCTCATAAAACTAGGATGAGTTCAAGGATAAAATGAATAAAACCTTGAGAACCATTAATGGTAAAAGGTTGGTTGTGTGTCATGTATTATCTAGGTGTATATTAAATCTCGACAATTTAAGGATATCAAATCTACCGATTGACCGAGTGCATTCGATACATATTCACTACGAAAAGTTTAAAGGGAAACCCACTTATCCAGATGCAATTAGTCTTTGCTTGATGATCACATACTTATTCATAAAGTTTTACAAATAATAGACATTCCCCAATCATGTGGGGGATTGTTGGGTTCAGTTGGTGTTAATGGAAAATGGTGGGACATAACCCTTCGAGGAAATGATACACTGTTTCAAAAAAGTGGAAACTGTTCGGGCAGTTGTGACTTTTCAGAAAAGACATGTTGTTTCAGAATGGTCAGACATGACTATTCTAAAATGATACACCTTTTTGATGAACCATTTCCTCCTTTCCGAAGAGGCACATCATGGTTACATAACTTGAATTTTTTCCATAGGCTAAGTAAGAAAATTCCTGTATAGAAAAAACATTTCTCTTGCTTCTAGAAACTCCGTCTAATCATCTCCCATTGTGTGAGTTAGAAGAAAACTAGAAATTTTAAGGTACCACTATATTCTGGTTATGAAGCCATTTCATTCCGGGAGGAAAATTTTGCTACCTCGGGTACTTGAGGGGAATTATTTCCTTCAGGACACTCCGTTAATTCAGAAGACTTGGCTTATTTTGCTTCATCTTTTTTTCTTTAAAATAAAATAACATACTTATTTGATAGTTCATATTAAACTTGTGTTGAAGGTATTGAAAAAATTCATAAGTTTCCTTGATTTAATCTTGAACTTGTGTTGAAATTATTTTGACATAATACAGATTGTGTACCCAAAATAATAAGTATATCGACTCCATTTTTGGTTTTATAGCAAATGTCTATTTGTCTATATTTTAGTTATTAGGGTCAATATAGAGGCAATTGAACTATTATGATAAATGTTGTTGAACCACATTAATTTCTAAATTTCATGTCTGTATGTTATCCTCACCACCTTACGGTGTTGGGATATCAATGACTTCTTCCCTAGTGCACCCTCACAACTTTGATGCAATGAATTTTTACAAACTTGTACTTGTGAAATTATATGTTTATTAATATCTCTCCCACTATTAAAATACAATGGTATGGTAACTCTGACATTTGAAGTTTGGATTTCAATTTTCATTATAGTCACCAGGTTGATTCGTTACCTCTTTGCATAATTCTTGTAAAATTAGTTTACTTCTAAAAATATGATTTGTTAAAAAATCATTTCTAGAAACATGGTAGTGGTACTTACAACGACCTTTTTTTTTTATAGGATTGTAAACCAAACAACCTTTCATTTCTTTAGGGTACCCAATAAAAACACATATTTCTAATCTTAGTTTAATTTTTTTTCCTTTTCTTTGACCACATAAGTTGGATATCCCTAAATACATGCATGTTTTAGATTAGGTTTATGCTCAGGCCACAGTTCTATGGGTGTCACAGGTACCGACATGACAGGAGCTAAATTCATAATATAATTTCAATCTCTAGTGTCTACCCTAAAACAATTAAGACAAATAAGAGTAACTCATAAAAGATCTAACTATTTCTAAAAGAGTCCTATTTCTTCTTTTTGCTCTGTTGTGGAGTTCTTGATGTAGACATTTGAGATGTAATTCCTTGTTCCGATAAGTAACTAATGAATTTTTTGGAGAGGTATTCACTGCCATAATTAGATCGCAGCGACTTGTTATATTTCAAATGTTGTTTCTCTATTTTTCTCTTAAATTCATTGAATTTTTGAAAGAACTTAGACTTACAGTGCAACAAATAAATATGTCATCAATGAAAGTCACAAAATACTTAAAACCACATCTCACTTGAATGTTCATTGAACCATACAAATCAAAATGAATTAACTCTAATATATATTATTGCACTATTTTTTGAGGGAAAAGTTCTATTAGTCATTTTTTTAAACAAAATTCACATATTCGTTGTAATACCCCAAAAAATCCAAACTACTATTAGAGACATGTACCAAGATCATGCATAGTACATCATGGTTCTTTTATAGTTCTATGAGTAGGTTAGATGTATATTAAGTCTTCAAATAACTCCCAGCTATCAGACGAATCAAAACATTCCTTACCTATTAAATTCTTGAGAAGGATATTGGTATAATCAACTTCAAACGAGCATATATCTCATTATACTTGGAATTTTTTTGAGATTATGACCTATCAAAAGATATATAATTGAATTAGCTTTCAAACAATATAAATTTTGCCTAAATTTGATATCGGAGAAAATAGTTATTCCTATTTTACTCCAGCATATCAGGATGGAAACAGCGTGATGACATTCGTGGTAGCTTACCACATTTGTGACGCCCTATAATGAAGTTCGTCAGCCTTAGGAAGAAACCAGCTCCTAAGTGATGACATTCGTGGTAGCTTACCACATTTGTGATGCCCTATCACGAAGGTCGTCAACCTTAGGCAGAAACAAGCTCCTAAATGACGACATTCGTGAGTGACGACATTCATGGTAGCTTACCATATTTGTGATGCCCTATCACGAAGGTCGTCAGCCTTAGGCAGAAACCAGATCCTAAGTGACGACATTCGTGGTAGATTACCACATTTGTCATGCCCTATCACGAAGGTCATCAGCCTTAGGTAGAAACCAGCTCCTAAGTGCTGACATTCGTGGTATCTTACCATACTTGTGACGCCCTATCATGAAGGTCGTCAGCCTTAGGCAAAAACCAGATCCTAAGTGATGACATTCATGGAAGCTTACCACATTTGTGACGCCCTATCACGAAGGTCGTCAGCTATGATTTTTCAGCAACTCGGAATTTATTTCATAAGGGTATTTTGGTCATTTCCTTCACCTTCCACGACTTATAACCCTAAAGAGGTGTAATTTTTCCCAATTTTTCTTTAGTTAAGCATCTCAAAAACACTCTCTTATGATTTCAACCACAAGATTAGGGTTTCCATCAAACTCATTTCTTAAAAGCAATATTCAAGCTTTTTTTCCAAGATAATTGAGAATTAAGTTTCCCAATCCAAGAACTCTCCAGCAAATCATCAATGTTTCCTTTCTAAGGTATGAATAGTGTTCATATATGGATCCAATCCATTCATAGAGCTCAAGAACCATGTTTTAAATATTATTTTGTGATCTTTTTGTGGTGATATAAATATGTACATGTTGGCGATTGTTGTTTAAATTTTAATGTGGTGTCTAAAGGTGTTTTCATGGAATATATATGTTTGTTAATTGAAAACCATGAACTTTAGGTGGTTTAATATGGTGAAAGTATGAAACTCACCTATGCCTTAAAGAATGCATGCAAGGTGTTTAATAAAATTCTTAGGATGCTAGAAATTCATGTTTGTATTGTTCTATGATGTCTAAATGACAAGTCTATGTTAGCTATATACTTCAATATGAATTCCATGCTTTTCATGTGTTGCTATAAAGAATGTTAGATAATGGAGATATACACTATGTACATGAAATATATCCATGCATTCCCTATAATGTTTAAGATGTTGAATAACTATATGAAATATGATATCCCCTACTTATGATATTATGAATTGTGGACTCAAATTTTGTGATCAAGTTATGTCATGTGTGTCAGTTTCCTTCTATCTAGTCCTGGGGGTATTCGTTCCCGGAAAAATAGCTATGTGCCTAGAGTCATGTCATGTTGTCATGATAATCTCAGTCAAGCTATAATCTATAGAACTCAGTCAGTCATGTGACTCAGGAAAACCTTAGAAATCTAATGATATCAGTTAACTCTCAGATAATAGTACTACTTTGTCAGTCAACGAAAGTCAGTTAATCTTTCCATGCACAGTCAGTTGAATCATGTTTAGTCTCTTCAGATGGTTGTAGAAGTTAGTACCGAGTGAACCCAAGGATGGGGACTCACCTACCCGTTTAGGGTGTGATTCTTAGCAATCATCCTTGTGTTCCAGAAGTACGTAGCCAGCGTAGGTTAAGACATCTTAGCCTGTTAGATTAGGGTTGATGAGGTGGATTAACCTGTCAGTTTAAGGTCTCACCATTCTCACCTTGAATACCTGCCAGATAAGGGTCACTCACAACTGTCCTTACCAGTGGTGCGGTATTGATACCTCTTCAATTGGGGCATAGATTGGACCCCATCTTTGATATAATGGCATACATGGGGCATGTAGATTAAACAACTACCTCCCACAGTTTCAGTATCAGTCTCAGTAAAAGAACTCAGACAGTTCTTTAGATATCAGTATACCAGGACTGTTAGATACAGTTAAATTCAGTCACAACACGGAACTCAGAGAGTTTATCCAGATTTAGAGTTGTCAGACATAATCATCCATGTTATCAGAACTACGGTTCTATCTATGTATTAGCATACAAATTTTTCCATTACGTACTCACGATCTTAGTTACTATGTATGTATGTTTACACTTTTACGTTCATATCAGTCAGTCAGTTAGCATTGTTCATGCATGTAAACCCTTGTGCATTAGCCTGCCTCACTCGTATACTCAGTACTCTAGTTGTACTGATGCATTTTCACTATGGTGCTTTATTTCATATTACACCATAGGTTCAGAGACACGAGCTCCAGATCAACAGTAGCAGTAGCATTTCCAGTCGCAGAGATTCAGTGAGTCCTCTTCATTCGAGGACAATATGATTTGATTTATTCATTGTGATTTTATCCAGTTATTAGTTTACGGAGATATTTGGCGACATGTTCCTTCAAATCCTTATTCAGACAATACGTAGAGGCTTTCAGATTGAGTATTCAGACTTTTGTCCATATTTGATTCAGTTTTCAGTTGTTTTGGGTATCTTTCACCCATATGGAGGTTATGTTTTGATAGATTCTTTATTCAGTTGAACCTTATGTCCTACATGTTCATGTTTTTCATATTATTACATTATATATTATAGTGTACAGGTACGGATATTAATCATGGGTTATCTTGTGATCCTTTGGGGTCATAAGCACCGTGTAGCATTTCGGTTCAAAAAAATTTGGGCGTTACAAACTTGGTATCAAATCCTAAGGTTCAATAAAGTCCTAGGAAGTCTGAAAGCCGCATCTAGTAGAGTCTTGTAAATGGGTGTGTAGTGAGCCACATTTATGTACAGGAGGCTATGAGACATTTTAGGGATAGTTCCCTTTCTTTAGTATTCATGTCGTGTTAGTAAGCATAATTTCAAGTCAGTCTCTCAGTCTAATCCACGTCAGCAGATTTAGTTGAGTTAGAGATGACTGATTTTGATGTCATTCTCGGCATGGATTGGCTTTATTCCTGCTATAAAATAGTAGACCGCAGAAATAGGATAGTTCAGTTTTAGTTCCTGAATGAGCCTGTCCTAGAGTAGAAGGGTAGCACTTTGTCTTTCAGGGGTCAGCTTGTTTCCTACCTTCGGGCAAGGAAAATAATTTCTAAGGGGTGTGTGTATCATCTCGTGCATGTTAAGGAATCTAGTTTCGAATCTCCCAGTCTCGAATCAGTCCTAGTGGTTAATGAATATTCAAATGTTTTTCCCGAAGATCTTCTAGGCATTCCTCCCGAAAGGGAAATAGACTTTGGCATAGACCTTCTCCCAGATACTCAGCCTATTTCTATTTTTCCATACAGAATGGCACCAACAAAACTCAAGAAGCTGAAGTATCAATTGAAGGATCTCTTAGATAAGGGATTCATCAGGCCCAGTGTATCCCCATGGGGTGCGCTGGTCTTATTCGTGCGCAAGAAAGACGATTCTCTCAGAATGTGTATTGATTACCGTCAGCTAAACAAAGTCGCGGTCAAGAACAGGTATACGCTTCCTAGGATAGACGAATTGTTTGACCAAATTTAGTGTTCCAGTTATTTCTCTAAGATAGACCTCAGATTAGGCTATCATCAGCTCAGAGTTAGAGAATATGACATTTCGAAGACAGCTTTTCATACTCGGTATGGTCACTTTGAATTCCTAGTCATGTCCTTTGGTCTTACCAATGCCCCTGTAGCTTTCATGGACTTGATAAACTGGGTGTTCAAGCAGTACTTGAACACATTCATCATAGTCTTCATAGATGATATTCTGGTCTATTCTCGCACAGAGCGTGATCATTCAGACATCTCATAATTGTTCTTCAGACTCTCAGGGATCACCAGTTGTTCTCCAAGTTCAGTAAGTGCGAATTTTGGCTAAGTTCATTAGCATTCCTTGGCCACACTGTTTTGGGTGATGGCATTAGAGCAGATCCTCAGAAAACCAAAGCGGTAAGAAGCTGGCCTCGCCCTGTCTCTCCATCAGATATCAGGAGTTTCTTGGGTTTGGCTGGCTACTATCGATGGTTTGTCGAGGAATTTTCTTCTATTGCATCTCCTATGTACAAATTGACTCAGAAAAAGGTCAAGTTTCAGTGGTCAGAACCTTGCAAGAAAATTTTTCAGGAGTTGAAGACTTGACTCACCTCAGCTCCAATTTTAGCACTTCTCGATGGTTTCGATGGATTCGTAGTATATTATGATGCATCCAAAGTAGGTTTAGGTTGTGTACTCATGCAGCATGGTAGAGTCATAGCCTACGCCTCCAGACATTTAAAGCCTCATGAGAAGAATTATCCTACTCATGACCTTGAGTTAGAAGCAATTGTCTTTGCCTTAAAGATTTGGTGGCATTATCTATACGGTGTTCATGTTGACGTCTTCACAGATCATAAGATCCTTCAGTATGTCTTTTCCCAGAAAGATCTCAATATTCCTTAGAAAAGGTGGTTAGAGCTCTTGAAGGATTATGACATGAGTGTCCTTTATCATCCTGGCAAGGCCAATATAGTGGCCGACGCACTCAATAGACTGCCCATGGGTAGTGTTTCCCATGTTGAGTATAGTAAGAATAAATTAGCTCAGGACATTCATCAGCTTTCCAGACTAGGCATTCGCTTAGTCGACTCTTCAGAGGGTGGTGCATGTGTTCAGAGTCATCTCTAGTTTCTGAGGTGAAAGAGAAGCAAGACAGGGATCCTAGCCTTGTTAAGATAAAAGAGTCAGTTCAGAGTCAGGAAGTAGAGGTTTTCTCCCAAGGAGGAGATGGTGTTCTTCGTTGTCAGGGTCGTCTGTGTGTTCTTGGTGTAGATGACTTGAGGCAGCGAATGCTTGTAGAAGCGCATGGTGCGTGATACTCTATTCATCCAGGGGACACTAAGATGTACCGTGAATTGAGCGAGATATATTGGTAAAGTGGGATGAAGAGGGACGTTGCAGATTTTGTGGCTAAGTTCTCTACATATCAGCAGGTTAAGATAGAGCATCAGAAACCTAGTGGTTATATGCATGAGTTCACTATTTCTACTTGGAAGTGGGAAGAAGTGAACATGGACTTCGTGATGGGTTTTCCTAGAACACGTCATCAGCATGATTCAATTTGGGTCATTGTAGACAGAATAACCTAGTTAACTCATTTCCTTCTAGTTCGTACCTATTACTTAGCCGAGGATTATGCCAAACTCTATATCAGGGAGTTGGTTAGGTTACACGGTGTTCCACTATCTATCATCTCAGATAGAGGTACCCAGTTCACCTCTTACTTCTGGAAAGCATTCCAAAAGGGTCTTGGTACCCAAGTTTATCTCAGTACAATGTTTCATCCTCAGAAAGATGGTCAAGCAGAAAGGACTATTCAGACTCTAGAAGCTATGCTAAGGGTGTGTGCAATTAATTTCAAAGGAATTTGGGATGACCATTTGCCTTTGATTGAGTTCACGTACAACAACAGCTATCACTCCAGTATTCAGATGGCTCTATTCGAAGCTCTCTATGGTAGGAGATGTAGGTATCCAATCGGTTGGTTTGAAGTTAGTGAGACTGTAGTCATAGGGCCTGAATTAATATTTGATGCCTTATAGAAAGTTCAGTTAATCAGAGAAAGACTCTGGGCTACTCAGAGCCGACAAAACTCTTATGAGGATGTTAGTAGAAAGGATCTCGAATTCGAGGTCGATGACTATGTCTATCTCAAGATATCTCCCATGAAGGGAGTGAAGAGATTCAGCAAGAAGGGAAAGATCAGTCCCTGATATGTTGGTCCATTCAGGATTCTGAGTCGCTTCGGCAAGGTATCCTATGAGCTCAAATTGCCTTCAGATCTAGCCTCAGTTCATCCAGTCTTCCATGTCTCTTTGCTCAAGAAGTGCCTAGGTGACCCAGCAGTTGTAGTCCCTATTCAGAGCGTTGACATTCAGAATAGACACTCTTATGAAGAAATTACAGTCAAAATCCTCGACTATCATACTCATAGGCTGAGGAACAAAGAAGTCCCTCTAGTCAAGGTTCTTTGGCGGAATCAGTCCATGAAACGAGCTACTTGGGAAGCAGAAGGAGACATGGGAACCAAGTACCCTCATCTTTTCTCTGCTAATTCAGACATAGCTCGAGGTGACCATTTTCCTTAAACTTATTCATTTACGTGTTCAAAATTCAAGTATAAAATTGGTATCAAGTATGAGTGCATAGCTTATCATGCATTCATAAGTTCAGCTTATCAGTCATGCATCAGATATGCAAGTTCAGTTGGGCTATATTCATTTTAGAATTCAATTCAGTCCTAAAATCATGTGCCAGTTGATCATGATCAGTGTATGCGTCATTTTATCTTTTCTCCCCTCTCAAACAGTCATCATTCGAGGATGAATGTTTCCTAGGGGGAGATATTGTAATACCTCGAAAAATCCAAACCAATATTAGATCCATGTCCCAAGCTACTTCATAGTAAATCATGGTTCTTTTATAGTTTTATGAGTAGTTTAGATGTATATTAAGGCTTCAACTAACTCCCATCTATCAGACGAATTAAAACATTCCTTATCGATTGAATTCTTGAGAAGGATATCGGTATAGTCAACTTAAAATGAGAATATCTCTAATTATACTTGGAATTTTATTGAGATCATGACCTATCAATAGATATAAAATTGAATTATCTTTCGAACGATAACAATTTCGCCTAAATCTGATATCGGAGCAAAGAGTTATTCGTATTTTACTCCAGCATGTCAGGTTGGAAACAGTGTGACGACATTCGTGGTATCTTACAACATTTGTGACACCCTATCATGAAGGTCGTCAGCCTTAGGCAGAAACCAGATCCTAAGTGATGACATTCGTGGTAGCTTACCACATTTGTGACGTCCTATCACTAAGGTCGTCAGCCTTAGTCAAAAACCAGCTCCCAAGTGACAACATCCGTGGTAGCTTACCACATTTGTGACGCCCTATCATGAAGGTCATCAGCATTAGGAAGAAACCAGCTCCTAAGTGATGACATTCGTGGTAGCTTACCACAATTGTGACGCCCTATCACGAAGGTCGTCATCCTTAGGAATAAACCAGCTCCTAAGTGATGACATTCGTGGTAGCTTACCACACTTGTGATGCCCTATCATGAAGGTCATCATCCTTAGGAAGGAACCAGATCCTAAGTGACGACATTCGTGATAGCTTACCACATTTGTGATGCCCAATCACGAAGGTCGTCAGCTATGATTTTTCAGCAACTGGGAATTTATTTCATAAGGGTATTTTGGTCATTTCCTTCACCTTCCATGACTTATAACCCTAAAGAGGCATAATTTTTCCCATTTTTTCTTTAGTTAAGCATCTCAAAAACCGTCTCTTACGCTTTCAACCACAAGATTAGGGTTTCCATCAAACTCATTTCTCAAAAGCAAGATTCAAGCCTTTTTTCCAAGATAATTGAGAATTAAGTTTCCCAATCCAAGAACTCTCCAGCAAATCATCAAGGTTTCCTTTCCAACATATGCGTAGTGTTTATCTATGGATCCAATCCGTTCATAGAGCTCAAGAACCATGTTTTAAATATTATTTTGTAAACTTTTTGTGGTGATATGAGTATGCACATGTTGACGATTGTTGTTTAAGTTTCAATGTGATGTCTAAAGGTATTTTCATGGAATATATATGTTTGTTAATTGAAAACCATGAACTTTAGGTGCTTTAATATGGTGCAAGTATGAAACTCACCTATGCCTTAAAGAAGGCATGCAAGGTGTTTGATAAAATGCTTAGGATGCTAGAAATTCATGTTTGTATGGTTTTTTGATGTCTAAATGACAAGTCCATGTTAGCTATATACTTTAATATGAATCCCATGCTTTTCATGTGTTGCTATTGTGGTGGTATGAAACATGTAAGATAATGGAGATATACAATATGTACATGAAATATATCCATGCATTCCCTACAGTGTTTAAGATGTTGAATAACTATATTAAATTTGATATCCCCTACTTATGATATTATGAATTGTGGACTGAAATCTTTTAATCAAGTCATGTCATGTATGTCAGTTTCCTTCTATCGAGTCCTGGGGGTATTCGTACCCAAAAAAAATAGTTGTGTGCCTAGAGACATGTCATTTTGTCACGATAATCTCAGTCAAGATATAACCTATAGAACTCACTCAGTCATGTGACTCAGGAAAACATCAGAAATCTCATGATCTAAGTTAACTCTTAGATAATAGTACTACTCTGTCAGTCAATGGAAGTCGGTTAATCTGTCCATGTACAGTCAGTTAAATCATGTTTAGTCTTTTCAGATGGGAGTAGAAGTTAGCACCGAGTGAACCCAAGGATGGGGACTCACCTACCAGTTTAAGGGGTGATTCTTAGAAGTCATCCTTGTGTTCCAGAACTACGTAGCCAGCGTAGGTTAAGACATCTTATCCTGTCAGATTAGGGTTGATGAGGTGGCTTAACCTATTAGTTTAAGGTCCCACCATTCTCATCTTAAGTACCTGCCAGATAAGGTTCACTCACAACTGTCCTTACCAGTGGCGAGGTATTTACACCCCTCCAGTCGGGGCAGAGATTGCACCCCAGCTTAGCCGTAATGGCATACATCAGGCATGTCGGTTAAACAACTACCTCCCACAGTTTCAGTATAAGTCTCAGTAAAAGAACACAGACAGTTCTTCAGATATCAGTATACCAGGACTGTTAAATACGGTCAAATTCAGTTATAGCATGGAACTCAGAGAGTTCAACCAGATTTAGGGTTGTCAGATACAATTATCCATGTTATCAGAACTACGATTCCAGCCATGTATTAGCATACAGATTTAGCCATTACACACTCACGATCTTAGTTACTATGTATGTATGTTTACGCTCTCACATTCATATTAGTCAGTCAGTTAGCATTGTTCATGCATGTAAACCCTTCTGCATTAGCCTGCCTCACTCATATACTCAGTACTCCAGTTTTACTGATGCATTTGCGCTATGGTGCTTTCTTTCATGTTACAACATAGGTTCAGAGACATGAGCTCTAGATCAGCAGTAGTAGTAGCATTTCCATTCCCAGAGATTTAGTGAGTCCTCTTTATTCGAGGATAATATAATTTGATTTATTCATTGTGATTTTAGCCAGTTATCAGTTTACGGAGTTATTTGGAGATATGTTTCTTCAACTCCTTATTCAGATAGCACTTAGAGGCTTTCTGATTCAGTATTCAGACTTATGTCCAGATTTGATTCAGTTTTCAGTTGTTTTAGGTATCTTTCACCCATATGGAGGTTATGTTTTGACAAATTCTTTATTCAGTTGAACCTTATGGCCTACATGTTCATGTTTTCTACATTATTACATTATATAATGCAGTGTACATGTACAAATATCAGTCATGGGTTAGCTTGTGATCCTTCGGGGTCATAAGCATCATGTAGCATTTCGATTTAGAAAAATTGGGGCGTTACATTCGAGTGCCTCCACTTTTAATGAACCTAAAGGTCCATCCCGAACCAACCTTAAAATTCTGTCAAGATTTATGTGACATAGATGCAAATGCCATAAATAAGTCACATTAAATTCAAAAGAATATTTTCTTTTACTTGAAAGGTTAACATTATTTGGTTTAATAGTTTGTAGTAGTTCAGGAGAGATATTAATAATGAAAAGATCATTAATCACTGTACCAGTGGAGATAATATTTACTATATATAATACCACAACCATTATCAGAAAAATTATCATCATAATCTTCTCTCAAAACTTATGAAATTGATATTAAATTTTCTCTTTAACAGTAGGTTCATATAATGTGTCTTTTGAAATATTAACTCTACCACTACCAAAAGAAATACTAATATTTCCTAATGCTAAAGATGGAGCTACTAAACCATCTACTTGAAAATGCTAACTTTACCTCTAATTAGCTTGCGTGTTTTTTGAGAACCGTGCAAAGTAGTGCATATATGATCAGTGGCTCTCAAATATACACTCCATAAATTAGTAGAAACCGCCATTAAAATGTTTCAAAAATAAGAAAAAGTGAGTTACCCATTTGTTTTTTCTTCTTAGCTAAGAAAATTGGACAGTTTGCCTTCCAATTACCTAACATCTTACAATGAAAACACTTGTCTTTAGTTTTTTCACACCTTCAATCAGAACTACAATTTTATTAGCATTGTGAGTCTTTTTCTTCTTTTTTTTTTACTTTTCGATTTAGAAGTAGAACCTTTATCAACATTGAGTGTCACAATTAGTTCTTGTTGTTTTATGATAGTCTCTGCCATCAATATCTTATTCAACAATAACACCAAATACAGACTCATCTTATTCATATTATAATTTAGGTAAAACTATTTGGAAAAGATTGCAATATCATCTCAACCTACGAGTCATTATCAATTTCAGCACCCAACACCTTTAATTCATTCAGAAGGCTTATCATCTTTAGGACATTGTCTCTAACAGGAGTGCCATCAGCCATCTTAGAGTTTATAAGAGCTCTCATGACGGTCTTCTTAGCTACACGACCCTAGTTACCAAACATTTGTTTGAGACTACAGACTCTCAAAACTAGAATGCATGTTTTGATGTTGAAGTTACAACACATTTGACAATAAAGTATAATACAACACCATTCCATCTCATCAAATTTTTGCCATTTCAATAGGCTAACTTATTATCATCACTAGACTGGTCATATGGTTTCAAGGAACATTCTTCGTAGAGTATAAATTTATACTCTTCAGCAGTTAACAAAATGTAAAGATTTCTCCTCTAGTTAGTAAAGACATGACCCTTAAGTTTGTTTTGACCTTAAATAGTGCTAAGGGAGTTAAAAGGAAACATATTAAATATGAGATTGAAAAATATTACAATAGATCAACAAAAACAGTCATATAAATATTAAATGATTAAGTTCAAACTCATATATATATATATATATATATATATTTGTGCATCTCAAATAGACAACTAATGAGATTTGAGAACTACTCATGCAATACATATATATAATGATCAATTATTTACTCCATACACTTTTGCAAACCTAACTCTAGAGGAGAGTATGTTGTTAATTTAAGTAAAAATCTTACTCTAGTTACATTGATCCATTCATACATTAATCAGTTTAAGAGAGTTAATACATATTATCAAACTAACAACTAATTATGTAATGTCTTCTATTAAATTTATTCGATAGAGAGGAAGGTCAAAGCGAACGCATAAACTTAAAACTCCATTACTATTTAATTATGGTAAGCATTATTCAATTATTTTATATTAAAAATTCCAGAGATCTCTAATTACCATATCACACATATATAATCAATTACATATATATGATATTACAGATTACTGTATAGAAGTAAATCAAATTAAATAAAAGATCGAAAAGACTTGTTCCTACCATAAAATAAAGTCCACCCAACAATGATTTTCCTTCCTATTATTGCCTAGTTTAATCATTAATATTTTCCCCCTTTTCACTCAGGAAGACAATGTTGTCTCTCTTTCCTCATATGAAACAAAAAAAGGCATTAAATTTATTCCCATATCACTTTCATTGAGAATGAGAAAAAAAAAGCCTGACATTTAATTTTCTATGCTATCTTTATCTTTGTCACTGTTGCTGACATACTCATGAAACAAAAGATCTTCATCCATATGCTAGCTTCTTAAAAAACAAACAATTTGACAAGATACTATTTTGATTTACATGATAGCTGGCACTAGCATACTCCTCTCTCTCTCTCTATTTTAGTAGTCACACCAATCAAAAATCACAAATTCTATGAAATTCTTGAATTGTTTCGTTAAAAAGAACCTGCAATAGTTAATATATTCACAATCTTATGATTTTTCTCATGATAAATAAACTAGTTATTTATAAAGATATAAGCAATGCTTATGATGCCAATTGTTAGAACGTAGTATGCACAAGGAAAGCACTCCAAAATCATACTAGTTATATAAATTATAAACAACAAACTTAAACACATAGTTCACACGAAGCTTGCTTAATATTAACCAAGATACACCTCTTGAAACTTGAATAGATACCTTGAAGCAAGTCCATCTTCAGTTCTGCATGCTTCTATAGTGATCCCATATCTACAGGTAAACTCTATGAATACTCTGATAGACAAGTACTGAATAGAAAATTGAATTGAATTTCTAGGTTAGAGTAATTTCTATTTATAGAGATATTTTTCCAATTCAATTTCAATTTTGAAACTAAGAAAAACAGATGCATAGTTATCTCCTTGGACCAGAAAATATTGTTTGTCCTCCCTATCCCCCTACAAATAGGATTTTGAGTTCTAGTTTAATATGAACACAATAGGGAACATGAAATTAATTACGGAGTCTCCCTATTATGGAAATAATTCAAAACTGTAATTTGAATTATTTTTACCATAATAAATTAGAAATTATTCCCCTAAGAATTTGTAATTGCACTTCTCTATTTTTTATTTCAAAATTTTTCACTAAAATACCAATGCATTTTTCCATGTTAAGATTATAGACATTAAAAATTACTGACAAATTTAGTATAATGATTAATTTCCTTCCGAACAATTCTTAACTTATTTGATGTGTCAGATTCATAAATTCACGATTGGGTTTAAACATGAAAACTTAAAAGTTGCTCATAAAAAGTGTATCATCAATCTCTTAGCCGAGACATTGATTCTATCAACTTACTTATTATTTCACCAATATATATTATTATCATCCAGTTATCAGGAATATTGACCCAATTCAAAGTCTTGCCTTTTAATAAATCAAAATGATAAATAATATACCAAATAATAATAGTTCTATCAAGATTCAGAAGATAAGTACCTTTAATAGTTTAGATAATATGTTTTTTTCGGTTAGTCCAAAACAACTATCTGTTCTTGGTCCTGTTCAATACATACAAAATGTATTAGCATGATATGTTAGAACTATATCATTCTCGTAAACAAGATAAATTATATTTATTCTCATTATATAATCATTTTGATGGTTTGTCCAAATTTTCGTATATGATTGTGAACTGTAGCTTTAACTTATAAGAACTGTTGATTTAATCTTCTGTGTATAAGTTTAAACTCTATACACCAAATCATTTACTATATATGCTGAGGACACATATATGACAATGATCTATTTAATGTAATAATTTATTGAATTGAATAAATAAATAATACTATGTCAAAATGCATGATTTATAGTATATCTTATCGAAAATACCCTCTATTCTAATTTTCAAAGGCTTTGTGACTAGACCAAATTATGAGGCAGGTTAATCAAATGGTACAAAAACATTAACTAAGTGTCCCTTGGTTAAGAACATCTTATTCAAAATAAATTAAAACATATTGATGAAAAGGAAGAGGTTTCACTCAAACATTTCACATACAAAATCAATTGCAATTTAATAGAGAGCAGTCTTATATAGGTAGATTACCAAACTAGAAATTGTTAGATTTTTTCTCTGATTTTCTTACAAAATTTGATTTTTAATTTTCTACAGAAGGAAAGTCAAAGTATTATCATAATTAGTTTTACTTTTCCTGAAAGGAAAATATAAAACTATTCCATATTTAGGTAACCTCTTTCTTGGAGAAAAGGATTTAGAACTCTATAATAAAACCTCTATTCTTAAATAATTGTCAAAAAACATGAGATTTGAATAATATTTTAGGAATAATTGAGGCATTTCTCATTGAATTTAAAAGGAAGACATGGCCTATATTTGTACAATTTTAGTATGTTGAACTATGACCTAAGTAAACTCCTATAGTATCTTAACTTCTACAATGAGCATAGTGTTCTACAATATGTATGACTAATACATTGGTTAAAATATAAACTCTACAATAGCTATCCTATTCATGTTCTATTATCTCTTACACTCCTGAACTAGTTCAATCTATTCAACACTTTCTCTCAAGATATTGGGAGGTGTAATAACCACTCCTAGATTGCTTCTAAATTATGTAAACATCTCCTTCGTCAATGCCTTTATATGGATGTTAGCTAGATGATCCTTTGAACTAAAAAACCTTGTGACAAGCTTTCAACTAGACATCTTTTCCCTAACAAAATGATAGTCTATCTCAAGATATTTTCTTCTAACATACATGATTGGATTGATGGTTATTTATAATACACTCAAGTTATCGCAGAACTATGTTTGTACAACCTTTAAATGTACTCTAATGTCTCTAAGGATGTATATTATCAATGTCAGTTTAGTTGTTGTTAAGGCTAGTTTCTTGTATTCTGCTTTTGAACAAGACTTCGCCATTGTATATTATTTCTTGGATGTCAAAGATACATAATTTACTCAAAGGTAGATGTTGTAGCCTGTAGTTGATCCTTTAGTCATAGAACATCCCCTCAATCTGCATCAGAGAAACCATATAGCTTGAATAGAGAGTGAGATAAGATACTTAAACCAAACTTAGTTGTGCCCTTCACATATTTAAGTATCCTCTTTCCATCGTGATAGCGTGTATTGTTTTTATTTTGTATGAATTAACTTACTACATTTACTGCATAAATTATTTCTGGCCTTTTTAGTTTCAAGTATTACAGTCTGCCAATAATACCTCTATATAATGAAGCATCCGCTGGGTCACCTTCAGCATCTTGAAAGACATGCATTTTTTCCAGTGGTGTGCTTACTAATTTAGCAAAGGACATATTAGTTTTGGAGAGTAGTTTTGCTTCATTCATACTCTGATTTAGATGAATATGTCTAGTAAAGTATGTGACCTTAATTCTTAGAAAGAAATGCAAAGAACCAAGATTCTTCATAGCAAATTATTTTCCTAACTCACCAATATCTTCCAAAATTAGTGTAATATGACTTCCAGTAATAATTATGTCATCAACATATAAGAGTTGTAGAATTATTTCCCTTTTTTAATGTAGTACAAAAAATAATGAGTCTTCCTTGTTGTACTTAAATCCAGGTGAAGTAGATGTAAGCAAAACCTATCAAACCATGCTCTAAGAGCCTGTTTAAGACCATAAAATGCTTTCTTCAGTAGATACACCCAGTCAGGATATCTAAAATTCTTGAAAATTGATGGTTGAGTTATATACACCTCTTCTTGGAGATGTCCATGTGAGAATCCCTTCTTCACATCTAGTTTCTTGATACACCAGCTAAGGCTAATGACAATTAAAATAACTTTTCCTATAGTAGTGTCCTTCACAACTGATTGAAATTTTCTTTAAAGACTAATCCTTTAAGTTGTGAGTATCCCTTGGATACTAGTCTTGACTTATGCCTTTCTATGGATCCATCTAGAGCCTACTATATTCATGTCAGTTGCCTTGGGCACTAATGTCCAAGTATTGTTTTGGTGAAGTGTATTTATGTCCTTCTTCATAGTTATAAACCACTATGGACAGTTTATTGATTCACTCACTATTTGTGGTTCCTGAACTGTGTATTTTGGGGTTGTAATAAGAGAAATATGACTCAGTGGGATAGATTATGATTCTATCCTTGTCACTATGTGATGAGTTTGTGCATTTGATGTCTCAGTGGTAGGTAGTTCAGCAGTCAGAGTCAGTTCCTCTTGATTGTCACTAGTGTTAAACCATTGTGATGGATCTTCTTTAAGTTGAATGTCCTCTAGGTCATGCACTGAAGGAGAATTTATTAAATATCCCCTTGATCCAGCAAACTGAGGCTCACCAGAAGTCTCACCAGAAGTGTCAACTGTAGTAATATGATCATCTTTGATAAAAATAGATTGATCAATTATTCATGGTGCAATACTTGACAACACTTCCCCTGAATAAATTGGTGGTGTATATTAAAAAATTCCTCAAACATATTCATGGTGCAACACTTGACAATACTTTTCTTGAATTAGAGTGATCCTCAATTAAGTTTGAGGCATCTTTAAACTTAGAAAAAAAAAAAAGGTAGCAAAGTGACTATAATCATTCAAACCAACTAGTGGCTCATTTGGTTAAACATAAGGAAATGCATATTAATAAATATCACATGCCTCGAGATAAACTATAATACCCCACAAACATGGAATTAAGTTTCTAACCATTTGTGTTATGTTTAAAGTCCAAAATGCAATTATTTTAAACCATAGATAAGTGTCATGATCATTTACCTAGTGTTTAAAGTACTTTTGATGTGAATCATGGTCATAGGAAGCACTTAGAGCAAAGTTGTCTTGAGAACATTTGTTATCAATGGAGTTTTAGTATTGGATCCTACAAGGGTCAACTTTAAAGTCTAACTTCTATAAGATATAGAGTTTTGGAGCTCAATACCTACCAAATAAAATATCTTCAAGTCTTCTTTCCAATGCATTTGATTTTACCTTTACCGATATCAAAGTACAAAGTTATGCTTATTTTACCTAGGAGTGTCAGTCTGCCAGAGATTGATGCCTAAGTTGATTAACTGTCAACTAGTTGATGGGTTGTCAACTACATTGTCAACCTTAACTAGAAAATATCTTGAATCATTTAGAGATTGACAACTAAGTTGGCGAGCCATCAATAAGTTGACGAGTTGTCAACTCCAACGTCAACTACTATATCTTGTTTTGATGATGAACATCTGGCAACGAGGGACCAGTTCCCTGGGTCTTTATAGAAATATATAGTTGTCAAAAGGCCTGTACAGTTTTGTCTTCTAGTGTAACAAACTTCGCAGGTGAGATGTGTACCTTTTAGGATACTTGGCCCAATCATATTTCTACCCTAATTATTACTCCACAATCTAGATTATCAAAAAGAGTGAGAGAAAAAAACTCAATCCAGCTTATTGCTCAAGTATTGCTCTAGTTCTTGATTTCTGTATGTACTAAAAGAGTGAGTGTTCTTGAGTTAAGTACCGATTTGTAATTGAATAACACATGCTATAAGAGTAATATTTTCTTTATTTCTTTAGAGTGTTTAGGTAGAGTTACCTAAGTTCAATATTGGTTAGAGTTAATCAATTTTGGAGAGAGTACTTGGCAGAGTTGTTAAGGTAGGCTTATAGTTGAAGTATTAAAAGCAGGTGGAACCTAGATTTAGGTTCATTAAAGTCTATAATCAAGAGTTTGATTATAGTTGATTGTGGGCTCTTGTAATAGAAAACCGTGGTTTTTCCTCGCTTGAGCAAGGAGGTTTTCACGTTAAAATCTGTGAGTTGTTAATTTTCTGCAAAGTCTTTAGTTTTCCAGTGATTTAAGATTTGATTGCCTGTGGCTGACTCTAAGGGACCTGGTCCCTCACTGTGTTGTACAACCTCCCTGAGTTTCATCAATTGGTTTCACAGCCAAACCACTCTAAAAGGTTAACTTCTATAGTGAATTGGTTATCATGGCTGCTTCAACTATTCTGGAAGAAGGGAATCTACCACTAGACCACCTATATTCAATGGATAGTTCTATGGGTGGTGGAAAATAAGAATGTATGACTTCATTATAGCTGAGGACAATGAGCTGGTCGATGTAATACTAGATAGTCCTTATATGCCAGTTAAAGAAGTCAAGGAAGGAAAAATAGACAGGACGGTTGTTAAAAGAATAAGAGAGTATATTAATGAAGATAGGAAGAAAATTGAGAAGAATTTTAAGGCCAAGAAATTGCTAGTTTATCGTATAGGTGTTGATGAATACAACAAGATTTCTTTATGTGAAAATGCAAAAGTAATTTCGAATTGCTTGAAAACAACTCATGAAGGGACCACTGATGTGAAAGATTCAAAAGTTGACATGATGACTACTCAGCATGTAACCTTCACCATGAAAGAAGGAGATACAATACAGGAAATGTATACAAGATTCACTTCAATAACAAAATGAGTTGCACTATTTAGGAGAAGTGATTCCTTTGTACAGATAGGTCATAAAAATTTTGGGGGATCTACATAATTCCTGGGAAAATAAAGTGGATGCTATCACTGAGGTAAGGAACCTAAAAACTCTTACTATGGATTAGATTATTGGTAATATAAAAAAACATGAACTCAAGAAGCTACAAGGAAAAGAGAAGAAGAAAGCAAAAAAGGAAAAATCTTTGGCAGTGAAGTGTTCAAAATCTGACTCTATTGAAAAAAACACTGATGTTGCTTATTTAAAAAAAAATTATTAGAGATATGAAGAAAAGTGGTCAGTTTAAAATAAGGGAAGTAGTAGCAAAAGGGAAGGCACTATGGAGGTCGGTCACAAATATGAATGTCTTGAGAATTTCATTAAGGATTGTCCAATGAAAAAAATGGATTATCAGGAATATCTCAAAAATGGAAGTGACAAAGGAAAGAACAGAGACTAGGTCCATATAAAATCAAAAAGAAAGGTTGATGCTAATTTTGAAATAAAGCAGGCCATAGCTGTCCGAGGGGATTCTTCCAGTTAATCTGAAGAAAATGGAAATCATGAAGAAGTTTCCATGTTGGCACTGGAGGATCATAAAATGACCTTTGATGTTTTTTCTCTCATGGAAGACATTGAATATGAAGAATAAAATGAGGCAACTCCTACTAACATTAAGAAAAATTTAGAAAATTATTCTGCTTGAAAGATAAAGAAGCTAGCAAATGTGTTGATTGATTCAGTATGTGAACTGGGTACTGAGAGAAATTCTCTAGATGAGAAAATAGAGAATAAGGTGCTTGAACTAATTACTTTAACTCTCCATATTTTTGAAATAGAAGAACAGGTTGAAGTGTTGAAAATTGATAATTTGAGTTTTTTTAGTCAACTGGAAATAGTAAATGATTGTGATAATAAAAGGAAGAAAAACTTTAAAATTTTAGGTTGAGATTTAAAAAATATTGGAGTATTCTCAAAAGAATCTCATGACAGTACTCCAGAAAAACATAAGAAAACTCCTACAATGGACTACATCTTTACAGATCCTTTCTAACTTAACTGGTCAAGTAATTAAAAATAGTAAAGGCCTTGGGTATCAGTACCAAACTTAATCACCTAGGTCTCAAGGTAAGGTTGTTCAAGATGTCGGAAACAAAGTCCACAAAACTTTATGCACTCACTCTGAAAGAGATGGTACATAAAAGAGAACTGTCAAAGTTGGAATAAAGCTAGAATAAATAATGTTAGAGATATTCAGCAGAGGAATGCCTATCCTAAAGGTTCGAGACTTTTAAAAAATTGGAAGAAGATTTTATTACCAAGATAGGCAAAGAAAGATTTGATCACACCCATATCTTTCTACTAAGAACTCAGACTCAAGTGGGTTCCCAAATCTAAAAAATGATTTTGTTTGCAGAAGGGAGAAAGGGATTGCAGTCAGAATAGGTTTATTGATAGTACATATTCAAAGCATGGCTAAAAGGTCTGATTGCATTCTCTCTCTCAAGGCACATCAAAGTGGAGGTTTCTTATGTTGAAATTGTAAAAAAGAACTCCGTGTGTTGAAAAAAATATGTGATCAATGAAGAGTCGGGAAAGATGATAAATCAATGAACATTCTGACATTGAAGAACTCATTCTGTTCAAAAGAATGCTGCTGCTGAAAAAGATGGCCAAGGAAAAATTTGATATAGGGGGTGGATGACAGTGATGGTTTTCCAAGATCTTAGTCACAAACTTTAACTCAAGTAGAAGAACTTCAAGAAGTGTCTAGACAAAACTTCATAGGGACATGGTCCTAGTGGAATTCATCTCAAAAGAAGGAAGCTTGGAAATTTAAAGGATGCTAAGTCTGGGACCTGGTCCCCAGACCTTATTTCAGAATAAATTCTTTTATAAAGTTGTCCTGAAACAAACAAGTTGAAGCTGGAATTGATCAAATCAACCTAGGCTATTGAATAAATCAGTTCTCTTCCTAAAACTAGCTATGATCAGAAGACAAATATCCTTGGTAAAATAAGTACTTAATGGTCTAACCCAGTACCATACCCTTGCAGGTATACACCCATAGGAACAACTTGGGAGAAAGAATTTGAGGCAAACAAAAATGGAAAATTCACTTAAGTAAGAGAGGACCTGGTCCCATCTCTCAACTCAGTACCATTCAGTATACCTTGAAAATTATAAAACACCTATCTAAAAGGCCATATGCCTTTTCTCATCTGTACAAAAGTTGTCAATAAACACTAAATGTGAACAGTTGCACCATTTAAAGTCTGACGTATATATTTTAAAGGAATATTTTAATGTCAAATGGTCATCTTTCTTAATTACAAATCAAATCCTTTGAATTTTATTCTCTTTAAAATTAACTCATATCATTTTTTTCAATCCACCTCTTTTCTAAACTGAACAAGTCTTTTTCCTTTTCTCTTAAAAATTTCAAAATGGCAGAAATTCCATCTTCCTGAACCCTCATTAATGTGCCAGAAGTTGTTAAATTCATTGAAAATTAGTCTGAACAACCTTCAAATGGAAAATCCATTTCCTTAGCACCCTTTAACTTAGAAGAAATCACCTCAAGTCCTCAATAAGAACCTGCATTAAATCTACTTGCTGAATCTTTCTAAAAAAATCCAGAATCCCTAATTAGGTCTACACCTTCCTCCACTATCAAAATTGATACTAAGTTAGCCATGGAGGTGGATTTAAATCAAGGATTTGGTTCACCAATTGAATAAAAATTCCTTTATCTGAAGTACCTTCTTCCTTAGTAGACCAAAAATTACCGGAAGATTCTTAAATCTCTATTCTTTTTGAAAAACTAGAAAAGCCTAAAATTACAGTAACCCCACAAGTATCTAGTTTACCTACACCCTCTAAGTCTAACCTAATCTTTTCCCAACTGTGTGATGATGAAATACCTGTGAAAAAGTTGGATCTCTCTAGTAGTGAAAATTGGGTAGCAAAAAATTTTATTATACTTGCATTTGATCCTAAAAAAGCATTATTAGTATAGAAGAGAAAATTAGAGGAGACAGAGATGAAAGGAAAAATCATGGGTAAGTTGTGTTACCTCCAAATAAGGAGGATTAAGAGACTGAAGATAAAACACCTCTGAGGGGCTCTACAATGAAACAAAGGGGAAGCAAAGGCAAGGAAAAAATAATTAATACTGATGTAAAGGTTGTCAGATCCTATTCCCCTAGGAGAAAAAAAAAAGAAAGTGTTGGAAGATGCTATAAAGTCTAGCAAGTCTTCAACTACTAGGATAAGAAGTCTTAAGAAAGGTATTTCCACGAAAGAGGAGGAAAATGTTGAAGTTGTAGAAATTTGTGAGGGTTTGGACATTGATTCAGATGTTGCTGCTGCAGCTGAGAATAGAAGACAAGAAGTTCATGTTACTGGCCCTCCAGTCAAAAGTTTGGTAGCCCTACTATAAGAAAAAAGAAACTTATTATTCTCAAAAAGAAGAAAGTCTCAAAGGGACCTAATCCCAAGTAGAGAAAACTTATTGTAAAGGAAGAGTCAAGCAGTGACCCCAAAAGAAGAAGAAAAAAAAGAAAAGAAGGATGCATCAAGAGAAACAAGACTTATAGCTTTGAAAATTTAGAAGTTATTGACTAGTAAAATGTTTGATCCAATGATTTATGATAAACCTAGAATGACAGAGTTAGTAAGTATGTTAGGCACCAGGGATGGTTACACCTCCTAGAGAAACAAGCTCTAATGGTTTTTGAAGAGGAAGTAAGAAAAATCTACTATTTAATGGATTTCTCAGAAGATGGGTTGAGCTTGATAGCTCAGGTGCAAGGAAAAGATATAAAGCTGAATGAGAAGATACTGGGAAGGATTCTGGATGTGTGTATGATTGGTATAAGGACTATTGTGAAACAACAACCCTCAACTAAGTTCGTGATTGATTCATCTAAAGTAGGAGGTACATCAACAACTGATGTGATAAAGATATTTCTCACAAGTGAGTTCCAATTGGTATATGAATTTGTGAACCAGGTCATTTTTACCAGATCATTTAAATGGACCATTGTCTCTATTATCGACTTGTTCCTGATTGAGTGCTTGATCAAATTTGATATGATAAGTCTTCCTACTCTTACCATAGAAAACATGAACAAAGTGGTTTTTGAGAAAAAAGAAAGACATGGTATGCCATATGGATACATCTTGAATAAATTTTTTTACTACGTTTGAGTTGATTGAACAAAGGAAACTCCCAGAACAGTCAAATAAAAGTTTCGTCTGAAAATATTAGTTGAGAATGAATTTATTGAAAGGAAAGTGGGAACTGTGTCCCAAGTGTCAGGACTATTAGCTGCTTAGGAGAGTTTAAACAAAGAAATGGAGGAGCTAAAGATTAAGTTAGCTGCAAAGGATGTTGATATTGTTCAATTGAAGAAACTGAGGAACTTGCAGCAAAAAATGCAAAGCACCAGGGAAAGGTTGCTAAATTTTATAGTGAGGAACAAAGATTGAATGCTGAAATAAAGTCCCTTACTAAATAGTTGTTAGATGCTTATGCTATTGAGGCTTCTAGAATAGAGGTTTTGCTAAAATCCTTCTCTCCTAAGCCCCCTCTACCTAAGTCCTATTGTCAAGTTTCCTATGTCAGTTTCTAGTTCTTATCTTTATTGTGGCTTTTGTAGACAGTAGTTTTATATTTTACTAGAATATTATAATGGTTGCTATATGTAATTTTGATGATGAACAACTATTTTTAAGGGACCAGGTCCCTGGATGTGCAAAATATAGTACAACTAACACGTGTTGTTTGCACATTTTGTCATCTTGTGTAACAAACTTGCAGGTGCTATTTTGTACTGATTAGGAAAACTGGTCTAATGATTTTTCAGCCCTAAACATCACTCATCTATAAAAGGGAAGAGATTTCTCTTTATCACGTGGTTTTTGCAAATGCAAAGAGTGAAGAGAGGCAACATAAATCTAGTTCCAACACTGCTCAAGTTCATAGCTTTATGAGTGCTTAACTAGAAATTGTTCTTGAGTGAGTTCTGATGTGTAAACGATTACTCATTCTATAAGAGTAATGACCTTATCTTTTTAAGTAGAGAGTTCTTAGGTAGAGTTTCCTAAGCTAGTTCCTGATTATAGGTAATCAGTAGAGAGGGTCCTTGGTAGAGTTACCAAGATATGCTTATAGTAGATTTACTATAAGCAAAAGGATCTTAGAGGTAGGCTAAAATCTAGACTGTAATCAAGGGTTGATTATAGTGGATTTCTTTGGTGCTTGTAAGGAAAAGTCATAGTTTTTCCCTTCTTCGATTTCCATGTAAAAATCAATATGTTTTTACTCTTCTTACAATGTCTTTTGTTTTCCTGCACGATTAGTGTTTGTTTGCCTATGATTGACTATAAGGGACCTAGTCCCTCACTGGGTGGTGCAACCCCTAAAGGTTTCAAAAATTGGTATCAAAGATAGGTTACTACAAAAAGTTCTCATATTGAGTGTTTTGGTTATCATGGCTGCTTTACCGAATATAGAAGAAGGGCAATCTTCCACTAGACCACTTAGATTCAATGGACTGTACGATCGATGGAGGAAAACAAGGATGTTTGACTTTATTATGACTGAGGATAGTAAGTTGATGGATATAATTTTTGATGGTCCTCATATGCCTATTAAAGAAGTCAAAGAAGGAGAGGTTACTAAAATGGTTATTAAAAAAAGTAGAGAGTATAATGATGAAGATAGAAAAAAATAGAAAATAATTACAAGGCAAAGAAAATGTTAGTATGTGGCATAGGTCCCCATGATTACAATAGGATCTCATCTTGTAAAAATGCTAAAGAGATCTAAGAGTGCTTGAGAACTGCTTATGAAGGCACCAATGTTGTGAAGGATTAAAAAGTAGATATGTTGACTACTCAGTATGAAACCTTTATCACGAAAGTAGATAAAAAATCCAAGAAATTCATACAAGGGTTAACTTCTATCACAAATGAGCTTCACTGCTTAGGTGAAGTAATTCCCTTGTACAAGCAAGTGAGAAAAATTCTTAGTGTTCTTCCAAAGTCATGGGAAAGCAAAGTGGATACCATAACTGAAGAAAGAAACCTGAAGACCTTCACTTTAGATGAACTTATTGGGAAACTTAAAACCCGTGAACTCAAGAAGTCGCAAGAAGAAAAGAAGAAGGAAGTCAAAAGGGAAAAATCTTTGACTCTAAAAGCTTCAAGTTCAGGTTCAAAGGAAGAAGACACTAATGTTTCTTACTTGTCAAAAATAATTGTTAGAGCTATGAAGAAAAGTAGGCAGTTTCAAAAATATGAAAGTAGGAATAGAAAATGAGCCAATTTGGAAGTATGTCATAGATATGGAAGTCCTTAACATTTTATTATTGATAATCTAATGCACAAAATGTTCTATCAATATTATGACATGACTGAAGGTGACAAAAGAAGTAACAAGGACCATGTCTCTGTAAAATCAAGAAGACAGGTTGCAGGTGATTTTGTAGTAAAACAAGCCTTAGCTGGTTGGGGTGACTCCTCCTGTGAATCTGATGAAGCTGAGAAGTCTGCAGATGTTTTCATGCTTGCAGTGGAAGATGAGAAAGTGACATTTGATTACTTATTTGCCTTCATAGAAAATACTGAAAATAAAGAGGAAAATAAGGTAACTATCTATGACATTAAGAAAAATCATGAAAATTACTCTACTAGGAAGATAAAAAGGACTGCAAATGTGTTGATAGACTATGTATGTGAACTAATGCTGATAAGAATGCCTTAGAGGAAAAAGTGGAGAATAAAGATCATGAGTTGATTGCTTTAACTTTCCAAATTTCAAAAACTGAAGAGTTGTTCACAAAGATGAAATCTTAAAATTTGAATCTGGTGAATAATTTGAAGAAGTAAAGTGAATTAGATGACAAAGGAAAAAGAGAAGTTTCTTGGTTTCAAATTTTTCTTGAAGAAAGGTTGATGGATTATCGAGAACATCTTATGGAAGCACTACACAAAAATAAAGTAGAGAGAGTCCTGGTCTGCTTGAGAGAAGAGTTGAACAAATCTCTTAAATGGACTTCTTATTCATAGATCATATCTAATTTTACCAGTCAATAAGTCAATGATGGTAGAGGTTTGGGATATCAAGTAGAACTCCAACCTGTAAAGGAAAGACTGCTCATTATGTTGGAAGAAAAGGGAATGAACTCCTATGCACTCATTATGGAGGAGATTAACATTTGAAAGAAAAATGTTAGTACTAGATTAAGGCTAAGTTGAAGAGTAATGAATACAATCAGTACAAGATTGCACATTATAAGGATTTCTAGTCTCTAAAAAGAGAAAAAAGGAAGATCACACTACCTAGTAGGACAAAGAAAGATTTAATCACACTTCTGTCCTCCTATTGGGAACTTAAACTCAAATGGGTTCCTAAGTCTAATAAATGATTGTAAGTAGAGGAGGGAGAAATGGTTTACAGTCAAAAAAATATTTTTTTTATTGCTTAAGGTAATGAATGGAAGGTCTAATTATATTCTTTTTCCTAAGACACTTCAAGGTAAAGGTGTCTTATGTGAGTAGTATTCCTACCCAAGGATGTGCTAAAAGTTGTGAAAGAAGCTGGGAAGTTCAAAGAAATGCTGATGGGACTCTAGAAATTTGAAGAATGCCAAGTCTAGGACCTGGTTCTTAGACCTATTTCTAGAATAAGTCGTGGTATCATGTAGTGAATCAATCTATCAAATTGATTCTAGGATTGGTCAGACTAACCTGACCTACTATCAAATAAATCATTGTCTCCTTACAAAATTTACAATGTTCAGGAGGCAGGTACCCTTGGTAAATTAGTACATGTTAATCTAACTTAGTACCATACCTTTGTAGGTATACAACTATGGGAATAACTTTAGAGGTGGACAAATGTGATAAGCAAGATTCAGACAAACTAGAGAGAGACCTAGTCCTATCTCTTGGGTTAGTATCTTGTATGAGAAAATTTATTCTATTCTACCAAGAAAAAGTTGCGTCCTCCTTGTCCTTGTGTCAGAACAAAGTTGTCCTATTTTAAAAGGAAAAGTGAGTCACCAAAAATCTGATATTGTTCATATCTTATTTCCCTAGAATACCCTTCCTTGTGCTCATTATTCCTTAATTCTTGTTGCACCCACTCCTTCTCATATCAAAAAGGGAAAATCCAAAATTCCAAATAGCCCTTCTAAAAGAAAGACCTTCTTGATGGTTGCAGCTCTTCCATTTTTATGTCCTTTAAAGGATTCTTAGCTTAGAATTGTGAAAAATTCCTTCCTAAACCATCCTAAAAAACATCCTTCTTCTCCTACTTTTCTAAAGCTAAATTCGTTTATCACTCAACTTGTTAATAAAGAATCTTTCCTGAATCTTCAAATTGTTCTGATAATATTATGGTGGATGAAACTTGGGTAGCTGAAAACCTCATTTTTTTTCAAAAATCCCAGGAAAAAGCATAGTCGATCATAAGAAAAATAATATCAGTAAAACACCAAGAATCTGTAGAAAATGGCTAGAAGTTTTATTGAGAAATAACTGACTCTTGAGGGACCTGGTCCCAAAAAGAGTAAAGTGGCTGAAAGAGAATCTGTGATCACTTATACTAGAAGAAAGAATGTGAATAAAATTAAGATTGTATCCAAGGAAGTTAGAAACAGGTTCTTGAAGAATCCAAAAGTATTAACTGGAAGGAAATTTGTTCAAATATGCTAATAGAACCTGGTATGGTGGAATTAGTGGAGCTGGTTAAACATCCAGGTTGGATGCATCTCATGGAAGGACATATTCCCACTATTTTAGTTGAGATAGTCAGGTAATTCTATTTCACTTTCGAAGAAGATGAGATGAGTCTGACTCAGTCCAAGGAAAGAAAAAAAAATTCAAAAGGGAAACACTAGGAAAATTTTTGGAAGTTCCTTTATATGGAGTGAGAACTATCTCTATGAAAATACCTTTAATATAATTCTTAGAAAATGCATCCAAGGTCAAATAGAAATTTATGACTGCAATGAATAGGTACTCACTCAAGAGTGAGTTTTAATTGATTTTTGACTTTGAGAACAATGTACCCTGCCTAGGTCACAAAAGAGAAACATTGCCTCAAGCATTGGCTTATATATGATGGAATGCCTTTGTTGCTTTGAGTTCATTAATCTACCTACATTGATGATATAACACATTCACAAAGTGGTTCTTGGTAAGAATGGAAATCATGGCATGCCTTATGGATTGTTGCTGAACAAAGTACTTAATCATTATGGCATTGTATGTGATTCTAGAACCCAAGGATCTGTGGTTCAAATACTTGATATGAAAACATTGGTCAAGATTGAATGTGTCAAACTAGATAGTATTTATCAAAGTGAGTTCCGCAAGGAAATAAAGGAATTAAAGTTCAACCTAGCTGCTAAGGATGAAGAAAATAGCATGCTTCAGGTGACAATTCATCATTTCTCCAAAGGAAACCAATGTACAAAAAAATTCTTAGAACTAAGAATGTTGAACTAAAGAATATTATATCAATCTTAAATGATAAGGTCCTTATATCAAATACAGAGATAAGGCATCTCAACAACAACCTAACCCTACTCCTTCAAGATATTTTTCCCAATCTTTAACTTGTTAATCCTTCTCCATTCCTATGGATTTTCCCTAAGAACATTTAATTTATTCAATACAATGATACTTATCCTACTTATGTATGAATCTTTGTTTTGTGTGCTACATTTGTTCTACTTAAATTACAAAGTTATTCTTCATGTTAGAGTTGTCTTAGTGGACATTGTTAACTAATTTGTTCTTAATTTACTCTTGGTTTACTATTCTCACCTTTTTAATTATTCCAAAAGGTGGAATACTTACTGAGTATATATACTAGGAGATCAAGTATCATCTGTTCTAGGTGAATGTGAATGGCACACTGATAGAGGGAAGAAAAAGAGTGACGTAATAAATAGATGAATAATATGAGTAATGTTAATAGGGGAAAGTGTGCAAATGCACTAAATATAGGTGCATGATGATGGATGAAGAAATCAAAGATTTTTTATGCAAATGATATCAAAGGACTAGGTCCTTGTGTTGCATTATGAAGGATGCATGATGATAGGGGGAACATTCATCTTCAGGTGGTAGTCACACTGATTAAATAGGATAAATATGAATAGATTCTCAAAGTTTAATGGTTGGTTTGTCATTATCAAAAAGGGGGAAATTTTCTATATGTAGTTTTGATGATGAACAACTAACTGCAAGGTACCACGTCCTTGGATGTTAAAGATATAGTATAGCTGGCATGCGTTGTCTGCACAATTTTTTCATCTTATGTAACAAACTTGTAGGTTCTATTTTGTACTAATTAGGAAAGCTGGTCCAATGATCTTTCATCCCTAATCATTACTCAGATATAAAAATAAAAAGACACCTCTTCATCAAGTAGTTTTTGCAAATACAAAGAGTAAAGAGAGGTAGCATAAATCCAGTTCTAACACTGCTCAAGTTGGTAGCTTTATGAGTGCTTAAATAGAAAGTGTTCTTGAGTGGGTTTTGATTTTTAAATAAATTACTCATTCTACATGATTAATGATTTTTTCCTCTTTTATTAGAAAATGCTTAGGTAGTGTTGCCTAAGTTAGTTGCTGATTAGAGGTAATCAGTAAAAAAGTTCCTTGGTAGAGTTACCAAGATGATCTTGTAGTACAGTTGATATAAGCAAAAAGATCTTAGAGGTAGGGTGAAATCTAGACCATAATCATGAGGTTGATTAAAGTGGATTTCTTTGGTGATTGTAAGGGCAAGCCATGGTTTTTTCCTTCCTAAGTTTGTTTGTCTGTGATTGACTCTGAGGGACCTGGTCCCTCACTATGTGGTGAAACCCTTAGGGGTTTCAACAATGGTGTTGATCCTTTGTAACAATAAATGAACTTCTGTTTGTGTGCTTCATCTATTTCCTCTTTCATTTAAAAGTTTTTTTGCATGTTAGTGTTGCCCAGTGGACATGGGATAACTATCTTGTTCTTACTTTATCTTTGGTTTATATTTCTTACTTTTTAATGATGCCAAAATGGGGAATATTAAATGCATAAGGTAGGGACCAAGTTTATATGTGTTCTGATGTGTAACAAACCAGGTACAAATGTGTTTATAGTAAGGACCAGGTGTAGATGTGTTGAATGCAATAATGGCTTATTGACAGGGGGAATAGTTGCATATGCGATGAATGCCAATGCAATGCGGTGGCTTATTGATAGGGGTAATAATGACATATTGAGATTTTTTACGGTAATTGACAATAAGGGACCAGGTCTCGAGGTTGTCTAGTATATTGTCAAAGAGAAGCTTGATGCATGATGATAGGGGGAACATTTACTGACAGTAGTGGTAATCACTCCAACTGTATACAGTGAATGAGGTTGATTCTCAAAAGTTTTATGGTTAAGTTTTATTGTTTGTCATCATCAAAGTAGGGGATTGCTATATCTTATTTTGATAATGAGTTGCTAACAATAAGGGACCAGGTTGCTGGGTCTTCATGGAAACATACAACTATCACATGGCCTGCACAATTTTGTTTTCTAGTGTAATAAACTGCACATGTGATATGTGTACCTTATAAAACACTTGGCCCAATCAAATTTCTACCCTAATCATTACTCCACTATAAAAGGAAAAGAATGCTTCTAAAATTGGTGAGTTTTCACAATCCAAATTATAAAAAATAATGAAAGAGGCAAAAACTCAATCCAGCTCATTTCTTAAATGTTGCTCAAGTTCTTAATTTTTTTATGTACTAAAAGAGTAAGTGTTCTTGAGGTTATTCTTGATTTGTAATTGAATTACTCATTCTATAAGAGTAAGTAAAGTTACCTAAGTTCAATATTGGTTAGAGTTAATCAATATTGGAGAGAGTAATTAGCAGAGTTGTTAATGTAGGCTTTTATTAGAGGTATTACAAGAAGGTGGAACCTAGAGTTAGGATCATCTAAGTCTATAATCAAAAGTTCTACTATAGTGTATTGTTGGTGATTGTGAGGTCAAGCCATGGTTTTTTCTCCCATGATCAATGAGGTTTCCATGTTAAATCTGTGTGTTGTTAATTTTCTACAAAGTCTTTAGTTTTCCAATGCTTTACTATTTGATTGCCTGTGACTGACTCTAAGGGATCTGTTTACTCACTCTTTAGTGCAACCTCCCTAAGTCAATCAATATTGGAGAGATTACTTGGCAGAGTTGTCAAGGTAGGCTTGTCGTAGAGGTATTCCAAGCAGGTGGAACCTTGAGTTAGGTTCATTGAAGTTTGTAATAAAGATTTTAATTATAGTGGATTGTGGTTGCTTGTGAGGGAAAGCCCTGATTTTTCCTCCCTTGAGAAAGAAGGTTTTCATATTAAATCTGTGTTGTTAATTTCCTGCAAAGTCTTCAGTTTTCTAGTGCTTTACTATCTGATTGCTAGTGACTAACTCTAAGGGACCTAGTCCGTTATGATATGATGCAACCTCTCAGAGTTTCATCATCAAACTTTACCAATAAATGTCTAATTCAGCTAGATATTAACGAGTAAGTGGACAAGTCCTCAATAAGCTGACGGGCTATCAACTTTGTTGTCAATTGAGAAATTCTAGCCAAAAAGTTTAAGTTTTCATAGAGGTAGTTTGGTCTTTTCTTCACCTCAGATTCCTCCCCCATGACTTAAATCACCCTAAAAATGATATTTTTACATCATTAGTCAGTTAACAATACTCATTCTCCTCTCCACTCTTTAGATAAAAAAGTTAGGGTTTTTTCCCCAAGTACAACTACAAGGATCCAATTTAAGTTTCTCTCCAAAAAAGTCACGAAGTCTTGGTATATGGGTTTTAAACAAGGATATTCTTCCATCCTTATACCCAGAAGTTTGAATTTTAATTTATTTTGAAGAAATTGATTTACTAGGGTTCATACCCACTTTTCTTATGTTTAAGATTATGATGTTTTCTAATGAGTTAAAGCCTTATTTATCATAAGATTTCATGTTTACCTATGTTTAGATCGTGAAAGTGATCTTAATTATTGAGTTTGATATTTGATATGAAGATTCTATGAGATGATAAATGATTTCAATTTTTAAGAATAAGTTACTAAGTATACAAAAAATTCAAGCTTATCAGTTGAAGTTACAAGTATAACAACATGACTAAAGTTCAATTTTGATCTTATGATCTTAGATAAGATATGAAATCCACATGTTTCTTCATTAGTGATTTAAGCAAGAGAAACATAGTTGGTTTTCAATTTATAAACCCATATGCTATTTTGAGGTGGATTTCATAAGTATTAGCATATAAGTGTATATTTTGAGAGTAGTATTTATCACCGAGAGGGGAATGTGGGTTTAGCGCATCCTATTCTCAAACAACTACGTGCCAGTATAGGTTTTATAGACCTTACAAGAGAGTGCCTCATCACCCCTGAAGGGATAAGTTTAGTGATCACTCTGAGTTAATGTTCTATTCTAATGGCAAGGGTAGAAAAAATCTTCTCAACATGAGTAAGACGATGGGCTCCTTGATTCTCACATGGTTTATGTCAGTTATAAGAATCTTCCATAGAAGTAAATATTTTAAAATCTAAATGTAATAACTCACTAAGCTTATCAGATTATGCTTTATTATTCATGTTTTATGATATTTTAGCTTTTAGTTTTATTCGTGATCAAGGTGAGTCCTTTTATACTTAGCATGTATGATTTGAAGGTATGTTTAGCTATAGTTTTATGTATTAAATTCACCCCCACTTACTCAGTACATTCAAAAAGTACTCACCACATATATATTTGTATGGTTATATTATTTCATAATATAGTTACCACTTGTATCCCACAATGTCATGGTCAGGCAGTTCAAAACTTCCAGCTAGCAGATGAAGAATTCTCTTATTTTGAGGACTCCAGTTAGTTTGTAGATTCTGTATTTTATTTGAATTCATGTGTATTGATTAGAGATAGTTGGGATTCATGTCCTAACAACCTATATTCAGAATTAGTTGAGGGTTCATGGATAGTGAGTCAGAGTTTATGTATAAAGTTTTAATTTTCTATGTATAATCAGTGTTGTAAATATTTTACAAAGTATTGTAATGAGCAAGTTCACGTAAAGACAACTCTTTTGGTTATTATTTCTTGTTTGGTGTGTTTTATCTAGTTTATCATGAATTATTCCAATATCATGGGTTATCTTGGTATAACTTATGGTTCTAAGAACTGTGTGACATCAGGGGTAGTCTCGGGGCATTACAAACTTTATATCAGAGCATAGACTTGAAATGTCCTAGGGTGTTTGTGAAGCCATGTCAAGTAGATTCTTGTAGAATAGTATGGAGACGTCTATACTTTTCTTCAAAATTCTATTGGGCATTTAAGAAATGTTTCTGTTCTTTTATACTATAGATCGTGCAGTAAATTTTTCCTTATAGAAACTTACGTTGGTTCATGTAATGACCCTTCCGATCATTTTTATTTTTTTACTTGTCTTTTCCATTAGGGATTCTCTATAGCTCCCCAATTCATTTATGACTTGTTGGGATCAACGGTTCAGTTACGAGGAAGTTCATTTGATTTTTAGAGCCAATTCCCTGTTTTGAAGTCTTCATTGGTTCCAAATGGCCATCGAATGAAGACTTCAGTGAAAAGATCTTGGATGAAAATTTAAACTATTCCAGTAGATTTAAAATATCGATTTAAGTCTAGGTATACCTTTGGTTCGGGTTCCAATGCACCCGATCTCATTTTGACCTGCTGGTCGTAAAGTTGGAAAATCAAAATATGGGTATAGGACCCAAATTTAAGTGAAATGATCTCGAGTTGAAAATACAACTTCTCCATCATATCCACAATGTTGATTTTAGGTTAGGGGGACTATTGGTGTAGGTCCTAAGGCTTCTAAACTTATTTTGGGCTATTGAGCGGAATTTATAAAAAAATGAAACTATTGGTGTGGGCCCCACTTTTTGCCAAATCGATCATGGATGAAATTGTAGATGATTCCAATGTATTTTAAATGGTGTTTACGCTCAGATTTCACTATTGGATCATGTTATTTGGGTTCCTAATGAGTTTTGAGGGTGAAAAACAAGTTTTTGACTTTGTTGCCACGGGGATATCGCATCTCTTCGCCAAGGGGGTCTATAAATAGACCTCAAGGTCACGAATTTGGGCATATTCCCTTTATCTTTGAGAGGCTAAAGCCCAAAATGGATATGATAACTCAAAATTGAGTCTTTTGGGTGTCTAGGGAGCTTGGTAAACATTTTTTATCATGATTATCATCAGGATTAAGGTAAGATTTGATCACTTTATTGGTGAATTTCTTAGTTCTTGACCGAAAACCCCAATTTAGCTTAGGGATTGATTTAGCCCCAAATTTGATTTGTTTGTACCCATAAATTGAGGGTTATGATTCCTTGGCGATGTATGAGTATTGAGTTCACCTGAAAAATGAAATTTTTGTACGTGGGACCCACTTGGGGTTTTGGTGTTGGTTTTGTACCCGAAGCACAATAGTGCAATATGGATATCATTAGACTCATATTGATAAGTAGATTATATTAAGTTAGGGGCATTCTGGACATTGCCCCCTTTAACTCTATTTGATACCATGACTTAAAACACCTTTTGAGACTTCATTAACCTATTATTCCCAATCAAACACTATTAAAATCTCTCTCAAACTCTTTATCAAGCAAAAGACTAGGGTTTTATCAAGATAATCAATTAATGCTTTCAAAGGTGGTTTCTCTCCATCTTCTTTGGTGACTAGAGCTATCAAAATGGGCTGGTCAAACCCAACCCAACCCTATCGACCTAAAGAATTAAATAGGTTAGGACGGGGTAGCCCTTTTAGCTAAAAGGCCTTTAGAATAGTGGCCCAACCCATCCCTAAACCTGTAGCGGGTTGGGGCGTGTTGACCTTTGAGAAAAAGTAAAAGTAACCCAAAACATGATAAATAAAAATATTATAAGTACTAGACTGTCACCAACTTTTATGGTTTCACTTTAATATATCTTATGCTAGTTTTTAGAATATTATAGGCATCTTACTAATATACCTTTAAGGGTTGTTAGGTTGGGAAAAAGTTATCCTTGGATCATTAATCTCGAAATTAGTTGTTTCATTGTATACAGATAATTTATTTTATCAGTATGGTATAAATGGTGCGATAAATAATGTCGGTACTAACTAATACCTCACACCAAACATGGGATAAAATAGTCCTTCATTTTATCTCATACTATTTATCCCTTATACCTCACACCAATTGATCCCTTATTTTTAATTAGCTCATGAAATTTACTATAATAAGTAAAGAAATGATGATTAGCTACAAATTCCATAGAAAAATTCTAATATGGTTAAGACAATAAATATTGATATACACAAAGTATCTACATAAAAGAATCAAGATTATAACATAAGAGAGCATAAATTTAAAGAACAAAATATTGCATTAAGAAAAGGTAACAACTACTAAACCATCACGAGTAAAAACATTTTTTTGAAGTTCACCACTAAAAGAAGCTTACCAGCCATTTCAAACACACACTAAGAACTTTCAAAATATTAGTATCAACAAAATAATAGGTAAAAAAATTAGTAGCTAGTGAAAGAAGATTGAAAAAATTCTAATTAATAAATATATGATCAACTTAAAAGACTCTGAGGATGACAGACCAAGTGAGGCTGGGCTTATAAGCCTCATTTCTAAATGGGCTAAAAAACTTAACCCAACCCCAATTAATTAAAGGGTTGGGTTGGGTTGGCCTCACGGGCCAAGCCCATATTGACAACTCTATTGGTGACTATGATATGTTATTCACCCCTCCTTGTTATTTTACAAAGACATGTTTTTTAATAGATGGTTTTCATTGTATTATTATGGTTTTTCTATATAGTTTTTTTTTTTTTTATGTTCATGGTTGAATAATGTTTCTCATGGTTTAATTGTGTTTTCTTTTATTCTTTTAGTATGATATTGACATTGTGGGATGCATGTTAATGGTAAATAGATTTTGGGGTATTATGGATTCCCTAAATTACTTGGTTATGGTTTTGAAACTTATGTACCCTCAACCTATTGGTTAAAATGCCAATGAGAATGATTTTTGTCATATAGTTTGATTATACTTGGAATTTTGCATTGCATAAATGATAAATGGAACATGAATTGGTTATGAATTGATTTCATAAGGATTTGTAAAGGACTTGGTGGCCGTGGTTTGATCATTAATGGTTTAGGTATATTGGAAAATATGAAGTTTAATTTGGTTTAATTGTTTTAAATGGCATGGTTGGAATAAACTTACAATCTCTTATTTTGTTATGATGATACCAATGGTTAATGCCTAATTAAAAAGAATCCTTAGTAAATGGTTGTGAATATGTAATTGGTTTTAATATGGGTTTAAAAAGGGTTGTGTCGCAAAAAAGTGGAAGGTGGAGGTCCCGGGGGGACCAATACTGAAAACTCATATTTGCTAATGTGAGGTTTGGTCATGGTGACCGTGTGCATGATGTCACACTTTATATTTTGGGATATGTACTAGTCATCTCAGGTTATACTCTAATTTGTACAACTAACACACATTGAGGCCCTTTCAGCAGGGGCTAAACCTATATAGCCCGTGGGTGGACATTTACGATGGCAGAGCTACATAGTCCAAGTTAAGTATTTCCCTACCCTAGCACGGTATATATGTATATATGAATTTCATATTGGTATTTGATTTGGTTTACAATAATGGCATTATTTTATCTTTATCCCCGAGTTCATGCTAGTGTTCGCTCTGCTAACAATCTTCAGGAGCTATTGATACGCCTAAATTACAACTCTCGTTAGAAAGTATAAGTGGTCGCTGTCAAATATAGAACACAACTGGGTTGGGTGTTGAATCCCACAAGGAATACTGTGTTCACTAATTATTGTAGTTGTTATTAAACAGTTGATCAAAGGTTCTAGAATAAAGTGGAGTTTTGATATATCAATTGTATTCAAAAGCTTATCAGAGAAATTAATTAAACTGTAGATTGTATTGCAAATAGTAATTCAGTAAGATTAGTCAAACTAGAGTTATGTTTACCAAGATGCTTATGCAGCTAAGGTTGTGAACTATTTTGAATTCTTAATGAACAATTCTAAATGTAAGAGTAATTGAATTCTATTGTTTACCAATTAGTTTCTCAACCTAAATGGGTAGTTTATCCCTAAATACTTTCAAACTTAAGGAGCTTATTATTTATTCAACCATATTCTCGCATGGGTTGATCCAGTTAAGAAATCTACCCTTTATCCAAAAGTTAAAGCATTTAGATTTATGTAAATCCTTTGTTTTCCCAACAAACACTTTTCTATTCGAACAAGTGGTTCTTGGGCTCACTTGTCAAGTTTGCAACCAAGAAAAGTCATTAAAATAAAGAAGGATTTATGCAATATTAATTAATCATGGGAATCTACTAGATTCACAACCCCCAATCAACTATTCACATCAAGGCCCCATAACCCTAGTTATGGGAGCTTAGCCACACATCTCCATCACAGAAAGAGAAGAATTCATTGTGTTATTCATAAATTAATTCAAAATTTACTTGCAAAAGTTACAATTATTGTTCTTCAATCTTCAATGGAGAAAATGATAATGGAATCTAGATCCACCATTCTAGAATGAATCTTAGAGAAAAAATACGTACAATATGTTTTTTAGTATGGAAACCATAATAAGAGATAAAATATACCTAATAAAACCTAAAACTGGCTATATATATGTTCCCAGGTAAAAAGGATTTAAAATTTGAATTCAAAAAAAAAAGTCCAAATTGGTGGTCCAGCTCAAAACTGGTGCTCCATTATTTTGACCGTCGCTGCATGTACTGAAATCTTAAATTTTGTTTTAGGTCTGGTGGTCAGTTTGGTGTCCACCACAAAATTGGTGGTCCACCATTAAATTGGTGGTCCACCATTTTGACCACCAGTGGTGCTTTTCTGCTAATTTTCTGAGTCTTCTCCTTCAGCTATCTCCTTACCCTGAAACACTAAAATCCAGCATTAAATGCAACCTTGGTTTCTTGATAACATGCAATTTTCCCAAGAAAAAGATGCACAATATTTCGTCAAAAGCCAAAACATCAACTGTAACCCTACACTATGTAGGAACCAACCATACTTATATCCCTCCTGCTCAGTGACTTAGATTCGGGGACAACTTTGAGTAAAATTAATGTGGTGAGCTTCCATGCTCAGGAAAAATCCATTCTATTTGTGTACTTTCTTTCATTGTTGTTAATTCTTGGATTTTTATTTTGTTTATGGTCAGGGGCATGTCCCAATCGAGTGTTGTTTGATTTTAGTTAGAGGCTTTGTCAGACTACTATGAGAATGGGTGATGTCGATATTGGTGTCAACCTTGGTATTTGTATTGTCATTGTAGTTGGAATTGATTGGATATTTGGTTAAGGATATTAAATTATGATTATAGACTTTATTTAATGTCTTTGAATTGTTACTGTTTTTTCTTGTTATATAGTCAAAATTCATCCGACATAGGGTGTAGGGCAGTTATGGTTTGGTATTAGGGGTGTTATCCTATCCTAGTTGGACTTGATAGGACACGACGAAGTCCTGATTCAAGTCATGTTAGATTGGTATTAGAGCCCTAGGTTCATGATCGATTGGAAGTCGACAAATCCATGTTAAGTAGATTTTATTTTGAGAGGTTGTAGTGCACCACACTCATAAAGGAGAGGCTATAAGGCATTCAGGAATGTTTCTCTTTCTTATGTTTTATTTTTGAGCGATAGAGTCTAAGGTCCTAAATTCTCCTCTAATTCCCATTTGTTAACTTTTCAGATCATGTCTCCCCGATGATTTGGAGCTCATGGAAATTCCACTATCCCACCCGAGGAAAATATTAATGAAACGCATCCTACTTATGGGATCCAGACTTAATCTAAGGGCCCAATTCCTGATTTCCCCCTTGGAGTTCCACTGGTTCCCTCTAGTCCTTCTTGAGCTCCTTAGACTGATGTGATGAATGTCGAGTTTGAAAAGTCTATTGATTTGTTGGTGCAGTTGGTAACATCTCAGTCTGAGTGTGGTGTTTCTATTACTTTATCTTCTGAGGCCAGAAGGGTTCTCCAGTTTATGAGGTTGAGCCCTTCTATGTTTACTGGTGCTAAGGTTGAGGAGTATCCTCAAGGTTTTGCGGATGAGATGGACAATATCTTCTGCATTATGCATACTACTAACGTGGAGGGTGTGGAATTTGCTATCTACCAATTGAAAGATGTAGTATATCAATGGTATGAGGAATAGGAACAGTTCAAGGGTGTTTATGTTGAGTTAGCCCTATGGAATGATTTATCTTGTGCTTTTATGGACCATTTTTTTCCTTAGGCATTGAGGGAGGTGAAGGTGGAAAATTTTGTTAACTTAAAGCAAGGGAAGATGTCTGCCAAGGGGTTTGCCTTGAAATTTCACAAGTTATCTCGGTATGCTCCAGAGTTAGTTTCTAGCATGAGGGATAGAATGAGGAAGTTTTCTTTTGGGTTATCCTGAGATGTGATTTTGGAGAGTAAAGATTCCTTGTTTAATAAGGACATGGACATATCAAGGTTGGTTGTGTACATGCAACAGGTTGAGAAGGACAAAAAGAAGTAGGCTGAGATAGGAGAGTGGCAGGGAAAGAAGTTTAAATTTTTTAAGCAGGGTGGTGGCCAACAACAGAGTGGAAGGGTTGGTGGAAAGTGGGGAAATTTTGGGTCTTGCTCGATGGCTAGTGCTCCCTACCCAAAGCCATTGAGAGACAGGCATTTTTACGGTAGTGATAATTATAGGGAACAGGGTGCCTAATTTCAAGCTAACGGGGTCAGTCGCCTCCATTATATCCTCCCTACAGGTATTATGGCTGATTGCATCGGGGTTACTGCGATGAAGGAAAGCATAACTTCTTCAACTGTAGTCATCCAGGGTACATGACTAGGAAACATACAATTTCTAAGGTTGCTTCTAGGGCAAACATGGTCCCTGCTGCCTCTTCTTAAGCTTTGTCACTAAAGGATGCACCATTTGGCTCCGACATTGGTTGGAACTGACTCTATGCTCTCACTACCTGTTAGGAGTTTGAGGAATCACCTGATAGTGTTACTGGTTTATTGAAACTCTTTTCCTGTGATGTGTAATGTTTACTTGATTTTGGGTCCACCCTTTCTTATATACCCCCATTTATGGTTGTGTATTTTAGTTTTGGTCCTGAGTGTATTTCAGACCCTTTTCTGCTTCTACCACGGTGGGTGACTCTATGGTGGCTAGAAGAGTCTTTAAGGGTTGTGTGGTATCTTTGGGTTGTAGAGAGACCTTGGTAGATCTATTTGAATTAGACATAGTTGATTTTGATGTTATATTATGGATAGATTAGTTCCACTCATGCTATTCTTCTCTAGACTGTTGAACCCATAAGGTCATCCTTACATTCCCTAATGAGCTAGTTATTAAATGTGAGGGTGGTTTCCTAGCTCCTATAAGGAGGTTTGTATCATATCTTAGAGCTGAGATATTAATCTCCAAAGGGTGTCTTTATCATCTGGTTTGATTTAAATATTCTAACTCAAAGGGTCTTTTCTTACATCCCCCCCAGTGGTGAATGGATTTCCTAAGGTCTTCCCTGATGAACTTCTTAGTGTTCCTTGAGATAAGGAGATTGATTTTAGGATATATCTTATTCCAAACAATTTTCCTATTTCTATTCCCCCACATATAATGGCTCCAGCTGAGTTAAAGGAGCTTAAGAAACAACTACAGTATCTCTTATATAAAAGGTTTCATCCATCTTAGTATATCTCTGTGGGGTACATAGTGTTGTTCGTATGCAAAAAGGATGGTTCCCTTAGGACGTGTATTTATTATCGACAGTTGAATAAGGTAACAATAAAGTTTAAATACCCTCTTCCAAGGATATATGATTTGTTTGATCAGCTTCAGGGTGCCTAGTTTTTTTCCAAGGTTGACCTTTAATCCGGGTATTATCAGTGAAAGATTAGGTAGGTGGATATCCCTTAGACTGCCTTTCATACTCGATATGGGAATTTTGAGTTTATGGTTATGTCTTTTTTATTGACTAATGCCACTGAGGCATTCATAGACTTGATGAATAGAGTCTTTCCTTAGTTTTTTGATTTGTTTGTCCTCGTATTCATAAATGATATTCTGGTGTACTCTAAGAGTAAGGTGGATCATGTCGATCACCTCTGCATTATCTTACAAACCCTGAAGAAGCAGCAGTTGTATGCCAAATTTTTGAAATGTAAATTCTAGTGAAGGGATCATGGTGGATTCACTGAAAGTTCCAGTGGTTAAGAAGTTTCCTAGACCTATGACTCCAACCAATATTCGAGGCTTCTTGGGTTTAGCTGGTTATTATAGAAGGTTTGTGGAAAGTTTATCTTCTATAGATTACCTATTGACTAAGCTGACTTAGAAGAAGGTAAAGTTCTTGTGGTCTGATATTTGTGAGGGTAGTTTTGAAAAGTTGAATTCGGCCCCATTCTTGACCTTGCTTAAAGGCACTGATGGATTTGTGGTCTATTGTGATGTGTCTCATGTGGGGCTTATTTGTATCATGATGAAGCATGGCAAGGTGATAGCTTATGCCTCTAGACACTTGAAGGTGCATAAAAATAATTAACCAATGCATGACTTGGAATTATTAGTAGTGGTTTTCACATTGAAAATATAGCATCACTATTTGTATGGAGTGATGTGGATATCTTTTTAGATCATAAGGGCTTTCACTATGTATTTACTCAGAAAAAGCTTAACCTTAGGCAAAGAAGATGACTTGAGCTGCCCAAGGATTATGACATGACTCTTCACTACCATCCAGGTAAAGCTAATGTGGTTGTTGATGCTCTTAGCAGGTTATCCAGGGGGAGTCTGGCTCATGTGAATAAGGAAAAGTGGGAGTTAGTGAGAGATATTCACCATTTTTCCAGCCATGGAATTCATCTTTTGGACTCTGGGGATGGTTGTGTTTATGTGCAGGAGGTGACACAGTCTTCTCATGGTACAGAGATAAAGGAAAAGGAAATATTGGATCCTATCTTAATGAGGATTAAGGGTGATGTAGGTTGGCAGAAGATGATGTCCTTAGAGATCAGTAGTAATGGTACCTTGTAGTACTATAGAAGATAATGTGTTCCTTATGTAGATGGATTAAGATTGAGGATCTTGACTGAGGCATATGAGTCGTATTATGCTATTCATCCTAGTTTGACGAAAATGTATGATGACCTTAAAGAGATTTACTGGTCGACCAATATGAAGTGGGATGTGGCTAGATTTATAGCTAAGTGCATGGTGTGTCAGCAAGTGAAAGTTAACAACTTAAGTCCCGGAGGATTGTATCATGAAATTGCATTTCCTATATGGAAGTAGGAAGTGATCAACATAGATTTTATTATTGGTCTTCCTCATTCTCGAAATCAACTCAATTTGATTTGGGTCATTGTGGATAGGATGAAAAAGTCTACTCACTTTTTGCCAGTAAGGACTAATTTTTCCACAGAGAATTATGCAAGGTTTTACCTCTAAGAGATTGTAAAGTTGCATGGGGTGTCCTTTCTATCATCTCATATCATGGTATGAAGTTTTCATCGCACTTTTGGTGGTTGTTTCAGGAAGGTTTGGGGACCAAATTGAGTCTTAGTCTACTTTCCACCCACATCGGATGGGAAAATGGAAAGAACTATTTAGACATTAAAAGATATGCTTAGATCTTGTGTGATTGACTATGATGGTAGTTGGGTTGAGCATTTTCCTTTTATAGTGTTTGTCTATACTAATAACTACCACAATACTATTGGGATGGCTCCATTTGAGGCCTTGTATGGTAGGAGGTGTAGGTCCCCAATTGGGTGATTTGAGGTTGGTAAGGCGCAGATCTTCGGCCCAAATTTAGTTCACCAAGGTATGGAGAAGGTGAAGGTGATTCGAGATAGGATTAAAGCTGCACAAAGTCATCAAAAGTCCTATACATATATGAGATGTAGAAAGTTAGAGTTTGAGGTTGGGGATAGTGTGTTCTTAAAGGTGTCTCCCATGAAAGAAGTGATGCAATTTGGGATGAAAAGGAATCTCAGTGCCCGATATGTTGGTCCATACTTGGTTTTGAAGAGGGTTGGCAATGTTGCGTATAACTTGGAGTTGCCTTTTAGTTTGATCTCCATTCACCCGGTGTTCCATATTTCTATGTTGAGGAAGTGTATGGGTGATTCATCGTAAATTTTCCCTATCAAGAATATTGGTAGTTCAGATTCCTTGTCTTATGAGAAAATCTTAATTGAAATCTTGGATCGGCAGGTTCGTTGGTTGCGGACCAAGTATGTATCTTTGGTAATGGTTCTATGGAGGAACCATAAGGTTGAAGAGGCTACTTAGGAATCTGAAGAGGACATGAAGTTCAAGTATCCATTATTATTTTTCACTCTGAAAGATCATGCATAAGGTATGTGTTATTTATAACATCTTTTTCTTCTAACATAGTTAAAGGTCAGAGTAGAGGCCTTTGGAGTTTTCTCGTGCTAGTCAATGCTTTATTACATCTTTCGGGGATGAATGATCCAAATGGGGGAGAGTTGAAACACCCTGGGTTTTTCCCCTTGGAAATTTCCTGACCTTTGAGCTCACTTTCCTTGTAATGACTTATCATATGAGTCGTATGGTGTGGGTATGAGTCAGGTAACCCTAGTCGTAAGGTGTTCAATGGATGGTGGTAGGGTTTATGTTTTGTTACAGTTTGGTAGTATGGGTCGTTAGGTGTTTTCATGGGTCATTTGGATGATCATTCATCAAATCATAAACTTAATAACTTTACTTGGCTCTAAGTACGAGTGGCTTACTAAAAGCCATGAGGATAGGGTATTAGTGGTATAGATGAATCGTATGTTATCCAGTGTCTAATCCCTTTGGGTTTTGTCTTGGGTACGACTGGGACATACGAGTCGTATAGTTTGGTAACAAGTGGGATTAGGGAGTCATATGGTGGACAGTGTATGGGTATCCAACTCCTTGTATTGGTGACGACTCAATGGTATGAATCGCATGCTGTGGTCTCGAGTCACAAGATCGACTAGTAACCACCTACAGTATTTTTGCATTTTTAAGTTGGGGGAATTCTGAACATTTTCCCTTTTTATTCCCTTTGATACCACGACTTAAAACACCTTTTTGGACTTCACTAACCTATTATTTCAAATCAAATACTCTAGAAATCTCTGTTAAACCACTTTCAAGCAAAAGTCTAGGGATTCATCAAGATAATCAATTAAGGCTTTCAAGGGTGGTTTTCTCTATCTTCCTTGGAGTCTAAGGCATGTTACTCCTCCCTCATAATTATTTTACAAAGACCATGTGCTTTAATGTATGGTTTCATAGTGTTATTATTATTTTGCAATAGAGGTTGGGTTTTTTGGACGTTCATGGTTGAATAATCTTTCGTACGGTTTAATTATGTTTTATTACATGCTTTTACTCTGATTTTGACATTGTGGGATACATGTTAATTGTAAATGGATTTTGCGGTACTATGGATTCCCTAAATTACTTGGTTATGGTTTTGAAAATTATGTTCCCTCAACTTGTTTGTTAAAATGCCAATGAGAATGATTTTTGTCACATAGTTTGATTATACTTGGAATCTTGCATTGCATAAATGGTAAATGGAACATAAATTGGTTATGGTTTGATTTCATATGGATTTGGTAAGGCCTTGGTGGCCATGGTTTGATCATAAATGGTTTTGGTAAATCGAAAATAATGGAGTCTAATTTCGTTTAATGGTTTTGTATGGCATAGTTGGACTAGACTTGCAAGATCTAATTTTGGTATGACGATACCAATGGTTAATGCCCAACTAAAATGACTCCTTGGTAAGTGGTTTGAAATGTGTAATTGGTTTTAATATAGGTTTAACAGGGGTTGTGTAGCAAACCCGTGGAAGGTGGAGGTCTCGAGAAGACCAATACTGGAAACTTATGTTTGCCAGTATGAGGATTGGTCATGGTAACCGTGTGCATGCTGTCACACTTTATATTTTGGGAGATGTACTAGTCATCTTAGGTTATTCTCCAGTTTGTGCGGCTAATACACACTGGGGGGCTTTCAGCAGGGGAAGCTGAACCCATATAGCTTGTCAGTGGACATTAAGGACGACAATGCTACACAGTCCAAGTTAATGTTTTAAATGCATGCTAAACCTTGTTCCCTACCCCGACACTTTATGTGTGTGTGTTTATATATATATATATAGGTATATATATGTGTGTAATTGCATATGGCTATTTGATTTGATTTGGAATAATGGCATTATTTTATCTTTTATCCCTAAGTACAGGCTAGCTTTCACTCCGCTAACTATCTACGGGCGTTGTATCCCCATTCGAGATAGGAACCAGCCATACTACTATCCCTCTAGCTCAGTGACTTGGATTCGGGGAAAACATTGAATTTGATTGAAGTAGTGAGCTTGCATACTTTGGAAGACTCCATTTCATGCTATGGACTTTTTTTTATTATTGTTATTTCTTGTATTTTTTTTTTGGCTATTTTCGGGGTCATGCCCCTATCGGATGTTATTTGATTTAGTTAGAGGCTTTTTCAAACTACTATGGGCATGGGCGGTGTTAGTATCGGTGTCATCCTTGGTATTGGTACTTGCATTAGGTTTGGCATCGGTTGTATATTTTGTTGAGGATGTTGGATTATGATTATAGGATTTATTTAATATCTTTGTATTATTATTGTTTTATCATATTATATATTCAAAATTCATTTGACATAGGGTGCAGGGCAGTTACGAGGGTGTTCTCTATCTTGGTAGGACTTTAGATGCCCGACACGACTAGGACCTGCTTCAGGTCATATCAGAGAGTGTAGGTTTTACCCCTTTTTATATATTCTTGTTGTTAGTTTCAGTGATGTGTTGATATAGTAGAGTAAGGTGATTGTGTATTCTTCTCATCTGTTAAAGCATCATGAGAAGAATTACCATACCTATGAATTGGAGTTGGCCATTATGGTTTTAATTTTAATGTTGGGGTGACATTTCTTGCATGGGATCTATTGTGAGATTTTCTCTGATCATCGTAGCCTCTAGTATTACTTCACCCTATATATCTTAATATGAGATAGTGTGGATGACTTGAATTGCTTATGACTTGTGATCTCACTATTCTTTATCATTCGGGCATGGCCAATGTGGTTGTAAATTCCTTTAGCTCGAAGTAGGCGAGCATGGGGAGTTTTGCTCATCCTTTGATCCAGAAGAGACTTTTGGCCTTAGAGATTCAGTCCTTAGCTAACCAGGTTGGTAAGATTCATATTTCAACACTCGAGCCTGGGCTAGACTTTTGTGAGGCTAGATCTTCCTTGATGGAGCAGATTCAAGCTTATCAATTTGATGATTATAGATTAATGGTGATTCATGGTAGAGTATTTAGTGATGTGTCCAAGGTGGAATCTATTTATTCTGAAGATGTTTTGAGGATTAGTGGCCAAGGGTTGGTGTCATGGAGTGGTGCATAGGTTAGACTTATTTTAGAAGAGGCTCATTATTCTAAATATTCCATTCACCTAGGAGTTGCTAAGATGTATCATAACCTAAAGTAGCAGTGTTGGTTGGGTGGTATGAAGAAGGATATTGTGTCGTTCATGTCTAAATACTTAAATTGCTAGTAGTTGAAATATGAGCATCAGCGATCGGGTGGGACAATGCAAAGGATGCCCATTCCTGAGAAGAAGTGGGAGTGGATCACCATGGATTTTATGTTCGCTTACCCCCGACCTTGGGAAATTTTGACTTTATTTGGGTTAATATGGATAGGTTGACAAAATAAGTACATTTTATACTGGTGAGAGTGAATTATAATATGGAGAAACTGTCTATTATCTATAATACGGAGATCGTTTGACTTTATGATGTCCCGGTATTCATTGTTTCTGAAAGAGGTATGCAGTTTATCTCAAGTTTTGGAGTACTGTGCAAAGTTAGTTGGGTACTCAGCTAGATTTGAGCACGACTTTTCACCCTCCAATGGATAGTCAATCGGAGAGGAATATTTATGTGCTAGAGAACGTTCTTCGAGCATATTTGGTGGTCATTGGGACCAATTTCTTCTGTTAGATGAGTTTACCTTTACCAACAATTATCATTCAAACATTTAGTTAGCACCTTTTGAGGCTTTTCATAGGGATAGGTGCAGATCTCCCTGCGGTATGGTTCGACTCTATTTAGGTGAGACCTTGGGACACAAATTTGTTGAGGAATTCGATGGATCATGTGTGACTGATTTTGTAGAATCTAGTAGTAGCCACCCGATTTTCGAGTCATGATGGCACCTACTTTATCCTGGTAGTAGGTAAGCCAAATTGCAGCCCAGAGCTATAAGCAATTGGGTAATTTGGTGAAAAATGGCCTAAAAATCTGAAATCAACAATTTAAGATATAAAAATAATAACTTAATAGTGATAGTCTAAAAGATAGATAAAACATCAACAACCATCCCACAACCTAGTAGTGTCGGTACAAGAGATACTATAAAAGAAACATAAGTATTGAAATAGTCAAATACAAATTTATATCGAATAGTGAAAAATTAGACATAGATACTAGAAGAAAAAGGGGTAACTCCCACTCTGAGAGCTCACCCTATCTCCAAAATCAACTTAGAACGATCATCACATCAACAATAGCCACAAGTACTCGGATCTGCAACAAAAAAATATAGAAGTGTAGTATGAGTACCAAAGACATGGATACTGAGTATGAGTCATTGGTTGAACGAGCAAAATCATGATATAAATATAATAAAGATGCAAGATATATACGCTAGGACAAGGCAAAAGAGGAAACTTGGAAATAAGATACAACACTGTAAATAAATAACCATAACAGATGTAATATGAAAGAAAGCACAACTAATACTATAAGACTTTCCACCATAAGTCAGAAGGTGCGAAAAAAAACCAATGCAGGCCCCCATAAGGCTGAAGGATGAAAACAATGGTAAGTAAATAACTAAAGTTTCATAAATTTACTGAATACCACGCCATAACCATGAAATCATCCCTATAGTTTCATAACATAAATATTCTCTCAATGTTAGACTCAAACCAAAACTCAATAGTATTATCATCATCATCATTATTTGTTGGACTTAAACCGAAACTCATGTCATCAATTTCAGCATTAATTGCCGAACTTCAATCAAAACTCAATATGAATAAACCATCGGCATTTGCCCGCAATTAGCACCAACTCCCAAATATCAAACTAAAATAATCTTTAAGTATATAATCTCTTTAAGGTCCCAAAATAATCATTTTTAAAGTATATAACATGCATAAAGAAGTCTACTAGAGCGAACACAAATCTTGACCTAAGTAGGCCGAAAGATCCCAATTCTAATCCCCGCAATCCATTCTCCGAAAAATTATGCCCCAGACTAAGCTAAGGTATCTAAATTTACTTCTAGATTTTAAATAATCCATAATTATTCCTAATATATCAATTCTACCTAAATCATGTGGAACTAAGTCAATTCTGCCTAAATTACAGTTCCTTAATAAGATAAACAATTCAAATAACATTAATGATATCAATCATACCTCTAATACCTAAATTCCATCCCATATATACAATAATTTCATAATTAATAAACAAATTATCTCAATCTATGAAAAAGGTAAACCTAGCCTTCTTGGACACCAAAATAAATCCCGAAGAATCCACTAAATTGATGATTTCCCCTTCTGAGAAGCTTCCATTATGCCATGCTATTAAAATCATAATCTACTCATAAAAATCAGAATAATGATACTCATATTGCATTATTGTTCTTTGGGTCCAAAATATATAAAAATTCCATATGGGTTGCGCCCGCGGAATCAGACTTTTGAAACTAAAAATACATCCCCTTATGATCATGAAACATTACCCTCAAGAATGGGTGAGTTCCGAGTGCTAATGCTGCTACAATCAACCTACCAATAGTCTAGGGATTTTGGGAAAACATGGAGGATTTAATCATGAAATTGGTGAAAGCTTACAAAGAATTTGGAGAAGAAATACTTAATTTAAGTTCACAAGTTCTCCAAAATCACCCACCAATGAGTATCCCAAGTTTCCAAAGTTTTTGGTATTCTATACTCTTGAAAATAGATGAAGAAAGTAAAAAATCAGGCTAAGTGGAGTATTTATAGTGCTCCTAGGTATCCAGATGTCACTTAAGAGGTCAATGGGTCATTTAAGAGATAGTCACTTAAGAGATCAAGTGTCTCTTTAGCGACATTTTCCAGGTCTGCACAATGTCACCTAAGTGACCTTTGGCCGCTTAAGCACAAAAGGTATCTCTTAAGCGATACCTATTGGTCCATGACAGATTGCTTAAGTGACTGGTTGGTTGTCACCCAATAGGCACTTAAACGATGCACATCACCTAATAAGACTTGGAAATTTCCAAGTCTCTATTGACACCTTGGGATTTATCCGGAATCTCATCTATTCAAAAATATTATGCCACCCTATCAAATTTGACATTTTGAACTCAATGGCGCATTCAAAATTTCCATACTAGGTATTTTTGGCAAAATATGGGTCCCATACCTATGTGTCATTTTTGTTAACTTCCGAAAAATAGCCCAACATAAGTCCAGGAGCTTCAAGACCCAGACCAAGTGTCCACCTAGCCTAATTTCAACATTACAGAGCTCTTGGAACCATAACAATTGGAATATAAAGTTTTTGCTCGATCTCTAATTCTAACCAACAAACACTTTAAAATAGGGAAGTGGCTCTAAAAACCAAATGAACTGCCCGGTAACCAAACTGTCAACTCCAAAATGTCATAAATGACTTGGGGTAGCTATAGGAAAGCTCTAAATAGAAAACAAGAGCGGAAATACAAAAAAAGACCTTAAGGGTCATTACAATATCCATTACTAAAGGAACTTTTCTTTGCAAAAATAAAGGATTAGGATGTACCTGAGCCTCGAACATGTAAGGATACTGGGTCCACATCTCTCTCTCAATCTCCCAAGTAGCTTCCTTTACTGGGTGGTGCCCCACTAAACATTAACTACGAGAATCTCTCTAGTGTACAATGACATGACATAACTAGCTAAAATGAGAATTGGCTCCTCCACGAAGGTCAACTGCTCATCCAACTGAATCGAGTCCTATCTAAGAACATAAGGCGCATTGAGAATGTACTGCTGTAACATAGAAAAATGGAAAATCGAATGGACAACAATAAAATATAGGGGCAAAGATCACTAATAAGCCACCTCACCAACTGTACGATGGATTTCAAAGGGTCCAGTATATCTGGAGATGAGCTTTTCTTTCCTCCCAAACATCATCACACACTTCATGTGCGATACTCGAGGAATACCTAGTCACCCACTCCAAATCTCAAGGAATGAAGTCTAAGATCTGTATAAGCCTTCTTCCTACTATGAGCTTTCCTCAACCCATGCTAAATCACCCTGACTCTATCAAACGATTCCTGAAGAAAGTTGGTATCACGGGGTCTAATCTTGAAGGAATCAAACCAACTAATCATAGAACAACATTGCCTACTATACAAAGCCTCAAAAGTCTCCATCTCAATACTCAAATGGTAGTTATTAATATACTTGAATTTTACCAAAGATAAGTGTTTCTCCTACCACCTCTAAAATCCATAACATGGGCTTAGAGCATATCCTCGATAATCTGAATAGTCTATTAAAGGATGGAAGGTTGTACTAAGATCCACTTGAGCACTCAAATCCTCTTGAAAAGCTCTCGAAAAGCAAGAAGTGAACACGAAACCCCGATCGGAAATGATAAGATATAAGCACACCATGCATACTATCCTACAGACGTAAATATGAGCTAACCTCTCCGTACTAATGGATATCTGAATAGGAAAGAAATGTGCCAATTTGTTCAACCTATCCTTGATAACCTAAATACCATTAGAACTATGAGAAGTGCAAGGCAAACTACTAATAAAGTCCATGGTAATCTTCTCCCACTTTTACTCGAGAATGGGCAACCTATAAATCAACCCACCAGGTTTTTAATTCTTGGCCTTCACCTGCTGACATCATAGGGAACTAACTATAAAATCTGCCATACCTATCTTTATACCACTCCCTCAATAATATTGCCTAAAATCTCTATATATCTTAGTTGTACCCAGGTGAATAGAGTATCTATAGTCATGAGCCTCATGTAAAATCGACAAAATCAAGTCATTAACCCTCAGAACACAAACGTGCCTATCTAATCTCAAAACACCCTCAAATTCTATAGTAGCCATCTTGACTCATCACTGAACACATAATCACAGATGATAAAAAGTCCCATATCCTCAAACTGATGACTCTAAATCTGGTGAAATAGCAAAGACCTCACCTCAGCACTAGCAAGAATTCTCCAAAGGTCTAAAATATCAAGTCACACCATTGAGTTGGATATAAACCTTATGTCTTATGACAATAACATATGATAAACTACAATAGAAGATAAGTTAGACACACTAATCATATTCTGGCTCAAGCCGTCTTCCACCATGTTCACCATGCCTGAATGACACAAAATAGATAAGTCATAATCTTAAGCAATTCCATCTATCTACACTACCCAGAATTAAGCTCTCTCATGGTCATATGGTGCTAAATACTATGATGATCCGTGAAGATCTTACAATGCGTGCTATAAAGATAATGTCTCTAAATCTTAAGCGCAAAAACTATCCCCGTCAACTCCAAGTCATGAGATGGGCAGTTGCGCTCGTGCAGCTTTAGTTTCCTTGATGTATAAGCAATAACTCAACTTTGTTGCATCAACACACAACCTAAATTCATTCCAGAAACATCACAAAAGATGGTGAATCCCTCACCCTCGACTGGAAGATCCAAGATAGGAGGTAAAGTGAGGAATCTCTTTAGCTTTCCAAAGATGAACTCACACTCCTCAGAACATCAGAATGGATCCTTATTATGAGGTAATCTGGTCATCGATGCTGCAGTAGTAGAAAAACTCTAAGCAAACCGTCTATAGTAATTGACCAGACCAATAAAACTATAAACTTCATAGGGAGATATATGTCAAACCAGTCATGAATATCCTTAATCTTCATTGGGTATACCATAATTCATTCTTTAGAAACCTCATGCCCAGAAAATGTTAGTGACTCAAGCCAAAACTAACACTTAGAGAATTTGGCAAAAACCTTATGATCTCCCAAAGTTTGGAGCACAATCCTTAAATATAGCATAGGCTCTTCTCTACTTCTTGAATACATAAGGATGTCGTCAATAAATATAATTATGAAGAAATCTAAATAAGGTCTAAACACGCGATTCATCAAATCCATAAATGTTACTGGGACATAATTGGTCAACCTAAATGACATCACTAGGAACTCAAAATGACCATGCCAAGTACTAATGTCTGTCTTTGGGATATCCTCAGCCTAAATCCTAAATTTATGATAACCCAACCTCAAGTCAATCTCAAAGAACGCCACTGCACCCTGAAGTTGGTTAGCAAATCATCAATGCAAGGCATAAGATATCCGTTCTTCACTATCACCTATAATCAATACACATACATATGGAACCATACTTATTCTTCATGAAAAAGACAAGATCTCCCTAAGGAGATGCAACCATTCTAATAAAACCCTTACCAAGAAGATCCTACAGCTGAGAATTTAGCTCTTTAGGATCAAAATGAGTCATACGCTAAGGTTCTATAAAAATAGCTTAGGTGCCCAACTGAAGATCAATAACAAACTTAATTTAGTGCTTAAGAGGAAGACTAGGTAGATTGGGAAGGAAACTATCAAGAAACTCACAAATTATAGGAACCAATTCAAGAAATGGACTATCCACACTAACAAAAAATATATAAGCGAGATAAGACTCATAACCCCTCAAAAGAATTCTTCTAGCTCGAATATAAGAAATAATCCGCATCGGCTAATGGCTAATAACACTCTACCATACAACCGGTGGTATGTCAGGCATATATAAGGTAACGATCTTCACAAAACAATCTAAGACATCATGATAGTGGGATAACAAGTCCATGCCTAGATCATATCATATCTACAATATTTAACACAACAAGATCAGCGTGAATATCAAACTCTCGAACTATCACAACACATAATCTATACATTCGATCCACTACTAAAGAATCACCCATGGGAGTAGATACTCATAATGACACAGATAATGAATCTCAAGATAACTTTAACCGCAGGGAAAAATAAGAAGACATATAAGAATAAATGGATCCTAAATGAAATAAAGAACAAACCGACTGATGGCACACCAAGATTGTACTATGATAATAGCATCTGAAGACAACTGGCCACGCCCATAGCCTACTTAGGCTCCTGACCGATATCATGCACAACCTACCTGAGAACCTCTATGAGCACCCTAGGGACCACTTCAATGACTATGCATACAACCTCAACATAGGGGAAGAACTGCTTGTATAAGTGTAAAACTTTGAGATGAAGGAACCATCACTTCAAGAGTTGGCACTCTCTCAAGATATGGCCAAAATCCCCATAACCATAATATGCCCTAGGCACTGCACTAAAACCAAAAGATCCGGATGAACCTAAATAGCCACCACAACTAAAATAACCATAATACGAACAACTCAAAGGCTTGCCACTGCTTTAGAAAGTATAATCTCTATAATTAGACTAACCTCTATTAGTAATATTAAATATAGCATGAATGAGCCTACTACACTAAACTGATGCTAATAAGGCTGATGTAGACGGTACCTACCCTAAGAACCACTACCATTAAACCATGAGCTATTATGGATCCCATTAAAACTATCCTAATATAGTGACCTCTTATCATTGCCCCTTGGGCCTCATGATGTATCTTCTTCATAATCTGAGAATTATCATAAACCTCAAAAAAAGATCTACCTATAGTAACCAAACTCTATGTAGATATACAAATAGGAAATCTCAATCCCAAAATAAAGCAACAATTTCTCTCATACCCAGTAGTTAAAATAGAAATAGCATATCTAGCTAACTTATGAAATCGAGACTCATACTCTACCACATTTATGGATCCCTGCTCCAACCTCAATAATTTATCCCTTAAATGATCCCTAAGATTATGAGGAACATACTTATCAAAGAAGATCTTGGAGAACTGAGTCCATGTTAAAAGGAAAAATTCTGCTAGCTTAAAATTAAGATAACCTCTCCACCAATGTTGAGCTTCCAAGTCTAATTGAAAAATAGTGTAATCCATACCATGAGTCTCAACTAGGCCTAATTATGGATCATATCCTTACAAGAAATTAAGTACTCATATATATCCTCGCCTGGCGCACCAAAATACCAAGGTAGAGAAAATTTAAAGAATCTATCTAACATCTTCTTCTCCTCAATAGTTATAGGAGGTTGGAATACTAAAAAATAAGATAATACTAATGTAAGAGAGACCTCAACTATAGGATCCATAGCTACAGACTAGAACCTCACCTCAGTACCACTATGATCAGTAGACTATGTACATCAGATGATACACCACCAATCAATCCCAAAATCTAAACAAATACATCCCTAATTACTAAAGAGAAAAAACTCAGTGAATCTTGGGGTGGTCCTTGGCTCACCGTTGGCTGGGGCGAAAGAATCTATGGCTTGAGAGCAGAATTATGGTCTAGTGAAAGCCCCCTAGTTGTTGATACATCTTGAGGCTTTCTATGACCTCTAGGTCATCCAAAAATAGAAAAAAGATCCCTGGGTTTGGTCTCGTTATCCTCATCTTATGTAGCGATAGCACGTGTCCTAGTTATTTGTAAAAGAGTGAAACCAAATTCTTTAGAATCCAACTCAGGCTCTTAGAACAAAATGAGTGAAAAAAGTGGATAACTCCTAAGAATTTCCTACATCTTCCCAAGATAAGAAATGGTTGTCATCATTCTAATATTCTACTAGACACATTTTCTTGTACCAATAATACTGGTGAACCAAAGCTCTGATACTAGTTTATCGTGACCCAATTTTTGACTCATGATGGAACCTACTTTATTTATTAGTAGCTAAGCTAAACATAACATGGAGCTATGAGCAATGGCTAATTTGGAGAAAAATGGCCTAAAAGATTGAAATCAACAATTTAAGACATTTAACATAACAAGGAAATAATAATAGTAAAAAAGACAGATAAAACATCAACAACCATCCCACAACCTAGTAATGTCGGTACAAGAGATGCTACAAAAAGAACATAAGCACTAAAATAGATAAATACAAATTTGTCTCAAATAGTAAAAGACTAGACAAAGATACTAAAAGAAAACAGTGTAACTCCGACTCTAAGAGCTCACTCTATCTCCAAAATTAACTCAACATAATCATCACTTTGGCAACGGCCTCTAGTTCTTAAATCTATACAAAAAAGGTATAGAAGTGTAGTTTGAGAACCAAAGCCATGGGTACTTAATTGGCATCATCAGGAGACTGAGCTAAATCATGATATAAATACAATAACAATGCAAGATAAATAAACTAAGTCAAGTAAAAGGGAAAACCTAGAAATAATATCCAACATAGTAAATAAATAATAAAAAAGATGTAATATGAAAGAAATCACAACTAATACTACAAGATTGGCCCTCATAAGCCAGTAAGTACGAAAAAGTAAATAACCCAACCCGGTCCTCATAAGCTCAAAGGGTACAAACAAAGGTAAGTACATAACTGAAGTTCCATAAATTTATTAAATTCCATGACATAACCATTAATCCATCAATACCATTTCATAAAATAAATAAACTCTCAATGTCAAACTCAAATTTAAACTCAATATTATCATCATCATTATCATTATTTTTCATACTTAAACTAGAACTCAAGTCATTAGTGTCATCATTAATTGCCAGACATTAATCAAAACTCAATATTATTAAACCACTAGGTTTTCCCTGGAATTAGGACCAACTCCCAAACATCATACTAATATAATCATTAAGAATATAATCTCTTCAAGGTACCAAAATAAAAATTATTAAATGATATCACATACGTATAGAAGTCTAAGAGAGCTAACATAATTCTTGACCTAAGTTGGTCTTGAAGGGCCCACTTCTAATCCCTGAAATCCGTTTTAAGGAAAATTCTACCCTAGACTAGTCTTATATAATGACCCTTCTGGTCATTTTTCATATTTTTTCTTATCTTCACCATTAGGACTTATCCATAGCTACCTCAAGTTAATTATAACTTACTGGAATTGATAGTCCGATTATCAGGTAGTTCGTTTCATTTTTAAAACAAATTCCCTATTTAGAAGTTTTTGTTGGTTCCAAATGGCCTCTAGAAAACACATTAATAAGATGATCTCGGATAAAAATTCCAAATATGCCATTAGATTTGGAATATAGACTTTAGGCTGGGTAGACCTTTGGTTCGGGTCCCAATGTACTCGAGCTAATTTTGACCTATTGGTCAAAAAGTGGAAAAATTAAAATATATGGGTGTAAGGCCCATAATTGGTATAAACAACCTTGGATGGAAAATTTGAATTCACAAATGCATCCAAAATATTGAATTAAGTGGGTTTACATAGTTCATTTACGAAAATCAGAGTATGAATAAGCTTGAGGGCCATATACAAGTTTTTACTTTTCTAGTACAGATGCCATCGTGATCATGGAAAGTCCTATGGTTGTAGCATGGAAATTTCGGTCCATTTAATTGCAATATCAGTATCACTATGCTTGAAAATTCTTTAAATAGGCTCCGAAATCCTAATTTGGTTATTTTTTCTTGATCTTTGAGACCTAGAAGACCTAGAAGGGTGAGATAACTCTAAATTGAGTCTTGGGTGTGAGTTGGGATCTTGATTAACATCTTCTAATGTGAATATATTTTTATTTAAGGTATGAACCCTTTGAATACATGCTTTAATTTCATGAATTTTTTACCAAAACCCCAAATAGCTAGATAGCTTGATTTTAGCCCCAAATAAGCTTAGTTTTCACCTATTTCTTGAGGGTTATGATTCCTTAATATTCTATGAACTTTGGGTGGTCATAAGGGAGATCTAATATATGCTGAGGGAGATAATATTGATGTCACTACAAACACAGAAGCAAAAGTATATACTATTCTAAAAACAGCTATTCATTGTGGATATTCCTAATTTTAAAAAGTCTTTATTCAAATAGATTCTTTATTTATGTTCAAGTTAATAACTAATAAATAGGTTTATCCATGGAATTTGGTAGACACCATGGAGCACATGATATCAGATTTGGAACATAAGAAGGTAGTTTTTTAACACATAAGGAGGAGGGGAATTAGTTGGCACATCATCTAGCAAATGCAGCAATAGAAAAAGGAAATTTTAGTATAACATTATTTTAGCAATTGGAAATACAGGGCAAGAAGATCTTATATAGTGACAAGCTACAGTGCCCTTACATCAGATTATCAACAGCAAAAACATGAGAAGGCTGAAGGCTACAGATAACAGTACTACCAGAGACTACAAGCATCTATTTACAAGCCACGAGGCCAACAATGATACCAAAAACTTACTAGCCTATACAAATTTAGCCATAAAAAAGGACTCTTAAGAAGCGGGAAGGGTCAAGTGATGACTAAGTAGCTAATACACCTGGGCGGAGAAGGCAATCTAATAGTTTTATGGGTCCAAGCATCTCTGTATCTCTATCCACATCCATGCTAAAACTATTAGCAAAAGAGATTTAGCGTAAAGAACAAGAACAAGGTAAAGAGAAGAAGATCGAAGTATACCTGGACATGCAATCATCTCCCGGAACCTTTGACCCTCAAATCAACACTAAAATCAAATATCAAACCCATATAGTAGAGATCTCAACTAAAACCACAAAGAGAAGATAAAGTAACAAGCAATAATGGTGAAGAAGAGTTGTACATTTATAGGTCTAGAAGGAGCTTACATCTGAAAGCTGATATCAAAACATATTTTTATCTTCCAAGGCACAAAATTTATGATCCACAACAGGAGCAAGAGGAATTGACAATTCAGGTGATGATTCTCTATATTTCCCCTAAAAAGTTAAAGAAGAGGAAAAAATTAAGGGGAGAGAAAGAATTAAGAAACCCTAGGAATGAATTTATATGTCTTAAGAAAATAGGGTTGGGTCGGGTATTTTGTATAATAGATAGTGGCCCAATTACTTTTCAGATTTAAGATGGGTTGGTCCATCATTGAGTTCGTAGAAAGGATCTTGAGTTCGACGTCAATGACTATGTCTATCTTAAGATCTCTCCCATGAAGGGAGTGAAGAGGTTCGGAAAGAAAGGGAAACTCAGTCCCCGGTATGTCGGTCCCTTCAAAATTATCTGAAGCTCTAGCAAGGTAGCTTATGAGCTTGAGTTTCCTTCAGATCTAGCCTAAGTCCATCCAGTCTTCCATGTCTCTTTGCTAAAGAAGTGCATAGGTGACCCAGTAGTTGTTGTCCCTATTCAGAGCATCGACATTCAGAATAGCCTCTCTTATGAAGAGATTTCAGTCAAAATCTTAGATTATCAGAATTGTAGATTGAGGAACAAAAAAGTCCCTCTATTCAACGTTCTTTGGCGAAATCAGTCTCATGAGGAAGCTACTTGGGAAGCAGGAGCAGATATACATACCAAGTATCCTCACCTCTTCCCCGCTAATTCAGATCAAGCTCAACGTAACAGTTCTCATTAAGCTTATTTAGTTTCATGTTCATGTTTCCAGTATAAACTTGGTACCTATTAACCGTTGCATACTCAGTCATGCATTCATGTATCAGTTGTTCGTGCATTAGATATGCAGGAGTTCAGTATGTTTAGCATGTTAGTCATGAGATCAAGTTTCGGTTCTTCATGTTCAGTTCAGATTCAGTTGTCTTTAATCCCCTCTTAGTAAATTCTCATTCGAGGACGAATGTTCTCAAGGGGGAGATATTGTAATACCCCGCATGTTTCTAAGTTAGGAAATGAATAAGTTTTCCTATGTATGAAACCTCCTATCCTATGAGTAGCATTTTAGTGCATGAATTATAATGAATATCCTAGCGATAGGATAGCTTGCGATGTCTTAAGCATGCTCATATGAGTCGCTTAGAGTGATGCAAGCTAAGAGATTTTGAATCAATCAAGTCTTAGTGTTCGATTTTTGCAAGGGTTATCATTGAACAAGAATAATCTGATTGATATGTAATATTTTGGCATATTTAGACCCACCAAATTGTATAGAATCGAATTACCTTTTCAACGATATCAATTTCATCAAAATTCAACACGTGAGAAAGGAGTTATGGCCATTCAAAGTAGAATGCGTCGCCTAACCAATCGCACATGGCCACTGGAAAGCATAGGCGATATCATATGCGGAGCCTATGTAAATATAGGCGATATCATATGCAGAACCTATCTAAATATAGGTGATATCATATGCGGAACCTATGTAAATATAGGCGATATCATATGTGGCGCCTATGTATGATTTCAGCCACGAAAACACTTAGTTTTTGAGTTTTTTTAGGGTAGTTAAGTCTTTTAACACTCCTTACATGTACCTAAACTTAACCTCACGAAATTTATAGCTTCTAAACACATTACAGCCCTATTAATATCTCAAATTTCATTATCCAAGAGCACCATAGGACAAAAACAACTAGGGTTGCACAATCAAGCTTGAAGATAAAATTTCAAGGAAATTCCTCCGTCAATCATCAAGAACCTCCCTTCCAAGGTATGCGTAGTGTTCATCCACGGATTCCTTTCGTCCGTGGAGTTCAAGAATCAATCTTTAAAATAAAAAAGCTTGGCTAGTTATGGTGATATGATCATACTCGTGTTAATTCATGGTTGTTTTTCTATATAATAGTATCGTGACTGTATATCTCATGAAAGTTATGTTGTTAGTTGAAAAACATAATCTTTAGATAGATTGATAGAATGCAATTATGAAATCCACCTATGCCTTAAAGAATGTATGCAAGGTGTTTGATAAAAGCCTAGTATGTTAGAACTTCATATTTACATGATTTCATGATATCTAAATAACAAATTCATGTTAGCCATACACTCCAATATGAATTTCCATTCAAATTACGTGTTATTATTGTGGTATAAAGCATGTATGATAATGGAGATATAAATTATGTTCACAAAATATATCCATGCTTTTCCTATCATGTTTGAAATATTGAATAAATACATGAAGTATACTATCTCATGCTTATGATATTGTGAATTGTGGACTCAAATCTTGTGATCAAGTCATGTCATGTGTGTCATTTTCCTCCTATCGAGTCCTGGGGGTATTCATACGCGAAAACTATAGTTGTGTACCTAGAGCCATGTCATATTTCATGATATCCGAACTCAAGCTAAGATTTCATAGACTTCAGTCAGTCATGTGACTCAGGAAAACCTCATAATCTCAGTCAGTTGTCAGATATTAGTAATATTCCGCCAGTCAACGGAATTAAGTAAGGTTAAGTCATGTCCAGTCCCCTAGATGGGAGTAGAGGTTAGCATCGAGTGAACCCAAGGATGGGAACTCACCTACCATTTCAGGGTGTGATTTTTAGAAGAAGTCCTTATGTTCCAAAACTACGTAGCCAGCGTAGGTAGAGATATCTTAACCTGTCAGATTAGGGTTGATGAGGTGGTTTAACCTGTCAGTTTAGGGTTCCTACCGTTCTCATTGAGTGCCTGCCAGATAAGGGTCACTCACAAGCTGTCCTTACCCGTGGTATGGTATTGACACCTCTCCAGTCGAGGCAGAGATTTGACCCCATCTTAGCCATAATAGCATACATGGGGCATGTCGGTTAAACACTACCTCAGACTGTTTCAATATCATTCTCAGTAAAAGAACTCAGGGCGTTCTTCAGATTTCAGTATATACAGGATTGTTAGATATAGTCGTTATCTTCTTCAGATTTAAGTATATATAGGACTATCAGATGCAGTCGTCCTTGTTATCAACTTGTAGTATCAGTCATGACAGTTATCAGTAAACCATGTATTATCTTACAGGTCTTGCTATCACGCATTCACGGTCCCAGTTTCAAAACATACATGTTTGAACTCCCACATTCATATTAGTCAGTCAGTGTTGTTCATGCATGAAACCCTTTATGTTCATCCTACCTTCGTCGTATACTCAGTACTCCAGTTGTACTGACGCATTTGCGCTATGGTGCTTTCTTTTCATTTTACACCATAGGTTCCGAGACACGAGCTCCAACCCAACAGTAGTGGTAGCATTCCACTCGCAGAGACACAGTGAGTCCTCATTAATTCGAGGACAATATGATTTGATAGATTTATTTATTTTTTCTGTTCAGTGTTATGGAGTTAGTTGGAGGCATGTTCCTTCAACTCCTTATTCAGATAGTTTAGAGGCTTTCAGATTTACGTTCAGACTTAGCTTTCAGATTGAGTTGTTTTGGGTATTTTCACCCATATGAACGTTATGATTTTCAGACATGGTTTTATTCAGTTAAACCTTTTGGCCTTAAAGTTTTACGTATTCCATATTATTATGTCATGATTTATAGTATACAGGTACAGATATCAGCCATGGGTTAGCTTGTGGTACCTCGGGGTTATGAGCGCCATGTAGCGTTCCAGGTCAGCAAATCGGGGCGTTACAGTTGTTTATTGAAACAAGGGCTCTACCTATATACCACAACACTTAGGAGTGGAATTCTAATCACATGATCACACCGTCAACTAGACATGGAACTCTAATCATATTTGATTGGAAATGGAACTTTAAGCACAAGATGGAACTTTAATCACGAGATGTACTTTAATCTCGAGCCATCATATTTGATTGGTTATGGAACTTTAATCATGAGATAGAACTTTAATCACGAGCCATCATATTTGATTGGCTATGGAAATTTAGTCACAAGCCATTATATTTGGTTGGCTATGGAATTTTAATCACGAGATGGAGCTTTAATCATAAGCAATCATATTTTATTGGTTATGGAACTTTAATCACGCAAGTCAGTTTATGGTCATCAAGACCCACACCAGATCACAAGTTCTTCAAGGAGATATTCGTCATTCACTAACACCTCTATAACACCCTTTAGTTCCACACACGATTTCAAGTTTGAGATTAGGGAATTGAACCCAATTCTTAGTCATCAAACCAACGTGGTCATAGTTAAAGAATTTACATGGCCAAAAACATCAACACAACCTCAATCATCAATCATTCATACTTATAAGGCCATCACCCGACTTAATGTTGTAGGATAATTCATTAAATGGTTAACAAGGTTTATAGAAACCATTTAGAAAGAAATCACAATCACGATAACTCAATATATGGAAAACAAGGCCTTTACCAACCATCCACAAGTATTCACATTCATTTAGTCATTATAATGACTCATTCATATCAACTAGGACAGTTCAATAGTTGCACATTTGACCTCCACACAACTATTTAACCATTGATCATTTCAATATTCCACATGCCTTGATTCAAAACATCATTAATTACATTTATGGTCTCCAAGATCCATATATCCATTCACAATTTATTAGCAAGTTTTCACAATATTCTTATCACATTTAGGCTCAACACACACAATAAGTTTATTTTCATGTATAAGGCTTTAATCCCTTATTAGTCATTGATCAAACAATATCACCAAATACACAATGCATGGTTCATAATAACTTTAACATACCATTTAAAAATCATTTATGCTCATTAGGACATTGCCCTAACTCAATACATCACCCACATGTAACTAGGCATTTCACTAATACATTTTCACAAACACCTTTGTGCATACTTATATCAAGGTAATTCTCATGGTATATATCACCTAGACTAGGATTGCTTACGACCTTCATGTTAAACAACACAAAAAATCATCGACATATGCAATCTACCATCAATAACATTTTTCAACATGAGTATAAACAAGAATCATCATTATTCATTGTTAGGTAGTAAAACCCTTTTCATTTGATTCAAAACCACCATGTACACTAACTAATTCAAGTGTGAAATGAATGGGTTTAGAGTTATTTAAAGAGGGCAAGATATACATGACTTAAATAACTTGAATCACTAACAAACTTGACCTATTCCTTGGGACTAGATGAACACCTCCAAACCTAGCCTCCAACCTTGGTTCAATAACCTTTTTGAGTGGTTAGGAGTGTTTGAGTCTTGTAAATGAAGACTTAGTAGGCTACCATTACTTATATAGTTCAAGGAATTAGGGTTTTAGGCATGGGAAATGACCAAAAAGTCCTTGGTTAAAATATGGAAAATCTACACGTGCAGGGGTACGACTCCCCCTTACGGTTCACATAGCAATCATGACCTAAGGTTCGAGTAGTACCCCAACTCGTACCCTAGGATTCTCCTAGGTCAACCAAACTATTTTGGGTAGTCACCCTTAAGTCATAACCAAGGGGTTCTAATCAACCCCTAACTTGTAAGCTTCACTCGTGATCAAAATAGTCCACTCTAGGTTAGGTCGTCACTCCATACGACCATGTAGTATATGACTCGTATGCATAGTTAAGACCAAGGGATGTCCTTGTAATATAAGTGATAGTATGCTACCCTAACATATATGACAAGGTATGAAATGAGAGGGGTATAAGGCTACGAGTAGTGACCAAGGGTACGACTCAATACCTCTAACCGTATCCACCCTAGAGACACCTAAAGGAGTTGTTTTTCAATGGTTCAAAGTCTAGGTGTTCCACTTCTTCCCCACTTGGGATCATTTTTCCATGAAATAAGGGCAAAGAAAGCATATACATAAGTTAACATATGAAAATGCATCATGGAAACCTTTACACAAGTTAGAAACAACACACAACAAGGTTACAACACAACACCTACCATGATCATCACCAATCAACAAAATATTTTTTGCAAGGTCACATTCTTGGGTGTTTCATTTTCCCCCACTTAGGATATTCGTCTGCAAATAAAAGTTAAGACAAGCTTATTTTCAAGTTAATACATTAGCACTCATTAAAATAATCTTCACACAATTGAGGACAAGGCATACGACACGGGTATAATTTAACACATATCATGGTCATTATCATCCAACCACATTGTTCCAATATCCTTGGGATTTCATCCCAACATTTATCAAAACACTTGATCAATTCAATGTTTAAGGGCTTGATCTTTTCGCCTTTCAAATATATAAAACAACTTAAACAATTAGGAAATTAAATCCCTTGTTCATCAAAGACATCAATCAATTACAAACTTTGGTAATTTCAACCCACTGTCTATCAAAGACATAAACCAAGTTAGGAACAAGAACACACACCTTAAGCAAAAGTTTTCGGAACCGAACATAGTTGCAGATACTTGGACTTCATGTCCTCTTACACCTACCAAGTAGCTTTCTTGGACCATAGCTTCCCTCATAGATCCTTTACCAAAACCACTCCTATTGTTCGCAACAGGCGAACTTGTCGATCCTAGATCCTCATCGGGATCACTTCACATGTTAAGGAACCCAAAATACCAATGTCCTACAAGGGAACTACCATCAAAGGCGCACATATATGTCTTCATACATAAAGATATGAATAATTTTGGGGAAATGGAGTTCAACCTAGAAGGCATCTCCATCATTAAGGCAATATTGCCAACCCCTTTTGAGACTATGTACGGACCAACATACAGGATACTAAGCTTCCTTTCATTATCTTGATGTATCACTCCTTCCATCGGATACACCTCCACACATACAGAATTTCCAACACCACACACAAAACCCCTACGATACTCATGCACATAGGACTTTTGGTGACCTCAAGAGATTCTCAACATTTTACGAATCACCCTCACCTTTACTAAGGATTGGTAAAATAAATCGAGGTTGAAAAACATACCCTTACCAACATAATGCCATCAAAAGAGAGGATGACATCACCTACCATACGATGCCTAAAAGGCACCCTAGAGTCTCTCTCACTTAAAAACTTCTACACTTCCCATTTCAATACATCACCATTCTTCTCAATCCACTACCCAACATAAGAAGGGTCATGTGAAATCTAAAGCACAAGAACCAATCACCCCTCTCAAGGAAAGACCCTTAAGAGAAACAAGATAATGTAGGTACTAAAGGCTTTATAGAAATGACCTAGGTCACCAATGAAACCCATCCTGACATAACATACCAAAGGAGGAGTCCTTAGGACTAGACACCAACAGAAATACAATTGCATACCCTTCTTGGGATCTACCATAATCCCCTATACTAAGGATAGATATCATAGACTATAAAAGCTACAACTTTTTACAAAATCTCACACTTTGAGAACTTGGCACATAAACGATGATAACTCCCAAGGTTTGAAATATGACAAAGAGGTTATCTATATTATCCACCTCCCTCTTTGGATATAATATGATATTATTAATAAAGATACTGACAAACATGTCAAAAAAGGATGAAAGACCCTATTCACCAAGTCCATAAATACTATTAAGGCATTGGTCAATCCAAAGGACATTACAAAAAACTCATTAACCATGGGAGCGGTGCTAAAAAAGGCCCTTCCAAGGTAGGATCTTTAACTCAGACTAAATGATACAAACACCCCTTATAGACTCCTTACAATCATGGAGTCTCTTTCCAGGTTAGAGATAGAAATAGGAGCCCAAATGGCTCGAAACCAAATTGAAATACATGATCACTAATGGGATCAAACACACCAACAAAGCATGCACAATACGAAGAAAGAGTTTTTAACATACCCATAATGATATTTAGGTATGCCTCAGATTTCTGGTGAGTAAAAAGTGCACATGAGTGATCCCGATTAGTGTTGGTACCAGAAATACAGGCAAAGATAGAACCCTTCGATGTAGGAGTAGAGAAAGTAGCAACAGAGGCCCTGTTGGCCCAAGAAGCTGCTCGAGAGAGTCACTCTTACTGCATGTTCCTGACCTGACCATAATGGTAACATTTTTCTCTCCCTATCTCACAGTGAAGACGATGACTCTGACCACAGAATATGCAAAAAGGGATAGATGGAGCGGACTAGGCATCATTATCTTGAAATTAGGCATCCCTGGGTGCCTAATCTAGAGAAGTGATAACTGACATCCATTGTCTTACCTAAGCTTCAACCCTTATAGGAAACTCCCATTTAATGTGACCCAATTGACCACATACAAAACACCAGTTCATTCCTTTCTCACAAAAATAATGGTGTGATTGACCATAAAATTGATAAGTAGGATAAGTGAATGAGAGTTGGGCTCCATCGACCTGATATTGGGCAATTGTGCCCTATAAATATCGCCAATCTAAAGATTCCTATCTCATAATAGATTTGGGTAAGGAGCACTAGTCGTGGAGTAAAAACTAGGACCCGCCCAACACGTCCTCCTAGACCACTTTCTACCTACCTGAGCCAATTGAGAAAGGAAGTAAGGGAATGCAGCATCCTGAGGTGACTGAGAAGAAGTGCCACTTTAAACAGAGGGGATAGTAAGAACAGGTGGAACCCTACAAGGACTATCAGATGTCACGACCCTTGACTGGATTTGAATCCCTAAAGTTGGACGAGCATTGTCCATATTGCCCTTAATCAGAAAGGAGAGCTTGCTTGAGCGTTAGATCTTCTAGGATACATGATCTAAATGATGAGCAAGATGAATTTAGAGGAATCTAAGACCTTAGACTCTATATGTCTTGGGATCGAAACACAAAAAAGGGAAACATTTCCTAAGATATCTCATAGCCCCTTTTATAGAAGTGTGGCGCACTTTACATCCATTACATGACACGGTTTCTATAAACTCCTAACTGACCATGTACCCAACTTTCATACTAACTTGACAAGCCACAAACTTTGGGACATGTTGTATGCGCACCTCGAGCACATATGCACTGAAGGTCGTCCGTAAACTAACCAAATCTTTAACAACCATGAACATAGGTTGGATAGATCCCGACCATAAAATTAGAATAGCGGAAATATAAGTTTAATAGCCAATGCTAGATAATATCTACAATTTTGTTAATAAAAACAGTCTATCTAATATGCCAAAGTCCACAATCGTACACAAAACCTCTAAACAACCAAGTCAAGGATTTTTTGGGACATGCCCCTAATAATATCCAAGTACCAAACCTATACAAATCTATGGAATAAAATAATGTGACTATGAGAGGTAGCTCTTTCGGATTATGGAACCTCACAACTTCAAGATCAGTGCATTAATCTGTTCAAACACCTATTCACTGTGTAGAAGAAAAAAAAGATGTTTTTGCACCTACGTTGTACTGGTATATAGCATTCAGAGATAATTAGTCGTTGGAGAGCTAACATGTAACTCAAGGATAAGGATAAAATAACATCACCATTCCATACAAGTCAATATATATCATATTCAATCATATTCACATATTTATCCTTAGACGGATATATCATAGGCTAATCAAGTTATCAATACTTTATAACATTCTCAAATACTTCAATCATATGATACAAAGTAGAGGACTCTGACATTCCATGCTTAGGTTCATACGATCCTTACGAGGCATAAAACTTTAATAACATTCACATATCATTAGGCAAGGTACTTCATCCATGGTTACACTTCATCAAGCAAAGGGACTACAACTATATAGTTGTTTATTGAAACAAGAGATCTACCCATATACCACAATCACTTTTGTGTGGAATTCTAATCATATTATCGTATCTTCAACTAGACATAGAACTCTAATCATATTATCGTATCTTCAACTAGACATAGAACTCTAATCATATTTGATTCTCCATGGAACTTTAATCACGAGATGGAACTTTAATCACGAGATGGAACACCAATCATGAGCCATAATATTTTGTTGGATATGGAAGTTTAATCAGGAGATGGAACTTTAATCATGAGCCATCATATTTGATTAGCTATGGAACTTTAATCACAAGATGGAACTTTATTCTTGCAAGTCAATTTATGGCCATCAAGACCCACACAAGATCACAAGGTCTTCAAGGAGATATTCATCATGTAATAATACCTCTATACCACCCTTTAGTTCCATACACGATTTCAAGTTTGAGATTATGGAATTAAACCCCCTTCATAGTCATCAAACCAACATGGTCATAGTTAAATAATTTACATGGAAAAAAATATCAACCCAACTTCAATCATCAACCATTCATATATATAGGGCCATCACCCCCCTTATAGCCGTAGGCTAATTCATTTCATGATTAACAAGGTTTATATCAACCATTAACAAAGCAATCACAATCACGATAACTAAATAATGGCCAATAAGGATATTACCAACCATCCAAAATTATTCACATTCATTTAGGCATTATTATGACTCATTCATGTCCACTAGGTCAATTCAATAGATGCACATTTGACCTTTACACAACTACTTATCCACTGATATTTTAATAAGCCACATTTCTTGATTCAAAACATCATTAATTATTTTTATGGTCACCAAGACCCACATATCCATTCATAATTCATTAGCAAGTTTTTACCATATATAGGCTCAACACACTCAATAAGTTTATTTTTATGTCTAGGGTTTCAATTCATTATTAGTCATTTATCCAACAATATCACCAAATATGCAAGGCATGGTTCAAAATAACTTTAACATACCATTTTTCAATCATTCATTCTCATTAGGCTATTTCCCTAACTCAATACATCACCCACATGTAACTAGTCCTTTCACTTAAGAATAGGATTACTCAAGACCCTCATGCAAAAAAAAATACAACAAGCATCCACATATGCAATCTAGCATCAATAACATATATCAATATTAGTATAAACAAGAATCATCATTATTCATTGTTTGGTAGAAAAAAAAATTTCATTTGATTCAAAACCACCTTGTACACTTACTAATTCAAGTGTGAAATACATGGGTTTAGAGTTCTTTAATGTAATACCCCATATTTCCCTAGCCTAGATTAAGTCTTACTACTTGAGTGATCTGTTATAAATTTTTCTAAATACTCAGTATTTTTCTATTTAGAGCCTTCCATTGCGTAAGAAAATTGAATTAGCTTTCCAACGATATAAAACTCACCTAAATCTGATAATTGGCTAAAAAGTTATGGATATTTTAAGTTTTAGTCGTTAAACACCATAATTAAGGCCAGCAGTGCATCATGTAGTTATCCAAAATAGCAATTGTCAGTTTCCAGTGAGGTACCGTGATACCGACACATCGTGCCAAAGCTCATTTTTAGATTTGTCAATTTCCAGTGAGCCAACGCGATAGTACCACATCGTGTCGAGCTTCCTGGTCCCATCTAATATTGCAACGCAATTCCACCGCATCGCGCCACCTGCCACATTCATAGTATTCATTTTCTGTGGCTTGGTACAACAGCGGCGCATCGCGTCAGGGCCAAAAATTGGGTTTTTCAGTGATGAAAATTAAAAATATTCCATGGGGAATAGGGTCTTTTTCCATGACCCAGATCAGCCTTAAATATGAAATTATGCCCTAAAAATCCTATTATATGATTATTCACTCACCTATCTCAAGATTTAAAACATTCTCTCTCAAAGAGGCAAAAAACCCTAGTTCAATCCTCAAGAAATCCTCCAAGAATCTTCTAAGGTATGTTAGGTGTTTATCTATGGGTTTCTTTCACACATAGAGTCCACGAATCCATTTTTAAATTACAAGATTGTTGAATTATGAACATCCATATTTGAATTAAATTTATGTTAATGATATTAGTTGGGTTTTAAATCCATGATTTAAGTGTAAGTTCATGAAATTATATAGAATATATGATGAATATGTGATTATCTTGATAACCCTTGAATTTACAAAGTGATTATTGTGTCTATGATGTTAATTTGGTTTAATCCATGATTATTATAAGGTTCATAAAATTTGATTAGTATGTTATGAGGAATTATATGAATTGCATGCTAAACCCATAAAATTGTAAGTTTGGGCATTGTAGTTGCCATATTTATATGTTATCCATGATTATGTTCATGAAGTAGTGCTTCCCAAGTGGTTGATAGAGTGTCCATGTGAATAAAGTGATGAAATCATGACATGTTAGTATATGTACAAGCTTATACCCAAGTGATTGATAAAATGTCTCTATAGATGGAATATGAACATGTGTACATTGTTATGCTTTGCAAGTTCATGTGATGCTTTACTTTTCATGCTATCAAGTCCTGGGCGTATCTAATACCAAACAATTTAGCTATTTACCTAGAGCCAATGACAGTTACATAATAGTATCTGTCATATAAAGATCAGTGGTACTCTGAGTCAGTTACAGAACTCAGTATAATTCTATCAGTTATAAAACACAGGAAAACTCAGTAAACTCAGTATCACTCCAGTCTAGTTCAGTATAATTAGTTTAGTGTCTTTCAGTTAGGAGTAGGATTCAGCACCGTGCAATCTTAGGGATGAGGTCTTACCCGTTTATTAGGACTGGGTCCCTAGAAGCATTCCCTATGTTCCAAAACTACGTAGCCAGCGTAGGTTATGAGATGTCACCCGTTAGATAGGACTGACATACTCAGGGATCACCTGCTTGTTAGGACTGATCTCAGGGGTCACCCGTTCATTAGGAATGACTCCACAATAGTTTTTAGTACCCATGGCACAGTGCTAACACCCTTCTAATTAGAGTTACAGATTGGACCCCAGCTCAGTTATCTTAGCTTATTGGGGGGATGTCAGTTAGATGATTACCTCCCACAGTTTCAGTTTCAGTCTTAAGTTTAGAAATTAGGTCATTTTACAGAATCAAGACTTTCAGACACAGTCAATCAATATTAATAAATCATTTATTAGTAACTTTAGATATCAGTTACTCAATTATCAGAACTCAGTACTTATCTTAAAAAAGGCTCAGATACAATATATATTTGTGTATGTCCACAATATTGCATATTGAGTGATTTCAGTAGTATTAGTTACTCATATTGATTGATTTTAGTAGTATTAGTTACTCACATACTCATATATTTAGTTACTCTATGTCATTCAGTCAGTTATTGTTCATGAATATTAACCCATGCTTTCAGACTTATCTTATCTAGGATAGCAGTGCATTCCATCTACTGATCGCATACTCTTTTTTTGCGCTATGATATCTCATATCATAGGTTCGGATGCTCATATTCCTGAATGTGTTTACACAGATCCAGTCAACAGTCATAGATTTAGTTGTGAGTCCTTATCTATCGAGGGAATACTTTATTTTAGTATTTCATTTTATCAGTAGATTAGTAGTTGGAGTTAGTTGGGGGGTTTTCCCATCAACTCCATATTCAGACAGTTTAGTTAGAGACTTTTAGACTAGACTAGTTAAGATAATATTTTTGTTTTCAAATGTTTTTAATAGATGTTACATTTATCAATATTTCAGATTTTGAACCTTATGGCATTTCAACCTATTTTTCGCATTTATTTTAGTATTATTATTCAGTGCTCACAGTAGATATCAGTCATGGGTTAGCTTGTGGTCCTTCGGGGTTGTAAGAACCGTGTGGCATCCAAAGTGTACTCTCGGGGCATTACAAACTTGGTATCAGAGCCTAAGGTTCAACAGAGTCCTAGGGAGTCTGAAGTCTGCATCTAGAAGAGTCTTGTGCAAGGGTTTTAGCGTGCCACACTTATGGGCAGAAGGCTATGAGATATTTTAGGAAAAGTTTCCCTTTTTCAGTATTTATTTCGTGCGAGTGATCATGAGCTCAAGATAAATTCTCAGTCTAATCCTTTTTCTTCTTTTCGGTTACAGAACATGCCTCCCAAAAGGACTAACCAAAGGAGAATTGAATATTAGTCAGCACCTCAGCCTATTCAGGTAGATCCCCTAGACTAGTATGTATCCCAAGAAGAATTATGAGCTACATTCACTACTTTAGCTAATTCAGTAGTTTCTCAAAACAACCTACAGGTTGTTGTCTTATCTAGGATTACGGTTCATTCTTAGTAGAGAAAGAGGGAGAAGCATAGGAAGAAAGATAAAAAGAATAAGAAAGTCAGAACAAGTGGTTTTAGGCCATGGTCAGAGGGTGGTAACTGGTTCCAGTTCTGTCATAAATTATCTGCCCCAAATACTTCTATAGCTAGTGCTCCAGTGCCAAAGTTTAGAAATGACAATCGAGAAGGAGCACCAGGCTCTAAGTCATAAGGTAATGGGAAGGGTGTTCGTAATAATCTTCTTTGTGGAGAATATGGTAAGAAATATAAGAGAGTGTGTAGAGATGGCAGTGATGTTTGTTTCAGGTGTGGCAAGATAGACCATAGAGTCAGAGATTGTCCTTAGTCAAGTTCATAGGGAAAGTACAACCGTCCTTCAACTCAGTCAGGTTGCTTGAATCAGTAGGGTGCCACCAGTGGGCAATGCCTAAATAGGATTTATGTACTTTAGTCCAGAAAAGATCAAGAAACTTCTCCTGATGTGATCACTGGTATGTTACAGATCTTTTATTTACATATTCATGCCTTATTAGATCCAAAAGCTTCTCTGTCTTTTGTAACTCCTTGCATAGCATTCAACTTTAAGTCAGACTAGAAATCTTAATAGAACCTTCCTTAGCACATACCTCAGTAGGTAAATCTATTCCAGCCAGACGAGTATACAGAAATTGCTCGGTTATAGTATTTCAGAAAATCCCTTCTGTTAATTTCAGCAATAGATTCGTTCCATTTCAATTTCTTAATAAACTAGTCATTTAATGAAGGGGTAGCGCCTCAGTTTTTGTTGATTTAAGTTTGAATCTCTAGATTGACCTAGTAGAAAGAGAATTTGGGGATTATAAGTTAGTCAGTGTTGAGGTTGCTATATGATAATTGTTGGGGAAATAGAAAGCTAAGAATTATGTATCAGAAGGAAGTACTAGCAGTGGACCTTATATTATAAGGTGTAGTCCTTCAGGATGAGTTTAGTGTTTATGAGCATTGTTGTATCTCAGACTCTAGGGAAAAGTGGTCTCAGCTCGATTTAGAGTTTATTAAGATGTTCACAGACTTAGAATGATGTCTTTAAGCTACGGGGGAGATGGTAGAACAAGTAAACAAGTCATACTTTCAGATTTTAGTAGTAATGTCAGTATGTGTAGAGAAGTAGTGGGAGAAGTTGATACCCAACCCGTCCTTACCTTAGTGCAATGTTTTGCACTTCAGCTATCATGATATCTACTTATGCCTTACATGCCAGCTCTATTATCATAGCTCGTATTCGTACGCATTATAAAAAATCAGGTACGCTTTTAATTTTTAGTATGAGCAGTTCCAGTCCACTTAGTGTTACGAATCATGTTTCTTCAATACAAAAACTCCAAACTCAGGTCAGGTAGATCATGACTCATGTACTCATGATTTACAGTAAGCTAAGTTCTCATGACTCCTTCTATACTCCTAATGATCAGCTAGATTCAGATTTTTTCATGTATATCCTCAGTTTAGATCTCTTGATAAAGTCTAGGATGTTGATGTTCTACTGCTTACGCCTCAGTTAAGTGCCAAGTTCAGTATAATGTCTATTCATGCTTCAGTTCCCCATGTTTTATCCTTTAGAGAACTCTTCTTATTAAATGATATAGTGACAAGCAGTTGCTTAGAAGGGAGAGAGTAGATGTTTTATGTTCAGAAAAGATTATTCCATATTAGTTTTACACGAGGCTATAGTTATAATGATAGGCTTGAATGTTATGTTGATGTGTAAATGGCTAAATGCATTTCAAAGATTTGAGTAGGCTTGAACATAGTGAGAGAATTTAGTCCAACTCAGACCTCAGTAGGCAAATTTTTTAGTGCCTATATTCCAGAATTTTTTTCCCATGTTGTGGTTTCTTATTTAGATGTCTTATTTAGACCATACAAAGATCTTCTTTCTCCCTAAAGTCTATAGAACTTTATAGAAAGGGTGTCAAGAAATGGCCAGTTGAGTATAATTTTTCAGTATGTGTTAATCCGTAAAGCTACAAATTTAGTTTAGCAGGTAGGCAAAAAAGTTCATACAATTTCCCCTTCTTTCCACCCACTCGTACTATCCAAATTTTTGTGAATATGACTATTACAAGATAGAGAATCCAAGTAGTTATGAGTTCAGCCCAGTTCATGTATCATGCCTTAGTCTTAGATCTCAGATATTCAGTCATGATTTAGTTCGTGGGTGCCCCGTGCATCATCTGAGCCCTTCCTCAATTTTCCAGCCAAGTCGGTACTTTTTGGGGGACATAATGTCCTAAGGGGCAGATGCACTATAACCCCCGATCTTTCATGTCCTAAATATTTTAGTTTCTCTTCACGTAACAAATCCAGTTTGGAGTTATGGGTACTCACAAGTTGGCCCTCTCATTCCAATCTCAGTCGAATGAACATTCCAAATTCATGGCATGTATTCAATAAATTAGTTCAGTTCATGATATTCAGTTCACATATAATGTTTCAGACTCATTCGTGATCTTATGTTATCGTTCATACATTTTTAGTAAATGATCTCAGGTTTACTAGTATTCTTAGCTTAAGGCAACAGTCTTCCCTAGATTTACTCAGTTCCATGATCCAGTTATAGTTATAAACTTGGTATTATTTACAATTGCATATCATTTTCATGATAGCCATATATTTATGAATCAGTTCAGTCATATACTCAGGCATTAGATATGCATGTACAGTATGAAAACTCAGCTTATCATTAGCTTCAGTCATGTATTCCATGCATCAAATATGCAAATTCAATAGGAGAACTCATCTTGTCAATAGTTCAATCATGTAGTCATGTTTCAGCGTGCATGTTCAATCATTCGAGGATGAATGATTCCAAGGGGGAGATATTGTAATACCCTGTATTTTCCTAGACTAGATTAACTTTCAATACTTGAGTTATCCAATATATTTTTTTCTAAATACTCAGTATTTTTAAGTTTGGAGCCTTCTATTGCGTAGGAAATTTAATTAGCTTTCCAATGATATAAAATTTTCCTAAATCCGATAATTGGGTAAAAAGTTATGGCTATTTTAAGTTTCAGTCGTTAAACACCGTAATTCAGGCCAGTAGTGCATTGCGTAGTAAGCCAAAATGGCAATTGTCAAGTTCTAGTGAGGTACTGCAATACAGACACGTTGCCCCAAAGCTCATTTTCACATTTGTAAATTTCCAGTGAACCGACGTGATTGTACCGTATCGCGCCGAGCTTCCATGTCCCATCCAGTATTCCAATGCGATTACACCGCATCGTGCCACCAGCATCATTCCTAGTTTTCATTTTCCAGTGGCTTGTAATGATAGTGGCGCGTCGCGCTTGGGCCCAAAATAGGGTTTTCAGTGATGAAAATTAAAAATGTTCCAAGAGTAATAGGGTCTTTTTCCATGACCCATATCATCCTTAAACACAAAATTATGCCCTAAATACCCTATTATATAATTATTCACTCACTTTTATCAAGATTTAAAACATTCTCTCTCAAAGAGACAAAAACCCTAGTTCAAGAAATCAAGGTCAATCCTCAAGAAATCCGTCAAGAACGTTTAAGAAAAAATTTTCTAAGGTATGATAGGTGTTCATCTATGGGTTCCTTTCATACAAAGAGTCCACAAATCCATTTTCAAATTACAAGATTGTTAAATTGTGAACTTCCATGTTTGAATTGAATTCATATTCATGATATTAGTTGGGTTTTAAATCCATGATTTAAGTGCAAGTTCGTGAAATTGAATAGCATATGTGACGAATATGTAATTATCTTCTTAACCAGTGAACTTACAAAGTGATGAATGTGTCTATGATGTTAATTGGGTTTAATCCATGATTATTAAGATTCATGAAATTATATAAGTATTCTATGGGGAATTATTTGAATTGCATGCTAAACCCATGAAATTGTAAGTTTTATCATTGTAGTTGCCATGTTTATATGTTATGCATGATTATATTTGTGAAGTTGTGCTTCCCAAGTGGTTGATAGAGTGTACATGTTAATAAAGTGATGAAATCATGACATGTTAGTATATGTACAAGCTTATGCCCTACAAGTGTTTGATAAAATGTCTCTATAGATGAAATATGAATATGTGTACATTGTTATGCTTTGTAAGATCATGTGATGCTTTACTTTTCATGTTATCGAGTCCTGGGGTATTTAATACCTGATAATTTAGCTCTTTACCTAGATACAATGTAAGTTACAGAATAGTATCAGTCATGTTACAATCAGTGGTACTCTTTGTCAATTATAGAACTCAGTCAGTTACAGAACTCAGCGAAACTTAGTAAACTCCGTATCAGTCTACTCCAATTCAGTATAATCAGTTCAGTGTTTTTCAGTTGGGAGTAGGATTAATCACCGAGTGAGCCTAGCGATGGGAGCTTACCGTTAGTTAGAACAGGGTCCCTAGAAGCAATCCCTAAGTTCCAGAACTATGTGGCCAGCGTAAGTTATGAGATGTCACCCGTTAGATAGGACGGACATACTCAGGGATCACCCGCTAGTTAGGACTGATCTTAGGGGTCACCCGTGGCATGGTCCTAACACCTTTCCAATTGGGGTTACATATTGGACCCCAACTCAGTTATCTTAGCTTATTTGGGGCATGTCGGTTAGATGATTACCTCCCACAGTTTCAGTTTCAGTCTTCAGTTTAGAACTCTATTTATTTTATAAAATCAAGACTTCCAGACACAGTCAATCAGTATCAGTAAATCAGTTTTCAGTAACTTCCAATATCAGTTACTTAGTTATCAGAACTCATTACTTGTCTTAAAAAAAATCAGATATAGTATATATTTATGTATGTCCAAAGTATTGCATAATCAGTGCTTTCAGTAGTATCAATTACTCAAGTACTCTTAAATTCAGTTACTCTATATCATTCAGTCAGTTACTGTTCATGCATATGAACCCTTGAATTCTGCCTTACCTCATCTAGCATACTATTATATTACACGTTCTGACTGTATACTCTTTCTTTATGCTATGATGTCTCATATCATAGGTTCGGATGCTTAGGTTCCTGACCACGCTCAGACAGTTCCAGTCAGCCATCGTAGATTTAGTATTGAGTCCTCATCTATCGAGGGCATACTTTATTTTAGTATTTCACTTTATCAGTAGATCAGTTGTCGGAGTTAGTTGTGGGTTTGTCCCATCAACTCCATATTCAGACAGTTCAGTTAGAGGCTTTAAGACTAGACTAGGTAATATAGTATTTTTGTTTTTAGATGTCTTTAATAGATGTTAAATTTATTAGTATTTCAGATTTTGAACCTTATGTCATTTTAGCCTATTTTCTATATTTATTTCAGTATCACTATTCAGTGCTTACAGCAGATATCAGTCATGGGTTAGAATATGGTCCTTTGGGGTCGTAAGCATCGTGTGGCATCCAGGGTGTACTCTCAGGGCATTACATTTAAAGAGGAGAAGTTATACATTCCTTAAACAACTTAAATTGTCAACAAACTTCTCCTCTTCCTTGACAGTAGATGAACACCTCAAAACCCTAGCCTCTAATCTTCTTTCAAGACCCTTTTTGAGTGGTTAGGAGTGTTTGAGTTTTGTAATGAACACTTAGGAGGCTACCATGTGTTATATATTAAAAGGACTTAGGGTTTTAGTCATATAAAATGACCAAAAGATCCTTGGTTAAAATCTGGAAAATCCATATGTGCAGGGGTACGACTCCCCCTTACGGTTCACATAGTAATCGTGACCTAGGGTACGAGTGGTACCCTAACTCGTACCCTAGGACTCTCCTAGGTCAACCCTAGATTTTTGGGTAAGAAAGGGAACCCTTGAGCCATAACCAAGGGGTACGAATCAGCCCCTAACTCATAATCTTCAGCCATGACCAAAATAGTCCACTTAGGTTAGGTCTTCACTCTATATCACCATGTAGTATACAACTTGTATGCATGGTTACTACCGAGGGATGTCCTTTTTATATAGGAGACAGTACTATACCCTAACATACTGCTCAAGGTATGACAGAGAAGAAGGAGAAGGCTACGATTCGTGACCAAGGGTACGACTCAAGCCCTCCAACCGTATCTACCCCAGAGACACCAAAAACAATTATTTTTTAATGGTTCAAAGTCAAGGTGTTCCACTTCTTCCCCACTTAGGATTATTTGTCCATGAAATATGGGTAAAACAAGCATATACATAAGTTAACACATAAACATGCATCATGGAAACCTTTACACAAGTTATAAATAACACACAACAATGTTACAACACAACACATATGATAATCATAACCAATTAACCAAAAAATTTTTGCAAGGTCTCAATCTAGGGTGTTTCATAAGGTGAGTTCCTGATGGTCGGATTATTATGTATCTCTCTCTTATATATTAGATGTTCTCTATGTTTTATTCTTATATAAGTTATATCAGTTTATTAATTTGAACTTCACTTTGTACTCTTGTATTATTAGCAGCTCTTGTACTGATACCACAAAATTTTGGGATTATATTAGGTAGTTGCTTATTTATTTCATTTATTCCACAATTGTTTTCTTTATATATTTGGTAGTTCGTTACTAGCCATTTCGGACTATGGGTTTGGTTTGCCAACTGGTGGGATATAGTAGGCTCTATCATGATCTTAGAAATTGGGTTGTGACAACTAAAGTATCTAATTTTACTTCTAGATGTTAAATAATTTATAATTAGCACTAAGATAACAATTCTACCTAAATCATGTGTAACTAAGTCAATTCTACCTAAATTTCGGTTTCTTAATAGGCTAAACAGTCCAGATAACACTAATTATATCAATCATACCTCCAATACCTAAATCTCATCCCATATCTAGATTGATATCATAATTATATTATGAATTACCTTAATCTATGAAGAAGGTAAACATAGCCTACCAAGACTTCAATGAAAAGCCTGAAATATCAACTAAATTAATGATTTCCCCTTCTAATAAACATCTGCATGATACCACTCTATCAAAATTGTAATCTACTTATGAAAACAAGAATAATTATACCCATATTGCACTATTATGCTTTGGATAAAAATTACATAAACTTCCCATATAGGACCCGCTTGCGGAATTTCACTCTCAAAACCAACAATATGCCTCCTATGCTCAAGGAATAATTAACCTCAAGAATAGGTGAATTTTTAGGTCTAAAGGTGTTACAGTCAACCAACTAATATTCTAGGAATTTTGTAAAAAAGATGGAGGATTTAATCATAAAATTAATGAAATCTTACCAAGAATTTGGACAAGAAACACATAATTTATGTTCACAAATGATCCAAAATCACCCACTAATGATTCTCCCAAGTCTTCACACTTTTTAGGGTTCTTTAATCTTAAAAATGGGTGAAGAATCGAAGAAATCAGGCTAAGTAGGGTATTTATAGATTCCAGGTGTCCAAGTGTCACTTAAGTGGACACTAGGTTGCTTAAGCTATAGTCACTTAAGTGACCAAGTGTCTCTAACTTTCTTGGTCTACAAAATGTCACTTAACCGCTGGCTGGTCGCTTAAGCGGCCATTGCTTAAGTGACCCAATGGACGCTTAAATGATGCACCAACACTAGTTGAGACAAAGAAATTTCCAAGTCTCCATCGACCCCTCAGTATTCATTTAAATTCTCATATATGCAAATGAACTATGCTACCCTATCAAATTTGACAATAGTAGAAACTTCCATTCAAGGTCAATTCAACTAAAAATAGGTCCTATCCCATGTGTCATTTTTTTAACTTTCGGTCAATAGCTCAAAATGAGTCCAGGAGCCTCGAGACCCGGACAAGGGGTTCACCAATCCTAAACTCAATGTTTTGGAGCTATTAGAACTGCCAAAATTGGTATACAAAGTCATTTGGCTAAAGTTTTTGTTCGGTAGACAATTCTAACTAGTGAAGACTTTAAAATAGGGAATTGGCTCTAAGAACCAAATGAATTGCCTTGTAACTGAAGTATCTACTCCATTAAGTCATAAATGATTTAGGCTAGCTATAGTAAATCTCTAATGGGAAAAGTGAGCAAAAATATAGAATATAACTTGAAGGGTCATTACACTAGTAACTTCTTAGAGTAGGCAGAAGAGTTATGATGATCGATGATCTCGGGATGTTATTTTTATGGTTAAATATTAAGTTCTATTGAAGGTTTCACCCATGATGGATGTTATGAGGTTTGGAAAAAAATAAAAACTTTGTTTGAGGTTCATTGTCCCTTTCGAGATCATTAAGAAGTATGGTGATGTGGTGTATAGGGTAGATTTGACTCCACTTCATTCAATTGTTCATACTGTATTCCTTGTTACCATGTTGAACTAATACCATCTAGATATTCAGTGGGATTCCACCATACTAGACAATGATTTATCCTTTAAAGAGGAGCTCATTGTTATCCTATATAAGCAGACTAGAAAGTTGAGATCTAAGCATATGGGTTTAGTGAAGGTCAAGTGGAGATATTACCCTTTTGAGAAAGCTACTTGGGAGGTTGAGTTCAATATGAGTCATAGATAACCCCAGGTTTTTTATTTCTTCAGGTATTTTATTTGCTTTTTATTTTAAGGATGAACTAGTGTTTTAGTGGTGGATAATGTAACAACCATAGTTGTGATTTTTCCTTTGTTATGTGGTTTGACTATTTTTTCAGTTTCCATAGTTGTTATATGCTATTTGTGAGTTGTGGGAATGGTTAGCATTGTCGTCCATGCATTCAGGAGTGTTTTGGGAGAGTTTGAGACCATTTGAGGCTTTAAAAGCCATAAGTTTGACTTTGGTCAAAATGATAAGTTTCGAGTGCTGGATGTCAATTTATAGTGTTTCATTAGATTCAAAATGTCAAATTTGACTGATAAGTATACTTAGTTTGGGTGCCTCGCCTTTATTGTGCATTTTGATCCTTACTTCAAAAATTGATTAAAAGAAGCTTTTAAGGGTCCCAAGTGCTAATTTTTTTAAAACAATCTCTTTTCAAAAATTTGATGGTACCATTGAGTTCAAAATGTCAAAAATAACCTATTAGAATATAGGTATACTTTTGTGGGGTCCTAAATAAATACTGATGGTCCACTCAGAGTTTTTGAAAACATGTATTTTAAGCTATTTTTATTGGTTCGGGTGTAGCCGCTATTGCGATCACCCTGTCCTGTTGTTGATGTCGCGTAGATGGACCAAGGACTTCCTTAATAGAGTCCCATCTCCCTTAGACATCGCCTTAATGGTGTCTTCTATTGCCTTGGTGATATCGCCTAAGTGGTGGATGGGATACCTTAGCATTCACCTGCATGATTAACGCCTTAGCAGTCACCAGTGGTAGCCTGGATATTTCAGAGACATGACTAAGGAAATAATCATACTGATGAGGCAACATCGCTGCTATAAAATTCCAATATTCACCCTTTTACCTTCATTCTTCCATTTCTAAGTTTTGGGTCCTCGATTTTGAAAAATTTAAAGTGGGTTTTTCATCAATATCATGTGGGTGACCTCTAAACTACTAATTCCATTAATTCCTATTGATTTTATCTTCAAAATAGCTTCAAAACTTTGACTTTAAATTAGAGTTTGGATACTTTTTTGGTAAATTTTTAAAATGGTTTTTCATCAATTTCAACTCATTTTCGCATGGATTTTTGGATATAGACACCTTTTGACTTGCGGAGCACTTTCTAAAATAAAATTATGATTTTATTCCTTTTAATTTCAAACCCATTTTCAAACTAATGTCAGAACCAATTCAAATATATCTAATATGGGTATTATTAGCATCCTTTTGACGCATAGATTATGGCTATAATTAGCTAATATGGATATCATTAGCTTCCTTTTAATGCGTAGATTATTGTTTAATGGATTTAGCTTTTTTTTTAGACTGTTCGTGAAAGGAAGGCTCTATGTTGAAGGTTCTAGGCTTGGATTTTGACATTTTAATGTAGGTTATGGCTTAATTTCCTTCAGACTGGGTTGGATAGATAACGATCACATAAAACATGCTATGAGTTGGGAAATTAATCATGGAAGTTATACTTTATAGAATATTATTATTATCTTGTGCCCAAGTAGGGGTATTATTTGTACATTTCCATTAACTTGATAGTATATATATTTTTGGTAATGCTCGAGTGGGGGCTTTATATGCTATTGTAGGTATTATTTATTCAATTAATTTGCTTATTTATTATTGCATCGCTAGATTGGGGCACTTGACTTGTTGATAATCGGTCTCACTTGAGTGTTATTTTCCTTCATTAATATTATATACCCGAGTAGGGGTTAAAATGATATTATTAACGTCTTACATGACAATTTATACTTGTGGTGCCATGCGATGGATTTTTATCAAGAAATATGTCATTTTAAGTTGATTTTGAGACATTCATACCTATATTTAAAATAATTATTATTTATCTTCATACTAATTGGTTGTGATCAATACACCATCATTTCATCTATACATACTCATGATGTTGGTACCATTAAGAAACACTTATTTTTGACACAAAATGAGACATTTTACAAAACACCTAGATCGATGGACATGCCAGAAAGTTGATTAAAATATGAGATTGATATTATTATAAAGGTGGATGGTTTGTGAACCCCTCATGGATCTTGTACTGAATCATTGAGGCTTGGACGGTGTATACAAAAGGTCCACCATCATTGAATTGAATTTGAACCTTCTGTATTTCTTTTATGTATTCTTTAATGTGTGTTTTCCTTACATATGTTTCGTGTGTAATTTATCTTTTTCCTTATTATATTATTGAACTGCTAATCAAGAAAGTCTAAGCTATCATTTGAAAACTTTTCTATTTATAGGTGATGCGATCATAGTATCTTTTACTTATATTATTTTTTACTTTTTTCAATTGGCCTATGATACCTACTGAGTACAAGTGAACCACAATCACTCCTATTGTGCCCTTTTGAGGCAGATCCTAGTATGAGTACTAGAGGCGGTAGCTGATTTGTATAATGAAAATTTACTTCTGGAGTACCTACTGAGATACCCATTCAGAGCCTTGTATCTCAGTAGGGTATATTTATATGATGCATATATCTGTTTCATCATACATTTATCTGATATATTTATCTATTTCATCATATATTGAAAATGCTCCCCATATATATGTGTGTGTGTGACACATATGTACTATACAGGTATTAAGACAAGTTCATTGATTTTTGACAACTAATTAAACATCATTAAGAAAAAGTATTCAAATCAATATCATCTACATATGTATCAAGACAAATAACTTATCTTATACACAACATATAAAGACTCACCCTATGATACATTAATATGAATCATGAGTAAAAAAAGATTTTATCTTATATGTACACATACATAGACATAATGAATGATTATGATATGTATCATTACATAATATAACTTCTGAAACATATATTCATATTTTCAAATAGTGTATCACTGTGTGTGTATATATATATATATATATATTTATATATATATATATATAGAGAGAGAGACATATATAAAATTCAAATAATGTATCGATGACATTGATATTATTGCATCAAGAAAAAATTATCAAAGATTCTAATACATTAGTTTCTGAGACTTTTGATTCGTTATGATACATTCACACTCAAATGTATTCATTTGTATGATGAACCAAAAATGACATTCTTTTTTGAACTATGATATATGTGTACAGAGATACATTCTTATGTATCATGAATAAAAGTTCATATTCTATTTAAACTAGTAGACTATGATATATGGATATGCAAAATACATTCATACATATGATGAAAAAGAACCTACATTCAATATACATGACATTGTAGATAAACAACCCTGAATTTTCTGTATCAATTATTATCAGATCTCTGGTAGCAAAACCACCTCTTGTATCATCTTCATCGATTGGTTCTTCTGGATGGAAGAGTTCATGCATTATTCTAGTAAAATGTAACCATAATTGTTAAACTTAACCAAATTGAAAATCCATTAACACGGCCTCCATTGCAAGTACAATGATTCCACCTTAATCAAATTTTTCCATCAAACATCAATTAATAATTCACCCCAGCAAGAACATAGCCCCTCACAATTAACGAACAAAAATACTACTACACTATTAAAATAGCTTCCACTTTATTTTTTCAATTGACAATTGACATAGAATCATAATATCTTAAAAAAGAAAGAAAGAAATGGATTCACCACTAACACCTTCTCAGTGAAGAAGAAGAAAACTAGATACATATTCATCAAATTAAAACGATGATATTCGGAGCGAATTATTCATACCATAAACTAACCTCATAAATATTATAAAAATTAACATTAATTTGACAAATAATTGTCGGATGTGGAAAATTGATGATACTTGAATAAAAATTGGCTGTCACGACTCGATTTTACGAGTCATGATAAAACCTACTTTACCCCACCAATAGGTAAAGCAAAATCATAGTCTAGAGCTATAAGCAATGGGCTTGTTGGAGGAAAATAACATAAATGCTGAAAATATACAAATAAAATACATATAAACTATTGACATAGTGATAATAATTTCATGACAGAAGATAAATAAAAAATGAGTAACAATATTCCATGACCTAATAGAGTTGGTACAAGAGCTACTCGTCTAAAATAATACAAGTACTATCATAGTCAAATATACATCAATCTAAAAAATATAAAGACAATCTAAAGTATACAAGATGGAGAAAAGGTCAACTCTAGATCTTAGAGCTCACACTATCTCTGAACTGCGACTAGCATGATCACAGTGTCAACGATGGCAGCTAGCACCCAGATTTGCACCAAAAGGGTATAGAAGTATAGTGAGTGTACCAAAACCATGGGTACTCAATTTACATCATCGATCGATTGATCTAAATGATAATATAAATATAATAAAATTTAAGAGAAAATAAGATAAGTTAAGGATAGAGAGAAAACCTGGAATAACGCTCCAAATATTGAAAGTAAATAACCGATATAACAATAATAAATAAAGCATAAGCATATCTACATAAATGGCTCTCATAATCTAGAAGGTACAAATAAAGTAAATAACTCAATGTGGGCCCCCATAAGCCCAAAGGATGCAATAAAGGAGAAGTAATAATTGGAATTATACAAATTAATCATATCTCAAAATCATAATCGCGGGATCCTTCCATATCATAAATATTTAACTTGAACCGGTACCATAAACATCATAAAAAATCTCTCAATGTTGAACTTGAATCAGATCTAATATCTTCAATCATGTCGGAATCAAATCGGTCTTAGTATCACACATCGCCGGACTCAAACCAGAACTCAATCATTAATTATGTTGGAATCAAAATAGTCTTATAATTTACCAAGTATCAATCAAGAATGAACCATCATATGCTTATAACCTTCTCAATTATGAAAGTAATTACGATAATGTAACATGGATATTGAGTCTATAGGGAGATAATAGTAATCTTGGCCTAAAAAAGGACGTAGGTCCCACTTCTAATTCCGTAATCCATCCTAAAGAAAATTCTATCCCAAACTAGGTGGTATCTAATTTCACTACTAGATATTAAATAAGCCTCTTGAGTTCTAAGTTAGCAATTCTACCCTAAGAATGAGTCGTTAAATCAATTATTCTTAATTATGGTACCTTAAAAGGCTAAATAATTCAGTTTATTAATTGAGTATCACCATGACCTAATTGTTATTCCAAAACTAGTATAGTAGCCCATTCACACTATAAGTAGCCCCAATCAGTGAGAAAAGTAAACCTAGCCTACCTAGATGCCAAAGAAAGCCTAGTGAAGTTTGCTAAATTATCGATTTCCTTTTCGAGAAGCTTTCACTCTATGCCACACTATCAAAATGGTAATCTACTCAGCAATGTAAAAACAACTCGACACATATTGGATTTTTATAAATCTCATGTTAGGCCCACTTGAGTAATTCCACATTCAAAATCATCAACACGTCCCCTAATGCTCAAGGAACATTTACCCTCATGAATGGTAAATTATTATCTTAAATGATGTCACAATTTACTCAACAAGAATCTAGAAATTTTGGGAACAAATAGAAGAATTAAAATTAAACTTACAAAGATTTCTATGAGGAAACGAGTAATTCGAGCTCACAAATACGCCAAAATCTTCTAATTAATTTCTCTCAATTTTTCACTCTCTAAGGATCCAAGCTCTAAAAACTTGTGAAAAATGGAGAAAAAATCAAGAAAAAGAAGAACTTAATGGCCTCCCAAGTGCCACTTAAGTGGCCACTTGACTTCTTAACCTTTTAAGCAGTCACCGCTAAGGAGGCCAAGTATCTCTAAAGCGGTACCTGCTAAGTCTAACCTACTGCAAATGTGGACAAGCTTCGACTTAAGTGGCATCTTCTTAAGAGGACCAATCTCTTCTTAAGAAAATAGGTTATGCAATCCATGGAATCTAAAGAGGCCTCCACTAAAGCAACCAAAGAGCCACTCCAGCGGATGCACTAGGTGAAAATTAGAAAAATTCCAAGTTTCCAATGACGCCTCAAAATTCATTCGAAATCCCATTAATGAAAATGAACTACGCTACGCTATTTCAACATTCCAAACTCAATAGGGAAGTTAAAATTTCCATTTGATGTTATTTCGATGAAAAGTGGGTTCCACAGCATTGGGCCATTTCTATTAATTTTCTACCAATGTCTGTAATGAGTTCGGAAGCGTTAGACCCAAACCAAAGGTCCTTTTAGGCATAAATCAATTTTACGGAGCTGATGAAACTATCAAAATTAGAATATGCAGTTGTTAAGCTGAAGTCTGCGCTGATAGCCAAATGTTACCAATGAAGACTTGAAAATAGAGAATTGGCTAAAAACTGAAAAAACTTCTCAATAACTAAACTGTAGGCTCCAACAAGTCACCAATGACTTAAGGGATCCGTAGGAAAGCTATAAATGGAAAAAATATGATGAATTATAGAAAATGACCTAGAGGGTCATTACAATATCCAATACTAAAAGTACTTTTATCAGCAAAAGTAAAGGGTTAAGATGTACCTGAAGGCTCGAATATGTGAGGATACTGGGCCCGTATCTCTCTCTCAATCTCCCAAGTAGCCTCCTCTATTGGGTAAGGTATCCACCAAACCTTGACTACTAGAATCCTTCTAGAGAACTACAGCCTGACATCCCTGGCCACTATGAACATCGACTCTTCCATAAAAGTCAATCTCTCATTAAGATAAAACAAGTACCATTGAAGAAGATGGGACTCATTGAGAATGTAACATTCAACATAGAAACATGGAAAACTCGAGGAAGAGCAACAAAATCTGGGGGCAAATCTAACTCATAAACCACCACTCTAACTATGTAAAGAATCTCAAAAGGTTAAATATATATATAGGAATGAGCTTTCCTTTCCTCTGGAAACTCATCACACCCTTCATGTGTGATACTTAAAGGAATAGCTGGTCTCCAACTCCAAACCTCAAAGGATGAACTCTATGATCTGCATAAGCCTTATGTCTACTCTAAGCTGTCTTCAACCTATCATGAATCACTCTGGCTTTATCCAATGACTCCTGAAGAATGTCAGTACCATAGAGTCTAACCTCGGAGGTCACGAACTATCCAATCAATGATGAATAATTTCTACAATATAATGTCTCAAATAGTGCCATATTAATACTAAAATGGTAGCAATTATTATATGTAAACTACACCAAAGATAAGTGTTGCTCCCATTGACCTCCAAAATCCATAACCCAAGCTCGAATCATATCCTTGAGAACCTGAATATATGGATTCAACTACCCATCGGTCTGACGGTAAAAAGAGGTCATAAGATCTACCTAATTACCCAACTCTTTCTAAAAATCTCTTAAGAAGTAAGAAGTCCATACCGATCCTCAGTCTGAAATAATAAATATAGGCACTCCATGCAAGCAAACTATGCACTCCATGCAAGAAAACTATCTCACAAACATAGATATAGGCTAGCCTCTCGACACAGAAAGACATCTGAATAGGAATAAAATATGCCGATTTTGTCAACCAATATATAATAACCCAAAATACCATTGGAACCATAGTATGTGTGAGGCAAACCACTTACAAAATCTATAGTAATACTCTCCCCCTTACACTCGTGAATATGTTATCTCTGAATTATGTTATTAGGCCACTGATGCATGGCCTTCATCTACTGACAACATAACGTGCTACAAAATCCACCACATCTCTCTTCATGACACTTCACTAATAGTAGTGCCTCAAATTTCTATACATCTTAGTTGTACTAGGGTGAATAGAATATTTGTAGCTATATGCCTTATGAAGTATCAACTGCATTAAGTCACCAATCCTTAGAACATAAAGTCAACCATCATACCTCAGAAAAACCTCAAAATCTATGGCAGCCCTCTTGGACTCACCACTCAACACTTAATCATGAATGATATAAATTCCCATATCCTTAAACTACCACTCTAAATTTTCTTAAGGTAAACCTCACTTCAAAACTAGCAAGGAGTCTCCTAGGGTCATAAATATCAATTCTTACCATCAAGTTGGCTAAGGACTGGAAGTCCGATTCCAATGACATCTGAGAAGTAATGTGCCCTTATTTCATGATGTTTTCGATAGTTAAAATAAGAAATTATGCAAGGACTTAGGTTTTTTATAGACATGATGTGTTTTTGTATTTGTTTTGTAGAAAACTAGGTTCTGGAGAAGAAAAAAAGAAAATAAATTAAAGTGTAGTAGAGGACTCCACTTAGGATGCACTTATGGGCTATAAATGGGACTTATGTCCATTGTATGTGCCATTATAAGTGTCATAGGGAGAAGATTTGAAAGTTCTAAAGATGTCAAGTTTTGCCTGAGACTTACAAAGGCTACTTAAGGGGCTTAAGTGTTAATTATGCCCTTCGTAAATACCATTGTAAGTGGGTGTTCTATAGCATGGGGATTTGGTCTGATACTTATGACCCACCTATGGTCTGTGGTGATACCTACATGCCATAAGTGTGTCTGTAAGTTGTTGTCTACTCTATTTTTTTTATTAGGATTTTTAGGGTTCTAATGTATTCTATAAAAACCCTTTGATGTTTTTGTATTTGTTGCACACTTTTTACATTTATAACAATATATTAATTCTAAGATTTGACTTTTGATTTTTGAAACCTTTGTTTTTTGTTTTTACAATTGAATGTTAATTTGAGATTTTGGTTTTTATTATTCAATTTTTGTAATATTATTCATATGTTTTCTTCTACGAATTCAATGGATATTCTTACAAACATAAGCAGCTAAACCACTTAGTGCGGGTTGTAGGAACCTGTAACGGCCCAAAATCAGATCCCGAGATATCACACGGTGCTCAAAAGTATGATTAGCCTTAAGCTAACCCTGTCTGCATACTACTGAGCTTGAATCTTATAATAATGGAAATATAGACATAAAAGTCATGCAACAATGCATAAAGTATTTGTAATATCTGAGAATAATCTGAACATAACATCTGAAACATCAAAACTGAATAATCTACATCAAAACTAGTAGTCTGACAAGCCTCTACTACTAATACTAGAGAGTCACTAGGACAAAACCCCAGCTAACTCGAACTGTCTGAAAGGAAATACTAAATCTCGTAAACTGATAAACCACAAAATCTAAAATGAATAAGTTCCCGAACTATGAGGACTCACTAACTGTTGGATGTAGATAGAGATGCTCGAACTACTCTCCTATTCAGAAACAAGCATTATTATAGTAATCTTCTTCACCTCATCAAGATACAACTGTGGGTCCTCACCTACAATCGACGCAAAGAATTCTGGCGGGTTCATTCTCATAAAATCTTGAATTCTGGCTATCGCTAAGTCCTCATCTTGCTGATATGGGAATGTACCCTAATGGTTTCCCTAAACATTAGCTGTCATAGCTTAGGTTAACTCCTAAAAGGCAGCCTAAAACTCTGCATATGACACATTCTCATTCAAAGGATCAGCGAACTGAGGTGGCTGGTTATTATTTTTGTGGGCATTAACTCGACAAGGAGGTATTTTCAACTGTCATGTGAAAGCATGAGTTAGAAGTAGATAGAGTTACTATAACCATGATAGATCATGAAAGAAATAGACAATTTCCTAAGAATGTTTCTTAGCCTCTTATTCATACATGTTGCATGCTTCACAGTCATGACCAAGACACTACGTAACGCAGCTTGTCTGACTCCCTAGGACTCTTAAAAAACTTAGGCTCTGATACCAAGTTTGTAACACCCCAAAATCTTATCTCGAGATCTCACACAATGCTCAAGACTACTAGTACCCTTAAGCTAACCCTGTTTGTATACTACTGAGCCTAAATCTTATAATAAAGGAAATATAGACATAAAAGTTATGCGAGAATGTGGAAATTATTTGTAATATCTGAAAATAATCTAATCATTATATTTGAAATGTCAAAACTAAATAATCAGCATCAAAACTATTAGTCTGACAAGCCTCTACTACTAATACTAGAAAGTCACTGGGACAAACCCCCAGCTAAATTGAATTGTTTGAAAGGAAATGCTAAATCTCCTAAAATGACAAACTGCAAAATCTGAAATGATTAAGTCCCTGAACTATAATGACTCACAAACTATCGGATGTAGATAGAGATGCTCGAACTACTCACGCTACTTACACTGCACACCTATACTTACATTATGAGACAATGTAGCACATAGACGCATATATGTATCAATACTTTGAGGATGTACTGAGTATATGAGGGTGATATGCATAAGTAAAACATCATATCATAATCATGATTTATAAAACAATGCAAGCTAAATGTAAATAACTCACGTAAGTTGGAGTATCTGAAATACTAAAATATGTAGCAATACGAAGAAAAACATACTTTTTAAATCTTGTGACAGATAACATTTAGTTCTAAAAGTTGTCCTAAATCTCTGTCTTTAAATCATACTGTCCAAGTATAAAAGAGCTCACTCTAAATGTAAAATCTGAAGCTATTGTCTTTTTGTAAAGCATATTCTGAATAAAACTGTGAGTCTTTACACTTAGTTTTCTAAAAGCATTTCATTCATTCTTTTACTTTGATTAGCAGGGTCTGAAATATATAATTTAATTTGAAGGGAGGTTCTCTTAACCAACATAAACCATGTGAGCTAACATGGAGTTCAACGTCTCATCCTCCTAAGAAAGAAACCTCGCGTTGGGGAGAGGTGTCATGATCTTGCCAGGGAGTATAACTTGAGCTAAGTGATCACATCTGTAACTATCATCCACATAAAAGTAAGAATAATCTGATAATCTATACCTACATTGGCTACGTAGTTTTGTGGAAGTAGGATGCACTAAACCCACACTTCCCGCTCGTTTCTAAATACTACACCCTTTTTATTTACTACACTCATTCTATTGGAAATTCACTTTAAAACTAGCATAAGGGTTTATCAAAAACCAATTATGCATTAATATGATAAAATCTATAATAATCTACTAAGTGGATTCCAAAACTAATCTGAGGATCAAAATATTAAAACTTTATTGTAAATCTAATATAATCAGCTTATAAGGTGCTTAAAGCATCATTTTTCTCAAAATCTCAACATATAAACTTAGGGCTTAAAAGCCATGTATCAAACTCATGTAAAATATCATAATAATCATGCTTGATAATGAAAACAATGATAATTCATCTCAAAATTAGGAAATTAATGCAATAAGCATGAAAATATAAAAAAAACATGCAATTCGACTTATAATTCATTTGAAATCCCATAATTTTGTAAATGGAAACATTGGGTATGAATCCTAATTTCAAATTCATGGGAAATAATATGAAATCATAAAACTTTGAAATTTAAACAACTTTTGGCTAAAAGGATGAAAAGAGATCCTTGTTCATATACCCCATATGACTTGTTGAATGATTAGATGAAGAAACCTTGAATTTTAAATTCCTATTGAGTTATTTATGATGGGTAATTGATTACCTTGACTTAAGATAACTCAATTTTAAGCTTCCTTGGAGAATCTAGGGAGTATTTGGATTTCTTGGAGAAGGAATTTAATGGTCTAGGGTTTTCTTTTGAGAAAAAATGGACGAAATAAGCATACAATGCCTTAGGATATGTTAAATCTTGTGTTTTGGATGGAATGAGGGATTGGAAAAAGTCCAAAATACCCCTTTTAAACTCGTAAATGAAGCTGGAAAAACGTAACTGGGGTCCTAATTTTATAGGCTACCGCGACGCTCCACTATCAGGGTGGCTCACTAGAATTTGACGATTGAGAAATTGGGTGCCTCCGCAACGCGAAGATATTATCTAGTCCTACTGGAATTTGACAATTAGGACCTGGAACTTCAACGCGACGTTCTACCATCACGGTGTCCTATAAAAATGCCATTTTGATCTTCGGTGCCATGCGCCACTATAGCGTTGGACTACTGGAAATTGACATATGGGAAAATGGACCTCTCTGCAATGCGCCAATATCATGGAGGTCCACTGGAAAGTGAAAATTATGAATTTAACCACTTCCGCGATACGGTGACTGCCTAGGTGGCACATTGTCAACTTAAAAATGTCATAACTCCTTCACCGAGTGTCGGAATTGGACGACTTTGGTATCGATGGAAAGATTATGCGATTTCCCACACAATGGATAATATAAACCTAAAGAATTCCACATGAAACAAATATTCTTCATTTTGGAAGCTATTCCTTAACATTCTAGTAGCGGATTTAAGCTAGAAAAATTTACGGGGTATTACAATATCTACCTAATGGAATAACAAATTAGAAGAAGTGAAAAGTCATTATTGATCAATATTCATGCATGTACTATGATCTTCTTTGGTGTAATTTCTTTTTTAACAACGACAGATGTTGAGAACCTACCTGTCTTTGATACTTACTCCAAAAGACAGAGAGAGATTAGGAAAAGAAGATCATTATATTAATTATAACCTATCAACCTTCATTTGATTAACTTGACACTCAAAAGGTAATAGTTAATCTAGGATCTAAGATAAGGGTTAGTAAGGTGACACTCTGAGACTCAAAAGGTAATGAGTGAAATTCACCAAAGGTGTTCACAAGATGACTGGTGATGCATATCTTGTCAGATTCTACATGCAAGGTATTAATATATTTTGACAAAGAACGATAAGTCTATAGATTTAGGAAGTCAGGGGGAACACAATCCCAGTATTCATCTCATATTAATTAAAACCTAAGGAGATTAAGACTTGTCACTATTGTTACTGTTCTCACAAAATCCCCCCATTTACTTTTCCATATTTTTTCTATTTCTTAAGTAATTTAATGATAGATATTTGGCCTACTCCCTGTGGGTTCGAACCTAATATTTGTTAGGTTATAAATTTGACAGTTACTGTATTATAGTTTCTTGGAGGTGTAATCTTGGGCAACATTGAATTTTGGCATTATTGCTAGGGAATACAATTTTGGATTGATTGATTGAGTTTATTAATGTTATTGGTTTTTGTTTTTCTTCTATTCTTAGGGATTATTAGGTGTTCTCCTAGTATATAGAGGTAAGGCAATACGTTGATCCCACATGAACCTAATTTTAAAAGAACCTTCTAATAAAATTGTTGAATGGTAGGACATTAGCATAGAGTTCATGATAACCCAAATCTCTTAAATCCTCAAACTCCATTTGGGGCTTAGGAGATATCTATTCAAACCACTACTCAGATAATGGCTGAAGGAAATATGAGAAGGGATGTTGCTTCCCGTTGTGCAACTTAAAAGGAGAGGGTAAGATAGAAAGAAGAGCATCGAGCAAAACTTGATAGAGTTAGAATAGATAGATCTCAATCACCCCTAACTTTTCTATTTTTTTCCATCATATGATGATTCAGGGGAAAATTTAGGGTACACTGAGCCTGTCAAGATAGGATCTATTATTACTCCAGAGCCCAAGGGGTGAAGTTTTATATTAAGAGTACTATGATCCAGTTGTTGAATCTCAAGGGTGTTTTTCCTAGTTTGCCGACTAATGACGCCAAGATGCACTTCATGAATTTTGTTAGGATTTGTACTTTCTATAATTTAACTTGGGTGAGTTAGGAAGCTTTGAGACTCAAGTTTTTCCCATTCTCTCTTACTAGTTAAGCGACATTATGGTTAGGGGAACTAACCCATAGGCCCATCACTGATTGAAATAGGTTGCAAAAATAGTTCTTGGACAAATTTTTCCTGCCTTCTAGAATACTACCGTTAAAGGTTGAGATATATAATTTTAGGTAGTTTCATTCGAAGGCATTGTATGAGATATTGTTACAGTTTAAGAAGAAGTTGATGACTGTGCCCAATCATAGAATTTTATAGAAGAATTTGATTGAGATATTCTATAAAGCCCTGTATGCCAACACCAAAGTTATTGTTGATACTATTACTGGTGGGTTTTTCATAAGGCTTCATTCAGACTTAGTTGAGAAAATATTAGACTGGGTATTTAATACCAATAGAGGTGGCATAATTAGGATGCAAAAATATAAGCTAGTACCTATGCTATTGGTGCTTCTAGTGAGCAGAGAATCTTAGTTGATACAGTGACTTAAGAGATTGCACAACTGAGAACAAAAATTAGGTTAATGACCAAGCAATTTACAATAATGAATTTAGAAAAGGTGAATTTTATGGGTGCATAAGGTAAATCTTATAGGATGTATGATTCTAATATTGAAGAGAAAGCAAAGTATTAAGATAAAGAGATGGTAGGTTTTTGAGCGAAGGTTCAAGGATCTAGTCAAGACACTTAGAATTCGAGGTAAGGGAATAAAGGTTAGAACTACTATCGGGATAGGTATAGGGACTGGAACATAGAGAGAGAAGGTGATTAGAGGCAAAAGGATGACTATAAGGAGAAGAGTGGTGCATATATTCTACCAAGGAATTTTGATAGTGATTTGAGGATGGAATCCTTAATTCCAAAGCTAGTTAAGGGTTTAAATAATTAGGAGAGTTGCCTTAAGGATATTAAGAAAGATATTTCGAGAAAAATATAGAAGGTATAACAATATGCTACAGTGATTAAGCAACTAGAGCACCAGTTTGGTCAATTATCAGCTATATTAAATCAACGTTAATCGGGCACTCTTTTGAGTAATACTGTGAAGAATCCAAGGAATGACAGTCACTATTTGGCCATCACTACTAGGAGTTATAAGGATACTACTGGCCCTTCTATACCAATAGTTGATTAGTTAAGGAGTGATACTACTGATCTTAATGATGCACCTAATGCTAAAACTGAGAAGTTGGTGACTGATGCTGAGACATTATATAAGTTGTGTTAAGAAAAAAGTTAAAACTGATCAAAGAAAGATAAGGAGGTTGAGCCAATTTTGAACACCATTCAAAGGACTTCTCCTCATTTTCTTCAAAAGTTGAAGAAGAAGCAAGAAGAGAGAAAGTATCAAAAATTCATATCTATATTAAAGGAGTTGTTTGTGAATATCACTCTTATTGAATCATTAGAGTAGATTCCCGGTTATGAAAAGTTCATGAAGGACTTAGTGACGAATAAGTGGATGGTGAGTTTTGATCCCACTGATAATATTCACCATTATAGTGTTATTGTTTTTCGGTCTTTGGTTGAGAAGAAAGAGGACCCCTGAGATTTCAATGTTCTTTATACTATTGGATCTCTGAATTTTGCATCAGCATTGTGTGACTTGAGAGCTAGCATAAATTTGATGTCTCTAGTGTTTTTTAAGTAGTTGGGGTTGGGGATACCTAAACAAATGTCGATGATATTATTGATGGCATACCAAACTATGAAAAAATTGGTTGGTATATTGTGTGATGTTTAGGTCAAGGTACATTCCTTTATATTCCCAGTTGATTTTGTGATTCTTAATTGTGTGGTAGATTTCGATGTTTTTATTATCTTAGGAAGTCCCTTCCTGGCCATGGGTAGGGGAATTAGGTGACATGGAGATGGGACATATAAAATTCAAGATCAATGATGAATAGATTACTTTTAATATAGGTTAGTCAATAAAGTAACTGAAAGATATGAGAGTGGTGTTTGTGATAGATACTATTGATAAAGATGCATTAACTGTACCTACTAAGGAGTGACTTGGTGTAGATACATTAGCGGAAATAATCATAAACTTTGACAGCGATGGCATTGATGAGTATGATGAGATGGTGAGTGCTCTTATTGGTAGAGGATCTTATATTTATGTGACAAAAAAGTTGGATTTCAACTTGAAAAATAGAGTAACTTCACCAGCCATGCTAACGATTGAGAAGCCACCGGTATTCGAATTAAAAGACCTTCCTTCTCACTTGCATCATGTATTTTGGGGGCCAATAATACCTTACTGGTTATTATTGCGGTTGATTTAGTTGTTACATGGGAAGAGGCCTTGATCTCAATATTATAGAGGTTTAAAAGGGCCATTAATTGAACCATTGCATTTAGCGTTGGAAATCTACTCAAAATCTATAATCATTAAATTCTGCTAAAATCGTAGTGTATACCTCAAATCAAGAATTAGTGTCGTCTTAATCCTCCAGTGCAAAAGAAGGGGAAGAAAGAAATTATCAAGTGGTCAAATGCGGGTGTAATTTACCCTATTACATATATAACAAGTGGGTGAGCCTGGTTTAATGTATCGAGAAAGAATGGGATCACTGTGGTCCTAAATAAGAAGAATGAGTTGGTTCCTATGAGACCAGTCACAAGATGAAGAGTTTCTATGGATTATCAAAAAATAAACACTTGGACGTAGAAGGATCACATTTTTATACTATTTGTGGTTTAAATGTTAGGCCATCTAGCAAGTAAGGTATGGTATTATGGTTATACAAGCTACAATCTTATTTTTATTACCCTAAAAAACAAGAGAAGACCACCTTCGCATGTCTATATGGTACATTTCTGTTTAACAGGATGCTTTTTGGACTTTGTAATGCTCCCGCAACTTTTCAATATTTTATTATGCCCATTTTTCTAATATATTGAAGGATACTATAGAGGTCTTTATGGATGATTTCTTAATCGTTGATGGTTATTTTGATAACTGTTTGGCCCATTTGGGTAATGCACTTTAGAGGTGTGAGGAGTGCAACTTGGTGTTGAATTGGGAAAAGTGTCACTTTATGGTGAAAGAGGGTATAGTCTTGGGGCACAAGATTTCATATAAGGGTATAAAGGTTGACCGGGCAAACATTGAGGTGATTGAAAAATTACCTCCACATATTTTAGTTAAAGGTATTAAAAGTTTCTTAGATCATGCAGGATTCTATAGGAGGTTCATCAAGTACTTCTCTAAATTACTAATCTATTAAGTAAAATTTTAGAGATGGAGGTAAATTTATTGTTTGATGATCCTTGCCTCAATGCCTTTGAGTTCCATAAGGAGTAGTTGATATCAACTCTTATTATTGTGTCTCCAGATTGCTCCCTGCCATTTACGGTAATGAGCAATGCTAGTGGTGTGGCTTTAAAATTTGTCCTAGGAAAACGACATTAGAAGATTCTTCACCTAATCTACTATGCCGACAAATCACTCAACCCCATGCAGAAAAATTATACAACTATTGAACAAGAGTTACTCGCGGTGGTGTTTGCTTTTGAAAAATTTTGGTCCTATTTGATTGGGAAAATATCATTGTTCATATTGATCATACAACTTTAAGGTATTTTATGTCGAAGAAAGATGCGAAGCCGAGGTTGATTCATTATATACTATTGCTACAGGAATTTGACTTTGAGGTGAAAGACTGGAAGGGCACTGACAACCAGGTTGTAGAGCACTTATCCTGCTTCAAGGAGAAGGCAATTCTGAAATTAAGGGATGATCTTGAAATTGATGATACTTTTCCAGATGAGCAGGTTTTGCAAGCATCACAAGACATAATCTTATAGTTGGGTGATTTTGCTAATTACTTGGAAAGTGACATTATACCAAAAGACTTATTATTCAGCAACGCAAATAATTCATGCACGAGGTAGGAATGTTTGTCTAATATATTCCTTATATATTATGGGTCTGTGTGGATAGAGTTATTCAGAGGTGTATTCCTGAGGTAGAGTGGTGAGCATTCTTAAGGTTTGTCATTCATCACCAGTTGGGGGCTCATTGATGTGCTATGATTGCATAGCACTTTCAATGCTTAAAACTATAAAATATACTTGTACTTTAGGCTATTTTATTAGTTTTGATGTGATTTTGCAGGGAAATAGGTTCTAGGAGCTAACCGGAAGAAAAAAAAAAGTCAAAAGATGAAAAGTGACTACCTACTTAGGGTATCTGCTCCCCATAGGTGATACCTAATGGGAATAGGTAACAAAAGGTTGAGTTCTAAAGGGTTTGAAGTACCATATGTCGTCTACTACCTACATGGGGCCACCTACGACCTGTAGCTGCGACCTACAGCACATAAGTGGCTCTATACGTGGCAACCGACTCAAGTTTCCTTCTTTTTTGTAGGATTTGATTTCTAGGATTTCCATATAATCTATGAATAACCTTTTGATATTTTTAGTAGAGATAATATATGGAATGCCCTAGGGAGAATTTCAGAACTTTCATTACTCACAAAAATATATTTAATTCTGAGATTTGATTTTGATCTTTGTATTGTTTTGTTCTTAATTTTGGCCTATTATTAAATCTGAGAATCTGGATTTTTTACGTTAATTGTTTTGAGATTGATTAAATTCCTTTAATTATGAATTCCACTAAGTAGTTTAAATTGATGAATGTCTAATTCCCCTAGCTAAGGTTGTGGGAACCCTGACAGATTAATAAAGTATGGAAAGTGTGCAATCCTTCAAGATTATGTTGCATTATGTTTTATGGTTTTCTTTGCACTTATTTATTTCCTAAATGTTATAAATGTTAGGATCTAGAATGTATTTACTATGACTTGAGAGAGAGGTAAATATTGGGAAAAGGAGATCATAACAGTTATTTGAAGTTAATTATTGATATAAGCTAATCATTTTTATCTACTTAAGATAAATATCTTCATCTAATAAACTTGAGACCGAGAAAAGACATTTGAAATTAGGGTCCAAGACAAGGGTTAGTAATTCAATACTCTGAGACTGAGAGGGATTAGTGAGATCTACCAAAGTATGTTGAGAGGCTGTTGGTAATACATAACTTGCCAGAAACTACATACACAATAGTTTAATAATCAAATTGAGTATGATAAACCTACAGAGTTAGAAGTTAGGGGGAACACAAGGCTAGTGTTTGTTTATGATTACTTACAACCAAAAACATTTGAGTTTTGTAAATTTTTACTATTCATATCAAAATGCCCCTATTCACTTTCTATACTGCCCAGTGATTTCATCTATATAGAGAGATAGTTCCATGTATTCCCTGTGGTTTTGAACCTACCCTGAGTTAGGTTACTATAATTTGCGTTGCCTATTTTATCTTCAATTGTTGGGGTAGATTTGGGAGATATGAAAATTTTGGCGTTGTTGTCGGGAATGTTGTTGTGAATGGTTGGTTAGATTTGTTGAGGTTTTCGAGCTTTATTTTCTTATGTTTTTCCACTCTCCTATATAAGATTTATTTATAAGATGGAGTGTGGAGTGATGATGACTCCTTATTTATTGATCCTCGCCCTTTTGATATAGTGCAAAATTGCAGGAGTTTCAGTGATAAAATATTGGAGTATAATGAGAGAAGGATAGACACATTGATCTCCTGGCACAAGAAAAAAGAAGAGTTCAGTCAAAAGGTTGAAAAAAGAAGAGTTCAGTCACAACTTAAAATAACAATTGATGCAAAGGTTGATGCATGTGATGTCAAACCATTTAGTTATAAGATGTTAGGGGCGGAGAAAGTTCTTATAAACCAAATTAAGGAGATAAAATTTGAGGAATCAACACTTTATCATACTTTTGTGGATGATGCTACTATTGAAAAGAGCACACTTGACTTATGGGAAGATATAAAGGATAAGTCAATTCACGAGTTGAAATATATTTGACTTCAATTGAATCACTTTTCCATATTAAGTTCGGATAGTACGATACTAGTTATGCCATTCGAACCCATAGAAGGGTGTAATAAGAAGGAAGAATATGTTTATATTCTTGATTTTTTATGCCAAAATCAAGAAACTACACTCCTCACCTAAGGGATAAGAGTTTTAACATTACCTATCTATTACTTGGTTCCTTTATTTTCAGACCACTGCCACTTGAGTATAGTAGAAATTGGAGAAAACATAGGTGTGAAATACATAAGTTCAAAGTGGAGAGAAAAGTTGGAGGCCAACCCTTTTGGATACCTTGATGAAGTCTAAGAAATCAAGGTACCTGCATCTAGTCGAGAAGTTAAATTAGGTATTGCATGGGAGGAAACCCATGGTCTTATTGGTGAAGTCTGAGTAACCAACATAGCCACACCATTCCGTGATGTTAAATCAAGTGTTGCTTGTATGGTTTTTATTTGTGCATTTGTATTTATGTGATTGGCATCAGACCTTCGTGTCTATGGTGTTACAGGTCTGTTTCTAACTCTCTTATTTTATAGAGCTCAATGTATTGGGGAAAATGCATATTTATAAGTTAAGGGTGGGGCTACTTGTAGATCTAGATGTCCTCTTGGGTTTTTTGTTGTCGTGTCTCTTTTTCTTGGAGTTTTGTTCTTAGTAGAGACAACATGTTTAGAATATATTGTGTTTTGATTTGAATTATGTTGTGTTGTTGTGTAACTAGGAGATTATTTGAGTATCTAAGGTAGTAAATGTTATTTGTTTTTGACTTTTGAGAAAAAATTATTTTGAACTGTGTGATGTGCATATATGTGTGACCATTGTGAATCTTGTTATGGCATTAGACTTAGGGACATCATAATCGTAGCTAACAATTGCAAGAACCAGATAGGAAGTAGTCATGATGAAAACCTATGCCATGTGTGTGTGAGATGATTACTTTTTTACCTTTGTGTGTTAAATCTAGAAGCCTGGTTAGTCTTTCCTAGCTTGTAGGATAGTCGGTTAGGAAAGGATCATATGTAGTTCTTGAAATTAGTCTATTTTTAGCCAAAATAACCTTTCAAATGTGAATAAGTATCCCTTGATCCCTGTGTTGAGCCAATATAGACTATTTTTCTTGTTTCACCTATCATATTTCTATTTTGATTAAAATGAACCTATTTTGGCCCTTGTCCTCATAAGATATTGTGCACCGCAACTCAGACAAATTGCCTAAGTTGAGGGTGGCTATCATAGGGGTGCATAATGGGAAGTGGGTATGAAGAAGGGTAAATAAGAGAAAAGAAAGTAGGGTTGGGTGTGCTAGAAAAATAATATAGAAAGAATAAAATAAACCACACCCAACCTATATATGTAATAAAACAATAAAAATTATGAAATAAGGGTGGAAATAAAGATAATTAGTTAATAAGTGGTCCCCCAAAGTAAGTTTAGTGCCAAGGAGGCTTAGTCACTAAAAGCCCATATATACCATACCAGACCCCAAGACTATATTACAAGCCGAATAAAGTCCTATAGTGATCCTAACCCAATTGTTTGACAGCTAAGACAAAAAATATAAGTGCAAGCCTATACTATTTGATTCACATTGATTGGAACTTCTTTGTGTGTGTAAGTGTCTCTTGATACGTCCCTGCATTGATATGCATGATTTCATATGAGTGATTAGGACTTCTTTGATGTAAGGTAACTTGGATTGTGTTGCTAGTTGCTTACTTGTTTGGGTAGTGTAACTTGTACATATGTATGATTATTTGTTGCTAATGTGATGCCATATCTTGATTCCCTTGTGTCACATTATTGTGCTGCATTGATACACATAGTTGGTTTTAAAGTCTTAAAATTAGAAGGAGGATAATGTTTCTAGTCTTAAAGTTGATTAGTCACTACCATAGATTTCTTAAAGTTCTCCTGGTTAACCATCGTTGTGTTGTTTTGTTGTGATTTGTTGCTTGAGGACATGAAAATATTTTAAGTTGAGGGTGTTGATATACTATGGTTTCATAGTTCTTTCAACACTTAAGACTAGAAAATATGCATGTACTTAAGGCTATTTTATTAGGTTTGATATGTTTCTAAGTGATTTTGTATGGAAATAGTTTTTGGGATCTAACTAGAAGAAAAGGAGTCAAAAGCTAAAAAGAGACTACCTACTTAGGGTACCTACGCCCCGTAGGTTCCATCTATGGGGTGTAGGTAGGACTGTTGGTGACATAAGTTGAGTTCTAGAGAGTTTGAAGCCTCGAAGGTGGTTTACTACCTACGTGGGGCCACGTACAGCCTGTAGGTTCCACCTATGGCCCGTAAGCGGCTCCGTAGATGGAGACCGACTCAAGTTTTCCTCTTTTATTTAGGATTTGATTTCTAGGGTTTTCATGTAATCTATCAATACCCTTTTGACATTTTTAGTATAGATAAGCTAGGGAATGAACTTGGGGTCAGGTTTACGCACTCTTAATACTTACAAACATATATTTGATTTTGATATTGGGATTGTTTTGTTCTTGATTTTGGTTGAAATTCAATTCAAGACTTTGGATTTTATTCAATAATTGTTCTAAGATTTACTTAATGCTTTCATTTATGAATTCCATTAATTTTTTCACAACATTGAACAACTAATTCCCTTAGCTGGGCTTAAGGGAATCCTAACAGATTAATGAACTAGGGGAAGTGTTCAATCCTTCTAGATTATTGTTGTTGCATGTATTGTGTTTTTCTCCGCACTTATTGATTTCTTAACAGTTGCAAAGGTTAGAATCTAGCCTGTATTTACTACGAACCTAAAAGGAGGGTAGAGATTAGGAAAAGAAGATCATAATAGTGATTTAAAGTTAATTATCGATATATGCTAATCATCTTTATCTACTTAAGATAATTATCTTCATATAATCCACTTGAGACCAAGAGGAGATAGTTGAAACTGGGGTCCAAGTCAAGGGATAGTAATTCAATACCTTGAGAATGAGAGGAGATGAGTGATATCCACCAAAGTATGTAAAGAGGATGTTGGTGATACATAACTTGCCAGATTTTACATGCAGAACAGTTTGATAATTGGATTGAGCATGATAAACGTACAAAGTTAGAAGCTAGGGGAAACACAAGCCTAGTGTTTGTGTGTGATTGTTTACATCTAAAAATATTTGGTTATTGTTACTTTTTACTATTCCATCAAAATCCCCCCATTTACATTCTGTACTGCCCGATGATTTCAGCAATATAGAGAGATAGTTCAACGTATTCCTTATGGGTTCGACCCCAACTTGAGTTGGTTTACTATATTTTGCATTGACCACTTTATCTTTAATTGGAGATGTAGCTTTGGAAAATATCAGTCAACATAGAAGAACCCATACAACCCATAAAATTTTATTGTGTAGTTACTATTTGCCGACTATTTAAAAAAATGCTCATGATTATGCTCGAGCCTCTTACAATTGTCAGGAGTAAGGAAATATTTCACGTAAATATGATCTCCCCATGACACTTATTTTGTAGCTAGAGTTTCTTGATGTGTGGCAATTGATTTCATGGGTCTGTTTATGAGTTATTATGGGATGAAGTATATACCAGTGGCAGTCCACTATATTTATAAATAGGTAGAGGCAGTTTTGCTTCCTAATAATGTGGGTCGAAGTGTCGCCGCATTCTTGAAGAAGAATATCTTTTCTCTATTTGGTACTCCACGTGCTATTATGAGTGATGGTGGGCCTTTCTTCTGTAATTATCTATTTAAATCCCAAGTCAAAAAATTTGGTGTAAAACATAATGTGGAAACACCTTACCATCCACAGACAAGTGGGCAGGTTGAATTCTCTAATCGTGAGATCAAATCTACATTGTCAAAAACTGTAAATACCAACCGTACTAATTGCTTGAGAAAGCTAAATGATTCACTTTAGGTTTACTGTACAGATTTTAAAATCCCCATAGGTTCCCCTCCGTATCATCTTGTCTATGGAAAGGCATGCCACTTGCCAGTCGAAATTGAGCTCAAAGTACTATGGGCATTGAAAAAGCTAAATTTTGTGTGGTGTGATGCTAAAAATTTGAGGATGAGCAAGGTAAATGAGTTGGATGAAATCCAAATCTGATCTTGTGAGAGTTGAGCTTTTTCCAAGGTGAAGATGAAGTTGAATCATGACAAGAAGATTGAGAAAAGTGTATTCTAGTCTGGTGATATGGTCTTGTTGTATAATATGAGACTTTGCTTATTTCCTAACAAGTTAAATTCTAGGTGGTATGGGCCATTCACTGTGGTTATGGTATTCCTTCATGGTGAAATTGAGTTAAAGTGATATGGATAAGGCCCATTCCAAGTGAACGGGTAACGTGTTAAGCACTCTATGGGAAATATTGAGGAAGTGAAGGTTTGTGTTGATATAAGACTTGGAAAAGTCTGAGTATCCATGGCGACTGAGTCTTGTTGCAATGTTAAATTAGAATATTTATATGAGGCAACCCATGTGCTTGTTGGTGAAGTGTAAGTATCCAATATAGCTATATCATGTCGCGATGTTAAATCAGGCTTTGATTGGAAGGCAACCCAATGTTTTAGTGTTCACTTTTTTTCATTTTAGTTTGTTTAAAGCATGATAAAACACCTAAAAGCTGGTAAAAATTGCAAAATTCAAACAATCTTAGGTAAGTGGACCTACAAACCCACTTACAGGGGTCTTAGATCCAACCTACGATAGGTAAGTGGTGTTGTAGGTATCATAAAAAAATTTAGAGGATTTTTAGGTCTCTAAAGTTGTTCTTATAGACCTACTTATTAGGGTCATAAGTTGGACTTACGGGAAATAAGTGTCCCCATAATTGGATAGAAAATTTTTGGCCTAGAGTTAAAATTTTTTGGTCAGACCCATGAGGATCTGACCCAAACCAGCCTAGCCTCACCCTTAAATTCCTTAAAACCAACCCATTACTCCCACAACTCTTAAAATTCAAACTCCCGCCAAATTTGAAACTCCCCACCTTTCCTCTTAATTTTTAAAAGGAAAAATCCTCTCATTTAACCATCACTTGCAAACTTATTCATCAAAAAAGTAGGGCCAAAGTTCTACCTTGTTCATCTTCTACTTACAACTCTTTAAACCCAGGTAAATAATTCTTAACTCCAACTTATTAACACTATGTTCTTGATCATAAAAATTTAGATAGTATTTGCTGCAACCCTGAAGTGGATAAAATATCATAAATTCTTGAAAAAAATGGAGCCTGAAATGGATAAAAGTGAAATTGTTGAATGTTTTGTCTTTGAAAAACTTGTGATCACTTAATATATGGAAGTAGAAGTTGAATAAGTGATGGGAAAACCAAAAAATACATGTGCAATACCTGTTGAACTTGAACTTATGCATGTTGTAGTGTACATAATTAGGATAAAAGTTGAAATATACACAATGCGGGATAAAAATTTTGCGAAAAATTGACTAACTCAATGAAGGTCACTTACGAAGAAACTTACGGCCATCGTAAGAACTACCTATGAGGGCTCAAGTAGCCTCCTAAGTGTCAGATCTAAAGCCCTGAGAATTCAAGGCTTTCTATGGTACTTATGAGGGTACTTACGACCCCCAATAAGTACTACTTATGGCCTCTGTAAGTGGGGTCGTAGGTAGCCTGCCTTGGTTCATCAAACTTTTTTCAAATTTTTTGTTTCGTTCTTATATTTTAGGCACTAATAACTACTTTTTTTAGGTATGATGGTACCAAAGCACCAAATAAGAGAGTTCAGTCAAGGCTTTGAGATAAGTCCCTTGACATAAGTGACTTCATGGTACCCCATGAGCAAGGATAACACCTCATTGGACAAACAATAGACTTGTGGCCCATCTTAGAGATAGAATGAAGTTGTAGTAGTTGTTTCCATATCAGGCACTCAGCCAACCCCAACTCATATTAAGATGGGTCCCCAGCCCGTACCAGTTATTATTTATTTGAGATCTCAGCCCATGCTAGCATAAGTAGGGGCCCAAACTGCACTTTTTACACCTATTCAGGGGTCGAGGATGAAGTCAGCCCAGACATCACCACCACACTCTTCCTAGTTTGAGGTGGGAGAGGGTGATTATAACACCTCAAAATCTAACACCCAGGACACCACACGGTGCTCCAAACTACAAGTAGTCTTGAGCTAACCCTGGCTGCTTTCTACTAAGTCTGGATCTCAACATAGGGGAAATATGAATATGATATCATAATAATGCAAAAAATCTTATAAGAAACATGCTAGAAGTCATGGTAAAACAGTACTGAAAAATCTAAATTCTGAATCAAATGTCTAAAACTGAATCTAGTAGTCCGACAAGCCTCTACTATCTGAATCTATAGAGTCACTGGGACAGGCCCCCAGAAGACTCAAACTGTCTGAAATGGATAAAGGAATATCTACTAATAAACTAAAAGTATGAATATCTATGTCCCAGAACTATGATGACTCACCAACTACAGGGATGTAGATGAGATGCTCGGGAATCACTCACGCTACTGATACTGAGAACCTAAACCTATATTATGAGACAATGTTGCACATAGACATATATATGGATCAGTACTTTGAAGATGTACTGAGCATATGAGGGTGCATGCAATAAGTAAACAATACCATCATAGTTTATAAAATCATGCATGCTAAATGTAAATGACTCACACATGCTTGGGTAATCTGAAATCTGAAGATCATAAATCATAAATGATAAAACATATAACGTAAATCTGGTGAGCCATTACACTTAGTTCAGAAATCTAAAAAATACTTTATCTTAAAGCTTTAAATCAATAGACTGTTGAGGAGTAGGGGACATCCTTTTGGGAGGTCGTTCTAACCGACATACACCACGTGAGCATCCATGGAGTCCGATATCTGGCCCCCGTTAGGTAGGGTTGTTTACCCTTGCCATCAGAATAGAACTTCTATCTTAGTGATCACAATCTGAGTCATCCATGTAGAAGTGAGAATAAATCTGAATCCTACGTTGGCACGTAGTTCTGGGGTCTGAAACTGTAGTAACCGACCCATCTCGATGCTTAATACTACTCCCATTCTTATGCTCAAAATCTTAAGAAATCCACTATAAAAATAGCACAAGGGTTTACAAGAAAACCAATTATGCTTTTCTTTCTTTAAATCTCAAGTTATCTGAACAAAGTGGATTCTTATCTTAACTTAGGACCAAAAGGTCAAATATTTATCAAAATCTATGAATAATCTTATCTGAGGGTGCTTATGGAACAAATAATCTCGAAATAACAATCTTAAATTGGGGATTAGCGACCCATGCATCAATCTCATGTTAAAACTTCTAAAAATTCATGCTTGATAATATAAACACTCATAATTTATCATAAAATCTGGAAATTAATGCACAATGCATAGAAATATAATATAATTATGTAATTCAACTTCTAAATCATGGGAAATCTCATAATCTTGCAAATAATGATAATGGATATAAACCCTAACTTTAATTATATGGGAAATCTCAAAAATTGCAGTAAATTTTTAATTAAAATTAAAGTTTAGGGCACAAGGATGAAAGAATTATCCTTATTCAAACCCCACATACCTTAATTTGATGATCTTGATGCTAGAACTTGAATCTTCGATCTTTATTGATGTTTTGGAGATGACTTCTTAGAATTCTTGAATTGGGAATTCTCAATTTTGAAGAGTCTTGGAGAATTAATAGAGAAATTTTGGATTTCTTGGGGAGGAAGTATGAGCCTGAGGATTTTGTTTAAGAGAGAATAATGAATAAAGCATAAAGTGCTCTCAAATATGATTAATCTTTTGTTTTTTGATGGATTGGGGGTTGGAGATTTACAAAAAAAAACCCTTTAAACTTTTATTCAAAACTGTAAAACATACATTTTCCCGATCTGGGTGGCTACCGTGATGCGCCATTATCGTGGTGGATCACTGGAAATCGATGAATGCAAACTGGACAGACTCTGCGATGCGGAGACATCATGGTGCCCCTTTGGAGTGCCATTTTGGCAAATGGCATGATGCACCATTATAGCGCTGGACCTCTGAAAATTGACAATTGGAAAATTGACCCTCTCCGCGATGCGCCAATATCATGGAGTGAAACTCGAATGGGAAAATTGGAAATTTACACTGATCTGCTACGCGCTAAGGGTCCAAACGACGGTGTTTTATGACTGGAACTTAAAATAGCGATAACTTCTTACTCAGTTATCGGATTTAGGCAAATCTTATATCATTGGAAAGCTAATTCAATTTCCTATGCAATAAAAAGTCTAAATATAAGGAATTCCTTGCAAAATAAATAGTAGTCATTTTGAAAGCTATCCCTTATCATTCTAGGGATAAATTTAACCTAGGAAAAGTGTGGGGTATTTCATTATCTCCCACTTCGGAAAATTCATCCTCGAATGTGGCTAGTTAAGAAGAAATTTCCAAGGAGTTTGAGAATATAAGGTAGCATGCACAACTGAAATAAGCTTTGAGTCTGAATCTAAATCATTCTGAGTAATCTGTGAGTGCATGAACATACATGAGGACAACTATATAACTGAATATATGGTTAGAAAAGAACCGAATTAAGGAAGAGTATTAACTTCAGCTACATCTGAGTTTGCGGAGAAAAGGAGAGGGTACTTGGCTTGCATATCTACTTCTGCTTCCCAAGTAGCGCCCTCAACAGACTAATTCCACCAAAAGAACTTTGACCAATGGATTTTCTTTGTTCCTTAGTTAACGAATCTGATGATCTAAAATCTCAACTGGAATCTCTTTATTAGAAAGACAGTTCTGAACATCTGAGCTTTCTAAAGGAACTACAATAGTGGAGTCACTAATACTCTTCTTAAGCATAGAGACGTGAAACACAGGACGAACGGCTGACAAATATGCGGGAAAATTAAGCTCATAAGCAACTTTCCCAATATGACTAACAATTTTGGAAGGGCCAATATATTGGGGACTAAGCTTTCCCTTCTTGCCAAATATCTTTACCCCTTTCATGGGTGAAACCTTCAGATACACTAGATCACCAACCTCAAACTCGACGTCTCTTCTTTTTATATCTGCGTAGTATTTCTGATGACTCAGGGATGTTTTCAATCTTTCTCTAATCAACTTAACTTTTTCCATAGCTTCAAATACTGCATCATGCCCAAGCAAAGCAGCCTCAGCCACCTCGAACCAATCTATGGGTGATCTATAGCTCCTCCCATATAGAACCTCAAATGGAGACATCTAAATGATAGAATGATAACTATCATTATAAGCAAACTCAATCAATGGAAAATGCTCATCCCAACTACCCTTGAAATAAAAAGCGCATGCCCTCAACATATCTTCTAGATTTTGAATGGTCCTCTCTTCTTGACCATCTGTCTGAGGGTGGAAAGAAGAGCTAAGATGGACTTGGGTACCAAGACCCTTCTAAAAAGCTCTCCAAAACTGGGAAATAAACTGAGTACCCCTATCTGAGATGATCGAAAAGGGAACCTTATGCAATCTAACTAATTTTTGGATATACAACTTAGCATAATTCTCACTTGTATAGGACGTGTAAACTGGCAAGAAATATGTTGAATTAGTCAATTTTTCTACCATAACCCAAATCAAATCATGATGACACCGCGATTGGGGTAAAGTAGTCACAAAACCCATATTCACCTCTTCCTACTTCCAAGTGGGGATACCAAACTCTTGCAACATACCACCAGGTCTTTGGTGTTCCACCTTAACCTATTGATAAGTTGAACATTTTGCAATAAACTTTACTATATTTATCTTCATTCTACTCCACCAATAGATTTTTCGCAAGTCGTGGTACATCTTGGTAGCTCTTGGATAGATAGAATAATGCACACCATGTGCCTTATCCATAATTCTCTGTCTCAACTTCTCAACACAGGGAACACATAATCTATTCTTGTATCTTAACAAACCATCTCCCCCTTGGGAGAAAACCTCTAGTTTTTTGGTCCTTAATAGACTCCTTCAGTTTGACCAAACTAGAATCCTTGTATTGCCTTTCCTTCACTTCCGAAACTAGAGAATATTTGAAACTACTCTAAACCCAAATATTCCCTTCAACTGAATCAACCAACCTAACACCCAATATATCCAAACAATGAACTTCTCGATCTAAATTTTTCTTATTATTCTCCACATGAGCAACACTGCCCATAGGCAATCAAATAAGGGCGTCTGCCACTATATTTTCCTTGCCCAAATGATATAACACACTCATATCATAGTCCTTCAACAACTCCAACCACCTTCTCTGATAGAGATTTCACTCCCTTTTAGTAAACACATACTACAAACTTTTGTGGTCTATGAACATATCAACATTCACACTATACAGATAATGTCTCCATATACTCAAAGGAAACACCACAACAGCTAATTCCAATTATGGGTTGGGTAATTTTTTTCATGAGGCTTCAACTGTCTAGAGCATAGGCTATGACCTTACCTCTCTACATCAACATAAAACCTAAACCAACTCTTGAGGCATAAAATAAACAACAAAGTTGTCTATACCATCAGGTAATGCTAGAACTTGGGCTGAAGTGAGTAGAGTATTCAACTCCAAAAAACTCTTCTGACAGGAATCTGACCATAGGAACTTAACTTTCTTTTGGGTCAATCTAGACATAGGAGACACGATAGAAGAGAAACCTTCAAAAAAATGGTGGTAATAACCAGCTAGACCCAAGAAATTCCTAATGACAGATGAAGAGATGGGTCTAGGCCAATTCCTTACGTCGTTTGTCTTTTGGGGATCGACTCTATTTCCATCGATGGAGACAATATGATTGAGAAAGGCTACTGATATTAGTCAAAATTCATACTTGCTGAATTTGGCGAGCAATTGATGGTCTCTAAGAGTTTGCAAGACAACTTTAAGATTATCTACATAAACATCCTCACTACGGGAGTACACAAGGATATCATCTATGAATATTGTGAAAAACATGTCTAGATACTATTTGAACACTTTATTCATGAAGTCTATGAAAGTTGTTGGGGTATTGGTTAGCCCAAAAGAAATGATTAGAAACTCAAAAGGGCCATAATGAGTTCTGAAAGTTGTCTTTGGAATATCACATTCCCTTACTTTAAGCTGATGATAGTTGTATGTAAGGTCTATCTTTGAGAAGTAACTTGCACCTTGGAGTTAATCAAACAAGTCATCAATTCTAGGAAGGGAATACTTGTTCTTGACTGTAACTTTATTTAGCTGGCGATAGTCAATATACATACGTAAAGAACCATCTTTCTTTCATACGAATAGGGCGGGAGTGTCCCATGGAGAAAAAATTAGCCTTATGAAACCTTTATCTATAAGATCATTGAGTTTCTCTTTTAACTCCTTAAGCTCTGCGGGAGCCATACGATAAGAAGGAATAGAAATAGGCTGAGTATTTGGTAAAAGGTTAATACAAAATTCTATCTCTCTATAGGGAGGTACCCCTTGGAGGTCTTCTGGAAAAATATCAGGAAACTCATTGACCACTCAAACAGACTGAAGTGTTGGAGTCTCAGACTTTGTGTCTTTTACTCAAACTAGATGATAAATACATCCTTTGGATATCAACTATCTTGCCTTAAGGTAAGATATGAAATGAATCTTGGGATACACTGAATTACTTGACCACTCAAAGACTGGCTCATCTGGGAATTGAAATTTCACCACACGGGAGCGACAGTCTATAGAGGGATAACAAGAATGGAGACAATCCATACCAAGAATAAGATCAAAGTCAACCATATCTAACTCTATTAGGCCTGCTAACACAGTGATAGGACATTTATTATATATTTTCTTAGCAATAATTGATTCTCCTACTGGCGTAGAAACCAAGAAAGGATTAGGGATCTTTTTTGAATTTATCTCAAAATTTAGTGCAACTAATCGGGTCACATAAGAGAAACTCAACCCAGAGTATAACAACACATAAACATCAGAATGAATGAAATGAAGCATACCAGTCACAATATCGAGTGAATTCTCTTCCTCCTGATGGGATGGTAAAGCATAAAAATAATTCTAGCACTGACCGCCACTGGTACTAGATGATGCGCCTTGATTAGTTGGGCGACCTAAAGGAGCTGGTTCACTATTTGCCTGAGTCTGAGGATGAATATCTCTATTCCCCCACCTAGCATGCGGGCACTCTTTAATTCCATGACCCGGCTTGACACAACCATAAAAACCATTCTGAACCCACAAATATTCACCTCTATAATTCTGACAACACTTAGAACATAGGGGATGGTTAGGTCTATTAATCTTACTATTCTGAGACCTGGACATAAAAGACTTACCTCACTGCTCTTGTCTATTTCTGGGTACAAGAGCACTAGATAAAAAAGGTGTAGGTATAAATGAGTAATTCTAAAACTGCAAATGATTTTCTTCTCTAGACCTATTCTGACCAAGATCAAACTACCTTGTTCTATCCCTCTTATTTTCTCTCTGTCTTTTATTCTTTTTTTCTTCCTTAATCTTCTGAGCGTGCATCATCAATCTAGGAAGATCCACGTCTCCAATGAGCATAGAAATCCTACACTCCTTAACTACCAACCCGAACACACTGGCCATAAACTTACTCATGCTTAACCTAGGGTCAACCATCTGTTCAAGGGCATACTTAGACAATTGGTTAAACTTGAGGCAATAATCCTTCACTGTCATTGATCCTTGTCTCAGGTTTATGAACTCTTCTATCTTAGCTTCCCTCATCTCACGTGGGAAGAACTTGCCTAAGAATGCATCCTGAAAAATCTGCCAAGTCATAGGAGCTGCATTCCCCCTTCTACTTTTCTTCCACATCACCACCCAATCATACGCAACATCCTTCAACCTATAGGATGTTAATTCTACACTCTCCTCTTAAAAAACATACATAATTTGAGTGATATTCTTCACCTCATCTAGATACAACTGTGGGTCCTCACCTACTTTCAAACCAAAGAATTTTGGCAGATTCATCCCCATAAAATATCAAATTCTGGCTGCAGGTAAGTCCTCATCCTACTGAGGTGGGACTATATCCTAATGGTTACCCTGAACATTAGCTATCACAGCCTGGGCTAGTGCCTGAAAGGCAGTCCAAAACTCTGCATGTGACACATTCTCATTCAAAGGGTCTGCAGGCTGAGGTTGCTAGTTATTATTTCTTCGGGCGTTATCTCGATGAAGAGGCATTTTCTATCAGGTGAAAGCATGAGTTAGAAGAAGATAGAGACAATGAATGCATGATTGATCATGAAAGAAGAGATGATTTCCTAAATTCTCCAAAGCCTCTTGCTCATAGATGTTTGATGCTTTAAATCGATGATCAAGACACTAAGTAACGCAACTTATCTGACTCCTTATGACTCTCTAAACCATCTCTAATACCAAGTTTGTACTCCCCCAAAATCTAGTTCTTAGGAGGCCACATGGTGCTCCAAACTACAAGTAGTCCTGAGCTAACCCTGGCTGCTTTTTACTAAGTGTGGATCTCAATATAGGGGAAATATTAATATGAAATCATAACAATGCAGAAAATCTTATCTGAAACAAACTAGAAGTTTTGGTAAAACAATACTGAAAAATTTGAATTCTGAATCAAATTTCTAAAACTGAAACTAGTAGTCCGACAAGCCTCTACTATCTAAATCTAGAGAGTCATTGGGACAGGGCCCCAGCTAACTCAATCTGTCTGGAATGAATAAACAAAAATCTACTAAAAACTGAAAGTATAAATAACTAAGTCCCCAAACTATGAGACCTCACCAACTGCAGGGATTTAGATAAGATGTTTGAGAATCACTCACGGTGCTAAGACTGAGCACCTAAACCTACATTATGAGACAATGTATCTCATAGACATATATGTGGATCAGTACTTTGAGGATGTACTGAGTATATAGGGGTGCATGCAATAAGTAAAAAATATCATCACAGTTTTTAAAATCATGCATGCTAAATGTAAATGACTCACACAGGCTTGAGTAATCTGAAATCTAAAGATCATAAATCATAAATGATAAAACATATAACCTAAATCTGGTGAGCCATTACACTTAGTTCTGAAATCTGTAAAATACTTTATCTTAAAGCTTAAGAATCTTAAAACCATAACTTCTAAAACATATGTTTTTATCTTAAATCTTTAGATTAATAGACTATTGAGGAATAAGGGACATCCTTTTAGGAGGTTCTTCTTACTAACATACACTATGTAATCATCCAAGGAGTCCCGTGTATGATCCCATTAGGTAGGGTTGTTCTACCCTTTCCATAAGAATAGAACATCTATCTTAGTGACCACAATTTGAGTCATCCACGTAGAAGTGGGAATAAATCTAAATCCTACATTGGCACATAGTTTTGGGGTCTGAAATCGTAGTAACCTACCCATCTCAGTGCTAAATACTACTCTCATTATTAAGCTCAAAATCTTAAGAAATCTACTTCAAAATTATCAAAAGGATTTATAAGAAAACCAATTATACTTTTCTTTCTTTAAATCTCAAGTTATCTGAACAAAGTATATTCTTATCTTAACTTAGGACCAAAAGGTCAAATCTTTGTCAAAATCTTTGAATAATCTTATCTGAGGGTGCTCATGGCACAAATAATCTTGAAATAACAGTCTTAAATTGGGGCTTAGTGACCCATGCATCAATCTTATGTTAAAACATCTAAAAATTCATGCTTGATCATATAAATACTCATAATTCATCATAAACTTTAGAAATTATAGCACAATGCCTAGAAATGTAATATAATCATGTAATTCAACTTCTAAATAATGGGAAATCTCATAATCTTGCAAATAATTATAATGGGTATAAACCCTAACATTAATTTCATGGGAAATCTCATAAATTGAAGTAAATTTGTAATTCAAATAAATTTTAGGGCACAAGGAGGAAAGAATTATCCTTGTTAATACCCTACATACCTTAATTTTATGATCTTGATACTTGAACTTGAATCTTGGATCATAATTGATGTTTTGGAGATGACTACTTAGAGTTTTTGAATAGGGAATTCTCAATCTTAAAGAGTCTTGAAGAATTAATGGAGAAATTTTGGATTTCTTGGGGAGGAAGTATGAGCCTTAGTGTTTTGTTTAAGTGAGAATGATGAATAAAGAATACAGTTCTCTCAAATATGATTAATCTTTTGTTTTTGGACGTATTGGGGGTTGGAGATTTACCAAAACAACCCCTTTAAACTTTTTTATGAAACTGGAAAACATATATTTTCCTAATCTGGGTGGCTACCGCAATGCGCCACTATTGCAGTGGCTCACTGGAAATCGATAAATGGAAACTTGACGGATTCCACGACGCGGAGATATCGCGGTGCCTCTTTTGAATGCCATTTTGGCACATAGCGTGATGCCCCATTATCACGCTAGACCTCTAGAAATTTACAAAAAAGAAATTGATCCTCTCCTCAATGTTCCAATATCGTAGAGGGCCACTGGAATGGGTTAATTTGGAATTTACACTGATCCACGACGCGCTAAGTTTCCAAACGATGGTGTTTTATGACTAGATCTTAAAATAGCCATAACTTCTTACTCGGTTATTTAATTTTGGTGAATCTTATATTGTTGGAAAGCTAATTCAATTTCCTACTCATTGGAACGTCTAAATATAAGGAATTCCATACGAAATAAATAGTATTCATTTTGGAAGATATCCCTAAACATTCTAGGGATGAATTTAAGCTAGGAAAAGTGTGGGGTATTACAGTGATTCAGAGGATGGTGTAGGGGAGAAAATTGATTCAAGGTCTAGTTCTAGAGATAAGTTTGGTCAGGTAAAGATATAGGTTTCAAAAAGAAAGAGGATAAATACGACCCCCAGTCTGATTAGGGGTTAGAAAATGCATCTAGTTTAGCTAGTGAGTCAGCATTTTGTTCTGCTACACCTCAGTTTGAGGAGGGTGTAGACCAGGTTCCATAATAGATATCTTCATCATTAGCATAGGTTACTTAATCGGCTGCACAGGGCACCCAACCTATAGTTCCACCACCTCCTGCCCTAATATATGACTCCACGTATGTCTCGACTGTACCTATCACTTAGAATCCTCCGAGATGGTTTGTGGAGGGGCTGCAATATATTTTTTTGAGAGATAAGATTCATCATAGAGAAGGGTCTTTTGAGGCATAGTATTGCAGTGAGGTTAGGATTGATTTTTGTATGGCTAGAAGGAACACCAAACCATTGGCCTTATTTGATAGATATTTATTGGGGTGGATGACACAGCCCCAAGGTTCATACAACCTAACTCTAGTTTGAGAATTATATGCCTCATATGCTCAATGATCTACTTGATTACCCCTATCTAGGGTAGAGAAGTTGAGTAGCCCTAGTTGACCCTCACTTTGGTTAGGGGGTGCGAATAGATATCTCTGGAGCATCCATTCGATAAGTATTGTTTGGAACAGATTATGAGGGACCAGATTCAACAACTAAGTTCAACTTTTGCACGAGGATGGCACGTGATAGGTGAGATATAAGGGATATAGATCTTAGATGACAAAGACTTGATTTTTCAAGATGGATAGCCACCCAATAGATGAGTTGGGCACTAATTTTCCATAGGTTGAGAGCAAGGGTGAGATAAAAATGGCATTGCTATATTTTGTAGTAAAGTTTTGGTAGATTATGGTACGTCATAGATTTATTACGACTTCTTCAGAAAACATACTTATGGGATAGAGTTTCCTTAATTTTCAACCTAATTGTTGGCTATGACATAGATCTTTCAATATTGATCCGATTGGAGATCCACATTAGAGCATTCAATGAGACTACTACCCTCTCATTCCCCTATTTGATTTAGTAGTAATATGATGTAGCTGGAGTGTCGCCTACTCCTAAGGTAGATCATCGAATTGAGTTGACATGCATAGTAAACATTAGCTTTATAAAGAATTCAGTAAACTCGGTCCATACACAGAGAGCACAACTACCTTAAAATTTTGGTATGATCTATTTTGAAGGACTTTCTATTCCAGTTGAGCTTGTTGAAAGGTCAAAGAGTACTATTGACTTTTATATAGGTGAGAAAAAAGTTGAGCCCATGATTTCTACAGGTAGGGAGGGGTCTACGAGTGCATTCGCACTAGCCCTAGCTTCTACTTTTTAACTCACTAAGTCATATACTTTCCCTCCATCCAATAGTTATTGGTTTGACTGGTGTGTCTCGCAAGTTTCTATAGTGAATGGTTGAGCAGAAGGATATGGTGAACGCCCGCCTCACTCATACTGAGACTCTTTAAGTTACATTATATGCATAGATCCAGCCATGGTTTTGGACTACACTAGAGACTTTTGAGGCCAGATTTGAGGTGAGGCTGAGGGAAGATATGTCAGAGTATACTTGGGTGATTCATGATTGGATTGATATCTATTGAGGATCATATGGAAGCACAGTTGCGTAAGGTTCAAACTCCTTATTTATTTGGCTTTTGTAAGAACATGGCTACATTATCCTCCGAGCTACAATCACCAGCGAAAATGCCATGTTCTAGTTATTTCTTTGGTTATTCCAACCTTTATTCATCCATTGCCTCCACCTCTACCTATGTCTTTTGACTTATTTATTAATGATAATATAGTCCTAATTGTTGGAGCCAAGAGATGTCGAGAGGAGGAGCTACAAGACCTAATTATGTACTTTGGACAGGACTTGAAATAGGCATCTCATGATTCAGTTATATCGGCATCGATTGATGATCTGAGGCAAGTTGCGATAGCATCAGGTGTGTCTTCTAGTCATTCTCTACCACCACCTTCTCCAGTGGAGAAATAACATGACATAGTTTAGGGTAAGTCTAATTCGGACACATAGAGAATCCCAAGTATATCTTCATCACTTTTTTTATATTATATTAATGCACTGGGACAGTGATAGTATTTAGTTGAGGTGGATGTATACCACAACTTAGGTTTTTCCTAGCCATGTTTATTTTTCCATCGGTTGTGTTATCCAAGTAGAACTAACATATTTAGGTCGTATTGTGTTTTATTTTATATGTTATGTTTTGTTTGTGTTAATTAAGAGAAAAATTAGTAACCTAAGGGCGGTTGACATATTTTGTATTGGTTCATTCTTTTAAGTGTTTCAAAAAAATCAATACCCCTCCATAAAGATTTTATGAATTATGTGATGTAAATATATGTGTGACTATTATAAATCTTGTTATGCATTATAATTAGGGACAAAATAATCATAGTTTAGCATTGCATGAACTAGATAGGTAGTAGTTGATAGTATAACCCGGTATCATGTGTGTGTGAGATACTTACCTAGTTTCCTTTGTGCATTTAATCCAGAACTTGCTCGGTTAGTCTTTCCTATGTTGAAGGATAGTAGTTTAGGATGTTATCATAGATCGTTTATGATTTAATCCACTCTTAGCCTAAATGACCATCCAAATGTGAAAAAGTATTTGTTGCTCCCTGATATAAGCCTATATTGGCCCATTTTCTTATTTTCACCTTTCACCTTCCCAAATTTGAGTACAATGAACCTATTTTTCCCTCCTTGAACATTATACACCTCAACTCAAGAAAATTTCCTCAGTTAAGAGTGGCTATTGTAGGAGTGCATAGTTAAAATTGGGTAAAAAGAAGGGTTTGAATAAGAGAAATGAAAGTAGGGTTGGGTGTGGTAAATTAAAAAAATGAAAAAAAAAAAGAGAAAAGCAAAAATAAAGAAAAGTCAAAAAGAAAAGAAAAAGAATAATAGAAAATAAGGAAATCATACCCAACCTGACTAAGCAATAAGAGAAAAAAGGGATAAATAAAAGAAAGTTGGTTAAGAAGTAGATCCAAAATTTAAGTATAGTCTCAAGGTAGGTGAGTCACTAGTTTCCAAATGTACCATACTAGTTCCCAAGCCTTCATTATAAGGCGAATAATGTCCTATAGTGATTCTAGTCCGACAGTTCAAAAAACTAAGGTAAAGAAAATAAGGGAAAGCCTTTGGTATTCTATGCACATTGATTGGAACTTCTTTTGTGAGTGTGAGTGTGTCGATATCATCCCTGCATTGATAATGCATGATCATACTATGAGAATGGAATTTTTTTTCGTCAGGGAACATGGGTTGTGTTGCTAATGGCTTACTTGTTCAGCTAGTGTAACTTTCATACTTTTTGATTATTTGTTGCTTATGTAATTCCATATATTGATTCCTTTGTGTAATACCTTGTGCTATATAGATCCACATAGTTTGTTTAGAAAAGTTTGAAATAGGATGGGTACAAGTTGTTGAGCTAAAATTTAGTTGACTGCCATAGTTGGCTTAGGTTTCTCTTAGTTAAACATCGTGTTATTTTGTTATGTGTTTATTTTTCTGAGGACATGCAAATATTCTAAGTTGAGAGTGTTGATGTGCCATGGTTTCAAGGAACTTTTGATTCTGAAAAGCTAGGATTAGGTCCATTTTTCTAGATATGATATATTTTTGTGTTTATTTTATAGGAAACTAGGTTCTAGAGCAGAAAAGAAGAAAAAGAGTTGAGGTGTAGCAGAGGATCGTGCTTTACGGACCCACTTACGGGCTGTAAGTGGGACTTAAATCTGCCTTATGTTCCATCATAAGTGTTAGAGGGAAAATTTCTGAAAGTTCTGATGATGCCAAGTTTTGTCTGAAACTTACGAGTTGGAAGTGCTACTTACGCCCCTCATAAGTGGCATCGTAAGTGGGTGTTCTCTAGCATGGAGATTTTTTCTAATACTTACGACCCATCTAGGGTCCGTAAGTGGTACATATGGCTCGTAAGTAGGTCCATAAGTTGTTTCCCACTCAATTTTACATTTTTATTTTGGTTAGAATTCTTAGGGTTCTGATGTATTCTATAAATACCCTTTTAATATTTTTGTATTAGTTTATGCACTCTTTACATTTACAACACTATATTTATTCTGAAATTTGACTTTGATCTTGAAATCCTTTGTTCTTAATTTTTACAGTTGAATATTAGTTTGAGATTCTGGTTTTCGCTATTCAATTATCGTAAAATTATTCATATTTTTTTTCTATGAATGCAATACATATTCTTGCAAACATGAGCAGCTAAACCATCTTGCTAGGGTTGTGGGAACCCTGACAGAATAATAATGTAAAAGAAGTACAAAGTCGTTCATGATCAATATTCTTAAATGTATTCTGATCTTCTTTAGTGTGATTGCTTTTTAACGACGCAGTTGTTGAGAACCTTCCTATATTTGATATTTACTCCAAAAGAGAGGTAGATATTAGGAAAACAAGATCACAATAGTAAATTGAAGCTATCAACCTTCATCTAATTAACTTGACATTAAAAGATAATAATTAATCTACGATCCAGTATAAGGGTTTAGTAAGGAGATCCTATGAGACTCAAAAGGTGATGAGAAAAAATCAATAAAGGCATTCACAAGATGATTGGTGATACATATATTGTCAGATTTTGTATAAAAGGTGTTGAGATAGTTTGAAAATGTTCAATAAGTATACGTAGTTAGGTAGTCAGATGAAACACTGTAAGACCCCACAAAATTCTCTCGTAGTCTAAGCCTTAGAGCGTGTCAAGTGAAGCGTAAATCCAGCATTAAAAGGTTGAGAAGTGTCTTCCTAAGTGAGAAATATTTTGAACCATGTATAATTTCCATAATGTTGACTTTGTTTCATGTAGATCATTGAATAAGCTTTCCATCGATACCAATTTCATCAAAATTCGGCATTGAACGAGGAAGTTATGGTCGTTTTACTGAAAATAGTCGGAACTACCCAGGTGCGACAGCCGGGTTGACGGACCCTCGAGCTTGCGACGGACGGTCGCCCAGCCTGTTGCAACCAAGGTAGTGACTCCCTTTCCTGGACCAAGTGCGATAGCCAGGACGATGGACCGTCAAGGCTGCGATGGACCGTCGCTGGGACCGTCGCGCTGAGACAGTGCGACCTCATCTTGGACAATGTACGATGGATGGTCCGACGGACCATCGGGTTTATGAAGGAACGTCACTTCGACCGTTACCTCGAGGAAGTGTATTTTTTTCTTAGCCAATGTGAGATGGACGATCCAACGAACCGTTAGACTAAGCGACGGACCGTTGGTTAAACCATCAAAGCCCCCGTTCAACATTTTTAACTCAATTTTAAAAGGGCTTTTTGGTCTTTTCCCACTCTTTTCATACCCTATCAAGGCTAAAAATTTCATACTTCATATTTGACATCAAAAACTAGGGTTTTTACAAAATCAAAACCCTTCTTTCTTCTTCAAGAAAAATCAAGAGAAATCAAGAAATCAAGAATCTCTCCAAGAGACTTCAAGAAAGAGTTTCCTAAGGTATGTAGATGTTGATTCTTGGGTCCCTTTCATACAAGAAGCTCAAGAAACCTTTTAAAAGAATAATCAAAGATCTTATGTTTATGGGTTTTAATGATTCATGTGTGTTGAAATTGATGTTCATGCAATTATTGAGTTTTGATTCATGTTTGTTTGCAAGGTTTTCAAGCTTTGACCCTAGTATGTGATATTCATGATAAACCCTCTTCAAGTTTCATGTTAAGTGATTTGGTCATGAAAATTAGGTGTACAAATTATTTAATAAGCAAAGCATGCTCCCCATATGTTTGATAAAATGCTTATGTGAAGGAATTAGAGCCATTATAGCATTTTCACTAGAAATCCCCAATTGTGTGCAAGCCCATGCATGCCAAGTATTTGTTGAAAAGCCTTATTGAGTGAATTGTGGTATGATAGCATGAAATTCCCCAATTATGTGCTCTTTATACATGCTAAGTATTTGATGCAAGACCTTGTTGAATGGAGTATGAGGCAATAGAATGTCTCCCTATATTATCACATGTTTATGATTCATAAGTGTTTGAAGAAATGATTTAATGATTGTGTTGGTGAATGAATGTCCATAGTCATGAATGGTTATATTTTACTTTTATGTTATCGATTCCTAGAGGTATTTATACCCGACGATTTAGAAGTTGTCTAGAGCCCGTATCAGTTTTCACGATAATCTCAGTAAAGCCACGATTCTTAGAACTCAGTGAGTTACATAACTCAGAACTCTCAGACAGTTGTAGAACCTGAGAAATCCCAGAAATCTCATGAATGTCAGTAATCTCAGTGTCGCTAGTATTCTAGCCTCAGTTCAGTACTAAGCTCAGATCTAGTAGTAATCAAGTGTTTAGTTCAGTCCTCAGTAGTATTCGAGTAATATATCCCGAGCTCAGTATCTTTTAGTCAGATGATGAGATTCAGTAGTTTTCCGTCAGATATGAAACAAAGTGAATTCAAATTAACTCAGTTAGATCATTCAAGAAACATGATTAGTATCAGATTCAGCTCAGTTTATGTTCAATTTAAGTTAAGAATTAGTTCAGAGTCTTTCAGTTGGTAGTAGGAGCTAGCACCGAGCGAGTGCAGGGATGGTGGCTCCCTATTAGAGAGGCAGAGTCGTTAGGATCAATCCCTAAACTCTAGAACTGCATAGCCAGCGCAGGAAGCAGGAGCCCCTCATTAGAAAAGGCTTATCACCCGCAAGATAGGCATTACTATTATACTGCCTTAGGCTTGACTTCCTGCGAGAGTCACCCATTAGAGAGACTTGACCAGAGAGGTCTTTACTCGTGGTACGATATTGACACCCTTCCAGCTGGGGTTACAGGTAGGACCCCACCAGTTCAGATTCGGGGCATGTCGATTAAGTGAGCACTCTCATAGTTATAGTTTCAGTATCAGTCTTTAAAAAAGAACTCAAAAATCAGGACTGTCAGATACAGTCATCTATCTCAGTGAGGAACTCAGATAGTTCCATTGATTCATTGGCCACCCACTATATAGGCATGGTCACACATATAGTTATTGAGTAATCTTATTATCTGATCCAGAGATCACCCGCTAGATAGGCTTGATCTTAGTCTCAGATTCAGTTGAGTAATCTCATTATAATATTTTGAGATCACCCGCTAGATAGTCTTGATCTCAGTCTCATATTTAGTTGAATAATCTCCCTATCAGATCCTGAGATCACCCGCTAGATAGGCTTGATCTCAGTCTAAGATTTAGTTGAGTAATCTCATTATCAGATCCCGAGATCACCCACTAGATCGAATTGATCTCAATCTCAAATTTAGTTGAGTATTCTTATTATTAGATTTAGAGATCTTTTGCTAGATACGTTTGATCTCAGATGTAATATTTTCTTATCATTGATAGTAGATTCTGGAATCATCCGTTAAAGAGGTTTGATCTTCGATGCAATAAGTCGAGAGTAGAAAGCTCATCTTTCAGTCATTGATATGACTAGATTCAGTTAATTTGTTTGAGTATCATCAGTTTTTGAGATAACTCGCTAGATAAGACTGATCTCAACTCCGGTATTCAGTTATCAGTATCAGATGATTTAGTTGTTCAGTATCTCAGGCATTAGTAGTGAGTTTATATGACAGTAAAGCAGTATCCAAGTTTCAGTACTTTGAGTTGCGCTGTTTTTAGTTATGGTTTGTGCATTCATGCATATGTCCTCATTCAGGAGTCTCATGATTACTTAGTTAAGTAAATGTTTATGCATAAGCCCTTTCATTTAGCCTTACCTCATCTTAATACTCAGTACATTCTCGTACTGATGCATTTGCGTTGTGGTATTTTATTTGACACCATAGGTTCAGAGGCACGAGATCTAGAGTACCCTTAGTAGCTCAGTCCCAGTCAGCAATAGTAGACATAGCAGTAAGTCATCTTCAGTCGAGGATGATCCTTATTTTTATTATTATCGTATCAGACTAAGTTCATTTTCAGTAGACGGAGTTAGTTGGGGTCACGTCCCATCAACTCAACAGTTTAGACAGTTTAGAGGTTTTTCAGACAGATGTATTAGTATTCAATTTCAATTTTGAGTATTTTTAGATTTTTTGAACCTTATGGCCAATTTTCCGCATTTATTATCTATATTTAAAGTGTTTAGGTACATATATAAATAGAGGGTTAGCTTGTGGTCCTTTGGGATCATGAGCACCGTGTGATGTTCCTGTTCCATAAAATTGGGTCGTTACAAACACAGTCCTAGTATTCATCTTATATTGATTTCAACCTAAAGTGATCAAGACTTCTTACTATTGTTACTATTCTCACAAAATCTCCCTATTTACTTTTTTGTATATTTTTGGCTACTTCAGCAAATTCGTGATACATATTTGGCATATTCCTTGTAGGTTTGATCGTAACCTTTGTTGGGTTATATATTTGACAGTGACCTCATTATACTTTCTTGGAGGTGTAATCTTGGGTGACATCAAGAAGCTAAAATAAAAGCCAAGCTACCCATACTCACCGCCTTTTGAATCAAGGCGTCGCTACCACATTTTCCTTGCTCAGAGAGTATAAAATAGAGATGTTATAATCCTTAAGCAACTCCATCCTTAAGATCTCTCTGGTACATAAGATGTTAAAGACTATGATTATTGTAGTAGATATCACAATACACACCATATAGATAATGCCTCCAAATCTTAAGCGCAAAAACCACTGCTGCCAACTCCAAATCATAAGTGGGGTTGTTACGCTTGTGCACCTTCATCTACCTCAATGCATAACCAATAACTCAAATCTAATGCATCAAAGCACCACCAAAACTAACACCGAATTCATCAAAATATATGGTGAATCCCTCACCCTCAATAACAAGACCCAATATAGGATCTAAAGTGAGAAATTCCTTGAGCTTCTGGAAACTTGGCTCAAACTACAAAGACCACTGGAAAGGAACCTCCTTCTAGGTAAATCTAGTCCAATAGTAGCAAACCCCTCAACGAATCACCTCTAGTGACAAGCCAAAGCAATTAAACTATGAGCCACAATGGTTATGTAGGCCTGTTCCAACCATGGATAGCCTCAATCTTCATTGGATCCACTATAATCCCATCCTTTGACACCATAGGTCCCAGTAATGTCACCAACTTTAGATAGAACTCATATTTTGAGAATTCAGGAAAAAACCTATGGTCTCTTAGAGTTTGAAGAATAATCCTCAAATATTGTGTATGCTTCTCTCTGCTCCTAGAATACACAAGAATGTCATCGATAAACACAATTACCAAAAAATCCAAATAAGGCCTGAACACACAGATCATCAAATCCATAAATATCACTGCAAATTGTTCAACCTAAAGATATAGGAACTCATAATGACCATAGTGATTCCTGAAGGTTGTCATTAGTATGTCCTCATCCTGAATCCATAACTAACAGTAATCGGACCTCAGGTAAATCTTAGAAAACATCGCTGCTCCATGAAGTTGGTCAAATAAATCATAAATACGATGCATAGGATACCTATTCGTCACTGTCACCTTATTAAGTTACTTGTAGTCAATACCCATATGCAAGGAACCATCTTTCTTCTTAATAAATAAGGAAGAAAAACCTAAGATGACACACTCGGTCTAATAAATCCTTCTCCAAAAGATCTTAAAGATAAAAATTTAGCTCTTTAAGCTTGATGGAAGCCATACAGTAAGGTTCCATAGAGATAGGGAGGATGCCTGACTCAAGATCAATAGTAAACTCAATATCACACTTAAGAAGAAGACCAAATAGATTGGTAGAAAAAGCATCAGAAAACTCAAGGACTATAGGAATAGAGTCAAGCAAGGGATTCTCCATGCTAACATCATGAATATAGGGATTCTCAATTCTAACATTATGAATATAAGTGAGTTAAGACTCAAAATACCTTGGTATCACTATCCTACCCTAAACATAAGAAATAATCCCCATCGACTTATGACTAAAAGATCTCTACCATACAATTATGTATATATTGGGAACAACTAAGGTAACGATATTGGAGAAACAATCCAAGACCACATGATAAGGGGATAACCAATCCATGCCCAGAATCACATTAAAATCCACCATATCGAATACAATAAGATAAGTATAAGTACCAAACTCTCAAACAGTCACAACACAACACATGATCTATAAACCTAATCCACTACTAAAAAATCACCCAAGGGAGAAGATACACACAACAACACAGATAAAGAAACCTAAGACAACTCTAATTGCAATGCATAATTGGCAATACATAAGAATAATTGGATCCTGAGTCAAATAAAGCAAAAGTTGAATGATTGAATACAGAGATCATACCTGTAATAACATCATCCAAAGAATTTACCTCAACCTACCAGGTACGACATACAAATGACCTCCCCTGCCACCTGGCTGAGCTCCTGACTGATCTCTTGTTCTACCTCTCTAAGGACCTCTACGAGCACCTTAGGGACCATCCCATTAACCCTGCATACCACTTCTATCTATAGGCAACCTTTCCCTAATTGTCAGAATACTCTACACTACCAGAATAACTTCCTCATGCTTGGGACACTCTCTAGAGAAATAACCAAAGGCACCATAATCATAACACACCTCAAGTGTTGTATTATAACTAGAAGATCCGGCTAACCCAAAATAACCACCTCGACTAAAATATCTAAAAAATGAACCACTTAGAGGTTGACCACTACTCTTGTCAAGATAATCACTATAGCTAGGTTGACCTCCATAAGAATTCTAATATGTTCCATAACGGGCCTACTAGACTGACCCGGGTGTTGATAAGACTAGCACAGAAGGTATCTATCTTAAGAACCACAGCCTCTGAACTGTGAGTCACTTTATCTCTCAATGAAACTTCCCTAGTATTGTACCTCTTATTACTGCCTCTTTAGGCCTCATGATGCATGTCTTCTATAATCTGGGCATGGTCAAATACCTTAATAAAAGACTTACCAGTAGCAACCAAACTCTATGTATCCATCCAAATAGAAAGTCTTAATCCTCAAGCAAAATACTAGATCTATTCATACTCGATGGGAAAGATAGAAGTAGCACGAGGCAACTCATAAAATCAAGCCTCATACTCTAAAATAGTCATGGATCCCTACTCCAATCTCAAGAATTGGTCTCTTAAATAATCTCTAAGACTATGAGTCGTATACTTCTCTAAACAACCTCAGAGAACTGAGTCCATGTCAAAGGGAGAGATCCAGCTATCCCAGAATCAAGATAACCTCTACACTAATATTGAGCTGCAAAATCCAACTAGTAAATAATGTAGTCTACATCACAAGTTTCAAATAGTCCCAAATAATGAAGCCTATTCTTACAAGCAACAAAGAACTCATAAGAATCCACGCATGATGTGCCAAAAAACGTAGGAAAAGTTAATCTTAGGAATCTACTGAATATCTATGTTTCTTAACATATATCGTAGGCTAGGAAACTACTAGTTGTACAATTAACGGCACTAGACGAATCTCAACTTTGGGATCCGTAGCTACACGCTGCAATCCTACCTCATTAGCACTCTAAACCACAGACTGAGCACTATCAGATGGTGTACCACCAACTAAACCTAAAAGCTAAACAAATGCATCCCTAAGTAGTGACAAATAAACAAACCCCAATAGTGTTTGTTCTAGCCCCTATCCCACAACTGGTTGGGGTGGAGGAATCGTTGGTGCGGGAGCAAGAATAGGGTCTAGTAAAGCTCCCTAACCTGATGTTTATTTGAGGTTACATCTCTTAGTTGTCCTTGACCTCTAGGTTATCTATGTATTTTGGTAGGATCCCTAGTCGCAGACTTGAGGTCCTCATCTCTTGAAGCGGTAGCACTCATTCTATCCATTTATGAAAGAATAAAACCAAACAAATCTTATAAACTAACTCAGGCTTTAATCATGAAATAAGTGAAGGAAGCAAAGATCTCCTAAAACTATCCTATATCCTCTCAATGAAAAGAAATAGGCATCATCATTCAGATCCCCGAGACTCCACTAGACACTTTCATTTGTACCAATAATACTGGTGAACAATTCTCTGATACTAATTTGTCACGGCCTGATTTCATTAATCATGATGGAACCTACTTTACTCCATTAGTAGGTAAGCCAAAATCTTAGCCCAGAGCTATAAGTGATAGGCTAGCTGGTGGAAAATACTATAAACATAAAAAATATACAAATAAAAGACATGCAATCTATAAACATAAGGATAATAATTTCATGACGTAAGATAAATAAGAGATGAGTAACAACATCCCATGACCTAGTAAAGTTGGAACAAGATCCACTAATCCAAAAGAATATGAGTACTATCATAGTCAAATATACACCAGTCTCAAAAATAGAAAGCCTATACAAAATTCAAAAGATGGAGAAAAGGTCAACTCCATCTTCGAGAGCTTACCTTGTCTTCGAACTTTGAATAGCAGGATCACAGTGTCAATGGCGATAGCTAATATTTGGATCTATACTAAAAGGGTACAAAAGTGTAGTATGAGTACCAAAGCCATGGGTACTCAGTAGGTATCATCATCCAACTAAGCTAAATCATAATATAAATATAATAAAATGTGAGATAAAATAAGCTAAGTCAAGGTAAAAAGGGCAAACTTGGAATAATTCTCAAAGTAATAAAAGAAAAAATCTGACATAATAATAACAAAGAAAACATAAATATCTCTACATAACTGGGGGCCATAAGTAATTAGGTGCAAATAAAGTAAATAACCAATTGTGAGCCCCTATAAGCCCGGAAGATGCAACCAAGAAGATGTAATAATTGGAGTTATACAAATTAATCATATCTCAAAATCATAACCATGGATCATTCCACACCGTAAACACCATACTCAAACTGGTTCCATAATCATCATAAATAATCTCTCAATGTCAAACTTGAATGGAAACTAATATCATCAATCATGCTAGAATCAAACTGGTCTTAGTATCATAAATCATTGTACTCAAACCAAAAATCAATCATTAACAATGCCAAAAGTGAACCAATCTTATCATTTCCCAAGTATCAATCTAGAATAAACCATCAAATGTTTAAAACCTCCTTGGATAAGAAATTTAAATATGATAATGAAACATACCTATTGAATCTACGAGGATCTAATAGTAATCTTTGCCTATGGTTGGCCGTAGAGGTTCAATTCTAACCTCGAAATCCATCCTAAGAAGATTTCTTTCCTGAACTAGGCTAAGGTATCTAATTTTACTACTATATATTAAATGATCCTCTTAAGTTATAAGATAGTGATTCTATCCTAAGAACGAGTCGCTAAATCTGTTGTGCCTAATTATTGTACCTTAATTGGCTAAATAATTTAATTTATGATATGAGTATTACCAAGAACTATTTCTAACCTAAAACTAGAAAACATTACATTCATACTATAATTAAGCCCAATCTATGATAAAAGTAAACCTAGCCTACCTATATGTAAAAGAAAGTCCCGTGAAGTCGACTAAATCATTGATTTTGCATTTCAAGAATCTTTTGCTTGATGCCACACTATCATATAGGTAATATACTTATCAATATGAGAACAATGGTATGCATATAGTATTTTTATTCTTTGATTCCAAAATTGAACCAAAATCTCAAATGGGACCCGCTTGTGAAATCACATATTCAAAACCATCATCATATCCCCCAATGCTCAAGGAATATTTAGCCTCTATAATAGATAAATTATAAGCTTAAATGATGCAACAATTTGCTAAACAAGAATCTAGTGATTTTGGAAACAAATAGAAGAATTAACCAAGAATTAAATGGAAACTTACCAAGGTTTTGATGAGTAAACGAGTAATCCGAGCTCACAAATACCCCAAAATCTCCTAATAAATATTCTCTTAAATTTCCACACTCTATAGGGCTCCAAGCTCTTGAGACTCGTGAAAAATAAGGATAAAATTGGTCAAAAGAGGCATTTAATAGCCTTCTAGATGTCTCTTAAGTGGTCACCGCTAAAGAGGTCAAGTATTGCTAAAGCAGTACCCACTGAGCCTGGCCCACCGCTTAAATAGATCGGTTATCGTTTAAGCAGCATCTATTTTAGCATACCAACCTCCTCTTATGCGGATCATCTTTGAAATATATAGATGCTAAAGCGACTGGCTAGCCTCTTTAGTGGCCTCTACTAAGCAGACCAAAGAGCCCCTTTAGTTGATATACCAGCTAAGTTCACTAGCTGAAACTTGGAAAAAATTTAAGTTTCCACCATCCCCTCAGGATTCATTTGAAATCTCATAAATGTAAATGAAGTATGATACTTTATCAAATTTAATATTTTTGACTCAATGGCACAGTCAAAATTTCTAAGGCTATTTCGACAAAAAATGAGCCCCACACCCTTGGGTCATTTTAATTAGTTTTCGACCAATAGTCCAAAATGTGTCCAAAAGCCTTGAGATCTAAACCAAAGGTCCCCTTAACCTAAATTCAACATTCCAAAGATGATGGAACCATAAAAAGTAGCATATGTGGTCATTAAGAAGAAGTTTACTCCCGATAACCAATTCTTACTAGTCAAGACTTCAAAACAAATAATTGGCTTTAAAAACCAAATAAACTGCCCGACAATTGAACTGTCAGCTCTAACAAGTCATAAATGACTTGGGAAGCTATAGGAAATATATGAAAGGTAAAAACATGCGAAAATATAGAAAATAACCTATAGAGTTATTACAATGGTGGAAATACGATTATGGGAAGAGGTTACTGATAAATTTTGGGAGAAAATTTAGGAAAATTGATTAGCGTATTTTTTTGTCTAGAATGGTAGAATAATATGTGGTATTATAGATTAATTAGCGTATTTTTTGGGATAGAATGGTGTATTAATATGTAGTTGTTTGCTGGATTTAATACGTATCAAGTATTGAGCTGTAACACCCCATATTTTCAGGATAGACAGTGAACCATCATTCCTACGTGTGTAAACCCTAATACCATGATTTGTATTTGAAAACATTTTTCATGATCATTATCCTAGTGTGAAGAGTGCTAATTAGGTGAAAAATGTTCATAGGAATCACTTAGAGCAAAGTAGAGCTAAGAGCATTTGCCAAATTCTGGTGTTTGATTCTACAAGAGTCAAATTTGAATGTGTATAAGTTTTGAAATATATAGAATTTTTCATATCAAGACCGACCTAATTATAGATAATTGCATTTTCAATCTAATGCATCTTATTTTGCCTTAATTCTACACTCGAGATAAAAGTTATGACCATTTTCGTGAGAAATAGTAAGGGCCCACGATAGCTCTGTGACGCGGATTTTAGTCTTCGCGTTATGTTCCTTGCATTCATAAATGCAAGCCCAAAGGTCATTTTAGTCATTCACTCTTTCCCCCAAGCACCCAAGTACCAAAAGGGAATTATTTGCCCCCTTTTCATCATTAAGCACTTACGTAAACCCTTTCCTTTTTAAGAATAAGAAATTCAATCTTTCTTTAACAATAATTCAAGTTCCAATTTAAATATTTATTAAGGAAGTCATCTAATTGAGGTATGTGGAGTATTTATTAATGGGTTCCTTTCACCCATTGAGCCTAAAAACCCTCTTTTTTGTTTAAAGTATCAATTTTATCCTATTTTATGAAATTATTCATGCAACTTATGAACTTAATCAATGTATTTCTTAGTAATTTGAATTCAAGCCATGTCAACATGTCTTCCCATGTAAACTAGTTTATTTAATGCCTCAAATTTCAATTACTCATATTTTATTTAATTGATTCCATGTAAAATCTACAAGTTATAAATTAAATCATGTGAATATGTTGTTTTCTCAAGTTTAATTCATCCCCATGTTCAAGTTCATTTATTTCACTCAATTATTGTAATGTCTTATGTTTTGGGTCTTTGAACTATGATTTTATATCACCGTTTTAAATGTTGTTATCGTATTTTGTGATCATTTAGTGCTGGAGAGTTATGAACACCCTATACCTATGTGTTTTTACATGTTTCCATTTTCAAGTTACAAGTCAGTAAGACCATGTTTTTATTATTATATCCAGACTACCATGTTCATGTTGAGCACTTATCAGTACAGTGCCACATTATGTTAGACCCATAATAATACCAGTGTTATTCAATTAGGAGTAGGATTTAGCACCAAGCAAACCTAGGGATGGGGTCTCACCCGCCAATTAGGACTGGATCCTTAGTAGCAGTCCCTAAGGTCTAGAACAAGGTAGCCAGCGTAGGATTATGAGATATCACCTACCAATTTAGGAATGACACTCTCTTAGGGGTCAACCACCAATTTTGCACTGACTCCTAGTCATTCGGGACATAAGAGTAGTTGATCCACACAACCATGTGTTAGTACCCGTGGAAAGGAAATGACACCCTTCCAACTAAGGTTACAAATTAGACCCCAATCAGCTCAAATTGAGGCATGCCAGTTAAATGTTAGCTTTCACAGTTTCAGTCAGTACTTAGTATGTACAAATTAAGGTTTTCTTGACCAAGTAATTAGATTTTTAGTTATTCAGATCATTTCAGTAAATGCTTTACTTGGTCTTGTATTCTCAGTTTTACATGTTCATGTTTTCATGCTCAGTATCTATACATGATTCTTAGTTTAGTTTTTCAGCATGTTAAGCTTTATATGAGATTCACATGCAGTATTCATGTTTTATCATTTCCCAACTTACAAAATTATTTTTAGCTCGTGATTTATAAATCTTACTATGACCTACAGTTTTCACGTATAGTCATGTTTTAAATATATGTTTCAGCATATAACTTATGAACTTAGTTTTAAGGCATGATTTAAATATTTTTATTATTTAGTGCATGTCCCCATATACTCAGTACATTTCAAAGTACTGACCACATATATGCGTTTGTGGCTACATTCCTTCATAATGTAGGTACCAGATGTAGTCCACACACCAGGGTTAGACAATTCTCAGCTTTTAGCCAGAAGGTGATAACTCCTTTTATTTTGGGGACTCCAGTCCATTGTATTTCATGTATTGTATTTTAATTATCCATATGTATTTATTAGTGTTTATTAGAGGCATGTCCCAGCTATTATAGTCAGTATAGTAGAGGGTTCATAAATAGTCAGTTAGAGACATGATATGTAATTCAAGTTTTTCTTCAGTTTTATCATGTTTTAAAACTTATCAGTAATATACTTATTCAGATTTCCTCATGATTATATTTTAACTTAATAAATTTAGCTTTTATATGTAATTATAATCAGTTTCTGAAGCAGTATACCAGTACATAGGTTAGCTTGGGATCATTTGTGGTTCCTAGCATCGTGTTATGACTAGGAGGTAGCCTCGAGTCATAACAAAATTGGTATCATAGCTCATAGTTTAAGTTTCCTAGGTTGTCTATGAATCTGTGTCTAGTAGAGTCTTACAGAATGGTACAAAGACATCTGTACTTTTCTTTGAGAGGTTATCCAACATTTAAGAAATATTTCCCTTCTTTCATATCTCAGATCGTGCAGTAGAAATGTTCTCTAAGAAACTTATGTAGATTCTTACGTTGCTCCATTTTTGCCAGATATGCCTTATTCTTGAGGCAACAGAAATAGCTAAGCTTAAAAACTTCAGATAGAGTTTTCTTATACTGTCAAACAAATATGAGATTGCATGCAGTCTTAAAAGTATCCCATCAATGCTTTTAAGTTTTGAAGTTTGAAAGATTTTATTCATGTTCATGAAAATTATGCACTAAGCCAAAGTCAGACGTTCCCTCACATCCCTTCTCAGAATCTTATGTCAGCATATGACCTAGAGTTAGAAGCATCAACCCAGAAGTTTTAATAGAAGTAAAGTAAGGATAATGTTTATAAGGATTTAGCAGATTATGTATTCACATGGATAGTTGTATGAATAGTGGACCAGTAGGCTTGAAGAAGTGTATGCAAGAATTTAAGTTTACTGATTCAAAATTAAGTATGATGGTGTGGGTATGGTCTATAGGTGTACCCAAGGAGATATAGGATTTTATTAATTCTAAGTTTTAATGGATGTGCTTAGATAGTATCCTTGAGTTGTTAAGTGAGAATGAGGCCAGTAATATAGTATATGATGTTCTTACCAGCTAAGTTATGGGCTATAGAAAGCTAAGAGTTGTATCTCAAAAGAAAGTACTAGCAGTGAGTTTCACATTTTTAGGTGTAGTCTTTTAGGGTGAGTTTATTATTTATATGTATTGTTATATCTTAGACACAAGAGTAAAATGGTTGAAGTTTATTTTAGAGTTTATTAAAGGGGTCTATGGACTTAGAATGATGGGTTAAAGCTAAGGGGGGGATAATAATACAAGGATCCAAGTCAGGCTCTCAGATTTTAGTAGTGATGTCAGCGTATTATAGAACATCAGTAGGGTAGAAAGATACCCGACCCATTCTTATCTCAGTGAAAATTTTTGTACATCAATCATCATGACATCTACTCATGCCTTACATGTCATCTCCATGATCATAGTTCATATCCATGCACATCATATAGAATCATGTGCGCTTATAGTTCCTAGTATAAGGAGTTCTAGTTCACTTAGTAGTACGAATCATAATCCTTGAAATTATAAACTCTAAACTTAGGTCATGCACCTTATGACTCATGTATTCATGTATTACAAAATGTTCTGTTCCAGGTACTCATGGTAAACCCTTAATGACCAGTGAAATTTAGATTGCCATATAGGTCCTCAGATTAGATCTCTTTGATGAATTCATAATGTTTATATTGTATTCTTCAGTCCTCGGTTAAGTAGCAAATTTATATATAGTATACTTCCATGTTTTAGGTCCTCATGTTCAAATTTTTCTGTTATCTCTCCTTATGAAATGGTACTGGTGATGAAAAATTGTTAGATAGAAGAGAGTAAATATTTTATGTTGGGGATAGATTGTTGTATGCTTGTTTTATCTAAGTCTATAAGTGTGAGGGAATATTGAGACAAAGATTTTGGTATAAGTCATGGTTAGTTGATAATTCCATGTGAGTCTTATTAAGGATAGTGCAAGAAAGTTGTTATTGATAGAGGTTTAGAGAATATGAGAAAGATATTTTTATGGGTAGTTGCTTAAAAGTTAGTATGGGGTTATAATGATAGGCTTGAATGTCATATTGATATATAAGTTGATGGGTGCATTATGTGCTAGTGAATTCCTCGTAATAGGTTGAATTTAGTTGTTTAAGTGGTAAGATAAATTATTCTTGGGATGAGAAGTTGTGAAAATGCATGGGGTATTGAATTCATGGTTCAGACTAGCATTATGGTGGTATGTGTTGCACCTTGTAATTTCGAGTTAAGCTTGAACATGGAGAGAGTATGTAGTTCAAATCAGACTTTGGCTAGAACAGTTACATGACCCATGTGAGAATTATAAGTTGAAATAAATGAGCATTGTATTTAAGTGGAAAAGTATAGTCGAGGGAGTATTTTAGAAGGGTAGCTGATCTAAGGTGGGTTTATGCACCTTATTGTTGCTATCCTAGCTTATTTAGCCTTTTGTTGAGGACTTCTCGTGTGTTTAATATGTTAATGATAAGATAATTGACCATCGAAGTGTTTAAGTATGTTCTTACAATGTTTATGGTGTCTTTCAAACAAGTTTGTACTTAAATTGGTCACTTAGAGTTCAAATGAGAAAACTAGTGTTACTAGTTGAGATAGGTGTTGTTCTAGTCTATCTCGATGGATTATAACGTGTGAAATAAGTTTATAAGGTTATTATTATTTAATTGTGTGTGGTACAACTTGTTTATAGTGTTCAAATTTTAATTGAATCAATACAAGAGTCAAAACACTAAGATAAAGATTTAAAGGACGACACTAGTTCTTAGCTTGAGTTTCTAGTTCACCGTTTTTGATGTTGTGTTGTTTTGAGATCTAATAGGTGGTTTTTTTTATGTAGTTTGCTTTTTTATCTTATTATGATGATATATGTATGATGAAAAACCTGTAAATCAAGTGTAAATAACACTATAAGGCTTGGGATTGAAGGGAAAGGGCACAAGATTAATTTAGGAGTCAAGATGGACTTTCAAGTGAAGTATCACGATAGAGGGGCACCGCGACACCTACTTGACCTGAATAAGGGTTTATCCATGGCCCCTAATTTACTTTACCATCTATTTCACTACGAACCTCACTCCACTTGACTAGCCATCGTGCCAAGACCCTTATTCCACACACGGCCAAAATCTTTGTCCTATAAATACGACACTTAAGCTTGTTGCTATTCAACTTGGATGTATTGGAGGCTTAAGGAGGGGCTTATAAACAATTATTTTTTGGTTTATATCTCTTTAATTTAGATTTTAATAGACTATATCATGTATTAATTTATGATAATTATGGTTATGTCTATTAGCGGCTAAACACCCTCTTTTCGGGGTTAAGGCCAAGAACATGTTTACTGTTTCTTTGAATTGAGTTTGTTTGGATTGGTTATCATAATTGGTTGTTTATTTATCCTTTTCATAACTACTTTAAAGATTCACGACCATTAGAATACATATATTATCGACCTTGTGAGCTCGGGGAGGGGGGCAGGATAGGAAGATCTAATGTGGGGATAAGAAGAGTAAGGTTCTGATTATTTTATGAAATAAGGAATTTGAATTAATGAATAGGATAGGGATATTCCTAGAACGCTTTCTCGGTTCACTTGCACGATGACAAATTAATGCATCTGAATGGATTATTACATCCCCGCTTAAGGATGCAGTTGTAATGTCTAGCTAGATAGAAAGTTAGAGGTTGGGAGACCATGACCATATGATAAACCTTGCAAATCAAAAACCAAGATAAGTAATCTAATGAATAAAGTTAAATAGCATAGTGATATTGTTCGTAGAGCCTTAACCCTAGGTTTTCATCAAGTGATTGTCCAAAGTCTTTACTTTTCCGCATTACTTTAGTTTACTTTTAGATTTTAAACTTTCAAAAATATTTTGGTTATGATTGCACAAATTTCATATCAATATTCAAACTTGAATTGGATAGTTTTTCAACACGTCTCTGAGGGATCGATTTCCGACTTTATTTAACGCCAATGTATTATTAGGTAATACCACGTACACTTGAGTGTGCACTGGGGTGCAATAAGTTTTTGGGTGCCGTTGTCGGGGATTTATAAATTGGAAAATATTTTTGTTTTAGTGCAAATATTTATATTTATTTGGTGCTTTAAACTTGGTCTTGGTATTGAATTTACAAGAAACAGGTTAACATACTAGTAAGCTGGCAAGGCATAGGGAATTGGTTAAGCCAAGCCCTGAACCCGAGAAATGCTTTCATTAATTAAGGAGAGAAATAGTACTTATCCCTCGTATTCTGCAAATTCAAGACGAACAAGCCAATCTGTCTCTAATGGATGAAGAAAAATCATCCCGCAGGACAGTTCGCGAAATGGCAATCCTACTTCCGATAAATTTGACCTCCCTTTTTCAAAAACTGACTGCTGGAGGTAACTTTGAGCTAAAATAGAAAATGGTGAAGATTTTTATTTATAGTGTACCATTTATGGGTCTTTCATAAAAGATCCACAATTCCATCTGCGGATTTTAGGAGATCAGTCACACATTCATCCCTATGGCCGTGTCAACTGATTATCTTAGGCTAATATTATTCCCCTTTTCACTATTTGGAGAGGTAAAGAATTTGTTAAACGCTGAGCCGGCAAGTTCAATCACATCCTGGGATTACTTAGCCCAAAAATTCCTTATCCGGTTCTTTCCTTCTAGAAAGACTGCGAGACTGTAAAGTGAGATTGTATGCTTCAAACAGAAGACAAATAACAATTTAAATCTTGTATTGGAGAGGTTAAAAGCTCTTTTTTGGAACTATCTACGTCATCAGCATTCCAATGAGTTACTAGCTCACACTTTTGTTAATGCTCTTGATCACAACACAAATTTTTTTCTATATTCTGCTGCAGGTGATCAAGCTTTGGAATTGGCATACGATGATTTGTATACCTTGTTGAACCGGATTGCACAAGGAAGTCTTGAGTGGCATTCTGACTTAAGAAAAGTTGCAAAGAAGGTTGCAGGTATGTTGGAGGTAGACTAGATTCCTGTATTATCAGCTCATCTTGCTGCACTATAAAATCAAATAACCACTCAGTTCAGCAGTATGAAGTTGGGGGTTACACAGCCTACAGAAATAGTCAATGTAATTCAATAGACCATATGCTAGTTTGGGGTTTGTGGCAATAGTGGTTATTCTACGGATATGTATGTTGCAAATCCTGAGTCAATGGTGTTTATGGGCAATGCTCAAAGGCTGAATTATAGGAACTCATACAATCAAAAGTGGAAAACTCAGCCACCAAATCCACATGGAACAACTAACAACAATAGTTTCAGTAGCAAAATCAGGCCACGACTCAAACTAACAATATGGATAAGATGCTGAAACAAATTTTAGCATCTCAAGCATAACTCACAGAAGATATAAAGATCCAGCAAGTGGCTACAAACAACTTGGAGATGCAGGTTGGGTAGATGCAGCTGGCAAAAAATGTCAGATCTCAAGGTGGTATGCCAGGTAATACTGAATCTCTTAAACAAGTTATGGAAATCACACTGAGGAGTGGTAAAGATCTTAATAGAAAATGTCCAAACAAAACTAAGGAGGTAGATGCAGAGCTAGTTCCCCAACCGAGTAATGAAAACATTGCTGAAAAGTTGAGGAAGTCTGAGTACTCGAAAGCTAAAGTTATTGAACAGGTTAAGGAGAGACCACCTTTAATACCCCGTAATACTCTTAGATTATTTCAATCTTAGTACATGTTTAAGGGGTCCAAAACTTTGAAATTTCACCAATTATTGAGGGCTTAGCCATTTTCAAGACTCCTAAACTTCACGGATTTTTAATTTGACCTTGTTGACCTTATAGTGTTGATTTTTAAATTGATTTAGGTTTAGAGAGGTCAAAAGTATATTTCAGGAGAGTTTTAGGACTTTTAGATGAGGTTTGGGGCATGTTTTGATGTCCAAAATAGAAGGTCATCACAATAGCCTTGCTATGCGTTGGCTGCTTGACCCAAGATTTGGGTTGCACCACATTGGCAGCTTGACCCGAGAAGGGGTCGCACTGCATTGGCAGCTTGACCTGACTAGGGGTCCCAGTGCGTTGGGGTGGTGTCGTCTAGCTTCTTATCCTCATCATTTAAGGGTATTTAGGTCTTTTTCCTTCACCCAATTCATCCATAACACTAATTTGGGGACCCAAAGGAGCATTATTTGCCTCTGTCTTATAAATTCTCTCAAGAAAAGCCCCTCTTACCCCAAAATCAAACCCTAACTCTTTTACAAGAAATTAAGAATTCCAAGCTTCATGTTTAAGAAAATCCTCAAGAATCTTCATGAATTCACCTAGTGAGGTATGTGTGATGTTCATCCATGGGATTTTTTCACCCATGGAGTCCAAGAATCCCTTTTTGGTTTTAAATTATGAGTTTTCATATTTAAGTTGAAATTCTCCATGAATCTCTTGTTAATTCAATTACAAATTATTTTTCTAAATGCTTTCAAGTGGAATGAGCCATTATATGTTTTAAATGTTGTAATCTTCATGTTAAATCCCTAAGTTATGATTTTAGTCTTGTAATCATATTATTCTAGCATGTTTTACCCATTCCCATGATTAAGCTCATGAATCTCATGTGTTTGATTAAATGCCTAAGTGTTGGGTTTTGAATAATGATCCCTTACCATGGTTTTTAATGCTTTTATATGGCATTACTTTTGATTCCATTCAGTGTTGGTGGGTTATGAAAAATCGATACCTATGTGATTTACATGAATTCAACTTTTCAAGTACTCATACAGTTAATCCTTGACTCTTATCAATATTCTTAGATATTTATATTTATGATGAGCACTATCAATTATATAATGACATTCAGTTAAGTTTAGTTCAATCCAGTACTAGTGTCAGTTCAGTGAGGAGTAGAATTTAACACCAACCAAATATAGGGATGATGGTTTCCCCATTAGTTAGGCAGAGTCGTTAGTAGTATTCCTTATATTCCAGAACTACGTAGCTAGCATAACATATGAGGGGTCACCCATTAGTTTAGGGTTGAATTCTTCTTAGGGTTCACCCATTAGTTTAGACTTTATACCCTGGTCCTTTGGGGCACTAGATTAGTGGATACAACCAGTGTTAGTAACTGTGGCACAGTTCTGACACCCTTCCAACTAGGCTACAGATTCGACCCCGATTATCTCAGATTGGGGCATGTCTATTTGATGATACCTCTTACAAGATTAATAAAGTATTTAGTATAGTTTCAGTTCAGGTCTACTTGACAAGGTGTACAGACTTTCAGTTGTCTAGTTATACAGTCTACAGTCTTTTAGATTTTAGACTCATTTCAGTTTACAGATTTATGCTTGGTCTTGCATACTCAGATGTAAAAGTTTTCATGCATTCATGTTCAGATATCACATGTTATTCAGTTAGTCGTTATTTTATATGCACAGTATCCCATGTATATTATCCTAACCTCATCTCATATACTAGTATATTTAAAGTACTGACCGCATACTCTTCTTTGCGCTTGATGTCTTGTATCATAGGTTTGGAAGCACAGTTTCCAAACTATAGTTAGACAACTCAAAGTAATTATGTAGTCGTAGTGTTGAGTCCTCATCCATCAAGGACATATTATGTTTACTCAGTTATAATAATATTTCGTTTTACTCAGTCAGTCAGAGTTAGTTGAGGGTCTTTACCATCAATGCCTCATCCAGTTTAGAGGTTTTTAGATAGAACAGTTAGACAGTTAATTAGTTACTATTAGTTCTTGTCAGTTGTTTTAGATATTCAGTTTTTCATATTTCAGTATTCAAACATATATATTACTTTTTCAGTTATGTTCATATTTATTCAGCTCTCACAGCAAGTACCAGCTCATGGGTTAACTTGTGGTCACTTATGACCGTTAGAATCATTTTTGCGACTAGGGGGTATCCTCGGGTCATGACACCACGACCACCTTTCCTACAGAGGGTTAGAAAAGAGTAGGAGGATGCATGCTTAAAGAATTTCTTTAACACATTTAGAGAGCTTCACATTAACTTTCCTCTTTTGGATGTTTTGTAGGGAATGCATGAGTATGCTAAGTACTTAAAGGATGTGGTCACTAAAAAATTTAAGCTGCAGGATGTTGAAATAGTTTCACTCACTAAGGAGTGTAGCTCTGTGGTGATGTAAAAGATGCCCAAAAAGGTTAAAAATCCTAGGCGTTCCCTACTCAAATTAGCAGAAGTGAGGTAATCTATGCACTCAATGATTTAGGGAAAAGTATCAACTTGATGGCTCTCTCCTTTTTTAATACTTTGGGATTGTGGAACCTAAGACCGAACTCAGTTGTACTCCAATTAGTACACCGGACCCAAGCACGCCCTGAAGGAATCATAGAGAATATTATCATCAAAGTTGGTAAGTTTATTATTACTGATGATTTAATTATTTCAAATTTTAAGGTAGATAAAAGAGTACCAGTCATCTTGGGGCATCCATTTTTGGCAATGGGAGGAGCATTGATAGACGTGAGATAGAGAACGCCCACAATAAGGCTGAATGTTGAAGAGACGGTATTCAAAGTGTACAAACCGCTCAAAACACTATCCCACTACAATGATATATGTATGATTACAATGATTGAAAGGGATAAGTGTAAGGTGGTAGAGTTGAGTCCACTTAAGTCCTCTTTAGACTTCCTTATTGAGTAGCCTAAGACATAACCACCCCAGCCCAACATGATGCAAATTGATGATTCTAAAAAGGATATTGTTGAGGGAGTTGTTGACCTTAAAAGTTCACCCTCAAGAGTTATGAAACGAATAAGAAGATAGCATTTGAGAGTGAGGAAGAGGTTAAAGGAAAATGGATAAGTTAAAGATTGGGTCGTGTTGTGACACTAAATCAAATGCTTCCTAGGAGACAACCCAAGTTAAGGTAGGTTTTATTTTTAGTATTTTTTAGCTTTTAATTCACTAGTTTTTGTTTTTGGTAAGTCGCAGGTTGATGGAAAGTCTGAGTAAGAATCATGGCAAAGACTATGTGTGGGGTCCCTGGACCCTCTTGATGTATAAAGATACTACTATCTAGGCCTAGAGGCCTCAAAGAGTATTTCTATGTCTACTTTTAAGGTATACTTTGGGGACCAAGTAGATTTTTAAGTGTGGGGTGGGGAAATTCCCATATTTAGGGAAATTTTCAAAAAATTTGTGTTAGCAATAAGTGGGATATTCTTGTTGGTGGTTTATTTGAAAGTATGAATTAAGTGTTTTGGTTGTAAAAAGCATGTTGATTATGTGAATTACTGCTTTTGAGACTCCTAGGTTCATGATTAAGACTCGTGCACTTAATGTCTTAATGATTGAATTCATGTGATTGTTTGGTTAAGAGTTTATAATGATCCTTCTTGAGTCGAGCATGTGTCATGTGTGTGTGAGGTTGTTTGTATATTCCTTGTTGTATTTGATGCCAGAACTTGCTTGGTGTGTGTGGAAAATAAAATAAAAAGTTTGGGTTTAGGAGATGATATAGGAATTTATTTGATAGACATGATTCATACCTTCTTTTGATCTACCCTTATGCATAATCTGAGTTATCCCCATTGAGCCTTTAGCTTTTTCTTTGGTAGCCTGATATATAGCCTAATCCCCTTCCTTGATTGACCTTAATTTGATCCAAAGCTCCTAAGCACTTTATTAAAAAAGTAATTGAGTAAGGAGTTTGAAATTCAAGTAGGATAAAGGTAAAAGTGAAGCCCCTAAGTAGTAGTTATTCGTGTGTGAAATTGATGTGTTGTGGTTAGGAGTTAGAGAATATGTGCTAAAGAAATTCCTATTTTTAGCCAAATTATGTTACAATGAACCTGTTTGTCCTTGGTCCTCCTTAGAAATTGTGAGTTAATAGATAATACTCCCACCATAGTATATATAAATGAGTTTAATTAGATAGGCCAAAACAAAACATAGGGGTAGAAAAAGTGGTGTAAATGGGTTGTTAAAGGTGAATTGATGAAAACGTGTGATGTATTAAAGTGTTTAGGGAATATAGTCACAATTACTGGACAGAATAGTTCTTAACCATCCCATAGCCTAGATTACAATCCCTAAAGGCCTATTTGATCGTAAGATTCAACAATCAGATATTAATTGAGTACAACTCTAATGGAAAACATATGGTTTATCTTGTGCAATTTGTGAGAGTGATCTCAATATGATTCTTGTACCCATTTTGTTATAATTCGCATTTATCTAAGTAATTATGGGTAACTCTCTTGTGGGGGCACATGTTTGATGATAGTTAGGTGATTTGTATGATATCTATGATTGAACAATATGTATGAGTTTGCAAACTAGGTGAGTCAATTCATGTGGCTAGGATGTTTTAGAGTAGTATTCTTGAACTTTCAATTGTGTACATAACATGCTTAGTATAGAAACTTTTATTATGTGTAGTCATTGTTGTACTAGCTTGAGTGTCTTTCTTTTAGTAGAAGTTTAGAGTCTCCTCACCTTATGATGCTTAGAGTAAGAGTTGTTCGAGGACGAACAAGGCTTTAAGTGTAGGGTGGTGATCTGATGTGGTTTTATGCACCTTTGTGTTGTTATCCTAGCTTATTTAGCCTTGTTTTGAGTACTGCTAGTGTGATTAATATTTTAATGATGAGATAATCGAATATCTATGTGTTTAAGTATGTGATTACAATGTTTATGTTGTCTTTCAAATAAGTTTGTACTTAAATTGGTCACTTAGAGTTCAAACGAGAAAACTAGTATGACTAGCTTGAGCTAGGTGTTCTAGTTTTTCTCGATGGATTCTAATGTGTGTAATGGGTTCCTAAGGTTATTATTGTGTAATTATGTGGTTAAAAACTTGTTTATAGTTTTCAAAGTTTAATTTAATCAAGTCAAGAGTCAAAAAACTAAGCTAAAGATTTAAAGGACGACACTAGTTCTTAGCTTGAGTTTCTAGCTCACCGTTCTTGATGTAGTGTTGTTCTAAGCTCTAATCCTTGGTGTTTGTTTCTATAAAATCCTTTTTGATCTGATTATGATGATATAATAATGATTAACAATCTATAAATCAAGTGGAAATAACACCACAACGCTTGGGATTGAAGGGAAAAGGTACAAGATGGGTTTATGAGTCAAGATGGACTTTCCAGTAAAGCCTCGCGATAGAGGGGCGCCGCGACCCCTACTTGACTTGACTAAGGGTTGCACCGCGACTCCTACTTGACTTTACTAAGGGTTGAACTGCGAACCCTACTTTACTCTATCAGACATTACGCCACGACCCTCACTCCACTTGAACAACAATCACGCCACGACCCTTATTCCACACACGGCCAAAATCCTTGTCCTATAAATAGGACACTTAAGCTTGTTGCTATTTAGATTGGACGTCTTGGAGTCTTAAGGAAGGGATTATAAACATTTATTTTGGGTTTTATATCTTTTTAATTTAGAATTTTAATGGATTATATAATGTATTCATTCATGATGATTACGGTATGTCCATTAGCGGTTAAACACCCCTTTCCGGGGTTAAGGTAAAGAAAATGTTTACTATTGTTTTGAATTGAGTTTTTTTGGATTTATTATCATAATTGGTTGTTTATTTATCCTTGTTATAACTATTTAAAGGATTCTCAACCCTTAAAATACATATATTGTCGCCCTTGTGAGCTCAGGCTAGGGAATAGGAAGATCAAAGTGGGGATAAGTAGATTAAGGTTTTTATTCTTTTATAAAATAAGGAATTTGAATTAGCGACTAGCATAGAAACATAACTAGAAGCCTTGCTTGGTTCACTTCCAGGATGACATCTTAGTGCTTCTTAATGGATTATTACATTCCCGCTCAACGATGTAGTTGTAATGTCCAGTTAGATAGAAGGTTAGAGGACAAGTGACCATGACCATATGATAAACCTTACAAATCAACAACCAAAAAAAGTAATCTAAATATAGAAGTTCAAAAACATAGTATGATCGTTCGTAGAGCCATAATCCTAGGTTTTCATCCATTGAATGTCCAAAGACTTTACTTTTCCTCATTATTTTAGTTTACTTTTTGTTTATAATCTCTAATAGATTGATATTCGGCTTTATTTAAGGCCACTGTATTACTTGGTGAGACCACGTACACTTTTGTTTGCGCTGGGGCGCAACAAGTTTTTGGCGTCATTGTTGGGGACTTATAAATTGGCAACTATTTTTGTTTTCGTTTTACTCTTTAGATTTCTTTGCTATTTTACACTTGGTCTTGGTATTGAATTTGTAGGAAATAGGTTTAGAGACTAGTAAGATGGAAAGGGTTAGGGAATTTGTTGACCAAGCCTCAAACTCGAGCAAAACTTTCATCAATTGAGGAGAAAAGCAGTCTTTCTCCCCCGTATTCTGCAAATTCAAGAGGAACAATATAATCCTACTCTAATGGCTGAAGATCAACTAGCCCGCAGGACAATTCACAAAGTGAAAATCCCACTTTCGACAAATTTGACCTCCCCTTTTCATAAACCGACTGTTGGAGGTAACTTTGAGCTGAAACAAAACATGGTGCAACTTTTGATCAGCAAAAGACAATTTATGAGTCTTTCACATGAAGATCCACAAGTCCATCTGTGGAACTTTCTGGAGATCAGTGACATATTCATCCCAACGGGCATGTCAACTAATTATATTAGGCTGACACTATTCTCTTTTGCACTATTAGGGAAAGCAAATAAGTGGTTAAACGCTGACTTGGAAAGTTTAATCAAAACCCTGGATGACTTAGCCCACAAATTCCTCATTCGACTCTTTCCAACTGGTAAGACTGCGAGACTACGCAGTGAGATTGTATACTTCAAACAGAAGCCAGATGAGAATTTATATCATGCTTGGGAGAGGTTCAAAAAACTTCTTTGGGACTTTCCATATCATCAACAGTTCAATAAGTTACTAGATCACACATTTATTAAGGCACTTGATCAGAACACAAAAATTTTGCTAGATTAAATTACAGGTGGTTAAGTTTTGGAATTGATGTATGATGAGTTGTATACCTTGTTAAACCAGTTTACATAAGGAAATCCTTAGTGGTATTCTAATTCAAGAAGTGTTACAAAAAAGGTTGCAGGTGTGTTGGAGGTAAACCAGTTTACTGCATTATCAGCTCAGCTTACTGTACTACAAAATCAGATAACCACTCAGTTCAGTAGTATGAAGTTGGGGGCTACACAGCCTGTAGCAACAGTCAATACAATTCAATAGACTATAGGCTGGTGTGAGGTTTGTGTCATCAGTGGTTATTTATCGTCTATGTGTGCTGTAAATCATGAGCAAGTTATGTTTGTGGGCAATGCTCAAAGGCCGAATTATAGGAACGCCTACAATATAAAGTGGTAGAATCAGCCACCAAATCCATCATGGAACAAGCAATAATAGCAGTTTTAGCAGAATCAAGCCATGACTCAAACTATCAATATCGAAGAGATGCTGAAATAAATTTTAGTTGATCAAGCATAACTGGTAGCAGTTATAAAGATCCAGCAAGTGGATAGAAAGAACTTGGGGATGCAGGTTGGGTAGATGAATCCGGCACAAGTACCAAGCCTCAAGGTGGTGTGCCATGTTATATTAAACCTCCTAAACAAGTGATAGCAATCACATTGAATAGTGGTAAGGAGATTAATAAAGAACCTCCAAAGATAACTAAGGAGGTAGATGCGGAGATAGTTCCCCAACTGGGTGATGACAAGGTTGCTCAAAAGTTGAGAAAGTCTGAGTACTCAAAAGCTAAAGTTGCTGATCAAGTTAAGGAGATACCACCACAACCTTTCCCATAGAGGCTTAGAAAATCAAAGGAGATACATGCTTCAAAAAACTCTTTGACACATTCAGAGAGATTCACATTAACCTTTCTCTTTTAGATGTTTTGTAAGGAATACCCAAGTACGCTAAGTGATTAAAGGATATGGCCACTAAGAATGTTTAGTTACAGTATATTGAGACAGTAGCACTCACTAAGGAGTGTAACTCTGTAATAATGCAGAAGATGCCCAAAAATCTCAAAGACCCTGGGAATTTCACTATCCCTTTTCAAATTGGCCGAAGTGAGGTGGTCTACGCACTTAGTGATTTAGGGAAAATTATCAAATTTATGCCTCTCTCCTTTTTCAACACTTTAGGATTGGGGAAGCCAAGACCGAGCTCAGTTGTACTATAATTAACATACTAGCCCATAGCCTGTCCTGGAAAAATTATAGAGAATGTTCTCATCAAAGTTGGTAAGTTTATTTTTCCTTCTAATTTTATTATTTTAGATTTTAAGGAAGATGAATGAGTGCCAGCAATCTTGGGATGTCCATTTTTAGGGACAGGAAAAGCATTGATACATGTGAGAGAGGGCACGCTCGCAGTGAGGCTGAATAATGAAGAGGCATATTCAATGTGTACAAACCTCTCAAAACACTATCCCACGATAAAGATTTGTGCATGATTACATTGATTGAAGAGGATGAGTGCAGGGTGGTGGAGTTGAGTCCACCAAAGACCTCTTCGGGCTTTCTCATTGAGCATCCCAAGACACAACCACCCAACCCAAGATATTGTAAATTGATGAGCCTAAAAAATATAGTGGTGAGGGAGTTGTTGACCTTGATAGTTCACACTCAAAAGGTATCAAAAATAAGAAGATAGCATTCGAGTGGAAAAAACAGGATGAAGGAAGACGAATGAGTCAAAGATTGGGTAGTGTCGCGACCCTAAATCAGGTGTTTCTTGGGAGGCAACCAAAATTAAGGTAGGTTTTATTTTTAATATTTTTTTGTTTTACTTCACTAGTTTTTGTTTTTGTTGAGTCATAGGTTGATGGAATGCCTGAGTACCAGAAAACCTAAGCTAAAGAGCATGTGGTAGGATAAGTGTAGGGACCTTGGATCCTATTGATGTATAATGATGCTACTAGCTAGTCCTAAAGGCCTTATGGAGTATTTCTATCTCTACTTTTATAGTATACTTTAGGGACAAAGTAGATTACTAAGTGTGGGGTGGGGAAATTCCTATTTTAGGGTAATTTTAAAATATTTTTATGCTAGAAATAAGTAGGATGTTCTTGTTGGTTATACATTTGATTGCATGATGCATGTGGTTTGGTTGTAAAAAATCATATTGATTATGTGAATTACTGCTTTTGAGACTCTTAGGTTCATGATTATGACTCTTGTACTTGTTGGCTTAATGATTTAATTCATGTGATTGTTTGGTAAAAAGTCTATAATCATCCTTATTGAGTCGAGCATGTGCCATATGTGTGTGAGGTTATTTGTGTATTCCTTGTTGCATTTGATGCTAGAACTTTCCTGGTATGTGTGCAAAATAAAATAAGGAGTGTGGGTTTCGGAGATGGTATAGGAATTTCTTTGATAGCCATGTTTCATACCTTCTTTTTATCTACCCTTGTGCATAATCTTAGTTATCCCCATTGAGCCTTTAGCTTTTTCTTTGGTAGCCTTATATGTGGACTAAACCCCTTCCTTGATTGACCTTAATTTGATCCAAAGTTCCTAAGCGCTTTAGTGTAAAATTATTTGAGTAAGGAGTTTGAAATTAAAGTAGGAGAAAGGTAAAAGTGAATCCCCTAAGTAATAGTTATTGGTGTGTACAATTGATATTTTGTGTTGAGAGTTAGAGAATATGTTCTAAATAAATTCATATTCTTTGCCCAGTTGTGTTATAATTAACCTGTTTTAGCCCTGGTCCTCCTTGGACACTGTGCACCTTAACAAAAGAAGATCACCTAAGTCCAGGGTGGCTATCATAGAGGTGCATTACGTAAAGTGGGTGTGAAGAATGGTGGAATTGAATTATGAGTTAATAGATAATGCTCCCACCATTGTGTGTGTAAATGAATTTAAAGAGATGGGGCAAAACAAAAGATAGGGGTCGACAAAAGTAATGTAAATGGGTTGTTAAAGGTGAATTAATGAGAACGTTTGATGTATTAAAGAGCTTAGGGAAGATAGTCACTATTATTGGCCAGAATAGTTCCTACCCAACCTTTAGACTACATTAAAACCCTTAAAGACCTATTTGAGAGTGATCTTCAACAATCTGATATTAGTTGAGTACTACACTACCGGAAAGCATATAATTTATCTTGTGAAACTTGTGAATTACTTGTGAGAATGAGCATAATATGATTTTTGTACCCATTTTTTTTATAATTAGAATTTATCTGAGTGATTATGGATAACTCTTTTGTGGTGAGGGCACATGTTTGATGATAGTTAGGTGATTTTTATGATGTCTATGATTGAACAATATGTATGAGTTTTCCAACTAGGTGAGTCAATTCTTGAGTCTAGGATGTTTTAGAGTAGTATTCTTTTACTTTCAATTGTGTACATAACATGCTTAGTGTAGAAACTTTCATTCTGTGAAGTCATTGTACTACTAGATTGAGTGTCTTGCTTTTAGTATAAGTTTAGAGTCTTCTAAACTTATGATGCTTATAGTAAAGATTTGTTTGAGGATGAACAAGTATTTAAGTGTAGGGTGGTAATCTAAGGTGGTTTTTTGCACCTTAGTGTTGTTATCTTCGCTTATTTAGCCTTTTATTGAGGACTTCTCGTGTTCTTAGTGTGTTAATGATTAGATAATTGATCATCTAGTTGTTTAAGTATGTTATTACAATGTTTATGGTGTCTTTCAAACAAGTTTGTACTTAAATTGGTCACTTAGAGTTCAAATGAGAAAACTAGTGTTACTAGCTTGAGCTAGGTGTTGTTGTAGTCTATATTGATGGATTCTAACATGTGTAATGAGTTCCTAAGGTTACTATTGTGTAATTATGTGTGGAACATCTTGTTTATAGTATTCAAAGTTTAATTGAATCAAGCTAAGAGTCAAAACACTAAGCTAAAGATTTAAAGGACGACACTAGTTCTTAGCTTGAGTTTCTAGTTCACCGTTCTTGATGTTGTGCTGTTTTAAGCTATAATCCATTGTGTTTTCTTCTATAAGATTCCATTTTATCTGATTATGATGATATAAGAATGATTAATAATCTGTAAATCAAGTGAAAATAACACCACAAGGCTTGGTATTGAACGGAAAAGGCACAAAATGAGTTTAGGAGACAAGATGGACTTTCTAGTGAAGCCTCGCGATAGAGGGTCGCCACGACCCCTACTTGACTTGAATAAGGGTTGAACCACTACCCCTACTTAACTGTATCTTACAATGTACCACGAACCTCACTCCAATTGAACAGCCATCATGCCATGACCCTTATTCCACACACGGTCAAAATTCTTGTCTTATAAATACGACACTTAAGCTTGTTGCTATTCACCTTGGACGACTTAGAGTCTTAAGGAGGGGATTCTAACACTTCTTTGATGGATTATTTCTATTTACTTTATCTTTTAAATTTATTAAATCATGTATTCATTCATGATGATTATGGCTATATCTATTAACGGCTAAACACCCCTATCTAGGAATAAGGCCAAGAACATGTTTACTATTGCTTTGAATTGAGTTTCTTTGAATTTATTATAATATTTTTTTTTATTTATCCTTATTATAACTATTTTAAGGATTCGTGAACCTTAGAATACATATATTATCGACCTTGTGAGCTCGGGTTGTCGAATAGGAAGATCGAACATGGGGATAAGTAGAGTAACGTTCTTATTATTTTATAAAATAAGGAATTTGAATTGGCAACTAGGATAGGGATATACCTAGAAGAGTTTCTCGGTTCACTTGAATGGTGGAATTTTAATGCATCTAAATGGATTATTACATTCCTACTCAATGATGTAGTTGTAATGTCCAGTTAGATAGAAGGTTAGAGGTCGGGAGACCATGACAATCTGATAAACCCTGTAAATCAATAACCAAGATAAGTAATATAAGGAATGAAGTTCAATAGCGTAGTATTATGATTCATTGAGCCTTAACCCTCGGTTTTCATACATTGATTGTCAAAAGTCTTTACTTTTCCGCATTACTTTAGTTTACTTTTAGTTTATAAACATTCAAAACTCTTTAGGTTACAATTTCACCAATTTCATCTCAATAGTCAAACTAGAATTGGATAGTTGTTTAACACAAGTCTCTATGAGATTGATATTCAATTTTATTTAAGGACACTTTATTACTTAGTGATACCACGTATACTTGCATGTGTGCTGGGTGCAATAGTGGCTAAGCTTGAAAGTTAGCAGTTGCATTAACTCACGCCCAGTAATTTTATGGTCCTATATTCCACGTTCTAGAGTTATAGTCATGTTATGATTCCTTATTATATATCTAATTCAGATTGTACCCAAAATTTTTTGCTCCTTAGTGTTATAAGAACTTTTTGCAAAGATTTTTGAAGAAATACTCCAGTTGAGTATAACCTTTTAGTATAATCCAATCTGTATAGCCAGTAATTCAGTTTAGTAGTCAAACAGGTAAGCTCATATGGTTTTCCATCTTCCCATCTAGTTTTAATATCCAAAGTTTCATGAATATCGATATTCCATGAAGTAATTATTTTGTGTACATGTAAGTTGCGAATTTAGTTCGGTTCAAGCATCATGTTTTAGATTCAGCTATTTAGTCATGAGTCAGTACATAAGTATTCAGTGCATGATCTCAGTTTTCCAAGTATTCCAGCTCTGTTATTATGATACCCATTGTATTACCTTGGTCTCGTTATCTCATGATTTATTCTTACATAATGTACTTGGCAATGCCATGAAGCACTTTTTTTATTTCGATATGTGTTTCGTTGAGGAAAAATTCCTAATGAGAAGTTACGTACTTTATTCCATCATTGGTAACTCTTGGAATTTTATAACATAAGTTATCACTCTGTAGTTCTATATGTGTGATTGTATCTTGAATATTTCAAGTGAGTTCAAAACTCTCAGCATGAATCAGCTTTTTATAGTGAATAGAGTCAAGTCATCTCTAAAATCAGTTTCATGATTGATGTTTTAATGTTTCAGCTCATCTATATCCTTTGTTAGCACACATGTCATGTCCCACATTATTCTATACTTATAAAACTTCAACAAATTCATATCCATTATTCAAGGACGAATGATTCCAAGGGGGAGACAATGTAACACCCCTGCATTTTTGGGCTAGACATTGAACCATCGTTCCTATGTGTGTAAACTTTAATCCAATAATTTTTATTTAAATACACGTGTCATGATAATTATCCTAGTGTGAAGAGTTCTTATTTGGTGAAAATGTTCATAGGAATCACTTAGAGCAAAGTTGAGCTAAAAGCCTTTGATTCGGCCAAATTTTGGTATTTGATTCTTCAAGCGTCCACTTTGAACATGTATAACGTTTGAACTACGTGAAATTTTTCATCTCAAGAACCACTAAATTATAGATAATTTATTTCTCTTTCCAATGCATCCTATTTCACTTTAATCTGACACTCGAGCGAAAAGTTATGACCATTTTCTTGAGAAACAGTAAGGGCCTGCGATAGCTCCGACGTGGAGGATATGTTTCCTGTATCCATAAATACAAGCCCAAAGTGAGTTTTAGTCATTCCCCCTTCCGCCATTCACCTAAGTGACAGATTAAAACCCCAAAGCGCATTATTTACCCACTTTTCATCATTAAGCACTTACGTAAACCCTTCTCCTCTCAAGAACAAGAAATTCAAGATTTCTTTCCCAAGAATTCAAGAATTCAACTTTCAATTTCAAGATTTCTTTAATAAGTAATCTAATTGAGGTTTGTGGGGTATTCATCAATGTGTTCCTTTCACCCATTGAGCCCAAAAATCCTCTTTTTGGTTTAAAGTATGAATTTTATCCTATTTTATGAAATTCTCCATGTAACTTATGAGCTTAATCTATGTATTTCTTGGTAATTTGAATTCAAGCCATGTATAACGCCCCAATTTACTATAACTAAAATGCCACACACTGCTCATAATCCCTAAGGATCACAAGCTAACCCCTTTCTGATATTTGTACTTGAGCACTTCATAATATAATAAATAAATGCGGAAACTGGCAAAACCTTCCCATAAGGTTCAAAACATCTAAAATACACAAATTTGAAAATTGAATAATTATACATCTATCTGAAAATACTGTAGCCTGAAAGACACTAAGTTTTCTGAATTATGGAGTTGATAGGATATATCCCCAACTAACTCCACCTGCTGAAAATAAACTAAGTCTAATTCCATAATAAAATAAGGATTATCCTCGAATGAAGAGGACTCACTGCAACTTCTATAGCTTCTGGCAGAGTCTGGACATCTAAGGGTGCTTTGGATCTCGCATTTCTGAACCTATGGTATAAGACATCATAGCGTAAGAGAAAAGTATGCGTTAGTACTTTGAATGTACTGGTATGATAGATGAGTTAAGGCTAAATGCAAGGGCTATATACATGATCAATAACTAACTGAATGATATGCAAGAGCTAGATTAGCAAACATAGAGAATCTATAACTATTGAACATACCGTGCATACTGTGACTGAGCATACTGGGACTAAATCTAATAACTGGTACTGAATATATTGTCAATCTGAAGTTTCTGACCATACTGAAATTTTGAGTATCTGAAGCTACTGAAACTAAAATTTGAGTTTACTAATGCTAATTGACTGTATTAGAGATCAGGCCTATCTAGCGAGTGATCTCTGAGCATACTGCTAAGAATAATAATTGAAGAAATTTGAGATCAAGCCTATTTAGTGGGTGATCTCTGAATCTGCTGATAATGATAATGATTAACTGAGATTGATATCAGGTCTATCTAACAGAAGATCTCTAGATCAGTTGGTACTGATAGTAACTTACTTTATTTGAGACCAGGCCTATCTAGCGGGTGGTCTATGAATCTATAGAACTATCTAAGATCCTTACTGAGCTGAGTGACTGTATCTGACAGTTCTGAATTTCTGAATTTCTATTCTCAAAATTGAGATTGAAACTGTGGATGTAACTATTGGAGTTCTCACTAAACCAAAATTCCCCAAATCTTATCTAGTGGGGCCCAACCTGTAACACCATAGCTAAGGGTGTCAATACCGTGCCACGGGTAAAGACCTCTGCTATGGTCATGCCTCTCTAACGGGTGACCCTGAACAGAAAGTCAAGCCTAAGAAAGTATGATAGTTAATCCTTATTCTTATGGGTGAGTCTTGGTCCTGCGTTGGCTATTCAGTTCTGGAGTTCAAGGAATGTTACTAATGACTCTGCCTCTCTAACGAGGAAGTCGTCATCCCTGCACTCTGTAATACCCGTGTTTTTTCTTAACTTGAAAATTATCTCAAGCATATTAAAACTTGATTTGAAATAAGAATTTATTATTATACACATTGTATTTCCATAATTTTCACTTCCTATCACGTGAGTAATTGAATAAGCCTTCCATCGATATATAATTCGCCCAAATCCGACACCCGGGCGAAGAGTTAGAGAGTTTTTAGTGAGACAGTGTATCACCTGAGCCTTCAGCACGTCGCGGAGATATCTCAAATGGAAATTGTCAATTTCTAGTGTTTCTCTGCGGTAGTGTCACATCGCGCCAAACTTCCAGGTCTCAAACAAGGTGGCAATGCAATAGCTCTACGTCGCGCTACCATGCAGATTCCCAATTATTCAGTTCCAGTGACTTGGCCCGTTAGTGGCGCATCGCGCCAAGGATGAAAATCGGGAAATTTTCATAAGAATTAAAATACGTGTCCTAGGGTTAAAAGTGTCAATTTCCCTACCCTATATAAACTCAAAAACACGGATTTCAGCCTCCATTACACCAAAATATACTCTGTTCTCTCAAAAACTCTCAAGAACAAGCCCTAGGGTTTTCATAGAAGGTTTAATTACAAGGGAATTCACCATCAAATTTCAAGAATCTCTCCATCAATTTTTGTAGAATCACGAACTAAGGTATGCGTAGAGTTCATTCATGGACTCCTTTCATCCATGAAGCCTAAGAATCTCTTTTCTAAGTTTAAGTCTATGGATTTCTTAATGAGTTTCATGTTGGGTTTGTTTTGTTCTTGTTGAGAATGATTAATTTAATTCTAATACATGTTGGGTCATCCATTTTATGTGGAATTGATTAGTAGAGATGTATATTTATGTGAACTTGCGATTAAACCCTATAATGATGAAATTAGAATTGAACCATGATGTTTATTTGTTGTACAATGTTTTTTACATATACTATGACTACCATGTGTTTGATTGAATGCCTATATGAAAGAAAAGTGCCCAACTAGCATGATATTATGACATCCCCATTTATGTACAAGTTTATGCATATCACATGTTTGATGAAATGCTTTAATATATGAAGTATGAATTGTGTTGTTGGTCATGTGTTCGAGTAAGTCATGTTATGTCAGTTTCTTTCCATCGAGTCTTGGGGGCACTTGTACCCGACAACTTAGTTGTGTACCTAGGGCCATGTCATGTTTTCACGATCTCCTCAGTCAAACTATGATCCATAGAACTCAGTCAGTCATGTGACTCAGGAAATCTCAGAAATCTCAGTAATCTCAGTAGTTCAGTAATCTTAGTGATCTCAGTACTCAATAATCTCAGTAACCTTAGTATTCCCAGTCAATCTCAGTAACTTCAGTATTCTCAGTCAGTCCTCAGAACTCAATACATTTCGTCAGTCAACGGAACTCAGTAAATTCAGTTTTAGCTCCACTAAACAATACCATTAGTTAAATCAGTTTAGTTTAGTTTAGTTAATTAGTTCAGTATCATTCAGTTGGGAGTATGATTCAACACCGAGTTAACCAAAGGATGGGGACTCACCTGTTATTCAATAGAGGGTGTGATCCTTAGAAGCAATCGTTATATTCCAGAACTACATAGCCAGCGTAGGTTGAGATGCACCTTACGTGTTTAAGGATATATATACACATCTCATTTAGCTTACCTACTAGGAGGGATTGGCGGAAGAGCTCCCTGTCAGCAAGGGTATACTCACAGCAGGTCTTTACCCGTGGCATGGTATTGACACCATTCCAGCTGGGGTTACAGGTTGGACCCCACCAGTTTAGTTTTGGGGCATGTTGGTTAGATGATTACCTCCCACAGTCTTAGTCTCAGTCTCAGTCTCAGTAAAAGAACTCAGATAGTTCTTCAGATTTTAGGACTGTCAAATACAGTCAAGTTTAGATACAATACGAAACTTAGCCAGTTCCATCAGATTCAGGACTTTCATATATAGTCACTCATGTTATCATTTATATCAGTTCTCATAACTCAGGTTATCAGTATTCAGCTTCAGGACTGTCAGATACAGTCAACCAGACCAGTTATTCATAATCAGAACTATCAAAAATAGTTATTCATGTATCAGTAACATAGAATCAGTCCCTCAGTATTCAGTAATACAGTTTTAGTCTTTCTCACTCATCAGTGACTCAGATATCAAAATTAGTAGACTCAGTAGTCAGAACTCTGTATTCAGTCCTCGCACGATCTCAGTTACAATTACGTATGCATGCATGTATTCTCACATTCATGTTAGTCAGTCAGTTAGTATAGTTCATGCATATGAACCTATTGCATTCATCCTACCTTACTTATATACCAGTACATTCAAAGTACTGACGTATTTGCACTATGGTGTCTTATACCATAGGTTTAGAAGCACGAGCTTCAGAGAACCAGGAGCATCCCAGTTCAGCGATCAGACTTAGCAGTGAGTCCTCATCCTTCGAAGACATAATGATCACATTACTATTTCAGTTTTTAGTTTATTTTAGTAGGTGAAGTTAGTTGGGGACATGTCCCATCAACTCCTTATTCAGACAGTTTAATGTCTTTCAGACTATAGTATGTTCAAATAATTAGCTCAGTTATTTTGGTATTGTTATACCATATTTTTTAGTTATGTACTAGTATTGAACCTTATGGACTTTCAGATCATATTTCCGCATTTATGATATTATTACTATTATTCAGTGCTTAGTTTACAGATATCAATCATGGGTTAGCTTGTGGTCCTTCGAGGTCATGGACACTGTGTAGCATTTCCGGTTCAGTAAATCAGGTCTTTATACATTTGCTCGGTTATAGTTCCTACTCCTAATTGAAGGACTCTGAATTGGTTCTTAACTAAACTTAGACTAAGCTAAAACTGTTACTGTTTATATTTCTTTACTGATCTAACTGAGTTTACATCATTCCGTTTTCTGGAGGAATACTTATGAATTCTACTTTTTGTCTAAATGTGACTGATTTCTTAGACTTACTAAACTTTACTAAAATCTGAACTGAGTACTGAGCTTGATTAGACTGAATACTAAGACTGGATTGAACTAGTACTGCGAATACTGAATTGTCTTAATGTTCTGTCACTGACTGAATTCTATGGATCATAGCACGATAGAGATTATCTTGAGACTGACTCAGCTCTAGACAAGTAGATAAGTTTTTGGATAAAAATACCCCCAGGACTTGGTAGCATAAATAAATAAGACAGGACCACACTTGAATATCATGAAAATGGGCTTTCATTCACAATACAATCCATACAATATTTTGTCAATCACTTGAATGTCATAAACATGTAAATGTATAGGGTATGCATACTAATATCTCATAGTTGTTCAATAAGGAATACACATGGATAAGAATGCATGCAACTTATCATAATACATTCACTAAGGCATTTCAACAAATGCTTGGCATGCACTATTTATCACATAATTGGGGATTTCATACTTAACATACTAAAAAGGCACTATTCTCTTTACTTAAGCATTCTATCAAACATATGGGGAGCATGCTTTGGTTATACCACAAATTCTATACTTAATTATAATGAATACATCAATATCATGCAACTTGAAGGGATTTTATGATGAACATCACATAGTAGGATCAAATCTCGGATCTTTGAAATCAAGTCATGAATTAAAACTCATCCACAACATGAACTTTAATTTTTATTTAAAAAATTATGACAATATCATAAATATATAATCTTGAATTTAGAAAAGGATTCTTGGACTTCTTGGGTGAAAGGAACCCAAGAATCAACATCTAACATACCTCAAAAGCTTTAATCTTGAAAGAAAATTACTTTCCTTGAAGGTTCTTGAATTGGGAATGATAATTTCTTGGTTTTCTTGGAGGAGAGCTTTAATATTGTTCTTGGGAGATGATCTTGAGAGGAAACCCTAATTTTTTTGTTCTTGAGAGTGGACAGGATTTAAGGGTTTTTAAAACTGATCTATGATGGTTATGTACGTGATTTTGATGATTTAAGTCGTGGAAAGTGAATAAAAAGTCCAAAATACCCCTACAAAACCGCTTTCTAGTTGCTGAAATTCTTGGTTGACGACCAAGGCTGATAAGCCATCAGATCTGTGATAGCCCGTCAACTCAGGTCGTCATCTAGGACCTGAAATTGATGGGTTTCTGCCTAAGGCTGACGACATTAGTTAATAATTCATCAAAAATGTGATAATTCATTAGAAATGTCATCAGAAATGTGATAAGTTATCAGAAATATCGTCAGAAATGTGATAAGTCATCAGAAATATCGTCACTCAGTTTCCAGGATGACATGCTGGAGTAAAATGGGCATAACATTTTTCTCCGCTATTAGATATAGGAAAAATTGGTATCGTGGAAATCTAATTCAATTATATATCTTATGGTGGGTCATGATCTCACAAATTCATAGTATAACGAGAGACATTCCTATTTAAAATTGTCTATACCAATATCCTTCCCAAAAATTCAATCGGTAAGGAATATTTTGAGTCGTCTAATAGCTAGGATGTATTTGAGGCCTTAATATACATCAACCTTGTTCATAAAACTACCAAATAACTAGAATTTATTTCTCATGAGCTTAAAGCATGGTTCTACTATCGGTTTGGAATCTCGGGGTAGTATAATTTCTTTTTCTTGGGAACATCCGTCCTCGAATGTCGCTTGTTAGGCTAAAAGTACTGATCGGCTGATCTTACTTGAGGAACGATAATATCTAAAAAATGTCTATGCAACTGGAACTACTGATATTCGGAGTTCTTATTCTGAACATGCATATCTGATGCATGGGATACACGGTTGAAACTATTGATAAGTTGAATTCTCATAATAAACATGCATATCTGATGAATGGATACTTGACTGAGTTGCTCTCCTGCACCTGCGACTGAATACACTGATGAACTGAACTTTTCTACTGATCATACATATCTAATGCATGAATATTTGAATGAACTGACTCTTGAAACCATGACTGACTATGCAATGATAACTGATGTAAAGCTTGTAATGACAATTTAATCAAAAAACTGAATGGGTTTTAGGAATTGAAAACATCAGGGAGTTATAGGGTATCTCCCCCTTGGGACACTATGTCCCTTTAAGAACACTTACTTCACCGAAGTACTTGATAAAATTGAGGCGATGCACAAGGCACCTATGAACTGGTTAATAACTAAACATCTGGGATCTGAATCTAATGCATGATGCAAGAACTAATTTATACTCACAACTACTAGAATATTCTATCTTGGAATAGTTACATGCCTAAGTTTTCTGATAGCATGATTAGATGAAAATATGAGAAAACAAACTATATGAATCTGACTGCCAGATTCCTAAACTGACTTGCTGGTTGTACTGACTAACTCATGCTAAAAGCATAAGCACAAACGGGAGCAAAGAACCTAACAATGCATATCATGAAGATAAAAGACTCATAACGTACCCGAATCTATCTTAGGTAAACTTTCTTGATCATGGCAAGCCTGAACTATATAAAGTCTGTTCTGACGCTGACCACTATTGGTACCAGAAGTGGCACCCTGCTGACGCAAATATCAAAAACATGTCTAGCCACTTATACATTAACATAAAATCCGCTACTGTCATGGGTTGCTAATATCATATTTTTTAACTTACATCCATACCTTTATACTTAGTCTAAAGACCACCAACTTAAATTCTTCAAAGATTTCAAGCTGAGTTTTTAAATCATAACATGAATATCCACAAATCTTTAATAACCTTGCTACTCTCATCCTAGCCTTCAAATGTCACATATCTTAAACTTATATTCTCCCCATACCATGAGGATTATCGCTATACTCACATCAACGACACATATAACTTCGAATTACTAAACTTAAACTATTGCATACATTATTTCAAGCCCTACTGATTCACCTTTAATACAACTAAACCCATGAAACATACTCTACCCAACTTTAGACAACACTATCCCAAAACAATCTGCGAGGACTGTCTGAGAAAGCTCTATCTGTAGGACTTTGGGCTTCACTACTTCTGTTACCTTAAAAGTAAAGTAAAGCTGACATGAATGGAACACGATGAGAATCCACATAAGTTCCATAGAGAACGTTTCTATTGCACGATATTAGACATTAAAGAAGGGAAACTGTTCCTATAAATATCTTATAGACTCCTGTACATAAATGTGGCATGCAACACACCCATGTACAAGACTCTAATAGATGCGGTTTTTAGACTTACTAGGACTCTATTGAACCTTAGGCTCTGATACCAAGTTGTAACCCTAAGCATTCTATCAAACATATGGGGATCATGCTTTGGTTATACCACAGATTCCATACTTAATTATTATTAATACATCAATATCATGCAACTTGAAGGGATTTTATAATGAACATCACATAGTTGGATTAAACCTCAGATCTTTGAAATCAAGTCATGAATTAAAACTCATCCACAACATAAACTTTAATTTCTATTTACAAAATTCATAACAATCTCATAAATATATAATCTTTAATTTAGAAAAGGATTCTTGAACTTCTTGGGTTAAAGGATCCCAAGAATCAACATCTAACATACCTTAAAATCTTTAATCTTGAAAGAGAATGACTTTTCTTGAAGGTTCTTGAATTGGGAATGATAATTTCTTGGTTTTCTTGGAGGAGAGCTTTAATCTTGTTCTTGGTAAATTATCTTGAATTTGTTATGAAAAAGAGTGGCTATCATAGAGGTGTGTTATAAAAAAAAAGAAATAGAAAAACAAAAAGATAAATTGTGTTTATGATTAAATAAAAAGATAGTTATGCTTGAATGGCAAAATAGGTGAAAAGGGGTGATAGATGAAAGAAAGGTATCAGGGTTGATTAAAAGAGAGTGTTAATGGCATAATGTGATGTATTAAAGTTCTTAGGAACATAGTCACTATTTCTGGCCAAAATAGTCCTACCCGTCCCTTAGCCTACATTACAACCTGTAAAAGACCTATTTGATCCTAAGCTTAGCATTCTGATATTAGTGGAGCATTACACTAAGGGCAAGCCTATGGTCACCAGTTGCAACATATGAATTCTTTGTGAGAGAGAGAGCAAGGAGAGTCTTATACCCATGTTCTGAAAAATGCAAAACTTGTGAGTTATTATGGGTGATATATTATGTGAGACACACATGGTTGATGATTGTTGGGTAGTTGTTGTATGATACTTGGTGCCTTAACTTGTGGATACGAATTAACCATCATCACGAGTCTATGTTTGAGGTTGAATTGTTTCTAGTAGTGATCAGGAAACTACTCTTTGTTGATAATTGTCGTGCCTGTCTTGATGAATATTTTGTGTTACTGCTGTGATTTCTAGTTAGATGATTGCATGGACGTAATAGTTTGTTCGAGGATGAACAAAGCTTTAAGTGTGGGGTGTTGATGTTAGGCGTATTTACACGCCTAAAGCACCTTAATTTACCCATATTTTAGATAAGTTTTAAGGACAAAATATATAATTCCTGCACTTTTAGTCCATTTTCCTGTAAGTGAGCTAACCAACGTGATTAGCAAGATTTCAGGTATTTATGATGAAGATTTCAGCATTTTATGGACTGTTGGACGCCAAAGGAAACTTCACGTAAGAAGGAAGGAAGCTTCAGGAAGCTTGTGGACTGAAAATGATGCATGGAGAACTTATCCCGGGAAAAAACAGCATTTCTAAAGACTTGGGGGATCAGCAGTAACTTAGTAGGATTAGGAGTAGGACTAGGACAAGGATAAAAACCCTATTTCAGTAGGACTAGGACAAGGATGTTATAAAAACCCTATTTCTTATTCATTCGATATTCTAGGACTATTCACGTTACAATATTCTGTAAGTCTAACATAGAGAACTCGACTCTCTTGAGAAGAACGGCTAGGGCAAAACGTTTGAGAGCTTTTGACGCCATATCACTTCCATCTCCATGATTATTCTAGGTTGTGGTATGATGATTTTATCTATTGTGATTTCCGTTGCACTCATGAGTAGCTAAACTTCTCTGTTAGGGTTATGGAAGCCTTATGAGACACTATCTATTGCTATGAGTTTGTGAATTCTTGATACGTATGTTGCTTATATCATTACTCTCTTCATCTTAATTGAATTTTTGTGGTTGTAAACATATAGAATACGCCAGTATAGCATTAACTTGTTCGAAAGAAAAGTTACATGTCTGGAAAAGAGAGAATGACAAGGAAATAGGGCTACCAACCCCTGTTTAAAAGTTAGTGTCGTAACTGGATTAACCTCTTGGAGAATTCATACCATTAGTATACGCTTTAAGCTCGAAAGACTTAAAGTGATATAATCCTTGATGGTCGAAAGACACTAGGATTTACCATAGAATACGAATCTCTATAAGCGCATGCATGTCTGAATTCCGCATAACTCATAGCCAATAGATACGTAAAACTCATAAGGTGGACATAACCCTAACTTACAATTCTCATTGATTAAAATCTTACTAAACATTCCGTTTTTACTTTGCTATTTTGATAATTTTACTTCACGCATAGAATCCCCCCTTTATCCGTAGAACTTTCATAAAAAGTCTACTAATCGTTGCATACTTAGTGACCGAGTATTCCCTGTGGGATTCGACACCCAACCCAGTTGGGTTCTATATTTGACGACGACCGCTTACACTCTTACGAGAGTTGTAGTTTGAGCGTTATCAAATTTTGGCGCTGTTGCCGGGGAATACGGTTGTCAACTAAGTTTGTGATAATTACTAGACCCTTTCGTCAAAGATTCTCGTATTTTACTTTTAGTTGTTGTTTTTGTTTTCTGCAGGTTTTGTTCAGTGCATGCCCCATACTCGAAGTTCGGGACAACCATTATTACCTATAAACCCTGAACCGCAACTTATTGGCAGGATGGAGGCACAATATGACATTGAAAGAAGGTCTGCTCAACAGGAGAAGGCTAGATTAGATGCTTTGGCCGCCGCTCAAGTGCATCAACAGAATATTGATAACCCTGGGCGAGCAACAAATCCTGACGATGAGGACCTGGGTGATGACGAGTTACTAAATCCTAGGCGTGATGCTGAGGTGGCAACACCTGCTAACAGAAGAGATCATCAAGCTAGAATGAGACCTGAACGCCGAGTTGTGCAGGCTCCTTTTGATGATGATGATGACGATCTGTATGGAGCTGGTTGCACAGGGGCTATTATTCCTCCGCCCTTGGCACCCGGAGCTAAGTTCAATATCATTAGCACCATAATTCAGTTATTGTAGCTCAAAGATTTATTTGGTGGACTTGCAGGCGATGATCCGAATATGCATCTGGTCAATTTTATTTCAACATTCAAGTCATTTGACAATCCAGGAGTTGGGCAGAATACAATTCGGCTGCGCTTATTTCCATTGTCTCTGTCTGGGGAGGCAACTCTATGGCTGAACGGTCTAACTCCTGATTCTATTACTAATTGGAGGTAACTGAAAGACGCTTTCCTACAAAGATTCTTTCCTCCATCCAAGAGAGTACAGTTGAGAGATGAGATCAGCAATTTCCGACAGCTTCCAACTGAAGCTCTCCACGAAACATGGGAGAGGTTCAAGAAGAAGATTATGCGGTGCCCAAATCATCAGGTGACCAACATCCACTTGATGGAGATATTATACAGGGCTTTGAACTCAGTGACAAAGACAGTGGTTGATAATGCTGCAGGTGGGTCATTCATGGACCTTACTTTTCTTGAGGCAAGTGATATGCTAAATCGTATGACAAAGAAGAGTAGAGCTTGGCATACCAGGGATTCTGAGGTAGCAATCTCTACCGTATCTATTGGCTTGACTGTAGAGCAGAGGCGTAGACAAGAGGAACGTGAACAAGATATGGCTCACATGAAAATGTAGATGGATCTTCTTACCAAGCACTTATTATCAGGGAAGACCGAAAAGGTTAAGGCCGGTGTATCACAGGGAAGAGATGAATCCGACTCTGAGGAAGAAGTGAACTACTTGAATAATCAGAGGGGTTTCCGAGGAAATTCCCAAGGAAACCAAGGTCGGAACTATTATGATAAATCTAGATACAAGGACCGCGATCAAGGTGGTTGGAAGAATAAGACTAACAGGAGTGGTTTGTATGTTCCTCCTGGAAACCGTGAGGCTGTGGCATCTGGCTCTGGGAAGATGTCGATGGAAGATATGGTGGCGAAGCTGTTGAAGGGAGTAGAGGCAACTAATACGGGAGTGAATGAGGTGAAGAACGATTTGTCTTTAATAAATTAATTGGTTGACTCGCATTCTACTGCAATAAAGCAACTAGAGCAGCAATTGAGTCAACTTTTAGCGACATTAAATCAAAGAAAAGTTGGAACACTACCTAGCGACACAGTGCAAAATCCAAGGAATGATTGATCGTGTATGGCTATCACCACCCGAAGTGGTAAAGTGTTGGAAAATCCATCCAAAGGCAAGCAGGTGGTTGATGATATAGAAGATAATGAGATCATTGCAGAACCAAAAGATGCCAAAGAAGCTGATGAGGTTGTTCATGACGTCACCTCTCAACGTCCACAGCCTGAAAAGATCGCCGAACTAAAGCAAGATGAAAAGAAAGCGGTGGAGAAAACTATTCCCCTTCCACCACCACCTTTTCCTCAGAGATTGAAGAAGAAAGCTGACAATACCAGGTTCAATAAGTTTATGACTATGTTGAAACATCTAACTATTAATGTTCCTTTGGTCGAGGCATTGGAAAAAATGCCTGGGTACACAAAATTTATGAAGGATCTTTTGACAAAGAAGCGGGCAGCAAGTTATGAATTGACGGATACTGTTCATCATTGCAGTGCAATCGCTACCAGATCACTAGTTCAGAAGAAGGCTAACCTCGGTGCCTTCACTATTCCTTGCACTGTCGGATCTTTGAATTTTGCCAAGGCATTATGCGATTTAGGAGCCAGCATCAATTTGATGCCACTATCTATTTACAGAAAGTTGGGGTTGGGTGATCCTACTCCAACCAATATGACGCTCGTGATGGCAGATAGGTCGGTAAAACGACCTGTTGGTATTTTATATGATGTATTGGTGAAGGTTTCTTCATTCATCTTTCCGGCAGACTTCGTTATTCTGGACTGTGAGGTGGACTCTAAAGTTCCCATAATCTTGGGGTGCCCTTTCCTTGCAACAGGGAGTGTGCTTATTGATTTAAGAGCGAATGAGCTTTTATTCCGGATGAATGACAAAGTAGTCCTCTTTGATATATACAAATAAATGAAGAAACCCAAAGATCTGAACGTGTTCTCGGTAGCTGATGTTTATTTTGATGATGAGAAAGAATTATCCGTAGAGGAGAAGCTTATTGTTGACCCATTGGCGGCTGTGCTTATGAATATTGAGCGTGAGGATGCTGAAAATTATGAAGAAATTATTTGTACTCTAACAGGAATAGGGTCGTATCCTTATGCCCCCAAGAAGCTGTACCTCGATCTAAAAAATCGGCCTACACCACCAGCTAAATCATCCATTGAAGAGCCACCAATGTTAGAATTGAAGGAGCTACCCAGTCATCTAAAGTACGCATTCTTGGGAAGTGGAAACACCCTCCCTGTTATTGTGGCGGCTGACTTAGGTGAGCAGCAAGTTGCAGCTCTCATCGCTGTTCTAAGGAAATACATGAGAGCCATCGGTTGGACCATCGCTGATATTATTGGTATTCCGCCTGGGATATGTATGCACAAGATTCAGCTTGAAGAAAATTGCATACCCACTATTGAGCATCAAAGACGTTTGAATCCACCTATGCAAGAGGTGGTGAAGAAAGAAATTATTAAGTGGTTAGATGCAGGGGTAGTGTATCCAATCTCTGACAGTAAATGGGTAAGTCCGGTACAGTGTGTGCCCAAGAAAGGGGGCATGACGGTAGTTGCAAACGAAAGGAATGAGCTAATTCCACTCAGACCTGTCACAGGGTAGAGAGTATGCATGGACTACCAGAAGCTGAATTCATGGACGCTTAAGGATCACTTCCTAATGCCATTCATGGACCAAATGCTTGATCGATTGGCAGGGAAAGGATGGTTTTGCTTCTTAGATGGTTATTCCGGCTATAATCAGATTTGTATTGCTCCCGAAGACCAAGAGAAGACAACGTTTACATGCCCATATGGTATGTTTGCCTTCAAACGTATGCCATTTGGGCTATGTAACGCACCCTCCACTTTTCAGCATTGTATGATGTCCATTTTTTCTGATATGGTTGAAGACACCTTGGAGGTATTTATGGACGATTTTTCAGTTGTAGGTGAGTCGTTTGAATCGTGCTTGGCGAATCTAAGTCTGGCATTACAGAGATGTGTTGAATTCAACCTGGTGCTAAACTGGGAGAAGTGCCACTTTATGGTTAAAAAAGGTATTGTTCTTGGGCATAAAATTTCCGAAAGAGGAATTGAGGTGGATCGAGATAAAATTGAAGTCATCGAGAAACTACCACCTCCAATCTCTATAAAGGGAGTTCGTAGTTTCCTTGGGCATGCAGGTTTTTATCGAAGGTTCATTAAAGAGTTTTCCAAGATTGCTAGATCGTTATGCAAGCTTTTGGAGAAGGATGGAAAGTTCGACTTCGGTGAAGATTGCTTGAAGGCATTCGAATGCCTCAAAGGGAAGCTAATTGAAGCTCCTATCATTGTAGCGCCCGATTGGTCCCTACCATTTGAAGTTATGTTTGATGAAAACGGAGTAGCTTTGGGTGCTGCACTTGGCCAGAGAAGAGAAAAGTTATTTCATCTAATCTACTACGCGAGCAAGGTCTTGAACGGAGCCTAGAATAATTATACTATCACGGAACAAGAGATTTTAGCAGTTGTTTATGATTTTGAAAAGTTTTGTGCCTACCTGTTGGGGACTAATGTGGTGGTTCATACCAATCATGCAACCCTGAGATACCTAATGACGAAGAAGGATGCAAAGCCGAGGCTAATTCGATGGGTGTTATTGCTGCAAGAATTTGATTTCGAGGTAAAAGATAGAAGAGGTTGCGAAAACCAAGTGGCTGATCACCTATCTAGACTTGAGAATGAGCACATAGCGCAGCCCGATCTTAAGATTAATGATGCATTCCCCGATGAAGAGATCCTAGCCACAATGGTGGAAGAATTACCATGGTACGTAGACTTTGCAAACTATGTGGTAAGTAATGTGATACCTGCACATCTGTCTTTTCATCAAAAGAGGAAGTTCATGCATGATGTAAAACACTACTTCTGGGATGAGCCATATTTGTTTTGACGATGCGCGGATGGTGTTATCAGGCGATGCATATCTCATGTGGAAGTGCCGAGTATCTTGGAAGCAAGTCATGCTTCCCAAGTTGGGGGACACCATGCAGGTGGTCGAACAACAAGGAAGGTATTGCAAAGCGGCTATTATTAGCCTTCGATATTTAGAGATGCTTACGAATTTGTGAGAAGATGTGACCAATGTCAGAGACAAGGCACGATTTCGAAGCACCATGAGATGCCCATGTCAAAAATTCTTGAAGTAGAGTTGTTTGATGTGTGGGGTATTGATTTCATGGGCCCATTCTTAAATTCGTTTGGGATGAAATATATCCTAGTTGCTATCGACTATGTATCCAAATGGGTCTAAGCAGTAGCGCTGGCCGATAATGAAGAAAAGCGTGTTGTAGAATTCTTGAAGAGAAATATCTTCTCTCGTTTTAGGGTACCACGTACCATCATAAGCGATGGAGGATCACACTTTTGCAACAAGATGTTCAAATCCGTATTGGTGAAATATGGGGTCAAGCAACATAAGGTAGCCACGCCTTATCACCCACAAAATAGTGGACAGGTAGAGGTTTCTAATCGAGAGATCAAGCAGATCCTTGCTAAGACTGTAAAATCTAATAGGAAGGATTGGTCTCGGAAGCTGGACGATGCACTATGGGCTTATAGGAATGTATTCAAAACACCAATTGGCATGTCCCCGTACCAACTAGTTTATGGGAAGGCTTGTCACTTGCCCATTGAGCTCGAGCATAAAGCATTATGGGCGTTGAAGCGACTGAATTTGAATTGGGATAAGGCCATGAATATGAGATTGGAGCAGCTGAATGAGATGGATGAATTCTGTCTACATGCGTATGAAAGATCAGACTTATACAAGGAGCGGATGAAAAAGTATCATGATCAACGAATTGTTCAATGAAACTTTCAAAAGGGTGATATGGTACTTCTTTTCAATTCCAGACTGAAGATATTCCCAGGTAAGTTAAGGTCCAAATGGTTTGGTCCGTGCAAAATTAGCCAAGTCTACTCGTCTGGAGTAGTTGAGATAGAAGACAATAATGGTGTTGTCTTTAAGGTGAATGGCCAACGAGTAAAACCATATATCGGTCCTCTTGACTCGATAAAATGCATGGCCACCATCTATCTCGACAAAATCTAAGTACTCGAGGTAACTATGTCGTGCCGCGACAATAAATCAAGTGCTAGATGGGAGGCAACCCATCCTTTTTCATTTTTTATTGTTTTACTAAGAGTTTGTTTTTGTTAAATAAAAAAATCCAAAAAGAAGAGTCGAGCCACGACCAAAACTAAGGCGCTTGGTGGGAGGCAACCCATCGTTCTAATCGTTTTTGTTATTTTTGAATAAGTGTAGGTGCAAGAGGTGTAAAGGAGGAGATTGGTTTCAAATTTTGATTTGGAAGTATTGCATGTTGAAGGTGGTAAGTTGGGAATGAAGAAGAAAAAGGCTATGAGTTAGGCATTGCCTATGAAAATCTAGGCAACAGCGCCAAAATTTGATAACGCTCAAACTACAGCTCTCATAAGAGTGTAAGCGGTCGTCGTCAAATATAGAACCCAACTGGGTTGGGTGTCGAATCCCACAGGGAATACTCGGTCACTAAGTATGCAACGATTAGTAGACTTTTGGTGAAAGTTCTACGGATAAAGGGGGTATTTTATGCGTGAAGAAAAATTATCAAAATAGCAAAGTAAAAACAGAATGTTTAGTAAGATTTTAATCAATGAGAATTGTAAGTTAGGGTTATGTCCACCTAATGAGTTTTACGTATCTATTGGCTATGAGTTATGCGGAATTCAGACATGCATGCGCTTATAGAGATTCGTATTCTATGGTAAATCCTAGTGTCTTTCGACCATCAAGGATTATATCACTTTAACTCTTTCGAGCTTAAAGCGTATACTAATGATACGAATTCTCCAAGAGGTTAATCCAGTTACGGCACTAACTTTTAAATAGGGGTTGGTAGCCCTATTTCCTTGTCATTCTCTCTTTTCCAGACATGTAACTTTTCTTTCGAACAAGTTAATGCTATACTGGCATATTCTATATGTTTGCAACCACAAGAATTCAATTAAGATGAAGAGAGTAATGATATAAGCAGCATACGTATCAAGAATTCACAAACTCATAGCAATAGATAGTGTCTCATAAGGCTTCCATAACCCTAACAGAGAAGTTTAGCTACTCATGAGTGCAACGGAAATCACAATAGATAAAATCATCATACCACAACCTAGAATAATCTTGGTGATGGAAGTGATATGGCGTCAAAAGCTCTCAAACGTTTTGCCTTAGCCGTTCTTCTCAAGAGAGCCGAGTTCTCTGTGTTAGACTTATAGAATATTGTAACATGAATAGTCCTAGAATATCGAATGAATAAGACTTGAATTAATGAATGAGTGAATAATAAAAAGCTTGCTGAAAAATTCAGCAAATAGGGTTTTTATAACATCCTTGTCCTAGTCCTACTGAAATAGGGTTTTTATCCTTGTCCTAGTCCTACTCCTAATCCTACTAAGTTACTGTTGATCCCCCAAGTCTTTAGAAATGTTTTTTTTGCCTGGGAAAAGTTCTCCATGCATCACATTCAGTCCACAAGCTTCCAGAAGCTGCCTTCCTTCTTACGTGAAGTTTCCTTTGGCGTCCAACAGTCCATAAAATGCTGAAATCTTCATCATAAATACCTGAAATCTTGCTAATCATGTTGGTTAGCTCACTTACAGGAAAATGGACTAAAAGTGCAGGAATTATATATTTTGTCCTTAAAACTTATCTATAATATGGGTAAATTAAGGTGCTTTAGGCGTGTAAATACGCCTAGCATCAAAAGGAAACCCTAATTTTATTGTTCTTGAGAGTGGATAGGATTTAAGTTTTTTAAAACTGATCTATGATGGTTATGTACATGATTTTTATGATTTCAGTCATGGAAGGTGAAGTAAATGTCCAAAATACCCCTACAAAACTGCTTTCTAGTTTCTGAAATTCTCGGCTGACGACCAAGGCCGATAAGCCGTCAGATCTATGATAGCCTGTCAGCCTAGGCTATTACCTTGGACCTGAAATTGATGGGTTTCTTCCTAAGGCTGATGACATTAGCTAATAAGTCGTCAGAAAAATGATAAGTCGTCAGAAATGTCGTCAGAAATGTGATAAAGTTATCAGAAGTATCGTCAAAAATTTGATTCAAAAAATAAGTTGGTTGGTATTTTTACAAAACCCTTGTTAGAACAAAGACTTTGTTTCTTAAGAATAAGCCTTGGTATTACCTTCATTAATGACATTTTATTGTATATTTGTTTTTACTTATTTTTATTTTTGGTAAATTTCTTTTCTAACTCAGCATCATCATCTCTTTATAACCATCTTTTCATGCCTCTTTTTTTCTCTCTCTCCTTAATTACCACCACTTTACCCCTTTTTCCCAATAAGTTTGTTGTTCTTTCACTTTACTATCCACCTCTATTCACTTCACCCCTCTTCATATTTTACCTAGTTTACCTCACCCTTTTTTATCTTTTCATCCTTTAATCTCCCTTTTTGCCCTTTTAAACCCTCTTCAAGCCTATCACTCCCAAATGACTAGAGCGTGATCAATGGATAATCTTACTAAAACACCTCCAGATTTCCACTCTGACAATCATAAACCTATTCGTATCTCTGGCTCCTATGAGGAAACTTCTTTACGTTCCTTGCACTCAGCTACTCCTAAAAATTCTTAGCCATGAGCCCAAATTCATCCATCAAGAAATATCATATGTCCTCTCTGGATTCACTTCTACCAGAGGACGTGCATAAATTTTGGACTTGCTGACAAAGGGAGAAGTTTGCCACCTTACAAAATCATTCAGTTGTTTCTGGTCGAGTAGTCAATCTCTCTATCAGTTGAAGAAATCTTACTTCAATGTAAGTTTCTTTTTTAAATCTCATGATTTATCTAAGGCGTTTCGTATCTGTGGGATGAAAGTTTATGAGGACCCTATGCGTATGTTCTATGTGAATCTTTTCCTTTCTCAAAATAGAAGTGAATTGGAAACTCTTGTGCAGGGAACAAGAGCCATTATAAACAACCTCTTATTTGAAAAGGTTTTCGACATTAAGTTCGCCAGGGTAATTCCTTTCATGAGTGGTAAATGGACTTAAAATTTTTAGGTTAGCTTCAAGGAAGATAAAAAGGATGTGTCTGACCCAGACATAAATTTGTCTAACTTTGGTCCCCTATCTCTCTGCTTCATGTACTGAATCATGGCTCATATTATTGCCACTATACTTATTCCTTGAAAAGTCTCTCTTAGCAATGTGACATGCTGTGATCTGTTTATACTGCATTGCATGGTGAAGAAGTACAAAATAAATTAGGCTATATATTTTTTAGAGTATATGCTGGAAAGTGTTGTAGATGATCATGCCTCTGATAGCCTGCCTTATGGACTGCTGATTACTAGAATCTTCCTCTATTACTTCATTGATCTATCTGTATACCCTGTCATGAAAGTCTGAGCAATCTATGATTCCAAGACCTTTTCCAACATGGGATACATCTTGTTGGACAATAAATAGAACAAGAAGGACTCTACAAAAGAAAAATTGGATCTGCCTAAGGTAAGCAAGTTTGTGTCTAATCATGTTCTTCCTATTTTTAAGGAATTCAAGGAGCTCAAGGATTGGCTCAAGGCAGATGGGTAAGGACTCCAGTACTGATTTAGGCAAGGTGCGATTAACTATTGATGGATTCAAGTAGGAAGGTATCAATCTATTCAATAAATTATTTGCACGAGTGGAATACATCAAGTACGAAACCAACTCCTCTAATAAAGAGCTTGCCATATCAGTTAAGATTTCCTACTTCAGCTTCTCCAAAAATGTTAAAAAATCCTATGAGCATTTTTATCATAGCATGCACAATACTCTTACCTACTTTCTGGCCAAACGTTAAGATGATGAATGCTATTCAAAAGGGGGTCATATCCCTTTTTTTAGGGTTTTAACTGAAAAGTGGTCCTATCCCTTTTTTTTAGGGTTGTAACTGAAATTTTAACTTGTCTTGCCAAACTTTTTTTCTTTCTGCATGATCTGTTGATTGCTTATCTACCCCATGCCTATTTTTCTGCTTTGTTGTGCTAGTTTTATTTGTGTTTTGTTCTCTTTGATTATGTCAAAAGAGGGAAAAGATGAAACATAAGATAGGCCTCCAAGTTAGGGGAAACAAGTCGACTACAAGAACTCAGAAGTCAATAACAACAAAGGCAAATAAGTCAGCAAGTAACGGGGAGCAAGACGACTACAAGAACATGGAAGTCAACTGATGTTTATTCTTTGTCATTATCAAAAAAGGGGAGATTTTTATCCCTATATTTACATAATATATTTTAATAACCACAACTAATAAATAAATATATACATCATACACTGAAGATATGGTTACATCAAGTAAGATCTTCCAGGAGCAACACTTGTAGGAGTATCTCGGGTGATCCTCACTTACAAGAAAGTCAATCCCTTCCAACAAAGAGCAAGTGCCAGATTTGGAATCACATCAATCAAGAATCTCATTAGATCCCAAAGTATAAGGAAGGTGATTGACAATCAATCACAACAACATCTCACAAGGAAGGGAAGAAGGAAGAAAGATCACACCCTTTACATAGACATATCTTATATAGACACGTATGGTGGTGAGATTATGTTCGAGAAAAGAAGGATAAACCACATGCATGAACTTATATAATATGGATATACCATGTGGTGAAATTCCACAATTAAGGAACTAATGCAAAACCTTGTTAGAGAAGAAATTCCTTGGGTTTCCTTATAAAGTAAAGAAGTTGAATTAGTTGAAGGCTATAAAAGAGAAGACTGAAGATCAAAGAAAACACATAAATTCACAGGAAATTTTTAGGGTGTCTCAATCATAATCTCAATAAAGCTTTGTACCCTTTAGTTTACAATAGTTACAAAAAAGAAAGATCGAGTCAACTTAGTCATACCAGTTGAGGTTGTGTCACAAGATCTGAATAACAAAATAAGATTTAGAACTTGTCCACTATATCTATACTCTAACTCTACTTTGAAAGCTCTGAGGAAACCTTCGTAACCCAAGGGGACCGAAAGTAGGCACCATAATGATGTTCCGAACTAGGATAAATTTTTGTGTTATTTTCTTACTTATTTTTTTGTTTGTTTATGAATTCAAATTTAATCTACTTCATTTAGTATATCTACTTGTAGGTGAGTCGACTGTCACGACTGATCAGTCGACTCATGAAAAGTTTTCAATTTACCCCTCCCTTCTCTTGAATTTCAAAAGCTCCATGCCAGGTCCTGTTCATTGCTCACGCTGTAAGTTTCTTTCTGCAGGCTTTTGAAGTTAAGTGATATTGAGAATGTCTAGGTATATATTAATCTTAAGATATATTGAAATTCAAGCTGATGCGTTGCAGATTAACCTTTTTCAAGACGATATGTGCATTGGTGGATGGTCCATTATCCTTTACGCTTGAGTTGCACTCACTCATACTAAAATTACTTTATCACCCTTTGCTCTTCTTCATGTTGTAAGGAACTAGAATATTTACTACTTTATGCATTCCGTGAAAAGAATAAAAACATTTTTGTGGAGAATCCAAACTTGGATGATGATTTTGGAAATCTTGAGATTGCAAACGTCTTTTTCTTTGGGATAATCATGGTGTTTTGGTCCAGCTTGCTAGCACCTTGCCTATTCTATCGAGCACTTGTTATGTACTTATGTCCCACCACTTCTCATCCTATTTAATTCCCTTTATTTTATTTCCTTCAATTATTGATTCTAAACATTGTATGACTAATTTCTGTGTTTAAACTATGGATTGTTGTAAGGGGAGGTTCCATTACATTTATTTTGATTTCTTAATCTGGATGAAAATTTTAGGTATCTTCAGAAAATTCAGTTAACTAATGTTTTTGCATAATGAGCTTTCACAAATTGTAATTGATGGATTTGTTCCTTTGAATTCATAGAATGTTTAGAATGAGAAGAAGATCAAGACCTCATGTGTTTACCATGTTGCTGTAGGAGGATAGAAGCATTCTAAAATTTCTTTTGTTTTGTTTGCTCTACTTAATTTTCAAATTTGTCATTTCAAAAGACTACGTGTTTGTGTTCACTATATAGGTGGCGGAGAGGGCTTTATTTTTGTGGAACAATAAAGGTATTGAGAATTTGATAAGTAACATAAAAAGCAGATAATGTCTTATCATCTTTCTTGCACTGAAGATAAATGTCATAAACCATTGGAATTAGGCTGTTCATAGTCTGTCACTGAATATTCAGAAGATATCCTGTGATCTTAATTCTGAGATATTCAAGGAGTGCTTGAACAAGTTTCAGGAAGACAAATTGAAGGAAGATGAGATTAAATCAAGATGTAAAGCTACATGGAAACAATTAGAAGAACTTTCTGCCAAAAATACTACAAGTAATGAAGATGTCCTTGTGCCATCTACTGGACATTCTCGAACTTAATATTAAGATATGCATGTTCTTCCTTGTTCTTAATTTTCATATTTCTGGTTAATTTACATTTTGGAATCAATGTATTTATCAAGGGGAAAAAGTATTTTGTGTCATTGGCTTTTTTCCCCTGGTCAGTTTCATCTTGATAGCTTTAGTTATAACTATAATTTGTTTATATGCGTTAACTTTGCAATTTGGAAATGATTATGGGAGCAAGTATGTTTATCAAAATTGTACTTCATTAAACATCATTACTTCCATTATCTTGTTTAACTTTTGGCGAATACCACTATTCAACCAATGCTTATAATTCTTCAGACGAGAGAAAGATTATAAGATGTACGTTTGACAATTTGCTCAAAAGACTCTTTGCATACATTCCAAACAAAGAAGCTACAGAAGATAATGGGGATTGGTAGATAGTCGCTTATGGTTGGTCTAACTGGATAGTCACTTGTGTTTGGTCTTACTGGAATATCACAGAGATAAATTGGATTTACCAATTCCAAATAAAATAAAATAATAATAATCATAGAGTTGAATTGGTTATGGAAGAAAGTAAATCTATAATAAACATTACAGGTTGTAACAAGTCATTTATCAAGCCGTAACATATGATATTAAAGTTCTTACTTATTGTTTGGTTGTTCATCATTTGGCTTTTCAAGGAAGTGAAGGATCCCAATAAATGGTTGTGAATCTGGATGTGGTGACTTTCATAATTTCTTCGTATACTTAGGAACTAAAGCTTGTTAGGTTAGTCAATTTGTAAGAATTAACAGGTTATAGGAGAAATGAACCAAAAAGCTACATGATGCCTTCAGTCAAAACAATAATAGACTGCCAAGTACTAACTACAAAAGAACCAAAAAAAAATTAAATGAAGGTAAAATCCGTAACATATGCAAAGTCCAATTGATTGAAATATCCCCTTTTTATTTTATCAAACAGCTGCATTATTTCCTCAAATATTTTAATAAGTTGATACTAACCCACCCCCAAAGCTTTGTTGTTGATTTATTTTTCATTAGAAAAAAGGAAAGCTTTTTACCAAGTCTCAAATATGTTTTGAAGGGAATTACAACAACATTTCAATAGGTTGTCATTTAACTTTTCCGTCTTTTTATTATAGTGCTATATGACTTGTTAACTATATCCATCTCTTGGGAGATAGACTTATTTATATTTTACTCTTGTGATTCTCTTGAGTGATTAACTAACCTCCGTTATAGAATGAGAATATTGTATTGTTAGGGAAATACCTTGCAAAGGAAGGTAAAACTTCTTGAGAGCTGAAGAATTTGGTTTGCAAAAGGTCAAGGAAAAAAGTTGCAAACTCTATAGTAAGAGCTTTTAGGTGATGAATATAAGTTCACAAAGAGCTCAAACTACCCTCTATCACTAAGTGCAGTGTTTGCATATTTCTCTTATACTTTCTCTCGTTCACCTTTTCAATTATTCGATATTTTGTTTCTTTCTTGTTAATCGTTTATCCTACATGAAGCACATAGTTGCTTGAGACTATATATTGTTCTGTTTGAAGGAAAGGATTATCTGTTTGGTTTGAAATTGAGAGGACATCATGTGGAGGTTTATAGTTGCAAACCATATAAACAACAATTCAGACAACAAAGAAAAACATATTAAAAAGGCAATTCAGACAACAAAGAAAAATATATTAAAAAAACATATTAAAAAGGCATATTACTGATATAGTTTAACCGATTGGCCTACATATTAAAGCCTAATATAAAAAAAATACATAAAAATTATTGAGAGAAAATCTCCCTCTTAACAATACGCGTAAACGACTACATTGTAGATGATATTGTGTTATGGTCATTGAGAATATAATTAAATAATAAAAGTGTGTTGTCTCTAACAACTTAAGCTTTAAGGATAGCTATTGTGGAGTTTGTATTTAAACCAACGTATTAGTCATACATATTATGGAACTCTATGCTCATTGTAGAAGTTAAGATATTGTAGGAGTCTACTTAGGTCATAGGTCACCGTACTGAACTTGTACAAATACATGCCATGTCTTTCTTTGAAACTCAATGGTGAACACCTTGATTGCTCCTAAAATATTCTTCCAATATTGTGTTTTTATACATGGTATCAGAGCTATCTAAATCTATGTTTCCTCTAATAGAAACTTGATCAAACATGGCCTTAACAACATCCTCAACCCCCTTGTCGTTGTGTCTTTCACCTGCCTCACTACACCAGTTTATTGCCTCTTGTCCAATTAAGTTTAATCCTTCAAATTATCTGATTTGGAGGTTACACATACTCCAATTGGTTCAGGTGATGAAGGTATCCTATCTAATCAAATATGCCAAGCTAGAAACAGACAGTATAACCACCACTACTGATGGAACTAAGAAAGGTATTGTGAAGGATGCCGAGAAAATTGAGAAAACTAACTGGGAGGAGAAGGATGTGCTACTTAGGATTTGAAAATTTGCCACAATGATGGAGAAAAGTATGTACCTCATTTTACAATATTTAATTACTAAAGAAATGTGGGAAAAATCATACCTACAAGCAACAAAATATAAGGATTTTCAACTTAACCAATAGTTACAGAACATCAAGATGGGATCCAAAAAGATAGATGAATATATAAAGGGATTTAAAAGCATATGTGATGGCTTCTCATCAATACACAAGCATGTTGATGAGGACAACAAGGTTATAAACTTTTCTAGAGGACTTAGTAAAATATACAAGACCTTTACAACTGTCATGTTGGGTAAACACCATATCCCACCTTTAACTAATTTGTCAGTTCACTTAGTCATTTTGATATGCGAGAGGATGCAAAAAAGAGAGGTTCAACAAGGCTACAACAACATGGTATTTATTTCTCAAAGAGGAAGAGGTCATGGGGCTTACTCTCACAAAAGAGGAAACTCAAACTTTACCTTAATAAGCAGGGGTTTCAGACCTATTGGGAAAGGCAACAACAAAGTTGGTTAGTCTTCTTAAAATCTGAGAATAAACACCAAGCTAAGGATAAAGAAAACTACCAGATATGTGCCAGGAACAATCACACAACCATGAAGTATTTACATAGTTCGGAATGTCCCTACAAAGCTATCTAGGATCTTCCACATGCCTTCTCTGTAATTATTCTACAAAATACTACAAGTGAGGATAAGACCATGTATCTTGACTCTAGTGCAACCAGTCTTATCACACATTCAACAGGTAACTTGTCAAATCTTCAACCTTAAATTGTCCTTGATAATATAATTGTTGGAAATTAATCTAAACTTTACCTCACATATACTAGCAATACAGTTAAGTATGGACTAATAATATAGGATGTTTTTGTTGTTCCTAAGATTAAAATAAATCTGTTATCAGTTAGTAATCTTAATAAGGACAAATCATGTGTATTTTTGTTTGATAAATCTAACTTTATTGTAAAGGACAAGACCTCAAAGAGACTTTTTACCAAGTGATCTAAGAAGGATGTCTTGTATACATTGGAGGACAATAACTGTTATGCTTTAGCTATAGCCAAGAAGTGGAGGAACACAGATAATATTTTGAATGCTAGATTAGGTCATCTTAGTTTAAAGTCTTTGAAGATTATTAGTAGTAATAAGTGTGTTGATGTCAATTACTGGAATAAAGTTCCTTCTATATATGTTAGATTTCAGTTAGGAAAAGGATGTAAACTTTCCTTTAAATCGAGAAATAAAATTAAAAAAAGGGTCTTTGCTTAAAATTGATTATGATCTTTAGGGTTCGACACTTATTGAGTCTTCTAAACACATCAGATACAAAGTAATATTTTTTATGATTGTACAAGATACACCTGTTTATATATGCTAAAGAGGAAATTTGGATTTTATGAATTCTTTGTTATGTTCCAAAAGATGGTTGAGAAATAATTCACAAAAACTATTAAAATTTTCCAATGTTATGGAGGAGGTGAATTTAATTATATTGTCTTTGTTAAACATCTTGATAATTGTGGAATTGTTAGACACATCTCATGTACTCATACACCTAAACAAAATGGGGTCTCTAAAAGAAAGAACATGCACATTGTGGAAACAGGTTTGACCTTACTAATTCATGCAATGTTGCTCCAATTTCTTTGGGTTGAAGGCTTCTTAACAACAACTTTCTTAATTAACAGAATTCCCTCATAAGTTTTGAAAATGGATACTCCATTCTTTAAGCTATTTGGAGAACATCAAGACTACAACAATCTCAAAGGATTTGTATGAAGGTGTTTTCCTTATTTGTAAGACAATACTAAATTTTCACCAAAGACCCATCTATATGTATTCATTGGATACAACAAACTTCATAAAGGTCATAGGTGTTATCACCCCTATTATGGGAGAGTGTTTATGTAATGCCCTGAGACTACCCCCTGGACTCCACACGATGCTTAGAACCATAAGTGATCCTAAGTTAACATATGATACTGGCATAATTCGAGAGAAACAAAATAAAATTCATAAAACTAGAAATAATAAGCAAAAGAGATGTCATTTTCAGAACTTTTTCAAAATAATACTGCGTAAAATATTTACAACACTGGTTATATAAAGAAAATGAAAATTAGATATATAAACTCTAAATGACTGTCCACGAAGCTTCTATTAATATTGACTACAGGTAGCCAGGATATGACCCCCATCCATCTCTAGTCAATACAAACAACAACAACAACAACAATAACAATATACTAAGTATACTCCCACCAAGTGGGGTCTGGAGAGGGTAAGTGTATGTAGTTGTATGACCCCATAATATCCTATCTCATTTTAGCTTATTATTGCATGTTAAAGGGGTCAAAGACTTAGAAAATTTCACTAAGTGTTAAGGCTTAGTCTTCTCCAAAATCTCTTAAACTTCGATGATCTTATTGTCAACCTTCCCAACCTTGGAACTTTAGTTTCTAAGTTAATTCATGATCAAGGTTGTCTCTATTTTATCTCGGGTGAGTTTTGGATTTTTTGGATGAGGTTTAAGACATGTTTTTATGGTAAAATTAGTGAGGCTCTGCGATATGGTTGTGATGCGTTGAATATCGTATCATTAGGGGGATCCTCAGTATGCCCCAAATCGCATCAACAAAGCATGATAGCATGGGGAATTTCTCGATGGTTGGTCCGGTGTAGTTTAATGAGTTTCAGGTCTAGGAGGGTATTTGAGTCATTTCCCTCACCCTAATCCATCCATAACACAGGATTTAGGGGTCCCAAAGAATTGTTTGTCATATTTTACACAAAATTCTCTCAAAAGAATGTAATTATCTCTCAAAAACAAACCTTAGCCTCTTTAAAATTCAAGCTCAAGATTTAAGAAATGTCACGACCCAAACTAGGGCCTGCCCGTGACGGACATCCCAAACCCTGAGGACCCAGAACGTATCTCTCTATCTGGTAAGCATGCACACATTCATATAAATAAAGAAGATGCAGAAACATAATCTGCTACGAAAACATGGTCAATTCTGAATTTTGCATAAGTATGAAAATTAAAAATCAACTACATCTAATAACATCTGACTCAGTCTGTGAAATCTCTACTACAGGAAAATCTAACAACTTTTTGAAAATTGGGACAAGGCCCCCAGTAGACCAAAACGATAATAAGGGACATAATCTGAAACACGGGCTTTCTGGAATAGAGAAGGCTCACCAACTAATCACTGCAACTATGTCTGATGAATCTACTACCTTTCTGGACCCCTAGACTGAGCCTTAGAACCTGTAGGGAGGAGGGGGTTAATACAGATGTACTGGTACGTAAAGAAATAAAAAATAAAGCTTATATGTAAATAAAATAGTTTGGGAAACAACTTTGTCAAAACATTATACATCAAGTGGCTTTCGAAACACATGGGTACATTTCTGAAAAACATGTAACCTTCCTGCCGATGTAAGTTCTGATCTGTATATTACTTCTGAGTTAGGTGGCACTCCCCTACAATTCTGATATTCCACGGGCGGTATGGAATCCACCATTAACTCGGCGGTGAAGCCCCCAATTCAAGTGTGCCGCAAGGGTTGGAGTTCCTGAATCTGATACGACACGGGGCTCTAGGCTAGCTTAGTAAATAAACTTGGATCGACAAATCACGGTTTTGGGCTATGAGTTGTTTGATACTCACGCCTTCTACGGGGAACCACCTAAACGCTCTTTATGCCAAATTTTATCCTGTTCTAAATCTTGCATGTTTCTAGTTTCAACATCTGAAAAGTCTGATTTCAAACATGCATTAAATTTGTTCTGAATTATCATGGCATAATCTGAATTGGTGTCGTCACACTAAGACTTGCAAGTCCTATTTCTGAGCCATAATACATCATGCATAATTCTTTCATTAAAACATAGTTCAGACCACCCAAACATGCAAATAGTATAAGAGGTTTCATGTTCCGAAAGCATAAGTCAAAACAATGCAAGAACTCTTCAAACATAAGGTGGTCATGTACTTTTGGAAAAATCCATGCACTCATTCATTATATGTATTTTTGACACTTTTCAAAACAAACAACCCTCTCTTTTGAATTCAAGATCCATAACCAAATCATTCATAAATCAAGACACTTCATAACATGCTTTTCAAGATGCATTTCAAAACAATCCATATCATGTGAAACATGGGAACAATCATATCAAGAGAGGGATTTCATGTGAGTCATGCTCTCAATTCGAATATTAACTTAAATCACATACATATATATATGTATATACAATTTCAAATCAATGTGGAGAAGGTTAAAAGACCAAAACAATACCGTCAAAATTTCTAAAACATTAATGTATTCATAAATCTGAAAACCCCTTTCTTAAAATCATGATTTCTATGCCCATGAGATTTTAGGAAAACCCCGCGTACCTCAAAATAGGAAAACAATGGGTGTTTCTTGAAGCCTATGATCCGGGGATTCCAAATCTTCAATCGTTTTTGAAAACCCACAGTTGAATCTTGAGTTTCTTGAAGTTCTTATTTGAAGCTCTAGAGAGGATTCTTGATGATTTTGATGAAAGTAGGGTTAGGTTGCTCAAACATACCCTAAATGCTTTGTTTGGATAGTTTTAAAGGCAAGGAAAAAGTTAAAATTACCCTTAATGACTCCTAAACGGAACTGGAAATTTGAACTTAAAAACCCAATTTCGGGTACCACCGTGACGCGCCACAATCGCGGCGGTCCACTAGAATTTGATGAGTGGGAAATTGAGTGCCTCCGCGATGGATCATTATCGCAGAGCCCCACTAGAATTTGACGATTGTCAATTTGACCCTCTCCGCGATGCGCTAAACACCAAAATGACGATGTTTATGAATTGAACTTTAAATTATTCATAACTTCTTCACCGAGGGTCCGTTTTGGACGAATCTTATATCATTGGAAACCTAATTCAGTCATTTACATAATGAAAGGTTCAAATCTAGGAAATTCCATATGAAAATTAATTTAGATCATTCTAAAAGATAATGCTTAGACTTTCCATGGATGAAATTTAGCTAAGAAGACGACAGGGTGTTACAATATCCCTCCCTTGGGATCATTCATCCCCGAATGATGATGCGGAAAAATAGACAAGATCGATTACAAGCATACTAAAGCACAAAAATATTAAGGTAAGGGTTGTACCTTCAAATCCTTCATCTAATGGGTCAAAAAGGTGTGGGTATCTTGCTCTCATGTCATCCTCTGATTCCCAAGTGGCTTCTTCAACTTTCTGATTTCTCCACAACACCTTAATTGAAACTATTTCTTTACTTCTCAACTTCCGGACCTGATGATCTAGGATTGCAATAGGTTCCTCTTCATATGATAAGGAGGATGTCACCTTGATCTCTTCTACAGGCAACACCAAAGAATGGTCTCCAATGCATTTCTTCAACATGGATATGTGAAATACCAGATGGACAGAACTCAGACTGGCAGGAAATTCTAACTTATACACAACACCACCTATTCTTCTCAAAATCTGATGTGGTCATATATAGAAAGGACTCAATTTACCTTTCTTCCCAAATCGCATAACTCCCTTCATAGGAGAAACTTTTAGAAATACCCAATCACCGACCTCGAACTCTAAATCTCTTCTCCTGACATCAGGATAAGATTTCTGAAGACTCTGAGCTGTCTTAAGTCATTCTCTGGTGACTTTCACATCCTGCATTGCCTGGTGAACAAGAACAGGCCCAAATATTTGGATCTCACCTACTTCATACCATCCTATAAGAGACCTACATCTTCTCCCATACAGTGCCTTAAATGATGCCATCTTAATACTGGAATGGAAACTTTTATTATACGCAAACTCTATCAACGTCAAGTGCTCTACCCAACTACCTTTAAAATCAATCACACAGGCCCTCAACATGTCCTCAAGGGTCTGAATGATGCGTTCGGCCTGCCCATCGGTCTGAGGGTCAAAAACAGTGCTTAGGTTCACTTGGGTACCTAATACTTTCTGGAAAGATCTCCAAAACCGAGAAGAGAACTTTGTACCTCGATCGGATATAATGGACACAGGCACACCATGCAAACAAACTATTTCTGCAATGAACAGCTTGGTATAATCCTCTCCCGAATAGTTAGTCCTGATATGCAGAAAATGGGCTGACTTGGTCAGTCTATCTACAATCACCCAAATAGAATCATACTAGTTTCGGGACTTTGGGAGCCCTGTAACGAAGTCCATATTAATCATCTCCCACTTCCATAAGGGCAAAGCTATATCTTGGGAAGAACCACCTGGCCTCATGTGTTCTACTTTAACTTGTTGACAATTCAAACACTTAGAAAAAAAGTTAGCCACATCACGCTTCATATTATTCCACCAATACAAAGATTTCAGATTCTGGTACATCTTAGTAGGCCCTGGGTGAACAACATACCTCGAAGTGTGAGAGTCATCAAGGATTCTATTCTACAAATTATCCATATCTGGTACACATAATCTACCCTGGTATCTCAAAATACCATCACCACCGATTTCAAATGACATCACCTTCTGCTAACCCACATCATTCTTAATTTGCATCAAGATGGGATCTTCAACCTACTTGTTTTTAACTTCCGCACAAAGAGAAGACGTAGCTATCTCCTGAACAACCATTCCCCCATCTTCGGAATCCAAGAGCCGCACTCCTAGATTTACAAGATGATGAATATCTTTCACCATATCTCTCTTCCCTTCCTCAACATGAGAAAAACTGCCAATAGACAATCTGCTGAGGACATTGACTACCACATTTGCCTTACCCGGATGACAGTGAAGGCTCATGTCATAGTCTTTCAAAAGCTCCATCCAATGCCTTTGCCTAAGATTTAGTTCTTTCTACGAGAAAACATACTGCAAACTCTTATGGTCAATGAAAATATCTATATGCACCCCATAAAGATAATGCCTCCAAATTCTAAGCAGAAACACCATAGCTGCTAATTCTAAATCATGAGTGGGGTAGTTCTGCTCATGCACCTTTTAATGCCTAGATGCATAAGCCACCACCTTTTTGTGCTGCATAAGTACACACCCAAGTCCCACACGGGACGCATCACAGTACACAACAAAACCCTTTGTATCTTCTGAAAGAGTCAAAACAGGAGCCGTAGTCAACTTGTCTTTCAACTTATCAAAACTATTCTCACAAGAGTCAGACCATAAAAACTTCACCTTTTTTTGAGTCAACTTTGTATGTGGAGCATCTATAGAAGAGAAACTATCTACAAACCTACGATAATACACTGCCAAAACCAAGAAACTCCGAATGTCGGTTGGAGTCGTGGGTCTAGGCTATTTCTTTACTGCCTCAATCTTTTGGGGATCAACCTCAATCCCTTCACTAGACACAATGTTCCCCAGGAAAACAATAGCATTCAGCCAGAATTAATACTTGGAGAATTTCGCATACAACTTATGATCTTTAAGGGTCTAAAGAATAGTGTGGAGGTAATTGGCATGGTCCTCCTCACTTTTAAGAGTAAACCAAGATGTCATCAATAAAAACTATAACAAACAGGTCTAGGAACTGACGGAAGACCCTATTCATTAGGTCCATGAAAGTTGTAGGGGCGTTGGTCAACCCGAAGGACATGACTAAGAATTCATAATGACCATATCTGGTTCGGAAGGTTGTTTTAGGAATGTCTGTCTCCCTAACATTCAACTGATGATATCCCGAACGAAGGTCTATTTTTTAAAAACACTTAGCACCCTGAAGCGGATCAAAAAGGTCATCGATTCTAGGAACAGGATATTTATTTTTCACTGTGACCTTATTCAACAGGCAGTAATCTATGCACATACACAGGGAACCAACTTTATTTTGCATGAAAAGTACAGGTGCACCCTAAGGAGAATCACTAGGTCTGATAAAACCCTAATCTAGGAGATCTACTAGCTATTCTTTCAACTTTTTTAACTCTGCAGGAGCCATTCTATATGGAGGAATAGAAATAGGACGGGTATTTGACAACACATCAAAGCCAAAATCTATCTCCCTATCAGGTGGAATTCCTGGGAGATCATTTGGAAAAACTTTTGGGAATTCATTTACTACTGGGACAGACTAAAGGGGGATACTTTCGGTGTTAGAATATTTAACCCGAATAAGATGGTACAAGAAACCCTTGGAAATAAGTTTACGGGGTCTTAGATAAGATATGAAGTGCCCTCTACGTGCTAAGGAATGCCCCTCCCACTCTATTAATGGATCATTTGGAAAAGAAAAGGTAACTTTTCGGGTTCTATAGTCTAGTATGGTATAACACCGATGGAGCCAGTCCATCCCTAGGATAGTATCAAAAGTAACCATATCAAGTTCTATGAGGTCTTCTATAGTATCCCTACTAAGAATAGACATAACACAATTTTTGTACACCCTTCTAGCCACAATAGAATCTCCCACAGAGTGGAAACAGAGAAAGGTTCAGCAATCATATCGAGTTTAAACCCAAAACCAACAACCACATACGGGGTCACATAATATAAGGTAGACCCGAGATCAAGCAATACATATACCTCACGGGAAAAGATTTTTAACGTACCAGTGACTACGTCTGGCAAGGCTTCCGCCTCTTGCCAATTAGTCAGAGCATACAGCCAGTTGTAACCGCTCCCGGCAGCTGAATTGGTGCCCGTTTGAGGTGGTGGTGGTGCGGAAGAGTTTTCCTAAGATTTAGCTCCACCAACATTCCTTCTAGCAGAGGGATATTTTCTCTAGAAGTGGCCCGTCTGACATCATGAATAACATACTGACGAGCCCAACTGACACCATCACAGATGATGCCTATCATAAGTCTCACATCACGAATAAGAACGGTACTACTGATCCACACTATCTTGCGACTGAGTATCTTGATCTTTGGGTCCCTGGATGGCCTGAAAACTCTGAGATCGTCTATCAACTGGATGTCTGGGTGCTTGGGCGCTAGCTGCAGACTGCGCCTTTCCGTAAAACTTCTTATTTTTCCATTTGTTACCCTAATTACTACCCTTCTAATGACTGGGGTTCTGATCCGCTGATCTGGCTCTCTTCGCCTGCCTGTTCTTCTCTCTAGACTCGGCTATCTTCTGCTTCTTCTCCTCAACCTTCTTCATATGGACTATCTGCCTAGAAAAGTCCAATTTCCTATTTAGCATCGCCCCTTGAAATTAAAGCACCAAATTATCTGAAACACCGGAAGAAAACTTCCTCATTCGGGCCCTCATATTGCTCGTCATCTCAGGAGCATAACGGTCCAGCTGATTAAACTTTAAATTATACTCTTTAACACTCATCTTACCTTGCTTAAGGTTCATGAACTCCTCCGTTTTGCCTTCCTTCAACTCTAGAGGAAAGAATCGGTCAAGAAAAGCTTCCACAAACCCATCCCACACTGTGGGATCAGCACTGTCACCCTTTGCCTCTTCCCACTCATTATACCATTGGTTCGCTACATCCTTTAGCTGGTATGCCTCTAGCTTAACACCTTCTACCGGATCCACATGCATCACTCTAAAAAACTTCTCTATTTCATCTATGAACTCTTGCGAATCCTCTTCTACCTTAGTACCAGTAAACTTAGTTGGGTTCATTCTCATGAACTGGCCCACCCTAGTAGCTTCAGATGTAACAGGTGCAGACCCAACATCTTCTAATCATTGGGCCTGATTAGCCACCAACTGTGTCAGCATATGAATAAATTATCAGAATTCTGTATTCAAAATATCCCTCTGAGTAGTCGGGGGATGGTTAACATTAGTTCGAGGGGCCCTAGGTGGACTGGTTGGGACTGGAGGGACTCCTGGAGTAGGGAAGGGTTCTGGAGTGTGAGATTTGTTATATGTCCTCATCCCATGAGTGGGAAGAACTTCATCCTCTTGAGCATTAACATTGGCGCGACGGGGATGCATAACTGGTTTTTCTAAAAAGCAAGATATCATTGATTAGGGGATAGATTAGATTCTAAAGCACGAACTAAATCACAAAGAAGAGAAATATTCCAAAATGCGTAGTAGCCTCCTGCTTATAAGTATGGCGCACTACACACTCATAAACAAGACTCTATCCGACGCGATTTCACAGATACCCTGGGACCATGAACCGTGCTCTGATACCAAGTTTGTCATGACTCAAACTAGGGCTTGGCCGTGACGGACATCCCGAAGCCTGAGGTCCCATAACGTACCTCTCTATCTGGTAAGCATGCACACATTCATATTAATAAAGAATATGCGGAAACATAATATGCTACGGAAACATGGTCAATTCTGAATTCAGCATAAGTATGAAAATTGAAAATTAACTACATTTAATAACATTTGACTCAGTCTACGAAATCTCTACTATAGGAAAATCTGACAACTGCCTAAAAACTGGGACAAGGCCCCCAGTAGACCAAAATGATTTTAAGGGACATAATCTGAAAAATGGGCCTTCTAAAATAGAGAAAGATCACCAACTAATCACTGCAACTCTGTCTGATGAATCTACTGCCTTTTTGGACCCTTAGACTGAGCCTCAAAACCTGGAGAGGGGAGGGGGGGTCAATACAGATGTACTGGTACGCAAAGAAATCCAAAATAAAGCTTATATGTAAATAAAATAGTTTTAGAAACAACTTTGTAAAAATTTTATACATCAAATAGCTTTCGAAAGACATAGGCGTATTTCTGAAAAATATGTAACCTACCTGTTAATGCAAGTTCTGATCTATATATTACTTCTGAGTTCGGTGGCACTCCCCTATAATTCTGATATTCCACAGGCGGTATGGAATCTTCCATTGACTCGAAAGGGAAGCCCCCAACCCAAGTGTGCTGCAAGGGTTGGAGTTCCTGAATCTGATGTGCCACAGGGCTCTAGGTCAGCGTAATAAATAAACCCGGATCAGCAAATTACGATTTTGGGTGATGAGTTGTTTGATACTCACGCCTTCTTCGGGGAACCACCTAAACTCTCTTTATGCATAATTTTATCCTGTTCTAAATCATGCATGTTTCTAGTTACAACATCTGAAAAGTCTTATTTCAAACATGCATTAAATCTGTTATGAATTATCATGGCATAATCTGAATTGGTGTCGTCACACCAAGACTTGCAAGTCCTATTTCTGAGTCATAATGCATCATGCATAATTATTTCATTAAAACATAGTTCAGACCACCCAAACATGCAAATAGTATAAGAGATTTCATGTTCCGAAAGCATAAGTCAAAACTATGCAAGAACTCTTCAAACATAAGGTGGTCATGTGCTTTTGGAAAAATCCATGCACTCTTTCATTATATGTATTTTCAAAAAAATTCAATACAATCAACCCTTTCTTTTGAATTCAAGATTCATAACCAAATCATTCATAAATCAAGACACTTCGTAACATGCATTTCAAGATGCATTTCAAGACAATCCATATCATGTGAAACATGGGAACAATCACATCAAGAGAGGGATTTCATGTGAGTCATGCTCTCAATTCGAATATTAACTTAAATCACATACATATATATACATAATTTTAAATCAAGGTGGGGAAGGTCGAAAGACCAAAACAATACCGTCAAGATTTGTAAAACATTAATGTATTCATAAATTTGAATTTTCCTTTCTTAAAATGATGATTTCTATGCCCATAATATTTTAGGAAAACCCCACGTACCTCAAAGTAGGAAAACAATGGGTGTTTCTCGAAGCCTATGATCCGGGAATTTTGAATCTTCAATCAATTTTGAAAACCCACGGTTGAATGTTGAGTTTCTTGAAGTTCTTATTTGAATCTCTAGAGAGGATTCTTGATGATTTTGATGAAAGTAGGGTTAGGTTGCTCAATCATACCCTAAATCCTTTGTTTGGATGGTTTTAAAGGCTTGGTAAAAGTAAAAATTACCCTTAATGACTCCTAAACAAAACTCAAAATTTGAACTTAAAAACTCGATTTTGGGTGCCACCGCGATGCGTCACAATCGCGGTAGTCCACTGGAATTTGACCAGTGGTAAATTGAGTGCCTCCGCGATGCACCACCATCTCAGAGCCCCACTAGAATTCGATCATTGTTAATTTTACCCTCTCCGCGATGCGCTAGACTCCAAAATGATGATGTTTACGGCTGAAACTTTAAATTATTCATAACTTCTTCACCGAGGGTCCGTTTGGATGAATCTTATATCGTTGGAAAGATAATTCAGTCATCTAAATAATGAAAGGTTGAAATCTAGTAAATTCCACATGAAATTTAATTTAGATCATTCTAAAAGCTAATGCTTAGACTTTTCATGAACGAAATTTATCTAAGAAGACGTCGGGGTGTTACAAGAAATCACCGAGAACTTTCACTAATTCATAAATTAAGGTATGTGTGATGTTCATCCATGGGCTATTTTCAACCATGGAGTCCTGATGATAGGCGGATTTACACGCCTATATCAATATATTTTTCCCGTATTTTAGCCTAGTTTTGAGAACAAATTATATATTTCATGCACTTTTAGTCCTTTTTCCTGTAAATGATCTAACGAACATGATTAGTAATGTTTCAGGTATAAATGATGCAGAATTCAGCATTTTATGGCTTACTTGACGCAAAAGAAAGCTCACGAAGGAAGGGAAGGGAGTTTACACGCCTAAGGACCAAAACTGCTGCATGGAAAATCTGTCCCGGGCTAAAACAGCAATTCTGAAGACTTTGGGGACATACAGACACAAAGCTGGATTTTGACAATGATACATTAACCTAGTACAATTAGGTTATGTATTTCATTATTTTATGTGGATTATGATAATGTTACCTTAACCTAGTACATTTGGGTTAAGGATTTCATTAGTCTAGTAAGATTTGGTTATTTATTTCATTAGCTTAGTAGGATTAGGATATGGGTATTATAAATACCCTATCATGCTAGAGATTTTAAATCATCTTCTACTCCTCTATTATTCTACACTACAAACAATTCTACAACTCTTCTAATCTTTCTATTAATTTTAGTTTTTCTATTCATCTATTCTTAATTTCCGCAACAAGAGAATCGTTACCTTGCTAAGGAATTCACGCCTCACACCTACCACTTACGCTACACGAAATTAATCAATCTTGTGGTATAACAACAATGTCAATCGTGATCTCCTTCGCATTCATGGGTAACTAAACTTCTCTGTTGGGGTTATGGAAGCCGAATGAGTTACTATCTATTGCTGTGAGTTTGTGAGTTCGAGGCACGTATATTGCTTATATCATTATTCTCTTCATCTTAATCTACATTCTTTGCGGTTGAAAACGCAAGAATACACCAGTCTAATATTTAACTTGTTCGAGAGAAAAGTTATTTTTCTGGAAAAGACATAATGTCAAGGTAGTAGGACACCCTTTCCTATTAAAAAGCTAGTGCCGTAACTGGACTAACCTCTTGGAGAATTCATACCGTTAGATACGCTTTAAGCTCGAGAGAGTTAAAGTGAAATAGTCCTTGTTTAGGTCGAGAGACGCTTGGATTTACCATCGACTACAATCCTCTATAAGCAATTGCATGACAGAATTCTACACACTCATAGCCAATAGAGACGTATACCTCAGAAGGTGGACATAACCCCAACGCTTCAATTCTCATTGTCTACAACCAACGTAACAATCTCTCTCTTTTTACTTTATTATTTTCAGCTTTTGTTTACATTACTTGCAAGACAAGAATCCCCCTTTCTTACGAGACTTGCACCAAAAGTTTAGTAATTTTACTTACTTGTTGGCAAAGCTATTCCCTGTGGGATCGACACCCAACCCAGGTTGGGTTCTATATTTGCTAACGACCGCTTTACACTCAAACGAGAGCTGTAGATTGAGCGTTATCAAAAATTGGCGTCGTTGCCGGGGAATACAAGTGTCAATTAAGTTCGTAATAATTACTAGACCCTTTGGTCAAAGATTCTCGTACTTTTACTTTTAGTTTTTGTTTTTGTCTACTGCAGGTTTTTATTTTAGTGCATGCCCCATACTCGAAGTTCTGGTCAACCGTTATTACCAATCAATCCTGAGCCACAACGCACTGGTAGAATGGAAGCACAAGCTGAAATCGCAAGGATGGCCGCTCAACAGGAACAAGCAAGATTGGTTGCCCTTGCCGCAACCCAGGTTCAACAGCAGAACATTGTTAACCCTACACGAGCACCAAATCCTGACGATGAGGATTTAGGTGATGTCGAGTTACTAAACCCTAGGCGTGATGCTGAAATCATAACACCTGCCAACAGAAGAGGTCGACAAGCTCGGTATAGACATGATCACTAACCTATGCAGCCAGCCTTCGATGATGATGATGATGATCTTGATGGTGCCGGAGCCACTGGAGCTATAATTCCACCACCATTAGCGCCCGGAGCCAAGTTCAACATCACAAGCACCATGATTCAGTTATTGCAACTCAAGGGATTATTTGGTGGACTAGCAGGCGATGATCCGAATATGCATCTCATCAACTTTATTTCTACATGCAAGTCTTTTGACAATCCTGGTGTTGGTCAGAATGCAATTCGATTACGTCTATTTCCATTGTCTCTGTCTGGGGAGGCAACACTATGGTTGAATGGGCTGACTCCTGATTCAATTACAAATTGGAGGCAATTGAGAGACGCTTTCCTTGAAAGATTCTTTCCGCCTTCCAAAAGGGCACAATTGAGAGATGAATTCAGCAACTTTCGTCAGCTTCCCACTGAAGCTCTTCATGAAACATGGGAGAGGTTCAAGACAAAGCTAGCGAGATGCCCAAACCATCACATGACTAATGTTCACCTCATGGAGATATTGTATAGAGCCTTGAATTCAATAACTAAGCCAGTGGTGGATAACGCAGCTGGAGGATCTTTTATGGACCTGACCTTTGGTCAAGCAAGCAATATGCTAGATCGCATGACGAAACAAAGTAGAGCTTGGCATACCAGCGATTCCGAGGTAGCAAGCCCCACTTTATCTATAGGCATGACTGCAGACCAAAGAAGAAGACAAGAAGAACGTGATCAAGATTTAGCGCACATGAAAACGCAAGTGGATCTTCTGACAAAGCATTTATTATCAGGGAAGACCAAAAAAGTGAAAGCTATGGCGCTAAAAGGAAGAGACGAATCTGATTCGAAAGAGGAGGCCAACTACGTGAACAATCAGGGGGGTTTCCGTGGGAATACCCAAGGAAACCAAGGTCGGAACTATTATGATAATTCTAGAAACAAGGACCAAGGTAGTTGGAGAAAAAACAATGAAAAGAGTGGTGTTTATGTTCCCCCTGGTAGACGTGATACCACCACATCTAATTCTGGAAGTATGGAAGACATGATGGCTAAATTATTGAAAGGAGTGGAAGCAACGAGCGCGGGAGTTACTGAGGTAATCAATGATTTTTCTTCCATGAAACAACTAGTTGATTCTCATTCCACTTCAATCAAGCAAATAGAGCAGCAACTGAGCCAACTTTCAACAACACTCAATCAAAGAAAGGCTGGCACTTTACCTAGCGATACTGTGCAAAACCCAAGGAATGATGGGTCATGCATGGCCATCACTACCAGAAGTGGTAAGGTTCTGTAACCTTCAGCAAAAGGCTAGCAAGTGGTTGACGAAGTTGCGGACATGGATGATAACGCAAAAGGAGAAGATGCCGCAACAACCAGTCCTGACGTCAAGGATGTCACGCCCAGTGACGTGCAGCCTGAAAAAATGGAAAAACGGAAGCAAGAGGAGAAGAAAGCCATGGAGAGAACACTTCCATACCCACCACCACCTTTTCCCCAAAGATTGAAGAAGGTGGCGGATGACACGAAGTTCAGCAAATTCATGACTATGTTAAAGCAGCTGACCATTAATGTTCCATTGGTGGAGGCACTTGAACAAATGCCTGGGTATGCGAAGTTTATGAAAGATCTTTTGACTAAGAAGAGGGAAGAAAGTTATGATCTGAAAGATGATGTGCATCATTGTAGTGCAATTGCTACCCGATCGATAGTTCAGAAGAAGGCCGACCCCGGAGCTTTCACTATTCCTTGCACCGTCGGATCTTTGAACTTTGCCAAAGCATTATGTGACCTAGGAGCCAGCATCAACTTGATGCCATTATCGATCTACAAGAAGTTGGGGTTAGGAGATCCTACACCAACTAACATGAGGCTTGTTATGGCAGATAGGTCGGTAAAACGACCGGTTGGTATTCTATGTGATGTCTTGGTAAAGGTTTCTTCATTTATCTTTCCAGCAGACTTTGTCATCTTGGATTGTGAAGAAGATTCAGAGGTTCCCATAATCTTGGGACACCCTTTCCTTGCTACAGGAAATGTGCTCATTGATTTGAGAGCTAATGAACTTTCATTCCGAATAAATGACGAAGTGGTTCAATTTGATGTTTGCAAATCAATGAAGCAACCCAAAGATCTGAGTGTATTTTCTGTGGATGATGTTGTCTTTGATGATGAGAAAGAACGATTTGAAGAAGAGAAAATTCTTGATGATCCTTTGGAGGTTTTGCTCATGAAAGGAGAGAATGAGGATGCTGAAATTTCTGAAGAAGCTATTTGTGCTCTATCGGGATTAGGGACATATCGCTATACTCCCAAGAAGCTGGATCTTGATCTCAAGAATCGACCCACACCACCAGCCAAGCCATCTATTGAAGAATCACCCACACTAGAATTGAAGGAGCTGCCAAGTCATTTGAAGTACGCATTCTTAGGAAGCGGAAACACACTTCCAGTCATAGTGGCAGCCGATTTGGGTGAGCAACAAGTTGCAGCTCTTATTTCAATCTTACGCAAGTATATTAGAGCCATTGGATGGACCATTGCGGATATTATTGGTATTCCACCTGGGATTTGCACACATAAAATTCAGCTTCAAGAAAAGTGCACACCCACCATTGAACATCAAAGGCGTTTAAACCCACCTATGCAAGAAGTGGTGAAGAAGGAGATTATCAAGTGGTTAGATGCAGGAGTTGTATATCTTATCTCTAATAGTACATGGGTAAGTCCTGTACAATGTGTTCCCAAGAAAGGATGAATGACGGTGGTCGTGAATGCAAAGAATGAGCTTATTCCACTCAGTCCCGTTACTGGATGGAGAGTATGCATGGACTACCGTAAGCTGAATTCTTGGACACTCAAGGATCACTTCCCCATGCCATTTATGGACCAAATGCTAGATAGATTAGTGGGGAAAGGATGGTTTTGCTTCTTGGATGGTTATTCAGGTTATAATCAGATTTGTATTGCCCCCGAAGACCAAGAGAAGACAACGTTTACATGCCCATATGGTACGTTTCCCTTCAAACGCATGCCATTCGGGTTGTGAAATGCCCCAACCACCTTTCAACGTTGTATGATGTCTATTTTCTCTGATATGGTTGAAGACACTTTGGAGGTATTTATGGATGACTTTTCAGTTGTCGGTGAGTCTTTTGAAGCATATTTGGCAAACCTGAGTATGGCATTGCAAAGATGTGTAGAGTTCAACCTTGTGCTGAATTGGGAGAAGTGCCACTTCATGGTAAAAGAAGGAATCGTTCTTGGGCACAAGATATCTGAAAGAGGAATAGAGGTTGATCGAGCAAAAATAGAGGTAATTGAGAAGCTACCGCCTCCAATTTCGGTGAAGGGAGTCCGCAGTTTTCTTGGCCATGCTGGTTTCTATCGTAGATTCATCAAAGACTTTTCAAAAATTTCTAGTCCATTGTGCAAACTATTGGAGAAAGATGCAAAGTTTGACTTTAATGACAATTTCTTAAAGGCATTTGAATGCCTTAAAGGAAAACTCATTGAAGCCCCTATCATGGTAGCACCAGATTGGACGCTCCCGTTTGAGGTCATGTGTGATGCTAGTGGTGTAGCCGTTGGTGCTGTTCTTGGACAAAGAAAGGAGAAATTATTTCATCCTATCTACTATGCGAGTAAGGTCCTAAATGAATCCCAAAGGAACTACACTATTACTGAACAAGAGCTCCTAGCGGTTGTATATGCGTTGGAGAAGTTTCGTGCCTATCTATTGGGTACCAATGTGATCGTCCATACAGACCATGCAGCTCTTAAGTATCTAATGACAAAGAAGGATGCCAAACCAAGGTTGATTCGATGGGTACTGCTACTGCAAGAGTTTGATTTCGAAGTCAAAGATAGAAGAGGTTGCGAGAACCAAATGGCTGATTACCTATCTAGACTTGAGAATGAACATGTGGCGCAACCTGAGATTCAGATTGATGATGCATTCCCTGACGAGGAGATATTAGCGACAAAAATAGAGAAAGTACCATGGTATGCCAACTTTGCAAATTTCGTAGAGAGTAATGTGATACCTGCCAACTTATCTTACCACCAAAGGAGGAAGTTTATGCATGACGTTCAGCACTACTATTGGGATGAACCTTATTTGTTTCGAAGATGCACGGATGGGATCATTCGACGATGTATATCCCATGAAGAAGTACCTATTATATTGGAAGCATGCCACACTTCGCAAGTTGGAGGACATCATGCAGGGAATCAAACGGCAAGAAAAGTATTGCAAAGTGGTTATTATTGGCCTTCGATATTCAGAGACGCATACGACTATGTGAGAAGGTGTGACCAATGCCAACGTCAAGGTGCTATTTCAAAACACCATGAAATGCCTATGTCCAAAATTCTGGAGGTAGAACTTTTTGATGTGTGGGGTATTGACTTCATGGGTCCATTCGTGAATTCGTTTGGAATGAAGTACATCTTGGTTGCTGTGGATTATGTTTCGAAATGGGTTGAAGCCGTAGCATTGGCCGACAACGAAGGAAAGCGTGTTGTAGCGTTCTTAAAGAAGAATATCTTCTCTCGCTTTGGGGTACCTCGTACTATCATAAGCGATGGAGGATCTCACTTTTGCAACAAGCTATTCAAATTTGTATTGTCCAAGTATGGTGTCAAGCAACACAAGGTAGCTACGCCTTATCATCCCCAAACTAGTGGACAAGTAGAGGTTTCCAATCGCGAGATTAAGCAAATCCTTGCAAAAATGGTTAATGCAAATAGGAAGGATTGGTCTCGAAAGCTAGATGATGCACTATGGGCATATAGGACTGCATTCAAGACACCCATTGGCATGTCTCCTTATCAACTAGTTTATGGGAAGGCTTGTCGTCTACCCATCGAGCTTGAATACAAGGCATTGTGGGCATTAAAGCACTTGAATCTGAATTGGGATGATGTGAAGAATCTGAGGTTGGAGCAGCTGAACGAATTAGATGAGTTCCGTCTCCATGCATATGAAAGATCGGATTTATACAAGGAGCGGATGAAGAAGTATCATGATCAGCGGATTGTTCGACGAATCTTCCAAAAGGGTGATATGGTACTACTCTTCAACTCCAGATTTAAGCTCTTCCCAGGTAAGTTAAAATCTAAGTGGTCTGGTCCATTTAAAGTTATCCAAGTCTACTCATCTGGAGTAGTCGAATTGGAAGGCAATAAGGGTGTTGTCTTCAAAGTGAATGGCCAACGTGTTAAGCCGTATATCGGTCCTCTTGACTCGATGAATGACATGGCCATCACTTATCTCGACGAAGTCTAAGTACTCGAGATTACTACGTCAAGCCACGACAATAAATAAGGCGCTAGATGGGAGGCAACCCATCATTTATCACTTATCGTTTATCGTTTTTCATTTTTCATTTCGTTCTAGTATGTGTTTTGCTTTTGATAAATAAAAATCCTAAAATAAGAGTCGTGCCACGACCAAAACTAAGGTGCTTGGTGGGAGGCAACCCATCGTACTAATCGTTTTCATTTGTTTGAGCGAATATAGGTGCAAGAAGTAGTCAACGAGGAGATTGATTTCAATTGACGATTTGGACGCATTGTATGGTAAAGTTGGTAAATTAGGAAGGGTGATGCATAAGGCTATGGATTGAGCCTTTCCCACGCCAAAATAGGCTTCAAGGAAGGCTAGGCCTTGGTAAAACTAGGCCACGAACGATGCCAAACCTATCCTATAGCCTAAGGTCTCGGAATCTAGTGTGATATACACTATGCGCCGCCTATTCCTAGGTATGCTTTTGACTATGCGCCACCTATGCTATGGCATTTGGTCTCAGTATCTCATATTCCATAGACTATGCGGCGCATATGTCCCATTATCCCATAGACAATGCGCCGCATATGTCTACAAATGCCATAGACTATGCGGCGCATATGTCCCATTATGCCATAGACAATGCGCCGCATATGTAGGATTTTTGTCTCCAAAACCGATTGTAAATGGGTCATAACCCGACCCATACTCTTCCAATATAAAGGGGACTTAGTTTTATAACACAACCACAATAGAAAATACCGTAAAGGCGCCGCATACTCTTTCAAATCTTCTAAAAAATTTCCTCTTTTGCTCTTCCAATTCACAAAACCATCTCCACAAGTTTCAAGCAAGTAAGTACTCTCTTATTCTACATTTATTTCTCGTAAGTACTATGTTGCTATGGCTATTATTAATTGCTAAAGATTGTTGGTGATGTTCATGTGTTTGGATTGTTGTTGCAAAATCATGTGAGTAAACATATACGTAGGAATATCTTGACTTGTTTCCGACTTGAATTTGGTTTCAATAGCATTATTATGATATTTGCAGAATTGCTATGGCTATGAATATTACTTAAGATTGTTGTTTGGATACTTACATGTTAGACTATCCCGGTCATAGGGATAAGACTTATAGTGCCTACCGACTTAGGAGGTTGTGATTGTTGTAAGAATAACGATTCAAGGTGGTAACCCCTATGTAGTAGCGTTGCTATACCTACCATGAAAGTAGTCCAATGGCTGCAAGTAAGCGATGCATTGCTGATTTTCTTGTCGGAATACAATCCTAAAACGTATCTCGATGAAATCTGAGTAAATCGACTACTTTCACCTCACTGATTTGTGTTAATAAAACTAAGTGTGGGGTGGTACCCCTAATGCTTGCTTATAGATTGTATCAAGTGAGACTGTGCTGCAACTAACACTATTTCTAGTCTTAGGTACAATGGCACCTAAAGCGAGGCAAGGCAAGGAGAAGGCGACCACTTCCCAAAAGAGCAAGAAGAGAAGTCGAAAAGACCAAGGAGAATCATCCTCAGCACAACTACCACGCAGAATGTTCGGAATAAAATGGGTTCTTGAGGAAGAAGCCAAAGCATGGTACAGCAGCAACAAAGAAAGAAAATATGTGCACGTCGACTTGATCAACAAGGATACCTTAGCAAAGAAGGAGCCGCGTATGTTGGCAAAAATAATGGCTTTGAAGTTGGATTTCATCTTCCAAGACATGGGAGAGTGTAATCTTGATCTAACAAGAGAGTTTTATGCCAACTGGTCGCCAAACACAACAGGCAATGAAGTCAAAATTCGGGGCCAGGTGTTACAGCTCACCACGGACTGGATCAACTCTTTTCTGGGCTTACCTTCGATCGACACAGCACCATTCAAAGAGCTGTACAGCAGGCCTCCTTATAGAGCAATACGACACACTCTTTGTGGAAGCATATCAATGGCAAGGTGGGGCAGACATAAAGAAACCGGCCGACACAACACCTTCCCCTATGCTCCACTAAATAGGGAAGCAAGAATCTGGATGCGCATTGTCAACTCATGTCTTATTCCTGGGACTCAATACACCAAGATATCGAGAGATAGAGTGTGTTTGGTCTATGCTTTGATGACGAATGTCCCTATCAACTTTGGGGAAATCATTCGATCTACCATGAGGAAGGCCAGACTCCACAAAAGGTCCCATTTCACATTTGGCAATTTGTTGACAGCAATCATGCGGAAGGAGGATATCGAAGAGAAAGCAGCTGATCATAAACTCCCACACAATCCGAAGAAGGTTGACCTCACAAAGGTCAAAGATGTTGAATCAACACATGGCATAAACCTTACTATGGCAGAGAGACATGCTCGGGATGAGAGTTTCTCCTGCCATATGTACGGCATGATGAGGTTTACAATAATGAGCGGAGGTCGTGTTCCAACTGCTGCAGAGCTCCAACAGCTGGACCATGACTATCCCATGAACATGCATGCACGGGAGATGTGTGGAGTGGGTGTATACTTTGAGGATCCTCTAGATGATGATGTGCCGACTGATGAAGATCGACGCTTGCTAGACTCTGACGAGGAGGAGAACTCTGACGATGACTCTTATGATGATTCCGACGAAGGGGGTATGACCCCCGACAATGAGGAAGAGTCCGACTAACCAGGTTCCTCGTTTTTATTTTCCACTGAGGGCAGTGTCCCGTTTAAGTGTGGGGTGGCGGTATCGTATGCTATACTTCTCTATCGCATCTATGTTTGCTTGCTTTGTTTTTGTTTCGTATTTTTTAGTAGTAAATTTTTTCTAGCTTCGCATGAAATTATTTTGATAGGCAGCATGAGATTATAACAAGAGTAAGTGCTACAATTGTGACTATTGAGACGTTTAGGCTCTAGTTGTGACTCATTATGTGATATTGTGTGGCTCAATTCCTTCACTTGTTGGGTCGAGAGTCTATATTACTTCCAAGCAAGTCGACCATGTGCCTTGTGTGTGTGAGACAATCGTATATTCTATGTGTGTAGCTGATGCTAAAACTTGCCTGGTATGTATGCAAAGCAAAAATAAAGAGTGTAAGTTTAGGATATGATTTAGGCATTTCTTTGGCAACCTATATTTATTTACCTTCAGTTTTACCTACCCATGGACATCATCCTAGTTAAACCCTTTTGAGCCTTTAGCCTATTTCTTTGACAACCTTGTATGTAAGCCTAATCCATTTCCTTCAAGGCCGTAATTTGATCCAAACTCCTAAGTGCTTTAAAGTGAAAAAAGTCATGTGACAACATAAGAGGAAAGTGGGTGAGTATCATGCTATAAATTGTAATGGTGCTTGAATGTGTTATGAAAAAAAAAAGTGTTATCATAAGAGGTATGTTGTGAAAAGAAAAAGGAAAAGAAAGCTGAAAAGCGAGTTGTGCTTAAAATTGAAAAACAAAAGAGGAGAACAAGGGTGGTATAACAAAAGAAAGAAGAAAGGTTGAAAGAAAAAAGTATCAATAATACAAAGTGATGTATTAAAGCGCTTAGGAACGTAGTCACTATTCCTGGCCAAAATAGTCTTACCCGTCCCTTAGCCTACATTACAACCATCAAAAGACCTACTTGATCCTAATCTTAGCATTCTGACATTTAGTAGAGTATTACATTAAGGGCAAGCCTATGGTCATCAGTTGCTACATATGAATTCTTTGTGAGAGTGAGAGCAAGGACATTTTGATACCCATGTTTGAAAAATATGCTATATTTGTGAGTAATTATGGGTACTATATGGTGAGACACACATGGTTGATGAGTTTTGGATAGTTGTATATGATTCTATGCACTTTAACGTTTGTATGCGAGTTGATCACCATCACGAGTTTATACTTGAGGTTAAATTGTTTCTACTTATAATCGGAAAGCTACTCTTGGTTGATAATCGTTGTGCCTGTCTTAATAAATGTTTTGTGTTGTTGCTGTAAAAACCTTAAGTTGATGCTTAGAAGGACATGATATGTTGTTCGAGGACGAACAAAGCTCTAAGTGTGGGGTGTTGATGATAGGCGGATTTACACGCCTATATCAATATATTTTGCCCATATTTTAGCCTAGTTTTGAGAACAAATTATATATTTCATACACTTTTAGTCCTTTTTCCTGTAAATGAGCTAACGAACATAATTAGTAAAGTTTCAGGTATAAATGATGCAGAATTCAGCATTTTATGGCTTACTTGACGCAAAAGAAAGCTCACGAAGGAAGGGAAGGGAGTTTACACGCCTAAGGACCAAAACTGCTGCATGGAAAATTTGTCCCGGGCTAAAACAGCAATTCTGAAGACTTTGGGGACTTACAGACACAAAGCTGGATTTTGACAATGATACATTAACCTAGTACAATTAGGTTATGTATTTCATTATTTTATGTGAATTATGATAATGTTACCTTAACCTAGTACATTTGGGTTAAGGATTTCATTAGTCTAGTAGGATTTGGTTATTTATTTCATTAGCTTAGTAGGATTAGGATATGGGTATTATAAATACCCTATCATGCTAGAGATTTTAAATCATCTTCTACTCCTCTATTATTCTACACTACAAACAATTCTACAACTCTTCTAATCTTTCTATTAATTCTAGTTTTTCTATTCATCTATTCTTAATTTCCACAACAAGAGAATCGTTACCTTGCTAAGGAATTCACGCCTCACACCTACCACTTACGCTACACGAAATTAATCAATCTTGTGGTATAACAACAATGTCAATCGTGATCTCCTTCGCATTCATGGGTAACTAAACTTCTCTGTTGGGGTTATGGAAGCGAATGAGTTACTATCTATTGCTGTGAGTTTGTGAGTTCGAGGCACGTATATTGCTTATATCATTATTCTCTTCATCTTAATCTACATTCTTTGCGGTTGCAAACGCAAGAATACGCCAGTCTAATATTTAACTTGTTCGAGAGAAAAGTTATTTGTCTGGAAAAGAGATAATGTCAATGTAGTAGGACACCCTTTCCTATTAAAAAGCTAGTTCCGTAACTGGACTAACCTCTTGGAGAATTCGTACCGTTAGATACGCTTTAAGCTCGAGAGAGTTAAAGTGAAATAGTCCTTGTTTAGGTCGAGAGACGCTTGGATTTACCATCGACTACAATCCTCTATAAGCAATTGCATGACAGAATTCTACACACTCATAGCCAATAGAGACGTATACCTCAGAAGGTGGACATAACCCCAACGCTTCAATTCTCATTGTCTACAACCAACGTAACAATCTCTCTTTTTACTTTATTATTTTCAGCTTTTGTTTACATTACTTGCAAGACAAGAATCCCCCCTTCTTACGAGACTTGCACCAAAAGTTTAGTAATTTTACTTACTTGTTGGCCAAGCTATTCCCTGTGGGATCGACACCCAACCCAGGTTGGGTTCTATATTTGCTAACAACCGCTTTACACTCAAACGAGAGCTGTAGATTGAGCGTTATCAAGTCCAAGAACCTATTTTCAAGTTAGATCCATGATTTTTACATGATATTATGAGTTATCTTCATGAAGTTATTAATAATTTTCATTACAAATCATGTTTACCATGTGTTTTCATTGGAAATTATCCTTGACACGTTTGAATGATGATGTTAGCATGTTAAATTCTAAATCCATTACTTTAATATTTCAATTATATTAGTATCACATGTTTTAACTATTCTCATGCTTAAGCTTAAAATTTCAAGTGTTCAATGAAATACCTAAATGATTGAGTTTTGAAAAACGACTACTTATGATGTTCTTGGATATTTAATATATTCTTATTTTTATTGTTATCGAGTCCTGGGGGCTATGAATTCCCAAAATTTAGCTGATTACCTAGTTTTCATTATCTACAAAATAATTTTAGTTATACCATGACCAATACTATTCAGTCAGTTACTAGGGTCAGTTGTAAGTTTAATTAAGCTTAGTTCAGTCCAGTAATTTGTGTCTTTAAGTTGGGAGTAAAAACTTAGCACCGAGTGAACGTATGGATGATATCTCCCCTGTCAGTGGGCATGAGGCACTTGTCTCCCCCATCAGTAGGCACGAGATGTTAGTAGCAGTCCCTAGGTTCCAGACCTATGATGCCACCATAGACTTTAGGGGGTCCCCCATCAGTTAGGAATGATACCCTCGTCCTTTGTGATATCAAATTAGTAGATCAACAGACCCAATGTTAGTACCCGTGCACGGTACTGACATTCTTCCAGCTGGGGTTACAGGTTTGAACCTGATAGTACATTGGGGTATGTTGGTTATAGCTAGCTCCCACAGTCCCAGTTTAGTATTTAATACATAATTCAGTTTCAATTTTTCTAGACAGTAGCATATAATTATCAGTTATTCAGTATCAGTATTTTAGTACTTCAGCTTACAGACTATATAGAATCATATTTTATACTTGGTCATACATTTCTAGATTCTACACCTTATATGCATTCATACTCAGTTATGTTATGCCATCCAGTCAGTTATTATCTCATGCATATAACTCATGCTTTTTTAGCCTAATATCATCTCATATACCAGTACATTCAAATTACTAATTGCATACTTGTTTTCTGCACTATGATATCTTATATCATAGGTTCAGGCTCCAGTTTCTAATCGTACTTAGACCTTCTAGTGCATCAGTAGTAGTAGTAGTGGTGAGTTCTCATATATCAAGAACCGTTTATGTTTATTTCAGTCTTTCAGCTCAATAGTCGGCCGGAGTTAGTTGGGGGCATATTCGCTCAACTCCTCGATCAGTTAGAGGTTTTTTAGACTATTTCAGATAGTTAGTCAATTTATCAGTTGTTATTATTAGTCTTTTCGGTATTATTTCTAGTCACTTTCAGAATTATAATTTCAATCAAGTGTTTTAGTATTTAAAACCTTATGGCATTTTCAGTTAAATTTTGCACATGTTATTTTCTTATTTATTTTATTAAGTTCTCACAGCAGGTACCCACTCATGGGTTAGCTTGTGGTCTCTCGGGACTATAACCACCATGTGGAATCCAAGGTGAATTTTTGGGGCATTAAAAACTTGGTAGCAGATCCAAAGGTTTTAAAGTGTCCTAGGGAGTCTAAAATCTGCATTGAGTAGAGTCATGTGCATAGGTGTAAAGCGCAACACACTTATGGGAAGGAGGTTACAAGACGTTTTAGGAAAAGTTTCCCTTCTTTCAGTATTCATGTCATGTGAATGAGTTTGGTCTCTATTTAAAATCTCTTCTAATTTGATCTTCCTTTTGTTTATAGAACATGCCTCCCAGAAAGAATAACAGAAGAAGAAATGGGAATTAACATGCACCTCCGCCCGTTTAAGAAGATCTCCTAAATGAGCATGTCTCTCATGCCAAGTTTAGAGCTAATATCACTACTCTAGCTCACTCTGTAGTAGCTCAAAATAATCAATAGGCTTCTATCCCAACTAATATAGTGGCCACAACTAGGATTCGGGACTTCACCCGAATGAGTCCTCATTTGTTTTTGGGATCCAAGTCTGATAAGGATCTGTAGGAGTTCCTTGACATGGTTTAGAAGGTGACAGACATTATGGGCGTGACTTCTAGTGAGAGTGAAAATTTGGCTACTTACCAGTTGTAGGATGTAGCTCACACCTGGTATAAGCAGTTGAAGAAGGATAGAGGTGCAGATGCAGGGCCTGTAGAGTGGGAGAAATTTACTACTACCTTTTTAGATAGATTCTTCCATTTGGAGTTGTGGGAAGATAAGGTACTGGAGTTTATTAATTTAAAGTAGCGTAGTATGTGTGCAAAATAGTATTCTCTTAAGTTTACTCAGTTAACGAGGTATGCTCTTCATGTGGTGTCTGATAACAGGTCTAGAATGAGTAAGTTTGTATCTGGTGTATCTAATAGTGTGGTCAAAAAATATAGGACCGTAATATTAATTAAGGATATGTACTTGTCTAGGCTTATGGTCCATGCTCAGCAGATTGAGGTGGAGAAGGTTAAGAAGAAAGAAAGAGAGAATAAAAAGGCTAGGACAAGTAGTTTCAACTTTGCTCAGCCAAGATCAGAGGGTGGTAAACGTCCTCAATTCCGTCAGAGATCTTTTTCCCCAGCTCCATCTTTTAATAGTGTCCCAATGACAGGGTTCAAAAATGGTAATCAAGATAAGGTTCCAGGCTCTAAGACTTAAGGTAATGTGAACAGTGGTTGGACTAATCCACTTTGCCAGAAGTGTGGTAGAAATTATCTAGGTATGTTTAGGGCTAACAGTGATGTGTGTTTTGGATGTGGCAAGCTAGGCCACAAGATGAGGGAGTGTCCGACAGGTATGTGGAAAGGTAGGAATGATCGCCAATAGGGTCATGCTAACTCTTCAACATCACCAGCAGATCGTCCAACTCAGAAAGCCTCTACTTCCAGTGCCACCAGCAATCAATGCTAGAACAAATTGTATGCCCTCCAATCCTATCAATATTAAGAAATTTCTCATGATATGGTTATGGGTACGTTATAGGTCTTTCATTTATATGTTTATGCTTTTTAGATATCGGGGCTTCACTCTCTTTTGGAACCCTTTATATAGCTGTCAACTTCGGAGTCAGTCCCGAAACCTTAGCAGAACCCTTCTCAGTTTCTACCCTAGTAGGCTGTGTCTATTGTAGCTAAGAAGGTAACAAGAATTATACAGTCATAATATCCCAGAAAGTCACTTCAATTTATCTTGTGGATTTAGAGATGACTAATTTTGATGTCATTCTCTGCATGGATTGGCTCCACTCATGCTATACTTCAATAATTCAAAGCTTAGAGGTCAGCTTTTTTTGTACCTTAGAGAGAGAAAAATAATATCCAAAGGGTGTTTATAACATCTTTTTTGAATTTAAGACTCTAATTCTGAGACTCCCAATCTCGAGTCAGTTTCAATAGTGAGGGAATTTCCATATGTTTTCCCTGAGGATCTTCCCAGAGTTCCTATTGAAAAGGAAATTGACTTTTAAATATACCTTCTTCCAGATACCCAGCCTATCTCTATTTCACCCTATAGAATGGCTCCAGCCAATCTTAAGGAATTGAATGAAGAATTTAAAGATATCCTAGATAAGGGATTCATTAGGCCCAATGTTTCCCCATGGGGCGATCCAATCCTTTTTGTGCGAAAGAAAGACGATTCCCTCAGAATGTGCATCGATTACCGTCAGTTGAACAAAGTCACCATCAATAATAAGTACCCACTCCCCAGAATTGATGACTTGTTTGACCAACTTTAGGGTGCCAGTTACTTCTCTAAGATAGACCTTATATTCGTCTATCATCAGCTCAGAGTCGGAGAGTGTGATATTCTAAAAACAATTTCCAAAACCCGATATGGTCAGTTTGAATTTCTAGTCCTATCCTTTAGACTAACGAATTCCCTAACATCTTTCATGGAATTGATGAATCAAGTTTTCAAGTATTACTTAGACATGTTCATTATATTATTCATTGATGATATTCTTATCTATTCCTGTAGTGAAAATGATCATGCAGACCACCTCAGAATGGTATTGTAGACTCTTAGAGCCTATCGGTTGCTCGCCAAATTCAGAAATTGTGAATTTTGGCTAATATCAATATATTTCCTTGGCCATTTTGTTTTTAGTGATGCCATTATAATTGACACTCAAAAGACTAAAGCGGTGAGAAACTGGCCCAGACCCATCTCTTTGTCAGATATCAGGAGTTTCTTGGGTTAGCCGTTTTATACAGAATATTGAAAGGTTTTCATCTATTGTGTCCCCTATGAAAAAATTGACCTAGAAGAAATTCAAGTTTCAGTGTTATGATTCTTGTGAGAAGAGTTTTCAGGAGTTGAAGACGACTCACCTCAGCCCCTGTTTTGACGTTGCTAGTAGGTTCAGATGGGTTTATTATTTATTGTGATGCTATCAGAGTTTGTCTTGGTTATGTGTTGATGCAGATAGGTAAGGTCATAGCTTATGCCTCTAGATAGCTTAATCCCCATAAAAATAATTATCCTACCCATGATCTTGAGTTAGCAGTTGTTGTGTTTGCATTGAAAATTTAGAGGCACTATCTCTATGGGGTATATGTTGATGTCTTCATGGATCACAAAATCTTGAAATATGTTTTTTTGCAAAAGGATCTAAATCTTCATTAGAGAAGGTGGTTGGAATTATTGAGAGACTATGATATGAGTGTTTTGTATCACCCGACAAAGGCCAATGTAGTGGAAGATTCCCTTAGTAGACTATTTATGGGTAGATTTGCTCATGTTGAGAATGATAAGAAGAAGTTAGTCAGAGAGGTTTATCAGCTTGCTAGACTAGGTATTCATTTGGTTGATCCAGCTGAGGGTAGTGTATGGATTCCGAATAGTTTGGAATCTTCTTTGGTTGATAAATTGAAAGAACAACAAGATAGGGATCCCAATATAGTTAAATTGAAGGATTCAGTCAAAGATCATAAAGTAAAGGTTTTCTCCCAAAGAGGAGAAGACGTATTGCGATGTTAGGGTAGGCTGTGTGTGTCGTGTGTTGATGGGTTGAGATAATGGATTTTAGCAAAAGAACATGGTGGGCGTTACTTTATTCACCCAGGGGCCACTAAGATGTATCGTTATTTGCGAGAGATCTGTTGGTGGAGTGGTATGAAAAGGGATATTACAGAGTTTGTAGCTAAGTGATCTAATTGTCAGCAGGTGAAGGTTGAGCACCAATGTCTAGTAGAACTATACAGGAGTTCAGCCTCCCAACTTGGAAGTGGGAAGAGGTGAACATGGATTTTGTGATAGGGTTGCCACGTACGCATCATCATCATGAGTCGATATGGTTTATTGTAGAAAGAATGACCAAGTCAGCTCATTTCTTGCCATTTCATACTTTTTATTCAGCTGAGGACTATTCCAATCTTTATCTCATAGAGTTGGTTAGGTTGTATGGATCCCCATTGTCTATTATCTCAGATAGAGGTACTCAATTTACCTTTTACTTTTAGAAGGTATTTCAAAAGGGTCTTGGTACCCATGTTCGTCTCAATACAACCTTTCACCCTCATATAGATGGCTAGGCAATGAAGTCCATTCAAACCTTGAGGACATGTTGAGAGTGTGTTATCAACTTTAAGAGTAGTTGGGATGATCACTTGCCTTTGATCGAGTTTTCCTACAATAAAAGTTATCATTCTAGTATTCAGATGGATCCGTATGAGGCTCTCTATAAGAAGAGATGTAGATCTCCCATTAGTTGGTTAGAGGTGGGTAAGACTGTATTGATTGAGCCTATTTTAGTGTTTGATGCATTAGATAAAGTTTAGTTGATCCGGGAGAGGCTTAAGACAACCCAAAGCCATCAGAAATCCTATGCAGATGTGAGGAGAAGATATTTTTAGTTTGAGATTGGCGACTTAGTCTATTTGAAAATCTCTCCTATGAAGGGAGTGAAGAGATTTGGCAAGAAGGGGAAACTTAGTCACCGATATATTGTCCCTTACTGGATCTTGAATCATCATGGAAAGGCAGCGTATAAGCTTGAATTGCTCATAAATTTGGCATCCATCCACCAGTATTCCATGTTTCTTTTTTAAAAAAGTGTATTGGTGATCCAGCTATAGTTGTTCCTTCAGGAAGTACAGATGTTTAGGATAGCCTTTCTTATGAACAAATCCCAGTCGAGATCCTAAATCATCAGATTTGTAGACTAAGGAACAAAGAAGTTTCCTTGATCAAAGTTCTTTGGCGGAACCAGTCTGTTGAGGGAGATACTTGGGAAGAAGAAGTAGACATGAAAACCAAGTACTCTCATCTCTTCTCTGCAAACTCAGACTCAGCTTAAGGTAATAGGTCTCCTTAAATTTTCTCTTTTAATTCTCAATTCCAGCCATGTAATCATCTTTATGTCATTACATACATTCACGTATTAGCTCAGTTATATATCATGTTCCAAACTTAGTCGTGTATTCATATTCAACATGTACTCTCTGTACCTCACTATTCTCAATTTAATTAGTCTTATTCGAAGACGATATTTCCAAGGGGGAGATATTGTAAGACCCCATAAGATCCTAGCTCATTTCATCTTATTATTGCAGGTTAAAGGGGTCCAAGATTTAGAAAATTTAACTAAATATTAAGGCTTAGTCTTCTCCAAAGCCCCTTAAACTTTGATGATTTTATTTTTGATCTTCTTGACCTCGAAATGTTTATTTCTAAGTTGATTTATGATTGAGGTTGTCGATAGATCATCTCGGGTGAGTTTTGTATTTTTGGATGAGGTTTGAGACCTGTTTGGATGGTCAAATCAGTAAGGCTCCACGATATGGCTGCGACACATTGATTATCGCATCAGTAGGGGCTCCGCAGCTTTCCACATATCACATCGACAGAGCTCCACGACATGGGGCATTTCTCGTCGGTTTGTCCGGTTCAATTTAATAAGTGTCAGGTCAAAAAGGGTATTTGGTCATTTTCCTCACCCTAATCTAGCCATAAAATAGGATTTAAGGTCCCAAAAGCATTATTTGTCATCTTTTACACAAAATTCTCTGAAAAGAAATTAATTCTCTCTCAAGAACAAACCTTAGCCTCTTCAAAATTCAATATCATGCTTCAATAAATCACCAAAAACTTTCACTAATACATCAATTAAGTTATGTGTGATGTTCATCCATGGGCCCTTTTCACCCATGGAATCCAAGAATCCATTTTCAAGTTAAAGCCATGATTTTTACATGTTATTATGAGTTATATTTATAAAGCAATTGTGAATTTTGATTACAAATCATGTTTACCATGTGTTTTCGTTAGAAATTGTCCTTGACACGTTTGAATATGATGCTCGCATGTTAAACCCTAAATCCATGATTTTAGTATTTCAATTATGTTGGTATCACATGTGTTAACTATTCTCATCCTTTAGCCTATAAATTTCAAGTGTTTGGTGAAATGCCTAAATGATTAGGTTTTGAACAATGACTACTTATGATGTTTTCAAAGCTTCAATATGTTCCTACAGTTATGGTTATCGAGTCCTGGGGGTTATGAATACCAAAAATTTAGCTGATTACCTAGTTTTCATTATCAACACAAAGATTTTAGTTATACCATGAGCAATAACATTCAGTTAGTTACTAGGATTAGTTGTGAGTTTAATTAAGGTTAGTTCAGTACAATAATTAGTGTCTTTCAGTTAGGAGTAAAAACATAGCACTAAGTAAATATACAGATGGCGTCTTCCCTGTCAGTTATCATGAGGCACTTATCTCCCCATCAGTAGGAATGAGACGTTAGTAGCAGTCCCTAGGTTCTAGACCTATGATGCCACTGTAGACTTTGAGGGGTCCCCCCTAGTTAGGCATGACACCTTCGTCCTTCGAGATATCAAATTAGTGGATAGACATAGCCAATGTTAGTACTCGTGGCATGGTACTAACACCCTTCCAGCTGGGTTACATGTAAGACCCTGATAGTACATTGGGGCATGTCGGTTATAGCTAGCCCCTACAGTCTCAGTTCAGTATCTAGTACAGATTTTAGTTTTTAGTTTTCTTGACCATACCATATAGTTATCAGTTATTCAGTAAAAGTATTTCACTACATTAGTTTACAGACTACATCAGAATCATGTTTTATGCTTGGTCATGCATTCTAAGATTTTACAGCTTTTATGCATTCACACTCTGTTATCTCATGCTATTCAGTCATTTATTATCTCATGCATTTAACCCATCCTTTTTAGCCTAACCTTATCTCATATACCAGTACATTTAAAGTATTGATTGCATACTCGTTTCTTGAACTATGATGTTTTATATCATAGGTTCAGATGCTTGGGTTCCCGATCGTACTTAGACCTTCTAGCACATCTGCAGTGGTGGCAGTGGTGAGTCCTAATATACTGAGAACCATTTATGTTTATTTCAATCTTTCACCTCAATAGGTGATCGTATTTAGTTAGGGGTTTGTCTCATTAACTCCCTAGTTAGTTAGAGGTTTTTCGGACTATTTTAGAAGTTAGTCAATTTATCCGTTGTTATTATTAGTCTTCTTAGTATTGTTTTCAAACTCTTTCATAACTATGATTTTAATCAAGTGTTTCAGTATTTAAAACCTTATGACATTTTCAATTAAATTTTGGAGATGTTATTTGATGTTGGGTGTATCTATGCATTCTAGCATCACTATTCTAGCCTTTTTAGCCTTATTTTGTTGATGATTCATGTGATATATGGGATAAAAATATGATAAATGTGTATCATAGTGTTAAATCATGTGTTTATGATGTTAAGAGTGAGTTCTAAACAACTTTGTACCTAAAAGATTCATTTAGAGTTCAAACCGGAAAACTAGTTTTACTAGCTTGAGCTAGGTGCTTGTCTAGTTGATTTCGGTGGATTCTATTGTCTTTAAAGTGTTCCAAATTGTTTTCATGTGCAATTATATGTGAAACAACTTGTTTATAATTCTTAAGGGTCAATTGGATCAAGCTAAGGGTCAAAACAATGTGTTAAAGATCAAAGTGAAATTAGCCTATGCTTAGCCCATGTTTCTAGTTTATCGTGTTAGATGTTGTGTTATTTTTAGCTTTAAATTATTTTGTTTAATTCTATATGACGCTTTTTTAATGGATTATGATGATATATGAAGGATATACAAGATTAAAATCAAGTGGGAACAACTCAAAAAGGATCGGAATGGATCAACAAACGCACAATACGTAGATTGATGCATATTTGGACCCATGGAATGTCTTGGGAACGTGTCTCCAGTAGGAGTGGCCAATGGACGCATAAAAAATGTCAACGTATTAAGAAGATGCCCTAATTATTAACCATCTAGCGCGTGGTACTTCTAAAGGCGATTAGTCCGCAATGCGGGCTCATTTCGGTGTTCTCCTGTAGTGGATCTCTACCCAGGGCACCTCCCCACCTAGTCTGGGGCTCAATAACTAAAGTTTTTCTTGTTCAACACAGAAAGGGCTTGCTCTTATACTATAAATACATGTTATATCACATTTTTACATACTTTTGGACATCTTTGGACGTCTTTGGACAAGATGAGGTTGATCTACACATTATTTAGGTTTTATCATTCTTTAATTTAGTTTCTTTCATGGTTTGTATCATCAATCCATAGGATTGTATAATTAATATTTCCAATAAAGGCTAAAACTCCCTTTCTGTGATTAAGGCCAATATCATGATTATTTTATTTTGAATTAAGTTTGTTGATTTGCTTATCATTATTGGGTACTTGTTTATTCTTATTTTAACAATTTTAAGGATTATCTACCTTTAGAATACATCAATTGTCAACCTTGTGATCTCGGGAGAGGGAATATGGAGATAGAACAAGGGAATAAGGAAAGTAGGGTTCTTGTTTCTTTATAAAATAAGAGACTTGAATTAGCATCTAGGATAGGGATATACTTAGTTGCTTTACTTGATTCACACCAAGGAAGATAACTTAAATAACCTAATTGGATCATTACATCCCCGCTCAATGATGTAGTTGTAAGGTTCAACTTTGGTAAAATATTAGAGGTTGGGAAACCATAATAGTGCAATTAACCCTATGAATCAACAACCATGATAAGAAATTTAATGAATGCATTTAAATAAAGTAGTATGATTGATCGTAAGACTTAACCCTGGATCTCTATCTTTGATTTTCCAAAGTCATTTACTTTTTCACATTTGTTTAGCTTATATTTTAGTTTACATTCTAATATTCTATTTTCTACTTTCCTCAATTGGTTAAACAAGAATTAGATAGGCGGCGAATGCAAGTCCCTAAGAGATCGATACTTGGGCTGTCTTAAAGAAACTTTACTACTTGATAAGACCACGTACACTTGCATATGCGCTGTAAAGTTTTTGGCACCGTTGTCGGGGACTTGTAACTAGGCAATTATCTTATTTTTAGTTTTTCTATATTGAGTGTAAATAGTTTTTGTTTAGTTTTTTTTTTTTTTACTTTTATTTCTCTTTTTATCACACTTCTTGATATGTCAGCCTGGGATATATGGTTTTCAAGTGATGACGATTCTTGTTGTTTCTATGGTGGACTACATCAAGCGGCTTATTGTCCAGATTTTGATGAAAGTGCATGCACGGGATCTTCACAATATGATACAAATGTTGTTCTATCTGCGGAGCAGACTACAACTTGGTGTTTGGTTTTTGGTCAAAGTGGTCATACTGTAGCTATGTGTGTTGTCAATACTAATTCAAAATTGATTGTGGTATATGCTGAAAGGAGAAATTATATAAACTACTACAATCAAACGGGGATGAATCAGCCACATATTCAATCATGGACTAAACAGCAGCAGTTTCAGTAGCAACAACTAGACATGCAGGCCATAACTCAAACGAGCAACATGGAAGAGATGCTGAAACAAATTTTAGCATTTTAGGTTGAGTTGTTGGCATTCATGAAGAACCAGAGGGAGGCTACAGAGCAAGTGGATTTCCAACAATTTGCAGAAATAGTTGTGGATAATTCAAGAAAGTCTGAGTACTCAGAAACTAAAATTGTTTAATAGGTTAAAGAGATACCACTGCCACCATGTCTACAGTGGCTAAGCAAAGAAAAATATGAGAAGTATATTAGCTAATTTGTGGAGCAAACACAAGAACCGCAGCCACTCGATTATTATCTTTATCTTGAGACTGAAATAGAGAAGGTGAATAAAAGTGAGGGTGTTAAAGATAGTATAAATTTTGAAGTAGAATTGGTTGGTCCTCATTCAAAGATCTTTTCTACATTATGTTTAGATGATATCTTCTTTGTGGAATCATTTAAAATAGTGGAATAGTGTGAAGATGAGGAACAAAAATCTTATATTATTGATTTTACTCCGGATAAGAAACCCAAAAACACACCTCACTTTAAGACCGAGTGGTTTATCATGCATCATCCATTACTCGGTTTCATAATCTTTATACCACCACCCTATGAACAAGGAAAAAAGATGGATGTGAAAGTGGGGGTAAAATTTATATCCTCAAGGTGGAGGAAAAAAATTGATATGGTTTGTTCCGCGACCCTAAATTAGGCGCTTCTTGGGAGGATGCCCAATCTAAGGTATGTTTTATTCTTAGTTTTTAGTTGTTTTTTAGTTCACGTAGTTTTTTTGTTTTTGTTGCGTCACAGGTTGATGGAAAGTCTTAGTACCGAAAACTTGAGCTACGAAGCATGGTAAAAACTGAGTATGGGGTATCATGGATCTCTTTTACGTGAATATGATATTATCTAGGCCTAGATACCTTAGGGAGTATTTCTGTCTCTTACTTTAAAAGTTCACTTTGGGATTAAAGTAGATTTTAAGTATGGGGCGGGGAAATTTCCAAATTTTTGATAAATTTAAAAAAAATTGTGGGAGATATTCTTTTTGGTGATATTTTTTACTACATAATTCAAGTGGGTTTGTGTATAAAAGCATGTTTATGGAGTGAATTTCTATTTTTGAGACTCTTAGGCTTATGTTTTTTACTCTTGTACTTGTTGGCTTAATTTTGAATTTGTGCTATTGTTTGGTTGAGAGTCTATGATTATCCTATTTAATTGAGCATGTGCCATGTGAGTGTGAGATTTTACAATATTCCTTATTGTATGTGATGTCTAGAACTTTCCCGGTGTGTGTGTGAAACGAAATAAAGAATTTGGGTTTAGGAGATGATATAGGCATTTCTTTGATAGCCTTGTTTTATACCTTCTATGTGTCCTACCCTTGTGCATTATCTTAGTTAACCCTATTGATCCTATAGATTTTTCTTTGGTATCCTCATATGTAGCCTATTTCCCTTCTTTGATAGACCATAATTTTATCCAAAAGGCTCCTAAGTGCTTTAGTAAAAAAAAATTGAATTAATAAGTGGTTTGAGAAATAAAAGAAAAAAGGTAAATTTGATGCCCCAAGGTAATTGTTATTGGTGTAGATAATTGATTTGTGGTGGATGGTTGTGATGTAATTTATGCTAAAAATATTTCCATGGTTGTGAAAAAAGGAGAAAATTGATTAATGTGGTAGTAAACTATATGTCCACCAAGTGTTTGTGAAAATACTTAAAAGAGATCGGAAAAAACAAAAGAATGGGGTAGACAAAAATGGTGTAATTTGGTTGTTGGGGATTGATTTTAAATGCTTAATTTAGTGTATTAAAGAGCTTATAGAGGTTAGTCACTATTCCAAAATAGTTCCTACCCGTCCCTTAGCCTACATTACAACCCGAAAAAGAACTATTTGATCCTAAGCTTTACATTCTGATAATAGTGTATAATTACACTAAGGTCAAGCCTATGGTTCATTATGTTTAACTTGTGAATTCTTTGTGAGAGTGAGCGTAATTTAATTCTTGTACCCATTATATTATAAATTGCATTATTGTGACTGATTAAGGGTAACTCCCTTATTGTGAGGGCACATGTTTGATGAATATGGGTGATTCTTGTGATGTCTTTGACTAAGCAATTACCATGAGTTGGCCACTTGTGGAGTCCATTCTTGAGGCTAGGATGTTTTGGAGTAGGATTCTTGAGCTTTCAATTGTGTAAAACATGCTTAGTGTAGAAACTTGCATTCGTGTAGTCAGTGTAGTGCTAGCTTGAGTGTCTTTCATGTAGTAAAAGTGTGGAGTCTATTCATCTCTTGATGCTTAAATTGAAGAATTGTTCAAGGACGAACAAGGCTTTAAGTGTGGGGTGGTGATGTTTGTTGTATTTATGCATTATAGCGTCACTATTCTAGCCTTTTTAGCCTTGTTTTGAGGATGATTCATGTGATATATGGGTTTACAATGATATAAAAGTGTATCATAGTGTTAAATCATGTGTTTATGATGTTAAGAGTGAGTTCCAAACAAGTTTGTACCTAAATGATTCATTTAAAGTTCAACCCAGAAAACTAATGTTACTAGCTTGAACTAGGTGCTTGTCTAGTTGATTCCGGTGGATTCTACTGCATTTAAAGTATTCCAAATGGTTTTTATGTGTAATTATATATGAAAAAACTTGTTTATAATTCTCAAGGGTCAATTAGATCAAGCCAAGGGTCAAAACAATGAATTAAAGATCAAAGTGAAATTAGCCTATGCTTAGTTAGTGTTTCTAGTTCGGCGTGTTGGATGCTGTGTTGTTTTGAGCTTTAAATTGTTGTGTTTAATTCTATAGGATTATTGTTTAATGGATTATGATGATATATGAAGGATGCACAAGCTTTAAATCAAGTTGGAACAACTCAAAAAGGCTCTGAATGGCTCAACGAAGTCACAATATGCAGATTGACGCACTTTTGTACCCCTATAATGTTATGGGCGCATGTAGTCCGTAGGAGTGGCCAATAGATGCCTTCAAAACTCCAGTGGATTCAAAATAGGCATAAAATATTAATAATGTGGTGCGTGGTAGTCTTAAAGGCGATTATCCCACGATGCGGGCTCATTTCAGTGCTTTCTTACCTTAGAAAATTTTCTAAAAACAAATTCCAGAGAGGTAGGGCGATTTAGAAGCGACGCCTCACCTGGAGCGGTGCTCTACCTAGGGCACCGCCCCACCTAGTTTGGGGCTCAATAACTGAAGGTTTTATTGTCCAACACCAAATGGGCTTGCTCCTCTACTATAAATACATGTTATATCACATTTTTACATACTTTTGGACGTCTTTGGACAAGAGGAGACTCCTCTACACATTATTTAGGTTTTATCATTCTTTAATTTAGTTTCTTTCATTGTTTGTATGATCAATCAAAGGAATTGTATGATAACTATTTCAATAAAAAAGGGTAAAAATTCCTTTTTGGGGTTAAGGCCAAGATCACGATTATTTCATTTTTGTAATACCCCGCACTCTTTCTAGCTCAAGTCCGTCCCTAAAATATTAAAGATTAGCTTAAAAAATGAATACCTTTTATTTCGTGTTGTATTTTCAAGATTTCTACTTTCAATTGTGTGGGAAATTGTATAAGCTTTCCACCGATACCAAATTTGATAAAATCTGACACTCGGTTGAGAAGTTAAAGCATTTTTAAGTTGACGGTGTGCCACCTGGACTCTCAGTGCATCACGGAGAAGGAAAAAATAGTAATCGTCAATTCAAATGGACCTCCACGATATTGGCACATCGCGGAGTGGTCCATTTTCCCATTTGTCAAAATCCAGTAGCCCAACACAATCTTCCGACATCGCGTTGGTGGCCAAATTGGCAAAACTATAGGGAACCGCGATGGTGGCAGATTTCATTGCATGCCCAATTCCCATTTTTTGATTTCTAGTGAGCCACCGCTATAGTGGCACGTCGCGGTGGCCACCCAGTTCAGATAAATGACATATTTTCAGTTTCGTTTAAAAGTTTAAAGAGGGTATTTTGGTAAATCCCAAAGGACCCAATCCATCCAAAACACAAGATTTAACACATTCCAAGGCACTTTATGCTTATTTTATCTACTCTCTCTCAAAATAAAAGCCTAGATCATCAAACTTTCCCCCCAAGAAATCCAAATTCCTCCATTAATTCTCCAAGGAAACTCAAGATTAAGGAGTACCAATAAAAAAAACTCCATGAATTCATCTCCAAAAGCATAATAGGAATCCAAGATTCAAGATTTTCATCTAAGATCATCAATTAAGGTATGCGGGTTATGAACAAGGATACTCTTTTCATCCTTGTGCCGAAAACTTATTTTAATAATAAATGTAACTGAATTTTATATGATTTCCCATGAAATTGATGTTAGGGTTTATACCCATTAATCTCATTTACAAACTTATGAGATTTTCAATGATTTAGAAATTGAATTACATGATTATGTTCATATTTTTATGCATATTGCAGAAATTTCTAGATTTTGAGTTGAATTATCAATGTTTACATTATCAGGCATGAACATTTTGATGTTTTAACATGAGATTGATACATAGGTCATTAAGCCCTAATTTAAGATTGCTATTTCAAGAATTGTTGTACTATAAGACCCTATGATTATATTCCTTTCAAATTATTGATAAAGATTTGACCTTTTGGTCTTAGAATAAATATGAAATCCACTTAACAGATTCAGATTACATATTTAGCTTTACAGATATACAGTTGTTTTTTTATTACAAACCATTAGTCTATTTTAAAGTGGATTTTCTTTAGAATGAGCATACAGATTTAATGGGAGTAGTATTTAGCACCGAGATGGGTACGTTACTATGGTTTCATACCCCAAAACTATGTGCCAATGTAGGTTTTAGATTATTCCCACTTTTACGTGGATGACAGATATGTGATCACTTAGATAGGTTATACTCCCTGGCAAGAGTATGAATCCTCTCTCGAATGTGAGGATTCCTCCTTAGGGGGACAAGAATATTGGAATCCATGAATTCTCACATAGTTTATGTCAATTAAGAGAACCTCCCTACAAGCTAAAAGAAAAAATTAATAGAAAATCTTTGAGAAAAACTAAGTATAAAGGCTCACAGACTTTCTTAGATATTATTTTAATGTTGGGTAGTACCGTTGGGTTGCTAAGTGGAATTAGACTAGTTATATAGTATATAGTGTTCTTAATAGCCAAGTTAAGGAGATGAGTAGGGATAAATGATGTTGAACTTCTTGGTATGGTCCTGATTCTCATGGTTTAGAAATATAAGTTTAGAAATACGATATTGGTAGGATATGATGGAAGAAGTATAGTTTATTAAAGTTTGAAGATATTTGTGTTAAGTGATAGAATCTAAGTTTGAATTCATCAAGATTGGGCAAAAAAAAAATAAGTGTTGAGGGTATAGAAGGTGTGAACTCAGGATGTTGTGATACTCATAAAGATTCTAAGTTAGTAAGTGTCCAATGTATTATGTGATAACTAGTGGGGCTATAGAAACAAAGAGTTATACCTCAAAAGGAAATATTGGAAATGGGTTTTACACTTTCAGGTGTAGTCTTTCAGAGTAAGTTTATTATTTGCATGTATTATTTTGTTTCAGGCTCTATGGTGCAGTGATTGTAATCCGGTTTAGAGTTTAGTAAAGGGTTTCTTAGACTTAGAGTGATGGCTTAAATCTAAGGGAGAGATGATAGAATGAGTAACCAAGTCAGATTCTCAGGTTCTAGTTGTGCTGTCGGTGTGGGAGGTAGATGCCTGATTCATTCTTATTTCAGTATTAGTACTTCAAACATCACTATGTCTACTAATGCCTTACGTGTCAATTCCTTGGTTATAGTTCAAGTTCATCCCCATAATAGAAAACCATGTACTCCCCAGTTCCTAGTATGAAGAGTTCCAGTCAATTGAGCAGTTGGAATCATATTCCATAAAGTTGTGAATTCCAAAATTTAGGTCATGCAGCTTATGACTCATGTACCCATGCTTTACAGTAAGTTAAGTTTCAGTACTCGTGTATCACTATTAATGATCAAGCAAAATCCATATTTATATCATGTATTCCCTCAGATTAGATCACTCTAATGAATCTATGTCGTGAATACTCTATTCCTTAGAATGCAGTAGAGTGTCAAGCTATTCTTAGTATCCCTTCATGTTCTGGATATTGACATTCCAACCTTTCAGTGAACTCCCCAAGTCAAGATGGTGATGTTGAGAAATTGTGTGGATGGGAAAGAATAAATATTTCTTTTTGATGAAAGATTGTTATATACTTATTTTAACTAAGGTTATAAGTGTGAAGTAATATTGAGGCAAAGTGTTTGATATATGTCATGGGTAGTTGAAAGGTTATGTGTGAATTTTTTAGGATAGTGCATGGAAGTTGTTCTTGAGAGAGGTTTGTAGGCTATGAGAAAGATGCTCTTACGGGTATTTTTTTAGAAGTGCATATGTGGTTATGAAGATAGGTTTGAAAGTTATGTTGGTATATAGGTAGGATGGGCGCGTTGTGGGCCTATGACTTCTATTCTCGAGTAAAAGGTTAAATTTCATTATAGAAGTGATAAGAAGAATTATTCTAGAAGTGAGTAATTATGACACTGCTTGGATATTGAATTCATGGTTTAGATAAGTGTTATGGTGTGGTGATATGTGTTGCACCTTGTAATTTTGGGATTTTTCCTGACCATAATGAGAGATTTTTTTTTGTTCAGTTAAACTTTAGTAGACGAGTTTATCAATGCCTCGTGAAGATTATAAGTTAAATCAAGTGATTATGGTATTTAAGGGGATAGTATAGTCAAGAGAGTATTTAAGAAATTGTTGCTAAACTTTAAAGTAAGAAGTTGCGTCGCTTAAGGCCTTGCAATTCCTTCCTTGCTTATGATTTATGGATCTATGTTCCATGCTATAGAGTGGTAGTAATGTTGTAATCTCTTATTCAGAGGTGTTGTTCAGATCATGCCCGGAGTTCGTTACTCTCTACTATCGTTAGAACTTTCTAAAAGAGTGTTGAAGAAATACCCTTTTTGAGTGTGAGCATTCAGTATGATTCGGTCCGTATTGCCAGCAATTTAGCTTAACAGTCAGACAGAAAAATTTCTATAGTTTTTCCATCTTCCGATTTAGCCTAGTCTCACAACCTAAAATTTTATGAGTATGGCCCTTTCCAAGGGGTAGTTTGTACGCATCCAGGTAAATTGTGAAATTGAGCTCAGTACATGCATAGCGCATTAGTTTTAAATTTACATATTAAGCCATGCAGTTTGTAAGTATCCTGTGTATCATCTCAGTCTTTTCCTAGTATTTCAATCAAATCAGTATCATTCGGGGAAAAATAATTCCAAGGGGGAGATGTTGTAATACCCCAAATTTTCATGTCATGAACCTCTCATCTTTTCTCGTGAAATCATATCCTACCTAAAGAAATTATTACTCATAAGTTGACTCTCTTATTCCTATCTCATCCATGTAGCTATTTTCATTAGAGTTCATGCACTCGCAGATCAACTGAGTAAGCTCATTATGTTGAGAATCAGTTATTCAGTTTATTTCAGTTGTCGATGATAGCTTATAGCCTCATATTTCTAAGTTTTATCAGCTTAACTAGCCACATTCGAGGATGAATGTTTTTAAGGGGGAGATATTGTAATACCCCGCACTCTTCCTACCTCAAATCCGTACCTAAAATGTTAAAGATTAGCTTAAAAAATGAATACCTTTTATTTTGTGTGGTATTTTTAAGATTTCTACTTTCAATTCTGTGGGAAATTGAATAAGCTTTCCGTTGATACAAAATTCGCCCAAATCCGATACTAGGTTGAGAAGTTAGAACATTTTTATGTTGATAGTGTGCCACATGGACTCTCAGCACATCGCGGAGAAGGAAAAAAATAGCAATCATCAATTACAGTGGACCTCTATGATATTGGCTCATCGAAAAGTGGTCCATTTTCCCATTTATCAAAATCCAGTAGCCCAACGCGATCTTACCGCGTCGCGTTGGTGCGAAAAATGGCAAAACGATAGGGCACCGCGATGGTGGTGCGCCGGGTTGCATGCCCAGTTCCCATTTTTCAATTTCTAGTCAGCCACGATGATAGTGGCGCATCGTGGTGTACACCTAGTTTGGAAAAATATCACGTTTTCAGTTCCGTTTAAAAGTTTAAAGAGGATATTTTTGTAAATCCCCAAGGCCCTAATCCATCCAAAACACAAGATTTAACACATTCCAAGGCACTTTATGCTTATTACATCTTCTCTCTCTCAAAATAAAACCCTAGATCATCAAACTTTCCCCTCAAGAAATCCAAATTCCTCCACTAATTCTCCAAGAAAACTCAAGATTAAGGCTTCTAAATACAAGAATCCCAAGAATTCATCTCCAAAAGCACAGTAGGAATCCAAGATTCAAGATTTTCATCTAAGATCATCAATTAAAGTATGTGGGGTTATGAACAAGGATACTCCTTTCATCCTTGTGCCAAAAAGTTATTTTAATTACGAATTTTACTGAATTTTATATTATTTTCAATGAAGTTGAAGTTAGGGTTAATACCCATTAATGTTATTTACCAGCTTATGAGATTTCCAATAATTTAGAAGTTGAATTACATGATTATGCTCATATTTTCATGCATATTAAATTTCCAAATTTTAAGTTGAATTATCAATGTTTACATTATCAAGCATGAACATTTTGATATTTTAACATGAGATTGATACATGGGTCATTAAGCCCTAATTAAGATTGTTATTTAAAGAATTGTTGCGCTATAAGCACCCTATGATTAGATTCCTTTCAGATTATTGATAAAGATTTGACCTTTTGGTCTCAGAATAAATGTGAAATCCACTTTACAAATTCATATTATAGATTTATCTTTACAGATATACTATTAGTTTTTTTATTACAAACCATTAGACTATTTTAAAGTGGATTTTCTTCAGAATGAGCATACAGATTTAATGGGAGTAGTATTTAGCACCGAGATGGGTACGTTACTACGGTTTCATACCCTAGAACTATGTGTCAACATAGGATTTAAACTATTCCCACTTTTACGTGGGTGACAGATGTGTGATCACTTAGATAGGTTATACTCCTAGGAAAGAGTAAGACTCCTCTCCCCAACATGAGGATTCCTTCTTAGGGGGACAAGAATATTGGACTCGATGAATTGTCACATGGTTTATGTAGGTTAAGAGAACCTCCCTGCTAGCTAACAGAAAAGATTAATAGAAAAGCTTTTAGAAAAACTAATTGTAAAGTCTCACAAACCTACTCAGATATTATTTTACTTAAGATTTCAGATTATAAAATTTCAGCTTTTAGTTTCAGACATAAAAAGGTGAACCCTTTTTCACTTAGCCTATATGATTTGAGAATAGAACAGAAACACAGATTTTAGAACTAAGTGTTATGACTCACAAGATTTATACTATATGTTTTACTATTCATGATTTATGATCTTTAGATTTCATATTACTCAAGCCTATGTCAGTCATTTATATTTAGCGTGCATGATTTTATAAAATGTTATGATAATGTTTTACTTATGTATTCACCCCCATATGCTTCTTTCATCCTCAAAGTACTGATCTACACCTACGTCTATGTGCTAGAATATCTCATAATGTAGGTACAAGTTGTTATATGTATAGTCAGAATCAGACTGTTGCAGATTCCAGCCAGCAGATGATGATGACTCCTACTTTGGAGACTTTAGTTAGATGTTATTTATATACTTTACTTTTCTACTCCTAAGTATTGATTAGTGGTAGTTGAGGACGCGTCTTAGCTATCTATAGTTAGTATAGTAGAGGCTTCATAGACGTTAGTTAGAGTCAGTTATGTAAATTCAGTCCCTCTTTTCAGACTTTAACAGAATGTAAAAGTTGTATCAGTACTGTAATTTCACACATTCCATCATTTTCATGTTTGCACACAGTAAACTCAGTTATTTTATATATATTTATTCAGTTGCTTATGAGTTATGCGAGTAGAAGGGTTAGCTTGGGATCACTTGTGGTCCTTTGCATCGTGTGACGTCTTGGGACCATTTTTGAGGTGTTACAAACTTGGTATCAGAGCACAAGGTTCAAGTGTCCTAGGGTGTCTATGAAGCCGTGTCTAGTAAAGTCTTAAGGAACAGTACGTAGACGTCTGTACTTTTTTTAAGAGGCTACAAGGCATTTAAGAAAAGTTTCCCTCCTTTCATACTCTAGATTATGCTGTAAAGTTGTTCCTTCAGAGACTCCTGTCTACTCGTGTATTACCCCAAAATTCTTCACCTATGGCTTATTCTCGAGATAATACTATCAGCAAGTTCCAATTCCTCTCTAAATAATACTATCAAATTTACTAGCAGAAATTTTAGAAGTCATATAAGGGGCTTGAGAGGATCTCTCTAGTGTGTCATAAGTCCCTCAAGTTGAAAGTTATGTCCTCATCCTTATGAGTTGGTCACTTGAGATAGAATTAGATATGTGTTCAGATTGCCCTTTTATTCTTTTCCATATAGATAGTACTCATGAGAGGAGATAGTATGAACCTAGATTGTTAAAAACAGTGTGCATTCAAGGGATACTATGAACTTCAGTGTTATGATTTATGAATAGTAGAACCTTATTATAGTTAGAAGTATGGGTATAGAAGAGTAGTGACAAAAAAGTGGGAATGACAATTTGTAGAAAGCATAGAGGTAAAGTTATGCATGTTATTAAGTTGTGTTAAGATATTATGTCCTTCTGTGTTAGATTAGTGGAGGATATAGAAGGAGTTAATAGTTAAGGAGAATTGTTGTTTGCGTGAAGTACGGAAGGAGTTATTGATGGTAAATATTGTGATGAAAAATAATAAGATATTAATAAAGTGTTTGGTGGTTTAGTATCATTAATTTAGAGGTGCGATATTGGTAGACTATGACGGTAGCAGTATAGTTTATTAAAGGTTGAAGATATCTATGTTAAGTGATAGAATCTAAGTTTGAATCCTTAAAGATTGAGCATGTAGAAATAAGAGTTGAGGCTCTCGATGGTGTAAACTCAGGATGTAGTGATACTCATCAAGATTCTGAGTTAGTAAGTGTCCAATTTATTATGTGATGACTAGTGAGGCTATAGAAAGAAAGAGTTGTACCTCGGAAGGAAATATTGGAAGTGGATTTTACACTTTCAGGTATAGTCTTTTAGAGTAAGTTTACTATTTGCATGTATTGTTACATTTCAAGCTCTAGGGTGCAGTGATTGTATTCCATTTTAGAGTTTAGTAAAGGGTTCCTCAGACTTAGAGTGATGGCTAAAAGCTAAGGTTGAGATGATAGAATGAGTAACCAAGTCACATTCTCAGGTTCTAGTAGTGCTGCCAGTATGGAAGGTAGATGCCTGATTCATTCTTATTTCAGTATTAGTACTTCAATCATCACTATTTCTAATCATGCCTTGTGTGTTAACTCATTGATCATAGTTCATGTTCATGCCTATAATAGAGAACCATGTACTCCCCAGTTCCTACTATGAAGAGTTCCACTCCATTCAGTATTTTGAATCATATTCCATAAAGTTGTGAATTCCAAAATTTAGGTCATGCAGCTCATGACTCATGTACCCATGCTTTACAGTAAGTTTAGTTTCAGTACTCATGCAACACTCTTAACGATCAAGTAAAATCATGATTTATATCATGTATGCCCTCACATTAGATCTCTCTAATAAATCCATGTCGTGAATGATCTATACCTTAGAACGCAGTAGAGTGTCAAGCTATGCTTAGTATCCCTTCATGTTCTGGATCCTGACATTCTAACCTTTCAGTGACCTCCTCCAGGTCAATATAGTGATGTTGAGAAATTGTGTGGATGGGAGAGAGTAAATATTTCTTATTGATAAAAGATTGTTATATGCTTATTTTAGCTAAGGCTGAAAATGTGAAGTAATATAGAGGCCAAGTCTTTGATGTATGTCATAGGTAGTTGAAAGGTTATGTGTGAATTCTTAAGGATAGTGCATGGAAGTTGTTCTTGAGAGAGGTTTGTAGGCTATGAGAAAGATCCTCTTATGGGTATTTATTTAGAAGTGCATATGTGGTTATGAAGATAGGCTTTAATGTTATGTTGGTATATAGGTAGGATGGGAGCGTTGTGTGACTATGACTTCGATTCCTGAGTACGAGGTTAAATTTCATTATAGAAGTTATAAGAAGAACTATGCTCGAAGTGAGTAATTATGAAACTTCTAGGATATTGAATTCATGGTTTAGATTAGTGTTATAGTGTGGTTATATGTGTAGCACCTTGTGATTTCGGGATTTGTCCTGACCATGTTCAGATTTTTGTTTTGTTCAATTAAACTTTAGTAGACGAGTTTATCAATGCCTCGTGAAGATTATAAGTTAAATAAAGTGATTATGGTATTTAAGGGGATAGTAAAGTCAAGAGAGTATTTAAGAAATTGTTGCTAAACCTTAATGTAAGAAGCTTCGTCGCTTAAGGCCTTGCAATTCCATCCTAGCTTATGATTTATGGATCTATGTTCCATGCTATAGAGTGGTAGCAATGTTGTAATCTCTTCTTCAGAGGTCTTGTTCAGATCATGCCCGGAGTTCGTTACTCTCTACTATCGTTAGAACTTCCTAAAAGAGTGTTGCAGAAATACCCTGTTTGGGTGTGAGTATTTAGTATGATTCGGTCCGTATAGACAAACAAATTTCTTAGTTTTTTCATCTTTCAATTTAGCCTAGTCTCACTACCTGAAATTTCATGAGTATGGACTTTCCTAGAGGTAGTTTGTACACATACAGGTAAATTGTGAAATTCAGCTCAGTACATGCATAGCGCATCTATTTTAGATTCAGCTATTAAGTCATGATTTACGTCGTAAGTATCCTGTGTATCATCTCTGTCTTTTCCTAGTATTCCAACCAAATCAGTATCATTCGAGGACGAATGATCCTAAGGGGGAGATGTTGTAATACCCTGAGTTTTTATGTTATTAACCTCTTATCTTTTCTAATGAAATCATATCCAGCCTAAAGAAATTATTACTCATAAGTTGACTCTCTCGTCCCTATCTCAGCCATGTAGCTATTTTCATGAGAGTTTATGTACTCGCAGATCAGCTCAGTAAGCTAATTATGTTGAGAATTAGTTATTCAATTTATTTCAGTTGTGCATTATAGCTTATAGCCTCAGATTCCTCAGTATTATCAACTTAACAAGCCACATTCGAGGACGAATGTTCCCAAGGGGAGATATTTTAATACCCTGCACTCTTCCTTCCTTAAGTCCTAAAATGTTAAAGATTATCTTCAAAAATGAAAATCTATTATTTCGTGTGGTATTTTTAAGATTTCTACTTTCAATTTTGTGGGAAATTGAATAAGCTTTCCATCGATACAAAATTTTCCCAAATCCGACACTCGATTGAGAAGTTAGAGCATTTTTAAGTTGACAGTGTGCCACCTAGACTCTCAGAGTGTCGCGGAGAAGGAAAAAATAGCAATCGTCAATTCCAGTGGATCTCTGCGATATTGGCACATCGCGGAGTGGTCCATTTTCCCATTTGTAAAAATCTAGTATCGCAACGCGATCTTACCACGTCGCGTTAGTATCCAAAATGACGAAACTATAGGGCACTGCGATGGTGGCGCATCACGTTGCATGCTCTGTTCCCATTTTTTAATTTTCAGTGAGCCACCGTGATACTGGTGTGTCGCGGTGGCCACCCAATTCAAAAAAATGTCATGTTTTCAGTTCTGTTTAAAAGTTTAAAGGGGTTATTTTGGTAAATCCCCAAGGCCACAATCCTTCCAAAACACAAGATTTAACACATTGCAAGGAAGTTTATGCTTATTTCATCTTCTCTCTCAAAAAAAAAAAACCCTAGATCATCAAACTTTCTCCCCAAGAAATTCAAATTCCTCCATTAATTCTCCAAGAAAACTCAAGATTAAGGATTCCCAACACAAGAATTCCAAGAATTCATCTCCAAAAGCACAATAGGAATACAAGATTCAAGCTTTTCATCTAAGATCATCAATTAGGGTATGTGGGGTTATGAACAAGGATACTCCTTTCATTCTTGTGCTAAAAATTTATTTTAATTATGAATTTTAATGAATTTTATATGATTTTCCATGAAATTTAAGTTAGGGTTTATACCCATTAATATTATTTACAATCTTATGAGATTTCCAATGACTTAGAAGGTGAATTACATAATTATGTTCATATTTTCATGCATATTGCAGAAATTTCCAAATTTTTATTTGAATTATCAATGTTTACATTATCAAGCATGAACATCTTAATGTTCACTTTAAGATTGCTATTTAAAGAATTATTGTGCTATAAGCACCCTATGATTAGATTCCTATCAGATTATTGATAAAGATTTGACCTTTTGGTCTCAAAATAAATATGGAATCCACTTTAAAGATTCAAATTACAAATTTACCTTTAAAGATATACAGTTGGTTTTTTTATTACAAACCATTAGACTATTTTAAAGTGGATTTTCTTCAGAATGAGCATACAAATTTAATAGGAGTAGTATTTAGCACCAAGATGGGTACATTACTACGGTTTCATACCCCAGAACTACGTGCCAACTTAGGATTTAGATTATTCCCACTTGTATGTGGGTGACAGATATGTGATCACTTAGGTTATACTCCCTTTCAAGAGTATGTCTCATCTCCCCAACGTAAGGATTCCTCTTTAGGGGGACAAGAACGTTGAACTCCATGAATGCTCATGTGGTTTATGTCGGTTAAGAGAACCTCCCTTTTAGCTAACAGAAATGATTAATAGAAAAGCTTTTAGAAAAACTAAGTGTAAAGGCTCACAAACTTACTCAGAGATTATTTTACTTACGATTTCAGATTACAGAATTACAGTTTTTAGTTTTTATGTCAATATAACAGAAACACAGATTTTAGAACTAAGTGTTATGACTCACAAGATTTATACTATATTCTTTACTATTCATGATTTATGATCATTAGATTTCAGATTACTCAAGCCTATGTGAGTCATTTACATTTAGAATGCATGATTTTATAAAATGTGATGATAATGTTTTACTTATGCATTCACCCCCATATACTCAGTACATCCTCCAAGTACTGATGCACATATACGTTTATGTGCTATATTTTCTCATAATGTATGTACAAATCGTGGAATATACAGTCAGAATCAGACAGTTGCAGATTTCAGCCAGCAGATGATGAGTCCTCCTACTTTAGCGACTTTAGTTAGATGTTATTTATATACTTTACTTTCCTACTCCTATGTATCTATTAGTGGTTGTTGAGGTCGCATCCTAGCTATCTATAGTCCGTATAGTAGAGGCTTCATAGATTTAAGTTATGTAAATTTAGTCCCTCTTTTCAGACTTTATCAGAATGTAAAAATTGTATCAATATTGTAATTTTATAAATTCCATCATTTTCTTGTTTCCACAAAGTAAACTCAATCATTTTATACATATTTGTTTATGAGTTATACAAGTAGAAGGGTTAGATTGGGATCACTTGTGGTCCTAAGCACTATATGACGTCTCGGGACCATTTTCGGGGTGTCACAGTTTTTAATTATGTTTGTTGATTTGCTTATCATGATTGGTTGCTTTTTTATTCTTGTTTTAACTATTTTAAGGATTAGCTACCCTTAGAATACATCAATTGTCAACCTTGTGATCTTGGGAGAGGAAATAGGGAGATAGAACAAAGGAATAAGCAAATTAGGGTTTTTGTTTCTTTATAAAATAAGAGACTTGAATTAGCATCTAGGATAGAGATGTACTTAGATGCCTTACTTGATTCACATGTAGAAAGATAGCTTAAATAACCTAATTGGATCATTACATCCCCGCTCAATGATGTTATTGTAAGGTTCTACTTAGGTAAAGGATTGAAGGTTTGGAAACCATAATCGCATAATTAACCCTATGAATCAACAACCACTATCAGAAATTTAACGAATGTAGTTCAATAACATAGTATGCTTGATCGCAAGCCTTAACCCTGGATCTTTATCCTTTGATTGTCCAAAGTTATATATTTTTCTGCATTTGTTTAGTTTAATTTTTAGTTTTCATTCTAAAACTCTATTTGACACTTTTCTCAATTGGTTAAACTAGAATTAGATAGGCGGCGAACGCAAGTCCTTGAGAGATCGATACTTGGACTTTCCTGAAGCTACTTTACTACTTGATAGGACCTGATGTGCTAGCGTTCAGTTAGCACATTAAAGACTTTTAACTTGAAATAATTGTAAGTTCTTAAGTAATAACTATTGTTTTTTTATTATATTTCATGTGATTTTATAGGAAAGTCAAGGTGCATGAACATATATTAAAGCTATATTAAGAAGAATGATTTTTGGTGAAAAAGGAAAGAAATTAAGTTTTGGAGATTTCATCTGACGACTTGGTCTGATAAGCGATCAGATCTCTGATAAGCTATCAGAACATGTCGTCACACATAGGTAGCGAACAAGAAAGGTGAAGCATTTCTGAAAACATTTTCTGAGAAATTATCATATATGTGATAAGTCATCACACATGGGCAGAAGGTCTGAAGACATTTTCTGATAAGTTATCAGATTTGTGATAAGTCATCACACATGTCGTCACACATGGGTAGAAGTTCTAAAGATATTTTCTGATAAGTTATCAAATTTATGATAAGTCGTCAGACATGTCGTCACACATGGGCAGAAAGTCTGAAGACATTTTCTGATAAGTTATCAGAGTTTTGATAAGTCGTCAAACATGTCATCACACATGGGAAGAAGATATAACGATATTCTCTAATAAGCTATCAGATTTGTGATAAACTATCAGACATGTTGTCAGCTAAAGGAGCAAAAAGCTGAACTTTTAACTTTAATTTTTTCTTAAAGTACGGATATAAATAGTAGATTTTAGGGTTTCATGGAGCATCTGGAAATTATTCCAAAGGCTAGTTTACTTCTTTTCTGGGTCTCTTAACTTTGAATTCAATTTTTAATTCTTTGATTGAGTTGTGGGATATTCTTCTTGAACTTGGAAGAGCATAAACCTCAGACTTCATATTTTGTAAGTTTAATTGCTCTGAATGATGAATACAATTGTTTCTATCTCTTTATTTCTTATGTGGAACTAAAACACATTACTAGGGTAATGGGATCTATGACTATTCCTCCATGGATTTAATAGTTGGTTAGGGTTTGAGTTATTATGGGAACGTCTTGATAATTCCTTTGTAATGATTATTTTTTATTGGTTGCAAACAATAGATCTAGCCTTATGTGTGTTTTCTCAAACTGAGAAATAAACTAAAGGTAGTGAATTATCAACGAGGATTTGGGAAGGTTAATTTTCCATCTAATGATTAATTTTGTAAAAGAATTAATCAACTTGAGATAAAATCAGTATGAATAGAAGGTTTTCCTAAGTTCGAGAGAATTAGGAAGCACAACATCTAGGTAGGTTGTGAAACACTTAGATTAACTGTCGATACTGACAATTTGGAGTTTCCAACAAGTCATGAGAATCCAGTACTACAACTATTATTCAATGAGGGGTTAATAATCATAGTGATCATAACCCTAGTTTCTTTCTATCATTGATTTGAACCATTGAAATTTTAGCTTTAAGTTTTGAATCACGTCAAAACTTTTATCAACCATTAAAACCCCCCATGTTATCTTTTCGTATCATTTGTTTGAAGTTAACTTATAGCTATAGTTTCAAATTAGTTTAATCGCCACTCAGATTGTTCCTCGTGGATTTGACCCTGACTCTAAAGTTGGGTAATTATATTGACGACGACCGCCTTTCACTAAATTGACGTGTAAGTTGAGAGTTATAAGAAATGGCACCGTTGCCAGGGAACAATTTGGCGTATTAAGTTGGTTTGGAATTTTAGCTTACTTGCTTAAGTTCTGACTTCTTAATATTTGTTTGTAATTTTCTTTAATTTTTTCTGTTAGGTAGATTTTTATTTTAGTTTACTTATTACCATGGAATCTTGGAACGAATGTGAGTTTGATGGTTACAAATTGTATCTTGATGATCCATGTCCATATTATGATGGACCTCAATTTTGGCATGATTTTAGTTATGCTCCCTGAAGAGAGATGTGTGCATCATCTCCATCCTACTGGGAGGATGATTGTTCTTTATTTAGTGGTTAAGATGGACATTGGAGTGATTGTTCAAATGCCCCCTCCCCCCATTATGCTAACCTAAATTCTAGTTCTTCTTATGATTTTGATAGGTCTTATGGTCAAGAATAGGAAGAACGAAGCACCAAAAGGAGTCGTATTGAAGCTATATTTCAACGACCTTTGCATAGACAAAAAGAAATAATTCAATACATGAGGAAATGGAAAGAGGAAAGAAAAAAGGATAGACGAGATGATAGAGAGGTCAATCATTTAAAGCATTTTTCAACATTATGTCTAGATGATATCTTTTTTGTGGAATCATTCAAAATAATGGAAGAGTATGAATATGAGGAGAAACAATCCTATATTGATGTAGAGCTTGATTATGAGCAACCCTCGGTGATTTTCCAACTAACTGAACCAACAATGAGAGATGATGCCAAGATTGGGGAAATGGTGCTAGAGGCAAAAGAAGAAACCAAGGCAATCTCTTATAAAGACTCTAACCCAATTCAGGGTGAAGAGTTCTAGAAGGATGCAACTTCAAAATTAGGGAGAAGACCTCACTCAAATCACTTTTCAACATTATGCTTGGTGGATCTGATGAAAGTTGAATCACCCAAGCAAATGATGAATTTTGGAAATAAGGAGGAAAATTACTACATTTTGGAGTTTGTATTTCCGAAAGGATATAATAAAACCCCAATATTGAAGACCAAGAATCTTAAAGATCGATGTCTATTTAGTGTTTTTTTAACATTCTCACCGATGCCAAATGAGCCCATATGAAAGTTTGATGCAAAATAGGGCAAGCGGTTCAAGTATTCAAAGTGACGTGATAGAACGTTTCTTATCATGCTCTCATATTTTCCCAATGAACCTAAAAGATGTAAAGATCGAAAGATGGGAAGATGATTCAAATCATCTATGTGGATGGATAAAGGATGAAGCAATTTCAAGGTATCTTGATGAATTCTGAGTAGTCAAGATAACCTAGTCGTGCCGCGACATTAAATCAGGCACTGCTTGGGAGGCAACCCAAGGCATTTTGTTGTTTGTATTTGTATTATATGATTGACATCAGATCTCTGCACCTACGGTGCCACAGTTATATTTCTAACTCTCTTGTTTTAGTTTGATGCATTGGGGACAATGTATGATTTTAAGTTGAGGATGAGACTACTTATGGGTGTTGATGTCCTCTTGGGTTTTTTATTGTCATGCCTCTTTTCCCCGGATTCTTGTTCCTAGTAGAGCTAGTATGTTTAGGCGTACTGTGTTTTGGTTTGTGATGTGTTGTGGTTAATTAGGAGAAAAATAAGTATCTGGGCAGTTGACATATTTTTTCTTGTTGATTTTCGGAAATGATAAATACCTCTCCAATTGTCTGTTTTATAACTATGTGATGTGCATCTATATGCGACTACTGTGAATCTATTTATGGCATTGGTATTAGGGACATGATAATCATTGCTAACAATTGCATGAACCGGATAGGTAATAGCTTGTGATGTACCTTTGTGCCATGTGTTGTGAGCTACTACCTAGTTCCCATTGCGTGTTAAATCTACAACTTGCCTAGTCGGTCTTGCCTTAGTTGTAGGAGAGTGGTTAGGAAAGGATCATAGGCCATTTTTTATATTAGTCGAGTTTTAGCCTAAATGACCTTCCATTTTTGAAAAATATCCCTTGATCCTGATTTTGAGTCTGAATGCCTATATATTTTTTTTTGTTATACCTATCACCTTCCCACTTATATCATAATATACCTGTTTTGGCCCCGGTCCTCCTTGGGCATTATGCACTTTGACTTAGTCAAATCGCCTAAATTAAGGGTGGCTATCATAGGGGTGTGTGATGTAAAGTGAGTATGAAGAAGGGTAAAATAAAAAAAGAAAATACAAGGTTGGGTGTGGTAGAAAAAGAATAATAAAAGAAAAATTGTGAAAAAAAGAAAATGAAAGACTAAAGGACCGCATCCAGCCTGAATTTTCTTCAATAAAGAAAGGGAGAAATAAGTTAAAGGTTGATAAGTGAGACCCTAAAAATAGTGTAGTGCTAAGAAGGCTCAGTCACTTTAAATATCCTTTCATATCATACTATCCCAAGACTACATTACAAGATGGATAAAAGTCCTATAGTGATTCTAGCTTAATTGTTTGAAAGCCTCGGTGATGAAAATAAGGGCAAGCTTATGGTATTTGGCATACATTGACTGGAACTTTTTTTCTGAGAGTGAGTGTCTCTTGACTGTCCTTTCATTTACGAGCTTGATTTCATATATGAGTGAAGAGGGACTTCTTTGTTGTAAGGGAACATCGGTTACATTGCTAGCTGCTTACTTGTTTGGGTAGTGTAACTTGTAAATATGCATGGTTATTGTTGATAATTTAATGCCATATCTTGATTCATTTGTGTCATATTGTTGATCTTCATTGATATACACAGTTGGGATTGAAGGTGATTGAAATTGGAGAGGGTAATGTGTTTTGAGCAAAAATTAATAATCAACTGTCGTAGGTATTTTATGTTTCTCTTGATTAAACATCGTAGTATGGTGTTATGTAGTTGCTTGAGGACAAGCAATGGTTTTAAGTTGAGGGTGTTGATGTGCTAGCCTTCTGTTAGCACATTTAAGACTTTTAACTTAAATAATTGTAAGTTTTTAAGTAATTACTGTTGTCTTTTATTATATTTCATGTGATTTTGTAGGAAAGTCAAGATGCATGAACATATATGAAAGCTACATTAAGAAGGATGACTTTTGGTGAAAGTGGCAAGAAATTAAGTTCTGGAGATTTCATCTGACGACTTGGTCTGATAAGCTATCAGATCTATGATAAGCTATCAGAACATGTCGTCACACATAGGCAGAGAATAAGAAAGGTGAAGCATTTCTGAAGACATTTTCTAATAAGTTAGCAGATTTGTGATAAGTCATCACACATGTCATCATACATGGGCAGAAGGTCTGAAGACATTTTCTGATAAGTTATTAGATTTGTGATAAGTCATCACACATGTCGTCACACATGGGTAGAAGTTCTGAAGATATTTTCTGATAAGTTATCAGATTTGTGATAAGTCGTCAAACATGTCGTCACACATGGGAAGAAAGTCTGAAGACATTTTCTGATAAGTTATTAGATTTGTGATAAGTCGTCACACATGTCGTCACACATGGGCAGGAGGTATAACGATATTCTCTGATAAGCTATCAGATTTGTGATAAACTATCAGATATGTCGTCAGCTAAAGGAGCAAAAAGCTGAACTTTTAACTTCAATTTTTTCTTAAAGTACGGATATAAATAGTAGCTTTTAGGGTTTCATGGAGCATCTGAAACTTATTCCAAAGGCTAGTTTATTCTTTTCTGGGTCTCTTAACTTTAAATTCAATTTTCAATTCTTTGATTGAGTTGCGGGATATTCTTCTTGAACTTGGAAGAGCATCAACCTCAGACTTCATCTTTTGTATGTTTAATTTCTCTGAATGATGAATACAATTGTTTCTATCTCTTTCTTTCTCATGTGGAACTAAAACACATTACTAGGGTTGTTGGATCTATGATTATTCCTCCATGGATTTAATAGTTGGTTAGGGTTTGAGTGATTGTGGGAACGTCTTGATAATTCCTTTGTAATGATTGTTTTCTATTGGTTGCAAACAATAGATATAGTTTTATGTTTGTTTTCTCAAACTGAAAAATAAACTAAAGGTAGTGAATTATCAACGAGGATTTGGGAAGGTTAATTTTCCATCTAATGATTAATTTTGTAAAAGGATTAATCAACTTGAGATAAAATCAGTATGAATAGAAGGTTTTCCTAAGTTCGAGAGAATTAGGAAGCACAACATCTAGGTAGGTTGTGAAACACTTAGATTAACTGTCGATACTGACAATTTGGAGTTTCCAACAAGTCATGAGAATCCAGTACTACAACTATTATTCAATGAGGGGTTAATAATCATAGTGATCATAACCCTAGTTTCTTTCTATCATTGATTTGAACCATTGAAATTTTAGCTTTAAGTTTTGAATCAAGTCAAAACTTTTATCAACCATTAAAACCCCCCATGTTATCTTTTCGTATCATTTGTTTGAAGTTAACTTATAGCTATAGTTTCAAATTAGTTTAATCGCCACTCAGATTGTTCCTCGTGGATTTGACCCTGACTCTAAAGTTGGGTAATTATATTGACGACGACCGCCTTTCACTAAATTGACGTGTAAGTTGAGCGTTATCAATAAGACCACGTACACTTGCGTGTGAGCTTAGGTGCTGTCATTATTTTATTATCTATTTTATTTACTACTCACAGCAGGTACCAACTCATTGGTTAGCTTGTGGTATTTCGGGACTTTAAGCACCGTATGGAATCTGGGGTGTAGTTTCTGGGTATTAGAGCAGTCCATACCACTACCTGAAATGTGAAATAAAGTGGATGTTTTTGGTAGACCCCCGGCTCAAAATAAAACATTCTAAGATAAGGAATAGTAAAAGAACAAGATACAAGACAGGTATAGTAATAGTAGGAATAGGAAGAGAAGATGATACTATATAAATTAGCATATCCAATAATACCATAAGCAAGACACTCCAAGAAACACACCAAAAGATATAATAACCTAAACTCAGACTAATCTTCTACCATAATCCGCCTCCTCCAGAACTTCCTATCTAGGGTCATGTCCTCGATAAGATAGAGTTGCACTATATCATGTCTAATCACCTCCTCCAAATATTTCTTTGATCTATCTCTACCCATCTTGAAACCATCCTTAGCCAACCTCTCACACCTCTGCACTGGGGCATCCGTGCTCTTCCTCATCACATGACGAAACCATCTCAATCTTGCTTACCTCATCTTGTCTTTTACCAAAGCCACTCCCACCTTATCTCAAATTACCTTATTTCTAATCCTATCTTTCCTAGTACACCCACACATCTACCTAAGCATTCTCATTTACACCACCTTCATCTCCTAGATGTAGGCCTTCATAACAGGCCAACACTCCACCCCATACAACAAAGTCTGTCTAACCACCACTTTGTAGAACTTTTCTTAAGGTTTGAGTGGTACCTTTTGTCACACATGATTCTAGAGGCGAGCCTCTATTTCATCCACCCTACCCCAATACGATTAGTGACATCTTAGTCAATCTCTCTACTCTCCTGAATTATCAACCCAAATACTTGAAACTATCTCTCTTACTGATAGAATGAGTGTTAATCTTAACAACTACATAGGAATCATGAGACACCTCGCTGAAGTTACACTCCAAATACTCCATCTTGGACCTGGTTAACCTAAACCCTTTAGACTCAAGAGTTTGCCTCCGAACCTCCAATTTAGCATTAACTCCACTATGTGTCTCATAAATCTAGACTACATCTTATGCAAAATGAAAACAAAAAGGCACCTCGCCTTGAATATGCCGTGTCAAAATATCCAACACCAAGGCAAAAAGAAATTGACTAAGTGTTGAACCTTGATGTAACCCCATAAAGACAGGAAAGTGCTCTGAGTCCCCTCCTTCCATCCTAACCTGAGTCTTGGCTTCATCGTACATATCCTTAATCTCCCTAACATACACAATAGGTACACCTCTATCCTCCAAACACCTCCGAAGAATCTCTCCAGGAACTCTATAATATTCCTTGTCTAAGTCGATAAACACCATGTGCAAATCCTTCTTCTTATCCTTATCCAAATAAAATACAGAATCTACAAATAAAATGTAGTCCTCGAAATAAAAGAAATCATCACCTGTTGTCTGGAAGATATGAACTACCTGATCATTACATTACAGGCTACAAGTGGTACCTACATTACAAAATAATGTAGCCACATAGACTTATATGTGGCCAGTACTTCTGGAATGTACCGAGTAAGTGAAGGCGAATGCAATGAGTAAAATGAAGTTGAATATACTTTCAAATCATACTTGTTAAGTGTAAAAGAACTCACCTTGATCATGAATAAAATTAAAAGCTGAAATATCATAAAACATGAATAATAAAGCATTATCTGATAAGCTTAGTGAGTCCTTAAACATAGTTTCTAAAATATTTACTTTTATGGGAGATTCTTACAACCGATATAAGCCATGTGAGATATCATGGAGTCCAACGTCTTACCCTCGTTGAAGATATTTGTTCTACTCTTTCCATCAGAATATAACCTTAACTTAGACTGATCCCTAAACTTATCCCATTAGGGGCGAGGAGACACTCTCTACCTAGGTCCCTTAAACCTATGGTGGCATATAGTTTCTGGAGAACAAGATTTTCTAAAACCACACTCCCTTCTCGGCGCTAAATACTACTCCTAAAATATACACTTATATGCTCATACTTATGAAATCCACCTCAACATAGCATATGGGTTATAAACTGAAAACCAACTATAGTTTTCTTGCTTAAATCATACTAACGAAGAAGCTTATGGATTTCATATCTTATCTAAGATCATAAGATAAAAATTGAGCTTTAGTCATGCTGTAATACTTGTCTCTTGAACTAATAACATGACCTTTTTGTATACTTAGTAACTTATGCTTAAAAATTGAAATAATTTATCATCTCAAAGAAGCGTCATGTATTAAACTTAATACTTAGGATCACTTTCATGGATAAACACATAGGTAAACATTAAATATTGTGAAAAATAAGGTTTAACTCATGAGGAAACATCATAATCTTAAACATAAAAAAATGGGTATGAACCCTAGTAAATTAATTTCTTCAAAATCAATTAAAAATTAAAACTTTTGGGCACAAGGATGAAAGAATATCCTTGTTCAAACCTCACATACATGGAATTAGTGAATTTTAGTGAGAGAAACTTGAATTGGAGCCTTGTAAGTAGAACTTTGAGAAAAAATCCTAACTATTTTCTCTTGAGAGTGGAGAGGAGAATGAGCATCGTTAACTGACTAATTATAATGCCCCGAAAATAGAGTCCCGAGACGCCACACGGTGCTTAGGGTCACAAGTGACCCCAAGCTAACCCTTTCATAGGTATAACTCAAAAGAATTTGATTTAAAACATAATTCTGAGAGAATGAAGATGAAAATATCTCAATACAGAATCTGTTCAATACAATATTGGAATTACAAGATGACAATTCTACTAACATATATACATATACAAGAAGGAGACTGAATACATCAACCACTACTACTGTCTATGAAGCCTCTACTAGTATTGTCTGTACATAGTCGGGTCATGACTCCTAACTACCACACTCAATACGACCGACGAAAGAAAATAGAATGCTCCAAACTAAAATAACTGACCCAAGTCCCTAAACTGTGAGGACTCTTTACCTGCTGATCGAAAACTGCAACTGAATAGAATAGTAAATGGGGGTCAGCACGAGGAGAATGTACTAAGTATGTGGGGGTGCATGCAACACTTTAAATAACATCATCAATTTCATGAAAACATGCATACAGACAATGATGACTCACTTGGCTTGAGTTATATCAAATCATACTCTTCATACTTTCATAATAAATAGTTCAAATGGTAAAATCTCATAATCCATGTAAATCATCAAAAATCATAATTTTTTATAAATCATCATAAATTATCATATCGTCAAAATTCATCATAGGTAATCATAATTCATCATAACATCTCAACTCTTTGACTCAAATCTCGGAGTGACTCGGTAATTCAAGAAACATGACTTTTATGGACCGGGGAGTTTTCTATAACCGACAATCCCACGTGAGCTACGTGGAATACCAACGTTTGAAACCCCCATTGGAGGGAGCGTCATACTCTTTGCCAGGGAGTACGACCTTAAAACTGCAATAATCACAATCGGGCTCTCTGGCCAATAATATCATCATCAAACAACCCTACGGTGGCACATAGGTTTGGGGAAATACCAAATTTCCCTCTCGGTGCTAAGTACTCCTCCCCGACAAGCTCAGAACACGTTAGGAAATCCACCATCATCATCACAAGGGTCTATCATAAAGACCAAATCAAATATCTCAATTTATAATTCATCAACAATTTGTGGATTACTAACCCCAACTTCGAATTAAAATATTTCAATCTTTTCAACGTCAACAAGGTATCAATGCATTGAACCATAACCGACTCGACATTTGGACAAGGGTATGAAGACTCAATACGTAATATTTTTAACAATTCAACTCATCAAAATCATCCAAAAAAAATACCAAAATTCATCTCAACATCTATATCAAAATCAATCTTTCTCATAGTTAAAATCATCTCGACTCTGCGAGTTCAAGGTCAATGTACTCAAATGATTATTCTTTCAATACGATAATTAAATCATGACAACAGCTTTTGAAAAGCACTTGAGACCTTCAATTCATGATAAGAATACATATCCCATAGTACAACTCAAATCACGACTTTTATCTCGAAAGCCTTTAGAAATATCAATTCATTGTAGTAGTATGCAATTCATAGCATAAATTCTTAATTTAAGAAATAGAGTAATGAAGTAATCATGTATATCCATATTGGAAAAAAAATTCAAAGTCTTATAAATCCTTCACAAAGTAATTTGAGGGTACACCCATTTTTGAATATCATGAAATTTCAATAATAGAACTCAACCTTTTTAAATGTCAAAATGTAACAATTTATCAAGTCATGACAACATCAATATTTTTGAGAAAATATCAAGACTCATGGTAACCTCTCAAATGTTATATCTCAATATGCTCAATGATTCAATTTCGTCATAAAGAAGCATTAAGCTTATCATATATCTCAAAATATTATTCCAAAATACCATCTCGACATACGTCCCAAAATCATTCAAAATACCACCTCGTGGTAAAAGTGTGTAATTCACAATGATAATTATTAAATCATATCATGAAAATATTGAGATAATCATATAAATCAAAGTTTATTCATTCAATCATCATAATCTCATAATCGAATTATTTAGACATAATCTCACTTGCAAAATCATGTAAAACCATAAAAAAATTAAAGCTTTGGGCACAAGAACAAAAGATTTCTCTTGTTCAAAACCACACATACCTTGATATGGAAGATGAATATGAACTTCCGACTCCGAAACTTTATTCACAAAAATGAAGGATGCTTCTCGAAGCACTTAACATGATCAACTCGAATCCCAAATCAATTTGAAATTTCTATGGTTCAATTTAAAGATTTTTGGAGCTAAAATTTGACCTAGGGTTTTCCTCTCCTCCAAAACTTGATGAAAATATAAATTTCATGGTCCAAATATGGATTATATGCAAGAATTTTCGTCCAAGAAGGAAAATGTGAAATGACCAAAATACCCTTAAAATTCAAATAATGTCAAATCTGTCCTTTGTTGGACTGTTTTGATAAGCTGAAGTAGATCGACCATAACGTTTTACTCCGACAGCCAAATTGGATGAAACCAATTTCATTATAAAGAATACTTTTATATCTTTCCGTTGATATATAGTATCTCACCCAGATTATTATGTACAAGGAGTTATGGTCGTTTGAAGTTGACCCAAAAATTCGCCTGGCTGCAGAAATTTTAATTTCCTGCACGTTTTACTGTTCACAGTTTGATCGGAATGGTCGTAGTTCGATCGGAATGGCCGTAGTTCGATCGGAATGGTCGTAACTCATCGCTCGAGTGTCCTTTTTCGATGATCTACATATTTTTGGAAATATTATTCGATACTCTACGCAATGGTAGGTCAACATCTTAGAAATACTACACAGAAAATTTATGGATCGCTCTAAAGCATAGAACTCGATACGTTTCTCACGAAATCTTTACGAAGAAAATTTTTCGGGGTATTACACTAATGATGTGAAAATATCATTTATAGGGTAATTTAAGTTGTGGTGGAGTAATTTGAGGTGAGGAAAAGACCAAAGTACCCCTAAAGAAACTTAAAATAGGTTGCATGAATTTCTCAGTTGAGAACGAAGTTGACAGCTCGACAACTTGTTGATGGATCATTAACTTAGTCATCAATATCTAAATAATTAAAGGTCTTTTCTAGTTAAGGTTTACGACAGAGTTGATATCCTGTCAACTAGTTGACAGTTCATCAACTTAATTATCAATCTCTAGCAGATGAAAACTGCCAGGTAAAATGAGCATAACTTTCTACTCTGATATAGGATTAATGTAATATATAATGTGTTGGAAAGAAGACTCAAATATCTTTCATTTGGTGGGTCTTGATCTCATAAAATCTATATATTCTAGAATTTAGACTTGCTTAAAGTTGACCCTTGTAGGCTCAAATACTAACACTCTATCAATAACAAATGTTCTAAACTCAACTTAAATCTAACTGTTCCCTATGACCATGATTCGCATCAAAAGCACTTTACACACTAGGTAAATGATCATTACAATTATCTACGGTTTAAAATAATCACTTTTCAGGCTTTAAACATAAGAAGAATAGTTAGAAACTTAGTTAGGAGTTTGTGGGTTATTACAATATCACCCCCTTGGGATCATTCCTCCTCGAATGAAGACTGACATTCAGATGAAAATTATAAAATTATTATCTTAAACTGAATTTCTAAAATTAATCACGTCTCATAATTAGAATCACCTCTTGACAGGGTACTGACTCAACTGATACATATGTAATACAAACGCATACGTAGGAATTGTGTGGATAATGTAGACATGACATATCTGCTAATGAAGGATATAATTGAGTTGAAACGGTAAAACTTCTATCATGAAACTGATTTTTGAGCTACTTGATTGACTATAAGGAGATAACTCATGTCGAGAGTTTAGAACTCTATTGAAACATTCATGACACGATCATACATATAGAACTGCGAAGTGATGGGTAATGCGACAAAATTTCTGAGAGTTACTACTAATGGAATATGAGTTCCTCAAACTCTCCTTATCATAACTTCTAATAACAATCGAAGGGAAGAATTTTAGGCATGATATAAGTAAGGAATTCTAATAAGGAATCGCAACAAGGCTACATCTTTATAACATGAAATATAGGCATATAGAACAGAAGCTAAAATAGGGTTACTATGCCTTAGGCAATGGAACTATTAACTTTGATGCTTAGCCACACTTCTTAAGTATTCTCTCAACTATACTAGCCCTATTAAATACTACACTTCATTTAATACAACTTAAAATATTCATATGAGTATTGATGTCTCCTCCTACCAAAGTCTTAGTTGAACTACATACCTTTACCATGTTCAAGTGTAAATCAAAATCGCAAGGTACTACACATAACACCATAATGCTAGTCGAAACCATAGGATTCAATATCCTATGTCCTTTAAGATCTCTCATCTCACAAATAGAACTCCTTACCACTTCAACAACTAACTTTGACCTCTTACTAGGAACTCACTAGCGCACAGTGTATTCATCTACTTATATACCAACATCACAATTACTCCTATCGTTATAACCATATATGAACTTCTAAGCAACTAGACCACCTAGGAATTTTCCCATATTCTCTAATACCTATATTAATAATAATTTCCATGCATTATCTACAAGAAGGCACATAAAAACTTCTCAATTAACTATGACATATACAAAGCTTTACCAGGATCTTACTTCACACATATTACCTTAGATAAAACAAGCATTCAACAAATTTTCCTTAATAAGGAACATAAATTTCTCTCCCATCTAAACCACTGTTCATCCATTGTCATCACCACTATCCTAACATAAGGAGTGGTCACGGAAGGGCTAGAACATGAGGACCTAAAGCATGAAAGAATACTCTACTTAACCTTTCCATGATTGAATCAACCTTATCAACAATATTTATGAAGAGGCGCAAGTTAAGTAATGGTTGCTAACTTGCACCTAGAAACAATTGCGAGATGAAAAAAAATGGCGATAGTGCCGCCGACACTGCTGGGAACTCAAGCGGAAACCATAACAGATCATTGAAAATGAATAATTACTCTGGATTCAAGGATCCCTCATACTCTTTCCCTGATAAAATTAGGAAGTTGGCTATCGAGAATGGAGAAAATAGCGACGGTGGTACCAGTAATTGAAATTCCAAATCCCCCAAGGACTGACCCAGAAGCTGAGCCAAAAAATTTGAATCCAGTGTAAAAACTCAATTTTGCTACCCCTCCAATGGAAGCTTCCCCTCCTGTAGCGTCACCTCCAGCTCCAATCGAATGTAATCGTCAAATTCAAAATGGATTGAAACTTACTTACATCCCCCTATGATAAAAGAGGGTATAAAAGTAGTCCAAATCAGTGATGTGGGTGTGAAATCAGAATACGATAAATGGAAAAATGCATTGATTGGGCACGTCATGGGAGGTACTCAAAGCTTTAAGGATATGCTTAAATTCGTTTATAGTGTGTGGAATTAGATTGAAGTGCCGCGAGTTTACCTCCATGATGATGGGTAATTTATGTTTCTATTTACCAATGAGGAAGATAAATCCCAAATACTGCATAATGGACTTTATACATATAATAGTCGACCTTTGATATTGTGGAATCGGGAGAAGAATTTCAGGCTTACCCCTGAGATGCTGGGCATTGTTCCTCTCTGGGTAACACTACTCGGGCTCCCAATCTATTACTGGTCTGAAGAGAATCTTAGCAGAATAGCGAGCACAATTGGGAAACCAATTTGTGCTGATAGATTGAAAGCTGAGATACAATGTATCTCTTATGCCAAGCTTCTTATTGAGGTAGATATAACATAAGAATTACCTATAGAGATCTATCTAGAAGAGAAGGGTCATGTAGTAACTCCGATAGTGGAGTATGAATGGAGGCCTATAGAATGCCCTAATTGCAATAAGATAGATCATGCGCCTGATAGATACAAAAATAAGGAGGAAGGCCTGGAACTAGAACGAGAGGGGAAAAGACAACAGTCTCCTAGAAGGAGAAGATTATACCTATGTGGCTACCTAGAAACACTAAGGTAGATAACCAAGTGCAAGGGAATCAAACAAATACTGGTGAGGGTTCTTAAACTCTACCACACGGTTCTAAAAGAAGACAAGCTCCATTAGCTCCACAAATAGCATTACATGAGGCACCAGGGAAGATAGTAGCAGCACCAAACAGGGCTAAAGCACCTGATTTAGGTGGGACCAAATAATTATTAGTGCTTGGAATATTAGAGGTCTTAATAATCCCTTTAAGAAGAATGAATTAAAATCCTTTCTGCTCAGGAATAAGGTGGGTATAATGGGATGCTTAGAAACTAAAGTTAGGGTTCATAATACTGAAAAGATAAAAAGGGTATATGGAGGAGAATGGAATATGTTCACTGACTATCCTATCTCCATAAATGGTATATTATGGCTACTATGGAAGGGAAAATATGTAAAGGTAACTATTTTGGATATAACAGCTCAACTAATCCATTGTAGAGTTGAAGATAGAGATATTGATTTTTAGAGCACTATCACATTTATCTATGGAGTCAATACTATTGCAGAAAGAATAAGCTTATGGAACAAACTGGAAAATCTAGTTGGGCAATGTCATGTTCCCTTGTTACTACTAGGGGACTTTAATGTTGTGCTATCACATGCTGATAGAGTGAATGGTAATCGAGTTTATCTTCAAGAAACAAAAGAATTCCAAAAGCATATTGATGATATAAAGGTGGGTCCAGTATTGAGTAGGGGGAGGCATATGACCTGGTGCAATAAAAAGAAGGAGATGCTAGAATTTATTCACATATTGATTGGATATTTGGAAATGGTGACTGGTTTCAGCAATATAGTTACATTGAAGCTGAGTTTCTTAAACCTGGATGCTCTGACCACTCACCAGTGGTACTAACAACAAAGTGTCATTAATCATATCTAAGAAAGCCTTTTAGATTACTCAATGTAGTGTTACAGTAGAGGAATTTCAGTGATCTAGTAGAAAAAACTTGGAGAACACAAGTGCAAGACATGTTATGTTCAAAGTCTGGAGGAAATAACAATCCCTTGCTCACAGGTCAAAACAGTTGAACAAAGAGTACTCTTCAGTAGAACTAAGACTAAATAAGTATAGATCACAACTTTGAGATGTACAAAAGGTGATGACCATAGACTTGTTCAATCAACAACTTATAGCATAGGGGAGAACCACACTTCAGGACCTAGAGCACTAGGTGGGAGTCTATGAACAAGTGTTAAAACAGAAGTCTAATGAAACATGGATAAAGCATGGTGATAGAAACTTCAAATATTTTTTACACATATGAAGGCAAGAAAGGCAAGAAATAGAATTCCATCCATCTATACAAAATAATAAGTCAAGTTAATAGAGCCCAAACAAATTCACCAAGAATTTATTCAATTTTTTTAGACACTCTTAGGTACTGCTGCAGCAACACTACCTTGTTTAGTCATTGGTGCAGCAAGAGATGGACCTTGTCTCTCCATATCTCAACAAGAATAGCTTATGGTCTAAGTGACTCAATAGGATATGGACTAAGCCTTGAAGGACTTTCCACTTGATAAGATCCCAGGTATAGATGCTTTCAATGCTGAATTTTTCAAATCTTATAGGCAGATTATAGGTGAAGAAGTTACTGAAGGGATAATTCAATTTTTTGAGAATGGTAAACTTCTAAAGGGTATCAACATCACTACTATTACCCTAGTCCCCAGAGTCCCTACCCCTACTTATGTCAAAGAATATAGATCTATTGCATGTTGTACTACCCTATACAAGTTAATTGCTGAGATCCTAACTGTTAGGCTAAAAATTATGGTTGACACTTTAGTGAGCCCTGCACAATCAATTTTTATAGAGGGTATAAGTATTCTTGACAATGTGGTACTTGCTTATGAACTTGTGAAAGGATATTCCTAGAAGGGGGTCTCATCTAGATGTACGATAAAAGTTGATATTACCAAAGCCTATGACTCTATAGAGTGGTTATTTCTAAGAATGGTGTTACTAGAATTTGGACTACCTACTAAGCTGGTCAATTTGATAATGAAGTGTGTCACGACTGTCCAGTATGGTATACTTATCAATTGTGGCTTAACCCCATAATTCCAAGCAAAGAAAGGACTTAGGAAAGGGGATCCTATATCCCCCTACCTATTTGTCCTAGCAATGGAATATCTACATAGGAACTTTCAACAACTGAGGCACAATCCACAATTTAACTACCACCCAGGGTGTGAAAATCTAGGTATTATCCATATTTATTTTGCTGATGATTTGCTAATAAGTTGCAGGGCTGATAAAATCTCAATCAACTTGCTATTTAATACATTCCAATAGTTCTCTAGAGTATTAGGTCTTTATGCAATCATGGAAAAGAGTTCACTATACATTGTAGGAGTAGAGGTTGAGTTTAAAGAGAACATACTGACTAACCTGGGACTTTCCATTGGTACACTACCCTTCAAGTACCTAGGAGTGCCTCTATCAATTAGAAAACTTTCAATTCAACAATGCTTGCCAATAGTGGAGAGGATGATGGCAAGAGTCAAATGTTGGTAATCCAAATTATTATCTAATAGTGGTAGCCTCTAACTAGGGAAGAGTGTGTTGTTTGAAATATAGACCTACTGGTCTCAAATATTTATTCTCCCTAAGAAAGTGTTGGCTTTAGTGACTACTATATGTAGGACTTTCTTGTGGACTGGCAGTAATGAGTGTTAAAAAAAGGCTTTGGTTGCTTGGAAAACAATATGCATACCTAAAAGCAGTAGGTGGTTTAAATGTAATCGTTCTTATTAGATAGAAAAAGATAACAATATGCAAACTCATATTGGTTGTGGAACAAAAACAAGATAAATTATAGGTGAGATGGATCCATGCTTACGATATAAATAATATGACAATTGACATAGTGAAAACTCCAAAGAAAGCAAGCTAGATTGTTAGGAAGATTATTGATGCAAAAAAGTGGAATGAAGGTACAGGTACTACCCAGGATAAACTACAATAATATACGGGAGTTCAAGAGTTTAGAATAAGAAAAAGCTACCTAGGAATGCTACCTCACTATAACAAAGTGGAGTGGAGAAGATTAGTGTTAGTGCAAGGCCAACTTCTAAGGCAATGGTTCATTTTATGGTTAGCACTGCACAATAGATTAAATACAGTGGATTGAATCTTGAAGTGGGGCAAAATAGTGCCCACTGATTGTGTGTTATGTAAAAGGGATACAATAGAAACAACCGACCACCATTTTTTTGAATGTCCATACTCAATAAGAATCTGGCCAAGGCTATTAAAATGGATAGGATATAATAATACTATTGGGAAATGGAATCAAGAACTTTCCTGGCTCACCAAAATGATAAAAAACAACAGACATTAGGCAGGACTACTGGGTTTTTGCTATGCGGTAGCAGTCTATCAGATATGGGCTGAACAAAATGTAAAAATGTTTAGGAATCAAGCTAAAGAATCAATACAGATGCTTTAAGATATTGCATTGGAGATCCACATTGTAGGGTAATAATATCCCAAATGGTGCTTAAGGTTTAAGAAATTGACAAGATATCGAAATTAGCAAGATTTGAATATAAAATGCTTGAATGTAGTGCTAGTTTAGATATACTGTAAACAGATTATCTATCAAAAGAGAACTGAGTAGCTAGTTCGAGTCCAAAAAGACTAGCAAGACCTTGTAATGTTGATACTTTGGTTGAATGATAAAATTTCTTATTTGACCAAAAAAAATAGCTAAGGCTTGAGGAATAAGTATCAACGGTATAGTATGTATTCATTAAAGAGATCTAAACTGAGGACATACATGACATAATGTGAATTTCATTGGTCATTAAGTATGTACCATGGGTTCTAGTAACTGAGCATACTCTGAAACATGGGTTCATATTTATCATAAGTTACTTAACATAAGACTGGAACTCAAAGATTCATGAGGGATGACGCTGAACACAGAGTGAAGCTATTACTTCTTTATTAGGAGCTGAGAATGAACTTGCATATACATGAAGAGTATAAGAATTGGTCACAGGCTTGGATCTATTGCGCATGGCATGGATAGGGTATCATAATGACTAAAATCCAAGGAAAGGAATATGCTAGAGTAAGAATGGATCACCGTTTCATCACAACTTTTTTTTACATGCATCTCAATATAATTTTGAAAATAAGATTTGTCTCTTCACTATACCATATCCTCTTTAGATCAAACCTGAATTTCTATGCCTATGGGCCTATTCCATATCCTCAGTACCGAGCCATAATTCCTTCGCTCTAAAAGTCTTCACATGAATACTCAACTTATGCGGATAATCTATATTTGAAAACTAGTAACTTTATTCTTAGACATTTCTTTCATATAAACCACACTTAACTTTCTCTAGCTTCAATAATAATCACCATTTACTTACACTTTCCATGGTAAACGTACCTGCCTCTCTAAATACACAATCTTTCATTCTCTTTGCATCTTATTAGTATCAAACCTCTAAACTTAGTTTTTTCCCTAAAATATGACAATCAAAATTATACCAAAAAGCTCAGCATCATCTATCCATAACTCCTTAACACGTCTATTAAGAACACCATATACTATAACTAGCCTACTTCACACTTAGCAACTCAAGGATACTATTAATAACACACGACACTTAATAATCTTAGAAAATAATGAAACCTTATATCACCTTGGGTACACCTCTACATCATACCTAAACCATCATACACTATTGCAAATAAATGAACTTAAACTCTTCCTTACACTATTTCAGGACTACTAGATTGCTTCTATATAACTAGCATCACTAACCCAAGCAATATTTATTTCCACCTTGATGATCATCCACTGTTCAAACTTAGTGTCTAGAACTAGACCTGATAATGACAACCTTACACATTATTCTTTCTTGGAAAAACATCAAGAAACACTAGCCCACTAGAACCTCATAATAAAAATAATTGATAATAATCTTATGGTCTATCTTATTATAAACCATTAGCATATCCTCCTTTCATGCATCACTACTACTTATACATCCATACATCTAAATTATATTTCTAACTCTACAAGCACCAACTATTTTCTTTTTCACAACCACAAATGGAAAGCCTAGATTAACAATCCTTAACAACCAAAGATTCCATTAATAACCTATACTTTTCTAACACACTAAAATACCATCATGAACTCTTCTCATACTTAAAGAATACTCTATGTCGCCCTAACTGCTAACTTCTTCTCTATCTTTTACCATGAAATCTACACCACACTCACTACTCTCTCTTTAACACCTAAAAATATATTAGCTCAATACTAACACAATAGCATGCATAGATCCATTTATATACTTTTAACCAATTGCTATCCCCACCTTTCTTGTTACTATACTTTTAAATCCATACTTACAACTCTAAAGTTGTTCTATAAATTATGAATCATAACACTCTAAGTTACAATATCCCTTAATAAAAAATGTTTTCAATAATCTAGGTACATACTCTCATCTCTTATGAGTGATATCTCTAATAAGTGTTAAAGAGAAATCTAAATACATAACATAGTTTGTTTTAATTGCATGATTCATATGGATAAGGACATAAGCTTTTGAATTTAAGAACTTTAAAACACACCACCAGACTCTTCTCAAGCCCTTTGTGTGATTTCTAAAGAGTCTGATAGTTAATCTGAGAACATGATATCGGGAGGAATTGAGACTTACTACTCATATTATCTCAAAGATAAGTCATAGTTAGAGGAATTTGGATTAACACACGAATTGTCACAACCTAATTTATCAGGTCATGATGGCGCCTACTATAACCCTCCAGTAGGCAAGCCCGCTCCGTAGTACGTAATGACTAGTAACAATCTACTTAATAATATAAAGAAAAAAATGCAGAATAAATGAAATAAAGATCAATTACATAAGTGAATCCCTAAACCTGGTGGTATCAGTACAAGATCTTCTTATATAATAATAGTACAAAAGTGAAATATCAATGAAATTACACTGATACAACTAATCTCTGATACAATATAGAGACTAGTCTAATATATAAGAGGGAGGTAAGTAATACTCTGAACGTTAGGAACTCACTTTTCGGGATCGAATTAGGTCTATATATCATCATAATCATCAATATATATATAATATATAATTGATGCACGGAATCAAGACATGGATAAAACAGTGTGAATTCGTAAGTCTATTGCTAAAAATGATCTTTGAGACTAAATCATTGTAAAAGTATAGAAAGGGTCGAAATATCTCCCGACAAAAGCAAATAATATTGTTAAGTCATGGAACAAAATTTGTCTTGGACAAATCTTTATAATAAATTTTTTAACTAATTTTATACATATAAATATTCCATTTAGTTAGGCTGTTATTTTAGTAAGGAAATCCATTGTTAAGGTAAAAAGTAGGGTTTAACCCTTATTTAGAAAAAATAGCGATAAGTTCAGATTTCAGCTAAGGATTACATCAATACTGATATAATAATTGTGAGGGTATCGAATCTACGCATGTCATCACCAGTATTTAGTTAATGAAATCATAGGCAACATAAACATATATGTGTCCATATTCTACAACTGTACCCTTTACAAGGATAAATACTTCCTGGATATCCTACCAATATCATAAATTGACCCTCGGCCCAATAATATATTCGAAATATTCACGAGATCATAATCACGGCCTCAGGCTCATATACATATCCAAAACTCATATAGATAATCATATTTATAAGCTGTAGCACATCTATAATCATCTCATATCTAGGAGGCATCTCACATCTAGGAGGTATAATATCAATAAACATATCACCTTTATTAGACATTTCATATCTATAAGTCATACATTATGACCAAGAGGAAAATCATCTCTATAGAACCATTAATCATAACTAAGAGAAAAATCATCTCGATAGATAAAATATCATAACTAAGAGAAAAATGCATATCCATGGGCCAAATATCATAACTAGGAGAAAAATGCATCTCTATGGTCCAAATATCATTACTAAGAGGAACATGCATCTCTATAGGCTAAATATCATAACTAAGAGGAAAATGCATCTCTATGGGTTAAATATCATAACTAAGATGAAAATGCATCTATACGGGCCAAATATCATATCTAATAGTATAATGCATCTCTATGGGCCAAATATCATAACTAAGAGGAAAATGCATCTGTATGGGCCAAATATCATAATTAAGAGAAAAATGCATCTCTATGGGCCAAATATCATAATTAAGAGGAAAATGCATAGCTATGGACCAAATATCATAATTAAGAGGAAATAACATCACTAAAGGCCCAATATTACATCTAAGGGAAATTACATTTCTATAGTCCATTAATCATAATCCAGCGAAAATAATCAAAATTTATCAATTAACCAAGTAAATCTCATAAATAAGACTCATTAGTTTCAACTAGTCCTATTATCCACAACTAAGCCCACAAGGGCTAACACAAATCTTGGCCTAAGTAGGCCAGATGATCCCACTTCTAATCCTCCATCTCCATATTCATGCACCACATGCTCCTCTTCACTTTACAATTCCCAAAATGCCATCATTCTATCAAAAATGTAATTTACACATCAATACGAGTCTAACGATACTCATATTGTACTATTGTGCTTTGGGTCCAAAAATGACACTAAAAACCCTAAATGGGTCCCACGTATGGAAATTGCATTTCCAAGGTCAACCTAATGCTCATACATCACCAAGGAATTATAACCCTCAATTAATGAGTGAAAAAAAACCAAATTTGGGGCTTAATCAAGCCCTAAGCTAAATTGGGGTTTCGAGTAAAGAACTAAGAATTTCACCAATAAAGTGATGAAATCTTACTTTAATCCGGATGATAACGATGATAAAAGATGTTTATCAGGCTCCCTAGACAACCACCAGACTCAATTTTGAGTTATCATACCTATTAGGGTTTTAGGCTCTCAAAGATAAAGGGAAAATACCTAAATTCGCGATCATGGGGTTTATTTATAGCCCCCTTGGCAAAGAGATGCAGTATTCCATGACAGTAAAGTCAAAAACTTATCTTTAACCCTCAAAACTCTTTAGGAACCCAAATAACAATATGTAATAGTGAAATTCGAGTGTAAACCACATGTAAAATTCATTAGAGTAATCAAAATTTCCATCCAAGATCTTTTCGGAAAAAAGTGGGGCCCACACCTATAGTTTCATTTTTTATAAAATCCGCTCAATAGTCCAAAATAAGTTCGAAAGCCTTAGGACCTGAACCAAGGGTCCCCCTAGCCTAAAATTGACATTACAAAAATGATGGAGAAGTTGAATTTTTAATCCGAGATTGTTTCAATCGAATGTGGATCCCACACCCATATTTTGATTTTCCAACTTTTCGACCAATAGGTCGAAATGAGCTCGGGTGCATTGGAATCCGAACCAAAGGTCTACCTAGACTAAAATCGATATTTTGAATCCGGTGGCACTGTTAAAATTTGCATCATAGATTGTTTGATTAAAGTTTTTTCCCTATTACTATTTGGAACCAACGAAGACTTCAAAATAGGGAATTAGCTCTAAAAATTAAATGAATTGTCCGATAATCAAACCATCGGTCCCAACAAGTTACAAATGACCTGGGGAAGCTATGGAGAAGCCTTAATGGTAAAGATAAGTGAAAACATGAAAAATGACCAGAAGGGTCATTACAATATGCACTACTAAAAGGACTTTCGTCCCCGAATGTTAATGGATAGAAAGAATCTCAAAATCTCGAAAGGATGAGGTACTGGACCTGCATGCTCCGAACATGACTTCCCAGGTAACCTCAACGAGAAGATAGAACTTGTAAGGGATTTTTCCAGAGGTATTTCTCTTTCAACCAACACCCTCACTTTACTTCCCAAACAGCCAAAACTCAACTTCAACCTCTAACTGGCTTCCAACTGAACAAAAAAGACTGATATATACTAATTTGTACCACAACACACTGATAGCATTTTGATACCCACAAAAATAAACAAAGGCTCATCCAAGACAAATCGGCCCATGTCATGAGTCTTACCACTGACTCCCAAATCCAAATATAATCTGCTTCTACTAATCCATTCCTGCTATCCATTCCGAACCAGGATGAAAATTAATTGAGTGTCTCCCGCATAATTTCATCACCGAGAACTCGAAGAACTGAAGTTGATTCGCTAAAATTCCATATGAGAAATATGAGAATAAGCTCATAAGGTGTTATCAGGGCACAAAAATGGAGATAATCAAAAATGCAATCTATGCTAATGCTGCAACCAATATAGATGAAAATCAAACTAAAATCCTAAATTCCAAGTTATAAATACTCATCACTGAATACTTTGCTCCAGGATGTCCCGTCAATTGAAAGTAAAGCCATACTGAATCCATTTCTAGTGTGTTACTACCACAAAATATATCATCCAAAATTCCCAAAGAAAACTAGAGACTCAAGGCCAAAGATAAAAGAACCAATACCCAGTCTGTGGGGTATCATCTAAACACTTATCAACTATAATCCATCCAAAGTCGAGAAGACCTAATAGGCAACCTTGGAGTAGGCTCAACCAGCTTATAAATGAAATTTAAACTGAGATAAGTCCAAAATGAAAGTTGCATGCAAGATCTATATAACTACCCAATACCGAGGCTGAATTGCTCGATTTTAACTACCCAAACCAAACCTGAGGATTGGTATGCATTCATACTCAAAGTTTATCACAACTTCAAAATCGTCATTCCAAAGTGTTAAGTCAAAACTAAACAAATAAGCCTATATCATTACAAACCATTCAAATCGACATTATTATCCAAATATGATATATCTGAGATAAATCATACCAAGCCATAGTACAGAAATCATGCAAAATAGAAAATCATCGGCTGAAAATATAACCCACCCCATATCTGCTTGAGGACATGAGCTATCAAAACATACTAAAAAAGAACTCCCCAAGCCTGCAAACCATACTAGCAAAGGGAAAAATTCTAACAACTCAGAGAAATACAACTTAAGAAGGAACTAACTAGCCCAATACTCCATGTCAATGAAGACTATTCATAGGCATATATTATCAAGGAGAAATACTCTACCAAGCCTCATTAGGCCGAACAAACTCTGGAATAGGGATTTCATGAATCCACCCAAGAATCATATCATTAAAGAAAAATATACCAATCGTGAAACCAAGGTCGAAGTCAATACCACTACTAGAAAATCAACAACTCAAGATTAGGAATTTCCAAATTGTCAACTTTAGAAGCGATCATAAAAAAGTTCACCTACCTATAACTTTCAAACTTCACTTAAGACAAAACCATATCATAGCAAGAAAAGAGTATCTAATCCCCACACTAATAATAAGGGCAAACCATCATAAGGGAACGAACCCAACAAATCTAAGAGAAGAATCCACGACACCTCAATATCGATGTCAAAACCACTATCGGGTGATGAAATAGTCACAACCAAAAAATGGACCTCAAATTAGTCAATCTCACAAACAGGTTATATCAGAAGGGATAGCCTAGACTAAAGCCTTTGCAACCCAGGAGCTAGTCTAAGAATCTCTAACTCAATAACAAGCAATATAACTAAATTGCCAACTTAAAAACCACAAAGAATCATGGAAGGTCAACTTACCTTTGATACCACAAAACATTCCCAAATCAGTCTGACACAACTAACAAAGGGGCAAAAATCAACTTCGCTGCGCTATGGCAAAAAATTCATCAAATCGAGTTATATCTACTCAAGCCACCAAATAAGATGCCAAAATGAAATTCTAATTAGGTAACACTAGTTTAAATAGCTACTCAGTGAAAATAAATTACATCAAGCAATACTATCAAATAATATCAAGAACCCAAGCAGTGATAGCAATAGAAACAACAATATTCATATTGATATAATGAATACGCGGTACAAAAATAAACATCAATATCATGTACCACTCAAGGGCCATAAAAGGGATAATGTGCCAAGATAAATGAGACTCGAAGCCAAATGATAAACTCATAATGACAAACATCAATACAGATCTACTCCATCCACTACTAAATGATATAAACCATGGGAGTAGTCATATAATCATGAACTCAATAACAAGGCACTTAATAATCAATATGAACTCGTCAAGGCATATAATCATACATAGGTATGAAAAAACCCAATAGACATAATAAAAGATAATTACAGAAAATAAAAGCACACCAATTATGGTGACATCCGTAATCACATGTCTGACAGGCATAGGGAAAATAAATCTGAATGGGTCCAACTCGAACTGACTGATTGAATCATCAACTGAGGTACCACACACACTATCTATAATTGAAGATTCCACAATATCACGGGGATGATCTCAATAAGCTGAATGAATAAAAATTCCATGTCAAGGACACTTTCTAGATCAATAGTCAATCTTTTTATAGTTGTAGCAATTCCAGAAGAATCAACATGGTAGCCACACAAACTAAGCTCAAATGGCTGGACAACTGACACTGAGAAAAATTTCCAAAATTATGTTTATCCTTCCACAATCATAGCCCATCTCAAGGACTCTAGGCTGGCAGGGAATACATGCTAACTCTATCTGATTAACTAGCTCATAGTCTAAAATACTAACTTCAAAGAATTGATGGGCTGAAAATAAAGATAAACTCTACCAGAAGGATCCTCACTACCAAATACAATACCAATAGCACTATATTAATGGTGTGGCCTCTTGCCATCGCTTTCATAAGACTCAACACCTATGCTCCCTATGGTCCTCTCATAATTGACAACCGAGGGAAGGAAGACTAAGCTTCTACCACGTGCTCTGATGCTAATCAGAGTGATGATGTTAAACCTAAAATGATTACATGCACCATGTTGGGATCAAAAAGATATAACAAAGGAATAAGTTTGGTCCACTCGAGAAATCTAATCTAGTATTTGAAAACTGATAAAGAACCTTGATGAATACTAATAGATCCTACTATGGTCTAAGAACTACTTGATGAATCACAGCCATCCATGGTTGTGAGGGATCTTCAACATGACTTAGAGTTGTAATGCTAAACCTCAAAGGATAAAGTAGTCACAAGCTCAACTAGTGCCTAAATTGGCCCTAAATCCTTTGGCCTAAGCTAAATATCGTCAACATCCATCTGTGACTCTCTAGTCTGATGTTACTCTAAAACTCTAGAAAAACGTGCTACAGTCTTGTCCTCTTCTTTCCACATTATTGCGCATCTTAAATCATTTATTAGGGAAAGAATAGAGTTAAATGATGTGTTCGAGGTTCATAATAATGCGGACACATGATAAAGAGTCAAGAAGAGAATTTCTTAAAATATCCTTAAATCCTCCTAAAGAGAGGTTACTGACATCTGCACACTGATTCGTTGGACTCTACTAACACTTATCTCTTGTACTAATACACTGGTGAACCCTAGGATTAGATACCAATTTCTCAGGTTAGATGGCGCCTACTATAACTCACCAGTAAGCAAGCCCAACTTGTAGTCCGGAATGGCTAGTAACGGACTACTCAATAATATAAAAAAAGAATGCAGAATAAATAAAGTAAAGATAAATTATATAAGTGAATACCAAAACCTGGTGGTATTAGTACACGAGCTTCTAATAAATATCAATGGAATTACGCTGATAAAACTTATCTTTAATACAATATAGAGACTACTCTAATATATAAGAGGGAGCTAAGTAATACTTTGAACGTCAGGATCTCAATCTTAGTCTCTGAACCATGGTTTCTCAGTACGACACACACATCAATGGAAATAACCCGTACTATAATCTACAGGCTGTAGAAGTCTAGTATGAGTATCAAACGAATGGTACTCAGTAGGCAACTGTCAACTGATCTCCAAAGATAAAGTAGATATATGTAATATATAAACATAATAAAAATTACATCCAAGAGCCCATAAATCATATAACAGGTCAATGAGACAAGAAGGATAGCCTATTCTATTGATTTCCATGAGACTAATGTCCAAGAGACTAACATAATAATGCTAAGAAAGTATCAAGGATGAACTATCCTATTCATGTCCAAATTCAAAAATCTCAATACTATACCGTATATCCAAGGATAATATATGAACAAAGGGTGAAAGAAAGGTAGATAACAATATACAAGGCCAAGGAATTAATATATAATATGAACAAATAAAGTAGGGATATAGGGTAGTACTATAGTTAAGTATAGCTAGATATATATATATATATGTATAGTTATGAGGTCAACTCAAAGCATAACCTAAATCATCATGTCCTTATTTTAAGACCTCATTATAATCTGATCAGGATTTAATACTCTTATAATCAGGTTTTCTAACTCATATGACTAGACATGAATTAATTATGCATACTAATGCAATCGTAAGATAAAAAGGGATAGGAACATACCTCAAATCTAGATACCTAGTCAATGACTGATCTGTCATAAGCTAGCCATAATAATGATCATAACAATGATAACAATAGTATCAATAACAGCTCGAGTAACAAGTTATTCTGGATAACCAAATACCTAGACGAGCCTATGCATACCCCCACCTCCCTAGGCCTGGAAGGTTCAATTAACATACAATAACACAAAGGATATTCATTACCCATATCTATGAAATTATCCCATACTAGCTAATAGACATAGGCACATACTGGTGATAGAAGATACGCATGTAACAATGAATGCAAGGTACATAATCAACATCATAATCTCGTTATCATAACTATCATCATAATCTTAATCAATCTCCATCCTTAAAGGGTATCAATATATCATCACGATATACTCCAAACTTGAATCGATTATTTATATCATCCCAATAGTATCCTCCGGACTCGAACCGAATATATATATCATCACAATAGCATCCTCTGAACTCAAACCCGATAGATATATCATCACAACAGTATCCTCCAGACTTGAACCGGTTATATATATCATTATATTCATTAATACATATATATACATATATAATAGATGTCAGACTCAAGCCATGGCTAAAATAGTTTGAATTCCTAAGTCTGTTTCCTGGAATGTTCTTCGATACTAAATCATTGTAAAAGTATAAAAAGGGTCAGAAAATCTCCGAATCGAAGTAAATAATAGTGTTAAGTTATGGACCAAAATCTGTCTTGGTCAAATATTTAAAATAATATTTTGAACTTCTTTTATACATATACATATTCCATTTAGTTAGACAGTTATGATAGTAAACAAATCCATTGTTAAGGTAAAAAGTGGGTTTTAACCCTTATTAAGAAAAATAATGATAAGGTCGTATTTCAACTAGGATCACATCACTATCGATAGAATAATCATGAGTATACCAAATATATACATGCCATCACCAGTATTCAGTCAATGAAATCGTAGGCAACATAAACTTATATGAGTCCATATTCTACAACCATATTCTTTACAAGGATAAATACTTTCTGGATATCCAACCAATATTATAACGCAACCCCCAGCTCAATAATATATCCGAGATAACAATAATATTATAATCATGGCCTTAGTCCCATATATATATTCGGAACTCATATCGACAATTACACTTATAAGTCGTAGCACATATATAATTATCTCACATATAGGAGGCATCTCATATCTTGAAAGAATAATATCAATAAGTATATCACCTCTATTAGACATCTCATATCTATAGATCATACATCATGACCAAGAGGAACATCATCTCTATAAGCCCAATAATCATAACTAAGATGAAAATTATCTCTATAGACCAACTATCATAACTAAAAGGAAAATGCATCTCTATGGGCCAAATATCATAACTAAGAGGAAAATGCATCTCTATGGGCTAAATCTTATAGCTAAGAGGAAAAATGCATCTCTATGGGACAGATATCATAACTAAGAGGAAAATGCATATCTACGGGCTAAATATCATAACAAAGAGGAAAATGTATATCATGGGCCAAATATCATAATTAAGAGAAAAATGCATCTCTATGAGCCAAATGTCATAATTAAGAGGAAAATGTATATCTATGGGCCTAATATTATAATTAAGAGAAAATAACATCTCTGAAGGCCCAATATCATATCTAAGGGAAATTAACAAATATAGTCCATTAATCATAATCTGACAAAAATAATGACAATTTATCAATTCACCAAGTAAATCTCATAAATAAGGCTCAATTGTCTCAACTAGGCCTACTATTCACAACTAAGCCCGCAAGAGCTAACACATGTATTGGCCTAAGTGGACCGGATGATCCCACTTCTAATCCTCAATCTCCAAATTTAGACAAACTAAATCCAAAACTAGGCTAAGGTATCTAGTTTATCTTATAGATGTCAAGTAAGCCATAACCAATCCTAAAATAGGAAATTTGTCTAGAAACATGGGCAATTATGTCAATTCTACCCCAAGATGCGGTTTTAAGATCAATAGACTAGACCAATTAAGGTCAATCACACTAATCATGATTTCAACACTTGGACTATATCACAAACCTAGCATTATAACATTTCCATACTACAAACTAATTCAATCTATGTAGAAGGCAATAGGATTCTAAAAAGGGTCATAAACATACTACTTTATGGGTCCAAAACCCTCATCCAATTCCCCAAACATCAATAATCAATACTAGGTTATTTATTCATAATAAATCCTAACAATCATATTCACATTCCATACATAAAACACAACATCTTCGAAGGAGAGTAGGTAGAATCCTACCTCAAGGCCAAACCACAAAACCTCACATCATGCACCACATGCTCGTCTTCACTTCACAATCCCCAAAATTTCATCATCCTATAGTACTCCAGGTAGTTACAAGTAGATCCTGTGACTCATGACCATAACATACGACTCATAACATTGAGTTATCACCAATACAGTGAGTTGAACACCTACACACCATCCACGATATGACTCTCTGATCCCACTTTTTACCAAACCATACAATTCATATGGCCCAGTCGTACCCAAGATAGAATCAGAAGGGATTAGACATTGGAAAACATACTATTCAACTATACCACTGGTACCCTTTCCTCACAGCTCTTAGTGAGCCACTCGTACTCAGAGTCAAGTTAAGTTACTAAGTTTATGATTTGACGAAAGATCATCCTAATGACCCATCACCATACCTAACGACCCATACCACCCATCATAACCACTACAAAAACCCAATCACCATCCACTGGACTCCTTACGACTAGGGTCACCTGACCCATACCCACACCATACAACTCATATGATGAGTCATTACAAGGACAGTGAGCTCAAAGCTCAGGAAATTTCAAAGGGCCAAAACTTAGGGTGTTTCACCCTCCTTTGGCAAGGTCAAGATAGGGGACAAATTCAGCAATTATTGATCTTTTGAAATCTCTCCTCACACTCCATGGGACCTCTTAAAAATAATCTTTTTCTGGGTCAACTTGGTCAAAGGATTTATGATAGAAGAGAAACCCTTCATAAAACGTCGATTATAACATACTGAACCAATAAAAATTTGAATATCAATAGGAGAAGAAGGTCTAGTCTAATCATGAATCACCTTATCTAGGACGAATCGACCATAATTCCATACTTGGTCACTAGATGACCCAATAAGGAAATAGAATCTAACCAAAACTCACAGTTCGATAACTAGCATATAATGTCTCATAATGTAACCATTGAGAAGTCCTATGCAGATGTAAGGAAGAAGTAGCATGAATTTGATGTTGGGTATTTTTTTTACCTGAAAATTTCACCCATAAAGGAGGTGAATAAGTTTGGTAAGAAGGGAAATCTCAATCCCCACAAACAATCCTCAAGGGTCTTATATGATCAACCTTATACTTGGAATAAATCAAGATTTCATCTATGGATACAATCATGAAGGAACTGAGATATGGATGAAATACTCAATTCATTCACTCCATGAATGTTGTTAGGGCATTACCCAACCCAAACAACATGACCAAAACCTTATAATTATAATTAATGATGTCCAAAGTACACCTTCTCTTATAAGATGATACGGTCACTATCAAAATATAGTAACCCAATACAGGTTGAGGTCGAACCTTAAGGGAACACATGGAAGTATAGATCTCAGCAGTTGTAGTTAATGTGCAGAACTATAAAAGTAAAGGGGGGATTTTGTGTATTAATCTCGAGCAAGTAACTATTTCAACTTTTGTTGTAATCAGTCGTAGGTGAACACTAGGATTGTGTTCCCTCTGGCTTCTCAATTTCATAGGATTACCATGCTTTGTTGAACCAAACCAATACTTTGCATGCAGAATCAATAAGTTATGTACCTTCTGCAGTCTTTTGGACAAGCAGAAGGATTTCACTCTTTATCTTTTGACTCTCAGGATGTCACCTTACTAACCCTTATCTTGATCCCAGTTAACTATCACCTTTTGAGTCTCTAATTATTTTATAAAATCTAACCATCTTACTTAGAAAAAACCTAGAAACATGGATGTATAATTAAAATCCAAATTACTATTTTTTATCTTTCTTAGTCACTGCTCCTCTTTTGGAATAAGCATCAAAGTCTAGGCGGGATCCTAATGTGTGCACCAATTAAGAAAACTATTGAAGATAAAGAAATGCATATAAAGTTATCGGTTCAGAACAACAACATCACTTCCCTTACTTTGTCAATCCGATATTGTTTCCAAAACCCTAGCTATGGGTTTTAGTTGCTCATTCTTGTGAAGAAATCAATAACATTCATAATTGAAAGTATAGATGAAATAACAATGATAAGAAGTAAAAAAACCCACAATCATAAGTAAATTAATAAACTGAAGTCAATATAAGAGAATTCTAAGATCAAATCGAATCTTGGAATCAAAATATGTTTTTGAGTAATAAAAATGCGTAACTCCTACTAAAAATCACATAAAGGGTATTTAAAGTACATGAGGAAACCCTAAAACCAAATCCTGAATGAAATAGGAGAAAATAGGGCAGGTGACAACATATGGTCTAAACTTGCGCCATCACCCTGGGTGCAGGTAGTACCTACGGTCAGCAAGTTCAGCGCAGGTACCAGTTGGAAAAAATCTTGCAAGTCAGCTCTCACGATTTTGGACTTTTGGCTCTTTCTTTGCCTACTTACGGTCTGTAGGTCCTACATGCGGGCCACATGTTGACTTAGTAAGTGTCGGGAGACATATTTTTATCCTATTTAATTCTCAAACATGCTTGATCACAAACAAGCCAAAAAGTATCCCAAACATCCATAATTTCTCTAACAAGTAGCCAAAAATACCTTTTTCACCATTTTCACGAACTTAACATCCAAAATATGATTTCCTGCAAAACATACCCAAAACACATCATATCTAACAAAATAACCGTAAAAACTTATATATTTTCCTTGTTTAAGCATTGAAAGTGCTATATTTCTATAGCACATCAACAACCTCAACTTAGAACATTTGCATGTCCTCAGGCAACAAAACACAACAAAAATAAAAATGATGCTTAACTAGGAGAATCTAAATTATTCAAAGTAGTCATTTATCACTTAAATCTCAGAACATAACACTCCCTCCAATCTTATTTTTCAAAACCAACTGTATATGAACATGAAGCACAAAAATGTGACACAATGGAATCAAGGTATGACAATTACATTAGAAACAAACAACTACTCATATATACAAGTTACACTACTCAAAACAAGCAAATAGCTAGTAATATGACTCAAGTGAGCTCACAACAAGGATGTTCTACTCACTCATATAAAATAATGCATGTCAATGCAGGGACGGTTAAGAGACACTATAGTCAGAAGAGAAGTTCTAATCAATGCATGTCAAATACCATAGGCTTGCCTTTATTTTCTATACCTTAGCATTCAGATACTCAAGTTAGGATCATTATAAGACTTGTTTTGTCTTGTAATGTAGGTTTGGGGGCTGGTATGGTACATATGGACATATCAAGTGACTAATCCTCCTTCGCACTGCACTAACCTTAGGGTCTCACTTACTCGCCAAATTTTTTTATTCCACCCTTATTTCTCCCTTTTTTCTTCATTGCACATTCAGGTTGGTTGTGGTCTTTAATTCTTTCTTTTTTGCTTTTTTCATAATTTTTATTTTCTTTTTTCTTTTTCTCTTTCATTTTCTACCACACCCAGCCCTACTAACTTTTCCTCTTATTTTACCCTTTTTCATACCCATTTTACACTATGCAACCCTATGATAGCCACTCTTAACTTAGGCATTTTACTTAAGTTATGGTGCATATTGTCCAAGGAGGACTAGGGCCAGAACAAGTTCATTGTAACATAAATGGGTAGGTGAATGGTGAAATAAGAAAAATAGGCTTGTAAGGCTCAAAACGGGGATCAAGGGATATCATTTACACATGGAAGGTCATTTAGGCTAAAAGTGGACTAAAATAAAAAATGGTTTATGATCCTTTCCAAAGCGACTATACTTCAACAAAAGCAAGACTAACAAGGCAAGTTCTAATTTCAACACACAAAGGGAACTAGGTAGTATCTTACATACACATAGCACGAAGTCAATATTATCAATTGCTACCTATCCAGTTCATGCAATTGTTAGCAAGAGATTATCATGTCCCTAATCCTAATGCCATAAAATGATCTACAATGTTTACACATGTATATATTTACACAGTTCTAAAACATAATTTTTTGGAGGGGTATCAAAAATCAACCAAAATATGACTACTGCCTTAAATCTCCTAATTACATAAAAATAACACAATACAAAGTAAAACACAATACGACATAAAATTATCCTAGACATGTCAGTTCTAAAACCATACCGTGACCAATTAGAAAAGAAGCACGGCAACAAAAACCCATGGTGGCATGGTATTCCCACCACCAACTAAAAACTACGCATTGTCCTCAATGAACTAAAACAAAATAAAGGGAAGTGAGAATATACCTGGGATGCACTAGGTGCCCAAATCATGAGTATCCCCAAATGAGGGCATATCATATGGAGGAGGCAGTAGTGATGGCGGTGCACTACTAGATAATGCACCCACTTCTATAGATGTGTGCCTCCAATGAATCATGTATGGCCTTTTTAACGGCCTGGTTATATGGAAAATTAGGATCCTACAAGAAGTCTATGTGATCTATCTTGGCCCAAACTTATAGGACCTCATCATCATCCTCTATAAATAAATCAAACCTTCTCGGTACATACGAAGGTGATATCTGGACCACTCGGGGAATAACTGTAGGAGTGGCTGCTACACAGCTCTCTATGAGAGAGAGTACCTCTACTCATAATATATCAAACTCCTTCCTCATTTAGGCTAGATCTGCCATATATGTCTTTATAAATTGGGATGTAGCCCGTCTCTTAAACTTATCGAGCCATGTCGGGAAATCAGCTTATATCCCAAATAGTGCAACCTCTCATTGGGCCTCTGCCTACTCAAATCTAGTCCTAACCCATATTCTCATCTGCTCATAGAGGGTAGTCATCTCGATCTCAACAACGCTCAACCTAGCATCAGTTTTTCTCTAGATATCCAATGAGCTATGTAAAAACTCACTAGATATAGTGATCATACATGTAGTAGGAGTTGTAGTGGAGGGGAGAGTAGACTTTGAAAATACACCAACCGTCTCTAAGGTCGAAGGTGCGGCTGAAGAAGAAGTATCTGGTGTTCCCTCAACTTGCGTACTAGAGTCAATAGCCTCTCTCTGCTTGTCTACCTCCATATCAATACTAACATCCACATCACCTCAACATGCCTCATCAAGCTCTATGAAAACTATTAGGCCCTCAGTCGGGGTCTGTGGTACTATTACCTGCCCTCCCAATCTCCTTAAAGGGCCTGGACATGCTAAATCCTTTATAGTCTTTATTTGTACAATCACCATACCAAGTATCCTCTCGGCTACTCCAGATATTTTAGGCACACCAGCCTCATCACACAGTCTTTGAATCATGGAATGGAATGGCAGATTACTTAACTCCCCAAATGCTATATTATGTAACTCATACTTGAGAATGTCACCAAAATCAACAACATGTCCTGCCATCATACAAGCAACTAGTGTTGTTTTCTCCCACATAACCATATTATTTAAAGTAGTGGGTATTAGTTTTTATCTGAAAAAACCACCAAAACTTAGCCTCAAATGTCAATAGTCCCTTCTTAATCATATAATGCCTCTCAATCCATAGGGTCACATCACCCAAAGCTGAAATATAACTAGCTATCCACCTAGCAATCTCAACCCTCTCTCATTGGTGTTCAACCTCCCGTATGATATGTCGATCACGTATGACCTTAAGTCTATGGTTACACTAGAATATAGATGTAGGAGGAATGTATTCTGGGAAGACGATAACTGAATAGACAGTCTTTATCAAACTATCAACTCTGACCCCTCTAACCATTGTATGCTCAAGTTGTAGATGCCTCGTGAATCTCATTAAGACTAGATGTTTGCATATAAAAAGTACTGTGATGGCTCTGTAAGATGCATAAAATTCTTTTACCATATCCAAGTTGTAAGAACCACGTGGCATAGTCATCCACTGGAGCTAATATCTATCAAATGTTGCCAGTAACTGTGGTACTCAATTTAACCCAATAGGTTAATCTGGTGCTCCTCATAAATTTACCCCATAGACCAGTCAGCCTCTCAAACATATCTATAAATAGTAAATATCTCTAAAATCACTTCCATACACCACCTTTGATGTCTCTTCTTGGAAGGTGCATCTGGGGTATGTGCGGGAGTGAGACTCTACCATTTTTATATTTATGCATCATAGGTAACCATCTCTATAACCTTCTCAAACTGGAGTACATCTATCGGCTATACATGAGTAGCGGTACCCTCCTCAAACTATGGTACCACTGATGGCTTCTCTCGCTCTACCCCCTCGGATAAATCCTGGGACTCTTCCTCAGATTGGGGGTCCTGAGAAGAAACCTGTGGAGTAGACTCAGAATCTGTCTCATTATTATCATTATCATAATCATCATTAGGTGGGGAATTATATGGGGATGCATCCTTATTGACTTAATCCTGGTCCAGGATGCAACTGTTTGCACAACCTGGCACATCTGTCCTCTCATAACTCTGTATGTCACCGAAACTACAGTGTCTCTAGCCACTTCATCGGGTACTCCTCCACTGACCCACTAGGATCGGGAGACTTCTTCTCGAGGTACTGGTCTTCATCTTCTTCATAGATTTAGGTGCCATAAGTACCTGAAAAAACAAATGTTAGTTTACAACAAAAGTAAGGGATAACAAAAGTTGAAGAAAAACTCAAAATTAAAATAGTGTGAATTTTTCCTTAATTTTCACACCCTTATAACCTATTTGAAATCCCAACAACTACAATGTGCACACACCTATCATAATTCATAGCTTTCAAAGAAAATAAACATGCTCAACTAGTGGTATTACTTTTATTCATTCAAGTTCAAATTTTTGTTAGGACCTAACGTTAGATTATACTTCAAAAGAAGGCCCTACATTAAGATTTTAGGCTACTTCAAGGATCCTATATTCAAGCATGATATATTTTATATATTTTGCAATGGAAGACACATATCAACTTTTTTAAAACAATAAATAAATTGATATATAACAATTAGGAGTTGAGAAAGTTACCTCTTATATGAAGAACTAGAAGTGAATAATGAAGAAGTCAAGCAAAACCAAAGTTGAAAATTGTTTTTATCGTGTTAAGATAAGTTGGTATCTCAAATAAGTGTCAGTTTAGCCTTTACTAAAATGTAGGGTTAGTTTGTATTTTAAGAGAAAAGTTTAAATTCAAAAAGAAAAGTGAAGTTTTAAGGATTTGAATGAGTTAGAATGAGGTTAAGGTTTTTAAAACATAGGTTGGGGAAATTTTAGGTCATATATATGTTTTGGGGGTCCAAACTTTGAATTAAAAAATGGGCCCACATTTTGACCTAGCCGCAGCTTATACTTGCGCCTTCCGCCTTCGGCCAGGAATGGGGTGCAGGTGCCACCTGCAGCCAATAGGTGCAGGGCACAAGTGCCAGGCCAAAAATTTTAGCCCTCTCTCCTACAATATGGACTTGGCATTTCAATATTTTTCTAGCTTCTTATGGTCCCGCAACCTAAGTTTGAGGTCCCAAAAGTAAAATAGATGCCAAAATTCCATAACTTTCCATTTTTCATCCTCAAAATTTCAACTTTCCAACTTATTACTCAACTTATCGTGTGGGACTATTGACCATGATGAGTTGATCACATAGCCCCTTTACCTCAAAATTGATTAATGTAGCAATTTTTACCATATTTCGGGTAAGTCAAGAGCTGAAAACCTACAAAAGAAAAAACAACAAAAATTTGAACACTAACAATAGTGAGTTACTTCCCACTCAGCACTTGATATAACATCATGACACGACATGGATATGTTGATTACTCAAGTTTCACCAACAAGAATATGGGTTGCCTCTTATGCAACACTTGATTTAACGTCATGGCACGAAATGGGTATCTTGACTACTTAGAATTCATCAAGATACCCATAGGTATCCTCCAGGGTGATCAATATAATCAATCATCGATACTACCCACATTTTTGTTGGATACTTTATTCAATTTTAGAAGTTGAATGTAGCCTCCTGACCGTTGACTCTAAATTTTAGGTCACCTTTCTCAATGTCAACCATAGCCCTACCTGTGTCTATAAATGGTCATCCTAATATAATGGGTTTCTCGGTGTCAACCTCAAAGTCCAGGATGACAAAGTCAGCCAGAAAGATAAAGTTATCCACCCTCACTATCATATCAAAAAAAATTCCCATTGGTTTCTTCACTATGCTGTCAGCCATCAACAACCGCATCAAAGCAGGTTCTAGAGAGTTCAAGCCTAATTACTTGATTATAGACAGCGGCATCAAATTAATGTTGGTTCCTAAGTCATACAAGACTCTAGAAAATCGAGATGACCCAATAGTTCATGGAATCATGAATGCTCCAAGATCACTCTTTTTTGTGCCAAAGGCCTAGTTGAGACTGTACTGAAGTGGTGCACACCGTTAACATCCTCAAATGTCACTCATTTCTTCCTTGTAACCAGTTGTTTCATGAACTTGGCACATCTAGGAATCTGATCTAACGCCTCAAGAATAAGTACGATAAGTTTTTTTAGCATCTCAATGAATTGCTTAAACTTACCTTCCTTTTTCTTTTACTTCAGTCTCTGAGAAAAAGGTGGGGGTAGTCTCAAAATTTGTCTAATTTTTGGCTTACTGACCAGACCCTTACCTTTGTATTTAGCATCTTTATATTTATCACCTGTTACCTTTTCAAACTCAAAAATAGGTATCTCATTATAAATACTTTTTGGAGCAGGTCGTTGGGAATCAATAGTTGTAATACCACTCCTTATGGTAATATCAAGTATATGACAATCATTTTTCATATTTTGCATCATGTTGCTCGAAAGGGTGTCTAGCTTTCTCTGGTTTAGAGTTGTTGACATTTGCATGTACTGGTGCTCCAATTACTTGATAACCGTGGAATATGACTCAATTTTTTGGGTCAATCCTGAAATATCAGCTTTAATCTCCTTAAGGTTGATCCCTTGATTTTCTTGACCCTTCACCAACTTATCCAATATCTCTTGTATTTTAGATTTTGCAGCTCATCTGCTCGGTGGAATATGCCTATCTCCTTTCTCTCTGTAGTTATTCTTCTACCTCCAGTCACCATCTCTCTATCTTCTATGGTCTCTGTATTATTTATAGTATGTTGTACCTTAGCTCCCTTTCCCTTGTGCTTGGAAACCGGTCAACTAATGATTCAGATAATTTTCTTCTTCTTCCAATTCTAACTCATAAGCTTTGGAAGATAACCCCTGTGGTATGACTGTGTTTACCTACTTAGAAGTCATTGATACAAGCTGCTTTGATAGTACCCCAAGATCCATTCTTAGCGATGCAATCTCTTATGATACAATGTCATCAGCTACTTTCTGATCACAGGAGGTACTAATAGCATATTTTCCAGATCCGTTCTCAGCCTTCTGAGTTTGCCAACCTCAGTTAGTGAGTTAGATCTGATCAAACAACTCTAAAGATACCTCCCAACATAGTCTCATAAAATCTTCTCTAGATATTATTTCTTCCATGGACTGGATCTAATGGTCAAGGCTTGGTAAAATATATACAATAAGATCATCCCTAACAACCGATGGCTAAGTGCCATATCAGATTCTTCTTGAACCTGAACTATGCCTCGTACATAGATTCATAATGTACATACTTGAAATTATATATAGACCTCATCCTTAAGATGCAACATCCTAGATGGAGGAAAGGACATGTTCAAGAATTTCTTGTGTAACTCATTTCATGTAGTGATAGAGCCTCTTGGCAGTTCCCCTAACCATAAAGATGTTTCTCCTATAATTGAGAATGGGAACAACCTCAGTATGAGTGATTTTTGATTTTCCTCTGGATTTGTATACGAACTTTAGATCATGATGAAATTGTCAAGGTAAAAATTTGTATTATTTGTAGGTTGACCTGTAAACACACCCTTCATATTTATGAGTTGGATCATTACACTCGTGATGTCAAACTTGATGCCTGGGGTAAAAAAAAAAGACTATGGCTCCGGTCTCTACCATCTCAACATATCCCAAATCCTCTTTATCATTTATATATGGTTGCACATACTGATATGCTGGGATTACTTGAACACAGGAACCTCTAGCTCTATTCTAGTTTCCACAGAGTTCTACTTGGTGGTCTGTTGCTTGTCTCTGCTCAGCTAGCTCTGCCTTCATAGATACCAACTAAGCTTTTTTTATTACCCTCCTCTCGTCTTTATCTTGAACTAACAGCTCACCAGTCTGTTGACCAACAATATCATGTACTCCTTCAGGAGGAGGGGAAGGTATAACATCATGATCCTCTTCAGGAAGTTCATCTCTTTTTTTCTTAGACATCCTACTATGTGTTTTAGGATCCTCTCTGGATTCATATTCAGTATGAGTAAGGGATTGTTTACTATGTTTTCTAGGAATGCACCGACGTATCCCTGAATAAGAACAAAAATAAAAAGAATAACCCAAAAACTGCAACAAATTCAAATAACAAATAAACATTATGTTCCCCGACGGTGCCAAAATTTTGATGATATCCAAACAACACCTCCTCTCAGAATATGATACAGTCTCTATTAAAAATAGTAATCCAATGAAGGTTGGGGTTGAATCCCAAGGGAACACATGGAATTTTGGATCTCAGTAGTTGTAGTCAATGAGAAGAACTAGAAAAGTAAATATGGGTTTTGTGTAGTAATCTCGAGAAAGTAACTATATCAACTTTGATTGTAATAAATCATAAGTTAACACTAGGATAGTGTTCCCCCAGGCTTCTCTACTCCATAGGCTTATCATTATTTGTTGAACCAACCCGATACTTTGCTTATAACCTTTTGCAATCTTTTAGACGAGCAAAATGATTTCACCTTTTACTTTTTGAGTCTCACAATGTCTCCTTACTAACCCTATTCTTGATCCCAGTTAACTATTAACTTTTGAGTCTCTATCTATTAGATAATCTAACCATATTATTTAGATAAAATCTAGAAGTGTGGATCGACAATTAAAATCCAAATTATCATTGTCTTTATCTTTTTCTAGTCACTACTCCTCTTTTGGAGTAAGCAGCAATATCTAGGCGAGATCCTAACGTGTTCACCAATTAAGAAAACTATTATAATAAAGATAAAGAAATGCATGCATGGGTATCATTTTGGAACACTAATAACACTTCCCCTACTTTATCAATCCACCAGGGTTTCCACAACCCTAGCTATGTGTTTTAGCTGCTTATGCTTATGAAGAAATCAATAACATTCATAATCAAAAGCGTAGATGAAATCACAATGATCAAAAGTAATAAAACTCACAACCATAACTGAAGTCAATACAAGAGACTCCTAAGAACAAAATCAAATCTTGAAATCAAAATATCTTTATGAGCATCAAAAGTGTGTAACTCCTACTAAAAACACATAAAGGGTATTTATAGTACATGAGGAAACACTAAACCCAAAGCCCGAATGAAATGAGAGAAAATAGGGTCGATGGTTACATGTGGTCTGTACCTGTGCCCTGACCCTAGGCATAGGTAGTACCTGTGGTCAGCAGGGTGAGCGCAAGTACCGGATGGAAAATATTTTGCAAGTCAGCTCTCGAAATTTTGGAATTCTAGCACTTGCTTTGCCTACTTGCGGTTATTAGGTCATACATGCGGCCCACATATTGACTTAGTAAATTCTATGAGTCATCTTTTCTACTCTTTTTCGATTATCAAACATTCTTTGATCACAAATAAGTTGAAAAGTGTCTCGAATATCCATAATTACTCCAAAAAGTAGCTAAACACACCCTTTTTCACCTTTTTTTACAAACTTAACATCCAAAACATGATATATTCCAAAACATACACAAAAAGCATTATATCTAACAAAATAACCTTAGAAACTTGCATATTTTCCTTGTTTTAAAACTCAAAAGTGTTATATTTCTATAGCACATCAACCATAAGTGTTATATTTATATAGCACATAAACCATACTAAGTTCAAAAAGCCATCTTTGAAGCATCCAAATCTCTAATCCTCAATTGGTAATAATCAGACTTCAGCCCAATCTTGAACAATACCAAAGAACCCTAAAGCTGGTAAAATAGATAACCATTGTGAGAAAGAGGATATTTATTCTTAATGCGCCTAATGATCACTAGTCAATTTTTTGCATAAAATGCAACCAAGATGTGGGCCCACTAAAACCCATCGATTTGGTCCAAAAATGGCCCATTCATGCTATTTCGCTTGTTTGACAACCCAACGGCCCCCGTCAACTCTGTTAGGCCAGCACACCTCCTCCACACACCACTTGGGGGATATTGGTTGGGTTTTGTACCAAAAATCACCCGAGCCCCAGGCTCACCCCAAGAACCGTGATCGATTTGGCTCGAAAATAGTTAGTTCACGTCACTTCGCCTATTTGACCACCCAAATAGCCCCACCGACCCCATCGGCCACCCGCTCCCTCTCCACACTATGCTTGGGGCAACCAATTATTTTTCCACCCAAAATGTTCTTGATCCCCAAGACCACCCTAATAACCATGGGCTAACACCCACTTATTTGCCCGGAAAATAACCAGTCCATACTATTCTGCCCGTTTGATAACCCAAATGGCCCCACCGACCCCATCGGTCCACTCTCATATGTTTCATACCCCTCGGAGGGGCTACCAATTAATTTTCATCCCAAAACGTGCCCAGGCCCTAGGACCACCTAGAGAATCGCAAGCTAAATACCCACCGATTTAGCCCAAAAATGGCCCATTTGTGTTGTTTTGACCCTTTTCGACAATCGTGGGCTAACAACCATTGATTTGGCCTAAAAATTGCCTATTCATACCATTTTACCCATTTGACCTCCCAAAAAGCCTTACTGGTTTCACTGAGCCACCCTTACCCGTTGCATACCCTACTTGGGATCGCTGATTAATTTTTTCCCAAAATACACCCAACCACGAGCCTACTTCAAACATCGTCGGCTAAAATCCATTAATTTGGCCTAAAATGGCCCGTTTTCACCATTTCTCCTAATTGACAACTCAAATAGCCACATCAACCCCATCAGGCCACCCTCACCCACTCCACATCCCTCCTAGGGGTCGTCGATTAATTTTTAGCCAAAAATGCACCTGGGCTAGTGCCCACCTCGAGAACTATGGGATAATACCCACCGATTTGGCACAAAACTAGTCTTTTCATGTTGTTTTACCTATTTGACAACCCAAATGACTGTAACACACCGAGTTTGTACCTAGGATGCTACACGCTGCTCATGACCCCAAAGGACCACAAGCTAACCCATGTTTGATATTTATTGTGAGCACTAAATAGTAATAATGTAAAACTGCAAAACATAGGCTGAAATACCATAAGGATCAAAATCTAAAAATACTGATAAACAATATCAACTGAAATACTGTTTGAAAGTCCAGTCTTAAAAGCCTCTAACTGAACTGTCTGAAAGTGGAGTTGATGGGACAAGCCCCCAACTAACTTCGACTACTGAAATACAGAAATAAAACATATCATCGATAGATGAGGACTCACTACCAAATCTTACACTACTGGATAAATTTGTCTATCCGCAGTCAGGACACTAAGTGTTCGAACCTATGATATGAGACATCATAGCGTAAAGAGAAAAGTATGTGTCAGTACGTGGAATATATTGGTATGCTACATGAGGTAAGAATGAAAGAAAGAGTTTATGTGCATGAACAATAACTGACTGAATGATATAGAATAACTTATTATGAGTACAAAGAAATCTAAAACTACTGTAAAGATAGTATCTGAGCTTTTAGTGAATTTGAGTACTGAGTTCTGATAAAAGATTAACTGATATCTGAGATTATTAATAGCTGAATTACTGATAACTAGGTGATTATGTCTGATAGTCCAGATTCTATTGAACTGTATTGAGTTCTATACTGAGTCTGAGTAATGAAACTAAAATTGTGGGAAGTAATCATCTAACCAACATGCCCCTTTTCTAAATAGATTTGGGGTCCAACCTGTAACCCCAGTTGGAAGGGTGTCAGTACCATGCCACGGGTAAAGAAAAGCTGAAGAGTTACCTTCATCTGGCAGGTACTCTAATGAGAATGGTGGTACCCTCTACTGGCAAGTTAAAACACCTCATCAACCCTCAACTAGCAGGTTGATGTCTTAACCTACGCTAGCTATGTAGTTCTGGAATGCAAGGACTACTTCTAAGTAACACACCCTCTACTAGTAGGTGAGCCCCCATCCTTGTGTTCACTAAGTGTTGAATCATACTCCAGACTGAATAGATACTGAAATGATTATACTGAGCTGAACTAGACTGGTATTGAGTTTCACTGAGTTTTGTAATTGCTTGAGTGTACTGGGTTCTATAAATGACTGAGTTTACTGATCGTGATACTACTGAGACTATTCTGTAACTACTGTAGCTCTAGGTAAATACCTAGATTTTTGGGTATTAGATAACCACAGGACTCGATATTGTGAAAGTAAAGCATAATATGATCTTGGAAAGCATAACAATGTCCACTAGTTCGTAATTCATTCATAGAGACATTTTATCAAACAGTTGTAGGGCATAAACTTATACATGATTGGGAACACATAATGACATGTTCTGATTCCGCTATCTACTTCACATAGGCATTATAGAAAACACTTGGGGAGTATGGATTATTTCACATGATAATGGCCAACATATGAATATCATGAATACAATACTCAATGTCAAATTCAAGGGTTTAGCATGCAATTCATATAATTCATCACATAAATTATTCTAATTTCATGAGACTCATACGAAATCATGGATTGAAACCCAATTAATATCATAAAAATGAATACAGTTAATTTTGAGAATGGAATTCATAATTCTGAGATCTTGTAAGTTTGAAAAGGGATTCTTGGACTCTATGGGTGAAATTAACCCCTATATGAATACCTAACATACCTGGGAATATTAATTCTTGAAGATTCTTGAAGAGATTCTTGAGTTTGTTCTTGATTTCTTGAAGTTAAGGTTTTGCCCTTTGAGAGAAAATGCTTTGTTTCTTGAGTGAATAATGAAATAATGAGCAATTAGTTCTCTTTTAGGGTTAAATTTCATGTTTAGGACTAACTTGGGTCATGGAAAAATACTCAATTACCCCTGGGAATAATTTAAAAATCATCACTGGAAAACCCCAATTTTGGGCCCTAGTTAGATGCGGTGTTATCGTGTCGTGTGACTGGAAATTGACAATTGGGAACTGAGGGCTTGGCGCAATGCGGTACAATCGCGGTACCCTACTAATTTTTAATTTTGGACTCAGCGCGATGCGGTGGAATCATGGAGCTTTATAGGAAAAAGACAATCCTAAAAATATTGAATGGCGCTATGCGCCATGATCACGATGGAACACTGGAAAGTGAAAATTGCCATTTGGCATGACTCGCGATGTGTTGATGTCTTAGGTCTTACAAAAATGTCTCTAACTCTTCACCCGGTTATTAGATTTGGGCAAATTTTATATCGTTGGAAAGTTGACTGAATTTCCTACGCAATGGTAAGATCTAACTTGAAAAATATTGAGTACTTTAAAATTTTATTTGGGATAACTGATGTATTAAGAGTTAAATTAAGATAAGGAAATATGAGATATTACAATATCTCCCCCTTGGGAACATTTATCCTCGAATGAGACTGATTAAGCTTAGAAACATTAATAGGCAAAGTTTACACACTGAACAAGCATAGATGATGCATGGAATACATGACTAAAGGTACTGATAAGCTGAGTTTTCATACTAAAGATGCATATCTGATGCATGAGCACTAGACTAAACTAATTCATGAATGCATGACTGAATATGCAACGGTAAGGAATACCAAGTTTATAACTATATCTGAACATGGAACTGAGTAAATCTAAGAAATACTGTTACCTTAAGCTGAGTCTGAGTTTGCGGAGAAGGGGTGAGGATACTTGGTCCACATATCTGCTTCTTCTTCCCAAGTACCTCCCTCAACGAACTGATTCCACCAAAGGACTTTGACCAAGGGAACTTATTTGTTCCTTAGTCTGTGAATCTGATGATCGAGGATTTGAATTGGAACCTCTTTGAAAGAGAGATCATTCTGAATATCTAGGCCCTCTAAGGGATCTATGACTACTGGTCACCAATGTATTTCTTTAGCAAGGAGACGTGGAATACTGGGTGTATTGAAGCTAGATCTGAAGGCAACTCAAGATCATAAGCTACCTTTTTGAAACGGCTGAGAATTCTGTAAGGACCGAGATATCGGGGACTGAGATTTTCCTTCTTGCCAAATCTCTTCACTCCCTTCATGGGAGAGATTTTCAAGAACACAAAATTGCCAACCTTGAACTCAAGATCCTTTCTCCTCACATATGTAAAGGATTTCTATCAGCTTTGAGCTGCCCTAAGCCTTTCTCTGATCAACGGAACCTTTTTTAAGGCATCAAATAATAAGTCAGGCCCTACTACTGCGGTTTCACCTACCTCAAACCAACCAATTGGAGATCTACATCTCCTACCATAAAGATCCTCAAATGGAGCCATGTTAATACTGGAATGATAGTTGTTATTATATGCGAATTCAATCAAAGGCAAGTAGTCATCCCAACTACCCTTAAAATCAACAATATAGGCTCTTAACATATCTTTTAGGATCTGAATGGTCCTTTCTACTTGACCATCTATCTGAGGGTAAAAGGTTGTACTAAGGTGAACTTGGGTACAAAAACCCTTTTGGAATGCTTTCCAGAAGTAAGAGGTAAACTGGGTACCTCTATCTGAGATGATAGAAATTGGGACTCCGTGTAACTTGGCCAACTCTCTGATAAAAAGTTTGGCATAATCCTCATCCAAATAGGAGGTATGAACTGGCAAGAAATTAGTAGATTTTGTCATATAATCTACGATAACCCAAATTGAATCATGCTAATGGAGAGTACGAGGTAAACCCATCACAAAGTCTATGTTCACTTTTTCCCATTTCCATGTGGGAATACTGAACTCCTACATGGACCCGCTAGGTTTCTGGTGCTCAATTTTTTCCTTCTAACACGTAGAGCACTTAGCTACAAACTCTAAAATATCCTTCTTTATTCCACTCTACCAATAGATCTCTCGCAAATCGTGGTACATCTTAGTGGACCCTGGATGAATGGAGTATCCTGCACCATGTGCTTCTACAAAAAAACTTTTCCTCAAGTAATCTACACCTAGAACATATAAACGACCTTGGCAGCGCAACACACCATCTCCCCCTTAGAAGAAAACCTCTACTTTCTGATCTCTGGATGACTTTTTCAACTAAACTAGACTGGGATCTCTATCCTGCTTTTCCTTTACTTTGAAAACTAGAGATGATTTTGAACTATTCTGAACCCATGCACTACCTTCTGTAGAATCGACTAAGCGGACACCTAGTTGGTCAAGATGATAAAATTCCTGAGCTAACTTCTTCTTATTATTCTCAACGTGAGCAACACTACCCACAGATAATCTACTGAGAGCATCAACCACTATATTGGCCTTGCATGGATGGTATAGAACACTTATGTCATAATCTTTCAACAACTCTAACCACCTTCTCTGACGAAAATTCAAATCTTTCTGATAAAACACATACTTCAAGATTTTGTGATCTGTGAACACATCAACATGCATCCCATACAAATAATACCTCAAAATATTTAAGCAAACACTACAGCTGCTAACTCAAGATCATGGGTCGGGTAATTCTTCTCATAGGGCTTAATTTATCTAGAAGCATAGGTAATGACCTTACCCTTATGCATGAGGACACAACCCAAACCTACTATGGATGCATCACAGTATACAACAAACCTATCTGAACCATCTGGTAGAGTCAAAACTCGAGATGTGGTAAGTCGACTCTTCAACTCCTGAAAACTCTTCACGCAAGAATCTGACCACTGAAACTTGAATTTCTTCTAAGTCAATCTGGAAATGGGGGATGCAATAGATGAAATCACTTCAACAAACCAATAGTAATAGACAGATAAACCCAAGAAACTCCTAATATATAATGGAGAAATGGGTCTAGACCAGTTTCTCACTCCCTCGATCTTTTGAGGATCAATTCTAATGCCATTAATGAAAATAATATAACCAAGGAATGCTACTGACCTTAGCTAAAATTCAACCTTACTTAATTTGGTGAACAAATGATGAGTTATGAGAGTCTGAAGTACGATTCTGAGATGATTTACGCGATCATTCTCGCTACGGAATAGACAAGAATGTCATCAATGAAGACTATGATGAACATGTCCAAGTACTACTTGAACCGTGATTCATTAAGTCCATAAAGGTTATTGGGGAATTTGTAAGACCAAAGGACATGACTAAAAACTCAAAGTGACCATAACGAGTTCGGAAAGCTATTTTCAGAATGTCACATTCCTTGACTCAGAGTTGATGATATCCTGATTTAAGGTCTATCTTAGATAAGTAACTAGCACCCTGAAGTTGGTCAAACAAGTCATCAATTCTAGGAAATAGGTAATTATTCTTGACTGTGACTTTGTTCAACTGATTATAGTCTATACACATTATGAGGAAACCATCTTTGTTACGCACGAATAAGACTAGTGCGCCCTATAGGGAAATACTGGGTATGATGAACCCCTTGTATTAAAGGTCCTTTAACTGTTCTTTTAACTCTTTGAGTTCTGTTGGAGCCATCTTATATGGTAGAATAGATATGGGCTGAGATCTGGAAGAAGGCCTATTTTGAAGTCAATTTCCTTTTTGGGAGGAACTTAAAGAAGATCTTAAGGAAACACATCTATGAATTCATTTACTACTGGAACTGACTCAAGGCTAGGAGTCTCTAAACTAGAGTCTTTGACTCATACAAGATGATAGACACATTCCTTGGATATTATTTTTCTCGTTCTAAGGTATGAAATCAATTGACCCTTAAGTGTTGTAGTACTACCCCTCCATTAAAGGACTGGTTCATTTGGAAACTGAAAATGAACAATTCTATTTCTACAATCAACTGAGGCATAGCATTGTAACGCCTCAATTTTTTAGAACTAGAATGCCACACAACGCTCATAATCCCAAAGGACCACAAGCTAACCTTTATCTAGTACCTGCTGCAATAACTATATAAAAATACTGAATAATGCGGAAAACTGGCAAAAAACTTGCCATAAGGTTCAAAACGTCTAAAATAATCACTATTGAAAATTGAATACTAATACATCTGTCCGAAAAGCCTCTAACTGTCTGAACTGTGGAGATGATGGGACATGTTCCCAACTAACTCTGTCTATTGAAAATAAATTGAATCTAATTCCATAATTAAATAAGGGTCATCCTCGAATGAAGAGGACTCACTACTATATCTACTGTTGCAGACTGAGTCTGGACTGCTAAGGGTACTCTAGATCTCATGCTTCTGAACCTATGGTATAAGATGCCATAGTGAAAGAGAAAAGTATGCATCAGTACTTTGAATAAACTAGTATGCTAGGTGAGGTAAGGCTAAATGCAAGGGCTTATGCATAAATAGTTACTTATCTGGATAACATGAGAGTACTGAAGGAGGACAAATGCATGAATGCACAAACCAAAACTGGAATCGCAGTAAGACTGAATACGAACTCTGAATATGAGTTTCTGAATACTGACTTACTGATGACTGAGTCTACTACTACTGATGTCTGAGTTTACTAATATTGAGAGGCTGAATAATTGAGTCTATTGAGATTGATGTCTAATTTTGCTGATACTGATACTGATTTATTATATCTGAGATCAAGCTTATATAATAGGTGACCTCTGATTTTATCAATAATGATATCTAATACTGGATAAACTGAATCTGGGATCAAACCTATATAACAGGTGATCTCTGAGTCTACTGATAATGAATATAATTGTCAGAATCTGAGATCAAGCCTATCTATAACGGGTGATCTCTGAGTCTACTGATATTGAATATGCTTGTCTGAATTTGAGATCAACCCTATATAATAGGTGATCTCTGAGTCTACTGACATTGAATATGATTTTTTGAATCTAAGATTAAACCTATATAATGGGTGATCTCTGAGTCTACTGATATTGAATATGCTTGTCTAAATTTGAGATCAACCTTATATAATGGGTGATCTCTGAGTCTACTGACATTGAATATGATTGTCTAAATCTAAGATTAAGCCTATATAATGGGTGATCTCTGAGTCTACTGATATTGAATATGATTTTCTGAATCTGAGATCAATCTTATATAATGGGTTATCTCTGAGTCAACTGACATTGAATATAATTTTCTGAATCTGAGATCAAGAATATATAATAGGTGATCTCTGAGAGGTAGTCAATCCTTATATAATGGGTGACTCCTCAGCTGACTTTTATTACTGAGACTAAATATAAAACTGAGACTGTGGGAGATAGTCATCTAACCAACATGCCCCTTCTATCTAGTTGGGTTCCAATCTGTACCCCAGTTGGAAGGGTGTCAGTACCATGCCATGGGTAAAGACATATCTCTCTAAACCTAGGATGCCATGCCTAATATAACGGGTGATAGATGGTTGGAGCCAAGCCTAATATAGCGGGTGACTCCTAGGAGGTAGTCAAGCCTAATATAATGGGTGACTCCTCATCCTGCACTGGCTATACAGTTTTGGAGGTATAGAGATTGCTACTAATGACTCTGCCTAAATAACGGGGAAGATGCCATCCCTGCCCTCGCTCGATGCTGAATCCTACTCCCAACTGAATAGACACTGAACTAATTCATAGACTGTACTAGACTGAGCTAAATCTGTTACTTTTCATATTTCTTGATTGATTTGACTGAATTCACTTGGTTTCGTTGACTGACGAAATACTACTAAGGTCTAAACTGATTATTGAATACTACTAAGATCTGAGTTGAGTACTAAAATAAAGCTGCAATACTAATGATACTTGGATTACTGAGATTTATTAAGTTCTATAACTATATTAGAGTACTAACTTCTGTAACTTACTGAGTTCTAAGAATCGTGACTCGACTTAGATTATCATGAAAACTGACACGGGCTCTAGACATGCAGCTAAATTGTAGGGTATAATTACCCCCAGGACTCGATAACATACAAGTAAAACATAACCATCTTAAATAATCATGACCATGGACTTTCATTCACCATTACAATCATTAATGCATCTTTTCAAGCACTTGGAAATTATAAACATGTAATAGTATAGGGAGACATGCTACTAGCTCATACTCCATTCAACAAGGTCTTACAACAGATATTTTACATTTATTGAAGAGCACATAATTAGGGAATTTCATACTAACATGTCAAAATTCATTTCCTAAGGCTTTTCAACAAAAACTTGGCATGCATGAACTTACACACAATTGGGGATTTCTAGTCAACATGCTATAATGGCTCTAATTCCTTGACATAAGCATTTTATCAAACATATGGGGAGCATGCTTTGGTTAGACCATAATTTCTATACTTAATCATCATGATTACATCAATATCATGCAACTTGAAGAGGGTTTATCATGAACATCATACAATTCATGACATACTAGAATCAACTCTTGAAATTGGTAGTCTAAATCATTAATTAAAACTCAATAATAACATGAACTTCAATTTGAATTCACATGAATCATGAAAATTCAAAAATATAAGATCTTTGAATTTAGAAAAGGATTCTTGAACTTCTTGGGTGGAAAAAGCCCAAGAATCAACATCTAACATACTTTGTTATATGATTCTCAGAAGATTTACGGAGGAATCTTGATGACTTGGGTCTTGGATTAGAAACCCTAGGTTTTGTTCTTGAAGAAATTGAGAGTAACCAACAATATTTGGGTGTAAATGTGCTGAATCTCGTGTTAAAGAGTATATATAGGGGTTGGGAAAACACCCTTTTTTCCCTTAGAATTATAATTTGGAACTGGAAAAATCCCAATTTTACGTGCTGGCGGGACGCACCATAATCGCGCCAGCTTACTGGAAATTGGACTGTTGGGAAATTGAGCCTTGGCATGATGTGATGGAAATCGCGTTGCCACCTTGGTTGCGAACTGGAAAGATACCGCGACATGGTGGAATTGTGGAGGCTCACTGAAATTTGACAATTGCCATTTTGGCTTGCTTCGCGACGCACTAAAGTGCCAGGTGGCACCCTGTCTCACTAAAATGGCTCTAACTCTTCGTTCGAGTGTGGGATTTGGGAGAATTTTTTATCGAAGGAAATCTTATTCAATTCTCTACATGTAAACAAGTTGATATTAGGGAAATTATAAATGGTTTAAAATATTTCCCACTTTCAAAGTCACTTCTCGATCTTTTAAGGCCGGAATTACACTTCACTTGACACGCTCTAATGCTTAAACTGCGAGAGAACTTTTTGGGGTCTTATAAGAATGAATGGACCCAATCCATGCCGAGAATGACTTCAAAATCTATCATCTCTAATTCTACCAAGTCTGCTGAAGTGACTTTCTGAGATATCATAACCAGACAGTTTCTCTATACCTGTCAGGCTATGATAGACTGACCCATTGGGGTTGAGACTGAGAAAGGCTCTGTTAAGATTTCTAGTCTGACTTTGAAATTGACTATTATGTAAGGAGTTACAAAAAAACAAAGAAGCTTCTGGATATAATAAGGCATAAACATGTAAATGAAATATCTGTAACGTACCAATGACCACATCAGGAAAAATTTCCTGACCTTGTTGGGACTGAAGTGCATAGATCCTATTTGGGCATTGCCCACTGGTGGCACTGGAAGTGGCAACCTGCTGATTAGGGTGGCCAGACGGAGCTGATGAATGATTGTACTGACCCTGAGAACCTAACTGAGGACAATCTCTGATTCTATGGCCTGGCTTTCCACACCCAAAACAAACATCACTGCCAGCTCTACAGACACCCTGATGGTTTCTGCAACATTTTTGGTAAAGAGGATTCGCTCGAGCACTACTAACACTACCCTAAGATTTATAGCCTGGCGCCCTATCTTTGTTACCATTTCTAAACTTAGGTACTGGAGCACTAGATGAGGAAGGAGCTAGAACTGAAGATTTTGGATGAAACTGGGAACGATTACTGCCCTCTAACTTAGGCTGAGTGAAATTGAAACTACTTGTTCTAGGTCTCTTATTCTCTCTCTCTCCTTATTCTTAGCCTCTTCTAGATGCTGAGCATAGACCATGAGCCTAGATATGTCCATCTCCTTAATTAGCATCGTTGTTCGGCACTCTTTAGCAATACCTTCTGACACCCCAGATAAGAACTTGCTCATTCTAGACCTACTGTCTACTACTACATGGGGAGCATACATGGGTAATTGAGTAAACTTAAGAGATTACTCTTTCACAATCATTCTTCCTTGCCTGATATTGATGAAATCTAACACCTTGGATTCTCTCGGCTCTAATGGAAAGAATCTATATAGAAAAGCAATGGCAAACTCTTACCATTTAATGGTCTATCCATCTGTTTCTCTGTCTACCTTCCACTGCTTAAACCATGTATGAGTTATATATTATAGATGATAGGAGGATAACTTAGCACTCTCGCTAGAAGTCACTCCCATAATATCTGTGACTTTTTTAACCTAATCGAGGAACTCTTGTAGATCCTCTTCTGACTTAGATCCTGAGTATAGGGGAGGATTCATTCAAGTGAAGTCCTGAATCTTGGATGCAGTAGTATTGGCCACTGGGTTGGCCTTAAAAATAGTTGGTCGTTCATTCTGAGATGCTACGAAATTGTCTAGGGTAGTGAATGCAGCTTTGAATTCTACATTGGAGATATGCTCATCTAGGGGATCTGCCTAAACGGGCTGAGGTACTGACTGATTCTCGATTCTTCTTTTGTTAGTATTTTTATGAGCCATGTTCTGTAAATAAAAGGAAGAACAAATTAGACTGAGAGTTTAACTTAAGCTCATGCTCACTCGCACGACATCAATACAAAAAGAAGGGAAACTTTTCCTAAACATCTCATAGCCTTCTGTCCATAAGTGTAGCACGCTACACTCCAATGCATAAGACTCTACTTGATGCGGCTTTCAGACTCCCTAGGACTCTATTAAACCTTAGGCTCTGAAACAAATTTGTAATGCCCCGAGTATGTACCCCGGATGCTACATAATGCTTACTACCCCCAAAGGACCACAAGCTAACCCATGTCTGATATCTATTGTGAGCATTGAATAGTAATACTATAAAAATGCAAAAAATAGGATGAATGCAATAAGATTCAAAATATGAAATACTGATAAATAATATCAACTAAAATAATAATCTACAAAACTGAATATTGTCTGAAAGTCTTATCTTAAAAGCCTCTAACTAAACTATCTGAAAGTAGAGTTGATAGGAAAAGCCCCTAACTAACTCTGACTACAAAAATATGAAAATAAAACATATCCTCGATAGACGAGGACTTACTACCAAATCTGACACTATTGGCTAAATCTGAATTTATCTATGAGCGATCAGGAACCTGAGCATTTAAACCTATGATATGAGACATCATAGCACAAAAGGAAAAGAATTCATTAGTACATGGAATGTACTAGTATGCTAGATGAGGAAAGGCTGAATGCAAGGGTTTATGTGCATGAACAGTAACTGACTGAACTGTATAGAATAGATGATTATGAGTATATAGAAATCTGAAACTACTGTAAATACTGATTATGCAATACTGTGCATATATATATATACTATATCTGAGCTTTTACTGAATTTAAGTACTGAGTAACTGATATCTGAAATTACTGATAACCGAATTACTGATAACTGGGTGACTGTGTCTGACAGTCCTAATTCTGTAGAACTGAACTGAGTTCTATACTGTGACTGAGTATTAAAACTGAAACTCTAGGAAGTAATCATTTAATCGATATGCCCCTTTTCTTAATAGATTTAGGGTCTAACCTGTAACCCCAGCTGGAAGAGTGTTAGTTCCGTGCCACGGGTAAAGAGAAGCTAAAGAGTTACCTTCATCTGGTAGGTACTCTAATAAGAATGGCGGTACCCTCAACTGGCAGGTTAAAACACCTCATCAACCCTTAACTAGCAGGTTGATGTCTCAACCTACACTGGCTACGTAGTTCTGAATACAAGGACTGCTTCTAAAAATCACACCCTCTACTAGTAGGTGAGCCCTTGTCCTTGAATTCACTCGGTGCTGAATCCTACTCCCAACTAAATGGATATTGAACTGATTATACTGAGCTGAACTAAACTGATATTGAGTTTCACTGAGTTCTATAACTGCCTGAGTTTACTAGGTTCTGTAACTAACTAAGTTTATTGATTGTGACACTATCGACACTATTCAGTAATTACTATACCTCTAGGTATACATCTAGATTTTTGGGTGTTAGATAACCCCATGAATCGATAGAGTGAAAGTAAAGCATAACATGATCTTGAAAAATATAACAATGACCATTTGGTATAATTCATTCTTAGAGACATTTTATAAAACACTTTTAGGGCATAAACTTGTACATGATTGGGAACACATAATGAGATTTCATGATTCCACTATCTACTTCACATAGGCATTTTAGCAAACACTTGGGGAGCATGGATTATTTCACATGATAATGGCCAACATATGAACATCATGAATACAATACTTAATGTTAAATTCAAGGGTTTAGCATGCAATTCATATAACTCATCACATAAACTACTTTAGTTTCATGAGACTTATACGAAATCATGGATTAAAACCCAATTAATATCAGGAACATGAATACAATTAATTTCAAGCATGGAATTCATAATTCTGAGATCTTGTAAGTTTAAAAAGGGATTTTTGTCCTCTATGGGTAACAGGAACCCATAGATGAAGACCTAACATACCTGGGAATATTGATCCGTGAAGATTCTTCAAGAAATTCTTGAGTTTTTTCTTGATTTCTTAAAGTTAGGGTTTTTCCCTTTGAGAGAAAATGCTTTGTTTCTTAGTGAATAATGAAATAATGAGTAATTATTGCTCTTTTAGGGTTAAATTTCATGTTTAGGATAGACTTAGGTCATGGAAAATACCCAATTACCCATGGGAATGATTTAAAAATCGTCACTGGAAAAACCCAATTTTGGGCCCTGGCGTCACGTGGTACAATCACGGTACCCCACTAATTTTAAATTTTAGACTTAGCGCGATGTGGTGGAATCGCAGAGATTGATTGGAAATAGACAATTCTAAAAATGCTACATGGCATGATGTGCCATGATCACGATGGAACACTGGAAAGTGGCAATTTCCATTTGGCATGCCTCCGCGATGCGTTGATGTCCCAAGTGGTACTCTGTCTTACAAAAATGGCTCTAACTCTTCACAAGGTTATCGGATTTGGGCGAATTTTATATCGTTGGAAAGCTGACAGAATTTTCTACGCAATGGTAAGATCTAAATTGAAAAATACTGAGTACTTTAAAAATTTATATGGTATAACTCATGTACTGAGAGTTAAATTAAGCTAGGGAAATATGGGGTATTACAAGAACCCAACTTATATCGTCAGGCCACCCTCTCCACTCCACACTATCCTTAGGGGTCGGGCTGCCAGCTGATTTTTGGTAAAAAATATGCCTGAGCCCCGAGCCCACCACGAGAATTGTGGGCTAACATCTACTAATTTGGCTCAAAATAGCCCGTTGGCAATGTTTGATCACCCAAACGGCCTTTTTGACCCTACTAGGCCACCCTTACCGGCTCTTAACCCCCACCTAAGGGTCGTCGATCAATTTTTGGCCAAAAATGCACCTAATTCCTAAGCCCAGCTCAAGAACCATGGGCTAACATCCATTGGTTTGGCCAAAAATGGCTCGTTCACCACTGTTTCATCTGTTTGACCACCCAAACATCCCCGTCGAAACTATCAGGACACCCTTACCCATTTCACACCATGATTGGGGGTCGCCGATCAATTTTTGGGCCCAAACACGCCTAATACCCAAGACTACCCCAAGAATCGTGGGCTAACACCTGCTGATTTGGCCTAAAAATAGCCCATTCATACTATTTTTCCTATTAGACCACCTAAATTGCCCCACTCACTCCTTCAGGCCATCCTCACCCACTCTACCCCCTGCCTAGTGGTCATCGGTCAATATAGTCAATGAACATAAACATAGATCCATCTTTTTTAATCAAATACAAGACTAGGGAACCCCCAGGATACACTTTAATTCTAATGAAACCCTAACTCAACAAATCGTACAACTACTTCCTTAATTCCTTCAACTTAGTTGGGGCCATCCTATAAGAAGGAATGAAAATTGGCTTGGTTTCTGGCTTATTATCAATAGTAAAATCAATATCACGATCTAGAGGCATACTAGACAAATCCTTAGGAAACACGTCCTGAAACTCCCTAGAAACTCAAATAAAATCCAAAAGAGGTGGTGAAGTAACACTAGTATCACAAATATAGTTTAATTATAAAAGACACCCCTTATCTACCATATGATGAGAATGTAGAAAAGATATAACCCTCTTCAGATTCAAGCCAAGAGTACCCTTTAATGAGAACCTTGGCACACCCAGAGTAGCTAAAGTCGTGATCTTGGTAAAACAATCCAAGAAAATAGAGATATAACCAATCCACACCCTAGATAACATCGAAATCAACCATAAAAAGTATAATCAAGTATACCAAATCTCACATCCCGCATTGATCACTACACATGATTGAAACACTTGATCCACCACTAAATAATCTCCTACTAGGTATACTCACAAATAAGCACACCAAAAGACTCATATGCAATATTAAAACCAGCAGCAAAATATGTAGACATATAGAAGAATGTATATATAAGGTCAAATAACACAAAAATAGAATGATGGCAAAATGGGATAATATTTGTTATAACTATATTAGAGGCCTTTAGCTCAAGTCCCCTAGTTATATCATAACACTAACCACTCCCACTCTAGATTGGGTAACCCCACATCCATACCTCAAGCACCTCTAACACTACCCGTGCCACTCTGTTAACCACCTTTAACCATAGAAATAGGAGTAGGACAAAGTTTTAGTAGAGAACCCTACTATGCCAGACGTAATATGCACCGAGGATAGTCCCTCATAATATGACCATTCTCTTCTCAAACATAACATCCTCTAATACTCGAATCACACTGAAAAGGAATAGAAGAGCCAAAATAACATCCCTAGCCTAAGGAACCAAAACTAGAGTCTCTATATGCGAGAATCGATCCCTGGCTACCTGCAGCTATAAAAACATAGACCTACTACCCAAACTTTTTAAGGTTTCCTGAACTTGTCTACCATGATAATCATGAGTACCTTTTCTAGATAAACTCCTACCTTAGAATGCATGTCCATTAAACTCACCCTATTGCCTAAAATTTTTAGCACCATCACCATGATACTATAATAAATTGACTCAATCATCTTAGATGATCCATGATACTCTAAAAGGAACCACCAATAACCACAAGTTGAGTTTTCACCAACAAAAAACCACCTACTAAATCCTTAACAAACTTCCTAATGCTCTTTGGCTCGGTGGATATATTATCTGTTGTATATATAAATAGGCTATGAAAATATTCCTTATACTCTATAATTATCATTGATCCCTTCTTCAAGTGATCAAACTCATCTATCATCTAATCTCTCAAATTGTAAGGTATAAATCTCACCAGAAAAACCTCAAAAAAATAGTTCCATATCATAGAAGGAAAACCCAATGCTCTACAACTAATAAGAGATCTTTACCACTATTGTAATGACATTCCAGGTTATTTTCTTGATTTACATACATTTTTGGTGTTTTGAGTCTTTCCATAATGGTTATAAGTTATTTATGACATGTCAAAACTGTTAGTTTGGTTATTAGATAGTTTGTTTTGATTTTAGGTGCCTTTCTTCATTTTTGAGGTTTTGTTGTTTAGGATTTAGTCTCGAACTATAATTACCAAAAGGGTCATTTTTCATATTTTGATCATTTTTACTATTAGAGATTTTCCATAGGCGTACCAAGTCATTTATGATTTATTGGGACTAATAGTTTGATTACTGGAAAATTTGTTTGATTTTCAGAGCCAATTCCATGTTTAGAAGTCTTCGTTGGTTCCAAATGGCCACCAGGCATAAAATTTATTAAAATAATCTTGGATTCAAATTTTAACTGCGCCATCAGCTCTGAAATATCAATTTTAGGCTAGGTAGACCTTTGGTTTGAGTCTCGATACGCCTGAGCTCATTTCGACCTATTGGTCGGAGATTGGAGAAATTGAAAATTTAGTTGTGGTACCCACATTTGGTCGAAATGACCTCGGATGGAAAATTTGAGTATGCCATTGAGTTCGAACATTGAATTTAGGGTGGTTACATAGTTTGTTTTCCTAAAGAGGAACTTGAATGAATCTCAAGGGGATGACGGAAACTTGGAAATCTTCTAAGTTTCTAACTGTTATTTGGTGTGTCGTCTATCACAAATCATGTGCAGTAATCAAGAATCCTCGAGCAGAGGAGATGGTGCAGTTGCTAAGACCTAGTCTCTATCACGAATAGCCTATCTAGGCTGTGGATAGTGCAATCGCACATTTGTCCCTCATAATAGCCAAAGCCATGGCCCTGGACTGGGTATAAATTGTGCCTATTCTACACTACTTTGGGTATTTTTCATGCATAACTTGAGACAAAAAACACTAAAGAGTTTGATATCTTAAATTTAAGGCTTGAGGATGACTTGGGATCTTGATTAACATCTATTTTCACATTTATCTTCCGAGTTAAGATAAGATTTAAACCTTTTCTTTATGGATTTTAGTGATTTCTTAACCGAAACCCTAAATAGCTTGAGGGTTGGATTTTGGCCCTAATTTAGATTGGTTTTCACCTATTCTTGAGGTTTATGATTCCTTGATCTTGTATGGATGTTGGGTTAACCTCAAAAATGTGATTTTCATAAGTGAGACCCACATAGGATTTTTGTTGTTATTTTTTAGGCCCAAAGCACAATGGTGCAATATGTATCGATATTCGTGTATTGATAAGTAGAATGTGTTTTTGATTGCTTGGCATCTCAAGGAGGATTCTCAGAAGGGAAAATCAAAGGTTTAGTGGTTCGTTGAGCTTTCTTCTACATCAAGGTAGGCTAGGTTTAAACCCTTATTAGATTGAGCAACTTCATTAAATAATTATGATATTATGTTGGATTTTTGAGGGGTTTTAGGTGTTGGTTTATGGAATGCAAAACTTGGGGTTAGTTAAAATACTTAGTCTATTTGGATATCATAGGCTTGAAACACTTAGTTTGTTCCCTTATGCTTTAGGTGAATTAGACTTTATTTCTCATATTTAGCATGAGAACATCTTAGGTAATGTCTTAGGTTACTCTAATTAGCAATAATTGACCTAGTTGTTCATGTTTTAGATAGATTCCCTAACTTAGGGATAATTAAGGCTAGTTTGAAATCTAAAAGTGGATATACCTTATGCCTAGTTTGGGTAGAAATTTTCCTAAAATGGAACTCGAGGACAAGAAATGGACTCTAAATGCACTTTAGGATATGCCATATAGTAACCTTGGAAAACCTTCTATTTAGACTCATGGGAATATGTATTTAGGTAACACTGGTGAATCTTGATACTTGATGATTATGATTGGTTAATGTGAGGATCTGAAACCTATTGATCATATGTTCGGTTATGACATTGATGATATGCCTTATGATAATGACTATTTATATTATGAGCAGTTCAATTTTAGGTATTGTTTATACTATTATTGGTTCAATTTTGGGTATTGTTTATATTATGACTTGTCGAATTTTAGATATTGTTTATACTATAACTGCTTCAATTTTGGGTATTGCTTATATTATGACGTTATAATTTTAAGTATTTCTTATATTATGAACAGTTCAATTTGGGTGCTAGTTATATTATGGCTGATTTTATTCTAGGTATTGCTTATATTATGACCGGTTCAATTCTGGGTATTGGTCATAAATACATTACCGGTTTAAGTCCGAGTATATACTATGACATGATGAAATGATAAAGTGATGAATGATTGGTAAGGGATGTCTAGTGAATAAATGATGCTTAGTGGATAAATGGTGACTAGTTGATATCCAATGTTAGCAATAAAATATGATAAAGGGTTGACTAATGAATTATGGAAAAATATTGGTAAATTGCTAATGGTGGCATAATGCCGAATGATGGTGAATTGTGGAACGATGGTTAAATAATTATAATCGCTAGTGTAAATGATGTATATTTAGACTATTATTTTCTTGAGTGTACTCTCCATTCGTATGGGAGGTTGTGATAAGTTCTTTATTTTCTCTACCAATCGACATATGGGAGCTAATTTTTTGGTTATGTTTGCATCTGCTTGATTCCTTACATTATGCTATCATTATTATCTTGGTTTATGCACTATTTATGTACAGTGATGATAGAGATATTTCAGGTTCAATTCTGTACCTTGACTTAGTAATGTTATCTTGTATTTTATCATTCTTTTATCATCAATTGGCTCAATCGACCGATGATGCCTACTGAGTATCCATTGTTTTGGTACTCATGCTATACTTTTGTACCTAGTGAGTACCCATTGTTTTTGTACTCATATTATCATTCTGTACCTTTTTAGTATAGATCTAAGTACTAGTTTTAGTCGTTGATTATGGTTCATGCGGTTGATATTCAGATATAGGGTGAGTTCTTAGAGTTTGAGTCTCATATTTCTTTCTATCTTATTTCTATTAAGTATTTAGTATCGAGACAGACATATTGACTATTTCTAGACTTTGAGTTGTATTGATGTTATTAAATACTCTTGTACTAACTCTACCAGGTTTTGGACTTGGTATCATATTTGACTATGTTAACTATTTAGAATGACTTATATATTATTTAAGTGTGTTACTCATTTTTTCCTAAGTTGGGAAATTTCCTACTGAATTAACCCATTATGTTAGCTCCGAGTTATGGTATTGGCTTAGATACTGGCAGGATTTAGTAGGTGCCATCATAACTTGTAAATTAGGTCATGACAAATTAGTATCATAGCCTAGGTTTCCCTGGTATTATTGGTACAAGAGCTAGTGTCTAGCAGAGTTTTATAGATCGAAATAATGATGCCTGATTCCTATATTTTAGAAACTATAGGATATTCTTCACTTATTTCACTCATATCATGCTAAAAGTCTAAGGTCATTTGTAGAATATTCCCTTAACTTAACTCTTTTTTAGATAGCCTGGACATATGCTACTTCTATAAGAGATGATGGTCCCAAGACCGAGCCTAGGGATTCTTCTCATATTTTTAGATGACCTAGAGGTCATGGACATCCTCGTGATATGTCCCCGGCTAGGGGATAGTATAGGACACCTTCCCTAGACCCTAATCCAACACCTAAGCCAAAGATTCTTTCACTACAGCTATTGGTGGGCCAGGGACTATCCTAGGCTCCACCAGGGTTTATTCCTTTTTCATTGCTCAGAGATGCATTGATTTATCTTTTGGGGATATTTGGGAATGTGTCATTTGATTATGCAGATTCTACTGATCAGAGTGGTACTGAGGCAGGGGCACAACCTATAGTTGTGGCTCCTAGAGTTGAGGTTTCTTCTGCACTAATATTTTTTCAATTGGTGGTTGCTTAACCAGTTGTTGTCTAGCCTACTATGTATTCTGAGAAGCAGATAATGTTGGGTAGATTCTTGAGATAGGCTCTGCCTTGATTTTTTGGTGCTCCAGGCGAGGATGCATATGAGTTTTTGATTGCTTGTGAGGACAGGCTTTATAATTTGGGCCTGGTTTATACTCGTGGTATGGATTACACTATATTTCAATTGGACTTATCTTCTCGTCAATGGTGGAGAGGTTATATGGATTCCAAGCGAGCTGTAACCTTTTTTTTATCTAGGACTCAGTTCTTAGAGATGTTCTTGGAGAAGTATATGCCTTCTAGACTTAGAGATGATTTGATAGACCAGTTATCTAGATTGGAGTAGGGCTCCATGACATTTGTAGAGTATGAGGCTTATTTTTATGAGTTGGATAGGCATGTAACTTCTATTTTGGATTATAAGTATGAAGAGTTCATTACTTTGTTAAAGGGATGAGACTCCCCATTTGTATGGCTACTCTGAGCTTTGTTGTTATGGCTAGATCTTTTCTTGATGTTTTGGATCATGCTCGAGTGACGGAGCAGATGCACTGTGAAGCCCAAGGGGGCAACAATAAGGGGCTAGATATCAATGCAATTTTAGTAGGGCCTATAGTAGTTCCCGATTTAGAGGTAGTAGTTCTTATTGTGGGTATTCTCTATGTCCATCATATTAACCTCAGAGTTAGACTGGTCGACCAGTTTATGCAGCTCTTCAAATTACTAATAATGGTTAGTTTAGTGCTAGTTTACTAATAATAGTTAATTACTAATAGTGCCCTGTTCAGGGCAGTGGTCAGTCTTCTGGGTATTTTAGTCATGGTGGTTTTTTCGGGTCAGTGAGATACCTGGTTCTAGTTCAGCTCTGAGAGAATGTTTTAGTTATGGGTCTTTTAATCATTTGGTATGTGAATGCCCTAATCATAGAGTATTTTGTGTTTCCACTCAGAGTGTTTCCCATATTAGAGAAATTCATCCTCAGCTAGAGGTGGTTCTCATGCGGCTGGGATGGTTTCTAGGTTGCTCGAGGAGGTTTATAGGAAGACAGGACAAGAGTTTGGTTAGGTGCCTAGCTAGGTAGTGGGTGTGGTTAGTTGTATGCAGTACCTTCTAAACCTGAGGCTGAGACTTTAAATGCTATAGTTACAGGTATAATTTTGGTATGCCTCCAATCTTTCCTAGTTTTATTTGATTTGAAATCCACTTATTCTTATATTTCTTCTTATTATACACCAAGGTTGGAGTAGTCATATGATTCATTTTTCATGCCATTACGTATATCTACTCCCATTGGTGATTCTTTAGTAGTTGATCAAATATTTAGATTATGTGTTGTGACAGTTAGTGATGTTGATACTTAATAAATCTTATTATTCTGGATATGGTGGATTTTGATGTAATTATCAGCATGGACTGGTTATTCCACTATCATGCAGTCATGGGTTATTTTGCTAAGACCATTACCTTAGCCATGACTGGTGTACCCCCAATCGCGTGGTAGGGAGCTATTAGAGGCGAGCTGACGGGGATTATTTCTTATGTTAAATATAGAAGGCTTATTATGAAGGGTTGCAATTTTTATCTTGCTTATATTTGTGATTCTAGTATAGAGAGTCTATCGCTTGACTCTGTTCCTATTATTTGTGAGTTTTCTGATGTGTTCCCTACCAACCTACCTGGTATTCCACCTGTCTATGAGATTGAGTTTTCTATTGATCTCGAGCTTGGCACCCAACCTATTATTATTGCAACTTACTATACGACTCTTGGAAAGCTTAGGGAGCTAAATACTCAGCTTTAGGATCTTTTTGATAAGGGTTTTATTTGATCGAGCGTGTAGCCTTGGGGTTCTTCTATTTTGTTTGTGAAGAATAAAGATGGATCTATGCATATGTGTATTGATTATAAGCAGCTTAATAAGGTGATGGTGAATAATTGTTATCCTATACCTTGGATTAATGATTTATTTGACCAGCTATAAGGTGCAATAGTGTTTTCAAAGATTTATTTGAGCACTGGTTACCATCAGTTGAGGATATCACAAAGATAGCTTTTAGTACCCATTATAGTCATTATGACTTCTTAGTGATATCTTTTGGGTGGACTAATGCCCCAACCATATCATGGACTTAATGAATTGAGTATTCATGCTTTATTTTGATTCCTTTGTGATTGTGTTAATCAATAACATCCTTTGGTATTCGAGGAGTAGTGAGGAGCATGCACATCATTTGAGGATTGTGCTCTAGACTTTGAGAGATTATGTACATTTTTCCAAGTTCTCTAAGTGTGAGTTTTCGCTTGAGATAGTGACATTCCTTGGACATGTGGTGTCTAAGGATAGTATTATTGTAGACCCAGACTAGATTGAGGCAATTCATGATTGGGCTTGACCTACATCTCCAACTGAGATTCTTATCTCTATTGGTTAGGTCGGTTATTATAGATGCTTCATTAAGGGGTTTCCTACTATTTCATGTTCCTTTCTGATGGTCCGAGGAGTGTGATTCGAGCTTTGGAAAGATCAAGTATTTTCCCACTTCAGTTCCTATATTATCTCTTCTAGTTGAGTGCGAGGGATTCACCGTGTTTTGTGATACTTCTGATGTAGGTCTAGTGTCGCACCCCAAAAATCCAAGCCATTATTAGAACCATACTTTAAGTTCATGAAAAATTAAAAAAAATCATGTTTTGATAGTTTTTAAGTTATTTGTACATATATTAAGTCCTCAAAAAGTTCCTAGCTTATGGACAACTCAAAAAATCCCTTAGCGATTAAATTCTTGTGAAGTATATAACTATAGTCACATTCAAACAACCATAACTTTGGTCTACTAAGAATTTTTGCGTTCAAATCCCACCATAAGATATATAATTGAATTATATTTCCAACTATACTTATTTCCCCTTAATTCAAAATTGAGGTGAAATATTTTGGCCAAATTACTGAAGCACTGTCAAAGCTGCCAGTAACTACAACTCTCGATGATGACTCATAGTCATACCCTATGAATCGTTAAGAGGACTCATCATCATGGTAGTAGGGGACAAAATCTTGGATCCTAACGATGACTTAAGTGAGGACTCATGGTCTAACATCAGAAGTCGTTACCAGACTCATCGAGACTTCTTCCGAGAATTTTCTAGATGCTTTCTAAGTATTTTTTGTTCTTTTTCCTCCCTTTTAACACCAAAACTACGTTGTTTAAGCTATTTTAAGGATGAATAAAAAGAAAAAATAACCCTAAATACCTCATTATCAACACAACACCAAAATTACTCAATAAACATGCAATTTTCTCTTCTCTAAAGCAATAAATTAGGGGTTTTCATCTCCAGGTCCAAATCCCTAAAACTTTAATTCAAGAGTCAAAAGTAATCAGGTAAGTAGGTATTCAATGCGGATCTCCTATCATCCTTATTCCCAAATTATGATCTTTATTCATTAAATTTATGAATTACATAAACTAAGGTTTTATCCAATTGTTACTCCAAGCTTGAATTCAATCTCCCATGATATAAACTTTACTTCTAAGCATGTTTTAATGCATTTTCTTGGTTTCTTAGGTCTGTATCATATCATTCACACTATTCTCATATCCAAGCATGTTTTACATGATATTGTCAAGATTTCAACCATATGATCAAGTTATATGAGTTTTTCCAAAGTTTCCCAAATTCGCAAGTTTAATTCCATTTTAATTTTGGGTTCTATGAAACGCATAAATTTGATGGTTCCTCTATGTAATTACTGAATTCTACCATGAAATAGTATTTCCTCATAAATTCAAGCATTCCTCAATATTAAAATCATGATAATTCGTTACATTGATGATATAGTTGGATTCTTGAGTTTTAAGTCATGAAATTCCTTATCATGTCATTGCTTTGAAACTATCGTATTTAACTGAATTTTTCAATGTTAGTGGGTTATGAACACCCGATTCATAGATATTCATGCATGTTTTAGATTTTCAAGTTACAAGTCATTCAGACCATGTTTTTATTATTATATTCAGGTTATAAATGCATTGCTATTTTCAAAATACCATATTTGAGAAAATTTGTTATCAGTGCATGTACTAGTTTATGTTTCTTTGTCTGTTCAGTTGGGAGTAGAACTTAGCACTGAGTGAATTTAGGGATGAAGGGTTTCCTGCCTACTTAGGGTGGGACCTATTGTGGCAGTCCCTTAGTTCCAAAACTATGTAACTAGCGTAGGTTATGAGAGGTCTTCCTTCCAATATAAGGTTGATACTCTCTTAGGGGTGCTGCCAGTTTAGGGTAACATCCTATTCTATCGGGACATATATTTAGTGGATCCATATAGCCAATGTTGGTACCCTTGTAAAGGTATTAACACCCTTCTAACTGGGGTTATAGGTTGGTTCCCGTTTAGCCCAGATTGGGGCATGTCGGTTAAATATTAGCTCCCACAGTTTTAGTTCAGTATACAGAATCTATCAATTTTGTTTTGCATGAACAAGTGTCCATATATCAATTATTCAATTATTCAGATCATTTCAGTACATGTTTATGCTTGATATTGCATTCGGTTTACATGTTCATGCATTCATGCTCAGTATTCATAGATGATCCTTAGTACAGTTTTGGAGCCTATTCAGCTTTAACATAAGATTTACATATAATAACCATGTTTCAACCACTTCCTAGCTTACAGAATAATTTTAGCTCATGATTAAGAAAAGTCACTAAGTCTTACAACTCTTACGTCCAGCCATGATTTAAATGAATATTTTAGCAAATAGCTTATGTCCTCTGATTTAAAGCATGTTGTAAGTATTTTCATGATTAGTGCATGTCTCACATACTCAGTTCATTCCAAAATACTGACCACATATATGTTTTTGTGGCTACATTCTCACATAATGTAAGTACCATAGGTATTACACACATTAGGTTCAGACAGTTCGCAGTATTCAGCTACTAGGTGTAGAGTTCTCTTATTTCGAGGGCTCAAGTCAGTTGTAGTTTTTGTATTTTATTTTCATTATTCTTATGTATTTATTAGGGATATTTGGGGGTCATGTCCTGAATACCGATAATTAGTATAGTAGAGGCTTCATAGATGGTCAGTCAAATCCAGTATTTGTAATTTAAGTTCTTCTCTCTCTCTCAGATTGCTATGTTGTAAACTTTGATCAATTATGTATTAAAACAACTTATTTCATGTTGATTATGCTTTTACTTAGTTGTTTAGAATTTATAGATATATACTAAATTAGTTTCTCAAGTATCATTCTAGTATATAGGTTATCTTGGGATCATTTGTGGTGCTAAGCACCGTGTTACGACTAGGAAGTAGTCTCAGACCGTGAAAACCTTGGTATCAGAGCACAAGATTCAAGTTTCCTAGGGTTTCTATTAAGCCGAGTCTAGTAGAGTTTAGTGGAACAGCGTAGAGATGTTTGTACTTTTCTTTGAGAAGCTATATATCATTAAAGAAATGTTTTCCTTCTTTTATATCTCAGATCGTGCAGTAGAGATGTTCTCCAAGAAACTTATACCCATTCTTACATTTCCCTATTCATGCCAACTCTGCCTTATTTTTTAGGTAACAGAAATAGTCAAGCTTAAATTCCTACCAATAGAGTTTTCTGAGATAGTCCCCACATATAGTTATGAGATTGCACGCGATCTTGAAAGGATCCCATCAGTTCTTGTAAGTTTCAATCGCTGAAAAATTTCATTCATGCTAATGAAAATCATGCATTGAGACAAAGTCAGATATGCCCTCAGATTCCTTCTCAGAATCCTATGGCCGCATGACCTAGAGTTAGAAGCATGAAACTAAAAGTTTAGCAGAATTTATGTGGGATAGTGTTTATCTGAATTTAGAATATTATGTGTACATAGATCCAGAAAGTTGTAATGTAGTTTGTTTAATAGCACCTTTAGAAAGATTTCTCAGTTAAGAAAGACTTAGACTATGTTAATGGTTTAGATGGGATATAGATTTGGCAGTGACCACAATGATAGGGAGATTTTTAAGGTTGAGTATGCTCATAATTTTTGTTCATGGATTAGTGTTTCATGATATCTATCCACTAGTAATAAGTGGGTATTAGTGTATGAGAAGTTTTGTGGCTATCCATATTAAGTTTTAGAATCTAAGATTGAATTGTTAATGATCAATCTAATAGATAGAAAGAAGAGTTTGCAATTCTAGAAGGAAAAAGTATGAACTCCAGGTATTGTGATAATACAGAAGGTTCAAAGAAAAAAGCTCTTAAGTTATTGTAGAGACTATTGAAGCTATAAAAGGACATTATCTGAACAAAGAGTAATTTTTAATATTTCTATGCATATTGGAATGTTACTAAAAGTCAGAAAGCCAAATAAAGTCTTTCCTCATGCACTGCCGTATATTTTGAAAGAATTTGAATGTAGAAGACCAAGAGTGAAAGTGACTAAAGTTATCTGGAAATTTCCTATGGAAATATTAGTTAAATATAATTCTGATGGTGAATCTAGAAGAAATACAGGTATTAGTTCTTATGCCTACTATTTAAGAGATAAGAGAGGTGACCTGATATATGCAAAAGGTTCTATGATGGAAGACACATCTAATATTAAGGCAGAGGCTTATACTATGTTACAAGCAGCAATACATTGTTCTTCTACACAATACAACAAGTTAATATTTCAAATGAACTCTCTCACTATTTTGAAGATTTTAATTATGTAATGGAGTTGTCCATGGAACATCTTAGAGCATATAGAGAAAGTATGGGCATTGACATCAAACAAGTAAATTCAGTTCCAACACATCATAAGGGAAGACAATCAATAGGCAGACTATTTGACAAATTTAGCAATTGATAAAGGAGAATTCATAGTCACATAATTCCAACAGTTGGAAGTTATATGCAAGAAGATTTTAAATAGTGATAAATTATAATTTTCCTATTTAAGAATGTCACCATTGAAGGGATAAGGGGGCTGGGAAGGCTACAACTTATAGTGTTCATATACAAGTATTTACAAGCCTTTAAGGCATCAAAAAGACTGAAAAACTACTTAGCCTGCACTAAATCAACCAACAAAAAGGACTCGCAACAAAATGGGAGGGTTATAAGGAGATTTTGCAATTCATACACCTGAGGAGACTGTTACTATCCTATTACTTATGGTTCCAAGCATCCCAGTATCTTTTTACCGGCCATAACTACAAAAACATAAGATTTAAGGAGTCAAACTATGAGTAGAATATAGGGAAATAGTGGGGCTATGAGCTTACTAGGAATTGTAACATATTTTAGGGATCTCAAACCCTCAACAAAACACAAAAAAAAAGTTGATTTTCCCATCCACCGAAGAGCACAATTAGGAGAAACAAATCAAGAGTTAGATAAAATACAAAGAATAAAAATAATATAAGAAGAAAACTGTCTAAACTTACTTTTGCAGGCTAAAAAAATAGACAAAACATTCCTCCAAGGCAAGATGTTGATTACCCAAAGATGGTACATCAAGAATTAGAGGTTCAAAAAGGAAAGGAGCTCATTTATCAGGTGTTTTAAAGATGATGTGGTGGATGCAAATAAAGATGCAAATTGGAAACCCTACAAAATCAGATATATGTAATATGATAGATAGGTTTGGGCTGAATCGCATTTCCGATTGGGCTATAGTTTCTTCTTTGCAATTTTAAGCACGGGTGGGCCCATGTTTATTAAAGACTAAAGTTTTTATTCACCTTTATTTATAAAATCACAAAATTTAATAGAAAAAGGCTATAAAAATTTAAGAATGGTATCTAAGAAAGAAGTACTAGAAGTGGATTTTACATTTTTATGTATAGTCTTTCAGGAGTTTTGTATTTATGTATATTGTTGGAGCTCAAACTCTAGAGTAGAGTTATGGAATTTTAGTTTAGAGTTTATTAAAGAGGTCCACAGGCTTAGAGAGATGGCTTATGTCTAACAAGGAGATGATAGAACAAGGAACCAAGTTAGGCTCTCAGATTTTAGTAGTGATGCCATTGTGTAGTAGAACCACATGAGGCGAGGAAGATGCCCAACACATTCTTTTTTCAATACAAAATTTTGTACTTTAGACATTAATACACCTACTCAATCCTTACAAGTCATCTCTATAATCATATCTCATATTCATGAACTTTATATAGAATCGTGTATGCTCCCCCAATTCCTTGTATAAAGAGTTCCTGATCAATCAGAAGTACGACTCATATTCCATGATTTTATTAGCTCCAACTCTAGGCATACATCCCATGACTCATGTACTCATGCTTTACAGTATGCTCAGTTCTCATAACTCATGGTGCACCCTTAATGATTAGTGAAAATTCACAGTATGTCATGTTTGTCTTCAGTTTAAATCTCTTTATTAAATCCATGTCATTGATACCCTATTCCTCAGGCCTCAGTTATGTGTCAAAGTTATGTATATTATTGTTTCATGCTTCAGGTCCTCATGTTCTAACCTTTCAATGACCTCTTCTAATGTAATGATTATGGTTATGAACAATTGTTTAGATGAGAGAGAGTAAATATTTCTTGTTGGGAAGATTTTTGTATGCTTGTTTTATCTAAGGCTATAAGTGTGAAGGAAAATTGAGGAAAATCTTTAGGTATATGTCATGGTTAGTTGAGAATTCTATGTGTGTCTTCTTTGGGATAGTGCATGGAAGTTATAAGTTATAAGTTTTCCATCTTTTCACCTAATCTTACTATCCAAAGTTTCATGAATATGCCTATTCTATGAGGTAATTTATTCACAGTCATACAAATTATGAATTCAGTTGAGTCCTTACTCCTATTTTAAATCAGTCTCAAAGATAAAGGATATCTTGATTCAGAAATCAGTATCTTGTTAGTTGTCCAAATTCATAATTCAGCTGGACAGTACTGGTGAGTTCTCAAATTTTAAGGCTAGTTAAAGTTAGTCGGAAATGTAGTCATCATATCGATATTAGCTCACAGAATTCAATGAAAGGGATTACATCTCTTTTTATATTCATTCAACCAAGTCAGTCAGGATTACCCACCACCAATTTTGCCTTAATCCGATATCGTGGTGAAAAGTTATGGCCAAATTACTCAAGCACTGTGAAAGCTGCCAATGACTACGACTCCTAATGATGACTCATGGTCATGCCCTACAAGTCATCAGGATTACTCATCATCACAAAAGTAAAATCCAAAATCTGGGTTCCTGACCATGACTCAATTGATGAATCATGGCCTAACATCACGAGTCACTGCCAGACTCATCGGGACTACTTCCAGGCATTTTCCAAATGCTTTCTAAGGAGCTTTTTTGGTATTTTCCTGCACTTTTAACCCCAAAATTACATCTTTTAAGCTATTTTAAGGCTAAATAAAAGTACAAAAAATCCCAAATACCTCATTCCCAACACAACACCAAAATTACTCAATAAACATGCTATTTTCTATTCTCCAAAGCAATAAATTGGGGGTTTTCATCTCCAAGTCCAAATCTCCAAAACTTCAATTCAAGAATCAAAAGTAATCAGGTATGTGGGTATTCAATGAGGATCTTTGTTCATCCTCATGCCCAAATTATGATTTTTATTTATGAATTTTATGAATTCCATAAACTAAGGTTTTATTCAATTACTACTCCAAGCTTGAATTCAATCTCCCATGATAAAAAATTTACTTCTAAGCATGTTTTAATGACTTTTCATGGTTTCTTAGGCCCATATAATATCATTCATACTATCCTCAAATTCAAGCATGTTTTACATGATATTAGTCAAGATTTTAAGAATATAATCAACTTATATGAGTTTTCCCAAAGTTTTCCCAAACTCTTAAGTTTAATTCCATTTTGATTTTGGGTTCCATGAAAAGAATAAATTCAATGATTCCTCCATGTAATTCTTGAATTCTACCATGAAATAGTGTTTCCTCATAAATTCTAGCATTCCTTTGTACTTTAATCACGATATTTCGTTACATTGATGAAATTGTTGGATTCTTGAGTTTAAGTTATAAAATTCCTTATCATTACATTACTTTAAAATTATCATATTTAACTATATTTTTGAATGTTTATGGTTTATGAACACTCGGTACCTACATAGTCATGCATGTTTTAGATTTTCAAGTTACAAGTCATTTAGACCATTTTTGTATCATTATATTCAGATTATAAATGTATTGTTATTTTTAGAACACCATATTTAAGCAAATCAGTTATCAGTGCATGTACTATTTTATGCTTCTGTGTTTGTTTAGTTGGTAGAAGGACTTAGCATTCAGAAAATTTATGTGAGGTCTTCCTAAGTTCCAAAAATATGTAACTAGTGTAAATTATGTGAGGTTTTTCTACCAGTATAGGGTTGATACTCTCTTAGGGGAACCTTTCAGTTTAGGGTGACACCCTAGTCCTTTGGGACATCTATTTAGAGGATCAACATAGCCAGTGTTGGTACCCTTGATAAGGTACTAATACCCTTCCAATTGGGGTTATAGGTTGGACCTCTAGTAGCTCAGATTAGGGCATGTCGGTTAAATATTAGCTCCCACAATTTCAGTTCAATATACAGATTCAGGCTTGCTTGACCAAGTATCAATATATCAACTATTCAGTTATTCAAATCATTTTAGTGCATGTTTATTCTTGGTTTTTTATTTGTTATACATGTTCATGCATTCATTCCTAGTATTAATACATGATCCTTAGTTTGATTTTATAGACTATTCATCTTTAACTTGAGATTTACATATGGTACCTATGTTTTTACCGCTTCCTAGCTTACAAAAATATTTTCAGCTAACTATTTAGAAATGTGACTAAGTCTTTGAACTTTACGTACAACTATGATTAAATACATATTTTAGCAAATACCTTATGTCCTGATATTTAAAGTATGTTGTAACTATTTTCATGATTATTACATGTCTCACATACTCAGTACATTCCAAAGTACTGACCACATATATGCATTAGTGTCTATATTCCTTCATAATGTAGGTACCAAAGGTAGTCCACATATTAGGGCTAGACAGTTTGCAGTATTCAGTTAGTAGTTGATGAGATCTCTTATTTCGAGGACTCAAGTCAATTGCAGTTCTTGTATTTTATTTTTATTATTATTATTATGTACTAATTAGGGATAGTCGGGGGTCACTACTAATAGTTAGTATAGTAGAGGCTTCATATATGGTCAGTCAAAGTCAGTATTTTTAATTTAATTTCCTCTTTCTATCAAAATATTGTGTTTAAACTTTGACTAGTTATGTATTGATACATCTTATCTCATGTTGATTATGCTTTCGCTCTATTGCTTAGCGTTTATCTCAAGTATCATGCCAATACATTGGTTAGCTTGGGATAACTTATGATTCTAAGCATCATGTTACATATAGGGAGTAGTCTAAAGTCATGACATCTAGGTTATGTATTGATTTACCAGGTGGTGTTATTGCTTATGCTTCTAGACAGCTTAAGGTGAATGAGTGTAGCTACCCACTCGTGATTTGGAGTTGGAATCAGTAGCTTTTATGCTTAAGATTTGGAAGTATTATCCTTATGGTGTCCGTTGTTAGATTTTCATCGATAATCGTAGCCTTCAGTATCTTATGACCTAGTGAGAGCTTAATTCTAAACAATGTAGATGAATGAAGTTGCTTAAAACTATGATATTTCTATCTTGTATTATCCAGGAAAGAAAAATATGATAGAAGATGCCTTGAGTCAGAAGGCGGTGAGTATGGGTAGCTTGGCTTGCATTTCAGTCTCAAAGGATATTAGCATGGGATATTCATCCCTTAGCTAACTTAATAGTTTGCATTGATATTTTGGGACCTAGGAGGATTTTCCTAATTTGGAGGTGAGGACATCATTATTTGAGCAAATTTGGGATCGTCGATTTGAGGATAGCAAGTTTCTCTTCCTTCATAACTATGTGTTGAGTGGTGAGTTCAAGAAAGTCACCATGGATTTTGAGGGTGTTTTGAGATTTTATGGTTGTATTTGTGTTTCACAGATTGATGACTTGATTCAGATGATTTTTCATGAGTCTCACATCTCTCTAGATATTTCATTCACCCTTGGTAATGTAACGCCCCGATTTTCTAAACCAAAATGCTACACAGTGCTCATGACCCCGAAGGACCACAAGCTAACCCATGACTGATATCTATACCTGTAAACTGCATAATATCTTATAAAATATGCAGAAACATGAACTATAATGCCATAAGGTTCAATACTGATACATATTTGAAAAACATGGTATAACAATACCAAAAAAGAACATAAATACTGAAGTCTGAACATCTAATCTGACATCTAGTCCGAAAGCCTCTAACTGAACTAAATAAGGAGTTGAAGGAACATGTCTCCAACTAACTCTATGAACTGAAAAACCAATCTAAAATACTGTAATATAGTAATAATGATATTGTCCTCAAATAAAGAGGAGCACTAACTGCTGAAATCTGCAATGCTACTGCTGCTCTGAAACTCGTGCCTCTGTACCTATAGCGTCAAATAAAACACCATAGCGCGAATGCATCAGTACGTCTGAATGTACTGAGTATACGAGTGAGGTAGGCTAAATTCAAAGATTTTTATATTCATGAACAATGTTGACTGATATGAACGTGAGAATACATACATACATACGTAACTACAACTAAACTCATGGTGATTCTGACTACTGAGTCTGAATACTGATAACATGAGCTTACTGATGTTAAGATACTGAATGACTGAGTTTACTGATATTGATATACTGAATGACTGAGTTTACTGATATTGATATGTAATTCACTAATAAGTGAGGAACTGAAACTATATTACTGAATATTGGGAGATTGATACTATATTACTTATAAAGGAATGATTGTTTCTGATAGTTCTGATAATGAAGAACTGATTTGAATTGACTATATATAATAGTCCTAAAATTGAGCTCGTGATAACATGACTACTGAGTAAGAATACTGATGATGTGTATTTACTGATAACATATCATGAATGATAATGAATCTGATTACTGATAAATCTGATAACATAAGTTCTGATAACTGATAGCATGAATGACTGTATTTGAAAGTCCTAAATCTGATGGAACTAGCTGAGTTCCGTACTGTATTTGAAAGTCCTGATATCCTAAAGAACTATCTGAGTTTTTTACTGAGACTGATACTAAAACTGTGGGAAGTAGTTATCTAACCGACATGCCCCAAATATGCTATAATAGCTAAGTTGGGGTCCAATCTCTGCCCTGATTGGAAGGGTGTCAATACCGCGCACCTTGTAAGGACAAGCTATGAGTGACCCTCATCTGGCAGGTACTAAATAAGAACGGTGGGAACCCTAAACTGACAGGTTAAACCACCTCATCAACCCTAATCTGACAGGTTAAGATGTCTTAACCTATGCTGGCTACATAGTTCTAGAACGCAAGGACTGCTTCTAAGAATCACACGCTCTACTCGCAGGTGAGTTCCTATCCTTGGGTTCGCTCGGTGCTGAATCCTACTCCCAACTGAATGACACTGAACTGATTATAATGAACTGATTTCCTAGTTTGTACTAGAATTAACTAAACTGTTACTGATTGTTCTGTTTAACAGAACTAAACCTGGACTGAGTTTATTGAGTTCTGATGACTAGCGAAACACTACTGAATTCTGTTAACTGACTAAATGCTACTAAGTTCTATTAGCTGAATGAGTTTACTGATGTCTGAACTGAATACTGAACTAAATTGTACTGATACTAAGATTTACTGAATTCTATAGACTGACAGAATATTATTAAGATTACGTAGATTACTGAGTACTAAGTAAAACTGAACTGATACTGTATTTACATGAGTTTTCCTGAGTCATGAGACTGACTGAAGTCTGCTTAACATGGCTTGACTGAGAGTATCGTGAAAACATGACATGGCTCTAGGCACACAGCTATATTTTTTGGGTAAGAATACCCCCAGGACTCGATAGGAGGAAACTGACACACATGACATGACTTGATCATAAGATTTGAGTCCACAATTCACAATATCATAAACAGGGGATAGTATACTTCATGTATTTATTAAACATTTCAAACATGATAGGAAAAGCATGGATATATTTTTGTGTACATAATTTATATATCCATTATCATACATGCTTTATACCACAACCATAACAACACATAATTTGCATGGAAATTTATATTGGAGTGTATGAATAACATGAACTTGTTATTTAGATATCATGAAATCATGTAAATATAAAGTTCTAACATACTAGGCATTTTATCGAACACCTTGCATGCATTCTTTAAGTCATAGGTGGATTTCATACTTGCATTCTATCAATCCATCTAAAGATCATGTTTTTCAACTAACAACATAACTTTCATGAGATATACAGTCATGATACTATTATACAGCAAAACAAACAAGCATCAATATGGGTATGATCATATCACCACAACCAACCAAGATTTTGTATTTTAAAGATTGATTCTTGAGATCCACGGATGAAAAGAATCCGTGGATGAACACTACGCATACCTTGGAAGGGAGGTTATTGATGATTGACAGAGGAATTTCCTTGAAATTTGATCTTCAAGCTTGATTGTGCAACCCTAGTTGTTTTTCGCCTATGGTGCTCTTGGATAATTAACTTTAAGATATTAATAGGGTCGTAATGTGCTTAGAAGCTATAAATTTCGTGAGGTTAGGTTTAGGGATATGTAAGGAGTGTTAAAAGACTTAACTACCCTCGAAATAACTTAAAAACTAAGTGTTTTCGTGGCTGAAATCATACATAGGCGCCGCATATGATATCGCCTATATTTACATAGGCGCCGCATATGATTTCACCTATATTTACATAGGTGCCGCATATGATATCGCCTATGCTTTACATAGGTGCCGCATATGATATCGCCTATGCTTTTCAGTGGCCATGTGTGATTGGTTAGGAGATTCATTCTACTTTGAAAGGCCATAACTCCTTCCTCGGGTGTCGAATTTTGATGAAATTGGTATTGTTGGAAATATAATTCGATTCTCTACAATTTAGTGGGTCTAAATCTGCCAAAATGTAACATATCAATCACATTATTCTTGTTCAAAGATAACCCTTGCAAAATCCAACACTAAGACTTGATGGATTCAAAAACTCTTAGCTTGCATCACTCTAAGAGACTCATATGGGCATTCTTAAGACATTTAAAGCTATATTATCCCTATGATATTAATTGTAAGTCATTCACAAAAATGCTACTCACAGGATAGGAGGTTTCATATATAGGAAAACTTATTCACTTCTTAGCTTAGAAACATGTGGGGTATTACAGGTAAAGCTAAGATGTATAGTAATTTAAAATAGCATTATTGGTGGATTGGTATAAATAGGGATATGGAAAATTTTATAGCTCACAGTATATATTGTTAGTAGGTAAAGGCCGAGCATCAACGACTTGGTGGTTTGACTCAATGGTTGCCCATGCCTGAATGGAAATGGGAATGGATTACCATGGACTTTATTAAAGGGTTGCCTCACACTTTCCATGGATCCAATGGCATTTGGGTTATTGTGGATCGTTTTTCCAAGTCAACACACTTTATTCCTATTTATATGTTCTTCAGTCTAAGAGATTAGCCCATATCTATGTTTGGTAGGTAGTCCATTTGCCTGGTGTTCCTATTTCTTTCATTTCAGACCATGGTTCTATGTTCATTTTAAGGTTTTTCTAGAGCATTTTAGAAGGAGTTATGCACTCAGGTGGATCCAAGTACAACCTTTCATTTGGATATCAATGGTCAGTCTAAGCGGACTATTTAGGTTCTTGACGACATACTCTGAGCCTACATCATGGATTTTGGAGGCTAATAGGAGAAACATTTATCCTTGGCAGAGTTTTCGTATAACAACAACTCTCATTTGATAATTGAGTATTCATTTTTTACGGCTTTGTATGGTAGGAGATTTCATTCTTTGATTGGATGGTTTGAGACTTCCGATGTTAGGACCCTCATTACTAATTTGCTTCAATGGTTGTTGGATAGAGTTAGGGTGATTTAGAATAGGTTAAGAGTTCCTTAGAGTAGGCAGAAGGCTTATGCAGATCGTAGGCTTCATGCCTTGATATTTGGAGTTGATGACCGTGTATTCTTAAATTATCATCCATGAAGGGTGTGATAAGCATTGGGAGGAAAGGAAAACTCAGTCCCAGATATATTGGCCATTTGGAGATTCTTCACACAGTTGGTGAGGTAGCTTATGAGTTAGCTATGCCTCTAGATTTTTCTATTGTTCATTCAGTTTTCCATGTCTCTATGGTGTGGTTATATATTCTTCATCCATCTTATATTCTTAGATAGGACTCAGTCTAATTGGATGAGTGTTTGACCTTTGTAGAAGAGCATGTGCTTATATTGGCTAGTGATGTAAGGCGGTTGTCCACTATAAAGATTCTTATAGTAAAGGTTCAGTGGAGGCATCTCCTAGTGGAAGAGGCCACTTGGGAGATCGAGAGAGAGATGTGGGACTAGTATCCTCACCTATTCAAGATTTCAGGTATTTTTTAAGCTTAAGTTCCGTTAGTAGTGTTTATTCCAATGACCCTTCAGGGTTATTTTCCATATATCTTGTTATTTTTCTCATTACAGATTTTCCATAGCTTCCCCAAGTCATTTATGACTTGCTGGGACTAACAGTTTGCTTATCGGGCAATTTATTTGGGTTTTAGAGTCAATTCCTTATTTAGTACTCTTCACAGATTCTAAATGTCCACCAAGAAAAAAATTAGTAAGACATTGTCAAATTCAAATTTTGACTGCACTAGCAGCTCCAAAATATCAATTTTAGGCTCGGTAAACCTTTGGTTCGAGTCCCGATGCACCCAAGCTCATTTTGACTTTTGGTCGGAAGTTGGTGAAATTGGAAATTTAGGTATGGGACCTACATTTGGTCGAAACAACCTCACATGGAAAATCCAAGTGCGCCATTGAGTCTGGAATGTTGAATTTAAGGTGGAAATTGGTCGTTTACGTACAGGGGATTCCAAATGAATCCCGAGGGTATGATGGAAACTTGGAAAAATTTTAAGTTTCTAGCAGCTATCTGGTGTACTAACGATCGCCAACCATGGATAACTATAGAGACTCCTCGAGCAAAGGAGATGGTGTGATTACCAAGCCCTTATCACGATCACGAATAGCCTATCCAAGCTATGGATAGTGCGATTGCACATCTGTCCCTTGAGATAGTCAAAGCCAAGTCCCTGGACTGGGAATAAATTATGCATATTGTCTATGAATTTGGGCTTTTTTTATCCATACCTTGAGATTAAAAACCTTATAGAGTGTGATATATTAAAATTGAGGTTTATGGGTGACTAAAGATCTTGATTAACATCTATTTTTGTGTTTATCTTCTGAACTGAGGTAAGATTTCAACCTTTTCTTGGTGGATTTTTGTGATTTCTTGACCAAAACTCCAAATAGCTTGAAGTCTTGATTTTGGCCCCAATTTAGCTTGTTTTTCACTCATTCTTGAGGGTTTTGATTCCCTGACCATGTATAAAGGTTAGGTTGTCCTTGGAAATATGAATTCTATAAGTTGGACCCAAATGGGATTTTTGACGTTGTTTTTGGACTTGAAGCACAATTCTGCAATATGGGTATACATATTCTCGTATTGATGAGTAGAATGTGTTTTTGATATCTGGGCATATCTAGGAGGATTCTCCAAAGGGAAAAGTAAAGGTTTAGCGGTTAGTTACGCTTTCTTCTATGTCAAGGTAGGCTGGGTTTTAACCCTTGTTAGATTGAGCTACTTCATAATATGATTGTGATATTGTGTTTGATTTGCGAGGGGTTTTAGGTATTGGTTGATGGAAAGGAAGACATGGAGTTAGTTGAAATGTTAAGTCTATTTGGATACCATAAGCTTGAAATATTTATCTCGTTCCCTTATGCTTTAGGTAAATTAGACTTTATTTTTCATGATTAGCATAAGAACATCTTAGGTTACTCTAATAAGGCATAACTAACTTAGTTGTTCATGTTTTAGGTAAATACCCTATCTTATGGCTAATTATGGATTGTTTGACATCTAAAAGTGGATTTCGATACCTTAAGCCTACTTCAGGGAGTAATTTTCCTAAAATGGAACTCGAGGACTAGAAGCGGACTCTTAATGCACATAAGGCTATGACACATGGTAACCTTGGTAAGCCTTTATACTATTTAGACTCTTGGGAATATGTATTGAGGTAACATTGGTAAATCTTGATACTTGATGGTTATGATTGATTAATGCGAGGATCTAAAACCTATTGATCATATGTTTGGTAATGTATTGATGATATGACTTATGATGATGACTTATGAGTGGAAAATTTACCACTTATTTACATCCAAAATTCATGCACACTACTATGATTTGAAGGTATGAATGAGACAAGTTTGTTAGTTTAATGCACTAATTTCCACATTTTGTAGGCATACAAGTGATGAGAACGAAAGATGTGAAGTTTAGCTGAAAAGAAACCAAAAGGAGAAGAAAAAAGAAAGCTAAAAGACCCTACACGTATAAGCTCAGTTACCGCAATCGCGGCCAATCTACTTTGGCCAGCAACCACAATCACGGGGATCGAAGGCATTCACACTAGCTGCGATTGCAGAAAAGCTACAGTGATCGCGGCTTAGCAGGTTTATGCCTAGAGACAATTTTGTCATTGTACACAACCAACCCCAAATCCCTTAAAAGGATAAAACCTTTTTTCATTTGTTATCTTACACTTTGAACAATTGAATTTTGAATTTTTTGTAACCCTACTAATTAGGGAGACTCTTGTGTTTGCATTTTACTATTTGAGTTTGGTGAAATTGAAGTTAAATTGAAGAACCTTTTGATTTTCCATAGCCATGGGTGCTTTAAATAAACCTTTTGGTATACCCCTTCTCCTTTACTCCATGAGTAGCTAAAATTTATTGTCTTGGGATTATGGTTAACTAAGGTGCAATTATGTATGGGTTGTGATGTATTTGTGTAGATTCTAGTTTATTGATGATGGGTTTTACTTTTTCTTGCTTGAATTAGTTGGGGTTTGTGGGTGAAAACCCCACATGCCTAAGATGGATTTGTGGGTGAAAACCCCAAGTTCTTGAAAGCTCATCATCCTTGAAAGAGGGATATGGGTGAATTTTTGGAACCCATATCATCCTTGAAAGAGGGATATGGGTCACAAGTCAATAGTGGACAATATTAGATGTAGTTTTTTCTCTCTTCACCATCTTATAAAAAGAGTGAGTATAGGGTTAACTATGTCCTGGGCATCTTCCTAGAAATGTGGATACCCAATTGAGGTATTAGGTGGGTTTAATTGACACTTGTAAGGTGACCAAAAGGGTCAATGAGTTATATTCATGAGGTTTTGTGACAAACTATCCTCAAGAATCTTCAACCTAGCCTACCATATTGTTAATGACTAGAATTTTCACCACATCATCATGCACCCATGCATAATTTTCCCTTAGGTAGACATAATCCCAAGATCCTTCTCATATTTAATTTTCAATCACAATTGTTGCTTATTGATTTTTAGATTGAATTGACTTTAATAAAACCACATTCCAAACCAACCACCTCCCCCCCCATTTTAAATCATGTATTTTACTTTATTTACATTATATGTATCTTATTAGTAACTATTAACACCCACAAGATTAGAATACTAATTCCACTCCTTAAGGATTGGACCTCAATATAAATTGAGCTTTATTGATAACAATAGTCCTCTACCAAATGCAATGGTATAAATTAGCGTTAACCAAAGCGGTGCCATTGTCGGGGAGTGAAATTTAGTTTTCACATGTGTAGTGTTGAGTGTTGCTTTGGGTATACCCTTAGTGGTGTGTATATTTTTTGGTTGTTGTTTTTGTTTTCTGTTAGGTGATCTCCAAGTGTTCATAGAACTATAAGTGACAATGAAAGTAATACGGGGTCTTTTGACGGTCCCCTTAATGACAAGGAGAAACTAAACTACATTGGATGTGCAAGTGCCATTCGTATCCCTTCTACTCAAGGGAAAGGGGTCTTTCATGTCACAGGCGTTATGTAGAATATGCTCCAAATGAAGGGACTCTTTGGGGGGCAAGCTTATGAGGACCTAAATTTGCATTTGAAGAACTTTGTAGAAGTTTGTGCACCCTTTGATATTTCACACATCTCCCAAGAGTCTATAAAGTTGTGTCTCTTCCAGTTTTCTCTAATGGGAGAGGCGGTATTGTGGTTTTGATCCCTTCCGGATTGGTCAATAACTCCATGGTATGAACATACCTTTGCCTTTCTTAACCGATATTTCCCACCATCGAAGATGCTAGAATTACATGACTAAATTGTTAACTTTCGCCAATTGAACATAGAACCCTTTTATGAGGTGTGGTAAACATTCAATAGGAAGCTCATGCAATGTCCCACCCACGACATCCTATAGAAGATGCTTCTCAAAATTTTCTACCCAGCTTTAGATCAACTCAACAAAACTGTGGTAGACAATGTGGTGGGGGCTCTCTTGTGAAGTTGACTTATCATGCAGCTTCAAACTTACTTAAGAAAGTGACCAAGAAAAACTAGGGGTTGTAAACCCGTGATATCAAGGTACCAAAAGGCTCCCCTATTACCTTTTTTATTGATAAAGAGCAAAAGAAGAGAGATGAAAAAAGGGAGAAAAACATGGCAAAAATAATGATGCAGTTGGAGCTTCTAACTAAGCATGTCATGGATACACCCATAAAAATGGTGAATGTTGTGGAATCCAAGGCCTATGATGATGAAGAGGTCAAAGGGATTGATAAAGAGATTTGGTAATTGGCTAACTATTTGGAGGGTTTCCACCCAACCTATCAAAAGCAAGGTAGGAACCAATATATGATTGATCATGATTGTGATCGTGATTAGTGGGATAACGACCAATAGTATGATCGTTATGTTCCCCCTCATGACCAGGCAAAGAACAAATATGCAAATCCCGCTGACCTCGACAAATACAAAACCAAATATGTCTTGCCAAGAATCTTGATGAAAGTGGAGGGAACGGATAAGATGTTTCATGAATTAATAGGTGACTTTTCGCAAATCAACCAAATGGTTTTGTCTCACTCCACTTCGATTAAACAATTGGAAATACAAATTGGCCAAATCTCCTCTCAACTAAATGATAGATCAAGGTGGGCCTTCCTAGTGACACCATTGTAAATCTAAAAATGATTTTCAAGTGTTAGCTATTGTCACTAGGAATGGTAAAACACTCGGTGTCAAAATAGGGTAAGGAGCTGAACAAGGGAAAACAGAGGTACAAAAATTCTCGCTATTACTGCAATAGTGGGCCCCGTGCCTCCATGATTGTGATCACCGCTTGTTCACCATCAAAGACCTTGGACCGCGACTGCGGTTAAGTCAATTTAAATGACCATCTGAATGCCCCATTTTCCTCACACTCCCTTTTCAACTTTTCTTTCAAAGTGTACTTATTTTTGTCATAATTTGGGCATTCAAAAGCAATGTAACATCTATCTTGCATCCTTACTATGGTATGTGCTTTGAATTTATGCTTTAATTATTGTAGGTAGGACATAGAATGCATGAAGTAAGGTAGGCCTAAACTTGTTCTTTTAATTTCTAAATCCTTGTTGAATTGTACTTGTGTGGTGGTTCGCTATTGTGAATGGTGTGAACGCATGTGGGAAGTTTTAAGTACCCAAATTTTGTTTGAAATTAAGAAAAATGTAATGTGCACACCAAGTTCTCGATCAAACGCCAGACAAACTCATAACTAGTTGTTTTCACATTCTCAGGGCATGATCGAGTACTGAGGAACTTTGTTCAATGTTCTTAGTGATAAATTTCTATTTTGGAATATGATTTGGACCTGAAATTAGAATTTTGAACTGTTGAGAAATCTGGCCTGGTCGAGCCTCAAATACCGCAATTGTTGTCATTGAATCGTGATCACAGCAATCGTGGTTCAATGTCCCGTGATCGCCAGATCTAAGGCTGATTTTCAGCATAGGCCAAAAATCCTGCACTTTCAATTCTTGTCCAAATACCACCAAGTAGCCATCCCATGAGCTTCATTGGACAACATAGCATAGTTTTGGCATAAAAATGTTGATGATTGATGTTGATATGTTGTTCTCATATTTTTCAGGTTTTAATCATGGGAGACTATGATCAAGTTCATTTCATGGCCCCTGAGTGCCAAAATCTTTACTATGGTGATCTTCCAAGAACAAAGATGCTTTAGGAGAGGGAATATGCTTGGATAAGGTGACGTAAAAGCTTCCAATATTTTATGACAGACTCGTGATCATTAGATAGAGGTGTTTTTCCCTGGATCTTTGTCTTGCAAATAAGCAGTCGGTACGGGTATTCTATGCTAATCTTAAGTGTGTTATCTTTATCAGACCTAGTCATCAGGATGAGAGAAGATGGTAAACTTTGGAGATGAAGAGTTAAATGACTTCTATGGGATCCCAAACGTAAACATGGATTAATTTGAGGCTAAAGGGTATGAACCAAGGACTTGGATGGCAAAGAATTTATGTTCAGGTAAGGAGGTCTCTTGGACGGCTACCAGGAGAAGCATATCAATGAATGATTTCACTATTGAGGCTCGGATTTGGTTACCTTCATTTATAGACGGGTCTCTCTCTAACCACCCACATGACTGTGGTTCCAGACTTGCGGGCCCAGATGGTTACTTGCATACTAGATGACATTCGTTTGAATGTTGGTCGGATTATGGTCTCTGATATAAAGTCTTTCAAGAAGCACAATGGTGTCCTTCTCTTATTCCCCTCTTTGATTACTGAGTTTTGCAGGAGAGTCGGGGTTGTGGAGTACCCTAGAGACACGTGGATGCACCCTGGCACCCCTATTTGTTCTCTCAAAATTTAGGGTGAGGGTACAGCGAGCAAAAGCAAGAAGAGGAAGATCGACTTGGATAAGTTGACATATGAGAAGATAGAGTCTTATAGGTCATCCACAGCCAGCCCTTTTGAGGAGATCAGTATTGATTTAAGGGCGATTGGGGAGATTTTGTCAGGATTTCCTTAGGGGACGGGAGATCCCTCCACCACCCATCATTCATATGTGGTCCGATCTGATTATGAGAAGTATTTGATAGATCAGCAGATGCAGGGAGCTACTATTTCTAGGCTTTATAGGTCTTACTCATCATTGGCAGAGTCTCACAGAGAGCTTCGGGACTAACATGAGAAGATAAAGAAAAGGGAGAAGAAGAGGGACAAGTTCTTTAGCAAGATGAAGAAGGGGGTGAAGGGCCTTTAGAAGATCCTAAAACCCCGAGATAGATTTCCTTCCTCTTGAGTTGAGAGTGATAATAAGGTCCAAGTTGAGTGGTCTAATTCAAATGATACTGGAGATTGTGTAGAGTCTGAGGGCGAGAGCAGCTCTTGATTCATTTTTAGGGAGCACTCTTTCCTCTCTTTATGCTTTATTATTTATACAGTGAGGTCACTATAAGTTTTTTAGTTAAGGGTGCATGTCTCTGTATTTATTCATTTGGGCCTATATTATTAAGATATTTCTTGATGTATCTATGTCATTTTGGATGACGTTTATTTTTATGGGTTGTAATATTCGAGCACTCTGATGGTGCTTACATTTCATGGATTAGTTGTTTGTTTCATTTTTAGATTTTTACTTTATTTGTATTTTGTATATGGTGACATCGGATGAGCCTTTCCTTATAATAGATTGAGTGATGACATTGTTAAGGAATAATCATCGTGATTGGGTTTTGAGCCATGGATGCAGGGGAAGTCTGAGTACCCGTAGCATCGGAGTTACAAATACAAGGGAAATTTAGGTACCTATAGTAATTTGGATTTGGGATCACACTTATACCTTTGGCAAAGTCTAAGTATCCATATGGTTTTCCCATATGAAAGCCAAAATATGAGATGGTAGCTTGGTTTGGTGCCATAAATAGCAAGTTATGCGTAGTGCAAATGTGAAGCAAACTCCCCATCTGTCCAATAAAAATTCAAAAATCAAGGGCACGGACGCGAGAAACCTTGTAATAATACTTTACCTTATTTCGTGACTCCAAATTTTTAGCTTGTAGAAATTGGTAAATACCTTTTTTATCTCTAGTGGGAAGGGCAATTGATCCCATTTGAGGAGTTTGCATGCCATGTGCGGTGAGCATTTTTGTCTAAATCTCATGAATACTTGTACCATCTAGAACTTGCCCCGTTAGTCTCTCAAGGATAATTTTGATTATGCTTGGTAGGTGAGATGATCCTAGGCTGTCTTTGTCAACATAAAAACCCATTTTAGCCTAAATAGCATACTCACGCATACAATAGAAGCCTTAGTCACCTAATTCGAGCCTTCAAGCCTTTTTTTGGCAACCACATTACAAGCCTTGAACCATTCAAAGTTTTGCCTCTCTTGAACCCTACTCTCTTTTAACATAAAAAGAATGAAAATTTAGGCTAAATGCTTAAGTTGGGGGGTGGTAACTTTGGAGAGATGACCTTGGGATAAGGTAGTGTAAGTGGATGCCTATGAGCTGAGAAATGAAAAAGTAAAAAAAAATGATGAAAAGAGGATTGAGGCGTTGATTGCAAAAGAAATAAGAAAATAAAACATGTTTTCAAAAAGTTGGGTAAATTAAGTTAGCTAAAATAGGCATATGTAAAGTGTGAAAACAAAAGAAGTGGTCCATGGTCAAAAGTTGGATGGAATAGTGTGATATAGATGTTCAAGGAGGGTATAGCCATTTTGTTCCTAAATGATATCCTACCTATCCATGAACCTATGTTACAAGATCAAAAAGACCTTGGAGATCTCCAACCAAGTGTTTTTATTGTAGTAACAATTTAAAATAAGGGCAAGCTTATGGTATAGTACTTGTTAGCATCGAGATTCTTTGTGAGAGAGAGAGCTTCGTACTTAAATCCCTTATGCATATTGGATAATTTGGTGCGTGTGGGATATCTTTTTTGTGATGAAGCATGTAAATAATTTCAGATTGGTGATATTGTCATCTTTAAAAAATATGAGGTATAGTGGAGCTGAGGTTAAAAGAGATTCAATTGTAGAGTGTTAGTTTTTATTTCATTTTTGTTCCTTAAAGTCCGTTGCATCTTTGAAAGTGCATTTCATGTTGAGGGGTGTCGTGAGATTATTTTTTCCCATGTTTGAAGAGCTAATTATGGTAGTAATCAAGTTTGGAATCATTGTGATCATTGAGTAGCATAAATAGGCTTAAATTTGCATTGTTTCATTGATTAAGAGGTAGTGTTGCTTGAGAACAAGCAATGATTTAAGTTAGGGAGTTGATGAGTGGTAAATTTACCACTCAATTAAGTCCAAATTTTGTACACACTACTATGATTTGAAGGTATGAATGAGACAAGTTTGTTAGTTAAATGCAATAATTTTCACATTTTGTAGATATACTGGTGATAAGAAAGAAAGATGTGGAGTTTAGTTGTAAAAAAACAAAAAAGAAAAGAAAAGTCCAAGCTAGAAGACCCTGCATATAATCAGGCTCTGTTACCACGATTGCAGTGTAAGGGACGTGATAGTTGCCAGTCCACTTTCATCATCAATAGCGATCACAAGGATCTGAAGGCATTATCGACATCCATGATGAAAGAAAAGTTGTAGCAATTTCGGCTTAGCGGAGTCCTGCCTTCCAATTTTGATGGTCATCTAGACAAGTTGTAACATTGACATAGATTGTAGACCTCTGTTATCTCCATTTATATGTCCAGGAAGCACCTTATGGGCTTATTCTCATGTTTTCCATTATGGATTTTTGGTAGATCAGCTTCAGTTCTTCAAGGTTAGCGCGATGGAGTTGTGTGGTCAGGATTTGAGTGACTTTTTGCTTTGTTTGGAGTAGATAGCTAATTTGGAAAGTCAAAATAAGGTTGTATTTGGATTTGGAGTTGGTTACATGACTCATGCCTCAGTTTGTCTTTGTCTTGGATGAGTTTATCCTTGATTGTGATGGTATCGGTGTGGTATCAATGTGTTATGGTTTAGATTTGAATGCAACAACCTTCATCTATTCAATTGGAGGCCAGTTGGTAGTTGGGGTTAAGTTTTTATTGTTTAAGAGCGAAGTGCAAAAGTTTGTTGGAAAAGGGATACATGTGGAAAAATCCCTTGGAAGTGTTTTCTCTTCTTAGAGGTTATGTAGGAAGTCTTACTCAGAGCATGCAAGCTCATAACCTAGTCCCTCCAAGCTTTTGTGATCTTTCTATCCATTGACTTTTGTAGATAAAAGTCCTTTTAGTAGCGGATATTGTAATGACCTTCTAGGTCATTTCCTTTATTTGCATGCATTATTGCTCATTTTTCTATTTTGGAACTTTTATTGTTTAGGATTTTATCTCTGACCAAAACTCCCCGTAGATGATTTTGGCTGAGAATTCAAATGGTGCTATTAGCTCTGACATATTGATTTTAGATTAGAGGGACCCTAGATTCAGGTCCCGAGGCTTTCAGACTCTTGGGTAGATTATGTGAAAAATGGAACTATAGGTGTTAGTTCCATATTTAGGTAAAATAATCTTGGATGAAAGTTGAAACACCATGGGTTTTGGACCCTTAGAAAATTTCTTGGATTTTTGGATTCTGGGATACTATGATTTATGGGTACCAGCCGTATAATGGGGTACGAGTGGAATGCCTTGGTCGTATGTTAACTAGTGATGGTTGGTGGGTTGGATTGGTTTCTACAAAGGGTACGACTTGGTTCGAATGAGTCGTATGGTTGCTGGAGGGTCGTATGGTTTGGGTTTTCCTTCACTAAATCTGAGACTTAGTAACTTAAGTTAGATCTGAGTACGAGTGGCTCACTATGAGCTGTATGATTAGGTACGATTCGTACCACTAAATCAAATGGAAGACAGTGATCAAATATCTTTTGATTGTATTCTGCTAGAGGTACAGTTTAGGGGTACTGATCATAAGGTTATGTACGACTTGGGTTGGGTAAGTCATATGGTGGATAGTGTTGGGTCCAAGGGGGTTCCTAGGATATGAGTGGTGGTACCACTCATATTGGAGGGTATGACTAGTATGGAAGAGTCGTACCATCTGATGAGAATTTTAAGTAGTTAAGTTAGGGGTAATCTGGACATTTCGCCACTTAGCAACTTAAGACCCCATGACTTATATCACTATTAGGACATCATTTACCCTATTATTCTAATCTTAAACACTTAGAAACTCTCTCAAATTCTCTTTAGGCTCTTTGGTAAATAAAGGCTAGGTTTTCATCTAGAGGGTCAATTTGGGGATTGTACGGGTCATTTCTCTCCATCATCCTCATAATCTAAGGATTGTACTCCTCTCTAGTTAGTTCCCACTAAAGGCATGATTTATACAATGTTCTCATAGCATGAGTTTTGTATGGTTTGGGGGGATTTCAAAAATATTCAATGTTTGGTTATGGTTTTCCCATGCTTTAATTATAATTTACATATTATAATGGTGGTTTGGACAATTGGTTGCATGGGAATGGTTAATTGGTAATCGGAATTGGTTTTGGAAACATTATGTCCCCAATATGTTTATAAAATGCCTATAAGAATGTTTTTACTATATTATTGGATTTTTAATGGGTCTAGTGCATGGTATTTTTTAGTAATGGAACCCTAAATAGTATAAATGGTTTGGAATGGCTAAATGGTAAGGTTTGGTGGACATGGTTATGATAAATTAAACTTTCTTATGGGGTACAAGGGAATCCCCCAAGTAAAAATGTTAGAACAACTTGTGGGGTATATGGGATTCCCCCAAGAAAACTTAATAATGGAACACTTGTGGGGTACACGGGATCCCCCCAAGTTAACTTGATAATGTGATCTATGGTTTCATGGGAATCCCTTTACATAAAAAGGTTGCCTAAGGACATTGGTTGCTAGCTATAGTCGGTATGACGATACCACTACTTATAGACTTCATTAATAATAATGGAATAATGGTTTGGTGGGATGGTAATGGTTTTTATTGGGCAATAATGGTGGGGTGTGATATCTAGCCATGAAGGTGCGAGTCTAATGAACAGACACAGGAAACTCATGTTTTCCAACTAGAGGGTTGGTCATAGTGACCATATATGATACTATGAGGTACATGGGAACCCTCTAAGTACACTGTATACATGTATCATAAAAAGCGAAGGGTACTGGAGAATCCCCTACTCTTACGATATCTCTGATTCGTGTGGCTACACGTATCGGGGATGGCTCCAGGGGTTAGACTGGACCTATATAGCCTGTAGGTGGTTCTAGAATGATTAAGCTACACATACCCAGGTTAATGGTTTTAAAGTTATGCTAAACCCAAATCTCTTTCTCGGTATGGTTGTATATATATATACATAAATATATGTCTTTGTGCATATTGTTCGTTTACTTGGTTTTACTGGATGGAATTATTTTATCCTCATCTTGAGTTTACGCAAGTGTTCACTCGCTAACCCATCTTCAGGCATCTATATCCCCACATAATGCTAGAATTAGCAATTCTACTCCTCCTATTTGGTGATCGAATTCGAGATCAACTATTAGATTAAGGTGGTGAGATTTCATATTCCGGAAGTCTCCATTTCATATTATAGATGTCTTTACATACTTTTGTTATTTTATGGATATTGGTTCTGGCTATGGTTGGGGGCATGTCCTAATTGGATATTATTTTTCTTTTGGTTAGGAGCTTTTGTGGAACTACTATGGGTTAGAATGGGTAGTGTTGGTATTGGTGTCAGCCTTAGTATTGGCATTGGTATTGGGGTTAAGACCAGTTGACTGTATTATTGGTTGTTCCATCCTTTTATGTTATGTTCTGGATAGGAACTTGGTTTTTATATTGGTTTGGTTAAGGTTATTGGTTGGTATTGGATGGTTAGACGCGTTTGGATCGATCAAGGTCATAGACCTGTCCCAGAGTCTGGGTTTGTGTAAATATGCTATCTTGTTATATGTTCAAAATTCATTTGACTCAGGGTATGCATTTGGATAGTTGGGTTGGGTATCCGAGGTGGTCCCTAGGTCCTGGTTGGACTTGGTATACCCATTACGACAAAGGCCTGGATCGGGTCGTGTCAAGTTGGTATCAGTGCTTTAGGTTCATAGTCAACTAAGAGTCCACAAAGCCTTGTCAAGTAGAGTCTCTTTTAAGGGTGTATAGTGTGCCACACACATAAGGGAGAGGCTACAATTTAGGAATCATTCACTTTCTTGGTATTCTATTTTCAAGCTTAGAGTTTTAAGTCCTAGAATCTTCTCTAATCCTTGTTTATTCACTTTTCAAATCATGCCTCAATGATCTGATATGAAAGGTAACTCTTTTGTCCCAATTGGGGACAATGTTGAAGGGACATATACTACTCAGGGGATCCATACTCAGTCTAGGGGTCCAGTCCTTAATATTTCTGGAGTTCCATGGTTACCACTAATCCTCCTTAGGGTGAGGTGACTAATGCAGAATTTTGTTAATCAATTTATGTTATTGCTCAGTTGGTTGATGCTCAGGCTGAGCGGTATGCATTTGGTGTTTCATCTGTTGAGGCCACAAGGGTTGAATAGTTTATGAAGATGAATCCTCCTACTTTTACTAGTTTGAAGGTGGAGGAGGATCCTCAGGGTTTCTTGGATAAAACGGAGAAAATTTTCAAGGTAATGCAGGCTACGAATTTGGAAAGGGTGAATTTTTCTACTTACCAGCTTAAGGATATGTCGTACAAATGGTATGAGGAATGGGATAGAGTGAGAGGTGATATTGAGGAGTCAACTTTGTAGGGGACTTTCTTTAATGCTTTAATAGATCTCTTATTTCCTCTGGAGTTGAGGGAAGTGAAGGCGGAGGAATTTGTCAATCTGAGGGAAGGGAAAATGTCGGTCAAGTAATATGCCTTGAAATTTCATCAGTTGTCAATGTATGCTCCAGCATAGGTGTCTGATATGAGGGCAAGGATGAGAAAATCCACTTATAGACTATCTTGGGATCTGATCCTTAAAAGCAAGACTGCATTCCTGATCAATGATATGGACATTTCTAGGTTGGTGGTTCATATATAGTAGGTGGAGGAAAAAAAGAGGAAACAGGCCGAGTTTGGGAAAAGAAAGGGTAAGAAGTTCATGTCATCTAAACAGGGTTTTTCTTAACCATAAGGTAGTCGAGATGGAGGTGAATGACAAAAGAAGAAGTGGGGAGTTCTAGTTTCTTCTTTATAGCTAGTGCTCCTTACCCAAAATAGTTAGGTGATAGGCATCAGTAGGGTGGCAATAATTTCCGAGCACAGGGTACCCAATTTTAGGCCTATGGGGCTCAATCGGCCTTATCATGCCCTCTTTGTTAGTTTTATGGTAGGTTGCATAGGGGCTTCTATGATGAAGGGAGGGACAGATGTTTCAAATATGGTCAGCCAGGTCATATGCTCAGAAACTGTCTAATTTATAAGGTGTTTCGGGAGTGAGTAAGGTTTCGATTGCTTCATTTTCTGCTTCTGCACCAAAGTGTGCTACTTCTGCATCTTTTTCTTCTTCTAGTTCCAACGCAGGTCGAAATAGTTTATATTCTCTTGCTACTCAACAAGAATATAAGGCATCACCTGATATCGTTACTCTTATGTTACAACTCTTTTCTCGTGACTTATATTGTTTGCTTGATCCAGGGTCACTCTCTCTTATATGACCCCATTTATGGATGTATATTTTGGTTTTAATCTCGAGGTTATTTTAGATTTTTTTTCTATTTCTAACCTGTTAGGTGATTTTATGGTTGGTAAAAGAGTCTATAAGGGGTTTATGGTATTTATTGGTAGTAGGTAGACTTTGGTGGGTTTGTTTGAACTCTATATTATGGATTTTGGTTTTATTCTGGGGATGATTGGTTACACTCTTGTTACGCCTCCTTAGATTATTGGACCAGTATGGTTGTCTTTGGTTCGCTGGTGAACCGATCATTAAGTAGGAGGTTGGTTCCCTAGCTCTTAGGGAAAGATTTATTTCTTATCTTAGAGATCAGAGATTAATATCTATAGGGTGTCTCTATCATTTGGTTCGGCTTAATTATTCTATTTCAGAATATCATTTTGGTGGTAAATGAGTTTCTTTAGGTCTTTCTGGATGATCTTCCTAGTGTTTCTCCAGATAGAGAGATTGAGTTTGGTATTGATTTGGTATCGGACACTCATCCAATATCTATTCCTTCTTATAGAATGGCTCTGGCTAAGTTGAGAGAACTCAAGGAGCAACTAAAGGATCTTTTGGATAAGGGTTTCATCCATCCTAGTGTATCCTCGTAGGGTGCACCGGTGTTATTTGTATGAAAGAAGGATGGTTCCCTATGGATGTGCATTGACTATCGGCAATAAAATATGGTAATGGTTAAGAACAAATATCCTCTCCCAAGGATAGATGACTTATTTGATCAGTTGCAGGGTGCTAAATTCTTTTCTAAGATAGATCTTCGGTCTGGGTATCTTCAGCTTAAGATTAGGGAGGAGGATATCCCTAAGATGGTTTTTCGTACTCGGTTTGGGAACTTTGAGTTCCTGGTGATGCCATTAGATTTGACTAATGCTCTAGTAATATTTATGGATTTGATGAACAGGGTTTTCAGGAAGTTTTTGGATCTTTTTGTCATTGTGTTCATTGATGACATCTTGGTGTATTCTCAGAGTGGGATGGATCATACTAATCACCTCCATGTGGTGTTACAGACCTTGAAGGAACAGCATTTGTATGCCGAATTCTTCAAGTGTGAGTTTAGGTTTAACGTTGTGACTTTTCTTAGTCATATTATTTCTAGTGAAGGGATCATGGTGCATCCACAAAAGATGGCTATGGTTAAAAGGTGTCCTAGACCTACAACTCCAACCAACATTCGGAGCTTCTTCGATTTGGTTGGGTATTATAGGCGGTTTATGAAAGGTTTATCAATGATAGCTGCCCCATTGACTAAGTTGACTCAGAAGAAAGTAGAGTTTTCTTAGTCGGATTCTTACGACGGGAGCTTCGAGAATCTTAAGGATAAGCGAACTTCAGCTTTAGTTTTGACATTCCCTAAAGGTAATAAGGGGTTTGTGGTTTATTGTGATGCGTCCTGAGTAGGACTTGGTGGCATTTTTATGCAGCATAGTTAGGTGATTGCCTATGCTTCCAGGCAGTTGAAGGTGCATAAGAGGAATTATCCTACTCATGATTTGGAGCTTTTAGCGGTGGTTTTTGCTTTGAAAATCTGGTAGCATTATTTGTATGGATTGTACGTGGACATCCTTTCAGATCATAAGAGTCTACAGTATGTGTTCACTCAGAAAGAGCTAAATCTGAGGCAGAGAAGATGGTTGAAGCTTCTCAAGGCTTATGATATGAGTCTTCACTACCACCCAGGTAAAGCTAACGTGGTTGTTGATGCTCTTAGCAGGTTGTCCATGGGGAGTTTAGCTCATGTTGATAATGAGAAATGAAAATTGGTGAAGGATATTCACCGCATGGCTAATCTTGGAGTTCGTCTCTTGGATCCCAACGAGGGTGTAATGGTACTGGAAGTGGTTCGGTCATCTCTCATTGCAGAGGTTAAAGAGAAGCAAATACTAGATCCCATCTTAAAAAAATTAAGAGTGATGTTGGTGGGAAAAGGGTGATGGTTTTTGAGATTAGTGACGATGGTACCTTGAGGTACTAAAGGAGGTTATGTGTTCCTGAAATCTACGGGTAGAGACAAAGGTTATTAGCTGAGGTGCATGAATCGCACTATGTCGTTCATCCTGGTTCGACAAAAATGTATCATGATGTCTAGAAGATGTATTGGTAGAGTGGTATGGAGAGACATATGGTTGATATTGTGACCAAATACATGGTGTGCCAACAAGTCAAAGTCAAGCACATGAGGCATGGAGGGTTGTATCAAGAAATTAAATTACCTAAATAGAAATGGGAAGTAATCAATATGGATTTTTTTATCGGTTTTACTCGGTATCGAAATCAAGTTGATTTGATTTGGGTACTCATGGATAGGATGACCAAGTCCAATAACTTCTTACCGGTGTAGACTAAATTTTCGGCTGAGGTCTATGCGAGGTTGTATCTTTATGAGATGGTGAAGCTACATTGGGTACCTATTTTGATTATCTATAATCATGGAACGCAGTTTCATCTCACTTCTGGTGGTCTTTTCAGAAGGGGTTGGGTACTAAGGGTAGTCTGAGCACTGTTTTTCATTCGTAGATGGATAGGCAAGCAGAGAGGACTATTCAAACATTTGAGAACATTCTTCATGCATGTCTGATTGATTACGGTGGCAATTGGGATGAGCTTCTACCTTTGGAAGAGTTTGCTTACAATAATAGTTATCATTCTAGCATCGGGATCCCCTTTTGAGGCATTGTATGGTAGGAGGTGTAGATCTCCTATTGGGTGGTTTGATCTTGGTGAAGTAGATATTTTAGGTCCAAATTTAGTTTATTAGACTAGAGAAAAAGTGAAGGTGATTTGGGATAGTCTTAATGCTTCCCAAAGTCTCCAAAAGTCCTATGCAGATGTAAAGCGTAGAGACTTAAAATTTGAGGTTGGGGATAAGGTTTTCCTAAAGGTATCTCCTATGAAGGGATTAATGCAGTTCTATAAAAAGGGAAAGCTCAGTCCTTGGTATGTTTGTCCTTATTCCGTTTTGCAGAGGATTGGTAATATGGAATTTGAATTCGAGTTGCCTTCTAGTTTGAGCTCCATTCATTCGGTATTTTATGTCTCTATCTTGAGAAAGCGTCTTGGCGATCCTTTTTCGATGGTTCCTTTGGAAGGATTAGGTTTCTTGGATTCTATGTCACATGAAGAGGTGCTGGTTGAGATTTTGGATCGGCAGGTTTGTTGGTTACAAACCAAGGATGTGGCCTCGATTAAGGTTTTATGGCAGAACCACAAGGTGGAAGAGGCTACATGGGAAGTGAAAGCAGACATGAAGTTCTAATATCTGCATTTTTTTTCTACTTTGGATATTCGTACGAAAGCTATATGTTCTTGATCACATCTTCGTTTTCTAACTTGGTTAGAGGTTGGATTGATATTTGATAATGCAAATGAATCGTTCTTGTGCTTGACCTACCTTATTTGTCATTCGGGGATGAATGATCCTAGTGGGGGAGACTAAAACACCTTGGGTTTGGGACCCTTAGAAAATTTCTTGGATTTCTGGATACTAGGATACATATGACTTATCGGTACTAGTCTTATGGTGGGGTATGAGTGGTATGCCTTGGTCGTATGTTAACCAGTGATGGTTGATGGGTTAGATTGGTTTCGGGAATTGGTACGACTTAGTTGGTATAAGTCGTATGGTTGGTGATGGGTCGTATGGTTTTGGTTTTTCCTTCACTTAATATTAGACATAGTAACTTAAGTTGAATTTGAGTACGAGCACCATGAGTTGTAAGATAGGGTACGAGTCGTACCACTAACTCGTATGGAAGAGAGTTATCAAACCTTCTTTGATTCTATTCTGCCAGGGGTACGGTTTAAGGGTATTGATCATATGGTTGGGTACGACTTGGGTTGCATAAGTCGTATGGGAGTCTGTGTTGGGTCCAAGGAGGAGTCCTAGGGTACGAGTGGCGGGTACCACTCGTATTGGAGGGTCCGTACCATCTGATGGGAATTTTAAGCAGTTAAGTTGGGGGTAATCTGAGCATTTCCCACTTAACCACTTAAGTCCCCACTAATTATATCACTATTGGGACATCATTTACCCTATTATTGCAATCTTAAACGCTTAGAAACTCTCTCTAAGGCTATTGGGTAAAAAAAGGCTAGGGTTTCATCTAGAGGATCCATTTGGTGCTTGTACGGGTGATTTCTCTCCATCATAGTAATAATCTAAGGAAAGTATGCTTCCCTCATTGTTAGTTCCAACTAAATGCATATTTTATACAATGTTTTCATAGCATGATTGTTATATGGTTTTGGGGGCTTTCAAAAATATGTTAGGGTTTTAGTATTCATTGTTTGGTTATGGTTTTATCATGTGTTAATCCTAGTTTATATGTTGTAATGGTTGTTTGGAAAATTGGTTGCATGGGAATCGTTAATTGCTAATTGGAATTGGTTTTGAAAATATTATGTCCCCAACATGTTTGATAAAATGCCTATGAGAATGCTTTTACTATATTATTTTACTTTTAATGGGTCTATTTCATGGTATTGTTTAGTAATGTAACCCTAAAAGGTATAAATGGTTTAAATAGTTTGGAATGGGTAAATGGTAAGGTTTGGTAGTCATGGTTATAGTTAATTAAACTTCCTTTTGGGGTACAAGGGAATCCCCCAAGTAAACATGTTAATGAACTACTTGTGGGGTGTATGGGATTCCCCCAAGAAAACATAATTATGGAACACTTGTGGGGTACACGGGATTCCCCCAAGTAACTTGATAATGTTATCTATTGGTACATGGGAATCACTTTACATAAAACAGTTTGCTAAGGATATTGCTTGCAAGCTAATGTCGATATGACGATACCACTACTTATAGCCTTGGTTGATAATAATGGAATAATGGTTTGGTTGGATGGTAATGATTTTAATTGGGGAATAATGCCGGGGTGTGATAGCTAGCCGTGAAGGTGCGAGTCCAATAGACGGACACTAGAAACTCATGTTTGCTGACAAGAGGGTTGGTCATAGAGACCATGTATAGTACTATGAGATACATGTGAATCCTCTAAGTACACTATACATATGTACCATGGACAGCGAAGGGTACTAAGGAATCCCCTACTCTTATAGTATCTCCGGTTTGTGCGGCTACATGCATCGAGGCCAATTCAGGGTGTTACACTTGACCTATATAGCCCGTGGGTGGTTTAAGGACGGTTAAGCTACACATACCCAGGTTAATAGTTTTAAAAGGCATGCTAAACCCGACTGTCTTTCCAGGCATGGTTGCATATATGTATATGTATAGTTGTGTGCCTATGGTCTATTTACTTGGTTTTACTAGATGGCATTATTTTATCCTTATCCTAAGTTCATGCTAGCATTCACCTGCTAACCCTTCTTCGGGAAGCTGTATCCCCATGCAACGCAGGAACTGGTCATTCTACTCCTTCTGCTTTATGATCGAATTTGGAATAAGCTAATGGATTGTAGTGGTGAGCTTCCATATTTAGGAAGGCTCTATTTCATATCATGGATGTCTTTAAATACTTTGGTTATTTTATGGATATTACTTTTTTCTATGGTTAGGGGTACGTCCCAATCGGATATTATTTTTCTTTTGGTTAGAGGATTTTATGGAACTACAATGGGTTGGAATGAGTGGTGTCGATATTGGTGTCAGCCTTAGTATTGGCATTAGTCTTGGGGATGATACTGGTTGACTGTATTGTTGGTTGTTCTATCTTTTTATGTTATGTTATGGATAGGAACTTGGTTTTTATATTGGTTTGGTTATGGTTTTTGGTTGGTATTAGATGGTTGGACTCGTTTGGTTCGATCACGGTCATAGACCTATCCCAGAGTTTGGGTTTATTCAAATACGCTATCTTGTTATATGTTTAGAATTCATCTGACTCGGGGTATGCGTTTGGATATTGGGTTGGGCTATGGGAGTGGTCCCAGGTCCTAGTTGGACTTGGGATGCCCATTACGACAAAGACCCGGGTTGGGTCAGGTCAAAAGTTTTGGTAGTTCCATTGAGTTGAAAATATCAAATTTCGTATTGTAGCGTAGTTCGTTTCCGTGCACAGGGTTCCTAGAGAATTTCGAGAACCCGGTCAAACTGCATTGGACTTTGTCAAAATCTAGTGCTTGGTACCTAATATGATTGCTTTAGTATTTAGCTCTTTATCGCCCACGGATTGTTTTAGCGGCTCTGGCCCAATGGTCGGGGCCCACTTATGTGGCCAATAACAACGAAAGTGGTACTCACTTTATCGCCATTGGGGTTGCTTTAGCATTACCTACTATTGTTCCTAGACTGCTAAAGCAATTATGTTGCCGCTTTAGCAGTAGGCGCTTTAGCGCCCAAATTTCTGCTTAATCGGCACCTGTAGCCTTTTTAATCCCCTTTTCCCCTCTCGATTTTCCACTATTTTCACACCATATCTATATAAGTTATGATAAGCTAGCCTAAACTCTCCTTGGTAATTTCCCATTAATTTTTCCTTAGATTTCCATCCTAATTCATGGTAAATTCTTAGAAATTAGGTCTTAAATTCCTAAACTTTAAGGGTTTATTTAAGACACGATTTACATTTCATTTGTGCTCAACTTTTTAGTGCACATTTTTTATCCTTTGAGGGACCTTATAATGGATTCAATTTTGGATTCTGTTTATGGGCCCTGCGGGCTAGTTTTTGAGCTAAATTTTTACCTGACCCTTAGTATAGAAATATGTGTCTCATTATATTCCTAACGATGTGTAAATTATGATTTTGATAGCATGGCTTTATTTCAATGTCGTGGATTAAAGGCGGATGATTTATGGGCAATTCAAGGCTTGCAGTTCTGAATCAAGGTAGACTTTTGTCTACTCTTCTTCATGAGATAGTGTATTATATATGTTGCATGTAGACATGGATGTTAGGATGTGGTATTGGGTAGAACACTGTGACTTATCCAAATTTATGAGTTTGGGGGCTAGAAGGTTAATTGACCCTTAAGGTGAAATACTTAATTTGCTTCAAAGATCCTATTACCCTAGGTTTCTAGAATGTAGGCATGGTTAAGACTAATGGATCTTGAGACTTGAGTATAATGTTTACTACAATACTCGCTGAATATGTATATGTGTGTGTGTGTGTATATATATATGTGTATAAATGTGTATATGTATATATGTATATATATATACATATATATATATATTGTATATATATGTATATATATGTGTATATATATATACAATATATATATATGTATATATGTATATATATATATATGTTTATGTATGTATATATATATGTATATGTATTTATATATATGTTTATGTATTTATATATATGTTTATGTATGTATATATATATGTATATGTATTTAAATATATATGTAGATTCGTATATATATACATATATATATATATACATACGTTATTGGGCCCAAGACCGTGATTATGATATTGATTGGATTTTGAAAAGTGTTTTATCCTTATAATTGATGTGGTCATAGTTTATAGATGTTTTGATGCTTATGATCATATTGTTTGGATGTTGGTGATGACATGCATAGATTCAGTACATTCATGTTCACTAAAACGTTAAATGGTACAATTCCAATTAAAAATATAGTTTTACTACTATTTTCCTAAAAGGGAATTTATTTCTACTTTTCACTTTTAAAATGAATTTCTTCATAACAGGAATCATACCATCTTAATGAATAACTTATGAGACTTTGAGACTAAAAATGATATTTTAGAGATTTGACCGAGATAGATTCTCGTTAATGATTTTGCTACTACTATTTACCTCAGTCAAGCAAGATTCTGATCCTTTCTACACTTTTATTATGATTTTTTCCTGAAGTTTACCTCGAGTAATGGATTTACGAAATCACAGTATTTTAGCCACGGTTCTAGCATGTGCATTTATATACGTCTCTGGTACTGGACAGAGTAGATTGATGATGATGATGATGATGATGGTTACTGAAAATCCTGGATCGGGGCCAGGTTGGTGTATATGGGTACTCCTGAAACCCCTAGAAGACCTGTCATCTATGAGCCATCGTGTCGGAGAAGAGAGGTCACCGTTGGTCCTACCTTTGTTAGTTGTCGAGATGGAGAAGGTGTATACACTGGGTTACATCATGATATTTATTTTGCTTATAGTAGTATAGATTATACTTTATTTTCATCATTGCATGCGCAATGCCCATCACTAGTATGCACCTATATCTATCTTCCTTATGTGGTCTTACATAGGTATAGGTGATGAGTATTGATTGAGGTATGTTATGTGTGTTGATTGGACCTTATGGGTTATGGGGTTTGGTTTAGGTATTTTTTGTCCCAGATAGATGGTTATTTTATATTGTTATTTCTATTATGGTTAGTTCGTGACAGGTTTATTACTTGACTGGTATTGAGATTTGAGGTATGCTTCTGGTTACTTTCTTTATGTTTGCTTATTTAGGGATAATTATCTCATGTTTAGACGTATGGATTAGAGATCCCGATTATGTTGTACTAGTTACTACTATGATTAGAAGCCTTGGGATACTAGTACGACTACTTTTGGTTGTACCTTTGATCTACCCATTTTTAGGTATGTATATTTATATGTATCTACGTGTAGTTATGGTATTACTACATATACCCTCCTTCCTTTATTAATTCATGTTGTTTATCCATTCCTTGTCCTTGTATACTGCTATGTATATCCTTCTTCTGCTCTTTATATTTATATTGTTCAGCGATATACGGTAAGTGCTTAGGTCCTAGAGTATGGCTAGAATTCGATAGTTTATCCTTGTTGTCTCCTTTGCTTTACAATGTTAGTTTTCATGGATATTTGGGTGTAGTTTATATTCCTGCTTTTATGTTATTTATATTTACATTATCTTTAGAGCTCAGTTGGCAGTTTCCTACTTCTTACCACGAGTTGGTACTCATACTACACTTCTGTAGCCTGCAGATCAGAGTACGGGTTCTCACCGTGGTGTATTGTGCAGAGCAGCTATGGTTCGGAGGCATAGGGTGAGCTCTTGGAATTTGGAGTATTGTTATTCTCCCTCCTATGTTCTAGATTAATCTTTATATTATATTCAGAAATGGGTTCTACTAGTATATTTATTAGTACTTCATTTTGTAATCTTATTACATTAGAAGCTCTTGTACTTATTCCACCAGGTATTAGAACTATCTTGTGTATTTTGGCCTTTTTACTAAATTTATTCAGCATTCTTTCTTCATTTCTCTTGGTAGTCCGTTACTAGTAGTTCTAGACTATGGGTTGGCTTACCTACTGGTGTGTTATAGTAGGCACCATCGTGACCTAAGAGATTGAGTCATGACAACTGCCTAGCTATACCAAGCAATTGGTAAGTAGTATATGCAACACCATGAAACTCGGGAGATCCTAGGTTATGAAACCTCTTCTAATATTCAAGCACAAACTCATAGGAGTCCTTTCTAATAGAACCACTAAAAATGGGATTAGCCACGTGAATGAATCTACCCTTCTTTTTTTATCATCAGAAGTTATCATAGAACCCGAAGTAATAGGAGGAATAGTAAATCTAGTATGAAATAATTCAATATATTGGGGTATAGCAGAAGATGGTTGTACTCCTGAAGATAAAATACCATAATTATGAGCCTACCCTGATGGTAGAATACCTCCTGGAGTTTAAGAAATACCTAGTTCACCTAATGGAACACCTGTCTAGGGGATGTCATCTAAATAGCCCAATAGCCGAATCAGCAAATCCTATAACACTAGGTAGCAACTGAACTCTAGGGAACCTGATCTAGTCTTGTATCCTTTTTCATATGGTCCTCATCATCATAATAACTCTCAGGCTCAAGAGATGCCACCCTAGCATATCCTTTAGTCGGAGCATCTCATTTTACTCGTCATCTACCTCTAGCCAGGCAACGTTACCTCCCTTGCTCTCCGATTGGGGCTCCAACTGTGGTGCTAGCTTAGCATCCTCAATATATCTATATCTATTCCTCACCTGAATGAAATGCACTCTTAGAACATTAGTTACCAATAACCCACATAATAAGGAATCAAATTAGAGAAGTTTTTCCTAGAGATATGTTATAGCCTCTCAAAGATTAATACAAACGTCTACATACCGATCCGCGAGACTCTACTAGACATCTTACTCTTTAGTTATAAGATTAGTGAACCTACTGCTCTGATACCAAATTGTCATGAACCTAAAGTAGAGGTCATGATAGCACCTACCTCAACCCATTCATGGTAGGTAAGCCAAAGAACCCACAAGAGAAAGAAATTTGATAATAAAGAAAATAAGAAAATACGAGACTTCTAGAATAAAGTCAGGCCATACATGTAAGTACGACAAATAACTAAAATAATGCATATGTCCCCATGATACAGTGACATAGATAGAAAGAGCATCTAATACATAGCCAAACTAAAAATGAAAAATATTTGTCTCTGAATAATAATAAAGGTTGAATAATGATAAGCGGAGGCTCGAATTAGGCTCTGAATGGGGAGCTCACTATGAACTCTGAAAGTGTTATCGCCACACAAATCAACTACTATGACTAGTACACATACTAGGATCAACACCAAAAAGGCATAGTAGGAGTGAGTACGGTCCATTTGTAGTCCGTAAGTATCATACGCTAACATAGCAAAGTTGAAAATAATACAAGCAAATAATACTACGAGAATGTCACCTGGAAATAGAAAAGTTATCAAATCGTAGCTCACAACATATCTGATAACAGTTCTGTAATAAAATAAGGCAAAAAGGGAAACTACACACTAAACATATGTAAGGAAAACAAACACACATCAATGAACACATACCTTCCAAGCCTCAATACTTCAGGACAGGACCTATCGGGGGTTCACTACCAATATACCATTATAATATCAGTCTCATATCTCTGTCAACCTTATCTGTATGTACCTTGGTATAGGCATTTTAGAAAGTGTCTCATTTTCTATTAAAATTAGTAATTCCCAATAAACTTTATCGACATATGTAGTAGTATAGGTGTTTTTCTAAAATGTCTCATTTTCTATCAAAAATAAGTGTTTCTCAATGATACCAACCTCATGAGTATGTACAGATAGAATGAGGATGTAATGCATACAATCAATCAGAATAAAGATAATGATGAATTTAAATATAGATATGAATGATCTCAAAATCAACTTAAAACGATAATATCTCATGATAAAAATCCATTACATTGCAACACAAGTATAAACAGTCATGTAAGACTTCTATAATAACATTTTAATTCCTATTTAGGCATATTATATTAATAAAGGCAATTAACACTCAAGTGAGGCCTATTATCAACCAGTCAAGTCCCAACTCAGGCAACACAATATTAAATATGGAAATCAATTGAACAAATAAGGCATACAATATCATATAAAGCCACCACTCAGGAATCATAACAAATATATTATTATGAAACAATTTTCAAATCATGATGGCACCTACTTTATCCACCCGCAAGTAAGGTAAATCGTAGCTTGGAGCTATAAGCAATGATCTAATTTTGTGGGAAAATAGCATAGAAGCCAGAAATTTACAAGTAAAGACTTACAACAATAAACCAAGTAAATAATAATAATAACAACAACAAGAATAATAATAATAATAGTGCTAATATGGAGGATAAATAAGATAAAAATAACATCCCACGATCCAGTTATGTCGGTACAAGATCTACTAACAAAAGGAATATGAGTATTATAATATTCAAGTATACATCAGTCTCGAGTAAAGAAAGACTAGACAAAAGTAGAAGAAGGAGAAAAGGAAACCTCCAACTCTGAGAGCTCACCCTGTCTCTAAACTTTAAGCAGCATGATCATAATGTCAGCAACGGCCACTAGTACTCAGATCTACACCAAAAAGGAGCCACAGGTACTCAGTAGGAATCATCGACTGACTGAGCTAAATTATAATATAAGTATAATAAATATGCGATATAAATAAGCTAAGTCAAGGTAAAAGGGAAAACCTTAAATAATTCTCTATGTATCGTAAATAAATAAATAAATTGGAATAATAATGTAAAGGAACACATAATTATCACTACAAAATTGGCCCCATAAGCCAATAAGTGGAGAAAAGTAAACAACCCAATGCGGGGCCCCATAAGCCTAAAGAGTAAAATAAAGAATGTAAATAACTGAAATTTTATCAATTAACTATATCTCAAGCCATAACTGTGAGTCCATGCGTACCATAACATACCATAAACATCGTACTAGAACCAACTTCATCACCATCATAAGTAACCTCTCATTGCCAAAATTAAATCAGAACTCTTATAATCAAATGCCAGACTTGAAGAAAAACTTATGTTCTCAAATACTGGACTTGAACCAAAACTCATATCATGAATAATGTCATAATTGAATTGATTTTATGATCATAAATCATTAGACTTGAACCGAAAGTAGTATCAACTCTCAATTACCAATCTAGCATAAGTATTATGTAATAAACCTCTTCAAGCTCCTAAATATACAATATAAAAAATATGATATGCCTATAAATATTTTAAGAAACTAATAATAGTGTTGGTTTAAGGTGGGTTGGAGGGGCCCACTTCTAATCCTCAAAATTCATTCTAAGGAACATTCTACTCTGGACTAGGCTAAGGGATATAAATTCACTTCAAGATATTAAATAATTCACATTTACTCCTATGATAACAATTCTCCCTAATCATGAACGACTAAGTCAATTATGCCTAGTTTATGATTACTTAATATGCTAAAAGTCCCAAATTATACCAATTACACCTCTAAACTTTAATTTCTAACCCGTATCTAGAAAATTAACATAAATATACTATGATTAATCTCAATCTAAGGGAAAGGTAAACCTATCCTACCCAAACAACGAAGAAAACCCAATAAAATTTAATAAATCGATGATTTTCCCTTTCGAGAAGCTTACACATGATTCCACACTATCAAAATCATAATCTACACATCAATACGAGAACAACGATACCCATGTTGCATTTTAATAATTTGGATCCAAAGTCATGTAAAAATACTATGTAGGGCCCGCTTGTGGAATTGCACTTTCGAAACCGTCAATGCGTCCCTCTATGCTCAAGGAATATTTACCCTCAAGAATAGATAAATTTTAAACTCAAATGGTGCTACAATTAACCAATCAATATTTTAGAAGTTTTGGAAAATAATTGAGAATTTAACCATGGAATTAATGAGAACTTTTTAAGAATTCCAAGAAGAAACAAGTATTTTAAGCCCATGAACACCACAAAATTGCCTATTGATGTTTCTCCCATGTTCCACACATTCTAGGGTTTTCTACTTATGAAGTTCTGTGAAAAAATGAGAAATTAGACTTAGTGATCGATTTAATGTCTTCCATATGCTACTAAAGCGGGCTGCTTTAGCAATCAGCCTTAAAGCGCCTATGTGCCGTTCTTACCCTGCATGCTGCTAAAGCGGACAAGCTAGCGCTAAATAAGCTTATTCTTTAACGGCCAACTTGCTGCTAAAGCTACTCTCTAGGACTGGGCCAGGCCGCTAAAGTGGCCGAAGGGCCGCTTTAGCAGATGCACCACCTGAGTGCGCCAGCTGGAGACTTGGAATTTCTCCAAGTCTCATCTGACCCTTCGGGATTCATTCAAAACCCTATATGTACACACAAAATATTCTACCCTATAACTTCGAGATGGAGTCAAAATTTCCATCTGAGGTCGTGTTGATGAAAATTGGGTCCCACGCTAACATGACATTTTCATCAACTTTCACCCAATAGCTCAAAATGAATTTGGATGCCTTGGGACTCAAAGCAAAGGTCCTCCTAGCCTAAAATTGATATTTCAGAGCTTTTGGAACTGCCACAATTGTCATATGAGATTATTTTATTGAATTGTTTGCCCAATAGTCAATTTTTACCAATGAAGACTTCAAAATACAAAATTGGCTTTAAAAACAAAATGAACTGCTCGATAACAAAATTGTCAGGTCCAGTAAGTTATAAATTACCTGAGGTAGCTATAGGAAATATCTAAATAGGAAAAAACATGGCAATACAATAAATGACTTGGAGGTTCATTACATAAATATACCATCAAGTCAATGAAAATGTACAAATAAGAGCACACTTTGGAACACGATAATAATAATATTCTCAAAATTATAACTCCCATGACAAATTCCATAACCCATAGCATGCTTTATGTGATCATTAACTACCTAACCCAGTCTGAAGGAAGTTAATTCATAGCCTACCTCATAATGTCAAAATCTAAGCCTAGACCCTTCAAAATAGAGCCTTCACGAATGAAATTGAGCTAAATCTATCTAAAAGATAATCTATGCATCAAAAGAAAGATAATGATACTTATGTTATATATACTTGAATCAATTCTAAAATTAGCTTACAAAATGGATTCAGAAACAAAAGGGGTAAAATCAAAATTTTATTTTAGAAATATTCTCCCCAAGTTAGAAGGAGTCTACATCCAAAATTTCATACGAAATTTAGTTGAAATCAATGTTCAAATTCATGAAAAAACATTTTAATATTTTACCAAAAAGATTACAAAATCCTAGTTGAAATCAAGGTTTTGAAGCTATTTTGAAGATAAAATCAGTAGGAATTAATGGAGTTAGTAGTTTAGAGGTTATCCACATGAGATTGAAAAAAAACTCTTTAATTTTATCAAAATTAAGGCCTCAAAACATGGAAAAATGAAGGAAAAGGATGAAAAATAGGATTTTATATTAGAAACATTTCCTAGGTAATATGATCATCATATTTAAGACGTTGCCTAAGTAGCCAAACTACTGCTAAGGCACTGCATCAACTACTAAGCCAATATCGCCAGGGATATGTAAGACGTCGCTAAGGTGTTATCTAATGCACATGGGACTTACTAAATCCATCCTTAGTCTACCTAGGAAACATTGCTACATTGAAGAAGTGACCACTATAGCGGCTGCACCAACACTAGCAAAAACAGTTGAATTGCATGTTTCCATAACCTTTAAATGGACCATTGAGGTTCATTTGGGACCACATAGAAGTAAACCATATATGCTACTAGGCTATTTTTGATGTTCTAGACTCAATGGAATCATCCAATATTTAAAAAGAGATCTTTTTAACAAATTAGCTCCGGGGACTTTAAAAGTTTATTTTAACTAGTATTCAAAGTAATGGTCAAAATGCAAAGTAAACGCCCAGGATCCGAACTAACTATTCTTCTAACCCAAATTTGATATTTTGGATCTAATGGAAATATCCAAATCACCATCTTATATTCGAAAATGAAACACCTTGGCTTTGAACCCCTTAGAAAATTTCCTAAGTTAGAGATTCTGGACAACATACGACTAGAATGTACTAGTTGTATGTTTAGGTATGGGTTAGGGCCCCTCTCTCGTAAGGTAAATAGTGTGTTTAGGTTGATTTCTTCCCTAGGTATGAATAGGCATCATACCAAATGTATAATAGTGTAAGAGTGGTATATTGGCAAGTTGTGTGATGTCTTAAGGATGATCTTAATGATTCTAACCAAGGTACGACTCTAAGGTTACTACTCGTGTGTTAAGATATGACTTGTCTTTGTATGATCATATGTTGATCAGTATGGGGCTCTAAGGGGAGGTTTAGGGTATGAGTAAGGGTGCCACTCATACCCTACGGTACCTGTTAGGTGTGGAGGTCGTACCCTCCTACATATATATATTTTAGCTTTTAAGCTGAGGGCATTCCATATTTTTCCCACCCAAAACCCTTAATTCCAAATGTTATATAACATATTGTGGCCTCTCATAACTCTTATTGGAAGATCAAAACAAACCAAAAATACTCTTAATTCACTCTTGAAGATTGAAGGCTAGGGTTTCCACAAGTGTTCTTCTAGAGGCTAAAGGGGCCAACTTCTTTCCGTGGATCATCTTGTATAAGGCATGTGAATCTTTCTCTCATTGTTAGTTCAAAATATCATGTGTTTTAAAAATTTATTATGATTTGTAAATGGTGGGCTTGAAACTAAATATTAAGGGTTTTGATGCATAGTGATGAGTATTGTTTACTCTTGTTTAAACTTATGTTTATACATGTTTTTCTAATGGTTTGCATATGTGGGTGATTGTTGATTATGGTTTAACGAATGGGTCATGAGTAACCCTAAGCTTGATGATTTTTACTTTGATTTTGGTCTTGGTAAAGATATGCCCTCAAAGTGTTTGTGAAAATATCTAATAAAAATAACTAGCCACATGTTAATGGGGTTTTGAAATAGTAAAATTGCCTAATAAGTATGAATGGTTGGTAAATGGTATTGTAAAGACCTTGTTTTCTATGTAATGAGTTAATTGGTGAGTTTGGTGGTTTGTTTGGTTAAATGAAATAGAGTACCTAAACAAAAATTGAATTGTGTTTTGAACTAAAGTATTGTATAAGAATGATAATGAATAATGAATAGTTTGTAAAGGTCTTGATGATAGAAAATTGATTTGAATGGTGATTTGGAAATAAGTCATTGTCTTATTAAAGTGATTGATTGATAAATGGTTTCATAAAGATCTTGTAAGCATATATGGTGCTTAATTGTAGCCTTAGTAGCTTGAATTTGTTAAATGGATTAGAGTCCTTAAGTGTTGAATAAAATGGATGTTAATTCATGGATAAAGGATTAGAGTCCAAATATTGACTAGTGATGGTCACATCAGCTGGTGGTTAGAGTCCACTTGCTTGATAAGATGGCTTGGGGTTTGAGCCCACTTGCCTAATAAAACAGATTATGGTTATAGTCCGTTTTCCTAATAAAATGGCTTTTAGTTAGATTTCACTTTCTAAATAATACATCTTAAGGTTAGAGTCCTCTTGCTTAATATAACTGAGAAGTTCAAACTTCCTAAACTATATGAGTGAGAGGGTAAAGTCTTTCACTTTATGTCTCATGATTGGGTTCTTCAAGATGCATTCTAAGCCTTATTCCCTCTCCCGATATTATATATGTGTGTGTATGTGGTGGTATATGATGTCTAACTTTGTTTAATGTTGGAACTATTTTATCCTTACCTTGAGTTATATGCTAGTAGTCTAACCTCTAACCATCTCTGGATATTATGTCCCCACGCGACAAAGGAGATGAAGCTTCTTCTTCTCTTCTTGTGTAGTGACCAGGTGTTCGAGCGGTTCATTTTTTGACATTAAAGTAGTGAGATTCCATACTTCGGAAGGCATACATACGATAGTCTTCTTATCTTATGTCATAGACTTATTTTAGACTTGGTTTTTTGCTATTGTCGGGGGAATGTCCCGACATATTATAGACATTAGATTGGTAGAGTCTTTGTGGATGACTTTGGACTTAGGTATGTTGGCTTATTATGTTGACATTAATGGATTGATTAGACACTTCTTAAGGGATGATTGTTAGTCTTGTTTTCTCTATCTTATTATATGGTCGGAGTTCATCTGATACTTGCGGATTGATGTTATAGTTAGGTTAGGTTAATAGGGTAATATTTTGTCCTTATTAAGCTTGAGATGCCCATATGACAAGGCCCAATTTTGGGTCATGTAAATTTGGTATCAAAGCCAGGTTCGTGGTCAGTTTAGTGTCCACAAAGTCATTTCAAGTAGAGTCTCTTTTATGGGTGTGTAGTGCACCGCACTTATATGAAAGAGGCTATGAGACATTTAGCATCGAACTTATATGAAAGAGGCTATGAGACATTTAGGAATGTTTCATCTTTTTGTTGTCTTATTTCGAGCTATAGATTTTAAGGTATTGGATCCTTCTGATTTTTATTTTCTAATATTTTAAATCATGCCTCTACAAAGATCTGAAGTTGCTGCAAACTTTTTGTCCTGATTGGGATAATGTTTATAGGACATGCTCTACTTATGGAGTCCACACCTGGTCTAGGGGTCCAATTCTTGATGTTCCTGGAGTTCCATCGATTCCTTCTAGTCCTCCTCCAGTTCCTCAGGTTGTCATGACGAATGCTTAGTTTTATGAGTTGATTCATATGATTGCTCAGTTGGTGTCATCTCAGTCTAGGCATGGTATTCCTGTCACTCTATCTTTTAAGGCAACAAGGGTTGGCTAGTTTATGAAGTTGAGTCCTTTAACCTTTATCAGTGTTAAGGTGGAGGAGGATCCTCAAGGTTTTTTTGTTGAGATGGAAACAATTTTTAGAGTTATGTATGCCACAAATATGGAAAAGGTGGTGTTTGCAGCCTATCAGCTGAAGAATGTGGTGTACCAATGATATGAAGAATGGGTATAGGCAAGGGGTGATGTTGATGAGTCATCTTTATAGGAGGATTTATCTAATTCTTTTTTGGACCACTTCTTTCCTCAAGAGTTGAGGGAAGCAAAGGCGGAGGAGTTTGTTAATTTGAGGCAAGGTAGGATGTCTGTCAAGGAGTATGCCTTGAAATTCCATCAGTTGCTTAAGTATGCTCCTGAGATGGTTTCTAGCATGAGGGCTAGAATGCGTAAGTTTGCCTCGGGGCTATCTTGTGAGTTGATCCTTAAGAGCAAGGTTTTGTTATTGATCAAGGATATGGACTTCTCTAGATTGGTCATGTATATTCAACAAATAGAGAAAGAGGAAAAGAAACAAGCTAAGATTGATGAAAGACAGAGCAAGAGGTCTTAGTTTTCTAAATAAAGTAGAGGCCAATAATTTAGTGGTAAGTGGTCTAAGAGAAAGAATTAGGTGTGTCCCAACTCTTATTCTATGGCTAGTACTCCCTACTCGAGGCCTTTGAGAGATAGATATTTTCAGAGTGGTAATTCTTCTAGGGCACAAGGTGCCCAGTCTCTGGCTAGTAGGGCCCAATCAGCACCAACCTACCCTCTTTGTAGGTTTTATGATGAGGATTATCATGGTCAGTGTGAGAAAGGGTGGAATAGATATTTTAGATATGGTTAGATTAGGCATATGTAATGAGAATGCCCTTATTTAGTGGCTTCTAGTGCCAATAAGGCCCCTATTGCTCTTTCATCTACTCCTACATGGAAGGGTTTTGTATCTACTTTTGCTTTTGTTTCTGGTACCGACACTAGCTGGACCAGATTATTTGCACTTATTACTCGCCAAGAGTCTAAGGCATCTCTGAATGTTGTTATAGGTATGTTGAAAGTTTTCTCCCTTGATGTGTATTATTTACTTGATGTAGGATCTACTCTCTCTAATGTGACCCTATTTGAGATTATGCATTTCGGTTTTGGTCTTTAGTGTCTGTCAGTTCCTTTTTATGTTTCTACCCTGGTAGAAGACTCCATGGTCACTAAAAGAGTCTATAAGGGTGTGTGGTATCTATTAGTGGTAGAGAAGATTTTGTAGACTTGATAGAGTTGGATGTGGTTGATTTTAATGTTATTCTGGGTATGGATTGGTTACATTCGTGCTATGATTCCTTAGATTGTGATAACGCTCAATCTACAGCTCTCGTTTGAGTGTAAAGCGGTCGTTAGCAAATATAGAACCCAACCTGGGTTGGGTGTCGATCCCACAGGAAATAGCTTGGCCAACAAGTAAGTAAAATTACTAAACTTTTGATGCAAGTCTCGTAAGAAGGGGGGATTCTTGTCTTGCAAGTAATGTAAACAAAAGCTGAAAATAATAAAGTAAAAAGAGAGAGATTGTTACGTTGGTTGTAGACAATGAGAATTGAAGCGTTGGGGTTATGTCCACCTTCTGAGGTATACGTCTCTATTGGCTATGAGTGTGTAGAATTCTGTCATGCAATTGATTATAGAGGATTGTAGTCGATGGTAAATCCAAGCGTCTCTCGACCTAAACAAGGACTATTTCACTTTAACTCTCTCGAGCTTAAAGCGTATCTAACGGTATGAATTCTCCAAGAGGTTAGTCCAGTTACGGCACTAGCTTTTTAATAGGAAAGGGTGTCCTACTACCTTGACATTATCTCTTTTCCAGACAAATAACTTTTCTCTCGAACAAGTTAAATATTAGACTGGCGTATTCCTGCGTTTGCAACCGCAAAGAATGTAGATTAAGATGAAGAGAATAATGATATAAGGAATATACGTGCCTCGAACTCACAAACTCACAGCAATAGATAGTAACTCATTCGGCTTCCATAACCCCAACAGAGAAGTTTAGTTACCCATGAATGCGAAGGAGATCACGATTGACATTGTTGTTATACCACAAGATTGATTAATTTCGTGTAGCGTAAGTGGTAGGTGTGAGGCGTGAATTCCTTAGCAAGGTAACGATTCTCTTGTTGCGGAAATTAAGAATAGATGAATAGAAAAACTAGAATTAATAGAAAGATTAGAAGAGTTGTAGAATTGTTTGTAGTGTAGAATAATAGAGGAGTAGAAGATGATTTAAAATCTCTAGCATGATAGGGTATTTATAATACCCATATCCTAATCCTACTAAGCTAATGAAATAAATAACCAAATCCTACTAGACTAATGAAATCCTTAACCCAAATGTACTAGGTTAAGGTAACATTATCATAATCCACATAAAATAATGAAATACATAACCTAATTGTACTAGGTTAATGTATCATTGTCAAAATCCAGCTTTGTGTCTGTAAGTCCCCAAAGTCTTCAGAATTATTGTTTTAGCCCGGGACAGATTTTCCATGCAGCAGTTTTGGTCCTTAGGCGTGTAAACTCCCTTCCCTTCCTTCGTGAGCTTTCTTTTGCATCAAGTAAGCCATAAAATGCTGAATTCTGCATCATTTATACCTGAAACTTTACTAATCATGTTCGTTAGCTCATTTACAGGAAAAAGGACTAAAAGTGCATGAAATATATAATTTGTTCTCAAAACTAGGCTAAAATATGGGCAAAATATATTGATATAGGCGTGTAAATCCGCCTATCATCAACACCACACACTTAGAGCTTTGTTTGTCCTCGAACAACATATCATGTCCTTCTAAGCATCAACTTAAGGTTTTTACAGCAACAACACAAAACATTTATTAAGACAGGCACAACGATTATCAACCAAGAGTAGCTTTCTGATTATAAGTAGAAACAATTTAACCTCAAGTATAAACTCGTGATGGTGATCAACTCGCATGCAAACGTTAAAGTGCATAGAATCATATACAACTATCCAAAACTCATCAACCATGTGTGTCTCACCATATAGTACCCATAATTACTCACAAATATAGCATATTTTTCAAACATGGGTATCAAAATGTCCTTGCTCTCACTCTCACAAAGAATTCATATGTAGCAACTGATGACCATAGGCTTGCCCTTAATGTAATACTCTACTAAATGTCAGAATGCTAAGATTAGGATCAAGTAGGTCTTTTGATGGTTGTAATGTAGGCTAAGGGACGGGTAAGACTATTTTGGCCAGGAATAGTGACTACGTTCCTAAGCGCTTTAATACATCACTTTGTATTATTGATACTTTTTTCTTTCAACCTTTCTTCTTTCTTTTGTTATACCACCCTTGTTCTCCTCTTTTGTTTTTCAATTTTAAGCACAACTCGCTTTTCAGCTTTCTTTTCCTTTTTCTTTTCACAACATACCTCTTATGATAGCACTTTCTTTTTTTTTTTCATAACACATTCAAGCACCATTACAATTTATAGCATGATACTCACCCACTTTCCTCTTATGTTGTCACATGACTTTTTTCACTTTAAAGCACTTAGGAGTTTGGATCAAATTACGGTCTTGAAGAAAATGGATTAGGCTTACATACAAGGTTGTTAAAGAAATAGGCTAAAGGCTCAAAAGGGTTTAACTATGATGATGTCCATGGGTAGGTAAAACTGAAGGTAAATAAATATAGGTTGCCAAAGAAATGCCTAAATCATATCCTAAACTTACACTCCTTATTTTCGCTTTGCATACATACCAGGCAAGTTCTAGCATCAGCTACACACATAGAATATACGATTGTCTCACACACACAAGGCACATGGTCGACTTGCTTGGAAGTAATATAGACTCTCGACCCAACAAGTGAAGGAATTGAACCACACAATATCACATAATGAGTCACAACTAGAGCCTAAACATCTCAATAGTCACAATTGTAGCACTTACTCTTGTTATAATCTCATGCTGCCTATCAAAATAATTTCATGCGAAGCTAGAAAAAATTTACTACTAAAAAAAACGAAACAAAAACAAAGCAAGCAAACATAGATGCGATAGAGAAGTATAGCATACGATACCGCCACCCCACACTTAAACGGGACACTGCCCTCAGTGGAAAATAAAAATGAGGAACCTGGTTAGTCGGAATCTTCCTCATTGTCGGGGGTCATACCCCCTTCGTCGGAATCATCATAAGAGTCGTCGTCAGAGTTCTCCTCCTCGTCAGAGTCTGGCAAGCGTCGATCATCATCAGTCGGCACATCATCATCTAGAGGTTCCTCAAAGTATACGCCCACTCCACACATCTCCCGTGCATGCATGTTCATGGGATAGTCATGGTCCAGCTGTTGGAGCTCTGCAGCAGTTGGAACACGACCTCCGCTCATCATTGTAAACCTCATCATGCCGTACATATGGCGGGAGAAACTCTCATCCCGAGCATGTCTCTCTGCCGTAGTAAGGTTTATGCCATGTGTTGATTCAGCATCTTTGACCTTTGTGAGGTCAACCTTCTTCGGATTGTGTAGGAGTTTATGATCAGCTGGTTCCTCTTCGATATCCTCCTTCCGCAAGATTGCTGTCAACAAATTGCCAAATGTGAAATGGGACCTTTTGTGGAGTCTGGCCTTCCTCATGGTAGATCGAATGATTGCCCCAAAGTTGATAGGGACATTCGTCATCAAAGCATAGACCAAACACACTCTATCTCTCGATATCTTGGTGTATTGAGTCCCAGGAATAAGACATGAGTTGACAATGCGCATCCAGATTCTTGCTTCCCTATTTAGTGGAGCATAGGGGAAGGTGTTGTGTCGGCCGGTTTCTTTATTTCTGCCCCACCTTGCCATTAATCTATTTCCACAAAGAGTGTTTCGTATTGCTCTATAAGGAGGCCTGCTGTACAGCTCTTTGAATGGTGCTGTGTCGATCGAAGGTAAGCCAAGAAAAGAGTTGATCCAGTCCGTGGTGAGCTGTAACACCTGGCCCCGAATTTTGACTTCATTGCCTGTTGTGTTTGGCGACCATTTGGCATAAAACTCTCTTGTTAGATCAAGATTACACTCTCCCATGTTGCGGAAGATGAAATCCAACTTCAAAGCCATTATTTTTGCCAATATACGCGGCTCCTTCTTTGCTAAGGTATCCTTGTTGATCAACTCGACGTGCACATATTTTCTTTCTTTGTTGCTGCTGTACCATGCTTTGGCTTCTTCCTCAAGAACCCATTTTATTCCGAACATTCTACGTGGTAGTTGTGCTGAGGATGATTCTCCTTGGTCTTTTCGACTTCTCTTCTTGCCCTTTTGGGAAGTGGTCGCCTTCTCCTTGCCTTGCCTCGCTTTAGGTGCCATTGTACCTGAGACTAGAAATAGTGTTAGTTGTAGAACAGTCTCATTTGATACAATCTATAAGAAAGCATTAGGGGTACCACCCCACACTTAGTTTTGTTAACACAAATCAGTGAGGTGAAAGTAGTCGATTTACTCAGATTTCATCGAGATACGTTTTAGGATTGTATTCCGACAAGAAAATCAGCAATGCATCGCTTACTTGCAGCTATTGGACTACTTTCATGGTAGGTATAGCAACGCTACTACATAGGGGTTACCACCTTGAATAGTTATTCTTACAACAATCACAACCTCCTAAGTCGGTAGGCACTATAAGTCTTATCCCTATGACCGGGATAGTCTAACATGTAAGTATCCAAACAACAATCTTAAGTAATATTCATAGCCATAGCAATTCTGCAAATATCATAATAATGCTATTGAAACCAAATTCAAGTCGGAAACAAGTCAAGATATTCCTACGTATATGTTTACTCACATGATTTTGCAACAACAATCCAAACACATGAACATCACCAACAATCTTATATAATTTAGCAATTAATAATAGCCATAGCAACGTAGTACTTACAAGAAATAAATGTAGAATAAGAGAGTACTTACTTGCTTGAAACTTGTGGAGATGGTTTTGTGAATTGGAAGAGCAAAAGAGGAAAATTTTTAGAAGATTTGGAAGAGAATGTGGCGCCTTTAGGGTATTTTCTATTGTGGTTGTGTTATAAAACTAAGTCCCCTTTATATAGGAAGAGTATGGGTCGGGTTATGACCCATTTACAATCGGTTTTGGAGACAAAAATCCTACATATGCGGCGCATTGTCTATGGCATAATGGGACATATGCGCCGCATAGTCTATGGCATTTGTAGACATATGCGGCGCATTGTCTATGGCATAATGGGACATATGCGCCGCATAGTCTATGGCATATGAGATGCTGAGACCAAATGCCATAGCATAGGCGGCGCATAGTCAAAAGCATACCTAGGAATAGGCGGCGCATAGTGTATAGCACACTAGATTCCGAGACCTTAGGCTATAGGATAGGTTGTGCATCGTTCGTGGCCTAGTTTTACCAAGGCCTAGCCTTCCTTGAAGACTATTTTGGCGTGGGAAAGGCTCAATCCATAGCCTTATGCATCACCCTTCCTAATTTACCAACTTTACCATACAATGCGTCCAAATCGTCAATTGAAATCAATCTCCTCGTTGACTACTTCTTGCACCTATATTCGCTCAAAAAAATGAAAACGATTAGTACGATGGGTTGCCTCCCACCAAGCGCCTTAGTTTTGGTCATGGCACGACTCTTATTTTTGGATTTTTATTTATCAAAAGCAAAACACATACTAGAACGAAATGAAAAATGAAAAACGATAAACGATAAATGATAAACGATGGGTTGCCTCCCATCTAGCGCCTTATTTATTGTCGTGGATTGACGTAGTAATCTCGAGTACTTAGACTTCGTCGAGATAAGTGATGGCCATGTCATTCATCGAGTCAAGAGGACCGATATACGGCTTAACACGTTGGCCATTCACTTTGAAGACAACACCCTTATTGCCTTCCAATTCGACTACTCCAGACGAGTAGACTTAGATAACTTTAAATGGACCAGACCACTTAGATTTTAACTTACCTGGGAAGAGCTTAAATCTGGAGTTGAAGAGTAGTACCATATCACCCTTTTGGAAGTTTCGTCGAACAATCCGCTGATCATGATACTTCTTCATCCGCTCCTTGTATAAATCCGATCTTTCATATGCATGGAGACGGAACTCATCTAATTCGTTCAGCTGCTCCAACCTCAGATTCTTCACATCATCCCAATTCAGATTCAAGTGCTTTAATGCCCACAATGCCTTGTATTCAAGCTCGATGGGTAGATGACAAGCCTTCCCATAAACTAGTTGATAAGGAGACATGCCAATGGGTGTCTTGAATGCAGTCCTATATGCCCATAGTGCATCATCTAGATTTCGAGACCAATCCTTCCTATTTGCATTAACCGTTTTTGCAAGGATTTGCTTAATCTCGCGATTGGAAACCTCTACTTGTCCACTAGTTTGGGGATGATAAGGCGTAGCTACCTTGTGTTGCTTGACACCATACTTGGCCAATACAGATTTGAATAGCTTGTTGCAAAAGTGAGATCCTCCATCGCTTATGATAGTACGAGGTACCCCAAAGCGAGAGAAGATATTCTTCTTTAAGAACGCTACAACACGCTTTCCTTCGTTGTCGTACAATGCTACGGCTTCAACCCATTTCGAAACATAATCCACAGCAACCAAGATGTACTTCATTCCAAACGAATTCACGAATGGACCCATGAAGTCAATACCCCACACATCAAAAAGTTCTACCTCCAGAATTTTGGACATGGGCATTTCATGGTGTTTTTAAATAGCACCTTGACGTTGGCATTGGTCACACCTTCTCACATAGTCGTATGCGTCTCTGAATATCGAAGGCCAATAATAACCACTTTGCAATACTTTTCTTGCCGTTCAATTCCCTGCATGATGTCCTCCAACTTGCAAAGTGTGGCATGCTTCCAATATAGTAGGTACTTCTTCATGGGATATACATCGTCGAATGATCCCATCCGCGCATCTTCGAAAAAAATAAGGTTCATCCCAATAGTAGTGCTGAACGTCATGCATAAACTTCCTCCTTTGGTGGTAAGATAAGTTGGCAGGTATCACATTACTCTCTACGAAATTTGCAAAGTCGGCATACCATGGTACTTTCTCCATTTTTGTCGCTAATATCTCCTCGTCAGGGAATGCATCATCAATCTGAATCTCAGGTTGCGCCACATGTTCATTCTCAAGTCTAGATAGGTGATCAGCCACTTGGTTCTCGCAACCTCTTCTATCTTTGACTTCGAAATCAAACTCTTGCAGCAGCAGTACCCATCGAATCAACCTTGGTTTGGCATCCTTCTTCGTCATTAGATACTTAAGAGCTGCATGGTCTGTATGGACGATCACATTGGTACCCAATAGATAGGCACGAAACTTCTCAAACGCATATACAACCGCTAGGAGCTCTTGTTAAGTAACAGTGTAGTTCCTTTGGGCTTCATTTAGGACCTTACTCGCATAGTAGATAGGATGAAATAATTTCTCCTTTCTTTGTCCAAGAACAGCACCAACGGCTACACCACTAGCATCGCACATGACCTCAAACGGGAGCGTCCAATCTGGTGCTACCATGATAGGGGCTTCAATGAGTTTTCCTTTAAGGCATTCGAATGCCTTTAATCAATTGTCATTAAAGTCAAACTTCGCATCTTTCTCCAATAGTTTGCACAATGGACTAGAAATTTTGGAAAAGTCTTTGATGAATCTACGATAGAAACCAGCATGGCAAAGAAAACTGCGGACTCCCTTCACCAAAATTGGAGGCGGTAGCTTCTCAATTACCTCTATTTTTGCTCGATCAACCTCTATTCCTCTTTCAGAGATCTTGTTCCCAAGAACGATTCCTTCTTTTACCATGAAGTGGCACTTCTCCCAATTCAGCACAAGGTTGAACTCTACACATCTTTGCAATGCCATGCTCAGGTTTGCCAAACATGCTTCAAAAGACTCACCGACAACTGAAAAGTCGTCCATAAATACCTCCAAAGTTTCTTCAACCATATCAGAGAAAATAGACATCATACAACGTTGAAAGGTGGCTGGGGCATTACACAACCCGAATGGCATGCGTTTGAAGGCAAACGTACCATATGGGCATGTAAACGTTGTCTTCTCTAGGTCTTCGGGGGCAATACAAATCTGATTATAACCTGAATAACCATCCAAGAAGCAAAACCATCCTTTCCCCGCTAATCGATCTAGCATTTGGTCCATAAATGGCATGGGGAAGTGATCCTTGAGTGTCCAAGAATTCATCTTGCGGTAGTCCATGCATACTCTCCATCCAGTAACGGGCTTGAGTGGAATAAGCTCATTCTTTGCATTCGCGACCACCGTCATTCCTCCTTTCTTGGGAACACATTGTACAGGACTTACCCATGTACTATCAGAGATAGGATATACAATTCCTGCGTCTAACCACTTGATAATCTCCTTCTTCACCACTTCTTACATAGGTGGGTTTAAACGCCTTTGATGTTCAATGGTGGGTGTGCACTTTTCTTGAAGCTGAATTTTATGTGTGCAAATCCCAGGTGGAATACCAATAATATCCGCAATGGTCCATCCAATGGCTCTAATATACTTGCGTAAGATTTAAATAAGAGCTGCAACTTGTTGCTCACCCAAATCGGCTGCCACTATGACTAGAAGTGTGTTTCCGCTTCCTAAGAATGCGTACTTCAAATGACTTGGCAGCTCCTTCAATTCTAGTGTGGGTGATTCTTCAATAGATGGCTTGGCTGGTGGTGTGGGTCGATTCTTGAGATCAAGATCCAGCTTCTTGGGAGTATAGCGATATGTCCCTAATCCCGATAGAGCACAAATAGCTTCTTCAGAAATTTCAGCATCCTCATTCTCTCCTTTCATGAGCAAAACCTCCAAAGGATCATCAAGAATTTGCTCCTCTTCAAATCGTTCTTTCTCATCATCAAAGACAACATCAGCCACAGAAAATACACTCAGATCTTTGGGTTGCTTCATTGATTTGCAAACATCAAATCGAACCACTTCGTCATTTATTCGGAATGAAAGTTCATTAGCTCTCAAATCAATGAGCACACTTCCTGTAGCAAGGAAAGGGCATCCCAAGATTATGGGAACCTCTGAATCTGCTTCACAATCCAAGATGACAAAGTCTGCTGGAAAGATAAATGAAGAAACCTTTACCAAGACATCACATAGAATACCAACCGGTCATTTTACCGACCTATCTTCCATAACAAGCCTCATGTTAGTTGGTGTAGGATCTCCTAACCCCAACTTCTTGTAGATCGATAATGGCATCAAGTTGATGTTGGCTCCTAGGTCACATAATGCTTTGGCAAAGTTCAAAGATCCGACGGTGCAAGGAATAGTGAAAGCTCCGGGGTCGGCCTTCTTCTGAACTATCGATCGGGTAGCAATTGCACTACAATGATGCACATCATCTTTCAGCTCATAACTTGCTGCCCTCTTCTTAGTCAAAAGATCTTTCATAAACTTCGCATACCCAGGCATTTGTTCAAGTGCCTCCACCAATGGAACATTAATGGTCAGCTGCTTTAACATAGTCATGAATTTGCTGAACTTCGTGTCATCCGCCACCTTCTTCAATCTTTGGGGAAAAGGTGGTGGTGGGTATGGAAGTGTTCTCTCCAAGTCTTTATTCTCCTCTTGCTTCCATTTTTCCATTTTTTCAGGCTGCACGTCACTGGGCGTGACATCCTTGACATCAGGACTGGTTGTTGCGGCATCTTCTCCTTTTGCGTTATCATCCATGTCCGCAACTTCGTCAACCACTTGCTTGCCTTTTGCTGAAGGTTCCAGCACCTTACCACTTCTGGTAGTGATGGCCATGCATGACCCATCATTCCTTGGGTTTTGCACAGTATCGCTAGGTAAAGTGCCAGCCTTTCTTTGATTGAGTGCTGCTGAAAGTTGGCTCAGTTGCTGCTCTATTTGCTTGATTGAAGTGGAATGAGAATCAACTAGTTGTTTCATGGAAGACAAATCATTGATTACCTCAGTAACTCCCGCGCTCGTTGCTTCCACTCCTTTCAATAATTTAGCCATCATGTCTTCCATACTTCCAGAATTAGATGTGGTGGTATCACGTCTACCAGGGGGAACATAAACACCACTCTTTTCATTGTTTTTTCTCCAACTACCTTGGTCCTTGTTTACAGAATTATCATAATAGTTCCGACCTTGGTTTCCTTGGGTATTCCCACGGAAACCCCCTGATTGTTCACATAGTTGGCCTCCTCTTCCAAATCAGATTCGTCTCTTCCTTTTAGCGCCACAGCTTTCACTTTTTCGGTCTTCCCTGATAATAAATGCTTTGTTAGAAGATCGACTTGCGTTTTCATGTGCGCTAAATCTTGATCACGTTCTTCTTGTCTTCTTCTTTGGTCTGCAGTCATGCCTATAGATAAAGTGGGGCTTGCTACCTCTGAATCCCTGGTATGCCAAGCTCTACTTTGTTTCGTCATGCGATCTAGCATATTGCTTGCTTGACCAAAGGTGAGGTCCATAAAAGATCCTCCAGCTGCGTTATCCACCACTGGCTTAGTTATTGAATTCAAGGCTCTATACAATATCTCCATGAGGTGAACATTAGTCATGTGATGGTTTGGGCATCTCACTAGCTTTGTCTTGAACCTCTCCCATGTTTCATGAAGAGCTTCAGTGGGAAGCTGACGAAAGTTGCTGATTTCATCTCTCAATTGTGCCCTTTTGGAAGGCGAAAAGAATCTTTCTAGGAAAGCGTCTCTCAATTGCCTCCAATTTGTAATTGAATCAGGAGTCAGCCCATTCAACCATAGTGTTGCCTCCCCAGACAGAGACAATGGAAATAGACGTAATCGAATTGCATTCTGACCAACACCAGGATTGTCAAAAGACTTGCATGTAGAAATAAAGTTGATGAGATGCATATTTGGATCATCGCCTGCTAGTCCACCAAACAATCCCTTGAGTTGCAATAACTGAATCATGGTGCTTGTGATGTTGAACTTGGCTCCGGGCGCTAATGGTGGTGGAATTATAGCTCCAGTGGCTCCGGCACCATCAAGATCATCATCATCATCGTCGAAGGCTGGCTGCATAGGTTGGTGATCATGTCTATACCGAGCTTGTCGACCTCTTCTGTTGGCAGGTGTTACGATTTAAGCATCACGCCTAGGGTTTAGTAACTCGTCATCACCTAAATCCTCATCGTCAGGATTTGGTGCTCGTGCAGGGTTATCAATGTTCTGCTGTTGAACCTGGGCTGCGGCAAGGGCAACCAATCTTGCTTGTTCCTGTTGAGCGGCCATCCTTGCGATTTCAGCTTGTGCTTCCATTCTACCAATGCGTTGTGGCTCAGGATTGATTGGTAATAACGGTTGACCAGAACTTCGAGTATGGGGCATGCACTAAAATAAAAACCTGCAGTAGACAAAAACAAAAACTAAAAGTAAAAGTACGAGAATCTTTGACCAAAGGGTCTAGTAATTTTCACGAACTTAATTGACACTTGTATTCCCCGGCAACGGCGCCAATTTTTGATAACGCTCAATCTAAAGCTCTCGTTTGAGTGTAAAGCGGTCGTTAGCAAATATAGAACCCAACCTGGGTTGGGTGTCGATCCCACAGGGAATAGGTTGGCCAACAAGTAAGTAAAATTACTAAACTTTTGGTGCAAGTCTCGTAAGAAGGGGGGATTCTTGTCTTGCAAGTAATGTAAACAAAAGCTGAAAATAAGAAAGTAAAAAGAGAGAGATTGTTACGTTGGTTGTAGACAATGAGAATTGAAGCGTTGGGGTTATGTCCACCTTCTGAGGTATACGTCTCTATTGGCTATGAGTGTGTAGAATTCTGTCATGCAATTGCTTATAGAGGATTGTAGTCGATGGTAAATCCAAGCGTCTCTCGACCTAAACAAGGACTATTTCACTTTAACTCTCTCGAGCTTAAAGCGTATCTAACGGTACAAATTCTCCAAGAGGTTAGTCCAGTTACGGCACTAGCTTTTTAATAGGAAAGGGTGTCCTACTACCTTGACATTATCTCTTTTCCAGACAAATAACTTTTCTCTCGAACAAGTTAAATATTAGACTGGCGTATTCTTGCGTTTGCAACCGCAAAGAATGTAGATTAAGATGAAGAGAATAATGATATAAGCAATATACGTGCCTCGAACTCACAAACTCACAGCAATAGATAGTAACTCATTCGGCTTCCATAACCCCAACAGAGAAGTTTAGTTACCCATGAATGTGAAGGAGATCACGATTGACATTGTTGTTATACCACAAGATTGATTAATTTCGTGTAGCGTAAGTGGTAGGTGTGAGGCGTGAATTCCTTAGCAAGGTAACGATTCTCTTGTTGCGGAAATTAAGAATAGATGAATAGAAAAACTAGAATTAATAGAAAGATTAGAAGAGTTGTAGAATTGTTTGTAGTGTAGAATAATAGAGGAGTAGAAGATGATTTAAAATCTCTAGCATGATAGGGTATTTATAATAGCCATATCCTAATCCTACTAAGCTAATGAAATAAATAACCAAATCCTACTAGACTAATGAAATCCTTAACCCAAATGTACTAGGTTAAGATAACATTATCATAATCCACATAAAATAATGAAATACATAACCTAATTGTACTAGGTTAATGTATCATTGTCAAAATCCAGCTTTGTGTCTGTAAGTCCCCAAAGTCTTCAGAATTGCTATTTTAGCCTGGGACAGATTTTCCATGCAGCAGTTTTGGTCCTTAGGCGTGTAAACTCCCTTCCCTTCCTTCGTGAGCTTTCTTTTGCGTCAAGTAAGCCATAAAATGCTGAATTCTGCATCATTTATACCTGAAACTTTACTAATCATGTTCGTTAGCTCATTTACAGGAAAAAGGACTAAAAGTGCATGAAATATATAATTTGTTCTCAAAACTAGGCTAAAATATGGGCAAAATATATTGATATAGGCGTGTAAATCCGCCTATCATCAGATTGTCAGACCCGTAAGGTCATATTTAAATTCCCTAATGAGCCGGTCATTGTATGGAAAGGGGGTTCTTTAGTGCCTAATGGAGGTTCATCTCAAACTTAGAGCCCAAAAGTTGATTTTTAAAGGGTATTTGTACAATTTGGTTCGAGTTAAAGATTCTAACTTGGAAGATCCTTCTCTAGAATTTGTTCCCATTCTTTATGAGTTTCTCAAAGTCTTTCCCAACAACCTTCCTGGTATTCCTCCTGATAGGGAAATTGATTTTGAGATTGATCTTGTTCTAGACACTCATCCTATTTCTATCCCTCCTTATAGAATAGCTCCGACGGATTTGAAGGGGCTTAAGGAGCAGTTGAAGGATCTCTTAAATAAAAGTTTTATCCATCCTAGTGTGTCTCCTTGGGGTGCTCTAGTGTTGTTTGTGTGCAGGAAGGATGGTTTTTGGATGTGCATTGACTATTGTCAGTTGAATAGGGTAACCATAAAGAATAAGTATCCTTTCCTAGGATCGATGATTTTTTTTATCAACTTCAAGGTATGAAGTGTTTCTCTAAAATTGATCTTAGGTCAGGTTATCATCATCTTAAGATTAGGAAAGTGGATATTCCTAAGACTACTTTCAGGACCCGGTATGGTCACTGTAAATTCCTAGTGATGTCTTTGGGTTGACCAATGCTCTAGTGGAATTCATGGTTTTGATGAATAGGGTCTTCCATCTATTTCTAGATTTGTTTGTTATTGTCTTCATTGGTGACACCTATGTCTACTCTAAGAGTGAGGTACATCATGCTGATCACCTTTGTGTTGTGTTACAAATCTTGAAGGATCATCATTTGTATGCCAAGTTCTCAAAGTGTGAGTTTTAGTTGAATGTTGTGACTTTCCTTGGTCATGTTATCTCTAGTAAATGGATCATAGTGGATCCACAAAAGGTTGCAATGGTGAATAAATGGCCTAGGCCAACAACTCCAACCGATATTTAGAGTTTCTTGGATCTAGGCGGTTACTATAGGAGATTTGTGGAAATATTTTAGATGATAGCTGCTCCATTGACTAAGTTGACCTAGAAAAAAGTCATGTTCTTATGGTCGAATATGTGTGAGGGTATCTTTGAGAAGTTAATAGATTAATTGACTTCGGCACCAGTTTTGACTTTGCCCAAGGGTAATGATGATTTTGTAGTGTATTGTGATACTTCTCATATTGAGCTTGGTTCCGTATTAATGCAGCATGGTAGGGTGTGGTCTATTCCTCTAGGTAGTTGAAAGTTCATGAGAAGAACTACCCTACTCATGACTTAGAGTTATTAGTCGTAGTTTTTGTGTTGAAGATTTTGCGACACTATCTCTATAGGGTTTATGTTGACATATTTTATAATCATAAGAGCCTTCAGTATGTGTTTACTCAGAAGGAGTTGAATCTCTGAAAAAGAAGTGTCTTGAGTTGCCGAAGGACTATGATATGAGTCTCCATTACCATCTAAGTAAAGCAAACATAGTTTCTGATGCTCTTAGAAGGTTATCCATAGATAGTTTAGCTCATATGGATGAGTATAAGTGGTAGTTGGTGAAAGACATTCACCGTTTGGCTAATCTTGGAGTTCGTCTCACGGACTCTAAGGATGGTGATGTATTTGTACATCAGGTATCGCAGTCGTCTCTTGTTGTTAAGATAAAGAAAAAACAAATGTTGGATTCTAATTTGATGAGAATTAAGAGAATATAGGTCAATAAAATATTATTTATTTTGCAATTGGTGGTGATGGTATCTTGAGGTACCAAGGTATGTTATGTGTTCCCGACTTTGAGGGATTGAGGGAAAGGATTATGGCAGAGGCTCATGGATCTCTGTATGATATTCATCCCGGTTCTACGAAAATGTATCATGATCTTAGGGAGTTTTATTGGTGGAATAATATGAAACGAGATGTGGCTAGTTATGTAGCTAAATGCATGGTGTTTCAATAAGTAAAAGTGAAACACATGAGACCCAGAGGTTTATACCAACAGATTGAGTTTCCCGAATGGAAGTGGGAGGTGATTAATATAGATTTTGTTATTGTTCTTCCTTAGTCTAGGAAGCAATGTGATTCTATTTGGTTCATTGTGGATAGGATGACCATGTTCACTCACTTCTTGTCGGTGAGGACTAGTTATTCGATGAAGGATTATGCTAAGTTGTATCTTGCGAAGGTTGTGAAGTTGCATGGTGCTTCGGTTTCTATCATTTCGGATCATGGTACTACATTCTCATCTCACTTTTAAAAGTTGTTTCATAAAGGTTTGGGAACTAAGGTGTGTCTTAGTACCGCTTTCCACCCACAGACGGATGGACAAGCAGAGACGACCATACAGACATTGGAAGATATGTTGCATGCTTGTCTGATTGATTATAGTGGTAATTGGTATAACCATTTTCCTTTGATGTAATTCACCTATAACAATAGTTACCACTCTAGCATTGGTATGGCTCCTTTTGAGATATTGTATGGTAGGAGGTACCGTTTTCCTATTGGGTGGTATGAGGTTGGTGAGGGTAAGTTTCTTGGCCCTGAGATCGTTCACCAAGCCTTGGAGAAAGTGAAGGTGATTCATGATAGGTTGAAATCTGCTGAAAGTCGCTGAAAGCCTTATGCAGATATGAGGCGTAGGGATTTGGAGTTTAATGTTGGCGATTAGGTATTCTTGAAGGTGTCTCCCATGAAGGGTGTAATGTGGTTTGGTAAGAAAGGGAAGCTTAGTCCCTGGTTTGTTGTTTCTTTTTGGTTTTAAAGAGGGTTGGTAATGTTTCATATGAGTTGGAGTTGCCTTCTAGTTTGGGTTCCCTTCATCCGGTATTCTATGTATCCATGTTGTGTAAATATATAGGTGATCCTTCGTTGGTTTTTCCTTTAAGGGATGTTGGTATTTTAGACTTTATGTCCTTTAAGGAGGTCCTGGTGAGGATCTTGGATTGACAAGTTCACTGGTTGTAAATGAAAGAGATGGCTTCGATAAAGGTTCTATGGAGGAACCAAAAGTCTGAGAAAGCTAGTTAGGAGGCAGAAGAGGACACAAAGTCCAAGTATCCGCAATTGCTCCCCATTCTGAAAACTCGTGCATGAGGTATGTTTTGATTTTCTTATCTTTATTTGTATATTTTTGTTTTTTAACTTGGTTAAACGTGATTTTGATGTGTGATAAAGTGTTAACTTGAGTTTGTGCTTTCCTTACCCATTTTTCGAGGATGAATGATCCAAGTGGGGGAGAATTGAAACACCTATTTTTCCTTAACTTATTCTTGAACCACTATTTAGAAAATTACCTAAGTTGGAGATTCTGGAAAATATATGACTAGAAGGTACTAGTCGTATGTTTGGGTACAAATTAGGGCCCCTCTCGCATATGTTAGACAGTGTGTTTGGGTTGGTTTTTTCCCTAGGTACGACTAGGCATCATATTAATCATATGATAGTGTATGAGTGGTATGTTGCAAAGTCGTATGATGTCTTAAGGATGATCTTGATGATTCTGGCCAAGGTACAGCTCTAAGGGTACTACTCGTAAGTTAAGATAGACTTGTCTTTGTATAGTCGTATATTGATCAATATGGGGGTCCAAGGGTAGGTTTAGGGTACGAGTAAGTGTACGACTCGTACCCTAGGGTATGGCTTAGGTGTAGAGGTCGTACCCTCCAGCGTGTATTTTTTAGCTATTAAGATGAAGGCATTCCAGACTTGTCACACCCCAAAACCCTTATGTTTTTACTTTATATATCATATTGTGGCCTCTTATAACACTTATTGGAAGATCAAATCACACCAAAAACACTCTTTACTCACTCTTGAAGATTAGAGGCTAGGGTTTCCACAAGTGTTCTTCTAGAGGATAAATGCGTCAAGTTTTTTCCATGAATCATCTTGTATAAAGAATGTGACTCTTTCCCTTATTTTTAGTTATAAATATCATGTGTTTCAAACATTGATTGTGATTTGTAAATTGTGGTTTTGAAACCAAATATTGAGGGTTTTGATGTGTAGTGGTGTGTATTGTTTACTCTTGTTTAATCTTTTGTTTATATATATTTTAGGTGATGGTTTGCATATGTGGGTTCTTGTTGACTGTGGTTTAACAAATCGGTCATGAGTAACCAACCCTATGCATGATGATTTCTACTTTGATTTTTTCTTGGTAAATATATGCCCTCAAGGAGTTTATGAAAATGTCTAATCGAAATAACTGGTCACATGTTAAGTGTTTTTTGAACTAGGGTAATGGCCTAATAAGTATGAATTATTGGTAAATGGTATTGTAAAGGCCTTGTTGGCCATGTAATGAGTCAATTGGTGACTTTGGTGGTTTGCTTGGTTAAAGGGGTTAGAGTCCTTAAACATGAAATTAAATTAAGTTTTGAACTAAAGTATGGTATAAGAATGCTAATGAAGAATGAATGGTTTGTAAAGATCTTGATGACAACAAATTGAATTGAATGGTGATTTGGAGATAAAGCATTAGCCTATTATAGTGATTGATTGATAAATGGTTTCATAAAGACCTTGTGGTCATATATGGTGTTGAATTGTAGCCTTGGTGGAATGAATTGGCTAAATGGGTTATAGTCCTTAAGTATTGAATTAAATGAATGTTAATGCATGGACAAAGGGTTGGAGTCCCAATGTCGACTAGTGATGGTCATAGCGGCTGGTGGTTAGAGTTCACCTGCTTCATAAGATGGCTTGTGGTTAGAGTCTACTTTCCTAATAAAATGGCTTATGGTTAGAGTCCACTTTCCTAATAAAATGACTTGTGGTAAGAATCCACTTGTTAAACAAGACGGTTTGAGGTTAGAGTCCTCTTGCTTAATATAACTGAGAAGTTCAAACTTCCTAAACTATGTGAGTGGGAGGTTAAAGTCCTCCACTTAATGTTTCATGATTGAGTGCTTCAAGATGAATGCTAAGCTCTGTTCCCTCTCCCACCATTATATATATATGTGTATATACATGTGGTGGTATATAATGTCAAACTTGGTTTAATGGTGGCACTATATTATCCTTACCCATGAGTTACATGCTAGCTCTCCAACTGCTAACCGTCTTCGTATGCTGTGTCCCCATGCGACACAAGAATAAGAGCTTCTTCTTTTCTTCTTGCGCAGTGACCAGGTGTTCGAGCGGTTTGTGTGTTGACATTGAATTAGTAAGCTTCCATACTGCGAAAGGGACACATTTCATAGTCTTTTTATCATATGTCATAGACTTGTTTTAGACTTTATTTTTTGGCTATTGTTGGGGACATGTCCTGACATATTATAGACATTAGATTGGTAGAGGCTTTGTGTATGACTGTGGACTTGGGTATGTTGGTTTAGTATGTTGACATTAATAGATTGATTAGACACTTCTTAAGTGATGATTGTTAGTCTTGTTTTTGCTATCTTGTTATATTTTCGGAGTTCATCCGACACTTGTTGATTGATTTGACTGTTAGATTAGGTTAACGGGGTGATCTCCAGTCTTTCTTGGGCTCGAGAGGCCTATATGATAAGGTCCAGTTTCAAGTTGTGTCAGAAACTTAACGTATTGACCAAAATCAAACTAATGATTTTTAAAACCTCAAATGGTATCAAACTCTCTCAAATCACTCCTGCGTGCGTCGGGGACGGTACCAACCATCCCCAAAATTCACAAATAGCGTGTAATAACTACGAAAAAGTATGAAATGATCAAAACACATAAAAAGGAAAAATTACAACTGTGATTACTACAAACAACCACCATTCTGTTGAAATCCAAATCATCGATCAACCACGAGATATGCCAAGCTACAACAATCACAATTCCTTTGTTGGATACAAGGAATAAAAATGAAAGAAATTGGGAAAAACAATTTTAAGAGACGATTTTAAAAATATGATTTTAATCAAAAAAGAAGAAGATTAATAGAGGTGAAAGAGAAATTAAGGAGATTGTGTATTCAGATGATCTGATGGAACTTTTTTTACCTTCTCTTTTGTTTCGCTAACTCAAAGATTCTATATGTCATCCAAAGTCGTTTAATGAAATTTTCTCCTCAAATAAATGAGATTTCTGTTATTTACTTTTTAATTTAATCAATTAGTTAGATATGTATCAAAAATGATATATATATATATAGAGAGAGAGAGAGAGACCAAGGCGATATATCACCAAATCTTATTTTATGGGATTATATGTAACATATAAAGTTTTGGGAAAAGAAGTAATTAACTCTTACTCTTGTGGCATATATGTTCCTTACCCATTTTTAATGGCATGAAATGATTTTAAAAAATTTCTACAATTGAATTTATGTCTAGTGGGGCATAAGTTATTAGGAAAAGTACATGTATGGGTTAGCCTATTTATCAAAATAATTTCAGCCAAAATGGCCTTTTCAAAGTTGGGTCATAATGTGGTCACTCGAACTTTTTAATTCCACACTATTATCATTTCTCAATTTTGATTTTTTTCAGCCTATTTTTTAGATAGTTCAACTTTTGGGGGGGGGGGGGGGGGGTTCAGCATATTTTAGATTGTTCATTTATCTCTTTTTGTGTGTTTTCGATAATTTTTTTGGCAAAAAAAATTAATTTTCTTAAAATATAATTAAATACAATTGTATAGAAATTGTATAATTGTATGTATGTGTGTGTGTATATATATATTGAAACTATATAGAATGCATAAATAAATTGTATTGTTGTATAAAATATATATTTGTATGAAATGTATATATTGAAAATGTATATAATATGTATAGAAATTGTGTAGTTGTTGTATAGAATATGTATCTGTATAAGATGTATAGAGACACTACATAGAATATGTATAGAAATTATATAATTATTGTATAGAATGTGTATATGAATAATCATTCCAATTAAAGGTTGTACAATATGTGTATAGAAACTGTATAATCACTGTTATGATGAGTATAAAATATTAGTATTTTGATATATATATATGTGTATATATATATATATACATGTAGGATGTGTATAGAAATTGTATAACTATTATAAAATATGTATTTATATTTGGTATCAAATATTGTATTAAGAAGACCAGTAATTACAATACTGCAAAATTGTTCGTGATTGTTACAAAAAGTGCATCAATTTAAAATAGTGGAAAGTTTTTAAAAAAAACAGCTTTAAAAAATAATATAAAAAATAAGTAGATAAAAAGGCAAAAGAGTAGCGAAATTGTAAAAAGATGGAGCAGCGACATTAGAAAAAAAAAAAAAAAAGCAACGAATTGGCTAGGTAGTGGGAAATCCAATCCCGTGGCCATTTGTTGGGATAAGTTTGGATCACAGTGCCATTTATGCCCATATCCCTAAGTTATATGAGGATGCGCGATATAACTTACAAATATTATATCCATTCAAAAATTAATTGCCTTCAGAAACAAGAAGTAAAAATCCATCCAAAATTGGGGCAAACATGCAAATGACCTTTTTATGTTCATAAATAGCCTGAAAGGGGTTCTCTTGAATGTTTCAATCCAATAAGCAAAGTTTAACAAAAATAAATTCCATTAATTTTAATGAAAATTGATTGGAAAAATTATCCTCCAAACATAAGCACACACAAAACACCTATTTTTCATGATCCAATTTCTTTGGTTATGATGGAATCTACAATAACTAACTAGCAGGTAAGTCAACCCGTAGTTCGGAATAGCTAGTATCGTCTAATAAGAAAAGCAGAAGAAATAATTAATTACCAGGAGAAAGAAAGCAAGAAGAAAATAAATATATCCCCAAAACCTAGTGAAGTCAGTACAAGAGCTTTTAATATAATAGGATTTTAGGAATATAGAGTAAATATATACAATATGTCTTTGAAGTACAAAAAAAGAGATCAGTCTAACAATAAGAGGGAGAGCAAGAAGAAATCTGAATGTCAGGAGCTCACCCTAAATCTCTGATCCATGGATGCCCCACACGATGTACACATCAATAGTGAGAATTCGTACTATGATCTCCCGGTTGTGAAAGTGTTGTGTAAGTATCAAATACAAGGTACTTAATAGGCATCAATCGGCTAAGCTTTATATATAATGCAGGTATAAAAAATATATAAAGTAGGGATATAAACTATAGAAAACTGTTCAGTCAACGAAACATAATAATGCTAATGGAAAAGTAAAGGTAAACTATTAGGTACTATTCATAACTAAGGGCAAAATATGATTCTGTAAGTAGTCAGTCAATATATGATAGTATAATGAAGGAAGAAAAATACAATGTACTAAAGAAGTACGAAGGAAGATATATATAGTAATGACATGAAGAAACAATATTTATAATAATAATAATAATTACGAAGGGAATTGGTCATGTTATCATAAGATTTAGCTAAATCTAAAAGTTCTAACTAGAGGGAGTTGGCCTAACAACCTAAATCTCATAAAGACTATAGTGTTTGGAATGGAACTAACTCTAGCATAACCAGGTATGAAATAATCGAAAGATAATCTAACCATACTAAATCCACTATAATAAGAAAAAATGAACCAAAAATGTACCGACAACCTCAGGTACAAGTCCATAACTAGTTTGACATAAACTGTACAAAAATAACCAACCAACAATATAAATGGCTAGTTTGGACAAATAATAAACTAACTTAGCCCCCGTAAGCTTAGAAAGTATAATCAATCACTTAACAAAAAACAAACGTAACTCGTACCTATACAATCTCCCCATAAGATCGATAGATACAGACGCCAAATAATTATACTAGTGGTAGGAAATGCATAATGATTAATGAATGCCATGAAAATCCAGTACCATCAACTAATACAGTTCAAAAATATACCAAGTGTATACACCTGTTCTACCTCAGTAGCTCATAAAGATAGGACCTACGGTGATCATCCTTCTTTTGTATTAAACCTTATCGAACAAAGAGGCTCATAGGGGATTTCAAATAATCATATACATTGTCTGATCCCAAAGTAGGACTTTTATAATCCACCATAATCTAATTCATCCATTACCGAAGAGATATATAAGTAATATAATAAGAAATCACAAACTTGAATCAAAACTGAATGAGTGTATATCTTTAGATCTATTGTCTGAGATCAAATCTGAGTTTAAAATAATATAATAATATTGAAAGTGTTAAAATATTCCGTTATCAAAGTAAGGAAATAGTGGTAAAAGAGAGCGGATAAAAACTGGATCGAAAACAGCCTCAATCTAAGTTTCTAAAGTAATATTTTTAGTTTAAAAGTTTGTATGTCATTAATAAAGCCGAAACAACTTTCATTTAAAGAATCAATTTCAAAGTTGAAAAGTGAGAATATATCCCTCTTTAGAAAATAGTAGTATGACCAAGAATTCATTTGGAATTCTACCAATAATTAGTATAAATATGCCTAAATGTATGCAAGCCATCACAGTATCCAAATAATACCACTGCGAGCATCTAAGCATCCATAAGCTAAGTCACAACTGAATCAAAGCATTGAGGACTAACCTGGTGTCTAACTGACATTGTAACCACGGCTCTAAGCCCAACAATATATATCCCAAAAAGGTATTAATTCCATAAACCAAAAAACTGGTGTAAACAAGGGCATAAGTCTAATAGAAGGATCTAATCAGGAAACATCAGTCAAAATACTAAGTAATATGATAAGTACTTTACTAAAGGATTGCTTATGTAAATATATGGTTAATCAAGTCTCTAATCAGATGTAATAGGATCCTACAGCCTTAACAGGTATACTAGGCTAATATTTGGGTCAGATTTTTATTCTATATCCCCTAATTAGATTAATTCATTATATATATAGGTATAAAACAAATCTATAATCTCTACCGATCATACAATCTATATAATACATAATCTCCTAGAGAAAAGTAGACCAAGCCTACCTTATAGCCGAACTATAATCTCGAACTGTCTATAAATCGATCGTCTTTATCCTACAATTCCACAAATGATGTTGTACTATCAGAATAATAATCTACACGTTAGCAAGAGTGAATCGATTCACATATTTTTATATAATACTCTGGATCTAAAATTCGGTTAAAAATAGGCTTGTGGGGCTCACAAATGAGATTCTGAAATTGAATTTATTATGTGGTCCCTTGAAGGACTAGGAATGTGTTCTTAGAAGTAAGAACAAATAGAGCCTTAACTAGGACTAGGGCTCAAATAATCCCCAAAAGTTAAGAAAAATGAGAGAGAAAATCAAGGATTTATGAATAATTAGGGTGGAAACTTATAAGAAAATTAATGTGGAATGATCACCTCAACACCCTCTACTTATTCCCAACTCCAATTTGTGATCCCCCTATGAGTTTCTTAAGCGCTTGGTCTAATAATGGTGGAAATAGGTAAGAAAATAAATAAAAAATAATGAAGAGGGGAATCTAACACCCAACAGTGACCCTTTAAGGGGCCACTGAGTCACTGAAATGACTACCCTTTAAGCGGCAGTTGGCCGCTAAAGCGATGGTCAAGATAGACAGGGACTGCTTAAGTGGCACCCTAGTCGCTAAAGCAACATTTGATTACATAAGAAAGGATCGATAAAGTAACCCTTAGATGAAAGCCAGGTCTGCTAAAGAGGCATAAGGCTCCTTAAGAGACCACCACTAAAAGGAATCCCAAGATAGCAAAGTGGCTACACTTGCTATTAGATACTAGTTTTTCACTAAGTCTAAATGGACTCCGATTAGGTACTAGAGATTCATTCAGAACTCTGTGGGTTGAAACGAGCTATGCTACCATACTAAATTTGAAATTCAGACTTAATATAACCATCAAAACTTTCATCCGAGATTGTGTTGATTAATATGGACCCACACCCATTTTTTATTTTTATCAAATCTACCCAATAGGTCAAAATAAGTCCAAAAGCCATGGTACCCGGAACAAGGGTCCCCCTATCTTAAAATTAATGTTTTGGAGCTAATGGCATTGTCAAAATTATTATACGAAGTTGTTTACTAAGAGTTTTGATCCAAGATCAATTTCTCAACTTCAAAAGCTTCAAAATAGGAAAATGATCATAAAACCCAAACGAACTATCCAAAAGTCAAATGAAAAGTTTAAACTGGTCATAAATGACCTGTAGCCACTGTAGAAAGGCACAAAACACCAAAAATATGGGAAAATAAGAAAATAACCTAGACGGTCATTACATTACTAAACCTAAAAATCCCCAGACCCACTACTTCTTCACTTTCTTCTATTAAAGAATTCCATCTTCATTTCTCTATTCTTTTATTAAAAAATTTTGATTCCTTAGAAAAGATTGCAATTTTTTCATTCAATTAAGCACACTATCAAAAGAATTTTATCCTCAAACCATAAATTTTAAGAGAACTCAAAGATAGAAAGTAAATCAAATTAATTTCTATGTATATTAAGTAAATCTTATATTTGTTATTTTTGTATAACATCTTTTGATTTTATTTTTTTATCTACTTAAAGTTGTGCCTCAAAATTTGACTTCAAAAGGCGTACATGTTGAATAGACTTTGAAATATTTCACAAAATTACATCATAAAACTTGGCTTTAGAATTTCTATCCACAAAAATTAAATTCGAAAACTACTATTGAAAAGACTACTTGGGGGATGGTGGTTGGGAGCAGGGGGAGGGGGTGGAGGGGCTTTGTATCAGGTAATTATAATATTTATGTCTAGTGTGTATCATATTAATGTTTTATTAAAGGTATCATGTAGCTATCAACATGGTTTGTGGTGCAGTGGATGGGGCTACTCCACCCTTAACCAGAGGTCGAGGGTTCGACCCTGGGTATGGAAAAAACTCTGTTGAGAGTGCTTCCACCTTAATAGACCCTGCAACGTGTGATCCAAATTAGTCGAGGATCCAATGCATGCACCGGATACCATATGGAAAACCAAAAAAAAAGGGTATCATGTAGCTTTTGATTTATTTCTTCTATAACCAGTTAATTCTTACAAATGAACTACCCTGGCAATCTTTAGTTCCTAAGTACACGAAGAAATTACAAAAGTTGTCAGAGAATATGGTAAAAATAGTCCTTAACATATGGTGGTTACTTGTATTTTGGTCCTTAATAGATCCATTTGATTGAAATGCTCCTTAGTGTATGAAAAAAGGTGTTTCATTTGGTCATTTACCCAAAATCTAAGAGATTTGATAAAAAAAAAGTGTTAAATTTAACTGTGGGCTCCACGCAATTAATAAATGAGAAAAATTCACAAGTAGCAAACTTAAACCCATAATTAGGCACTTCATAGCAATATTTTTATAATTAATTGAAATAGCAACTTGTATTTTGTAATTTAGGCAATTTCTTATCATAAAATACACATACAAATAGATCAACACCCGTTATTTTTTTCAATCTATTGAGATAAATAAGGAATGATTTAATCACTATAATTATTCCATAAATTTAAATTTAAAGATTCCTTTTCCATAAATGATTCTTATTAAATGAATACCTACTTTATTTTCACTAGATTAAGTCGACAATATTATTTTGTTCGAACTCAATTTTTCTACATTCAAAATTATTCAATTCAAAGTGTATTTTGAATGTACTTGCAAAGTTATTTTTTGGTCGAACTCGATTTTGCTATATATTCAATTTAGAGTGTCAATTTTATTATTCAAATTGTAATTGTATATTTTTTGCTGTATTTTTCTATTTTCCAGTGTAATTGTATTTTTTTATGTGTATTTATATATTTCGAGTTTATTATACACAATAAAATATAATACACACATGTATATATATATAGATATACATATATAATTTATAAAATACATATCTGACACTACAAAATACACATCTAACGTTGTACTATACAATATCCAGAAACTATGAACATATACATATACACAAACATATAAAATATACAAAATACATATATCTAAACTGTAAAAATATAATACTAATACATATGCTACACTCTAAATGACACAACATAGTCCAAATACACACCTGATACTGTACAAAAATACATATACATATACAAGTACAAGTACATTTACATGATCCATATGTATATATACACAACAAGATTTGTATATATATAAATCAGTACCCACCAACTAAATACATTTGTAAGATAGACAAACACTCATACATTACAAAATAAAACCGTGTTAAAATACATATGCAATACCTCTTCGTTTTTATATTCTTTTGAATCATTTTCAGAAGATTTTTCAACTTTAGGACTTGGAATTTCATTATGCGCTCCAATTTCTTTTGTTTTCCTTTTTTTTCTCTAATTTTTTGAATTTTTGGGAGATTTCGGAGATGAATATATTTTCAATCCCTTTTCTTTCATAACTTCAACCATCTTTTCTAGATCCATACGATGCTTTGACCTCACATCTTCACTGCTCACTAATTTCTTTGACTATGTAGGTGTAGAAAGTAGCTGAAATTAATATCTAAAAATAGGAGGAAATTTGAAAAAAAAGATAAGAGATAAAGTATAAAAGGAAAAACATAAATGTAGCGACGTGAAAAAAAGGAGAAGTTATACATGGTAACTATAAAAAGGTGTAGTGGATTGGCCCCACTGAAAAATTTATTATTTTTCTATAAAACTTAATTTTGTAAATGTGCTACTATGTAGCTTAATTATGGGCTTAAGTTTGTATAATACCCTGGGTTTTGACCCATAGGAAATTTTCTGGATTTCAAATCTCTTGACCCAATACGACTCATGGGTACGATCCATATGTTTGGGTATGGATGGTATGGTCCAGTCGTACATGGACCAGTGTTTGTTAGTGGGATGGATTTTGGTTACAGGAATGGATAGGACTTAGGGGTATGAATCATATTGGTGGTTACAGATCTTTTGGTTCCATAACTTAATCTTAGACTTGATTACTTAGGTTGGATCTGAGTACGAGTGACTCACCATGAGTCGTAAGGCAAGGTACGAGTCATACCCAGAACTCATATGGTGGACAATATCTAAATCTTCCTCGGGTTTAAATTTACCAGAGGTATGGGTAGACTGTACAGATCATATATTTTGGATACGACTTGGTTGGATGAGTTGTATGTTGGATAGTATTTGATCCAAAGGTTGAGGATTAGGATACGAGTGGAGGATAGCAATCATATCAAAGGGTACAACTCGTCTAGGTTAGTCGTATCCCTGTGACGTGATTTTGGTGCAACTTAAATGGGGGTATTCTGGACATTTCCTCACTTATCCAAATAAGGCCCCATAACTTCCAACCTACTTGGGAGGTTATTTACCCTATTATTCCATTCATTAACACTTAGAAACTCTTTCTAAACACTCCATAATTCTCTTAAAAGCTTTTGGGCAAGTGAAGCTAGAGTTTCAACCAAAGGATCAATTTGGGGATTATCTTGGTGATTTCTTTCCATCATCATCTTGATTTAAGGCATGTTCTCTTCCCTCATTGTTAATTCTAACTAATGGCGTGATTTTTATGAATGTTTCCATGTTTTCATTGATTGTATGATTTTGATTTTCAAATATAATTTTGGTATTTTGATATTAAATAGTTGGTTATGGTTTTCCATGATTTTAATTATGTTTTTATATGCATTAATCATGATTTTGGATAATTGAATTGTATGGGAATGGTTTAATGGTAATTGGAATTAGTTTTGGTCATATTATGCCCCCAATATGTTTGACAAAATGCTTATAAAGATATGTCCATTGCATTGACTACTTTAGATAGAACTCTTGCATGTTTTAAAACTTGGTAAGTGAATTATAGATGGTTTAATGGCTTGGAATGGTAAATGGAAAATGGTTATGCTTATGGGGTACATGGAATCCCCCAAGTGGTTTAATATGGTAAATTGAAGAGCCCTTGAAAGTCCCCTTAAACCTATAAAAGGTTAGTTATGGATAATACTTGCAAGTAAGGGTTAGTATGATGATACGAATATCAATGGCCTTGGTTAATAAATAGATAATGGTTTGGTTATTTAGAAATTGGTTTTAATTGGGCATTAATAGCGGGAGGCGTAGCTAAGCCGCGGAAGGTGGAGGTCCTGGGGGACCAAAACTAAAAACTCATATTTGCTGATTTGAGATTGGTATTGGTGACTGTGTGCATGATGTCACACTATATTTTGGGGATTTACTATTCATATAAAGGGTTTCTTCCCTCGTCGTACAGCTAGCTACACACACTGAGGCCTTTTTAGTAGGGAAAGCTGAACCCATATAGCTCATGGGTGGTTTAGGATAGCAAAGCTATAAAGCCCAGAAAAAGGTTTTAAAGGCATACTAAACCCGATCCATTGTCTCAGCATGGTTATATATATATATGTATGGTTGTGTGCATATGAAATATTTTACGTGGTTTTATAAATGGCATTATTTTATCCCTACCCTAAGATCATTCAAGAGGTCACTCGCTAACCCCATTTACTAGAGACTATATACCCACGCTATGCAAGAACCGGTCGTTCTACTCCTCCTATACAGTGATTGACTCGAGGACAACATTTGGACTGAAGTGGTGAGCTTCTATCCTTTCGAAAGGCCCTATTTCATGTTAAGGATATTTCTAGAAACTTTGATTTTATTTTGTATATTGGTTTTGTCTATGGTTGGGGTCATGTCCCAATCAGTATAGGTTGGAATAGGCGAGATCGATATTGATGTCAGCCTTGGCATTGGAATAAGCTGGGAGGCTGGCATCATCAAACATAATTACTCATTGTTCCATCATATTTTATTTTAGTATTGATTATATTATGTTTTGGAACATCTTTGGTTATGGCCTGGTTTATGGACCTTATTCTGGTACGGTTGGATTATTGGTATGGGATGGTTGGCTCGGTTGGGGTCGGTCTCGGTTGTGATCTTATCCCAGAGTTTTATATGAGATGTTACATCATATTGTTACATATTTGAAATTAAGCCAACTCAGGAAAGGTAGCTGGAGGTTGGGTTGGGTAACGGGGTGGTCTTCGATCCTGGTCGGACTTTGGATGCCCATTATGACAAAGCCCCAAAATAGGTCATGTTATGTTGGTATCAGAGCCTAGATTCATAGTCAATTGGGAGTTCATAAAGATATGTCGAGTAGAGTCTCTTTTAGGGATGTGTAGCACGCCACACTTATAAGGGAGAGGCTACAAGACATTTAGGAATGTTTCACTTTCTTGGTATTCTATTTGCCAGCTTGGAGCCTCAATCTTGGAATCTTTTCTAATCTTTGTTTGTTCATCTTTCAGATCATGCCTCGTAGATCTAGAATACAAGGAAATTTTTCTATCCCATCTGGGTGTAATACTAAAGGGTTGCATCCTACTTTTGGGGTTTATCTTCGATCTTACTGTCCTATCCCTGATAGTTTTGGAGTTCTACGAGATGCTACTAGTCCTCCTCGAGGGGAGGTGACTAATAAAGAATTTTGTCATTCTATTCATGCTATTACTAAATTGGTTGCTACTTAGGCTGAGCGGGATGTGTCTGGTGCTTTGTCTATTGAGGGCACAAGGGTTGGCAAATTTATGAAGATGGGTCCTCCCACTCTTTTTAGAGTAAAGGTGGAGGAGGACCCATGAGGCTTTTTGGATGAAATGGAAAAGATATTTTGGGTGATGCGGGATACCAATGTAGATGGGTTAAACTTTACCACTTATCATCTCAAAGAGGTTATATATCAGTGGTATGAAGAGTAGGATAGGGATAAAGAAGATGTAGAAGAGTAATCCTTTTGGTATGCCTTCTCTGGTGCTTTTCTGGATCGTTTATTTCACCAAAAGTTAAGGGAAACAAAAATGGAGGAGTTTGTAAACCTCAAGTAGGGGAGGATGTCTGTCAAGGAATATACATTGAAGTTTCATCAGTTGTCAAGGTATGCTCCTGATTTGGTGGCTGAAATGCAGGCTAAAATAAGAAAATTCACTTTTGGGTTGAATCGAGATTTGATTTTGGAGAGCAAGACTGCCTTGCTGATTAAAGATTTAGGTATCTCTAAGTTGACTATTCATATACAACATGTAGAGGATAAGAAGAGGAAATAGGTGGAGTTTGGAGATAAGTAGGGGAAGAAAAGCAAGTTTTCTAACAATAGAGGTGCTCAGTATCAGGGTGGTTGAGATGGTGGCAAATAAAAGAAAAAGAATTAAGGGATTTATCCTTCCTACTCTTTTACTAGATCTCCTTACCAGCTGGGTGATAGGCGTCCTCATGGTGGTGATAATTTTCGGGCACAGGCTACCCAATCTCAGGCAAACGGAGGTCAGTTAATTTCTTCATGACCTTCTTATCTATTCTATGATCATCCTCATTGATGTTATTGCGATGAAAGAAAGGAAAAATGCTTCAAGTTTGGCCAGGCAGGCCAATGGCTTAGGGATTGTCCAGTTAATAAGGTTGCTATGGGAGCGAATAAGATTCTTATGGCTTCATTTTCTACTCCTACACCTAGTGGTATGGCATTTACTGTTGTTATTGCTCCTGGTTCTAGTGTGGATCAGAATAGGTTGTATGCTTTGGCATCTCAATAGTAATCTAAGGCATTACTTAATGCCATTACTGGTATGTTATAGCTTTTCTATCATGACATATTTTATTTTCTTGATCCAAGGTCTACTCTCTCCTATGTGACTCCTTAGGTGTCTGTATCTTTTGATTTTGATCCAAAAGTTATTTGGATCCTTTTTCTATTTCTACCCCAGTAGGTGACTCAGTTATTGCTAAGAGGGTCTATAGGAGGGTGGTATCTATTGGTGGCAAGTAGACCTTGGTAGATCTGTTTAAGTTGGATATGGTGGATTTTGATATTATTCTGGGTATAGATTGGTTGCACTCTTATTAAGCATCCTTGGATTGCCGGACCTCTAGGGTTATCTTTAGGTTTCCTGGTGAACTGGTTATAGAGTGAGAGGTTGTTTCTTTAGCTCCTAGGGATGGTTTATTTCTTATCTTAGAACTTCGAGGTTAATTTTTAAAAACTACCTTTATCACTTGTTCTGGGTTAAGAATTCTAACTTAGAAGGTCCTTCTTTCTAGTCAATTCTAGTGGTTAATGAATTTCCTGAGATCTTTCCGAATGATCTTCCTGGTGTTCCTCCGAATTGGGAAATAGAGTTTGGTATTGATCTAATTCCAGACATTCGTTCCATTTCTATTCCTCTATATAGAATAGCTCCGGTTGAGTTAAGGAAACTCAAGGAGCAACTTAAGGATCTTCTGGATAAGGGGTTTATTCATCCTAGTATATCTCCTTGGGGTTCACCGGTGTTGTTTGTGCGTAAAAAAAATGGTTCCTTTTAGATGTACATTGATTATAGGTAGCTGAACAAGGTGACGATCAAGGCCAAGTATCCTCTTCCAAGGATAGATAATCTATTTTACCAGTTGCAAGGTGCCAAGTTCTTTTCCAAGATAGATATTTGGTCTGGGTACCATCAACTAAAGATTATGGAGGGGGATATCCCTAAGATGGCTTTTCGTACTTAGTACGGGCACTTTGAATTTTTGGGCATGTCATTTGGGTTGACTGATGCTCCAGCGGTATTTATGGATCTAATGAATAGGTTTTTTGTCGATATTTGGATCTCTTCATTATTGTGTTTATTGATGACATTCTAGTTTATTTGAAGAGCAAGGTGGATCATGCTAATTACCTCTATGTGGTGTTACAGACCTTAAAAGAATAGCAGTTGAATGCCAAGTTCTCCAAGTGTGAGTTTTGGTTGAACGCTATAACTTTCTTGGTCATATTATTTCTAGTGAAGGGATCATGGTGGATCCACAAAAGGGTGATGTGGTGAAGAGGTGGCCTAAACCCACGACTCCATCCGATATTTGAAGCTTCTTGGGTTTAGCTGGGTATTATAGGTGGTTTGTCGAAAGCTTTTCGTCGATAGATACTCCTTTGACTAAGTTAACTCAGAAGAAGGTTAAGTTTTCTTAGTCAGATGCTTGTGAAGGGAGTTTCAAGAAGTTGAAGTATAAATTGACTTTAGCTTCAATTCTTACTTTGTCGGAAGGCAATGATGGGTTCGTGGTTTATTGTGATGCATCTCGGGCAGGGCTTGGTTGTGTGTTGATGCAACATAGGAAGGTGATTGCCTATTCTTCCAAATAGTTGAAGGTATATGAAATAAATTATCCTACTCATGATTTGGAGGTATTGGTTGTTGTGTTTGCTTTGAAAATATGGCGGCATTACTTGTATGGTGTTCACATTGAAATCTTTTTTATCATAAGAGTCTATAGTATGTGTTCACTCAGAAAGAGCTAAATCTCAGGCAGAGGAGATGGATATAAGTCTTTACTATCACCCAGGTAAGTTTAACGTGGTTGCTGATTCTCTTAGCAGGTTATCCATGGGGAGTTTAGCTTATGTGGAGGAAGGAAAACGGAAATTGGTGAAGGATATTCACCGCTTGGCTAATCTTAGAGTTCACCACTTGGACTCCAAGGATGGTGGTGTGGTGGTGCATGAAGTTGTTCGATCATCTCTTGGTGCAAATATTAAGGAGAAACAAGTGTTAGATCCTATCTTGATAAAAATCAAGAGTGGCATTGGGGGGCAAAAGATATTGGTGTTTGAGATCGGTGGTGATGGTACTTTATGGTACTAAGGGAGGTTGTGTTTTCCTAATGTCGATGGGTTACAATAAAGAATTTTGGCTGAGGCGCATGAGTCATTCTATGTTGTTCATCCTAACTCGACTAAGATGTATCATGATCTCAAGGAGATCTATTAGTGGAATGGCATGAAGAGGGATGCGGTTGATTTCGTGGCCAAGTGCATAGTGTGTCAACAAGATAATGTTGATCACATAAGGACAAGAGGGTTGTATCAAGAAATTGATTTGCCTGAATGGAAGTGGGAAGTAATCACTATCAACTTCATTATCGGTATTCTTCGATCTCAAAATCAATATAATTCAATTTGGGTCATTATGGATAGAATGACTAAGTCTGCACACTTTTTGTCAGTGCGGACTACCTTCTCGATGGAGGATTATGCTAAGTTGTATCTTCAGGAGATTGTGAAGCTGCAAGAGGTGCCTATTTTGAGTATTTATGATCATGGCATGCAATTTACATCTCACTTCTAGAGATCTTTTCAGAGAGGATTGAGGACCAAGGTGAGTCTGAGTATTTCTTTCCATCCCCAGATGGATGAGCAAGTAGAGAGAACTATTCAGACATTAGAGGATATGCTTCGACCCTGTGTGATTAATTATGGTCGCAATTGGGTTAAGCATCTACCTTTGGTAGAGTTTGCTTTCAATAATAGCTATCATTCTAGTATTGGTATGGCCCTTTTAAGGCATTATATGTGGTGAGGCGGACATGTTTGGTCCCGACTTGGTTTACCAAGCTATGGAGAAGGTGAAGATGATTCAGGGTAGGCTTAAGGCTACCTAAAGTCACCAAAAGTCCTATGTGGATATTAGACGTAGAGGCTTAGAGTTTGAGGTTTGGGATAAGGTTTTCCTCAAGGTATCTTCCATGAAAGAAGTAATATAGTTTGGCAACAAGAAGAAGCTCAGTCCCCGGTATGTGGGTCCTTATGAGATTTTACGGAGAGTTGGTAATGTAGGTTATGAGCTGGAGTTTCCTTCTAGCTTGATCTTGGTTCATCCGGTCTTTCATGTTTTAATGATAAGGAAGTGCATTAGTGATCCTTCTTTGGTTATTCCTTTGGAAGGATTGGGTCTCACAGATTCCTTATATTATGAAGAGGTCCTGGTTGAGATCTTGGATAGGTAGGTTCGTTAGTTGCGGATCAAGGATGTGGCTTCGATTAAGGTTTTTTGGTGAAACAATACGGTGGAAGAAGCTAAATGGGAAGTGGAAGAGGACATGAAGTCCAAATATCCGTATTTGTTTTCTGCTCCTGGGATTCGTGCGGAAGGTATGTGTCTTCAACACATCTTTATTTTTTGAGTTTGTTAAAGGAAAGATTAATATCTTTTACTCTTTGTTTTAAGACTTTGTTAAAGATTAGAAATATTTTTGATAACATAATGCAAATGACTCGTGCGTATGGCTACCCCTACATTTTTCGTCATTCGAGGACTAATATTCCTAGTGGGGGAGACTATAATACCCTGGGTTTTGACCCTTACTAAATTTCCTAGAATTCAGATCTATGGACCCAATACGACTTATGGGTACGAGCCATAAGTTGGGGTATGGATGGTATGGTCCAGTCGTACACTGACTAGTGTTGGTTGGTGGGATGGATTTTTGTTACTGGAATGGGTACAACTTAGGGGTATGAGTCGTATTGGTGGTTACATATCATTTGGTTCCTTAACTTAATCTTAGATTTTGTTACTTAGGTTGGATATGAGTATGAGTGGCTCACCATGAGCCGTAATCCAGGGTACGAGTCATACCCAGGACTCGTATGGTGGACAGTGTCTAAATCTTCCTTCGGTTTAAATTTGCCTGGGGTAAAGATGGAAGGTATGGATCGTATGTTTTGGATATGACTTGGTTGGATGAGTTGTATGCTGGACAGTATTTTATCCAAAGTTTGAGACTTAGTATATAAGTGGAGGATACCAATCGTATAGAAAGGTACAACTCATCTGGGTCTATCGTATCCCTGTGACGGGACTGTGGTGCAACTTAAGTGGGAGTATTCTGAATATTTCCCCACTTTCCTAATAAGGTACCACGACTTCTATACTACTTGGGAGGTTATTTACCCTATAATTACATTCATTAACACTTAGAAACTCTTCTTAAACACTCCGTAATTCTCCCAAGAGCTTTTGGGCAAGGGAATCTAAGGTTTCAACCAAAGGATCAATTTGGGGCTTGTCTTGGTGATTTCTTTACATCATCATCATGGCTTAGGGCACGTTCTCTTGCCTCATTGTTAATTCTAACTAAACACGTGGTTTTTATGAATGTTTCCATGATTTCATTGATTATATGATTTTGGTTTTCAAATATGATTTGGGGATTTTGATATTAAATGGTTGGTTATGGTTTTAATTATGCTTTTATATGCATTAATGGTGGTTTTGTATAATTGAATTGCATGGGAATGGTTTAATGGTAATTAGTTTTGGTTTTGGTCATATTATACCCCCAATGTGTTTGACAAAATGCTTATAAAGATATGTTCATTGCATTGACTACATTAAATAGAACTCTTGCATGTTTTAAAATATGGTAAAAGAATTATACATGTTTTAAATGGCTTGGAATAGTAAATGGAAGATGGTGATGCTTGTGGGGTACATGGAATCCTCCAAGTGGTTTATTATGGTAAATGGAAGGGCCCTTGAAAGTCCCCTCAAACCTATAAAAGGTTGGCTATGGATGATACTTGCAAGTAAGGGTTGGTATGACGATACCAATTTCAATGGCCTAGGTTAATAAATGGATAATGGTTTGGTTATTTAGAAATTGGTTTTAATTGGGCTATAATGGCAGGCGATGCAGCTAAACCGTGGAAGGTGGAGGTCCCGGGGGAACCACAACTGGAAACTCATATTTGCCAATATGAGGTTTGTCTTGGTGATCGTGTGCATGATGTCACACTATATTTGGGGGATGTACTAGTCATCCCAAGGTTTCATCCTTGGTCATGTGCATACGCGCACTGGGGCCTTTTTAATAGGGGGAGCTGAACCCATATAGCCCGTGGGTGGTTTTGGACGGCTAAGCTACACAACCTAGGTAAAGGTTTTAACGGCATGCTAAACCTGATCCCTTTTTCCGTCATAGTTATATATATATATATATATATGTATGTATGTTTGCGTGCATATGGATTATTTTACTTGGGTTTATAAATGATATTATTTTATCCTTACCCTAAGATCATGCTAGAGGCCACTCGCTAACCCTGTTTACTGGCAGTTGTATACCGATGCTATGAAGAAATCGGTCGTTCTACTTCTCCTACATAGTAATTGACTCGGGGACCGCATGTGGACTGAAGTGGTGAACTTCCATCCTTTTGGAAGGCTCCATTTCATGTTATGGATATTTCTAAACACTTTGATTTTATTTTGGATATTGGCTTTGGCTATGGTTGGAGTCTTGTCCCAACTGAATTTCATTACTCTTTTAGTAAGAGACTTTGTGGTACTTCTATAGGTTAGAATGGGCGGGATCAGTATTGGTGTAATCCTTGGCATTGGAATAAGCTAGGAGGCTAACATCATCGAAAATAATTTCTCACTTTTCCATCATATTTTATTTTGGGATTGATTATATTATGTTTTGGAACATTTTTGGTTTTGGCCTAGTTTATGGCCCTTGTTTTGGTATGATTTGGTATGATTGGATTATAGGTATGGGATGGTTGGACTCGATTGGGTTCGGTCACGACTGTGATCTTATTACATGTTCAAAATTCAGCCAACTCAGGGCAGGCGGTTGGAGGTTGGATTGGGTAACAGGGGTGGTCTCTAGTCCTGGTCGGACATGGGATGCCCATTACGACAAGGCCTAGGACGGGCTATGTCAATTTGCTTCTTATATTTTTTCCTTAATAAAACCACCACTATTAGCCTTGGCTAATTTGCATACATGGTATAAATAGATAGACTTATTTGCTAATTATAATTTAATTTTACTCTTACAACTGATAGCCTAACTTTTTATTTTTATCAAAAAATATTTAAATACATATGTAATGCATTTTTAAACATGGATTTAGCATTATTAATGAGAGGTAAATAATTATGTTGATACATCTTGAACTCAATATATTATACGTATTAAAGACGTATTTTAGTGTACATGGTGAATATAATAACTAAAACATCTTTAATACAAATGTATTTTTTTGATAAATATAATATTTTACTATACCAAATGGGAATTACAAAGTAGCAAAACTCATACAAGCAACCTTATGTATATTAGCCCCATGATTGCAACACCTTCAACTTCCTTACACCTAAGTTGTCTTGGAAAATAGCTTGATTCCTTTCCTTCCATATATGATAAACATCAGCAAACAATATCAAATGAAACACCTCAGCACGGATACTTCTTCCCTCTCCATATCTCAGTGCACACTTCATTTCCCCTTTCTAGTCTGCAGGAGTTCTATTATTACCCTGTCAAGCCAACTATCTTCTCCGAATGGTACTTTTAATACCATAATTAAAGAATAAATATTGGACTATTTCAAGTTTTTGATCTCATTACACACATTGGGATTCAATATTCATACCCCATTTAAGAAACATGTCTTTTGTGGACAGCCTACCAAGTATAGCCAGCCAAAATATAAATATCCACTCAGGACTGCCCCTTTTATTACATACCAACTTTCACCAGTCTATCTTTTTGAAATAACCTCTAAGTTTTTGGTTCATGTCACTAATAGAAAATAATGAAAGTTGTTGAAATTTAAAGGGAGTATAACAAGCTTTTTCTATATACTTTGCAGCCTTGAATATCCTTCTAGTGGCCCAAGATGTGGTCTTGGGGATAATGGACCATACTGATTGAGCTTTTACAAAGTAGGCATGCACCCACCTTACCTACAATGTCTCCTTTTCAGTGTATAAATGCCAAAGAAACTTACATATATAAGTTTTGTCCCACAGCTTAATATTGATCAGATTGGGACCTCCTACTACCACTAGCATACACAAGTTTTCCTAAGATATGAGAGACTTCTTTGAAACCTCTTCTGAGCCTGTCCAAAAAAATCTTCTGCATATAGCTTCTATCAGTTGTATTAGCTTCTTAGGTAAAGTGAACACTTGGGACCAGAATGTTTGTATAGCAAACAACACACTTTTTAACAACTCTGTTTTGCCAGTATAAAACAAGAATTTACATGTCCATGATGTGATTATACCCATTATTTTCTCTACTAATGGTTCACACTGAATTAGTGTTAGCCTTTTAGTACTTAGTGGAACGACTAAGTATCTAAAAGGAAGCTCACCTTTACAAAATTTAGTTACATCCAGAAATTTGTTGATGTATGACATGTGGAACACCTCCATATTAGATAGACTCTTTTGAGGATTATATTGAATTTCAGACGATACAGAGAAGGTTTTGAATATTTTAGCCATAATCTTTACTTATTGCACATCTCCTCTATAGAATAGCAAAAGATCATCAACAAATCCCAATTGCATTAACTTGATATTAGCACATCTAGGATGATACTTGAACCCTTTTACATAATTGAGTAGTGTAAGAAGCCTACTCAGGTATTTTATAATTAGGACAAAGAGGAAGGAGGACATGGGATCCCCTTGCCTTATCCTTTTTACCTTAAAAGGGTCTGTTCGTTCCCTATTTACATTGATTGAGTAAGTCACAGTGGTCATGCACTGCATAATTAATCCTATAAACATCATAGGGAATCCAAGAAAATGGAGTATTTATTGAATATAGGGTCACAGAACTGAGCCATATGACTTATGCATATGAATTTTTAGCATACAACTTGGAGAGATGGCCTTACTTCTGTACCCCTTGATAGACTCATGACTCATTATGATTTTACCACTAATGAGTCTACCTAGTACAAAAGTATTTTAAATATAATCAACTATATCATTTAACACAGGTTACATCTTGGAGGTCAATATTTTTGAGATGATCTTGTACAATATAGTACTATATCAAATGGGTCTGTATTCTTTGATTGAAGATGGTTGCTTAACTTTAGGAATGAGTGTGATAGCTGCATAGTTTATAGTTGGGCACATTATTCTACTGTTAAGAAACTCTTGAAAAACTTTCATTATACTATCCCCAATGGTAGGCCATGTCTTCTTGAATAAAACAACATTGAACCCATCATTATCTGAAGCTTTGTTATCATTATCCCATTTAATGTTTACAGAACTTCCTTCTTAGTGAATGGCTTTATGAGCTCCACCTGTTGTGCAAGGGATAAGTTGGGTCTCTTATTCATAACATGAGGTAACACAGCTAGTAACGGGTGTGTTCCAGTACCAAGGAACCCTTTACAAAAACCCACTACTTCCTCCTTGATTGCTTATCTGAGTTGAGCAAAATACCATTTCTGCTAATTAAATTTCTCACTAAGTTTTGAGCATGCCTGTTTTTAGTCATGCTTGAAAATAAGCAGTATTTTTATCGTTAACTTTTAACCATTTAACTCTGAACTGCTAATTAGTAATTCTTTCTTCTACTAATAATAATTTTTCCAACTATTGTTGTGCCTCGCTTTCCTTCTGTACTAGTGAAATATGTTCAGCCGGATGCCTCATTTGTTCTTGAATATTAGGTAGTTCAGTTTTAGCCTTCTTGATTCTATCATCTACTGCAATATACTCAACACTAACCATGCTTTCATCCCTTGTTTCACTAGTTTGAGCTTATGCCAAACTGCCATCATTCATTTCCCCTTCACAGGTTTCCTCCAGTATGCTTCCATAATTACTTTGAAATTTGAATAATCAACAGTTTAATTATAAAACTTGAATTGTCTAAACTTCCTTGTTGTATTGAGTAGAATCTTAACCTTGAGAGGGCTATGATCTGAAAGCCAAGGATCCATAGCTATGCCCTCAATGTTAGGCCATTGTTGTAATAAGTCCCCATTCGCCAATATTCTATCAAATCTTTAAGTACATGTCCATTGGCCTATTTGTAAATCTGAAAGCCAAGGATCCATAGCTATGCCCTCAATGTTAGGCCATTGTTGTAATAAGTCCCCATTCGCCAATATTCTATCAAATCTTTAAGTACATGTCCATTGGCCTATTTGTATTTCCTACCCACTATTTTCATCTCACTTGAACTACAAACTTAACCACCTCATTATCTTTCACAATGATCCCATTAAGTTTGTCATCAGCTAGCAAAATATTGTTAAAATCTCCCATAATCAGTGAAGCTCCAGTTAATCTTCTCAAGCCAGTAGTCATGTTTACCCTTAACTTCTTCCTATCATGAACTATGAGTAAGCCGCACACAGTGAAAAAATTAAACTTGATAGGGTGCTACAATATTGATTCTTGTCCAAAAATGAACTATTTATGACATGTATAAACCTAAAAAACGGTAATCATGATTCCACATTATCCAAGGTCTACCACCAAGTTCTTCTAAATTATTTCTTATTCATTGCTATTTCCCAAATAGTTTCTTGATTAAGTTTGTTGTGTTGTCTTCCTTAACTATGTTCTAAAAAACTGCTATTAAAGAACTTTATTTGTATGACAAAATTCCCTAACCTCCTTGTGCTTAATAATGTAGCCAACTCTATAGGTTTAGTTCCCCCTTTCTCCTTTAATCCTCTATAATGTTGTACAGTACTAGTACTTGCTTTATGCATATCTCTTGACAACATAGTAAAAGAATTATGGCTCATGATTAGGACTTTATATCCTAGTAAACAATTTTAGTACATGACCTCTCTATTTCTTGTGTCTATTGTTCATCGTTATTAGTGATAGGGGCTTTTAAGATAAATTTTCCCTCTCCTCTGGATCCATATTCAAGTGAGCTTTATGCCTTCCCCTATCATCAATATCACTGTCGACATTTGGGTCTAACACTAAAATTACCTTCCATTCCTTCTGCAGCTTTTGACTTTGATCCTTCTGATTTGGTATTGCCTCCTTATTAACTTTAGGATTACGTAAGTGCCCTATTTTGCAGTATATGGAGTAATAGAGTGGCTTCTAGTCATTGACCACCTTATGTTCCATTTGATTGCCATAAGGATCATGTATCTTTACCTTATGGGCAAAAGTCTAATGACATCTATCTCCACCAAAATGAATGCATAGAATATCCTTTCAGCTTTTGAAGTACACTCATCTGCACACAAGGGCTTCCCCAGTCTACTCCTGATTCTTCTCGGTCAAGTTTTTCCCCAGTCCACTCCCAATTCTCACCCACGATGGGATAGTCTTCAACACCTTCTCCTCAAAATTGGAATCTACAGTCCTAGGTTATATTAGTACTGGCTTGTTAAATATAATATATGGCCCTAAATATAACAACTCATGCCTCCCCTTAGACTTTTGTACCTTTACCATAAGATAGCCATCATTGTGGTATAGAACTTTAGGGTTTGTAATAAAATTTCACTGTCCTATAATGAACCTTTCAACAACAACAATAACAAAACCAGTGTATTTCTACATAGTGGGGTTTGGGAGGGTAAAACGTACGCAGTCCATACCACTACCTTTGAAGAAGTAGAGAGGTTGTTTCCGATAGACCCCAGACACAAGAAAAAAAATAGTAAACAAAGTCGTAATAAAGAATGAAACAAGATGGAATAATAGAAATAAGACACCCACAAAGTAATACCCTACACTAACAAACCAAAGGAACCCACCGCCCCTATACCCTCCTACTACCAGCTCCAACCTATGGACACAGACCTAAGACTACCAACCCAGCTACCCCAAAGCTCTCCTAACTATTGGCTATGACTCACCCACATGAACTAGCCTTCTAACCTAATTCTAGTCCTCCATACCTTCCTATCTAGGGTCATGTCCTCAGTAAGTTGTAACTGCTCAATGTCACATCTAATTACCTCTCTCAAGTATTTCTTCAGCCTAGTCGTACCCCACTTGAAACCATCTAAAGCTATCCTCTCACACCTACGAATTGGGGAATCCGTATCCCTCCTCATCACATGCCCGAACCATCTCAGCCTTACTTCTCGCATCTTATCGTCCACCGAAGCCACTCCACCTTCTCCCGGATAGTCTCATACCTAACCCTATCTCCCTTAGTAAGCCCACACATCCAAGGCAACATCACATTTTTACCACCTTTAATTTTTAAATGTGGGAGTTCTTGACTAGTCAACACTCCGCTTCATACATCATGGCCGGACTAACTGTCATTTTGTAGAATTTGCCTTTAAGCTTAGGCATCACCTTCTCATCTGTCATGGCCCAAGGTTACCCCCTAGTTGTAACACGGTGCTTAGAATCACAAGTGATCCCAAGCTAACCCATGTACTGGCATACTACTTGAGCAGCTAATTTAAATTATATAAAAACTAAATTTGCTGAACGGAAATATGATCATGAGAAAGTTTGAATAAATGAAATACTGATAAATTTTACAATATGATAAAATTGAGGAAAGAAACTTGAATTACATGTAACGACTCTGACTGACTATCTATAAAGCCTCTAATATACTTACTATAGATAGCTAAGACATGCCTCCAACTACCATTAATCAAGTCATATGAATAATAACAATATAGTACATGAACTACAACTAACTAGATCCTCGAAATAAGAAAACTCATCACCTGCTGGCTAGAAACTGCAAACTATTTGATTATGATGTGTGGGCTACAACTGGTTCCTATATTATGATACAATGTAGCCACACAGATACATATGTGGTATGTACTTCTGGAATGTACCTAGTAAGTTAGGGTCAATGCAATAAGTAAAACTGAATAGATACATAATCTTAAAACATGCATGCTACGTGCGAGTAGACTCACCAAAAAATTGAAATCTGAAGTATCTTAAAACATGAGTACAAACATAATCTGATAAGATGGTGAATCACTACACTTAGTTTCTTAGATCCTTACTTTTGTAGATTAAGTAGAACTGAAGTTGGGGAATGGTAAAACATGAATACTGAATGTAAATCTCAAGTAACGCTGAACATGCTACAAAATTGAGATGAGGATCATGTATGGATGCTGAGCATAAAAACATGAACATGTAAAACAGATAATGCAAGACCAAGTATAGCATGTACTGATATGATCTGAATAACATGGATGATCTATAAAACTGACTGAATAATTGCCGAAATCATATTACTTGGTCAAACAAACCTTAATTGATATAAATGAATATTGACTGAAACTGTGGGAGCTATCATGTAACCGACATAAGCCATGCGAGCTATTAAGGAGTCCAACATCTGACCCACGTTAAGGAGGGTTGTTATATCCTTGACATTGGAGTAGAACCTCAACTGGAGTAATAACTAAACTGAGCCCATATTAGGTAAGGGGAAACACTCTCTGGCAAGGCCCCTAAACCTACGATGGCAAGTAGTTTATGGGGAAGTGGAATGCTCTGAACCCACACTTCCCACTCGATGCTAAATCCTACTCCCAACTGAAAGGCACTGAAATACTAAATGGTGCATGCACTGATAACTGATAAGCCCAGGTCATGGTATTTTAAAAATAACAGAGCATACATATTTTGAAGTAATCATAAACATGTAAACTGATAAAGCTCGGCATAAGCATAAAAAATTAATTTTAACAATAAAATCATGGGTTCACTAACTTGTAATTTGAAAAGTCTAAAATAAGAAGTAAGCACATAGGTATCGGGTGTTCATAACCCGCCAACACTGAATGATTTCTAGAATACAATAACAACTCTTAAAATAATAATATAAACATATAATTCAGAGACCCAAAATATTGGACAATTCAGTACATGAGTATTATATATGAATTTAAGCATGGGGACATATTAAACTTAGGAGAATGACAATTTCTCATCAAAATAACGAAATTCAAGACAAAATATCAAACTTGTAGTTTACTACATGAATAAGTACAACTCTTATGTTTTTTAGTCCTTTAAATCACAGAGTAATGCTATGTTTCAATACATGATAATTTGGAGATGAACCCTAATTTAAAACATGTAAATTCAACTTGAAAATCATACTTTTGGGCACAAGGATGAAAAATTAACCTTGTTCAAAACCCCACATACCTTAATTGAATGGATTCTAGAAGAAATCTTTTATTTAGAACTTAAATCCTTCTGTTCTTGAGAGGGAAAAGCTTAAACTTTGTTCTTGGAAAAGGGGAAGGGTTTCTAATTAGTAATTTGAAGGGTAATGGGCAAATAATGCCCCTTGGATGGGAATAGCCCTCGTGGCGCGACCCTTATTCTAGGGGAGTAGACCTCGCGACGCGACCCTTATTCTGAGGGAATAACCCTTGTGGCATGGGCCTATCACAGACCCTTACTGTTTCTTACAAAAATGGTCATAACTTTTTGCTCGGGTATCGAAATATGGCAAAATTGGTATAGTTGGAAAGATAACTCAATTATCCATCATTTTTTGGATCTCGATATGAAAAATTCCACATCTATCAAAAGTTATACACATTCAAATTTGACCCTTGTAGAATTGAATACCAAAATTTGGCCAAATCAAAGATTATTAGCTCAACATTGCTCTAAGTGATTCGTATGAACATTTTTTACTTCATAAGAACTCTTCAGACTAGGATAATGATCATGCCACATGTATTTAAATACAAATAATGGGATTAAAGTTGTACATGTAGAAACGATGGTTTGATTTCTAGCTCAAAAATGCAGGGTATTACATTATCATACAACACTCTCCAGGCGAGCCTCCACTCTATCCATCTTGCCCCAATACGGTGGGATAAATCCTCATCAATATTTCCATTCCCATGAATCATAGACCCGAGATACTTAAAACTATCCCTCTTATAGATAACCTGAGAAACCAACCTTACTATCATCTCGTTCTCTTACCTCAAGTCATTAAACTTGCATTTCATATACTCTGTCTTGGTCCTACTAAACCTGAACCTTTTAGATTCAAGGGTTTGTCTCTAAACCTCCAATTTAATTTTCACCCCCTGCCCCCTGTATCTCATCAATCAAAACTACATCATCTATAAAAACCATACACCAAGGCACCTCTACTTGATTATGTTGCGTCAACACATACATCACCAATACAAACAAAAATGAGCTAAAAGTCGATCCCTGATGCAACTCTGTCAAGATAGAAAAATGCTTTGAATCTCCCCTCGCCATCCTCACCTCAGTCTTTTCTCCATCATATATGTCCTTAATTGATCTGATGTACACCACCGGGACTCCACTCACCTCCAATCATCTCCAAAGAACCACCTTAGGGACTTTGTTGTATTTCTTCTCTAGGTCGATGAACACCATATGTAAGTCCATTTTCCTTTCCCTATACTGATCCACCAGTCTCCACACTAGGTGAATTGTCTTTGTCGTCGAGCTATCAGAAACAAATCTAAACTGATTCTCCAAAATAGACACTATCCTTCTTAATCGTCGCTCGACCATCCTCTCCCAAATCTTCATATTATGACTAAATAACTTAATACCCTTATAGTTATTGCAACTCGAGATGTCACCCTTGTTCTTATATAATGGAATCATAGTACTCCATCTCCAAACCTCGGGCATTTTCTCATTCTTGAAAATATTGTTAAACAATTCAGTCAGCCACCTTAGACCAGCCTCGCCAGTAAACTTCTAAAAATCCACTAGAATATTATCCGGCCCCGTCGCCCTAACCCTTCGCATACTATGAATAGCCTCTATAACCTCATCCACCATAAAACATCTATAATAACTAGAAATCATGACACTTATCTGAGTGCTCCAGCTCTCCTAATACATTGTTTATGTCCCCTTCATTATTCAAGAGTCTATGAAATATGACTGTCATTTTTTCTTAATGTGAACGTCCTCCACCAGTACTCTACCATCCTTCCCCTTAATGCACTTCACATGATCAAGGTCACGACCCTTCTTCTCCCTAGCCTTGAAAGCCTATACAACCTCTTTTTCTCATCTCTCTCCTCTAACCCCACATATAAGGTCTCAAATATCATCTTCTTAGCAGCCGTAACTGCTAACTTAGATTCCTTCCTATCTAACTTGTACTCCTCCCTATTTACCCATTTTTTCTCTTCATCCTTACTCTCAACCAACTTAGCATACACCCTCTTCTTTGTCTCTACTTTGTTCTTAACTTCTTCATTCCACCATCAGTCTCCCTGATGCTGTCTAGCCCGGCCCCTCAAGACACCTAACACCTTTTTAGAAGTCTCCTTGATGAACCTAGTAGCACTATCCCACATACCATCTACATCTCACTATATTTCCATACCCCTATTACTGCCATCTTCTCCCCTATCTCCAGTGCATTCTCCGATGTCAAGCCACCCCACTTAATTCTGGATCGACCCTCTTTGCCCCTTCTCTTCTTATCCTTCTTTATAACAAAGTCCATCACCAGAAACCTATGTTAGGTTGAAATATTCTCACTAAAAATGACATTAAAATCCTTCCACAGCGCCCTATCCCCCTTCCTAACCAGCAAAAATTCAATCTGAGTCTTGGCTATCGCACTTCAAAAGGTAATCAGGTGATCCTCCTTCATCGAAAAGCTTGAATTCTCTACCACCATCCCAAAGTCCCTCATAAAATACAATATAGCATCTCCTTATTCATTTCTTTCCCCAAAACTAAAGTGTCTATGTACATTACTATAGCCTTCTGGTAATGCCCAATGTGCCTATTACAATCCCCTGCTACACAATCTTCTCAGACCTAGGCATGCTTCTCACCACCTCTTCCAAATTCCCCCACAACCTCTTCTTGTTCTCCTCATAAATCCCACCTATAGTACATAAATTCTACACATATTCAAAGTAACTCCCCTCCCCCCAATGACCAACGTAATTGTCATCAACCTATCGCTGACTCTCTTAACCTCCACTACTTTCCCTCTAAGTTCTTCATCTACTAAAATGCCTACTATATCACTATGCCTCTCACTTCCTAAGTACCATAGCTTGTAACATCCATATACCAATCCTTATACTCTACCCAATTGGTCTCCTGGACACATACAATATTGATCTTTCTCTTTCTAATAATCTTTACAAGCTCTATGACCTTACCCTAAAGGGTCCCTATGTTCTAAGACCCTACCCTCAACCTATCATCTCTTGCATCACGTCTACCTCTACCACCCCTCACTTCATACCCCATACCTTTCCTAATACCAAACCTTTACTTCACTCCTAAACCAGCCCTTCTCTCTTCCCCCACCCCTAAAATAATGTGAACCTTTCGATTGCATATATTGTTGCTGAGTTCTCAACTATGTAAAAAACCAAAGTAGCACTCAACTTTGCATTTTCATTTTCATAATTCTCTTTCACCATTTAACCACCACCTTCTCTTCTTCTATAATCAAAGAAACATAGACTAACTTCATATCCTTTGTAGACATTTTATTACTTTTACACAGTCCTTCCCATGATCTCTCTATGATTTTAATAACCAACGTCTTATTATTTTAGGGTTAACAAAACCTTTAAGTTTCCATTTAGGTTCATGTATCACTATTATATTGGTAGCGTACTCGATTCTACTAATTTTCTTTCCTTAGTTACTAGTGTGACCTTTCCCACCTATGTTGGTGTTGAAGTTAATCGCAACGACAGGCTCAATGGTGGAAGGCTAGGCCAATTGCCCTCTTTGTCCTTTGAATTATCCTTGTCCTTATGAACCCTAGGGTATACCAATGTAGAATTTCACACCAATTTTCCACTTCCCATCCCTGGTACACGGTACTCCTCCACCATTTTGGTTGTTATCTTTTTAGTCACAACTTTTCTTGCTCGTCCTTGAGATATTGGAGCAGTGCACAAGTTAGCTCCTAATGTGCATTGAGATATAGGTCTTCTATATACAAACATAGTATATTTATTCATTATTATTAATAATAAAAATGTTTTATAAGTATTAATGTGAATTTTAGACATTCCATTATAATCAAATTACTTTACATTACTAGAAATGTATTAATTTTGTTATGAAATAACAACTTTTGAATTCATAAAAATATATAATATTGAATTAGAATTGTATTACAAAGATCCTTTACATTTAATACAATTTTAATACAAATTACACCATCATCATTACTGTACACCACCCTTTCCAATCACTGCTACCAAATTCTGAAAAGAGCTCTACCACCAACACCAACAGAACTATCACCCCCCTTTTCACTTTTTTATGAGCCAGCCGCCAAACAACACCCAAAAAAATTACTCGTGTCTTCTCTGTCGAACTCATGTCATTGGAGAAACCAATAGTCACTACCCACTTTGTTCCTCCATCAACCAACACTGTCTCATTTTTAAGGCCAAATTCGAAACCATCAACTCCCATTCCCCAATTTTCCAGTGAACTAACTACTAAACAATAGCCAACAAAACAACCCTCATATTTTATGACAAAATTACCGTATCAAAGAAACTAACAACTTTTTTATCCACTCCATTTCTCCTCTATCACCCAACAACTTTGGAAAAATCTAATAATTTAGACCAGATCTGAAAATATTAGCCAGATTTAGTTGCTTCATCACAATTTTGGCATGGGTGTTGTGGTGTCTGCCGATCTGTGAGCACCTACTCTAATCCACTTAGACAAGAGAACCTTCAACTTTCATTTGAAAAATATATACAGAAGTCAGAATAATCCAAGAAATACTTATTTATTATAATTAATGTAAGAACATTAAATACAACTGAAATTATTTTCCAATAAACTAGAATATATGGGTACAAGCACTACTAAGAGGAAATACAAAACAACAGACACAACTATTACCATGAAAGTAATAACAGAAGTTGTTGAATAACTTTACTGTATCAAGAAGGAAACACGTAGTGATCTTGCAACTATACTATATCCCAAAAAGTGTATAGCAAGATCAATATCATTACAAATCACATGTACAGATAAACATCATCAGTCAACCAAAACTAAATCATATAGGCATCACATTAATATTCAAAAGAAAGAATACAACTTAAAAGTTATTAGCAAATCAATGTCTGTTATTATCTCTCCTTAACACCCTTATACTTTACAAGATCTATCATGTTTAAGAAGCCTTCTCTTATTGTAGTGTGAAGTTCGCTCGTATATGATAATACTACCCTATAATGACACTTTATGTCATTTTATTCATTTTCATTCTTTTTATGTTTAAATCGTTAATATAGCTTCCCCAAGTCATTTAAGACTTGCTAGGACTAACAGTTTGGTTACGGGGTAATTCATTTGATTTTTAGAGCCAATTCCCTATTTTGGATCTTTCACTATAAAGGAAAGGATATCAGGCCAAAACTTTAAGTAAATGGACTTGTATGATAGTTTTGTTAGTTTTTTTAGCTCTAGGATGTCAATTTCAAGCTAGATGGACCCTTGGTTTGAGTCCCAAGGATTATGTACTCATTTTGGGCTATTAGGTTGATTTTGGTTAAAATAGCCCTTTGGGTATGATGTTCACTTTTAATTGAAACCACCTCAGATGGAAATTTTGATGGCATTGTTGAGTTTATAATGACATATTTGTTAGGGTATCATAGTTTATTTGTATTCAAAGAATTCTAAATGAATCTTGAGGGTCTAATTAGAAATTTAAAAACTGGCCAAGTTTGTTGATGTCAGTGCATCTAGTGTAGGCCTAAAATGGCCTTCAGAATCACAAGGCCTTGGTTTAATTCACAAAGGTCAAGGATACTAGGCCTCCATAATCATAAGACAACATTTGCATTCATGAAGGGTAAGTTGGACGACCAGCCTAAACCTTTTTTTTGCGATTGCGGTGGACCGAATGCATTCGCAAAGGCCTATCTGAGTCAATAATTTCATTGCAACAGTGGTCCCATGTTTTCCATGAAGGACCCTTGGGAGTATTTACTGTTGGTTTCCTTGATTTTCATCCATTTTCTTAAGTGGCACACAATTAAAACCCTAGGAATCTTAGAAATCAAGGGAGATTTATTATTATGTATTGGGAGTGAGTGAGAGACTCTTTTGTGGTTATTTCCTCATTTTTATTTTTGGAAGTTTGATTTCTAGTTTAATTCATGGATTTAACTTTAAAACCTTAGTTTAATATGTAGGTTGTTTTCTCAGTTTGTGCTCGGATTACACCTTTTAGGGTAAATAATCCTTGGTCTTAGAGAGATATGTTGACGGTTTCAATTTTATTATTATGTAAGCTGGCCCCATGCAGGAGTTTTAGTTTGATTTTTGACCCAAAGCACTTATAACCAATATGGATATCAATGTTCTCATATTAATGAGTATATTATTATTTATATAGCATGCCAGCATTTGTAGGCATCTCGAAAGGGAAAAGAAGACTTGGCAAGCTTTCGGCGGCAGCCAGGTAAGCAAGGCTTACCTTTTCTTCTAGATTGTACTTCGTTATAGTATTAGTAGAGTATTATTCTATCTATGGTCTGGTATTTATTACTCAGTTGATGATTTAGTGTTTATTGGTTAAGTTAGTTGATTGGGAGCCTTTTAGGGTAGAATTCAGCCTAGTCTTTGTTCATATTCATTGTGTCAGAACGTTAGGACTAGCTTGGACTTACTTTGTACCTTGAGATACAATTGAAAAGACTTAGTATAGGTTTAGCTAGGTTTTATCTAGAGTATGGGTTCTTAAAACTAGTAATTGTTCCAACAAACCTTTTTTTCTAGGTCAATTGCCCAAATAAGCTCCTTGTAGGCCTAAGAGGACTTTATTTGTCACCCTAGACACTAAATCTTAAACTTCAGGATGACTTAGTCAATTTAGTAATTTTTTATTATCTTTGATATCTGGGGTAGGATAATCTTTGAATTACAAAACCTTATTCTTAGACTAAATGAGTAAACCCCACATTATTTATAGAATTGATCATTCGATTGGGAGTTTAGTACTAAATGGACTTAAGATAATCTATTATCTTGGATTGTCACTACTTTTAGCTTAGTCGTTATTTTTCACAACCTAATTTCTTGAGTCAGGGTGGCACCGACTATAATCCACCAGTAGGTATGTCGAACCATAGCCCGGAACATTAACTTAATGGGATAATAGGTGGAAGGTATTAGAAATACCTAAATTAAACATACAACAAAATTGTAAGCATATAAATATAAGTACAATAGCATAAATATCAAATAGAGAGAGTAAAAAAAAAGAATTTGATGACCTAGTAAAGCTGGTACAAGAGCCACTAAATCAAAAATAATAATAGTACTAAATAGTATCTAATACACAGATAATCTCAAAAGGTAAAGACTGTCCAAAGGTAGTAGAAGGAAAAAGGATCAGCTCTGTCTCTAAAAGCTCACCCTATGTTTGAATCCTAAATGCAAGGTGAGAAGACTGTCAATAGTGGTGACTCATACTGAAATCGGCATCAAAAAATATGTAGTAGTTCAGCATGAGTACCAAAAATAATGGGTACTCAATAGGCATCATCAGCTGACTGACCAAAATTATAATTAAAGTATAATAAAATGTGAGAAAGTAATTTAAAGTCATGGATGAATATGATATCTTGAGTACTACTCACATACGGATAAAGCGATAATCATGCAAAATAAAAAAGTCAAAGTGAATGCAATCTAACTATAATCTAACTGGACCCTCATAAGTCCAAAAGGTGGAAACAAGTGAGTAAGTAACCCCTCCAAGACCCAATAAGACCGGTGGATGCAAACAAGGGAGAAAGTACCAATAATCAAAACTTGGAGTGACCAACAATGAGACCATACCTGAGATTCCCTTCAAACCATAATATGGGACTTGAATCAAAACTGAAGAATGATATCATCATGATAATGCCATAAAAGGATCACAATTACTGGACTTGAACCTAACTTAGTAAGTAAATCCCAAATAATAATAATCCCAAGGCATAACCTCCTTAAAGCACAATTAATATCAAATTACCAACTTCAATGAATAGTTTACAAAAGTAGCAAAGTCTAATCAATAAGTCTAATAAATAAGCTTAAAGGTCAACCCTATTCTAGTTTGGGTAATTTAACTAACCAAAAATTGAAAGGAGGCCTAAGTCAACCTAAGGTTCAAGAATTTCCTAAAAAGTTCAAAGAAATTCTCCTAAGTCTACAAGGAGTTAATTGAAATATTTGACCTAAAGAGGACTGGCGGGACTCTATAATAGTCCCAAAAACACATACTAAGGAAAACACCTACCCAAACTTAGACTAAGATGTTATAAGTTTACCCGAAGGATGAGGTAAGCCAAACTAGTCCTAAGAGATTATTATAATCATTAAGAGGAGTGACAAGGTTGAGTTTCACTAAAAGGACTCCAAATGGCTAACTTTAATCCATAAAACACTAAAATAGTAACTAAGTTGTGAAACCCTACCCATAGCTAGCATAATACCACACTTATACCATAACAAACGATTTAGAGAAGTAAGCCTATCCTAACCTGGAGATCATCAAAAGCTTAATAAATTCCGCTAGATCGATTTTTTCCTTCCAATAAGCCTCCACACGATGCCACGCTATCAAAATAATAATCTATTCATTAACACAAGAATGAAAATACCCATATTGCATATAAATTCTCTGGGTCCAAAATCGAGCTAAAAATCATATGTGGAGCCCACTTGAGGAATCACAACTTTACAACTACCAACATGTACCTCTATGTTCAAGGATCATTTACCCTAAAAATGGGTAAATTATACTACAAATGCACCCTAAATCAGCTCAAAATGTGAACAGGAATTTGGCTATAAGTCAGAAGATTAATCAAGAATTTACTAGGAACTTACAAAATAGAGGTGAGAAAATGGAAAAAATGATGTTTCCAAATTGTTTCTCATGCCTAAAGATCCAACTCCATGAGTTTTTATGCGTTTTAGGGCTTATGGAAGTTGGAATTTGTAACAAATGAAAAAAAAATTGGATAACCCTCATAAATAGAAATGATGGCCTCTTAAGCGGTCACCACTAAAGTAATCCATCTGCATCTGGAACCTATCACTAAAGTGGTCAATCATTACTAAGATACTATCGCCAAAGCAGTAATAGGGTTGCCTTAGTAACAAAGGGGGGGGGGGTTCTTCCTCTAAGTTGTCGTCCATTGGATACATTAGCAACCAAATGGATACTCATGGGATTCTGAAAGGATCCTATGAATGAAAATAAATTATGCTTCCCTACCAAATTTGACATTCTAGACTCAAAGGTTCTATTGAAATTTCCAACCAAGGTTGTTTCGATGAAATGTGGGTCTGACACCCAAGGGCCATTTTAACCAAAATTCATCCAATAGACCAAAATGAGTTTGAAAGACTTGGTTGTGAACCAAGATAAACCTAGCTTAAAATCAATGTTCCAGATCTAAAGAAACTTTCAAAATTCGAATACAAGTCCATTTGCATATAGTTTAGACCTGATACCCAATTTTTAATAATAAAAACTTCAAAATAAGGAATTATTTCTAAAAACCATATGAACTGCTCGGTAATCAAATTGTTGGCTCCACCAAGTCATAAATGACTTAGGGAATCTATGGAAAAGTTTTAAACACCAAAATTGTATGCAAACATAAAAAACGACCCAAAGAATCATTACATTAGTTCTAGTTCAAGTTTGGTAATTATGATTCATACGCGGTATACTTGCAGTTATGATACTATTCTTGGGTTTCAGTTAAATTTCTATAGTTATGATTTATATGCAGAATTTTCTATCCTGATCTTATTATCATATTACGATTCAAGTTAGGAATTTATGCTCAAGGAGAAGTTTCAGGTATGTGATTTCTCATTGGCTCACTTTATGTTTATTAGTGTCGATAATTCCATCTTCTTACTAGTGTACTCCATGTTTTCATCCACTGTTCTTATTGTCTCTCAATTGTGTTACTTATTTCTTGATTACATCGTTTGGGATTAGGGAGGCCCAATATGGTTATAGTTAGACTGTAATTTACTCTCGAGACACTTATTCTTCATATTTATCACAATCACCCAACTTGGAGTATTATTTCCATTTATGTCCTATATTTCTCACTTTAGTTTACATTCTTATATTTTATTATACTTTTACTATAGTTTAGCTTGGTCGAACTCTGATGCTTACAAAGTACCCATTTTTTTGTTACTTATACTATATGTTAACATCTTTTCTCAATTGCAGATCCAAGTATGAGCCACTATCATTGACGTTATCCTCAATCTTGTTACTTCTTTAGAGATAGGATAAACTTTATTATCCTCTCTCCTTCTACTATTCTTAGACTGTCTTTTGTATATTTCAAGACTATGTGTATATTTGACACTGTTTATTACTCTATTTTTTTATTAGTGGCTCTTGTACTGACCTTACTAGGTTATTTGGATATGCTTTTAAAATTTTAATCCTATTTTTTTGTATGATTGTGTTTATATATGTCACTACTATGTACTTTTATTGTATACTTATTTTCTTTCACTTAGACCATTACTTATCATTTTTGGCTATGTTTTGGATTACCTACTGGTGGGTTAAAGCGGGTGCCATCATGACTTGAGAAATTGGATCATGACAACTTGTCATCAGAGCCTAGGTTCATTGGAATTTCTCGTACAAGAGCGAGTGTCTAGTAGAGTCCCACAGATCTATATAAGAAGGTATGTATCTCATTTTCAATACGCTACATGACATTCTTAGAAAAATCCCATTTTTTATTCATTATCATGTGTTAAGCCTATACTGGTTTCTAAATTCTCATTTGTCTGACACTTTTGTAGGTGGCTAAGATGTAGGCTATGATAGCTAGAGATGAAGACCCCAAATCTACAACTAGGGCACCCATTAGAGGTTGAGGTCGAGGTTAGTCTAGGGTTGCAGTTCTATCTAAGGGTCGGGATTGAGGTGTCTTTACTAGATCTTATTATTACTCCTAAACAATAGGTAGCTCTAGATGTTCATCTACTCCACCCACTAGTAGACAGAGGGTAGACTAGGCCACCCCAGGGTTTAAATTATCCTCAATGCTCAGAGATGCCTCACTTTAATTATTGGGGTTAGTGGATGGTACTCCATCAGATTGGGCTCAGTCAGCAGCCTAGAGTGGTGATGATTTAAGGATGTAGCTTGTAGTTGTGGCTCTTAAAGTATAGGTTTGCCCCACAATGATGGATCAAAAACCAATAATAGTTCAACTAGTTATGACTGTCGAGGAGAAGAAGGTGTTGGGCCAATATTTTGAATTAACCTAGGGTTACAGGGGGCCTGTGAGGATGTAATTAAGTTTATAACCTATTGTGAGGAGACGCTTCATAATTTAAGCCTAGTAGAAATGTATGGTATTGACTACACCACATTTGTGTTAGATCAGGCAGCCAAATAGGGATGTAGAGGTTTTATGGATTTCAGGCTAGTTAGACCTCCTATATGACATGTGCTCAGTTCTTTGAGGCTTTCTTGGAGATGTATATACCATGCAACCTGTGTAATCATATGAGGGATCAGTTTACAAGCTTAGAGTAAGGTTATTTGATGATTGTTGAGTATGAGGTAAGGTTTTATGAGTCGACCCAATAGGTAATTATGATCTTACCTACTAAGTATAAGAAGATTTTATACTTTGTCAAAGTGCTGAGACTTTCTTTTTGCATGGATACTAAGTGTTTAGTTGCAAGTGGCAGGTCTTATATGGATATTTTTAATTATGCCCAGACTATGGAGAAGATGCATCATGAGGCCCAGTGGGCAATAAGAGGCTTCTACAGTAAGGCAGCTATAGTAGGAGCCACAATGGCTCACGGTTCAAAGGTAGAGGTCTTTAGGGTAAGTACCCTCAGTGTCAATCTTATTAGCACTAGGGGTAGTCTAGTAGGCCCATTCAGGTAGCACATTAGGTTACTAATAAGGTTCAACCCAATTATAGTGGCTAAAGTGGTTTGAGTAGTGGTCAGTCCTTGAAGGGTGCATCGTTAGTCTCTTTAGGCTGAGATAGCCATTCTAGTTTAGTTGGACCTTCCAGATAGAGTGTAGTTCCTAGGTCATGTTATTATTATGGGTTCAACAGTCATTTCTCCAGAGAGTGTCCTTGGTGTAGGATGATTGATCATACAACGTAGAATGTTCAACCAATTAGGGAAGTGTTGCTCTCTGATAGAGGTAGTTCATAAGGTCATAGGGGTGGTCCCTAGGGTGTTAGAGAAAGTTCTCGAGCAAATAGGGCAGGTGGTCAGATAGTTACCTACTTTGGAGGTAGATGGGGTCACTTATATATTGTACGTGGTAGGTCGGAAGTTGAGTCTTTAGATGTTATCATTACAGGTACAATTTTGGTATGTCGCCAGCTCACTATTATTTTATTTCATCCGAGATTCACATATTCAAATGTTTTTACTTACTTTGCACAATGATTAGAGTTGCATTAGGAGCCTTTATATGTGCCTTTGTATATAGCTACTTTCATAGGTATTTCTTTAGTAGTGGATCAAGTTTATAGATCATGTGTTATGATCGTTCAGTAGTATGATACACATGTTGATTTGTGCTAGATATGGTTGATTTTGATGTGACTATGGGCATGAAATGATTACCCCCTACCATGCAGTATTGGATTATTTTTCCAAGACCGTTACCTTAGTCATTCCTAGCATACCCTCATTTGTGTCGCAGGGTTATTTTAAAAACGTGTTGACAGAGATTATTTCTTGTATTTGGGCTAGGAGATTGGTGATAAGGGGTTTCAAGTCTTATCTTTCTTATGTTCGTGATATTAGTGCAGAGATTCCTTTGTTTGATTATGTGCCTATTATTTGTGTATTTTTTTTGTTTTCCTTAATAAACTACCTAGCCTTTCTCCTGAGAGTGATATCGAGTTTGCCATTGACCTCGAGTCGGGCACCCAACTTATTTCTATGGCACCATCAAGCTAAAGGAGCTAAATTCTCAACTTTAGGATCTTTTAGGTAAGATTTTCATCAGTCTGAGTGTTTTGCCTTAGGATTTTCTCAATCTATTCATGTATAAAAAGGATAGTTATATGTGTATATGTATCAACTACAAGCACCAGAATAAGGTGAAAGCGAAGAATAAGTTTTCTATACCTTGTATTAATGATTCTTTTTACCAGCTTTAGGGTGCGGCCGTGTTTTCTAAGATTGACTTAAAATTTGGTTACCATCATTTGAGGATTTGGGAAAAGGATATCCTTAAGACAACCTTCAAAACTCATTGTGGCCATCATTAGTTCCTAGTGATGTCGTTTTGGCTAACCAATGCCCCAGTAACATGCATGGACTTGATGAACTATGTTTTCATGCCTTAACTATGCTATTTTATGAGTGTTTTCATTGATGATATTCTTGTCTATTAGAGTAGTGGGGAGGAACATGAGCAGTATTTGAGGACTATGCTCCATACTTCGAGAGATCATAAGTTTTTTACAAATTCTAAAAGTATGAGTTCTAGCTAGAGTCTGTGACATTCCTAGTATATGTCGTGTCTAGGGATGGAATTATAGTGGAGCCACCAAATATTGAATGTAATAAACTCTAGCTAGAACTCACACTTTGAGAGATCATAGGCTTTCTCCAATGTCACAAACTCTAGCCAGAATCACACTTTAAGCGATCATAGGCGTTCTGCCAAATTTCCCTAAATGTGAGTACTTGCTAGAGTTTGTGACATTCTTAGGATGCATAGTGACTAAGGATGGGATTATTTTGGATCTAGCAAAGATTGAGGCTATTCGTTATTTGTTCAGACCTACATCTCTGATTGAGGTTTGCAGTTTTATTGGTTTCATAGGCTACTATAAGTGGTTCATAAAGGGATTTGATACTATTGCAGCACCTATGACTAGACTGAATAGGAAGGCAATTCTATTTTAGTGTTCCAATAAGTGTGAGTCAAGGTTTTTGAATCTCAAGGACTTGCTCACTTTATGTGTTATTTTGATCTTCTATTTGAGGGAAAAGGGTTTACTGCATATTATGATACTTCTAGTGTTTGTTTAGGATTGATCTTATAGAGAGGAGTCGAGTTATTGCTTATATATTGAGGTAGCTGATGGTGTAAATAACCCACTCATGACTTGAGGTGGAAATAATAGCTTTCGTGCTTAAGATTTAGAGAAATTACTTGTATTTTTTTTTATTTTAAGACATTTATAGACCATCATAGTCTTTAGTACATTATGACTTAGAGAAAGACTAATTCAAGATAATGCAGGTGGATTTAGTTGTTGAAAGACTTTGATATCTCTATTCTATACATCCAAGTAAGGTGAATATGGTGGCAAACACCTTGAGTCAGAAGGTAGTGAGTATGGGTATCTTAACCTTTATTTTAGTCTTTGAACAACCGTTATTCTTGGACATTTAATTCTTAGCCAATCTGAAGATTCAACTTGATACTTTAGATAAAAAAAAAAATTGCTAGTGATGAGGCTAGGTCTACCTTGATGGAGCATATTCAGGGACAAGAGTTTGAGGATAGTAAACTTTGTGGAATTCGTAATTAGTTGCAGAGAGGTGAGTCTAGAAGGGCTACCATATATTTTGAGGGTGTTTTGAGATTTGATAGTCATATTTATGTTTTAAGGGTTAGAGGCCTGATTCAGTTGATACGATTAGAGGCTTATAATTTTGGATATTCTATTCATCCTAGGATAGTTAATATGTATAGATATTTGAGGCAACATTATTGGTGGAATGGTATGAAAAAGGATGTGGTGGACTTTGTAGATTATTATTTTGGGTTGTTAGCAGGTAACGGACAAGCATTTGAGACTTGTTGGTTTGATTCAGAGAATACCCATTCATGAGTGAAAGTGAAAGCAAATTCTATGGTCTTCGTTGGTGGTTTGTCTCGCTCTTCTCATGGTTTTGATAGCATTATGGTCATTATAAATTAGTTGACCAAAACTGCTTATTTCATCCCTATTCAGACTACCTTCATGTAATACCCCATATTTTGGGTGTACTTATTCTACTTAAACGGAACTTGATATTGCCTTGTGGTATAGGTAATGGACTGGATTTTATATTATGAGAACATTAATGGTGTAAATAGGTTTGAAGATATTGTCCATACATTTTTATGTGACACAACCAACTTAACATTGATACAACTTTGTAAATTTCAAGTGACCAAGTGTATACAAGTTATAAGTTAAAATAAAAGGGATTAAGAATTTAAAATAGAATAAAATATTGAGGTGCTAGCTTAACTTAGTTAAGCTAGTAGGTGAGTAACCAACTTGAGATATATGGACCAAGTTAATAGACCCAAAGTATGGATCAGATTTGGGCCTATATTAATGTACATTTGAGGTCCAAACTAACTAAAAAAAAAAGAAAATGGAGAAAGAGCCCAACACCTAAAAATCTGCCCAAAGACCCAAAAGCCCAACACCTAAAAATCTGCACAAAGACCCAATAAGTTAAAGGCCAATTTTAGACATTAATAAAGCAAGTAGGTGCATCTCCTAATAAGAATCCTTTGACCAACTTATTAGTCCAAGTTCACTAGAACCTACTTTAATTATTCTAGCCCAAAATTAAGTGAAGGAATAGGAGAAAAATAGGCAGCCAAGGCCCAGCAAGTTTGAGTCCATCAAGGCCCAAGTTAAATGGGAAAGTAGGTGCATCACCGACTTGATATTTAAGTCCAAAAATGGCAAAGAAAGTAGACCTTGAGCATCTCCTCTTAAAGGGATTGAAACCTGCTCATTTGACATATTTTAACTTAGCCAAAAAATCAACTTTTCTTTCTCAATGTATCCCTCTTTCTCTCAAGGATTGGGAAAACCACCTCAAGTCATTTTAACCAAGCATCAATTCGGACATATAACAATCTCTACATCCCAAAAGTATACCAGGGTCAAATGGGTGAAATAGCCAAGGACTTAGGTTTCAGCTATTCCCATTTGTCCCTATGGTGCCATCCCAAAAAGTTAGGCATACCCTATTTATCTCTATTGGAATTATCATGAGCAAAAAGAGTATTAAGAAAGGTTCTCCACAAGTCAACTTCAAATATAGGGTTCTCATATATTCACTTACTACTAGTTTCAAGATCTCCACTAGAAGTGTGCCCATTATAAGAAACACATAAAAAAGAAATAGATGAAATATCTAGACATGCACCAATTTCTCTTTCAAGAGAGTAATCCCCACCTAGATATAAATCACCATGGGAAACAAAGGGATCACACACGAAAACATTATCACAAGAACAATCACAACTAGGGTTCCCAAGAAATTAAAGGTCACCTTCACCCAATTGTTCCCTTTCTCGGCTTTCTTGAGCAAGGCTATCATAAGGCCTTCATCATACAACATGCTCAAAGAATCATATCCAACACCACGATAAACACCAAGAGTATCACTATGGGAAGGCTCATGCAACTCCTTTGGCAAACCACCAACCACACCCACTTGGCTACTACTAGCCATATCACGAATTCCAAGTTTATAGGAGTGTAGGGAAGAGCATTTTGTAATGCCCCGATTCCCGAGAACCGGAATGCCACACGGTGCTTATGATCTCGAAGGACCACAAGCTAACCCTTTTTCTGATATTTGTACCTATTCACTGCATAATATAATAAAATACATGCAAAAACTGGCTAACACTTGCCATAAGGTTCAAACATATAGAAATATACAATACCTTAAACCACACACTAATACATCTGTCTGAAAAGCCTCTACACTGCCTGAACTGTGGAGTTGAAGGGACAATTCCCCAATTAACTCCGTCAACTAAAATCAAATACTATAATAACAACATCCTTGGATGATGAGGACTCACTGCTGCACCCACTGCTGTTATACACGTGACTTCTAAGATGCTCCATGTTTCACTCCTCTGAACCTATGGTGCCCCAAAAATAACAGAACACCATAGCGCGAATGCGTCAGTACTAAGATGTACTGAGTATGCAAGTAGGGAAGGCTAAATGCAAGGGCTTATGCATGAACATTTAATCAACGGAATAATCATAAGAATAACGAATGAGTACACATATATGAATGCACATTTCACAACCACTATAACAATTATAACGACTCCAGATACCTCATCTCGGATACCACTTTACTGTCCTCGAAACTCACTACTGTACAGGGGTACTGCATTACTGATTCACAGGATACCAATACTGATCAATTGAATACACTAACACCCCTGACTCCTGAAGATTTATACTGACACAGAAACCGTGGAAAGTAGTTACATAACTCACCATGACTCCTCATAAGAAACTGAATATGTGAGGGTGCACGCAATAATTTGAATAATATCTTTGATTTCGTAAAACATGCGTACGAAAAATGAAGACATACATAGCTTGAATTTCATTATCCATACTTCTCAAAATATTATAGAGAGGAAAACATAAGTAAAATCCCATAAATCATCATAAAATCATCAATATTCATCATAAATTCTCATGACTCATCATAGACAACCAAACTCATCAACTCAAGACTCAGAGTGACTCGATAGTTCAAGAAACATACTCTTAAGGACAGGGGAGTTTCCTATAACCGACAACCCCACGTGAGTTGCGTGGAAAACCAACATTTTCCCTCCTAGGGAGAGCACTCCCATTGGAGGGAGTGTTGTACTCTTGCCAGGGAGTACAACCTTAAAGCTTTCATAATCACAATTCGGCTCTCTGGCCAACAATATCATATTCAACAACCCTACGGTGGCACATAGGTTTGGGGAAATACCAAATTTCCCTCTCGGTGCTAAGTAATACTCCCCGACTAGCTCAGAACGTGTTAGGAAATCCACCACAACATCACAAGGGTCTATCATAAAGACCAAATTAAATCTCTTTCTCATTTATCAAATCATATCAATTTATGGATTCCTAACTCAACACATTTTAGCTCAAAACATTTTAATTTTCCTCAACATCAACATGGTATCAATAACAAAAGCATTTCGTCTCTGCGAGCTTAAAATTAATATAAATCATCCCGACTCTGCGGATGTAAATCAATATTCTCAAATGATCATTCTTTTATTTCAATATTAAAATCATAACTTGGGAATAATAAAGTAATCATGTACATCAAAGCTTAAACAATTTATATTTTCATAACCTCATAATTCGTCATAAAAACATCTTGGGTATTTACCCACTTTACAAAATCATGAAATTCCAAGGATAAAATCAATTCTTTGGGCACAAGAATGAAAAGATATTCTTGTTCAAAACCCCAAATACTAAGTTCTCACGGAATTCATTTTAAGTTCTCAAATCATCAAAAATTCATCGATCGTAGCACGACTAAGATTATCGCGGAACTGACTCAGCTCTAGACCAGCAGACTATTTCAGGCATACGTACACCTAATAATCAATAACATAAGTAATACGTAGTATACAACAACGCATACTCACATGCCCACAGGCCATCATGCATTCATTAACACCTCACACCAATCATTTGAAGATCATATCCATATACAAGTATTTGGATCTCAAGCCATTACATCATATATCATTCAACAAGGATGACTATGGTTAAGGAAGAATACAACATAATATAGTTCATCCAATCGGGATACACACAAATAACATACATTCAAAACATTATGGTTTACTTCTCAAGGTTCTTTCCTTTAAGATCTTAATATATGCAATTCGATCCATAATTAGACATTTCACACTTAGCGTGGCCTAATGGACTTATCATTTCCGTTAAGCATCATAGTAAACACGTAGCATGCAAGTATGGTACGAACTCATCACTTCGATCACAAGGGGTCATACGATTCATTCTTCTTTAACTAGGCATTTCTACAATTACCTTGCATGCACCATTTAGGACATAGGTCAGTATGAACAATTACATATGCTACAACACTATCATTCATCTTAATTCCACCAACTAAATCCCTCGTTCGCACTTACAACCATATCATAAGTCTTCCACATAATATCCCCAATTTTAGACAATAACATGAAAAACACAATTACCTCAATATCACTCATCTTGGAGTCACAACAATTCGCTACTCTAATTAGCATGATCTCATAAATTCAACACAATTTCTCCAATCCATAAACAAACATGCTCCAATCATCGTTCTACATCATGCACATCGAATTAATTCCACAACACGTGCTAACAATATTCAAGACCTTAACTTGAAGGTCAAAACACATATTCACATCATGAACATAATTTCTATTCAACCATGCCACAATATTAACATCAACTTAATTCTACACCAAGCATGAAAATCACAAACTTATATATATTTTCGAATCACTCAACACAATCTCTCCATTTCATAAACAACATACTCAACATTTCATTCACATCATATGCATCAACTTCCTCATTTCATAACAATTATGTCCCAACATCTCATCCACAATAGAACATAAATTCCAATCACACACACCACAATAATATTCATGCTATCAATTTAGAATTCACAATACAATATTATCATTAATTAAATTCAATCAATACATAGAAACCACAAGTTCATATTTTGAAAAAAAAATTATGATTCTTGGGCTTTATGGACGGAAGGGATCCATAAATAAACACTTGCATACCTTAGACTCCGTAGCCAAAAGAGATTGACGGAAGGAATTCTTGAATCAAAGTCTCCAATTAATTTCCCCCAATTCAAAACCCTAACCCTATCTTGATATATATATATATATACATATAAGAGAAATGAGGGGAAAATAATACGAGTTCTTATTTTAATGGGGTATTTATAGAGGTTTAGAAGAGTGATGAAAGACCAAAATGCCCCTAAGAAACAAATAAAACCCTAATCTGTCCATGGGGGACTGTTTTGATAGGCTGAAGTAGATCGACCATAACGTTTTACTCCAATATCCAAATTGAATGAAACAAATTTCATTAGAAATAGGTCTCTCAGAGATTTCCGTTGATATATAGTAGCTCACCTAGATCATTATGTACAAGGAGTTATGGTCATTTGAAGTTGACCATAACCTTTTTCTCTGATAGACAAATTGGATAAAACCAAGTTCATTGGAAAGAGGACTCGCAGAGCTTTCCGTTGATATATATTAGATCACCCAGATCATTATGTACAAGGAGTTGTGATGGTTTAAAGTTGGAGGAAAAACACGCTTGGCCTCAGTACTTTTTCCTGCACGTTTTACTATTTATCACTATTTACCGTTCGATCGGAATGTTCATAACTCATCGCTCGGGTGTCCGTTCTGGGTGATCCACATATCATTGGAAATATTATTCGATGCTCTACGAAATGGTGGGTCAAAATCCAAGAAATGACACACAGAAAAATTATAAATCATTCTCGAAGATAGGATCCCGACACGTTTACGCACAAAATTTCAACGAAAAACTTTTTTCGGGGTATTACATCATCTCCCCCTTGGAAACATTCGTCCTCGAATGTCGCTTGATCGGATAAGAGTACTAATAGATTGAACTTACTTAAGGAACATGAACATCTGAAACTTATCTATACGACTGGAACTACTGATAAACTGGGTGCTTACACCAAACATGTATGCCTGATGCATGGAATACACACTGAATCAACAAATAATTAAGTTGGATTCTTATGGTAAGTATGCATATCTGATGCATAGATATAAGACTGAATATACTGACAAGCTGACTTCTCAGGAGGAATATGCATACAGAATACAGAAGTATGTAAATGAGATACTTTCATGAATACATGACTGTCAAATTGAGTCTTTCACTACTACCAATGCATACTTCATGCATGAACACATAACCGAATACACTGACCAACTGAGCTCTTTCTACTACCACGGAACATACGGATCTAATGCATAACCATTTCATTGTACTGCCTTCTGAGTCACACAATTGAATTTCTTAATAACTCGAACTTCTCACATTATGCAAGCGTGTCTGATGCATGAGAACACAGTTAAACAGATGTATGAACATGTACTTGAATATGTAATGACAACTGATGTAATACTTATGATAAAGATCTGAATATGCAACTATATGGGGTATCTCCTCCTTGGGACACCACATCCCTTCACAATTACTTTACAAAAGTATCAAAGCGGCGTACAGGGCACCTATGAAGTAAATTATATGCATGATACACAATGCAAGAACTGAGTTATATTCACAACCACTAGGATATTCCACTTCAGAATAATGACATACTCGGAATTTCCAATAACAGGATTAGAAGAAAAGATGAGAAAATAATTCATGCAGGTCTAACTTTATCACTTCCTCTATCACCTCCTCTTACCATTTAGTCATCGCCATACACTTGTGAACACTTGACTAAACCCCGAAATGAACTACAACCAATGTACTCTAGAGTCTGAGGCACAACGGTGCACAAAATGATAACTAAATTCATCCAGAAAGACTACACCTGAAAACATAAATTCAATACCAATGCTACTTCTTGGAATACAATTCTTATCTTTCCTTAGTCTCTACAATCATCGACACATACATACACTCTTTTCGATACTTGCTTGTCTCACTAAACACATCATCTGTTTCGATTTCTTCATAGGCTACTAATAGCACATTCACATCTTAATACTTTGTTTGGAGTCCATAAACTTACATTCTTCAAAGATTTAAGCTTAGCTTCTAAAACATAACATGAATATCCACAAATCTTTAATAAACATACTATTCTCATTCTAGCCTTCAAATATCACATCTCTTAAACTTATACTTCTGCACACCATGAGAATCGTAGTTATATCTCTATCAATCAACATATATAATTCCCAACTTCCACACTTAGATTCTTACATATATAATTTCAAGCCTATTCATTCACCATATAAACAGCTAACCCCATAAGGCATACTCTGCTCACTTTAGAGAACACTGTCCCGAAACTATCTGCGGGGACTGTCAGAGAAAGTTCTATCTGAAAGACTTTGGCTTCACTATTTCTATTACCTTAAGAGTAAGGTAAATCTGACATAAGTAGATCATTACAAGAGTCTACATAACTCTCTTGGAAAATCTTTCTATAGCACGATCTGGATCATGAACGAACGAAAACTCTTCTAAATATCCCATAGACTCCCATACATGAATGTGGCGCGCAACCCACTCCTGTACAAGACTCTACTAGATGCATCTTTTCAGACTCCCTGGGACACCTTTTGAACCTTAGTCTCTGATACCAAGATTGTAACGCCCCGATTCCCGAGAACCGGAATGCCATACGGTGCTTATGATCCCGAAGGACCACAAGCTAACCCTTTTTCTGATATCTGTACCTGTTCACTGCATAATCTAATAAAATACATTCGAAAACCGGCTAACACATTCCATGAGAATCAAACATCTAGAAATATATAATACCTTAAACCACACACTAATACATTTGTCTGAAAAGCCTCTACATTGCCTGAACTGTGGAGTTGAAGGGACAATTCCCCAACTAACTCCATCTACTAAAATCAAATATTGTAATAACAACATCCTCGGATGATGAGGACTCACTGCTACACCTACTGCGGCTATACAAGTGACTTCTAAGATGCTCAAAGTTTCACTTTCTAAACCTATCGTGCCCCAAAATAATAGAACACCATAGCGCGAATGCATCTGTACTAAGACGTACTGAGTATGCAAGTAGGGAAGGCTAAATGCAAGGGCTTTTGCATGAACATTTAATCAAAAGAATAATCATGAGAATAACGAAGGAGTACACATATATGAATGCACAGTTCACAACCACTATAACAATTATAACGACTCCAGATACCACAGCTCTGATACCACTTTACTGTCCTCAGAACTCACTACTGTACTGGGGTACTGCATTACCGAAGTACAGGATACCAATACTGATCAATCAAATACACTCACACCCCTAACTCCTGAAGATTTATACTGACACAGAAACCGTGGGAAGTAGTTAACTAACTCACCATGACTCTTTATAAGCAACTGAATATGTGAGGGTGCACGCAATAATTTGAATAATATCTTTGATTTTGTAAAAGATGCGTACGAAAAATGAAGACTCACATGGCTTGAATTTCATTATCCATACTTATCATAATATTTTAGAGAGGAAAACATAAGTAAAATCCCATAAATCATCATAAAATCATCAATATTCATCATAAATACTCATGACTCATCATAGACAACCAAACTCATCAACTCAAGACTCGGAGTGACTCGATAGTTCAAAAAACATACTCTTATGGACAGGGGAGTTTCCTATAACCGACAACCCCACGTGAGCCGCGTGGAATACCAACGTTTGCCCTCTTAGGGAGAGCACTCCCATTGGCGGGAGTGTTGTACTCTTGCCAGGGAGTACAACCTTAAAGCTTTCATAATCACAATTCGGCTCTCTGTCCAATAATATCATCATCAACAACCCTATGATGGCACATAGGTTTGGGTAAATACTAAATTTCCCTCTCGGTGCTAAGTAATACTCCCCGACTAGCTCAGAACGCGTTAGGAAATCCACCACAACATCACAAGGGTCTATCATAAAGACCAAATCAAATCTCGTTCTCATTTATCAAATCATATCAATTTGTGGATTTCTAACTCAACACATTTTAGCTCAAAACATTTTAATTTTCCTCAACATCAACATGGTATCAATAACAAAAGCATTTCGTCTCTGCGAGCTTAGAATCAATGTAAATCATCTCGACTCTGCGGATGCAAATCAATATTCTCAAATGATCATTCTTTCATTTCAATATTCAAATCATAACATGGGAATAATAAAGTAATCATGTACATCAAAGCTTAAACAATTTATATTTTCATAACCTCATAATTCGTCATTAAAACATCTTGGGTATTTACCCACTTTACAAAATCATGAAATTCCAATGATAAAATCAATTCTTTGGGCACAAGAATGAAAAGATATTCTTGTTCAAAACCCCAAATACTAAGTTCTCACGGAATTCATTTTAAGTTCTCAAATCATAAAAAATTCATCGATCGTAGCACGACTAAGATTATCGCGGAACTGACTCAGCTCTAGACCAGCAAACTATTTCAGGTATATGTACACCTAGCAATCAATAACATAAGTAATACATAGTATACAACAACGCATACTCACATGCCCACAGGCCATCATGCATTCATTAACACCTCACACCAATCATTTGAAGATCATATCCATATACAAGTATTGGGATCTCAAGCCATTAGATCATATATCATTCAACAAGGATGACTATGGTTAAGGAAGAATACAACATAACATAGTTCATCCAATCGGGATACACACAAATAACATACATTCAAAACATTATGGTTCACTTCTCAAGGTTTTTTCCTTTAAGATCTTGATATATGCAATTCGACCCTTAATTAGACATTTCACACTTAGCGTGGCCTAATGGCCTTATCATTTCCCTTAAGCATCATAGTAAACACGTAGCATGTAAGTATGGTATGAACTCATTACTTCGATCACAAGGGGTCATACGATCCATTCTTCTTCAACTAGGCATTTCTACTATTATCTTGCATGCACCATTTAGGGCATAGGTCAGTATGAACAATTACATGTGCTACAACACCATCATTCATCTTAATTCCACAAACTAAATCCGTCGTCCGGACTTACAACCATATTATAAGCCTTCCACAAAACATCCCCAATTTTAGACAATAACATGGAAAACACAATTCGCACTTACCTTAATATCACTCATCTTGGCGTCACAACAATTCGCTACTCTAATTAGCATGATCTCATAAATTCAACACAATTCCTCCAATCCATAAACAAACATGCTTCAATCATCGTTCTACATCATGCACATCGAATTAAATCCACAAAACGTGCTAACAATATTCAAGACCTTAACTTGAAGGTCACAACACATATTCACATCATGAACATAATTTCTATTCACCATGCCATAATATTAACATCAACTTAATTCTACACCAAGAATGAAAATCACAAACTTATATATATTTTCGAATCACTCAACACAATCTCTCCATTTCATAAACAACATACTCAGTATTTCATTCACATCATATGCATCAACTTCCCCATTTCATAACAATTATGTCCCAATATCTCATCCACAATAAGAACATAAATTCCAATTACACACACCACAATAATATTCATGCTATCAATTTAGAAGTCACAATACAATATTATCATCAATTAAATTTAATCAACACATAGAAACCACAAGTTCATATTTTGAAAAAAATAGGATTCTTGGGCTTTATGGATGGAAGGGATCCATAAATAAACACTTGCATACCTTAGACTCCGTAGCCGAAAGAGATTGACGGAAGGAATTCTTGAATCAAAGCCTCCAATTAATTTCCCCTAATTCAAAACCCTAACCCTAACTTGATATATATATATACACACACATATAAGAGAAATGAGGGGAAAATAATATGAGTTCTCAGCTTAATGGGGTATTTATAGAGGTTTAGAAGAGTGGTGAAAGACTAAAATGCCCCTAAGAAACAAAAAAAAACCGAATCTGTCCATGGGGGACTGTTTTGATAGGCTGAAGTAGATCGACCATAACATTTTACTTCAATATCCAAATTGAATGTAACTAATTTCATTAGAAATAAGGCTCTCAGCTATTTCCATTGATATATAGTATCTCACCCAGATCATTATGTACAAGGAGTTATGGTCGTTTGAATTTGACCCAAAAATTCTCTTTTAGTAGGCTGAACTAGATTGACCATAACTTTTTGCTCCGGTAGACAAATTGGATGAAACCAAGTTCATTGGAAAGAGGACTTGCAGAGCTTTCCGTTGATATATAGTATATCACCCAGATCATTATTTACAAGGAGTTATGATCGTTTAAAGTTTGAGTAAAAATACGCCTGGCCTCAGTACTTTTTCCTGCACGTTTTACTGTTCATCACTATTCACTGTTCGATCGGAATGTTCGTAACTCATCGCTCGGGTGTTCGTTTTGGGTGATCCATATATCGTTGGAAAGCTTATTCGATGCTATACGAAATGGTGGGTCAAAATCCAAGAAATGACACACTTAAAATTATAAATCATTCTCAAAGATAGGATCCCGACACATTTACGCACAAAATTTCAATGAAAAAATTTTCTGGGGTATTACACATTTTTACCTTGTAGTTCACATGAGCAATAGATTTCATCTTGACGTGGGTACGGGTAGACCACTTTCTCCCTTAGAACTCCCATATGATCCAATATTTCATTTATCACTTCTCATTGATGGGCCATGGCTTCAAGTTTAGCCAAAATAGCACTTGTGGCATCATTACCCAAGATTTGAGAGGTTTACGTTGTGGGTTCCATTGAAATTTTACATAAAGAAAAACACATTTACAAAACAAAAGAAAAAGAAAACAATTAGTTCAAAAAATCCTCACCATACTTTCACTTACTTTGATCATCTCACACTTAATCCTTCAAGTATTGTAAACCGGCTAGCAACTCGTAAGAGCTTGAGAGTGAGTCTACTCTTTGGGTCAGAATGGATTTTTGTTTTGATGACTCAAATAATTTTTGTACATACTTGAACCAAGGACGATTATGAATAATAAACGAATAAAGAACCACAAGTAAAGCTAACACGAAAGAAGTACTCAAAAATTAGTTCACAACTTAGTAGATTCTTAATAGTTGCCAACTAGTATAAGAGTTAATAAAATGAAACTAATGGAGACAAAGAAAGAAACTAGGAATTCCAAGGACTTGATTCTTGTAGATGATGTGGCCTACAATGATTGGCTATTGATTAATGTTGTTGAAGTTAAAGACTAATAGTTTATAAACTTTAGTTGTTCAATTTCACTCCCTTGATGAAGAAGATTCGTCTATGGTGTAGGTGGACAAGATTTGAGACTCTCTTTACAAGAGTCAAAAAGTCTTCTATAAAATTTTCACCAACTTTCACTCTTTTGGCAAAACATCTTTTTGGAGTAGCTTTGTCTCTTTCCCCTTAGGTCTATTCTTAAAAAGTGTTGTTACTCCTTTTTGGTAACTATACCTTTTGAAAACCTCTTTTTCCTTTTCCACTTTGGTGCTGCCTTGAAAGTGTTTCCAAGACAAACACAAAGTCTTATCTATCTTTTCTTTTTCAAAAATCAAACAACACCTTTGTTGAACACCACTTCAAGAACAATAAGAACAACAACAACTCTCTAGTCATCCAACCTTCAACAACAACTAGTCAAGAACTCAAATGTTGGACTTAGACTCAATAAATACTAGTGAACAAGATGCTAGCAAAAGATAGTTCTTGACACTTTTCTCATCCAAACACAACAACAACAACAAAAGAACACTTACGGCCAAGAACAAGAACGACTTCAACTCTTTTTTTTTTATTTTTGACTAAGAGAGCCCAATATTGGTAGTGTAGGAACACAACCAGCCTTGATATGATACCAAATGATACCAAACGGTATGTAAGAAAGCTCAAATCATTTCACAATAAACACAAAATAGTCCACATAATACAAGACAACAACAGCAATAAGAAAGCAAAACTAACTTAAGAGATAATGGATAAACAACTTGACATAAAGAGAACATATAAGACAGAAACTAAAGAGTATATTAAACTCAAAGACCCCTACAAACATGTAAACTTACACCAAGTTCTTATGTTGAACCCAAGGGGAACTCGGTTCACTCAAAAACTTACATTTCTACTAAAAATAAGACTAAAGGGCCTATTTATAATTCTATTAAACATAAAGTGTCCAAATTGCCCTTAATAGGGTAGGGCGGCCATGGAGTGTATGTTTAGCATATGAAATCCCTCAAACACCACTTAGTGAGAAAAGGCACCTTTAACTAAGTCCTACACTCCAAGATCGTGGTCCTTCAAGCTTCACAACTTCCACAATCCAAGCCACCTTCCACACACGGCTTTGCCTCATGGAATGTCCAAAATGGTCTCCCCATACATGCTCTTTTCTCCTCAATGTGACCATAATTAGGTTCTCCATGAGTTGTCCTCGGATGATGTCATCAAATTTTATGATGTCCATTTGGATCGTATCATCTTCTTATTCTTGAAAAGGATTCAACCTCGAATCTATACCTTGCAAAATCAAAGAGAAGACAAACAAGCGCAACATCCTCATGGCATGAGGGTTAAGGTTAGTAAAAAAAATAACATAATCATACGAAGGTGGAAAAAACTTGAAGTATAGACAAGGACCCTTCAAGTTAATCATTAGAACTCTATGGGAAAAGGCACAAAGGAGCCGTCTATGGAAATCATTAACTCTACACACATATAGAAAAAGGGTATCACACAAATGGAATTTATCCAAAGTAGTTTCAAGATAAGACTCTCTTCTTGACCTACAAGTGATAAAACCTTGGTCAAGAATGTAAACACACAATGGTGAACTATCTTGGATCCGTTCAGGGATCCCCTTCATCTTGGTTGGAGTTCTTTCCCTTGCATAATGTTGGTTCCTCAAGTGGATTGTGAATCCCCAAGAAAAATGTTCCATTCTATGGAAGGATGCCAACATCCTCATTCACACCTTGCTTATCATTTTGCCCAAGCATCAAGTCGAACGTATAACAATCTCTATATCCCAAAAGGTTATAGGGGTCAAATAAGTGAAATAGCTAAGGACATAGGTTTCGACTATTCCCATTTGTCTCTATAGTGCCATCCCAAAACTTAGGCATACCCTCTTTATCTCTATTGGAATTATCATGATCAAAAAGAGGGTTGAGAAAGGTTCTCCACAAGTCAACTTCAAATATAGGGTTCTCATATATTCATTTCCTACTAGTTTCAAGATCTCCACTAGGAGTATGCCCAATATAAGAAACACATAAGTAAGAAGTAGATGGAGTTTATAGAAATGCACCAATTTCTCTTTCAAGAAAGTAATCCCCACCTAAATATAAATCACCATGGAAAGCAAAGGGATCACACACAAAAACATTATCACAAGAACAATCACAACTAGGGTTTCCCAAGCAATTCAAGGTCACGTTCACCCAATTGTTCCCTTTCTCGGCTTCCTTGAGCAAGGCTATCAATAAGGCCAACCATGGGATACTCTAGAATAGGCATCCCAAAAGTTGTAGCATGATCCCTATTTCTTTGAAAGCCCTCTAGCCTATAGGGATTAGCCAACGAGTTCAAATGCTGAATTTAAGGAGGCAAGGCACTTCTTCTATTCTTATTATTTTCCCTGCTTAATCGTTAAGTTTTTTCAATAATTCATCATACAACATGCTCAAAGAATCATATACATCCCCACGTTTAATTAGATCAACACCCAAGAGTATCACTATGGGAAGGCTCATGAAACTCCTTAGGCAAACCACCAACCACACCCACTTGGCTATTACTAGCTACATCATGATATTTCAAATTTATAGGAGTGTAGGGGAGAACATTTGTACCTTATAGCTCATATGATCTACGTCCTTCATATTGATGTGGGTATGGGAAGCCCACTTGCTCCCTTCGAACTCCCATATGATCCAACATTTCATTTATCAATTCCCATTGACGGGCCAGGGCTTCAAGTTTAGAAAAAATAGCACTTATGGTGTCATTGTCCAAGGTTTGAGAGGTTGAATCCACGGGTTCCATTGCAATTGTACCTAAACCAAAACAAACTTACAAAATAAATGAAAAAGAAAACAATTAGTTCACAAAATCCTCACCACACTCTCACACACTTTGATCGTCTCACACTTGGTCATTCGAGTGTTGTAAACTGGCTAGCAACTCGTGAGAGCGTGGGAGTGAGTCTCTTCTTTGGGTCGGTATGGATTTTTATTTTGAAGACTCAAAGAATTTTTGTACGTACTTGAACAAAGAATGACTACAAATTATAAATGAATAAAGCACCACAAGTAAAGCTAACACGAAAGAAGTACTCAAAAACTAGTTTACAACTTAGTAATTCTTACTAGTTGCCAACTAGTATAAGAGTCAATAAAATGAAACTAATGGAGACAAAGAAAGAAACTAGGAATTCCAAGTACTTTATTCTTGTTGATGAGGTGGCCTACTTATTGATGACGTGGCCTACAATGATTGGCCGTTGATTAATGTTGTTGAAGTTGAAGAATAATAGTTCATAAACTCTAGTTGTTCAATTTCAAACCATTGAAGAAGAAGATTCGGCTTTGGTTAAGGTGGAAAAGATTTAAAACTCTCTTTTAAAGAGTCAAAAAGTCTTCTATAAACTTTTCACCAACTTTCACCCTTTTGGAAAAACATCTTTTTGGAGTAGCTTTGTCTCTTTCTTCTTTGGTCTATTCTTGGAAAGTGTTGTTACGCCTTTTTGGTAACTATACCTTCTGAACACCTCTTTTTCTTTTTCCACTTTGGCGTTTCCTTGAAAGTGTTTCCAAGACAAATACAAAGTCTTATCTATCTCTTTTTTTCAAAAATCAAACAACACCTTTGTTGAACACCACTTAAAGAACAATAAGAACAACAACAACTCTCTAGCCGTCCAACCTTCAACAAAAACTAGTCAAGAACTCAAATCTTGGACGTAGACTCAATAAGTTCTAGTGAAAAAGAAGCTAGAACAAGAAACTAATAAGACAAATAAAAACACACCTAGTTCTAGACACTTTTCTCGGACAAACACAACAACAACAACAACAACAACAAAGAACACTTTCGGCCAAGAACAAGAACGACTTCAACTTTTTTTTTTGGACTAAGAGAGCCCAAGTTTGGTAGTGTAGGATCTCAAACAGCCTTACTATGATACCAAATGATACGAAATGGTATCTAAGAAAGCTCAAATCAGCCCACAACGAACACAAAACAGTCCACACGATACTAGACAACAACGGCAAAAAGAAAGAAAAACTAACTTAAGAGATGATGGATAAATAACTTGACATAAAGAGAACATGTAAGATAGAAACTAATGAGTATATTAAACTCAAAAACCCCTTCAAACATGTAAACTAACACCAAGTTCTTTTGTTTAACCCAAGAGGAACTCGGTTTACTCAAGAACTCATATTTTTAACCAATACACAACACAAGTAGAACCTTCACTTGTGAAGTCAAGTTTTGGTTCGCCTCATGTAGGGAGAGGACTTTGGTGTTTCAAAGTGTTTCAAGAACTTACAACAATAATCAACCAAGTAAAAACAAGAATAAAAGGGCTATTTATAATTCTTACAACATATAGTGTCTGAAATTCCCTTAATGAGGGTGGGGTGGCCATGGAGTGTATTTTTAGCATATGAAATCCCTCAAACACCCCTTAGTGAGAAAAGGAACCTTTCACTAAGTCCTACACTCCAATATCATGGTCCTTCAAGCTTCAAAACTTTCGCAAGCCAAGCCACCTTCCACACACAGCTTTGCCTCATGGAATGTCCAAAATGGTCTCCCCATGCATGCTCTCTTCTCCTCAATGTAACCACAATTGGGTTGTCCATGAGTTGGCCTCACATGATGTCATCAAAGGATATGATGGTCATTTGGCTCGTATCATTAATCTTAAAAAATTATGTGAGTAGTTTGCATTGAAATATAAAAGAAAGGTGTAATGATACACTACTTAATTAGATGTTGTATGAGATTTTCTTCCTATCACACCTTGTGAACTATTTTGTACATATTATAAATCAAAAATCTTCTTTGGGGATCTTAGATAAATATTTGTGTTGTACAAATTTACTAGAGGAGAAAGATTTAAAATAACATCCTTGATTTGACAAGTTATGGGGTTGCTACCCGCCTACTATTTTGGTAAAGATAAGTAGCCCAAACATGTTTGTTAGCTACTAGTACTAGTTTTACTGCTTACTTTATTGTATATAATTAATCTGAAAGGAAGAAGGTTAATATGGGTATTACCGGAGTTGTAAAGCAAGGTATTTAATTCTACTCTATTCCGTACTTTTTGGCTTGAATCCGACACTTGTGTTATAAAGTAAGATTTCTAAGTTCTCTTGTAAAAATGATACATGGTGGTAGTGTATGATTTTCCATGTAACTAATGACCTTGTTCCACTCCCTAATATGTTAAAACACCTCAATACGTGCTTATTGTCAAGTCTTCATATCTTCTTTCACTAGCAATTTGTAGGAGTTCTCATTTTAGTAAAATAAGATCCATGTGTTATTTCAATTCCTAAGCATTTAAGTTTTGTAAAAACTTCTCCCAACCTCATTATTACTCTATTAAGTATTTATTCATATGTCTCTTACTTGTGCTTTATTGCCCCAAAGATCAATAATGTTATGTCCACCAAAGTAATGATCTCAAAGGTTTAATAAACTAGTAATGCAAATTTGGTTATGCACGAGTAGCAGCTCAGGGGAGAACACCTAGCACTAATGCCAAACTCTTTGTATATGGGTGGAATTTTAGGAGAGAAAGTCTAGAATGGGCCGATCTTAATTTGTTAACATGGATGGAAAAACAGGGGTCTAAGCCTAGCATAGGTCGATCTCAATTTGTGTATTTACAACTGATCAACTTGTCAATTGTATCTCATGGCCTATAAATATTATAAATTAAGAGGGTAAAATGAAGAAAAAAATGTAATGTACATGATCCCACAAGTATATGTAAAGGTGGTCTATTAGCACTATCTATACACTTGCACCTGATTTCAATTGAACTCTTGTATTATGTATAGTTAATTATAGCCTTACATATTCAGTATATATTTTAGTACTGACGTCTCTCATAGGAGACCTGCATTTCATGCTACAAGCACAATGCTTCAGCTAATACAGCTAGGGCTGGGCATAAAATACCGAAAACCAAATTACCGAATCAAACTGAAAAATTTGGTAATTGGTATTCGGTATTTGGTATGGTATTTAGGAGTAAAATTATAATATTTCGGGATTCGGGACTGGCTTTGGTATAAGATATTAATACCATTTGGTATTTGGTATTTACCAAATATCGTATTTGATATATATATGGAAATGTGTGTGTGTGTCTAACCAACCCAATAGACAATAATATTAGTAATCCCAAAGAATCTCTTGGAACTTGGTAATATATTCGTAAAAAGCAACAAAAAAAATACTAAATAAGGTTTCTAATAAATATACTCTTTGAAGTTTAAACATACATTTGCACATCTCCAACTTTAATATGGTATTACCAAATACCGTACCAAATCAAATTTTAATTTACCTATTATCGAATTACCGAACCAATGTTTATAGGTATGGTATATGGTAATACGTTCAAATACCAATTATAAAATTACCGAACCCGAGTTTAAAAATACCAAACCAAATACCAAGTGCCCACCCCTAAATATAGCTCCCCAGTAGGGGCACAGGACATGCAGCAGCTTGGTGAGCTCCAGGTTGATTCGAGGCTTTCCAAGTCTGTTATATGTTTTGGAAACATTCGTCCTCGAATGTCTCTAGTTATACTAAGAACACAGAGAAAACTGAGTACACCTAGCTGAAGTAATTTGCTAAGCGGGCTCCATATCTTTGTAGACTCTTGAATACTTCGGAAATTGTAAGAACTCATGTAAGAATAGATACATAGCTGAACTTTAGATTAGAAGGGATGAATTAATAAAGAATAATACCTTCGTCTTGATCTAAACTCGCAGAGAAGAGGTGAGGGTACTTGGCTCACATGTCTACTTCTGCCTCCCAAGTAGCGCCCTCAACTGACTAGTTCCGCCACAAAACTTTGACCAAGGGAACCTATTTGTTCCTCAGTCTACGGATCTGGAAATCTAGGATCTCAATGGGAATCTTATCAAATGAAAGGCTATTCTGAATATTAGAACTCTTTGAAGGATCCACTACAATGGAATCACCAATATTCTTCTTAAGCATGGAGACATGAAAAATAGGATGAATAACTAACAATTCTGCAGGCAACTCAACTTCATAGGCTTCTTTCCCAATATGGCTCAAAACTCTATAAGGGCCAACATACCGGAGACTAAGCTTCCCTTTCCTTCCAAACCTCTTCACCTCTTTCATGGGTGAAATCTTCAAGTCCACCAAATCACCCACCTTAAACTCAAGATCCCTTCTCCTCACATCGATGTATGACTTTTGGCAACTCTGAGATGTCTTCAACCTTTCTCTAATCAACTTTGCCTTCTCTATATCCTCAAATACTGCATCAGGCCCAATTACAGCATCCTCACCTACTTCAAACCAACCTATGGGTGATCTACATCTTCTACCATACAATGCCTCAAATGGTGCCATCTTGATGCTAGCATGATAACTTTTGTTATAAGAAAACTCTATCAATAGAAAATGCTCATCCCAACTACCCTTGAAGTCAAGAGCACATGCTCTCAACATATCCTCCAAAATCTGGATGGTCCTCTCAGGTTGACCATCTTTCTGCGGATGAAAAGCAAAACTCAAGTGAACTTGGGTACCAAGACTCTTAAGAAAAGCTCTCCAAAACTGTAAAGTGAACTGAGTACCCCAATCTGAAATGATAGACAAAGGGACTCCATCCAACTTGACTAACTCTTGGATATATAGTCCAAGCATTATACTCAGTTGTATAAGATGTATGCACAGGCAAGAAATGCGCGGACTTAGTCACCCTGTCCACAACCTCCCAAATAGAATCATGATGATGATGCGAAAGAGGTAAACTAGTCACGAAATCCATATTCACCTCTTCCTACTTCCAAGTGGGTATACCAAACTCTTGCAACTTACCACCAGGTCTTTGGTGCTCTAACTTAATCTGTTGGCACGTTGCACACTTCACTACAAACTTAGCTATATCCTTCTTTATACAACTCCACCAATAGATTTCCCACAAGTCGCAGTACATCTTGGTAACGCTGAGATGAATAGAATACCGCGCGCCATGCACTTTAGCCAAAATCCTCTGCCTCAAATAATCAACACACAAAACACACAATCTACCCTACAATCTTAACACACTATCTCCCCTTTGGGAGAAAACCTCTACCTTTTAGTTTTTAACTGACTCCTTCAGTCTGACCAAGCTAGCATCTAAGTCTTGTTTCTCCTTCACTTATGAAACTAAGGAGGATTCGGAACTACTCTGAACCCAAACACTACCTTCAACAGAGTAAAGCAACCTAACACCCAGTCTAGCGAAACAATGAACTTCACAAGCCAACTCTTTCTTATCCTTCTCTACATGAGCCACACTACCCATAGACAACCTACTGAGGGAGTCTTCCACTATATTGGCCTTGCCCAGATGATATAACATACTCATATCATGATCATTTAGCAACTCTAACCACCTTCTCTATCTAAGATTCAACTCCCTCTAAGTAAACATGTACTGTAGGTTTTTGTGATTAGTAAACATGTCAACATGAACACCATACAGATAGTGTCTCCGGATTTCAAAGCAAAGACCACAGCAGCTAACTCAAGATCATGGGTTGGCTAATTCTTTTTATGCAGCTTTAAATGTCTAGAGGTATAGGATATAACCTTACCTCTCTGCATCAACACATAATCCAAACCATCTTTAGAGGCATCACAATACACTATAAAACCATTCATACCATCAGGAAAAGTCAACACAGTGGCTGAAGTAAGTCGAGTCTTCAACTCCTGAAAACTCTTCTCACAGAAATCTGACCAGTGGAAGTTAACTTTCTTTTGGGTCAACCGGGTCATGGGAGACACAATAGAAGAGAAACCTTTAACAAAATGGCGGTAATAGCCAGCTAGACCCAAGAAACTCCTAATTTCAGACGGAGAGATAGGTCTAGGCAAATATCTTATAGCTTCTATCTTTTGGGGATCGACCCTAATGCCTTCGGCTAAAATAATATGACTCAGAAAGGCTACTGATCTTAGCCAAAATTCACACTTGTTGAATTTGGCGAATAACTGATGATCTCTATGAGTTTGCAAGATAATTCTAAGATGGTTTGCATGGTCATTCTCAGTATGGGAGTACACAAGGATATCATCTATGAAAACAATAACAAGCATATCAAGATATTGCTTGAACACTCGATTCATGAGGTCCATAAAGGCTGCTGGAGAATTAGTTAGCTCGAAAGACATGACTAGAAACTCAAAGTGACCATAACGGGTTCTTACGATTGTCCTCAAGATGTCACACTCCGTTACTTTAAGCTGGTGATAGACGGATCTAAGGTCTATATTGGAAAAATAACTTATACCTTGCAACTGATCAAATAAGTCATCAATTCTCAGAAAAGGGTTTTTATTCTTAACTGTGACCTTGTTAAGCTAATGATAGTCAATGCACATACGCAAAGTACCATCTTTCTTTCGCATGAATAGGATGGGTGCGCCCCAAGGAGAGACACTGGGCCTTATGAAACCTTTATCTAAAATATCTTTGAGTTTCTCTTTCAACTCCTTAAGCTCTGCAGGTGCCATACGGTAGGGAGGAATATAAATAGGTTGAGTGTTGGGAAGAAGGTCAACCCCAAATTCTATCTCTCTATTAGGAGGTACCCCTGGGAGATCTTCCAAAAAAACATCAGGAAACTCATTAACAATGTTGACTGACTGAATAGTTAGAGCCTCGGACTTAGTGTCTTTAACTCTAACTAGGTGATAGATGCAACCTTTGGATATTAGATTTTTGGCTTTGAGATAGGAGATAAAATGACTCTTGGGAGATACTATACTCCCGGACTACTTAAAAACTGGTTCATCAGGAAACTAAAACTTAACCACATGGGTATGACAGTCTATAGATGTATAACAAGAGTGAAGCCAATCCATACCCAGAATAAGGTCAAAATCCACCATATCCAACACTATTAAATCAGCAAGCATGACTCTATGAAGAACAGTAACAGGACAGTTTCTATACACTTGCTTAGCAATAATTGACTGCCCTACTGGAGTAGAAACTAGAAAAGGCTTAGGAATCTTTTTGGGACTCATTTCAAAATTCACAGCAGCAAGTGGGGTCACATAAGAAAAACTTGACCCAAGGTCCAACAACACATAAACATCAAAGTGGAATATATGAAGCATACCAGTGACAACATCAGGAGAGTCCTCCTTCTTCTGATGAGATGGTAGAGCATAGAATCTATTTTGGCATTGACTGCCAGCATTGCTAGATGAAGCACCCTGAGCAGGGGCGGGACGGGATACAGAAGCTGGTGCACTAGTAGACTATGTCTGAGGTCGGGCATCTTTGTTCCCTTTCCTGGCATGCAGACACTCTCTAAGTCTGTCGCCCAACTTTCCACAACCAAAACAACCCCTCTGGTCTGCTAAGCACTCATCCCTACCACACTTTGTACATGGAGGATAGCGAGGTATGTTACTTATACTGTTCTGGGATCGAGACATAGAAGACCTGTTCCCTTGCTCCTGCCTACCTCTAGGTATGAGAGCACTAACAAATGAAGGCGCTGGTATGGATGAAAAGATCTAGAACTGTGGGCAGTTCCCTCCATGGGACCTAGCTTGACTATACTCATGTTGCTTGGATCTAGCCCTCTTGTTACCCATTACTTTATCTCTCTCCCCTATCTTGTTTACCTCTATTTTTTATGCATGTATCATTAATTTAGAAAGGTCTATATCCCTGTTTAGCATCACAGTTCTGTATTCTTTCAACACTGACCCAAACACCCCAGTCACAAACTTGCTTATACTAGCTTGGGTGTCAGCAATCAGATCAGGAGCATACTTGGCCAACTGATTGAACTTAAGGCAGTATTCCATAACAGTCATGGAACCCTATCTCAAGTTCATAAACTCTTCAATCTTTGCTTCCATCATCTCAAGCGGGAAGAACTTGTCCAAGAATGCATCTTGGAACACCTGCCAAGTCATAGGGGAAGCATCCTCACCTCTACCCTTCCTCCACACTACAACCTAGTCATAAGAAATGTCTTTCAACCCGTAAGATGCCAGCTCAACACTTTCTTCCTCAGAAACATGCATCACCTGTGTGATCTTCCTCACCTTCTCAATGTATAACTGTGGGTCCTTACCTGTCTTAGACCCATAAAACTCTGGCAAATTCATCGCATGAAATTATGAATCCTAGCAGCAGCTAAATCACCTCCCTGCTGATTTGGAACTATGGCCTGGTTATTGTCTTGAACATTGGTGGTGACTGTTTGGGCTAACGCGTGAAAGGACACCCGAAACTCAGCATGAGACAGTCTCATTCAAGGGATCAACAGGCTGAGGTTTCTCATTATTGTTTCTGCAGGAGTTCTCTCTTTGGGGAGGCATTTTCTAAAATAAGAGAGCAGGAATTATAAGATGAGATGGAGAACTGCGGGCACGATAGAATTTGAAAGAAAGAAACAACTTTTTCCTAAAATATCTTGTAGCCTCTTGCTCATATATATGGCGCGCTACACACCGATGATCAAGACTCTACTTAAGATGACTTGTCAGACTCCCTAGGAATCCTTAAACCAGGATTTGATACCAAGTTTGTAACGCCTCGAAATCTAATCTCGAGATGTCACACGGTGCTTAAGGCTAGAAGTAGCCCTAAGCTAACCCTTTGAGCCTGTTACTACTTCTAACACTTGTTTTAGGAAAAATAATCTAAAGAATGATGCCTTACTGTGTCAACTATAATCCAAAATAACTGGAAACAATGTCTAGTTAGCAAAAATACTGATAGTCTAGAACACAACTTCAACTGACAATCTAGTCTGACAAACCCTTTACTACTCAAACTGGAGAGCCATTGGGACAGACCCCCAACTGACTCGCAATGATCTAAAAGTAAAACTCAAAGCACTATGAAAGTGGGAAAAGCTGCAAATATAGGTCCTCAAACCATGAGTACTCACCAAGGACAAAGATGTAGATGAATGCTCAGAGATCACTGACACTACTGGGACTGTGCACCTGTGCTTACATTATGAGACAATGTTGCACACAGACATATATGTGGATCAGTACTTTGGGAATATACTGAGTATATGGGGGGTATGCATTTACATAAAAAAATATTAATACTCTTTAATAAAGTCATGCATGCAAATAGGAATGACTCACATAGCTTGAATAAGTCTAAAATATAAAACTCATGAATCATGAATAGTGAAGCATGTAACATAAATCTCGTGAGTCATTATACCTAACTTTAAAATCTATACTCTCCTCTTATTCTCAGTACTTGAAGGCTTAAGAAAGCTTTAAACAATACTTTCGAACTCATGCTTTTATCTTATGGAGAGTAAAAACTTCTTTCAAACTTAAGGACTCAGAACTTTTAGGAACTTTTAACACTTGGGAACTCTAGAACTCTTTTAGACTCGGGATACTTGGAACTTGGGAGTTTCTTCTAACTGGCATAAACCATGTGAGCTACATAGAATCCAACGTCTTTCCCACATTGGGGAGAGTTGTTCTATCCTTGCCATTGGAGTAGAACCTCATCTTTAGTAATCACTATCTTGGCCTTGGTCCCCATAAATCTTGAGCCTACGATGGTACGTAGTTCTGGGGTATGAAACCTTGGAATCATACCCAACTCGGTGCTAAATACTACTCCTATACTCAGCTAAGAACTCTTAGGAAATCCACCTCAAAATAACTCAAGGGTCTATAATGAAGACCAAGACATATTTCTATTTGCTTTAAATCATACTCAATCTGGATTTCAACTCTATTATAACCGAAAGGCCAAATCTTTCTCAATAATATCAAAGTACCCAATTCATGGGTGCTTATAGCACAAAATTACAAATCTCAAGTAAGGCTTAATGACCATAATCAAATCTCAAGTTAAGACTCATCAAAGTGAATAATAGATGTCATAAAGATTTATAAATCATATAGAAATCTAGAATTTTCAACATTTTTCCTTAAAGTCTCAACATACTCATGGTCTTCAATTTCTAGAACATTAGAACTATTAAAAATCTCAAGTAATAACAACATAGGGTATAAACCCATACTTTAATTTCATAAGAAAACATAGAAAATCATATATTCTCATAATTAAAACAACTTTTGGGCACAAGAACGAAAGAAATGTCCTTGTTCAAACCCAACATACCTTAGATTATGACTTGTGGATGGAGAAGCTTGCTTGAGACTCTTTTTTTGTACTTTGAGTAAGGATTCTTGAAACTTTTATCTTGGGAACCTCAACTCTTAACTCAATTTGTGAAAGCTATGGTGGATTCTTGGAGTTCTTGAAGAAAGGATTTGTTCTTGCTCTTGAGGGAGAAACCCTAGCTTTGGAGATAATGAAGTTATCAGATTCGATCTGGGTATATCAAGGTGTAACAAGGGTGGAAAAAGAACAAAAAGCCCTCTTTAAAAATGACTTAAAATCACTAAACAAAATATGCGACGTTGGGTGCGACGGTCCATCGAGGGCCCGGCGGTCCGTCAGTCTTGACCATCGCATCTGGGCCAAAACTCGATTCACTGTCTCATCCACGATGATGGGTGTGATGATCTGTCGAGGTCTTAATGTTCTGTTGACCTTACTGTCACACTTAACCAGAATGAGGTCTCACTGCCTCCTCTGTGACAGTTTGGGCGATGGTCCGTCGCAAGCTCGATGGTCCGTCGGCCCTCTCCGTCGCACCTGGGTGATTTTATTGCTTTATATCTTTCTCTACCGATGTCAGATTTCGACGAAATGGGTATCATTGGAAAGATAATTCAATTTCCCACACAATAAAAAATCATTTTTAGGAAAATTCAACAAGGTTTAAACACTTAATCACTTTGGAAGTCACTCCTTAATCTTTTAGGGCTGTAATTATACTTCACTTGACACTCTCTAAAGGCTTAGACTATGTGGGAACTTTGCGAGGTCTTACACTAACTCCTAATGTCTGAAAACTAAAAGGGACATAAATGAAAAATACTTGTAACTAGTCCTCGAATGATGAGGACTTACCAAAGTACTAATGTTAATGTATTAGGAGGTCGTACTATGCAGGATCCTAATGTTGAAAGTCAGAACCTATATAATAAGACAATATAGGACAAAGAAAAGTATGCAATCAGTACCTTAAATGTACTGAGCATGTGAGATATGCATTATACTATATATGTTGAACATGAGAGAATGAACTAAACATAGAGTGAGGAATGTAAACTAATACAATGAACAAGTAAAATAAACATGTAACATAAGATTAATTATAATAAAATACTGAGTAAACTGAATACAAGGATACTCTAAAGCCCTAAAGGGAGACTTGTTGGTGATGGTATATTTAAATTAGAAGTAATACTAAAGTAATAAGATGTATGGATCCATTCAGATAATCATAAATACAAAGTGCATAAATATTTTGATACAAATGAGATACTGTGACCTAGACTGAACTGAGGGTCATGCAAAAGTTGAAAGCTGAGACTGTGGGAGATACTATTAACTGATATATAACAATATAAGCTAAAAATTTAGTTTGATATATAATGCACATCAATGAGGTACCAATATACCATGCCAGGTTATAATGGTTGAGTTGATCTGATATGGTATAAGTAAATCTATGGTAGCACGTAGTTTTGTGACAAAGGGACTTCTACTAAAGGTCTCAGCCTAGCGAGCGAGTAAGCCTTCATCCCCTTATACATTTGATGCTAAATACTAATCCCAATTGAACATAATTGATAGCTCGATGAGATGACATATTTTTACGTCAACCTGAGATGGCATATATGAATGTCAATTGGTACATAACCATGGATTCAATTCCTGACTACTGTACTACTTGTGAACTCAATTTTTATAAGAAAATTGATCCACAATCATTAATGGCTTTTCATATACCATAAAAATAAGGAACTTACTTTTGTGAAAAAGTGTTCAAGAGCATTAATGGAATACCTGGATGTCATACATCTAATGTATCATATTGTTATGAGTTGACACTCCTGATTATGATTAGAAAACCCATATATAGATAAATTATGTATTTCTGAATTTTCTAAATAGTATGACTTGTAAATCCATGGGAGACATGAGATAGTTAGAGTAAATGCATAAAGGAACCCTATGAGGATTAACATTTGAAAGAAAATTATAAAACTAGACCTGAGCCCTGAATTTTGACTCATGAAACTAATAATAGTCTAATAGGGTGAATTTATTTGAAAACACCATTTAGATAAAGTTTATCTTAAAACACTCTGTATATCAATAACACTGAAAGTGGGGATAAACTGAGAATGAGTAATAGAACCTCTATAAAAGAAATGAATGTTTAATTAATGATGCATGGGATCCTAGGTCATTGGGTGTTCATAATCCACCATCTTTGAAGAATGCAACTATTTATGACAACTTCTATGATATGAATGAAATATGAAATTACATAAATACAAGTCCAAAAATCATGAAATATCATTATACTTAGAGTTCATTGACATGATACCATCAACGTACTAAATTTCATGGAGAAATATGTGTTTATAGATTACTAGTTATGGGGAACTAAAGTACAAGAAGAACCATAGTTGTAATGAAAACCCTAATTTTGAAATCATGAATTACCCGAGAAACTGAATGTATTTTGACACTCAATGGGTGAAAGGATACCCACTAATGAAATACCACATATCTAAATATAGAACCCTTGAAGTATTTATTTAAACTGGGGCCTGAAATTAGAACCCCTTACTTCTTGCTTATTGGGAGAAAATTGCCTCTTTTCTTGTTTTTGACTAAGTGTCAGATGTTTTTGAGTGAATAAAAGTCTTAGGTTAATATTAAAATTAATAACCAGTCATGGAATATCTTAAATAAAGTAATTTTGGTGTTAAAAGAGTGGTAAAAGACCAAACAACCCTTTTAAAATCATTTGGAAAATTGTTAGAATCAATGGCGACGACTCTCGTGATGACTCATAGGGTCTTGCTATGTGTCATTATCTGAGTTGTCACCTGCAACCATGACTTATAGGTTCTATCCATACATCATAGTCAGTGTTGTCACCTAGTTATTGATTTTGTTTTAACAATGCCTTGACCACGATTTACTTGAGGACTCTTTGGGTTTCTTGATGACTCGTCGCGTCTGAATCATTGTCACTAACAACTTTGACAGTGCTTTAGTAAAATGACAATAACCTTTTACTCCAATCTTAGATTAAGGTAAAAATGGATGTGTTAGAAAGATAAATCAAATATCTATCATTTGGTTAGTCTTGATATAAAACATACTTCATTATTAGGAGTTATGCTCGGGTGAAGTTGACTATACTAAGAATCTTCACAAGAAATCAATCGATAAGGGATGTTTTAACTCGACTGTGGGAGAGAAGTTACTTGAGGCCTTAATACTTGTATAAATCAATTCTCATACTAACAACACATGAATTTGGTTGTACAAGTACCTTACCAATGCCTTGACCACGAGTTACCTGATGACTCTTTGGGTCTCTTGATGACTCATCTCATCTGAGTCATTGTCACTGACAACTTTGACAGTGCTTTAGTAAAATGACAATAACCTTTTACACCAATATTAGATTAAGGTAAAAATGGATGTATTAGAAAGATAATTCAAATATCTATCGTTTGGTTAATCTTGATATAAAAAATACTTCATAATTTAGGCATTATGCTCGGGTGAATTTGACTAAACCAAGAATCTTCACAAAAAAACAATCGATAAGGGATGTTTTAACTCGATTATGGGCTAGGAGTTACTTGAGGCCTTAAAATTAATCCTCATACTAACAAAACATGAAGTTGGTTGTACAAGTACTTTAATGATGATTCTAATCTTAGCTTGGATTTCTGGGGTGTTATAATATCTCCTCCTTGGCATCATTCTTCCTCGAATAAACACTACTAAGCTGAGAGAACAAGGAAAGAGCTACAATCCCTACACTGATTTGGTTGGAGATGAATACTCATATGATAATTTATTCTTTATTGAAACATGGAATGAACTAGACTTATGAATGCATTCTATGACATGGTTGTTACTAAGGACGTGAGAATACAGAAATAATAAGGTGGAAAATGTTACCTTGAACTGACTTTAGGCTGAGAATAAGACTCAACTATATTTAGATACATTACGAATGTACAAAAAGGCTCGTAGGTAATAAGAATAGACATGGAATTAGGAGAGTGCAACTAGAATGAAAAAGAGGAAGTCACAAGTATTAATCGCTTGAACTCAGAACTGAACCATTGGCTATACGGACTTATCCATACTGAGAATATAGAACTTACTGAAATATGCATGACTGAAATATATGCATATAACTATGAGGCAATAGATATTGATATTAGATTTTTGATAGTCATTGATAAATGAACTTTGTTTCTTCCAATGCCTTTTCTTAGGAATTTTAGTTACATATAGGAAAGAAATCACGAGTAGGTTTGAACATTACATCTGACTAGAGAAATTTGGTCTCTATACCCACTAGGGTCAAACTTTACATCACCAAATTTGAGTTTGAACTTGGGGTTTACTATCCACCCAACGCCAAAATCTATAAGTTATATTCCTGAAACATCTAACCCAAGCCTATCGATTAGTTGTCACCAATCCTACAACTATGGTATACTAAAGCTATAAAGACTTTTCTAGGAAGATCTAAGGTGAGTGGGATGCAACAGAATCATAATTCAAAAATTCTTGTCACCTTTGACACTCAACTAGGGTCTAAGGAGTACCATATAGTATGAATGATCTTGTTCAAAAAGTTTGGTCTGAGAATATACCTGATGTATGGTGACTTCATTAATCATCAAGAATGTATTATGAGTACGTGATACTAAGCGTTCTGAGAAGTCATAGGTGCATAAGTCCTAAGTTGCATGGTGTGAGACTGACATTCATGGGCTCACGGAGCATGATTTGAATTTTTAGGTGAGATTGTTATTCGTTATACTAAGGACTGAGAATAGACATACATTTGAATAAAGGCGTACATTAGGATGGTGCAAGGTAGGAGTAAGTATTGTAATGACATAACCATACTGAATAGGTTAGGATAAGAATGGGTCTCTACCTCCAACTATCTCTGTTCAAGAATCCACTAACCTTACTACTTAAATCTCTAAACCTGAATGGTTCTATATTCTAGCATCCCCACCTTATATCAAGGTCACCATACTACAGCCTCAAGTTTTTTTCTCACTGCTATCTAACTAAACTCACTCAAATGATTAAGAGATACCTCTTTACGATATATTTTGATTATGAACTTTCCCATATCAACTAAGGATATCTCTCTTTCTATTGTTCACCTTACTACTACTCTGTTCTATTATAATTTGTTCTAAACTAAAAGTCTTTACCATTTTAGAAGTCTAAGGGCCTAAGGACTATGAATTCATGAAGGAGAATATCTGGAAACCTACTCGACTCAACCTTAGGTGAACCATTCTGATTCGAATGGCTAGAATATGAATGGGATTGAGTTAAGTGTTGACCACAACCTGTGAAAGGTGGGGTCCCCTTCTAATTTGGGTGACCTGGAGCTGTGGTTGAGTAAGCAGGCTGAGCCTGCTGGAAAATCTCCCTTCCTTTGCCAATGCTAATGGATAACCTCTCAACTTATGTCCTAGCATTTTACATACAAATCAACCTTCAAGCCCTACTATACATTCTATTAGATAGAGATTGACATAATTATTATAAGTGGGGTGGGTTTTTTCGGAGTTTTTTCTTTACAATATTTTTTTGAGGATGACACTCAGATGCTCTCCCTTTTTGATAATAATGAAGATAGGGCCTAGAGATGAAGTACTAGATTATGTTGTCCATGATGAACTTTGAGAAAAAGAAGATCGGTTATCACTAGAGATCTTCTGGCAATTAGAGTTATTATTCTGTAGTATGATCCTTCTTCTCTCTCTTATTCTTTTATTACCAATAGAATTTGCAAAGACTGCTACCTCCTGATTCAATTGAGCAGTTATATCTCGAGCAAATAATTAGATGGTATCATGAAACTCAACACTAAAAATATCAACACTTGCAAACTAATCGATTTATGAGGAAGGGTTACTATTTGATCCTTTCTTTTACTGAATAAGTATTGTTAAACTTCATCGCACTATATAATCATGAAAAAAGTGAAATTTTCTTAAAATACTTCATAGCCTTTCATTCATAAATATGGTGTGCCTTACACCCATTTATAAGACTCTACATAATACAACTTTTAGACAACCTAGGATATTTTAAACCTGATGTACTCTGATACAAAGTTTTTCACAACCAGAGACTACCTCTAGTCATAACATAATGCTTAGAGTAACAAGTGACCCCAAGCTAACCCATTGTCTGGCATGACACTAAGAATACTAAAATAACTAAAAAAATAATGTGCAAAAACTGAACTTAATGATGAAATAGTAATCAAACCAGCAACAATATCTAACTCATAAAACTAATAATAGTCTAATAGGATGAATTTATCTGAAAACACCATTTAGAATATACTTTATCTAAAAACACGTTGCAAGTCAGTAATACTAAAAGTAGGGATAAACTGAGACTGAGTAACAGAACCTCTATCCGAAAGTATTCTAAAACATGTAAACATAAAGGAATGAGTGTTTAATTAACAATTCATGGTATTCATGTGTTCATAACCCATCATATCTAAAGAATGTAACTATTTATAGCAGCTTCTATGATATGATGAAATATGGAATTAGATAATACAAGCCCAAAAATCAGGGATTAACCTTATACTTAGGGTTTATGTACATGATACTATCAACATATTGAATTTCATGGTGAAACATATATTTATAGTTTACAAGTTATGGGGAACTGAAGTACAAGAAGAATAATAGTTGTAATGAAAATCCTAATTTTGTGATCATGAATTAATTGAGGAATTGAATTTATTTTGAGACTCAATGGGTGAAATCATACCCACTGCTGAAGTTCCACATACGTAAAATGGAACCCTTAATGAATTTCTTAAAATTGGGGCCTAAAAGCGAATAACCCAACTTCTTGCTATTTGGGAGCAATTCACCTCTTTTTTGTTTCTGATTAAGTGTCAAATTTTTTGAGTAAGTGAAAAGCTTAGAATAATATTAAACTTAATTACCAGCCTCGTAATTGATCAAAGGACATAGATTTGGTGTTAAAAGAGTGTGAAACTACCAAACAACCCTTTTTAAATTGTGAAAAATTATTAGAATCAGTGGCGACTACTCATATGACGACTCATAAGGTCTAGCCACAAATCATGGGTTGATTCATTGCCTAGGAATATATTTTGACTTCCCACTGCCTTGAACAAGTGTCACTTTATGACTTATTAGATTTCCAGATGACTCATTGGGTCCCCTAACAATTCGTCGTGTCTGAGTCATCGTCACTGACAACTTTTATAAAGATTCAGTAAAATAATCATCTTTTTACTCTAATATCAGAGTAAGGAGAAAATAAATGTGTTGGAATAATTTAGCGGGTCTTTAGATCAAAACTACTTCAGAATGTAGGATTTATACTCTTTTGAACTTGGCTAGCATAACTCTTCACAAGAAATTAATTAATAAGGGAGGTTTTAACTTAGCTATGTGCTAGGAGTTTCTTGAGGAATTAATACTTGTATGAATCACTTCTTATACTAGCAAAACATGAATTTTTGTTCTACAAGTACTTGAAGCATGTTCTAATCTTAACTCAGATTTTTGGGGTGTTACAATTTAGTCGTGGTGGTGTTTGTTTATAATAAAAGCTATCATTCAAGTATTGAGATAGAACCATTTTAAGCATTATATGGTAGGAATTTTAATCTATAGTGGGTTAGTTTTGGACTTTCAAGGTTAGACTCCATGGTAACAACTTATTTTATGAGTCTTTGGACAGGGTTTGGGTGATTCAGGTTAGGCTACGGCTAGCTCAGAGTAGGCAGAAGAGTTATGTTGATTGCAGGCTTTATGCATTGAATTTTAGTATTAGTGATTGTATTATCTTTTAAGTATCACCCATGAAGGACATGATGAGGTTTAGGAAGAAGAAAAGCCCAGCCCCTGGTAAATCGGGCCATTTGAGATGCTTCGAATAGTTGGGGAAGTAGCTTATGAGTTGTCCTTGCCCCTAAACTTTTCAACTATCCATTATTTTCCATCTATATATGTTGCACTTATATATATTGGATGAGTCTCATATGCTTCATTTGGATTCAATTTAGTTTGATGAGAGGTTGACTGTTATGGATGAGCCTGTTGCTATTTAAGCCACAAATGTTAGATGGTTGCATTCTAGAGATATTCTAGTGGCTAAGATTCAGTGAAGACATCTTCCAGTTGAGGAGGATACCTGGAATATTGAGAGTAAGATGTGGGTCTAGTATCCCTACTTGTTCGAGCCTCTAGGTACATCTTGATCTTTACTTCTGTAGATAAAGTCCTTTTAGTTATAAATATTGTAATGATCATTTGGATTATTTTGAAGTGTTTTCATGCTTTTTCTGTATTTAGAGCTTTCCTATACCTGCCTTAATTCACTTATGACTTTTTGGGATTGATAGTTTGGTTAACTAGTAGTTTATTTATTTTTATAGCCAATTTCTTATTTTGGATCTTTTACTATTAAGGAAAGGGTATCAAGCTTGAAGTTTAGGTAAAGGTTACTGGATGCTAGTTTTATCAATTCCATTATCTCCAAAATATTGATTTTAGGCTAGAGAGATCCTAGGTTCAGGTCCTGAGGCTTCTGAACTAATTTTAAGATATTGGGTTGATTTTGGTTAAAATGACCCTGTAGATGTGAGGACTACTTTTGATCGAAACCACCTCAGATGAAAATTTCAATGGCAACATTGAGTTCAAAAGGCTAAATTTAGTAGGGTAACATAGTTCGTTTACATTTATGGAATTTTGGATGAATCCCAAGGGCTCGATCAGAAACTTAGCAACTAGCCAAGTTTGCTAATGCTGGAGCATCTGGTACAATCCAAAAATAGCCTTAGAGATCACAAGGCCTTGTCTACATTTACAAATGACCAGGATCCTTGGCCTCTTCAATTGTGATCCGACCTTCACGTTCGTGAAGGGTTAGCTAGTTGATTGGTCCAAACCTCTTTTTTACAATCGTGGTGGATCGACTATATTCATGGAGGCCTATCTGAATTGATTATTATGGTTGTGACATAGGTCCCCCATTCGCAATAAAGGACCTCTAGGATTACTTAATGCTGGTTTCCTCAATTTTTAGCTATTTTCTTAAGTCCACACAATGTTAAAACCCTAGGAAGCATATAAATCAAGGGAGATTTATTATTGGGTGTTGGGAGTGAGTTGAAGAATCCATTTTGATCATTTCCTCATCTTTATTCCCATAAGTTTAATTTCTAATTTAATTCTCCAATTTTACTTTAAATCCCTAGTTTACTTTTGGGGTTGTTTTGTCAATTTATGCTCGAATTCCACCTATATTTAGGTAAATAATCCTTGATCTTAGAGGGTCGTATTGAGGGTTTCAATTTTGTGATTCTACAAGCAATCCCTACGAGAGATTTTTCATTTGATTTTTGACGTAAAGTGATTATATGGAATATGGGTGTTGGTGTTCTCATATTTATGCATAGATTATTATTATTTTGATATCATGCCCAATGTTTAAAGGCTTCTTGGAAGGGAAATGCGTTATAGTAAAGGACTTGGCGAGCTTTTAGTGGTGTATAGGTAGGTTGGGCTTACCATTTCATCTAGACTAAAAAAGAGGCATGGTTGTCGCTTAAGCGGCCTAGCATCGCCCAACAAGTATCTCTTACGCGATACCTTTGGCGCTTAAGCAATGGCCGCTTAAGCAGCATCTGGGCTGACTCCAGATATTGCTAAAATAATACTATGTCGCATAAGCGGCCCAGTGTCTACTTATGTGACACCTGTGGACCTAGGAAGGGTATAAATACCCTACTTAGCCCAATTTTCCCCATATTTCATCCATTCCCAAGAATATTAAACCTTAAAAAGTGAGAAAACTTGGGAGAATCATTTATGGGTGATTTTAGAGCTTGGGTAAAGTTAATATATAGGTTTCTTCTTCGAATTTGTGGTAAGTTTCCATTATTTTCATTGTTAATTTCTCCATATTTTTCTAAAATCTTGGTGGCTTGATTGTGGCATCATTAGAGATAAAAATTCACCCACTTTTGAGGATGAATATTCCTTAAGCATAGAGGGACGTTTTGTTGGCTTCGAAAGTGTGATTCCATAAATAGGCTCCACATGAGATTTTTATGTAAGCCAAGACTTTTGTTAGATTTTGTAGACTTATTTACGCATGTTGAACACCCTATTTATTGATTCTTTTTGGACTTTGAGAAGATTAAATGTGAAGTGATTATGGTAGTTTGGTAATTAGGAGTTGGTGCTAATTCAGATAAAATCCGATCTATTTATATGGTTCATTGGTAGGGACTATGGATATGGTTTATTGGTATGGTCTATGGATATGGTCTATTTATATGAGTTTCAGTTCAAGTCCGACAATTAATGATCCTATAAATAATATGAGTTTTTGTTCAAGTCCAGTAATTGATGATGATACTATGAGTTTTGATTTGAATCCGACAAATGATGTTATGATACTATTGAGGATGATATGATGATGACGATATGAGTTCTGGTTTGAGTCCGGCACTGGAAGTTAATTATGATATGATAAGGTTCGGATGGATTCATGGTTATGGCATGATATTTGGTAATTTATGGTTATTCAGTTATTCACTTTCCTTTGATTGTACCCTCCAGGATTGTGGACGCCTACATTGGGTTATTTATTTTTCCGCACTTACTGGCTTATGGGGGCCATTTTTTTAGTTATATTTGTGTGATCTTTATGTTAATATTTTGGTTTTAGCTATTTATTTATTTACAATAGTGTTGGAGATTATTTCCAAGCTTTCACCTTTTACCCTGACTTAGCTTATTTTATCTTGTATTTTATCATATTTATATCATGATTTAGATCAGTCGACTAATGATGCCTACTGAGTACCCATGATTTTTGTACTTATATTACACTTTTGTACTTATTTTGGTGCGAGTCTGAGTACTAGTGGTCGTTACTAATTCGATGATCGTGCTAAGTCGAAGTTTTCCTTTTTCCTTTTATTTATCTATGTGTAGTCTTTTATTTTATTAGATAGATTGTATTGGACTATTCAGTACTTATGATTCATTTATAGTAGCTTTTGTACTGATATCACTGAGTCTTGGGATTATTGTTGATCTTTTATCTATCTATTAGGTTATTATGAATGTTTTATTGCTAATTTAAGTATTTAGTTGTTGATTTCTGGCTTTTAGGCCATTTTCTCACCAAATTAGTCCATTGCGTGTAGATTCGGGCTATGATTTGGCTTGCCTACTGGCGGGATAAAGTACATGACTTGTAAATCAGGTCGTGACATCAAGTCCACTACAACTACCAATAAGACTCCACTATAAAATACCTTCCCTTGTCCAATTCTTCTAAGTGGGTAAAAAATGTAAACCTCTTCTTTTATTAACCTTAACCCAAACCTCTCATGGAGTCCTCCCAACAAATGAAGAATAGCATTATCATAGGTCCAATTTCACAAGTAGTATGCAATACACCAGTCATCACATAGCCCAGTTCACGTAAGGAACCAATATACCAAATAAACAAAAACCCTAATCCGCTCAAGGAATCCATATAACACAATGTGGGTTAAATAGGCAACTAACCTAGTTCGCTCAAGGAACCCATATAACACAGCAATGACAAATACCATGCATCTCGATTTACCTAAAGAAACTACCTTTAGTAACTAGAACATAACTCGATTCACTTAGAAAACCCAGATATAATGCCAATAATTCAGCCCAGTTCACTTAGGGAACCCATACAAACAAGAAACACATAATCCATAGTTTATTCAAGGATCTGTCACACATACATGCACCTTTTAAATACATGTTAAGGACCTTATGAGTGCACCCACTAGTCATGACTTAAAGAAAATGAACTCTTCTCCGTGTACCAACATACCAGGCATAAATGCCTACCAACCAGGGGAGGACCCATATGGGTCCCAGGGTGTTCATCCAAATTTCCTCACTCAAAAAATAAAATTGTACATATGGGGTTAAATTTGCAGTTTATGTATATATATTATATATTTAACCCCCTTTAAAACAACACTAGTGTGTAGTGCAGTGATTAAGGGTGTTCAAAATTCTCCATCATGTTCAAGATCGAGCCTCATTGGATGGTATTGTGCTTGTCTTTTTAACTTGAGACCCTTTTTACCTTTTTTTCTTTTTAAACTAGTGAAAATAGCTGCACTTCGCATGGTCATGAAATTACTTGTGCTTTATACAATAATGGAACACTTCATTAAATTTATGACTTAATTTTTTTAACATATAATTAAATTTAAAAATTAAACACATTTAAAATCTTTTTTTACATGAAAACATTAAGGAGTTTCCATGTAAAATGATGTATAATTTTTTTAGGTAGTTAAACACAATAATTAGTGTTCCTTAAATTTCAACTTACACTATTTATTCAAGGAGGAAGTTACCATAGAGATGGGCGAGAAGGAAGAGCCTCATGCTCATTAATTTTTTTTTATGATATTTAAAATCTTTTTAAATTTTCTTTCATAAGATAAAATACACATATATTTTTAATAGTGAAAATAGATCTTAAATATTCAAATTCTTTTAGCAATAACAAAAATTCAATGAGTACAGTTTTGTCGAATGTCATAATTTAGATTGAAATTTGATAGTAGTCTTAATCAAAGCAATGAACCAATAACTAAAAATAAAATTAAAAAACTTGATACTATCAATTCAACCTTTGCAATTCTAAAGGGGGGAAAGATTATGAAGAAAAAGACAACTCATATTATCGTTTCTTATTATTTTAATTCAACATTTGCAACATTAATGGATCATTATTGTTTTACTTTATTCTATAGTTGTAACTTATATTTTTATTTGTTCATTTATCATAACAGTTATGTAACTTAAATGTTCATTAGCTGAATTATCCGAAGTCATAATGGTTACAATACTCTTTGCTTAATTGCATGTGTTAAACTTGTGTATTTTTTAATTCAATTAATTAGTAGATTATTACATTATTATAATTTAGTAAAATGAAAAAAAACATCTAAAAATAAAAAAGTTTTAAAAGCCTAGATCTTAAAAAAAATAAATCAAAAAAAATATAAAATTAAACCCGTTTGCCACAAATTCATAATACCAATTGGTAAGAATTTTTGCTTCCTCTTTCTCTTTCTTTTACCTCAATACATGATGGTAGAAATTATTGTTAAAATAATTATTATGATGACCATGAAAAATTATTATTAAAGGAATAATAAAGGAAAGAGAAAATGATGAGGTGTAAATAAAAGAATTACCAAAATAATTTTTGAAATTTGTTATGAAGCACAAAACAAATAGAATAAAATTTCACAAGATGAAAAATTATTTTACAAAAAAAAAAGAAGAAAAAAAAACAAAAAATATAATTTTTTATCATACATACACCATCTTTTAATAGACCACAATTATATATAAATATACAAAGAACTGATCTTATATGGACGGAAAAAGTGATTTAATGAAACTTTATCACTTGATAATTTTAATTTAATCTATTGTGACAAACTATTGCTTCAGAAACATAATTTCAAGGCACTATGCATGTGGCTATATTATTTTTGATTCCTTGAAAGCTTAAACTCCCCCACCCCCGCCTCCAAAAAAAAATAAAATGTGGCAACACATAGGTAAAGTGGAATCTCTTTTTAATTAATTGCAGAGAATTCAAACAGAAAATAGATACATTAATATTCGGTATATGGCTATCATGCAAAACATCAAAAACAATCTCTGTATAATTCCTTGATGTATTTATGCGTTCTTCTTCGTCTCGATGAACTTATGCGGAGTTAATTTGATCATTTTTTCTTTGAGAATTTTATACCGTCATCAAACTTTCTTCTTCATCTTGGTGAATTTGTGTTTGGTTCTTATGACACAACAAGAAATTTTGAATAATATATTTATGATCTTCATCATAGTAGCCATATATTGCCAAGTCATGTTTTCAATGTCCCCTCTTTTAATTATTGAACACATGATTGATGGAAATAGTGAAAAAAGGTTTGAAAAGGAGAAAAGATATATACTAAAAAGAAAAGAAGGAGAAATTAAATAAGCATCCAACAATTCTATAAATTTTTGTTATTTATAGATTGATCAAGTCATAAGAGTAGGTAGAGGGAAGTTAAGAAGCCAAGTCATTAAGTAGAGAATAAATAGATGAAGGTTTTCTTATAACTCATGAGATATAATTAGATATAGTAAATGTGATAGAATATTTTTAATTAATAAAAAAATTGATTAATGAAAAGAATGAAGAAAAAATTGAAAGAAAAAATATAAATATGAATGGAGGTCATAGAGAGGTGCCACATCACCTTATTTATGACTCCTTTTAAATATATATATATATATATATATATATATATATATAGTAATAATTTAATCTATAAATTAATTTTAAAATAAATATTATTATATATTTAATAAAAATATTTAATTTAGATAAAAATTAATTAACTTAAGCTCGCTCATATAATGTCCGACTCGTTTATATCAAATTCGATCCGTTAATTTGCCAACGCTTGTAGCATGCTTACTTTTTTTCAAACCCCCTGGATAAAACTCTGGATCTGCTACTGCTGTCAACCTCATATCAATCAATCCCGTGGAGATGTGTAAATATCGGTGCAATATTTTATAATGACAGATATCACAAAAATACAACCACGATGATTGCATAAACAACACTTGTAAAGACTAATAAGCTTTAATATACTTCATTTCATGTGATTAACACTTAGGATATCAAACAGTCATTCACTTTCCTTGAACATGCATTGTACAAGCAATACTAAGAAGTGGTTGTCATTCACACATCACACAAATAAGGTTTCAACTATATTAAAAACCATTGTCTATGGTTTACGCATATGACCTGTGGGTAAGGGTGGGCGTTCGGTCGGTTCGATCTGATTGTTTAATATCGGTTCGGTTTATCGGTTTTTGGATTGACAAAAATGACATCCATAACCAAACCGAAATAAATTCGATTTGGTTCGGTTTTTACAAATTCGGTTCGGTTATTTTGAATTTTTATTTTGGTTTGAAATATTAAAGTAGGTAGCCTCTCTTTTTCATAACTGAGCATTTAAAATTGATGGATTTTTTTAGAAAAATATTTTTTTCAAACTTGTTTTTCATTCCCAAATATAAATAATTATAAATAACTCAACATGGATGAAACGAAATGAAATGATCATAAGCTTAACATAATGCATAACGTCATTAATCATTACATATAATATAACCTTGCATAAATAGTCTACAAAACAACACAAAACTCGTAAAAATAGTCCATGAAACAACATACTTTCTGCATAAATAGTCCATAAAATAGTCCAAAATCACCAAAATAGTCCATAAAATATTTGAGTCACTAAAACAATCCATAAACAGCCTGCGGCGTATGCAAATTTGCTGTTAAATGTTAATTGTGAATGTGAATTACTAAATATTATATATATATATATATATATATATATATATATATATATATAAATATATATATTATATATATATAATAAAATATATATATTATTTATTTATAAAATTTCAGTTTTTCGGTTTAAATCAAAAAAAAAAATTAAATCGAAAACCGAACCGAAAAACTGAAATTCTAAAATTACAAACCGAATTTGATCCGAAAAAACTAAAAAACCGAAACCAAAATTAAATTTCGATTTGATTTTTTCGGTTTAAACCAAAATATTCCCACCCCTACCTGTGGATTATGACCCACCCCAACCATTTATCCTATACCATTTATACATTACAAATTTTCTATTTCTCGGGTACCACCGTAGATTCTTCTGAATCCATGAATGCCAACCACCCTTAACAAAAAGCATTTAATTAAGCTAATCAAAATTTTAGTACTACCATGTCATTAAACAGAAAAGGATGAACAACAATCGGGTAACACATAATTCCACGAACAATAGCAAGATCGTAATATAATAGTAAATCCCCACTCAATTAATTAATATTTTAACCATTTCATCCATTCAAACACCGTGTCCAAAGGCCTAAGAATGTAATGTCCCATCAATTTACGTTATGCTTATACTTCTAACTCAGGTCTAAACTACCCAGATAATCTAGCCTAGCTGGATGTCAAGCAGTTGTTACGGAGGTATGAACAGGACTTGTTAACTCTGTGAAGGTGAATGTTGATGAGAGATCTATGAAAAAATCATAAATTTTACCACATTAATGCAAAATTCCTCCTTTTCATTGCTCCTAAGTCATGAGATAACTCTAGGAGGGTTTTTGAATGAAACTCGTCCTTTTTACATCTAGAAAGGAGAAAAGAGAATATAAAAATTATGTTTGGAGTTTCTGGTTCCGTCACCCGCCTATAGAGGCCAGTAGGCTGCTATGGGGACGTTGCTATAGCGAAAACCTTTATGCTATAGTGGGATGACATTAGCCCGACCCAAAATTTTAGTTGCGTCTTCCCATACTAATTTGATATCGTATTTTCAATTTTTTATATAATCCATATCTGTAACGAGGTATCTTTTAATAATAATGGAACACGTCATTAATTACAAGAAGTGAAAAAGTAAATAAAGATAATAGGACAGATTCGTTATCTAAACTAAAGGTAAGCTATAAGTAATACTAAATCAAAAGTTATACTTCCTCCGTTTCAAAAAGAATGAAATACTTTGACTTGACACAAAGTTTAAGAAAATAAAGAAGATTTTTAAATTAAGTGGTCTCAAATTAAAGTTGTGTCAAATGTACCAAAATGTTCTTTAATCTTGTGATCCTAAATATGTCATGTGGAAAATTGAAATTAACGTATTACTAAAAAAGAAAAGGAGTTATTCTTTTTTAAACGGTTTAAAAAAAAAGTAGGTCATTATTTTTTAAACGGATGGAGTACTATACATAGTGATAAAATGCATAAAAGATATTAATTATGTTTAAAAAAAAAAAAGCTATTATCTTCTTCGTTAGCTCCAAAGAAAGAATTCTTTGAAATCTAACAACATTTTCATACTTTTTATAACAAAATTATTATTTTCTCTTTCTAAAATATCTTTTATATTTTATTTTCGTGAAAAATTTTATTATTATTTTTCAAGAAGCTATAATCTTTCTAATATTTGTTATCGAGAGTTTCTCTAGGAAAAATAATGTTAATCTGTAGAAGTACCTGAGAAATCCCATTTTGCCAACGAAATTATAATCTGTGTAACTTCAATTAGATTAATATATGTAGGATTGCAGAAAGGGATGAATTTAATAAGAATACAACATTTTTTCTCACATGATGCATGAGAATTATCATGAACTACTATTAAATAAAAGAAGAAATAAAAACTCTGTGTCGGAAGTAAAGAAAAAAAGATTAGAGAAAATCTCCACCAAAAAAAAAAATGCTTGCTATGTAGAAATTAAAAAATTTAGAAAAAGAAAATAATAATAGTTAAGTGAAGTATAAAGTATGGTGTTAGATTTCATGAAGTTCTTTCTTTGGAGCTAATTAACAAAGAAGACAACAATGGTGAAATTGTTGATCACATAGGGCCAAAGTTAAATTTAACAGTTTTGTTGGTCAAATCTGTAAGGTTTAGGATAAAACATCAAAATGAACACCTTTTGTATACATCAAGGACCATTTCAATAGAGTAGATATATTAAGGACGAAAATAAAGCAACTACCTTACCTTTTTGATCATTTCCTCAAAGCCGCCACATCCAAAACATCTTAGTTTACAACCATGAGCTGGATCATTCAGTTCCACAAAAATCCAAATGAGAAATAAAAAAATAAATAAGTACAACTTTGAGCCTTGCTAATTGACTAGTTACATGAGAAAATTGAAGAATAGGTGTCTTTTAAATTTTGAATGAAGGATTGGTGACATTGACCAACAGATAGGGTCAAACATTATTAGAAAACTTGATCATGTTAATTGTGGACTTGATTAATATTTTCAAAACTTTCTAATCTTTTTAAAAATACAAATCAACCCAACCCACACTCTCTTCAATCCAAATCAACAACTCTCTCTCGATAGCTTCTCTCAACTCTCTCCCAACCAACAGTTCTGCAAAATTTCTCCCTTCAACCCCTGACGATAAATAGTTAGCTTTCGAGTTCCCCTCTTCAATTCAATCAACCTGTCTCTCATCCCTTTCTCGACAGCTTCTCTCAACTCTCTCCCAACCAACTGTTCTGTAAATTTCTCATTTCAATCCTCGGCGACTTCAACATCCGACTACAAATAGTTGAGCTTCGAGTTCCTTTTCGACTTCAATCGACGTGACAACCTTTCTCTCCGGCCACAACAGCTTCGAATTCTTCATCGGTCATTTTCTTCTTTCACAGGTAAAATTTTATGGCCTTTTTAGTTTGGAAGAAAACGAGGAACTTGAGCCAACTTCTCTTATAGTATTGGTTAACAATTTCAATATTTGTTGCACTAATTTAAAATGCGGTCTGAATAAAACCCTAATTTATGGCATTTCTTCTCTTCTCTTTTCGAAGTGAATTATGATATTTTGTTGTTTGTTGCATTTTTTTGAAGTTTGATTTTTATTGTTTATGTTTATAAAAACAAAAGGACAATTTGATTTGTTCTATTCTTGTTCTTGGTAAAAATGGTGAAATTGCTATTTTTTGTTTAACAAAATCGTGCTAGTATTTCCTCCGACAGATTACCCATCTGGTGCAACATATTAACCATCTGATGCCACAGATTTATCATATGATGCAACAGATCAACCATCTGATGCACCAGAGGAACCATCAGATTATAATTCTAATGTAATAGATTAATAATCTGATGCAACAGCTTTACCATATGTTGCAACAGATTAAGCTTTGGATAAAAAATCTAATGTAACTAATTAATCATCTGGTGCAATGGAAGAACCATCAGATTAATGATCTGATGCAACAGATGAACCTCCTGTTGGATAAAATCCTACCAACTCTTCCTACAGGAAAAGTCCAAGACTTGATTTTTCCAACTGATCATTCATCTGTCGTGATAGACGACCCTATGTTGGAAGAAATTTAAACAATATTGACCGTTAATAACTGTTCCAACAGATCACTCATGTGTTGCAACAGATGTCTGACCTGTTGCACAGACCATTCATCTTTCTCAACAGATGAGTGATATATTTTGTATTATCGCAACAGATTACTCAGCCGTTGCTATAGATTATTTAACTATTCCAGAAGAACACTCATATGTTGCAACAGATGATGTCACAACAGTTGTGTGATCTGTTGAACAGACCATTCATCTGTCTTAAAAAATGAGTGGTATATTTTGTATTATTGCAATAGATTACTCATCCGCTGCAACAGTTTGGTTATATGCTGCAACAGATATACTACCTGGTGCAACAGATCGATGATTTGTTACAACTATTATTTTACTATTTTGCTTGTTTGATCTACTGTTATCTTTTTTTAACGATGCATTAATCAACAATAATATATTATTTTATGTTTCTGTTAATTTTAGATAATATGATTCCCAAAAGAACAGAAATCGAATCAAGTCCAAGTAAAGGAACAAGTGAAGCAGCTAGGCTACATCCACCACTCTATGATCTTGCTTTACAAATGTTATCTCAATCGGGAGCAGAATATGATGAACACGGGGAGGAGGAATATTTTAAAAGAGATGATGCAGATGCTAATAGACCTTCCACCGAAGATCTGGTCAAAGCTTTCAGCATTGATCATTATTCTGTGAGAATGCAGTGCGATGGTGTTGCAGATTTAACGGGTGATTTCATGGTTAAGTCAGTCATTGGAAAATCTTTCGACGCTTTCAGAAAAATACTTCCAGAACAAAAATTGGATGCTTATTTTAGGGACAATTGCTTTGGGAAATATCTTGATTTGCCGGAGGACAACCATGCTCATTTCCAAATGAAAATGGTATATGAACTTCTCAAATGTAGTTTTATGTATGGAAACAAAGATAAAATGAATAAGGTATGGATAAATTACTGTGGCATGCCTATTTGTTTTGGTTGGAAGGAGTTTGCCATAGTTACTGGACTAAAATGTTATCCTCCTTATCAAGTTATACCTATTCTAACCCAAAAAAAGCACCCCACACACCTAAAAAAGGAAAAGGCAAGTCGTGTGATCGTGATGGCCTGGTGTCCATTGTTGGTTCAAGATTCAAAAATAAAAATTTGATAGAAGCGTTGAAAAGTAAAGGACTTTCAAAGAAGAACAAGAAGTCATTGTGTTTGGTTTGGTTTGTACATAATATTCTTTGGGCGAGAGACGTTAACAACAACATAAGCCTCGGTTTAATAAAGATCTCCGAGGATCTTGACGTGTTTAACAGCTATCCATGGGGGTATGAAAGCTTCAAAATAACTGTCAAATATTTGTTGACTCCGTTAGCGCCAAAGACAGTCAACTTATATGGCTTCCCATAGGCTTTCATGGTAAATGTTTCTTTCTTCTATTATGATATTATTCATTTTTTCACTCAATAATGGTTTTGATTTATTGGCATTATTTTATAGGCTTGGGCGTTTGAAGCCATTCCTTGTTTGAGACAACAAGTGAACTACCAGGAAGGAGTTTCCTATCCAAGAATCTTGAGATGGTTGTCGGCCAAAACTAATAAAAATGCAAAATTTCTTGATCTCTTCAACTCCCCGAAGGATGCAGTAAGTATAATTATAATTAATTTTTTCTTTTAATTAATGTTTTTTTAATGATCTAATCATCATTCTAATATATGTAATGATTTATGTTAGAATGTGCATCCGTCACTAGTTCCGACCAATCGAGAGTTGAAGATGCCATTTTTTCTTACTTTACGGTCTGTACAAACTTTATCGGACCTTAAGGTCATCGACAGAATAAAAATGGAATTGTTTGGAGCAACAACCATTACAAGAAAAATAATTTTGGAGGGTGGGCTTATTGTTGTTGATGGAGTTGTTGGTGGTGGTAGTGGTGCTGCTGTTGGTGCTAATGATGCTCATCTTACAGTATTTAAAGCAAACCATTATGAGTATGATCATACTGGTTATACAGATTTTGCCTCTCCCAGCGAATGTTCTGCATGCAAATGTCAAGACTGCAGGGCAAAACATGATGTAGTGATTAATGCTATTAATGCATTAACTGCTTCTGTAAAGGAATTGACATCTAAGAGGGGTCTCATTCCATCAAAGAAGATTTTATTTCCATCCGCTCCATTAGAGATTAGGGCTAAGAGGTGAAAGATAGTGATTTTCAGGGCATTATCAGGCATCCAAAAAAGCGAAATTGCAAATCCTCTGTCTGCGTGTTGCACTGAGCAATGTACAATGTCCAAAGAAGAGCAGCACGAGCTGAAGAAGGTGAATATATTATATGTCTTCCAACTGACAAAACAAACAGACACATATCTGTTTCAACAGATGACACATATGCTGAAAATTATCAAACAGATATATACATCTGTTGCAATAGTTGACTAACCTGTTGCACCAGATACTTTATTTAGTGCAATATATTTCTTGTCTATTTTAGAAAATCAAACAGCTCTTCGTACAACTTTTATTTGTACCAACAGATGACCTATCTGGTGCAACAGATGATTCATATGTTGCAACGGATGGTTCATCCGTTGGAAATTATCACACAGGGTCTTCCTCATGTAGAAATTTGTCCCAACAGTTGATTCATTATTGCAACAAAAATATAATATGTTTGGGATAATTTAAAATGGGAGGAAGACCTGTTTGATTTGCTAGAAGAGATGAGTTATCCTTTTCCGTTTTGTTATATCTCCGTGATTAGCATTGACCAATTCTGGCTTTCCAGGTGGATGTAGAAGAAACTACTGCTGAACATCATTGACAATATGCTACTCTTTTTATGGAAATACAGAGAATAGAAAGCGCAAAAACTGTACGCAAGAGACAATGAAGATCCACGACGAGCAAAGCCGAATTCCATAGCACCGGATGAAGAACAACATGTCCATACTGAATAGATCTTTATAGCTTGATCCTATCAAACCAATCCTTGGCAGTATACTTAAATTGTTGTTGATGTATTTGTTGAGATTTGTACCCATAATAATTTTTTTACATTTCATTTATTCGTTGACTTATTTCAGCTAATTTATGAAGGCTTCAATTTATTTTATTTTGTCTACGAATTTTATTTATTCCTTAGATTTGAACTTATTAATTGAAAAGGAGTACTACATTCAAATATTACAACAGATAATGTATCTATTGCAACACACGACACATCTATTGGAAAATTCGAACAGATTTAGGCATATGTTGCAATAGGTAGGTGATCTGTTGGAATTTATCAAACAGGTCTTCCCACTGTTGCAACAGATGGACTTTAGATAAAAACATCAAGATAATGCAATAGATGACACATCTATTGGGAAAAAAAGAACAAATTTAGACATATATTGCAACAAATGGACTTTATCTGTTGCAACAGAAGATACATCAATTGGAATAATCGAATAGATTTATACATATGTTGCAACAAGTAGGTTATTTGTTGGAATTTATCAAATAGGTCTTCCCACTGTTGCAACAGATGGACTTTAGATAAAAACATCAAGATAATGCAACAGATGACCAACCTATTGCAACAGATAAACTATATGTCAGAACAGGTAGGATAACTGTTACAACGGATGGATAATCTATTGCATTATAAAAATTCAACTTTTGTTGGACAGAAAAAATTGTCACTACGTGTAAAAAGTTTAAAGTGAATTGAAATAAAAAAGGCGCAACCCATCGATGGTGTTCAGTTCAAACACCTAAAATAAAATAGGTATCAAGTAGACATGTTCATTTTAAACACGTAAAATAAAATAGGAATCAAATTTGTTAGTGTCAGTCCTGGCACATTTCGCTGACTTACCGTCACTTGGCCCCCAACGGTTATTTTTCCCCCCATTGTCTTATATGTTCATCTTCCTCCTAAAATTTAACCCTAAATTTCCAAATCTTCTTCTTCATCGTCATCTTCTTTTATCTATTCAAATTCTTCAAATTATTACTTTTATTTTTTCCAACTGACCTTGACAATGTCGAACGCATCTTCCACTTTTTTTTGTGATAAAGATTTTCGATATTGTAAGTGCGGTCATGAAGCTCTGTTAAAAACTTCTTGGACTCAACAAAATCCGGATCGTAGATTTTTTACTTGTAAGATTTCAAAGGTAATATTTTTTTATTTAATTAATTAATTAATTATTGACTTGTAATTGTTTTGTAATTGTGTTCTTTTTTTTATAGAAATTGGATGGATGCGATTACTTTAATTGGTATGAAGAATGACACCCTTCACAAGCAAATCGTGTAATCCAGAGTTTGTTGAATAAAGTCAAGACTTCTGAAGAGAAATAAAATCGAGCAAGAAGATACTACATTGTTGTCGTTATTGCTACTGATTTGGTGTTATTGGGCACATGGAAATTGAAGCCTAATTACTGAAATTTTTATGGTGGTGTGTGTATTTTCTACTGATTTGTTGTCGACGAGCACATGGTTATTCAAGCGTAACTGTTGGAAAATATCAAAAAGATTTAGGCATATGTTGAAAAATTTAGGTCGTCTGTGAAAATTATCAAACAGATCTTCCCACTGTTGCAACAGATTAGACTTAGATTATTAGATTATTTATAGAAATTATCAAACAGGTCTTTCCACTGTTGCAACAGATTAGACTAAGATTATTAGATTATTAGATTATTCAAATAGGTCTTCCCACTGTTGCAACAGATTGACAATCTAATTATTGCATTATAAAAAACTCAACTTTCATCAGAAAAAAAATATTGCCACTACATATACATGTAATAAAGTAAAGGGTGACTTGAAATTAAAATTTTCTATTTCACAGGCTCTTCTATATACACAGTCTTCAAGCGTCCAGTTAGTACCCCATAATCCCAGACCTCTTGCAGGTTTGCCACAGTGTTGTCACACAGAAAAGTTGTTGGCTCGACCATTTCTGTGCCGGTCAGCAAATATTCGATGTGTCCAAGAGCGTGCGAGCCGTTCGCTTTAGCGGCATCATCTTTTGGAAGGATCATTCTCCTGTTTTGACCTTTAAAATCCCATGATTTCTTCATCAACACTTGCTTTGGCAAATGATTCATCAGTTTACTCTCCCTCAACAAGATGGGCAACAGCACCATCAGTGGCTCAACGAGGAGAAAAAGATCGAAATTTTCGATGAGAGGTACGTTGGAGTCATAAACATTGATCTTTCCCTCCTCGAGTAGTATCTCAACAGCCTAATAATGTATGTCTTTCACGCTAATGACTGTAAGAATCCTTTTTGCCTTGGTCCAGCTCTTGCCGTGTGGATTTGGCCTATCTCCTCTAACATATCTTAACGTTTCTTCTTCATCCAAGACCATTGTAGGAACTAGGAAATCAAGTACCATGCCAAGGGATGACGCTTCTCCATTGAGTTAATCGTACCTATATTTAAGCTTCTTGCAGAAATTGAGGTCCATTATCCTATCGATAGCGTCATAAGCTTTCCGGTACGTTAATTACCTTTTTCTCATGAGGTAGAGAATTATGTCAACATGCTGTGAGATAAGAAGTCAATTTTTAAGCAAGTCAATTTTTAAATAGGTTAGTAATTGTAAAGATGCAACGGATGGTCCAACTATTGCATAGGGTTCTCTGAATCAATAATCCAACGCAACTTATGCAACAGATGGATAATAAGTTGCAATAGAACCACAACCAGTTGCACCAGTATACCCAGATGTTGCAACAGATGTGAAATATGTTTCTTAGCTTCTTCTTCATGGGGTAGATTAGAAGGGCTAGGTTAGTAAAAGTAAACTTGCCTTATCCTCGTACGGCATACGCATATCATTCATAGTCTGGAAGTCTTGGGGGGAAAAGGGAGGCCTGGGGTAATCTGGTGCGCCTAGATTGGCATTCTTGGCCTGTCGCAGATCCCTCTTCTCTTCGATGCCAAGTTTCGCATATATGTCCACCTTTTTGACTGGCCCCTGAACTTCAACAGTTTTTGGAGAGGGAGGAATTGCAATTTCTTTTGATTTTCGAGCGGAGAGTACGTCTCTAATTGCACTTTTCTTTATCCTAACCAATGTTGTAAGATTGTGTGGCTCCCTCACCTTCTTTGATGGTATGACACACCTCTTGGATTTGAATTCCTCGATAGATTTAGAGATAGCCTCTACTTTTTCAAAGAGTTTATCCTGTCTGTCCTTGCACTCATTGCATTCGCAACGAGAATACGAGGGTGAAGAGGGGTGAGAGGGACCTGTGTAAGGGCGAAAAGGGGTGTTTTCAAACATATTTATTCTTTCTTGAGCATCAACATGATCATCATCACGAGTGGTAGCAGCATCAGCATGCCTGCTACCAACACCAACAACTCTACCAGAAGAAGCACCCAGATTTGCCTTAGTAAAACATTGGTCATGAAGAGCCTCAACATTAGGCTGACCTTGCCTAACTGCTCTTCTTCTGGCTGTTGCTCCAGCCAATTCCTTCTTTATTAACTCCACCGTTGGGTCTGCAAGAGTATCAGCATGACCTAGAGTAATATAAGAAGTCATCATCGACTCCCCCTCAGTAGGCACGATCCATGGATGCACAACCTATAAAAAAAGACAAATGCATTTAAATCATATAATATAATAATTTTCATAGTTGGGCTACATTTTAAAAAAAAAAGACCCATCTGTTGCATAGTTTGCAGTATATGATTAAAATCTATTTGAGTCTGGCTCAGAGAAACAGAGAAACACATGGATAATCTGATGCAAAATATCAATCATCAGTTGCAACAGCTGCACAAGATGGGTAATCTGTTATACAATAGATGATCTATTCGTCGCAACAGATGAATGATATGTTATCAGATTAAACATTTGTTACATAATTTGCAGTAAATGGTTAATCTTTTAGGAGTCGGGTTCAAAGAACCAAAGCCACAGATGGGTAATCTGATGCAATATATACCCCGTCGCAACAGATGTCCTATCTGGTGCATCAGATATAACATCTCATGCACCAGATATAACATCTGTTCAATATCTTTCCTATCTTTGAGTAGAATTATTTTACTTGAAGAAGACCTACTGCATCATTCGAAGGGTTAAAGAGATCAGCCTCTTTAATATTGGTGTTGCTCTTTGCAGCCAACCACCTAAATATCCTTGGATGAGAAACCTCATCTGGGTAATCCATTAACTGCTTTCGGAGGGAAGGAATGGCTTCAAATTCCCAAGCCTAAAAAGTGTAAACAGGAAGTAAACAAAAAAAATCATAATAACTATATTCAATATAAATTAATGGATGAGTAAAATTAGTGATTAATTTTACCATGAAAACCCAAGGAAAGCCATATAATATGGTCGTCCCTGAGGATAACTTTGTCAGTAAATATTGGACAGTCAAGTAGAAGCTGTCATATCCCCAAGGATAATTGTTGAATTTATCAAAATCCTCAGCATGCGCCAACAAATCATCTTCTAGGACCTTGTTGGCGTCTCTTGCCAATATAACTGAATGGGCAAACCAAACTAAGCACAATTGCTCCCTGTACTTCTCTGGTATGGTTTTATCCTCGAGATCTGTCAACAAATCCGATGCTTTGTAGCCACGTCGAGCAATGTCAAATAGCCTATCTATTTTTCCCTTGTATTTTCTTGCCTTGGATCTTTTGCGGGGTGGTGGTCCTTCTGGACGATGGTATCTCAGGCCCGTCACTATGGAAAACTCTTGCAAGCTAAAACAAATAGGCATGCCACAGTAGTTGATCCAGATTTCATCCATCTTCTTTTTGCCCCCTCCTCCGGATCTTTATCATCCCCCGTGTACTTGATCCTGCGCTTGAGAAGACCATATACCATCGTCATAAGGAAATAGATACAGGCAGAGGGGTCCTCAGGCATCTCAAGAAAGCGTCCAAAGCAGCTCTTCTTAAAAAGTCCACCTATGTTTTCATTCTTCATAATTTTCATAAAATGTTCAAAAATTTTGCCCATCTGATATTTAAGTACAATTTGACCAGTTAGTTATTTTCCTTCTAGGTCATTTATCGGCATCGCAACTTTAAACCTGTCAATACTAAAAGTTTTGACAGGATCATGCTGGGATATCGATATTAACTCACGCACCGTCGGTGATCCATTATCATCAAGTTGATGATCATTCTCTTTCTATTTCTAACTCTCCAATTCCTCCTCTTTCTCACTTTCATTTTCTTCATCACCATCTACGGACCCTTGTCTACCTCTCTCAATGTTGTTTTCATATCTCTCCCCAGCTTCACTTTTCCCTGATTGAGATTGTTCAGGAAGCTCCTCTGAATCCCTCTGTACTGTAGTATTTTGTTTTGAGTGGTCAGACGTTGATCCACTTTCACTTTCTTTTCTTTTGGGAGACATGTTTTACCTACAGACAAAGAAAAACAAAAATTACATTACAGTTGATGTATGCATAGATTTTAAAAAATTCATTACAAACACCACAAATACCGACACACCAACATCCACCACCACAAACACCACCAACCAATGCCAACAAACAAACAAACACCACAAATACCGATACCACCACAAACACCACCAACCAATGCCACCACCGGTGCCACTACGATGACCACAAACACCACCACCACCACCACCACCAACACCAACACCATCCAACTATACCACGACAATCAATAGAACACTACGACAAAAACTAAGGATTTCTCGAGTTCTTCCTACGATTTTACCATCAAAACTCAAAATTGTAAACCCATTTTCGAAGATAATACAACTAAAAGTTTTATTTTTCATCATTAACTTAAAAGCCCTTTTCTTAGAAAAAAACAAATATAGAGCTCTTCTCGAACTCTGTTGCCTACAAAGATAAAGAAAATGACTGATACAAGCAAGAATGATGTCGAAAATAACACCTATGTGGTCGGAAATGAGAAGAAAAGTGACCTGTTATGGAGGGTTGAGCAAATTTATTAAGTAGTTGTTTTCTGTACTGTATTGTTGAGTGAGAATAAGAGAGAAAGAGCCAGACCTCGAGATTTGAAATGATGACACATTTTGTATGGGTTGATTTATATTTTGGAAAAGAATGATAAGTAGTTTTGAAAATGTTAATTTGGTCCGAAATGATCTTAATTATTTTTAAAATCATAAAATATATGTGTAATTTTTAAAATCATATAAAAATAATTGAAGTTGTAGTTGACCGAGAACTCTAGGAGGTGACCCTGTGAAAACTCAGCCCTGGTCCTAGGTTAATCAATTTAGGAGTCTAACATATGAACTCAATTGAAATTATAAAGAACAAATGTTCAATATGTTGCGTCAGATTTCTCATCTGTTGTAAATTATTAATCAGATTAGGTAACAACAGATTACGAATCTGATGTAAATTATCAAACAGATTAAGTCATCTGTTGCGAAAGATTACTCATCTATTGTAAATTATCAAATGGATTGTCATATGTTGCAACAAATTACCCATATGTTGTAAATTATCAAATAGGCACTGCCATCTATTGTGGCTGACCCTATGAGAACTCACCCCTAGTCCTAGATTAATCGATAGTTGACTTTATGAGAACTCACCCCTAGTACCAAATTATTCAATCAAGGTATTAGTACCCTAGTCCTAGATTAATAAATTAATGTATTAGTCTAACATATGAGGTAGTAAGATTCGGTTCGGCTCAGAGTGATCGATCGTCAACTCTGGTCGGAAGGAACGCAGTACCGTTTCATCATGCAATTGACAAAAGACTCAATTGAAGTTGTAGTTGACCCTATGAGAACTCACATTTAATTAAGGTATTAGTCTAACATATGAACTCAATTTAATTATATATAAACAAATGTTCAACCTGTTACAACAGATGTCTTTTCTGTTAGATCAAATCAAACAGATTATGTAATCTGTTGCAACATATTACACATCTGTTGTAAACTATCATACAGATTAAGCCATTTGTTATGACAGATCATGAATCTGTTGTAAACTATCAAACAGATTAAGTCATCTGTTGTAATAGATTACCCATCTGTTGTAAATTATCAAATGGATTGAGTCATATGTTGCAATAGATTACCCATCTGTTGCAAATTATCAAATAGGCGTTCTCATCTATTGTAGTTGACATTATGAGAACTCACCCCTAGTCCTAGATCAATCAATTACGGTATTAGTCTAACATATGAGTTAGTAAGAATCGGTTCAGCTCAGAGTGATCGATCGCCGACTCTGGTCGGGAGGAACGCAGTACCATCTCATCATGCAATTGACAAAAGACTCAATTGAAGTGGTAGTTGACCCTATATTAAATTAGGGTATTAGTACCCTAGTCCTAAATTAATCAATTAAGGTATTAGTCTAATATATGAGGTAGTAAGAATCAGTTCAAATCAGAGTTATCGATCGACGACTCTAGTTGGGAGGAACGCAGTACCGTCTCATCATGTAATTGCCAAAAGACTCAATTAAAGTTGTAGTTGACTTTATGAGAACTCACCCCTAGTCCCAGATTATTCAATCAAGGTATTAGTGCCCTAGTCCTAGATTAATCAATTATGGTATTAGTCTAACATATGAGGTAGTAAGAATTGGCTCAGCTTAGAGTGATCGATCAATAACTCTGGTCAGAGAAATGCAGTACCGTCTCATCATGAAATTGTCAAAAGACTCAATTAAAGTTGTATTTGACCCTATGAGAACTCACATTCAATTAAGGTTTTAGTCTAACATATGAATTCAATTGAAATTATATATAAACAAATGTTCAACCTATTGCAACATATGTCTTTTCTGTTGGATCAAATCAAACAGATTAGGTAATATGTTGCAACATACTACGCATCTGTTGTAAACTATCAAACAGATTACGTCATTTGTTGTGACAGATCACGAATTTGTTGTAAACTATCAAATAGAGTAAGTCATCCGTTGCACTTAAATATTTTTTGTTCCTTTTTTATAAAGAAATTTAGGTATTTCCTGTCTGAGATAAAATAGTTAAAATACTAAAACGGTAAAAAATATTACTCGGTACAACTTTGATAACTCAAAAATCTCCTGAGTGAGTAATCTGATATGGTCTTTTCAATGTCACCGTCTCCTCGTGCCCCTCAAAAGTTATTAATGAATATTTAAAAAAACCCATACCTAGAACTCTCTCTCCTTCAGCCATAAAGTAATCTAGACTAGACTCAACTCATAACTCTTCTTTATTATTTATTCTCAATTATCTTTGTTGTTTCCTTTTTTCCTCTCTTTTCTCTCTTCTTTCGGATGAGGATCTTTTGGGATCTCAACCAATCAATATCTTTTCTCGACTGAACTGAATGTTTTGATCCGTTTGCTTTTTTGACATTACAGGTATGGTTCAAAGTTTCTCTTTTCATCTTGTCTTCTTCTTTGTATGTCATTTAAATTAGTTATTTACATCTGTTTCTATCAATGATTTACCTATTACCAGTTTTCTATTTATTGAGAAAATTGAAGGAAAGGTGACTTTTAAGTCTTGAATGAACGAACCGTTATTTTTATTAAAATATGCAAAAAAAGTCATCTGTTGGGAGAACTTAAAAAACCTTGTTATCAGTATAGTTTTTTTTTATGTCTTTTGTTTGGTACTTTGGTGGTGTTGTTACTGGGGGTGGTGGTTGTGTTGGAACATGTGATGTTTGTGTTGTGGATGGTGTTAGAACATATGGTGTTGTTTTATTTGTTTCTTTGTTGTTGATACTGTTGGTGGTGGTGTTGCAATAGTTTCCTCAACTGTTGTAACTGATGAATCAGCTGTTGGAACAGACGGAGCAACTTTTTAAAGAAATCAAACTAATAGCAAGGATAGTTTGATTTATTCCAATAGATGGCCCATCTGTTGCAACATGTCATCCATCCTTTGCAAATGATGCCTCATCGGTTGAACAGATGGGTAATCTGTTGCATCATATTGGTCATCTGTTGATTCACTCAATTTTGTGTTACCCTTTTGTAATGTTCTTTTTGTTCTTCTCTTGTTTGACATCAAATGTATTTCTCTTATTTGCAGATAGAAGAAAGTGAAATTGGATCCACTTTTGCCCGACCAGCATTAAAGGCTAGAGTAAAAATGGATTCGGAGGAATAAGCTTCTTGCAGATGGAACCACTTTATATGTGAGAGGTATGTATTACTGATCAACCTATCATGAAAACACACATCCAGTACAATGATTTTGTGAATATTTGTTCTTTACCTATTAGGCATTAATTCTTCAAACAAGATATGGAATTTTACAGTTAAGATTGTTGGGTTCGAACTGGCAAGGCTGAAGGACCAAGACGGTGGTGTCGATATCCGTTACAATTTAATGACGGTTTATGCTCATGTTTTTATGTCAAGTTTGGGGAAGGGTTCAAGTTTTTGGCGGTAGTGTAAATATTCAATAGTAATTGGACCGGTTTTAATGGCACAATGGACTTCTTGAAAGGCCTTCGAAGCCTCGCAGTGCAGTAAACAACGATAGAACCAATAGAAATTCCCCTGGTCTAAATTTATATGGATGGGTTGTTGGAGGAGACTATTATACAGCAGAAAGTGTTTAGGAGAAAAATTGTGTGGTAAGAGGGAGGTTGAGAAGACCATATATCATCTTAGTACTTGTTTAATAGGATACACAGGGTTGGAAGGAAAGTGTAGCAAAATTAGCTTATGAAATTGACATGAAAAATGAAAAAACTGGATGAGATGCGAATGTGAAAGTGTGTCCAAAAATGAAAATCCATCAGTCATTGAAGAAAAAAAAGAATGGTCGAGAGGAATTGAACCTGTGTATCCTCTTAAAAAAGTACTAAGATGATATATGGCCTTCTCAACCTCCCCTTTCCCGTACAAGTTTTCTCCCAAACACTTTCTGCTGTATAATAGTCTCCTTCACCAATCCATCCATGTCAATTTGGACCAGGGGAATTTCTATTGGTTCTATCGTTGTTTGCTGCATTACGAGGCTTCGAAGACATTTCAAGAAGTTCATTGTTCCATTAAAACTGGTCCAATCACTATTGGATATTTACACTGCCGCCAAAAATTTAAACCTTTCCCCAAACACAAAAACATGTGCATGAATCGTGTCATTAAATTGTAACGGGGTATCGACACCACCGTCTTGGAACCCTTTGACCTTATCAGTTCGCACCTATCAAACTAAACTGTACAATTCAGGATCTTGTTTGAAGGATCAGTGTCTAATCATCAGTAAAAAACTGCATTCACAAAATCATTGCACTTTATGTGTCTTCACGGTAGATTGATCAATAATATACATAACTCGCATGCATGAAAATGGGATCCATTGCACGCATCTTATTCTTTCTACCCTATCAGGACATGTCAGTATTATTTATTCATCTGTATGAATGTGATGACTATTAAAATGGAGGTGTGAAGAGTCGTGACTTTTTATCTTAACACATTCAGAACAGCTGATGAATCAAAATCTCCATCTGTTGCAACTGACGAATCAGCTGTTAGAAGAAATCAAAACATCTCCTCCAAACATATGGTCCATCTGTCGCAACAGATAATCTATATATTGTAACAGATGGTAAATCTGTTGCAATAGACCTGACTTTTTTTAATTAATCTGCACGCTTGTGATTAATTCTTTCTAAATATGTTTGTTACAATTTAGTTTTCCTATTTATAAAATCAAGAGAATTTTCTTATATTCTTTCTAATCATAATTAATAAGGCCAATTTGATAAAATAATCACCTAATTTATATTTTTATTAATTGGTGTGCCAAGCCCATGGGGCCCAACTAATAAGTAATAGAGGGACAATTAAAAAGAGGTGAAGACTTTTTATCTCACACATTCAAAACAGATAATGAATCGAATGCTCCATCTGTTGAAACTAAAACTAATGAATCAGCTGTCAGAAGATATCAAAATATCTCCTCCAACTTCTTATACATACTGTCCATCTGTTGTAACAGATAATACATAAGTTGCATCAGATGTCTTATTTGTTGCATATACAAACCATCTATTGCAACAGATGGAAAATCTATTTTGACAGCCGTCTGTTGCACATTCAATCCATCCATCTGTTGCAACAGATGCTAAATCTGTTAAAAATGCTGGACGATCTGTTGCAATAGCTCAATAATAAAGGCTTTTATCAAGTCTCAAACTGCTATGAAAAGGTAAGAAGTAATTAGTGTAAAAGAAAAAGTTACAACTTTTTACAGAAAACAAAATGCCACCAGTTTGAATGTAATTAATACAATGGAGCTGAAAATTCCTTCCTTTTGGCCTGACACGTCTAGATTATATTATAGGTCCCTCAATCTTCATTCAACTCTATTTATTTCTTGCATTTTTTTCCTTTCGTGTGACATCTTCAACCACTTCTCTTCAAAGAGCATATTCCTTTCTCGTTGAGGTAAGTTTTTTTCTGGCGTAAATTTACCAGTTGGTCGTATACGTTGTGTTACATTGTGAACATTTTTCTTTACATTTATCAATTCATGTGTGTTCTAGATATGGCTGATCCTTTTTCGGACATTGCTATTCTACGCGACACAATGCGAGAACTTCAAAGGCAGGTTAATGACCTGCAGAGCGAGTTGGTCTCTGTGAGAGCGACAATGTTCAGAGAAATGCAGAGGCTGATGAGAGCCCTGCAGCTGCAAGTTGATTGGCCGGCTTTCATTAATGATGATTATGATAATAATAATTAGAATGTGTTTTTTCTTTTAGCGTATGTATTTTAATTTTTCTATATTGGATCTGTACCTAATGTATTTTATTTTTCATTTAATGAAAAATTTACTTTTAGTCAGAATTTGGCATTTTAATTCTTATTCAATTTTCATTCTATTTTATTCTAAGCTAATACATGTTAACATGTCGACGGTTGGAGGCAATGTTGAATCTAGTAGCACTAGCAATTTTGGCTTTTGAGTTCTTTTAATAGTTGGAACCAATTGGTCATCTGTTGGGTTTCAACAGATTATCCATCTGTTTCGACAGATTTTTATCTGTTGGAGGAAAGCATTCCAGTTGTTTGTGCAATTGTTGAGAATAATTATGGTTTGCTGTATTATTTAAGTTCATATTTTGCCTCATTTTATTGATGCACAAGTTATTTAAAAAAAAGACATTTTATATATAATAAATGATAACATTAGGCTCACAACAATGAGTTAAATATATAAAAGTCCACAACAAACAAACAAACAAACAACAACACAAATTTCTGCAATTACAACGATCATGGTAGATTATGATTCGGGCATGTAGTTCTTTTGTGGCCAGCGCACTTACATATGGAGCACTTGTTTCTTCTTGATGAAAATGATTCTCTAACTCCACACCTCCTTTTATATGGCTTTCTTTCTGGTTTGATAGTTCTTGGGTCAATATATGAAGGAGGTATTAATCTCCCCATAAGCTCTATTGGAACAACCCAAGATTCTTTGGGAGGCACCGGAGTAATATGCCTACTATATGCCATTTCATATTTTTCCACCGAATAATATTGAGAAGAGTGCTCGTAAACTTCATGTCCATATTTATGGCCGTATTGATCTCGAAGGGCTTCCATACCATGTGGACAAGGTATTTTGTCCAAGTCAAAAACTCTACACGTACAAGATCTTGTTTGAAGATCGACCGGGGCAGCATCACCATGATCGGTGATATGGAATTTGTAATCTGCTATTTCATGAGAGAATAACCTATTCCCCAAACTGATGTTCGTTGATATTTTTTTTTCAATTTTGAGAACAAATCGGGTTTTTTTTCTGGGCACTTGAACTGCACACGCCTTTCGTTAAAAAAATTGCTATATTTCTCGCTTATTTTTTCAAACATAGCCTTGATGGGAAATTCTCTTTCATCGCCAAACAATAAATTCACTGATTCAGCTATGTTTGATGTCATAATATTGTACCTATAGAAAATAATCACTTAGTACGACATCAAACTAAACTTGTAAATCAAACAAGACATTAAATTCATAAGAATGTACCTATTTGCTGGACAGAATGCCCGGCTCCATCTCTCGAAAATGACACATGCAAGAAATTCTGCTACGTTGGGATTCACAACCGCTATTTGATTGAAATGGTCTAAAAACTCCTCTCTACTATAGCTTTAGCTGCTTTATAAAAAAGGGTGACGACCCTTTCATTGTGATAGTTGTTTCGAATGTTCTCTCCAAGATGCCTGATGCAACAACCAAAGTAAGTTGAAGTGAATAAAAGTGAACCCATCTTTGGAATACTTGGATTCCTATCCGATACAAAACACTACTCTTCGGTATCTTCAACGCAGCGTCGCAGTTGTTTAAAAAAAAATACATAAGAGGCATCACATTCCTTGTCCGCTACACAAAAAGAGACAGAAAAGATATGATTCTCTGCATCCTGCGCCACCGCCGCTAGCAGAACTCCATTATACCTGCTCCTCAAGAAGGTACCATCTATGGATATGCCTTTTCTCAAATGTTGAAAACCTTGAATCCAAGCACCATAGGATACAAAAAAGTACTTGAACCTTCCGTTTTCATCCAGATGCAATGTCGTCTTACTTCCAGGATTTGTGGACTCAATCATGTAATGGTAAGCATCCAAGACTTCATACCCATGCTCGAGTGTCCCCCGAACCAGGTCTTTGGCAATCCCCATGGCCGTATATACCTTTCAATAACTGACCAGGACACCCAAATCCGTAAGGAGTTAATTGGCTATAAGCCTTGTTGAAGGGTCTTTGCCATTGGGGAAACTACTCCTAAAATATTCACCTAGGACCTTTGCCGTGGCGTGAGGATTTTGGCCCGAGATGTGCTCCGAAACATATGTGTGATGCTTTTCATGTTTATGAATGACGAATCTGTTAGAACTTGCGTACTTCACCGCTCTCAACCACCACTTGCAGTTCGAATTAGCATATTTGAAGCAAAAGACACTGCTCGAATTAATCACCTTCTTTATTCTAAAATCTTTTTTCACGCAAGAAATAAACAAAGTGTTAGATAGCTCATTCTTGTCCTTGAATGACATTCCAATAAAAAAGACAGTCCCGTCGTCTTGAAGATTTCCAGATTGTGTCAATTGAGAAGAACTGCACATCATATTGGTCGCATCAATGGGCGTAGGTGTTTGATCATCATCTAGAATATTCATGTCTAGATCATCCAACCTATCATCAAAGAAGTCTTCTTTTTCTTCTTCGTCTTCTACATTTTGGTTCTCATTCTCTCTCGTCTTTTCAACTATGTACACCCTTAACACCGTCCTGGTTGAATCACTTAGATAAGAACGAAACCGAACCTGATCAGTTATCTTGAAAGGCAGTAGCTGTGCATGTAGCTGATGGAGAATTCTTCCGGTAGATAATTTCAGTCCACAAAAGCTGATGATTAAGTTCACAAAATCATCATACGAAACATCACTTTGGACTGTCATATCTATCGTCTCTAGCATTTCACTCTCCTTCCAACGCCATACATATCGATTGCTCTTCTAGACCTAATGACCATGACAATCCACCCCTATTGTTATTAATTCCTCCATTAGTGGTGCCTATATAAAGTCATTTGTTAAAAAAAGTTGATAATGATTTCATAGTTCCATGAATGAGTCCCAACAGATGTGTTATCTGTTGCAATAGGTAAGTGATGAGTCACAACAGATTCTTACCTGTTGGGATTCATTTTATGGGTCTAAATATCTGTTGCAATAGATAAATCGCCTGTTGGAATTGATGTTATAACTAAATCAACTTTGAAGTTGATTCTAATAGATGAGTGACAGTTGCAACAGATAATTAACCTGTTGTGACAGATGACTTACCTGATGCAATAGGTTATTAATCTGTTTAAACCTATGTTGAAATCGTGTTCAGGTTCTGTTGCAATAGGTAACTAATCTGTTGCAACAAATATGTCAAATGTTGTAATAGATGAGCCATCTGTTTAAATATGAATCCAACATATCAGTCTTTCTTTGAAACAGATGTCTCATCTGTCGTAATAGATGATTTATCTGTTTAAACAGATGGATTTTATATTGGATTCATGATTGGGTTTTATCTATTGTTGGAAAACAACAACACAATAGCAGTTACCCAGATGACAAATTCAACTAAAAATCATAATTTGACTTACCAACATCTCCTATGAAGTAATGCCAAAGTGGAAAGTGATGTTAGAAATAAAATTTGACCTAAGAAATTGGTCAAATAGAAACAGTAGCGGTAACAACAACAACAACAAATGGTCAACTAGAATAAGATGAAGATGATAATGAAGTAGAAGATGATGATAATGAAGCAGAAGATGATGAATGAAGCAACAACAACAATGAACAACAAAAATTGCTAAGAGAGAGAAATCAACAAAGGGTGAGAAGAGAGAGAAAGGTGCCTTTTTTCCCTCCGTTTTCCGTTATATAGGCTAATAGTTGGATCAAAGTATAAATTTTAAAACTTGTGGGTTATTTTCAAACTTCCCCAACTTTCTTAATCCATAATAAAGTAATTGTCGCCTTCACCTAATAATTAAGACTTGTGTCACCTACACCTCATTTTAAAACTCTTTTGTCACCTGTGGCCCAAACCCCCTACTTACATCCTGCAAGTTCATTCTAGATTTACTTTCTTCAATAATCAATTTAACTTCATGATTTTTTTTCGAAACTGGTGATTTCCAATTTAATTTGGTGATATTTCAGTTAGACCAAACGTAAGTTGCTAATATACTATTTCTCTTTTTGGAATGCATGTAAAGATTCTCTTCAGCAATCACTACTAAAAGAACCGAAAAAATCGACCATTCAAAACCAACCACAAAAAGTGATTAGAAAAAACCAACCACTTATGGTCAGTTTTTTAATTTTTTTCAAAAAAAAAATTATTAAAAAAAGCGACTACATGTGGTCGGTTTATTATTATAAAATATCAACATAAATATTTCAATTATTTTTATATTAATTATTATATATTTTAAAAATTAAAATTTAAAAAAATAACAAAATCGACCAAAAGTGGTCGATTTTTTTTTAAAAAAATTAATTTAAAAATATTTCAAAAAACCGGCCACAAGTGATCCATTTTTAAAAATTCTTTTTTGATTACTTTTTTTTAAAAAAACAACCATTTGTGGTCAGTTTTTAAAATTTATTAAAAAAGGAAAATATTTTAAAAAAAGTGACCACTTGTGGTCGGTTTTTATTTAAAATAAAAAAATTAATTTTTAATAATCGACCACAAGTGACTGTTTTTGTTGAAATCACAAAATAAAATAAAATTTAAAAAAAAAACCACTTGTGGTTGTTTTTAATTTAAATAATACTAATAAAAAAATTAAAAACCAACCACATGTGGTTGGTTTTGGAAATAAAAAAAGATAAAAAAAAAATAATTATTTTTATAAAATAATTATATAATCTTATAATAAATTTATTTAATATAATTATTGTTATTAGTAAAAATAATATATTACATTACATATATAATATAATATAATATAATATAATATAATATAATATTTTTTAAAAAATTATACTGATTACATGTAGTCAATAACCAATATAATAATAATAAAACTAATCAATCTAACGTGAAAAAACTTACACTAAAAAATATATCAAATATAATATACAAATTATGTATAACATAATCTTTATCTTTTACTTATATTTCAATATATAAAATAAATATTTTTCCTTTATACATACGTTAAATGACGTTAAACATGCATAAACTTTATATAATGAATATGTGTGTATATATATATACATATATCATACCGTTGAGATAGACCATTGAAATCTGTCGTATACGTAATTGAAAGATGAAAACTGATCTTTATAGTACGTATTTGAAAGGCGATGTTTTATAGTACGTATTTGAAAGGCGATGTTTTATAGTACGTATTTACTAGCATAATAATGTAATATATAACCGATAATTCATCAGAATATAATGAACGTGTTCTATTATAAAGTAATATATACTTGTGGAGGTGATATATATAGTACGAATTCAAAAGCTTATATATATATATATATATATATATATATATATAATTTTGGATATTTATATATGATGTAGTGATCGATTGATGAACGATGTAGTCAAAACCTAGTTTATTAAACTAATCAAATATAATTAATCGATCACTCATCTGAGTATGTATAACAAACACATCTCATTATTTTATTGGATAATAATATTTTTGTGTACGTATGTGTGATATATATAGTACGTATTTAAAACTTGATATAGTCGATAGTGTGTATATGTGTGTGTATGTACAGGTATATATATATACTATATACATATTATACAGTAAAGGTATATTAATGACATAAGATAATGTAATCTATAATTCATTCGAGTATTTGTAAAATACGTTGTATATTCTTATGGGATAGTAAAATCGTGTATGTGATATTTATTGTACGTATTCTAAAGATGATAGACAATTGAATATATGTTTATATATGTATATTTCGTTTAGTGACGTATGTAGTAATCAAAAGCTAGATAACTGAATCTATATATCAAAATAGTTTGACTGATACATTGATATATATCGAACTATTAAGGAAGTATAAATATACTATTTTCGGTCAATGTAGACACGTGTATGTTTTAGAAGTTGTAATAACGTAAGACTAGTATTACGAGGTATATAAGAGGGGGGAAGGAAGCAGGGGATGAGGAGACAAAACATTGAATGACCGTGCCAAATAACGTAACACATTTAATCGATAATTTATTTGATTAACACGTTGTATTACGAGCGAGGTTTATATATATATCAATAACTTTTGCAAATTACGATAATTTTTTGGCTAATTAGCTTTTAATTACGATATAAAAATATATAAAATATCATAATTCGCAAAATTCATTGCATATTATTATATTATTGAGGAAATATACTAGTCTTGTTAATGTGTTGATAAAATAACCAAGTATCTAATTTGTACATATTCGTATTGCGTTAATATAGTGATAACATAATTAATTATATGATTTAATCATTTTATTAAAATTGTGCACATGTGATTTTTTTTCGATAATAATTTGTATAAAAGTAAGTCGAACACTTATATTTTACTTTGTGATCATTTTTGTAAAATTTAAATTAACTTAATTAATTAATTAATTTTTTAACTAAATTATAATTTTGTTTAACTAATAATTAAAAAAAAAAATTACTAATTAATGAAAAACGACCACAAATGGTCAGTTTTCATCAATTAGTAAAAAAAAATATTTAATTTAATAAACAACCCGACCCGGCCCATTTGGTTTTAAGCCTATTAATTAAAAAAAAAAAATCACCCCCCTCCCCCCCCCCCCGCAAAAAGAGAAAACTGATCCCGAAATTCCCCAAATTCTTCAAATCCGCAAATCCACCCCATTGCCGCCGATTCCCACCGCCCCTAGCTCCAGTAAGTTCCAAAAACTTTAACTCTTTATTTTTCTTGTTAGATACTAGCTAAAGTATGTATTTTAGTTTGCTCAAAGTATATATTTTTCATATTTGGTAGTAACTAAAATTTCTTTGGTAGTAATTTTAGTTAGTTCAAAGTATATATTTTTCATATTTGTTCTAATTATTATTCTTCGTTACATAATTTTAGTTAGTTGAATGTTAAAAAAGTAATGGAAATTTAGTTTTAGTTAGTTCAAGATTCAATTCTAGTTCAAGAAATTTCCTTTTAGTTAGTTCAAGATTCAATTATAGTTGAAGAAATTTCCTTTTAGTTAGTTGAAGATTCAATTTTAGTTATTATGATTCATTACATAATTTTAGTTGGAAATTTCCTTTTAGTTAGTTCACGATTCCATTTTTGTTCAACAAATTTCCTTTTAGTTAGTTTAAGATTCAATTTTAGCTAAAAGTTCCCCTCTTTGTGTGTTTTAGCAAGTAATTTAGGATTTATTTTTATTGATACTCCATTGTAGTTTTTGTATGTTGGTGGTTTGTGTATGGTGATTTTAAGATAAAATACGAGAAAATAAGGATGCCAAGATTTTTGTTATTTTGCGTAATGATCACGTTTTTTTAATTCTACTAGCCTAATGTGTTGCTTGGAATTTGATATTACCATTTGACAGAATCCGAATTCAGGAAAAGGATTGCTTTGCTATTTTTCCGATGACCGCTTATCTCTTTCACTTTAATTTAGGCCAAGCTAAGGTAAGTTGACTTCTCTCTAATTTGTTATAATGAAACCTTGTTATTTTTCATATTGAAGTCTAGTGAAGCCGTGTCTGGCCTTTTTTGATTCACTAGCATTATTGTTATCTTCTTGTTATTATTCATATTAAAGTCTAGTGAAGCCGTGTGAGGCCTTGTTCGATTCACTAGAATTGTTGTTGACATCTTGTTGGTCTTGTTGTTGCTTGTTTCTTGTATTGTGAACTTGAACTTGTATCATTTGGTTGGTACTTTAAAGAGAATTTTATTGTTTTGAATGTGGTTTGTTAGGCGACTTAGTCACTTGAAAATGGTTAAGTGTAGGGACTTTTAAGGGGATTTTGTTGTTATGAATGTGGTTTGTTTGGTCACTTAGTTTCTTGACAATGGTTAGGTCTAGGGACTTTAAAGGGGATTTTGTTGTTTTGAATGTGATTTGTTAGGTGACTTAGTTACTTTTAAATGGTTAAGTCTAGTGACTTTGAAGGGAATTGTTTTATTTTGAATGTGGTTTGTTAGGTGACTTAGTCACTTGAAAATGGTTAAGTCTAGGGACTTTGAAGGAATTTTGTTGTTTTGAATATGGTTTGTTAGGTGACTTAGTCACTTGAAAATGGTGAAGTCTAGGTACTTTAAACGGTTTTTTTTTTTGTTTTGAATATGGTTTGGTAGGTGACTTAGTTGCTTGAAAATGGTTAGTGTAGGAACTTTTAAGGGAATTTTTTTATTTTGAATGTGGTTTGGTAGGTGACTTAGTTGGTTGAAAATGGTTAAGTTTAGGAACTTTAAAGAAGATTTTTTTGTTTTGAATGTGGTTTGTTAGGTGACTTAGTCACTAGAAAATGGTTAAGTCTAGGGACTTTGAAGGGGATTTTGTTGTTTTGAATGTGGTTTGTTAGGTGACTTAGTCACTTGAAAATGGTTAAGTCTAGGGACTTTGAAGGTGTTTTTTTTTGTTTTGAATGTGGTTTGTTTGTTGACTTAGTTGGTTTAAAATGGTTAAGTCTAGGGACTTTGAAGGGGATTTTGTTGTTTTGTATATGGTTTGTTAGGTGACTTAGTCACTTGAAAATGGTTAAGTCTAGGGACTTTAAAAGGGTTTGTTTTTTTTGTTTTGAATGTGGTTTGGTAGGTGACTTAGTTGCTTGAAAATGGTTAAGGGTAGGAACTTTAAAGGAAATTTTTTTATTTTGAATGTGGTTTGGTAGGTGACTTAGTTGGTTGAAAATGGTTAAGTTTAGGAACTTTAAAGGAGATTTTTTTGTTTTGAATGTGGTTTTGTTTTGAGACTTAGTTGCTTGAAAATGGTTAAGTTTATGGACTTTAAAGAGAATTTTTTTTGTTTTGAATGTGGTTTTGTTTGGAGACTTAATTGCTTGAAAATGGTTAAGTTTAGGGACTTTGAAGGGGATTTGTGTTTTGAATGTAGTTTTGTTTTGATACTTAGTTTCTCGAAAATGGTTAAGTCTAGGGACTTTGAAGGTGTTTTGTTTTGTTTTGAATGTGGTTTGTTTGGTGACTTTGTTGGTTGAAAATGGTTAAGTCTAGGAACTTTGAAGGGGATTTTGTTGTTTTGAATGTGGTTTGTCCTTGAAAATGGTTAAGTCTAGGGACTTTAAACGGGGTTATTTTTGTTTTGAATGTGGTTTGGTAGGTGACTTAGTTGCTTGAAAATGGTTAAGTGGAGGAACTTTAAAGAATTTTTTTTTGTTTTGAATGTGGTTTGATAGGTGACTTAGTTGGTTGAAAATGCTTAAGTTTAGGAACTTTAAAGGAAATTTTTTTATCTTGAATGTGGTTTTGTTTTGAGACTTAGTTGCTTGAAAATGGTTAAGTTTAGGGACTTTAAAGAGGATTTTTTTGTTTTGAATGTGGTTTTGTTTTGAGACTTAGTTGTTTGAAAATGGTTAAGTTTAGGGACTTGGAAGGGGATTTTGTGTTTTGAATGTGATTTTGTTTTGATACTTAGTTGCTTGAAAATGGTTAAGTGTAGGAACTTTAAAGGGGATTTTTTGTTTTGAATGTGGTTTTATTTTGAGACTTAGTTGCTTGAAAATGGTTAAGTGCAGGAACTTTAAAGGCAATTTTTTGGTTTTGAATTTGGTTTGGTAGGCGACTTAGTTGCTTGAAAATGGTTAAGTGTAGGAACTTTAAAGGGAATTTTTTTGTTTTGAATGTGGTTTGGTAGGTGACTTAGTTGCTTGAAAATGGTTAAGTGTAGGAACTTTAAAAGGAATTTTTTTGTTTTGAATGTGGTTTGGTTGGTGAGTTAGTTGCTTCAAAATGGTTAAGTGTAGGAACTTTAAAGGGAATTTTTTTGTTTTGAATGTGGTTAGGTAGGCGACTTAGTTGCTTGAAAATGGTTACGTGTAGGAACTTTAAAGGGGATTTTTTATTTTGAATATGGTTTGGTAGGTGACTTAGTTGCTTGAAAATGGTTAAGTGTAGGAACTTTAAAGGAAATTTTATTGTTTTGAATGTGGTTTGGTAGGTGATTTAGTTGCTTGAAAATGATTAAGTTTAGGGACTTTGAAGGGGATTTTGCGTATTGAATGTGGTTTTGTTTTGATATGTAGTTGCTTGAAAATGGTTAAGTGTAGGAACTTCAAAGAGATTTTTTTGTTTTGAATGTGATTTGGTTGGTGACTTAGTTGCTTGAAAATGGTTAAATGTTTGTGACTTGATCTTATTAGTTGAATCTGATTGATTGCGTAGATGGAACCTGATTATAGTTGGATATATCAACGGAACTATGATAATAGAATAGGTATTAGGGATGAATTTGTTGAAGGTATCAAAAGATTTGTTGAACATGCTAAGACACTTGATATGTGGACACGTTATCGGGTTATTCGTTGTCCTTGTGTTAGATGTGATGGGATAAATCTTGTAAGTGAAAAAGATATAAAGGAACATCTTTATAGAAAGGGGTTTCACGAGGACTTTTTAAGATAGCGTGGCATTCATAGGGATGTTGCGCAAAATAACTTTGTTGTTGGAGAAAGTAGTAGGTCTGCAGGGCATATTGAATATCAAGATACTAGGATGACAGAAATGGTGCACGATGCTTTTGGGATGCAACACGGGGTTAGTTTAGGGAAAATGTTGAAGATGTTCCTAATAGCGAAGCGGGCAATTTCTACAAATAATTGCATGCTGCTAGTCATCCTTTGTTTGATGGGTGTTCGCACTATCATTTGTCTGTTGCTGTTAGATTATTAAGTATTAAATCTGACGGAAATATTGCTGAAAGAGGAATGGACTCAATGATAGACCTCATTAAAGAGTTAGTTGACCCCGGCTTGGAGGTTCCTGATTCTTTCTATAAGGAAAAAAGACTGGTGTCAAAGTTAGGTCTCTCCTCGGTTAGAATTGATTGTTGTGAAAATAGCTGCATGTTATACTTTAAGGAAGATGCTAAGCTAGAGTTCTGTAAGTTTTGTCAGCACTCTCGATATAAGTGTGGTTCTACTGGAAATAAAATTTCTATTAAGACGATGCATTATTTACCTCTTATACCAAGGTTGAAGAGGTTGTATGCTTCAAATAGGTCAGCTCCTCCTATGAGATGTCACAGTGAAAATAGAAGGCCCACTAGTGTTATGTGTTATCTATCTGATGGAGAGGCTTGGAAGCATTTTGATGCAACTTATCCAGATTTTTCAGTTGAGCCACAAAACATTCGATTGGGATTATGTGCGGAAGAGTTCTCTTCTTTTTTCAGTTGGTGGTGTGCCATATTCATGTTGGCCTGTATTTATCACTCCTTATAATATTTTTCCTGAACTGTTGATGACTAGTCCCTATATATTTCTGAATTATGTTATTCCTGGACCGCGTGATCCAAAAAGTGGAATAGATGTCTACTTGCAACCTTTGATTGATGAACTTCAAATTTTATGGCATGAGGGAGGTTGAAACTTAGGACATCTCTCTTAAACAGAATTTCAATCTGTGTGCATATCTAATGTGGACTGTTAATAATTTTCCTGCTTATGGAATATTGTCTGGGTTGATGACAACTGGAAAGCTGGCTTGTCCATACTGCATGGAAAAAATAAAATCTTTCACATTGAGACATGGAAGGAAAAATTCATGGTTTGATTGTCATCGTTGTTTATTGCCACCTGATCATGAATTTAGAAGACTCAAGAATGCATTCAGAAGGAATAGAAGGGTATATAATGGTCCACCTCCAAGGTTGTCTGGTCATGACGTCTGAAAAATAGTTCAGGATTTTCCTAAAGCCAGCGAGGAACGATTGTACTGGCTTGATGAATATGGCGTTTCACATAACTGGACTAAGCAAAGTATATTTTGGGAGTTAGAATATTGGCCAGATAATTTACTTACACTTAATGTTGATGTCATGCATACTGAGAAGAACTATTTTGACAATTTGTTCAACACAGTATGGATATCACCGGCAAAACAAAGGATAATCCTAAGGATAGACTTGACTTACCAGAATATTGTAACCGCAGAGAATTACACTTACAGCAGGGTCCCAACAGCAATGTTCTTACGCCCAAGGATAGTTTTATATTCAAGTTGGACCAAAAGCGTCAAATATGTGAGTGGGTTCAAAGTTTGAAGATTCCCGATGGATATGCCTCAAATTTGGGAAAGAGGGTTGATATGACACAAGGAATCTTGCATGGAATAAAAAGCCATGATTGTCATGTTTTCATGGAATAATTACTTCCAATTGCTTTTATTGGTTTACCTGAAAACATATGAAAACCAATAGCAGAGATCAGTTTGTTCTTCAAAGACTTATGTGCCACTACATTAAAAGAAGAAAATCTGGCGCGAATGAAAAGTAATATTGTTGTTATCACCAACAAGCTGGAGAAGATTTTCCCGCCAGCGTTCTTCGATGTGATGGAACATCTTCCCATTCACCTTGTGCATGAAGCTCGGCTAGGCGGTCCAGTTCAAACTAGGTGGATGTATCCATTCGAACGGTAAGCATTTGCAACATATTTTAATTCATACATATCTATTTTAAATATAGTAAACATCTAACCTTAATATTGTACAGGGCAATTGAAAAATTGAAAAGGTGTCCCAAAACCAAACATAGGGTGTAAGGATCTATAGTCGAGGCATATCTTGCAAGAGAAACTTCTCAATTTTATTCATACTACTTTAGTGATGAAGTTGCTTATTCAAGAAACCTACCGAATCGTCATCAGGACGATGTGAATGAGCCTCATTTGCAACCGATATCAATTTTCAATCAATCTGGTTATAAGGATAAAAAGACCATACCTCGCCGGCTCACTCCCACGCAGTGCATGTCGGCAACTTTGTATGTCATGCTGAATTGCTCGGAAATTGAGCCCTTTCTGAAGTAAGGAGATTAAAATTTTAACATATCTTATTTATTTACTCATTCCCTTAAAGAAACTAATTTTGTTTTTCATGTTGGATGTTCAGTTCATTTAAGACTCAATTCTACGAAAATCAAGTGTATGCATCCTTTGCAACATGGTGTAAAAATGAGGTTCGTAAGTGTATTAATATTTCTACAAAGTTTAAACATTTACACATTCCTCAACTAAAATATATATATGTATAGTATTTTTAGGTACACCATTCACCAAATGCAGCCGCATACAATCAACTCTTAAGAGATATTTCTTTGGGTCCAGTTGAAGCTAATACAATGTCCCAATACAAAGTAAATAGGTTTAAATTTTCCACCGAACAACACTCCTGAACAAGGAAAAAAAACAATAGTGGTGTTTGGGTTAAGGGTGATGATGATGTTGATTGTTTTGGCATCATACACGAGATCTTAGAACTAGAGTATGCTGGTTTCCAAATAAAAAAATTGTTCTCTTTCGATGTAAGTTGTTTGATCCAAGCACAAGAGGCACAAGAGTACATAGGGAGTATAATATCATTGAAGTGAAGCACAATAGCTCGTATCCTTTTTACGATCCATTTGTTCTAGCGCAAAATGCTAAAAAAGTGTATTATGCTTCTTATCCATTGCGTAATGACAAGTTTGATTGGTGGGTTGTAATCAAAACAAAGCCTATAGGCCTGGTGGAAGTTGAGAATATGTTGGAGACTGCGTATCAAAATGAAATGGAGATTGATCACCAACTAGTGGACGTTGAATTAGTGGACAGTCTGAATCACCTAGAAAATATATTTGAAGAAGTTAATATTGCGGAAGAAGAGACTAAGTGGGAAGGAGATGAGGAAACCTCCGAAGAGGGTGAATGGTTTAGTGGAGAGTCTTCAGAAGAGGAGGATTGGTTCTGTAGGTTGTATTTATTATGTATTGATGTCTTTATGCTTTGTACTATATATTTACCTTTATGCTTCTTGTTTAAGATTGATCTGTAATATACTATTTGACTTTGTTGTTTCCATTTTCTACGATTTATACAGTAATATATATTTTTGTCTATATCTCGTGTTGTTGGAGCTATTTGAAATATGAATTAGTAACTCAAATTATTTACTTGGAATGTTTTCTTATATATTCATTTTGTAGTAACTAACTGCTTATTAACTTAACATAATTTAGATGTCATCAGAGGTGACAAAGGTAAGGCAAAAGTTGATACTACGAAACCAAAAAGAATAGACAACCTCTACCTTATAGACGACGGACAGGCATTCATATATTTGAGGGTCGCTTTGCTGATGCGCTAGCACGACCCTCATATTCTAGGTCATTCGAGGATTCGATACCTACTCCTATGCATGTGAGGCCACTACATACGTCTGCATCAACTCATTCTGCTACTATGACCGTACCACCGCTAGTACAGTACTATCGGACAGCTGTTGGCCCCTTCAGACATGTACCATCATCGATACCCTCCTGCAGCAGTCACGCAGCTTCGCACAATGATTTTGCTGGATCTATTGGGTTATCGGATCTTCATCTTGGAGGCACTCCATCTGGTGCTTCAGATTTGCCCACGCCAGTGCATCTACCATCACTTACTAGGCAGCCAGGAGACAGAGATAATTCTGGGAGGATTTATCTTGTTCCAGTTACGAGAGGGTAAGATTTCTAAATATAATAATGTTACTCATTTTTTCATTACTATATTATTATGCTCTATGAAATTACTATTTTATCTTGTGTTGTAGGTTTAGACGGGATGCTGGAGTTGGACAAAAGGCGCGAATATGCATTACTCAGTACTTCAACGACTACTGGACCAGCTGGCAAAAGGTTCCAGAACGTGACAAGGAGCGAATGTTTGAAGAATTTAAGGTAAGGATTTAACTTATCGACTACTTATTAGCATTTTGTTAGAACAACAGATTGAATATTATATTTTTATTGTAGAAATTTTACTGGTGGGATAATGCAAATACATTTCTTATAAAGAAGAAATTTTTCATAAGATGTAGAGCCAGATTTAATGATCTCATGGATTATGCCTGAAAGAAATTGGTAAAACCTAAGTGGATTCCTGAAGGAGCATGGCAACTGTACATTCGCCATTGGAGTAGCGCAAATTACCAATTGTTGAGTGAAAAAGGAAAGAAAGCTCGGGCATCATCCAAGGGTGGCTCCCTACATACTGTGGGTGCCAGAAGTACTCTTGTTGTGAAGAAAAAAATGGTATGTAACTTTTACAATGTTAATTATTTGTTTCTATTTAAATTTATTTATTATTTGAACATTGATATATAATTTTTTTCATAAGCAGGAAAAAAATAAGGGTAGGAGAATACCAACTGATGAGCTATTTGAGGAGACTCATACGGAAAAAAAGGACCTGACTGAGGAAGGAGTCTGGGTTGAAGCTTGTGCAAAAGTTGTCCATGTAAGAAACAAATTTTGAATTAAAACTACTTTGATATTTTTTTACTTTTAGTATTAACTTTACTTTAAATATAGGACGAATATACGCGTCTTGTTACTGAGTATCGTAGTAGTCAGCCTCCTAAAAGTCAGGGTGACCTAATACCCGAGCATGTAAAGGAGGAGTCATGGACAAAAGTTGTGGGTCCTGCAAATAGAAGTCATTTCTACGGATTCCACACAAAATTTTTTGGCAATAATATTAGGTGTTGGTCCGGAAGTGCATACTCTAGCTCTTCAGTTGATAAAGAAACCATTGAAAGACTACAAAAAACGATTTCTCAACTCATTGAAGAGCTTGTTGAACACAGAGAGAGGCAGAAGAAGACCGAGAAGGTAACAACATCACAAATCAAGATGCTGCAGCAGCAGTTCGGCTCTTTAATTCAGACTGGGGGGTTATTCCTCCGTTTGCTGGTGATGCAGTTTGGGTTGCAAAAGGTCTAGGCCCCCTGAATGATTTCAGCATGGATGATGATATGGAAGACGAGGACGAATTCGATGATGATGACTTTTAGTTTTTTATTTTATTTTTGTATGTGTTGTATTTATTATTTAGACATTTTGTTGTTTGAAAGTATTGCTATAGTTTTTTCATACTCACTTTTGTAGGACATTTTGTACATGTTGTAGACTTTTGAAAGTATTTACATTTAGTTTTTGGTTGTTGTTGCTGCTGTATTGATTTGATTACTACTGTATTAGATTGTTGTTGTTGCATTGTGTATTTGGGTTTTGATTTTTATTTTTTTTAAAATCCAGAAAAACCGACCACTTGTAGTCGATTTTTGAAAGTATTTACATTTAGTTTTTTTCCTGAAATTATTCTTTCCAATTTTAATAAAATAATAATGAATTTTTAAAATATATATATTTTTAAAAAAACCGACCACTTGTGGTCGGTTTTTAAAAACCTACCACAACTTTACCGACCACACACTTTGGTCGGTTTTTGGGGAAAACCGACCACTTGTGGTCAGTTTTTGTGGTCAGTTTTTTCCCTTTTGTAAGTAGTGAATTTGCAAAACATATCAGAGAGAAGAGAAGTGGTTAAAAAGCCACTTCTCCAAACTCTATTGCCAAAAGGCCAATTATTTTCTTTTTGGTTTCTTTTTTAGGGTGAAAATCAAATGGTCGAAAAGGCGTGGAGTTAATGTGGCATAGGGGTAGTTTATAATGTTAAAGAGATGGGGTGTGGCTTTTGTCACGATCCAAATCCGTCATCGTGAGGGACACCCATAATACTCACCCAATGGAAGAATTATCGACCCAAAATACCATATTAAACTAAACACTTAGAAGAAATAATTAGAACTAATCCATCAATAAAGATATTCAAATCTAAACAAAAACATAAGTACAACTAAATGCGGAATATTGTACTTAAACAAAATCATCCCTAGGACCAGAAAGTCGTCCCTACTAAATCTATTAAAAGTTGTCAAGAAGGAAATACAATCCCAAAAACTAAAATGAAAGCATAAGTCGGGAAAATAAAGAACTATGTCATAAAGAGAAGATCTCATGGTAGCCCGAATATGTCACTCACCCCAAAATCTAAATCACCCGCTAAAATCACAAGTGAGATTTCGTAGGAACCCCTGAAATATGTGTTGCACTTACAAAAGTAGAGCAAGTAAAGTATTAGCACACAAGAAAACAACGGTGTACTGGTAGGGTCATTTGGTCAATCCAAGATGAGAATATGAACACTTAACTAAAATATAGTACAACAAGTTAATCCATGCTCAAATTAACATACACTTAGCAGAACAAGCAACGACAAAGCAATTTAAAGTTACAAGCAACAAATCAATACATTTACAACCAACAAATCAATACATTTACAACCAAATCAATCTTAGTCAAACCAAGTCAAAAAGGCTAAACAACTTAAGCACATTTCAAGCATATGTAATTATATTCCCCAGTTCACTCAAGGAACTGACAAACTCACCTAAACCTCCTACATGCACGTTATGGGCATAATATCCACCCTCTAGCCATGAACTGCATGGGAAAAATTTTGCCCATGTAATAAAACCCCAGACGCAAGTGTTTTTCAACCTTATTTCACCAATAAACCCAGAGGCGGAGCTAGAATTTCAATTAAGGGGGTTCAATATTTGAAGAAAACTATTCAAAAGGGGGGTTCAACAACCATTATAAATATATAAAAATAATTTTAATCATGTATAAATGATATATTTTCCCGTTGAAGGGAGTTCGAATGAAACCCCTACCAAAGGGCTAGCTCCTCCCCTAAATAAACTGTGAGAACATCCCAAATATTAAAATATTCTACATTTAGAAATAAGGTAACTCAAAATCATACAACAACCGTAAAATCATTTGCATTTGACAACATCAACGAATATGCACTAACAATACACACTACAAATTAGTTAATACATGCGTATAGTATAAATTGAATTAAACTACAATACCATCACCTACCTCGAACCAAGCTTGCACAACTCATCTAAGCCGAAGTTTTACCCTTTCATGCAATTTTCACTTACTCTTGGTATTGAAAATGCACATAAACACATAATTAATGACATGACCTACCATGTTGGGAATTGTAAATCATGTGCAACCCTTAAGGTCAAATTCATGATCATTTCCTTCTAGTTCTAGGGCTTTTCTACCGTAATTCACCTAAAGCAACTAATTCTATGAATAATTAGTGAACTAATGGAACGCAAGGGTAACTTAACAATTAACAATAAAAACTCATTAACATATTACTTATTTTCTCCCTTGCCCAGAAAACAACTAAAATCATCCCTAAACCCCTCCCGAACTCCCTAAATTAGCAATTCTAAGACTTAATTATCAATTACTAATTAACGGAGATGAAATTATTACCTTAACAAAGCCAAGTGATAAAAATCTGGTAGAAATCTCCCTCATTTTCCCCAAAATGAGTTTTAAAAATATAAACTATTTTTAGAAAATAATTAAATAAATTTGCGACTTTTGCTAATATAGAGATATGCGTCGCATAGAGGCACCTGTTACTGTAGCAGGAGTTGACAAGGTCTGACCATCGCTATAGCAGAAATTTCTATATTATGGTGTGCATTCCACTATAGTAGAATCAACGGGATAGAATGTCCCCTTTTTCTCAGAAATTCTAATTTTTTCAACATACCTTAAATCCGAGACATTCCAAATAATGTTCTTTACGCTAAGATCAATTTTGTAAGTTATACTTATCCATATTTCATTTTCTAAATTTCTATGGATTCCTTATTATCTTAGATATATATAAATCAAATCAACCACCACTAAACCTATCCAAATTATTTTTGGATTTCTCTAGACCAACCTCGCTCTAATTTCGTTCAAAACTAGCCTTGCCTAAAATTTATAACTTCAAATCTGAGAAGAATTTTAACATGGGAATTTTAATGAAATCATATATAATGATGAAAGTATTCTTTACAATAGATACTAATTTACCTATTATTCATTCCTGAATCATCAAGCATGAAAGATAGGCTAAAGTAAGAAAAAGGAAAACATATTTATACCCTCAAACAATTGAGGGTACTTATCCCGCATGTCCTTCTCAGTTTTCCAAGTGGCTTCCTCAATTGGACCTGCTTCTATTAAACCTTAACCAAAAAAATTTCCTTCATCCTTAATTTTTGAACATCCCAATCTTAAATCATTACTAGTTCCTTTTCGTAAGCTGAATCCTTATTTAAAATATCCGAGTCCCACTTAGTGATGCAGTCTTCATCCCCATGGTACCTTTTGAGCATAGAGACATAAAATATTGAAAGGACTTCTGAAAAACCCTATGGTAGAGCTAGCTTGTATGCAGCTAGACCTACATCTTCAAGAACCTTAAAGGTGCCAACATACTAAGGGATGAGCTTTCTCTTATTGCCGAACGTCATGACTCCATTTATAGGAGACACCTTAAGAAAAACTTGTTTGCCAACCTTAAAGTCCATGTCTCTTACCTTACAGCCTGCAAACTCTTTCTACCTACTTTAAGCAGCCAACAACTTGGTTTGAATGAACCTTACTTTTTTTTAGCCTTGTTTACTAAGTCAGTGCCCAAATGATTGATATCTCCAGCCTCTAAACTCCCAATAGGTGATGTATATTTACTTTCATAGAGTTCCTCGAATGGTTCCATATTGTAAGACCCCACAAAATCCTAATCTCAACTCAGTCTTTTAAGTTTGCTAAGGAGTCTCAGACTTAGAAAATTCTAGCTAAGTATTCAGACTTAGTATTATTTTGGCCTTTGTAAGTTGGAAAGTCTATTTCACGACTCTTATGACCTTAAAGTATCGATCTTTAGATTGATTCATGATCAGGAATGTTAGTAGGTGTTTCTGGATAAGTTTAAAAAAATTTCGAACCTCGTTTAGACCATGTTCGAGTGACTACAATAGTGAGTCGATGCGATCTCGACGCATCACATCGTCCCTCGCGTCGACAGATAATTTTTTCCTCATCTCAGGGAAAATTCCAGTGAACCTATGCAGACTTGACGTGGCGCGTTGGCCATCGTGTTGATGCCAATGATGCAGCACGTCGGTCTGTGTGTCGACAGTTCGGTTTTCAGTCATTAAAAAGTCACATCCATAGGGGTATTTGAGTCTTTTTACCCACCCCTATTCAGCTTAAAACATGAGATTCAAACCTTATTAAGTAATATACACTCACTTTCTCTCAAATTTCTCAAGAACAAGAACCCTAGGTGATTTAATTTCAAAGCCAAGGCTCAAAATTTTGCCATTGTTCTAAAAGAATTAAACAACCAAGATATACAAAGTGTTCATCTAAGGGTTCCTTCCACCCTTGGAGTCCAAGAAACTCTTTTAAACTTCAAGTTGCTTGATTTCATGCTTTCTATGATTTGAAATCAAAGTGTATTCATGATTATTGCTATAATTGGGTTTCTATTTCATGATTTATTACAAAATTGATGTAGAATTAATTGACATGTGTGATTTATCATGTGAATTCATGTTGAAACCCATGAAACTGTGAATTTCGAATTGAATCATGATGCTCACATATTGTTTTAGTGTCATGTGCATAGATTATGATATCCAAGTGTTTGATGAATTGTTCATGTGAATGTCATGATAAGATTATATCATGATAGTATGTATACTATTTCATACCATGCAAGTGTTTGATAAAATGCCTTTATAGATGCATTATGAACAAGTGTGCATTTTATTCTATGCTATGCAAGATCATTTGAGTCTTTACTTTTTATGTTATCGAGTCCTGGGGGTATTTATACCCGATAATTTAGCTATTTACCTAGAGTCAGTGTAAGTTACAGAATAATCTCAGTCACTTCATGAGAAGTAGTACTCTTAGTCAGTTATAGGACTCAGGAAAACTCAGTAGATTCAGTGTTAGTCCCGTCTAGTTTAGTATTCAGTTCAGACCTCAGTAAACTCAGTTAGCTAATAGGATTCAGTAGTATTGCGTCAGTAAGTGGAACTCAGAAAAAATAGTAACAGTTCAGTCAAGCCTAGTATGAACTAGGAAATCAGTTCAGTGTCTATTTAGTTAGGAGTAGGATTCAGCATCGAGTAAACCTAGGGATGGGGGCATTCCTGCCAACAGAGGGTTTGACCCTTAGTAGCAATCCCTGCCTTACAGAACTACGTAGCCAGTGTAGGTTGAGATATCTTCCTGCCAGACTAGGGTTTATACATTTCATACGAGTTTTCCTGCCAGCGAGGGTTGATGAAAGATCTCACAGTTGTATTTACCCATGGCACGGTACTGACACCCTTCCAACTGGGGTTACAAGTTGGACCCCAATCTATTTAAAAAGGGGCATGTCGATTAGATGATTACCTCCCACAATCTCAGTTTCAGTTCCAATCTCAGAATAGAACTCAGTTCAGTTCTACAGATTCAGGACTGTCAGTTATAGTCACTCAGTTCAGTACGGAACCTAGTATAGTTCCACAGGATCAAGACTGTCAAATACAGTCACTCAGTTATCAGCTACATAGTATCAGTGAACTCAGATATTAGTAAATTAGTAATTCAGAACTCAGTATCCAATATTATCAAGATCTTAGTTATAGTATATGTATTCATGCATGTACTCTTATTCAGTTATATTCATGTTATTCAGTTGGTATTATTCATACATATGAATCCATGCATTTCAGCCTACCTCACTTAGCATACCAGTACATTCAAAGTACCGACGCATATTTTTCTCTTGTGCTATGATGTTTTATATCATAGGTTCAGATACATGGGCTCCTGAGCACCCTTAGCAGTTCAAATCTTCAGCAGTCAGAGTTAGTGGTGAGTCCTCATCGTTCGAGGACATGATTATTTTCTTTAGTATTTTAGTTTATTAGTATAGTTTTTAGTAGTTGGAGTTAGTTGGGGGCTTGTCCCATCAACTCCATGATTCAGACAGTAGAGGCTTTTCAGACTAGAGTATTTTCAGACAGATGTTTCAGTTTTTGTATTGTTATACTGTATTCAATTTTATTTCAGTATTGAACCTTATGGCAAGTTTCCACCTAATTTCTGCATATTTGCAGTATTACTATTCAATTATTGTAGCAGGTATCAGTCATGGGTTTTTTTGTGGTCCTTCGGGATTATGAGCACCATGTAGCATTTGAGGTACAGACAAGGGGCGTTACTAACTTGGTATCAAAGCCCAAGGTTCAATAGAGTCCTAGGAAGTCTGAAATTTGCTTCTAGTAGAGTCTTGTGTATGGGTGTGTAGCGCGCCATACTTATGGACAAGAAGCTATGAGGTATTTTAGGAAAAGTTTCCCTTCCTTCAGTATTCATATCATGCGGGTGAGAATGAGCTCAAGTTAAACTCTCAGTCTAATTCATCTCTTCCTTATGCTTCCAGAACATGCCTTTCAGAGAAGCTGACGAGCGAAGTAATGAAAATTCTGCCCGTTTAGGCAGATCCCCTGAATGAGCATGTCTCCCACTCTGAATTTAGAGCTACTTTCACTGCCTTATCTTATTCAGTAGTTGCTCAGAACAATCAGCTAGCTATTAACCTATCAAGTCTTATGGCTCATTCTCTGCAGAGTGAGGGAAAGAGTCATAGAAAAGAGGGAAGAAAGAATAAGAGCGCCAGATGTCTAGGCCAAAAAGTGGCCGAACAAATCCCATTTGCTAGAAGTGCGGCAGAAACCACCAGAGTATCTGCAGAGATGGCAGTGATGTGTGTTTTGAATGTAGCAAGCCAGGACACAGAGTCAGAGATTGTCCTCAGGTGAGTTTGCAGAGTCAGCATAATCGTCCCCCAGCTCAGTTCGGTCGCCCGAATCAGCAGGGTGTCTCTTCCAGTGTCTCCAGTGGGCAATTCCCAAATAGGCTATATGCACTTCAGTCCTGGAAGGATCAAGAAAGTTCTCTTGATGTGTCCATTGGTATGTTACAAGTTTACCATTTATATGTTCATGCTTTGCTAGATCCAGGAGCTTCTTTGTCTTTTGTAACTCTATATATAGTTGTTGATTTTGGAGTCAATCCCAAAATCCTAGCAGAGCCTTTCTCAGTCTCTACCCCAATGGGTAAATCTAACATAGCCCGATGGGTATACAGGAACTATCTGGTTATGGTATCTCAGAAAGTCACTTCAGCAGACTTAGTCGAATTAGAGATGACCAATTTTGATGTTATTCTCGGCATGTATTGGCTTCATTCATACTATGCCTCAGTCGACTACAGAAATAGAATTGTCCAGCTTCAATTTTCAAATGATCCCATCCTAGAGTAGAGGGGTAGTACTTCAGCACTTAGGGGTTAGCTTATTTCCTACCTAAGGGCAAGAAAAATGAGATCTATGGGATATGTCTACCATCTCATTCGAGTCCAAGACACTAGTTCAGAAATCCCTAATCTTGAATCAGTGTCAGTAGCATGTTAATTCCCTGATATGTTTCCCAAAGATCTTCCCGGAGTTCCTCCCGAAAGGAGAATCGACTTCGGAATAGACCTTCTTATAGATACTCATCCCATATCTATTTCTCCATATAGAATGGATCCATTAAAACTCAAAGAATTAAAAGAGTAGTTGAAAGATCTCCTAGATAAGGGATTCATCAGACCCAGTGTGTCCCCGTGGGGTGCACCAGTTCTATTCGTGCGTAAGAAAGACAGCTCTCTCAGAATGGGTATTAACTACCTTCAGTTAAATAAAGTCATGGTTAATAACAAGTATCCACTCCCCAGAATTGATGACTTATTTGACTAACTTCAGGGTGCCAGTTACTTTTCTAAGATAGACCTCAGATCAGGGTATTATCAGCTCAGAGTCATAGAATGTGACATTCCAAAAACAACTTTTAGAACTTGGTATGGTCACTTCGAATTCTTAGTCATGTCATTTGGTCTTACTAATGCCCCAACATCTTTCATAGACTTGATGAACCATGTGTTCAAGCAGTAATTGGACATGTTCATCATAGTTTTCATAGATGACATCCTTTTCTACTCCCGAAGTGAACATGATCATGCAGATCATCTCAGAATCATATTCCAAACTCTCGAAACCCATCAGTTATCATGATATTTGTTCATATCTTACATGTCATCTCTATGACCATATCTCATACTCATGCACATTAGCAATCATGCATGCTTACAGTTCCCAGTAAAAGGAGTTCAAATTCACTCAGTGTTACGAATCATGTTCCATGAATATAGAAACTCCAGACTTAGGTCATGCTGCTCATGACTCATGTACTCATGTCATGCATTACAGTATGTTCAGTTCCCATGACTCATGCAATACCCCTAACGATCAACTATATTTAAATTATGCCACGCATATCCTCAGTTCAGGTCTCTTGTTGAATCTATGATGTTGACATTCTCTTCCTTAGGCCTCAGTTAGGTGTAAAATTTTGTATAACATTGATTCATGCTTCAGTTCCTCACGTTTTAATCCTTCAGTGAACTCTCCTTATGAAATAAAGTAGTGATGAGCGATTGCTTAGATGGGAGGGAATAAATGTTTTATGTTAAGAAAAGATTTTTTTTGCATACTTGTGATACACGAGGCTATAGTTATGAAGATAGGCTTGAATGTCAGGTTAGTGTACAAGTAAATTGCTAGCAAGAAGTTGTATTTAGTTGTTGAAGGAAGGAGGGTAATCTGGATTTTTTATGAGATGAGAAGTTGAGAAAATGTAGAGTGTGAGTGTTTATTCAGACCCTAGATTTATATCATTTTCCATCGCGTAGTTATCAGAACCCAACATTCAGTTCCAGTATGAGTCTTAGTTACAACTTCAATTACCGTCTTAGTTATAGTCTCATTCACAGTCCCAGTCCAGTAATCAGATTAGTAACTTAGTTCAGTTTTAGATTTACCTGACCATAGCGTATAGTTATCAGTTATTCAGTTATTAGTGTTTCAGTACCTCAGTTACAGACTATTTCATAATTATGTTATACACTTGGTCTTGCATTCTCAAATAATATAGACTTCATATATTTATGTGTAGTACCTCATGTTGCTCAATCATACCTTACCTCATATATAAAATACTCTACAGTTTCAGTCCAGACTAAGTATAGTTCAATCTTACATGACCAGTATTCAGCTATCAACCATTCAGTTAATGAGATAAGTTAGTATGTTTATGCATTCATTCTTAATTCCTATGTGAATACTTATAGTAATCTCAGGTAAACTATCGTAATGGGGTGGAGAGTATGTAAGACCCCACAAAATTCTTAGCTTAATTCAGTCCTTTAAGCTTGCTAAGGGGTCCCAGACTTAGAAAATTCTAGCTAAGTATTCAAACTTAGTGTTATTTTGGCCTTCAAAGGTTGGCAATCTTATTTCATGACCTTTACGTCTATTAAATGTTGATATTTGAGTTAATTCATGATAAGGAATATCAATAGGTATTTTCGGACAAGTTTTGGATTTTTCAGACCTCATTTAGATCATGTTCGAATGACCAAAATAGTGAGTCAACGCGATCTTGACGCATCGCGTCAACAGATAATTTTGTCCTCAGCTTAGTGTAATTTCCAGTGAATCGACATGGACTCAACGCGGCACGTTGGCTATCACGTCAATGCCAACGAAGCGGCGCGTCGGCCTGTGCGTCGATAATTTAATTTTTCTGTAATTAAAAGGTTGTGTCCTCAGGGATAATTAAGTCTTTTTCCCACGCCCTTCAGCCCCCATAACACGAAATTTAGCCCTCTTTTAACAAGTTATATTCATTCTTTTACAAATTGCTTAAGAACAAAAATCTTAGGTGAATTAAATTCAAATTTAAGGCTCAAGATTCCACCGTTAATTTTTGAGAATTCACCAACTAAGGTATGTGAAGTGTTCATCCAAGGGTTCCTTCCACCCTTGGAGTCCAAGAAACTTTTTTAAAGCTCATGTAGAGTGATTTTATTATTTCCATGATTTGAATAAAAGTGTATTCATGATTTATTACAAGAATCGTGTAGAGTTAATTGATATGTGTGCTTTATCATGTGAATTCATGTTGAAACTTTTGGAATTGTGTAATTGGAATTGAATTATGCTGCCTACATGTAGTTTTAGTATTATGTGCATATATTGTGCCCCACAAGTGTTTGATGAATTATCCATGTGAGTTGAATAGTGAAATTATATCATGTTAGCATATATGCAAGTGTTTGATTGAATGCCCAAATGAATGAATGATGACTAAGTAGTTTGTTACCATGTATCAAGATTATGCCATGTCTTTTAAGTTTATGCTATCGAGTCCTGGGGGTATTTAATACCCGATAATTTAGCTGCTTGTCTAGAGCCATGGTCAGTCACAGAGTAGAATCAGTCATGTCTCGATCAGTAGAATTCAGTCAGTTACAGAACTTTGAAAAACTCATTGAACTCAGAATCAGTCCATCTAGTTTAGTAAAATCAGTTCAGTTCAGTTATATACTACGATCAGTAATAGTTCAGTCTAGCCTAGTACAGTTTAGAGTTTAGTCCAGTGTCTATTCAGTTAGGAGTAGGATTCAGCACCGAGTGAACCCAGGGATGGGGACTCACCTACTAGTAGAGGGTAAAATCCTTAGAAGCAGTCCTTAGGTTCCAAAACTACATAGCCAGCGTAGGTTGAGACATTAACCTGCCAGTGAAGGGTTGATGAGGTGATCTACCTACCAGTTGAGGGTACCACCATTCTTGTTCAGAGCACCTGTCAGATCAGGGTGACTCAGCACTTGTCCTTACCTGTGGCAAGGTATTGACACCCTTCTAACTGGGGTTACAGGTTAGACCTCAAATCAGTTAGATAAAGGGCATGTAGGTTAGATGATTACTTTCCACAGTCTCAATTTCAGATTTAGTCTTAGTATGAAACTCATCAGTTCCATAGATTCAGGACTGTCAGGCACAGTCACTCAGCTCAGTACGATACTCAGTATAGTTACACATAATCAAGACTATTAGAAATAGTCATTCAGTTACCATTAATCCAGTATTCAGTGTTATTATGATCTTGGTACAGTTTACATATCCATGCATGTACTATCATTCAGTCATACTCATGATATTCAGTTAGTATTGTTCATGCATATTAACCCATGCATTTTAGCCTACCTCATTAAGTATACCAGTACATTCAAAGTACTGACACATGCTTTTCTTTTGTGCTATGATGTCTTATATCATAGGTTCAGACGCACGGGCTCTCGATCACCCTTTGCAGCTTAGACTCTCAGTATATAGAGTTAGTGGTGAGTCCTCATAATTCAAGGTTGTGATTATTTATTTCAGCATTTCAGTTCATTTTCAGTAGTCGGAGTTAGTTTGGGACTTGTCCCATCAACTCCACAGTTCAGATAGTTTAGAGGCTTTTCAGACTAGAGTATTTTTAGATAGTTGTTCAGTTTTCAGTATTAATGTTCAGTTTTGGTATTATGATACCATATTCAGTATTATTTATAGTATTGAACCTTATGTCCAGTTTTCCACCTAATTTTTGTATATTTCAGTATTAATGTTATTCAGATATTACCGCAAGTACCAGTCACGAGTTAGCTTATGGTCCTTCGGGATTATGCGCATCGTGTAGTGTTCAGGGTATAGACTCGGGGTGTTACAGAGTATATTTGAGAGAGTATTTGAGGAAAATATCTAAGCTTGAAATTTATAGTTGCAGTGCATAAGGCTTAGTCACTTTATCTTAGATGATGATTCGTAGGCCTCACCTTATGTTACTAAATTTTAGCCAGGATATGATTTCTTATTCAGATGTTTTATTCATCCCATACCAAGATTCCTTGCTCCCAAAAGTCACTAGAACTCTATAGAAAGAGTTTCAAAGAAATTCTCCAGTCGAGTATTTGTTTTTAGCATGAGTTAGTCCGTAAGCCAATAATTTAGTTTAGCAGCCAGGCAGACAAGTTCGTATGGTGTGGTTTCTTATCTTTCCATCTAGTCATACTATCTAAAGCCTCATGAATGTAACTATTCCAAGAGGGAGCAACCAGGTAGTTATAGGTTTAGCTCAGTTCATGTATCATGTCCCAGTTTTAGATCCCAGATATTCAGTCATGGCTCAGTTTGGAGGTGCCCTATGCATCGTCCCAACTTTTCCTCAGTATCTCCACCAAGTCAGCATTTTTCAAGGGTCATAATGTCCCAAAGGGTAGATTCACCATAACCCCTGAGATTTTTTGTCCTAAACCTCCCAGTTTCTCTTCACATAACGAATCCAGTTTGGAATATTAGGTACTCATGAGTGGACCCTCAAGTTCCAATTTTAGTCGTAAGCCATGTATTCAAGGGGCTCAGTTCATTTCATGATATTTAGTTCATGTATCACATTTTAGGCTCAGTTATGTTCTCATGTCCCCATTCATGCGTGTTCAGTAACTGATCACGAGTTGAGATTGGTGATTTATGTTCGTGAAAATCTCTCCTATGAAAGGACTAAAGAGGTTTGGCAAGAAGGATCCAGTGTTCCATGTCTCCTTGCTAAGAATATGCATAGGTGACCCAGCAGTTGTAGTCCCTGCAAGGAATATAGACGTTCAGAACAGCCTCTCTTATGAGGAGATTCCAGTCGAAATCCTTGATTATTAGATTTGCAGACTGAGGAACAAAGCGGTCCCTCTAGTCAAAGTTCTTTGGCGGCAACAATCCATTAAGTAAGATAATTGGGATGCATAAGCAAATATGAGGACAAAGTATCCTCACCTCTTCTCCGTAAACTCAGACTCAGCCCAAGGTAACAGTTTTTCCTTGAACTTACTCAGATCCATGCTCAGATTTTCCTTTATTGACTTAGTACCAGTTACCATTGCATATTCAGTAGTGATTTTATCAATCAGATATGTATGTTCAGCATGAGAAACTCAGCTTATTTAGCAATCCCAGTCATGTATTCATGAATCATGCTCAGTTATGTACTCATGCATCAGATATGCATGTTCAGTATGAAATTTCAGCATATCAGTATTGTCAATTATGAAATCATGTTACAGTTATCCATATCCAGTATCTAAATTCAGTCTATTAGTATTCCCAGCTTAGTCAGTCTCATTTGAGGATGAATTTCCCAAGGTGGAGATATTGTAAGACCCCGCAAAATCCTAAGCTCAACTCAGTCTTTTAAGCTTACTAAGGGGTCCCAGACTTAGTATTATTTTGTCCTTCGTAGGTTGGCAACTCTATTTCATGAATCTTATGACCTTAAAGTATCGATCTTTAGATTGATTCTTGATCAAGAATGTCAGTAGGTGTTTTCAGACAGGTTTTAGATTTTTTGAACCTCGTTTAGATCACGTTAGAGTGACCAAAATAGTGAGTCAACGCGATCTCGATGCATCGCGTCGCCCATCATGTTGACAGATAATTTTTCCCTCAGCTCAGGGCAAATTACAATGAACTGACGCAAACTCGACGCGGCGCATTGGCCATCGTATCAATGAAAAAAATATGGTGCATCGGTTTGTGCATCGACAGTTCAGTTTTCAATCATTAAATAGCCACGTCCATAGGGGTATTTGGGTCTTTCTCCCCACCCCTATTCAGCCTCAAAACATGAGATTAGCCCTCATTAAGCAACATACATTCACTTTATCTCAAATTTCTCAAGAACAAGAACCCTAGGTGATTTAATTTCAAAGACAAGGCTCAAGATTTCGCCACTGTTCTTCAAGAATTAAATAGCCAAGGTATGTGAAGTGTTCATCCAAGGGTTCCTTCCACCCTTGGAGTCCAAGAAAGTCTTTTAAACTTTAAGTAGCTTGATTTTATGCTTTCCATGATTTGAAATCAAAGTGTATTCATGATTATTGCTATAATTGGGTTTCTATTTCATGATTAATTGCATGATTGATGTTGAATTAATTGACATGTGTGATTTATCATGTGAATTCATGTTGAAACCCATGGAACTGTGAATTTGGAATTGAATTATGATTCTCACATGTTGTTTTAGTGTCATGTGCATAGATTATGCTATCTAAGTGTTTGATGAATTGCTCATGTGAATGTAATGATAAGATTATATCATGCTAGTATGTATACTATTTCATGCCATGCAAGTGTTTGATAAAATGCCTCTATATATGCATTATGAACAAGTGTGCATTTTTATGCTATGCTTTGCAAGATTATGCGAAGCTTTACTTTTTATGCCATCGAGTCCTGGGGGTATTTATACCTGACAATTTAGCTATGTAGCTAGAGCCAGTGTCAGTTACAAAATAATCTCAATCACATTATAATCAGTAGTACTCTCAGTCAGTTATGGGACTCAAGAGAACTCAGTAAATTCAGTATTAGTATAGTCTAGTTTAGTATTCAGTTCATACCTCAGTAAACTCAGTTAGCTAATAGAATTTAGTATCATTCCGTCAGTAAGCGAAACTCAGCAAAATCAGTAACAGTTCAGTCAAGCCTAGTATGAACTAGGAAATCAGTTCACTGTCTATTCAGTTGAGAGTAGAATTCAGCACCAAGTTATTCTAGGGATGGGGGCATTCCTGCCAGCAGAGGGTTTGACCCTTAGCAGCAATCCCTACATTATAGAACTACGTAGCCAGCGTAGGTTGAGATATCTTCCTACTAGACTAGGGTTGATACATCTCTTACGAGTTTTCCTGCCAGCGAGGGTTGACGAAAGAGCTTCCTATCAGAGAGGGTTAACTCACAATTGTCTTTACCCGTGGCACGGTACTTACACTTTTCTAACTGGGGTTATAGGTTGGGCTCCAATATATTCATAAAGGGGTATGTCGGTTAGATTATTACCTCCCACAGTCTCAGTTTCAGTTCCAGTCTCAGAATAGAACTCAGTTCAGTTCTACAGATTCAGGACTGACAGATAAAGTCATTTAGTTATCAGCTACACCGTATCAGTAAACTCAGATATCAGTGAATCAATAATTTAGAACTCAGTATCCAATGTTATCACGATCTCAGTTATAGTATACGTATTTATGCATGTACTCTCATTCAGTTATATTCCTGTCATTCAGTCAGTATTGTTCATGCATATGAACCCTTGAATTTTAGCCTACCTCACTTAGCATACCAGTATATTCAAAGTACTGACGCATACTTTTCTCTTGCACTATGATGTTTTATATCATAGGTTCAGACGCACGGGCTCCCAAGCACCCTTAGCAGTTAAGATCTTCAGCAGTCAGAGTTAGTGGTGAGTCCTCATAGTTTGAGGAAATGATTATTTTCTTTAGTATTTCAATTTCTTAATACAGTTTTCAGTAGTTGGAGTTAGTTAGGGTCTTGTCCTATCAACTCCATGATTCAGACAGTAGAGGCTTTTCAGACTATAGTATTTTCAGACAGATGATTCAGTTTTGGTATTGTTATACCGTATTCAATTTTATTTCAGTATTGAACCTTATGGAAAGTTTTCGCCTAATTTCATCATATTTGCAGTATTACTATTCAGTTATTGTAGCAGGTACCAGTCATGGGTTAGCTTGTGGTCCTTTGGGATTATGATCACCGTGTAGCGTTCGGGGTACAAACTCGGGGCATTACACATATCATTGTTGGAGTAATAGTTTTTATTGAATAATTAAAAAAACAAAAAAACTAGTCCTAATGACCACCAAAATAAATCACGCAGTCCCTCAACATGGCCTCTAGCACTTGAATCGTCTTCTCTAACTACCCATTGATTTGAGACTGACAAGTCATGTGAAATTTGAGCTTGGTATCCAATTTCTGATGAAACTTATTCCAAAATTTGGAAGTGTATTTTGTATCTCTATCAAAAATGATGGTAAATGGCACCCAATAAAGTCTCAAAATATCCTTGACGTAGATTTTAGCTAACTTCTCAAAGCTATAGTCTAACAGAACTAGAAAGAAGTGAACTGACTTTGTCAGACGATCCACTATTAGACAAATAGAGTTATATTTTCCTAAAATCTTAGGAAGACCCACAATAAAATCCATAACAATATTATGTCATTTCCATATAGGTATAGGAATTCTCTGAAGTAACCCCACAAGCCTTTGGTTTTTATACTTCATCTGCTTGTAATTTTGACACTTGGACATATAATCCACTATGTCCCTCGTCATCCTAGGCTACTAATAAAGTTTCTTCAAGTCACAGTATATCTTGGCTATACTCAAATGGATAAAATAACACAAATCATGGTCCTTTAAAAGTACATCATAAATCAAATCACAAAATCAAGAAACGTATAATCTTTCTATAAACAACAACACCTCACATACATCAAAATTGGCATTCGTCACCTCCGTATTTACTAGTTTGTTTCGGAATACATTCAACCACTTGTCCTCAAATTGCATGGCCTTAATCTGATTTAAAAATATTGACTTTCCTCAACACTTCACCAAGTGTGGCATGAGGTTAAAGTCCCTTATATAATAAATGGGCATGAGGTTGGAGTCCCTTTCCTAAATGAGTGTGTGGTTATAGTCCCTTGTTTAAATGAATGTTTATGTGGTTAAATTTCTTGACTAATGAATGTGTGTGCATGGTTAGAGTTCCATGTCTAATGATAATGTGAATATGGTTTAAAGTCCTCCGTCTATTAAGAATGTTTAGGTCTATAAGTATGGGAGGTCGTATTCCTCCACTTCATGTATGTTGAGTGAGTTCTTTAAGAGTGTGCATGTGGTGTACCTATATGTATATATAAGTGTAAAAATGTGATAGAATATGATATATTGACTTGTTATTGAATGATGATGTTATTTTATCCATGTCCTTGAGTTACATAATAGCACTCCAACCTCTAACCATCTCTGGATGCTATGTTCCCACGTGACATAGGGCTCAGATCATCATCTTCGTCTCCTACACAGTGATTAGACGATTGAAGCAGTTCGTGCATTGACTTAAGAGTGGTGAGCTTTCGTACTTTACAAGACATTCACTCTTGGTCTCCTCTCTTTAAACTTAGTCTTATTTTGTCTTGGTTTGGCTAACGTCAGGGGCTTGTCCCGACATATATATTTCTAAACATCGATTTTTATTGAGGTATTATGGATGACTGTGGACTTGGGTGTAATGGCTAGTTTGATGAATCTAATGAGGTGTAAGACATGTTTAAGTTATGACTCATAGTATGTTTCCGCTATCTTATCTTATGGTTGGGATTCATCCGACCCTTGTGATTTAAATTGATAATTGAGTTAGGTTATTGGGGCGACCTCTGGTTCATGTGGACTTGAGGTGCCCATACAACATGGCCCTATTTTAGGTTGTGTCATTGGAGTACAGGCTGATCCCCACTCCTTCTTCCATTGTTTCTTTTGGGAAGTATTTTTTGTAAATGAAACGAAGGATGAGTTAGAAAGAGGGATTAAATGGAGCTCATGCTACTTCGTACGACATAAAAACTGAAAGAAGGGGAACTTTACTAAAAACATCTCATATCCTCTTGTCCATAAGTGTGGCTCACTTCACACTCATGCACGAGAATCTACTCAACGCGACTTTCAGACTCCCTAGGACACTTTAAAACCTTAGGATCTGATACCAAGTTTTATCACGACCCGAGGCTACCCCCTAGTCGTGACAACGGGTCTTACGGTCACAATTGACCACAAACTAACCCCTGAACTGGTACTTGTTGTGAGCACTCAGTAATATTGTAATGTAACACATGAGCAGAAAATGCACTAATAAGGTATTGTAAAAATGAATACTGGAATACAAAGCAAAGCATATCTAAAATATCTGATAAAATACTAAAAACCATACTATCTATCTAAAACAACTGTTAATACTGAAATAACTGACTAACTACCTAAATGATTATCCGAAATCTTCTAAATATCATGAGGAGTTGATGGGACAAACCCCCAACTAACTCTGACTAAACTGAACAAAAAGAAGTACTGAAATAACTGAGATTAATATATCGTGTCCTCGATGGATGGGGACTCACCACTACTGCTGCTGAGTAACACTAAACTATCTAGGAATGGTCAGGAAACTGAGTGTCCAAACCTATGTTATAAGACAACATAGCGCAAAGAAAAGTATGTGGTCAGTACTTTGAATGTACAGGTATATGAGATGAGGACTGGCTGAAATGTAAGAAATAACTAAGCATGAATGCATGAACATGAAATATCTGAGATGCAAGACCAAGTATAAATATGTTACTCAGATAATCTGTAATCTTAAAGACTAAAAGTTGTATAACTGAATAGCTGAAAATCTATACACTTGGTCAAACAAACCTGAGTTGAGATACACGAAATACTGTACTGAGTCTGTGGGAGGTATCATGTAACCAACATACCCTAATCTGAGCTAATCGGGGTCCAACCTGTAACCCCAATTAGAAGGGTGTCAGTACTGTGTCACGGGTACTAACATTGGCTAAGATGTAGGTCCACAAGGCTGATGTCCTAAAGGACCAGGGTGTCAAGCCTAAACTGATGGGTGAACCCTAAGAGGAAGTCAAGCCTAAACTGACGGGTGATTCCTCATATCCTACGCTGGCTATTTAGTTCTAGAATATAGGTACTACTACTAATGACTCTGCCTAACTGACGGGGAAGCCACCATCCCTGCATTCACTCGGTGCTAAATCCTACTCCCAACTGAATCTACACCGGTACTGAACTGAACTAAGTTTAACTAAACATTATTACATAATTGATAGTGCTCATCATAATCATGAATATCTGAGTAAATAACAAAACTTATGGCTTTACTGAAACATTACGTGAATGATCTGAAGTCATATAAAACACATAGGTATCGGGTGTTCATAACCTGCCAGCACTGAATGATCAAAATACAGTATTAAGGCTTAGAATTATAGTATGAAATCATGGTTCAAAATCCCAAAAACATAGACACTTAATCAAACATGTGAGAATCATGAACTTGAACATGAGAATGTCTTAAAACATGAAAAATAGCATGGTTACGTGACTAAGATAATAACTTAATAATATAACATGAAATTCATATGAATCTAACATGGGAGATTGAAACTTAAAGCATGGAATAACTTGACTTTTCATGGAACCACTCATGGACATGAAGTGAGTTCAATTACTAAGGAAAGACGTGAACTTAAACCATCTTGAACATACAAAAACTCCATAATAAGAGAAAATCCATAGTTTGGTTAAAAAGGGTTTTTGGGCTCCATGGATGAACACCTCACATACCTTAAGCTTCTTAACTTGAGAAAGAAACCATATTCTTGATGCTTTCTTGAAGGTTCTTGAACTTTGGGAGCTTGAATTCTTTATTACTTTTGGAAAAAGGAACTGAATTTGTTCTTGGGGAAATAGGAGGGTTTTCTTGAGAGTGATTTTGAGAAGAAGGGAAAATAATGCCCTAAAAGATGCCCCAAGTCGTGTTATGGATGATTTGGGTTGAGGGGGAAAAACCCAATTGCCCCTCAATCATTTAAATTAAGAACTAGACACAACATCCTCACCGTGATGCGGTCTTATTGTGGTCAAAGAAATCCCTCACCGCGATGCAGTCATCATGAGGTTAGGACTAATGGCGTGATGCGGGCTTATCGCAATGACCCACTGGTTTCATGATCCAAACATACCCCAAACCTTGTCTGAAAAATATAAAATTCCTTCCGGGTATACTTTTTACATCCCTAAATATGAATTAACTCCAAAACTAACATCTCGGGGTCGGGAAGACCAAAATAAAAATTCTAAAAGTTTAGGGGTCTTGAAAATGACTACGTACCTAATACTTAGTGAAATTTTCAAGCCTTGGACCCCTTACGCATGCAACTAAAAGTTGAATCGAGCCAAGAATAATACTGGGTATTATAATAGATCTATATCCATGACCACCCAAATGAGTCCAACCATCCAATACCTAACTGATAACCACTGCTAACCAATCCATAATCCAAACCATAACCATATGAGTTCCATGATAATTATAAATAATCCCAAAATAAAAGAGGATGGAACAACCAACAATACAGTCAACCGGTGTCAGCCCCAATACCAATACCAATACTAAGGCTAACACCAATATCGATCCCGCCCATTCTAACCTATAGTAGTTCCACAAAAGCCTCTAACCAAAAGAAAATCAATCTCCGGTTGGGACATGCACCCAACCATAGACAAAACCAATATCCATAAAATAACCAAAGTATATGAAAATGTCTATTAAATGGAGCCTTCTAGAAAGTTGGAAGCTCACCACTTCAATCCAATAGCTAATCCCAAAGTCTGATCTCTAAGAAGGAGGAGTAGAACGGTTGGTTTCTACATCGCATGGGGATATAGCCGCCCGAAGATGGATTAATGGGTAAATTCTAGCATGAACTTAGGATAAAAATAAAATAATTCCATTTAGTAAAACCAATTAAACCATCCATATGCATACAAACCATAGATATATACATATATAACCATACCGGGAAAAGGAATCTAATTTAGCATGCATTTGAAACCATCAACCTGGGTATGTGTAGCTTAACCATCCTTAACCACCCATGGACTATATGAGTCCAGTGTAACCCCCTGAACGAGCCCCGATGCTTGTAGTCGCATAAACCAGAGATATCATACGAGTAAGGGATTCCCAAGTACCCTCACCCTCCATGATACATATGTACAGTATACTTTGAGGATTCCTGTGTACCTCGTAGTATCATATAAGGTCTCCATGACCTACCCCTTATGTCGGCAAACATAAGTTTCTAGTGTTCATTCGTTGGACTTCCACCTTCACGGTTATCTATCACACCCTACCTTTGTTGCCTAATTAAAACCATTTCCAACAAACCAAACCATTATTATTAACAGAGGCTATACATAGTGGTATCGTCATACCAACTATAACTTTCAAGTACTGTCCCTAGCCAAACCTTTTAGAGATCAAGGGATTCCCATGTACCCATAGATCAGATTATCCAATTAACTTGGGGGAGTCCCATGTACTCCACAAGTGTTCCATTATTATGATTACTTAGGGGATTCCATTGTACCCCACAAGAATGATTGTTAAACACAAAACCATTCTATTTTGACTATTCCAAACCATTTAACCATTTAGGGTTTCATTACCAAGTTCAAACCATGCATAAGTTCCTTTAAAAACTCAACAATGTAGTCAAAACATTCTCATAGGAATTTTCTCAAACATATTGGGGGTATAATACTTCCCAAACCAAAACCAATTACCAAATAACTATTCCCATGCAACCAATTATCCAAAACCACCATTAAAACATATAAAAGCATAATTAAAACATGGGAAACCCATAACCAAGCCATTATAACCAAAACCCCCAAATTATATTTGAAAACCCAAAATTATACATTAATTAAACCATAAAAATATTATATAAAACCATGTCTTTAGTTGGAACTAACAATGAGGGAAGAGTACATGCCTTAAATTAAGTAGATGGAGGAGAGAAATCACCAATACAAGCCCCAAATTAATCCTAAAGATAAAACCCTAGCCTCATTTTCCCAAGAACTTTAGAGAGGATTATAGAGTATCTTCTAAGTGTTAATGAATAGAAGAATAGGGAAAATAACCTCCTAAGTGAGTTAAAAGTCGTGGGGCCTTATTAGGTTAACTAGGGAAATATCTAAATTACCCTCACTTAAACTGCACCAAAATCCCATCAGGGAGATAGGACTCTCCATACCAGTCGTACCCTCGAATACAAATGGTACCCACTACTCATCCCAAGGCCATCTCTTTTGGACCAAACACTGTCCAAGGCATGACTCGCCCTAAAAAATGTCGTATCCAAGTATACGACTAGTAACCATGATCCGTACCTATAGTAGAATAGAATCTAAAGAGGATTGAACACTACTCACCATACGAGTCCATGGTATGACTCGTACCCTAGCTTACGGCTCTTGGTGAGCCACTCGTACTCAGATCCAACTTAGGTTACCAAGTCTAAGTTTAAGTGAAGTAACCAAACAACCCATATCCACCTATAAGACTCATACCAAAAAAATTATACCCATTTCAGTAACCCAACCAACCCACCAACTAACACTGGTCATCATACGACTAACCCATACCAATCGTATCCCAGTGTACGAGTTATTTCCCCTAGTCGTATTCTGTCCAAAGACCAAAAATCCAAAAAAAATTCTAAGGGATAGAAACCTTGGGTGTTTCAATATTTTACTTAAACAAAACCATCTCTAGGACCAAAAAGTTGTCTATACCAAAACTACTAAAGATTGTCAAAAAGGAGATACAACCCCAAAAACTAAAATAAAAGTATAAGTCGAGAAATAAAAAACTATAACATTAAGGAAAGATCTTATGATAGCTTGAATACGTCACTCATATGAAATGAAAAATCACACACTGAAATCACAAGTAAAGTAATGCAGGAGTCGCTTGAATATGCCCAACACTCATAAAAGTAAGAGCAAGTCTAGCATTAGCACATAAGAAAACAACGATGTACTGGTAGGGTCATTTGGCCAACCCAAGATAAGAATATGAACATTTAACTAAAATATAGTACAACAAGTTAATTCATGCTCAAACCAACATACACTTGGCACAAAAAGAAAATAATAAGCAATTTAGAGTTACAAGCAATAAGTCATGTTCAGTCAAACCAAGTCAAAAAGGCTAAACTACTTAAGCACATTTCAAGAATATGTAATTACATTCCTCGATTCACTCACGGGACTATCAAAGTTACCTGAACCTCGTACATACACGCTATGGGTTTTACATTCACCCTCTAGCCATGGCCTGCATAAGACAAATTCCATCCATGTAGTAAAACCCCAGATACAAGTGTATGCAAACCTTATTTGACCAGTAAATCATGAGAACATTCTAATTACCAAAACATTTACTATGTAGAAATATGATAAGCCAAAATCATACAACAACTACAAAATCCTTTTTATTTGACCACATCAACCATAATACACTACCAAGCAAAACTATAAAGTAATTAATATGCACATATAGTACAAAGTGGATTAAACTACGGTACCATGACCTACCTCAAATCAAACTTGCACAACTCCTCTAAGTCGAGCTTTACCCTTTCGTGTAATTTTTGCTTGCTCTTAGTCTAAAACATGCATATAAACACATAATAAATGAAATAACTTGTCATGTTGGGAATTATAACTCATACAAATCCCTAAGGTCGAGTTCATGATCATTCTCTTCCCATACTGGGGGTTTTATACCGTAATTCACCTAAAGCTACCAATTCCATGGATAATTAGTAAAAAATATAATGCAAGGGTAACTTAACTGTTAATAATCAAAACTCATTAGCTTATTACTTAATTTTTTTCTAATATTATAAAACATCAAAAAATAGCCCTAAATCCCTTAATGAACTCCATAAATTATCAATCTTAAGGCTTAATTATAAATTACTAGTTAACGGAGATGAAATCCTTACCTTATCGAAGTTGAACAATAAAAAACTGGTGTAAATCTCCTCAAATTGCCCCTTCTTTGGCACAAAATAAGTTTTAGAAAAATAAACTATTTTAGGAAAGTAATTAAATAAATTTGTGACTTTCGCCGATATAGCGACATACGTTGCTATAGCATTTTGCTATAGTGGCACCTTCTGCTATACGTTGACCAGGTCTAACCGTCCCTATAGCAGAAATTTCTCTTCTATGGCAACACATTGCTATAATGGCATACATGTCGCTATAGCAATATCGACGGGGCAAAAGTGTCCAGTTTCATCCAGGAACCTAAATTTTGCAACACACCTTACACCCGATATATTTCAAAAAATGTCCTTTATGCTAAGATCAATTTTGGGAGTTCTACTTAATCAAATTCAATTCTGTAAATTCCTACAGGTTCATTATCATCTTAGATATATAAAAATCAAATCAACCACCACTAAACCTGATCAAATCATTCTCAAATTTTTCTAAACCACACTCGCTCTAATTTTATTTAAAACTATCCTAGTCTAAAATTTATACCTTCAAATTCGAAAAGAATTTTAATATGGGACTTTTAGTCGAAGGTTCATACATAATGGAGGAAATAGTCATTACACTTTTAAGTCTTTTAAAATATACAATGATATCATATACTTTATTAAATATAAATAAATACTCTTCTTCCATGGTATTCATGCTTTCTCCTCTACTTTAAATCGATTAAATTCTCTGAAGTGACTCCTCTTCTTCAACAGGTGTTGTGGTTTAATTTTCTTATTCCTAGGCAAGTTCTAATCTTCTCTCAAGTATTTGTAGTCCATATTGATATAATTTCATGAGAAATTTGCCAATGTCTTAACCCTGAACTTAATAAATTTGGGATTTTGAAAATAAAATTATATTTTCATTCTTTTTATTATTTTAATTTTGTGTTATTTTTAGTTATTTATTTTATTCAATAGTTTATGCTCCTGGTAATATTCATACTTGTTCATACACTTTTAGGATTTTGTTATTATTGTTCATATACTAGACTAATCATTGATTGTTGTAACTTTTATATCATGTTTGTCAATAATGGGGACATGACTTATCTTGATATTATTATTAGTATGTAGATATCAAGAAATGGTAAGAGATAGAGAAAAAGGAGGAAACATAATTATCCGTTCTTCTAGTAGAAAAAAAAAAGCAAAGAGAGTGTGCACAGTAAAAAAAGAATAAAATAAGGGTAGAAGATGAAAATATTTCTTACTCATATGAGTTTCAAGAGATTTATAAGTTTGTGGATGAAGGAGATCAAAATGATTCAGGGTAGTCTGATGCGGAGCAGACTATTTCAGAAAATGTAGATGATGATCCCCTATTCTTTCCTTACTATGAAAAAAAAAATGTTGTTGATAAATGTGGTATGAATACTTCACTTGATGAATTAGAAAATTTTCCTGCAAAAATTTTAGTAAGGTCTAGGTTGTCATTGCTTGTGGAATTTAAGAGAACTTTAGTTGATCAAAATTTAGAGAAAATTTCAAGAGATCCTACTTCAATCATTTTAGAAAGTTGTCTAGAAAATTTTAATAAATTCAATGATCAGATGATAAACTACTTTCTACTCCATTGTGTTACAGATAAGAAGAAAAATGAGATATGATTTTACGTTAATAATAAGTCAGTGTGTTTTGTCTTGAAAAAGTTTGCATTGATGAAGAGTTTAAGTTATCGATCCCCTCTCTATAAAAAAGATGAATTTTTTTACGAAATTATTAGTCGGGGAAAGAAGGTAACATGAGATATGATGATGTCGCTTGTTAGAAGGAATAGCTTGAACAAGAATAACAAGATAAAATATTGTCTTATTTGGTTTTTGCATACCATTTTACTTGCTAGGGACGGTTCCAAGGCAGTGGACATAAATTTTGTTAAAATGATGCATTTATTGGGTTTCTTCGAGAAGTACCTATGAGAGAAGGTAAGTTTTTACCTGACTTTGGACTACCTTAAGAACAAGAGTGATAAGATCAAGTAGTACACTGTATCTGAGGAGAGGAGTAATACATCATATGCCTTGTATGACTTCTCTTGGGCATTTATGGTGAATATTATAAATCAACAACCTCATAGATTATAGATTTTTTATTTATTTTCACCATTTTTAATTATTTTTGTGATTGTGGGTCTGGATATATAATTTTTTTTCTTCAATTATAAATAATAGAGGAAAATTAGATGACGTTCTTTTGCCTTTCCCATGGATCCTAAGATGGCATACAATTAAAATCGATCAGTTTCCTGAAGGTGATCCTTTCAACCAATTAGGAGCTTTAGAGGTACGAATTTGACTAAATAATCAATTCTTTTTTAAAGTTTAAACTGCACACTAATTTTAGGTTATTTGTAGGTTGTGTTACCATATATTGCCCCTATAGTTTGTGAGATAGATAAGGACTACATGAAATCCTTTGTGCCTTTTTGGATAAGGTGAAGGATCTAGTCATAGACTCCTTGAAGGCTAAATTAGAAGGTATTATTGTCCTTACTTTATCTCCTAGGAGGCTAATAAAGGAGCGTGAAGGGAATATCATTGAGGATACAAATGCAAGTGTAAGATTTTTGGGAGGAAGAAGGCCAAGCAGGAAAGCTCAATCAAATAGGGGACATATTAGTGATCAGGAATCAACCAGGGGTTGATATGCTAATGACCTAATAGTATAAGGGGGTTGCTTCAACATATTCTTAATATAGAGAAAGTCTTGAAAGGCATTCTCGATAATATGGAGAAGAACAAAAAAAAATAAGGATCAAGATGGAAAAGAAGCAAGGGACTCCCAAGGACTAAGGTGGACACTATTTTTTTTGTTGTTGTAATATGCTTTTTTATTCTAATGTATAAGTAGCTCCTTAATATTTAGGTCCAAAATATGCAATGACCACAATTGCTAGAGTTGATTTGGCAATTAATAATGGAGTTGCTGGAACAGATATGGAATATAATGAAGGAGATCTTGGAGATGTTTCTTTAATTTTGAATATTGCTCAACCTAAAGAGGTAAAAGAAGATACTCCCAAACAAGCTAATCAGGTTGAAGGATATCCTAAACCAACTTAAATGAATGTCATAGATCCTAAACCTGGTACTCTGATTGAGGAGGAAAATGAATAAGTAACTGAGAAAGTTGATCATATTGATGCACCAGGTCATGAAGAGGTGCTTGAATCTATTGTCAAAAATGCAACAAATATTTTTTAAGAAGATTTCCCCAAAAAAAGCCCAAGAAGAAGAGGTTGATATATTGTCCGTTATTGCAAATCTCAATATTATGAAGTAGGGTAATTTTAAAAATAATTCATAAGTTCGTGTTTGATGGTTGGCATTTTTTAAGACAATCTAATTCCTTGGTTTTTTTGATTTTTTTATAATGATTTTGGTGGATCAGATTTACAGACAATATTCCTTTTGGGTTATTAATGATAATGGTTTTGGTGGATGGTAAGTGACAAACTTTTTATTATTGGTTTTTAATGATGAAGTAAGTCTGTTATGCATAATTTTTTATTTTTATTGATTGTGATTTTGATGGATGTTGACAAACAATTTATTTAGCATAGTAGCTCAATTGATGCTACTACGCTAAGGTTGAATGAATAATTTTTTCCTCTAATTTTTATAACAAAATTTATGCTTGTTCACTTACTACTAATATACTAAGGTTGGATCATTGAAACCTTTATTTTCTATTGACATGACAATACCAGTTGTTTATAATAGACTAATAGTAGATTTTATACTTGTTCACTTTCTTCTAATATGCTAAGGTTAGGTCATTGAGACCTTTATTATATATTGACATAAAAATATTAGTTATTGATATTAGACTAATAATAGATATTGGTTAGTGCATATTATGAACAAAATATCAAATCTAGATGAGGTAAACACACAAATACTTTTGCATATATTGGTCAAAAACATTATTAGCACTACATGTTGACTACATATCTCCAAGTAGAAATCAATACTAATAAACCACACTTTGTTGCCTCCAGTCGATTAATTTTTTTACTCAGCAAAAATCAAACTCGAATTAAGTTGATCTCTCTCGATCTTTGTTTCTTTCATAAATCCTTTCAGGTGATCCCTTTTATCTTCTGACTCTCTAATTAATGTTCTAAGCATAAACGTACTTTTCAAATCTATTAACCTTTCTTGTATTTCAAATTTGGATAAGTTGAAGTGAGAATGTCAATGTGTTAGCTGATCCAGGGCTTCAATTTGCCGATGATTTGTGGTATGGCTCAATTCACTTGAAATATTTGCATCCACCATTATCCTAAGCATAACAACAATTGATTAGACATTTTTTTATGAACAAACATGAAAAATCTTAGAAGCATACTTTTCCAAGTTTACAACTATAGAACCTTTGACCTAGATTATTTTCACTACGTGATATCTTAAAGATATCCTCTACCACATGAACAAAATATGAAGTTTTGCTTGGGATGCTTTAAATAATTGAGAAATTTATGATATAAGAAAATGAAAGTGAATATGAGATTTTTTTCTAAAAGAAGAGTGAGGGGTTTATATAGACAAGGAGTGAAACATGTTTGAGTTTCAGAATTATTACCATTGGAGAATTATTATTGTCAAAGTAGTGAATCATATTTGTGTAGTTAAACTTTTAATAAACAACATCTAAACTATCATATACCACAGCAGTGGAAAATTATAGACCATACATAATATTTCCTAAACCACAGTAATGATTATCATCGATTATTGATCGGGGATAGACTCTAGAAAGTCATTATTATACAATAATCTATTCAATATGAACACGTATGAGAACCACAAACCCAAAAAAATCAAAACCCCAAATTGCTAACCTTTAACCCCAAATCCCTAAGTTCAAAGTAAGTATATACTTAACCAGTCGTTGTAAATATCTTTAGCTGAGGTCTTTGATGGACTTTATGAAAGGTTTATACTCACGAACCAACATATATAAATTGATTCATAGATGTTGCTTTAAAAATATAATTAAAAAATAAATAAAATTAAAATAGGAGACTTTCACCCAAATAAACATTACGACACAACTTAGTTACATCATATGAGAGTTCCTATCAAGTGGTGACATGATCAAAAGAGTCTAAGAACAAGTAATCGTCCCTAGATAAAAAATACTTAGCTAAAAAGATGATAAAAATAAATAAAATTAAAACAAAAGACTTCCCTTAATTAAACATCATGACACAACTTAGTTATTGTCACGACCCGAACGAGGGCCTGGCCGTGATAGACATCCCGAACCATGAAGGCCCGAAACGTCCTTCTCTATCTGGTAATCATACACAATATTCATATAATAAAAGAAGATGCAGAAACATAGTCTTCTACGAAAACATGGTCAATTCTGAATTCAACATAAGTGTGGAAACTGTAAATCAACTACATCTAAATAACATCTGACTCAGTCTGCGAAATCTCTTCTACATTGACAACTGTATGAAACTGGGACAAGGCCCCCAGTAGACCAAAACTGAAATAAGTGACATAATCTAAAAAGATAAGCCTTCTAGAATAGAGAAGGCTCACCACTGCATAATCTAATCAGCTATCTAAATTATCTACTGCTTATCTGGACCCCTAAACTGAGTCTCAGAACCTGAGAGGTAGGGGAGGGGGGTCAATACAGATGTACTGGTACGTAGAGTATATCCAAAATAATCATTTATTATTCACCATATATAAGAGTAATTTAAAACAGTTCATAAGTATATCATATAGCAAGAATTCACATGGGCATTTTAAAGACTATAAAAATCATCTCAACTCTGAGAAATCTATGTTACTTCTGTGCTAGGTGGTATACCCTACAACTCTAAAAATTTCATGGCCTATATGAAAACTGCCATTAACTCGAAAGCCAAGCCCCCAACCCAAGTGTGCCGCAAGGGTCGGAGTCTCTGAATCTATACGCCACACGACTGTCGCCATCATACAATAATAATCTACCTGTATTGGCAAATACAGTTTCAGGATAAGAGTTGCTTTAACTCGCACCTCCTTCGGGTAACCACATAACCCTCTTTAAGCCCCTTAACTCTATCAAAACATGCAGTCTCTGAAAACATACTCTGAAAACATACTCTGTTATGGCAAAAATACATATGGTATCGTCATACCATTGACTTGCAAGTCACATCTCTGAGCCATTATTAGTCTATCATAAATCTTTGTTTTCAAAACACAAGTTTTGGGACCACCATTTCAATAATTCAATTCAAAGAAACTCTTTCTCAAACCTCATGTAAACACATGCAAGGAACTCATCTTTGTCAAGCATTTCAATAGTACAAGGTGGTCATGTCAAAGTCTCAATTCACATGCAATTCTTTCTCTTAAACACAAGAACACATTTATATCAAGAAACATCCTCTCAATAATTTCAAATCATGCTCAAATGCAATAATATTGCGAAAACATCTTTCAAATCACAAAACTATAATCTTTAATTCAATACACGAGAGGGAGTTCATAATTTATGCTCTCAACGATCTTAAATCTCAAATTTCATACATATACGTATACATGTAAATCAAGTTAGGGGATAGGACCACAAGGTCAAAGCTATAGTAACATTGAAACATTCAGAATACGAAATTTAAACATAAATTTCAAAACCCCTTTGAAAATCATGCATAAAAATCTAAAAATCATGCTCTAATGGTTTCAAGCCCATGTAGTTTTTTAGGATAAATCCCACGTACCTCTATCTATAAATTTAAAGAATGCTTGTTGATTCCCACGGCTTGGGGATTCCAAATCTTTAATTTATTTTGAAAACCCACGGTTGAATTTTGATTTATTTGGATTATCAATATGGAACCCTAGAGAGTGTTCTTGAATATTTTTGGTGAATGTATGAGTAATATGCTCAATTGGGGTTGAAATCTCGTGTTTAGACTGATAAGGGTGTGGGATAATACCAAATATACCCTTAATGAGACCAATATTAAAATATATCTGGGAGCCCGATTTCATGGGCCACCACGACGCGCCACTATCGTGGTGGCTCACTGAAAATTGACGAATGGTAATTTGGCCCACTCTACGACATGTCACCATCGCGGAGTCCCACTAGAAATGAACCATCGTCATTTACACCCTCTCCATGATGTGCCAAGGATAGGAATGATGGTGTTTTATGCCTAGGACTTAAATTACCCATAACTCCCTCACCCAGTGTCCGTTTTGGATGCATCTTATGTCGACAAAAAACTTATTCAATCATCTACAAAATGAAAAGTTGAAATCTAAGGGATTCCACCGGGAAAAAAGTATAAATCACTCTATAAGACAATGTTTGATACTTTAGGGACAAAAAATTAGCTAGGAAAAACTTTGGGGCATTACAGTTATATCATATAAGAGTCTCCATCAAGTGGTGACATAAATCAAAAATTTCAAGGACAATTAATGGTTGTATAAAGCACATTCTTAGATTAGGGTTGTGCTTTTAGAACCATTACTTATCCTAATACTTTGGCTATTATTACTTTAAGAACCACTAATTGTTCTCAACTATCATTTGGATCATGTCACTACTTGATGGGGACTCTCATATGATGTAATCAAGTTGTGTCAAAATATTTTAATTATGGTAGTCTCTAATTTTAATATTATTTATTTATTTATCATCTTCTTTAGCTATTTATTATTGTTCCATGAACCACTACTTGTCTTTAAACTTTTTTGATCATGTCAACACTTGATGGGGACTCCCATATGATGTAACTAAGGGATTCAATAATGTTTAATTGGGAGTAAGTTTTCTATTTTAATTTAATTTATTTTTAATTACTTTTTAAGCTGCATTCATGTCTCGATCTATATATATTGATAAGTGAGTATTGAACTTCATGATCTCTATCATGGGACTATTCATATTACGATAAACCATTTTTTGGATTTGAATTTTTTGGACTAGTAAAATTAAGTCATTCTTCCTATTAATGAATAATCCCTTTAATCAACCATTACTGATTTATAGTCAATTTGTTGCTAATGTGTTATGATAGACAATTTCAATTTATTAGATTTATAGTTGTTACCAGTTGATCCTTGCAAGAACATGAACTTGTACATAAACAACAATTTTATTAATTATAATTTTATTGTATCATCACTACATCATCACCCTAGAAAAAACATCTATCACAATGTGCCATAGCATCAAATAGAGCAAAACAAGCTTTCCTATATGAAAGTTCAAAAGCTTATACTACCACTTTCATAAGTGAAAGCTTAGCAGTAAAAAACATTGACATTGAACATACCAAAAAGAAAAAATATATGACCTAGGGAGATGGCAGGGGGTGGTAAGATCATCTGGGTCAACATTGATCCTCTCTAGAATGATACACAGAAAATAGTTGATTTATCATAGATGCATTTCCATTCTTCCTTTATCATCGTCAAGCCCTCAAAAAAACCTTTGATAGTTGTTTTAAAGAAGGAGAAGGTATTGAATTAATGGAAGGTGGTGGCGATTGTTGTTTTGGTCGGGGTTTCTTGAAATTCTTGGCACCTAACTCTTCATGCCATTGTTGGTGTTGATTTTTGAATTTAATTTTATGTACTTGATTATACAAGACATAGAAGAGTTTTTACTTGATAGACCAATAGGGGAGAGGAAAAAGAATCTCCAGCAAACCCGTTATGGACATGTGAAAGTGACCTTTGCATATTGTGTACATTAAAAGTATTATGCCTTTTGATTAGAAGGTTGTGCGGCATTCTAAAATCATTAGCATTACATCTACTCAATTTTATGCAATAAGGGTTTTGCTTTTTCATCTTAAACTAAGGTTGTGTGTTATACCCTATGTTCTGAGCTTTAAACCCTCCAACAGATAGACAATTGAGTTAGCTTTTTAATGCTACAAGTCTCACCCTTATCCAAGGTCGGGGTAAGAAGTTATGGGCAAATTAGTGAAGTATTGTCAAAGCTACCCAGTGATAATGACTCGTTATTAGACATAACGAGTTATTAGAGGAAGTCTTTATCATGGTAGTGAAGAAACCAAATTTTAGTCCCTTGATAATGAATCTAGGTTATGACTCGTTGTGTGAGATAACGAGTCGTTATGAGGGACTCTTTGTCACAATAGAAGGTTGCCCAAAATTTCAAGCCCTAAACATGACTCTTCATCATGACTCATTGTCAGTGGTCATAAATCCTTATGAAGACCCATTGTCATAATAGTGAAGGAGCCGATCATGGACCCTCATGTCATGACTTCAATCCATGACTCGTTGTAAGATGTAATGAGTCATTATGACTGATACTAGAAAATTTCTATCTGTTTTAATTAAGGGCTTTTCTGTCCTTTAGTCTCTTTAAACTCCCTATCCACGACTTTAATCAACATATAGGCATTATTTTCCCCTTTCTTAGTCAGTTATCAAACTATTCCTCTCTCCACTCCTAAGAGCTAAAGAGGTAGGGTTTCTTCTAAGAATTTACCTCCTAAGGCTTCAAATTCATGATTCCTCCAGGAAGTTAAGTAATTCATGTATGTGGGGTTTGAACAAGAATACTCATTCATCCTTTTGCCTAAAGTTTAGTTTTTCCAAATTTTGAAGAAAGTGATTTACTAGGGTTGATACCCATCTTCCTATGCTTTGAGATATTAATACTTACTCATGAATAGAATATTATTTTGCATATGATCTCATGTTTACTTATGTTTTGAATCCATGAAAATAATCTCAAGTATTGAGTTTGATATTTACCATAACATAATGAATGATTTCAACTTTAAATTATTGATTAACAAGAAGTTTAAGCTTATAAGTTCACTTTATAAGTATTACGACATGATTAAAGTTCGGTTTTGATCTTATGATCTCAGATAAGACTCAAAATAGATAATTTTTTCCTCATGAATATGGTTTAAGTTAGAAAAGCATAGTTGGTTTTCAGTTTACAAAACCATATGCTATTTTAAGGTGGATTTCATAAGTATGAGCATATAAGTATATGTTTTGGGAGTAGTATTTAGCAATGAGAAGGGAATATGGGTTTAGTGCATTCTATTTCCCAAAAATGGCATGCCCACTTAGGTTAAAAGGGACCTCGTCAGACTGTGTCTCTTTGTCCAACCTGGGATAAGTATAGTGATCACTTTAAGTTAAGGTTCTATTCCAATGGAAAGGGTAGAACAGCTCTCCCAACATGTTTAAGACGTTGGATTCGATGATAACTCTCATGATTTATGTTGATTAGAAGAATCTCCCACAAAGAAAGATAAGAGTAAGGATTTTAGAAACTAAGTGCAAGGACACACTAAGCTTACCATATTATGATTTATTATTCATGTTTTATGGTATCCAGTTTTAATCATAACCAAGGTGAGTCTATATACACTTAGCATGCATGTTTTTTTAGATTCCACAATAATCTAGTTTTACCTATGCATTCACCCCTATATACTCAGTGCATTCCAAAAGTACTGACCCATATATATTTCTATGTGCTACATTATTTCATAATATAGGTTCTGGTGTTCTTCCCCAACATGATCCCGGGCACCATTTCCTATATCCCAAAAGTTAGTGAATCCACATAGTTCGAGGGTTAAGTTTATGATGTTTTCAGATGTTTAGTACTGTTATTCTAGTTAATTAGTTTTTAGTCCAGGTCAGTTGGAGTCTATCCCAGTGACTCTTCAGTCATCAGAGAAGAGGCTAATCAATACTAGTTGAGTGGTGTTCTTTTCAATTCTCCAAAAATTTGAAGATTTCTAAGATATAAAATTTTGGTTGAGATTATGCATTTTGTGGTTTCCGTTTAAAGTTTTGTTTATGTTTTGAGTTTACATTTTTGAGAGTTCAGTGCTGAGTAGATATCATAGGTTAGCTTGAGACTATTCGTAGTCTTAGGCACCATATGATTTCCAGGGGAGTAATCCCGGGGTGTTACAAATATGGTATCAGAGCCTAAGGTTTTAAAGAGTCCTAGGGAATCTGACAAGATGCATCATGAAGAGTCTTGATCATGGGTGTAATTACGCCACACTTATGAGCAGCAGGCTACGGGATGTATTAGGAACCATCCCTTCTTTAATGATCTCTATCGTGCTTAAAGTTATCTTTATCTACCTTAATCCATTCTTTCACATAATAGAGAATGCCTCATCGCTGAGCCCGCACACAGAGAAATGGGGATCAGCCATCACCACCACTTGCAGACCCTCTTAACGAAAATGTTTCTCATGCTGAATTTTGGGCTGCCTTTCAAGTGCTAGCTCAGGTTGTGAATGCAAATATTTAGGGAAACCATCTAGAAGTTATCCCATTCACACAGAATGGTGATTTAGTTGTAGACAGAATTTGGGACTTTATGAGGATGAACCCACCTGAATTCTTTGGGTCAAAAGTGGATGAGGATGCTTAGTTCTTCATTGATAAGGTGAAAAAGATTACACAGATTATTCATGTTACTGAAGAGGAAAGTGAGAAATTGGCATCTTACCAATTAAAGAATGTTGCTTATGATTGGGTTACTATGTGAAAGGTTGCTAGGGGTGAGAATGTGCCTCCTATAAGTAGGGATGTGTTCCAAACTACTTTTCTGGATACTCTTGAACCTTATCACACCTTTCATGGGCGATACTCGAAATAATACTCGATCACCAACTCTACATCCCAAGGCACGAAGTCTACGATATGCATAGTCCTTCTACCTACTCCGAGCTACTCTCAACCTATCCTGAATCACCCTGACTATATCCAATGGCTCTTGAAGAAAACTAGTACCACAAGGTCAAACCTCAGAATTCTCAAACTATCCGATCAGAGAACGACATCTCCTACCATACAAAGCCTCAAAAGGCATCATCTCAATACTCGAATGATAATTGTTGTTATAAGCACCTTGCCAAGGCTAATTTCTCCTCCCACTGGCCTCCAAAATCCATAACACAGGCTTAGAGTATATGCCCAATCACCTGAATAGTCCGCTTGAATTGGCCATTGTTTTGAGGATGAAAGGTTGTACTAAGATCCACCTGAGTACCCAACTCCTCCTGAAAATCTCTCCAAAAGCTATAAGTGAACAGAAACCCTAGTCTAAAATAATATATATGTGCATGCCATGCAAATGGAATATCTCATACACATAGATACGAGCTAACCTCTTATCACTAAAGGACATCTGTACAGGAAAGAGGATGCTGACTTGGTCAATCGATCCACAATGACCCAAATACCATTGAAATCACATAAGTATAAGGCAAACCACTAACAAAATCCATGGTAATCCACTCCTATTTCCACTCGAGAATAGGCAACATCTGAGTCAATCCATCTGGTCATTGATGCTTGGCCTTTACCTAGTGATAACATAGGCAACGATTTACAAAATCTGACACATCTCTCTTCATGCCACTCCACCAATAATGCTATCTTGAAAATACGTATATTTTAGTTGTGCACGGATGAATAGAATATCTAGAGCTATGAGCCTCGTGCAAAATTAGCTGAATCAAGTTATCGATCCTCGAAAAACAAATTTGGCTATCAAACCTCAAAACACCCTCAAAATATACGGTGATCCTCTCAGACACACCATTCAGCACCTGATCATAAAGGAAGCGAAACTTACTATCCTCTAACCGATGACCCCGAATCTACTCAAAAAGTGAAGGTCTCGCCTCAACACTAGCAAGAATCTTCCTAGGGTTTGAAATATCAAGGAAAACTATAAAGTTGGCTAAGGACTGAATGTCCCTTGCCAACGGCCTCTGAGAAACCGAAATACACGCTAAAGTGCCCATATCGTTGCCTTCTGACTTAAGGCATCTACTACCATATTTGCCTTGACCGAATGATATAAGATAGAAATATCATAATCCTTAAGCAACTCCATCCATCTACACTGTCTAGCATTAAGCTCCCTCTAGGTCATAAGATGTTGAAGACTGCGATGATCGTTGAAAATCTCACAATGCAAACCATAGAGATAATGCCTCCCAATCTTAAGCGCAAAAACTATTGCCGCCAAATCCAAATTATAAGTAGGGTAGTTGCGCTCGTGGACCTTAAGTTGTCTTAACGAACAAGCAATAACATGACCCTGCTGCATCAAAACACAACCTTGACCAACACCAGAAGCATCATAATACACATTAAATTCCTCACCCTCTACAGGAAAAGCTAGAATAAGAGCTGAAGTAAGGAAATCCTTAAGCTTTCTAAAGCTCCACTCACAATCCTCGAACCATAAAAAAGGAACCTCCTTCCAAGTCAATCTGGTCATAGGCACTGAAATAGTAGCAAATCTCTCGACGAATTGGCTATAATAACCGGCCAAACTAATAAAGCTACGAACTTCAGTCGGAGATGTAGGTCTAACCCAATCAAGAATTGCCTCAATCTTAGTTGGGTTTACCATAATACCATCCTTAGACACCACATGTCCAAGGAATGTCATCGACTCAAGCCAAAACTCTCACTTATAAAACTTGGCAAAAAGTACATGATCTCTCAAAGTCTGGAGAACAATCCTCAAATGTTGTGCATGTTTCTCTCTACTCCTCTAATACACAAAGATATCATTGATGAACTCAATCACAAAGGAATCCAAATAAGTCCTGAACACTTGATTTATCAAATTCATAAATGCATCTGGGGCATTAGTCAAATCAAATGACATCACCAAGAACTCATAATAAGCAAAATGGGTCCTAAAAGCTGTCTTTGAAATATCCTCAGTATGAATCCTCAACTAATGGTAACCAGATCTCAAATCAATCTTAGAAAACATTATCGCTCCCTAAAGCTGGTCAAACCAATCATCAATGCCAGGCATAGGATAACGGTTCTTCACTGTCACCTTATTAAGTTGTCTATAAATAATACATATATCCATTTATCCACCTTTATTTTCACAAATAACATAGGATCTCCCCAAGGAGATACACTCGGCTTATTAAAACCCTTACCCAGAAGATCCTGAAATTGAGAATTTAGCTCCTTAAGGTTGGCAGGATCTAGACGGTAAGGTTTCATAGAAATAGGTTGGGTGTCAGGCTTGAGATAAATAGCAAACTCAATCTTACGAACAGGGGGGAATACCAGGTAGGTCGGTAGGGAACACATCAAAAAACTTATAAACTATAAGAATAGAGTCCAGCATCAAACTCCCCACACTAGTATCACAAATATAAGTGAGATAAGACTCACAACCCTTAGAAATAAGCCTCCTATCACAAACATAGGAAATAATCCCTTTGGATCATGTCTAACTGCTCCCTGCCACATATCTTGGGGTATACCGGGTATGGCTATGGTAATGGTCTTGGTAAAACTATCCATGATTGCATGATAGTGGGATAATCGGTCCATACCCAGAATCACATAAAAGTCCACCATATCCAAAATAATAAGATCAACATGATTATCAATATCTCTAACAGTCACAACACAAGATCTGAAATCCCGATCCACTACTAAAGAATCACACAAGGGAGTAGATACATATAATGGCATAGATAATAAATCCTAAGATAACTCTAAATGTGGAACATAATAAGCAGATACATAAGAATAAGTGGATCTCAGATCAAATAAAGCAAGGGTCGACTAACGACATACCAAAATCAAACCTGTAATAATGGCATCTAAAAACTCACCCTCAAGTCAAGAAGGTAATGCATATAACTCACCAGCCGTAACCTGGCTGGGATCCTAATCGACCTCCTATCCTACCTGCCTAAGAACCTCCTCAAATACCATAGAAACCACCCCATGACCTTGACATCCACCTCTAGCTGAGGGATGAACTACTCTATTAGGGGGAACACTCTCAGGTGAAGTAACAATTGCCCCACAACTAGGATAATCTCGTGAATAGTGACCACGAGCTCCACAATAATAACATGCACTAAAAGCTGAACAAGAACCAACAGATCTAGCTGACCTAAAATAACTACCATGTCTATAATGACCAGAAGATGAACCTCTTAAAGAATGACAACCACTCTGACCAGGATGATCACTAACACTAGACTGACCTCCATCAGTAATCTAAAGAGCTGCCTGAACAGGTTGACTAGACTAACTCTGAGGATGAGAGGATGGATGTGGAGGATATCTACCATGAAAATGGCTATGTCTAAATCGAGAACTACTACAGATCCTATTTAAACTACACTAATGTCCAGGCCTCTTAGCGTTGCCCCCACGGGTCTAACGATGCATCTTCTTTATCACCTGAGCGTGATCAAAAAACTTAGAAAAATACATACCCACAACAACTAAACTCTTAATAGATATAAAAGGGAAAGTCTCAACCATCTAACAAAGAAACAAACTATCTCATACTCAGTACCCAAAATAGAAGTAGCACGTCTAGCCAGTTATGAAAATGAGCCTCAAACTCCACAACTATCATGGAGCCTGCTCAAATCTAGAGAATCGATATCTCAAATGATCCCTAAGAATGAGAGGCATATACTTATCCAAAAACATCTCGAAAAACTGAGCCCATATTAAAGGAGAAGATCTGGCTTGTCTAGAATCCATATAACCTCTCCACCAATGTTTAGCAACCAAGTCCAATAGAGAATATGGTATAATCAAGACCACGAGTATCCAAAAGGACCAAATTGCAGAGCCTATCCACACAAGTAATCAAAAACTTATATGCATCCTCGCTTGGATCTCTAAAAAACCTATGCAAAGCCAATCTCAAGAATATACCCAATATCTTATGCTCCTCAAAAGACATAGAAGGTTATGCAACCACAGGATGAGAAACTACCAACTGAGCAATCACTAGTGTAGGAGGTACCTCAACTCTAGAGCCGCACCACAAGTTGTGCCCCGCCTCCGTACTACTCTGATCTATAGACTGTGCACCACCAACTAACCCCAAAAGATGAACCAATGTATCTCTGAGCACTGAAGATAAAATAAACCCTGGTAGAGCCTTGGCTGGTCCCTATCCCACCACTGGATGGGGTGGAAGAATCTTTATCTTAGGAGTGATAATAGGGTCTGGTGAAGGCCCTCTTTCCTAGCCCCTAACTGGGGAAACATCTCTAGGTTGTCCACGGCTTGTGGGTCATCCATAAATAGGGGTAGGATCCCTAGTCTCAATATTAAGACCCTCATCTTATGTAGTGGTAGCACGTGTCCTAACCATCTTCGAAAGAGTGAAATCAAAGGGGTGTTCTATAAATCAACTCAGACACTAAGTACGAAATGAGTGAAAAAAGTAAAGGACTCCTAAGAATATCCCATAGTCTCCCAAAGATAGGAAACAAATGTCATTGTTTCGATCTGCAAGACTCTACTACACACTTGCTCTTGTACTAATAATATCGATGAAACCTTGGCTCTGATTCCAATTTGTCATGACCCAATTTATGAGTCATGATGGAACATACTCTATCTCTCCAGTAGGTAATCCAAACGATAACCCAGAGTTAAACAAAGTGGGTTACCTTGGTGGAGAATGCCCAACATAGGCGAAAATAAAAAACACAACTTATAAATAAGCATAGTATTTGAAATAGATAAGATAGTCAACATAGATACCATCCCACAACTTAGTAGAGCCAGTACAAGATCATCTAGTAATAATAATACAACCCAAGTATCTAGAATAGTCAACAGCATCTATCTCAAAATAAAAGACTAAACATTGAAAGATAGAAGGAAATAAGTGACTCCGACTCCAAGAGCTTACCCTATCTCCGGACATCAACACAGCAAGATCGTTGATCAACGATACCAACTAATATTCGAATCTGTAACAAAAAAGTACAAAAGAGTACTATGAGTACCAAAAAAATGTGTACTCAATAGGCATCAATAGCCGACTGAGCTAAATCATAATATAAGTATGATAAAATGCAAGATAACATAACTAAGTCAAGGTATAGACAAACCTGAAGTAACTCTAATAACAAAAATAAACTAGAATAATAGCATAACGTACATAAAGCATCAACACATTCAATCATAACTACAAAATTGTCCATAAACCAATTAGTACAAAAAAGTAAACAACCCATCGCAAGCCCCCATAAGCCTGGAAGGTACAAACAAGATAGAATAATCCACCATCATCATTTCTCATCTCTCATAATACAATTGGAATTCATCCAAGTCATGCTACATATAACCATTGATTGTCCATATTCATCATTTGAAAATTAATCAACACTCAATCAACTAATCACCATGTAGTGACTAATCCCCATGTATCAATGGATCATCCTTTATCAATTAAACATCACTTATCAACTAATACTCATATAGCGGCTAATCATCACTTTGCAACTAGTCATTTTTTATCAACTAACCAACATTTACCAACTAACCAACATTTGTCAACTAACCAACATATACTAACTAACCAACATTTATCAACAAACCAACATTTAACAACTAACCAATATTTTCAACTAATTATTGTATCACTAGAAGTCATTCATATCATACCACATTATAATGATTTCCTTATTTTTATACTTAGCTAGAATCACTATTGTTAATCTCACACCACGATATCATCAAATCATAATAAGTATGACATCATAGTATAAGATATATATATATATATATCCAAACTCAAATCGGTATAGATTTTCAATAAATATCCTCATAAATAACATCATCAAAATCATCATTCACATCATCATCTCATTATTATTAATATCATAACCATTCTCCAAATTTCTATCAGGTGCAAATAGTCAATATCATCATCATTATCATAACTATCCTCCGGACTTCTATTGGGTATAAATAATAGATATTATCATTATTATCCGAACTTGAACAGGTATTGGGTAGTTCATAGCATAAGTAATATCCGAACTTGAACTGGGAATCAGATCACCATTATCGTGGACAGTAACATAATCATTAGAGTATTTCACAGCATATCCATTAACATAGTATATTAACATGATTAATAATCATAATTGAAATCATGAGCTCTAGAATAATTAATAGCATGATTGCCAATATAGTAAATAAGCATGATCTTTAGCATAATCAATAGTATGATTGTCAATTAGTAAATAAGCACGATCTTTAGCATAATCAATAGCATAATTGCTAATATAATCAATAAGCGTTCTCTTTAGCATGATGTATAACATATCCAATAATATAGTCAATAAACATAATTTCTAACATAATCAATATGTACTATCAAGTATAGGCAATAACTTATCAATAGCCTAATTAATGGCTTATCATTAGAATAATAGATAGCTCACCATTTGTATAATTGATAGCTTACCAATAGCTTCATCAATAGCTAATCCATGTCATAACCTACAGTTTATCCGTAGCATGATCAATAAGTTAATTGTCAGTGTAGTCATTAAGCATGACCTCTAGCATGAACAATAGCGTAAGCGCAAATATATCGATAAGCATGATCACTAACATAGTTAATAACTCTTTTGTTGACTCAACCAATAGCATACTTTATGGATTAGGCAATATTTAATCACAGGCATATTCAATAGTATAATCGGTAGCCCAATCAATAGCCAAATCAACAGCATATATAATAGCTCATCAATAACATAAGCTTAATTAATATCTCATTCATGGCATTCTCTTTAAGCATTACTCCCAACGTCATCCATCATAACCAACAAGTACCAAAGTGTCAAAATATTACCAAAATAACCATCTTTCTAGATGTACACAACTGCATCAAATGGTTTTAATAACTATCATAAGTCATGGTCTAAGGTGGGTCGAAGAGCCCACATCTAAATCCCCAAAATCATTTACCAAGAAATGTCTAGCCCAAACTAGGGTAAGGTATCTAAATCCTTTATCAGATGTCAAATAAGCCACAACTATCCCTAGGATAGCAGTTTCTCCTAATGTAGAGAAGCTAAGCTAATTTCACCTAAGGTAAGGCAATTTGGGTAGGTTTCATTCTAAACTCAAGTGACTAAGGCAATCTTCTCATTAGTTTAGAAAATAGAGCATTTTGGACCTAAGGATAAGCCTACAAAGTCAACTTCAACTAAGGTAATGGTTAACTAGGCTAATCATGCCCAAAATGATATCCAAATAGCCAAAATGATCCAACTAATCCCATGTAATTCAATTTATCACACCAACACCTAAAACCCATCCTAAATCTAACATTATATCATAAACATACTATGAATTAGCTTACTCTAACAAGGGGTAAATCCTAGCCTACCTGGATGCCAAAGAAAGCTTAAAAAATCTGCTAAATTACTGCTTTTCCTTTCTAAGAAGCTTCCGCAAGATGCCAAGCTATAAAAATCACATTCTACTCATCAATACGAGAATAATGATACCCATATTACACTATTAAGCTTCGGGTCCAAAAATTACCTAAAAATTCCATGTGGGTGCCATTTATGGAAAAATCATATTTTTGAATCCAAGCCAACGTTCCCTAATGCTCAAGGAGTCATTACTCTCAAAAATGGGTGAAATCCAAGCTAATTTGAGGGTAAAATCAAGCCTCTAAGATTTTGGGATTTTTGAACAAGAAATGGGAAATTCTACTATGAAAAAGGTGAAATCTTACCACAAATCAAAAGATAATCGCGGAAACAAGTATTATCCAATCTCCTAAATTACCTACAAGCCTCAATTTCGAGCTATCTCCCTATTTTGAGTTTTAGTCTCAAGATAATGGATAAAGAATGAGCAAAATCATGCTAAAAGGATCTATTTATACACATAACATGTTCTCGGATGTCTCTATTGCAAAACAACTATTGCTATCACTAAATATTGCAGCTATCACGCAAGTCAATATCGTGACAAAGGTATCATGATCACCATAAATCAAGGTTGCACAAAGGAGTCATTATCGTGTCCAAAACCATTGCCATCGCGATGCACTAGATACAACAGTAGACTTGAAATTTTCCAAGTCTCCGACAAACCCTTGGGATTTATTTGAAATCCTATATATTCAAGTTGTCATAACCCAAACCAGGGTCTGGCCGTGATGGGTAGCTCAAGTCCAACGAGGACCAGAGACCACCCTCTTTACCCTAGCCAAATAGACCACAATATAACTATAACAATGAAATTCCAAACATATAACAAGATAGGCTAAATATCTAACTCAAAATGAATACTAAGACATGCAACAACAATCCACATCAACAATATCCATAAAGCCTCTACTATCTAAAAACAATCTATGTCGGGGCACACCCCGAATGATAGTCAAAAGAAACCATGAGAAATAGTTTATGACAGTAAATAAACCAAGAAGTAACAGCCTTATTGAAGAAGGAGGCTCACCACTTCAAGCTGACTCGCGAATGGTCCAAGATCATCTATCACTACGCAGAAAAAGCAGAAGTGTCTTTGATTCCTACATTGCATTAGGATACAGAGTCCTAAGACGGTTAGAAAGTTGAGAGCTAGCATGTAACTCAGGAATGGGATAAAATAATGCCAAGTCAAAACCATAGTAAAATCCACATGCACATATTGTACATGCATATGTATATATATATGTATATATATATAACATGTTGGGGCAGGTAACAAGGTTTAGCATAAAAGTAAAATATTAGCCAGGACTATGTAGCTTAATCATCATAAAAAGGCACCCACAGGCTATATGGATTTAGTTTTTCCTATTGAAAGGGACCCAATACGTGTTAGCCGCATGGACCAGTAGTATTAAGAAAAACCAGGGAATGCCCCAACCCCATGTCAATCCAGGATACAAAAAATATCAATAGTGTGAATCATGAACATGGTCATCAAGAACCACCCTCACGTCGGCAAACGCAACTTTCTAGTATCGGTCATTTGGGACCTCTACCTTCATAACTTAGCTACATAACCCCCATTAAGCCCAATTAAAAAAAGTTTCACATAACCCATACATTGAACCAAGGAATCGACACACCATAACTATCGTCATAACTTAACGCTTGCAAGTTGAAAATTATTCCATTACAATTCCATTAACTGGAGAAATGCCTCAACCCAATTTGTTTATTAAATCAATGTGGGGGAATTCCACGACCCCCATTGTTTATTAAATCAATGTAAGGGAATGCCACAACCCCCTTTGTTTATTAAATCAAAACCATTATGTTTTAATAGCCTTTTAATTTTATGCAATGGTTCCAAAAGTAGTTCAATGTGCATACCTTCATGTTCAAAACAAGTTTTACAAGATTGGGTTGAGGTTATATCAATTACAATATTCAAAACCATCAATTTGGGGAAATCCACAACCCCCATTCCAATTAACCATACCCATACACCCCAAATAGTTCAAAACCATCAATTCAAACCATGAATCATTCATAAAAGCCATGGGAAAAATAATTCATTCATTAAGGATCAAAACCCTCAACCCACATTCATAAACAATAATTTAATCGCATGAATAACAATTGTAAATACATGATTTTAACAAAATAAACATTGGGGAAGAGTAACATGCCTGAGATATCAAGATTTACAGAGAGAAATCAACGCCTAGAAGCTCTAATTGCCAATTCCATTGAAACCCTAGTGTTTTTGACTTAGGAATTTGAGAGAGAAAAGAGTATCTATTTGATTATCAAAGTGATAGAAATAACCCTCTTTGGGTGTTTTATGGACATGGGTATTAAGTGGAAAGGAGTGAAATGAAAAGAATGCCCCCACTTAAAAGTGCAAAAAAAGTTGCCTAGTCGTCACGGGTCACCTTACGACTCGTGACGTCTGTCTACGAGTCATCCCCATGACTCATAATCCGAGCTATAGCTCAAGTAACCCTCACTATGGACCCTACGAGTCACACACTATGACTTGTGAGGTGTTATTATGACACGTAGGGTCCTAGTCATTGTCAAGGCATAAACATCAAACACCTTCACTGGTTTGGCTACAAGAAGCACCGTATGAATCGTTTATAGTATTGACTACTCGTTGAGTCTAGTCGTACTCAGAATAGACACCTTGGTCAACCTCACTGGTCACCCTATGATAGGGGTCCTACGACCCGTAGTGATACCTTACAGCTTGTAAAGTGAGTCTTGGGTTGGGCAGTGAGCTCAACTAAGAAATTTTCAAAGGCCCAAATTTCTGGGGTGTTACATTCTCTACCCTAGGATCATTCATCCCCGAATGATGAATCAAGGAATCCGTTAGCACGATTTAATATAGAAACACAACCACACTTTCCTTTAACAAAGTCATAAAAAATGTTAAGGAAAACACATACCTTATTCACGATTATCCAAAACGGGGAACAAGAATGGATATTTGGACTTCATGTCCTCTTCAGCTTCCCAAGTAGCTTCCTCAACCTTAAAATTTCTCTATAGAACCTTAACCAAAGACACATCCTTTGTCCTCAAATGATGGACTTGCCTATCCAAAATCTCAATAGGGACTTCCTCATAAGACAAGGATTCAAAAATACCCACACTCTCTAAAGGAACATCCAAGAAAGGATTATCCACGCACTTCTTCAATATCGATACATGAAACACTAGGTGAATGTAAACCAAACTAGACAGCAAATCCAACTCATAAGCAACATTACCCACTCTCCTTAAAATTAAGAATGAACCAACATATCGGGGACTGAGTTTCCCTTTCTTTCCAAACCTCATTATCCCTTCATAGGAAATACCTTCAAGAAAACCCAATCACCAACATCAAACTCTAACTCCATTTGCCTTATATATGCATAAGACTCTTGGCGACTTAGGCGGTCTTAAGCCTATCCCTAACCACCTTCACCTTCTTCATGGCCTGATGAACTAAGTCAAGACCAAACAATCTAGTCTCACCAACTTCAAACCAACCAATGTGAGAACGATATCTCCTACCATAAAAAGCCTCAAATAGGGGCATCTAAATACTAGAATGAAAGTTTTTATTAAATGTAAAGTCTATAAGAGAAAAATGATCAACCCAACTACCACTAAAGTCAATCACATAGGCCCTTAGCATATCTTCCAAAGTCTTAATAGTCCTCTCTGCTTGTCAATCTATCAGAGGGTGAAAAGTGGTGCCAAGGGTCACCTTAGTACCCAAACTATTTTGAAATAACCGCTAAAAGTGAGACGAGAACTGCGTACCTCAATCAGATATATAGAAATAGGCGCACCATGTGATGACATACAAATAACACCTCTTATCAGATGATGATATGGTCGTTGTCAAAATATAGTAACCCAATAAAGGTTGGGGTCGAATCCCAAGGGAACACATAGAAGCATGAATCTCAACAGCTGTAGTCGGTGGGCAGAACAAGAAAATTAAATGAGGGGTTTAAGGTAGTAATCTCGATCAAATAACTATCCTAACTTTCACTACTAGAAAACATTAAATTTTCGACGGCCAATGTTAGTCGGAATGTGATCGGAAAATAAGGTAGTTTCGACTACTTGATGGTAGTCGGAATATAACTTGTCGAAAAAATATTTTCGACTACAGTAGTCAGAAATTTCCGACTACTTTAGTTAGAAATGTAGTCGAATATTTAATAAATATTTATTTAATAATTATAAATATTCAGACTATAGTAGTCAAAAATTTAATAAATAATTATTTAATAATTTTAATTATTCCGACTACTGTAGTAAAAAATTTAATAAATAATCATTTAATAATTTTAATTATTCTGACTACTGTAGTCGGAAATTTAATAAATAATTATTTCGACTACTGTAGTCGGAAATTTAATAAATAAATATTTAATAATTATAATTATTCTGACCACTGTAGTCGAAAATTTTATAAATAATTATTTAATAATAATAAATATTTAATAATTATAATTATTCCGACCACTATAGTCAAAAATTTTATAAATAATTATTTAATAATTTTAATTATTCCGACCACCGTAGTCGAAAAATTAATAAATAATCATTATTATTTAATAAATAATTATTATTATTTAATAAATAATTATTTAATAATTATTATATTGCATTAGCTTACACTGCTTTCAAATTATAAACAACATAACTAATGTATTTTTCACACTAGGATCAAACACGACAAAAATTTATAAATACAACCACTTTAAACCATTCAAAACAAATATCAAATCAAATAGTTTAAACATCTAAATGTCACAACAAAAAATAAGAACAATAACTACAATCTAATTATCATCAAATTCATTATCTTCCTCTTTATGAAATACTTGTGGCATGTGCTTCTTAACCAACTCCTCCAATTTATCAAATTTAGCAAACTTAGCATCGTTAGCTGCATTTCCATTTCTTCCATAGTTTGTAAAGTAGAAGAAGAACTAGGAAACAACGAAGGACTACTCGAGGATTGGAGAACCCCTATCCCATAGGTTCTACCTTTCTTTGGACCACCTACCACAGTTGTCCACATATTATTCAGCTCTGCAGGTGATGATTGGATCATGGTACCATCCTATGAAGTAGGTTGGGTTTGACGCCACTCTTCTATGTTTTTTTGAAATTCTTCCTGAAAAAGGAATTATTTGTCAGTATGTAAACAAGCAAAGTTGAGTAATAATAAAACAATGTATGTAAAAGTTATTATCTTACATATGCATTCTTAGCATGTGTTTCGACCCAATATCCTCTTGTATTATCCTTGTTTTTCTTCCTATGCGTCTCTTTGTAGACATCAATAAAAGGGCGCTCTTTTCCCCCATTTTCATATTCTTGCAAAATTTTAGAAAAAGAGATAATGCAAGTATGAAGACAAGTCCGGGCAGCATAGACCAAAACATCTTAAGACTAATACAAATAGATCATGGAATCCATGATTCGAAAATACTCAAATCCAACAGAAGTAGTAGTTTAGGTGGATTCTTTTCAATTGTTTAAGCTATAAGTAGATAGTTTGGAAGGGGTCTACAGCTATATAGGGAGCTAATGCCCCAAAGTTGCTAATATATTCAACAAAAATGTGCCAAAGAAACTAGAGATGTTCAGAAACCAAAGATACTAGAGATGTTCAGCAACCAAAGATACTAGAAATGTGCCAATGTGCAAGATTTGATTGTCATTATCTTTATGCTAACAAATTTTCAGAAAGACATTTCAATATAATTTCATCACAGATATAAAGATCATGCATTTGACTAAGCCGTAGTCACCAAGACATCATTAAATAGAGAGAATGTGACCCTAATCAACACCAAATAGTGTAAAAGAGTTCAAATGTACTCTACCAAGCCCAATCGGTGCTTAAATCTCTAAATTTTTAAGAAAAGTTTGAAATTCCACATGGGATGGATTGGTCTGGTGTTGGATGATAGCAAAAAATGCAATGGTGGTTATGTTACTATATTGGTTGAATTTAGTTCTATTGGTTTGGTCCTGCAGTTGCTAGCAGTATGACCACAAGACAGCTGCACTTGATAGTGTTAGTTGAGAATTGTTGAAGACATTTTAGAACAGCTAAACTGAAGAATTTTACTGTCTTTAGTGGCTGATTTGTCAGACTCAAATGCTCCAATTCCCTATTGTGTTTGTCAAGGAGTCCTGATGGAATATATAAATCATTTTCAAAGTTAAATTCACCATTTGAGATCTTGGTACTATGTACTGATTTTGGGTTTATCCTACATAATGACAAGAGACTACATAGACCTTTACATCATAAACCTTTATCAATTTATTAGACTCATAGGCTTCACAGGTTGTGGTCTAATATTTATTGAATAACACATTCGGCCCAGATTTAGCAATTTTACTAGGCAAACAAAGTTGGACATGAAGCATAAGATATCACTCGGTTACCCTGAAAAGGTTGGCATTTTGGTTCAAGTTCAAAACTAGACCTCCTAAGATTAAATCCTACCCTAAACCCCATATGAAGCACATATATTTCCAAATATATAAAATAAGTAAACCACTTCTAGTCAGTTTAAATTTCAACCAAAATCTTTGAAAAATAATCAGTTGATATGCAGAGGTCAAATTCTGTTTTCAGTAAAGATCTTGACAGGTATGAACACCTTTGATTAGTGGCAACTCCTAAAGTATTCAATCACGATCTCCTAAGCTTGCTTTTACACATTTAGGGTCAATATAGTAGTAACACCTATAGTAACTCCTACTGTTTTCAGTAATTATCTTTAAATCATTATACCATCTAAAAGATGATGATGATTTCTCGCCTTTGTCTTTCTGAATGTGGGTTCTGGAGATGCTCCTACTGTTCTTCTATAAAGAAAGTATGAGTCGGGTGTTTCTGCCCCATGGTCATCCTAATTTCAAATATACATGATGTACCATTACTTTTTGCGATGTGTTGTATTCAAGGTGTTTGTACATTATTGTACTGATTACTCCACACAGCTACCAACTTGCACATGTGTTTGCGACATGTTACTAGTATTTACCTCTCCAAACTATCATATTCTAGAAAAGAATGTATCAGTGGATGCTAAAACTATCAATGAATCTCTAAGGGTTCCAAACCCATCCAATATAGATTTGGAAGCTAAAATCAACAAGGCAGACATGAAAAGGGTAGTAAGGACTTTGGTCACTGAACAAAAGAAACTCTTGACCCCTTTAATCATGGTAGGGAGTTAGGCACCCTTCCTATACAGACTAATTCTCTTCTTCTTACTTTCTACAACCATCAGGCAGTGTGATACAAGATCAAGTTCACAATAAAAGAAACAAGCAACAACAAGTGCAACAAGATGTCAACAATGCTAGTGAATCGAAATAGATCACACACGGCTTCACTAGACTTCAAGATGAACAATAACAAAAGCAACAAGATGTCAAAAATACTAGTGAATCGAAATAGTCCACACACAGCTTCACTAGACTTCAAGATGAATAACAACAAGAGCAACAAGATGTCAACAATGCTAGTGAATCAAAATAGGCCACACACAGCTTCACTAGACTTCAAGATGAACAACAATAAGAAGATAACAATAATAGTGAATCGAAAGATCCCCACACAGATTTACTATGTCATGATTTAGAACATTGAACTAAACCGAATAAATCAGAAATTTACGCTAATATTACCAGTCTTCATCGGGGGGTAGCGAAACTCATCGAACCTCCAGTGTGCAACGAGCCACCCGTTTGAGATGATCTATTTGCCTTTGTCCGTTCCTTCCTTTCCATATATTCAGGAGTATCCCATTTTTTCAAAAACTAAAGCCACACATTAGCATTCAGCCAACCAGGTTTTTCCAAGTTCCTCCGGGCCTCATACAAGTTTTCTTTGATCCGTTGAGCTACTTAAAACTTGAAAATGCATTGTATTTCATTATCATGATAAGAATTCTATGCACATTTTGTCTGCAAAATAGTTTAATATAAAGTCATGAAAGAAGTTGAGGATACAAAGGTAAATTCATCATTGATAGCATACCGAAATGGTAAATTCTTAGATTTTGATGATACCACAAATTGATTCCACATAAGCACTCTGATGTCAAGTTAAATCGCGTTCTAACTACCCCACGTCTGTGTAAAATGGTTTAATTGCTTCTATAACCATATGTCGGTCGCTATATGCAGGAATGAACCTGTAATAAAATTATATTAAATTATCTTAGCTTTTAAAAATTTTAAAAATTATAGAAAAACATAAGATTTACTTACCCATTACCACCAGGGGCGATAATTAGCCTCCCGTTGCCGTCATATTCTACTACCTCTTTAAATTTTAGAATCTGAGAAGCAGCTGTTGTAGCATTAGACTCTGTAGCACTATAAATGGAGGGTCATATTGATGTGATGGGACCTCCAATTCTCAATCTAGAAAGGTTAGGTGTGGATGATGTTGAAGGTACAGATGCAGAGTTACTATACAGACTATTATGGGGAGAAGAGGGCTGGAACTGGTGGGGCGGTGGGGGCATGAAAAATGCATTTGGTAGTGAAATAGCTGCCCTTGGAGGAGGAATAATATTTGTAGTAGCTGGTTGAAGAGTTGTGGTAACAGGTGGTGGTGGTGGTGGTGGTGTATATTGACCTGGGGAAAGATTATCAGGTCCTTTCTTACCTTACTTACGCGTCCATTACCGTGACCTTTTGATGCCATTGATTTTCTTTACTGACCACCTGGAAAAAAAACACAAAAAGGAGTTAGTCTGTCTTATGTTGCCCATATATGTTTTTAGACCAAACGAAAATTAAATTATGCATCCCTGTAGTACTGAGTGAAAGAAAGCCTCATATTGTTTTCCTATAATGTCAAATATTTTAGAACAATTTCAGTTTGCTAAAATGTCAATAACATGCACTAGAGATGGTATTATATACTTTAATTTTGTTCATGGAGTTACTAATGTCATTTCCATCAAACAATCTTACCAGGATTCAAATGACTTGCTTTATGCTGAGGAACTAAAGAAGTAGGATTTAAGAAAATGCAACAAGACAAGCAAATCATGCATAGTACCAGTAGTTTTACCACTGCTATTTAATCAAACAACCAAAAATGTTCTTACTGGCACTACAAATGTTAACAAAGAAAAGACACTATATTGTCAAGAAAAATAACAAAAAACAGCAGCTAAAATACAATTCAATACCTTGTTACAACACATTACTACTATTAATAACAACTCAATCCTCGTCGCTTGTTTCATATTCATTCATCAATTCTTTGTCATCACTTGTTTTATATTCATTCATCGATTCTTCCTCATCAATTGTTTCATTTTCATCAAGTAACTCTTCCTCGCTTATTTTATTTTTATCAGTTGGATCTTTCTCGTCATTTGCCCCGGATGTTCCTTATTCCATAATCATGAACATTCAATCTAAGTTCAAAAGGATCAAATTCTTCATATAGGCTTTTGTTATGCTGCAAATCACCTGCTAATTCATCATCCACCCTTTCTTCAGCTCTTGAAATGTTATTCTTATACGCTACATCTAATGCATTCTCTACTACAACTCTACCCATGGTCTTTGTTTTTATAACTACCCGCCATGCAGATTTATTCTTACACAAAGGATAAGGAGAGTAATACACTTATTTCATTCTTTGTGCAATGACAAATAGATCATAGAGTTCATACTCTCTTGTACGCTTAATTTCAACTATCTTGTACTGAGGGTGCACCTTTGTACCTAACCTAGGTGTAGGATCATACCACTTACATCGAAAGAGAACCAATTTTTTCTTTGGCTAACCAACATGATAATCGAGTTCTAAAATCTCGTCAAGCACACTATAATAATCAATATCGCCATCACCTTTCACCCAAACCCCACTATTGTTGGTTTTATTTCCCCTAGAGAACTCTTCTATATGAAATCTGTACCCATTGACAAAGTACTTAGAAAACTTTCTGACTTTAGCATCAGGTCCCCAAGCTATATCACGTAAAAATTGGACATTTGAATCATAATTTAGTGGATTATGAACCTACAAAATGTTCAAAAAAAGTTAGAATTTAAGTCACACTTACATATTCTCTAAACTACACTAAAAACATAGGATAAACAGCAGCATCCCCATGTAAAGCCATGAAGTAGCTGTCCGACAAAGTTATGACTTTCATTAGTTAAATCTTAGATAGACCTTTAATGATTTTCATTAATATAAATATACTCACTTATAAAAAGGAAGGACCTCAGGAAAATTTAATAATACATGTGTTGTAGCTGACTTAAGCTCCGCCTTATTCAAATATTGAAGTGGACCACCTTTTGGACTTCCTTTACCTGGTTGATTGAATATTGAAAATGGTGGTATCGAAGGATCTGTATTTTATCCATCATCATGCCTATTAGGTCAATTTATCAGACATGGTACATCATGTTCAAAATAATATGAACAAAAATAAGAGGTCTCTTTATCCAAATAAGACTCACATATTGATCCCTCAATTCGGGATCTATTTTTTATGGTCCGCTTATATTTGCCAATAGTCTTGCATAGTATGATCTTTTAGATGAAATAATGTTCAATTAAAACACATAAAGGTAAATACTAAAAGTCAATACCTCTCAAAGGGATACATCCATCGACACTGAGCAGGCCCTCCAAGTCGTGTCTCTCGCATAAGGTGAATTGGAAGATGCTCCATAACATCAAATAAACAGGAGGAAAAAATTTTGCCAACTTTTTTAAGGTTAAGCGAATGTTGATATCCATCAAAGATAGGTTCTCCTCCCTTAATGTGTTAGAACATAAATCTTTGAAAAATAAGCTTATCTCTGTTATGGGCTTCCAAATTCTATCGGACAAGGTACAGAATGCTATAGGCATCAATGACTCCATGAAAATATGATAGTCATAGCTCTTCATAGAGGTCAACTTTCCTTCCTTCATGTCAACACATCTAGACAAATTTGACGCATATCCATCTGGCATTCTTAAATTGTTAACCCAATCACAAATCACTCTTCTATCCTCCAAAGTGAATGTATAATTGGCCTTGGGCTTCTGAATCTTATTGTTTAAGTATATCAGGTATAACTCACTGCGCCGACAATACTCCTTTAAGTCCATACTTGCCTTCAAGTTATCTTTTATTTTGTTACTTACATCCATCACAGTATTAAAAAAATTGTCAAAGAAGTTTTTCTCAATATGCATGGGATCTAGATTATGAGGTAGAAGATTATCCTTCCAGTAATCTAACACCCAAAATATGATTTGCTTAGTCCAGTTATGTGTAACACCATAACCAGGTATCCTGGATGGTGAAGACTCTGTTACTTTAGGCAGATTCCTCACTCTATCCCAAATTTCTTTTCGTGACAAAATTGGCAGTGGCTCCTCAAAATCAGTCTTATTCTTCATAAAATCACTAGTATTTCTCCTAAAACTTATGTTGCATTGGCAAGAATCGACGATGATAGTCAAACCATGAGTTTTTACCCTCATTTTTCAAAGTGAATACTTTTGTGTCTTCCATACAACAAGGGCAAGATAACTTGCCCACATTCGACCACCCAGACATCATTCCATAAGTAGAAAAGTCATTTATAGTCCACATCAAAGTAGCACGCAATCTAAAGTTTTGTTTCATTGATACATCATATGCTTCCACACCTTCATGCCACAATAAGTTCAACTCATCAATCAATGGTTGTCGATATACATTAATCAAAACTTTTGGATTGCGAGGACCTAGAATAATGCAAGTTAGAATTATATACTGACTCGTCATACACAATTCAAGTGGGAGATTATAAGGAGTCACAAACACTGGCCAACATGAATATGGTGTAGCTGAGATAGAAAATGGAGTGAATCCATCAGTAGATAATCCCAACCTAATGTTTCTTGGTTCACTAGCAAAATCCGGATACACACTATCAAAATGCTTCCATGCTTCTCCATCTGACGGATAACATAAAACACCAGGTGGTCTTTTATTTTCATAATGCCATCTCATATGAGGGGCAGAGTTTATTGATGCATACAACCTCTTTAACCATGGTATAAGGGGTAAGTAATGCATCGAATTCACAGTAACCTTTTTCCCTTTGGCATGTGTGACGTCCTTATAACGAGGCTGATTACAAAATTTGCAATGTTCTAAATTTCCGTCTTCCTTATATAATAAAATCCAACCTTTCTCGCAATAGTGAATTTTCTCTGATGAAAGTCCTAACTTAGAAACCAACTTCTATGTTGTGTAGAAATCGTTGGGTAAGTCAAGTTTATTTGGGTTAAGTTCTTTCATAAGTCCAATGATAGAGTTCATGCCCTCTTGAGAAATTGAATAATCTGACTTAATACTCAGTAACCGAATGGCAACAGATAACTTAGAATGCAGTGATCCTTCATACAATGGATTACTAACTTTCTTTAATTATTCATAAAAGTGCTTAGCCTCATCATTTGGTTCATTTTGAGCCCCTGTGTGTCCCAAAAGCATCCCTGGCCATCTCACTATATCGTGAACTTTCAACATTATTCTCGCTTATTGGACTTTTAACATAATTCTGAAAAGCAAAATTATTAGCAGCACTACTCTCTCTATGAGCTGTCCACACAGTATAATTCAATATAAAACCCTTCCTATAGAGATGTAATGTAACAGCATCTGGACTCAATAACTTGCAACACTTGCAATTCCAACAAGGACACCTAATTGTCTCTTCAATAAGAAAATCATTAAGTGTCATTGCTTTAGCAATAAATCCAGCTACCCCAGCTTTATATTCCTCCCTCAACCCTGCACGGTTAGGATAAAGTCTATTATACATCTATGTATGATCTTCATTCTCCATCTACACAAGACGACAACAATAATAATAGAGAAGAGAAACAAAAACAAGAGAAACAAAACAATAACAGGGTTGTTTAGAGATGCTACTATGTAGTGGACACAAGCAAAAAACTAAGAGATTAAATACAACATAGTAAAGCAGCCAGCAAAAATAAAATATTTTAATTAAAAGAAGAATTTTTTTTATCAGTGAAAGGAATCCAATCCATGTGATAGCTTCACAAATAAGGTAAAACAAGTTTCAGTTGGAATTGGGTAGAGGAAAGAGAAAACACATGGCTTGGAATGTGTACCGTTTGGGGGAAAAGAAATAGGAGAGATTTGGAATGGTAGAGATGAATTTTGGATAATTGAGTAGTGTCTTAGCCCTTATATGTGCCCTTATATGTGAAAAGTAAGCAATCTACCTTTCTAAGACAGTAATCAACCAAATTCTCAAAATCAACTTTAACCATACTATTTATTATTTATTAACATGTCTTATGTTAGTAGACCGACATATATACACACACCTAAAAACAATTTTTTTCAGAAAAAATTAAAATAAATTTTAAAAGCAGCCCCCAATAAACTGATGGAGACAAGTTGGTGAATTTTCAGCTGAAACTGAACTTTATGTTTAGGTTAATTTCAGATGTTACATAGTTTTAAGTTCTTTGTTCACTGGTTATGTATAGACTCTATACATCATCACGAAAGGGTGACCTACAAAATATAAATCTTCATAGCAAGCCTGATACTTGTGAGCTGGAAAAATAAACAAAATAACTTCCTACATTTAGTTATATTGAGCTGATAGCATAAAATTATTTTATATCTCAATGTATATAACTTAACTTCCTCTTGATCAACATTATCAGAAAATGCTAAACAACTGGGGAAAAAACACTTAAACCTCCATCATGTTTTTGTGGCAGCCAGAGAGGGACTTATTACACTTGATTGTTTGATGATCAGTAGAATGATTAGTTGGTAACGGATAACACGACAGCCATAGTTTTTAGTTTTAAAGTGTCCATTATGTATAGAATCATATATTTTTGTAGGTTTTTAACTTTTTGGTGTACTTCATATAGAGGCTTATTTGTTATGATTATGAATAGGCCCTAGGCACTGATGTGAAGCATCAGTTTATCCTTGGCGGGAAGTGGCAAGTATCCTGTGGAATTAGTTAAGGTGGGCGCAAGCTTCCCGAGCACCACTGTTTTCAAGAAAAAGAAGTCCTAGCCTACCAGTGTGAACCTTCTTTCTCTATATAAAACCGATGTTTCTCTATACTTAACCAAAAGAAACTTCAAAATCTTGGAAGAGAAGATTTGTTTTTTCAGTCTCTGTACAAGTTTGTTTTGACAGCAACTGGAACTTAATATAATTTTCACATCAACTCTCCTGCACTTCTATAGAGAATTAGTGCCTATCCTCACGCTACCCATTTCTCCCCCTAAGAGCGTAGGCTCTTGATTGTCTCTGTCGAGCTAATCGCCAACAGATTGAATAGAGAAACATAGTAAATCCTGACCATTGACTAGAAAGACCAAAATTCATAACTCCTAAACCAACGGAGTGTATGAACAATTTTGGATGTTAAACTTTTCTTATTACTTTATCGAGGTGTTTTCTTAACTATAATCTACTATCAACTTTTCAGGAGGTAAAACCTGATATTATGAACAATATAAACCAATAAGACTTTAAGTTTAGAAGCAGATTGGGCCATTTTTACCTTGAATCAGTGAAGATTTGAGTGAAGACCACGTCCAAAGGAATTTCGTGATTGACCTTCAATACCATTGTTCACTTTCATCGTTACCACTCCACCGTCGCTAATTTTTATGAGAGAATGTTATTACTACTTCACCGTTACCAATTTTCAAGAGAGAATGCAGTTAGAGAGAGAGAGGGCTTAGAGTGAGAGAGAGAGACGGCTTGGATTGGAAAAGTAGCTTTAGTGTATATTTTATATAAACTTTCGACTACTTCGATCGGGTAGTAACTAAATATATTAAATTATTTAAATTTTCCGACTACAACAATTGGAAATACATAGTTAATAATTTAGTTAAATAATTATTTAATTTTTTTATAAGGGTCTGATATATATTGAGTAATATAAGTATTTAATTATTTATATTTCCGACTACAGTAGTCGGAAATACATATTAAATAATTTATTTTAATAATTATTTAATTTTTGTATAAGGGTATAATTATATATTTAATAATATTTTTATTTAATTATTTATATTTTCGACTACAGTAGTCGGAAATAAATATTTAATAATTTATTTAAATAATTATTTAATTTTTGTATAAGGGTCTGATTATATATTTAATAATATATTTATTTAATTATTTGTTTTTTTGACTACTTCGGTCGGAAGAAAATATTTAATAATTTTTTAAAATAATTATTTAATTTTTTTAGTAAGAGACTTATTATATATTTAGTAATATATTTAATTAATTATTATTTTTACCGTCTGCAGTAGTCGGAATATACATTTCCCGTAATTTACCGGTAAATATTATGACTGTTGTAGTCACAAATAGTATCGAAATAATATTTTGTATAAAAAAATAATTTTTCGACCGAAGTAGTCGAAAAATTGCGACTACTTTTTTTCCGTCAGAAATTTCAGTCGAAAATTTATGAATTTCTGGAAGTGTTTGGTTGTAATCAGTGTAGGTGAACACTAGGATTGTGTTCCCCCTTACTTCCCAAATCTGTAGGCGTATTGTGCTTTGTTGAACTAACCCAATACATTGCATGCACAATCGATAAGTTATGTACCTTCTGCAGTCATTTGGACGAGCATAAGGATTTCACCCATTACATTTTGAGTCTCAGGATGTCACCTTACTAACCCTTATCTTGATCCTAGTCAACTATTACCTTTTGAGTCTCTAGTTATTAGATTAAATCTAACCATCCTACTAAGATAGAACCTAGAATCTTAAATCGACAGTTAAACTCCAAATTATTGTTGTCTTTACCTTTTCCTAGTCTCTACTCCTCTGTAACGCCCTGCAACTGGGTCCCGGAATGTCACACGGTGCTTAAGGCTACAAGTAGCACCAAGCTAACCCTTTGAGCCTTTTACTTCATATATTAGCTTACTTAAAGATAAAAAGCATGAACTCAACACTGTGACATCATAAAATAAAAATATGAATGAAATACTTAGTCTAAACAAACTACAACTCAAAGAAAATCTCGAAGTGCTGATAATCTGATGACTAATCTGACAAACCTCTACTACTCAAAACTAGAGAGCCATTGGGACAGGTCCCCAACTGACTCATACTCAACTGACAAGAATTAAACAGCTACTAAATAAAACTAGAAGTCTGGGAATAACCGGTCCTCGAAACATGAGGACTCACCAAGACTGATATGTAGATAGAAGTGCTCAAAAGGATCACTGGTCAGGCTGAGACTGAGCACCTAAACCTAAATTACGAGAATATATGGCACACAGATAAAATATGTAGGTCAGTACTTTGGGAATGTACTGAGTATATGGGGGAGTGTGAAATTAAAATACTCAATATCATAAGCTTTTATAGAAAACCTACATGGTGTAAAACATACTCACATAGCTTGAAATAAATATATACCACAAGACTCATAAATCATCATGCTTTTACTTAAAACCTCAAATTATCATGACACCTGAAATTATTAGGACCATACTTTCAAAAACACTTATACTTTCAAAACTTTATAACTTTAAGACTAAAACTCTTTGAAACTTGGAAGACTTTAGGACTTAGAAAACTTTAGGAACTTAGGGAGTTTCATTTAACCGACATAAATCATGTGACCTACATGGAGTCCAACGTCTTACCCACGTTAAGAAGAGCAGTTTTATCCTTGCCATCGGATAAAACCTTAACTTTAGTGATCACTATCTTAACCCACTTGGGGTATATCAAAAACCTACGGGGGCACATAGTTCTGGGGCATGAGACCTCGGAATCAAGCCCAACTCGGTGCTAAATACTACTCCCTTACTTAGCTCAGAACTTTAGAAAATCTACCTTAAAATAATTCAACAATATATATATATATATAATGGGAGCCAAAATGCATCCCTTTTACTTCAAACTCAAGAATGTGGATTTCTATCTTAACTTACAATCAAAACTCACTTCTTGATATTCTTTAAAAATTGCTAACATCTCATTCTCAAAGTCATGCTTTAACCATAAGGTGCAATTCACAACAATAGGACTTGAAATTCTCAAAACATGATATAGACGTTGAATTATGCAACTTAAACCATAAATTGACAATTTAAAACATTAATATGCTTAATAATATTACAACTCAAAGCTTGGGTAAGACATATTTTCATAAAACTCATAATATAATAACATGATAGGAATTCTCCATGAATTTACGAAATACTTTAAGAAAATATGTAACTTTTGGGCACAAAAACAAAGGGTGTTCTTGTTCAAAACAACATACCTTAAACTTGGAGCTTTTGGATGACTTCAAAAATTTTGAAAGGTTATTCATGAACTATTGGGTGTCCCTCGTAGCCCTCTTAACGGGGAATTCAAATATTCAAGAATTATTGAATTCTCACAGTTGAATCTCTAGATAATTGGGTTTCTATGTTGAAACCCTAACCTTGTGGTTGAAGGTGTGCAGAGAATTTTAAATGTTTAACTAAAGAGAAATAGAAGGAAATACGTTCTCTAAGGGTATTAAGTCATGGGAAGTGCAGGAAAAAGACCAAAACAGCCTTGCAAAAATGTCATTAAATTGCTAAAAAAAATAGCTGGCGACACTCGTGATAAGTCGTCAGACTTGTGACAAGTCATCACGAAATGTCGTCACAAAAGGGTGGATTTTATGATTTTTTGCTCAAGGTTGACAACATTTTGTGACAAGTCGTCACAAAATGTCGTCGCGAAATTTCAAGGCTGATATGCTGGAGTAAAATGGGCATAACTCTTTGCTCCGATAATGGATTTTGGCAAAATTGGTATCGTTGGAAAGATAATTCAATTATCCATCTTTTGGTGGGTCATGATCTCAGAAATTCATAGTATAACGAGAGATATGCTCATTTGAAGTTGACCATACCAATATCCATCTCAAGAATTCAATTGGCAAGGAATGTTTTTATTCGTCTAATAGCTAGGACACTTTTAAGGCCCTAATACTCATCAAGCTAGATCATGTAGCTACCAAATCGCTAACTTTATTTCTAATGATCTTGAAACAGGGTTCTACTATTAGTTAAAATTCTCAGGATATTACAATATCTTCCCCTTGGAAACATTTATCCTCGAATGTCACTAGTTAAGCTAGGAATGAAAGGAAACTGAGGATGCACAGTTGGAATAGTTATCTGAATTGAATCTATGTCATTCTTAACTTTCAAGTATTTCTGAGAGTGCACAAATTTGCAACAAAATATCTATATAGCTGAATCTTTGGTTAGATAGGGGTTGAATCAAGAAAAAGTAATACCTTCGGCTTGCTCTGAACTTGTGAAGAAGAGGTGTGGGTACTTGGATCGCATATCTGCTTCGGATTCCCAAGTAGCACCCTCAAATGATTGGTTCCGCCATAAAACCTTGACCAATGGAACTTCTTTGTTCCTTAGTCTACGGACTTGGTAATCTAGGATCTCAACTGGAACCTCATCAAACGAAAGGTTATTCTGAACATCTAAGCTATCTGAAGAATCAACAACGATAGAATCACCAATATGCTTCCTAATCATGGAAATATGGAAAATAGGATGAACTCTGCAGGTAGCTCAACTTCATAGGCTACTTTCCCAACACGGCTGAGAATTCTGTAAGGGCCAACGTAATGGGGACTAAGTTTCCCTTTCTTCCCAAATCTTTTCACCCCTTTCATGGGCAAAATTTTTAGATACACCAAATCATTAACTTCAAACTCAAGGTCTTTTCGTCTCACATCTGCATATGACTTTTGACGACTATGAGTTGTCTTTAACCTTTCTCTAATCAACTTTACCTTCTCCATCGCCTCAAATGCTGCATCAGGTCCAACCAAAGTAGCTTCACCCACTTCGAACCAACCTATGGGTGATCTACATCTCCTACAATATAATGTCTCGAATGGTGCCATCTTGATACTAGCATGGTAACTATTTATGTAAGCAAACTCTATCAACGACAAATGCTCATCCCAACTACCTTTGAAATCAAGGGCACACGCCCTCAACATGTCTTCCAAAGTTTGGATAGTCCTCTCAACCTGACCATCTGTCTGCAGATGAAAAACGGAACTCATATGAACTTAGGTACCAATACCCTTTTGAAACGCTCTCCAGAACTAAGAAGTGAACTGAGTACCCCTATCCAAAATGATAGACAAGGGAACTCCATGCAACCTGACCAACTCCCGAATATATAATCTAGCATAGTCCTCAGCTGTATAAGATGTGTACACAGGTAAGAAATACGCTGACTTAGTCATCCTGTCGACAACAACCCAGATGGAATCATGATCGCATCAGGAAAGAGGTAAGCCAGCCACAAAATCCATATTTATGTCTTCCCACTTCCAAGTTGGGATACTAAACTCTTGCATCACACTACCAGGACTTTGGTGCTCAACCTTAACCTGTTGACATGTTGCACACTTCGCCACAAAATCAGCTATATCCTTCTTCATACCACACCACTAATAGATTTCCCGCAAGTCGCAGTACATTTTAGTAGTGCCGGGATGAATAGAATACCGCGCACCATGCGCTTCATCCATAATTCCCTACCTCAGATCACCAACATCAGGAACACATAATCTACCCTGCAACCTCAACACCCCATCTCCCCCTTGAGAGAAAACCTCTACCTTTTGGTCTTTGACTGACTCTTTCAGTCTGACCAAGCTAGCATCTAAGTCTTGCTTCTCCTTCACTTCCGAAACCAAAGAGGATTCAGAACTACTCTGTACCAAAATATTTCCCTCAGTGGAATCAAGCAACATAACACCCAGTCTAGCCAGACGATGCATATCACGAGCCAACTCTTTCTTACCTTTCTCCAAATGTGAAATACTACTCATAGACATCCTGCTAAGGGCATCTGCCACAACATTGGCCTGGCTCGGATGATACAGAATGCTCATATCATAGTCTTTTAACAATTCTAACCACCTTATCTGCCTAAGATTTAAATCCTTCTAAGTCAACACATACTGCAAGATTTTATGATCAGTAAAAACATCAACATGCACACCATACAAATAATGTCTCCAGATTTTCAAAGCAAACAGTACAGCAGCCAACTCTAAGTCATAGGTTAGGTAATTCTTCTCATGAGGTTTCAACTATCTAGAAGCATAGGCTATAAATTTACCCCTCTGCATCAACACACAACCCAAACCAACTCTCGAAGCATCATAGTATACCACAAAACCATCTACACCATCAGGCAAAGTCAACACAGGGGAGGAAGTAAGTCGAGTCTTCAACTCCTGAAAACTATTCTCACAGGAATCTGACCAGAGGAACTTAACTTTCTTTTGGGTCAACCGAGTCATGGGAGACGCAATGGAAGAGAACCCTTCAACAAAACAGCGATAATAGCCAGCTAGACCCAAGAAACTTCTAATATCAGACGGAGAGATAGGCTTAGGCTAATTTCTTACAGCCTCTGTCTTTTAGGGATCAACTCTAATACCTTCCGCTAAAATAATATGACCCAAAAATGCTACGGACCTTAGCCAAAACTCACACTTACTGAATTTAGCGAACAACTTATGATCTCTAAGAGTTTGCAAGACGATTCTAAGATGGTCTACATGATCACCCTCACTTTGGGAATACACAAGGATGTCGTCGATAAACACAATGACGAACATATAAAGATATGGCTTAAACACTCGATTCATGAGGTCCATGAAAGTTGTTGGGGTGTTAGTTAGCTCGAAAGACATGACAAGAAACTCAAAATGACAGCGGGTTCGAAAGGCTATCTTCGGCATATCACACCCCCTTACTTTAAGTTGGTGATAGCCGAATCTAAGGTCTATCTTAGAGAAATAACTTGCACCTTGCAACTGATCAAACAAATCATCTATTCTCGGAAAAGGGTACTTGTTCTTGACTATGACCTTATTAAGCTGACAATAGTCAATGCACATACGCAAAGAACCATCTTTCTTTCGCATGAAAAGGACAAGTACGCCCCAAGGAGATACACTGGGCCTTATAAAACTTTGTCTAAGAGATCTTTGATTTGTTCTTTCAACTTCTTAAGCTCTGCAGGTGCCATACGGTAGGGAGGAATAGAAATAGGCTGAGTGTCGGGAAGAAGATCGATCCCAAATTCTATCTCTCTATTGGGAGATACCCCTGGGAGATTTTCCAGAAAGACATCAGGAAATCATTGACAATGTTGACTGAATGGATACTTAGGGTTTCAGACTTAGTGTCCTTAACTCTAACCAAGTGATAAAAGAAACCCTTAGATATAAGCTTCCTAGCTTTCAGATAAGAAATAAAATGACTCTTGGGAGGTACTGAACTCCCTGACCACTCAAAAACTGGTTCATCAGGAAACTGAAATTTGGCTACACGAGTACGACAATCTATAGACGCATAGCAGGAGTGAAGCCAGTCCATACCCAGGATAACACCAAAATCAACCATCTCTAACTCTATCAAATCAGCAAGTATGACTCTATGAAGGACTATAATAGGACAATTTTTGTATACTTGCTTAGCAACAACAGACTCCCCTACTGGGGTAGAAACTAAAATAGGCTCAAAACTACTTTCGGGACTCTTCTCAAACTTCACAGCAACAAGTGGGGTCACATAAGAAAAACTTGACCCAGGGTCCAATAACACATATACATCAAAATAAAATACACGGAGCATACCAGTAACAACAACGGGAGAGTCCTCCTACTCATGAAGGGAAGGTAGGGCATAGAACCTATTTTGACGCTAACTGCCAGCAATGCTAGAAGAAGTGCCCTGAGGAGGAGCTGGACGGGCTACGGAAGCTGATACACTAGTGGCCTGGGTCTGGGGCTGGGTATCTCTGCTTCCCTGCCTGGTATGTGGGCACTCTCTAAGCCTGTGGCCTATCTTTCCACACCCAAAAAAACCATGTTGTTCAGCCAAACACTCACCCGAATGGGTCCTACCACACTTGGCATAAGGAGGAAAGTTGGGCTTGCTGCACACACTCTGCTGGGGCCTGGACATAGAAAATATGTTTTCCTGCTCTGGCCTACCTCTAGGCACTGGGGCACTAGCAGATGAGGGTGTTGGCATAGAAGAACGACTCTGGAACTGAGGTCAGTTCCCTTCCTGGGATCTAGCCTAACCGTACTCATGCCATTCATACCTGGCTTTCTTATTACCTCTCGCTCTATCTCTTTCCCTTATCTTATTATCTTCTATTTATTGTGCATAGATCATCAGCCTAGAAAAATCCATATCCTTTTTCAACATAGCAGTGCGGCATTCTTTCAGTACTAAGCCCGACACACCTGTCACAAACTTTCTCATACCAGTTCGAGCATCAGAGATCAAGTCAGGTGCATATTTTGCTAGTTGATTGAACTTTAAGTAGTACTTCTTAACAGTCATGGAGCCCTATCTCAAGTTCATAAACTCTTCAATCTTCGCCTATCTTAACTCCAAAGGAAAGAAGCTATCCAAGAATACATCTTGGAACATCTGCCAGGTAATGGGAGCATCATCCTCCCCTCTACCCTTCCTCTAAGAAACCACGCAGACATACACAATGTCCTTCAACCTGTAAGATGCTAACTCCACAAACTCTTTTTCAGACACACGCATTACCTGTGTGATCGCCCTTATCTCCTCAAGATATAACTGAGGGTCTTCCCCTACCTTTGACCCATAAAACTCTGGCGGACTCATCCGCATAAAGTCACAAATTTTGGCAGAAACTAAGTCACCTCCCTACAGCTGAGGAGCTGCGGTCTGATTGATCTGGACAGTGACATCTTGGGCCAGTGCCTGGAAGGCTGCCCTGAATTCGACATGGGATACGTTTTTATTCAGAGGATTGGCGGGATGAGGTTGCTGATCGTTGTTATTTCTTTGAGCTAAGCAGGGAGGCATATTCTAAAATAAGAGAGAACAAATTAATAGCTGAGAGAGACAACTTGAGCACGATGGACATGAGAGAAAGAAATGACTTGTTCCTAAAATGTTTCGAAGCCTCTTGCTCATAGATGTGGCACACAATACACCGATGATCAAGACTCTACTTAACGCGGCTTGTCAGACTCCCTAGGACTCTCTAAACCTTAGTCTCTGATACCAAGTTTGTAACGCCCTGCAATTGGGTCCCGGAACGTCACACGGTGCTTAAGGATACAAGTCACCCCAAGCTAACCCTTTGATCCTTCAAATTCATATATTAGCTTACTTAAAGATAAAAAGCATGAACTCAACACTGTGACATCATAAAATGAGAAATATGAATGAAATACTTGGTTTGAACAAACTACAACTCAAAGAAAATCTCGAAGTGCTGATAATCTGATGACTAGTCTGACAAACCTCTACTACTCCAAACTTGAGAGCCATTGGGACAGGTCCTTAACTGACTCATACACAACTGACAAGAATTAAACAGCTACTAAATAAAACTGGATGTCTAGAAATAACCGGTCCCCAAAACATGAGGACTCACCACGGCTGATATGTAGATAGGAGTGCTCGAAAGGATCACTGGTGAGGCTGAGACTGAGCACCTGAACCTACATTATGAGAATATATGGCACACAGATAAAATATGTGGGTCAGTACTTTGGGAATGTACTGAGCATATGGGGGAGTGTGCAATTAAAATACTCAATATCATAAGCTTTTATAGAAAACCTACATGGTGCAAAACATACTCACATATCTTGAAATAAATATATACCACAAGACTCATAAATCATAATGTTTTTACTTAAAACCTCAAACTATCATGACACCTGAAATTATTAGGACCATAGCTTTCAAAAACACTTATACTTTCAAAGCTTTATAACTTTAAGACTAAAACTCTTTGAAACTTGGAAGACTTTAGGACTTAGAAAATTTTAGGAACTTAGGGAGTTTCTCTTAACCGACATAAACCATGTGAGCTACATGGAGTCCAACATCTTACCCATGTTGGGGAGAGCCGTTCTATCCTTGCCATCAGATAAAACCTTAACTTTAGTTATCACTATCTTAACCCACTTGGGGTATATCAAGAACCTACGGGGGCACGTAGTTCTGGGGCATGAGACCTCGGAATCAAGCCCAACTCGGTGCTAAATATTACTCCCTTACTTAGCTCAGAACTTTAGAAAATCTACCTTAAAATAATTAAACAATATATATATATATAATGGGAGCCAAAATGCATCCCCTTTACTTCAAACTCAAGAATGTGGATTTCTATCTTAACTTACAATCAAAACTCACTTCTTGATATTCTTTAAAAATCGCTAACATCTCATTCTCAAACTCATGCTTTAACCATAAGATGCAATTCACAACAATAGGACTCAAAATTCTCAAAACATGTTATAGACATTGAATGATGCAACTTAAACCATAAATTGATAATTTAAAACATTAATATGCGTAATAATATTAAAAGTCAAAGCTTGGGTAAGACATAGTTTCATAAAACTCACAATATTATAACATGATAGGAATTCTCCATGAATTTACAAAATACTTTACAAAAATATGTAACTTTTGGGCATATGAACAAAAGGGTGTTCTTGTTCAAAACCACATACCTTAAACTTGGAGCTTTTGGATGACTTCAAAAATTTTGGAAGGTTATTCACGAACTATTGAGTGTCCCTTGTAGCCCTCTTAACGGTGAATTTAAATATGCAAGAATTATTGAATTCTCATGGTTGAATCTCTAGATAATTGGGTTTTTATGTTGAAACCCTAACCTTGTGGTTGAAGGTGAGCAGAGAATTTTGATATTTTTAACTAAAGAGAAATAGAAGAAAATACGTTCTCTAAGGGTTATAAGTCGAGGGAAGTGCAGGAAAAAAACCAAAATACCCTTGCAAAAATGTCATTAAATTGCTGGAAAAAAATAGCTGACGACATTCGTGACAAATCGTCACAAAATGTCGTCACAAAAGGGTGGATTTTATGATTTTCAGCTTAAGGTTGATGACATTTTGTGACAAGCCGTCAAACTTGTGACAAGTCGTCACAAAATGTCATCACGAAATTTCCAGGCTGATACGCTGGAGTAAAATGGGTATAACTCTTTGCTCCGATAATGAATTTTGACGAAGTTGATATCGTTGGAAAGCTAATTCAATTATATATCTTTTGGTGGGTCATGAGCTCAGAAATTTATAGTATAATGAGAGATATGCTCGTTTGAAGTTGACCATACCAATATCCATCTCAAGAATTCAATCGGCAAGGAATGTTTTGATTCGTCTAATAGCTAGGACACTTTTGAGGCCCTAATACTCATCAAGATAGATCATGTAGCTACCAAATCACTAAATTTATTTCTAATGAGCTTTAAATAGGGTTCTACTATTAGTTGAAATTCTCGGGGTATTGCATCTTTTTTTGTAGTAAGAAGCAATATCTAGGCGAGATCCTAATGTGTGCACCCATTAAGAAAACTATCATAACGAAGATAAAGCAATGCATTCATAGGTATCAGTTCAGAACAATGAAAGAAATTTCCCTACTTCATCAATCTGACATGGTTTCCACAACCCTAGCTATGGGTTTTAGACGCTCATGCTTGTAAAGAAATCAATAACATTCAGAATTGAAAGTATAGATGAAATCACAATGATAAGAAGTGTAAAACCCACAATCATAACTAAATTAATGAACCAAATTTAATACAAGAGAATCCCAAGATCAAAATCAAATCTTGGAATCAAAATATGTTTGTGAGTATTAAAAGTGTGCAACTCCTACTAAAAAAATACATAAATGTTATTTATAGTACATGAGGACACACTAAAACCAAACCCCAAACAAAATAGGAGAAAATAGGGTCGGTGACTATATGTGGTTTGTACCCGCGGTCTGGCACTGGGCGTAGGTACGGTCCTGACTCCAGGCGAAGATACATAGCGCAGGTATCGGATGGGAAAAATCCTGCAAGTTAGCTCTTGGGATTTTGGACTTCTGGTACTTATTTTGCCTACTTGCAATCCATAGGTCCTACATGTGGTCCGTACATTGACTTAGTAAGTGTCGAGAGTCATCTTTTTAGCTCTTATTTGATTCTCGAACATGCTTTGATCACGATCAAGCTGGAAAGTGTCCTGATCATCAATAATTGCTCCAAAAGTAGCCAAAAACATCTTTTCACCTTTTTCACGAACATATTATCCAAAACATGATTTCCTACAAAACTTACCCAAAAAGCATCATATCTAATAAAATAACCTCAGAAACTTGCATGTTTTCCTCATTTGAAGCATCGAAAGTGTTATATTTATATAGCACATCAACACCCTCAACTTAGAACATTTGCATATCCTCAGATAACAAAATACACCAAAAACAAAAACAAAATGATGTTTAACAAGGAGAATCTAAGTTATTCAAGGCAGTTAGTTAATTCTTAATCTTAAATTACAATATCCCCCTCCAATCTTATTTTTCAAAACCAACTGTGTATGAACATGAAGCACAACAGTGTAACACAATGGGATCAAAAATATTGCAATTACATTAGCAATAGACAACCACTCATATATACAAGTTACACTACCCGAAGCAAAAAAAATAGCTAACAATATGACTCAAGTGCCCTCACAACAAAGATGTCTCACTCACTCATATGAATTAATGCATGTAAATGCAGGGACGGTTAATAGACACTCACACTCAGAAGAGAAGTTCTAATCAATGTATGTCAAATACCATAGGCTTTCACTTACTTTATTTACCTTAGCATTCAGATAGTCAAGTTAGGATCCCTATAAGACTTCTCTCAGCTTGTAATATAGGCTTGAGGGCTAATAAGGTATAATGGACATATCAAGTGACTAAGCCTCCTTAGCACTACATTAACCTTGGGATTTCACTTACTAGCCAAATTCTTTTTTATTTTAGCCTTATTTCTCCCATTTTATTCTTTTATAAACATTCAGGTTGGGTGTGGTCTTTTATTCTTTCTTTTTATCTTTTTTATAATTTTTATTTTGTTTTTCTTTTCTTTTCTTTTTCTACCACACCCAACTCTACTAACTTTTTTCTCTTATTTTACCCTTATTCATACCCATTTTATGCACCCCTATGATAGCCACCCTCAACTTACGCATTTTGTCTGAGTTGAGGTACATAATGTCCAAGGAGGACCAGGGCCAAAATAGGTTGATTGTAAATATACAAGGGATATAATTCACACATGGAAGGTCATTTTGGCTAAAAATAGACTGAAATCAAAAATAGCCTATGATCATATCCTAACTGACTATCCTTCAACCAAGGCAAGACTAACCAGGCAAGTTCTTAATCCAACACAAAAATGGAACTGGGTAGTATCTCTCACCCACATAGCATAGTGTCAATATAACTAACTACTACCTATTCGATTCATGCATTTTTTAGCATGGGAATGTCCCTAATCCTAATTTCATAACAAGACCACAATGTTCACACATATATACATTCACACGGTTCTAAAGCATAAATTTTTGGAGGGGTTTCAAAAATCAATAAAAATATGACCACTGCCCTAAATACTTAAAATTCCCTAATTACACCAAAACAATACTATGAAGAAAGACATAATACGACATAATATTATTTTAGACATGCTGGTTCTACAATCATATCACGGTAGATAGGAAAAGAAGCATGGCAATAAAAATTTGGGGCGGCATGGTATGCCCACCCCAACTAAGAATTGCACACTGTCCTCAATGTACTAAAACAAAATAAAATAAAGGGAAGTAAAAACATAACTGGGATGCACTAGGCGCATGAATCATGAGTATCTCCAGATGGGGGCATATCAGCTGGCGGAGGTAGTGGTGGTGGCGATGCACTACTTGATGATGCACCCACTATTATAGATGCATGCCTCTACCTATCAATGAATGAAGACTCCATCAAATCATGCTTTGCTTTTTAACAGCCTAGTTATATGGTAAATCAAGGTTCTGCAAGTCGTCTATGTGACCTCTCTTGGCCCCACCTATTGGGACCTCTTCATCACCCTCCGCAAACAAGTCAAACTCTCTCGGTATACATGGAAGTGATATATGGACCACTTGGGGTATAACTGAGGGAGTGGATGCAACACGGCTCTTTGTAAGAGAGCGTACCTCTGCTCGTAATATATCAAACTCCTCATTATCTGGGCTATATCCAGCGTATCTACCTCTGTGTATCGGGTTGTAACCCATTTCATAAAATCATCAAGCCATGTATGGAATTTGGCATATAGCTCAGATAGTACAATACTCAGTGCGACCTCCCATTGGGTCTGTGCCTACTCAAATCTAGTCCAAACCCCTGATCTCATCTACTGGTTGAGGGTAGTCATCTCAGTCTTGAAAACCCTCACTCTAGCATCTGTGGCACTTTGGATGTCCATTATACTCTACAAAAACTTGCTAAAGGTAGGAGCTGTAGTGGATGGGCGAGTAGGCTCTAAAGGTACACCACCGACTCTGAGGTTCAAGTTGGGGCTGAAGAAGAAGTAGTTGGGCTTCCCTCGCCCTGTGTACTAGAGTCTAGATCCTTACTATGGTCCCCTATATCCATATCAATCCTAATGCCTACATCACCTCGGTGTGCCTTATTAGGCTCTGTGGAAATTATCGGATCTTCAGTCTGGGCCCATGGTACTGCTGCCTACTGTATCGATCTCCTAGAAGAACCTGAACGTGCCAGATCCCTCATAGTCCTAGTTTGCACAGTCATCGTTAAAAGTACCCTCTCATCTATACCTGGTATCTCAGTCACACTGGCCTCATCGCATAGCCTTCGAATCATAAAAGGGAATGGCAAATTAGTATACTTCCTAAAGGCTTTGTCATATAACTTATACCTGAGGATGGCAGTAAAATCAATAGCATAAGCGGCCATCATACAAGTAACTAGTGTTACTCGCTCTCACATCAATGTATTATCCAAAGCAGTGGGTATCAGTCTGTATCTAATTAGCAACTACCAGAACTTTTTGTCACATGTCAATAGGCCCTTCTTGATCATAACATGCCCCTCAATACATGGGGTTGCATCACCCAAAGGTGAAATATAACTAGTTATCCACCTAGACATCTCAACTTTCTTCAATGGTGCTCAACCTCTCGCATGATATGTCAATCACGTGTGATCCTCAGTTTGTGGTCTCACTCAGCAGTAGATGCAGGATTAGTGTAATCTGGCTGAAGATAACTCTGTGGATAATCTAACCCATCTAACCAGTGTGTACTCAAGTTGTGGCTACCTCACAAATCAGATCAATCCTGGATATCTGCACATAGGAAGGACTACGGTAGCTCTGTAGGATGCATAAAATTCCCATACCATAGCCAGGATGTAGGAACCAAGTGTCCTAGTCATCCACTCTAGCTGATATCTATCAAATGCCACCTGCAACTTTAGTATTTTATCTAACCCCGATAGGTCAATACGAAGCTCCTTATAAATGTACCTCATAGGCCTACCTACCTCCAAGATATGACTACCAATATTAAATATCTCTCGTATCCCTGGAACACACCACTTCTGATGTCCCTTTTCGGGAGGTGCATCTGAGGAATATTCAGGAGTAGGACTCTACCCTTACTGTACTGACTCATCATGGGTAGACTACTCTATACCCTTATTAGACTAGGTACATCTGGTTGTTATACATGAGTAGTGGTACCCTCCTTAGAATGGTGCACCGCTGCTAGCTCCTCCTGTTCTACCTCATCAGATAAATCCTAGGACCCCTTCTCAGACTGGGAGACCTGAGCAACAACCTGTGGAGTAGACTCAGACTCTATTTCCTTAAAATTATCATTAGGTGGAGGATTGTGTGGTGATGACATCCTGTATGACTTCATCCTCGTCCGGTTTATAGCTGACTGAGCACCCTAGCGAGTCTGTCCTCTCTAAACTCTGTATGTCACTTTAATGGCAGTGTCTATATGTTATTGCCTAGAGTACTCCTCCAATGAACCACAAGGCTCGAGCGACTCTGCCTGTCTCCTCGAAGTACCAATGTTTGTCTTTTTCACAGCCTTAGGTGCCATATGTACCTGGAAAAATAGTTGTTAGTTTCCAATAAAAGTGAGAGGTAGCAAAAGTTGATGAGAAACTCAAAATTCAAAAAGTTTGAATTTTTCCTCAATCTCCGCTCTTTTATACCCTATTTGAAATTCTAACAAGTCCCATGTGCACACACTTATCATAAATCACAACTTTCAAAGCAAACAAATATGCTCAACTAATGGTATTACTTTTATTTATTCAAGTTCAACTTCCAAATGGGGCCTAACTTTAGATTTTACTTCAAAATGAGGTCCTACATTATGATTTTAGGCTACTTCAAGGATCCTATGTACAAACATGATAGTTTTTATATATTTTACAATGGAATACATATAAACTTGTTTAAACAATAAATAGATCAATACATAACCATTAGGAGCAGAGAAAATTACCTCTTATATGAAGAATCAAATAGAATAATAAAGTCAAGCAAACCAAAGTTGGAACGTATTTTTAGCGTATTGGAACAAGTTGGTATCTCAAATAAGTGCCAATTTAGTTTTTACTTAAGTATGGGGTTAGTTTGTGTTTAAAGAGAGAAGTTTGAATTCAAAGAGAAAAGTGATGTTTTCAGGATTAGAATGAGGTTAAGGTTGTTTAAATATAGGTGGGGGTTGTTTTAGGTCATATATAAGTATTGGTGTTCCCAAAATTTAAATTAAAAATCAGACCCACAGACAGCCTACCCGCGGCAGCTACCTACGGCCTGCACCTGCGGTTAGGCTGTGGGCGCAAGTGCCACCTGCGGCCAACAGGTGTTGGGTGCATGTGCCGGACCAAAAATTTTGGCCCACTTTACTGCAATTCGGGCTTGGATTTTTGATATTTTTTCATCTACTTATGGTCCCGTACCTAAGTTTGAGATCCCAAAAGTAAAATTAGATGCCAAAGTCCATAACTTTCCATTTTTCATTCTCAAAATTTCAAGTTTTTAAACTTATTACCTAACTTACCGTGTGGGACTTGCGACCATGATGGATTGATAACATAGCCCCCTTAACTGGAAATCGATGAATGTAGCAATTTTATTTTACCATATTTTGGGATGTCCTTGAGCTAAAAAACAACCAAAAATAAAAACAATAAAAATGTGAACACTAAAAATAGTAGGTTGACTCCCACTCAGCGCTTAATTTAACATCGTGGCACGATGTGGCGATGTTGGTTACTCAAACTTCACTAACAAGCCCATGGGTTGCCTCCCATGCAGCACTTGATTTAATGTTGTGGAATGATGCGGGTATCTTGACTACTCAGAATTCATCAAGATACCCATAGGAATATCCTCCAAGGTCATGAATACAATCAATCACCAACACTACCCTCATGTCAGTTGGCTGCTTCATTGACTTTTGGATGTTGAATGTAGCCTTCTTACCATTGACTCAGAATTTTAGCTCACCTCTCTCCATGTCAACCATAGCTCTACCTATGGTCATAAATGATCTTCCTAATAGAATGGGCATCTCGGTGTCAACCAGACAGTCCAGGATGACAAAGTCAGCCGAAAAAATAAAATTATCCACCCTCACGATAACATCAAAAGAGATTCTCATAGGCTTCTTCACTGTGCAGTCAGCCATCAATAGCCGCATCAAAGTAAATTCCAAATAGTTTAAGCCCAATTTCTTGAATACGACCGATGATATTAAATTAACGTTGGCTCTTAAATCACACAAGGCTCTGGAAAATTGAGGTGACCCTATAGTGCATGGTATAGTGAATGCACGGGGATAACCCTTTTTCTATGCAAATGACCTAGTCATGAGTGCACTACAGTGGTGCACACCATCAACATCCTTGTTGTCGCTCATTTCTTCCTTGTAACCAATTGTTTCATAAACCTGGTGTATCCAGGCATCTTCCCTAACGCCTCAAGAAGAGGTATGTTCAAGTTCAATTCTTTCACCATCTCAATAAATTGATTGAACTTACCTTCCTCTTTCTTTTGCTTCAATCCCTGAGGAAACGGTGGGGTGGTCTCGGAATCTGTCTGATTTCTGGCTCAATGATCAGTTCATTATATTTATCTTCAGCAGCTTTACCTTTATCACTTGTTGCCTTCTCGAACTCAACAGCAGGTGTTTTATTATCAACATATTCTACAGCAAGTCATGGGGGATCCATAGTAGTGATACCACTCCTCGTGGTAATAGCAAGTACATAACCATCATTTTTCAAATTTTACACTGTGTTGCTCGGAAGGGTACCTAGCTGCCTTTGGTTTATAGTTACTAACATCTACCTGAATTGGTGCTCCAGCTGCTTGATAGCAGTGGTATGTGACTCGACCTTTTGGGTCAATTCTAAAATGTCAGCCTTAATATCCTTTAGGTTGATCTTTTGATCTTCCTGACCCTTCACTTGCTTAGCTAGCATCTCTTCCATTGTGTATTCTGCATCTTATCTGTTGGGTGGAATGTACCTATATCCCTTCTCTCTATAGTCATTCTTTTTCCTTCAGTCACCATCCCGCTCTCTGCTATGGTCTTTGTATCTGTCATAATAGCTCCAACCTTGGTTCCCTTGCCTTTGGCTCGAAAACCCGCTATCTGACAATCCATATAATTTTTTTCCTCTTCCAATTCTGGCTTGTAAGCTTTGGAAGCTTACCCCTGTGCTTCTACTATATTTACCTTCTCAAAAGTCGATGTTGTAAGCTACTTTGCTAGTACCCCAAGATTAGTTCTTAGCAACGCAATCTCCTACGCTACTATGTTATCGGCTACTTTCTGGTCGCAGGAGGCACCAATACCATAAGTGCCAGATCCTTTCTCATCCTCCAGAGTTTTCTACCCTCAGTTAGAGAGTGATATTTGATCTAACATATCTAAAGATGCCTCCCAGTGTAGTCTCATAAAATCTCCTCCAGATGTAGTGTCTGCCATGGATCTGGAACTGATGGTCAAGGCTCGATAGAATATCTCTAATAAGCTCATCCCTGACAACCGATGATTGGGAACCATGCTCAGCTTATTATTGAACCTGGACTATGCCTCGTACATAGACTCTAACTGTAGCTACCTAAAATTATAAATATCATCCTTAAGCTTCAATATCCTAGATAAAGAAAAGAACCTGTTCAAGAATTGCTTGCGCAACTCGTTTCATATAGTGATAGAGCCTCTTAGCAGTTTCCCTAACTATTAAGATGCTTCTCCTGTAAGTGATAAGGGGAATAGCCTTAATCTGAGTGTTTTGCATCATCTGTAGGCAGACCTGCGAACACACCCTTCAGATTCAGAAGTTGGATCATTGCACTCGTGATGTCAAACTTGATGCCTGGGGGTAAAACAGGAGGAACTATAGCTCCAGTCTCTGCCGGCTCAGCATATCCTAAGTCTTCTTCATCATCAATATATGGTTGCACAACTGATATTTTGGGATTACTTGAACACGGGCACCTCTAGATCTGTTCTGATTCCCAGCGAGTGCTACACAGAGGTCTGCTGCTTGTCCCTACTCAGCGTCTACCTCTCTATATACCCATTGAGCTTCTTTTATTTCCCTTCTCTCATCTTTTTCTTGAGCTATTAGCTCAACCAGTCTGTTGATCAACAATATCTTGTACTCCTTTGGGACGAGGAGGAGGTACAACATCATGAAGCCCTTCAGGAAGTTCATCTCTTTTTCAGCTTAGACATCCTACTAGGTGTTTGTAGGATTCTCTCTAGATTCGGATTCAATGGGAGTAAGGGATTGCCTTTGCTCAGTATGATAGGCATACACCGACACATGCCCAACTAAGAACAAAAACAAAAAATATAACCCAAAAACTACAACTACTTCAAATCACAAATCAACATCGTGTTCCCCGATAATGTTGCCAAAATTTTGATGACGTCCAAACAATACCTTCTATCAGATGATGATACGGTCACTGTCAAAATATAGAAACCCAACCAAGGTTGGGGTCGAATCCCAAGGGAAAACATGAAAGTGTGAATTTCAGCAGTTGTAATCGGCGGGCAGAACAAGAAAAGTAAATGAGGGGTTTTGTGTAGTAATCTCAAGAAACTAACTATCCTAACTATGGTTGTAAGAAGTGTAGGTGACCATTAGGATTGTGTTTCCAATGGATTCTCAAATCCATAGGCTTATCATTCTTTATTGAACCAACCCGATACTTTGCATACAAAATTGATAAGTTATGTACCTTCTGCAGTCTTTTGGACGAGCAGAAGGAGTTCACCCTTTACCTTTTGAGTCTCAGGATGTCGTCTTACTAACCCTTATACTGATCCTAGTTAACTATTACCTTTTGAGTCTTTAGTTATTAGATGAAATCTAACCATCTTACTAAGATAGAACCTAGAAGCTTGGATCAACAGTTAAACTCCAAATTACTATTGTTTTTATCTTTTCCTAGTCACTACTCCTCTTTTGGAGTAAGCAGCAATATCTAGGCGGGATCCTAATGTGTGCACCCATTAAGAAAACTATCATAACGAAGATAAAGCAATGTATGCATGGGTATCGGTTCAGAATAATGAAAACACTTTTCCTACTTCGTTAATCCATCAGGGTTTCCATAACCCTAGCTATGGGTTTTAGCCCCTCATGTTTGTAAAGAAATCAACAACATTCATAATCAAAAGAATAGATGAAATTACAATGATAAGAAGTGTAAAAACCCACAATTGTAACTGAATTAATGAACCAAAGTTAATACAAAAGAATCCCAGGATTAAAATCGAATCTTGGAATCAAAATATGTTTGTGAGTACCAATAGTGCATAACTCCTACTAAAACACACATAAAGGGTATTTATAGTACATGAGGAAACCCTAAAATCAAATCCCGAATAAAATAGGAGAAAACAGGGTCGGCGGCCACATATTGTCTATAGCCGTGGTCTAGCACTGGGCGAAGGTAGTACCTACGGTCCTGACTCCAGGCACAGGTACCAGATGGAAAAAATCCTACAAGTCAGCTCTTGGGATTTTGGACTTCTACTACTTTCTTTGCCTACCTATGGTCCATAGGTCCTACATGCGGTTCGTAGGCTGACTTAGTAAGTGTCGAGAGTCATCATTTTAGCTCTTTGATTCTTGAACAAGCTTTAATCATGATCAAGCCGGAAAGTGTCCCAATCATCCATAATTGCTCCAAAAGTAGCCAAAACTATCTTTTTCACCCTTTTCACGAACGTATCATCCAAAACATGATTTCTAGCAAAACATACCCAAAAAGCATCATATCTAACAAAATAACCTCATAAACCTGTATATTTTCCTCGTTTGAAGCATCGAAAGTGCTATATTTCTATAGCACATCACCATGAAACTTGACAATCTCCTGAATGAAGAGCTAATCCTACGCGGAATAATTAGTCCTTACGGGCAAGAAATGAGCAGACTTGGTCATCCTATCCACGATGACCCAAATCGAATCAAACTGACTACAAGATAGATAACTAGTAATGAAGTCCATATTAATCACTTCCCATTTCCACACAGGCAACTCAATCTCTTGAAATAAACCACCAGGCCTCAAGTGCTCTACTTTCACTTATTGATAAACCATGAACTTAGCCAATAAATTGTCCACATCTCTCTTCATGTTGTTCCACCAGTAAATCTCTTTCAAATCATGCTATATCCTCATCGAACCAGGATGAACTGGGTACCTCGACTCATTAGCCTCAGCCAAGATCCTCTATAGCAGCCCATCAATATCGGGAACACATAATATACCTTGGTACCTCAAGATACCATCACCACTAATTTCAAAAGCCATGACTTTCTGCTAACCCACATCATCATTAATCTACATCAATATAAGATCCAAAACCTATTTCTCCTTCACCTCAGCACCAAGAGATAATTTGACCACTTCCTGAACAATAACTCCCCCTTCCTCAAAGTCAAAAAGATAAACTCCCAAATTGGCCAACCAGTGAATATCTTTCACCAATCCATTTTTCTCCTCATCAACATGGGATAAGGTCCCAATAGATAACCTGCTAAGAGCATTAGCAACCATATTAGCTTTACCTGGATGATAATGGATACTCGTATCATAATTCTTGAGCAACTCAAGCCATCTCATTTGCCTGAGTTTCAACTCTTTCTGGGTGAATACATACTGCAAGATCTTGTGGTCTGAATATATATCAGCATAAACTCTATACAAGTAATGACGCCAAATCTTCAAAACAAAAACCAAAGCCAACAACTCCAAATCATGAGTCAGATAATTCTTCTCATGCACCTTAAGCTACCTAAAAGTATACGCCACAACGTTACCATGCTGCATCAAAATACAATCCAGTCCTACATGAGACACATCACAATAAACAACAAAGCCATCAGTACCCTCGGGTAGGGTCAAAATTGGAGCTGAAGTCAACTTATTCTTCAACTTCTCAAAACTACCCTCGTAAACATTGAACCACAGAAACTTTACCTTCTTCTGAGTCAACTTAGTCAATGGAGCAGCAATCGAAGTCAAACTCTAGACAAACCTCTTATAATACCAGACTAAACCCAAGAAGCTCTGAATATCGGTTGGAGTCGTGAGTCTAGACCACTTCTTAACCACCGCAACTTTCAGTGGATCTACCATGATCCCCTCACTAGAAACAACATGAACAAGGAAGGTCATAACATTCAACCAGAACTCACACTTCAAAAACTTAGCATACAAACATTGATCCTTAAAAGTTTGCAACATTATACAAAGGTGATTGGAATGGTGGTCCTCCTCACTCTTAGAATATACCAGGATGTCATCAATAAACACAATGATGAACAGATCCAAAAACTGCTGAAACACTTAATTTATAATATCCATAAACATCATTGGGGTATTAGTCAATCCAAAAGACATAAATAAGAACTTATAGTAACCATACCAGCTATGAAAAGCAGTCTTAGGTATATCCACCTCCCTAATCTTCAACTGATAATAACTTGAATGAAGATCAAGCTTAGAAAAGTATCTAGCACCCTGAAGCTGGTCAAATAGATCATCTATCCTAGGAAGAGGATACTTATTTTTCACTATCACCTTATTCAACTGGCAATAATCTATACATAATCGAATGGATCCATCCTTCTTACACACGAAAGCATGGGAGAACCCCATGGAGAAACACTAGGGAAAATAAAACCCTTATCAAGAATATATTTCAACTGCTCCTTAAGCTCTTTCAACTCAATTGGATCCATTCTATAAGGTGGGATAGAGATAGGACAGGTATTTGGTAGAAGACCAATCCCAAAGTCTATTTCCCTATTGGGAGATACCAGGAAGATAATTAGGAAACACTTTGGGAAACTCATTGACTATAGGGACAGATTGTAATACGAGAACCTCATAACCAGAATCTTTAACCTGAACTAGATGATATAGACACCCCTTGGAAACCAACTTTTGGGCTCTTAGATAAGAAATGAACCTCTCTTTAGGTGCTAAAGAGCTACCTTCCCACTCAATCATCGGTTCATTTAGGAATTGGAATAGACCATCCGGGTTCTACAATAGGAGATGCATAGCAGGAATAGAGCCAATCCATCGCCAATATCACATCAAAATATAACATATCCAACTCTACCAGATCCACCAATGTCTCCCTACCATAGATAGATACCACACAAACCCTATAGACTTTTCTAGCCACAATAGAGTCACCCATCGGGGTAGACACAGAAAAGGGATCAGAAATGCACTCAAGGCTGAAACCAAAATAAACAACCACATAAGGGGTCACATAAGAAAGAGTAAACCCTGGATCAAGTAAGTAATAGACGTCATATGAGAAGAGTTGTAACATACTAGTAATAACATTAGGAGGAGCTTCAAATTCTTGATGGGTGGAGAGAGCATACAAATAATTTTGACCAGTGTCGGTACCAGAAGTAGAACCCTTCATTGTTGGAGCTGAAGAGATGGCAATCGGAACCTTATTAAACCCAGAAGCAACATCTCTTAAAGGACAGTTCCTCTAAATATGGCTAGGTTAGCCATATCTAAAACACTTATTCCACCCTTCATCACAAAAATCATAGTGTAACTATCCACAAAATCTGCAAGGAGGATATGATGGAGCTGACTGGGCTTCACAAACCTACTACTGGTCACCTTGTGCCTTAAACCCACTATTTCTCTAAAAACGGAAATCACCGGATAGCTTAGGATACGGGGCACTAGCCATAGAATAGGAACTAGAATTTCCCCACTTCTTCTTAGACCACTGCCTTCCATCTCTACTGCTATTCTACTAGCCTCCACCCTGCTCAAAATATCTAAATTTCTTACTCTGCCTTTCCCCTATTTCAGCTTGTTCTTCTTTTTCTCCCGCATAGCTGGTTGAGCATCCCCACCCTTCGACTGCTCCCACTCCTTATACCACTGATATGCCATATCCTTCAGCTGATATGCGATGAACTCCACACCCTCTAAGTCAGAAGTATGCATCATTCGAAAGATCTTTTCCTTCTCATCTATGAACCCTTGAGGATCCTCCTTAACCTTAGAACCAGTAAAAGTTAGAGGACTTAACCTCATGAACTGGCCAATCCTTGTGGCCTCAAAAGAAGGAGTGACAGAAGCAACACGCTCAGACTGGCATGACTGAGACATCACTAGCTGAGTAAGCAAATTGATCGACTGGCAAAACTCAGCATTAGACACATCACCCAAAGGAGTCCGAGGGGGACTTGAGGGAACCGATGGAACTCTATGGAGGCAATCAGAAGTACGGACCCTAGACCAGTTTTGTACCCCATAATCAAGATGAGTTCCATCCACGTTGTCCTTAGGCGGGACATAAGAGTTTCCACGTGCATCAAATCTTCTAGGAGGCATGATCTGAAATGCAAACAAATAGGAATTATAGGAGATTTCAACATCCTAGACTCTACATCCCAAAAGTAGAACACAAGGATGGAAAATATTCCTAAATGCCTCGTAGACTCTCCCCTATAAGTGTGGCGTACTACACACCTAAAAAAGAGACTCTACATTACAGGGCTTTATGAACACCCAATTGACCATGAACCTAGGGCTCTAATACCAACTTGTGATGACCTAAATTAGGGCCTGGACGTGATGGGTATCTCAAGTACGATGAGGACTGGAGACCACCCTCTTTACCCTATCCAAATAGAACACAATATAACTATAACTTTAGAAGTTCAAACATATAAGAAGATAGGCTAAATATCTAACTCAAGATGAATACTAAGACATACAACAATAATCCTAATCCACAGTATCCATAAAGCCTCTACTATCCGAAAATAATTTATGTTGGGACATGAACCCGGCGATATCCAAGAGAAACCATGAGAAATAGTCTATGACATAAAATAAACCAAGAAGTAGCAGCCTTCTGGAAGAAGGAGGCTCACCACTTCAAGCTGACTCATGAACGGTCGAAGATCACCATCACTCTGCAGGAAAAGTAGAAGTGTCTCTAATTCCTGCATCGCGTTAGGATACAGCTTCTAGAGACAGTTAGCGGGTTGAGCATTGGCATGTAACTCAGAGAAGGGATAAATAATGCCAAGTCAAAACCACAGTAAAATCAACATACACACATTGTACATACATATAATATAACATATTGGTGTAGAGAACAAGGTTTAGCATGAAAGTAAAATATTAGCCTGAACTATGCAGCTTAACCTTCACAAAAATGCACCTACAGGTTAGCTGAAAGGGCGCCAATGGATATTAGCCACACGAACCAGAGGTATCAAGAAAGACCAAGGAATGTCCCGACCTCACGTCAATCCAGGATACAAATAAATATCAATAATGTGAACCACGCACACGATCATCAAAACCGACCCTCACGCCAGCAAATACGAGTTTCCAGTATTGGTTCTTTGGGACCTCCACTTTTACGGCTTAGCTACATAACCCCCATCAAGCCTAATTAAAACAAGTTTTACATAACCCATCAATTTAACCAAGGAATTAACCATTAAGGCATGTCATAGGTATCATAATACCCTTATGCTTGCAAGCATATAATTATGAAATTATAATTTCATTAACTTAGGGAAATGTCTCGGCCCCCTTTGTTCATTAAATTATTGTTGGGGAATGCCATGACCCCCTTTATTTGTTAAATCAATGTGAGGGAATGAAATGACCCCTTTTTTTCATTAAATTAAAACTATTAAGTTTCAATAGCCTCTTTATATCATGCAATGGTTCCAAAAGTAGTTCAATGTGCATACTTTCATGTTTAAAACAAGTTTCACAAGATTGGATTGACGTTATACTAATTAAAATATTCAAAACTATTAATTGGGGAAATCGATGACCCTCATTACAATTAACTACACCCATGCACCCCAAATAGTTTAAACTATCAACTCAAACCATGAATCATTCATAAAAGCCATGGAAAAAATAATTCATTCATTAAGGCTCAAAACCCTCAACCCACATTTATAAACTAAAATTTAATCACATAAATAACAATTGTTAATACAGGTTTTTAACAGAATAATCTTTGGGGAAGAGTAACATGCCTGAGATATCAAGAATGACGGAGAGAAATCAATCATTGGAAGCTCTAATTTCCATTTTCGTGGAAACCCTAGTGTTCTTGACTTAGGGATTTGAGAGAGAAGGGAGTATATATTTGATTGTTAAGGTGATGGAAATAATCCTCTTTTGGTGTTTTATGGACATGGGTCCTTAGTGGGGAAGGAAGGAAATGAAAAAATGCCCTCACTTAAAACTGCAGAAAAGGTCACCCAATCATCATAGGTCACTTTATGACTCATGACATCTGGCTACGATTTGTCTCCATGACTCGTAGTCTGAGCAGTAGCTCAATTACCCCTCACTGTTGACCCTACGAGTCACACACTATGACTCGTTAGGTGTCATTACAACACGTAGGGTCCTAGTAGTTGTCAAGGCAGAAACATCAGGCATCTTCACTAGTTTGTCTACGAGAAGCACCATACAACTTGTTTAGAGTCTTGATAACTCATTGAGTCTAGTCGTACTCAGAACAGACACTATGGGAAACCACATTGGTCGCCCTATGATTGGGGACCTACGACCCGTAGTGATACCTTACGATTCGTAAGGTGAGTCGTGGGTTAGGTAGTGAGCTAAACTCAAAAAAATTCAAAGGCCCCAATTTCTGGGGTGTTACACAAGAAAACTATGTAATCCTATCAAATTTGATGTTCTGGACTCAATGGTGTAATCAAATTTCTATCCGAGGTCGTTTCGACAAAAAAAGATCCCATACCCAATTTCTATTTTGTTAACTTTCTGACCAATAGGTTGAAATGAGCTCGAGTGCCTTGGGACCCAAACCAAGAGTCCTTTTAGCCTAAAATTGAATATTCTAAAGCTTTTAGAATAGTCAAAATTTGCATTCGAGGTTGTTTGACTGAAGTTTTTTCTCAGTGGCCATTTAGAACCAGTGAAGACTTCAAAACAGGAAATTAGCTCTAAAAACAAATGAATTGCTTGGTAACTGAAATGTTAATTCCAACAAGAAATAAATAACATGGGGCAACTATAGAAAAGCTCTAACGGCAAAAATAAGCAAAAATATGGAAAATGACTTAAAGGGTCATTACATTTTGCCACATGGCAACTATTTAATATATAACACTCTCCCTAGGATGGTCATGTAAAAAACAATCTAGTGAATACACATTTTTGTCTTGCCTCATTAAAAATCTTACTAGAAAAAATTAGTGGTATAAAACCTTGGTTGAGAAAGAAAGAGTACAACATGTATTCTTACTTCCTCTGATGAAAATCTCAATTCAAATGGTTCAATCTTCTCATTTTGATTTTGAGTACCATCTTCTCAAGGGTTGAAGTTGGTAAAGACTTGGTGAACAAATCTGTTGGATTTTCATTTGAACGAATTTGTTGTAAATCAACATCACCATTCTTCTGGAGATCATGTGTGAATAATAACTTTAGCGAGATGTGTTTCGTTCTATCTCCTTTTATAAAGCCTTGATGATGCCCAAAATGCATCCCCTGAATATATGAATGTATAAATTGATGAAGGAATACAAAGCCTAAAGGGTATTTATAGATTAAAAGAAACCCTAGAGTTCAAATCCTAATTAAAATAGGAAAACTTAGTTACCCATACATAATAGGACTTAAAAACATCATAGGAGTGTAATTGGGATACATGGAAACTCTAGGAAATGATTTTGGAATGATCTGGGAAAATCACTGTCGGTGGCCATATGTGGTCTGGACCTGGACGAAGGTACTACCTACGGTCCTGACCCTGGGCGCAGGTACAGACCATAGGTACAAGTCTTGCAGCCTAGCTCTCATTATTTTGACCTCCGGCACTTGCTTTGCCTACATGCGGACCGTATGTGCTACTTGTGGTCCGCAAGTTGACTTAGCAAGTGTAAATCCCCACCATTATATACTTTCCAACAATACCAATTTTGCCTCAATTCGATATTGAGGTGAAAAGTTATGGCCAAATTATAGAAGGACTGTCAACTCTCAGGATCTTCAACTCTGGCACTTGCTTTGCCTACTTGTGGTCCGTAGGTCCTACTTGTGGTCCACATGTTGACTTAGTAAGTGTCAGGAGTTATCTTTTCAGCTCTTATTCAATTCTCGAACATTCTTTGATCACGATCAAGCGAAAAGTGTCCCGAATACCCAAGATTGGTCAAAAAAGTAACCAAAAACATCACTTTTCATCTTTTTTCTTAAATTTAGCATCCAAAACCTAATTTCCTACAAAACACTCCCAAAACACATCAAATCCAATAAAATAGCCTTAAGTTTATGCATATTCTCATAGTTTTAAGCATCATAAGTGTTATATTTCTATAGCACATCAAGCCTCTTTTTAATTGGGCTATGGATGCAACATTGTCTTTAAATATGACTGTAGATATCTAGATATCACGCTTTAGGCCACATCTCTCTTTGATGAAATGTATTGTCGATTTCAACCATACACATTCTCTACTTTCTTCGTGAATATCTATTATCTCAACATAATTTAAAGAAGTAGCAAAAATAGACTGGTTTATAGATCGTCATCATATAGCAGTACTTTTGTATGTAAATACAACCCATTTGAGATTGAGATTTATGTCGGCCAAATAAATAACATACATTTTCATAATTAACAAAATCTAAACTATCTTTGTTAGTATAAAACAGACTCATATCAATAGTTCCTTTTAAATATCGCAATATATGCTTAACTCTATTTCCAGTGTCTACGTGTAGGAGAAGAACTATGCCTTTCTAGTAAATTAACAGAGTATGTTATATCAAGCCTTGTAGCGTTAGCAAGATACATAAGTGCACAAATAGCACTGAGATATGGTACTTCAGAACTAAGAATCTCTTCACTCTCTTCTAAGAGGTTGGAATGAATCCTTACTCACCTCAAGTGATCGAACAACTATTGAAGTACATAATGAATGTGCTTTGTCCATGTAAAATCGTTTCAAAATCTTCTCGAAATCTTCTCGATATAGGCAGATTGGTGGATGAAGACCCCATATGCTAAACGTTCAATCTGCATACCTAGACAAAATTTTGTCTTTCCAAGATCTTTCATCTCAAATTCTTTCTTTAGATATTCAATTGTCTTTTGGACCTCGTCTATAGTTCTAATAAGATTTATGTCATCAACATAAACAGCGAGTATAACAAACTTTGATATTATTTTCTTAATGAAAATACAAGGACAAATGGCATTATTCATATAACCTTCATTTATCAAGTACTCACTAAGACGATTATACCACATACGTCCTGATTATTTTAGATTGTATGATCATTTTTGCAGTCTGATTGAAGACAATTTTTGAGACATTTGAACTATATGTTTCAGGTATTTTTAATCCTTCTGGGATACTCATATAAATTTCATTATCAAGTGAACCATAAAGATATGTTGTAACCATATTCATTAGATGTATTTCAATATTTTTATGTACAGCTAGATCAATGAGATATCAAAATATTATTGCATCCATTACAGGTGAATATATTTCTTCATAGTCGACACCGGGTCTTTAAGAGAATCCTTATGCAACAAGGCGTGCCTTGCATCTTACAATTTCATTCCTCTCAGCTTTTTACATACAAAACCCCATTTATGGCCAACTAATTTTACACCATCTGGGTTTGGACTACAGGTCCAAAAACCTCCCATTTAGCAAGTGAGTTCAATTCTAATTGAATTATCTCTTGCCATTTTGGCCAATCATTTCTTCACGACACTCAACATATAGAGGTTCAAGGTCCTCATTGTCTTGCATAATATTTAGTGTGACATTATATGTAAAAATATTATCCACTATAATTTTTGATTGATCTAAATTTATCTCATCACCAATAGAACTCATTAAAAGCTCTTCATTCACTTGAGTCTCGAGTTCAATGATTTCTTCAGAAATATCAGAATTAATCAAATCTTGAGTCTCTTTATGAGACTCTTTTATATTGTCATCTTTATCATTTTTCGTACTTCTTTTTTAGGGACTTTTATCCTTTAAACCTCAGTCGCCTACCACGCTTTAGGTGTGTTTGGGATTTAGAAGTTATGACAGTAGTAGATTGTCCTTTTAGGAAATCAATTTGGAGAAGCACATTCACTGCAGGGATATGTGACTTAGCTATTCTTTTCAAATTAGTAAATGCGTGTGGCATTTGATTTGCTAGTTTGTGTAAATGAATGATCTTCTGGACCTCATGTTCACGTGTGGGGGTACATGGGTCAAAATGAGATAATAATGAAACTTTTCACGCAATTTATCTTTTGAGTTCATGTTTCTCTCCTCCTAATTGCAGAAAATTTATTTTATCAAATCGACAATCTGCAAATCGAGCAGTAAATAGATCTCCTGTCAATGGTTCAAGGTAGTGAATTATAGAGTGCGACTCAAACCCCATATATATTCCTAACCTTCTCTGGGAGGACATCTTAATGTGTTGTGGTGGTGCTATTGGCACATATACAGCATATTCAAATATTTGTAGATAAGTAATATTTGGCTCATGACCAAAGGCCAATTGTTACAGAGAATATTTATTATAATGAGACGGTCTTAGATGAACAAGTGATGTTGCATGCAAGTTAGCATGACCCCAAACAGTAGTGGGCAATTTCGTTTTCATAAGTAGTGGTCTTTCTATCAATTGTAGACGCTTAATAAATGACTCGACAAAGCCATTTTGAGTTGAAAATAAGTGTCAGGATGTTCAATTCTTATGCCAACCGATACACGATAATCTCCAAAAGTTTGGAATGTAAATTCTCAAGCATTATCGAGACGAATAACCTTAATGGGATAATTTGGAAATTGCGCCCTTAATTGTATTATTTGTGCCTTAAATGTCGGGTTGCGAGACGTTAAGAGACTCACATGAGACCATCTTGAAGATAAGTCTATTAGGACCTTAAAATATCTGAATGATCCACTAGATGGGTGAATAGGTCCACGTATATTCTCATGTATACGTTCTATAAAAAAAGGGTATTCTATGCCAGATTTCAGTGGCGACGGCTAAGTTATCAATTTACCTTGATAACAAGCAGCATATGAAAATTCATCGGTTGTAAGAATCTCCGGGTTCTTTAACGAGTGCCCATTTGAATTTTCAATAATATGTCTCATATTAGACCCAAGGAGACTTATTCAATCATGCTAAAGCAGAAAGCTATTTAGATCAGTAAACTTCTAATTTACGATAAAGTGTACTTTAACTGTACTAATTTCTGCATAATATAAGCTAGAACACAAAGTTGCAAATTTCTCCAATACACATTTTTGGCCTGAGACATTCTTGGTAATGCCAAGATATTCAATATTCATTTCATTTATTATCTCAACATGATATCAGTTTCAGCGGATATCTTTAAAACTTCACAAATTTTTTGGGGGTTTAGAAGAGAACAATACATCTTCTGTAACAAGTTTCGTCCCCTAAGGCAGAAATATAGTAGCTCTTTCGAAGCCTTCAATTAATTTTAAATTATCAGATTGTTGTAATATTTGTTTTTCTTCTAAGCAAGTAGGAAAAGTATTTCTCATCTTTAAATATGGCATGTGTTGGTTCACTATCAATTACACAAATATCCTCGTGATTGATCATTGATCCAAATAAAATTTTAGAAGTATCCATATATTCTTCAAGATGAAATTACAAACAAAGTAAACATTATAATATTATTAGCAAACAACATATTACACAAACTTTATTTATTTACAGAACTAGAGAAACACTACTAATAAAAATATAGACTAATACAACCAACAGAAAAGTAAAATACTTAATCATTACAGATCTATCACCAACAAGGTGATCTACATTTTCTTTAGAGAATTCAAATAAATCTGTAACATTTAAATGTGTAGGCTCAACATTATCTTTGGAGATAAAGTTTGCTTCTGCATTATTATCTATCTTCTTGAGGGATGCCTGATAGAAATCAACCAGGTGTCTTGGCGTACAACAGGTACGTGACCAGTATCTTTTTCCTCCACACCGATAGCATCTATTTTCTATATTTTTCTTTTGCACTGCTTCAGGCTTTTGACCTTTCTGCTTATACTACTGGTAAGGAAGGTTATTATTCAGTGGAAGATGGTCACCGTGACTGAAATTTCTTCCTCGACCATAGCCACAACCACGATTGGAGCTTAAACCTCATCCACACCTAGATTGGTGAAAATTTACAGCATTCACTTCAGGGAATGGAGTAGTACCAGGAGGTTGACTTTCATGATTTTTCATCAAAAGATCATTATGTTGTTCAGCAACAAGAAGATGCGAAATGAATTCAGAATACTTGTTGAATCCCATTTCTCGATATTAATATTGCAGGAGCATTTTCGAGGTGGGGAAGGTAGAGAATGTTTTCTCTAGAATATCATGATCTGTGATATTTTTTCCACATAAATTTAACCATGATTTAATTCAAAACATGGCAGAATTATAAACAGTTATATCTTTAAAATCTTGTAATCTCAAATAGGTTCATTCATAATGTGCCTGTGGAAGAACGGTCATCTTCAGATTGTCATTCCTATCTTTTAAATTTTTTTCACAGTATAAGTGAATTCTTAACAGTGAGATATTCAATTTGTAAGCCCTCATCTAGGTGGTGATGAAGATATAACATAACTTTGGCACGGTCTTTGATTAGATGCCTGGTTTTTATCTTTGATGCGCTTGCCTGACCCATTGCATCCAAATGAATTTCAGCATTAAGTGCCTAAGATAAGTAGGTTTTGCCCGATATATCTAGGACAATAAATTCACATTTAGATAGATTCGACATTATTTTAAGAAAAATAAGTTCTTCTATTACCTATAAAAGTATTTGCTCGAGATGGTAGTCTCACACTGATAATATGTTAAATAATTAAAACTCAAAACAAGAATAACACTCATAATATGTTAAATAATTAAAACTCAAAACAAGAATAATATAAATAAGTACAACAAGAGCATGGAGTAAGTATTATTTCATTCACTTTTCATATATCAATTACAAAGGGAGAAAGCCATATTTATAGGCCGACTACTTGGCAACCAAGTAGCTACACTTGATGACAAAGTTGCTGCCTTGGACAACAACATTAGTCAATATATCCTTGGGCTTCAAGGATGAATTTTTGCACGGTCATCCATACATTTTGCCACATAGCAACTATTTAATATACACCAATTAATTCTTTCAAAATGGCCTTTTGCCAAACTCAACACATCTTATAATCATTACTTATATTATCTTAAGAATTATAAGCATTTGCTGAAGAGCGAGTGGTATACGCTAAAGTTGAACAAAATAATGAAAGTAACGATGTTCAACGAAGCATAATTTTGATAAAAAAAAACTTGCACCCATATCATTTCCAAATTGCCAAAGTTAACACATATAAACAAATTATAGTTACAACTACAGCTATCAAGATGCAACTGACTAGGGGAAAGAAGCCAATGACACAAAAATTCCTTTTCCCCTTGATCCCGTGATAAATTCATAGCTTCCAAAATGTAAAATAACCAGAATTATGAAAATGAAGCATAAGGACAAGCATATCTTAATATTAAGTTCGAGAATACCCCGTGGATGGCACAAGTACAGCTTCATTATTTGTAGTGTTTTTGGCAGCAAGTTCTTCTAATCGTTTCCATGTAGCTTCGCGTCTTGATTTAATTTCACCGTCCTTCAATTCGTCTTCCTGAAACTTGTTCAAGCACTCCTTGAATAGCTCAGGATCAAGATCATAGAATATCTTTCGAATATTCAGTGACAAACTGTGAACAGCCTGATTCCAATGGTTTCTGGCATTTCTCTCCAGTGCAGGAAAGATGACAGGCAGTATCACCTTTCGATGTTGCTTTATCAAATTCTCAATATGATCACTGTTCCACAAGAATAAAGCCCTCTCTGCCACCTATAGTGAACACAAACAGAGAGTCTTCTGAATTGGCAAATTTGAAAATTAAGCAGAGCAAATAAAACAAGAGAATATTTAGAATGTTTCTATCCAAGTTAACTCCTGCAGCAACATGGTAAACACATGAGGTCCTGATCTTTTTCATTCTAAACATTCTATGTATTCAAAAGAACGATATCCGTCAATCACAATTTGTGAAAACTCATTATGCAAAAACATCAAATGACTGAATTTTCTGAAGATACCTGAAATTTTCATCCAGATTTTAAAAATAAAAGTAATGTAAGGGAACCTCTATTCTACAGCAATCTATAGTTCCGAACATAGCAATTAGCTATACGATGTGTACAATCAATAATTTAAGAAAATAAAATAAAGAGAATTGAAGAGGATGAGAAGAAGACATAACAGAAGAGGAGGAAATTGCACTTTTAGTTCCTCAACTTACTTAAAACTTCAATACTGACCTCCTAAATACCACTAAGCATATTAAACCTTCAACTAACTGCCACAAGCCTTTTGGTTTGTCAGTAGAGGGACCAAACGGTGAGCTAGCTCCAAGCAACATGTCGCACAACATAAAGCAACATGCATCAACATGCAGCCAAATTTCCTGGCTTCAGTCCCACTTTACTGAAAAGTTGATCTTTCTTGTTGTAACAGCACTTTAAGATTACTCAAGCAGATGCAAATAGTACAAAAAATACCAAGTACAAAAGTGAACTTGTTATCTCTAGTACAGTGTACCCTATGGCCTATGCTAAAGATAGAGAGCTCAGAAAGTCGAAAAAGGTGTCAGAGAAGGTGTTACATGAGTTTACAAGGGGAAAAAATTACTCTAGCTATATAAACTTAAAAGACATTTAGCTTTGAGAGAGTAAGTTGAAGTTGATATTCCATCACAATACCTATGGTTCCTTTCTATCTATACACCAAACAAATACAGGCAGGAACTTTTTCCAGATTCTCCTCATGGACCTACAAACTTTCCAGGAACTCTAGCATATATAGGTGTCCTTAATACACATCCACAGGCATGACCCAAGTAATTCCAAAAGCTGAAGAAACCATATCCCAAGTATCCGCAACAATTGTTGGTTTTCATGCTTTGTTGATACATATAGCAACTGTTGACAATATGTATGTTCCTTCAGCTGAGATTTCCAGTAAAACATGCTTCATAAAGTATTGCCCAGTTGAAACAAATCATTATTGAGGTAATTGTCGTCTCCAAATTCGTTTGGGTGGTCACGTCCAGTTTTGAACTACTGAAGACTTGTTTCATAGTTTTAAACTGACCGGCAGACACAACGCGACTGACAGATAAGTCAACGATAATGGACGGTCTAATTCCGCGATAAAAGAGCTCTGTTTCCAAACAGATTTGTCCATCAGTAGCCACTTATGCACCACCTCATTTTGGGCACAAAAGGATGAACATCCTGCTTCTATAGAGTACAGCCTATCAGCTTTATTGCCCCACTTAGTCTGTTTGAAAATTTGTTGATTGGTTGTGCAGTTCCCAAGTCTTTCAATTAAGTTGAGTAGTTCATCAAGCTCCCAATCCTGCACATTCCTTTTCCATAGTGGGTTCCAAGTATTGTCTTCTCTGCTCCATCAGATTCTGGACTTTTGGGTTGTTGAAGATCTGGAAAAATATTAGAAAATTCAAACTGCAGAACTGAATTTCCCAGCCATCTATCCTTTTGAACTTGATGTTTATCTCATGTCTACTTATAATCTGCATCTTTGATAAAATTCATCCTACAATTTTAAGGTAACAATGAGCTTCATCTTTCCAGAGGCCAACACCATGTGGAGCAATAAAGATTTTGGAGCACCAATGGCTCTGAACACCATGTTTTGCAAATACCACGTTCTTCCACTGAAGAGGCTTTTCTGAACATATCTCGAAATACATTTCATGAGCATGCATTTATTATGGCGAGATTTCTGATCCCCTAACCACCTGGGGATTTAGGTTGTGACTTTTCGTCACTAACCAAATGAAACTTGTGTATTTTGCTGGTACCTTTTCAAGGAAAATTCCTTCTAATCATTTTTTTTTTGACAAAGTTCATTTTTTACAAAGAAAAATTCCTTCTAATCATGTGCAGCTTCTTTTGCAACTTATCTAGGACGGAAAACAATGTGGGAATGTTACCCAAAACATTATTGGTAAGTCACTTAGTGTAAGGTTGTAAGTCATTGAAAGGTATTGCATCTGCCAAGTAGTAGCCAATTTTGTTTCAAATTTTTCCACTATACCATCTCAAATTTCAGTTGATCTGAATCTAGCACCAAGTGGCGACCCTATGTAGGTTGTTGGAAAAGTACCATTGTTGCAGCACCGAATAAATGGTGCTTTTCAACATATTGATGTGTGGTCCTGAGAGCCTAAAAAGTAAACAATGTAAGATTCGGGTATAACACCAGGGATTCCTAGCACCACAGAAGATGAGGGTATCATCTATGTGAGAATTAATGGAGAAAATATAATTGAAATTGTGTCTACATAATTACACCGAGACCCTATTTATTGACACTATAGTACAATCCTTTTCCAAGTAGGATTTTGCATATAATATTCTTATTTCTACTCATATTCTAACACTCCCCTCAAGCTGGTGCATACAAATCATATGTACCTAGCTTGTTACAAATGTAATTAATACGAGGACCGGTGAGGGACTTGGTGAAGATATCCGTAAGTTGATCACTTGAATTCACAAATTTTGTAACAATATCTCCTGAGAGTATCTTTTCTTGACAAAGTGACAATCAATCTCTATGTGTTTAGTCCTCTCATGAAACACTGGATTTGATGCGATATGAAGGGTTGCTTGATTATCGCACACAAGTTCCATCTTACCGGTTTCTCCAAACTTTAATTCTCTCAGCAACTATTTGATCCAAACTAGCTCACAAGTTGCTACAGCCATTGCTCGATATTCTGCTTCTGCACTAGATCGAGCAACCACACTCTGTTTCTTACTCTTCCAAGACACCAAATTACCTCCTACTAAAACACAATATCCGGAGGTAGAACGCCTATCAGAGGGTGATCCTGCCCAATCAGCATCTGCATATCCAATGATATGCTCGTGACCTCAATCCTCAAAGAGTAGTTCTTTACCTGCAGCTGACTTTATATATCGCAGAATACGAACAACTGCATCCCAATGACTATCACATGGGGAAGTCATAAACTGACTTACAACACTCACTGGAAAGGATATGTCAGGTCTAGTCACGGTGAGATAATTCAACTTTCCAACCAACCGCCTATACCTTTCAGGATCACTGAGTGGTTCCCCCTATCCTAGTAGAAGTTTGGCATTTGGATCCATAGGAGTGTCAATGGGTCTATATCCCATCATTCCTGACTCCTCAAGAATGTCTAAGGCATACATGCGTTGAGAAATAACAATACCTGATCTGGACTGAGCAACCTCAATACCTAGAAAATATTTTAGTCTGCCGAGGTCTTTGGTCTGAAAGTGCTGAAAGAGATATTGCTTCAATTTAGAGATACCATCTTCATCATTGTCGGTGATAACGATATCATCAACATAAACCACCAGATAAATACACAAATTTGGTTGAGAATGTCGATAAAACACTGAGTGATCATCTCCACTACGAATCATGCCAAACTGCTGAATTACTGTGCGGAATTTTCCAAACCAAGCTCGAGGAGACTATTTCAGACCATAGAGTGACTTGCGCAATCGACATACAAGGCTACTAGACTCCCCCTGAGCAACAAAACCAGGTGGTTGCTCCATATAGACTTCTTCCTCAAGATCACCATGCAGAAAAGCATTCTTAATATCCAACTGATAAAGAGGCCAATGACGAACGGAAGCAATGGATAGGAAAAGACGGACAGATGCTATTTTAGCCACTGGAGAAAAAGTGTCACTATAATCAAGCCCAAATATTTGTGTGTATCCTTTGGCAACAAGGCGAGCCTTAAGCTGATCAACCTGACCGTCTGGACCAACTTTGACTGCATAAACCCAACGGCAAGCAACAGTAGATTTACCTGCAGGAAGGGAAACAAGCTCCCAAGTACCACTTGTATGTAAAGTAGACATCTCATCTATCATAGCCTGCTTCCATCCTGAATGAGAAAGTGTTTCACCTATAGTCTTAGGTATGGAAATAGATGACAAAGATGATACAAAGGCATAATGGGGTGATGATAAACGATGATAACTCAAGAAAGTATAGTGTGGGTTAGCATTACGAGTGGAACGCATACCTTTTTGAAGTGCAACTGATTGGCTAGAAGAAGACAAGTCCGCAATAGAAGCAGCGTCCGACGCATGACATGAATCATTTGGGACTAATGGTGGACGCGGACGACGACGATAAGTCAGAAGTGGTGGCACAGTAGCAGGAGACGTAGAAGTAACCATTGATTCCTTAAAGGTTGGTTCAGGCAAGTCTGGAGATGTGGGTAAGACCAAGGATGGTGCGGGTAAGACTGGAGATACGGGTAAAATCTCAGAGATAGCAGGATGATCAGAAGATATATAGTAAGGTAGAGATTCAAAAAAAAAGTGACATCGGCGGACATAACGTAGCGTCGAAGAACTGGTGAATAACAAAGATACCTTTTTTGAACTCGAGAGTAACCAAGGAAGACAAACGTGAGAGCACGAGGGGCTAATTTATCTTTTCCAAGGGCTAAGTTATGGACAAAACATGTGCTCCCAAAGACACGAGGGGGATAGAGTAGAGATGTGAATGTGGAAACTATATAGAATGGGGAACCTTATTCTGAAGGGAATATGATGGCATTCTATTAATTAGATAACAAGATGTGAGGACTACATCGCCCCAAAATTGCAGCGGAACATGGGATTCAATGAGAAGAGGGCGAGCAGTCTCAAGAAGATGCCTATTTTTTCTTTCTGCTGAGGGGTGTACGGACAAGATGTCTGATGAACAATTCCTTGATGAGTCATAAACTCCTGAAACTGAGAGGATAAGTATTCTAAGGCATTGTCACTGCAAAAAGTACGAATAGAAACACCAAACTGTGTTTGTATTTCAACACAAAAACTTTTGAATATAGAAAATAGCTCAGAACGATCTTTCATTAAGAAAACCCAAGTACATCTTGAAAAATCATCAATGAAACTAACAAAATAACGAAAACCTAAAGGTGAACTGACTCTACTAAGACCCCAAACATCAGAATGTACTAATGAGAAAATAGACTCTGAACGAATCTCAATACTACGGGGGAAAGTAGCACGGGTGTGTTTCCCAAGTTGACATGACTCACAATCTAATGTGGATAAACTAAACAAACTAGGCACCATCTTTTGCAGCTTGGATAGACTCGGATGTCCCAAACGTTTGTGAATTAGGTTTGGGGGGTCTGTAACGGAGCATGCTTTGAAGGAATTTGAAGAGGTAAAATGGTAAAGGCCTTGTGATTCATGTCTTGTGCCAATCGTCTGTCCCGTACAGCGGTCCTGCATTAGAAAAGAGTCATCAAGAAAAGTAATACTACAATTAAGGGCACGGGTCAAACGACTAACAGATGCAAGATTAAAAGGACAACCAGGGACATAAAGAACAGAGTCTAGAGTGATAGAAGATAGGGGTTTGGCTTGTCCAATTCCTTTTGGTTTTGTTCGGATCCCATTGGCTAAAGTAATAGCAGGAGGAGATTGTGAATAAACAATATCAGACAAAAGTGATTTGCTACCAAAAATATGATCAGAAGCACCTGAGTCTACAACCCATGATCCAGGAGTACTAGACTGTGAAACACAAGCAAAAGGATTACCAGCAACAGAAGCATCAGGCTGGGCAACTGAGGCTACTTGTGGAGATGTCTGCTTACTTGCTCTATACGGGAAGAACTCCTCATATTCTGTTTGGGCAATATGAGCATTATTGGATGGTCGATTAGGCTGTGGAGATGTCTGCTAACTTGCTCGATTCCGAAGGAACTCATTATATTCCTTTACAGCAGCAGGATCATAATTGGGTGGTGGACCATGCAAACTATGACATATATCCTGAGTGTGTTCAACTTTATGATAATAACTACACTTCGATCGAGATTTTCCAGAACGACCTCCTCCTCGCCGATTTTCCATAGGCAGATATGTTCATTTTTCTATGGTTTGAGATGCAAGAATAGAAGAGTCAACAGTAGGTGATGAAACTACTTTGTGACTGGGAGGCGCGGCAAGACGAAGCAAACGAGAGAATAACTCATCAATTGTAGGAACCGTAGGACTAGCTAAAGTCTGATCACGTACAGCATCATGGTCAGTAGAAAGTCCAGCAAGTGTAAGAACTAAAAACAACATCTGTCTGTGCTCTTGTTGTTTTTCAACATCCGCAGTGACGGGCATCAATGTATCAAATTCCTCCATGACTGTTTGTACTTGTCCCAAGTACGTAGACATATCGGATTCCTGTTTCTTCAAGTTGGTCATTCGAGCTATCACATCATAAAAACGAGATATGTCATTAGTGTATAAAGCACGAGCCTTTTCCCAAACTAAATAGCACGTCTGGAATGGAAGAAACAAAGGCATCAACTTGGAATCAATAGATCGCCATAAGAGACTACATAATTGAGCGTCAACTTTCTCCTATTGCTCTTTAGCTTTCGCAGCTTCCGCGCTAGACTTTCCCTTTTCATCTACCACACTAGCCTTGTTCGTTAAGTGATCTTGGACACCTTGACCTTTGCACCACAACTCAACCGAGGAAGCCCAGGCTAAATAATTTGAACTTCCCATTAAAGGTTCGGAAGTGATCATAGGGCTTGAACTTCCAATTCCAGTATTTTTGGAGCCAAAAATATCATGCCCGAAAGACATCTTGGAAATTTAACTTGAAAACTCCAAGAAATGGTTGCCACTGGAAACAGAAGACAGTAACCAGAAATATTATGAAGTCGCCGGAACCTAATCTGGAAAAGAATATATGGTCGGAGTAGGAATAGATCGGCGCCGGCGCGTGAAGTAGATCTCGCCGGAATTTCGGGATTTTGGCTGGCGCGTGGCGGCGCGTGTACGGTATTTTTCCGACGGTTTTGGTCGGGTTTTAGTCGCCTGATCTTTCCGATCCTTTTGGTGGTGGTGTATTTTTCACACAACCCACAAAATTAAATTTGACGAAAAACAGTCACCTGAATTGACGTGACTGATTTTTATTTATTTTTTTTCTGATGTTTCTCACCAATTCTCTGATACCATGTGAGAATTAATGGAGAAAATATTATTGAAATTGTGTGTCTACATAATTACACCGAGACCCTATTTATAGACACTATAGTACAATCCTTTTCCAAGTAGGATTTTGCATATACTATTCCTATTTCTACTCGTATTCTAACAATCTACATAAAGTGAATGTGAAATTTTAACTGTATTCCCATGATTGCTGAATACTTCAAAACCCTTCCATAATCAGAATAAAGAGAAAGGGGAAGAGTGGGTTCCTTTTTTGATACCATAAACTGGCTTGAGTTGACCAAAACTAACTATTTATTAGTAGTGATGTAGAATTTTATCTATTTGACTTATCTATCACCAAATCCCATTTTCCTCTTAACATTGTGATGAGATATTGACAGGTGTGCATATCAAAGGCCTTAGCTATTTCCAGCTTACAAAGGATGGATGAATCCCTCGTTTTTTTAGCTGCCAATCAAGTACTTCATTGGCAAATAATGTTGTATCAGTGATCTTTCTGTCTTCGGTGAACGTATTTTGGTGTCCAAAGATAAGTTTTTCAATCACCTTTTTCAATCCAACAGCTGAAAACTTTGCAGCAAATTTATTAACACTATCAATTAGGTTGGCTGGTCTATTACCCTTGAGCTCAATTGCTTCTTTGCTGTTGGGCATTAGAGCAATAACAGGATCGCGGGACCTAACCGTATAGCACTTTTGGTAGAGTGCCTCAATTACATCTGCCTTGATCCCAGGATTTATGGAAGAAAGCCATATATAGCCATCTGGCCTGGACGTGAAACCTGGTGCCTAGTCCGATACACAGGATCTAAGGGTTGTTAATCCTCAAAAGCCTTCTTCAGTTCTGTCCTTTGTTCTTATGTGATATTCGCCATTTCACCAAAGTTTGTTGTTGATCTCCAAGTCTCACTTTCGCCTTTGGTAGAAGTTCAGGATTCCTTCTTAAATCTGTCCCCTCTCTTCAAAGATTTCATTGTGTTGAGTTTATCAATGTGGTTAATTTCTTCTGTGAGAGTCCATTTTCTGGAAATACTTGGAATTTTTGTCCCTTTCTTTAAGAACAGATACCTAGATTTCTACCTCCATGAAATCACTTCAGCCTGCAAGCTACTGAAATTCCAGTTTCAAATCTAGCAATTTGGATGTCTTATGATACTGTTCTGCTTTCAGTGGCCTATTCTAGTGTCATTACTCTTCTGGTGCCCTGTTTCTTTGTTTCTCTACTTCGCCACAAAACTTCTTTCTTCCAAGTAGTAAGATCTTTGAGGAACTTCAACTTATGGTATTAGTAAAAAACCTGGACTATTCCTGACCATGTAACTTTGCCACCATTCTTTTACCTTGTCTATGAAATCCACTGCTTGGAGCCACAAATTTTCATAATTCCTTTTCTTAACTGGCTTGCATGTTGATTTTCTCTGCGGCAACTCTAGTTGTCTTCATTCCTCCATTCTCAATATGATGTCCAAAAGTTCATGTTCAAACCCAAAGGCATTAACTTCAAAAGCTTTGCATGCTTTAGCTATTGCAAGTTTAGTCCACTTTGATGTTCCGATTACAGTTGGCTTGTGGATTATCTGAAGGCATGTACATTCCTCATACCATGGAAGCTAGAGAGAGTGTCACTGTAAGAGTAAGGGGAGAGTTAAGATTCTAAGCTACTAGTCAGTGATATCTCCGGTGCTGGCTGAAAATTTTGAATCAAAGAATTAAAATCCACCATTGGTTCGGCTATGTCATCTGCTTCCGAGTGATTAGGTAAGTTTATAGTGGACTTGTAATTGATCTGAGAAAGGGTCATGTCTGTGATCCAACGTTAAAACATTAAGCCTACAAGGATCAAAATCAGGCCCAACCGCTCGCCAAAACATGCTATTCCCTTTTTATGGCCTTTCGAATTACAATGTTGATTCAATCTTTGGCCCATAATTCTATAATCCAGTCTGGCTCGTTGTTTTTAATTTAAAATAGCCACATGTGACCACGGGCATATACAGGCTTTTCAAAGCTTGAGTCAGACCTGCCAATCAGTCCCTTCACCTTTCGCCAACTTCGTCTTTTCCAATCGTCCCGAGTTCATGTGAGAATCTGGCAAAATCGGAATCTCAAAATTCCAATCACCCACATAGAGCTGTAACTTTCACGGAGGCTCACCATTGAAGCTCTTGATGCAAATATGAGATTAAAGGAGATGTGTTTGTTCTTGGTATCTTCTTCGATTCCGATATAACCACCAGAGAGCTCTCTGATGATGTGGAGTGTGTCAAACGACCAAGCATGTAAAGGAATGCCCAAAGTTTTGACCCAGATTGGCCAAGCTTCCCTTTTGTTAGCATTATCTCACATGTCGAAGTCCACCAATCCAGCGATAAAATGTCTATCATTCAAAAACCAATCACCTGTGTTAAGTTGTATTGCTTCAATCCAGTGATAAATGCCTACCATTCCAAAATCAAGCACTTGCCTTAACTTGCATTGCCTTTTGCCTCGATCGAAGGTCAAACAGAATTGGTTGTGATTTAGTGGGGTTATTTTAATGCCAACACATAGTTTCCATATATCGATAAAGCATTTTTTATCACTCCCGGTTTGGGATATGATTGAATGGTCACTGAATCCTAAGTTACTCGGACTCTTCACTTTTAGTGTCGCACCCGTGTCGACACGACATGGTTGTGGGTGTGGGATCTGTACCCGATCTGGTCAACCGATTGTGGGTACTTTGACCAAAATCAACAAGGAAAGTTTGGACAGATTTAATTATTTCTGTAATCAAAACAAAAGCTAAGGTGAAATGGAAGAAAATGGAAGGTTATATAGAAACTTCGATGCTACTGCTTTTCCTTTTATCTCCTTTCAGGATTCTCCTCAAGCTTTCCACATAATATCTCATAATTTAGGTTTTATAACTCTATTTTTAAGTATTTGAATTACTTTTAGCCAAATACCCACACCGTTATCCGTACCTGGATCCATATCCCCGAATCTTAAAATTGAGATCATGAAGGATCCGACCGCTAGATCCGCACCTGTATTGGAAAACCGCAACCGACCGAGCAAATTAGACTGAAACAACCTGTGACACATTTTAAGAATATCCGATTGCCATTGTTAGTGTTGCTATGAAATTTGTGAGAATTAATGGAGAAAAATATTATTAAATTGTGTGTTTACATAATTACATCGAGACCCTATTTATAGATACTATAGTACAATCCTTTTCCAAGTAGGATTTTGCATATATTATTCCTATTTCAACTCATATTCTAACACTCTCCCTCAAGCTGGTGCATACAAATCATATGTACCTAGCTTGTTACAAATGTAATTAATACGAGAACCGGTGAGGGACTTGGTGAAGATATTTGCAAGTTGATCACTTGACTTCACAAATTTTGTAATAATATCTCCCGAGAACATCTTTTCTCTGACAAAGTGACAATCAATCTCTGTGTTTAGTCCTCTCATGAAACACTGGATTTGATACGATATGAAGGGTTGCTTGATTATCACACACAAGTTCCATCTTACCGGTTTCTCCAAATTTTAATTCTCTCAGCAACTGTTTGATCCAAACTAGCTCACAAGTTGCTACAACCATTGCTCGATATTCTGCCAACCACACTCTGTTTCTTATTTTTCCAAGATACCAAATTACCTCCTACTAAAACACAATATCTGGAAGTAGAACGTCTATCAGAGGGTGATCCTGCCCAATCAGCATCTGTGTGTCCAATGATATGCTCGTGACCTCGATCCTCAAAGAATAGTCCTTTACCTGGAGCTGAATTTATATACCGCAGAATACGAACTGCATCCCAATGACTATCACAGGGGAAGTCATAAACTGACTTACAACACTCACAGGAAAGGATATGTCAGGTCTTGTTACGGTGAGATAATTCAACTTTCCAACCAGCCGTTTATACCTTTCAGGATCATTGAGTGGCTCCTCTTGTCCTGGTAGAAGTTTAGCATTTGAATCCATAGAAGTGTCAATAGGTCAACATCCCATCATTCCTGTCTCCTCAAGAATGTCTAAGGCATACTTGCGTTGAGAAATAACAATACCTGATCTGGACTGAGCAACCTCAATACCTATAAAATATTTCAGTCTGCCGAGGTCTTTTGGTCTGAAAATGTTGAAAGAGATGTTGCTTTAATTTAGTGATACCATCTTCATCATTGCCGGTGATAATGATATCATCAACATAAACCACCAGATAAATACATAGATTTGATTGAGAATGTCAATAAAACACTGAGTGATCAGCTCCACTACGAATCATGCCAAACTACTGAATTATTGTGCTGAATTTTCCAAACCAAGCTCGAGGGGACTGTTTCAGACCATAGAGTGACCTGCGCAATTGACATACAACGCTACTAGACTCCCCCCAAGCAACAAAACCAGGCGGTTGCTCCATATAGACTTCTTCCCCAAGATCACCATGCAGAAAGCATTCTTACTATCCAACTGATAAAGAGGTCAATGACGAACGGCAGCAATGGATAGGAAAAAACGGACAGATGCTATTTTAGATGCTATTTTAGCCACTGGAGAGAAAGTGTCACTATAATCAAGCCCAAATATTTGTGTGCATCCTTTGGCAACAAGGCGAGCCTTAAGCCGATCAACCTGACCATCCGGACCAACTTTGATTGCATAAACCCAACGGCAACCAACAGTAGATTTGCCGGCAGGAAGGGAAACAAGCTCCCAAGTACCGATCGCATTCGCATGTAAAGTAGACATCTCATCTATCATAGCCTGCTTTTACCCTAAATGAGAAAGTGCTTCACCTATAGTCTTAGGGATGGAAATAGAGGACAAAGATGTTACAAAAGCATAATAGGGTGATGATAAACGATGATAACTCAAGAAAGTATAATGTGGGTTAGCATTACGGGTGGAACGCATACCTTTTTGAAGTGCAACTAATTGGCTAGGAGAAGGCAAGTCCGCAGTGAGACCAGCGTCCGACGCATGACATGAATCATCTGGGACTAATGGTGGATGCGGACGACGATGATTTGTCAGAAGTGGTGGCACTGCAGCTGGAGACGTAGAAGTAATCGTTGATTCCTCAAAGGTTGGTTCGGTAAGTTTGGAGATACGGGTATGATCAAGGATGGTGCGGGTAAGACTGGAGATACGGGTAAAATCTCAGAGATATCAGGATGATCAGAAGATATATAGTAAGGTCGAGATTCAAAAAAACTGACATCGACGGACATAAAATAGCGACGAAGATCCAGTGAATAACAACGATACCATTTTTGAACTCGAGAGTAACCAAGGAAGACACTTGAGAGCACGAGAGGCCAATTTATCTTTTCTAGGGGCTAAGTTATGAACAAAGCATGTGCTCCCAAAGACTCGAGGGGGATAGAGTAGAGATGTGATTAGAGTAGAGATGTGACTGTGGAAACAATATAGAATGGGGAACCTTATTCTGAATGGAAGATGATGGCATTCTATTAATTAGATAACAAGATGTGAGGACTGCATCGCCCCAAAAATGCAGCGAAACGTGGGATTCAATGAGAAGAGTGCGAGCAGTCTCAAGAAGATGCCTATTTTTTCTTTCTGCTATACCATTCTGCTGAGGGGTGTACGGAAAAAATATCCAGTGAACAATTCCTTAATGAGTCATAAACTCCTGAAACTGAAAGGATAAGTATTCTAAGGCATTATCACTACGAAAAGTACGAATAGAAACACCAAATTGAGTTTGTATTTCAGCACAAAAACTTTTGAATATAGAAAATATCTCAGAACGATGTTTCATTAAGAAAACCCAAGTACATCTTGAAAAATCATCAATAAAACTAAGAAAATAACGAAAACCTAAAGGTAAACTGACTCTCCTAGGACCCCAAACATCAAAATGAACTAATGAGAAAATAGACTCTAAATGACTCTCAATACTACGTGAGAAAGTAGCACGAGTGTGTTTCCCAAGTTGACATGACTTACAATCTAATGTGGATAAACTAGACAAACTAGGCACCATATTTTATAGCTTGGATAGACTCGGATGTCCTAAACGTTTGTGAATTAGGTCGGAGGGTCTCTAACGGAGAATGTTGTGAAGGAATATGAAGAGGTAAGATGGTAAAGGCCTTGTGATTCATGTCCTGCGCCAATCGTCTGTCCCGTACTGCGGCCCTGCATTAGAAAGGAGTCATCAAAGAAAGTTAAGCTACAATGAAGGGCACATGTCAAACGACTAATAGATGCAAGATTAAAAGGACAACCAGGGACATAAAGAACAGAGTTTAGAGGGACAGAAGATACGGGTTTGGCTTGTCCAACTCTTTTTGGTTGTGTTCGGATCCCATTGGCTAAAGTAATAGCAGGAACAGATTGTGAATAAACAATATCAGACAAAAGTGATTTGTTACCAGAAGTATGATCAGAAGCACCTGAGTCCACAATCCATGATCCAAGAGTACTAGACTGTGAAACACAAGCAAAAGGATTACCAGCAACAAAAGCATCAGGCTGGGCAACCGAGGCTACTTGTGAAGATGTCTGCTTACTTGTTTGATACTGAAGGAACTCATCATATTCTGTTTGGGCAATATAAGCATTATTGGATGGTCGATTAGACTGTGGAGATATCTGCTTACTTGCTCGATTCTGAAGGAACTCATTATATTCCTTTACGGCAATAGGATCATAACTGGGTGGTGGACCATGCAAACTATGGCATATATCCTGAGTGTGTCCAACTTTATGACAATAACTACACACCACGATCGAGATTTCCAGAACGACCTCCTCCTCGCCGATTTTTCATAGGCTGATATGTTCGTTTTTCTATGGTTTGAGATGCAAGAATAGAAAAGTCAACAGCGCGGGTGATGAAATTACTTTGCGATTGGGAGGCGCAGCAAGACGAAGCAGACGAGAGAATAACTCATCAATTGTAGGACCGTAGGATTAGCTAAAATCTGATCACGTACAGCATCATGGTCATTAGAAAGTCCAGCAAGGGTAAGAACTAAAAACAACATTTGTCTGTGCTCTTGTTGTTTTTCCACATCCGCAGAGACGGGCATCAATGTATCAAATTCTTTCATGACTGCTTGTACTTGTCCCAAGTAAGAAGACATATCGGATTCTTGTTTCTTCAAGTTGGTCATTCGAGATATCACATCAAAAAAAGGAGATATGTCATTAGTGTATAAAGCACGAGCCTTTTCCCAAACTAAATAACACATCTGGAATGGACGAAACAAGGGCATCAACTTGGAATCAATAGATCGCCATAAGAGACTACATAATTGAGCGTCAACTTTCTCCCATTGTTCTTTGGCTTTCGCATCTTCCGCGCTAGATTTTGCCTTTTCATCTACCACACTAGCCTTGTTCGTTAAGTGATCTTGGACACTTTGACCTTTGCACCACAACTCAACCGAAGAAGCCCAGGCTAAATAATTTGAACTTCCCATTAATGGTTCGGAAGTGATCATAGGACTTGAACTTCCGACTCCAGTAGTTTTGGGGCCAAAAACATCATACCCAAAAGACATCTTGGAAATTTTAACTTGAAAACACCAAGATACAGGATCTGGATGACTGAAAACTTGCAGAAAAGAAAGAAAAAAAAATTTGATGTCGCCGGACTTAGGGTTCCAGTGGTCGAAATCTTCAAATATTGTCGGAAGCAGGAAAAAAAAGTAATTGGTCGGAGCGGAATGGATCGGTGACCCAACAAAAAAAGAACTCAAAAATTCGACTGGAAATGGGTTACGCGCCGACGCGTGACCAGATCTCGCCGGAATTTCAGAATTCCGGTAGGCGCGTGTCGGCGCGTGGTTGGTAGTTTCCCAACGATTTTGGTCGGATTTTCGTCGCCTGATTTTCCCGATCCTCTTGGTGGTGGTGTATTTTTCACACAACCCCCAAAATAAAAAAAGGACACAAATCAGTCACCGGAATTGATGCACGGTGACTGAGTTTTCTTTTCTAAAATTTCTCACCAACTCTCTGATACCATGTAAGAATTAATGGAGAAAAATATTATTAAATTGTGTGTTTACATAATTACATCGAGACCTTATTTATAGACACTATAGTACAATCCTTTTCCAAGTAGGATTTTTATATACTATTCATATTTCTACTCATATTCTAACAAAATCCATTAGGCGTTGCTTTTGCTGTTTAAGCTACCATTTATGGCAATTGAAGGATCTTAATCATTTTTGCATGATTTTGTCTGATGGGAAGTGATTAAATCTGGGATTGTGTGGTTTCCGAGGAAACTTAGAATTTTGTCAACAATGTCTTCCAACATTGTTGTAGTTTGATTCTAGGATAATCACCGCAGATTCCCTGTCCAACAACCAAGCTTCAATTTTCACAAAACGACTATAGTTGCGTTGTCTTGAAGTACTATTTATGTGTATGCTTGCATCTTTCTTCCCCATATCCTGCAACGAACCCCCGCCCCTGGTGATGCCCATATAAAGGCATCTCGAACCCATACGAGATTTTTTTCATCTATTCTAATTCTGCTAGCAGATCTCCTGGTGCTCTCTATAAGTGTAGACCATCTATCAAAGTTGATCAGTAAAAGAGTAAGAGCCTGCTTGGATGGGCTTGTAGCTTTTGGCTTATAAGCCAAAAGCTATAAGTTAGGAATTCTAACTTATGATGTTTGTCTTATTGTTGTCTTTTTTGGCTTAAAAACGTTCTTTATTTTAACCAAACACTACAAAAGTGCTTAAAAGCAATTTTACCCTAAAAACACTTTAAAATAAGCCAATCCATACAGGCTCTAATATTACTTTACTCAAAGATTGTTCTCCGGAAATAAAGAAGATCCTCTCTTCCATCACTAAAATGGGAGTGAGAAATCACTGGAAAAGAAGTTTACCAGGGAAAGGAAAAACAGAGAGAGTGACTTTAGGAGGAGGTCATTTCCCATTAAAAAGTGTTCTTCTCTATCAGAATGCTTTCATTTACAAAGAAAATAGGTTACTGCATGGTTTTCTCGATGCCACTTACATAAGGTGTATTTTTATTTCTATCAAGAATTTTACATAAGGTATGCTGTCATGAATTCGAAGCTTAAAGTGAAAATAAACCTATATTTACAATAGGTCCAACTGATATGTACATGTACGCTATTTATTTGACAAACAGGTTTTGTATGAAGAGTGTATTGACTGGACAAACAGGTTTAACAGGAAAAATAATGTTCTATTAGCTTAGTTCTCTCTAACGTGCATAGTACTCCCTAACTTTTGACGTGACTTCACCCACGTCATCAGCGCCAGCGGCTTAGTAACGTCGGCGACAGGTGAGTCCCCGCCCTCTTTCCCCTCCAAGCACCTCCACAGAATCTCCCTGGGGACTTTGGCATATGTCTCAAATCGATGAACACCATGTGCAAGTCCTTCCTCTCCCTAAACTGCTCCACTAATCTCCTCACTAGTTGAATGGCCTCAGTAGTCGAGCAACCTAGCATGAAATCAAACTGATTCTCAAAAATAGTCACGATCCTCCTCAGCCTCGACTCTACCACCCTTTCCCAAACCTTCATAGTATGACTCAACAACTTGATATCTCTATAGTTGCTGCAACTCTGAATGTCCCCCTTATTTTTATATCATGGAACCATTGTACTCCATCTCCAAGCTTCGGGCATCTTCGTCGCCCTAAAAATGATGTTAAACAACCTTGTCAGCCACTCCAAACCTACCCTACCAATGTTTTTCCAAAAATTCATCGGAATCTCGACGGGCCCCGTCGCCCTACCCTACACATCCTACGAATAGCCCCCTTGACCTCCTCAACCTTGATACGCCTATAATAACCATAATCGTGACACCTCTCTGAGTTCTTCAAGTCCCCCAGTACGAAACCTCTGAGCTCTTCGTCGTTCAAAAGCCTATGAAAATAGGACTACTACCTCTTCCTAATGAGGGTATCCTCGACCAACACTTTGTCATCCTCCCCCTTGATGTACTTCACTTGATCAAGGTCACGAGCCTTTCGCTCCCTGTCCTTGGCAAGCCTATACAACTTCTTATCCATTTTTCTGCTCTAAAGTTGCATACAAGCTCTCGAAAGTTGTTGTCTTAGCCGTCATAACCGCTAACTTAGCCTCTCTCTTAGCTGACTTATACTCCTCCCTGTTCGTCTGCTTCTCCTCGTCATCCTTGCTCTCAACCAACTTAGCATAGGCCACCTTCTTAGTATCCACCTTTCTTTTAACTTCTTCGTTCCACCACCAGCCCCTCCGATGCTTGCCAGAGCGGCCTCTCGAAACACCCAACACCTCTCTAGCGGTCTCCCTAATGCAACAGACGGTCGTCTCCCACATACTATCCACATCCCCTCATCCCCTCTACTCTCCCAAGCCCCCCATAGCCGTCAGTTTCTCCCCTATTTCCAAAGCACTGGCCAAAGTCAAGCTACCCCACTTGATCCTGGGTCTATCCTCCACAACCCCCTTCCTTCTGCCCTTTTTGATTACCAGTCCATCAACAGCTTATGTTGGGTCGAAAGATTCTCGCTAGGTATGACTTTATAGTCTTTACACAACGCTCTATCACCCTTCCTAAGGAGCAAGAAGTCTATCTGGGTCTTGGTCACCGAACTACGAAAGGTAATAAGCTGCTCCTCCTTCTTCAGAAAGCTCGAATTCACTACCCACAACCTAAAAGCCCTAAAGTGAAGCTCCTCCTTCATTTCGTTCCCCAAAACCGAAACCGTCATGCACATCATCATAACCTCTCAATAAAGACCCAATATGTCCATTGAAATCCCCTCCAACGGAAAGCATCTCAGTGCTCGGAATGCCTCTCACCACCTCAAACAAAACCTCCCAAACGATCCTCTTCTCCTCCTCGTCCAATCCTGCTTGCGGAGTGTAGGCACTAATAACACTCAACATAGACCCTCCAATGACCAACTTAATCAACATCAATCTATCATTAACCCGAAAAAGGAGGGATGCAACACAAGGACTTCAGAGGGGGTCACCCATCCTAGTATTACTCTCGCCCAAGCAAATTTCAAGCAGATCAAAAAAAATTCTTTTACTCTACAACACATTGCAACTTTCAGATGTAGGGGATTCAATTCCTAATATGTGGCCGCCACTGATCGGCAGATGATAAAATGGTTTAAACACATAAATATACAACATCTCAACACGATAGCAACAAGGAGGAAAACTCCCTGCAATTAACGGTTGGATATGAAAAGAGGCACAAGTTCAAGAAATTACAGAAGACATTTTCTTCCTGCCCAGTTTCTCCTTTTTGCAGATTTTGTCTCTATTTTAAGAACCTGAACTACATTTCATATTGCTTGTTCTATTGAAGATCCGCATTGCAGCCAATCAGATCGATTTTAATACTCAGGTTAGTATCTCTTAATGGAAGTAACGCATCATATTAACACACATCCAGAAGATGCTGAATAAACTACATCCAGACCAAGAGCCTTTAAAGCTTCTGTACATATGGCTTTTATGCTAACGTTAGTTACATTAGTATTATTACAACAAAGAAACATATGCTAGAAACTTTTGACATCTTTTATGTTTTTAGTTTTTCAACAACTATAATGTTTGCTTGCTATCTTACGGCATAAGCATCTGCCGATTGCATCAGTACTTAGCAGGTACAGAATAACAGACAACTAATTTAGACAATTCTATTCACCTTAAGATGGAACTAAACTAACACAACTTCAGTTCTCATGCTAAGATATCACGTATGGGCAGCGAATAAACTAAAATAAACTCGGCACCACCCCATCTCAAACTCAAAGGGTAGCAGCTCCATAATAGGCTCTGGCAAATACTAACGCTATTTCTTAATTTTCAGAATATTTACAAAACCAGTCACTGCACAATGAAAGCTGCATTTACCATAACCAACAAATCCACTACTGCCTAAAGTATGACTCATCTCTAGACACCATAAAACATGTTGCACATTCACCAATTGGAAATACAAACAAAACTATGACTATCACAACATTGTGCCTTCAAACAACCACAAAATACAAATGCCTCATCAAAAAGTAAGGGGAGGGAGCAAAATGGCATGGGGAACTTCCAGATCATCCTAAACCAAAAGAAGAAAACTAACTGGCTAACTGCAAGAAATTCAATTTTTTGAAAAGGAAAATGCTTACTTGAAGAAGAAAACAAGCTTTGGCAGGAAAGAGAAAAGAAGACAACAAAATAGAAGTATTGCATATCAGTCAATTTTTTCTAGCTTCAATTTTTCCTATTTTTCAATATTCCACCAGACAAACACATGGCCATTGCAAGTTATGAAACAAAAACATAATGTACACAAAGCATACATAAAAACCTACATCACCTACAAAGATGAGGGATTAGTGCTGTTCTATGATGCATATCATACATGCAAATACTTCCATAGGTAATATATAGAAGAAGTCTATATAAATATAGCTCACACATACCTGAAAATGCAAGCTAGTCAAACACTGAGCAATTCGCCGAAACAACGGCACCATACACCTTTGGAAATCTGCTGGTTGAGTAGCTTCCAAGATTTCCTCCAACTCACCAAGGAACATGACCTCTTTTGAGCTATTTGTTATTGGCCAATACTTTAACAACCCCCTAATAACTGTATCAGCAAGCTTGCAGTCTTTCTCCACAAACTGCGTCATGCAATAATTTAACTGTTGATGGTACATGGCTAAGCATTTGGGTTTATGCAGGGGAATCAATGTCCGGACAAGAAAAAGCTTGTGTTCTTCTTTTAGAGGCAAAGCAAACCCATTGATTATGCTGCCCAGTATTTCCAGAAGCTCTGCAATCCCATTATGTTTTTCAGTCTCAAAAACGAAATGATAAAATATGTTATTAATAGCCTTCCTGATGTAAGGTCGGTGTACCATGAACTTCCCATAAACACGATGCAGTATTATTTTCAAGTACTCCCTCTCCCTAGGATCTTCAGAGTCAAAAAGATCAAGCAATCTGAGAACAAAGGAATGATCTATATATCTTTTCGCAACTTTTGCATCAGTTTCGGGTGATGCAACAAACCTCAGAAGAAACTCATACACAATCTGCAGATGTGGCCATGAAGGATCCATGGCAGGTTCGTCCTCTTCCACATCAAAGGCCAACGTCTTGTTCTCTCGAGGCTGGGGCATGAGTTCCCTGAACAAATTTACAGACACCATCTTTACTACTGCTTGCATCACCACTTCTGTAAATTTTACATTTGCAGACGTTACGTACTCCACAAGCTCCAATAACGTCTGTCGCTTGGTCTCCTTTTCTTTAAGGTTCTTTGTAGGATCAGTAAAATCAAACAAAACACAACACATGTTGAGCTTCCTAATAAACAAGTTGTGCTTTTCAGAAATAGGAACATCCTTGAAACTTGGCAATGCATCGTAAGAAGGTGCAACGAGATTCCCATTGGGCTTTAAACTCCCATCTCGGACAAATTTATCCCCCGTTGATGCTGAAACAGAATAAGGGGCTGAAATAACAGTATTGTTATCTGATACCCCAATCTTTTTACTTCCTCCATCACTTTTCTTTGAACTAGTCGATGAACTGGTTGAGCCAGCCGTCTTCGACTGCTTCTTAGGGTTCTTCTTACCAAATATCTGCTTGATCATATTTCTCAAAAATTGCAACTTTGCAGAAACAAGTAAAAATTCAACAACTAAAACTAAGTCAATATTTCCTCCTCAGCTGAAACCCACATGCCACTAGCTTGCAATTCCAAAAGGGTCAGCACAAAATGATGATTACTTCATCAACTAATGCAGGAGATAACAGAAATAACTATCATCTTCAACTTAGGGGCTAAAAGCACACTTTTTTTCAACTACAGGGGCTTCGAAGAAATTCCAACTCAACAATTGAGATCAAGAATGGAGCAGTACCTGAATCAATCTAAAGAAAAACTTGAGTTCTTGAACCTTTTATCAGAAACTCATGTGTAAAGTTTGAGCCTTTTGACTTAAAAACCAGATGTGCAAAGAAAATTATGAGTACTAAATTCAAAGAAATACCACCTTTTTTTTTTCAACTTTCTTCTTCCACTAAAACAATCATACCAAAATGGGGTTTACAAATAAAGTATATTCTCACACGCTCTCTTCACTTTTTCAATAATCCCCAAAATAATTTTTAAATGCAAATTGAAATCCAAAAAAAAAAACAGAAAATAATTCCTTTTTTCTTTCTTGTCACAGTTGAGAAAATGCGAATAGAGAGAAGGAAATTTGGTTAATCAATTTTGGGATTCTTCATTTTTTTTTTTTAGTTTGTTTACATTTTTGGTGTTTTTTGTTGACGAAGTAAATGGTTAGTGGAATTGTATTTTAGCATGTGTAGCGATGATATGTTGACTTAGATCAAAGGATTAAAATCTCAGTCTTAACTCTCTATACTTTCTTAATTGCTCATTTGATAATAAGTCAAGTCCCCAAACCATACGGAAAGCAACTAACATATGCAATCATATTCAAAATTGTTTAAAATATTTGCTAGTAGTATTATTAATATTTCTATATAAAAAAAAAAAAAGAATTACACATCTTGATATTTTCGATTCATAAGAAAAACTTAGGAACAAATTGCAATTTAATGGACTTTATTACTGATGTGAGGCGAAAAAAGTATCTATTTAGGTATTATTTGTTTTACATTTAGTGTTTTTTATCGTCACTTTGAGTATTAAATTTCATGAAATATGCTTATATTGGTTGATTTTTATTCATGGGACAAAATGAAGAAATTTGAGCAAAAAACGGATATGTGGGAGCTTTGAAGTTTGAGTAAAAGTCATAAATCACAAACTCGAAGTTAGTTCCAAGTGCAAAATCAAGGACGAGGTGTTTGGACATTCGATTTCATCTCATGATTTGGAATTATGAAATAAAATCAGTGTTTTAGACATGCGATTTTATCTCATGATTTTAAATCATGAAATGAAATCTCAATTTTTCTAAAACCCCTTGATTTGAAAATTTCATATCATGATTTCTCCTTTTTCATATACAAAAATTGACCCACAAGTTTATATTTTTGTAAAAAAAAAATTCATCATTTTAAATTTTATAAAAAAGATTCACGTAATTATGATCGTTCCCTTATTCTAGAATTTTTCTAACTTTATTCCACCTTAATTCTATCAAATTCATATTTATAAGGATGAATTCTAATCATGCAGTCATAAATTTATCCACCCTTGGCCAAGATCTAAGGATTACACCTTGTATTCACTAAGGTATACCAGAAAATCAACCTAGGTCAAGTTAAATTTTCCGCTATAATCAAAATCTAGTAATTCTAAGGATTAATCATTCAAAAACTAATTAAACGGATGAATTAATTTATCTCAACGAAGAAATTTGGGTGAAAACTGATGATTTTAGTCCTAAATTGCCCTTTTTTGCTATGAAACGAAACTGAAAAGAAAAATATTTTTTTAATATGATATAAAGTCCTTGAGGCTTACTTTAGTTAGAGGTTGCATCATATCCATTTGAAAGCATATAAATTATATTTTCCCACAAATAATTTTGCCATGTGATCTTATGGTAATTAAGAATCCGGACGACAATTGTATAATAATTTTAGAGTAATTTCATCTGATTTACAGTTTCATAGGTTACTTCTTGGTACAAGTATATTTCAGTTGAGTATTATTTATTCTTTTTTTTTGTGTTGTCTTATTTATACTTGTTATTCTGTCTACCTTACATACCAGTGCACATTGTATTTGTACTAATGCCCCTATGGCACGGGACCTACATTATTTTTAATACATAGACCAGGTACATAGAGTTGCATACCTTCTCAGTAGGCACTATGGTGTATCAACAAAGCGGTCGGTGAACTCCATTTTCCCGGGAGCTAGTTAGGAAATATCACTCTCTTTTATGTTATATATCTGCACACTATGGGTATAGAGTTCAGTTTCCTCACCTTGGCCCGGCCCAACATTAAAATTTAATTTTAATTTATTTTTCTTCCAACAAAATATTACCCCCCGCATTTACGTGTCTCTCCACTCGTTAGAAAAAGCAATATAATTTAGAATTTAATTGTCATGTGTGGGGGTGTTCATGGTTCGATTTGACTCGATTTTTAGTTGACATCAAATCAAATAAAAAAAGATGATTTTTTTAATATTCAAACCAAACAAACTATTATTATAGTATAAATTCTATCGATTTTGATTTCATCGATTTTATCGATTTGGTTTGATTTTTACGGATTTTAAGAATATGTTTTAGTATACAAAGCAATATGTCCGTACACGTAAAAGTTAATAGCGACTTCAAATTAATAATATCCAATTGGTAAATGAAAACGAACATAATGAGAACTTCACACAATTCATATTGTATAGGGACTCACAAAGCAACGAGCACATATGTTATAGCAATCAATAGGTATCTAAGCTACTAATATAGGATTACGCTCCTCTTCATTACTTTTTGTTCAAGAAATTATCAATGCACCTTTTGATGGTTGACATGTGAACTGTTAAATATAAAAGGTTAGGATTACATGCTAGCTTATGTATTATTTTTGATGTATTATTTATTAATAAAAATGTCAAAGATATGAAATCAATTCTTTTTATTATTATTTTTTTTATTAATACTTCTTACAAAAATATGAACTTTTCCACCTATAGAATCCCACCATCACGAATTTTTTCATAAAAAAATTAGTACTAATATTTATTCTTGTCTAAGGTAAACAACCACTGCCCTAATCTAAGAAGGAACAAATTTATTTTTTCATGTGATAAAGTAGAAAGCTCCTATGTTTGTTTTATTATTATATGTTTGATATTTTGCTAATTTCTTATTGTGCATACATATAACTTATAGTACATAGAATCATCAAATGCATGTTTATTTTGTGTTTTTTTTTTAAGTTCATTTCATTATATTTGTTCTTTCATATAATTTCATTATTTTTGTTGAATTTTTTATTGTTTCTGTTACTAGATTTTTTCTTGAGTCAAGGTCTATTAGGAATAACCTCTCTTTTTTGAAGTAGCGGTAAAATTTGTGTACGCTCTATTCCCTCCAAACTTTATTGGGTAAAATATATATCGTTGTCATTATTGTTCTATTGTTTAATATACACATTCTTTATTTATTATTTTAGTAAAGTACAAAATATTAATTTATGTTTGTTTTATTTTTTCAAAGTATGATGGATAACATTCAGAAACAGGTGAATGATACTGTACCAAAAGAAGTTCTACAATAAACCACAAGTTTATTTTGATCTTTAGCTTAGGCTTGAATTTGATAATGATAAGGATGCAATAAGTTTTTATAATGAGTATGCTAGAAGAATTGAATTAAGTAGTCATAAGGAGTACGTGAACATGAATAAAAAAATTAGGTTATGTGATGTCAAGAAAAATTATTTGCTTCAGAGAAAATTTGCATATAGATGATAAACGAAGAACACAAGTTATAAATAGATAGAGAGAAACTTGAATTAGATGTCAAACTTATGTTGTTATTACACATCAACCATGTGAAAAGTATGCATCATTATGGTTGATGTAGAACAAAATTATCAGCTTGTCCCTCCATCGATAGTTCACATGTTGCCATCTCATAGAAGGATAAATAAAATACAAGTTAATGAGATGGATTTGATAGTAGATGCTGGATTGATGTCTAAAGCAGCTTATGATGTCATGAGTCTTCAAGTGGGTGATCGAAAAAATTTAAGCTATACTAGACAAGATCAAAAAAATTATCTCTAAATCAAACGTCAAAAATTTATGAAAAAAGGTAAGAAGGTGACACATCAACCATGTGAAAAGTATGCATCACTATGGTTGATGTAGAACACAATCATCAGTTTGTCCCTTCATCGATAGTTCGCATGTTGCCATCTTATAGAAAGATAAATAAAATATAAGCTAATGAGATGGATTTGACAGTAGATATTGGATTGATGTTTAAAGCAACTTATGATTTCATGAGTTTTCAAGTGTGTGATTGAGAAAATTTAAGCTATACTAGATAAGATCAAAAAATTATCTCTAAATCAAACGTCAAAAAATTATGAAAGAAGGTGAAGCAGGTGATATATTTTTTCGTAATGTGTGATATTTTATTAATTATATTACAATTATGAAACTTACTTTATTAGTTTAGAAGATAAATATATTTACTTTTTTATTTTCTGATCTTTATGTAGGAATTATTAGAGTATTTTGAGAAGAAGAGAGTTGAAGATCCATTTTTTTTGTGGTGCAATTAGATGTTGATAATATGATCACAAATATTTGTTGGGCAGATTTAAAAATAATCATGAACTACGAGGTGTTTGGAGACGTGCTCTCATTTGATACTACCTATCAAACAAACAAAAAAATACAGGCCTCTGGCTAGCTTTGTAGGATGAAAAAATCACTGAAAGATGGTAATTTTTGAAGGTGCATTAATTTATGATGAAACTTCTCGCTCTTTTGAATGGTTGTTTGAAACATTTCTTAGAGCAATGTATGAAGAAAAATCAGGTGCAAGTTTTACAGATCAAGCTATAAGTAATGTCATTTCAACTGTCATGCGTGAAGTTCATCAAAGATTGTGTGTTTGGAATATGGGGTAAAATGCATCTAAATATCTCAATCAAGTATATAAAAGGTACACCTCATTTCGTGGTGATTTAGAAAATGCATTTATCAATATAAGAATGAAGAAATTTTTGTAGATGCATGGGATAGTATGCTTGATAGATATAACTTACATGAAAAGGAATGATTGCATTGGATATATGCGTTGAGGAAAAACTTATTTTCAGCTTTTGAAAAATAATTTTTTTAGATAGTATAAATAACACACAATTGAGTGAGAGCTCGAAAAGTGATTTAAAAGATTATTTACAGCCAGACTATGGTTTGATGCAATTTTTTAAGCATTATGATCGCGCCGTTAGGGATAAAAGATATAATGAGCTAAAAGATACTTGTGATGCATCACACGATTGTCGATGTTAAAAGTGGAGATACCTATTCTTGTTCTTGCAAAGGAGCTATATACATCAAATATATTTATAAAATTTCAAGGTGAATATATGAAGTCTTTTCACTTAGAGTGAATAGTTGTGAAAGAAATGATTCATTCATTATGTACAAAATTAGGCAAGGATACACTCGACAACATATTGTCAAGGTGAAAAATAAAGGCGATATCATATCATGTTCATGCACTAAGTTTGAGTCCATGGGTATACTTTGTAGTCATACAATAAGAATTCTTGATGTGGTAAGTGGAGCTTCGAAGATTCCATTAATATATATTTTGGAAAGGTGAAAAAAATGCAAAAGTTGATGACATAAGAAAATTTGATGAAAAAAATTTAGAAGAAAATTCAAAAATATTACAACGAGATCATTGTAGTGTTCTTTATCCTATACTTATTAGATAGCAAGAAAAACTTCTAAAACAAATGAAGGTTTTAAGTTAGTTCTAGCATATGAAAATGAGCTAAATTCTAAAGTTGATCAAATTGTGGAAATTGCAAGTCCATCTGGTGATAGTCATGTAAGGAACACACAAGAAGAATGTATTGATAAGAAAGTTCTGACACGAACCAAATAATTAAAATGAAAATATGGAGTGTATTTTACAAAAGGGAGAATCAAAGGTTATCTTAAGTTGAATTCAAAGAAAAGAAACTCAAGAAAAGATGTCGAGCTCTACTGGTCAAGATAGAGCTACATAAATTTATGTTATTACTTGACACGATCCAAACGATCATAATTGGGACCACCCTACCTTATGGTGGGAGAACCATGATAATACCACTCTTATACACTTAATTGCTACTCTCTCATACAAATATTCATGTATTAAACCAGTTCAAAAGGGTTTCAGTTAAATAACATCTTAGTCGACAATATCGTTATACATAAAAATAAATAAAATATGAAAATTTCCATTTATTACCATCTCCGTGACCTGAAGTCACCATACAAGAATATCTAAGAAGAACAACTGAGCTGCGAATATACCAAAACATAAACAAAGAGGAAATTGTCTTAATCTCAGATTAAATGACAAAATATCATAGAAGATCTGAAGTTTGACTGGACATAGTGCTCACCCTCGAAATCAGAATTGAATCACTAACTAAAGCCGAGGTTGCGAGTTAACCACTGAAATATGTTTTACACTCAACAAAAAAAAGAGTACAAGTAGCATCAATACATCAACAAATACTGACAAGCACCACAGGTCGACTAATTTACTAATGTACAAGTAAGCAAGTCAAACAAATATAAAATCGGTCATAAAGTAATTCAAGATTTATGATATCAGTCAAACAACACATCATGAATCATCATATAATTACACTCACAAGTTTACTTTTACAGGCTTTTACACTTATTCAATTTCATCAATCTTTCATCATCACATATATTTATCAAATAACACTTAATGCATGTAAATGAGTGCATGTATTCAAGATGTGCGCATCTTCTCTTATCCTTCTCATCATCTTCTTCATCATATTATAACATACCGGCGTGGTACCCGGTCCTATTATCATAACATATTATGTTGTACCAGTATGGTTCCCGTTCCATTATCATAATATATTATATTGTACTGACGTGGTACCCAAATTATTACCTCAACACCTCATCAAAACGCAATGCAGTCATCAAATCATAGATCATGCTAGAAAGCAATAATAGATGTTTAAATCACAACAAGTACAAAGCCAAGAACGTTTAAGTGCTACACAAAATCGTAGCCTACCTGAACTCCTTTGCTCAAGGCCACCTTTAAGCCATACTTTTTTGTTTTCATTCTCGTTCAATTCGTTCTTGATCTATACAACCACAAGAGCATACACATATTTCAATATTCCACTTTTTTTTCACCACTATGGATCAAAATCACTTATCTTATACCCTATTTCATTATATTAGAATTTTTCTTATCATTTTAACTTCATGAGCACAACTTGAACTGATATAATAGTTGAAATACCAGTCTCATTAATATTTTCTAACACTTTAGGATCATTACGAACAAAATTTATAAGTCATCCCATTATTTTTCATCAATTTTCATAAATTAGGATTTAACCCCTAAATTTCCTTGTTGACACCTAATTTTTTTCCTCAACGACTAAGTTTAATTTCGAGTTTCTTCACTTTTAAATAAAGTTATAATATTTATTTTATCCGGATAAAAACTTTACAAAGTATTTATCTAGGTAATTTTGTCATTCTAAGTAGCGATTATATATTTCGTATTCGTATATACAAAATCGTATAATTTTGTTACTTAAATAATTATTTTATAAAAAATTAGATTTTAATCAAGAGTTATCATGAAAATTAATTTAAATGGCTAAAATCTTAATTTTAATATAATTTTTTCTCAAAATAGTATTTTTTTTAAATATGTGTTTGATTTTATTAAATTAAGAAACTCAGGATTAAACTTATTGTTAGTTCGTATCGAATTGTGATTCAATTTAGTTGATTCATTGAGTTTGGCCATAATTGAAATTAATAGGGCCATAATTATAATATAATTGACCAATTGATTTTTAATTAGTCAAAATTTAAATGGGATTGGCTAATTTCAATTTAATTTTGACTATTTAAGAAATAACCTATTCTACCCATTTCTTTTTTTTAGTCTCAGCACCTCAGGCCCAATAACAACAACTCCAGCCGGCCTACACCCAATACCACCTAATTCACTTTAAATCAGCCAGACAAACACAAAACCCGACCTAACTATCTTATCTTTAACCTATTCCCCTTAAACCGATTCTACTAGCGGCAATACACCAACACACTAATGTACAGAATAATACAATGGCAAAACCCATTGTAACAACAACGTACAATGTTGTAACAACAACCGATGTACAACCAACAAAAAACAACAACTTCAACAACAAACAATGTCAATCCTTGAAAAATCTTAGCCACGTCACTATCTATTTTTAGCTCGTTTAGCCCGTTGAAACCAACAATGGTAGAAAAATAGTCCCTAAACGGAGATACAATAAAAAATTGCTCTAAAATTCATCATTAATTCAAGATATGGAGGAGATTCTTTGTTGAATTTGAATTCAAACTCCATCCATATGTTTTTTTGAAAAATTTCTCACTTCAAATTCGAATTTTTAAATCTGAATTTCATCTATAAATAACCCTTCTCTCACCATAATGAGTAAGATTTTTGGGGGAATATAGGGATTTTAGAGGAGCATTCCTCTAATCTTACGTGACCAAAAATTCGTTATACTTAGTTTCGATAAATTATTCAAATTCAGATGAAGTTAATTTAAATTTTGACGAAATCGAGTGAAGCTCCAGTGGTGGAACTTGCATCCTAATAAGCTCGTAGTTCCATTGTTTCCTTGAAAATCGTTGAAATATTGAGGTTTTCTCAACATACTGATCAGATGAAAATAATAAAAGGTGAGTCTTGAGTATTAGCCCAAAAATATTTTTCTTAAGCTTGAACAAGAATAGAAAGGTTTGGCAAAGTTTTATTCTTCACATTTAATTCTGCGAAAAATAAAAGCAGAACAAGTTGCAAGATTCCTTCCCCCTTTTGTTTTGTTTATTTTGAGGATGTTAGGCCCTTAGATTCAATCTTCGAGATTGATATGTTTAGAATAAAATTGATTTGCTTTGGTCTGTGAGAGTTGTTTTTCTTGGAGAATTGTCATATTCACGGGTCTAAAAATTTGTCCTTGCCCTTTTGTTTCATTATGTCTAAGTGTGCAAATTGTAGGATTTATTTTACTGAGCTTAGTCATTTAATCATATAAGTATTGTTCATATATTAATTCTTTTCTTTTTCCTTTATGCGCATGAATTCATCTTAATCCATCGGACTCCCATCCCCGACATTCCCTTTGGGTCAAGTCCGAAATCGAGTCAAGCTTCATTAAAGTTCAAACTGGACTGATATACAGAGGACAACACAAGTATACAGTCTGGTATATAACTGTATACAACTGATATACATTGGAAGACAACTGATCTTGATGCATATTAAAAGTAGAAACAAATATGCTAATTTTCTATACTGATACGCAGAGTATACACAGGGGTATACAGGAAAACATGGGCAAAGGAACTGTGATATACATGAAAAAATGGATTAAGAATCCATGGAATTCAGGCCCAAAAGTTGGAAAACCCATTAATGGGCCAAAAGGGCCCAATTTTAACTCTTTCTTATTTCTCATTCTTACTTATTTGTATTTACTTGAACACTTTAACTAATTAACCTAGATAAATCCCCTAAGGCGTTACTATTTTGTTTTATCATGGCTTACTTTTAGTCAATTTGTAATTTTCTCACCTAATTTATCTCGTCTAAAGAAATTAAAGTGGTTCTTTCGATTTTTCTTCCTAAAACTAATCTTAGAAGGAGAAGTTGTTAAACATTTTATTTTAAAATGTCATTTGTCTTGTTTGTATGACTAATAGCCTTTGGGTTAAAATAACTTCCTTCAAACCAAGAAAAAAAGTAAATTCTAACTTTCCATAATTAATATAATACTTTTAACCTGACATTCCTCTTGCATTTTTCAAAGGTGATATTTATAACAAAATTGACCTCTTTTTTATATATAATAAAAATAATAATAATGATAATAATAAGAATAATTACGTAATTTTTTTTTATTTTTCCATAAAAAAAAATACAAGCTTATTTCCTTTTTAAATCCAAGTGTGCCACTTAGTTTAAATACATTTCTCTTTAATTCAAGTAGAATATTTTATAATTTTTTTTCTTAGAAATAATTATGAAATAAGTAGAATTTTCTCAATTAGAATATTTCTCGTTTTTTCTCAAATTCTAACTTTTCTTGATTAATTATGAATTAAGTAAAAATATTCCTCAAGTAGAATATTTTTGTAATATTTTCTCAAGAATTAATCATAAATTAGGCAGAATATTTCATAATTCTTCTCAAAATTAATATTGGATTAAGTGAAACATGCTATAGCTTTTTCTAACTCAAATAGACTATTTCTCGTTTGAATAAACAAATGCCAATTTTAAACATGTAAATAAATAATTTTATAAAAGCAACCCTTTTTGCAAAGTTAACCACATTTTGTAAGTTAGTCAAAAAATGATCTTTGGTGAACCGTTTTAAAACGGAAGCCCCTAAGTGCCATAAAAACATTCTTAGGGCGTTAATTGAACCCTTACTCAGTTTCTTTAATTTCAAAGATTTATTTCTGTTTTTGAATCTTTGAAATTTCTTTAAGTTTTCTTGTTATTTTTTCTATAAAAATCAAGTGGCAACTCCATGAATTTTTTTTAAAATTATTTCAAAAGTTTCTTGAATTTTTTTGAAATAGTTTAAAAAGGTCAAAACCATTTTCTTAAAAATAAAATTCGAAAATGATAAAACAGAAATGGCGACTCTCTTGGGGAATATCTAGGTTCTAACCAAATATTTGAACTAACTTCTTTGAATAACTATTCGGGTTGTAATATTTAAACTGTTTGTCTGCTTATGTGTTTAAATTTTCGTGAAATTTAAATAGTTGTATTTCATGACATACTTCCACATTTGAAATATATAAATTGTTTGGGGTTTCGTGGGTGTCCCGCCCTCTATTGTTCAATTCCAAATCAAGTGTTGGAAATACAACAGTTTATTGTCACATTAGGCGTCCGATGACTGTTCGTATTTCCAAACCCAAGTCGTCCACTTGGGAACCTGGTTCAAACTCACTCTAGACACCTAGGATAGAGCGAAGCCAAAACCCTCTTTTAGTCATGAGACTAGAATAACCCAATACCCGAGGGAACATTGGGCCTATTAGAAAACCTGTCTTGCATTTATTGGCCACGAGCCAATTACAGACAAATCATATTTATGTGTTGAAGAAATAAATGTTTGTTTAATCCAATCAATTATCCTTAGGGTAGTGGGAATGCTCATTTTTATTTGCTTTCATGTAGGAATGACTCAATTATACCTCTAGAAAAGATTCAAGATGGTTACCAGTCCTGATAACTTCCTAAAAGTATGGTGGACTTATATAAGTGGAAAAGATGATGAGATTGTTAGTACGTATATTGGGCATCTACCTACGCTTATAGAGATGGACGCTTGGCTTGAAATGATCCATGTGGTAATAATATTTTGGGATGATGACAACATGGTGTTTCGCTTCGAGGAAGTCGAATTGACCCCCACTATTGAAAAAGTGATGACTTGTTATGAGAGTCTCGATATGTGTAAGAAATGAAGGGGTGCACCCGACAAATCTAGTCCCTATTGTGTGGAACCATCAGAAGATCAAAGATGCCTTTTCAATCAATGATGATACCTAGTTGAGGGAACATGATGTAGATAACATACCTTTTCATGAGTTGTATCACCATTTTGGAAGGTTTAACATTTTTGAGAAATTTGGACCTAAATTTAAAACGGAGTCAAAATGGAGGGAGAAAAGAGCATTTAATTTTGCCGTGGGATTGCTTGGAATGATGGTGTTCCTACAAGGAGAAAATGGAACCATTCATCCAAGAGTCATTACGGTGACGCATACCCTCTTCTACGGAGTAGATTACAAAACCACTAAAGTATTCCATACTTTAGCTCCCATGATCGTCGCTGAAATATGTAGGGCTTTGGGGAAGTATCAAGGCAGGCATAGTTTCTTTCAGGAGTGCAACCTTATCTTGTGATGGTGGATGATGAAACATTTATTGAAAAATCTAGAGTAGAGAATCCGGACCCTCGGATATGTGTAGATCCTTTCTCATCGCATGATATTTGGCTGTCCTTGCACAGATTTAAGAGGATAGAACCTCGAGGATTTTGGTTCAAGTTTTTTGGGGAATTGAGAGAGGACACCTTCTAGTATTCTATCAGATATCTTTGTCTGGGAAGTACATCACTCAAGGAAATGAATGGACTTTTTTAGTACTTCCAGGTCTCAGGGGAACTCGTCCTTATAACCCCGGCAGGGTTCTTAGGCAGTTCAAAATCAAGTGGGAAATATCGTAAACGACGCCTATAGTTAAATTCATCATCGAGTATGAAGAAGGTGAAACCCCACTCAAAAAGTACAACAGGTGGAGGAGAAGAAAGACAAAGGAAGTCTCCTTTCGTATCGGGTATGAACTCGAGGTTAGTTAGACCTACAAAGAGTGGTTGAAGAAGAATCTTGATACCAAACTAACAAGGAAGGCATGAACTACACTCCAAATCAGTCCACAAATCTTAAGGATCCGAGGACCTTTTTGGAGACCACATTCGGATTCACTACCAACAACAAAAATACACGATATAGTGGTGTATTTGACACCAAATCAACAACCCAAACAAGGATTAACAACAATATGTAAAGAATAAGATGAAAAACAATAATGTAATAACAACAACACACGGGTTACAAGAGAAACAATATACCACACGACTACAAGATTACAACAAGGTAAATGATAGAAAGTGTGACATACAATACTACAATGACCAAGAACCTAAGTGTGTTCAAGCACAAAGACCCTTAATAGTGATAGTAGCAACACCTAAACCATGCAAAGGACGCAAGAGAGGACCTCAATCCTTCAAGCACCCAAGGTTCAAAGAAAACAGACAACAAAGTGAATCCACACTTATGTTGCTAACCTAGTTTCGGCAAAGCCTCTAAGGATGAGAGAACTTGTCTTGTTTTTAGGTGTGTTATATAATTTTCAATATGAAAAAACTAAGTAAAGTAACCTTAAAATGTTCCTTATATAGTGTATTACAAATAGAAGGCAAAAAAACCAAAATGCCCCTTAGAGATTAGGCACCCCTCTAGTGTGAATTAGTGTATGTTTTGATGTGTTTTAAGCCCTTAATTCCACTTCTCTCTATTTTGATATGTTTTAAGCCCTTAATTCCACTTTTCTTGTACACACACTTAGACGAATTCAATACACATCCTCATAAGTCCATCTATGTGATCACACTTGTATCATCCTCTCCATTTTGACTGGAATTTGTCCACAAATTCAAGCAATCATCACCCGCAAGCTCTCCTCTTTAAATCATCTTTTCAATGCTCCTCCCATGGTTAAGATGTTCAACCAAGGGTTCCATGAGGTTATCAAGCATGCTCCTTGGACTTACATGTTCTACAACCTGCACATAAGAAGAAAGGATGCTAGGCAAAATGCTAGCATCTTGGTTAGTAGGCAACAAAGGGTCTTTGTGGGCAAACCCCACAATCCTAACTCGATTTTTCTCCTTCTTCACCCTTCTCACTCTCGGCTTCTTCTTCCACACCCTCACTAAGAATGATTCTCCTTTCCATATACATAGGCACTACACACTCTCTATCAACTGACCAAATATCTTCCCACCTTCATCAATTTCCACCTCGGCTTCAAGCTTTCCATCTTTATTTTTTTCATCACCCTCATTCGATTCAAGTCCTACCTCTTCACCAAGGTAATATAATTTTCCCTCCCTAAGGATTATATTCCTCCGATTTGGGCATTCACTAGCCTTGTGCCCCCACCCTTGATATTTAAAACATTGAAATCCCTTAGGACAAGAAATAGAATTTGGTTTACGTTCATTTCTTGGAGGATAACTTTGGGTAGCCTTAGTTTCGGTTTGGACAACCTTGTTCTCGGTTTGGTTGGCATTGGATGAGTGCTCTTGATATTGGTGCCAATCTGAGGAAGGTTGTTGGTGATTCTTGGGTTTGGAGGCCGAGAGCTCCCTTTTAATTTCCAAGGCCGCTTGGAAAATGCCATCGATCGTGTCAAACTTGTGGAGGGTCATCCAAGAAACTATGTCCTTGTTCAACCCGACTTTGAATTATATAATATCATGCTCACTTGTTCTCCTCGATGGTCAAGCTTCAACATCAATTGTTGAAACTCGTCATAGTATGCCATAACACTTTTGTTTCCTTGCCTCAAGTCGTACAACTTGGAAAGAAGTTCTTATTTGTAGACCTCGGGTAAGTACCTTTGACGCATAAGGTAACTCAATATAAACCATGGAGGTGGCTTCCCTGCAATCAACACATCACTAAACCTCTTCACATACTCCCACCAAGTGTTTGCATACCCCTCAAAGTGAGCGATTGCATAACAACTCTTCTTCTCTTCGGTTAGATAATTCACTAGAAATATCCTATCACAAGATGACTCCCAAGAAAGATATGCCTCAGGATCACTCTCACCCTTAAAGATTGGAAGACTAACTTTGATGAAATTGAGGCCAAGCTCTCGAGTTTAGTGAGCACCCCTCACTTTTTGGCCTAAATCACCTTGCCTACCCCTTTCCTCTTCTTCCCTCAAGAAAGCATCACAATAAGCTCCATAACCCCCATATTGTTCCTACCTACCATAACCCTCAACACCGTTTGGTAGATTTAGATTAAGTGGATTCAGATTTGGAGGATAGTAAGGCCTTTGGTTCAATAGAGTTTGGATTGGAAAGTGAGGTCTTTAGTTAAGTGGAGGGTTTGGTGGTATTTGGGTTCCAAATCCGTCATGTTGGACTTGGTGAAGTGAAGGGAGGGTTTGTCTATCATACTCCCGGTTTTGGGAGCATTTGGTGGTTGGCTCGATGACTTGTTCATTTGGTGTAATATTTCAGAGGAGATAGTAGGGGAAGTTTTTAAGGAGTTGAAGGTCGGGAACTTCTTTGTATTTCTACCCACTCTAACTTCCCACTCATGGTATACACATCTCCCTTTATTGTTGCCAAATCCCCTTTCATGGTTCCAACTTCCGTGCTTAATCTTTCAAGTGTTCGGGTGATAGCCTCAAGAGAGGCTTTCATAGTGTCAAAAGTACTATTGTCCACGATTTGAGATGTGGACCCTTCCATTGCAAGTACCTAATAAAAATTACCTACAAAAACAACAAAAAATTAGTTCAAAGCCTTACCATGCTCACACACTTCGATTGCCTTACTCGTGGCTTCACAAGTGTTGTAAGTTGGCTAAGGAATCCATGAGGAGTAGAAGATTGAGCCTACTCTTGTTCGAATTAGATTTTGGTTTGAAACTCAAACAAATATTGTAGGACGAGATCCAAGAACTAATCAATGAATCAAAACGACAAAAACGTACACAAATAACACTAACACGAACAAACAGGCACAAAAATTAACTAACAAGCTAGTAAAAGATTACTAGGTCGCCAATTAGTGTTCGAACCAACAAACGAAACTAAGAAACAATAAAATGAAACTAAGAAATCTAAAATTTGGAGCTTAATTATGTTGCATGAACAGTAAAACATGATGACTTGGTAGCCACATATTAGTCATGATCCCACACAATTTTTGTAACCAACTTGAAGTTTTAGTCTTGCTACAATTTGGGAATGGATGAATTTGGTAGTTGGTGGGAAAATTCAATTCTTAGAACCTTTTTCAAATTCAAACTCAAAAGGTGAGACTTGACTTGTACTATTCCCATAAAACAAGGCTCCTTGAATGAAGGAAAGTGGTTGAAAACATTGATGTCCAGTCTAGGAAGTGATGGGTTCGAGTCTTCTTATCAACAAGTCTTACAACTTTCTACTTCACCTTTTTAGATCTAGTTTGCACTTTATGTTGGTCAATTTATGAGAGCATGTGAAGAACAACAAGAACACAACTACAATATTCAATAACTACAAAAACAACACCTTAACACCCACCCCAATTCTTCACAACACCACCACAACACACGGCCACCTTTCAAGTTCACATCAACAATGTCATCATTTTAAGCTCAATCTTTTAGATCTAGACAAGGTGATAATGATCAAGAAAACAAACACTTAGAAACAAATAAACAAAACAAAAGAGACTTGAATCTAGACACCATAATTCGGCCAAGACTACAACAATAATAACAAGTTCTCGTCTAAGAACACAAGATGGACAGATTTGTTTCTTTTTTTATTTTATTTTCCAACTCTCAAGACCAATATTGATCTTGTTAGAACAAAATCAAAGATGGATCTGATACTAAATAATACCAAACTAACAAGGAAGGCACGAAATACACTCCGAATTAGTCCACAAATCTTAAGGAACTAATGACCTTTTTGGAGATCACTCTCGAATTCGCTACCAACAACAAGAATACACGATATAGTGTGTATTTGACACCAAATCATCAACCCAAACTAAGATTAACAACAATATATGAAGAACAAGATAAACAACAACAATGTAATAATAACAACATACGAATTACAAGAGAAACAATACACCACACGGCTACAAGATTACAACAAGGTATGATAGAGAGTGTGACATACATTACTACAATGACCAAGAACCTAAGTGTGTTCAAGCACAAAGACCCTTAATAATGATAGTCACAACACCTACACTATGAAAATGACACAAGATAGGACCTCAATCCTTCAAGCACCCAAGGTTCCAATCAAACAAACAACAAAGTGAATCTACACTTATGTTGCTAACCTAGTTTCGGCCAAGCCTCTAAGGATGAGAGAACTTGTCTTGTTTTTAAGTGTGTTATACAATTTTCAATATGAAAAAACTAAGTAAAGTAACCCTAAAATGTTCCTTATATAGTGTATTATAAATAGAAGGCAAAAGGACCAAAATGCCCCTTAGAGATTAGGTGCCCCTTTAGTGTGAATTAATGGCTGTTTTGATGTGTTTTAAGCCCTTAATTCCACTTCTCTTGCACATACACATGGAAGAATTCAATACACATTCTCATAATTCCATCTATGTGATTGCACTTGTATCAAATCTTACCAAAACATTGTCCCATGTTCGAATGTACCCATACAAATTATTGATGTAGAATCAGAACATCAGATCTAACTCTATAGGCTTCAAGATGAATTCTAAAAAAGTCAAATTGCACACTAGCAGATGCATATGGAGGATCCCTCAACTACACACTAATTGACAGAAGAGTTAAAGATAGCCAGGCAAGAGGCTGATGCTGCAAGATAATGTTTGCTTGATTTGGATGATCTCATGGCTTCTCAAATTGATAATATAAGGAAGATAACCTATGAGAATAAAGCACAATTATGAGGGAGCCACCTTATCATCAAAACATATCACATATGGTAATAGATGGATTAAGCTAAGAAGGCAAAGGCTAATGAAGAAGCATCTAAGAGTTATTTTTCTATCCCCTGTGCGGGACTTTGTTCTTTTTCATGTCATTTTCCCTTTCTCTAAAGATTGCATCCCTTTATGCAACTTTTGTAAACAAATATGACCTTATATATATATATACATATATATATATAGAGAGAGAGAGAGAGAAATAGATAGAGAGAGAGAGTGAGAGAGAGATTTTAGAGGAGTAATTGATTGGCTTAAAAGATATCTTTTTCCTTTAAAATCACTAGTCCAACCCTTGGCTCAAAAGGGTCACCCAATTAAGACACGCTATTTATTATTCTATTGTTGTGTGATATAACTGTCTTATGTGATATAATTGTTTGTGTGCTTATATGCGTTGTTAAATCAAAGGTAAATTGATTTACTCTTCAACAATGTCTTAGAAACCCTTTAGGAAAAATATACGCTCTCTATCCAAAGTTTGCCTAAAATATTCCAGGTCCCCAAGTCTCTCAAAAAATCCTCAACCACTTTTGTTAACTCTCTTTTTAAATGTATTCCTATTCTTTCAGGAAGATCTGTCATGGATTCAAGGACCCCACAATTGAAAAAACGGATAGCAGAGTTATCCCAAGTAGAGAAAATGCAAAAAAAGGAGATCAAGAGATTGAATAGGTGGGCTGATCAGGCCGACAAAGAAATTGCTAAAGTCAAGCAGTTGTTCGGACATAAAAAAAGAAGTTTGAGCAAGCTCCACCTTCAAACTTAAGAGAGGACCGTTGGGCCAAGATTAAAGGAGATGCCATTTGGCCAACTAGGATCAAGTTAGGAAGTGAAAATATCACCCTTAGAGCTCACTTCAGAGGATACTCTTGGTGTACCCAGATCGTGACATGCTCGATAGTCTATAAAATCCTAAGAGATATGAGAGTCCTCCACCCCGATCAAATAAAATGGCTTCATTACTTTCCTAAAAATGCTTATAAGAGATGTCATTATCATTAAAATCAATCTAGCCATGCCACTGATGAGTGTCTTGCTCTAAAGGCCCAAATTTGAAACATGATCCGCAATAGCTAAATAAATAATTTGTGGGGACCACAAATATTCTCTATTGTGATCGGGTTGATCCAGGCATGCCCATCACCAATGACGTGCTGATTTTCAAATATGACTTCACAAGGTTTGAGGATACTTACCATGAAATCTATTCAAAGCTCATCCATGCCAAATTTTTTGAACCAGTGGAAAGAAAGCCTAATAAAATGTCTAAGGCTTGAAGAAATTTAGAGAGGTTTGTCACTATCATGGAGGGATCGGAGGGCACAACTTGGAGACTTGCCACGCTCTTAAGATGGATTTGGAGAGCCTGGTGGATACAGGAAGGGTCGAGCTAGAATTTCTGCCATACCACCCATAAAAGATCAAGATATAGAAGAACCAGAATGAAATGGGAATGCCCGCCTCTATGTAAGACTTAGTCATTCAAGTCTAATCCTTTCTATTGTCATTTTTATTTCTTGTTTCCATGATGTAATGAACTTTAATGAGATATCAATGAAATAAAGTTTTATCCTTACCTATTTGAACTACGTATGACCTGATTTCTCCTTTGTGAGATACGTACGCAGCCTTTTGGCCTGGCCTATATCCTTTAAAATCGTTATGTCTTATTTTGTCATAGAAATTCATATGAGTCCAAAATTAGAAAACTTGGCAAAAGTCCTGTCAAGACCCATTTATCCAAAAATCAACCGACAAGGTCCTTTTTGTTAATTTCTTTTGAGTCAATACCCACCGTGGATCAATTCACCTAACATGAAAGTAACTTTATATTGGATATCTTGCATTATTTACCACTAATAGAATCTAACATATTTTTCTTTGGAATTGTTTTTATCAGGTATCAAGTAAGTAGAAATTGATCTGTTCTGTCAAAACTGGCTGAACATCAATATTTCACTAGATCTAAGGAAAATAAAAATTCCTTCCTTGACCATCGCCTACTGAAGAGAATAGAATGACTGGTAGTAGTGATAATAATGCTCTCACCAAAATTACTGTTAGGGATGGTGTGATAATGACACAAGGTGAGATGATCACGGAACTAACTAGAAAATGAAAGAGCTTCAAAAAGAAGTACAACGAGAAAAAGGAATGGTTAATCTGGCCATTGCCGCTAATACACCATTCTTGGATAACCATTCGCTTCCACTTGGGTTCCCTCCTCTTGGATCTCCTAACAATGGAAACCAACCAACCAAATGACATACCCTCTGCTTCTATGCCTAGACCTCCCACTAATCCCAGTAATCCATCGTGCCAAACCAATACTCCTTCTACTTATAATACCAATTGAGAAGCAATCCAAATGCTTACCACCCACAAAGCTTCACTCCAAATTACCAAAATAACTCTACACATGTCTTTTTTTTCCAAAATACTCACCCCACTTTCAGTCCCAATGCCAATACTCCTCAAAATCTAGTTCCCATATACAAAAACTTCGCTTATGCCATAACCCAAAATATGCCTCTTGCCACTATCCATGCTATTGTAATATATACCTCTTACCATATATTCCCCCCAAATCTAGAAATTAACCACTATGAGAAGATAAAGAATGAATGTAAGGTGCCTGAAGATAAACATGCTAGGGAGATACTATTGATAAAGGAAGAGATCGCAAGGATAAAGAAAACACATGGTTCTCCCAATGCAATAGGGTTCTATTATGATGACCTTTGCATTCACCCTGACTTGAACTTACTCGAAGGATTTAAAGTCCCTAAGTTTGAGACATTCAATGGTACTGAAACCCTATGGCCTACTTGAGAGGATATTGTGACCAAATGGTAGGCGCTGGTAGAAATGAGGCATCGCTGATGAGGCTCTTCTGTCAAAGCCTGAGTAGGGAAACGTTAGAATGGTTTACTTCACAAAAATTAAAGAAGTGGCCTAAATAGAGTGCTTTAGCTAGGGATTTTGTTGATAGATTTTCCTATAATGTAGAGATGGTTCCCGATCGATATTCTTTGAACCACATCAAATAAAAGTCAAATAATTATTTCGTGAATATGCCTATTGTTGGCTGAAAAAGAAAGCAAAGGTACGACCTCCTATGACAGAAGAAGAAGTAGTCGCTGTGTTTACCTGAGCTCAAAAGGGAGAGTTTCATGATAAAATGATATCGATAGTTTGTGCTACCTTCACTGATTTGGTTAAGATGGGTAAAATAGTTGGAGAAGGACTCAGGACAGGAAAAATCAACAAGACCTCTTCCTAACTTGGATCTTTAGGATTCCTAAAGAAACAAAGAGAAGATGTGTATTTCGTATCCTCTAGTGCAAACCCTAAGTCAAAGAAATCTTTTGGGTCAAATTCTGGGAAAATGCCATCACTGTCTATATACCCCTTAGCTCCACAAAATCCTCAACCTGTGTTCTATACCCAACCTAGCCCCCAAGTTCCACTGTAAATTTCTCTATTAACCAACCAAATTACCCTACTTCATTGCCAAATTATCAAGCTATTTACCAATCTCTACTTCCAAATGTTCAAGCCTACAAAAAATCCCCAGTTAACCAAAATTACCATCAAGTCCCCCCCCTACTTACCAAAATCTTTCTCATCTAAATAACAAAAAGAAAGTTACCTCATTCTTGCTTTTTATGTTTTCCAAAAGGCTAAGACCTGTACTAGTACGCGGATCATAGCCAATATCTACAATGTTTTAAATTTCAATAAAAGCCTCCCTTATTGCGAAGATATTTTTACTTAATTTTTGCATTATCCGATCGCTATAGTATAACTTATGTTATTTATTATTTCAGTAATAATAATTTAAAACCTACCAATGTCATGTCATGTCATGTCATGTCATGTCAAGAGCTAAATGAAAAAATCAAAACAAATGATGATGAATGTGAGGACTATGATGAAGAAATGATGGCCCCAGAACGATTAACAGAGGGACTAAAAAATTTTGAGGATCGAGAGAAACCCAACCTAGAGAAAACTGAGGTAGTTAATCTAGGTGATGATGGCGAATTTAAAGAAACCAGAATCAGTGTTCATCTTGCAGAAGCACAGAAAAAAAAACTCCTTAGGTTGCTTAAAGAATACATTGATATATTTTCTTGGTCCTATGATGACATGCCAGGATTAAGTACAGATATCGTGTCACACAAGTTGCGAATTGATTTAGGGTTCAATCCAGTGAAGCAAAAGTTATAAAAATTTAAGCCAGATTTGAGTCTGAAATCAAGAAAGAAGTCACTAAGAAAATCCAAGCCAATGTGGTTGAAGTCACGAAGTATCCAACATGGTTAGCCAATATTGTTCCAGTACCAAAGAAGGATGGAAAGGTCAGAATTTGTGTTGATTATAGATACTTGAAAAAAGCCAGTCCTAAAGATAATTTTCCATTGCCTAACATCCACATTCTCATTGACAACTGTGCGAGGCAAGAAATATAGTCATTCATGGATTGCATTCCCGGGTATCATCAAATACTGATGAACGAAAAAGCTATAGAGAAAACGACCTTCATCATACCCTAGGGTGTTTATCACTATATGGTGATGCCCTTCGGTCTAAAGAATGCTGGTGCACATATATGAGAGACATGACAACCATATTTCATGATATGATCTATACATAGATTAAAGTGTACGTGGATGATATGATCATCAAATCTTACAAGAGTATGGACCACTTGTCTTATTTGGGAAAGTGTTTTGATCGGTTGTGGAAGTAAAATTTGACGCTGAATCATGCCAAGTGTGCTTTAGGGGTACCGGATGGGAAGATGTTGGGTTTCATAGTTAGTAGAAGGGGTATTGAGCTCAACCCCTAAAAAAATTAAGGCGATCCAAGAACTGCCTCCTTCGAAGACGAAGAAGGAAGTCATGAGTTTCTTAGGAAGATTGAATTACATCAGCAGGTTCATAGCCTATTTAGGTTATTTGTGAACCAATCCTTAATATGTTAAAGAAAGATACGACAAGTAAATAGACTGAGGAATGCTAACGAGCTTTTAACCCGATCAAGGATTATTTATCTAGTCCACCAGTACTAGTTCCTTCAAGAGAAGAAAGACCTCTGTTGTTGTATTTATCGATCTCAGACAATGAATTTGGATATGTCTTAGGGAAATATAATGAAACTGGAAAGAAGGAAAGAGCAATTTATTACTTGAGTAAGAAGTTCACTCCATATAAGGCTTGTTACATACTATTGGAAAAGACGTGTTGTGTATTGACCTGGGTGGCCCAGAAGCTGAGGCATTACCTGACGTCATATACAATGTATCTCATCTTTAGAATGGATCCTTTGAAGTACATATTCCAAAAAGCCATACCCACAGGGAAATTTGCCAAATGGAAAATGCTATTGAGTGAGTTCGACATTGTATACATGACTCAAAAGGTGATCAAAGGGCAAGCCCTATTAGATCATCTAACAGGGAATCCTGTTGATGAAAAATATGAGCCACTCCAAACTTATTTCCCAGATGAAGAGGTATTATTCGTAGGGGAAAATATTGCCAAAATATACCAGGGTTGGAGATTATTCTTCTATGGGCGGTTAATTTCAAGGGTTTAGGAACTGGGTTGGTTTTAATATCAGAAACTGGACAACATTATCTGGTTATAGCTAAACAGCTCTTTCAATGCACCAATAATATGGCTGAATACGAGGCTTGCATTCTCGACTTCAGACTGGCCATTGATATGAATGTTTGAGAGCTGCTAGTCATTGAAGATTCTGATCTATTAGTTCACCAGGTTCGAGGTAAATGGGCTGTAAAGAACCCTAAAATCATGCCATACATATAATTGGTGCGAGAGTTATGCCAAAGATTCAAAGAAGTGGAATTCAAGCATGTTCTAAGGATACAAAATGAGTTCGCCGATGCTTTGGCCACTATATCCTCCATGATTCAACATCAGGGTCAAATTTATGTTAATCCGTTGGAAATAAGTTTGAAGGAGCAACCTGCACATTGTGCACAAGTTGAGGCAGAACCAGACAGAAAGCCATGGTACTTTGATATCAATAGGTATTTAGAAGCTAGGGTATACCCCGATGATTCAACCGTTCATCAGAAGAAAATGATCCATCGGATTGCTGATAGTTTTTTTTTAATGGGGAAGTCCTATACAGGAGGTCCCCCAATTTGGGATTTCTGCGTTGTATTGATTTTATTGAAGCTACAAAATTACTCAAAGAAATCTACGCCATAATGTGTGGACCTCATATGAATGGATTCACTCTAGCCAAGAAGATCTTAAGAGCCGACTATTTCTTGATGACCATGAAAGTGACTGTAGCAAGTTTGTGCAAAAATGTCATAATCTCCAAATACATGGGGATCTAATCCGGGTGCCCCCACATGAACTTAATGTTATGAGCTCACCCTGACAGTTTGTAGCTTTGTGCATGGATGTCATCATCCCGATTGATCCACCAACTTCTAAGAAACACAGATTCATATTGGTTGCTATTAATTACTTTACCAAGAGGGCAGAAGCTACATCCTACAAAGCTGTAACTAAGAAGGTAGTAGTAGAGTTTGTCAAAAACAACTTGATTTTTCGATTTGGGATACCCGAGTCAATCATCACAAATAATGGAGCAAACTTGAATAGTCATTTGATGAGAAAGATATGTGAACAATTCAATATCACTCATCAAAATTCAACCATATATCGCCCTCAAATGAATGAAGAAGTAGATACTGTCAACAAGAACATCAAGAAGATCTTACGAAAGATGGTTGATAGTTACCAATCGTGGCATAATATGCTGCCTTATGCTTTGCAGGAATATCGCAGGACAGTCAAAACTTTGGCTGGGGTAACTCCTTATGCGTTAGTCTATGGGACAGAAACGGTAATACCAGTTGAAGTTGAAATACCATATTTAAGAATCATCCAAGAAGCAGGATTGAGTAATGAAGAATGGGTCTGCACCCTCCATGAACAACTTGTGATGATCGATAAAAGAGGATGAGCGTCGTATTCCACGGTCAATTGCATCAATGACGAATGATTCATGCTTTCAACAAAAGAGTAAGAGCTCGCACATTTGAAGTTGGACAATTGGTGCCCAACACATCTTTCCTTACCAAGAGGAGTATAAGGGGAAGTTCTCTCCAAATTGTCAAGGCCCATATATAGTCTGCAAAGTGTTACCAAGAGGAGCATTGATTTTGTCTAAGATGGATGGCTAATGGTAGCCCAAGCCAATCAATCCTGATGCAATAAAGATATGTTATGTCTGATGTGGTGTTTCTTTGTATTGAATTTCTTGTAATTATTTTTTCCATATGTAATCAGTTTTATGCTTTGTAGCAGCTTTAAAATTCCCCTTCCTTCTATGTACGAACTATATTTGATCTGAATTCTTAAGAATGATATATGTAGGCGGCCTATGTTGGCTTTGGTCAACCCCTTAGGAGAAAATTCACTTTCCTTTTATGTATGAACTACGTTTGACCTGAATTCCCAAGAAGAGGATATGTAAGAGGCCTTTGTCGGCTTCGGTCAACCCCTTAGGAAACTCTATGTATATTATCTTAAACTACATGATGACCTGAATTCCCAAGAATGGGATAAGTAGGCGGCCTTGTCGGCTTTGGTCACCCTTTTAACTATATTTTTATTCTCTTTTATGTTGTGGGGAATACGTTTGACAAAATTTCTCTTCATTGGGATACGTAGGCGCCACAATGGCTTGGTCATATCACCCCAGGAAATAGAAATCGGGGAAGAATTTTTTGAGAAGGAATCTAAAAAAATTAGAAAAGGAAGATCATCCTCTCACAATTTGAATGAATAGATCACACGGGGATATAGTAAGAGCAAATTTTGAAGAAAATATTAGTAACTAGGGCAGAAATTTTGAGGAAGACCTTAAAATTTCCACTATACCATACTAAAGAATTCAAAAACATGACATCTAAGATTTATCGACGCCGAAAGAGCAGAGTCAACTTCATGGTCCTTCAACTACAAAGGCTCACCACTAAAACTCTTCATCCACAATGCAAAAGGTCGCCAAAGCTCCCTGCAGAATGAAAAATGTGTCAATTCCTAGAGACAAAAGTGTTTATTAAAGCTAATATATGACATGACTTAATTGACACAGACCTCTCCCAATCTTATAAAAAGATTTTTAAAATTTGACTATCAGTAAAGAAAATAATTACTTTAAATTAATTTATGCTATGATTTCGCCTTACACCCACCAACTCGAGAAGTCAAAGAAAGAGTCAAAAGATGAAAAACACCAGAAGAAAAGGAGAACCCAGTGATGACGATGACGGGAGATGAAGACCAAATAAATCAACACAGATCAGTTTTAGCAAATACTAATAATTTATCTGTGGATGCAGGTTATCCTAAAGCCAATAAAAAATCAACAAAGGCACCAATTATTCAACATATTTCTTTGATTTACAGGAATACAACAAAGCTAAATATCCAAAGGCTGATAATAAAGGGCTAGGATAGCCAGGAATCTAAAAATAGTTAAGTCTCTTAAAACTAACAAGGTTTGTATGGTTACAAGTATCACTAAATGGGGAAAGCAAAATGATGACTTACTCATTTCCCAAGCAAATCAAGGATGCGATGTTCAAAATGGTACATACAGAAGGCCCAACACGCTAGTGGAATAGTCAAGGTGATATTTTCTACAATCGATGCTATTTGCATTCCTCCTCATATTCCTTCTGCATCATATCATGCTAAGAGGGCCATGCTATAAAGATCATACTGAGAGGGCCATGCCAAGAGGGCCATATCGAGAGGGTCATGCCAAGAGGGCTATACTGAGAGGGTCATGCCATAAGGTTCATGTCAAGAGGGCCATGTCTAAATGGCCATGCCAAGAGGACCATGCCGTAAGGGTCGTATACAGAAAGCCATATCGCCTTCTTCGACTAATGTCGAAGAGACAACAATCCAAGGGCATCTCTAAATTACATTTGATACCCATGATTGGTTCAAAGTATTCTATATCTGTTAGTCATACAAAGGCGAAAGAGTCTAGTGTATAAGGATATTTTAAAGTATATCCATATATATTCATTAATCACGCAAAGACAAAAGAGTCTAGCATTCAAGGATATTTTGAAGCATTCTTATCTGATCAAATCACGTAAAGACAAAGCAGCCTGGCATTGAGAGATATTCATCATCTTTAAGTGCATCAATTACCAAAGATCTAATGGTATTCACCACCAGATCTCAAGAAACATATGGTCCGAAGGATGTCTATAAGTTGTTATCCAAAGACGTATGACGTACTAGATTTTTTGAGATTAACAATCCTTGGGTCATCTAAGGGTCACATTATTCGAGTACGATAGTGTGTAAGATTATTCACTAGTTGGTAGCCCATGGGTCATCCGTAAAACTCAACAACATCCTAACTAGATAGTGTGCAAGGTTACCAAAAGATCGACAGTTTGAAGGTAATCCATAAGTCACAACTAAATCCTTACCAACAAATATGTACGATTATTAAAATTGATAGGTCCAAGGGTTCTTTGTAAGCCTCATCATATCCAAGATCGATTATGCATAGGATTACCCAAAGACTAACAGTTTGAGAGATATTTATAAGTCATATTGTATCCAAGGTCGGATAATATACAGGAATACCTGAGAGCTAGCGATTCGAGGGATGTCTGTAAGTCATCTCTTATCCAAGGTCGAATAATATACAGGATTACCAAAAAGCTAGCCACTCAAAGGATATATGTAAGTCGCCTCATATCCAACATCAAGTGATGTGCAAGATTACCCAAAGACTAACAATTCGAGGGATGTCTATAAGCTATATCGATATAAAGGATGAGCAAGACTCTACGAGGTCAAATACAATAAGCATTATAGATGACTAAAAAGGTTCCACATCAGTATAAAATTATGTGGTTGCAGGGACCGTTCAATACAAAGCGTCGTCGATATCCAAGAGGGCCACCCTACTTTGAAGAAATTTTCATCCGTCAAAACAACAATTTATCCAACAACCAAGAAGGTTGTTATGTAGGTTGTCGCAAGAATTGTTGCCCTCTAAAGAGGTACATGAGAGGATAATGTCTTTTTAGAGTAACAACTCACACTTAAATATGGTAAAAGACTATAAACCCCTTAGTGAATTGTGTTTATCACTAAAATTTTTTTTTGAGATATTTTTGAGAGCATCCAAAAGGATGAAAATCTCAAACCAAAATCACAGGTGCGGACGACTCCAACAGGACGCAGTACAACATAGAACTTTATCTTAGCAGGCAACTGAGACATAGTCCGAAGAAGAATATCAAACTCTTTAGATATGAGCTAAATGATGACTTTCACCACCATCAAACCACATCCCTATCAGAAGGCATGTGGGTGTTTTGAGATTTGGTTTCAGTTTTACTTTTGAAGAATTTCTAAACTCACGTCGAAAGTAACTTTTCTTTTCTTTCAAATCCGGGTGATGTACACCTAGAGCTTTGAGTTATGTCCATGTAGCTCATATTTACTTCAAGTGTGAGGTCCCCATATTTTGTACTTGAGATAATTACAAGCCTCTAGTCCCTAATCTCAATTTTTCATTTCTTATCCTGAGCCAAAGGTTGTCTCAACATAAAAGACTATTTTTTCTACCATTCGAGTCGAACTACAAGCAGTCTGATTCCCTGAGTCTCAGGGATATGTAAGTTTAGATCCATATAGAAAACTCAATTGCATTCCAACCTCCCCCAATCCTCTAATTCCCTAACTTTTCGATTTAATAAAAATTCAAAAAACTGAGATAGTTTGTGAATTCATTAAAAATCGTGCTTAAAATCAAGCGCTATGAACTACCAGTGACCTGAATTTTCATGTAACCTGAGATATGTAGGAAACCTAATATTAGGTCCGACCATAACTCCTTGAAACTTGTGAGAAAGTCAACCGCTTTCAGAAATGGATTTGTGGTTGGACACAAATTAGCAACGTCAAACTCTCTTTGCCTAGGGTTACTTGTATCCATCCTATCCAAAGGGAGGGGACAGTTGTTGAAACCTAATTTTTTCCCTCTACGACTAAGTTTAATTTCGAGTTTCTTTAATTTTAAATAAAGTTACAATATTTATTTTATCCGGATAAAACTTTTAAAAGTATATATCTAGGTAATTTTGTTATTCTAAGTAGCGATTATATATTTTCGTATTCGTATATACAAAATCCTATAATTTTATTACTTAAATAATTATCTTACAGAAAATTATATTTTAATCAAGGGTTATCTTGAAAATTAATTGAAATGGTTAAACTATTAATTTAAATATAATTTGCTCTCAAAATAGTTTATTTTGAAAATATGTGTTTGAATTTATTAAATCAAGAAACTCAGGATTAAACAAATTATTAATTTGTATCGAATTGTGATTCAATTTAGTCGACTAATTGAGTTTGTCCATAATAAAAATTAATTGAGCCATAATTGTAATACAATTGACCAATTGATTCTTAATTGGTCAAAATTTAAATGAGAATGGGTAATTTTAATTTAATTTTGACTATTTAAGAAATAACCCATTCTACCCATTCCCTTTTAGTCTCAGGACCCAGGCCTAATAACAACAACTCTAGCCGACCCACACCCAATACCACTGATAACGCTCAATCTACAGCTCTCGTAGGAGTGTAAAGCGGTCGTTTGTCAAATATAGAACCCAACCTGGGTTGGGTATAGATCCCTCAGGGAATAGCTTGGTCAACAAGTAAGCAACGATTACTAGACTTTTAGTGCAAGTCTCGTAAAAAGGGGGAAATTGTATTGTGAAAGTAAAGTAACCAAAATAAGAGAGTAAAGCAGAAAATAGCAAAGTAAAAAGAAAGAATGTTTAGTAGGTTGTGAAACAATGAGAATTGAGGAGTTGGGGTTATGTCTACCTTCTGAGTTATACGTCTCTATTGACTATGAGTGTGTTGAATTCAGACATGCATATGCTTATAGAGAATTGTATTCGATGGTAAATCCAGGCGTCTTTCGACCTATTCGAGGATTATTTCACTTTAACTCTTTCGAGCTTAAAGCGTGTCTAACGGTACGAATTCTCCAAGAGGTTAATCCAGTTACGACACTAACTTTTTAATAGGGGATGGGACCCTACTACCTTGACATTATCTCTTTTCCAGACAGATAACCTTTCTTTCGAACAAGTTAAATGTTATACTGGTGTATTCTTGCGTTTGCAACCACAAAGAATTTAGATTAAGATGAAGAGAATAATGATATAAGAAACATCCGTGTCACGAACTCACAAACTCACAGCAATAGATAGTATCTCATTCGGCTTCCATAACCCCAACAGAGAAGTTTAGTTACCCATGAGTGCGAAGGAAATCACAATTGACATTGTTGTTATACCACAATAAAGATTTCGCGTTTGTAATGGTGTGGTAGGCGTTAGGCGTGAATCCCTTAGCAAAGTAACGTTTCTCTTGTTGTGGAATTTAAGAATTGATGAATAGAAGAAGAAAAATAGAATTAATGGAAGAATGATTGTTTAGAACTAGAATGTCTTAGAAGTAGAATAGAATAGAATTGAATGTAAGAAGATGTCTAAAATCTCTAGCAAGATAGGGTATTTATAATACCCATATCCTATTCCTACTAAGCTAATGAAATGCTTAACCAAATCCTACTAAGTTAATGAAATACTTAACCCAATTGTACTAGGTTAATGTATCATTATCCTAATCCTAACAAGCTAATGTAATACTTAACCCAATTGTACTAGGTTAATGTATCATTATCCTAATCCTAATAAGTTACTGCTAGTCCCCAAAGTCTTCAGAAATGTTGTTTTATCCCGGGACAGAATTTCCATGCGCCACTTTTGGTCCTTGGCGTCCAAGATTTGCTTTCCTCCTTTCGTGAAGCTTTCTTTGGCGTCAAGTTATCCATAAAATACTGAATTATGCATCATTTATACCTGAAACTTTGCTAATCATGTTCGTTAGTTCACTTACAGGAAAAAGGACTAAAAGTGCATAAAATATATAATTTGTTCTCAAAACTAGGCTAAAATATGGGCAAAATATAGTGCTATAGGCGTGTAAATTCGCCTATCATCAACCACCCAATTCAATTTAAACCAGCCCAATAAACACAAAAACCCGACCCAACTATCTTATCTTCAACCCATTTCTCTTAAATCGATTCCAACAACAATAATACACCAACACGCTAGCATACAACATAATACAACGATAAAACCCGCTGTAACAACAACAACGTACGATGCTGTAACAACATCCGACGTACAACCAAAAAAATGCAACAGCTTCAACAACAAATAACATTAATCCCCAAAAAACCCAAGCCACATCATCATTCATTTTTAGCTCATTCAGCCTGATGAAATCAACAATGGCAGGAAAACAGTCCCCAAATGGTGAGACACCAGAAAATTGCTTTGAAATTTGTTATTAATTCAAGATATGAAGGAGATTCTTTGTTGAATTTGAATTCAAACTCCATCCACACATTTTTTTTGAAAAATTTCTCACTTTAAATATGAATTTTCAAATTTGAATTTTATCTATAAATAGCCATTCTCTCACCATAAAGAGGAGGATTTTGGGAATTTATTCCTCTAATCTCACGTAACCAAAAAATTGTAATACTTAGTTATGATAAATCAATCAAATTCAGATGAATTTAATTTAAATTTTGGCAAAATCGAGTGAAGCTCCGGTGGTGGAAGTTGCATTCGAAATAGCTCGTAGTCCCATCGCTGCCTCGACATCGTCGAAATATTATGGTTGTCTCAACATATTGATCTGATGAAAAATAATAGAAGTGGAGTCTCGAGTATTATCCCAAATACATTTTTCTTAAGATTGAACAAGAATAGAAGGTTTGGCAATGTTTTATTCTTCACATTTAATTTTGTAAGAAAAAAAGAGCAGAGCAAGATGCAAGTTTCCTTCCCCCTTTGCTTTGTTTATTTTGAGGATGTAAGGCCCTTGGATTCAAGCCTCGGGATTGCTATGTTTAGAATAAAATTGATTTGCTTTGGTCTGTGAGAGTTGTTTTTCTTAGAGAATTGTCATATTCATGGGTCTAAAAAATTTGGCCTTGCTTTTTTGTTTCATTATGTCTAAGTGTGCAAATTGTCGGATTTATTTTACTGAGCTTAGTCATTTAATCATATAAGTATTGTTTGTATATTAATTCTTTTCTTTTTCCTTTTTGCGCATGAATTCATCCTAGTCCATCGGACTCCCATCCCGTACATTCCCTTTGGGTCAAACCCAAAATTGAGTCAAGCTTCATTAAAGTCCAAACTGGACTGATATACATAAGGCAACACACGTATAAAGGCTGATATACACTTGTATACAACTGATATATGCTAGAAAGAAGCTAGTATTGGTGCATATTAAAAGTAGAAGCAAACATGCTGATTTTCTATGCTGATACGCAGAGTATACATAGAGGTATACGGGAAAACATGGGAAAAAGAGCTGTGATATATAACTGATATACATGAAAATATGGATTGACAATCTATGGAGTTCAGGCTCAAAAGCTGGACAACCATTAATGGGCCAAAAGAACCCAATCTTAACTCTTCCCTTATTTCTCATTCTTGCTTATTTGTATTTACTTGAACACTTTAACTAATTAACCTAGATAAATCCCCTATGGCGTTACTATTCTTTTAGTCAATTGGTAATTTTCTCATCCATTTTATCTCGTCTAAAAGAATTAAAGTGGTTCTTTCGATTTTTTTTTCATAAAACTAATCTTAAAAGAAAAAATTGTAAAGCATTTTATTTTAAGATGTCATTTGTCTTGCTCGTACGACTAATAGCCTTTGGGTTAAAATAACTTCCTTCAAACCAAGAAAACTATTTTTCTCTCGTAAATTCTAACTTTCCATAATTGATAAAATACTTTTAGCCTGACATTTTTCTAATATTTTTCAAAGGTGTTATTTATAACAAAATTGACCCCTCTTTTTATATATAATTAAAAAATAATAATGATGATATTAAGAATAATTATGAATTTTTTTTTTATTAAAAAAACACAAACTTATTTCCTTCTTAAATCCATGTGAGCCACTTAGTTTAAATAGGTTTCTTTTTAACTCAAGTAGAATATTTCATAATTTTTTCTTAGAAATAATTATAAATAAGTAGAATTTTATCAATTAGAATATTCCTTGATTTTTTCTCAAATTTTAACTTTTCGTGATTAATTATGATTAAGTAATAATATTCCCAGGTAGAATACTTTTATAATCTTTTCTCAAGAATTAATCATAAATTAGGTAGAATATTTCATAATACTTCTATAAATTAATATTGGATTAAGTGAAACATGCTATAGTTTTTTCTAACTCAAATAGACTATTTTTCGTTTGAATAAACAAATGCCAATTTTAAACATGTAAATAAATAATTTTATAAAAGCAACCCTTTTTGCAAAGTTGGCCACATTTTGTATGTTAGTCAAAAAATGATCTTTGGTGAACCACTTTAAAACGGATGCTCCTAAGTATCGTAAAAACCTTCCTAGGGCATTAATTGAACCCTTACTCAATTTCTCTAATTTCAAAGATTTATTTTTGTTTTTGAATCTTTAAAATTTCTTTAATTTTTTCTTGATATTTTTTCTATAAAAATCAAGTAGCGACTCTGTGAATTCTTTTAAAAATATTTTGAAATTTTCTTGATTTTTTTTGAAATAGTTTAAAAATGTCAACCATTTTCTTAAAAATAAAATCCGAAATGGATAAAACACCACTATTAATTCATTTTCTAATAATTTTCTAAGGTTAAAGAAAGTAAATTTAAGTGTAGAACGTAATTACTTATCTCCTAACATGAACAATTTTAAAATTCTTCTGAAAGTCGCCTATCTGTAATGCCTTATTGCATTTTTTAAAAAAGTGAGGAATGAAAATATTTTTTAGACTTTAAACTTAAAGTTTTTATAGTTGGTTATCGCTGTAATGAATAATTACCACTGCAGTGGTTGAATTTCTACTACAGCGGTTTGCACCCATTTTGCTAGAAGTCGCCGTAGCAGGAGCACTATCGCAGTAACACTGCAACGATTATATTTTTTTCTACAGTAGTCTGAGGCAGAAACTCAATACCCTTTCTCAATTTTCCTTATTTAACAACACACACTACTATTTTATAATGCAAACCAACCCCTCCACGATAAACACTATAATCAGAGTTTTATAACTCCATTTTAGATGTCAAAAGTTGTTATGACTTTCTATTCTCGTTTCTTATCCAACCGTATATCACAGTCAACTATCACTATTAATATCAGTATCAAATTTCATTCAACTACCACACTCTAAAATTTGAGCCGAAACTAGACTAGCCTTGAATTCCTGAACTTTTAGCAAGGGAAGTCTTGGTGCAACTTTGACCTCCTAATTCAGTGTAACAACATTCTAGGTCATTAAATTAGATACCAATTTATCACTTGTTTTATATCGAATGACATCCGGACCAAAAACATAACAACAAGAATAGGATGTGCCTAAATCAATGAACAAGTGTAGATATTACTTACGAATGTTCGATTCTGTTCCCATGTAGCTTCCTTAATGGTATGGTTCCTCCATTACACCTTCACACACGTAATAACTCATGTCCTAAACTTTCTTACATATTTATCTAATATAGCAATTGATTCCTCTTCATTGGTAGTTCCTTGTCAAACTATTTTGGGTCCAAATGGAAAATGTAGTCACCATCTCCATGATATTTCTTTAGCATATATACATGGAATACGGTGTGGGCCCTTGACATAATAGGGTGTAAGGCACACCTATATGCTACCAATCCCACTATCATGAACTGGCACTGGCTTTCTTTCATCTTCTTTCAATACCTCAAAAGGTCCTATGTACCTTGGGCTCAACTTGCCCTTTTTGTCGTATTGCATCACACCCTTCAGGAGTGACACCTTCAAGACTGCTTTCTCCCCCTCCAAACTTTATGTGCTCAGGTATTGTCTAGAACCCAACTCGAACTTAAACCTCTCCCAAAAAATGAGTGCCCCTGTCAGGCATAATTAAAATTCACACCCCAAGTAGTCTTACAATTTCCTTCACATAAATCTTGGCCAACTTGTCTGCATTATATTCAACTCTTACTGGAATAAAGTGAGACAACTTTGTTAACTGATCAATAATAGACCAAACAAGGTCATATTTCTTCAAGGCTTTCTAAAGGTCCACCACAGAATCCATCATTATTTGTTCCCACTTCTATTCCAGAATGAGCATCTACTAAAATATGCTACTAGGCTTTTGATATTTGTACTTGACTTGCTGACAGTTTTGACACTTCACCATAAAATCCATAATGTCACCCTTACCGCCACCAATATTATTATCTTAAGTCTCTATACATCTTATTGTTGCCTGAATGTATGACGTACTTGGAATTATGAGACTCATCCAGGAAGGTTGGGATCAAGTTATCTACTCTAGGTATATACAACTGATCTCTGATTTTTAAGGCCCTTCTTCATCTAGAATGGTATCCTTAATATTTTTTGCTAATATTGTTCAATTTTTTATTGTTGAATTGTCGTCTTTTACACTGATAATAGAAAGTAGACCCAACCTCCATATGTGCCAACACTTTTTCTTCGCTAGTTTCATGCAATCTCAGAAAACCATTAGCCAAAGACCATACCCCCTCTCTCTAATGGTCACTTAGATATATTTAGAAATGCTAGGCTCCCTATGCTTACTAGTTTTTGACTTAGTGCATCCCTCACGACATTGGCCTTAACCTAGTGATATAAGATCGATATACCATAATCTAAATTTTAAGCTGAGCACTGTGGGAGATAACATTTAACTCACATGCCCTAATTGGAGCTAATCGGGGTCCAACCTATAACTCTAGTTGGAAGGGTGTCGGTACCTTTCCAAGGGTTCCAACACTAACTGGAGTGAATCCACTAAACTGATGTTCTAAAGGACTAACATGTCAAGCCTAAACTGATGGGTGACCCCTTATAACCTATAGTAGAGATGTAGTTCTAGAACTTAGGGACAACTATTAATGATCTTTGCCTAACTGATGGGGGAGTCATCATCCCTGCGTTCACTTATTGCTAAGCATTACTCCTAAATGAATGACTGAAGTATAACTGAAACTTGAACTGATAACGAATATGCTCAAGTTATGGTAATCTGAAAGTAACAATGCATACATAATTTGAAGTAATCATGAACATGTAAATTGATATCAGTTTATACTCCTAGGTATCAGATATTCATAACTTGCCAGCTCTGTGTAATGTAGTTGGAAATGATAATAATTTTGGATCTTGATAATGAAGTTTCACAGTTTTAAAACAACAACTTAACAATCAATCATGATGGGGAAAATTCATTATTTAGAAACATGGGGAACCAATAATCTCAGGGAAAACACATATTCATGGTTTGGTTACACACATAAACTGATAGGAGTAGAAAATCTCATATTTGACCTAGAACCCAATTATAGGGAAAAGAAATTATACTTGTAAATTTAGGGAGTTATTGGAACTCATTGGGCGGAAGAGACCCACTGATAAAATCCCACATACCTAAAAACAAACCTCTTGGAGAACCTGCTTGAAACTTGAACTTGTTTGATGAACCTTACTTGGCTTTGGGAGAGAAAGGAATCACTTCTTTTCTATGTGTTGACTAATTTCTGATGAATGTTTAGGGTAATGTTCACCCTTGATAATTAATGTTTTTTGGGGCTTAAAAGATGTGGTTTGGATTAAAAGGGGGTGGAATTTACCAAAGTGTCCTAGTTAAAATCGTGTGGGAATTTTGGTTCCAGTCGTCACGGCTCACCTACGACTTTTACCCTCTGGTCACGAATCGTGGTCTGAGTTGGGACATAAGGTTCTGAGGTCTGGGCTCTTCACTATGAAGATAACTACTCCCTATCCTAATGAATTATAAGGTCTGACAATGAGTTATTAGGAGTAGTCGTAGTCTAAGACTCAATTTCTAGTTTCCTTCCTGCTAAGGAGATGAGACTACCTAAAAAATCATCGTTACTGATAACGAGTCATAGTTGCTAGTCGTTACCCCTGGGATAAAGTTTGAGATATTCACTAGAGTGGAAATGACTTAGACATAATGACTCGTTACGTCTGGTAATGACTCGTTACTTGAGTCATGGTTATTGCAATGTGACAGGCCCTTAGGAAAATTTCGACAACTTTTTGCCATGACATCGGATTAAGACAAGACTTGCGGCATTGGAAAATCTAACATAATGGCCTATCCTTTTATGGATCTAGAGCTAAAAAACTTGGGGTATTATAATATCTCCCCCTTGAGATTATTCATCCTGTAATGAAACTGTATAAGCTGAAATATCAGGGAGAAGCTGAAATTTTTATAGTGAACATTTATAAGCTGGACCATGAGCTGATATATGAATTTGTGACTGATGCATGAACTGAACTAAAGTCATAAATGCACACTATGGCATGCGTATGGCTGAATAGATGAGATAGAAATAAAATAATTAATTAATTAAGGAAATTATCTAGGACTGGGTTCGAAGAGAAAAGATAGGGATACTTTAACATCATATCTGCTTCTACTTTCCAAGTAGCTCCCTTAACTAATTTGTTTCTCCATAGAACTTTCACTAAGGAAAATTCTTTATTCCTTAACCTATGAGCCTGATGGTCAAGGATCTCAACTGGGACTTCTTCATACGAGAGACCACCTTCCACACCAATATTTTCTAATGGGACTACTGATGCTAGGTTACCAAGGAACTTCTTCAACAAGGAGACATAAAACACCGGGTGCACTGATGCTAACTCTATAGGCAACTCTAACTCATAAGACACCTTCGCATACCGACTCAAAATCTTATAAGGGCCAACATAGCAAGGACTGAGCTGCCCTTTCTTACCAAACCACTTTTCCCCTTTCATTGGAAAAATGTTTAAGTATGCAAAATCATAAATATGAAACTTAAGCTCTCTCATCCTCACATCTACATAGGATTTCTGACTGCTCTAGGCTATTTTTAGCCTTTCTCGAATCAGCTGAACCTTCTCCATCACCTCATGCACTATGTCTGGTCCTATTAAAGCAGCTTCATCAAACTCAAGCCAATATATAGGAGATCTACATCTCCTACCATACAAAGCCTCAAATGGGGCCATCTGGATACTGGAGTGGTAACTGTTATTGTAAGCAAATTCAATCAACAACAAGTGATCATCCCAACTATCTTTAAAATCGATACGCAGGCCCTCAACATATCCTCTAAAGTCTAAATAGTCCTCTCAACCTGACCATCAGCCTGTGGGTGAAAAGCTATACTTAGGTGGACTTGGGTACCAAGACCCTTCTGAAACATCTTCCAGAATTGAGAGGTAAACCGAGTGCCTCAGTCTGAAATGATGGTCAAAGGGAATCCATACAACTTCACCACCTTCCTAAGATAAAGTCTAGCATAATCTTTTGTTGACTTTGAGGTATTAACTGGCAAGAAATAAGATGACTTGGTTATTCTATCGATAATGACCCAAATAGAATCATTTTGGCGATGTGTATGAGGTAACTCTGTAATGAAGTCCATATTCACCACTTCCTACTTCCAATGGGGGATACAAAACTCCTGAAGTGTACCACTAGGACTTTGGTGCTCAACCTTAAACTGCTGAAAATTTGGACATTTAGACACATATTCCGCAATATACTTTTTCATGCCATTCTACCAATAGACTTTCCACAAATTAGAGTTCATCTTAGTGGATCCTGGGTTAATAGAATATTGCGAACCATGTGCCTGTACTAACATTCGCTGCCTCAAATCATCCATATTCAGAACATATAACCTGTATTAACTATGAAGCACACTATCTCCCACTTGGCAGAAAACCTCAACCTTTTGATCCCGAACTGCCTCTTTCAACTTAAACAAAATAGTATCTCTGTCTTGCTTTTCCTTTTTCTTGGAATCCAAAGCAGATTCCAAGCCATTCTGAACCCAAACACAATCTTTGACTGAATCAACCAACCAAACTCCAAATCTAGAAAGCTGATGAAACTTACAAACTAAATCACATTCTTTGACTCTGATTTAATGATAATTGGATCTGAGGTCTATATTAGAGAAATAATTTGCACTCTTAAGTTGGTCAAACAAGTCATCAATGATACAAGCATGAGAAGCACAAGGATTACAAGTTTTTGTTGAAGGTCCAAGTATCAAATTTGCAAAGTGAATTGAAGACCTTTTGAACCCTTTTTCAAAGCCTTGTCAAAGCTCGGGAACTACAAAGAATACAAGGCCCGTTTATGAAAATAGATGCGTTTGAGCTTGTTGTGAACTATCCAAAGTGAGTGTATGCCTTGACATATGAGGGATGGCCTTAGGTGGTAAAAAATACACCCAAGGCTACCCTAAATACACTCCACCGTTTATCTTTCAAGTTTGTGTTTGTTGTTTTCGCTTGGTGTCTTGTATGTGTGGGCTGTTTTGCGAGATTGCGGAATGTGTTGTGCTCATTTAGATACCGTTTGGTATCATTTGGTATCAGATCCATCTTTGATTTCATTCCCACGAGATTAATCTTGGAATTGTTCAATCAAAAATAAAAAAAAAGAATTGTTGAAAAGTTGAAAAACTCTAAAAATAGTAATCTGTCCACGTTTTTATGTTTAGGCCAAAATTGGATGCCTAGTTTTCTTGTGATTTTTACGTGTTTTGTGTGTTCTAGTGTTAGATATTTGTTTTCTAACATTATAAGAGGTGATCAAGGTCGAAAATCTCACAAAAAGAAGTTATTCTATGGGTTTGGTGTCTTGGCCGAAGTGTTGTTATTGTTTGGCCGAATTTGTGTCTAGATTTAGGTGTTATTTTGCTTGTCTTAGTAGTTTCGTGTGTTAGATTGTCATTTCCCTAGCACGCTTGAGTATAAGGTCAATTATTAGAGCTTTGTTTATTGTTGTTGAAGGGTTGGATGGTTTGGAATGTTGTTGTTGCTCATAAGTGTTCTTGTTGTTGTTCAAATTGTTCTTGAGATAAATGTTGGGCAGAAGGCTTGTTTGATTTGAAAAAAAGGAAGACAAAGGCAAGGTATTGTGTTTGTCTTGGTATTAGTTTCAAGACAACACCAAAGAGGCAAATAGATAAAGGTCCTCCCAAATAGCTTACTTACCAAAAGGGTGTCAAACCTTTTTCAAAAAGAAGCAAAAGGGGAAAGGGCCAAACCAAAGCCAAAAAAGTGTTTTTCCATTTTGGTGCAAGTTTGTGAAAAGCTTATTGACACCTTGACCTTTGGAAAAAGAGTTCCAAGTCTTGCCTTTTTCACTCCAAAAACCAAGAAAGCCTCACCAAACAATCAAGATTGAGTCATTCAAGTGGGACAACATCAAACTTAAACAAAAACAATAACACCAAATGGCTAAAATAAAAAATTGTGGGCCACAATAACAACAAACTCAAGTCATAGGACCTTCCAATTTTCTTTCCTTGTCTTTACTAGTTTTCTTTCTATTGCTCCTGCACTAGTTGGCAACTAAGTTGTCATCGTTCTTTGTGGTGCTTTTCTCGTTTACAATTCATAGTTGTTCTTGGTTCAAGTGTGTACAAAACTTCCTTGAGTCTTCAAAACCGAAATCCATTCTATCTCAAGAGTAGACTCATTCCTAAATACTCAAGGATTGATAGCCGGCTTGCAACACTTGAAGATCCAAGTAAGGAAGCCGAGTGTGAAGAATGTGTGAGCGTATTTTGAACTAACATTTGCTTGTTTTGTAGGTAAAATTGCAAATGGAACCCAAAAATTCCAATGCTCCAACCGTGGACAATAATGTTATGAATGTCCTCTTAGCTAGTCTTGAAACTTTGTCTCAAGGCATGGCTAGTATGAAGGAAAATGTTGAGAAATTAGGTTTGGATGTGGCCTCAACGAGTGAGAGGTTGGAGAGGGTGGAAAGCCAAAGGAGTTCTCGACCTCATACCCCTAAAGCACCTCACCTACTATTACTCCTGAGACCCTGCACCAAAGATTGTATCCACCAAGTGCTACAAACCAAGTCAATCTTTACTTCCAAAGCTGAGAAGAAGATGGACCTAGCCATTCTTCACTCCACCAAGTACCACAAGGAGGACTTGGAACCAAAATTACATCCCTAAACACAAATCCTCCACTCCAAAATCCTCCAATTTAAAGACCTTATACTCCACTAAATCCAATGTCTCCTTCTCAAGCTACACTAACCCAGAAATACCCCATCTAAGTAGAAAAAGAGGGAGAGTTAGAATCCTAGGAGAATAAGGCCAAGCCTCAAGATGGAGAGAAACTTAGTGGTGAGATACAAAAAGAATGTGAAGAAAAGGGGGCAAGGAAAAGGGAAACCGCCGGTAGTGAAGTAGGATAGGAAAAAAGAATGTGCTTGTGGGATTTACCCACAAAGGATCTTTGATAATTACTAACCCATATACTAGAACCTTTACTAGCATTGATCCTTATTATGCATAGTTTCAAGTTCATATGCTATCAAAGAAGGATAAAAAAGGGGTTCCACACGATAACATGGGAAATGATCTAGTGACACCCTTGGCTGAGAGCTCCAATCAAGTGGACTGCCGTGGCATAAACCGAGATATCATTTCTAAAATCTAAACTTTCTTAGACTTGAAATGTTGTGATAAGGATATTAGTATCCAATGTGAAGTAGCTTCGGGTTTACATAGTATAGAAAAGCATGAATCTTTCCTGTGTAGTTCTCTTGTTGCATATGTTGGTCAATTTGCTCTTAAGGATAGTTCACTACTTGATCATGTGAGTGATATGATTCAAAATCCTCAAGTTAGTGTTCATTCTTGTAATATTTACCATGATATTGGACATAATTCTTTGAGTTTATGTGATGCAAACCGTGCTACTAGTTTTGCTCAAGGTAATTATATGCTTCAATTTTTTTTTAGTAAAGCTGTGCTTTCTCTTAAGAGAAGACTTCTAGGACATAAATATTTAGTCTTGGATGATAACCTAGTAAAAGGATTGGTTAATATCGGCTTATACCCTTGGTTACACCATCCCTTTGATCCCGAAACACTAGTGGGTTGGGATAGGGGTTGCCTCAGCTTCTGTTTATCTTTCATTAATGATTATCTTATCACTATCCTTTGTAATGTTCAAATTACATATTTCATGGTAAAAACAAAGGATTTCTGGTTGTATTTTAAAAGTGTACCCCCTCAGCAAGATGTCTTCACACTTTATTCCTTTCTATACTACCTTTTTACCTATGATGATAATCATGTTAATTTTGAATTTGTATTGTGCAGTGGTAGGAAGTTTGGTGTCTGGTTTCCTTTTTTGCATGATGGTGATATGTGGTTGAGGTGGATCTTAAGATCAATAGTGGTACTATATTTGATGAGGTCCTTTGCAGAGGTAATGAAACAAATGTATCTTATGGTTCCTAAGATAAAGGTAGTCTTACCTTTTGGGTATAGTAAAGCCATTAAGACCATTGTAGTTTCCTTATCTCTTGATATTTGTTAGAGACACTTCCTTTGTGCCATTCATGCTAAGCTTTTCATGTCACACACAAAGGACCCGTGGGTATATTCCAAATGTGAACAACCTTGGCTTGATGACATATGTGATAGTTTTGGATTGCACTCTTCTTTCCTTGATGTTTATCTTAACCATGTCCTTTGTGATGCTTGTCGTACGTGTTTCATGATCATTACAAAGTATTGTTGGTTGTATTACAAAAGTGTACCCCTTGGCATGTCTATATAATTTGTGGTACTATTGCTAACCCTTTTATCATGAGGATTGTGTGCTTGTTTTCCCTCTCTTTGGTTTTGCAAGGTGCGAATTTGAGGATAAATTCCTTTCAAGATGGAGAGGATGATACAAGCATGAGGAGCACAAGGATTACAAGTTTTGTTGAAGGTCCAAGTTTCGGATTTGCAAAGTGAATTGAAGACCTTTTGAAGCCTTTTTCAAAGCCTTGTCAAATCTCGGGAACTACAAAGACTACAAGGCGCATTTATGAAAATGGACGCGTTTAAGCTTGTTATGACCTAAGGGAGTGTACACCTTACATGTGTGTGCTGGCCTAAGGTACTAAAAATATACCCAAGACTACCCCAAATACACTCCACACCCACCACCCTCATTAAGGGCAAAAGAGTCCTTTTGCAACACCTTTTGTAATAGACTATTTAAACATTTTCCTTAGTCTTGTTCCTTAGCTAGATTATTTTGAATGAATATTGTAACATTCAAACACCATTTTCCTCTCAAGAAGAGAGTAGACCACCAACTTTGAACATCACAAGTGAAAGGTTCCACTTGTGTTGTGAAACAACTAGAAACGTGAGTGCTTGAGTGAACCGAGTTCCTCTTCTATTCGCGTAAGAACTTGGTGCTTGTTAATATGATTTGTTGAGGTTTTAGAGTTTGATACACTCTTTAGTTTCTACATTTCGTATTCTCTTTGTGTCAAGTTATCTATCTTCTTAATATTTCAAGTTTGTGTTTGTTGTTTTCGCTTGGTGTCTTGTATGTGTGGCTTGTTTTGCAAGATTACGGATTATTTTGTGCCCATTTACATATCGTTTGGTATCAATCAATCTTGGGGAGAGGATACTTATTGTTGATTATGACCTTATTTAATTGACGATAGTTGATACTTATTCTGTGAGAACCGTCTTTCTTGCGCATGAAGAGAACTCGAGCACCCCATAGAGAGAGGCTAGGTATGATAAAACCCTTATCTAGGAGTTCTTTCAATTCCTTAAGCTCGACTGGAGATATTTTGTAAGGTGGAATTGAAATAGGCTGGGTATCTAGAAGGGGATCTATTCTGAATTCGATTTTCCTCTCGAGAGAGACCCAGGAAGATCTTCGTGAAGTACTTCTGGAAACTCATTTACTACTGGAACTGGCCCAAGGTTCTTAATTTCAAAATCTAAGTCCTTGACTCGGGCAAAATGATAGATGCATCCCTTGGAGATCATCTTTCTTTCCTTAAGGTGGGAGATAAATTGACCTATAGGCACTGAGGTACTACCTCTCCATTCTATGACTGGCTATTTAGGAAAATAGAACTGTACTATTCTATTTCTACAGTCGACTGAGGCATAGAAAGAGTGGATCCAATCCATGCCAAGTCTGATATCAAAATCGATTATTTCTAATTCTATATGATCGACTGAGGTGGATTTTTGGGACACTATGACTGGGAAATTTCTGTACACTCGTCGGGATATAATGGAACTACTGCCCAAAGTAGACACTAAGAAGGGTTCTGCAAGGATTTTGGGACTGACGCCAAAGTCTACGACTATAAGGGAATTACAAAGAAAAGTGTAGCTCTGGGGTCTAATAATAAATATAAATGAATTTGAAAGACTTGCAACTTACCAGTAACCATATAAGGTGAACCCTCTTGATCCTAGTTAGTCTAAAGGGTATAAATTCGATTTTGGTGTTGTCCTCTTGTTGCATAAGAATTGGCACCCTGCTGAGTAGGGAAACTTGATGGAGCTGATAAGGAGTTAGCACTCCTACCAAACCCAAAGCAAATATCGCTACCTACCATACACTCACCCTTGTGGTTCTTACCACATCTTCTACAAATTAGGTTGGTGCAACAACTATTCACGCTTAGACTTAAAACCTGGTGCTCTATCATAGGCATCCTGTCTAAGATTAGGACCTAGAGTGCTAGTAGATGATGGGGATGGGGCTGATGATTTCTAGAGGAACTGAGAATGATTCCCACCATCTGACCTCTGTTGATAGAAATTAAAGCTACCAGTCCTGTCCCTCTTATTTTCTCTTTCCTTCTCTTTGAGCTTCTGTTCCTCAATCTGTTGAACATGTACCATTAATCTAGAGAGGTCCATCTCCTTAATCAATATGGTTGTCATGCATTTCTTGACTACATCCTCAAAAACTTCAGACACAAACTTACTCATTATGGCCCTAGAATCAGCCACCATAGTCAAAGCATATTTTGCTAACTGAGTGAACTTAGTGAATACACCTTCATACTCATGTAACCCTACTTCAAATTAATGAAATATTACACCTTGGCCTCCCTTTATTTGAGTGGGAAGAACCTTTCTAGAAAAGCAGTAGGAAACTTGTCCCACTCTATAGACTTTTCTTCAACACCTCCATCCTCTTTCCACTACTTGAACAAAGTATGGGATACCACTTGCAATTGATAGGTAGCTAAATCAACACTTTTATTTGAAGTAACACCCATGATCTCGATCATTTTCTGAATACTATCTAGGAACTCCTATGGATCCTCCTCCGACTTAGATCTGAAGAATATTGGAGGATTTATACAAGTAAAATCTCGAATTCAGGCTATTACCGTACTCACCACTGGGTTGGCTGGGGAAACGACCTACTGGTTATTTTGTGTAGCCATGGATTGGGCTAATGCCATGAAGGCAGTGCTAAATTTAGCGTAAGAGACCGGCTCATTCAGAGGGTCTTCAGGAACAGGCGGTGGTGTTAGATGGTCCCCATTCCTTCTTCCGTTAGCCCTTATAGGAGTCATTTTTCATAAACGACAGAGAATGAGTTTGAAAAATAAGTTTAATAGAGCTTGCGCTCAACCACATGACATGAATAATAAAAGAAGGCAAATTTTCCTAGAAATTGTCATAGCCTTTCACCCATAAGTGTTGTGTGCTTTACACCTATGAATAAGATTCTACTCAATGTGGCTTTCAGACACTCTAGGAAACTTTAAACCTTGTGATCTGATACCGAGTTTGTCACGATCCGAGACTACCCCCTAGTCTTAACATAGTGCTTAGAGTTACAAGTGACCCCAAGCTAACACATGACCTGACATAAGAATTAAATATTGGAGGAATATAACAATATACTAAGCGACAGCTAACTGAAGTAAGCTGATAAGGAATAATCATAAAATAAAGATAAATACCGTCTGAAGATACTCAATGAAATCAACTGCAAGACCAAGTAAAAACATATGATATGTATCTGAATAACTGAATGACTGAATACTGAACACTTGGTCATACATACCTAAACTAAACATAATCTAAATACCGAACTGAGGACTGTGGGAAATAACATTTAACCAACATGCCCTAATCTGAGCTAATCTGGGTCCAACCTATAACCCCAGTTGGAAGGGTATCAGTACCTTTCCAAGGGTACCAACATTGGCTGGCATGGATCCACTAAACTGATGTCCCAAAGGACTTGGGTGTCAAGCCTAAATTAATGGATGACCCCTAATAACCTACGGTGGCGATGTTTAGTTCTAAAATCAGGGACTGCTTCTAACGATCTCTGCCTAACTGACGAGCCATCATCCCTGCATTCACTCTGTGCTAAGTAGTACTCCCAACTGAATGACACTGAAGTATAAATGAAACATGAACTGATAACTGATATGCTCAAGTCATGGTATTCTGAAAGTAACAATGCATGCAAAATTTGAAGTAATCATGAACACGTAAATTGATATCTATTTATACTCCTAGGTATTGGGTGTTCATAAGCCACCAACTCTGTCTAATGCAGTTAGACATGATAACGATTTCAGAGTATGATAATGAAGCTTCACAATTTAAAACCAACAACTCAACAATCTGTCATGATGGGGAAAATTCATGATTTTGAAACATGGGGAACCAATAATCTTAGGGAAACACATATTCATGGTTTGGTTACACAGATAAACTGATGGGAGTAAAAAATCTCATATTTGACCCGAAATCCAATTAAAAGGAAAAAGAATTATTCTTGTAAATTTAGGGAGTTCTTGGAGCTCAGTGGGTGGAAGAGATCCACTGATGAAATCCCACATACCTTAAAACAAACCCCTTGGAGAAACTGCTTGAAACTTGAACTTGCTTGATGAACCCTAGTTGGCTTTGGGTGAGAAACAAATTTCTTGTTTTCTATGTATTAACTGATTTCCGAGTTATGAGAGGTTAGGGTAATGTTCACACTTGATAACTTATGTTTTTAGGGATTACTCTACGACTCGTACCCTCTGGTCATGAGTCATGACTAGAGGTTCTGAGGTCTGGGCTGCTGAGGTAACGACTCCCCCTACTAATGACTCATAAGGTATGACTATGAGTCTTTAGGAGTATTTGTAGTCTGAGACTCAATTTCTGGGTTCCTTTCTACTAAGGTGATGAGATGACCTAACGACTCATCGTCTGATAATGAGTCGTAGGTTCTAGTCATTACCCCTGGGCTGAAGTTTGAGATCTTCACTAGAGTGGGAATGACTCATATGTAACAACTTGTTACATCTGATAACGACTCTTTACCAGAGTCGTGGTCACTATAGTGTGACATACCCTTAGGAAAATTTCCACAACTTTTTGCTATGACAGCAGATTAAGACGAGACTTGCGGCATTGGGAAGCTAATGTAATGTCCTATCTTTTGATGGGTTTAGAGCTGAAATTTGGGGTATTACAAAAATCTTATCCCATCACCCAGGATTATCTTTTGCTGCTACACCATATTCTACTTTTACTCAACCGTTGAAGGTAATATTTAAAAAAATTGTAAATGTAAATGTATCTTATCAAGTGAATTTTTTTCATTAAGCGTATTTTTGGTTTGTACAAGAACCTTTGAGCTTTTATACTTTTCAATTTTTACAAAGTTCTTATTCTCTTCCTTATTACCATCAGGTTAGTGTTAAATAAATTTTCTTTTCTAATATATTAATGAATTTTGTATTATTAAGTTAAACTTATTTATATTTGACAGATGAATGATTCAAGAGTCAAGAACCGTAACTACTTCAAGACAACAATTTACTTTTACCTAGTTTAAGTTTTGTTACCTATTTACTTTATCGTTTTGGCAAATAATTTGACATTTTACTGTTGAAGTACTTTTTTTCTGTCAAGCTTCTTTGGTAATTCTTTTGAATCAGAATTGAACTTTTTTCTCTATAAGTATGAGCATGTATCTTTGGAAATAGATTTTTTGTTTGTTATCTATTGAATATAAAATACATGATGTAGAAGACTTATTGGAAAATGAGGATCATGAATAAAATAAAATAATTTACACTTACATGGCCATTGCTAGCAGTGGCGGATCTACCCTTTGCCGAGAGGGTTCATCCGAACCCCCTTTGGCGAAATTTTTTGCTATACATGCATGATTAATATTATTTTTTATGTATATATATTGGATTTTGAACCCCCTTCGGTTAGTTCGTATGTTCACTTATGAACCCCCTTCGTAAATATCCTGACTCGCTAGACTTGTAGCAACGACAATTGATCTTTATTCACATTTAATTAAATGGCTTCGTACATTTTTTAATATCAATTTAGGATATGTGTGTTGTACGTGCGTCTTACATAAATTAATAAAACTATATACACAATAAGAAGATCCTACCAAAAAGTACAATTTAGAAAGAAAATCAATATTAATTTGAGTTAAAATAAAAAACAAAAACTTCAAGTTCCAATAAATAATAAATATTGATTGTATTTAACTAATATTTTGTTTGATCAAGCTTCCAAAATCTACATATTTTGAATCTTGAACTGTAAAATTAAAGCTAAAGTTAAGAAATTTTGTGGATACTTCGTTGCTCATCCATTGCTAAATAGAATTAACGACATATTTTACTATTTATGTTTAACTTTCTATCGATAATTATATTTATTAGTAGTGAAATACTTAATATTGAAAATAAATTCATTTGTTAGAATTATTTTTTTTAAAAAATAATTCATTTAGACTTTATTTTTTTCTATTATTTTTATCAAGTTTGTCAATTTGATATTATACTTTTTTTTTTGGGAAATAGGATATTCATATATATATAATAGAACTAGGAAATTACAGAAGCAGTAGTAGTGTCCTGGGCACTAAATATTATACTTTTTCGATCTAAAAAGGATAATTTTTTTTTAAAAAGACATAAGTTGCTTGTTGGGTTTCATCTATAAAAGCACATTATGTCTACTCAAAGTGGTTCTCAAATTCTTAACTCTTTCACAGGTCGTATCCAATTGAAAAAGTAACCATTCATAATCTATAATTAAGAATATAGAAAACCAAAGAAGCAAAAAAATATCTATAAACATAAACCCAAGCTTTTGATAAAACGATCAAAAAAATCTAGCAAAGGCATATCTTTAAGCCTAATGGTGAATAGCCTTTTTCCAAACAAACGAAGCACAATTAACGGTTTCAAGAAGTAACTAATGGAGCGACGACACTACAATCATGCACTAAATGCCTTTCTCCCATTATAATTCATGGTTAGTACTTTAATTCTGTGCCTGCCAAAAATACCACAATAGGGTAACGACCATAATAACTATGAAACTATAACTCAATATCCACAATGAAAAAAAAAAGAAATAATTTTAGCATATGATATGCTCAATCACGCATTGGTGGGGGTTAAAATAGGGTAAAATTTTTATTCAAGAAAAAAAAGGGAGAAAGATAAACCTCTATGGTTCGATGCTTCTGCAAATTATTATCATTACATAGCGGAAGCTTTAGTAGATTGAGTTACGCTTTATATAACCTATCATCATGCAAATCACATTGTATATGGAAATTTTTTATACATACAACATCATGTAATAAACAAATAATTTTCTTCAATGATAACCAACAACTCCATATAGAAAATTACTACAGTTCAGTCCCAAACAAATAGGAGTCTTAATAAGCAATTAATAATAATAATAGCCGGTTTGTTTTTACCTCTCTTTTGTACTTTTATACAACTTCTCAAAACCTTCACACAACAATCTCCCTATCCAGGAGCCTTACTTAGACAAAATAAAGACTGTTTATTGCTTTGGACTCTTTCCATAAAAAGATCAGGCACCCCAAGAGCAAAGAAAAGATCTCATTCTTCTTGCAGAGATAGAATTATTAGTGTCAATTAAGCACACTTATAAGTTGTATGATCCGAGACAATTACACATATCCTAGTGGAAAGAACAATTTGATTAAGCCATTTGAATCCTATAAGAGTAATAAATATATGGAATTGATTAGATCGAGAATAGTAACTACACTTTCCAAACACTATCTATGCGTTCTTTTGTTACAATTACAACTTCACCTTTTCTCCATTTTTCTTGTACACCAAAAATATTTTATTAACAGTATGTTTCAACTTGAACAATATCTTGCTCACATAGATGTATCAAATTGTCATTTACCATTTATAAGACAATAAATTATGAGAAGCCAGATGAAATTGTCTAAACTCACATCAATACCTATATCCAGTGTGTAAATTTTTCAGGCATTCACATGACATGTGCAATTCAGGGGGGCGAATTGAAAATTTTCTATGATTCGACTATTGAGTCCTCACAGTCGACTTGCCTGCAGATCAGTATACTTCACAAAATAGATTAAATTTGAAATAAACACGTAAATAAATAATTGAATTTAAAGTAAAGAATACGAAGATTTATCCTGGTTTGGAACGCCAATATGGTGCCTACTTTCAGTGCCCTTGATTTTCAACATTTCCTTAGATTTTTCAATGTTGGGCTCAAATACAATGATGAGAAACAACTTCCAAAGACTTATTTTGTTCTTCAGATCTTGTGACACAACTTCAGTTTGTATTACAAAATTGACTTGATCCTATTCTTTATATAACAATTGTAAGCTAAAGATTACAAAGCTTTGTGAGACTAAAAGTGAGACACTTTGAGGTTTCTTCTTGAAGTTGCGTGCGTGCTACAACCTTTTGTCTCTTCTTTTATAGTTTCTAGCTTTCTCTGCCGTTGCTTCTTGAAAGGAAACCCAAGAGATTTCTTCTCAATCAAGGATTTGAATTGATTCCTTGATTGGGGGATGACACCATAAAGTATATCCATATTAAATATGTCCATACGGGATACAACTTCCACAGTCATACATGTCCATATTAGATATGTCTATGTAGAGGTTGTGGTCTTCCTTCATCTTATTCTAAGTCTTAATTGATTTGATTTTTTGTGATTCTGGGACTGTGATCCTTCTTCATTTTATGCAAATGCTTAATTGATTTGCTTGCCATACTCTTTAGATGCCGTGGCCATAGATCTTCATGATTGGATGCCCTTCCATTTTTGAAGCCGACTCTCTTGCTTAATTCCATGATGAATTACCCTTCTTTGATCCTTCATATCTTTGTGTGAAATATCCTTCCATCATTAGAGATCTTTTAATATCCTGCAATAGTCCACTCATTATTTTGTCATTATTAAAACTTGAATATAGGAGGCTAACAATCTCCCCCTTTTTGATAATGTCAAACAAGTATAAACATCAGTTGACTTCCCTGTCTGTTACATTAGTCAGCTTGCTCCCCCTGACTTGTACATATTTCTGCTGTTCAAAGTTTCTTGAGTATCAATCGACTTTCATTTATCGGTAGTCGACTTGCTTCCCCTGACTGGTAGGAGCTTCCTGATTTCTTGACATTCTCGTGTTTCTCCCCCTTTTGGCATAATTAAAAAGAATAACAAAAAGAAACAATAGACAAACAATAGAGATATAATCTATTAACTAACAAACACTAGGCAGAGCAAAAAGTGTGGCAGATAGTGTGTTAAAAATCATTTTACAACCTATCAAAACAAGGAAAAAAACCCCCTTTTGAATAAAAACAAAGTCATCATTTTTCACCACTTCTTAAGAAAGTAGGTCAGAGTATTATGCCTATTATAACAGAAGATGTCATATGTTTTTTCAACATTTTTGAAGAAGGAGGAATAGGAGTTCTGAACGGAAATAGCTAGATCATCATTGGAGGAGTAGACTTGGTCTTGAGGGAATCCATTTGGGTGAACATCCGAGTAAATAATTTTAGACCCTCCCACTTGAACCCATCAAGAGCCAACCAAACCACTCCTATATCTGTGGTGGTGCTTTTTTTGAGGTCCAAAATTTTCAAAGTCAACTCCAGTAACAGCGCAACACTTTCCTCGATGGATTTGAAGCGATCCTTAGTCTCTTCCAGTTCCTTCAAGATAGTAATCATAGGGTTAGAAACAAATTTTCTTACCTTGGGAATTTTTGACCTTGATCGGGCAGAATCCTTCTTGCACCATTCATCTTCAACCAAGACATAGTCCATACTGACAAATGTCTTAGAGTCATAAGTGGTAACAACTTCCACTAGGAGGTAAGTAGAGAGATCAATTGAGTAATATAGAAGAATCCGAGTAATGAGTAGACCATATAACATACTGGCAGAGTCATGAACATCGACTGCACTTTCAAGCATCTAACATGGATCCAAGTTGCCCAATTGATTTTGATTTTCTTAACTAGATAGTACAATATAAAAATATCACGATCGATAATATGGCTGAGGGATCCTTTTTGGGGAATCAGTGAAGTAACAATTATGTGAACCATAATGCGAAACTTAAAACAGAGGGACAGGGGACCAAAATTGGTCAAAAATAGAGTAAGGGTCTGACATGACCTTTTTGGCTTCATAAAAGCCAACCTCAAAATCATCGGGCCAGTTTTCATTCATAAAATAGATATCAGCAGAGAACTTTGTATCAAAAGCATTTTCAAATAAAAAATCATTCAAAATAATTCTTGTGCCAAGAACAAGAGTCTCGAGTTCACAACTATCAAGGGAGAGGCGAAGATTCGCATAAAATATGTGAACTGGATCCTCATAAACCAGAAGTCCACAGAGACAAAAAATAAGGGACAAATCTTGAAACTTTAAAAAGTGGCTGACATTACAGAAGGAATCTTTTAATTGATGAAGATTGATAATGCAATCGGGTACAACAAAATGACTTTTAAAGGTAAAGAATTTATCTTTGCGAGAGCATGTCCAAAACTTGTGCATGTCCTCTGGAGAAAGAGAGCGAAGAGAGTTTAGATGAGGTTTCTTGGTAGAGAGAGATGTACTAGAAGTAGGACGACACCTCTTAATGAGAGTTAACTGAGAGCCTATTGAGGATTCATTAAAGGATTTAGAGAGGAGAACATGACTGTCGGGGAGGGATTTGGGAAGAGTTTTGGACATTTTTTCCATAGAACGGGTTTTGGTCATAGGAGAAAAGATGAATTTTAAAGGGTACAAAAAGGATAGGATGGTTAAGAGGACTGAGAAGGAGAGAATGTTTGTGACTGTTGGAATAGATAAGGAAGGGGACGATTAAAAGGCGTGAAGGAAAAATGTGACTGATGGAGGTAAAAGGGAGGCAGACGGAGAAGTGTGGAAAGGTAAAAAGATTCAAAGGAGGCAAAAAGGGGCGTGAAAAATGGTGAGAGTAATGATGACTTCCCTTTTGAAAACCAATTTTTTTGGGGTTAAAAATCTGACGATAAAAATGGAACAAGTAAAAAAATTTTTTTGTCAAAAAATAAAGCTCATAAATCATTAATGCTAAGAATACCAAGTCTTTTTCTAAGGTAAAAAAATCTATCTTCTAACAGAAGTTTTGTAAAAATATCTACCAGTTGATTTTTGGAGTTAACAAATGTTAATGAAAAATCACCATTTTCTACATGATCACAAATAAAATGATACTTAATATCAATGTGTTTCCCCTATAATGATGCACAATATATTTAGATAGAATAATGGCACTGGTGTTATCGTACATTATGGGAATAGATTCAAAAGACAAATTAAAATTAAGTAGTTGATGCATAATCCATAAAATTTGAGTACCACAACTTTCAATGGCAATGTATTCGACTTTAGTTGTTGAAACTGCAACTAAAGTTTTCTTCTTGCTGTGCCATGAAATCAGGGCATCACCAAGAATTTGACAAGTTCTACTAGTGCTTTTTCTATCACTTTTATCACCTGTAAAGTCAGGGTCTGAATATCCAATTAAGTCGAAATGGAAAGAGCAAGGGTATCATAATCCAACGTCTTGAGTTCCTATGATGTATCAGATGATCCTTTTAATGGCGGTCAAATGAGACTCTTTGGGAGTCGGCTGGAACCTGGCACACTTGTATACACTGAACATGATGTCTAGTCGATTAGTGGTCAAATAGAGTAGTGATCCTATCTTTCCATTGATTATTTTCTCATCAACATTCTTTCCAGACGAGTTCAAATCAAGGCTTGTGGATGGACTCATTGGAGTTTCATACGCCATTTCTTTTCCCATACTGAATTTTTTGAAGAGTTCCTTCGTGTACTTAGCTTGATGGATGGAAGTACCTTTGGGATTTTGCTTGATTTGTAATCCCAAAAAGAATGTGAGCTCACCCATGAGACTCATTTCAAATTCTTCTTTCATCAAATTAGAAAATTCTCATACAGAGAGATGTTAGAACTACCAAAAATAATATCATCAACGTAAATTTGCACAATAAGAAGATTTGAATCAAGCTTCTATATGAATAAAGTTGTATTAATTTTACCTCTTCTAAAATTTTTCTTTAGTAAGGAAGTACTCAATCTCTCATACCAAACCTTTGGAGCTTGTTTGAGAACGTAGGGTGCTTTTGACAATTTGAAAACATGATTTGGATACGACGGATTTTCAAACCCTGGGGGTTGTTTAATGAAAACTTCTGCATGAATAAAACTATTTAAGAATGTGCTTTTGATGTCCATTTTATAGAGCTTAAAACATTTTAAATGTAATACCCCGTACTCTTCTTAGCTTAAATTCTTTCCTAGAATGTTAAGATATAGCTTTCAAAATGAATAAGCATTTATTTTATGTAGAATTCTTCAGATTTAGACCTTCCAACATGTGGGAAATTGAATAAGCTTTACAATAATATAAAATTTGACTAAATCTGATAACTGAGTGAGAAGTTATGGCTATTTTAAGTTCCAATCATAAAACACCATCATTTCAGTCATTAGCGCATCGTGGAAAAGGTTTAAATAACGATTGTCAAATTCCAGACCTTCACGATATTAGCGCATCGTGGAGAGTTCCGAATTCCCAATTGACCCATTCCAGTGGCCAAATGTGATATTGGCACATTGCGCCAAGGGGAAAAATGGCCCAAAAAGGGGCACCATGATGGTGGCACATTGCGGCGTCTTCCCAGTTCCTATTTATCAATTTCCAGTAAGCCACAACGATAGTGGCGCGTCGCGGTGGTCACCCAGTTTGGAAAAATATGCATTTTTTAGTTCCGTTTAAAAGATTAAAAGGGGTATGTTGGCCATTCTCCCATCAACTAATCCATCTTAAACAATGAATTAAACCCCTCCAAAGAACTTTACCTCCACTTTTCATCAAATCTCTCTCAAGCAAAACCCTAGATCATCAAACTTTTTCCCCAAGGAATCTAAATTCCTTCATTAATTCTACAAAGAAATTCAAGATTTAGGATTCCCAACATAAGGGATCTAAGAATTCATCTCCAAAGAATCAATAGGAATTCAAGACTCAAGTCTTTCATTAAAGATCATCAATTAAGGTATGTGGGGTTATGAAAAAGGATACTCCTTTCATCCTTGTGCCCAAAACTTGCTTTTAATTACAAAAGTTATTTGATTTTATGTGATTTCTAATTAAATTATAGTTAAGGTTTATACCCATTGTTGTTATTTAAAAGCTTATGAGATTTTCATTGATTTACAAGTGGAATTACATGATCATCGGTGTGAAGTACGCCACATCTATGAGCAAGAGGCTATGAAGCTTTTAGGAAACCATCTCTTCTTTCATGATCAATCGTACATTCAGTGTCTCTATCAGCTTCTAACTCGTGCTTTCATCTGATAGAAAATGCCTCCTCGTCGAGTTAATGCATGTAGAAATTATAACCAGCCACCTCAGCCCACAGATCCTTTGAATGAGAATATGTCAGATTCAGAGTTTTAGGCAGCCTTTTAGGATCTAGCCCAGGCTGTGACAGCTAATGTTCAGGGAAACTGTCAGGTTGCAGCCCCACTTCAGCAAGATGGGGACTTAGCCGTAGCTAGAATTCAATATTTTATGAGAATGAACCCTCCAGAATTCTTTGGGTCGAAGACAGGTGAGGACTCACAGTTATATCTAGTTGAAGTGAAGAAGATCACTCAAATTATGCATGTTTTTAAAGAGGAAAGTGTAGAATTTACATACTATAGATTGAAGGATGTAGCTTATGATTGGGTAGTGATGTGGAAAAAGAGTAGAGGAGAGAATGCAGCTCCCATGACTAGGCAGATTTTTTAGGATGCGTTCTTAGATAAGTTCTTCCCGTATGAGATGACGGAATCTAGGATAGAAGAGTTCATAAACCTGAGGCAAGGCTCAATGACCCTAAAGGAATATTGACTTATGTTCAACTAAGTGTCTAAGTATGCCCCTGATCAGATGGCTGACCCTAGGTCAAGCATGAGTAAGTTTATGATCGGTGTGTCTGGGTTGGTAGTTATGGAGTGTAGGATAGCGATGCGTATTAGAGATATGGATATTTCTAGATTGATGATGCACGCTCAACAGATTGAGACAAAAAAGTTGAAGAAAAGAGAGAGAGTAAATAAGAAGGCTAGAATCGGGCAGTTTGATTATTGTCAGAATTGGTCTGGAGGAGGATATTGTTCACAGTTTCAGACTAGGTCATCTATGCCTGCACATTCTTCAGCTAGTGCTCCTGCACCCAGAAACAGGCAGGAATAGTGGGGTAAGTCTTCTCTAGCCAGATCTCAGAATAGTATGAGTGGGAAGCCCAATCATCCCCAATGAACTAAGTGTGGGAAAAATCATGGAGATGAATATTTATGGGGTTAGAAAGGTTGTTATGGTTGTGGCCAGGTGGGTCACGGAATCAAAGAGTGCCCGCATGCTAGACAGAGAAATAGATTTTGTCTCCAAAATCAGGCTAATAGTGCACCAACTCCTCTAGATCGCCCAGCCCCTCCCCAAGACGTCTTATTCAGAACCGGTGGTAGCCAGCGCCCAAATCGGTTCTATGCTTCAACATCCTATTAGGTGCAGAAAGATTAGCCAAATATTGTTACTAGTATGCTTCGTATCTTTTATCTTGATGTTTATGTGTTGTTAGACCCTGGGTCGAGTTTCTCTTATGTGACCCCGCTAGTTGCTGTGAATTTTGAGATAAGTTTTGAAAAGATCCCTGAGCCTTTTTTGTTTTCTACCGCAGTAGGTGAGTGAGTTATTGCCAAACAGATTTATAAAAAGTGACCTATCATTGTCCTTCATAAAGTCATATTAGTAGACTTGATAGAGTTAGACATAATAGATTTTGATCTTATTCTTGGTATGGATTGGCTTTATTCTTGTTATGCAACATTAGATTGTTGCACCCGAGTGGTAAAGTTTTAGTTTCCAGATGAGCCAATCTTTGAGTGGTCAGGCAATTCAGTGTCTTTCAAGAGTCATTTCATATCTTATCTTAAGGCCAAAAAGTTGATATCCAAAGGTTGAATTTACCATCTAGTTCGAGTTATAGAAATTAAGTATGAGACTCCAACAATTCAATTCGTCCGAGTGGTCAATGAGTTCCCTGATATTTTTCCAGAAGATCTCCCAAGGGTACCTCCTGATAGGGAAATAGAATTTGGTATTGACTTTATCCCAGATACTCAACCTATTTCTATCCCTCTATATCGTATGGCTCCTACAGATCTTAAAGAGTTGAAAGAGAAACTCAAAGATCTTTTAGATTAGAGTTTCATAAGGCCTAGTATTTCTCCATGGGGCGCTCTCGTCCTATTCGTGCGAAATAAAGATGGATCATTGCTTATGTGCATTGACTATCGCCAGTTGAATAAAGTTACGGTTAAAAATAAATATCCTCTTCCTAGAATTGATGACTTGTTTGATCAACTCCACGGTGCAAGTTATTTCTTAAAGATAGACCTTAGATCCGGCAATTATCAACTTAAAGTAAGGGAGTGTGATATCCCAAAGATGGCCTTGAGAGCCCGTTATGGTAATTTTGAGATTCTAGTTATGTCTTTCGGGCTAACCAATGCTCCAACAGCTTTCATGGACCTCATGAACTGAGTGTTCAAGTAGTATCTAGACATATTTATCATAGTATTCATAGATGACATCCTTGTGTACTCTCGTAGTGAGGATGACTATATAGATCATCTTAGAATTGTCTTACAAACTCTTAGAGATCACAAATTATTCCCCAAATTCAGCAAGTGTGAGTTTTGGCTAAGATCAGTGGCCTTTCTCGGTCATATTGTTTCTGCCGATGGTATTTGAGTTTATCCCCAAAAGACGAAAGTCGTAAAAAATTGCCCTAGACCTATCTCTTATTTAGACATTAGGAGTTTCTTGGGTCTAGCTGGTTATTATAGTCATTTCGTTGAAGGATTCTCATCTATTGCATCCCCGATGTCTAGATTTGCCCAAAAGAAAGTTAAGTTCCAGTAGTCAGATTCCTGTGAGTAGAGTTTTCAGAGGTTGAAGACTAGACTCACTTCAGCCCCGATTTTAGCATTACTTGATGGTACGGATGGTTTTATTGTTTATTGTGATACCTCTAGAGTTTGTTTAGGTTGTGTGTTGATGCAGAGAGGTAAGGTCATAGCCTATGCCTCTAGACAACTTAAGCCTCATGAAAAGAATTACCCAACCCATGATCTTGAATTAGCTGCTGTGGTGTTTGCTTTGAAAATCTGGAGACATTATCTGTATGGTGTATATTTAATGTATTCATGGACCACAAAAGCTTGCAGTATGTGTTTAGTCAACATGATTTGAATCTCCGATAGACAAGATAGTTAGAGTTGCTGAAGGATTATGATATGAGTATGTTATGCCATCCGAGCAAGGCCAATGTAGTGGAAGACACCCTTATTATATTGTCTATAGGTAGTGTTTCTCATGTGGAGAATGATAAGAAAGAGTTATCTCGAGAAGTTCAATATTTTGCTAGACTGGGTATTGGGTTGGTTGATTCAGCTAAAGGGAATATTTAGGTTTAGAGTAGTGTCGAATCTTCCCTGGTTTTGGAAGTGAAGGAAAAGCAAGATATGTATTCTAGTTTGGTCAAACTAAAGGAGTCATCTAAAGACCATCAGGTAGAGGTTTTCTCCCAAGGGGGAGATGACGTGTTGAGATATCAGGGTAGATTGTGTGTGCCTTGTGTTGATGAATTGAGGCAGCGGATTATGGAAGAAGTGCATGGTACACATTATTACATTCATTCAGGTGCTACCAAGATGTACCGTGATTTGCGGGAAATCTACTGGTGGAATGGTATGAAGTGAGATATAGCAGATTTCATAGCTAAATTTGCAACTTGTCAACAGGTTAAGGTAGAGCACCAAAGACCTGGTGGTACGTTGCAAAAGTTTAGTATCCCCACTTGGAAGTGGGAAGAGGTGAATATGGATTTTGTGACTGGGTTACCCCATTTGCGTCATCATTATGATTCGGTTTGGGTTATTGCAGACAGATTGACTAAGTCAGCGTAATTCTTGCCAGTTCATACGTCCTATACAACTGAAGATTATGCTAAGTTGTATATTCGAGAGTTAGTCATATTGCATGGAGTTTCCTTATCTATCATCTCAGATAGGGGTACTCAGTTTACTTCCTAGTTTTGGGGAGCCTTTCAGAAGGGTCTTGGTACCCAAGTCCATCTTAGTTCAACTTTCCACCCTCAAAATGATGGTCAAGCAGAGAGGACCATCCAAACTCTAGAAGATATTTTGAAAGCTTGTGTTTTTGATTTCAAAGGTAGTTGGGATGAGCATTTGCCATTGATTGAGTTTGCGTATAATAACAGTTATCATGTTAGCATTCAGATGGCTCCGTTTGAGGCTCTTTATGGGAGGAGATATCGATCACCCAAAGGTTAGTTTGAAGTAGGCGAGGCCGCTTTGGTTGGGCTTGATGCAGTGTTTGAAGCTATGGAGAAAGTTAAGCTGATTAGAGAAAGGTTGAAAATAGCCCAGAGTCATCATAAGTCATACACAGATGTGAGAAGAAAGGACCTTGAGTTTGAGGTTGATGATTTAGTGTATCTGAATATTTCACCCATGAAAGGGGTAAAGAGATTTGGCAAGAAGGGGAAACTTAGTCCCTGGTATGTTGACCCTTATAGAATTCTGAGTCGTGTTGGGAAAGTAGCTAATGAGATTGAGTTGCCCATACACTTGTCAGCCGTTCATCCTGTATTTCATGTTTCTGTGCCTAAGAAGTGCATCGGTGACTCCATTGTTGTAGTTCCTTTAGAAAGCTTAGATATTCAGAACAATCTTTCATACGAAGAGATTCCAGTTGAGATTTTAGATCATTAGATCCATAGACTAAGTAACAAAGAAGTTCCCTTGGTCAAAGTTCTTTGGCGGCATCAGTTGGTTGAGGGTGACACTTGGGAAGCAGAAGCAGACATACGAGCCAAGCACCCTCACCTCTTTTCCGCAAACTCAGATTTAGCCGAAGGTAATACTCTTTCTTGATTCAGTTCTTTTCTAATCATATATTCAGCTATATAGTTGCCCTCATGTAAGTTCATGCACTCACAGAATTACTCAGAAGCTCAGAATAGTTTAGAATTCATTTCAAAATTTATTTCAGTTATGCATGCTATTAGATAGCCTCAGATTCCTCAGAATTCCTAGTCTAACTAGCAATATTTAAGGACGAATGTTTCCAAGGGGGAGATATTGTAATACCCCATACTCTTCTTAGCTTAAATTCATCCCTAAAATGTTAAGATATAGCTTCCAAAATTAATAAGTATTTATTTTGTATGGAATTCTTCAGATTTAGACTTCAATAAGCATTCCAACGATATTAAATTCTCCTAAATCCGATAACCGAGTGAGAAGTTATGGATATTTTAAGTTTCAGTCGTAAAACACCAACATTTCGGTCATTAGCGCATCATGGAGAAGGTTTAAATAACGATTGTCAAATTCCAGTAGACCTTGCGGAGAGGTCCAAATTCTCAATTATCCCATTCCAGTGGCGCAACGCGATATTGACGCGTCTCGCCAAGGGGCAAAATGGAACAAAAAGGGGCACTGCGATGGTGGCGCATCGCGGCATCTGCCCAGTTCCCATTTGTCAATTTCCAGTGAGCCACCACGATAGTGGCGCATCGCGGTGGCCACTCAGTTTGGAAAAATGTGCATTTTTTAGTTCCATTTAAAAGATTAGAGGGGCTATTTTGGTCATTCTTCCAGTAGGCAATGAATTAAACCCCTCCAAAGCTTTTTACCTCCACTTTTCATCAAATCTCTCTCAAGCAAAACCTTAGCTCATCAAATTTCCCCCCCAAGAAATCCAAATTCCTCCATTAATTATCCAAAGAAATTAAAGATTTAGGATTCCCAACACAAGGTCTCTAAGAATTCATCTCCAAAGCATCAATCGAAATTCAAGATTCAAGTTTTTCATCAAAGATCATCAATTAAGGTATGTACGGTTATGAACAAGGATAATCCTTTCATCCTTGTGTCCAAAACTTACTTTTAATTAAAAAATTTATTTGATTTTATGTGATTTCCCATGAAATTGTAGTTAGGGTTTATACCCATTGTTGTTATTTACAAGCTTATGAGATTTTGATTGATTTACAAGTGGAATTACATGATTATATTCATATTTTTATGCATAGTGCAGTAATTTCCAGATTTTATGATGAATTATAAATGTACACATATTATTAAGGATGAATTTTAAGATGTTTTAACATGAGATTGATTCATGGGTCATTAAGCTCTTATTAAAGATTTCTATTTTGAGATAATTTGTGATATGAGCACCCTATGATAAGATGGGGACTTAGCCATAGCCAGAATTCGAGATTTTATGAGAATGAACCCTCCAGAATTCTTTGGGTAGAAGGCAGGTGAAGACACACAGTTATATCTAGATGAGGTGAAGAAGATCACCCAAATTATGCATGTTTTTGAAGAGGAAAGTGTTGAATTCATATCCTATAGATTGAAGGATGTAGCTTATGATTGGGTAGTAATGTGAAAGAAGAGTAGAGGAGAGAATGCAGCTCCCATGACTTGGCAGATTTTTCAGGATGCATTCTTAGACAAGTTCTTTCTGCGTGAGATAAGGGAAGCTAAGATAGAAGAGTTTATAGAGTTAGTTAGATTGCATAGAGTTCCCTTATCTATCATCTCATATAGGGGTACTCAGTTTACTTCCCAGTTTTGGAGAGCCTTTTAGAAGGGTCTTGGTACCCAAGTTTATCTTAATTTAGCTTTCCATCGTCAGACTGATGGTCAAGCAGACAGGACCATCCAAACTCTAGAGGATATGTTGAGAGCTTGAGTTGTTGATTTCAAAGGTAGTTGGGATGCCCATTTGCCATTAATTGAGTTTGTGTTTAATAATAATTATCATGCTAGCATTCAGATGGCTTCATTTGAGGCTCTTTATGAGAGGAGTTATAGATCACCCATAGATTGGTTTGAAGTGGGTGAGGCCACTTTGCTTGGTCCTAATGTAGTGTTTGAAGCTATGGAGAAAGTTAAGTTGATTATAGAAAGGTTGAAAACATCCCAGAGTCATAAGAAGTCATACGCAGATATGAGAAGAAGGGATCTTGAGTTTGAGGTTGATGATTTAGTGTATCTGAAGATTCACCCATGAAAAGAGTGTAAAGATTTGGCAAGAAGGGGAAACTTAGTCCCCGGTATATTGGACCTTATAGAATTCTGCGTCATGTTGGGAAAGTAGCTTATGAGCTTGAGTTGTCCACACAATTGTCATCCGTTCATCCTGTATTTCATGTCTCTATGCCTAATAAGTGCATCGGTGACTCCACTATTGTAGTTTCTTTAGAAAGATCAGATATTCTGAATAGGCTTTCATATGAAGAGATTCCAATTGATATTTTAGATCATCAAATCCATAGACTAAGGAACAAAGAAGTTCCCTTGGTCAAAGTTCTTTGGAGGAATCAGTCTGTTGAGGGCGCCACTTAGGAAGCAGAAGCAGACATGCGAACCAAGCACCCTCACCTCTTCTCTACAAACTCAGATTTAGATGAAGGTAATACTCTTTCTTGATTCAGTTCTTTTCTAATCATATATTCAGCTATATAGTTGCCCTCATGTTAATTTATGCACTCACAAAATTACTCAGAAACTTAGAATGGTTTAGATTCCGTTTCAAAATTTATTTTAGTTGTGCATGCTATTATATACCCTCAGATTCCTCAGTATTCCTAGTCTAACTATCAATATTCAAGGACAAATATTTCCAAGGGGGAGATATTGTAATACCCTATACTCTTCTTAGCTTAAATTCGTCCCTAAAATGTTAAGAGATAGCTTCCAAAATGAATAAGTAGCTATTTCCTGTGGAATTCTTCTGATTTAGACCTTCCATCGTGTGGGAAATTTAATAAGCTTTCCAATATTATAAAATTTGCCTAAATCCGATAACCAAGTGAGAAGTTATGGCTATTTTAAATTCAAGTCATAAAACACCGTCATTTCGGTCATTAGCCCATCGTGGAGAAGGTTTAAATGATGATTGTCAAATTCCAGTGGACCTTCGTGATATTGGCGCGCCGTATAGAGGTCCAAATTTCCAATCGTCCCATTCCAGTGGCCCAACGAGATATTGTAGGGTTGCGCCAAAGGGAAAAATGGCACAAAAAGGGGGCACCACGATGGTGGCGCATCGTTGCGTCTGCCCTGTTCCTATTTGTCAATTTCATATGCGCCACCGTGTTAGTGGCAAGTGGCGGTGGCCACCCAGTTCGGAAAAATATGCATTGTTCAGTTCCATTTAAAAGATTAAAGGGGCTATTTCGGTAATTCTTCTAGCCCCTAATCCGTCTTGAACAATGAATTAAACCCTTTCAAAGCACTTTACCTCTACTTTTCATCAAATCTCTCTCAAGAAAAACCCTAGATCATCAAACTATTTCCCCAAGAAATCAAAATTCCTCCATTAATTCTCCAAAGAAATTCAAGATTTAGGATTCCCAACACAAGGGCTCTAAGAATTCATCTCCAAATCATCAATAGGAATTCAAGATTCAAGTATTTCATCAAAGATCATCAATTAAGGTATGTGGGGTTATGAACAAGGATACTTCTTTCATCCTTGTGCCCAAAACTTTCTTTTAATTACAAAAGTTATTTGATTTTATGTGATCTCCCATGAAATTGTAGTTAGGGTTTATACCCATTGTTGTTATTTACAAGCTTATGAGATTTTCATTGATTTAAAAGTGGAATTACATGATTATATTCATATTTTTAGGTACATTGCAGTAATTTCCAGATTTTATGATGAATTATAAATGTACATATATTATTAAGCATGAATTTTAAGATGTTTTAACACGAGATTAATGCATGGGTCATTAAGCCCTTATTAATGATTTTTATTTCGAGATCGTTTGTGCAATGAGCACCCCATGATAAGATTATTCTCAGATTTTTGATAAAGATTTGACCTGTTGATCTCAGAATAGATATGAAATCCACTTTACAGTTTCAGATTACAGATTTAGCTTTACAGAATTACAGTTGGTTTTCATTACAAATCATTAGACTATTTTAAAAAAGGATTTTCAGCAGAATGAGCTTCCAGATATTGTTTAGTGAGTAGTATTTAGCACCGAGATGGGTACGTTACTACAGTTTCATACCCTAGAACTACGTGCCAACGTAGGATTTAGATTATTCCCACTTTTACGTGGATGACAGATATGTGATCACTCTGATAGGTTATGCTCCCTGTCAAGAGTATGACTCCTCTCCCTAATGTGAGGATGTTCCTCCTTAGGGGGACAAAGACGTTGGACTCCTAGAATGTTCATATGGTTTATGTCGGTTAGAAGAACTTCCATTACAGATAAACCTTCTGATATAAGATAAAGTATTTTTTTCAAATTTTAGAAACCAAGTGTAAAGGTTCACAAGCTTACTCAGATATTATTTTACTTGAGATTTCAGTTACAGAATTACAGCTTTTAGTTTTTAGACATAAAGAGGTGAGTCCTTTTCACTTAGTCTATATGATTTAAGAATAAGAACATAATATATATTTTAAAACTAAGGGTAATGGCTCACAAGATTCATAATATATGCGTTATTGTTCATGATTTATGATATTCAGTTTTTAGACTACTCAATCTTATGTGAGTCATTTACCTTTAGCATGCATTGTTTTATGAATTATGATGATATTGTTTACTTATTGGATTCACCCCCATATAGTCAGTACATCCTCAAAGTACTGATCATAATATATGTTTATGTGCTATATTATCTCATAATGTAGGTTCAGGTGCACAGTCTCAGCAACGTGAGTAATTGTTGAGCATCTTATCTACATTCCTGCAGTTGGTGAGTCCTCATAGTTTGGGGACTTAGTTATTCATATTTTCAGTCCATTAGTAGATACTTTAGCATTCATTTCAGATAGTTCGAGTCAGCTGGGGACTGTCCCAGTGACTCTCTAGTTTCAGTTAGTAGAGGCTTGTTGGACTACTATATATAGTGTTCAGATTTTGTTTCAGTATTCAGGTTTTTAGTATTTTCTTTATTAGACTAATGAGATTAGTATTATCAGACATACTCAGATAGTTCAGATAGTTTTCCGTATTCACTATGAGCTTACATTCATATTTCCCCTATTTTGAGATTCAGATTTAGTAGAAAACGTTTAGGGTTATCTCAGGACTACTTATAGTCCCAAGCACCGTGTGGAATCCCAAGAATCAGATTTTGGGGAATTACAAACTTTGTATTAGAGCCTAAGGTTTAGAGAGTCCTAGGGAGTCAGACAAGCCGCGTTACGTAGAGTCTTGATCATCGATGTGAAGCGCGCCACATCTATGAGCAAGAGGCTATGGAGCGATTAGGAAATGATATCTTCATTTTTGATCTATTATGCATTAAATAAATCTATCTTCTTCTAACTCATGCTTTCACGTGACAAAAAATGCTTCCTCATCGAGCTAACGTATGAGAAACGATAACCAACCACCTCAGCCCACAGATCCTTTGAATGAAAATGAGTCATATGCAGAGTTTTAGGCTGCCTTTTAGGCGCTAGCCCAGGCTGTGATAGGTAATGTTCAGGACAACCGTCAGGCTGCAGCCTTACTCCGGTAAGATGGGGACTTAGCTGCAGCCAGAATTTGAGATTTTATGAGAATGAACCCTCCAGAATTCTTTAGGTCGAAGGTAGTGAGGACCCACAGTTGTATCTAGATGATGTGAATAAGATCATTCAAATTATGCACGTTTCTGAAGAGGAAAGTGTAGAATTCGTATCCTATAGATTGAAGGATATAGCTTATGATTGGGTAGTGATGTCAAAGAAGAGTAGAGAAGAGAATACTGCCTCCATGACTTGGCAGATTTTTTAGGACGTGTTCTTAGACAAATTCTTCTTACGTGAGATAAGGGAAACTAAGATAGAAGAGTTCATGAACCTGAGGCAAGGCTCAATGACAGTGAAGGAGTATTGCCTCAAGTTCAACTAGTTGTCTAAGTATGCCTTTGATCAGATGGCTGACCCTAGGTCAAACATGAGTAAGTTTATGACCGATGTGTCTGGGTTGGTAGTTAAATGAGTGTAGGACAACTATGCTCATTGGAGATATAGATCTTGCTAGATTGATGATGCACACTCAGTAAATTGAGATAAAGAAGTTAAAGAAAAAAAGAGAGTAAATAAGAAGGCTAGAACCGGGCAGTTTGATTATGGTTAGAATAGGTCTGGAGGAGTAAATTATTTGCAATTTCAGAATGGGTCATCTATGCATACACCTTCTTCAGCTAGTGCTCCTGCACCCAGAAACAGGCAGGAATAGTGGGGTAAGTCTTCTATGTCTAGATCTGAGAATAGTGTGAGTGGGAAGTCCAATCATCCCCAATGTACTAAGTGAGGTAAGAATCATGAAGGTGAATGTTTGTGGGTTTAGAAAGGTTGTTATGGTAGTGGCCAGGTGGGTCATAAAATCAAAGAGTGCCTATATGCTAGACAGAAAAATAGAGACGTTCATCCCTAGACTCAGGCTAATAGTGAACTAGCTCCTCTAGGTTGCCCAGCCCTTCCCCAGGGTGCCTCATCCAGTACTGGTCATGGACGGAGCTAGAATCGATTCTATGCTTTACTATCCCATCAGGAGTAGAAAGATTCGCCAGATGTCGTTACTGGTATGCTTCGTATCTTTCATCTTGTTGTTTTGTGTTATTAGACCCTGGGTCGAGTTTCACTTATGTGACCCCGCTAGTTGCTATGAATTTTGAGATGAGTTCTAAAAAGATCCCTGAGCCTTTCTTGGTTTCTACCCCAGTAGGTGAGTCAGTTATTGCCAAACAGATTTATAAAAAGTTCCCTATCACTGTCCTTCATAAATTCATATTAGAAGACTTAATAGAGTTAGACATGGTTGATTTTGATCTTATTCTTGGTATAGATTTGCTCCATTCTTGTTATGCAACCATAGATTGTCGCACCTGAGCGGTGATGTTCTAGTTTCCAGATGAGCCAGTCTTTGAGTTGAAAGTGGCCTATCAAATTTATTAGATCAACTCTAGTTTGTCGCACCTACTCAAATATCTTCTTCCTAGAATTGATGACTTATTAGATCAACTCCAAGGTGCAAGTTATTTCTCAAGGATATACCTTAGATCCGGCTATCATCAGCTTAAAATAAGGATGTGTGAATCCCAAAGAAAGCCTTTAGAACCCATTATGGTCATTTTGAGTTTTTTGTCATGTCTTTCGGGATAACCAATTCTCCAGCAGCTTTCATGAACCTCATGAACTGAGTGTTCAAGTAGTATCTAGACATGTTTGTCATAGTATTCATAGATGACATCCTTGTGTACTCTCGTAGTGAGGATGACCATATAGATCATCTTATAAACTCTTAAAGATTACAAATTATTTACCAAATTCAGTAAGTGTGAGTTTTGTCTAAGATCAGTGGCCTTTCTCAGTCATATTATTTCTGCCGATGGAATTAGAGTTGATACCCAAAAGATAGAAGTCATAAGAAATTGGCCTAGACCTATCTCTTATTTAGACATTAGGAGATTCTTGGGTCTAGCTGGTTATTACAGTTGTTTCATTGAAGGTTTCTCATCTATTCTATCCCAGATGTCTAGATTGACCTAAAAGAAAGATAAGTTCCAGTGGTCAAATTCCTACGAGAAGAGTTTTCAAGAGTTGAAGACTCGACTTACTTCAGCCTCAGTTTTAGCATTATTTGATGGTACGGATGGTTTAATTGTTTATTAAGATGCCCCCAGAGTTGGTTTGGGTTGTGTGTTGATGTAGAGAGGTAAGGTCATAGCCTATGCCTCTAGACATTTTAAGCCTCTTGAAAAGAATTACCCAACTTATGATGTTGAATTAGCTGCTTTGGTGTTTACTTTGAAAATTTGGAGACATTATTTGTATGGTGTGTATGTTGATGTGTTCACAGACCATAAAAGCTTGTAGTATGTATTTACTCAGTGGTAGTTGAATCTTTGGCAGAGAAGATGGTTAGAGTTGCTGAAGTATTGTGATATGAGTGTGTTGTACCATCCGGGAAAGGCCAATGTAGTGGCAGACACCCTTAGTAGATGCTCAATGGGAAGTGCTGCTCATGTGGAGAACAATAAGAAAGAGTTAGCTTGAGAAGATCACCGTTTGGCTAGATTGGGTGTTAGATTGGTTGATTCAGCCAAAGGGAATGTTTGGGTTCAGAGTAGTTCCGAATCTTCCCTAGTTTTAGAAGTAAAGAAGAATCAAGATATGGATTCTAGTTTGGTCAAACTAAAGGAGTCATTTAAATACTAAAAGGTTGAGGTTTTCTTCCAAGGGGGAGATGGAATGTTGAGATATCAGGGTAGATTGTGTGTGCCTTGTGTTGATGAATTGAGGCAGCGGATTATGGAAGAAGCGCATGGTACGTATTATTCCATTCATCTAGGTGCTACCAAGATGTACCACAATTTGTGAGAAATCTACTGGTGGAATAGTTTGAAGAGAGATATAGCAGATTTTGTAGCTAAGTTTGCAACATGTCAACAGGTTAAGGTAGAGCACCAAAGACCTGGTGGTACGTTGCAAGAGTTTCATATCCCCACTTGGAAGTGGGAAAAGGTGAATATGGATTTTGTGACTGGTTTACCCCATTTGCATCATCATCATGATTTGATTTGGGTTATTATCGATAGATTGACTAAGTCAGTGAATTTCTTGCCAGTTCATATATCCTATACAACTGAGGATTATGCTAAGTTGTATATCCGAGAGTTAGTCAAATTGCATAGAGTTCCCATATCTATCATCTCAGATAGGGGTACTCAGTTTACTTCCCAGTTTTGGAGAGCCTTTCAGAAGGGTCTTGGTACCCAAATCCATCTTAGTTCAGCTTTCCACCCTCAGACTGATAGTCAAGCAGAGAGGACCATCCAAACTCTAGAGGATATATTGAGATCTTGTGTTCTTTATTTCAAATGTAGTTGGGATGAGTATTTTCCATTGATTGAGTTCTCATATAATAACAGTTATCATGCTAGCATTCAGATGGATCTATTTGAGGCTCTTTAGGGAGGAGATATAGATCACCCATAGGTTGGTTTGAAGTGGGTGAGGCCACTTTTCTTGGGCCTGATGCAGTGTTTAAAGCTATGGAGAAAGTTAAGTTGATTAAAGAAAGGATGAAAATAGCCCAGAGTCGTCAGAAGTCATACACAGATATGAGAAGAAGGGACCTTGAGTTTGAGGTTGATGATTTAGTGTATCTGAATATTTCACCCATGAAATGGGTGCAGAGATTTGTCAATAAGGGGAAACTTAGTCATCGGTATGTTAGACCTTATAAAATTCTGAGTCATGTTGGAAAAGTAGCTTATGAGCTTGAGTTTCCCACAGACTTGTCAACCATTCATCCTGTATTTTATGTCTTTATGCCTAAGAAGTGCATCGGTGACTCCACTGTTGTAGTTCCTTTAGAAAGCTCAGATACTTAGAACAACCTTTCATACGATGAGATTCCAGTTGAGATTTTAGATCATCAGATCCATAGACTAAGGAATAAAGAAGTTCCCTTGGTCAAAGTTCTTTGGTGGAATCAGTCGATTGAGGGTGCCACTTGGGAAGCAGAAGCAGACATGCGAGCTAAGCACACTCACCTCTTATCCACAAACTCAGATTTAGCCAAAAGTAATACTCTTTCTTGATTCAGTTCTTTTCTAATCATATATTCAGCTATATAGTTTCCCTAATGTAAATTCATGCACTCACATAATTACTCAGAAGCTCAGAATAGTTTAGATTCTGTTTAAAAATTTAGTTCTGTTGTGCATGCTATCATATACCCTCAGCCTCAGTATTCTTAGTCTAAATAGCAATATTCGAGGATGAATGTTTCCAAGGGGGAGATATTGTAATTCCCCATACTCTTCTTAGCTTAAATTCGTCCCTAGAATGTTAAGAGATAGCTTCCAAAATAAATAAGTAGTTATTTCATGTGGAATTCTTTAGATTTAGACCTTTCATCGTGTGGGAAATTTAATAAGCTTTCCAATGATATAAAATTCACCTAAATCCAATAACCGAGTGAGATGTTATGGCTATTTTAAGTTCCAGTCATAAAACACCATCATTTCGGTCATTAGCGCCTCGCGGAGAAGGTTTAAATGATAATTGTCAAATTCCTGTGGACCTACACGATATTAACGTGTCGCGGAGAGGTCCAAATTTTCAATTATCCAATTCCATTGGCCCAACGCGATATTGGCGCGTCGCGCCAAGGGGTAAAATGGCACAAAAAGGGGCACCGCGAAGGTGGCGCATTGCGGCGTCTGCCCAGTTCCTATTTGTCAATTTCTAGTGAGCCACATCGATAGTGGCGCATGGCGGTGGCTACCCAGTTCGAAAAAATATGCATTTTTTAGTTCCATTTAAAATATTAAAGGGGCTATTTTGGTCATTCTTCCAGCCCCTAGTCCGTTGTAAACAATGAATTAAACCCCTCCAAAGCACTTTACCTCTACTTTTCATCAAATCTCTCTCAAGAAAAACCCTAGCTCATCAAACTTTTTTCCCAAGGAATCCAAATTCCTCCATTAATTCTCCAAAGAAATTCAAGATTTAGGATTCCCAACACAAAGGCTCTAAGAATTTATCTCCGAAGCATCAATAGGAAATCGAGATTCAAGTTTTTCATGAAAGATCATTAGTTAAGGTATGTGGGGTTATGAACAAGGATACTTCTTTTATCCTTTTGCCCAAAACATGCTTTTAATTACAAAAGTTATTTGATTTCCCATGAAATTATAGTTAGAGTTTATACCCATTGTTGTTATTTACAAGCTTATGAGATTTTCATTGATTTAGAAGTGGAATTACATGATTATATTTATATTTTTATGCATAGTGCAGGAATTTCCATATTTTATGATGAATTATAAATGTACACATATTATTAAGAATGAATTTTAAGATGTTTTAACATGGGATTGATGCATGTTAAGCCCTTATTAAAGATTTCTATTTCGAGATCGTTTGTGCTATGAACACCCTATGATATGATTATTCTCAATTTTTTGATAAAGATTTGACCTTTTGGTCTCAGAATAGATATGAAATCCACTTTACAGATTCATATTACAGATTTAGCTTTATAGAATTACAGTTGGTTTTCATTACAAACCATTAGACTATTTTAAAAGTGGATTTTCACCAGAATGAGCATATACATATTATTTTGGGAGTAGTATTTAGCATCGAGATAGGTACGTTACTACGGTTTCATACCCCAGAACGACGTGCCAATGTAGAATTTAGATTATTTCCACTTCTACGTGGATGACAGATATGTGATCACTCTGATAGGTTATACACTATCTAGCACGAGTATGACTCCTTTCCTCAACATGAGGATGTTCCTCCTTAGGGGGACAAAGACGTTGGACTCCATGAATCTTTATGGTTTATGTCGGTTAGAAGAACCTCCATTACAGATAAACCTTCAGATACAAGATAAAGTATTTTTTTCAAGTTTTAGAAACTAAGTGTAAAGGCTCACAAGCTTACTCAGATATTATTTTACTTGAGGTTTCAGTTACAGAATTACAGCTTTTAGTTTTCAGACATAAAGAGGTGAGCCCTTTTTACTTAGTCGATATGATTTAAGAATAAAAACAGAATACAAATTTTAGAACTAAGGGTAATGGCTCATAATATTCATAAGATATGCGTTATTGTTCATGATTTATGATATTCAATTTTTAGATTACTCAAGCCTATGTGAGTCATTTACCTTTAGCATGCATTGTTTTATGAATTATGATGGTATTGTTTACTTATTGCATTTACCCTCATATACTCTGTACATCCTCAAAGTACTAATACACATATATGTCTATGTTCTACATTGTCTCATAATGTAGGTTCAAGTGCTCAGTCTCAACAGCATGAGTGATTGTTGAGCATCTCATCTACATTCCTGCAGTAGTTCGGGGACTTAGTTATTCAGATTTTCAATCTATTAGTAGATACTTTAGCATTCATTTTAGATAGTTCGAGTCTGCTGGTGCCTGTCCCAGTGACTCTCTAGTTTTAGTTAGTAGAGGCTTGTCGGACTACCAAATTTAATATTCAAATTTTGTTTCAGTATTCAGATTTTCAGTATTTGCTTTATTAGACTGATGAGATTAGTATTATCAAACTTACTCAGATATTTCAGACAGTTTTCCGTATTCACTATGATCTTACATTCATATTTCTCCTATTTTGAGATTTAGATTTAGTAGAAAGTAGTCAGGGTTAGCTCAGGACTACTAGTAGTTCGGAGCACCATTTGGCATCTCAGGAATCAGATTTTTGGGCGTTACATGAAAGCAACAAATGCTAATAAAATTTGAATTGATTCTAACCTTGCCATAGTGGAAAAGGTTTCATCATAATCAACATCTTCTTATTGGGAATAGCCTTGAGCTACAAGTTTGGCTTTATTTCTAATAACCTTACCTTCTTCATTCAATTTGTTTCTGTTGACCCATCTAGTTCCAATTATCGAGTAGTTTTTTGGGTCTTTCAACCAAAGTCCAAACTTGATTTCATTTAAACTGGTCCAATTCTTTCTTCATAGCTTCGACCCATGATTTATTTTTGAGGGCCTCATTGGATTTCTTTGGTTCAATTTAAGATACAAGGGCAATAGATAATTGTTTTCTCATGATGCTATTATTTTCATCATGTCATCTGGATTTCTGATGATAAATTTATTTGGATAGCTAGCATTGTGTTTCCACTCTCTTGGCACACTCAATTTGACTATTTCTACTTTGGAAGTCAATTCTGAAGGGGGTATAGTCGATTTATTTTGTGATGGCTCGAGGGTTGTGCTAGCATTGTCTCCATACTGTAGATCACTCACCCATTCTTCATCAGTACTCAAACTCATAGGAGGGTGATTAGATTCATCAATTACAATATGTATAGATTCTTCAGCACACAAGGTTCTTCTATTTTAAGCCTTATAAGCACGACTAGTGGGAGAATACCCAAGGAAAATACCTTCATCACTTCATGGATCAAACTTTCCCATGTTATTCATACTATTGTTATGGATAAAGAATTTGCATCCAAAAGGATAGAAGTAGATGATGTTGGTCTTCTTTTCTCTCCAAAGTTCATAAGGCATCCTTTTTAGAAGAGGTCTGGTAAGACATCTGTTGATGATGTGACATGTTGTGCTTACTGCTTTTTCCCAAAAGTGATCTAGGAGGTTATGTTCTAATAACATGGTCCTGATAGTTTCTTAGAGAGATCGATTCTTTTGCTCTACTGCACCATTTTGCTGAGGAGACCGAGGTGATGAAAAGTTCCAAGAGTATCCGTTCTCAGCATAGTACTCTTTAAACACCTTATTTTTAGAATCTCCTCTATGATTGTTGTGAACATAGGTGATAAAGTGTCCAGCTTCTCTCTGTACTTTTCTACAAAAGGTCTCAAAGTTTGTGAAAGCCTCATGTTTATGAGCAAGAAACATTGCCCAAGTTAAATGAGAATAATCATCAACTATGATAAAAACATATCTTTTTCCATCAATACTTATGGTTTTGGCAGGGCCAAAAAGATCCATGTGATTGTTTGAAGGGGTTTAGTAGGAGAGACAATGTCTTTAACTTTGAATGATGTCCGAGTCTGTTTACCCAGTTGGCAGACGTCACAAATGTGATCCTTTGCAAACTTGAGTTTTGGCAGATAACTAATTCCAGTCTGGACAATTTCTCAATGATATGCATACTATCATTCCCAAGCTTTCTATGCCACAACTAAATATCATTGGTTTGCACAGTAAGGTAGGTTAGTAGCAAATTCAGGAATATTTAAAACATAATTATTATCAACGCTTTCACCGATGAGAGATGTCTTTTTTGTCGTATTTGATTAAGCAATTTTTGGCTTTGAAGAAGACTCCGAATCCGGTGTCAAACAGTTGACTGATGCTGAGCAGATTATGTTTGAGGTCGTCTACTAGATATGCTTCAGTAAATTCAAATGAGAAGATGAGTTTTACTGAGCCGACTCTGATGATGTTGCCTCTAGCATTGTTTCCGGATCTGACTGATCCCCCATCTATTTTCCTTAGAGTAGAAAGGTTTTCTTTCTTCCTGGTCATGTGTTTGGAGCATCCTCTATCAATGACGTATATTCCCTTGTTATAGCTATTGTAGACATATTCTTGCAAAATAAGAAAATTAATTTTGTTTAGGTACCCAAGTAGTCTTGGGTCCTTACGGGTTATATATGTTTTATTTAGACTTCCAAACTCACACACTCTTAGGCTTACGCCTACAACTTAGGATTTGTGCCCTCTCTGTCCACAGATAAAGCAGATAAGTCCTCGAGAGAAGAAAGAGGTCTTGGTTGATTTAAATAATTGTGATGAGGAACTTGAATTGTTCTTAAAAGAATTCGATCTCACAAAACTGTGAATTGGTGATTTTTAATGCTATTTAATTGTATTTTTACATCATCAAGCTCTTCATGAAGTAATTCGATTTCAATTTGACATGCTTTGATTTTTATTTGATAGTTTCTTTGTTCCTCTTCGAATTTTTGTTTAAATCAAGCTTCGAAACTTTCTTCTCTTGAGAAAGTTTATTATATTCATCTATAAATTTTTGAAGCTCGTCAGTTATCATATCTAAATTAGATTCAAGAATATTACAATTATGAAAATCGTGTGGTCTTACCTCACTAGATTCATCTGTTGCCATGAAACACATATTGGCGGCTTCAATTTCTTATTCGGTTTCATATTCATCACTCTAGGGTCCAAAATTTTGATTCTTTCTAGATGATCTTTTTCTTAATTCTAGATAATTTTGTTTGAAGTGGACAGGCCTTCCACAGTGATAACAACGATCATCATTTTTAGTTAAATCATTATTTTTAGCTCCATGGAATCTTTGATGCCTCTGTCTCATGATGCCTTACTCTACGATTTATGAGGGCCATTCCTACGCTGTTGGCTTCCTCTAGAATGTCCTCTTGTTCAGTTGGTACGGTACTGAAGGCTACTAGTTTTTTCTTTTCCTCTTTGTGGTACCTGTTGATGTAATTCTATTCAGATGCAATGAGACCACCACGTAGCTCATCATATGTCATGTAATGAATATCTTCATCTTCCAAGATTGTAGCCCTGGTTTCCCATATTTTTGGGAGACTTCGGACCAGCTTCTGTACTTGTAGACTATGTGGATAGATCCCTAGTGATTTTAGTTCACATACGATCTCGTTGAATCTGGTAAACATTATTTCAATGTTCTCATTTTTTTCCATTTTGAACAACTCATATTCATTGAACAAGGCAGCAATTTTTGATTTTTTGACTTTGGTGGTTCCTTCATAGGTTACCTCTAATTTTTCCCACACTTTTTTTGTGGTATCACAAGTTGATATCTTGTTGTATTCTTCACCACTAACTGCACAAAGAAGTAAAATTATAGTACGTGCATTAGTTTAGATTACCTTTTGTTGTTCCTTTGTGACCTTAAAGCTTTCAAGGTCTTCTACTTCAGTACTGTTAGATTCTTTGACTTTGTCCTTTTGCTTATCTTTGAGTCCTAGGATCGACTTCGGTCCCTTGTTAATGATAACCCAGGCTTGGAAGTCATTTGATTGCACAAAGATTTTGAATCTATTCTTCCGATAAGAGTAGTGCTGTCCATTAAAGTATGGTGGTCTTATGGAGGAGTGACCATCTTGAAAAAGAGCACCGGGAATTTTATAGTTTTCCATTTGATCTTTGCTTATGTGTGGTTGATAAACACTGTTGGTAAGACCTACTCTAATACTAATTGAAATTCATGGGGAGAAGGGGGTGAATTAAAAATTTCTATGAGTCGACTATTGACTTCTCACAGTTAACTTGCCTGCAGAGCAGTATACTTCACAAAACAGATTAGATTTGAAACAAATATGTAAATAAATAACTGAATTTAAAGAAAATAACATGAAGATTTATCCTGGTCCGGAACACCAATGTGGTGCCTAGTTCTAGTCCCCTTGGGTTTCAACGTTTCCTAAGATCATTCAATGTTGGGCTCGAGTACAGTGATGAGAAACAAGTTTCGAAGACTTATTTTATTTTTCAGCTCTTGTGACACAACTTCAGTTTGTATTACAAAGTTGACTCGATCCTATTCTTTATATAGCAATTGTAAGCTAAAGATTACAAAGCTTTGTGAGACTAAGATTGAGACACTTTGAGGTTTCTCCTTGAAGTTGCGTGTGTGCTTCAATATTTTGTCTCTTCGTTTATAGTTTCTAGCTTTTTCTGCTATTTTTTATTGAAAGGAAACCCAAGAGATTTCTTCACAATCAAGGATTTGAATTGATTCCTTGATTGAGGGATGTCACCATAAAGTATGCCTATATCAGATGTGTCCATATGCGGTACAACTTCCACAACTATACATGTCCATATCTGATATGTCCATGTAGAGGTTGTGGTCTTCCTTACTTTTATTATAAGTCTTGATTGATTTGATTTTCCGCAATTTTGGGACTGTGATTCTTCTTCCTTTTATTAAAATGCTTGATTGATTTGCTTGCCATACTCTTTAGATGTCGTGGTCGTGGATCTTCATGATTGGATGTCCTTCCATTTTTAGAGACGACTTTCTTGTTTACTTCCATGTTGAATTAGCCTTCTTCGATCCTTCATATCTTTGCGTGAGATATCCTTCCATAATTAGCGATCTTCCAATATCCTGCAAAAGTCCACTCATTAGTTTGTCATTATTAAAACTTGAATATAGGAGTCTAGCAACATGTAGAGTCATCAACATTAGTACATTTTTATTTTCGACTACTTCATTGAGAAGCTTGTTTCGTTCAATTAATTGGGGAGTAAAATTAAGTGTAGGACACAATCACGTTACATTAACACATGAACAAAAAGTAAACTAAACACTCTTTGTCAACAAAAAAAAATTGCAAGTGAAAAGTTTATTCCTGAATTTACTGAGCTGAAATCTTGCAGAAAGCTTAGTGTTGTTTTATAAAATATTTAAGTTTAACCATTAAGTGTCTCATTATGGGCATCACTAGTTACACCGCGTATAGCTGCGCAACATCCAATCGGTGGAATCCCACCAATTTCAAATTTTCTTGCACCTAGATTATATAAATTTTTTATTTATAATCTAATCTATAATCTATATCTATATAATATATTAAAAGTGTGAAGGGCTTTAGAAATGTTATTTGAAATTTTTGTTCTTCATTAAAAGTCTTTGCTTTAGACAAAATCATCTTTTCACTATTTTTTTTATATTTAACAGTTGGAAATTAATTAAATATATTTATGGTAAATCTTTTCTTATTAGACATCATCAGAATTAATGACAACTAATACTTTTTCTATTAGTTTAAGAATTCTAAATCAACTAAATAAATTAGGAAAGATTTTAAATATAGTAAAAAAGGAAAAATAATCGTACTAGAAATATGGTTTAAATTGATGGTGATCCATAAACTACTTGAAACATTTGGTGGTAAAATATATATATGTGCTTACACTAAAATATATGTTTATGTTCGTGTGAAAAAACTGTGAAAAGTGATTTGATCTTTTACACTTCATTAAAAATCTTTGCAATAGAAAAAATCATATAACTTTAAATAATCAAATGTTATACGTGAAAAGCACGTGCGATTACACTAGTATCCAAAAGTATTGTGAAGTTAAATTAGTTGAAATAAATAATAAATCTACATCTACCATTGCCAACTTATTTACTTATCATTTGATGACCACATAAAAACATGAAACATGAAAATCATAACACGATATCATAAGGGGAGATTCTCTAGCTTCACCTCTATCCACATAACTTGATACCATGAGTAAATCATCTTCTCTCTTGCCTCTTTCTTCTCTTTTCCAAATCTCGCTCGTCTCTCTCCTCCCTCTTCAATCTTACTCACATCTCTTCTTCTTTTAATTTATAGCTACGAACTGTAATTAAGCAAACTATATCGTAAATATTGAATTAAACCTAATCTATCATCATTTTATGAATGTTCCTCATACAAAGTATAATTTTTTTTTGATAGACTAAGCAAATAGATGGGTTTCATAAGGCAGAGCTTCACCCTCAACTTTCTTACTATTTTTTTGTGTTGGTAGGTAACCAAAGAAAAATTATGTAGCAATTTCATATTTTTTAAGATAGGATATTGTATGAATTAATTATATCGGTGATGATATTTTAGCAAATCTCTTACATCTTATGTAAAAGGGCTTCAATTATCGGATAATGGGTATGGAGGTAAAATATAAATCAGCTTTATGGTAACAAAGCATAAAATCAACCTCTGCAAGGTGTACCGTAGTTTCTATTGAGTGAGTTCGACATTGTATACGTGACTTAAAAGGTGATCAAAGGGCAAGCCCTATCGGATCATCTAGCAGGGAATCCTGTTGATGAATAATATGAGCCACTCCGAACTTATTTCCCAGATGAAAAGGTATTGTTCGTAGGGGAAGATATTGCCAAAATATACCAGGGTTGGAGATTATTCTTCTATGGGCGGTTAATTTCAAGGGTTTAGGAATTGGGTTGGTTTTAATATCAGAAACTGGACAACATTATCTGGTTATAGCTAAACAGCTCTTTCAATGCACCAATAATATGGCTGAATACGAGGCTTGCATTCTCGACTTCAGACTGGCCATTGATATAAATGTTTGAGAGCTGCTAGTCATTGGAGATTCTGATCTATTGGTTCACCAGGTTCGAGGAAAATGGGCTGTAAAGAACCCTAAAATCATGCCATACATATAATTGGTGCGAGAGTTATGCTAAAGATTCAAATAAGTGGAATTCAAGCATGTTCTAAGGATACAAAATGAGTTCGCCGATGCTTTGGCCACTATATCCTGCATGATTCAACATCCGGGTCAAATTTATGTTAATTCATTGGAAATAAGTTTGAAGGAGCAACCTTCACATTGCGCACAAGTTGAGGCAAAACCAGACAGAAAGCCATGGTACTTTCTGATCAAATCACGTAAAGACAAAGCATCCTGGCATTGAGAGATATTCATAATCTTTAAGTGCATCAATTACCAAAGATCTAATGGAATTCACCACCAGATCTCAAGAAAGATATGGTCTGAAAGATGTCTATAAGTCGCTATCCAAAGACGTATGACGTACTAGATTTTTTGAGATTGACAATCCTTGGGTCATCTATGGGTCACATTATTCGAGTAGGATAGTGTGTAAGATTATTCACTAGTTGGTAGCCCATGGGTCATCAGTAAGCCTCAACAACATACTAACCAGATAGTGTGCAAGGTTACCTAAAGATCAACAGTTTGAAGGTAATCCATAAGTCACAACTAAATCCTTACCAACAAATATGTACTATTATTAAAATTGATAGGTTCAAGGGTTCTTTGTAAGACTCATCATATCCAAGATCGATTATGCATAGGATTACCCAAAGACTATCAGTTTGAGAGATATTTATAAGTCATATTGTATCCAAGGTCGGATAATATACAGGAATAATTGAGAGCTAGCAATTCGAGGGATGTCTGTAAGTAAGCTCTTATACAAGGTCGGATAATATACAAGATTACCAAAAAGCTAGCCACTCAAAGGATATATGTAAGTCGCCTCATATCCAACATCAAGTGATGTGCAAGATTAGCCAAAGACTGACAATTCGAGGGATGTCTATAAGTTATATCGATATGAAGGATGAGCAAGACTCTACGAGGTTAAATACAATAAGCATTATAGATGACTAAAAGGGTTCCACATCAGTATAAAATTATGTGGTTGCAGGGACCGTTCAATACAAAGCGTCGTCGATATCCAAGAGGGCCACCCCACTTTGAAGAAATTTTCAACCATCAAAACAACAATTTATCCAACAACCAAGAAGGTTGTTATGTCGGTTGTCGCAAGAATTGTCGCCCTCCAAAGAGGTACATGAGAGGATGGTGTCTTTTTAGAGTAACAACTCACGCGAAAATATGGTAAAAGACTATAAACCCCTTAGTGAATTATGTTTATCACTAAAAAAATTTTTTGAGATATTTTTAAGAACATCCAAAAGAATGAAAATCTCAAACCAAAATCACAGGTGCGGACGACTCCAACAGGACACAACACAACATAGAACTTTATCTTAGCAGCCAACTGAGACATAGTCCAAAGAAGAATATCAAACTCTTTAGATATGAGCTAAATGACGACTTTCACCACCATCAAACCACATCCCTATTAGAAGGCATGTGGGTATTTTGAGATTTGGTTTTAGTTTTACTTTTGAAGAATTTCTAAACTCACGTCGAAAGTAACTCTTTTTTTCTTTCAAATTCGGGTGATGTACACTTAGAGCTTTGAGTTATGTCCATGTAGCTCATATTTACTACAAGTGTGAGGGCCCCATATTTTGTACTTAAGATAATTACAAGCCCCTAGTCCCTAAGCTCAATTTTTCATCTCTTATCCTAAGCTAAAGGTTGTCTCAACATAAAAGACTACCTTTTCTACCATTCGAGTCGAACTACAAGCAGTCTGATTCCTTGAGTCTCAGGGATATGTAAGTTTAGCTCCATATAGAAAACTCAATTGCATTCCAACCTCCCCCAATCCTCTAATTCCCCATCTTTCGATTTCATAAAAATTCAAAAAGCTGAGATAGTTTGTGAATCCTTTAAAAATCGTGCTTAAAATCAAGCGCTATGAACTACCAGTGACCTGAATTCTTATGTAACCTGAGATATGTAAGAAACCTAATATTGGGTCCAACCATAACTCCTTGAAACTTGTGAAAAAGTCAACCTCTTTCAGAAATGGATTTGTGGTTGGACACAAATTAGCAACGTCAAACTCTCTTTGCCCAGGGTTACTTGCATCCATCCTATCCAAAGGGAGGGGATAGTTGTTAAAACCTAATTTTTGCCCTCCACGACTAAGTTTAATTTCGAGTTTCTTTAATTTTAAATAAAGTTACAATATTTATTTTATCCGGATAAAACTTTTCAAAGTATTTATCTAGGTAATTTTGTTATTCTAAGTAGCGATTATATATTTTCGTATTCGTATATACAAAATCCTATAATTTTATTACTTAAATAATTATCTTATAGAAAATTATATTTTAATCAAGGGTTATCTTGAAAGTTAATTCAAATGGTTTAAATATTAATTTAAATATAATTTGTTATCAAAATAGTTTATTTTGAAAATATGTGTTTGAATTTATTAAATCAAGAAACTCGGGATTAAAAAAATTATTAATTTGTATCGAATTGTGATTCAATTTAGTCGACTAATTGAGTTTGGCCATAATAAAAATTAATTGGGCCATAATTGTAATACAATTGATCAATTGATTCTTAATTGGTCAAAATTTAAATGAGATTGGGTAATTTTAATTTAATTTTGACTATTTAAGAAATAACCCATTCTACCCATTCCCTTTTAGTCTCAGGACCCAGGCCCAATAACAACAACTCCAGCCGACCCACTCCCAATACCACCAAATTCAATTCAAACCAGCCCAATAAACACAAAAACCCGACCCAACTATCTTATCTTCAACCCATTCCTCTTAAATCGATTCCAACAATAGTAATACACCAACACGCTAGAGTACAACATAATACAACAACAAAACCCGCTGTAACAACAATAACGAACAATACTGTAACAACATCCGACGTACAACCAACAAAATGCAACAACTTCAACAACAAATAACATTAATCCCCAAAAAACCCAAGCCGCATCATCATCCATTTTTAGCTCGTTCAGCCTGATGAAATCAACAATGGCAGGAAAACAGTCCCCAAACGGTGAGACAACAGAAAATTACTCTGAAATTCGTTATTAATTCAAGATATGGAGGAGATTCTTTGTTGAATTTGAATTCAAACTCCATCCACATATTTTTTTTAAAAATTTCTCACTTCAAATACGAATTTTCAAATTTGGATTTCATCTATAAATAACCATTCTCTCACCATAAAGAGGAGGATTTTGGGAATTTTAGAGGAGCATTCCTCTAATCTCACGTAACCAAAAATTTATAATACTTAGTTCTGACAAATCAATCAAATTTAGATGAATTTAATTTAAATTTTGGCAAAATCGAGTGAAGCTCCGATGGTAGAAGTTGCATCCGGAATAGCTCGTAGTCCCATCGCTGCCTCGAAATTGTTGAAATATTATGGTTTTCTCAACATACTGATCTGATGAAAAATAATAGAAGGGGAGTCTCGAGTATTAGCCCAAATACATTTTTCTTAAGATTGAACAAGAATAGAAAGGTTTAGCAATGTTTTATTCTTCACATTTAATTTTGTAAGAAAAAAAGAGCAGAGCAAGATGCAAGATTCCTTCCCCTTTTGCTTTATTTATTTTGAGGATGTAAGGCCCTTGGATTCAAGCCTCGGGATTGATATGTTTAGAATAAAATTGATTTGCTTTGGTCTGTGAGAGTTGTTTTTCTTAGAGAATTATCATATTCATGGGTCTAAAAAATTTGGCCTTGGCTTTTTGTTTCATTATGTCTAAGTGTGCAAATTGTAGGATTTATTTTACTGAGCTTAGTCATTTAATAATATAAGTATTGTTTGTATATTAATTCTTTTCTTTGTCCTTTTTGAGCATGAATTCATCCTAGTCAATCGGACTCCCATCCCCTACATTCCCTTTAGGTCAAACCCAAAATTGAGTCAAGCTTCATTAAAGCCCAAACTGGACTGATATACATAAGGCAACACACGTATAAAGGCTGATATACACTTGTATACAACTGATATATGCTGGAAAGAAGCTAGTATTGGTGCATATTAAAAGTAGAAGCAAACATGCTGATTTTCTATGCTGATACGCAGAGTATACATATGGGTATACAGGAAAACATGGGAAAAAGAGATGTGATATATAACTGATATACATGAAAATATGGATTGACAATCTTTGGAGTTCAGGTTCAAAAGCTGGACAACCATTAATAGGCCAAAACTGCCCAATCTTAACTCTTTCCTTATTTCCCATTCTTGCTTATTTGTATTTACTTGAACACTTTAACTAATTAACCTAGATAAATCCCCTATGGCGTTACCATTCTTTTAGTCAATTAGTAATTTTCTCACCCATTTTATCTCGTCTAAAAGAATTAAAGTGGTTCTTTCGATTTTTCTTCCTAAAACTAATCTTAAAAGAAAAAATTGTTAAGCATTTTATTTTAAGATGTCATTTGTCTTGCTCGTACGACTAATAGCCTTTGGGTTAAAATAACTTCCTTCAAACCAAGAAAACTATTTTTTTCTCGTAAATTCTAACTTTTCATAATTAATAAAATACTTTTAACCTGGCATTTTTCTAACTTTTTTCAAAGGTGTTATTTATAAAAAAATTGACCTCTCTTTTTATATATAATTAAAAAATAATAATGATAATATTAAGAATAATTACGGAATTTTTTTTTATTAAAAAAAACACAAACTTATTTCCTTCTTAAATCCAAGTGAGCCACTTAGTTTAAATAGGTTTCTCTTTAACTCAAGTAGAATATTTCATATTTTTTTCTTAGAAATAATTATAAATAAGTAGAATTTTATCAATTAGAATATTCCTCGATTTTTTCTCAAATTCTAACTTTTCGTGATTAATTATAATTAATAATAATATTCCCAAGTAGAATATTTTTGGTAATCTTTTCTCAAGAATTAATCATAAATTAGGCAGAATATTTCATAATACTTCTCAAAATTAATATTGGATTAAGTGAAACATGCTATAGTTTTTTCTAACTCAAATAGACTATTTTTCGTTTGAATAAATAAATGCCAATTTTAAACATGTAAATAAATAATTTTATAAAAGAAACCCTTTTGTAAAGTTGGCCACATTTTGTATGTTAGTCAAAAAATGATCTTTGGTGAACCGCTTTAAAACGGATGCTCCTAAGTGTCGTAAAAACCTTCCTAGGGCATTAATTGAACCCTTACTCAGTTTCTCTAATTTTAAAGATTTATTTCTGATTTTGAATCTTTATTTTTTTTTTTTAATTTTTTCTTGATATTTTTTCTATAAAAATCAAGTAGCGACTCTGTGAATTCTTTTAAATTTTCTTGAATCTTTTTGAAATAGTTTAAAAATGTCAAAACCATTTTCTTAAAAATAAAATCCGAAAAGGCTAAAACACCACTGTTAATTCATTTTCTAATAATTTTCTAAGGTTAAACAAAGTAAATTTAAGTGTAGAACGTAATTACTTATCTCCTAACATGAACAATTTTAAAATTCTTCTGAAAGTCGCCTATCTCCAATGCCTTATTGCATTTTTTAAAAAAGTGAGGAATGAAAATATTTTTGGACTTTAAACTTAAAATTTTTATAGCGGGTTATCACTGTAACGAATAATTACCACTGCAGCGGTTAAATTTCTACTACAGCGGTTTGCACCCATTTTGCTAGAAGTCGCCGTAGCAGGAGCGCTATCGCAGTAACACTGCAGCGATTATATTTTTTTCTGCAGTAGTCTGAGGCAGAAACTCAATACCTCTTCTTAATTTTTCTCATTTGACAACACACACTACTATTTTATAATGCAAACCAACCCCTCCATGATAAAAACTATAATCAGAGTTTTATAACTCCATTTTAGATGCCGAAAGTTGTTATGACTTTCTATTCTCGTTTCTTATCCAACCGTATATCACAGTCAACTATCACTATTAATATCAGTATCAAATTTTATTCAACTACCACACTTTAAATTTGAGCCGAAACTAGACTAGCCTTGAATTCCTGAACTTTTAGCAAGGGAAGTGTTGGTGCAACTTTTACCTCCTAATTCAGTGTAACAACATTCTAGGCCATTACATTAGATACCAATTTATCACTTGTTTTATATCGAATGACATCTGGACCAAAAACATAACAACAAGAATAGGATGTGCCTGAATCAATGAACAAGTGTAGATATTACTTACGAATGTTCGATTCTGTTCCCATGTAGCTTCCTTAATGGTATGGTTCCTCCATTACACCTTCACGCAAGTAATAAATCATGTCCTAAACTTTCTTACATATTTATCTAATATATCAATTGATTCCTCTTCATTGGTAGTTCCTTGTCAAACTATTTTGGGTCCCAATGGAAAATGTACTCACTATCTCCATGATATTTCTTTAGCATATATACATGGAATACGAGGTGGGCCCTTGACATAATAGGGGGTAAGGAACACATATATTCTACCAATCCCACTTCATTCAATACCTCAAAAGGTCCTATGTACCTTGGGCTCAACTTGTCTTTTTTGCCGTATTGAATCACACCCTTCAAAGGTGACACCTTCAAGACTACTTTCTCCCCCTCCAAACTTTATGTCTCTTACCTTTTTATCCACATACTCCTTCTATTATATTTGAGTCTCTATATCTTCTCCTGTATGAATCTCACTTTTTCCATAGAGTCCTTGAGAATATTAGGACCAAGGCCTCACTTCGAACGCATCAAACCACTCAACTGGTGGATCTACATTATCTATTATTAAGACCTCAAAAGGAGATATATGAATACTAGAGTGCTAGTTGTGGTTGTAGAAAAATTCATCCAATGGTAAGTATTGGTCCCACTAACCCCGAAGTCCATAACATAAGCTCAAAACATGTCTTCAAGCACTTGGATAGTTCATTTTTATTGACCATCACTCTGTGGGGAAAAATTTGTGCTCAGGTATTGTCTAGAACCCAACTCGAACTTAAACCTCTCCCAAAAAATGAGTGCCCCTGTCAGGCATAATTATAATTGACACCCCAAGTAGTCTTACAATTTTCTTCACATAAATCTTGGCCAACTTGTTGGCATTATATTCAACTCTTACTAGAATAAAGTGAGACAACTTAGTTAACTGATCAATAATAGCCCAAACAAAGTCATATTTCTTCAAGGCTTTCTAAAGGCCCACCACAAACCCATCATTATTTGTTCCCACTTTTATTCCAGAATGAGCATCTACTAAAATATGCCACTAAGCTTTCAATGTTTGCACTTGACTTGCTGATGGTTTTGACACTTCACCATAAAATCCATAATGTCACCCTTACCGCCACCAATATTATTGTCTTAAGTCTCTATACATCTTGTTGTTGCTTGAATGTATGACGTACTTGGAATTATGAGCCTCTTCCAGGAAGGTTGGGATCAAGTTATCTACTCTAGGTAAATATAATTGATCTCTGATTTTCAAGGCCCTTCTTCATCTAGAATGGTATCCTTCACCTTACGTTATAACATTTTTTCCCTGAGATTGTTCAATTTTTGATCGTTGAATTGTCGTCTTTTACACTGATAATAGAAAGTGGACCTAGCCTTCATATGTGCCAACATTTTTTCTTCAATAGTTTTATGCAATCTCAGAAAACCATTAGACAAAGAACATACCCCCTCTCTCTAATAGGCACTTAGATACATCTAGAAATGCTAGGCTCCCCATGCTTACTGGTTTTTGTCTTAGTGAATCCATCACCACATTGGCCTTAACCTGGTGATACAAGATTGAGATACCATAATATAAATTTTGAGCTGAGGATTGTGGGAGCTAAAATTTAACTCACATGCCCTAATTAGAGCTAATCGGGGTCCAACCTGTAACTCTAGTTTGAAGGGTATCGGTACCTTGCCAAGGGTTCCAACACTGACTAGAGTGAATCCACTAAACTGGTATTCTGAAGGACTAACATGTCAAGCCTAAACTGATGGGTGACCCCTTATAACCTATAGTGGATATGTAGTTCTAGAACTTAGGGACAACTATTAATGATCTTTTCCTAACTGACGGGGGAGTCATCATCCCTGCGTTCACTTAGTGCTAAGCATTACTCCTAACTGAATGACAAAAGTATAACTAAGACATGAACTGATAACGAATATGCTCAAGTTATGGTATTCTGAAAGTAATAATGCATGCATAATTTGAAGTAATAATGAAAATGTAAATTGATATCAGTTTATATTCCTAGGTATCAGATATTCATAACTTGCCTTCTCTGTGTAATGTAGTTGGACATGATAATAATTTTGGATCATGATAATGAAGTTTCACAATTTAAAAACAACAACTTAACAATCTATCATGATGGGGAAAATTCATTATTTTGTAACATGGGGAACCAATAATCTCAGGGAAAACACATATTCATGGTTTGGTTACACACATAAACTGATAGGAGTAGAAAATCTCATATTTGACCTAGAACCCAATTATAGGGAAAAGGAATTATACTTGTAAATTTAGGGAGTTATTGGAACTCATTGGACGGAAGAGACCCATTGATAAAATCCCACCTACCTAAAAAAAACCTCTTGGAGAAACTTCTTGAAACTTGAACTTGTTTGATGAACCTTACTTGGCTTTGGGATAGAAAGGAATCACTTCTTTTCTATGTGTTGACTAATTTCTGATGAATGTTTAGGGTAATGTTCACCCTTGATAATTAATGTTTTTTGGGTCTTAAAAGAAGTGGTTTGGATTAAAAGGGGGTGGAATTTACCAAAGTTTCCTAGTTAAAATCGTGTGGGAATTTTGGTTCCAGTCGTCACGGCTCACCCTATGACTCTTACCCTCTGGTCACAAATCGTGGTCTGAGTTGGGACATGAGGTTCTGAGGTCTAGGCTCTTCACTATGAAGATAATGACTCCCCATCCTAATGACTTGTAAGGTCTGACAATGAGTCATTAGGAGTAGTCGTAGTCTAAGACTCAATTTCTAGTTTCCTTTCTGCTAAGGTGATGATACCACCTAAGGAATCGTCGTTACTGATAATGAGTCATAGTTTCTAGTCGTTACCCTTGGGATAAAGTTTGAGATATTAACTACAGTGGAAATGACTCAGACATAATGACTCGTTACATCTGGTAATGACTCGTTACTAGAGTCATGGTTACTGCAGTATGACAAGCCCTTAGGAAAATGTCGACAACTTTTTGCCATGACATCGGATTAAGACAAGACTTGCGGCATTGGAAAATCTAACTTAATGGCCTCTTTTTTTTATGGATCTAGAGCTCAAAAACTTGGGGTATTATAATATCTCCCCCTTGGGATTATTCATTCTCTAATGAAACTGTATAAGCTAAAATATCAGGGAAAAGCTGAAATTTTTGTAGTGAACATTTATAAGCTGGACCATGAGCTGATATCTAAATTTGTGACTGATGCATGGACTGAAATAAAGTCATAAATGAATTATATGGCATGAAGATGGATGAATGGATCAGATAGAAATAAAAGAATAGATTAATTAAGGAAATTATTACCTCAAACTAGGACTGGGTTCGAAGAGAAGAGATGGGGCTACTTTATCATCACATCTGCTTCTACTTCCCAAGTAGCTCCCTTAACTAGTTGGTTTATCCATAGAACTTTCACTAAGGAAACTTCTTTATTCCTCAACCTACGAGCCTGATGGTCAAGGATCTCAACTGGGACTTCTTCATACGAGTCACCACCTTCCACACCAATCTTTTCTAATGGGACTACTGATGCTGGGTTACCAAGGAACTTCTTCAACAAGGAGACATAAAACACCGAGTGCACTGATGATAACTCTGCAGGCAACTCTAACTCATAAGCCACTTTCGCATACCGACTCAAAATCTTATAAGGGCCAACATAGCAAGGACTGAGTTTTCCTTTCTTACCAAACCACTTTTCCCCTTTCATTGGAAAACTTTTCAAGTATATAAAATCATAAATATGAAACTTAAGCTCTCTCATCCTCACATCTGCATAGGATTTCTGACTGCTCTAGGCTATTTTCAGCCTATCTCGAATCAGCTGAACCTTCTCCATCACCTCATACACTACGTCTGGTCCTATTAAAGATGCTTCATCGACCTCAAACTAACAAATAGGAGATCTACATCTCCTACCATACAAAGACTCAAACGGGGCCATCTGGATACTGGAGTGGTAACTGTTATTGTAAGAAAATTCAATCAACAACAAGTGATTATCCCAACTACCTTTAAAATTGATACACAGGCCCTCAACATATCCTATAAAGTCTAAATAGTTCTCTCAGCCTGACCATCAACCTGTGGGTGAAAAGATGTACTTAGGTGGACTTAGGTACCAAACCCCTCTAAAATATCTTCCAGAATTGAGAGGTAAACCGAGTACCTCAGTCTGAAATGATGGTCAAAGGGAATCCATGCAACTTCACCACCTTCCTAAGATAAAGTCTAGTATAATCTTTTGCTGAGTTTGAGGTATAAACTGGCAAGAAATGAGATGACTTGGTCATTCTATTGATATTGACCCAAATAGAATCATTTTGGCGATGAGTACGAGGTAACCCTATGATGAAGTCCATATTCACCACTTCCCACTTTCAATGGGGGATACTGAACTCCTGAAGCTTACCACTAGCACTTTGGTGCTCAACCTTAAACTACTGAAAATTTGGACATTTAGCCACATATTCCGCAATATAATTTTTCATGCCATTCTACCAATAGACTTTCCACAAATTAGAGTACATCTTAGTGGCTCCTGGGTTAATATAATATTGCAAACCATGTGCCTCTACTAACATTCGCTACCTCAAATCATCCACATTCGGAACATATAACTTATATTGATAATGAAGCACACTATCTACCCCTTGGCAAAAAACCTCAACCTTTTGATCCCGAACTGCCTCTTTCAACTTAAACAAAATAGTATCTCTGTCTTTCTTTTCTTTTTTCTCAGCATCCAAAGAAGATTCCAAACCATTCTGAACCCAAACACTATCTTCGGCTGAATAAACCAACCAAACTCCAAATCTAGCAAGCTGATGAAACTTAAGGACTAAATCTTTCTTATTATCCTCTACGTGATCAACACTCTTCATAGAAAACCTACTAAGGGTATTGGCCATAACATTCGCCTTATCCGGGTGATACAACACACTCATATCATAGTCTTTTAACAATTCTAGCCATCTTCTTTGATGAAGATTTAACTATTTCTGAGTGAACACATACTATAAAATCTTGTTATCTATAAACACATCAACATGGACCCCATAAAGGTAATTTCTCCAAATATTTAAGGCAAAGACAACTACTGCCAACTCAAGATCATGAGTCAGGTAGTTCTTCTCATAGGGTTTGAGTTGTCTAGAGGCATATGATATAATCTTACCCCGCTGTATCAACACAAAACAAAGACCAACTCTAGAAGTATCACAATACACTACAAAACCATCTGAACCCTCTGGTAGAGTTAAAACCAAAACGGAGGTGAGTTGAGTCTTCAACTCCTGAAAACTCTTCTCACAAGAATTAGACCACTAAAATTTGACTTTGTTTTGAGTCAATCTAGATATGGGGGAAAAATAGAGTAAAATCCCTCAACAAAACATCTGTAGTAACCAACTAGACCCAAGAAGCTCCTAATATCTGATGGGGAGATGGATATAGGCCAGTTCCTTACTGCCTCAGTCTTTTGGGGATCAACTCGAATACCATAGAGGGAATAATGTGACCAAGGAAGGCTACTAATTTAAACCAAAATTTACACTTATTGAACTTAGAAAATAACTGGTGATCCTTAAGGGTCTATAAAAAAAATCCTTAAATTGTCTGCATGCTCACCCTCACTACGAGAATAGAAGATAATGTTGCTTATGAATACTATAACGAACATATACAAGTACTACTTGAATACCCTGTTCATCAAGTCCATCAAAGCCGCAATAGCATTTTTTTAGTCCAAAAGACATAATTACAATTTCAAAGAGACCATACCGAGTTCTGAAGTCCATCTTTGGAATGTCACATTCTCTGACTCTGATTTAATGATAATTAGATCTGAGGTCTATCTTAGAAAAAAAATTTGCACTCTTAAGTTGGTCAAACAAGTCATCAATGATACAAGCATGAGAAGCAAAAGGATTACAAGTTTTTGTTGAAGGTCCAAGTTTCAAATTTGCAAAGTGAATTGAAGACCTTTTGAAGCCTTTTTCAAAGTGTTGTCAAAGCTCGGGAACTACATAGAATACAAGGCGCGTTTGTAAAAATAGATGCATTTGAGCTTGTTGTGAACTCACCAAAGGGAGTGTACGTCTTGACATGTGAGGGATGGCCTTAGGTGCTAAAAAATACACCCAAGACTTCCCCAAATACACTCCACATCCGCCACCCTCATTAAGGGCAAAGGAGTCCTTTTGCAACACCTTTTGTAACAGATTATTTTAACATTTTCCTTAGTCTTGTTCCTTAGCTAGCTTATTTTGAATGAAGATTGTAACATTGAAACACCATTTTACTCTTAAGAAGAGAGTAGACCACCAACTTTGAACATCACAAGTGAAAGGTTCCACTTGTGTTGTGAAATGGCTAGAAACGTGAGTGCTTGAGTGAACCGAGTTCCTCTTGTATTCGTGTAAGAACTTGGTTCTTATTAATGTGATTTGTAGAGGTTTTATAGTTTGATACACTCTTTAGTTTCTACATTTCGTATTCTCTTTGTGTCAAGTTATCTATCTTCTTTATGTTTCAAGTTTGTGTTGTTGTTTTCGCTTGATGTCTTGTATGTGTGGGTTGTTTTGCGAGATTGCGGACTGTTTTGTGCTATTTAGATACTGTTTGGTATCATTTGGTATCAGAGACATCTTTGATTTCATTCCCACGAGATCAATCTTGGGATTGTTCAATCAAAAATTAAAAAAAAGAAGTGTTGAATAGTTGAAAAACTCTAAAAATAGTAATTTGTCCTCGTTTTTGTGTTTAGGCCAAAATTTGAAGCCTAGTTTTCTTGTGATTTTTGTTTTTTTTGTGTTTTCTAGTGTTATATATTTTTTTCCTAACATTAGAAGAGGTGACCTAGGTCGAAAATCTCACAAAAAGAAGTTATTCTATGGGTTTGGTGTCTTGGCCGAAGTGTTGATATTGTTTGGCCGAATTTGTGTCTAGATTTAGGTGTTATTTTGCTTGTCTTAGTAGTTTCATGTGTTAGATTATTGTTTCCATAGCACACTTAAGTCTAAGGTCAATTATTTGAGCTTTGTTTAGTGTTGTTAAAGGGTTGGATGGTTTGGAATATTGTTGTTGTTCATAAGTGTTCTTGTTGTTGTTCATATTGTTCTTGAGATGAATGTTGGGCAGAAGGCTTGTTTGATTTGAAAAAAAGGAAGAGAGAGGAAAGGTCTTGTGTTTGTCTTGGTATTAGTTTCAATAAAACACCAAAGAGGCAAATATACAAAGGGCCTCCCAAAAAGCTTACTTACCAAAAGGGTGTCAAACCTTTTTCAAAAAGAACCAAAAGGGGAAAGGGACAAACCAAAGCCAAAAAAGTGTTTTTCTATTTTGGTGCAAGTTTGTGAAAAGCTTATTGACACCTTGAACTTTGGAAAAAGAGTTCCAAGTCTTGCCTTTTTCACTCCAAAAACCAAAAAAGCCTCACCAAACAATCATGATTGGGTCATTCAAGTGGGATAACATAAAACTTAAACAAAAACAACAACACCAAATGGCTAAAATAAAAAATTGTGGGCCACATCAACAACAAACTCAAGTCATAGGACCTTCCAAGTTTCTTTCCTTTTCTCTACTAGTTTTCATTCTATTTCTCCTACACTAGTTGGCAACTAAGTAACAATTGACTAAGTTGTAAACTAGTTTTCGAGTACGTCTTCGTGTCATCGTTCTTTGTGGTGCTTTTCTCATTTACAATTCGTAGTTGTTCTTGGTTCAAGTGTGTACAAAAATTCCTTGAGTCTTCAAAACCGAAATCCATTCTAACTCAAGAGTAGACTCATTCCTAAACACTCAAGGATTGATAACCGGCTTTCAACACTTGAAGAGCCAAGTAAGGAAGCCAAGTGTGAAGAATGTGTGAGCGTATTTTGAACTAACATTTGCTTGTTTTGTAGGTACAATTGCAAATGGAACCCAAAAATTCCAATGCTCCAACCGTGGACAATAATGTTATGAATGTCCTCTTAGCTAGTCTTGAAACTTTGTCTCAAGGCATGGCTAGGATGAAGTTAAATGTTGGGAAATTAGGTTTGGATATGGCCTCAACGAGTGAGAGGTTGGAGAGGGTGAAAATCCAAAGGAGTTCGCAACCTCATACCCCTCAAAGCACCTCACCTACTATTACCCCCGAGACCTTGCACCAAAGATTGTATCCACCAAGTGCTACAAACCAAGTCAATCTTTACTTCCAAAGCCGAGAACAAGATGGACCTAGCCGTTCTTCACTCCACCAAGTTCCATAAGGAGGACTTGGAACCAAAATTCCATCCTTAAACTCGAATCCTCCACTCCAAAATCCTCCAATTCAAAGACCTTACACTTTACTAAATCCAATGTCTCTTTCTCAAGCTACACTAACCCAAAAATACCCCATCCAAGTAGAAAAAAAGGGAGAGTTAGGATCTAAGGAGAATGAGGCCAAGCCTCAAGATGGATAAAAACTTAGTAGTGAGATATAAGAAGAATGTGAAGAAAAGAGGGAAAGGGAAGGGAAACCACGGGTACTTAAGTAGGATAGAAAAAGAAAAATATGCTTGTGGGATTTGCCCACAAAGGATCTTTGATACTTACTAACCCATTTACTAGCACCTTTACTAGCATTGATCATTATTATGTATAGTTTTAAGTTCATATGCTATCAAAGAAGGATCAAAAAGGGGTTCCACACAATAACATGAGAAATGAGCTAGTGACACCCTTGGCTGAGAGCTCTAATCAAGTGGACTGCTATGGCATAGATCGAGGTATAATTTCTACACTCTACACTTTATTAGACTTGAAATATTGTGATAATGATATTAGTATCCAATGTGAAGTATCTTCGGGTTTACATAGTATAGAAAAGCATGAATCTTTCCTGTGTAGTTCTCTTGTTACATATGTTGGTCAATTTGCTCTTAAGGATAGTTCACTACTTGATCATGTGAGTGATGTGATTAAAAATCCTCAAGTTAGTGTTCATTATTATAATATTTACTATGATATTGGATATATTCCTTTGAGTTTGCGTGATGCAAACTGTGCTACTAGTTTTGCTCAAGGTAATCATATGCCTGGAAAACTTTTGAGTAAAGGTGAGGTTTCTCTTAAGAGAAGACTTCTAGGACATAACTATTTATTCTTGTATGATAACATAGTAAAAGTATTGGTTAATCTCATCTTATACCCTTGGTTACACCATCTCTTTGATCCCGGAACACTAGTGGGTTGGAAAAGGGGTTGCCTCAGCTTATGTTTATCTTTCCTTGATGATTATCTTATCCCTATCCTTTGTAATTTTCAAACTGCATATTTCATGGTAAAAACAAAGGATTTCTAGTTGTATTTTAAAAGTGTACCCCCTTAGCAAGATGTCTTCACACTTGATTCCTTTCTATACTACCTCTTTACCTATGATGATAATCATATTAATTTCGAATTTGTATTATGTAGTGGTAAGAAGTTTGGTGTATAGTTTCCTTGTTTGCATGATGCTGATATATGGTTGAGGTGTATCTTAAGATCAATAGTGGCACTATATTTGATGAGGTCCTTTGCAGAGGTAATGAAACAAATGTATCTTATGGTTCCTAAGATAAAGGTAGTCTTACCTTTTGGGTATAGTAAAGCCATTAAGACCATTGTAGTTTCCTTATATCTTGATATTTGTTAGAGCCACTTCCTTTGTTCCATTCATGATAAGATTTTCATGTCACACACAAAGGACCCGTGGGTATATTCCAAATGTGAACAACCTTGGCTTGATGACATATGTGATAGTTTCGGATTGCACTCTTCTTTCCTTGATGTTTATATTAGCCATGTCCTTTGTGATGCTTGTGGTACATGTTTCATGATCATTACAAAGGATTTTTTGTTGTATTCCAAAAGTGTACCCCCTTGGCATGTCTATATAATTTTTGGTACTAATGCTAACCCTCCTATCAAGAGGATTATGTGCTTGTTTTCCCTCTCTTTGGTTTTGTAAGGTACGAATTTGAGGACAAATTTCTTTCAAGATGGAGAGGATGATACAAGCATGAGGAGAACAATGATTACAAGTTTTGTTGAAGGTCCAAGTTTCGGATTTTCAAAGTGAATTAAAGACCTTTTGTAGCCTTTTTCAAAGCCTTGTCAAAGCTCGGGAACTACAAAGACTACAAGGCGCATTTATGAAAATGGACGCATTTGAGCTTGTTGTGAACTCGGCCAAGGGAGTTTACGCCTTACATGTGAGGGCTGGCCTTAGGTACTCAAAAATATACCCAAGGCAACCCCAAATACACTCCATACCCACCACCCTCATTAAGGGCAAAGGAGTCCTTTTACAACACCGTTTGTAATAGACTATTTAAATATTTTCCTTAGTCTTGTTCCTTAGCTAGATTATTTTGAATGAAGATTGTAACATTGAAACACCATTTTCCTCTGAAGAAAAGAGTAGACCACCAACTTTGAACATCACAAGTGAAAGGTTCCACTTGTGTTGTGAAACGGCTAGAAACATGAGTGCTTGAATGATCCGAGTTCCTTTTGTGTTCGCGTAAGAACTTGGTGCTTGTTAATGTGATTTGTTGAGGTTTTAGAGTTTGATACACTCTTTAGTTTCTACATTTCGTATTCTCTTTGTGTCAAGTTATCTATCTTCTTTATCTTTCAAGTTTGTGTTTGTTATTTTTGCTTGGTGTCTTGTATGTGTGAGTTGTTTTGCGAGATTGCGGATTGTTTTATGCTTATTTAGATACCGTTTGGTATTAATCAATCTTGGGGAGAGGATACTTATTATTGAATATGAACTTGTTCAATTGACGATAGTTGATACTCATTCTGTGAGAACCATCTTTCTTACACATGAAGAGAACTCGAGCACCCCATAGAGAGAGACTAGGTCTGATGAAACCCTTATCTAGGAGATCTTTCAATTGCTTTTTCAATTCTTTAAGCTCGACTGGAGATATTTTGTAAGGTTGAATTGAAATAGGCTGGGTATCTAGAAAGAGATCTATTCTGAATTCGATTTCCCTCTCGAGAGAGACCCAGGAAGATCTTCGTGAAGTACTTCTGGAAACTCATTTACTACTAGAACTTGCCCAAGGTTCATAATTTCGAACTCTAAGTCCTTGAATCAGACAAGATGATAGATGCATCCCTTGGAGATCATCTTTCTTTCCTTAAGGTAGGAGACAAATCGACCTATAGGCACTGAGGTACTACCTCTCTATTCTATGACTGGCTCCTTAGGAAAATAGAACTGTACTATTCTATTTCTACAGTCGACTGAGGCATAGCAAGAGTGGATCCAATCCATGCCAAGTCTGATATCAAAATCGGTCATTTCTAATTCTATATGATCGACTGAGGTAACTTTTTGGGACACTATGACTGGGCAATTTCTGTACACTCGTCTAGTTATAATGGAACTACTGACCAAAGTAGATACTAAGAAGGGTTCTGCAAGGATTTTGGGACTGACGCCAAAGTCTACAACTATATAGGGAATTACAAAGAAAAGTGTAGCTCTGGGGTCTAATAATAAATATACATAAATATAAAAGACTTGCAACTTACCAGTAAGCACATCAGGTGAACCCTCTTGATCCTAGTTAGTCTAAAGGGCATAAATTCAATTTTGGTGTTGTCCTCCTATTGCATAAGAAGTGGCACCCTGCTGAGTAGGGCAACTTGATGGAGCTGATGAGGAGTTAGCCTGACCTTGATGATGATCATTTTTATCCTTTTACGCAATCACTCCCTTATTCGATGGACTGACTTACCAAACCCAAAGCAAATATCGCTACCTACCAAACACTCACCCTTGTAGTTCTTACCACATCTCCTACAAATTAGGTTGGTGCAACAACTAGTCATGCTCCCCTAGACTTAAAGACTGGTGCTATATCATAGGCATCCTTTCTAAGCTTAGGAACTGGAGTGCTAGTAGATAATGGGGCTAGGGATGATGATTTCTAGAGGAACTGAGAATGATTCCCACCATCTGAACTCTGCGGTTGAAATTAAAGCTACCGATCCTGTCCCTCTTATTTTCTCTTTCCTTCTCTTTGAGATTCTCTTCCTTAATCTGTTGAGCATGTACCATCAATCTAGAGAGGTCCATCTCCTTACTCAATATGTTTGTCATGCACTTCTTGACTATATCCTCAAAAACTTCAGACACAAACTTACTCATTATGGCCCTAGAATCATCCACCATAGTCAGAGCATATCTTGCTAACTGGGTGAACTTAAGTGAATATACCTCCACACTCATGTAACCCTTCTTTAAATTTATGAAATATTACACCTTAGCCTCCCTTTATTTGAGTGGGAAGAACTTGTCTAGAAAAGCAGTAGGAAACTTGTCCCACTCTATAGCCCTTACTTCAACACCTCTGTCCTCTTTTCACTACTTCAACAAAGTATGGGCTACCTCTTGCAATTGATAGGTAGCTAAATCAACACTTTCACTTGAAGTAACACCCATGATCTCTATCATTTTCTAAATATTGTCTAGGAACTCCTATGGATCCTCCTCCGACTTAGATCTGAAGAATACTGGAGGATTCATACAAGTGAAATCTCAAATTTGGGCTGTTACCGTACTCACCACTGGGTTGGCTGGGGAAACGGACTGCTGGTTATTTTGTGTAGCCATGGATTGTGCTAATGCCATGAAGTTAGTGCTAAATTTAGCGTGAGAGACCTTCTCATTCAGAGGGTATTCAGGAACAAGCGGTGGTGTTAGATGGTCCCCATTCCTTCTTCTGTTAGCCCTTATGGGAGTCATTTTTCATAAACGACAGAGAATGAGTTTGAAAAATAAGTTTAACAGAGCTTGAGCTCAACCGTATGACATGAATAATAAAAGAAGTCAGATTTTTCTAGAATATTTTCATAGCCTTTCGCCCATAAGTGTTGTGTGCTTCACACCTATGAATAAGATTCTACTCAACGTGGCTTTCAGACACTTTAGGATCCTTTAAACCTTGTGATCTGATACCAAGTTTGTCACGATCTGAGACTACCCCCTAGTTGTAACATAGTGCTTAGAGTCACAAGTGACCCCAAGATAACACATGGCCGGGGTTTGACATCGAGGATGTCGCTCTTAATCCTTGGCTACGGTCGGAGAAGATTCAAGAACATAATCTGAGAGATTCTTATCATAGGACGTGAATTGATATTTTTGTTCTAAGGCTTAGATTCCTTTGTGACTACTTTCTTCGTTATTGTCGAGGAAAGAAAGTCATGCAAAAAGAGTGAACCTCTCGGTACTTCTTTCTTTACCCGGTAGTGAGATCTTCTATCGGTCAAAATAATATGGATTTGTTCCACACGTATAGAAGTCCAAGGTAGAGATGTCACATATAGAAATAAGTTAGGCTCTCGAGTGTGACTCTAGCAAAGGCTCTCAAATGCTATGCTGTCACTCCGACTTTACCCTTGCATTAGGAAACTGTCTTTCTTCTTATAAAGGGAAGGATTGATTGACTGTGTTCCCCACGGGCTAAAATGGGGAAACTCATTATGGAAGGGTGTTGTCTGTTCCATACTTTCTTACTTGATTTGAAGATGACATCGAGCGCCTACCTCACATGCAACCTTCAGGTCTCTAAGGAAAGAGGACAGACTCCCCGATTCTCGGGGGATACGCATTGCAGATTGGTTGCGTCTATGCTTCTAATCGCAAAATTTGGATTTGGTTAGTCTTGAAAGATAAAGTTAGTGTATCGGTCCTAGCCACTTTCCTTTCTCCCTGCCGAGGGCAAGAACCTTGTTTGAATGAGGATAACAACATGACTCTAACCTTCTTTATTCCCCCCTTTATTAAATCCTCCTGAACAGTCACTTTCCTTCCCCGTTAGTGGTTAAAGGTATAATACATTAGTTGAGTTTTAAATAGGATTGCAACCGTCCTTACTTTAAACTGATCTTTTTCCCTCGCCCCAAATTTATTAGATTCTTGCAAATAGAGAGATTTTAGACGGCTAAGTCTCCTTGTCCACCCACTAGGATTCATGTCTCTCCCTATGGTAGGAACCAGGTGGAGAGGTTGATGTTTCGCTCATCACCTAGGGGAACAACGGAGCTAGCCGACCTCCTGTACTGAACTTCTTTCGGGTTCATGCTTGGAACTAAATCTAGAATGACCTTTTGTCCTGGAGAAATAATAAAGATGTGGAGAGGACGCGATAAGTGCCGACATAACGTTGGATAGTTCCACACTACTTGAGTCCTGCTCGAAAGACTCATTCTTTATATATGTGGCCTCACTTACAAAACCTTATTTCATTTCGATGTGTACGAAATAAACCATCTCATTCCTGAAAGGGAAAGGATGATCATTCTTTGCATGACTTTCATCAGTAACCTCACATAGCTCGATTGAAGGAGAAAAGCGAAAGCAAGCGAGCAACAAGTGGATTGGGAGTGCCTCCATTCATGGCTTCCTCCTTCAATTTTGACTTTTCTTTGTCTACCTAAACCAGGAATCCCGTGCAATAAAGGAGAAAGGCTATCAACACGAAAAATCCTCACTACAGCTAATGAGTGATTTTAGCAGGGTTGTCACAGATGTGGATTGAATTGCTTTCAGCTTAATCGATTGATTAGTTTGTTGGTCAGTTTACTGAGAGCAAAACTGCTCTGAAACAGCTAATGACTTTGACGATTTATGTACAGGGCATACAATCATCGTTAAAAAAATAACCCTTCCTCACAGCCTAACGCTTAAGCAACTGCGTGAGGAATGTGAGCTTTGAACTCACCTTTAGATATAAAATCTCAGTTGTAGAATTCGTGTATAAAGAAGTTGATTAGCACGTGTCAGCAGTCATTCTACTTTACCGATCTAAACTAATATTGATCTTGACTTACGAATGAACCAGTTTAGCGTATAATCAGTCAGGGCATGGAGACATCAAACAGCGGTTTAATTCATTTGACGCGAAAACTTCGTGACACACAAAGATCGTCAGAGAAGAAAGTCAATCTAGTACGGGACCTCCACCGGTGGATCTGCAATGTACGCCCAAACACTCCCGTTTCTTTCTTGGTCAACAAAAACCACACAACTCACTCACATTCTTCACTACTCCTACAGGCTTGACGGAGTTCAGCTTTCTCGAGGGAATTTGATTGCCATAATGAATCATGCCTCAAATAGATAAATTGACTTCTTTTACACAATTCTTATAGTCATGCCTTTTCCTCATTCTTCAATAATTTTAGCTCCCCCTGTCATAATAGAAATCGAGTACCCCTATTCAGTTAGCATTCCTTGCTTGCCTTGGTCACATAGACTTGAACTGCTACTGGGCAAGAGAGAGAGAAGGAAGCTTGGTTCGACCAGACATTGATCTTTATCCCTCGAAAAACTCCCATGTTGATGTCGATCTAGATGACCTATACTTTTAGTCAGTTTTTGGACTATTTATTCGCTGCCACATCGACAATCGCCTTGCATTTGGAGGCTCTTAGCGATGTTTACTAAATGGTCTATGCCCTTAGAATTGTGGCTTGGCCATGGTAGACCACTCAACCCGTACCTGAAAGGGTCCTTGGTAAAATGGTTACAAAGGGAGACAGATCTTCAAATATTTCCAGGTAAAGCTCATCTTGGAAATGTTTGAGATTTCTTTAAGGCTCTAGTTGTGAACCGTTCCTGGAAGACTGAAAGAACTGATCCACAGTTGGTTCATGTTGATGATTGGTTGACTTGAAAGGGTCTTGTCCTCAAATAGAACATGTGTGTTGGTGTTTCCAAGACAGAATTCCTTATGAAGGTAGGGTCTAGACCAGCCTCTAGCTTCCAGAGGAGTGGTTTCTTTTTATTTTGCAAGGGATCACTCCCCTGTGGACATCAGACATAAGGGTGGAACTCTTTCTTAGTAAGACTAGGGCTAGGGTGACTCATTTTATTCTCTCTGAGGTCAGGTAGGTAAAGTGTTTAGCTTAGGTAGAAGGACGTGTTGAATCGCTGAAAGGCCTTGGTGATTCTCCAATTTGGTAATATGAAGATAGAAAAACTTCTGATCCCAAGGAATGCGCATCTGATGGTATCGTATATAAGAGAAAGCTTGCTTTTAGGAGTAATCCTCCCCTCTCATCATAAGAAAAGAAAGGTTTTGATTCGTTTTTTCTTGAGTAAATACGGAGCCGGATCAAACAATCTAATGAGAAAGCGTCTATTCACGTCAGGTAATGATTTAGTTTTGTTGATCTAATTGATGTCGAGATTCAGTAAGTTTTCAGTGTACTTTAGTAATAGTATGATGGATCTAGTGAGCGTACTGTCTTACCTTGTCCACTTAAGGCATTGCAAAAAAATGGTTTTTAAAAAATGCTAGAAATCGTTTAACATTTTTCCAGTGCGGGTTTTACCTTTATTTGGTATACTCTTTCTCATGTCGTATAGCCGCAACAAAGTCGTAAGTAAGAAAATGTTTTCTAGCTATTTGTGGCTGGGTTCGGAAGACTTGAGCAGTAGGTTTTGACTCGGTCAGCTATCTTGATGAAGATTGACTGCCGACAAGAAATTACGTAAGTGAGAGAATCTTTCAGTGATATTCAAAGTTTCCATTTTTAATTGAGAAAGCAGCAGGCCCAATGAGTTCTCCTATAGTGCCTCAAAATGAGGCTGGAGAGTCGGTAACCTGAGATTGCCTAAGATCTAATAGAACTGTCTTTGATTGAGATAGAAAAGAGAGATATAGAAAGTATTCTATGATTTTGTTATTTTCAGTCTTCACCTTAACTCGATCACCTTTCGAATCCCATGTCTTTTCGTTGGTTAACAACCAACTAAAGTTCTCTATACTTCTTCACTACTCGTACAGGCTTGACGGAGTTAAGCTGTATTGAGGGAATCATTTTGTCTCAATCAATCAAGAATGCCTCAACTAGATAAATTCACTTATTTCACACAATTCTTCTGGTCATGCCTTTTCTATGTTATTATTGTTCTTCTTAGGCTTTTCAATATAGATGAACGACTTTACTTTCTTTATGTAAGGAATTTGGCCTTTCAACGGGTCATTTTATACTTGAAATTGTTTGTGATTTTCTTTATAATAATGCGCGTGGGTTTTGTCCTTTGGCACAACTTAAATCATATCCTTCTTTATCCTGTGGGATTCTTCCCTCGGAACTAAACCTTCTGGAGCTCTATCTCAAACAGTTTGGCCCGAAATGGGTGGAATATGTACATCAAGTTCTAAAAACCACCCCGATACATTCAGCCACATATGAAGTAATGGTCCGAGACTTCCTAAACACGAAGATGTGTTTTGTAACTCGCGACCAAATTTCCTCTCTCTATTAACTCATCTTTTATGTTCAAGAGGATCCCTAATTATTAACTGATCCACAAGACCTAGATTCCATACTAAAAGTGTACCTTGAACCCCTCAAATTCAATCACCCGGCTCTATGCCAGGTCTTGGAAAGTTTGTCTTTCTAAATAGAGACATCCCCATTCTATTATGAGGTAAAAAGGACCCAGGCAGAGCATTTACAGGTCTTTTTAAAACAAAAGCACCAAGCCCAATTGGAAATGCAACATCGCCGAGAATTAAAAGAGTTATGGGAATCCCTGTCAAGAAGGAACGCTTTTCTAAGCAAAGAAAATTCCTCTCTAGGATAAAAACTTTTATTCTTGACAGGGAAGCCCCATAGCATTATTTATGCATTCTTTTAAGTTCTGATTCGTAGTGATTTAGTTTTGATTCGTAGTGATTTAGTTCTGATACATAATCAATCTGTAATACCCCACATGTTTCTAAGCTAGGAAGTGAATAAGTTTTCCTACGTATGAAATCTCCTATCCTGTGAGTAGTATTTTAGTTCATGACTTACAATGAATATCCTAGTGATAGGATAGCTTATGATGCATTAAGCATGTTCATATGAGTCACTTAAGGTAATACAAGCTAAGAGTTTTTGAATCCATCAAGTTTTAGTGTTTGATTTCGTAAGGTCCATATTTGAACGAGTATAACTCGATGTTAATGTGGTATTTCTGCATATTTAGACCCACCAAATTGTAGAGAATCTAATTAGATTTCCAACGATACCAATTTTGCCTTAATCCAATACCCGAGCGAAAAGTTATGCCCATTTTCGTGAGAGACAGTAAGGATAGGCGATTGGTTAGGCGCCGCCCAACCAAACTTAGGCGATTGGTTAGGCGCCACCTAAGTCAGTTCCACCTGCCAAAAACACTCCGTCTTGAGTTATTTTGAGGGTAATTAAGTCTTTTAACACTCCTTACACGTCCCTAAACTTAACCCTATGAAATATATAGCTTCTAATCATATTACAACCCTATTAACATCTCAAAGCTCATCAGCCAAGAGCTCTAAAAGAGAAAAACAACTAGGGTTGCATAATTAATCTTGAAGATCCAATTTCAAGGAAATTCCTCTGTCAATCATCAAGAATCTTCCTTCTAAGGTATGCGTGAGTTGATTCATTGACTCCTTTCGTCCATGAAGCTCAAGAACCATCTTCTAAATTATGTATTATGATGTTTATGTTGTTGATGGTTGATGTTCATGTGGTTGGAGTTTGATGATGCCTAAGATGGGATCTTTGTATGTTTTATGTGAGGATATGGTGGTATTTAATGTATAAATATATGAAATTGGTGGTTGAATATTTATAATCTTGATGAATCCACCTATGCCTAAGATGTGCATATAAGGTGTTTGTGAAAATACCTAAGGGAATAGAAATCATGCTTTTATGACATAATAAGTCCTAAATGACTATTCCATGTTCTAAGTTTATATTCAACGTGATCCCCATGCTATTATCTTGAATTGAAGATGTTGTATGAGATGCTCATGATATTGTTGTGATATGGAATGACCATGTTATTGTAGCCATGCAAGTATATACATGTTGTGTGCATCCTCGATCATGTTATAGTTTGTTGAGAATCATTCTTATTATGAAATCCTTACTTATGATATTGTGAATTATGGACTCTACTCTTATGATCAAGCCAGTCATGTGTGTCAGTTTCCTTCCATCGAGTCCTGGGGGTACTTGTACCCAAAAACTATAGCTGCGTGCCTAGAGCTAGTGTTATGTTTCAAGACATCCTCAGTCAAGCTATGTTCCATAGATTGCAGTTAGTCATGTGACTCAGGAAAGACTCAAAAATCTCATGAAAACTCAGTACTCAGTAGGATCGGCAATCTCATGACTTAGCTAGATATCAGTGTTAGTAGTGTTTTGTCAGTCCGAGGAACTCAGTAAACTCAGAATCAGTTCAGTTCAGTTAGTCAGTTCAGCTTAGTTAATCAGTTTATAAATTAGTTCAGTTTAGTTAGTCAATTCAGCGCAGTTAATCTTTTCAGAGTCTTTCAGTTGGGAGTAGGGACTAGCACCGAGCGAGTGCAGGGATGACGGTTTTTCCGTTATAAAGGCAGATTCGTTAGAAGTAATCCCTTTACTCCAGAACTGCATAGCCAGCGCAGGATAGGAGTCACTCATCAGATTAAGGCTATACTTGACTATTATATTACCTTAGGCTTGATTTCCTGTTCAAGGTCACCCATCAGAGAGGCTTGACCATAGTAGAGGTCTCTACCCGTGGCATGGTATTGATACCCTTCCAATCAAGGAAAAGATTGGACCCCACCAGTACAGTATCGAGGCATGTCGGTTAGATTACTACCTCCCACAGTTACAGTTACAGTTACAGTTACAGTTTCAGTATCAGTCTTTAGAGTAGAAATCAGGAATCAGGACTGTCAGATACAGTCATCGATCTCAGTAAGGAACTTAGATAGTTCCATTCATTCCTGGACCATCTCGTCAGATAGGCTTGGTCCCATATTCAGATGCTTATTATTAGATCTAGAGGTCACCCGATAGACAGGCTTGATCTCAATCTCAGATTCAGTCGAGTATTCTCATTATCAGTTTTAGAGATCACTCGTTAGCTAGGACTAATCTCAGACTTAGATGTTCAGATACATTTTGGAACTCAGATAGTTTTCCCCAAAATTAGGACTGTTAGATATAATCATCCATGTCATCAGTCATTCAGTATCTCAGTATCACGAAACTCATGTTGTCAGAGTTCAAACTCAAGTAGTTAGTATCTCCACGAGTTTAGTAGCAGTTACATATGTATGTATGTATGTATGTATTCTTACATTCATATTAGTCAGCATGTTCATGCATATAAACCCCATGCATTTAGCCTACCCCCACGTATACTCAGTACTTTAGTTGTACTGACGCATTTGCGCTATGGTGCTTTCTTTTTATGTTACACCATAGGTTCTTAGGTGCAAATTCTAGATCAGCAGTAGCAGTTCAGTAAGTAGTGAGTCCTCATCTTTCGAGGACATGATCGTTACATTTATTATTCCAGTATTGCAGTTTATTTTCAGTTTAGGGAGTTAGTTGGAGACATGTTCCTTCAACTCCTTATTCAGAAAGTTTAGAGGCTTTCAGACGATTATAGAGTTTTCAGATTTAGACTTTAGTATTTTCAGTTTTATTTTGGTACTGTGATACCACCTTATTTCAGGTATCTTATTATTCAAGATTGAACCTTACGCCATCTTTGTTCATGTTTCCGTACTTTATATGAATATTATGCAGTTACAGGTATAGATATCAGTCATGGGTTAGTTTGTGGTCCTTCGGGGTCATGAGCACCGTGTAGCATTCCGGTTCAGAAAATCAGGGTGTTACACAATCCTATCAATTATTTTGATTTTTCCTTTGAATTACTCAGATATATCCTATGAATTTCATTTCGCACCTGAAACTATTCTAGGAGAAGTTTGAATCCGTTCCGTTAGGATATTGATTGTTCTTGGTTTGACATGGTTTACACGTTACTAGTTCCCAGAAGAGTTAATATTTCCATTAGCTAAACCCTTTCTTACCCTGCCTTTGGATTCGTATTTTGTTTGTACACAATCAATGGAGGCCTTCCCGAGATATGTTGCAACGTCTCCAATAGCATGCTCTTACTTTGTCTTTCCCTTAATAAGTCATCAAATTTGGTGCTTTTTGATCCTCAGTTGCTATGAGGAACAAAGGACGAAATACAATCGATTCCTCTATTTAAGTGGTTCTCACTTCTCCTTGTTCCTATTCCTAACTCCTCCCTGGGTAGTTCCCAATGTTTGGCACTTTCCATACTTCATGGGTGAAACATCAACAAATTCGCTCATGATCAAGTTACAAGCCAAGATCTATGACCATATTATGTTAACTGTTCGTATTTCGTTCATTCCATCAGTATGCTCCCAGGTACCTGTAATTGTGATCCATTTTCTATAACCAAGGGATCTTTCTGTAGAAATCTCCACGAACTATTGTCATTTTTTGATGTTTTTTTCGCTTCTCACAGCTGCTCTTTCCACACCTCCGGATATCTGGTGCCAAATTGTCGCCCCTTTCCTTATTTCTTTGATAATAGAGTTGGCTATCTTTGTGGCATTGATTGTACAAGTTCATGAAGAGGGATGGACGAGTGGAATGAGTGAAATCAGCTCGATCGACAAAAAAGAAGCGGTTTTTCGCACAGCTTGTTCATAATGCAGGTCCCATTTGTATATCATATTTGGTCGAAGAAGCATTGGACAGGGTGAAGTTCTTACCTTCTTGGGACTCCATGGACCAAGATCTTCTTTTATTATATGGTCAATACTGATTTACTTTAGTAGATCATATGGATGTAGAAAAAGCAACTAATTTGGATGAAATAGAAACATCTCTTTTCCATTTCTATTTACCCAGTTCATATCTTTGTTTCGTGTGTTACTGGATGGAATTCGATCTCAGAATACCACCTAAATAACTACGGCCAGAGAGTCAAATAGGTCGGGAAGAAAGAGTCTAAGGTCAGGTCGGATGACATACATCTTGGTTGGTTCCACCACTACTAGAGATTGGACATATATATAATCTTTCTTCTAAAAAAAGGATTCTTATATATATATTTTTCAAATAGCTGCAAGACCAAAACCGAAAGCCCTTCTTTTATTGTTGTTCCTCCCAGATACATGGCTTACATACCTAGCTCAACATTCTTGGAAAACAATCAAATCGAGGGTTCGAAGGAGAATTGGCCATTCAATCTTGTGAACTAATCGAGACCGAAAGTAGAAAAAAAGCTATGAACAGAGAGGAATAACCAATCGATGAAAGAACATGAAACCATTCTGTTTCAATAGAGGTACGAGAAACGGTTGGGGGAAATGAAGTAGGTGAAGTGGTTGGATTTTGCGAGCTGTTCCAACCACTGCCGGATATGATTCCAAGAGCCGAACGAGAATGAATACCACACAGAAGAGTTAAGACCAGGCTACCTAATGAAATGTTTAACCGATCCATTCCAGATCGACCGAATTGGTACGGAAGTTGTAACATGGGAAAACCACGGAAAACACGACTTATTTGAATAACCCGGTGATCTACCAATTGTAGAAGTAGGATTTTTGGCAAGCAAAAATCACTTAAATAATACAATTCAAGTGTACCATCTTCTTTCTCATTTTTATGAAAAGGTGCGGAAGGAAAAGGAAACAACAGAGGGATCCGAATCGGACCTAAATGGGAATGACATGAAAAGTCTTTTTCAAAACCTAGCATTAAGGGCGTTACGACGATATATGAGAGGAATAGAGAAAAATTCATGATTGATATGAAGGGAAAGATCTATTTATGATATAGTTCAAGAAATAGTCGTCTCATTTCCTTACTTCTTTATAATTCATTCACTTCAAGACTGGTTCTGAACGCCGCAAACATCATCTTCAACCAACCTCCACCGTACTTTCGGTGCGACCACAAAAGAATTGCTTATACACTAAAGAGCTGCTTATATACATTTACTAAAAAACTGACTTTCATTCATTATCATTAGTCCAGTGTAAAACTAATAAAGAGAGATGTTCCTAAGGCGACATATAAGCAAACTGTGCATGCTAAGAGAAGAGGAGAGATGTTCGCAATTACTACTACAATAAAGCCGCCCCCTATCTTCTAAAGGGGACTTTCACTTCATTCATACCTTCTTGGCTTAGGCTTCCAACTGAACAACATGGCATTACCGCCCCGCCACTAGCAGAAGCTAAGCGCTTGAAAAGAACGCTAAGAAAGGTTTCTTCTATCGCCATTTCTATGCAACAGTCCACCAGTAGCGGAAGAGAGGGTTACCGTATATACAAGAGTCTTCCAGTTCTTACGGAAGATCATTCTTACCAGTCAATCAAGAAGTACAAGAACTGTATCTTATCTTATAGCCCGGTGCGGCGGGTCACCTTTTAAATATTTGTTGTAGAGAGAAGAAAGTATTAAATAGATAAAGAGTAGATGAGTGAGTGAGTCCTCACCTGAGCGATTTCGATCACCTAGCAAGCCTTGTATTTGGTAGGTAACATCGCCAAAGCGTATCATCAAATTTGACTACGAAGGAAGGAACTCGAAGTAAAAGGTCACCGTCTTGTTCAAGGTAACGATAGTTGGCCCTCTATCATCTTCTATCTGGTAGACTTGGTAAAAGGGCCCCGACTTATTTCCAAAATTTGAGATCGATCGCGGCTAAAGTTGCAAAATTAAGAGCTTGAATACCACTTGTAAATAATCCAAGGAGCATGACAGGTATAGGAACTGCTAAGGGTACTAAAGAAACAAGAACAACAACTACTAATTCATCAGCTAAGATATTCCTAAAAAGTCAAAAACTAAGTGATAAAGGTTTTGTGAAATCTTGTAAGATGTTAATGGGTAAAAGGATTGGGATTAGTTGAATATATTTTCCAAAATAACCTAACCCCCTTTTTGTAAGACCCGCAAAGAAATATGCCACTGATGTGAGTAAAGCCAAACCAACAGTAGTATTTATATCATTCGTGGGTGCAGCTAACTCCCCATGAGGTAATTGTATGATTTTCCAAGGTAAAAAAGCTCCTGACCAATTAGAAACAAAAATAAATAAAAACATAGTGCCAATAAAAGGAACCCAGGGCCCTTATTCTTCTCCAATTTTAGTTTTACTCACATCTCGAATGAATTCAAAAACATATTCGAAGAAATTTTGACCCCCGGTCGGGATGGTTTGTGGGTTCCAAACAGCTATAGTGGTTGAACCTAATAAGCTAGCAATTACAACCCAAGAAGTAATAAGTACTTGGCCATGTACTTGGAAACCCCCTATTTTCCAATAGAAATGTTGGACTACTTCCACACCAGGTATATCGTATAACCCCTTTAGAGTATTGATAGAACATGATAGAACATTCATATTGCCTTGCCCTCTGAAAAAATTAAACTTTAAACAAGTTTTTTTTATTCAACCATCTCTTTGTCTACTTGAATCGGATATTTGTAATACCAACTAAGATTTATAATACTAATAAATCACATAATATCCCCAGTTATTTTTATCTCTTTTTAGAAATTCAGAAATAGTAAGCAATTCCATAAGGGATTTCTGAAGTAAGTTATTTATCTTATTATGTTATTATTAATCAAGGATTTCTTATATATCTAGAATAACCCTCACAAATTGCAAATACTAATTTATTAAGAATTAATCGGATTGAGGATATGGCGTCATCATTCACTGGAATTGAAATATCTGCGAGATCGGGGTCACAATTTGTATCGATTAAACAAATTGTTGGATTCCTAAAGTAATACACTCTCGCAGGGCCGTATATTCTTTGTTCTGATCAACGATGATTACAATATCAGGTACCCCTATCATAAATTTAATCCCTCCCAGATATGTTTGCAAGCGAGATAATTGTCTTTTAAACATAGCTGCATCTCTTTTCGGGAGACGGTTGAGTCTCCCTATTTTTTGTTCCATTCTCAAGTCCCTGAACTTATGAAGTCTTGTTTCTTTAGTGGACCAATTCTTTAACATAGCACCAAGCCATTTTTTTATTAACATAATGACATCGGGCCCTTATTACAGCCCACTCTACTGAATCAGCTGCTTTATTTTTAGTACCAACAAATAAGAATTATTTTCCCCTACTTGCTGCGTTAAAAACTAAATCACAAGCTTCTGATAAAAAATGAGCAGTTCTAGTAAGATTTGTAATATGAATACCCTTACACTTTATAGAGATATAATACGCCATTTCCTAGTACCATGACCAAAATGAACTCCTGCCTCCATCATCTCTTCCTAATTTATGTTCCAATATCTTCTTATCATTTCTCCCCACAAACTTCCATCTTTTTTATTCTTAAAAAAAGAGACGAGGAACCCTGAACTGAAATAAATAATTGTTTTGACGGAACCTTCTCTTCTACCATAGATTGGACGTAGATACATGACCCAAACCATTATTCTTTTCTATTCATTATTCTTTTTATTACCAAAGAAAATAACCATCCCAAATGCAAATAGTGAAAGAGATGAATCCGTTATTAGGAATCATTAAATCCTATAAATGATTGTTCGGGTATGTCGTGAAATTTTTATGAAATACAAGATGCTCATTGAATGATAAGAAAGCTATTTCCACTTAGACAATTTAAGATATTCAAGGATTGCACCTTCTTTTCTAGATTAAGTAGGTCTAATTTAGGGAATTATCAATAGGCTAACAAAAAAAGACAATTAGGGATTCATTGTAATTCTCACATTTATTTGGAAGATACTTATTTCGGATGATTCATACCAATAGGATGAACCAAATGAGTTCTGCATCATGAACTTTGTACTGCGCACATTACTTAGACGGGTTCTAGAAGGGCATATAGGAAGGAATGGAGAAATCCAGAATGAAGAAATCGAATATGAAAGAAAAGACAAAGAAATGATAGAATATCAAATTCTATTTCTTTGGATCTGAGCTGAATCTTGTCTATTTCAACCCCCCTGGATTCGCGTTTTGAGCCTTTCAAAAATTAACCAATTTTAGCTTTCGAATATGTATTACGTATTCAAATTCATTTGAATGAGAGGAAAAAAAGAGGAGATAGAATTCAATTCTTTTTGATACTTTATCTAAGAAACTCTATCCATTTAGAACATATTATGGGGTATATCTCGCCAAATTGGATAAAGCTATTATTCTAATCTAGACTCTAAAAGAATATGTATGTTGATTCATATCAATTAATTAGAAATTAATTCTAGTGAAGAGAGACCCATACAAATTAATCATGTGCCAGGAACCAGATTGAACTAGTAACACGAGAATTTTTAGTCCTCTGCTCTACCAACTGAGCTATCTCTGTTATTCCCAATCCAATTTTTTTATCAAGGTTGGGACTGGTAACCCGAGGATTTTCAGGGCTATACAAATCCTAATTCGAACCTTGAACACAAGGATTTAGAGTCCCCCGATATTCCTAATTCGAACTGGAGGGACGAGGATTTACAATCCTTTGGTCTACCAATCCCAATTGGAACCTCTAACATGAGAATTTTCAGTCCCCATTGGCAAAAGGATTTAGAGTCCTCTGGTCTTCCCAATTGGAACCGTTTGTTAACATGAGAGTTTTTAGTTCTCTGCTTGTTACTCTGTTCTCTGCTTGTTACTCTAATTTTATCTTAACAAATTTGATCTTAACACATAAACGGGTCTTTGTCAATAGGTCTTTGTCAATTAAAAGGATAAAAGTTGATTAAATTTTTTTATAAAAGCCGGGGAATTTCTTCGATCTTCAAAAAGATGACTTTGTAAGTTTTAGTATTGAGTAATGATATTGGTAATCATTTAACTACGGATTCCTTTCTCAAATATGTTCATTTCTATGTGTATCATATATATCACAAGGCTTAAGAGAAAGCCATTTATGCTAAAATCCATTTCTAAAAGAATAGAGTGAATGAGAAAGATAAGTAATTTGGAACTGCTAAGGAAAGGGGGTCGGAGAAATAGTTGGGGGTTGAAATAGTCTTTTTGGGAATAGAGGGACTTGAACCCTCATAATTTTAAAAGTCAACAGATTTTTCTCTTACTATAAATTTCATTGTTTCCGGTATTGACATGTAGAACGGGACTCTATCTTTATTCTCGTCTGATTAATCAGTTCTTCAAAAGATCTATCAGACTATGGAGTGAATGATTTGATCAGGGATTCGGGTCTTCATTAATCATTTGATATAGTATTCAATACGTATGTATATATGTTTATCCTTCACTTCATTCTTTTTTTTCCTGAAGTTTCGATGTAAAGATTCCTCTACCAATACATTTAACTCCATTTATTAGAATAGCTTCCATTGAGTCTCTGCACCTATCCTTTTTTTCTGAACCTTTATTTGTTTTTAGAAAATAGTATTTGGCTCAGGATTGCCCATTTTTTTTCATTCCAGGGTTTCTCTGAATTTGAAAGTGATAACTTAGTTTCCATACTAAGGCTCAATCCAATTAAGTCCGTAGCATCTACCGATTTTGCCATATCCCCCTTTCTTTTTGTTTTGAGATTAGGATCTCGTTGTAATGTCATTTATTTTTGTTTTTCTTTCATTTATACTGGAACCATTGAATTTATTAGATACCGATTCCTATCTCGAAAATGTGTTTTCTCCTCTTTGATTTTCTTAACTATCTTCTATAGGCGACCTTTTTTTATCCAATCAAAAATAATTTTATCATTTTGGAATCCGCAATTCAATATAGATGGATCTATACCCCATCTATATATCCCTCTTTCTATCATTTTGCCATTCAATTTGGAATACTTGAACGATCGATTCTTGTTTTTTATCTTCACTTTTGCCTGAAAGTGAAGGAATGTCTCATTAATTATAACTAACCATTCCATTAAACAATTTTGAAATAAATATAGAATAAGAGATATATATGATATAGAATCAAATATAGAACTGTAATAAAAAAGATTTCAAATGCAAAAAAAAGAAATGAAAAAGAATATTTACCATTCAAATTGAAAATGAAAATAAAATGAATATTAACAATATTTGCAATCCCTATTTAATGATATTAGTATTAGAATTGTTATTAGAATTGTGATAAATCAAAATTCTAGATCGCTATAGTAATCCTTATGCTCTAGAATCTAGAATATTCAATATAATATTGAATAGTTAATAATTCCAATTCCAGTAGTTTAGGCAATTACTATGAATATAAGATTTCTGTGATGTGGGCCCGCTTAGCTCAGAGGTTAGAGCATCACATTTGTAATGCAATGGTCATTGGTTTGATTCCGATAGCCGGCTTTTCCCTATTTTTTTTTGTTTCCAAAGAAATGTTGTTATGTTGTTTTGAAGGGTGCACTAATCCCTTGAGTCCGGTACCAATGGGTATCACCCCCCAAACAACGTTCTCTTTCAGGCCTTTCAATCAATCAATATGACCTCGGAGAACCGCTTTTGCTAAAACTCGAACAGTTTCTTGAAAACTCGGTTCAGCTACTTATTTTTGCTATTGCGGGAATTGGTACTTTCATTCAGTAAGGGAATACAAGTCTTTCTGGGAGATTTTTGAATCTGCATCTTACTCTTCCCAACTCAAGCAAAGCGCCCCCACACCTCTTCTTATCTCACAAGCTCCGTTGCGATTTCAGCCTACTGCTTATCCCTCCTGCTCTACTACAACAACTGCAATAAAAAGCTCCTATTCAGGATCCCTCGACTTTTCAACAATATATTCAATATCATCAGACACCTCAGAGGAACTACAAAGTTTTAGTCCCTTATGACTACACCTCGACTATGTTTGATAAAGATTTTCCTCTTAAGGGGATACGCCAGGATAGACTACCCGCTCTTAGACGGGAATAGAAAGAGAAATCTAGTCTCTGACCCTATCTTTGGTATGTATATGCTTTTATCATCTCGGTGAGCCCAAACCCCTTATTCTCAAGTATTCCCGCTTTTGGTGGATAAAGTCCTCTTACCGCTGCTGGTGGGTAAGAACCTTTTCTTTCCTTCTTTACCTCGAACTCGCTCCGACTCATACTCTAGGGCTTGATTGACCCAACCACCTCTTTCGGGCGCTATTAAGCCTTGTTCTACTGGAACCTTTTATTTTAGGCGAGAAACCTCTCTTCTATTCGTTGGGGCCATGCCCAAACTCCCTACTCTCTGGGTCGATATAGATGTAATTGAGTAATGGGAAGAGATAGAGATTAAAGTTTTAATCTTTCCAACCCCCTACTCTTAAGTGGAAAAAAGAATATGCTTAACACATTTTACTTTTTTCCTAGCGCATCAGCAACTGTAGCAGCTCCTGTACCTACTGAAGCTCTATCTGCTACTGCTGCAAAAGTTTTTGTAGTTGTTCCTGCTAAACCAACAGCTGCTTCGCTGAATCAGTTACCCCCTAGCTCCAATCATTCCTAACGAAGCTCTTTCCCCTGGTCTTAAACCACCATCTTCCACTCCTAACGACTGGCGCTTAACCCCTTTCTAATAAAAAGACTCTTCTCTCTCCAAAAAGCATAACCTACATGGTACAGTCAAAGAGAGAGGTAAACTATAACCTATAACCCGAATCCCCTAAAAACCCATATTCTACCCGCATTCTACACTCCATCACTGGGTCTTAACCCTGAGGCTAAAGCCCTTACCTCTCTTACCGATTGGGCATTGCTTGTTTTCTATTCATATCATAGCATCGGGGAATCGTTACTTACTCTTACTGAGATAAGACTGCATCGATTTTTCATTCCTTACAAGGCGCCAAGGACTTTTTCTCTTCCGAATGCTGACGACCCGGAGCTAAAAAAGGTTTAGAATCCCCTTAAGTTGTCTCTAGAATTTAGCTCTCAGTCCTCTTTTGGGGAATTCATCCCTTTTTAGTCATTAGAAAGACTCTTAATTCCACTCCGAATCTCCACACAAAAAGAAGATTCGGCCTAAGGCTTTCACGATTCATATCCTTTAGCCTGCGCATTTATCACAACATTCATTCTTTTATACTCCACCTGGGGCTAAAGTACGTGAAGCCATTTCTGCCCAAGATTGAAAGTCAAAATGCAAAATGGGTAGATACCCCGGGAATTTGGGTATCAAGGCATTTTCCTTAATGGAAGGCTACTTCATGATGCAATTCAGTATCTCCATATAGCTGTAAAATAATGTTTTTTGAGAAAGTGCGGAGAAAAGTAGTAAATACTTTGAGTCTTCGAAGGGAAATAATTAGGAGCATAGCCTTTGAATCCAAAATTCCTCGCATGCTTGGTTGCAAAGGGCTATAGTCAGAGAGAAGGTGTGGACTTCAATTAAGTATTCTCTCCTATTGTGAAAGAAAGCTCTATTCGCGTCTTGCTTGCCATGGTTTCACTCTTTCGATCGGTGCGATAGGAAGAGGTAGTCAGAAACTCTTTCTCTGCTTTGAATAGAAAAAATTCTTTTACCCGGACCAGGTATTCAGTGTATGCTTTGATACGACCAGGAAAAAGAATATAAATCAAAATAGCAGTATTCAAGATAGCAGACAAAGTTCGATCCCTGAATTCCACTACGGGTGGGAAAAAAGTCATTGCTAGCTCTTTGAACGAAGACTTTTTTCTGTCTATTAGTTCACCTTTAGATCTTCGTATAGATCGTCGAGAAAATGCCTAACTATTGTTATGCCTTTGGATTCAAGATGATGGTATATTGGAACCTCGTTTCATCAAATGACTCTGCCTGCTGCTTCATTATTGATTTTCCCCCATAGATTGTTGGACGTGATTTTGGGTCTTTTCTTTTTTAGGTTTTCCCCTCTCTACCTAGGATGCATTTACTAGCTAAGCTCACAGGCTAGGGGCCTATCCAAGGAAAGATCCTGCTTTGGTGTAATCAATAGCTTATGATTCTCATTTTACTCAGCGTTAGAGAATATAGAGTTCCAGTCTTTCTATTTATATCCCGCCAGTCATAATCAAAGACTTTTTCCCTTTTATTCCTTTGCAAACCAGTAACAAAGTGCTTGGTATTGTTGTAGAATATACGTAGAAGGACCTACTATAATGGATTCTCCTTCTGAAGTCAGAGTATCATGATCTTTTCCTCACCTTGTCCCGCTATTCTGCTTTCTTTTCTCTATGTGGTATGTTGTGTCTTCATTCCTCGTATCTGTATTAGTAGTCCCCGGTAATAGGAGTCTTTCCCCAAGGAAGGAAGCCTTTTAAATCTCCTTCAAGCAAGTAAAAACTAGCAGTCGTAGGGTAAGCCTTTTTGTTAGCCGTTGAGCAAGTGAGTTCTTTTTTAGCCAGTTCAAAAAAAAAGTGCCATTCCATCTGCCTTCGAGCTCAGCTAATCCCCAGCCCCTTCTATTGCAGTTGTAGTAAAAGGGAAATCCATTAGATCAGGAAAGCAAGATGCATTTTCCTAAGAAGAGAATCAAGCGACTTCTGGACTTTATGTGGCTAGCCCTCTATCGATTGTGAGCTCCCAGACATGGGGAGTTCTTTTTCTCCAGTTTGAGATCCAGCTAGATAGTTTGAAAGTGTTTAATTTACAGAGGGCAATCTAGTAGCAGTACCGGTCCTGATGGTGATCTCTTTTTTGGGGTCCAGGCTGGTACTTTTCCCATCCTGTGATCAAGGCTGTGATAAAAGCCTATTTTGTAAAGCCAGTTAAAGGCCAGCAAATGAAATCTCTGAGTCTAAGGAATTTTTTTTTACTTTACACCGGTGTGAGAACCTCCTTTTCTTTTCCTTCCTTGTGCGAACGACTGGACTCAATTTTCTAAAACCAGTAAAGATATTTACAATTCACTTCTCAATGTCGTGCCAGCTGAGTGAATAGTTTACAGAAAAGAAATACAAGTATAATAATTTCATTCAAGAGTCCGAAAGTTTCTAATGTTTTATTCTTATCGGTTAGCTGTCAGTTCTATTCCTGCCAACTCCTTATTTCCTTTTAGCAGTAACGGGGAATTATGAACTGTGACTGATTCACCTAAGGCCATAGCTAATATGATCTTTCTTATCTGACGCTATTCCTGTGTAAGCGATCCTTGTATGGTCTAACGTCTTGGTGCTTTGGAGAATAGATTCATTTCACCGATGCTTCAATCACTTCTCGCCCGGGACTTCTTCCTTGAGATCTATCTCTGGAGAAGCTTACCTATCTTATAGTTATGACACTGGCAACTCAAAAGCCTTCGCCTACAGCTTCTACTTCCATAACTATAATGGGGTTATCCTAATCACCACCTCCCTTCCTGTCTATCTTCTTCGGTAAGGTAGTTCTAGATCTTTCTTTGAAAAGAAAAGATGGTTCCATGGATCGGGTTTCTTTCAGGTATTAAAGCACTAAGAAACTCTTTTAGCATACCTTTTTGAATCATTTTAGGTAAAGCATTCCCGAAGTTTAGAGATTGGAAACAAGGCATAGGCAGGAATAGAAATTTTATATGATAATCCCAAGGGCCGGTTGAAAGCAAAAACACTCCCAGAAGAGGAAAAGAACCACTCTATCAAGTTCTCAGTCAAGTACAGTAGAAACTGAAGTCTCTGCCTTTCACTCTGACTTTCCATTCATTGTTTACTCTTCTTTGCGCTGCGGCGGGAGAGGTAATTGATAAAGAGTTTCAACCATTATTTCGGATGAATAGGAGTGTGCTGGTTCTTTGCCCAATTAAACTTTCAGCTGGGCTAAAGGACTAAACCCCACATCGTCTTCCTACTGCCAAGTCAAAGCTAAGACCTCTTATGCGAAGCTGGAATCTAGTTCCAGCGGAAGACTCCACTGGGCGGGGACTTTTCCCGGGGAATATTTTCAAAGAGAGGATTCTTGGCTTTCCTCAGGAATAAAGTAGAGTTTCAATAATTGCTTTTAGGTAAGCAGGGAAGGAAGACCTTACTCTGACTATGCCGAAAATCAAAGGAGTAGCTAAGGAAAGTTGCTTCGATGAAAGAAGAAACTTCATTGCTTGTTCTTCACTCTTCTTTCCCTATCTTTATGCTTGAATATTCCACTTTTTCTTCTGCCTTAGATTAATACCTTTCTTTAAGTATACACCTTCCTTATCCTTATAGGAGTCCTGATATGGTCAATTTCCTTTCAAAGCTGAATTTAAGTCTAGTCGACCCTTGAGTGATGCAAGCTTGATAAAGACGCAAAGTTCCACTCTTTAACCTTCTTTCTTTAGGTTCGATGAAGAGAGAGGATGGACTGAGCCCGCTAGTGCTAAAGCGCCCTTTCTTTTCTTGCTGGACTCTACCTATCTTGGTCTGATTCCTTCAACCAGGTTGAATGAAGAAGAGTTAGTTTGATGAAGAAGAGGGGAAAGCAAACTCCTGGTAGTCCTTTCCTTATGGTTTCCATTTAGGAGCTAGTATTCATTCACAAATGCATACGCTATACTTAAGAGACTGGCCGAGGGTGGATGTAATTCAGCTCGACGGAGAGTAATTCTGCTACTTTCTCCTTAACACTCAAAGTCTGCCCCCTCTTCATCTTCCGAGTCATGCCCAGATTGAGTACTTTACCCTTTAGATCTATCCAAAGCAAAAGAGTTCAGCTGTCTAAGATGACTAATAGAAGCTCAATCGAACATACTTTGCCTAATAGACTAGAATGGGGTTAGCCAAAATAGGCGAAAGAGATCAATGGACAGTAGATATTAGATAAGAAATATGCTTTGCAGGCTTACTCTATCATCTAAGTGCCCACCCAGCCTGTTTAGTTTCAGCCAAGAAAGCTGCATCAAATTTTTGATAAAGTTTGATCTTTCTCTTCCCACTAAGGACAATCCACAGCTGCTGAGGAGATTGGACTTGACTTACTTTCTACTTTCTCTGAGATTGTATGATATGCGTGATAAGGAAATTACCAAGAGATGAAGAGTAACCAACCCCAACCGAAAGAGAAAACTAGCGAAACCACTTTCCCGAGGGATAAGAGAACATTGTCTGAGCCCTTAGATATGTTATTTGATGATAGAGATTTTGAACGAACCAAAACCAACAACTCTATGTATATTATATATATATATTATGTATATGTAGAAAAGAGAGTTCCATGACTTTCGGGCTTAGCTCTTTTTCGGTGCAGATGAATAAATCGGTTTGGTCTTGATGCTCCGGGGAAAGAAGTTGAATTTGTTAAAGAAGAAGATTCCCGCTAGAGAGAATTTTTTTTTATTGTGTTCCCGGCTCTCGGCTCTTTCTTTCCTTTTATCCTGTGCCTGGGGAATATATGAATGTTTTTTACTATGATTTTTGGGTGGGAAGAAAGTGATTGCCAGATCTTTGAAGAAATAGTCTACTAGAATAAGTTGTTTGAGAATAGGTTGTTCAAGCATATCCTTCTCTCTAATAAGATAAACTAGTTAACTACCTGTCCTCCAAGAAGCATCATCTCTTGGGCACTTTATTTCCTTTTTTTTCCAAGTTATACTCATTTCGTATGATGATGGATTGGGGCCCCTCAGTAATGAAAGGGGTCGTAACTCATCACATTACTGGGTAGATCAGTAAAGGTGCTTCTCGAGGCCAGTAGTACTCCAACGATGGCGATTCTAACCCCTTTCCTGGTAGTAAAGAGAGAGATCTGCATAAGAAAGCCGCGCTGGTGGGGAATACCCACTGACATAACTCGAAACTACTAACTATAGCCCAATACTGTGAAGCTCGCCTACCCGGGTCAATTATGGTCGCCCCCTACTACTAGTGGGTGCCTCCGGTTCGAGACAGGACTTTTGAAGAAAAAGAAACTCCTCCGCAAAGGGTGGAGAGAATTGAGTTGGTCATTGCTTCGGGTCATCGAGAAACTTTGTTAGAGTGGAAAAACATAGAAAGACTGCTGCCTCACTCCCAACCGTATCTCATGTAATGTTAGCGTGAATTGTCACCGAACACTAACCTGCCTTCATCCTAATAGAATTCCCCTCCATTTTCACACCAACTGTAAAGCTGCCTTAGTTACATCAAGGGTACACCATCACCATACCAACTCCTTTTGCCAGTTCCCCTTCTTCCTCTTGTACGACCCCAACTTCAAAAAGGCATTTTCGAGGTAATGGAGACTAGGAAAGAGGGAAGCTTCAGTCATCCTTAAGGCATGGAATCATCATTCTCCTTAGCTTTTTTCGTTGAGGTAAGGTATAATGCAAGGCCTGCAAGTTCGTTCCTTGAAGTATTTTCCTCTTAGTTTAAACTCTTGGATGATATAATCCATCTAATCAAAAGGAAAGAAGGATAGACAGTCCAGCAAGTGTATAAGGATGAAGTGAAGATGAAGTAAGGATGGCTTAGGCACCTTTGAAATTATGAAATCCTCTTCTAGGCATGTTCCCGATACTATACTAGTGAAAGAAGTTCCTTGCCTTTTGTTTTGCTAGTGGACTGGTGCAGACTTCCTTCTTTATGCTCATAGGCTTAACCAACCTAGAGCACGGTGTGCTTGTATACCAGTAGGCTATTACAATGCACCAGATACCTTCGTCCATAAGACTTTAGGTGAAATGACGCAACTACTATATGGCTACTTACGTATTGATACGTGAATACGATGGGATATGACTGCCCGTAATGGCTTTCCATTTGTATGTAGTTGGATCGATACTTCGCTCATCCATGCTCGTTGGAAACCTTGACTCTTCAATATATTAGATTCATCAATACTTAAGAAAAGTGGTACTTTCTCTTTACCTTACCATATTTTCTCAGCGGATCATCCACATAGTCCGAAGTAAGGTTAGTGATGGGAACTTAGCTATCTTTTGGTAAGGTTTTTCGGGGTTGGTTCCTCTACTAGAATAGGTCCTGAACGCCTCACTTATCTTACTTTCGGTGCTTATCTTCAATTAGAAGATGGTCACCTGCCCTAAGCAAGATCGGTTCAGCAGGCCAATTCACACATTTTCCGCAGAGTACCAGCGTCAGTCCTATGAGCTAAATTTCCATTTGACGGCAAAAAAAGAGAAATCAGCCCTGTGAAAGTCACATCTTTGACTAATATACACGGGCTTCTGAGAGGATTTTTTAATCAAGCCAAGAGAAATTAATTTAGCAGTCCATACCAGGTAGATTTAGGAGTGACTGGCAGTGAATGCTCAGTAGCAAAGGTGCGAAGTAGACTCGACTTAACTTCACTTGAGTTTGGTTTCCCCTGTAAATAATGGAATAAGCTTTTCTTCCTCTTAGAGACTATGAGCTCATAAAGAGCTGGAATGAACTTGGTTACCTGGGACTAAGAAGGGATAGTATTTGATTAGCATGCTTTCTGCCTATCCTTTCCTTACTCTGTCGATGGTATGCCTGAGATGACAGTCTTTCTCTTTGGATTGTACTCGAGATCCGATGTTCAAAAGACAACCAATCCTTTTCTAGTAACCATTCTGAGTGGGAGTTCGGATCTATGTTCAAAGGAGGGGGTCTATTAGCAGAGCATCAATAATCGGGTTGTGGATGTTTGTAATCAGAGTTAACCAGACTCTGATTACAACTACCCTCTTGGCCATCCTCCCATTTTTGGGATTTTACCAAGAGGGACTACGTGCTTAGATGCACCTAAATTCTGATGTCCTGCGTCCTTTCACCAGCGATGGTAAGTCAACCGGTGCCATTAAGAAATCGTTCCCTGAGAACCCACCCAGTATCCATCTATCAAATGGAACGGAGGTACCAGGATCTAACAACCACCTTGGTGTGGTCGGTATATCCCACCCTTCTCCCATGTCATAACATTTCCAGATCAAACCAAACAACACTAAATCATAGTCAACGTTTGATCTTTTCCAGGATCTGCTACACATAGGAACTTCCATCAATTGATCAATGGTTAATTCTACTAATAAAGCGACAATATAGTACCACCAGACCTATTTCGGCCATTGTTTTACCCAATTGAGTAAAATAGTACGTTCAAGGATTTCTCGTTCACCATCAAACACCAACTCTTCTGGGAAGAGCCCTATCTCTTTAGGTTTTAAATCTGTCCGAAGATAATCCACTAAATTTCCCTTCAGATAAGGATTGAGGTTTCCAAACCTTCTAATCCAATATTTTAAAGGTAGAGAATGTGACCTGCCTGGCTTTCAAGCAGCAGCCTTCAATCTTTCCCATCATTTTGACTGGGTAGAATAAAGACGTGAATGAACCCTATATCCTACTCCTCCCAACCTTTGTAAAATGGAAATATTTATTGAATACTTGGTTTAGAGATTGCAAAGACCAAGAGTTGTCCTACAAGAAAGTAATGACCGAAGAGATATGGGAGATAAATCCACTTGCATGGACTTAGTCCAATACCTCTTGGCTAACTCGATGGTACGATTATAAAAAATTATCGATTTTGATTCTGAAATGGTAACACCAAGACTATCCAATAACTTCCTGTACTGCTCCACCACCTTTATGTCGGTGATCAAGATATCACCACCTAATAAAGCGTAATCAGTAAAAGGAGTTGTCCTTGTTGGGTATGCATATTTTGCAGCCAACCACACTATATAGCGGTGTGACAATGAAAAGAGAGACCAGGATCCGTAGTAACCAAGAGGCTTTCCAGTAAGAAAGGCTATCTCAGATATTTTCTTAACAATCGGTTTATCCAATAAGAAAGTGTTAAGACCCAGAGAACTGTTGACTATTGAAGATGCGAGAGTACTCCCACACATACAAGACATAAGGGAATATATCACACTCAATGGCCAACGGTCTGTTGCAGATTGAAAATCGAAAGAAAAGCAAAATAAACTTTTCTTCTTCTTTAAAATATGTAATGGACGTTCCTGGTCGCAGGTTCCATCAGTTGGAATTCTGGATAGAACCTTCATAGCCTATTTATGAACAGGAAACATGAGTCTTTGCTTGATATAATTACAAATTTCAAAGATCCGTCTCTTACCACCTCCCTCAATCACCTAAGCTAACCTACCTATTACCAATGGAACCCCGGTGTAGGCCCCTAAAAGAGAACTAAAGTAAGGACCTACATATTTTTCAAAATATTCAAGGGAGTCCATGGTAAACCGAGTATTATTGGAATCAAAAGGGTAATATACCATTTTTGACCATAATATACCAGGTGAAAAGAACCCATCTGGAATTAAATGAATTTTATTTATATTCCAGATAAATGCCACCAATTCATACTTAATATTAACAAAAATATTATTGTCTTTAGCATATTTTCTGGCTACCTTATCAACGTTATCGTCCACTTTTAATCCAAAACTACGGACGAAAGTGTCTAATAAGGGGGTACTTTTCCAAGTAGGTTCCCAAGACATTCCTAATTCCAAGGGAATGTCTTTCAGGAATGGTAAATAAATCGGTTGGAGTTCCTTGAACGAAATTTTCATTTCATCTAGGACTCCTAGGACACAACAAATATCAGGGTGTGGAGTGGCTATCGAAGAGAAGGTTTCTTTTATAACCTTTTTGGAAACTAAAATCAACTTAGCCAAACCAAACCAAGATAGGTATATCCTTACCAATCTATCACCGTGATCAGACTTTTCTCGTATACATTTTTGTAACACAACAGGTATGATCCGAGGGATACCACACCTGGTCGGGGATATTGGAACGGATAAGGAATCACCTTTTTGGTAATTTCCGCATAATAAAGCTGCAGGGAGACTGCACACTATTTCAAATACAAAGCAGTGAATAGAAAACCCGATCACCATTTCAAGGTCCAAACTTTTCGAACAAAATCGCATCCCACAAGGGCGATCTCTTTGGACATGGACGCAGTGGCAAATAAAGGAACCCGAAAGAGGAGTCCATTTAATATAAGGGCCTGTTCAAATAGACCCCGCCAAGTGAACTTGGGTGACCTTTCGATCGCACTAAAAAAATAGAATTATTAATCATAATTTCTTATTTATAATAAGTGAAATCTATTAGTCGTTCCGAGTATTTCTACTCTCCCTATCGGACCAAACAAGTCGGTCTCGAGAGAAGGCGCCTGGGTTACAACCAGGGGTTTATTCTCACTTAATCTCGAGCACCCTAGGGTATAAGAGAAAGAGTTCGAATAAACTAGAGATTGTAATAAGATATTAGTGTTACAACACTAATACTACAGATCAAAATAGCTATCTTATTATTCTTTAGACAGTTAGATTGATCCGTAATATTAACATAGTAACACCTACCCTTATTAATGCTCTATTCAACATCCTTAGAATAACCAAGAAAGAATATATGACTACGTGCTAGGAATATCCTAATAAGAAAGTTGGAAAACTTTCTAACTGGAGTTGTGTAACTCCAGATGATGCAAAAAAAAGCCCTTCCTCGGATTCGAACCGATGACTTTCTTAGCCTATTTCTAAAGGGCGAACTGATCAACTTGCATGTGTTAAGCATATGACTGAAGTATCATGATTATACCTTTTTATCACTTTTTTGACTCGCTAGAAACTTCAACCCCCTTCTCTTACTTCGATGGAGAAATAAGTAAGCAAGACTTTCTACCCTGCTTTTCTTTTCTGAAAAAATAGAGAATTATATTGAATTTTTCCTTCAACCAAGACTTTCTGTTCCAAAATCGAGAAAGTTCACTCTGAAAAATAAGCCTTTTCTTACTATAAAATATCTTCGCCATGGATGATAGAATTCCTCCTTGAAGCGAAGGTAGGAGCAAAGCCTATTGATTCACCAATTTACTAACCTACTTGTTGGCTACCCGCACTCTGTAACCAGAATAGGGCTTTGGACTTAAAACCACCCACTTTTAGAAGTCTGGAAGACGGCGCCTAAACTAGTCGAACTTGCTTGAATTGATAGGCTTACCAGACTTCTCTGTTTATTCAATTTATTTTGTTGCAGACTCTTCCCCACGCCTATTTCTTCCCCCAGCCCTGTAGTGGATCTTTCCCCCCTCCCTAGGCCTATTGAGATCTTTCCCTGTGCATGTAAATTTGGGCTCAGGAGGGGAATACCCGGTTCATCGGAACTTCAACTAGAAGAGGTAGGCTCGGGTTCCTGGTATAGGTATAAGAAATCCAGTAGAGCTAAATAGAGGTAGATTATACTTCTATGCATACTGAGCTGAGGTACTCCCCGCATGGATAAACTATCTTTGCCATACTTTCTTGATAGGTGAGACTTCCACGAAAGAAAGCACGGATAAGAATAATGATCAGTATGCAAGGACCGAGGAGAAAAGTAACTCGACTAAAAGGAGAGAAGTATTCAGCCACTTGACTGGTTGGAGAGGGATAATGTAGTGTATTTCTCGAATGAAATGAGTTCCTTGTGATGCGTTGAATCTTCAATAAACTTCCATCAGTACTTCAGATTGATCTTGAGGAAGAACGTCTCATGGATCTCTCCTTGATTGTTAGAGAACCTTGGAGAATACTATGTATTTGATCACTTTTTGTGATCGATTTTAGCACTAGCATGGTTCGCTTCGGCCGTGTCATTAGCATCAATGATGATCTTTTCATCTCTCACCAATGTCATAATCTTTTCCTTTAAGAGGAAGCATCTTGTTGTAGGGTGACTGACGATGCGGTGATATTTGCAATACTTGGGATCATCAAATTTGTTGTCTTTATCAGGTCGCTTTGACTCTGGAAGGTCAACAACTTTCTTGGCCAGCAACTCGCTGAGATTCACGGGGATGTCAGAATTAGGGAAAGGATAGGCCTTCGCTTCTAACTCCTTCAAAGTTGGCTGGCTTTTCTCTTCTCTCGGCCGTGGACTTGGAGATTTTTCTTTCAAATTTTGCTTAGTGGGGGCCTTTACAGAAGTTGCTCCCACCGCCATGGATTCTTTAGTTTGGTATTTTGACGGTTGATTGAATTCTTTAGCTTCCTTCCTCGGATCAAAAATAGGTGAAGTCTTTTCGTGGCTTGCAATACTCAACCCCATGTCATGAGCTCGTGTAGCCAATTCTTCGAAAGTGCGAGGCTTGATTCCTTGGAGGATATACATAAAACCCCAATGCATTCCTTGGGTGCACATCTCAACGGCAGAAGTTTCTGAGAGGCGATCTTTGCAATCTAAACTTAATGCTCGCCACCGATGGATGAAGTCCACTACTAGTTTATCTTTCCTTTGCTTGGTGTTCGTTAACTCCATTATACTCACTGTACGATGAGTGCTGTAAAAATGGTTAAGGAATTCACCTTCAAGTTGCTCCCAACTATCGATTGACTTAGGCTCTAATTTTTTTTTTTATTTTCATATTGACTAAGAATGAGAGGTGTTAAGCTTTTTATCATCCTGGCGTCGAGCTATTTTTCTGTAGGACCTCCCCTACAGTGTCGTCACCGCAGTAAAGTTTAACCACTTAGTTCGGAATGGATTGGTGTGGTTCCTCTACGCCTAGGACACCAGAATTTCGAACCATGAACGAAGAAAGGCATGAGAGAAAAACATATTGGCTAGTGATTGTGAGGCCCCAATTCTTGACTGGAGGGGACACCAAAGGCCTCTACCCTTCCATCCCTTGGATAGATAGAGAGGGGGGGCAGAGGTTTTGTTTTTTTTATGTTGTCAAAGATTTGAACAATGAAAATAGATGGCGAGTGCCTGATCAAATTGATCAGGTCATGTACGAAAAAGGTTCAAGTCTACCAGTCTGTTCGGATGCCTCAGCTGCACACATCACTGCACTTTCACTTGACACCTATCGTAATGATAAATGGCTCATCTCGCCGTGAACTTCTCTTGAATTCTCAAAAAAACTTCTGTCTCTCCATCCCTGCAGGGGCAGAGAACCTGTCGCTGTCTCGGCTGTGCTACCGAAAGCTCTGGGGAAGTCAAAATAGGATATCACTCATCTTGGGGTGGGCTTACTACTTAGATGCTTTCAGCAGTTATCCTCTCCGCACTTGGCTACCCAGCATTTACTGTGGGCACGATAACTGCTACACCAGAGGTGCGTCCTTCCTGGTCCTCTCGTACTAAGAAAAGGTCCTCTCAATGCTCTAACACCCACACCAGATATGGACCGAACTGTCTCACGACTTTCTGAACTCAGCTCACGTACCGCTTTAATGGGCGAATAACCTAACCCTTGGAACATACTACAGCCCCAGGTGGCGAAGATCCGACATCGAGGTGCCAAACCTTCCCATCGATGTGAGCTCTTAGGGAAGGTTATCCTGTTATCCCTAGAGTAACTTTCCTCCGTTGAGCGATGGCCCTTCCACTCGGCACCGTCGGATCACTAAGGCCGACTTTTGTCCCTGCTCGACGGGTGGGTCTTGCAGTCAAACTCCCTTCTACCTTTTCACTCAAGGCCAATCTCTGTCCGTCCAGAGAAAACCTTTGCACGCCCCCGTTACCTTTTATGAGGCCTACGCCCCATAGAAACTGTCTACCTGAGACTGTCCCTTGGCCCGTAGGTCCTGACACAAGGTTAGAATTCTATCCCTTCTAGAGTGGTATCTCACTGATGGCTTGGGTCCCTCCGAAAAGAGGCCTTCTTCGACTTCCACCTAAGCTATATAAGAAAGGACCAAAGCCAATCCCAGAGAACAGTAAAGCTTCATAGGGTCTTTCTATCCAGGTGTAGGTAGTCGCATCTTCACAAACATGTCTATTTCATCGAACCTCTCTCATAGACAGTTCCCAAATCGTTACAACTTTTGTGCGGGTCGAAACTTACCTGACAAGTAATTCCATTAATAATTGGCCATTTTGATCCTTTGGAACAACTCGATGAATTTAGTAGATCGTTTTAGGAGGCCCTAATGACTATAGATCGAACCTATCCAATTTTTACAGTATGATGGTTGGCTGTTCACGGCCTAGATATATCTACCGCCTTTTTTTGGGGATCAATATCAGTAGTTCATCCAACGATAAAGAACATCCGAATTATAGAGCTATGACACAATCAAACCCTAATGAACAAAATGTTGAATTTCATAGTACCAGTCTCTACTGGGGGTTATTACTTATTTTTGTACTTGCTTTTTTATTTTCCAATTATTTCCTCAATTAACAAAATGAAATAGAATAAATAAGATTCTCTTAGGTCGTTCGGAAGGATCTCATAATTCAATTATCCAAGGGTGTTTATGTCTCTTGCATGACCACTTGATGAAAGCTGAAAGAAAGTGAGGTAAACGACCGATACTACTGGAAGGACTCCTCTTTGGATAATAGGTACTGTAACTGGTATTCTTGTAATCAGTTTAATAGGTATTTTCTTTTTTATTTAGGATCTTTCTTATTTACCTTTAAGTCATTCTATTCCCCATTTTGACTTTCTTTTGGAATCGTCTTCTTTTAAATAAGATCTTCTCCCTTATTCTTCCCTCTTCCTATGATCTTGACCTGCTAAGTGATTTCCGAAAGCTCCAACTATGACTAAAAATCTCCCAATAGGCCATGTAGCATCTTAAGCTTATATTATAATAAAGTAAGTAGGAAGGAGTGAAAGCTACTCGACCAGATGGGAGAGGCGACTAAAGGAAGCTGGTTTACCTTTTCTCCTCCCTTACAACATAGGTTGTTCAAATCCCAGATGAAAATATTCCAAAATGGAATTGGAAATCTTTATTGGACCATGATAGCCAGCTAAAACTTAATGGGGTTGAAGTATATTCTTGGAATCACTAAGGAAGTAGGAAAGGATCCAGGGTTGCCTGAGGCCCTGAGAGCCAGGGTGCTTGCTCTTGAAGATGAAGTAAACATGGTCATGGGCCAATATCTCAGAGATGTTGAAGGTATAAATGAATACTTTACCCTAATTAGTTGGGGATTGGTGGGAGCTTAGTAGTTGCTTAGTCGTTCAAAAGTCATACTGTCATAAGCCCGATACTATTTTATTTACTCTCTCAAAGGAAGGGCTGGTTAATTTTGCTATAGGGGCCATCTCCAGTCATCTCTTACCTATGGTTTAGGAAAGGGATTAACCGGAATGATTGCAATGAGACACATCAACACCACTACTTAGAGGTAGAAAGGGGGTCAGTCGAAGGATGTCAGAGCAATCACGCCTTGCTCCCTCTTGACATCTATTGGGAGGGAACCTCCTTTTAGAGTGTGATTCGTCGTTTCCAATGCGGTTAATTGCTATTAGGATTTTTAGGAAAGTTCCTCTCTGCCTATGCAGTTAGCTCGACTCCAGGTATAGCTCTTAATGGGCATGTAGCCATAGGCGGGAACTCTACTTTTTATCTTATTCTTTAGTCAGGCTAGTAATCCCATCCAAATAAGTAATCGTAATTACTACAAGCAACCTATTTCATACCCTTTTCATCGTACTTCCTCTTCTCCTTCTCTTCTTTCTCTCCCTGCAGAGATTATTGGAGTTCCATTTCCAAGATATAGTGTAATTCCCTTTCTTATCCCTTCTAGTTTAAGCCTTCCTTCCTATGTAACCAAGTCCTCCTATGAACCTATCCCCGCCTAAAGGATAGGAAAGATTACTACTAAAAAGTAAAGGTTGTCTTCAAGTAAGCTCTTAGCTTTCATCGTGAGTGAGAGAGGAATTGATGCAAGAGAATGCCCTGCTAGTCTTTACTTACACAGAAGAATACGATGGATAGAATGGGATTTCAATGCAAAATAGCCTATATAAGAGAAAGAGTTTCTCACTTGACTTCAAGCTAGGGAAGGCTAGTTCAAGAACTAGAAAGATCTCACTTTTGTTTACTCAGATGCCTCTTTCTTATCGAAGACTCTGGCAGTTGGAACTCCATTGGCAGTGATTCTTACCACTGCAACCTAGGCACTCAGTCCTTGGAGCTGATCTGTCAGTCGACCGTTACCACAAACCTCTACTTTGAAGTGAAGCGACTTCGTTTATTCCCGAGTTGATAATTGCCATAGGATGGAACCCAGTAATGGCACATCAGCTTATTGATTCCTTAATAAGCATTCATTCCTGTACTTTACAAGTTACAAGTTATCCCCATATGGAGTCCACCCAAGGGAGAAATCCAATCTAATGGGTCACTAGGACTGAGCTTGACATCAAAGATAGAGAAAAGTTTATAAGCGAAAAAAAGGAAAATTGCCTGGGAAAACAATCCCAAGGGAAGATTCTCGCTAGTGCTTTGCCCCACCACTGAACATTTCATTGATATGGTCAATAAACATCCTTAAAGTAGTTCTAAATAACCGAGGAGGCCCCGTCGCAGCACCTTTCTCGCTTGAAGGATCTATGAAAAGAACATCCCACTACGAAGTTCTATCCTATTAATAAAGTATAGATAAATAATATAGTCCAAGTCTAACTTTTAAAGCATACGCATTGAAAAAAACCTTTGGCTTTGGACTTTTTTCTTTGATATATCTTTCCTCTCAAAATAGGTTTTACCTAACCCACTATGTCCTTTGTTTAATACCCATTTTCAGGAGCGGGAATCGTCGAATTGAAAACCCTTTCTTCTTCCCTCGCCACTTGTTTTGATGACCCTATCCACCTTCATTGTGGAATACCAGAAAAAGAGATGAATTAGCGGATCATAGGGCTAAGTCAAAGCATGATTGAACCTTCTTCGTCGGAGACTGAGTTAATATACAATCCCACTTTGGAAACTTCCCTTCAGGATAGGTAGGATATGGTGCCACAAATTGTAGTCTACTCGGCATGCGTTGATTCTTTCCTGGAGAAGCCTAGATCACTAGTTTTGGACTATCGAGAAACCCCCCTCTGCCCGCATCCCTGGAACTTGCTTTACTTTTTTATTTTAAATACCCTGCCTGCTTCACACCTTCTATGATAGGGGAAATACTTCCATACAAGTACTAATTTGATTAGCATAAATGAGCCTCTTCTGATCCCTTAAGATTTTACATATCAGCTTTAGAAGATTCAATTGGATCATTCTTGGCACATAAGAATGAGGAAGAAAAAGTAAAGTGTGCTCTGGAACTCCAACACTTGGGTTGAACAAAAAGGCTCAATCTTTCACTATTCAGGAGTAAGGGAAAGCAAATGTGATCGTCACAAGATGCCCTAGAATTCCATTCTTTAGGAAAGGAGGACCTACTGAATAAGTCTCCAATCAATCTCCAGCGGGTGAGAAAATAGATTTGCCTCTTTCATTTAGTGTTCATTGTCGAATCAGACGCTTAACCCCCGCCCAACTATGGGGGAAGTCACACTTTAACTTCCTGCCTTGACCTAGGCCTCACATCGATCGTTCTGTCCACTGAACTCATCAATCAACCTTAACCTTGACTCTCACTCCGTACTCCAACTCTATCTATTAATGAAGACGCTTTATCTAATAAAGCAGGAAGAAGACTAGGAAAGCAATCGAACAGACAAGGCTCTGTAAGAGATGATCTAACTGGAGTATGCCTGGAATGACGAACGAGGAGTATGAAAAGAGAGTTTTGAAGGTCAGATCGGGTTGGCTGGTAAAGCTTGTGTTCCAGGTGAATAAAGACTACAAACTAGTACTGCTAACAAGAAGCTAACAATGTGAGGCTGCTAAAGAAGAGCTTGTTCTGGTTCCGGATACGAGAATAAGAAGAATGGTAGTACAAGAGGACAAGCAGGAGAAGAGGCGAGTACAGTTTCACTTCAGTTTCACTTGCTTGGTAACCTCTTTCCCGGTCAGAGATAGGAAAGAATCCAAAGCTTGCAAGGATGTTAGGGTTCGAACACTGTTAGGACAGATAAATTGGAAAGCTAGGATGAAATATCCTACCTTGAATACAGAATCAATTACCAGATGAACTGGATGGCCCACTTGTACGTAATAGAATCGAAATCAAGGTAAATTCCCCTGATGGGAGTGAACATAGGGATTCCCCAATGAACGAATGCAATACATGGATGGCTGGAGGATGTAGTACTGGATGGATTTACCTACGACATTTCCTACTCCTACTTTTCATACAAACAGAATGGGCATCCTGGAAAACTTGGAATGATTACAGAATGCTTACCGTCTTCGATTCGGTTTATTCTAAGTGGTCCATTGGGTAAGCAGCGGAGGGAAGAGGTTTATACCCATTGCCGTAGCTAAAAGGATTCCTTTTCTTACTTGATCGATACTGAGAGTTAGGGCATCAGAGGTCATAGGAATCCTATCCCTAACGAGCTAGATGTGGAACAAGCGCTCTTAGCCTTTTTCTTGAGAGTAGGACTTGTGAAGTCAAAGACTTCAACCTGCTGCTTGACTGCTCGACTTGGCTATTGAAGAAGCTCTTTGCCTTTAGGCACTAGGAGTAGGCAAAAAAAGATGGGCTTTCCTCTAATTGGAACGATTGAAATAGATGGCTAGGAAGGTACATAGTGACTCGACTCTAAAGGAGAAGAAGGAGGACATTGGATGAGGTTAATTCGTTCCTCAACTTCTTGAATTTAATTCTCTCGGGAATTTGGGTTGCAACCAAAAATAAAACTTGGTAGCACTATAATCAGCTGTGATTCCTCTTGTTGAAAAGAAAGATGCATCTCTTTTTTCTTCAAAAGCTACCGTGCATTGTTTTTAAGATAGGTATACTTGGGCCTTCACTGACCATGTGAGGACTTTTTAGGAAAAAGATGTCCGGCCTACAAAAAGAACTAAAGACTATCTGATGAAAAGCTTTCTCATTGTCAAAATAGCTAATGAAAGAAAGAGATCAGAAGTATGACCTTTTCAGGAAGAATATAAATAAAGCAAAATTTTGACCAGGTACGTATCGAAGGAGCAAATGAGGAGGTAGAAATAGCATTAGCAGGAGCAGTAGGAAGCAAACAAAAGTGAGCTTGTTCTCGAATCAGCGCACTAGGAATCGAAGATTGAAGATGATTTTCGACAAGCACACATTCATACGCAGTTAGCAGGATAAAGCGAGAAAGATATTAAATGAGTTTAAAGAGCATTTATCTAAGTTAAGCCCAGTTAATTCTACTATCTTCAGGAGCTAAGCCTGGCCTCTTACAAGTCTCAATTGAGGCAGAAAAAAGATGGATTCTTAACCCGATGGGGGATCTTGCTACATAGATTCATATACCCTTGTGGTTCTTACCACAAGTCTGGAAAAGAGGATTGGTTCGGGAACTGCTAACACTGCCCTGAGACTTAGAGCCTAGTGCCCTATCTTTGTTACCATCCCTGAACTTAGGAACTGGAGCACTGGCTGAGGAAGGAGCTGTAATGGATGACTTTGGGCGAAACTGAGAACGACTTCCACCCTCTGACTTAGGCTGAGCAAAGTTGAAACTACCTGTCCTTTCTCTCTTATTATGCTTCTCTCTCATCTTAATCTTCTTCTCTTCTATCTGTAGAGCATGGATCATAATCCTAGATATGTCCATATCCTTAATCAACATTGCAGATCTGCACTCATTGACCACACTATCATTCACCCTAGAAACAAACTTACTCATCTTAGTCCTGTTGTCTGCCACTACATGAGGAACATATCTAGATAATTGAGTAAACTTAAGAGAATACACTTTCACTGTTATGTTGCCCTGTCTGAGGTTGATAAACTCTAACACCTTATCTTCTCTAAGCTCTAGGGGAAAGAATCTATCTAGAAATGCAGTGGCAAACTTCTCCCACACAATAGGCCTTATATCTATGGCCCTCTCTACCTTCTATTTCTTGAACCATGTGTGATCCATATCCTACAACTGATATGCAGCTAGATCAGCACTCTCACAAGTAGTAACCCTCATAATATCTGTAACCTTTTGCACCTGATCAAGGAATTCCTGAGGGTCCTCGTTTGACTTAGACCCAAAAAAGGATGGAGGATTTATTCAAGTGAAATTTTATATCCTGGCTGCAGCTAAATTGTCCATTGGGTTGGCTGGAATGACAACTGGTTGTTTATTCTGGGAAGCAACTGAATTAGAAAGAGTAGTGAATACAGCTTTGAACTCTGCATGAGAAACATGTTCGTCCAAAGGATCTGCTTGGACAGACTGAAGGGCTGACTGATTTTCGTTTCTTCTTCTGAGAGGCATGTTCTATAAATGAAAGAAAGAAACAGATTAGACCGAGGGTTAAATTTGAGATCATACTCACTGGCATGATATGAATACTAAAATAAGGGAAACTATTCCTAAAACATCTTATAGCCTCCTGTACATAAATGTGGCATGCAACACACCCATGCATAAGACTCTACTAGATGTGGATTTCAGAATTCCTAGGACACTATTGAACCTTAGGCTTTGATACAAAATTTATAACACCCCGAATCTGGTACCAGAAATGCTATACGGTGATCATGACCCCGAAGGACCACAAGCTAACCCATGACTTATATCTATAATTGGGCACTGCATAATATACTGTATAAATGCGGAAAAAGGCTGAAAGGCCATAAGGTTCAAATATCTGATAAAACATAACATCTAGAAATATGCTATATCAATACCAAAACAAAACTAAAATAACTGTTTGAACATGCTAGAGTCTGAAAGCCTCCAAACTGTCTGAATGGGGAGTTGATGGGACATGTCCCCAAATAACTCCAATTGCTGAAATAACTGAGTACTAAACAAATGAAATATTCAAATAATAACATCCTCGAGTGATGAGGACTCACTGCTAGTCTGTCTGCTGAACGTCTGATCAACTAAGGGAGCTCTGGATCTCACGCTTCTGAACCTATGATATAAAACACCATAGCATAAATGCATCAGTACGATTGAATGTACTAGTATGCAAGTGAGGTAGGCTGAATGCAAGGCGTTTATATACATGAACAATACTATCTAATTGAATGACATGAACGTGAGAATACATGAATAAATACGTGAACTATGACTAAGATCATGACATCGCTGAATCTGAATACTGATAACATATGTTTCGTATAACTAATATACTATTATTTGAATGACTGTGTTGGACAGTCCTATTTTTTATGGAACTAGCTGAGTTCCGTACTGAACTACGTGACTATATCTAATAGTCCTGAATTCTGTAGAACTATCTAAGCTCTATTACTGAGACTAAAACTGAGACTGTAACTATGGGAAGTAGTCATCTAACCGACATACCCCTAATATGCTATTATAGCTAAGTTGGGGTCCAATATGTAACCCCAATTGGAAGGGTGTCAATACCGCACCACTGATAAGGACAAGCTGTGGGTGACCCTCATCTGACCGTGTCCCTAAAAGAGAATAGTGGGATCCTCATCTGATAGTGTTAATCCACCTCATAAACCCTCATCTGTCAGTGTTGATGTCTCAACCTATGCTGGCTACATAGTTCTGGAATGTAAGGATTTCTTCTAAGGATCACACCCTCAACTGTTAGTGCGTGCCCTCATCCTTGGATTCACTCGGTGTTAATTCCAACTCTCATCTGAATAGACGCTAAAACATGATTAACAGAACTGAATTGGACTGGGTTCAGTGAGTTTTGCTGACTGGTGGAATACTACTGAGATTACTGAGTTACTGAGATTTCTAAGATTAGTGGGATTTCTGAGTTTTTCTGAGTCACGAGTCTGACTGAATTCTACTGAGCATGGCTTGACTGAGAGTATTATGAAAACTAACACTGGTTGTAGGCACACAACTAAATTATTGGTTATAAGTACCCCCAACACTCGATAGCATGAAGCTGATAAGACATGACACTTACTGGACTCACGACCATAATCAACAATCCATAATACAATCATTAGGGAATTTCATAAAGCACTTGATTATAATGGTTGGTACATAAATAGGAATGCATATAAACATATCATAATTTCATAGGGCTAATCTCATGAACAATCCATCAAACAATTTCAATGCATAACAATAACATGGAAGTCATTTTGAATATAAAGGTAAAGCATGGGTTCATCAATTTGGTCATAATTGAGTCCTAAAACATGATTCTTGTTCTCTTGGGCAATTTATCAAACACATTGCACGCATAACCTTGGGCTTAGGCATATACACTAGTTCATACATCATGGTTACTTTAATCAACTCCATTTAAAAGTTTCCAACCCTCATAGTAGCGTAATTTCATAAAAAGTACATAAAGATTCCAACTTGGGATTCATACAACCACATCAAAATAATTAAAAATAAACCCACCACATGGAAATCACAATTTATGATTTAAAAAAAATGGGATTCTTGATCTTCGTAGGTGAAAGAAACTTATGAATCAATACTTTACATACCTGGGTGGATGATTTCTTGAAGATTGGTGGAGGAAAGCTTGAATTCTTGACTTAGAATTAAACACCTAGGGTTTGTTCTTCTTGGGGATTGATCTTTGAGAGAAATCCTAATTTGGTGATATAGATGAATACTAAAGTTATGAGCTCTGGTCTGGTATAATTAGGGGTTAAAACGGGTGGAAAAAGCCCAAATACCATTTTTAAAATAGCTTAAAATCGCTGATCGGAATTGGAGACAATTTGGGTGATAGTCCATCGCTGGCTCGATGGTTCGTCGGTCCATCAAGTCGTACTTATCGAAAACCTAAACTTTCTGCCTCGTCTGCGGTGGTTTGGGCGACGGTCCATCGCTAACTCGATGGTCCGCCAGTCCTAATCATCGCACTTGGCTAGAAGATTGGTTCACTGCCTTAGACAAGATGGTTTAGGCAATGGCCCATCGCTAGCTCGACGGTTTGTCGGCCTGACCGTTGCTTCTGGGCAGTTACGACAAAATTAAAACGTCCATAACTTTTTACTCCGATATCGGATTTGGACGAAATTGGTATAGTTAGAAAGCTAATTCAATTTCCCACATGATAAAAAGTCAAAATTGGGAAAATTCGATTTGATTTAAACATAATCATTTAGGAAGTCATCACTAACTCTTCTGGAGCCTAGATTTGACTTAAAGAAAGTTGGGGGTATTATACCCTTAGATGACCACTTTGAAAAAATCCTAGCCCAATCTTTCTTGAGATATTTTAGAGATAGTTTTGATCTTGTAAAGGGTATAATGAATGACCAAAAGGCGTTATAAGATTTGGGGTCTTAAGGGATTGGGGTGGGAAATGTGCAAAGTACCCCTAGCTTAAATCTGTCAAAAAACTCGCCTTTGGTTACGAGTCAAGCCATTGACTCGTCACCACAACTTATAACTCGTACCATTGAGTCATCACCAAGATAGATAATTGGTCATCGCACACTTTTCGACTTATTACTTCTTAGTCCCACTCATCACTAGACCATATGACTCATATGGTCTAAGTCATGACCATCACAGAATAGTAAGGGCTTGGATACTAGAAAACATACGACTGGACCCTAACCACTCATCACATGCTCATATGATTCATGATGAATCACTCATAACCAAGACAGAACTTGGCCAATAACACACTGGTTAATTTATGACTAGGTTCTCTTGACTCCTAACCACACCGTACGACACATGGTGTGAGTCGTAAGAATAGAAGAGAGCCTAAAGCTCAGGAAATTTGCAAAGGCCAAAGTCTAAGGCATTTCAAGTAGGTGTTTCCTAGAGATGCTATAAAGTATGGGGCCTGCTTTAGAGATATGGTGATCATGAATGCAATAGATCTTGATGAAAAATTAAACCAGCCAGATCTCATGATCAAACATATTCAAAGAGTGATATCTCATGAAATTTGTCCTCATGGTCTATCTTATGGTTATCTTCTTTACTATAGTGTTTGAGAGCTTTAGGGTGGAGTTTCTACATGGCAAGGCTAGAACCAAAAATGACATGATCTCTACCAAGACTTTGGAAAATATGGCTACTTGACCAACCAGCCAAATGGAGTAAAGGCTTTTATCCTGTCACTCAGCTCATGATGGATCTAGAGGCTACACAAGAAGAAAATACCAAGTTGATGAATAAAGATATATCTTGAAGGACCAACTAGACTCATTTTAGGCTAAGTAAGCACTACAAAATCTGGCATTCTCCAGTAACAAATTACTCGTCTCACAAGTCTAAATGCTCTCAAGAAGCTTATCCCCAAGCCTTAACCTCCCTCCTTATCCTCTAAGCCTCATCTTGGCACAGTTGTTTTGTTGTTCATTCCTTATATCTCTTAATTTTTTATTAGTTTTTTATAAAAATAATTCTTTTGGGTTTCTAACTAATTTTTTAATGTTTTATTAAGGCCCAATGGTTGTCTTGATGTTGTACATACATTGTCATCTCTTTTGTGATATAATCCTATTTTGAATTGACTAACTTAATAGTTTAGATGGATAATATCCTCAGCATTTAGTGTGGTGTTTATCTTATATGTGGCTCTTTTGCCCTAGTGTCCATAGGCATTTATACTTGCACTCTATATATACAATGCCACTCTTATTCTTACTTGTTTTTAGTAATATAAAAAGGGGGAATATATGTGTTATGTGTTTATGCATGGTGTTCTGTGTAATGTTGAGAAACAAGTACATTGAGCAGGTGACTTTGTGTATTAAGAAAGACTTGACTTATGCAATTGATAGTCATGATACATGAGGAGAATAAAAATAAATCATGATTGTTTATCATCATAAGAAAGGGTAAAATTAACAAGAGGGAAATTAAAGAATCCTGGAGGGATTCAGTTCTTAATATATTTCTCAACATATTATTTTATCTACTTGTTTGTAGGTTTTGATAATTGACAATGTGTGTGCTAGGTCCTTGTCATGATCTATCATGATCCAATTTCTCAGGTCATGATTACAACTACTATAAATCACCAGTAGGTAAGCCAATGCATAGTCTGAAACCGCTAGTAACAAACTATCAAGAGAAATAAAAGAAAACAATGTAATAAATATAATAAAGGGGCTAATTTATATAAAGAAACCCTAACTCTGGTGATGTTAGTACAAGATCTTCTAATACAATAAGAGTACAAATTAAATATTGAATTAACATACATATAAAATTCATCTCTGAATACAACATAGAGATCAGTCTAATGCATAAGCAGAAGAGTAGTAATGCTCTGAATGTTAGGAGCTCACTCCAAATCTCTAATCCATAGATGCTCTGTACGATACACAGACCAATGGTGAGAACTTGTACTATGATCTGCAGGCTAGTGAAGTGTAGTATGAGTACTAAACACACGGTACTCAGTAGGCATCGATCGACTGAGCTCCAAAGATAATGCAAATATAGATAACGTGTAAGCAAGGATATACTTACAGGCGACGATTTAGGAAATTAAACATAATAAAGCTAGTGCGGCAATAAAGATAAACTATCCTATTATAATAGTAACAAGGGTCTAAGTTCAATACCGTATATCACTAGACAATATACCGATGAAGAGTGGAAGAATAATATATAGTAATATACAAGGCCAAAGAATACATATACAATATGAATAAACAAGGAAAGAAAGAGATATTTTGTACTACCACACATATATAAATAAATAGGAGATTCCTAACCAAGTAGCAGAACTAATGCTAGCGTGGTCAATACCTAACCAAGTACTAATGATAGCATGGTTAAGACCTACAGGAAAATGTCTACACACTAATACACTATCCATAATGCAATTTACTATAAATAACTAAGGGCTCAAAAATATACTGATAGCCTCGGGTACCACTCCATAATCAACCTCCCATGAACAAACCATAATAACAATGATGAAGTAACCATCTAATCCAGACAGAAAATACCTAACTGGGTCCCCATAAACTCGGAAGGTCCAATCGACACTCAACAAATAGAAATCATAGCCATTACCTATGCAACCCTATAAGGAAGATAAATAGAAACACCAAATAAAATACTGGTAATAGGCAGTGCACATAAATGAATGAATGAAAAGTAAATTCATAGTACCATAACCGATTCAAGTGCCATAAGTACCAAGTGTATACATCTCCTCCATCTCAACATCTTACAATAGATGGACCTATGATGAACTCTCTTCTCCAACATGATGACTTACGGATAGAGGGGACCTTAGGGATTTGGATATATCCATAGACACTACCTTCTCTCGATCTAGGATTTCCAATTATCATTAGCATTATTCTACTCTGACCAGTATCGAAGAGATGTATATATAATAAGTGCACAAACTCACACCATGAATTAAAGAGTATAAGTCTATAAAAAGGATTGGAATCTCTCTTGATGAAATTCAATAGTAGTGGTAAAAGAGTAATAAATCATGGACCAAAATCAATCTTGATTTAATTTCCAAAACCTCACCTTTAATACTAAAAGATCATAAATCATCAATTAAGGTGGTATAATTCACATTATAATAGAATCCAATTTAAAAATGGAAAGTAGGAATAAATCTGTTTTTCAAAAAAAATTAGTAAAATCATGATTTTGATTGGAATCGTACCACTAAGTGAGCATGAATGCGCATAAAAGTATGCATTCCATAACCAGTATCCAAACAAGGCACCAATAGGTTTCTATAAACTAAGACCATGCCCTTTATAAGGATAGAGGACGCACCTAGAGTCCAACTAGTATCATGACCTTTCCCTCGAGCCCAATAGTATATAACTAGAATAATGGTAATGCTATCACCTGGTAAACTATGATCCTATCCACCAAACAAAATAGTAAACCTTATACTAAAGGATTTTTAATATCAAACTATGTTAACATGCTTATAACTAGGGTGATAGGACTCTATGACTTATAAGTATTTCATCTTAAGGGTCAGTTTAACCTTTAATAATCAAGTTCCAAAATTAGGCAAAGTCATGATATTCTAGTCATACACATGTCCAAACCATCCTTACCTAGAATGCAATCTATACTACACACTATCTCGGGAAGAAAAGTAGACCAAACCCTACCTTGATGCAAAAATAGCAAGTCTTGATTCATCCATAAAGCGTTTATCTTAGCTCCACGATTTCAAAATGTCGACCGCATTTTACGTAAATAGGAGTAAAATGAGATCCATATTGCAATATAAAGGTCGCATCAAAATTCAAGTAAAAAATGAGCCTGTAGGGCCCATAAATAGAATCTAAAATTCAATTCATCATGATATCCCTCGAAGGAAAATAAATATGTGCTCAAGAGTTGAGAACAAATGGAGTACAAATTAGGGGCCAAATCAGACCCTAAAGTCTAAGTAAATTAAGAGCTAATTTCTAAGAATTTAAAATGAAAAAGAATGGGGAAAATAAAGGGAAATGACCAAGGAGTGTTGGTCTAACTTACCTTAGCTTCAATGGATGATTCCCATAATTCCCACTCTCTAAGCTCTCAAAAATAGTGAAAAGGGGTTAACAAAATCTGAAGAAAAACAAAGGGGATTTAATCCCCTACAAATGCCGCTAAAGCGACCCAATGATCGCTTAAACAATTATCAATTAAGCAGAAATGATCTCCTAAGTGATCCCTCATGAGTTTTTGTCCTTTGCTTGAACAATTGAGTGACTCTTTAGCGACCTCCGCTTAATTGATGAGGCCATTGCTTGATAAACCATGCGGGGCCAAGGCTGGATGCTAAAGAAATCTACTAGTTGGTTAAGCGACCACCACTTATGAGATCAAGGGTTAGCTTAAGCGGTTGCACCATCTGATGCCAGACATCAGATTTTGCCATGTCCAAATATACTCTGACCAGGTGCTCAATATTCTTTTAGAACCCTATTTTTCCAAATGAACTATCCTACCATACAAAGTTTGGCATTATGGACTCAATGGAACTATTAAAACATTTATCTGAGATCATTTCAACTAAATATGGGGACCACACCTATAGTTCTATTTTTCTTAAAATCCATCCAATAGCCCAAAACAAGTACGGAAGCCTTGGGACTTGAACCAAGGGTCCCACTAGCCTAAAGTTGATATTTCAGAGCTGATGGCATTATCGAAATTCTTAGTGGATGTCATTTACTTGGACTTTTGGTTTGAGATCAATTACTTAATGGCGATAGCTCCAAAATAGAAAACCCAAATAAACTACTCGATGACCAAATCGATAGTTCTAAGAAGTCATAAATAATCTATAGTTGGTGTGGGAAGGCTCTAACTATCAAAAATGCATGAAAATCAAGTAAATGACTTGGAGGGTAATTATAACATCTACTAGTAAAAGGACTTTCATTTGCAAAAGTCAATGTATATAAAGAGCACAAAAGATCAAATGGACGAGGTACTAGGCTTTCATGCTCCAAAAATGACTCCCCAGATAGCCTTTAAGGAGAGACAACTCCTCTAAGGGATTTTGCTATAGCTATCCCTTTTTAACAAACTTTTTTTCACTTTTCAAACAACCAAAGCTTAACATCAACAACCAACTAGCCTCCAATTGAATTAAGAACGGAGATATACCAAATCTGAACCACAACACACTGATATCACCTTGGTAAAAGATAAACAAAGAAAAAACCCCAACCAAGCTAAAGGTAATCCAAGGCATGAATCATGCGAACAACTCTAATATCCAAATATAACCATCTTTTTCCCCTTTCAAACCTTATATCTACTCTGGAGCATGCAAAAAGTCATCTGAGTCCTATTCACGCAATCCCAGCATACTATCCTCAAAATACTAAAGATGACCAGCTGAAAGTCCATAACGACAATCATAAGAATAAACCCATGTGATGCCACCTAGATACACCAATGAAGATGACTAATGCCTCAAATCTCCTACCAAGGCTACAACTGGTACAGAGAACCTGCAAAACTGATTGTCAAGAGTCCAAATCACTAACACTCAAAACCAAATAATCCTCTCTAGAATGTCCCAACAACTAAGGATAAAACCATGATGAGCGCCACTTGAGATCCTATTTCTGTTGAGCAAACAACCTAAAATTTTAGCAAAAACTGAGAACCAAGGACAAAAGCACAAGAGACCATCATTGTTGTGTCCAATGAACACACAAGTGTACATGGCCACCCGAGTAGAAAAGTAGCCTTTAAAAGCCAAGTATCGATCCCACAGGAACTTGTGCTTTGAAATGATCTACTTCTAGTATTACAATAAAGAGTGAAAAAGTACAAGAGTAACCAATAATGTTTGAGTTTTGAAAACATAAAGTAACCATATGCGATTATATAAAGTGCTTGAACAATAATAAGGAGAAATCAAGTGTTAAGGCACTACGAACAATCCTACTTAGCAATATAATTTTATTAGTTTAGTTAATTATCTTTGTTGTTGATTCATGAGGTTGATAACATACTTTGGAAATGATCATCCTTTAATCATCTATCTAACTTAGACTTGCAGCTACAACATTGAGCGAAGATATGAGAACTAAGTCAAATACATTTATAGTTCTCCCATATATGAACCAAATGGGTGGAATTACGTATATTACCATCCTAAATGAAAATCTTAACTTCAATACCTCTCCATATAATCCCACTCCACATATCCCACCTTTAAATTTATTGTTACGCCTTTCGTGCTCATAATAGAAATATAGATTTATCCTTAGGGTTGTGAATATGTAGAATAGTAAGGATATATGAACAACCAATAATGATAATAAGCATAAGTCAACTCAACTACAACCTTAAGTTATCATGTTCTTGGCCTCAACCGTATATGATAGTGTTTAGCCACTCATGGATTTACAATGAATCACAAGATTGAAATTCATGTATAAAATCCAAAAGTAAACTAAGGGAAAAATTAAGAACCCTAAAAGAAGCCTCCTCCAGTGTATTTTTTTAGCTCCAAAAGTCATCCAAGGTGTAAATAATAACATAGGAGTGTCCTATTTTTAGTTGGAACCAAGTGCCCATTTTGAACTCTTGGGCGTGGCACGCTCCTGCATTGGCGTAATAAGGGCGTGCCACGCCCTTATAATAGAGGCTTACTATTTTCTGCCATTTTGGTTTGTGACTAAGGGAGTGGATTTCCCATAACACAGAGATATAAGGGCGTGGCACGCCCTTGTGCTCTGAATTTCTAGATTTTGTCCAAGTAAGATCCATCCATTTTGCATTAAGTTCCTCAGTTTGTGGGTGTTTTTTCATCATCGTTAGACCTTGTTTTTCTCCCGAATATCAACGTTAACATCTCAAATGATCTCATATATCATAAAAACCACAAATTAGTGCTTAAACACAATAAAATCCAGCAAGATCTACTAGAATAATACATAGCTCAAGCTAGTAACACTAGCTTTCTCGTCTGAACTCTAAGTGATCATTTTAATTCCAAACTTGTTTTAAGCACACGTTAAACATTATACTTAAGAACTTTAACACTTAGATGCTCAATTATATGGATATACACTCATGAAACACACAAGAATTCCTCAAAACTAGGCTAAATACATAGAGATTGTGACACTTAGGTGCATAAATCCACCTAAGATCATCACCCACACTTAAAGCCTTATTCGTCCTCGAACAACTCTTTACATTAAGAACTATATATAAGGAAGACTCTAATATTACTACTACAAGAAAGACACTCAAGCTAGGTCTACAATAACTACACGAATTGCAAGTTCCACCCTAAGCATGTGACATATATTTAAGAACTCATGAACACTACTTCAAAACATTCTAACCTTAGGAAATGACTCCACCAAGTTGGCAAACTCGTGTATAAAACTCAATCAAAGAGACAATATAAGTCCCTTCACTATCATCCAACATGTGCCCTCACCAAAAGAGAGTTACCAATATTCACTCATAGATATACAATTCATCACAAGAATAGGTATAAGAATCAAATTTTGCTCACTCTCACAAATAATTCACATGTCACATAAAATGAAATATAGGCCTGACCTTAGTGTAGTACTCCACTAATATCATAACATCAATGATCAAGATCAAATAGAACTTTAGTGGTTCTAATGTAGGCTTAGGGATGGCTAGGGACTATTCTGGCCAGTAAATATAGGTTAAGGGATGGCTAGAGACTATTCTGGCCAGTAAATATTAGTTCACACATATTTAAAAGGGAGTATTATCTATCAACACATGATTCAATTTTGCACAATTTTGTTTCTTTTCACAGCATTACTCCCAACCACAACGTATAAACTTTTCAGCACCACTAGCTACTACTTTGGGGCTTCACTTTCACCTCTTTCCTTCTTCATTTTCACACTCCTTAAACTTATTAATTTCTCAACTAAAGTTCTTAAGAGCTTTGGATCAAATTACAGTCAATCAAAGAAGGGGAACATGCTACTTATAAGGCTACCAAAGAAATAGGCTATGGATCAATGAGGTTAACTAAGATTATGCACATGGGTAGATAAAAAGGGTATAAACATGGCTATCAAAGAGATGCCTATATCATCTCCTAAACCCAACATTTTTTATTTTGCTTTGCACATACATCAGGCAAATTCCTAACACTACCATGCAATAAGGAATATAGAAATAACCTCACTCACATATAATACATGATTAAATCAAGGAATATTATTATAGACTCCCAACTAAGCAAGAACATGAATTCAAAATCAAGACAATATCTCACAATAGTCATATAAATGAGCCTAGGTGTCTCAAAAGTAGTAATTCATATCAATCAATATGCTTTTTACTTTCAAAACCACTTGAATCATGTAATCACACATAGCAACTACGAAGAATATCTCACCTATTTCTAATATAAGAATTTTAAAATTTATTCCTAAAAATGAAAAAGGCATACTTAGTTCAAGGGTGCCCCCTCGTAAAAGAATCGAAAAGAAATACCAAGGAATGGATGAAGTGTGCACCTACTAGACTAACACCATCTAAGACTAACAAACGAAGAGAAAATCTTTTTGTAATTTTTTTCAAATTTAGTAAAAAACAAGAAAAACAAATAAAACAAAATCCTATAGAAATAGTTCACCCTAAACCATGGAAAGATTCCCCATCCCACACTTAGAAAACACACTTTGTCTCCAAAGTATAACCTAAAAAAAAGGATAGAAATGCTTCGTAAGGCCTCTAGGCCTAACTAGTACCTTCTTAAATATCAATAATGTTCGATAGATTCGACACCCAATGTTTTTCATGCTCCTTAGCTTAGATCTTTCGTACTCAGACTCTCCATCAACTTGTGACTCACACAACAAAAATAAAAACAAAAAAATGAAAATAAAATATCTACCTTAAATTGGGTTGCCTCCCAAGTAGAGCCTAATTTAGTTTCACGACATGATCCACATACTACTCTTTATCCATATTTCTTTATCCTCTTTCTTCTACTCGAAGGCCATCTTTTTAGAATTTTCTGGCCTCTTGAGTGTGTACTCTCAAGGTCTGCATCTTTTTCAAAAATAGTTTTTCCAGGCCCTTTATTTGGCTTCTCAACTTTTGGCTTAAGTGGTGGCTCGAGCAACTCTACGATATAATCCAGAGAGGTCATTAGTTGTTTGCACTCTACTACCCCACACTCATCTACTTCCATACCGTAATTATGCATAAATCCTTATAGTATGAAGGTGGATTGAGTGGTTTTTATACTTTGAAGACAACATATTCATCATCCAATTTTATTTTTAGAGTTCCCTCTCTAACATTGATCAGTGCTCTTCCCATCTCCAAGAATGGATGTCCCAATATGATTAGTACCCTATAATCTAAATCATAATCAAGAATATTAAAATCAGTAGGAATAATGAACTTACCAACCTTAATGAGGACATCTTCAATGATTCCTTCGGGATGCACTCTCATTCTATCTGCAATTTGGATCACCATAGAACATGGCCACAGCTTAACTAGACCAGAAGTATTAAAACCAAATAAGGGAATAAAGTTTATGCTTGCCCCCAAGTTACTCAAGACATTGACTATATTATTATCATTAATTTATAGAGGGAGGGTAAATCTTCCTAGGTCTTTCAGCTTCATTGAGATCTTCCTCTTCACAACCAAACTACACTTCTCAGTAAGGCCACTATCTTAATATCACTCAACTTTATCTTATTGGTCACCACATCCCTTATATACTTGGCATGCTTAGGCATACCCTATAAAACATTAAATATTGGGAGGTTAATATAAAGTTCTATGAAAGTGTCAAAGAATTTCTTGAAATATGCATCCTTCTTAGCCTTCTTAAGACTTTGAGGGAATAGTGGTGGCGTTTTTTCTTAAACTTGCTCAGCTTTCTTAGTTTTTGGGTACTCTAACTTCCCTAATTTTTAAGCTTATATAACTACCACTTGCTTCTGTTCTGCCTTATATGGGAATAACTCTGTTTGTACCTCTTGATTTTTCTTGGGAGGTCAGTCAATGAAATCTTTACCACTCCTCAAGGTGATTGTCATTACCTACTTTGTATTCTCTATGTAACTTAGCAAAGCCTGTTGAGATCTGGTATTCTACGCCAAAGCTAGTTGTCCCAACTGTGTCTCTAAGTTTTTCTGGGCAAGTTGCTGATTTTTTATTTCTGCCTCCATTTGTTCTTGATCGGCTAGGATCTTTTTCAATATTTATTCAATATTATTGGCCTGCATATCTTGTTGTTGCTGAAATAGTTGAGTTTGAACTTGATTGTTGCCCCATGAATTCTTAAGCTTGCTCTGCCACTTGTGATTGTAGGCATTACCATAATTTCCCTTCTATGCATTGCCCAAAAAATTTACCAACTCTGGATTTTCTCCATATAAGTCTGCATAGTGACCACAAATACCAAAAAATTCACACCAACACAAGGTCTGCTGGACTGTATTTACTTATGACTGAGGTTGATTCACACCTTACTTGATGAACTATATCATCATTTGATTTTGTAAGGCTTGTAACTGAGCTTTCAGAGCTGTAACGCTATCACATCAATCATACCTGCAGGCTTTTTCACTGCATTTATAGAAATATCACCATGCCAATCAGGATTACCTTATGCAATTTGATTTAGGTGTATACAACTCATCATAATTTTTCTCCAATGCTTGACCATTTGCATTTGAATCTAACAAAATTTTTTTTTTATGGTCAAGAGCTTTAACAAAAGTGTGAGAAAATACCTCATTCTTCTGTTGATGGTATGGCCAGTCTTTGAGAAGAGATTTGAACCATTCCCAAGCATGATATAAGTTCTTATCTGTCGTCTGCTTAAAGCTAAGGATCTCGCTATGTAGCCTTACAATCTTTCCAGATGGGAAGAATCAGATGAGGAACTTCTTTACCATATTATCCCATGTAGTGATGGAGTTTGAAGGTTTTGCCTTCTACCACTTCATTTTTTCACACAAAAGTGAAAAAGGGAAGAGTGAGCCTTACATAATTAGTGGAGACTTTAGTAGGGCTGAAATTATCACTAATTTCCAAGAATTCCTTAGATGAACTTGAGGATCCTCATGTGATGAACTTGTAAACTTCCCACTGTTGTGCAATAGATGCACCATATTCTATTTGAGCTCAAATATACCTCCAGGTTCTGACCTGCAGATGGTGAAGGTAACATTATTTGAGAGTGGGATTGCCACTTCACTTTCTATCCAATGGGTTGGTAGATCTCCAACCATTGGTGCAAGAATAGCTTCTTCCTGTTGAATTTGAGGTATCTATTAGAGAAGTACTATTTCTCTCTTCAACTTATGTAAGCATCGCTCAGTTTAGAATATGGGTCAAACAAATCCCTTTCCCTTAAAGTATTACTTAAGTTTCAAACCTGTACCAACAAATTTAGAAGCTAAGATCAAGTTTTTAGCACTTACAAAACAAAATAACAAAACTAAACAAAGACAATAGCCAATTTTCAAGTCCCCCACAACGGCACCAAAAAACTTGTTGCATCCAAATGCATGTGCAAGTGTATGTGGTCACCCAATTAGCATTGTGACCTTTAAAAGCCACATATTGATCCTACGGGGACTTTTGCTCAACAATGATCTACTTCTAGTATTACCAAAAAAATTAAACAAGTGGGACGGTAACCAATAATGTTAGACATTTCAAAACATAAAGTAACCATAAATAATGTGATTATATAAAGTGCTTGAATAATATTGGGGAGAAATCCAGGGTTAAGGAACTATGAACAATCCTACTTAGCTATATAATTTCATCATTTTAGTTAATTATCTTGGTTATTGATTCACGAGGTTAATAACATAATATGGGAATGGTCATCATCTAATCATCTATCTAACTTATACCCATAACTACATTGTTGAGAAGGGATGTGAGAACTAAGTTAAATGTATTTATATTTTATTCCGTTGATCTTAGGTGGATTTACGCACCTAAGTGTCGTTATCTATGCTTGTTTGGCTTTGTTCTGTGGACTTCTTCTTTGCGTAATGAGTTGTTAATGATGTAAATAAGCATCTAAGTGTTAAGTTATGTATTTTTAGTGTTTAGGCTGTGTTCATAGTAAGTTTGGAGTCAAAAAAACTAAGTTAAAGTCCAAATGAAAAAATTAGTACACTTAGCTTGAGCTATGTTCCTTTCTAGTTCATCCTGTTAGATTCTATATTATTTTGAGCTCTAATTTGTGGCGCTTAATGTTGCTTGGTAAGTTAATCAAGATGATATATAGTTGATAAATAAGTTGTAAATCAAGAGGTACTACCATCACAAATCTTGGAATGAAGGGCCAAATGCATAGGACAAGCATTGGGCATAAAACTGGAATTTCGGGACTTAGTGGCATAGCACGGACCCTATTCAATGCGATAAGGGCGTGGCACGCCCTTAGATGCATAGTGGATTGAAATTTCCAGTATCTAGGTGCAATAGTGGTGTTCCATGTACCCTAGGTCTAACGATAAGGGTGTGTCACACCCCTATGTTAAAACTTGTAAATGTTGTTCTATTATAAATAGGACACTTAAACATTGTCAGAACCACCTTGGACTATCTTAGGGCTTGGAGACACGATTGATAAGGCTGAAAATAGGGTTTTTATTCCATAACTTTAGTTTTTTTATATATTTTATCATGAATTCATCTACTGTGATTACGTGTATGTCCATAAATGGCTAGACACCTATTTCCAGGATTAAGGCTAAGAACATGATTACTCTTGTTGTGTATTGACTTGGTCTTGGTTAATTATCATTGTTGGTTGTTTATTTATCCTTGTGTTAACTATTTTAATGATTCACAACACTTGGAATACATGCATAACTCTATTGAGAACCCAAAAGGATGAATGATAGGGTAGAACGTGAGATTGATAGAATAGGATCCTAATCCCAATCAAATGATGTTATGATTTGCATTTAGGATCGGAATATACCTAAGTGCCTTATTTGGTTCAATTACGGGATAGAATATGAATGCATTTAACATAGTTCTCTCATCCGCGCTCAACTATGTAGTTTGGGGATAAGTTAGATAAATTATTAGAGGTTTAGAAGGCCATAGTCATAATATCGAACCCGTGGACCAACAACCAAGATGATTAAACTAACCAACAAAGTTATATAGCATAGTATGAATGTTCGTAGTGCCTTAACACTAAGTTTCTCCCTATTGATAGTTCAAGACCCTTACTTTACCACATTGTTTAAGTTTACTTTTGTTAGTAATTCTCCAATACGTTTGTGGATACTTTTTCCCTTATTTAATCCTTGAAGTGAGACTGTAATAAGATAGTTGTTTAACACTAGTCCCTGTGGGATCGATACTTGGCTTTCTTTAAGGCCACTATATTACTTGGGTGGGCCACGTACACTTGCGTGTGCAGTTGGGAGAAACACCTGTATATGAACCAAATAGGCTGAATTAGGTATATTACTATCCTAAATGCAAATATTAACTTCAATCTCTCTTTGTATAAGATCCCACTCCATATATCCCAAGTTTTAATCTATTGTTCCTCCTTTCGAGCTAACAACAGCAATATATATATTTATCCTAAGGGTCAAAAATATGTAGAATAGTAAATACAGGATATATGAGTAACCAATAATGATAATAAACATAAACAACTCGAATATAAGCTTAAGTAATCATGTTCTTGGCCTCAACCCAAGATGAAGGTGTTTATCCACTCATGGATTTATAAGGAATCAGAAGATTGAAGTTCATGTATAAAAATAAAAAGTAAACTAAGGAAAAGACTAAGAACCATAAAAAAAGCCTCCTCGAGTGTAACTTTTTATCCCCAAAAGTCTTCCAAGGTGTATACAATAACATAAGAGTGTCCAATTTATAGTTGGAACATAGTGTCGTTTTAATATCTTGGGCGTGCCACACGCTTGTATTAGCGCGATAAGGGTTTGACACGCCCTTATTATAGAGGCTTACTATTTTTTGCTATTTTTATTTATGACTAAGGGAGTGGAACACCCTTAATGCGGAGATCCGAGGGCATGGCATGCCCTTGTGCTCAGAATTTCAAGTTTTCATCCAAGTACGCTCCATCCATTAGGCGCTGAGTTCCTCACTTCATGGGTGCTTCCATCATCGTTAGACCATGCTTTGCTCCCAGATATCAATCATAATATCTCACAAGACCTCCTATATCAGAAAATAACATAAATTAGTGCTTAAACACAATAGAGTCTTACAAGGTCCACTAGAACAGCACATAGCTCAAGCTAGTAACACTAGTTTTATCATCTAAACTCTAAGTGCTCTTTTTTCATTACAAACTTGTTTAAACATACCTTAAAAATTATAATCAAGGACTTCAACAATTATATTCTCAATTAAATGGATATCCACTCATTACGCTTTCAAGAAATCCTCAAAATTAGGCTAAATACATTAATATTATAATACTTAGGTGAATAAATCCTCCTAAGATCAATCATCTTGTGCCAACGGGTTATTACCTGAGCATATCAACCATAATCTATCTAAACAAAAGAAAATGGAGTTTGTAGTTAATGAGTAGGCTTAGCTAGTCTTTAGATGAGTTTCCAATTGAGTCAAACTTGAGATGAAGTTTGCAACAAAGTTACGCAATCCAAAACTATCACCTTAGCACCGAAGTTAGACTACTTGATCCCAACTATCCAAACCAATCCTGTAGACAAGTAAAAATCCATACTCCAAATTTTACCTTAACTTCCAAGTTGTCATTCACAAGAGTTAAACTCCAAAATTGTCACGACCCAAATTACGAGTCATAATGGCACCTACTTTATCCCTCCAGTAGGTAAGCCAAATTGTAACCCAAAACTAAATGCAATGGCTTAACTTGGTGGAAACTTCCCAGAAAAGGGGTGAAAATAGATAGTTGAAACTTATAAATAAGTACGACAATAGAAGTAGTTGAAAGGTAGTTAGAACATAGAAAAATATTCCATGACCTAGTAGGGCCAGTATAAGAACTACTACAAATACAACTCAAGTTCAAAAATAGTGAATACACTCAATCTCGAAATGAAAGAGTAGACATAATAATATAGAAGGAAATGGGAAACTTTAACTCCAAGATCTCACCCAATCTCTGAAATCAACACAACACTATCGACGAATCAACCACGGCAACTAGTTTTTGGGTCTGCACCAAAAATGTACAAAAGTATAGTATGAGTACCAAAACTATAGGTACTCAGTAGTCATCATCGGTCGGCTAAGTTAAATCATGATACAAATATAATAAATGCACGATAACATACTAAGTCAAGGTAAGGAAGAAAATCTGAAATAACTCCAATATTGTTGTACATGAATAAGCAAATTACCAAAATAATATTATATTATAAAGAATCAAACACATGTAATTCTTACAGAAAAATTTGCCGCATAAGGCAATAAGTACGGAAAAGTAAATAACTCAGCACATGACCCCATAATCCTGGAGGGTACAATCAAGTAGAGCATAAACTGAACCATTATCATTTTTCATTTCCCAAGGTACAACTAGAAACCATCCATGTCATGCCTTATTATAACCATTTTCTTACCTTTAGACTTAGCTTTTATCCTTATTCTCACTTATTACACCCCTAAAGTCCGTAATATCATATCATTAGTATCATGATCAATATTATGGTAATACCCAGACTCAAATTGGTAAGCATATAATCAATAGCATAACTATCCTCCGAACTCAAACTGTATGTGTGTGTATATATATATGAGCAATGTCATAATCATCTTCCGAACTAGAACTGAGTATATACATCATGACATCATCATTATTCGGACTCGAACCGGTAATTATCACTATCATAAGAAAAATCATATCCACTTGCCTAATCAATAGCATAACCGCTAGCATAATCAATAACATAACCACTAGAAAGATTAATAGTATAACCTCTCACATAATCATTACCATAATCACTAGCATAATCAATAGCATAATCACAAGCATAATTCATAGCATAGTCACTAGCATAATCCATAGCATAATCGATAGCATAATCTCTAACATAATTCATAAGCATAATCAATAGTATAATCAATAAGCATGAACTCTCAATGCCAACCCATCATAAACATCAATTTTCAAAGTTTCTCAATATCACCTCAATAAGAATTTTCAAGAAATACAACAAGTGTGTAAAAGGTTTCCAATAGTTAACTCAAATATTGGCCTGAGGCTGATGAAGGAGCCCACTTCTAAATCCCAGAAGTACCTTTTAAGTAATGTTCTACCCCGTACTAATACAAGGTATCTAATTCCTCATTTAGATATCAAGCAAACCTTAATCAACCCTAATATAGAGTCTTACCTAAAACATGAGCAACTAAGCTAGTCATGCCTAATTTACAGCTTTCAAATAGCCTAAACGGTCCAACTAACTCAACAAATTCAAATTCATCGCCAACATCAAAACCCACCCCAAATCTAACATAATATCATGAACATACTATGAACTAGATCAATATAAGAAGAGGGAAAACCTAGCCTACCTAGACGACGTAGAATGCTCGAAAAATCTGGTAAATCACTGACTTTTCCTTCTGAGAAGCTTCCGTAAGATGCCATGCTATCAAATCACATTCTACTCATCAGTTTAAGAATGATGGTACCTATATTGTACCATTGTGATTTGGGTTCAAAAATACTCAAAAATCCATGTGGGTTCCATTTATGGAAATCGTGTTTCCTAAGCAACCCAACATTCTCTCATGCTCAAGGAGTAATTATCCTAAAAATGAGTGAAATCCAAGTTACATTCGTGCTAAAATCAAGTCACCAAGTTTTAGGAATTCAAAAGAATAAATGAGAAAATCCACCATGAATGAAAAGAAACCTTACCTCTAATTCTTAGGAAAATAATGAAATAATTGTTACGCGAGCTCCCAAATCACCTAAAAGAGTTAATCCTAAGACTTCCCAAATATTTAGGGTCTTAGTCACTTGAGAATGGGTGTGGAATGGGAAAAATGAGCTAAAAAGGCTTTTTATACCTTTCACAGGTGTTCGGGAATCAGAATCGTGACCCGTCTCTCGCGATCGGCACATGTGGTGGCTACCACTATGAGTCGCTATCGTGACATGGCACCAAAATCGCAGCACGTGTGCCTACAAAGGGTATTGTGATCGCAATCCTTGGCATATCTATTGGTGATAGCACTAGATACATCTAAGACTTGAAATTTTCCACGTCTCTGCAACCTCTCGGGATTCATCAGGAATTCCGTATACGTAAATGGACTATGCTACCATATCAAATTCAATATTTTAGACTCAATGGAACAGTCGAAATCCCCATATAAGGTCTTCGGCAAAAAGTGGATCCCACATCCATATTTTATTTTCTTAACTTAATGACCAATAGGTCAAAATAAACTCGGGTGGCTCGAGACCTAAACCAAGAGTTCACTTTGCGTAAAATCAATGTCTCAGAGCTATTGGAATAGTTAGAATTGGCATACGAGGTCATTTGACTAAAGTTTTCACACGATAGCCAATTTGAACTAACAAAGACTTCAATATATGGGAATTGTCTCAAAAAATGAAACAAACTGACCTATAACCAAACTGTAAATCCCAAAAAGTCATAAATAACTTGAGGCAGCTATAGGAAATCTCTGAATCAAACCACCCGATCCCTGATGCTCTTTCTTTACCTGCTGATAACATAGGCAACGAGATATAAAGTTTGACATATCTCTCTTCATTTCACTCCACTAATAATGTGTTCTAAAATCCCTATACATCTTAGCTATACTAGGATGAATATAATATCAAGAGCTATGAGCCTCATGTAGAATCAACTGAACGAATTCATAAATCCTCAGAACACAAACATAGACATCAAACCTCAAAACATCCTCAGAATCTATGGTATCCCTCTTGGACTCACCACTCAACACCTACTCACGAAGAGTGCAAAGTTTATTATCCTCTAATAATGATCCCAAATCTTTTTAAATAGTAAAAACCTAACCTCTACACTATCAAGAATCTTCCTAGGGTCCGAAATATATAGGAGAACTATCAATTTGGCTAAGGACTGAATGTGCTATGCCAACAGCCTCTAAGAAACTGAAATATAAGCCAAGCTATCCATACTCACTGCCTTCCAACTCAAGGCATCTGCTACCACATTCGCGTTGCTCGGATGATACAAAATTATGATATCATAATCCTTAAGCAACTCCATCCACCTGTGCTACCTAGCATTAAGCACCCACAGAGTCAGAAGAAGCTAAAGACTGCGATAATCTGTGAAAATCACACAATGCACACCATAAAAATAATGTCTTACAATCTTAAGTGCAAAATCTACCACCGCCAACTCAAAATCATGAGTCAGGTGGTTGCGTGTAATGCCCTGGAAGTACCCCTTAAAGCCACATGGTGCTTTAGGCTTCGAATAGCCCTAATCTAATCCATTATATCTATTTAGCTTGGAAACTCACTTGAGAAGTGACTAAAAAATATAGAAACTAAATATAAAAGATTGTATATCATAATGAAAGTCATTAACTAGGAAATCTTCAAGAAACTCTTTAACTTTGAAATAAACACAGCCTGACAAGCCTCTACTACTGGCTAGAGATCCATTGTGAGTCGTATGATGCACAGTCGCTTCCAAACATAGGGTATTACAATATCTCCCTCTTTGAATCATTCATCCTTAAATGTGGTTCACTTAGGATTTGATTTTGGAAAAGAATCAACATCCCCACACTGAATTTACAATCAAGCTTACTACCACCACAAGCAATCAATTTATCACAACATAAGATACGATATAGGAGAACTTAAACAGACTTTCAGAGAAAGAACTTGCTGGAAATAATACTTTACCTTAGGTAGGAACTGAATTGAAGGAAAAGAGATGAGGATACTTGGCCATCATGTCTGTTTTAGCTTCCCAAGTGGTCCCTTCAACTAATTGGTTTCTCCAAAGAACTTTTACTGACACTACTTCCATATTTCTTAGCCTTCGGACTTGCCTATCAAGTATCTCTTTAGGAATCTCCTCATATATCATGTTTATCTTTGACCCCGATATTCTCTAGGGGAAATACTAATGACGAATTTCAAATAAACTTATTAAGCATTGAAACATGGAACACTGGGTGAACGACAGCTAACTCCATAGAAAGATTCAATTCGTAAGCAACCTTTCCTATATGCTTCACTATATCATATGACCAATAAATCAGGGACTCAACTTTCCCTTTTTTCTAAATCTCATAATTCCCTTCATAGGTGACACCTTCAAGAATACCCAATCGCCTACTTCAAATTGAGATTTCTCCTTCTTACATCAACATATGATTTTTGATGGCTCTGGGCATTTTTCAGTCTATCACGAATCAACTGAACCTTTTCCATAGCTTCAAGAAGTGTGTTCAACCCAATTAAACCCATTTTACTGACCTCAAACCATCCAATAGGCGACCTGCACCTGCGCCTACACAATGCTTCAAATGAAGCCATCTGAATGCTATTATAATAACTATTATTATAAGCAAACTCAATCAAAGGTATATCCCAACATCCTATACACTCTCTTAGCATGTCTTCTAATGTGTAGATTATGCATTCAGCCTAGCCATCGATCTGTGGATGAAATGCAGTACTAAGCTTAACCTCTATGCCAAGGACCTTCTGAAAAGATTGCTAAAACTGTGAAGTAAACATTGTGCCTCTAGCTAAAATGATGGACAAGGGTATCCCATGAAGTCTTACTAACTTACAGATATATATTCTAGCATAATCATTCATGGTATCTGAAGTCTTGACAGGCAGACAATGGGTTGATTTAGTCATTCGATCTACTATAACCCAAACTGAATCTTGTTGACGTCTTGTACGAGGCAACCCTGTGATGAAATCCATATTCACTAACTCCCACTTCTAAGTAGGGATGCTAATCTCTTAAAACAAACCACCTGGTCACTGGTGTTCCCTTAACTTGTTGACAATTGGGACACTTGGCTACAAACTTGGCTATGTCCCTATTAATACCATTCCACCAATAAATCTCCCGTAAGTCACGGTACATCTTAGTAGCACCCGGATGAATGAAATACCTTGAACCATGAGCCTTGGATAGTATCCTTTCCCTCAACCTATCTACATTCAGAACACAAAGTCTACCTTGATAGCGAAGTACACCATCTCCCCCTTCAGAGAAAACCTAAACCTTTTATTGTTGGATTGTTTCCAATATTTGGTTAAGTATGGGATCATTTCACTATTTATCCTTCATTTTAACTACCTAAGATGATTCTTAACTTTTTTGAACTATTACTCCCCCATCATCAGTGTTGAGCAAACACACTCCGAAATGAGCCAACCTATGCACTTCTTAGCCAACTCTTGTTCTTTCTCTTTCATATGGGACACACTACCCATAGATAACCTACTTAGTGTATCTACCACTATGTTAGCCTTGCCCAGATGATAGAGCATATTTATGTCATAATCTTTCAACAACTCCAACCACCTTCTCTGACAAATATTCACCTCCCTTTGAGAAAATATATTCTGAAGACTCTTATGGTCATTAAAAACATCAACGTGCACACCATAAAGGTAGTGCCTCCAAATTTTCAAGGAAAAACCCACAACAGAAAACTCCTAGTTATGAGTTGGCTAATTCTTTTCGTGATCCTTAAGTTGCCTAGAGGCATACACTATCACTCTCCCACTTTAGATCAACACACAATCTAACCCAACTCTGGACACATCACAATACACTACGAATCTATCTAACATTTATAGCTAAGCTAACACTGGTGTCGACGTCAATCTATTCTTTAACTCTTGGAAACTCTTCTCACACTTATCCAACCATATGAACTTTACTTTATTTTGGGTCAGTTTAGTCAATGGTTTGTCTATAGAGAAGAACCCTTTAATAAATCTTTTATAATACCCAGGCAACCCCAAAAAGCTTCAGATATCAAATGGAGTGATGGGTCTAAGCCAGTGCTTCACTGCATTAGTTTTTTGAGGATATACATTAATACCAGCCCCTGAAATGATATGTCTAGAGAAAGTAACATATTTCAACCAAAACTCACATTTACCAAACTTTGCATACAATTAACGATTATTGAGGGTCTGCAACAGTATTCTCCAATGGTCTGCATGTTCTTCCTCACTACTGGAATACACTAGTATGTCATTTATAAAGACAATGACAAACATGTCCAAGTACTGCTTGAATACCATGTTCATCAAATCCATGAAAGCTGCAGGAGCATTTGTTAGTCCAAACGACATACACACAAACACAAAATGGTCATACCTTATTTGAAAAGATATTTTAAGAATGTCTTGCTCCCTAACTTTCAACTGATGGTATCCTGACCTAAGGTCAATCTTGGAGAACCACCGGGCACCCTGAACATGATCAAAAAAATTATTGATTTTGGGAATAAGATACTTGTTCATGATGGTAACCTTGTTTAGCTGTCTATAGTCTATACACATTCTGAGAGTACCTTCTTACTTGCACACGAAAAGTATTGGAGCACCCTACGGAGAAATACTAGGTCAGATGAAACCTTTATCTAAGAGGTCTTTAAGCTGCTCCTTTAACTCCTTAAGTTCGGATGGGGACATATAATATAGAGGGATAGAGATAGGTTGAATGTTAGGAAGAAGATCATACTAAATTTTATTTCTCTATCTGGAAGTACCCCTGGCAGATATTCAGGGAAAACATCAGGAAACTCGTTGACTACATGGATTGATTGAACTATTGGGGCCTCAGACTTAGTATCTTTGACTCAAGCTAAATAATAGATACACCATTTTTATATTAACTTTCTGGCCTTAAGATAAGAGATGAAATGACCTTTAAGAGACACCAAACTACCCGCCCACTCAAAAACTGCCTCATCAGGAAACTGAAACTTTACCACATGGGTGCAACAATATATTGATGCATAACATGAATGGAGCCAATTCATGCTAGAATGAAATTAAAAACTACCATCTCTAACTTTATTAAGTCTTCTAATATGACTTTAGGGAGGACGGTGATTGGATACTTCATTTAGACTCATCTAGCAACAACTGACTCACCCACTAGGGTAGAAACTGACAAGGGCTTAGAGAAATTTTTTAGGACCTACCCCAAAATTTACAGCAATCAATGGAGTTACATAAGAGAGATTTGATCTCGAGTCTAACAACACATACACATCAAGGTGAAAGGCATAAAGTAGACCAGTGACAACACCTAGTGAACTGACTTGCTCCTGAAGGGATGGTACAACATAGAACTAATTATGGCACCGACTACCCCCGGTACTAGATGATGCACCCTGTGGAGAGACTGCTCGACCTGGATGAGCTGTTGGATTAGTAGCCTAAGTCTGAGAATGAAAATCTCTACTTTCCTATTTATCATATAAACACTCCTTAATCTTGTGGACCAACTTGCCACAACCATAGCAACCCTATTTTCCCATCAAACACTCACCAGGATAAGTCCTATCACACTTTGCACATGTCCTCTCGACTAATCTATTCTATAACCTGGAATTTGAATTCCTTCCCTACTGCTCCTGCTTGGTTTTAGGTGAAGGGGAACTGGCAGAAAATAGCACAGGAACTAATGAATGACCTTGAAACTGTGAACTGTTTCCCCTTCCAGACCTTGGATGAATATACTTAAACTGTCCAGTTCTAGTCCTCTTATTTTTCTTCTCTCTTTCCTTCAATTTTTCTACCTCAATCTGTTCAGCATGAGTCATCGGTCGAACAATATCCATATCCTCAATCAGCATGGTAGTCATATACTCCTTGACCACAAAATCAGATACCCCAGTAACAAACTTACTCATACGAGCTCTAGAGTTAGAAAACAACTCGAGAATATACTTAGACAATGAGTGAACTTAAGTTAGTTACCCTTCACTACCATAGATCCCTGCCTCAAGTTCATGAAATCCTTCACCTTATCCTCCCTCATCTCACATGGAAAGAAGCTATCCAGAAAAGTATTTTGAAACACCTGCCAACTCATAGGAGCTACATTCTTACCCTTACCTTCCTTCCACATAACAAACCAATCATAAGCAACATCTTTCTTCCTATAGCATGCCAATGCTACACTCTCTTCTTCAGTCACATGCATAATCTGAGTAATCTTTCTTACCTTATGAATAAAGAGTTGAGGATCCTCATCCACCTTTTACTCATGGAATTCAGGTGTATTCATCCCCATAAAGTCCCAAATCTGAGCTGCAGCTAAATTACCATTTTGTTTAAGTGGGACCATCACTTGTTGGTTTCGCTAAACATTGGCATTCACAGCTTGGGCCAACACTTGAAAGGAAGCCCAAAATTTAGCATGAGATACATTCTTATTTAGAGGGTTAGCGTGCAATGGCGGTAGATCACCATTTCTGTGTGCATCGGCTTGGTGAAAAGGCATATTTTTTCGCGTAAAAGCATGAGTTAAGAAAGATAGAGACAACTATAAGCACGGTAGATCAAGAAAGAAATGATGATTCCTAACTCGTTTCATAGCCTCTTGCTAAAAAATGTGGCACACTTCACATTCCTGATCAAGACTCAACGTAACATGGCTGGTCCGAATCCCTAAGACTCTTCAAAACCTTAGGCTCTAATACCAAGTTTGTAACACCCTGAAAGTACCTCTTGGACGTCACACAGTGCTTTAGGCTACGGATAGCCCTGATCTAACCCATGATATCTATTTATCTTGGAAACTCACATGAAAAGTGACTAACAAATATAGAAATTAAAGATAAAAGATTGTATATTGTAATAAAAGTCTTTAACAGGGAAATATTTAAATAACTCTTTAACTTTAAAACATACACAGTATGGCAAGCCTCTACTACTGACTAGAGAGCCACTTGGGCAGACCCCAGCTGACCTAAACATAAATGGAAATCAAATACAAAAATACTTTCATCACTGAATAGAAGTCTAATAAGCTGGGTCCTCGGACTATGCAGACTCACCAAAAGTTGGGATGTCGGTGATGATGCCTGTAGTCAATCATGCTACTGGAAACAAACACCAGAACCTACATTATAAGACAATGTAGCACATAGACATATATGTAGGCCAGTGCCTCTAGAATGTACTGAGTATGCTAGGGTGAATGCATAAGTAAAACGATAACTAAATATGCATATAAGCTTTTAAATGATGCATGCTAAGTGTAAATGACTCACCTTGAATTTGATTAAGACAAAAGACTGCAAGATCATAAACATGATTGATGAAGCATAAGAATACACTTTGTGAGCCATAACAATTGGTTTCTTAAATCATTACTTTTCATTCTTTCTTATGGGGGATTCTTCTAACCGACATAAACCATGCGAGCTACCATGAAGTCCAACGTCTTACCCATGTTGAGGAGAGCTGTTCTATTCTTGCCATCGAAATAGAAGCTTAACTTATGTGATCACTAACTTCATCCATATTGGAAAAAAGCTCAACCTACAGTGGCTCATAGTTTCTAGGAATTTAGGATACACTCATCCGCATTCCTTTCTTGGTGCTAAATACTACCCCCAGAATACAGATATCTTCACACTTTAAGAAATACACTTTAAAATAGCATAAGGGTTTATAGAATGGAACCTAGTTATGTTTCTCTTTACTTTAAATCATAATTAAGATAAACAATTGTAGATTTCATATCTTATTTTAGGATTAAAATATAAAGCTTTTCTTTAAGTCATGTTATAAAACTTATCAAAGGAGCTTAAGAGCATAATCTTCTTATAAACTCGGTACTTAGGACTTAGAACTCACTCTTTATTTCATAGAAATTCATAATAAAACTTCATTCTCAATAATCACCTTGAAATCTTTCAACAATCCTAGTCAAGATAATGAAGTATAAATCATAATATGAACCTTATAAGTCAAACATGAATATATGTAAACCTAGATGCACTTAAAGCTTTCAATCACATGGTAGTATCATATGTCAAGAACATGGCTATTTGGGTATGAACCCTAATTCAAAAAAAGGAAATTAAATCTCAAAACCATGCACTTTGGGCACAGTGATGAAAGAATAGCCTTTTTCACAAACCCCGCATACTTGAAGTTTCCTGACTTGTGAAGAGAGCTTGAACCTTGGGACTTAAAAGGTGAATTTGTGGAGAGGAACCCTAATCTTGATGTTCTTGAAGATGAGAGGAGGAAAGTATTGTTATTTGATTGAGGAATAGGGGAAAGTAATGCCTCCTTAAAGATTATAGGTCGTGGTTAGGATTTATAAGAGGAAAAATAATCAAAAAGCCCTTAGCTGAACTTTACAGAAATTGATCGTTAGTCTTCATGACTCAACCATACAACTCGTATGGTGAGGGTACGACTAGTCTTCATGAATCATAAGCTTGGCAGGATTTAAAAGGGTACACACTGGTCAACATACGAGTCCAACCTATAACTAGTAAAATCTCAATACAACTCTTAGCCCCCCACTCATAACTTGGATAGAATCTAACGGAACCTACACTAATGAACTTACGACTGTAACGCCCCGAGATCCCATCCCGAGACGTCACACGGTGCTTATGGACCCGAAGGACCACAAGCTAACCTTTTACTAATATCTGTACCTGTACACTGCATAATATCTGGAAAAAAATATGGAAACTTGCCATAAGGTTCAACACATCCATACATACTCAAAGCTGAAAACTGAATACTAATACATCCATCTGAAAAGCCTCTAACTGTCTGAACTGTGGAGTTGATAGGACATGTCCCCAACTAACTCCGTCAATAGAAAATAAATGAAGTCTCAAACAATAGTAGTAAACTGAGACTCATCCTCGAAAGAAGAGGACTCACTGCTACTGCTGCTGACTGGGACCAAACTGCTGAGAATAAACTGGATACTGTTCCTCTGAACCTATGGTGTCAAATAAAATACCATAGTACAAATGTGTCAGTACAAAAATATACCGAGTATGTAGACGGGGTAGGCTAATGCAAGGGTTCATGCATGCGCAATATCTAAATTGAATAATCAGGAAAATGCCTCATGAGAACACATACATGAATGCACAGAACATGAACACAATTATCGCAACTCTAGTTACTGAAACTCAGATATCACTTTACTGCAGACTGAACTCACTACTAACACTGAGATACTGAATCACTGACTCATCTGATACTGATAACTGAGGATCTGGATGTGCTTACATCAATGACTGAATTCTTGGACTTACTATTTTTGACTAATAGGATTAGAGATCAACCTTTCTAACAGATGATTTCGGAAGCTTTATCAATGATAAAAAAATATTATTATATCTGAATCTAACAACAAAAATACTCAATAGAAATCTGATACTGTGATCAAGCCTGTCTGACGGCATATCTCTGAATATGATATCAAATAACTGTATGTGAGACCAAGTCTATCTGATGGGATGGCCCATAAATCAATGGAACTATTGATTTCCTCACAATGATAAATGACTGGATCTGACAGTCCTGATTTCTGAAGACTGATTCTGAAATTGAGACTGAATCTAAAACTGAAACTATGGAAAGTAGTCACTTAACTGACATGCCCCGACCTACCACAGGTGGGGTCCAACCTGTGCCCCAATTGGAAGGGTGTCATTACCGCGCCACTGGTAAAGACAACTCTATATGACTCTCATCTAGAAGGTCCTCAAACGAGAACAGTGGAGCCCTTATCTAGCAGGTCAAGCCACCTCATCTACCCTCATCTAGCAGGTATGATGTCTCTCATCCACCCTCAACTAATAGGTGTGATGTCTCAATCTATGCTAGCTACGTAGTTCTGGAGCACAAGGATTGCTTATAAGAATCCTACCCTCTACTAGTAGGTGAGTTCCCATCCTTGAGCTCGCTCGGTGCTAGTTTCTACTCCCAACTGAAAGACTCAGAACTAAATTCTCAACTGAACACTAGCTGAACTGAATCTGACACTGATCATATTACTCAAAAGGTCTAACTGAGTTACGCTGAGATCACTTGGTTTCGTATCTGACGAAAATGATACCGAATCATGGTATCTGACTGACGATACAGAGCTTGAATAGATTACTCGAATCACTTCTGAGATTAGGATTGAATCACTTGAATACTATTAGAACTGAGATGATTACAGGTCTGAGGCTAGATTACTAGCGATACAAAGATTACAGAGATAACTGAGATTACTGAGCTTTATTAAGCTTCGCACTTATCTGAGGATACAGAGTACTATAGTTCACTGAGTTCTGAGAATCATGGCTCGATTGGAATTATCGAGAAACTGACACGGGCTCTAAACAACAGCTCTATTTTTGGGTATAAATACCCCCAGGACTCGATAACATAAAAGTAAGACATAATCATTCTTCATCACAAATCATTCATGCATCATCATGGTCATCCATTCATCACTACAATCATTCATTCATCATTACAAGCATTCATTCATCATTACAATCATTCATGTATTATCTCAATCGTTAAAGCATCACTTCAAGTAGTTGGGCATCATAACATACTTTCCCTCTCAAGATCCTTAGGACATCGCATTAAGCATTTAGGAAATATAGACATCTATTCATCATCACAATCACCAAAGGGTCACTCCAAACCTTTAAGGATCATCAACATCGGTTCACCATCATATACTAGCCTAGGGAAGACATGCTATTAGATTATACCCCATTCAATGAGATCTTACATCAAGTACTTCATACTTATATCGGTCTTGTCATGTATTTGGATATCACTTAATTTGAGGGAAACTTCATACTAATACATCACTATTTACTTGCTAACCACTTGACATGTATTAAAAGCTTAGCATATATCAAAGAGCACAAAATTGGGGAATTACAACCATCATATCTCGACTTGTTCACTAGGGTCTTTCAACAACCACTAGACACGACCAATTTTACACCTACTTGGGGATTTCATGCTAGCTTGGCACATTTCACTCACTAAGGCATTTTATCAAACACTAGGCATGCATGGACTAGCTCATAATTTGGGGTTTCCTATTCAACATACTATAGTGGCCCTTATGCTTCACCTAATCTCTTTATCAAACCTATGGGGAACGTTCTTCACTTATTCAACCATTTCTACACCCAAAAGTCATCAACATGTCACATGGAAAAAAAACAACTTCAAGAGGGTCTATCACAACATCACATGAATTCTACATACTAGGGTCAAAGCTCATAAATTTTGTAGGCAAACATAAATCAAAACTCAACAACACATTAAACATCCATTTCAACTCATACAAATCATTAACAACTCCTAAACATAAAAATCTTTTAGTTTTAAAAAGGGTTCTTGAGTTTCTTGGATGAAAGGGACCCAAGAATCAACATCTACATACCTTAACCTTTGAAATTGGATGAACTTTAGTGCTTGAAACTTTATCCAAACTTGAAATAAATAAATTCTTGAAACCCACACTATGAGGAACTTGATTCTTGAAGAAACCTTGAAGAATTTATGGAGGATTTTTGGAGGATTAAAGTTCTTGATGAAACCCTAGTTATACTCTCTTGAGAGAATTGGAAGAGAAAATTGATGAAATTAGGGTTTTGGAAGTGGGTTCTCATATTTATAGAGGCTCAAAAGGGGTGGGAAATGATCAAAGTACCCTTGCAAAAACGCCCTTGAATTTCTGGAAAAATGTTCCTGACGCCATCCGTGACAGGTCGTCAAGTCCGTGATAGGCCGTCACGAATGGTCATCACAAAAGGGGTCCAAATTCTTGATTTTCTGTCCAGGGCTGACAACATCGTCAGAAATGTCGTCAGAATGTGACGACGTCATCAAAAAGGTCGTCAGAAACGTGATAGCCCATCAGAAACGTCGTCACCGTTTTCCATCTTGACAGGCTGGAGTAAAATGGGCATAACTCTTTGCTCCGATATCAGATTTAGGCGAAATTGGTATCGTTGAAAATCTAATTCAAATATCTTTCATTTGATATATATAAATCCACCCAGTTCTTTATATACAACGAGTTATGGTCGATTGAAGTTGACCCAAATTTTGATGGGCACTAAAACTTGAACGATAGGAATGTTTTCAACTCGTCCATGAGTTAGGGGACCTCTATGATCTTAATTCATGCTCAAATAGATTCACACACGATTTCAAAGTATTTCATACTTGGGAGGATATTTCTGAAATATTTTGACTCGGATTTTCGCTTTACCAAATACGCTCTAAGGCTCAGACTGGAAGAGGATTTTGCGGGGCATTACAATGACTTACCTTCATACGACTCATACCATTATCATATGACTTCTAGGGTCAACTCGTATCTATAATAGAACTCATCTACGCCATATTGCCCTAGGTATGATTTACCATACACGACTTGTATGGAGTATGTACGACTCAAGGGAGTGACTCGTATGATGCACAGTAGCTTCTAAACACGGGGTATTACATTGAACTTATGCACCTTAAGATACCTCAAAGCAAAAGCAATAACATAACCCTGCTGCATCAATACACAACCTAAACCAACACCAGAAGTATCACAATACGTGGTGAACCACTCACCCTCAACCAGAAGATCCAAAATAGGAGCTGAAGTAAGAAAATCCATGATCTTACAAAAACTCGACTCACACTCCTCAAACCATTAGAAAAGAACCTTCTTTTCGAGTCAATCTAGTTATAGGTACTAAAATTATAGCAAAACTCTCAATGAAATGCCTATAATAACCAGCCAAACCAATAAAGCTATGAATCTCGATCGGAGATGTGGGTCTAGCCTAACCACGAATCACCTCAATCTTCGTTGGGTCTACCATAATCAAATCCTTACACATAACATACCTAAGAAGTGTCACCAACTCAAGCCAAAATTCAGACTTGGAGAACTTGGCTAAAAGCACATGATCTCTCAATGTTTGGAGCACTATCCTCAAATGTTGCACACGCTCCTCTCTACTCCTTGAATACATGAGGATGTCGTTGATGAACACAGTCACGAAGTAATCCAAATAAGGACCGAACACTTAGTTCATTAAATCCATAAATGTGATTGGGGCATTAGCCAACCCTAAAGACATTACTAGGGACTCATAATGACCATAACGGGTCCTAAAAGTTATCTTCGAGATATCCTTATTCTGAATCCTCAGCTGATGGTAACTAGATCTCAAATCAATCTTAGAAAACACTGTTTCACCCTAAAGTTTTTCAAGAAAATCATCAATGCGAGGCATAGAGTAATGATTCCTCACTATCACCTTATTAAGCTACCTATAGTCAATACACATATGCATGGAGCCATTTTTTTCTTTATAAACAACATAGGAACTCCCTAAAGGGACACACTCAGTCTAATAAAGCCCTTACAAAAAAAATCCTGAAGTTGAGAATTTAGCTCCTTAAGCTCGGCAGGAGCTATATGAAAAGGTGTCATAGAAATAGGTCGGGTGCCAAGCTCAAGATGAATGACAAACTCAATCTCACAGGCAAGAGGTATACCAGGTAGATCAATAGGGAAAATATAGAGAAACTCAGGAGCTATAGGATCAGAGTCAAGCGGCGGACTCTCTATACCAGTATCACAAATATAAGAGAGATAAAACTCATAATCCCTCGAGATAAATTTCCTAGTATATATATAAGAAATAATCATAGGATACTCATTACTAATAGCTTCCCACCACATGATCAGGTTGGGAATGTCTAAGGTAACAGTCTTGGCAAAATAATCCATGATTGCATGATAGTAGGATAACCAGTCCACGCCTAAAATCACATCAAAAACTACCACATCAATACAATAAGATCAATATGAGTATTAATATCTCCTACAGTCATAACACAGAATTTGAACACCTGATCCACTACTAAAGAATCACCTACTTGAGCAGATACACGTAATGGCACAAATAATAAATCCTAAGATAACTCTAACTGTGGAGCATAATAAGCAGACACATAAGAATAAGTGGATACCATATCAAATAAAGTAATAGATGACTGACGAAACATAAAACTCATACCTGTGACAAAAAAAATCCAAAGACCCAGCCTTAGGTCTAGCAGGTACTACATACAACTGACCACGCTTGCCACCTGGCTAGGCTCTTGATTGATCACCTCCCCTACCTACCTGAGAAAATCTATGAGCACCCTGGGGACTACCCTACGACCATGCAAATCACCTCTTATTATGGGATGAACTTCTCTAGTAGGGGAACACTCTAAGCTGAAGTGACATTTACCCCACAACTAGGGTACTCTCTCGAATAATGACCATGACCCCTATTATTATAACATGTCGTATGAGCTGAACTAGAATAAGAAGATTTGGTTGATGAAACCTTCGAGATTGACCGCTACCCTGACCTAGGAAATCACTAACACTAGACTAACCTTCATTAGTAATCTAGACTATTATTTGAACAAGTCTACTAGGATGACTCCGGGGCTGATACGACTGACGTAGAGGGTACCTAACCTGAGAACCACTGCCTCTAAATCGGGAGCTACTACGACTCCCACGGAAACTATCCTTATATCGAGGTCTCTTATTTTTGTCCTCTTGGGCCTCATGATTCATCTTTTTCATCACCCAGGTATGATAAAAAACATCAACAAAAGATCTACCAGTAGCAATCAAACTCTGAGTATACATGTGAAGAGAAAGTCTCAATACATGAACAAAACAATGAACCTTCTCATACTCAGTATCCAGAGTAGAAGTATCCAAATCATAAAAACAAGCCTCATACTCCACAACCATCATGGAGCCCTGCTCCAATCTAGAGCACTGATCCCTCAAATGATCCCTAAGGTTGGGAGGCATGTACTTCTCCAAGAATATCTCAGAGAACTCAACCATGTTCGAGGGGAAGATCCTACTGGACTGGAATCAAGATAGCCTCTCCACCAATGTTGAGCAGACAAGTCCAACTAAGAAGTAGTATAATCCATACTACAAGTCTTAACTAGGCCTAAATAATAAAGTCTATGCTCGCAAGAAATCATAAACTCATATGCATCCTTGTTCGGTGCACCAGAAAACCTAGGTTGAGCTAATATTACCAAATATCTTCTTCTCCTCAACAGACATAGAAGGATGGGCAACCACTGCCTAAGGAACTACTGGCCTAGCAACTACCAGCATAGAAGGGACCTCAACACTGAGAGTTGCAGCTACGGGCTATGGCCCAGCCTCAATAGCCTTCTATTATATAGACTGTGCACCATCAGAAGGTGTACCACAACTAGCCCCAAAATCCGAACCAAAGCATCCCTAAGCACTGAATAAGAAATAAACCCAGGTGGAGCCTGGACTAGTCCCTAACCTACCGATGGCTGAGGGTGGAAGAATCTTTAGCGTAGGATCGGGAATAGGGTCTAGTGAAGGCCCCCATCCTAGACCCTAGATGGGGACACATATCAAGGATTTCCATGACCTCTTGGCCATCCATGAATAACGACAGGATCCCAAGTCTCAATCTCAAAACGCTCATCTTGTGTAGTGGTAGCATGTTTCCTAGCCATATGCAAAAGGGTGAAATCAAAGAAATGTTTTATAAACCAACTCAAAATCTTACACAAAATGAGTGAAAGAAGTGAAGAACTCCTAAGAATGTCTTATAGCCTCCTGAAGATAAGAAACATACATTATTATTCTGATCCGCAGGATTCTCCTAGACCTTTGCTTTTATACCAACAATACCGGTGAAACTTAGGCTCTAATACCTATTCGTCATAACCCGACTTATGAGTCATGATGGAACCTTTTTATTCCGTCAGTAGGTAAGCCAAACCGTAACCCAGATCTAAACACAGTGGGTTAACTTAGTGGAAAATGCCCAAAAAGGGGCAAAAATAAACAATTTCAACTTATAAATAAGGTAATAGAAGAAATTGAAAGGTAGACATAACATAGAAAAACATCCACGACCTGGTAAGCCAATACAAAATCTACTATAAATACAACTCAAGTTCTAAAATAGTTAATACAATTTATTGATAACACTCAAACTACAGCTCTCGTAAGAGTGTAAGCGGTCGTTGTCAAATATAGAACCCAACTGGGTTGGGTGTCGAATCCCACAGGGAATACTTGGTCACTAAGTATGCAACGATTAGTAGACTGTTGATCAAAAAATCTATGAAAAAAGGGGGATTTAATTGTAGCGTGAATTAAGAGTATCAAAGTAACAAAGAAAAATGGAATGTTTAGTAGGTTTTAATCAATGAGAATTGTAAGTTAGGGTTATGTCCACCTTATGAGTTTTACGTATCTATTGGCTATGAGTTACGCAGAATTTAGACATGCATGCGCTTATAGAGATTCGTATTTTATGGTAAATCCTAGTGTCTTTCGACCATCAAAGATTATATCACTTTAACTCTTTCGAGCTTAAAGCGTATACTAATGGTACGAGTTCTCCAAGAGGTTAATCCAGTTACGGCACTAACTTTTAAACAGGGGTTGGTAGCCCTATTTCCTTGTCATTCTCTCTTTTCCAGACATGTAACTTTTCTTTCGAACAAGTTAATGCTATACTGGCGTATTCTATATGTTTGCAACCACAAGAATTCAATTAAGATGAAGAGAGTAATGATATAAGCATCATACGTATCAAGAATTCACAAACTCATAGCAATAGATAGGCTATCATAAGGCTTCCATAACCCTAACAGAGAAGTTTAGCTACTCATGAGCGCAACGAAGATCACAATAAAAATCATCATCATACCAAAACTAGAATGATCTCACGTTGGAGAGGAGTGTGGCGTCACAACAAGGTTGATGTTTTTCCTCTTGGTGTTTCCCACGAGTTAGCATTTTTCTCTGTTAACAATTGTAAAGTGAATTAGGAGCAAAAGTCGAATGAAAAAGACTTGAATTAATGAATGAGTGAATAATAAAAGCTTGCTGAAAAATTCAGCAAATAGGGTTTTTATAACATCCTTGTCCTAGTCCTACTGAAATAGGGTTTTTATCCTTGTCCTAGTCCTACTGGGTTACTTCATACTTGTCCTAATCCTACTAAGTTACTGCTGATCCCCCAAGTTTTTAGAAATGCTGTTTTTTCTCGGGACAAGTTCTCCATGCATCACTTTCAGTCCACAAGCTTCCAGAAGCTGCCTTCCTTCTTACGTGAAGTTTCCTTTGGCGTCCAACAGTCCATAAAATGCTGAAATCTTCATCATTTATACCTTAAAACTTACTAATCACGTTGGTTAACTCACTTACAGGAAAAAGGACTAAAAGTGTAGGAATTATATATTTTGTCCTCAAAACTTAGCTAAAATATGGGTACATTAAGGTGCTTTAGGCGTGTAAATACGCCTAACATCAACACCCCACACTTAAAGCTTTGTTCGTCCTCGAACAAAATATCATGTCCATATAAACATCTACTTAGGGTTTCACAGTAACAGCACAAACTATTCATCAAGACAGGCACGACAATTATTAACACAGAGTAGTTTTCTGATCACTACTAGAAACAATTCAACCTCTAATATAGACTCGTGATGATGGTTAATTCGTATCCACAAGTTAAGGCACAAAGAATCATACAAGACTACCCAAAACTCATCTACCATGTGTGTCTCACAATATATCACCCATAATTACTCACAAGTATTTCATTTTTCAAAACATGGGTATAAGATTATCCTTGCTCTCACTCTCACAAAGAATTCATATGTTGCAACTGATGACCATAGGCTTGCCCTTAGTGTAATGTTCTACTAATACCAAAATGTTAATCTTAGGATCAAATAGGTCTTTACAGGTTGTAATGTAGGCTAAGGGACGGGTAGGACTATTTTGGCCAGAAATAGTGACTAAGTTCCCTAAGCGCTTTAATACATCACATTATGCCATTTACACTTTCTTTCAAACGACCTTTCTACTTTCTTTTAATCTACCACCCCTTCTCACCTCTTTTGTTATTCAATTTTAAATAGAATCAACTTTGTATTTTTCTTTTTCATTTTATTTTTCATTTTTTTTTATAACACACCTCTATAATAGCCATTCTTTTTCATAACAAATTCAAGTACCAATTCACTTTAAGGCATCACTCTCATCCAATTTCCTTTTATTTTGTCACATGACTTTACAATTTAAAGCGCTTAGGGATTTGGATCAAATTATGGTCTTAAAAAAAATGGATTATGTTACATATGAGGCTGTCAAAGAAAATAGCTTAAAGGCTCAAAAGGGTTGACTAGGATAATGTCTACGGGTAGGTAAAAAGAAGGTAAACAATCACAAGCTACCAAAGAAATTCCTAAATCATCTCCTAAACTCACACTCTTTATTTCGCTTTACACACACACCAGGCAAGTTCTAGCATCAGCCACAAACACAGAATATACTATAACCTCACACACGCAAGGCACATGGTAGACTTTATTGGGATCAGTATAGACTCTTGACCCCACAGATGAATGAATTAAACCACACAGATATCACACAGTGAGTCACACTTGGAGCCTAAATGTCTCAATAGCAATGATTTTAGCACAAACTCTTGATATACTACTATGCCGTCTATCAGAACAATTTCATGCAAAAAAAAATCTAAAAACTACAAACGAGAATAAATGCAGGCAAAGAAGTATGCTACAGCATACAAATACCCTCAGCCCACACTTAGACGGGACACACTGCCCTCAGCGGAAATAAGTAAGGAAAACCTGATTAGTCGAACTCCTTTTCTATGTCTGGGGTCAAACCCCCTGCGTCGGAATCATCATCAGAGTCCTCATTACCAGAGTTGTCCTTCACATCGTCATTCGAGGTATTTGCAGAGAGAAGGATTCAGCTTGCTCTTTTCTTCCCCTTTTCTGACCTTTCTGTGAGGTGGACGCTTTTTCTTTTCCTGGTCGACCTTTTGGTGCCATTTTACTTTGTGTTGAACTCGAAAGATGATCTTGCAAGGTTAGATGAGCAAAAATAAAAGTTTTGATAGATTTGGGAGGCAAAGGCGGCGCCTATGCTATGGCATTGTAGATTCAGAGAGCAAAGGCAATGGCATAGGCGGCGCCTTTAGCTTTGCCTATGCTTGGCATAGGCGGCGCCTAATGCTTTGCCTAGTTGAGCATAGGCGGCGCCTATGCTATGGCATTATTGGGCATAGGCGGCGCCTATGCTATGGCATTGTAGATTCAGAGAACAAAGGCCATAGCATAGGCCTTGCCTTGTCCATTGCCTAGATTTGTATAGGCAATGCCTAACCGAAAGCCTTTTGCTCCTTCATTACTCACTTACCACCTTTAACATTGCTCACTTTCAAATCAAAATTTGAGACCAAGTTTCTCCTTTATACGTCTTGCACCTATACTTACTCAAAAACAACAAAAACGATTAGAAAGATGGGTTGCTTCCCATCAAGCGCCTTAGTTTTGGTCGTGGCTCGACAAAATCCTAGGAAAACAAAAACAACAAAAACAATTAAAAATGATGGGTTGCCTCCCACCAAGCGCTTGATTTATTGTCGCAACACTACATAGTTATCTCGATTACTTAGACTTCATCGAGATATTTGGTGCATCATTTTCTGAATGGATTCAGACGACGCTGATGCTTAATTGTGGGCATGCAATCTTCTTCGAGATGCATCTTGTGCATACATATCCCAGGCGGAATACCAATAATATCAGCGATGGTCCAACCGATGGCTCTCATGTATTTCCTTAGAACAGCGATGAGAGCTACAACTTGCTGCTCACCTAAGTCAGCCGCCACAATAACTGGGAGGGTGTTTCCACTTCCCAAGAATGCGTACTTTAAATGACTGGGTAGCTCCTTTAATTCTAACATTGGTGGCTCTTCAATGGATGGTTTAGCTGGTAGTGTAGGCCGATTTTTGAGATCGAGGTCCAGCTTCTTGGGAGCATAAGGATACGACCCTATTCCTGTTAGAGCACAAATAGTTTCTTCATAATTTTCAGCATCCTCACGCTCAATATTCATAAGCACAGACGCCAATGGGTCAACAATAAGCTGCTCCTCTACGGATAATTCTTTCTCATCATCAAAATAAACATCAGCTACCGAGAACACGTTCAGATCTTTGGGTTGCTTCATTGATTTGCATACATCAAAGAGGACTACTTCGTCATTCATCCGGAATAAAAGATCATTCGCTCTTAAATCAATAAGCACACTCCCTGTTGCAAGGAAAGGGCGCCCCAAGATTATGGGAACTTCAGAGTCCACCTCACAGTCCAGAATAACGAAGTCTGCCGGAAAAATGAATGAAGAAACCTTCACCAATACATCATACAAAATACCAACAGGTCGTTTTACCGACCTATCTGCCATCACGAGCCTCATATTAGTTGGAGTAAGATCACCCAACCCCAACTTTCTATAAATAGATAGCGGCATCAAATTGATGCTAGCTCCTAAATCGCATAATGCCTTGGCAAAATTCAAAGATCCAACGGTGCAAGGAATCGTGAAAGCACCGGGGTCAGCCTTCTTCTGAACTAGTGATCTGGTAGCGATTGCACTACAATGATGAACAGTATCCATCAACTCATAACTTGTTGCCCGCTTCTTTGTCAAAAGATCCTTCATAAATTTTGCGTACCCAGGCATTTGTTCCAGTGCCTCGACCAAAGGAACATTAATAGTTAGTTGCTTCAACATAGTCATAAACTTATTGAACCTGGTATCGTCAGCTTTCTTCTTCAATCTCTGAGGAAAAGGTGGTGGTGGAAGGGGAATAGTTTTCTCCACCGCTTTCTTTTCATCTTGCTTCGGTTCGGTGATCTTTTCAGGCTGTGGACGTTGAGAGGTGACATCACGAACAACCTCATCAGCTATTTCAGCATCTTTTGGTTCTGTAATGATCTCATTATCTTCTATATCATCAACCACCTGCTTGCCTTTAGATGGATTTTCCAACACTTTACCACTTCGGGTAGTAATAGCCATACACGATCCATCATTCCTCAGATTTTGCACTGTGTCGCTAGGTAGTGTTCCAGTTTTTCTTTGATTTAATGCCGCTGAAAGTTGACTCAATTGCTGCTCCAGCTGTTTTATTGAAGTGGAATGTGAGTTAACCAATTGATTCATTGAAGACAAATCGTTCTTTACCTCATTCACTCCCGTATTAGTTGCCTCTACTCCCTTCAACAGCTTCACCATCATATCGACATCTTCCCAGAGCCAGACGCCACAGCCTCACGGTTTCCAGGAGGAACATACAAACCACTCCTGTCAGTCTTATTCTTCCAACCACCTTGATCGCGGTCCTTGTATCCAGATTTATCATAATAGTTCCGACCTTGGTTTCCTTGGGCATTGCCACGGAAACCCCCCTGATTATTCAAGTAGTTCGATTCTTCCTCATAGTCAGATTCATCTCTTCCCTGTGATACAACGGCCTTAACCTTTTCGGTCTTCCCTGATAATAAGTGCTTGGTAAGAAGATCCATCTGCGTTTTCATGTGAGCCATATCTTGGTCACGTTCCTCTTGTCTACGCCTCTGCTCTGCAGTCAAGCCAATAGATACTATAGAGCTTGCTACCTCAGAATCCCTGGTATGCCAAGCTCTACTCTGCTTTGTCATACGATCTAGCATATCACTTGCCTCAAGAAAAGTAAGGTCCATGAATGACCCACCTGCAGCATTATCAACCACTGGCTTTGTCACCGAGTTCAAAGCCCTATATAATATTTCCATCAAGTGGATATTCGTCATCTGATAGTTTGGGCACCGCATAAGCTTCTTCTTGAACCTCTCCCATGTTTCGTGGAGAGTTTCAGTTGGAAGCTGTCGGAAATTGCTGACCTCATCTCTCAACTGTGCTCTCTTGGATGGCAGAAATAATCTTTCTAGGAAAGCATCTTTCAGTTGCCTCCAATTAGTAATAGAATCAGGAGTTAGCCCGTTCAACCATAGAGTTGCCTCCCCAGAAAGAGACAATGGAAATAAGCGCAACTGAATTGCATTCTGCCCAACTCTTGGATTGTCAAACGACTTGCATGTTGAAATAAAGTTGATCAGATGCATATTCGGATCATCGCCTGTGAGTCCACCAAATAACCACTTGAGCTGCAATAATTGAATCATGGTGCTAGTGATATTGAACTTAGCTCCGGGTGCCAAGGGTGGAGGAATAATAGCCCCTGTGGCACCAGCTCTATCCAGATCGTCACCATCATCATCAAAAGGAGCCTGCACAGCTCGGCGGTCAGGTCTCATTCTGGCTTAACGATCTCTCATGTGCATAGGTGCTGCCACTTCATCAGTACGCCTGGGATTCAGTAACTCATCATCACCCAGGTCCTCATTATCAGGATTTGTTGCTCGCCCTGGGTTATCAATATTCTGTTGATGAACTTGAGAAGCTGCCAGTGCAACTAATCTAGCCTGCTCCTGTTGAGCCGCCCTTCTGTCAATGTCACGCTGTGCATCCATTCTGCCAATAAGTTAAGGTTCAGGATTTATGGGTAGTAATGGCTGACCAGAACTACGAGTATTTGGCATGCACTCAACAGAACCTGAATAAAACAAAAACAACAACTAAAAGTAAAATCTGAGAATTTTTTACCAAAGGGTCTAGTAACTATCACAAACTTAGTTGACAACCGTATTCCCCGGCAGCGGCGCCAAAATTTGATAACGCTCAAACTACAGCTCTCGTAAGAGTGTAAGCGGTCGTTGTCAAATATAGAACCCAACTGGGTTGGGTGTCGAATCCCACAGGGAATACTTGGTCACTAAGTATGCAACGATTAGTAGACTGTTGATCAAAAATTCTACGAAAAAGGGGGGATTTAATTGTAGCGTGAATTAAGAGTATCAAAGTAACAAAGAAAAACGGAATGTTTAGTAGGTTTTAATCAATGAGAATTGTAAGTTAGGGTTATGTCTACCTTATGAGTTTTATGTATCTATTGGCTATGAGTTATGCGGAATTTAGACATGCATGCGCTTATAGAGATTCGTATTCTATGGTAAATCCTAGTGTCTTTCGACCATCAAGGATTATATCACTTTAACTCTTTCGAGCATAAAGCGTATACTAATGGTACGAGTTCTCCAAGAGGTTAATCCAGTTACGGCACTAACTTTTAAACAGGGGTTGGTAGCCCTATTTCCTTGTCATTCTCTCTTTTCCAGACATGTAACTTTTCTTTCGAACAAGTTAATGCTATACTGGCGTATTCTATATGTTTGAAACCACAAGAATTCAATTAAGATAAAGAGAGTAATGATATAAGCATCATACGTATCAAGAATTCACAAACTCATAGCAATAGATAGGCTATCATAAGTCTTCTATAACCCTAACAGAGAAGTTTAGCTACTCATGAGCGCAACGGAGATCACAATAAACATCATCATCATACCAAAACTAGAATGATCTCACATTGGAGAGGAGTGTGGCGTCACAACAAGGTTGACGTTTTTCCTCTTGGTGTTTCCCACGAGTTAGCATTTTTCTCTGTTAACAATTGTAAAGTGAATTAGGAGCAAAAGTCGAATGAAAAAGACTTGAATTAATGAATGAGTGAATAATAAAAGCTTGCTGAAAAATTCAGCAAATAGGGTTTTTATAACATCCTTGTCCTAGTCCTACTGAAATAGGGTTTTTATCCTTGTCCTAGTCCTATTGGGTTACTGCATACTTGTCCTAATCCTACTAAGTTACTGCTGATTCCTCAAGTCATTAGAAATGTTATTTTTGCCCGGGACAAGTTCTTCATGCATCACTTTCAGTCCACAAGCTTCCAGAAGCTGCCTTCCTTCTTACGTGAAGTTTCCTTTGGCGTCCAACAGTCCATAAAATGCTGAAATCTTCATCATTTATACCTGAAAACTTGCTAATCACGTTGGTTAGCTCACTTACAGGAAAAAGGACTAAAAGTGTAGGAATTATATATTTTGTCCTCAAAACTTAGCTAAAATATGGGTACATTAAGGTGCTTTAGGCGTGTAAATACGCCTAACATCATTTATCTCAAAATGAAAGACTTAACATAATAAGATAGAAGAAAATGGACAACTCCGACTCCAAGAGCTCAGCCTATCTCCGAAATCCAACACAGCAGGATCGACGAATCAACGACTGGAACTAGTACTCAAATATTTACTAAAAAGGTACAGAAGTGTGCTATGAGTATCCAAACCACGGGTATTCAGTAGGCATCATCGACCGACTGAGTTAAATCATGATATAAATATGATAAAATGCAAGATAACATACTAAGTTAGGGTAAGAAAGAAAACCTGAAATGACTCCAACATCGCTATACATGAATAAGTAGATAATTTGAATAATAGAATATCATAAACAATCAAACGCATGCAATTCAAACTACTAAATTGCCTCTAATAAGCCAACAAGTGCAGAAAATTAATAACCCAGCGCAAGCCCCCATAAACCTGGAGGGTACAATCAAGTAGAGCATAAATTGAACCACCGCCATGTTTTATTTCCCAAGATACAACTATAAACCATCCATGTCATGCCTCATTAAACCATTTTCTTACCTTTACACTTAGCCAGTATCCCTATTCTCACTTATTAAACCACCAAAGTCCCCAATGTCATATCATCAATATCATGATCAAAATTATGGTAATATCTTGACTCCAACCTGTAAGCTTGTAATCAATAATACAATCATCCTTTGGACTCAAACCATGTGTTCAAGTGTTACATGTTTACCAATATCATCTTTCGAACTAGAATCTGGTTTATACGTCATCACTATCATCATAAATATCTAGACTCAAACTAGTAATTATCATTATTATGATAATAAATAGCATATCCACAAGCATAACGAATAGAATAACCACTAGCATAATCAATAGCATAACCACTAGCATGATCATTAGCATAACCTCTAGCATAATAACTAACATAATTACTAGCATAATCAATAGCATAACAGCTAACATAATCACTAGCATAATTCATAGAATAGATGCTAGCATAATCAAACATAATAACATATCACTCTGAAGAAGGTGATGGTCCATGGTATAATAATATGTCACGTTGAAGGAGGAAAGTCTATAACATAATAATATGTCACTTTGAAAGAGGTGACGGTCCATAACATAATAGCATGTCATGCTAGAAGGTGGCAGTCCATAACATAATAACATATCACCTTAAAGGAGGTGTCGGTCCATAGCATAATAATATGTCACGCTGAAGGAGGTGACGGTCCATAACATAATAACATATCAAACTGAAGGAGGTAACGAGCCATAACATAATAACATGTCATCTAAAAGAGGTGACAGTCTACAACATAATAATATGGTGTCTCAAATAAAGTGATGGTCTAATGCATCCTATTAAAGGATGAAAACCCAAATAATAAGATATGTCCTTTTAAAAGGGGGATGACCTAAACATAATAAAGATGTGTCACCTCAAATGAAGGGATGATTTGGTATGTCCTCTTAAAAGAGTAGATGAACCAAATAAGATGTGTCACCTCCAATAAAGCAATGATTTGGTATAAACTTTTGAAAGGATAGATGACCCAAATATAACAAGATGTTTCACCTTGACTGAAGTGACAATTCGATAAGTTTTCTTGGAGAATAGAAAACACTAATATATAAGAAAAAATAAAAGTTGATTTGTTGAACTTTTTCCTTTGAATCAGGAATTCTTAAAATGATTTGTGCATGTCTTAAGCTTTTGAATTGAATCCTCAAACTTTGAGAGTATACGTTTGCATTATTTCTTAGAGGCAATATTACATAAGGTCACCTGTAGATCTCAAACAACACTTATTGATAACATAGCAATTTGTTATAGCTATGTCAAAAGTGTAATAGAAGATAGAGTTAAAGATAAAGTCATTTGAATCATGGTGATTTAGAGATAGTGGTTTGAACAATATCTCTATATGCTAATCGTTATGCCTGATCATTTACCTACAAAAGTAGAAAAAGTGTTAGAGATCGTAACGAAGTAATAGAAATATAAATCAAGAGGAAAATGAATAAGAGAAGTTGTTTGGATTATTATGGCAAGGCCACGGGAGGTCTGGTAATGCTTTTTGCCATGCTTAACATTGTCAACATTGTGACTTCACTGTTCCTACATCCAAAGAAAAATTCTTAATTTTGAGAGACTAACTGTGTTGGTATTGCCTTCCTTCCCTGATGCACTTTGTTGATCATTTATTTGCAAGCTTTTCTTATCTTGAGATACAGTCTTTGTGGAATTTTGTAGGATTCTCCTCAGAAATTCTGCCCCAGTCTATAACATAGACAATCTCAAACTTCCTTGTAACTTATGGCATCGTTTAGTATGGAATTTTGGACTAACCTTGACTAACTAACTTGACCCGTATTCCTTCAATTTTTTCCACACCAATCAACTTTTCACAATAAGTTTTCAAATGAAATAAGGTGTTTCCAAACCCATCAAACTTTTGGAATTTTGGGATCTTGTAACCAGGAGGAAACTCAATCTCAAAAAACACACACAACTGTTCATACTTCACAGTTTGGTTACTTCCAAGCGCTTGAAGGCTTCATATTGCATCTTTCAAGGCCTTGATCTTTCTATTCACAGTCTCATTAGTGAATACCCTTGGATCATTCTCAATTTTAATATAATGATCAACATCTAAGTGGTACAACCCCTTAATTTGTGTTGCTGGTGAGATGGTAACATAGATATACACTGGTGGAGCATGGTGTGACAATGATATGTTCTAAACCTTTGGAGGATCAAATGTATACACAAGAAAAGAGTTCTGATAAGCATGAATATTTTGAGAAGTGGTAAAATAACCTTCTTGATTATTTCCTTTCGATATCGAAAACATAGACCCTTTTGTCGAGTAACATGAGGCAAAATCATGTTTGGGAGAGTCTGAGAAGGTGTGCTACTCTGCATCAGCATTAGCCTTAACTCAAAAATGTATTGTTTCAAACTAGCAATGACCTCTAAGGTTATTTACCTTACTATCAAGGGACTAAGGTTCATTGCGACATACAAGGTAGGAACTAACTCAGATGAAGTGTTTGTTCTGATTAAACTAGGATCCATAGTTGAATGAGTATTTTTGTTAGTCCAAGTAAGAACTGATGAGTCTGTAGTTTCTTTCTTTACCTTAGATTATGTGAAATACTGATGTTCTACTAGCGATTTACTTTTAGTCTTTTAGAAGTAAGCAAGTTTGATTACCAACACAAATCAGCCTCTCTCTAAAAGGTAAAACAATACTCAAAAGGTAAAAATTTAATTCATGAATCATAATAGTTAACCAAAGTAATATATGAAATGAATGACATATATTTGGTTCAAAATAGACTAGTCCAGAATTCGAAGAATAGAACACTTTATGAAAGTGACTAAATGATCAGAACTTTGAACTTTGATCATTTGATGGGTTTTGACTTTTGAAGAGGAAAACAATGTTTCAAACCAAAAGAATTAAGTGATTTAAAGAGATCGTATGTTCACAGAGTTTTATTATTAATAAAACATTGGTAGCTCTAACTATAATTAAGTGCAACAAAAAGCGATTTATAAGAGCAACATGGTCAATCAGAATTGGGAAATAACCTAATGGAAATTTGAATAAAACTTGAATGAATTGGGAGGAATTTTATCGATAGACTTTTAAGGATATTTTAAGAGGATTCACATTTTGAGTCTTATATGCCTAATAACGATCCGAGACTTAGAAATGGGATAATGGACTAGTCTTTTTTACAACCAAACATATGTTATTTAAACACATAAGTCAAGAAAGTATAGACACGACAAAATAATGAAACAATTTAACACATAACAATTTTTAACGCATCCTAGCATACATGGGATCTTTCAGGCCAAAGGTAAGCCTAGCATTTGAAGGATATACGTGTCATTTGTAAGACGTTCTATTTCTCCAAAATATATTATACAAATTTCATGGATAAATCAAATAGAAATACAAAATGAGAAAAGGAGAAAATAAATGATATCAGACCTATACAGGGGAGCAAATCTAAACTAAACCTCCTTGGGGTCCTTCGATCTGGAACTTCTTGAAATTTCTAAATACCTTTCAGATGGAGACCTCCTTTGGATTACAATAAAAGAAACTATTCAAATTAAAACCTCAAGCCAAAGGGACAATGGTCCATACAATTCGATATTATATCCTTAAATTTAACACATAAGGGATGATCGTCTAGTATGACTCTGGTCAATAGACACAAGGTAGGTTTTCTAATGGCCCCAAAACCTCCTCAGATATTGGGTCATCCTAGGCTCATGCCTAAAAGATTTTGGTTTTGCTCTATCCTAAGTATCTAGAGTGGGCTTTAACCAGGTTCCCAAGTACAAAACTTGGATTTAGATATACAAATAGCCATCAGACACCTAATTACCAATAAACAGTTGTATTTCTAACACTTTTATTTAGAATTGATCAACAGAGGTTGTGACAACCACAAAAAAACACCAAATAGTTTAATAATCAAATGTGGAAGTATGCCATGAATGCAAATAATTGTGAAAATTTAAACACATTATTGCAAATGTAACAATTAATACAAATATTATCAAAACACATAAAATCTTTATGATTAGAACCTAGATGAATTCTCAGCGTAGTCGCCATTCAGTAAAAAACATTCCATAACTGAAAAAGAAGTCTACTAGATTTTATTTTGACAAAATAATTCAGAGTCAGCACTTAACTTTAGAAAAATTAAGAAATCATTTAAAAAAGGTAGTTTTGAAAGAAAACCTTTTAAAAATAATTAGAGTCTAGATAAGGATTCAAGTAAATTCGAAAGGTGTTAGGCACTTTCGAAAATTCACAAAGTGTGGTTCCCAATGGATTAAACTTATTTGGCTAATTTCAAAAATTCTGTAAGTTACTTGAAAAAATCTTATCCAAAAAACCTTGAATTTTGTTTGAACATTTTATTTCAAATAAATAGAATTTGTTTGATACTAATCCATTTATTTTATTCTAAGCGCTAAAATAAATTAAACATCAAAGTTTTAAAATAATTTTTATTTTAATAATATTATCTGAATTAAGACTTTGAATTAAATAATGGGAGAAGAACAAAAATAACCTTTCAAATGAAATTAATGCCATGCAAGTGCCCAATGAATTCAAATTTCCATTTTGTAACCATTTGGCTTAGCAGCTGATGTGAGTGACGCACCTCGTTTTTTTGGTTGTTGTTTTGTTATTTTTTTGTCGGCACATGCTCCTTTTTTTTTGGTTGCTGTATTTTCATATTTTTTTATCCATGCTTTGTTTATTAAAAAAAATAATTGATCCTACGTTACAAAAATTTTGTCAAAAAAAAGGCAGTCAGATAAAATTTTGTGATTTTTTCTCACAAATAATCAAATACAAATTTTTAATATTGTAATTGTTATTTTTTTTATCACGAATACAAAATAATATATTTTATACAATTGTGATACAATTTCTATACACGCTTATACATATACATATTCTATGTGATAATGATACTATTTCTATACATATCATACATATATAATGCATATTCTATACAATAATTATATAATTTTTATACATATTTTGCACAACCTTTAGCTGCAATAACTATTTAGATACATATTCTATTCAACAATTATATAGTTTCGATACAGATCTTACATAGTTTCGATATGTATCTTGTACATATATATTTTCTGCCCAACAATGATACAATTTCTATACATATCATATACAGTTTCTATACACATCATATATAACCTTTAGCTACAATAATTATTTAGATTCAAGTTCTATACAATAATTATACAGTTTTGATACACATCGTATACAACCTTAGCTGCAATAATTATTAAGATTTAAGTTCTATACAACAATTATACAGTTTCAATACATATCATATATACAGTTTATATATAAATCTTAGACATTTAAATATTTTATACAATAATTACATAATTTTTACACACATCTTATGCATCCTTTGACTGAAACTAAAAAGGAAGAGAATTCATCAACATCCACAGCAAAATTAGGTCTTCACAATGGAATTCATACACAATATAAGCATATCGACTAACACTACAAGAAAAGTAGAAGAAATTTCAATTGGGTACTTATCAAAAATGTTTCAGCAGCAATTTTATAGTCATGAGAAGTAAAAATTAAACAAACTATGCAAGAATTAAACTCAATAGTTTAACTGACATGAGGAAAATCAAGAATTAGAGTGGAAAAAATATGATTTCTCTAGGGTTATTTCTATGAAGGATTGGAGAAAGATAAGAAAAAAGAATGGTTATTGCGTTGTAATATCAAATACGCAAAAGACAAGAAAAATTAGAAGCTGAAATTAGTAGGGGTCAACTATTTGGTAATCGAATTTATGACTTGTTACTACATGAATTGTTGAGTTCTTGTTGGGTTTATTCTTAGCTCAAAGCTAGTGGTTGAAAATTTTTGTTTCTCCATTTTGAGTTGAAAACGTGAATAAGAGAAACTTGGCATTATTTTTAAAAACGGTCAATCCATGTCCTTTTTCCTTAAATAATTAACTTAACTTCTTAAACATAAATTTTGAGTCATTAATAACTATGAAAGGATATAAGTAAATTCTCAAGTTATTCTTCAAGCTTAATTTTGAATAAATAGAGGGATTTTTAAAAATATATCAAATAACCAATATAAAATGAATATTTTTAACATGTGCTTTCTCCCCAAGAATTCATCTAGACCAATTAAATTGAAAAACAAATAATCAAGTCAATACAAGAAAATAAAGGAATAAAGATGAGATTTTGACCCCTTTTTCAAATCTATCCAGTTTTGGGCCTTGTTCATGGACCCTCTTTCAGTTGTACATCAGCTTATTCTCTTCACATTTTTTGTACACTTGGTAAATATATAACTAAAAATCAATCATATATACACATTATTTGGTCCTCCATCTGGATATTAGCATCCCTTTCATCCTCATCCTCGTATACTACTATATATATATATATATATATATATATATATATATATATATATTTGTTTCATACTAGCATATATCAGCCCCGTTTTTCATGTGTTTAGTCCATTTTGGACTGAGGGGCTCGGGCTTGAAGGCTATAGGGACCTCTTTGGCCTGCTGAAAATGCGGGGAATGAGAGTCCATACGGACTCGGATTGAATTTCACATGCACACAAAAGAGTAAAAGTTAGAAAATGGTAAAGAGGAAATGCACAATGAATAATCACATATAGTCGAATAATTACTCATAAATCGGGTTTGCCGACTATATCAACATGAAATTTCCTTATGCTAAGTAGTGACGGAGCCAACATCCTAATTGAGGGGGTTCAAAATCAAAATATATGAACAAAAGAACTAGTAGAAGGGGGTTCAACGTTTGCTATATATACATAAAAAAGAATTTTAAGCTTGTATAAATAGTATAATTTTCCGTCGAAGAGTGCAGATGAACCCCTCGCTATTAGCTAGCTCCGTCCCTAATGCTAAGGCTGAAAATAATTACACCAATACACATGCAACTTGTTTTGGAAAACACAATCCCTAGCCAAATGGGATACAAATTCTAACATTTAAAAATCAACTAAAAAGAAGAGATAATGGTGGATCCAATTTTACCTAACAAACATGCTAAAAAGGAGCCAAACATATTCTGAAAGAAATAATTTTAAAGAAAACATACCCCTTAAAATAATAATAACAATATATGTTGAAGATCTATGCTAATACCCACCATGAACAGATTAATGTATCACCAATCTTATCTCAAACAACATATGAAGAGAAAACACAGGATGCGAAATAAAAATGTAACAAAATTCATAAGAATAAAGTCTTCAACAATTTCTGATTCGGATGTGGGAAGAAAAAGGGAACAATTTGTCACATCATTGCAAGTAAACTCAGAACACACATTAAGCACGAAAACTCTTCTAATTAGGTCCACGTTTTATCTACAAGAAATTTATTTTTTCTATTCATTCAGGAAGAGATCTAATAGAGCAAATTCTTATGCTAAAACAACAATCTAAATATCGTAATGTAAGGTAAAGTTCTAAACTAAAGAGCTACGTAAATAAATCCAACCAGGTTCGAGGAGAATTGAGTTAACAAAACACATTAACAAAAAGCCATGTAAATCAACACCTTGAAAGCATTAAGAGATACTTCCAAATATTCTTCAAATTCTACACAGAAGGAATGATCAACACAGAGGCTAAACTAGTCAAATTGTTCATTTCTCAACGAATTCACAAGATAACAAGGACACGAGCAAATTCATCATTTGAGATTAATTACCGTAAAAAATCAATAAAGAACAAAGCAAAGCTCGAAATAAATGACCAAATGTGGAAAGGAATTTTACCTTGTATGGAGCATCTCGCTGAGACTCCGAGCTGGCGACGACGACTTCACCACTTTCTCTGATTCGAGAATGATAAAAAAAGAAAATTTAGACCAAAATTCTCACAACTTCAGGTTGGGGACAAAAGTTCAAATCCTAACCGAGTAGAGAATCTTTTAGCCTTTTTTACCTCTCATTCAAGAATGAGTGGAGGGGTCCCAAAATCCCAATTCTCGACTCATTGTAGATGTGGGATTGGTAAATCGAGGGCATTTTGGAAATTTACCATGGAATTTCAAATTCACTAAGGGATGGAACTGTACTAATTAGTATGAGTTTTTCTTAAATTGTGCAACTCAAATATTGGCTGTTGGGGTGTGTTATTGCCTGAAATTGCTTGATACCACTGGAGTTATTGTCGGATCGGGTAAAAGGAATGGGGAAAAGAGTTTGGCTGGGTGCTTTGATTTGCTGTGGGATGGGGAAGTAATTACATTTTCTCTTGCTCTTTTAATTACTTTAGTCTCTCTTTCTATTAATATACATAACATAGTCCATATATACATAATATTTTGTGTATATGCTCGAATTTTTATAATATGTTTAGGGAGTTAAAATTTTTTATAATATTGAAAATATAAGTTGTGTATTTGTATAATTTTTAGTAATTTTAAAGGGAATAGACTACTGATTGGGCCTGGGTAGCTGATTTTAAATGGAATGGGGCTGGATAAATTAAGAGAATTTTGGACTAGTTTATTTAATAAATAACCCTAAATTATAATTTCAGTCAATTTTATTTAAAATTGAATCATATTGAAAATCAATTGGTCAATTGCATTACAATAGTGGTCAGATTGATTTCAATTATCATCAAATTCAGTGAATTGGCTAAAATTAAAATAAAAGCCAATACGAATTATCAACCGATTTAATCTGGAGCATCTAGGATTAACAAAATCAAATACATATTTTTTTCAAATAAATTATTTTTGAGAACAAATTATATTTAAATCAATATTTTATCCATTTGAATTAATTTTAGAGACAATTCCTGATTAAAATTAAATTTTTAATAAAATAATTATTTAAGTAATAAAATTATACGATCTCATATATACAAATACGATTATATATAATCAGCACTTAAAATGATAAATTACCTAGATAAATATTTTGAAAAGTTTTTCATTAGAAAATAAATGTTGTAATTTTATTTAGAATTAAACTTAGTCGTGGAGAGCAAAGATTAGGTGTCAACAGTGGTAATGACATGGAAGGCTACGTAGAGGGCTCATTGTTGTTCCCTCCCAAATTCACTGCTAGCTCATTAAGCATGATGACACTCAAATTATACCTCAAAGCTATAAATGATCGTCATCAATATAGTTAACCAAACAAAAGTTGGGGTCGAATCCTCAGGAAATGAGAAGACAAAATTCAATTTGAAGTGTTAGAAGCAACTAGAAGTTGACTTGTAATGCGGTGTAAATTAAACATGAAAGTAAAATGGGGGGTTTGTTTTGAAAACTTTATAGTTACCAATTTTATCGTATTAGAAATGCAAATTCGAAGCTAAAATGACTAGAGTTGAAACCAAACGTGGAATAAGACTTGGGGTTATGCTATAGTAAATGCGGGTTCATGCACGAAAAATTGAACATTTGTCTAGATTTATCTAAGATTCATGGATGGGCTAGATTATAGCTATTTAGTGTCAATTTGTAAATCAAACACCAAAATCTCACAAATGGGTTCTTTCGAACACCTCACAAGTGTTGCTATTTAAGTAATTTATAACCTTAGTTAGTATCCATACGTCTAAGAGATACTATTAAATTATGTAAATCAAGTTACTTTTTACACACATTCCTCACTCTCATCCCCTTTGTCAAGAATAATAAGGGTTCAATGGTAAACTAGAGTTTGCAACCTCTAATTCAGAATTAAAACATTGAATAGAAGTGAAACTCAGGTTAATTAGATAATTAGGAAGACAAATAAACAGCACCCACACAATAATCACAACTCATTCAAGCGTAACCCCAAGCAAAGAAATTAAATATTCATAGAGAGAAATATTAAATTTACCCAAATTTTCAGTCCATTGTTTTATTGAATCACAAATTAATACAATAATAAAGATCCAAATTCAACAATAAGAAAAAGTCACTAATTTAACACTTGAGGTTTCACTCTAATTTTTCAAGCATTAAAAAGTACAAAGATGAAGGTCTAGAGCTAAAAAATCCCTTTTTAAGCCCCAAATTCACGTTTTACAAAATTGCCACTGCAGTAGTCACTTGCTAGCAAGTGCCAACGCATGTGAGCGACTCGCGCACGCAAATTACCTTCCGAAGTGCTACTAGAGGCTCAAATTGAGCCACTTGCATATGCATGCACAGATGGCTCCCAACTTGTCCAAAGGAACTTTTAAGCTTCTTTTCTTCACTTCTCACACTCTGATTGATCTCATATGACTAAATCAGCCTTATTTCCAATTCTTACCTGCACAAATGAGCATTATAACATGAAAATTACCTAGAATAAATGGATAAACATAATAATTCAAGCTCAACAGTGTGAACAAGTTGTTAATTTGCCAACTTATCAAATCCCAAACTTAAAATCTTGTTTGTCCTCAAGCAACCAAGAATATTCACAAAAAAGGGCATTCATAACTCCAAAACCATCCAAAAGAGTAGGCTATACATCTAAGTTAACAAAGTTCAAAAGTATTTCTCCCATATGCCATGGAAACAAGTAAACCAATGTTTTTTAAGATGCACATTTCTATGTTGTAAAGATGCAAGATAGTATCAAATAAAAATTTCACATAAAAAATGCTTCTCAAGTTGTGACACAAAATCCTCATAGATTATCTTAATTTCACTATACAACTTATCTTGCTCATTAACCCTAATTGGGAGTAAGACATCACCATGAACTTCAAGGTATTAATGTTACTCACATGCAAGAGTTAGCTTCACTCACAAAAGATATTTTAATCCAAAGAGCACAAACATCAAAAGAATTTTCGCTCACTCTCACAAAGAAATTCAAGTACAATGAGTAGAACCATAGGCTTTTCTTTGTGTTGCTCACCACTAATTAGACTTACAAAGTTTGAAATCACCAAGGAATTCTGGGTGTAAATGAAAGATCTCCCTAGACGCAATCGCTTTATTACCTTTTATACCCAATTCTTTTAAATTTTCCACCTTACTTGCCGTCATTTATTTTCCTTGTTTTCCTTAATATCCAGCTTCTTCCTTGATAAACAAATTTATTGCACTTCTTTCTTCATTCACTTCTTTGGTTCTTTCATAAGATTTTCTAACCTTAATCCATCCACGACCCTACATTTTACTAATTTAACTTCAAGTTTTATGGGCTAGGTTATTTGTCTTTGTTTTTGTGCACATTTCTTGACTCATAAGCACATGATTAGACAATTAAGCATACACCTTTCTTGATCAATTCTAGCATATGTCATTTTTCCCACAAACATAGAATACCCCTTTATCATCCTTATAACCATGCACCGCCCAAACATAGGCTTTCACCAACATTTACTTACTCTAGAATCATACAATATGTTCAAGGAGGTTATGTGACAAAAGAGAAGTTTTAAAAAGGAATTAGGTTTAATAGTATGGTCATCACTAAAAGAAGAAAGAAAAATAGGAAGAGGCTCAAATGGGTTAACAAGGGAACAATTTTAAGGTGGGATTTAGTTCAAGTGAAAGATAAAAAAATGGCCTCGGGTCATCCGCCAAACCAAGCTTGTCTAGGATTTTTGCTTTGAATATCTTGGGGAAAATTCTAGACTACATGTATGTACAAGAATTAATAAAATATCTCACCACACAAGGCACCATATAAGAAGCTAGTCTCTCAACCAATTTGAGAAAATGAACTCAATAAGTTACTCTGAGTCGAAGGCTCGTCCTTGTAAAAGAGAGCCAAAATTGAATTTAGTGGTCTTAACTCAAGAGAAAGCTTACAAATTTCCTTGCTCTTTTTTTTTCAAGAAAACTATGTGTTTCATTTTTTTTAAAATGATCAAATTGTTTAATAATGATGTTGAAGTGAATTTTCTGAACTTTTGTCAACTCCTACTTGGCTCTTGACTCAAAACACTAAGTACTTCACCTAAGAATGTCGCCTAATCATCTATCATAGGTGACATCCTAGTCTGTTAGACAAATAGAATAAAAAAAGAAAATAAAAATTTGGTCCTTGGAAAAGAACTGAGTTTTGAACCCCCAGAGCGTATTGGACACATATTTACAAAAAGAAAAAAACCTACACGCAAAATCTTTATAGACATCACCCGAAATAAGAACTATACATAAGGAATACACAATCGCCTTTTGAATAATCATAAAAGCATACATAAGCAAAATGAGGGAAATATCTAACATAATAACAAATACACCAGATAAGGGCCATATCTAAATCAATATCATCTTAAGTAAACAAGCTTGGCAAGGGAAATATCTGAACCAACATCAAATATGAAATTAAAATATATCAATACAACCCATCAAATAGAATAAATACATACTATCAAATAGAAATTGATTGTCCCACCCCTTCACTAAATATCATTATATTATCCCCAATGCAAAAGTTAAGAGAGAGAAAAAAAGAGGGTTAAGACTCTCTGTGGTGCACTAATCCTGCGGGTCCATGTCTGATGATGCTTAAAAAATATCAATGACTGTAACACTAGGACCCTCATCAAACTGTACATCTATCACTGGATCAGAAGAAAAAGACACCCTGTCAGTAGGTCGGGAGCTAGAACTAGCCCCAACCATCCTAGCATGTTGGTTATCCTATGATAACTGCTTTTCAAGGTTAACTTGCTGGGATTCGGTGAGGTCTTCACTAAAATCAATACTAACCTCATTACCTATACGAGAGCGCCCAAAAAATCTATAAATGGGAGCACCAAGCTATCCTGGGTCATTGATATCTCCACCGCATCAAGAGCAAAAGAGGAATGTATAGAGTGAAACTACGCACTTAAATAATTAAGATTATTCTTTAAGTAAAAACCTCCTTCATTATATCCTCTAGCCTTTACTGTGGCTAATCTCCTCTCATACTCTGCTACTCAGACACATAGAGGTACAAGACTCATCTCAATAACTATCTAAATAATTTGAGGGGTATCAGTTACCAATACAGTAATAGTAATGTCATTTTTGAAGGTTTGTCATTTTCCAAGTCATAGAAGCAACCTTGGAAAATGTAATGGTAGATGACTGGGGTGGTTGGGTGGATCGAGAGGGTGGTACAGTGATTGAAGAAGGTGGTGCATTAAGAGGATCAGCCACAGAAGGAATGTCACTAGAATTATGGGGAGAATACAAATCAAGTGAAGGAACTAGAGGGGTATCCACACCCTCTAAACTAGGCAACTCTCCCTAAAAATAATCAATCAACTCTGAGGCTTTCCTCTTAGTCCTTGTGGGATTATCATTATCTTGGATATGGATGATGTCAATCATCCTAATACAGTTAATCTTTTGGTTAATTTTGGAGAAGATCTGCATATTATGCTTAAAGAAAAGCAATGATATAAGAGAGGAAGATGGAAATAGAGTACCCGAGTAATTTGACCTCATCTTAATCATCTTCATAATTAATTCATTTAGATTAATAATAATGTTATCCATGATGTAACCAACAATTATCGCCTACTCAATAGTGTCATCTTGATCATTTCTCGAAGGAAGTAGGTAGTTACTTACAAATACAAGCCAGTGTTTAGCTTAGATGAAAAGTTTCCACCTCTTAATTTGTCTGATGCCATTGGATCATGGAGGAAGTCTTTTTGAAATAACTCGGGAAAGCCAAATAATGTAATTACGACCACAAAGCACCCACTTCTTGCTCTCAACTCTGGATGCCTGATTACAAGTGATGTGAGACCAAAATTATATATTTTGTCATTATTTGTCTCATATTTAGTATTTCTTAATTCCTTTTTATCATTGATTTTATGAATTATGCTTAATATTATATTTTTATTATCATGATTAAATTGGCATGAAGATGAAAAATTTGGAGCAACAACAAAATTAAAATTGAGAAGTTATATAAGAAAATCAAGCAGACAACTTAATAGATTAAATAGAATATTTTATTAGTATTATGTGCAATGGACAAATTTGCAATTCAAAAGCAATGGCTATCACATGGTACTCAATGAAGAAAAGGAAAAAAGGTTAGGTGGCTACCAACGCAAGACGCAATGCAGTCCAATTTTGATTTGGTTTATATTTCCTAATCTATTTTGGACTCAGTTAATTTATTCTGAAGTTTTTCTTACACCTATAAATATTCCACAAAAATAGTTTATGTGTAATTTTTTGACAACTTTTGAGATGTAACTTGTAAACTTTTTATTAGAGAAAGCTTGAAGCCGATGTGGAGGTCGGAGAAAATTGATTTATTCTTTTTTCTTCATCCTTTTTTTCTTGAGAATTAAATATTCCGAATTAACTCTACTTAATTTGTAAGTTCATAATTATGATTTTTTCTATGATTTTTAATTGTGATTTCCAAGCAATGAGTAGCTAAATACCACAACTAGGATTGTGGGAACCATGATGGATTAACAAAGTAGAGAAAGTGTTAAGTCTTGATTGATTGATGTTCTAGCATGTATTGTGATTTTTTGATTGCTTTCTTAACAACTGCAGATGTTAAGAACCTGCCTATATTAGATACTAACTTGTAAAGAGAGGTTGAAATTAGGAAAAGAAGATCACAACAGTAATTTGAGGCTATCACCCTTTATCTAATTAACTTGAGACCCAAAAAGAGATAGTTAATCTGAGATTCAGGACAAGGATTAGTAACGCGATACTTTGATACTCAAAAAGTGATGAGTGAAATTCACCAAAGGTGTTCAAAAGACGGTTGGTGATACATAACTTGTTAGATTGTGCATGCAAGGATTGTGAGTTGTGACGGTTGAGAAATTGGATCGACAGGTTTTTCTGGTACAAACTAAGGTTATGGCCTCGGTTAAGGTTCAATGGAGGAACCATAAGGTGGAAGAGGCTACATGAGAAGAGGCATTTGTTTTCTGCCTCTGGGATTGGTGCAGAAAGTATGTGTTCTTCAACATACTTTTGTTTTCAAACTTTGTTAAAGGAAAGATTAATATCCTTGCATCTTTATTTTCTGACTTGGTTGAAGGTTGGATTGATATTTTTGATAATGAAAATGAATCATGCTTGTGGTTACCCTACCTTGTCCATCATTCGGGGTTTCATGTTCCTAGTAGGGGTGACTATAAAACCCTGGGTTTTTGACCCTTAGAAAATTTCCTAGATTTTTGGTTTCTGGAAAAGTTACGACTAGGGGAAACGAGTCATATACTAGGGTACGAGTGGTATGGGATTGATCGTATGCTGACCGGTGATTGATGGTTGGTTGAATTTAGTTCCTGGAATGCATACGACTTGAGTGGTCTGAGTCGTATTGGTGGTTATGGATTTTTGGGTTTGGTTCTTTCCTTCACTTAATATTATACTTGGAAACTTAAGTTGTATCTGAGTACGAGTGGCTCACCATGATCCGTAAGCCAGGGTATGAGTCATACCATGGACTCGTACGGTGGACAATATTCAAACCTCTTGTGATTCTATTCTGCTAGGGGTACGGGTCAAGGGTACTAGTCGTCTACTTGGGTACGACTTGGTTCGGGTGAGTCTTACCTAGGATAGTGTTGGTTCCAATGTGGAGGCCTTGGGTACGAGTAATGGGTACTACTCGTACGGAGGGGTACGATTCGTATGGGGTAGTCGTACCTTATGACGGGATTTTTATGTTGTTTAAGGGAGGGAAATATGGATTTTTCCCCACTTAATGTAATAAGGCCCCATGTTTTTTTAACTCACTATGGAGGTTATTTGTCTTATTATTCTATTCATTAACACTTAGAAAAAACTCTCAAATTCTCTCTAAAGCTCTTGGGCAAAGAAAGATAGGGTTTTATCGTAAGGATTAATTTGGGTCTTGTGTTGGGGATTTCTCTCCATTATCTTCTCAATTAAGGCATGTGCTCTTCCCTTATTGTTAGTTCTAACTAAAGGCATGGTTTTATACAATGTTTTCATGGCATGATTTATTGTATGGTTTTGTGGTTTTCAAATATGTGTTGGGGTTTTGGTTATAAGTGTTTGGTTATGATTTTCCCATGTTTTAATTATGTTAGTACATGATGTAATGGTAATTTTTCATAATTGGTTGCATGGGAATGGTCACATGGTGATTGGTTTTGATTTTGGAAATACTATGCCCCAACATATTTGATAAAATGCCTATGATAATTCTTTTACTATATTATTGGATTTTCAATGGAACTATTGCGTGGTTTGAACTTGGTTATGGAACTCTAAGAGGTTTAAATGGTTTGGAATGGTTAAATGGAATGGTTTTGTGGTCATGGTTATGGTTAATTGAACTCTTTGTGGGGTACAATGGAATTCCCCAAGTAAACATGTTAATAAAAAACTTGTGGGGTACATGGGACTCCCCCAAGCTAATATAATAAGGGAACAGTTGTGGGGTACATGAGACTCCCCAAGTTAACTTGATAAGGTGATCTATGGGTACGTGGGACTCCCTTGATCTCTAAAAGGTTTGGCTAAGGACAATACTAGCAAGTTATAGTCGGTGTGAGGATACCACTTTTAATAGACTTGGTTAATAATAAATGAAATAATGGATTGGTTGGTTGGAAAAGATTTTAATTGGACAATAATGGTGGGGTGTGATAGCTAACCGTGAAGGTAGGAGTCCTATGGACAAACACCAAAAACTTATGTTTGTGGCATGAGGGGTTGATCATGGCGACCATATATGATACTCATGAGGTACACGGGAATCCTCTAAGTATACTGTACATATGTATCATAGAGAGCGAAGGGTACTTGGGAATCCCCTACTCTTATGGTATCTCTAGTTCGTGCGGCTACATGCATCGGGGCCCGTTTAGGGGGTTACACTGGACCCATATAGCCCGTGGATGGTTTTAAGATGGATTAGCTATAGATACCCAGGTTAATGGTTTTAAATGCATGTTAAACCCAACTTTCTTTCCCGGCATGGTGTTATATATATATATAGTTTGTATTCATATGGTTGTTTTACTTGGTTTTACTGGATGACATTATTTTATCTTTATCTTGAGTTCATGCGAGCGTTCACCCAATAACCCATCTTCGGGTGGTTGTATCCCCACACGATGCAGGAACGAAGTATTCTACTTCTCATGCATAGTAACCAAATTTTGAGATCAGCTTTTGGATTGAAGTGGTGAGCTTACATCTTTTTGAAAGGCTCTATTTCATGTTATGGACATATTCATATACTTTGGTTATTTTATGAATTTTGGTTTTTGCTATGGTTGGGGGCATGTCCCAATCGAATATTGGTTTTCTATTGGTTAGAGTCTTTTGTGGAACTACTATGGGTTGGTATAGGGGGAGGATCGGTGTTGGTGTTATCCTTAGTATTGGTATTGGTATTGGGGATGACATCGGTTGAGTATATTGTTGGTTGTTCTATCCTCTTTCTTTTGGGGATTATATAATTATTTTGGAACTCATATGGTTATGGTTTTGGAATATGGTTTGGTTTGGTATTGGTTGTTGGTTGGTATTGGATGGTTGGGCCTGTTTGGGTGGTCACGGTAATAGACCTATCCCAGAGTCGTGGATTTTATAATAACGCTATCTTGTTATATGTTCGGGATTCATCCAACTCAAGATATGCATAGGTCGGTTAGGTTAGGTAACGGGGGTGGTCTCCAATCCTGGTTAGACTTGGGATGCCCATTACGAAAAAGTCCTGGTTTAGGTCGTGTCACAATACCCCTTGAGCATAGTAAAAGAAAAAAATAGGGGTGCAATTCGTATGTTCAAAGTGAAAAGAAAATGGGGGGCAATCCAACTTGTAGTTTAACTTCTTATTTTTTTAATTTATATAATATCACATTTTTTGTTTTGTTTTGATTTATTTTTTAAGATATAGGGAAGGTCTGAGTACCCGAATTTAAAGATAAGAGGCATGTGTGAACTTAAGTGTGGGGTATGCATGACCCTTGATGAAAATCGAAGAAACATGTTACTAGCTAGGCCTTAGAGGGTCTCAGGAAGTATCTTTAACCCGCGTTTTATTTTGTTTATTGCTTTGGAGACAACACATGATTTTTAAGTATGGGTGGGTTTAGGGGATATCTTAGAAAATTTTTTACGGATAAAATATGATATAAGTTTTATTTATTTATTTATTTTTAGTTGAGAAAATAAAGAAAAATTTTAAAGTCTAAAAAGATACTAAATGATTTTAATTTTATTCTTTAAATTAAAATAGTTTTTGTTTTTATTTTTTTATATCTTTAATAGAGCATATTTTTTCCACCCCTTGATTTTTCTTTTTTTTTTTCGAGGGGGGAGGGGGGGGGGGGGGTTTGAACCATATTTCATTTTTTAGGAATAATATTTTATTATTATTATTATTTTAATTTTGTTGTAGTATTTTTTTTAGAGAAGAAATATATATATTTTGGTTGATACTAGCAATTTCGACCTAATTTTGAGTAGCAATTCTCTGTGAATGCTTGAGTATAAAATAAATTAATAGATTTTTTGAAATCTAGGCTCATGGTTGTGACTCTGTATATAACTTATTCTTATTTTTGTAGTTTGTTATGACCTTATTTTCCTTAGAAGTGGAATTGATCCATCTTGATTGATGCTTGTTCCATGTGCGGTGAGAATTTTTTGCATATATTTCATGTTTTGCATCTTAGTCTAGAACATGCCTTGCACGTCATTGAAGTGAAATAAAAAGTGTTTCTTTACTTAGAATATGATAAAAGGCTTTTGATGATATGTCGTATAAATTTTAGCCTTTTCAGATATTATATCACTAGTTAGCCCCTTTGAGCATGTAATCTTTTTTTGGTAGCCGTATTTTTACCTTAATTTATTTTTTTGAATTCCTAATTTTTGCACCCTACTTCCTTGAGCACTATATTATAGAATATGTTAAAAGTTGGTAAATTTAAAGAAAGTGGATGTTGAGTGTACAAGGTGACCGATGATAGCTACAAAGTTATGAAAAGACCCTCTTTGAAAGTATGTAACATGAAGAGAAAAAGAAAAAAAAAACTTGAGGAAAAAAATGGATTGAAGCATTCTTGAATAAAAATAAATAGTAGTGAAAATAATTGATGAAGAGAAGACTAAAAAAATTAAGTGATCAAAATAACGGGTGATGAAGTTTAAAAAGTGCAAGGTTCTTAGGGAAGTGTAAGTCACTATTATATAGTTTTTCTACCTGTCCCCAGCCAACATTACAACTCGTTAAAGTCCTATTTAATTCTATTCGAGCATACTACATAATGGGCAAGGTTATGGTTCTTTATTTACACACGTTAATTTTTTGTGAGTGTGAGAGTTCTTCTTTGATGCTAAGTGATGTTGGGCGTATTTATACCCCTAAGAACCATAATTTACCCATATTTTAGCTAAGTTTTGAGGATAAAATATATAATTCCTGCACTTTTAGTCCATTTTCCTTTAAGTGAGCTAACCTATGTGATTACCATGTTTTCAGGTATTAATGATGAAGATTTTAGCACTTTGTGGACCTTTGGGCAGCAAAGGAAAACTTCATATAAGAGGGAAGGCAGCTTTTAGAAGCTGTTGGACTGAATGTGACGCATGGAGAATTTGTCCCGGGCAAAATTAGTATTTCTAAATACTTAGGGATGCAGCAGTAACTTAGTAGACAAGGATATTATAAAAACCCTATTGCTGAATTTTTCAGCAGCATTGATCAATTATCATTAGTCATTATTCAGTTTACAAATTCTGTAAGTTTTGGACAGAGAAACACGGCTCACACTTGGAAACGGCTAGAGAAAAAACATTATTCTCTTTGTGACGCTAAGACCACTTCCATCGCCAAGATTGTTCTAGGTTGTGGTATGATGATTATGTCTATTTTGATTTCCGTCGTATCCATGAGTAGCTAAACTTCTCTGTTAGGGTTATGGAAACCTTGTAAGATACTATTTCTTGCTATGAGTTTGTGAATTCTTGATGTGTATGCTACTTATATCATTACTCTCTTCGTTTTAATTAAATTCTCATGGTTGCAAACATAGAGAACATGTCATTATAGCATTAACTTATTCGGGAGAAAAGTTACATGTTTGGAAAAGAGAGTGTGACAAGGAAATAGGGTTTCTAACCTCTGTTTACACGTTAATGCCTTAACCGGATTAACTTCTTGGTGAATTTGTACCATTTGTTATACACTTTAGGCTCGGGAGAGCTAAAGTGAAATAAATCCTTGATGGTTGGGAAACACTTGGATTTAGAATTAGAATACGATTCTCTATAAGTGCATGTATGTCTAAATTCCGCGTTACTCATAGTTAATAGAGAAGTAGAAACTACAAGGTGGACATAACCCTAACTTATTATTCTCTGTGATTAACCTTCACTAAACAAATCATTCATTCGTTACTTTGATATTATTAATTCACGCCTAAATCAAAACCCCCCTTTTCCGTGGAATTTTTGACCAACAGTCTACTAACAATTGCAACACTTAGTGACCAAGTATTCCCTGTGGGATTCGACACCCAACCCAGTTGGGTTCTATATTTAACAGCGACCGCTTACACTTTCTAACGAGAGCTGTAATTTGGGCGTTATCACTAAGTCCTTAAATTATATTCAATCTTTTGAATTGAGTGTGTGGACTATTTCTTCTTCTGAGGGAACTTGTTTCATGATGGCTAGGTGATGTTATTAATTTTTTTTATAAGAATAGGTAAGCAAACTTAAATTTGATAAGTTAAACTCTATCTTTGAGGTTAGGAGATTAGAGGTTTGTTGTTTGTTTATACTTGTTGCATAATGATCAGAAAGTGTACTTGATATGCCTGAAGCGTGGAGGTGGAGCACGATGATTCCAGTGTATAAGAACAAGGGAGACATTCAGAGTTGTAACAACTATAGAGGTATTAAGTTTTTGAGTAATACTATGAAAGTTTGGGAAAGGGTGGTAGAGTTGAGGATGAGGAGGATAGTGACAATCTCTGAGAATCAGTTCGGTTTCATGCATGGTCGCTCGACCACTGAGGCCATTCACCTTCTGAGGAGATTAGTGGAGCAATTTCGAGAGAGAAAGAAGGACTTGCATATGGTGTTTACTGATCTAGAGAAGGCATATGACAGAGTTCCCAGGGAGATTTTGTGGAGGTTCTTGGAGGCTAGAGGGGTGCTCGTGGCGTACACTAGGTAGATTCAGGATATGTATGATGGTACGAAGACTCGTGTGAGGACGGTAAGTGTAGATTCGGAGCACTTCACAGTTTTGATAGGGTTGCACCAGGGATCGACTCTTAGCCCATTTCTATTTTCCTTGGTGATGGATGTTTTGATGCGACATATTCAAGGGGAGGTGCCTTGACGTATGTTATTTGCAAATGATGTGGTTCTGATCGATGAGACTCGGGGTGGAGTTAATGATAAGTGGGAGATTTGGAGACAAATGCTTGAATCTAAAGGTTTTCGGTTAAGTAGAATCCAGACGGAGTACTTGGAGTGTAAGTTCAGTGATATGTCGCAAGAAAATGGAGTGGTTGTGAAGCTAGACTCTCAAGCCATCCAGAAGAAGGAGAGTTTCAAGTATCTGGGGTCCATAATTTAGGGTAATGGCGAGATTGACGAGGATATCACGCATCGTATTGGGGTAGGTTGGTTGAAGTGGAGGCTCGCTTAGGGAGTTCTTTGTGATAAGAAAGTGCCCCCGAAGCTTAAAGGTAAGTTCTACAGATTGGTAGTCCGGACAGCTATGTTGTATGGAGCAGAGTATTGGCCAGTTAAGAACTCCCACATCTAAAAGGTGAAGGTGGCAGAGATGCGAATGTTGCGATAGATGTGTGGACATACCAGGAAAGATAGGGTGAGGAATGAGATTATTCGGGAGAATATGGGAGTTGCCCTGGTGGAGGATAAGTTGCGAGAAGTGAGGCTTCATTGGTTTGGGTATGTGATGAGGAGGGGCCCTGATGCTTTAGTGCGGAGGTGTAAGACTCTGGCTATGGATGGTTTTAGGTAGGCTAAAGGTAGTTCGAAGAAATATTGGAGGGAGGTGATTAGGCATGATATGGAGAAATTACAGCTTACATAGGACATGACCCTTGATAGGAAGGTGTGGAGGACACGGATTAGGGTAGAGGGTTAGGGGGTGGGAGCGCGGCAGTAGTAATAGAGGAGTGCTCCTTTGGGTATGGAGTTTCTGGTTCGTAGTGTTGTGGCTGCAGTTTTTGGGCTAGTGGTGTTGGCTTTTTTGCATCCTGTACTAGTTTACTATGCATTTATCGTGTGTGATTGTTATACTATTAGTTTTTTTTGTACCATACTAGTTTATATGCTCTTACTTTTTGTATTGGTTATACTGTTATTGGTCCTAAGCTGGGGGTCTATCGAAAACAACCTCTCTACTTCTCTTGAGGTAGTGGTACGGTCTGCGTACACTCTACCCTTCCCAGACCCCACTAGGTGGGAATACACTAGGTATGTTGTTGTTGTTGTTGTTTGTATCAACCAAAGTGGTGGTGTTTCTAGATTTGGTTAATTGAGATGAGTTTAATTATTTGCTCGAGGACAGACAAAAGTCTAAGTGTGAGGTGTTGATGTGAGGCCAAAATTATATATTTAGTCATTATTTTCCTCATATTTAGTATTTTTATGTATTCTTTTTGAGAATTAATTTTTATGAATTATGCTTAATATTATATTTTTATTATTAAGATTAAATTGACATAAAGATGAAGAAATTTGAAGCAAAAATGAAATTAAAATCGAAATGTTATATAAGGAAATCAAGCAGGCAGCTTAATGGATTAAATAGAATATTTTATTAGGATTATGTGCAATGGAAAAATTTGCAACTCAAAATCAATGACTGCCACATGGCAACCAATGAATAAAAGGAAAAAAAGTTAGGCGGCTGCCAGCGCAAAAAGCAATGAAGTCCAATTTGGATTGGGTTTTTATTTCTTAGTCTGTTTTGGACTCAGTTATTTTATTTCCTCGTCTGTTTTGGACTCAGTTATTTTATTTTAAAATTTATCTTACACCTATAAATATTTCACAAAAATAGTTTTTGTGTATGATGTTGAATGTATTTATGCATTCTAGTGTCACTATTATAGTGTTTTTAACCATGTTTTGAGGATGATTCGTATGCTATATGGGTTGATAATGAGATAAATGTGCATATAAGTGTTCAAGGAGGTGTTTACAAAGGTTCAAAGTGTTTTCCAAACAAGTGTGTATTTAATTGTCCTTTTGAGTTCAATAAAGAAAACTAGTTTTACTAGCTTGAGTTAGGTGTGTGTCATTGTTTTCAATGGATTCTAAGGTGTTTAGTGAGTTTCAATTGGTTTAATAATGTAATTATAGGTGGACCAACTTGTTGGCAATGTGTAAATTTTAATTTGAGTAAGTCAAAAGTCGAAACATAAAGTTGAAGATCATGAAAACTAGCCTCGTCTTAGCTCTTGTTTTCGATTCATGGTTGAGGATATTGTGTTGATTATGATCTCTAATTCAAGATGTGATTATGTAGGATTCTTTGTGATCGGAATATGGTGATATATTGCTTATATAAAGGTTGGAAATCCATTGGAAATACACCATGATACAAGGGATGAAAGATGGAATGATAAAGACTTAACCAAAATTTTGGACGCAACTTCCAGTGTGTGCGTGCGATTTGCTAGTGTTGCATGGTCCATAAAATGATCTTGTGCCTTATAAAATATTGTGAGGATCTATTCCAATGGGATCACACGGATATCCCGCGACGTTCCCTTCATTTCGGTACAGCCATGCCCGCGATGAGGGCTTCATTTTGGTGCCCCATGCGTGCGTCGCCCCTTTCATTTCAGTGCTCAAGTTTTGGATAAGTTCCCATTTATACATGGTTCGGTATTGACCTACTATAAATATAATATATGCTCACGTGATTAGGTGTCTTGGAATGTGGGAATCTTTACATTTTCTTAATCCTACAAGGGGTAGGATTAGTGTATTATATATACGCAAACGTTACACAATCTTGAACATTCTTGGGACGTCATGGATTATTTGGAAGAGCTGCCGCTATTTTTTAGGTTTTGTTTTCATTCTTTATTTAGCTTTTAAATATCATAACATGTATCCAGCAATTTGGATCGTGATTATGAATATTATTGGCTAAAAAATTCTCTTTCCTGAGTTAAAGCTAAGAACATGAGTACTATTGTTTGGATTAATTTCATTTAAATTGCTTGTCATTGTTGTCTGTTTGTTTATCTATTATTTAATTATTTTGAGGATTGATCACCCTTAGAATATAACAATTGTCGACCTTTTGATCTCAGGAAAGGAAATAGGGAGATAGAATGTGGGGATAAATAAAGCAGGGTTTGTATTCTTTTATAAAATAAGGAATTCAAATTTGTGTCTAGAAAAGGGATGTACTTAGATGCCTTACTTGATTCAAACGTAGGATGATAGCTTTAAAACACTTAATTAGATTATTGCATCCCCGCTCAACGATGTAGTTGTAATGTCTAAATTAGGTAAACAGTTAGAGGTCGGGAGATCATGATCATGCAATTAACCCTACAAATCAACAACCAAGATAAGCAAGTTAATGAATGAAGCTCAATGACATAGTATGATTGTTCAAAGTTCTTTAACCCAGGATTTTACTCCTATTAATTGTTTCAAGACTTTATTTTACTCATTGTTACCTTTACTTTAGTTTATAATATTCCAAACTCTTTTTGTTTACCTTTGCATCAAATTAATCTTAGAAGTTAAACTTGAATTAAATTATTGTTAGATCAAGTCCCTGTGGGATCGATAATTGGCTTCTTGAAGGCCACTTTACTACTGGTAGACCACGTACACTTATGTGTGCCCTTGGGCGCTGTCAAGTTATTGGCACTGTTGCCGGGGACTTGTAATTTGACAATTATTTATTTTAGTTTACCTTTTAGATTTCTTTTGTGTTTTTTATGCTTGGTCTTGGTTTTGTATTTGCAGGAAACAGGTTTACAGAGAGTAAGATGCCAAGGGATCAGGACTTAGTTGAATCAAGTTTTGAACCTGAGCAACTTTTCCATCAAGGAAGGAAAGAAGCAATCCTTCTCCCCCAAATTCCGCAAATCCAAGAAGACCAAGAGAATCCTGCCATCATGGCTGATGAACAAATAGCCCGCAAGACAGTCAGAGAAATGGCAATCCCACTTCCAACCAATTTGACTTCCCCATTTTAGAAGCCGACAGCTGGTGGCAATTTTGAGCTTAAACAGAATATGGTACAACTTTTGATTAGTAGTGGATAGTTCACAGGGCTTTCACATGAAGATCCAAAGGCCCACTTGCAAAATTTTCTGTAAATCAGTGACACATTCATTCCAATGAGTGTGAATGCAGATGATGTGAGGATGACGTTGTTACCCTTTTCACTGATTAGGGAAGCAAAAAAGTGGTTGAATGAGGAACCAATAAATTCAGTCATATCATGGGATGACATGGCTAGAAAACTTCTTATTCGGTTTTTCCCGTATGGCAAGACTGCGAGACTTCGCAGTGAGATAGTGTACTTCAAACAGAAGCCAGAAAAGAATCTTTATCATGCTTGGGAGTGCTTCAAAGCACTTCTTCGGGACTTTTCACACCATCAACAGTCTAATGAGGTATTTGCTCATACTTTTGTAGAGGCTCTTGATCACAATACAAAAATTTTGCTAGATTTAGCTGCAGGTGGCCAAGCTCTTGAGATGACTTATGATGAGTTGTACACTTTATTGAACCGCATATCTCAAGAGAACCCAAAATGGCATTCAGACTCGAGGAGTGCCACAAAAATAATTACAAGTGTATTGGAGGTGGACCAATGTACAGCTTTATCGGCTCAGGTTTTTGCGTTAAGAAATTTGATAAACACTTAATTCAGAAGCATGAAAGTTGTAACTACACAACCTACATCCCCAGTCAATGCAATCCAACAAGCTGCAGGTTGGTGTGAAATTTGCGGTAATAGCGGCCATTCTGCAACCATGTCTGCTTCAAATCCAAAATCGGTAATGTATGTGGGCAATGCTCAAAGGCCAAATTATGGTAATTCCTACAATATGAAGTGGCAGACTTAGACTTGGAACACTCAACAATAGCAAATTCAGCAACCACAGGCACAACCAAATAAGTCAACTAGCAACTTGGATGAGATGATGAAGTAGGTTCTAGCTAATCAAACACAGTTGGCTGCAGATGTAAAAAATCAGCAAACGGCCTAGAGAAGCTTAGAGTTGCAGTTGGGGAAGTTATAACAAGCATTAAATACTAGGCCTCAAGGTGGTTTTCCAAGAGATATAGAAAATCCAAAACAATTTATAGCAATCACCTTGAGGAGTGGTAAGGAGATTCATGGAGAACCTCTCAAGGCAACAAAGGAGGTAGATACAGATTTGACTCCTCCATAGGTAAATGCCAAAGTTGCTGAAAATTTGAGAAAGTCTGAGTACTCAAAAGAAAAAGTTGTTGCAGAAGAGGAGAAGAAGAAGTCATCACTCCCCTTTCCACAAAAGCATATAAAGGCAAAGGCGAATGCTTGTTTCAAGAAGTTCTTTGACACGTTCAGAGAGATTCACATTAACTTACCTTTGTTAGATATTTTGAAGGGTATGCCCAACTATGTTAAGTACTTAAGGTATATGGTTGCTAATAAAGTAAAATTGTAGGATGTGGAGGCAATAACACTCACTGAAGACTGTAGTTTTGTGGTCACTCAAAAGATTCCAAGAAAGCTTAAGGATCCTGGGAAGTTCACTCTTCTCATTTAGATTGGCAACAACGAGGTGGTGCAGGTACTTAGTAATTTAGGAGCAAGTATCAAATTGATGCCCCTAACTTTGTTCAACATATTGGGTATGGGAAACCTAGATCGAGCTCTATACTATTATTTCTTGCAAAATGGGACCATAGCCCATCCCGAAGGAGTGATAGAGGACGTCCTCATAAAGGTTAGTAATTTTTTATTTATGTTGACTTTATTGTTCTAGATTTTAAGGCAAAAGAATAGGTACCCATCATCTTGGGGCGTCCATTCTTAGAAACGGGAGAAACATTAATTAATGTAAAAGAGGGTATGCTCAAAATGAGGATGGAGGATTTTGAGGCAGTTTTTAAAGTTTATAAATCACTTAACACACCATACCACTATACAGACTTGTGCATGATTGTTGTTATTGAAGGGGATGAGTGTGTGGTGTTCAATCTATCAAGGGCCTCTTTGGGCACCCTCATTGAGAAACCCAAGTCTCTAATACCACAACCTGACAAGATGGAAATTGATGGGCCTAAAAAGGCTAGTGTTGTAGAAAAATTTATTACCCTTGAGACGTCATACCCAAGAGGGGTAAAGAGAATAAGAAAATGGAGACCAAGTGTGAGAAAGAGAAGGAAAGAGAATGACTAAGTCATAGTTGGGTCATGTCTCCACACTAAATCAGGCTCTGCTTGAGAGGAAACCCAAGTTAAGTAGGTATGTTTTATTTTTAGTTTTTAGTTTTTATTTCACATAGTTTTTGTTTTTTTTTATTGAGTTACTGGTTTATTAGAAGTCTGATTACTTAAAACCTGAGTTAAGGAGCATGGAAAAGACTAAGTATGGGGTCCCCGAACCTTCTTTATGTGTAAAGATGTTGCTACTATCTCTTAATTTTAAGTTCACTTTGGGGATAAAGTAGATTTTTAAGTATGGGGTGGGGATTCCCAATTTTTGGCTCAATTTAAACAAAAATTGTGTAAGATATTCTTGTTGGTGCTATTTTTTATTCCATGGTGCAAGTGTTTTAGATGTGTAAGCATGTTGATTATTGTGAATTATTATTGTTGAGACACCTAGGCTCATGTTTATGACTCTTGTACTTGTTGGCTTAAATTTGAATTCATGTTATTATTGGTTGAGAGTCTATGATGATCCTATGTGAGTCAAGCATGTGCCATGTGATGTGAGGTTGTAGTATATTCCTTGTTGCATATGATGTCTAGAACTTTCCCGGTGTGTGTGCCAAGCAAAATAAAGAATGTGCTTTAGGAGATGATTTAGGCATTTCTTTGATAGCCTTATTTTATACCTTTCTTTTTTGACCTACCTTTGTGCTTAATCCTAGTAAGCCCTATTGAGCCTTCATCTTTTTCTTTAGAAGCCTTATGTGTAGCCTAATACCCTTCTTTGAAAGATCATTATTTGATCTAAAGCTCCTAGGTGCTTCAATGAAAAATCAATTGAGTTAGGAGTATGAAATTGAAGAAGAAAAAGGTGATATTTAAGCCCCAAAAGAGATAGTTATTGGTGTTAAAAAAATTGAAATGTATTATGGTGGGGAGTTGAGTAATGAAGAGAATAAAACTTTGTTCAAATTCAATGAGTTATGCATAAAATACTCATACCATAGTGTTGAGAATGAGCTTAATAAGATGGGGTAAAAATAAAAGAATTGGATAAACAAAAATGGTGTAATTTGGTTGTTGAAGATTGGTTTTAATTAATAAAGTGATGTATTAAAGCGCTTAGGAAAGATAGTCACTATTATTCCTAAATAGTTCCTACCCATCCCTTAGCATACATCACAACCTGAAAAAGACCTAATTGATCCTAAATTCATCATTTTGATAGTAGTGGAGTACTACACTAAGGCCAAGCCTATGTGTGTAACTTGTGAATTTCTTGTGAGAGTGAGCGTAATTTGATTCTTGTACCCATTGTGATAAATTGCTTAATTATGAGTGATTATGGGTAACTCTCATGTTGTGAGGGGAACATGTTTGATGAATGTGGGTGATTTGTATGATGTCCTTTATTGAGAAATATGCATGAGTTTTGAAATTGGTGAGTCAATTTTTGTGGCTAAGATGTTTTAGAGTAGTGTTCATGAGCTTTTAATTATGTAAATAACATACTTAGTGTAAAAACTTGCATTCTATGTAGCCATTATAGTACTAGCTTGAGTGTCTTGCGTGAAGTAGAAGTGTAGAGTCTCCTTAGTTGATGATACTTATAGTTAAGAGTTTTCAAGGACGAACAAGGCTTTAAGTGTGGGTGGTGATGTTAGGTGTATTTATATATTCTAGTGTCACTATTCTAGCCTTTTTAGCCTTGTTTTGAGGATGATTCGTATGCTATATGGGTTGATAATGATATAAATATGAATATAAGTGTTCAAGGACGTGTTTACAATGGTTCAAAGTGTTTTCTAAACAAGTGTGTATTTAATTGAGTCATTTTAAGTTCAATCGAAAAAACTAGTTTTACTAGCTTGAGCTAGGTGTCTATCTAGTTGCTTTCAATGGATTCTAAGGTGTTTAATGAGTTCCAATTGGCTTAATAATGTAATTATAGGTGGAACAACTTACTGGTAATGTGTAAAGTTCAATTTGAGTAAGTCAAGAGTCGAAACATAAAGTTGAAGATCATGGAAACTTCTTAGCTCTTGTTTTTGATTCATCATTGAGGATATTGTGTTGATTATGATATCTAATTCGTGGTGTGATTATGTAGGAAGCTTTGTGAGATGAATACAGTGATATATTGATGATATAAAGGATGAAAATCCATTATAAATACACCACGATACAAGGAATGAAAAATGGGACGATAAAGACTTAACCAAAATTTTGAACGCAACTTCCAATGTGTGCGTACGATTTGCCAGCATCGCATGGTCCATAGCGTGCTCTTGTTACTTATAAAATATTGTGAGGATCAATTCCAGTGGAATCACGCGGATATCTCACGACACGCCCATCACTTCAGTTCAGCCATGCCCGTAATGCGGGCTTCATTTGGTGCTCCCATGTGTGCGTCGCCCCTTGCATTTCACTGCTCAAGTTTTGGATAAGCTCCCATTTACAAACGGTTTGGTATTGACCTACTTAAAATATAATATATGCTCATGTGATTAGGTGTCTTGGAATGTGGGAATCTTGACATTTTTTTAATCCTACAAGGAGTAGGATTAGTGTATTATATATACACACACGTTACACAATCTTGAACATTCTTGGGAATCGTGGATTATTGTGGAAGAGCTGCTGCTATTTTTTAGGTTTTTTTTTCATTCTTTATTTACCTTTTAATTATCATAACATGTATTTAGCAATTTGGATCGTGATTATGAATAGTATTGGCTAAAAAACTCCCTTTTCTGGGTTAAAGTCAAGAACATGAGTACTATTATTTTGGATTAATTTTGTTTAAATTGCTTATCATTGTTGTTTGTTTGTTTATCCTTGTTTTAATTATTTTGAAGATTGAGCACCCTTAAAATATATTAATTCTCGACCTTTTGATCTTGAGAGAGGAAATAGGGAGATAGAACATGGGGATAAACAAAGTAGGGTTTGTATTCTTTTATAAAATAAGGAATTCAAATTAGTATCTAGGACAAGGATGTACTTAGATGCCTAACTTAATTCCAACGTAGGATGATAGCTTTAATACACTTAATTGGATTATTGCATTCCTGGACAACGATGTAGTTGTAATGTCCAAATTAGGTAAATGGTTAGAGATCGAGAGACCATGATCATGCAATTAACCCTACGAATCAACAACCAAGATAAGCAAGTTAACGAATGAAGTTCTATGACATAGTATGATTGTTGAAAGTGCTTTAACCCTGGATTTTACTCCTATTGATTGTTTCAAGATTTTATTTTACATATTGTTTCCTTTACTTTAGTTTACAATATTCCAAACTCTTTTTGGTTACCTTTCCATCAAATTAATCTTAAAAGTTAAACTAGAATTGAAACGTTGTTAGATCAAGTCCCAGTAGGATCGATACTTGGCTTCATGAAGGCCATTTTACTACTTGGTATACCACGTACACTTGTGTATGTACTTGGGCCCTATCAGTGTAATTTTTTGTAAACTTTTGAAATTAAGGACATGTATGATGGAGCAAAGACTCAGGTCAGGACGACGAGAGGAGATTCAGAGCATTTCTATATCTTGACAGGGTTGCATCAGGGATCAACTCTTAGCCCATTTTTGTTTGCGTTGGTGATGGATGTTATGACGCAGTATATTCAAGGAGAGTTGCCTTGGTGTATGGTTTTTGCAGATGATGTTGTTTTGATTGATGAGATGCGAGAGGATGTGAATGATAAATTCGAGATTTAGAGACAAACTCCTAAGTCTAAAGGGTTCAGGTTGAGTAGGAGCAAGAATGAGTATATGGAATGCAAGTTTAATGGCTTGAGTCAAGAGAACAAGGTGGTAGTGAAGTTGGATTCCCAGGTTTTTTGTAAGAGGGATAGTTTTAAGTATCTTGGGTCCATGATTCAGAGGAATGTGGAGATTGTCGAAGATGTCTCCCACCGTATTATGGCAGGATGGATGGAGTGGAGGCTCACCTTAAGAGTGTTGTGTGATAAGAAGATGTCACCCAAGCTTAAAGGAAAATTCAATGGAGTGGCAGTCCGTTCAGCCATGTTGTATGCAGCGGAGTGTTGGATGATCAAGAACTCCCATATTTAAAAATTGAAGGTGGCGGAAATATGGATGTTGTATTGGATTTGTGGGCTTACTATGGGTGATAGAGTTAGAAATAAGACTATCCGAGAGAAGGTGGGAGTGGATTTGGTGGAGGAAAAGATAAGGAAAGTTAGGTTGAGATGGCTCTGGCATGTGATGAGGAGGGAAACGGCTGGCCCAGTTCTTAGGTGTGAGAGACTAGCTTTGGATGGTTTCAGACGGGGTAGGGGTAGGCCAAAGAAATACTGGAGAGAGGTGATTAGACGAAACATGGAGAAATTACAACTTACTGAGGACATGACCCTAGATAGGAAGGTTTGGAGTGCACGAATTAGGTTAGAAGGCTGGTGCATATGGGAGGGTCATAGCTAGTAGCCAGGATAGCTTTGGGGTAGTCGAACTGGTAGTCGTAGGGCTCTTTCCATAGGCTGGAGTTGCTAGTAGAAGTGTATGGGGGTGGGGGTGACTTGGGTTCATTAGTGTAGGGTATTACTTTGTCGGTGTCTTATTTCTGTTATTCAATCTTGTTTCATGTTTTATTATGAATTTGTTTACTATTCTTTGTCTTGAGCCAAGAGTCTATCGGAAATAACCTTTCTACTTCTCTAGAGGTAGTGGTATGGATTTCATACATTTTACCCAACCCAGACCCCACTATGTAGGAATACACTGGGTTTGTTGTTGTTATTGTTCTTGTTTTGAGAAGTAACTTGTAAACTTTTTATTAGAGAAAGTTTAGAGCCATCATAGAGGCTAAATAAAATTTGCTTATTGTTTTCTTCTCCATCTTTATTTATTTTTCTTTGAGAATTCAAGATTTCTAATTTACTCTACTCAATTTGTAAGTTCATAATTATGATTTTGTCTATGATTTCTAATTGTAATTTTCAAGCCACGAGTAGCTAAATCCCACAACTAAGATTGTGGGAATCATGATAGATTAATAAAGTAGAGATAGTGCTAAGTCTTGCTTGCTTGATGTTCTTGCATGTATTGTGATTTTTTCTTTGATTTGATTGCTTTCTTAAAGACCGCAGATGTTATAAACCTACCTGAATTCGATATTAACTCCAAAAGAGAGGTTGAGATTAGGAAAATAAGATCATAATAGTAATTTGAGGCTATGAACCCTCATCAAATTAACTTGAGACCCAAAAGGTGATAGTTAATCTTGGATCCAGGACAATGGTTAGTAATGCGATACTTTGAGACTCAAAAAATTATGAGAGAAATTCACCAGAGGCATTCAAAAGCGGGTTGGTGATACATAACTTGTTGGATTATGCATGGAATGCATTGAGAGAGTTTGACGAACCGCGATAAGTGTGCAGAGTTAGGAAGTCAGGGGGAACACAGTCCTAATTAATTATTCTCAGTAATTTTCTCTACACAAATTCATATTTTTTTACTTATTACTTTAATTTATGACCGTCGACTTGTTCTTTATAATCCCCCCTTTCATAAATAATTAATTAGTAGTCTAAATAGCCACATTGACCTAGGTCCCAACCAATATTTCTCATGGGATTGACCCCAACTTTTTTAGGTTCTATATTTGTTTGACAACCTCTTTATACTTCACAGTGAGGAGTAATTTGGGTGACATCAGCAAGCCAAGTAAGATCTATTAATTTTTGAGATGGAGCATGGTATGTCAACTCTTGGAACAAGAACACTTGGAAGGCAAGGTTGATCCATGATCAATGACTTGTATTTATATTAGTTGTGGTGGACAACATATGAAGCATAGAATTCCCATACAAGTTTTGTATAATAACAATATGGATAGGAGGTGGGATCAATATCGGTGAAGACATCCCAAACTCTCTCTATGAATTACTTAGTAATATCGGGGAAATACTCTTCCACTACTTTCAGGCTAAACGAGTATCCACATATTCATAATACAAGTACCACACTCCTTCAAAATCAATTGAGATATGAGCAAGGACATCTTCATTATTGAACTTCTCTAGATCAATGAAGCTTGTCTCTTTACCTTTGGCCCAATCATATGGAGAAATGTATCGTTCATGGTCTATGTATCGTTCATGGTCTCTATCTTTATCTCTCCAGTTATTCTCTTAATCAAGTTCCTTATCATGCCAACATCTATAACGATCATTGTCCTTCCAATCACGGTCTTTCCCATTCACGGTTCTTTTATTCTTGATCCCTTTCCTTCCAATCTTGATTCCCACCTTCCCTTTGATAGGTAGGGCAAAAATCCTCATTTGGTTTGCTATGAATGAAATTTCCTCACAAGAGATTTAGAATCATCATCATCATAAGCTTTAACATTCAAAAAAAAATCACATTAACCAACTTTTGAGGAACTCCCATTATATGTTTGGTGAGTAAATCTAGTTGAGTCGTCACTTTATCCACATTCTCACTCGCTCTTCATCCTTTTTTCTATTGTTCTTGACTTGAAAAAGATGTAGAGGGAGCCCCCAGAACCACCTTGATATCTTTTGTATGTTAACCTTGACTTTGATTGGTTAATTGATCTAGTAAAACTACCACAACACCATAAGATTGTTTTGTAGTAGACCCTCCAACTATATTATTGGATATTATCTTATTCAATAAATCCAATTCCCTATAGAAGATTTGGAGAAGCATTTTATCTGGGACCTCATGATTTAGGAATTGCAATAGATTCTTGTTAAATTACTTCCAAGACTCATGTAATGGTTCACCATTTAGTTGGAGAACGTTAATGACTTCATCCCTTAGTTGCAATATTCGTGATAGAGGAAAGAACTGATCAAAGAATGCTTTCATTAATTCAAACCATAAAGTGATAGATCCCACAGGCAACTCCCGTAACCATAAGACTGCTTCTCCCATTAATGAGAATGGAAAAAGATGCAAGCGGATTGATTCTTGAGATATGTGGGCGATATCAAACAAAAGACACACATCAATGAAATTTTCAAATGTAGGTTGGTGACTTCATGGTGTTGACCCCCAACCAATTCGTTCATTTGTAGCAAATAAATCATCAAACTAGTAATGTAAAACACTCCATTTCGAGTTGTCACTGGTATATGAATGACACTAACTCAGCCTACATCTCCGAGGTGATCCTTATCCTCGATATGTCAATCAAAAGTAGTGTCATTGCTATCATTTTGGCTCATGGTATCGTGTAGACTGTGGTCGTCACCTGAAAAAGAACAAAAATAATAAACAATTTAAAATAAACATTAAGGGTAACTAAAGTGACTAGTAATACTAAAAGAACAAAAACTATATTTCACTCCCCAACAATGACACCAAAATTTGATGATAATCAAATCACACCTTAAAGTATAAGCGATCGTCGTCAATATAGTTAATCCAACAAGAGTTGGGGTAGAATCCTTAAGGAATAAGAATATGAAATACAATACTAAGATTTAGACGTTACTAGAAGTTAGCTCATAATGTAGTGTAAACTAAATGAGAAAGAAAAATGAGGGGGGTTATTTTGAGCATTGATTTGAGATGGATTTATGCACCTCGGTGTTGTTATCCTATCTTATTGAGCCTTATTTTGAGGACTTCTCGTGTTCTTAATGTATTAATGATGATATAATAGAGAATATAAGTGTTTAATTATATGATTTCAATGTTTAAAGTGTTTTCAAAACAAGTTTGTACTTAAATTGGTCACTTAGAATGAAAATGAGAAAACTAGTGTTACTAGCTTGAGTTAGGTGTTTGTCTAGTTGATCTCGATGGATTCTAATGTGTAATGAGTTATGAATTTTTTTATTGTATAATTATGTTTGAAAAAACTTATTTATAATGTTTAAAGTTAAATTTAATCGAGACAAGAGTCAAAACGCTATGCTAAATATTTAAAGGACGACACTAGTCTTAGCTTGAGTTTCTAGTTCATTGTCTTGAACGTTGTGTTTCTTTGACATATAATAAGTGGTGTTTGATGATATAGGATGCTTGGTGAGTTGATTATGATGATATATGGAGTATACACAAGCTGTAAATCAACTGTAAACAACACCACAAAACTTGGAATGGAAGGACAAGTGCAAAGCAAAGTTTAAACGTAAAAAATGTAATTTCCAGTGTGCCCTCGTAATAGATGGGAGAGTCACACCTTATTACAAGGTATAAAGAAACAAACTGCACACCTTATTCCATGGTATCAAGAAACTCATCGCGTACCATACTCCCTTAGAGCAAGTAACGATTCGCGACCCTTATTCCCACACAGCCAAATTTTGATCCTATAAATAGGGCACTTGTACGCATTGTTAAGAACCTTGCACGTCTTGGAGGAATTTATAGGGTATTGAAAACACTTCAAATAGGGTTTTTTTCTCTTTACTTTAGTTTTTTTGTGGATTAAAATATGGATTCATTCATCTTGATTACGATTATGTCCATGAGTGGCTAAACGCCCCCTTTCTGGGGTTATGGATAAGAACATGATTACGATTACTTTGAATTGATTTTGTTTTTATTGCTTATCTTATTTGATTATTTATTTATCCTTTTTATAACTATTTTAAGGAGTATCTAACCTTAAAATACATCAATTGTCGACTTTGTGAGCCCGAGAGGTGGAATAAGAAGATAGAACATGGGGATAAATAGAGTAAGGTTCTTATTCTTTTATAAAATAAGGGATTTTAATTAGAGACTAGGATATGTATATACCTAGAATACTTATTTTGTTCACTACAGGATAAAATATAAATGTGTTTAGCTTAGTTCTCACATCCACTCTCAATGATGTAGTTGTGGGTCTAAGTTAGCTAGGTGATTAGAGGCTCGAGAGGACATGATCTTAATATCAACCTCGTGAATCAACAACCAAGATAATTAATCTAGCTAATGAAGTTCAATAGCATAATATAATTGTTCACAGTGCTTTAACCTCGGGTTTTCATCCATTGATTGTCCAAAGTCTTTACTTTTCCGTATTATTTTAGTTTACTTTTAGTTTATAAACTTTCAAAACTCTTTTGGTTACGTTTGCACCAATTTTATCTCAATAGTTAAACTATAATTGGATAGTTGTCAATAAAGTTCTCTGAGGGATCGATATTCGGCTTTATTTAAAGCCACTGTATTACTTGGTGCGACCACGTACACTTGCATGTGCTCTTTGGCGCAACAAGTTTTTGGCACCATTGCTGGGGACTTGTAAATTGGCAAATATTTTAGTTTTAGATTTATTTGGTGCTTTACACTTGGTCTTTGTATTAAATTTAAAAGAAATAGGTTTATAGGCTAATAAGCTGGCAAGGGATAGGGAATTGGTTGAACCAAGCCCCAAACCTGAGAAATGCTTTCACCAATATAGGAGAGAAACAGTAATTCTCCATGATATCCTATAAATTCTAGAGAAACAAGACAATCCTGCTCTCATGGCTGAAGATCTACCAGCATGCAGGACAGTTCGTGAAGTGGCAATCTCACTTTCGATAAATTTGACCTCCCCTTTTCAAAAAATGGCTACTGGAGGTAACTTTGAGCTGAAATAGAGCATGGTGAAACTTTTGATAAGCAGTGGACAGTTTACGAGACTTTCACCTGAAGATCCATAAGTCCATCTGCGGAATTTCTTGGACATTAGTGACACATTCATCTCTATGGGTGTGTCAACTTACTATGTTAGGATGAAACTTTTCCCCTTTTCATTGTTAGGGGAAGCAAAGAAATATTTGAACATTGAGTTGACAAGTTCAATCAAAACCTAGGATGACTTAGCCTGGAAATTCCTCTTTCGATTCTTTCCATCTGGAAAGATTACGAGACTGCGCAGTAAGATTGTGAGCTTTAAATAGAAGCCAGATAAGAACTTATATCATATGTGGGCGAGGTTCAAAGATCTTCTTTGGGATAGTACATATCATCAGTAGCCCAATGAGGTACTAGCTCACACTATTGTTGAGTCACTTGATCACAACCAAAAAATTTTTAGATTCAGCTACAGGTGGTCAAGCATTGGAATTGACATATGATGAGTTATATACCTTGTTAAATCGAATTGCACAAGGAAATCTTGAGTGGCATTCTGACTCAAAAAGTGCTACAAAGAAGGTTGCAGATGTGTTGGAGGTGGACCAATTTACTGCTACATCTGCTCAGATTGTTGTACTACAAAATTAGTTAACTACTCAGTTGAGCAATATAAAATTGGGGGTTACACAGCCTGCAACAATAGTTAATGCAATTCAGCAGAGAAATAATTGTTGTGAGATTTGTGGCAACAATGGTCATTTTGTGGCTATGTATGTTGCAAATCCTAAGTCAGTGATATTTATGGGAAATGCTCAAAGGAAAAATTCTGGGAACGCCTACAATCTAAAGTGGCAGACTCAGCCACTAAATCTATAATACCCCGAAGTTTCCTAACTAATTTCATCCCAAGAATGTCAAGTATTGGCTTTTAAATTGAATTATGTTTATTCCATTGGAAATTTACTAGATTTTCACTTTTAGTTATGTGGAAAATTCAATAAGCTTTCCATAGATACCAAATTCACCTAAATCCGACAACCGGGTAAGAAGTTATAGTGATTTAAAGTTTCAGTTGTAAAACACCGTCATCTCAATCAGTGGCGAGTCGCGCTATAAGACAAAATGATATTTGTCAATTTCCAGTAAGAATCTGTGATTTCACCGCATCGTGGAGGGCTCCCAAATCCTAATTGTCAAATTCCAGTGAAGCTCCGCGATAGTCCCACGTCGTGCTGTTATCCAATTTCCTAGTTGTCAAATTCCAGTGACACAACACGATAGCGCCGCATCGCGCCAGGGGTCCAGGTCGGGAAATTTTCCCAAAATTTAAAAGACGCGTCCAGGGTTAAATGGGTCTTTTCCCATGATTTTAGTTCATCCTTAAACATAAAATTTAACCCTACATGAAATAAGGATATCATTATTCACTCTATTTTTCCCCAAATTGAGTTGCTCTCTCTCAATCCGAGAAACCCTAGCTCTCAAATTAAAGGGCCAAATCACAAGAACTCTCCAACAATCCTTCCAAATTTATTATCTCAGGTATGTCATGTGTTTATTCATGAGTCTCTTTCACCCATGAAGCTCAAGAATATCTTTTCAAAATCCAAGATTTGTATATTTATGAATGTTCATGATTTGATTGAATTGAAAATTGATGTTCATGTTGTTGTTTGGTTTCTTTCCACGTTATATACTATTAATTACAAGAATTGATTCTAATATGTGATGAATTACGCGATATTCATGATAAACCCTTCAATTACAAGTTGATTAATGTATCCATGATTAGTAGATGTGTTGATGATTGTATAACCAAAGCATGCTCCCCATATGTTTGACTAAATGCCTATGTGAAGGAAAAGTACCATGCTAGTATGATAATGTGAAATCCCCATTCATATATAAGTTTATGCATGTCAAGTGTTTGATGAAATGTCTTAGTCAATGGATTATGGATATATGTGTAGCCATTATTGTGCTTTAGAATTCATGCCATGAATTACATTTAAGCTATCGAGTCCTGGGGGTACTTGTACCCAACAATTTAGCTATGTGCCTAGAGCCAGTGTGATGTTTTCATGATACTCTCAGTCAAGCCATGATCCCTAGAACTCAGTTAGTCATTTGACTCAGGAAAACTCAGTGAATTCAGTATTAGTCTTGTAATCTCAGAAATTCCAGTAAATCTCAGTAAACCAGTAATCTCAGAAATCTCAGACAGTTATCAGATCTCAACAGCATTCTGTCAGTCCACGGAATTTAATGAACTCAGTCTAGTACAGTTCAGGTAATCATGTTCCGTGTCTATTCAGATGGGAGTAGGAATTAGCATTAAGTGAACCCAAGGATGGGAACTCACCTGTTATATAAGGGTGTGATTCTTATAAGCAATCCTTACATTTCTGAACTACGTAGCCAGCGTAGGTTGAGATATCATAGCCTGTTATATGAGGGTAGATGAGGTGTCTTAACCTGTTATATGAGGGTTTCCACCGTTCTCACTAGAGTTATCTGTTATATAAAGGTTGTCGCAGATTGTCCTTACCAGTGGCGCGGTATTGAAACTCTTTCGATTGGGGTTATAGATTGGACCCCAACTCATCTATAATGTGTTATTTGAGGCATGTCAATTAGATGAATACTTCCCACAGTTTTAGTTACAGATTCAGGACTGTTAGATGCAGTCATTCAGTCTCAGTAATAGAACTCAGATAGTTCTATAGACTTCAGGACTGTCAGATACAGTCAACTTAGAATAGTATGGAACTCAGCTAGTTCCATCAGAACCTAGACTGTCAGATACAGTCACTCTGTATCAGTTATTTTAGTTATACAGTTATCAGTATCTCATGTAATCAGTACTCAGGCTCAGTAATCATGTTATCACGAACCCAGTTATAACTATTAAATATTCATGCATGCATTCTCACTTTTATGTTATTCAGTCAGTTAGTATAGTTCATACATGTGAACCTTTTGCATTCAACCTACCTCATATGCATACCAGTACATTCAATCGTACTGACGCATTTGCGTTATGGTGTTCTGTACCATAGGTTCAGAAGCATGAGCTCTAGAGCATCAGTAGCAGCCAGATTTAGTAGTGAGTCCTCATTATTCGAGGAAAATATTATTAATTATTTCATTAATTCAGTTTAGCTTTCAGTAGATGGATTTAGTTGGGGACATATCCCATCAAATCCTTATTCAGACAGTTAGAGGCTTTTCATACTATCATGTTTAGACAGTTTATTTCAGTTGTTTTGGGTGTTTCATACCCCACCCATACATTATATTTTTTTAGATATTATGTCTCAGTTTAGAACCTTATGGCCTTTCAGCCTTTATTTCTGCATTTATATAGTATATTATGCAATGTTTAGGTACAGATATCAGTCATGGATTAGCTTATGGTCGGGGTCATGAGCACCGTGTAGCATTTCGGGTACCAGATTTAAGGAATTACAAAATCTACCATGGAACAACCAACAATAACAGTTTTAGAAGCAGCAGGTTCAAGGAAATTAGGCCACCAATCAAAATAGCAATATGGAAAAGCTGCTGAAATAACTTTTAGCGTCTAATGCATAGTTGGCGGCAGATATCAAGAGTCACCGGGTGGCTAAAAAGAACTTGGAGATGCAAGTTGTTCAAATACAGAAGGTACAACAAGCCAGGCCTCAAGGTGGCTTTCCAAGTAACACCAAACCTCCTAAACAAGTAATAGAAATCCCTTTGAGGAGTGGTAAAAAGTTAAATGAAGAACCTCCATAGGCAACTAAGGAAGTAGATACAGAGATAGCTCCTAAGTAGGTAGATGACAAAGTTGCTACAAATTTGAGGAATTTTGAGTAATAAAAAACCAAAGTTGTTGAACAGGTGAAGGAGAGACCCCCAAAACCTTTTCCATAGAAGCTTAGAAAAGCGAAGGAGGATGCGTGCTTCAAGAAGTTCTTTGACACATTCAGAGAGATTCACATTAATCTTCCTCTTTTAGATATTTTATAGGGAATGCCCAGTACTCTAAGTACTTGAAGGATGTGGTCACTAACAAAGATAAGTTGCAGTTTGTTGAGATAGTATCACTCACTGGGGAGTGTATTTCTGTGGTAATACAGAAAGTTCCGAAAAAGCTCAAAGACCTTGGGAGTTTTACTCTCCCCATTCAAATTGGTAATAGTGAGGTGGTCTACACACTTAGTTATTTAGAAGAAAGTATCAACTTGCTGTCCTTTTCATTTTTCAACACTTTGGGCTTGGGAAAGCCGAGACCGAGCTTTCTGTTACTCCAATTGGTAGACCGAACCATAACCCGTCCTGAAAGAATCATAGAGGATGTTCTCATCAAGGTTGGTAGGTTTATTATTCCTGTTGATTTTATTATTTTACATTTTTAGGCAGATCAAAGAGTGCCAGTCATCTTCAGACATCCATTCTTGGAGACAGGGGGAGCATTGATAGATGTGAGAGAGGGTACGCTCACGATGAGGCTGGATAATGAAGAGGCAGTTTTCAAAGTGTACAGACCACTCAACACACTATCCCACTAAAAATATTTGTGCATGATTATAGTGATTAAAGAGAATAAATGTGGAGTGGTAGATTTTAGTCCACCAAAGACCTTTACGTACTTCCTCATTGAGTTGCCTAAGACACAACCACCCCAACCCAAAATGATGCAGAATGATGAGCCTAAAAAGGCTATTATTAAGAGAGATGTTGACCTTAAGAGTTCATACTCATGAGGTATGATACAAATAAGAAGATGGCCTCCAATTAGGAGGAAGAGGATGAAGGAAAATGGATGAGTCAAAGATTGGGTCGTGCCGCGACAATAAATTAGGTACTGCTTTGGAGGTAACCCAAGTTAAGGTAGGTTTTATTTTTAGTATTTTTTTAGTTTTTACTTTACTAGTTTTTGTTTGTGTTGAGTTATAGGTTGATAGGAAGTCTGAGTATCGAAAAACCTGAGCTAAGGATCATGACGAAGACTAAGTGTGGGGTCCCTAGACCCCCTTGATGGATAAAGATACTACTAGCTAGGCCTAGAGGCCTCAGAGAGTATTTCTATCTCTACTTTTAAGTATACTTTGGGGACAAAGTAGATTTTTAAGTGTGGGGTGGGGAAATTCTCATTTTTAGGGTAATTTTAAAAAATATTTGTGTTGGGAATAAGTTGTATACTCTTGTTGGTGCTACGTGTGACTGCATGATGTAAGTTTTTGGTTGTAAATAGTATGTTGGTTGTGTGAATTACTACTTTTGAGACTCCTAAGCTCATGTTTATAACTCTTGTACTTGTTGTCTTAATGTTGAATTCATGTTATTATTTGGTTGAGAGTCTATGATGATCCTTCTTGAGTTGAGCATGTGTCATGTGTGTGTGAGACTTTTGTATATTCCATGTAGTACTTTGTGTGAGAACTTTCCTGGTGTGTGTGCAAAGTGAAATAAAGAGTGCGGATTTATGAGATGATATAGGCATTTATTTTGATAGTCATGTTCATACCCTCTTTTACCTACCCTTGTGCAGAATCCTAGCTAGCGCCATTAAGCCTTTAGCTTATTTTCTTTGGTAGACTCATATGTATCATGTATCCCCATCTTTGATAGACCTTAATTTGATTTAAATATCATAAGCGTTTTAGTGTAATATTAATTGAGTAAGGAGTTTGAAAAAAGTAATTGAAAGGTGAAATTAAAGCCCCAAAGTAATAGTTATTGAGGTGTGCAATTTATGTATAGTGGTTGGGGTTAGAGAAATTTGTGCTAAAGAATGCCCTATTTTTAGCCCAGTTGTGTTACAATGAACCTTTTTTGGCCCTGGTCCATCTTGGATATTATGAACTTCAACTAAGGCAATCACTTAAGTTGAGGGGGCTATCATAGGGGTGCATAATGTAAAATGGATGTGAAGAAGGGTAAAATTTAATGTTGTGTACATAGAATACTCCTACCATAGTGTATGTGAATGAGCTTAATGAGATGGGGCAAAACAAAAGATAGAGGTAGACAAAAGTTGTGTAAATGGGTTGTTAAAGGTGAATTGATGAAAAAGTGTGATGTATTAATGCGTTTAGGGAAGATAGTCACTATTCTTGACCAAAATAGGTCCTACCCATCCCTTAGCCTACATTACAACCCTTAAAGACCTACTTGATCCTAAACTTCATCAATCTAATATTAGTGGAGTACTACACTAATATTAAGACTTTGTTCATCTTGTGTAACTTGTGAATTCTTTGTGAGAGCGAGCGTAATTTGATTCTTATACCCATTCTGTTATAAATTGCATTTATGTGAGTGATTATTGGTAACTCTCTTGTTGTGAGGGAACATTTTTTATAATAGTTGGGTGAATTATATAATGTCTTTGATTGGGAAATATTCATGAGTTTTCAAACTTGGTGAGTCAATTCTTGAGGCTAGGATGTTTTGGAGTAGTATTCTCTAACTTTCAATTGTGTACATAGCATGCTTAGTGTAGAAACTTGCTTTCTGTGTAGTCATTGTAGTACTAGATTGAGTGTCTTTCTTGTAGTAGAAGTGTAGAGTCTCCTATGCTTATTATTCTTAGAGTAAAGAGTTGTTCGAGGACAAACAAGGTTTTAAGTGTGGGGTGATGATTTGAGGTGGATTTATGCACCTCAATGTAGTTATCCTAGCTTATTGAGCCATTTTTTAGGATTTCTCATGTGATTAATGTGTTAATGATAATATAATTAAGAATTTAAGTGTTTAAGTATGTTAGTACAATGTTTAATGTGTTTTCCAAACAAGTTTGTACTTAAATTTGTCACTTAGAGTGAGAATGAGAAAACTAGTGTTACTAGCTTAAGCTAGGTGTTTGTATAGTTAATCTCGATGGATTCTAATGTATAATGAATTCCGAATGGTTTGATTGTGTAATTATGCTTGGAAAAAATTGTTTATAATTTTTAAAGTGCAATTGAATTAATCCAAGAGTAAAAATAATAAGCTAAAGATTTAAAGAATGACACTAGTTTTAGCTTGAGTTTCTAGTTCATTGTCTTGAATGTTGTGTTTCTTTGAGCTCTAATCCGTGGTTTATGATGATATATGATGCTTGGTGAGTTTATTATGATTATATATGGAGGATACATGATCTCTAAATCAAATGGAAACAATGTCACAAGATTTTGGATGGAAGGACAAGTGCAAGGCAAAGTTTAAACATCAAAAATGCAATTTCCAGTGTGCCCTCGCGATAAAGGGGTGATGTACCCCTTATTCCAAGGGATAAAGAAACACACTTCACACCTTATTCCATGGGATCAAGAAACACATCACATACCATACTCCCTTGGAGCAAGCAACGTGTTGCGACCCTTATTCCCTCACGACCAAATTTTGATCCTATAAATAGGACACTTGTACGCATTGTTAAGAACCTTGCACGTCTTGGAGGAATTGATAGGGTATTGAAAACACTTCAAATAGGGTTTTTTATCTTTACTTTAGTTTTTTTATGGATTAAAATATGGATTCATTCATCTTGATTACGATTATGTCCATGAGTGGCTAAACGCCCCCTTTCTGGGGTTAGGGCTAAGAACATGATTACGATTACTTTGAATTGATTTTGTTTTGATTGCTTATCATATTTGGTTGGTTATTTATCCTTGTTATAACTATTTTAAGGAGTAGAAAATAATAGAATACATCAATTGTCGTGGGGATAAATAGACTAAGGTTCTTTTTCTTTTATTAAATAAGGGATTTAAATTATCGACTAGGATATAGATATACCTAGAAGCCTTATTTTGTTCACTAAGGTATGAAATATAATTACATTTAGCTCAGTTATCACATCCCTGCGCAACGATGTAGTTGTGGGTCGAAGTTAGATAGGCGATTAGAGGCTCGGGAGACCATTATCATAATATGAACCCCGTGAATCAACAACCAAGATAAGTAATCTAACTAATGAAGTTCAATATCATAGTATGATTGTTCGTAGTTCTTTAACCCTGGGTTTTCATTTATTGATTATCCAAAGTCTTTACTTTTCCGCATTATTTTAGTTTACTTTTAGTTTATAAACTTTCAAAACTCTTTTGGTTACATTTGTGCCAATTTCATCTCAATAGTTAAACTAGAATTGGATAGTTGCCAACACAAGTCTCTGAGGGATCGATATTCAACTTTATTTAAGGTCACTATATTTCTTGTTGATACCACACACACTTGTGTGTACGCTTGAGCACAACAAGCATTTATAGTTTCCAATTTTATCTTATTAAGAATGCAAATTCAAAGCTAAAATTACTTGGGTTAAAACCAAATATGGAATGAGATTTGGGGTTATTCTATTTTAAGTGTGGGTTCATGCATGGGTAATGAAACATTTGTTTAGATTTAGCTAAGAGTCATGGGTAGGCTAGATTATAGGTATTTAGTGTTAATTTGTCAATCAAACACCAAAATCTCATAAATGGGTTCTTTTGAATACCTCACAATTATATTTATTTAAGAAATCTATAACTTCAATTAGTATTTATACATTTAAGAGATACTACTAAATGATGTAAATCAAGTTATTGTTCATATCCATACCTCACCCTATTCCCCTTTATCAAGGATGATAAGGGTTCAATGGTACACTAGAGTTTGTAACCTCTAATTCACAATTAAAACATGGAATAATAGTGAAGCCCATGTCAATTAGATAATTAGGAAGATAAATAAACAACATCCATATAATAATAAAAGATTATTCAAGCATAAACCCAAGCAAAGAAATTAGCTACTCATATATATATAGAGAGAGAGAGAGAGGAAGAGGAAATTCACCCAAATTCTCTGCCCATTGTTCCATTGAATCACAAATTAGAAGAATAATAAAGATCTAAATTTAATAAAATTTAAGAGAAAGTGATTGATTTCACACTAGAGGTTTCACCCTAAGTTTTCAATCTTCAAAAAGTACAAAGATAGTGGTTTGGAGCTGGACCCCCTTTCCCCTTTTTAAGCCCCAAATTCACGTTCTACCAAATTTACAAAATTACCACAATATTGGTCACCTACTGGCGTAGGTGATAGCATACGTGAGTGATCTGTATGCACTAGTTACCTTCATAGGTGTTATTGAAAGCTCAAATAGAGCCACCTGGATGCGCAGGTCAACCATGTACGTGCACAGATCGCTCCCAATATGCCCAAATGAACTTTAAAGCTTATTTTCTTCCTTGTCTCACTTTGATTGACTCATATGACTAGATCAACCTCATTTTAAATCCTTAGATGCACAAATGAGCATTATAACATGAGAATTACCTTGAATTAATAGATAACATGATAATATTCAAGATTAAAAAGTGTCTACAAGTTGTTAATTTATGAACTTATTGGATCAACACAAATTTAGATAAGGAAGAATCTATTTTGAACCCTGTATATTTCTCCTAGATATAATAGGATCAATTACTTCTAAGTTGGATTTTTTCATCCTTAATTGAATGAGTATTGCCGCAAATTGTTGGGTGTTCTACTACTAGAGGTGTCTGGAAATCATTATCGCATATGTATGCTTTATCATCTCACACAAAAATATGCTATTATGCCTACAACTACAAACAACCAAGAAAGGAGCCAGTCTATGGTTGATTATCTTCAAAAAATAAAGACTTTTGCTGATAACTTAGTTGTTGTTGCACAACCTATTTGAGATTATGATTTGATTCTTCATATTCTTGGATGTCTTGGTCCCGACTATGGTGCATTAGTGGTGTCCATGACTGCTAGATCATAACCTATTACACTTACATACCTTCATGATCTCTTGCTTAGCCATGAGTGTAGGCTTGAATAAATGTAATTTGCTAAGCAAAACTTTGATCAAGTTAATCTTGCTGCCTGAAATCCTAATAATAAAAATTTCAACAGTGGGATTAAGAATGATGGCAGTTAAAAAATCTTTAAAAAATTCCCACAACAAAAATGGCAGGGGATATGGTTGCAAAGGTCGTTATAACATGACCCAACATCAAAATTTAAATTAGTAATCTGGTGGTTCGGAGTAATGTCAAGTTTGTAACAGGTTTGCCCATTCAGTAATTAATTATTGCCATCGCTTTTATCATGATTACCAGGCAAATTCATAGAATCAAATGGTAGCATTGTTGGCTCAATCATCCTCTATTATGGATCCAGCGTGGTATACTAATTTTGGATTAACAAACCATGTAACTTATAACATGTAGAACATAAATGTTTGAGGAGAATATGGTGGTGTGATTAGATCATTATTGGAATTGGTAATTTTTCATCTATCAAACATATTGGTGATTCAATTTTTAATTATTTTAATCATCCATTATGTTTTAAGAGTGTGTTACATGTTCTGGCTATAGCAAAGAATCTACATAGTGTTTCTCAATTTACATTTGTCAATAATGTTTACTTTGAATTTCACTTATGTGTTTTTCTTGTGAAGGGTTGGGAAACGGGGAAACTACTTCTGTATGGAACCCTTGAGAATGAATTGTATTAACTCTAAGTACCTCTGACATCATATTATAGATCATTCATCATGCAACCTCAAATTCTACTCTCCTCAAAGTCTAGCATCGAGATTTGGCATAATTGCTTTGGTCATACATCAACTAAAACTTTTACTTGTTTCATTAGGAAGCTTAATATACTACTTTCATACAGTTCCTTATCTCATATTTTTTCGTCATGTCAGTTTGATAAAATTCATAAATTGCCATTTCGTAGTCTGAGTCATTATCCATGTATCTTTTAGATTTAATTCATTCTGATGTATGGAGACCAACTCCTTATCTTGCAAATAATAAATTTTATTATTATGTTATTTTTGTTGATGATTACAGTAAGTACACTTGGTTATTTCCCATGATTTCCTAAAGTGAAGTATATTCCATATTTTTAAAGTTTAAATCACTAGTAGAAAACTATTTTGAGGGGAAAATAAAGGTACTATAGTCTGATTAGGATGGGGAATACAAAAATCTTTTTAATTTTCTTACTGAACATGGCATTCTTCATCAAGTTTCATGTCCCCTTACATAAGAACAAAATGACAATGTTGAACACAAACATCATCACATAGTTGAAATAGGTTTAACTATGTTAGCTCATTCCGTGTTGCCTTTTGAACTATGGACTGATGCATTCTTATTTATTGTTTATCTTATAAATAGACTACCTACTATGGTCTTAGATGATATTTCTCCTTTTGAAAAGTTATCTGAAAAATTTCTAGATTACAAATTCTTAAAGGAGTTTGGTTGTGCTTGCATCCCATAGTTGAGACCATACAACTCTAACAAATTAGAATTTAGGTCTTTCCAATGTGTTTTCTTGGGATATAATGCTTATTACATAGGTTACAAATGTTAGAACATTCCTACTAATATATTGTACATATCAAGACATATGATTTTTAATGAATCATATTTTCCCTTCAAGGTTGTTGTCCAGCCGTCCCCATTTTTGTCGTCCCCCACCTTGTTGTCTGCATCTTCACTTCTACCTTTGTTACTAGTTATTGCACCTTGTAGTATTTTTTCTTCCCCACCATATGGTAATCCTAATATTTTTCCTTTCATGATGTACACCAACCATGCAATGTACACATTAATTTTTCATGTACCATACTAAATGTTATTCCTTCTAGAAATGTCGCAAGACCTCCACAAAGAGAAGGTTTCATTAAATATTTTCCTGCTTCTCTATCTTTATTACCAACAATAAATCTCTCTCTTGACTTTTCCTTTTCAAATCTTTGTTCATTACATCCAGTGGCTCCCTCAGCCAAGCTAAGTGCTCTTTTTGTTTCACACTGTATGATCATTAGAATTAAGGCCAAGAGCATGTCAGGTGAAGCTAACTCGGCCTCCAAGTACCCACTCCCTCCTACATCCTTTCCTATTGAACCTACTTGTTTATATTAATCCAAAAAGGATGTGAATTATAGGCAAGCCATACAAGAGGAGTATAGTGCCCTTATTCAAAGTAGTACTTGGTCCTTAATTCCCTCTTTCACTGCTAAAATTCTTGGGGGATGCAAGTGTATTTACAAGTTAAATATTAGTATAAATGGTTCCGTTAAGCGCTACAAGGCAAGACTCATCACTAATGGGTTTAGTAAAGAAGCTCAAGTTGGCTATCATGACACATTTAATTTGGTTGTAAACTAACTACAAATCAAGTTGTTAAATCATTGGCTCTATCAAGGGGCTGGTCTCTTCAACAACTTGACGTTAAAATGCTTTCTCCATAGAAATTTACATGATGAGGTTTATGTGGCTCAACCTACGGGTTTTGTGGATTCTAAGTATCCTAATTATGTATATCATCTCCACAAAGCCTTATATGGACTAAAAAAAGCCCCGATAGCTTGGTTTGCAAAATTTTGCTCCTCTTTTTGAGATTTTGTTACATCCAAGTCGGACACTTCCTTATTTATTCATAATTTTAGTGGCCATCTTATAATTGTGCTTATTTATGTTGATGATCTTATTATTATCACAGGTAGCTCCAGTAAGTTCATCTAAAATCTTATTGCTCATCTATATTTTGGTTTTGCTCTCAAGGACCTTGGACCATTACATTAATTTTTGGGGCTAGGTCACACATTTCTCTTTTGGACTAATTTTGAGTCGGTCCAAGTATATCCGTGATCTGCTTTCTAGATCTCAATGAATGGAGCCAAATCTATTTTAACTCCTATGATAAGTGATCAAACAATTATCTCAAAAAGGAAATGGTTATTTCTCTAGTGATTATGCCCATACTATACCCTCAAAGAAGATACAATGTGGTCACTGTCAAATTATAATAACCCAATAAGGTTAGGGTCGATCTCATAGGGAATAGGTCGAATCTATCTCTCAAACTTTTTGAAGTAGCTGGAAGTGCAGAAAAATAAATGGGAGGATTTGGTAGTAAACAGTAAAAATAAAGTCTTAATTGCTTTAGGTTGTAATCACTATGAGATAAACACCAGAACTATGTTCCCCACAGCTTACTAACTAGATCAATCCAACAATCTCAATGCCACACATTCAGAATCTGACAAGCTAGGTATTACCAACCATTTTGTGAATGCTTTGATAAATCTCACCTTCACTTTGTGAGTCTCAAGGTGTCATCTTGCTAACCCTTGTATTTAATCCTAATTTAACTATCACCTCTTGGGTATCAAGGTATTAGATGAGGGTTGATATCCTCGAATCACTATTGTGATCTTTTTTTCCCAATCTCAATCTCTCTTTTGAAGATGACCTCAAATACATATGGCTTCTCAGCGTTGGCCACGACTAAAAACAATTGAACTGAAGAAGATCACAATGCAAGGGTAAACAATAATCTTGAAGAATCTCGCACTTCCCCTACTTCGTTATTCTTCCAGCGTTCCCACAACCATAGCAAAGGGATTTATCCCCTCATAGTTGCAAAAAACACCATAGAATTAAATTAAGAAAGCATAGAAGTAATCTTACAACAATGGAAGAATAAAACCCAAAGTCTGAAGTTAATTAATCAATCAAAAACCAAGAACACAAGACTCCAAGATCAAAAGTCAATCTTGAAATCAATATATGTTTATGAATAATATGAGTGTAAACTGAGTAAAAACATCAAAAGAGTATTTATATAGTACAAAAAAAACCCTTGTAATCTAAACAAAAACGTACAAGAAAAACTAAGTCGGTGGCCACTTATGGGCCATAAGTGGCAATCTATGCTCGTAGGTGGCCATCGTAGGTACCAGTCTTCAACAATCTACAACAACTTCTCTTATAATGGTACCTATATGACGTAAGTGGTACTTACGTCTCGTAGGTTGCCTCATCATAGGTACCAGAAAATCCTCACTTCTACAACTTCTCTGAACTTTACTTCTTTAAAACTTGTATTGATACTTACGGCGCCGTAGATGGCACCTACGGGCCATAGGTTACCCTTCGTACTTAACAGGCTCAAAATGTACTTTCAGATCCTCAGAAGTTGCAAAGTCTTGAACCTACGACCACCATTTACGCCATCTAAGTGCAACCTACACCATGTAGGTTGCATTGTAAGTGGCCCTTTCTGTAGTATTAACTCCTCTTCTCCATTAAATCTCCAACCTTATTTCCTGCAAAATAGATACAAAATCACATCATATCTACCAAAATGAACCTAATTACTTGCATATTTTCCAGTTTTAAGCATCAAAAGTGCCATGAAACCATGATACATCAACACCCTTAACTTAGAATATCTGCATGTCCTCGGGCAATAAAAACATAAAAAAACACAAGATGATGCATAACCAAGAGAAACCTAAGATACCTACGATAGTCAATTTCAAATTCAGCTAAAAAACATCACCCCATCCTATTTTAACTTTTCAAACCCAACTGTACAGATCTATGTATCACAACAACGTGACACAAGGGAATCAATCTATGACATTACATTAGCAATAAACAATGAAGCATATGTACAAATTACATAACCCAAATAGATAAGTAGCTAGCAACACAACCCATGCACCCTAACAACAAGGAAGTCCCACCCACTCAGTAGAATAATGCATGTTAATGCAAGGAAAATCACGAGACACTCACACTCATAAAGAAGTTCCAACAATGTGCACAGATTACCATAGGCTTGCCCTTATTTTTTTACCTTGGTTTTTGAATAATCAAACTAGGATCACTATAGGACTTTACTCGGCTCTTAACGTAGGCTTGGGGATCATATGACACATTTGGGAATTTTTAGTTACTAAGCTTCCTTGGTATTACGATTACGTTTGGGGTCCACTTATCAACCAACTTTACTTTTATTCCACCATTATTTCTCCCTTTTTTTCTTTTATTGCTCATTCAAGTTGGTGCATTTTTTTATTTTTTTATTTTTATCTTTTTATTTATGTTTGGTTCTCTTTTTTATACCATACCCAACCCTACTTTCCCTTTTTTCTTATGCACTTCTTCATACCCACTTCTAATCGCGCACCCCTATGATAGCCACCCTCAATATAGGCGATTTGTCTGAGTTAAGGTAGACAATTTCCAAGGAGGACCAAGGATAAAATAGGTTCGTTGTAATTAATATGGGAAGGTGAATGGTGAAAACAAAGAAAATAGGTCCATATAGGCTCAAATAGGGATCAAGGTTCACATTTGGAAGAACATTTTGGCTAAAAGTGGAATAAATTCAAGAACGAACTATGATTCTTCCTAATCAACTATCCTACAACCTAGGCAAGACTAACCGGGCAAGTTCTGGATTCAACACACAATAGGAACTAAGTAAGAATCTCACACACATATAGCACAAGGTTGCATCATAAAATACTACCTATCCAGTTCATGCAAATGTTAGATATGATTATTATGTCCCTAATCCTGATGCCATAATGAGATTCACAGTAGTCACATATATATACACATTACACAGTTCAAAACAACTTTTTCAAAGAGGTATTAATTTTCTACCATATTTAAACATAAACAAAAAATACATCAACTGCCATTAGGTACTTATTTTCCTCTTAGTTAAACCAAAACAATCCAAAACATTATGAAACAAAACAAAATATGACACAATTGCATCCTAGACATGTCATTTCTACAATCACAATGCGTTCTATAAGAAAAGAAGCACGACAACAAAAACTTGTGGCGGCTGGGGTACACCCCTACCTCTAACTAAATGATTGTGCACTATCCCCAATAAGTAACTGCAATAGAAAGTAAGGGAAAGAAGACATACATGGGAAGCACTAGGCATCTATCATATGCTCATCCCCATCTGAGGCATCTGGCATCTCAACTAGCTGAGGCGGTGGTGGTGGAAGGGTGTGATTAGAAAACACACCCACAACTATCTTAGGATATGTCATCGCATCCACTGTTGTGGACTTCCTAGAATTGAGAGTCTTCTTTTTTAGGGCCTGAGATATGGAATGGTAGGGTCCTATAGCTCCTCATCTCTACCTCTCTTGGTCCTAACCTCAGGGACTAACTCCTCCTCAGCAAATAGATCAAATTACCTTATACGGTGAAAAGGCATAGGCTGAGTGAATAAAAAAAATAGGAGGGATAATCGAAACCTAACTCTTAGCAAAAGAGCATACCTCTATCTATAGTGTGGCCATCTACTCCTTAATCTCAGACAGATCTGGAGCTTGTACATTGTTAAACCGCACACTAACCCTAACCTTAAAAGCATCAATTTAGGCATGCAACTTACTAGTGAACACCAATATCTTAGCCCAAAGCACAACCCATAACTGAGTCTTAGCACTCTCTAACATCGTTCGAACCCAAGGCCATATCTATCCATATAAGGATGCAAGGTCAGACTCTACATTGATAAAGAGAGTGGTAGTCGCATCCTACAACTCTACTAAGCTCTGTAAAAACTCATGCAGTATGAATATGTAGCCTGTAGTTATAGTTATGGTAGAGGGGCAAAGTAGATACCCCAATTGGCTGAGAAGTGGAGGTTGGGGCTCAAATATAAGTAGTTTCCCCCTGTAGCAACCTCGAGCATATATTTATGCTCACCCATATAAACATTAACTCCCGCATCAATAGACATTTATGGCCTATCAACATGCACTGCCGGAGATGGAGGCCCCTCAAAATTAGCCGAAATCACAGTCGAAGGTACCCGAGCTCTCTGTATAAGGATCGAGTTTATTGAATCTTTGATTATGCTAGTATGTCTCCTATCCATATTCAAAATCTCAAGCACACTTTCCTTGTCATATAACCTATAAATCAGACAAGGGACAGGAAGAGTGGTCAGCATCTCAAGTTGAATCAACATTGCAAAGTAAACCTCCTATCCTGCCAGCAAACTCGCAACTAGTGCAGCTCTATCCCACGTCAAAAGGTCGTCTGATATAGTTGGACACAATCAAAAGTGTATCTCTGTCTACCAAAACATGGTGGTAAAATGCAGCACTACCTTTTTAATCTCCCCTTTACCCTTAATATGGGGGCATTATCACCTATGTTTGAAATCTAATAGGTGATCTATCTCACCAAACCCGACCTCTGTTTTCAGGAATTAGTATCTATCATGGAACATTTATCTCATGCTAATCTAAATAGAAAGTCACACTCTGCAATAGATACTGAATCTACATAGTCAGGACAGAGAGAACTCAACGGATGGCCACTGCTGAAATATCTACCTGAACTTCTCTCACCAAAGTATTCTCCAACTGAGGCTAGTGTATAAATTTACCTCCTTTAAGTATAACCAAAGCAACTGTGGTAGCGAAGAAATTGTAGAACTCCCGAACTAAGGCCTAACTGTAAGATCCCTAGGGCTAAGGCATCCATCCAAAATAGTATCACCCAAAAGATACCGTGGGTTTGGTACCCCTGCTAGCCCTGATAACTCTAACCTCCTATCAACCTGAATAATCCTCTTATGTTGACCTACCTCAAGAATAAAGCTATCCATCTTATAAATTATCCGCATCCTTTCTACAAACTATCTCAAGTTTACCTCAGCTATTAGCAAAGTCGAGGTATGTGTATAGCTAGAAGCGAGGTGAGCTAGTGGTGGGATGTGAGGTTGAGGATCCTGTGCAGGATGCTCTGTGCCAGGTGCTAATTAAGATGAAACCTAAAGTGGCACCTGAGATTTACCCTCCTCAGACTTAGGTACTCTTGACTCTGACTCCCTCGATAAGGCCCACTCATCCTCTGACCCCTCCTCAGACTGGGGGTTCTCTGTGCCCTTCTGCTCACCTGAACTAAAAACTGACCTAGACTCAACCTCCTATTCGATCTATTACTCTTTCTCTTCAGACCCATCCTCAGAAGCATTCTCTCCCTCCTTAGATAGGGGAGAGTATGGTGGTGATGTGCTAGCCGACTTTATCCTCGGCCTAGGAACAGGTCTAAATATGGCCATCTGGGCCCCATATTTTATAGATGTGGGTTGAGTGCCCTATTGAGCCTGTGTGGGGGAAGATTGGGTGCCCAGGATGCCTAAAATAGCTACAGCTATAGTCTGTCTCTGCCTCCTAGACCATAAAGCCTCTGGTCTATTTAGGAAAACCAGGTACTCCTCCATTGAGCCAATGTGCTCAGGGGATTCTTTACAAAGCCTTGATTGTACATCTTTTAACTAAGCATCCTTGGGTGCCATATTACCTGAAAAAATAATTGTTAGTTCTTAAAAGAGAAGAGGGGAATGAAAGATTTGAAAAAAAAAACAATTTTCTCAAGGTAGGCACTTACGAAAGCCACTTATAGGCTTGAGTGACCTTTGTATGTGCCAGACAAAGCCATGAAGTTATAGGGCTTCAGAATATGACACCTATGTATCACCTATGGCCCATAAGTGCTACTTACATGGCTCGTAGGTGCCATCGTAGGTACCCTTCTAAGGAAACTTTGAATTTTTCCAAATTTTACATCCCTATACAATTTATTTTGCCTATTCAAGTTGAATTTTACACACAACAACTTTTATCAAAATCATAAACATTGGTATTACACATAAAATATTAGATTTTCATCAACCTTTTCAACTTCTACTTCCTTTTAGGTCATGACCACAGATTATTCACTTAAGAACAATGCACTAATTTAAATTTTCAAATTATTCTAGGCTCCTACACACAAGAGTTATGAGTTTTATACACTTTTCAAGAATATTCAAATACCAACTCACTTTTATATGTTAATATCACAATTTAATACTACTAGGAGCCAAGAATTTATCTTAATTTGTGTGATGGAAGTAGATGATCAAAGAAGTCTTCTGAAAACCTAAGAATTTTACCTTGTGCATGCAAGTGATTGGCTTTGGAAAAGAGTGTTTCCTTTTATGGACTCACGGAAAGTTGGAGAGTTTTGAATTTAAGAGAGAATTACTAAAATTTGAGAAAATAAGGCATAGGAGTCGGATTATGTGTCTTTAAAAGTGAGGGTAGGGTAGGATCAGGTCAGCTTGCTTGGGGCCGACCCAGATATCAAAATTGTGAACCTGAAGATTTCTACTACTTACGGTGCCATTTATGGTTCTGTAAGTGCAACTTATGGCCTGTAGGTGGTCTACCATAAGTGGCAGAATTTTTTGACATCTCTCTGTACTTTGGTTCTGATACCTATGACACCACTTATGAGGTCATAAGTAGTACTTATGACCCCTGTAAATGGGTTTATAGGTAAAAGTTTAAAGACCCCAAATTCTCAGATTTTCCCTCTTGCATATAATGCATCACTTAAATAGCTTAAATGAGAGCCCCTTACTTATGATTTTCTAAATTTTGAATGACTTACCATGTTTTAGTAAGTTCCTCATGTTTTATACCTACAATAAGGAACATAACGTGAACACTATAATAGTGTGTTGCCTCCCACCCAGCACTTGATTTAACATCCCAGCATGACGTTACTATGTTGGTTTCTCAGACTTTATCAACAAGCCCATGGGCTGCCTCCCATTAAGCATCTGATTTAATGTTGCGACACAACTCAGTTTCCTTGACTACTCAGACTTCACCAAGGCTTACATCAACTACAACTTTTACCTCATCAGTGTTACCCAAATAGTGCTTGATATGCTGCTCGTTCACCTTGAACTGGGATACACCAACTCATTTTATTTTAATAGAACCATATGGGAACACTATAAACACGATGAATAGTTTATACCACCTAGACTTCAATTTGCCAGAAAACAAGCAAAGTCTTGAATTATATAACAAGACCATATCTCCGAGATTAAACTCTCTCTTCTCGGTCTTTTTGTCATGATACACCTTCATCTTTTCCTTATATAGAGTTGAACTCTTATAAGCACGGAGCCAAAATTCATCCAACTCATTCATCTTGCTCAACCTCAACTTAGTTGCATTATGCCACTACAAATTGAGTTTTTTCAATGCCCATAGTGCCTTGTGCTCAAGTTTGACTAGAAAGTGGCATGCCTTGACGTACATAAGCTGATATGGAGAGGCACCTATGGGGGTATTAAAATCCATTTAGTAAGCCCAAAAATCTACTAAGATAGTGTCTAGCGGAGTTCATATTACCATGAGATATTGCCTTATCGCTGACATTGGTCACAGGCTTGAGAAAAGTCATGAGAATACTTATAGATAGATGGATAATAATATCCATACTGCAAAATTAAGTGGGTTATGTAGGTACCACCATGATGACACCCAACTAGCTATGAATGACAAGCCTCAAGAAAGCTTATCATCTCCACCTTAGGAATATATCTACGAATATCTCCATTCGCAAAAATCCAAAAGAGATAAGGATCATCTCAGAAAAGATTTTCCACCTCATCCATGAACCTCTTTTGCTGCTAGAATGAAAAATCTTTTGGAACAAGATCACTTGCAAAAATGATTGCAAAATCAGCAAACCAGGGGATTAAGTCTCGAGATGCTGCCAAGACCCACTCATCTAGAAAATTATCCCCTATGTCAAGATCATCCCCTAAATTCTACATTGCCTCCTCCTCAAGGCGAGATAAGTGATCAACAACCTGGTTCACAGTGCCTTTTAGGTCTTTCATCTTAAAGTCAAATTATTGCAATAAGAGGACCCAACGAATCAACCTTGGGATGTTAGGCGTATTTACACGCCTAAAGCACCTTAATTTACCCATATTTTATCTAAGTTTTAAGGACAAAATATATAATTCCTGCACTTTTAGTCCATTTTCCTGTAAGTGAGCTAACCAACGTGATTAGCAAGATTTCAGGTATTTATGATGAATATTTCAGCATTTTATGGACTGTTGGACGCCAAAGGAAACTTCACGTAAGAAGGAAGGCAGCTTCTGGAAGCTTGTGGACTGAAAGTGATGCATGGAGAACTTGTCCCAGGCAAAAACAGCATTTCTAAAGACTTGGGGGTTCAGCAGTAACTTAGTAGGATTAGGACAAGTATGCAGTAACCCAGTAGGACTAGGACAAGGATAAAAACCCTATTTCAGTAGGACTAGGACAAGGATGTTATAAAAACCCTATTTGCTGAATTTTTCAGCAAGCTATTTATTATTCTCACTCATTCTCTTTCAATTCATTCTTACTCTCTTCTATTGTTAAATTCGTTGTTGACATTACTCTTCATCTATTCGACTTTTATTTTTCATGACAAGAGAAATGCTACTAGCAAGGAACTCACGCCACAAGTGACGCCAATACTTCCTTATCGTGATATTGTTATTGCTTTGGTATGATGATATCCTCGTGGTTTTCCTTCACAATTATGAGTAGCTAAACTTCTCTGTTAGGGTTATGGAAGCCTTATGAGATACTATCTATTGCTATGAGTTTGTGAATTCTTGATACGTATGCTGCTTATATCATTACTCTCTTCATCTTAATTGTATTCTTGTGGTTGCAAACATATAGAATACGCCAGTATAGCATTAACTTATTCGAAAGAAAAGTTACATGTCTGGAAAAGAGAGAATGACAAGGAAATAGGTCTACTAACCCCTGTTTAAAAGTTAGTGCCGTAACTAGATTAACCTCTTGGAGAATTCGTACCATTAGTATACGCTTTAAGCTCGAAAGAGTTAAAGTGATATAATCCTTGATGGTCGAAAGACACTAGGATTTACCATAGAATACGAATCTCTATAAGCGCATGCATGTCTGAATTCCGCATAACTCATAGCCAATAGATACGTAAAACTCATAAGGTGGACATAACCCTAACTTAAAATTCTCATTGATTAAAACCTACTAAACATTCCGTTTTTCTTTGTTACTTTGATACTCTTAGTTCACGCTACAATTAAATCCCCCCTTTTTTCGTAGAATTTTCGATCAACAGTCTACTAATCGTTGCATACTTAGTGAACAAGTATTCCCTGTGGGATTCGACACCCAACCTAGTTGGGTTCTATATTTGACAACGACCGCTTACACTCTTACGAGAGCTGTAGTTTGAGCGTTATCAAATTTTGGCGCCGTTGCCGGGGAATACAGTTGTCAACTAAGTTTGTGATAGTTAATAGACCCTTTGGTCTAAAATTCTTGAATTTTACTTTTTGTTTGTTGTTTTTGTTTTGTTCAGGTTTGGTAGAGTGCATGCCAAATACACGAAGTTCTGGTCAGCCATTATTACCCATAAATCCTGAACCACAACTTATTGGCAGAATGGATGCACAACGTGACATTGAAAGAAGGGTTTCTCAACAGGAGTAGGCTAGATTAGCTGCGTTGGCAGCTGCTCAAGTGCATCAACAGAATATTGATAACCCAGGGCGAGCAACAAATCCTGATGATGAGGACCTGGGTGATGATGAGTTACTTAATCCACGGCGTACAGATGAGGTGGCATCGCCTGTGAACAGGAGAGATCATCAAGCTAGAATGAGACCTGAACGTCAAGCTGTGCAGGCTCCTTTTGATGATGATGATGATGATCTAGATGGAGCTGGTGCCACAGGGGCTATTATTCCTCCGCCCTTGGCACCTGGAGCCAAGTTCAATATCACTAGCACCATGATTCAGCTATTACAGATCAAAGGTTTATTTGGTGGACTTGCAGGCGATGATCCGAATATACATCTGGTCAATTTTATTTCAACATGCAAGTCGTTTGACAATCCAGGAGTTGGGCAGAATGCAATTCGGCTGCGCTTATTTCCATTATCTCTGTCTGGGGAGGCAACTCTATGGATGAACGGGCTAACTCCTGATTTTATTACTAATTGGAGGCAACTGAAAGACGCTTTCCTAGAAAGATTCTTTCCGCCATCCAAAAGAGCCCAACTACGGGATGAGATCAGCAATTTTCGATAGCTTCTATCTGAAGCTCTCTACGGAACATGGGAGAGGTTCAAGAAGATGCTTATGCGGTGCCCAAACCATCAGATGACGAATATCCACTTGATGGAAAGATTATATAGGGCTTTGAACTCGGTGACAAAGCCAGTGGTTAATAATGCTGCAGGTGGGTCATTCATGGACCTTACTCTTCTTGAGGCAAGTGATATGCTAGATCGTAAGACAAAGTAGAGTAGAGCTTGGCATACCAGGGATTCTGAGGTAGCAAGCTCTACAGTATCTATTGTCTTGACTGCAGAGAAGAGGCGTAGACAAGAGGAACGTGACCAAGATATGGCTTACATGAAAACGCAGATGGATCTTCTTACCAAGCACTTATTATCAAGGAAGACCAAAAAGGTTAAGGCTATTGTATCATAGGGAAGAGATGAATCCCACTCTGAGGAATAAGCGAACTACTTGAATAATTAGGGGGGTTTCCGAGGCAATGCCCAAGGAAACCAAGGTCGGAACTATTATGATAAATCTGGATACAAGGACCGCGATCAAGGTGGTTGGAAGAATAAGACCTACAGGAGTGGTTTGTACGTTCCTCCTGGAAATTGTGAGGCTGTGGCGTCTAGCTCTGGGAAGATGTCCATGGAAGATATGATGGCTAAGCTGTTGAAAGAAGTGGAGGCAACCAACATGGGCGTTACTGAGGTAAAGAATGATTTGTCATCAACAAATCAATTGGTTGACTCACATTCTACTGCAATAAAATAGCTGGAGCAACAATTGAGTCAACTATCAGCGACATTCAATCAAAGAAAGGCTGGCACCTTACCTAGAGACACTGTGCAAAACCCAAGGAATGATGGATCATGCATGGCTATTACTACCAGGAGTGGTAAAGCGTTGGAAAATCCATCCAAAGGCAAGCAGGTGGTTGATGATATAGAAGATAATGAGATCATTGCAGAACCAAAAGATGCCGAAGCAGCTGATGAGGTTGTTCGTGACGTCACCTCTCAACGTCCACAGCCTAAAAAGATCGCCGAACTGAAGCAAGATGAAAAGGAAGCGGTGGAGAAAACTATTCCCCTTCCACCACCACCTTTTCCTCAGAGATTAAAGAAGAAAGTTGATGATACCAGGTTCAATAAGTTTATGACTATGTTGAAGCAGCTAACTATTAATGTTCCTTTGGTCGAGGCACTGGAACAAATGCCTGGGTACGCAAAATTAATGAAGGATCTTTTGACAAAGAAGCGGGCAGCAAGTTATGAGTTGACGGATACTGTTCATCATTGCAGTGCAATCGCTACCAGATCACTAGTTCAGAAGAAGGCTGACCCCGGTGCTTTCACGATTCCTTGCACCATTGGATCTTTGAATTTTGCCAAGGCATTATGCGATTTGGGAGCTAGCATCAATTTTATGCCACTATCTATTTACAGAAAGTTGGGGTTAAGCGATCCTACACCAACCAATATGAAGCTCGTAATGGCAGATAGGTCGGTAAAACGACCTGTTGGTATCCTATATGATGTATTGGTGAAGGTTTCCTCCTTCATATTTTCTGCAGATTTTGTTATTTTGGACTGTGAGGTAGACTCTGAAGTTCCCATAATCTTGGGGCATCCCTTCCTTGCAACAGGAAGTGTGCTTATTGATTTAAGAGCTAATGAGCTTTTATTCCAGATGAATAACGAAGTGGTCCGCTTTGATGTGTGCAAATCAATGAAGCAGCCCAAATATATGAATGTGTTCTCTGTAGCTGATGTTTATTTTGATGATGATAAAGAAGTATCTATAGAGACACAGCTTTTTGTTGATCCATTGGAAGCTGTACTTATGAATGTTGAGCGGGAGGATGCTGAAGATTATGATGAAACTATTTATGCTCTAAGAGGAATAGGGTCGTATTCTCATGCTCCCAAGAAGCTGGACCTTGATCTCAAAAATTGACCGTACCACAAGCTAAACCATCCATTGAAGAGCCACCAATGTTCGAATTGAAGGAGCTGCCCAGTCATCTAAAGTACGCATTCTTAGGAAGTGGAAACACCCTCCCGGTTATTGTAGCGGCTGACTTAGGTGAGCAGCAAGTTGTAGCTCTCATCTCTGTTCTAAGGAAATACATGAGAGCCATCGGTTGGACCATCGCTGATATTATTGGTATTCCTCCTGGGATATGTATGCACAAGATTCAGCTTGAAGAAAATTGCATACCCACTATTGAGCATCAAAGACGTTTGAATCCACCTATGCAAGAGGTGGTGAAGAAAGAAATTATTAAGTGGTTAGATGCAGGGGTAGTGTATCCAATCTCTGACAGTAAATGGGTGAGTCCGGTACAGTGTGTGCCCAAGAAAGGGGGCATGACGGTAGTTGCAAACGAAAGGAATGAGCTAATTTCACTCAGACCTGTCACAGGGTGGAGAGTATGCATGGACTACCGGAAGCTGAATTCATGGACGCTTAAGGATCACTTCCCAATGCCATTCATGGACCAAATGCTTGATCTATTGGCAGGGAAAGGATGGTTTTACTTCTTAGATGGTTATTCCGGCTATAATCAGATCTGTATTGCTCCCGAAGACCAAGAGAAGACAATGTTTACATGCCCATATGGTACGTTTGCCTTCAAACGTATGCCATTTGGGCTATGTAACGCACCCGCCACTTTTCAACATTGTATGATGTCTATTTTTTCTGATATGGTTGAAGACACCTTGGAGGTATTCATGGAAAAATTTTTAGTTGTGGGTGAGTTGTTTGAATCGTGCTTGGCGAATCTAAGTATGGCGTTACAGAGATGTGTTGAATTCAACTTGGTGCTAAACTGGGAGAAGTGCCACTTTATGGTTAAAGAAGGTATTGTTCTTGGGCATAAAATTTCCGAAAGAGGAATTGAGGTGGATCGAGTAAAATTGAAGTCATCGAGAAACTACCACCTCCAATCTCTGTAAAGGGAATTCGTAGTTTCCTCGGGCATGCAGGTTTTTATCAAAGGTTCATTAAAGATTTCTCCAAGATTGCTAGTCCGTTAAGCAAACTTTTGGAGAAGGATGCAAAGTTCGACTTCGGTAAAGATTGCTTGAAGGCATTCAAATGCCTCAAAGAGAAGCTAATTGAAGATCCTATCATTGTAGCACCTGATTGGTCCCTACCATTTGAAGTTATGTGTGATGCAAGCGGAGTAGCTTTGGGTGCTGTACTTGGCCAGAGAAGAGAAAAGTTATTTCATCCAATCTACTACGCAAGCAAGGTCTTGAACGGAGCCCAGAAGAACTGTACTGTCATGGAACAAGAGCTTCTAGCAGTTGTTTATGCTTTTGAAAAGTTTCGTGCTTACCTGTTGGGGACTGAAGTGGTGGTTCATACCGATCATGCAGCCCTGAGATACCTAATGACGAAGAAGGATGCAAAGCCGAGGCTAATTCGATGGGTGTTATTGCTGCAATAATTTGATTTCGAGGTAAAAAATAGAAGAGGTTGCGAAAACCAAGTGGCGTATCACCTATCTAGACTTGAGAATGAGCACACAGCGCAGCCCGATCTTGAGATTAATGATGCATTCCCCGATGAAGAGATCCTAGCCACGATGGTGGAAGAATTACCATGGTACGCAGACTTTGCAAACTATGTGGTAAGTAATGTGATACCTGCACATCTGTCTTTTCATCAAAAGAGGAAGTTCATGCATGATGTAAAACACTACTTCTGGGATGAGCCATATTTGTTTCGACGATGCGCGGATGGTGTTATCAGGCGATGCATATCTCATGTGGAAGTGCCGAGTATCTTGGAAGCAAGTCATGTTTCCCAAGTTGGGGGACACCATGCAGGTGGTCGAACAACAAGGAAGGTATTGCAAAGCGGCTATTATTGGCCTTCGATATTTAGAGATGCCTATGAATTTGTGAGAAGATATGACCAATGTCAGAGACAAGGCACGATTTTGAAGCACCATGAGATGCCCATGTCAAAAATTCTTAAAGTAGAGCTGTTTGATGTGTGGGGTATTGATTTCATGGGACCATTCGTAAATTCATTTGGGATGAAATATATCCTAGTTGTTGTCGACTATGTATCCAAATGGGTCGAAGCAGTAGCGTTGGCCGATAATGAAGGAAAGCGTGTTGTAGCATTCTTGAAGAGAAATATCTTCTCTCGTTTTAGGGTACCACGTACCATCATAAGCGATGGAGGATCACACTTTTGCAACGAGCTGTTCAAATCCGTGTTGGTGAAATATAGGGTCAAGCAACATAAGGTAGCCACGCCTTATCACCCACAAACTAGTGGACAGGTAGAGGTTTCTAATCGAGAGATCAAGCAGATCCTTGCTAAGACTGTAAACGCTAATAGGAAGGATTGGTCTCGGAAGCTGGACGATGCACTATGGGCTTATAGGACTGTATTCAAAACGCCAATTGGCATGTCCTCGTACCAACTAGTTAATGAGAAGGTTGTTCACTTGCCCATTGAGCTCGAGCATAAAGCATTATGGGCGTTGAAGCGACTGAATTTGAATTGGGATGATGCCATGAATATGAGATTGGAGCAGCTGAATGAGATGGATGAATTCCGTCTACATGCGTATGAAAGATCAGACTTCTACAAGGAGCGGATGAAAAAGTATCATGATCAATGGATTGTTCAATGAAACTTTCAAAAGGGTGATATGGTACTTCTTTTCAATTCCAGACTAAAGATATTCCCAGGTAATTTAAGGTCCAAATGGTCTGGTCCGTACAAAATTAGCCAAGTCTACTCGTCTGGAGTAGTTGATCTAGAAGACAATAATGGCGTTGTCTTTAAGGTGAATGGCCAACGAGTAAAACTATATATCGGTCCTCTTGACTCGATAAAATGCATGGCCACCATCTATCTCGATGAAATCTAAGTACTCGAGGTAACTATGTCGTGCCGCGACAATAAATCAAGCGCTAGATGGGAGGCAACCCATCGTTCTAATCATTTTTTTTGTTTTTTAATAAGTGTAGGTGCAAGAGGTGTAAAGGAGGAGATTGGTTTCAAATTTTGATTTGGAAGTATTGCATGTTGAAGGTGGTAAGTTGGGAATGAAAAAGTAAAAGGCTATGAGTTAGGCATTGCCTATGAAAATCTAGGCAACGAATAAGGCAAGGCCTATGCTATGGCCTAAGCTCTCTGAATCTAGAATGCCATAGCATAGGCGCCGCCTATGCCTAACAATATGATAGCATAGGCGCCGCCTATGCAAAAGCCTTTTGTCTCTGAATCTAGAATGCCATGGCATAGGCGCCGCCTATGCCTAACAATTCCATAGCATAGGCGCCGCCTATGCTCAACTAGTCTTTGCAAAAGGCACCGCCTATGCCAAGCATAGGCAAAGCATTAGGCGCTGCCTATGCTCACTTTTTGGTGTCCTAATCTGATTCCAAACGGGTCAAAACCCGACCCAAGCTTGTCCTATAAATAGAACCTTAGTCTTAGAACAAAAATGCATTGCAAATTTAACCTACGCGCCGCCTACCTCTCCAAAATCTCTCAAAACTTTTCTTTTTGCTCATCTAACCTTGCAAGATCATCTTCTGAGTTCAACACCAAGTAAGTCCTTTATTTATATTCCGAAGTTGTTACAATCTTATGCTTATAATGGTAATTTAGATCTTAAAGTGGTGTTGGTGAGTTGAACGTAGTAGATTTGTTATGATACATCTAGTTGAGTGAGAGAATACGTGTGGGTGTTCTTGACTTGGTTCCGTCTTGTAGTTGATTTTGATACACTGTCATACTTTTGTGAAATCAAAAATAGTGAAGTTAATTGCATACTCTTCAAAGTTGAATTCTTGGATGTTTGAATGACTCGTTTATCGAAATAAAGATCATGATTGAATACAAGCATGAGATGTTGTGATTATTTCTATGCCATAACTTGATGCGATCTCTATGTAGTAGTCTTGTTCAAAAGGTGCATTAATCCACACATGAAAGTATAGTCAAGATTACATGAAATAGAATTGGAAAGAATAATTAAGATGACATGAACGTATGACTTTGTTGAACATGTTGTTGGAATATATCGCCTAAATATATGTCGATGAAGTCTGAGTAATCGACATCACTCACTTAATTAATCTGTGCCAACAAATTAAGTGTGGGGTGGCACCGCTACTGTTTGTTTTTCGATTGAATCTTCTGAGATGAATCTAACATGACTCTATTTTAATCTCAGGTAGAATTGCCCCAAAAGGACGACAAGGAAAAGAAAAAGCGACCACCTCACAGAAGGGACAAAAAAGGTCAAGAAAGGAGCAAGCCGAGTCCTCCTCTCTACAAATACCTCAACGCACTTTTGGCATCACGTGGGGTACATTTTGAGGAAACTCTGAGGATGACGACTCTGATGATGATTCCGACGCAGGGGGTATGACCCCAGACATAGAAGAGGGGTCCGACTAATCAGGTTTTCCTTATTTATTTTCTACTGAGGGCAGTGTGTCCCATCTAAGTGTGAGGTGCTGGTATTTGTATGCTTCTTGTACTTCTTTGCCTACATTTATTCTGGTATTTTAGATTTTTTAGATTTTGCATGAAATTTTTCTGATAGGCGGCATGGTATTTTGACAAGAGTTTGTTCCAAAATCATTACTATTGAGACGTTTAGGCTCTAAGTGTGACTCACTGTGTGATAAGTGTATGGTTTAATTCATTCATCTATTGGGTCAAGAGTCTATACTGCTCCCAATAAAGTTGACCATGTGCCTTGTGTGTGTGAGGTTATAGTATATTCTGTGTTGTGACTGATACTAGAACTTGCCTGGTGTGTGTGTAAAGCGAAATAAAGAGTGTGAGTTTAGGAGATGATTTAAGCATTTCTTTGGCAGCCTGTGATTGTTTACCTTCTTTTTACCTACCCGTGGACATTATCTTAGTTAACCCCCTTTGAGACTATTAGCTATTTTCTTTGACAGCCTCATATGTAGCCTAATCCATTTTTTTCAAGACCATAATTTGATCCAAATTCCTAAGCGCTTTAAATTGTAAAATCATGTGACAAAATAAGAGGAAATTGGGTGAGAGTGATGCCTTAGAGTGTAATGGTACTTGAATTTGTTATAAAAAAAAGTGGTTATCATAGAGGTGTGTTATAAAAAAAAAGGAAAAAAAAAAGAAGTAGAAAAACAAAAAGATAGTTGGGTTTATGATTAAATAAAAAGATAGTTATGTTTGAATAGCAAAATAAGTGAAAAGGGGTGGTAGATAAAAGAAAGGTAGCAGGGTTGATTAAAAGAGAGTGTTAATGGCATAATGTGATGTATTAAAGCGCTTAGGAACATAGTCACTATTTCTGGCCAAAATAGTCCTACCCGTCCCTTAGCCTACATTACAACCTGTAAAAGACCTACTTGATCCTAAGCTTAGCATTCTGATATTAGTGGAGCATTACACTAAGAGCAAGCCTATGGTCATCAGTTGCAACATATGAATTCTTTGTGAGAGTGAGAGCAAGGATAATCTTATACCCATGTTTTGAAAAATGAAATACTTGTGAGTAATTATGGGTGAAATATTGTGAGACACACATGGTTGATGAGTTTTGGGTAGTCTTGTATGATTCTTTGTGCCTTAACTTTTGAATACGAATTAACCATCATCACGAGTCTATGTTGGAGGTTGAATTGTTTCTAGAAGTGATTAGAAAACTACTCTTTGTTAATAATTGTTGTGCCTGTCTTGATGAATATTTTGTGTTGTTACTGTGAAACCCTAAGTAGATGTTTATATGGACATGATATATTGTCCGAGGATGAACAAATCTTGAAGTGTGGGGTGTTGATGCTAGGCGTATTTACACGCCTAAAGCACCTTAATTTACCCATATTTTAGCTAAGTTTTAAGGACAAAATATATAATTCCTGCACTTTTAGTCTATTTTCCTGTAAGTGAGATAACCAACGTGATTAGCAAGATTTCAGGTATTTATGATGAAGATTTCAGCATTTTATGGACTGTTGGACGCCAAAGGAAACTTCACGTAAGAAGGAAGGCAGCTTCTGGAAGCTTGTGGACTGAAAGTGATGCATGGAGAACTTGTCCCAGGCAAAAACAGCATTTCTAAAGACTTGGGGGATTAGCAGTAACTTAGTAGGATTAGGACAAGTATGCAGTAACCCAGTAGGACTAGGACAAGGATAAAAACCCTATTTCAGTAGGATTAGGACAAGGATGTTATAAAAACCCTATTTGCTGAATTTTTCAGCAAGCTTTTTATTATTCACACTCATTCTCTTTCAATTCATTCTTACTCTCTTCTATTCTTAAATTCATTGTTGACATTACTCTTCATCTATTCGACTTTTAATTTTCACGATAAGAGAAACGCTACTAGAAAGGAATTCACGCCACAAGTGACGCCAATACTTCCTTATCGTGATATTGTTATTGCTTTGGTATGATGATATCCTCGTGGTTTTCCTTCACAATTATGAGTAGCTAAACTTCTCTGTTAGGGTTATGGAAGCCTTATGAGATACTATCTATTGCTATGAGTTTGTGAATTCTTGATACGTATGCTGCTTATATCATTACTCTCTTCATCTTAATTGAATTCTTGTGGTTGCAAACATATAGAATACGCCAGTATAGCATTAACTTGTTCGAAAGAAAAGTTACATGTCTGGAAAAGAGAGAATGACAAGGAAATAGGGCTACCAACCCCTGTTTAAAAGTTAGTGCCGTAACTGGATTAACCTCTTGGAGAATTCGTACCATTAGTATACGCTTTAAGCTCGAAAGAGTTAAAGTGATATAATCCTTGATGGTCGAAAGACACTAGGATTTACCATAGAATACGAATCTCTATAAGCGCATGCATGTCTGAATTCCACATAACTCATAGCCAATAGATACGTAAAACTCATAAGGTGGACATAACCCTAACTTACAATTCTCATTGATTAAAACCTACTAAACATTCTGTTTTTCTTTGTTACTTTGATACTCTTAATTCACGCTACAATTAAATCCCCCCTTTTTTCATAGAATTTTCGATCAACAGTCTACTAATCGTTGCATACTTAGTGACCATGTATTCTCTGTGGGATTCGACACCCAACCCAGTTGGGTTCTATATTTGACAACGACCGCTTACACTCTTACGAGAGCTGTAGTTTGAGCGTTATCACCTTGGTTTTTCATCTTTATTTGACTTTAGATACCTCAAAGCTACATGATTTGTGTGAACTATTACTTTGTTCCCTATCAAATAGGACAGGAATTTCTCAAAGGAAAAAACCACCGTAAGTTACTACTGCTCAGTGACTGTATAGTTCTTCTGTGTGGGGTTTAATGTCTTGCTAGCATAATCGATCAGGTAAAGGATTTTCTCATATCTTTGGCCTAGGACAGAACATCATTCCACTCTACTAGCATCACACATAACCTCAAATGGTGAAGACTAATCAGCGGACACAATAATGGGAGCAGAGATAACTCGCTCCTTAAGTCACTCAAAGGACATAAGACATGCATCATCAAATACAAATTTTACCTCCTTATCTAAAAGTTTTCATAGAGGATTAGCAATTTTAGAGAATTCCTTGATGAAACTCCTATAAAAGCCATCATGACCCAAAAATCTTTGAATACTTTTAACTAATATTAGAGGAGGCAATTTTTTGATCACCTCTATCTTTGTTCTATCCACCTCAATACCCTACTATGATATATTGTGACTGAGACCAATGCCTTTTTCACCATAAAATGACATTTCTCCTAATTCAGCAATAGATTGCACTCCTCACATCCTTAAAGTGAGCTATCTAAATAGGCTAAACAATCATCAAAGGAGTCCCTAACTACCAAAAGTCATCTATGAAAACCTCTATAGTGTCCTCCATCATGTAAAAAATTATCGACATCATACACTACTAAAAGGTGACAGGAGTATTGCATAGTCCAAATGGCATCCTCTTTAATGCAAAAGTCCCATAAGGGCAAGTAAAAGTCATTTTTTCCCGATCCGCAAAAGTAATATAAATCTAATTGTATCTTAAGTACCCATCAAGAAAATAGTACCAATCCTTACCTTCTAGTCTGTCAAGTATCTGATCCATGAATAATATAGGACAATGGTCCTTTTGAGTCCAATTATTAAACTTACTATAATCCGTGCATACTCTCCATCCAATAACCGGTCCCATAGGCACCAATTCATTCTTCTCATTAGGGAACACATTGATCCCACCTTTCTTAGGTACACATTAGACCAGGCTTAACTAATTGTTATTTTCAATGGGGTAAACCACTTCAACATCCAACCACTTGATGATCTATTTCTTCACTACCTCCTGTATAAAAGGATTTAACCGATGTTGATGCTCGATGTTGGGTATACACTTCGACTTAAGTTGTATCTTATAAGTACAAATACCACGTGGAATCCCTACAATATCTACAATAGTCAATTTGATGGCCCTTTTGAACCTATGCAATATTGAGATCAATGCTTCAACATGTGTCTCCAATAAATCAGCAAGCTTATTATTGGAAGTCATAGTGGTTTTACTGTAGTTCTATAGGATATTTTCTAGGTTTATTATTGGAAGTTGTGTTGTGTGCCTTATAATAACTAGCTCTGTCACATTTCTCATACGACTCTAATTTGACTAAACTTAGTTAGACTTCCAATAATGTATAATTTTGGACCATATCCATCCATGATATTGGCCACAAGAACAACTAGATCAAGTAAAAGGGAATTATCTGCTCCAATCAAGCACAACTATTCGACATAATAGACCACCAAAATTTCCATGCAAAGTGTTGGGATGACTTCTTAATATCTGTCTTCTCCTCGACCCAAAAGGCATTGATTTCATGCTCAGTAATATATCTAGAAACCCATCGCAATAACTCTTATTTCTGCTCTGGATCCTTCTTCTTTGTCTATTATTCATAGTCTCCAAGTTAAAGTCAAACTCTAGTGTAATCGCTGGTATCTCATGTCTGAGTCCAAACAAAAACCACTTGAATAGTTTACTTGAATATGTTAATATGAGTACCTCAAACCATATTATGGGCCAATGGAGGTCGGTCCCAAGCTCGCTGCCCCATAGGTGTGTCAAATCCACTAACGCAATATATGAGGAATTAAACTTCCAAACTAACTTAGAAATGTAAGATCCAAAATGCTCTCCCATCCAACTAAGCTTGAATCTATCAAATAATGCCTTATTATCACGAAACCCAACAAAGTCAATTGTCTGAATATGAGGTTCCTCAATAATGTTCCATCTGAAACCACTTCTTTAAGTTGTCTTGACATCCCTATCATATATGTCCTTTATATTCTTAACACACTACCTCCTATTTACGAGGCTAAAAGCATCGTAGAGGTGTGTATAGAATCATGTTTCTCAACACCCAAAAGAGATGCAATAATAGTTTCCTCGTCCTTCTCACTAGACTCGAAGGACTCTTCTCCCTCTTCTAATTAAGGAATATTTGTATCTCTCTCACTACTACACAACTCAAATGATTCTACTCCCTCTTCTAAATAAGGAGAATATATGTTCTCCTCACTATTACCAGACTCAGATGATTTCTCCCCCTCAATAGATTAGGGAGAGGTAGGTGCCTGTAGTACCGGTGGCTGAGGCTGTGGTGCAGCATTAGCTGCAACTTTCTCTTATGTTTGTCTCCTTGTATGGTGAGGTACTAGTGGGGCATAATTAATCAAATACCCTTCAGTGGAACCACTTCTCTTAGAAGACTCATCTCAGAGTCTTGACTGTGGGTCATAGGCTTTGGCACTCTTTTTGGGGGTGGATTCACCTTTATTTTGCATCTCTTTTAGTAGAATGGTACCTGTGTACACAAGAGTTAATCCGAAAAACACACAATGGTGTAAACACTTAAGAATTGTTAAAAATTATAAGTCTGACATATAAGTCCAGTCTATGAGCTGATTTATGAGTCCAGTCTATGAGTCATGTACTAGGTCACAACTCGTGGACCTAACTTGTGGACTTCAAGTTGCAGTTCACGAGTCTAGCATATGAGTCATAGACTAGGTGTATGAGATGTGTACCTGACTCATGAAATTCATATTTAACATTAGAGGTGCGTATTTTGAGTTCTGATTCCTATAAGTCAAATCCACAACTCGTGAACTAGGTTCACGAGTCGTAGGTTGGACTGGTAGGTTCAAAATGAGTCCTCCTAGATATTTTCACCTCTTCCTATTATGTGCCAAAATCATCATACTAAATAAAACATCATCAATTTCACAAAACCACACATGGTACCACTAAACTCAGATCATCATACTAAAATAAATTATAAGGGGTGAATTTCCCTTCATAATTATACCCTTTAGGAAGAGAGGAGGTAAAGTAACTATGAATTCATATGAAACTCAATTTACATACCTGAGAATGAGAAAAAAGTACAAGTTATCAACATAACAATAAAGCCCTAAGTTTGGAGTGTTCTACAATTGTAGAAGATAGATAATATGAATAGGATGAAGTAGTGGTGTAAGGCACATAAAGTTTAGCAATTTGAACTTGAGGAGGAGGAATTTAGGGTAGTAGGTTTTATTTTTAAGTTGAACAATTTTTAATTCAAGTTGTATGGGTTTTTATGGGTTTTGGTTTGACAAAATTGCGTATAGGGTTTTGCTCATAGGAAAAAAGCTAGTTTTGGGGTTTCCAGGTTACATCACATATTTGTGTTAGTTTTAAAATAAATTGAAAACAAACTAACCTATTCTCATGAGAATTAACCTATGGGTCATAGAAAAAGTTCGCAACTCGTGGGTTAAACTTTTGGGTCATGATGTGAGACTTAAAGTGTCTTTGATTCCCTCGAGTTCAAGATACGGGTCATAGACAAGGTTCTGCAACTTACCAATTGATCTGATTTCCACAATTGTCACTTGCAGGTCATACACCAAGTTCACGACCTGTGGGTTCCACTCGTGGATTAGAATATGAGAATAGGAACTTTTCTTTATTTCTCACAAGTTTAGACTATGGTTCATAAACTTGAGTCAAAAATTGTAGACTCTACTCATGAGTGTACTTACCTGGAGTTCCTGAGATTTCTTCATTTCCTTGGATCAGTTATTCCTGCATACTTCCCAACCTGAGAAAAACAAAACAAAGTGAGCACTAAACCCTTAGGTTGCCTAGCACGAAGTACTTGATTTAACATCGCGGCACAATATGGCTATGTTGGTTATTCAGACTTCACCAACAAGCCCATGGGTAGCATCCCATGAAGCACCTAATTAAATATCACGGCACGACCTAGTTCCCTTGACTACTCAGACTTCATCAAGGCTCAAATCCACACACAACCTTATCTCTTCTGTGTTTCCCAAATAGTGCTTAACACACTATTCATTCACCTTGAATAGTACATCACCACTTTACTATATCTCGATTGCACCATGTAGAAATACCCTTACCAAAGTGAATGGTATAGACCATCTAGACTTTAATTTTCTAGGAAACCAGTAAAGACTCGAATTATAAAGTAATACCAAATTATCGGGTTGGAATTCTCTCTACTCAATTTTTCTATCATGGTAAAATTTCATTTTTCCTTCTATAAGGTTGAACTCTCATAGGCGCGGTGGAAGAACTCATCCTTCTCCTTCATCTTCTCCAGTCTTATATGTGCTACATCACTCCACTCAAAATTTCGCTTTTATAGTTCCCAAAGTGAATTATGCTCAAGTTTGATCGGTAAACGACATGCTTTGCCATATACAAGCTGATATGGAGATGCACCAATAGGAGTCTTTTATGATGTCTAATACGCCCATAATGCATTTTTTAGCTTTCTATCCCAATCAATTCTATTGGAATTCATAATCATCGCCAAAATAAACTTTATCTCCCAGTTGGAGACCTCAACTTTCCCACTTATTTGTGAATGGTAAGGTATTTTTACCTTATGCTTCACACAATATGTATCAAGTAAGGCCTTGAAAATTTGATTGTAGAAATGTGAGCCTCCATCACTAATGATTACTCAGGGTGTACCAAATCTGGAGAAAATATTCTTCTTTAAGATTTTTTTGACGCTCTTACCTTCATTGTTAGGAATCGCAATTGCCTCCACCCACTTTGTATCATAGTCAACACTCACCAAGATATACTTCATCCTATGTGAGCTCATAAATGGGCCCATCAAGTTGATACCCCAAACATTAAATAATTCAAGATTAAGGGTGGGCATCATAGAAAGCTTATGTTTGTACAAAATATTCCTTTGCCTTTTTGTACTAGCCACAAGCCCTAGTATAATCATATGCATCCTTATAATAGTAGCCACATTGCAAGATTTTGTGTGCAGTGTGTGTACCTACATCTTGACCACTTACTAGGATGAATGACATGTCTCCAAATTACTCATTATTTCAACCTCGGGACTATATCTCCTATCATACCATCACCACTCACTTAAAAAGTACAGCTCATCCCAAAAGAACTTCCTCACTACATGTATAAAGTGGTTGAGTTGCTGAAACAACATATCTTCTGGGATGAAATCACTAGCCAAATAGTTGCCAGAGTCTTCAAACCAAGGGATTAAGTCTTGTGATGTTGCCAAGACTTGATCATCTAGAAAAGTATCATTGATTTCAAGCTCATTCCCTAGCTTTTGCATTGCCTCCTCCTCAAGTCGAGATATATGGTCCGCTACTTGATTTTCGGTGCCCTTTCGATCCTTGACCTCAAAATAAATTTCTTTTAATAGAAGTACCCATCTGATCAACCTCAATTTTGCATCTTTATTCACCATATCTAAGAGCTGCATTGTCGGTGTGCACAATAACTTTGGCATCAAACAAATATGATCAGAGGACCTCAAAAAAGGTTTCAAGCTCATCAAGTTCAGATATATTCCCAGATTTCACAATGAGTTGGTTGATGCTTTGGCCATCTTAGCCTCGATGCTCCATTAACGAGGTACTGCATATATGACCCTCTAGAGATTCAGATTAGGGATCAACATAGTTATTGCAATACCATTGAAGAAGAGTCTAATTTTGAACCATGATACCATGAGATCAAGCATTTCTTGAAGATAAAGGAATATCTGGTACGTTCCAATAGAGATCAAAGGAGAACTATTAGGTGAATTACCAATGGTTTCTTCTTGAGCGGGGATATTTTATATAAAAGGACCCCAAATTTGAATCTATTAAGATGTGTAAACATTCAAGAAGCCAAAAATATTATGAATGAAGTATATTTTGTAGTATGTGGCCCATACATGAATGGTTATGTCCTAGAAAAAAAATCATTCGAGCGGGATACTATTAATTGACTATGGAGCAAGATTTTTCCACTTTGTATGTAAGTTTCATCAATGTCAAATTTATAGCTACTTGATTTACTCGCCCTCCTTAGAGTTTCACCATTTGTCTATACCTTGGCCTTTTGCCATTTGGCTAATGAATGTTATTGGGCCTACTGAGCCAAAAGTTTCTAATGGGCGTCGATTTATATAGTTGTCACTAACTACTTCACCAAATAGGTAGAAGAATCTACTTTCAAATCAATGACCAAGAAAGCAGTTGTTAATTTTGTTTATTACAACATCATATGCCGATTTGGTATTCTGAAGACCATTATTACAGATAAAATAACCAATTTTAATAGTCACCTAATGAAGGAGTTTTAATAGTCACCTAATGAAGGAGTTCTATGAGCAATTGAAAATTGAACATTGCCACTCTACCCCGTATTGACCTAAAGCAAATATAGAAGTTGAAAAAACAAACAAGAAAATCAAAAAGATTCTCAGAAGGATGGTCCAAGGATCTAGATAATGGCATGAGAAACTACCTTTTGCTCTCTTACAATATCGTATAACTATCCGTATATCAATTGGCGTAACTCCCTACTTATTGGTTTATATAACCGAAGCTGTAATACTCATAGAAGTTAAAATCCCCTTGATACGAACCATTCTGGAAGTGGAGATTAATGAAACAAAGTGGGTCAAGTCTGGGCTCGAACAATAATCATTGATAAATGAAAATAATTAACAACAATTTGCTTTGGCCAGTTGTACCAACAAAGGATGGATCGGGCTTATAATAAGAGGGTTCATCCAAGGAACTTCGAGATTAGGCAACTTGTTGTGAAACGCAGCCTCCCCCACCAAAAAGAGGCTAAGGGGAAAATTTTCCCCAAACTGACAAGGCCCTTACATTGTTAAGAAAGTGTTGTCAAGGGGAGCTTTATTACTTAGTGATATATAGAGAGAGGCAACAGACGTAGTCGTTAACACCAACTCGGTTAAAAGTACTATAATTGACACTTCTTCTTTGACACCTTTTACGCCCAACATTCTCCAATTGGGATGACAAAAGTTTATCATTCTCTTTAGCTAAAACTATCAACCTTCTAATAGCCCTTCCAATATTTAATTTACAATCCTTTGCTTTCCCTCTTTGGAACCCAAAAAAAATTAAAATTTAAAAAAATAAAAAAAGAAATACCACATGTCTATTGAACTACATTCGATTTGATTCCGAAATGAATACATAGACAACTCTCTTAGGGTTTGGTCCAACAACCAACCAAATCACATTTCTCAGCATTTGAAGAAACTGGAGCCATTTTTTATTTTTCAAATAGTTTCAAAGTTGTAGTTTATTTTCTCTATGTCCCACTAAGATCTTTCGATCAATTTTTAAGATGTCAAGTACAGTGCATTAAAATGGGTGATTTATAGACGAAAAAATAAGTGAGAGAGTCTTATAGATGAAAACCCTCACAGGCATCATAAGGTAATGGTAAGGTTAGAAAAAAAATGAGAGTCTTATAGGTGAAAACCCTCATGGGCACCATATGGTGATGCTAATGTTAGAAATAAAAAAAAAAAGAAATCTTAACCCTCATGGGAACCATAAGGTGATGACAAGTTCAAGAAATAAATGAGATAAGTCAGTTAGTGAGAATTTGCAAAGGTCACCATTGATTGAACGAGAGTTTACTGTCCCGGCATGAGAACAACCAAGATAAATTATTTGAGTTCGGATTGAGGTGTGACCAATTTCTTGATTTAGACAACTTTGGAAGACCAGACGTCCAGTCTGAAATGCATGGCATATTTCATTGAACTTGGTACATACCTTCAAATAAGCTTCTTCCTTCTTTCCTCGAAGTGACACTTTTTTTAACTATAACCTGTTAAATTTTCGTCTTGTTATTTTTTATTTTATCCCCAATAAATTCTTTGAGTCCCTTTTGATTGTGTCAATATAAAATCAAAGATAAATCCATAAGATTAACTATAATTTTTTATTGTACAGAGCAAAGGTTGTTTGGCACGCATAGCATCGACGACAACATGAAACTATTTTTGATAGCCTCGAGAGTTTTAGCGCTTGTAGGATGGAGCATTATTTTTTAGGCATCAATATAAGAATAAGTCAAAAATATATTTCAAATAATAAAGTTAGTTACACCACAGGTGCAAAATGATGCTGGATAAAAAATAGTGATGACAGAGGTTGAAAAGCGAAGGTTCAAGGGCTCAAATCAATTCGTTCAATCACCAACAAAGCTAGTTTCATAGATAATGGGTAGTCATACAAAAATATTCACAGGGTATCAAAGCCACAAACCGTCCACCATTTTATACTCACAAATTTTCTTTGTTCAAACAGGAATAAAACACTTTTTAGAAGTTCATGAAAAAAGACGAGCACCACATAGTGAACTTTTCAAAATCTTTACTCTTAATTGATAATCATACTATTCTGAGTTGGCATCATAGGTAACTAAATACCCTATCTATATGAAGAAAAAAAGTTTCAAACTCCCTCAATTTCAAAATTGAGGAATTTTTGTAATTTTATTTTAAGGGAAAAAGGAAAAAAAATTATCTTCACAGGGTACAATATCTTCGGTTGCATCTAGGGGAAAAAAACTCCTATCTTTTTCATTTCTTCACAGGGTACGATATCCTATCCTTTTCATTTCTTCATAGGGTAAGAAATCCTCCGGTTGCATCTAGGGAACAAAATTCTCCATCTCTTTTCCATGTCTTAATAGAGTACTACATCCTCTAGTTGCATTTTAGGGAGAAAAAATGCTATCGTTTTTATGTCTTCACAGGGTATGACATCTCCTAATTGTATTTGTGAAACAAAAGTACCTATCTTTTTTCTATGTCTTCATAGGCTACGACATTTTCTGGGTGAATTTTAGGGAACAAAACCTCATATTTTTTTCATCTAAAGGTACAAGATCTCCTTGTTGTCCTTCTCTTTTAGGGAACAAAACCCCTTATTTTTCTTCTTACAAGTCTTCATAGGGTACGACATCCCCTGATTGCCTTTTCAGGAAACAAAAAACCCTATTATTTTTCTTTAATTCTTCCTAGAATACGACAATCCCTGATTGTCATTTCAGGAAACAAAACTCCATATTTTTCTTCTTTCAGTCTTTACAGAATATGACATTCCCTGGATGCTTTTTTGAAATAAGGATCCTAATCGTTTTATGTTTTCACAAAGTAAAATAATCCTTTGTTGCATTATTGAGAACGAGAATATTATTTTATTCTCATGCATATCTTAAATATCTAACATTGTTGTTTTTCATTATAGTAGTTATTTATAGTCCTACTAATGAATCACAAAAAAATTCTAGTGCAGACTGAGGTAGGAAAATTTATTCATCTCTATTTTGTTTGTCTTTGGTGGCATGCAGGTTCTCCCCTAAAGCAAGATTTAATGATCAAGAATGGAATTTTATCTCAATCATATAGAGAAGAATGTACGATCTCAAAGATAGTTACAATTAGCTTTGACAAACTTAATGGCTCAACATCTCAAGATTCACTTTCTAGCTTCTGATCAAGAAAATAAGCATCAGAGAATATTCTATGAGTTGTCCTTGGGAAGAGCATCAACAAATCAATTCAAATTGAAAATTGAAAATTGAAAATTGAAAATTGAAGTCTCAAATCCTAACATCAATATCATATTTTGAGATCAAGGTACCCACCAAAAAAAGGTAAGGTGATAATTGAAATTCCAAAAGAAAGATCTGAAGGAAGAGAGTCAAGACAAATAGATCAGTAGATAAACATATGTATTTTTTCTTTTTAGTTTCATTATTTTCGATGTAATAACAGGAGCCACGAACCGAAAACTCAACGAGACCCCACTCGACTCCTTGTCTCATCCTTTCATTCTTGCACTCATTTGAACTACACGTGACATAATTCTCTTACACTCAAGATATGTAGGATGTCAAAAGTCAGGGTTCGATCATACCTCCTTCCTTTATTTATTTTTTCATGTTTCTTTTAAATGGCTAATTCAAAAATCGATCACGTTATTTACTTCTTTGCTTGAAAATTGTCCATGTTCCTAAGTAAAGAGGGACATTCACTGAAGACTTAATTTTTTACCGAACCTAAGGTTATAGACTAATTTATTGTTTTAGTATTATTTTTTTTTTAGATATTTTAATTTTTTATGTCATTTCTAAATGTATTTGAAAATGAAAAATAGAGTCACACTTTAGCATAAATTTGTCCTTATTTTTCAAAAGAGAAAAGAAAATTTATAAAAATATGCTTTACTTTTTAATTTAGATTTTAATAAATAAACTAGTGAGTTTAGTATTATATTATTATTAGACTACTATTAAATTTTTCTAATCCTAATCAACCCCAAGCACCCAAATCCTACACAAACCATACTACCTAAATCCTACACCTAACAAACCAACAAAATCTAAAACCTAAACAACTGCTACAACCTGCAACCTAAACCACTAATTACTACCCCCATCACGACGTATATAAACCACACACACGACAAGAACATACATACTACCAGAGCAACAAAGAAAAAAAAAAAAAACTATCCCTAACGTGAAAAACAACAAAAACATCCAGCAACCATACCCCCCCACCCACCCACACACACACACACTTCCAGCAACCAAGAAGAAAGATCGAACGTCCTGGACACTTGTTAGTGAAAATTAATTTTCGCAAGAGCTAATCCTTAATCATTTTTTGTAATTTAATTTGACAATTGAATAAAATTTGATTTCAATATAATATTACGAAGTTGCTCAAATTCATATGTGTGTAGTAAATTAATATTCTCGATGTTATAATAAGAAGTGTTGAGATTTTATATCATAGATTCAAAGTAGAACTTTATACAATATGTGATCATGTCTCGTATGTTTAAAGGATCAAACTAGATGTCACTCTTAATTAATATTTGAAGATCTATATGTTAGTAAAAATATTTGATATTTATACTCGATTATTTGTATTACGTTAGTAAATGGCATTAATTTTAATTATTTGAATTTGTTGTTTTAATTATTTGAATTCATCGATAACTTTAATTATTTGAATTCATCGGTAATTTCTTGGTGGGAGAAGTTATTTTTTAAACTAAATATGATATTAAGGGAGTGGAAATTATTATAAATTAATTATAGGCAAAAGATTAATTAGTATGCATTGCTCTAGATTTATTGTTCTTGAAATATGCAAAATGTAACTTATTTATTATCATAATTCTCTATTAGTTTGGACTCATAATCCTTTTATAACAATCGGTCTTTTATTACATTTAATGAATAAGTTGCTTGAATGTTAAATAAATTTAAATTAATAATATATCGAGTTGATCATGTGTGTGATTACGCTTCATGATTAAACTCCATAATAACAAGGCTCCATGTGCAAAAATTAATTATAGGCAAAAGATTAATTAGTATGGCAGTGCTCAAGATTTATTATTCTTGAAATATGCAAAAAGTAACTTAATTATTACCATAATTCTCTATTAGTTTGGACACAATTCTTTTATAGCAAACGATCTTTTATTACATTTAATGAATAAGTGCTTGAATGTTTAATAAATTTTAAATATTAATGTATCGAGTTTGATCATGTGTGTGATTACGCTCCATGATTAAACTCCATAATAACAAGACTCCATGTGCGGCTACAATATTCCTCAGTCAAAAAATATAATTCGTAATGACATGCATATTCTTTAGGTAAATTAAGTAATTGACGAATGTAGTTTATCCAAGAATTAACTTAAGTCAAACATAAGTTGATAAAGCAATCGTGCTAGAGCTATGGGATTCGAGAGGTGTTTTACACCTTCCCCTCGATCAATAAAATTTCTTACCTGAACTTTGAGTTCGCAGACCAATATTAAAGAGTGATTTTTCTTTTGATTAGTAATTCAAATAAGATAATTTGCAAGACCAAAACTTAATTACAAGTGCCAACTCTGCAATAAACAATCTCTTTACAAAAGGTCACTTTAATTAGAAAAATCCTTAAAATCAACTCTTAATGAGATTTAAAAAAAGAAGGTGTGGCATCACTAACACGATGATAATAAACATTCTTGATATAATTCAGAAATTTTCTTCCAATTTAAATTACGATGATATATTCAGACTTTAGCAATTAACGCACATACCCTTACATCAATTGACCATATCCAAGGCAAATGGAGCTTCTGATCTACAGGTTTAATTGAACCCAATATTCTCAATATAGAAATAAATACTTCTAAAAGTTCTAAATATTAAAATTATTTGTTCATACTTTTAACAAATAATGAGTTCAATTTTAAATTTTCAAAGATTTAACTGATGTAAATTTGTAAATTTGAATTCTGGATCCATGACTAGATTCATATGTTATTATCGATATATTAATTCTCGAGTCGAAAGAAAAAGATACAACAAGTTGTGACAAAAATATTACTTCCTCCGTTTAAAAAAGAATTATCTAGTTTAACTTGACACGAAGTTTTAAAAAATAAAGAAGACTTTTGAATCTTGTGGTGTTAAATTAAAGATATGTCAAATGTACGAAAATGTCCTTCAATCTTGTGGTTTTAAACATGTCGTATGGAAAGTTAAAATTAAAAAGTTGCCAAAAAAGAAAAGGAATCATTCTTTTTAAAATGGACTAAAATGGAAAGTAGCTCGTTCTTTTTTAAGCGGGGCAGTATATGACTTAGTAATTGCAATAGCAAGCATGATCAGAATCATATGCACTTTATTCTTGTTGGCGTATTTAGTAATTTCAATAGCAAACATAATCAGAATCATGTGCACTTTATTCTTGTTGGCATATCACATATGACAAACATATTGATTTAACTTATTGAATCAATCAATCTCTGCACAAGTATAGATTAATAAATACATAACATATATAGGGAAATGAGGTAGTGCATATGATATATACAGTTGTGGAACCTGCCTTATTCAGAGACATTTAGGAGAACAAATATTGTTGGCCATGTCTATTTTTTATCACTTTTATTGGACTTCTTGCCAATGCTCTTAAACCATTTGAGAAACCTGTTTTTGGAAGCATCTTTGCGTTTCTTCTTGTCATCTTCACGAGGAGGAGGGGGGGATTCAGGATCCCATTGATCAGCCCAAGAGAGACCCTCTGACCGAAATACTTCCATTGCTACCCTTTTTTCTTAACTTTGCATTTCCAAAAAACTCGAAATTCAAAAAAATATCTTATTTGTCGAAAATAATTCAATGGTTATTTTTCATTCTTTTTCTTATGAAAGGACTGGTTTTCTTTTTGTTGGTTTGTTATTATTCAATGAAGATATTTTGATATTTTCGAATCATTGACTTTAGTTGCCTTGAAAATTTCAAGATGAAAATATATAGTATATGGTTTACAACTATCTTGTCTACATATACTCCAAGCCACTAATTGTAAGTTTTAAGTACAATTTTGTTTACATAAAAGAATTACCAATAAGAAAATGCATAACCTTACAAAATATTCGGTTGTTCACTAATCTTGTGCTCTAATACCAAGCTTTCATGCCCCCGAGCCTAGACCTTGGTGTGATCGGCACGATGTCATTCTTGGCCCGAGCGTACCCTTGACATAGCATAATGTATGGGCATGCTCTAACATAAGCGAAAAATATGGTTCGGTGGTTCTCTACGCAAACCATTTCATTCTAATATCTTTTGGTTATCTAACACTAAGTGTGGTTATCCCTATTCTTATTGATTTAAACATCTGTAACAAACTGACTTAACTTCTTATGTTAATCGTTTTTGGTCAAAATGAAAAACTTATTCAACAAAGTAACACAGTTTATACACAGCTAGGCATATTGGACTCTAGTCAGTCCCTATATGTTTGTTCCTACACTAAGCTACCTCAAGGAAAATTTTGACAGTATATACAGGGTATTATTGTAAACTTTCCACTAGACCACTTCATTTACAATTTTTTCTTCTAATATGTAATTGCAAGATGGTATCTCTGATCCGTTGAATATTTTTTCTGCTTTTTGCTTGAAAAGTTCTTGCATTCCTTTCTATTCAAATATGGTAGACAGTAGCAGCTAGCAGGAACCCCAATATACTTGCTATAGGTCGATTGTAATGAACATGTTTGGATATATCTTGATTATCTTCACTGAAAGAACAAATGACCTATTGATTCCGCACCATTTGAGATGCAGAGCACCCATCCTTGGGACATTTGAATGCCCCAAGTGACATGCCTATTGATGCGGGAATATTATATACTTTTCTCACTATTTTTTCCATATTTATACCTTGTTTTAAGAATAATTTAGCTTAATACTTAGTTTATGCTTGATTTCGCGACTTATCACTTATATGAGTTTTTCTTAATGCAATTTGGGAGAAAGGTGACAAAATGGAACTAGCTAGAAAGGATCATAAATGATCAATTTTAGCAAAGAAAAATCCAAGCGAAGCCGGAGAATTGCGGAGCCAGTTTAGAGAGAATGGGGGTCTAAAATACACTTCCTCGAAAGTTTACATCCAACAAAAAAGATTCTATCTCGCAGAGGCTCAGGACACAAGCTCCATGACTAAAGAAGGAGGCCTGTTCCGCGAGTAAATCATGGCAACGGGAAAAATTTCCCCTTTTCCTATCCAACTTGGAGGATCTCTTAGATGTTTTACGTACCCTGTAGGTCGTTTCTTCAGTTTTCGCCAGAGGAAGAATAGGGGAGCTCAGTCTCAACATTCTTAAGGTTACATTTTGTACTTAGCATAATTATTATACACTAAACTAACTACTCCTATAATCGAATTATAAGTAGCTAAAATCCTCTATCTAGGGTATGGCCATATTATGAACACCTTAGATAATATATAGTTTGTTTTTGCATAATCTGATGTTACATTTTAATATTATTATTTAATATTATTATGTGCATGCAGTTTGGCACTTAGTGATTTTAATGGCACTTTTAAGAATACAACATGGGAGTTTTGTTTTTTGGCAGTTTACTGCCATTAGTTCATGGCACTTGATGCATGCCAATTATACATCTTCCTTAGTCAATTTTTGGACGTGCATGGCTTCAATTTTTTCATCTTCCTAACTCCCATTTCATAGTGGTTTATGAGCCTTTAATTACCATAGTTAGTGGTGGTAGAATGAAGACATAAGTTTCTTGTAACTACTCACTCTTTATTCCTCCATTATCTTATTCTTTATGTTGGTGTAACTCATGTAACTCTTGTAACCTAAAAGTCATTGATATTTCATCTTTACTATCACATTTACTTCTTCCTATTCATTGCATGGAAGACTTCCTCTCCTACAAATAGAGGTGGTCTTGCATGGTTTTTATACATAAGATAATAGAGAGTTCTCAAAAGTTAGTCAAAAAAAAAAGAGTTTATTAGTTGAAGGGAGGTGTTCTTTTTGTGGAGCTTTGAACTCAACTTTTGTCCAGAGTAGTTGAGTTATTCTTTGAGAGAAATTTGTTGTATCCATGAGGGGACAGGTCAAGAAGATTACTGTTGGACCGGTGAAACATTTGTTATAGTGGGCTTGAATTTTCTTAAAGAGAGCGAGATATCCACGCCTCAGCCGAAGAAGAAGAAGATAGTTTTTTTTATTTTCTTCACTTGTAATTTTCAATTGTATTTTTATTGTAATTTCACCAACAATTTTAAGGAGATCAAGCTCAACAGCTGAAAAATTCGCGGATGTCAAGATGGGAGATCTTAACAAGCCATTCCGGTTCAACGGTACTCACTTCACGAGGTAGAAGGAGTAAGTATAACACTCAGGAGGCCGGAGCAAAAAATTATGCGGCTAGCAGATTTTTTCGTTTCCAAATGGTGGACAACAAATCAGTGATAGACCAAGCTCAGGATTTCATAATGATTGTTGGTGAGCTCAGGGCCAAAGAAGTCAAAATTGGAGATAACCTTATCGTTTGTGGCATAATTGATAAACTTCCACCTTTGTGGAAGGAATTTAAAAAAACTATGCGCCACAAGTAAAAGAAAACTTCTCTTGAGACTTTGCTAATGAGAATCCGCATGAAAGAAGAAGCAAGGGGCCAAGATGCACTTTTGCAAACAGAAGAGAACAACATCACACCGAAACTAAATTTAACTTCTTCAAATAATGCTACCCCTGAAGTTAACAAAAATACTACTTTGAAGCCTAAGAAGAAAAAATTCAAGAAAAATGATGGTAGATATCCCAAGGACAATAATGGTGAAAACAACCAAGCAAAAAATCAACATGTACAACAAAAAGGATCGTGCTTTGTCTATGGCAAGAGTGGGCATATTGCTCGATTTTGCAAATTTCGGAAATATGGGCCTACACCTCAGGCAAATGTTACTGAAGAACCATTTATGAAGGTGATAACACATATTAACATGGTGGAGAATGTTGATGGATGGTGGGATGACTTTGGTACAATGGTTTAAAAATATACAAATTTTGAGTAGCCCAAAATCATCATGCTTGGAGATTCACACACAACTCAAGTACTTAGAATGGGAGATGTCGAGTTGAAGTTTACTTCTAAAAGGGTATTAATCTTAAAAGATGTACTTTATACTCCTTCTATGAGAAAAAATTTGATGCCTAGTTTTCTTCTTAATAAAGCAGGCTTCAAACAGATTATTGAATCTGATCAGTATGTAATTGTTAAAAATAATATTTTTGTGGGAAAGGGGTATGCATGTGATGGTATGTTCAAGTTGAATGTTGAAAGAAATAAAACATCTACTTCTGTTTATATGTTTTCTTCTACTAAATTTTGGCATGCTCGTTTATGTCATATAAATGATCATTATGTGGGAATCATGAGTAGTTTAGGATTAATTTCAGTGAACAAAAAGAACTTCAAAAAATGTGAGGCTTGTAGTAAATCCAAAATCACAAAAAGGCCTCATTTTCAAGTTGAAAGAAAAACTGAATTATTAGAATTAGTTCATACTGATATTTGTGAACTTGGAGGAATTTTAACTCATGGAGAAAATAGGTATTTTATCACTTTCATTGGTGATTTTTGTAAGTTTACATATGTTTACTTAATGAAAAATAAAAGTTATGCATTTGAGAACTTTAAAATTTTTCTCCATGAAGTTGAAAAATAGTTTAATAGAAAAATAAAAAGAATTAGAAGTGATAGAGGCCGTGAATATGAGTCACATGAGTTCAATTATTTTGTTATATCATTGGGTATAATTCATGAAACTACTCTTCCTTATTCTCCTGTATCTAACGGTGTAGCGGAAAGGAAGAATAGAACTTTGGTTGAGTTGACTAATGCCATGTTAATTGAGCGTGGTGCACCTTTAAGTTTTTAGGGTGAAGCTCTTTAGACTGCTTGTTATGTGTTGAATCGTGTGCCTTATAAAAAGATCAAACTAACACCTTTTGAGTTGTGGAAAGGTAATAAGCAAAATTTGGGATATCTAAGAGTTTGGGGTTGCTTAGCCTATGTAAGGTTAATGGATCCTAAAATCTCTAAGTTGGGTAAAAAAATTACTACTTGTGCTTTTCTTGGTTATGCTTCAAATACTACAGCCTATAGATTTTTTAATATTGAAGATAGTGTAATAATAGAATCAGGTGATGCTATTTTTCATGAAAATAAATTTTCCTTTGATTCTAAAAATAGTGGGGGTCATAGGACTAAAGAAAATATTTTATCAGTACCTAGTTCTTCTACTTCTACTTTGAAAAATAAAGAAAATGATGATTTTGAGTTAAGAAGAAGTAAACGAGCTAGAGTAGAAAAAAATTTTGGTTTAGATTATTATGTTTTAAACGTTGGAGATGACCCTATCACTTTAAAAGAAGCTCTATCTTTACACGATGCTATTTTCTGGAAAGAAACTGTAAATAATGAAATGGAATCGCTAATTTCCAATAAAACTTGGAAGCTAGTTGATTTACCACCGAGTTGAAATAAATAGATGTAAATGGGTCTTACGTAAAATGTTAAAAACGGATGGATCTATTTATAAATATAAAGCTAGGCTAGTGGCTAGATGTTTTAAACAACTAGAAGGCCTAGAATTTTTTGATACTTTTTCACTGGTAACTAGAATTACATCCATTAAACTTTAAGTTGCTATTGCTGCAATTTTTGATTTACAAATTCATCAAATGGATATAAACAATGCTTTTTTAAATGGAGACCTGAATGAGGAGATTTACATAAAACAACCCGAATGTTTTGTTGAGGTTGGCAAGAAAGCAAAGTGTGTAAACTTAATAAATGCTTATATGACTTGAAACAGGCACCAAAGAAATGATATGAAAAGTTTGATTCCTGCATGATTGATAATGAATTTAAAATAAATGAGTGTGATAAGTGCATATATCAGAAGTCTTGGAATAATTCACATGTCATTATTTGTCTATATATTGATGATTTATTGATCTTTGGCACTAACATGAATATTATTGGAGAGACTATAACATTCTTAGAAATTATTTTGATATGAAAAATCTTGGTGAAGAAAATTATATTCTAGGAATAAAAATTACTAGAACATGCGATGAAATTTTCTTTGACCAGTCACATTATGTTGAGAAAATATTGAAAAAATATAATTTTCTTGATTGCAAGCATGTTGTAACTCCATTTGATTCTAGTGTTCAATTATTTCCTGTTGAAAGTAAAAATGATGTAATAAATCAAAAAGAATATGCTAGTATAATTGAAAGTTTGAGATATGTGACTGATTGCACTAGGCCTGATATTATATATGCAGTAGGAGTACTTAGCAGGTTTAATAGCAAACCAGGTAATGAACATTGGCATGCTATAACGAGAGCAATGAGATATTTAATTTAAACAAAAAATTGTGATTTGTTCTATAAAAAATATCCTACTGTACTTGAAGGCTTTTGTGATGCGGATTAGAACACTTTATCAAGTGATTTTTTATCCACTACTGGTTATGTTTTTACTTTGGGTAGTGGTGCTATTTGTTGGAAATCTAAAAAGCAAACTATTATTGCTAACTCTATCATGGAGGCTGAACTAATTGTTTTAGCTTCAGCTAGTGAGGAAGAGAATTGGTTGAGAGATTTGTTATTTCAAATACCTTATTGTGAAAAAACAATTTCTCCTATTTTAATTCATTGTGATAGCACCGTTGCAATATGTAGAGTTCAAAACCGTTATTACAACGGTAAATTCAGACCTATACGAAGAAAATACAATAATGTGAGATCATATTTGACAAATAGTACCATTAATATTGATCATGTCAAATCTTGTGATAATCTTGAAGATTCGTTGACTAAAGCCTTAGTAAGAGAAAAGGTATGGAGCACATCGAGGGGAATGGGATTGAAGCCTATTGAATCTTGAGTCATATGTGAGGAAATCCAACCTGGGGAATAGAGATCTTATAACCAGGTTCAATGGGAAAAATGAATCACATGATAACTTGTTGTGAAAAATGTACTATTTTTATTTATCCCTCCCTATGGTGTGAGTGCATTTGCCTGTAATGATTGTGAAGTTGAGTTTTAAGAACTCTTAATGAAAATTTATAGCTCGTATGAGTGGGGTGCTAAATTACAGGAGTACTCTCGACGGATTTCACCCATGTGAGTGTGGAGGTAGGCCGCTTCTTTTGATAATTAGGCTCGTTCTCAAAGACACTCATGAAACCGAAATAGCACAAGGCCGTATCATGATGGCTATAAAGCCCATGTCAACATCTTGACTATTATGTGTAAGAAGTAACTTTTTATTTCCCTTAAGAAGTCATAGTTCAAGTCTGAGACCACTATGACTCTAGAGTAAAAATTATTATCTTACTAAGTGGAGGTTTAATGAAGAGCACATTTTGATTATGCATAGTAGTCTTCCTTCAACTAGTAGACTTTCTTGTGTTAATATTAAAATGAGTGAGGGATTGATGTTACATATTAATATTATTATGTGCATGGCAGTTTAGCACTTAGTGATTTTAACGGCACTTTTAAGAATATAATATGGGAGTTTTGGTTTTTGGCAGTTTACTGCCATTAGTTCATGGCACTTGATGCATTTCAATTATACATCTTCCTTAGTCAATTTTTTGACGTGCATGGCTACATTTTTTCATCTTCCTAACTCCCATTTCATTGTGTTTTATGAGCCTTTAATTACCATAGTTAGTGGTGGTAGAATGAAGACATAAGTTTCTTGTAACCACTCACTCTTTATTCCTCCATTATCCTATTCTTTATGTTGGTATAACTCATGCAACTCTTGTAACCTAAAAGCCATTGATATTTCATCTTTACTATCTCATTTACTTCTTCCTATTCATTGCATAAAAGACTTTCTCTCCTACAAATAGAGGTGGCCTTGCATGGTTTTTACAGATAAGATAATAGAGAGTCCACAAAAGTTAGCCAAAAAAGAGACTATTAGTTGAAGAGAGGTGTTCTTTTTGTAGAGCTTTGAACTCAAATCTTGTCTAGAGTTGTTAAGTTATTCTTTGTAAGAAGGCTGTTGTATCTTGGAGAGGACAAATCAAGAAGATTATTGTTGGACCGGTGAAACATTTGCTATAGTGGACTAGAATCTCCTTAAAGAGAGCGAGATATCTGCGTTTCAGCCGAAGAAGAAGATAGTCTTTTTTATTTTCTACACTTGTAATTTTCAGTTATTTTTTTATTATAATTTCACCAACATAATCTAATATTATGTTTTATTCTCTTAAGCTTGTGATTACTATTATATTGCTTCATGACCAATAGGATAATGTTAGGGTTTTTGCTGTGATTTTCTTACTAAATTTTGATTTTACTTTTTCTTGAAAGAAAAATAAAAGTAAACCATTATTACTTTTACTTTTCCTAAAAGAAAAATATAACACTCTTTCATATTTTGCTAACCTTTTTCTTGTAGATAGGTTTTGGACCTCTATAAATAGAAGATTTCTCTTCTTATATCACAACACAATAGCATTCATAATGTATTCTTTAAAGTGTCTTGTTTATGGGGAGATTTTTCTCTCGTAGTTTTTATGATATTTTTATATTAGTTTTTTTTATAAATAGGCCAATTGGCCAGACAATATAATAACTATGCCTTTAATATATTTTTCTTTGTCGTATGAATTATCGTCTCTATGTTTTGCAACTAATAGTTTCTGCTTATTGCCTTTTCGATTTCGAACCCAACCAGTGGTATTAGAGCCAACAGTTCAAAGGTCCAATGATTTGGTGAAATGAGATTAAAAACGGATTCAATGCAGTTTCAAATAAATATGCAACCAATTTGATGATAATGAAGATATATGTATCAAAAACTATATGTGAAAACAATTGTCAATCATATTGTCTATAATCTTGTTGTTTCATATTTGAAAATAAAGCAAAGGGCTCTAATTTTTTTAACCCAAAAAGGCTCCAATATTTTTTAACCAAACGGGCACCATTTTTAAACATGCCAAGAAGCAGTGATGAAGTTTATGTGAAGGACGAAGATCATGCATATGAAGAATGCGGATTAAGTGAAGAAAATCAAGCCAAAAAAGGAAAATTTTTAAAAATTTTGCCCTGATTTTCTTATCAAAATTTAAGTTTTACTTTTTCTTGAAGGAAAAATTAAAGTAATATCATAATTACTTTTACTAAATAAAAATATAAACTCTTCCATATTTGGCTAACCTCTTTCTTGCAGGAAAGGTTATGCCCTCTATAAATAGAAAATCCCTCTTCTCATGTCACAACACAATAACATCCACAGTGTAGACTTTAAAGTCTTCTTTATGGAGAGATTTTTCTCTCATAGTTTTTATGATATTCTTATATTAGTTTTTTCATATATAGGTCAATTGGCGAAACTATATAATAATTATTCTTTTAATATATTTTCTTTTGTCGTTTGAAATACCCTCTATGGTTTATAACTAATAGTTTCTACATATTGCCTTCTCGATTTAAAATCCAACAAATAAATAAATGATTTCTAGAAGAATTAGAGAGATAGAGAGTAGAAATCAAACACGAGTTAAGGGAGTAGAATTCATTTGCAGATGAATTTGCGGCTAGGACAGTGGTATGCCCTAATTGGGTCAGATAGTACAAAATAACAACTTATACATACATACATACATACATACACACACACACACATATATATGTACTAGATACTGTAACCCGTGCCAGTACGGGCCCAACATATGTTGTTTATGTTATTTCAATTTATGTAGCACAAATAGCATTTGGAGTGTTAATCAATTTTTTATTAATATAAATTTTTAAATAATTTCAGTTGTTAATAATTGTGATTTATAGTAACTTTTACATAATTTAGTAATTTATGTTGCTCGCTTTGTCCCAATTTTAGAATTTAGAGAGCCAATCAAATTTTTACTAATATATTTTTTAAAATTTTTTAAATTGTTAATTTTTGTGATTTTAGTATCTTTTAATGTAATTTCAAATAATTTATGTTACTTGATTTATCTCAACCTAGGTGACAGTGTTAGAATTTCAAAAGTCAATTATATTTGTTACTATATGTCTTTAAAATATTATAAGATGTTACTAGTTATGACTTATAATTATTTTTTTGCATAATTTTTAAATATATAATATTTTACCAAAATAAAATAAATTAATTAAAATAAACAAAGTACTAAATTTTGAAAACATGCTAAATTCAAAAGCAACATTTGGATCAACAAATTACTAAATTAAAACATTAAAACATGCAAATTATAAAATGTCAAAACTATCCCGAATTTATGTGATACAAATATAATTTAGATAACCAATCATATTTTTAATATGTCTTTAAATATTTTAATTTGTTAACTATTGTAATTTATAATATTTTTTTATGTAATTTTTAAATAATATATGTTATTCTCCTTATCCAAATTTTTGTGGCATTGATAGTCAATTATATTCTTAAAATAATTTAAGTTTTTAATTATTATGATTTATAATACTTTTTCTTCTATTCCAATTTAAGTGGCACTGAAATAAATTTAAGAGTTAATCAAATTTTATGATTGAAGTAGCGAAGATGATATGTTCCAAATGACTTATAATACCTAACTAGAAGTGATATAACAAAATTACTATAAGAAAATATTGGTGAAAAAAATTTAAATGAGTCTCATATAAGATGTCATGTTAATTTAAAACATCAACAATTAATTTATCTTTTTATGTCAATTTTATTTTTTATTAAATATTATTAATTTTTTAATACTTAAATGACTTATTAATTAGTGATGATATAGTAAAATTACGGTTGAAGCAGCTGAAGTAGACATGTCATAAATATTTATTTTATCCTTTTTATTAAATATTCTTAATTTTCTTATACGTAAATGTCTTACAATAATTAATTAGGGGTAATATAGTAAAATTATGGAGCAAACATACTTGTGAAAACTTTTTAAATAAGTCTCATATAAGATGTCCTATAAATTTAAAACATCAAGAACTAATTTATCATTTATGTCTATTTTATTATTTATTAAATATTATTAATTTTTAATACTTAGATGACTTATAATAATTAATTAGAGTGATATAATAAAACTACAATTAAAGCAGCTGAAACAGACATGTCATAAATATCTATTTTACCTTTTTTAATTAAATATTATTAATTTTTAATATATATAAATAACTTAAAATAATTAATTAAAAATAATATAATAAAATCACGAAGCAGCTGAAGGAGCATACATGTTGACGAAGAGCTTTAAAATAAATATATATGCACCCATTTTCTTTTCTCAAAAAATACTCCTACGTTAGTGCATTGCAATACAATTATAGAGAGAGATTTTTTGGTCATTTCTATTCTCCTACTGTTATTCTCCCATCAAGATCTTCAATAGTCGACTTTCTAATTTATGGGCAAATGTAATTTAGCCAATTTTGAATGAAATCGTAAAGCTAAGCTAGCGTGTACCTTTTTATTCCATTGTAATAACTTTTATTTTAATTCGCAAAGCTTTTCAGGTCTCACAAATTGTGCAAAATAGATGATGCAGTGCTCTGGATATTATTCAATAAAAATTTGTTTCAAATACAAAATATTTAACAGAGATTAAGTGGGTTTAGATTTTTGGGTAAAATATACTTAATAAATTATATAACAAGGGCCACCATTGACAAGCTCTACCCATCATCAACGGAAAATTTATCGTTCGACATCTCCCAACTCCCGAGCTCCCAGTCACCTATCGGAGTTGCTATGACATCAATATTGAGGACTGAGAGAAGAAAAAATAAAGAGGGAAAGAGATAATGGAATTTTTTTTTTTTTTGCTGTTTTGTTCAAATAAGAAAACAGTGCAATTTGGCAAAGGAGAAGATTTGTGTAGAAGCGGCGGAGAGCGGCAAGGCTTTTGAAAATAGGAAATCTAGTTTAGGAAGATAGTTGGATAGGTTGAGTTTAGAATTTAGTTGAAAAGACAATATAACCTCTCTTTTTAGTATTAATGTCAAGGGTCGTTTGGTTGAAAAATTGTTATCTCGGAATAATTAATCTAGGGATTAGTTATTCCGAAATCATCTAGGATAATTTATTCCACCATGCATATGGGATAACTTATCTCATCACTATGGTGTAAATAATGAGATAAGTTATTTTGATATTAACTAATACATCCAATTAAACACGGGATAAAATAAAAAATTATTTTATTCCTAGACTATTTATCCTTTATACCTCACACCGAATGACCCCTTAGTGTGTTAGACAGATGGGTCTAGAGTCATAACTCTAACTCTTAATAACTCTTGAGAAAAATTCCTACACATCTTATTCGTACTTATATGTGAGTAGAATTAGTAGTGAAACCACCAATCACTTCATAAATTGATAACATTTATTTTCACAATAATTATAACATGGTCGTTTGGTTGGGAAATTGTTATCCCGAGATAACAAATACTGGGATTAATTATCTCGGGATTATCCAGGATAACTTATCCCACTATGTATATGGGATAAGTTATCCCATCACTAAGGGGAAAATGGTGGGATAAGTTATCCCGGGTTGGATTAATCCCTCCAACCAAACAAGGGATTAAGTGATCTTTTATTTTATCTCGGGATAACTTATCCCTTGGATTTTTTATACTTCAAACCAAACGACCCCTAATAGTTTCTTTTCACCAACTCACGATTCGATTTTTGAGTCATGATGACACCTACCTTAATCTACCAGTAAGTAAGTTAAATCATAGTCTAGAATGGCAAGTAATGGACTACTCAGTGGAAAAATAGAATAAATACAAAAATTACGCAATAGTTAGATCACAAGAAATAAAAAATATGAACGATAGCATAACTAGAGATAATAAGGAAAAAGGATAAAACATCCCATGACCAAGTAAGGTCGGTACAAGAGCCTCTAGTAAAAGAATAAGAGTACAATAAGTATTAAATGTACAATAGTCTCGAATAGAAACACATTAAAAATAGAAGAAGGAGAGAAAGTCAGCTCCGGCTCCAAAAGCTCACCCTATCTTCGAACTCCGACCAACACTATACATTGTCAACAGCGGCATCTAGTACTCGAATTTGCATCACAAAAGAATGCAAAAATATAGTATGAGTATCAAAGCGACAGATACTCAATAGGTATCATCGGTCGACTGAGCTAAATCATAATATAAATACAATAACATGCAAGATAATAAACTAAGGCCAGAAAAAAGAATGATAGAACAGTACTCCAAATACTAAAAGTAAACAACCAAGTAAATAATATCAAAGAGAACATGACTAACTATAGACTGACTATGCCCTCATTAGACCAGAAGGCGCAAACCAATATAAATAATCCAACCAAGCCCCCATAAGCTCGATAGGTGCAATTAAGAAGGAAATAGAAACCATAATACTCATAAAATATCCGAACCTCAAAACCATAACCATGGATTCTTTCATTCCATTAACATCAGATTCGAATCAGTTCCATAACCATCATAAGTATCCCTCAATGCCAGACTTTAATTAGAGATAGTATACTGAATAATGGACTCGAACCAGAAATAATATCAGCATAGATGTCGGACTTGAACCAGTCTAAAGATCATAATTTTCAAACTCAAACTGTTAGATCCTAATATTTCAACGATTTTATTTTGATACTTTCTTTATTTTTTATTGTGATTTCCACGCTGAATTATGATAAGAAATAATAACGGGACCATTAGGAAGTTTTTTGGAATTTTGAAATGTGTTTTGGGATATTTTGGGACCCCAAAAGAGTAAAGGTTTGTGTTAAGGGCGTGGACAGAGGAGAGGGACACCCTTATGTATAAACCAATGGCTTGGTGTGATAAGGGTATGCCACACCTGCTAGTTTCTGCGATAAGGGCATTCCACACCCTTGGTGTGCCGCAATAAGGGCGTGCCATGCCCTTGGAGTGGCGTGATAAGAGTGTGCCATGCCCAAGGGCACAGAAATGCCAAACTTCATTTTTTCTTAAATTTCATTAAGGGATTTTTTTTATCTTTTACCTCTTAAATAATTTTCCAACCATATTAAACACGATTAACACCCTCATAACTCAGAACATACAATCCTCCTTCTCCCAAACCCTCAAGAACACAGAAGAGGAAATTCTTCTCCAAAATTCAAGCTTTTTAAGGTTTCAAATTGAGTTTCGTTCAAGTAATTCAAAAATTCTAAGTATGTGGGGTTTGAGCAAGGATATACTTCCGTCCTTGTTCCCAAAAGTTTGATTTTTACCCGAGTATTTAAGAAATTGATATCTAGGATTCATACCCACTTTTCATATGCTTTGAGAGTTTGATATTTCCTCATGAGTTGCACTTTATTTAGCATAATATTTCATGTTTACTTATATTTTTATTCATTAAATTGATATTATGAGATGAGTTTCAGTATTTTGATATGAAGATTCATAAGTTGATATATGTACATGATTTTCAGCATGATTCAGTCAGCTTTCAAGTAAAGTATGTGATTTTAGCATGATGCACTAAGCTTACAAGAAATTCAAGTTACAAATATTACAACATGATTAAAGTTCTAGTTTTGATCTTATGATATCATATAAGACATGAAATTCACAAGTTTCTTTATGAGTATGAGTTAAGCAAGAGAAGCATAGTTGATTTTTAGTTTTATAAACCTACATTCTATTTAAAGGTTAATTTTATAAGTATGAGCTTAAGTGTGTTTGTGTATGTGTCTGTATATATATATATATATATATATATATAATTATATTTGGGAGTAGTATTTAATATCTAGAGAGGGAATGTGGATTTAGCGCATCCTATTTTTCAAAAACTACGTGCCACTATAGGTGTTTTTAGCTTGTCCAAATGGGGCATGTAGCTTTACCTAACGAACATGTCATATATTATTCAGCTTATCCCGACCGACATGTATAGGTGATCACCGCCTTTTAGGTTCTATACCAATAGCAAGGTATGAAAATAACTATTTATCATCTAGTAAAGTTACCGCACCTAATCTGCACCCCCTACAATTGGTATCAGAACACAGTTATTTAAAAAATACAGAAGTAGCATATATGTTTGAATTTAGATTGGATTTACTTGAGATTAATTTATATTGATTAATTATGAGAAGACCATTTAAAAATAGAGAAGCTTTTAGAAAAATTAAAGAATCTTTAATTAGTAATTATTCAGAATATAGAAGTCTAAATAAAACAAAAGAAACCCACAAAGATTAGCCTACCTAATTACCTTAATATCTAGTATTGAAGCAAAATTAATAATCCATTTGAAATCTAGAAGAATGAGACACATACCACCTAATTATGATAAAATCAAATTTAGATATCCACCAAAATATTATAAATATGGTTTAAATGAATAAAGTACAAAAATACAAAGAATTAAACCAAATTATTTCTGAAAAACGTAAAGAATTAAAAATAAGAATAGAAAGACTATATTATAATATATTTGCCGGAGTTAGTAAAAACTCAATAAATGCACAAAAAAATGAAATATCAAATTTAGAATCACAAATAGATAGTTTAGAATATATATATCAACATGAACTATTTACAATAAAATGAACAAAGAAGAATTTATAATAGATGAAAAAATATATGAAAATCATGAAGGATTAAAAATAAAAATAGTATTTTCTAATCTAGGAAGAAGATATAAGAAAATAGATGAACATTTATATTTAATGTTAGAAAAAGAAGAATTAAAATTAGAAGATAAATTGACAGCTATGGTTAGAATAGAAAGGGAAAATGAAGAAATAGATAGAAAAAAGGAAATAGAAAAAATAAAACAACAATCTACAGAAGAAATACGAAAAATAAAAATAGAATTTGAAGTAAAGGAAGAAATGCAAAAAACAGACATAATATTAGGAATAAAATGGCTAGAACAAGTAAAACCATATAATATAGAACATACACAATTAACCATAACATATAACAGAGAGAAATTATTCTTAAGAAGAGCCTTAACATGAAATGAAAATATATGTATTAATGAAGATAGTAGTAGAAGGATATCACAGTAGATATTATACGTCTATGATAGATACAGAAGCAGAAGCTAATTTATGTAGATATAATTGCTTACCAGAAAGTAAATATGATAAATTAAAAACACCAATAATAGTTAAAAGATTTAATAATGAAGGAAGCCTAATTACTTATAAAGCTAGGAATGTAAAAATACAAGTTTGGGATAAGATATTAACAATAGAAGAAATTTATAATTATTAACTAACATCAAGAGATATACTTTTAGGAATGCTGTTTTTAGATAAATTATACCCACATATAATAACTAGAACAGATTGGTGTTTTACAACACCATGTAAAAAGAAAGTAAGAGCAAAAAGAGTTAGTAATAAAATAAGAAAGAAAACTGATTGGATAGAAGGAAGTGAAAAAATTACACAAAAGTTAGAAACTATAAAAAATACTGAAGATACAATAGAACTAGTCGTATTTTTGATAAATAAAACAGAAATAACTATATTTTCAATAAATAAGATAGAGATAATTAAGAAAAAATTAGAACAATTATATAGTGAAGATCCATTAAAAGGATGGGAAAAACATATAACTACTATAAAAATTGAATTAATAGATAAAAATAGCATAATAACCCAGAAACCATTAACATATAATTTTGACGATTTAAAAGAATTTAAAATGCATATAGATGAATTATTAGAAAAACAATATATACAAAAAAGTAATAGTAAACATAATAGCCCAACATTTATACTAAATAAACATAGTGAACAAAAAAGAGGAAAAAGTAGAATGGTTATTAATTATAGAAATTTAAATACAAAAACTAAAGAAGAACATTTAAAATTATTAGAATAATTTACAGATATAATAGAAAAATCGGAAATAAGTCTAAGTGAAAAGAAAGCTGAAGTTATGAAAAATCAGATAGAATTTTTAGGAATACAAATAGATAAGAGTGGAGTAAAAATGCAACAACATATAGTACAAAAAATAATAAATTCGAAAGAAGAATTAAATACAAAAAAAAAATTACAATCATTTTTAGGATTAGTTAACCAAGTAAGGGAATATATTCCAAAATGAGCAAAAAACTTAAAACCATTACAGAAAAAAATTAAAAAAGGATGTAGAATATAACTATAATGAAGAAGATAAAAAACAAGTTCAGAAAATAAAGTTACTTTGTAAAGAATTACCAAAACTACAATTTTCAGATGAAAATAGAAAATTTATATATATAGTAGAAGCAGATGATAGTGAATGTAGTTATGGAGGAGTACTTAAATACAGATATGAAGCAGAAAAATTAGAACACCATTGTAGATACTACTCAGGTACGTTCAATGAAACAGAAATAAAATGGGAAATAAATAGGAAAGAATTATGTTCATTATATAAATGTTTATTAGCATTTGAGCCATATATTGTATATAACAAGTTTATTGTACGAACGGATAATACACAGGTACGTTGGTGGTTAACAAAGAAAATACAAAATTCAGTTACAACAAAAGAGATTCGGAGATTAGTCTTGAATATATTAAATTTTACATTTACAATTGAAGTAATTAGTACTAACAAAAATGTTATTGCAGACTACATATCAAGACAAAGCTACACAGACTGATATAATAGAAGATAATGCTTTAGAAAAGATATTCAAACCCCTAACTACGCTTTCAATGAAAGTGAACAGTATGGGTAATGAAATAGAAAAGCTAAAGACTAATAAAGATAAACTAAAGTCTATAGCTACAAATCAGATAACTCAGCAGTGTGCAGAGCTATGTCGATTGGAAGACATTAAAATTCCAGAGCTAGAAGGAGACGTTGGGACACTCTTCAAAACCCATAATGTTTATCAATCTACTTTTGTAGGTACAAGCAAAGGAGTTAGGAAAAACACAAATATGAACGTAAACAAGCTATTTGATAAATCATATATTCCAAATACATCAAAAGATTCCATGTTTATACCCCCACAAATTACAACATACCGAGATAGTTTAAACCAAGTTAAAAAGACCTACAACTACACTTCCTGAACATATATAGAAAATATCTACAATGTACAAACCTTTTTAAATACTAACCCCAGAGCTATAAACATCCAAGAACCAGATACAAACTATATAACCCAAAGACTGATCAGATACAATAAGCTAATTGCTTTACCTAAAATCAAACCAAGTCTAGTTAAAACTTGTTACGAATATGGACTACTCAGTACTGTATATACCTCTGACGGAAATGAGATATCCACTATACCGGAAATATATGAAGCATTTAGCATTTTTAAAAGAATAACCAAAGGTACCCTATTTTTTATAAAAATTTACACGGCACCAGCAAAGATATTATATGATGATGTTAAAAAACCCATACAAGTTGTAAAGATAGGAATAACACGAGATATGATTATACCACAAGATATTATTCCACAACCAGAAATACCTAGAATTGAGATACCAAAATTTTATGTGAATAAGAGGATTATCGGACTATCTACAATTTTGCAAGAGCTAGCAAACACATACCGCAACCAAAATCCCATTTGGAGTTATTATTCAAGAAATCATGTACTAATATATTCAAATTCAAAGGAATTACGAGAAACAGATATGCAAAACTATTAGGCAATGGATTTTGACGTTGCTCAAACCAGAGACGGAACCTATCGTCAGAGCTATCAGAGAAAAATTTATTTCAGAAGAATTATTAACCAGATATTGCAAGACAATTGGACATAAATATCCAGATCATAAATGTTTAAAATGTAATGGAGGAGATAATGATATCCCAGAAGTTCAGCTAGAATAGAGGAAAAATCAACCAAGAAGATAAGAACGCCAGCTGGAAGATACAAGATATGAAGCAATAAGGGAAATACGGAGAAAATAATAAAAAGAAGACATATGGAAGATTAGATATCTTTCAAGATTAGATATCTTTCTTCATTTACGTAAATTATTAGCTACTTTTTGACTTTTTGGCAACATGCCATTATTAAGTTTTGTCCTTTTGTAGAAAAAATTTAGGACTTTTGTAAAGTGTAAAGTTTTTCTACTTTTATAGATAAAGACTTTTGTAAAATAGGTAGGTAATAGATTAGGACAGATGTAAAAATGTAAAACGTTTATGGATTTTCTTAACAATATAAATAGAAGAGCATTTGCTCAGAGTAAGGCAAGCCTTCATGAGTTGAAGCAAAAATAATCTCTCTTGTCTACAACAAATATTTTGCTTAATTATTAAAAAACAGGTATATTTCAATGGAAAAAGCTATGGAGGAACAAAGCTTAGAAATATCAAACCTACTCGAACAGGTATATTTATTTATGATTATGAATAGCTAAATTCATAATTCTCAACAATCATGGTATGATAAAATAAATTCATGTTAGTTACTTTATAATAGAATTATTCGAAGAATAATATGTTAAGAAGTTTATTAGCAAAGTGGAAAAAGAGAAAAATCCTTAAGAACTATGCCATCCTAAAGGTGAAACCAATGAGGCAAGAAGCCGTGGTGGGGAGTAACCAGAGTAGAGGCGCTGTTTAAGGGAAAAATATCCAGATTACCATGCTAATAGTAACCGAAGAACATGTTATTTAAGAATAATTTAGTATATAGTAATCTAAGATGACCATATTTTGTTATTTGTATGATTGAAGGAAATATTTTAAAAATAGCAATTTTATGAAAATGAATAATTATTTATCTGATGTAATGGTAGATAAATTTAAAATGCTTATTTTGTATGTGATTAAGGATATATGAATAATAGATATAAGGAAAATCATATTAGAAAAAATATTCGGTAGAGATTATATAGCTAGAATAAATTATATACCACACTTACCTAATTACTCTTATAAATACCTACGTACACATCAAGTATGATAAATCACATATATCTAGAATTTTGGAAAAAAAGATATGAAAAATATACAATTAGTAGAAAAACAAATGAAAACAAATATAAACAAATACATGGAAACTAAAGATATAAAATATATAGAATTCCTTAATAAAAATATGCAAGAATTACTTAGACTAACACAAACAACTAGAAAATATTATGAAAAAGCATTTAATCGAACTTAAATGACAGATGATATTAAAATACTTGTTTTATATATACTTAGAGATATAGAAATTATAGACATAAAGAAAATAATATAGTAAAAATTACAAGATTATGAAGAGGAAGAATTATTAAACAATATAGAAAACTTACACATATATTATGAACATCAATATTACTTAGATTCAGATGGATATTATTCAGAATAAATAAATGTTAGAATATATAAAAAAAATTAGAGAAAGGCAAAATTGGATATATGAAGAAGTTAATTACATAAATCAACTTGAAATAGAAAAAAGACAACTAGAAGAAAAAATACTTAAAATAAAATTAACCTTAGAAAAAGAGGATACAACTAATAATTTATTTAATACATACGAAAAATTGTTTAATATAGATGGGAAATTACCTAGACATGAACAACAAATACTAGTTAATCAGATAAAGAACATAAACCTACGCATTGAATATAACAAAGTTAGAATAAAATACTACACAGAAATTGCTAAAATTTTAATAGGATAAAATAATAAACTACACAAATTAATGAATACATCTTACGAAAAGAATAAATCATTAAAAGATATCGAAACTAAACTATATAGTTTATACCTAGAATACAAAAGATTACATAGTACTAACGAAGATCCTAAAACATTAGATAATTTAATTACGATAATATCTAATTTAGAATATGAATTAATAAAACATCTTAAGTCAAGAAGATAAAAATGAAAATTAAACCAACCAATAATATACACGAAATAATTTACTTAAAAATAAATACTTATTACTTAATAACTATTTATCATCTAGTAAAGTTACTGCGCCTAATCCGCACCCCCCTACAATTGGTATCAGAGCACAGTATTCTGATACCAATTGTAGGGGGTGCGGATTAGGTGCGGTAACTTTACTAGATGATAAATAGTTATTAAGTAATAAGTATTTATTTTTAAGTAAATTATTTCGTGTATATTATTAGTTGGTTTAATTTTCATTTTTATCTTCTTGACTTAAGATGTTTTATTAATTCATATTCTAAATTAGATATTATCGTAATTAAATTATCTAATATATTAGGATCTTCGTTAGTACTATGTAATCTTTTATATTCTAGGTATAAACTATATAGTTTAGTTTCGATATCTTTTAATGATTTATTCTTTTCGTAAGATGTATTCATTAATTTGTGTAGTTTATTATTTTATCCTATTGAAATTTTAGCAATTTCTGTGTAGTATTTTATTCTAACTTTTCTATATTCAATGCGTAGGTTTATGTTCTTTATCTGATTAACTAGCATTTGTTGTTCATATATAGGTAATTTCCCATCTGTATTAAACAATTTTTCGTATGTATTAAATATATTATTACCCGTATCCTCTTTTTCTAAGGTTAATTTTATTTTAAGTAATTTTTCTTCTAGTTGTGTTTTTTCTATTTCAAGTTGATTTTTGTAATTAACTTCTTCATATATCCAATTTTGCCTTTCTCTAATTTTTTTTTATATATTCTAACATTTATTTATTCTGAATAATATTCATCTGAATCTAAGTAATAATGATGTTCATAATATATGTGTAAGTTTTCTATACTGTTTAATAATTCTTCCTCTTCATAATCTTTATTATTTTCTTTAATAATAATTCTATAATTTTTTCCATATTATTTTCTTTATGTCTATAATTTCTATATCTCTAAGTATATATAAAACTAATATTTTAATATCATCTGTCATTTAAGTTCAATTAAATGCTTTTTCATAATATTTTCTAGTTGTTTGTGTTAGTCTAAGTAATTCCTGCATATTTTTATTAAGGAATTCTATATATTTTATATCTTTAGTTTCCATGTATTTGTTTATATTTGTTTTCATTTGTTTTTCTACTAATTGTATATTTTTCATATCTTTTTTTCCAAAATTCTAGATATATGTGATTTATCATAGTTGATGTGTACGTAGGTATTTATAAGAGTAATTAGGTAAGTGTGGTATGTAATTTATTCTAGCTATATAATCTCTACCGAATATTTTTTCTAATATGATTTTCCTTATATCTATTATTCCTATATCCTTAATCACATACAAAATAAGCATTTTAAATTTATCTACCATTACATCAGATAAATAATTATTCATTTTCATAAAATTGCTATTTTTAAAATATTTCCTTCAATCATATACATAACAAAATATGATCATCTTAGATTACTATATACTAGATTATTCTTAAATAACATATTCTTCGGTCACTATTAGCTTGGTAATCTGGATATTTTCCCCTTAAACAGCGCCTCTACTCTGGTTACTCCCCACCACGGCTTCTTGCCTCATTGGTTTCACCTTTAGGATGGAATAGTTCTTTGGGATTTTTCTCCTTTTTCACTTTCCTAATAAACTTCTTAACATATTATTCTTCGAATAATTCTATTATAAAGTAACTAACATGAATTTATTTTATCATACCATGATTGTTGGAAATTATGAATTTAGCTATTCATAATCATAAATAAGTATACCTGTTCGAGTAGGTTTGATATTTCTAAGCTTTGTTCCTCCATAGCTTTTTCCATTGAAATATACCTGTTTTTTAATAATTAAGCAAAATATTTGTTGTGGACAAGAGAGAGTATTTTTGCTTCAACTCATGAAGGCTTGTCTTCCTCTGAGCAAATGCTCTTCTATTTATATTGTTAAGAAAATCCGTAAACGTTTTACATTTTTACATCTGTCCTAATCTATTACCTACCTATTTTACAAAAGTCTTTATCTGTAAAAGTAGAAAAACTTTACACTTTAGAAAAGTCCTAAATTTTTTCTACAAAAGGACAAAACTTAATAATGGCATGTTCCCAAAAAATAAAAAAGTAGCTAATAATTTACGTAAATGAAGAAATATATCTAATCTTGAAAGATATCTAATCTTCCATATGTCTTCTTTTTTATTATTTGCTCCGTATTTCCCTTATTGCTTCATATCTTGTATCTTCCAGCTGACGTTCTTATCTTCTTGGTTGATTTTTCCTCTATTCTAGCTGAACTTCTGGGATATCATTATCTCCTCCATTATATTTTGAACATTTATGATTTGGCTATTTATGTCCAATTGTTTTGCAATATCTGGTTAATAATTCTTCTGAAATAAATTTTTCTCTGATAGCTCTGGCGATAGGTTCTGTCTCTGGTTTGAGCAACGTCAAAATCCATTGCCTAATAGTTTTGCATATCTGTTTCTCGTAATTCCTTTGAATTTGAATATATTAGTACATGATATTTTGAATAATAACTCCAGTTGGGATTTTGGTTGCGGTATGTGTTTGCTAGCTCTTGCAAAATTGTAGATAGTCCGATAATCCTCTTATTCGCATAAAATTTTGGTATCTCAATTTTAGGTATTTCTGGTTGTGGAATAATATGTTGTGGTATAATCATATCTCGTGTCATTCCTATCTTTACAACTTGTATGGGTTTTTTAACTTCATCATATAATATCTCTGCTGGTGCCGTGTAAATTTTTATAAAAAATAGGGTACATTTGGTTATTCTTTTAAAAATGCTAAATGCTTCATATATTTCCGGTATAGTGGATATCTCATTTCCGTCAGAGGTATATACAGTACTGAGTAGTCCATATTCGTAACAAGTTTTAACTAGACTTGGTTTGGTTTTAAGTAAAGCAATTAGCTTATTGTATCCGGTCAGTCTTTGGGTTATATAGTTTGTATCTGGTTCTTGGATGTTTATAGCTCTGGGGTTAGTATTTAAAAAGGTTTGTACATTGTAGATATTTTCTATATATGTTCGGGCAGTGTAGTTGTAGGTCTTTTTGTCTTGGTTTAAACTATCTCGGTATGTGGTAATTTGTGGGGGTATAAACATGGGATCTTTTGATGTATTTGGAATATATGATTTATCAAATAGCTTGTTTAGGTTCATATTTGTGTTTTTCCTAACTCCTTTGCTTGTACCTACAAAAGTAGATTGATAAACATTATGGGTTTTGAGGAGTGTCCCAACGTCTCCTTCTAGCTCTGGAATTTTAATGTCTTCCGATCGACATAGCTCTTCCCACTGCTGAGTTATCTGATTTGTAGCTATAGACTTTAGTTTATCTTTATTAGTCTTTAGCTTTTCTATTTCATTACCCATACTGTCCACTTTCATTGAAAGCGTAGTTAGGGTTTTGAATATCTTTTCTAAAGCATCATCTTCTATTATATCAGTCTGTGTAGCTTTGTTTTGATATGTAGTCTGCAATAACATTTTTGTTAGTACTAATTACTTCAATTGTAAATGTAAAATTTAATATATTCAAGACTAATCTCCGAATCTTTTTTGTTGTAACTGAATTTTGTATTTTCTTTGTTAACCACCAACATACCTGTGTATTATTCGTTCGTACAATAAACTTGTTATATACAATATATGGCTCAAATGCTAATAAACATTTATATAATGAACATCATTCTTTCCTATTTATTTCCCATTTTATTTCTGTTTCATTGAACGTAGCTGAGTAGTATCTACAATTGTGTTCTAATTTTTCTGCTTCATATCTGTATTTAAGTACTCCTCCATAACTACATTCACTAGAATCTGCTTCTACTATATATATAAATTTTCTATTTTCATCTGGAAATTATAGTTTTGGTAATTCTTTACAAAGTAATTTTATTTTCTGAACTTGTTTTTTATCTTCTTCATTATAGTTATATTCTACATCCTTTTTAATTTTTTTCTGTAATGATTTTAAGTTTTCTGCTAAATTTGGAATATATTCCCTTACTTGGTTTACTAATCCTAAAAATGATTGTAATTTCTTTTTTGTATCTAATTCTTCTTTTGAATTTATTATTTTTTGTACTATATGTTGTTGCATTTTTACTCCACTCTTATCTATTTGTATTCCTAAAAATTCTATCTGATTTTTCATAACTTCAACTTTCTTTTCTCTTAGACTTATTCCCGATTTTTCTATTATATCTGTAAATTGTTCTAATATTTTTAAATATTCTTCTTTAGTTTTCGTATATAATAGTATATCATCTATGTATACTATACAATTAGGTAATTGTTTAAAATAACTATCCATAAAATGTTGATATCTACCTGGTGCATTTTTATATCCAAATGGTAATACGTTCCATTCATAAAATCCTTGTGGTACCGTAAATACGGTTAATTCCTTAGATTCTTCTTCTAACTTTAAATGGTAAAATCCTGATTTACAATCGAATTTACTAAAATAATTATATCCTTGTATTTGTCTTATTTTTAATATCTTATTTGGTATTGGATAATTATATGCCATAGTCTTTGCATTTAAATTTCTATAATCAATAACCATTCTACTTTTTCCTTTTTTTTTGTTCACTATATTTATTTACTATAAATGCTGGGCTATTATGTTTACTATTACTTTTTTGTATATATTGTTTTTCTAATAATTCATCTATATGCATTTTAAATTCTTTTAAATCGTCAAAATTATATGTTAATGGTTTCTGGGTTATTATGCTATTTTTATCTATTAATTCAATTTTTATAGTAGTTTTATGTTTTCCCATCCTTTTAATGGATCTTCACTATATAATTGTTCTAATTTTTTCTTAATTATCTCTATCTTATTTATTGAAAATATAGTTATTTCTGTTTTATTTATTGAAAATACGACTAGTTCTATTGTATCTTCAGTATTTATTATATTTTTGAACTTTTGTGTAATTTTTTCACTTCCTTCTATCCAATCAATTTTCTTTCTTATTTTATTACTAACTCTTTTTTCTCTTACTTTCTGTTTACATGGTGTTGTAAACCACCAATCTGTTCGAGTTATTATATGTGGGTATAATTTATCTAAAACGGCATTCCTAAAAGTATATCTTTTGATTTTAGTTCATAATTATAAATTTCTTCTATTGTTAATATCTTATCCCATACTTGTATTTTTACATTCCTAGCTTTATAAGTAATTAAGCTTCCTTCATTATTAAATTCTTTAACTATTATTGGTGTTTTTAATTTATCCCATTTACTTTCTGGTAAGCAATTATATCTACATAAATTAGCTTCTGCTCCTGTATCTATCATAGGCGTATAATATCTACGGTAATATCCTTCTACTACTATCTTCATTAATACATATATTTTAATTTCATGTTAAGTCTCTTCTTAAGAATAATTTCTCTCTGTTATATGTTATGGTTAATTGTGTATGTTCTATATTATATGGTTTTACTTGTTCTAGCCATTTTATTCCTGATGTTGGACTACATGCTAGCTCACATGGTTTATGTCCGTTATAAGAAACTCCCATGAAAAAAAAGATTTTAGAACCTAAGTGTAGTGACTTACAATCTTTGTTCAGATAATATTTTATGATTTATACTTTATGAGATTTTAGTTTTCAGTCTTATTTATGATCAAGGTGAGTCTATTTACATTTAGTATGCATGATTTGCAAGTATGTTCAGTTTCAGTTTTAATTATTGCATTCAACCCTACATACTCAGTGAGTTCCATAAGTACTGACCACATATATGTCTGTGTGGCTACATTATTTTATAATGTAGGTTCTGGTGTTTATCCCGAGCAGCATGGCTAGTACCGATCACCATTTCCAATTCAGCCTCTTGGTGAGTCCTCATAGTTCGAGGGACAGACATGCATTTATTCCAGATGCTTATTTTATTATTTAAGTTATTATGCTTTTAGTTTTGGGTCAAACAGAGTCTATCCCAGTGGCTTTTTAGTTTTAGTAAGAGGCTTGTCAAGACTATTTAGACATATGTTCTTTCAGATTCTCATGGTTTTTGAATAATACAGTGCTGTAGTGTTGTGTTGAGATTATTGGTTTATTTGAAACCAATTTATAAGTTTTCTTCAGTTTCTGCTTATGTTTTAATGTTTATCTTATTAGATTTCAAACCTGAATAGATATCATGGGTTAGATTTGGGGCTACTTATAGTCCTAAGAACTGTGTGACATCCAAGGGGTATCCTCAGGTCGTTACAAATTTGGTATCAGAATCTATAGTTTAAAGAGTCTTAGGGAGTCTGACAAGCCTCATGACGTAGATTCTTGATCATGGGTGTGAAGTACGCCAAACTTATAAGAAAGAGGATATAGAATGTATTAGGAACCATCCCCTCTTTCATGATATCTACTGTGATTTAAAGTTATCTCTATTTGCTCTAATTTGTGTTTTATGTGACAGAAAATACCTTCTCAGAAGAGCTTTCACCTATAGAAATGGGGACTAGCCAGGTCCACCACTACTTGCAGACCCTCTGAATGAGAATGTATCTCATACTGAGTTTTAGGCTACCTTACAAGTGTTAGCTCAGGCTGTGAATACAAATGCTCAAGGCAATTAGCTAGCAGTAGTCCCACTTCAGTAAAATGGTAACTTAGTTGCAGCCGGAGTTCAAGATTTTATGAGAATGAACCCACCTGAGTTCTTTGGGTCAACTGTGAATGAGGATCCTTAATTTTTCATTGATGAGGTGAAGAAGCTTACTCAGATTATGCCTATTACTAAAGAGGAAAGTGTTGAATTGGCTTCTTATAAGTCGAAAGATATTACTTATGACTAGATTACTATGTGAAAGGAAGGTAAAGGTGAGAATGAAGTTCCTATGAGTTGGGATATATTTCAGACGACTTTTATTGATAGGTTCTTTCCTCTTGAGAAGAGGGAGGCTAAGGTATAAGTGTTTATGAACCTGAGGTAGGGATCTATGTCAGTGAAGGAATATTGCCTCAAGTCCACTCAGCTAGCTAAGTATGCCCGAAAGTTGTTGGATTCCAGAGCTTGTATGAGTAGGTTTTGTCACTAGAGTGTCTGGCTTTGTAGTCAAGGAGTGTAGGACTTCCGTGTTCATTAGGTATATGGATATTTCCCGTTTGATGACTCTTGCTCAGTAGATTGAGGTTGAGAAACTAAAGAAAAGAGAGCGGGAAAATAAGAAGGCTAAGATCGGACAATTTAAGTATAGTCAGCAGAAGTCGGGAGGGGGAAATTATTCTTAGTTTTAGGGTCATTCATCAGCACCTACATCGTTCTCTGCTAGTGCCCCTACACCCAAAACTAAGCAAGAGCAGTAGGGTAGATCACTGACTTCTAAATCCCAGTGTAGTGTTTCTGGGGGACCCAATTATCCAGCCTGCAAGGGATGTGGTAGGAATCATCAGGATGAGTATTTGGTCGGTAGAACATGGTGTTATAGATATGGGAAAATAGACCGCAGGTTGAGGAACTTCCCCTTTGAGGAAGCGGGTAACAAGGATGATCATCCTTAAGCTTCGTTCACTAGTTTAACAACTCAGTCAGGCCACCCAACTCCACAAGAGGGCCGGTCATCCCATATTGGTGGAGGTCAATACTAGAACCAGTTTTATGATATACCATCCCATAAGGAGTAAGAGAGGTCCCCAGATATAGTTATCGGTATGATTCATGTCTTTCAACTTGATGTTTATGTCTTATTACATTCAGGGTCAACCCTTTATTTGTGACCCCACTGGTTGCTGTGAACTTTGGTGTAAATTTCAAGAGTCTTTCTGAACCCTTCTCAATTTCAACTCTTGTTGGTGAGTCAATTGTCTCTAGACGAGCATACCGAAAGGGCCCTATTACAATAATCCATAGGGTCACTTTTGTAGATTTAATAGAGATAAAGATGATAGACTTTGATTTTATTCTAGGCATGGATTGGCTCCATCCAGGGCTATCAGTTGATTGTCGCATCAAAGTGGTGAAGTTTTAGTTCCCTAATGAGTCAGTCCTCGAGTAGGAGGGTAGTTCAGTATCTCCCCAAGGGTTGTTTTGTCTCCTATCTTAATGTCAGGAAATTAATATCAAAAGAAAGCATCTACCACTTAGTTCAAATTAAGGATACTAAGTTTTAATACCCAACCATTTATTCAGTTCGTGTAGTTAATGAGTTTCCTAAAGTCTTCCTAGAAAATCCACCCGGGGTACCTGCCAATAGGAAAATAGAATTCGGAATTGATTTTCTTCCATACACCCAGACTATCTCTATTCCTCCCTATCGAATGAACCTGACTGAGCTTACATAGTTGAAGAAGCAACTTAAGGACCTCTTGATAAGGGGTTCATCATGCCTAGTGATCCTCCATGGGGTGTTCCAGTCTTATTCATGCACACAATGGATGGTACTCTCAGAATGTATAGATTATATACAGTTAAACAAGGTCAACATCAAGAATAAGTAACTCATCCCTAAAATTAATGACTTATTTGACCAGCTTCAAGGCGCTCGTTGGTTTTGAAAGAAACTCCATAGCTCTCGATAAACTTCAGTAGGTGAACTACGTTGGCACTTACGTGGCACAAGTGCTACCCACACCCCATAAGTGCCTCCATCATGGGTGTCAAAGAAGATTTCAAATTTCAAGTTCTCTGATTCTTTACTTTTTGAGACCCACAAAGCCACACACTCCATGTTGGTAGTACCCATGCCACATGGGTTGGCTCGCAGGTTGGGTTTTCTACTCAACTTCACTCTTTTTTCCTCCGTTTAAGCTCCAAAACCTTGTTTCCTACAACATGAACACAAAAACACATCATACCAAACAAAACACACCTAAGTACATGCATATTTTCTAGTTTTAAGCATCAAATATGCCATAAAACCATGGTACATCAATACCCCTAACTTAGAACATTTGCATGTCCTCGGGCAATAAAAACACGACAAAAAATAGCATGATGCTTCACCAAGAGAAACCTAAAGAACTTACGGCAGTCAATCTCAATTTCAGTTCAAAACACATTACCCCCTTATATTTTTAACTTTTCAAAATCAACTTTGCAGACCCATGCAGCCTAATAATGTTCCACCGGGGAATCAAGCTATGGAATTACATTAGAAACACATAATCAAGCATATGTACAAGTCATACTACCCGACTAGATAAGCATCTAGCAATACAATGCCTTCCCTCACAACAAGGAAGTCTCACTCACTCAGTAGAATCTTACATGTCACTAGGGACTCTAACGAGACACTTACCCTCTCAAAAGAGGTTCCAATAATGCGCATAGAATACCATAGGATTTTCCTTATTTTGTTTTCCATAGCTTTTTGGACAGTCAGATTAGGATCATTATAGGACTTTATTCGACTTGTAACGTTGACTTGGAGGCTAGTATGGTACATTTAGGAATTTAGTGACAAGCCTCCATGGCTCTACATTATTTTAGGGGTCCACTTATCAACCAACTTTTCTTTTATTTTATTATTATTTTTCCCTTTCCTTTTTATTGGTTATTCAGGCTGGCTGTGGTTTCTTTTATTCTTTTTTTCATATCTATATTTTTTCTACCATACCCAACCCTACTTTATTTTCTCTTATTTATGCCCTTCTTCATACCCAATTTTAATCATGCACACCTATGATAGCCACCCTCAACTTAGGTGATTTTCATGAGTTGAGGTGCACAATGTCCAAAGAGGACAAGGGCCAAAACAGGTTCATTATAACTAAACTAGGAAGGTGAAATGTGTAAACAAAAAAAATTATCTATATAGGCTCAAAGCAGGGATCAATGGATACTTAGTTTTATTTGGAAATTTGTTTAAGCTAAAAATGGGATAATTCAAAAATGTCCTATGATCACTTTCTAACCGACTATCCTACAACCTAGGAAAGACTAACAGGGAAAGTTTTGAATTAAATACACAAGGGGAACTAAATAAGCATCTCACACACACATGGCACAGGGTATAACACAAACTACTACCTATATGGTTTATGCTACTGCTAGCTATGATTATTACGTCCCTAATCCTAATGCCATAATAAGATTCACAGTGATCACACATATAAGTACATCAAATAGTTCAACATAAATTTTTTGGAGGGGTATAATTTTTCACAAAAAGACATAAACTCAAATACAAAATACGTCAACTACCGTTAGGTACTTATTATTCTCCTAGTTAAACAAAGACAACACAAAACAACATGAAACAAAAAAAAATATGTTCTAGACATGTCGACTCTACTTAGAGCAAACTCCGAGGAAAAGAGACATAGCAACAAAACCCCCAAGAGGATATATAGACCCACAAGTAGCCCACCCCCATCAAATAGACATGCATTATCCCCAATACATTAGGACTCTATAAAACAAGAGAGTTAGGGACATACCTTGTCCCTTTAGCACCTTAGATGTATATATATGACATTAATCATACTAACATGAATTAACACAAATACAAAAATAATGAGATACCTTCGGTTGCCCCTCCCAAGTAGCTCCTGATTTATCAGCTCGGCATGGGGTGGGTACCTTGATTACTCAAACTTCATCAAGGTAGCCAAAGGGTTTGCCTCCAGGGTCATTAATACAATTTTATCACTGAAATCACCCTCATATCAGTCAGTTGCTTCATGGTTTTGCGAACATTGAATATGACCTCCTAATCATTAAGCCTGAACATAAGCTCACCTTTTCCCATATCCACCAATGCTCTACCAGTGACCAAAAATGGTCTCCCCAAGATTATGGGTATTTCAAAATCAACTTCATAATCCAAGATGAAAAAGTCAGTCGAAAAGATAAAGTTGTCCACCTTTACCAAAACATCAAATGATATACCCATAGGCTTCTTCACTGTACTATTGCCATCAATAACTGCATTGTCGTTGGTTCGGGAGGTCTCAAGCCCAACTGTTTGAATACTACCAGTGACATCAAGCTAATGTTGGCACCCAAGTAATAGAGCTATTACAAATCTATATGTCCCAATGGTACAAGGAATGATGAAGGCCCTGGGGTCACTTTTCTTTTGCACAAGTGATCGAGATATGATCTCACTATAATGATACATCCCACCAATGTCCTCATAACTAATAACTTTCTTATTTATCACCAATTCCTTCATAAATTTCACATAGATAGGAATCTTCTTAAGAAGAGAGATATTCAAACTCAACTCTTTTAGCATAGTAATAAACTTTTTAGGTTTCCTTTCTTCTTTCTTTTGATTTAACCTTTGAGGAAAAAGTTGAGGGGTCGTGGGATGGTCTTTACTATAGTCTTGACTTCCTTCCACTTTTCATTATCCTTATCAACAGGATGACCAACACCCATCAACTTTTGTAGTCACCAACTTTTTTGATTCTATTTTGGGTGCATCATCAATTTCAACAACATCATCTCTAGCTTCACAAATTATAGACATGAGAGAATCAACGGGTGCCTTACCACTGTGAGTGGTGATGGCTAAAAAGTGACTGATATTCAAAAGATTTTGCATAGTATTACTCAGGAGGGTTCCCGAATGATGCTAATTCAATGTGTCCAACATTTGACTAAAAGCTGGTCAAGTTGCTTGATCACGGTAGTGTGCGATTCTACCTTTTAGTTGTGTCTTAAAATATCTATCTTAATTTTATTAAGGCAACTTTCTTAACCCTCCTAACCCTTTACCAGTTTTGACAACATAGCCTCCATTCTAGAATCAACTTCTCTATTCCTTAGCGGAATGTAAGCACTACTCTTCTCCTTGTAGTCATTCTTTCATTTCCAATCACCATCTCTCTCTCTGCTGTGATACCAATATCAGTATCTATAGTAGTTTTAACCTTGGTTCACTTACTTCAAGTCCTATGTGTCTTTACCAGACCCTTGTCCCTTGACTCAAAAACCTGCCAACTCTCTATCCAGATACTTAGCCTCTTGATCAGCATCACAATCATATAATATTAGGAGCTTTAACTTGTGAGCCAACAACATTCATCTTTATAGAATTTATTGTGGTGAAATGCTTTGTCAATAACCCAATCTCTATCCTTAGCTGTGCAACTTGTTATATTATTGTATCATATATGATCTTTGCTCACTGGAAGAACCAATAGAATTAGTACCAGTGCCTCTGACTGCCTGCCGAGTATGCCACCCTCGATTGGTAATTAAGACTCGATCTAAGATTTCTGATGCTACCTCATAACATAATATCATGAACGCTCCACCATTAATAGTGTCTGTAATAGGTTTAGAACTAACATTCAGGGCTCGATAGAATATTTCAAGAGAATTTCACCACAAAATCCTATGATTTGGGACCATTATTAATTTTTTTTTTAACCTCAACCATGACTCTTATTTGTTCAGACTGTAGTTTCCTGAAATTATATATCTCATCCTTTAATTGGTGCATCCTCAAAGGCGGAAAGAATTGGTCCAAAATATGCTTTCGCAACTCATTCCTAGTGGTGATTGACCCACGAGGTAATCCCCCTAGACATAATGTAGCTTCACCAGACAATGAGAATGGGAACAACCTGAGTCTCAGTTCTTTCTAACTTACCCCAGACAAATTATATAAAGTGCAGATCCTCACGAAATTCATGATGTTCATGTTGATATGATCGATCGGTAAGCCAACAAACACACCTTTTAGATTCAACAACTGGATCATAGCACTAATAGTATCAAACTTTATCCCCTTTGTAATGTAAGAGGAATGATGGCTCCTATCTTGATAGGCTCAACATACCCAAAGTCATCCACTGGATTGAAAATACTTATAAGCTGAGAGCACTTGAGCTTTTTTTCTTCTACCTCTGCTAAGTTCTGCTTAACGCTGCACTTTTAATCTCTCTTTCCTTTTAAGCTGCATGATGGCAGCCTCACTCTCCCTCCTTTAGTTTTTTTTTTTACTCATAACTATGCAGTGGCTTATGCAGATATCTCCTAAACATCATAGAAGGTATGTGAGACAAGTCATGTAGATCATATCGAAGCCCCTCATAACGAGCTTATGACCGTGTTCTGGCATTCTATAATTCTATTAAAGGATTCTTTCAAGCTCAAGATAAAATAGGATCAAGGGATTGCCTTGACTTATAATACTTAGCATACATTGGCGTACACCCCAAGAAAAATAAAAAAGTAAAAGCTAACAATCTCAATAACTTCAATCAACCAATCCATAACCGTACTCTTCAGCAACGACTCTAAAATTTGTTATCACCCAAACTATACCCTCTAAGAAGATACAATGAGGTCACTATGAAATTATAGTAACCAAACTAGGTTGGGGTCGAACCCACAGGGAATAGGTCAAATCTATCTCACAAAGTTTTTAAAGTAGCCGAAAGTGCAGGAAAGTAAATAGGGGGAATTTTTAGTAAATACTAAAGAGTAACAAGTCTTGATTGCTTTCAGTTGTAGTTAATATGAGATGAACACTAGGATTGTGTTCCCCATGGATTCTTTAATCCATAGGTTTATCATGCTCAATCCAACTATCTCAATGCCACACATACAGAATCTAACAAGTTATGTATCTCCAACCGTCTTGTGAATGCCTTAGTAAATTTCACTCTTCAGCTTATGAGTCTCAGAGTGTCGCCTTTAAAACCCCTGTCTTCGATCCTAGTTTAATTATTACCTTGGGAATATCAATTTAATTAGATGAGGGTTACTATCTTTGAATCAATGTTATAATCTTGTTTTATAAATATCAATCTCTCTTGTGAAGATGATATCGGATACAAGCAAGTATTTACCTTTTGTTATAGCGTAAGAAGCAAATAATTCGAAGAAGATCACACTTCATGTGTAAAGAATGCTTTAGAAGAACCTCACACTTACTCTATTTTGTTATTCTTCCAGGGTTCCCATAACCTTAGATAAGGGGTTTAGCAGCTCATAGTTGCAGGAAAATCCATGGAATTCAAAAAATAAAGTATTGAAATAATCTCACAACAATTAAAGAATAAAATCCAATGTCTTAAATTGATAATCAACCAAAAACTAATAACAAATAGATTCCAAGATCAAAAGTCAATCTTAGAATCGAATATATGTTTGCGAATATAATGAGTGTGCCAATTTGAGTAAAAAAATTTAAAAACATCAAAAGAATATTTATAGATTATATAAAAACCCTAAAAATCAAAACCACAACGAACAGGGAAACTTGAGTTGGTTGCCACTTACGTGCCGTAAGTGGCACCCACGCCATGTGGGTTATGTTATGGGTAGCAGAGAAACTTTAGAATTCTTGATCAGCTTTAGTAGGTGACCTATGATAGAACTTATATGGAGCAAGTTCCACCCATGCCCCATAAGTTCCTCCATCATGGGTGTCAAAGAAACTTTCAACATTCAAGTTCTCTGATTCTTCCTTTTTCGAGACCCACAAAGCCACCCACACCACGTTGGTAGTACCTATGCCATGTGGATAGGCTCGCAGGTTAGGTTTTTGGCTCAACTTCACTTTTTTCTCTATTTCAGATCCAAAGCCTAGTTTCATGCAACATGAACACAATAACACAACATACCTAACTAAACACACCTAAGTTCTTGCATATTTTTCAGTTTTAAGCATCAAAATTACCATAAAACCATGTCACATCAAAAGTATGATTGAGAGGTTGCACAAACTGATTGCATGCTCTAGTTGAAATTAGTTTTTCCAAGTTTCCATTGACCCATCGAGATTTCTTTCGAATCCATTGAATGCAAATAAACTATGCTACCCTATCAAATTTGATATTCCAGACTCAAAGGTGACATCAAAATTCCCATTTAGCATTATTTCGATGAAATATGGGCCCTATACCTAAGGGCCACTTTTACCAACATCAATCTCGTAGCCTTAAAGGAATCTGAAAGCCTTAGGACCAAAACCAAAAGAAATACTAGCCTAAAATTAATGTTTTGAATTTGATGGAACTTCCAGAATTGGCATACAAAGTCATTAATCAAACGTTAATGTCAGATAGACAATCCTTAATAGCAAAGACTTCAAAGCAGGGAATTGGCTCTAACAATAAATGAACTACCCGATAAGCAAACTATCGGCGCCAACAAATCATAAATGAATTTGGATAGCTATATGAAAACTCTAAATGGAAAAAAGTATGGATATGTAGAAATGACCTAGAGGGTCATTACCATATCCACTACTATAAGAGATTTTATCCATAAAAGTAAAGGATTAGGATTTACCTGAAGTCGCGACTAGGTGGGGATACTAAGCCCATATCTCACTCTTAATCTCCCATGTAGCCTCCTCTATTGGGTGTTTCTCCAATAAACCTTAACTTTTAAAATCTCCTTATCGAGTAAACGCCTGACATCCTTGGCTAATACGAGAACTAGATCCTCGATGAAGGTCAATCTCTCATCAAAGTTAAATTGTGTCCCACCAAAGAACATATGAACCATAAGGGATATAACGTTGCAAAATAGAAACATGGAAAACTGGATGAACAACCATAAAATCTAGGGGAAAGTCTATCTCATAAGCCACCTCACCAGCTATGCAAAATATCTCAAAAGTTCCAATATAACTGAGGATGGGCTTACTGTTCCTCCTAAACCTTATTATGCCATTCATGGCTGATACTCAAAGGAACACTCAATAACTAACTCCAATCTCAAGGCACAAAGTCTACAATCTACGTAAGTCATATGACTACTATGAGCTGTCCTCAACCTATCCTGAATCACACAGACTCTATCCAATAACTCACAAAGTAAGCCATTAGCATGGGCCTAACCTTGAAGTCTCGAACCACCTTATTACAGATTGACAATGCCTACCATATAGTTCCTTAAATGGTTCCATCTCAATAATAGTATGGTAGGTATTACTATAGGAAAACTCTGTCAATTCTAAGTGTTGCTTTCACTAACCTTTAAAGTCTAAAACACAAACCAAAAGCTTATCCTCAAGAATCTAAATAGTCTATTCTAACTCCTCATCGGTCTAAGGGTGAAAAGTAGTGTTGAGATCTACTTGAGTACCCAACTTTACCTTAAAATCCCTCTAGAATCTAGAAGTAAATACCAAGCCCCTGTCTAAAATAATAAATATGGGTGCTCCATGCAGGCAAACTATCTCATTAACATAGATATAGGCGAGCCTCTCGGTACTCAAGGACATCTGAATAAGAAGGAAATATGTCAATTTGATTAATTGGTCTACAATGACCCAAATGCCATCTGAACCATGAGAGATATAAGGCATACAATTAACAAAGTCCATAGTGATCCTCTCCCACTTCTACTCGATAATGGATAATCTCTGAATTAGGACACCAGTCATTTGATGCTTGACCTTCACCTGCTGACAACATGGGCAATGAGCTACAAACTCTGCTATATCTATTTTCATGCCACTCCATTAGTAATAATACCTCAAATCCCTATACATTTTAGGTGTCCCAAGGTGAATAAAGTATTTGAAGTTGTGAGCCACATGCAATATCAACTGAATTAAGTCTCCATCCCTCCAAACATAAATGCAGACATCATATCCCAGATTACCCTTGAAATCTATGGTATCCCTCCTTGATATACCTCTCCACACTTGATAATAGATGACTTAAAGTCCCATATCCTCAAACTAACAACTCCAAATCTTCTCAAATAAAATAAACCTAGCCTCTACACTAGCGAAGATCCTCTTGGAGTCTGAAGTATCAAGTTACACTATCAAGTTGGATAGGACTGTATGTACCATGCCAATGGACTCTCAGAAACTAAAATTAAAGTGAAACTGCCCATACTCACCATATTTCGACTAAAGGCATCTGTTACCATATTTACCTTACCCGGTAGTATAGACTAGAGATGTCATAATCCTTCAACAACTCTACCCACCTGCTCTATCTTGAATTAAGCTCTGTTTGAGTCATAAGGTTCTGAAGACTACCATGATCAGTGTAGATCCCATAGTAAATGCCATACAAATATTTCCTCCAAATCCTAAGTGCAAAAACTACCATCGCCAACTCCAAATCATGAGTGAGGTAGTTGTGCTCATGCATATTCGATTGCCTCGATGCATAAGCAATAACTTTTTCCTACTATATTAAAACAAAACTCAAACGAACACTAGAAGTATCACAGTATATGGGAAACCTCTTACCCTCAACAGAAAGAGCCAATATAGAAGCTAAAGTGACAAAATACTTGAGCTTCTAAAATCTCAACTCACACTCCTTAAACTAATCGAAATGAACCTCCTTCCTAGTAAAGCTAGTCATCGGTGCTTCTATAGTAGCAAAACCATTAATGAACCCTTGTAGTAACCTACCAAACTAATACAGCGACAAACCTTAGATAGAGATGAAGGCCTAGCCCAATGTCAAATAGCCTCAATCTTTGTTGGATTCACCATAATACTATTCTTAGACACCATATTTGAAGAAATATAACAGACTCGAGCCATAACTCACATTTTGAGAATTTTGAAAGAAGCTTATGATCTCTCAAATTCTAAAGCATAATCCTTAAATAATGTATATGCTCTTTCCTACTCTTCAAATACACAAGAATGTCACCAATTAGCATAATCATAAAGGAGTCTAAATAAGGTCTAAACATATGGTTCATCAAATCTAAGAATGTAATTGGGGAATTGATCAACCCAAAATACATCATTAGGAACTCATAGTGTCCATAGTGAGTCCTGAAGGATGCCTTAGGATTTTCACAACCCGCATCCTCAATTGATGGTAATGGGATCTTAAGTCAATCTTAATAAATACCACCAATCTCTGAAGATGGTCAAATAAGTCATCATTACGAGGCATAGGATATATATTCTTCACCATTACCTTATTCAACAACCTATAATTGATACACATATTCAAGGAACCATCATTTTTCTTCATGAACAAGATAGAAGAACCTCAAGGAGAAAAACTCATCATAATGAAATCCTCAGAAGATCATGAACTGAGAATTAAACTCCTTAAGCTCGACAGTAGCCATAGAGTAAGGTGCCATGAAAATAGGTCGGGTGCCAAGCTCAAGAACAATAATAAACTCAATATCACAATTAGGAGAAAGGCTAGGCTGGTCAGTTGGAAAAACATTAGGACCATCATGGAATATAGGAACATAATCAAGTAAAGTACTTTCTGCATAACATCATGAATATAAGAAAGATATGACTTCTTACCCATTGATATAAGTCTTATAGGCCGAATACAAGAAATAATACCTATAGCGTGGGACTAATAGATCCCTGCCACAAAATTAGGGATATGTCAGGCATGGCTAAGGTAATGATCTTGGCAAAACAATCTAAGAATGCATGATAGGGGAAAACCAATCCATGTCTAGAGTCATTTCAAAGTCCACTAAATCTAATATAATAAGATCATCTTGAGTATCAAACTCTCAAACGGTCATAAAAAATGACCTATAAACTCAATCCACTACTATAGAATTACCTATGAGAGTATATAAATGTAATGGTACAAATAAAGAATCCCAATACAACTCTAACCTCAATGTATAATAAGCAGACAAATATGAATAAGTGGATCTTGAATCAAATAAAGAAAAATCTAGTTGATAGCCTATTGAGATAATACTTATAATAATAATGTCTTTAGACTCTACCTCCAGTCTATGAAGTACAACATATAAATAACCTCACCAACCACTTATTGGTGCCTGACTAATCACTGGTCCTACCTATCTGAGGACCTTGTCGAGAACCCTGGGGACAATCCCGATTACCTTAGATACCACCTATAACTGGTAACACCACTACCCTAATAGAAGAAATAATCTTCACTACAAGTATGACTATCCCATGTTGGGGACACTCTTTAGAAAAATGGTCGAAGGCCCCAAACTAATAACACGTGATGTGCTATAAAAATATAACACTTTTGATGTTTAAAATAAGTAAAATATGCGAGTTTCTAAGGTTATTTTTATGTTTTGCAGGAAACCCTATTTTGGATTCTATGTTTGTGATAAAGATGAAAAAATGTGTTTTTGGCTACTTTTTGAAGCAATTATGGATGTTTGAGACACTTTTTGGCTTGTTCATGATTGAAATACCATGGCTTTGGGCCCTTAGAAAATTTCCAAAGTCTGAGTTTTTGGACCACATATGACTAAGAGATACTATTCGTATGATAGGCCATGGGTCAGGTGACCTTGTCGGGGGTGGTGCTGAGTGGTTGAGTTTTTGGATTGGGTACTACTAGGTAGATACGTGTCATATGGTTGGTGATGGGTCATTGGGTTGGTTTTTCCTACACTTAATCTAAAACTTAGTAACTTAACTTGGATCTAAGTATGAGTGGCTGACCATGAGTTGTGAGGATAGGGTACGAGTCGTATAGTCCAATTTGTATATTGGAAAGTGTTCAAACCCTCACGATTCTATTATGGGTATGGGTTAAGGGTACTAGTTGTATGCTTGGGTACGAGTTTTCCTTGGTGGTTACATGTTGGACAGTGTTGGGAGCCTAAGGGGTATGGTAAGGTACGATTGGAGAGGGTTGGTCGTACCTTTTCTGTAGGAAAATTTCACAATTGAAGTTGGGGGTATTTTGGATATTTACCTTTATAACTCTTTGGGACACCATGACTTAAAACACCTTTTTGGGGCTTCATTAACCTATTGGCAATCAATAAACACTCTAAACTCTCTCCAATCTCTCTCAGGGCTTTTGGATCAAGGAAGGCTAGGGTTTTTTCAATACAATCAATTTGGGGCTTAAAAAGGTTGTTTCTTTTCATCTTCTTCACTATATAAGGAATGTTACTCCTCCCTAATTGTTAGTTCCAATTAAAGGCATATTTTATGAATTGTTCTCATGGCATTAATTGTGATAATTTTTGGCTTTTGAATTATACTTTGGGTTTTTGGTTATAATGGTTGGTTATGGTTTTCCCATGTATTTTACTTATGGTTTTCATATTATAAAGGTGGTTTGAACATGTGGTTGCATAGGTATGATTAATTAGGGCTTGGTTTTTGTTTTGGAAATACTATGCCCCCAAGATGTTTGGTTTAATTGAAAGCCTTGAGGGGTACAAGGGAATTCCCAAGAAAACATAATGATGAACTACTTATGGGGTACATGGGAATCCCCCAAGTAAACTTAATAATAGTGTAATCTATGGGTACATAAGAATCCCTTTGCTTCTTTATAAGGTTGGCTAAGGACATTGCTTGCAAGCTATAGTTGGTATGAAAATACCACTACTTATAGCCTTGGTTAATAATAAATAGAATGGTGGTTTGGTTGTGTGATAATGGTTTTAATTAGGTAATAATGGCGGGGTGTGATAGCTAATCATAAAGGTGTGAGTCCAATGGACAAACACTGGAAACTTATGTTTGCTGACATGAAAATTGGTCATGGTGACCATATATGATACTTAAGCACGCTATCTTGTTATATGTTCAAAATTCATCTGAATCAGGGCATGTGTTTGGAGGTTGGGTTGGGTAACGGGGGCAGTCTCCGATCTTGGTTGGACTTAGGATGCCCATTATGATAAGGCACTGGTTTGGGTCATGTCAAGTAAGTATCAGATATTTAGGTTTATAGTCAATCGAGAGTACACAAAGCCGTGTTGAGTAGAGTCTTTTTAAGGGTATATAGCGCATCACACTCATAAGGAAGAGGCTACAAGGCATTTAGGAGTGTTTAACTTCTTTGTGTTCTATTTTTAAGCTTTCAGATCATGCCTCGATGATCTAAGATGCACGGAAACTCCTCTGTCCCAACTGGGGACGATGTTGATGGACACGCTTTACTTAGGGGACTCAGTTTAGGGTTCTAGTCTCTGACTTTTCTGGAGTTCAACCAGTCCCCTCTAGTCCTCCTCAGGCTAACATGGCGAATGCTGAGTTTCATCAGTCGACTCATATGATTGCTCAATTGGTAGCTTCTTAAGACGATCATGGTGAATTTAGTGTTCCATCTTATGAGGCCACATGGGTTGGCCAGTTCATAATATTGAGTCCTCCAACTTTCACTAGTGTTAAGGTAGAGGAGAATCCTCAGGGTTTTTTAGATGAGATAGAAAAGATCTTCAGGGTGATGCATGCCATAAATTTGGAAGAGGTGGATTTCGCTTCCTACCCGCTGAAGGATATAGCGTACCAATGGTATGATAAATGGGATAGGGAAAAGGGTGATGCTGATGAGTCATCTTTGTGGGAGACTTTTTCTAATGTATTTTTAGATTGCTTCTTTCCTCAGGAGTTGAGAGAAGCAAAAATAGAGGAATTTGTTAATCTAAAATAGAAAAAGATGTTGGTCAAGGAGTATGCCTTGAAATTTCACCAATTGTCTAGGTATGATCCAGAATTGGTATCGGATATAAGGGCTAGGATGAGAAAGTTTGCTTCAAGACTATCTCGTGAGTTGATCCTTGAAAGAAAGATTACTTTGCTGATCAAGTACATAGATATCTCTAGGTTAGTTATTCATATACAGTAGGTGGGGAGGGAAAAAAGAAAGTAGGCAGAGGTAAGGGAAAGACAGGGAAAGAATTTTAGGTTCTCTAAACAGAGTGCTCAATGACAAAGTAGTAGAGATGGGGGTAAGTAGCCAAAGAAGAAGTGCGGGAGTTTTGGTTCCTTCTCCACAACAAGTGCTCCCTACCTGAGTCAGTTGATAGGTGTCAGTAGGGTGGCAATAACTTAAGCACAGGGTGCCCAATCTCAAGCTAGTGGGGCTCAGTCGACTTCATCATGTCCTTTTTGTAGTTTTTTGTGGTCAAGTGCATCAGGGGTTTTGTGATGAGGGGAGAGATAGTTTCTTTAAATATGGTCAGCCAGGCTAAATTCTTAGAAACTATCTAGTTGGTAAGGTAGCTTCAGGGGCGAATAGGGTTCTGATTGCCTCTTACTCTACTCCTACACCAAAGGGTGCTGATTCTACATTTATTTCTGCTTCTGGTACCGGCACTAGTCATAATAAGTTATATACTCTTACATCTCAATAGGAGTTTGAGGCATCACTCGATGTCATGACTGGTACATTAAAACTCTTTTATCATAACATGTATTGTTTACTTGATCTAGTGTCCACACTCTCTTATGTAACCTCATTTGTAGATGTGTATTTTGGTTTTGATCCCAAGGTTATTTTGGACCCTTTTTCTGTTTCTACCCTATTAGGTGACTTTGTGATTGGTAAAAGAGCCTATATGGGGTGTGTGGTATCTGTTGGTAGTAAAGAGACTGATGGATTTATATGAATTAGATATGGTGGATTTTGATGTTATTTTGTGTATGGATTGGTTATACTCATGTTATGCATCTTTAGATTGTCGGATCCGTAAGGTTTCCTTTAAATTCCCTAGTTAGCCGGTTACTGAGTGAAGGGGTGGTTACCTAGCTCCAAAAGGGAAGTTTATATCATATCTTAGAGCTCAAAGATTAATCTCCAAGGGGTATCTTTATTATCTAGAGTGGGTTAAGGATTCTAACTCAAAAGGTCCGTCTTTACATTTAGTTTCAGTGGTGGATGAGTTTCCTGAGGTATTTCCTGATAACCTTCCTGATGTTCCTCCAGATAGGGAGATTGAGTTTATGATTGATCTTATTTCAGACACTCGTCTAATTTCTATTCCCCTTTATATAATGGCTTCAGCTGTGTTAAAAGAACTTACGAAACAACTTAAGGATCTTTTGTATAAGGGTTTCATCCGTTCTAGTGTGTCCTTATGGGATGCACCGGTGTTATTCATGCGTAATAAGGATGGATCCCGTTGAATGTTCATTGACTATCGACAGTTAAATAAGGTGACAGTTAAGAGCAGGTATCCTCTTTCATTGATATATGAGTTGTTTGATCAGTTGTAAGGTGCCATGTTCTTTTCTAAGATTGATCTTCGATCTGGGTATCATCAGCTTAAAATTAAGGAGATAGAAATCCCTAAGACTATTTTTCGTACTTGGTATAGGTACTTTTAGATTTTTGTTATGTCATTTGTGTTGAATAATTCCCCTGCAACATTTATGGATTTGACGAATAGGGTCTTCCGTCAATTTCTGGATCTATTTGTCATTGTGTTCATAGATGACATCTTGGTGTACTCTAAGAGTGAGGTGGATCATGCCAATCACTTTCGTGTTTTGTTACAAACCTTGAAGGAGCAACAATTGTATGCCAAATTCTCAAAATATGAATTTTGGTTGAACGCCGTTAAATTTCTTGGTCATATTATTTCTAGTGAAGGCATCATGGTGAATCCATAAAAGGTTGTAGTGGTTAAGAAGTGGACTAGACCCATGACTCCAAACGACAATTTAGAGCTTTTTGGGTTTGGCTGGGTATTATAGGAGGTTTATGGAAAGTTTTTCAACTATAACTTCCCCATTGACTAAGTTGACTCAAAAGAAGGAAAGGTTCTCTTGGTCGGATGTGTGTGAGGGTAGTTTCGAGAAGCTGGAGGATAAGCTAACTTTGACTTTGATTTTGACTTTGTCAGAAGGCACTGAAGGGTTTGTGGTTTACTGTGATGCATCCCGAGTGGGACTTGGTTATGTGTTGATGCAGCATAGAAAGGTGATAGCCTATGCTTCTAGGAAGTTAAAGGTACATGAAAGGAATTATCCTACTCATGACTTGGAATTGTTAGCTGTGGTATTTGTATTAAAAATCTGGCAACACTATTTTGTAGAGTGCATGTGGATATATTTTTTGACTATAATAGTCTGCAGTAAGTGTTTACTTAGAAGGAGCTTAATCTTAGGCAGAGGAGATTCCTTGAGCATCTCAAGGACTATGATATGAGTCTTCACTATCACCCAGGTAAGGCTAACATGGTTGTTAATTCTCTTTGTAGGTTGTCCATGGGGAGTTTAGCTCATTTGGATAAGGATAAGTGGGAGTTGATGAAGGATATTCACTGCTTGGCTATTCTTAGGGTTTATTTTTTTGACTCCGAGGAGGGTGGTATTTTGATACAGAAAATGCTGCGGTCGTCTCTTAGTGAAGAGATCAAGGAGAAGAAAATGTTAGATCCTGTCTTGATGAAAATCAAGGGTGATGTTGGTGGGCAGATGGTAATGGTATTTGATATTTGTGGTGATGGTACCTTGTGGTACCAAGGAAAGTTATGTACTTCTGATATTGATGGTTTGCGAGAAAGGATATTGTCTAAGGAGCAAGAGTAGGGCTTTGTTGTTCATCCCGATTCGACAAAAATTTATCATGACCTCAAGGAAATGTATTAGTGAAATGGTATGAAGAGGGACGTGGCTGATTTTGTGGCCAATTATATGGTGTGTCAACAAGTGAAAATTGAGCACATGAGGCCTAGGGGATTGTATTAGGAAATTTAATTGCCTGAATAGATATGGGAAGTGATCAGCATGGATTTCGTTACCGGTCTTCCTCGATCTCAGAATCAATTCAATTTGGTTTGGGTCATCGTGGATAGGATGATAAAGTTGGCTCACTTTTTTCCAGTGAGGACTAAATTTTCAATTGATGATTATGCAAGGTTGTATCTTCATAAGATTGTAAAGCTACGTGGGGTACCTATTTCTATCATCTCTAATCGTGGTACGAAGTTTTCATCTCACTTCTGGAGGTCGTTTCAAAAAGGGTTGGGTACTAAGATTAGTCTAAGTATTTCTTTCCACTCGTAGATGGATGGGCAAGTACAGAGGACAATTAAAATATTAGAGGATATGCTTCACGTATGTGTGATTGACTATGGTGTTAATTGGGTTGAGAATCTAACTCTTGTTGAGTTTGCTTACAATAATAGTTACCATTCTAGTATTGGTATAACCCCCTTTTTAGGCATTGTATGGTAGGTAGGAGGTTTAGATCTCCTATTGGGTAGTTTGAGCTTGGTGAGGCGGATATGTTTGGCCTAGATTTGGTTTATCAGGCCATGAAGAAGGTGAAGATAATTTGGGATAGGCTTAAGGCTTCCCAAAGTCATAAAAAGTCCTATGCGGATGTAAGGCAAAGGGAGTTGGAGTTTGAGGTTGGGGATAGGGTATTCCTAAAGGTTTCTCCCATAAAGGTAGTAATATGGTTCAGGAAGAAGGGAAAGGTCAATCCCCGGTATGCTAGTCCGTATGTGGTTTTGAGAAGGGTTGGTAATGTGGAGTATGAATTGGAGTTACCTTCTAGTTTGAGCTCTATTCATCCGGTTTTCCATGTTTCTATGTTGGGAAAGTGTATAGGTGATCCTTCATCAGTTGTTCCTTTGGAAGAATTAGGTATCCCAGGTTCCTTATCTTATAAGGAGGTCCCGATTGGGATCTTGGATTGGCAGGTTCATCAGTAGCGGACCAAGGATGTAGTGTTGGTTAAGGTTCTATGGTAAAACCATAAGGTGGCAAAGGCTACTTGGGAAACAGAAGAGGATATGAAGTCCAAGTATCTGCAATTGTTTTCTGCTCTTGCGGAATGTATGTCTTCTTCATTATACTTTTGTTTTCAAACTTTGTTAAAGGAAAGATTTATTCCTTGCATCTTTGTTTTCAAACTTAGTTAAAGGTCGTAATGGAGGTGTTGGGGTGTAAATTATGCTTGTGCTTTCCTAACCCTTCATTCAAGGACGGATGATCCTAGTGGGGGAGAATTAAAACACCTTGGCTATTGAACCTTAGAAAATTACATAATTTGGAGTTCCTGGACCTCATACTACTAGGAGGTACTAGTCATATGATAGGGTACAGGTCAGGAGACCCAATCGTATATTGTCCAGTATTGGGTGGTGTTAGGTGGTTAAGTTATTAGAATGGGTATGACTAGGTAAGTACGAGTTGTATGGTTGGTGGTAGGTCGTTGGGTTGGGTTTTCCTTCACTTAATCTAAAACTTAGTAACTTAACTTGGATCTGAGTACGAGTGGCTCACCATGAGTCGTAAGGATAAGATACATGTCATATAGTCTAACTCGTATATTGGACAACGTTCAACCCCTCATAATTCTATTATGGGTACTGGTTAAGGGTACCAGTCGTATGCATAGATATGAGTTTTCCTTGGTGGTGGTATGTCGGATAGTGTTAGGGTCCAAGGGATGCCTAGAGTACGAGTGGTGCCTACAACTAGTATGGTAGGGTATGATTGGAAGGGGTTGGTTGTACCTTTCAACAGGATATTTTACAGTTTAAGTTCTAGACATTTCTCCTTATTACTCCTTGGGACCCCACAACTTAAAACACCTTTTTGGGGCTTCATTAACCTATTGTCAATCAATTAAACACTCTAAACTCTCTCTAATCTCTCTTAAGGCTTTTGGGTCTAGGAAGGCTAGGGTTTCTTTAATATAATCAATTTGGGGCTTAAGAGGGTGCTTTCTTTTCATCTTCTTCACTATCTAAGGCATGTTAGTCCTCCCTTATTGTTAGTTCTAATTAAAGGCAAGTTTTATGAATTGTTCTAATGGCATAAATTGTGATAATATTTGGGTTTTGAATTATAGTTTGGGGTTTTTGGTTATAATGGTTGGTTATGGTTTTCCCATGTCTTTTACTTATGGTTTTCATATTATAATAGTGGTTTGAACGTAAGGTTGCATGGGAATGGTTATTTGGTGCTTGGTTTTGGTTTTGGAAATACTATTCCCCCAACATGTTTGATAAAATGCCTATGAAAATGCTTTTACTATACTGTTGGACTTTTAATGTAACTATAGCATGATATAACTTAGTAATGGAACCCTAATTGGTTTGGATGGTTTTAATTGGTTAAATGGTAAGATCTCGGTGGTTATGGTTTGGTTTAATTAAATGTCTTGTGGGGTATAAGGGAATCCCCCTAGCAAACATGATGATGAACTACTTGTGGGGTACATGGAAATCCCCCAAGTAAACTTAATAATAGTGTAATCTATGGGTACATGGGAATCCCTTTGCTTCTTAAAAAGGTTGGCTAAGGACATTGCTTGCAAGCTATAGTTGGTATGACGATACTACTACTTATAGCCTTGGTTAATAATAAATGGAATTGCTGTTCGGTTGTGTGCTAATGGTTTTAATTGGGTAATAATGGCGGGTGTGACAGCTAACCGTGAAGGTGTGAGTCGAATAGACGGACACTGGAAACTCATGTTTGCTGACATGAGGATTAGTCATGGTGACCATATATGATACTTATGATGTACATGGGAATCCCCTAAGTTACACTTGTATATATGTATCATAGAGAGCAAAGGGTACACTGGAATCCCTACTCCTATGGTATCTCCGGTTCGTGCGGCTACACATATCAAGGCCCGTTCAGGGGGTAACACTGAACCCATATAGAATGTGGGTGGTTCAAGGATGGTTAAGCTACACATACCCAGGTTAAAGGTTTTAAATGCATGCTAAACCCGATTCTCTTTCCTCGCATGGATCTATATATATGTATCTATGTATGTATGTATATATGTATGTATGTATGTATAGTTATGAGTGCATATGGTTGTTTACTTGGTTTTAAAGGTCATCATTAGTTTATCCTTATCCTGAGTGCATGCTAGTGTTCACCTGTTAACCCATCTTCGGGCGTTGTATCCCCACGCAATGCAGGAAGTGGCTATTCTACTTTTCCTGCCCATTGATCAGATTTGGGATCAACTCGGTTGGATTGAAGTGGTGAGCTTCAATATTCTGGAAGGCTCCATTTCATGTCATAGATGTCTTTACTTATTTTGGTTGTTTTATAGACTATAATTTAGGCTATGGTCAGGGTCATGTCCCAATCAGATATTGTTTTATTTTCATATACAAGCTTTGTGGAACTACTATGGGTCGGTGTGGGCGGTGTCGGCAGTGATGTCAGCCTTAGTATTGGCATTGGTATTGGGACTGATATCGTTTGACTGTATTTATGATTATTCCATCCTAATATGTTATATTATGGACATGAACTTGGTTATTATTTTGGTTAGGTTATGATTGTTGGTTTGCATTTGGTGGTTGGGTTGGTCTTGGTCGTAAACCTAATCCCAAAGTCTTAGGATGCCCATCACGACAAGGCCCTTGGACTTAGGATGCCCATCACGAAAAGGCCCTTGTTCGAGTTGTGTCAGTGATCAAAGCATGTTTGAGAATTGAAGAAGAGCTGAAAAGATAACTCCCGATAGTTAATAATTATGTGGACCGCAAATAGGACATACAGACTGTAAGTTGGCATTGAAAGTGCCAGAAGTCCAAAATCCCGATAGCTGAATTGCAGGATTTTTTCCATCCTATACCTGAGCCCTATAACTGCGCTCACCCTGCTGATCGTAGTTACTACCTGCGCCCAGGGTCAGGGTGCAAGTACTGACCACATGTGGCCACCAACCTTGTTTTCTCCTATTTCGTCCGGGCTTTGATTTTAGGATTTCCTCACGTACTATAAATACCCTTTATGTGTTTTTAGTAGGAGTTACTCAGTTTTGATACTGACAAACATCTTTTGAATCCAAGATTTGATTTTGATCTTAGGATTCTCTTGTATTGACTTCAGTTGATAAAGTCAGTTATGTTTGTGGGTTTTATTACTTCTTATCATTTTGATTTCATCTATGTTTTCAATTATGAATGATATTGATTTCTCTACAAGCATGAGTGGCTAAAACCCATAGCTAGGGTTGTGTAAACCCTAACTGATTTACGAATTAGGGGAAGTGTTGCTGTTGTTTTGAACCGATACCCATGCATGCATTGCATTATCTTCATCATAACAGTTTTATTAATGGGTGCACATGTTAAGATCCCACATAGATATTGCTACTTACTCCAATAGAGGAGTAGTGACTAGGAAAAGATAAAGAAAACAATAATCTAAAGTTTAACTTTCGATCCATGCTTCAAGGTTATATCTAAGTAAGATGGTTAGTTTTCATCTAATAACTAGAGACTCAAAAGATAATAGTTAACTGGGATCAAGATAAGGGTTAGTAAGGTGACATCCTTAGACTTAAAAGGTAAAGAATGACATCCTTCTGCTCATCCAAGAGACTGTAGAAGGTACATAACTTATTGATTCTGCATGCGAAGTATCGGTTTAGTTCAATAAAGCATGCTAATCCTACAAAGTTGAGAAGCCAGGGGGAACACAATCCTAGTGTTCACCTATAATTGATAACAACCAAAGTTGATATAGTTACTTGCTTGAGATTCCTACACAAAACCTTTCATTTACTTTTCTTGTTCTGCCCGCTAACTATAACTGCAGACAGCCATGATTCCACGTGTTCCTTTGGGATTCGATCCCAACCTCTTTTGGGTTACTATATTTTGACAATGACCGTATCATCTTCTGAGAGGAGGTGTAGTTTGGACGTCATGAAAAATTTGGCGCCGTTGTTGGGGAACATGGTGTTAATTTTTGATTTGAAGTTGTTGCAGTTTTCGAGTTTTTCTTTTTGTTTTTGTTCATTATTGGGCATATGCCGGTGTATTCCTAGCATACTGAGTTGAGGCAATACCTTACTCCTACGAAAAGGGAATCAATAGAGGATCCTATAAACACATAGTAGGATGTCTGAGCAGAAAAGAGATGAACTTCTTGAAGGGGTTCATGATGTTGTACCTCCCCCTCCTCTCAATGGAGTATAGGATATTAAATCGATGGAATGTTGAGTTGTTAGCTCAAACTGAAGCTGAGAAGAGGGCAAATAAAGAAGATTAACTGGTAGCCAGAGAGGCAGAGATAGCCCAGAAGAGACAAGCAGTAGACCGTCGAGCAGCACACGGTGGAAACTAAAATAGAGCTATTGATGCCTGTATTCAAGTAATCCTGGAATATCGGTATGTGTAGCCTTATATAGATGATAAAGAAGATTTGGGATATGTTGAACCGACAAATACTGGAGCAATAATTCATCCTGTTTTACCCCCCAGTATTAAGTTTGACATCACGAGCGCAATGATCCAACTCTTAAATCTAAAGGGTGTGTTTGCAGGTCTACCTACAGATGATGCAAAATTGCACCTTTCCAATTTCATCGGGATCTGCAGTTCGTATACTAATCCAGGGGTGAATCATTAATCACTCAGACTGAGGTTATTCCCCTTCTCACTTATAGGAGAAAAATCTCTATGGTTAGGGGAACTGCCAAGAGGCTCTTTCACTACATGGAATGAGTTTCACATGAAATTCTTCAACAGGTTCTTTTCTCTATCTAGGATAATCCAGCTTAAGGATGAGATCAATAATTTCAGGCAGTTGTAGTTAGAATCTATCTATAAGGAATGGTTCTGGTTTAAGAATAAGTAGAGCATGGTTTCCAATCATCGGTTGTCAGGGATGAACTTATTAGAGATATTTTATCGAGCCTTGACCATCAGCTCCAGAGCCATGAAAGACACCATATCAGGAGGATCTTTTATGAGACTATGTTGGGAGATAGCTTCAGAGATATTAGATTAGATCTCGCTCACTAACCATGGGTGGAAAACTTAGGAGGCTGAGAGGGGATATGGCACATATGCAATTGGTGCCTCCTGCGAACAAAACCTAGCTTATGACATAGTGGTGCAAGATATTGTGTTGCTAATAACTGATCTTGGGGTACTAACAAAGAAGATTGCAGCAACGACTTCTGAGAAAGTAAATGCAGTAGCAGCACAGGTGTTTCTTCCAAAGCTTACGAGTCAGAATTAAAAGAGGAAGAAAATTATCTGGATCGTCAGTTGGCGGGTTTTGAGCCCAAGGGCAGGGGAACCAAGGTCGAAACTACTATGATAAATATAGAGACCATAGCAAAGAACGAGATGGTGACTGAAGGAAGAAGGATAATTATAAAGAGAAGGGATATAGATGCATTCCACCTGGTAGACGAGAAGCATAATCCAAAATGGAAGAGATATTGGCTAAGTTGTGAAGGGTCACAAAAATTAAGAGATGATCCTTAAGGAGATTAAGGCTGACATTTTAGGATTGACTCAAAAGGTCGAGTCACATTCCACTGCTATCAAGCAATTGGAGCATCAGTTCTGGGAGATGTTAGCAACTCTGAACCAGAAGCAGCCAGGCACCCTTTCGAGCAACACCGTACAAAATACAAAAAATAATGGTCATGCACTTGCTATTACCATAAGGAGTGGTATCACTACTATGAAGCCCCCACTCCCTGCTACAGAAGTAGCTGATGATAAAACACCTATTGTTGAGTATGAGAAGGTAACAGGTGAAAAAGGTAAAGCTGCTAAATACAAAGGTAAGGGTCTATTCATTAAGCCAGAAATTAGATAAATTCAGAGACCACTCCCACTTTTTCCTCAGAGATATAGGAAATAAAAGAGGAAGGTAAGTTCAAGCAATTCATTTAGATGCTAAAGGAATTGAGCTTGAACATACCTCTACTTGAGGTTTTAGAATAGATTCCTGGATACACCAGGTTCATGAAATAATTGGTCATAAGGAAGAAAAGAACGACATTTGAGGATGTTGATGGTGTACGCCACAGTACAGTCATAACTAGGTCTCTGGCATAGAAAAAGAGTGATCATAGTGCATTTACTATACCATGCACTTCATCCCGATTTTCTAGAACCGACTTTGATGTGACTGTTGATGGTCGATTGCATAGTGAAGAAACTTGTTGGAATATCTTTTGATGTGATTGTGAGGGTGGATAACTTCATCTTTTCGGATGTCTTTGTCATCCTGGACTATGAGGTTGATATTGAGATGCCTATTATATTGGAAAAGCCTTTTATAGCCACAGGAAGAGCTGTGGTTGACATAGAGAAATGTGAGTAGAAATTCAGAGTCAATGGTATAGAGGCCACCAACAATATTCGAAAGTCAATGAAGAATCCAACCAACATGAGGGTAGTGTTGATGACTGATTGTATTGATGAACCTAGAGGATACTTCTATGGGTATCTTGATGAGTTTTGAGTAGTCAAGTTACCCACTTCATCCCATGACATTAAATAAAGCATTGCATGGGAGGCAACCTATGAGCTTGTTAGTGAAGCCTGAGTAACCAACACTGTCACGTCATGCCGCGATGTTGAATCAAGCGCTGAGTGGGAGGCAACCTACTATTGTTAGTGTTGATAGTTTTATTGCTTTTATTTTTTTTGTAGGTTCTTTTCTCCTGGACTTACCCAAAATATGGTAAAATTGTTACATTCACCGATTTTCAGGTAAGGGGGTTGTGTGAACAACTCATCATGATCACAAGTCCCATATGGTATGTTGAGTAACAAGTTTAAAATTTAAAATTTTGAGGATGAAAAATGGAAAGTTACTGACTTTGGAATCTAATTTTACTTTTGGTACCCCAAACATAGGTTGTGGGACCAAAAGTATCTGGAAAAATATCAAAACGCCTACTCCATATTGAAGGAAAATAGGCCAAAACTTTTGGCCCTGCACCTGCTGGCCGTAGGTGGCACCTGCGCCCCATACCGGGCCACAAGTAGTAGGCGTAGTTGGAAGTCGCGACTAGGTCAAAAAATGGGCCCATATTTTAGTTCAAATTTTGGGTCCACCAGCACATATTTATGACCTAAAACAACCCCTACCTATATTTAAATAACCTTAACCTTATTCCAACTCATTCAAATCCTCAAAACTTTACTTTTCTCTTTGAATTCAAACTTCCTTCTTAAAACCCAAACCAACTCCACACTTGAGGCTACAAACTTGTACCAACATGCTAAAATGATTTCCAACTTTTGTTTAGCTTGACTTCTTCATTATTCACTTCTGGTTCTTCATAAAAGAGTTAACTTTCTCGGCTCCTAATGGTTACGTATTGATCTATTTACTGTTTAATCAAGTTGATATGTATAATCCATTTCAAAATATATAAAATCTATCATGCTTGTATGTAGAAGCTTTGAAGTAGCCTAAAATCTTAATGTAGGGACTTGTTTTGAAGAAAAATCTAAAGTTAGGCCCCAATCAGAAGTTGAACTTGAATACATAAAAGTAATACAACTAGTTGAGCTTGTTTGTTTACTTTCAAAGCTGTGATTTATGATAGGTGTGTGCACATTGGACTTATAGGGATTTCAAATAAGTTATAGGGGTGTGAAAATTAAGGAAAAATTCAAACTCTTTGACTTTTGAGTTTTTCTTCAACTTTTCCTATCCCTCACTTTTATTGGAAACTAACAACTGGTTTTTAGGTAAATATGACACCTAAAGCTATGAAGAATAAAAAGGCTAATACCTCAAGGAGACAGGCAGAGTCTCCTGAGCCTAGTGATTCAGTGGAGGAGTACCTGAGGTACAGACGTAGAGACACTGCAGTTGAGGTGACATATAGAGTTACAATAGGATAGATGCACCAGGCTTCTCAACTAATTGCAGCCCCGCCAAGGATGAAGTCAGCAAGGATGTCACCACTACACATTCCTCTACCTGATACATATGATGATGAGGAGACAGATTCTGAGTCTACTATATAGGTTGCTGCTCTGGACCCTCATTCTGAGAAGGGTTCCCAAGATTCATTCGAGGAGGCAGAGCAAGAGAAACAATCAACGGTGCCACAGTCTGAGGTTGGTACCGCTACTCATGTATAATAGAAAGATATCCCTCAGTCTAAGTAGGGTACAAATCATGCTACCCACTATACATTAGTACACCAGGGATAGAGTCTCATATCCGTACATGCCCCAAATGCACCTCCCGAGAAGGGACATTTGAGCTAGTGCGTGAAAGAGATGTGGGAGATATTTACTATTGATAGTCGTGTTTTGGAGGCTGGAAAGTCTATGATGTGCATTTATAAGGAGCAACGGATTAAACTATTAGGGTTGGATCGAGTACCACAGTTACGGGAGGCATTTGATGGATATCAACTAGAGTGGATGACTAGGCCACTCGGTTCTTACAACCCGACTATGGTGCGGGAATTTTATGCATCATACCGAGCTATCGTATTCCTTCTTATGCAAAAATATTTAGGCCTGGTAAGATTTACGAGGTAGCTACAACTTGAGCATACACTGGTTAAAAGGGTCAGAGTTAAAATTCTGATAGAGACTATATGCCGAGTTATCTTTGGCCCTGATTACATTACTCCTACATCTATAGATGAGTGTGAACATAGATTGAAGGTTTCATATAATCGACATATTATGCTGGAGGCTGAGCACCAATGAGAGAGGGCTTAGATGGCTAGGTGGATATCCAGTTATATTTCACCTTTTGGTGATGCGACCCCATGGATTGAGGGAAATGGTATGATCAAGAAGGGCCTATTAACATTTGAGGCCAAGTTTTGGTGGTTGATGATCAGATACAGGTTGATACCTATTTTTTTGGATAATACGTTGACGTAGGAGAGAGTATCACTGGTTTCTTGTATGATGGCTGAATATGTTGTTGATTTTCCTACAATCCCTAGGTATAAGTTACATGATAGAGAATTTAGGTAGTTGACTAATCTGCCATTCAATTGCACGATTTAGAGGTTGTTTGATAAGGACATTATGACTGAGATATCGGGAGTTGATGAGAGGGTACTTACGACAGCGTTTGCACAAACAAAGACTATGAAGGATCTGGCATGTCCAGTCTATTCCAAAAGATCGAGAGAGAAGGCAACAGTACCACGGGCCCAGACTAAGGGCCTAATAATTTCTACAGATCCTGGTGAGTAACATTGAGGTAATGTGGGTTTTAGTATTGATATGGAGATAGGGGATCAGAAAGAGACTCCAGACTCTAGTATGCAGGGCGAGGGGACACCAACTACTTTTTCTTCAGCCTTGGCTTTGACCTCAGAAATGGTTGGTGTAGCTTTAGAGTCAACTCTCCCATCCACTATAGCTCCTACTACAGGTATGATCACTATATCTATCGAGTTTCGGTAAATCTTAGTAGACAGCCAGAGGGCCACCGAGATGATTACCCTCTATGAGCAGATGAGAGTAGGGGTTAGTACTAGATTTAAGCAAAAAATGGCCTGATGGAAGGCTATACAGAAAGTTGTACTATTCGAGATATGTTCTAATTTATAGACATGAGTCGATGAGTTTAAGAGATGGGTTACAACCTAATTCACAAAAACAGATGCACTGGATTTAGCCCAGATGAGAGAGGAGTTTTATATATTACTATAAGAGGTACTCTCTCTCACAAAGAGCTGTGTAGCAGGCACTCCCTCAGTTATACCCCCTATGGTCCAGATATCACCTTTGTATGCACCAATATAGTTTGACTTCTTCACGGAGGGTGATGAGAAGGTCCCAACAGTTCCGGCCAAGAGAGGTCACATAGACATCTTACAGTATCCTGATTTGCCATATGACCATGCTGTTAAAAAGGTCAGACATGATTCATTGGAGACTGTATTCATTGATATGTAGAGGTATGCATTTATAGAAGTGGGTGCATCATCTAGTAGAGAAATGCCACCACCACCACCTCTGCCAATTGTATGCCTCATCTGGAGATGCTCATGATTCGAGCACCTAGTGCTTCCCTGGTATGTTCTCACTTCCCCCTATTTTATTCTAGTGCAATAAGGACAGAGCATAACTTTTAGTTGGGGGTGGGCATACCATTCCACTGTGGGTTTTTGTTGCCATGCTTCTTTTCCTATCAATCACGGTATGATTGTAAAACCAGCATAGCTAGGATAATTTTCTGTTATACTATTTTATTTTGAACTGTGTTTTGTTTTTGTGTAATTAGGAGATTTTTAAGTATTTAGGGCATTAGTCATGTTTTGAGTAGTTTTTTGATACCCTCTAAAATTTTGTGTTTTAGAACTATGTGAATGTACATATGTGTGATTATTATGGATCTTGTTATGGCATTAGAATTAGGGACATGATGATCACTTGCTAACATGAATCGGATAGGAAGTAGTTAGTAAAATTGAATCTTTTCCATGTGTGTGTGAGATACCATCTGGTTCTCTTTTTGTTGACTTCAGAACTTGCTTGGTTAGTCTTGTCTAGGTTGAAGAATAGTTAATTAGGAATGGAACATTGGTTGTTTTTTATTTAGTCCACTTTTAGCCTAAATGACCTTCCATGTGTGAATGATATCCCTTGATCCCTATTTTGAGCCTTATAAGTCTATTTTTCTTGTTTCACTATTCACCATCCCATTTATAATACAATGAATCTGTTTTGGCCCTGGTCCTTCTTAGACATTGTGCACCTCAACTCAGGAAAAATGCCTAAGTTGAGGGTGGCTATCATAGGGGTGCATAGTGTAAAGTAGGTATGAAGAAGGTTAAAATAAGAAAAAAATTAGTAGGGCTAGGTGTGGTGGCAAAAAAAGAGAAAAAGAAAAGAAAAAGTGTGAAAAAACAAAAATGAAAGAATAAAAGATCACACCTAACCTGAATGCGCAATAATTAATAAAAAAAGAGAAATAATGGTGGAATAAAAAGAAAATTGGCTAGTAAGTGAGACACCAAGGTTAGTGTAGCGCCAAGGAGGCTTAGCTACTTGATATGTCCATATGTACCATACCAGCCACTAAGCCTACATTACAAGTCGAGAAAGGTCGTATAGTTATCCTAACTTGACTATCTGAATGCTATGGTAAAGAAAATAAGAGAAAGCCTATGGTATTTGACATGCATTGATTGAAACTTTTCTTTTGAGTATGAGTGTCTCTTGACCATTCCTGCATTGACAAGCATTATTTCATATGAGTGAGAGGGACATCCTTGTTGTAAGGGCACTTGAGTCATATAGCTAGTTATTTGCTTGTTTTAGGTAGTGTAACTTGTATATATGAGTGGTGGTTTGTTGTTAATATAATTGTCATACCTTGATCTCATTATGTCTCATTGTTGTGCTTCATTTTCATACACAGTTGGTTTTGAAAAGTGAGATAGGAGAGGGATGTTGTAATTTGAGTTTAAAGTGTTGACTGACTGCCTTGAATATCTTAGATTCTCTTAGTTAAGCGCCATTTTTATTTTTGTTGTGTTTTATTGCCTGAGGACATGCAAATATTCCAAGTTGAGGATGTTGTTATGCTATAGAAGTATAGCACTTTCGATGCTAAAGAGGAAAATATGCAAGTTTTTGAGATTATTTTGTTAGATATGATACGTTTTGGGTATTTTTTTTTGTAGGAAACTATGTTTTGGATGATACGTTCTTGAAAAAGATGAAAAATGTGTTTTGACTACTTTTTGGAGCAATTATGGATGTTCGGGACACTTTTCAGCTTGTTCATGATCAAATCATGTTTGAGAATTGAAGAAGAGCTAAAAAGATGACTCCCGACACATACTAAGTCAATATATCGACCGCAAGTAGTACCTATGGACCGGAAGTAGGGAAAGCAAGTACCAGAAGTCCATAATCCTGAAAGCTGACTTGCAGGATTTTTTCCATCAGGTACCTGCGTCCTATACCTGCGCTTACTCTGCTGATTGTAGGTACTACCTGTGCCTAGGGTCAGGGTGCAAGTACAAGCCACATGTGGCCACCGACCCTGCTTTCTCCTATTTCATTCGAGCTTTAGTTTTAAGATTTCTTCATGTACTATAAATACTCTTTATGTGTTTTAATAGGATTTACGCACCTTTGATACTCATAAACATATTTTGATTCCAAGATTCGATTTTCATCTTGGGAGTCTCTTGTATTGACTTTATTTGATTAATTCAGTTATGGTTGTGGGTTTTATTACTTCTTATCATTGTGATTTCATTTATGCTTTAGATTATGAATGATATTGATTTCTTCACAAGTATGAGCGGCTAAAACCCATAGCTAGGGTTGTGGAAACCTTGGCGGATTAACAAAGTAGGGGAAGTGTTGTTGTTTTTCTGAACTGATACCCATGCATGCATTGCTTTATATTTATTATAACAATTTTCTTAATGGGTGCACAGGTTAGGATCCCACCTAGATATTTCTACTTACTCCAAAAGAGGAGTTGTGACTAGAAAAAGATAAAGACAACAATAATTTGGGGTTTAACTATCGATCCACACTTCTAGGTTATATCTAAGTAATATGGTTGACTTTCATCTAATAACAAGATACTCAAAAGGTAATAGTTAACTTTGATTAAGATAAGGGTTAGTAAGGCGACATTCTGAGACTCAAAAGGTATAGGGTTAAATCCTTCTACTCGTCCAAAAGACTGTATAAGGTACATAACTTATCAATTCTGCATGCAAAGTATCGGGTTGGTTCAACAAAGCATGATAAGCCTAGAGACTTGAAAATCCATGGGGAACACAATCCTACTATTCACCTACGACTGATTACAATCGAAGTTGATATAGTTATTTGCTCGAGATTCCTAAACAAAACCCCTCATTTACTTTTCTTATTCTTCCCGCTGACTACTATTGTTGAGAGCCATGATTCCACATGTTCCCTTGGGATTCAACCCAAACCTCTGTTGGGTTACTATATTTTGACAATGACTAAATCATTTTCTGAGGGGAGGTGTAGTTTAGATGTCACCAATATGCCCCAGGCATGGCCCTGTATTTAGATGATTTGGATGACCAATAATAGCCACCTTAACTAGAAAATCCAGAATGTGAATTTCTCTAAGACTGACTACTACTCTAGTTAGGACGATCACTATAACTGGGATGAACCCCATTAGTAAGCTGAAGCGCGACATGAATGGTCCTAATAGATTGACCCTAATACTGATAAGACTGGCTCGGGTACCTACCCTGAGAACTATCAAGCCATTTTTAACCAAAAAAGATGATTTTATAAGTTCAAAAGGGTTTTTATTATTAAGTGAAAAAAGAAAAATGCATTTTGAAAAAGATTTTAAAACATAAACTTAGAGTTTCCACTTGGCATAAATCAGGTGTGCCAAGTCACATTTGGAAATCCTTTTAAAAATATTTTTGACTCCTTAAACTGATCCACAAATAGAGATTCTGGTTAAGTAATTCTGTTAACCAAGGGGAAGGTGTTAGGCATCCCTCTGTCTCGTGGTTCAACCATAGTTTCTTCATTGAGTATATCAACTAAAAACACATAAAAAATAAAACAAACAGAAAAAGCCAAGAATTCAAATCAAATAGTGTCCAGTCCGATAATACAGTCCAAAATAAAAAAAGTATTAAAATTAAACATATACTAACCTACCCTAATCCTAAATGATGCTCTACCTAATGCCTCGGACCTTGATCACAAGCCTTCTTCGAAGACATAATATATTGGGGAATTCAACGATGAAAAAATATAATTTCTCGGGGCATTCCCTGACCAAATGAGTACAATTGATTCAAATGCGATAAAATAAAAAACCATTCAACAAACATTCAACAATCCACAATTTCTAAAATTTTCCTACCAATTTTGGCCTAAACATGATACTACTAAATGAGAATAAATCTGAATTAATAGTAAATAACAACTTGAAGTGAACAAATTGAATAAACGAACTAATGGGTTTTCAATTTCCTTCCTGAATAATCTACTTTTAATACTATGAATTCTCATTAACAAATTCAACATTCAATACCCAACAAACAACATGCTTCAAAAGCTAACATAAATCCAAAAATAACACTTCAACAAGTTCATCCATCAACATCCAAAACACCAAACTCAATTCAAAACAAGAGAAAATTTCACAAATTCAAGATTTACATGTGAAAATTCATCAAGACAAGATTTAAAAAATGACCTCTTGAAGCATGCTTTCAATTGCAAAAATCTCTTAGAAATAGAGCAGCAAATGAAAACCTCAAATAAGGGACCAACGATGGACAATCATTTGAAGAAGTAGCTCTAACAAAAAAGAATTCCAGAATAAAAAAAAACCAACATCTCAACTCACAAAAAAGATAACCCCAAATTTCTCAACTGAAACCATCACCTTGGCCGCTTGACTGATCAGAAAGTTCCAAGAAGAAGAAACCCAAATGAATACACCGAATTCAATCAAATAAAATTCAAATCTAACCTAAAAAATATGAAATATTATATTGATTGATAAATGAATAACACAAAGAATATAAGGTACTGTGTCAATTTTTCGATGACGGTTCGGTCAAATTTTGTGGTGGGATGGATCTGGTGGCTTTGCCTAAGCTCCAGTGAGTTCAGGCTACAATGGAAAATGATGGGCTTCCAGGTTTGGTCACTGAATTTGGTTTTTGTGGGTGGGTGGTGGAGCTAGTGGGTTAATGGTGTTGGTTCACTGGTCGAGATGGCGATTCCAATGAAAAATTCACTAGAAAAAGCTATTTTCCTTTATTTCATTCACCATCCCTTCTTCCTCTATCTAATTCTCTCCTCTTTCTTTTACTATTTTTTTTCTCTCTACTTTCCACTTGCTTAATATTTCTCTCATTTTCTACCCAATTCTCCTTTATTAGAGCTCTTCAGTTCCTGATTTCTCCCCCTTTTCACTTATGTTTTTTTGTTACTCTATTTTTCTCTCTTTCAATTCTCCTTTCTCTATTCTTACCTTATTTCCTCCCCTCTTCCATTATTGTTTTTCCATCTTAATTCTTCTCTATTTCTCACTATGTTTCTACTAATTTTTGCCTCTCCCATTTTTTGCCCCTGTATCATTGTATTATGAGAGTGTTTGTGTTGTTGTTGTATATGTAGTTGTGTATATATTGTGAGGTTTGTGTTGTTATGAAATGGGAAAAATGTATGTTGGGTGTGGATGGGGTATATTGGGAATTTGTTATATTTGGACAAGGGTATATGGGGTGGAGTTGTTATTTCTTTCGTTTTTTCCTGGAGAAATTATCAAATGGGTGGGATGCATGGTAAGATTACTGGATTGAGTTGATTTGACTTTTAGAGTGGTTCAAATTTATGTATCTACATCATCCCCCTCTTTAGATGTAAACAAAAAGTGTTTACAAGCAATGAAGTAGACAATGAGACTAAAATTTGACCCGACTATTATTGTAAAGGGAGAAAAAGAAGGATATAGTACAACTGAGTCTTATTTTTTTGCATTCTATCTCTACCGAATTATGAGGAAATCAGGTCACATGTAGTTCAACAAGTTAAAAAGGAGAGGGATTATATCGAGTTAGAGAGTCGAATGAGGTTCTGTCGAGGTTTCTGTCTGTGGCTCTATTATTACATCAAAATAAAATTACAAGTTAAAAATATAAATGGAATTACAAAATTTCTATCTATGTATCTTTTCTTGACCCTTCGCTATGTCTTCAATGCTTTCACAATGAAAAAATGTCTTATATTTTTTTAATTGAACTTGAAAATAGATTCTTTCTGGTAACACCCTAAAAAATTTCAAGAATTTTATTTTTGGCCTTCCTGAGTTTGAAATGTCGATTTTTGACTCAAATTTTACTTAGGTATGTTGAAGGGGTGTCCAAAAAGAGTTTTAAAAGTTTTTAATGGGGTTTTGGGTAGTTTTGGACCCCGAAGTAAGTGAGCCTCCGTGATATCCCCATGTAAAGGATGATAGCCTCCGTGTTAGGTTCCGTGACATGAAGGATAGTCTCTGCGTTAGGGTCCGTGTCACGGAGGTTAGCCTCCGCTATAAAGTCCATGCCATGGACCTATGTAAAAATTGGTGCATTTTGTTTTAATTACTTGGAATGAGGGGTATAGGGATATTTTCACCTATGAATGAACTTTAAAAACTATATTAACTAATTTCCATCAGTTTTCATGATACCAAGTCTGTTATTTCACTCCCAAACTTAAAAACCCCAAGAGAGCTAAGGATTTCCTCTTACATTCATCTTTCCAGTTTTAAGCTCTGAATCACTTTCCAATAATCGTGTGTTTAAGGCATGTGCCTTTTTACCTATACTTATATTTTATTAATGGGATGAAAATTGGTTTATTATTCATGGTTTTGATGTTTGGTTTTGAACTATGGATTAAGGGTTTTGGATATAAATTGTTTGAATGTTTTGCATGGTTTCTATTAATTTATTATGAGAAATTATTGGTTTCTACACTCATTGGGGTGTATGGTAATAGTGAATAAATTTAAGGGTATAATAGATTCCCAAAATAATTGGTTTTGGTATGGAAATTGAAAATAACCTCGATCCACTTGTATAATTGGTTTTGCAATATGAATTATCATGTGGTTTGGGTATTTTCTTTGAAACTAATGCATTGTATAAATGGAAAAATGGTTATGGATGGTTTTGAAAACCTTGTGGGTTACAATGGAATCCTAATAGTTGGTTTTAATAATGGAGTTCGGGGTAAAGGCTTCCCAAGGTAATGGCTTAATGACATTTTCTTGCAAGCTATAGTCGGTATGAAGTTACTAATTAATGATGCCTTAATAATTGGCTCCTAAAATCGGTGGTTGGGTTATGTGTTAAATATTTTAATATAGGATTAAAGGGTGTTTTGTAGAAAAGTCGTAAAGGTGGATGTCCCGAGGGGACTGATACTGGAAACTCATGTTTGCTGACATGAGGTTGGTCTTGATGACCGTGTGCATGAGTTACACTTGATATATTTTGGGATGACTAGTTGCCTTGATGACTCTAGGTTTTCCTCAGGTTTTCTTTGGTGTATGTGGCTAACACATACTGGGGCCCTTTCATCAAGGGTAACTTAACCCATATAGTCCGTGCGCGCCGATTTAGGACGGTCAAGCTACACAGTCCAAGTTAATGTTTTAAGGTTCATGCAAAGATCTATTCCCTTTCCCGACATGTGATATCTATATATGTATTGCATTTATTGTTGTGCACTGGATTTTAAATAGTTTCTGTATTATGGATCATGGCATAACTTTATTCTTTATCCCTGAGTTGCATACTAGTGCTCCAACCGCTAACCTTCTTCAGACGCTGTATCCCCACACGATGCTGATAACACTCAACTTACGCCATTATTTTGGTGTAAGGCGATTATTGTCAATATTAAAACCCAACATGAGTTGAGGTCGAATCCACGAGGAGTGTAAATAGTTTTTGAATCTTATGTATGTTGAAAGATACTATGTATTGACCCGCAATGTAAACTTAAATCAAGACATAAATTAAATTAGAGAGGGTGGTATGATTTGTAACGTGTTCGAAATAAAGGTATCTTATGAAACTAAATGAGATCAACAATTCTTGATTATAATCCAATCAGAGAAGAGTCTTGGGTTATACTTATCTAAGGGGTCATACATGCTTGGGTGATTGAGGGTTAGTCCTTTTCTTACTCAAAGATGTGGGTAGGCTATATTTTAACTCTTAAGAAGAGCTTTTCAACAACACACCAAGATACACCCATGGATTCTTTTGAATACCCCAGGAGTGTCCCAATTTCACTAATTCAAAACTTCACCATAACATCCCTATTTCTAGGATGATTCTAATCAATATAGCTACCCACATAACATCCTTATTTCTAAGACAATGTTAAGGGTATAATTAGTATCAAATAGTTGCTCACTACTACTCATCACTTACATCCCTCTTTCAAGGATAATGTGGGATCCAAGTCAAATTGGGGTTTTCAACCACAACTTTTAATTAAAGCAAGAGTAGAAGAAAAACCCATATCAATAAATAATAATTAAAACTAACAATTAACACCCATACACTTTAACACCCTAATCAAGCATAACCCCAAGATATATATTTAGCTACTCATAAGATTAGAGAAAGGAATTGTACCCAAATAAGAACCCAATGTTTCCATTGATAAAAAAACAAGAATAATTCCAAATCTTTAATCTTAATTCACAACTAAAAGCTCTTGGAAAATTTAGCAACAATTGTCTTTCCCAAAGTGGTAGGGTTACTTTCAATACAAAAATTGAATTATCGTACAAAGATGCCTCAAGTTTATAAGTGTTTTGCCCTTTTGTGAATTGGAACCTATTGCGTGAATTTACCAATATGCCCCTGGAATACTTCCACACCATCGAAATCGCCATTAGCTGATCACGATTGCGACTTCTGGAAATTGTCAAGCTTTGACTGGATCTTAATTGGTCGCGATCACGATTATCAGACCGCTATTGCAGTAACTGAGGGTCAGTCCCTGATCCAGATGTTCCAGATTTTGCACTAACTTTTCCTTTTTTTTTTCTCTTTTCATCTTACTTCACTTTGTTTCTTTCAGTTACCTGTAAAACCTACAAACCATGGGAATTAGTGCATTTAAATGAAAAATTCGTCTCATTTACACAATTTAACCATAGTAGTGCTCGAATTTAGATGTCAATGAGTGGTAAATTTACCACTCATCAATACCTCAAACTTAAACCTTTGCTTGTCCTCAAGCAACAATACTTCTTACTCAATGAGACTATGCAAATATAAGCCCATTCATATGCCTAAATGATCACAAGGATTTCAATCTAGATTAACACTAACAAGTAGCTCTAAAGCATGGGAAAAGCTATACTCACAAATCCTCTCAATATAAAGCACACTTTCAAGGATGCAAAAGACTTTAAAGAATAACTAAGCAACAATCACTAACTCTCTAGATGTTACTCTCCATTGATAGCGACTCAACCACACTCTTTTGCCTCATTTTTGAAAGATGACAATTTCACCCACCACAATCAGTCTACATGCCTCCTCACAAAAGAAAATCCAACACAACAAAGTATCTATCATTCAAAAAGGGATAAAAATGCAAGTGCTCACTATCCCTCAAGTATCATACCATATGCATGCCCTTATTTTCAATCGCCACTACTTTGAATACACTTGATTGGAGATCTCGAAGGACCTTTTCAAGATTTTAATGTAGGCTCGCTAAAGGCTATGATATCCTTTGGGAACAAAGTGAATACACCCTCCTTGAACATTTACATCACACTATTCAATCAAAGTTTGGACTATGAGCCATTTCATTTGTTTCCAACTTCACACATGTGCCTACTTTCACTACCTTGATTCGCCCATTTCTTTGAAAGCATTTCTTCTCATTTATTTCTTTTGTGAAATCTATGCTTTTTATTCTTTTGATGATTCCTTTATTTTTGACCTTTTCCTTTTCTCTCTTTGCTTAGCTTTTAGGAATCCACTTATAATATCATGGCCCAAGGTCAGCTCTTCCAGGACTTACCATCCCCAACTTAGGATTTTAGCCTCAAGTTGCATTTTTAAGTTCAAGGAGGGTAGGGTTAAAAAGAGGGGAAACATTCAAAAGGTTCAAGACTTGTAATGTGGTTGCCAAAGAAAGGTTTGAAGGCTCAAAATGGGAAACTAGGGATACTATTCTATGTACGGGTAGAGTCTTTAGGCTAAACTGGGTTCCTATATTCACAAAGAAGGCATATATCATTTCACTAACTAAGAATAATCACAATTAGCCTTGAAAGACTAACGGGGCAAGTTCTAGATGATACAAGTTAGCATGAGAGGTAAACAACAATGCTCACTGCATATGACATGCAAAATTTTCAAGGAGGGTTAATTGTATTTCCTACTAGAGACAAAAAGAGGCATTTACCATATACTACCAACTAAGGACTTTGGAGTAACAAAAAGAGGTAAGGTATTGTTATGAAATTATTCACGTCCATGCCCTTGGTTTTCAAATTTTTTTACATGAATGGGGTGCTTGCTTCATATTTACATATGCAAAATTTGCTATTGATGGAACCAAACCATGCCATCATCTCATATTTCGGCTCTCATGTGGGAAAATCATATGAATACTCAGACTTCACCATAGGTACATAGGTGTTCCCAAAACTCCAATGCTTAGGGTACTTAGACTTCCCCTGCATCTATGACTTCAAACCCAAACACGACAATTTTCCATTAAGAATGCATCACTAAATCTATCATAGGGAAAGGTTCATCCGACATCGTCATAAATTAGATAAGAATAAAATAAAAATAAAAATCTATGAATGAAAATAGACAACTAATCCATAAAATGTAGGAACCATCAAAATGATCGAATATTACAACCCCAAAAAAATATGTTCATTCAAATCATCCAAAAACCAAATAAGAACATCCAACCAAATATCCAAATAGTATATACTAATCAAATTACTATGGCTACAAAGGAGAAGGGCACCCCCAACTAAAATCTTGTCGTGACCTCACTGTATAATCATTAAAATATAAAAAAATAATAAAAGGGTTCTCCCTATAACCGCATCAAGCATTGTCGTCGCTCTCAGTCTCGGCATCATCCTATCATCCTCAGAGTTAGACCATGCTTCTAGAACCTCATCATCATTCTCATCCCTAGGAGAAGGAAGTCTCTCTTTGGGTTTTAGGACCTTTCATAGGCCTTTCAGCCCCTTCACATCTTAGTAAAAAAATTATCTCTCTTTTTCTCCCTCTTTTTATGAGAATCCCTAAGCTCTATATATGAATTTTGTAAATAAGAATAGGCTCTCTCAAGTCTTTAAATAGTGGCCCCTACTTTTTCTGGTCCTCCAGATATTTATCATAGTCGGACTGAGCAACATAAAAGTGACGGGTGGTGGAAGGATCTCCCAACTTGTGAGGTATCTTTGACACAATATCCCTGATTGTCCTTATCTCAATTGAGATTTTATCAAGAGGCCCTACCGTGGATGGACTGTATGAATCTATATCATACTCAACTGACCTCCCCAAGTCAACCTTCCTCTTCTTGTTCTTTCTAAGAGATTTCTCTCCTCGAATCTTCAATGGGTAAATGGGAGTCTTGGGAGAGATCCAGCTATCCTCGGGGTACTCAATAAACCTAACTCTCCAATATAACTCTTTGATTAAGGATGGGAATATGAGCATGAGACTATCTTTACTTTTCTAGTGCTAAATCTTGATGACCACTCACTGGCCAACATTCACAGAAATATTATCCAAGATTTAGGCCACCATCTGAGCATGAATGGTTGCGACATTGGTTAGTTTGGTAGTGGGAGAGACCCTTCTATAAATAATAGTCATCTAGATCCTAGGTTCAATAATGAAGTCACTCATCGATATCCTATTCTTTGTGGTGCCCCATGGGACCTCCCTCCCAAGGCATAGATGCTCAACCAACCATATTACAGGGTCACAATCTTTGGCCTCATATTACCTCATGTCTATATTTTCCAACCCATAAACTCCATTGATTTGCTCATCCCCAAAATGAACTTCTTTTCCCTTGATTCTTATTACTGGGTAGAGAGATCTACCACGCTGAGATTTGTATAGAATTCCCTCACCAAGTGCTCGTTTGCTCGGCATGGTTCTGGGGTAAAACATATCTATATCCTAGCTACTAGTCTCCCATGGAAAGTTGGGAGATTTTTAGGTATATTTTCCAACTCGATACCTCTCTCAGGCTACATTTTTTTCCTCATGAGATATTCATAATATTTTAACCTCACTTTTTAGGGCCATGAAGTAGTTTGTGTAATATTCTGCCATTGATTACCTGGAATCCACACAACGGGCATCAGTCATCAAGGTTAATATGAAGAAAATATGTTTTCCAACTTGATTGAGCTAAAGAAAACACTTATAAGGCATGGTTAGACTTAAAATAAGAGGTCTGAGAAATTGACTAGTCTGGCGATTGCTGTCTACATGGATTGCGATTGCAACTCCTGAGAGCCTAGTAAGAACATGTTCTCAGTTATCACGATTGCAATGCTATAATTGCGACTCTGAGCACCGTAATTGCGGTACCTGAGGCATGTGCAAAACTATTCAAACATTAACAAAGGTTCCATTCCCTACTAATTTGTGTTCAATACAAGTTGAAAATAACATGAACATGGAGCACAACACCTAAACATTTGAGACTATCCTTTAATCAGTGAAAATGAACTAAAATGTTTATTTGGGAATTTCATCGAAAACTTGGTGTGCACAAGTAATATATCATAATTTTAAAAGATTTTGGGTACTCAAGACTTCCCCAATTGTGTGCACGCCAATTACAACAACCAAACACACCAACAAGTATGCGTAAACTACGAATTTATCATGCAAATCATAATTGTAGGCCATTCCTAAGACATGAGTTTTAAGACCACATATGAGTACAAAAGAGAGAATTTTAAGCACATACCAGATTAGGGAATGCAGGGAGGATGCAATGTGTAATTGGATGCTATCAACAAGGGCATAATTTGGAGTAATTTGAAAATAATTAGAGAGAGAATGTGGTAGGGGTTTGGTGACTGTTCATGTTTAAAGTAGACACAATAATGATTGCAAATAAGTGATCACAATCGCAAACCCCGTGTTGTCATGATCTCAAAACCCGTACCATCACAATTGCAATAATTGAGAATAGTTTCTGCTCCTCTATTTTCAATTATTCAGCCCTCTACTCAGTACATCATACTTTCCCTTACTCAAAATCATTCAAATGCAACCCCTTAGGTATTTAATTTGCATGGATCAATCTTAATAAACATAAGCTACTCTAAAAATAAAAAATCAAAGAATACGAGCCACTTTCATAGCTTGATGGGTTGCCTCCCATCTAGCGCCTAGTTTAATGTCGTGGCATGATGTTGTTCAATCTTCTAGTTGGATCCTTGAGGGACCCTTTATCCACTATAGGTCCTCTACATCTATGATGGACACCACTTGTAGTTCCATTTATTGTTTCTTGATTTTACATACTCGAAAGGACACTTCATCATTTTAGACTCAAATTATTTCTCCTTGCTCTATATCAACAGTTGATCTCCCGGTCGCTAAAAAAGGTATCCCATGGGTAATGGGTATTTCTTGGTTGATTTCAAAATATAGGACAACAAAGTCTACCGGCTAGATGAAACGATCGACCTTTACCAAGACATCATACATAACCTTAACCTAATTTTTTAATAGAGCGACCCTCTATCAAGAACCTTATTATTGTAGAAGTAGGAGTGCCCAAACCAAGTCGTCGATAGATTTAATATGACATAAAATTGATGCTTGCACAAAATTCACACAAGGCTTTCTTAAATTTGTATGTCCTAATGGTTCAAGGGATTTTGAAGGCTCCCAGATCTTTTTTCTTTTCCGCCATAACACTAGTAATGATAAAACTACAACTATGGGTCACTTAAATAGTCTCACCATCCATAAGGCATTTCTTGGACATAAATGCCTTTGTTATATTAGCATACCCCATAATTTCTTGAATGGTTTCTAACAATGGTATATTAATTGAAAGATTGCTAAGCGTTGCGGGAAACTTCTTGAATTTGACATTCTCCTTTTTTTTTCTTGAGTATTTGAGGGAATGGAAGAGGGATTTTTATTGGATACAAGGGGTCACATTTTGGTTCATCACCCTCAACTACTTTAGGAGTTCCCTCCTCATCAACTATCTCTTCAAGTATCATTGGTTCTTTATCATCCCCTTCTTGAGACTTTGGAGCCTTATCATTTGACTCACCCACATACTTTTTTTTGTGTTGATTTGATCATCAAGAGACTTTTTTTTGACTCAAAACTCTTATGAACTAAGTTCTTTATCACTTGAGGTGTATATTGTTAGGATATGAGTACCATTTTTAGGAATTTCCACCATATCACTTGGGAGGCCACCTTTGGGCTTAACATTAAGTGCAGTTAAGATTTGGCCAATTTGGGTCTCTAATTATTTGATTGAGGCCGAGTGCGATACAACCATTTGGTTTATTTGAGAAAAGTCTCATTTTAATTTTTGGACCATCTTGTCTGTCCCTTCCACTCTTATCAAGATTCTAGCAAACACATCCTCAATTTTGAACTTTTTGGGATCCATGGAATTTGAATCCTTGCTCTTCACTCAATCACGGAAGGAACGTATCTATCATACTCCCTTTTTATCCATCTAATCAAGATATTTCCTTCTTCGATTACAATCGTTCCAACCTTGGTTCCCACCTTGCCTTTGATAGGCTGGGAGTGAACCCTCCGGATAGTTTGCCGAGTATCTAATTTTTTCTAAAAGGGTCTTTGCCCTCATCTTTATCATATCCTTTGTATTCTACGGAATCTACCATTTTTGTGGGTTCACCCATCACATACTTTGTAAGTAGGTCTAATTATGTCATCATTTTTGTTATATTTCCTCCGCCTCTTCTTCTTTCTTTCTTTTCTCTTTATTCACAATCAAGGCAATGGGAGAACCCATGGCTACCTCGGTATCTCGGGTGTGCCACCCCTATTTTACTTTGTGATTTGTTCAAGCAATGTTAACTCCATACCATATGACATCCTCATAAGTGATCCATCGATCACATTGTCCACTACGGTCTTGTTTAGTTGGTCCAACACCCTATAGAATATTTGTTGGAGCATCTTATCTGGTACATAATGGTTAGGACATTGCATAAGATTTTCATTAAATCTCTCCTAAACTTCATATAGAGGCTCTCCACCGAGTTGACAAAAATTTATGATTTCATCCTGCAATTGCAACATCTTTGATGGTGGGAAATAACAATCTAAGAAAGCATCGATAAGATTGACCCACAATATGATAGACCCGATGAAAAGGGACCTCAACCACAACACCGCCTCACTCCTTAGAGATAACGAAAAGACTCGTAACCATATTGATTCTTGTGTGATATGAGCAATGTTGGATGGGGCACACACCTCCATAAATTTTTTCAAGTGTAGATTTGGGTCTTCCTGAGCTTTAACCCAAAGAGACCTTTCATTTGAAGCATGTAGAGCATTACACTGGTGACATAGAATATTCCATTCCCTTTATTCGGTGGGATGTGGGTGGAACTACCATATCCCGTATCATGGAGGTGGTCCTCATCATCAAGGGGACCATCAAAGGTCCCAACATTGTTTCCATGTTCACTCATTATGTCTGTACACTATTAAAATCACCTATAAAAGAAACAAAAACAACAAACAACATAAATAACAATCACTATGGGTGAACTAAAAGTTACTATCAATACCACACAAAAAAAATCTAAGTTTCACTCCCCTGATAACGATGCTATTTTTGATAATGCTCAACTTATGCTATTATTTTGGTGAAAGCTGGTTGTTGTCAATATAATAACCTAACTTGAGTTTGGGTCGAATCCATGAGAAGTGTAACTAGTTTTCAAATACTATGTATGTTGAAAGCTACTAAGTATTAACTTGCACTGTAAACTTAAAGAAAGACATAAATTAAATTGGGGGTATGATTTGAAATGTGTTTGAAATAAAGGTATGTTATGAAATTAAAAAAGAGAAACAATTCTTAACTATAATTCAATAAGAGAAAAGTCTTGGGGTTATACTTGTCCAAAGGGTCATACATGCATAGTGATTGAGGGTTAGTCTTTTTCTTAGTCGCAGATGTGGGTAGGATATATTTTAAATCTTATTTGAGTCTTTCCACAATGTACCAAGATACACCCATGGATTGTTTGAATACCTCATGAGTGTGCCAATTTCACCAATCCAAAACCTCAACAAAACATCCCTATTTCTAGGATGATGCCAATCAATATATCTACACATATAATATCCTTATTTCTAAGATAATGTTAAGGATATAACTAGTATCAAATAGTTGCTCACTACTACTCATCACCCATATCCCTTTTTTAAGGATAAATCCAAGTGAAATTGGGGTTTTCACCCATAACTTTTAATTAAATCAAGACTAGTAAAAAAACCCATATCAAAAATTAATAGTTAGGACTAATAATTAACTCCCATACACTTTAACACCCTAATCAAGCATAACCCCAAGATAAATATTTAGGTACTCATGAGAATTGACTAAGGAATTATATCCAAATTAGCACCTAATGTTTCCATTGATAATAAAACAAGAATATTTCCAAATCTTTAATCTTATTTCACGACTAAAATATCTTGCACAATTATGCAACAACTGCCTTTCCTAAAGTTAGGGTTTTTTTCAATACAAAAATTAAATTCTATCTCAAATATGCGTCAAGGGTGTAAGGGTATTGCACTTTTGAGGATTGGAACCAACTGTGTGAATTTACCAATTTTCCCCTGGAAGACTTCTACGCCTTTGCGATCTCCATTAGTTGATTGCAATCACAACTCTTATGATTGTAGTGAAGCTATCGCGATTGCATAGCTTTACCTGGTCTTAACTAGTAGTGATTGTGACCCTAAGACCGCAATTACAGTAACTGAGGGTTGATCCTTACTCTGGATTTTCCATCTTTTGCACTAGCTTTGTATTTTTTGTTCTTTTTTTTATCTTACTTAACTTTTTTTTCTTTCAATTACTTGTAAAACCTACAATCCATGGGAATTAGTGCATTCAAATGGAAAATTCATCTTGTTTACACAATTTAACCATAGTAGTGCACAATTTAGATATCAATGAGTGGTAAATTTACCTCTCATTAGATTCAGGAACTAACCATACACCTACTCCTCATACACAATGACTAGTAATCATGGGGCAACTCATGAGTCAGACTGAAGTGGTGAGCTCCCATACTTTGGAAGACCCCATTTCATGTTGTGGATATACTTATTTTTGGTATTTTTTTGGAATTATTCTTGTCTAGGGTTGGGGGCATGTACCGACCAGACTATCTTTGGTTTTGTTAGAGGCTTTGTTAGACATTACTTTAGGCTTGGGTATTATGGTTGTTTATTAGTATTGGTTATTAATTGGTCGTTGTTGGAAATTAATCTATCATAAACTCATTGATTTTCCTTATCTTATCATTCTTAATGTTATGATTCCAATGTTATATTATATTATATTCTAGTCGCATTAACTAAAGGGGTGGTCTCCGATCCTTGGTGGACTTGAGATGCCCATCATGGCCAGGCCCTAGATGGGGTTGTGATAAAGTTAGTATTAGAGCGTAGGTTCATAGTCAATTGTGTGTCCACATAGTCATGTCAAGTAGAGTCTATTTGATGGGTGTGAAATGTACCACACTTATAAGGGAGAGGCTACGAGGCATTTAGGAATATTTCCCCTTCTTCTTGTCTTATTTTTTGAGCTATAGAGTCTAAAGTCTTGGATTTCTATAACTCTAATTTATTTGCCTTAGATATCATTCCTCATAAATGATCTAAATCTCATGAAAACTCATCTGTCCCACCTAAGGAAAATATGGACGAATCTCATCCAACTTCTAAGGTACAGACTCAGTCAAGGGTCGTTGCTTCTGATTGCCCTCGTGGAGTTCAACCTATATCCAATGATCCTCCTTCATATGGTGTCATTCGTACTTAGTCACCTTAGGGAGACATTACTAATGCTGAGTGCCGCTAATATATTCATCTGTTGACCTAGTTGGTGACATCTCAGTCACATCAAATGGGTTCTACTGGTATTGCTGGGTGTTCATCTGAGGCTACTAGAGTTGGTCAGTATATGAGGTTGAGCTCTCCAACTCTTACTGGTACTAAGGTTAAGGAGGAACCTCAAATTGTTATAAATAAAATGGAGAATATTTTCTGGGTTATACATACTTTTGATGTAGAGGGTATGGAATTCGCTGCCTATTAGTTAAAGGATATAGCATATCAATGATGAGAAGAGTGGTATTTGTCTAGGGATGATGATGTAGAGGTATCATTGTGGGATGACTTTTCCAATGCCTTTTTAGATCACTTCTTTCCTTAGGAGTTAAGAAAGGTAAAAGTTGAGAAGTTTGTTAATTTAAAGCAAGGTAGAATGACAGTGAAGGAATATACCTTGAAATTCCACTAGTATTCATGCTATGCTCCTGAGCTAGTGTCCAGTATGAGGGATAGAATGAGGAAATTTACTTTTAATTTGTCTCGTGAGTTGATTCTGGAGAGCAAGCCTGCCTTGTTGAATAAGGATATGGATATCTCTCGACTGATGGTGTATATGTAATAGGTTGAAGAGGAAAAGAAAAATAAAGTAGAGGTGGGGGAGAGGTAGAGTTAGAAATTTTGGTAATTGAATTATGGTAGTCAGCAGCAAAGTGGTAAGTTAGAGGGAAATGGTCTAATAAGAAGTGGGGAAACTGTGGTTCCTATTCTATAGCTAGTGCACATTTTCCAAAGCCATTTGGAGATCATTGTTCTTAGAGTAGTGTTGGTTTTAGGGCCCAAGGTGCCCAATCTCAGGCCAATGGGGCCAGTCATCTCTATCATATCCTCTTTACAGACTTTGTGGTCGGTTGCATCATGGTTTTTATACTGAGAGAAGGAATCAATGTTTCAATTTTAGCTAACTGAGACATATGCTGAGGATTAGCCTAGGGGTAGGGTCGCTACCAAGGATAATAAGGTTTTTGTTGCCACATCATCAGCTCCTACACTAAGGATGCCACATCTAGTATCGACACTTATCAGAATCTCCTGTACGCTCTTACCACCGGTTAAGAGTTTGATGCATCTCCTGATGTCATCATTGGTATGTTAAAACTCTTCTTACGTGATGTGTACTGTTTACTTGATCTGGGGTCTAGCTTTTTTTATGTGACCCCATTTGTGGATGTGTATTTTAGTTTTGGTTCTAAGTGTATTTTAGACTCTTTTTATATTTCTATCCCTGTGGTTGACTTGATAGTTGCTAAAAGGATCTATAGGGGTTTTGTGGTATCTGTTGGTGGTTGGGAAACTTTGGTGGATTTGATTAAGTTAGATATGTTAGATTTTGATGTCATCTTAGGGATGGGTTGCTCCATTCGTACTATAACTGTTTAGACTGTTTGATGATGAGTACTGATTTTACCACTCATTCTCACAAAACATTTATGCACATTAACTTGTTTTGAATGAATGAATGAGACATATTGGTGATAAAATATGCTAATATCCACCCTTTGTAGGCATAGAGTTGAGGAGATCAAAAGATATGGATTGGAGCTAAAAATGATCAAAAGGGGGCAAGAAAATTACAACTGAAGACTTGGAGCAGAAAAGCCTCAGGTACCACGGTCGCGGTCTGTTGACCGCTATCGCGACAGTCAAGAAAAAGTCATTCAACGGCGATCGCAGAAGTTACCTATGGTTGCGTAACCGCGGTTGCAGCCAGACCCGCGTGATTGTGCCTTAGCGGAAAAAATCAGCCTAAGGGCAAAATTGGAAATGCACGTGGATGATTCCAATTTTGACAAAAAGACTCAAACCCTAGCTTCATGTATCATATTCCAACTTACCTAATTTTAAGGTTTAGATCTTGAGTTCATAGCCTCCATTTTTGGAGAAGAAAACATTGTAAAATTTTTGGGTGAAGAATACATTGGAGACTTTCTAAGTGTAAGATTAGCTCACTTCCATTGTTGATATTTGGGAGTGCAAAGTTTAAAGAAACATTCACTTAAGCTTCAATAAATCACTTCAATGGAGATTATGAGTATATCTATTCTTATTTATCTTATGTGTAGCTAGATCTCCCTCTTGGGGTTATGTGTGAATAGAGATCAAAGTGTGTGTGGGTTGTTATTGATTAGCTTCTACTTAGTAGTTCATGTTTATGGATTTTATCATTGCTATGCTAACTTGGTTGGGGTTTGATGGGTGAAAGCCCTAAATAACCATATGGGTATGATGAGTGAAAGCTCCATGCTCTAGAAAACCCAACCTATCTTCGAAAGAAGGGTTTTGGGTTGAAGTTTAGGAATCAATATCATCCTTGAAAGAGGGATATGGAAACCAAAGCAATGATAGACAATTGTGTGTGTAGTTTGCTAAATTTTCACTATCTTAGACTTAAGGGTGAATATGAGGTTGACTATACCATGGGTATCATCCTAGAAATAGAGATGCCTAAATTAAGGTTATGGTTACCAATTGTTGAACACACCTATTAGGTATTCGAAAGAATCAATGGGTGAGAGTTTGGTATTTTATTGAAAGACTAACATCAAAATCTATAACCAAACCTACCTATATTTGACATACTATGTTGATGTTGATTGCTAACACCCACATATCACTCCCTTAGTAGTGCATAATCCCAAGATCCGTGCATACCTGTTAAACTCTAATTATTTGTAGCCCTAAATTTATACTAGAAAAACTCAAAAAGAAATATTAGTGTAGATACCTATCTCCCCCATTTTTACCTTCTTGTAACATTGGTTTGGATTTAACTTGTATCTATTATTTCAAAGTAACTTGATTGCCACTCACATTATTCCTCATGGATTCGATCGTGAATTCAAAGTTTGGTAAATATATTGAGGACGACTGCCTTGAACTTTAATTGACGTGTAAGTTGAGCGTTATCAAAAAATGGCACCGTTGTTTGGGAAAAATTTGGCGTATTAAGTTAGTTTGAAATTTTTGTTACTTGCTTGAATTCAAGCTTGTATATATTTGTTTATGATTTTTCTTTGTAGGTAGATTTTATTTTATTTTTACTTTTCTCTATGGTATCTCCTAACAAATGTGATATTGGTACTTGGGAATCCTATCTTGATGACCCATGTCCAATCTATGATGGAACACATTTTAGGAGAGATTATAACTATACTCCCTGGAAAGAGATGGACCCACCATCTAAATCCTATAGGGAGTATAGGTGCTCGTTATATAGTGGTCGAGATGGGCATTGGGATGATTGTCCAAATACCCCCTTCCCCTATTATACTAACCAAATTGCTAGTTCATCTTATAAGACTGATAGGTCTAATGATGAGAAGAAGGAGGAGCAATAAATCAGACGTTTTGGTCTTGGAGCAATGCTTCAAACCATTTTGGATAGGGTAACTATAGCTGGGGAGAATACTCAAAACTTGTATCAACCCTATGGGGTGTTCGAAAGGGAAAATGTCAAGGCAAAGGAATTGGGCAAGGATATAATTTTTGCAAACCTTACAACCACGCCCATTTCCCAAGAAGAGGTTTATCGAGAAGATAAACCAAGCTATGATGATGGGATTGGTATCAAAGACTCCTCGCTGACTTCCAAACCATCCAAATCATATGAGGAGGAAGAATACCTAATAAAAGAAATGATACAAGAGTCAAAAGAAGAATCCATGCAAATCTCTTATGATGACTATAGCTCATTTCGGGGTAAAAATGCTTTGTAGGAGGCTAACCCAAAATTAGGGGCTGGACCTCGTTCAAACAACTTTTCAACATATTACTTAGAGGATGTGATGAGGATCTATCCTTCTGATCTAATGGTGAATGTCGGGGAGACAGAGTCTGACTTGTATAATTTGGAGTTTGACATTTCGAAGGAGCACATGGAACCCCATCCATTAATGGACAAGATGCTCAACTTCCAAAGTACAAGGAATGTCCTATTGATGTGCACACTTTTACCCAAGGAGACAAATCAAAAGTTCGACGTAAAGTTGAGTAAAAGGTTAAAATCTTCAAAATGGTGAGATCAAAGCTTGTTTTCCATTTCATCACCTCTTTCAAGCCTCATCTTAGAAGATTTGAATCTTCTTTCCCTATGACGCTCATTGCATATTGAAAGAAAGCTAGGATGGAGATTCAAATCTTCTAAGTGGAAGCACAAAAAGAGTGATGAGTTCATCTTGCTATGATGTTAAACTAAGCGCTTGATGGGAGACACCCCATCATGCCACGAAAAGTGGCACATATCCTTTTTAATTCATGCATGGTAGATTATATTGTTTTGTTTTTTCATGCATGTATAATCCATGGAATGTTGGTGCAAAAAAGAATATTGATTGAATTTAAAAATGGAACATGTGAAATTGCCAAGTTGAACTAAACAAGAAATGTAGGAAACCTGGTTATTTGGTCACAGTTACTGCGACCGCGCCCGTGCCACTATAATAGCGAAGGCCGCATGACCGCGAATGCGTAGCTAGGACAGCGATTGTGGTTAAATAAGTTTAAATGACCATCTGAATGCCCATTTTTCCCATGCTTCTATCTTAATTTCTCTCAAAATTCTCTCCAATTTTTGGCATTGCATTGCCTACCCAAGTGTCAGTTCATTCCATTCGCATCATAAAACTTGGTATATTGTCTCTTTTTCGTTGTTCTTAATGTATTTACATGCTTTGAACTAATAGTTTAGAGAAAGGCATGCAATATCTTTTTCAATACTAAATACATACAAAAACAACAACATACCCAGTGTATTCCTACTTAGTGGGGTCTGGGGAGGGTAGAGTGTACGCAGACCACACCTAGATTAATGATGAAGTCTTAAGTACCTAGATTTAAACCTTAAATGGTTGAAAGGAATGTGTACACCATGTGTTTGATTCAATGCCCCTATGGATTCACATTAAATATTTCAAGGTTGGGGTTATAATTATGAAGTCTAGGCTTGAGTTATTTAATCATAATGTTTAGATGCCTAGTTGAACACAAAATTGGGGTTAAAATTGTGGTTTTGGTGAAAACTGCAGAACTATCGACTATGCTCTCAGGTACCGCAATTGGGGTCACTGACCTGCGATCTCCATACCTGAAGATAGTGTCTGTAGAAGTAATTTTTTTTTGCACAGTTGTTTCCTCTCCTAGAACCTTCTAACGCACTACTACGTGAGCCTATTTGGGTAATCTAGCATGTTTTTGAGTGTGATAGTAATAATGATGGTATACAATGTCTTATTTACAGGTACTAAGCCACCTTAAGGATGGAATAAATTGAAAACAACAGATTCATGACCCCACAATGCCAGAACTGCTATAATGCAGACCTGCACAAAAAGTTACTCCCTGAAAGGGGTATCAACTTAGATAAAGTGAAAAAAAAACTCCCAAGTTTTCATGCCAGACTTAATCAGACCGGGTGGATGTGCTTTTCCCTGGACCCCTATGTTACTAATGAGTATTGGGTATGTGAATTCTACGCTAACCTAAGGTTAGTCTCTTTCACAAACCCAGTAATGACTATTAGGGAGAGGCAAGTGAACTTTGGGAAAGAGCAGATCAATGAGGTATATGGGCTCCCGAATGCTGATATGGAGCAGTTTCATGCAAAAGCATATGTACCAAGGACTTGGATGGCGGACATCTTATGTTCTGGCAAAGAGGTTCTTTAGGACACCACTAAGAGATACATTCTGATGAATGATTTCACAGCTAAGTCTAGGCTTTGGATGAATATTGTCTGTAGCCGAGTATCGCCGTGAACTCATATGACCATTATCACAAACATGTGAGCTCGGATGGTGGCCTTTCTTATCTTGGGCATCGCCCTGTATGTGGGCAAGATTGTTCATTCAAAATGAAGGTACTTCAAAAATCATGGAGGTATACATCTTCTACTCCCTTCTATTAAACAGAGCTATGCAGGAGAGCACAGGTGGAGGAGTATGCTATAGATACATAGGTGTACCTAGGACCCCGCATCTTCCTACTCAAATTTAGAGGTGAGGGTTTCCTAGGTCAAAGAAAAAAGAGGAAAATAGACTAGAGCAAATCATCCTAAGAGGACACAGACTCTTGTAGACCCTTATCAGCCACCGCCTTCGATGATATCTCTGGTTAGATGCTAGTGGTGAGAGAACTAATGTCCAGACTGCCTTAAGGACCAGGAGAGTCCTCCACCACTCGCCACTCGTACGTATCTCAGTTTGACTATGAGAAATACAAGGAGGATTAGAAGAAGCAGGGAGCCACAGTTACCCATTTGGAGAGAGCTTACTCAGCCCTAGCCACATCACATAGGGTCCTCAAGTATTCACAAGAAAAAATAGTAAAGAGAGAGAAAAAGTGAGATGAATTCTTCAAGAAGCTGTGGAAGGGGGTGAAGGGCATCTTCAAAGTTCTCAAACCTAACTAGCCGGTACCTTCACTAAGATTGGATAGTGATGATGAGGCCCCTGATAAGTGGTCAACTGATAATGCTGGTGGTGATGATGCCAAGTGTAATACCCCGCATGTTTCTAATCTAGGAGACGAACTATTTTTCCTACATATGAAATCTCCTATCCTGTGAGTAGCATCTTAGTGCATGACTTACAATGAATATCCTAGCGATAGGATAGCTTGCGATATCTTAAGCATGCTCATACGAGTCGCTTAGAGTGATGCAAGCTAAGAGTTTTTGAATCCATCAAGTCTTAGTGTTTGATTTTTCAAGGGTCATCTTTGAAAAAGAATAACGTGATTGATATGTGATATTTTGGAAGATTTAACCCTCCAATTTGTATATAATCGAATTAGCTTTCCAACAATACTAATTTCATCAAAATCCAACACCCGAGCAAGGAGTTATGGCCTTTCAAAGTAGAATGCGTCGCCTAACCAATCACACATGGCCACTGGAAAGCATAGGCGATATCATATGCAACGCCTATGTAAATATAGGCGATGTCATATGTGGCGCCTTTGTAAATATAGGTGATATCATATGCAGCGCCTATGTAAATATAGGCGATATCATATGCGGCGCTGATAATGCCCAAACTACAGCTCTCGTAAGAGTGTAAGCGGTCGCTGTCAAATATAGAACCCAACTGGGTTGGGTGTCGAATCCCACAGGGAATACTTGGTCACTAAGTGTGCAATTGTTAGCAGACTGTTGGTCGAAAATTCTACAGAAAGGGGGGATGGTTTAGGCGTGAATTAAAAGTATCAAAATAGTAAAGTAAAAGCGGAATGCTTTGTTTAGTAAGATTTAATCAATGAGAATTATAAGTTAGGGTTATGTCCACCTTATGAGTTCTACGTATCTATTAACTATGAGTAATGCGGAATTCAAACATGCATGCACTTATAGAGATTCGTATTCTAATGGTAAATCCTAGTGTTTCTCAACCATCAAGGATTATTTCACTTTAACTCTCTCGAGCTTAAAGCGTGTAACTAACAGTACAAACTCTCCAAGAAGTTAATCTAGTTACGACACTAACGTGTAAATAGGGGTTGGTAGCCCTATTTCCTTGTCACACTCTCTTTTCCAAACATGTAACTTTTGTCTCGAACAATTTAATGCTATAATGGCGTATTCTATATGTTTGCAACCACAAGAATGTAATTAAGATGAAGAGAGTAATGATATAAGTAGCATACGTATCAAGAATTCACAAACTCATAGTAATAGATAGTATATCAAAAGGGTTCCATAAACCTAACAAAGAAGTTTAGCTACTCATGATTACAACGAAGATCACAATAGACATCATCATCATACCAAAGCTCGAATAATCTCACGGTGGGGATGAGATTGGCGTCAAAAAGGATTGACGATTTTGCTCCCCTCGTTGCTCACGTGTTTACCGTTTTCCCCTGTCTTAAAACTTACAGATTCTGTAACGTGAATTATGAATAAAACATAACATGCTGAAAAATTCAGCAATAGGGTTTTTATAAGGTCTTTGTCTACTAAATTACTGCTGCATCCCTAAGTATTTAAAAATACTGATTTTTCCGGGGACAAGTTTTCCATGCGTCACGTTCAGTCCATAAGCTTCCAAAAGCTGTCTTCCCTTTTATGCGAAGTTTTTCTTTGCTGCCCAAAGGTCCACAAAGTGCTGAAATCTTCATCATTAATACCTGAAAACATGCTAATCACGTTGGTTAGCTCACTTACAGGAAAATGGACTAAAAATGCAGGAATTATATATTTTGTCCTTAAAACTTAGCTAAAATATGGGTAAATTATGGTGCTTTAGGCGTGTAAATACGCCTATCATCAACACCCCACACTTAAAGCTTTGTTCGTCCTCGTACAAAATATTACTTCCATGCAATCATCTACTTAGAATATCACAGCAACAACATAAAATGTTCAACAAGACAGGCACGACAATTATTAAGAAAGAGTAGTTTTCTTGTTCACTACTAGAAACAATTCAACCTCCAACATAGACTTGTGATGAGGGTTAATTCGTATCCACAAGTTAAGTCACAAAGAATCATATAACACTACCCAACAATCATCAACCATGTGTGTCTCACACAAGATATCACCCATAATCACTCATAAGTTTTGCATTTTTCGAAACATGGGTACAAGATTCTCCTTGCTCTCACTCTCATAAAGAATTCTTATGTTGCAATTGATGACCATAGGATTTACCTTAGTGTAATGCTCTACTAATATCAGAATTCTAAGCTTAGGATCAAGTAGGTCTTTACAGGTTGTAATGTAGGCTAAGGGACAGGTAGGACTATTTTGGCCAGAAATAGTGACTATGTTCCCTAAGCGCTTTTAATACACTACATTATGCCATTAACACTCTCTTTTAAACAACCCTTCTACCTTTCTTTTCATCTAACAACCCTTTTCACCTATTTTGTTATTCAATTATAAACACAAAGATGAGAATATACAACTTATTTTCTTTTTATTTTTCTATTTCTGTTTTTTTTTCTTTTTTTTCTTTTTATAAAACACCTCTATGATAGCCACTCCTTTTCACAACAATTTCAAGTACCAATACACTCTGAGGCATCACTCTCCTAATTTTCTCTTATTTTGTCACATGACTCTACAATTTAAAGCGCTTAGGAATTTGGATCAAATTATGGTCGTAAAAAATGGATTAGGCTACATATGAGGCTGTCAAAGAAAATAGCTAAAGGCTCAAAGGGGGTTAACTAGGATAATGTCCACGGGTAGGTAAAAAGAAGGTAAACAATCACAGGCTGCCAAAGAAATGCCTAAATCATCTCCTAAACTCACACTCTTTATTTCGCTTTACACACACACCAGGCAAGTTCTAGCATCAGTCACAACACAGAATATACTATAACCTCACACACACAAGGCACATGGTCAACTTTATTGGGAGCAGTATAGACTCTTGACCCAACAGATGAATGAATTAAACCACACATTTATCACACAGTGAGTCACACTTAGAGCCTAAACGTCTTAATAGTAATGATTTTGGCACAAACTCTTGTCATAATACCATGCCGCCTATCAGAACAATTTCATGCAAAATCTAATAAAAATCTAAAATTAAACTAACTAATTACGACTAATTAAAACAAATAAGAACTGGAATAGATGTAAATGCAGACAAAGAAGTGTAGCATACAAATACCAGCACCCCACACTTAGACGGGACATACTGCCCTCAGTGGAAAATAAATAAGAAAAATCTGATTAGTCGGACTCCTCCTCTATGTCTGGGGTCATACCCCCTGCATCAGAATCATCATTAGAGTTATCGTCATCAGAGTTCTCCTCTACGTCTGAGTCTGGCATTCGACGATCGTCATCGGTTGGCACGTCATCATCAAGAGGTTCCTCGAAATATACACCTACTCCGCACATAGCCCTCGCATGCTCATTCATTGGGTAGTCATAATCCAACTGTTGGAGCTCTGCAGCAGTTGGAACACGACCCCCGCTCATCATGGTGAACCTTGTCATGCCATATAAATGGCGGAAGAAGCTTTCGTCGCGAGCATGTCTTTCTGCAGTGGTCAGGTTGACGCTATGCATATATTCAGCATCTTTCACCTTTGTGAGGTCTACTTCCTTTGGGTTGTGTGGAAGCTTATGATCTGCAGGTTCCTCTTCAATGTCCTCCTTCCTTAATATCGCAGTCAACAGATTGCCAAAGCTGAAGTGGGACCTCTAGTGCAGCCTAGCCTTACGCATTGAAGATCGAATAATCACCCCAATGTTGATGGGGATGTTCATCATCAAAGAATACACCAAGCACACTCTATCACGTGTGATCTTTGTGTACTGTGTTCCTAGAATCAAGCAAGAGTTGACTATCCGCAACCATATCTGAGCTTCTCTGTTCAAAGAAGTATATGGGAAGGTATTGTACCGACCGGTATCCTTGTGACGACTCCAACATGCCATTGATCTTGTTCCGCACAGTGTGTGTCTGATTGCCCTGTACGGAGGTCTGTTATAAAGATCCTTGAGCGATGATGGATCCACAGATGGAAGACCCAGAAAAGAGTTGAAGAACTCCGCATTCAGTTGCAAGACTTGGCCCCAAATCTTTACTTCACTTCCTGTAGTCTTTGGGGACCAATTGGCATAGAATTCTCGCGTTAGATCAAGACTGCACTCTCCCATATCTTGGAAAATGAAATCAAGATATAGCGCCATTATTTTAGCCAAAATGCGAGGTTCTCTCTTTGCTAGGCTCTCTTTTTGTATTAACTCCACGTGAACATATTTTTTCACTTTGTTGTTCTTGTACCACTCCTTTTCTTCCTCCTCTAGGACCCATTTTATCCCAAACATGCGGCGAGGTATTTGCAGCGAGGAGGATTCAGCTTGCTCTTTTCTTCCCCTTTTCTGACCTTTCGGTGAGGTGGACGCTGTTTCTTTTCCTGGTCGACCTTTTGGTGCCATTTTACCTGAGATTAAAATAAAGTCATGTTAGCTTATCTCGAAAGATTTGATCGACAAACCAAACAATAATGGCACCACCCCGCACTTAATTTGTTGGCACCAACTAATTAAGTGGATGATATCGATTACTCAGACTTCATCGACATACATGTAGGCGATATGTTCCAACAATATGTTCAGCACAGTCATACTTTCATGGAACCTTAACTATCCTTTTCAGCTCTATGTCATGTAATCTTGACCATACTTTATGGTTTGTATTAATGCACTTTTTGAACAAGACTACTACATAGAGATCGAATCAAGTTATGGCATAGAAATAATCACAACATCTCATGCTTGTGTTCAGTCATGATCTTTATCTCGATGAACGAGTCATTCAAACAGTCCAACCTTCGACTTACACGATTATGTGATTAGCTTTACCATTTCAATTTCACAAAAAGATGACAGTGTATAACAACCAAAATACAAATCGGAACAAAGTTTAGAACACCCATACGTATTCTTTCATTCAACTAGATGTATCAATACAAACCAACTACATTCAAATCACCAACACTACTTCAAGATTTAACAAATCATTATAGGTGTAGTATTGTAATAACTACGGAATATAAAAGAAGTACTTACTTGGTGACGGCCTTGGAAGATGATCTTGCAAGGTTAGAAGAGCAAAAAGAAAAATTTGGAGAGATTTGGAGAGTAAAGGCGGCGCCTAGGTTGAGCAAATAAGTGTGTTTTGTTCTAATGTTGAAGTTTTATTTATAGGACAAGGCTTGGGTCGGGTTTGACCCATTTAAAATCGGATTAGGAGACCAAAAAGTAAGCATAGGCGGCGCCTAATGCTTTGCCTATGCTTAGCATAGGCGGCGCCTTTTGCAAAGCCTAGTTGAGCATAGGCGGCGCCTATGCTATGGCATTGTAGATTCAGAGAGCAAAGGCAATGGCATAGGCGGCACCTATGCTATGGCATTGTTGGGCATAGGCAACACCTATGCTATGGCATTGTAGATTCAGAGAGCTTAGGCCATAGCATAGGCCTTGCCTTGTTCGTTGCCTAGATTTGCATAAGCAATGCCTAACAAATAGCCTTTGTTTCTTCATTCCAAACTTACCACCTTCAGCATGACACAATTCCAAATTAAAATTTGGGCTAAATCTCCTCCTTTATACGTCTTACACCTACATTTACTCAAAAACAACAAAAACAATTAGAACGATGGGTTGCCTCCCACCAAGCGACTTAGTTTTGGCCATGGCTCGACTCTTCTTTTTGGATTTTTATTTAACAAAAACAAACTCTTAGTAAAAAAAATGATTAAAAATGATGGGTTGCCTCCCATCTAGCGCTTGATTTATTATCGCGGCATGACATAGTTATCTCAATTACTTAGACTTCGTCGAGATAGATGGTGTCCATGCATTTTATCGAGTCAAGAGGACTGATATATGGCTTCACTCGTTGGCAATTCACTTTAAAGACACCACCATCAATGCCTTCTAACTCTACTACTCCAGACGAGTATACTTGGCTAATTCTGAACGGACCAGACCATTTAGACTTTAACTTACCTGGAAATAGCTTTAGTCTGGAGTTGAAAAGAAGTACCCTATCACCCTTCTGAAAGTTTCGTTGGATAATCCACCGATCATTGTACTTTTTCATCCGTTCTTTGTAGAGGTCTGCCCTTTCATACGCATGTAGACAGAATTCATCCATCTCATTCAGCTGCTCCAATCTCAGATTAATTGCTTCATCCCAAGTCAGGTTAAGCCTCTTCAATGCCCACAAGGCTTTATGCTCGAGCTCAATCGGCAAGTGACAAGTCTTCCCATAAACTAATTGGTACGGGGACATGCCAATTGGTGTCTTGAATGCAGTTCTATAAGCCCATAATGCATCGTCCAGCTTTCGAGACCAATCCTTCCTACTAGCATTTACAGTCTTAGCAAGGATCAGCTTGATCTCCTGATTAGAAACCTCTACCTGCCCACTAGTTTATGGGTGGTAAGGTGTAGCTACCTTGTGTTGCTTGACCCCATATTTCACCAACACAGCTCTAAACAACTTGTTGCAAAAGTGTGATCCTCCATCGCTTATGATAGTATGTGGTACCCCATAACGAGAGAAGATAGTTCTCTTTAAAAATGCTGCAACACGCTTTCCTTCATTATTGGCCAGCGCTACTGCTTCGACCCATTTGGATACATAGTCCACAACAACTAGGATATATTTCATCCCAAACAAACTTACGAATGGGCCCATGAAATCAATACCCCATACATCAAATAGCTCCACTTCAAGAATTTTAGACATGGGCATCTCATGGTGCTTCGAGATAGAGCCTTGCCTCTGACACTGATCACATCTTCTCACAAAATCGTAAGCATCCTTGAATAATGAAGGCCAATAATAGCCGCTTTGCAATACCTTCTTGGCTGTTCGATCACCTGCATGGTGACCTCCAACTTGGGAAGCATAACTTGTTTCCAAGATGCTAGGCACCTCCACATCAGAGATGCATCGCCTAATAACACCATCAGCACATCATCGAAAAAGATACGGTTCATCCCAGAAGTAGTGTTTCACATTATGCATGAACTTTCTCTTTTGATGAAAGGAGAGATTCTCAGGCATCACTTTACTTACAATGTAGTTCGCAAAGTCTGCATACCACGGTAAGTCTTCCACCATAGAGGCTAGGATCTCTTCGTCGGGAAATGCATCATCAATCTCAAGGTCAGGTTGCGCTATGTGCGCACTCTTAAGTCTAGATAGATGATCAGCTACTTGGTTTCCGCAACCTTTTCTATCCTTTACCTCGGAATCAAATTGTTGAAGCAATAACACCCACCGAATTAACCTTGGCTTAGCATCCTTCTTTGCCATTAGATATCTCAGAGCCGCATGATCTGTATGAACCACCACTTTGGTTCCCAACAAGTAAGTATGGAACTTTTCAAAAGCATAAACAACTGCTAGAAGCTCTTGTTCCGTGACGGTATAGTTTTTCTGGGATCTATTCAAGGCCTTGCTCGCATAGTATATTAGATGAAATAGCCTTTCTCTTTTTTGACCAAGTACAGCACCCAAAGCTACCCCACTTGCATCACACATCACTTCAAATGGTAGAGACCAATTGGGTGCTACAATAATAGGAGCTTCAACTAGCTTCCCTTTGAGGCATTCAAATGCCTTCAAGAAATCTTCACTGAAGTCGAACTTCGCATCCTTCTCCAAGAGTTTGCATAACGGACTAAAAATCTTGGAGAAGTCTTTGATAAACCTTCGATAAAAACCTGCATGACCGAGGAAACTACGAACTCCCTTTACAGAAATTGGAGGTGGTAGTTTCTTGATAACTTCAATTTTGGCTCGATCAACTTCAATTCCTCTTTCAGAGACTTTGTGCCCAAGAACAATGCCTTCCTTAACCATAAAATGGCACTTCTCCCAGTTTAGCACCAAGTTGAACTCAATACATCTCTGTAACGCCATACTCAGATTCACCAAGCACGATTTAAACAATTCACCCACGATTGAAAAATCGTCCATGAACACCTCCAAGGTGTCTTCAACCATATCAGAAAAAATGGACATCATACAATGCTGAAAAGTGGCAGTTGCGTTACATAACCCAAATGGCATACGTTTGAAAGCAAACGTACCATATGGGCATGTAAAAGTGGTCTTCTCTTGATCCTCAAGAGCAATACAAATCTGATTATAACCGGAATAACCATCTAAGAAACAAAACCATCCCTTCCCTGCTAATCGATCAAGCATTTGGTCCATGAATGGCATTGGGAAGTGATCCTTAAGCGTTCACGAATTTAGCTTCCGGTAGTCCATACACACTCTCCACCCTGTGACAGGTTTGAGTGGAATCAGCTCATTCTTTTCATTCACAACTACCGTCATGCCCCCTTTCTTGGGCACACACTGTACCAGACTTACCCACTTACTGTCGGAGATTGGATATACTACCCTAGCATCTAACCACTTAATAATATCTTTCTTCACCACCTTCTGCATGGGTGGATTCAAACGTCGTTGATGCTCAATGGTAGGCACACAATTTTCCTCGAGCTGAATCTTGTGCATACATATCCCAGGAGGGATACCAATAATATCAGCAATAGTCCAACCGATGGCTCTTTTGTATCTCCTCAGAATAGAAATAAGAGCCGCAACCTGCTGCTCACCTAAATCAGCCGCAACAATAACCGGAAGTGTATCACCACTTCCCAAAAATGCATATTTCAGGTGACTGGGCAGCTCCTTTAATTCTAGCACTGGTGGTTCTTCAATGGATGGCTTTGCTGGTGGTGAAGGGTGATTTTTAAGATCCAGATCCAGCTTCTTAGGAGCATGAGAATAGGAGCCAATTCCTATTAGAGTACAAATAGTTTCTTCATACTCTTCAGCATCCTCATGCCCAAAATTCATAAGCACAACAGCCAATGGATCAACAATAAGCTGCTTCTCTACAGATAATTCTTTCTCATCATCATAATACACATCAGCTACAGAGAACACATTCATATCTTTGGGCTGCTTCATTGATTTGCATACATCAAAACAGACCACTTCGTCATTCATCCGAAATAAAAGCTCATTAGCTCTTAGATCAATAAGCACATTTCTTGTTGCAAGGAAAGGATGTCCCAAGATTATGGGAACTTCAGAATCCGCCTCGCAATCCAAAATAACAAAGTCTGCAGGAAAGATGAAGGTGGAAACCTTCACCAATACATTATATAAGATACCAGCAGGTCATTTTACCGACCTGTCTGCCATCATGAGCCACATATTGGTTGGTGTAGGATCACCCAACCCCAACTTTCTATAAATAGATAGCGGCATCAAATTGATGCTAGCTCCCAAATCGCACAATGCCTTAGCAAAATCCAAAGATCCAACCGTGCAAGGAATAGTGAAAGCACCAGTATCTGCCTTCTTCTGAACTAGCAATCTTGTAGCGATTGCACTGCAATGATGAATATTATCTGCCAGCTCATAGCTTGCTGCCCGCTTCTTTGTCAAAATGTCCTTCATGAATTTAGCGTATCCGGGCATCTGCTCTAGCGCCTCCACCAAAGGAACATTAATAGTCAGCTGCTTCAACATAGTCATGAATTTACTGAACCTGGTGTCATCGGCTTTCTTCTTCAGTCTCTGAGGAAAAGGTGGTGGTGGAAGGGGAATAGTTTTCTCTGCTACTTCCTTTTTATCTTGCATCCGATTGTCGATATTTTTAGGTTGCAGACGTCTAGGGGTAATGTCAGGAACACTATCTTCATCTTCTACGACATTTTTACATTCTGCATCAATAACATTATCTGCTATATCATCAACTACCTGCTTTCCTTTGGATGGATTTTCCAATGCTTTACCACTCCTGGTAGTAATAGCCATGCATGATCCATCATTCCTTGGGTTTTTCACAGTGTCGCTAGGTAAGGTGCCAGCCTTTCTTTGATTGAATGCCGCTGATAGTTGACTTAATTGTTGCTCCAGCTGTTTTATCGCGGTAGAATGCAAATCAACCAATTGATTTATTGATGACAAATCATTCTTTACCTCAGTAACGCCTATATTTGTTGCCTCCACCCCTTTCAGTAGCTTAGCCATCATATCATCCATGGACATCTTTCCAGAGCCAGACGCCATAGCCTCACGGTTTCCAGGAGGAACATACAAACCACTCCTGTCAGTTTTATTCTTCCAACCACCTTGATCGCGGTCCTTGTATCTAGATTTATCATAATAATTCCAACCTTGGTTTCCTTGGGCATTGCCTCGGAAACCCCCCTAATTATTCAAGTAGTTCGCTTCTTCCTCAGAGTCGGATTCATCTCTTCCTTGTGATACAATGGCCTTAACCTTTTCGGTCTTCCCTGATAATAAGTGCTTGGTAAGAAGATCCATTTGGGTTTTCATGTGAGCCATATCCTGGTCATGTTTCTCTTGTCTTCGTCTCTGCTCTGCAGTCATGCCAATAGATACAGTAGAGCTTGCTACCTCCGAATCCCTGGTATGCCAAGCTCTACTCTGCTTTGTCATACGATCTAGCATATCACTTGCCTCAAGAAAAGTAAGGTCCATGAATGACCCACCTGCTGCATTATCAACCACTGGCTTTGTCACCGAGTTCAAAGACCTATATAATATTTCCATCAAGTGGATATTCGTTATCTGATGGTTTGGACACCGCATAAGCTTTTTCTTAAACCTCTCCCATGTTTCGTGGAGAGCTTCAGTTGGAAGCTATCGAAAATTGTTGATCTCATCCGGTAGTTGGGCTCTCTTGGATGGCAGAAAGAATCTTTCTAGGAAAACGTCTTTCAGTTGCCTCCAATTAGTAATAGAATCAGGAGTTAGCCCGTTCAGCCATTGAGTTGCCTCTCCAGACAGAGACAATGGAAATAAGCGCAGCCGAATTGCATTCTGCCCAACTCCTGGATTATCAAACGACTTGCATGTTGAAATAAAATTGATCAGATGCATATTTGGATCATCGCCTGCGAGTCCACCAAATAACCCCTTGAGCTGCAATAACTGAATCATGGTTCTAGTGATATTGAACTTAGCTCCGGGTGCCAAGGGTGGAGGAATAATAGCCCCTGTGGCACCAGCTCCATCCAGATCGTCATCATCATAATCAAAAGGAGCCTGCACAGCTCGGCGGTCAGGTCTCATTCTAGCTTGACGTTCCCTTCTATGCATAGGTGCCGCCACTTCATCAGTACGCCTGGGATTCAGTAACTCGTCATCACCCAGGTACTCATTATCAGGATTTGTTGCTCACCCTGGGTTACCAATATTCTGTTGATGTACTGGAGTAGCTTCCAGTGCAGGTAGTCTAGCCTTCTCCTGTTGAGCAGCCCTTCTTTCAATGTCACGTTGTGCATCCATTCTGCCAATAAGTTGTGGTTCAGGATTTATGGGTAATAATGGCTGACCAGAACTACGAGTATTTGGCATGCACTCAACAGAACCTGAATAAAATGAAAACAACAACTAAAAGTAAAATTCGAGAATCTTTGACCAAAGAATCTAGTAACTATCACAAACTTAGTTGACAACCATATTCCCCGGTAGCGGCGCCAAAATTTGATAACGCCCAAACTACAGCTCTCGTAAGAGTGTAAGCGGTTGCTGTCAAATATAGAACCCAACTGGGTTGGGTGTCGAATCCCACAGGGAATACTTGGTCACTAAGTGTGCAATTGTTAGCAAACTGTTTGTCGAAAATTCTACAGAAAGGGGGGATGGTTTAGGCGTGAATTAAAAGTATCAATTAGCAAAGTAAAAACGGAATGCTTTGTTTAGTAAGATTTAATCAATGAGAATTATAAGTTAGGGTTATGTCCACCTTATGAGTTCTACGTATCTATTAACTATGAGTAATGCGGAATTCAGACATGCATGCACTTATAGAGATTCGTATTCTAATGGTAAATCCTAGTGTTTCTCAACCATCAAGGATTATTTCACTTTAACTCTCTCGAGCTTAAAGCGTGTAACTAACGGTACAAACTCTCCAAGAAGTTAATCCAGTTACGGCACTAACGTGTAAATAGGGGTTGGTAGCCCTATTTCCTTGTCACACTCTCTTTTCCAAACATGTAACTTTTGTCTCGAACAAGTTAATGATATAATGGTGTATTCTATATGTTTGCAACCACAAGAATGTAATTAAGATGAAGAGAGTAATGATATAAGTAGCATACGTATCAAGAATTCACAAACTCATAGTAATAGATAGTATATCAAAAGGCTTCCATAACCCTAACAGAGAAGTTTAGCTACTCATGATTACAACGAAGATCACAATAGACATCATCATCATACCAAAGATCGAATAATCTCACGATGGGGATGATATTGGCGTCAAAAGGGATTGACGATTTTGCTCCCCTCGTTGCTCACGTGTTTGCCATTTTTCCCTGTCTTAAAACTTACAGATTTTGTAACGTGAATTATGAATAAAACATAACATGCTGAAAAATTCAGCAATAGGGTTTTTATAAGGTCTTTGTCTACTAAATTACTGCTGCATCCCTAAGTATTTAAAAATACTGATTTTTCCCGGGACAAGTTTTCCATGCATCACGTTCAGTCCATAAGCTTCAAAAAGCTGTCTTCCCTATTATGCGAAGTTTTCCTTTGCTGCCCAAAGGTCCACAAAGTGCTGAAATCTTCATCATTAATACCTGAAAACATGCTAATCACGTTGGTTAGCTCACTTACAGGAAAATGGACTAAAAATGCAGGAATTATATATTTTGTCCTTAAAACTTAGCTAAAATATGGGTAAATTATGGTGCTTTAGGCATGTAAATACACCTATCATCAGGCGCCTATGTATGATTTCATCCACGAAAACACTTAGTTTTTGAGTTATTTCGAGGGTAGTTAAGTCTTTTAACACTCCATACATGTCCCTAAACCTAAACTCAAGAAATTTATAGCTTCTAAACACATTAAAACCCTATTAACATCTCAAAGTTTATCATCCAAGAGCACTAAAAGAGGAAAACAACTAGGGTTGCATAATTAAGTTTGAAGATCCAATTTCAAGGAAATTCCTCCGTCAATCATCAAGAATCTTCCTTCTAAGGTATGCGTGAGTTGATTCATGGACTCCTTTCATCCATGAAGCTCAAGAACCATCTTTTAAATTATGTATTATGATGTTTATGTTGTTGGTGGTTGATGTTCATGCGGTTGGAGTTTGATGATACCTAAGATGGGATCTTTGTATGTTTTGTGTGAGGATATAGTGGTATTTAATGTATAAATATGTGAAATTGGTGGTTGAATATTTGTAATCTTGATGAATCCACCTATGCCTAAGATGTGCTTGTAAGGTGTTTGTGAAAATACCAAAGGGAATAGAAATCATGCTTTTATGACATAATAAGTCCTAAATGACTATTCCATGTTCTAAGTTTATGTTCAACGCGATCCCCATGCTATTGTCTTGAATTGAAGATGTTGTATGAGATGCTCAAGATATTGTTGTGATATGGAATGACCATGTTATTGAAGCCATGCAAGTATATACATGTTGTGTGCATCCCCGATCATGTGATAGTTTATTGAGAATCATTATTATTATGAAATCCTTACTTATGATATTGTGAATTGTGGACTCTACTCTTATGATCAAGCTAGTCATGTGTGTTAGTTTCCTTTCATCGAGTCCTGGGGGTACTTTTACCCGAAAACTATAGTTGTGTGCCTAGAGCTAGTGTCATGTTTCAAGACATCCTCAGTCAAGCTATGCTCCATAGATTTTAGTTAGTCACTTGACTCAGAAAAACTCAGAAATCTCAGTAGTTCAGTAGTCCCAGTAGTTTCAGTTCTCTCAGTCAGACCTCAAATCTCAAGTAGCTTTTCCGTCAGTCAACGAAAGTCAGTGAATTCAACTTAGTTCAGCTAAGAAAATATTATCAGCTCAGTTAATCAGTTTATAAATCAGTTCAGTTTAGTTAGTCAGTTCAGCGCAGTTAATCTTTTCAGATTCTTTCAGTTGGGAGTAGGGACTAGCACTGAGCGAGTACAAGGATGGCGTTTTTTCCCGTCATAAAGGTAGAGACATTAGCAGCAATCCCTGTACTCTGGAACTGCATAACCAGTGCAGGACAGGAGTCACCCATCATATTAAGTCTATACTTGACTATTATATTGCCTTAGGCTTGATTTCCTGTTCAGGGTCACCCGTCAGAGAGGCTTGACCATAGTAGAGGTTTCTACCCATGGCACGATATTGACACCCTTCCAATCAGGGCAAAGATTGGACCCCACCAGTATAGTATCGGGGCATGTCGGTTAGGCTACTACCTCCCACAGTCACAGTTACAGTTACAATTTTAGTATCAATCTTCAGAGTAGAAATCAGTAATTAGGATTGTCAGATACAGTCATCGATCTCAGTAAGGAACTCAAATAGTTCCATTTATTCTTGGACCATCCCATCAGATAGGCTTGGTCCCATATTCAGATGCTTATTATTAGATCTAGAGGTCACCCGACAGACAAGCTTGATCTCAATCTCAGCTTCAGTCGAGTATTCTCATTATCAGTTTCAGAGATCACTCATTAGCTAGGACTAATCTCAGACATATATGTTAAGATACAGTTTGGAACTCAGATAGTTTTCCCCATAATTAGGACTGTTAGATACAGTCATCTATGTTATCAGTCATTCAGTATCTCAGTATCACGAAACTAATGTTGTCAGAGTTCAAACTCAAGTAGTCAGTATCTCCACGAGTTTAGTAGCAGTTATGTATGTATGTATTCTTACGTTCATATTAGTCAGCATGTTCATGCATATAAACCCCATGCATTTAGCCTACCACCACGTATACTTAGTACTTTAGTTGTACTGACGCATTTGCGCTATGGTGCTTTCTTTTTATGTTACACCATAGGTTCTGAGGTGCAGATTCCAGATCAGCGGTAGTAGTTTATTAAGCAGTGAGTCCTCATCTATCAAGGACATGATCGTTACATTTATTATTCCAGTATTTATGTTTATTTTCAGTTTAGAAAGTTAGTTGGAGACATGTTCCTTCAACTTCTTATTCAGACAGTTTAGAGGCTTTCAGACGATTATAGAGTTTTCATATTTAGACTTTAGTATTTTCAGATTTGTTTTGGTACTGTGATACCACCTTATTTTAGATATTTTATTATTCAAGATTGAACCTTACGCTCTCTTTGTTCATGTTTTCATATTTTATATTTATATTATGCAGTTACAGGTACATATATCAGTCATGGGTTAGCTTGTGGTCCTTTGGGGTCATGAGCACCGTGTAGCATCTCGGTTTAGAAAATCGGGGTGTTATAAACTTGGGATCAAAGCCTAAGGTTCAATGGAGTCCTAGGAATTCTGAAAGTCGCATCTAGTAGTGTCTTGTACATAGGTGTGTTGCGCGCTACATTTATGTACAGGAGGCTATAAGATGTTTTAGGAACCGTTTCCCTTCTTTCAGTACTCATATCGTGCCAGTGAGCAAAAGCTCAAGTTGAACTCTCAGCTTAATCCTTGTTCCTCTTCTGTTTGCAGAACATGCCTCCTAAGAAGAGAACAGGGAATCAGTCAGCCCCGCAGCCTACAGATCCTTTGAATAAGAATGTGTTATATGCAAAATTTTGGGCAGCTTTTCAGGCGCTAGCTCAGGCTGTGACCACTTGTGTTCAAGGCAACCGACAGACTACAGCCCCACCCCAGCAAGATGGGGATTCAGCTGTAGCCAAAATCAGCAATTTTATGAGAATGAACCCTCTAGAATTCTTTGGGTCAGTAACAGGTGAGGACCCACAGCTGTATCTAGAAGAGGTAAAGAAGATCACCCAAATCATGTATGTGTCAGAGGAGGAGAGTGTGGAATTAGCGTCTTATAGGCTGAAAGATATTGCTCATGATTGGGTAGTGTTTTGGAAGAAGAGTAGAGGGGAAGATGCAACTCCCATGACTTGGCAGATATTTAAAGATGCCTTCTTAGATAAGTTTTTCCCATTAGAGATGAGACTAGCTAAGGTAGAAGAGTTTATGAACCTTAGACAAGGCTCTATGACAGTAAAAGAGTATTGTCTTAAGTTAAACCAGTTAGCTAAGTATGCTCCTGACTTGATAGCTGACCGCAGAGCGAGTATGAGTAAGTTTGTGACTGGTGTGTTCGGGTTAGTATTGAAAGAGTGTAGAGCAGCTATGCTCAATAGGGACATGGACCTTGCTAGGTTAATGATGCATGCTCAGCAGATAGAGGCAAATAAGTCTAAGGATAGGGAGAGATCTAATAAGAGATTCAGAATAGGTAGTTACAGCTTTTCTCTGGCTGGGTCACAGGGTGGTAATCGTTCTCACCATATTCAGAAAAATTCAGCCCCTGTTCCATCTTCAGCTATTGTGCCCACACCTAACTTTGGAGATGTTAGTTATGGTGGGGCGCCAGGCTCCAAAGTCCAGAGTAGTGTTAGAAGTGAGCTTACTTATCCACTTTGTGGATAGTGTGGCAAGAATCATCTAGGTGCATGCAGAGCTAATAGTCAGGTATGTTTTGGGTACGGTAAGCCAGGCCACAGAATACGGGAGTGTAGAGTGTTAGCTCAGAAAGGTAGAGATTTGCATGAGCAGGCCGCAAATCCCAGCACTAATAGTGGTCAGCATTAGAATCGACTCTATTCACTCCAGACTAACCATGATCCAGAAAGTTTCCCCAACCTAGATTCGGGTACGTTACAAGTTTTTCATGATCATTGTATGCATTGTTAGATATCTTGTGCTTGTTTGAGCTTATGTTTCCACATGAGTTACTCAGTAACATTAGTAGGTCTAGTTCAGTTCATGTATCATGCATTAGTATCAACTCTCCAATGTTTAGTTATAATCTAGTTCGTAGATGCCCTGTGCATCACCCCAATATCTCAGCAAGGTAAACATTCCTAGAGGAACATAGTATCCCAAGGGGGAGATACCCCACCTTTTCTTGATGCTTTCATGTTCCCATTATAAATTAGTTATCAAGTGCCATGGCATAATCAGTCAAGCTTTCAAGAGTTAGCTCAGTCAGATATTCAGGCATTAGATATACGTGTTCAGTAGAGAAAGTACTATTTATCAGTATCTTCACTCATGCATTTACATATCATGTCCGTCATGTAATCATGCATCAGATATGGATGGATTCAGCCTTTCATGTGTGCATCAGATACGCATTCTCATTTTGAGAAAACTCACTTTATTTGAATCCTCAGTCTTATATTCATGAATCATCTTCCCATGCATCAGATATGAATGTTCTGTATGTTGTGCTCAGCTTTCAGTCATGTCATTCATGAACTCATGTTTCAGTAGTGTATGTCTTGTACGTACTTTATCTTATCATCTCTCCCTCCTTTGTTAATTTTCATTCGAGGACGAATGTTCCCAAGGGGGAGATATTGTAATACCCCACATGTTTCTAAGCTAGGAGATGAACCATTTTTCCTACAAATGAAATCTCCTATCCTGTGACTAGAATTTTAATGAATGACTTACAATGAATATCCTAGAGATATGATAGCTTGCGATTTCTTAAGCATGCTCATATGAGTCGCTTAGAGTGATGTAAGCTAAGAGTTTTTGAATCCATCAAGTCTTAGTGTTCGATTTTGCAAGAGTCATATTTGAACATAAATAACGTGATTGATATGTGAAATTTTGGAAGATTTAAACCCACCAAATTATAGAGAATCGAATTAGCTTTCCAACGATACCAATTTCATCAAAATCCAACACCCGAGCAAGGAGTTATAGCCTTTAAAAGTAGAATGCGTCGCCTAACCAATCACACATGGACACTGGAAAGCATAGGCAATATCATATGCGGCGCCTATGTAAAAATAGGCGATATTATATGTGGTGCCTATGTAAATATAGGCGATATCATATGCGGTGTCTATGTAAATATAGGCGATATCATATGCGGCACCTATGTATGATTTCAGCCACGAAAACACTTAGTTTTTGAGTTATTTCGAGGGTAGTTAAGTCTTTTAACACTCCTTACATGTCCCTAAACCTAAACTCACGAAATTTATAGCTTCTAAACACATTACAACCCTATTAACATCTCAAAGTTCATCATCCAAGAGCACTAAAAGAGAAAAACAACTAGGGTTGCATAGTTAAGCTTGAAGATCCAATTTCAAGAAAATTCCTTCGTCAATCATCAAGAATATTCCTTCTAAGGTATGCGTGAGTTGATTCATGGACTCCTTTCGTCCATGAAGCTCAAGAACCACCTTCTAAATTATGTATTATGATGTTTATGTTATTGGTGGTTGATGTTCATGTGGTTGGAGTTTGATGATGCCTAAGATGGGATCTTTGTATGTTTTGTGTGAGGATATGGTGGTATTTAATGTATAAATATGTGAAATTGGTGGTTGAATATTTGTAATCTTGACGAATTCACCTATGCCTAAGATGTGCATGTAAGGTGTTTGTGAAAATACCTAAGGGAAGAGAAATCATGCTTTTATGACATAATAAGTCCTAAAAGACTATTCCATGTTCTAAGTTTATGTTCAACGTGATCCCCATGCTAGTGTCTTGAATTGAAGATGTTGTATGAGATACTCAAGATATTGTTGTGATATGGAATATCCATGTTATTGAAGCCATGCAAGTATATACATGTTGTGTGCATTCCCGATCATGTGATAGTTTGTTTAGAATCATTCTTATTATGAAATCCGTACTTATGATATTGTAAATTATGGACTCTACTCTTATGATCAAGTCAGTCATGTGTGTCAGTTTCCTTCCATCGAGTCCTGGGGGTACTTGTACCGAAAACTATAGCTGTGTGCCTAGAGCTAGTGTCATGTTTTAAGACATACTCAGTCAAGCTATGCTCCATAGATTTCAGTTAGTCACGTGAATCAGAAAAACTTAGAAATCTCAGTAGTTCAGTAGTCCCAGTAGTTTCAGTACTCTCAGTCAGACCTCAAATCTCAAGTAGCTTTTCCGTCAGTCAACAAAACTCAGTGAATTCAGCTTAGTTCAGCTAAAAAAATATTATCAGCTCAGTTAATCAGTTCAGTTCAGTTAGTCAATTCAGTGCAGTTAATCTTTTTAGAGTCTTTCAGTTGGGAGTAGGGACTAGCACTGAGCGAGTGCAGGGATGGCGTTTTTTCCCATCATAAAGGCAGAGCCATTAGAAGATTTCCCTGTACTCCAGAACTGCATAGCCAGTGCAGGACAGGAGTCACCCGTCAGATTAAGGCTATACTTGACTATTATATTGCCTTAGGATTGATTTTCTGTTCAGGGTCACCTGTCAGAGATGCTTGACCATAGTAGAGGTCTCTACCCGTGGCACGGTATTGACACCCTTCTAATCAGAGCAAAGATTGGACCTCACCAGTATAGTATCGCGGCATGTCGGTTAGGTTTCTACCTCCTACAATTACAATTACAATTACAATTACAGTTTCAGTATCAGTCTTCAGAGTAGAAATCAGGAATCATGACTGCCAGATACAGTCATCGATCATAGTAAAGAACTCAGATAGTTCCATTGATTCCTGGACTATACCATTAGATAGGCATGGTCCCATATAGAAATTCTTATTATTAGATCTAGAGGTCACCCGGCAGACAAGCTTGATCTCAATCTCAGATTCAGTCGAGTATTCTCATTATCAGTTTTAGAGATCACTCGTTAGGTAGGACTGATCTCAGACTTAGATGTTCAGATATAGTTTGGAACTCAGATAGTTTTCCCCATAATTAGGACTGTTAGGTACAGTCATCTATGTTATCAGTCATTCAGTATCTCAGTATCACGAAACTCATGTTGTCAGAGTTCAAACTCAAGTAGTCAGTATCTCCATGAGTTCAGTAGCAGTTACGTATGTATGTATGTATGTATGTATGTATGTATTCTCACGTTCATATTAGTCAGCGTGTTGATGCATATAAACCCTATGCGTTTAGCCTACCCCCACGTATACTCACTACTTTAGTTGTACTGACGCATTTGCGCTATGGTGCTTTCTTTTTATTTTCACCATAGGTTCTGAGGTGAAGATTCCAGATCAGCGGTAGCTGTTCAGTAAGCAGTGAGTCCTCATCTTTCGAGGACATGATCATTACATTTATTATTCCACTATTTCAGTTTATTTTCACTTTAGGGAGTTAGTTGGAGACATGTTCCTTCAACTCATTATTCAGACAGTTTAGAGGCTTTCAGATGATTATAGAGTTTTTAGATTTAGACTTTAGTATTTTTAGTTTTGTTTTGGTACTGTGATACCACCTTATTTCAGATATTTTATTATTCAAGATTGAACCTTACGCCCTCTTTGCTTATGTTTCCGTATTTTATATGTATATTATGCAGTTATAGGTACATATATCAGTCATGGGTTATCTTGTGGTTCTTTGGGGTCATGAGAACCGTGTAGCGTTCCGGTTCAGAAAATTGGGGCGTTACACCAAGTCAGCAGGAGAAGATAGCTCTTGGTACATATTCAGAGAGACCCTTTTACTCTTACTTGCCTGCACCTGCAGTGTGGACACTACATTCTCTTAGTTGGGGGTACCCTCGGATGTGTATTTTTTTGGCATTGTTTGTTGGATATTTATGCTGGTGATTGTTTTGGGATGTTACTTTGGATATTATTTTAATTTTGTTTTTGAAATGCTACATTTTGGGTAACTGGTTGGTGCCCACATTTTATGGATTATCATGTATTTCTTCTAGTTTTAGTTCTTCTCTTTTTACTTTAGCTTTTATTTTGATTTTGATGATGCACGACAAGTTTTTTCCTATGATGGATTGAGTGACGATATTCTTAAGGGTAAAGTATCATGTTTGGGTTTGAGGCATAGATGCAGGGGAACTCGGAGTACCCATAGCATACATGTAAAAAATGCAAGGGAAGTTTGAGTACTTGTAGCATTCTAGGTTTTAAAGTTGGGGTCACTTTGTACACCATTGGCGAAGTCTGAGTATCCATATAGGTAGTTTGCCCATTTTGAGCCTAATTATGTGACTAAGGCTTTGGTTGTATCCTTAGTTTAGCAAATTGTGCGAGAGGCTAATGCAAAATAAACAACCCCCTCCGTCTAAAATTTTTGAAAGATCAAGCGCATGGACGTGAGCAATGTTGTAACAAAAATTTTTCTCTTTTTGTGGCTTTATAAATTTTGACTTATGAATAGAAATAGATACTCCTATTTTATCTCTCGCGGGAGGGACATTTGAGCCCCCTTGGCGAATTTCATTTCATGTATGGTGAGATTTTGGTATTCATCTCTTGTGCACTTGTGTTATCTAGAACTATCTCCATTAGTATTTTAAAACTAATTTTGATTGTATGTGGTTGGAGAAATGATCTTAGGCCACCTTTGTGATTTTGGAACTTACTCTAGACTAAAAAGCCTACCCATGGATAATTATAATCCCTAGTATCCACTTTGAGCCTTTGGACCATTCTTTGGCAAACTCTTTACAATTCGTGATCCATTCTTTTTATCTCTGTTTTGAACTAAGCCCTCCTTGGACTTGAAAAGGTAACTTGAGGCTAAAAGCCTAAGTTGGGGGTGGTAAAGGTTGATGGAAGAAAGTGTGAAGCCAAAAAATTGTTAGTGAAATGCCTTATGAGCCTAAATCATGAAAATAAGTAAACAAAAAATGAATGAGTCCATCAAAGAAGTGTATTGCACGTAAGTTGCAAGAAAAAGAAATGAAAGAACAATAGTGAACAAAGGAAGCTAAAAGTAGGCATAATAAAAGAAAGAAAATAAAGAAAAATATCCCTGAGTCAAAAATTGAATTGAAAAAGTGTGATGTAGATGTTCAAGGAAGGGTGTAGCCATGTTATTCCCAAATGCTATCCTACCCTAACCCGAACCTACATTTCAAGCCTAGAAATTCCTTTGACATATCCAACCATATACTTTCTTCATCGTGATGATTGAAAATAGGGGCAAGTTTATGGTATGACCTTGTTGCATAGAGATTTCTTGTTGCATTTTTGGTAGGTTGGTGTATAGAATTTTCTTTCTTGTGAGGATTGTCCTATGAAACAAGTTAGGGTGGGTGATTTTGTCACCTTTCGAAGAATGAGGCAAACAGAGTATGTCTAAATTATGGTCGAGAGGAAGCCACCTCTAGAGTATTGGAAGTTGATTCTTAGTTGATTTTTAATGTCCTATGTATCCTTGAATGTCGTATCTTATGATGAGGGGTGTAGTGAGCTTTAAGGTATAAAGTTTGGGCATAGAGAATTATTGTCTCATGGTAAGAGGTCGTGTTGCTTGAGGACAAGCAAATGCTTTAAGTTAGGGGTATTGATGAGTGATGATTTTACCACTCATTCTCACTAAATAGTTATGCACATTACCTTATTTTGAATGAAATAATGAGATATATTGGTGATAAAATTCACTAATATCTACTCTTTGCAGGCATAGAGTTGAGGAGATCAAAACATATGGATTGGAGCTGAAAATAATCAAAAGGGAGCAAGAAAAGTGTTTCTGAAGACTTGGAGCAGAAATGCCTCAGGTATTGCGATCGTGGTCTCCTGACCGCGATCACAGTAGTCAAGAAAAAGTCATTCAACTGCGATCATGAAATTTAGCCACAGTCGCGTAACCGCGGTCGTAGACAGACCTGCATGATCACGACTTAGCGAAAGAAATCAGCCTAAGGGAAAAACTGGAAATGCACGTGGCTGATCCCAATTTTGAAAAAAATATTCAAACCCTAGCTTCATGTATCATATTCCATCTTCCTCAATTTTGTGGTTTAGCTCTTGAGTTCATAGCCTCTATTTTTGGAGAAGAAAATATTATATAATTTTTGGGTGAAGAATATATTCGAGACTTTCTAAGTGGAAGATTAGCTCACTTCCATTGTTGATTTATGGGAGTGCCAAGTTTGAAGTAACATTCACTTAATCTTTAATAAATCACTTCAATGGAGATTATTAGGATATCTATCCTTATTTATCTTATGTGTAGCTAGATCTCCCTCTTGGGGTTATGTGTGAATTTGGGTTAAGATGTGTGTGGGTTGTTATTGATTAGCTTCTACTTAGTAGTTCATATTTATGGGTTTTATCATTGCTATTCTAACTTGGTTAGGGTTTGATGGGTGAAATCCCCAAATACCCACATGGGTATAATGAGTGAAAGCTCCATGCTCTAGAAAACCTGAAGCCATCTTCAAAAAAAGGTTTTAGGTGAAGTTTAGGAATTCATATCATCCTTAAAAGAGGGATATAGAAACCAAAGTAATGATAGGTAATTGTGTGTGTAGTTTGCTAAATTTTCATTTTCTTAGACATAAGGGTGAATGTGAGGTTGACTATACCATGGGTATCATCCTAGAAATAGGGATGCCTAGATTGAGGTTATGGTTACCAATTGTTGAACACACCTACTAGGTATTCGAAAGAATCAATGGGTGAAAGTATGGTGTTTTGTTGATAGACTAATAGCAAAATCTATAACCAAACCTACCCATATTTTATGTACTAAGTTGATGTTGATTGCTAGCACCCACATATTACTTCCTTAGTAGTGTATAATCAGAAGATCCATGCATACCTGTTAAAACTCTAATTATTCATAGAATTAAATTTATACTAGAAAAACTCAAAAAGAAACATTAGTTTAGATACCTATCTCCCCCATTTTTATCTTCTTGTAACATTAGTTTGGATTTAACTTGTATCTATTATTTTGAAGAAACTTGATTTCCACTCACATTGTTCCCCGTGGATTCGACCCCGACTCCAAAGTAGGTTATATATATTGACGACGATCATCTTGCACTTAAATTAACGTTTAAGTTAAGCATTATCATCTAACCCATAAGGTTATTTTCAAATTCCTAAATGAGCTTGTTATTGAGTGGGAAAAGAGTTTTTTAGTGCCTAAGGGGAGGTTTATATCATATCTTAGAGCCTGAAAATTAATTTCCAAGGGGTGTCTTTATTGTTTGGTCCTAGTGAGAGATTCTAACTCGGAGGATCCTTCATTACAATATGTTTCTATGGTTAGTGAATTTCTAGAGGTTTTCCCTGATGATCTTCTGGGTGTCTCTATAGGGAAATTGAGTTTGGGATCAATCTTCTTCCAGACATGTGTCCCATCTCTATCCCTAATTATAAAATGGCTCCGGCTGAGTTGAAGAAACTTAAGGACCTATTGAAGGATCTTCTTGACAAGGGTTTTACTTATCCTAGTGTGTCTTCATGGGGTGACCCCATTATTTTCGTGCATAAGAAGGATAGTTCTCTACGGATGTGTATTGATTACTGCCAGTTGAATAAGGTGATGATGAAAATAAGTACCCTCTTTCTATGATTAATGACTTATTTGACCAACTTTAGGGGGCTAAGTATTTATCTAAGATTGATCTTCAGTCGAGTTTTCATCAACTAAAGATTAGGGAGGAGGATATCCCTAAGATTATATTTTGTACTCAGTATGGACATTTTAAGTTCTTGGTCAAGTCTTTTGGGTTGACTAATGCCCCAACAACATTTATGAATCTCATGAACTGAGCATTCTGTCAGTTTGTGGATTTATTTATGATTGTGTTTATAGATGATATTTATGTATATTGAAAGAGTGAGGTGGATCATACCAACCACTTTCATATTTTTTACAGGCCCTAAAATATCAACACTTGTATGCTAAGTTTTTAAAGTGTGAATTTTATTGAATGCTTTCACTTTTTTGGGTCATATTGTTTCTACTGAAGGGATCATTATGGATCCATAGAAAGTTGGAGTGGTTAAGAAGTAGCCTAGACCCATGACTCCAATTGATATTCAGAGTTCCTTGGGTTTAACTGGTTATTATAGGAGGTTAATGGAAAGCTTCTAATTGAGTGCCATACATTTAACTAGGTTACTCAGAAAAAAGGTAAATTATTTGCTTTTTGATATTTATGAGGGGAGATTTTTGAGCTGAAAGATAAATTGACTTCTTCTCTGGTTTTGACCCTTCCTGAGGGTACTAATTGCTTTGTGGTTTATTGTGATTCATCCCATGTGGGACTTAGTTATGTGTTAATGTTTCATGGCAAGGTAGTAACATATGCTCTTAGGCAGTTGAAAGTTCATAAGAGAAATTATCCAACTCATGATTTGGAGTTCCTGGTTGTGGTATCCGCATTGAAGATTTGGTGACATTATATATATGGGGTCCATGTTGACATTTATTCGTAACATAAGATCCTGCAATATGTATTCACCCAGAAGGAGTTAAATCTCAGGCAAATGAAATGGTTTGAGTTACTCAAGGACATGGCATGAGTCTCCACTATCACCTAAGTAAGGCTAACGTGGTTGCTGTTGCTCTTAGTAGATTATCTATGGTGAGTTATCCCTTTTGAATAAGGAGAAACGGGACTTGGAGGAAATTCATCGTTTGGTTAATCTTGGGGTTCGTCTCTTAGATTCTGAAGATGGTGGTATAGTTGTGCAGTTGTTGGATCCTATCTTGATGTAAGTCAAGAATGATATAGGTAAGCAAAAGGTGATGGATTTTGAGATTGGCGGTGATGGTATACTTGAGATACTGAGGGAGGTTGTGTGTTCCTGATATGGATAGCCTACAAAGTAGAATATTAGCCGAAACTCATGAGCTGTATTATTCAATTTATCCTGGTTCAATGAAGATGTATAATGATCTTAAGGAGATTAATTAGTGGAATAACATGAAGAGAGATGTGGCTAACTTTGTGGCAAAGTGCATGGTATGTCAACAAGTGAAGGTGGAGCACTTAAGGCCTGGTGGGTGGTTGTCTCAAGAAATTGAGTTGCCTGTGTGGATATGGGAAGTGATTAATACAGATTTTGTTGCCAACCTTCCACGATCTCAGAACTAGTTTGATTCTATTTGGGGAATCATGGATTGGATGACTAAGTCTGCTTACTTCTTGCCAGTAAAGACTAATTATTTAACTTAGGACTATGCAAGGATCTTTATTTAGGAAATCATTAAGTTTCATGGATCCCCAATTTCCATCACATCAGATCGTGGTACTCAGTTCTCATCTCATTTTTTACGGTGTTTCCTGTGAGGTTTAGGGACTAAGGGAACCTTAGCATCACTTTTCACCCGCAGATGGATGAACAATGTGAAAGGACCATCCAAACTTTGGAAGATTTTTTGGGCTTGTGTAATTGACTATAGTGGTAGTTGGGTTGACCATTTACCTCTCGTGGAGTTTGCATACAGTTATAGCTATCACTCCAGCATTGGTATGACTCTATTTGAGGCATTGTATGGTAGAAGGTGTAGATCTCCTATTGGGTGGTTCGAAGTTGGTAAGGAAAGGTTGTTTGGTCTTGATTTAGTTCATCAAGATATGAAAAAGGTAATGGTAATTTGAGATAGTCATAAGACAAGCCAAATTCGCCAAAAGTCCTATGCGGATGTGAGGTGAAAAGAGTTGGAGTTTGATTTTGGTGATTGGGTGTTCTTTAAGGTGTCTCTCATGAAGGAAGTGATGTGATTTTAAAAGAAGGAGAGGCACAGTCCCTATTACATTGGCCGCTATTTGATATTAAAGAGAGTGGGAAATGTTGCCTATGAGCTAGAATTTCCTGTAAGTTTGGATTCTATCCACCTTGTGTTTTATGTGTCTATGTTGAAGAAGTGCTGGGGGATCTTTCCTTGGTGGTGCCTATTGAGAGTGTTGGTATTTCGGATTCCATGTCATATGAGATAGTTTCGGTGGAGATCATGGCTAGACAAGTTCGTCGGTTAAGGACTAAATATGTAGTTTCAGTAATGTTCCTTTGGAGGAACCATAACGTGAAAGAAACCACTTGGGAAGTAAATGAAGATATGAAAGCTAAGTGCCTATTCTTCCTTCATGTGTCGGGCGAAGGAGCTTAAGGTATGAATTTTGTCTTTCTTGTTATTATCCTGATTTATCATTTGATTCTGGTATAATATTACTATTCTCGTGTGAAAAGTGTCCTAGATCATCATTTGGGGATGAATGATCTTAAGGGAGGGATAATGTAACACCCTAAAAAATTTAGAGCATTTTATTTTTAGTCTTCCCGAGTTTAAAGCATTGATTTTTTACTCAAATTGTACTTGGGTATGTTAAAGGGGTGTCCTGGAAAGTTTCAGAATATTTTGATGGGGTTTCGGGGTGTTTTTTGACCCCGGAGAAAGTGAGCCTCTGGGATATCCCTGTGTCATGAAGGATAGCCTCTGTACTAGGGTCCGTGACATGTATGATAGTCTCTGCATTAGGGTACGTAGCACAAAGGATAGCCTTCCCGATAAGGTCCGTACCATGGACCTATGTAAAAATCAATTTTGTTTTAATTACTTCGAATGAGGGGTATGGGGGTCTTTTAACCTATAAACGGCCTTTAAACACTATATAAACTTATATCCATCAGTTTTCATGATACCAAGGCTATTATTCCAATACTAAACTTAAAAATCACCAGAGAGCTAAGGATTTCCTCTTACGTTCATCTTTCGGGTTTCAAGCTCTGAATCACTTTCTAATTCCCGTGTGTTTAAGGCATGTAACTTCTTCCCTATACTTGTATTTTATTAATGGCATTAAAATCAATTTATTATTCATGGTTATAATGTTAGATTTTGAACTATGGGTTGAGGGTTTTGGATATAAATCGTTTGAATGTTTTTCCATGGTTTCTATCGATTTATTATGCATGAAATGTTGGTTTTTACACCCATTGGGGTGCATGGGAATGGTGAATGAATTTATGTGTATAATGGATTCCCCCAATAATTGGTTTTGGCATGGAAATTGATAACAACCTCGACCCACTTGCATAATTGGTTTTGGAATATGAATTATCATTTCGTTTGTCTATTCTCTTTGAAACTAATGCATTGTTTAAATGAAAAAATGATTAAGGATGATTTTGAAAACCTTGTAGGGGTACAATAGAATACCCCAAGTTGATTTTAATAATGGAGTATGGGGTATAAGGATTCCCAAGGTAATGGCTTAATGACCATTGTGTGCCAAATATCATCGGTATGATGATACCACCTAATGATGCCTTAATAATTAACTCCTAGAATCGGTGGTTGGGTTATGTGTTAAATGTTCTAATATGGGCTTAAAGGGGGTTGTGTAGCAAATTCTTTAAGGTGGATATCTCAGGGGGACTGATTCTAGAAACTCATGTTTCCCGAGGTGAGGTTGGTCTTGATGACCGTGTGAATGAGTCACACTTGATATATTTTGGGACAGCTAGTTTCCTTGATGGCTCTAGTTTTCCCTCGAGTTTTCTTTGATTCGTGAAGCTAAAAGACACTGGGGCCCTTTCAACAGGGGGAGCTGATCCCATATAGCCCATGGGTGACGATTTCGGTCGGTCAATCTACACAGTCTAGGATAATGTTTTAAGGTTCATGCTATGACCTATTACTTTTCCCGCATGTGATATATATTTATGTGTGTGTGTGTATTTTATATGGTGTTGTGAACTAGATTTTAAATTGTTTCTATATTACGGATCATGGCATTAGTTTATCCTTTATCCCTGAGTTACATGCAAGCGCTCTAACCTCTAACCGTCTTCAGAAGCTGTATCTCCACGCGATGTGGAAACTGGCTATACTCCTACTCCTCGTGCACAGTGACTAGGTGATGGTGGGGAAGCTCGTGAGTCAGACTGAAGTGGTGAGCTTTTAGACATTGGAAGACCCCATTTCTTACCGTGGATTTCCTTATGTTTGGTCTTTCCTTTTTGATTTGTTTCTGGCTAGGGTTGGGGGCATGTCCTGACCAGACTACTTTTGGTTTTGCTAGAGGCGTTGTTGGACATTACTGTGGGAATAGGTATTATGGTTGGTTATCGATATTGGTTAATAATTGGAGGTTGTTGGCTATGAATCTATCATAGACTTTGAATTTCCTTATCATATCTTGCTTAAGGTTGGGATTCCGCTATCATATTATATTATATTATATTCTATTCGAATAGGCTAAGAGAGTGGTCTTCGATCCTCGGTGGACTTGAGATTCCCATCACGGCCAGGCCTTAGGTTGGGCCATGATATTTCTCCATTAAAAATTATGTATTAAAGATGAATTCAAAAATTAACCATGTTCTGCAGGTGGTACTTCTTAATTTAAACTTAAAAATCTTTACCTTATTTTCTAGGCGGGCTCGTGACTTTAAATTTCTTCAACCTATTCTCCAGACGGGCTCATGACTTTCAATTTCTTCACCTTGTTCTCCAGGAGGGGCTCCTGACTTGCTATTTCTTTACCCTATTCTACATGCGGGATCCTAACTTAAAATTTCTAATTGTCACCCTGTTCTCCAGGCGAGCTCTTGAACTCAAAGTCAAAACTAGAACATAAGTTATCTTTAACAAAGATTCTGATAAAGAAAGATCCTATTTTTAAAAAATACAATCCTATTTTTCAGGAGGGTCCTGAACAGAAAGTAAATTTCCAAATACCATGAATCAAATTTTTTCCCCAATTCATCATCAAAATTTTTTATGAGTGTCAAACTAAAGCACAATTACTTGCAAAATGCATAATGCAAAGTTGAATCAAGACTCTGACCAATAAATGCATCTCTTGAGAGTAAAATTGAATAACCAAGACTAGGAAGTGTGTATTCCTAAAAATTAAAGTGAAGGACTCTAACTAGAAAGTGCGTCTTCTAGGAGTAAAGGATAAAGTTAGGATGTGCATCACCTAGGGGTTAAAATGAATGGATTCAACTAGAAAGTGTGGATTCTAGGAGTAAAGGTTAAATTTAGGAAGTGCGTCACCTAAGAAATGAAAACTTGAAATACCAAGACAAAGAAGTGCCTCTCCTAAGGTTTAAATGGAATGAAACAACTAGAAAGTGCATCTTCTAGGAGTAAAGGTTCAAGTTAGGAAGTGAGTCACCTAACAAATGAAGACTGAAATACCCAGTTAAGGAAGTACATCTCTTAGGGATTAAATGGAGTGACTCGACTAGGAAGTGCATCTTCTAGGAGTAAGGGTTTAAGTTAGGAAGGGTGTCACCTAACAAATAAAAACAGAAATACCCAGTCAAGGAAGTGCGTCTCCTATGGGTTAAATGAAATGACTAGACTAGAAAGTACACCTTCTAAGAGTAAAGATTCAAGTTAGAAAGTATGTCACGTAATGAACGAAATTTAAATTACCCAAACAAGGAAGTGAGTCTCATGGGGGTTAAACGGAAGGACTCGACTAGAAAGTGTGACTTCTAGGAGTGAAGGTTTAAGTTAGAAAGTGTGTCACATAAGAAATAAAAACTTGAAATACCTAGACAAGGAAGTGTGTCTCCTAAGGGTTAAATGGAATGACTCGACTAGAAAGTGCATCATCTAGGAGTAGAGGTTCAAGTTAGGAAGTATGCTACATAATAAATGAAAACTAAAATACCAACTCGAGGAAGTGCATCTCATAGGGGTTAAATGGAATGACTCGAATATAATGTACATCTTCTAGGAGTAAAGATTCAAGTTAGGAAGTGTGTCACCTAACGAACAAAATTTAAAGTACCCAGACAAGTAAGTGCATCTCCGAGAGATTAAATGGAAATAATAAACTAGAAAATACGAGTTTTTCCAGTGAAGGTTCAAGTTAGGAAGTGTGTCACCTAAGAAATGAAAACTTGAAATACCTAGACAAGGAATTTTTTCTCCTAAGGTTTAAATAGAATGACTTGACTAGAAAGTGCATCTTTTAGAAGTAGAGATTCAAGGTAGGAATTGTGTCACCTAACAAATGAAAACTAAAATACCCATTAGAAGAAGTGTGTCTCCTAGGGGTTAAATAGAATGACTTGACTAGAAAGTGCATCTTCATGGATTAAAGGCTCAAGTTAGAAAGTGTGTCACCTAACGAACAAAACTTGTATTATCCAGACAAGGAAATGCGTCTCCTAGGGGTATAGGATGATGAGTTTTTATCATGATTGTGATTACCAAACTTGTGCAACAATATTGTCTCTTGCATTTGTAGATGTGAGGAACTGTAGCTTTTGCTATTTAGGCTTTGAAGCCCTTGATTTTAAGGTAATTTGTGTTCCTGTTTCATACAAAGAAAACTTGTGAGTATAAAAACATAGTGGCTCATTTGTATCTTCAACTTCTGAGGCATTTATTTTTACACTTGTCACATTTAACTTGATTCAAACTGTTGACATATGACCCATGCCTTACTTCACCCTTGATCCAAACTCAAATCATTAAGAGTAATTCTGAAACATACACAATATCTTTGTTTTGATATGTCACTCGGATAAACCCTTTGAACCTTGGTATTTCCACGAATCCTAAAACATGTCTATTTATAAAACTTTCTGCATTCCTTGTTTCGATTCAAAATCATATTTCTTTCATGTGCTAACCTTTTGTCTTTGTTTGTGAAATTGAAGAAGTTGGTAGAAATTTTTGTAATCTTTTCTCACTTTTTTTGACATGGACTTGATTCAAAGACATGAGAAAAATGATAATGATTTTCTATTTAGGTGACAGACTCAAAAGAACAAAAACAAAAATATAGAGAAGAAAGAAAAGACAATGAATGTCTCCTGTTAAAAACAGAGAAAAGAAAAACTTATCTAAAAATGAAAACCAACTCTAATGATTATGACATGCACTTTTAGATTAAATAGCTTGATCTTTCCATCCAGAATTTCACCAATTGGTGTTGAGTTAATGTCACGACCTAATTTACGAGTCATGATGGCACCTACTCTAACCTGCCAGTAGGTAATCCAAATGATGATCCAGAGCTAAACGCAATAGGTTAACTTAGTAGAAAATGGCCCTTCATAGGAAAAATGAACAACACATGTATAAATAAGCAAAGAGTTCTAGATAGATAAAATAGTCAATACAAGATACCATCCCATAACCTGGTAGAGCCAGTAAAAGAGCATCTAATAATAATAAAACTCAGAGACTTAGAATAGTCAACGACATCTCTCTCAATAACCAAAGATTTAATATAAAAAAATAGAAGGAAATAGGTGACTTCAACTTCAAGAACTCACTCTATCTCTGGATAATCAACACCGCACGATGAACGATCAAAGACGATAGCTAGTACTCAGATCAGCATAAAAAAGGTACAGATGTGTAGTATGAGTACCAAAATAATGAGTACTCAGTAGACATTATCAGCCACCTGAGCTAAATCATGATATAAGTATGATAAAATGCAAGACAATATAACTAAGTCAAGGTACAAAAATGGACCTGAATCATCTCCAATGTTGTTGTATATACTAAGTAATTTAACCGGAATAACAATATAACACAAGGCATCAAAACATGCCAACATCGTTGCGCAATCTAAGTAAATAACTCAAAATAATAGCGCATCACAGGGCATAGCACACACAATCACAAACAACAAAATTGGCTCCCATATGCCAATTGGTGCGGAAAGTAAATAACTCGTCAGAAAATCCCATACACCTGGAGAGTACACTGAAAGATAGAATAAATATATCATTCATTTCTCACAAATAACCAACTCGTTATTTAATCATCATTCCATAATTTATCACCAATAGGTCATTTAAAAATATTTGACAATGTACTCACTTTCTAATAATTTTACCAACATATAACAACCTTATCATCAACACTCACTAGTCACCATTTATTATCTAACCAACTCTTATTAACTAATTCATTTTGATTACTAGTCGTCATATGACCTCTAGTCATCATTTAGAAACTATTCACCACATATCAGCTAATCACCATTTATTAGACAACCATCATTTTTCAACTAACATCAATTATTAACATCAATCATAATCATTATCTGGCCTTGTTGGGTATTAATATGTCATCATAATTATCCTCCAACCTTGTCGGGCATCAATATATCATCATAATCATTCTTTGGTCTGGCCAGGTATCAATATATCATCATACTCATCCTTTGGCATTATCGGGTATCAATATATCATTATAATTATCCTCCAGCCTTGCCAAGAATTAATAATAAAATAATATTAATATACAAACTCAAACCAACAACCACATTATCATAGTCTATGGACAATCAATAGCATAAGTGATCATATAAATCATGCATCACGATTTCAAGCATAATTAATGGCATAACTGCCCATATAATCAATAAGCATGACTTCTAACATAATTTATGTCGAAAGAACTAGTATCGTCAATAGGGATGTTTTCTAGCATAATTACTAGCATAATTTCTTAGTATGATCATAATCATAAGCAATATCATGAGAAATGACTTATCAATAGTGTATTTAATGGCCTATCATTATCATATAAAATAATTTATTATTTGAATCATCAATAGTTATCAAAGTATGATCCATAGCACATTCATAGAGAAATCCATAACATTTTCCCTAACTTACCATGACATGATCCATATCTCACCATAGGATAACCATAATATAATAAATTAGTCCATGATCATTACTTATAATGTCATTATCACCATAATTAATTCACATGGCTCCTCAATATTTCCTCAAAAGGACATTCTCTTGGTCTGGGTTTCAAGAGAACTAATCATCAATTCTTGACATAAGGTGGGTCAAAGAGTCCACTTCTAAATTCCCAAAATATACTCTTCAACCTCGGAGTAGGCTAAGGTATCTAAATTCACTCTTAGATGTTTAACAAGACACAATTATCCCTAGGGTAGAGATTCCTGTCAAGCACTTTAACTAAGTTCAACGGGAACTAACACAACCTTTCTTATTGAAGGAACTAAGGCCAATCATACTCTAAGCATGGGTGTTTAAAGCATTTTTATCTAACTTGAGTAATCTAAGGCATTCTCATACTAAACATAAGTAATGAAGTCGAATTTACCTAAGGCATAAGAAAATAAGTCAATTGTTTCAACTAACTGGTTTCAAATTAGCCTAAATGGTTTGACTAACCCAAGTATTGCGTTTTATAAATCCAACACCTAAAAACCATACCAAATCTAACACAATATCATAAGAATACTATGAGATAGATCAATATAACAAGGGATAAACCTATCCTACCTTGACGCTAAAAAAGCTCAATGAATCGTTAAACCACCCATTTCCCTTTCAAGAAGCCTCCTCAAGATGACAAGCTATCAAAAGCACATTCTACTAAACAATATGAGAATAACGATATCCATATTTCACCATTGTGCCTCAGGTACAAAAATACACAAAAATCTCATGTGGGTCCCATTTACAAAAATTGCATTTCCGAAACCAATGAAAAATATTATCAAGCTCAAGGAATCATTCCCTTTAAAATGAGTGAAAACCAAGAAAAATTGGTGCTAAAATCAAGCCCTAAAGGTTTTGGTGTTTTGAGCAATAAATCAAGAAATTTCACCAAGAAAGGGTGAATTCTTACCTCATATTAGAAGATAATGGTGAAAATAATTGTTAATCTAGCTCCCAAGTCATCCACAAGTCTCAATTCTAAGCTATCACACTATATAGGGTTTATTCTATCAAGAAAGGGGTGACAAATGGCTGAATTTGCAACATTAGGTTCGATTTATGCCCATACCAGGTACTCGTGTCCCGCTATCGCAGACTTAAACCAACGATAGTAGCTTCTTGAGGCTGCAAGTGTGAGTTGCGATTGCACACGGGCTACGCGATTGCACTATCTTCTCCTTCCAAGGGTACACCGATCACGACTCTTGGCTTGAGATTGCAGCTACACCAGATGATAGCTGAAACTTGAAAAATCTTCCAAGTTTTCGCCAAGCACTCGAATTCATTAGAAATCTCGAATGCGCAAACGAACTGTGAAACCATAAAAAAATTGATATTCCAAACACGATGGTGCACCCAAAATTTCCATCCAAGGTTGTTTCGACCAAATGTGGGTCCTACACCCATATTTTATTTTCTTAACTTTTTGACTAATAGGTTAAAATAACCTCGGGTGCATCGGGACCTGAACCAAAGGCCTAACTAGACTAAAATAGACATTTTGGAGTTATTGGTTCACTTAGAATTTGCATACAATAAAATTTTACTAAAGTTTTCTCCCGATGGACATGTGGAACCAACGAAGACTTCTAAAGTGGGAATTAGCTTTAGAAACCAAATGAACTACCCGGTGACCAAACTATCAGTCCCAATGATAACGAGAAAGTGCACACGTAAGTGTACATAGTCCAATCAAGTAATAAAGTGGATTCAAGAAAGATCAAGTATCGATCTCTTAGGGACTTGCATTCGTCGACTATCCAATTCAAGTTTAACGATTGAGAAAAAGTAAACAATAGAGTTTTAGAGTTGTAACCTAAAAAGTGACTAAACTAATGAAAAAAAGTAATGAATTAGGACAATAAATGGATAGAATACTAGGGTTAAGGCTTACAAATAATCATACTACATTATTGAACTCCATTCATTAACTTGCTTATCTTGGTTGTTGATTCGTCTGGTTAATCGCATGGTTATGGTTTTCCAACCTTAAACCGTTTACCTAAGTTGGAACTTACATCTACATCAATGAGCGGAGATGTAATAATCCAATTAAGTTTTGAAAGATGTCATTCTACGTGTGAATCAAGTAAGGAATCTAAGTACATCCTTGTCCTAGATGCTAATTCAAATTCCTTATTTTATAAAGAAACAAGAACCATACTTTGTTTATTCCCATGTTCGATCTTCCCATTCCCTCTCCCGAGATCACAAGTTTGATAATTGATATATTCTAAGGATAGATAATCCTTAAAATAGTTAAAGTAAGAATAAAAAATCAACCAATAATGATACATAAATAAACAAACTAAATTCAAAATTAAAGTAGTCATCATCTTGGCCTTAACCCCGAAAAAGTTGTTATAGCCTTTAATGGACATATTCATCATCCAATCCCTTAGATTGATGATACAAACCATGAAAGAAACTAAATTTAAGATAATAAACCTTAAAGGATGTGTATATCAGCCTCCACATGTCCAAAGACGTCCAAAAGAATTCAAAAACGTGATATAACATGTATTTGTAGCAATAGGGTAAGCTAAGTCCGTGTTGGAGTAGAATTAGCTTAAAATGCCTAGGGGTGGAGTAGACCATGCATCGCACCCTCTATTCCTATGGAATGGAGAATGCAAAGAACCCTCTATTCCATAGTAATAGAGCATGTGAGGCACGTAAATTGCACACCTTCACTGGAATTTGCTTCCTGAATTTTTGTTAAGTGTTGGTCCTTCCTCCTTTCATCCCTTGTCTTGTGGTGTCTTTACAACAATTTTCAAACCTCTATATCATACATATATCATCATATTAATCTCACAAAGGACCCTAAAAGAAAATACCACACTAATTAGAGGTTCAAACCACATAACATCCATCTTGACAAATAAAAAACAACAGCTTAGACAAGGCAAATTTCCATGATCTTCCACTCAATGTTTTGACTCTTTCCTTGACTCAATTGAAATTTGTACATTTCTAACAAGTTGTTCCATATATATTAACATATATAAACTAGAAGAAACACTTAAAACACCATAGAATCTATCAAGATAGACTAGAAAAGCAACTAGCTCAAGCTAGAAAGACTAGTTTTCTTTAATTGACTCTATTAAGTACAAACTTGTTAGAAAACACTTGTAACCATTGTAAACACATTTTTAACACTTTGGTACATATTTATCGCATTATCAACCCATATAGAATAAAATCATCCTAAAAAAAGGCTTAAAACGACTAGAATAATGACACTAGAATGCATAAATACACCCAACATCACCACCCCGCACTTATAGCATTGTTCGTCCTCGAACAACTCTTAACTATAATCATCATCAACTCAGGAGACTCTACACTTCTACTAATGCAATACACTCAAGCTAGTGTTACAATGACTATATAGAATGCAAGTTTCTACACTAAGCATGTTATTTACCCAATTGAAAGCTCATGAGCACTACTTTAAAATATCCTAGCCTCAAGAATTGACTCACTTAGTGTCAAACTCATGCATATTGATCAGTCAAGTACATCATACTAATCACCCACATTCATCAAACATGTTCCCCTCATAATAAGAAAGTTACCCATAATCACTCACAATTAAGCAATTTATAAAAATGGGTAAAAGAATTAAATTACGCTCACTCTCACAAAGAATTCACAAGTTACACACAATGAACTGTAGGCTTTCCCTTAGTGTAATACTCTACTAATATCAGAATGTGAAGTTTAGGATTAATTAGGTATTTCCCGAGTTGTAATGTAGTCTAAGGGACGGGTAGGAACTATTTTGGCCAAGAATAGTGACTAACCTCTCTAAGTGCTTTAATACACTACATTATACATTTAAAACCAATATCTAACAACCAAATTATACTTATTCATTCATTCATTCATACCTTTTGTTTTTGCCCCATCTCTTTTAAGCATTTTGACAAACACTTGGTGGACGTATAGCTTACTACCACATGCATCAATTTTTCTTTTTCTTTTTCACAACTATGGCAGTATTTCTAGCATGAATTATATCACAAAAATCCATGAGACATCAATTATCAACACAAATGACTATTACCTTGGGGCATCAATTTCACCTTTTCTCTGTTATATCTTAACTCCTTACTAATTAATTTTTTATTAAAGTGCCTAAGAGTTTTTTTGGATCAAATTATGGTCTATCAAAGAAGGGATTAGGTTACCTTTGTTATTGCCAAAGAAAAAGCTAAAGGCTCAATAGGGGTTAACTAGGATAATTCACAAAGGTAGGACAAATAGAAGTTATAAAACAAGGCTATCAAAGAAATGCCTATATCATCTCCTAAACCCACATTCTTTATTTCGCTTCATACACACACAAGGCAAGTTCTAGACATCACATGCAACAAGTAATATACAAAATACCTCTCACACACATGTCTCATGCTCAACTCAATAGGATCATCATAGACTCCCAACCAAACAATAACATAAATTCAAAATTAAGCTAACAAGTACAAGAGTCATAAACATGAGCCTAAGAGTCTCAAAAGTAGTACTTTACTTATTCCACATTCTTTTACAAAAAAACCCACTTGTATCATGCAATCAAAAATATCACCTACAAGAATATCTTACAAAAACTATTTTAAATTGAGCCATAATTTGGAAATTTCCCCACCCACACTTAAGAATCTACTTTGTCCCCAAAGTGAGCTTAAAATTAAGAGATAGAAATACTCCCTGAAGCCTCTAGGCCTAGTTTGTAGCATCCTTTTGTATAAAGGAGGTCCGAGGACCCCACACTCAGTCTTCAACATGCTTCGAGCTCAGGTTTATGGTACTCAGACTTCCCATTAACCTGTTACTCAACCAAAAAAAAATATGTGAAATCAAAAATTTAAAACTAAAAAGAAAGCATACCTTAGCTTGAGTTTCCTCCCAAGAAACGCCTAATTTAGTGTCACGGCATGACCTACTCAACTTTTTCCTCCACCTTGAGTATATAAATTTCACCCCCAACTTCGTATCCATTTTTTTTCCTGAATCATAGGGAGGTTGTACAAAAATTAAGAAACCGAGTAATAGAATGTGTATGGTAAACCACTTGGCCTTAAAGTGAGGTGTGTTTTATGTTTCTTTTCTTGTGCAAAATTAAGAACATAGGATCCTTATTCCTTATCTTCACACTCTCCTACTATTTCATATGATTCCACAGACAAGACATCATCCAAACATAATGTAGAAAAGTGCTTTGAATGTGGACCAACTAATCCCACTTCAAAATTTACATAATCCACAACACCTTCACTTATTTTCACCTTCTCAATTTCAGTCTCAAAAGTGTGATGACTGTCAAGTGGCTGTGATTCTTGAATTTGTTCCATAGATTGACTAGTATCCTCTTCATATATTTCTTCTCTTAGCATTTGTGGACATGGTGGTGGTGGTATCTCCTTAACTTGTTCAACAACTTTAGTTTTTTAGTACTCAGATTTCCTTAAATTATGATTAACTTTATCTATAATAGGTTGGGAAGTCAACTCTGCATCTATCTCCAGATGATTATACAATTGCTTTACATCCTCTCCATGGTTCTTCAAGTCTGCCAACAACTGTACTTGAGATGCTAAAAGTTGTTTTATAATCTCTTCCAAATTGCTCGTTTGAGTTGTGGCCTATATATTTAGTTGTTACTGCCAAAATTGCTTTTGCTGGTTGTTCCATGTTTGAATTTGTGGCTGATTTTGCCCCGTTTGATTGTATTTGTTTATATAATTTTTTCTTTCAGCATAGCCGACAAACAATTTCGAATAGGGATTGACAGCACACAAAGATACAGTATGACCACTTTGAGCACAAACCAACCACCAAGTTGTAGTCTGCTCCATAGATAGAATAGTATCCGTATCATATTGTGAAGGTACTGTCCACGCACTTCTATTAAAATCTTGATAATAAGCCGCATGATATTGTCCCCCACAAAAACAACAAAAATCGTAATCAGTCAAAAACCATCTATCCCAGGCTGACATCTCAAGAAGTGTTAAAAAATAGAAATAAAAAAAACTAAATAAAAAATATTTCCAATTCAATATAGAAAAACTAAAAATAAGATAGTTGCCTAGTTACAAGTCCCTGGCAACGGCGCCAAAAACTTGACAGTGCTCATGCAAGTGTACGTGGTCCTTTCCTGTGGAATGGAGAATGCGACACACCCACTATTTCATAGGAATAAAGCATGATATGCATGCAAATCGTACGCCTTCACTGGAATTTTGCTTCCCGAATTTTGGTTAAGTGTTGGTCCTTCCCTCTTTCATCCCTTGTCTTGTGGTGTCTTTCCAATGAATTTCCATCCTTCATATCATCCATATATCATAATATTAATATAAAAAAGGATCCTACAAGAAAACACCACACGAATTAGAGGTTCAAACAACACAACATCCATCTTAACGAATAAAAAACCAGAGCTTACACTAGGCAAATTTCCATGATCTTCCACTAAATGTTTTGACATTTTCCTTGACTCAATTGAACTTTGTACATTTCTAACAAGTTTTTCCACATATAATGTCACATTTAAACTAAGTAAAAATTAAAGCACCATAGAATCCAACAGTATAGACTAGAAAAGCAACTAGCTCAAGCTAGAAAGACTAGTTTTCTCTATTGAACATTAATTGACTCTATTAAGTACAAAGATGTTAGAAAACACTTGTAACCATTTTAAACACATGATTTAACACTTTGATACATATTTATTTCACTATCAGCCCATATATCATAGAATGATCCTTAAAGCAAGGCTTAAAACAACTAGAATAGTGACACTAGAATGCATAAATACACCCAACATCACCACCCCACACTTAAAGCCTTGTTCATCCTCGAACAACTCTTAACTGTAATCATCATCAACTTAGAAGACTCTACACTTCTACTAAATGCAAGACACTTAAGCTAGTGTTACAATCACTACACAGAATGCAAGTTTCTACACTAAGTATGTTATTTACACAATTGAAAGCTCATGAGCACTACTTCAAAACATTCTAACCTCAATAATTGACTCACTTAGAGGAAAACTCATGCATAATATTCAATTATGGACATCATACAAATCACCCACATTTTTCAAACATGTGCCCCTCAAAATAAGAAAGTTACCCATAATCACTCATAATTAGGCAATTTATAACAATGGGTACAAGAATTAAATTACGCTCACTCTCACAAAGAATTTACAAGTTACACACAAGGAACCATAGGCTTACCCTTAGTGTAATGCTCTACTAATATCAGAATGTGAAGTTTAGGATCAATTAGGTCTTTTTCGGGTTATAATGTAGGCTAAGGGATGGGTAGGAACTATTTTGGCCAAGAATAGTGACTAACCTCTCTAAGCGCTTTAATACACTACATTATACATTTAAAACCAATTTACAACAAACAAATTACACTTATTCATTCACCTATACCTTTTGTTATTGCCCTATCTCATTTAAGCATTTTCACAAACACATCGTGGACGTATAATTTACTACCATATGGATCAATTTTTCTTTTTTTTTCACAACCATGGTTAGTCAAACTAATTGTGGGCTCAAGAGCATAATGTTGATCACTAGAAATATTAAATATAGGATCGGTTGTAGAGTGGGGAAGCACAATTATTGGATGACATTAGAAATAGGAGCTTCATATGGAGGTGGAGCTGATGTTGGGTGTATTTATGCAATCTAGCATCACTATTCTAGCCTTTTTAGTCTTATTTTGCGGATGAATCTAAGATATAATGGTTAATAATGAGATAAATATGTTAAAACATGTGTTCATGATGTTAAAAGTGAGTTTCAAACAAGTTTGTACCTAAAAGATTCATTTAGAGTTCAACCCAGAAAACAAGCACTACTAGCTTGAGCTAGGTGTTTGTCTAGTCGTCGTGTTGGGATATAATGTGTTTAGTAAGTTACTAAGGTTATTATTATGTATTTATATGTGAAAAAACTTTTTGATAATTCTCAAGGGTTAATTGGATAAAGCCAAGGGTCAAAACAATGAGTTTAGGATCAAAGTGAAATTAGCCTATGCTTAGCTCGTGTTTCTAGTTTGTCGGGTTGGATGTTGTGTTATTTTGAGAATTAAATTGTTGTTTTTAATGTTATATGATGCTTTATATATGGATTATAATGATATATAAATCATATAAAATCTTCAAATCAAGTGGGAACAACTCAAAAAGGCTCGGAATGGCTCAACGAAGTCACAATACGCAGATTGAAGTACTTTTGGACCCCTGGAATGTCATGGGAATGTGTGGAATGATGGAGTGGACAATGTATGTGTGCAAAAAAATAGTGGAATCATAAGAGGCATAAAATTACAACCATGTGGGGCGTGTTGGTCCTGGAGGCGATTAGTCCGTGATGCGGGCTCATTTTGGTACCTCCTTTGCCTTAAAAAAATTCCTGAGAACAAATTCCAGAGAGGTAGGGAAATATTGAGGCGACACGCCACCTATTACGGGGCTCAATAACTGATGTTTTTCTTTTCCAACACGAAAAAGGCTTGCTACTATACTATAAATACATGTTGTATAACATTTTTACATATCTTTGAGCATACTTTGGAGAGTAAAGGGCTGCTATAATTTCTTCATTATTTTTTTATTATTTTTATTTAGTTCATTCATATTTTTAGTCATTAATTACTATTTTGTGATTAGGATTATGACTATGTGTGGCTAAACGCCATTTTTCGAGGTTAAAGCCAAGAACTTGATTATTAATTCTATGGATTAAGTTTGTTTTCTTCGCTTATTAATATTAGATGTTTGATTATTATTATTATAACAATTTTAATGATTCATAGACCTTATAATACATTCTTTTTCAACCTTGTGAACTAGAGAGAGGGAATAGGGCGATAGAGCATGGGAATAAGCAGAGCATGGTTCTTGATTCTTTATAAAATAAGAAACTTGAATTAGTATCTAGGATGGGGATATACTTAAATACCTTACTTGATTCATATGTAGGATGATATTTGTTATGATCTTGAGTTAACTATTACATCCCCACTCAATGATGTAGGTGTAAGGTTCAACTTAGGTAAAAAATTAGAGGTTGGGAAACCGTAATCATGCAATTAACCCTATGAATCAGCAATCACGATAAGCAAGTGAATGAATGAAATCCATTAGCATAATATGATTGTTCAGAGTGCTTCAACCTTGGGTTTTTGTAATACCTCGTACTTCTACCTAGATTAAAATCATCCCAAATATGTTAGAAACTTACTTTGAAATATGAATCCATTTTTGTATGCATGGAATTTTTAATATTTTCACTTTTTATCATGTGGGAAATTAAATTAGCTTTCCAACTATACCAATTTTGTCCAAACCGGTATCGGAGTAAAAATTTATGGAAGTTTTACTTAGAGTTATCAAAATCGCTTAGCTGCAATGGCCAGGTTGACGAACCATTAATCTAGCGACGGGACGTCGCCTAGACTTTCGTAGCCAAGGCAGTAAGTTAAACTTCTAGATAAGGTGCGACAGACAGGTTGACAGACCATCCAACTTGTGATGGACCGTCGCCCAAGCCATCGCTATAAGGCACTGATTCTTTTTTTTTGTTCACGCATGATGATCAAAACGACGGACCATCGAGCCAATGACGGATCATCGCACAAGCCATCGTAGGTCCCGTTCAAAAATTTTTAAGTCATTTTTAAAGGGTATTTGGGTCTTTTTCCACCCATTTTAAGCCCTAATTATGTCAGACCAAGGATCATAAGTTCATTATTCATTCACAACATCAAATTAGGGTTTCCTCTCAAAGATAATCCCCCAGAACAAGATCCAAATCCTTCTTCAAGAAACCAAGAAATTCAAGTTCTTCAAGTCCAAGAACTTAAAAAAACTCACAATCAAGGTATGTTATGTGTTGATTCATGGGTCCCGTTTCACCCATGAAACTCAAGAATCTCTTTTCAAAATCCAAGATTTGTGTATTGATGAATGTTCATGATTTAAATTGAATTGAAATTCGTGTTCATGATGTTGTGGGGTTTTGATTCATGTTTTAAATTACATATTCCAATAATTGACCCTAGTATAAGAAGATTTGTATAATAGCCATGATAAACCCTCTTCAATTTACAAGTTGATTAAAGTATCTATGATTACTAGATGTGTTGATGATTGTATAAGAACAACATTCTCCCCATGTGTTTGATTAAATGCCTATGCGAAGGAAAAGTGCCATACTAGTATAATAATATGTAATCCCCATTCATGTACAAGTTCATGCATGTCAAGTGTTTGATAAAATGTCTTAATCAATTAACTATGGATTATTGATGTTAGTCATGTATTCAAGAAAGTCATGCTTTGTCAGTTTCTTTCCATCTAGTCCTGGGGGTACTTGTACCCGACAATTTAGCTATGTGTCTAGAGCCAATGTCATGTTTTCATGATACTCTCAATCAAGCCATGATCCATAGAACCCAGCCAGTCATGTGACTCAGGAAAACCCAGAAATCTCAGAAAGCTCAGTAATCTCAATAGTTCAGTAATCTGAGTGATCTCAATACTCAGTAATTTTGGTAACCTTAGTATTCCCAGTAAATCTCAGTAACTTTAGTACTCTCAGTAAGTCCTTAGATCTCATCAGCATTCCGTCAGTTAACGAAACTTAGTAAACTCAGTTTAGCTCCGCTAAATAATACCATTAGTATCAGTTTAAGTCGGTTAATCAGTTCAGTGTCTATTTAGTTTTGAGTAGGATTCAGCACCAAGTGAACCCAAGGATGGGGACTCACCTGTTATTCAGTGGAGGGTGTGATCCTTAGAAGAAATCTTTGTGTTCCAGAATTACGTAGCCAGCATAGGTTTAGATATACACCATCCCAGATGCAATATTATATCGGATATTATGTCACAGTTTGAACCTCTTGGCCTTTCAATTCATGTTTCTATTTTATATAGTATATCATGCAGTATACAGGCACAAATATCAGTCATGGGTTAGCTTGTTGTCCTTCGGGGTTATGAACACTGTGTAGCATTCCGGGTACCAGATTTGGGGAGTTACAAAGTTTGTATCAGAGCCTAAGGTTCAATAGAGTCCTAGGAAGTCTGAAAGCCATATCTAGTACAGTCTTCTGCATGGGTGTGTTGTGCACCACACTTATGTGTAGGAGGCTATGAGATGTTTAAGGAATAGTTTTCCTTCTTTCAGTATTCATGTTGTTCCAGTAAGCATAAGCTCTAGTTAAACTCACAGTCTAATGCGCTTCTTCCCTTTATTTATAGATTATGCCTCTCAAAAGGGTTAGCGAAGGGGGAAATAGAATTCAGTTAGCACCCCAGCCCGTCCAGCCAGGTCCTCTAGATGAGCACATTTCTCATGCATAATTTAGGAATGCATTCACTTCTCTAGCTTATTCAGTCACAACTCAGAATAAATAACCAACGACCTTTTCGGCCAACCTTGGGGCCAATGCTTCTGCAGCCAAGATTTGGGACTTTACCCAAATGAATTCTTTCTTATTCACAGGTTCTAAGTCCGAAGAAGATCCATACGAGTTCCAAGACCTGGTTTAGAAAGTCATAAACATCATGAAAGTGACTTCTAGTGAGAGCATAGAGTTAGCCACCTATCATCTACAAGACATAGCCCATACGTGGTATAAGCAGTGAAAGATAGATAGGGGTATAGATACAGAGCACATAGAGTGGGAAGAGTTTGATATGACCTTCTTAGATAGATTCTTTCCCCTAGAGCAGAAAGAAGCCAAAGTGTTAGAGTTCATAAATCTTAGACAAGGAACCATGAGTGTGAAAGAATACTCCATTAAGTTCACTCAGTTACACAGGTATGCTCCCCATGTAGTAGAAGATAGAAGATCCAGAATGAGTAAGTTTGTGTTAGGGGTATTAGGTAGAGTTGTTAAGGAATACAGTACTGTGATGTTGATTAGCGATATGGACATATCTAGGATTATGGTCTATGCCTAACAAATGGAAGAATAGAAGCTTAAGAAGAAGGAGAGAGAAAATAAGAAAGCCAGAATAGGTAGTTATAGTTTTGCTCAGTTAGGGTGGTAGGATGGTAATCATTATTAGTTGTGTTAGAAATGTTCAGCCCCAGTTCACTCTTTAGCTAGTACATCAGGCTCCAAGGCCCAGGGTAGAGAGAGCAGGATTTTTACTCATCTATTTTGCAAAGAGTGTGGTAAGTATCATAAGGAGATGTGTAGAGCCGGGAGTAATGTGTGTTTCAGATGTGGTAAAGTAGGTCACAAAGTCCAAAATTTTCCTAAACCTAGTCCTCAAAGTTATCATGGTCATTCTTCAGCTCAGTCCGGTCATCCAAAATGGCAGGGTGCCAATTCCAGCGCTATGAGTGGGCAACGCCTAAATAGACTCTATGCACTTCAATCTCGGCAGAATCAGGAATGTCCTCCTGATGTAGTTACTGGTATATTACAGATCCCTCATTTACATGTTCACACTTCTTCAGATTCATGAGTTTCTTTTTTTTTTGGAAACCTTGCATAGCAGTTAAACTTTGGAGTCAGAAAGTCAAGCCTTCAGATTTTAGTTATAGTTCCAGTATGTGTAGATAATCAGTAAGGAAAGATGATTTCCGACCCATTCCGGTCTAAGTGCAAAGTTTCATACTATATTTATCACGATATTTACGCATGCTACCCATTTTAGTTCCACGAATACAACTTGTATCCACACACTTCTCATAGAGTAGTGTGTATTTCAAGTACCTAGTATGAGGAATTCCAGTTCACTCAGTGTTATGAATCATGTCCCATGAACACAAAAATTCTAGACTCAGGTCATGTAACTCATGACTTATGTACTCATGTCATGTTTTACAGTATGTCCAGCCTACATGACTCATGCTCCTTCCCTAGTGATTAGCCAAACTCAGCTTATGCCATGTATACTCTCAGTTAAGATTCTTTTATAAATATGTGACATTGATGTTTTATCCCTCAGTCCTCAGTTACAACATCAGTTTAGTAATTGATATTCTATAAAGGACTCAGATATTTCTACGGGACCATGGATATCTGTTATAAGTTATTTATCCATTAGGATTCAGTACTTTAGTATCAGTATCGACCTCAGTTACTAGTATTCGGTACCTACATGAGTCTCAATTATAGACTTAGTTACAGTCTCTACTACAGTCTTAGTTATAATGCCAGCTTCAGTTCAGTAATTAGATCAGAAACTCAGTTTAGTTCCAGACTTGCTTGACCAATACTACAACTATCAGTTAAGTTCCTATTCAGCTGTCTTGTTTAGACCACAACAAGATTTCCTTATGCCCAAAATCCATTAGAGTTCTTTAGAAAGAGTGTTAAGGAAAGGATCCAGTCTACTATAGGTTTTCAGCATGTGTTAGTCTCAGACTGACAAGTTCGTATAGTTTGGTTTCCTATCTTTTCAATCTATTCTCTCTAGATGAAATCTCATGAATGAGACTATTCTAAGATGAACCAACCACTTAGATACAAGCTCAACTTAGTTCATGTATTAGGCCTCAGTTTTAGATATCAGATAATCAGTCAAGAATCAGTTCCTAGGTGACTTGTGCATTGCCTAAGTTTCCCTCAGTAGCTCAGCCAAGTCAGTATTCCTAGAGGGACCTAGTGTACTAAGGGGGAGATACTCTATAATCCCCCAAACTTTCATGACTTAAACATCCCATCCCTTTTCTTGAAATGGATCCAGATTGGAGTAGTGGGTACTTATAAGTTGACTCCCAAGTTCCAATCTTAGTCGTGAGCCATGTATTTATGGGCTCAGTTTAGTTCACGAAATTCAGTTTATATATCATATTTAGTCTCAGTCATGTTCTTAGGTTCCCATTCATGCATACTTTTGGCATAATCATGGGTTCATTAGTACTTTTTAGTTTACGTAATAGTTTTCTTGAACTTACTCAGTTCCATGTTCAAATTACCATTACAAACTTGGTATTCAGTTCATGCTCAGATCTCTATTACAAACTTGGTAGTAAGTACTCTTACAGATTCAGTCATGCATTCATATATCAGTTCAGTCATGTAATTATGCATCAGATATGCATTTTCATTTTGAGAAAAACTCAGTTCATCATGAAAATCAGTCATGCATTCATGAATCATTTACACATGCATCAAATGTATATGTTCGATATGATATTTTAAGTTACCAGTCATGTGAGTCATGAGATCATATTCCAGTTATTCATGTTCAGTATGTATGTTAGTTTATTTTCACCTCTCTCACTCAGTCTCATTCGAGGACGAATGTTCTCAAGGGGGAGATATTATAATACCCCGTACTTCTACCTACCTTGAAATTATCCCAAGAATGTTAGAAAATTATTTAAAATATGAATCCACTTTTGAATACGTGAAATTTTTAAGATTTTCACTTTTTATCATGTGGAAAATTAAAATAGTTTTCCAACGACACCAATTTTGTCTGAATTTGGTATCGGAGTAAAAAGTTATGGACGTTTTACTCAGAGCTATCAAAATTTCCCAGGTGTGACGGCCAGGTTGACTGACCGTCTATCTAGAGATGGACCGCCACCTAAACCATCGCAACCAAGGTAGTAAGTCAAACTTCTAGATAAGGTGCGAAGGACAGGTTGATGGACCGTCGAACTTGTGACGGACCATCGCCCAAACCGTCACTATAAGGTAGTGAGTCTTTTTTTGGTCCACGTATGACGATCGAAATGACGGACCATCGAGCCAGCGACACACCATCTCATGAGCCATCCCAGGTCCCATTCAGTTAATCTTAAGTTATTTTTAAAGGGTATTTGGGTCTTTTTCCACTCGTTTAAACCCCTAATTATACCAGACCAAGGCTCATAAGTTCATTATTCATTTATAACATCAAATTAGGGTTTCCTCTCAAATATAATCCCTAAGAACAAGATCCAAATCCTTCTTCAAGAAACCAAGAAATTCAAGTTCTTCAAGTCAAAAAACTTCAAAAAACTCACAATCAAGGTATGTCATGTGTTGATTCATGGGTCTCATTTCACTCATGAAGCTCAAGAATCTCTTTTCAAAATCCAAGATTTGTGTATTGATGAATGTTCATGATTTAAATTGAGTTGAAATTCGTGTTCATGATGTTGTGGGGTTTTGATTCATGTTTTAAATTACATATTCCAATAATTAACCCTAGTATATGAAGAATTGCATAATATCCATGATAAACCCCCTTCAATTTACAAGTTGATTAATGTATCAATGATTATTAGATGTGTTGATGATTGTATAACCACAACATTCTCCCCATGTGTTTGATTAAATGCCTATGCGAAGGAAAAGTGCCATACTAGTATAATAATATGTAATCCCCATTCATGTACAAGTTCATGCATGTCAAGTGTTAGATGAAATTTCTTAATCAATGAATTATGGATTGTTGATGTTAGTCATGTATTCAATAAAGTCATGCTTTGTCATTTTCTTTCCATCGAGTCCTGGGGGTACTTGTACCCGATAATTTAGCTGTGTGCCTAGAGCCAGTGTCATATTTTCACGATACTCTCAGTCAAACCATGATCCATAGAAGCCAGTCAGTTATGTGACTTAGGAAAACCCAAAAATCTTAGAAATCTCAGTAATCTAAGTAGTTCAGTAATCTAAGTGATCTCAGTACTCAGTAATCTTGGTAACCTCAGTATTTTGAGTAAAACCAAGGATGGGGACTCACCTATTATTCAGTGAAGGGTGTGATCCTTAGAAGCAATCCTTGTGTTCCAGAAATACATAGCCAGCATAGGTTGAGATGCACCCTACGTGTTTAGAGACTTATATATCTCATTTGGGTTACCTACCAAGAGGGGTTGAGGGAAGAGCTCCCTGTCAGAGAGGGTATACTTATAGCTAGTCTTTACTCGTGTCACGATATTGACACCCTTCCAACTGGGGTTATAGGTTGGACCCCACCAGTTCAATTTTGGGGCATGTGTGTTTGATGATTGCCTCCCACAATTTCAGTTTTAGTCTCAGTCTCAGTAAAAGATCTCAAATAGTTCTTTATATTCAGGACTGTGAGATACAATCAACCCAGTACAGTACAAAACTTAGCTAGTTCTATTAGAACTTAGACTGTCAGTTACAGTCGCTCAGTATCAGTATACTAGTTATATGAAACTCATGTTATCAGTATTCAGACTCAAGACTGTCAAATACAGTCAACCAGATTAGTTCTTCATAGTCAGAACTATAAAAAATAATCATTCAAATATCCATGTCAGTAAACTCAGTTATCATCCTACCAGTAGTACAGTTAATCTGTATCCCAGTACTAGAAACTCAGATATCAGTTAATCCATGTTATCAGTAGACTCACCTATCAGAACTCAGTATTTAGTCCTATCATGATCTTAGTTACAATCACATAGTCATGCATGTATTCTCACGTTTATGTTAGTCAGTCAATTAGTATTGTTCATGCATATGAACCCTTTCCATTCAGCCTACCTCACATGCATACCAGTACAATCAAAGTACTGATGCATTTTTGCTATGGTGTCTTATCCCATAGGTTCGGAAGCACAAGCTCCAGAGCATCAGTAGCATTCTAGTCTCTGCAGTCAGAGTTAGAAGTGAGTCCTCATCTTTTGAGGACATGATAATTTCTTTATTATCTCATTAATTAGTTTATTGGTTGGAGTTAGTTGGGGATATGTCCCATCATCTCCTTATTCAGATAGTTATGTTTTAGAGGCTTTTCAAACTAGAGTATGTTAAGACAGTTTTGTTTTGGGCATTTATACCCCATCGCAGATACTATATTTTATCGAATATTATATTACAGTTTGAACCTTATGGGTTTTCAGTTCATGTTTCCGCATTATACATTATATCATGCAGTATACAGACAAAAGTATCAGTGATAGGTTAGCTTGTGGTCCTTCAGGGTCATGAGCACTATGTAGCGTTCCGAGTACTAGATTCGGGGCATTATAGTTTTCTCCTATGGATTGTTATAAGATCTTTACTTTACACATAATTTACTTTTTTTGCAATTTATAAACTCCATTCTCTCTTTTGGTTACTCTTGCATCAAGTGAATCTAAATTGTAAACTGAAATCAAATCTTTGCCAAATCTAGTCTCTGTGGGATCGATAACTCGTCTTTCTTAAGGGCCGCTATATTACTTGGTAGACCATGTACACTTGCATGTGCACTTGGGCACTGCTAATTTTTTTGCGCCGTTATCACGGACTTGTATTTTGGCAATTGTTTATTTTAGTTTTACTTTTATATTTATTTGGTGTTTTTATGATTGGTCTTGTTTTTGTTTTTGAAGGAAACAAGTTCTTAAGTTTATAAGCTGGCAAGGGATCGGGAGTTGGTAGAACCAAGCTCGGAACCTAAGAATCTTTACCATCAATGCAGGAGAGAAGCAATCCTTCTCCCCAAAATTCCACAAATCCATGAAGAATAAGAGAATACTGTTCCTATGGCTATACAACAAGCAGCTTGTAGGAAGGTTAGGGAAGTGGTAATCCTATTTCCGATGAACTTGACTTCCCCAATTCAAACACCGGTAGCTGGGAGGAATTTTGAGTAGAAATATAATATGGTGCAACTTTTTATTAGCAGTGGATAGTTTGTAGAGATTTCACACGAGGATCCATAATTCCACTTGCAGACCTTCATTTAGTTTACAGATACATTCACTCTAAATGGGGTGACTCTAGAATATGTAAGGCTGACACTATTTCCCCATTCACTTATTGGGAAATCTAACAAGTGGTTGAATGAGGAGACGGACAATTCAATCATAACATGGGATAACTTAGCCAGAAGATTCTTCATCAGATTCTTTCCATTAGGCAAGACTGTGAGACTTCGCAGTGAGATAGAGAGCTTCAAATAGAAGCCTAATGAAAATATATATCATGCTTGGGAAGGCTTCAAGGCCTTTCTTCGGGATTGTACACACCATCTATAGTCGAATGAGGTACTTGCTCATACTTTTGTACAAGTTCTTAATCATAATACAAATATTTTGTTAGATTCAGCCGTATATGGTTAAGCATTGTAGCTAAATTATGATGAGCTGCACATACTACTAAACCGCATAGCACAAGGAAATCCAGAGTGACATTTAGATTCTAGAAGTGCCATAAAAAGAATTACTGGTATGTTGGAGGTGGACTAATTCACAGCCCTATCATCTCAGGTTTCTGCGTTGTAGAATTTGATCAACACATCATTTAACAACATGAAGTTGGGAGCAACACAACCTACAGCCACAATGTATGCCATCCAAAAAGTTGCAGGTTGGCGTGAAGTATGCGGAAATAGTAGTCATACGACTACCATGTGTGCTTCAAATCCAAAATCTATAATGTATGTACACAATGCTCAAAGGCCATATTAAGGTAATGCCTACAACATAAAGTGGCAAAATCATCCATCAAATCAGTCATGGAATGCCCCAAATCCATAAGACCAATTGAATCAGTCAATGAGCAACATGGAAGAGATTATAAAACAACTCTTAGCGAGTCAAACATAATTGTTTGCGAATCAGAATAGTGAAAGGGAAGAATTACAGAATTAGAAAGTGGCCCAGAGAAATTAAGAAATACAGGTTAGGTAGATACAATAAGCGTTAAATACCCATCCTCAAGGTGATCTTCCCTCTAATACAAAAAATCCAAAATAAATCATGGTAATCACCTTGAGGAGTGGTAAAGTGCTTCATAAAGAACCTCCAAAGGCAACTAAAGAGGTAGATGATAACGTGGTGAACCAACAGGTAAATGATAAAGTTATTAAAAGTTTAAAGAAGTCTGAGTACTTGAAGGAAAAAGTTGCTGAACCAGAAGTAAAGAAGTGGCTGCCACTACCTTTCCCTCAAAGGCAAATAAAAGCAAAAGAGGATGCCTTGTTCAAAAAGTTCATAGATACATTCAAAGAGCTTCATATTATTTTACCTCTTTTAGATATTTTGCAGAGTATGCCTAAGTATGCAATGTACTTAAGAGATGTGGTGGCGAAAAAGGTGAAATTGCAAGATGTGAGAGCAATAACACTTACTGAAGAGTGTAGTGCTGTGATTAGACAAAAGATCCTAAGAAACTAAAATATTGGGAAGTTTGCTATTCCCATTCAAAATGGGAGTAAAGAGGTTCATGCATTAAGTGATTTAGGGAAAAGTATAAATTTGATGCCCCTATCTCTGTTTGAAAAATTAGGATTGGGAAAGCCTAGATCGACCACTATGGTTTTGCAGCTAGCAGACGGTTCCATGGCATAGCCTAAAGGAATCATTGAGGATGTCCTCATAAAGGTTGGCAAATTTGTTATTCATGCTAACTTTTTTGTTCTTAATTTTCTAGTAGACGAATAGGTACTAATTATTTTGGGGCGTCCATTCTTAGCAACCGGAGGGGCTTTGATTGATGTTAGAGAAAGCACGGTTAAGATGAGGGTAGATGATGAAGAGGTGGTATTTGATGCTTACAAAACACCCATTGAAAGTATCTTAAATAAATATTTATGCATGATCAATGTGATTGAAAGGGATGAGTGTGGGGTGTTTAATCTACCAAAGACCTCTTTCGACTACTTGATTGAGTGACCTAAGATGAGACCACCGATTCCCAACATGTTGAAAGGTAAAAGTAGCCAGAAATGAAAGAAACATTGGCTCCCAACAGGGATTAAAAGGGTGAAGGAATATGATTGAGTTGATATGGGTCGTGCCGCGACACTAAATCAGGCGCTTCTTGGGAGACAACCCAAGTTAATTAGGTATGTTTTCTTTTCAGTTTTTATGATTTTACTTCATGTAGTTTTTTTTTTTGGTTGAGTCACAGGTTAATATGTATTCTGAGTACCATAAACTTAGGCTTGAAGCATGGCAAAGAATGAGTGTGGGGTTCTACAGACCTCATTTATATGTGAAGATTCTACTAGCTAGGCCTAGAGGCATCAGGAAGTATTTCTATTTCTTAATTTAAAAGTTTACTTTGGGGACAAAGTAAATTTTTAAGTGGGGTGAGGAAATTCCCAAATTTTGGCTCAATTTAAAATTTTAGATTAGGAATAAGTGAGATATTCTTGTTGGTGCTATTTTTGATTACATGATCCAAGTGGGTTTGTTGGTAAAAGTATGTTGATTGAATGAATTGCTACTTTTGAGACTCTTAGGCTCATGTTTGTGACTCTTGTACTATTTGGTTTAATTTTGAATTTATGCTATTGTTTGGCTAAGAGTCTATGATAATCCTATTGAGTTGAGCATGTTCCATGTGAGTGTGAGAATTTTGAATATTCCTTGTTGCATATGATGTCTATAACTTGCTTGGTGTGTATGTAAAGAAAAATAAAGAGTGGGAATTTAGGAGATGATTTAGGCATTTCTTCGATAGCCTTAATTTATACTTTCTTTTGCCTAACCTTGTGAATTATCCTAGTTAACCCCCATTGAGCCTTTACACTTTTCTTTGGTAGCTCCATATGTAGCCTAATCTCCTTCTTTGATAGACCATAATTTTATCCAAAAAAGCTCCCAAGTTCTTTAAAAAAAGAAGAAATAATTGAAAAAGAAGTTTGAGAAATTGAAGAAGAAAAAGGTGAAATTGATGCCCTAAGGTAATTTCTATTGGTGTTAACAATTTATGTGTGGTGGATGGTTGTGATATACTTTATGCTAAAAATATTTCCATGATTGTGAAAAAAAAGAAAAAAAAATAGTTCTTGTGGTAGTAAACTAGGTGTCCACCAAGTATTTGTGAAATGCTTAAAAGAGATGGGGCAGAAGCAAAAGGTAATTTCTATTGGTTGTTAGAGAGTGATTTTAAATGTATCATGTAGTGTAATAAAGTGCTTAGAGAGGTTAGTCACTATTTCCAAATAGTTCCTACCCGTCCCTTAGACTACATTACAACCAGAAAAAGTCCTAATAGATCGTAAACTTTACATTAGACTATTAGTGGAGCACTACACTAAGGGAAAGCCTATGGTTCATTATGTGTAACTTGTGAATTCTTTGTAAGAGTGAGCGTAATTTGATTCTTGTACCAATCATACTATGAATTGCTTAATTGTGAGTGAGTATGGATACTCTCTTATTGTGAGGGGCACATGTTTGATGAATGTGGGTGATTTGTATGATATCCTTTATTGAATGATAATCATGAGTTTTCCAACTAGGTGAGTCAATTCTTGAGGCTAAAATGTTTTAAAGTAGTGTTCATGAGCTTTTAATTGTGTAAATAGTATGCTTAGTGTAGAAACTTGCATTCTTTATAGTCATTGTAGTACTAGCTTGAGTGTCTTGCTTGGAGTAGAAGTGTACATTCTCTAGATCATGATACTTATAGTGAAGAGTTGTTCGAGGATGAAAAAGGATTTAAGTGTGGGGTGGTGATGTTGTGAGTATTTATGCATTCTAGCATCACTATTCTAGCCTTTTTAGTCTTGATTTGAGGATGATTCTATGATACAATAGTTAATAATGAGATAAATATGTTAAAACATGAGTTTATGATGTTAAGAGTGAGTTTTAAACAAGTTTGTACCTAAAAGATTCATTTAGAGTACAACCCGGAAAACTAGCATTACTAGCTTGAGTTAGGTGTTTGTCTAGTCGTCTTGTTGGGTTATAATGTGTTTAATAAGTTCCTAAGGTTGTTATTATTTATCTATATGTGAAACAACTTGTTTATAATTCTCAAGGGTCAATTGGATCAACCCAAGGGTCAAAACGATGAGTTAAGGATTAAAGTGAAATTAGCCTATGATTAGCTCGTGTTTCTAGTTCGTCGTGTTGGATGTTGTGTTGTTTTGAGATTTAAATTGTTGTGTTTAATATTATATGATGCTTGTTTAATGTATTATGATGATATATTAAGTATACTCAAGCTTCACATCAAGTGGGAACAACTCAAAAAGGCTCGGAATGGTTCAATGAAGTAACAATACACAGATTGTCGCACTTTTGGACCCTGGGAATGTCTTGGGCCTGTCAGGAGTTAGGCAGTGTCCAATGGAAGTTAACAAAGCACCAATGGAATCTTAAGAGGCCCAAAATTTCAACCATGTGGAGCGTGTTATTCCTGGAGGCAATTAGCCCTCGACACTGGCTTATTTCGGTGCCCCCTTTGCCTTAGAAATTTTTTTAAGAACAAATTCCAGAGAGGTAGGGCGATATTGAGGCGGTTACCTACCTATTACGGGGCTCTATAACTGAAGATTTTATTTTTCAACACGGAAAGGGTTTGCTCCTTTACTATAAATACATGTTGTATCACATTTTTACACATCTTTGAGCATATTTTGGAGAGCAAAGGGCTGCTACAACTTCTTCATTAGTTTTTTATTATTTTTATTTAGTTAATTCATGTTCTTAGTCATTAATTACTATTTTTAATTACGATTATGACTATGTGTGGCTAAACACCCCTTTTCAGGGTTGAAGCCAAGAACTTGATTATTATTGCTATGGATTAAGTTTGTTTTCTTCGCTTATCAATATTGTTTGTTTTCTTATTCTTATTATAACTATTTTATGGATATGCGGACCTTAAAATATATCCTTTGTCAACCTTGTGATCTCGGGAGAGGGAATAGGGTGATAGAACATGGGAATAAGCAGAGCATGAATCTTGATTTTTATAAAATAAGAAACTTGAATTAGTATCTAGGACAGGGATGTACTTAGATACCTTACGTGATTCATATATAGGATGATGTTTGTTAAGATCTTGAGTTAACTATTACATCCTCTCTTAACGATGTAGGTGTAAGGTTTAATTTAGATAAAAGATTAGAGGTTGAGAAACTGTAAGCATGCAATTAACCCTACGAATCAACAACCACAATACACAAGTGAATGAATAAAATCCATTAGCATATTATGTTTGTTCAGAGTGCTTCAACCCTGTTTCTCCAATTGATTGTTATAAGATCTTTATTTTATGTATTATTTACTTTACTTGCAATTTATAAACTCCATTCTCTCTTTTGGTTACTCTTGCATAAAGTGAATCTAAATTGTGGACTGAAATCAAATCGTTGCCAAATCTAGTCTCTGTGGGATCGATACCTCGGCTTTCTTGAAGGTCACTATATTACTTGGTAGACCACGTGCACTTGCGTGTGTGCTTGGGTGCTGTCAGGAGCCTCAAAAACAAAAATTACAAGTGGAGTCGAATATGTGGTAGTTTTGTGTTAAGCTAGGAGATAAATACTAAAGTGTTTTGATGGTGTTTACCCAGAGTAAATCTTGATGTATGTTGTGGTATATCAGTAAAAATGGAAAATGGTGCATGTGATACTAGAGGAAAGCTAGAAGGATATTCCAAATTATTAGTGGGAAACAAAGGAGGAGGCAACCTATTAGCACAAGATTTATGCATTTCAACCATTTGTTGCCTTAATTTTAAGATCTCTTCATTAGGTCCTAAATTCTTATTCCCCAAACTCTTTATCTGATCAATGACAACTATCTCAATATCCTTGTTGGTCATAGATAACTTCCTTTCGGACTTGGTGTAATATGAAGGACTAGCAAGAATGCCATAAACCAAAGACCTTAAAATAACTGAATTAGAAATAACAAAGACGTTAGAATGCAACACATTTTCAAAAACTCTTTTTTTTTCTTTTTGAAAAAATCACTAATCCCTAGAAGGGAGCCTACGTATCTCATCACCGAGAAAGGAGAATCAGGTGTGCGTAGTTCATAAAGTTTTGACACAAAATGACCAATCAAACTTTTTTTTTCTTTTTATTTTGAATAATTTTCACAAGAAGTTGGGAGAAAATATTTTTTGAATATTTCAACTCAAAATCCCTTGTTAAAAATGAAGCCTATGATTATTAAAGAAAAATCTTTTTGGGTTTTCGATTTTGAATTTCATATGAAATGAAACCTAAAACTTATTAAAGAATTTTTTTTTTTTATGTATTTTCTTTTATATATGTATATAAAACACCTATTCTAAATGAAGCATTAAAGAAATCTTTTTGGATTTTTTAAATAAGATTACCAAACCCAAGAAGGGCTGCCTATGTATCTCACTCCCAACAAAGGAGAATCAGGTATGCATAGTTCGTCCAAATTGAACAATTAAATAAAAACTAAAAGACCAGACCACAACTTGAGGGACACAACAAAAATAGATAATGAAAAACATCAATAATTTTTTTTTTTGAGTTTTTCAATTTGTGACTTCATATAAAAAGGACAGTAACAACTATTAAAAAAATATTTATATATTTTCAAATCAAATTGTTCAAAATTAAACACCAACATAAATATTTTTTTTTGAAATTTTCGATGCAGAAAAACATGAAGACCCTAAAAGAAAATCTTTTTTGACATTTTCATTATATGACATGTAAAAAACTTCTAACATCTTTTGAATTTTCTTCTACAAAATGTATAAAGCTCCTTTAGAAAAAAAAATCCTTTTCAAATTTTCAAGTTGTGAATGCATGATAAAAGAAACAAAGGGAAATTCTTTTTGATTTTTTTTTTTGACAAAAAACATGCAAAAGGTAAAAGCTATTTTTTTTTTTTGAATTTTTGATTGTGGAAAACAAAAGTCATAAAGAACTCCTATAAACTATGAAACACTTTTCTTTGACTCACCTTTTTGCTTTCTTTTTTCTTTTGACCTTTCCTTTCCTACACATATTTTTTCCCTTAATTTCAGCACACATTTCCCTAAGTCAGTCTGCCAAATGACCTTTTTATCCTCAAAGATGCAACAAGTAGAACATAGGGATGTTTAAGGGTAAGTCACCTACAAAATACCAAACAGGTCCCGCTAGGTCTCAATATGATGCAAATAAAGAATGACCTAAAGGCTAACCTAGGATGGAGTTCAACTAATAAGGCTATTTGGGGGAGCATATGATCAATAGTGGTTGTGATTTCTTTTCACCTACACAATATGTATGACGGCTTCTTCTCTTAAAATAAAGGTAACTCAACAAAGGTTTGCATACACAATGTGTACTTCAGGTTTTGTTTCGAAAGAATAACTTAGGGTAATGCATATGATGACTGATATAAAGCAGTAACACATATAGAAAAACTATAAACAAAGAGCATGTAGACATCAAAAATGATAAAATGATAAAACAAACAAAAATGTCTATACACCTATAGTGTCATACTTAGATAATACAACTCAAAACCCAATCTCGAATTCTAAAAAAATCTCCAGCAGAGTGACCAAAGCTATCACACCTTTTGAAAACCAAAAAATGATGAGTTTATAAGTTAGAAAGGGTTTTTATTAGTAAGTGACAAAATAAAAATATATTTCAAAAAGGAATTTAAAACTTAAACTCAGAATTGCCACTTGGAATAAATTTGGTGTACCAAGTCACCTTTGGAAATCCTTTTTAAAATACTTTTGACTGTTAAAACTAATCCACAAATAGAGATTTGATTAAGGAATTCTGTTGACCGAGGGAAAGGTGTTAGACATCCCTCGGTCCCGTGGTTCGACCACGGTCGCTTTATTTAGTATATCTTCTAATGTGACACTATGAAATGCATAAACCACAAAATGACATAAACAAGAATAAAAACAAACAAAGATAAGAATTCAATCAAACAGTGTCCAGACTGATTATACAGTACAAAATGAAAAAAATACTGAAATGTAAACCTATACTAGCCTACCCTAATCCTAACTAAAGCTCTACCTGATTCCTCATGACTTGATCATGAACCTCCTTCAAAGACATAATACATTGAGGCATTCACCGATGAAAAATACAATTTCCTCGGGGAATTCCCCAGCCAAAGAAGTATAATTGATTCAAATGTGATAAAATAAAAAACCATTCTACAAACATTCAACAATCCACAATTTCTAATATTTGCCTACCCTACCTATCATTTGCCTACCAATTTTAGCCTAAACATGATACTACTAAATGAGAATAAATCTGAATCAATAGTAAATAACAACTTGAAGTGAACTAATTAAAGTTACGAACTAATGGATTTTCAGTTCCCTTGATGAATAATCTACTTCTGATATTATGAATCCTCATTAGCGGATACAACATTCAATACCCAACAACCAAAATGCTTCAAAATATAACATAAATCCAAAAATAACACTTCAACGAGTTAATACATCAATATAAAAAACACGAAACTCAATTCAAAACAAGTGGAAATTTGACAAATTCAAGATTTACATGTCAAAATTCATCGAGATAAGATTTTGTAAATTACCTCTCGAAGAGTTCTTTTAATTGAAAATATCTCTTAGAAATATATCCACAAATGGAAACCTCAGACAAGGGACCAACAATGGACAAACACTTAAAGTGGTAGCTCAAACGAAAAAGAATTCTAGAATAAAAATGAAAAAATTTCAACTCGTGAAAAAGGAAACCCCAAACAGCTCAACTGAAGCTATCACCATGGCCGCTTGACTGTTCAAAAAACCAAATGAATAAACCCAATTTACTTGAAGAAAAATCGAATGTACCCCCAAAAATATAAAATATTATCTTCATCAAGAAATGGATAGAGTGAAGAATATAGGGGACGGTTTTTTGGTGATTATTCGATCAAATTTTGAGGTGGGATAGACCTAGTGGATTTGTCGGAGCTCCAACAAGCTAAAACAGTGATGGAAAGTGATGGGCTGTCGAGTTTGGTCACTGAATTTTATGTTTGTGGGTGGGTGGTTGAGCTGGTGGATTAATGGCATTGGTTTACTAGTGGAGAGGGCAATTCCAGCAAAAACTTCACCGAAAAAAACTATTTTCCTTTATTCCATTCACCCTCCCTTCTCTGACCATCTAATTCTCTCCTCTCTCTTTCACTATTTATTTCTCTTTTCTTTTCTACTTGCTCGATCTCCCTCTTATTTTCTACTCAAGTCTCCCTCATCAAAGATCCTATGTTCTTGATTTCTCCCTTTTTTTTGTTTTTTCGTTACTCTATTTTCTCCCCTTTAATTTTCCTCACTCTATTCTCACCTTATTTTCTCCCCCCTCTCTTTACTATTTTCCCCTCTCAATTCTCCTCTGTTTCTCACTGTGTTTTTGTTGATTTTTGCCACTTATTTTCTTCCTTTTTATTGTAGTATTGTGAGAGTGTTTATGTTGCTATTGTATGTATAGTTATGTATATATATTGTGAAGTGTGTGTTGTTAAGAAATGGAAAAAATGTGAGTTAGGGTGTAGGTAGGGTATGTTGGATTAGAGGGTTGGGTAGGGTTGGTAAGGTGTTATTTTATTGGGAATTTGTTAGTTTTAGATAAGGGTAGGTGGGGTATAGTTGTTATTTCTTTATTTTCTTGTGGGGAATATCATAAAATGGGTGGGGTGCGTGGTAAGGTGAGTGGGTTGAATTGATTTGACTTTTGGGAAGGGTCAAATTTTTGTGTCTACAAGAACCTCTACCTTTAAACTATGATCCACATCAGCTCCTACTGAAACTACCCTGGTAACATGGTCCCTTATTGTTGCCTCCTTGGGTCTTTGTGATGCATCTCTTCCATGGTCTGAGCCTAATTAGAGACCTCAATAAAAGACCTGCCAGTGGCAACCAAACTCTATGTATCCATTTGAAGAAGAAGTCTTAGTCCCCAAACAAAACATCAAATCCGCTCACACTCAGTTAGTAAAATAGTTATACCACGCCTATCTAACTCATGAAACCTAGCCTCATACTCTATTATAGTCATAGAACTATGCTCCAATCTCGAAAACTGATCTCTCATATGCTTTTTAAGTCTATGATGCATATAATTCTCTAAGAAAACCTCAAAAAACTTAGTCCATTTCAACATAGGAGATCCAGATGGCCTAGAATCAAGATAACCTCTCCATCTATGTGTAGATTCTACGTCCAACTGAAAATAGTGTAGTCGATACCGCAAGTCTCAACCAGGCCTAAACTATAGGGTATATCCTCACAAGTAGTCAAGAACTCCAATGCATCCTCTCCTAGTGCCCTGAAAACCTAAGCGAAGGCAATCTCAAAAATTTGCATAATATCTTTTGGTCCTCGACAGACATGGAAAGATGGGCGACTACTGACTTAGAAACTATTGGTGTTGGAGGTATCTCAACTCTTGGGGCCATAGATATAGGCTACGTCTTGGCCTTTGTACCATTCTAATTCGCAGACTAAGCACCATTAGACAGTGTGACACTAACCAAACCCAATAACTAAATTAAGTATCTCTAAGAAGAAATAAACACATAAACTCCGATAGAGCCTGGGTTGCCCTCTGGCCCACCACTCGATAAGGTGGATGAATCTTTAGCGTGGGAGAAGGAATAAGGTCGTCTAGTTAAGGCTCCCTATCTAAATCTCTAGTTGGGGCAAGAAATCTTGTCTTCCCTCTACCTCTAGGCAAGCCATGACCTTTGATAAGATCCCTAATCACGGACTCAGGGTCCCTATTTCTAACAGCAGTAGCTCATGTCCTAGTCATTTGTAAAAGAGTGAAGCCATGCAAATCTTAGAAACTAATACAAAGTCATATCATGAAATGAGTGAAGGAAGTGAATATCTCTTAAGAATGTCCTATAGCCTCCCTATGATAAGAAATATACATCATTATTGTGGTCCGCAGGACTCTACTAGGCATTGGCTCTTGTACCAACAATACCAGTGAACCTAGGTTCTGTTACCAATTTGTCATGACCTAATTTCCCGAGTCATGATGGTACCAACTTTAACCCATATATAAGTAAGCCAAACCAGCTTAAAACAATAAGTAATGGACTAGTCGGCAAGAAAATAGAATAAATACCAGAATTACACTATAATTAGATCACAACAAATAAAATGCAACAACGATATCATAATTAGAGATAATAAGGAGAAAGAGTAAAACATCCCAAGACAGTAAAACATCCCAAGACCTAGTAAGGTCAGTGTAGGAGCCTCTTTCAAAACAATATGCATACTATAAGTATCAAATATACAATAGTCTCGAATAGAAAGACCATCCAAATAGAAGAAGGAGAGAAAGTCTGCTATGTCTTCAAAATCTCACCCTATCTCTGAACTCTAACTAGCAATATATAATGTCTATGACAATAGTTATTTCTCAAATCTGTATCCATGAAGGATGCAAAAGTGTAGTATGAGTATCAAAGTAACAAGTCCTTGGTACACATCATCAGTCGACTAAGCTAAATCATAATATAAATATAATAAGATACAAGATAATAAACTAAGGTGAGAAAAAGAGAAAACCTATAACAGTGGTCCAAATAATGGAAGTAAGAAACTGAGTAATAGTATCAAAAAGAGAACATGACTAACTACAGCCTAATTGGGACCCTAAACCCCAAAAAGTACAAACCAACATAAATAATCCAATCGGGCCCTAATTAGCCTGTGAAATCAAGAAGGAAATACCAACTGTAATACTCATAAAATATTTGAACCTTAAAATCATAATCATAGATCCTTTCATACCATAAACACCAAACTTGAACTGAATCCATAACAGTAATAAGTATCTGTAAATATTGGACTTGAACAAAAAAAGTATCATGAATACCATACTCGAACCAAAGATAATATCATCACAGATACCAAACTCAAACCGGTATAAATATCATAATTGTCAGACACAAAACAGTGTAAATAAATCCAAAGTACAAGCCTAGAACAAGTCAGAATATGTCTAAATCCTTGTTGGGCTCATTAATGTACATAGGATATCGGGAGAAGACCTATTGAGTTCAAGGAGCTAATAGTAATCTTGACCTAAAGTGGGCCTAAGGGGGCACTCTTCTAACCCCGAAAGTCTACTCCAAGGAAATTTCTAACCCAAGATAGACTAAGGTTTCAAAATCCCACTACAATATGCTACATAATTCTTATTAGGTCCTAAGTTAACAATTCAATGCAAAGAATGAGTGGTTAAGTAAAATCTTCCTAAATACGACTCACTAACCGGCTAAATAATCCAAATTTATCTAAATATACAACCAAGACATAATTTCCAAACCAAAAGTAGCATAATATCATAGAGATGCTATAATAAAGCTCAATATAAGTGATGAGTAAGTCTAGCCTAACTGGATACCGAAGAATGCTTAATAAAGCCCTCTCTATATGATGCCACACTATCAAAATAATAATATACACATTAATATAAGAATAATGATACCTATATTGAATTTTTATGCTTTAGGTCAAAAATTGAGTCAAAATCTCATGTGGGGGGTCGCAGCGTGAGTAGATACAAGGGAAAGATTCTCTCTTTTACCATTCCAATATGTGGGGTCTCTTAGGTGTTTTTAAATATTATAAATTCTCTCTTAGGTTAATTTTAGTTACTGTTTTGCTAGAGGATGAATAAAGGATCTTAGATCTTGGTATCAACATTCTTAGGGTATTTCTTGTGCTTTTTACTTAGCATAATTAACTATTTTACTTTAAATTATTGCTTTGTAATTAAATTATGAGTGGATAAAAGCTCTCTATCATGGTTTGTTGCCATATTATGAACATTCATACTTTATATATAGTTTGTTTTGCAGCATCTACCATTATGTTTGTTCTCTTAACCTTGTGATTACTATTTTATTACTTCACGACCAATAGTATAAATGGATAATTTCTAGTGAAACTCCATAGACAGAGACTAGAAATAAAATATGGATTAAGAGGAGTAGGGTGTGTCGACTAACGAATACACGGAGATGTATGTAACACCTAAAAATCCAAGATAAGATTAAAAAAAATTCTTCAAGTATATATAAAACCAAATTTAATTATTTCATGGTATGAGAAATGATTTAGACATTAATTAAGGGTATGAGTAACTCCTAACTCATGGCCAAGTTGAAAGCTTCCATACAAATCTAGTCCTTTTGTAGGATCTATCTATAGTCAAATTCAAATGACCATAAATCCTTGAATATGATATATTTTTACTGCAATACCCACCATATGAAATATCTGTGAATCTTCTTTCTAACACATTAGACTTAATCTTAACCCAATATCGGAGTAAAAACATATGCTTATTTTACCATAGGGTATTTGTCTGTCATAAATTGATGACCAAAGTTTATGATCCGTCAATTGGTTAATGACCAGCCAATAGAAGTCGTCAACCTTAACAAGTAAGGTAAAAAATTCACCCCAAAGTGGAGAGATGGTTGATGAGCCATCAATTGGTTGACAGGTGGTCAACCAAGTCATCAGATAGAAAATTTCTGCAATTCTTTTTAGTTTTCTTAGGGGGTAGTTCTGTCTGTTTCTTACCTCAAAAGCTCCCTGATAAATTAAATTAGTCAATAAACGTTATTGATCTGCATTATCAAGTTTTCTTCGCGCTTTATTCTCTCCACTCTCAAGAAAAGAATAAAATTAGGGTTTCTTATCAAATTTCAGCTTCCAAAGATCTAAACTCAAGATTTCCTTCAAGAAATTGATAAGTTCAGGTATGTGGGTATTCAACGAAGGTTCCTTTCACCTTCATGCCTAAAATTATAGTCTATTAATCAAGTTTTTATGAATATTCAAATTAGGGATTTCATTACAAACATGATTATTTTTATATTTCAATTCCTCATCGTGAGTAGTCCATGGATACATGTCTCCCTTGAAATTTCAAAGTTATTATTGAGTTAATATTGTAATCCTCCATTATATTTATCAAATTATTGATTTTTAAATCCTTTTTATGAAGTTTCATGTCTTATTCATATCGTAGAAATTGTCATTAGTAGTTGAATTCTTCAGAGATGGTGGGTTATGAACACCAAATGACGTAAGATTTCATGCATTGATAATTAAATATTCAGTTCTTAAGTTGCATATGATTTAGGATAATTTATGATATAGTGTATTCTAGAATTATTTTTAGATAATATTTATGATTATACTATTAGTATCTTGAGTCAGGAAATAGGATTTAGGTCAACCTTATAGAGTCATTCTTACGTATAACCCTCATATGTTACTCTTATGCATTTTGATCCATCCATATCAAGACTTCCGTAAGTTAACAAGTCTCATTCTTCAAGAAACCATGATTTATATATGTCAACTTATATCATAATTAAGAGCTTCGGCTCAAAGAAGTAATATACATGATATATATGACATCTAAATATCGCAGTAATGTTCTTGAACATTTTTTCCAAAAGTATGTTTTCCAATTAGTATGGTATCCATTGATTAATTTCTTATAAATTAAGGTTCACTAGTAGTATAGCAATCAGGTATGGCATCTGTGATTATGTACAAGTTGACATCTAGATATGTCATCTCAAGTTGACATCTAGATATGTCATCTCATCAAGCTATCAATTATGTTTAGTTGGAAGTAGTACTTAGAACCAAGTTACACTAGGGTTTAGTGCACCAATAGTCCTAGAACAACATGCCACCATAGGTTTATTGATACGCATCAAATCAGCTCAGTCTTTACTCTATGTTAAGGTATATTAGGCATTTTTCTGAGAAAATTATACATTGAACTCCATGTTTATCTCACATGGTTATATTTTGGTTAATAGTATCTCCTATAGTTTTAAACTTTTGTGTTTGCATAACCCTTAGTTAAGTCTAGTTCACAGTGTTTCAGTTAGCACAAAATATCCATGCTTTCAATATTTACGATCTTCTGGATGGTCATTGCATCTTAATATACATTAGCATTAATCAACATTAATTTTGATTTAAATACTCTATCATCAACATGCCTAGTTGTAAAGAACTCTATAGTTTCAGAATATTATAATGTCCAACATTCATACTTATCATTCAGAGAATCATTACATATTTCCATCCATATCATTCTTATGTCTAGTTATTCATAGTGAATGTCTCACATACTCAGTTCATTCAAAAGTACCAATGCATACCTCTTTTGCCTACATTTTTATGGGATGTATATTAAGGTTCTTACTATCAAGACCATAGTTAGGTTGATCACAGCTTCTAGCTAGCAAGTGATAAGTTTCTTTATTCAATGGACTCAAGTTAGTTTGTAGTTCTAGTATTTTACTTATAATTATGTGTATTGATTAGGGATAGCTAGGGGTCATGTGCCAACTATCTCCAATCAGTATTTGTAGAGGCTTCATAGATAGTCAGTTAGAGTTGTTGTATGTAGTCTCAGTTCTGTTTTCTTTAAAATAATAGTGTTGTAAACTTTTAACAATAATGTATTGTACTAGTTTATTTCATGATTATGTTTCCACTCAGTCAGCTCAGCCATTATATATGTCTTAATCAATTGCTCATACATTATGTCAGTACCATGGGTTAGCTTGGGATCACTTGTGGTTGAATGCACCATGTTACAACTCAAGGGTAATATTTGGTCATGTTAAACTTGGTATTGGAGCACAGAGTTCATGTATCCTAGGATGACTATGAAGTCGTGTCTAGTAGAGTTAATGGAATGGTACGAAGCCAAATATACTTTTCTTTGAGAGACTTTAAGACATTTAGGAAATACTTCCTTTTTTTCATATCTAAGATCATCAGTAGAATTGTTCTCTATGAAGATTATACAAATCTAAGCATTGCTCTATTTCCACTAACTACGCCTCATCTTTGAGGTAGTAGAAATAATTAAGCTTAAACTTCTACTGATACAATTTTCTCAAACAGAGTGCATAGACAGTTATAAGACTGCACAGCAGTTTCAAAGGATCCCATACTTATTAAGTTCAATAATTATGGAAGAGTTTAATCTTGTTCATAAAATTCATACGGTGATCCAAAGTTAGATATTCTCTCAGATCCCTCCTCAGAATCCTATGGTAGAGTGACCTAGAGTTAGAAGCATGAGTTTACAAATGTAGTAGTAGATTGGGGATAATATTTATTTGATTTAGTAGATGGACTTATGTATTGATAGAGCTATCAAGGAGTTGTGTAGACTTTATGGTAGCATTTTGAGAGAGATTTACCGGTTAAGAGGACTTAGAGTATGTAAATGCCTTAGCAAGGATCAACCCCAGGTAGTGACTAGAAAGATAAAGAAGATTGTTAAGTTTGAGTATGGTAATAATACCTTTATAAGACTTGCATTCCCTAACATCTCTCTAGTATTAGTAGTTGGTATAGTGTATGAGGAATTATGTGTCTATCCATGTTGAGTTATATATCCCAAGTGTGGATTGTGTATGATCTGGCTAATAGAAAAAAGATCTTTGAATTTTGGTAGTAAAAAATGTGTACTTAGGGTATTGTGATACTTCAAAAATATTCTAAGTTTGTAAGAATTTAGGTTATGGTGTGTTGACTATTATGGCTAGATAAAGTTAAGAGTTGTATCTCAGAAGGAAGTACTAGCAGTGGTTCTTACACTTTAAGATATAGTGTTTTAGGGAGTTTAGTATTTATGGGTATATTTATACCCCAACAACTAGAGTTAAGTGATTAAAGCTCATTTTAGAGTTTATTGACTAGGTTTACTGACTTTGAATGATGGCTTAAATCTAAGGGGGAGATGATAGAACAAAGAACCAAGTCAGGTTTTGCGATATTACTAGTAATGCTAGTGAAGTTTTAGAACAAAGCTAGGATAGGTATATACGTGACTCATTCCTACCTCAGTATATTTCTTGTCCTTCAGTCAGTATGATATTCTACTCATGCCATGCACATCAACAACATGATCATAATTGATATTCATACGGCTTATTCCACAAGAGATTGTTGTGCCTATTCCACACGAGATGTTAAATGTATTTTTGTTGTATATAAATACAATTGAGTCTTATTCCTACCCTAAAGTCAGTTCAAGGCTAGGAAAGAGGACATAGTTATCTCTAACATAACTGGCTCCCTATAAGCCCAGAAGACATAAAGAAAATAACCGAATGCTTTCCCCCATAATCCAGGTGAATGCAATGAAGAAGAATTAATAACATTTATTACACCAACTATCCATATCTTGAAACCATAATAGTGGATCTTTCTATACTATAAACACCAGACTCAAACCCGGTCTCATAATCATCATAAATAACCACTCAACATTGGACTTGAACCAGAAGTAGTGTCTTATATGCCAAACTTTAACTGGAACTAATATCATGAATACCGTACTTGAAACTAATGCAAAATCATTGTAGATACCAGACTTGAATCAGAACTAATATATTAAATCGCTGGACTTGAATTGGTCTTATCATCTCCCAAGCAAAAATCTAGAATAAACCATCATATATCTAAGGCCTCCTTGGGCTTAAGAATATAATTAATATAATATGTAAAGACCTATTGAGTCTACAAGGAGATAATAGTAATCTTGGCCTAAGGTGGGTCGAGGGGCCCGCTTCTAATCTCAAAAATCTATTCTAATGCAAATTCTACCCCAAACTAGATTAAGGTGTCAAATCTCACTACATGATGCTAAAAAAGGCTCGTTGAGTCCTAAGATAGCAATTCAACCTAAAGAATAAGTACTCAAGTCAAATACTCCTAATTACGGTCCCTTAATCGACTAAACAATCCAAATTATACTAAATACACTTCCACATCCTAATTCCTAACCCAAAACTAGAAAATATCATATCGATACTATAATTAAGCTCAATCGAAGAGAAAGGTAAGCCTAGCCTACCTAGATGCTGAAGAAATCCTAATAAACTCTTCTAAATTGGAAATTTCTCTTGTCGAGAAGCTTCCGCACGATGCCACATTAGCAAAATAGTAATCTACACATAAACTAGAGAACAACGATGGACATAGTACATTTTTATGCTTCATTTCCAAAATTAAGTCAAAAACTCATGTGAAGCCCACTTATGAAATCGCACTTTCAAAACTACCATCACGATCCTCTATACACATGGTTCATTTACCCTTAAGAATGGGCAAATTTTGAGCTCAAATGATACCAAAATTAACCCACCAAGAATCTAGGGTTTTATGACTAAATTGGATAATTAAACAAAGAATTAGACGAAAAATTACAAGGATTTCAACGAGAAAATGATTATTCCAAGCTAACCAAAACCCCACAACCACCTTATGATTAGCCACCTAATTTCCCACACTTTTAGGGAATTTTAGTTCTTGAGACTTGTGAAAAGTGGGAGAAAATTGGGCAAAGGGCCGAATTTAATGCCCTCCCATGTGCCGCTTAAGCGGTCAACACTAAAGTAGTCAATAGATTACTTAAGAAATCCCCGACTCAGGGACGACCTCCGCTAAAGAAATCAAGAGGTCACTTAATCGATGTCCACTTTAGCAGACTGGCCGTCACTAAAACGACCAGGCTGGTCTAACCATGGCCGCTAATGCCACCTCTTAGTTGCTTAAGTTGCCTCCGCTAAAGAGATCAAAGGTCCACTTTAGCAAATGTATCAGCTGCATGATGCATCAGCTGAACTTGGAATTTTTCCAACTTTCCACCGCCCCATCAGGATTTATTTAGAATCTCGTGAACACAAATAAACTATGCTACCCTAACAAACTCCATATTATTGACTCGTGGCCATCAAAATTTCCATCCAAGGCCGTTTTGGTGAAATGTGGTAGGTCCATTTTTACTAAATTCTGACTAATACCCCGAAATGAGTTTGGAAGCCTTGGAACCCGAACCAAAGGTCCTCCTAGACTAAAACAACATTTTGGAGCTGGTGGAATGTTAGAATTGGCATACGAGGTCATTAAACTAAAGTTTATGCCTAATAGACTATTCTTATAGGCCAAGACCTCAAAATAGGGAATTGGCTCTAAAAACCAAATGAACTTCCCGTTAACTGAACTGTTAGTTCCGCAAGTCACAAATAACTTAGGGCAGCTATAAGAAAGCTCTAAATAGAGAAAATATATGGAAATGTAGAAAATGACAAGGAGGATCATTACAATATTCAGTACTAATAAGAGTTTTGTCTACAAAAGTAATGGGATAGGATGTACCTGTAAGCTCGAATAGGTAGGGATACTGGGCTTGCATCTTAATCACGATCTCCCAAGTTGACTTCTCTACTAGGTGGTGTCTTCACTGGACCTTAACTACTAGAATCTTCCAAGAGCGCAACCGCCTGACATCCCTGGCTAATATGAGATTCGACTCCTCCAGATATGTCAACCACTTGTCCAACTAAATCAAATCCCACAGAAGCACATGTGACTCATCACGAATGTAACATAGCAGCATAGAAACATGAAAAATGGGATGAATACTGGCCAAAACTATGGGTAATTCTAACTCAGAATCAACATCTCCTACTGTTTGAAGTATCTTAAAAGGTCCAATATATCTGGGGCTGAGCTTGCCTTTTATCTTGAACCTCATCAAGCCCTTCATGGGAAATACTCAATGGAATACTCGGTCTCTAACTCCAAACCTCAAGTCATGAAGTCTACAATCTGCATTAGCCTTCTGCCTACTCTGAGCTCCTCTTAGCCAATTTTGAATTACCCAGACTCTATCCAATGACTCTAAAAGAAAGTTAGTACCACAGGGCCTAGCCTCGATGGTGTCAAACCATCTATTCGGAGATCAACAATGCCTACCATATATTGCCTTAAAATCCACCAATGTTAAGTGTTGGTCCCACTGACGTCTAAAGTCTATAACATAGGCTCGACGCATATCCTCAAGAACCTAAATAATTCGCTCTAATTATCCATCAATTTGAGGGTGGAAAGCGGTGCTAATATCCCCCTGAGTACCCAACTCTTCTTGATAACCCCTCAAGAAGCTAAAAGTGAATACCAAAACCCAACCTAAAATACTAAATATAGGAACTCCATGTAGGCAAACTATCTCACGAACATAGATACAAGCCAAACTCTCGGCACTGTAGGTGTCACGACAAAATTTCTTATATCATGATGGCGCCTACTATAACCCACCAGTAGGTAAGCTAACCCGTAATCCGTAAAACTAGTAAAAGACTACTAAGAGAAATAGAAGAGAGAATGCAAAACAAATGTAGTAAAAGACTAAAATACACAAGATAGTCTCAATACCTGATGGAATTAGTACAAGAGCTTCTACTATTAATAAGGACACAAATGAAGTACAAAATGAATATATAGATGCAACCCATCTCTGAATACAACAAAAAAAGTAGTCCAGTATATAAGAGGGAGGAAAGTAATACTCCAAACATCATGAGCTCACCCTATGTCTCTGAACCATAGCTACTCCACATGATGTACGCAACAACTGCGATAACCCATACTATGATACATAGACTGCAGGAGTTTTGTATGAGTACTAAACATGTGGTACTCATTAGGCAACTGGCGACTTAGCTCCAAATATAATGAGAATATACCTAACATGTAAATAGAAATGGAAACTACACCCAAATATCCAACAACTACATAGTAAAGCTAATGATATAATAAGGATAGACTGTCCTACTCGTATCCAAGAAACCAATATAGTAAGGATAAGGAGGTATTAAGGATGAACTATCTTATTCCAACCATACATAGGAACCTCAACACTATATTGTATACCACTACATAATATACGAATAACTAGTGGAAGGAGAATATATTATAGTATACAAGATCAAGCAATGAATATACAACTTGAATAAATAAAGGAAGGGATATACGATAATACCATAGCTACACATATATATATATATATAAAATAAGGTCAACTCAAGGAACAACCTAAATCATCAGTCTAGCATCCTAAGGCCTCATAATCATAGTAAAAACTAGTGCTAACAAATTTAGGGTCCTAATCCATAATGCCTAACCATAGGATAGTAATGCAAAATAAAATAATTGCGAGAGAAGGGAATCAAAATCATACCTCACATCTCAATACTGGGTCATTAACCAAGCTATCATAAACTAGCCATAACCATAATCATAATAATAATAACAATAGCAACGACAATGTGAGTAAATGGCGAGTCCAGGAAAACAATACCTAACTAGGCCTTTCATACATCACCACCAAAATAGGCTCCGAAGGTTTAATCAACATACAACACACAACAAGCTATACTCATTACTTATACCTATGCAACCACCCATAAGGCTGATAGATATAGGGTCATACTGGTGATAGACAATGTGCATGCTAGAATAAATGTCAAGACATAATCCATAATACCATAACCGATCTAATACCATAAAGTAACCAGTGTATATACCTCCTCCAGCACGACGACTTACAATGGCTGGACCTATGGAGACCTCCCTTCTTCAGCATAATGGCTTACTAATAAAAAGGTCCCTAGGGGGTTTGGGAGTACCCATATACACCGATCTGGTCCTGATCTACAATTTCCAATCACCCTCATCATCAACATCATCAACCTTCTTTTTAGGTACCATATATATATATATATATATATACATATAATAACCACACAGACTCGAATCGTGGATAAGAGGGTATAATTCTATAAATCTATTTGCCGGGGTAAACTCCATGACTAAATCATCATAAGGGTGTAAAAAGGACTAGAATCTCTCCCGACTGAAATAAATAGTAGTAATAAAATCATGGATCAAAGTCTGTCTCAGTCAAATCATTAAATACATTATTTTTTATCAAAAGCCCATTAGTCAATCATTAAGATGGTCTGATTCCCATTATGAAGGAATTCATTTCTAAGGCGAAAGTAGGATTTAAACCCTTTTTAGAAAAACCAATGGTAAAACATATTTTAGTTGGAATCGTACCATTACTATTTTAGTGATCATGAATGTACCGAATCTATGCAAGCCATCACTAGTATTCAAATAATGAAATCATTAGAATCAACGTATCTGTAACTATAACCACATCCTTTACATGGATAAACCATTCCCTGAAATCCAACCAATATAATGACACGGCCTTGGGCCCAATAGTATATATATATGTGTGTGTGTGTGTATGTATGTATGTATGTATAAGGCATAACCATAACATCATAATCCAAGAAAAATCTCAACAATCCACCAAGTATGCTATACCTAATAGGCTAACAACCTAGGGTAATAGGATCCTAGAAGCATTATACGCATTTTACCTTAAGGGGCAATTCACCCATCTAATCCCCAAACCTCAATATTCTAGACAAAGTCACGGTGTTCTACCCACAATCAATCTTAACATTCTCATTCACATGCAATATATATAACATACCATCTCGGTAAGAAGAGTAGACAGAAGCCTACCTGGACGCTGAACCGCAAATCCTTGAGTCATGCCAAATCATTAATCTTCACTGCACGATCTCAAAATGCCGCTATTCTATCAAAATTGTAAACTATGCATCCTTAGGAGTAAAACAAGACCCATATTGATATATTAATGGTCGAGTCAAATTTTAGGTCAACAACAGGCCTAAGGGGCTAGCAAATAAAATCCAAAATCAAACCCATCAGGGTTCCTCAAAGGACACGAAATGTGTTCTCAAAAGTTGAGCACAAACGGAGCACCAATCGGGTCTCAAATCAACCCATGAAGTGTAGGAATTCAAAGCCCTAATTTCTAAGAATTTACCATGAAATCGGAGGAATCTTACCATGAATTTGAAAGGAAATCACGAAAGAAATAATTATCCAAGCTCCCAAAGTCACCCACAAGCTTCATTCCCAAGCTTTCCCAATTTCTAGGGCTTTACTTTCTTGTAAATGGATGAAGAATGGGGAAAAAGGGGCTAAAAAGAGTATTTATGCCTTTCCCTGGTAAGAAGCAGTCGCGTTCATGATATGTCGATCGTTATTCATGATACCTCGATAAAGGACCCAAGGTTGCATTCGTGTCAAGGACATCACTATTAGCGAGTAGGCCATACTGGAAAGAGTGTGGTATTCATGACTAATAATGTTGTGTTCACGAGTATTGTTAGGGATGCTAGATCATTGTTCACAATCCAGGGCTCGCGATCACTGGTGCACCAGCACCAGCTGAGATATGGAACTCTGCCAACCCCTTGAGATTCATTCAAAATCCCGTATATGTAAATGTGTCATGCTACCCTATCAAATTTGACATTTTGAACTTAATGGTGTAGTCAAAATTTCCACTCGAGGTCATTTCAACAAAAAAGGGGTCTTACGGCCCACTTCTATTTTCTTATCTTTCAACCAAAATCTCAAATTGAGCTCGGGTGCCTTGGGACCCAAACTAAGAGTCCACCTATCCTAAATTTGACATTCTAGAGTTAATGGCATTATCAGAATTCTCATCTGAAGTCATCTACTAGGAGTTTTCGTCTGAGACCAAATCCTAAATAGTGAAATCTCCAAAACAGGAAAATGAGCCAAAAAATCCAAATAAATTGTTCGATCATCAGACTAATAGTTTTTGCAAGTCATGAATGACCAGTAGCCGTTATGGACAGGATAGAAATACTCGAAATGCATGCAAATCAAGGAAATGACCTAGAGGGTTATTATAACATTCACTACTAAAAGGACTTTCATCCGCAAAACTCAATGGAAAGAAAAATCTTTGAAAGCTTGAAAGGACAAGATATTGGGCCTGCATGATCTGAGCATGGGTTCCTAGATAACCTCCAAGATGAGATAACACTTCCAAGGGATTTTTTCCAAAGGCATCCCTTTTTAAACCATCTTCCGTTCTTCACCCTCAAATAGCTAAAACTTAACATTTACCTCCAACTTCCCTCCATCTGAATTGAGAAAGGCTGATGCATACAAACCTAAAATGTGACATAATGATACCACACCGATATCAAAACAACCTCCTAAACACTCATCCAAGCCAAAGGAAAGACAAGTGATGAGTCATGAAACCAACTCCAAATCCAAATATAACCTTCTTTTGCCTTTCCAAACCTGCTAACACTCCAAACCAAGCAGAAAGTTACCAAAATCTCGTCTGTGCAATCTCATCACAGAAAACTCAAAGAATTGAATCTAATCCACTAAAAGCCCAAGCGGCAAACATGTGAAAAATATAACAAGGAAATACATGGGAGTGCAATTTGAGGTAACTAAGGTCTATAGTCTATGGAAAATGCTACAATTGGTCTGGATAATTCTCAAAGCAAAAATCTAGGAGTCTGAGGCACAACTAGCTGAAGAAGGTGCAGGCATAGATGACCGATTCTAAAACTGCAAATGATTTCCTCCCCCAGTACTATTCTGACCTTAATCAAACTTCCTGGTTCTAGCCTTCTTATTTACTCTCTCTTTCCTTTAACTTCTCTATCTCAATCTGCTGAGTGTCTATCATAAATCTAGCAAGATCCATATCTCCAATGATCATAGCCGTTCTACACTTCTTAACTACCAACCCAGACACACCGGTCACAAACTTACTCATGGTTGACCTAGGGTCAGCCATCTAACTAGGGGAATACTAAGACAATTGGTTGAACTTGAGGCAATACTACTTCACTGTCATTGAGCCTTGCCTCAGGTTTATGAACTCTTCTATCTTAGCTTTTCTCATCTCACGCGGGAAGAACTTGTGTAAGAATGAGTCCTGAAAAATCTACCAAGTCATGGGAGTTGCATTCTATCCTTTACGCTTCTTTCACATCACTATCCAATCATAGGCTACATCTTTCAATCTATAGTATGCTAATTCTACACTTTTCTCTTCAAAAACATGCATAATTCGGGTGATCTTCTTCACCTTATCTAGATATAAATGTGGGTCCTCACCTGCCTTTGACCCAAAGAATTCTAGTGGGTTTATTCACATAAAATATCAAATTCTAGGTGCGAATAAGTCCCCATCTTTCTAGAGTTGAGCTACAGCCTAACGGTTGCCCTGAATATTAGCTGTCACAACTTAGGCTAGAACCTACAAGGAAGCTAAAAACTCTGCATATGACATATTTTCATTCAAAGAATTTACGGGCTGAGGTATCTAGTTATCATTTCTGCGAGCATTAGCTCAATGAGAAGATATTTTATATCACGTGAAAGTATGAGTTAGAAGTAGATAGAGACACTGAATGCACGATAGATCATGAAAGAAACAATGATTTCCTAAATGCTCCATAGCCTCTTGCTCATAGATGTGGCGTGACTTATACTGATGATCAAGACTCTACGTAACACAGCTTTTCTGACTCCCTAGGACTCTTTAAACCTTAGGCTCTGATACCATGTTTGTAATGCCCCAAAATCTGATTCCTGGGACACCGCACGGTGATCCAAACTACAAATAGTCCTGAGCTAACCCTGACTGCTTTCTACAAAATCTGAATCTCAAAATAGGGGAAATATGAATATAAGATCATAGTGAATGTGGAAAAGTATTTGAACTATCTGAGTATGACTGATAATACTAATCTCATCAGTCAAATAAAGTATTATCTAAAATGAATGATAAAGTATCTACTAATAAAATGAAAATCTGAATAACTAAGTCCCCAAACTATGAGGACTCACCAATTAAAGGAATTTAGATAAAATGCTCGATAATCACTCACGCTGCTGAGACTGAGCACCTGAACCTACATTATAAGATAATGTAGCACATAGACATATATGTGGATCAGTACTTTGAGGATGTACTAATTATATAGGGATGGATTCAATAATTAAACAATATCATCATAATTCATAAAACAATGCATGTTAAAGGTAAATGACTCACATAGGCTTGAGTAATCTAAAAACTGAATATCATAAATCATGAACAATAAAACATATATTATGAATCTTGTGAGCCATTACCCTAATTTTTGAATCCTGTATTCTGTTCTTATTCTTAAATCATATAGACTAAGTGAAAAGGGATCACATCTTTATGTATGAAAACTAAAAGTTGTAATTCTGTAACTGAAATCTCAAGTAAAATAATATCTGAGTAAGCTTGTGAGCCTTTACACTTAGTTTCTAAAATCTAAAAAAATACTTTATCTTATATCTGAAGGTTTATCTGTAAGGGATATTCTTCTAACTGACATAAACCATATGAGTATTCGTGGAGTCCAACATCTTTGTCCCCCTAAGGAGGAACATATTTACGTTGGGGAGAAGAGTGTTACTCTTGCCAGGGAGTATAACCTATCTGAGTGATCACATATCTGTCATCCACATAGAAGTGGGGATAATCTAATTCCTACATTGGCATGTAGTTTTGGGGTATGAAACCATAGCAACATACCTATATTGGTGCTAAATACTACTCCCAAAATAATATCTATATGATCATTATGATGAAAATCCACTTTTAAAATAGTCTAATGGTTTGTAATGAAAACCAACTGTAACTGTGTAAAGCTAAATCTGTAATCTGAATCTGTAAAGTGAATTTCATAACTATTCTGAGATCAAAAGGTCAAATCTTTATCAATAGTCTGAGAATAATCTTATTATAGGGTGCTCATAGCACAAACAATCTCAAAATAGAAATCTTTAATAATGGCTTAATGACCCATGCATCAATCTCATGTTAAAACATCTTAAAATTCATGCTTGATAATATATTTACATTTATAATTCACAATAAAATCTAAAAATTACTGGACTATAAATAAAAATATGAATATAATCATGTAATTCCACTTCAAAATCAATGAAAATCTCATAAGCTTGTAAATAACAACAATGGGTATAAACCCTAACTACAATTTCATGGGAAATCACATAAAATCAAATAATTTTTATAATTAAAAGCAAGTTTTGGGCACAAGGATGAAAAAAGTATCCTTGTTCATAACCCCACATACCTTAAATCATGATTTTTGATAAAGAACTTGAATCTTGAATTCCTATTGATGCTTTGGAGATGAATTCTTAGAGCCCTTGTGTTGGGAATCCTAAATCTTGAATTTCTTTGGAGAATTAATGGAGGAATTTGGATTCCTTAGGGAAAAAGTTTAATGAGCTGGGGTTTTGCTTGAGAGAGATTTGATGAAAAGTGGAGGTAAAGTGCTTTGGAGGGGTTTAATTCATTGTTTAAGATGGATTAGGTGCTGGGAGAATGAAAAAAATACCCCCTTTAATCTTTTATACGGAACTAAAAAATGCACATTTTTTCGAACTGGGTGGCCACCACAATGCACCACTATCACGGTGTCTCACTAGAAATTGACAAATGGGAACTGGGCAGACTCCGCGATGCGCCACCATCGTGGTTCCCCTTTTTGTGCCATTTTTCCCCTTGGCGCGATGTACTAATATTGCGTTGGGCCACTGGGATGGGACAATTGAGAATTTTGACCTATCCGCGATGCGCTAATATCGCAGAAGTCCACTGGAATTTGACAATCGTCATTTAAACCTTCTCCGCGATGCTCTACTGCCCAAATGACGGTGTTTTACAACTGGAATTTAAAATATCCATAACTTCTCACTCGATTATTGAATTTAGGCAAATTTTATATCATTGGAAAGCTTATTCAATTTACTATATGCTGGAAGGTCTAAATCTGAAGAATTCTACCCTAAATAAATACTTATTCATTTTGGAATCTATATCTTAATATTTTAGGGACAAATTTCAACTAAGAATAGTACAGAGTATTACAATTGAATAGATACAAAATTGTAAGACATGCATGCTAAGTGCAAGTATACTTACCAAGAGATAGAAATAAATTGAAAGCTTAAGTATCTTAAAACATAAGTAACAAACATAATCTAATAAGATGGTGAATCGCTACATTTAGTTTCTTAAATCATTACTTTTGTAGAATAAGTAAAACTGAAGCTGGGAAGACGGTAAAACATGAATACGGTATGTGAATCTAATGTAAAGATGAACATGCTATAAAATAGAACTAAGGATCATGTATTGATACTGGGCATGAAAAACATGAACATGTATAACTGAGAATGCAAAACCAAGTATAGCATGTACTGATATGATTTGAATAAAATGAATAATCTGTAAAACTAACTGAATAATTACTGAAATCTGATTACTTGGTCAAGCAAACCTTAACTGAGATAAACTGAATACTGACTTAAATTGTGGGACCTATCATGTAGCTGACATGCCCCAATCTAAGATAATTGGGGTCCAACCTGTAACCCCAGTTGGAAGAGTTTTAGTATCTGATTACATATACTAACACATGGCAGTGTGGATCCACTAAATTGGTGTCCCAGAGGACTAGGGAGCCACCCTCTGCTGGCAGGTGCCCCTAAAAGCATGTCCAACAACTATTGGCAGGAAGACCTCTCATACCTATACTGGCTACGTAGTTCTGGAACTCAGGGACTGCTAATAAAGGTCACACCTTCTACTGGCAGGTGAGACCCAATCCCTAGGTTTACTCGGTGCTAAATCGTACTCCCAACTTAATGACACTAATATTAATATAGGTCTAACATGATATAGTACTATACTAATAAGTGCATAAAATAAACATGGTAGTGTGAATAAAATATTAAAAACATGGTCTGACTGACTTATAAATTGAAAATGGAAACATGTAAAAACACATAGGTATTGGGTGTTCATAACCCACCAACACTGAATGATTACTAAAATATGATAACATAACTTGGAACACTGGTAGGAGTAATAATTTAAAGACCCAAAATATGTTATATTTTAATAAATAAAGGAGACACGTGAATTTGAACATGGGAATGAGATAAATGTTGGAGGGTAACAATTTCACATGGTTAAATTCATAACTTGATGATTTAACATGAAATCAATGGAGTATAAGATGGGAAATTGAAATTCAAAACATAAAATAACTTAATTCACGTAGAGACATTTGTTGACATGGATTGAATTCAAATTAATAAGAAAATATATGGATTAAATTCATATTATGAGCATGGATACTTTCATATAAGAAGGAGAATTTCATACTTAATCAAAAAGGAGACTTTTGGGACTCAATGTGTGGAAGAAACCTATTGATTAGTACCCCACATACCTTAATTGATTGAATTCTTTAACAAATATTTTATTCAAAAATTAAATCCTTGTGTTCTTGAGAGGAAAAGCTTGAATTTTGTTGTTTGGAAAGTCAAAGGGTTTATACTGAGAAATTTTGAGGTAATGGACAAATAATTCACCTTGGAACGTTAAAAATCATGTTTTGTACGATTGGGGTTGAGGTGAAAGAATCCAATTTCCCCTTGGCCCTTTTTCCAATGGGAATGGCCCTCATGGAGTGACCTATATTCCAATGGAATATCCCTCATGATGCGACCCCTAGTCTGGTAGAATAGCTATCGCAACACAGGTTTATCACTACCCCTTACTATTTCTCACAAAAATGGTCATAACTTTTTGCTTGGGTATTGGATTAAAGCAAAATTGGTATCGTTGGAAAGATAGCTCAATTATATGATAGTTGGTGGGTCTTGAACTAAATAATTCTATATATGTCAAATTTTATACATGTTAAAATTTGATCATTGTAGAATCGAATACAAAATTTGGACGAACCAAAGGCTCTCAGCTGAACTTTGCTCAAAGTAATTTCTATGAACATTTTTCACCTCAAAAGCATTCTAAATACTAGGATAATGATCATGATACAACTATTCAAATATAAATCATGGGATAAGATTTTACACATGTAGCAACGACGGTTTAATTTTTAGCTCAAAAATACAAGGTGATACAACCAGGGATTCCTCTGTACCCTTCTCCCTCCATGATACATATATGCAAGTATTAACTTGGGGGATTACCATGTACCCCGAAAGCATATGGTCACAAATACCAACCCTCATGTCGAAAAACATTAGTTTCCAGAGTCCATCCATCAGACTCATACCTTTACGGTAAGCTATCATAAACGGCCATTATTACCCAATTAAAACACTTAACCCATAACCAAACCACCAATTCCAAGAGTGAATTATCAATGCATTACAAAGTGGTATCATCATACCGGCTATAGCTTGCAAGCAATTTTATTTATACAAGTCTTAGGGGATTCCCATGTACCCTACAAGATTTCTAATTAAACTAAAGCCATGGCAACCAAGGCCTTTCTAAACCATTTAAAATAAACCAAACCACTTTAGGTTCCATTACCATATTATGCAACGCAAAGGTTTCAAAAATAGTCAAACTAGGTGACAAAATCATTCTCATTAGCATTTTAACAAATATGTTGAGGGTGTATAATTTTCAAAGCCCAATCAAGTATCAACTAACCATTCCCATGTAACCACATGATCAAACCACAACAATAACATGGAAAACCATAAATAAAATATGTTAAAACATTATCCAACCATGAACAACCAACACCCCTGACATCTATTTCAAAACCAAAACAAATGCATAATGAAACTGTGAAAATCATTAATTAAAACATGCTTTTAGTTGAACTAACAATGAGGGAGGAGTAACATGCCTGAGTTACAAAGATTCACGAAGAGCTTTTGATCCTTAAACCTCTAGATGTCCACCTTAAAGAAACCCTAGCCCAATTTTCTTAAGAGTTTTTTAGAGAGAGTTTAAAGAGTATTTTTAATCTTCTAAAGTGTATAAATGATGACCAATTAGGGTTATAAAAAATGGGGTCTTAAGGGCTTGGGGTGGGAAATGTCCAAATTTTCTTCAGCTTAAAAGCTGTAGAAAACAATAAATGTGGGTAAAATTAGACCCCTCGTAACTACATCATACGAGTAGTACCCTCTAATTGTCAGTTGATAAAAAAGTTGGTCACCATGTTCTTTCCAATATAAGACTCCTTTGCCTAGCTCGAATCATCACCATATGACTAGTACCACTCCATTCATACCCTAGGCAGAACATCAAAGCCTAGACAGTGGAGAACATACGGTTTGAACCCTACCTCTCATTATTTGAATATACAACTCATATGGAGTCTTCTTATATCTAGGTTAAAACTTGGACAATATCACACTAACCAACATACGACTAGGGTTCTAGACCCGTATCCATACCACATGAGTCATTGTGTGATTCATATGATAATAAAAAGGGCCAAGACTTAAGAAACTTTGCAAGGGACAAATTTTGGGGCATTTCATTCTCCCCTACTAGGATCATTCATCCTCAAGTGATAGGTAAAGGAAAACACAAGCATGATTTGGTATCCTTATATGTAATACCCCATACTTTTCTAGCATAATTTAAGTCCCAATACATGAGTATTAATACATAAAATTTTCAAAATACCCATTATTTTTCAGTTTAGAGCTTGCCATTGCATATGAAATTCAATCATCTTTCTAATGATGTAATATTTTCCCAAATATGATAACCGAGTAAGAAGTTATGGAGATTTTAAGTTTCAGTCATTAAACGCCGTCATTTGGGTCACTAGCTCGCCTCAGAGCCAGTCTAAATGATAATTTTCAATTTATAGTAAGGGACCATGATATTGGCATATCACGCTAAGAACCCAGTTTATAGTTGGCAATTTCCAGTGAGCCTCCACGATAATGGCGCGTCATGAAGGTGGACAAAATGGCATTCCAAAGGCTTACCACTATAGCTCCGCATCGCGCCAAGCTTTCAGGTCCTAGTTGTCAATTTTTAGTGATGATCCGCGATCCTGTCGCGTTGCTCCAGGGCCTCAAATCTGAATTTTTAGTTTTCCAATTCCGCATTTTTAAATTCCAAGGGGCTGTTTGGTTATTCTCCTAAGCTCTAAACTCGTTCTAAACATGAAATTAAGGCCTAATAGGGCATCATATGCCCATTTTTCTCAAATTTCTCAGAAGAGGATCCATTCTTTTCAAGAACACAAAAACCCTAGCTCTTAAATTTAAGGCCAAATATCAAGAACTCACCATTAATTCTCTCAAATTCATTAACCCTAGTATATTAAATGTTCATCCATGGGTTCCTTTCACTCATGGAGTCCAACCATCTGATTTAAATTACAAAATTGTGATCTTTTCAAGTTAATTTAATTTTAAATTATGATTTCACCCATGAATCACCATGAACTATGATTTTACACGATGTATAGATGAAATTATTGTTGTTATTCTATTCTCCATGTTTTAATGTTATCATTGATTGAATTAATCATGATTTAGTACTATTCATGTTGAATTCATGCTATTACTATAAGTTCCCTAACATTCCTATGATTTGACCAAACTATGAACTACAAATGTTTGATAAAATGCCTACAAGAATACATGTTTGATAAAAGCCTTCATGCTATGTCCCCTAAGCTTAAGTATCATGTTACTATTATTGCTTTTCAGTCCTGGGGGTATTGAATACCTGAAAACCATAGATACTTATTTAGTATTATCTCAATATCTTCAGAATAATTTCAGAATACATATTATGACCATTACTAGATAGAGTCAGTCTAAATCAGAATAGTCAGTAACACAGTGTCATTCAATTGGGAGTAAGACTTAACATCGAGAGAGTGTAGGGATGGAGGCTTCTCCATCAGATATGTAGAGTCTCTAGTAGCAGTACCTAAAATCTAGAACTATGTGGCCAGTGTAGGGTATGAGAAGTCACCCATTAGTATAGGCTTGACTATCTCGTAGGGGTCACCCGTCAGTTCAGGTTTGGCACCCTTAGTCTTTTGGGAAAGTACATTAGTATAGTGGATCCACACAACCAGTTTTAGTACCCGTGTCATGGTATTAACACCCTTCCAACTGGGGTTACGGGTTAAACCCTAATTAGCTCAGATTGGGGAATGTCAGTTAGATGATAGCTCCCATAGTCTCAGTCTAAGAATCAGATTAGTAGTTCAGTCTAGTGTTGTTTGACCAAGGCATATAAATATTGGTTATTTTGGTGTTTTAGTTTACAAACTTCTATTTAGTTCATATTATATTCTTGGTCATTCATTCCTAGTATCTACAGATTTTACGTACCTTCAGTATTTATAGACTTTCATACATATACAGTATTTACAAATTTCACAAATTTCCAGTATCTACAAATTTCATGATCTCTATTCAGTATTTTATGTTTTACATGTATATTCAGATAATTATTATTCCTATTCATTAAACCATGCATGTCAGCCAACTTCATTTAGCGTACGAGTACATTCAAAGTAATGATCATACCTCTCTTTTAAACTATAATGTATTATATCATACCTTCTAACGCCCAGTTCTTGAATCACGCTTAGACTTCTTAGACTCTCAGCAGTACAAGTAGTGAGTCCTCATATTTTGAGGATGGATTATTTTATTTCATGCTTTTAGTCTTGTAGTTAATTGGAGTTAGTTGCGGCCTATCCTATCAACTCACATTTATTCAGTTTAGAGGATTTCAGATAATACAATCAATTATTCAGTGTTAAGACTTCAGTTGACATAACTGTTAATTATTTAGTTTATCTCAGAATTTAGTATTTATTCAGACTCAGATAGTTATTTCTTCAGATTCATAATTCAGTATTTGTTTTAGTTATTAAAACTTTATAGCATATCAGTTATTCTTCCGCATTAATGATTGTGTTATTCAGTGCACACAGTAGGTACTAGCTGATTGGTTAGCTTATGATCCATCGGGACTATAAACACCATATGAAACCCAGGGTGTACTCTTAGGGCGATACAAACTTGGTATCAGAGCCTAAGGTTTTAAAGTGTCCTAGGAAGTTTGAAAGCCGCATCAAGTAGAGTCTTGTGCATGGGTGTGTAGAGCACCCACTTATGGGAAGGAGGCTACAAGACATTTAGGAAAAGTTTCCCTTCTTTCAGTATCCATGTCGTGAGAGTGAGCATGAGCTCAAGTTAAACTCTTAGTCTAATCCATTTCTTCCTTCCATTTACAGAACATGCCTCCCAAAAAGAATAATAGAAGAGGAGAAGGAAACCAACCAACACCTCTGCCCATCTAAAAAGACCCTCTGGATGAGCATTTCTTTCACGCAGAATTCAGAGCTTCGTTTACCACTCTAGAAAACTCCTTAGCATCTTAGAATGAATGGGCTAACTGCTGTTCAGGCCAACCCAGTGGCTAATACTGTTGTAACCAGAATTCGAGACTTCACCCGGATGAATCTTTCTTCCTTCACGGGATCTAAGTCTGAAGAGGATCCACAGGAATTCTTAGATATGGTTCAAAAGGAAATGAATGCTATGGGGGTGAAAACCAGTAAGAGTGCTGAGTTGGATGCATATCAGTTGCAAGATATAGCCCATACATGGTTTAAGCAGTGAAAGGTAGATAAGGGTGTAGATGTAGGGCCTGTAGAATGGGAAGAATTTGTTACAGCTTTCTTAGATAGATTCTTCCCATTAGAGTTGAGGGAGGATAAGGTGTTAGAATTTATTAACTTGATGCAAGGCAGCTTGATCGTTAAAGAGTATTCCTTTAAGTTTACTCAGTTAGTTAGGTATGATTCTCATTTAGTAGCTGATAACAGATCCAAGATGAGCAAGTTTGTGTTTGGTGTGTTTGATAATATGGTCAAGGAGTGTAGGACCGCAATGATGATTAAGGAGATGGACTTGTCTAGGCTGATGATGGTCCATGCTCAATAGATAGAGGAGCAAAATATTAAGGAAATAGAGAGAGGGAACAAGTGGTCTAGAATGGGTAGTTTTAATTTCAGCCAGCCAAGGTCAGAAGGTGGTAATCGTCCTCAGTTTCATCAAAGATCTTCAGCCCCAGCACCCTTTTAATCTAGTTCCCCAGTACCCAAATTCAGAAATGATAATAGGGATAGAGCACTAGGCTCTAAGTCCCAAGGTATTGTTAACAGTGCCCGTACGAACCTTCTATGTCAGAAATATAGCAGAAACCATTAGGGATAGTATGGAGAGGGAAGTGATATGTGCTTAGAGTATGGCAAGCTAGGCCATTTAATTTGGGAGTGTCGGGCAGTTGCTTAGAAAGGTAGGGATTTGCGCCAACAGGGACAGTTCCATCAGTCATCAATTCTATCCGATCGCCCAACTCAGCAGTGTGATGCTTGCAGTGCAACCAATGCTCAACGTCTAAAAAAATTATATGCTCTTCAGTCTCGCCAAGATTAGGAAAATTCTCTTGATGTAGTTACTGATACGTTACAAGTCTTTCTCTTACATGTTTATGCTTTACTAGAACCTGGAGCTGCTTATTCCTTTATAACTCCATATATAACCATCAATTTTGGAGTCAGTCTCAAAACTCTAGGAGAGCCCTTTTCAGTGTCCACCCCAGTCGGTATTTCCATTATAGACAGAAAGGTATACGAAAACTGTCCAATCACAATATCTAATAAATTTACCTCAGTTGATCTCGTGGGGTTAGATATGATGGATTTTGACATCAGTCTAGGCATGTATTGTCTTCACTCATGCTATGCCTCAGTTGATTGTAGAAATAGAATAGTTCATTTTTATTTACCAAATGAACTAGTCCTTGAATGGAGGGGTAGTACCACAACACATGATGATCAGTAGATTTCATACCTTAGAGCGAGAAAGATGATATCCAAGGGGTGTATTTATCATCTTGTTAGAGTCAAAGACTTAAATTTAGAGACTCCAACTCTTGAGTCAGTTTCAGTAGTCAGGGAATTTCTAGATGTGTTCCCTATAGATCTTCTCGAAGTTCTTCCCAAAAAGGAAATCAAATTTAGAGTAGGCCCTTTTTCAGATACTCTGCCTATATCTATTCTATCATACAAAATGGCTCTAGCTGAGCTCAAAAAATTAAAAGAACATTTGAAGGATCTCCTAGATAAGAGATTCATCTTGCCTAACTTCTCTCCGTGGGGTGCACAAGTTCTATTCATGCGTAAGAAAGATGGTTCTCTCAGAATGTGTATAGACTACCATCAATTGAACAAAGTCACAGTCATGAATAAATATCTACTTTCTAGAATCGATGACTTATTTGACCAACTTTAGTGTGCCAGCTACTTTTCCAAGATAGACCACAGATTAGGCTATCATCAACTCAGGGTCAGGGAATGTGACTTTTCGGAAACAACTTTCCAAACTCGGTATAGACACTTTGAATTTCTAGTCATGTCCTTTGGTCTCACGAATTCCCCAGAATCCTTCATGGACTTGATGAAATGAGTCTTCAAGAAATATTTTGACATGTTCATCATAGTATTCATAGATGACATTCTTATTTACCCCCATAGAGAAAATGATCATGCAGACCATCTGAGAATAGTGTAACATACTCTTAGAGCTCACCAGCTGTTTGCTAAATTCAGTAAGTGTAAATTTTGGCTAAGATCAGTAGATTTCCTTGTAGTAGATTTCCTTGGCCATATTATTTATGGTGATGACATTAGAGGTGATCCTCAAAAGACTAAGACGGTAAAAAACTAGCATAGACCCATCTCTCCATCAGATATCAGGAGTTTATTTGGTTTGGTTGGCTATTACCATTGGCTTGTTGAAGGGTTTTCATCTATTGCATCCCCTATGTCCAGATTGACTTAGAAAAAAGTCAGGTTTTAGGGGTCAGAATCCTGTGAGAAGAGTTTTCAGGAGTTGAAGACTCGACTCATCTCAGCCTCAATTTTAACCTTGCAGATAGTTCAGATGGGTTTGTTATGTACTATGATGCATCCATAGTAGGTTTAGTTTGCATCCTTCTGCATAGAGGTAAGTTCATAGCCTATGCCTCAAAACAACTTAAACCCTATGAGAATAATTGCCCTACTAATGATCTTGAGCTAGCAGCTATAGTATTTGCCTTAAAGATTTGGAAGCATTACTTGTATGGGGTGCATGTTAATGTATTCATAGATTACAAAAGCTTGCAGTATGGGTTCTTTTAGAAAACTTGAATTTGTATCAGAGGAGGTGGTTAGAATTATTGAAAGATTATGACATGAGTGTTCTGTATCATCCAAGCAAGGCCAATGTAGTGGCAGATGCTCTCAGTAGATTTTCTATGTGTAAAGCCCCGCGTCTAGTTCCCTGGACGCTATACGGTTCTCATAATCTTGAAGAACCATAAGCTAATCCATGACTGGTACGTGCTGTAATAACTGAGTAATAACACTATATAATGCGGGATAATGGGCTGAAATTCCATAAGGTTCAAAACTGTAATATTGATGAAAAGAAAATGATAAAGTTTTGTTAAACATCAGAATTTGACATACTGAATACTGTCTGAACATCTAGTCTGAAAAGCCTCTAAATAAACTGTGGAGTTGATTGGACAATCCCCCAACTAACTCTATTTACTGAAATACTGAATGTAATAAGATAACGAAATAAAAGAATATCTTCGAATGATGAGGACTCAACGCTAGTCTACCGTGCCTGGCTAAATCTAAATCTATCTACACATGATCGGGAACCTAACCATCCGAACCAATGGTATAAAACATAATAGTGCAAGAGGAAAAGTATGCGTCAGTTTGTGTGAATGTACTGGTATGCAAAGTGAGGTAGGCTAAATGCAAGGTCTCATATGCATAAACTATAACTGACTGAATAACATGAACATGACTGCGTGAGAATACATGTATGAATACATAACTGTAACTAAAGTTATAAGGATTTTGAATACTGAGTTTACTAATAACATAGATTACTGATAACTGATATAACTGATAACTGATATACTATTTGCTAAGTGACTACATCTGATAATCTTATTTCTAATGGACCTAGATGAGTTTCACACTGAGCTGAGTGACTGTTTCTAATAGTCCTGAAGTCTGTAGAACTATTGAGTACTTTACTGAAGACTAATACTGAGATTGTGGAAGGTAACCATCTAACTGACATGCCCATCTTTTGAGTAGATTTGGGGTCCAACCTGTAACCCCTGTTGGAAGGGTCTTAGTACCATGCCATGGGTAAAGACACGAAAAAGATACCCTCATCTGGAAGTTTCTCAAATGAGAATTGTGGGACCCTCAACTGTAAGGTTAAGCCACCTCATCAACCTTCAACTAGCCGATTTTGATGTCTCAACCTACACTGGCTACGTAGTTCTAGAATGCAAGGACTGCTTCTAAGGATCACACCCTATGCTGGTAGGTGAGTCCCCATCCTTGAGTTCACTCGGTGATGAATCCTACTCCCAACTGAATAGACACTAATTTATTTCTAGGTTCATACTAGGTTGGACTGATCTGTTACTGATTGTATTAATTAACTGAACTGAGCTGAGTTTACTGAGTTTTCCTGAGTTTTGTAACTGAACCAGAGTACTACTAATCATGACATGATTGAGACTGTTCTGTAACTGACACTGGATCTAGGAACACAACTAAATTATCAGGTAATAAATACCCCCAATACTCGATAAAAAGAAAATAATAAGACGTGACAATTCTTGAATATTTGAAAATAGTCAACAACTCACAATACGATCTTTAAGGTATTTCATCTATCACTTGAAAGTCATGACCTTTCACATAAATAGGAATGCATGGTAACATGTCATAATTTTGTTAAACTAATCTCATGAACATTCTATCAAACACTTACAAGGCATAGCTTTGTACTTGGGCATGAACAACAATGCTAATATATCATGACTACCATATTAATTCATAATTCAGGGGTTTCTACCTAAGAAAATCAAAGTTCAATTTACATGCCACCATAATATCATGAAATACATTAAAGATTTTAACTTGACATACATACCACAATAACAACATTATTACATCTAATCTCACAATATGACATCACAATTTTATGTTTTTAAAAAGAAGTTTCTTGAACTCCAAGGGTGTAAGGGAACCTTGGATGAACACTTTACATACCTTGTTGAATAATTTTAGGAAATTAATGGTTGAATCTTGAGTTCTTGATTTGAAATTTAAAAACCCTAAGGCTTGTTCTTGAGAGAAATTGAGAAAGAATGTGTTTACTTGCTTCCTAAGGTATTAAATTTTGTATTTTGGGGGATGAGAGTCGGGGGAAAAAAACCAAATACCCCCAAGAACGCGGACTTTTAATGAGTGAAAACTGGATTGCCGATATGCAGGTCAACGTGACTCGTTGATGGAACTAACGCAATATCTAACACATCTTGCCAAAATTGCATTGACTCATTGGAATTTGACGCTGGTAGCTGGGGAAAATATTAACCAACGTGATAGGCAACATGACGTGCTAAGATAACATTGGTACACCGTTTTGGGATTCCAAAGGAGCTTTAATCGAAGTTCAAAAAATCCTGAACTTGCCCGGGTTCACCTATTGACCTTCCTGATCATGAATTAACTAAAATATAGACACTTAAAGGACTTTAAGCTCCCGAAATCAGATTGCCAAATTTTGAAGGCCTAAAAAAACCAAGTCTAAATACTTAGCTAGAATTTTCTAATTCTGGGACCCCTTGACAAGCTTAAAGAACTGAATAAAGAGAAATTTTTGCGGAGTCTTACAACATCCCCCTTTGGGAAAATTCATCCACAAATGAGACGTACTGAATTGAGAGTACTAGCAGGCTGAATCTACTTGCTGGACAAGGATATCTGGGGCATGACTATAGGACTGATATTATTAATATACTGAATTACCATACTGAACCTGCATATTTGATGCATGAGTACATAACTGAGTTGATTAATGAGTACATGACTGGGATTTCTGATAAGATGAATTTCTCATACTGAACATGCATATATGATGCATGGATACATGACTTAACTGAGTCATGAACACATGACTGAGCATGCAATGGTATTTGATACCAAGTTTGTAACTAAAATCATAACATAAAACTGAATAAGCTTAGGAAAAACTATTACCTTGGGTTGAGTCTATGTTTGCGTAGAAGAGGTGAGGATAGTTGGTCCGCATGTATTCCTCTACTTCCTAAGTAGCTCCCTCAACGGACTAATACCGCCAAGAAATTTGACTAGAGGGACTTCTTTGTTCCTCAATCATGCGAGTCTGATAGTCAAGGATTTCAACTGGAATCACTTCAAAGGAGAGGTTGTTCTGAACATCTATGCCCTCTATAGGGACTACAACTACTAGGTCACCTATGCACTTCTTTAGTAAGGAGACATGAAACACTGGATGGACTGAAGCTAGATATAAAGGCAATTCGAGCTCATAATCTACCTTGCCGAAATAACTGAGAACTTTGAAGGGACCAACATATAAGGGACGGACCTTTACCTTCTTGCGAAACCTCTTCACTCCATTCATGGGAGAGATTTTCAAATACATATAATTATTAATCTCAAACTCGAGATCCTTTCTATGCACATCTTTGTATGATTTCTGTCGGCTCTGAGTTGTCTTAAACCTTTCTCTAATCACCTAAACTTTTTCTAAGGTATCGAATACTAGGTCAGGCCCTACAACTGTGATCTCACCCACCTCGAACTAAGTGATTAGAGATTTGTATCTCCTACTATAGAGAGCTTCAAACGGAACCATCTGAATGCTGGAATGGTAGCTGTTGTTGTATGAAAACTCAATAAAAGGCAAGTGGTAATCCCAACTACCTTTAAAATCTATTGCACATGCTCGTAGCATATCTTCCAAAGTTTGAATGGTCCTTTCTTATTGACCATCTGTATGGGGATGAAAGGCTATATTGAGATAAAATTGGGCACCAAGACCCTTTTGGAATGCTTTCCAAAAATAAGAGGTGAACTGGGTACCTCTATCAAAACAGAACACCGTGCAATATGACCAACTCTCTGATATAGAGTTTGGCGTAATCCTCGGCTGAATATGAGGTATGGACTGGAAGGAAATGAGTTGATTTGGTCACCCTGTCTACGATAACCCAAACTAAATCGTGATGATGATGAGTACAAGGAAAACCTATCACAAAGTCCATGTTCACTTCTTCCCACTCCTAAGTAGGGATAATAAACTTCTGGAAGGACCCACTTGGCTTCTTATGCTCAATATTAACCTGCTGACATGTTGAGCACTTGGCCACGAATTCTTCCATGTCTCTCTTCATCCCACTACACCAATAGATCTCCCACAAATTGTGGTACATATTAGTGGCCCCTAGATAAATAGATTAATACGCACCATGCGCCTCTACTAGAATTCACAACCTCAAGTCATCCACACCTTGCACACATAAATGACCCTGATAACGCAAAACACCATCTCCTCCTTAGGAGAAAACCTCCACCTTCTTATCTTTAACTGACTTTTTCAACTTGACTAAACTGGGATATCTATCCTGCTTTTCCTTTACTTCAGAAACTAAACATGATTCTGAATTGTTCTAAACCCACACACTACCTTCTGATGAATCGACTAAGTGGACACCTAGTTGGGAAAGCTGATGAACTTCCTGAACTAACTTCTTCTTACTATCCTAAACATGAGAAACACGCCCATAGACAGTCTACTAAAAGCATTATCTACTACATTGGCCTTGCTCGGGTGATACAGATTGCTCATACATAGTCTTTCAACAACTCTAACCACCTCCTCTGACTGAGGTTTAAGTCTTTTTGAGAAAACACATACTGAAGGCTTTTGTTATCTGTGAACATATCTACATGCACCCCATACAAGTAGTGACTTCTAATCTTTAAGGCAATCACTACTGCTGCTAACTCGAGATCGTGAGTCGGATAATTCTTTTCATGGGGTTTAAGCTGTCTGGAGGCGTAGGCTATGACCTTACCATTCTGCATGAGGACACAACCCAAACCTACTATAGATGCATCAGAGTATACCATAAACCCATCTAAACCATCTAGAACAGTTAAAACAGGAGCTGAGGAGAGTCGAGTCTTCAACTCCTGAAAACTCTTTTTGCATGAATCTGACCACTGAAATTTGAATTTATTTCGAGTCAATCTGGACATTGAGGATGCAATAGATGAAAATCCCTCAACAAACCACCTATAATAGCTAGCTAAACCTAAGAAACTCTTGATATTTGATGGAGAGATAGGTCTAGGCCATTTTCTCACTGCTTTGGTCTTTTGGGGATCCACCCAAATGCCATCACCGGAGATGATATGACCAAGGAATTCTATTGAACTTAGCCAAAATTCACACTTACTGAATTTGGTGAACAACTGATGATCTTTGAGAGTTTGTAATATTATTCTGAGATGATCTGCATGATCATGCTCACTACGGGAGTAAACAAGAATGTCATCTATGAATACTATGATGAATATGTCAAAGTACTGCTTGAACACACTGTTTATCAAGTCCATAAAGGCTGTTGGGGCATTGGTAGGACCAACGGATATGATTAAGAATTCAAAGTGACCATACCGAGTTCTAAAAGCTATTTTCAGGATGATACATTCTCTAACTCTGAGCTGATGATAGCCTGATCTGAGGTCTATTATTAGGAAGTAACTGGCTCCCTGAAGTTTGTCAAACAAGTCATCGATTCTAGGAAGGGGATACTTGTTATAGACTGTGACCTTATTGAGCTGACGGTAGTCTATGCACATTCTGAGAGAAACGTATTTTGAATGCATGAATAAAACTGGCACACCCCACGGGGACACACTGGGTCTGATGAATTCCTTGTCTAAGAGATCCTTCAACTATTCTTTTAATTCTCTGAGATCTGCAGGTGCTATTTTGTATGGAAAAATAGATATGGGCTGAGTTGCCAGAAGAAGGTCTATTTCAAAGTCAATTTCCCTCTCAGAAGGAACTCCGAGAATATTTTTTGGAAGCACATCTGAATATTCATTCACCATAGAAACTGACTCAAGATTGGGAGTTTCTGAACTAGAGCTTCTGACTCACACAAGATGATAGATACATCCCGTAGATATCATTTTTCTTTTCCTTAGGTAGGAAATAAGCTGACCCTTGAAGTCTAAAGTAATACCTCTCCACTCTAGGAAAGGTTCATTCGGAAACTAAAACAGGACAATTCTATTTCTATAATCGACTGAGGCATAGCAGGAATTAAGCCAATCCATGCCGAGAATGACATCAAAATTGGTCATCTCTAATTCGATTATGGCTGCTGAAGTGATTTATGTGATATCATAACTGGACAATTACTGTATATCTGTCGGGCTATGATTGATTTACCCACAGGGGTAGAGACTGAGAAAGGCTCTGCTACAATTTTGAGACTAACTCCGAAATCAACTACTGTATAAGGGGTAAAAAAGATAAGGAAGATCCTGGATCTAGCAAAACGTAAACATGTATATGAAAGATCTGTAACGTACCAATGACCATATTAGGAGAATTTTCCTGATCCTGTCGGGACTGAAGAGCATAGATTCTATTTGGGTGCTGCCCACTGGTGGCACTGGATACGGTACCCTGCTAATTTGGGTGACCGGACTGAGCTGGAGGATGGTTACACTGACCCTGGAAACCTGACTGCGGATAATTTTTGAACCTGTAGCCTGGCTTGCCACATTTGAAACACACATCACTACCAGCCCTGCAGATACCTTGATGGTTATTGCCGCAAGTTTGACAAAGAGGATTGGTTCGGGCACTACTAACACTGCCCTGAGGTTTAGGGCCTGATGCCCTATCTCTATTGCCTTCTCTGAATTTTGGCACTGGAGCACAAGCTGAGGATAGAGCTGGAACTGAAGATTTTGGGCGAAACTGAGAACAATTCCCACCCTATGACTTAGGCTGAGCAAAGTTAAAACTATCTGTTCTAGCTTTTTTATTCTGCTTCTCTCTCTCCTTATTCTTCTGCTCCTCTATCTATTGAGCATGGATCATCAGCATAGCCAAGTCTATCTCACTAATCAACATTGTGGTCCTACACTCTTTCACTACACTATTATTCACCCCAGACACAAATTTACTCCTTCAGGATCTGCTATCTGCCACAACATGAGAAACGTATCTAGCTAATTAAGTAAACTTTAGAGAATACTCTTTCACTGTCATATTTCCCTTCTTCAGATTAATAAACTCTATCACCTTAGTTTTTCTCAGCTTTAGTGGAAAGAATCTATCCAAAAAAGTAGTGGCACACTCCTCCCATTCAATGGGCCCTGCATCTACGACCCTCTCTGCTTTCCACTATTTAAACCAAGTGCGAGCCACATCCTACAACTGATATACAGCTATCTCAACACTCTCACTAGTTTTCACCCCCATAATATTTGTAATCTTGTGCACCTGATCAAGGAATTTCTGAGGGTCCTCATCTGACTTAGACCCTGTGAAAGATAGAGGATTCATTCGGGTGAAGTCCTGAATCCTGGCTGCTGCAGTATTGGCCACTGGGTTGGTCGGAACGACAGATGGACGTTCATTCTAAGCAGCAAGTGAATGAGCTAAGGTGGTGAAAGTTTCTCTGAACTCAGTATGGGAGATATGTTTACCCAAAGGATTTGGCTGAATGGGCTGAGGGGCTGACTGATCTCCTATTCCTCTTTGGAGGCATTTTCTATAGATGGAAGAGAAACTTATATTAAAAAGAGATTTTATCTAGAGCTCATGCTCACTCTCACGACATGAATACTGAAAAAAAAGAAACTATTCCTAAAACATCTCAGTGTTCAGTCTCAGTGTTGTTTGACCAAGACATACAAATATCAGTTATTTCAGTATTTAAGTTTACAGACTTCTATTCAGTTCATGTTATATGCTTGGTCATGCATCCCCAGTATAAACAACTTTTATGTACCTTTAATATTTATAGACTTTTATAGATACACATTATTTACAAATTTTACATATTTTTAGTATCTACAGATTTCATGCTCTTTATTTAGTATTTCATGATTTACATGTATATTCATATAATTATTATTTCTGTTCATGAAACCATACATGTTAGCCTACCTCATTTAGCATACCAGTACATTCAAAGTATTGATCACATACCTCTCTTTTGCACTATGATGCATTATATCACTGGTTCTGACACCCAGTTCCCAAATCGCGCTTAGACTTCTCAGACTCTCAGCAGTAGCAGTGGTGAGTTCTCATATTTTGAGGATGGATTGTTTTATTTCATGCTTTCAATCTAGTCGTTTTTTGGAGTTAATGGGAACTATCCCATCAACTCACAGTTATTCAGTTTAGAGTCTTTCAGATAATACAGTCAGTTATTCAGTATTCAGACTTCAATTGACATGACAGTTAGTTATTCAGTTTATCTTAGATTTTAGTCTTTATTAAGACACAGATAGTTATTTCTTCAGATTCATAATTCAGTATTTGTTTCACTTATTAAAACCTTATGGCATATTAGTTATTCTTCTGTATTTATGATTGGGTTACTTAGTGCTCACAACAGGTACCAACTCATGGGTTAGTTTATGGTCCCTCGGGACTATAAGCATCGTGTGATACCCGGGATGTACTTTCGAGGTGTTACAATATACCTCCACTCTTACCTTTAAGTAAGTTAGAAAATAGAATACCAATGAATTCACAATCTTCCATTAATAAAGACAGAAAACAAAGATTTTAATAATACATACACACTTTAAGCATGATTATTCGAAACAAAAAAGAAATATGGATACTTGGACTTCATGTCCTCTCTCACTTCCCAAGTAGCTTCCTCAACCTTATGGTTCCTCCAAAGAACCTTTATTGAAGCCACATCTTTCATTCGTAAATGGTGGACTTGTCGATCCAAGACCTTAATTGGGACTACCCCATAAGACAAGGAGTCTGAAATACCCAACCCTCCCAAAGGAACAACCGATGATGGAATATTCATACACTTCCTCAGCATATGAATAAGAAATACTGGGTAAATAGAGCTCAAGATAGAAGGAAGCTCCAAATCATAGGCAACATTACCAACCTTCCACTACTACAACAAAGTCTTTCACCACGCCTACCCCCCTCCCCCCCCGCATCTATTTCATGTGACAAAATTTATCTTGTTCTTCCATCTACACATATAACCTTAGCTCTAGTAATTACCCCAAAATTTCACAACAATGGACATCTACTCTCTCATCCAAAATATCACTATGCTTCCATGGTCGCTACCATTCTAACATAAAAAGTGTCACCAAGAAAACTAGAGTACAAATATTAGGAATGAAGGGGGGGTTACTTCCCAACTACAACTCTTATTTATCATACTATTCAAGGCGAGACCTGAAAAATAAGACACGACATAGTAGGAATGAGGTATTTTATAGCAACCAGCTAAGTTATAAATGGAGGATCTTTCTGACATAAATACACCATAGCACAAGTCCTTAGGACTGGGCACCGAAAGAAACACGACTACATATATCATGGGTAATGTAACATAAAGCTGAGATTTATATTCAGGGAATAAGTCAAGGATTTTCGCTTGAAACTACTATTTCTTGGAACCAGGCATCATGTGAGACATGAATATATGGATCATGAGTGTCATGACATTGAGCTTGAAAACTTGGAAGCTCAGATTTTCTAAGAACCATTACTGCCTTTGGTTTAGAGATGGAGTATGGACATACGTGGCACCTAGAATGCGGACCTTAGGCATAAGAACTATTAGAATGTGTGTAACACTAGTGGAGTGTCCTCTTAACAAAACTAGGAGGGAATTACTAGAATAGGAGTAAATTCATGCCAACTTTCCCTTGGAGTCCACCGCTAGGAGAAAATTTAAGATTAGCCCTCGATCTGTATCTTACTACACCTAAAAGAACAATACTCTACTCTAAGGGGTATCACTATGGACATGCACTATGAACACATGGCTCTATTATAATTACAACCTCATCTATCCAGATGCTACCTAGAGTTCCTTATAGTTTTACAAACTCTGTGCCCTAACTCATTCAATAACTTAGCCACCAATCCATCAATTCAACCTAGACCTCTGGCCTATATGTCATTACTTTCCCACTCCTGTATCGACTGAGTCATTAACCTTGTCTATTCTGCACACCTCACTAAGCCTACCAATCTACCTCCTAAAAATCTGACATTACTTTCCCCGAGATAACATACTCCTTACACCAAAATTAACATTTAAGGTTTAAACTTAGTGTCTATCAACCATTGTGAACTATTAACTGAGTATCCCATAGAGAGAATCTAGGACAGACAAACCCTTATCACAAGGATACTTCGACTATACCTTAAGCTTCTTCAACTCAACTGGAGTCATTCTATAAAGAGGGAATAGCAATAGGATGAATGTCGGTAAGAAGATCAATCCCAAACTTAATCTACCTATCGGGGCACCAGGAATATCACCAAGGAAAACCTCGGGAAATTCATTCACCATAGGTATGAAATGCAAAGAAGGACCCTCTTAGTTAGAATCTGTAACCTAAACCATATGGCAGAGACACACTTTGGAGATTAATCTCTAAGATCTAAGATATGATATAAACCTTTTTTTAGGATCTATGGAACCACCAGCCCACTCAATAACCAACTCATTAGGGAATTTAAAGATGACCTTATGGGTCCGACAGTCTAGAGATACATAACACCAGTGCAACCAGTCCATCCCCAATATGAAATCAAAATCAACCATGTCTAATTCAATTAGATCCTCCATAGTTTACTAACCACCCACAAATACCACAACCCCCTATAGACTTTTCTGACAACCACATAGTCTTCTACTAGGGTAGAAATAGAAAATGGATCCTACAGATACTCAGGACCAAAACCAAAATGCACAACCATAAATAGGGTCATAGAAAAGAGAGTGGACCCTAGATCAAGTAAATAGTACACATTATGGGAAAAGAGTTTCAACATACTAGTAACATCATCGAGAGATGGCTCAGAGTCCTGGTGAGAAACAAAAGCATATTTCCATCCAGTGCCGATACCAGGAGCAAAAATAGAAGTAGAAGCAGCACCCTCTAGTGCAGGAACTAACAAAGAGGCAACAAGAACTTTTTTATCCCCATAAGCAAATCTAGAAAGACATTCCCATTGTATATGACCACTTTGACCATAAATAAGACATTATTGTCTCTCTTTCTCACACTGTCCATGGTGCAGCTGACCATAAAATTTATAGAAAGGATAGGATAGAGCCAACTGAGCCTCACTAATCTGTGATTAGGCACCCCATAACCTACATCTATTATTGTATTGAGGGCGATGGTCACCCAACTGCTTCAAATAAGGAGAACTAGTCATAGAGAAGGAACTAGAACTCTCCCACTTCATCTTAGGCTACTTTCCCTCTCACTATCACTAAAACCTTAAGAATTCATCCCAACCTTATCTCTAGTGAATGTTGGAGGACCTAACCTCATGGATTGTCCAACCCTTATGGCCTCTGAAGATGGAGCACTATGCTCAAACAAAAAAGCTACCTACTAAGCCAATATTTGAATAGACTGACGAAGCTCAGCATTTGTTACATCAACCTTAGGAGCTCAAGAAAGACCACAGGAAACCAATGGAACTCCAGAAGATCAACCATAAACTAGACCCCCAGACCGGGTCTGGATCCCATAAGTAGGATGTGCTCCATCAACATTGTCCTTTAGTTGGACAGATTTTCCATAAGTTTCAGATCATCAAGGAGGCATGATCTGAAAGAGAACAAATAGGAATTAAAGAAGAATTTAGTACCTTAGACTATACAACTAAAAAATAGAACACAAAAAAAGAAACATTCCTAAATATCTCATATCATCTCCCTTATAAGTGTGGCATGCTAAACACCTATACAAAAGACTCTACTCGACACGGCTTTGCAAACACCCCATGAAACCAAAACCTAAGCTCTGATACCATTATGACATGACCCAAACCAGGGCCTAGTTGTGTCAGGCATCTCAAGTCTAACAAGGACCGAAGACCACCCCACATACCCAATACAACCCACCAATATACCACCTATGTTAGAGAAATTCTGAACATATAACAAGATAGAGTATTTAGAATTTAATAACTTTGGGATAAATCCAAAACCAAGACAAACCCAACCAAGTCATAGAATCTAAACCAAACCAAAGCATGATATACCTAAGTCCATAGTTGCCCATAAAAAGCCTCTAAAACAATGTCAAAGAATACCTAGTCGATACATGCCCTTGACCATAATAAAAAACCAATGTCAGAGGAATAATAAAAATATAAGATAAACCATAACATAAAATAGAACTTCTAAAGAATGAAAGATCACCACTTTAGTATGGCTCAAGCTTTTCTTGAATCACCAAGTCACTGAGTAGGAAGTGCGATAGTATGGCTGATTCCTACATCGCATGGGGATACAACACCTGAAGATGGTTAGTAGAGTAAACACTAGCATGTACTCAGGAATAAGGATAAAATAATGACATTATTCAAAACCAAAGTAAATCACCAAATGAAACCACATACATAGATATATATCAATATATTATATCAGGAAAAGGAATCGGGATTAGCATAGATTTAAAACCTTAACCTGAGTTGTGTAGCCTTACCTTTATAATTCACCCATGGGCTATATGGGTTTTGTGTTACCCCCTGAACGTACCCCAGTCCGTGTAGCCTTACAAACCAGAGATATCATAGAGGTTAGGGATTCTCGTATACCATTTGCCCTCCATGATACATATATACAAGTATAAACTTAGGGTTTCCTAATGAGTGGTGATTTTACTACTCATTTTCACCAAATATGTGTGCACACTACGTGTTTTATTTAAGAAAATGTGGAATCATTATGATTTAAATGCACTAATATTCATATTTTGCAGGTATGTTATTAAGAAGGTAAAAACATGTGTATTGGAGCTAAAAAAGAATCAAATGGAAGCAAAAGAAGTGAAACTGGAGACTTGGACTAATTCAGCCTCAGTTACCACGACCACAATCCTTAGGCCGCGATCGTAGTCAATTATGATGGTCATCATAATGCGATTGCAGAGTATAATCAAGGTTGCGATCAAACCTGTGATATTGAGGTTCAACAGGAATATGACCTAGGGCAGTTTTGTAAAATTGCATAGACGAATCCCAAACCTCATATAGGTAAAAACCCTTTCTTCTTTGGGTATTGCTTACCTCATAGACAATTATGAATTGGAAGTAAGAAACACCTAATTGGGAAAATGTGTAACTAATTATGGAGGCTTGATTTCTTAGTATTTTGTGAAGAATGAATGCTTTGGATAATCCGAATCATATATCTTTCATTACTTTCTTCATGAGTAGCTAAGTAAATTAGTCTTGGGATTATGTTGAAATAAAGTGTAATTGTGTATGGGTGTTGTTGTTTTTGCATGATTATTAGTTGTTGAGTAAGGATTTCACCAATGTTTGAATTTACGTGTTGGAATTTATGGATGAAAACACCAAATATCAAAAACGATTTGATGGGTGAAACCCCTAAACTCAAAAAACCCTTCATCATCCTTGAAAGAGGGCTGAATATGAACATGAGGTAACCCATAACATCCTTGAAGGAGGGCTATAAGGGGACAAGACAATGGTGGACAATTAAGCCTATGGTTTACTACCTTTTACAATCTTAGAAATAAGTTTAATAAGAGTTTAAATCATGTCAAGAGCATCATCCTAGAAATAAGGATGCTTTATTGAGGTGTTGGGTGATTACAAATTGCACATCTATTAGGAGCTCAAAAGAGCCAATGAGTGAAATCAATGTGGTTTTATTGAAAGATTAACCACAATGATATTAGACCTTACCTATCCTTTATTTAACAACTAAGTTTCATGTTAAACCATCATCAACTCACATTTTTTAATTTTAGGTAGACATAATCCCAAGATCTCCTCAAATCTTGATTTTAAGTCAAAAGTGTCCTATTCAAGTGTTGTTAACTAAAAATCACTACAAGAAAATCCCAAATAAATTCACCCATTTTTTTTACATGTCATATTTGTTAGCACTACGGGTAACCTTTTAGTAACTAGAGCACCCATAGGACTTGAAATTTATAATTCACTCCTTATGGATTCGACCCCAACTAGAGTTGGGTTATTGAAAACAATTGCTTTACCCCTCAAATATGCAAGTGAATTAAGCATTATAAAAATAAAACCATTTTCGGGGAGTGGAATAGACATTTTACTTGTACGGTGTGATTCTTACTTGGGAATATCCAGGGTGGTATAATTTACTTTATTTTTTGTTTTTGAATTTTTATAGGTGATCGAAGTGTTGTGATAATGCAAGAAACATGGGCATCTTTGATGGTCTCCTACATGATGTGTGCCAACTAAATAAAATGGGTTAAAAAAGTGCAATCCGTATCCCACAAATTAATGGGAACAGAGTCTTCCATGTGACTAGTGTCTTGCGTCACATGTGCAAATGAAAGGATTGTAAGGGGGTCAAGCCTTTGAGGACCCAAATTTCCATTTGAAGAATTTCGTGGAAGTGTGTGTGCCATTTAATATAGCACATATTACTCAAGAATCCATTCAGCTTTGCCTTTTTACATTCTCATTAACGGGCGAGGTAGTTTTATGGCTTCTCAGCCCTTCGAGATCTCCAACCAAATATATTCATTGAAGTGGAGATAGAAAATAGGGGCAAGCCTATGTCATGGTATTTGAGAGAATTGATAATCCTTGTGAGAGAGAGATATTTTCACTTAAATGCCTTATTACATATTTGATAACATGGTGTGAATGTTTCTTTCTTGTAAGGAGGAATGTAAACAAGTTGAGGTAGGTGATTTTGTTATCTCCCAAAAATAAGGAAAAAAGAGTATAAGGTGGTTGAGGTCAAAGGTGAGTGACTTCTATAGTATTAGTGATTGTTACATGGATGATCTTTGAAGTCTTTTGCACCCTTGAACATTGCATTTCATGTTGAGGGAGGTCTTGAGAATAGATTTTACCATGTTTGAAGAACTATTTGTGGTAGAAACTAAGATTGAAGTCACTTAAATCATTAGGTAATATAATTTGGGCATACATGTGTATTGTCTCATGGTAAGAGGTAGTGTTGCTTTAATACAAGCAAATCTTTAAGTTAGGGGTGTTGATGAGTGGTGAATTTACCACTCATTTGCACTCAGTATTCGTGCACATTACTTTGATTTGAATGTATAAATAAGACATATTTGTGATAAAATGCACTAATTTCAACATTTTGCAGGCATACAGGTTATTAAATAGAAAGATGTGGATTTAAACTAAAAATGATCAAAAAGGAGAAAAAAGTGCAACTAGAAAACCAAAAGCAAGAAATCAATCTCAGTTACCGCAATCACAGTTTGAGGGTCGCAATCATGGACAATCAAGATAGGTCAAAGTACCGTGATTGCAAGGTGTTAACTACAGTTGCGGTAGCTGCGATTGCATACAAGTGTTAGTGATCGTGGTAATGCAGGATTATTCCTAGGGCCTATTTTGTAATTTCATACATCCGTTCCTAATTCCGTTAAGAAGATCAAACTCTTTCTCATTGAGGGTGTAACGCCCCAGAAGTACACCCTAGACGTTACACGGTGCTCAAGACTATGAATAGTCCCAAGCTATCCCTTTAAGCCTACTTAACTTTGAGCTGATAAGATGAGTAAACTTATATCTAAAATCTGAAGATAACTATATTAATATCTTTATCTGAGAATCTTAAACTTGGAAATCATGAAACAAACACGTTTAAATTTAAAACAGAAAAATATCTGAAGAACCTCAACTTCTAACTAGAGAGCCAATGGGATAAGCCCCAGATGACCCGAACTTAACAAAAATCAAATAGCTAAAATACTTCATCAATGTAAAATTCTTATAAAATGGGTCCTCAAACTTTGAGGACTCACCAAACATTGGGATGTAGGTTGAGATGCCCTTAATCAATCATGTTTATAGAATTGAGCAACAAAACCTACATTATGAAACAATGTAGCACATGGAAGTATATGTGGATTAGTACCTCTGGAATGTACTTAATATGTGGGGGTGAATGCATAAAATGGAATGTACTTAGTATGTGGGGGTGAATGCATAAATAAAACAATAACTCAATATGCACATAGACTTTCATATGCTAAGAGTAAATAACTTATCATTATCTTGAATAAAACAAAGACTTCAAACTCGTGAACAAGTTTAATGAAGCATAAGGATAAACTTTGTGAGCCGTGAAACTTAATTTCTAAAAGCTTTACTTTTATTCTGTATTAGAGAGGTTCTTCAAACCGACATTAACCATGTGAACTATCATGTAGTCCAATGTCTTACCCACGTTGGGGAGAGCTGTTCTACCCTTTCCATCGTAATAGAACCTTAACTTAAGTAATCACTATACTTAACCCATATACCTACGGTGGCTCATAGTTTCTAGGAATTAAGGATATGCTCATCTGCATTCCCTTTGTTGGTGCTAAATACTACTCTCATATTACTTATATACTGACACTTTAGGAAATCCACCTTAAAATATCATAAGGGTTAGTATAATAGAACCAATTATGATTGTTTTTTCTTTATATCATAAGTAAGGTAAGCAATTTTGGATTTGAAGCCTTGTCATTAAATCAAAAGATCAAGCTTTGCTTGTAAACTTAGTGTTCAAACTCAAGCCTTAAATCTTATACTTTCTTTCATATAACTTGTAACACAATATCATGCGTAAAAACTAAATTGGAACTCTTTAGTTAATGTTCAAACCAAACTAATGATATACAAATCATAATAGAAAATCTTCAAGTCAAAACATAAATAAATACAAAAATGTATGCACTTTAATACTTTAATGACATGATAATCTCATAAATTCAAAACAAGATAATTTGGGTATGAACCCTAATTGAAAATCTTATAACTTTAACTTTAAAACAAGTTTTGGGCACAAGGATGAAAGAATATACTTGTTCATAAATCCCACATACCTTAATAGTCTTGACTTGGTGGAGAAATCTTGACCTTGAAAGCCTAGGAGATGATCTTGAGGGAACCCTAACTTGTGTTCTTGAGAGAGACATAGAAGAATTTTAAGATGTTTAACTAATGAAATAGGGTAAAAGTAATGCCCCTTGAGGGTTATAAGTCGTGGGCTAGGAGTTATACGGGGAGAAAAGACTAAAAATAGCTTAAACTGAACTTTACAGATAAGTCTCAGCAGTCCTTAAGGATCTACCATATGACTCGTATTTTCTGGGTACGAGTTAAACTTGGAAACCCGTATGCTAGACAATGTGTGACACAACTTGACAGTGCTTTAGTATTTCATCCATAACTTTTCACCCCGATGTTAGATTAAGGGAAAATTGGTATCGTTGGAAACATAATTCATTTACCTATCTGTTGGTGGGTACTTAAATAAAAAATTCCTAATAAAACAAAAGTTATGATCGTTTAAAGATGACTATAGTTATGCACATTCAAAGAATTTAATCTCTAAGGGAAGTTTTAACTTGTTCACTGGCTAGGAGCTATTTGAGGAATTAATATATGTCTAAGTAACTTATAAATCTAGCAAAGAATTAGGATTAATTCTTTTATATATCTCTAATAGGATATGAGTCATATCTTTTGACTTGTAACAAGTCATATGACTAGCACTCATCCACTCATGAGCTGGATAGAACTCATCTCAACTCACACTGACTTGGTTACGACTTACCATGTACGAGTCATACGATCACCTTACGACTTCCAACGCTTAAGTTATAGGTTAAATAGAATATTACCCATCACACACTATCGTGGGTACGATCGGACATATGACTCATATGTTGTCCATACAACTCAAAGTCTTAAGTCATATGTTGTATAGTGACTTCAAAACACGGGGTGTTACAGATATCATTCTTCAACTGAACTCTACAGTATCTTCAGCTGAACTCTGCAATATCATTCTTCATACCACCCCACCAATAGATTTCACACATATCACGGTATATCTTAGTAGCTCCTGGGTGAATAGAGTACCGTGCACCATGAGCTTCTGCCAAAATTCGTTCTCTCAAACTATCAACGCACAAAACACATAGCCTGCCATAATGATGAAGCAGACCATCTCCCCCTTAGAAGATAACTTCTACCTTCTGATCTCTAACCACGTCCTTCAATTTAACAAAACTAGGATCTCTTTCCTATTTTTCTTTTATTTCAACGATGAATAAAGATTCTAAACCATTCTGAAACCATACACAACCTTTAGGAAAATCGACCAACTAAACTCCTAACCTCACCAGATGATGGACCTCCCGAACTAACTCTTTTTTATCATTCTCAAAATGGGCAACACTACCTATAGACAATCTGCTAAGGGCATCCGCCACTACATTGGCCTTTCCCGGATGTTATAACACACTTATATCATACTCTTTCAATAATTCAAGCCACTTTCTCTGACAAAGATTAAGGTCTTTTTGTGCAAACACATACTGTAAACTTTTTTGATCAGTGAAAATATCAACATGAACCCCATAAAGGTAATGCCTCCAAATCTTTAAGTCAAAGACAATGTCTGCCAACTCAAGATCATGAGTTGGATAATTTTCTTCATGGGGTTTAAGTTTTCTAGAGGCACAGGCTATGCCTTACTTCTCTGCATTAGTAGACAATCAAGACCAACTCTAGAAGCATCAATGAACCTATTTATGCCATCTGGAAGAGTCAAGACTGGAGCGGAAGTGAGTCGAGTCTTCAACTCCTAAAAACTATCCTCGTAGGAATTTGACCACTGAAATTTGACTTTCTTCTTGGTTAGTCTATACATGAGGGAAGCGATGGAAGAAAACCCTTTAACAAACCATCATTAATAGCTATCCAAACCCAAGAAACTCCTGATGTCTGATGGAGTGATGGGTCTAGGCCAGTTTCTCACTACATTGGTCTTTTGAGGAACAACTTGAATGCCATCACCAGAAATAATATGTCCAAGGAAAGCCATTAATCTTAACCAAAATTTGCACTTACTAAACTTAGTGCATAATTGATGATCTCTAAGGGTTTACCACACAACTCTCTAATGGTCTGCATGATCATTCTCACTACGGGAATAGAAAAGAATATCATCGATGAAGACAATGACAAATATGTCTAAGTACTGCTTGAAAACCTTTTTCATCAAGTCCATAAAAGTTGCTAGTGCATTCGTTAGTCTAAATGACATAACTAGGAATTCGAAGTGACCATACTGAGTTCGAAAGACTATCTTTGGAATGTCATATTCTTTGACTCTATGATGATGATGATAGCAGGATCAGTGATTTATCTTACAGAAATAACTTTCACCTTGAAGATGGTTGAATAAGTCATCAATCCTGGGAAGAGAATATTTGTTCTTAAATGTGACTTTATGCAACTGGCATTAGTCAATGCTCATTTAGATAGAGCAATCTTTCTTGGGCATGAAAAAGACTGGAGCACCCTATGAAAAGACATTGGGCCTTATGAAACCTTTATTTAAGAGGTCGTCAAGCTTCTCTTTGAACTCTTTAAGCTCGGCTGGAGCCATATAATATAGAGGGACGGAGATGCTCTGAGTATTAGAGAGAAGATCAATATCAAATTTTATTTCTCTATCTGGAGGTACCCCAAACAAATCTTCAGAAAAGATCTCGGGAAACTCATTGACTTTTTGGACTAACTAAACTGTTAGAGCTTTAGACATAGTATCTTTGACTAGAACAAAATGATAAATTCACCCTTTTGATATCAACTTTATTTCCTTATGATACGATATGGAACGACCTTTGGGGGACATAAAACTACCTTCCCATTCAAAAACTTCCTTATCAGGAAACTAAAACTTCACCACTCGAGTGCACCAATCTATTGATGCATAATTGGAATGGAGTCAATCCATACCCAGAATGGCATCAATGTCCACCAACTATAAATTTATTAGGTATGTTAGTACGATCTTATGGAGGATAGTAATAGAACACTTCTTATATACTTTCTTGGCAACAACTGACTAACCACTGGGGTGGAAACAAAAAAGGGTTTGGAGATATTTTTAGGACCTATCCCAGAATTTACGACATCCAATAGAGTCAAATATGATAGATTTGCTCCTGGTTTCTAACAATACATATGCATCAAGATGAAAGTTTCGAAGCATACCAATGACAACATCTGGTGAACTTTCCTACACCTGACGTAATGGTAAAGTATAAAATTGATTCTGGCGCTGGCCGCCACCAGTACTGGATGATGATCTCTATGGAGGAACTGGGCGACCTGGATGATTTGGTGCTTTAGTAATTTGAGTTTGGGGACGAACATTTCTACTTTCCTTCTTAGTATACAAACACTCTTTGATCCCGTGACCAAACTTCCATACCCGTAACAACTCCTTTTCCTATTAGACACTCACTTAGATGGGTTCTGCCATACTTTACATATGTCGGATAACTTGTCCTTGCACCCACACTATTCTAGGACCAAGAAATAGAAATCCTACCCCACTGCTCTTACTTGGTCCTGGGTATAAGGGAACTGGATGAAGATGGTGTTGGGACTGATGAATAACCCAGAAACTGCAAATGATTTCCCCTCTAAACCTTGGTTGATAATAATCAAACTATCTAGTTCTAGTCTTTTTATTTTTCTTCCCTCTTTACTTCAACTTTTCTTCCTCAATCTGCTGAGCATGAGTCATAAACCTAGAAATATCCATATCCCCTATAAGCATGGTAATCCTAAACTCCTTAACTAGCAAATCAAATACTTCAGTAACAAACTTACTCATACTAGATCTAAGGTCAGCTGCTAACTCGGGAGCATGCTTAGACAACTAAATGAACTTAAGGCAGTACTCCTTCACTATTATAGAGCCCTGCCTCAGGTTCATGAGCTTCTCAATCATATTTTCACTCATCTCACGGGGAAAGAACCTGTCCAAAAATGCATTCTATAATACCTACCAACTCATAGGAACTGTATTCTCACCTCTTCCTTCCTTCTAGATAACAACCAAATAATGAGCAATATTCTTCAGCATATAGGATTCCAATTCTACACTCTCCTCCTCAATAACATACATAATCAGAGTGGTTTTCCTCACCTTATTAATGAAAAGTTGTGGATCCCCATCCACCTTTAACCCATGGAACTCAAATAGATTCATCCTCATGAAATCATGAATCCTGGTTGCAGTGAGATTACCATTATGCTAAAGTGGGACTGCCGCTTATTGGTAGTCCTGTACATTGGTATTAGCAGCTCAGGCCAACGCTTGAAAGGAATCTAAAAATTAAGCATGAGACACATTCTCATTCAGAGTGTCGGCGTACAGGGGTGGTTGGTCCCATTTTTGCGTACATTAGCTTCATGAGGAGGCATGTTCTATTACGTAAAATCACAAGTTAATGAAGATAGAGATAACTGTAAGCATAATATATTATGAAAGAAATGATGATTCCTAACTCGTTCTATAGCCTCTTGCTCATAAATATGGTGTGTTTCACATCCATGATGAAGACTCTACGTAACATGGCTTGTTTGAGACCCTAGGACCCCTTAAAACCTTAGGCTCTAATACTAAGTGTTTAACACCCTAGAAGTACACCTTGGACGTAACACGATGCTCAAGACTATGAATAGTCCCAAGCTAACCCTTTAAGCCTACTTAACTTGAAACTAATGAGATGAGTTAACTGATATCTAAAATCTGAAGATAATTGTATTAATATCTTAACTAAAAGTCTTAAACTTGGAAATCCTAAAAAAACACATTTAAATATAAAATAGAAAAAAGTCAGACAAGCCTCTACTACCAACTAGAAATCCATTGTGACAAGACACAGCTAAACCGAACTTAACAAAAATCAAATAACTAAAATAATTCATCAATGTAAAAATTAGTTAAAATGGTTCCTCAAACAATGAGGAATCACAAAATATCAGGATATAGGTGGAGATGCCCTTAATCAATCACGCTGCTGGAATTAAGTACAAGAACCTACATTATGAAAAAATATAGCATATAGACATATATATGGATCAGTACCTCTGGAATGTAATGAGTATGTGGGGGTGAATACAAAAATAAAACATAACTGAATATGCACATAGACTTTAAAATAGTGCATGCTAAGTGTAACTAATTCACCTTGAGCTTGAATAAAACAAAGACTACAAAATCGTGAACAAGAGTATGAAGCATAAGGATAAACTTTGTGATCCCTAACACTTAGTTTCTAAAAGCTTTATTTTTATTCTTTCTTAGGGAGGTTCTTCTAGCTGACATAAACCATGTGAGCTATCATGGAGTCCAATGCCTTACCACGTTAGGGAGAGCTATTCTACCCTTGCCATTAAAATAGAACCTTCACATAATTGATCACTATACTAAACCCATAGTGGGATTTACACCTATGGTGGCTCATAGTTTCAAGGAATTAAGGATTTGCTCATACTCATTCCATTCTCGGTGCTAAATACTACTCCCATATTACTTATATGCTCATACTTTAGAAAATCCACCTTAAAATAGAATAAGGGTTATTATGCTAGAACCAATTATCAATTTAAATCATAATTAAGGTAAATAATTATCGATTTCAAGCCTTTTCATTGAATCAAGAGATCAACCTTTGCTTTTAAACTTAGTGTTCAAACTCAAGCCTTAAATCTTCTACTTTCTTTGATATAACTTGCAACACAATATCATGCGTAAGAACTCAATTGGAACTCTTTAGTCAATATTAAAATCAACTTCATGATATACAATTCATAATAGAGAATCTTCAAGTTAGAACATAAATAAATGAGAACGTTTGTGCACTTTAATACTTCAACCAAATGATAATTTCATAAATTCGAAATAAGATAATTTGGGTATGAACCCTAATTGGAAATCTTCTAAATTTATATTTAAAAAAAAGGTTTAGGCACAAGGATGAAAGAATATCCTTGTTTATAAATCCCACATACCTTAATAGTCTTGACTTGGTGGAGAAATATTGACCTTGAAAGCCTTGGAGATGATCTTGAGGGAACCTTAACTTGTGTTCTTGAGAGAGATATGAGAAGATTTTGAGATGTTTAACTAATGAAATAAGGGAAAAGTACCGTCCCTCGAGGGTTATAAGTCATGGGAAGGGAGTTATAAGAGGAGAAAAGACTAAGAAGACCTCAAACTAAACTGTAAGGACAAGTCTTGGTAGTCCTTATGGGTCTACCATACGACTCGTATGGTATAGGTATGCGTTATACTTGGCAACCCATATGTTGGACAGTGTGTGACACAGCTTGACAATGTTTCAATATTTCATCCATAACTTTTCACCTTGATGTCGGATTAGGCAAAATTGGTATTCTTGGAAAGTTAATTCAATTACCTATCTGTTGGTGGATCTTGAGCTAAAAAATTATTAGTAGAACAAAATTTAAGATCATATGAAGATGACTATTGTTATGCACATCCCAAGAATTTACTTGCTAAGGAAGATTTTGACTTATTCATTGGCTAGGAGCTATTTGAGGACTTAATATTTGTCTAAGTAACTTATACAACTAATAAAACATGAGTATTGATTCTTAGATCCTTCTCTAATCAGGATATGAGTACTATCTTATGACTCGTAACAGGTCATATGACTAGAACTCATCCTCTCGTAAGCTGGATAGAACCCATCTCACCTCAAACTGACTTGGTTACGACTTACCTTGTCTGACTCATACGATCACCTTATGACTTCCAAGGTTTAAGTCATAACTTAAACATAATATCACCCATCATACACTATCATAGGTACGAGTTGAACATATGACTCGTATGTTGTTGATATGACTCAAAGGCATGAGTCGTATGTTGTATAGTGACTCCAAAACATGGGGTGATACAGATGGGAATCCCCAATTGTTTTTGGAGATTTTTTCCACAATCTAGGTTTTAATTTTTGAGGGATCTTTTTTCTACTAATTTTGGAGTGAATAAGACATTAGAGTAAATACTAAGTTGAGAATTAGGTAGTTCCAATAAAGATTTGTTGAGATTTAAAGCTTGAATTTGCATTATCTTTCATGAATTAATTGGATGGATGTTTTGGTATATCTTTATTTATTATCCTTATGAGTTGCCAGTTTTTCCTTTTGGGGTTTTGTTTAAATAAGGTGCAAGTGTGTGTGGATTGTGATTTTTAGCTTTCGCTCTTAGTTGAAACTGTTGGGTTTCACAATTTTTTGATTCTAAAATGGAATTTGTTGGGGAAAGCCTCAAATTCTCTAAACCCCACTTCGTTATTGAAAGAGAGATATGGGTAGTCTATATCCTACATCTTACTTAAAAGATGGATATAGGTGACATGAGCATTTGTGAACAATAAGATAGATATAATAGTTATTCCCTTTTTGCTATCTTAGAAATAAGGATAAATTGTGGAATTTTTATGTCTTGGGGCATCATCCTAGAAATAGGGATGCCCAAATTAAAGTTTTGTGATGATTAGTTGACCACACCCATGAGGTATTCAAAAGAATCCATGGGTGATAGTTTTATACTTTTTTGAAAGTCTAGTATGGAAATCCTTAATCGAGCCTGCCTATATATGCTTTAACTAAAAATTAAAGTCAATTTTCATATACCCACAAACTAGTTGCTCCTAGTAAAACCATTGACTTAAGATCCAATACTAGTTGGTTTTTCTCTAATTATTCGTAGACTCAAATTAGTATTTTAGAGACCTAAATGTTAGCACATCCTTGAAAAAGTTAAAAATTCCCCAATTATTTGTATCTTAGGTTAAAATCTAGCAAGCGACTTTCATTTTGAACTTACTTGATTGCCACTCACATTGTTCCTAGAGGATTCGACCCCGACTCAATGTTGAGTAATTATAATGACAACGATCACCTTGCACTTAAATTAATGTGTGAGTTGAGAATTATTAGGCTCCTTTCGGGTAGTAAGAGCATAAAGATAGTTCCAACCAGTGCTGAAACTTGATGGTGTACCCTTTGGTGTTGGAGCTGAAGATGAAGCAACCGGAACCTTGTTTTCCCCCGAAGAAACCTTACCAATAGTACAGTTTCTAAGAATATTCCCTAGTTGACCACAGTTGAAGCACCTGTCGCTTCCCTAATCATAGAAACCCCGATGCAAACAAACACAAAATCTATAAGGAGGATATGATAGAGCCGCTTGAGCCCCATTATCCTGAGATAGGGCACCCTATTCCTTAAAGTTGTCCCCACCATGGAAATGCCTATCACCTGACAACTTTGGTTATGGAGCACTAGTTGTGGAGAAGGAACTAAAAGTCCCCCAATTCTTCTTTGGCCACTTACCACCATCCTTACCACTCTGTTGTTGGCCACCATCCTACTCAGAGAACCTAAACTTCTTTCCCTGCATCACATAAAAATCAGCTGCTTTTTTTTTCTCTTTCTCTACCTGCTTTATGTACACAACAAACCTGAAGATATCCATGTCCTTGGTTAATAAGGCATCCTTATTTTCCAGGATAAAGTCCCAAGGCAGTCCTAAAACAAACTTCCTAATTCGGGCCCTCATATCAGACACCATATCCAAAGCATACCAGAACAACAGGTAAAACTTCAAGGTATATTCCTTAACTAACATCTTCCCTTGCTTCAGATTATCAAACTACTCCGCTTTTTCTTCCCTCGACTCTTGAGAAAAAAAAGGGTCTAGAAATGCATTGGAGAAATCCTTCAATAATGATGACTCATTAGTGTCACCCTCTTCCTGATCCTTTTCTTCGTACCATTGGTACCCCACATCTTTAAGTTGATAGGCTAAAAACTCCACCCCTTCCATATCTATAACATGCATAACACGAAAATCTTTTCCATTTCATCCTGAAAACCCCAAGGATCCTCCTCCACCTTAGCACCCACAAAGGTTGGAGGGTTAAACCTCATGAACTGGCCAACCTTTGTGTCCATAGAATATGGACTAACAGGAACATCACACTCGGACTTATTAGCTACAAACTATGCCAGCATATGAATATACTGACAAAACTCAGTGTTCGTCAGATCATCCTAAGGAGTCTAAGAAGCACCAGAGGGAACTGGTTGAACTCTATAATGATTCAAAACTAGAACCCTAGACCGAATATGGATCCCATGAATAGAGTGTGTCCCATCAACATTGTCCTTGGTTGGGACAAAAGTATTACCGTGAACTTCAGATCATCAAGGCATGATCTGAAAGTGACCAAACAAGAATTAGAGAAGATTCTAGGACTTAAAATCGAAGCCTTAAAATAGTACATAAGAATGAGAGACATTCCTATATGCCTTGTAGCCTCTCACTTATGAGTGTGGCATGCTACACACCCTTAAAAGAGACTCTACATGACACGGCTTTGTGGACTCCTAAGTGACCATGAACCTAGGGCTCTAATACTAATCTGACAAGACCCAAACAAGGGCCTTGTCGTATCGGGTTCCTGAAACCCAACCGGGACTGAGATCACCCCCAATACCCAACCATAACTGCCTTACACCTTAAGTCAAATGAATTTCGAATGTATATATATAACATAACAAAATGGAACCATTACAAATCAATATAGTCAACCAGAATATGCCATAATACCAATACCAATGCCAAGGATGACACCAATGCTGACACCACCCCTACCAAACAAAATTAGTCCCACAAAGACTCTATCCAAAAGTAAAACAATACCCAGATGGTATATTCCCCTGACCATAGCCAAAACCAAAGTCTATGACATGAAAAAGGTATGAAAAGAAATCCATAACTTGAAATAGAGCCTTCTAGAGTATGGAAGCTCACCACTTCAATCCAATACAATTTGTCCCTGAATCCAATAACAGAGCAAAAAGTATTAGTATGGCTGGTTCCTGCATTGTGTAGGGATACAATGCTCGAAGATGGGTTAGCGGGTGAATACTAGCATGCACTCAGGGTAAGGATAAAATAATGCCAACGTTTAAACCGAGTAAATAACCATATACAAGAAATACCATACACATATATATATAATCCATGTTGGGAATAAGAACTAGGATTAGAATGTCTTTGAAACCATTAACCTGGGTATGTGTAGATTAACCATCCTAGAACCACCCTCGAGCTATATTTGTCTAAGGATACCCCCTGAATGGCCCCCAGTACATGTGGCTACATGAACTAGAAATATCATAGGGGAAGGGGATTACCATATACCATTCACCCTCCATGATACATATATAAAGTATAACATAGGGGATTCCTAAGTACCTCACAAGTATATGGTCTCCATGACCAATTCATATGTCGGCAAACATGAGTTTCCAGTGTTCGTTCGTTGGACTCACACCTTCATGGTTAGCTATCACAACTGCCATTATTGACTAATTAAAACCATTAACACACAACCAAACCAACAATTCCATATATTATTAACCAACGCTATAAGAAGTGGTATAGTCATACCAACTATAGTTTGCTAGAAATATCTGTAGCCAAGACTTGGTGAATTCCCATGTACCCCATAAGTTCCATTATTAGTTTCACTTGGGGGATTCCCATTTACCCTGAATGGTTTTAAATCAAATCCATGGCCATAGAGGACTTACCATTTAGCCATTAAAATCATTTAACCAATTTAGGTTTTATTACCTGTTATACCATGCAAAGATTTCAATAAATGTCCAACTATGTAATAAAAGCATTTTCATAGGCATTTTATCAAACGTGTTGATGTCATATAGTTTACAAAATAATAACCAAGTACCAATTGACCATTCCCATGAAACCACATGTTCAAACAACCATTATAATATGAAAACCATAAGTAAAAACTTTGGAAAACATAAAGTAATCATTAAAAACCAAAAGCCCCAACATATAATACAAAACCCAAAACCATATTAAAATTATATCATGAAAACCATTCATAAAATATGGATTTAATAGAACTAACAATGAGGGAGGAATAACATGCCTTAGATTGTGAAGAAGGCGGGTAGAATTCATCCTTTAGAGCCTTAATTGACCACCTTGAAGGAAACCCTAGCCTTTGCTTAACCCAAGAGCTTTAGAGAGATTTGAGATAGTTTTTGAGTGTTTAAGATTAGAATAATAGGGTAAATAAATTACCAATAGTGTTTTAGGTCATGGGTCATAAGGGGTTATGATGGGAAATGTCCAGAATACCCCCAACTTAAAATTATAAAAATTCCCATAGTAGGGTACGACTCCCCCCTTGTCTCATACACAAAACATCCAAGGGATACACACCACTCGTATCCTAGATAGAATGTTGAACATAATACACTGTTCACTGTAATACTCCCGTTTCCCAAATTGTACACTAACTATATGATCAGTACCTTTTAATCGAACCGTAGATAGAAATATTTGGGCTAGACACTGGACAACTTATGGCTTAGACCATACCACTTTTACCCTATCTCTACAAATTATTGTGATCCACTTGTACTTAGATCCAAGTCCAGTCACAAAGTTTCAAATTAAGTTAAGGATCAACCAACTGACCCATCGCCAAACATACGACTCATACCCACCAAAACGTAACCGCACCAGAAACTCACCCACCAAACACTGGACAATATATAAAATGGGTCACCTGACTTGTACCCTCACCATATAGCTCATCTGGTGAGTCGTATGATCAACAAAAGTCTCAAAACATAAGAAATTTCCAAGGACCAAAACATAGGGTGTTTCATTATTGTAATGAAATCTATTTTTAAGATCAAAAGTGGGTTTTAACTCTTATTTAGGAATAATAGTCATAAGATCATATTTTAACTAGAATCATATCATTCTTAGATATAATTATCATGAATCGACCAAACTATTCATGCCATCACCATTATTCAAATCAATGAAATCATAAGCATCATCCTCCATCACATATCAGAGAGATGTGTATACAAATATATATATATATATATTCATAACCTACACCTGCATCCTTTTGTCATGGAAAGAACAATAGCCTGTCCGTGATAAGTATCTCAAGTCATCCCTTGACCAAAGATGACCCTCTTTGCCTAGCCAAAAAGAACATATTACCCTAGTAATAGATAAATTTTGTACATATAAAAAGATATAAAAAATAAGCTCAGGGGAAATCTAAGATATATCAACAACCATACCCTATCCAAAGCATCAACAAAGCCTTCAATAACCAAAACTAGTCTAGTCGGGACATGCCCTCGACGATAGCCAAAATAAAGTCCAAAATAATGTCTATGACATAAGAAAACCAACAAATTAAATGAGAGGCCTCCAAATTATGGAAGTTCTCCACTTCAAGTAAATTGTCGATACCCTGATATCCTATCATTGCACAGGAAAAGCAGAAGTATCTCCAGATTTTGCATCGCATGGGTATACATTATCCAAAACTAGTAAGTGGGTTGAGTGCTAGCATGTAACTCAGGGATAAAGGGTAAAGTAATGCCATAATCCACCATTCAAAAAGTAGTCAAATCCAAAGTAGATAATATGATACATATACATATATATATATATATAAATATTGTGATAGGGAACAAGGATTAGCATAAAGTAAAACATTAACCTAGATTCTGTAGCTTGACAGTTCTAATAACAACCACGAGCTTTATGGGTCTAGTTGTCATGACTTGGTTGGGTTCCAGTATGTGTTAGTCACACTAATAAAAGACACCATAGAAGGTCAGGGATTCATTATCCCCTATACCATCCATGATAGAGACATACATATCTTATGACATAAGCACACACTCATCTAGATCAACCCTCACGTTGGCTAACATCAGTTTCCAATATCAGTTTTATAACTCCTATGCACCTCAATAAGTTCACAAATTATCAATTCAATGCATAATAAATCCACAATAATCATAGGAAAAGCATGTAAACAATGTACATCAAAAACCCTCAACCCATCATTAAAAACACAAAATCAAAATCATGTAAATAATAAACCAATTCATAACATAATGTAAACACAAGTTTAGGGAGAGATATACATGCATTAATTATCAAGAAATTTGAACAATTATCACCCATAGATCCATTAAAGACCAATTATTTAAAATCCTAGGCTTGTCTTTGAATGGGCAATTTGGGAGAGTAAATAGAGTATTTGATATGTTAAAATTTTGAAAATAATCCTTCTATGGTGTTTTATGTATGTGGGGTCTAAGTGGGAAATGAGGTAAATATCCAAAGTTCCCTTAATAAAAAGACTAAAAACTATTGTCCAGTCATTACGGGTGACATTACGAGACGTAGGGTCACCCTATAACTCGTAATATTAAGTCGTAGGCTGGAAAGTATCCATGGTTACCAAAATTGGTCTGATTATGAGTCGTACCCTATGACTCATATTAAAACCTTATGACTTGTGAGGTCAAATCAAAGGTAATACAAAAACATTAGACATCTTTACTGGTTAGGCTACGAGAACCATTATACGACTCTTATAGAGTCTTTAAGACTCATGACCCCTTGTCGTAACCAAGGCAGTAACTTAGGTAGTCTTTACTAGACACCTCACTATTTGGGTCCAATGACACGTCAAGACACCCTATGACTCATATGTTGAGTCATAGGTTAGACAGTGTGTTCAAACTCATAAGGTTCTTGGGGCAAAAATACAAAGTGTAACATTCTCCCTCACTTAGGTTCATTCATCCCCGAATAATGAGATAAAGTATCTATTAACACGATTTAACATAGAAAAAAACCACATTTACCTTTAACAAATATAGTCAACAAAGATGCCAAGGAAACCACAATTTTCTTTAACAAAGTCAGACAACAAAGATATTAAGGATAACAGATACCTTAATCACGATTATCCGAAGTAGGGAACAAGAATGAGTATTTGGACTTCATATACTCTTCCACTTCCCAATTAGCTTCTAAAACCTTATGATTCCTCTGAAGGACCTTTACTGAAGTCACATCCTTGGCCCACAACCGTCGGACCTGCTAGTCCAAGATCTCCACCGGGACTTTCTCATAAGACGAAGAATCTAAAACATCTACACTCTCCAAGGGAAAAATTAAGGATGGATCACCCATACACTTTTCAACATCAAAACATGAAACTCCAACAGAATGGAACCCAAGATAGAAGGAAATTCCAACTCATAGGCCACATTGCCTACTTTCCTCAAAATCTAGTAAGAGTAAATATATCGGGGACTGAGCTTCCCCTTCTTACCAAACTACATCACTCCCTAAATAGAGACCTTTAAGAATACCTAATCACCAACGTCAAACTCCAACTCTCTTCGCCTCACGTTTGTATAGGAATTTTGGTGACTTACTACCTTTACTTTCTTCATGGCCTGATGAAAAAAATTAGGATCAAACAACCCATCCTCACCAACTTCGAACAACCCAATAGGAGAAGGAAATCTCCTACCATACAAAGCCTCAAATGTAGTAATCTTAATAATGGAATGATACCTATTATTATAAGTGAACTGGATGAGAGGCAAGTGATCAGCCCAGCTACCATAAAATTCAATCATACTAGACCAAAGAATAGCTTCTAAAGTCTGAATGGTCATCTCCACTTCCCCATCAGATCTGAGGTGGTTTTATACACTTTTGTATTATCATTCTAGTTTCTTTCACCTTATTTTAGGAGAAATTTGTGTTCTTAATATGTTCATATTCATAGAAATAAAAATTTAAGTGTACAAGTGTGTGATTACAATGTTCAACATATTTTTAAAAAAAGTTTGTATTTAATTGAATCATTTAGAGTCCAACCCGAAAAACTAGTTTTACTAGCTTGAGCTAGGTGTGTGTCTAGTTGGTTTCGTTGGATTCTAGTGTGTTTAATTTATTCTAAATGATTTAAATGGGTAATTATGAATGGAATAACTTATTTTTAATCGGCAAAATTTAATTTGATTAAGTCAAGAGTCAAAATAATAAGTGGAGAATCATTGCGAATTTGCCCTATCTTAGCTCTTGTTTTGATTTGTCATTAAGAATAATGTGTTTTTTTGATCTTTAATTTGTGTTGTATTATATAGTCGGAGGCTTTGTCAGATCAATACGGAGATATATTAATGATCAGAAGGCCAAAAATTTCTTAAAAATACACTAAAAAAGGCATAGGAAAAGAATAGGACACTCAACACTTCACTAAAATTTTAGAAGCAAATTTCAGTAAGTCGATGCAAAGTCGACATGTCGCGTCGACAGTTCCAGTCCAACCAGTCCAACGACGCGTTGTATGACATGTCGCGTCTATGATTCAATGCAAAATAGAATTAAAAGAGCTAACATGGATTTGTCCTTGTCTATTTTTAATATGATAAAGTGGCATGCAAGAGGTGGGAGTTTTTAGGGTATTTTGGATGGTGTGCCACCTAATTCCACTAGAAGTGGGATTTGAAATATTTTATATATATACACGGATATGGCTGGACACATCTTGGACAATATTGAATTAAAAGTTGGACATGGTTTGGAGAAAAATGGAGCAGGCTGCTACACAGTTTATTAGGTTTTTAATTATTATTTAACTTTTAATTTTTCATATCATGTATTCAATTAATTGGATCATGATTATGAATATTATCGTCTAAAACTCTCTTTTCGTATTTAAAGACAAAAACATGTTTATTATTATTTTGGATTAAGTTTTGATTAATTTTTCTTATTATATTTGGTTGTTCGTTTATTCTTGGTTTAATTATTTTATGGATTGATCACCCATAAAATACATATATTGTTGACCTTTTGATCTCGGAAGAGGGGATAAGGAGATAGAACATGGGAATAAACAAAGTTTGGGTTTTTATTCTTTTATAAAATAAATAATTAAACTTAGAATCTACGATAGGGATGTACTTAGATGCCTTAATTGATTCATACGTAGGATTATAACTTTAATTCTCTTAATTGGATTATTACATCCCACCACAATGATGTATTTGTAATGTCCATATTAGGTAAAAGATTAGAGGTTGGAAAACCATGATCATGCAATTAACCTTACTAATCAACAAACAAGATAAGCAAGTTAACGACGAAAATTCAATAACATAGTATGATTGTTCGAAGTGCTTCAACCCTCGGATTTAATCCATTGATTGTCCCAATACTTTGATTTTTTATGCATTATTTATTTTATTTTCAATTTACAAAATTACAAAATCTCTTTTTGGTTACTTTATCTCAATTGTTAAACTAGAATTGGATAGTCGGAGAATGGAAGTCCCTGAGAGATCGATACTTGGTCTTTCTTGAAGCCATTTAACTACTTGATAAGACAACATACACTTGTGTGTGCACTTGGATTCTATTATGTTCTTGGCGCCATTACCGGGGACTTGTTATTTAGCAATTATTAATTTTAGTTTGACTTTTAGATTTATTTTGTATTTTTACGCTTAGTCTTAGTTTTGTTTTTGCAGGAAACAGGTTTACAAAGTAATAAGAAGGCAAGGGATTGGGACTTGGTTGAACCAAACTCCAAACCTGAGCAACTTTGTCATCAACGTGGGAGAGAAACACTCCTTCTTCCCAGAATTCCTCAATTCCAAGAAGGCCAGGAGAATACTGTTCCTATGGCTAAACAATAAGCAGCTGGTAGGAATGCTAGGGAAGTGGAACTATCACTTCCAATAAACTTGACTTCCCCAATTCAAAGACCAGCAGCTGGAGGGAATTTCGAATTTAAACACAATATGGTGCAACTTCTTATTAGCAGTGGACAGTTTGTAGAGATTTCATATGAGGATCCAAAAGTTCACTTGCAGTCTTTCATTGAGCTTACAGATATATTCACTCCAATATGGGTTACTATAGATTATGTGAGGTTGACACTGTTTCCCTATTCACTTTTGGGGAAAGCTAAAAAGTGGTTGAATGAGGAGACGACTAATTCAATCACATCATGGGACAACTTAGCCAGAAAGTTCCTCACCAAATTTTTTCCATCAGGGAAAACTGCGGGACTTCGCAGTGAGATAGTGAGCTTCAAACAAAAGCCTAATGAAAACCTCTATCATGCTTAGGAATGCTTCAAGGATCTTATTCGAGATTGTCCACACCACCAATAGCCGAATGCGGTACTTTCTCATACTTTTGTAGAAGCTCTTAATAAGATTACAAATATTTTGCTAGATTCATCCGCTGGTGGTCAAGTGTTGGAGTTGTACACATTGCTAAATCGCATAGCACATAGAAATCCAGAGTGGCATTCAGATTCTAGAAGTTCCACGAAAAGAATTATGGGTGTGTTGAAGCTGGACCAATTCACAGACCTATCAGCTCAGGTTTCTGCAATGCAAAATTTGATCAACACATCATTCAACAGCATGAAGTTGGGAGCAACACAACCTACAACCACAGTTAATGCCATCCAATAAGCTGCAGGTTGGTGTGAAGTATATGCATCTACCATGTGTGCTTCAAATACAAGATCTATGGTGTATGTAGGCAATGCTAAAAGGCAAAATTACAGTAATGCCTACAACATGAAGTGGAAAACTCATCCACCTAATCATCCATAGAATGCCCCACGGCCACAGGCCCACTCGAATTAGTCTACGAGCAATATAGAAGAGATGTTGAAACAAATCTTAGTTGGTCAAACACAACTGGTTGCAGATCTAAACAGTCAAAGGGTGGAATTACAAAATCAGAATGTGGCCCAGAGAAATTTAGAGTTACAGGTTGGGCAGATACAATAAGCATTAAATACTAGATCACAAGGTGGTTTGCCAACTGATATAGAAAATCCCAAGAAAGTCATGCAAATCACTTTGCGGAGTGGTACAGAGCTTCAAGGAGAGCCTCTCATGGCAACAAAAGAGGTGGATGTTGATGTGGTAACCCAAAAGGTGGATGAAGAAGTTGATAAAAATTCAAGGAAGTCTGAGTACTTGAATAAAACACTTGTTGAACCATAGAATAAGAAGACGCTACCACTACCTTTCCCTTAAAAGTACATAAAAGTGAAGGAGGATGCCTTGTTCAAAAAGTTCATTGACAAATTCAAATAGCTTTATATTAACTTACCTTTGCTAGATATTATGTAGAGTATTCCTAAGTATGCAAAGTAATTAAGGGATATGGTGGTTTAAAAGGTGAAATTACAAGAGATAAGAGCTATAACACACACTGAAGAGCATAGCGTGGTGATGTCATAGAAAATCTCCAAGAAATTAAAAAATAAGAGGAAGTTTTCTATTCCTATACAAATTGGGGGAAAAGAAGTTCATGCATTGAGTGACTTAAGGGCAATCATAAATGTGATGCCCCTATCATTGTTTAGAAAATTTGGCTTAGGAGAGCCTAGAGCGACACGAGTGGTTATGCAGCTCACAAATGGATTCGTAGCATATCCTGATGAAATCATTCAGGATGTCCTCATAAAGGTTGGTAAATTTATTATTCCTGCTATTTTTTTTTGTTCTTGATTTTGTGACAGACGAACAGGTACCAATTATTTTTGGGCACCCATTCTTAGCAATCGAAGGGGCTTTGATAGATGTTAGAGAAGGCACACTCAAGATAAGGGTAGATGATGAAGATGTGGTATTTGATGCTTACAAGGACCCTATTGAAAATCCCTTATATAAAGATTTATGCCTGATCAATGTGTGTGAAAGGAAAGAGTGTGGGGTGCCTAAGCCACTAAAGACCTCTTCTAAATACCTGATTGAGAAGCCTAAGATGAAATAAAAAATTCCCAACATGTTAAAAAGTAAAAGAAGTTTGAAACAAATGAAAAAATGGCTCCTGAAAAGGAGTAAAAGGGTGAAGGAATATAGTTGAGTTGATATGGGTCATGTCGCGACACTAAATCAGGCTCTTCTTAGGAGGCAACCCAAATTAAAGTAGGTGTGTTTTATTTTTAGTTTTTTTAGTTTTATTTCATGTAGTTTTTTCATTTTGGTTGAGTCACAGGTAAATGAGAAGTTTGAGTACCATAAACTTGAGCTTGAAGCATGACAAAGATTGAGTGTGGGGTTCCATGGATCCCATTTATATGTAAAGATGTTTCTATCTTGGCCTAGAGGCCTCAGAGAGTATTTCTATATTTTTACTTTTAAATTTACTTTGGGGACAAAGTAGACTTTTATGTGTGGGGTGGGAAAATTCCCAAATTTTGGCTAAATTTTAAAAAAAATTAGTGACATATTTTTTTTGGTGCTATTTTTGATTGCGTGGTGCAAGTGTTTTATTTGATGAAAGCATGTTGATTGAATGAATTTCTATTCTTGATTCTCTTAGGCTCATGTTTGTGACTCTAGTATTTATTGGCTTATATTTGAATTCATGCTATTATTTGATTTAGAGTCTACGATGATCCTATTGAGTTGAGCATGTGCCATGTGAGTGTGAGATTTTTGTATATTCCTTGTTGTATGTGATGTCTAGAACTTTCCCTGTGTGTGTAAAGCGAAATAAAGAATGTGGGTTTATGAGACGTTTTAGGCATTTCGTTGATAGGCTTGTTTTATATCTTCTTTTTACCTATCCTTGTGAATTATTCTAGTTAAATCCCATTGAGACTTTAGCTTTTTCTTTGTTAGCCTCATATGTAGCCTAATATCTTCTTTGATAGACCATAATTTGATCCAAAAAGATCCGAAGTGCTTTTATTAAAAAAATAATAATTTACATAGGAGTTTGAGAAATTGAAGTAGAAAAATGTGAAATTGATGCCCCAAGGTAATAGTTATTGGTGTTAATAATTGATGTGTGGTGGATGAATGTGATATAATTTATGCTAGAAATATTTCCATGATTGTGAAAAAATAAAAGAATTGATTCAAGTGGTAGTAAACTATGTGTCCACCAAGTGTTTTTGAAAATACTTAAAAGTGATGTGGGAAAAACAAAAGGTATGTATGAATGAATAAGTGTAATTTGGTTGTTGAAGATTTGCTTTAAATTTTTAATGTAGTGTATTAAAGTGCTTAGAGAGGTTAGTCACTATTCTTGGCCAAAATAGTTTCTGCCCGTCTCTTAGCCTACATTACAACCCGAAAAAGTTCTAATTAATCCTAAGCTTTACATTCGACTATTAGTGGAGCATTACACTAAGTCCAAGCCTATGGTTCATTGTGTGCAACTTGTGAATCTTTTATGAGAGTGAGTGTAATTTGGTTCTTGTACCCATTGTGCAATAAATTGCATTATTGTGAGTGATTATGGGTAACACTCTTGTTGTAAGGGCACATGTTTTATGAATGTGGGTGATTTGTATGATATCCTTGATTGAACAATATGCTTGAGTTTTTCACTTGTTGAGTCAATTCTTGAGGCTAGGATGTTTTGAAGTAGGGTTCATGAGCTATCAATTGTGTTTATAACGTGCTTTGTGTAGAAACTTGCATTTCACGTAGTCATTGTAGTACTATATTGAGTGTCTTTATTTTAGTAGAAGTGCAGTGTCACCTCAGATTTTGATGCTTAGAGTAAAGAGTTGTTCGAGGACGAACAAGAGTTTAAGTGTGGGGTGATGATCTTAGGTGGTTTTATACACTTTTGTATCATCATTCTAGCTTCTTTCGCCTTATTTTGAGAGCAATTCATGTGCTTAACGTGTTCATATTGATATAAATAAGCATTTAAGTGTCCAAGTGTGTGATTACAATGTTCAACGTGTTTTTCAAACAAGTTTGTATTTAATTGAGTCATTTAGAGTTGAACCCGAAAAACTAGTTTTACTAACTTGAGCCAGGCATGTGTCTAGTTGATTTCGTTGGATTCTAATGTGTTTAATTTATTCTAAATAATTTAAATAGATAATTATGATTGGAATAACTTGTTTGTAATGGGTAAAATTTAATTTGATTTAGTCAAGTGACAGAATAATAAGTGGAATATCATTGTGAATTTGCCCTAACTTAGCTCTTGTTTTGATTTGTCGTTGAGAATATTGTGTTGTTTTGATCTTTTTGATATTGTGGAGGCTTTGTGAGCTGAATATGGAGATATATTGATGATTTAAAGGCCGAAAATTTCTTGAAAATACACTACCAACGGCATGGGCAAAGAATAGGATGCTCAACACTTAATAAAAATTTTAGAAGCAAATTCCAGTGAGTCGACGCGAAGTCGATGTGTCGCGTCGACATTTCTAGTCCAACCAGTCGAGAAACACGTTTGATGATGCATCGTGTCGATGATTCAATACAAAACAGAATTAAAAGCGCCGACATGGATTTGTCATTGTCTATTTTTAATATGATAAAGTGGCATGCAAAAGGTGAGAATCTTTAGGGCATTTCTTGGATGGTGTGCCACCTAATCCCACTAGAAGTGGGATTTGAAATATTTTATATACATACACGGATATGGAAGGACACAACTTGGACAATATTGAATTAAAAGTTGAACACGATTTGGAGAAAAACGTAGGAGGCTACTACACAATTTATTAGGTTTTTTATTTTTATTTAGTTTTTAATTTTTCATATCATGTATTCAATTAATTTGATCATGATTATGAATATTATCGGCTAAAGCTCGCTTTTTGGAGTTAAATCCAAGAATATGATTATTATTGTTTTGGATTAAATTTTAATTAATTTTGCATATCATATTTGGGTGTTTGTATATTCTTGTTTTAATTATTTTATGGACTGATTATCCATAAAATACATATATTTTTGATCTTTTGATCTCGAGAGAAGGAATAGGGAGATAGAACATTAGAATAAACAAAGTTTGGGTTTTTATTCTTTTATAAAATAAAGAATTAAACTTAACGTCTAGGACAAGGATGTACTTAGATGCCTTACATGATTCATACGTAGGTTGATAGCTTTAATTCACTTAATTGGATTATTACATCCCCGCTCAATGATGTAGTTGTAATATCCATATTAGGTAAAATATTAGAGGCTGGGAAACCATGATTATGTAATTAACCCTACAAATCAACAAAAAAAATAAGCAAGTTAACGAAGAAAATTCAATAACATAGTATGATTGTTCGAAGTGCTTTAACCCTGTTCTTCAATCCATTGATTGTCCCAAGACTTTTATTTTTTATGCATTATTTATTTTGTTTTTAATTTACAAAATTACAAACTCTCTTTTTGGTTAATTAATCTCAATTGTTAAACTAGAATTAGATGGTCGGTGAACGTAAGTCTCTGAGAGATCGATACTTGGGCATTCTTGAAGCCACTTTACTACTTGATAAGACCACGTACACTTGCATATGCCCTGATGTCACCATCCATCTTAGGGTGGAAAGCTACCTAAAGGTTCACCTTAGTCCCCAAACCTCTCTGAAATGAATGCCATAAGTGAGACGAGAATTGCATACCACAATCAGATATGATAGAAACCGGAGAACCATGCAATTTGATGATTTACCGAATAAATAACTTTGCATAATTCTCAGCAGAATAATTAGTCCTTATAGGCAAGAAATGAGCAAACTTAGTTATCCTATCCACGATGACCCAAATAAAATCAAACTGACTACGAGACAACGGAAGACCCGTAATGAAATTTGCGTTGATCACTTCCCATTTCCACACAGGAAACTCAATCTCTTGGGACATCCCATCCGGCTTCAAGTGCTCAACCTTCACTTGCTGACAAATCTTACACTTTGCCACAAAATTAGCCATATATATCTTCATCTTATTCCACCAATATATCTCTTTATAATCATGGTACATATTCATTAAACCATGATGAACTGTGTACCTCGACTCATGAGCCTCAACCAAGATCCTCTCTCACAACCCATCAACATCGAGAACACTCAACCTCTCTTAGTGCCTCAAGATACCATTCATACTAATCTTAAAAGACATCACCTTCTGGATGACTCACGTCACCTTAATCTGCATCAAGATAGGATCCAATATTTGTTTCCCACTAACCTTCGTACATAGAGATGACTTCACCACCTCTTGTATAATTACACATCCATCCTCGGAGTTTAAGATACGAACTCCAAGATTTTCCAAGTGGTGAATATCCTTCACCAACTCTAGCTTCTCCTCCTCCACTGAGATAAGCATTTCATGGACAACCTGCTAAGAGAATCAACAACCACATTAGCTTTACCTGGATTATAATGCAGACTCATATCGTAGTCCTTGAGAAACTCAAGCCATCTCCTCTATCTGAGATTTAACTCTTTCTAGGTGAAAATATATTGCAAATTCTTATGAACATAGAAGATGTCAACATGACCTCCATATAAGTAGTGGTGTTAGATTTTCAAAACAAACACCACAACCAATAACTCCAAATCATGAGTCTGACAATTCCTCTTATGAACTTTAAACTGCCTAGAAGCATCGCCACCACCTTACCACACTGCATCAAAACAAATCCACGACCTACACGGGACACATCACAATTGACAACAAAATCAACAGTACCCTCGAATAGGGTCAAAGATAAGTAAAATTGACAACTTATCTTTCAACTTCCTGAAGCTACCCTTAAAAGTATCTGACTTGAGAAATTTTACCTTTTTTTGGTCAACTTAGTCAACGAAGTAGCAATCAGAGAGAAGTTCTCCACAAATCTCTTATAATATATGGCTAAACCTAAGAAGCTACAAAAATTGATTATAGTCGTGAGTCTAGACAACTTCTTAACCACTATAATTTTCTGCGGATCCACCATGATCCTTTCACTAGAAACAACATGGCTAAGAAATGTCAAAGCGCTCAACCAGTTTTCACACTTCAAAAATTAGTATACAAATGTTGATCCTTACGAGTGTACACACTATATAGAGGTGATTTGTATGATCCTTCTCACTCTTTGAATATCCAGGATATCATCAATGAACACAAAGATAAAAAAATCTAGAAATTGATGAAATGCCTACTTCATAAGGTACATAAATGTCATCGAGGCATTAGTCAAACTAAAGGACATAAAGGACATAACGAAAAACTTATAATGTCCATACTAGGTATGGAAAGAAGTCTAGGGTAATCTACCTCCCTAATCTTTAACAGATGATAACCCAACCAAAGATCAATCTTAGAGAATCATCTAGCACCCTAAAGCTAGTCAAAGAGATGATCAATCCTAGGAAGAGGATAATTATTCTTCACCGTTACCTTATTCAACTTTCGATAATCTATACACATCCGGAGGGAACAATCCTTCGTACGCACGAAAAGCATAAGAACACCCCATGGGGAAACACTATAGCGGATAAAACCGTTATCAAAGAGTTCTTTTAACTCGGTAGAAGCCATTCTATAAGGAGAGATAGAGATAGGACCGATATCCGGTAGAATGTCAATCCCAAAATCAATTTCCCTATTGGGAGGAATGCACGAAAGATCATTAGGAAAGACCTCTAAGAATTTATTAACCATGGGAATGGACTACAACAAAAGACCCTCCGATTTAGGATCTTTAACTCGGACAAAGTGATAAAGACAACCCTTAGAAATCAATTTTTGGGCTCTAAGATTAGATTTAAACCTTCCCTAGGGAAATAGGGAACTCCCTTCCCATTATATGATCAACTCATTAGTAAATTTTAAAAGGACCTTATGGGTCCGACATTATAAAGAGGCATAGCATAAATGGAGCCAATCCATCCCCAAGATTAGCTCAAAATCAACCATATCCAATGCTATCAAGTCTACCAAGGTCTATCTACTATAGATTGATACCACACAATCCCTGTAGACTTTTCTAGCCACAACAGAGTCACCCACTTGGTAGATATAAAAAAGAAATCCAAAATACACTCAGGATCGAAACAAAAATGAACAACTATATATAAGGTCACATAACAAAGAGTATACCCCAGATAAAGTAAGAAATAAACATCATGGGAAAATAGTCATAACATACCAGTAACAACATCGGGAGACACCTTAGATTCCTGGTGGCTTGCTAGAGCATAAAGACGGTTCTAACCAGTGCTGAAGCCAGAAGTTGCACCCTTTGATGTAGTAGCTGATGAATTAGTGACGGGGACCTTATTAGCCCCATAAGTAACCTTAATCATGAGGTAATTTCTTTGCATATGTCAAGGTTTACCATAATTAAAACATCGGTTCCTCCCATCAGCACAGAAACCGCAATATAATTGACCATAAAATCAACAAGGATGATAGGTTGGGGATGATTGTACCCTACCAAACTCAGACTAGGAACCTTGTTCCTTAAACCTACTGTCAACCTGTAATGACGATGACCAAACGACCTAGGATAAGGGGTGCTAGCAATCGAGTAAAAGTTAGAGCTTCCCCAATTCTTCTTAGACCACTACTTACTATCTCTACCACTCTGCTTCTAACCTTTACCCTTATTTGAATATTTGAACTTCTTACTTTTCCACTCTCTTATACCTTCTTATTTTTTCCTCTTTTTCCAGTTCAATATACACCATAAGCCTAGAGATATCCATGCCATTATTATGCAGTGCAACCTTGTACTCCAAGACCAAGCCCTGAGACAACCTATAAGCAAACTTCCTCATCCTTTCCCTCATGCTAGCTATTAACTCAAGAGCATAGCGAGACAACTGATTAAATTTCAAGGCATACTCTTTCACAGTAAATTTGCCTTGATTAAATTTCATGAACTCCTCAACTTTTGCCTCCCTCGGCTCCTGAGAAATGAAACTATCGAGGAAAGCACAAAAAAAATCATCCTACACTGCCAACTCTGCATCATCACCCCTAGACTAATCCAAATCCCCATACTACTGTTATGCCACATCTTTCAATTGATATATGATAAATTCTACACACTCATAGTCAAAAGCATTCATAACTTGGAAGATCATATCCATCTTATCTATGAACTCTTGAGGATCCTTCTCAACCTTAGAGCTAGTAAAGATCGGAGGATTTAGCCTAATAAACTATGCAACTCGAGTAACCTTAGAAGAATTCACAGTCGCTCTAAGAGAACCCGACTAACGTGTCTGAGGGGTCACCAATTGGGCCAATAAATGGATAGAAGAATGGAACACGACATTAGAGATATCTCCTAGAGGTGACTTAGAAGTATTGCCATATGCGGGAGAAGGGTCAGTGGGAACTAGTGGAACTCCACAAGGGCAATAAGGAGATTGACCGCTAAATTGGGCATGTACCCCATAAGTAGGATAAGTTTCATTAACATTGTCCTTAAGTTAGACATAGGAGTTTCCACAAGTATTAGATTTTCTAGGAGGCATGATCTGAGATGCAAATAAATGGGAATTGGAGAAGTTCGAGACCTTAGACTTTATAGCTCAGAATAGAAAAAAAAAGGGAAGCGTTCCTTAATGCCTCGTAGCCCCCCATAAGTATGGCACTACACACCCATAAAAGAGACTCTACTTAACACAACTTTGCAGACACCCAATTGACCATGAACCTACTCTCTGATACCAACTTTGTCATGACCAGAACAAGGGCCTAGCCGTGATGGGTATCTCAAGTATTACTTGTACTGAAGACCAACCCTTTTGATTATCCAAATAGAACATATTACCCTAGCGGCAGTTGAATGCCGAATATATAACAAGAATGAAAATATAAGCTCAAGGGAAATCTAAGATATATCGATAACCATAGTAAGTCAAAAGTATCCACCAATCCTTCTAATAATCAAAACCAATCAAGTCAGGACGTACCCCTGAGGAAAGCCATAAAATAAGACCAAAAAAAGTCTCTGACTTAAGGAAACCAAAACATTATGTGAGGGTCCTTCAAAGTATGGAAGCTCACTACTTCAAGTTAACTACTGACACCCTGATATCCTATCACTATGCAGGAAAAGTAGAAGTGGATTCATGTCCTACATCGCATTAGGATACAACATTCGGAGATAGTTTGCATATTGAGCGCTAGTAGCTAACTCAAGAAAAAGGGGGTAAAGTAATGCCATAATCCATAGTTCAAAAATTATTCAAATCCAATGCATATAATTTGATGCATATACATATATATATATATATATACATGTATATATATATTAATGTTGGGATAAGGAACAAGGCTTAGAATAAAGTAAAACATTACCTGGATTATGTAGCTTTATCATCCGAATAAGAATCCATGGGCTATATAGGTCGAGTTGTCACCCCCTAGTTGGGCCTAGTGCATGTTAGTCGCACGAACTTAAGATGCAGTAAAAGGTCGAGGATTCCTTGTACTCTATGCTATTTATGAAACAGATATACATATAGTGTGACATAAGTACATGGTCATCTAAACGAACCCTTACATCGACATATAAGTTTCAAGTATTAGTCCCTCAGAATATTCACCTTCACAGATAACTACACAACCCTCTTTAATCCCAATTAAAACTTTTAGCACATAACCCATCCATTATTCCTAGGAGTCAATTATTAAGGCATCATTAAATGGTATCGTCAGACCGATTATAGCTTGCAAGTGAATGTAATTAAGACAAAACTTGGGAAATATTTATACTCCAGACTCCATTATTAAAATCAACTTAGGGGATTCCTTGTACCCACATGGTTTTCAAGAAAATCATTCACTTGGGGGAATCTTTGTACCCCACAAATTTGTCAAGATTATTCATATTTGTTAGCCATTTATACAATGCATTAGTTTTAAGAAAAGTAGTCCAAGACAATTGATTATTCACATTCCAAAACCAATAATGCAAGTGGGTTGAGGTTCTCATCAATTTCAATACCACAATCCAATTATTTTGGGGAATCCTTATACCCCTAGCTTTCTATAGCCGCAACAATCATTATATATTAACTTAAACATTTACTAACTTAGAATTTACTAGAGTATCACCATACCATGAGTTCACAACATCTAGTGCTTCAGCAATACTTTTTATTAGCTCAAACTTTAAAGATTCAAACATAGATTCCAATACTTAACATGGATATCCCCAAACATTTAATGAACCATACTAACTCCCTTCATAGCCTACTAATATTAAATCTCAAAACTTATATCTTTCTTTAAACCACGAGAATTACCATTACACTAACTTACCCAGCATCAACAACATATAATTTAGAATCAACATACTTAAATTCTTCCATACACTATTTCAAGCCTGCTGATTAACCTTTTATACAACTTTCCCCATGGATACATAGTCTACTAAATCCAGATAAACTTTATCCCCACTTTACTGTTGCTAAACTTCTAGATTCATACTTTTTACTCTAGGTCATATGTTGTCATAGAATTTTGAGAAGGGATCTGAAAACACATATGACCCCTAAGCACTAAGGTTCTACCCCTCCATTCAATGGTTGGTTCATTAGGAAACTAAAACCGAATGACTCTATCCCTATAATCAACTGAAGTGATTTTCTGGAATACTGTAATCGGGCAATTTTTGTATACCGATCTAGATATGATAGATTTACCCAATAGGGTAGACACGAAGAAAGGCTCTTCTAATGTTTTGAGACTGACACCAAAATAGATGGCTATATATGGGGTTATAAAAGAAAGTGAGGCTCCGGGGTCTAATAAAACATGTACACAAAGATGAAAGACTTGTAACATACCTATAACTACATCACGAGAACTTTCCTGATCATGTCGAGGCTGAATTTCATACAGACTATTCTAACGTTGGCCACTAGTTGCACTGGAAGTGACACCCTACTAAGTCGGGAAACCAGAAGGAACTAGAGGATGGTAGGACTGACCCTGCTGACCACTCTTTGGGATGTCTCTGACTTTATGGATTGGATTGCCACATCCAAAACATACATCACTGCCAGCTCTACACACCTCATCATGATCCTACGACACCTCATGCAGAATGGATTAATACGACTTCTATTCATGCTACCCTAGGGACTAAATCCTACTAATCCCGATTGCTAATCCTGAACTTTGGCACTGGCGCACTAGCTGAAGAAGGGGTTGGGTTTAAGAATTTGTGATAAAACTGATCAAGGTTACCACTCTCTGACCTTGTCTTAAAACTACCTATTTTGGCTTTATATACTCTCACTTTTTCTCCCTATCCTTTTCCTTCTCACTCTGTTGAGCATGAAACATAAGCCTATATAGGACAACAACCTACTGATCATTCTGAACTACTACTGAATGAGCCAAGGTAGTGAAAGTAGCACTGAATTCTACATGAGAAATGTGCTCATTCAGGGGATCTTCCTGAACAAGTAAATGTATGGGCTGCTTCCCGTTCCTTCTTCCGTTGTTTCTATTGGGAGGCATTGTTTATAAATAAAATGAAGGATGAGTCAAAAATAGAGTTTTAAATAGAGCTCATGCTTACTCACACGACATAAATATAGAAAGAAAGGAAACTTTCCCTAAAATGTCTTGTAGCCTTTTGTCCATAAGTGTGGCGCGCTTCACACCCATGCACAAACCTCTACTCAATGCGGCTTTTCAGACTCCCTAGGACACTATAAAATTTTAGGCTCTAATACCAAGTTTTGTAATGACTTGAGGCTACCCCGTAGTCGCGACAATAGTGCTTACTATCATAAGTGACCATAAGCTAACCTATCAGCTGGTACCTACTGTGAGAACTGAGTAAACTAGTAGATAAATACATATGCACAAATAACTAATAATGCCATATGGTTTTAAATATTGAAAATACAATTGATAAGTCTGATAAACTAACTGACCGTCTGAATGTCTGGAAAGCCTCTAACTGATTGGCTGTGGAGTTAAGGGGACCAACCCCTAACTAACTCTAACAAAATAGACATACTAAACTACTAAGATAAACTTAAATGAAACAATCATATCCTCAATAGATGAGGACTCACCACGACTGCGGCTATTCATAAGCAGAATTGTCTAAGCAAGGTTAGAAAAACTATGCGTCCGAACCTATGATATAAGACATCATAGCGCAAAAAAAGTATGCGGTTAGTACTTTCAATTTACTGGTATATGAGGTGAGGTTAGGTTGTAATGCAAGGGTTAACTGTGCATGAAATAATTATTGGCTGAATAGCATGAGATAACTAAGTAGGCGTTCTTGAAAACTAAAATACTAAGAATGCTAGACCAAGCATATATACATTTCTGAAATAATTTATAAACTGAAATACTAAAATCTAAGAACTGAATAGCTGAGAATCTGCATGCTTTGGTCAAGCAAACCTGAACTAAAACTATACTGAATACTATAATGATACTGTGAGAGGTATTATCTAACCATCATGCCCCAATCTAAGCTAAGTGGGGTCCAACCTGTAACCCCAGTTTTAAGGGTGTCAGTATCATGCCATGGGTACTAACGCTGGCTATCTGGATTTATTAATCTGATATCCCTAAGGACCAGAGTATCAAGCCTAAACTGAGGGGTGACCCTGAGAGAAAGTTAAGCCTAAACTGACGGGTGACTCCTCCGAGGAGGTCATGCCCAAAATGATGGGTGACTCCTTATATCCTAAGTTGGCTACATAGTTTTGAAATACATAGACCGCTACTAACGATTCTGCCTAACTGACGGGGAAGCCGCCATCCCTGTATTAGCTTGGTTCTAAATCCTACTCCCAACTAAACTAACACTGATTTCTAGACTGAACTATGTTTAACTGAGGAAACAACTTATCATGATTGCTAACTGAATGACAATGCTCATGGTTTATCTGAAACCATTCTAAAGATAATGAAATTGTGTAAACATCTAAGTATCAGGTATTCATAATCCTCCAGCACTGAATGGAAATAATAATAAGGACAAATAAAAGCGTTGAAACCATAATAGGGGATCATTTTTCAAAATTCAATCCTTTAGATATTTCGTCAAATACATGAAATTCGTAATCTTAAGAATGTGAATAGTAAAGCATGCGAAAATAATATAGTTACGATACGAAAACCATGAATTAGGGATTCAACATGAAACTTTCATCATTCAAACATGTAAAGGCTCATTCCCTCAAAAAGACTTGTAAATATAATTTATAAATAAAATTCATATGAGCTTTATGGAGATAATTCATCATACATGTATAATTCATAATTTAAAACATAAATATAAATTCTTAGACTCAATGGGTGGAAAGGGCCCATGGATGAACATCACACATACCTTAAACCCTTAAGCTTGATAGAAGAATACAAATCTTGAAGCTTTCTTGAAAGTTATTGGATTTGAAAACTTAGATTCTTGGTTTTCTTAGAGATAAGGTAATTGAATTTGATGATCTTTGGAGAGTATAATTGGGGAAAATGGGCATTCAATTCCCTAACCGATGCTTTAATTCATGTTTTGGGGAATTGGATTAAGGGGAAAAGAATCAATTGCCCCTCAGAGAATTAATTTTGCAACTGGAACGTGGTTTAAGAGGTCACCGCAATGCGATGAGGCCTCCACTGCTATTACCACTGTAAGGAGCCACTATCGCGGTGAGCTACTAAAAACAAAATCCAAAGACGACCCAATCCTCATCTGAAAAATCCAAAACTTCCTTGAGACATGCTCCTAACACCCCTGAACATGAATTATCTTAAAAATCTATGTCTCATAGTCGGGAATACCAATTTAAAAATCCTTAAAGTTAAGAGGCCAAAAATATGGCTAAGTCCCCAATACTTAGAAATTTTCAGGCTTTAAGCCTCATATACATGCAACTAGGAGTTGAACTTAACCAAGAAAAGTATAGGGTATTACAGCTATATTGGGGTTTTTGGTTAAGAACCAAGAAATTTAGACATGAATTTAATGAAATCTTACCTTAATTCATATGATAATCGCGATTAAAGATGATTAGCAAGCTCCCAAGTCACCCACAATGATAAATTTTGAGTTATCATACCCATTTAAGGGTTTTGACTCTCAAAGGTGAAGTGAAAATGCCCAAATTCATGACATTAGGGTTTATTTATAGACCCCCAAGGAAAGGAGATGCCGAGATTTCCATAAATGGGCTCCAATCGCACACGAGTGATCGCCATAGGGATCACCCTGATTGCGTTATCCTCTGTCAACACAGATGATAGCTGAAACTTGGAATTTTTCCAAGTTTTGGGCAATGCCTCGGGACTCCTTTGGAATATGATTTTTCAAATGAACTATGTAACCACACTAAATTCGATGTTCCGAACATGATGGCAAAGTCATATTTTCCATCCGAGGTTGTTTCAACAAAATATGGGTCCCACATCTAAATTACCAATTTTCTAACTTTCCAACCAATAGTTTGAAATGAGCTCGGGTGCATTGGGACTCTAACCAAAGGTCTACCTAACCTAAAATCAATGTTTGTAAGATACTGGTGCAGTGGAAATTTACATCCTAGATCATTTGACTAAAGTTATTGCCTATGGCCATTTGGAACTAGCGAAGACTTCTAAAGAGAGAATTGGTTCTAAATAACAAACAAACTGCCCGATAACTAAACATCCAGTACCAACAAGTCATAAATGACTTGAGACAGCTATGGAGAAGCCCTAACAATGAAGATAAGCAAAAATATGAAAAAAGACTTAAAATGTCATTTCAATATCCAGTACTAAAAGGACTTTCGGCCCAAAAAATCAATAAACAGAAAGAATCTCAAAAGCTCGAAGGGACGATGTACTGGACTCGAATGCTCCATCCATGACTTTCTAGATAACCCCAACAAAGAGAGAACACTTGTAAGGAATTTCACCACAGGTATACCTTATTCAACCAACACTCTTACTTTATTTCCAAATAGTCAAATCTTAACTTTAGCCACTAACTGGCCTCCAACTTAACTGAAAATGCTGATACGCATAAATCAAAACCACATCACACTGATACTATCTCGATATCTGTACAAATCAACAAAGGCTTATCCAAGCCAAAAACAAACAAAGACATGAGTCATACTATCAACTCTAAATGCAAATATAACCTTCACTATTTCACACCTGTTATCCACTTCAAACCAGGAGGAAAATCACTTGAGTCCGATCCATGCAATCTCATCTTAGAGAACTTAAAGAACTTAAGTTGGAACACTAAAAGTCGATATAGAAAATATAAAAGTAAGCTTATATGGCATTGTATGGGCATACAAACGGGGACAATCAAGGAATGCAATCTATACCATTACTACAACTAGCCCGGGTGGTAATCAAATTGGAAATCCAGAAGATCAAGGCGTAACTACTCATCCTAAATTTCCAAAGAAGACTAATGACTCGTGGTTAATACTAAAAGAACCAATACCGGGTACATAGGCTAAAATCTAAACATATATCAACTACAATCCAACCGAAGTCTAGAAGACTGAATAGGTAGCCATGAAGAAGGCTCAACTACCAATAACTGAAATCCAAATGAAGGCAAATCTAAAATAAAGGTTGCACTCAAGCTTTATAACTCCAAGATGAAATTTCAACACTAAGGCTGAACCACTTAATCTTAACTACCCAAATTGTACCTGAAGATGGGTAGACATCCATAGCCCAAATATATCATATCTTCCCAATCACCATTCTAAGGCGCCAAGTAAAAATTGAGCCAATAAGTCTTTATCAATGCCAACTACTCAAATCGACTTTACTATCCAAATTTGACATATTTAAGCTAAATTATATTGATCCAAAATAGATACTTAGCTAAAGAACAAAATAAACACACAGATAAAGCATCAACTAAAAACATAACAACCAACTCCATATCAGCTAGAGGGCATAAAATAGAAATCATGCTAAAGAATGAATCACTGACTTAAAATGCAGGGCCTAAACTATCAAAACAAACTCAGAAACTCCCCAAGGCTCCAAACCACACTAGGAAAGGCAAGAACTGTAGCAACTCAGAGAAATACAACTGAAGACAAAACTAGCCAATCAAACACTCAATCTTGACAAAGAATAGTCGTATGCATAAATAATCAAGGAGAATCACTCTACCAAGCCTTATCTAGATGAATAAACTCTGAAATAGGGGTTTCCTAAATCCTCCCATGTAGGACAATTATCACTCTATCCATCCATGAATGCCATCACAAAATAAGAAAAAAAGGAAAACCAATCTCAAAACCAAGGTCAAAGTCAGGACCACCACCAGAAAATAAACAATTCAAGATAAGGAACTTCTAATTTGCAAACTCAAGAAGTGATCATAGAAAAGTCCAACTGCCTCTAACTTTCTAACTCCACTTAAGACAAATAATATCACAGCATAAAAAGAATATCTAGTCTCCGTACTAACAACAAGGGCATCCAATCACAAGGGATCAAACCCAATAAATCTATGAGATAAATCCATGACATCTCAATCTTAATATCAATATAACTATTAAGTGACAAAATAGCCACAAACAAAGAACAAACCCAAAATTGGTCAATCTTAAGAATGGGCTATATAAAAAGGGACGACCAATACAAAAGCCATCACAGCATAGGAGGAAAGTCTACTAATCTCAAGCTCAATAATGGTCAATATAGCTACATTGTGAACTTTTAGAATAACACAAAACAATGAAAGGTCAACATACCTTCAACACCATAGTACATTCATAAATAAATCTAAAATAAATAACCAAGAGGGAAAATAATCAACCTCGCCATGATATAGGAAAGAAATTATCAAATCAGGATAAATCTACCTAAGCCACCTAATAAGATTACAAAGAACTAAAATTCTAAATAGTTAACACTAGTCTAAACAACTACCCAATAAGGAGCAATTACATCGAGTAATAATATCAACTATATCAATTAGCTCAAGCAGTGATAGCAATAACAACACCAATATCAACATGAATATAATGAATAGGCGGTACCAAAATAAACATTAATATCATGTACCACTCAAGAGCCACAATAAGGCCAATGTGTCATGATAAATAGGACTCAAACCCAAAATCTACACCTATAGGGAGAAAATATCAATACAAATATACCCCATCTACTAATAAAAGAAATAAGCCATAGAGGTAGTCATAGAATCATGAATTCAATAAAAGGCACACAATTATCTATATGAACTCATCAAGGCATATAATAATTAATGGGTATGAAGCCCCCAATACATTTGGGGTAAAAGTAAGAATGTGCAAATAAAAGCACACCAATCATGGCGATAACCACAATTACATGTGTTATGTATATAGGGAGAATAAATCTAAATGGTCTTAGACTCAAACTGACTAACTAAATTATCAACTAAGGTGCCAAGTGCACTCTCTCGAACTGAAGATGCCAGAACATCATGAGGCTGATCTAAATAAGTTGAAATGACTAAAAATCCCATATAGAAGATACTCTCTAGACTAGTACATGATCTCTCTATAGAAGTAACAAACTCTTGAGTCTCTAATCTTGGAGAGCAACATAAACTAAGTCCAAATGGCTAGCCAACTCACATTAAGAGCAATCTCTAGTATAATGTCCTTTCTTCCCATAATCATAGCTTGTCCTAGGAACTCTATACAGGTGGGGAAATATATGCCAACTCTTTCTGTTCACTAACTCATATCAGGCGCTCTTTAAACCCATGTCTTATCTCACCACAACCAAAACAAACTCCCAAATAGAATACCAATAACACTATACTGATTGCATGACCTTTTACTTCCTCCTCAATAACTCTCAGTACATGCTCTTTCTAAGTCTCTCACATAATCCACAATATGAGAGAATAATGGCATAACTATTATTATATGCCCCGATGCCAAATAGAGTGGAAATGCTTGTCCTTTAACAATCCATGCACCAAGTCCTGCTCTGAAGAATATAGCATAAGAATATGCCTGGCCTAATTTGGAAAATCAATCTCATACCTAACATCTGACAAAGAACCCTGATGAACTCCAATAATTCAAACTCTGGTCTATGAACTATTTGATGACTCAAATGTCATCTATGGTCGAGAGGGATCTGCAACATGACTCGAATCCCCAATGCTGAACCTCAAAGAGATGAAGTAGCCATGAGCTCATTTGGAGCCTAAGATGGCCCCAAATCCTTTTGGCTGATATTGGAGGTCTTCGACATCCATCTCTAACTCTTTAATACTATAATGCACTTAAACTCTACAAACACGTGGTAAAGTCTCATCCATATCTGTCAACATCAACAACATTGCCCATTTGTATTGTTCATTAGAGATAAAATAGAGTCAAAGAATATGTTTGAGGTTCATAGTAATGCATACACACGATAAGGAATCAAGAAGTTAATTTTCTAAAATGTCCCTATAGCCTCCCAAAGATAGGTTATAGATATATCTACACCGATCTATATGAATTTACTAAACACTTAGCTCATGTATGAATGCATCGATGAAACCTAGGCACGGATAGTAATTTGTCACAATCCAATTTCTCAGGTCATGATGGCATCTACCATAACCCACCAGTAGGAAAGACAATACCTATAGTCTAGAATGTCTAGTAATAGACTACCAACATATATATATAAGAGAATGCAAAATCGATAAAAAGAGAATCAAATATATAATAAAGTCCCATAGCCTGGTGGTATTAGTACAAGAGTTTCTAATAATATAATAAGAGTACAAAAGTGTATTAGATGAAATAAATTAAACTAATACAACTTATGTCTGAATAAAACATAGAAACAAATCTAGTACATAAGAAAGAGATAAGTAATACTTCATACATCAGGAGTTCACTCTATGTCTCTGAACCATGGTTGCTCCACACGATGCACATATTAAGGTGATAACCCGTACTATAATCTGTAGGCTATATAAGAGTAGTATGAGTACCAAATAAATTGTACTCAGTAGGCAACTGCCCACTAAGCAACAAAGCTAAAGTACATATAAACAACATATACAAAGAATGGAAACTACACCCAATTTTCAACAACCACATAAATAGTCATGAGATAATAAGGATAACCTATCCTATTCATGTCCAAGAGACTAACGTAATAAGACAAAGTAAGTATCAAGGATGAACTATTCTATTTAATCCATACTTAAAAATCTCAACACCATATTTTATATCCTTGGCCAATAAATGAATAAAAGATAAAAGAAGATTATATAGCAATATACAAGGCCAAAGATTGAATATGTAATATGGACAAATGAAGAAAGTGATATACGATAGTACTATAGCTACATATAGATAGATATTTATATATATAGATGTAAGGTGATATCAAGGTAAAACCTATGTCGTTATTTCTTTATTTTAAGGCCTCAGTATAATCCTATCAGGATTTGGTACTAACATGCTTAGGGTTTCTAATCTATTTGTCTCATCGTGAATTAATAATGCATAATAATGAAATCATAACATAGAAAAGGCCATCACTATAACTCAAATCTCAATACTAAATTAATGACCAATCTGTCATAAGCTAGACATAACAATGATAATAATAACAATAAAAAAATGTGAGTAATCGACTATTTTAGACAACTAAATACCTAGTCAAGCCTATGTGTTCCCCCACCACCCTAGGTTCAGAAGGTTCAATCAGTATAAAAGTACATAAGACATAGTCATCATCGTACCAATGCAGTTGTCCCAAACTAGCTAATTGACATAGGTGCATACTGGTGATAGGAGATGCACATACCAGAATTAATTCAAGGTACACAATAAGTACAATAATCATTTGACCTCATTGGGTATCAATATCATCATCATAATAGCTTCTGTCCTTGCCAGGCATCAACACATTATCATAATATCCTTTGGCCTTGTTGGGTATCATCAAATCATCATAATATCCTTCGACCTTGTCGGGCAACATCACATCATCATAATATCCTAATCAGTATCAATAATAAAGAACAATACCCATGATAGATAAAGTTCAATCCCCATGAAGGCAAAAGTAAAGAACAAAACCTATAAGGGTTAAATAAATAATCATGAAAAGAAAATATGGGTTTAGTATATTTCCATAATTCATCGTTCATCATTAATATCACCTTATCCATAAGAATATATATATATATAAATATAATAGGTACATGGACTAAAGTTGTGGGTAAAATGAGAGAAACTCCACAAGTCCATTGCCTAAAGTTAGCTTTTGGACTAAATCATTATAAAAGTGTAGAAAGGGTCAAAATATCTTACAAATGGAGTAAATAATAATTTCAAATCAGAGACCAAAATTGGTCTTGGATAATTGTGTAAATCATCATTATTAGCCTCTTTATGTATATAAAGTGTCTATTTAGTTAGGCAGTAATTGTTGTAAAAAATCTATTTTATAGATAAAAATTGGGTTTTAACTCTTTTATAGGAAGAATAGTTATAAGGTCAGATTTTAACTAGAATAATATCATTCACAGATATAATGATCATCAATGTACCAAATCTATACATGCCATCACCATTATCGGAAGCAACAAAATCATAAACATCATTCCCCATCTTCCTCTGTCCCATACCGGAGAGATATGTATACCAATATATACTTATTTTCATAACCTACAACTTTATCCATTACAAGGATAAACACTTTATGAATATCCCTTTAATATCATAATATGGCCTTTGGACCAATAACGTGTTTAAAATAATTATAGCATCATAATCACGACCTTAGTCCCACATACGTATCTAGAACTCATATCAATAATAGTGTATATATAAATCATCTCATAACAATATGCCTTAGTAGATTTATGAGGCATAACATATCTATAAGCTATGAAGCGTATTTATAATCGTCTCACATATAGAAGGCATCTCACTTCTAGGAGGCATAATGCATCAATAAGCATAACTTATAACTACGAGGCATATCACATTTATGAGGCATCTCATATCTATAGGTTATGAATCACGACTATGAGGAATATCATCTCATAATCCAATTATCATATCTAAGAGGAATAATATCTCTAAAGGCCTAAAAACACATCTAAGATGAAATAGAATCTCTAATAGCCCAATATCATGCCTGAGATAAAATAGCATCTCTAATGGCCCAATATCATATCTAAGAGAAAATAGAATATCTAAAGGACAAATATCATTTCTATAAGGAAATCATAGCCATAACCTATTAGAAAAATTCAGGGAAAATACATCATTATCCATTAATTCACCAAGAAATCTCATAAGTAGTGCTCATTAGTCTCGACTAGGCCTAACATCTGCAACTAAGTCCATAATTATTAACACAAGTCTTGACCTAAGGTGGGCTGGACGATCCCACATCTAATCATGAATTTCTATATTTAGGAAATCTATGCCCCAAACTGAGCTAGGTATCTAGTTCAACTTTTAGATGTTAAGTAAGCCATAACCAATCCTAAGATAGGAAATCCATCTAGAAACAAGAGAATTTAAGTCAACTCTACCCAAACTATGATTCCAAGATCACCACACTACCCTAAAAAGATTACCTAAACTAATTATGTTTCCAATGCTTAAATCTACATTCCAAGCATAAAATTATATCATATCTAATTTATGAATTAGTTCAATCAAGGTAGGAGACCATAAGATCCTAAAAGGGTGTTAAGCATTTCAACTTGTAGGTCAAAACCCTCATTTAACCCCCAAACATCAATATTCAATACTAGACCATGCTATCAATAATCAAAATTAACATTCACATTTACACGTAATATATCACACATCATCTACGAAGAACAGTAGACAGAAGGCTACCTCAAAGCCAAATCATAAAACCTTACATCAATCACTAAATGTCCATCTTAACTTTATAATCCCAAAAACACTATCAAAATAGTAATCTACTCATCAGTACAAGTCTAATGATTCCCATAGTGAACTATTTTTTTTTAGGTTCAAAAACAACATCAAAACCCAAGTGGTTCAAACTTACAGAAAATGTATTTCCAAATTCAACCCAATGTTCATAAATGAACAATTAATAACCCTTAAGAAATGGGTAAAAACAAAGCTAATTTTGGGCTATAACCAAGCCCTAAGCTATATTGTGGTTTTGGGTTAATAACTAAGAAATTCAATCATTAATTTTATGAAATATTACCTTAATTCAGATGATAATCATTATAAAAGATGTTTAGAAAGCTCTCGAGTGACCTAAAATGATAAATAATGAGTTATCATACCTATTTTGGGTTTTTGGCGCTCAAGGGTAGAGAGGAAATGCCCAAATTCATAACATTGGGGTCTATTTATAGAACTTTTAGACAAGGAGATGCCGAGATCACCATAAATGGGAAGATATTTCACAAGGGTGATTGCCAAATGGCTCACTGTGATTGCGCTATCCTCTGTCATCACAGATGACAGCTGAAACTATGAATTTTCCAAGTTTTAGACAATGCTTTGGGATTCATTTGGAATCCGATTTTTACAAATGAATGATGTAACCACACTATATTTGATATTTTAGATGTTATGTCATATTCAAATTTTCCATCTGAGGTTGTTTCAACTAAATATGGATCACACACCCAAATTAGCCATTTTTAACTTTCTAACCAATAGGGAGAAATGAGCTCAAGTGCATTAGCACCGAAATAAAAGGTATACCTAGCCTAACATAGATATTCTTGATCTACTGGAGTAGTCAAAATATACATCTGAGATTATTTTACTCAAGTTTTTTTTATGGCTATTTGGAACCAATGAATACTTCTAAATAGGGAATTGGTTGTCCAAACAAAAAAAATTGCTCAGTAACCAAATGATCAGTCCCAACAAGTCATAAAGGACTTGTGGAAAATATGGAAAATCCCTCACGGTGAAGATAAGAGGAAATTTTAAAATATCCTAAAGAGTCATTATAATTTAGGCATTTTTTGGAGCACATTTGACGTTACAGTTGATCTATGCATCCGAAGTTGGCTACTACCTTTTCTCATCTGGACTATGTCTTTATTATATTTAGATATAGATTTTTCTCTTTTTAGGATATTAAATGTATTTTTTCTTCGAGTTGTATTAGTTAGTTCTTACATTATTATGCCAGGTTTTAGGATTTTATTTAGTATAATGATTAAGTTTCAGAATTTACTATATATATTTGTGTTCAACTCTTATCTATAGGTCTTATCATAGTTTTCATATTGATTTCTCATTTTATATCAGTGGGTGATAGGCTTACTTGTCAAGGATCGTCGGGACAAGTTCCATCACGACCCTTGGTTTTTAGGTTATGATAATTTTGGTTGAGGATATCTCATTGAATTTCTTTAGTACTCGTTATGATCGTATGAGTTCCTAGTGATGTCTTTTGAATTGACTAACGCCCCTAACGTATTTATGGATTTAATGAACTATGTGTTTAGGCCTTATTTGGATTCTTTGGTGATTGTATTCATATATGACATCCTTGTGTATTAGAGGAGTAGAGAGGATCATATGAAATACTTGAAGATTGTTCTCTAGTCTTAGAGAGATCATATACATTTTGCCATGTTTTCTAAGTGTGAGTTCTGGCAGAGTTGGTGATATTCACTAGGCATGTAGTGTCTAAGGATGGTTTTATGGTAGATCTAGTGAATATTGAGGTTATTCATGATTGTTCCAAACCTATATATCTATTTGAGGTTCCTAGCATCATTAGCTTGGTCGGTTATTATAGATAGTTTATTTAAACTTTTGCTACTATTATAGCATCATTTACTAGATTAACTTAAAAAGTGGTTCCTTTTTAGTAGTCTGAGGAGTATGAGTCAAGATTTAGAAAGCTCAAGGTATTTCTCACTTCGACTCCTATATTAGATCTTCATATTGAGAGTGAAGGATTCACCATGTATTGTGATGTTTCTAGTGTTGGTTTGGGTTATGTGTTGATGCATCAGGGTCGTGTTATTGCTTATGTGTTGAGGCAGTTGAAGGTGCATGATTGCAACTACCTCAATCATTATTTATAGTTGGTGACGGTACTTTCTATGCTTAAGATTTGGAGGCATTATCTTTATGGCGTGCATTGTAAGATCGTCATGAATTATCATAGCCTGCAACATCATATGACCCAGAGAGAGCTTAATTCTAGGCAATGTATATGGATGGGCTTGTTTATGGATTATGACATCTCGATTTGTATCATCGGGGTAAGGCAAATATGGTAGCAGATTCCTTGAGTCAAAATACCATGAGTATTGGTATCTTAGCTTGTATTTCTATTTCCCAGAGGCAATTGGAATGAGATATTTAGTCCTTAGCCAATTTGATGGTGTGACTATATACTTCCAAACCTAGGAGAATTCTTACTTATGTTGAGGTGAGGTTTTCACTATTTGTGCAGATTCAATGTTTTTATTTTGAGGATAAGAGGCTTTGCATTATCAATAATCAAGTGTTCAGTGGTGATTTCAAGAGGGCTGCCATAGATTATAAAGGTATCTTGAAATTTGATAGTCATATTTGTATTTCGAGGGTTGATGACTTGATTTAGTTGATCTTTCATGAGGCTTATAGCTTTAGAATTCTATTCATCCATGTACAGCTAAGATGTATAGATATTTGAACCAATATAATTTGTGGAGTGGTATGAAGAGAGATGTAGTGGATTTTGTAGCTAATTGCCTATGTTGTTTTATGGTGAAGGCTAAGCATTAGAGACCTGGTGGCTTGATTCAGTGATTTCCCATTTCCAAGTGGAAATGAGAGTGGATTACCATAGTCTTTTAAGTAGTTTTCATATTACTTCTCGTGGTTCGATGGCTTTTGGGTCATTATGGATTGATTAACCAAGTTGGCATATTTTATTCCTGCTCAGATGTCCTTCAGTGCTGAGAGGTTGGCTCGTATCTATGTTAGTGAGATAGTCCATTTGCATGGTGTGCTTATATCTATCATCTAGAATGAGGTTTAGTATTCATTCTTAGAATTTTGAGAGCTTTTCAGGAAGAGTTGGGTACTCAAGTAGATCTTAGTACACCCATTCTTTCTCAGACCGATAGATAGTCGGAGCAGACTAATCAAGTTCTTGAGGATATGCTTTGAGCTTGTGCTATAGATTCTGGAGGTAAGTGGAAGTAGCACTTGGCTTTGGCAGAGTTAGCATATAATGATTGCTACTATTCGAGCATTGAGATAACACCTTTTAACACTTTATATGGTAGGTAATGTTGTTCTTCGATTAGGTGGATTGAGACTTTCGAGATTTGACCTCATGGTACTGACTTGCTTCTAGATTTGTTAGTTAGAGTTAGGGTTATTTAGGATAGGTTGAGGGTAGCTTAGAGTAGGCAAAAAACTTATACAGATTGTATACTTCATGGCTTAAGGTTTGGATTTAGTATTCATCCATGTATCACCAATGAATGGTGTGATGATGTTCGTTAGGAAAGGAAAGCTCATCCCTAGTTATTTTAGACCCCTTGAGATTTTTTGCATAGTTGGTGAGGTGTCTTATGAGTTATCCTACCCCTAGATTTTGTTACTGTCCACCGAATTTTCCATGTTTCTATTTTTAAGTGATACTTTCCTGGACCTTCTCATGTGCTTAGATAGGACTCAAGTTTGTTTTGATGAGTGTTTGACCTTTATGGAGGAGTCGGTTCTTATATTGGATAGTCATGCCAGACACTGCACACTAGAGCGATTCCAGTTGTTAATATTTGGTGGCGGCACAACCCAGTAGAAGAGACTACTTGGGATATCAATAGCAATATACGGACCCAGTATCCTCACTGGTTCGAGGTTTTAGGTTCATCCTAATCCTATACTTTTGCGGATGAAAATTCTTTTAGTAGTGGATATTGCAATGAAACTCCATGTATTTTCTATATTTTTCTTATTTCATCTATTTAGAGCTTTCCAATAGCTGCCCGAAGTCATTCATGACTTGTTGGAACTGATAATTTGGTTACCGAGCAATTTATTTGCTTTTTAGAGCCAATTCTATATTTTGAAGTCTTCGCTGGTTAAAATTGGATACAGGTCAAAAACATAAGTCAAATGACCTCGTATGCAAATTATACTTGTTCCAACAGCTCCAAAAATGTCAATTTTTGTTAGATGGACTCTTAGTTTGAGTCTCGAGGCTCCCTGACTCATTTTTGGCTATTGGTTGAAAGTTAAGAAAAATGGTAAGTGGGTGTGGGACCCACTTTACATTAATACGACCTCAAATAGAAATTTTGACTGGGACACTGAGTCCAAAAAATCAAAATTGATAGGGTAGCATAGTTTATTTGCATATACATGGTTCAATATAAATTTTGATGGGTTGGCAGAGACTTGGAAAAAGTCTCAACTGGCATTCAGTTGGGATTCTGGTGCATCATGTACATGACTAGTCAGTTTCTTAAACGACATAACTTGGCCTACTGGTGTTGCACAAGAAAAGCACATGTAACATAAGTGAACACTACTTAACAAATACCAGTGTCACTTATGTAATATATGTTAAGGCTGTCAATGTCTCAAATGCAACACCTTGTCGCTTAAGTGATATTTGCTTAAGTGAGCCGATGTCCACTTAATCAACAATTGTGGCCCTAGGTAGGGTATAAACACCCTACTTAACCTAATTTTCACCACTTTTCATCTATAGTCTATCATTGTGAACCCAAAAAGTGGGAATTCATGAGAGAATCATTTGTGGGTGATTGTGGCGCTTTGGTATAATTAAAATATTTGTTTCTTCATCGACTTTGTGGTAACATTCCACTAACTTCATTGTTAATTCCTTCATCCTTTTATAAAATCCCTATAATCTTGATGGCTTGATTGTAGCACCATTAGAACTTAGAATTCACCTATTTTTAGGGTAAATGTTCCTTAAGAATAGAGAGACGTTGTATGGTTCCAAAAATGTTATTCTATAAATGGGCCCATATGGGATTTTTCCATAAATTTGTACTTGAAGAATAATAGTTTAATATGGGCATCATTATTCACATTTTGACGAGTAGATTGTGATTATGATAGCATGGCACGTTGCAGAAGCTTCTCGAACAGGGAAAACGGCGGTTTAGTGGATTCTTTGAGGTTTTCTTCACTGTCCAGGTAGGCTAGGTTTACCCTCTTCATTGATTTAGCTATTTCATAGTATGATAAAGATAATTTTCTAGATCATGGTGTATGATTTAGGTGTTAGAGGTATTATTGATAATGTTTGGGTTAGTTGGACTACTTAGGCTATTTGTAAATTGTAATTTAGGAATAATTGACTTAGTTGGTCATGTTTTAGTGACAATTGCTATCTTAGGGCTAATTAAGGCTTATTTAACATCTAAAAATAAATTTAGATACCTTAGCCTAGTCTGAGATAGAATTTGCCTAAAAATGGATTTCAGGGATTAGAAGTAGCCTCCTCCAACACACCATAGGACAAGATTTATGTTAGATTTTGTAGGCATACTTATGCATGATATACCCTTATTAATGATTGTTTTTTTACTTTTAAAATATTAGATTCTTAGTGATCACGCCAGTTTGGTAGTTGAGAGTCAGTGTTAATTCAAGATAAGTTGTGATGTATAATTATTGTGATTTAGTAAGCTTATGATTGAGCCATATTTATATGATCTATTGATATGGTCTAATGATATATGAGTTTTGCTTTGAGTCCGATAATTAATTATGATAATGATATATAAATTCCAATTCAAGTTTCGCATATAATGATGAAGTTGATAATACGAGCACGGTTCAAGTCTGGTAATTGATGGTAATGATGATGGTACTTTTGAGTTCTTGTTCAAGTCCTACATTTTGTGAGATATTTATGTTATGATATAGTCCAAATGGATTCTTGGTTATGGAATAATAACTTGGAAATTTGTGGTTATTGGGCTATTTACTTTCCTTAGTTGTACCCTCCAGGCTTATGGGGGCCTGCATTGGGTTTTATTTTACACACATATTGGCTTATGTGGGACATTATTATAGTTATTGTTGTGTGGTCCTTGCATTAATACTTTGTATATATTTATTCATATACAACAATGTTGATGCTTATTTCTAGGTTTGCCCTTTTACTTAGACTTAGTTTATTTTATCTTGTCTCTTATCGTATTTATATAGTGATTTAGCTTAGTTGGCCTATGGTTCCTAATGAGTATCCATTATTTTGGGACTCATACTATACTTTTATAACTTTCTGGTGCAGATCTGAATACTAGTAGTCATTGCTGATTCGATGATCGTGCTGAGTTGATTTCGGAGTAGGGTGAGCTCTCAAAGTTGGAGTTTTTTTTTCCTGCTATTTATCCATGTCTAGTCTTTCATTTACGAGATAGATTGTATTTGACTATTCAGTTCTTATAGTTCAGCGATAGTAGCTCTTGTACCGGTATTAACGAGTCTAGGGATTATTGTTGTTTTTTTTTATCTATCTATTTGACTACTATGATTGCTGTTTGGCTGTTTTTACCTCTTTAAATGTTGATTACCGGCTTTTAGGTAGTTTTTCACCAACTTAGTCCATTTCTTATGGCTCCGGGCTACGGTTTGGCTTACCTACTGGCGGTATAAAGTAGGTGCCATCATGACTCATAAATTGGGTTGTGACAAGTCAGTATACCAATTGATTGTTATGCCCTATAACTCTTCTAAAGTATTTCCAAAGGCATTGAACCTTTCTTTTAGCTCATCTCGTGTATCGTGGTTCATCCTGTAGTATTTATTTTCAAGATTAGGACCTTTATGTTCTTGTTTTACTGATTCCATAAGAAACTATATCCTACAAAAGGTCTAATCACATCCGTTAGCTCTTCACCACAACATAAAAAACACATGTGATTTAATCAAATTAGTTCTAGAACCAAGCTATAATACCAACATAAAATTGCACTTGGAAGTCTAAATACACCCAAGATCACCACCCCAAACTTAGTCTTGTTGTTCTTCTAACAACTCATTTATACGTCATGCAACACGAAGAGTTTTAACATCACCAATCAGCACAAGAGCACTTATTCTAAGGCTGAAATGACTATCATAGATGACAAGTTCTTATGAAACATGTTTTATTCAATAAATTCAAACACATCAGCAGATACTTCAAGACTTCCTAGCCTTGTAAACCGACCTGTGATATTAGAAAACTTATGCAAGTCACCCAACCAATAAATGAAATATGTCACCTTTCTTGCATATACCATATGCCATCATAATAAGAGAGTAAACTATTTTCACTCAAAAATATACAATTTATCACATGAATGGTGTAAAAATAAAATCATGCTCACTCTAGCAAAGAATTCCACATACTGCATATGATGTAATCTAGGATAATAGATGAGTAGGAACTATTCTTCCTAAGTTGGAAATTTGGTATAAGCTAAGGGATAGATAAGAACTATTCTACCGAGCAATGGTGACTACCTTCCCCCAAGAGCTTTAATACATCACAATTTTCTAATTAAGCATATTTTTCAATCAACTTACTTCTTCCTACCTTTCTTACATTCAAAAAATTTCTTGACTTTTCCATCACTTCAAGCATATTCACACACTACTAGTATAGAGTGCTAAATTATAAAACACTTGTTCACTTATTTTGTTTTTTTTTCTTTTTCTACTCCGTACAAATTACACACGAAATTGTAATCACTTTCACCCCTAATCTTTTATACAAACTTCTATCACGACCCAAACCAAGGCTTGGCTGTGACGGGTGTCACAAGTCTTCCAAGGATCGGAGACCACCCCTTTTGCCTAGACAAATAGAACACAATACCACTAGCAATGAATGAAGTCTGATCATACAACAAGATAGTTAATCAACTAGCTCATAAAGAAATCTAAGAACTTTAACATTTATCCCAATCCATAGTAATCCACAAGCCTCTAAGATACCAACATCAATCTAATTTGGGGCATGCCCCTAATAATAACCAAAAAGAAACTAAAAGATTGTCTATGATATAGTGAAACCAAAACATAAAATGAGGGTCTTTAGAAGAATGGAAGATCACCACTTCAAGATGACTCACAATCGATCTATAAATCACCTAATAACTGCACAGGAAAAGCAAAAGTGTCTCCAGTTCCTGCATCACGTAGGGATAAAACATTTGAAGAAGGTTAGAAGGGAAATTGCTAGGATGTAACTCAGGTAAGGGATAATGTAATGTCATGATCAAATCAATTCAAAATCATTCAAACCAATGTACACAATTTTTTTTATATATATATAACATGTCGGAGTAGAGAATAAGGCTTAGCATGAAAGCTAATACATTAGCCTAGATTGTGTATCTCAAACCATTATTCATAACCATAGGATATATGGGTCTAGATCTCCTTGCTAGATAGGTCTATCTCCTTCCCTATTGGTTTGGCCCTAGTGCGTGTTAGCCGCACGAACCACAGAATTTCGAGGAATGGCCAAAGCCTTCAAGGCTACAAACATTAAAAATGAATGAATCTATGTAATGTTTGAACTATGCACATTGACATAAATACCAACCCCCATGCCAGAAAATCTGATTTCCAGTATCAGTCCCTCGGGACCTCCACCTTCACAGCTCAGCTAGACAACCCCCTTTTAAGCGTAATTAACATAAGTTTCACATAACCCATCCATTTAACCAAGTATCATCCATTAAGTCACATACCATTGGTATCATCATAAAAATTACACTTGCAAGCTAATAACTATGCCACACCTATTCAATCAACCTAGGGGAATTCCACGACCCCCTTTGTTTATTAAATCAAGTTGGGGGAATGCCACAACCTCCTTTGTTCATTAAATTAATTTAGGGGAATGCCACAACCATTTTGTTCATTAAATCAAGTTTAAAATAAAAAACATGGACAAAAAGACCTTCAAAATCCTTTTTATCCACATAATTATTTGTAAAATGAGAGAGTTTAGGGAAGTGAGCCAAATCATGTGATTAACCATGTTTCAAATCTAATTATGTACGTGGGTTGAGGGAACATGATTTCCCAAAAAAAAATCATCAAAATGGGGCAATACCTCAACCCCCATTCCATTCACCATATCCATGCACCACAACGGTTTTCAAAATACATAAATAAAAATGAACACTTGCATTAAAACCATGGGAATTCAAATCAAGTACATCCTTCCAAAAGCCTCAACACAAATCAAAATACATATTAAAATCCACATGAATAACCATTTAAACACATGCTTTAAGTAAAAAAAATTAAAGGGAAGAGTAACATGCCTAAAATTATAGCAATTATTGAGAGAAAGCACCAGTTGGAAATTCTAAATGATCAACCTTGAGAAACCCTAGCTTATTCTTGACTTAGGGATTTGAGAGAGTTTAAGAGGTTATTTGACTATGTTTTTGGAAAATAATAAAGTCCCAAAAAGGTTTTAAGGTTCTGGGTTACAATTATGGAATGTGGGAAATGACCAAAGTGACCTTAATGAAATACTGAAAATTTATTGCCCAATCATTACGGGTTACCTTACAACTAGTAATGGATGACTACGAGTCATCCATTAGATTCATAGTCCAGGTAGTGTCCCAAGGAATCTACACTATTGACCATATGAGTTTTACCATATGACTCATAGTCCCACATTACGACTCATAGGGTCCAGCCTTACTCAATACAGAAATAAGGGGCCACTACTCTAGTGAGACTACGAGTCCCACATTACGACTCATAATGTCTCACCATGAATCATATGGTCATATTTGTACCCAAGATACAAAATTTAGTCCCTACACTATTCACTCTATAGATGGATCACTATGACTCGTAAGGAGATATTATGGCTTGTCGGGTGAGTCGTAGCTTGGAGTGTAAGCTCAAATCTCAAAATTTTCAAAGGCCAAAATTCTAAGGTGTTACATTCACCCCTCACTCCCTAGATAATTCTTCCCTGAATGATTAGTCAATGCATCTACTTGTATGATTCTAAGACTAAAATACTACCATAATTTCCTTTAACAACATTAAAAAACAAAGATAATAAGGAAAACGCACACCTTAAGCATGGTTATTTAATTAGGGGAACAAGAATGTAATCAGGACTTATGTCCTTTTCAGATTCCTAAGTAGCTTCTTTTGCCTTTTGGTTCCTCTATAGAACCTTTATCGGGGCCAAATCCTTAGTCCTCAAACAACAAACTTGCTAATCTAAAATATCAATGGAGACTTCCTCATAAGATATGGAATCCAAAATACCAATACTCTCAATAAGTGAAACCAAGGAAGGATCACCCACGCACTTCTTCAACATCAAAACATGAAAAATCGAATGACTGCAACCCAAACTCAAAGGCAAATCCAACTCATAAGCAACAGTACCCACTCTCCTTAAAATCAAGTATGGACCCACATACTGAGGATTGAGATTTTATTTCCCTCCCAACCTAAACACTCCATTCATGGAAGATACCTTCAAAAGCACCCAATCACCAACCTCAAACTCTATCTCTCTTTGTCTCATATCCGCATAGGAATTTTAGCAACTTCAAGAAGTCTTAAGTCTATCCTGTATCACCTTCACCTTCTCCATGGCTCGGTGAAACATGTTCAAACCAAACAACATAGTCTCACAAACATCAAACCATATAATTGGAAATCTACACCTCCTACCATGAAGAGCCTTGAAAGGAGTTATCCCAATACTCAAGTGATAACTATTATTATAAGAAAACTTGATGAGAGGCAAAAGATCCACCCAACTACCATACAAATCAATCTCATAGGCCCTTATCATATCTTCTAAAGTCTTAGTGATCCTTTTAGTTTGTCCATCTATTTGAGGGTGGATGTGATTCTAAGATATATCAGTATGCCTAAACCTTGCTTAAACAATTGCAAAAACAGAGAAGAAAACTTCGTAACTCGATCTAAAATATGAAAATTAGAGCACCATACAATTTAAATGTCTCTTTAATAAACAACTTTGTATAATCCTATCCAGTGTAATTAGTCCTCATAGGCAAGAAGTGAGTTGACTTAGTTATTCTATTAATGATGGCTCAATTGAATAAAATTGATGGTGAGACCGCGGATGACCAGTAATGAAGTCTATGTTAATCATCTCCCATTACCATATAGAAAACTCAATATCTTGAGAAAACCCACCATTCCTCAAGTGCTCAATATGCACTTGCTAACACATCATATACTTAGCTGCAAAGTTAGCCACATCTCTCTTCATTTGGTTTTACTAATAGATCTCCTTCAAGTCATGATACATCTTTGTAGAACCAGGATAAACTGTATACCGTAACTTATGAGCCTCACTCAAGATCCTTACCTCAAACAAATAAACATTAGGAACACACAATCTCTCTTTGTATCTCAAGATACCATCACCACTAATTTCAAAATCCATAACCTTTTGCTGACCCATACAAACCTCAATTTACATTAAGATGGGGTCCAAAACCTGCTTCTACGTTACCTCTTCACAGAGATATGACTTCACTACCTCTTATTCAATCATTCATCCATCCTCATAATCTAAAAGATGGACTAAAATATTAGCTAATCAATGAATATCCTTCACCAATACTCACTTCTCCTCATCCACATGAGATAAGATACCTATGGACAACCTACTAAGAGTATTAACAACCATATTAGCCTTACCTGGGTGGTAATAAAGTCTTATTGAAACACCCTGGGTTTTTTCCATTGAAATTACCTAAATTTTTTATCCTTTTTATTGATCATACAACTCACCATACTAGTAGTATGGTGTGGGTACGGGTCTAGTGACACTTGTTGTATGTTGGTCAGATATTTACTATATTCTGTCCAAGATACGAGAAGACTCCATACAATACGTATGTTGATGTGATGAGAGAAAGGTTCCAAACCCATATTTTGTCTACTGTCTAGCCTTTGGTATTCTATCTAGGGTACGACTTATAGGTACTAGTCGTATGGTGATGATATGCGTTAGTCAAGGAAGTGGTATGTTTGAAAAAATGTGTAGTCCAACTTTATGTCTTAGATAGGATTGAAGGGTACCTGTAAGACCCCATAAATTTCTCTCGTAGTCTGAGCCTTAGAGTGTGTCAAGTGAAGCATAAATCTTGTCCAAAAAGGTTGAGAAGTGTTTTTCCAAGTGATAAATATTTTTGAACCATGTAGAATTTCTCTAATATTAATTTTTTTCATGTATAGCATTGAATAAGCTTTCCATCTATACCAATTTTGTCAAAATACGATAATGGACGAGGAAGTTATGGCCATTTTACTAAAAATAGTTAAAACTACCCAAGTGCGACGGCCGGATTGATGGACCGTCGATCTTGCAACAGACTGTTTCCCATCCTGTCGCAAATAATGCAATGATGCCCAAGTGCGATGGCCAGGACGATAGATCGTCGAGGCTGTGACGGACCGTCGCTAGGATCGTTGTGCTAAGGCAGTGTGGCCTCATCCTGGCCAACATGTGACAGACGATCCGACAGACCATTGGGTTTGCGATGGACCATCGCTGAGACTGTCGCATCGAGGCAGTGTGTTCTTTTTCTGACCACTGTGCAACGAACGATCTGACAGACCATCAGACTGAGTGACGGACCATCACTTCGACCGTCGTAGCCCTTGATTCAACATTTTAAACTTGTTTTTAAAAGGTCTAGTCTTTTTCCCACTCCTTTTAGCCCCTATTTATATCTGATCAAGGCTAACAACTTCATTTCTCATCTTCAACATCAAAAATTAGGGTTTCTACAAAATCAAAATCTTTTCTTCTTCTTCAAGAAAAATCAAAAGAAATCAAGAAATCAAGAATATCTCCAAGAGCTTTCAAGAAAGAGTTTCTCTAAGGTATGTAGATGTTGATTCTTGGGCCTCTTTCATCCAAGAAGCTCAAGAACCTTTTTCTAAATTTCAAAGATCTTATGTTTGTGGGTTTTCATGATTCATGTGAGTTGAAATTGATGGTCATGCTATTATTGAGTTTTGATTCATGTTCGTTTGCAAGGTTTTTAAGCTTTGACCCTAGTATGTGATATTAATGATAAACCATCTTCAAGTTGCTTGTTAAGTTATGTGTTCATGTCAATTAATTGAATAAAATTATTGAATAAGCAAAGCATGCTCCCCTTAGATGCTTATGATAAACCATCTTCAAGTTGCTTGGCTAATGACATTGCTTTCAAGCTATTGTTGGTATGACGCTACCACTTTTTAATGCCTTGGTAATTAACTCCTGGATTTGGTGGTTTGGTTATGTGCTAAATTTTTTAATTGGAAAATAATGGTGGGTTGTCATAGCAAACCATAAAGGTGTGAGTCTAATGGACGGACACTGGAAACTCATGTTTGCCAACATGAGGGTTGGTCATGGTGACCATATACTTGTGGGGTACATGAGAATCCCCTAAGTTTATACTTGTTTAAATAAATAATAGAGGGCGAAGGGTACACGGTAATCGTCGGCCCCTATGATATCTCTGGTTTGAACGGTTACACGTACTAGGGCCCATTCATGTGGTAACACTGGACCCATATAGTCCCTGGGTGGTTTTACAACGGTCATGGTACATTACCCAAGTTAAGGTTTTAAATGGATGCTAAACTAAGTTCCCTTACCCGACATGGTATATATGTATATATGTATGTTATAGAATATGGTTGTTTACATTGATTTTGAATATTGTCATTATTTTATCCTTACTTCAGAGTACATGCTAGTATTCATCACGCTAATCTTCTCCAGGCGCTATATCCCCACGCGATGCAGGAACCAGACATACTACTCATCCTGCTTAGTGACTGGGATTTGGGGATAGCTTAGAGTCAGACTGAAGTAATGAACTTCCATACTTTGGAAGACTCCATTGCATTTTATGTACTTCTTTAGTTTGTTTTTGATTCTTGGACTTTGGTTTTTGCTATGGTTGGGGGTATGTCCCAACCAGATATTCCTTATTTTTTGTTAGAGGCTTTGTTTGACTACTATGGGCATGGGCGGTGTCGGTATTGGTGTCAGCATTGGTATTGGTATTGGCATTGCGGTTTACAGCGATCGGATATCGGGTTGGATGTTTTGTTGGTTATGGTTATGGACCTTATTAAATGTCTTTCAAGTATTGTTGTTATATTTTGTTATATGTTCCTAATTCATCCAACGTAAGGTATAAAACAGTTATGGTTGGGCATTAGGGGTGGTCTCCGGTCCTAGTTGGACTTGAGGAACCGGACATGACTAGGACCTGGTTCGGGTCATGTCACTTATATCATAGTCCTTGAGAAACTCAAGCCATCTCCTTTGCCTGAGATTCAACTCCTTATGGGTGAACACATACTGTAAGATTTTATGATCTGAGAAAATATCCACATGGACCTCATAAAAATAGTGGTGCTAAATCCTCAAAGCATAAACTATAGCTAAAAATTCCAAATCATGAGTCGGATAATTCCTTTCATGAACTATCAACTACCTAGAAACATAGGCCACTACCTTAGCACGTTTCATCAACAAACAACCTTGTTCCACATGGGACACATCATAGTACACAACAAAACCATCAGTACCCATGGGTAGGGTTAAACTGGCGAAAATATCAAATTGTTATTCAACTTCTGAAAGCTACCCTCACAAGCATCAAACCGTAAAAACATCACTTTTTTTCTGTGTCAACTTAGTCAATGGAGTAGCAATCAAAGAGAAACTCTCCACAAACCTCCAATAATACCTGGCTAAACCCAAGAAGCTCCAAATATCACTTGGAGTCGTCGGTCTAGGCTACTTCTTAACCACCTTATCTTTCTATGGATCTACTATGATCCCCTCATTGGACATAACATGACCCACAAAGGTCACAACATTCAACCAAAATTCACACTTTAAAAATATGGAATATAATTGTTGATCCTTAAAATTCTGCAATACTAGTCAGAGGTGATTGCCATGATCCTGCTCACTCTTAGAATATACCAAGGTGTTATCAATAAATACAATGACAAATAAATTCAAAAACTATCGGAATACCTGGTTCATCAAGTTCATAAATGGAGAAAGAGCATTAGTAAACCCGAATGACATCATTAGAAACTCATAACAATAATATCAGGTTTGGAAGGCAGACTTAGGGATATCCATCTCCCAAATATTCAATTGATCATAACTCGATCAAAGATCAATCTTAGAAAAAAGTCTTTCACCCTGAATCTAGTCAAAGAGATTATCTATTCTATGAAGAAGATACTTATTATTCACCGTCACCTTATTTAGTTTTCAATAATCTATACATATCCAAAGTGAATCATCCTTCTTATGCATAAAAAACATGGGAGCACCCTACGGGGACACACTAGGATGGATGAAACCCTTTTCAAGAAGATCCTTTAACTGCTCCTTAAGTTCTTTTAACTCAGCTGAAGCCATTCTATAAGAAGGAATAGAAATAGGATGGGTATCTGGTAAAAGATCAATTCCAAAGTCTATTTCTCTATTGGGAGGAATACAAAGAAGATCATCAGGAAACACTTCAGGAAACTCATTTACCACAGAGATGGATTATAAAAAGGGAACCTTAGAACTAGAATCCTTAACCTAAACTAGAAGATATAGTCACTCCTTGGAAATCAACTTTCGAGATCTAAGATAAGAAGTAAACCTTCCCTTAGAAACTTAGAAACTCCCTTCCCACTTAATTATTGGATTATTTGGATATTGAAAACTAACCTTATAGGCCTGACAATCTATTGAAGCATAGAATGAGTGAAGATAATATATCCCCAATATTACATAAAAATCTAACATATCCAACTCTATCTGATCAACCAATGTTTCCCAATCGCAGATAGATACCACACAACCCCTATAAACCCTTCCAACCATAACAGAATCACTTACCAGGTTAGACACAGAAAATAGATTAGAAATCCACTCAGGACTAAAACCAAAATGAGCATCCATATAAAGGGTCAAATAAGAATGAGTATACCTAGGATCAAGTAAACAGTACATATCACAAGACAAAAGTTGTAACTTAATAGTGACAACATTAGGAGATGCCTCAGATTCCTAATGGGTGGCAAGAGCATAATGATGCTTCTGACCAGTGTTGGTACTAGAAGTAGCACCCTTTGGCTTAGGATATGAATAAGTAGAAATTAGAATGATATTAGCTCCAGTAGCAACATTATCTGAAAGGAAAGTTCCACAGGATATGACTAAGATGGCCATATTTGAAACACTGATTCCTTCACTCATTTTAATAACCATGGTGCAACCGGCCACAAGATCTACAAGGCGAATAAGACGCGGTTGACTTATCCCTATTAGCCTAAAATTAGGTACCCTAGGCCTTAAATCGATTGTCAGCCTGCAAGCGATGATTTCCAGATGGCTTAGGATAAGGAAAACCAATAGTAGAATAGAACAAAAATTTCCCCAAGCCTTTCTTACCTCTCTGCCTACTATCTCTACCACTGTTTTGCTAGACTCCATCCTGCTTTAAATATCTAAATTCTTTATTCTGCCTTTCCTCTATTTTTGCTTATTTTTTTTTCTCATCCTCAACCTGCTACATATACACTACCATCCTAGAGATATCCATGTCATTATCCAATATCACTGCCTTACACACTAGTACCAAGTCCAGAGACATACCCAAAGCAAACTTTCTCATCTTAGCCCCCATGTTAGAAACTAACTCCAGGGCATAATAAGATAACTGATGGAACTTCAAGGAATACTCCTTAACAGTCATCTTTCCCTGCCTCAAGTTCACAAACTCCTCAGCTTTAGTACGCCTTAATTCTTGAGGAAAGAAATGATCAAAGAAAGACCAAAAAATTCCTCCCACATAGACTACTCAGCATCATCACCCCTCGACTGCTCCCACTCCTCATACCACTAATATACCACAACCTTAAACCAATATGCAACAAACATTGCACCCTCTACATTAGTAGCATGCATCACCTTGAATATCTACTCCATTTTATCAACAATCTATTAAGGATCCTATTCAATCTTAGATCCTGTAAAGTTTGATAGATTTAGCCTTATTAAATGGCTAACTCTAGTAACCTCAGAAGATAGAGAAGAAAAATAAACACAATCAGGCTGAAGAGACTGAGAAGTTACCATCTGAGTCAGTAGATAAATAGATTGATGGAAGTTTGCATTAGATATGTCTTCTTGGGGCGGTAGGTCATGGAAATCATCAACTCAATAAGCCCAAAGAATATTGTCAGGGACCGATGGAATGTCATGCAAGAAGTCAAGAGCAGGGCCCTAGACCAATTTTGTACTCCATAAGTAGGATGAGTTCCATCTACATTGTCCTCGGAAGGGACAAAGAAATTACCACGAGCATCAAATCTTCCCAGAGGCATGATCTGAAATTCAAACAAATAGAATTAAAGGAGATTTCGGGAACTTAGACTCTATAGACCAAAAGATAGATCACTTGAAACAGAAGCATTTCAAAATGCCTCGTAGCCTCTCTTTTATAAGTATGGTGTGCTACATACCCATAAAAGAGACTCTACTTGACATAGATAATAGACACCCAATTAATATGAACTTACGCTCAGATACCAATCTTGTCACGACACGAACTAGGGCCTGTCCATGACGGGTATCTCAAGTCCACCAAGGAACTAAGACCACTCTTTTACCCATCCAAATAAAAAACAATAACACTAGCAATGGATGAATTCCGAACACATAAAAATATAGTTAAGCAACTAGCTCAAAAAGAAATCTAAGAACTTCAACATCCATCGCAATCCACAATAATCCACAAGCCACTAAGAAACCAATATCAACATAAGTCATGACATGCCAAAGATTATTTCCAAAAAGAAATCGAAAGATAGTATATGATATAGTGAAACCAAATCATGAATTAAGGGTTGACTCACAATTAATCAAGAAATCACCTAATTGCTATCCAGGAAAAACATAAATATCTTCGATTCCAGCATCACATGGGGATACAATATTTCAAGATGGTTAGCTGGATGAGCGCTAGCATGTAACTCAGGGAAGGGATACAGTAATGCCATAATCAAATCAGTTCAAAATTATTTAAAATAAATTCACACAATTATATACATATATAGCATATCGGTATAGGAAACAAGGCTTAGCATGAAAGTTGAAACATTATGATGGACTGCATAGCTCAAACTATTCTTCATACCCACGGGTTATATGGGTCTATCTCTCTCCAACTAGTTGGGTCCAGCTCCCTCCCTGCTAGTTGGGCCCTAGTATATGTTAGCCCCACAAACCAGGGAAATCTGAGGAACGGCCAAAGCCATCAAGGATAAAGCTATTACAAAATATATACATGTATGTAATCTGTGAACTATGCATACTATCATAAAGTCCAACCCCTATGCTAGTAAATGTGGTTTCCAATAATAGTCCCTCAAGACCTCTACCTTCACGGTTTTGCTACATAACCCCCTTTAAGCCTAATTAAAACAAGTTTCATATATCTGATCCATTTAACGAAGGATCATACTTTAAGGTACATATAGTTTGTATCATCATACCAATTATGCTTGCAGGCTTATAATAATTCCATACTAATTCCATCAACCTGGGGGAACGTCATGACCCCTTTTGTTCATTAAATTAATTTGGGGGAATGCCATGATCTGTTTGTTCATTAAATCAAGTTTAAAATAAAAAACACAGATAATAAGGCCTTCAAAACCCTTTTTATCCACTTAACCATTTATGCAATGCAAGAGTTTAGGGAAGTAAGCCAAATCATCTGATTAATCTTGTTTCAAATCCAATTATGCAAGTAGGTTGAGGGAACATTATTTCCAAAACCAAATTCCAAACCAAAATCATCAATTTGGGGGAATACAACGACCCCCATCCCATTTACCAAATCTATGGACCACAACGATTTTCAAAATACATAAATAAAACATGAAAACTTGCATTAAAATCATGGGAATTCAAATCAAGTAATAAGCATTCCAAAAACCTCAACCCAAATCGAAATCCATATTCAAATCCACATGAATAACCGTTTCAACACATGATTTAAGTAAAACAAGTTTAAGGGAAGAGTAACATGCCTGGAAGTATTAAAATTATGGAGAGAAATCACCATTTGGAAACTCTAAATGATCAACCTTGAGAAACCCTAGCTAATTCTTGACATAGGGATTTAAGAGGTTTTAACAGGGTGTTTGACTATGTTTTTGGATAATAATGAGGTCCCAACATGATTTTATGGTCGTGGGTCACAATTGGGCAAGAGATAAATGACCAAAGTTCCCTTAATGAAACACAGAAAATTTACTGCCCAGTGTTACAGGTTACTTTAATACTCGTAACGGCTGACTGTGAGTCATCCCCTAGACTTGTAGTTAAGGAAGTGTCCTAAGTTTTTGTACACAAGTACACACATAAGTGTACGTGGTCTCACCAAGTAATACAGTGGCCTTAAATAAAGCCGAATATCGATCCCTCAAAGACTTTTGTTAGCAACTATCCAATTCTAGTTTAATTATTGAAATGAAATTGGTGAAAACATAGCCAAAAGATTTTTTAAAGTTTATAAACTAAAAGTAAACTAAAATAATGTGAAAAGTAAAAACTTTGGATAATCAATGGATGAAAACCTAGGGTTAAGGCTCTATGAACAATCGTACCACGATATTGAACTTCCTTTGATAGATTAATTATCTTGGTTATTGATTCATGGGGATGATATTATGACTATGGTCTCTCGAGCCTCAATCACCTATCTAACTTAGTCCTACAACTGTATCATTTAGCAGGGATGTGAGAACTAGGATAAATGCATTTATATTTTATCCCGTAGTGAAAAAATAAGGCTTCTAGGAATATCTCTATCCTAGACACTAATTTAAATCCCTTATTTCATAAAATAACAAGAACCTTACTCTATTTATGCCCATGTTCTATCTTCTTATTCCCCCTCAAGCTCAAAAATTCAACAATTAATATATGCTAAGGGTAGAGAATATTTACAAAATTTATAACAAGGTAAAATAAACAACCCAATATGATGAGTAATTTAAACAAAATCAATTCAAAGAAATCGTAATCATGTTCTTGGTCCTAACCTCAGAAAGGGGGCATTTAGCCGTTAATGAACATAATCGTAATCACAATATAGGAAAACATATTAAAATCCATAAAAAACTAAAGGAAAAAAAATAAAAATCCTATTTGAAGTGTTTACCATCTCCTCCCCAATCCTCCAAGACATCCAAAGTTAATTACAACGTGTCTAAGGGTTGTATTTATAGTAGAAAGTTTTGGCCGTGTGAGAATAAACTCCGAGGCGCGTTTCTTGTTCCCATAGGAGTAAGGTGTTCTGTGAATATCATAGTACCAAGGAATAAGGAGTTATACGTATTTCTTAGTCCTATGGAATAAGGGGTGTGTATCCCCTTTATCGTGAGGCTTCACTGGAAATTGCATTTGACGTCTACATTTTGCCTTGTGCATTTGTCTTTCATCCCAAGCCTTTTGGTGATATTTCAACTTGATTTCCAACTTTTATATCCTCCATATATCATAAAAATCAACTCAAAAAGCATCCTATATAACAAAACACCATGGATTAGAGCTCAAAACAATACAGTATCAAGAACAATGAACTAGAAACTCAAGCTAAGAACTGGTGTTAAACTTGCTTGATTCTATTTCACTTTAAACACTATAAACAATTTTTTACACACATAATTATACAATCAAAACATTAGGAACTCATTAAACACACTAGAATCCATCGATATTAACTAGAACAGAACGTAGCTCATGCTAGTAACACTAGTTTTCTCATTTGAACACTAAATGATCAATTTTATTTCAAACTTGTTTGAAAGACATCTTAAACATTGTAATCAAGTACTTAAACCCTTATATTCTCAATTAAATCATTATTAACACATTTAGAACATGAGAACTCCTTAAAACAAGGCTAACTAAGCTAGGATAGTAGAACTAAAATGCATAAAACCACCCCAGATCACCCCCCTCCCCCCATACACTTAAAGCCTTGTTCGACCTCGAAGAACTGTTTACTCTAAGAATCATAAAATAAGGTCACGCCACAATTCTATTAAGATCAAGACACTCGAGCTAGTACTATAGTGACTACACAGAATGCATGGTTCTACACTAAGCATATTGTGTATATAATTAAAATTTCAAGAATACTACTCCAAAACAACTGAGCCTCAAGAATTGACTCACCTAGTTGGCTAACTCATACATACTATTCAATCACAGACATTATATAATTCACCCAACTATTATCAAACATGTTCCCTCACAAAAAGAGAGATACCCATATTTACTCACACTAAAGAAATTTATAACAGAATGGGTATATGAAACAAATTATGCTCGCTCTCATAAGGAATTAAAGTTAGACAAGATAAACTATTAGCTTTCCCTTAGTGTAGTACTCCAGTAATATCTGAATGTTAAGGCTTAGGATCTAATGGGTTATAATGTAGGTTAAGGGATGGGTAGAAAAAATTTAGGCCAATAATAGTGACTATCTTCCCTAAGCGCTTTAATACATCATACTTTTCTCGGTCAATTCACCTCTAGCAACCCATTCACACCATTTCTATCTACCCATATCATAAGCTTATTCACATATAATATGGTGGGAGTGTTTTCTATTATCAACTTATTCAATTTGAATAATTTTTTTCTTTACATTACACAACTCCCATCCACAACACAACAATTTACACACCATTAACTATCACTTTGTGGCTTTAATTTCACATTTCTCCTAATTGAATTTACAACTCCTTAACTTAAATTAATTTTACACTAAAGCATTTAGGAGCTTTGGATCCAATTAAGGTCAATCAAAGAAGGTATTAGGATACATATGAGAGTGCCAAAGAAAAAGCTAAAGGCTCAATGGGGTTAACTAGGATTATGCACAAGGGTAGGTAAAAGATGGTATGAACCAAGGCTATCAAAGAAATGCATATATCATATCCTAAACCCACACGCTTTATTTCAGTTTGCACACACACCAAGCAAGTTCTAGAAATCAAGTGCAACAAGGAATATACAAACAACCTTACACACACGGCATATGCTTAACTCAAGCAGGATAAACATAGACTCTTAACCAAATAATCACATGAATTCAACATTAAGACAACAAGTACAAGAGTCATAATCATGAGACTAGTAGTCTAAAAAGTAGTAATTTAAACAATCAATAGGCTTTTTTGAACCAAAACACCTGCATCATATAGTCAAATATAGCACTAACAAGAATATCTCACTTACCTAAAACAAAAAATTTAAAATTTACTCCTAAAAATCAGAATTTCCCCACCCCACACTTAAAAAACCTACTTTTTCCCAAAGTATACTTAAAATTAAAGATAGAAATACTTCATGAGGCCTATAGGACTAGCTAGTAGAATCATCTTGCATTAAAAGTGTCCAGGGACCCCACACTTATTCTTTTCTATGATTTTTAGCTTAAATTTTTGGTACTCAGGCTTCACATCAACCTGTCACTCAACAAAGACAAAAAACTATTGAAGTAAAAACTAAAATACTTAAAATAAACCTACCTTAACTTGGGTTGCCTTCCAAGCAACGCCTGATTTAGTGCCGCACCATGACCCACTCTTTGAATTATCCTTTTTTCTTTATCCTTTTCCTCCAACTTGGAGGCCATCTTCTTATTCTTTTATGACCTCTTAAGTTCAATAACTCTCTCAATAATAGACTTTTTAGGATCATCAATCTGCATCATTTAGGGTTGAGGTGGTTATTTCTTGGGCCACTCAATGAGGAAATATATAGAGGTCTTTGGTGGACTAAACTCTGCTACCCCATACTTATCCCCTTCAATCATTGTAATCATACACAAATCTTTATAGTGTAATAGTGTTTTGAGCGGTTTATACACTTTGAATACTGCCTCTTCATTATCTAACCTCATTGTGAGTAAGCCCTTTCTCACATCTATCAATGCTCCTCCTATCGCTAAGAATGGACATCCCAAGATGAGTAACAAACTTTAATCTGCCTAAAAATCTAAAACAATAAAATCAACATAAAAATAAACTTACGAACCTTGATAAGAACTCCTTTATGATTCTTTTAGGATGGTCTAGGATTTGGTCCACCAATTGGAGTATCACAAAGCTTGGTCTCAACTTCTTGAAGCCCAAATATTGAAAAAGGAGAGGGGAATAAATTTGATACTTGCCCCTAAATCACTAAGTGCATAGACAACTTCACTGCTACTAATTTAAATAGGGAGCGTGAAACTCCCAGGGTCTTTGAGCTTCTTGTGCATATTTTGCATCGCCACAGAAATACACTCCTCAGTGAGAGATATTGTCTCAACATCGTAGAGCTTAACTTTATTAATGACCATATCCTTCAAGTACTTAGTGTACTTGTGCATTTCCTACAAAATATCTAAAAGAGGAAGGTTAATGTGAATCTCTCTTAACATGTCAAAGAACTTTTTAAAGAATTCATCTTTCTTTTCTTTTATAAGCCTCTGTCGGAAAGGTAGTGGTGGTCTCTCCCTCACTTGTTCAGTAACTTTTTCTTTTGAGTACTCAGACTTCCTAGAATTTTTAGTAACTTTGTCATCTACCTTCTTATGATCTATCACCATATCTACCTCCTTAGTTATCTTTGGAGGTTCTTTATTCAGCTCTTTACCACTCCTTAATGTGTTTGTCATTACTTGTTTAGGATTTTCAGTATTACTTGGTAAACCACCCTGAGACCTGGCATTTTATGCCTACTGTATCTGCCCAACCTACATCTCTAAGTTCATTGTAACCACTTACTAGCTCTTTATATCCTCTGCCAACTGTGCTTTAGCAGCTAGAATTTATTTCAGTATCTCTTCCATATTGCTTGTTTGAGCCATAGCCTAATTTATGGTTTCTAAAACTATTGTTGTTAGTTGTTCCATGATGGATTTGGTGGATGAGTCTGCGACTTAAGATTGTAAGTGTTCCCATAATTTGTTCTTTGAGCATTGCGCACAAACATCACTGACTCTGATTTGCCACACACATAGCTACAGAATGACCACTGTTACCATAAATATATCACCAAGTACTTATCTGCTAAATTGCATTAACTAATGTTTCAGACTATGTAACTCCCAATTTCTTATTTCTAAATTGAGTAGTTAACTGATTATGTAGTGCAGCAATCTAAGACGATATAGTAGTAAATTAGTCCATCTTTAACACACCTGCAACCTTTTTTGTAGCATTTCTTAAGTAATAATGTCACTCAGGATTTCCTTGTGCAATTTGATTCAACAATGTATAAAGCTCATCATACGTTAATTCCAACTCTTGACCACCTGTACCTGAATCTAGAAAAATATTTGAGTTTTGATCAATTGCCTCAATAAAAGTGTGAGCTAGTACCTTATTGGACTATTGATGATGTGGACAATCTCAAAGAAGTAATTTGAACCTCTCCCATGCATGATATAAGTTCTCATCTTTCTTCTGTTTGAAGCACACAATCTCACTGTGTAGTCTCACAGTCTTTCCAGATGAAATGAATTGGATAAGGAATTTTTGAGCTAAGTCATCCTTGGTTGTGGTTTAACTTGTCGGCTTAATGTTCAACCACTTTTTTGCTTCCCCCAATATTGAAAACGGGAATAGTGCCAGCCTAACATAATTAGTTGACACACTAGTAGGGACAAATGTGTCACTGATCTAAAGGAAGTTTTGCAGGTGGACTTGTGGATCTTCATGTAAAAGCCCTATAAACTATCCACTGCTGATCAAAAGCTGCACCATGTGCTTTTTCAGCTCAAAGTTTCCTCCAGTAGAAGATTTTTGAAAAGGGGAGGTCAAATTTGTCAGAAGTGGGATTTCCAGTTTATGAACTGTTCTGCGGGCTGATTGATCTTCAGCCATGAGAGAAGGATTGTCTTGTTCCTATTGAATTAGTGGGATGTGAGGGAGAAGTATTGGTTCTCTCCTCAATTGGTGAAAGTGTTGCTAGGGTTTGGGGCTTTGTTTAACGAATTCCCTATCCTTTTCCAGCTTATTATCCTTTAAATTTGTTTTCTGCAAATTCAATACCAAGACCAAGTTTAAAGAACCAAAGAAATATAAAAAGTAAAACTAAAAGTAATATAGTTGCCAATTTACAAGTCCCCGGCAACAATGCCAAAAACTTGATGTGCCCAAGCACACATGCAAGTGGAATGTGGTCACCAAGTAATACAGTGGCCTTAAATAAAGTAAAATATCGATCCCTCAGAGACTTATGTTAACAACTATCAAATTCTAGTTTAATTATTGAGATGGAATTGGTGCAAACGTAACCAAAAGACTTGTGAAACTTTATAAACTAAAAGTAAAGTAAAATAATGCAGAAAAGTAAAGACTTTAGACAATCAATGGATGAAAACCTAGGGGTAAGTCTCTATGAACAGTCATACCATACTATTGAACTTCCTTTGTTAGATTACTTATATCAGTTGTTGATTCTTGGGGTTCATATTATGATCATGGTCTCTCGAGCTTTTAATCACTTATCTAATTTAGCTGTGCAACTACATCATTGAGATGGGATGTGAGAATTAAGCTAAACACATTTATATTTCATCCCATAGAGAACCAAATAATGCTTATAGGTATATCTCTATCTTAGATGCTAATTCAAATCTCTTATTTTATAAAATAATAAGAACCTTACATTATTTATCCCCACACTCTATCTTTTTATTCTCTCTCTTGAGCTTACAAAGTTAAGAATTGATATATTCTAATGGTCGTGAATCCTTAAAATAGTTATAACAAGGATAGATAAACAACCAAATAGTATAAAATCTAAAAAAAATTAATTCAAAGCAATTGTAATTATGTTCGTAGCCCTAATCAAGATAAAGGAAAACATATTATAATACATCAAAAAAACTAAAGGAAAGAAAAAAACAACCCTATTTGTAGTGTTTATAAGCCCCTCTCAAAGCCTCCAAGATGTCCAAAGTGAATTACAATGTGTCTAAGTGTTGTATTTATAGTAGCAAGTTTTGGCCGTGTAGGAACAAGCTCCATGGTACGTTGCTTGATACCATGGGAGTAAGATGTACTACGCATTGCATAGTCCCAAGGAATAAGGGGTTCTGTGCATTTCTTAGTCCCATGTAATAAGGGGTGTGTCGCCCCTTTATCGAGAGGCTTCATTGGAAATTGCATTTGATGTCTACACTTTGCCTTGTGCATTTGTCTTCTATGCCAAGCCTTTTCGTGTTTTTTATACTTGATTTACAGATTGTATATCCTCAATATATCATAAAAATCAAATCACCAAGAATCCTATATTATCAATCACCATGGATTATATATAAAAAAACACAATATCAAGAACAATCAATTAGAAATTCAAGCAAAAAACTAGTGTCATACTTTAAATCATTAGCTTAGTGATTTGACTCTAGTCTTGATTTAATTGCACTTTAAACACTATAAAAAAGTTTTTACATACATAATTATACAATCAAACCATTATTAACTTAGTACACACACTATAATCCATCGAGATCAACTAGAACAACAACTAGCTCAAGCTAGTAACACTAGTTTTCTTAATTGAACTGTAAATGATCCATTTTATTCCAATCTTATTAGAAAGACAATTTAAACATTGTAATCACGTACTTAAACACTTGGGGGTCATTTTTTTGGAAAATAGTTATCTCAGGATAATTAATTCAGGGATTAGTTATCCTGGGAATATCCGGGATAACTTATCCCAAAATCCATATGGGATAACTTATCCCATTAATATGGTGTAAATGGTGGGATAAGTTATATTAGTATTAAATAATACCTACAACAAAATTTGGGATAAAATCATCTTTAATTTTATCTAGGGACTACTTATCCCTTATACCTCACACCAAACGACCTCTTAAATGCTTAATTATATCATTATTAACACATTAAGCACACGAGAAGTCCTCAAAACATGGCTAACTAAGCTAGGATAATTGCACTAAGGTGAATAAAACCAAATTATATCCTAATTCATCTCCATTGTTGACCCTATGATTCTTCCATATGACTCATAGTCCCATATTATGACTCATAGGGTCCAGTCGTAGTTTGTAACACCCTGCATTTTTGGTCTAGACTTTGAACCATCGTTAATACGTGTGTAAAATATAATACCATGATTTATATTTGAATTCATGTGTCATGATTATTATCCTATTTAGAATATTCTTATGAGGTGAAAATTGTTCATAGGAATCACTTAGAGCAAGGTTGAGCTAAGAGTCTTTGATTCAGCCAAATTTTGGTACTCGACTCTACAAGGGTAAAGTTTGAACGGGTATAAATTTTGAAATAGTTATAATTTTGAATCTCAAGACCCACAAAATGATAGATAATTGAGTTATCTTTCCAACAATACCAATTTTAACTTAATCTGATAACCGAGAAAAAACTTAGGACTATTTTTGTGAAAGATAGTAAGGAGTTGCGATAGCCCCATGCCATGAGGGATATTTAACCCGACTAGGGGCCTCATCATTAGGGATAGTCCATTGGACTAGGTTTTGGTGCACGAGGGCCATTCCCATAGGGAAAAGAGGCCAAAGAAAAGTTTAGTCCTTTCCCTTCAACCCCAACCGTCCAAACATGATTTTATTACACAAAAGGGCATTATTTGTCGATCTTCCTCAACAAAACTCACGCAGAAACCATCCCCTTTCCCAAGAACAATAATTCAAGATTCTTCTATCAAAAATTCAAGGATTCAAGCTTTAATTTAAATATTTCTCCAAGAATCCATTCAATTAAAATTTGTGGGGTGTTCATCCATGGCTCCCTTTCACCCATGGAGCCCAAAAACCTCTTCTTTGATTTAAATATGGGTTTTTGATTTATTATGAAGTTGCATATGTTCAATATGAGTTTAATTCATGTTTTTCCTTAGTATTTTGACTCAGTTTATGTCCTAGAATGATTCCATAGAAAATTATGTTATCCCATGCTTCAAGTTTAAATTTTTCATGTCGTATTAAATTGAATTTCATGTCATAATATCAAATTGTGAATTTATCCATGACATCATGTTATTTTCTTATGTTTAAGACATTCCCATGTTCCTTGTTCATGATTCTCACATGTTTGGTGAAATTCCTATGTTTTGGGTCTTTGAACCATGATCCCATACAATAGTTTTGAAGCATTGTTATCATATTTTATATTCATTCAATGCTAGCGGGTTATGAACACCCGATGCCTATGTGTTTTACATGATTTCAGATATTCAAGTAATGATTCAGTTAAACCATGGATATTATTATTTTACTTAGTTGATATAATAATGTTGAGTACTATTAGAAATAATGTTTAGTTCAACTTAGTCCAGTTTAGTACCCATGTCAGTGTAGTTGGGAGTGGGATTTAGCACTGAGTGAATGTAGGGTGGCTACCCCATTAGTTTAGGTAGAGTCATTAGTAGTGGTCCCAAAGTTCCAGAACTACATAGCCAGCATAGGATATAAGGTGTCACCCATCAGTTTAGCTTGACTTCCTCTCAAGGGTCACCTGTCATTTTAGGATTGACACCCTGTTCCTTTGGGACAAAAAATTAGTGGATCCATACAGTCAGTGTTAGTACCCGTGGCACGGTACTGACACCTTTCCAACTGGGGTTATAGGTTGGAACCCAATTAACTCAGATTAGGGTATGTTAGTTACATGATACCTCACACAATCTCAGTTTAGGTTTGGATGACCAAGTATTCAGACATCAGTTATCTAATTATTCAGATATCAGTTATTCAGTTATTCATATCTTGGCAGTACAGGTTTATGCTTGGTCTTTCATTATTCATTTTACACGTTCATATTTTTCATGTTTAGTATCCATACATAATGCTCTGTTCAGTTTTATAGCTTGTTCATCTTTACATGAGATTTACATACAATATTTATGTTTTACCGCTTTCCAACTTTAGTTCAACTTATTCTACAAAAAGTAAAGATTTAAGAAACTAAGTGGAGTGATTCACCAGCTTATCAGATTATTTTTGTTACTCATGTTTTAAGATACTTAAATTTTCAGTTAATTTTAGTCTATTGGGGAGTTTACCTGCACTTAGCATGCATAATTTAAGATAACGTATCTATTTAGTTTTAATTATTGCATTCACCCCCACTTACTCAGTACATTCCAAAGTACTAATCCATATATATGTCTATGTTCTACATTTTCTCATAATGTAGGTACCAGTTGTATCCCACACATCATAATTAGACTTTTTGTAGCTTCCAGCTAGCAAGTGATGAGTTCTCCTAGTTATAGAATCTCCAGCCAATTTTAGTTCATGTACTTTATTTGATTATTCATATGTATTTATTAGTGGTAGTTCGAGTCATGTCCCATCTATTAATAATCAGTATAGTAGAGGCTTCATAGATAGTTAGTTAGACTCACTTATGTAATTCAAGTTTCTTTCTTCATCTTTATAATGTTGTAAACTTTATTGGTATTTCATTTATTCAGAATTTCTCATGATCATGTTTCCACTTAGTAAATTTAGTTTTATACAATTTAAATCTTTTCTCAAGCAGTATACCAGTTTATGGGTTAGCTTGGGATCACTTGTTGTTCTAAGAACTATGTTATGACTAGGGGATAGTTTCGGGTCATGAAAAACTTGGTACCATAGAATAGAGTTCAAATGTCCTAGGGTGTCGATGAGGTAGTGTCTAGTAGAGTCTTGCATAATGATACGGAGATGTCTGCACTTTTCTTTGAGAGGCTACCTGGTATTTAAGAAATGTTTTCCTTCTTTTATATTTCTATTCGTGTAGTAGAAGTGTTTTCTAAGAAACTTATATAAATTCTCATTATACTCCATTTATTCCAACTCCACCTAGTTTTGAGGTGACAAAAACAGTCAAGCTCAAATTCCTACAAATAGTTCTTTCTCAGAAAGTCCCCACAGACAGTTATTGATTGCAGGTTGGCTCAAACACTATCCCATCTGTTCCTTTATTTTCTAAAGTTAGAGAGATTTCATTCACGATCATGAAAGATCCTGCATTGTGATGGAGTTAGATGTGTTTTCCTATCCCTTGTCAGAATCCTATGACAACATATGACCTAGAGTTAGAAGCATGAACCCAGAAGTTTAGCAGCAGTAAAGTAGGGATAGTGTTTGTCTGGATTTAGTAGATTCTGGATCCATGGTGCTAGTTGTATGAAAGTTTAATCAGTAGGCTTGGAATAGTGTATGCAATAATTTAAGTTTGTTGATTCAAAATTATATATTTTTGATGTTGGGTATGTTAGTGTAATGGTAATTCTCATGATTTAGTGAATAATATAATCTTAGAAATGTGATATTAGTAGGCTAATAAGGAAGTTACTATAGTTCATTAAGGGTTTGGGTATATCTATGTTAAGTGTTAGAATCTAAGTTTGAATCCTTGAAGATTAAGCTATTAGAAAGAAGAGTTGAGGCTCTAGATGGTGTGAACTCATGGTATGGTGATACTCATGAAGATTATAAGTTATTAAGTGTTTAAGTTATTATATAATGACTATTGGGTTATAGAAAGTTAAGAGTTGGATCTCATAAGAAATTACTACCAGTGGGTTTTACACTTTTAGGTGTAGTTTTTCAAGGTGAGTTTATTATCTATGTGTATTGTTATATCTCGGAATCTAGAGTAAAGTGGTTGAAATTTAGTTTTTTAACTCCCCAAAATTGGGTTCCAAAATGTCACATGGTGCTTAGGGGCACAAGTGACCCCAATCTAACCCTCCTGCTAGCATAACTCATAAGCGACTGAATAAAATGCATAAATCTATATAAAATCAGTGAAAACATAGAACTTCTCTGAACTTGATCAATACAATTATGAACTTTTTGAGATTATAACTCTACCTTTATAAAATAAAACTGGAACTGAATACATTAACTTCTACTGACTGTCTATAAAGACTCTATAGGTACTGACTTTAGATAGCCGGGTCATGACTCCCAACTATCCAAGCTCAATACGACTAAAATAAGAAAATACAATACTTCTTAAACTGTAAACTAATTCACGACCTTGAATCAAAAGGACTTAGCCCCTGCTGACTGGAAGTTGCAAACTGAGTGAATATGGTATGTGCGCTACCACTTGTACCTACATTATGAGACAATGTAGCACGTAGACATATATATATATGGGTCAGTACTTTGGGAATGTACTGAGTATGTGGGGGTGTATGCTACATTTTTAAATAATATCATAAGTGTAAAATAAAATCATGCATGCTGACAATAATGACTCTCTTCACTTGAATTAAACTATAATATAGTTTCTCATAAATCAGCAACAATAACACATGCTTCATAAATCTCATAAAACATTGGACTCAGCTCAAACTCTTTGACTCATGAACTAGAGTGACTCGGTAACTCTAGAAACATAGACTATTATAAACTTGGGAGTTTCTTATAACCGACATAAACCATGTGAGCCACATGGAGTCCAATATTTTGCGCTCCTAATGAAGAAAACCCACATTGGCGGGAGTGTTATACTCTTGCCAGGGTGTATAACCTCAAACTCATCTCTGTGATCATAAACTCGACACTTTGGCCCTCAAATCTCATTCCTATGGTGGCACGTAGTTCTGGAGAAGTAGGATGAGCTTAACCCACACTTTCCACTGGGTGCTAAATACTCCTCCCAGACTTAGCTCAGAACGCGTTAGGAAATCCACCTCAATCAACTCAAGGTTCTATCATAGAGACCAAAATCATAAATATATCTCATCTGTAAATCATAAACAATTTGTGGATTCCTAACTCGACTCAACTCAAAACAATCTTTCTCAACATCAAGTACATTTTCTTATCAAATCGTATCAAGTATCAAGGCTTCAACAAAACATCATAAAACTCATTCTTGACTCACATGCTCAATATCAATATATATACAATAATCAAACTTCTCATGGAAAAGCATAAATCATGACACTTATCTTAAATCACATAGAAATCATCATCTCATGATAACAATATACAACTCATGGCATAAATTCTCAATGTAAGAAATAAAACAATGAAATAATCATATATATCAATCTTGAATAGCTCAATTCTCATAAATCATTGATAAAGATATTTGGATGTAAACCCATTTTGCAAAATCATGAAATTCAATAATAGAAATTAAATATTTGGGGACCAGAATAAAATAAGTGTCCTTGTTCAAACCCCACATACCTTGATTATGAATTTTGAGATGAAGAAACTTGATTGGAACTTATTTCTCACACTTTTGAGCTAAATTTCTTGATGCCTTAACTTAGATATCTTAAATCTTGAACCACTTGAAGGCATTTATGGAATGTTCTTGGAGAAGATTGGATTTTTTGGGTTGAGAGAAAACCCTAGCTTCTTGAATGTTCTTGGAAAGAAATTGGAGAGAAATGAATTTCTCCTCTCTACTTGGATATATATAGAGGGTAAAAATGGGTGGAAAAGACCAAAATACCCTTGAGAAAATTCTAGAACTGGAGCCCAATTTTTGTCCATGGCGCAACGCGCTAGGATCATGATCCTTCATTGGATTCAGAAAATTGGGAAACTTCTTAGTGGCGCGACGTGGTGAAATCGTGTTGTCTCCTTGGTTGTGACATGGAAGGTCACCGCGACGCATTAGAATCACATTGGTGCATTGGAATTTGAAAATACTAATATTTAGCCTTAGCGCGATGCGTCAATATCACAGAGGTTCACTGGAAAATGACAATTACCATTTTGGCTGGCTCCGCAATGCGCTAAAGTGCTAGGTGTCACACTATCTCACGAAAATGACTCTAACTCTTCACCCGAGTGTCGGATTTGGGCGAATTATCGATGGAAAGCTTATTCAATGCTCTACAGGAAAAAAAGTTGAAACTAGGGAAATTCTACACGGTTCAATCATCATTCACTTTGGAAGTCATTTCCATATACTCAAAAGACAGATTTAAACTTAAGGAATTATTGGGTTATTATAAGTTTAGAGTTAATTAAAGGGTTCCACATACTTAGAATAATGCCACAAAGCTAAGGAGAAGATGGTAGAACAAGTAACCAAGACAGGACCTCAGATTCTAATAGTGATGCTAGTATGTTGTAGAACAACAACAAGGGAGAATGATGCCCAATCCATTCTTATCTTAGTGCAAAGTTTGGTACTTCATTCATCACGATATATACTTATGCTTTACATGTCATGTCCATGATCATAGATCATTTTTGTTCACTTTCCATTGAATCATGTACGTTTTTCGTTACTAGTATAAGGAGTTCCAGTTCACTCAACAGTAAAAATTATATTCCATGAATTTATGAATTCCAAACTCAGGTCATGCAGCTCATGACTCATGTACTCATGCTTTATAGTATGATCAGTTCCCATAATTTATGGTGCACTCTTAATGACCAGTGAAAATTCAAATTTATGTCATACGTGTCCTCAGTTTTGATCTCTTTAATGAATTCATGCTTTTGATACTCTATTCCTCAGGCCTTAGATAAGTGTAAAAATTATGCATAGTATTCTTTCAGATTTTGGTCCTCATATTCTAACCTTTTAGTCACCTTTCCTTATGAAAAAATAGTGGTGAAGAAAATTGATGAACAATTGTTTAGATGTGATAGAGTAAATGTTTCTTATTGAGAAATGATTGTTGTATGCTTTTTTTATATAAGGCTATAAGTTTGAAGGGATATTGAGGTAAAGTTTTTGATATATGTTATGGTTAGTTAAAAAAAAATTGTGTGTGTCTTCTAAGGGATAGTGTATGGAAGTTATTATTGACAAAAGGTGTTAGAGAATATGGTAAAATTCCAAAGTGGATTGATTGACCAAAAGTTTATATGTGGGTATACTGATAGGATTGAATGTTATTTTGATATATAAGTGGATGGGTGCATTGTGTGCTAGTGAAATCCTAGTGAGAGGTTAAATTTAGTTGTTGATGTGGTAAGAAGAATTATTATTGAGATAAGAGTTGTGAAAAATGCATAGGGTATTGAATTCATGGTTTATACTAGTAATATGGCGTTATATGTAGTACCTTATAATTTCAAGTTAGCCTTGAACATGTCAAGAATATAGTTCAACTCAAACTTTGGCTAGAGTAGTTATATGTGCCCATGTAAGAATTATAAGTTGAATCAAATGAGCATGGTATTTAATGGGAAAATTATAGTTGAGGGACTATTTAAGAAGTGTGTCTAAGATTTAAAATTAGTATTTGCATTGCATAAGGCTTAGTAGTTCAATCCTAGCTTATGTTTCATAGGCCTATGATCCATGTTACAAAGTTATGGCCATAATAAGATTTCTTACTCAAATATCTTATTCAGATAATGCCCAAGAAATCCTTCCACCCTAATTTTATTAGAACTTCTTAGAAAGAGTGTTGAAGAAATACTCTAGTTGAGTATAAACTTTCAGTATAATTCAGTTCGTATAGCCAGTAATTTAGTTTTGAAGTTAGAAAGATATGTTCCTATGGTTTTCCATCTTTTCGCTTAGTCTGACTATCTAAATTTTCATGAATATGGCTATTCCATGAGGTGATTTGTTCACATACATGTAAGTTGTGAATTCAGTTCAGTTCAAGCATCAAGAATATGATTAAGATTTTTATGCATGATTCGGTTCATAAGTGTACAGTGAATTATCTCAATTTTCAAAGTGTTCCAACTTAGACATTGTAATACTCCTTGTTCACCTTTGTCTCATTATCCCATGATTCATGCTTACATAATATACTTGGTTACACCATGTAACATGCCTATGTTCCATGTTACAAAGTTGCATTGGAATAACTTAGAGAAAAGTTGAGCTAAGAGTCTTTGATATGGACAAATTTTAGTACTCTATTCTATAAGGGTAAAATTTAATATTTATAACTTGTTAAATATGTGGAATTCCGCTACCCAAGACCCAAAAAATGATATATAATTGATTTATCTTTCCAACGATACCAATTTTGCCTTAATCCGATACCCGAGTGAAACGTTATGACCATATTCATGAGAGGCAGTAATGGGTTGCAAGAGCCCCGCGCCATGAGGCCTATTTCACCCAATGAGGGGTCACATAACTAGGGATAGTCCACTGGACTAGGGGTTACTCCACGAGGGATATTCCCATGGGAAAAAAGGCAAAAGGGCAGTTTAGTCCTTTACCCTCAACCCCAGCCATCCAAACACAATTTATAACACAGAAAGGGACATTATTTTCCCTTCTTCCTCAACACAACTCATGTACAAGCCCTCCACTTTCCCAATAACAATAATCCAATGTTCTTCTCTCAACAATTCAAGGATTCAAGCTTCAATTTCAAGTTTTCTCCAATAATCCATTCAATTAAGGTATGTGGGGTGATCATTCATGGGCCCCTTTAACCCATGGAGCACAAAAACCGTTTCTTTGATTAAAATATGGGTTCTTGGTTTATTATGAAGTTATATATGTTCAAGATGAGTTTAATTCATGTTTTTACTTAGACGTTTTAAAAATTGTATGTCCTAGCATGATTCCATAGAAAATAAGGTTATCCAATTCTTCAAGTTTTGACCATGACGTATTCAACCGAATTTCATGTCATAATATCGAATTGTAAATTTATCTATGACATCATATGATGTTTTCTTATGTTTTAAAACATTCCCATGTTCAATTTCAAGATTCGCACATGTTTGATGAAATACCTAAGTTTTTGGTCTTTGAACCATGATCCCATACTATAGTATTTAAAATTTGTTATCGTATTTTATGTTCATTCAATGCTGGAGGGTTATGAAAACCCTATACCTACGTGTTTTACATAATTTCAGATTTTTATGTAATGATCCATTTAAACTATGGATATTATTATTTTACTCAGTTGATATAATAATGAAGAGCACTATCACAAATAATGTTTAGTTAAACTTAATCTAGTTCAGTACCAATGTCAGTTCAGTTTGGAGTAGGATTTAGCACCGAGTGAACGCAGGGCGGCTCCCCTGTCAGTTTAGACAGAGTCTCTAGCAGTAGTTCCTAATTTCAAAAACTACGTAGCCAGCATAAGATATGAGGGGTCACCCATAAGTTTAGTCTTGACTTCCCCTTAGGGCTGACCTATTATTTTAGGGTTGACACCCTGTTCCTTTGGGACAATAGATTTGTGGATCCACACAGCTAGTGTTAGTACCCGTGACATGGTACTAAAACCCTTCAAACTAGGGTTATAGGTTAGACCCCAATTATCACAGATTGAGGCATGTCAATTATGTGATACCTTTCACAGTCTCAGTACAGTATTCAGAGTTTGTCAGTTTAGGTTTGCATGGCCAAGTATTTAGATATTAGTTTTTCAGTTATTCAGATCTTGTCAATATAAGTTTATTCTTGGTCTTGCATTCTTCATTTTTCACATTTATGTTTTTCATGTCCAGTATCCATACATGATCCTCAGTTCAGTTTTATAGCATGCTCAACTTTACATGAGATTTACATACAATATTTATGTTTTACTGCTTCCCAGCTTCAGTTCTACTTATTCTACAAAATTAATGATTTAAGAAACTAAGTGTAGTTATTCTCCAACTTATCAAATTATTTTTGTTACTCATATTTTAAGGTACTTTAGCTTTCAGTTGATTTCAATCTCTTGGTGAGTCTACCTGCACTTAGCATGCATGTTTTAAGATTACGTATCAATTCAGTTTTACTTATTGCATTCACCCCCACTTACTTAGTACATTCTAAAGTACTGATCGACATATATGTCTACGTGCTACATTGTCTCATAATGTAGGTACCAGTTGTAGCCCGTTAGAGAGTTTGAAACTTCCATCTAGTAGGTGATGAGTTCTCCTTGTTATAGAATCTCCATCCAGTTGTAGTTCATGTACTTTATTTTGATTATTCATATGTATTGATTAGTGGTAGTTGGAGGCATGTCCCAGTTATCTATAGTCTGTATAGTAGAGACATCATAGACACTTAGTCAGAGTCACTCCAAGTAATTCTTATTTTATAATTAAAGTTCTTAGGAGTTTTAAATCAAATTATGAGCAATGGCAAGAAATGAAATAATCCTCATATATGGCTACCAAACTATAAGCTAAAGGGACTAACTAGAATTATCTATTTTAGGTAGGTAAAGTAGAGAATTAAAATAGGTCTAATCAAAGAAAGGCCTATATCATATCCTAAACTCAATATTCTTGATTTTGCTCTATGAAACATCGTGCAAGGTTTAGGAATTATCCTTGACGCCTCTTGGCCTAGCTAGAAACATTAATTTTCTAAGATTTCAATAGTAAGGGTACTCATACTTCTCCAAATCTTCAAAACAAACAAATAAAAACAAAAACAAAGGTGACATTATAAAAAATGAAAACTACCTCTATAACAACTTGAATGCCTCCCAAATAATGTTTAATCTAACATCACAACCCAACTAATTGCAAAACCAAACTCAAGACTCTCGTAACCTCTTCTTCCCTTTTTGATTCAATCTTTTTCCTTCATTATTATACCAAGACTACTTAAGGGTCTTCCATTTTTCTTATTTCCCAACCTATTCAATTTTTTGTGACATCTTATGAGGTTTCTCATATCGCAAGTTATTCTATTTGATACTTTGAAGGATGGACATTTAATAGATTATATTCTTCTCCCCATACTCATCCTCTTTCAATTAAATATCATGCCTAAATCCTAGTAGTTTGAGGGTATGTTAAGTACTTTGTCTACTCTAAGTGGCCTCAGCATCATTTACTCTTATCTTTATGCTTTGTTTTCTCATATCAATAAAAGCTACGCCGGTGTCCAAAAATAGGTGTCCCAATATTATTGGCACCATGTCATCTACTTTATATTCAAGAATATTAAAATAGGTAGAGATTACAAACTTAGAAACCTTGATGAGTACATCCAGAATGATTCTCTCTCGAGCCATTGTGATTTATTAAAATTTTGTTGGAATATGGAGGCAGCACATGGTTTTTCCAAACCAAGTGTCTTCAATATCAACAAAGGCTTAAATTTTTACGTTCGCCTATTCACACAAGGCCTGCATAATAGCACTTTTGCTAATTATTATATGAAGGATGAAATCTACAAGGTCTTTGAGCTTTTTTAGATGCTTTCTCATCACCCTCAAACTAATATTGTCATTTAATACAATCTCACAATCAACAATTATTTTCTTATTTTTTACAACCTCCTTTAACTACTTGGACTATTTGGGTATTCCCTGCTAATCTTCAATTAGAGGAATCTTTATATATAGTTCTGTAATGATGGAAAAGTACTTATTGAAGCTTGCATCCTTTTTACTTTCCTCTAAACTTTAAGGGAATGATAGAGGGGGCTTCTTGAAACACCCCAAACTTTAGCCCGTATAAAGTTTCATAAGTATTGATCCTTTTAATCATCATACGACTCACACCACGAATCGTATGATATGGATACGGGTCTAGGACCCTAGTTGTATATTGGTCAGTGTGATATTGGACAAGTTCTGATCTAGATACAAAAAGACTCTATACGAGTTATATGTTTAAGTGATAAGAGGTAGGGTCCTAACTGTATGTTTTCCAGTGTCTTGCCTTTGATGTTTTGCCTAGGGTACGACTGGAATGGTACTATTTGTATGGTCATGATACGAGTTAGGCAAAAGAGTTGTATATTGGACAGAATATGGTGTCTGGCTTTCTGATCAAGCGATGATTGGAGGGTACCACTCATATGATGTGGTTACAGATTGAGGTGTCTAATCGTACCCACCTGCATTCTTTTCTAAATTTTTTAAGCAGATGGTATTTCGAACATTTCCCACCATAAACACTTAAGACCCCACATCATATAACCTTAATTAGACATCCTTTATACACTTTAGAAGATTAAAAACACTCTCTAAGCTATCTCTAAAAATCTCTCAAGAAGATTGGGCTGGGGTTTCTTGAAGGTGGTCATCTAGAGGCTTAAGGATAAAAATATCTCCATGAATCTTCGTAACTCAGGCTTGTTACTCCACCCTCATTGATAGTTCATCTAAATGCATATTTTAATGAAAGGTTTTCATGGTATTATTATGGATTTGTTTTGGTTTTGAAATAGATATTGCGGGATTTGGTTGTTCATGGTTGGATAATGTTTTCCATATTTTTCTTGGATTTTCATGTTATAATTATGGATTAAACATGTGGTTGCATGGGAATGGCCAGGTTATACTTGTTTTGGCTTTGGAAATTATATGGTCTCAACATGCTTGTTAAAATGCCAATGAGAATGATTTTGTCACCTAGTTTGACTACTTTTCAAACCTTTGCATTGCATAATATGGTAATGGAACCTAAAGTGGTTTGGTTGATTTTAAAGGGTTTAGAATGGCCATGGTGTCCATGGCTTTGATTTAATTGATAATCTTGTGGGGTACATGGGAATCCCCTAAGACTTGGATAAATGACATTGCTTGCAAGCTATAGTCGGTATGACGATACCACTTTATAATGCCTTGATAATTAACTCGTGGAATTGGTGGTTTTGTTATTTTCTAAGTGTTTTAATTGGGTAATAATGGCAGGTTGTGATAGCTAACCATGAAGGTGTGAGTCCGATGGACAAAAATTGGAAACTCATGTTTGAGGACATGAGGGTTGGTCTTGATGACCGAATTCTTGTGGGGTACATGGAAAATGATAACGGTCAACTCACTCCCTTGTTTGAGGGGTGACGCGGTCTTTGTCAATAACCAAACTCGAGTTGGGTTCAAATCTATAAGGAGTGAATTATAAATTTGAAGTTCTATGGTGCTCTAATTTCAAAAATGGTTATTCGAAATGCTAACAAACACGACATGTAATAAAAATGGGGGAATTAATTTGGGATTTATTTGTAATGATTTTTAGTTAACAACGCCCGCATATGAAATCTTTGACTTAAAATCAAAATTTGAGGAAATCTTGGGGTTATGTGTAACGCCCCGATTCCCATGAATCGAAATGCCACATGGTGCTCGTGACCCCGAGGGACCACAAGTTAACCCTTCACTGATATCTATATCTGTTCACTGCATAATATAATACAATAAATACGGAAACTCTCTAAATCTGGCCATAAGGTTCAAACATCTAAATATACAGTACTGAAAACTAGATATCAATACATCTGTCTGAAAAGCCTCTACACTGTCTGAACTATGGAGTTGAAGGGACAATTCCCCAACTAACTCTGTCTACTAAAATCATCAAAACACTGAAATAAAATATCCTCGGATGATGAGGACTCATTGCTGAACCCACTGCTATAAGATCTGACAGCTAAATATACTCTGAATCTCGCTCTTCTGAACCTATGGTGGGGAAAACACCATAGCGCGAATGCGTCAGTACAAAGAATGTACCGAGTATGCAAGGATATGGTAAGGTGAAATATAAGGCTTATGGATAAACATAAAAATATGAATAATATGTATTCGCTGGAATAAACATATATAGAAACTCTGTAGTTACCAATTTTGAAACATATCTGATCAATAATACACACATGGATGCATAAAGTACAACTGAAATCATCATGACAACGAATGTTACATTTTGAACGCTGACACCAGAAAATAATAATACTGACAATAAGATACTGAGTATTTGTAGCTACTAGAGCTGACATCTGTACTTATCCATACTGAGAAATCGGATAACTGATATTACTGATATTTGATATCCAAATTCACCAACTCTAGAACACTGAATAACAAAATCTGAGATCAACCCTCATATAGCAGGAAGTCTCTATACTCAATGATAATGATAATAGGTAAATAAGTTCGAGAGCAACCCTCATCTCGCAGGAAGTCTCTCTACTCAATGATAATGATAGCAATACTGGGAAGCCTGTATCTGACAGCCTCAACTTCTGCACATTAACTGAGTTCTTTTCTGAGACTGTTACTGAAACTGTGGGAGTGCTCATTTAACCGACATGCCCCACTTACCACAAGTGGGATCCAACCTGTACCTCAGCTGGAAGGGAGTCAATACCGCGCCACCAGTAAAGACAACTGCATAGGACCCTCTACTATCAAAACCTCAAACGAGAATGGTGGGACCCTCTACTCGCAGTACAACCACCTCATCTAACCCTCTACTCGCAGGATAGATGTCTCAACCTATGCTAGAGATGTAGTTCTGTAGCATAAGGATTGCTACCTGGAATCAAACCCTCTACTTGCAGGAATGTTCCCATCCTTAGCTTGCTCGGTGCTGAATCCTACTCCCAAATGAAAGACACATAACCAGTTCTTAACTGTACTTAACTGAACTGAATCTGTTCTTACATTATGATACTTTATCAATATGACAGAGTTCGCTTTATTCCGTTCTCTGACGGAGTATTTCTAAATGCCACTTACTTTTAAGATAACCATACTATCTCACAAAATGTACAAAGGTCTGTAATGGAGTGAATTGATATGTACGATTTTAGAGCTTCATGGCCCGAGTATTTGATAAAGAATAATTTCCGAGATTACTGAGTTTTCCCTAAGTTTTGAAACTAACCGGGAGTTCATTGTTCATCGCTTGATTGAGATTACTGTGAAACTGACTCGGCTCTAGACCAGCAGACTATTTCGGGCATACGTACCCCCAGCACACAATAGCATAAAGTAACACAAGATAGATAACTCATACATAACATACCCGTAGGCCATCATACAAATCACATAATTGAGTACTTCACATTTACCAAATCAAATGGCCTCATTTCTTCATATAAGCATCCAATCAAACACGTGCGGAGCATGCTTTGGGTCCACAAAAAATACTACGCACAAACATCATAGTTAACTCAACAATTCATCACGACATTCATCATACTCCCACAACGCACCACAAATTAGAGGAAATCAACTATCCATATGAACAAAGCATGAATTTATCTTTTAAGACCTAATGAACCACAATGCATAGTTTCCTATTCTCTTAAATATTTTGTCAAACATATGGTAGACATAAGTTAAGCATATGGATATGGCATGAAATCATAATTTGGATAACAAACATGTCAAATACTTAATTCTTCTTCACATAGGCATTTTAGCAATCACCTTACATGCTCCATTTAGGGCATAGGTTTAATGCTCAATTTCATGCACCACAACACCATCATCCTTTAACTTCAACATCCATATTTCTCAATTCACAATCCAACTCACATTTAGAAAATATTTGACATATCAATCAATATTAGGGTTATATAATTCCCAATAACAATTATCAAGTCATAACAAAGAAATAATGGAATAATAGTATAAATCAAGGCTTAACAATTTAAATCATCATATATTCATAATCAATTAATTTTTGACCTATTATGTTTTAAAAACAAAATCTCTAGTCTCTTAGGTATTTTCACAAACACCTTACAATCACTTCTTAGGCATAGGTGGATTCATCAAGATTACAAGTATTCAATCACCCATTTCATATATTTATACATCACACACCACCATAGTTTCCACAAACATACAAAGATCCCTTCTTGGATATCATCATCTTTAACAACATAATCACCAACCATCACACAAATACTACACACATATACTTCAACCAACACACATAATCATCCCACACATATATCTCAACCATCATGTGAATACTACAGAAATACACAATGAAAATTTAGAAAGTATAATCATATATATATATATATACACATGTATCTTGAGCCTTTGAAAAAGGATTTGTGGGCTCTATGGACGAAAGGAGCCCATAGATAAACACTTGCATTCCTTAGATTTTGTATCCAAAGAGATTAACGGAAGCAATTCATGAAGCGAAGCCTTGAATCGATTTTCCTCCAATTGGAACCCTAACCCTAACTCCTCTTCTTCTATATATATATATGCATATATTTTGAGAGAGAGATATAAGAGAAATAAGAGAAAATGAATGAAAATTCTTAACTCAAAGGGGGTATATATAGAGGTTTACCATAATGGGAAATGACCAAAATACCTTTAAAAATTAATTAATGTCAAATCTGCCCTTCAGTGATCTATCCTTTAGGCTGAAGTAAATTGGCCATGACTTTTTCCTCTGATGTCCAAATTGGATGAAACCAATTTCATTGGAAAGAAGACTCTTAGGGATTTCCATTGATATATATAAGATCATACAGTTCATTATGTACAAGGAGTTATGATCGTTTGAAGTTGATCCAAAAATTCTCTTTTGATAGGCTGAACTAGATTGACCATAACTTTTTGCTCCAATAGACAAATTGGATGAAACCAAGTTCATTGGAAAGAGGACTCACAGAGATTTCCGTTGATATATAGTAGATCACCCATATCATTATGTACATGGAGTTATAATCGTTTAAAGTTGGAGAAAAAATACGCCTGGCCTCAATACTTATCCCTGCACGTTTTACTGTTCATCACTATTCATTGTTCGATCGGAACTTTCGTAACTCAACACTCGGGTGTCCATTTTGGGTGATACACATATCGTTAGAAAGATTATTTGATGATCTACAAAATGGTGGGTTGAAATCTAAGAAATAACACACAGAAAAATTAGAAATCATTCACGAAGATAGGATCCCGACACGTTTACGCACAGAATTTCAACAAAAAAATTTTCTGGGGTGTTACATCATCTCCCCCTTGGAAACATTCGTCCTCGAATGCCGCTTGATAGGATAAGAGTACTAATCGACTGAATTTACTTAAGGAACATGAACATCTGAAACTTATCTATACGACTGGAAATACTGATAAACTGGGTGCTTACACCGAACATGTACGCCTGATGCGCGGAATACATACCGAATCAACGAATAATTAAGTTGGATTCTTATGGTAAGTATGCATATCTGATGCATAGATATAAGACTGAATATATTAACAAGCTGACTTCTTAGGAGGAATATTCATACCTAATACAGAAGTATGTAAATGAGATACTTTCATGAATACATGACTGTCAAACTGAGTCTTTCACTACTACCAATGCATACTTCATGCATGAACACATAACCGAATACACTGACCAACTTATCTCTTTCTACTACCACGAAACATACAAATCTAATGCATAACCATTTCACTGTACTGCCTTCTGAGTCACACAACTAGATTTCTTAATCACTCGAACTTCTCACAATATGCATGCGTGTCTGATGCATGAGAACACAGTTAAACAAATGTATGAACATGTACTTGAATATGTAATGACAACTGATGTATTTCCCCCTTGGGACACCACGTCTCTTCACAATTACTTTACAGCAGTATCGAAGCGGCGCATAGGGCACCTATGAAGTAAATTATATACATGATACACAATGCAAGAACAAAGTTATATTCACAACCACTAGGATATTCCACTTCATAATAATGACATGCTCGGAATTTCCAATAACGAGATTAGAAGAAAAGATAAGAAAACAATTCATGCAGGTCTAACTTTATCACTTCCTCTATCACCTCCTCTTACCATTTAGTCATTGCCATACACTTGTGAACACTTGACTAAACCCCGAAATGAACTACAACCAATGTACTCTAGAGTCTGAGGTACAACAGTGCACAAAATGATAACTTAATTCATCCAGAAAGACTACACCTGAAAACATAAATACAATACCAATGCTACTTCTTGGAATACAATTCTTATCTTTCCATAGTATCTACACTCATCGACACATACATACACTCTTTTTGATACTTTCTTGTCTCACTAAACACATCATCTGTTTCGATTTCTTCATAGGCTACTAATACCACATTCATATCTTAATACTTAGTTTGGAGTCCACAAACTTACATTCTTCAAAGATTCAAGCTTAGCCTCTAAAACATAACATGAATATCCACAAATCTTTAATAAACATACTATTCTCATTCTAGCCTTCAAATATCACATCTCTTAAACTTACACTTCTCCACACCATGAGAATCGCAGCTATATCTCTATCAATTAACATATATAATTCCCAACTTCCACACTTATATTCTTACATATATAATTTTAATCCTATTCATTCACCATATAAACAGCTAACCCCATAAGGCATACTCTGCTCACTTTAGAGAACACTGTCCCGAAACTATCTGAGGGGACCGTCAGAGAAAGTTCTATCTGAAAGACTTTGGTTTCACTGCTTCTGTTACCTTAAGAGTAAGGTAAATCTAACATAAGTAGATCATTACAAGAGTCTACATAACTATCTTGGAAAATCTTACTATAGCACGATCTGGATCATGAAAGAAAGAAAACTCTTCTAAACATCCCATAGCCTCCCGTACATGAATGTGGCGCGCAACATACTCTTGTACAAGACTCTTCTAGATGCGGCTTTTCAGAATCCCTAGGACACTGTTGAACCTTAGGCTCTGATACCATGATTGTAACGCCTCGATTCCCATGAACCGGAATGCCACACGGTGCTCGTGACCCCAAGGGACCACAAACTAACCCTTCACTAATAGCCGTATCTGTTCACTGCATAATATAATACGATAAATGCAGAAACTGGCTAAATCTGGCCATAATGTTCAACCATCTAAATATATAGACTGAAAACTAAATATCAATATATATGTCTGAAAAGCCTTTACACTGTCTGAACTGTGGAGTTGAAAGAACAATTCCCCAACTAACTCTGTCTACTAAAATCATCAAAACACTAAAATAGAATATCCTAGGACGATGAGGACTCATTGCTGCACCCACTGCTACAAGATCTGACAGCTAAATATACTCTGAATCTCGCTCTTCTGAACCTATGGGGGGGAAAACACCATAGCGCGAATGCGTCAGTATAAAGAATGTACAGAGTATGCAAGGATAGGGTAAGGTGAAATATAAGGCTTATGGATAAACATAACAATCTGAATAATATGTATTCGCTGGAATAAACATATATAGAAACTCTGCAATTACCAATTTTGAAACATATCTGATCAATAATACACACATGGATGCATAAAGTACAACTGAAATCATCATGACACCAACTATTATATTTTGAACGCTGACACCTAAAAATAATAATACTGACAATAAGATACTATGTATCTGAAGCTACTAGAGCTGACATCTGTACCTATCCATACTGAGAAATCGGATAATTGATATTACTGATATTTGATATTCAAATTCACCAACTCTGGAACACTGAGCAACTGAATCTGAGATCAACCCTCATCTAGCAGGAAGTCTCTATACTCAATGATAATGATAATGGGTAAATAAGTTCGAGAGAAACCCTCATCTCACAGGAAGTCTCTCTACTCAATGTAATGATAGCAATACTGGGAGGCTAGTATCTGACAGCCTCAACTTCAGTACATTAACTGAATTCTTTTCTAATACTGTTACTGAAACTGTAGGAGTGATCATTTAACCAACATGCCCCATTTACCACAAGTGGGATCCAACCTGTACCCCAGCTGGAAGGGTGTCAATACCTCGCCACCAGTAATGACAACTGCATAGGACCCTCTACTATCAAAACCTCAAATGAGAACAGTGGGACCTTCTACTCGTAGTACAACCACCTCATCTAACCCTTTACTCGCAGGATAGATGTCTTAACCTACGCTGGCGACGTAGTTCTGTAGCATAAGGATTGCACCCTAGAATCAAACCCTCTACTCACAGGAATGTTCCCATCCTTAACTCGCTCGGTGCTGAATCCTACTCCCAACGGAAAGACACTTAACCATTTCTTAACTTTACCCAACAGAACTGAATCTGTTCTCACATTATGATACTTTATCAATATGACAGAGTTCGCTTGATTCCGTTCTCTGACGGAGTATTTCTAAATGCCACTTACTTTTAAGATAAGCTTACTATCTCACAAAATGTACAGAGGTCTATAACGGAGTGAATTGATATGTAAGATTTCAGAGCTTCATGGCCCGAGTATTCGATAAAGAATGATTTTCGAGATTACTAAGTTTTCCCTAAGTTTTGAAACTAACCGGGAGTTTATTGTTCATCGCTCAATTTAGATTACCGTGAAACTGACTCTGCTCTAGACCAGCAGACTATTTTGGGCATACGTACCCCCAGCACACAATAGCATAAAGTAACACAAGATAGATAACTCATACATAACATACCCATAGGCCATCATACGAAACACATAATTGAGGACTTCACATTTACCAAATCAAATGGCCTCATTTCTTCATATAAGCATCCAATCGAACACGTGCGGAGCATGCTTTGGGTCCACAAAAAATACTACGCACAAACATCATAGTTACCTCAACAATTCATCACGACATTCATCATACTCCCACAATGCACCAAAAATTAGAGGAAATCAACTATCCATATGAACAAAGCATGAATTTATCTTTTAAGACCTAATGAACCACAATGCATAGTTTCGTATTCTCTTAAATATTTTGTCAAACATATAGTAGACATACGTTAAGCATATGGATATGGCATGAAATCATAATTTGGATAACAAACATGTCAAATACTTAATTCTTCTTCACATAGACATTTTAGCAATCACCTTACATGCTCCATTTAGGGCATTGGTTTAATGCTCAATTTCATGCACCACAACACCATCATCCTTCAACTTCAACATCCACATTTCTCAATTCAAAATCCAACTCACATTTAGAAAATATTTGACATATCAATCAATAGTAGGGATATATAATTTCCAATAACAATTATCAAGTCATAACAAGGAAATAATGAAATAATAGTATAAATCAAGGCTTAACAATTTAAATCATCATATATTCATAATCAATTAATTTTTGACCTATTATGTTATAAAAACAAAATCTCTAGTCTCTTTGGTATTTTCACAAACAACATGTATGCACTTCTTAGGCATAGGTGGATTCATCAAGGTTATAAGTATTTAATCATCCATTTCATATATTTATACATCACACACCACCATAGTTTTCACAAACATACAAAGATCCCTTCTTGGATATCATCAACTTCAACAACATAATCACCAACCATCACACAAATACTACACGCATATACTTCAACCAACACACATAATTATCCCACACATATATCTCAACCATCATGTGAATACTACACACATACACAATGAAAATTTAGAAAGTATAATCATATATATATATACACATGTATCTTGAGCCTTTGAAAAAGGATTTGTGGGCTCTATGGACGAAAGGAGCCCATAGATAAACACTTGCATACCTTAGATTTCGTAGCCGGAGAGATTGACGGAAGCAATTCGCGAAGCGAAGCCTTGAATCGAGTTTCCCCCAATTGGAACCCTAACCCTAACTCCTCTTGTTCTATATATATATATACATCTATATGCATATATTTTGAGAGGGAAATATAAGAGAAATGAGAGAAAATGAATGACAATTCTCAGGTCAAAGGGGGTATATATAGAGGGTTACCATAATGGGAAATGACCAAAATACCTTTAAAAATCAATTAATGTCAAATCTGCCCTTCAGTGATCTATCCGATAGGCTAAAGTAAATTGGCCATAACTTTTTACTCCGATGTCCAAATTGGATGAAACCAATTTCATTGGAAAGAGGACTCGCAGAGATTTTCGTTGATATATAGTAGATCAGCCAGATCATTATGTACAAGGAGTTATGATCGTTTAAATTTAGATAAAAAATATGCCTGGCCTCAGTACTTTTTCCTGCACGTTTTACTGTTCATCACTATTCACCATTTGGTCGGAATGTTCGTAACTCATCGCTCGGGTGTCCATTTTGTGTGATCCATATATCGTTGGAAATCTTATTCGATGCTCTACAAAATGGTGGGTCGAAATCCAAGAAATGACTCACAAAAAAATTATAAATCATTCTCGAAGATAGGATCCCGACACGTTTATGCACAAAATTTCAACGAAAAAATTTTTGGGGTGTTACATTATGTCTACCTAAAAGTAAGAACATGTGGGTTGATGATGGTTTAACATGAAACTTAGTTGTTAACTAAAGGTGAAACGCCCCAAAATTTAGTCCTATGACGCCACATGGTGGTCCGAACTACAAGTATTCCTAAACTAACGCTGGCCGGCTTTTTTAGATCTGAATCTAAAAATAGGGAAATGTAGATGAAATATCATAACATATGCAAAAAACTTTCTGAAATATTCTGAGTATATCTGAATCATACTAAATCTCAAAAGTCTGATAAAACAAATGCTGAAAATCTGAATACTAACTGAAAGGTCTAAATCTAAATCTAACAGTCCGACAAGCCTCTACTATCTGAATCTAGAAAGTCACTGGAACAGGACCCAACTGACTACACTGTCTGACATGAGTAAATACATATATGCTAGTAACTTGGAAATCTGAATAACTAAGACCTCGATCTATGATGACTTTCCAACTACAGGGATGTAGATAAGATTCTCGAAGATCAATCACATTACTAAGACTGAGCACCTGAACCTACATTATTAGACAATGTAGAACATAGACATATATGTGGATCAGTACTTTGATGATGTACTGACTATATGGGGGTGTATGCAATAAGTAAATAATATCATCACAGATTATAAAAAGCATGCATGCTAAATGTAAATGACTCACGTAAGCTTGAGTAATCTTAAATCTAGAAGTAAAGCATGTATAATAAAATATGTAATATAAATCTTGTGAGTCATCACACTTAATTCTAAAATCTGTAGGTCTGCTCTATTTCTCAAATCACATAGGCTAAGTGAAGTCTGAAAACTTATTCTGTGCATCTAAAGGCTTCAAATCAAACAAAACTATTTAAGAGTAGGGGACATCTTTTGGGAGGTTCTTCTAACCGACATGTACACCATGTGAGCATCCATAGTGTCCCATGACTAACCCCCGTAAGGTTAGGGCTGTTCTACCCTTGCCATCAGAATAGAACAATCTAATCTGTGTGATCACAATCTGAGTCATACACGTAGAAGTGGGAATAATTTGATAATCTGTACCTATGGTAGCACATAGTTCTGGGGTATTAAACCGTAGTAACTTACCCATTTCAGTGTTAAATAATACTCCTAATATCATGCTCAAAATCTTATAAAATCCGCTTTAGAACTTATACAAATTTTTATAGAAAACGAACTAAGCTTTACTTTTTCTTTAAATCTCAAATCATTTGAAATAAAGTGGATTATTTATCTAAAATCTAAAAATAATCTAGTCATGGGGTGCTTGTAGCACAAACAATCTTAAAACAACAATCTTTATATGATGTCCAATGACCAACCATCAATCTCATGTTAAAATATCTCAAAATTCATACTTGGTAATGTAAACACTCATAAGTCATCTTAAAATATGGAAATTACTGCATAAGGCACAAAAATATGAATAAAGTCATATAATTCAAATTCTAAATCATGCAAAATCTCATAATCTTGCAAATAATGATAATGGGTATAAACCCTAACATGAAATACATGGAAAATCATATAAATTACAGTAAATTTGTAGTAAAGGTAACGTTTTGGGCACAAGGATGAAAGATTCATCCTTGTTCAAACCCCACATACCTTAATAAATGATCTTTGATGAGAAACTCGAATCTTGGATTCCTATTGATGTTTTAGAGATGGCTCTTTAGTGTTCTTGTATTGGAAATCCTTAAATTTGGACTATCTTAGAGAATTAATGTAGAAATTCTAAGTTTCTTTGAGAGGAAGTATGATAAAGTAGGGTTTTTCTTTGAGGAGAAAAATGAATAAAGCATAAAGTGCTTTAAAATTTGATAAATCTTCTATTTTTTTGATAGATTGGGGGTTGGGTAATTTACCAAAATGCCCCCTTTAACTTTTAACTGAAACTGGAAAATGTACATTTTCCCTATCTGGGTGGCCACTGCGATGTACCACAATTGCGGTAGCTCACTAGCAAAAGGACGAGTGGGAATTGGGTTCCCTCCGTGATGCGCCACCATCGCGGAGCCCCTAAGTTTGCCATTTTGACCATTGGTGCGACACGCCAGTATCGCAGAGTGACACTGGAAATTGTCAAACGGGAAATTAGGCTTCTCCGCGATGTGTTAAAATGCAGATTCTCACTATAAATTGACAATTGTGATTTTATGCTTTCTCTGTGACTCGCTAAGGACCCAAATCATGGGGTTTTACGACTGGAACTTAAAATAGTCATAACTTCTTACCCGGTTATCGGATTTAGGCAAATCTTATATCGTTTGAAAGATAATTCAATTTCCTATGCCCTGGAAAGTTCAAATCTAAAGAATTTCACACAAAATAAACATCAATCATTCTACAAAGTACTCCTTGTCATTTTCGAGATGAGTTTAGGCTAGGAAAACTTATGGGGTATTTCAATATCTCCCCCTTGGGAACATTCTTCCACGAATATGGATAGTTATGCTGAAATTTCTAAGGAATCTGAGAATATATGATAGCATACACAACTGAAGTGAACTGAGCCACTAAATCTAAATCATTCTAAGCTTCTGAGTAATTCTGTGAGTGCATGAACTTACATGAGGACAACTATATAGTTGAATGTATTATTAGAAATGAACTGGATTAAAGAAGAGTAGTACCTTAGGATAGATCTGAGTTTGCGGAGAAGAGGTGAGGGTACAGGGCTTGCATGTCTTCTTTTGTTTCCCAAGTAACACCCTCAATCGACTGATTCTGCCAAAGAACTTTGACCAAGGGAATTTTTTTGTTCCTTAGTCTACAGATCTGATGATATAGAATCTTAACTGGAATCTCTTTGTATGAACAGTTGTTCTGAACATCTGAGATTTCTATAGGAACTACAACAGTAGAGTCACCGATACTCTTCTTAAGCTTAGAGACATGGAATACAAGATGAATGACTGACAAGTCTGGGGGCAGGTCAAGCTTATAAGCTACTTTCCCAACACGACTCAAAATTCTATAAGGGCCAACATACCGGGAACTAAGCTTTTCCTTCTTGCCAAATCTCTTAAACCCTTTCATGGGTGAAATCTTCAAATACAAAAAATCACCAACTTTAAATTCGAGGTCCCTTCTTCTCACATCTGCATTAGATTTCTGACGACTCTGGGCTATTTTCAATCTATCTCTAATCAGCTTAACTTTCTCTGTGGCCTCAAACACTGCATCAGGCCTAAGAAAAGCAGCCTCACCCACTTCAAACCAACTTATGGGTGATCTATATATCCTCCCATAAAGAGAATCAAACGAAGCCATATGAATGCTAGCATGATAAATGTTATTAAAAGAAGACTCAATAAAGGGAAAATACTCATCCCAACTACCCTTGAAATCAAGATCACATGCCCTCAACACATCTTCTAGAGTTTGGATGGTCATATCTGCCTAACCATCTATCTGAGGGTGGAAATCTAAACTAAGATGGACTTGGGTACCAAGACCCTTCAGAAAAGCTTTCCAAAACTGGAAAGTAAACTGAGTACCCCAATCTGAGATAATAGACAAGGGGACTCCATGCAATCTGACAAACTCTCGGACATATAACTTAGCATAATCCTCAGCTATATAAGGTATGTGAACTGGCAAGAAATGTGCTGACTTAGTCAATCTATCTATAATAACCCAAATCGAATCATGGTGACGACGCGAATGGGTTAAACCAGTAATAAAATCTCTATTCACCTCTTCCCACTTCTAAGTGGGGATACCAAACTCTTGTAACGTACCACCAGGTCTTTGGTGTTCTACCTTAACCTGTTGATAAGTTGCAAACTAGGCTACAAACTATTCTATATCTTTTTTCATGCCACTCCACCAATAGATTTTCGATAAGTCACGATACATCTTGGTAGCACCCTGATGAATAAAATACCATGCACCATGCGCTTCTTCCATAATCTATTGCCCTAAATCATCAACGCATGGAACACATAATCTACTTTGGTGACTCAATACACCATCTCTCCCTTGAGAGAAAACCTCTACTTTTTGGTCTTTAACTGACTCTTTCAGTTTAACCAAACTAGAATCCATATCTTGCTTCTCCTTTACTTCCGAAACTATGGAAGATTTGGAACTACTCTGAACCCAAACATTACCCTCAACTGAATCAACCAACCTAATACCCAATCTAGACAAATGATGATCTTCTCAAGCTAACTATTTCTTATCATTCTCAACATGAGCAACATGCCCATAGACAACCTACTAAGGGTGTATGCCACTACATTGGCCTTGCCCGAATGATACAACACAATCATATCGTAGACCTTTAACAACTCCAACCACCTTTTCTGACAGAGATTCAACTCTTATACGTAAACACATACTGCAAGCTTTTGTGGTCTATGAATTCATCAACATGAACGCCATATAGATAATTTCTCCAGATCTTCAAAGCAAATACCACAATAGCTAATTCCAGATCATGAGTTAGGTAATTCTTTTCTTGAGGATTCAACAGTCTAGAGGCATAGGCTATGACCTTACCTCTCTGCATCAACACACAACCCAAACTAGCTTTAGAGGAATCATAATAAACAACAAAGCTGTCTGTACCATCAGGTAATGCTAGAATTGGGAAAACATGAGTCGAGTCTTCAACTCCTTAAAACTCTTCTCGCAGGAATCTCACCATTGGAACTTAACTTTATTTTGGGTCAATCTAGACATAGGGGATGCAATAGATGAGAAACCTTCAACAAAATGGTGATAATAAGAATCTTGACCCAAGAAACTCCTAAACCTACATTATGAGACAATGTAGCACATAGACATATATGTGGATCAGTACTTTGATGATGTACTGAGTATATGGGGGTGTATGCAATAAGTAAATAATATAATCATCATTTATAAAAATTATGCATGCTAAATGTAAATGACTCACATAAGCTTGAGTAATCTAAAATCTGGAAGTAAAGCATGAATAATAAAACATGTAATCTAAATCTTGTGAGTCATCACACTTAGTTCTAAAATCTGTAGTTCTGCTCTATTTCTCAAATCACATAGGCTAACTGAAGTTTGAAATCTTATTATGTGTATCTATAGGCTTCAAATCAAACAATATTGTTTAATAGTAGGGGACATCTTTTGGGAGGTTCTTCTAACCGACATGTACACCAAGTGAGCATCCATGGTGTCCCACGACTAGCCCCTATGAGGTTAGGGCTATTATACCCTTTCCATTGGAATAGAACAATCTAATTTGTGTGATCACAATCTGAGTCATCCATGTAGAAGTGTGAATAATTCGATAATTTATACCTACAGTGGCACGTAGTTTTGGGGTATGAAATTGTAGTAACTTACCCATCTTAGTGCTAAATACTACTCCCAATCTCATGCTCAAAATCTTAAGAAATCCACTTTAGAACTTATAAAAAGGTTTACAGAAAACCAACTAAGCTTTGCTTTTTCATTAAATCTCAAATCTTCTGAAATAAAGTAGATTCTTTATCTAAAATCTGAAAATAATCTAGTCATGGGGTGCTTATAGCACAAACAATCTTAAATCTACAATCTTTAAATGAGGTCCAATGACCCAAGTATCAATCTCATGTTAAAACATCTCAAAATTCAGACTTGGTAATGTAACATTCATAAATCATCTTAAAATCTGAAAATTACTGCCCAAGGCATAGAAATATGAATAAAGTCATGTAATTGAACTTCTAAATCGTGGGAAATCTCTTAATCTTTCAAATAATGACAATGGGTATAAACCCTTACTTGAAATACATGGGAAATCATATAAATTGTAGTGAATTTATAATAAAAGTAAAATTTTGGGCACAAGGATGAAAGATTTATCCTTGTTCAAACCCCACATACCTTAATTGTTGATCTTTGATGAGAAACTCGAATCTTGGATTCCTATTGGTATTTTGGAGATGGCTCTTTAGTGTTCTTGTATTGGGAATCCTTAAATTTGGACTATCCTGGAGAATTAATGGAAAAATTCTAAGTTTCATGGAGAGGAAGTATGATGAACTAGGGTTTTCCTTTGAGGAGAAAGATGAATAAAGCATAAAGTGCTTTGAAATTTGATAAATCTTCTATTTTTGGATGGATTGGGGGTTGGATAATTTACCAAAATGTCCCCTTTAACTTTTAAATGAAACTAGAGAATGTATATTTTTCCCGATCTAGGTGGCCACCACGACACGCTACAATCGCGGTGGCTCACTAACAAAAGTACAAGTGGGAATTGGGTTCCCTCCATGACGCGCCACCATCGCGGAGCCCCTATGTTTTCCATTTCGACCTCAGGCGTGACACGCCAGTATTGTGGAGTGACACTGGAAATTGCCAAATGGGAAATTGGGCCTCTCCGCGATGCGCCAAAATTGCAGAGTCTCACTGGAATTGACAATTATGATTTTACGTTTCCTCTACGACGCGCTAAGAACCCAAATCACGGTGTTTTATGACTAGAACATAAAATAGTCATAACTTCTTACCTAGTTATCGAATTTAGGCGAATCTTATACCGTTGGAAAGATAATTCAATTTCCTAAACCATGAAAAGTCCAAATATAAAGAATTTCACACGAAATAAATATCACCCATTCTACAAGGTACTCCTTATTATTTTTGGGGTGAGTTTAGGCTAGGAAAAATCATGGGGTATTACAAAAGGATAAGATAGGTCGAAGATCATTGTGTCTAATATTTCAATAAAACCACAACGACTTCACTCAATGTATCTTTCGAGCACCCAAAAAGTTTGCATTTCGTAATCATCCAAAATATTAATCAAGCATCCCTATTTTTAGGATGATGCTCTTGACATGATTTACACTACTATTACTTTTATTTCTAAGAATGCAAAAGGTAGTAAACCATAGGCTTAATTGTCCACCATTACCTTGTCCCTCTATAACCCTCTTTCAAGGATGTTATGGGTTACCTCATGCTCACCTTCATCCCTCTATTAAGGATGATTAACGGTTTCTAGAGTTTGCTGTTTTCACCTATCAAACCTTTTTAGAGATTTGGGGTTTTCACCTATAAATTCTAACTCATAAATTCAAGAAATGATTGAATCCATACTCAACAACTAACAATCATGCAAACAAAACAACACCCGCACACTATTACACTTTAGTTCAACATAATTCCATGACGAATTTACTAATCTACCCATGAAGAAAGTAAAGAAAGATATACCATCTGGATTATCCAAAGCATTCATTCTTCACAAAATACAAAAAAAATCAAGCCTCTATAATTAGTTAAACATTTGCCCATTTAGGGTTTCTTGCTTCCAATTCAAAATTGTCAATGAGGTAAGCAACACCCAAATAAGAAAAGGTTTTTGCCTATATGAGGTTTGGGATTTTTCTATGCAATTTTACAAAATTACCCTGGGTCATATTCTCATTGAACAACATTCGTGAAGGTTCAACTGCGACCGCAGCTACACGACCATGATTTTTCCCCACGATCGCATTATACTGACTATCTTGAATGACAAAAATGCAGCCTAAGGACAGCTGTCGCAGTAACTGAGGTTGAACTGGTCCAGGTCTCCAGCTACACTCTTTTGGTTCCATTTGATCTATTTCTAGCTCCAATCCATATTTTTTCTCCTTCTCAATTATATACCCGCAAAATATGGATATTAGTGCATTTAAATCATGATGATGCCTCATTTTCTTATACAAAATATTAGAGGTTCCAAATGAACCCAAATTGAGTGGACCTGCCTAACCCGCCCAATAGTTAATGGGTTGGGGTCAAAATAATTTACTATTGGGTAAAATGTCAACACATTAAGTCTCAACCCATTTGTAAATTGGGTTCAAATGAATCAAATTTAATCTCAACTTCAACCCATTTAATAAAAAAATAATTTTTTAAAAATTACCCTCCACGCTCTTGAAGTGACCCAATTCACCTCACCCCAACCCTACTACACCCCCAGCTTACCCCACGTCTACTCCTACTCTATTAAATATATTATTTTTATTTCTTAAAAGATTTTTATAAAAAATTTTCCCCTACCCCACCTCATCCCTATCCCCTTCCCTACCCTGGAACCTCTCTCTCACCTCCACCCAAAAATTTTTAAAAAAAATTTCTAACCTCATGAACAAAATCCTACCATCCCCCCTTCACCGCATTCCCTATCCCTCCCTAAAAAGATAATATTTTAAGAAATATTTTTTAAACGTGAATGAATAATTTTTTTATTAAAAAAATCTTACCCCAACTGCCATCTCCCCCTACCCCCTACACCCCCTATACAACAATACCCTATCTCCCAAATATATTTTTTTTTGAAAAAGTTTACTTTTTTTACTTTTTAGAAAAAAAACTTTCACCTCAACCCCCATCTCTTCCCTATCCCCCACCCCCACACCCCCACACCGCTCTCAACTTTTTTTTAAAAAAAAAATTATTTATTTATTTTAAAAAAAACAATTTAAAAATTCTTACCCCACCCCCATGGCATACCCCTTCCCTAAAAAGTTATTTTTTTAAAAAAATTGATTTCTTTTTTTAAAAAAATTCTTACCCCACCCAACTTTCCATTCCCATTCATATTTATTTTCTTAAGTTGGGTTTATAAGGAGTAAATATTAATATTTTAGTATTTTTAGACTAAGCAGGTCAAATTGGGCGGGTCAAGACCCAACTCAATTTTTACCCATTTCAACCCAACCCATTTAAACCCAAAGTGAATTTTGGTGGGTCATGACCCGATATCCAATTCAACCCATTTAATATTTTCAATCCCAACCCAACCCATCTATTCGACACCCCTACAAAACCTAGTAGTGTGCATACATGTTTGGTGCAAATGAATGTTACAATAACCACTCATCAACACCCCAACTTAAAACCTTGTTTGTCCTTAAGCAACACCACTCTTTTCTAGGAGACAACTTCACATGTATGCCCACACTCTATTACCCTATGATCATGTTGACTCCAACTTGATTATTACCATAAAAAGTTCTTTACACATGGGCAAAATGATTTTTAACAATGCCCCTCAACATAAAAAAAGATAATGGAGGACGCAATAGACGTTAAGGAGCAACCATGTGACAATTCCTACTCACTCTAGAAATGACTCACTCGTTGAACTCAACCATAATATTCTTCCTTTTTTCTCATTGTGTGGATGATGAAAACATCACCCACCTCAACTTGTTCATATGTCTCCTCACAAGAAAGAAAATTTCGCACACCTGGTTACCAACACTGCAACAAGGAGTTTAAGTGCAAACACTCTCTCTCTCAAGAAATTCTCAATGTTAACAAGTACCATGCCATAGGCTTACCCCTATTTTCAATTGCCACTGTAATGACCACACTTGGTTGGGAATCACAAAGGACTTTTTTGATCTTATAATGTTGGTTTTGGGTAGGGCAGGATATTAACTTAGGACAATAAGGCTAAACCCTCCTTGAACTTTTACCTCACATTCTTTTCACTTTTTTCTATTGGCTCACTTTTTCCCCTTACTATTTTGCCTATTATGCGTTTTCTTATTTTTTCCACTTTTCTCTTTCCCTCTTTTTTTTTTTTGCAAAAATCATGCCTTTCTTTCCTTTGTTGGATATTTTTTTTCGTCTTATCATTATGCTTTATTAGCTTAATCTTGTAGGCACTTTCTTATGATTTCATGGACCAACTATACTCTATTCAATTTCCACCACCCCCAACTTAGGCTTTAAGCCTAAAATTATATTCTAATGTTCAAGGAGGGTAGGGTTCAAAAAAAGAAAAATAGAAGGGTCAATGCTTGTAATGTTTGCCAAAGAAAAGTTCAAAGTCTCAAAGAGGGTGGCTAGGGGTAACTCCAATGTATTGGTAGGATTTCTAGGCTAAAGTTAGCTTCCAAAGTCACAAGATGGCCTATGATCATTTTACCAACCAAGCACAATCAAAATTTAGCCTTCAAAGACTAATGGGGCAAGTTCTAGATGGTATAAGTACACATGAGTTGTAGACAAGTAAGCTCACACACATGGCACGTGAAGCTCGTCAAGGGTGTTCAATTATTCCACCTACTCGAGACAAAAATGGAGTACCAACTATTTTTTGAATTCAATTTTTGGAGTCATAAAATGAGGCAAAGTTTTGTTACAAGGTTGCTCATGTCCATGCCCTCGAATTTTGAACAAAATTTTTTGATGAAGGGTATTTGCTTTGCATCCGCACCATGCATAATTTTCTAATCATGGAAACAACACAAGCTATTATCTCACAGTGTGGAACTAACACAGTCAAACCACCCACATGGATACTCAGACTTCACCAATGGGTATGAATATGATCCCAAATCATCAATACAACAAGTACTCAGACTTTTCTTACATTGACCATAATGGGACGGGTACTCGGACTTCCTATGCATCCATGATTAAAAACCCAATTATGACACTTTCCCCTTAAGAATGTCGTCACTCAGTCTATCATAGGGAAAATCTCATCCAATAGAAATAAAATAAAGCAAAAATCTATTAACAAAGTGACTAATCCATGCAAGTCTGGGCACCATCATAGTACCAAAATATTATAGACCAAATTAAAATAAGAATCATCTAAGAGAGCAACAAAGTATGCATAAATATAAAAAAAATATAGACCAAAATCAAATAAATAAGGAGACAACCCCAACTGAAAAGGTAGTAGTGTCCCCACTACAAAAATAATCAAGGACAAAATAGATAAGGGTGATCCCTGAAACCACATCAAGGGTTGTTATAACTCTCTAACTCTACATCATCATCATTCTCCTTAATATTGGACCACTCAGTTGGGAATCATTATCACTTTCCACCCAAGAGGAAGGAAGTCGATCACGGGGTCTTAGGACCTTCCATAGGAACTTCACCCCTTTCTACATTTTGATAAAAATTCCATCTCTCTTCTTATCTCTTGTTATTATCTTTTCATGTGTACTTCGAAGGTCTCGGTGTGATTTTGCCAAAGAGGAGTAGGCTTTTTCAAGCCTAGCAATGATAGTTTCTTTTTTCATTTGATCCTCTCTATACTTATCGTAATTGGGACTTGACACATTGGAATGGTGAGTGGTGGATTACCCTACTTATGCAAAAAAGACACAAGATCCCTAATGGTTGTTTGTAATACCCCATATTTTTCCAAGCTTAAATTCGTCCTTAGAATGTTAAAGGATAGCTTCCAAATTGAATATCATTTATTTCGTGTGGAATTATTATTATTTAGACTTTCCATAGTGTGGGAAATTGAATAAGCTTTTCAAAAATACTAAATTCGCCTAATTCTGACACTCGGTGAAAGAGTTAATATGTTTTTAAGTTAACAGTGTGCCACCTGGGCAGTCACCGCGTCGCGGAGATGGTTAAATTCAAAATTTTCATTTTTCAGTGGACCACAGCAATATTGGTGCATCACAGAGAGGTCCATTTTCCCATTTGTCAATTTCCAGTGGTGTAACTCTATAGTGGCGCATCGCGCTGAAGGCCAAAATGGCATTCCTAAAGGGCACCACAATGGTGGCACGTCGCGTTTAGGTTCTAGGTCCCAACTGTCAAAATCCAGTGGGACAACGTGATAACTCCGCATTGTGGGGGCCCCCAATTTTTCAATTTTAAAATTCCAGTGAGCCACTGTGATAGTGGCGCGGCCCATAAAATTGGGATCCAGTTACATTTTTTTAGCTTCGTTTAGGAGTTTAAAGAGGGTATTTTAGACTTTTTCCAATCTCCCAATGCGTCCAAACATAAGATTTAAAATAATTCTAAGCACTTTATGCTCATTATTAACCATTCTCTTCAAAAGCAAAACCCTAGAAACCAAAATCTCCTTCTCCAAGAAACCCAATTCTTCCATTAATTCTCCATGGAAATTAAAGATTAAGGATTCCCAATACAAGAACTCAAAGAACTCATCTTCTAAAGCATCATAGGAATCAAAGATTCAATATTTTCATCTAAGATCATCGATTAAGGTATGTGGTTTTTTTCAACAAGGATCTCCTTTCATCCTAGAGCCCAAAATTAGTTTTCAATCACAAATTTACATGATTTTCAATGAGATTACATGAGTTTTGAATTAGGGTTCATACCCATTATTGCTATTTGAAAAGTTTTGAGATTTTTGATATTTTAAAGATGAATTGCATGTGTATTTTCATATTTCCATGCCCATTGCAGTAAATTACAGATTTTGAGATGAATTATCATTGTTTTCATTATCAAACACGATTATTATGATGTTTTGACATGAGTTTGATATATGGGGTTATTACCCTAAGATTGAATATTGTTATTTTGAGAAAGATAATGCTTTAACCATCTTATGAGATGATTATATCAGATTTATAATAATGTTTTGATCTTTTGATCCTCAAATGAGTTTTGGATGACACTTTACAGATTTAGTGCAAATTAAAGAGAGCAAAATAGCTTTATTTACAGATTTATTCAGATAAATGCATAACTGGTTTCATAATAAACCCTTATTCAAGTTTTAAAGTGGATTTCCATGAGATGAGCATAGCAAATTAAAGGGAGTAGTATTTAGCACCGAGTTGGGTATGATTCCAAGGTCTCATGCCCCATAACTATGTACCACCATAGGATTAAGATTAAGTATCTATAGTGGGAAGAGTTGTGATCACTTAAGCTAAGGTTATACTCCCTGGCAAGAGTATGACACCTCTCCCTAATGTGAGGTTTCTTTCTTAGGAGGTCAAGACGTTGGACTCCATGTAGCTCATCTGTTTTATGTCAGTTAAGAGAACCTCCCTTACAGATAATCTTTTGAAAAAGTATTAACCTAACAGTAAAGATTTTTAGAATTTTTCTAAAGGTATTTTCCCTACCGTTAAGAGTATATTCCCTAAATATTTAAAAGAATTCCCTTGTAGAACCTTTTTTTAAAAATGTTCCCTGCTAGTAAAATTAAATAAAAGTTTTGAGTATTTCCCTACTAGTAAATAAAAGCTTTTAGAAAACTAGATGTAAAGGTTTACGAATTTATTCAGACTATGCTTTACAAAAAGACTTTAGCTATAATTTTCAGCTTTCAGATCTTAGATTTAAGAGTGAGTCCTTTTTATACTTAGACAATATGATTTAATGAGAGAATACAAGAATTTTTTTTAGAACTAAGTGTTATAACTCACAATATTTATACAATATGTTTTATCATTCATGATTTATGATTTTCAGCTTTCAGATATTCCAGCTCATGTGAGTCATTTACATTTAGCAAGCATTGTTTTATAAATGATGATGATGAGATGATGTTTTACTTATGAATTTCACCCCCATATACTCAGTACATTCTCAAAGTACTTATCCATATATATGTCTATGTGCTACATCGTCTCATAATGTAGGTACGAGTTATAGCACGCATACCATATTTAGACAGCTTGTAGATTCCAACAAATAGATGATGAGTCCTGCTACTTTGGGGACTTTCGTTAGATGTTATTTATTTACTTTACTTCCTTACTCTCATATATTGATTATTGATAGTTGGGGTCACGTCCTAACTATCTATAGTCATTATAGTAGAGGCTTCACAGATGTCAGTTGGAGTCAGTTATGTATTTTCAGTTTCTCTTTCAGACCTTATCAGACTGTAAAAATTGTATTAGTATTGTATTTTTACAAATTCTACCATTATTATGTTTCCGCACTATAAACTCAATCATTTTATACATATTATTTAGTTGCTTATGAGTTATGCCAGTAGAAGGGTGAGGTTAGGATCACTTGTGGTCCTAAGCACCATGTGACGTCTCGACACAAATTTTTAGGGCGTTACACTGTTATATTAACTCTAATCTCCTCAAGTGGTCCGGTAGTTGTTGGATTATCAGACTTAGTCTCAATACATGCCGACTTTTCCACATCGATCTTTCTCTTCTTGACTTTACTAGGTGCACCCTCTCCTTAATTCCTCAAGGGGTAAATTAGAGCACCAGGATGCACCTATGTATCCCTAACGTACTTCTCAACCCCCACTCTCCTGTAAATCTCAGTAATGGTTATTGAAATGATCCATTTCATTGACCACGATCTGACGAACATCCAAAAGGATGCTGTCTAGAATGAAAGTAACCATATGATCCTTTAGATTTAGTTCTACTGTCATGTGGGTACATGGCAAGACTCGGCTGCAAATAATGTTCAACCATATCCTAACATTAGAAGTGAAGTCATTCATGAAGATGTTGCATTTAGTCTTGGCCTAAGAGACTTCTTTCTGAGACATAGCCATTGTGCTAACCAACTCCCTAGTTTACACCCTTTAGCTTTGAACTCACCCTTATCTGCATGTTAGAGCCCATAAACATCATTGATTTTCTCCACCCCAACTCTAACCAATTTTCCCCAAATCTTAATAGTTATATTAAATGGATCCTAGAAAGACACTACACTGATATTGGAATAAAATTCAAGAACCCATTGTTCATTTGTAATGCATGGATTCGGTGAAAAACACCGCCACCCTGTGGCTTCAAGTTTGTCTTAAAATGCCGGTAGTTTCTACGAAACATTCTCTAAGAAAATTTATCTTTTTGAGAGCAGCTTTGTCCTTTGAAGATCACTGTATTAGTGAGTGTGGCACTTGGGTATGATGAATCTGATGTGATCATACTTGTCCATGGGTTAGTCCGAAAAGCACTAGGAACACATTATAATATTCAATGATATTTTTAACATGTAACTGTACCAGATTATTCACTAAAGCTTATTGGGATGGGTGCTTAGTGGTGCTTGGCTAAAAATTAGAAGTGCAGGATTTTTGGCATGGTAGGAAACATGCCTAGTTACCATGATCGCTAGCTATGACCGCATTCGCATTGTCGTAATTACAAACCATAGCTGCGGTCAATATAACTGATGCTAGTTTCCTGCCAGCTCCTCATGTTAAACTTTCTTCTAACTTTTTAGGATACTAGAATGCTTTACAATATAGATTCACATGAAGAACAATTGAACAATGCTAACAAGTGCTTGAATGTGCCCTATAACATGCAAATATCATTATTGAAAGTTTATTTGGGCAATGTGTCAAACACTTGGTGTGCACACCATATTTGTCTTCTTTTTTCACACATTTGTGGGTACTCAAGATTTCCCCCTGGTGTACACACCTTATTCATGCAGCCAATAACACACCAATACCAAGTAGGACAACATGGACAATATAACAATCAAAAAGGTTAAGCCCTCTCTTAATCATGCATTCTAGGGCCTATTTTAAAGATGATCGAAGTATAGATTCATGAAACCTACCAGAATTGTAATGCATGAGGGATGTAAGGATGTTGTTGGAAAGCTCACATACTTGGCAAGAATCTAGCCTAATTACAGAGTAAAAATTGAGAGGGAGTGTGATGAAAATAAGGGAAAATTAGAGATTGAGTGGCTGAAGTGACCACGACCGTGGTCAGGTGGCTGCGATCATTCTTGGGGACCACGATCGCGACAACTGAGTGTAGTTATGCTCCCCTGTTTTCCCCTGTTAATATCTTTATTCAATTTTTACAAATTTTCCCCTTTTTAGTTCTTAATGTAAAATTGCAGACTTCCCCCTTTCCAAGCTCATCTAATGCACTCCATTGTGGCACAAATACATGAGTTATTCATACTCAAAAGCTAACATCTATACTACAAAAACAAAACAAAAAGGATACGAGTCACATTCGTGGCATTTTTGGGCTGCCTCACACCTAGCGCCTTAGTTAACATCGTTGGATGATATCTTTCTTCATCCATCTTCAAGATGGGTCCTCAAGCCCCTCCTCATTCACCTTTTCACCCTCAACATCCACCCTAAAGAGAACTTGAAGTTCTGAAATTTGTTTTTTTGTCTTGCAAATTTTAAAAGATACCTCATCCTTTTGTACCCTAAACTTTATTTACCCCATCTCCAAATCGACAATTGATCTTCCGATGGCCAAGAAAGGGCGGCCAAGGATGATAGGTACCTCTTGGTCCATTTCATAATCCAATACCATAAAATCCACTAAAAGTATAAACTTGTCCACATTAACAAAGACATCAAATAAAATTCCCATCGGACTTTTGATATACCAGTCCTCCATTAAGAGTCGCATAGAGGTCGATGTAGGGGCATCCAATCCAAGATTCTTACAGATGAAAAAAGGCATTAAGTTTATTCTAGCACCAAGGTAACATAGAACTTTTGCAAACTCATGTGTCCGTATTGTGCAAGGAATAGTGAACGTTCTTGGGTCGTCTTTATTTTCCATAACCTTACTATCCATGATAGAAATACACCCATGACTGACCTCAATGGTGTCACCTTCGACAAGCTTCTTGTTTGACATCAACTTTTTCATTAACTTAGCATATCCCGGGATCTCTTGGATTGCCTCGATCAATGGGATGCTTATCGATAGATTGCTATGTTTTTCCATGAACTTACTCAATTTGTCACCTTCCTTTTTTAAGCAATCATTGAGGGAATGAAGAAAGAACTTGGATTGTGGGTCTTTCTCCACTTTTTGGTTTCTTAACCTTAACCACTTCTTCATCACTTTCATCAGTCTCTTTCTCATTAATTTCTTCTTGACTTTTAGGTAAAACCTCCTTTTCTTTAGCTTTGGGTGTTTTCTCACTCAATTCTCCTTTAGAGGGCTCATAAAGTGTATTTCAACTCATTTTCACAATTTCTAGAACTTGAGCATCATTCTTTTGATTAGCAATCGTGTCACAAGGGAGTCCACCTCTAGGCCTAGCATTTAGTTGGGTGGAGATTTGTCTAATTTGGGTTTCTAATTGTATGATAGAGGTGAAGTTAGACACAATGGTTAAAGATAATTGAGATAATTCACCTTTCAACTCACGGACAATTTTATCCGTACCTTCCACTCTATTCAATATTCTTTTTAACACATCCTTGGTCTTAAATTTTTTGGGATCGATGGCACTTGACTCCTTGGTCTTAGATGGATCATGAGGGGGAACATAACAGTCATAATCATGCTCTCTATCCCTCCAATCTCTATCTACTCGTAGTCCATCCAACCTTGATTACTATCTTTCCTTTGATAGGTAGAGAGGGAACCCCATGAGTAGTTAGACAAATACCGAATTTCCTCATCCAACTTCTTTGCTTCTTCATCATCTTCATAAGATTTTGATGCTATGATGTTTACCACTTTCACGGCTGCACCCATAATATACTTTGTCAAGAGTTCAAGTTGGGGCTTCATTTTCACCATGGTCTCCTACTTCTCTTTATTCTATTTTTTTGTTCATTATCCACCATTGAAGTAGTTAAAGGAATCTAGGGAACTTTGGTATCCTGGGTATGCCAACCTCGATTTTTCTTTGACAATTCTCCTATTAATAGAAAGGCTACATGGCGGTGTATCTTCAATATGGATCCACCCGCCGCATTATCCAACACTATTTTATTTAATGGATCAGGGGTATGGTAGAATATCTCGGGAAACATCTTCTCTGGTACTTCATGATCTGTTCATTGGGCCAATTTTCCATTATACCATTCCCATGCTTCAAATAATGTCTCTCCATTTATTTGCCAGAAATTCATAATCTCATCCCACTTTTGAAGCATTTTAGATGGTGGGAAGTATCTATTAAGAAAAAACATAGTAAGCTCATCCCAATATGTAATTGAGCTGGGTGGAAGCTTTTATTTCCTTAGTTCACCCATTTTATTTTCAATTATTTTTCTTGCACACTTCATGTTTTTCTTTCCTTTGTTGGATCTTTTATTTTTCTTATTCATTTGTTCTCAATGCTTAAGCTCTTAGGCACTCACTTACAACTTTGTGGTCTAAAGTTACCTCTTCTAATAATCACCACCCCCAACTTAGGCTTTTAGCCTCAAGTTATATTTTTAAGTTCAAGGAGGGTAGGATTAAAAAGAGCGATAAAAATTGAATGAATCACGACATGTAATGTGATTGGTAAAGAAAGGTCCATAGGCTCAAAGTGGGAGACTAAGGATAATATCTATGCAAGGGTAGGATTTAGGCCAAAATGGACTTCCAATATCACAAAGGCAGCCTAGGATCATCTCACCAACCAAGTACAATAAAAATTAGCCTTGAGAGACTAATGGGGTAAATTTTAGATGGTAAAAGTATGCATGAAATTTGGACAAATAGGCTCACCTTACAAGGCATGAAAATTCGCTAATGAGGTTCAATTGCCCCTCACATTAGAGACCAAAATGGTGTATCTACCAATTTTCACAAGCCAATACTTTGGAGTCACAAAAAGAGAAAAAGTATTGATACAAGGTCTCTCATATACATATCATTGATTTTTGAAAATTTTTTGATGGGGGAGGGGGGATGTTTGCTTTGCATTTGAACTATGTACAATTTCCTAAACATGGCACCAATATAAGCCTTCATCTCATATTTTGGATTTTGTACGGGCACACCATATGGCTACTCAGACTTTGCCATAGGTATAAATGTCATCCCAAATCAAAAAGGCCAAAGGTACTCAGACTTTCCATGCATTTGTGACCTTGATTCTACGGGTACTTAGACTTCACCTACATCCAAAGCTCAATACCCATTCATAACACTGTTCCCTTTAGAATGTCGTCACCTATTCTATCATAGGGAAAAGTTCATTTGATATTTCCATAAGTAAAATAAAGATAAAGTAAAAAAATCAAAAAACAAAAACAAATAACTAAACCATGAAATATGGACACCATCAGAGTGCCCAACTAATGCAACCCAGAAACAAAAAAAATAAAAATCATCAAAAATGTCATCAAAACATCATCAAAATACCCAGAAATATCTAAATAATATGAATCCAGAGACAAGTACCCCCAACTAAAAAGCTAGCAGTGTCCTCACTGCATAAATAATAGAGCACAATAAAGTGATAAGGGTGATCCCAAAGTCTGTATCAGGGGATACTCTCACTTACAAACTATACATTATCTTCATCAGCATCAACACTAAACCACACAGCAGGGGCCTTATTATCACTGCCCACTCTGGGAGAAAGTAGTCTTTCTCAGGGTTTCAGGACCTTCTATAGGCGCTTTACACACTTCCACATTTAACTAAAGAACTTATATCTCTTCTTCTCTTTTTTTATCTTCTCATGGGAGTTTTGAAGCTCCCTAGGAGACTCTTCAAATACTGATGTAATACCCGTACGTTTCCTAGCTTGAAATTTTTCCCATGAATGTTAGAAGCTTTCTTTGAAAGATGAATCCACTTTTATAGATGTTTTATTTTCAATATTTTCACTTTTTATCATTTGGGAAATTACATAAGTTTTCCATCAATACCAAATTTTTCCAAATCCAACACTCGAACGAAAAGTTAGAGCCTTTTTAGTGAGACAGTGTATCACTTGAGCCATCAGCGCATCGCGGAGCCAGCTTAAATTGCAATTGTCAATTTCCAGTGTTTCTCAGTGATAGTGGCAAGTCATGCCAAACTTCTATGTCTCAAACTAGGTGGAAACGTGATAGCTCCGCGTCGCGCCACCATGCAGATTCCCAATTGTTCAGTTCTAATGACTTGGCGCAATAATGGCCCGTAGCGCCAAGGATGAAAATTGGGAAATTTTAACAAGAATTAAAATACGTGTCCTAGGGTTAAAATTATCAATTTGCCTATCCTATATAATCTCAAAAACACGCATTTGAGCCTCCATTACACCGAAATATACTCTATTCTCCCAAAATCCTCTCAAGAACACATTAGGGTTTTTCATAGAAAATTCAAGTTCAAGAATTTCCTCCATCAATTTTTATGTATATATGAACCAAGGTATGCATAGTGTTCATTCATGGACTCTTTACGTCCATGAAGCCCAGAAATCTCTTTTCCAACTTCAAGTTTATGGATTTCATTATGAGTTTCATGTTGGGTTTGTTTAGTTCATGTTGAAAATGATTAATTAAATTATAATCCATGTTGGGTGATCACTTTTATGTGGAATTGATTAGTATAGATGTATATTCATGTGAACTTATGATTAAACCCTATAATGATGAAATTAGAATTGAACCATGATGTTTAATTGTTGTACAATGGTGTTTACATATACTATGCCTACCATGTGTTTGATTGAATGCCTATATGAAGAAAAAGTTCCCAACTAGAATGATATTATGAAATCCCCATTTATGTGGAAGTTTATGCATATCACATGTTTGATGAAGGTCTTCAATATATGAATTATGAATTGTGTTGTTGGTCATGTGTTCAAGTAAGACATGCCATGTCAGTTTCTTCTCATCGAGTCCTGGGGGTACTTCTACCCAAACATTTAGCTATGTCCCAACAACCATGTCATGTTTTCACGATCTCCTCAGTCAAGCTATGATCCATAGAACTCAGTCAGTCATGTGACTCAGAAAATCTCAGTAATCTCAGTAGTTCAGTGACCTCCATGATCTCAGTATTCCCAGTAAGTCTCAGTAACTTCAGTACTCTCAGTCAATTCTCAGATCTCGATAGCATTCTGTTGATCAACAAAACTCAGTAACTTTAGTTTTAGCTCTGCTAAATGATACCATCAGTTAATCAATTCAATTCAGTTAAATCAGTCTAGTTTAGTTGATCAGTTTAGTGTCTATTCAGTTGGGAGTAGGATTCACCACCGAGTGAACCTAAGGATGGGGACTTACCTATTATTCAGTGGAGGGTGTGATCCTTAGAAGCAATCCTTGTGTTACAGAACTACATAGGCAACATAGGTTATGATGCACCCTACACATTTAGGGATATATATATATATCTCATTTAGGTTACCTACTAGGAGGTGCTGACGGAAGAGCTCCCTGTCAGCGAGGGTATACTCACAGCAGGTCTTTACCCGTGGCATGGTATTAACACCCTTCCAGCTGGGGTTTTAGGTTGAACCCCACCAGTTCAGTTTTGGGGCATGTCGGTTAGATGATTACCTCCCATATTCTAAGTCTCAGTCTTAGTCTCAGTCTCTGTAAAAGAACTCAGATAGTTCTTCTGATTGTAGGACTGTCAAATATAGTCAAATTCAGATACAATATGGACTCAGCTAGTTCCATCAGATTCAGGAATGTTAGATACAGTCACTCATGTTATCAGTTATATTAGTTCTCAGAACTCATGTTATCAGTATTCAACTTCAGGACTGTCAGATACAGTCAACAAGACCAGTTCTTCATAATCACAACTGTCAGAAGTAGTTATTCATGTATCAGTAACATATTATAAGTCCCTCAATATTCAATAATACAGTATTAGCCTTTCTCACTTATCAGCGACTCAGGGGTCAATATTAGTAGACTCAGTATTTAGTCTTATCACGATCTCAGTTACAGTTACGCAGTCATGCATGTATTCTTTCATTCATCTTAGTCAGACTGTTAGTATTATTCATGCATATGATCCATTTGCATTCATCCTACCACACTTGCATACCAGTACATTCAAAGTACTAACATATTTGTGCTATGGTTTCTTATACCATAGGTTTAGAAGCACGAGCTCCAGAGAACCAGTAGCATCCCAGTTCAACGATCAAAGTTTGTAGTAAGTTCTCATCCTTTGAAGACATGATAATTACATTACTATTTAAGTTTTTAGTTTATTTTAGTAGTTGGAGTTAGTTGGGAACATGTACCATCAACTCTTTATTCAGATAGTTTAGAGGCTTTCAGACTACAGTATGTTCAGACAATTATCTCAGTTTTTTTGGTATCGTTATACCATATTTTTCAGTTATGTACTAGTATTGAACCCAATGGCCTTTTAGTTCATGTTTCTGCATTTATGATATTATTACTATTATTCAGTGTTCAGTTTACAGATATCAGTCATGGGTTAGCTTGTGGTCCTTCAGGGTCATGGGCACCGTGTAGCATTCCGAGTACCAGATTCAGGGTATTACAAACTTAGTATCAGAGACTAAGGTTTAATAGTGTCCTAGGAAGTATGAAAAGCCATATCTAGTAGAGTCTTTTACATACATGTGTCGTGCACCACACTTATGTGCAAGAGGCTATGAGATATTTTAGGAATAGTTTCCCTTCTTTCAGTATTTATGTCGTACCAGTGAGCATAGGATCAAAGTTAAAGTCTCAGTATAATCCATTTTTCCCTTCGTTTATAGATCATACCTACCACAAGGGCTAGCAAAGGGGGAAATAGAAATGAATCAACACATCTGCCCGTCCAGCCAGATCCTCTAGATGAGCATGTCTGTCATGCAGAATTCAGTACTTCATTCACTACTCTAGACAGTTCATTCGCAACCCAGAATGAATGGCCAATTACTATTCTAGCCAACCCAGTGGAAAATTCTGTTGCATTCAGGATACGGGACTTCACCCGAATGAATCCTCCTCTATTCACCGGTTCCAAGTCTGAAGAGGATCCACAGGAGTTCCTTGATCAGGTTTAAAAAGTTACAGACATCATGGGAGTGACTTCCAGTGAGAGCATAGAGTTATCCATCTATCATCTACAAGATGTAGCCCATACATGGTATAAATAGTGGGGGTAGATATGGGTATAGATACAGAGACCATAGAGTGGGAAGATTTCTCTAAAACTTTGTTAGATAGGTTCTTTCCCATAGATCATAAGGAGGCTAAAGTGTTAGAGTTTATCAATCTCAGAAAAGGTACAATGAGCATAAAAGAATACTCCCTCAAGTTTATTCAGTTATCCACGTACGCTCCCCATGTAGTAACAGATAGCAGATCCAAAATGAGTAAGTTTATGTCAAGGGTATCAGGTAGAGTGGTTACGGAGTGCAGGCCTGCGATGTTGATTGGTGACATGGACATATCTAGGCTTATGATATATGCCCAACAGATGGAGGAGTAGAAGTTTAAGAAGAAGGAGAGAGAAAATAAGAGAGCCAGAACAGGTAGTTATAGTTTTACACAGCATGAGTCAAAAGGTGGTAACCGTTCTCAATTGTGTCAAAAATATTCAGCCCCAGTTCACTCTTCAGCTAGTGCCTCAATACCAAATTTTATAAATTACCGTAGTAATGGGGCATCAGGCTCCAAGGCTCAGAATTGTAAGAGTAGGATTCTTACTCATCCATTTTTCACAGAGTGTGGTAAGTATTAGAAGGGTGTGTGTAGAGATGGCAGTGGTGTGTGTTTTGAACGTGGTGAGTTAGGTCATAAGGTTAGAGACTTCCCCCAGTCATGTTATCAGAGTCATCTCCGCTTATCATTTCAGTCATGGCTCCCGAATCAGCAGGGTTCCAATTTTAGCACTATCAGTGGGCAACGCCCAAGCAGACTCTATTCACTTTGGTCCCAGCAGAATAAGGAAAATCCTCCTGATGCAGTCAAGGGTATATTATAGATCTCTTATTTACATGTTCATGCTTCTTCATATTCATGAGTTCCTTTTTTCTTTTGAAACCCTGCATAGCAATTAAACCATGGGGTCAGAAAGTCAAGCCTTCAGATTCTATTTATAGTTCCATTTTGTGTAGGTAATCACTAAGGGAAGATGATTCCCAACCTACTCTTATCTCATTGCAATTGTTTTTTACCACAGTAATCACTTTACCTATGCATGTTTCACACACTTTCCATAGGATCGTATGCGTGTCAAATTCCTAGCAGGACGGGTTCCAACACCCTCAGTAATATGAGCCACATTCCATGAACACAAAAATTTCATACTTAAGTCATGTAGCTCATGACTCAAGCACTTGTGTCATGTTTTACCAAATGTTCAGTACTCATGACTCATGCTCTACTCCTAGTAATCAGTCAAGCTCAGATTATGTCATGTATGCCTCCAATTTAAATCTCTTGATAAATCCATAATGTTGGTACTCTGTTCCTCAGACCTTAGTTGATTGTTCAGGTTGATGTAGTATTTATTTTAGAATCGGATCCTTGCCTATTCAAATATTTCCCTAAGTAGTTATCAGTATCTTGTCTCGGTACTTCAATATCAGTCTAAACCACTTATCAGAACCCAACGTTCAGTTCCAATAAAAATCTCAGTTATAGTTTTAGTTATAATACCAACTTTAGTTCAGTAATCAAATTAGAAACTCAGTTCAGTTCCAGACTTTCTGGACCAATGTCACAGCTATTAGTCATTGAGTTAGTAGTGTTTTAGTACCTTAGATTATAAAATGTTTCCAAACCATGATAAACGTCTAGCCTTGTATTCATAAGGTGATGCAGTTTTACTTATTCATTCTCAGTTACCTAACGTTATCCAATCAATCATTATTTCCTATGCATAATGTTTTATAGCCTTAGTCCAGTAATTCAGACTAAGTATAGACTAGTCTCTCATACACAATATTTAGCTATCAGTTATCCAGATAATCATATAAGCCAGTATGTTAATGCATTCGTGCTCAGCACCTCATAAATATTTCAGTAGTCTCAGTTGGAGTGCAAGAATCTTAGTTGCTTCATCTTAGATGATGTATTAGGACACAATTTTCATATCTCAGATAATCAATTGATTAATATACTAGGTTCCTTGCGCATCGCCTCAGTTTCCCCTTAGTAGCTCAGCCAAGACAGTATTCCTAGAGGGATCTAGTATCCCAAGGGGGAGATATGCGATGATCCCCCAAACATTTATAACATAAGCGTCCCAGTCTCTTCTTATGAAATGAATACATTTTGAAGTAGGGTATACTCATAAGTTAACCCTCAAGTTCGAATCTCAATCGTGAGCCATGTATTTAAGGGCTCGGATAAGTTCATGAAATGCAGTCTATATGCCATGTTTTAGCCTCAGTCATGTACTCAGGTCCTCGTTTATGCATACTTATAGCATAATCATGGGGTCATTAGTTCCTTTCATTCATGTAATAATTTTCTTAAACTTACTCAGTTCTATGTTCAAACTACCATTACAAAATTGGTATTCAGTTCATGCTCAAATCCCCATTAAAAACTTGGTACTAAGTACTCTTGCATATTCAATCATGCATTCATATACCAGTTTAGTTATGTAATCATGCATCAGACATGCATTCTCACTATGAGAAATTTAGTTCATCATAACATCCAGTCATGTATTCATAAGTCAATTATCCATGCATCAGATATGCATGAATTCAGTTTATCTGTCATGCATCCGACATGCATGTTCAGTATGTTATATTCAACTCTTTAATCATGTTAGTCATGAGATCATATTTTAGTTATTCATATTCAGTATGTATGTTAGTTCATCTTCTCCCCTCTCACTCATTCTCATTGAAGGACGAATGTTCTCAAGGGGGAGATATTGTAATACCCGTACTTTTCCTAGCTTGAAATTTTTCCGCAAGAATGTTAGAAGCTTTCTTTGAAAGATGAATCCACTTTTATAGATGTGGTATTTTTAATATTTTCACTTTTTTTCATGTGGGAAATTCCATAAACTTTCCATTGATACCAAATTCGCCCAAATCCGACACCCGGGCGAAGAGTTAGAGCCATTTTAGTGAGACAGTGTATCACCTGAGCCATCAGAACATCGCGGAGGCAGGTTAAATGGCAATTGTCAATTTCCTGTGTTGCTACGTGATAGTGGTGCATCACTCCAAACTTACAGGTGTCAAACAAGGTGGCAACGGGATAGCTCCGCATCGTGCCACCATGCAGATTCCCAATTATCCAGTTCTAGTGACTTGGCGCGATAGTGGTGCGTCGCGCCAAGGATGAAAATTGGGAAATTTTCACAAGAATTAAAATACATATCCTATGGTTAAAAGTATCAATTTCCCTATCCTATATAAGCTCAAAAACACGGATTTGAACCTCTAATGTACCTAAATATTCTCTATTTTCTCAAAATTCTCTCAAGAACATATTAGGTTTTTTCATAAAAGATTCAAGTTCAAGTATTTCCTCCATCAATCTTCGTGTATTTATGAACCAAGGTATGCGTAGTGTTAATTCATGGACTCTTTACATCCATGAAGCCCAAGAATCTCTTTTCCAACTTCAAGTTTATGGATTTCTTTATGAGTTTCATGTTGGGTTTGTTTTGTTCATGTTGAGAATGATTAATTGAATTCTAATCCATGTTTAGTGATCAATTTTATGTGGAATTAATTAGTATAGATGTATATTCATGTGAACTTACGATTAAACCGTATAATGATGAAATTAGAATTGAACCATGATGTTTAATTGTTGTAAAATATTATTTACATATACTATGCCTTCCATGTGTTTGATTGAATGCCTATATAAAGGAAAAGTGCGCAACTAGCATTATATTATGAAATATCCATTTATGTACAAGTTTATGCGTATCACATGTTTGATGAAGTGCTTCAATATATGAATTATGAATTGTGTTGTTGGTCATGTGTTCAAGTAAGCCATGCCATGTCAGTTTCTTCTCATCCCATGCCATATCAGTTTCTTCTCATCAAGTCCTTGGGGTACTTGTACCCAAACATTTAGCTGTGTGCCTAGAGCCATGTCATGTTTTCACGATCTCCACAGTCAAGTTATGATCCAGAGAACTTAGTCAGTCATATGACTCAAGAAATCTCAAAAATCTCAGTAATCTCACTAGTTTGGTATCCTCCATAATCTCAGTATTCCCAGTAAGTCTTAATAACTTTAGTACTCTCATTCAGTCCTCAGGTCTCAGTAGCATTCTCTCGGTCAACGAAGCTCTGTAAATTCATTTTTAGCTCCGTTATATGACACAATTAGTTAATCAGTTCAGTTAAGTTAAATCAGTTCAATTTAGAGAATCAGTTCAGTGTCTATTCAGTTGGGAGTAGGATTTAGCACCAAGTGAACCCGAGGGAGTGGGACTCACCTGTTATTCAGTGGAGGGTGTGATCCTTAGAAGCAATCTTTGTGTTCCAGAACTATGTAACCAGTGTAGGTTGAAATGTACCGTATGCATTTAGGGTTATATATATACATCTCATTTAGGTTACCTACTAGGAGGGGTTGACAGAATAGCTCCCTGTCAGAGAGGGTATAATCACAGTAGGTCATTACACATATAACGATATTGACACCCTTCCAGCTGGGGTTATAGTATGAACCCCACCAATTTAGTTCTGGGGCATTTCGGTTAGATGATTACCTCCTACAGTCTCAGTCTCAGTCTCAGTGAAAGAACTCAGATAGTTCTTTAGATTTCAGGACTTCAGATATAGTCAAATTCAGATATAGTATGGAACTTAGCTTGTTCTATCAGATTTAGGACTATCTGATACATTCACTTAAGTTATCAGTTATATCAGTTCTCAGAACTCATGTTATAAGTATTCAGCTTCAAGATTGTCAGATACAGTCAACCAGACCAGTTCTTCATAATAAGAACTTTCAGAAATAGTTATTCATGTATCAGTAACATAGTATTAATCCCTCAGTATTCAGCAATACAATAATAGTCTTTCTTACTTATCAGCGACTTAGGGGTCAATATCAGTAGACTCAGTATTCAAACCTATTACAATCTCAGTTAAAGTTATGTAGTCATGCATGTATTCTCACATTCATCATAGTCAGTCTGTTAGTATTGTTCATACATATGAACCATTTGCATTTAGCCTACCTCACTTGCATACCAGTACATTCAAATTACTAATTCATTTGTGTTATGGTGTCTTATACCATAGGTTTAGAAGCACGATCTCCAGAGAACCAGTAGCATCCCATTTCAGCGATCAGAGTTAGCAGTGAGTCCTCATCCTTCGAGGTTATGACAATCATATTACTACTTTAGTTTTTAGTTCAATTTAGTAGTTGGAATTAGTTGGGAACATGTCCCATCAACTTTTTATTTAGACAGTTTAGAGGCTTTCAGACTACAATATGTTCAAACAATTATCTTAGTTTTTTTGGTATCGTTATACAATATTTTTCAGTTATGTACTATTATTGAACCTAATGGCCTTTCAGTTTATGTTTCTGCATTTATGATATTATTACTATTATTCAGTGCTCAGCTTACAGATATTAGTCATGGGTTAGCAGTGGGACTTTGGGGTCATGGACAGCGTGTAGCATTCCGGGTACTAGATTCGGGGTATTATAGCTGAGTAGGCTCTCTCGATCCTAGCAATAATGGTTCCCTATGTCTTCTGGTTCTCTTGATACTTCTCATAATTCAAGCGAGACACATAAGAGTGGCGGGTGGTGGAGAGCTCTCTCGGCCTCTGGGCAATCTTGACATAAGCTACTTAATGACCCTAATATTAACTCCAATATCTTCAAGTTTCCCGGTAGTGTATGTCCTACAGGACTTTGTCTCCTTACACATCGACTTTCCCAAGTCGATCTTCATCTTTTTTCTCTTGCCTGGTGCACCCTCACCCCAGATTTGAGAGGTTAAATAGGGTTCCAGGGTACCCCCAAGGGTCATTCGGGTACTCCACAACCCTGGATCTCCTGCACAACTCAGTGATAAGAGAAGGGAATAAGAGTTTCATACTACCGTAGTTCCTAAACAACTTCATATCAGATATCACCAGACGATCATCATTCAAAGAAATGTTATCCAGTATGTAGGAAACCATACGGTCATGCATATCTATAACTACAGTCAGATTGATGTAATGAGAAATCTGGCTATAAATGATGTTCATCTATATAGGGGCTTCAATAGTGAAATAATTCATGGAGATGCCCCTTTTGGTTGTCTCCCATGAGACCTCCTTTACCTAGCATAACCTCTCTTCCATCTATCTTTTTGGCTCACACCCCTTTGCCTCAAAGTCTACTATGTCTGCATTTGGGAGCCTATACAAATCATTAATTTGTTCTACCCCAAATTTTACATTCCTTCCCAGATCCAAATAATTGGGTTCATAAAAGATACTATACAAAAATTAGCGTAGAACTCTTGCACCCACTTCTCATTTGCCGGGCAAGGATCCAGAGCAGAACATCTCCACCCGATGTCTATGATCCTATCATAAAATGATGAAAGATTTTTTGACACATTTTTCAAATAGATGCCCATTTCTGGAAGAAGCTTTGTCCTTGGAAGCTCATCGTAGTATTGGTTGTGGCATTCGCGAGTCATGAACCTGATTTTTTCACAATTATCCATGATGTAACCCTGAGAAACATGACAATAATAAAAACATTTATCATCAACATTTTCATGCTTAAACTAGATTATGTTGTTCCATAAAAATCATGTGATGGGTACTAGGTGGTGTTTCAACAAAAATTGGAACTGCATAAATTTTGGGCCAGGCTAAGATTCAACCTCAATTGTAGGGATCACAATAGCTTGTCTGCGATAGCGGCTGCCATGATCGCAACTAAATGACCGTGATCGCAGTACTTGACACCTGATGGTAAAGATATTCACCAGTTAAACAATCTATTTTCGGGCACAAAATGTGTTCTAAAATAGCAATTAATTGGTTAGCATATCAAACAAATCTTCTAAGTAATTAATCGTGCCCCCACAAAGTGAAAATAACTAGTTACAAACTCTTTTGGGCATTTGATTGTCAGCTTGGTAAGATCCCTATATTTTACTCAATTTTTAAATAATTTTTGGTACTCAAGACTTCACCACATGTATGCACATCATTTCTAACAGCTAATTACCACACAAGTATGATTCAATAGTCATTTAGCAATAGAAAAGATGGTTTTAGTCCCAACCTTGTTCATGAACTCCAATGCCTACTCACAATAATTAAAAATATAAATTTAAAGAACCTATTGGAAGAGGATAAATGGTGGATTAAAAGTCTCTTTTGGAATGCTTAAAATATAGCCAAGAATGGGTGCAATTTGAGAGAAAAGTTGGAGAATAAAGGTGAGGCAAATGAAATACCAATGGTCTTTTAAAACTTGTCTGACTACGATCGCTATCGAATGTCTTCAATTGTGGAAACACAGGTTATTGCAATCACGAAACAAAGCCCATGATCATGGTAACATTGAGCATTTCTGTACCTTTAGTTTTCCCCTGTTCGGTCCAACATGAAAAAATCCCACACTTTCCCTCGTTCAAACTCATTTAATAAACTTCAACGTAAAGCAAATGCATGGATTCATCAATGAAAAAATTTAAATCTACATTACTAATTTAAAAGTAAAAGGTTACGAGGCACTTTCATGGCATGATTGGCTCTTTCCCATCGAGTGCCTAATTTTATTGCCGTTTTATGACACCCCTTCAATTATCATTTATGTCTCCACTTAGAAGATTTGGATCAACATCCCATCTTGTGACCATTGTGTTTTAAGCAAAAGTCAGGCAGAAAATTTAAATATTCCAAACTGAGGCTAAACAAAGTTGAGAGGGTAGTGATGACGCCTCTATCTCCCCACTTTGACGACTTGAATCTTTTACTCAACTTCACATCAAAGTTTGAATAGTCTCATTGGGTATAGGTGAAACATCAAAAATCCACTAGTTGAACATTGGCTTTTTATCTTCTTGGTCTTCAAATGAGGGTTGTTATCTTGGCTTTTTGGAATAACAAACTCTAAAATATATGGATTTTGTACCCCATCTCCAAATTCTTCATTTTCTTAGGTAGCTCAACTTTCATCACATCCACCAAGAATAATGTCGAGAAGTGATTAGAATGAGGTCATCTTCCTAGTTCCATAGTCACATTATTCTTGAAGTTCTCACCCGGGAATGTATTAGAGCCTTCAAAAAGGATTTGCTTAGCTTCCTCTTTAGATTCTAGTACCACTTCATCAAAGCTAGCATCCTTTATTAGTTTTGGTTTGGTTGGTTGGTAAATACCTGAGGATTTTTTTACTATAAATCTCATAATCAACCATATGGCTCAATACCTTTTCTTTATAATCCTTATGTTGAAGAGTGGGCATATCTATGGCATTTGAAGGGTGGGTCTCCTCAAGCACTCCTTCTTTTCCACTCTCAACCCAAATGCCACCATGGATTATGCAGGTGATTCACATCTTCCTCAAGTGTAGTTACATGATCTGAAAGAGTTAGAAGCACTGCATCAACACCATTGTATTCGACGCATTATTCCTGCCTTGCCTCATCATGAGACCTATCAAACTCATAAGAAGAACTAGCATTTTTGTTAGCATAACTAGGGGAGGGGACATTTCAAAAATAACTCCAATATCTATCTCAACCACCACATAAAGAACAACCATAGCTCCAATAGGATCAAGATGGTGTACACACCTCTTTCTGGGGACCATATTTACAATCTTGCCAATAGTGGGGTCCACAACAATATGGACATGTATCATCAAGACAAGATTTGCAACCACCAAACTCATATTCATTCAAAGATATCATAGTAAAAAGTAAACAAAAATAAAAATCTACCTAACACGAGATAAAACAAAAGCACAAACAAATATTTACAAGTTCGAATCCAAGCAAGTAAGTTAGAATGTCAAACTAACTCAATACACCAAATTATTAACCGACAAAGATTCCATTTTTGATAATGCTCAACTCACATGTCAATTTAAGTGCAAGAATATCGTTATCAATATAATTACCCAACTATGAGTCGGGGTCGAATCCACTTGGAACAATGTGAGTGGTGATTAAATAAGTTCAAAATGGAAGTCGCTTACTAGATTTAAACCGAAGATACAAATAATTAGGGGATTTTAAACAGTTTCAAGGATGCAACTAGTATTTGGGTCTCTAAAATACTAGTTTGAGGCTATGAATAATTAGAGCGTACAATTAGGAATGGAACTTGAGGCTATGATTTTACTAGGGGAAACTAGTGTGTGGGTTCATGAAAATTGACTTCAAATTTTAGTTCAAGCATGCATTGGCTGGATTAGTGATTTTGATACTAGCCTTTCAACAAAGTACCAAACTATTAGCCACAAATTTTTTCAAATACCTCATGGGTAGGGTCAACTAATCTTCACAAAGACACAATTTAGGAATCCCTATATTCTAGGATGATGCCCCAAGACATAGTAATTCCACAATTTGTACTTATTTTTAAGATAACAAAAAGGAAATAACTATTATCTATCTTATTGTTCATAAATGCTTATGTCACCTACATCCCTCAAGAATGATGTAGGATCTAGACTACCCTCACCCCTCATTCAATGATGATATAGGGTTTAGGGAATTTGAGGCTTCCCCTAACAAATTCCAATTTAGAATCAAATATTTGTGAAACCCAACAACCTCAACTAAGAGATAAAGCTTATAATCAGAACCCACACACACTTGCACCCTACTTAAAAATAACCCCAAGAGAGAAACTAGCAACTCATAATGATAATAAATAAAGATATACCAAAACCTCCACAAATTAATTCATGAAAGATAAAGAGAACATAAATTCAAGCTTTAAATCTCAAAAATCTTCAATGGAACTTGCTAGTTCTCCACTTAGGAGTTACAACAATGTCTTCTTCACCCTAAAATTAGAACAATAAATTTCCCTCAAAAGTTGAACCCTAGATGGTGGAAAAAGACTTCCAAAAACAATTGAGGATTCCCTTCAATAAGAAAGGGTTTGAGCTTCTTAGGGGAATTAAGGACGACTGTGTGAAATTACAAAATATCCACTAAGAATAATCTTGTTTTACCTTGATAGATGATACTTATTCGCGATCATAGCTATCGTGACCACAGTTAACACCTCACGATCGTGGTACTTTGACCTGGCTTTAATAGCAACAATCGCAGACCTCAGACCATGATTGTGGTAACTGAGACTAATTTCTTGCTTCAGTTCTTCCAATTGCACTTTTTTCTATTTTTAATCCTTTTTAGCTCAAATCCACATCTTTCCATCTCCTAACCAGTATGCCTGCAATGTGTGGAACTTAGTGTATTTAATCATGAATGTCTCATTTCTATATTCAAATCATAGTAATGTGAATAAATATGGAGTGCAAATAAGTAGTAAATTCACCACTCATCAGATTTTGAGGCATCACTTGATGTTGTAACTGGTATATTACAACTTTTTTCTCATTATTTATATTGTTTACTTGATGACGGAATTACTCTCTCTTATGTGACCCTCTTTATGGTTGTACATTATGGTTTTAATCTCAAGTGTGTTTCAAACCTTTTTTTCTATTTCTACCCAAATAGGTTACTCTATTGCTGCTAGAAGAGTCTATTCGGTGTGTGTGGTATCTATTATTAGTAAATAAACTCTTATGTATTTGTTCGGGTTTTATATGGTTAACTTTGATATCATATTGGGAATGGATTGGTTGCATTGTACTATGCATCCTTAGATAGTCAGACCTCTAGTGTTGTCTTTAAATATCCTAATGAGCTTATTATTGAGTGGGTGGGTGGTTCTCTAGCTCTTAAGTCTAGGTTTATACATAATGTAGAGCTCGTCTCTATCATCTAGGTTGGGGAAAAAATTATAACTCGAAGGGTCCTTATTTGTATTTTGTCCTGGTGGTAAATAAATTTCTTGAGGTTTTCCTTGATAACCTCCCTGGTGTTCCTCCAGATAGGAAGATTGATTTGGGATTGATCTTGTTTTAGACACTCATCCAATTTCTATTTCTCTATATAGAATGGCTCCAGCTAAGTTTAAGGAGATTAAGGAGCAACTAAAAGATCATTTAAATTAGGGTTTTATCTATCCTAGTGTGTCCGCATAGGGTGAACCGGTGTTATTAATGTGTAAGAAGAATGGTTCCTTTTAAATGTGTATTGATTATCGGTAGTTGAATAAGGTGATGGTAAAAAATAAGTATCATCTTCCAAGGATAGATGATTTGTTATATCATTTGTAGGGTGCTAAGTTTTTCTAAAAAATTAATCTCTGATCCGAGTACCTTCTGTTAAAGATTAGGGAGGGGGATATCCCTAATATTGCTTTTCATACCCCATATGATCATTATGAGTTTTTGGTTATGTTATTTGGGTGGACCAATGCCCCAATGACGTTCATGGATTTGATCAATAAGGTCTTCCATCAGTTTTTGGACCTATTTGTCATTGTGTGCATAGTTGATATTTTACACTCTAAGAGTGAGGTGGATCATGCCGGTCACCTCAGTGTGGTGCTGCAGACCTTAAAGGAGAAGTGATTGTATGCCAAATTTTCTTAATGTGAGTTTTTGTTTAACTCTATCACTTTTTTGGGCCATATTATTTCAAGTGAGGGGATCTTGGTGGATCCACAAAAGGTTGCAGTGGTTAATATGTGGCCTAGACCCATGACTCCAATAGATATTTAGAGTTTCTCAGGTTTTTTCTAGTTATTAAAGTAGGTTTGTAGAATGTGTTTTGACTGTAGCTACGTCGTTGACTAAATTGACTCAAAAGAAGGTAAAATTCTGAGTGAAGGTAATTTCAAGATTGTAAGGATAACCTATCTTCGGCTCCGATTTTGACTTTGTTTGAAGGCACTGATAGGTTTTATGTTTACTGTTATATGTCCCATGTGGGACTTGGTTGTATTCTAATGCATTAGGGTAAGGTGATAGCCTATGCCTCTAGACATTTGATGGTGTGTGATAGGAATTATCTGACTCACGATTTAGAGTTGCTGGTTGTGGTATTTGCATTGAAAATTTGGTATCACTATTTTTATGGGGTACAGTGAACATCAAATCCGATCATACGATCCTACAGTATGTGTTTACTCAGAAAGAACTTAACCTCAAGCAGAGGAGGTGGTTTGAGCTTCTCAAAGATTATTACATAAGTCTTTACTACCATCCAGGTAAAGCTAATCTGGGTCTTGATGCTCTTAGCAACATATCCATAGGGAGTCTAGATCATGTGGATAAGGAGAGGTGGGATTTGGACATTCACCATTTTTCTAACTTTGGAGTTCGCCTTTTGGACATTAAGGATGGTGGTATGTTTGTTCAAAAAATGTCGTAGTCATCTATTGGTGCTCAAATAAAAGAGAAATAGATGTTAGATCTAGTCTTATTAAGGATCAAAGGTTATGTTGGGGGGAAGAAGGTGATGGCCTTCGTGATTAGCGAAGATGGTGCCTTGCGGTACCAAGAGAGGTTATGTTTTCCTAATGTCGATGGTTTGCAAGAGAAGATCTTAATTGAGGCGCTTTAATCACACCATATTGTTCATCCTGGTTTGACAAAAATGTATCATGACCTTAAGGGGATGTATTGGTGGAACAATATGAAGAGGTATATGGAAAATTTTATGTCGAAATATATGATGTGTCAACCAGTGAAAGTTGAGAACATGAGGATCTGAGGATTATATCAATAAATTGAAGTGGGAAGTGATCAACATGGATTTTGTTACCGATTTTCCTCAGTCTCAGAATCAATTTTATTCGGTTTGGGTCATCATGGATAGGATGACAAAGTCTACTCACTTTCTTCCAGTGAGGACTAACTTCTCGGCTAAGGATTATGCAAGGTTGTATCTTCATGACATTGTAAAGATGTATGGCATACCAATTTCTATTATCTCAGATTGTGGTATGCAATTTACATCTCACTTTTGGCGGTCATTTTAGAAAGGTTTAGGTACCATGGTTATTCTAAGTACTGCTTTACACCCGCAGTCGGATGGCCAAGTAGAAAAGACTATTTAGATGTTGGAATACATGCTTCCTGCATGTTTGATTGACAATTGTGGTAGTTGGGTTGAGCATTTACCCCCTGTAGAGTTTGCTTATAACAATAGGTAAAACTATAGAATTGGGATGAGGTGTAGGTCTTATATTAGGTGGTTCGAGGTTGGTGAGGTAGAGATGTTTGGCTTGAATTTGGTTAACCAAGCAATGGAAAAGTTGAAGGTGATTCGAGATAGGATTAGGGATGCCTAAAGTCGCCAAGAGTCCTATGTAGGTAAAGTTGAGGATATGGTGTTCCTAAGGGTGTCTCCCATGAAGGGAGTGATGCATTTTGGGAAGAAGGGAAAGCTTAATCCCTGATATGTTAGTCCTTACTTAGTTTTGCAAATGTTTGGTAATATTCCATACGAGTTGGAGTTGCTTTCTAGTTTGAGCTCTATTCATCCAGTGTTTTGTGTTTCTATGTTGAGGAACTGTATGGGTGATCCGTCTCAAATCATGCCTATAAAAGATATTGGTATTTTAGATTCTTTGTCCTCTGAGGAGGTCCTAGTTTAGATCTTAGATCGGTAGTTTCATCGATTGTGGACCAAGGACGTAGCTTTGATAAAAGTTCTATGGAGGAACCAAATGGCCGAAAAGGGTACTTGGGAAGAAAAAGAGGACATAAAGTCAAAGTATCCATTCCTATTTTCTACTCGCAGAATTTGTATCAAAGGTATGTGTTCTTCATCATACATTAGTTTTCAAAAATTATTAAAGAAAAGATTGGCTTTATTGTATCTTTGTTTTCTAACTTAGTTAAAGGTTAGAGTTGAGGTATTGGGGTGTGAATCGTGCTTGTACTACCTTGTTCCATTATTCAAAGATGAATGATCCAAGTGAGGGAGCATTAAATGATCGTGAGTTTTGGTCCTTGGAAATTTCATGGGTTTTGAGCATTTTGTTGACATACGATTCACCATATGATCTGCATAGTAAGGATACGAGTCAGTAACCTATCTCGTATGTTGTTCAGTGTTTGGTGGGTGAGTTTCTTGTGTTTTTATGGTTTGCTAGGTATTATTCATATTGTTGTTCAAGGATCCATTGGTTTTTCCTTCACTTAATCTAAAACTTACTCACTTGACTTGGACCTGAGTACTATTGGCTCACCATGAGTCATTAGGATAGGGTACGAGTGGAATGTTCTAAGCGATATGTTTTCTAGTGACTAGCCTAAATGTTTCTGCCTAGGGTATGGTTAAAAGGTATGGATCGTATTTTTAAGGTACGATTTAGGAAACGAGAATCGTATGATGGATAGTGTATGTTGTCCAACATTTTTTCTAGAGTACGAGTGATGGGTACCACTCGTATCTTGTGTGTACTAGACTAGGGGGTGCGGTACGCTCCTACGAGAATTTTTACTATATAAGTTGGGGGAATTCTTGATATTTCCCCTCTTAACCAATTATGACCCCACGACCTAAAACACTATTGGAACTTTATTTACCCTATTATTCTAATTTTAAACACTCAAATCTCTCTTAATTCTCTCTCAAGCTCTTAAGTTAAGTAAAGCCTAGGGTTTTCTTTAAGGCTTTTAATTAAGTATCTAAAGGGTGTTTTTTTTTCGTCTTCTTCATAATCTAAGGTATGTTACTCCTCCCTTATTGTTATTTCAATTGAAGGTATGTTTTATGAATGGTTTTCATGGCATAATTGTGATATGGTTTTGGGTTTTGAATTTTATGTTTGGGGATTTGGTAATTATGCTCTATGTATGTTTTCCCATGTTTTTACTTATGGTTTTCAGATTATAATAGTGGTTTGAACATGTGGTTGCATGGGAATGGGCAATTAGTACTTGGTTTGGGTTTTTGAAATTACATGACCTCAACATATTTAATAAATTGCTTATGAGAATGCTTTTATTACATAGTTGGACTTTCATTGAAAACTTTGCATGGTATAATATGGTAATGCAACCTATATTGGTTAAATTGTTTTAATGGCTAAATGGTAAGGCCTTAGCGGACATGCCTTTGATTTAAAACCTTGTGGGGTACACGGGAATCTCCTAAGTGAATCTAATAATGGAACCTATGGGGTATATGGGAATCCCCAAGTGTTGGCTAAGGACATTGCTTGCAAGCTATAGTCGATATGAATATAAAACTTCTTATAGCCTTGGTTAATAATATATTGAATAGTTGGTTTGGTTGTCTGCTAGTGGTTTCAATTAGGCAATCATGGCGGGTTGTGATAGCTAACCGTGAAGGTCTGAGTTCAATGGACGGACACTGGAAACTTGTGTTTGCTGACATGAGGATTTGTCATGGAAAAAATATACTTTTGGGGTACATGGGAATCCCCTAAGTTATATTTGCATATATGTATCTTGGAGGGTGAATAGTACACGACAATACCCTACCCCTATGATATCTCTAGTTTGTGCGGCTGCACGAACTTTGGTATATTCAGGGGTAACACTGGACCCATATGGCCTATGGGTAGTTCTAGGATTGCTATGATACACATACCCATGTTAATAGTTTTAAAGAAATGATAAACTCGGTTCACTTTCCCGGCATGGATTATATATATATATATGTATGGTTGTTCTTCCATATGGTTATTTACTTGGTTTAAACATTCACATTATTTCATCTTTATCCTGAGTGCAAGCTAGCGTTCACCCGCTAACTCATTTTCGGCTTCTATATCCCACGTGATTCAGGAACCAACCATACTACTCTTCCTGCTTAATGATTGGCATCGGGGACAACTTGTGCTGGATTGAAATGGTGAGCTTCCACACTCAGAAAAGATCTATTTTATGTTATGGATTTCTATGTATACTTTTTTCATGTCATAGACTTTGGTTTTTGCTATGGTCGGGGGCATGTCCCGGCCGTGTATTGTTTTACTTGGATAGAGTCTTTGTGGGACTACTTTTGGTTGGTATGGGCAGTGTCGGCATTGGTGTAAGTGTTGGCATTGAAATTTGTATTATGTATGATACTGGTTGACTGTATTTGATTTGTGATTGTTTTATTTTGTTATATTATATATATATGTTCCAAATTTATTCGACTTAAGGTGTAGGGTGGTTATGGTTGGGCATAGGGTGTGGTCTTTGGTCCCAGTTGGGTTTGAGATACTCGACATGACTAGGCCTTGGTTCGGGTGGTGTCAAATAATAACTGCCTAACTAAATGAATACTTTATATACATAAAAGAAGCTAATAATGATGATTTATAAAATTGACAAGGACAGATTCCAGCCCATGACTTGACATAATTATTTACTCCGAACATGAGATATCCCAACCTTTTCTACACTTTTATAATGATTTAGTCCAAAAGCTTACTACGGGAAATGGACTTGTACAATTACACTCTTTTTATCCACAGCTTGAGTTTGTGCACCTATTATATATATGCATCTAGATAAGGTGATATAGAAGACAAATGATGAATTATGGAAATACACTCTCCTCTACTTCTCTTTTCATGATTATTTACTTTAGCCCTCATGGAGCTTGAACTTTACTTTATCCCTCGTGTGGCTCGCTCTCTATTATTGATATTGATTAGGATATTATGATGATGTGATCTTGCCCATCAAGGCCGAAGGATATTATGATGGTGTGATGATTCTCGTCAAGGCCAGAGGAAATTATTATGATGTGATAATGCTCGGCAAGGCCGAAGGATGTTATGATAATTATATTAATACCCGCTTAGGTTAGAGGATAATTGTATTAATGTTTACCTTACATTCATTCTTGCATGTGCATCGCCTATCAGTAGTATGCGCCTATGTCTATCTGCTGGTATGGGACAATTTTATAGATTTGGGTGATGACTATGCCTTTTGTTGTTTTATGCTGATTGAACCTTTCAAGCCTAGGCGGTGGGGGCATGTATAGTCTCGGCTAGGTATATGGTTATCCGAAATAGCTGGTTACTCGCATTTTAATTGTTGTCATTATTATTATTGTTATGATCATTGTTATGTATAATTTATGATAGATCTGTCATTGATTCGGTATTGAGACTTGAGGTATGATTCTTGGCTCTGCTATCTTAATATTTCATTATTATGCATGATTAATTCATGATTAGAAAAACTGATTAGAAACCCCGAGCATATTAGTACTAAATAATGATAGAATTATATTGTGGCCTTAAAATGATTATATGATGATCTAGGTTGTACCACGAGATGACATTACATCTATATATATAAATTTCTATCTATATGTTGCTATGGTACTACTGTATAGCCCTTGCTTCATTTAATCATATTGTATATTCAATCCTTGGCCCTGTATATTGCTATATAATCTTCTTTCATCCTTTATTCGTATAGTGGCTAGGGATATATGGTATGGTATTAAGATTTCTGAGTATGGCTCGAATAGGATTGTTCATCCTTGTTGTTCATCCTTTTTACTTCCTTTATCTTATTATGTTAGTCTCTTGGACATGAATAGGATAGGTTATCCCTATTATCTCATTGGCTATTTATGTGGTTGTTGAGGATTGGGGGTAGTTTCTATTCCATTTATCTACTAATATATATTTGTTTTATCCTTATAGCACAATTTGCACGTTACGAATGAGTATCATTCATTTGGTACTTATACTACACTTCTGCAGCCTATAGACCATAGTATGGGTTATTGTTGTTGATGTGTGCGTCGTGCAGAGAAGCCATGGTTCAGAGACTTAGAGTGAGCTCCTGATGAATGGAGTATTACTTACCTCCTTCTTATGTACTAGATTTTTCTCTATGTTGTATTTGAAGATACTTTTTATCAGTGTAATTTATTTCATCTATTCCAATTTTGTACTCTTATTATATTATTAGAAGCTCTTGTACTGATACGACCAGATTTTGGGACTTTATTATATATTTGATTTTTTTTTCCATCTATTTCTCATTCTCTTCTATATATATTTGGGTAGTCCGTTGCTAGCCATTTTGGACTATGGGGGATTGGCTTGCCTACTGGTGGGCTATGGTAGGAGCCATCATAACCTAAGAAATTAGGTTGTGACATGAATCAACTATCGTGAGCCGTACTCATACCTGGATCTGCACTGAAAATGTGCAGTGGGGGTGAGTATGGTCCACTCAGTCGGTATCATAGGCCGATTGAGCAAAGTAGAAAATAAAGCATAAAAAATTCACACTATGGGCACTTCACAAGCAATCAAAAAGGTCCCAAACAACAGACCACACCATCTCTAGTAATAATTATACAATATACACAAATGCCATGAAAAAATACAACAAGGAAGCACAAGTATACAGATATCACACATACAGGCACAAAGTAAGTAATACACATAGATGAATCTCATATCAAGGAAGGTAATATAAAACAAAAAGACCATAGGATATGTAAAATACAATGATGATGATGCACGAGGTCATCACACAACTTCCGTATACATCTACCGAGCTGTGTTCTGGAGGTAGGAATCATTGGCGCTTTTTCAACCCATATTTAATCCATATCCATATATCCTCTCTGGTACATTCATCGCTATAGGGTTTTAAAGATGTCACATTTTCTCTTAGATAAAGCTAGTGTATCCTATATTTCCAAGGCAGTACCAATGTTTCATCAATGTGTATGATGTGAGGATGTTATGCTCACAACCAACTAGAATGTCAATATTTAATTACAACCAATATATACCAACCAAGTGAGCCAAAAATCCACCTAATTTTCCAACCATCCACATAAACCAACATAATCCATATGCCAATATAGAAAAATACACCAAAATATACCATTAATACCACATTAGTCTTTTTCATAAAACTAGATACAATATATTTAGCATATCACTATATGTTGTTTTGATAATGAGCAACTAAACTGCAAGGGACCAAATCTCTGGACGTGCAAATTACAGTACAGCTGCACATGGTATCTGCATTGTTGTGTCCTCTTGTTTAACAAACTTGCAGGTGCTATTTTGTACTGACATAGACAATTGGCCTAGTGATATTTCAGAGCTAAAAATCACCCAGACATAAAAGAAATAAGAAGCCTCTTCTACAATTGTTTTTTTGTAATTTAAAAGAGTGAAGTGAGGCAGCAAAAAACCCATTTCAAAATTGCTCAAGTTCATAGCTTATTATGTGTGCTAAAATTGAAGTTGTTCTTGAGTATTGATTTGTAAAAGAACTACTAATTTTATGATACTAGTGTTTTCCTTTTGAGAGAGCTGCTTATGTAGAGTTATTTACGCATTGTTGATAATGATAGTTAATTAATAGAGAGAGTCCTTGGTAGAGTTACCTAGATGAGCTTGTATTAGAGTTACTAATATCTAAAGGAACCTAGAGGTAGGCTGAAATCTAGATTGTAATCAAGAGGTTGATTATAGTGGGTTTGGAGGTTCTTGTGAGGGAAAGCTGGGGTCTTTACCTTCTTGGGTTTCCACGTAAAAATCTTGTGTCTTTACCTTCCGGCACTGCCTTTGTTTTTGCACCACATAGTTGCTTTACCTTTCTATTGCTTTTGATTGACTCTAAGGGACCTGGTCCCTCACTATGTGGTGAAACCCCCAAGGGTTTCAACAATTGGTATTAGAAAGAGGTTATTTGTAAAAGGTTCAAACCTAGAGTGTTCTGGTCACCATGAATGCTATAAATGAATGAGAGGTGGAAAGAAAAGAAGAAAAAAAGAAGAGATTACTGACCTTAAAGGATCTAGAATCTAACCTACGTGAAGAATACACTACAGTTGCACTTGTAGAAACTAAGATTATTAGTTCTATAAAAAGAGTTGGTCAGATTAGAATAAAGAATGATCAAAATCCTAAGCAATCATGATGGAAAGATGTAGTTAATAGTATAATAAAAAAAATGTTGGCTGCACTGGAAGACTCATTAAATAAATATGAGAAAGATAAGGAGAATAGAGATCAATTCATGATGAAATATGGTGACAAGAGGATAATCTCAAGTCCCTGTAGCTCTCTAATGGACACTACTAAAGAAAGATAAGAAAATGAGATAGAAAAGGGAGATGACAACCAAAATTGGTTCCTCGAAAGTGGCTGCTCTAGGCACATAACTAGGAGGGTTGATTCTTTCCTCACTCTCACCGTACTTCAAGGAGAAGGTGTATCCTTTGGAAATGGAAAAAAATGGTTACATCTAAGGTGTTGGAAAAATTGGAAAAGAACCACATCATGCAATAAAATATGTTTATTATGTAAATGGGATAAAGTACTGTCTTCTAAGTGTATTTCAAATCTGTGACAAAGGAAATAGGTTAAATTCTCATTTGATGGATGCACGATATCAAGAATGAAATTTGGAATGATTAATCTCAAACCCAAAATGATCAAGAACATCTACGCAGATGATCTGGAGTCTATGGATGATGGGGAATTAACGTGTTTAAGTGAAAAAAGTGAAGATGCAAATTTATGGCAAACAAGATTAGGACATGTGAGTTCCTCCTTGTTAAACAAGATGATTTCAAGGGACCTGGCCTGTGGCCTGCCAAAGCTGAAATTTCATGATAACAAATTCTGTGATGTGTGTGTTAAATGCAAAAAAACCAGATCCTCCTTCAAACTGAAGAAGCAAGTAAGTACTTCCAGACCCCTTGAGATACTTCACATAGATTTATGCTGACCAATTAAAGTCTAAAGTAGAGGAGGGATGAAATATGTGTTGGTCATTGTAGATGACTATTCCAGGTTCACTTGGATAATGTTTATAAGACCAAGGATTATAAATATGTAGTTCTTGTGGATTTTTCCAAGAAAATCCAAGTGAGACTAAATTACAAAATTACTGAATTTAGGTCTGATCATGGGACGAAATTTGAGAATTCTCAAGTTAATGAATTTTTTACTAAACATGGAATAAGTCACAAATTTTCTGCTCATAGAACTCCATAACAAAATGGAGTTGTTGAACGAAAAAACAAAACTCTAATAGAGATTGCAGTGACTATGTAATTGATAGTGATCTTCCAAAGAATTTCTGGGATGAAACAGTGAATACTGCTAGTTATGTGACTAATGAGTGTTTATTTAGATCACTTTTGAATAAAAATCCATATGAGCTGGTATTCAATAACAAGCCTAGGATAGCCTATTTCAGACCTTTTGGATGGAAATATTTTGTGATAAACAATGGGAAGAGCATTGGGAAAATTTGATTCCAAGAGTGATGAAGTTGTATTAGTAGGCTACTCCTCAACTAGCAAGGCCTATAGAGTGTTCAATAAAATAACTCTTGATTGTTAAATAAAGTGTTCATCCAATCTTTATTGAGGTAGGAAGTCAAATAAACACTAGATATGGTGATAGTTTAGAAGATGAAGAACTCATTCCTGTTTAAATGAATGTCATTACTGAACATGATGATTGGGGGATCAATGATGCATATGATAGTGATGATGGTGATAATGATTCAGGTTCTCGGCCATAAATTCCAGCTCCATAAGAAGAACAATCAGAGAAAGCTAGTCAGAATTCAAAGGGACTAGGTTCCAGTAGTACCAGTCGTTGAAGGAAAAATTAGAGACACAAGTCCTTGCCTCCTCCGAAAAAATTGACTACACGTTTGCAAACAATTGTTCAAAAAAGATCTCAAGCTAGGAATGCTAGGCATTTTCAATATTTTAATCCTACCTTGAGCCTAACAATCTAAAAGAGGCTCTGAATGATGCCGATTGGATTAATATAATGCAAGAAGAACTGCACCAATTTTAAAGAAGCAAAGTATGGCATCTGGTCCCCAGGCCTGTAGATAGGACAATTACTGGGACCAAATGGGTGTGAAAAAATAAGAAAAATGGAGATGAGACTATCAACAGAAACACGACAAGGTTGGTTATTCAAGTTTATGACCACGAGGTAGGGATTAACTATGGTGAGACCTTTTCCCCTATAGCAAGGATAGTAGCAAATAGAATTCATGTTGCATTTGCTGCATACATGGGGTTCAAACTATTTCAAATGGATTTCAAAAGTGCCTTCCTAAATGAAAATTTAAAGAAGGAAGTATATGTCAAATAGCCTCCATGTTTTGAAGATGCAGATTTTCCTCATCATGTACTCAAATTAGACAAAACTTTCTATGAGTTGAAGCCAACGCCAAGGGCTTGGTATGAGAGACTCTTAAAGTTTCTCCTGAAAATGGCTTTAAAAGAGGGAAAACTGATAGTAATCTATTCTTAAAGACCAGGGGTAATAGTGTATTGATTGTTCAGATATATATTGATGACATAATTTTTAGAGCCACTTCTTAATCCATGTGTGAAAAATTTGCAAACTGATGGAAAATGAATTTTAGATGATTATGATGGATGAATTAAGCTTCTTTGTAGGTCTCCAGATTAAATAAATATCTCAAGGGACAATGATTTACCAAGATAAGTATATCAAGGAACTACTACGAAGTATAACGTGGGAGATGCAAAGCCAATTGACACAAAAATTGAAACCAACTCAAAAATGGACAATGATGAGTTAGGTCCTTTAGTGAATAAAACAATTTATAGAGGGGTTATTGGATCCTTGCTATATCTCATTGCAAGCAAGCCTTACATTGTATTCAGTGTAGGAATGTGTGCTAGATTTCAAGCATGCCCAAAGGAGCCCCATCTGAAAGATGTAAAAAGATTTATTAGTTATCTTAGGGGAAAGGTAACCTAGTCCTATACTATCCATCAGGAGACAATTTTTACTTAGTGGGCTATACTGATGCTAATTATGATAGATATTTAGTATATAGAAAATGAACTTTAGGAATGGCACATTTTTTGGCTCATCCTTAATTTTCTGGTGTTTGAAGAATCAAACTTTTGTTGTTCTATCTACTACTGAGGATGAATATATCGCTGTAACTTCTTGTTGTGCTTAATTTCTATGGATCAAACAAAAACTAAAAGACTTTGGTATTGTATTAGATACCATCCCTCTAATGTGTGAAAAGACAAATGCTCTAAACATGGCTAAGAATCCGGTGCAACATAAAAGGACTAAGCATATTGATGTAAGGCATTACTTCCTAAGAGACAATGTTGAGAAAGGGGCAATCTGTAGGAAGTTCTGCAAGACTGAGGACTAGATAGCAGATATCTTTACTAAGGCACTTCACAAGAAACAATTTGTTAAGAACATGATTAGGTTATTAAAATGACCTAATTCACGATGTGAATCGGTAGTTCTCCATAAAATTGGCCAGGATCAGGGGATAGTTATCCTTGGTAAAGTATGTAGCTATTTGTTTAACTCGGCATCATACCTTTATAGTATCCCATATAAGTAAACTTATCTAAGGATAAACTGAAATCAATTTCATTTTTTCATTAACCTCACAAACCCTTCTCAACTTAACCATCCAAACTAACCAAAGAAAATACATGTGATAAACTTAGTAGAGCTTAACTGAAAATTAGAGAGTTCGAGATGAAGGTTACAAATTTTAACTAACGAGTCTTTTGCACAAAAATTTTTACACAATCCCAAGATGACCTCATATCACCAAACCTTCTCCTACAATCCTCCAGTTTTTTCTCCAACTTCTGTGGCCTTTTTGTTGAACTTGAACTGAAACTTTTGCACAAAAAGTTGATACATTATTTGTTGGCCATGAATCTGTTCTTGCTTTTATGCACTTAATCTGGTACTACTTAAAAAATTTCTTTATGTAAGTGTTGCCCCAGTGGACATGAGTTAACTACTTTGTACTTATCTTTGCTATTGGTTTACTATTAATCCTTTTAATGACTCCAAAAGAGGAAATACGAAATTCATATTTAAGAACCTGGTTCATCTGTGTGCTCACATTGTGCAGTAGTATGGTAGAACTATGATAGAGTAAAGCATGCATTTGTGAACACGGTACAAATACACCAAGTTAAATAAAGGTGAAAATGACAGGGGGAAGTTTTTTATATAATATGGCAACAAAGGAATAGGTACTGTAGTACCCCATATATTTCTAAGCTAGAAAATGAACCATTGTTCCTACACATGAAACATCCTATCATATGATTCATAATTGAGTACATGAATTAGGATGAGTATCCAAGTGATAATAGGGCTTATTATGTGTTAAGCATTTCATAAGATTCACTTAGAGTAAGCCAAGCTAAGAACTTTTGAATACACTAAGTTTTCGTGTGTGATTTCACATAGATCAACTTTGAACGAGCATAACTTGGTTTATAGGTGGTATTATGGAAGATTTATACCCTCCAAATTGTATATAATTGAATAATCTTTTTGTCGATACCAAATTTGCCTAAAACAGACACCCGGTGAAGAAGTTATGGCGATTTAAAGTTTCAGCAGCGTCATTTCAGTCAGTGGAGCATCGCGCCATAAGAAAAAATGATGTTCGTCAATTTCCAGTGTCTCTCCGCAATTCCATCTTGTCGCGGTGAGTTTCCAGGTCACAAACGGGTGGAAACGCGATGTCTCCGCATCGCGCCGGGGGCCCAAATCGGGTAATTTTCATAGAAATTAAGTGACGCTTCTAGAGGGGTATTTGGGTCATATTTCCCCCCCCCCTATATACGTCCCAAACACGGGATTGAGGCCCCAAATCAGGTCTTTACATTAATTTTTATCAAAATTATCTCAAGAAAAACCAAGAACAAGTCTAGGGTTCAATTGGGGGTTTTAAATTCCAAGCTTATTTCAATACTATCTTCACGGATAATTAATCTAAGGTATGCGTAGTGTTCATCTATTGATTCAATCTATTCATAGAGCTCAAGAACCATGTTTGAAATACTACTCTGTGAACTTTTTTGTTGTGATATGATCATGTACATGTTGATGATTGTTGTTTAAGTCTTAAGATGATATCTAAAGGTGTTTTCATGGAATATATATGGTTGTTAGTTGAAAACTATGAACTTTAGGTTGTGTAATATGGTGCAAGTTATGAAACACACATATGCCTTAAAGAGTGCTTGCTAGGTGTTTGATAAAATGCTTGGGATGTTAGGAATTTATGTTTACATGGTTCCATGATATCTAAATAACAAGTCTATGTTAGATATATACTTAAATATGAATTCCATGCTATTGATGTATTGTTATTTTTGTGGTATGAAGCTTGTATGATAATGGATATGTATAATATGTACACAAAATATATACATGCAATCCCTTTAATGTTTAAGATGTTGAATAACTACATGAAGTATAAGATCCCCTACTTATGATATTATGAGTTGTGGACTCCAATCTTGTGATTAAGTCATGTCATGTGTGTCAGTTTCCTTCTATCGAGTCCTGGGTGTATTCGCACCCAAAAAATATAGTTGTGTGCCTAGAGCTATGTCGTGTTTTCTTGTTAATATCAGTCAAGCTATAATTTATACAACTCAGTCAGTCATGTGACTCAGGAAATCTCAGAAATCTCATGATCTCAGTTAACTCTCAGATAGTAGTACTATTCCATCAGTCAAGGGGAGTCAGTTAATCATTCCATGTATAGTCTGTTGAATCACGTTCAGTCTCTTTAGATGAGAGTAGAAGTTAGGACCGAGTAAATGCAAGGATGCGAACTCGCCTACCAGTTTATGGTATGATTCTTAGCAGTCATCCTTGTGTTCTAGAACTATGTAGCCAACATAGGTTGAGACATCTTAACCTGTCAGATTAGGGTTGATGAGGTTCCTTAACCTATTAGTTCAGCGTTCCCACCGCTCTTATTTTGAGTTCCTGCCAGCTAAGGGTCACTCACAACTGTCCTTACCAGTGGCATGGTATTGACAGCCCTCTAGTCGGGGCAGAGATTGGACCCCAACTTGGACATAATGGCACACATAGGGCATGACGGTTAAACAACTTCCTCCTATAGTTTCAGACTCAGTCTCAGTACAGGGACTCAGATAGTTCTTTAGATATAAGTATACCAGGACTATTAGATACAGTTAAATTCAGTTATAGCATGAGACTCAGAAAGTTCCATTAGATTCATGACTATCAGACACAGTCTTTTATGTTATCAGAACTACAGTTTCAGCCTTATCAGTTATTAGTAAACCTGTATTAGCATACAGATTTAGCTATCACGTACTCATGATCTCAGTTACTATGTATGTATCTTTGTACTCTTATGTTCATATCAGTCAGTCAGTTAGCATTATTCATGAATGTAAACCCTTTGCATTAGCTTACCTAACTCGTATACTCAGTACTCTAGTTGTACTGACGTATTTGTGCTATGGTGCTTTCTTCTCATGTTACACCATAGGTTCAGAGACACGAGTTCTAGACCAGTATTAGCAGTTGCATTCCAGTATACAGAGTTGCAGTGAGTCCTCTTCATTCGAGGATAATACAATATTAGTTTATTTCATTTGTTATTTCAGCTCAGTTTTTCTAGAAGTAGTATATTGGAGACATATTCCTTCAACTCCTTATTCAGACAGTATTTAGAGGTTTTCAGATTTAGTTCAGATTTGATTCAGTTTTTAGTTGTTTTGGGTATCATTCACCCACACGAATGTTACTATTTTACAGATTTTTTATTCAGTTGAACCTTATGACCTACATGTTTATGTTTTCAGCATTATTACATTCTATATTGTACTGCATAGGTACAAATATCATTCATGGGTTAGCTTGTGGTCCTTCAGGGTCATAAGCACTATGTAGCATTCCGGTTCATAAAATCGGGGTGTTTCAAACTTGGTATCAGAGCCTAAGGTTCAATAGTGTCCTTGGAAGTCTGAAAGCCACATCTATTAGAGTCGTGTGAATGGGTGTATTGCACACCACATTTATGTGCAAGAGGATATGAGATGTTGAAGAACAGTTTCCCTTCTTTCAGTATTCATGTCTTTCTAGTGAGCATAATCACAAATCAGTCTCTCAGTCTAATCCGTTTTTTCTCTTTATTTTAGAACATCTCTTCTAAGAGAAGAAATTAGTCATCCCCTTAGTTCGAAGAACCTTTGGGCAATGATGTTTCTCATGCAGAGTTCAGGACCATATTTACCATACTTGATCAGTTTGTGGGTACCCAAAATTAACTGCCACCAGTTATTCCAGCCAATCCAGTGGCAAATTCCATAACAGCTAGGATTCGAGACTTCACCCGAATGAACCCTCCATCTTTCTTCGGGTCTAACTCTGATGAAGACCTTCAGGAATTCATTGACCAAGTCCAGAAGGTCATTGAAATCATGGGAGTTACTTCTGTTCATAGTGCTGAGTTGGACACATACCAATTACCGGATGTCGCTCATACTTAGTACAAACAGTAGAAGTCCGAGAGGGTAGACGATGCAGGTCCTATTGAGTGAGAGGAATTTGTCACGAGTTTCTTAGATAGATTCTTTCTCCAATATCTGAGAGAGGCCAAAGTTCTTGAGTCCATCAACCTTAGGTAGGGAAATAGGATGGTTAGAGAGTATTCTCTTAGATTTACTCAGCTAGCCAGATATGCCTCTCATGTGGTTGGAGACAACAGGGCTAAGATGAGCAAGATCATGTCAGGGGTGAATGATAGCGTGGTAAATGAGTGTAATTCTGTGATGCAGAATAGCGATATGACTTTAGCCAGGATCATGACCCATGCTCAGGAAATACAGGAGAAGAAGTTTAGGATTAGGGAGAGACAGAACAAGAGAGCAAGGTCAGGCAGTTTTAGTTTTGCTAAACCCAAATCAGAGGGAGGAAACCGTTCACAGTTTCTTCCCAAGTCATCAGCTCCAGCTCATTCTTCCGCTAGTGTTCTAGCTCCTTCCTTCACCAGTGCCTCAGTGTCGAAATTTAGAGGCGACAATAGATATAGAGCACCAGGCTCTAAATCTCAGGGCAGTTTTTGCAGTGCCCGTACAGATCCCCTATGTCAGACTTATGGTCAGAACGACAAGGGTATTTGCAGAGCCGGTAGTGATGTATAATTTGGTTGTGGAAAGCCTGGCCACAGGATTAGTGAGTGTACTTAGCCAGTTCCTAAGGGTCAGCAGAACTGTTACACAGCTTAGTCCGGTCGCCCAAACCAGCAGGGTGCCACTTCCAGTGCTACTAGTGGGTAATGCCTAAACAGACTCTATCCTCTTCCAACCCGACAGGATCAGGAAAATTATCCTAATGTCGTTAGTTGCAGATTTTCCATGTTCATGTTTACGCTTTTCTAGATCCAGGTACATCCTTGTTTTTTATTACCTCTTATATAGCAGGCAATTTCAGAATCAGTCCCAAAATTTTAGCAGAGCCCTTTTCAATCTCTACCCAAGTGGGTAAAACCATCATATCTCGACGGGTATACAGTAACTTCCCGGTTATGATATTTCAGAAATCAACGTCATTAGATTTAGTTGAGTTAGAGATGACTGACTTTGATACCATTCTTGGCATGGATTGGCTTCATTCCTTCTATGCCACAGTCGACTGCAGAAATAGGATAGTTCAGTTTCAGTTCCTGAATGAGCCTGTCCTAGAGTGGAAGGGTATCACTTCAGCGTTCAGGGGTCAACTTATTTCCTACCTGCGGGCATGGAAAATGATTTCTAGGGGGTGTATGTATCATCTCGTGCATGTTAAGGATTCCAGTTCCGAATCTCCCAGTCTTGAATCAGTCCCAGTGGTTAATGAATATTCAGATGTCTTTCCCGAAGATCTTCCAGGCATTCTTCTCGAAAGGGAAATAGACTTCGGCATAGACCTTCTTCCAGATACTCAGCCTATTTCTATTCCGCCATACAAAATGACACCAGTAGAACTCAAGGAACTAAAAGATCAGTTGAAGGATATCTTAGATAAGGGATTCATCAGGCCTAGTGTATCCCCATGGGGTGCACCACTATTATTCGTACGCAAGAAAGAAGGTTCTCTCAGGATGTGTATCGATTACCGTCATCTCAACAAAGTTATAGTCAAGAATAGGTATCCACTTCCTAGAATAGATGACTTGTTTGACCAATATCAGGGTGACAGTTACTACTCTAAGATAGACCTCAGATTAGGCTATCATCAGCTCATAGTTAGAGAATGTGACATCCCGAAGACAGCTTTCCATATGCGGTATGGTCACGTTGAATTTCTTGTCATGTCCTTTGGTCTTACCAATGCCCTTGAAGATTTCATGGACTTGATGAACCGGGTGTTCAAGAAGTACTTGGTCATGTTCGTCATAGTCTTCATAGATGATATCTTGGTCTATTCTCGCATAGAGCGTGATTATTCAGACCTTCTCAGAATTGTTCTTCAGACTCTCAGGGATCATCAGTTATTCGCCAAGTTCAGTAAGTACGAATTTTGGCTAAGATCAGTAGAATTCCTTGTCCATTTTATTTTCAATGATGGCATTAGAGTAGATCCTCAGAACACCGAAGAAGTAAGAAACTAGCCTCACCTGTTATCTCTATCAGATATCAGTAGTTTCTTGGGTTTGGCCATCCATTAAAGATGGTTTGTCAAGGTATTTTATTCAATTGCATCTCCTATGTTTAGATTGACTCAGAAAAAGGTTAAGTTTTGATGGTCAGATTCATCCGAGAAGAGTTTTCAAGAGTTGAAGACTCGACTCACCTCAGATCCAGTTCTAGCTCTTCAAGATGGCTCAGATGGTTTCGTAGTCTATTGTGATACATCCATAGTGGGTTTAGGTTGTGTCCTCATACAACATGGTAAGGTCATAGCCTACGCCTCCAGACAGCTAAAGCCTCATGAGAAGAATTATCCTACTCATGATCTTGAGTAAGAAGTTGTAATATTTTCCTTGTAGATTTGGAGGCATTATCTTTACGGAGTTCATGTAGATGTATTTATAGATCATAAGAGTCTCCAGTATGTCTTTTCTCAGAAAGATCTCAATCTTTGTTAGAGCTTTTGAAAGATTATGGCATGAGTGTTCTTTATCATCCGGGCAAGGACAATATTGTGGCCGATGCTCTCAGTAGACTCTCCATGGTTAGTGTTTCTCATATTGAGGATAGCAAGAAGAAAATAGCTTAGTAAATCCATCAGCTATCCAGACTAGGCATTCTCTAAGTCGACTCTTCCGAGGGTAGTGTATGTTTTCAGAGTAGTTTAGAGTCATCTCTAGTTTCTGAGGTGAAAGAAAAGCATGACAGGGATCCTAGACTTGTCAAGTTGAAAGAGTCAGTTCAGAACTAGAAAGTTGAGGTTTTCTCCCAAGGGGGAGATTGTGTTCTTCGTTATTAGGATCGTTTGTGCGTTCCAGGTATAGATGGCTTGAGGCAACGAATTATTGTAGAAGATCATGGTGCACGATACTCTATTCATCCAGGGTCAACTAAGATGTACTGCGACTTGCGGGAGATCTATTGGTGGAGTGGGATGAAGAAAGATATTTCAGAGTTTGTGTCTAAGTGCTCTACATGTCAGCAGGTTATGATAGAGCATCAGAAACCTAGTGGTTCTATGTAGGAGTTCACCATTCCTAATTCAAAGTGGAAAGAAGTGAACATGGACTTCTTGATGGGTTTGCCTAGAACTCGTCATCAGTATGATTTAGTTTGGGGCATTATAGATAGAATGACTAAGACAACTCATTTTCTTCCTGTTCGTACTTCTTATTCAGCCGAGGATTATGCCAAACTCTATATCAGGGAATTGGTCAGATTACACGGTATTCCACTATGTATTATTTCAGACAGAGGTTCCCATTTCACCTCTCACTACTGGAAAACATTCCAAAAGGGTTTTGGTACCCAAGTTTATCTCATTACAGTGTTTCATCCTTAGACAGATGGTCAAGCAGAAAGGACCATTCAAACTCTCGAAGATATGCTAAGGGCGTGTGCTATTGATTTCAAGGGAAGTTTGGATGACCACCTGCCTTTGATTGAGTTGCATACAACAATAGTTATCATTCCAGTATTAAGATGGCTCCATTTGAAGCTATCTATGGTAGGAGATGTAGATATCCAATAGATTTGTTCAAATTTTGTGAGGCCTCATTTATAGGTCCTGACTTAGTATTCGATGCCTTAGAGAAATTTTAGTTGATCCAAGAGAGACTTCGGGATGCTCAGAGCTGATAGAAGTCTTATGCAAATATTCATAGAAAGGATCTTAAGTTTGAGATCAATGACTATTTATACCTCAAGATCTCTCCCATGAAGGGAGTGAAGAGGTCCGATAAGAAAAGAAAACTCAGTACCCGATATGTCAGTCCCTTCAGGATTCTCAGTCGCTTCGGCAAGGTAGCTTATGAGCTTGAATTACCTTTAGATCTAGCCTCAGTTCATCCAGCCTTCCATGTCTCTTTGCTCAAGAGATTCATAGTTGACCCAGCAATTGCAGTCCCTATTCAATGCATTGATGTTCAGAACAGTCTCTGTTATGAAGATATGCCAGTTGAAATCTTAGACTTTCAGACTTGCAGATTAAGGAAAAAAGAAGTCCCTATAGTCAAGGTTCTTTGGCAAAATCAATATCATGAGGGAGCTACTTGGGAAGCAGAAGCAGATATGCATACCAAGTATCCTCACCTCTTCTCCTCCAATTCAGATCAAGCTCAAGATAAAAGTTTTCCTTAAGTGTACTCAGTTTCATGTTCATGTTCCTATCATAAACTTCGTATCTATTACCATTGCATATCCAGTCATGCATTCATGTATCATTCCAGTGTATAATCATGCATCAAATATGTATTCTCATTAGGAGAACTCAGTTATCAGAAGTTTCAGTTATGCATTCACAAATCAGTTACTCATGCATCAGATATGCATGTTAAGCATGATGTGTTTAGCTTATCATTCATGTCCATCATGAGATCAAGTACCAGTAGTGTATGTCTTATACGTACTCCAGTTTATCGTCTCTCCTCATTTTAGTCAGTCTTATTCGTGGATGAATGTTTCCAAGGGGGATATATTGTAATACCGTGTATATTTCTAAGCTAGAAAATAAATTGTTGTTCCTACAAATGAAAACTCCTATACTATGATTCATATTTTAGTACATGAATTAGTATGAGTATCTTAGTGATAATAGAGCTTATGATGTGTTAAGCATGTTCATAAGAGTCACTTAGAGTAAGCCAAGCTAAGAACTTTTGAATCCATCAAGTTTTCGTGTGTGATTTCACATAGATCATATTTGAACGAGTATAACTTGGTTTATAGGTGGTATTCTGGCATATTTATACATTCCAAATTTTAGAGAATTTGATAAACTTTTCGTCGATACCAAATTCGCCTAAAACAGACACCCGGTAAAGAAGTTATGGCGATTTAAAGTTTCAGCAGCGTTATTTCAGTCAGTGGTGCATCGCGCCATAAGCGAAAATAACGTTCATCAATTTCCAGTGTCTCTCCACGATTCCAGCGCATCGCGGTGAGTTTCCAGATCATAAACATGTGGAAACGCAATGTCTTCACGTCACGTCAATGGTACAAATCGGGTAATTTTCACAGAAATTAAGTGACATATCTAGAGGGGTATTTGGGTCATCGTTCCCCTCTTATATAAGTCCCAAACAAGGGATTCAGGCCCTAAATCATCTCTTTACATTAATTTTAATCAAAATTCTCTCCAGAATAACCAAGAACAAGTCTAGTGTTCAATTGGGGGTTTCAAATTCCAAGCTTATTTCACTACTATCTTCAGGGATTATTAATCTAAGGTATACGTAGTGTTCATCTATGGATCCAATCCATTCATATATCTCCAGAACCATGTTTTAAATACTACTCTATGAACTTTTTTGTGGTGATATGAGCATGTACATGTTGACGATTGTTTTATAAGTTTTAAGATGATATCTGAAGGTGTTTTCATGGAATATAAATGGTTGTTAGTTAAAAACTATGAACTTTAGGTGGTGTAATATGGTGCAAGTTATGAAACACACCTATGCCTTAAATAATGCATGCAATGTGTTTGATAAAATGCTTGGGATGTTAGGAATTTATGTTTACATGGTTCCATGATATCTAAATGAAAAGTCTATGTTAGCAATATACTTAAATATGAATTCCATGCTATTGATCTGTTGTTATTGTTGTGGTATGAAGCATGTATGATAATGGATATGTATAATATGTACAAAAAATATATCCAAGCAATCCCTACAATGTTTAAGATATTGAATAACTACATGAAGTATAAGATCCCCTACTTATGATATTATGAAGTGTGGACTACAATCTTGTAATCAAGTCATGTCATGTGTGTCAGTTTCCTTCTATCGAGTCCTGGGGGTATTCACACCTGAAAAATATAGTTGTGTGCCTAGATACATGTCATGTTGTCCTGATAATCTCAATCAAGCTATAATCTATAGAACTCAGTCATTCATGTGATTCAGGAAACCTCATAAATCTCAAGATCTCAGTTAACTCTCAGATAGTAGTACTATTCCGTCAGTCAAGAGGATCTAGTTAATCAGTCCATGTACAGTCAGTTGAATCATATTCAGTCTCTACAAATGGGAGTAGAAGTTAGCACCGAGTGAAACCAAGGATGGGAACTCACCTACCAGTTTAGGATGTGATTCATAGCAGTCATCCTTGTGTTCCAGAACTATGTAGCCAGCATAGGTTCAGACATCTTATCAAGTCAAATTAGGGTTGATGAGGTGGCTTAACTTATTAGTTCAGGGTTTCCACTGTACTCGTTTTGATTGCCTGCCAGCTAAGGGTCACTCATTAATGCCCTTACCAGTGGCACGGTATTGACAGCCCTCCAGTCGGGGAAAAGATTGGATCCCAGCTTAGCCATAATGGTACAGATGGGGCATGTTGGTTAAACTACTTCCTCCCATAGTTTTAGACTCAGTGTCAGTAAAAGAACTCAGACAGTTCTTCAGATATCAGTATACCAGGACTGTTAGATACAGTCAAATTCTATTATAGCACGGGAATTAGAAAGTTCCATCATGTTTAAGACTTTCAGACATAGTCGCCCATGTTATCAGAACTATAGTTTCAGCCATGTCAGTTATCAGTAAACTTTTATTAGCTTACAAATTTTTCCATAACGTACTCACGATCTCAGTTACTATGTATGTATGTTTGTACTCTTACATTCATATCAGTCAGTCAGTTAGCATTATTCAAGCATATAAACCCTTTGCGTTAGCCTACCTCACTCGTATACTCAGTATTCCAATTGTACTGACGCATTTGCACTATGGTGCTTTCTTCTCATGTTACACCATAGCTTCAGAGACACGAGTTCTAGACCAACAGTATTAGCTGCATTCCAGTATACAGAGTTACAGTGAGTCCTCTTCATTCGAGGATGATACGATATTATTTTATTTTATTTATTATTTCAGCTCAGTTTTTCTAGGAGGAGTTAGTTGGAGATATGTTACTTCAACTCCTTATTCAGAAAATATTTAGTGGCTTTCAGATTTAGTTCAGATTTGATTCAGTTTTTAGTTGTTTTGGGTATATTTCACCCACACGAATGTTACTATTTTACAGATTCTTTATTCAGCTGAACCTTATGGCCTACATGTTCATGTTTTCCGCATTATTACATTATATATTGAAGTTCACATGTACAGATATCAGTCATGGGTTAGCTTGTGGTCCTTCGTGGTCATAAGCACCGTGTAGCATTTTGGTTTAGAAAATTGGGGTGTTATAGGTACCTATGTTGCTTGATGAAAGATGAAGCATGATGATAGGGGTACATTCATCTTCAGGTGGTAATCACTCTGATTAAATATGATAAATGTGTACTGATGCTCAATTTATATGGAATGGTTTGTCATCATATAAAAAGAGAAAATTGCTAGTTGTAGTTTTGATGTTGAGCTGTTAAACTTCAAGGGACCCGGTCCCTGGACGTGCAAAGTACAGAACAGCTGGCACACGATATTTTCACTGCTTTGTCCTCTTGTGTAACAATCTTGCAGGTGTTTTTCTGTACTGACTTGGACAACTGGTCCAATGATATTTCATCCCTAATCATCACCCAACTATAAAAGAAATGTGATGCATTTTCTACAATTGTGTTTTTGCAATTCAAAAGAGTGAAGTGAGGCAGCAAAAACCCAGTTCCAAAACTTCTCAAGTTCGTAACTGATTATGTAAGCTTAAATTAAAATTGTTCTTGAGTGCTGATTTGTAAAATAACTACTCATATTATAAGAGTAATGTTTTCCATTTGAGAGATCTGCTAGGTAAGGTTATCTAATCATTATGGCTAATTTGAGTTAATCAGTACAGAGAGTCCTTGGTAGAGTGACCAAGATGAGCTTGTAGTAGAGTTACTACTAGTGAAAGGAGCCTCAAGATAGGCTGTAATCTAGACTGTAATCAATATCTTAATTATAGTTGATTTGGAAGTGTTTGTGAGGGAAACCTATGGTTTTTCCGTTCTTGGGTTTCCAGGTAAAATTGTTACGACTTTACCTTCCTGCCCTGTCTTTGTTTTTGCACCTCATAGTTGATTTACCTTTCTATTGCTTTTCATTGACTCTTAAGGGACTTGGTCTCTCATTGTGTGGTGGAAATCCTAAGGGTTCTAACACATATGAAGGCCGACAATATTATATAACACCCCACATAGTCACACATAGAAAATAATGTCTCAAAACAACCAATGAGTAACAATATAGTCCCCTACACGGTCATGGTACACAACAATATAGTCATTTTTATGATTGGTTCCATACCCTTACATAATTTTGTACCAATATTAACTACTCAACCCAATCTGAAGGAAGTTAAGCCATAACCTACCTTGAATGCTAAAAATTTGATAAAACATGCTTCTACATGGAACCTTTCTCTCACAAACGGACCCATAATTAACTCAAATATACAAATATAGAATCTATGCATCAAAAGAAAACAAACAATACCCATATTGCTTATTTTTTAGTAGGTGTCAAAAATGGACGCCTAAAATAGGTTTTCAAAAAAGAAGGCTAAAATTAGAATTTTTTTCCAAAAACATATTTCCCAAAATTAAGGGATCTCATTGGAGAAAACCTAGGCGAAAACAGAGTGAATTTGGGGTTTGGATCAAAGAAATGATAATTTGGACCATCGTAACCAAAATCCCCCAAATCTACCTTTAAATTCTTGTTTAAACAAGATTTAACTGATAGAATGAAAGAAAGTAGTTGAAATAGGAGTATGGAAACATAACCAAGTTTAGAAATGAAAAAAAAACCTCAAAACCTTGATCCCCAAGATCCATGTTTCAAAAATTTTGATGGAAAAATAGAAAAGGATTATTTATATCCAGGTGCCAGGTGCCGCTAAAACGATCAAATGGTCACTTTAGTGGTCACCGCTGACTACGTTAGAGGTACTCGTTTATTGTGCCATTCTGCTAAAGCAAACAAGGGCCACTTTAGAGTCTTCCACTAAAGTGGACAAGGATGCTAAAGCACTCTTTCCCAACTTGTACCCGGCAGCTAAAGTGTCTAAGTGGCACTTTAGCGCCTACCACTAAAGCAACAAAAGTGTCACTTTAGTGGCGACCCCAGCTATGTAGACTTGGAATTTGACATCTCTACGGACCCCTCAAGATTCATTTGGAATCTCAAGAATGCAAATGAACTATGATACCCTATCAAATTCGATGCTCCAACTCAATGGAGGTATCCATTTTTTGAAAAAAATGTTATTTTCACAAAGTTGACCCCCAAAACCATATTTCAAAACTTTTTGAAACAAGGGTCAAAATGAGATATAAAATCCATAAGACCATGCCAATCATGTTACAAACCTAAAATCTATATTCTGGATCTACTTGTACAATCTATTTTTCCATCAAACAAACATATCAATAAATATTGATAAAAGTCCACTATAAGGCTTTTTAAGCAACCACAAACTACAATTTTGAACAATTCACACCAAAATACATTAGAAACCATGCTAATCAGCTCCACACCCAAAAACTACAAAAAAACAACCATGCAAAAGGGTAAAATAGTCAAATCACACAAAATTAAATATTTCACATAAATCACAAAATGATCAAGTTATACAAATCCACAATTGAATGTAACCAGACCTCAAATTTATCTTACATAACACTGCTGCTTACTGAAGCTTGTCAAACAAATCATTAATACTAGGCAAAGGATACTGATTCTTCACCGTTACCTTATTAAGTTGCCTATAATCAATACACATACGCTTGGAACCATTCTTTTTGTTCACCAACAAAATAGGAGCTCCCAATGGAGACACACCGTCTGATGAAACCCTTACCAAGGAGATTATAAAGTTTAGAATTTAGCTCCTTAAGCTCGGTAGGAGCCATATGGTAAGGTGCCATAGAAATATCTTGGGTTCCCTGAGTAACATCAACAACAAACTCAATATAAAGCTCAAAAGGAAGACTAGGTATATCGGTACAGAAAACATAAGAAAAATCATGATCTACAGGAATAGAGTAAAGAGATAGACTTTCCATACTAACATCTTGAATATAAGCAAGATAAGACTAGAAACCACTCAATATATCTAGCATGACTATAGGAAATAATCCCCATCAGCTAACTCCTATCTGCCACATGATCGGGGGTACGTTAGGCATGGAAAATATAACAATCTTGGCTAAATAAAACAGGACCGCATAATAGTGGGATAACCAATCCATGCCTAGGATCATATTAAAATCCACCATGTATAATATATTAAGATCAGCATGTGTATCATGCTATCGAAAAGTCAAAACACATGATCTACAAATTCGCTCAATTACTAAAGAATTAGCCATGGAAGTAAATACACATAATAGCTTATATAATGAATCCCAATATAACTCTAATCGTGTAGCATAATAAACAAACGTATAAGAATAAGTGGATCCAATATTAAATAAAGAAAAAGATGATTGACTGTATACAAAGATCATACATATGAAAACAACATTTGAAGACCCATCCTTGGGTCTAGAAGGTACTGCATATAATCGACCATGCCTGCAACTTTGTTAGTCTCCTAACGGATTTTCTATACCATATGCTTGGGCATCTCTACAAGCCTCTTATCGCTACCTTCTTGGGCCACGTGAAATATCTTATCCATAAACTGATCATGATAAGAAGCTCATCAAAAGACCTACCTATATCAACTAAACTCTGTGTAGACATATAAAGAGGGGGTCTTAATCCCTGAACAAAGTAACAGACTCGCTTATAATCATTAGTCTGAATAGAAGTAAAATGCTTAGCCAACTCATGAAATTGAGACTAAAACTCCATAATAGTTATAGAGTGTTCTTCAAACATCAAAAACTGATCCCTAAAATGATTCCTAAGATTATGAGGCATGTCTTTCTCCAAGAAGATTTGGGAGAATTGAGCCTTTATCAATAGGGGAGATCCAGCTGGCCTGGATATAAGATGACCTATCCACCAATATCGATCTTCCAAGTCTAATTAAAAAGTAGTGTTATCCATACCACGAGTCTCAATTAGGCCTAAATTATGGAGCATATCCTCATAAGCAATTAAGAACTTATACACATCCTCACCCAATACACCAAAAATACCTAAGCGGAGTAAATATCAAGAACCTACCCAACATTATCTACTCCTCAATAGACATAGCAGGCTGGGTAACCATCAGTTGCAAAAGTATTAACTTGGCAACTACCAGCATAAGAGGGCCCTCAAATCTGGGAGACACAGCTACCTGTTGTGCCCTCAACTCAGTAAAAGTCTAATCTATAGACCACATAAGAAGGTGCACCACCTACCAATCCCAAAAGCTAAAAAAAACATCCCTTAGTTTGGAAGATGAAATAAACCCTAGTAGAGACTGGGCTAGTCCCTAGATCTGTGCTGGCTGGGGCAGAAAAATCTCTAGCTTAGGAGTAGAAATAGGGTTTGGTGAAGTTTCCCTATCCAGACCCTTAGTAAGGGACATGTCCCTAGGATGTCCATGACCTCTAGGTGATTCACAAATAGTGACAGGATATCTAAGATCGGTATTGGGACACTTATCTCATGTAGTGGTAGCACGTGTCCTAGCCATCTGCGAAAGAGTGAAACCAAATAGATTCTTTAGAAACCAACTCAAACTCTTAGCACAAAATGAGTGAAGGAAGTGAAGAACTTCCTAGAATATCATATAGCCTCCCAAAGATATGAAACGTCCTTGTTTTTCTCTCAAAGACTCTACTCAATACTTGCTCTTGTACAAATAATACCGATGAAACCTAGGTTCTATACCAATTTGTCACAACCTAATTTACAAGTCATAGTAGCACCTACTTTATTCCACCGGAAGGTAAGCCAAACCATTAGCCAAGAGTCATAACCAAAGGGCTAACTTGGTGAAAATAGCCCAAAAGTCAAAAATTAACATTTAATGAATTAAGAACAACCATAAAGCAATCATAGCAGTATAATAGATAGATAAAGAGAAACAATCATCCTAAGACATAATAATGTTGGAACATGAGCTACTATAACTAAACTATAATCACTAAATAGTCAAATACAATCTGTCTAAAAAATGGAAGACTAGACATGGATAAATTAAAGGAAAAAGGGTAACTCCAACTTTGAGAGTTCACCCTATCTCTAAGATCAACGGAGCATGATTTTCAAATCAGCAGTGAATACTAGTACTCGAATATCCTCCAAAAAGGTACAAAAGTGTAGTATGACCACTAAAACCAGGGATACTCAGTTGGCATTATCGATCAACTGAGCTAAATCATAATATAATACAATAAGATACAAGATAAAATAAGCTAAGTCAAGTTTAAAGGGAAAACCTAGAAATAAGCTCCAACTCTGTTTTTCAAGAATAAATAAATACATACAAAGTAGTAATGCAAGGATCACAACACTATTACTAAAAGATTGCCCCCATAAGCCAATAAGTATGAAAAGGTAAAAAACCCAATGCAAGCCCTCATAAACTTGGAGGGTACAACCAAGGAAAGTAAATAACCCAATAACCATATATTTCTAAGTTATCATGCCATAACCAAGAATCCATTTGGACCATAGCATATCATAAATAACTTCCAAAATGTCAGACTTGAATCAAAATTCAATAGTACCATCATCATTGTAATCATTCACCAAACATAAATCGAAACTCATATTACTTGAATCAAAACTCATCTAACATTATCATCATCAATTGTCGGACTCAAACCAAAACTATAAATCATTAGACCATATAAATAAGATATAATCATAAGACATATCACTAAATCGCAATAATTATTCACCAAAACTTATTCAATATTAACACTAACTCTCAAAACAGGGAATTAAACTACCCAATAATTGAACTGTTAGTTCCAACAAGTCATAAATTTCTTGGGGCATCTATGGGAAAGATCTAAATGAAAAAAATATTTAGAAATGCAGAAAATGACATCTAGGGTCATTACATGACTAGAGCTCCATGCCAGGAGTAAAAATTTAAAAGATAATCATAGGTGCTATGGTTGGCACCCTATGCCAAATTGTGCCAAAACTAATAAGTGTCATCTTTTCAAAATCCAAGCCTAGTATAGGTTGAGGGTCATTTTCTTCTCCTACAAATAACCCCAAATCACAAATTTTATGGACTTTTAGACCTAGGATGATTTTCGGAGTGTTGTATTAATGAAGTCTACAATAAGGATTTTACTTATTCTTTTTTTAATTATATAATTTATTTATGAACTATATTAATTTGGTGATTGCAAAGTACTTTATGAGTGGATAAAACCCTCATTCTAGAGTTAAGGCTATAAACATATTCTATAGTTTAATTTTGGGTTGGTTCATGTTGTTTATCATGTTTGTTTTTTCTTAAATTCTTGCAATACTATTTTAATGATTCACAAAGCTTGAATATATCATCCCAAATGGAGGAAAAATAGGTTAAAATAAAGAATGTAAGGAATGAGTTCTTATCTTTAATAAAGTAAAGATGTGATAAGCTTATATGTGAGCAAATACTTATAATTCCTCATTTGGATCCAATATAGGAATATATATAAATGCATTTAAATTAGATCCTCACATCCTTACTCATTGATATAGTTTTGAGGCTAGAGGATCAGAATATCATAATCATATTTTCAACATTATGAACCAACCCAGATAGATAAATTTACCAATGAGAAATTAGTGTTATACATGATTGTGGATCACGCCTTGTCCTTAGAATTCTCCTTGATATTGTTTACAATACTTACAACAATTCCCTAGCTTTTATTGTTACTTTTCAAATTATAAAACTCAAACAAATTCTTTGGTAACAATAACACTTTTTCAAATTTTTAGTATTACTTAAATTAGAGTATTTGCTAAGTCACAAGTCCATGTGGAATTGATATCTAGCTCGCAAGAGCCATTTTATTTCTTGTACGACCAGATATATTTGTGTCTGTATTTTGATCACCAACAAGAGTAAACATAAACCATACTAATAATAAGGGATTAATGATCAACTTTTATGAATGACAAATCACAAGTGTGAATGCAGACCTAGCTTTTGTACTAAGGGCTTATATAAGAACATGAGCTTCAATTCGATGGTACCTTTTTAAGATATGAAGTAGGGAAATTTATTAGAAATTCATCTTTGAAAAAAAAATTTTCTTCTACCAACTATAATCAGCTGACACCTCGAGTCCTAACCAAGAGTCACTATTCATAAAACACCGTTGACCACATGCATATCAACATAACATTCAAGCCTATCACTATGAAGACCTTAAGGACTTTCTCACAAATATGAGTACATCTCAAGAACATCAAAATAAGGTCAAACCATATAACACCCTTCTAACTTATATATATATTGAAAATGTTATAACATTCTTCATCCATACTTATGGCATTAGGTGAAATATCATACCATAATCATCTCTCTCTTATCTCAAATATTGATGCGCTAAGTTTGTTGGCCTATCTTTCCCACTAAACTATACCTCTAAAAACTAAGGGACCAAAAATTTTCTCAAAAGACTCAACAACAATAATCTATGGAATCACTAGCTTACTCTTTAGGGCACCTTCTACCATCACATAGACTCTTACATGATTAGAAATTCTAAAATATTAGCTAAACCACATAAAAATATATTTTTCCTCAATCAACACAATTTAACCCAAGATCTTCTCATAGAACCTAAGATCCTTCTCTTATTGACTTAGCCACATCCATTGTGTCTCACCTAAGCATCTAGTGCATATCTTGCAAACTAAAACTTAATTTATTTCGTAAACTATATGAAACCTATATAGACCAAGTACCAAAGAAAACATGAGCACCATCATATATAGTCAATCCCTTACACCAGAATAAATTTTAAACTATGACAACTTGCATCAAGTCATAAGCATATAGGACTATAAATTTATTTAACTAAGATCCAATAACATTATTTGTTCAACTTCTAGAGAAATTTCTGGATCCTTATAAATGGATAATGCATAGAAATAATTTAGTGCACCATATGTAAAAATTTTAGCTAGTCTTCCCTACCGAGGGAGAATTTCTTATGAGGTGACCTAACTGATCTCACCTCAAACTCCTATTAATTTATCATCAACATTCTCTTTGATGGTGCCTACAACAATGATTACAAGCAGGGTACTTGAAGATCCTTTGTGCAGTGCTCCTAAAACCATGAGAGCCTAGTATAGTTATGTTGGCTTAAGGTGAAGCTAGACCAAATTACCTTTTCATAATGAATGGCAGATTCCCATTATTGTATTATCTCTGATGATCCTCGTAGCTATCTAAATTATCCATTTTATTCCAATTATGTTTTCTCTCCTACAACTTAACATTCTTGACTTGTTGTAAAAAAATCATAAGTCTAGTCCATATTTCTAATCAACATTAATGCCTTTCACACCTTAATAAAAATCACAAAAATTCCTAACATGAATTCGGTGAACTTAAGACTGTACTCCTTCACTCTCTAAGTACCCTACTCCAAATTGATGACATCCTGAGTCCTTGCATCCCTCAACTCTCATGGAATCAAAATCCCTAATAATTCTTAATAAAGCTCTTTCCAATCTGCAGGCACAACATCTTGTCCTTATACGTCTTCCCATAACTTAATCATATTTCCTGAATATCTCTATGTTTTTAGCGATAAGCTCAACCTTCAACAATTTTGTAACATTCATAACCCCATGAATCTACTATTCTCATCAATTAAATTTTGAGGATCCTCACAAAGCTTTGAACCTATGAGAAAAGTCTACATCATGTATCATGAGAAAATACTTAAAATAATATTAAAGTCTGCATCATGAATCATGAAAAAAGCCTTTAAAAATCATAAACTACTAAAAAATTATAAGAACATGATATATATATACAAACACTATTAATCTTTAAATTAAGGATGATATCATGTGTGTAAAATACTTAAAATAAGATTAAAGTCTGGATCATGAATCATGTGAAAAGCCATTACAATATCATAAGCATGATAAAAGACCCATGAGAACATGACTGCTAGAATCCTACATATAAGCTTTTGTCTTTAAACATGCATAATGAAATAATAAACTTACAAGTTTGAATGAATTTTAAAACCATTAAATTATGGTAGTTTCTTATAATTGATAACCATCATGTAAGCTCATGTTTGATATCTTGTCCTAGTTAAAGAAATCCATCCTATAGCTTAGTAGATTAAAGAACAAAACTTAACTTATGAATCCAGAACTAAGACTCTAGGGTTAAGGAAAACCTACGGTGGCAACAAAGTTATGGTACATATGTTATCTTAATTTGTTATCTCTCAAAGCTAAATAATCCCCCTAAAACTATTTTCATATATACATATACATAAATAATAACATATAAATATGTTCTAATGCTTACTATGATTCTTTATACGAATTATCTTTTCTTAAAACTATTATGTCTATTACCCTATGCTAAAATATCATGTCATGAATCATGTTCTAAAATTTATTTCTAAAGCATATATGTTTGTTTATGCGTATACCTTAGATTAAGAAAATCATGTTGAAAACATATCACAGTTTGTTGATACTAAAGTAAGTTTTAAAACATCATAAAATGATCAGAAATATATATGCTTAGAATCAATAGTATAACATGATCAAAATGTAACGCCCCAAAATATCATCCCGAAGCGTCACACGGTGCTCAAGGCTACAAGTAGCCTCAAGCTAACCCTTTGAGCCTGCTACTAAATCTCATACATACTCCAGGGATTCAAAATAAGATAATAAGAATAAATCTCATCAAATCTCAACTGAAAATACAGAAAATATAATGTCTGAAACAAGAAATACTAAAAATATCTGACAAACATCTGAAACTATAGTCTGATAAAACCTCTACTACTGAAGATCTAGAGAGCCATTGGTATCAAATCTGAAGAGAAATAACCACTGATATCAAATCTGAACGTCTGAGAAATAGGTCCTCGAACCATGAGGTCTCACCAACTGCAGAGTATAGATCAAGGTACTCGGAGATCACTGATGATGTTGAGACTCAGCACCTGAACCTACATTATAAGACAATGTAGCACATAGACGTATATGTGGATCAAAACTTTGAGGATGTACTAAGTATATCTGGGTTTATGCATTAACATAAACAATATCATTATTCTTTATAAAATCTAGCATGCAAATATGAAAAACTCACATGGCTTGAAAAAGTCTGAAACATAAATCTCATAAATCAGGAATAATGAAACATGTAGTATAAATCACATGAGTAATTATACTTAACTCAAAAATATGTATTCTCCTCTGATTCTCAAAACATGTAAGCTAAAGGAATCTTTAAACTATGATTTCTAAACTCATGCTTTCATCTTGAGGAGAATGGAACTTCTTTGAAACTCAAGGACTTAGAACATTAAAAACTTTAAGACATGAAAAAAAACTCTAGACTCTTATGAACTTGGGAGTTTCCTCTAACCGACATAAACCATGTGAGCTACATGGAGTCCAACGTCTCACCCATGTTGGGGAAAGTTGTTCAAACCTTGCCATCGGAATAGAACCTCAACACTAGTGATCACTATCTCAGCCTCGGGCTCATAAATCTCAATCCTACAGGGGAACATAGTTTTGGAGAAGTAGGATGCGCTAAACCCACACTTCCCTCTCGGTGCTAAATACTTCTCCCGTACTCACACTCAGAATTTTTAGGAAATCCACCTCAAAATAACTCAAGGGTCCATAGTGAAGGCCAAATTATAATTCTCTTTGCTTTAAATCATAAAGACTTATAATGTGGATTCCTGTATTAACTCAGGCTTAAAAGCAATCTTTCTTTAAAATCAAAGGACTTGTTTATTGAATCATACTACACAGCATACTCTTCAAGAAACATCAAAAATCATACTTGGTTTAAAACTTATACGTATGCTCAAATAATATCGGTTTCATAATAAATCTTAAATTAGGACCACAATCTTGGAAACATCAAATCAATACGAGGATTTGAACCTCATAGCATAATTTCTAAAGTCATGTCATAAAACAGTTAAATAATCATGCAAATAAAGACTTGAACAACTCTTAATCTCATAATCTTAAAATAAAGTCATTTGGGTATAAACACGCTTGCAAAAATATGAAATTCTGTAATAAAAATCAACAATTTGGGCACAAGAACGAAAAAGGGTGTTCTTGTTCAAACCCCATATACCTTGAATTAGAAGATTTGGATGAACTCTTGCTTTTGGGACTCTATTCGTACTCTTGAAGCCTTTGACTTGATAACCTTGAATCCTAACTAAACATAAAAAATCTATGGGGAACCCTTGAGATTCTTAGAATAGGATTTGGATACTTAGGGTTTTTTGTTGAGGGAAATTTTGAGAAAATTTCATATTATGCTTGTAGTGGCCCTAAATCTTGATGTTTGTACTGTTTAAGAGGCTTGGAAAAAGTCCAAAGTGCCCTTTTTAACTTCTGTACGAAGCTGGAAAAATTAAACCAGAAACCTAATTTTATTGGCCACAGCGACACGCCACTATATAGGTGGCTCGCTGGAAATTGACAAATGGGAATCAGGGAGTAACCGCGATGCGGAGCCATCGCGTTGTCCCACTGGTTGGGACATGGAACTTCAGCGCGACGTGTCATGATCGCGCTAAGCCACTGGACATTGACTATTGGGAAATTGGGGTCCTCCGCGTTGCGCCACTATAGTGGAGTTCCACTGGAATTTTACAATTATTAAAAACACCCTCTCCGTGATGCGCCAAATACTAGAATGACGGTATTTTATGACTACAACTTAGATTAGCCATAATTTCTTGCCCGGTTATCAGATTTGGGCGGATCTTATATCGTTGGAAAGATAATTAAATTTCTCACATGATAAAAAGTCAAAATTAGGGAAACTACATATGGTTTAAACGTTAATCACTTAGAAAGTCATTCCTTAACCATCTAGAGACAAAATTAGGCTTAAGGAAAAGTTCAGGGTATTACAATATCTCCCCCTTGGGAATATACATCTTCGAATGTTGCTAGCTAGGCTAAGGATACGGAGAAAACTAAGTATGCATATTTGAAACAACTTGCAAAACTGACTCCACATCTTTCTAAACTCTTGAATAAATTTTAATTGGAGAACTTATATTAAGGATGAACTTATAATAAGGATAACTATATATAGCTGAAACTTTAATTGGAGAAAGGGGCTGAATTAAGGAACAATAGTACCTTCGGCTTGATCTGAACTCGCGAAGAAGAGATGCGGGTACTTGGATCGCATATCCGCCTTGGCTTCCCAAGTATCACCCTCGAATGTCTAGTTTCGCCACAACACTTTGACCAAGGGAACCTCTTTTTTCCTCAGTCTAGGGATCTGGTGGTCTAGAATCTCAACTAGAATCTCTTCAAATAAAATGCTAGTCGAGATATCAGGGATCTCTGAAGGATCCACTACAATGGAATCACCAATGTGCTTCTTAAGCGTGGAGACATGAAAGATAGGATGAACAACTGGAAACTATGCGGGCAACTCTAGTTCATAGGGTACCCTCCCCACATGTCTTAGGATTCAATAGGGGCCCACATATCGGGGACTAAGTTTCCCCTTCTTACCAAACCTTTTCACCACTTTCATGGGCAAAATTTTCAGATACACCAAATCATTAACTTTAAACTCAAAGTCTCTTCTTCTCACATCAGCATATGACTTTTGATGACTTTTAGCTGTCTTTAACCTTTCTCTAATCAACTTCACTTTCTCCATAGCCTCAAATACTGCATCAGGTACAACCAAAGAAGATTCACCAACTTCTAACCAACCTATAGGTGATCTACACCTCCTCCCATACAACACCTAAAATAGTTCCATCTTGAATTTATCATGTTAACTATTGTTATAGGAAAACCCAATCAATGGAAAATGCTCATCCTAACTATCCTTGAAATCAAGAGAACATGCTCTCAACATATCCTCCAAGGTTTGGATTGTCCTCTCATCCTGACCATCTGTCTGTGAAGAAAAAGCAGAACTAAGATGCACTTGGGTACCAAGACCATTCGAAAAAGCTTTCCCAAACTGGGAGGTGAACAGATTACCCCTATCTGAGATGATGGACAAGGGGACTCCATGCAATTTGACTAACTTCCAAATATATAATCTAGCATAATCCTCAGCTGTTTAAGATGTATGCACAGGCAAAAAATGCTCTGTCTTAGTCATCCAGTCTACCACAACCTAGATAGAATCATGATGACGATGCAAAAGAGGTAAACCAGCCACAAAATCCTTGTTCACCTCTTCCCACTTTTAAGTAGGTATATGAAATTCTTGTTTTACACCACCAGGCCTTTTGTTCTTTACCTTAACCTGTTGGCAAGTTGTACACTTCTCAAAGAACTCTGCTATATTTTTCTTCATGCCACTCCACTATTAGATTTCCCGCAAGTCGTGGTATATCTTGGTAGCACCGGGATGAATGGAAAATGCGCACCATGCGCCTTAGACATAATTCTTTACCTCAGATCATCAACACAAGGTAGACACAATCTATATTGTAATCTCAACACACCATCTCCTCCTTGGGAGAAAACCTCTACTTTTGGGATCTAACTGACTCCTTTAGTCTGACCAAATTAGGATCCCTGTCTTACTTCTCCTTCACTTCCGAAACTAAAGAGGATTCAGAACTACTCTAAACCAAAATATTACCCTCAATGGAATTAAGCGACCTAACGCTCAATCTAGCCAAACGATGCACCTCACGAGCTAACTCTTTCTTTTCTTACTCTACATGAGTAACACTACTCATAGACATCCTGCTAAGGGAATCCACAATTACATTAGCCTTGCTCGGGTGATATAACACACTCATATCATAATCTTTTAGCAACTCTAACCATGTTCTTTGTTGAAGATTTAACTCATTCTGAGTAAATATATACTACAGGATCTTGTGACCAGTAAACACATCAACGTGAACACCATAAAGATAGTGTCTCCATATTTTCAAAGCAAAGACCACAACAACTAACTCAAGATCATGGTTTGGGTAATTCTTTTCATGTGGCTTCAACTGTCTAGAGGCGTAGGCTATAACCTTACCCATTTGCATCAACAAACAACCCAAGCACACTCTAGAGGCATCATAATACACCACAAAACTATCTATACCATTAGCCAAAGTAAACACCAGGGCCGAAGTGAGTCGAGTCTTCAACTCCTGAAAACTCTTCTCATAGGAATCTAACCAAAGGAACTTAACTTTCTTTGGGGTCAATTAGGTCATAGGAGATGCAATAGATGAGAAACCTTCAACAAAACAGCGATAATATCTAGCTAGACCCAAGAAACTGCTAATTTCAGATGGAGAGATAGGTCTATGCAAATTTCTCACAGTTTTTGCCTTTTAGGGATCAACTCTAATGCCTTCAGCTGAAATAATATGACCCAGAAAAGCTACGAACCTTACCCAAAACTCACACTTGATGAATTTGGCGAACAACAGATGATCTTTAAGGGTTTGCAAAATAAATCGAATATGGTCTTCTTGGTCATCCTTACTACGGGAGTAAACAAGGATATCATCTATGAATACTATGATGAATATATGGAGATACTGTTTGAACACTCGATTCATGAGGTCCAAGAAAGTTGTTGGAGCATTGGTTAGCCCGAAAAACATGACAAGCAACTCAAAATGACCATAACGGGTTCAGAAGGTTGTCTTTAGTATATCACACTCCCTTACTTTAAGTTGATGATAGCCGGATCTAAGGTTTATCTTCGAGAAATAACTTATACCTTGTAATTGAGCAAATAGGTCATCTATTCTATGAAGAGGGTACTTATTATTGACTGTAACTTTATTAAGCTGACAAAAGTTAATGCACATACACAAAGAACCATCTTTCTTTCTCATAAACAGGACAGGTGGGCCCAATTGAGAAACAATGGGCCTTATAAAACCTTTATCTAGAAGATCTTTGAGTTGTTCTTTTAACTCCATAAGCTCTGTGGGGGACATACAGTATGGAGGAATAGAAATAGGTTGTGTATCGGGAAGAAGGTCAATCCTGAATTCTATCTCTCTATCGGGAGGTACCCTTGAGAGATCATTCAAAAAAACTTCAGGATACTCATTAACTATACTGACTGACTGAATAGTTGGAATTTTAGACTTAGTGTCCTTAACGTGAACTAGACGATAGATGCTACCTTTGGGTATCAACTTTCTAGCTTTAATATAGGATATTAAATGACTCTTAGGAGATACAAAACCACCCGACCACTCAAAAATTGGCTTATTTGGAAATAGAAACTTAACCACACGGGTATGACAGTCTATAGATACATAACATGAATGAATCCAATCCATGCCTAGAATAAGGTCAAAATTGACTATGTCTAACTCTATCAAATCAGCAAACATGACTTTATGAAGAACATCAATGGGACAATTTTTGTACACTTGCTTAGAAATAACTGACTCACCTAGTGGGGTAAATACTAGGATAGGCTCAGGGATTTTTTCATAGTTTATCTAAAAATTCATAGCAACCAATGGTGTCACATAAGAAAAACTTAACCAAGGGTCCAACAATACATGCACGTCAATATGAAAGACATGAAGCATAACAGTAACAACATCTGGTGAATCCTCCTGCTCCTGGCGGGATGGCAAAGAATAGAATTGGTTCTGGTGCTAAACGCCATGGGTACTAAATGAAACGCCCTGAGGGGGAGAGAGATGGGATAAATGAGTTGGTGCACTAGTAGACTGCATCTAGGGGAGAACATCACGGTCCCTCTTCCTGGTAATCGTACATTCTCTAAGTCTGTAGCCTACTATGCCATAACCAAAAAAACCTCTCTGATCAGCTAAGAACCCACCAGTATAGTCCCTACCATACTTAGTACATGAAGGACCACGAGGTCTGTTACTCATACTATTTTGGGATCTAGATATAGAAAGCCTATTCCCCTGCTCCTACCTACCTATAGGTGCAGGAGAAATAACTGATGATGGTGCAGAAAGAAATGAATGGTTCTGAAACTGGGGACGGTTCCCTCCATGGGTTTTAGTCTTTCCATACTTGTGCTGCTCTGATTAAGCCCTCTTGTTTCCCCTTACCCTATCTCTTTTCTTTATCTTATCAGTCTAAATCTTTTGAGTATGTGTCATCAATCATGCAAAATCCATAGCTCTATTTAGCATAGTAGTCATGCACTCCTTCAATGCCAACCCGGACACACCAGTCATGAACTTACTCATACTAGATTTGGTGACAGTTATCAACTCAGGAGCATACTTTGCCAACTAGTTGAACTTAAGGTAGTACTCCTTTATAGTCATGGAGCCTTACCTCATGTTCATAAACTCCTCCACCTTTGCCTCCCTCATCTCTAATGGAAAGAACTTATCCAGGAATACATCCTGGATCATCATCCAAGTTATAGGGTCACAATCTCATTCAAGGGATCAACAGGTTTAGGTGGCTCATTTTTTCTACGTGTATTTTCTCTTTGGGAAGGCATTTTCTATCATATAATAGAATGAATTAATAGCAGATAGAGACAGTTTTGGGCATCATATACTCTAAAAGAAAAAGATGAATTTTCCTAAAACTTCCTGTACACTCTTGCTCATAGATGTGGCGCGCTTCACACCAATGGCCAAGACTCTATGTAATGTGGCTTTTCAGACTCCCTAGGACTACTTAAAACCTTAGGCTCTAATACCAAGTTTGTAATGCCCTAAAATCTCATCCTGAAGTGTCACACGGTGCTCATGGGTACAAGTAGGCTAAAGCTAACCCTTTAAGCCTGCTACTAAGTCTCTTACATACTCCAGGGATTTGAAATTAGATAATAAGAATAAATCTCATAAAATTTGAACTGATAAGACTAAAAATATAAAGTCTGAAACATGAAATACTAAAAATATCTGACAAACATCTGAAACTCTAGTCTGACAAAGCCTCTACCACTCAAGATCTAGAGAGCCATTGGGACAAATCCCCAACTAACTCATATTCAACTGAAGAGAAATAACCAATGATATCAAACCTAAAGGTTTGAGAAATAGGTCCTCGAACCATGAGGACTCACCAACTGCAGAGTGGAGATCAAGCTACATGGAGATCACTGACAATGCTGAGACTGAACACCTGAACCTACATTATAAGACGATGTAGCACATAGACGTATATGTGAATCAGCACTTTGAGGATGTACTGAGTATATGGGGGTGTATGCATTTACATAATCAATATAATTATTCTTTATAAAATCTAGCATGCAAATATGATGACTCACATGGCTCGAATATTTCTGAAACATAAATATAAAAAATCAGGAATAACAAAATATGTAGTATAAATCTCATGAGTTATTATACTTAACTCAAAAATTAGTATTCTCCTCTCATTCTCAAAACTTGTAAGCTAAAGGAATCTTTAAACTATGCTTTCTAAGATTATGCATTCATCTTGAGGAGAATGGATCTTCTTTGAAAATTAAGGACTTAGTACTTTAGACACTTCAAGACATAGAAAAAAAACTCTAGACTCTTATGAACTTGGGAGTTTCTTCTAACCGACATAAACCATGTGAGCTACATGGAGTCCAATGTCTCTCCCACGTTGGGGAGAGCTTCTCTTCACTTCCCATCATAATATAACCTCAACTCTAGTGATCACTATCTCGGCCTCAGGCCCATAAATATCAATCCTACGGGAGAACGTAGTTCTAGGGAAGTAGAATGCACTAAACCCACACTTCCCGCTCGTTGCTAATTACTACTCCTGTACTCAATCTCAGAATTTTTAGGAAATCCACCTCAAAATAACTCAAGGGTTAATAGTGAAGACCAAATTATAATTCTCTTAGATTTAAATCATAAAGACTGATAATATGGATTCCTGTCTTAACTCAGGCTTAAAAGTTCTTTAAAATCAAAGTATATGTTGATTGAATCATACTAAACAACATACTCTTCAAGAAACATTAAAACTCACACTTGGTTTAAAACTCATACGCATGCTCAAATAATCTCAGTTTCATTATAAAGCTTAAATCATGACCTCAATCTTGGAAACATCAAATCAATACAAGGATTTGTAACTCATAGCATAATTTCTCAACTCATGTCATAAAATAGTTAAATAATCATGTAAATCAAGACTTGAACAACTCGTAATCTCATAATCTCAAAATAATGTTATTTGGGTATAAACCCGCTTGCAAAAATGTGAAATTCTCTAATAAAAATCAACAATTTGGGAACAAGAATGAAAGGAGTATTCTTGTTCGAACCCCATATACCTTTAATTTAAGCTTTGGATGAACACTCAGTTTTGGGAATCTGTTCGTACTCTTGAATGAGGGTTTTTGAAGCCTTTGACTTGAGAACTTTGAATCTTAACTCAATTTAGAAAATCTATAGTGAACCCTTGAGATTCTTAGAAGAGGATTTGGATACTTAGGGTTTTTGGTTGACAAAAATTTTGAGAATTTCCCATATGATGCTTGTAGTGGCCCTAAATTCTGATGTTTGTACTATATAAGAGGCTTGGAAAATATCCAAAGTGCCCTATTGAACATTTGTACGAAGCTAGAAAAATTTAACCGAAAACCCAATTTTATGGGCCACCGTGACGCGCCACTATCATGGTGGCTCATTGGAAATTGACAAATGGGAATCTGGGAGTCACCGCAATGCAGAGCCATTGCGTTATCCCACTGGTTGGGACCTGGGACTTCACCACGATGCATCATGATTGTGCTAGGCCATTGGAAATTGACTATTGGAGAATTAGGATCCTCTGTAACGTGCCACTATAGCGGAGTTCCATTGGAATTTGATAATTTTTATATAGACCCTCTCCGCGACACGCCAAACACTAGAATGATAGTGTTTTATGACTAGAACTTAGATTAGCCATAACTTCATGCCCGGTTATCGTATTTGGGCGGATCTTATATCGTTGGAAAGTTAAATAAGGATAATGCATGAACTTATATTAAGGATAACTATATATAGCTGAAACTTTAATTGGAGAAAGGGGCTAAATTAAGGAAGAATAGTACCTTCAGCTTGATCTGAACTAGCGGAGAAGAGATGCGGGTACTTGGATCGCATATCCTCCTCGGCTTCCCAAGTAGCACCCTCGATTGACTGTTTTCTCCACAACACTATGACCAAGGGAATCTCTTAGTTACTCAGTCTACAGATCTATTCGTCTAGAATCTCTTCAAATGAAAGACTAATCAATATATCAGGGCTCTCTGAAGGATACACTACAACAGAATCACTAATGTGCTTCTTAAGCGTGGAGACATGAAAGATTAGATGCACAACTGACAACTCTGTGGGCAACTCCACCTTATAGGCTACTCTTCCCACACGACTTAGGATTCTATAGGGGCCCACATACCGGGGACTAAGTTTCCCCTTCTTGCCAAACCTTTTCACCTCTTTCATGGGTGAAATTTTCATATACACCAAATCATTAACTTCAAACTCATGGTATCTTCTTCTGACATCTGCATATGACTTTTTATGACTCTGAGCTATCTTCAACCTTTCTCTAATAAACTTCACTTTCTCCATAGCTTTAAACACTGCATCAGGTCCAACCAAAGGAGATTAACTTACTTCAAACCAACCTATAGGTGATCTACACCTCTTCGCATACAATACCTTAAATGGTTCCATCTTGATGCTAGCATGGTAACTATTTTTATAGGCAAACTCAATCAATGGAAAATTCTCATCCCAACTACCCTTGAAATCAAGAGGACATGCCCTCAACATGTCCTCCAAGGTTTGGATGGTCCTCCCAGCCTGACTATCTGTCCGTGGATTCAAAGCAAAACTAAGATGCAATTAGGTACCAAGACTATTCTAAAAAGCTTTCTAAAACTTGGAGGTGAACTGAGTACCCCTATCTGAGATGATGGACAAAGGAACTCCATAAAATTTGACTAACTCCCAAATATATAATCTAGAATAATCCTCAGCTGCATAAGATGTATGCACAGATAAGAAATGAGTTGTCTTAGTCATCTTGTATAGCATAGCCCAGATAGAATCATAATGACAATGCGAAAGAGGTAAACCAATCACGAAATCCATGTTCACTTCTTCCCACTTCCAAGTGGGTATACTAAATTATTGATTTACACCACCAGGACTTTGGTACTCTACCTTAACCTATTGGAAAGTTGCACACTTCGCGACAAACTCCGCTATATATTTCTTCATCCAACTCCCCCAATATATTTCCCACAAGTCGCAGTACATCTTAGTAGCATCGGGATGAACGGAATACCGTACACCATGCACCTCGGCCATAATTTTCTTCCTCAAATTATCAACACGAGGTACACACAAAATATCTTATAATATCAACACACCATCTCCTTCTTGGGAGAAAAACTCTACCTTTTGGTCCCTAACTTACTCCTTCAGTCTGACCAAACAAGGTGTACCGCCCTGAGATCCCATCCCGAGACGTCACACGGTGCTTATGGACCCGAAGGACCACAAGCTAACCCTTTTCTAATATATGTACATGTACACGCATAATATCTGAAATAAATGCAGAAACATGCCGTAAGGTTCAACACATCTATACATACTCAAAACTAAAAACTGAATACTAATACATCCGTCTAAAAACCTCTAAACTGTCTGAACTATGAAGTTGATGGGACAGGTCCTCAACTAAAAATAAACAAAATCTGAAACAATAATAGTAAACTGAGATTCATTCTCGAAAGAAGAGGACTTACTGCTACTGCTGCTGACGGGGACTGATCTGCTGAGGATAATCTGGATCCTGTGCCTCTGAACCTATGGTATCAAATAAAACACCATAGTGTAAATGCGTCAGTACAAAAATGTACCGAGTATATAGATGAGGTAGGCTAATGCAAGGTCTCATGCATGCATAATATCTAAACTTAATAATCATGAAAGATGCTGCATGAGAACATATACATGAATGCACTGAACATGAACACAATCATCGCAACTCTAAATATTGAAACTCGCATACCACTTTACTACAGACTAAACTCATTACTGACACTGAGATACTGAATCACTGAATTCTCTGATACTGATAATTGAGGATCTGGATGTCCTTACATCAAGGACTATACTCTGAGCTTACTACTTTCAACTGAAAAAATTAGAGATCAAATTTGCTAACACATTATTCTGGAAGAAATTATCAATGATAAGAAGTATGATTATATTTGAATCTAACGACAAGAATATTCAATAGAAATCTGATACTGTGATCAAGCCTATCTGGCGGCATATCTCTTAATATGATATCAATCAACTGTATATGTGACCAAACCTATTTATCGGGATGGTCCATGAATTAACAAAACTATCTGAGTTCCTCATAAAGATAGATGATTGTATTTGACAGTCCTAATTTCTGAAGATTGATTCTAAAACTGAGATTAAATCTGACAGTCCCAACTGAAAGACTCTGACTGAATTCTTAACTGAGCACAACAGAAATGAATCTGATACTGATCATGTTTCTCAAAAGAACTAACTGAGTTATGCTGAGATTACTTAGTTCCGTATCTGACGCAAAAGACATTGAATCATAGTATCTGACTGACGATACATAGCTTGAATAGATTACTCAAATCACTTCTGAGATTAGAATTGAAGAACTTGAATACTATTAGATCTAAGCTGATTACAGGACTAAGGCTAGATTACTAGCGATACAGAGATTACAGAGAATTCTGAGATTACTGAGCTCTCTTAAGTTCCGCACTTATCTGAGGATACAGAGTTCTATTGTTCATTGAGTTCTGAGAATCATGGATCAACTAGAATTATCGAGAAACTGACATGGGCTCTAGACAATAACTCTATTTTTGGGTATAAATACCCCGAGGACTCAATAGCATAGAAGTAAGTATCATCATTCATTCATCATCACAAGCATTAATGCATCATCATAATCATTCAAGCATCTTCATAAGTAATTCAGGAATCATGCCATATGTTCATTTCCACAGTCATTAAACATCACCTAAAGCATTTAAGGATCTCAAACGTCTATTCATGATTACAGTCGCCAAGGAGTCACTTTAAGCATCTTGGAATCATAATCATATATTAATATAGGGGAAACATGCTACTAGATTGTACTTCCTTCAACAAGGTTTTACCTCAGCTATTTGATACCTATATCAATCTTGACATGTGTTTTGATATCCCATGGCTTGGGGAGACTTCATACTATCACGTCATAACTTACTTGCTAACCACTTGGCATGTATTAAAATCTTAACACATATTAAGAGAACATAATTGGGGGAATTTACAAACATCATATCTCGACTCGTTCACTTGGCAATAGGTTTTACAGTTTCAAGTATAGTGTTTCAGGGTGAGATTATTAATTGTGTGCATTGTTATGTGTCAGACTCTAGAGTACAATGGTTGTAGTTCAATTTAGAGTTTACTAAAGGGGTCTACAGACTTAGAATTATGGCTTAAATCAAAGAGTGGATGATATAATAAAGAACTAAGTCAGGCTTTTAGATTCTGGTAATTATGCCTGTATATTGTAAAATAACAATAGTGGAGGAAGATACCCTACCCATTCTTATCTCAGTCTAAACTTTTGAACTTCCGTCATCATGATATCTAGTCATGCTTTATAAGTCAACTCTATGATTATATCTCATATTCATGTATTTTCCATAAAATCATGTACACTCCTAGTTCTTAGTATAAGGAGTTCAAGTTCACGCAAATGTACAAATCATATTTCATGAATTCGTAAACTCCAAACTCAGGTCATGAAACTCTTGACTTCTGTACTCATGCTTTACAGTATTCTCAGTTCCTGTAACTCATGGTCTACTTTTATGACCAATAAAATTTAGATTATTCCATATATGTCCTTAGTTTTGACCTTTTTAATGACTTCATGCTTTTGATACTCTAATCCTTAGGCCTCAGTTAAATGTCAAAGTTATGCATAGTATTATTTCATGCTTCAGGTCCTCATGATCTAATCTTTTAGTGACCTCTCCTTATGAAATTATAGTGGTGATGAACAATTGTTTACATGGGAGAGAGTAAATATTTCTTGATGGGGAAAGATTGTTGTATGATAATTTTATCTAAGACTATATGTTTGAAGGAATATTGAGGTAAAGCTTTTGATATGTGTCATGGTTAGTTGAAATTGTATATGTGTTTTCTTGGAGATAGTGCATGGAAGTTGTTATTGATATAGGTTTAGAGAATATAGGAAATATGCTTTGGTGGGTTGTTTGCCTAGAAGTTCAAACGTGGTTTTAGTTATATGCTTGAATGTCATGTTTGAATATAAGTGGATAAGTGCATTCTGGTCTAATAAATTCCTTGTAAGAGGTTGAAGTTAGTTGTAGAAGTGGTAAGGAGTATTATTCTTAAGATTAGAGCTTTAAAAACACATAGGATATTGAATTTATAGTTTAGACTAGTATTATGGTGTTATGCATTGTACTTTTTGACTTTGAGTTAAGCATGAACATGGTTAGAGAATTTAGTTCTACTCAGAGTTTGTTTAATGGAGTTATCAGTACCAATGCGAAGATTACAAGAGACTTCACATGAAGTGAAGTTGAGGGATTTTCTGATAAGAGTGGCTAAGCTTGCAAGTTACCAGTTGCATTGCTTAAGGCATTGTAGTTCTATCCTAGCATATATTTTATACACCTATATTCCATGTTTAGTGTTGTATCCATGTGACAATTCCTCATTCAGACATCTTACTCTGATCATACCCAAAATTCCTTGATCCCTAATGTTATTAGAACGTCTGACAAAGAGTGTTGAAGGTAGAAAATATTATTTTTCAAGCTACTTTTAGAAATTTTATGTCATCAGATATCTCTTTACTATTCTAAATATTTCTTTGTGCGAGGAATATTCTAGTTGAGTATAAAATTTCAATATGAGTTAGTCCATATAGAGAGAAATTCAGTTTAGAAATTAGACATATAAGATCCTATAGTTTTCCATTTTTTCATCCAGTCTTACTATCCAAAGTTTCATGAATATGCCTATTATATAAGATTCCCAGGTTTAAGAATCGACATCCTGATAGTTACCCATATTCAGAATTCGATTAGATAGTACAAGAGGGTTCTTATATTTTCAAGCTATCAAAATATGTATTCATGAATTTAACTCAATTCATGTATCATGCATTAGTTTTAGATTAATATATTATGTGATGATTCAACTCATAAGTGCTCAGTGCATCATCTCATCCTTTCCTTAGCATTTTAGCCAAGTCAGTATCATTTAGGGACAAATGATACCTAAGGGAGATGTTGTAATACCCCTAGTTTTCTTGTTCTAAATCTCTCAAAAGATATCCCATGAAGTTATCTTTCTAATGCCTCAAGTATTACCTCAATATGATATCATGGCAAGAAGTTATGCAATTTTCTCATTAAGTGTCAATCAGCTGCCAATGGTTATGACTCACGTCACAACCCGTAAAAAGACATTATGATTCTTCATGATTAATCAAAGTCACAATAGTTCTCAGCCAAGAATCCATTTAATTAGATACGAGTCCAACATATGACTCGTAGTTAGACATTACAAATAGTTGTGTGGACCCATAGCCTGACCACTAGAGGATCCAAGAATCAAGCCTCATGTTTTGGTCATTTAATTAGTGACTTGGATAAATATTAAGACCTCAAATAGCTCCTAGCTTATACATAAGTCAAAGCATCCCTTAGTGATAAAATTCTTGAGATGTATATAACTATAGTCATCTTTAAGAGAGCATAACTTTTGTTATAATAAGAATTTTTGAGTTCAACATCCACAAAAATGTATATAATTTAATTAGCTTACCAATGATAGCATATTTTCCTTAATCTGACATCGGAGATATATGTTATGGCAAGAAAAATGAAGCACTGTAAAAGCTGCCTAGACTACGACTCATAATGTCGCATTATTGGTCGATAGGAGGGAGTCATAACCTGGGAAGTAAAGGCTGAAAATGGGTTTATGAATATGACTAAAGAAACGACTCGTAGCCAGACCTTACGAGTCATGACATAAGTAAGTGGGACAACTTCCAAACATTTTCCAGATGATTCTTAAGGCTTTTATTTGTTCTTTTCACACTCTTTTAACCCCAAAACTACGTCATTTCACCCTCCAAACAATAGTTACAAGGAGTAAATATTACCCTAACATATCATTATTAATAAATCATTCAACACAGATCACAAAGAGGCGATACCTTTCTCCCCAAACCCAACCAGGGTTCTTGAAATTTATGTTCAATCATAAGAAATTTATCCAAGGCTTATACATTAAGGTGTGCGGGGTATTCATCAATGGGTTCCTTCCACCCTTTGAGTCCCAAAACTATTTTTTAATCAAGCATGAATTTTTAATAGTCTTTTATGAAGTTATCCATGTAAATAATGAATTTAATCTATGTTTTCTTTGTAATTTGAATTGAAGCCATTTCACCATGTGTTTCCTTGTGAATTAAGTTATTTTATGTTATGAATTACAGTCCCCTAGGTTATGCTTAGTCAATACCATGTACAATTCTTAAATTTATTCTTTAAACTATGTAAATATCATATTCTCCCATTTTTAATGCATTCCCATATCCAAATTCATGTAATTTACCAATTTATTGAAATGTAATATGTTTTGGGTATAATAATTATGATTTTCTACCAATGTTTTTCATGATGGTATCATATTTTAGTATCATTCAATGCTGGAGGATTATGATCATCTGATACCTATGTGTTTTTACATATTTTTGTTTTCAAGTAATAAGTCAGTTAGAATAATAATTTTAGCATAATATTCAGATTTATCATTTTAATAATGATTACTCCCCAGTACTTATTTCACATTAAACTCATAAGTTAACATGTTCAAGATTTTTTCAAATTCTGCATGAATTGTTAGTTTTCAGAATAGCATGTTTAAAAACTATTCATTTACATGTTTATGATTACTTTAGACTATGCATGCATTGTTGTTTTCAAAATGTCATGATCTAATCTTATAAGTTATCAGTGCATGCACCAGCTTGTCTTTTAGTGTCTTTTAGTTGGGAGTAGGATTTAACATCGAGAGGGAAGTATGGGTTGAGCACATCCTATTTCCAAAAAACTACATGCCACCATAGGTTTAGGGGCTTTTCCAGAGAGTGTTTCCCCTTCCCCAATATGAGCTCGGTTTAGTGATAACTACAATTTAGGTTCTACTCCGATGGAAAGGATAAAACTACCCTCCTTAATGTGGTTCAGACATTAGAATGCAGGATATCTCACATGGCTTATGTCGGATACATGATAGCTCCCACAGTTTCAGTCAGTAATCTTTCAATATCAGGTCAGATTTGCTTGACCAAGTAATCAGATTACTAGTTATTCAGCCAAGCAGTTTTACATATTATTCACTATTCAGATCATGTAAGTATATTCCTTACATGGTCTTGCATTCATCTTACATGTTCATGTTTTCATGCTCAGTATTCATACACAATCCTCAGTTCAGTTTTACAACATGTTCAACTTTGCATGACATTTATATAGAGTATTCATGTTTCTGCGACTTCTCATCTTGCATAATAATTATTTAGCTTAGGATTTATGAATCTTGCTATGACTTACAGGTCTCAGGTATAGCCATTTTTACTTGTATGTTTCAGTAAATAACTTATATCCTTAATTTTAAAGTATGTTTTAAATATTTCCATGATTTAGTGGATGTCCCCATATACTCAGTACATTACAAAGTACTGACCATATATATGCATTTGAGGCTACATTTTTTCATGATGTATGTACCAAATATAGTCCTTACATAAGGATTAGACAATTCTCAGCATTTATCCAATAGATGATGAGTTCTCTTATTTTGGGAACTCCAGTCAGTTGAAGTTCATAAGTAGTATTGTTATAATTCTTATGTATTGCTTAGTGGTAGTTGGAGGCATGCCCCAGCTAATTATAGTTTGTATAGTAGAGGCTTTATCGATAGTATGTCAGAGTCATGACATGTAATTCAAGATCTTTGTTCAATATTAGCATGTTGTAAGCTTTATCAGTATTATATCCATTAACATTTTACTATGATTATGCTTCCTCTAAAAAAATTTGGCTTGTATTTACATTTTTAATCAATTGCTTAAGTATCATGCTAGTACATGGATTAGATTGGGATCACTTCTTGTTCTAAGAACAGTGTTACGATTAGGGGGTAGCCTCTGGTCGTGATACAAGTAATGACAGTCACCTTGAGAAGTGTAAGAGATCTCATTGACTAACCTCCCAAAAAAATAGGGAGGTATAAGGAGAGTTAGTCCCAAAGCAGGTAGATGAGATGCAATGCTTATATTTTGAGAAAGTATGAGTACCTAAAACTAAGAAAGATGAGCGGATTCAAGAAACACTACCACCACCTTTTTCTCAAAGGCTTAAAAAGGTGAAGGAGGATGCATGTTTTAAAAGTTCTTTGACAACTTCAAAAACCATCACATGAACCTCCAATTATTATAGTTTTGTAGTGTATTCTAAAAGATTCAAAGGGCTTGAAGGATGTCGTGACCAATAAGACTAAGCTGAGTGATTTTAAGATAGTGGCACTTATTGAGGAACTCAATATTGTTGATATGAAAAAGATTCCAAAGAAGTAGAAGGACCTAGGGAGTTTCACCCTCCCCATAAAAATTAGTGATAATGATGTGGTCTATGCCTTGAGTGACTTGGGGGAAGTATAAACACATGGCCCCTATATGTCTTTATACTCTTGGTTTGGGGAAGAAAAGGCTATGCTCTATGGTGCTCCAAATAGAAGATATAATGAGAGTGAATCCCAAAGGAATGATTGAAGATGTCCTTATTAAGGTTGGTTAGATCATTATTTCTTCCGATTTTACTGTTCTTGATTATAATGTAGATGAAAAGGTACTGATTATATTGGGATGTCCATTCTTTTTTATGTGAGGAACACTGATTGATGTTACATAGTTATTCTTAAAATGAGACTGAATAACAAAGAGATTGTCTTCAAAGTATAAAAACCACTCAGTCAACCTTTGACCTATAAGGATTTATGTATGATTATAGATATGGAAAGAGATGAGTGTAGGGTGGTCGAGTTCATGCCAAATAATACCTCTTCAAACCATCCCATATAGTTTCCCAAGAAACCAATTATGCTCAAAAGGGTGAAGTTAAAGAAGATCCTAAGTTTGATATTGTTGAAAAAGATGCAGACCTTGAGAGTACACACGCAACAGGTCAAAAAAGAGTGAAAAGATGGTCTCTGAGTAGGAGGAAAGGGATAAAGTAAAAAGGTTGAAGTAGCGATGTGAGTCGTGTTGCTACATAAAATCAACCGCTGCTTGAAATACAACCCAAGTTAAGGTAGACATTTGATTTTTCATATGTTAATTTTATTTCACGTTGTCTTTTTCTTTTAGTCACAGGTTGACAAGAAGTTTGAGTACCAAAAGCCTATGCTAAGAAGAATGCAAAGACTCATTGTACGGTCTATCAGACCAAATGGATGAATAAAGATCCGTCTAGCTAGGCTTGGTGGACTGGGGGAGTATTTCTATCCTTTCTTTTGAATTATACTTTTGGGACAAAGTGTGTTTTTAGGAGTGGGGTAGGGAATATTCCATTGGGTGAAGTGTTACTATAGGATATATTTTTAGTTGTTCTATTAGTTTTTGATGTTTGTGAGTAATTATGAAAAAAATACAAAAAGATTTTACACCTTGTTTGTTTTAGTTTTTGTTGTTGGTTTCATTCTAGTGGGGTCACACTTCACCCACCCCTTGATTTTATTTTCGGTTCTTTTCCTAGGGTGCACCCTATAAACCCTGTATCCCTTTTTATTTTTTGGAGTAAAATTTTAAAATTTTTGTGTTAGGTGTAAGTGAGATGTTTGTATTTGGAGTAAGTAAGATGTTCCTGCTAGTTTCTATGTGTGATTATATGATGCAAGTGGTTTTGAAAGTTAATGCAGGTTGATGTCTTGAATGACTAGTTTTGAGACTCCTAGGCCATTTATATGACTCTTGTGCAATGTTGGCTTAGTTAAAATTTGTTTTATTTCTTGGTTTATAGTCTATAATGATCCTATTTTATTTGAGCATATGTCATGTGTGTTGTGAGGTTCTTGTTTTATTCCTTATTGCATTTTGATTTCATGAACTTTCCTAGTGTATGTGTGAATAAAAATTAAGAATGTTCGGTTTAGAAGCTTATATAGGTATATCATAAAAATCGATGTTCATACCCTCTATTATCTACCCTTCTGAAAAATCTTAGTTAACCCAATTGAGCCTTACCCTTTTTATTTGACAGCATCATATATAGCTTGTTCCCCTTCTTTGATTGACCATAATTTGATCCAAAGCCCTTATGAGCTTTCACTAGAAAATTAATAAGGTTGACGAATGAGAAATTTAAGAAGGAAAGATGTGAACGTGAAGCCCAAAGTAGTATCTAGTGGTGTTGAAAAAGTTTATATGATGTGGTTGGGAGTGATGAAATGAAAAAAAAAAGAAAATTTTGCAAAATTGAATCATGTGTTGATATAAAGAGTCCCTCTGTAATATTTGTGAACTAACTTAAAGAAAAGGTGAAAAACCAAATAGATGTGTTGTCATGACCCGATTTATAAGTCGTGATGGCACCTAGTCTTTCCCTCCAGTAGATAAGATGAACCATTGCTCGGAGACAGATGCAACGGGCTAACTTGGTGGAAATTGCCCAAATGCAAAAATTTAAAAATTAAAGGCTTAAATAGAAGTAATACAGTCATAAGAGTCTAATAGATAGATAGAGAACCAACATGCATTCCAAGAGTTATTAATGTCGACACGAGAGCTACAACAAAAGAACTATGAGTACTGTATAGTAAAAAATAATCAGCCTCAAAGATAAAAGACTAGACATAGATAAAAAGAAGGAAAAGGGGTAAATCTAACTCCAAGAACTCACCAAATCTCCGAAATCAACTTTGCAGGAATATCAAATCAGTGGTGATTACTAGTACTTAGATTTGCACCATAAAGTTATAGAATTGTAGTATGAGTACGAAAACCATGGGTACTCATTAGGCATTATCGGCTGGCTAGTTTAGATAATGATATAAATATGATGAACTACAAGATAACATAAGCTAAGTAAATATAAAAAGGGGAAAACATGGAAATAAGATCCAACATCGCTATACGTTAATAAATAATTGCATGTGAGAATGATAACATAAAAATCATACCATTAGCTACAAGATTATCCCCATAATCCAATAAGAACATAAAAGTATTTAACCCAACATAGGTCCCCATAATCCTGGAGGGTACAATCAAGGAAACTAACAACCAAATAACTAGAATTTACCAACTGTCATGCCATAACAAAGAATCCATTCCGTATCACATAAAAAATTATCCATTCCAAACTCAAAGAGGAACTAAATAGTGACATCATTATCATCATTAGTTTTGTAATACTTGAATTAAAACTCATCTCTTCAAAACCATCAACAATTGTCGGACATGAACCGAAACACATATTTATAAACCATATCAATGACCATTTTAGTGAGACATTTTATAAGCTAAACTCAATATATCAAACAACCAAACCATAGTCATAAACCATCTATTTAATCATTTTTATACATGGGACCAAGAATCATATACACAGTTTCATCCATAATCATGTTTATAAGCCATAATATTGGCCATTTTTTAAGTCTATATCGATACTAATGTTCATAAGAAATAATATTAAGAATATCCAAAATTCATACCAACAGTCATATCTACAGGCCATCAGTCATATCTATAAACTGTTAATCATATATATAAGATACATCAAACGTATGAGCCATGTCATATCTATAAGCCATACTATATATATAAATAAGACATATCCTCTATATAAGATATATCATACCCATAAGCTATATCATGTATATAAGTCATACCATATCTCTGAGCCATTTCATATTTATAAGTCATATCATACCTATAAAAATATAAAGTATATAAGCCATATCATATCTATAAGTTATACCTTTTAATCATGTTTATATCTATATCATTTAACGTGTCCAAAGGCCATATTATTAGTCGTATTCGTAAGCTATTCCATTAATCACATGTATAATTCATAACTCACTCTTATATATTATATCTTTACTCATACATCTAAACTATATCATTAGTGATACTTAAGAAAAAAATTCAATGCTTCAAAATCCAACTAACATACTCAAAAAATATATTCAACCTCCTTAAGTGTCAAACTTACCATCAATAAGAGTATGTCATATGTAAATGGGACTATAAGGTTATCACAAGTTTTGGCATAAGTTGGGCCGGAGTGGTCCCATTTCTAGTCCTCGAAAATCCTCTTAGGAAACTATTACCCTAGACTAGGCTAAGGTATCTGAGTTCATTTCTATATGTCAAGTAAGCCGTAATTAGCCATAAGTTAGTAATCCTTCCAAAACATTACTAAGGCATTCCTACGTTGAATATTAACAACTAAGGCAATTCCTTATCTTAAGCTACTAAGGACAATCCTACTCTAACATAAATAACTAGCGCTATTTCACCTACCTTGAGTAATTAAGGATTTTTGATTTTAAATATATACCACAAAGCTAAATCCACCTAATCCATGGGTAAATACACTAACTATACCAAGTCTACAATTTCAATATATCCTAATAGCCTAATTAAACAAAATACTCTCATTCATACCACCATCACCTAAATCCCACCCATATCTAGAATAATATTATTATTATACTTCGAGATAGTTCAATCTATGAATAATGTAAATTTATCTTTCTTGGTCACCAAAGAAAGCTTAAAAAATCTGCTAACTCAATGATTTCTCTTTTCGAGAAGATTCCGCAAGGTGCCACACAATAAAAATTACAATTTACTCATCAAAGTAAGAACAATGGTACAAATATTGAACTATTGTACTTTTTCTCTAAAATTATGTAAAATCACATGTGGGGCCAATTTATCAAAATTTTGTTTTTGCAGCCAACTTAATGTCCCTTTATTCTTAAGGAATATTTATCCTAAAAATGTGTCGATTCTGAGCTTTATTAGAGCTAAAACTGAGTCATCAAGCTTTAAAGATTTTATATATGAATGGGGAATTTAACCATAAAAAATGATGGAAGCTTACCAGAAATTTGATAGGTAATCGCGTAAATAATCCTTATCCAAGCTCAAAAATATCTCAAGCTTTTCCACTTTTTAGGTTTTAAGATTCTAGTTCAGATGAGAAATAGTGTTAAAAATGAGATAAGTGGTGTATTTATGCCCTTCCCATGTCAATCAATGACACATAAGAAGTTGGTGGGCCATTTAAGTGGTCATCGGTTGAGAGACCTAATATCGCTTTAACGACATCCTGAAGACTGCACAGGTACCACTTAAGTTGTCCCTTTCAACTTTAGGGGCTACCTCTTAAGTAGTAGTTGTTCTGATTTAGTAACATTCGACCAAGCCAACCTGAGTGCTTAAGAGGTTAGCTGGCGCTTTAACATTTCTCCACTTAACCGATCCAAATGCCTTCTTAAGCAGGTGCATTTAATGACTCTTCAGGTCATTTTTTGTATTTTCACTTATCTTTGCCATTAAAGCTTTCCTACAGCTACCCAAGTCATTTATAACTTGCTGGGACTGATCGGTCGGTTACTGGGAAATTCTGTTGGTTGTTAGAGACAATTTCTTATTTTGAATTTTTTGTTAGTTCAAATTGGCTACTAGGAAAAAAATTTAGTCACACGATCTTTTATGCCAATTTTGACTATTCCAACAACTCTAGAATGCCAATTTTTCGCATGGTGAACCTTTGGTTCAGCTCTCGAGGCACCCAAAGCTTATTTTGAGCTATAGGTTGAATGTAAAGAAAATGTTAAGTTGGGTGTGAGTTCAACTTTTCATCGAAACAAACTTAGATAGAAATTTTGACTGGTCCATTAAGTTTGGAACATTGAATTTCATAGGGTAGCATAGTTTATTTGTATATACGAGATTCTATATGAATCCCGAGAGTTTGGTGGAGAATTCTAAGTCTCAACTGGTGCTAGATCGGTCATCATGATAAAAGGACCGCAAGTGAGATCTAAAAGATTCCAGTAAGTGTCGCATAAGAAAAATAGAAGGTGAGGAAAACGACTTCCCTTGGCAGCGCGCATTGATAACGCTGAATTACACATCAATTAAAATACAAGGAGGTCGTAAATATATTTACCCAACTAAGAGTCGGGGTTAAATCCATGAGTAACAATGTGAGTGAAGATTGAGTAAATTCAACACAAAAGTTGCTTGCTAGCGTCAAACCTATGGTACAAAATGGTTTAGGGGGTTTTCGATCTTGTTGAATGTAAAGGAAATTTTTGGGCTTCTAAGGGACAAGTTCGAGACTAAGAATAATTAGAGTATAATAAATTAAAATGGATCTTAGGACTATGTTTTCCTAGGGGAAAGTTATGCTTGGGAACATGATAAGTCGATGCAAATTCTAATCGTTGATGATGTGGTAGGCTAGGTCTAAAGTACTTTAGGCTAGTTCTTCAAGAAAACGTCAAAGATATAACTCATTAACTCTTTCGAGTACCTAATGTGTGTGTCAATTAAATCCACCCAATACCTCAATTAGGCATCTCTATTTATAGGATGGTACACAAGGGATCGTCAACCTCATATTAACCCTTATGTATATAAGATGCTGAAAATTAGCAAACTAAGCTCAATAATTTTGTACTATTGCCTTGGTTCTCATATCCTTCTATTAAGATAGATGAGGGTTCTTAAAGTTCACCCTACCCCCTCTTTCCAAGATGGTTCGAGTTTTCGAGAGTTTGAGATTTTGACCCATCAAACCCATTTGGGTATTTTGGGCTTTCACCCATAAACCCCAACAAATTTAGTTAAGCAATAGAATAACCTATCACCAACAAACTAGAACATGCACATATGAATAACAACACAACATAATAGCACCCTATTCTAACATAATGCCAAGATGAAGAACTAGCTACTCCGAATGAAAATAAAGCAAAATAAACAAAAATATCCATTAAATTGATTCATCATAAATAAAGAGAGTGCAAATTAGGTCTAATTCTCCACTTAAAAGTCACTCTAATGTCTTCTTAGATAAAGATTATTACAAATTTAGCTTTGAGATCCAAGAAATAACAAAAACCCTAAATTAAGGATGTGAGGTAGGGTTGTAGAATGAAGATAATGCCTTGGATGAATGGATATTGAGCCTTAAATGGGATTTGGGGTCAGCTGGCCAAATGATGTTTTTTCCCCTGGGTTATTTTCCACTCTCACGCGATCGTGTACGCTTGATCGCGATCGGACATACTGTAATCGTGGAGGAGTGATTGTGATCTCTATTTTTGGACTAGCTCGACTGATTAATATTGCGGCCCTCATCCCGCAATCGCGGTAACTGATGGCCATATCCTGCTCCCTTTTTCAGCTTGTCTAGCTCTTGTACTTTTATTCCCATTTTTAGACTTTTTAGCTTAGAGTTACTTCTTTTCTTCTCAGCACTAGTATAACTCTAAAATATGGGAATTAGTTCATTTAACCACAAATATGTCTCACTTAGACAGTCAAATTATAGTATTGTGCATGAATGTTGAGTGCAAATGAATGGTAAATTCATAACTCATCAAAACCACTAATTGAAAGCTTAGCTTGTTGTTAAGCAACACTATATTTTACCATGATACAATGAACTTTTATGCCCAAATTAGATGTACCAAATTATCATGATGACTTTAACTTGATTACTCCAGTAAATAGCTCTTCAAACAGGGGCAAAACTATTTTCATGACACCCCTCAGCATAACACATAATTTTCAAGCATACAAAAGAATTCAAAGAGAAATCATGCGACAATCACTAATACTCAAGAAATAACTCCTCTTTGATCTCAACTAAATTATACTCTTTTTTCCTAATTTTTTGGGAGATGAAAAAATCACCTACCTCAACTTGTCTACATTCCTCCTCACAAGAAGGAAAATTCCACACACCAAGTTATCAAATATACAACAAGGAATTTAATTACTAAACTCCCTCTCTCTTAAGAACTCTCTAACTACAATGAATGCATATGGTTGGAGATCTCAATGAGTTTTTGAGCTTGTAATGTAGCTTCGGGGTAGGGTAGGATACTATATGGGAATAAAGTGACTAAACCCTCCTTGAACATGTACATTATACTTTTTCATCCAACTTTTGACTAGGGGCTACTACTTTTGTTTTCACTCTTTAAACATGTGCCTACTTTTACTACCTTAATTCACACATCTTTTGGAAAACATCTTCTTTTCACCTCTTTGCCTTGTACATTTCATGCTTTTCTTTCCTTTCTTGGGTCCCTTCTTTTTACTATTCATTTGTTCTAAAAATCTAGCTCTTAGGCACTAACTTATATTCTTGTGGCCCAATGTCACCTCTTCCAATCTTCACCAACCCCAACATAAGCTTTTAGCCTCAATTTGCATTTTTAAGTCCAAGAAGGATAGAGTTCAAAAGAGGGATAAGAAGTTAATGGATCACGACTTTAAATAATATTGCCAAAGAAATGTATAAAGCCTCAAAGTGGGTGACTAGGGATAATTTCTATGCATGGATAAGCTTTTTCAGCTACAGTGGACTTCCAATGTTGCAAAGATAGCCTAAGATAATGTCCCCAACCAAATACAATCAAAATTAGCTTTGAGAGATTAATGTGGCAAGTACTAAATGGTACAAGTATACATGAGATTCAAAAAAAATAAGATCACCACAAATGGAATGGAAATTCACCAAGGAGGCTCAATTACCTCTCCCGGTAGAATAAAAAATGTAGTATCTATAAATTTTCATAAGTCAAATTTTGAGTCACAAAAAGAGAAAAAGAATTATAAAAATGTCGCTCACGTCCATGCCCTTGATTTTTGAAAAAAATTGGATGTGGGGGGTGGGGTTTTCTTTGAATTTGCACCATGCACCATTCTCTAATCATGGAAACAACTCAAGTCATGGTCTTATATTATGCCTTCATATGGGAAAACCAACCCTATGGCTACTCAGACTTCACCAATGGTACGAGTGGAATTCCAAATCCACAATGCCACATGCACTTAGATTTCTCTTGTATTTATAGGCTTTATTCTATGGGTACTCATACTTCCCCTGCCTCTGTGGATCAAGAACCAATGACGATGAGTTTGCCTTATAAATGTTATCACTCAAACTATCATAGGGAAAGACCAACATAATTATTAAAAGAAATTGAAAACTAAAAGTTAAAACAATCAATTAAAAATGTTTCAATGCTTCGTGTGTACTGAATTCAAGTATTGCAAGCAAACGTGTACTTACACAAGGGAAGGACCACACACCTCCAGTAAAAAGAATTGTTGTGACCTCACTACATAACAAAACAAATATAAGAACAGTCAAAGGGCTCCCTGAAACCCCATTGATAATCATGTTGAAAACTGGCATAGTGGTGAGATTGTGGCATGGTTGGTGTAATCGTATTACCATGACTGCGGCCCTAAATCCGTGATCATGGTAACTGAGGCCATTTGCTTCTCTATTTTGCCCTATTTTTCTGCAAGGCTACCATACTTCGAAAGTAGATTTTCCCCTATTTTTTGTTTCCAACCTGTCCAAATCAGCTACAAAATATCAAAATTATGTTACTTATTCAAAAACATATGTAGAGAACATTGAAAATTATTGGTTGCCTCCTATGAAGCACCTTATTTATTGTTGTGGCTCAATTTTCTTCATCTATCATTTACATCTCCACATGGAAGACTTGAAAAGACACCCCAAATTTAAATTTATATATCTTTGTGGTACTTGGGGGAAAGTTGAGGGCACCGCGATACTACCTCTATCGCGCCACTTTGTAGACTTGAATCTTCTATTAAATTTCACATCAAATTTTTGAGGAGGCTCATTGGGTATTGGTGAGAACATCAAGAATCCACTTTTTACACGTAAAATTTTGCATTTATTGGCCTTTAAGTTAGGGGCTTCATTTTTCCCTTTGGGAATGACAAACTCAAAAATGTAGGGATTTTACTTCCCATCTCCATAATTCATCATTTTCTTGGGTGGTTCGATGTTCATCACATCTAGCAAGCATAATGTTGAAAATTTGTTTAACTGAGATCTTCCTGCTAATTTTGGAGTCTCATCCTTCTTGACATTCTCGCCCCTAAATGGACTAGAGTCATCATAAGATATTGTCTTGATTTCTTCTTTGGACTCTAGCACCATTTCCTTGATTTTAGCATCTTCTCTTATGTTTGGTTCTGTTGGTTGGACAATCATCGAGGGTCTTTCAATATCAAGTTCACCATAATCCAAGTGGCTTGACATTTTTTCTTCTTTGACATCATTTTGAAGAGCGGGTATGTTTACGCTTTTTGAGTTGTCAGATTTAATACCTATTTCTTATATCCTTTCAATTTCATTGTTACAAGCCCCCATAGATTGATGAATGAGATATATGTTATCCCACATTTATTCCACCCGATCCAAGATAAATTAAAGCATTGCTTCAATACCATTGTATCCGTCATGTTGTTGTTCTTCTTTCTCATCATAAGACCTATCAAACTCATAAGAAGTACTAGCATTTAGGTTAGTATAACGAAGAGAAGGGGCATGTAGACAATCACTCTAATGTCCATCTCGACTACCACATAATCATAATCATAATCCAAAGAGGATCGAGATGGTGCACACATCTCTTTCTGAGGAGCATATCTACAATCTTGCAAAACGTATGGTCCCCAACAATATGGACATGGATCACGAAGATATAATTACCAACAATAAAACCTGCATTCATTTCATGACTCCATATTAACAAATAATCAAAAATAAAAATCTATCTAACATAATAAATAAAATAAAATCATAGAGAAATATTAACAAGTTTGAATCCAAGCAAGAAGGCTAAAATTTCAAACTAACTCAATACGCCAAATTGTTCCCTGACAATAATGCCTTTTTTTATAACACTCAACTTACACGTTAATTTAAGTATAGGGCAGTCATTGTCAATATATTTACTCAAATAGGAGTCGGGGTTGAATCAACGAGGAACAATGTGAGTGACGATTGAGTAAATTCAAAATAAAAGCTACTTGATAGGGTCAGACCTATGGAAAAAAATTGTTAAGGGGTTTTCAATCCTGTTGAATGTAAAGGAAATTCTTGGGAATCTAATGAACTAATTCAAGTCTAAGAATAATTAGAGTTTAATCAATTAAAATGTATCATGGGAATATTCTTTCCTACGGGTATGTTATGCATGGAAACATGATAATTCAATGAAATTTCTAATCGTTGATGATGTGGTAGGCTAGGTCTAAAGTCCTTGAGGCTAGTTCTTCAACAAAACCTCAAAAATGTCACTCAGTGACTCTTTCGAGTACCTAATGAGAGTGTCAATTAAAGACACTCAAATCTTAATTAGGCACCCCTATTTATAGGATGGTACCCAAGAGATAGTCAACCTCATATTCACCCTTATGTCTAAGATGGTGAAAATTAGACAACTAACCTCAATAATTGTCTACTATTGCCTTAGTTCCCATATCCCTCTTTCAAGAAAAATGAGGGTTCCTAAAGTTCACCCAAACCCCTCTATCAAGGATGGTTTGATCTTTCAAGAGTTTGGGATTTTCACCCATCAAACTCATTTGGGTATTTGGAGATTTCACCCACGAACCCTAATAAATTTACCTAAGCAGTAGATGAGCCTATCATAAACAAACTAGCATATGCATATATGATCACAACCCACATATAATTGTACCCTATTCTAACATAATCTTAAGAGGAAGAACTAGCTACTCATAATGATAAAAAACAAAAAAAAACCATAATATCTATTAAATTGATTCATAAAAAATAAGGAGAATGCAAACCACACTTTAAGTTTCAATGAATCCTTAGTGGGTTTTGCCAATTCTCCACTTTTAAGTCACTCTAATGACTTCTTAGCTCAAGATTAGTACAAATTTAGCACCAAGCTCCAAGAAATTACAAATACCCTAAACTAATAATGGGAGGTAGGGTTGTAGAATGATTATAATTCCTATGATGAATGGGTATTGAACCTTTAATAGGATTTGGGGTCAGTTACCCAAATGATATTTTAGGCCCTAGGTCATTTTTTGCTATCATGCGATCGTGGAGGCTTGATCACAATTGCACCTAATGCGATCGTGGAGGACAGATCGCGATCGATGTTGGTTGACTAGCTCGACTTATTATGATCGCGACCCTCATACCGCAATAGCAGTAATTGAGGGCAAGATCATGCTCCCCTTTTCAACTTTTCTATCTCTTGAACTCTTTTTTTTATCGTTTTTAGCTAAAAGTTTCTTCGTTCCTTCTCAGCACATGTATACCTACAAAATATGGGAATTAGTGTATTTAACCACAAATATGTCTCATTTAGACATTTAAATCATAGTAGTGTGCATGAATTTTGAGTGAAAATAAGTGGTAAATTCACCACTAATCATTCATGTATCACGTTAGAGATAATAATGTCGTGTATGCAACTTCAAACCCTTTAACCAGATGCCGCGAATGCAATAAAGTGATTGTGAATGCGATACCTGTGTACCTTGTAAGGGTATACATACCCTACATTCAACTCATTTTTGACCATTTCTCATCTATTCTCAAGATTTTATGACCCTAAAGAGTAAGATAGCTTGGGAATATCAATTGTGGGCGATTTTTAAGCTTAAGTAAAGATTAAGCACATGATTTACCTTTAATTTATGGTAAAATTCCTTGATTTTGATGGTTTATTTTCCCTTTTCTTACTTAAAATCCTAAATACTCCGTGACTCAATTTTAGCATCAATATAGATTGGAATTCACCCATTTTTAAGGTAATTACTCCTTCAGTATAAACGTGCATTCATGGGATTTTTGTATAATTTTGGATCCGAAGAACAATAGTGACATACGACTATCGGTGTCCTTGTTTTGATTAGTAGATTGTGGTTTTGATAGTGTGGAGCCTTCCAGAACTTCTTGGAAGGGAAAATCAATTATTTAGAATATTCTTTGATCTTTATTCGGTGTCCAGGTAGGCTAGGTTTTTTCCTCTTCATAGATTGAGCTATGTCATAGTATGTTTATGATAATATGTTAGACATGGGATGTATTTTAGGTGTTGGTGATGAATACAATTATTAGGTTATTTGGACCTTTTAGGCTATTTGGAAACTGTAATGTAGGTGTATTCGACATAGTTGCTTAGTAAAATTTCTATCTTTGGGATAATTGAGGCTTGCTTAATATCAAAAATTTGATTTATTGACCTTAGCGTAGTCCAGGGTAGAGTTTCCATATAGTAGATATCGGGGATTAGAAATAGCTCCCTTCGTCGTGCTTTAGGTCAAGACTTGAACTAGTTATGGTAGACCGTTATACGCTCGTCATACATTTTAAGATGCTTATTATGAGGGTTGATGAGACTAGATACTTAATAGTCATGATTGTTTGATATTGGCAATTAATGCTAATTACAATAAAACCTGATGGCTATGATATTGATAATATATGTACCGGTTTGATTTTGGCTATTTATTTTTATATTGATGATATATATACTAGTTTGAGTCAAATATTTATTATTCTATTAATGAAATATATACTAGTTCAAGTCTGGAAATTGATTATTATATTGATGATATGAATACCGATTTGAGTCCAGCTATTGAGTATTAAATTAATAAGAGGAATACTAGTTTAAGTCCGGCTATTGGTTATGATATGGATGAAATACACTAGTTAAATTACGGTAAGAGAAGTAGTACTTAGTGTGACATGATCCGAATAGGTTCCCATTAGTAGCGTGAAGGTTGTTGAGTCTTGGTTGTCAGGTTATATTATCCATAATTGTACCTCCAGGCTTATGCCGGCCTGCGTTGGGTTATTTACTTTTCTGCAATTATTGGCTTATGGAGCCCAATTGTAACGCCCTGATTCCCGAGAACCAGAACGCCACACGGTGCTTATGATCCCGAAGGACCACAAGCTAACCCTTCTTTCTGATATGTATACCTATTCACAGGATAATATAATAAAATACATGTGAAAACTGGATAACATTTTCCATAAGGTTCAAACATCTAGAAATATACAATACCTTAAACCACACACTAATACATTTGTCTGAAAATCCTCTACACTGGCTGAACTTTGGAGTTGAAGGGACAAATCCCCAACTAACTCCGTCTACTAAAATCAAATACTGTAATAACAACATCCTCGGATGATGAGTTTTCACTACTTCACGCACTGCTGCTATACTACTGACTTCTAAGATGCTCCAAGTTTCACTCCTCTGAACCTAGGGTGCCCCAAAATAAAAGAACACCATAGTGCGAATGGGTCAGTACTAAGATGTACTGAGTATGCAAGCAGGGACGGCTAAATACAAGAGCTTATGCATGAACAATTAATCAACAGAATAATCATAAGAATAACGAACGAGGACACATATATGAATGCACTGTTCATAACCACTATAACAATTATAACGACTCCAGATACCACAGCTCGGATACCACTTTACTTTCCTCGGAACTCACTACTGTACTGGGGTACTGCATTACTGAATCAAAGGATACCAACAATGATTAATCGAATACACTCACACCCCTGACTCCTGAATATTTATACTAACACAGAAACAGTCAGAAGTAGTTACATAACTCGCCATGACCCCTCATAAGCAACTGAATATGTGGGGGTGCATGAAATAATTTGAATAATATCTTTGATTTCATAAAACATGCGTAGGAAAAATGAAGACTCGCATGGCTTGAATTTCATTATCCATACTTATCATAATATTATAGATAGGAAAACATAAGTAAAATATCATAAATCATCATAAATTCTCATGACACATCATAGACAACAAACTCATCAACTCAAGACTCGGAGCAACTCGATAGTTCAAGAAACATGCTCTTATGGAAAGGGGAGTTTTATATAACCGAAAACCCCACGTGAGCCGTGTGGAATACCAATATTTTCCCTCCTAGGGAGAGCACTCCCATTGGCGGGAGTGTTGTACTCTTTCTAGGGAGTGCAACCTTAAATCTTTCATAATTACAATTTGGCTCTCTGGCCAACAATATCATCATCAACAACCCTACGGTGGAACATAGGTTTGGGGAAATACCAAATTTCCCTCTCGGTGCTAAGTAATACTCCCTGACTAGCTCCGAACGCGTAGACAAATCCACCACAACATCACAAGGGTCAATCATAAAGACCAAATCAAATCTATTTCTCATTTATCAATTCATATCAATTTGTGGATTCCTAACTCAACACATTTTAGCTCAAAACATTTTAAATTTCCTCAACATCAACATGGTATCAATAACAAAAGCATTTCGTCTCTGTGAGCTTAATATCAATATAAATCATCCCGACTCTGCGGATGCAAATCAATATGCTCAAATGATAATTCTTTCATTTCAATATTCAAATCATAACTTGAGAATAATAAAGTAATCATGTACATCAAAGCTTAAATAATTTATATTTTCATAACCTCATAATTCGTCATTAAAACATCTTGGGTATTTACCCACTTTACAAAATCATGAAATTCCAATGATAAAATCAATTCTTTGGGCATAAGAATGAAAAGATATTGTTGTTCAAAACCTCACATACTAAGTTCTCACGGAATTCATTTTAATTTATCAAATCATCGAAAATTCATCGATCGTAGCATGACTAATATTATCGCGGAACTGACTCAGCTCTAGACCAGCAGACTATTTCGGGCATACGTACCCCCAACAATCAATAACATAAGTAATACGTAGTATACAACAACGTATACTCACATGCCCACACGCCATCATGCACCATGCATTCATTAACACCTCACACAAATCATTTGAAGATCATATTCATATACAAGTATTAGGATCTCATGCCATTACATCGTAGATCATTCAACATGGATGCATATGGTTAAGGAAGAATACAACATAACATAGTTCATCCAATCGGGATACACACAAATAACATACATTTAGCACATCATGGTTCACTTCTCAAGGTTCTTTCCTTTAAGATCTTGATATATGCAATTCGACCCATAATTAGACATTTCACACTTAGCGTGTCGTAATGACCTTATCATTTCCCTTAAGCATCATAGTAAACACGTAGCATTCAAGTATGGTATGAACTCATCACTTCGATCACAAGGGGTCATACGATCCATTCTTCTTCAACTAGGCATTTCTGCAATTACCTTGCATGCACCATTTAGGGCATAGGTCAGTATGAACAATTACATGTGCTACAACACCATCATTCATCTTAATTCCACCAACTAAATCCCTCGTCCGCACTTACAACCATATCATAAGACTTCCACACAACATCCCCATTTTTAGACAATAACATGGAGTTCATGTTGAACGTATACATAGAAAGTAGTCTAGTCATTTAGAACTTATTATATCCTAAGAACGTAAATTTATAGCCTCTTAGACAATTCCACAAACACCTTAAATGCACTTTTAGGTATTGGTGAATTCGTCAAGTTCTCATGTTTTCCGCCACCCCATATATCTCATCCAACACACATAATCATTGCATGCATGTATCAACCAACATACACCATCACCACACACATATATATCAACCAACATGCATAATCATCATATGTATATATTAAGTAACATACATAATCCTCATATATATCTCAACCATCAAATATCAATCAACATATATATATATATATCATCAAAGTCTAGAAAATATATATATATATATATATACATAACTTGAACTTTCAAAAAGGGATTCGTGGACTCTATGGACGAAAGGAGTCCATAGATAAACACTTGCATACCTTAGACTCCATAGCCGTAAGAGATTGACGGAAGGAATTCTTGAATCAAAGCCTCTAATTAATTTCCCCCAATTCAAAACCCTAACCCTAACTTGATATATATATATATACATATAAGAGAAATTAGAGGAAAATAATAAAAGTTCTCAGCTGAATGGGGTATTTATAGAGGTTTAAAAGAGTGGTGAAAGACAAAAATGCCCCTAAGAAACAAATAAAACCCAAATATGTCCATGGAGGACTGTTTTGATAGGCTGAAGTAGATCGACCATAAGGTTTTACTACAATATCCAAATTGAATAAAACCAATTTCATTATAAAGAGAAATATCAGATATTTCCATTGATATATAGTAGCTCACCCAGATCATTATGTACAAGGAGTTATGTTCATTTGAATTTGACCCAAAAATTTGCTTTTGGTAGGCTGAACTAGATTGACCATAACGTTTTGCTCCGATAGAAAAATTGGATGAAACCAAGTTCATTGGAAAGAGGACTGGCAGAGCTTTCCGTTGATATATAGTATATCACCCTGATCATTATGTTGTAGGATTTATGATATTTTAAATTTGGAGAAAAAATACGTCTGGCCTCAGTACTTTTTCAAGCACGTTTTACTGTTCATCACTATTCACCGTTCGATCGGAATGATCGTAACTTATTGCTCAGGTGTCCGTTTTGGGTGATCCACATATCTTTGGAAAGATTATTCGATGATCTACAAAATGGTGGGTTGAAATCCAAGAAATGACACACATAAAAGTGATAAATCATTCTCAAAGATAGGATCCCGACACGTTTATGCACAAAATTTCAACGAATTTTTTTTTTGGGGTATTACATCATCTCCCCCTTGGAAACATTCGTCCTCAAATGTCGCTTGATAGGATAAGATTACTAATCGACTGAACTTACTTATGGAACATGAACATCTGAAACTTATCTATACGACTGGAACTACTGATAAACTGGGTGCTTACACCGAACATGTACGCCTAATGTGTGGAATACACACAGAATCAACGAGTAATTAAGTTGGATTCTTATGGTAAGTATGCATATCTGATGCATAGATATAAGACTGAATATACTGACAAGTTGACTTCTCAAGAGGAATATGCATACATAATACAAAAGTGTGTAAATGAGATACTTTCATGAAAACATGACTGTCAAACTGAGTCTTTCACTACTACCAATGCATACTTCATGCATGAACACATAACCTAATACACTGACCAATTGAGCTCATTCTACTACCATGGAACATACGAATCTAATACATAACCGTTTCACTGTACTGCCTTCTGAGTCACACAACTGAATTTCTTAATCACTTGAACGTCTCACAATATGCATGCGTGTCTGATGCATGAGAACACAGTTAAATAGATGTATGAACATATACTTGAATATGTAATGACAATTGATGTAATACTTATGATAAAAATCTGAATATGCAACTGTATGGGGTATCTCCCCCTTGGGACACCACGTCCCTTCACAATTACTTTACAACAGTATCAAAGCGGCGTACAGGGCACCTATGAAGTAAATTATATGCATGATACAAAATTCAAGAACTGAGTTATATTCACAACCACTAGGATATTCCACTACAGAATAATGACATGCTCGGAATTTCCAATAACAGGATTAGAAGAAAAGATGAGAAAACAATTCATGTAGGTCTAACTTTATCACTTCCTCTATCACCACCTCTTACCATTTAGTCATCGCCATACACTTGTGAACACTTTCCTAAACCCCAAAATGAACTACAACCAATGTACTCTAGAGTCTGAGGCACAATGGTGCACAAAATGATAACTTAATTCATCCAGAAAGACTACACCTAAAAACATAAATTCAATACCAATGCTACTTCTTGGAATACAATTCTTACCTTTCCTTAGTCTCTACAATCATCGATACATATATACACTCTTTTTGATACTTTCTTGTCTCACTAAACACATCATCTGTTTCTATTTCTTCATAGACTACTAATACCACATTCACATCTTAATACTTAGTTTGGAGTCCACAAACTTACATTCTTCAAAGATTCAAGCTTAGCTTCTAAAACATAACATGAATATCCACAAATCTTTAATAGACATACTATTCTCATTCTAGCCTTCAAATATCACATATCTTAAACTTATACTTCTCCACACCATGAGAATCGCAGTTATATCTCTATCAATCAACACATATAATTCCCAACTTCCACACTTAGATTCTTACATATATAATTTCAAGTCTATTCATTCACCATATAAACAGCTAACCCCATAAGGCATACTCTGCTCACTTTAGAGAAAACTATCCCAAAACTAACTGCGGGGAACGTCAGAGAAAGTTCTATCTAAAAGACTTTTGCTTCACTACTTTATTACCTTAAGAGTAAGGTAAATCTAACATAAGTAGATCATTACAAGAGTCTACATAAATTTCTTGGAAAATCTAGCTATAGCACGATCTGGATCATGACCGAACGGAAACTCTTCTAAACATCCCATAGCCTCCCGTACATGAATGTGGCGCGCAACACACTCTTGTACAAGACTCTACTAGATGCGGCTTTTCAGACTCCCTAGGACACTGCTGAACCTTAGGCTCTAATACCAAGTTTGTAATGCCCCGATTCTCGAGAACCGGAGCGCCACATGGTGCTTATGATCCCGAAGGACCACAAACTAATCCTTTTTCTGATATCTGTACCTCTTTACTTCATAATAGAATAAAATACATGAGAAAACTAGATAACGCTTGACATAAGGTTCAAACATCTAGAAATATACAATACCTTAAACCACACACTAATACATCTGTCTGAAAAGCCTCTACACTGCCTGAACTGTGGAGTTGAAGGGACAATTCCCCAACTAACTCCGTCTACTAAAATCAAATACTGTAATAATAACATCCTCGGATGATGAGGACTCACTGTTGCACCCACTGCTGCTATACAAGTGACTACTAAGATGCTCCAAGTTTCACTCCTTTGAATCTATGGTGCCCCAAAATAATAGAACATCATAGCGCGAATGCGTCAGTACTAAGATGTACTGAGTATGCAAGCAGGGAAGGCTAAATGCAAGGGCTTATGCATGAACATTTAATCAACAGAATAATCATGAGAATAACGAACGAGTAAACATATATTAATGCATAGTTCACAACTACTATAACAATTATAACGACTCCAGATACCACAACTTGGATACCACTTTACTGTCCTCGGAACTCACTACTGTACAGGGGTACTGCATTACTAAATCACAGGATACCAATAATGATCAATCGAATACGCTCACACCCCTAACTCCTGAAGATTTATACTGACACAGAAATAGTAGGAAGTAGTTACATCACTCACCATGACTCCTCATAAGCAACTGAATATGTGGGGGTGCACAATAATTTGAATAATATCTTTTATTTCATAAAATATACGTACGGAAAATGAAGACTCACATGGCTTGAATTTCATTATCCATACTTCTCATAATATTATAGATAGGAAAACATAAGTAAAATCCCATTAATCATCATAAAATCATCAATATTCATCATAAATTCTCATGACTCATCATAGACAACCAAACTCATCAACTCACGACTCAGAGTGCCTCGATAGTTCAAGAAACATACTCTTATGGACAGGGGAGTTTCCTATAATCGATAACCCCACGTGAGCCCCGTGGAATAGCAACGTTTTCCCTCCTAGGGAAAGCACTCCCATTGGCGGGAGTGTTGTACTCTTGCCAGGTAGTACAACCTTAAAGCTTTCATAATCACAATTTGGCTCTCTGGCCAACAATAACATCATCAACAACCCTACGGTGGCACATAGGTTTGGGGAAATACCAAATTTCCCTCTCGGTGCTAAGTAATACTCCCTGACTAGCTCAGAACGCATTAGGAAATCCACCACAACATCACAAGGGTCTATCATAAAGACCAAATCAAATCTCTTTCTCATTTATCAAATCATATCAATTTGTGTATTTCTAACTCAACACATTTTAGCTCAAAATATTTTAATTTTCCTCAACATCAACATTGTATCAATAACAAAAGCATTTCGTCTCTGCGAGCTTAAAATCAATATAAATCATCCCGACTCTGCAGATGCAAATCAATATTCTTAAATGATCATTCTTTCAAATCATAACTTGGGAATAATAAAGTAATCATGTACATCAAAGCTTAAACAATTGATATTTTCATAATCTCATAATTCGTCATTAAAATATCTTGGGTATTTACCCACTTTACAAAATCATGAAATCCCAATGATAAAATCAATTCTTTGGGAACAAGAATGAAAAGATATTCTTGTTCAAAACCCCACATACTAAGTTCACATGGAATTCATTTTAAGTTCTCAAATCATCGGAAATTCATCAAACGTAGCATGACTAAGATTATCGCGGAAATGACTCAGCTCTAGACCCCAGCAGACTATTTTGGCCATACGTACCCATATCAATTAATAACATAAGTAATACGTAGTATACAACAATGCATACTCACATACCCATAGACCATCATGCACAATGCATTCATTAACACCTCACACCAATCATTTGAAGATCATATTCATATACAAGTATTGGGATCTCATGCCATTACATCATAGATCATTCAACAAGGATGCATATGGTTAAGGAAGAATACAACATAACATAGTTCATCCAATCGGGATACACACAAATAACATACATTCAACACATCATGGTTCACTTTTATAGGTTCTTTCCTTTAAGATCTTGATATATGCAATTCGACCCATAATTAGACATTTCACACTTAGTGTGTCCTAATGGCCTTATCATTTCCCTTAAGCATCATAGTAAACACGTAGCATGCAAGTATGGTATGAACTCATCACTTTGATCACAAGGGGTCATACGATCCATTCTTCTTCAACTAGGCATTTCTATAATTACCTTGTATGCACCATTTAGGGTATAGGTCAGTATGAACAGTTACATGTGCTACAATACCATCATTCACCTTAATTCCACCAACTAAATTCCTCGTCCGCACTTTCAACCATATCATAAGCCTTCCACACAACATCCCCAATTTTAGACAATAACATGGAGTTCATGTTGAACGTATACATAGAAAGTAGTCTAGTCATTTAGAACTTATTATATCCTAAGAACGTAAATTTATAGCCTCTTAGACAATTCCACAAACACCTTACATGCACTTTTAGGCATTGATGAATTAGTCAAGTTCTCATGTTTTCTGCTACCCCATATATCTCATCTAACACACATAATCGTCGCATGCATGTATCAACCAACATACACCATCACCACACATATATATATATATCAACCAACATGCATAATCATCATATATATATATATCAAGTAACATACGTAATCCTCATATATATCTCAACTATCAAATATCAATCAACATATATATATATATCATCAAAGTTTAGAATATATATTTATATATATACATAACTTGAACTTTCAAAAAGGGATTCGTGGACTCTATGGACGAAAGGAGTCCATAGATAAAAACTTGCATACCTTAGACTCCGGAGCCGGAAGAGATTGACGGAAGGAATTCTTGAATCAAAGCCTCCAATTAATTTCCCCCAATTCAAAACCCTAACCCTAACTTGATATACATATATATATATATACATATAAGAGAAATAAGAGGAAAATAATACAAGTTCTCAGCTGAATGGGGTATTTATAGAGGTTTAAAAGAGTGGTGAAAGACCAAAATGGCCCTAAGAAACAAATAAAAACCGAATCTATCCATGGGGGACTACTTTGATAGGTAGAAGTAGATCGACCATAATGTTTTACTACAATATCCAAATTGAATGAAACAAGTTTCATTAGAAAGAGGACTCTCAGAGTTTTCCGTTGATATATATTAGCTCACCCAGATCATTATGTACAAGAAGTTATGGTCGTTTGAATTTGACCCAAAAATTTAGGTTTGATAGACTGAACTAGATTGACCATAACTTTTTTCTCCGATAGAAAAATTGGATGAAACCAAGTTCATTGGAAAGAGGACATGCATAGATTTCCGTTGATATATAGTAGATCACCCAGATCATTATGTAAAAGTAGTTATGATCTTTTAAAGTTGGATCAAAAATACGCCTGGCCTCAGTACTTTTTCCTGCATGTTTTACTGTTCATCACTATTCACCATTCGATCAGAATGTTTGTAACTCATCGCTCGGGTGTTCATTTTGGATGATCCACATATCGTTGGAAAAATTATTCGATGCTCTATGAAATGGTGGGTCGAAATCCAAGAAATGACCAACAGAAAAATTATAAATTATTCTTGAAGATAGGATCCCGACACGTTTATGCAAAAAATTTCAATGAAAAAGTTTTTCGGGGTATTACACCAATGTTGTTTTATAATTTTATGTTTGTTATATTATTGTTCTATTTTTTTTATTCAGTTGTGTACAACAATGTTAGATTTACTTCTTGGTTAACCCCTTTATTTTGACTTAGATATGCTATCTTGCATTTTATAATATCTATATCTTGATTTAACTTAGTCGCTCGATGATGCCTACCGAGCACTCATAGTATGGTACTCATACTACACTTTTATACCTTTTTAGTGCAAATCTGAGTACTAGCTTACATGTTTATTTAAGTATTATGTTGTGTTGGAGTTTGGAGATAGGGTGAGCTCTTGGAGTCGAGTTTCCCCTTTTTCCTTCTATTTATCTATGTCTAGAATTTTTCTTCGAGACAAATTGTATTGACTATTCTAGTACGAATGGTGTATTTGTAGTAGCTTTTATACTGACTATACCAGGTTGTGGGATGGTTTTCTATGTCATGGCTACCTTTTATACTATTTCTATTGCCTTTCTTATTTATGATTTGTATCGTTAATTCTCCCTTTTTAGGGCATTTTCCACCAAGTAACACCATTTCCATTTACTCTGAATACCTAATGGCGGGATTTATTATGTGGCATCATGACTCATAGATTGGTTCATGAAAGTGCACCAACTATGTGCATCAGCTGAAACATATAGTTTGATCCATATTTCTACTAATAACTTGGAATTCATCCAAAATCACATACACACAAATAAACGATCATACCATATATAATTTGATATTTTGTACTTAATAGTCCAGTCAAATTTCCATCAGAGGTAGTTTTGATAAAAAGTGGGTCCGACACTCACTTACCATTTTTCTTAAATTCTGGCCAGTAGCCTGAAATGAGCCTGAGTGCCTCGAGACCCAAACAAAGAGTCTAGTCAACCTATAATCGACATTCTAGAGCTTTTGAAATAATTAGAATTGGCATACGAGGTCATTTAATTAGAGTTTTTTCTGGGTAGCTAATTTAAACAATCAAAGGTATCAAAATAGAAAATTAGCTATAAAAACTAAATGCACTGCCTGATAACCAAACTATCAATTCAGCAAGTCATAAATGACTTGCAGTAGATATAGGAAGGTTTTAAATGGAAAATATGATCGAAGATATAGAAAATGACCAAAAGGGTCATTAAAACATTCACTACTAAAAGAATTTTTATCTGTGAAAGTGAAGTATTAGGATGTACCTAAAGCCTTAAATAGGTGAGGGTACTATGAAACACCTTAGGTTTTGGTCCTTGAAAATTTCTTGAGTCTTGAGCTTTCTGATCATCATATGTACAACCATATGACTCGTATGGTATGGGTATGGATCTAGGGACCCTAGTCATATGTTTTTAGTGTCTGGTTGGACAAGTTATGTCCCTGGTACAAGAAGACTCCATATGAGACATATGTTTAATTAATGAAAGGTAGGGTCCAAAATGTATGTTGACTAGTGTCTAACCTATGATGTGCTTCCTAGAGTACAACTTGAATAATAGTAGATGTACGGTGATTGTACGAGTTGGGAAAGGGAGTACTCCACTCTCATTGTTAGTTCAACTAAAAGAATGTTTTAATGAATGGTTTTATGGTATTATTTTTGATATGTTAGGGGTTTTGAAATAGATGTTGGGGGTTTTTGTTGTTCATTTTTCGACAAAATTTTTCCCATGCTTTTCTTATGATTTTTCATGTTATAATAATGGTTTGAATAAATGGTTGCATTGGAATGGTCAATGGATACTTGATTTTGGTTTTCGAAACTATATGACATTGATATGTTAGTTAAAATGTCAACAAGAATGATTTTGTCACATAGTTTGACTAATCTTGAAACCTTTGCATTGCATAATGTGGTAATGGAACTTATATTAGTTTAGTTGGTTCTAAATGGTTTTGAAAGGCGTTAGTAGCCATGACTTTAGTTTGATAGGAAATTTTATGGGGTAACAGGGAATCTCCTAAGTGTTGGCTAATGACAGTGCTTGCAAGCTATAGTCGGTATGATAATACCATTTAATAATGTATTGATAATTGACTCTTTGAATTAGAGGTTTTGTTATATTCTAAATGTTTTAATTGTGCAATAATGGTGTGCTGTAATAGCTAACTGTGAAAGTGTGAGTTTGATGGACAAACACTGGAAACTTATGTTTCCCAACATGAGGGTTAGTCACGGTGACCATATGCTTGTCGGGTACATGGGAATCCCCTAAGTTATACTTGTATATATGTATCATAGAGGGCAAAGGGTACACGTGAATCCCCAACACCTATGGTATATCTAGTTTATGTGGCTAAACACACTGGGGCCCATTTAAGGGGTAGCAATTAACCCATATGGACCATGGGTGGATTATGATGATAAAGCTACATAATTTAGGTTACGATTTTAAATGCATGCGAAACCAAGTTCCCTTTCCGGGCAAGGTATATATGTATGTGATTGCATATGGTTATTTACTTTGGTTTTGAATAATGGTATTATTATATCCTTATTCTTGATGATATTCTAGAGTTCATTCTATTAACCATCATTCGGTGTTGTATTCCTATGCGATGCAAGAACAGGCCATACTACACCTACTTAGTGACTTGGATTTAGGGACAACTTTGTATCAGTCTAATGTTGTAGCTTCCATACTCTGAAAGAATTCATTTAATGCTATGGACTTCTTTACATTATTCTTTTTCTTATACTTTGGTTTTGGCTATGGTCGGGGGCATGTCCCAACCGAATCTTCATTATTTTTGGTTAGAGGCTTTGTGGGACTACTATATACTTGGGTTAATTTGGTATTGGAGTCAGACTTAGAATATTTATTGGCATTAGGGTTGGTACCAGTTGAATATTTGATTTAGGTTGTTGGATCATTGTTATTGACTTAAATTAATGTCTTTGAATTATTATTATTTTATATTATTATATGTTTTGAATTCATCCGACAAAGGTTGGAGGGACGTTATGAATGGGTATTGGGGAAAATGTTTCTTTTTCTTGTGTTCTGTTTTCAAGTTTTAGAGTATATGTCCTGAAATCTTCTGTAATTCCCATTTTTTCTCTTTTAAGATCATGCCTCCTCGATGATCTGAAGCTTATGGAAACTTCTCTATCCAACTCAAGGACAATGATGATGGGAAATATTCTACTTATGGGGTCCATACCTAGTCTAGGGTCCAGTATCTGATGACCTAGAGTTCCACCGGTTCTATCTAGTCATTCTCGAGATCCTCAGGCTTAAGTGATAAACACTGAGTCATCAGTCCCTTCATATATTGGCACAGTTGGTAACTTCTTAGTATCAGCATGGTGTATCTGTCTCTTTATCTTCTGAGGCAACAAAGGTTGTGCAGTTCATGAGGTTGAATCCTCTTACCTTTATGGATGTTGAGGTTGAGGAGGATCATTAAGTTTTTCTGGGTGATATGGAGAAAAAATTTTGTGTTATACATTATAATAATGTGGTGGACGTGGAGTTTTCCACCTAACAGCTAAAGCATGTAGCGTACTAGTGGTACGAAATGTAGGATCAATCATGGGGTGATGATGTTGAGTCATCTTTGTGAGTGGATTATTCTAATGCTTTTCTGGTCAGCTTCTTCCCTAAGTATTTGAGGGAGGTGAAAGTAGAAGAGTATCTTAATCTAAAGCAAGGTAAGATATCATCCAAGTAGTATGCCTTGAAGTTTAACTAGTCATCACGGTATGCTCCAAAGTTGGTTTCTAGCATGAGGTCTTGGATGAGGAAGTTTGCATTTGGATTGTCCAGAGACTTGATTTTTTTGAGTAAGGCCGCCTAATTGAACAAGAATATTGATATCTCCAGATTTTTTGTGTATATCCAGCATCTTGAAGAAGAGAATAAGAAGTAGGTTGATCTAGTCGAGAGTCAGGTCAAGAAGTCTAGATTTTTTTAGCAGGGTGGTGGAAACCAATAGAGGGACAGGAATGTTGGAAAGTGGCCTAGGAAGAAGTGGAGAAATTGTAGGTCCTAATAGATGGCTAGTGCTCCCTACCAATGTCATCGGGTGATAGGCATTTCCATGGTGGAAGCAACTATAGGGAACAGGGTGCCCAATCTTAGGCTAGTTGGTCTCAGTCAGCTCCATCATATCCTCCCTACAAGTTTTATGGTCGGGTGTATTAGGGTTTTGAGGGAAGGGACAGGTGTTTCAACTATTTTTAATCAGGGTATATTCTTAGAAACCATCCAATTGATAAAGTTTCCTCTAGGGAAAACAAAGTTCCAATTGCCTCTTCTTCAGCTCCAGCACCAAAAGGATGCACCATCTAGCTCCGACAATGGTCAGAACTATCTATATGCTCTCTCTACCTGACAGGTGTCTGAGGCATCACCTGTTATTGTAACTTGTATGTTGAAACTTTTTTCCCATGATGTGTACTATTTACTTGATCTGAGGTCCACTCTCTCTTATGTGATCTTATTTTAGACTATGTATTTTGGTTTTGCTCCTGAGTATTTTTTGAACACTTTTTCTGTTTCTATCCTGGTAGGTGATTTTATGATTTATAGAATAGTTTATGGGGGGGGGGGAATATGTTCGTAGAAAAGAAAATGTGGTATATATATTTGAATTAGATATGGTGGACTTTCATATCATATAAGGTATGGATTGGTTTCACTTATTCTATGCGCCTCTAAACTGTCGGACCCATCATGTTGTCTTTAAATTTCCTAATGAGCCAGTTATTGAGTGGGAGGGTGATTACCTAGCTGCTAAGGGTAAGTTCATATCATGTCTTAGATCTTAGACATAAATCTACCTGTGGTGTCTCTATTATCAGGTCTAGGTTAAAATTCTAACTCGGAGGGTCCTTCTTTGCATTTTGTCCTAATGGTAAGTGAATTTCTTGAGGTTTTCCCTAATGACCATCTGGGTGTTCCTTATGATGGGGAGATTGAGTTTGGAATTGATCTTGTTTTGGACACTCATCTAATTTCAATTCCCCCATATACAATGGCTCCAGCTTAGTTGAAGGATCTTAAGGAGCAACTAAATGATCTTTTAGATAAGGGCTTCATTCTTCCTAGTGTGTCCTTGTGGGGTGCACCGGTATTATTCATGTATAAGAAGGATGGTTCCCTTCGGATGTGTATTGATTACCGTTACTTGAATAAGCTGATGGTAAAAACTAATACCCTTTTCTGAGGATAAATGATTTGTTTTATTAGTTGTAGGGTGCTAAGTTCCAAGATTGATATTAGGTTCGAGTATCATCAATTAAGGATTAGGGAGGCGGCAACCCCTAAGCATGCTTTCCATAAATGATTTGGGCATTTTGAGCTTATGTTTATGTTTTTTGGATTGACGAATGCCCTGACAGCATTCATGGATTTGATGAATAAAGTCTTTTACCAATTTCTGGATTTATTCATAATTGTTTTCATAGACCATATCCTTGTGTACTCTATGGGAGATATGGGTCATGCTTTTCACCTCCACATTGGATTGAAAACCATAAAGGAGCAATAATTGAATGCCAAATTTTTGAAATATGAATTTTGGTTGAATGTTGTTACTTTTTTCTAGGATATTATTTCTAGTGAAAGGATCATAGAAGGTTGTAGTGGTTAAGAAGTAGCCTAGACCTATGGCTCCAATCGATATCCGGAGCTTCTTGAGTTTGGCTGGCTACTACATAATGTTTGTGAAGAATTTTACTTCATAGTTGCCCCATTGACTAAGTTGACTAAGAAGAAGATAAAGTTCCTGTAGTCTAATTCTTGTGAGGGTAGTTTCGAAAATGTAAAGAATAAGCTAACTTTGGCTCTAGTCTTGACGTTGCCTAAAGGCACATATGGATTTGTGGTATATTTTAATGCGTCTCATATGGGGTTTGGATGTGTTCTGATATAGCATGAAAAGGAGATAGCTTATGCCACTAGACAGTTGAAGGTACATGAGAGGAATTATCTGACTCATGATTTGTAATTATTAGTTGTGGTATTTGCATTTAAAGTCCGTCGTTACTACTTGTACGTAGTACATGTGGTCATCTTACTTATCATAAGAGACGGCAAAATGTGTTTATTTAGAAAGAGCTTAACTTTAGGAAAAGCAGATAGCTTGAAATGATGAATGCTTATGACATGATTCTTTACAATCATCCATGTAAGGGTAATGTGGTTGCTAATGTTCTTAGAAGGTTATCCATGGGGTGTCTATCTCTTGTGGATAAGGAGAAGTAGGAGTTGGTCAAGGAGATTTACCATTTGGCTAACCTTGGAGTTCATCTGTTGGACTCTGGGAATGGTGGCGTGGTTGTACAAGAGGTGGAGCAGTGGTCTCATAGTGAGAAAATCAAGGAAAAAAAGTTTTAAATCCTACAATGATGAGGATCAACGGTAATATAGGTGGGAAAAAGGTGATGGCCTTCGAGATCAATGATGATGGTACCTTGTAGTACCAAGGGAGGTTATCTGTTCCTGAAGTAGATGGTTTGCGAGAGAGGATCTTAGCTTAGGAACATGATTCGCGCTATGTTGTTTATCCTGGGGGTAAGACTAACTCAAAGATATATATTGGTGGAACAATATAAAGAGGGATGTGGAAAATTTGGCTACCATGTGCATGGTGTGCAAGCAAGTGAAAGTTGAGAACATAAGGACTGGAGGATTGTATAAAGAAATTGAGTTGCCTATGTGTAAGTAGGAAGTGATCAATATGGATTTAGTTACCGATCTTCCTTGGTCTCGGAATCAGTTCAATTTGGTTTGGGTCATAAAGGATTGGATGACACAGTCTACTCATTTCTTACCAGTGAGGAAAAACTTCTCTACTAAGTATTATGCGAGGTTGTATCTCCATGAGATTGTGAATTTGTATGGGGTAACTATTTCTATCATCCCGTACTGTATCACACAATTTTCCTCATTTTTGGTAGTTGTTTAATAAGGGTTTGTGGAACACGGCGAGTCTTAGTACTGCTTTTCACCGCAGTCTGATAGGCAAGCAAAAAGGACTATTCAGACATTAGAGGATAGGCTTTGAGCTTCTATAATTAATACGGTGGTAGCTAGGTTTAGTATTTGCCTCTTGTAGAGTTTGAATACAATAATAGCTACCACTCTATCATTGGGATGGCTCCATTTGAGGCATTTTATAGTAGGAGAATTAGGTCTCTGGTTGGGTTTTTTGACGTTAGTATGGTAGATATTTTTAGCTTTGATTTGGTTAACCAACATGGAGAAGGTGAAGGTAATTTGCGATTAAGGCTACCCTAAGTTGCCAAAAGTCATATTCAAATATGAGGCGAAAGGAGTTAGAGATTGATTTCGGGGATACGGTATTCCTGAAGGTGTCTTCCATAAAGGAAGTGATGCAGTTTGGGAAGAAGGGGAAGCTTTGTCCCATGTATGTTGGTCCGTACTTTATTTTGAGAATGGTTGGTAATGTTGAATATGAGGAGGTCCTGATTGAGATCTTGGATCGACAAGTTCTTCGGTTGCGGACCATGGAAGTGGACTAAGTAAATGTTCTATGGAGGAACCATAATGTCGAAGAGGCTACTTGGGAAGCTAAAGAGGACATGAAGCCCAAGTATCTGTTCATATTTTCTGCTCTGGAAATTTATGCAAAAGGTATGTGTTCTTCATAACATCATTTTTATCTAACTTTGTTATAGGATAGAGTAGAGGTGTTGGGGTGTAAATCGTGTTTGTATTGACTTAATCCATCATTCGAGGACAAACGATCCAAGTGGGGGAGAATTGAGACTCCTTGGGTTTTGGCCCTGGCAAATTTCTTGAGTCTTGACCTTTCTGATAATATACAACCAACCATATGAGTCATATGGTGTGGGTATGGGTCTAGGGACCCTAGTCATATGTTGATCAGTATAATGTTATCCAAGTTTGATCCTTGGTACGAGAAGACTCCATACAAATTGTATGTTCAAGTAACGAGAGATAGGATCAAAACCGTATGTTTTCCAGTGTCTAGCCTTTGAAGTACTACCTTAAGTACGACTGGAATAGTACTAGTCATATGGTGATGATACGAGTTGGGCAAATGAGTCTCATGTTTGACATAATGTGATGTTAAACTTTCTGATCAAGTGATGATTTGAGGGTACCACTCATATGATATGGTAACGAGGTGAAGGGTCAAATCGTACCCATCTATGGGATTTTTTACAATTTAAGTTGGGGGTATTCTGGATATTTCCCTTCTTAACTCGTTTTGATACGATACAAAATACCTTTGGAGGCCACATTAATCTATTATTCTCATTCAAACACTCTCTAAACTCTATCAAATCTCTCTGAAGATCTTGGTTCAAGAAAAGGCTAGGGTTTCTTCAAGGTAATCAATTAGGGGCTTTCAAGAGTGATTCTCTGCATCTTCCTGTGTGACTAAGGCATGTTACACCTCTTTCATTGTATGTTCAACTAAAAACATGTTTTAATGATTGGTTTTCATTGTATTATTATGGATATATTTTGTGTTTTGAAATAGATGTTGGCGATTTTGATTGTTCATGGTTGGACAATGTTTTCCCATGTTTTTCATATAGTTTTTCATGTAATAATAATTGTTTGAACATGTGGTTGCATGGGAATGGTAAATTCATACTTGGTTTTGGTTTTGGAAAGTATATGCCCTCAACATGTTTGTTAAAATATCAATGAGAATGATTATGTCACATAACTTGACTATTCTTGAAACCTTGGCATTGAATAATATGGTAATTGAATTTAAATTAGTTTTGTTGGTTCTAAATGTATTGGAAAGGCCTTAGTGGCCATGACATTGGTTTGATTGGAAATATTTTTTGGTACATGGGAATCCCCTAAGTGTTGGCTAATGACATTGCTTGCAAGATATAGTCGGTGTGACGATACAACTTTATAATGCTTTGATAATTGACTCTTGGAATTGGTGGTTTGGTTATGTGCTAAATGTTTTAATTGGGCAATAATGGTGGGTTTTAATAGCTAACCGTGAAGTTGTGAGGCCTATGGACAGACACTAGAAACTCATGTTTTCCGAAATGAGGGTTGGTCATGGTGACCATATGCTTGTGGGGTACACGGGAATACTCCAAGTTATACTTGTATATATGTATGATGGATGGCGAAGTGTACACGGGAATCCCTGGCCCCTATGATATCGTCGGTTCATGTGACTAAACGCACTGGATCCCATTCAGGGGGTAACAATGTACACATTAGACCATGGGTGGATTATGATGGTAAAGCTACCCAACCCAGGTTAAGGTTTTAAATGCACGCTAAACTCGATTTCCTTTCCTGGCATGGTATATATGTATATATGTATGTGATTAGATATGGTTAGTTACTTTATCTTGAATAATGGTATTATTTTATCCTTATTCCAGAGTACATGCTATCATTCATTTCATTAGCTGTAGTCAAACAAAGTATCCCCACGCGATGCAGAAACTGTCTATACTACTCCTCCTGCGTAGTGACTTAGATTCAAGGACATATTTGTATCAGGATGGAGTGGTGAACTTCCATACTCTAGTAGACTCTATTTCATGCTATGAACTTATTTACATTATTTTTGTTTTTGGGTTTGTTTCTTGGACTTTGGTTTTGGCTATGATCGGGGGCATGTCTCAACTGGATATTTTTTGTTTTCGATTATAGGCTTTGTAGGACTACTATGGGCATGAGCAATGTCAGTTTTAGTGTCATCCTTGGTATTGGTATTGGCATTAGAGTTTTAACTGGTTTAAAATTTGATTGAGGTTATTGGATCATGGTTATAGACTTTAATTAATGTCATTGAATTATCTTTGTTTTATCTTTTAATACCTTTGGAATTCATCCTACATAGGGTGCAACGAGGTTATGATTGGGTATTGGGGGTGATCTCTAGTCTCGGTTGAACTTAAGGAACCCGACACGACTTAGATGTAGTTCAAGTTGTGTTAAATTGGGTCCGCATCATGATCTCAATCTCCTAATTAACCTCCTGTACCAGGAGGTGCCTCCACTGAACCTTATCTAGTAGAATCTATCTAGTGCGCAAATGCCATACATCACTAGACAAAATGAGATCAGGCTCTTCCACGAAGGTCAAACACTCATCCTACTGAATTGAATCCCATCTAAGCATATGAGATGGGTAAGGAATATACCTCCACAACATAGAAACATTGAAAGCTGGATGGACAATAAAAAAATTTGGGCGTAAGACTAACTCATAAGCCACCTCACAAATGATGCGAATAATCTCCAATGAACCATTATATTTGGGTCTAAGCTTTCCTTCGTCCAGACCTCCTAATACCCTTCATGATTAATACATGGAGGAATACCTAATCACCAACTCCAAATCTTATAGCATAAAGTCTATGATCCACATAAGCCTTTTTCTTACTCTGATCTGCACTTAACCTATCCATAATCACCCTTACTCTATATAATGACTACTGAAGTAAGTCAGTACCATGAGATCTAATCTCAAAAGTCAAAAACTATCCAATCAGTGAATGACATTTCCTACAATATAAATCCTCAAAGGTTTCCATCTAAATACTCAAATGGTAACTATTATTTTATGTGAACTCTGCCAAGGCTAAGTGTTTGACATGACCCAACCCAGGGCCTAGTCATGTCGGGTGCCTCAAGTCCAACCATGACTTGATATGACCCCAAGACCCAACCATAACTTCCCTGCAACCTATGGCGGATGAATTCCAAACATTTAACAAGATAGAGCAAGAATAAATATCATACTTTAAATAAAGTATATAACCATAATCAAACAACATCAATCAAATGTCTAACCGGTGACAATCCCAATACCAAGACTGAAACCAATACCGACACCACCCATGCACATTGTAGTCCTACAAAGACTAACATAAAAAAAGCACATCCAGTTGGGACATGCCCTCGACCATAGCCAAAACCAAAGTTCAAGATACAAAAACAATATAAATAAGTCTATTGCTTGAAATGGAGTCTTCCGAAGTATGGACGCTCACTACTTCAGTCTGACTCTACGTTATTCCTAAATCCAAGTCATTATGTAGGAGGAGTAGTAAGGCCGGTTCCTGCATAATGTGGGGATACAATGCATGAAAACACTTAGCAGAATGAATGCTTACATGTACTCAAGAATAAGAATAAAATAATTCCATTATTTGAAACAAAAGTAAATAACCATATGCAATCACATACATATATACTTATATACCATGCCTGGAAAGGGAATCGGGTTAAGCATTCATCTAAAATCTTAATTTGGGTTGAAGAATTACAATCATAATCAACCCACAGGTTATATTGGTTCAGTGTTACACCCTAAATGGGCCACAGTGCGTGTAGACACATGAAACAGAGATATCATAGGGGCCAGGGATTCCTGTGTATCCTTCTCCCTCCATGATACATATATACAAGTATAACTTGCATAATTTGAATGTACCCCAAAAGCCCATGGTCACCATGACCAAGCCTCATGTTGGCAAACATGATTTTCCAGTGTCCGTCCATCAGACTCACACCTTCATGATTAGATATCACAACCTGCCAATATTTCCCAATTAAAACATTTAGCATATAACCAAAACCACCAATTCCAATAGTCAATTATCAAGGCATTATAAAGTGGTATCGTCATACCGACTATATCTTGAAACCAATGTCATTAGCCAACACTTAGGGGATTACATTGTACCCTAAAAGATTTCCAATTAAACCAAAGTCGTGTCCACCAATGCCTTTCTACCCCATTTTAATAAACTAATCCAATTTAGGTTACATTACCATACTATGCAATGCCAGGACTTCAAGAATAGTCAAACTATGTGAAAAAATCATTCTCATTAGCATTTTAATAAAAATGTTAAGGGCATATAGTTTCGAAAGACAAAACAAGTATCAATTGACCATTCCCCTGCAACCACATGTTCAAAAAATAACTATAACATGAAAAACTGTAAATAAGACATGGGAAAACATTATCCAACCATGAACAACTAAAACCCCCAACATCTATTTCAAAACCAAAACAAATCCACAATAATACCATGAAAACCATTCATTAAAACATGATTTTAGTTGAACTAACAATGAGGGAGGAGTAACATGCCTTAGTCAGGAATATTAACAAAGTGATTTTGATCCTTAAGCCTCTAGATTACCGCCTTGAAGAAGCCCTAGCCCAAACTTCTTGAGAGGTTTTAAGTGAGTGTTTTGATCTTCTAAATTGTGGAATGAGGGACCAAATAGTGTTATAAGATGTGCGGTATAAAGGTCTTAGGGTGGGAAATATCCAAAATACCCTCAGCTAAAAAGTTGTAAAAAGAACATAAGAGGGTATGGTTAGACCCATCAACTCATATCCACATTATATGAGTGGTACCATTAACTCATAACTTGATCAGAAAGTTGGACACAACATTCTGTCCATCATGTAACCCCCTTTCTCTACTCGAATCATTACCATACAAGTAACACGATTCTAGCCAAACCCTAGGTAGAATATCAAAGGCTAGACACTGGATAACATACAGTTTTGCACTATACTCCTTGTATCATGAACATAAGACTCATCACCACCAACCCATAACCACAACAGAAACCCGACCACAAAATACTGGACACCTTACGAGTTGGGTCACCTGATCCATACCCATAGCATATGACTAGTATGGTGATTCGTAAGATTATCCAAAAGCTCAAGACTTAAGAAACTTGCATGGACTAGACCCCAAGTTGTTTTAGTAAGGCTCTCACTCGCCTCTAAAATCTATAACACAGGCTCGGAGCATATCCTCGAGAACCTAAATTGTCTTCTCCAATTGGCCTTTCATCTAAGGATGGAAGGTTGTAATAAGATCCACGTGAGTACCCAACTACTCTTAAAAATATCTTTAAAAGCTAAAAGTTAATACTCAACCCTGATTTAAAATGATAGATATAGGTAGACCATGCAATTGAACTATATCACGAACATAGGTATGGGATAACCCCTCAACACTGAAGGACATCTGAATAGGAATGAAAAAGGAAAACTTGGTCATCTGATCAAGCTCAACTTACTTTATTATTTTTTGGCAAGGTGATCGTTGTCAATATAAAAACCCAACATGAGTTAGGGTTGAATACACTAGGAGTGTAACTAATTTTTGAATTTTATGGATATTGAAAGTGTATAAGTGTTGACCCACAGTGTAAAATTAAAGGAAAACATAATTTAAATTGGGGGTTATTATTTAAAAGTTGTTCGAACAAACTTAACTTATGATACTAAAGAAGCTAACATCTAATTTATTGTTCACAAATACTTGTCACCCACATCACTATTTAAAGGATGATGTTGGATCTAAGGAAATACCCGAATTCATCCTTCAAAGATGATGTGGAATTTAGGGAAATTGGGGCTTTCACCCAAAAATTCAAATTTAACAATCAAGTATTAGTGAAATCCAACATCATTAACCAAGAATTTACACTAATAATCAAGACGCACACAATTTCCCCCCTATTAAAACATAACCCTAAGACTACTATTTAGCTACTCATGAGATTTGAGACAAGAAATATACCCAATTGGCATTCAAAGCCTCCATTGATGAAAAACAAGAATAATATCAAATCGAATTCCAAATTGTAACTAAAATATCTTGGAATGTCAACTATAATTGTTCTTTTCTAATTTAGAAGGCTTTTCACCATATAAAATTTAAATTTTTGTCAGAAGATGCATCAAAGTTTAAGGGTTTTACCTTTTTGTTAGAATTTTGGGTTCTACTTCTTTAAACTATGAATTTTCCCCTGGGCATTCATCCGCTCCATCATGATCGCAGTTGCTTGATTGCAATTGTGGTGATCCTTTCGCGATCACTAAATTTGACTGGAATTGGACTGGCCGCGATCGTGATCACGGTAATTGAGGGTCGCTAATGATTTTTTAGCTTTTGGACTAACTTTTCCCCCTTTTGTTCTCTTTTCAGCTAACTTCCTTTATTATCTTCTAAATACCTGTAAACCTACAAACTATGGGAATTAGTTCATTCAAATGGATAAATCGCCTCATTCATACAATTTAACCATAGTAGTATGCACAAATTCTGACATCAATGAGTGTTAAATTTACAACTAATCAACACACCAACCTAAACCTTTTCTTGTCATCAAGAAATACTACTTCTTATAAGGCAATGCAATTATAAGCCCATCTTATAACTAAACAATCACAATGATTTTGAACTTGGTTAGCATCAACGACACGAACCAACACCGGGCCTTGTCGTAATGGCCATCCCAAGTCCAACCACATCTGGGGACCACCCCTTGTTATGCAACCCAACAACCTATGTCCAACCTTAAATGGTAAGATAATGTTATTGTTTGCATTAAGACTCTGGGATAGGGTCACATCTGTGACTGATCAAACCTAGTCCAACCGTACCACACCAACCGCCCAACTATACCAACCAAAACCATAGACTAAAAACTAAAGAGAATACCAAAACATAATACGAGAATAAATCCCAAAATGTAATAGGATGAAACAACCAACAATATCATCCAATGATGTCAGTCCACCGACTTTTTCCAATGCCAAGTCCAACACCAATACTGATCCCGCCCATACAAACCCCCAAAAGTACCACAAAGCCTTTATCCAAAAGAGTAAAAAAAATTGGTTGGTACATGCCCCAAACCATGACCAAAACCAATATCCAAAATAAAAGAGAAGTGTCTAAAGAAATCCATAACATGAACTGATTCCTTCCAAAAGAATGAAAGATTACCACTTCAGTCCAAATGTTGATACCGAGTTCGTGTGCTAGACAGGAGGAGTACAATGGTCGGTTCCTGCATAGAGTATGTATATAGCCGCCAGTAGACAGAGTTAGCGAGTGACTACTAGAATGAATTTAGGATAAGGAATAAAATAATACCAGTTATAAAGACACTTAAAACCATCCATAATCCACACAACCATACATGTATAATTGCCGGGAAAGGGGAACTGGGTTATGCATGCACTTAAAACCTTTACCTGGGTTGTGTATCTTTGCTATCCTAACCATCCACATGTCATAAGGGTTCAGCTCCCTCGGCTACAAGGGCCCTAGTGCATGTAGTTGGACGAACAAGGAATATCCAATTGGATGACTAGTACATCACCGAATATAAAATGTGAAACACATACATGGTCATCAAGGCCCCTCATATTGATAAATATGAGTTTTCGATTTTGGACCATCATGGACTAGCACTTTCCACGGCTTATCTACACACCCCATCATTAATTCCCAATTAAAACCATGTCTAAACAATCCATTTATCGTTTATTAACCAAGGCCAGTGTTGGTAATAAGGTCATACCACCCTTTAATTGCAATAAGTATCCATAGAAGAACTATTTAGGTTAAGGGGACCTTAGGTCCCTATCCATATACCAGATTAAATCCCCTAGGGAGACTTCCATATTCTCCACAACCATAAACATTTAGCCTTTAACCTTTTGAAACCATTTAAGCCATGGATAAATCCCTTTTCTACTTTTAAATATGCAATAGTTCCAATAAATAAAGTCAATGCATTGAACATGTATTTACAAGCATTTTATCGAACACCTTGGGGGAATAATATAACCAAAACCGATTCCAACAACCATTAAGCCATTACCATGTAATATAATTGTCCAAAACCACCATTTATGCATATAAAAGCATTATTAAAACCATAGGAAACCATAACCAAGCATTCAATATCAAAACCCCCAATACTAGTTAAAAATGATAATCATAAAATAGTAAAACTATGAAATCAATCGTATAAACCATTCCATTAGTTGAAATTATAATGATGAAATAGAATCATCCCTTATACTGATGAATTGATGGAAACAAATCACCAGGACAAGCCCAAAAGCAATCCACAAGATGAAACCCTAGCCCTTTTTCCATAAAAGCTCTTGAGAGAATTATGGAAGGACCCAGTGCATGAAGCTGCACAACCAGGGAAGTAAACCAGGGATGACTAGTGTAACACCCCGAATCTAGTACCCGAAATGCTACACAGTGCCCATCACCCCAAAGTACTATAAGTTAACCCATGACTGATATTTGTACTTGTATACTGTATGAAATCAAGTAAAATATGGAAATAATAGACTGGAACATGCCATAAAGTTCAAAATGGATAAAACATACTATATAAGAGTACGGTATATCAATAATAAAACATGAACTAAAATAAATTGTGTAAATATACTATTGTTTGGAAACCTCTAAAACTTAACTGTCTGAATAGGGGGTTGATGGGATATGTCCCCAACTAACTCCAACTACTGAAATAAACTAAGTAATGATATAATAAAGTAATGATCATGTCCTAAAAGGATGAGGACTCACTGCTAACTCTAACTACTGAGATTGGAATGCTACTGATGCTCTGGAGCTCGTGCTTTTGAACCTATGGTATAAAACATCATAGAAAAAAAGTGACAGTACGATTGAATATACTGGTATGCAAGTGAGGTAGGCTGAATGCAAGGGTTTATATGAATGAACAATACTAGATGAACGAATAACATGAACGTGAGAATATATGCATGAATAAGTGAATTTATCTGAGATAAGATATCACTGAATCTGAATACAGATAATATAGGTTTCATATAACTATTGTACTATTATCAGAATGACTATGTCTGACAATCCTATTTTTGATAGAACTAGCTGAGTTCCCTACTAAATTGGGTGACTGTATCTGACAGTCCTGAATTCTGTAGAACTATCTGAGTTCTATTACTGAGACTGAGAATGTAACTGTGGGACGTAGTCATTTAATCGACATGCCCCAAATAAAAAAATATAGATGTGTTTGGTTCCATTCTATAACCTGAATTGGAAGGGTGTCAATATCGCGCCACTGTTAAAGACAAGATGTGACTGATCCCTTATCTAATAGGTACTCTAAGGAGAATGGTGGGACCCTCATCTAACAGGTTAAGCCACCTCATCAAACCTCATCTAACAGGTTAGATATCGCAACCTACACTGACTACAGAGTTCTAAAGCATGAGGATTGCTTCTAAGAATCAAACCCTCTACTCGTAGGTGAGTTCCCATACTTAGGCTCACTCGGTGATGAATCCTACTCCCATCTAATTAGAAACTGAATTAATCATATTAAACTGATTGGATTGAGTTTATTGAGTTTCGTTAACTAAGGAGTATCACTGATATCTGATAACTGTCTAAGATTTCTAAGATTATTGAGATTACTGAGTTTTCCCAAGTCATGAAACTGACTGAATTCTACTGAACATGGCTTGACTAAGAGTATCTTGAAAACATACCACTGGCTCTAGGAACACAACTAAATTTTTGGGTACAAGTACCTCCGAGACTCAATAGCATGAAACTTACAAGACTTGACACTCCTTGACATATTACCATAGTCAACAATTCATAGTACAATCATCAGAGATATTCGTAAAGTATTTTCATGCCATGATCTCACACATGAATAGAAGTACATGTCAACATTTCATTATTTCATAAGCCTAATCTCATGAGCGTTACAAAAATCCATCACAAAGCATAACAATAACGTGGGATTCATTTGAATTTAAGGGTGAAACATAGGTTCATCATTTTTGTCACAATTGAGTCATAAGGCATGTTTCTTATACCCTTAGGCATTTTATAAAACACCTTGGATGCATAACTATAAGCATAGGCTTGGACATTAATTTAATTCATCATGGTTGCATAAATCAACACAATTTAGTAGATTTCAATCCATATGCTAGTAAAAATTAATGAAAACATATTTAATGATTCCAACTTGGTTATCATACACAACATCAACATGATCATAATCAATCCGCAACATAAACATCAAAATTTATAATTTAAAATTGGATTCTTGGGTTTCATAGACTAAAGGAATCCATTAATGAAAACTTGACATACCTGGGTGGATGATTTCTTAAATATTTGTGGAGGAAAGCTTGATTTCTTGACTTAGAATTAAGAACCTAGGGTTTCTTATTCTTGGGGATTGATCTTTAAGAGAAACCCTAATTGGATGTTGTGAATGAATAATGAAGTTATGATCTATTGTCTGGTATAATTAGGGGTTAAAATGGGTGGAAAACGACCCAAATACCCTTATAAAAATGTCTTTAAATTTCTAAACGGGATATGTGATGGTCCGTCATTCTGACTGTCGCACTTGGGCCAGAATAGGGACTCACTACCTTAGTAGCGATGGCTTGGGCAACAGTCCATCGCTAGCTCGATGGTCCATCAACCTGTATGTCGGACCTTATCTAGAAGATTGACTTACTACCTTTGTTGCGATAGTTTAGGAGATAGTTCATCTCTAGCTCGACCGTCCGTCAACCTGCCCGTCACACCTGGGCGGTTCTGACAGCTCTCAGTAAAACATCCATAACTTTCTACTCCGACACTGGATTTGGACGAAATTGGTATTGTTGGAAATATAATTTAATTTCCCACATGATAAAAAGTCAAAATTATGGAAATTATAACAAATTTAATCATTAATAATTTAGGAAGTCATCACTAACTCTTTTAGAGACTAGATTTGACTTAAAGAAAGTTTGGGGTATTACAATATCTCCCCTTGAAAACATTCATCCTCAAATGAGACTGACTGAGTGGGGAAAAATGGTAGACTGAAACACATCCTGAACATGAATGACTGAAACATGACTCCATGACTGACATGACTGATAAATTGAATATATATCATACTTAACATGTATATCTGATGCATGAGTAACTTATTCCTGAATGCAATACTGAGTGTTCTGAGGAACTAAGTTTCTCTCAATGAGAATGCATATCTAATGTATGATTACTTGACTAAAGTAGATATCCTACTCATTTCCTCTTTCATCCTAAACCCAATGCATTTTCTTTTCTTTATTTTCTATGAAAACTATGACTGGTCGAACCAAATCCAAGAGACCCGGGAGATTCGGAGTTGAATGCTCTGAAAAGAAGAGATGACTATAGTCCAGTACAATGCCCAGGGAGCCATGGGATACTCTAGAATAGGCATCCCAGAATCTCGTAGCATGATCCCTATTTCTTTGAAAGCTCAGCCAATTCGAGAGTTTTTTCATAGAAGAATCTTTCTATGGGAATAAAGAGAAAGATAGGGTACTGATCACTAATCGAATCTGCTACTACAGGAAAGAAGATCTATGTGACCTAATTTTCATGTGATTTGTTTATTCACATCGATAAAAGATGTTGTGTGCCACATACATTGCACAAATCTCAAGTTTTTCTCTTACTGATAGGCATCAATCCAAGTCGCTGAGGGACAAGACTAGGAGTTCCCCTCTGTACCTGAGAGATGAGAAGGTTCACGATCCAACACAGATTCTCAATCAATATGCATTGAATGATAGTCCATTTCCTGGAAAATTAGGATAAGCCAAAGGTTCCGTTCATGGATTAAGTAATTGATATATGATCTTTCTGATTCTGATAAACCATATTCGATATCAATGAAGTCTAGTAAAAGGAAGAGGGTGGTTTTGTAGTGGAGGTAGACACTGGGAGTGGAGAGATATAGTCAATAGGATGGGCGGTCCTCCATTAGTCTTCTATGTTTGTAAGAGTGGAGTAAATTAGATTGAATTGCGATTGGGTAGGCCTTACGAAGGTGTAAAAGAGGGATCTTTCATAGTGTAAGGAGATTTGGAGGAAATGGGAGCTTGATTAGACAATCCACCAATATCTGATCGGGGGTTTTCTTACTTGTAGAAGGTTTGTTGTCTAATCTTGTGATCTCCTCTCACATTTGTTTGAGGGAATCGTTGATCTCCATAGTGGAGCTTCACCGGTTGACGTAGGTCTACTGACTGACTAAACTAGGAAATAAGCACTCTAATAAGTCAATATAAGGATTCCCTAAGCGTCGAGGAACATGTACCTTGGTCTATGTAAAGATGGCTTCCAGGATACTAATTAGCATATTTATTAGCAAAAAGTTTTTTTAAGAAATTTTTATTGCCCCTCATCTGGGATTCCCTTTCTTATCCCCTTTTCATTTGATTCAGAGCATTTTGCGGAGAAGTTTTGGATCTTACGAAATGTTATATCTCTGGAGACAACCTTTGGGGTATTACCTGATTGACCGACCATGCTTAATAAAAAGGCTCGTTAGGAAGAGTAGGCACCTTGGTTACCTTCAATTCTTTGAATCGTATTCTTTCAAGAGTCATAAAATGCCCGTGGAAAGAGAGTCATATTCTATTAAAGTCTATCTTACCTATTAATATTCTAAATTAATATTAATATAGTCTTTTTGAAGCTCGATAGCCTAAGGTAAGGATGCCATGCGAGGTTGAGCGTTAGCGAAGAAGGCTGGATCAGGATCTTTAGAATGTAGGAAATAGATTCAATTTCACGTAAAATACATTGCAAACACTTAAAATGATTACATTTTTTATAAGCATGTAAGTCATGTTTCATCGAAATAGGCACAAACAAGTCTTTATTTGTAGGACTTTCTTGGATGGTTCACGTAGGCTTGGGTCGGGGCCTATTGGGGCACCCTGTGGGCCAATGCGTATAAGCTTAGGCTTTCTTAATGTCACTCATTTGACGACTCAGTACATGGATATCACTATTCTATTGTCATAGAATATGGAATCTTTTCTACGTAAGCAGGTTGTGCAAGGTTTGTTTGTTCATACAAGCAGTGTGATTTGGGGATCTTTTGTGGTAGCCAGAGGCAGCTAGTTTTTCACTAAATAGGCATGATAGTTTTCAAATGCAACAAAGTTTTTCGGAGAACTAGTAAGAATTGTTCCTGGCATCAAATTCGGTGATGCATGGCAAGATTCCTCTCTGCAACGCAATTCCCACCTCAATCTTGTAAATGTCCTTCCCAAATTCTAGCATGACATGGATGATCTGCCAAATCCTCACCACGATCGATTAGGTGAAATATTTCCACAAAGTTTGTTACAGGCAACATGGTTATAGTTCTCAGATTGTGCCAGCCATGCAATTTGTACTACATGGCGAGATTACTCTACCACTCTATAAATAAGGGCTTCTTCACTACATCAAATATCAAAGAAAATAAATTGAGTAATAGCACATATTCATATAGCTGATATAAACAGGATTTCTCAAATTGATGTCCAAACAAGTAACCTGCAAAATGCTATTAAAGGGCGCCGTAGAATGCTAAACGCGCTTTTGTTAAGTGTTAGAACACAGGATCCTGTAAGAAAAGAAGAGTGCATTGCCGCTGCCAGAGAGGACATAAGAGATTTGGAGAAGATGCTGCAAGCGCTGCGGACGAAGAAGGAAGCACTCATTATGCGGGATGCCATCTTCGGTGTCCTGAAAAACCACTAGAAAAAAAATTCTCAAAATAGTTAATTTCTACTTGTAAAGGTCTATCTTTATGTTTCGAAAATCAGTTTAGTAATATAGTAGGCCTAATGCTTTTAAAGATCTAGTAAAAGGCATATAGGGCATATGTGGTTGCTTATGTAATGTAGTGCTTTATGTAGTAGTAATGAATAAATCTATTGGATCCATGTTTTTTTATATACTTGAAAATCTGGGTCACTACCAGTAAAAACACCTCTGAAAAAGATTCTATCACCATGCCAAATGTTTCTGAATAAGGAAACCAAATGAAGTATGTCCAAAAGTAAACCAAGTAAACCAACTCCTTAGACTGCTACGAAAAACACCATCGGATTTCATTGAAATAACCTAAAAGGAAAAGAACATAGGAATGACTAGTCTTAGAATCGGGTTAGACCGAAATAAAGGTTTGATTTCTTCGAGCGATTGTGCGATACTATTTTTCTTCTCATTCGAGATATTATTGCAATTAATGTTTCTGAATCTAATAAAGTAAAGTGAAAGTGTTAGTTGGTCATTGTTCATTCCAAAATAGAAAATAGATTTGATACAGACTACTTCTTTAAGTAAGTGTTGTCATATATCGTTAATGATCTAACTAGCTCCACTCCTTCTTATCTATTCATTCTATACACTCAAGGAAAATGGGTTCACAAGTCAAATAATCACTTATGAGCGTCTTTAGACACAGAAAGGTACGAAGTTACAAGAAGAGGGGCGTATCTAAGAGTGGTTGGAGAGGTAAGAAGTTACTCGACCATTAGGGAAAAAGCGAATCTTATTAGATAATATTTATTATTCCATATCGATCGTCTAAAAAAAGAATGATTAAAGTGAATCATCTTAACAAAGTAATGGTAATGGGGAAAAATGACGCCAAAGCGTTCTATACTGATCTTTGTTCTTAAAATTCTTAATTGAATGAAATTTCATTCTCAATTTATCTTGGAGAGATTGAATCTAATTGCTTAAACAAATCCAACTTTAATTATTTGAGATTAATAATATATATTAGATAATTAGAATGATAATAAGGATCACTTTTAGTGAAAAGGTATTACGCCAATCTCACAAGCATAGAAGAAAGATCATTAAGTCAATTTATGTTCACTTCTTTTGACAGTCGAAAAGTCTCTTAGGTGGTCTAAGGATACCAGCTTCGCGGGACCAAATCCCAACTCAAGGCGTTGCTATGGTCCTGCCTCTTTCCTGAAACTTGACTACATAACTGACATTTTTGAGATTCATACAAAGCATGAATAGCTGATGCTTGAATTCATGACTGAGATGATACATGAATGCGACTAAGAGTACTGATAAGATTATCACACATATCTGATGCACAAATATATGATGGAACTGATTACATGACTAAAATTTCTAGTCACTGAGTCTTCTCACAAGGAGAATGCATGTCTGATGCATGAACACATGACTAATCTGATGCATGAACATATAATTAGATATACAATGGTACTTAGTACCATGTTTTAAAATGGAATACTGAATATGAGGCCGATACAAAGTTGTAACTGAAATTTGGACAGTAAAATTGAAAATTTTAATGAGAACTATTAACTTGAGCTTGATCTGAGTCAGCAGAGAAGAGGTGAAATTACATGGTATGCATGTCTTCTTTTGCTTCCGAAGTAGCTCCCTCAACGGACTTATTCATCCCAAGAACTTTGACTGGAGGGACTTCTTTGTTCCTCGGTCTATGAGTCTGGTAGTCTAGAATTTTGACTGGAATCTCCTCATAAAAGAGGTTGTTCTGAACATCTATGCCCTGAATAGGGATTACAACTACTGGGTCAACTATACACTTCTTAATAAACGAGACATGGAATACTAGATGAACTGAGGCTAGATCTGAAGGCAATTTGAGTTCATAAGCAACCTTGCCAAAGTGACTGAGAATTTTGAAGGGACCGAAATATCGAGGATTAAGTTTTCCCTTCTTGCCAAACTTCTTTTCTCCCTTCGTGAAAGAGATCTTTAGATAGACATAGTCACCAACCTCAAACTTCAGATCCTTTCTACGCACATCTATATAAGACTTCTGTAGGCTCTGAGTAGCCCAGAGTTTTTTTCTGATCAACTGGACTTTCTCCAAGGAATAGAATTCCAAGTAAGGTCCTATCACCGAGGCCTCACTAACTTAAAACCAACCGACTGGAAATCTGCATCTCCTACTATAGATAGCTTTAAATAGAGCAATCCGAACACTATAATGATAGATATTATTTTATACAAACTCAATCAAAGGCAAGTTGTCATCCCAACTACCTTTGAAATCAATTACACATGCCCTTAACATATCTTCTAGGGTATGAATGGTCCTTTATGATTGACCATCTGTCTATGGATAAAAGGTTGTACGGAGATGAACTTGGGTACCAAGACCCTTTTAGAATGCTTTCCATAAATATGAGGTGAACTAGGTACCTCTTTCTGAAATAATGGCTAATGGAATACTGTGTAATCTGACCAACTCCCTGATATAGAGTTTTGCATAATACTTGGCTAAATAAGAGGTATGAACAGGAAGAAAATGGGTTGATTTGGTTATTCTGTCTACAATGACCCGAACTAAATCATGCTGGTGACGAGTACGTGACAAACCCATCACAAAGTCCATGTTGATTTCTTCCCACTTCCAAGTTGGAATATTGAACTCCTACATGGACCCACTAGGCTTTTGATGCTCTATCTTAACCTACTGATATGTAGAGAACTTATCCATAAACTATGCAACATTTCGCTTCATCCCACTCCACCAATAGATCTCCCACAAGTTGCAGTACATCTTTGTGTCCCCTGGAAAAATAGAGTATTGCGTAATATGTGGAAAAATAATTAAGCTTACAGTAATTAAGCGTACCACAAAAGTTGATGTGTTCACGTACCACAAAAGCTTACCACAAATCACCTATAAAATTTGGCTAAACCCAAGAAGCTTCTAATACCGAATAGAGTCATGGTCCTAGGACACCTCTTCACCACAACAACCTTCTGCGGATCAACCATGAACCTTTCAATAGAAATTATATAACCCAAGAAAATCACAACATTCAAACCAAAACTCACACTTAAAGATCTTGGCATACAACTGTTGTTCTTTTAAGGTATGCATCATCACACAGAGGTAATTAGCATAATCCACCTCACTCTTTGAATAAACTTGAATGTAATCAATAAATAGAATAAAGAAGAGATCCAAATACTTCATGAACACCCTATTCATCAAGTCCATAAATGTTGTCGGAGTATTAATGAACACAAATGACATCACCAAGAACTCAAAGTTCCCAAACCGAGTACTAAAAGCCGTCTTAGAGATATCCACCTCGCCAATCTTAAGCTAATAGTACCCAGGTTGAAGGTCTATCTTAGAAAAGAACTTGGAACCATGTATCTCATCAAATACATAATCTATTCTCGAGAGATATTATTTGTTCTTGACCATTATATTATTCAACTGCCTATAGTCAATGTACATCCAAAGGGAACCATCTTTTTTGTGCACAAACCATACCGGTTTACTCCACAAAGAAACGCTAGGATGAAAAACCCCTTTATCCTAAAGATCCTTAAGTTTCTCCTTGAGTTCCCTCAACTCATCCATAGCCATTCTATATGGAGGAATAGATATTGCATGAGTGTCCAAAAAAACATCAATACCAAACTCTATTTCCCTATTCAGAGGAAGACAAGGGTAATCATCTGGAAAGACCTCTACAAACTCATTAACAACAGGGAACGAAGAAAAAAAAAGGACCTTTCGAGTTAGAATCATTAACCTTGACCAAGTAATAAAGAAAACCCTTGGAGATTAACCTCCAAGATCTAAGATAAGAAATAAACCTCCCCCCTAGGATCTAAGGAAGTACCTTTCCATTTTATAATTGGTTCACCAGGGAAGCTATAGATAAACTTACGGGTTTGACAATCCAAAGACCCATATCAAGTATGCACCCAATCAATACTAAAAAGTACATCAAAATCTACCATATCCAACTCAAATAGATCCGCGAAGGTCTTCTTGTCACCAATAGATATCAAACACATCCTATTGACTATCTTAGCAATAATTGAGTCACTACCAGGGTAAAAATAGTAAAGGGATCTGAAATAACTTCCAAATCAAAACCAAAAGACACATCCATATATGGAGTCACAAAAGAAAGAGTGGACCCTAAATCAAGCAAATAATATACATCATAAGAGAAAAGCTATAATGTACCAGTAACGACATCAGATAATACCTCAAATTCCTGTCAGGAAGCCAAAGCATACAACTTGTTTTGATAAATATTAGAACCAGGAGAAATAATAGATGTAGATCCACACCACTAAGTACATGAATGGAATATGAAGACACATGAATCCTATTCGCCCCCGTAGCAACATTATTAAACAGACTATCCCTGAGCCGATGACCTACCTGACCATACTTTAAGCATTTGTCCCTTTATTTATCTCATAACCCCAATGAGGAAGACCACAGAATCAACAAGGAGGACACGAAGAAATTGACTACCATTGATCACCTGAGATTATGCAACCTATGCCTGAGAGTTGTTACCACCTTGATGATGCCTTTCTCCCAACTGGCAAGGAGAACTAGCAGAAAAAAAGCTAGAACTCCCCCACTTCTTTTTTGGAAACTTTCCACATTCCCAACCACCCTGAGACTGAGCACCTCCCTGATTAGAAAACCTCCCCCTCTTTTCCTTTCTTTTCCTAAACTCCACATGTCTTCTCTTCTCATTCTTGGCCTGCTACATATAAATAGTAAACCTTGAGATATTCATATCATTAATTAGCAAGGCAGTCTTGCTCTCATAATCAAATATCTATTCAACCCAGAAGCAAACTTTCTCATTCTCGACCTCATATCAGCCACTAAGTCAAGAGCATACCTTTATAGCTAATGGAACTTCAAAGCATATTCCTTTACTGATATCCTCCCCTGCCTTAGGTTTACAAACTCCTCCATCTTAGTATCTGTCAACTCTTGAGGAAAAAATGATCTAAGAAGGCGTTAGGAAAGCCCTCCCATAACCGTTAATCTTCCATATCACTCATATCTTATCCCACTCCTTAGAATACTAATGAGTAACATCCTTAAGCTAATAAGTTGTAAGATTATCCCTTTCTATATTAGTATCCTACATCACCCAAAAGATCTTTTCCATTACATCCAGGAAGCCTTGTGGATCCTCCTCCTCTTTCTATTGAGTAAAAGATAGAGGACCCATCTTCATAAATTGATAAACCTTTGTGGTCCTTACAAAAAAAGCACCAGCTGCTCCCTGCTCAATATTAGTAGTGACCAGTTGTGAAATAATATGGATAGACTAATGAAATTTTGCGTTTGTCACATTATGTTGAGGGACATAAGGAGAACTATCCTAAATAGAAGAAACTCCACCACTATCAATAATAGAACCATGTGATAAAAGATGTATTCCATACGTAGGACGTACCCCTTTAGAATTATCACCCATATGGGATGGAATATAATAACAAGAAAGTGAAATATTCCTAAATTTCCTGTAGCCACTCCCTTATGAGTGTGGCGTTCTTCACACCCCTAAAAGACACTCTACTCGACATAGCTTTTTAGACTACCCAGTTGACCATGAACCTAGGCTCTAATACAAACTTGACCTGACCTAACCCTGAGATTTGTCGTAATGGGCATCCCAAGTCAAACCAAGATCGGGGACCATCCCCTGTTACACAAATTGACCACATATATCCAACCTTAGATGGGCTAAATTTAAGCATATAATAAGATAGCATAAATGCTTTCATAAAGACTCAGGGATAGGGTCAAAACCATGACCGACCCAATCGATTCCAACCATACCAAATCAAACCATTGGACACAACCAAATAGAAAAACAACAAAATATATGATAATCAATCCCAAAATGTAATACGATGGAGTATTGAGAAATTGTGTCCGACGATGCCAGACTCCCAACTCAATCTAAGACCAAGTCCAACACCAACACTGATCCTGCCCATACAAACCCTCAAAAGTACCACAAATCCTCTATCCAAAAGAGTAAGTAAATTTCTTGGGACAATAATGTGGCATGGAAACACGACACTTTTGATTCTTAAAATAGTGAATTTATGCATAAACTTAGGTTTTTTGGTTAGATATAATGGATTTGGTGTTATTTGTGGGTAAACCAGGTTTATAACATTATTTGAAGGAAAAGAGAAGAAAATGACCTGAAAAGGCCCAACTCCAATAGTATACGAGTCTCCCCTTGAGTTGTAAACATTTAATATGACTCGTATGTTAAATTGTACGAGGGAAAGAACCAAAAGTCAAATTGAGAAAACAAGTATGAAAAACATACAACTCAAGTATCACAATTGTAAGCTAGGATAATAGTTGTATGTTAAAACTGTATGCATAACAGAATCAAAGCTACTATCAAGGAATTAAAGTATCAGAAGGATACGACTTTGATGTCTTAGTATGACTCATATAGGGATATCATATACAAACTTGTGTTCAAGATCGGAAGAGACTAAAGTCCTAAAAGGATACAGATGAAAGACAAGAGTCATAACCTTAACAGAGAATTGAAGCTATGGGAAGATTAGACAATATAATGGTTATGACAAAGTAGAGTATGAATCATAAAATAAGGATATGAGTGAAGACTGAGTCATACCGACTATCGACTTAACATTATCTTTCTTATTTTTATGTTATTTTGAGATAATAAAAATACCCTAGAATTTATCTTTTATTAGGTTACATGTGGTGACATTCTTTTACGTGTGATTATAGATTATTACATACTTTTAAAATTATTCTTCATATTTAAGGGTTTTATTTAATTAAAGACTTAGGAGTTTATTTATATTATTCTTATACAATTGATTTTATGTGTTCATCATTGATAATCATGGTTTCTTGCAAAAACATGAGTGCATAATCTTTTTAGCTAGAGTTGTGGGAACCCCAGCAGATTAGCTACATAGAGGAAGTGTGAGACTTAATTGGTCTAGGGTTTCTGCATGAATCATAATTATTTTTCACAATAATTAACCTAAAGAAGCTGTAGTATTTTGAGATTTCTTATATTTGCATCCATTCGATAACCAATAAGCTTCCGATGGAAAAAAAAGATTAAGACATTGATATGATAACTATGTATAACTAAGGTTGCGATAAGGGAAAATAAGGCAACACCCTGAGATAATAACCAAGTCAAGTGGTGAAATTTATCTTCTAAGTAGGGGATAATACCAATCTTGTAGGCTTTGTATACAGAACAATAGAAAAATTAGGTTGAACATTAGAAATTTAAGCAGTTGAGAAGCCAGGGGGAACACAGACCTAGCGTTTGTCTCATATTGAGTTCAACTCGACAACATATAAGAATTGGTTACTATTTGAAATTGATAAGAAAAGTCACCTTATTTACTTTCTTGTGATGCTTGTGGATTACATCAAGGCAAGAAACTATTTACTATTTTCCTGTGGGATCGACCCTAACCTTGTTGGGTTACTATACTTTTAATCGACCGAATTATACTTCTAATGGAGGTGTAGTTTTTGGTGACATCAAATTTTTGTGTTGATGTCAGGGAAATAGTTTGAGTAGTGAATTAGTTTAGTAAAGTTCAAAGATTTTTTACTTTTCTATTTTGATTTGGCATATAGCGTTGTATGCCAAGTACTAGGAGTAGAGGAAATCCTTTACTCCCTCTTGATCCAGAGACAGAAAAAATGCTTTAACCACCTAGAAGTATGTCAGGAAAAATTTGTAATGAGGTGTAAGATCCCCCACCTATGGACCCAAATGCGGTACTATCGTATGCACCATTAGATCTATAGAATATTGTAGACCTACAAACACAAAAATTGTTAGAGCGAGAACTTAGAGAAAAAGAAAAATCCAGAATTACTACAGAGGCAGTAACAACTCTACAAGTATTGGTACGACCAGGACAGGTTGTTGATCATTGAGTTCATAGAGGCAGGGCTCCATTTATTCCAACTTATCAACACTTAGACCCATATAAGAAAAACGATGAAGATATGGGTTATGTTAAACCTATTGAATCTGGATCCATTGTTCATCCTCACTTTTCCCATAATATGAAGTTTGACATCACTAGTGCTATGATCCAATTGCTAAATCTAAAGGGTGTGTTTTCGAGAGCCATATAGGATGAAACAAATATGTACCTTAAAAATTTTCTTGGGATATGCACATATTATAATATTATAGGGGCTAATCAAGAAGCATTCAGATTGAGGTTGTTCCTATTTTCTTTGATTAGAGAAGCATTTGTATGGTTAGAGAAACTTCGAAGAGGATATATCAATGCTTAGAATGAGTTGATGACAAAACTTCTCAACAAATTTTTCACTCCTCCATCAATGTTACAGTTGAAGGATGAAATCTACCATTTAGACAGTTACCTCCAGAGTCTATGTATGAGGCATGGTTTCAATTCAAGAACAAGTTTAGCATGGAATAAAATAACTAATTCAAAGGATCTAACTTATCTGAGATATTCTATAGATTATTGAATGGTAACTCAAGATCTATGATAGATACTATTTTAGGAGGAGAATTTATACATCTTTGCTGGGAAGCTGCACAAAAAATGCTAGATGATATCGTGGTTTCCAACGGTGGATGGAATACTTGAGATTTAAAATGTAGTGGAGTAGCGAATGATATGGTAGCACAAGAGGTTGCATAGCTTTGCACAGATATTGGGTTGCTTACAAAACAATTTGCATCAATGACTGCTAAGAAAGTAAAAATAGTAGTGGCAAAAGGGTCAACATCCAAACCATTTGAGATTGAATCAGAAGAACAGGCAAAGTATCATGATCATAGATTGGCATATTTTTGAGCTCAAGGGAAAGGGAATTAAGGTCGAAACTATTATAATAATAGATGCAGAAATAGAAGTAGAGATAGGGATGGTGACTGGTGACATAAGGATTACTATAAAGAGAAAGGTGAAAAATATATTCCACAAGGGCATCAAGATACTAAGTCCAAAATTGCGACACTTTTGGCCAAGACTGTTATTGGGAAATAAAACTGCTTGAAGGATATAAAAGCTGATTTGTCAAGGTTGAACCAGATAGTTACATCACATTCTATGACAATCAAGCAATTGTAGCAGAAATTTAGTCAGATCTTAACCACAATGAATCAAAGATAATTTGGAACTCTTCCATGTCATATAGTGATAAATCCAAAAAATGATTGTCAATTCCATGCCATTACCAATCGGAGTGGTAAGGTTATTGTAGATCCACCTATACCCATAACTAATAAGCACAAGAGTGAGGATAGGCAGGTTGATATTAGGAATAGTAGCATGCTAAATAAAGGTGAATAAAAGGCTAAAAAGCCTATTCTTAAACCCATTCAAAGACCACATCTTTCCTATCAACAAACACTAAAAAAGAAATAAGAAGGTATGTATCAAAAAATTTTGTCTATGTTAAAAGAATTAACTGACAATATACCTCTTGTAGATACATTGAGGCAGATGCCATGATATGCAAAATTCATGAATGATTTGATCACAAAGAAGTGGTTAGTCATCTATGAGACTATTAAAAATATTAAACATTACGGTGTTGTAGTTACTAGATCTTTGGTAGAGAAGAAGGACCCTGGAGCTTTCATAATACCTTGCACTATTAGGTCTTTCAACTTCACTTGATCATTATGTGATTTAGGGGCTAGCATCAACCTCATTCCCTTTATTGTATTCAAGTAGTTAAAGTTGGGATCTCCTAAATTGAACACCATGAGACTAGTAATGGCGGACATAACAATAAAGAAGCTTGTTGGTATCCTTTATGATGTTATGGTAAATGTTTCTTATTTTAAATTTCCTGCTAATTTTGTTTTATTAGACTGTGAAGTGGACTTTCAAGTTCCCATTATCTTGGAAAGACCATTTTTGGCTACATGAAGGACACTTATTAATGTGGAAAAGGGACATCGAATGTTACGACTCAATGAGGAACACATGACATTCAACATATGCAAATCTATAAAGCAACCTGATAAATTAAGAGTGGTGTCTATGATTTATGTAGATGATGAGGAAATAAATTCATTCCATGATGTTAGTGAAGTTACTTTATGGAATGATGGTTATGATACGATTGTTCCTATAAAAAGAGGCTAGGTGTTGAAGCTTTTTTGGCTATAATTATGAATTTTGACTTTGAAGGTATCGAGTAGTATGAGGAATTTGTTAATGCATTGCATGGTTATGGTTATAATTATGCACCAAAGAAGCTTGATCTTGATTAAAAGAATAAAACTCAATCTTCTTGTCCATTCATTGAGGAACCACCGGTGTTAGAATTGAAGGTCCTCCCATCTCACTTACTTTATGAATTTTTGGGTACAACAACACTTTGCTAGTTATCATTGCAACTAATCTAATCCAGTCAGAGGTAGAAGCATTATTGTCAGTATTGCAGAATTTCAAAATGGAAATTAGATGGTCCATTGTAGATATTGTGGGTATTCCACTTGGTTTGTGCACTCAAAAAATTCAGCTCAAGCCAGATTGTGTTCCATCTATTAAATATCAGGTCAACTCAATCCTCCTATACAGTAGGTGGTGAAGAAGGAGATAATCATATAGTTTGATACTGGGGTAGTATTTCCCATTGCTAACAGTAAGTGGGTTAGTTCAGTTCAATGCGTACTGAAGAAGGGAGGAATAACTATGGTGCCTTAAAATAAGAATGAGCTAGTAACTATGAGTCCAATCACGGGATGGAGAGTGTTCATGGATTATAGGAAGTTTAATTCATGGACTCATAAGGACCACTTACCTATGTCGTTCATGGATTAGATGCTGGACCAGTTAGCAGGCAGAGGATGGTATTGTTTTCTTGATAGATAATCAGGATACAATTTGATCACTATTGCACCTGAGGACCAAGACAAGACTACTTTTACATGTCCTTATGGATATTTTCATTCAAACGAATGTCATTTGGGCTATGCAATGCTCCAGAAACCTTTAGAGATACATGATGTCTATTTTGCTTGATATGGTCGAAGACACCATTGATTTTTTTATGGATGATTTTTTGGTTTTTGGTGATTCTTTTGATGACTGCCTTATTAACATTGTAAAGGTCCTACAAAGAAGAGAAGAATGAAACTTAGTGCTTAATTAGGCAAAGTTCCATTTAATGATCAAAGAAGGAATTGTGCTAGGGCGTAAAATTTTGAAGAGAGGCATAGAGGTTGATCAATAAAAGGTTCAGGTGATTGAAAAACTACCTTATCCAATTTCTGTAAAGGGAATTCAAAGTTTTCTAGGGTATGCAGGTTTTTATCGACGATTTATCAAGGACTTCTCGAAGATTGTAGTCTACTTTGCAAACTTCTTGAGAAAGAGGTAAAATTTGAATTTGATGATGTACGTAAGAAGGCTTTTGAAAGATTAAAAGAGAAGTTGGTATTTACTCTAACCATTGTATCTTTTGATTGGTCCTCACCTTTTGAGATTATGTATGATGCAAGTGGATTTGACTTAGGGGTTGTACTAGGACAATAGAAAGAAAAGATCCTTCATCCCATCTACTATGTTAGTAAGGCACTAAATCCTGCTCAAAGTAACTATACCATGACAGAACAAGAGTTATTTGCAGTGGGTTTTTCCTTTGAAAAGTTTAGATCTAACTTGATTGGGACAAAGGTGATTGTGCACATAGACCATGCAACATTGTGGTACTTAATAGCTAAGAAAGATGGAAAGCTGAGGCTTATCCGTTGGGTGCTATTGTTGCAAGTATTTTATTTTGAGGTAAAGGACAAGAAAGAAATTGAAATCAAGTTGCGTATTACTTGTTTAGACTAGAGTGGGAAGCTCTGCAGAAGGTTGTTAATTGTTTGGAGATTGATGATAGTTTTACAGACAAACAAATGTTGGAAACTTCCCAAGACTTAATTCCATGGTTTGAAGATTATTTAAATTACTTAGAAAGTAATCAAGTCCTAGAAGATCTTCCATATCTGAAAAGGAAGAAGTTCATGCATGAGGTAAGAAAATTTTTCTAGGAAGAACCTTATCTGCTTAAAATTTATGCAGATGGAATCATTCAGAGATCCATACCTGAAGAGGAGAAAATAAGCATACTGTAAGTGTGTCATTCCTCACCAGTTGGGGGTCATCATGGAGTGGCTCAAACAGACCATAAGATCCTCCAATATAGCTACTATTGGACGACCATATACAAAGATGCTCATGACTATGTTGTTTCCTGTGATCAATGTCAACGACAAGGTACTATATCTAGAAGACATGAACAATTTATGACCCCTATCTCAAAATTTAAAGTGTTTGATATGTGAGGCATAGATTTCATGGGACCTTTTGTGAGTTCGTGTGGCATGAAGTTCATACTGGTAACTATTGATTATGTTTCTAAATGGGGGGAAGCAATTTAATAAAGAATTTGTTTTCTCGATTTGGTATGCCAGGTGATAATATTAGTGATGGAGGTTCACATTTTTGCAATCATTTATTCAGGAGTCTGCTTCCAAAATATGGAGAGAATCACAAGGAGGAAATACCATATCATCCGCAGGGTAGTAAACAAGTTGAAGTGTCCAATAGAAAAATCATGTCCATATTGGGGAAGACTATGAATGTCAATCGTACTGATTGAGAAAGAAGGTTAGATAATGCATTATAGGCCTACCATGAAACTTACAAAACCCCCATATGTGCTTCACCTTATCATTTTGTGTATGTCATAGATTCCCATTTACCAATTGAGCTTAAGCATAAGACCCTATGGGCTTTGAAAAAGATGAATTTACAGTGGAAAGAAGCAACCAAAACTAGGTTGAATGGAAAAAATGAGTTGGACGAATTCAAGCTTTAGGCATATGAAAGTTCAACACTTTACAAGGAGAAGACAAAGTTATATCATGACTGAAAGATTTAGAAAAGGGTATTTAAAAAGGGTGACCAAATGCTACAATACAATTCTAAGCTTCATTTGTTTCCTAGAAAGATAAAATCAAGGTGGCATTGTCCATTCAATGTTACAAGAGTGTATCCCTATGGTGTGTTATAATAAGTGAAGGATGGCATAATTCCATTGAAGGTAAATGGACACAAAGTAAAGCACTATATTTGAAATATAAAAGAAGTGAAGGAACTAGCCGATATTAACCTTGATGAAGTCTCAGTAATAAGGAAATTTCATAGTTCCATGACGTTATATCAAGCGTTGTATGGGAGGTAACCCATAATGATAGTTTGTGAAATCTAAGTATCCAACTCGGCCACATCGTGCTGCGACGTTAAATCAATCGTTGCATAGGAGAAAACCCATGTTTTTGGACTTATTTAAATCAAAGGGTAATTCCATATTGCCAAAGATTGGAAGTAGTTGAATATACTAGTGGGTACTTTGGTAATTTTATCACAGTTAAACTTTAATGATTGATTCCTATGTTGCGGTGGATATGAGACTTCTTCTGAGTCATGCCCACTGGTACAAGAGTCATAATGAGACTCGTACCCACTAATAAGATGGAAATCTAAGAAATTCAAAGTTCTGGATGGTATATGACTCTACCATATGAGTTGTATCCTACCCTTACAACTCGTACACATTAATCGTATCCACCTAGGTAAAGAACTCAACTGGAATAAATGTTTGTAAACAACTTACGACTGTTGGTCATGAGTTATACCCAGAAGGTACGACTTGTAAGGAGGAGGAATAAGCTGGCCAGTGAACAAAGGTTATTAACTTTCTACGATATGAATCAGGTATATGTTTCATACACAGTGGATATGACTGGTATCCACCACTCGTACCCAACTGTGACGAAGCACATTAAATTTTAGCTTTAAATTTTTCTCTTCTTTTCTTTGTTTAGTTACTAATAATAGTGTATTTGTAGGTAAAATACCTCCAATGAATACCACATCCTCAAAACCAAGTGCTAAAAAAGTTACCAAAAAAAATCTAGTCAGAAGTAAAGAAACCAGCTTATTAACAGCTAGACGGAAACCAGTGGAGAAGCATATGATGGAGCCATATCAATGAAAGTTTGTCAGAAAGGAAAGGCAGCTACTAAGACAAAGGGGAAAAAGGTTGTTCCCCAAGAATATGAAACACCACCACTAAAGGGTCCTAGAAGAAAAAACATAATTGTCTCTCCTCCGCACATACCATAGCCTGTGGATGAAAAAGATTAAGATAATGCTGATGACAATGTTGGGCGTAGTTCAACCAAAGAGAGTGTAGATGAGGCTCGGTGTCCCGAGGTAGAGGCTACCCCGATAGATAAAAAAGACCCACTACTCGTACTGGCTACTACTCCGGTGCCTACTGTAGAACGATGGGGCTACCCCAGCATACACGCAATATTTAACACGTTGTTGTATCATCTACAGGGCAGTAAAAGAAAGTGAGTGTTATATGAAAAAAGGAGAATGACTACTACCACGATGGTTGAGTTACCTGTGTTCGCTCAATGTTTCATGCAGTATGGGTTTGACTGGATAATGACAGCACTGGGTAGATATAATAAAGTGTTTGTTCATGTGGTCTATTCCACATACAAATAAGAAATTTAGTGGCAATATATAAAAGGTATGTTGTGGAAGGGAGGTGAGCTTATTACCTGCATAATAATTTGAGAAGCGTGTATTGATATCTCTTCCTAGACCATTGAGAGATTTTATATGATCCAGATTAACAGGCTCTAGATAGAACATCTAAAATAGATTATAGAATGGTCGAGATGAGGAAGATCAATAATCAAATGTTTTGTACTAAGGATAACATGGCAATTTTTAGATGGATAGTGGAAAGTATAGCTGCAGATAGAGATTATACTAATTGGGTATTAGGCGATATTGGCGATTTACAGCAGATAAAAAAGAGTACTCTCACTTTTAAGGGTAAGGCATAGTCTATAATAGCCCGACATAGGCTATGTCCAATGACAAGTGATGATGTGCTTAGCCCGATATGGGCAGTGATAATAGCTAATTTCACTGTCGGATATTCCTTTAATATTGGTGAATTCTTGGCTAGAGTTTTGAAAGATAGAGCTATTACAGAGTAGAAGACATTTCTAGCATACCCGTGCAGGATCACATAGCTATGCTTTACTGCGGGAGTGTTGGAGATATCTGGGGTTGATGAGATGATTGAAGACAATTTTTTTTTAATATTGGGCTTATTCGAGATGAGGCTAACCCATTAATCCAAACTATGAGGTAGGACATAGATGCAATAGAGAAAGTGTTCCCACAAGATGATCAGACATATGCCCCTTCTACAGTATATACTATAGAGATAGGTGCACAAACTACGGTTGCCCCTACAGGTGCAGTGGGTACTTCCAATGCCCTACCACTAGTCCAGTCGGTGCCATCTAAGCCACGAGGTATGAAAATCAGGGTTATATTGATCATTCTAGCTTTATGGATATAGATGGTGACCCAATTAGTGATTCTACCTATGAAAGTGAGTTATATATAGGGCGGAGTAAGAAGTTGGATGACTCGGCAGTTCAATGCAAGGGATAGGTTCATCCAAGAGCGCCTATATACATTTGAGTTTAGGATTACTCTGTAGTTGGGTAGTAAACAGGCGCCTAATGTAGTCAACGTCAGAGATGAGATTACAGTGATAAAGAAAATAGTAACTTAGTTATCCGAGATGCCAATAGTTATTGAGCCTATTATAGAGACTGATTACCAAAGTCAAAGAGACGAATATTTTGGAAGTACTCATGAATGAGTAGGCTGAGGAAATTGTGAAAGAGATAAGAGAAAGAATAAAAAAACTAGATGATAACATCCATGATGAGCAGGATCGTTAGTTATGGGTCTAAGAAATGGCTATGGGAGCTGGTGGTTCAAAATCTCCTATTCAGGATGCTGAGGGGGTTGATGTTTTACCCCCGACTGTTGTTGATCCAATCCCTATTAGGATATTAGTGAATAAGAGTGAGACCCAATCTGAGGGCCCATGTACTAATAATAATGCTCCAGCACCTTGAGTACCTAGGAATGACACTAATCCATGCCCTATTTTATTTTTGTAATATTGGGTACAGTGTAATATTTTTAAGTTCGAGGTGGTGGGTACCAAAAATTTTGGGAGCAACTTGACATTTTTTAGATGTAGGTAAAACTAAAAGGTTGTTATGACTTTTCGGTTTAAGGCAAGCAATTGAGATATGGAGTAGATCAGCGCACCTATCGCAACAGATATTTTTAGTTTTTGATGATGACTTTTATGATTTTTTTAATAGTTCAGATGTATTTAAATATTTTGACTTTGATTTCAATGTTTATTTTATGATTGATGAAACATTGCTAATTTTGTGCTCATGTCTGAAAATAGATTATGAAAAAAGGTGTGAACTATCTTGAATAATTAATAATGTTGAGCTCACTCAAAATATTTATTTTATGAATTTCATGATTTATATAGTTGTGTGAGATTGTTTAGTATCTAATAATGGCATTTGGATTAGAGATAATACAGTTTGGGACCAAAACTGCTGCATAGTTGGATAACTAGTACTTAGTAATACAACCCTATTTAAGTGTGCGTGTAAGGTTTACTTAACTCCCTATTGTGTGGGAATCTAGACCTTAAATTATTGTTTTTTCCTTGGTCTATGGATAGTAAGGTAGGAAATGATCATAGGTCATATTTGTGTGAGTCCACTTAAGCCTAAAATGCCTGAACCAAATGGAAAAATCCCTTCAATCCAAATATTTGAGCTTTAATACACCAAGTTTTCTTGTTACACCTATCATCTTTCCGTTTAACTTACAATGAACCTATTTTTTTCCTAGTCCACCATGGGACACTGTGCACCTCAACTCAGGAAAATTGCCTATTTTAAGTGTGGCTATTCTAGTGTTGCATAAGACAAAGCTAGAATGAAGAAAAGTTTCCAAAAGGGAAAGAGCTGAAACATAGGTAGGTATGATATAAAGTAAATAAAATAAAGTACAAGGTATATAAAACTAAGAAGAATAAGAAAAATAAGTGCTAGAAAGCAACACCTAGCCCAAGTGGACAATGATCTGAAGAAAAAAATGACGTAAGGGTGGAAATAAAAGAAGTCAACAATAGTGGACCCCATAAAGAGCGTAGTGTCCAGGAGTCTTAGTCACTTTAAAAATCAATGTGTATCATACCAGTCGCAAGACTACATTATAAGACAACTAAAGTCCTATAGTGATCCTAATGTGACTGTCTGACAACTTAGGAAAAGAGCATAAGGGTAAGATTATGGTATTTTGTGAACACCGGTGATACTTTTTGGAGTGAGAAAGAGTTATTTGTATATCCCTAAAAAGAGTAGTCTATACATGAAGAGTGAATGGGATTTCTTTGACTGTGAGTGCACATGAGTTATAGTGCTAGGTTGCTAGATTGTTTGATGAATGTAAAGCACATCTATGCCCAAGTGTCTATTGCTAATGTAATTCCATCATCATATTATTTCATGTTTCTACATGTTCTGAATTGCTATACGCAAGTTTGAGTTGAAAAGTTTAAAATTGAGAGGGGAGCAACAAGATTTAAAATTGAATCAAAAATCACTGTCGTGGGTTATTTGAGATCTTCCTATTTTAAGTATTGCCTATGAGTTAGGAAATAGTATTTGGTTTTGTTTGACTGAGGACATGCAAAAGTCTATGTTCAGGGTGTTGATGTGGCTTGGAAACATGACACTTTTGATGCTTAAAATTGGGAATTTATGTGTGAACTTAAGTTGTTTTGTTAGATATAATACACTTCGGTGTGAATTGCACGTAAAATAGGTTTTTAAAATTATTTGAAAAAAAAGGAGAAAAAGACCTAAAAAGGATCAACTAAGATCAGTATATGACTCTACCCTAGAGCCATAACCATTCGACATGACTTCTATGTTGAATTGTATGAGGGGCAGAACCAAAAGTCAAATCTAGAAACCAAGTGTAAAGAAAATAAGAATCAAGTATCCCAGTCATAATCCAGTATACGAGTCGTATGCTAAAATCGTGTGCACAACAAAATCCAAGCTACTATCCAAGAATTAAAGTATCATAAGGATACGAGTCAAATGACTGAGTATGTCTCATATATGGATGTCATATATAAACCATTGTGTAAGACCGGAAAATACTAAAGACCTAATTGAATATAGATGAAGGACACGAGTCATAAACATAGTTACGACTCATAAGCCGAAGGCATAAGCTGAACAAAGAATTAAATCCATTAGAAGATTAGACACTTGAATCATTATGATAAGCAGGGTACGACTCATAAGATGAGGATTTGAGTGAAGACCGAGTCTTACCGACTGCCGATATAACTTTTTTTTTCCTAGTTTTAATAGGATTTTTATGTTATTTTGAGATACTATAAATACACTAGGGTTTATCTTTTGTTAGGATACCCATGGTGGCATTCTTTTACTCGCGATTACATATTATTACTTAAATTTCCAATTATTCTTTAGATTTTATGGTTTTATTCAATTAAAGGCTTTTGAGTTTATTAATTTTATTCTTGTGCAATTTATTTTATGTGCTCTTCATTGATAATCATGGTTTATTGGACAAACATGAGCGGTGAATCTCCTTAGCTAAGTCTGTGGGAACCCTGGCGGATTAGCTACGTAGTGGAAGTGTGAGACTCAGTTGGTCTAGGGTTTCTGCATTTATCTTAATTCTTCATCATAATAATTAACCTCAAGTAGCTACAGTATCTTGAGATTGAATATATTCGCATCCATTAATAACCATGAAGCTTGCAATTGGGTAAAGAAGATTAATATAGTGATACCATAACTATAGCAAGGGGAAATAAGGCGACACCCTGAGACTATAACTATGTTAATGGGTGAAATTTATCATCTAAGCAAGAAATAGTACCTATCTTGTAGACTTTTTATAAATAATAATAGAATAATTGGTTAAACACGAGAAATTTATGCAGTTGAGAAGCCAAGGGGAGCAAAGATGTAGCTATTTGAAACTCGACAACACTTAAGAATTGGTTACTATTTGTAATTGATAACAAACTCCCCCCATTTACTTTTTTGTACTACTTGTGGATTATATCAAAGAAAGCAACTATTCATGTTTTCCCCGTGGGATCGACCCCAACCTTGTTGGGTTACTATATTTTCAATCGACCATATTATACTTTTAGTGGAGGTATAGTTTTGGGCGACATCCGACATGCCCCCAAGAATGGAAAAAACAAATATCCAAAATAAAGTCGAAACATCTAAAAATATCCATAACATGAAATGATGCCTTCCAGAAGGATGGAAGCTCACTCTTTAGTCCAAATGCTATCCCCAAGTTAATCACTATATAGGAGGAGTCAAACAATCGGTTCCTACATAGTATGGGTATACAGTCGCATGTAAATTGGTTAGCAAATAACCACTAGCATGAATCTCAGGATAAGGATAAAATAATGTAAGTTATAAAACCATGTAAAACCATCGAATACACATAATGATACATATATATAAGGGCCAAGAAAGGGGAAAAATCTTAGCATGCCGTTAAAACCTTTATTTGGGTTGAGTTGCATGGTCGTCCCAAACCACTAATAGGCAATATGAGTTTAGCTCCACCTGCTGAAAGGGACCTAGTACATATAGCCACATAACCAGGGAAGATCCCATGGGATGACTAGTAAATCCCACAATAGTGTGACATCATGCACACAGTCCACCAAGACCAATCCTTATATTGGCAAATATAACTTTCCAGTTTTGGTCCCTCGGGGACCTCCACTTCTACGACCATTATACACACCTCGACATTAATGCCCAATGAAAACCATTTCCAAATATACAACCAATTCATTTTCCATTTTTGTAATCAATGCTAATAGTAGTTGTATCACCATACCACCCTATTACTTGCAAGCAATATCCATAGCCAAACCATTAAGGTTAAGGGACTTTCAAGCTCCCTTCCATATACCATATTAAATCACTTGGGAGACTTCTATTTTCCCCAAAAGCATAACCATTTAGCCTTTTCAAACCATTTAAACCATTTAAAGATTTAATACATAAGCTGAAAACAAGCAAGAGTACCATTAAAAGATATCAATGCAATGATTATACCTTTGCAAGCATTTTATCAAATACCTTGGGGGCATATTTCAAAAAAAAAAACAATTCCAAAGACCATTAAACCATTACCATACAAAAATTTTTTCCAAAACTACCATTAATGCATAAAAAAGCATAATTAAAACCATAGGAAACAATAATCAAACAATTAATATCGCAACCCCCAAATTATAGTTTAAAACCATAATCATGAAATGGTAAAACCATGAAATCAATCATGTAAACCATGAATTTAATTGAATTTACAATGAGGGAAGAGATTCTTTCCTTATACTGAAGATTATGATACAAATAAATCACCAACAAAAGCAATAAAGTTCTTTTTTTATTAAAACCCTAGCTCTCTTACCCCAAAAGCTCTTGACAGAATTATAGAGTATTTTGGAATAGTTTCTAAGGTTTAATGAATCAACTAATAGGGTAAATAACCTCCTATGTATATTTGAAGTCGTGGGTCCTAATTAGTACAAGTAGGGAAATATCCAGAATACCCTCAATTAAGTTGCATAAAATCCCGTCACAGGGATATAACTGATCCATATGACTCGTACCCTCCTATATAATTGGTTTCCACCAGTCTTATCCAACCCTTACCTCTTTTGCTTAAACACTGTCTAGTATATGATTCATACACTAAGTCGTAACCAAAGTATACGATCCATATCCATGACCCGTATCCCTAGAAGAATAAAATACCAATAGGATCAATCACTTCCTACCGTACTACTCGTACCAAGCAATAGAACTCATACCCCAATTCATATCTATTCCAGTGACTAGAACCATACCACTAACTAGAACTCTTCAGCATCTGATAGGTCCATACCACTTGTACCCCAGCAAATGGCTCGTACCCATGAGTCATATTGGTTTCGTATAACAGAATTCTAAGAATTTTTCTAAGGGTCAAAACACAGGATGTTTTAAGGGCCTTGATGGTCATGGTATTAGTTCAATTAGAAATAGTGTGGGGTACATGGAAATTCCCTAGGTGTTGGCTAATGTCATTGTTTGCAAGCTATAGTCGGTATGACGATACCACTACATAATCCCTTGGTAATAAACATGTGAAATTGGTGGTTTGGTTATATTCTAATGGTTTTATTCAGGTAATAATAGCGGGTTCTGATAGCCTACCATAAAGGTATGATTCAGATGGGCGAACACTGAAAAATCATGTTTGCAGATATGAGGGTTGGTCATGGTGACCTTATACTTTTAGGGTACATAGGAATCCCCTAAGTTATACTTGTATCTATGTATCATGGAGGGAGAATGGTACATGGGAATCCCCGACCACTGTAATATATCCAATTTGTATGGATAGACTTATTAAGGCTCATTCAGAGGGTAACACTAGACCCATATAGACTATGAGAGGATGATGACAGTAAAGATATCTAAACTTGGGTTAAAAGTTTTAAGTAATGCTAAATCCAGTATCCTTTCCCAACATGAATTATATATATCTATATATATGGATGTGATTGAATATAGTTATTTTCTTGGTATTAAATTTTGGCATTATTTTATCCTTACTCCTAAGTACATGCTAGCATTCACCCACTAACCCGTCATTAGGCGCTTTATCCCCATGAGATGTTTGAAATGGCCATACTACTTCTCCTTCTCAGTTATTGGATTTATGGAATGCTTTGTGTCGTATTGAAGTAGTGAGCTTCCATACTCTGAAAGGATTCATTTCATGTTATAGAATTATGTAAATACTTTTGTTATTTCTTAGACATTGCTTTTTTGCTGTGGTCAGGGGCATGTCCATACCAGATGTTGATTTGATTTTGGATAGAGGCTTTATGAGACTATGCTGGGTTGGCATGGATTGTTCCATTATTAGTGTCAGCCTTGGTATTTGTATTGCGGATGAAACTACTTGACTATATTTTATTTATGATTATTCTATTCTGATATGTTAGATATATATCTATATATTCATAATTCATCTGACAAGGGGTGTAGGGTGGTTATAGTTGGGTATTGGGGGTGGTCTCCTGTCCTGATTGGTCTTGAGCCAGCCACTCAACTAGGCCCTAGTTCGGGTCGTGTCAGATTGATATCAGAACCCTAGGTTCATGGTCACTTAGAAGTACAAAAAATTGTGTTGAATAGAGTCTCTTTAAGGGTTTGTAGCACACCACACTAATAAGGGAGAGTATACAAGGCATTTAGGAATGTTTCTCTTTTGTGTGTCCAATTTTTCAGCTATGGAGTCTATATTTTGAATTCTTCTCTAATTCTCATTTGTGTGCTTTTCAGATCATGCCTCGATGATTTAAAGTTCAGAAAAACTCCTCTTACCTAATTGGGGACAATATGGATAAGGCAATCCTACTCATGGGATTCATACATGATCTAGGGGTCTAGTTTTGTATTTTTCTGGAGTTCCAGTAGTTACTTCTAGTTCTTCTAAGGATCCCCAGGCTAAAGTGATGAACGTTGAGATTGGTCAGTCCATTCACCTAATGGCATAAATCTATTGGATCCATGTTTTTTTATATACTTGAAAATCTGGGTCACTACCAGTAAAAACACCTCTGAAAAAGATTCTATCACCATGCCAAATGTTTCTGAATAAGAAAACCAAATGAAGTATGTCCAAAAGTAAACCAAGTAAACCAACTCCTTAGGCTGCTACGAAAAACACCATCGGATTTCATTGAAATAACCTAAAAGGAAAAGAACATAGGAATGACTAGTCTTAGAATCGGGTTAGACCGAAATAAAGGTTTGATTTCTTCAAGCGATCGCGCGATACTATTTTTCTTCTCATTCGAGATATTATTGCAATTAATGTTTCTGAATCTAATAAAGTAAAGTGAAAGTGTTAGTTGGTCATTGTTCATTCCAAAATAGAAAATTGATTCGATACAGACTACTTCTTTAAGTAAGTGTTGTCATATATCGTTAATGGTCTAACAAGCTCCACTCCTTCTTATCTATTCATTCTATACACTCAAGGAAAATGGGTTCACAAGTCAAATAATCGCTTATGAGCGTCTTTAGACACAGAAAGGTACGAAGTTACGAGAAGAGGGGCGTAGCTAAGAGTGGTTGGAGAGGTAAGAAGTTACTCGACCATTAGGGAAAAAGCGAATCTTATTAGATAATATTTATTATTCCATATCGATCGTCAGAACAAAAGAATGATTAAAGTGAATCATCTTAACAAAGTAATGGTAATGGGGAAAAATGACGCCAAAGCGTTCCATACTGATCTTTGTTCTTAAAATTCTTAATTGAATGAAATTTCATTCTCAATTTATCTTTGAAAGATTGAATCTAATTGCTTAAACAAATCCAACTTTAATTATTTGAGATTAATAATATATATTAGATAATTAGAATGATAATAAGGATCACTTTTAGTGAAAAGGTATTACACCAATCTCACAAGCATAGAAGAAAGATCTTTAAGTCAATTTATGTTCACTTCTTTTGACAGTCGGAAAGTCTCTTAGGCGGTATGAGGATACCAGCTTCGCGGGACCACATCCCAACTCAAGGCATTACTTTATGGTCCTGCCGCTTTCTCGATCAACTCATTTCATGCTAAGGATAGTTTAAATTCTTCAGGGGTACACTGAACACCAACCAAATCTCGATAAAGAAAGATAAGATTTCTTATTTAAGAATTGAATTAGCAGAATTGAATGAGCATGGAAATATCTAATCGAATATCTTACTTAATAAAATTCCAACTTTAAATAAGATATTATTTGATATTAAAAGGAATGGATAGGTTTGAGTTTTGCGGTTAAAAGCACTACTGGCTCTACTTGATAGGGATAGATAGGTTTATTATTTCTTTGGAGCCCATCGTCCTTGATTGGCTTTGCTTTGGGGATTTTCTCATTGATATCTGTCGTCATTTCTATTAGGCCAAAGAACTAGATTCGCCGTATGTGATAGAATTGTTTGAAGGAATGGAATCCGAAGCTAGGAATGCAAGCTATGAGGGATTCACCGCTCCGTGGGATTCTTTCCCAAGAGTTAAGTAGTATAAGGTATTAGGTGTGAAAGGCGGTGTTCGAGAATTTGATTTGTGTTGATTGCACATAGCCTTTACTATTCGATGTTTTCCCCTAGTCAAGGCATTATTTCTAATAGTTTCCACATGGTTAAATCCTGGTTATGAAATAAGATTTTGTAAGACCTTGATCAATCAGTCCCTCTGAACTACACTTATTCCTACAACAGCTTAGTCTACGCCTAAATGTGCAGCCTTTCACTTACTCTTCCTTCAATTCAGAGATTTCCCTAGATAGGATTGATGCAAAAGTTTGTCCCTACTCTTTCGATCTTACTTAATAATTGGCTTTTCCTCTATGGGCATATTCCTTTCATTAGAGGAATTTGCCTGACCTATCCCAACAATCTACTCCTACTAGCAGCCTATCCTATTCTCTGCTCCCGAACAACCTAGATCGGTCGGTAATACCATTGAATGAACGAAGACATCCTTTATCCAATGTTGTTTCAATATTGAAACTCTTTTCCTATTCTTCCTAAAAAGAGGGCTCGATTCTAACTATAGTCCAAAGGACGACCAAGGTTTTCCAATCTTCCAAGTTAAAGGACATATCCTATTAACTAAGAAATCCCTTTTCTCATGGAGGAGCCCGTCGTACTTTCAATTTTTTTGCTAGCATGATGGATAAAGAGCTGTGAGAAGACAGGAAGTCAGGGTTTCTGCATATTATATTAAATATTAACGATCCATGGGAAAAAAAGTGATTGTTCAGGAGGATTTAATAAAGAGGAGGAATAAAGAAGGTTAGAGTCATGCTATTATCCTCGTTAAAACAGGGTTCTTTCCCTCGACAGGGAGAAAGGAAAGTGGCTAGGGATGGCACACTCACTTCATCTTGAAAGACTAACCGAATCTGAATTTTGCGATTAGATGCATAGACACAACAAATCCGCAACGCGTCTCCCCAAAGAATTGGGGAGTCTGTCCTCTTTCCTTAGAGACTTGAAGGTCGTATATGAGGAAGACACTTGATGCCAACTTCAAAAAAAGTAAGAAAGTATGGAACAAACAACACCCTACCATAATGACTTTCCCCATTTTAGCCCACGGGAAACACAGTCAATCAATCCTTTCCTTTATAAGAAGAAAGACAGTTTCCTAACGTATGGGTAAAGTCGAAGTGACAACATAGAATTTGAGTGCCTTTGTTAGAGTGACACTAGAGAGACTAACTTCTTTATATACATGACATCTCTTCCTTGGACTTCTATATATGTGGAGAAAATCCACATTATTTCGACCGACGAAAGATCTCGCTACCGGGTGAGGGAAAAAGTATCGGGAGGTTCACTCTTTTCGCATGACTTTTTTTCCTTGACAATAACGAAGAAAGTAGTCACAAAGAACTATAAGACTTAGAACAAAAATATAAATTTGCATCCTCTAATAAGAGACATGAATGTATAACTAAATATGCAATGGTATTTAATACCAAGTTTTTAATGGAATTATGAACATGAAATGGATACCAAGCTTGTTACTGAAACCTGAATCATGAAATTGAAAACCTTAAGGAGAACTGTTACCTTGAGCTAGACTTGAGTTAGCATAGAAGAGGTTAGGGTACTTTATTTGCATATCTACTTCTGCTTCCCAAGTAGCTCTCTCAACGGTCTGATTTTACCAAAGAACCTCGACTAGAGGGACTTCTTTGTTCCTCAGTCTGCGAGTCTGATAGTCTAGGATTTTGACTGGAATCTCTTCATAAGAGAGGTTGTTCTAAAAATCTATGCTCCTGATAATGACTACGACTTCCGGGTCACCTATGCAGTTTTTGAGTAAAGAGACATAGAAGACTAGATGACCTGAGGCAATATCTGAAGAAAACTTGAGCTCATAAGCTACCTTGCCAAAATAACTGAGAATTTTGAAGGGATCGACATATTGGGGACTGAGCTTTCCCTTCTTTCCGAACCGCTTCAATCCTTTCATAGGAGAGATCTTTAGATAGAGATAATCACCAATCTCGAATTCGAGATCCTTTCTGCACACATCTGCATAAGACTTTTGTCGGCTCTATGTAGCCCAGAGTCTTTATCTGGTCAACTAGACTTTTTCTAAGGCATACAATACCAAGTCAGGCCCTATAACTGAGGCCTCACTAATTTCAAACCAACCAAGTGGATACCTGCATCTCCCACCATAAAGAGCTTCGAATAGAGCCATTCGAATACTGGAATGATAGTTATTGTTATATGCAAACCCAATCAAAGGAAAGTGGTCATCCCAAATACCCTTGAACTCAATTGAACATGCCCTTAGCATGTCTTCTAAAGTCTGAATGGTCCTTTCTTCATGACCATCTATCTGGGGATTGAAGGCTATACTGTCATAAACTTGGGTACCAAGACCCTTTTGGAATGCTTTCCAGAAATGAGAGGTGAACTGGGTACCTCTGTCTGATATAATAGATAATGAAACACCGTACAATATGACCAAATCCCTAATATAGATTCTGGCGTAATCCTCGGTTGTATAAGAGGTATGGACTAGAAGAAAATGAGCTGATTTGGTGATCCTGTCTATAATGACCTAAATTGAATCATGTTGGCGACGAATATGAGGAAAACTAGTCACAAAGTTCATGTTCACTTCATCCCACTTCCAAGTATAAATACTAAACTCCTGCACAGACCCACTAGGCTTCTAATGCTCAATCTTAACTTGCTGACATGTAGAGCACTAAGCCACAAATACTGCAACATCTCTCTTCATCCCACACCACTAATAAACCTTCCTCAAGTCACGGTACATCTTTGTGGCCCCTGGATGAATAGAGTAACACACACCATGCGCTTCTATAAGAATTTTCTGCCTTAAGTCATCTACACCTAGAACACACAAATGACCCTGACAATGCAGAAAACCATCTCCCCTTGGAAGAAAACCTCTACTTTCTGATCCTTGATTGACTCTTTCAACTTGACTAGACTGGGATCTCTATCTTTCTTTTCATTCACCTCAGAAACTAGAGATGATTCTAAATTATTCTGAAACCATATATTACCCTTTGAAGAATCAACTAGGCGGACACCTAGTCGGGAAAGATGATGGACTTCCTGAGTTAACTTCTTCTTATTGTCCTCAACATGAGAAACACTACCCATAGACAGTCTACTGAGAGTGTCGGCCACCATATTGGACTTGCCATGATGATAAAGGACACTCATGTCGTAATCTTTCAAGAGATTTAACCACCTCCTTTGATGAAGATTGAGATCTTTTTGAGAAAACACATACTGAAGGATCTTATGATCTATGAACATATCTACATAAACTCCGTATAGATAATGCCTCTAGATCTTCAAGGCAAAAACTACGGCTGCTAACTCGAGATCATGAGTAGTATAATTTTTCTCATGCGGTTTAAGCAGTTTGGCGGCATAGGCTATGAACTTACCATGTTGTATAAGGACACAACCCAAACCTACTCTGGATACATTACATTACACTACGAACCCATCGAAACCATCTTTAAGAGACAAAACTGGAGCTGAGGTGAGTTGAGTCTTCAACTCTTGAAAACTTTTCTCGCAAGGATTTGACCCCTAAAAATTAATATTCTTCTGAGTCAATATGGACATAGGGGATGCAATAGAAGAAAATCCCTCAACAAACCATCGGTAATATCCAGCCAAACCCAAAAAAATCCTGATATTTAATAGAGAGATAGAGCGAGGCCAGTTTCTTACTGCTTCAGTCTTTTGAGGATTGACCCTAATGCCATCATCGAAAACAATATGACAAAGGAATGCTACTGACATTAGCCAAAATTTACACTTACTAAATTTGGTGAACAACTGATGATTTCTGAGAGTCTGCAATATTATTCTGAGATGGTCTACATGATCTCGCTCACTGCGGGAATAAACAAGGATGTCATCTATGAAGACTATGATGAACATGTCCAAGTACTACTTGAACACATGGTTCATCAAGTCCATGAAAGTTGCTAGGGAATTTTTAAGATGAAAGGACATATCTAAGAATTTTAAGTGACCATACCTAGTACAAAAGGCTATTTTTGTAATGTTACATTCTCTGACACTGAGCTGATGATAGCATGATCTGAGGTCTATCTTGGAAAAATAGTTGGCACCCTTAAGTTGATCGAACAATTCATTAATTCTGGGAAGTGGATACTTGTTCTCGACCGTGAATTTATTGATTTGATGGTAGTCTATACACATTCTGAGAGAATCATCTTTCTTCCGCACAAATAAGACTGGTGTACCCCATGGGGACACACTGGGTCTGATGAATCCCTTGTCTACGAGATCCTTCAACTATTCCATAAATTCTCTGAGTTCTGTTGCTGCCATTATACATGGATAAATAGATATAGGCTGAGTATCTGGATGGAGATCAATGCCGAAGTCTACTTCCCTTTCGAGGGGAATTCCTGGAAGATCTTCGAGAAAGACATTTGATATTCATTCATGACTGGTACTAATTTAAGATTGTGAGTTTCGAAACTAGTGTCCTTAACTCTAACAATATGATAGACATATCCCTTAGATATCATTTTTCGTGCCCGAAGGTAGGAAATAAGCTGACCTCTGAAAGCTGAAGTACTACCCCTTCATTCTAGGATAGGTTCATTCGGAAACTGAAATTAGACAACTCTATTTCTATAGTTTACTGTGGTATAGAATTAATGAAGCCAATCCATGTCAAGAATGACATCAAAATCAGTCATCTCTAATTCAACTAAGTCTGCTGAAGTGATTTTTTGAGATACCATAATCGGACAGTTCCTGTATACCCGTCTGGCTATGATAGTTTTACCCACTGGGGTAGATACTCAGAAGGTCTGTACTATAATTTCGAGACTGACTCGATGCTGGATAAAGGAAAATCCCCATTTTATCTTGTGGTGCGGCACACCACTGACCAATATGGCTATGTTTTATGACGGGGACTTGAAATAGTCATAACTTTTTACTCGGTTATCGAATTTAAGAGAATTTTGTATCGATGGAAAGCTTATTGAATTTCCAAAATGACAAAAAGTGAACATGTTGAAAATTCCCCAATGAATAAACATCATTCAATTTATAAGATATTACTTGACATTCTTGAGAAAAAATTCTTTAGAAAACTTTGAGATATTACAATATCGCCCCCTTGGGAACATTCCTCCTCAAATTAGACTGACTGAGAGTGGAGAAACAATAAGCCGAAGTACGTACTAAACATGAACACTGAAACTAGACTACATAACTGACGTTTTTGAGATTCATACAAAGCATGCATATCTGATGCTTGAATTCACGACTGAGCTGATACATGAATGCGACTAAGAGTACTTATAAGCTGATCACACATATCTGATGCATGAATATATGCTGGAACTGATTACATGATTGAAATTTCTAGCTACTGAGTCTTCTCACAAGGAGAATGCATGTCTGATGCATGAACACATGACTAATCTGATGCATGAACATATAATTAGATATACAATAGTACTTAGTACCATGTTTTAAAATGGAATACTGAATATGAGGACGATACAAAGTTGTAACTGAAATTTGGACATTAAAATTGAAAATTTTAGGAGAACTATTACCTTGAGCTTGATTTGAGTCAGCAGAGAAGAGGTGAAATTACATGGTATGCATGTATTCTTTTGCTTCCGAAGTAGCTCCCTCAACGGACTTATTCATCCCACGAACTTTGACTAGAGGGACTTCTTTGTTCCTCAGTCTACGAGTCTGGTAGTCTAGAATTTTGACTTGAATCTCCTCATAAAAGAGGTTGTTCTGAACATCTATGCTTTGAATAGGGATTACAACTACTGGGTCAACTATACACTTCTTAATAAACAAGACATGGAATACTAGATGAACTGAGGCTAGATCTGAAGGCAATTTGAGTTCATAAGCAACCTTGCCAAAGTGACTGAGAATTTTGAAGGGACCGAAATATCGAGGATTAAGTTTTCCCTTCTTGCCAAACTTTTTTACTCCCTTCGTGAAATAGATCTTTAGATAGACATAGTCACCAACCTTAAACTTCAGATCCTTTTTACGTACATCTATAAAAGACTTCTGTAGGGTCTGAGTAGCCCAGAGTCTTTTTCTGATCAACTGGACTTTCTCCAAGGAATAGAATTCCAAGTAAGGTCCTATCACCGAGGCCTCACTAACTTAAAACCAACCGACTGGAGATCTGCATCTCCTACTATAGATAGCTTTAAATGGAGCCATCCGAACACTAGAATGATAGATATTATTTTATACAAACTCAATCAAAGGCAAGTTGTCATCCCAACTACCTTTGAAATCAATTACACATGCCCTTAACATATCTTCTAGGGTATGAATGGTCCTTTATGATTGACCATCTGTCTATGAATGAAAGGTTGTACTGAGATGAACTTGGGTACCAAGACCCTTTTAGAGCGCTTTCCATAAATAATAGGTGAACTAGGTACCTCTTTCTGAAATAATGGCTAATGGAATACTGTGTAATCTGACCAACTCCCTGATATAGAGTTTTGCATTTGGTTATTCTGTCTACAATGACCCGAACTAAATCATGCTGGTGACGAGTACGTGACAAACCCATCACAAAGTCCATGTTCACTTCTTCCCACTTCCAAGTTGGACTATTGAACTCCTGCATGGACCCACTAGGCTTTTGATGCTCTATCTTACCCTACTGATATGTAGAGAACTTATTCCTAAACTATGCAACATTTCTCTTCATCCCACTCCACCAATAGATCTCCCATAAGTTGCGGTACATCTTTGTGTCCCCTGGAAAAATAGAGTAGTGTGTACCATGTGCTTCTGCAGGAATTCACTGCTTTAAGTCATCTACACCCGAATCACAGAGACGACCCTAACAATGAAATACACCATCTCCCCCTTGAGAGAAAACCTCTACATGTTGGTCCTTAACTGAGTCTTGTAACTTTACTAAACTGGGGTCTCTATCTTGCTTTTCTTTCACCTAAAAAACTAGAGATGATTCTGATCTACTCTGAATCCATATGTCACCCTCCTCTAAATTGACTAAGAGATCACCTAGTCTTGCAAGCTGATGGACTTCCTATGTTAACTTCTTCTTAGTGTCGTCAACATGAGTAGCACTACCTATAGACAGTCTACTAAAATCATCGACTACTACATTGGCCTTGCCCAGATGATAAAGGACATTTATGTCTTAATCTTTCAAGAGCTCTAACCACCTTCTCTGACAAAGATTGAGAGCTTTCTAAGAAAATACATACTGAAGGCCACTATGATCGGTGAAAAAATTTACATGAACTTCGTACAAGTAATGCCTCCAAATATTTAAGGAAAAAACCAAGGCTGCTAACTCAAGATCATGATTAGGATAATTCTGTTCAAGGGGTTTAAGATGTTCGTAGGAGTAGGGTATGACCTTACCATGATGGATGAGGAAACAACCCAAACCTACTTTGTATGCATCACAGTACACTACAAACCCATCTAGACAGTCTAGAAGAGCTAAGACTAGGGCTGAGGTGAGTCGAGTCTTCAACTCCTGAAAGCTCTTCTCGTAAGGATCTGACCGCTGAAACTTGACTTTCTTCTGAGTTAATCTGGACATAGGGAATGTAATAGAAGAAAATCTTTCAACAAACCATCTGTAATAGCCAACCAAACCTAAGAAACTCTTGATGTCTGATGGAGAGACAGGTTTGGGCCAGTTTCTTACCGCTTCGATCTTTTGAGGATCTACTCTAATGCCATCATCAGAAATGATATGGACAAGGAATACTACTGAACTTAGACAAAATTTACACTTACTAAATTTGGCGAACAACTGATGATTTCTGAGAGTCTGAAGTATAATACTAAGATGGTCTACATGATCACGCTCACTGCGGGAATAAAATAGAATATCATCTATAAAGATTATGATAATCATGTCCAAGTACTGCTTGAACACACGGTTCATCAAGTCCATCAAATCTGCTGGGGCATTGGTCTTAAAGGACTTGACTAGGAATTCAAAGTGACCATATCGGGTACAGAGGGTCGTTTTTAGAATGTCACATTCTCTGACTCTGAGCTGATGATAGCCAGATCTAAGGTCTATCTTATAGAAATAACTGGCACCCTGAAGTTGGTCAAACAAGTCATCAATTCTGGGGAGAGGATACTTTTTTCTTGACTGTGACTTTATTGAGCTGACTGTAATCTATACATATTCTGATAGAACCAATTTTCTTTCTCACAAATAAGATTGGTGCACCCCACGGGGAAAAACTGGGCCTGATGAATCCCTCATCTAAGATATCATTCAACTGTTCTTTCAATTCTCTGAGTTCTGTAGGTGCCATTTTGTATGGAAGAATAGATATAGTCTAAGTATCTGGAAGAAGATCAATTCTGAAGTTTATTTCCCTTTCGGGAAGAATTCCTGGAAGATCTTCGAGAAATACATCTGAATATTCATTCACTACTTGGACTGATTCAAGACTAGGAGTTTCAGAACTAGTGTCCATAACTCAAAAAAGATTATAAACAAATCCTTTAGATATCATTTTTCGTGCCCAAAGGTAGGAAATAAGATGACCTCTAATAGATGAAGTACTACCCATCCACTCTAGGATGGGTTCATTCAGAAACTAAAACTAGACTATTCTATTTCTGCAGTCGGCTGTGGCATAGAAAGAATGAAGCCAATCCATGCCGAGAATGACATCAAAATCATTCATCTCTAACTCGACTAAATCTGCTGAAGTGACTTTCTAAAATATCATAACCGGATAGTTCTTGTATACCCACTAGGCTATGATGGTTTTACCTACTAAGGTAGAGACAGATAAGGCCTCTTCTAGAATTTTGGGGCTGATTCCAAAATCAACTGCTATATAGGGAGTGACAAAATACAAAGAATCTCCTGGATCTAGAAAATCGTATACATGAACATGAAAGATCTGTAACGTACTAGTAACCATAGTAGGAGAATTTTCTTGATCTTTCCGGGACTGGAGAGCATATAGTCTTTTTGTCAATTGCCCACTTGTAGCACTAGAAGTGGCACTCTGCTGATTTGGGTGACCAGATTATGTTGATAAACGGTTCTACTGACCCTGATAACCTGACTGGGGACAATCTCTGGCTCTGTGGACAAGATTTCCACTTCTGAAACAGACATCACTACCAGCTATGAAAGTACCTTTGTTGTTCTTACCACAAGCCTTACAAAGGGGATTAGTTCGGGAATTGCTGGCACTTCCCTAAGACTTAGAGCCTAGAGCCCTATCTCTATTTTCACCACTGAACTTAGGAGATGGAACTGATGACTTAGGATGGAACTGAGGGCGGTTTACTCCTTCTGATTTGGGATAACCAAAGTTGAAACTACCTGTCTTTGCTTTCTTATTTTGTTTCTCTCTCATCTGAACCTTTTGATCTTCTATATGCTGAGCATCAGTCATAAGTCTGGCTAAAGATATGTCACTATTCAACATCGCAGACCTACACTGGTTGACCATACTATCATTCACCCCAGAAACAAAATTACTCATCTTGGCCCTGCTATCTCCAACCACATAAGCAGCATATCTGGATAGTTGAATTAACTTAAGAGAATACTCTTTCACCGTTATGTTTACCTGCTTAAGGCCGATGAATTATAACACCTTAGCCTATCTCAGCTCTTGGGGAAAAAATCTATCTAAGAATGCAGTGAAAAACTCCTCCCTCTTAATAGGCCCTACATCATCTGGACTTTCTGAATTCTACTATTTCAACCAAGTGTGGGCAACATCCTACAACTGGTAAGCAGCTAGCTCAGCCGTCTCGACAAGAGTAACCCCCATGATGTCTGTAACCTTCTAAACCTGATCGATGAATTCCTGAGCGCCCTCATCTGAGTTAGACCCCAGAAAGGATGGAGGATTCATTCGGGCGAAGTCCCAAATCCTAGCTGCAGATTAATTGGCCACTGGGTTGGCCGGAATGATGGACGATCGTTAATTATGCGCAACAACTGACTGAGAAAGAGTAGTGAATGCAGCTCTAAACTCTACATGGGAAACATGTTCGCCCAAAGGTTCTTTGGGCTGAAGGGCTGACTGATTTCTGTTACTTCTTTTTGGAGGAATGTTTTATAGAAGAAAAGGAGAAACGGATTAGACTGATAGATTGACTTGAGATTATACTCACTGGCACGACATAAATACTGAAAGAAGGGAAAACTATTCCTAAAACATTTTATAGCCTCATGTACATAGATATGGCATGCAACACACCCATGTACAAGACTCTACTAGATGCGTCTTTCAAACTTCCTAGGACACTATTGATCCTTAGGCCCTGATACCAAGTTTGTAACACCCCGAATCCAGTACTCAAAACTCTACAAGGTGCTCAAAACCCTGAAGGACCACAAGCTAACCCATGATTGATATTTGTACTTGTATACTATATAATATAATAAAAATAATGCGGAAATAGAGGCTGAAGGGCCATAAGGTTCAAAACTGCATGACTGATAAAATATAACATCTGAGTGGGGTAATAGAATACCCAAAACTGAAATGCTTTCTGAACATACTGTAGCCTGAAAAACCTCTAAAACATAACTTTTTAGATAAGAAGTTGATGTGACATGTCCCCAACTAACTCCAACTTATAAATTAATTAATGAGATAATAAATAAATGATCATGTCCTCGAAAGATGAGGACTCACTGCTAACTCTGACTGCTGAGACATGAATGCTACTATTTCTCTGGAGCTCGTACATCTTAACCTATGCTATAAGACACTATAGCTCAAATGCGTCAGTACTTTAAATGTACTGGTATACATGGAAGGTAGGATGAATGCATGGGCTTTATATGCATGAACAATACTGACTAACTGGATAATATGAACGTTAGAATACATGCATGAATATGTTGTAACTATATCTGAGATCATGATAACATGAATTTACTGATAACTAGTATGACTGATAACTGAATTCTGATGACTATTATAACTGATGACATGAGTGACTGTATCTGACAGTGCTTAATCTGATGGAACTAGCTGAGTTCCATACTATTTTAAGTTGACTGTATACGATAGTCCTAAATTTTGTAGAACTATCTAAGTTCTATTACTGAGACTTAATGACTGTATCTGACAATCATGATTCTGTAATTGAAACTGTGGGATGTCATTATCTAACCGACATACCCCTAATACACCATTATGGAAGAGTTGGGGTTCAATATGTAACCCCATTTATTAAGGTTTCAATATTGCGCCACTGGTAAGGATAAGTTGTGAGTGACCCTCATCTGATAGTGTACCCAAAAGAGAATGGTGGGGCCCTCATCAGACAGTGCTTATCCACCTCATCAACCCTCATCTGACAGTGTTGATTTCTCAACCTATGCTGGCTACATAGTTCGGGAATGCAAGGATGACTTCTAAGAATCACAACCTCATCTAACAGTGTGTGTTCCCATCCTTGAGTTCACTCGGTGCTAATTTCTACTCCCATATGAATAGACACTGATCATAGATTACTGAACTGAACTAGACTGAATTAACTGAGTTTCATTAACTGATAGAATAGTACTGAGATTACTGTATTACTGATCTTTCCTGAGTCACATGACTGACTGAGTTCTATGGATCATGGCTTGACTGAGGATATCATGAAAACATGACACAAAATCTAGGCACACAGCTTTATTTTTTGTGTACAAGTACCCCCAGGACTCGATATAAGGAAACTAACAAAGCATGACTTTCTTGAGTACAGGACCAACATCAGCAATACATAATCCATTGTCTAAGACATTTCATCAAACACTTGACACGCATAACTTGTAAATGAATGGAGATTTCATATTATCATACTAGTATGGCACTTTTCCTTCACATAGGAATTTAATCAAACATGGGGGGAGCATGCTATAGTTATACAATCATCAACACATCTAATAATCAAGGATATATAAATCAACTTGTGAATTGAAGTATTTATCATGAATACCACGTAATTCCTCACATACTAGAATCAATTCTTGTAATTAATAGTCTGTAACATGGAATGAAACCAAACAACAACATTAACATCACTTTTCAATTCAATCACCTCATGAACATTCATAAATATACAAATCTTTGATTTTGAAAAGAGAATATTGAGCTTCATGGGTGAAAGAGACCCATGAATCAACACATGACAAACTTTAGTTCTTTATTTAGCGAAGATTGATGGAGAGACTTTCTTGAAATTGTATCCCCAATTAAAACCCTAGATTGTTCTTGAAAGAAAAATGACAGAAACTAGTATATTTTGGGTTCTAAATAGTTGAATCTCGTGTTAAAGGGCTTAAATAGGTGTGGGAAATTGACCCTTTTAACCTTAGACGTGTCTTTTAAATTAGTGAAAATTTCCCGACCTGGACCCCTGGCGCGACGCGGCGCTATCGATCATGTTACTAGAATTTGACAATTGGGAAATAGGGAAATGGTACGACATGGTACCATCATGTTGCCACTTCATTTGCCACCTGGAAGTTTGACGCGACACAAAGAAATCGCACTGGGCCACTAGAAAAAGGATAATTTCCATTTTATTTTGTGGCGCGGCGCGGCGCGTCACTGACCAATATGGTGTTGTTTTACGATGGGGACTTGAAATAGTCATAACTTCTTACCCGGTTATCGGAGTTAGGAAAATTTTATATCGATGATAAGTATATTGAATTTCCCATATGAAAAAATATGAAAATCTTGAAAATTCCCCATGGAATAAACATCATTCAATTTAGAAGATAATACTTGACATTCCTGAGAAGAAATTAGTTAGGAAACTTTGAGGTATTACAAAAAGCCTCAAACGTAGCCATCTAAAAACTGGAATGATAACTATTGTTCTAAGAAAACTTCGTTAGAGGCAAGTGATAAACCGAATTACCACAAAAGTCAATCACACAAGCGTGAAGCATATCTTCCAAATTAAGAATGGTCCTCTCCGCCTGCCTATCTTTATGAGGGTGGATAGTAATGATAAGGTTCACCCTAGTCCCTAAACCTTACTGGAAAAAATGCCAAAAATGTAATGAGAACTGCATACCTCAAAAGATATCATAGAAATTTCAGCACCATGCAACTTGTCGAGCTCTTGAATGAATAACTTTGCATAATCCTCAGTAGAATAATTAGTCCTCATAGGCAAGAAATAAGTGGACTTAGTCATCCTATCCAGAGTGACCTAAATCAAATCAAATTGACTACAAGATCTTGGAAGACCAGCAGTGAAATCCATATTATTCACTTCCCATTTCCATACAGGAAATCGACGTCTTGAGAAAACCCACCAGGCCTCAATTTCCCTACCTTCACTTGCGGACAAACTATAATTTGGCCATAAAATTGGCCACATCTCTCTTTATGTTATTCCACCGATTGATCTCTTCAAGACATGGTACATCTTCATCAAACCAAGATGAACAATGTACCTCAACTTATGAGCCTCAACGAAGATCCTCTCTGTCAGCCTATCAATATCAGGAATACACGATCTACCTTGTTCCTCAAGATACCTTCACCACCAATCTCAAAAGCAATCAATTTCTGTTGACCAACTTCATCATTGATTTGCATAAAATAAGATCCAAAACCTGCTTGTTCTTTACCTCATCCCCAAGTGATGACTTCACCACCTCTTACACAATCATACCCCCATCTTCATAGTCTAAGAGACGAACTCCAAGATTAGCGAAATAATGAATATCTTATACTAATCCTCGCTTCTTCTCATCAACATAAGATACAATTTTCATGGACATCTTTGTAATTGCATTAGCAACCATAATAGCTTTACCTGGATGGTAGTGCAGACCAATATCATAATTCTTGAGCAACTCATGCCATCTCTTTTGCCTGAGAACTCTTTCGACATGAACTCTATAGAAGTAATGTCGCCAAATCTTTAAAGAAAAAACTACAGCTAATAATTCTAAATCATGCATTGGATAATTCTCCTCATGAACTTTCAACTGCCTAGAAGCATATGCCGCCACCCTATAATGCTTCATCAACGCACAACTAAGTTCCACAAGGGACACATCATAATAAACAACAAATCCATTGGTACCCTCGGGAAGGTTCAAAATAGGAGCGATTGTAAACATATCTTTTAACTTCTCAAAGGTAACATCAAATGTATTAGACACTTCACCTTTTCCTGATTCAACTTAGTCAATAGAGCAGCAATAGATGAGAAGCTCTCTAAAACGTCGAATAATAACCAACTAAACTCAAGAAGCTGCAAATTTTAATTGGAGTCGTGGGTTTAGGCCACTTCTTAATCCCCACGACTTTTTATGGATCCACCATGATCTCTTCTCTAGAAATAATGGGACCAACCAAGATCATAAACTTTAACCAGAACTCAAACTTTTAAAACTTGGAATACAAATATTGATCCTTAAATATCTAAAACACTATATGTTGGGTGATTGGCATGATCCTCTTCACTTTTAGAGTATAACAAAATATCATCAATGAACACAATGATAAAAAGATACGAATAGTAATGGAATACCTAGTTCATAAGATCCTTAAACATGTTCAACGTATTTTTCAAATCAAATAACATCACCAAAAACTCAAAATGACCATACCATGTCTTGAAAGTAGTCTTAGCTATATCCACCCCCCTAATCTTCAACTGATGATAACCCAACCAAAGGTCATTCTTAGAAAAGTACTTAGTGATCCAATAGGTCATCAATCCTAGGAAGATGATACCTATTCTTATCCTACACCTTATTAAACTTGCGGTAATCTATACATATCCGAAGGAACCCAATATTCTTCCACATGAAGAGAACAAGAGAACACCACGAAGAAACACTAGGTAAAACAATCCTTATCAAGAAGATCTTTCAAATGATCCTTTAGTTCTTTCAACTCAGTAGGAGCCATTCTATAGGGAGGGATAAAGCTAGGACGAGTATCCGATAGAAGCTTAATCCCAAAGCCTATTTCCTTATTAGGAAAAACAACTGGAAGATCAATGGAGAACACTTCAAAAAACTCACAACCACATGGACAGATTATAGAGAGGGTCCCTCTAAATTATAATCTTTAACATGCACAAAATGATAAAGTCATCCCTTAGAAATCATCTTTTGGGATCTAAGATATGAAATAAACCTTCCATTAGGTACTAGGGAACTACCTTCCTACTTCAATCAAGGGTTCATTCGATAATTGTAAATTGATACTTTAGGTCCTACAATAAAGAGACGAATAGCATGAGTAAAGGTAATCCATCCCAAAATGACATCAGAGTCAAACATATCAAGTTCTATAAAATATACCATAGTCTCCCTACTATAGATAGAAACCACATAACCCTTATACATCCTTCTCACCACAATAAAGTCACCCTTAGAGGTAGATAAAAAAAATATGCAAAACATACACTCAGGACTAATACCAAAATGAATAGCCACGTAAGGGGTCACATAGAAAAAGGTAGACCCAAGATCGAGTAAACAATACGCATCATAAGGAAATAGTTCTAACATACTAGTGACGACATTAGGAGATGCCTCAGATTCCTATTGGGCAGCAAGAGCATACAGGTAGGTCTGGCCAGTGCCGGTACTAAAGGTAGAAGTAGACCCTTTGGTGCGAGAGTTGAACAAGTAGAAACTAGAACCTTATTAGATATGGTAGAAAAATAACCTAAAGAACAATTACTTCAAATATGGCCAGACTAGCCATATTTGAAACACTTATTCCTTTCTTTATTACAAAATCCATGATGTATCAGCCCATAATATCTTCAAGGGGGATAAGAGAAAGCCTAGTAAGCCTTACTGGCCGGAGACTAGGCACTCTGTGCCCTAATCCTACTGTTATTTTGACATCAATGACTACCGAATGACTTAGGATATGGAGCACTAGCCGTAGAATGAGAACAAACATTATTTCAAGCTTTCTCCTTGCCATACTACTTACCACCTCTACTACTCTATTGCTAACCTCTACCCTATTCTGAATTCTCAACTTCTTACTCTGCTTTTCCCCTATTTTGGCCTGCTTTATCTTTTCTTCCTCAACATGTTGTATGTACACCACATGTTTTGAAATATACATATCCTTATTCAACAAGATAACCTTGCACTAAAAAAAAATTATCGGACAACCCAAAAGAGAATTTCCTCATCCTAGCCCTCATAGAAGAGACCAACTCTGGAGCATAGAGAGACAACTGATAATAATTCAAGGCATATTCCTTCACCGTCATCCTATTTTGCTTAAAATTTACAAACTCCTAAGTTTTTACCTCCCCTAACTCCATAAGAAAAAGTGATTAATAAATGCATCGGATATGTTATTGCACAAGGACACCTCTACATCATAACTCGAAGACTGATCCTACTCTGCATACCACTGATATGCCTTATCTTTCAAGTAATTCTCGATAAATTCTACACCCTCAGAGTCAAAAGAATACATCAGAAGAAAAATCTTCTCTATCTCATCTGCAAACACTTAAAGATCCTCTTCAACCATAGAGATTGTAACAGTTAAAGAATTCAGCCTCATGAACTACCCAACTCAATTAGCCTAGAAAGAACTCACAGTAGTACTAGCAGTACCCGACTGACATGATAGAGATATCGCCAACTGGTTTAATAGATGAACAGAAGGATATCGGCATGATAGAGATATCGGTATTAGAAATGTATACTTAGGGCGGTGAGGCATTAACATCATCAACCCAAGGATCCCGAGAAGGACTAGTAGGGATAGTTGGAACTCCATAGGAGGCAGGACAATCTTTAACTTGGACCTTAGACCGGGTATGAACTCCATAAGTAAGTCAAGTTTCATTAACATTGTTCTCAAGCGGGATAAAGGAGTTTCCACAAGCATCAGATGTTTTGGGAGGCATGATCTGAAATGCAAAAAACATGAATTAGAGAAGTTTGATACCTTAGACTTTATAGCTCAAAATAGAGCGAAAATAAATAAAAAAATTCTAATTTCCTCGTAGCCTCTCTATTATAAGTGTGGTATGCTACATAAATATAAAAGATAATCTACTTGACATGACTATGTGGACACCTAATAAATCATGAACCTAGGATCTGTTACCAACTTTATCATGACTCGAACTAGGGCCTGGCTGTGAAAGGTATCTCATGTCCATCGAGGACCAAATACTACCCCCTTTTCCTAGTAAATAAATCACAGTAATCTAGCTGCAGATGAATTCCAAACATATTACAAGATAGAAAGTAATAGCTCAAAATATCTAGGTATTCAATAAAATACCCCAAGTCCACAGTTAACTAAAATGCCTCTATAGAGATAATACCAATCATCAACTTAAGTTAGGAAAAGCTCGTGATGATAACCAAAATGATTCCAAAATAAAATAGTGTATGACATACTAAATCAAGAAGTAACGGGCCTTCTAGAAGAAGGAGGCTCAACACGTCAAGCTAATCGAAAAACTCTAAAAATCACCTATCACTGCACAAAAAAGTAGAAGTGACTTAAGAACCTGCATCGCGTAGGGATAAAACATATGTAGATAATTTTTGGGGTAAGCACTAGCATGTAACTCAGGGATAAAGGATAAAATAATGTCAACTCAAATCGAAATAAAAACCATGTGCTCCACATCATATACATACATAAATCGCATGTCGGGATATGGAATAAGATTTAACATAAAGTAAAACATTATCCAAGATTATGTAGCTCAATCGTAAAAAATTAGGACCCATTGCCTAAATGGGTTCAGCTCCACCTGTTGAAAGGTGCCTAGTATGTGTTAGCTGAATGAATAAGAGGTATAAAGAAAGAAAAAGAAATTCCCCAACCCCATGTCAATAGTAGATACAAATATATCAATAGTGTAAACCATGCACACGGTCATCAAGATCACCTCTCACATCGGCGAACATAAGTTTCTACTATAAGTCTTTTGAGACCCAGGATGATTTTTCACTTTACCACTCATATACATCAAAATTTAATCATAATACAAGGATTAAACCATGTAAATTATAAGATTTTTCCATTTGAACGCACTAATTCCCATGGTTTGCAGGATTAGAAGTAAATGAAAGAAAATAAGTAAAGTGAGCTGAAAGAAGACCAAATAGTAAAAGTTAGTGCAAAATATGGAAAATATTGGGCACGAATTGACCCTTAGTTACCATATCACAGTCTAAGGGTCATAATCGCAATATGTTAGAAATAGTCAAAGTGGCGACTGCGATGGGATCCCCAAAATCGTGGGAGCCGCAGTCGCAATCAACCACTGGACATCACGATGGCACTGAAAATGAACCAGGGAAGGATATGTAATTTCTCACAGCTGTTTCAAATTCTCTATGGGGAAAAAACTTTTCACTTTTAGGATATCTTACAATAAGAATTCAAGTTTTTGTATTGTAAAGACCCTACTAAATTGGGAAACATTATTCTTGTTAATTTTCCTGGGATTTTAGTTGTAATTGAAGTTGAATTTGAAGAACACCCTTGCGTACGTCTTCAATGAAAGCTTTAAATATGAACTTTGGAATATCTCTTTTCTCAAACATCACAAGTTGCTAAATATCTATCTTGGGATTATGGTGGAATAGGGTGCAAATGTGTATGATTTTTTATTTTTAGTGTATATTCTATATTAATGATGTTCAGTTTTACTACTGCTTTCTTGTTGAATTGAAATGTGTGGGTGAAAGACCAGAATTAACAAAATTACACGTTATCAATTAAAGAGGGATGTGGGTATTATTTTTTATCCTATATCATCCTTGAAAGAGGGTTATGGGTAGCAATTACTGGTGAAAAATAATTAGATGTTATCTTATTCCCTTACATTGTCTTATAAATAAGAATGGATTGTGAACTTGCTACGTCTTGGGCAACTTCTTAGCAATAGGGATGCCCAGTTGAGGTTTTGTGGTTGATGTGTTTGTCAAATCCATGAGGTATCCGAAAGTCCCTATTGGTGATATTTTCATGTTTTGTTGATAAACTAACTTCAAAATCCCTAACCTAGCCTACCCATATAGTTATTAACTAGAGTTTCCAGGTGACTTTCATGTGCCATGCACTATTTTCCCATAGGAAGAAATAATCCCATCAATAATATCCTATTGGAATTTATCTATATTGTTTCTCTAAATTAGTAGTTTAATTAGAATCCATTCAAACATCCTTTCAAACCACACCCCCCAGAATTTAATTTATTTTTTACTTTATGATTACATTATGGGTAAATACTTAGAAGCCATCAATATGCATAGGGTTCGAATACTAGTTGCACTCCTTGTGGATTCTATTCCAACTCAAGTTGGGTTATTATATTTGACAACGATCATCATACACCAAAAAAAGGTATAGGTGTGAGTAATAAAATTTTTGTCTTTGTCGGGGAATGAAACTTTGCTTTTTCTTGTGTAATATTAATAGTGAATTTGGGTATACCCGTAGTGTTGTTTGTTTACTTTGTCTGTTGTTTTTGTTTCTTGATAGGTGATTTAAATAGTATCCATGATGCAATGAGTTATCATGTAAGTAATGTTTGTACCTTTGATAGGCTCCTTGTTGATGCATAGCATCTCCACAATGCAGTGCGTTCTAGTTCCATGTGCATCCTACTGAATGCGGGTAATAATTTCTTCCATATCACAAGCATAATGTTACACATGGTTTAAATTAAAGGTCTATTTGGGGGTAAATCTCTATAGAATCCAAACTTGTACTTCAAATTTTTTTTGTAAGTGTGTGCCCTGTTCGATGTAGCTCATATCTCAAAAGAATCCATATCGCTATGCCTTTTTCTGTTCTCTTTAACAGGTGAGGCAGTGTTTTTTTTAGGTATCTTCCCAACAAGTCAATTACATCATATATTGAGATTACCAATGTTTTCATAGATCGTTACATCCCACCATCAATGATGTCGCAATTGTAGGATGGAATCATTTTTTTCTTACAACTCAATGGGGAGCCTCTATATGAAGTATGAGAGATATTTAATGAAAATATTGTACAATGTCCTAACCACGAGGTACCAGACAATATAATATTCTCCTACAAATATTATCTAGGGAATTGGACAAACTCAATAAGACCGTGGTAGACAACGTGACTGGTAGATCACTTCTGAGTTGTCATATGGTGTGGCTTCAACTTTGCTTAGGCAAATCACAAAGCAAAATAGGGGTGGCCCACCTGGGACAAAGAGGTATCTAATGGTTACCCTACCACCTCCTATATTGATAAAAATCAAAATATGAAATAAGAGGAAAGGGAAGAGAATATTAAATGCCTTGTCTTTTGGCCCTTAGAAATTTCTTGAGTTTTGATCTTTTGGATATCATGTGACTTGAGGGTTCTTGTCGTATGATGTTGATACAGTTTAGGGGTCTTAGTCATATGTTACTTGGTGAGGATTTTTTTTGGTTACTTTCTAAGATATAAATGGACACCATACGAGTCGTATGGATATGGTAATAGTAAGGAAAACCACTCATATGTTGATAAGAGTGTCATGCCCTTGGCAGGCTTCCTATTGTATGGTTCTAAGGTACTTGTCTTATGATGAAGGTATGACTCAGATAACTAGAGTTGTATGATTGATAATTTGCGATGTCGAACATTCTGTTTAGGGTATGAGTTGTGGATACCAATCGTATGTTGTGTGTACAAATCAAGGAGGAGTCGTACCCTCTTAAGGTGATTTTTACAATTTATGTTAGGGGTATTCTGTACATTTCCCCTCTTATCCCCTTTTGACACCATGACTTAAAAACTTTTGTGACTTTATTTACCCTATTATTCTCAATCAAAAACAATTTAAACGATCCAAAATCATTCTCAAGATCTTGTGTTAAGAAGACACTAGATTTTTCTTTAAGGTGGTCAATTAAGGCTCTCAATGGTGCTTTATCTCTCTCATCTTTGGTATCTAAGGCATGTTAATCCTCCCTCATTGGTAGTTCAACTATATTCATGTTTTAATGGATATTTTTCATGATTTAATTATGGGTATTGTTTGGTTTTGAATTACATGTTGGGGTTTTTGATTGTTAATGTATGAATATTATTTTCCCATGTTTTTCTTATAGTTTTCATGTTAAAATTGTCGAATTAAAAATGTGGTTACATGAGAATGTTCAATTGGTTTTTGGTTTTGGTTTTGGAAACTATATGCCATCAACATATTAGTTAAAATGCCTATGAGAATGGTTTTGACACATAGTTTGACTTTTATTGAAACTATTGCAATTCCTAATAAAAGGGCTGACCCGACCCGACCACGGGCATTGTCGTAATTGGCATCCTAAGTCAAAGTAGGACCGGAGACCAACCCTTGTTTCCCAAACAAACAACATATATCCAGCCTCAGATGGTCAGAATTTCGAGCATATAACAAGATCGCGTAAATGCTCTCATGAAGACTCTGGGATAGGGTTACAACCATGAACGACCTAATCGAGTGTAACCATAACAAATCAAACCATAGTCCATAAACCAGGCCACAAACAAAGAGGAAACAAAAATAAAATATGATAATCAATACCAAAATATAATACGTTAGAACTGTGAGAAATTGTGTCCAATGATGCCTGTCTCACTGCTTATTCTAAGGATAAGGCCAACACCAATACTGATCCCGCCCATACCACCCCCCAGAAGTACCAAAAAGCCTTTATCCAAAAGACTAAGTTAATTTATTTAGGACATGCCTCCATCCATGGCCAAAACAAATATCTAAATAAAGTGATAACATCTCACAATATCCATAACATGAAATAATGCATTCCGAAAGGATGGAAGCTCACCACTTCAGTCCAAATGATGTCCCTGAGTCAATCACTATGTATGAGGAGTCGAATGGCTTGTTACTACATAGAATCGGTATACATCCACAAGTAGACGGGTTAGAGAATGACCACTAGCATGAATCTCAAGATAAGGATAAAATAATTCTAGTTATAAAAAAATGTAAAACCATCCAATGAACATAACCATACATATATATATGTGCTGGGAAAGGGGACCGGGCTTAGCATGCCTTTAAAACCTTTACCTGGGCTATGTAGCTTGGCTGTCCTAACCCACGCACAAGCGATATAGGTTCAACTCAACCTGCTAAAAGGACCCCAGTGCGTGTATTCGTACGACCAAGGAAATATCCCATGGGATGACTAGTACATCACCCAAAAGTGTGAGATCATGCACACGGTCCACTAAGACCAATCCTCATATCAGCAACTATGAGTTTTAAGTTTTGGTCCCCCCGGGACAGCCACCTTCCACGGCCTTGCTACAAACCATGCCATTAATGCCTAATTAAACCATTTCCAAATAGCCAACCAATCCATTTGCCATTTTATTACTCAAGGCAAATATTAGTTGTATCGTCATACCACTCCATTACTTGCACGCAATATCCATAGCCATACCATTAAGGTTAGGGGACTTTCAAGTGACCTTCCATATACCATATTTAACCACTTGGGAGAATTTCATGTTCCCCACAAGAATAACCATTAAGCCTTTAGCCTTTTCAAACCATTTCAACTATTTAAATCGTTATTACATAAGATGAAAACAAGAAAGAGTTCTATTAAAAGAAATCGATGCAAGAAATATACCTTTACAAGCATTTTATCAAACACCTTGAGGGCATAATTTAACCAAAACCAATTCCAAAGACCATTAAACTATTACCATGCAATCCAATTGTCCAAAATCACCATTAATGCATATAAAAGCGTAATTAAACCATAGGAAACCATAACCAAGCATTTAATATAAAAATCCCCAAATAATAGTTGAAAACCTTAATCATGAAAGAGTAAACCCATGAAATCAATCATATAAACCATGCCTTTAGGTAAAATTACAACGAGGGAAGAGAATCATTCCTTATACCAAAGAATTTGATGGAATAAAATCACCAACACAAGCCCCAAAGTAATTTTTTTGTTTAAACCCTAGCTCTCTTTACCCAAAAGCTCTTGAGAGAATTATGGAGTCTTTTGGAATAGTTTCTAAGGGTAAATGAATCTAATAATTAGGTAAATAACCTCCTAAGTGTATTAAAAGTCATGGGTACTAATTAGGGTATGTAGGGAAATATCCAGAATACCCCTACCTAAGTTGCACAAAATCCTATTATTGGGATACGACTGACATATATGAGTCTTACCATTCTATACGGTTGGTTTCCACCACTCGTATCCAAGCCTGACCCCTTTGGATCAGTCACTGTCCTGTATACGACTCATCAACTATGTTGTGACCAAAGCATACAATCCATGCCCATGACCCATAACCATGGCAGAATGAAATACTAGGACGATCAAACACTTCCCACCATACGAGTCCCTGATACGAGTTATACCAAGACTATAACTCATACCCCTAGTCGTAACCATTCCAGCGACCAATTCCATCCCACCAACTTACACTGGTTAGCATACAATAGGACCATACCACTCATATCCCAGTATCAAGATCATACCCATGTGTCATATTAGGTCCGGAGAATAGGAATTCCAGGTAATTTTCTAAGTGTTAAAACCCAGGATGTTTCATTCTCCCCTACTAGGAACATTCTTCCCCGGATGAAGAACAAGGAAGGGGTAACCACACACAGAATAATTTGAATTATCAAACATATTCCCAATCTTCGTCAAAGATTGAAAACAAAAATGCAAGATATTAATATTTCCTTTAAGAAACTCAAAATACAAAGATGTATTCAAGAACTCACACCTTCCGCACAAATCCTAGGAGCAAAAAGCAGATGCAGATACTTGGACTTCATATCCTCTTCCGCTTCGCAAGTAGCTTCTTCTACCTTATGGTTTTGATATAGAACCTTAACCGAAGCCACATCCTTGTTCCACAATCAATGAACTTACCTATCCAATATTTCAACTAGGACAGCTTCATAAGATAGAGAATCCAAAATACCCGATCCTTCCAAAGAAACAACCGAAGAAGGAACACCAATGCACTTCCTCAACATAGAAAATGAAAGACCGGATGAAACAAACTTAAGCTAGATAGAAAATCCAACTCATAAGCAACATTGAAAACTCTCTGCAAGATCACATAAGGACCAATAAATCATGGACTGAGCTTCCACATTTTTCCAAACTGCACCACACCCTTCATAGGAGACACCTTGAGGAATGCCCTATCACTGACCTCAAACTTCAAGTCTCTAAGGCTAATATCTACATAGGACTTTTGGTGAATTTGGGCAGCTTTAAGCCTATCCCGAATCACCTTCACATTCTTCATCGCTTGGCAATCAAAAATCGGGCAAAAAATGTCTGCTTTACCAAGCTTAAACCAACCAATAGGAAATGTACACCTTCTATCATACAACACCTCAAAATGAGTCATACCAATACTCGAATGATAGCTATTGTTATAAGAAAACTCCACCAAAGGTAGATTCTCAACCCAATTGCCTCCATAGTCAATCATGCAAGCCAGAAGCATATCCTGCAATGTATAAATAGTTCTCTCCACATGCCCATCTGACTACTGATTGAAAAAAGTACTCAGAATAACCTTTATCCCCAATCCTTTATTGAAATACCACCAAAAGTAAGACATAAACTGTGTACCATGATAAAAAATAGTCAAAATAGGAAACCCATGTAGCTTCAAAATTACCTAAAGATATAGGTTCGCATAATCTTCAGCCGAAAAGGTAGTCTTTAGTAGCGTGAAGTGTGCAGACTTAGTCGTCATATCCTCAATGACCCAAATCAAATAATACTAATTTCGAGACTGAGGAAGACCGGTAATGGAATCCATTTTAATTACTCCATACTTTTATTAAGGTAATCCAATTTCTTGATACAGCTCTCCTAGCCTCATGTGCTCAACCTCAATCTGTTTACACACCATACACTTTGCCACAAAATTTGCCATATCTGTCATCATGCCATTCAACCAATAGATCTCCGTAAGATCATGATACATCTTAGTGGATATGCGATGAAAAACATAGCACGATTCAGGCACCTTAAGAAATTGTTACTGATATCTGACAATTGACTGAGATCATGAGGTTTTCCTGAGTCACATGACTGACTGAAGACTATGGTATCATATCTTGAGTTTAGATATCGTGAAACATAACATGTCTCTAGGCACACAACTATGGTTTTCGGGTACGAATACCCCCAGGACTCGATAAGAGGAAACTGACACACATGACATGACTTGATCACAAGATTTGAGTCCACAATTTATAATATCATAAGCAGGAGATAGTATACTTCATGTATTTATTAAACATTTCAAACATGATACGAAAAGCATGGATATATTTTTTGTACATAATTTATATCTCCATTATCATACATGCTTTATACCAAAACAATAAGAACACATAATTAGCATGGAAATTCATATTGGAGTGTCTGGCTAACATGAGCTTGTTATTTAGATATCATGAAATCATGTAAATATGAAGTTCTAACATACTAGGCATTTTATCGAACACCTTGCATGTATTCTTTAAGGCATAGGTGGATTTTATACTTGCATTCTATCAATCCATCAAAAGATCATGTTTTTCAACTAACAACATAACTTTCATGAGATATATAGTCACGATGCTATTATATATCAAAACAACAAGGATCAACATAGGTATGATCATATCACCACAATCAACCAAGCTTTGGTATTTTAAAGATTGATTTTTGAACTCCACGGACAAAAGGAATTCGTGGATGAACACTACACATACCTTGGAAGGGAGGTTCTTGATGATTGAAGAAGGAATTTTCTTGAAATTTGATCTTCAAGCTTGATTGTGCAACCCTAGTTGTTTTTCTCCTATGGTGCTCTTGGATAATGAGATTTGAGATGTTAATAGGGTTGTAATGTGTTTAGAAGCTATAAATTTCGTGAGGTTAGGTTTAGGGACATGTAAGGAGTGTTAAAAGACTTAACTACCCTCAAAATAACTCAAACACTAAGTGTTTTTCGTTGCTGAAATCATACATAGGTGCCGCATATGATATCACCTATATTTATATAGGTGCCGCATATGATATCGCCTATGATTTACATAGGCGTCGCATATTATATCGCCTATGCTTTACATAGGCGCCGCATATGATATCACCTATGCTTTCCAGTGGCCATGTGCAATTGGTTAGGCGATGCATTCTACTTTGAAAGGCCATAAATCCTTGCTCGAGTGTCGTATTTTGATGAAATTGATATCGTTGGAAAGCTAATTCGATTCTCTAAAATTTGGTGGGTCTATATCTGTAAAAATATTACATATCAATCACGTTATTCTTGTTCAAAAATGACCCTTGAAAAATCAAACACTAAGACTTGATGGATTCAAAAACTCTTAACTTGCATCACTCTAAGCGACTCATATGACCATGCTTAAAACATCGCAAGCTATCCTATCGCTAGGATATTTATTGTAAGTTATGCACTAAAATACTACTCACAGGATAGGAGGTTTCATACGTATGAAAACTTATTCACTTCCTATCTTAGAAACATACGGGGTATTACAATATCTCCCCCTTGGGAACATTCATCCTCGAATGAGAATTTACTGAGAGGGGATACAAGACAACAAAACCTTAACTGAACATGAAGAACAGAAACTTGATCTCATGACTGACCAGCTAAACATACTTAACTCGTGCATATCTGATGCACGGACAACTGATACATGAATGCATGACTGAGTATGCAACGGTTAATAGGTACTCTGGATGCATCAAAATAGACTACAAAACCATCTGAACCATCTTGAAGAGCTAGAACTGAAGGTGGGGTGAGTCGAGTCTTCAACTTTTGAAAGCTCTTCTCTCATGAATCTGACCACTGAAACATAATCTTCTTCTAAGTCAATCTGGACATGGGAGATGCAATAGAAGAAAATCCCTCGACAAACCGTCTGTAATAGCGAGCCAAACCCATGGAACTCCTGATATCTGATGGAGATACGGGTCTGGTCCAGTTTCTTACTACCTCAGTTTTCTGAGGATCTACTCTAATGCCATCACCGAAAATAATATGGCCAAGGAATGCTACTGATATTAGACAAAATTTGCACTTGTTGAACTTAGAGAATAACTGGTGATCCTTAAGAGTCTGAAGAACAATCCTTAGATGGTCTGCATGATCACTCTCTGTGCGATAATAGATTGTGTCACTATAGATTGTCGGCTTTAAGATAAGTTATGTAATGACTTTTGAGAGACACAGAATTACCTTTCCACTCAAAGACTGGTTCATCTGGAAACTAAAACATTACCACTCCGGTGCGACAATCTATAGTGACATAATAAGGATTGTGTCACTAGAAGAACAATCCTTATTATGTCACTATAGATTGTCGCACCGGAGTGGTAATGTTTTAGTTTCCAGATGAACCAGTCTTTGAGTGGAAAGGTAATTCTGTGTCTCTCAAAAGTCATTACATAACTTATCTTAAAGCCCGAAAGTTGAACTCCAAAGAGTGTATCTATCATCTTGTTCTAGTTAAAGACACTAAGTTTGAGACTGCAACAGTTCAGTCAATCAGTGTAGTTAAAGAATTTCCAGATGTTTTTCCTGAAGATTTGCTAGAGGTACCTCCCGATAGGGAAATAAAATTCGGTATAGACCTTCTTCCAAATACTCAACCTATTTCTATTCCATCATATTGTATGGCTCCCACTGAGCTTAAAGAGTTGAAAGAGAAATTCAAAGATCTTTTAGATAAAGGTTTTATAAGGCCTAGTGTTTCTCCATGGGGCGCTCTTTTCTTATTCGTGCAAAACAAAGATGGTTCTTTTCGTATATGCATTGAATATTGTCAGTTGAATAAAGTTACAGTAAAAAAAAATACCCTCTTCCTAGAATTGATGACTTGTTTGATCAACTCCAAGGTGCCAGTTATTTCTCAAAGATCAACCTTAGATCCGACAATCATCATCTTAAAGTAAGGGAATGTGATATTAAAAAACTAGCTTTCAGAACCCTTTATGGTCATTTTGATTTTCTAGTCATGTCCTTTGGACTAAAAAATGCACCAGCAATCTTCATGGATTTGATGAACTGAGTCTACAAACAGTATCTAGACATCTTTGTCATAGTCTTTATCGATGATATTCTTGTCTACTCTTGTTGTGAGGATAATCATGCAGACCATCTTAGAATTTTGTTACAGACCCTCATAGAACACTAGTTGTTTTCCAAGTTCAGCAAGTGTAAATTTTGGCTAAGGTCAGTATCTTTCCTTGGTCATATCATTTCCAGTGAAGGTATTAGAGTTGATCCCCAAAAGACAGAAGCCGTAAGAAATTACCCTAGACCTATTTCCCCATCAGATATTAAGAGTTTCTAGGGTCTAGCCGCTTCTTACAGATCTTTTGTTGAGGGTTTCTAATCTATTGTGTTTCCTATGTCTAGATTTACCTACAATAAAGTTAAGTTTCAGTTGTCAGATTCCTGCGAGAAGAGTTTTTAGGAGTTGAAGACTCGACTCACTTCAACACCAGTTTTAGTGTTGCCTGATGGTACAGATGGTTTTATGTTTTATTATGATGCCTCCAGAGTTGTTTTGGGTTATGTTTTGATGTAGAGAGGTAAGGTCATAGACTATGCCTCTAGACATCTTAAGACCCATGAAAATAATTACCCAACCCATGATCTTCAGTTAGCTGTTGTTGTGTTTTCTTTGAAAATCTAGAGACATAATTTGTATGGAGTGCATGTTGATGTGTTCACGTACCACAAAAGCTTACAGTATGTGTTTACTTAGAGGGAGTTAAATCTTTGGTAGAGAAGATGGTTAGGATTATTGAAAGATTATGATATGAGTGTGTTGATCATCCGGGAAAGGCCAATGTAGTGACAGACACCCTTAGTAGATTGTCTATGGGCAGTATTGCTCATATGGAGAAAGAAAAGAAAAAGTAAGTTCTGGAAGTTCATAGGTTAGCTAGATTGAGTGTTAGACTGGTTGATTCATCTGAAGGGAATGTTTGGGTTCAGAGTAGTTTCAAATCTTCCCTAGTTTCAGAAGTTAAAGAGAATTAAGCTAAGGATTCTAGTTTGGTCAAAATGAAGGAGTAAGTTAAAGACCAAAGGATAGAGGTTTTCTCCCAAGGGGGAGATGGTGTGTTGAGACAACCAGAGTAGGTTATGTTTTCTATTTGTTGATTATTTAAGGTAGTGGATACGATGGAAGAACATGGTGCATGTTATTCTATTCATCCAAGAGCCACCAAGATGTACCGCGACTTGCGGGAAATCTATTGGTTGATTGGTATGGAAAAACATATAGAAGAGTTCATAAATAAGTGTGCAACTTGTCAACAGGTTAAGGTAGATCACCAAAGACATGGTATTGCGTTGGAAGTGTTTGGTATGCCCACTTGGAAGTGGGAATAGTTGATAATAGACTTTGTGACTTGTATCCCCAAACTAACTCAATATGCCAAATTATTACCCGGAAACAATGCCATTTTCTATAACACTCAACTTACACGTTAATTTAAGTGAATGGCGGTTATTATCAGTATAAGAATCCAACAAAAGTCAGGATCGAATCAACGAGGAACAATGTGAGTGGCGAATGGGTAAGTTTAAAATAAAAGTACTTACTAAATTCAAACTTAAGATACAGAGCTTTAGGGGTTTTAAACGTTTTCAAAGATATGATTAATTTTGGGATTCTAAATGACTAATTCAAAACTAAGAATAATTAGATTATAATCAATTAATGTGGATCTTGGGACTCTGTTTTCCTAGGGGCAAGTTATACATGGGAACATGATAATTCGGTGTAAATTCTAATCGTTGATGATGTGGCAGACTAGGTTTAATGTCCTTGAGGATAATCCTTCAAAAAAACCTCAAAAAATTCAATCATTGACTCTTTCGAGTACCTAAAGAGTGTGTCAATTAAAGCCACCTAATACCTTAATTAGGAACCCCTATTGCTACGATGGTACCCAAGGGAAAGTCAACCTCATATTCACCCTTATGTCTAAGATGGTGATTTAGCAAACTAAGCCTAATAATTATCTACTATTGCCTTGGTTCTCACATCCCTCTTTCAAATATGATGAGGGTTCCTAAAGTTCACCCAAACCACTCTTTTAAGGATGGGTTAGGCTTTCAAGTGCTTGGGGTTTTCACCCACAAAACCTTTTTGGGTATTTAGGGATTTCTCCTATATATCCTAATCAATTTACTCAAGCAATAGTATAACTCAACACCAATACAATAGCATATACACTAATGAATCACAACACACACATAAATGCACCCTATTCTAACATAATCCTAAGAGGATGAACTAACAACTCATAAAAATAATAAACAAGAATATACCAAAATCTTCATCAATTTGATTCATAAAAAATAAAGAGATTGCAAACCACACTTTAAATTCCAATAAATCCTCAATGGGATTTTCCAATTCTTTACTTTTGAGTTTCATGAATTAATTCTTGCCTCAAATTAGTATAAATTCAAGCTCCAAGTGATAAACCCTAAACTAGGTATAGGATAATTTGTAAGATAAAATATAATGGAAGGATGAAAAATAAGCTAAAAATCCCTATTTAAGCGCCAATTTCACATTTGCAAAATATTACAAAAATGCCCTTTAAACATTTCCGCTCTACCGCGATCGCTATCTCTTGACTACAATCAAGGTATCGCAATCGCAGTAGTAAAATAGCGATCTTCCTTTGATTGACTTATTGACCGACCATAATCGTGACCCTCAGTCCGTGTTCACGGTAATCGAGGGTCGACTCCTAGCTCGGAAATTTTAACTTTTGTTTTTTTTACTCACATTTCTTCTCTTTCACCTTATCCTTAGCTCATTTTTATTAAGTTTCCTTGCTCATCTTCTCATTATAATTTTTAACTACACCATCCACCTACAATGGTAGGTGGTTTTCATGGTTGGGAGATGGATGTGGTTTCTCTGAACTCCACCAGATGAGACTTGGTATAATTGTGGGAACCACCTATTATCTTACCATGATTTATATATCATAGTTTCTAACCAGTTATAATTTAAAAGTCAAGATCATACTTTTGATCGTTGTTTTTAACATGGCCTTGGTTACCTATCATGGTTCAGAGGTATAATTGATGAGTTTCATAGGTTGCAGATATTTTTTATTAGATGGGGGCATTGTACGATTATACAATCTCACCATGAGTATACCTGCGCTTGTAGGGTCTCACTTCTAGATAATACTTTACTAAAATTGTCATAATTTTTTACTCCAATATGGGATTTAGGAAAAACTAGATGAGTTGGAAAAATAATTCAAATATCTATCATTTGATATGTCTTTAGTACAAAAATACTTTAGAATCTAGTAGGCATGCTCATTTGAAGTTTACTATATGGAGATTCTTCATAAGAAGTTAATCGGTAAGGAAGGTTTTGACTTAACCATGCGCAAGGAGTTATTGTTAGCCTTAATACATGTCTAAATCAGTTATAATAGCACCAAAATATGCTTTGTGAATTTTACAACTACTTAAAGCATGGTTCTAATCTTAGCTTGAATTTTTCGTGTATTTCACTACAACCCCAATAAGATGACACCTAAAAGAGAAAAATCAGCAGTGATCACCCAGTCCCGGATCTGCATGAATAAATGGAAAGGTATAAAACTAGTAACATAACATGGGATTCTCATTAGACATCATATCCGACTATGATAAGACGATAGTTTAAAGTTTAAATAAAATGATGAAGAGGTATTCAAGTAAAGCTAACCTAGTAGTCTAACATAATAGGCATCCAATGAATATAGTACAATAATATACACATGATTCATACACAAATAAGAAGTGCAGTGAAATACGGTATGGTTCAATGCAATTTATGGTAAATGTATAAAATAAAGCATTCTAGGCAACCACTTAAGCCACTCTAACTCTCGTTACATATGTAGTCCATTAAAGTAAAACCTGAAACATATACCTTAGGTCATCTGAAATTGTGCCTCAAGCTCAACTATATAAAAGTAAACTAGGATATGGGCCAGAATAGTCCCTCGATCTAAAATTACTAATATAATAACATCTTTTAAGAAATAAAATATTTAGAGAGTTTTTGGCAATGTCATACATAAGTATGCACGTTAGCATATTTAACTTTTAAATATTTTTTAAAATCTAAAAATTAACTAAATCGTACAAATATTAAAGAGAAATTGAGATGATTAGATGGGTTTGCAAAGTTCTAGTGTTTATTATATTAAGTAAAATGATCAAAAAATTGATATGGCATAAATCTTTTAAAGTTATCATCCAAACTATTTCATTATACCCCTATTAGCAATAATATTTTAAATCTCTCCCACACTTGGGATAAGCATTCACCTTCCTTTTGCTAAAAACCAAGATTTCAGTTCTTAATTTAATTATCTTTCTAGATTGAATGAACTTTGGTATCCACTTTATTGCATGATCTGTCCATAGAGTAATAGTAACAACTCTTGTAGTAATTTATTACTTTTGTTGTATTTTAATTATTTTACCCTCTCTGTAGTGCATTATGTTATTTATAATCTATGTGTATAGATTGTTAAATTGCCAAGGTGATTTGGTTGAGTATGTTGAGATTTTAATTTTTGAAGGCTTTTGAGTTACAATGGTTCACATTAGTCAATATTTAGAGATTTAGGGACCGTACGAGAACTTCATTAGTTCTATTAGCTTTGAAATGTCATTTTTGGGTTAGTAACATTTTTGGTTTATGTCCCCGTGTGTTCATCTATAATTTGAGTAGTTGGTGGGAAAGTATACTTTTATGGCCTACAGCTGAAAGAGTATACCTGGATAAATTTAAAAATTCTAATTTTGGCTCTCGACTTCATAACTTGACTTTTAAAGTTTGGAACTCAATTTTGGGGATTCAAAAGGTAATTTGCGATATTTCTTCGATGGGTAAGTGTTTAAACCAATATTTAAATATTCTCCAATCATTATTTCATGATTTTATCTTCAAATACAGTTTTTAGAAGTTAGAAGTATCGAGATATTTTTAAAAATTTAATGAATGATAAATCAATGATTTGAAGGTTGATTTTAACTCTGTTTATGATGAAATTTCATGTTCGAACTCTTTAAATCATGTATAACATGATTTTAGAATAAAAAATTAGTTTTGTACTTGTAGGCTTAGAGTTGACCTTTATATTGAAATTTAGGACAAGAATCTTTAGTATAGCACTATGAGTGTCTTTTTTCACCTGTGGAATCCATATTTGACCAGATTGATCTCGTTAGGAGGTTCTTTAGAAGGTCAAGGAATTTGTTTGACTTTTTGGACTTTCTTTAAGATAAGTTGAGACTTTCATAGACTTTTTAAATATGTTTATGTGTTATTTTGCATGTAACAGATGTAATAGGGATATTGAGGTCCCATATAGGTGAAGCAATGAGTTTGTATAAGGCTACTAGTGTATTATGAAGGGAATAAAAACAACTAATTGATTTATTATGCTAGATTTCAAAGTTTATATACTTTGAGGAGTTTGGTGATATAAGAGGCTAGCGGTCCCGCATTTTTTGTTGGTTTAGTAGTACTTTATTCAAAGTTAGGGATTATATCATGAGTGGATTTAATCCTGAATAGAGTAGAATAACTTATGCACCTATTCATGTGTCCAATGATGGGTATTTTTTATCTAACTCTTTTTGTTTAGGCTGGTAACTCATGATTCTTCTCAGATAGTTCTAGAGACACATAAGATATTATTAACTGCCCTCTATATTATTTAATCTTAGTTCTAGGAATAATGGCCTTAGATAGCATTTATCCCTCTCCTCTACGGAAGTAATCGTCGAAATCATTCTTTATTCTATTCTATTTCTTAAAAAAAAAGGGTGACTCAACTTCTCAGCTAGAGTTGGTGGTGGGACCTGTTGGCATAATGCTAGCCTACCGAAAACTCGGTTGAAGCTAGTTAGCCGCCTATTCACATACGTGCCTGGAAGCGAAAATGTCTAGATTTTTTTTTTATGCTCAATATTCTCTTATGTGTCTGTATAGTTTACATTGGGTATTGATAGGTTGTGTGAGTATCTCTTTATGCCTATTAATATTTCTAATCAGTCAGTGATTATTTATTATAGGATAAGGCATAATTATCATGTAGTGTGACTCTTTCGGGGTATGATGCTTTGGTAGACTAAATTATTTTACATATGGGCAATGTCAATGTGATTTTAGCAATGGGCAGTCTTTCATATTATTATGTTTTATTGGTTTTAATTCTAAGATAGTTACTTTAGTTATGCCAGTTGTAACAAGGTTAATATAAAAGGGTATATAGGGTTTATACCCTAAGGCGGTGATTCTTTTTATGCGCAATATTTGGTTAAGAAGGGGTATTTTTCTCACTTGGATTTTGTTTGCATACTAGCACCGTCATGCTTTCTTTGGAGTCGATGATAGTGGTTATAGATTTTTAGGATGTGTTTCTTATGAATCGACACGATGTTCTTCTAGATAGAGACAACAATTTAAGCATTGATTTGGAATTGGGCACCAAGCCCCTTCTATTTCTCCTTATAAGATATCTTTGGTGGAGTTGAAAGAGATAAAGGATCAATTGTAAGAGCTATTAAGTAGAGGATTCATTAGACATAGTAATTTTTCTTGGAATTCTCCTGTGTTCTTTGTGATGAAGAGGGATGTGTCTATGTGAATGTGTATTGACTATCGACAATTAAGAAACACAACCATCCTAAATAAGTACCATTTTTCATGCATTAAGGAATATTTTGTTAGATTTAGGGTGCATTAGTGGTTCCAAAGATTGTCCTATCATTGGTAGACACTACTTGGTCAAAGTTACTGAACTTCGGATTGTCCAATCATACTAATTGAATTCCTTTTATAAAGAAACATAAAAAACCATTTTAATTATAAGAAGCATACTAGCATAGTCAAACAAAAACTCAAAGGTCCATTGTAATATTAATAAGCTTGCTATCATAGAATTTACTTATCCTTTTTACATAAAGAGGACGTGCCTTTCCATACCTTAGACAAAATAACAAGAGAAAACACTTAGAAAGTAAATAATTTACTGATCACAATATTATAAAAGAGAATATGGATGAAAGTTTATGCAGCAAGATGGTATGACTCAGATGATTCCTATACCTGCGTATGAGTGAAAACACATTTTTGTATACTTCATCCCTAGGTTATCATAAATGACTTTGCGAATGAAATTTCTTTTAGTAGTGAATATTATAATGATCCTCTAGATTATTATTTGAATTTCCAAACTTTTATGCCATTTAGATCTTTCCTATAACTTTTTCAAGTTAGGTATGACTTGCTAGAGCCGATAGTTTCGTAACAAGGTAATTTATTTTGTTTTTAGATCCAATTCCCTATTTTCAAGTTCTCACTATTAAGGATTGGATATAGGTGATAAACGTAAGTTAACTACCTTACATGACTATTCTGATAGTTGTATCAGCTCCAAAATATTTATTTTAGGCTAGGAGAACCTTTGGTTTTTTTCACAAGGTGTAATGACCCTTCTGGTTATATTCCATATTTCCACTTAATTTGGTTGTTAGATATTTATGAATTTCTAGGATTTATGGTTTGGTTGTTGGACAATTTGTTTTGTTTTTAAAGACAATTCCCCATTTTGAAGTCTTTGTTGGTTCCAAATGGCCACCAAGAAAAAACATCAGTCAAACAACCATGTATGCCAATTATGACTATTCCAATAGGTCCAAAATGTTGATTTTAGGATAGTTAGACTCTTTCTTTGGGTCCCGAGGGACTCGGACTTATTTTGATCTATTGGTCGAAAAGTTAAGAAAATGAAATACGGGTCTGGGACCCATTTTTTATCGAAACAACCTTGAATTTTTTATGGTAGTATAGTTTGTTTGCATACGTGGGATTCCGGATGAATCCCGAGGGGTTGTTGGATTCCAAGTCTCAGCTAAGTCGGTGCACCCGCTAATAACTAGTCAGGAGTCATGATTGGGATACCATTGGCAGGTAAAAGATGTTGTAATTGCAGTGCTATCTTTTGTTATAGTGATACACCTGGAAAGGGAGAATGCCACGATTGTCAGGGTCGTGTATAGTTACTCTCGAACACCTGAGAAAGGTATAAAAATCCTTTTTCTGCCTGTTTTTCTCATTATACATGCATTCTCAATATAATAATACCCTAAATATAGTGGGAAAATTAGTATTAACTCTTGTGGGTGATTTGGGAGCTTGGGTAACGATTGTTTACGCGATTTTCCTTTGAATTTGAGGTAAAATTCCTCTATTTTCATGATATATTACCCCTTTTCTTCCCTAAAATACCTAAAACTTAGTGATTTTATTTTAGCACCAATGTAGCTTAGATTTCACTATTAAGGTTAATTACTCCTTGAGCATAGGGGAATGTTGGGTTGGCTTCGAAAATGCAATTTTCATAAGTGAAACCTATATGAGATTTTTGTGTAATTTTGAACCCGAAGAACAATGGTGTAATATGAAAATTATCATTCTCATATTGAAGAGTAGAAATTGATTTTCATAGCATGCCATCTTGAAAAAGCTTCTCAAATGGGAAAATCGACGATTTAGCATATTCGTCGAGCTTCCTTCTGAATCCAAGTAGGCTAGGTTTTCCCTTCTACTCAGATTGAGCTATGTCATTGTATATTTATGATATTGTGTTATATATAGGATAGGTTTTAGGTGTTTGTGCCGAAATTTATAATGGTTGGGTTAGTTGGACCGTTTAGGCTATTCAGAAATCATAAATTAGGTGTAATTGGCTTAGTTGTACTTGTTTTACGTAAGATTTATATCTTAGGATTGATTGTAGCTTAGTTAACATCTAAAATTTGATTTATATACCTTACACTACTCTAGGGTATGATATGCCTTGCAATGAAATTTTGGGGATTTAGAAGTTGGCTATTGACCTACCTTAGGCCAGGACATGAACTAGTCATAATAGATATTTTAAAAGTTGTTATATAATTTGAAATGCTTATTATGAGGCCTTATGATACAAAATACTTAATAGTAATGATGATTAAATATTGAGAGTTGTGGATAAATATGATGAGACCGTTGGCTATGATAATGTTTATGATATATATAGATGTAATTACCAGTTCGAGTCTAGATCTTAATTATGATATTGATGATATATATATATACACCTATTTGAGTCCAAATAATGATTATGATTTTGATTATATATATATACCGGTACGAGTATTCAAAATGATTACGATATTAATGGTATAATTTCATATTAGAGTCCAAATAATGATTATTACAATGATGATAAAATTACCGATTTGACTATGACTATTACTTATGATATTGATTATATGATACTAGTTTTTTCCTGACATTAGTGTAAGTTGTTGAGATATGGCTAATGGTTCAACTACGGATATAGGAGATTATTATTAGTGTGGCATGACATTACTGGATACTAGTAGTATTATAGGAAATGTAAATTACGGTGGTTGGTTCGTGCTTTACTTTATTGTACTCACCACGCTTATGAGGGCCTATATTGGATTATTTACTTTACAATAATTATTGGCTTATGGGTTCCAATTTTATAGTTATTATTGCATGTTTTTTCTTTTTTATGTTATATTATTATTTTAGTTATTTACTTACTTATGTACAACGACGACGTGAAGATAATTCATTTTTTCCTCTACGTTGGCTTAGTTATGTTATCTTGAACTTTATCATATTCATATCATGATTTAGCTCAGTCGGCCGATGATACCTACTGCGTACTCGTGGTCTTAGTACTCAAACTACACTTTTGTATAATTTTGGTGTAGATTCAAGTACTATCTACCATTATTGATTAGAGGTGCATGCTATGTTGGATTCCAGAGATAGGGTGATCTCTTAGAGTCACAGTTGCCTTATTTTATTATATCTATTTTTGTCCAATCTTTAGGTTTTAGACATGGTTGTATTGACCTTTTTAGTACTTGGGTCGTATTTATATGGTAACTCTTGTACAGGCTCTACCAGATCGTGGGATAGTTTTTCATTTTATAACTTTTTTTAGTCTATTCTATTGCTTTGGTTATTTCTAACTTTATTGTCTATTTTGCCGTTTTGGTATCTTTCCACCAATTTAATCCATTGCATTTAGCTTTGGTTACAATTTGGATTAACTACTTATAGGGTTTAGTAGGTTCCATCTTTACTCATAAATTAGGTCATATCAAATTGGTATCGAAGCATAGGTTTTATTAGTATTGTTGGTACAAGAACAAGTGTCTAGTAGGGTTTTGTCAGAAAAATGACATCTATTTCCTATGTTTAGGAGGCTATGGAAAATTCTTAGGTGTCCTTCACTTCATTTACTCACTACATTTCTAAGGCATTCCTTCGGATTCACATATCTATTTCCTATCTTTGGATAAGCCACAACTAGCCATAGGATAGCAATTCCTCCCAATAGAGGACAACTAAGTCGATTTCACCTAAGGTAATAACACTAGGGTAAGTTCTACCCTAATCTAAAGTGACCAAGGTTATCTCCTAATTGGTTGAGTAACTAAGGAGTTCCCATCTTGAACAAGAGACTACAAGGTCAACTTCACCTACGGTATGGTTATCTAGGCTAATTTAGCTAAAAAACAATATCCAAAATAGCCTAAACAATCAAACTAATCCCATGTATTGCAATTTTTCACACTAATACTTAAAATCACTCCCAAATCTAACAAATATCATAAACATACTATGAATTATCTCAATCAAACAAGAGGTAAAGCCTAGCCTACCTGGACAACGAAAAAAGCTCAAAAGATCTTCCAAATAACCATTTTCCCTTGTGCGAAGCTTTTACAAAATGCCAAGCTATCAAAATAGCATTCTACTCATCAATATGAGAAAAACGATACCCTTATTGCACCATTGTGCTTAGAGACCAAAAATAACTCCAAAATCTCATGCAGTTCCCATATATGGAAATCATATTTTTGAAACAGACCCAATGTTCCCTTATGCTCAAGGAGTCATAACCCTAAAAATGGGTGAAATCCAATCTAATTTGGGGATAAAATTAATACTCCAAGGTTTAGGGATTTTGAACAATAAATAAGAAAAATCTACCATGAAAAAGGTAAAATCTGACCATAAATCAAAAGATAATCATGTAAACAAGTGTTAGCCAATCTCCCAAATCACCCAGAACCTTCTGTTTAAAGCTATCACACTATTTAGGGTTTTATGTCTCTTATAAATGGATGAATAATGGAAAAAATAGGCTGAAAAGGGACTATTTATACCCATCCCAAGTACTCAGGTGTCACTATCACGATTGAGTTAACGCCATCGCGATAATAACTTTTGTGTCAGTTGATTTTGTGACTCTAATATTACAATTACGATATGGTAAGGTTAAATTTAACTAGGCAATTGTTATTTACCTATTTCTATCATGATCTAGAACAAAGGAGAAATCACATATAGAGATCATGTTTTACCTTTGCGATTGTAGTCAAGGTAGTGACCTGATGCACCAAATTTTTTATGCTAGCAATATACTTTGATCGGATGCTCGGAATTCATTTGGAACCCCATGCATGAAAAAAACTATGCTATCATATAAAATTTTACATTCCTAACTTAATGTCACAGTAAAAATTTCCATCAGAGATTGTTTTTACAAAAAGTAGGTCTTATACCAAATTTCCATCTTCTTATCTTTTAGAACAATTGGTCGAAATGAGCTCGGGTGTCTCAGAACCCAAAACAAGAGTACACCTAGCCTATAATAAATATTCTAGATATGATGGAATAGTTTGAATTTGCATTTAATGTTGTTTGGATAATGTTTTTGCCCGATAGCCATTTGGGACTAGCGACAACTTCAAAATAGGGTATTGGCTCAAAAAATCAAACGAACTCCCTGGTAACCAAACTGCCAATTCCAATGAGTCATAAATTACTTAGGTTAATTGTAGAAATAATCTAATAGACAAAATAAGTGGAATGTATGTAAATGGACTTAAAGGGTCATTACATACCTCTAGCCCGTGAGATTGAGTTTTTTTTGTATCTTGAGCCTGACATTGAGTTTGGATAATGATGATGATATTGATGATATATTTACTGGATCAAGACTGTATAATGATTATTATATTAATGATATAATTATCGATTTGTGTCTGGCTATTATTTGTGATATTAATTAAATGATACTGATTTAAGCTTGACATTAGAGTATGATGTTGAGATATGGATAATGGTTCAAGTACACAAATAGGGGATTTATAAGAGTATGGGATTACATGGATGAATTCTAGTAGGTATATGCGTAAAATAAATGATAGTGGTTTGGTTCGTGTTTTACATAATTGTACTATCAAGGCTTATTGGGGCCTGCACCGGGATACTTATATTTTTGCATTGATTGTCTTATAGGGGCCAATTTTGTAGATATATTCTTCATGTGTTTGACTCATTATGTTAGGTTATTATACTAGTTATTTACTTACTTATGTATAACAATGTGGAGATAATTCAGGTTTGCCTCTACCTCGAATTGGTTATGTTATCTTTCATTTTACCGTATTCATATCATAACTTAACTCAGTATGCTATTGATGCCTACTGAGTACCCATGGTTTTGGTACTCATACTACACTTTTGTATCTTTTTGGTAGAAATCCATGTACTAGTTGCTGTCGTTGGTTAGAGGGTCGTGTTGTGTTGGATTTCGAAGATAGGGTGTGCTCTTAGAGTCAGAGTTTCCACATTTCATTCTATTTATATATGTCCATTATTTAGTTTCAATATAGGGTTCTATTTTTTGTTTTTGAATTTGGAATATATTTATATAGTAGCTTTTGTGCTGGATCTACCAGGTCATGGGATGGTTTTCCATGATATGACTATCTTTTAGACTATTAGATTTCTTTGATTATTTCTATTATTATTGTATATTTTACATTTTTTGGCCTTTCCACCATTTTAACATGTTGCATTTATCTCTGGATTGTAATCCAGCTTACCTAATACCATGTTTTAGTAGGTGTCATTATGAGTCTTAAATCAGGCCATGACGCAAGGCTTCCAAACTTTTTTTGAGTTATGGGATAGATATTGGTAATAGTGGAACTTAGGTGTGAGGCCTATATTTAATCAAAATGACTCTGGATTGGAATTTCAATTGTGTACATCAGTCTATTATGTCAAATTATATTGGATAGAATAGTTCATTTGTGTTTGGGAGATTCCAAAAAAAAATCTTTAGTGTTCTATAGAAACATTCAAAAAAACAAGTTCCAGCTCGTGCATAGACTCAGCTAGTGCAACAGCTTATGCAGACCTTTAATTGATGAAGTGATGGTCTTTTAAGTCCTAAAAGGGTCACTTTAGCATCCAAGATAGTCCCTACCCCTATTATTTTAGCGAAGGCCTGCCTACTTTAGGGTTTTCACTTAAGGAACGCGTTATCTGCTAAAGCATAAGCTAGCCAGGTGCAAGGGTCATATAAGTGACAACGTGCCACTTTATGGTTGTCAGTTAAGAGATCAAGTGACAGCTTATGTGGTGATTTCATGGGCATTAAATTCTCCCCTTCACCAAATTTTCTCCTGTTTACTCTAAGTCCCATGAGTCATACAATCCTAGAGAACCTAAGATATTAGGAGATTGATCTTATGGTGATTGTGGGGTGTTAGTAAGATTGGAAAAGTCATTTACTCATCATAATCCTTGTAATATTCCTTTTATTTGCTGATTTAATTAACTAATTTTGTCATAAGTCCCCAGTTCCTTGATTTCCATAATTGAGTATGGTGTGAGCTCGACATTTACTCATTTTTAGGGGTCAATGATCCTTGCGCATAGAGGGATATGCTGACAGTTTTGTAAGAGTTATTCCATAAACAAGATCCACATAGGATTTTAATTTATTTATGGACATAAAGAGTTGAAATACAATACATGTATCATTATTCTTGTATTAAAATATAGATCATTATTTTGTGAAATGCCCTGGGTTGTGTCCCTTGAAAAACTCTTGGTATTTCATCTCACTATCTTTGTAATGTCTAATCATACGAGTCTTAATATATGGGTACAAGATAGGTGACCCAACTTGTAAGGTGTATAGTGAATGGTGGTTGGGTTTCTGTTGTGGTTACAGGATGGTGATGATGAGTCGTTAGGTGTTTTGATAGGTCATTAGAATGATACTTCATCATATCATAAACATAGTGACTTTACTTAGAACTGAGTATGATTGTCTTTCTAAGAACCATGATGATAGGTTATGAGTTATTATGAGAAGTCAATATTTTCCAGTGTAAATCCCTTCTGATTCTAACTTGGGTTCGACTGAATAATATGTGTCATATGGCCTGGTCATGAACAGGGGCCCAGGTGTCATACAATGGACAATGCATAGATGTCTAACTCACTGTCTTAGTAAAGAATCAATGGTACAAGTCGTATGTTCTGGTCACGAGTCATAGAGTTGACTCTTAACCACAAGTGGTATTTTTACAATTTTAAATTGGGGGTATTTTGGATATTTTCTCATTTTAAATCCCGTTGCTACTGTAACGACCCGAGACTACCCCTGGTCGTCACACGATGCTTATGACCCCGAAAGACCACAAGCTAACCCATGACTGATATCTGCTGTAAGCACTGGATAATAATAGTGAAATAAATATGTAATTAGGATGAAATGCCATAAGGTTCAAAATCTAAAATACTGATAAAATATAACATCTGAAATAACAATTCATAAAACTGAATACTATCTGAAAATCTAGTCTGAAAAGCATCTAACTGTAACTGTCTGAAAGTGGAGTAGCTGGGACAAGCCCCCAACTAACCCCAACTACTGATCTATTAATAAACTAAAATACTGAAATAAAGTTGCCCTCGATAGATGAGGACTCAGTACTAAATCTTCTACTGCTGACTGGATCTGTCTAAGTACGATTAGGAACCTGAGTGTCTAAACCTATGATATTAGATATCATAGCATAAAGAAAGAGTATGTGGTCAGTACATAGAATATACTGGTATGATAGATGAGGTAAGGTTGAATGCAAGGGTTCACATACATTAACAAGAATTATTGAATAATGAGTAACTGAATATAAGAGTACGTGGATAACTTATACTATGGAAATCACTGAGTATTTAATACGGTACATATACATATAAACTGTAACTGAGCTTTTCTGAAGTTGAGCACTAAGTTATGATAACTGAGTAACTGATATTTGAAGTTACTGATAAATCATTTACGGACACTGATTGACTTTGTCTGACAGTCCTGATTCTGTAAAATTAACTGAGTTCTAAAATAAAGACTGAAACTGAAACTGTGGGAGGTAATCATCTAACTGACATACCTCTCTCTGAAATAATTGGGGTCCAACCTGTAACCCCTGATGGAAGGGTGCTAATACCATGACATGGGTACTAACACTTTATGTGAGTTAACCCTAACTAACAGAAAGACATTTTGTCAACCCTTACTAACAGGAAAACTTATGAAAAATGAGTCAACCCTTATCTAGCAGGAAGTTATCTCAACCTACGTTGGCTATGTAGTTCTGCAACTCACGGATTCCTACTAAGGGTAAAACCCTACTCTAACCGGAATGCCCCCATCCCTGGGTTCGCTCAATGTTGAATTCTACTCCCAACTGAAAGACACTGAACTGATTATACTGAACTAGACTAGACTAATACAAAATTTACTGAGTTCTCGTGAGTTCTTTAATACACTGAGAGTACTACTGGTCGTGACATTACTTAAACTATTCTATAACTGATACTGACTCTAGGTAAACAGTTAAATTATCGGGCATTAAATTCCCCTAGGACACGATAGCATGAAAAGTAAAGCTTTGCAAAATCTTGAATTGTATAACAATGTTCACTTGTTCATAATTCATTCAAAGAGAGATTTCATCAAACACTTGTAATGCATAAGCTTGTACATATACTAGCATGTCATGATTTCATCATTTAACTCACATGAACATTCTATCAATAACATAGGAAGAACAACCCAATGTACATATTCATAGATAATATATAAACATGGAAACTACAATTCCCAACTTGAAATTTCATGGTTTTAACATGCTATTCATATAATTCCCCCAAAATACTATTCTATTTTCATGAATCTTATTATAATCATGGATTGAAAACCAAATTAACATCATAGATACATTAATCACTTTGTAAATTCAAGGATTTTCAAGATATTCACATATTCAGCACACATGAAATTCAATTTCATGAACCTACACTTAAATTATGTATTGAAACCCAACTAATATCAGGAACATGAGTTCAATATAATTACAACATGAAAGTTCATAATTAAAAAATGTTGTAGTTTTAAAAATGGATTCATGGACTCTATGGGTGAAAGGAACCCATTGATGAACACCTAACATACCTGAATCTTATGGATTCTTGAAGTTCTTGAAGGATTTCTTGAGGACTAGTCTTGATTCTTGAAGCTAGGGTTTTTTCCTCTTTGAGATAGAATGCTCTTTGATTTGGGGAAAAGTTGAATAATGAATAACTTAAAATATTTTTAGGGATTAAATCCCGTATCTGGGCATATAAAAATTATTGGAAAAGATAGTTTTAACCCTATACGAAATATTCAATTTTTATCAAAATTTTCCGATTTGGGCCCTTGGCGCAACGCGACTCTATCACACCGTGTCTATGGAATTTGTGAATTGGGAAAAGGGCTGGTGATGAGACACAGTGGTATCTTGTTGCCACCTTGGATGTGCCGTGCATGTTCACCGCAATGCTATGGGATCGCGTTAGTACACTCAAAATTGACAAATGTGAAAATAATTTGGGGCGTGATGCACCGGTTTCGCAGTACCTCACTGGAAACTGACAATTGCCATTTTGGCATACTCTATGATGCGCTACTGGCCTGAATGACAGTGTTTAGTCACTAAAACTTAATATAGCCATAACTTCTTGCCCGGTTATCGGATTTAGACAAATTTTATATCGTTGGAAAGCTAATTCAATTTCCTAGGAAATGGCAGGCTGCAAACTAAAAAACAATGAGATTTTCAAAATCTTTATATTGGATAACTCATGAATTGAGAGTTAATTTAAGCTAGGGAAATACGAGGCATTACAATATCACTCCCTTAGGAACATCCATCTTCGAATAAGACTTATTAAGTTAAGAAACACTGATATTCTAACTTTACAAACTGAACATGCATATCTGATGCATGGAATACATGACTGAACTACTGGGAAGCTGAATTTTTTCTACTGAACACGCATATCTGATTCATTAGTACATGACTGAACTAATTCATGAATGCTTAACTGAATATGTAATGGTAAGGAATATCAAGTTTACAACTGTACTGAATTATGGATCTGAGTTAATCTAAGGAAGACTATCACCTTAAGCTGAGAATACTAATGAACTTGAGATCATTTACTGGACATGTATGAACGGGAACATAAGAACATGAGAACATGACTGAGTCTGAAACTTGATATATTGACTGACTATCATGAATTGAACTAGGCCCTTGAATACATGTCATGTCTTGGGATTGTTCATTCGGCTGAGATTGGAATGAGAGGGTCAACTTATGAGTACCCATTACTCCAAAATGGATTCGTTATGTGATGAATAAATGAAAGGTTTAGGATATATAAGTTTGAGAGTTATAGTGCATCTCCCCCTCAGGACATTATATCCCTCGATGAATACTGACTTAGCTAAGATACTGAGGAAGAGTTGAGACGATGCATGGGGCACCTATAAATTGAATCATGACTGAGTATTTGGGGTCTAAAATAGTGGCACAACACATGAACTGGTCTAAACTCGTAATTACTAGGATGCTCCATCTGGGAATTGGTATATTCGGGAGGCTTCGTATAGGGCTACTGGGTGTAAAGATGGGAAAACATTAGAACTTATCTACCTTATAGCTAAGTTGTAGTCCTTGCTTTACAGACTAACTCATACTGAAAACTTGTACTCTATTGGAGCATTTTTTGACACTCTTTCTATAAAGTTCTACTGTCTTTAGCGAGCAAGGAAATCTTTGCACGGTTTGAATGAGACATTGGAATAACAAATGACAACAAGGATAAAATTCTATAATATGGGAACTAATAACTCTACCTACTGAGGTCGAATCTGGACTGATTTCTCCCGCTATGTTCAAGCCTACTCAAATCTCCGAAATGCATTTAGCCACTTGCACATAAATATGTCATTCAATCCTATCTTCATAATTATAGCCTCGTGTAAAACTAGCATGCAATAATCTTTTATTAACATGAAAAATTTACTCTCTCCCTTCTAAGAAACTACTCATAACGATATCATTTCATAAAGAGAGTTCACTGAAGTTTAAAACATGGGGACCTGAAGCCTGAATGGACACTTAACTGATGTCTGAGGATTAGAACATCAACATCCTGGGCTTTATCAAGAGATCTAAACTGAGGATATACATGATGAAATATGAATTTAGCTGATCATTAGGAGTATAGAATAGGTCATGGAAATTGAATACACTATAAGGCATGAGTACATGAGTTATAAGTTGCATGACAAGAGTTTGGAGTTTCTGTATTCATAAAACATGATTCGTAGTACTGAGGAAACTAAAAATACTTATACTAGAAACTGTAAACGTACATGATTTTCGATAATGTGCATGAATAGGAACTATGATCATAGAAATGATATGGATTGCGTAAGTAGATATCATTATAGATGAAGTGCAATACTTTGCATTAAGGTAAGGATGGGTTAGGCATAAACCTCTCCCACTGCTTCTTAACACATACTAACATCACTACTAAAATTTGAAAGTCTGACTTGGTTACTTGTTCTACCATCTCTCCATTAGCTTAAAGTCATCATTCTAAGTCTGTGAACCTCTAGATAAGCACAAAATAGAACAAAAACCATTTTACTCTAGATCATGAGATATAATAATACTCATAAACACTAAACTCATTCTGAAGGACTACTCCTAATAATATAAGGTCCACTACTAGTACTTTCTTCAGATACATGATTCTTAGATTTTTATATCCCCAAAAATAATCATACAGCAACCTCATTACTAACTAACTTAGAATTCTCAACTTCTCTTTCTACTAGGTCAATCTAGAGATTCAAACTAAAATCAACTGAAACTGAGGTACTACCCCTTCTTTCCAGGACTGGTTTATCAAGAAACTGAAACTCAATGACTCTATTACTGAAATCAACTAAAGGAATTTTCTAGAATACTATTATTTTTAGACTTAGGCACTAGCTCTCTGACTAAAGGCAGAATAGGGCTGAGGATCTCTGATGGGATTGGGAGTGGTTACTAACCCCTGATCTTGGCCTCACTTGTTCTATATATCTTATTCTTTCTATATTTCTTTCCATATTTCTCCTCCTTGCTCTATTGAGTATAAACCCCAAGCCTAGATAGGACAACAATTTATAGGTTGTTCTAAGTAACTACTGAACAAGATAAGGTAATGAAATTAGTTCTGAATTCGGTGTGGGAGACATGCTCGTCTAGGGGATTTTCCTGAACGAGATGAGGTGTTGACTGATTTCCAGTTCATCTTTTGTTAGTCTTTATAAGAGGCATATTATGTAATCAGAATGGAGAAAAAGGGTGAGACTAAGAATTTAGCTTGATCTCATGCTCACTCGCACGACATGAATACTGATAGAAAGGAAACTTTTCCTAAAACATATCATCGCCTCATGTCGATAAGTGTGGTGTGCTACACACCCATGTAAAAGACTCTACCAGATGCAACTTTCATACTCACTAGGGCTCTGTTGAACCTTAGGCTCTGATACCAAGTTTGTAATCACCCAAGACTACTCCCTGGTTGTCACTCGATGCTTATAATTCTGAAGGACCATAAGCTAACCCATGACTAATATCTGTTGTGAGAACTGGATAATAATACTAAAATAAAGTCAGAATTAGGCTGAAATGCCATAAGGTTCAAAGTCTAAAATATAGATAAAATATAACATCTGAAATAACAATCCATAAAACTGAATACTATCTGAAAATATAGTCTAAAAATCCTCTAACTATAACTGTTTGAAAGTGTAGTTGATGGGACAAGCCCCCAACTAACTTCGACTACTGATCTACTGATAAACTAAAATACTAAAATAAAGTATGACCTCGATAGATGAGGACTCACTATTAAATTTTTTACAGCTTATTGGATCTGTCTAAGAGTGGTCAGGAACCTGAACGTCCGAACCAATGATATGAGACATCATAGCACAATAAAAGAGTATGCGGTCAGTACGTGGAATATAGTGGTATGCTAGATGAGGTAAGGCTGAATGCAAGGGTTCATATGCATGAACAAGAACTGACTAAATGATATAAAGTACCTGAATATAAGAGTATGTGGATAATTGATACTACGAAAATCACTGAGTATGCAATACTTCACATATACGTATAGACTGTAACTGAGCTTTTTTGAAGTTGAGCACTAAGTTCGGATAACTGAGTTACTAATATCTAAAGTTACTGATAACTTATTTACTAATACTGATTGACTTTTTCTGAGAGTCCTGATTCTGTAAAATTTACTAAGTTCAAAACTGAAGACTGAAACTTAAACTATAGGAGGTAATCATCTAACCGATATGCCCCTCTCTGAAATGATTAAGGTCTAATGTAAACTCTACTGGAAGGTTGCTAATACTATTACACGGGAACTAATAATGGTTGTGAGTTAATCCTAACTATTAGGAAGACATTTTATCAACCCTCACTAACAGGAAAACTCATGAGAGATGTGTCAAACCTTATCTAGAAAGAAGTCATCTCAACCTACATGGGCTAAGTAGTTTTGTAACTCAGGGATTGCTACTAAGGGTCAAACCTTACACTGACAGGAATGCCCCCATCCCTGGGTTCTCTTGGTGCTAAATCTTACTCCCAAGTGAAAGACACTAAACTAATTATACTGAACTTAATTAGAATGATACAGAATCTACTGAGTTCTCTTGAGTTTTTTAATAGACTTAGAGTACTACTGGTAGTAACATGACTGATACTATTCTGTAACTGATACTGGATCTAGGTAAACAACTAAATTGTTGGGTATTAAATACCCCCAGGACTAGATAACATGAAAAGTAAAACTTTGCAAAATCTTGAATAACATAACAATGTACACTTGTTCATAATTCATTAATAGAGACATTTCATCAAACACTTGTAATGCATACGCCTGTACATATACTAGCATGTCATGATTTCATCATTTAATTCACATGAATATTCTATCAATTACTTTGGGAGAACGACCTAATGCACATATTCATAGATAATATATAAACATGGAAACTACAATGCCCAACTTGCAATTTTATGTGTTTAACATGCTATTTATATATTTTCCCCTAAATACTATTCTATTTTGATGAATCTTATCATAATCATGTATTGAAAAACAAATTAACATCATAGATACATTAATCACTTTGTAAATTTTAGGATATTCAAGATATTCACATATTCAGCACATATGCAATTCAATTTCATGAACCTATACTTAAATTATGGATTGAAACCCAACTAATATCATGAACATGAATTCAATCTAATTTCAACATGGAAGTTCATAATTAAACAATCTTGTAGTTTTAAAAATAGATTCATGGACTCTATGGGTGAAAGGAACCCAAAGATGAACACCTACCATACCGGAATCTTTTGGATTCTTGAAGTTCTTGAAGGATTTCTTGAGGACTAGTCTTGATTCTTGAAGCTAGGGCTTTTGCCTCTTTGAGAGAGAATGCCCTTTAATTTGAGGAAAAGTTGAATAATGAATGACTTAAAATATCTTTAGGGATTAAATCCCGTATCTGGGCATGTAAAAATTATGCAAAAAGATAGTTTTAACCTCGGATGTAACATTTATTTTTCATCAAAATTTTTAGATTTAGTCCCTTGGCGCAACGCGGTGCTATCGCACCGTGTCTCTGGAATTTGCCAACTAGAAAATTGGTTGGTTGCGCAATACGGTGGTATCACATTGCCACCTTGGATGTGACCTGGAAGTTCACCGCGATGCGGTAGGATCACGTTAGTACTCTGGAAATTGATAATGTGAAAATAATCTATGGCGCAATGCACCGGTATCGCGTTACCTCACTGAAAACTGACAATTGCCATTTTGACATACTCCGTGACGCGCTACTGGCCTGAATAACGGTGTTTAGCGATTGAAACATAAAATAGCTATAATTCTCACCCGGTTATCGGATTTAAGTAAATTTTATCTCATTGGAAAGCTGATTCAATTTCCTATGCAATGATAGGCTCTAAACTAAAAAAATAATGAGCATTTAATTTTTTTTATATTGGATAAATCATGAACTAAAAGTTAATTTAAGATAGGGAAATATGGGGTATTATAGATACCACAACATAAAACACCTTTTAGGACTTTATTAACCTATTATTCTCAATCAAACACTCTTAAAATATCTCTCAAACTCTCTATTGAAGAAAGAGGCTAGGGTTTCTTCAAGATAATCAATTAAGGCTTTCAAGAGTGGCGTTTCTTTGTCTTCCTCGGTGTTTAAGGAATGTTACTCCTGCCTTATTGTTATTTTACAAAGAGAATATATTTTAATGTATAATTTTTATGATATTTTTATGGTTTGAAATAACGGTTGGGGTTTTGGATGTTCATGGTGAACAATGGTTCTAATGGTTTAATTATGGTATTTTTCATGTTTTTGATATAATTTTTACATTGTATGATACATGGTAATGGTAAATGGATTTAAGGGTACTTTGGATTTTCCAAATTACTTTGGTATTGTTTTGAAACTTATCTTCCCTCAACCTATTTATTAAAATGCCAATGAGAATCATTTTGTCACATAGTTGGACTACTCTTGATATCATTGCACTGTACAAAAAAAAATGGAACCTAAATTTGTTTTGTTGGTTTTAAATGGTTTGGAAAGGCCATGGTGTCCATGGTTTTGTTTTAATTGAAGATTTTTGAGTTAACGTGGTTTAATGGTTTTGGTAATGCATAAAAGGATAGACTTGTAAGCTCTAATTTTTTTATGATGATACCAATGGTTACTGCCTAAAAAAATCCTTGGTAAATTGTTGGAATGTGTAAATAGTTTTAATATAGGATTAAAGGGGTTATGTTAGCAAATCCATGGATGGTAGAGGTCCCGAGGGGCCAATACTAGAAATGCAAATTTTTCGATATGAGGGTTGGTCATGGTGACCATGTGCAAGATGTCACACTTATATTTTTAGAGATGCCCTAGTCATCTCAGGTTTTATTATCCTGATCGTGCGACTAACATACACCAGGGACCTTTAAGTAAAAGGAGATGAATCCATATAGCTTGTGGGTGGACATTTAGGATGGCAGAGCTACACAAACCAGATTAATATTTTATATGCATTCTAAACCCAGTTCCCTATCATGGCATAATATATATATATGTGTGTGTGTGTGTTATTGCATTTGGTTATTTGATTTGGTTTTGAATAATGGAAATATTTGTTCTTTATCCTTGAGCATATGCTAGTGTTCACTCCGCTAACTGTCTTTAAGTGTTTTATCCCTGAGTGATGTAGGATCTAGCCATACTACCATTCCTCTTGCATAGTGACTTGGATTCTGGAATATCTTTGAGTAAGATTTCAATGGTGATCTTCCATACTCTGAAGACTCCATTTCATGGTATGGAATTCTTTTCACTATTTTTGTTTTTAAATTTTGATTTTTTCTATAGTTGGGGGAATGTCTTGATCAAATATTATTTGATTCTCGTTAGAGGCTTTATCTGACTACTATGCACATAGGAGGTGTCGATATTGGTGTTAGCCTTGGTATTGGAAATGGCATTAGGGTTGGCACCGATTGGATATTTGATTGAGGATGTTGAATTATGATTATAGACTTTAATTAATGTCTTTGGATTTATTATTGTTTATCTTATTTTAAATTTGGAATTCATCTGACATAGGTTGAATGTATAGTTTGGCATTAAGGATGGGCTCCGATCATGGTTGGACTTGAGATGTCTGACATGACTTGGACTTGGTTTGGCTTGTGTTATATTGGTATTAGAGCAATATGTTCATAGTCAATTTGGTGTCCAATAAGGCATTTAGGAATGTTTCTCTTTCTTGTGTTCTATTTTCAAGTTCTAGAGTATATGGTACTAAAATTTTCTCTAATAACACTTCATTAACTATTCAGATCATGCCTCATAGATGATTTGAAGTTCACGAAAACTCCTCTGTTCTACCATAGGACAATTTTGATGGGGCTCGTCCTACTTATTTAGTCAATATCTAGTCTAGGAGTCCAATTCATGATTTCTTTTTTGGAGTTCAACCAGTTCCTTCCAATCCTTCTCGAGATCCTCAGGAAGATGTGATGAATGCTGAGTTTCGTTAGTCTATCCATATTTTTGAAACTTTGGTAGATTTTCAGGCTAAGAGTGGTAATCATATTACTCCATCTTCTAAGGCCACAAGGGTTGGTCAGTTCATGAGGATTAAGGCTCCAACCGTTACTGGTGTTAAGGTAGAGGAGAATCCTTAAGGTTTTCTAGATAAGATTGAAAAGATTAATTGTGTTATGCATGCCACAGATGTGGAGGGTGTGGATTTTTCCACCTACCAGTTAAAAGATGAGGCATACAAGTGGTACAATGAAAGGGACCAATCAAGGGGTGACGATGTTGAGTCAGCTTTGTGGGAGGATTTCTATAATGATTTCCTAGACCGCTTCTTTCCTTAAGATTTGATGGAGCAAAGGTGGAAGAGTTTGTTAATATGAAGCAAGGTATGATTTCAATCAGGTAAAATGTCTTGAATTTTTCAGTAGTTATCTCAGTATGCTCCAAAAATAGTTTCTAGCATGAGGAAGTTTTCTTTTGGGTTGTCTTAAAACTTGATTTTAGAGAGTAAGGATTCATTTTCAAACAAGTACATGGATATATCCAAGTTGGTTGTGTACATGTAGTATGTAGAGAAAGAGAAGAAGAAGCAGGATGAGATAGGAGAAAGGCAGAGCAAGAAGTTTAGATTTTCAAATCAGGACAGTGGCAAACAACAGAGTTACAAGGATAGTAGGAAGTGCCCCAAGAAGAATTAGGGCAATTCTAAGTCTTAATTGATGACTAGTGCTCTCAATGTAAAGCCGCCGGGAGACAAGCGTTTCCAAGGTGGAAAAAATTATAGGGCACAGTATGCCAAATCTCAGGATAACGGGGCCTAATTAGCTTCATTATATCAATCCTTCACATTTTATGGTCTATTGTATCAGGGTTACAATAATGAAGGAAAGGGCAAGGACTTTAACTGTGGTCAACCATTGCACATGGTTAGAAGCTGTCTAGTGGACAAGGTTGCTTCAGGGCAAATAAGGTTCCAGTTGCCTCTTCATCAACTCCAATACTAAAGTTTGCACAATCTGGCTTTGGTAATAGTCTGAACCATCTCTTTTCTCTCACTACCCATTGTAGTATGTGGAATCGCCTGTTGTCGTGACTTGTATGTTGAAACTCTTTTACCATGACATGAACTATTTACTTAATCTGGGTCCACTCTCTCTTATATTACCTCATTTATGGTTGTGCATTTTTTTAGTCATGAGTATGTTTCAAAACATTGTTCAATTTCTACCCTAGTGGGTGACTTTGTGGTGGCTAGAAAAGTCTATAGGGATTGTGTTATATCTGTATGTGGTCGGGAAATTTTGGTGGAATTGTTTTAACTAGACATTATTGATTTCGATGTTATATTAGGGATGGATTGGTTGCGCTTATGCTATGCTTCTCTAGGCTGTCTGACCCATAAGGTTATCTTTAAATTCCTTAATAAGTGTTTTTTTGAGTTAGGGGGTGGTTCCCTAGATCCAAAGGGGAAGTTCATATCATATCTTAGAGATCGTATATTAATCTCCAAGGGATATCTCTATCATCTGGTCTGAGTTAAAGATTCTAACTTGGAGGGTCCTTCTTTGCATTTTCGTTGCAATGGTGAATGAATTTATTGTGGTCTTTCTTAATGACCTTAGTAATGTCCTTCTAGATAGGGATATTGATTTTGGGATTGATCTTGTTTCGGGCACTCGTCCTATTTATATTCATCCATATAAAAAGGCTCCAGCAGAGTTGAAGAAGCTTAAGGAGCAACTAAAGGATCTTATAGACAAGGGTTTCATCCGTCCGAGTGTGTCTTTGTTGGGGAAAAATTTAATTCTTGCCTAAGATAGATGGTTCCTTTTAGATGTGTATTGACTACCGATAGTTGAATAAGGTGACGGCAAAGATTAAGTATCCTCTTCCAAGCATAGTCACAATTTGACTTACCTTGGGGTTCATCTCTTTGACTCTAAGGATGGTGGCGTGTTTGTGAAAGAGGTGGCGTTGTAGTATCTTGGTGCGGATATAAAGAAGAAGAAAATATTAGATCCTGCATTTATGAGAATCAAGGGTGATGTATGAAGGAAGTAGGTGATGGCCTTTGAGATTAGTGGTGATGGTAACTTGAGGATATGATAACGCTCAACTTACACGTCAATTGTAGTGCAAGACGGTCATTGTAAATATATTTACCCAACAAGAGTCGAGGTTTAATCCACGAGGAATAATGTGAGTGACGATTGAGTAGGTTTGGAATAAAAGTTACTAACTAAATTCAAACCTATTGTACAAAATGGTTTTTTTATTTTTTATTTTAATGAACATGAAAATAATTCTTTGGCTTCTAAAGGAAAAATTTGAGACTAAGAATAATTAGAGTGTAATCAATTAGGAACGAATATTGGGACTATGCTATCCTACGGGCATGATATACATGGGTATGTAATGATTCGATGCAAATTCTAGTTGTTGATGATATGGTAGGCTAGGTTTAAAGTCCTTGAGGCTTGTTTTACAACAAATCTACAAAGATGTCACTCGTTGACCCTTTCGAGTACCAAACGAGTATACAATGAAAGACACCCAATACCTCAATTAGGAACCCCTATTTCTAGGATGGAACCCGAGGGTTAGTCAACATCCTAATCACATTTATGTCTAAGATAGTGAAAATTTAGAACACTACACAAATAATTGTTTATGATTTCTTTGGTTTCCACATCCCTCTTTCAATGATGATATGGATTCCTAAAGTTCACCCAAAACCCTTCTTTCGAAGATAGCCTTTAGCTTTCTAGAGTTTAGAGCTTTCACCTATCAAACCCATTTTGGTATTTGGGGCTTTCATCCATCAAATACTAAGAAAATTAATCAAGAAATAATAGAAACCATCATTAACAAACACAAATCTATACAAAAATATCACAAACCACACACAATTGCACACTAATCAAGCACAATCCCATGAGATAGATCTAGTAACACATAATGATAATAAACACTAATAAATTAAGATGTCAAGTAAAGTTATTCATAGGAAAAATAAATAGAGGGAAAACAACACTTTAGAATCAAATGAATCTTTAATATACAAGGCAAAATCTACCCTAGATAGTTACTCTAATGTCTTCTTAGCTCAAGTTAGTACAAATTTAAGCTCCAAGATCCAAGAAATTACAAAAAACCTAGTCTAAGGATGGAAGGTATGGTTGTGGAAAGATGGATGATGAGATAAATGAGGGTTTTCATCCTTTAAAATGGGAATTTGGGGTCAGTTGGCCATAATTAAATTTCTTCCCTTAAGCTATTTTCTTCTCTAACTCGATCACAACACCTTGATCGCAATCACACTCACTGTGATCCCGGTTAGTCTATCGTGATCCCAGTTGGTTGACTAGCTTGACTCGACGTAATACGGGCTAAAACCCACCATCGCGATAACTGTGGGATATATCCTTATCCTTCTTCAAATTGTCCAGCGCTTGCACTTCAATTCCCTTTTTTATCCCATTCAGCTCAAGTTTGCTTCTTTTCTTTTCAGCACTTGTACACCTGCAAAATATGTGAATTAGTACATTTGATAGCAAGGTTTTCTCATTTAGAAATTTGAATCATAGTAGTGTGCATGAAAGTGGACCACAAATGAGTGGTGAATTCCCCACTCATGAACACCCCAACTTAAATCTTTGCTTGTCCTCAAGCAACACTACCTCTTATCATGAGAAAATGCACATTTATGCATACTTAGATGACCCAATGATCAAAATGATTTCAAGCTTAGTCACTCCACAAGTTGCTCATTAAACATGGGAAATGGTATTCTTAAGACACCCCTAAACATAAAATGCAATATTCAAGGGTGAAAACGACTTCAAAGATCAACCATGCAACAATCACTAATATTCTAGAAATGACTACACTTTGACATTAACTACATTATACTCCTTTTTCCTAATTTTTTGGGAGATGATAAAATAACCCACCTCAACTTGTTTTTATGTCTTCAAACAAGATAGAAAATTCCACACACCAAGTTATCAAATATGCAATGAGGAATTTAAGTGCAAACCTCTCTCCTTCTTAAGAATTTTTTATGTTAACAAGTGTCATGCCATAGTCTTGCCCCTATTTTTAACTTCCACTATAATGAATACACTTAGTTAGATATATCAAAGGAGTTTTAAAGCTTGTCATATACGTTTGGGAGAAAGGGTAGGATATTATTTAGGACTGAAGTGACTACACTATCCTTGAATATCTACATCACTTTTCAGACTATTCAATCCAAGTATTGATCATGGGCCACTCTTTTTTATACATATGCCTATTTTTGGCTACCTTGGTTCACCCAATTTCGTTTCATTTCTCTTTTTTCACAATACTTAAGCTCCTAGGAACTCTCTACAACTTCATACCCAAAAGTTACCCCTCCCAAATATCACCACCTCCAACATAGGCATTTAGCCTCAATTTTTACTATTACGTTCAAGGGGGATAGGGTTCAAAAGAAGGTCAAGAATTAAAAGGCTCGCGGCTTGTAATGTGTTTCCCAAGGAAAGTTCCAAATTCTCAAAATTGGTTACTGGGGGTTATATTTATGCACGGGAAGGCTTTTAATATTAAATCGGATTTCAAAGTCGCAAACATGGGATAAGATCATTTCTCCAACCAAATACAATCAAAATTAGCTTTGAGAGACTAATGGGGCAAGCTCTAGATGGTACAAATATACATGAGATTCAAACAAATAATCTCACCATACATGACATACAAACTCTCCAAGGATGCTAAATTGCCTCTCCCGCTAGAGACAAAAAAAAGTATCTACAAATTTTCACAAGTCAAAAATTTGGAGTCACCAAAAAGAGAAAAAGAACTGATACAATGTTGCTCATGTCTATGCCCTTGATTTTTGAATAATTTTGGATGGAGGGGGGTGTTTGATTTGCATTTATTCCATTCATAATTTCCAAACCATGGAAATAATCTAGTCCATTTTCTCACATTTGGCTTTCATATGGACCACCATGTGGCTACTCAAATTTCTCCATAGGTATACAATGCGATCCCAACTTTACAATGCCACAGGTACTCAAACTTCCCTTTTTATTTATGACCTTGATGCCACGGGTACTCAAAATTCCCCTACATTTATGGCTCAATATCCAAACACAATCCTTTCCCTTAAGAATGACGTTACACAATCTATCATAGGGAAAGGATCGTCCAACATTTTTATTAGTTGAAATAAAAAGCAAGAATTGAAAAAAATTGCATTCACAAAATTTCCACGTTTCGTATCAACTAAGATCAGGTATTGCAAACCAATATATACATACAAGGGTAGGGCCACACCTCCAACTATAAAACTTATAGTGACCTCACTAAATAATTTAAAAGAATAAGAAGGCTTAAATAGTTGCCTGAAACTGCAATAATAACCACATCAAAAGCTGGACTGAGAGGCATGATCGTGGCCTGATTGGTGCGATCGCAGCTTAATTGGTGTGATCGGAGTGTAATGATAACGGCTTGTATTTCGCGATTGCGGTACCCAAGGCCATCTGCTCCTCTATTTTTCCCTATTTTCCAGCATAGTTTCAACACTTCTAACTTGGTTTTTCCCTTATTGCTGGTTTCCAATCTTTTTAAAAGCAACTACAAAACAATAAAAATTATGTGATTTATTCTAAAATCATATAACTAATAATATGGAAATAATGGGTTGCCTCCCATCAAGCGCTTGATTTAACATTGTGGTACGCCACATTTTTAATCCTCATTTGTGTCTCCACGTAGAGGATTTAACGTGTTACCAAATTGTTGATCATTACATATTTGAGGTGCATTAGGCAAATACAGGGGCATGATGCTGAATGTTCTATCATGCCACTTCGAAGACTTGAACCTTTTAACTAAATTTGGATCCATTTTGTAGTTTGGCTCCTTAGGTAAAAAAGTGTACATCAATAAGCCATTCCTTATGCTTGGAAACTTGAGTTCCTTGGCCAATGATGTATAGGACTCCATTTGATCTGTTAGAGTGCCAAATTCTAAAATTTAATGGTGGATTTCCCTCTCTCCACAATTCATCATTAACACGAGTAGATAAACTTTCATCCAATCCAACAAAAATAATGTCAAAAAGTGGCTAGAATAGGGTCCCTCCCTTAATTTAGGAATTACATCCAACTTAGCATAGCTACCCCGAAATGAGCTTCAGTTATCATAAGAGATTTTTTTGGTTTCATCTTTGGACTATAGCCCCATTTCCTTTATAATGGCTTTTTATCCCTCGTATGAGTCAGATAATTAGATGTCATTGAGGAATCTTTGCTACTAAGCTTATAATCATAGCTTGGTTTCTCTTTACGATAAAGCTCCTCTAGAGTAATGGGAAAAGTAGTAATAGTTTGAAGATTTTCTTCTTTGACCAATAACTCTTCCTTGATACCGATCCATTCTTTGTACATTGATTCCATATTCTCCCCCATTGCATCAACTCGGTCCAAAATAGATTGGAGCATTACTTCAAGGCCGGTGGATTTTGATTATTGTTATTCTTTCTTTTCTTTATAGGACCTATCAAACTCATAAGAATAGCTAGAAACTTTATTAGTATAATAAGAGGATGGGTTGTTTGGACATTTATACCAATGTATTTATAGACGACCACACATAGGGCACCCATACTCCTACTCAGATTAAGATTGAAAAATCTCTCCCTAGGTAGCATACTTAGAATCTCTCCTGAAGTGTAGTCCGTAACAATATGAGCATGGGGGGTCATGATATGACTTCTAATCATTAAACTTATATTTGTTAGAAGAAGCCATCAAGAAAAGTAATGATAAAATAAAATCTACCTACAAAGGAAAATTATAAACAAATATTTATAAGCTTGAATTCAAGAAAGGAACTAAGACTGCAAACTAACTTAGCACGCTAAATTATTCCCTCGCAATAACTCCATTTTTCGTAACGCTGAACTTACACGTCAATTTAAGTGCAAGGCGGTCATTGTCAATATATTTACCCAATAAGAGTCATGGTCTAAACCATGAGGAACAGTATGAATGGCGATTGAGTAGGTTCGAAATAAAAGTTACTAACTGAATTCAAACCTATAGTACAAAATAGTTTGGGGGATTTTGATGTTTTCAAACATGAAAGTAATATTTGGTCTTCCAAGGGACTAATTTGAGACTAAGAATAATTAGAGTGTAATCAATTAGGAATGGATCTTGGGACTATTCTATCCTAGGGGCAAGATATGCATGGTTATATAATGATTCGATGCAAATTCTGGTTGTTGATGTATGGTAGGCTAGGTTTAAAGTCCTTAAGGTTGGTTTTTCAACAAAGCCACAAAGATGTCACTCACTTGCCCTTTCGAGTACCTAACGAGTATGAAATTAAACACACCTAATACCTTAATTAGGCACCCATAATTCTAGGATTGAACCCGAGGCAGAGTCAACCTCCTAATGACACTTATATCATAGATAGTGAAAATTTAGCAAAGTACACACATAAATGTCTATCATTGCTTTGGTTTCCACATCCCACTTTCAAGGATGATATGGATTCCTAAAATTCACCCAAAAACCTTCTTTCGAAGATGGCCTTGAGCTTTCTAGAGTTTTGAGCTTTCACCCATCAAAGATATTTAGGTATTTAGTATTTCACCCCTAAAATCACAAGAAATATAATCAAGAAATAATAGAAACCATCATTAACAAACTCAAATCTGCATAAAAATATCATAACACACACACAATTGCACCCTAATCAAGCATACTCCCAAGAGATAGATCTTGCAACACATAATGATAATAAACACTAATAAACCAAGATGTATATTAAAGTTATTCATAGTAAAAATAAAGAGAGGGCAAACTACCCTTTAGACTAGAATGAATCTTCAATAGACAAAGCCAAATCTACACTTTGAGGTTAGTCTAATGTCTTCTTAGCTCAAATTAGCAGAAATTTAAGCTCCAAGCTCTAAGAAATTACAAAAAACCTCGAATAAGGATGGAAGGTAGAGTTATGGAAATATGGATGATGAGATAAATGAAGGTTTTAGCCTTTAAATGGGAATTTGGAATCAGTTGGCCACAATTACGTTTCTTTCCTCGGGCAATTTTCCACTCTCACGCGATCGCAACAGCTTTATCATTATCGTACTCACTTCGATCGTGATTAGTCCATCATGATTTTATTTGGTTGACTAGATTGACACGCTGCAATCATGGACTAAAGCCCGTAATCCTGATTACTGCGGTTTAGATCCTGATCCTACCTCAGTTTGTCCTGCTCTTGCACTTTAATTCCCTTTTTGATCCTTTTTAGCTGAAGTTTGCTTTTTTTAATTTTCAGCCCTTGTACACTTGCAAATTATGGGAATTAGTACATTTGATAGAAAGGTTGTCTCATTTTGACATTCAAATCATAGTAGTGTGTATGAAAGTGGATTGCAAATGAGTGGGAAATTCCCCACTCATCAGGTAACATGAAAGATTATCTGTTCCTAAAATAGAAGTCTGGTGAGATAGGTTCTTTGTGGAGGTGCATTAGTGTCATTATATTATTCATCCTAGTTTGAGTATAATGTATCATAACCATAAGGAGATATATTGGTAGAATATTATAAAGCGGTATGTGGCTTGTTTTGTAGCTAAGTGAGTGGTATAACAAAAAGTGAAGGTTGAGCATATGAGGCCCAAAGGATTGTATAAGAAATTGAGTTTCCAATGTGGAAGTAGGAATTGATCAACATGGATTTTGTAGCCTATCTTCCTCGATCTCATAATTTGTTCGACTCAATTTGGGTCATCGTTTATAGGATTACAAAGTTTTCTCACCTTTTGCTAGTGAGGACTAATTTCTAAGCTAAGGATTATGCAAGAATTTATCTCTAATAGTTTGTGAAGTTACATGGTGTACCTATTTTTATCATCTTGGATTGCAGTATACAGTTTTCATCTCACTTTTGATGGTTATTTTAGAAAGATTTGGGAACCAAGGTGAATCATAGTATTGTTATCCACATAAACTTAGATGGGCAAGCATAAAGAAGTATTCACACATTAGAGGATATGCTATGGGCTTGTGTGATTGACTATGGTGGTATTTCGGTTGAGCATTTGACTGTTATAGAGTATTATTATAATAATAGCTACCACTCTATCATTGGAATGTCTTTGTTTGAGGCATTGTATGGTAAGAGGTGCATATCTTCTATTGGGTGGTTCGAGCTTGGTTAGGCAGAAATGTTTGGCCCAAATTTAGTTCACAAGACTATATAGAATATGAAGGTGATTCAAGATAGGATTAAAGTTTCCCGAAGTCATCAAAAGTCCTATGCAGATGTAAGACATACATAGTTAGAGTTTGAGGTTGGGAATAGGGTGTAATTGATGGTATCCCCCATGAAGGGAGTGATACAGTTTACGAAGAAGGGATAGCTTAGTCCCCAGTATGTTGGTGCATACTTGGATATGAGAAAGGTTTGTAACATTTCTTTTGAATTGGAGTTTCCTTCTTATTTGAGCCCCATTCACCCTCTATTCCTTTTTTTAAGTAGAGGAAGTGTATGAGTGATCCAACGCTAATTGTACCTATCAAGGATATATGTATTTTGGATTCCTTATGTTATAAGAAGGTCCTAGTTGATATCTTGGATCAGAGGTTCCTCGGTTATGGGCTAAGGATGTAGCCTCAACAAAGGTTTTATGGATGAACCACAGGTGGAAGAGGCTACTTGGGAAGATGAAGTGGACATTAAGTCTAAGTATCTATTCTTATTTTATACTCTGGAAGATAGCGCATATGGTATGTGTTATTCTTAACATCGTTGTTTTCTAACTTAGTTAAAGGTCAGTGTACAAATATTTAGGGTATTCTCTTGATAGTCAATGCCTCGTTCTATCATTCGGGGATGAATGATCCAAGTGAGGTAGTTATGAGTGGTGATTTTACCACTCATTCACACTTATTATTCTGCACATTACATTGTATTGAATAAATAAAAGAGACATAATTGTTATTAAATACACTAATATCCACACTTTGTAGGGATAGAGTTGAGGAATAGAAATATGTGGAGTGGATCTTAAAATTATCAAAAAGGAAGCAAGAAAGTGCAGCTGAAGACTTGGAGAAAATGGGGCTCAATTTTAAAAGTTGCAGTCTGTTGACTACGATCGTAATAGTCAAGCAGGGCTAGTCAACCATGGTTTCATAAGTCTATCATGGTCGCATAGGCTGTAATCACAGTCTCAGAGGCCGCAATCGTGGCAAAGCTAGTGGGATCGCGGCTTAGTAGAAGAGTTCAGCCGAAGAGCAAATCTGGAAATGCCTGTGGCCGATACAAATTTTAAAAAAAAGACTCAAACCCTTTAATTATGGAATATATTCCACCTTCCCTAAATTTTTTAGTTTTAGCTCTTGAGTTCATAGCCTTCACACTTAGAGAAGAAAATATTGTATAGATTTTGGGTCAAGAATACATTGGAGACCTTCTAAATAAAGGAACAACTCACTTCCATTATTGATTTATGGGAGTGAATTTTTAAAGTAACATTAACTTAATCTTCAACAAGTTATTTCAATGGAGATTATGGGTATATCTATTCTTATTTATCTTATGTGTAGCCTCTATTTAGTAGTTTATTCTTATGGGTTTTATCGTTGCTATACTAACTTGGATGGGATTTGTCGGTGAAAGCCCCAAATACCCATATGGGTTAGATGGATGAAATCTCCAAAATCTAGAAAACTCAAGTCCATCTTCGAAAAAAGGGTTTTGGGTGAACTTTAGGAATTTACATCATCCAAGAAAGAGGGATGTGCAGACCAAAGCAATGATAGACAATTATGTGTGTAGTTTGATAAATATTCACTATCTTAGAAATAAGGGTGATTTTGAAGTTAACTATACCATAGGTATTATCCTAGAAATAGGGATGCCTAAATTGAAGTTTGGTTACCAAATGTTAAACACACCCATTGGGTATTCGAAAGAATCAATGGGTGGAAGTTTGGTGTTTTGTTGAAAGACTAGCATCAAAATGTATAACCGAACCTACCCATAGTTGATCTACTAAATTGATGTGGATTAATAACACCCACATGTCATTCCTTTAGTAATACATAATCTAAATATCCGTGCATAATTGTTAAAACTCAAATTATTCATAGCCATGAATTTATACTAGAAAATCCAAAAAAAGACATTAGTGTAGATACCTATCTCCCCCATTTTTATCTTTTTATACCGTTGGTTTGAATTTAGCTAGTATCTATTATTTTGAATTTACTTGATTGTCACTTACATTGTTCCTTGAGGATTTGACCCCAACTCCAAAGTTGGCTAAATATATTGACGACGACCGCCTTGCACTTAAATAGACGTGTAATTTGAGCGTTATCAAAAATAGCGTCGTTGTCGGGGAATAATTTGGCATATTGAGTTAGTTTGGAGTTCTAGCTAACTTGCTTGAAATAAAGCTTGTAAATATTTATTTGTGATTTTGTTTTGACGGTCGATTTTAATTCTATTTTTGTTTTCTCTATGGCATCTTTCGACAAGTATGATATTGGAAATCGGGAATCCAATCTTGATGACCCATGTCTAATTTATGACAGACTATATTTTATGAGAGATTGTAACTATGTTCCCCATGTGGAGATTGACCCACTATCTCAATCCTATAGGAAGTATAGGTGTCTTTTATGCAATGGTTGAAATGGATATTGGGATGACTGGCCAAATGCCCCCTCTCTCTATTATACTAATCAGGTTGCTAGTTCTTCTTTTGAGCTTGATAGGTCCGATGATTAGAACAAGGAAGAGAAACATACCGAGTCTAATAGGTTTGACCAAAGAATACTAGCTATTTTAGATCGAGTAGATGCAATGGGATAGAATATACAAGACATGCAACAAGAGGCATTAGGATGGAAAAGTGTCAATATGGAGGAAATGGGCAAAAATGAAAAGCTTAAAATAATCACTTCCTTGACCATTTCCCAAGAGAAGGTTCATCAAGAAGAGAAAACAAGCTATGATGATGATCTTGGTAGCAAAGACTCCTCGGTGACTTCCTATTCTACCATATTAGATGAGGAAGAAGATTCCTAAATAAAAGGAATGGTACTAGAGTTAATAGAAGAATCAAGGAGAATCTCTTATGATAACTCTAGTTCATTACGGGGTGAAGATGCTTTGGAGGAGGCAATTTCGAAATTAGGGGTTGGACCTTATTCAACCTACTTTTCAACATTATTCCTAGAGGATGTGATGACAATCCATCCATCAGGAAACTAATGGATTGTTGGGAGACCGATTACGATTCCTATATTTTGGAACTTGACATTCAAAAGGAGCATATGAAACCCCATCCATCAATGGAAAAGGAACTCAACGCCCGAAGTTCAACTAGTGGCCTATTACTGTACTCACTTTTACCTAAGTAACCAATTCGTAAGTTTGATCTGAAGTTGGGTAAAAGATTCAAATCTTCAAAATGACGAGATCAAAGCTTGTTCTCCATGTTCTCACATCTTCCAGGTTTCATGTTGGAAGATCTAAATCTTTTGTCTCCCTATTTCTCATTGCATATTGAATGAATATTGGGACAGGGATTCAAATCTTCTTAGTGAAAGCACAAAAAGAAGTGGTGGAGGCCGAAAAGATATTATCATGAAACTAGGAATGTTATTGCATTGAAATCAATTTAAAACACCATCCTCCTACAATTTTCCCACATGCTCATTCTCAATATTCTCTTAAAATTCTCTTATATTTTGGCATTATGTAGAGTATCAAAGTTTTCATTTAAAACTTTTTGCATTATTTACCTTGTATGTAGTGTCAAACTCTCTTACTTTCATAGTTATTGTAGTCTTGGGAACTGTAGTTTAGTAATAGGCCTAAACTTGTATTTATAATGCTAAAACAATTCTTGTTTGTGTTGATTGTTGTGGTTAGCTATTATAGGGTGTGTACACATCATTTGGGGAAGTCTTGAGTACCCATATTTTAGCCTAAAACTGTTGAAATTGTCGTGTAAACTATGTGTTTGATTCAATTCCCCAACGAGTTCAATGTTAATTCCTTCAAGTTTGTGGCTATAATCACATAATCTATGAATAATTTCTCTTATCATGAAGTTTAAGTGCCTAGTTGGAACACAAAGTTGGGTTTAAAATTGTGTATTTTGAGTGATGTACAAAACTATCGATTGTGGTCTCTGGTACCGCAATCGCCATACTTGAGGATAGTTGTCTACACAAACCAAAATTTCTGCACATCCATTTTTCATCCTAAAACCTCCTATAACATAGACACCTAAGATTATCTTAGTAATTTAGTATGGTGTAGATTTGAGAATGCTTAAAATGGTCTGAAGTGTGTTACCTACAGGTACTCAACTACAAAATAGTAAACTTTGACAATACAAGGTTCATGTCTCTAGAATGCCACTGCCAAACAAACTATCAAACTTTGAAAGTACAAGATTCATGTCTCCAAAATGCCATAGCTAGTATTACAATGATCTCTAAAGGACAAAGCTACTACTAGAGAGGTGTATCTCCATGGACAAGGTACTAGAATATTTCCTAGAATTCTTTGACAGGCTTTCTGCTACTAGATAGATATGTTTTGTCCCAGACCCCTGCATTGCAAATGAGAAATGGGTAAGAGAGTTCTATATGAATTTTAGCATAGCCTGCCTATCAAACCCAGTGAGAAAGATTTGGGGAATGGATGTACAATATGGAATGGAGTAGGTAAATAGAGTGCATGTGCTCCCAAATGTAGATATGGCTGACTTTCAAGCAAAAAGTTATGAGCCAGTGACCTGGATTGCTAGTATTCTGTGCCTTGGAAGAAAAGTCTCCTAGGCTATCATCAAAAGAAGGATCTCCATGCAAGACTTTACAGTAGAGGCTAGAATCTAGTTGAACAACATCTATAGCAAAATATTTCCTTGTACACATATGACTTCAGTCATTGATTTATGAGATCACATCGTATCTTGTATTATGTCTGGTATTTCTCTAAACATGGTCTAGATTGTGCTTGAAGAATGAAGGCACTTCATGATTCAAGGTGGTACACTTCTTCCCTTTCCTTATCTTATTACTGAACTGTGAAAAAGAGCTGAAGTAGAAGAATATCCCACATTCACCTGGATAAAACCTAACCCCTACATCACTCAACTCAAAATTAGGGGCGAAGGTGCACCCAACCAATGCAAGAAGATAAAAGGTGACTCAAGTAAGTCAGCTACTGAAGAGTCTGATTCTTATAGATCATCCTCTACTAGGTCTCTAGAAGACATTGGTATTGATATTAGGTCCATTGGGGATCTTGTTTCAGGGTTACCTCAGGGTCTAGGAGAGTAATTCACTACTCACCATTCATTTGTATCTCATTCAAATTATGAAATATATCTGAAAAAATAGAAGAAACAGGGTGCTACGATTGCCAAATTGGAGAAAGCATATTCAACTTTGGAAAAATCACACAGAGACCTCAGGGAGTCATAGGAAAAGATAAGAAAAGGGAAAAGAAGAGAGATAAATTCTTCACCAATATTTAGAGAGGGGTGAAGGGCATCTTTAAGGTATTTAAACCTAAAAAGATAATACCTTTACTGAGGGTTGAGAGTGATAATGAGGCACCTACTGAGTGGTCTGATGCCAATGATGGTAAAGAAGATGTAGGGTCTGTCGGCTAGAGCAGTTCATGAAGATGATTCATAGAGCACCCTTTACTCTTATCTTATTGATTAGGCAGTGGAGACCCTGCAAGTTTCTTAATTGGGGGTGCCTGTCCCTATATCTATATTTGTTGGATGTTTTAGGTACTATTTTGAAGATATTTTGGATGATGTTTTATTTTCATTTTGGGATGCTACATTTGGGCACTCTAATGGAGCCTATGTTTTAATGGATTATCATGTAGTTTTATTTTAGTTCTGCTTCTAACTAGATGTGTTTTTTGATATGGTGATGCATGACTAGCTTTGCCTTATGATAGATTGAGTGATGACATTCTTAAGGGTAAAGCATCATTTTTGGGTTTTTAGACATAGAGGCAGGGAAAGTCTGAGTACCCGTAGAATAAATGTCATAGATGTAGGGGGATTCTGAGTACCCATAGCATTGTAAATTTGGGATCATGTTTTACGCTATTGGCGCAGTCTGAGTAGCCATATGGTTGGTTTGCCCATTTTCAGCAAAAATGTGAGACAAAGGCTTTGGTTGTTGTGATAATATAGAAAATTGAGCTTGGTGCAAATGCTAAATAAACAACCCACTCTGTCCAAAAAAAATTGAAAAATCAAGGGCACAGACGTGAGCAACTTTGTAACAAAATTTCATTTCATTTTGTGACTCCATAAGTTTTGACTAGTGAATAGAATTGGATACTCTAATTTGTCTCTAGTGGGTGGAATATTTGATCTCCCTTGGAAAAATTTTCTTGCCATGAGTTGTGAGCTATTTGAATTTATCTCTTGTATACTTGTGTTATCTAGAACTCTTCCTGTTAGCCCTTAAAAGCTAATGTTGATTGTATTTTGTTGGAGAAATGATCTTAGGTCATCTTTTGGCTATTGGAAATCCACTGAAGCCTAAAAAGCCTACCCATGCATTAATATAATCCCTAGTCACCCACTTCGAGTCTTTGGAATATTCTTTGATAAGCTTATTAAAAACCGTGAACCATTCTTTTATCCCTCTTTGGAACCATGCCCTCCTTGAACATAAAAAATGAAACTTGATGTTAAAAACCTAAGTTGTGGGGTGGTAAAGATTTATGGAAGTATGTCTGTGGGCATGAAGTTGTAAGTGAAATACCTATTGTGCCTTAGCATTGAAAGTAAATGAATAGAAAAAGAAAGGATGAAATAAAGTAATGAATTGAACTAGAGTGAAAGAAGAAGGAATGGAATAAATTGGGTGAATAAAGAAGGCAAAATGTAGCCATGAAAAATGATAGAAAACAAAGAAGAGCGGCCCATAGTCAAAAAAAAGGATTGAAAAGTGTGATGTATATGTTCAAAGAAGGGTGTATCCATTTTGTTCCCAAATGATATCCTACCTTAACCTAAACCTAAGTTACAAGCATAGAAAGTTCTTTAAGATCTCAAACCATTTACTTTCTTTGTAGTGGGGATTGAAAATAGGGGCAAGCCTATGGCATAATACTTGTTGTATAGAGATTTTTTTTTAAGGGAGAGAGTTTTTGCACTTAAAATTCCTTGTTTCATATTTGGTAGCGTAGTGTGTAGAATTCTCTTTCTTGTGAGCTTGGAATGTGAAATAACTTGAGGTGGGTGATTTTATCACCTTTCAAGTGATGAGGCAAATGGAGCATAGCTTAGTTTTTGTCAAAAAGTGGGTCACTTCTAGAGCATTAGTTGTTGTTGCTAGATTGGTCTTTTAATTCTTATGCATCTTTTAATAGTGCATATATGATGAAGGAAGTAGTGAAAATAGCTTAGACCATGTGCAATGAGCTACTTATGGTAGTGACTAAGGTTGAAATCATTGTGATATTTAAGGCATGAAGATTGGACATTAATAATTGTGTCTCATGGTAAGAGGTAGTGTTGTTTGAGGACAAGCAATAACTTTAAGTTGGGGGTTGTTGATGAGTGGTGATTTTACCACACATTCACACTCATCATTTATGCACATTATGTTGTTTTGAATGAATAATGAGACATAATTGTAATTAAATGCATTAAAATCCACACATTGTAGTCATAGAGTTGAGGAGATAGAAAGATCTGGATTTGAGCTTAAAATAATCAAAAAGGGAGCAAGAAAGTGCAGCTGAAGACCTAGAGCAGAAGGACCTCAGTTAGCGTGGCCGCAGTCTGCTGACCGCAATTGTGACAGTTAAGAAAGGTCAGTAAACCATTGTCACATAAGTCTATCATAGATGTGGAAGCCGCGGTTGCGGCCAAGATGGTGCGATCACATCTTAGTAGAAGAGATCTGTCCAAGGACAAAGCTAGAAATGCACGTGGATGATACACTTTCTGATAAAATGACTCAATCCCCTAAATTATGGAAAGTATTCCATCTTACCTAATTTTGTAGGTTTAGCTCTTGAATTCATATCCTCCATAGTTGGAGAACAAAATATTGTATAGATTTTGGGTGAAGAATACATTCGAGACCTTATAACTTGAGTAATTACTCTCTTCCATTGTTGATTTGTGGTAGTGCAAAGTTTGAAGTAACATTTACTTAATCATCAACAAATCATTTCAATGGATATTAGGTGTTTATTTATGCTTGTTTACCTTATGTGTTGCTAGATCTCCCTCTTGGGGTTATGTGTGAATAAAGGTTAATGTGTGTGTGGGTTATTATTGTTAGCCTCTATTTGGTAGTTCATTTTTATTGATTTTATCATTACTATGCTAACTTGGTATGGATTTATGGGTGAAAGCCCTAAATACCCATATGGGTTTGATGAGTTAAAGCTCCAAATTCTAGAAAGCTCAAGGCCATCTTTGAAAAAAGGGTTTTGGGTGAACTTTAGGAATTCACATCATTCTTGAAAGAGGGATGTGGAGACCAAAGCAATGATAGAAAATTATGTGTGTAGTTTACTAAATTTTCACTATCTTAGAAATAAGGATGATTGTGAAGTTAACTATACTATGTGTATTATCCTAGAAATAGGGATGCCTAAATTGAGGTTTGGTTACCAAATGTTAAACATACCTATAGGTATTCGAAAGAATAAGGGGGTTAAGGTTTTGTGTTTTGTTGAAAGACTAGCATCAATATATATAATGAAACCTACCCATATTTGATCTACTAAATTTATGTTGATTTCTAAATCCCACATGTCATTGCCTAAGTAACACATAATCCCAAGAACCATGCAGAATTGTTAAAACTCTAATTATTCATAGCCCTAAACTTATACTTGAAAAATCCAAACAAAGACATTAGTGTAGTTTCCTATCTTCCATAGTTTATTATTTTTATACAATTGGTTTTAATTTAGCTAGTATCCATTATTTTAAATTAACTTAATTTCCACTCACATTGTTCCTCGAGGATTCAACCCCGACTCAAAAGTTGGGTAAATATATTAACGATGACATCCTTGCACTTAAATTGATGTGTAAGTTGAGCGTTATCAGGGATTAATGAAACACCCTGGGATTTGTCCCTTGGAATACTCCTTATCTTTGATCTCACTATTTTTCTTATGACTCCTCATAATAGTCATATAGTTTTGGTACGAGTCAGGTTACCCAACTTGTAAGATGTCTAGTGAATGATGGTATGGTTTCTTTTGTGGTTACGATTTGTGGTGATGAGTCGTTAGGTATTGTGATGGTTTTATAGGACGATCCTTCATCAAATCAAAAACATAGTGACTTGACTTGGCTCTAATTAGTAATGTCTCACTAAGAGCTGTAAGGATAGGTTATGAGTCATTATGAGAAGTTGTATGTTGTCTAGTGTCAATCCCTTTGATTTTTGTTTTGGGTACGACTGGACCATACGAGTCATATGGTCTAGTAACGAGTGGGGGTCAGGCAGTTGTATTTTGGATAGTGCATGTATTTTAATCTCAGTATCTTAGTGATGACTCAATGGTACGAGTCATATGTTGTGGTCACGAGTCACGGGGTCGACTCGTTACCACCTGCGGTATTTTTACAGTTTTAAGTTTGGGGAATTCTGGGCATTTCCCCTTTCTAAATCTCTTTGATACCATGGAATTAAATACCTTTGGTATTTCATTAACATATTATTCTAAATCAAACATGCTAAAAATCTCTCTCAAGCTCTCTATTCAAGCAAAAGGCTAGAGTTTCTTCAAGATAGTCAATTAGGGCTTTCAAGGGTGGTTTCTCTTCATATTCTTTTGTGTATAAGTCATGTTACTCCTCCCTCATTGTTATTTTACAAAGATAACATGTTTTAATGTATGATGTTTATGAAATTATTATGGTTTGAAATATTTGTTGGGATTTTTAGATGTTCATTGTTGAATAATGGTTCTCATGGTTTAATTATGGTGTCTTTCATGATTTTGATTGATTTTGACATTGTGGGATGCATGGCAATGGTAAAAATATTTAATGGTCTGTTTTATGCTTTTGATATGATTTTGACATTGTGGGATGGATGGTAATGGTAAATGGATTTAGGGGTACTTTGCATTCCCCCAAATTACTTGGTTATGGTTTTGAAATTATGTGCCCTCAACCTGTTTGTTAAATTGCCAATAAAAATGATTTTGACACATAGTTGGACTACTCTTGATATCATTGCATTGAATAAATAGTAATGGAACCTGAATTGGTCATATTGGTTTTAAAGTTTTTGGAAAGAGATTGGTGGCCATGGTTTGGTTTTAGATGGAAACTTTGGAGTCAACATGGATTAATGGTTTTGGTATGTCATAAAAGGATAGACTTGAAAGCTCTAATTTTTTTATGACGATGCCAAGGATTAATTCCTAAACAAAAGACTTCTTGATAAATAATTGTACTGTATAATTGGTTTTAATATGGGCTTAAAGTGGATTGGGTTTGAAAATCCATGTAAAGTGGAAGTCCCAGGGGACCAATACTAGAAACTCTCCTTTGTAGATGAGAGGATTAGTCATAGTGCCAGTATATATGATGTCAAACTAATATTTTGTGAGATATACTATTCATCTCCGATTTTAATCTCCAGTTTATGCGGCTAACATACACCAGGGCCCTTTCAGTAGGGGAGCATAATCGATATTGCCCGTGGGTGGACATTTAGGATGGAAGAGCTACACATTATTGGTTTAGGTTTTAAATGCATGCTAAATCTAGTTCTCTATCCTTCTACGATATGTATATATATATGTGTGATTGCATATGGTTATTTGATTTGATTTTGAATAATGACATTATTTTATCTTTATCCCTAAGTACATGCTAGCGTTTACTCCGGTAACTATCTTTATCAATGTATCCCCACGCGATGCAAGAACAGTCCGTACTACCATTCCATTGCTAAGTGACTTGGATTCGGGAATAGATTTGAGTCAGATTGAAGTGGTGAGCTTCCATACTCCGGAAGACTCCATTTCATGCTATGGATTTATTTTCACTATATTTGTTTATTGGGTTATTCTTTTGGCTATAATTAGGGGCATGTCGTGACCGGATGTTATTTGATTCTAGTTAGAGGGTTTGTCAGACTACTATCGGCACGGACGGTGTCAGTATTGGTGTCATCTTGGGTATTCGTATTGGCATTAGGATTGGTACTGACTAAATAGTTAGTTGAGGTTATTGGATCATGATTATAGAAATTAATTAATGTCTTTAAATTTATTATTGTTTTACCTTGTTATAAATTTTGAATTCATCAGACATAGGGTGCAAGGGAGTTACGGTTGGGTATTTAGGGTGGTCTCCGATCTTAGTAGGACTTGAGATGCCTGACACGACTAGGTCCTTATACAAGTCATGTAATTTTCATAGTGAGGCATCGTGTGAAGGGTTCTCGAAAGGGAAAATCTCTAATTTAGCAGACTTTTTATGCACTTCTTGATGTCATGGTAGGATATGTTTACTCTTCTCTTAGATTGAGCTTTATTTTGGTTTAGGTATGAAACTATACTAGTATTGGGTTGGAAATTATGACTTGATTGCACAGTTAGAAAAAATTTGATTATTTAGTTGGTTAGTGAGTCGTATTCGGACGGATTAGATTTAACTACCTATTTGATAGGTTTAATTGCTATCTTAAAACTTAATGAGATATATGAAACACGTTGTTGTGGTATTTTGTAACCTTAGTCTAGCTTGAGGTAGAAATTTTCTTAGAATGGACTTTTAGGGTTAAAAGTGGGACCCTCCAGCCCACTTTAAGTTAAAATGGTAATTAGCTTCTAGTAGATTTAAGAGTGACAGAGCCCCAGCGCACACACAAGTGTACGTGATCTACCATGTAATATAGTGGCCTAAAAGAATCGATCAAACAGAGACTTGTTCCAACAACTATCAAATTCTTGTTCACTTATTAAGATTAACTTGATGCGAAGTAACCAAAAAGAGTTTGGTTATTTATAAAACTAATCGTAAAGTAAACAATGCTTAAAATAAAAGACTTGACACAATCAATAGAGTAAAGCCCATGTAAAAGCCCATTAAACTATCCATTGATGCTCAGAAGCTGCACCATATTCTGTTTAAGCTCAAAATTTTCTCCAGTGGACGGTTTATGTAAAGGGGAGGTTAATTTTGTAGGAAGTGGGATTGCCACTTCTCTAACTGGCCTGCGGGCTGGTTGTTCTTCATCCACGATAGCAGGATTATCTTTATCTTCTTTGATTTATGGAACACAGGGGAGAACTATTGCTTCTCTCCTTCGTTGATAGAAGAGTTGCTCAGGTTCGGGGCTTGGTTCAACCTATTCCCAATCCCTTGCTAGGGTACTACTTTTAAACCTCTTTCCTGCAAATACAAAACCAAGAACATGCGTAAAGCACCTAGGTAATCACAAAAAGAAAAAGCAAAAAATAAAACAGATGTCAAACTACAAGTTCCCGGCAATGGTGCCAAGAACTTGATAGGGCACATGCAAGTGTATGTGATCTACCAAGTAATATAGTGTCCTTAAAGAAAGCCAAGTATCTATCCCAAAGATACTTGTTCCAAAAATTATCAAATTCTAGTTCACTTATTAAGATTAACTTGATGCTAAGTAACCAAAAAGAGTTAGGAGATTTGTATATCAAAACGTAAAGTGAACAATGCGAAAAATAAAAGACTTGAGACAATCAGTAGAGTAATGCCCAGGGTTAAAGCACTTCAAACAATCATACTACGCTACTGAACTTCATTCGTTAAATAACTTATCTTGGTTGATGATTCATTGGGTTTATCGCATGATCATGGTCTCCTGACCTCTAATCGTCTACCTAACCTGGACATTACAACTACATCATTGAAAGGGGATGTAATAATTCAATTAGGTTGTTAAAGCTATCATCCTACATGTGAACCAAGCATTTCTTCTAGTTACATCCCTGTCCGAGATAGTAATTCAATTTCCTTATTTCATAAAGGAATAAGAACCTTACTTTGTTTATCCCCATATTCTATCATCCTATTCACCTTCCCGAGATCAAAAGGTCGACAATATGTGCATTCTAAGGTTAGCTACTACTTAAAATAATTAAAACAAGGATTATTAAACAACCAAATATGATAAGGAAATCAACAAACTCAATTCATAATGATAGTATTCATGTTCTTGGTTTTAACCCCAGAAAGGGGGTGTTAGCCACTAATGGACATAATTTTTATCCAAATACTTAAATACATAATCAAATCTATTAAAAGGGTAAATTTTAGGAATAAAAACCCTAAATAATATTTTTAGAAGACCCTCACAATGCTCCAATACATGAAATGATGATAAACAAATTTTTTAAAGTTCTGTATTTATAGTAGAAGAGGTTTAGGCCATGTGGCAATTGATTAGGCGATGCGGCCTTATGAGCAGCGCACTATGGTAGGAAATGTGGGTTGTTGTTCACTACCCCAAGGAATTCTACGTAGGACTTATATTAGCAGTTTAGAGTGGGCGATGAGTTCTTATGTCCACCCATCAATAGGGGAGTCGCGGGCTAATCTCCTTGCCTCACTTGAATTTTCTACAAAAAATTTCTTTAAGTGTTCATCGTCCATTCTTTCTTTGTGGTGTTATCTTTCGTTCAGTTCCAGCTTTTTCACTATCAAAATATCATCAACCTTAAATATTTAAGCATCCCACATAATTAAACACCACACATTAGAGTTAAACATAACATAACGTCAAGAACTACAAGCGAGAAACTCAAACAAAGCACTAGTCCCGACCACTTACTCATAAACTTATTTATGACTCTTGGCTCATTTTAATTACACTTTGAAAATTACAAACAAGTTGTTACACATAAAATTACACACTAAGACCATTAGGAACTCACTTGACACGTTAAAATCAATCAAGATGGACTAGAACAACACCTATCTCAAGATAGTAAAACTAGTTTTCTCGTCTAGACTCTAAATGATTCAAGTAAGCACAAACCTGTTTTAAAACACTTTTACACATTTCAATCACATACTGGAAAACTTACATGCTTATTTATATTATTATTCACTCATTAATAATTCACAAACCTTCTTATTTGTCAACATTCTAACTAACACACCCAAGTCCACAGTAATTCACAATACCTCAACAAAAATTTGAAGTCTAAATAAATATATGTCGGGATATTCCCCCAACAATAGACAAAACCATATCCAATACAAGTCTATATCATAAAATAAGGACTATGAAATGTAGGATTTTTGGAGTAGGGAAGCCGCCACTTAGAGGTCAATTACACAAACCTTTCGAACACCTATCACTATGCAGAAGGAGAAGAAAAAGATTCAGCCCATATGTAACGCCCCAAATCTAGTACCCAGAACGCTACACGGTGCTTATGAAACCAAGAGACCACAAGCTAACCCATGACTGATATCTGTACCTGTACACTGCATAATATACTTGTAGAATGCAAAAACATGAAAAATAGGCCATAAGGTTCAACTGAATATAATATCTGATAAATAATAACATCTATATAGGGTAACAAATACCCAAAACAACTGAAAGCTAAATCTAAAATCTGAACTAAATCTGAAAGCATCTAAATACTATCTGAGATAAGGAGTTGAAGGAACATGTCTCCAACTAACTCCGTCTAGCAAAACTGAACTGAAATAATGATTGAAATAAAATAATATCGTCCTCGAATTGATGAGGACTTACTGCAACTCTTTGACTTGAATGCTACTGCTAATCTGGAACTTGTGTCTCTTAACCTATGGCGTAACATTAAAGAAGGAACCATAGCACAAATACGTCAGTACGATTGGGAGTACTGATTATAAGAGTGAGGTAGGCTTAATGCAAAACGATTTACATGCATGAAAAATGCTAGCTGACTGACTAATATGAACGTAAGAGTACAAACATACGTACATAGTCACTAAAGTCATGAATACATAATATCTACATTTGTACACTAATACATGGTTTACTGTTATCTAACTTGACTGATACTGAAATTTTGATAACATGGATGACCGTGTCTGATAGTCCTAAATCTGATGGAACTACCTGAGTTCCGTACTGTAGCTGAATTGACTGTAACTGACAGTCCTGGTATACTGAAACCTAAAAAAATATTTGAATTCTCTTATTGAGACTGGGACTGAAACTGTGGGAGGTAGTTTCTTAATCTACATTCCCCAATAACGTATATAGCTAGGTTGGGGTCCAATCTCTGCCTCGACTGGAAAGGTGTCAATACCGCTCCACTGGTAAGGACAGGTGTGAGTGACCCTTAGCTGGCAGGTACTCCAATGAGAATGGTGGACTGAGTAACTGACTTTTGTTGACTGATGGAATAGTACTACTATCTTAGAATTTATTAGGATCATGAGATTTCCTGAGTCACATGACTGACTGAGTTCTATAGATCATGGCTTGAATGAGATTATCATGATAATGTGACATGGATCTAGGCAAACAACTATATTTTTTGGGTACTAGTACCCCCAGGACTCAATGGAAGGAAACTGAAACACATAACTGACTTGATCATAAAATGGAGTCCACAATTCACCATATCATAAGTAGGGGATTTCAGACTAAGCATAGTTCTCAACATCTTAGGTATAGAGGGGAAATTCATACAACATGTGTAGACTTTCATATCTTTAATATCATGTTCAATTCATATCACAACAACGATGCATATCAATCACGTGGAATTCATGTGAAATCATAAATCATAGAGCATGGACTTGTCATTTAAGTACTATTAAATCATGGTACATTAATTCTATCATCCTAGGCCTTTTATCTAACACTTTGCATGCATTCTTTTAGCTTAGGTGTTTTTTCATGAATTTCCCCATTTTAAACTACATAAAGTTCATGGATTTTAACTAACAAACACATATACTTCATGAAAACACCTTTAGATATCATCTTGAAACTTAAACAACAATCATCAACATGTACATGGTCATATCACTAAAAGACAATCATAATATAATATTTAAAAAATGTTTCTTGAGCTCTATCAATGAAATAGATCCATAGATGAACACTATGCATACCTTAAATGGAAGATTCTTGATGATTGAGGGAGAAATTTGCTTGAAATTGAATCCCAAATTGAAAACCCTAATGTGTTCTTTAGAGGATTTTGAGAGAAAGAGTATGCTTTGGTGAAATATGGGCTTAACTTTGTTTTTATGGAATATATATAGGGATGGAAAGATGATCGAAATACTTCTCTAGATGCGTCATTTAATTTCTAAGAAAATTACCCTATTTGGGCCCCCAGCGCGATGCAGAGATATTGTGGTGCCCCCCGTTTGTGACCTAAAAACTCACCGTGATGCTGTGGAATTGCGGAGAGACACTATAAATTGATAAATGTTATTTTTTCTTACGGCGCGATGCGCCATTGACTGAAATGATGTTGCTGAAACTTTAAATCGCCATAACTTCTTCACCTGGTGTCCGTTTCAGGCGAATTTTGTATCGATGGAAATATTATTCAATTCTCTACTATTTGAAGATGATAAATCTGCAAAAATTCCACCTATAAACACAGTTATACTTGTTCAAAGATGACCCATGTGAAATAACACACGAAAACTTGGTGGATTCAAAAGTTCTTAGCTTGGCTTACTCTAAGTGACTCTTATGAACATGCTTAACACATCATAAGCTCTATTATCACTAGGATACTCATCCTAATTCATGTGCTCCAATATGAATCACAAGATTGGAGGTTTCATATGTAGGAACAACGGTTCATTTTCTAGCTTTGAAATATATGGGGTATTACACCATATGTCGCATGGGGACATAGCATCCGGAGATCCTTAGAGGTTGGAGTGCTAGCATGTAACTCTAGGATAAGGCTAAAATATCATTATCATTTGAAGCCAAATATTTACATAATCATACATGTAAGTACATAACATGTTCATAGCTTGCCAACAAGGAAATAAGACTTAATAACCATTCTTATTGCATCTATTCATAAGTCATAAAGTAGAGGACTCCGTCCTCCCACACTATAGATTTAAATATTTCGATCTCCTATTAAGCAAGGGACTAAAACCACAAACAAACTCATTACGAAACGGACTCCATCCACATGAAAACTCCTTAGGCAAGGAACTTGAACCATAAGCAAACACATTAAGCAAGGGAATTGGACAACAAACCATTTCATCGGGTGAGGGACTCAAACCACAAGCCATTTCATCAGGCGAGGGATTCAGACCATAATCTATTTCAGCGGGCGAGGGAGTCAAACCATAAGCCATTTAATTGGGAAAGGGACTCGAACCATAAGCCATTTCATCAAGTGAGGGACTTGAACCACAACCGATATAAACTAGGTACTTGAACCACTAGTCATCTTATTACAATTATTATTCATTATTAAAACTCTTAACCTCTTTAGTTCATGAATTAACATCCACATAACTCATTTTAAACCTTAAGGACTCGAACCATTTTATCAAACTCAACACCATATAGGACTGTAATGTCTTCATGGAAATATTCATTGGTTTAAACACTTTATTATTCCAATTCCTTAATTCTCATAATCATTCAATCCAATCTGTGGTCACGAAGACCCTTTCTACTCCATTCATTCTTAATTAGCATTTCTATACCACACTTTAGTTCCACACACAATTCAAGTTCATGTTTAGGGTCTTGAAACCCTTTCCTAGACATCAAACCATTTATTAACCATTCATACTCATTAGTCCATTACCCTAGTTCAAAACAACATCGATATATGATTAGACATTTCATTTAAGAATTTTCACAAACACCTTATGTGCATACTTTTATCATTGAGAAATTCATCATTATTAGGGTTACTCAAGACCTATTTGTTAAAACAAGCACCCACATTTACAAATCATCACCAATAACATATATAATCATAAGTCTTAACCAAGAACCAACATTATTCATCATTAGATAACAAAACCCTAATCACCATTTACAATTATTAATCCATTTCTGAAATACATGGCTATTGAGTTATTAAACAAGGGAAAGAGTTACATTCCTTATAAAAGATGATCAAAATATAAACTTGACTCCTCCATGCTTATAGATGACTCCCTTGGAAACCTAGTGTAATACCCCGTATGTTTCCAAGCTAGGAAATAAATCAGTTCTCCTACATATGAAACCTCATATACTGTGATTCATATTTGAGTACATGATTTACAATTAGTATCCTAGTGATAAGATAGATTATGATGTGTTAATCATGCTCATGTGAGTCGCTCAGAGTAAGGCAAGCTAATAGCTTTTGGATCCATCAAGTTTTAGTGTGTAATTCCATAAGAGTGACATTTTAACAAGTATAACTTGATTTATATGCGACATTTTGGCAGATTTAGACCAACCAAATTGTAGAGAATAGAATTATCTTTCCAACGATTCCAATTTTATAAAAATCCGACACCCGATCAAGAAGTTATGGCCCTGCAAAGTAAGAGTGCGACCCATAAACAATAGCACATGGCTACTGGAACAAATGTGTGATAGGTTGTGTGGCGCACACCCTCAAGTATGCAATAGGTTTTGTGGCGTACACCCTTAAGTATGCGATAGCATGTGTGAAGGATACCTTAGCTTATGCGATAGGATGTGCGGCACACACCTTAGCATGTGCGAAGAGGTGTGCGACGCACACTTGTGATTTCATCGACAAAAAACACTTAGTTTTTGAGTTATTTTGAGGATAATTAAGTGTTTTAACACTTCTTACACATCCCAATACTGAAACTCACGAAATTTAGAGATTCTAATCACATTACAACCCTATTAACATCTTAAGTTCATTATCCAAGAGCACAAGAAGGAGAAAAACTACTAGGGTTGCATAATCAAGCTTGAAGATCCAATCTTTCAATAATTTCATCGCTAATAAGTTATGCGTAGTGTTCATCCATGGATTTCATTAGTTTGTGGAGTTCCAGTGAATGTTTTGTGGTGATATAGTTGTATTCATGTTGTTGTTTGTGGTTTATGTTTTAGAGTGGGAATTTGATGAACTTCCAGGAAGATTGTGATCATATAGTTGGAACCCATAAATTTAGGTAGATTAAAGTGGTGTAAGTTTGTGAATACACCTATGCCTTAAAGAGTGCATGTAAGGTGTTTGATAAAATACCTAAGAGAATAGAAATCATGCATTATAGATAAATTATGACTAAGTGGAGGATTCATGATAAGCCTCTATGATTCAATGTCATCCATGTTGATAATATGTCTTGTGAACACTATTAGATTACTCATGAACTAGTCTTATGGAATTATGCTATGCTTCCTTGCAAAACCCACTCATGTAAAAGATGTAGAATACCCATATACTTCATAAAATTCCCCAAGTTATGATATTATAGATTGTGGTTGTAATATGTAATGAGCATGATATTGAAATCTATGCAAGTATATACATGTTGTATGAAATTTCCTTCCATGAAATAAATTGTTGAGAACCATGCTTAGTATGAAATCCCTTATTTATGATATTGTGGAAAGTGGACTCTACTCTTATGATCAAGTCAGTCATGTGTGTCAGTTTCCTTCTCATCGAGTCCTGGGGGTACTTGTACCGAAAAAATATAGTTTTGTGCCTAGAGCCATGTCCTGATTTCATGATACTCTCAGTTAAGCCATGATCTATAGAAATTAGTCATTCATGTGACTCAGGAAAACTCAGTAATCTCAGTAGTTCAGTATTCTCAGTAATCTCAGTGCTTAGTAACCTTAGTAATCACAGTAAATCTCAGTAACATCAGTACTCTTAATCAGTCCTCAGAACTCATTATATTGCATCCATCATCGGAATCCTGTAAACTCAGTTTTAGCTCCGCTAAACAATACCACTAGTATCAGTTCAGTTAATCAGTATGAGTTCAGTAAATCAGTTCAGTTAAGTTATTTAGTTCTCCCAGTTATTCAGCTCAGTGTCTTTCAGATGGGAGTAGGATTCAGCACCGAGCTAACCTAGGGATGGGGGCTTACCCGCTAGAATAGGACTGAGATCCCTAGAAGTAATCCCTAAGTTCATGAACTACATTTCCAGCGTAGGTATGAGATGTCAGCCATTAGATAGGATTGACATACTCAGGGGTCACCCGTTAGAACATTTATATGTATAGGACTGATCCAGGAGTCACCCGCTAGATTAGGACTGACTCCACAACAGATATCTTTACTATTGGTGCGGTACTGACACCCTTCCAGTTAGGGAAGAGCTTGGACCCCAATTATCTTATCTTGGGGCATGTCGGTTAGATGAACACATCCCACAGTTTAAGTTACAGAATTAGGTCATTCAGACACGGTTAACTCAGCTTACTAGTATAGATTCAGTACTGTTAGATACAGTTAATACTTATCATTGTAAATAGACTTCAAGATCACCCATTAGCTAGGACTGATCTCACCTATGATTAATCAGTATCAAAATCATTAGATTTAAAGTTCACCCGCTAGATAGGACTAATCTCAGACTTAGTCAAATCATCATTATTATCAGTATACTCATGATCACCCGCTAGATAGGACTGATCTCAGATTTAGTTACTCTGAGTAGACTGGAAATCAGATAGTTCCATCAGAACTTAGACTTTCAGATACAGTAGATCAGTATCAGTCATATCGATTAGTCCGATCATTACAGTTATATCAACTATATCAGTTGTCATAGCTCATGTTACCAGTATTCAGTTTCAGGATTGTTAGATACAGTCATTCAAACCAGTTCTTCATAATTTGAACTGTCAGAAATAGTCAATAATATATTTAGTACCTCAGTAACATTAAAGTCATGTTGTCAGCATTCATACTCAGTAGTCAGCATCATCACGAGTTCAGTTATAGTTGTTTATGCATGTATGTATTCTCACGTTCATATTAGTTAGCATTGTTCATGCATATAACCCTTTGAATTTACGCTACCTCACTAGTATACTTAGTACATTCATACGTACTGACGCATTTTCTGTATGGTGCTTTCTCTTATGTTACACCATAGGTTCAAAGGCACGAGCTCTAAATCTGCAATAGCATTCCAGTGTTCAGAGTTTGCAGTGAGTCCTTCTCTTTCGAGGATGATTTGATTATTGCTACATTTACTATTTAGTTGCTAGATGGAGTTTGCTGGAGACATGTTCCTTCAACTCCTTATTTAGTTCAGTTAGAAGCTTTCAGACTACATGTCAGATTAGATATTCAAATGCCATTATTTTCAGTATTTATGATTATTTTGGTATTGTTATACCTTTTTCAGATATTTTGTTATCAGACGTTTATTTAGTTCGAACTTTAGGCCTTTCATGTTCATGTTTCCATATGTTATGTATATTATGCAGTATACAGGTACATATATTAGTCATGGGTTAGCTTGTGGTCCTACGGGGTCATGAGCACCGTATAGCATTCCTGTTCAGAAAATCAGGGTGTTACAAACTTGGTATCACAGTCTAAGGTTCAATAGAGTCCTAGGAAGTCTGAAAGTCGCATCTAGTAGAGTCTTGTACATATGTGTATTGTCCACCACACTTATGTGCAGGAGGCTATGAGATGTTTTAGGAACAATTTCCCTTCTTTCATTATTCATGTCGTGCCAGCAAGTCAGTTTAGAAAATAAGCAGTAAGATTTGTATAGCATATTTTCTCATCCTTGCATCTATTCATGCTATCCAAAACCTCAGAGAATGTAAAAATTTCAAGGAAGAACCTCCTAGTAGTTGAAAGTTCAGTTCATCTCATGCATCATTCATTAGTTTTAGACTCCCAAAGTTTAGTTATAATCTAGTTTGTAGATGCCCTGTGCATTACCCAGTATCTCCATAAGGTAAGCGTTCTTAGAGGTACATAGCGTCCCAAGGGGGAGATACCCCACTTTCTCTTAATGATCTTATGCCTTAGACCCTTCAATTTCCCCTTGTATAACGAATTCAGTCAAGAATAGAGGGTACTCATAAGTTGACCTTCAAGTTAGACCTCAGCTGTAAGTCAAGTATTCAGAGGTTCAGTTCAGTTCATGATGTTTATTCCATATGTCACGTAGAAGAATCAGTCATTTTCTCATGTTTCAGTTCAATCTTAGTGCCTTTACCATTGCATGATCATTCGCATATTCATGAGTCAGTTCAGTCATGTATTCACGCATCAGATATAGATTGTCATCTTATCAGTACTTTCAGTCATAAATTAACGTATCATGTAAGTCATATAACCATGCATCAGATATGCATGGATTCATCTTATTAATTAAGTATCAGATATGAATTCTCAGTTTAAAAAATTCAGTTTATCGGAACACTAAATCCTACATTCATAAATCAGCTACCCATGTATAAGATATGTATGTACAGTATGATATGCTAAGTTTTTAGTTATTTCAGCCATGAAATAATGATCATTTATTCATGCTACATATTCATGTAACTTGACTTTTCTCTCATCTTAACCAGTATCATTCGAGAACGAATGTTCCGAATGGGGAGATATTGTAATACCTCGTATGTTTCTAAGCTAGAAAATAAATTAGTTCTCCTACGTATGAAACTTCATATCCTGTGATTCATATTTGAGTACATGATTTACAATAAGAATTCTAGCAATAAGATATCTTATGATGTGTTAATCATGCTCATGTGAGTCACTCAGAGTAAGGCAAGCTAATAGCTTTTGGATCAATCAGTTTTAGTGTGTTATTCCGCAAGAGTGAATTTTGAATGAGGATAACTTGATTTATATATGACATTTTGGAAGATTTAGACCCACAAAATTGTAGAGAATCGAATTATCTTTCCAACGATTCCAATTTTATAAAAATCCAACCCCGAGCAAGAAGTTATGGCCCTGTAAAGTAGGAGTGCGATGCATAAACAATCGCACATGTCTACGGGAACAAGTGTGCGACAGGTTGTGCGGCGCACACCCTCAAGTATGCAATAGCATGTGTGACGCACACCTTATCTTATGTTATAGGATGTGCGGCACACACCTTAGCATGTGCGATGAGGTGTGTGACGCACACTTATCATTTCAGCCATGAAAAACACTTAGTTTTTGAGTTATTTTGAGGATAATTAAGTCTTTTAACACGCCTTACACGTCCCAATACTTAACCTCACGAAATTTATAGCTTCTAATCATATTACAACCCTATTAACTTCTTAAGTTCACAATCCAAAAGTGCTAGAAGGAGAAAAACTACTAGGGTTGCATAATCAAGCTTGAAGATTCAATCTTTCAACAATTTCATCGCCACTAAGGTATGCGTAGTGTTCATCCACGGATCCCTTTCGTTCGTGGAGTTCAAGAATTAATCTTGGATAACAAAAATCATGAATTTTTTATGGTGATATGGTTGTATTCATGTTGTTGTTTGTGGTTTGTGTTATATAGTGGGAATTTGATGAACTTCCAGGAAGATTGTGATCATATAGTTGGAACCCATGAATTTGGGTGGATTAAAGTGGTGTAAGTTTGTGAATACACTTATTCCTTAAAGATTGCATGTAAGGTGTTTGATAAAATACCTAAGAGACTAGAAATCATGCATTATATCTAAATTGTGACTATGTGGAGGATTCATGATAGTCCTCTATGATTCAATGTCATCCATGTTGATAATGTGTCTTGTGAACACTATTAGATTACTCATGAACTAGTCTTATGGAATTATGCTATGCTTACTAGCAAAACCCACTCATGTACAAGATGTAGAATACCCATGTACTTTATGAAATTCCCCAAGTTATGATATTACAGATTGTGGTTGTAATATGTAATGAGCATGATATTGAAATCTATGCAAGTATATACATGTTGTATGAAATTCCCTTCCATGGAATAGATTGTAGAGAACCATGCTTAGTATGAAATCCCTTATTTATGATATTGTGGATTATGGACTCTACTATTATGATCAAGTCAGTCATATGTGTTAGGTTCCTTCTATCGAGTCCTAGGGGTACTTGTACCCAAAAAATATAGTTGTGTGCCTAGAGCCATGTCATGTTTTCACGATACTCTCATTCAAGACATGATCTATAGAAAACAGTTAGTCATGTGACTCAGGAAAATGCAGTAATCTCAGTAGTTCAGTATTCTCAATAATCTCAGTGCTCAGTAATCACAGTAAATATCAGTAACTTCAGCACTCCTAATCAATCCTCAGAACTCATTCTATTCCATACGTCATTGAAATCCAGTAAACTCAGTTTTATCTTCGCTAAACAATACCACTAGTATCAGTTCAGTAAATCAGTATCAGTTCAGCAAATTAGTTAAGTTAAGTTATTTAGTTGAGCCCAGTTATTCAGTTAAGTGTCCTTCAGATGAGAGTAGGATTCAGCACCGAGCGAACCTAGGGATGGGGGCTTACCCGCTAGAATAGGACTGAGATTCCTAGAAGTAATCCCTAAGTTCCAGAACTACATTGCTAGTGTAGGGACGAGATGTAACCCGTTTGATAGGACTGACATAGTCAAGGGTCACCCGTTAGCACATTTATATGTATAGGACTGATCGCAGGAGTCACCCGCTATATTAGGAATGACTCCACAACAGATGTCTTTACTGGTGGCGCGGTACTGACACCCTTCCAGTCAGGGCAGATATTGGACCCCAGTCAGCTTTGCTTGGGGCATGTCAGTTAGATGAACACATCCCACAGTTTTAGTTACAAAATCAGGGCTTTCAGATACAGTCAACTCAACTTAGTAGTACAGATTTAGTACTGTTAGATACAGTCAATGCTTATCATTATAAATCAACTTCAAGATCACCTATTATCTAGGACTTATCTCATCTATGATTAATTAGTATCGGAATCATTAGATTTAAAGATCACCCGCTAGATAGGATTGATCTCAGATTAAGTCAAATCCTACTTATTATCAGTATACTCATGATCACCCGCTAGATAAGACTGATCTCAGATTTAGTTACTCCAAGTAGAACGGAACTCAGATAGTTCCATCAGAACTTAGACTGTCAGATACAGTCGCTCAGTATTGGTTATATCGATTAGTCCGATCTATACAGTTATATCAACTATATCAGTTGCCATAGCTCACGTTACCAGTATTTAGTTTCAGGACTATTAGACACAGTCATTAAAACCAGTTCTTCATAATTTGAACTGTCAGAACTAGTAAATAATCTATTCACTACCTCAGTAACAGTAAAGTCATGTCGTCAGCATTCAGACTCAGTAGTCAGCATCATCACGAGTTTAGTTATAGTTGTTTATGCATGTATGTATTGTTACGTTCATATTCGTTAGCATTGTTCATGCATATAACCATTTGCATTTAGCCAACCTCACTCGTATACTAAGTACATTCAGACGTACTGACGCATTTTCACTATGGTGATTTTTCTTATGTTACACCATAGGTTCAGAGGCACGAGCTCCAGATCAGCAATAACATTCCAGTGTTCAGAGTTTGCAATAAGTCCTTCTCATTCGAGGACGATATGATTATTGCTACATTTACTATTTAGTTGCTAGATGGAGTTAGTTGGAGACATGTTCCTTCAACTCCTTATTCAGTTCAGTTAGAGACTTTTAGACTAGATGTCAGATTAGATATTCAGATCTCATTATTTTCAGTAGTTATGACTTGTTTTGGTATTGTTATACCTTTTTCAGATATTTTGTTATCAGACAGTTATTCAGTTCAAACCTTATGGCCTTTCATGTTCATGTTTCCGCATTTTATATTTATTATGCAGTATACAGGTACAGATATCAGTAACGGGTTAGCTTGGGGTCCTTCAGTGTCTTGAGCGCCGTGTAGCATTCCAGTTCAAAAAATTGGGGTGTTACACCTAGCCTCCAATCTTGTTTTAAGAACTTTTGAGAGTGTTTTGGAATGTTTAGGTCTTGAAAATGAGGGCTTAGAATGCAAAAAATCCTTATATAGTGAGGGGACTTACGTTTTTTAGGGTAGGAAATAACAATAAAGACCTTGACTTTAAAAGCAAAAAAGTGACCTTCCAGGTATGTATGACTCACCTGAGTGAATCGTATCCTAGGATATGAGTGGTACCCTAACTCATACCAAAGGATTTACCTAGGACTCATACACTGACCAAGGTACGACCATACACCCTATACTCATATTCAAAGGGTATGACTTATTCCCTAAACCGTACCCTTGGCTTGTACCAAAAACAACCCCCTTTAGATCAAGTTAAACATTCTATACGACTAGGTTGGGTATGACTCTTACACTAAGATACAACCATGAGAGACCAAGTCATATTGGTAACAGTATGCTACCCCTATTCTATGTAACATATGAGACAGGGAGGGATGAAGTGTTCCACTCGTACACTAGTGTACGAGTGACACACCTTAACCATATCTAGGTTAGAAGGACCAACTCATGAGATTTTTCTAACGGTTCAAAAACTAGGAGTTTTAATTCTCCCCCACTTGGATTATTCACCCACAAATAAAGGGTTAGGAAAAGATAAATACAAGTTAACACATTCTTTCATGTCAAACCAACCTTTAAACAAGTTAGAACACAAGGCACACAACAAGAATAAGACACACATCATGATCATTATCAATCAACTACTCATTTTATTTACTATTGGATTTAAACACATCATTTATCAAAGACACTTGGTTTATTCCATGTTTAGGGACTTGAACCCTATGTATACCGCAGACATAAATCATAACAAGTAGATTAATATATACGTCAATCATGAGATTTTTAAATGGTAAAACATACAGATACTTGGACTTCATGTCCTCCTCTGTCTCCCAAGTAGCTTTATCGGACTTTTGGTTCCTCCATAAAACCTTTATTGAATCCACTTATTTAGTTCACAACCGGCAAACCTGAAAATCTAGTATCCCTATTGGGATATCCTCATAGGGCAAAGATTCTAAAATACCTACACTTTCTAAGGGAAAAAACAAAGAGGAATCACCCATACATTTTCGCAACATAGAGACATGGAAAACCAAGTGAATAGAGTTTAAACTAGAAGGCAAATCCAACTCATAGGCAACATTTCCAACCCTTTTAAAAATCAAATAGGGACCCACATATCGGGGACTAAGTTTCCCTTTTTTATTGAATCGCATCACCCTATTCATGGGAGATGCTTTGAAGAATACAAATCGCCAACACTAACTCTAAATCTTTATGCCTCACATCTGCATAGGAATTTTGGCTAATTCTAGTGGTCTTTAATCTCCCACAAATTACCTTCACCATTTCTAAGGGTTGTGAACTAAATCGGGGACAAGCAACTTACCCTCAACAACTTCATACCACCAAATGGGAGAATGACATCTCCTACCATACATTGCCTCAAAAGGTGCCATATTATTGATCGAATGATAAATATTATATAGGCAAGTTCAATCAATGGAAAATGGTAATACCAACTACCACCGTAATAAACCACACAAGCACGCAACATATCCTCCAATATTTATATAGTCCTCTCCACATGCCCATCTATTTGCGGGTAAAAAGTGGTAGTAAGGCACACCTTAGTCCCCAAACCCTTTTGGAGCTACTTCAAAATTTGAGATAAAAATAGAGGATCATTATCTGCGATAATAGAAACTGGAGTACCATTAAATTTCAAAATTTTAGCAAGATAAAACTTAACATAATCCTCTGTCAAATAATTGGTCCTCACACACAAGAAATGAACAGACTTAGTCATACTATCAACAATGACCCATATAGAGTCATATTGATTGCGAGATCGGGGAAGACCAGTAATAAAATACATATGAACTCCTCCTACTTCTACTCGGGGAAGGAAATCTCTTCGTAAAAACCTCCGAGCCTTATGTTCTTAACTTTCACCTGTTGACACACCATACACTTAGCCACATAACTAGACACATATCATTTTATATTAATCGACCAATAGAACTCTTTAAGATAATGTAACATCTTTATAGAACTGGGATGAATAGCATACTGTGATTCATGAGCCTTGTCCATAATTCTTTCCCTTAATCCATCAATGCCAGGAATACATAGTCCACCTTAGTACCTTAGCTGCCATCACTACCAATCACAAAGTCAATAACCTTTTGTTAACCCACATTACCCTTGATATTCATCAAATCGATATCTAACACTTGTTTTTCCTTTATCTCAACAACAAGAAATGATTGAGATACCGATGCACAAATATAAAACAATCGATAGACTCCGTGAGTTGAACTGTAAGATTAGCCAAAAGATTAATGTCCTTGACTAATTCCCGCTTATAATAATCTAAAAGGGTCAATCTCCCCATGGAAAATCTATTAAAAGAGTCAGCGACTACATTAACTTTACTTAAATTGTAATGAAGACTTATACAATAGACTTTCAACACCTCAAGATAGCTCCTTTGTTAAAGATTCAACTCCTTCTGAATAAAATATTATTTTAATCTCTTATGATCAGAACAGATGTCAACATAAACCCCATAGATATAAGTTCGCCAAATCTTTAATGCAAAACCCATGGCTAGCAATTCTATGTCATGAGTAGGGTAGTTATTCTCATAAACTTTTAATTGCCAAGAAGCATAGGATACTACCCTACCATGTTGAATCAATATGAAACCAAGGGCAATACGAGAGGCATCACAATAGACCAAAAACCATCATTACACTCGGGCAAGGTCAAAACTAGTGCCAAGGTTAATTTACCATTAAAATTCTCAAAACTACACTCACACGCATCCGACCCCTAGAACATGACCTTTTCATGAGTCAAATTAGTCAATATGTCAACTATAGTCGATAAAATCTCCACAAATCTTATATAGTAACTAGCTATACCCAAGAAACTCTAAATATTAGATGGAGTCATAGGTCTTGGACACTTTTTTAACCGCCACAACTTTCTGAGGATCTACCATAATCCCATCACTGAGATAACATGAACAAGAAAGGTCATATCTTCCAATAAAAACTCTCACATACAAACCTTGGCATACTCTAATACCCTACACTTTTCCTATCTTAAAATTCATTTCTAGAATATTAAGAAATAGCTTACAAAATGAAGACTATTTATTTTGTATTGAATTTTCTAAATTTGAACCTCCCATTGTGTTAGAAATTGAATAAAATTTTCATTGATACCAAATTCTCCTAGTTTCGACACTCAGTGAAGGAGTTAAAGCATTTTTAGTAAGACAATGTGCCACCTAAGCACTTGGCGCGTCGCGGAGGTGAGCAAATTCATAATTGTCAAATTCTAGTGGACCTTCATGATAGCCCCGCAATGCGGATAAGCCCAAATTCCTAATTGTCACATTCCAGTAGACCAACGCGATATTGGGCATCACGGAGAAGGCCAATTTCCCAATTGTCAATATCCAGTAGTCTAACGCGATATTGGCGCATTACGCTAGTTGGAAAAATGGAATTTCAAAGGGGCACCATGATGGTGGCAGGTCATGAAGAATGTCCACTTTCCACTCGACCATTTTCCAGTAAGCCACTACGATAGTGACACATCATGGTGGCCACTTAAATCAAAAAAATATTATGTTTTCAGTTCTGTCCAGAAGTTTAAAAAGGGTATTTTGGTCCACTCCCAAGGCCCCAGTCCATCCAAAACATAATATTAATCATATTCAAAGAACCTTGGGCACATTATTCATCATTCTCTTCAAAATCAAAACCCTAGAGCTCTAAAACCTCTTCTTCAAAAAATCAAAATCCTACATTTATTCTCCAAGAAAGCTTAAGATTGAGGATTCCCAAGGTAAGAGAATCAAGAATCCTTCTCCAAGAACTTAATTAGGAATCAATAATTCAAGTTTCTTCATCTAATCATTAATCAAGGTATGTGGGGTTTATGAACAAGGATCTTCTTTCATCCTTGTGCCCAAAACTAAGTCTTATTTACAAATTCATATTATTTTAAATAAATATTCATGATATTTGAATTATAGTTCATACCCATTATAGCTCTTTGCAAGAATTTGAGATTTCAAGTGTTTTAAAAGATTAATTGCATGTCTATTTTCATATTTTCAAGCCTATTGCAGAAATTTACAGATTTTGAGATGAATTATCATAGTCTTCATTAATAAGAAAGATTATTATGATGTTTTAACATGAGTTTGATGCATGGCTTACTAAGCCCCAAGTTTATATGTTGATAGTTCAAGAAAGATGATGCTTTAACCATCCTATGAGCTGATTATTTCAGATTTACAATAGAGTTTTGATCTTTTGATCCTCAGATAAGTTTTGGAATCCACTTTACAGATTTATTACAGAAAGTAAAATAAATTCATTTATAGACTGATTCAGATAAGCACAAAACTGGTTTCATAAAAAAACCTTATGTAAGATTTAAAGTGGATTTCCAACAAGATGAGCATAGTAAATAAAAAGGAAGTAGCATTTAGCACCGAGTTGGGTATGATTCCAAGGTTTCATACCCTAGAACTACGTGCCACCATAGAATTGAGATTAAGTGCCTATAGGGGTGGAGATGCGATCACATAAGCTGAGGTTATACTTCCTTAGAAGAGCCAAAGTAAGGTTTATTCCTTAGGAGGACTAGACATTGGACTCCATATACCTTACTTAGTTTATGTCGGTTAGAAGAATCTCCCTTGCAGATAAGATTCAGACAAACTATTTTTCCTTGCAGAATAATTTTCCCTAATAGTAATGCTTAACACAAAAGATTTACAAAAAAGCTTTTAGAAAAACTAAGTGCAAAGGCTCACAATGTTTACCCAAATTATGCTTTACAAAAAGATAACAGTTATAGACTTCAACTTTTAATTTTAGATTTCTGAGGTGATCTTTTTCTACATTTAGACAGTATTATTTACAAACAGAATACAAGTATATCTTTCAGAACTAAATTTTATGACTCACTAGATTTATAAAGTATGATTGATTTATTATTCATGATCTTAGTATTTCAGATATTCCAGCTTATGTGAGTCATTTACATTTAGCATGCATTGTTTTATAAATATGATGATGAGATAATGTTTTACTTATGGATTTCACACTCATATACTCAGTACATCCTCAAAGTACTAATCCACATAAATATCTATATTCTATATCATCTCATAATGTAGGTTCAGGTGCTCAGTATCAGTAGCATAACTAGTTTGAATATCTCCATCTACATCCTACAGTTGGTGAATCCTCATAGTTTGGGACTTGTTCAATGAGATTTTACAGCTTACTAGTTTACATGATCTTGTATTCTTTTTTGATAGTTCGAGTTAGCTGGGGGTTTGTCCCATTGACTCTATAGATGTTAGTAGTCGAGGCTTGTCAGACTACTAGTTATGATTCAACATTTCAGTATTGATATTTCATACATTATATTCAGATTATTCTTAGTTATTTCAGATAATTTTTGAATTCAGTATGACTTTTATGTCTATATTACCTTGATTATAAGATTTATATCTAGTCGAAGGTAGACGGGGTTAGCTTAAGGAAACTCATAGTCTTGAGAACCGCATGACATCTTGGGATCAGATTTTGGGGAGTTACAAACTTTCTATTAGAGCCTAAGGTATTTAAGAGTCCTAGGGAGTCAGACAATTAATGTTACATAGATTTTTGATCATGCGTGTGAAGTGCTCCACATTTATGGGCAAGATGCTATGGAATATTCTCAGGAAATAATCTATTTCTTTCATGATCTATCATTCTTACAATGTCTCTATTTGCTTTTAACTCGTACTCTTATGTGATAGTTGAATATGCCTTCTCGTCGAGCTAACACCCGCAGAAATGATAACCAGCCTCCCCAGCCCATAAATACTTTTTATGAGAATGTATACCATGATAATTTTAGGGTTTCCTTTCAGGCATTGGACCAAGCTATTCAGAATCAGGCTGCAGTCCCACTCCAGTAGAATAGGGATTTAGTAGCTACTAGAATTAGAGACTTCATGAGAATGAATCCACCCAAGATATTTAGGTCAAAGGCAGGTGAGGAACCATAACTTAATTTAGATGAGGTAAAGAAGATCACCCAGATTATGTATGTTTCTAGGGAGAAGAGTGTAAAGTTAACGTGCTATAAATTGAAGGATATATCATATGATTGGTTAGGGATGTGGAGGAATGAAAGAGGTGAGAATTTTGTTCCTATGAGTTGGCAAGTATTGAAAGATGATTTTTACATAGGTTCTTCCCACATGAGATGAGAAAAAATAAGATAGAAGAGTTTGTGAATTTGAGGCAGGGCTCCATAATAATAAAAGAGTACAACCTTAAGTTTAATCAGTTGTCAAAGTATACCCCTAATACGATGGTTGATCCTAGGGATAGTATGAGTAAGTTTGATACTAGAGTGTCTATCTTGGTAGTCAAGGAGTATAGGATTGACATACTCATTGGAGACATGGACCTTGCTAGATTGCTGATACATGCTCAGCAGATTTAGGCAGAGAAGTTCAAGTGGAGATATAGAAATAATAAGAGGTCTAAAACAGGACAATTTAGTATGGTCAAAAAAGGTCTCAAGGAGCAACTAATTCACAGTTTCAGAATCGTTCATCTATGCCAACACCATCTTCAGCTAGTGCTCCCGCTCCAAAGATAGACGGAGGAGTGGGGTAAGTTTTCTATGTCCAGATCTCAGAATAGTGTAAGTGGAAGACCTTATTATTTTCTCTATTCTAAGTGTGGTAGGAATCACCTTGGTAGGTGTTTGGCTGGACAAAAGGGTTTTTTTGGTTGTGGTAAGTCTGGTCATGTAATTAAAGAGTGCCTGCATGCTAAGTAGGGAAATAGAGATAATTGTCCCTAGACTCAGACTTCTAGTTCACCAGCTCTTTTAGGTCACCCAGTCCCTCCTAAGGGTGCATCATCCAGTATCGATGGCGGTCAGTACCAAAATTGATTCGATGTTATACCATCCCACCAGGAGTAGGAGGATTCACCAGATGTTATTATTGGTATGCTTCATGTATTTCATTTTGATGTTTATGTATTTTTAGACTATTGGTTGAGTTTCTCTTATGTGATACATTAGTTGCAGTATATTTTAAGATAATTTCTTAAGAGAATTTGTGCCTTTCTTGGTGTCTACCCCAGTAGGTGAGTCAATTATTGCTAAATAGATTTATAGAAAATATCATATCACTGTCCTTCATAAAGTCATGATGGTAAACCTAATAGAGTTAGATATGGTGGACTTTGATATTATTTTTTGTATGGATTGTCTCAATTCTCGTTATGCCTCAATAGATTGTCGCACCCGAGTGGTGAAGTTTCAGTTTCTAGATTAGCCAAGTTTATGACACACTAGATTTAGAAAGTATGATTGATTTATTATTCATGATCTCAGTATTTAAGATATTCCAGCTTATGTGAGTCATTTACATTTAGCATGCATTGTTCTATAAATTATGATGATGAGATGATGTTTTGCTTATGCATTTCACCGCAATATACTGAATACATCCTCAAAGTACTGATCCACATATACGTATATGTGATACAGTGTCTCATAATATAGGTTCAGTTGCTTAGTATCAGCAACGTGATTAGTCCGAGCATCTCCATCTACATCCTACAATTGGTGAGTCCTCATATTTCAGGGGCTTGTTCACTCAAATTTGGTAGCACCAGTTTACATGATTTAGTCTTCTTTTGAGATGATATAAGTTTGTTGGGGGTTTATCCCAGTGACTCTATAGATGTTAGTAGTAGAGGCTTGTAAGGCTACTACTTGTGATTCAGCGTATTCAGTACTGATGTATCATACATTATATTTCGATTATTCTTAGTTATTTCAGATAGTTTCCACATTCAGTATGACATTCATGTCTATATTACCTTGATTATAAGATTTATATCTAGTAGAAGGCAAACAGGGTTAGCTTAAGGCTACTCGTAGTCTTGAGCACCGTGTGACTTCTTGGGATCAGATTTTGGGGCGTTAGTACTTTTGGAACCTTTGAGTGGTTTTCAATCTATCATGAATCACCTTCACCTTCTCTACAGTAGGAGAAGAAGGATACAACTTATATCTAAGGGGTATGACTCAAGTCCCTAGTCGTACCTACCCAAGTGACACCAAAAGATAGAGTTTTTCAATAGTTCTAAGTGTAGGTGTTTCACCATGTCTCTAAGTTTTATGGTGATGGAAGTATGTTGTTCCATAATAGGGTGAACATTCTTCTTCAACAATTGTAATTAAATCGATTAAATATGATGAATTTGCATTGATACTCAAAACTCTATGGTTTGTTTGTCATTATAAAAAAGATGGAAAATTGATGTATCTTGTATTGATGATGAGCAGATAACTACAAGGGACCAGGTCTCTGGATGTTCAAGATAACAGTACAGCTGTCATGCATCTACATAGTTTTGTCCTCTTGTGTAACAAAATATGGAGGTGGTGTTTAAAATATTTCAGACACTTTCTCCAATAATCTTTGAACCCTAATAATCACTCAACTATAAAATAAAAAGATTCTTATTTCTCAAGTGGTGTTTTAAGAATTGAAAATTAAATAATAAAAATTAAGCGAGGCAAAAACTCAATCCAATTACTTAAGTATATCTCAGGTTCTTATTTTTTATATGCATAAAAGAGTGAGTGTTCTTTAGTGAGTCCTAAATTATAATTTAATTACCCATGTTATAAGAGTAATGCTCTTTTACTTATGCTCTAAGAGTTCTTAGATAGAGTTGCCAAAGATTAAAACTGGTTATAGTTAATTGATGTTGAAGGTGTTCTAGCAAAGTTTCTAAGGTAGGCTTGTCATTGAGTTATTACAAGTAGGAGGAACTTATAGTTAGATTCATTGAAGACTATAAGCAGTAGTTTGATTATAATGATGTTTTAAGTGCTTGTGAGGGCAAGCTGTGGGTTTTCCTCCCTTGAGCAAGGGTTTTTCTACATTAAATCTTGTGTTATTTTTATTTCATGTACTATTAAACTATTTTGTATTCCTAGTTGGATTACTGCCTTTTTGTCTGTGATTGATTTTTAGGGACCTAGTCCCTTACATTGTGGTACAGCCTCCAAGGTTTCAACTGTAGTATATATTTCATGAAATCTCGGTATGGTAGGACATGTTTTAAACAACAACAACATACCCAGTGTATTCCCACATAGTTGGATCTAGGGAGGGTAGAGTGTATGCAAACCATACTTCTACCTCAGATGAAGCAGAGAGGCTGTTTCCTATAGACCCCCATCTTAGAACCGATAATAGTATAACAAACACAAAAGATACGTCCTAAATAAACTAACACTGCTAGCAACAATATAATTCTACCACCATAAGATAAAAATATGAGTTGTTTAACCTAAATCAGAGACATCACACAACATCACAAATAAAAAAATACAGACACATAAGAACGCTCCCTTAGTATTACCGATGCACTTCTACCCCCTAACACTCTTCCTTAATCTGCATCCTCCATACCTTTCCATCAAGGGTCATGTCCTCAATAATTTGTAACTAATCTATATCATGCCTAATTACCTCCCTCCAATATTTCTTTGGTCTACCACTACCCCACCTAAAACCATACATAGCTAAAGTCTTATCCCTCCACACTAGAGCATCTAAGCCCCTCCTTATCATGTACCTGAACTAACATAACCTCACTTCTCGCATCTTATCCTCCACTGATACAACTCCCATGTCCTCCTAGATAATCTCATTCCTTACCCTTTCTTTCCTAGTATGTCGACACATCCATCATGATATTTACATCTCTGCCACTTTTAACTTTCGGATGTGGGAGTTCTTAACTGGCCAATATTCCAGTCCATACAACATAGAAGGCCGGAATGCCACTCTGTACAACTTACCTTTAAGATTTGGTTCCACCTTCTTATCACATAAGACTTCTAAACTGAGCCTCTATTTCAACCACCCTACCCCAATAGGATGTTTGACATCCTCATCAATCTCGTCATTGCCCTTAACCATAGACTTCAGATACTTTAAACTCTCCCTCTTCTGATTAACCTATGAGTCTAACTTTACCACCACTCTATCCTCCTATTACATCTCATTAAAGTTACACTACAGGTACTCCATCTTGGTTTTGTTCAACTTAAATCCTTTAGACTTAAGCATCTGTCTCCCTACTACTTTCTAAAAAAGGTTTTGTTCCCATTTTTCACTTTAAAAATAAGACCTTTTATAAAGGTAATATTTTTAGTTTACATAATCATCTATGATGTTTTGGAACTAATGATGATGCTATAAAAGTCATACCATGATTGATTTTGGTCCATGGTTTAAACACTCTTTTGCCACTACTACTTTGATCGAGAAAGATTCTGACCCTTTCTATACTTTTATATTATTTTTTCCCTAAAGATGATCTCAGGTAATGAATTTGCAGCCTTACACTCTTTTATTCATGGTTCAAGTCAACGGAAACATATATATATCTTTTTGTGTAACACACCAGATTTTTTCCTCTAAAAATTTCTTGAGTTTTGAACGTACTTCCCCAAATATGACTCACCTAATCAGTCGTATGGTCTCCATACGAGTCGCATGGATTGATTCATAGGGTTATAAGTAATGTTTCCAATATTTCCATCTTGATCATAACCGAGACATCATAAGTCGTGAGGAGTGGTCATGAGTCATAGGGTGTGACTCGTGACAAAAATAGTGTAGGTGCCCAAGTCACTATTGTGGTTATGACTAGGACCCTACAAGTAGTAATATTTATGTATGAGTTATAGGGTATGAATTATAGGTTAAAAGTGAGGAGATCCCATGTCTTTTCCCAAACTGTGATGACTGATAACTAGACGTCACGAGTCTTGGTGTGACTCATAGACACTTGCGATTGATTTTCCTATGTTTTAATTTGGGTCACTTTGGTCATTTCCCTCTTTCCCCAATTATTACCCATGACTCAAAAAACTATAGGGTCTTAGTATCACTCCAAAAGGAAATCAAAATACACTTCTCTTCTCTCAAATTCCTCAAAGTAAAAACAAGGCTAGGGTTTTTCAAGGTTGATCATCAAGGGCTCAGAGGTTGATTTCTCTCCATAATTCCTAATACATTCAAGCATGTAGCTCTTCCCTTAAACTTGTTTTACTTAAAACATGTTTTTAAATGGTTAATCATGTGAAAATAGATTTTTATTCTAGTTGAAATTTTTAAATAGTTGTTACTTCAATTAAATACCCATGGTTTAATGCAAGTGTTCATGCTTTAATTATGTATTTTGAAACTCATTTGGGAGATTGGGATGGGGGTAGAGGTATTCCCCCAAACTGATGATTTTGGTTTGGGATTTGGTTTTGGAAATTTTGTTTTCTCAATCCACATGCATTATTGGCTTCGAAATATGGATAATCACATGATTTGGATGACTTCTATAAACTAGTGCATTGTATAAATGTTTAAATGAAAAAAATGGTTTTGAAAGGCCTTGTTGGCCTTGTGATAAATTAATTGTAAACTACGTGGGTCAAGGCATTCCCCTAAGTTTTTCAAAAACTAAGAGGGTCGAGGCATTTCCCTAAATTTGACTTAATAATAACGGGGGTCGGGGCTTTCCCCCACGGTGATGAATAATTGGAATTGATATGGAATATTTATAAGCTTGCAAACATAATAGTGTGACGATACCTGTGGTTGATGCCTTAACAAATAATTCCTAAGTTAAATGGATGGGTTAAGTGAAACTTATTTTAATTCGGCTAAAAGGGGGTTATGTAGCTCACTGTAAAGGTATAAGTCTTAGGGAGGATGAACACTAAACACCACATTTGCTGCCATGGGGGTCTTAATGATGGCGTGCTTAGTTTATACTTTATTATAAATATGTATCCTCGATTAATGTAGGGTTAGGGTATTCACTGGTATTATTTGGACATCTCTAGTATATGCAGTTAAAACACACTAGGCCTTTTCAGCAGGGGAAATGAACTCGTATAGCTCGTGGGTGCCTTTAGAATAGTTGAGCTTCATAGTATAGGCTAATGTTTTATTCTTATGCTAAACCTTGTTCTTTCCTGGCATGTTATATATATTTATATGACTGTGTGTACTGTCTTTAAATGGTTTTTTCTTGACTTGATCATGGCATTACTTTATACCTTCCTTGAGTTACATTCTAGTGCACACCCCGCTAACCATACTCAAATGTTGTATCCCCATAAAATACAGGGTATGAGAAAACTTCTACTTTCCCTTATGTCGATAAATGATTTTTGGATTGTCCGAGGTTTATCTTTGAATTGTTGATCATTCATTCTATGGAAGACCCTTATTTCATGGTCTTGTTTCATTTATGTTTCAGACTATTCCTTTTTGGACAAATTTTTTCTATGGTTGGGGGTATATCCTGACATAGGTTATTCCTAGTTATTAAAGGATTTGTGGATTACTATGGATTAGGATGGTTTTTTAAATTCTTAGATTCCTTTTTGAGTTAGTTGATTTATCTATCTTGGTATATGTTCAAAATTTATCCGCTACTAGTTGTATCGTGTTCTACTAAACAAAGCAAAGGGGGTGGTCTATATTCCTTAGTGCACTTGAGATACCCATCATGGTAGGCCCTAAGTTGGGTCATGACAAGATTGGTATCAGATCTAGGTTCATGGTAATTAGGTGTCCATAATATCGTGTCAAGTAGAGTCTCTTTTATGGGTATGTAGTATGCAATACTTATAAGGAAGAGGCTACGAGGAATTTAGGAATATTTCCCTTTTTTGTGATCGATTTATTGGCTATATTTTCTAATGTATTGAAATCTCCTCTAATTCTATTTATTCGTATTTAAGATCATACCTCACCGAAAGTATGATGCTTGTGGAAACTCCTCTATCCCATCTAAGGACAATTTTTATAGACCACGTTCTACTTATGGAGTACATACCCAATCTAGGATCACTGCTCCTAACTACAAATATGGAGTTCCACCGGTCCCTACCTGTACTCCTTGATCTTTTTGAGCTGATGAATTTCATGACCCACTGCCCCAAGGAGATATTTTTAATGCCAAATTTTGTTGATTTATTCATCTATAGACTCTGTTTATGAATTCTCTGTCTCATCTGCCTGGCCGTGTAGGTTATACTCCACCTTCTGAGGTCACTAGAGTTTTCCAGTTTATAAGAATGAATCCTTCGACCTTCATAGGCTCAAGGGTTTATTGACAAAATAGAGAAGTTATTAGTGTGATAAATGTTACTGATGTTGAGGGTGTAGAGTTTGCCGCATATCAATTTAAGGATATGGCATGTTTGTGGTATGAGGAGTTGGAGAAGTCGAGGGGTAATGATGCTGAGTAGATTATATATGAGTAATTTTGTAGTGTCTTTATTGATCATTTCCTTTATCAGCAATTGAGAGAGGCTAAATTTGATGAGTTTGTGAACTTAAAGTAGGGAAAGATAACTATGAAGGAGTATGGTTGGAAGTTCCATCAGTTGTGTCGTTACGCTCTACTGTTGATATTTAGTATAACAGATATAATAAGGAAGTTTTCTTTGGGTTTGACTCGGGACTCAGTTTTGTAATGTAAGGTTTCTTTGCTTAACAAATATGGACATCTCTAGGTTGGTGGTCTATATGTAGGAAATTGAAGATGAAAAAAAGAAACAAGCAGAAATAAGAGAAAGGTAAAGAAAAAAGCATAGATATTTAGAGTAGAGTGAAGGTCAGCAGACCACTGATAGAGATAATAGGTAGTGGGGAAAGAAAAGGAATTGGGGAAACTCAAGATTGTATTTTATGATTAGTTATCCATATCCTAAGTCATCTAGTGATTGACACTTTAAGATGAATTGTGGGTTTAAATCCCAAGGTGCCAAGTCTCAGGGTCGTGGAGCTTAGTCGGCTCCATCATATCATTCATTTAGATTTTATGGACAGATTCACCATGATTATTGTTATGAAGAGAGGAATCATTCTTTCAAATATGGCCAGCCTGGTCATATTCATAGGAACTATCTTTTAGAAACTATTTCTACTAGAGCTAATAAGGTTCAGATTTCTACTTCTTTAGCACTTGTGCCAAAGATTGCCTCTTCTGGTACCAGCACTATTCAAAACCATCTTTATGCTCTTTTAACCTGTTAAGAATCTAAGGCATCTCCTAATATTTTCACTGGTACCTTACAACCTTTCTCTTGTAATATGTACTATTTACTAGATTTGGGTCTAGCATTTCTTATGTGACCCCTTATATGGCTATTTATTTTGGTTTTTGTCCCAAGATTATTTTGGATCTCTTCATATGTCTACCACAGTGGGTGATTCTATTGTGGTAGGAAAGGTCTATAGGGGTTTTGTGGAATCTATCAATGGTAGGGAAACCTTGGTAGATCTAATAGTGTTGGCTATGATAGACTTTGATTTCGTCTTAGGGATGGATTGGCCTCACTTATGCTACACTTTTTTTTATTGTAGAACTCAAAGGGTTAGGTTCCAATTCCCTAAGGAACCGGTAACGGAATGGGAGGGAAGTTCCCTGGTGCCTAAGTGAAGATTTATTTCTTATCTTAGAGTCTGTAAGTTGATTTCCAAGGGGTGTATTTAACATCTGGTTTGGGTTAAGGGTTCTTATTCCTAGGTTCCCTCTTTAAAATTGGTCCCTGTAGTTAACGAATAACCTAAAGTGTTTTCCAATGAACTTCCTAGTATTTCTCCCAATAGGGAAATAGATTTTGGGATTGATCTTTTATCTGATACCCATCTTATATTTATTACTCCCTGTATAATAGCCCTAGCTGAGTTGAAAAAACTTAAGGATAAGTTAAAGAATCTTCTTGATAAGGGTTTCATCTATCCTAGAGTGTTCCTATGGGGTACTGTCATGCTTGTCATACGTAAGAAGGATGGTTCCCTTCGGATGCGTATAGATTATCGACAACTGAATAAAGTGATAGTGAAGAATAAGTACCTTATTTCGAGGATAAATTATCTCATTGACTAGCTTTAAGGTGTTAGATGTTTTTCTAATCTTTATCTTTTGTCGACTTATCATCAAATAAAGATTAGGGAGGTGAATATCCATAAAACATCCTTCCAAACCGTATATCGTCATTATGAGTTTTTGATGATATCATTCGAGTTGAATAATGTTGCGACTTCATTTATGGATCTCATGAATGAGTATTCAAAATATTTTTAGATTTGTTCATCATCAAGCTTATTGGTGATACCTTGGTATATTCTAAGAGAGAATAGGATCATACAAAAAACTTTTGAGTAGTGTTGCAGACTCATAAGGATAAATAATTGTATGCTAAGTTTTCAAAGTGTGATTTTTGATTGAATAATGTGACCTATCTAGTTCTTGTTATTTCTAGTGAGGGGATCTTGGTTGATCCATAAAAAATTGAAGAAGTTAGAAGGGGCCTAAACCCATGACTCCAATTAACATTTAGAGTTTCTTAGGTTTAGTCGGGTATTACAGGAGGTTTATGGAGAGCTTCCCTTTTATTGCTTCTCCGTTGACTAAGTTGACTGAGAAAAGGTAAAGTTTCTATTATCCGATTCTTATGAGGGTATTTTTGAGAAGCTAAAAGATAAATTGACTTCAACTTTGATTTTGACCCTACTTGAGGGTATCTAAAGTTTTGTGGTTTGTTATGATATGTCATGTGTAGAATTTGGCTGTGTCTTGATACACCATGGTAAGGTTGTGGATTATGTTTTGAGGCAGCTAATAATCCATGAACGGAATTATCTAACTCAAGATCTAGAATTGGCAGCCGTGATATTTGCATTAAAGATTTGGCATCACTACTTATATGGAGTGCATATTGATATCTATTCAAACCATAAAAGTTGTCAGTATGTGTTCATCTAGAAGGAGTTTAATCTTAGAAAAATAAGATGGATTGAGTTGCTTAAGGATAATGACATGAGTCTTCACTACCATCTAGGTATAGCTAATGTGGTTGTTGATGATCTTAGTAAGTTATCCATTCATAGGTTGTCTCACGTGAATGACGAGAAGCGAGGATTGGTGAAGTATATTCACCATTTGGATAATTTTGAAGTTTGTCTGTTGTACTTCAAGGATGGAAGTGCGATTGTTGCAGTAGTGGTGAAGTTATCTCTTAGAGCCAAGGTGAAGTAGCAGTAGGTTTTGGAACCTATTTTGATGGAGATTCACAATGATTTGGGTCAGTAGAAGGTCATGGCCTTTGAGATTAGTGGAGATAGTATCTTTAGGTACCAAGGTAGTGTGTTTTTAATATTAATGGGTTCTAATAAAGGATTTTGATCGAGGATCTTGATTCAATGTATAAAGTTCATCCTGACTCGATGAAGATGCATCATAACTTAAAGGAAATATATTGGTGGAATAATATGAAAAAGGATGTGGCTAAATTCATGGATAAGTGAATTGTATGTTAGAAAGTGAAGGTTGAGAACTTAAGGCCTGGCGGCATACCTTAATAGACTGAGTTGACCATGTGGAAGTGAGAGGTGATCACCATAGACTTTATTAATAGTCTTCTACAGTCTTGGAATCAATATGATTTAATTTTGGTCATCTTGGATAGGATGACTAAGTCTTCTGACTTTTTGTATGTGAGGACTTCTTACACTGGAGAGGATTATGCGAAATTATTTATTCAGAAGAACGGCAAATTGAATAGAGCTCCAATTTCCATTATTTTGCATTGAGGTAGTTGATAATGTTCTCTCTTTTAGAATTTGTTTTAGCATGGATTGGGCATATGGCTAAACCTTAGCACCACATTCTACCCTCAGATGGATGGACAAGAAAAATGTACCATCGAAAGCATGGAGGATATGCTAAGGGCCTATCTGATAGATTTTCATTATAATTGGGTTGATCATTTGCCTCTCATCTAGTTTTCTTTAAATAAAGGTTATCAATTGAATATCTAAATAGCTCTATTTAAGGATTTTAATGGTAGGATATATAGATATCCTATTGGGTGGCATGAGGTTGGTGAGACTTGATTATTAGATCAAAACTTGGTTCACCAAGCCATGGAGAAGGTTAAGGTGATTCGGGATAGACTTAAGACTTCTTATAGTCGCCAAAGTTCCTATGTGGATGTGAGGCGAAGAGAGTTGGAGTTTGAGGTTGGGGATTGTGTGTTCTTGAAGGTATCTCTTATGAAAGGAGTGATGGGATTTGGAAGAAGTGGAAACTTACTCCCTATTGTGTTGGCCCATCCTTGATTTTTTAGAGAGTATGGAAGGTTGATTATGAGATAGAATTTCCCACTAGTATGGGTTCAATTCCCCTAGTTTTCTATGTATTAATGTTGAAGAAGTCTGTGGGTGATGCTTCTTTAGTGGTGCCTATTGAGGATATTGGTATTTTTGATTCCTCATCTTATGAGGAATTCCTAATTGAGATTTTTGATAGATAATTTCGTAGGTTGAGGACCAAGGAAATGGCTTTGATAAAAGTCCTTTGGAGGAACCATAAGATAGAAGAGGCTAGTTGGGAGGCTAAAGAAGACATGATGTCTAATTATCTATTCTTGTTCCCCCAGCTGGATAAATGTGCTAAAGGTATGTCTTTACTTACTCTCTTTGTATTTTGAATTCTGTTTTACAATCAATCTAATGGGTGTCTTTACTCCTCATTCGGGTACGAATAATCCTAGGGGGTAATGTAACACCATAGATTTTTACCTCTAAAAATTTATTAAGTTCTGATCTTACTACCTAGGCTATGACTCACCTAAAGAGTCGTAAGCTCTCCTTAGGAGTTGTAGGGCTCAAGTCAAAGGGTGAACAGAGAACTTATGAGTCATGAGGAACTGGTATGAGTCATAGGGTGTGACACATAAAAAAACCATTTTAGATGCCTAAGTCATTGTTGTGGTTACGACTAGGACCCTACGAGTTGTAACATCCGTGTATGATTCATAGGTTCATTTTTAATTCATGTGTTCATGCTTTAATTATGTATTTTGAAACCCATTGCGGTGTATGGGAATGGTGAATAGGATGGGGGTTAAGGCATTCCCCCAAATTGATGATTTTGGTTTGGAAATTGTGTTCCCTTAACTCACTTGCATGCTTGGCTTTGAAATATGGATAATCACATGATTTTTCTTTTTTCTCTAAACTATTGCATTCATAAATGGTTAACTGGATAAAAAATGGTTTTTGAATGCCTTTTTGGCAATGTGTTGAATTAATTATCAACTATGGGGGTCGAGTATTTCCCCCACATTGATTTTTATAAACTATGGGGGTAGAGGCATTCCCCTAAATTTGACTTGATAAATCATGAGGGTCGAGGCATTCCCCCAAGGTAATGAATAATTGGAATTGGTATGACATAATTATAAGTTTGCAAGAATAATGGTATGATGATACCGGTGGTTGATGCCTTAACTGATAATTTCTTTCTTATATAGATAGGTTATGTGAAACTTGTTTTAATTAAGCTTAAACGAGGTTGTGTATCTCATCGTGAAGGTATAAGTCCCAGAAATGACGAACATTGGAAACCACATTTTTTGGCATTGGAATCTTGATGACCATGTTCATAGTTCAAACTATATTATACATATCTATCCTGTAGTGATGTCGGGTCAGCAAATTCATTAGTCTTTCTTGGATAAATTTTGTACTTGCGGCTAATCTGCACTTGGGCCCTTTCAGCTGAGGGAGCTTAACCTATATTGCCCGTGGGTACCATTAGGACAGTTGAACTACATAGTCTAGGCTAAAATTTCACACTCATGGTAAACCTTGTTCCTCATACATCATATTATATATATATATATATATATATTATAAATGTATGCTAAACCTTGTTCCTCTCTCGTTATGCCTTGTTCCCCATCCAATCATATTATGTATATATATATATGTATGTATATGTATATGTATTTGAATATTATTGATGGAATTAGTTTTAAATAGTTTTGGACTAATTTGATTATTGTATTACTTTATCTCTTCCCTGGTTTACATTATAGCGCTTACTTTGCTAATCATCTCAGATGCTGTATAGCCACACGATGCATAGTGCAGAGATATTTCTGCTTTTTCGGTGCAGTGATAGTTGATTTTGGGATTATCTGAGAGTCATCTTTGAAGTGGTGAGCTTTCATTAACCATAAGACCCTCATTTTATGGTTTTTTCTCATTCATATTTAATACTATCCCTTTTTGGACTCATTTTGGCTATTGTCGGGGGAATGTCCCGACTTAGGTTGTTATTGGTTATTAGAGGCTTTGTGTCTTACTATGGATAGAGATGGCTGTTGAAATTCTTAGAATCCTTTCATTGTTAGTTGATTTATCTATCTTATTATATGTTTGGAATTCATATATAGCTAGTTGTATTGTCTTCTATTTGACTAAGCAAAGGGGGTGGTCTCCAGTCCTCGACGAACTTGAGATATTTGTCATAGAGAAGCCCTAGTTTGAGTCGTGATAGTTTGGTATTAAATGAATTAGATTGTTGATGATGATGATGACTGGAAATCGTACACCAGGACAAGGTATGTATATATATATATATTCTCTAATCCCCTAGGGACCCTTCATCCATGAACCGTCGTACTAGAGAGGAAAATTATGTAATGACCTAATTTTTGGTCATATATGTGAATTATTCATTTCTATATATTTTGATCATTTCACCCCTACTTCTGGTTAGATTATGGTATTTTTGGGGTCTAGGTATGAATGACACATTTCCTAATGAATTCCAGTGTGATTTGTGCGAGTTTGAGGTTTTTGGTGGTTATAATGGCTTATTAGATTACTTTAGTAAAAAAATATTGATTTATGCATTGGATGGCAAAATGGACTGCTCAACTCGATTAGGAATGTCAATTTTAGGTTGGAAATAGGGTCGGTGTAATATTATGACTTTTATTTCTCATTTCAAAACTTGGTTTGGAAAGTTGAGAAATTGGATTATGAGTGTCAACTTTGTGAAAAAAACATTTTTTTCTAATATTGGCAATCAGTTATGAGTGTGAAAATTATAGGGTAGCATAATTTTTTTAAAGTTTTGTGGTTTTGGATGATTCTCGAGGGGTCCATGGAGTCTTGGAATTCTCCAAGTCTCCAGTTGGTGTACCACTTAACCAATACTTGGGTTTCTTAAACAACTTGGCTCGAAATAACAAGTATCACTTCAATGACACCAGGCTCACCTATGAGATTGTCGCTTAAGTGATAGCCTTGTCACTTATAGGAAAAGAAAGGCATCGCATAAGCGATTCCTGGTTTCTTAAGTCATGGCCGCTTAAATGACCCAAAATTTGTTTCACCATTCAGAAGACTTGGAGTTTAGAGTTTAGAGTTTCTGGTAAATTTCTTCTTTTTCTAAGCTTGGGTAAGCTCCAAACTTCTATTTTAATTACTTTTCTTCGATCCTTATCATTTAAATACTTTTAAAATTTGGATTCAAAGTAGAATTTGTAGATTTTGGCTCGGAAGGCCTAAATTAGTGTTTTCTTGATTTATACCCCGATTTCAATTCATTTTAACTTGATTTTTCTTGCATAAGTTACCTTAATTATGGAAGATATATTTTGGACACAAATTTTAGTTTTACACTTTTAAAAACACATTTTTAGGGGACCATTTTGACCACGACCTGAAAATAGATAATATAGGTATCGTCGAGTTCCTTTTAATATAATGATTCAATATTTTTGTGCTTTAATAGATTTTAGGTCCGTTAGTTAGGAGAAAGCTTTGTGGCAGAGGCTTTTTTGATTGGTTTGTGGTATTCAAGATAGGTTATGGCTTAATTTTCTTTATACTGGTCTGGGTAGTTAATATTAGTAGAAAATTATGTTATGGGTTTGTGAATCAATCATGGAAATGCCTGTTAATATTGTGTTGTGCCCGTGTAGGTGCCTATGTATTTATTATTTTGTTTTATTAAGACATTATAAGAAATGTGTGACCGTGTAGGGTCTTGTATGATATTGATGACCTTATGTATGTATACTTGTCGGTATCTTTCTAGTAAAAAGAAAAAGTGGAATTTATATGTTATCAATAACATATTGTTGTTTAGTTTGCTCTTTTGTCATATAATTACATTAGATTTCTAGCATATAAAGTGGATTTTGGCTCATATGTCTAGTATATTGGTTGGCTTTGGAAATTCTCATTCTGGTTTGTTTTGAGCATTGCACCCTCATATTATATGCACTAGTGAAATATTGGTACCACTATGGGAACATGCGATATACTGGCTTATGACATCTTTATAGACCCTCTGCCAAGGGATGTGCCAGAGAGGAGACATTAATATTTGTATTAGATATTAGATTGCATATGGGTTGTGAACCACCTCTTTGATACTACCTTGAAGCACAACTCGGTAGGTGTATTTAGAGGTTGTGTGACAACCTTAAGCATCGTCATCCCATCATCATTATCAATGTCATTGCATTTTATATACTATGCTAATTCTATGTTGTATTATTTTACTTGATGTGATATTTGCCCAGTGGCACTTCTTTTGTATTACATCTATTTGGTGTATGTGTGTATTTTTGCTTTTTTCTCATATGTTTGTATATTATACGTGTATGTTGTAGAATTTTTTGTGGAGATGGTGTGGGCTACCATTCGGGACACTATCTGACTACAGGTGATGAGCCTATATTTTGTGTTTTATATATTTTATTTTCAACTTTGCTCTGTCGGCCTATGATACCTATTGAGTTAAAGTGGATCATACTCACCCATACTGCGTCCTTTAGCTATAGATCCAGGTATGAGTGTGTCGCACGGTAGCTGATTCAGGCGATATCTAGATTGTACTGAGGTAGCTATAAATCTATGCTTTTGGAGTTGACCAACTACATCTTCTTATCTAGTTCATATCTTACTTAATCAGAGACAATTTTGATCCTTTTGGACTATTGTTGTATCATTTTGATAATTGAGATATAATTAGTAGTTCTTACATTGTGACACCAGGATTTGGGATATTATATGGTATCTTTAGTTATGTACTTCTTCTTTTACTATATATATGTTGTTCGACTCTATTATAGGAGTCCTTCCTTGTGTTTCAGTATTGATTTCTCTTTCATATCAGTTTCAGTGATATGCTTACTTATCAAGGTTTATCGCGACAAGTGTTATCACAACCCTTGATTTTTTCATCATGACAAATCGATATCAGAGCTGCCAAGATTCATTGGTCTCATCAGTGTAAAAATAGGGTGTCTAGTAGAGCCTCATGGATCGATATGTAGACGTTTGTATCTATTTTTCAAAGGCTATAAGATATCAATAGAAAACATTACTTATTTTATTTTGTATCATGTGGATCTTCTATATATTTTATTTTAAATTGTATTTCACTCTTTTTGTGCAAATGGTTAGGACTAGATCCTATAAGGCTAGAGATAAAGAGCTATCTTTTGAGTAGATGACTCAGTCAAGAGGGTTTGTTGTAGGCCAAGGTTATGATTAAGCTAGTAGACGAGTATCTGGATTATACCGTCCAAAGGAAGTACTAGGCGACTCTTTCCTCATCTTCAGGTTGTGAATGCTGGAGATATGAGGCCTACTCTGGTCATACAAAATTCTTTTACCCTAATAATGGAGGGGTCACTAGTTTTCTTGCAGACTAGTTTAGGGGTTGTTTCTTTGAGTTCACCTGGTGTTCTCTAGCTCTGAGTATTATCCCTCCGTTTGTGCTAGAGTCTTTCTATGGCATTCCTCTAGTTTTGAGTGTGGATCCTCCTGTAGTACTGACATCTTCTTATAGTTCTCCATAGACTTCGAGTGTTGTTACACTTTTGGTGCCAGTGTCTGAATATGGTATTTTGAGACCATGAGTTCATACTTGTTTTATGTTAATTCCTCAGGTGGAATCTTAACCAACAAAATTTACCATGCTTCTATTAATATCAATTTTGTCATGTTTTTTGTTGATCAAAAAAGGTTTGAGAGATTCACTCTTTTGGGTCCTCCCAGGTTATCTGGATTGCACCATCCAAAGTAAGAACTAGGGGTCTCTCCCCTTATGCTCAAGTTGAGAATGCTGGATATATGGGGCTTAGTCTGGTCCCATAGAATTCTTTTACATTAATCCTTGAGGAGTCACTGGTTTGCTTACAGACTAGTTTAGAGTTTTTTCCTTTGAGTTCACCTGGGATTCTCTAGCTCTAAGTATTATTCTTGCATTTATGGTAGTCTTTCTATGGAATTCTTCTTGTTTTGAGTGTGGCTCCTCCAGTAGTACCGACATCTTCTTATAGTGCTCCATAGATGATAACACTCAAACTACAGCTCTCGTAAGAGTGTAAGCGGTCGTTGTCAAATATAGAACCCAACTGGGTTGGGAGTCGAATCCCACAGGGAATACTTGGTCACTAAGTATGCAACGATTAGTAGACTGTTGATCGAAAATTCTACGAAAAAAGGGGGGATTTAATTGTAGCGTGAATTAAGAGTATCAAAGTAACAAAGAAAAATGGAATGTTTAGTAGGTTTTAATCAATGAGAATTGTAAGTTAGGGTTATGTCCACCTTATGAGTTCTACGTATCTATTGGCTATGAGTTATGCGGAATTCAGACATGCATGCGCTTATAGAGATTCGTATTCTATGGTAAATCCTAGCGTCTTTCGACCATCAAGGATTATATCACTTTAACTCTTTCGAGCTTAAAGCGTATTCTAATGGTACGAATTCTCAAAGAGGTTAATCCAGTTACGGCACTAACTTTTAAGCAGGGTTTAGTAGACCTATTTCCTTGTCATTCTCTCTTTTCCAGACATGTAACTTTTCTTTCGAACAAGTTAATGCTATACTGGCGTATTCTAAATGTTTGCAACCACAAGAATTCAATTAAGATGAAGAGAGTAATGATATAATCAGCATACGTATCAAGAATTCACAAACTCATAGCAACCGATAGTATCTCATAAGGCTTCCATAACCCTAACAGAGTAGTTTAGCTACTCATGAGCGCAACGGAAATAACAATAGATATAATCATCTTACCACCACTTAGGATAGTCTTGGCGATGGAAGTGATAAACGTCAACTAGGGTTGGACGTTTTTTCTCCTTCCGTTCTTCTCAAGAGAGTCGTGTTTCTCTGTTAAAACTTACAGAATATTTTAACGTGAAGTAGTAGCAAAAGTCGAATGGAAAATACTTGAATTAATGAGTGAATCGAATTGTAAGAGTTGAATGAATTATTCGAATGGAGAAAGATAATAATAAAAACTTCAGCAACATAGGGTATTTATAACACCCATATCCTATTCCTACTAGGCTACTGCGTACTTATCCTAATGCTACTAGGTTACTGCATCCTTATCCTAATCTTACTAAGTTACTGCTGATCTCCAAAGTCTTTAGAAATATTGTTTTTGCCCGGGACAAGTTATACATGCATCACTTTCAGTCCATAGGCATCCAAACGCTGCTTTCCTTCTTTCGTGAAGCTTCCTTGGGCGTCAAGTTATCCATAAAGTTCTGCAATCTTCATCGTTTATACCTGAAAACTTTCTAATCATGTTTGTTAGCTCACTTACAGGAAAAAAGACTAAAAGTGCATGAATTATATATTTTGTTCTCAAAACATAGATAAAATATGGGTAAATTAAGGTGCTTTAGGCGTGTAAATACGCCTATCATCAACACCCCACAATTAAAGCTTTGTTCGTCCTCGAACAATATATCATGTCCATATAAACATCTACTTAGGGTTTCACAGTAACAACACAAAATATTCATCAAGACAGGCACAACAGTTATTAACAAAGAGTAGTTTTCTAATCACTTCTAGAAACAATCCAACCTCTAATATAGACTCGTGATGATGGTTAATTCGTATCCACAAGTTAAGCCACAAAGAATCATACAAGAATACCCAAAACTCATCAACCATGTGTGTCTCACATAAGATATTACCCATAATCACTCTCAAATATTGCATTTTTCAGAACATGGGTATAAGATTATCCTTGCTCTCACTCTCACAAAGAATTCATATGTTGCAACTGATGACCATAGGCTTTCCCTTAGTGTAATGCTCTACTAATAACAGAATGCTAAGCTTAGGATCAAATAGGTCTTTACAGGTTGTAATGTAGGCTAAGGGACGGGTAGGACTATTTTGTCCAGAAATAGTGACTAAGTTCCCTAAGCGCTTTAATACATCACATTATGCCATTTACACTTTCTTTCAAACAACCTTTCTACTTTCTTTTAATCTACCACCCCTTCTCACCTCTTTTGTTTTTCAATTTTAAACATAACTAACTTTTTAGTTTTTTTTTCATTTTTTTTCATAACACACCTCTATGATAGAAATTCTTTTTCATAACAAATTCAAGCACCAATACATTATAAGGCATCACACTCATCCAATTTCCTTTTATTTTGTCACATGACTTTACAATTTAAAGCGCTTAGGAATTTGGATCAAATTATGGTCTTGAAAAAAAATGGATTTGGCTACATATGAGGCTGTCAAAGAAAATAGGCTAAAGGCTCAAAGGGGTTGACTAGGATAATGTCCACGGGTAGGTAAAACGAAGGTAAACAATCACAGGTTGCCAAGGAAATGCCTGAATCATCTCCTAAACTCACATTCTTTATTTCGCTTCACACACACACCAGGCAAGTTCTAGCATCAGCCACAAACACAGAATATACTATAACCTCACACACACAAGGCACATGGTCAACTTTATTGGGAGTATTATAAACTCTTGACCCTAGCAGATGAATGAATTAAACCACACAATTATCACACAGTGAGTCACACTTAGAGCCTAAATGTCTCAATAGTAATGATTCTAGCACAAACTCTTGTCATAACACCATGCCGCCTATCAGAACGATTTCATGCATCAAAATCTAAAAAAATCTACGACTAATTAAAACAAACAAAAAAATTATGACAATAAATGTAGGCAAAGAAGTACAACATACGAATACCAGCACCCCACACTTAGACGGGACACACTGCCCTCAGTGAAAAATAAATACGGAAAACCTGATTAGTCAGACTCCTCTTCTATGTCTGGGGTCATACCCCCTATGTCGGAATCATCATCAGAGTCGTCATCCTCAGAGTTTCCTCAAATTGTACCCCACTTGATCCAAAAGTGCGTTGAGGTATTTGTAGCGAGGAGGATTCATCTTGCTCTTTTTTTCCGCTTTCCTAACCTTTCTGTGAGGTGGATACTTTTTGTTTTTCTTGTCGTCCTTTTGAGGCCATTCTACCTGAGATCCTAATAGAGTCATGTTAGCTTCATCTCAGAAGATTCAATTGATAAACAAACAGTAATGGCACCAGCCCACACTTAAGTTGTTGGCACAGACTAATTAAGTGAGTGATGTCGACTACTCAGACTTCATCGTCATACATTTGGGCGATATGTTCCAACAATATGTTCAGCACAGTCATACTTTCATGTCGTCTTAACTATCCTTTCCAACTCTATTTCATGTAATCTTGATCATACTCTCATGTTTGGATTAATGCACTTTTTTGAACAAGACTACTGCATAGAGATCGTATCAAGTTATGGTATAGAAATAATCACAGCATCTCATGTTTGTATCAATCATGATCTTTATCTCGATGAACGAGTCATTCAAACATTCAAGCATTCAATTTTGAAGATTATGCGCTTAACTTCACCATGTCGACTCCGCAAAAGTATGACAGTGTATAACAATCAAATACAAGTCGGAACCAAATCAAGAGCATCATTACGTATTCTTTCACTCACTTAATTGTATCCCAACAAATCAACCATATTCAAATCACCAATACTACTTCAAGATTTAACAATTTATTATAGGCATAGTAGTGTAGTACTTACGGAATATAAAAGAAGAACAAAGATGTACTTACTAGGTTGATGGCCTAGGAAGATGTTCTTGCAAAGTAAAAGAGCAAAAGGAAAATTTTTGAGAGATTTTGGAGAGGTAGGAGGCACCTAGGTTGAGGTTGCAATGTACTTTTGTTCTAACACTAAGGTTCTATTTATAGGACAAGCTTGGGTCGGGTTTTGACCGATTTGGAATCGGATTTGGAGATCAAAAGTGACCATAGGCGGCGCCTAATGCTTTGCCTATTCTTGGCATAGGCGGCGCCTATGCTATGGCATAGTTAAGCATAGGCGGCGCCTATGCTATGGCATTGTTAAGCATAGGCGGAGCCTATGCTATGGCATACTAGATTCAGAGACAAAATGCCTTTGCATAGGCGGCGCCTATGCTATGGCATTGTTGAGCATAGGCGGCGCCTATGCTATGGAACTCTAGAATCTGAGAGCTTAGGCCATAGCATAGGCCATGCCTTGTTCGTGGCCTATATTTACATAGGCCTTGCCATGTTCTTTTCCTATATTTTCATAGGCAATGCCTAACCCATAGCCTTTTGCTTCTTTATTCCTAACTTACCACCTTCAACATGCAATACTTCCAAATAAAAATTTGAAACCAATCTCCTCCTTTACACCTCTTGGACCTACATTTACTCAATAACAACAAAAACGATTAGGACGATGGGTTGCCTCCCATCAAGCGCCTTAGTTTTGGTCGTGGCTCGAAAAAATCTAAAGAAAACAAAACAATTAAAAATGATGGGTTGCCTGCCACCAAGCGCTTGATTTATTGTCGCGGCATGACATAGCTATCTCGATTACTTAGACTTCATCGAGATAGATGGGACATCATTTTCTGAATGGATTCAGACGACGCTGATGCTTACTTGCAGGCATGCAATCTCCTTCGAGATGAATCTTGTGCGTACATATCCCAAGAGGGATACCAATTATATCATCAATAGTCCAACCCATAGCTCTCTTGTATTTCTTCAGAGCAGAGATGAGAGACTTTACGTGCTGTTCAGTTAAATCCTCTGTCACACTCACCGAAAGTGTATTTCTACTTCCCAAGCATGCATACCTTAGATAATTGGGGAGCTCTTTTGATTATAGAACTGGGGGCTTTTCAATGGAAGTCTTCACTGTTAGTGACGGTTGATTCTTAAGATCAAGGTCCATCTTCTTAGGAGCATGAGAATAGGACCTTATTCCTTTTAGAGCACAAACAGTTTCATCATGTTCTTCAGCCTCCTCACGCTCAAAATTCAGCAGCACATCAGATAGGGACTCAACAGTAAGTTGCTTCTCTACAGATAATTCTTTCTTATCCTCATAAACAACATCATCTACAAAGAACACATTCATATCGCTGGGCTGCTTCATTGCTTTGCATACATCAAAACGGACCACTTCGTCATTCAGCCAAAATAAAAGCTCATTAGCTCTTAAATCAATCAGCACACATCCAGTTGCGAGGAAAGGGCATCCCAAGATTATGGGAACTTCAGAATCCACCTCGCAATCCAAAATCACAAAGTCTGCAGGAAAAATAAAGGTAGTCACCTTCACCAACACATCATTCAAGATACCCACAGGTCATTTTACCGACCTATCTGCCATCACGAGCCGCATATAGGTTGGAGTAGGGTCGCCCAATCCCAACTTTCGGTAGATGGATAGTGGCATCAAATTGATGCTAGCTCCCAAATCGCACAATGCTTTGGCAAAATTCATAGATCCAACCGTGCAAGGAATAGTGAAAGCACCAGGGTCTGCCTTCTTCTGTACTAAGGACCTTGTGGAAATTGCACTGCAATGATGAATATTATCTGCCGGCTCATAGCTTACTGCCCGCTTCTTTGTCGATATGTCCTTCATGAATTTAGCATACCCAGGCATTTGTTCCAGCGCCTCGACCAAAGGAACATTAATAGTCAGCTGCTTCAACATAGTCATGAATTTACTGAACCTGGTATCATCAGCTTTCTTCTTCAGTCTCTGCGGAAAAGGTGGTGGTGGAAGGGGAATTGTTTTCTCCACCACTTCCTTTTTATCTTGCTTTCGATTATCAACTTTTTCAGAAGTGTCATCAACCTTCTTCTTCAGTCTTTGAGGAAAAGGTGGTGGTCTACGGGGAATATTTTTCTCCACAACTTTCTTTTTATCTTGCTTCCAATTATCAATCTTTTCAGGCTTCAGACGTCTAGGGGTGATTTCATGAACACACCCTTCAGCTTCTTTGGCCTCTTCACATTTTGCATCAATAACATTATCCGCTATATCATCAACTACCTGTTTGCCTTTAGATGGATTTTCCAACACTTTACCACTTCGTGTAGTAATAGCCATACACGATCCATCATTCCTCGGATTTTGCACTGTGTCGCTAGGTACTGTTCCAGCTTTACTTTGATTGAATGTCGTTGATAATTGACTCAATTGTTGCTCCAACTATTTTATTGCAGTAGAATGCGAGTCAACCAATTGCTTCATTGAGGACAGATCATTTATTACCTCAGTTACTCCTGTGCTGGTTGTCTCTACTCCTTTCAGCAGCTTAGCCATCATATCTTCCATGGACATATTTCCAAAACCAGATGCAGCGGCGTCACGTCTTCCAGGAGGAACATACAAACCACTCCTGTCGGTATTGTTTTTCCAACTACCTTGATCGCGGTCCTTGTATCCAGATTTATCATAATAGATCCGACCTTGGTTTCCTTGGGCATTGCCTCGGAAACCCCCCTGATTATTCAAGTAGTTGGCTTCTTCCTCTGAATCGGATTCGTCTCTTCCTTTTGATGCAATTGCTTTGACTTTTTCGGTTTTCCCTGATAATAAATGCTTGGTAAGAAGATCCATCTGTGTTTTCATGTGCGTCATATCTTGATCATGTTTCTCTTGTCTACGCCTCTGCTCTGCAGTCATGCCAACAGACACGGTAGAGCTTGCTACCTCAGAATCCCTGGTATGCCAAGATCTACTCTGCTTTATCATACGATCTAGCATATCATTTGCCTCGAGAAAAGTAAGGTCCATGAATGACCCACCTACAGCATTATCAACCACTGGCTTAGTCACTGAGTTCAAAGCCCTGTATAATATCTCCATCAAGTGGATGTTGGTCATCTGATGATTTGGGCACCGCATAAGCTTCTTCTTGAACCTCTCCCATGTTTCGTGGAGAGCTTTAGTTGGAAGCTATCAAAAATTGCTGATCTCATCTCTCAATTGTACTCTCTTGGATGGCGGAAAGAATCTTTCTAGGAAAGCGTCTTTCAGTTGCCTCCAATTAGTAATAGAATCAGGAGTCAGCCTATTTAACCATAGAGTTGCCTCCCCAGATAGAGACAATGGAAATAAGCGCAGCCGAATTGCATTCTATCCAACGCCTGGATTGTCGAATGACTTGCATGTAGAGATGAAGTTGATCAGATGCATATTAGGATCATCGCCTGCAAGTCCACCAAATAATCCCTTGAGCTGCAATATTTGAATCATGGTGCTGGTGATATTGAACTTTGCTCCAGGTGCCAAAGGCGGAGGAATAATAGCTCCTATAGCACCAGCTCCATCCAGATCATCATCATCATCATCAAAAGGAGCCTGCACAGCTCGGCGGTCAAGTCTCATTCTAGCTTGATGATCTCTCATATGCATAGGTGCCGCCACTTCATCAGTACACCTAGGATTCAGTAGCTCCTCATCACCCAGGTCCTCATCATCAGGATTTGTTGCACGACCTGGGTTATCAATATTCGGTTGATGCACTTAAGCAGATGCCAGTGCAGCTAGTCTAGCCTGCTCCTATTTAGTCGTCCTTCTGTCAATGTCACGTAGTGCATCCATTCTGCCAATAAGTTGCGGTTCAGGGTTTATGGGTAATAATGGTTGACCAGAACTTTGAGTATTTGGCATGCACTGAACAAAACCTGCAGAAAACAAAAACAACAACTAAAAGTAAAGTACGAGAATATTTGACCAAAGGGTCTAGTAACTATCACAAACTTAGTTGACAATCGTATTCCCCGGCAACGGCGCCAAAATTTGATAACGCTCAAACTACAGCTCTCGTAAGAGTGTAAGTGATCGTTGTCAAATATAGAACCCAACTGGGTTGGGTGTCGAATCCCACAGGGAATACTTGGTCACTAAGTATGCAACGATTAGTAGACTATTGATCAAAAATTCTACAAAAAAGGGGGGATTTAATTGTAGCGTGAATTAACAGTATCAAAGTAACAAAGAAAACCGGAATGTTTAGTAGGTTTTAATCAATGAGAATTGTAAGTTAGGGTTATGTCCACCTTATGAGTTCTACGTATCTATTGGCTATGAGTTATGCAGAATTCAGACATGCATGCACTTATAGAGATTCGTATTCTATGGTAAATCCTAGCGTCTTTCGACCATCAAGGATTATATCACTTTAACTCTTTCGAGCTTAAAGCATATACTAATGGTACGAATTCTCCAAGAGGTTAATACAGTTACGGCACTAACTTTTAAACAGGGTTTAGTAGACCTATTTCCTTGTCATTCTCTCTTTTCCAGACATGTAACTTTTCTTTCGAACAAATTAATGCTATACTGGCGTATTCTAAATGTTTGCAACCACAAGAATTCAATTAAGATGAAGAGAGTAATGATATAAGAAGCATACGTATCAAGAATTCACAAACTCATAGCAACTGATAGTATCTCATAAGGCTTCCATAACCCTAACAGAGAATTTTAGCTACTCATGAGCGCAACAGAAATCACAATAGATATAATCATCATACCACCACTTAGGATAGTCTTGGAGATGGAAGTGATAAACGTCAACTAGGGTTGGACGTTTTTGCTCCTTCCGTTCTTCTCAAGAGAGTCGTGTTTCTCTGTTAAAACTTACAGAATATTGTAACGTGAAGTAGTAGCAAAAGTCGAATGGAAAATACTTGAATTAATGAGTGAATCGAATTGTAGTTGAATGAATTATTCAAATGGAGAGATATAATAATAAAAACTTCAGCAACATAGGGTATCTATAACACCCATATCCTATTCCTACTAGGCTACTGCGTACTTATCCTAATCCTACTAGGTTACTGCATCCTTATCCTAATCCTACTAAGTTACTGCTGATCCCCAAAGTCTTTAGAAATGTTGTTTTTACCCGGGACAAGTTATCCATGCATCACTTTCAGTCCATAGGCGTCCAAACGTTGCTTTCCTTCTTTCGTGAAGCTTCCTTGGGCGTCAAGTTATCTATAAAGTGCTGGAATCTTCATCGTTTATACCTGAAAACTTGCTAATCACGTTTGTTAGCTCACTTACAGGAAAAGGGACTAAAAGTGCATGAATTATATATTTTGTTCTCAAAACTTAGCTAAAATATGGGTAAATTAAGGTGCTTTAGGCGTGTAAATACGCCAATCATCAATAGACTTTGAGTGTTGTTCCACTTTTGGTGCCAGTGTCTGAATATGGTATTTTAAGACCATGAGTTCATCCTTCCTTTATGTTAATTCCTCACGTGGGATCTTATCCAACAAAATTTACCATGCCTCCTATTAATATAATTTTTGTCATGTTTTTGGAGTATCAAAAAAGGTTTGAGAGATTCACTCTTTTGGGTCCTCCTAGGTTTAGTGCTGTTGTAGGTGAGGATGCAATGAGTTCTTGATTGACTGTCATAGGAAGTTTCATAACCTTGTTTCTCTTGAGTTGTACGGGGTTGCTTATACTACTTACTAGTTGAGAGATGTATCAAGTATTGGTTGAGGTCACTTATTAGTTTAAGACCATTTGAATTTCCAACGATGACCTAGGATCAGTTTGCTGAGGGCTTTATGGCTAGGTTTTTACTATATAGTTTGAGGGATCAGATGAGAGATGAGTTTGATCATTTGGAGCAGGACTCTATGAATTTTACAGAGTATGAGGAACTTTTTCATGCCTTGTCTATATATACTTACACTAGCATTTCCATCTAGTCTGAAAAGACTCAGAAGCTCCTGAAAGGGTTAAATGTTTCTCTTCAGCTAGCTTCGACTTAGATGGTAGTATATGTGGCTTCATTTAAAAGTATAGTGGATTATGATAAGATGATTAATTCTATTCTTTAAGCTATTCAGTGAGGTGATAAGAGGGTCCGCTATCTGGGCAAGTTCATAGGTCATACTTCTTGAGATAGAGATTCTAAAGGTTTCTTAGGGTATCATGGTAGACTAGTTCAGGATGAGTTGCAAAGTTCATGTAGTGGGTCATTTGGTTCACCAACTTTTGTTGGTAATTCTTGTTCAGGCGTACCTCCTCTTATTGAGTCAGGCCATAGAGATTTCTTTGTGTATGATGAGGTTGGCCATTTGGCTAAGGGTTGTCCCATTTTGTTACTCCTGTATTGGTAGTGAGAGGTAGAGGTTCGACTAGAGGTGAACAAGGTAGATGTAGTAGTTCCCATTGTGATGGTTATGGGGCTACTCAGTCAGGAGGTGGTCATTGATAGTTCTATATTGTACCATCCAGAATAGAGGTAGAGGCTTCCACTACTATTATCATAGGTATCATCCCTATTCATTTTAGATATAAATCTATGTTATTTTATCATGTATTGACTTTCTGCTAAATGATTACATATTTTGTTTAATATTTTGAATTTTTAAGTGAGTCTCTTGCCATGCCTATCCATGTGTCTATCTTTGTTCGAGACTCTTTATTGGTAGATCGGGTGCACTGATCTTGTGTCGTGACCCTTTCTAGGCATGAGCCTTAGGTAGATTGTATTATCATTGATATTATAGATTTCGATGTTGTCTTAGGTATTGATTAGTTATCTCTTAATTATGTTGTCATAGATTATTATGTAAGACTATGAACTTACCTTTGCCAAGTGTGCTAAGGATCTCTTGGAAGGGTGTACTTCATTCGCGTCCCAAGATAGTTATATCTTTTCTTCAAGCTCGTTGCTTGGTTATGAATTGATGTTAACTTATTAGGTGCATATTTGTGATACAATTGCTACTTGACCTCCTTCTTTGATTCTACTAGTATTGTTCGTGAGTTCGTGGGTGGTTTCCCAATGGATTTTCCTGATATGACTCCAATTCACGATATTGACTTAATTATTAATGTTGAGTCGGGCACCAAGCCTATTTTTATTCCCCCTTATAGGATGGACCCAACAGAGTTGTTGAAATTAAAGGATCATTTTCAGGCATTATTGGATAAAGGATTTATTAAGCCTAGTGTATCTCCTACAGGTGCACCTATCTTGTTTCTGAACAAAAAAATATGATTCTATATGTATATATATTGACTATCAATAGTTGAACAAGGTAAAAATTAAGAATAAGTATCCTCTTCCTCTTATTGATAATTTATTCGACCATCTTCACTGTTCTTAGGTATTATTGATTTGAGGTTCTATGAACTCGATATAGTCATTATCAATTCTTGGTCATGTTCTTCGGCTTGACCAATTCTCCAGCTGCATTCAGGGAGTTCATGAACTAGGTATTTCGACACTTTTGTCATTATATTTATTAATGATATTGTTGTTTATTCTAAAAGTGAGGCTGACCATGAGGAACATTAATGAATTGTGCTTCAGAGTATGAGGGATGAGAACTTTTATGTTAAGTTCTATATGTGTGAGTTTTTGTTGGAGTCTGTCTTTTGTGGGTCATGTGGTGACAAAGTATGGTATTATGGTCAATCTATCCAAGGTTACAACAATTTTTAATTAGGCTAGGCCCACTTCTCCTTCAAATATTTAGAGTTTATTGGTTTGGCATGTTACTATTAGCATTTTGTTAAGGATTTTTCATCTATTGCGGCTCCATTAACCAATTCAACTCAAAAGAAGATTTCCTTCTAGTGGTCTGATGCTTGTAAGGCGAGCTTTTAAAAGCTTAAAGATTTATTGACTTTAGCTCATATCTTGACTTTTCCCAAGGAGGGCATTGGTTTTACCTCCTTTTATGATGCTTTAGGTGATGGGTAAGGTTTTGTGCTTGTGTAGAAGGGTAAGGTGATTGTGTATGCTTCTCGTCAGTTGAAGCCCCATGAAAGAAATTACCTTACCAATTACTTATTATTGTGTGCGGTAATTTTTGCTCTTATGTTGTGGATGAATTACTTGTATGGAGTTTTCTGTGAGATTTTCTTGAATCATCATATACTTCGGTATTTCTACACCCAACAAGATCGTAATATGAGACAACTTCATTGGCTTGAGTTGCATAAGGATTATGATCTCACAATTCTCTACCATCCAGGAAAGGCTAATGTGGTTGTGGATGCCTTGAGATAGAAGTAAACTAGCATGGGTAGCTTGGATCATCTTTTGATTCAGGAGAGGACTTTAGCCATAAAGGTTAAGTTTTTGGCTAACCAGATGGTTAGTCTAGATATTTCAACCTATAGATATGTTTTCGAATTTATAGAGGCTAGGTCATCCATGATGGAGAATATTTGGGCTCCTCAATTTTATGATGTTGGATCGTGAGTTATTTGGGATAAAGTGTTCAGTGGAATGGCTAAGGAAGCCTCGCTTGATCTAGCTAGTATTTTGAAGATTGGAAGTAGAGTTTATGTGCTGAGAGTGGGTGATTGGATTAGATTAATTTTAGAGGAGGCTCATTTTCCCAGGTCTTTCATCCGTTTGAGAGTGAGTAAGATGTATCATGACTTGAGGTAGTATTACTTTAGGGGTGGTATGAGGAATGATGTAGCCAATTTTGTTGCTTATTGCCTATGTTTCCAGTAGGTGAAGGACAATTATTTTAGATAGTTTGTTTCAGAGGTTACCCATTCCCAAGTTAAAATGGGAATCAATTATTGTGTACTTTGTGACTAGATTACCTCAAACCTCTTATAGTTCTGATGGTGTTTCGATCATCGTTGACCAAATATGCTAATTTTATTCAAGTTCAGGTTTCTTTAAGTGCTGATAAGTTAGACTATATCTATATTCATTAAATAGTTTGGTTTCATGGTGTGCCAGTGTCTATCATCTCTGATTGAGGTTTAATGTTCACATCTCACATTTGGAAGACATTTCTGGAGGAGTTGTGTACCCAGGTTAATGTTCCCTTCCTTGTAAATTTTGTTTGTTGGCCTAGGTAGCTTGCTCGGTTGGATGGTTTTCTCTCCTTTACAAAGATGGGATTTTTCCTTTTTCTCTTCAATTGGTCAGGTTAGAGTAGTTGTTGAGTAATGACATTTAAGGTAGGTTGGTCTTCCATAGATAGGTTATGGTTCTACAGTTGGCAATTTGGTTTTATTGCCTATTTTTTAGCTTGAGATTTTGGTGCTCCCCTTCTACTTTATAAGATTCTAGCATTTTCTATTCTTTCCTATAGCCGATTTCGGAGGTTGACATGCTTAAGATCTATTCCTCAGACCTGGCTAGTTTATTGCCCAATAATATTATTGATATTGATGTAAATAGGTCTTAGATTTGCCTTTATTATTTTTTGGGATTGTGACCTAGTGATAATTTTAATTATGTTATTGGTCTGTACTTGGATACTCCTTTCTCTCTGTGATGTGGATCTTGGTCCTATTCAGTTAAGGGCGGTGGATATAGGTGATCTTTTTTCATTGTTGTTCCCTAAGTTGTCCAATTGGGAATTTATTATCTTTATTTTCTTAGTTTAACTTTTTGTAGTGTTCTTGTCCATGGAATTTATGTTGAGATTGGTACTCTACTCTTTTGCGACGTGATTCAGGGTTCAATTAGGTTAAGGTTGTTTTTCATTGGTGGATTTAGGAAATACTTATTTCAGCATTTGTTTGACGTAGCTTCTCCTTGGTGATATATGTGTATGGGTATTCATTGCTTTAGAATGAATTAGGTGGAGCATTTTTGGCTAAGGTTGTATTTGTCTGAATGTTTAAAGTTTTGGTTATGTAGTACTTCTTGTAGCCTTTACAAATTCTTAGATAATATTTGATAATTTATGTCCAATAGTAGATGCGGGATCGAATGCTTGTGTCTTCAACCAGTGGTTTTTCCTTAGTTGTGATTTCATCCTTCAACTTTATTTTAGTTTTTGTTCTTGCAAGGATAAATGGGGATATGTTTAATTTTGATAATGTGGTTTATTTAGTTGTTTGGCCTTAGCTAACACTTGTTGTCTCAAGTTTTGGATCATGGCATATATGGATGACAATTTTCAAGTTGTACTAAATTTTTTCATTTCGATGCTTACTCATCTACATGATTGGTTGGGACAGTTGAAATTATCACATCTACTTTGGTATTGAGATTTTAACTATTAGTTATGAATCTTGGTCACGACTTTTATTTCCATATTTGTATCAGATGGGGTCCCACCTATAGGCTGGATGAGCCTTTGCTTTATTTATTTGTACGGCCTTCTTCAGCTCAGATAGAGTATGGTAGATGGAAGTTCGGATGCTAGTATGTTGGTACTTGATTAAGTCTTATTCAACTTTTGATCTAACTTTTCAGTCTTTGCCAAAAGTTTTAGATATTTACTTAGCAGAAAAAATGTACCTAAGTTGTATTAAACATGCTTTCATCCTTAGTTAGTGGGACACCTTGTGAAGGTCGTTTATTTTTTAGTGTTCGTGTTTCGGACTCGTGATTATTAGTTTTGAGGGTCATCTAAATTAGTTAGAGGCTTTGGTATATATTATAGATATTAATCATCATTATTTGTGAGTCCATATAGTGCCTTAAGGGCCTTACACGTTCCATCATGGAATTTTAGTTGATTAACTCCTATTCTTCAAGGTTAGTATGCTAGGGTTGTATGGACGGGACCTAAATAGTATTCTGTGTGGTTTGTAGTACATAGCAGGCTTGGAAAGGAAAAGTAATGTTATATTTGTATATTGGAGTTGGTTGCATGATTCACACCATGGATTGCCTTTTCCTGGTTAAGTTTTTGTTTGATTATGCTTTGTGTTGTGGTTTGAATCACGAGCATGCACTATCGATTTAGTTGGAGGGGGGTCAGTATTGTGGTTGAGTGTTATTTATTTGGAAGGAAGTGTAAGAAAGTTTGTTTAAAAAGGGATACCTATGAAAAAATACCTTGGGAGAGTTATCTCTTAGTAAAGATTATTTGCGGAGTCTTTCTCTGAGAATGTAGGCCTAATAACTTATTCTTTCAAGATTTTGCTCTCCTCTTATCTAGTGACTTTCAAGGACAATGGTACTTTTAGTGGTGGATATTGTAATAATCTTCTAGGTCATTTCATTGAGTTTTTTGTATTTTTAGTATTTTGAGCCTTCCAAAGCGGCTACAGGTCATTCATGAGTTATCAAAATAGTCGGTTCAAATATCAGACAGTTCGTTTGGTTTTTAGGCTCATTTTTTTATTTTGGAGGTATCATTTTTAAGAAATTTTTCTTAAACAAAAAACCCTATTGAATGACCTGGGATGAGAATTTTGACGGCGCCCTCAGCTCTAAAATATTGATTTTAAGCTAGGGGACCCTTTGTTCAGGTCCCAAGGTTTTTAGAATTGTTTTGGGCAATTGGGTGGATTATATGAAAAATTGAACTATATGTATGGGCCTCACATTTAGTTGCAAAGATCTTCGATTAAAGTAACAATGGTTGCATTGAGTCTGGAATGTCAAAATTGTTATGGTAGGGTAGTTTGTTTGTCCACACATACTTGTGAATGAATCTCGAGCACTTGATCGAAGTTCATTTGGAACTTAGCCAAAAATCTAGTGTGTTATATCTGGTTTAACTGCTTAAGTAGTCAAAAAGCCTCTTCAGCATTAGTCGTTTTAGCTACCCTAAGTTTTTTTGTAGTCTTGACTATTTGGTTGAGGTCTTCTTAAGCAGACATCGACTTAGATTCTAGGAGACCGCTTTAGCAATGTTTCATAGCTTTTCTTTGCTCGACTGATTTAGCCAACATATTTCTCTTAAGCGACCGAATGGTTGCTTTAGCGTCACCGGAGAATTAAAAAAATCCCATTTCTTTCCCCAATTTTACCATTATTTTCTCAACCATTTTCTACAATTTGGGTCTTGAGGAGAGGGAAAGTGTGGGGAATCACATCCATGAAGCTAAGGTAAATAAGAGTAAAATTCCATGGTTATTTCGTATCATTTTCCCTATAGAATCCAATCCATTTTCATTATAAAATCTTAGAAATTAGGTTTTCCAAATACTTGGACCTTAGGGGCTGATTGGACCCAATTTATTCACTATATGCTCAATATTTGAGCATATATTACTAGTCTGTTTGAGGGACCTCATGACAGATTCAATTTTGGATTTCATTTGCGAGACCCATGGTCCCATTACTAACCAAAATTCAGATACGACCTTTTATATTGCTATATCATACTTCTATTGACGATTAAAGTATTATTTTGATAGCATGGTGGCATTTTTGGATTATGGAGCAAAGACGATTGATTTATGGATTATTCAAGGATTGTGGCTCGACATCATTGTAGGATTCAATCTACATTTATTCATGAGATGGTGCGTAGCTTATATTTCATTCTATGTTGGTATGATAGGACATGCTAATGACTAGAATTTCATGACTTAGCCTAATTTAGGAATTTGAGTATAGAAGCGTGAATCGACCCTTAAGATGAAATACTTGTGTTATAGGATCCTATCACCCTTTAATATAAGCATTTAGACCATAGTTGATGTTTAGTATCCTTTAGTATAATCTTTGCTATTTCACTTGGTTGATTGGACCATAGTTTTCTAGATTAGAGTATGACCTTTATGCTAAAAATATACTGTTGGGCCCGAGGTCGTAGTTACCTTACCCTTTGAACTCAAGATAAGTATTCTACCCTTTAAAAAGGGTGTGATTCTAGTTATGGACTGTTTGTCACCTTATGTTGTATTGTTTTGATACTGGTGATGGAAAGGATACTATTATATGCATGCATGCTCACTTAGTGGTACAATCCCAACCAAATCCATGATATCACTATTGTTTTCTAAAAAAAGACTTATTTCCACTATTCACTTTTAAAATAGGGTCTTTTATAATGGGAATTGTACCACTTTAATGATTTCAAACTTTAGAAACCAAAGATATTTTTTTAGAATTTATATCAAGATAGATTAGGGTGAATGGTTTATCTACTCTTTTACCTCTATTATTTTCTTCGGTCAAGAGAGATTCCGATCATTTATACACTTTTATGATGTATTTCCCAAAAGTTGATTTTGGTCAATGGATTTAGAGATTTACACTTTACATTCATAGTTCGAGTCCGTGCACTTATATATATATATATATATATATATATATATATATATATTTCACTATTACTTGATGGATTATATTGATGGGGATTATTGGAAAACTTGGATCGGAATCAGGTAAATATATATGGATATTCCTGAATCCCTTAGGAGCCTTATTAAATGTGAGTTGTCATTCTGGAGAAGACAAATTTTTATAGGTCCTTCCATTTGGACTTACTGAGCTAAAGAAGGTATATTTACTTTGTACGTCATGTTACTTGGATTAAATATAGTACTATGGATTTACTTTACATTCGTTCATTTATATGCATTGCCTATCAACAGTACATTGTTTGTTTATAATATCTACCATACTTATAGGGATTTCATAGGTATAGGCTATGATTAATATGTGATAAACGTTGTACTGAGATTTTCGAGCTTATGGGGGTTTGTTATGTATTATTTGTCTAAGCGAGCTATTTACTTCATTATTGTTTAATGATTAGTTAGTGGCAGGCTGATTATGGACTTGAACTAAGATTAAAGGTATTTTTTTAATCCCTTTCCTTTTAATGGTAAAATACGTTTGCCATAGTTGCCAAATGGTTAGTAATTATGGTTCAGGACCATGATTATGCTAGCACTAGCTTTCCTACTTTGTTAGGATTCCTTGAGATATTATGTCATTACCTTGAGTAGTCATATACATACATATATATATATACACACACACATGTGTGATAATATTGTATCTCTCACTCTTTCTTATATATTCAGGTCATATATGTGTTTTTTTCCTTATATATTATTGCATAACTTTCCTTTACTCATCTTTTTTCTATTAAATAGTAATATACAGTATTGCACTTTAGGCCCTAATTACTATGATGAATGGATAGATTATTCTTATTTCTACCTTACCATTACCATGTTTATCTTCCTTGTTAGTTAAATGTATCTAGTATTCCTACTTTACATATGGCTTATGCTTGCATTATCTTTTACATCTTAGTGGTCCAATGCCTATTGTGTACTACATATTTTGTGCCCATACTACACATATCCTGTAGATCATAGTATGAGTCTCCACCGGTGTTGGGTGCATCCTGCAAAGTAGGTATGGATCAGTTATTTGGGGTGAGCTCCTACAATTTGTGAGTATTATTACTCTCTCTGTTATGGATTATACTGATCTCTACATTGTATTAGAGATGGCTTGTACTTGAATTTATTATGTATTTCACATGGTACTCTTAATTTATTAGAATCTCTAGTACTAATTTCCCAAGGTTTTGGAATTGGCTTAAATATATTGGTCCTTTACTCATATTTATTCATCATTTTCATTTCAATTCACCTGATATTCCATTAGTAGTTGTTCCAGACTGAAGGTTGGCTTATCTACAAGTGGTTTATAGTAGGTGTCATCATTACTTGATAAATTGGGTCCTGATAATGTGTTTTGCCATTTTAGCGTCGATCTCAATATCAGTGGCCCTCACAGTTCGTGATCATTTATTTTTTTGATATCTAAGGCCGTGACGATCCACCTAATTTGAGATTGTGTTACTTTCATCTACGTTTACTTCTATCTTTTTTCGTATTATAGACAACCTTGTACTGGCTTGACATTTTTTTAGAGCAACTCTTGTACTTATGACTTTTGCTCTTGTGGATTTTAAATTACCTCATGCAATGAGATTATTATTTTTTATGCATATTGATTATATATCTTTATCTTTACTTTGTGTGTTTATTATTATTTTTTAATCAAGCTTACCTATCATGGTTGGGTTAGGGGTAGGTGTAGATACAACCTTTGGGATTTTGTATTGTGACAAGTTGGTATCAGATATAGATATTCTCTAGGCTTTTGAGTATAATATCAATTACTTGATTCCTTATCATGCAAACTTATCTTTCCTTAAATTCTAAACATTGTATTCCATTCTCTCAATAGGGTGTTAGAAGATGATCAACTACTACATGAAAAAAGTTCATGGTTGCGTTTAGATAGGCTAGATACTTTTTATATTAGGTGAATTACTTGTCATATCATGCATACATCATACTTGATATAAATCATATTAATGGATATGATTCACTTTTAATATTCCTTAGTGGTGAAATGGTTGACACACGAGGCTCAAGATCTCAACTTTTGGGTCTAGGATAAATAAAAGAATAGAAAGGCAGGTGGTTGTGATAGTGTATCCATTTTCACAAGAGTGTAAAAAAGTGATTCAAATCCTGATGCAAAAAGATAATTCTTGGTTCAGTTATCCTCCTTAACAATAGAAAATAGGATTTATCGCATTCAATTGAGTCTGACTTATAGTGATTATTTTTCAATTAATGACTTTAATTATCAAATGATTGAACATCTGGGACGAAAAAAACATTTACTTTTTAGTTGTAATATTTCCTATCCTTTAGGTGGGGAGAAGTTCATAGGAGGACTTGGTTAAATAAGAAGGAAAGGCTTCAGCTATTAAGTGTATACGAATAGTTTTTTAGTGTTAATGAAATTCTTTAGTGGTCGCACGGAATCAAAGTCTGACTTTTAAAGCATACACATTGAAAAAAAAAATTGGTGTTGGACTTTCTGCTTCGATAAATCTTTCTTCTGAAAATAGGTTTTGCCTAACCTTGGCCTGTAGCCCTTCCACAAAGTTATAAGTCCAGCCCTTTTAGTGTGGTTTATAATGCCTAAAGTTCTGCTCTTTTTTGGATATCTAAAAGGAGAGGGCAATCTAAATCTGTGGGGTAAAGTATTATTTTGATATTATGGAAGAATTTTGTGATAGTGGAGCGAGGACGAGAAATTTATGGATGATTCAAGGATTGTGGTTCAACATTGTGGTAGCTTTAATCTATTTTTCTTCATCCTGTTGTGTAGTGTAGATTTCATTTTAGATAGGTATGATAGGACATGTTTAATACTAAAATATCATGACTTAGCCTAATTTAGGAGTTTGAGGATCCAAGGGTGAATCTACTATTAAGTTAAAATACTTGTTGTGTTTGTAGGATCCTATCACCCTAGAGAAAAGGCATTTGGGATATACTTAATGCTTAATATCCTTTATTATAAGTTTTAATATATCACTTGTTGGATTGGACTATAGATTCTCGAATTATAGTATAACCTTTATGCTAGTGATATATTCTTGGGCCCGAGGCTGTGGTTACATTACCAGGTAAGTTCCAGTTGAGTATTCTACCCTCAGAAAAGGGTGTGATTCTTATTTAGGATGATTAGGTGACTTATGTTGTATTGTTTGGATACTAGTTATGGCATGCATACTATTATATGCAATCATGCTGACTTAGTGGTACGATTCCAACAAAACCATGATTTCACTATTGTTATTTTAAAAATTGATTTATTCAAACTCTATACTTTTAAAACAGGTTCTCTTATAACGTGAATCTTACCACCTTACTTAATGATTTACATCCTTTTACAACTAAAGATGATGTTTTAAAAGTTATACTGAGATATTTTCTGGTCCATGGCTTATTTACTTTTTTACCAATACAATTTACTTCAGTCAAGAGATATTTTTAATCATTCTACACTTTTTTGTCATTTTAGTCTCAATGTTGATCTCAGGAAATGGATTTACAAACTTACACTCATTTAGTCATAGTTTGAGTCCGTGCAATTAAATATATATACATATATATATATCCTTGGTAGTAGACAAATTAGATTGATGATGGTGATGATTAAATATCATAGATTGGGACCAGGTAAGTGTATACTAATTTTTATGAATCCCCTAGGTCACCTTCGTGCGTGAGCTATATAGAAAGAGAATAGATTCGTCCGTAGGTCCTATCTTCGAAAGTAGTTGAGTTGGAGGAGGTGTATAAACTTGGTACATTATAGAACTTGGCTCAGATATGGTACTATGGATTTACTTTGAATTCATTCATTTGTATGCATCGCCTATCACTAGTATATTGTTTGGTGTTTGTATCTATCAGCCTTATGGGTTTTTTTATAGTATATTGTTTGCTGAGTTTTGACTTGAACCTTCATTTCTTATGGGGTCTCGATTAAGTATTATTTGTTCGGACTAGCCAGTTATCTCACTATTGTTTCTATGCTTTGTTCATGGCAGGTTGATTATTGACAAGCACTAAGTTTATATATATTATTCTAATCACTTTCCTATTTTTATGGAAATTTACATTATGGATAGTTACCTCATTATTATAAATTATGGTTAGCAATCCATATTATGCCAACACTAGCTTTCCTACTTTGGTAGGATGACTTGAGATGTTAGGTCATTACCTTTAGTAGTCATATATATATTTATAAAGAGAGATGTGTTTACTTATAGTATACCCTCTCTTACTTACTTATTTGGGTCTTATATGTATTATTTTCCTTGTATTGTATTGTATAACCTACTTTCACTCTTCCTTTATATATGAACTAGTGGTATACAATATTGCACTTTAGGCCATGATTACTACAATAATAGGATAGTTTATTCTTATTTCTCCCCTAACATTATCATGTACAACTTCTTTATTAGTTTCATGTAGCTTATATGTCTAATTTATAGATGAATTTTGCGTGCATATCTTTTGAAACTCAATTGACCTATGCCTATTGAGTACCACATGTTTGGTGCTTATACTAAACATTTTTAGTCTTCATATCATAGTATGAGTTTCCATCAATGTTTGGTGCATCGTGTAGATTAGGTATGGATCAAAGATTTGGGGTGAGCTTTTACCATTCAGATTATTACTGCTATCCCTCTTATTGATTAGACTAATCTCTATATTGTATTCAAAGATGGCTTGTATTTATTCTGTATTTCACTTGGTACTATTATTTTATTAGAAGCTCTTGTACTGATTTCACCAGGTTTTGGGATTACTTTATATATATTTGTGTTTTTATCATATTTATTCTACATTTTCCTTTCCTTTCTTCTTATAGTCCATTATTAGTGGTTATAGACTAGTGGTTAGCTTACCCGCTACTGAGTTATAGTAGGTGCTATCATGTCTTGAGAAATTAAGTCTTGATAATTTTTGTTCTATCCTTTTAATGTGATCCTGGTATGAATTTCCCTAAAAGTTCGTGATTTTGTATTTTAGTGATACCAAGGTTGTGGTGATCTACCTAATTTGAGATCGTCTTAGGTTTATCTATCTTTATTTCTATCTTACTTAGGTTTCTAGACAAACTTGTATTCCTTTGAAATTTTGTATTAGAGAAACTTTTCTATTTATGACTTTTTCTCTTAAGGATTATGAATTACCTTGTGCAATTTCACACGAGGATGTATTGAGACATTATTATTATTATTTATGCATATAGATTCTATTTTTTGCCTTTACTTTGTGTATTTTTGGATTTATTAATCAGGAATTCCTATCATGGTTGTTTTAGGGATAGGTATAATAACAACCCTTGGAATTTTGGATCTTGATAAGTTGGTATTAGAGTGATATATTCACCAAGATTTTAAGTATTAGAGCACCTGTCTAGTATGTTCTCATAGATTAGTATGATAAAAATGATTTTTATCTTTAGGAGGCGATAAGTCATTCATGCAAAATTCTATTCTTTGATTCCTTATGATGCAAAACTGTCATTTCTTAAATTCTAAAATTTGTTTCCATTCACTCAATAGATGGTGAGAACAAGATCAACTACTACAAATGGTGATGTTCTTTACCGATGGTGAGGGATCTAGCTAAGGGTCGAGGCATGGGTTTAGTTAATAGTAGTGTGGTGCATAAGGTGCAGCAGCAGCTAGGGGATGTGAGACGGTGGTATCACATAATCTAGAGGTTATGTTTGAGGGTGAGGATAATCAAATAAAGAGTGTGGTGCCAGCCCAGGTTTTGCATGGTTTTATAGATCCTCGGTGTTGTAGGACATTAAGGTTCAAATTTGAGCTTCATAGAGGGTATCACTAAGAAAAGAACTCTACCTATCACTCATAATAGGCTTGGCATTTAGCCACTAGAGAAGGTACCAGTTGGATTTTTCAGACTCCGATGACACAACCAATAATTAATATGGCTCCAGATATTAATGTCTTTCAAGTAATACAATTAAACTATGAAAACTAAGACAACAAAGAAAGAATTGAAAAATAGATAGATGGATAAAAAATGATAAATAAATTATAACCAAAGGATATATTAAATCCAAAACCCTTCCTTTTGATTACCACATACATCATTATCTTACGAAGACTAAGATGGAAACTATTCCACTCACTACTAATGTTTCTAAACAAAGTCAACAAAGCTTCCACCAAGATAAAAGCACAATTTAGTGTATATTTAATCTAAAATCATCTAAGTCTAAGAAATGGGAAATACTAGTTGTTTATATAAATGGGTATTTATTACACAATCTTCCTAAAAGTGACCCAATATGATAAAGAAACCAAGTTGAGACTTTTAACTATGTACCTTATATGCTTCAAACAATTATCCAAACAAGATGTTTCATAATAGTCCCTTTGATTGTATCTTCAGATATAACATCTGTCATACTCCAAACTATCATCCACATATTGTATTGCCCTAGTGGTAGGTTTAAAAGGGTCCTCCAAATATGTCCTTATGTACATAAGATGATCATGGCTTGAATATCTTTTTACTGACCTTGATTTATTTGATCAAAGTGGTTGGCACTGATCTGGCATTTATCATCCTTCCTTTCTTGAAAGCAATTCATCCTTAGATCCAAAACTTGTAGCTTATAAAGAGAATGGTTCTTAACTTTATTACCATCATGGTATTTTATTTTCTCCTATGGGAAGATTTTTTCATGATTATTCAAATGAGAAGGGTTGATACTAGGAAAAATGCTAGTAGAGGGGTTAGAGGGTGACAAAGGCCAAATATTGGAAGTGTCTTTTACAAATTGAATAGTGGGAGCATTTTGGGTTGGTAGGATTGAGGAAGTATGGGCATGGGGCCAAGGAGTAAAAAATAAGGCATTAAAATGATCTCCAAATTTTTCCATCCTACCATCCGTACTTTCCATTCTTCCATCAATGCTTGGCAATCTCATATTAATGTGTGATAATCTCCCTATTGTTTGCTTCATATCTTGGCATATTACTAGGAGTTATTGTCCTATTAATAGGAGTGACTCAAGGTTTGTATAAAGTTTTGATCCACCCATGTTACTTAGTTTATAAGTTCTAATATGCAACGAAGGAAATTATGAATAAAAGAAAAGAGACTAATGTGTTACAACCTAAAACAAATATGTTGAAAGTATATTGTTCTGTGTTTTGGTGCGTTATGGACGCAGGTCACAACTTTACCATGTAGGTGAGGTTTGCATGACACATATAATGTCTTGTTGTGACATAATTTGGTTATTTATTGTCATAGATGTGCACCTAACCCCGCAGATAGGGGTGCAAATACCCCGACAGATGGCTGGAGCCTCAAAAACTTATACTTTTGTGAGGACATAATAGGGTTCTTGTATACAAACATATTTTGCACCTACACTACCATAAAAAGGTTTGCAAAGTGGTAGAAGTGGTTCTCATGATATTATAGGCGAGTCTAGGTTGCTTGTGAAGGTGTTTGTAGAGTATTTATTTTGGGGGAGGACATGGATATTGTTATACTTTCCATACTAGACCAAAGGCAGAAGTCTACGATGCCATTATTACAAGTTTTGTCCAAATATACTATTAACATACTTTAGTATTATTTGACGTAGTTTATACTTATTCCTAAGTTTTGACATGTTTTGACGTATTTTGCAGTGGGTGTGAATATTGTTTGTCATTTCCTGTTTGTATATATATATATATATTGTGACTTTATTGGGGTATTATACTCGGGTGGACTTATTTATTCAAGATATGGAATTTTATTTTTTGTAGGTATTGGATTTGTTTGTACGATGTTGTCATGGATTGCCAAGCCAAGACAAGAACTTTGGTTATGCTGGAAGTGTCTAGATTTAATTAAAAAGGGACCCAGGTGTAACAACTCATGGTAATTTTAGCCTTCTCTATGATTTTCCCATATTACCCTTCCCTAATGGTTCCTTATGTCATATATAAGTTATGAAGATTGTTGGCACTGTCCCTAAAGCACTCAAGATTGATGTAATATCTCATACTTCTACCTAGTTTAAAAATCGTCCCAAAAATGTTATAGAATTGCTTTAAAGGATGAATCCACTTTTATATAGTGGAATTTTCAAGATTTTAACTCTTTGTTGTGTGGGAAATTGAATAAGCCTTCCATTTATACCAGCAATCTTGTATCGGGGTAGAAAGTTATGGCCAGAATACAGAAAGTAGTCTGAATTGCCCAAGTCTGACGAAAAGGGCCGATAGACCATCTATCTAGCAACGGGACGTCGCCCAAACCGTCGCAGCGGAGACAGTGAGTCGCCCTTCTGTCTAGGCACGACAGAATGACCGATAGACTATCGAGCTAGCGATGGACCATCATCCAAACCGTCAAAACCAAGGAAGAAAGATTACATTCTGGCCTAGTACGATGGAAAGGTCGACGGGCCGTTGATCCAGCGACGGACCATCCCCCAAGCCATCACAGATCCGGTTCAGCAATTTAAATTCTTTTTTATAAGGGTGTTTGGGTCTTTTCCACCCTTTTTAACACTTAATTATACCAGACCAGGGATCATAACTTCATTATTCATCTAGAACACTAAATTAGGGTTCCTCTCAAACATCAATCCCCAAGAACAAAATCACAACCCTTATTCAACAAACTAAGATATTCAAGTTCTTTAAGTCCAAGAACATCAAGAAACTCACAATCAAGGTATGTCAAGTGTTGATTCATAGGTCCCTTTCAACCATGAACCTCAAGAATCTCTTTTCAAATTCCAAAGATTATGTATTTATGAATGTTCATGATTTAGTTGAATTGAAATTCACGTCCATGTTGTTGTTGGGTTTTAATTCATGTTTTAAATTTCATGTTCCAATGATTGATCCTAGTATGTGATGATTTGCATAATATTAATGATAAACCCTTCAAATTGCAAATTTATTAATGCAACCATGATAATTAGATGCATTGATGATAGTATAACCAAAGTATGCTCCCCATATGTTTGATTAAATGCCTATGTGAAGGAAAAGGTGCCATTATAGTATGATAGTATGAAATCCCCATTAATATATAAGTTAATGCATGTCAAGTGTTTGATGAAATGTCTTAGTCAATGAATTAAGGATATATGTGTAGCCATTGTTGTGCTTTCAAACTTGTGTGATGAATTACATTTATGCTATCGAGTCCTGGGGGTATTTATACCGAACAATTTAGCTATGTTCCTAGAGCCAGTGTCAATTTCATGATAATCACATTCACGCCACGATCAGTATAATTTAGTTAGTTACATGACTCAAGAAAAACTCAGTAATCTCATGAACTCAGTCAGTTAATAGGATTTAGTAATATTCTATCAGTCCACGAAACTAAATGAACTCAGGCTAGTTTATCTCAGTATAATCAGTTCATTGTTGACTAAGTTGGGAGAAAGTTGGGAGAAGGATTCAGCACCGAGTGAACCCAAGAATGAGGGCACACACTAATAGTAGAGGTGTTACCCTTAGAAGCAATCCTTGCATTCCAAAACTATATAGCCAGCATAGCTTGAGACATCAACACTAACAGTTGAGGGTTGATGAGGTAGATTAATACTGCGACTTGAGAGTCCCACCTTTCTACTTTGGGGACACTGCCAGATAAGGGCTACTCACAGCTTGTCCTTACCAGTGGCATGGTATTAACACCCTTCCAATTGCGGTTACAAATTTGACCCCAACTAAGATATAATAGCTTATTAGGGGCATGTCGTTTTGATTACTATCTCCCATAGTCACAGTCTCAATCTCAGTAAAAAACTAAGATAGTTCTTTATATACAGGACTATCAGATACAGTCACATAGTTCAGCACAAAACTCAGCTAGTTCCATTAGAATCAAGACTGTCAAACACAGTCACTCAGTTAATACAAAACACATGTTATCAGTATTCAGATTCAGTATTATCATGATTTTAGTTATAGTTCACATATTCATGCATGTATCATCACATAGTCATGTTCATGTCAGTCAGTTATAGTTCATGCATATGAACCTTTGCATTCAGCTTACCTCACTTTCATACCAGTACATTCTCACGTACTGACGCATACTTTTCTTTTGTGCTATATTGTTTTATACCATAGGTATAGAAGCACAATCTCTGGAGCATCCTTAGTAGATCAACCATTCAGCAGACAAACTAGATGTGGGTCCTCATCATTTGAGGATTTTATTATGTGACCATTTTATTCTTTCAGTGTTTAGTTTATTTCAGCAGTTGGAGTTAGTTGGGGACATGTCCCACCAACTCCTTATTCAGACAGTTTAGAGGCTTTCAGACTAGCATGTTTAGATAGTTATTTTGGTATTGATATACCATATCTCCAGATGTTATGTTTTATCATATTTTTGAATATTATGGCCTTTCACCCTTTTATTTTACATTTATATAGGATGGTATGCAATACTCAGTTATAGATACCAGTCATGGGTTAACTTGTAGTTCTTCAGGGTTAGGAGCACCGTATTGTATTCCAGGTACCAGATTTGGGGCATTACAAACTTGGTATCAGAGCCTAAGGTTCAACAGTGTCCTAGGAAGTCTGAAATCTGCATCTAATAGAGTCTTGTGCATGGGTGTGTTATGCTCCACACTTATCGACAGGAGGCTATATGATGTTTTTGAAATAGTTTACCTTCTTTCAGTATTCATATCATGCGAGTGAGCATGAGATCAAGTTAAATTCTCAGTATAATCCATTTCTTCCTTTTGTTTACAAAAAATGCCTCCCAAAAGAAATAATGAAAATTAGTCAGCCCCTCAGTCTGTCCAAGCAGACCCCTTGAACGAAGATGTTTCTCATACAAAGTTCATAGTTGCATTCACTACTCTTGCTAACTCATTTGCTGCTCAGAATAAATGGACAGTTGTTGTTCTGGCCAACCCAGTGGCCAATACTACTGCAGCTAGTATTCGGGACTTCACTCAAATGAATCCTCTATCGTTTTCTAGTGTAAGTCAAATGAGGACCCTCAGGAATCCTTGATCAGGTTCAAAAGATTATTGATATCATGGGAGTTACTGCTAGTGAGAGTGCTGAGCTAGCTATATATCAGTTGCAGAATGTGGCTCACACTTGGTTTAAATAGTAGAGTGCAGAGAGGGTTATATATGTAAGGCCTATTGAGTGGGAGGAGTTTGCCACTGCCTTTCTTCATAGATTCTTTCCCCTAGAGCTGAGAGAGGCTAAGGTTTAAGAATTTATCATCCTCAGATAGGGAAACATGACAGTGAATGAATATTCTCTTAAGTTTACTCAACTAGCTAGATATGCTCCTTATGTGGTGGCAGATAGCAGGGCCAAGATGAGTAAGTTTATTTCTGGGGTGAATGATACTGTGGTGAATGAGTGCAGTTCTACAATGCTGATTAGTAAGATGGACATAGCCAGGCTTATGATCCATGCTCAACAGATAAAAATGTAGAAGATTAAGATAAAAGAAAAGTAGAATAAGAGACCTAAAATTGGTAGCTTCAACTTCAATCAACAAAAGTCAGAGGGGGAAAACCATTCTTAGTTCTGCCTAAAGTCATCCATTCCAGTTCCTTCCTCAGACAGTACTCCAGCTTCTAAGTTCAGGGATGGTGACAAAGATAGGGCGCCAGGCTCTATGTCTCAGGGAAGTGTTAGAAGTTCCCTCTCCCAACCTCTTTATCAGACTTGTGGTAAGAACCATAAGGGTATTGTAGAGCTGGTAGTGATGTGTCTTTTTGATGTGGCAATCAAAGCAGCAGAGTTAGAGATTTTCCCCAGTCAATATTTTAAGGTCAGCAAAATCATTCCTCAGTTAAGTTTAGTCACCCGAATCATCAGGGTGCCACTTCCAATGCAACCAGTGGGCAGTGCCCAAAATGAATCTGTGCACTTTAGTCCTAACAAGATCAGGAAAATTATACTGATATGGTCACTGGTACATTACAGATCTTTCACTTGAATGTTTACCCTTTGCTAGTTCTAGGAGCTTCTTTGTCTTTTGTTACTCCTTCTATAATAGTTGATTTTGGAGTCAGTCCTGAAATTCTCGCAGAGCCCTTCTCAGTCTCTACCGCAGTGGGTAAAACCATCATAGCCCGACGGGTATACAGGAACTGTCTGATTATGATATTTTAGAAAGTCACATCAGTAGACTTAGTCGAATTAGAGATGACTAATTTTTATGTAATTCTCAACATGGATTGGCTTCATTCGTTCTATGCCACAGTCGACTTTAGAAACATAGTGGCTCAGTTTTAGTTACCTAAATAACCTGTCCTAAAGTAGAGGGGTAGTACTTCAACATTTAAAGGTCATTTTGTTTCCTACCTTCGGGCATGAAAATTAATATCTAAAGGATGTGTCTATCATTTTGTTTGAGTTAAGGACACTATTTACGAAACTTCTAGACTTGAATTAGTCGTAGTTATGAATGAATACTCAAATCACTTTCCCGATGATCTTCTAGGAATTTCTCCTGAAAAGGAAATAGACATTGGCATTGATCTTCTTCCAGATACTCAGCCTATATCTATTGTTCCATACAGAATGATACTAGAAAAACTCAAAGAATTGAAGGAATAGTTGAATGATCTATTAGATAAGGGATTCATCAGACCCAATGTGTCCTTGTTGGGTGCACCAGTCTTATTCGTGTGAAAGAAAAATGGTTCTCTCAGAATGTGCATTGATTACCATCAGCTCAATAAAGTCACGGTAAAGAACAAGTATCCACTTCCCATAATCGATGATTTTTTTGACTAACTTTAGGGTGCCAGTTATTTCTCTAAGATGGACCTCAAATCAGGCTATCATCAGCTCAGAGTCAGAGAAGGTTACATTCAAAAGATATATTTCCAAACTCTGTATGGTCACTTTGAATTCTTAGTCACGTCCTTCGGTCTTACCAATGCCCTAGAAGTTTTCATGGAGTTGATGAACTGTGTCTTCAAGCAATACTTGGTCATATTCATCATAGTATTTATAGATGATATTCTTGTCTATTCTCATAGTGAGCATGTTCATGCAGATCATCTTAGAATAGTATTGCAGTCTCTCAGAAATCATTAGCTGTTTGCCAAATTCAGTAGGTGTGAATTTTGGCTAAGGTCAATAGCATTCCTTGGTCATATCATTTTTGGTGATGGCATTAAAGTTGATCCTCAAAACACCAAAGAAGTAAGAAAATGGCCTTTCCCTTTTTCTTTATTAGATATTAGGAGTTTCTTAGGTTTGGCTAGCTATTACAGATGGTTTGTTGACAGATTTTGTTTTAATGCATCCCTATGCCCATATTGACTCAGAAAAAAAGTCAAGTTTTAATGGTTAGATCCTTGCAAAAAGAGTTTTCAGGAGTTGAAGACTCGACTCACCTCAGCCCCAGTTTTAGCTCTTGCAAATGGTTCAGATGGGTTTGTGGTGTACTTGATGCATCTAGAGTGGGTTTGGATTGTGTCCTCATGAAGCATGGTAAGGTCATAGCCTACGCCTCTAGACAACTTAAGCCCTATGAGAATAATTATCTATCTCATAACCTTGAGTTAGCATCCGTAGTCTTTGCCTTAATGATTTGGAGGCATTACCTATACGATGTTCATGTAGATGTGTTCACAGATCATAAAATCCTTCAGTACGTATTCTCTGAAAAAAATCTTAATCTTCACCATAGAAGGTGGTTAGAGATCCTGAAAGATTATGACATGAGTGCCCTTTATCATTCGAGCAAGGCCAATGTAGTGGCAGACGCTCTCAGTTGACTGTCTATGGATAGTGTTGCCCATGTTGAAGACAGTAAGAAGAAGCTAGCTCAGGAAGTTCATCAGCTTTCCATACTAGGTGTTCTCTTAGTCGATTCAGCCAAGGGTAATATATGGGTTCATAGTAGTTTTGAATCATCTTTAGTTTCCGAAGTTAAGGAAAAACAAGATAGAGATCCCAGTCTAGTCAAGCTGAAAGAGTCAGTCAAGGATTAGAAGGTTGAGGTTTTCTCCCAAGGGGTAGATGGTGTATTGCGTTGTCAGGATCGTCTGTGTGTGTCAGGTGTAGATAACTTGAGGAAATGAATTCTTGTAGAAGTGCATGGTGCGCGTTACTACATTCATCCAGGGGAACTAAGATGTACCATGATTTACGGCAAATCTATTGGTGGTGTGGGATAAAAAGAGATATTGCAAAGTTTGTGGCTAAGTGCTATAGATATTAGCAGGTTAAGGTTGAGAACCAGAAGCCTAGTGGGTCCGTGCAGGAGTTCAATATTCCCACTTGGAAGTGGGAAGAAGTGAACATGTACTTTGTGTCGGGTTTTCCTCGTACTCATCATTAGCATGATCCATTGTGGGTCATTGTAGATAGGATGAAAAAATCAGCTCATTTCCTTCCAGTCCATACCTCCAATTTAGCCGAGGATTACGCCAAACTCTATCTCAGGGAGGTAGTTATAATGCACGGTGTTCCATTGTCTATTGTCTTAGATAGAGGTACCCAGTTCCCCTATCATTTCTAGAAATCATTCCAAAAGGGTCTTGGTACCTGAGTTCATCTCAGTACAACCTTTCACCCTCAGACAGATGGTCAAGCAGAAAGGACCATTCAGACCTTGGAAGATATTCTAAGGGCATGCGCATTTTATTTCAAGGGTAGTTGGGATGACCACTTTCCTTTGATTGAGTTTGCATACAACAACAACTATCATTCCAGTATTTAGATGGCTCCAATCGAGGCTCTCTACGGTAGGAGATGCAAATCTCCAATCGGTTGGTTTGAAGTCAAAGAGATCATAGTAATAGAGCCTGACTTGGTCTTCGATACCTTAGAGAATGTTTATTTAATCTGAAAGATGCTTAGGATAGCTTAGAACCAACAGAAATCATACGCAAATATGCGCTGAAAGGATCTCGTGTTTGAGATTGACGATTATGTATACCTAAAAATCACTCCCATGAAGGGAGTGAAGAGGTTCAGAAATAAGGGAAAATCTTAGTCCCTGATATGTCGGTCCCTTCAAAATTCTCAGTCACTTCGGCAAACTAGCATATGAGCTCGAATTGCCTTCAGATCTTGCTTTAGTACATCCAGTATTTCATGTCTCCTTGCTAAAGAGGTGCATGGAAGACCCAACAGTAGTAGTCCCTGTTGAGAGTGTAGACATTCAGAACAGTCTCTTTTATTAGAAAATCTCAGTTGAAATCCTTGACTATCAGATTCACAGACTGAGGAACAAATATGTCTCTCTAGTCAAAGTTCTTCGGCAGAATCAGTCCATTGAGTGAGCTACTTGGGAAGAAGAAAAAGATATGTAGACCAAGTATCTTCACCTCTTCTCCACTAATTCATACCCAGCCCAAGGTAACAATTTTTCTTAAGTTCATTCAGCTTAAGGTTCAAATTTCAGTTACAAACTTTGCTCAGTTCTCATTTCAAACTTTGTATCTTTACCCTTACATGTTCAGTTGTATGTTTATGAGTCAGTTCAGTTATGTTTTCACGCATTATATATGCGTGATCATCTTACCAGTACTCTTATGAAGGCATTCATGTATCATCTCAGTCATAAAACCATGCATCAAATATGCATGATCAGCATGAATCTCAGTAATGTCAGTCATGTAGTCATGTTTCAATTGATCATGTTCAGTATGTACTTCAGATTATCGTTTCTCCCATCTAAATCAGTCTCATTCGATAATGAATGTTCCCAAGGGGGAGATATTGTAATACCCCATACATCTACCTAGTTTTAAAATAATTCCAAAAATGATAAAGACTTGCTTTAAAGGATGAATCCACTTTTATATATGTGAAATTTTTAAGATTTTGACATTTTGTTGTGTGGGAAATTGAATAAGTTTTCCATCGATACCAAAAATTTGATATCGGGGTAGAAATTTATGGCCAAAAAATAGAATACAGTCTGAACCGCCCCGGTGCAATGGAAAGGGTTGATGGACCGTCAATCTAGCAACGGACCATCTCCCAAACCGTCCTAGTGCAGGCAGTGAGTCAACCTTCTAGCCAGGTGCGATGGAATAGACGATGGACCATTGAGATAGTGACAGACCTTCGCCCAAGTGGTCACAACAAAGGTATAAAAATCATATTCTAGCCTAGTATGACGGGAAGGTCGACGAGCCGTCGAGCCAGCGACGTACCGTCATCGAAGCGATCGCAGATCCTGTTCAGTAATTTAAAGCTATTTTTATAAGGGTGTTGGGGTCTTTTCCACCCTTTTTAACACCTAATTATACCAGACCTGGGCTCATAATTTCATTATTCATCTACGACATCAAGTTAGGGTTTCTATCAAAGATCAATCCCCAAGAACAAAAACAAAACCCTTCTTCAAGAAACTATGAGATTCAAGTTCTACAAGTCCAAGAACCTCAACAAACTCATAATTAAGGTAACTCAAGTGTTAATTTATGGGTCCCTTTCACCCATGAAGCTCAAGAATCTCTTTTCAAATTCCAAAGATTATGTATTTATGAATGTTCATGATTTAGTTGAATTGAAATTCACGTCCATGTTGTTGTTGGGTTTTGATTCATGTTTAAAATTTCATGTTCTAATGATTGATCCTAGTAAGTGATGATTTGCATAATAGTAATGATAAACCCTTCAAATTTCAAATTTATTTATGCAACCATGATAATTAGATGCATTGATGATGGTATAACTGAAGTATTCTCCCCATATGTTTGATTAAATTCCTATGTGAAGTAAAAAGTACCATAATAGTATGATAGTATGAAATCCCCATTCATGTACAAGTTAATGCATGCCAGGTGTTTGATGAAATTTCTTAGTCAATGAATTATGGATATATGTGTAGCCATTGTTGTGTTTTCGAACATGTTCCATGAATTACTTTTATGCTATCAATTTCTGCGGGTATTTATACCCGACAATTTAGCTGTGTGCCTAGAGCCAGTGTCAGTTTCTTGATAATATTAGTCACGCCAGGATCAATAGAATTCAGTCAGTTAAATGACTCAGGAAAAATTCAGTAATCTCATGAGCTTAGTCAGTTAACAAGATTCAGTAATATTCGGAAAGTCCACTGAACTCAATGAAATCAATCCAGTTCATCTCAGCATAATTAGTTTAGAATATACTCAGTTGGGTGTAGGATTCAGCACCGAGCGAACTCAAGGACGAGGGCACACACTAACAGTAGAGGGTGTGACCCTTAGAAGCAATCCTTGCATTCCAGAGCTATGTAGCCAACATAGGTTGAGACATCAATACTGATAGTTGAGGGTTGATGAGGTGGAATAACATAGCCATTTGAAGATCCCACCGTTCTCCTTTGGGTACACTTCCAGATGTGGGTCACTCACTGCTTGTCCTTACCAATGGTGCAGTATTAACACCCTTCCAATTGGGGTTATAGATTGGACCCTAAATCAACTATAATAGCTTATTATGGGAATGTCAGTTAGATGATTATCTCCCATAGTCACAGTCTCAGTCTCAGTAAAAGAACTCAGATAGTTCTTCAAATTCAGGACTGTCAGATATAGTGACACAGTTCAGCATGGAACTCGGCAAGTTCCATTAGAATCAGGACTGTCAGACACAGTTACTCATGTTATCAGTATTTATATTCATTATTATCATGATTTTAGTTTAAGTTTACGTATTTATCCATGTATCCTCACAGTGTCACGTTTATGTTCAAGTCAATCAGTTATAGTTTATGCATAAGAACCTTTGAATTCAACTTACCTCACTTATGTACCAGTACATTTCAATGTACTGACGTAAACTTTATTTTGAGATATGGTGTTTTTTACCACAGTTTTAGAAGCACGAGCTCCAGAGCATCCTTATTAGATTAGCCATTCAGCAGATAGACTAGCAGTAATTCCTCATCATTCGAGGATGTTATTATTTGATCATTTCATTCTTTCTGTGCTTAGTTTATTTCTACAGTTGGAGTTAGTTGGGTACATGACCCATCAACTCCTTATTAAGACAATTTAGAGGCTTTTAGACTAGCATGTTCAGATAGTTATTTGAGTTTTTTTTGTATTGATATACCATACATCCAGATGTTATGTTTTATCTGATTTTTGAACCTTATGGACTTTCATCCTTTTATTCCGCATTTATATAGAATGGTATACAGTGCTCAGTTATGATATCAGTCATGGTTTAGCTTTTGGACCTTCGAGGTCATGAGCAGCGTGTGGCATTCTGGGTACCAGATTCGGAGCGTTACAATTGATTTATACGAATTTTAGATTTAGAGTAGCCTTTAAAGTGGTATAGATGACTTTGGTCAATATTTTTTGATCTGACGTGGGATGGTAACTCTATTAGTTCTATTTTCTTTGAAAATTCCATTTTGGGTTAGTAGTGTGGTTTATTCGAATTTTAAGACTATATTATGATTTTTGCGTATTTGAATAATAACTAGTTTTTTTAGTGTAAAATGATTCCCCTAGATATCGATTGTTGATAATAATCTCTTATGGTAAATCCAAAAGTTCCATTAAATCCAAAACTTTGAAATTAGTCTAGTAACAATATTGGGTTACTTTTGTCAGATCCAGAATGAATCTCAGGGGTTTAATCTTGATATATACTTGTCAAAATAAATGTTGGTGTAGTTTTCAGTAGTACATTTAGTCCTTCATAGAGATTTCATGGCCATGTTTCATAATTGTGAGGCTTGAACTGATTACTCATTACGATCACGAGCTAGGGCACCACGATTCCAAAGAGTTAGATGGGATAGGTTGAACTAATCCATCCTAATCAAGATGATTACTCCTATGATACTAATGAAATACTTATGTATAGTCCACTTTGAGCCTCCTAACTATATAAAAACCCCAATTTCATGATTTTACTCTATTTTCACCATTTTCAAGCTTGGGCCCATGATTATTTTCATCATATTTTATATGGGCAAAATTCTAAATTATTTTTATGCATTACCCATAGATTATATTTCAAAAACATCTTGAAAACATGGATTTTGAATTCTAGGTTTTACCTGATAAAGTAAAAAATAAGTATTTTGATGATTTCTAACCTAATTTAAAGTTAGGTTTTGATGGAATTAAGATTAAAACCCTTAAAATATGGGTAATATGATTCTTTCTTTAAATTATAATTTATACCTTTATTTTTTAGATTAATTTTCAAAGTGATTTTGTATTTGAAACCAAAGTATACCAATATGGGTATCAATAGACTTATTATTACAACAACAACAACAACATACCTAGTGTATTCCCACATAGTGGGGTCTCGGGAGGGTAGAGCAAACACAAACCAAACCACTAGCTCAGCTAAATTGGAGAGGCTATTTCTGATAGATCCCTAGCTCAAGACTGATAACAGTATAACAAACACAAAACATAAATTCATATAAACTAATATAGTACGCAAAATAAATGAACATTGCTAACAAATACAACAAATAGTAAAACCACGAGATAATACTATAAACTATCTATTCAAAATCATTGAAATCACTAAGACACCACAAAAAAAAACTCCATACAAAAACAAAGTACTCTTCCCTACTATTATCGATGAAATCCTAACAACTAACCCTCTACCCTAATTTGCATCCTCCATAAATTCCAATCATGGGTCACATCCTCCTTAAGCTGTAACTGCTCTATATCATGCCTAATCACCTCACTCAAATATTTCTTTGGCCTATATCTACCTTGCCTAAACTATCCATAACCAATGTCTCGAACCTCCAAACTGTAGCATTTGAGTTCCTAATCATCATGTTCCCGAACCAATGTAACCTCACTTCTCTCATATTTTCGTAGACCGAATCCACTCCCATATTTTCTTAAATAATCTCATTTCTCACCTCATCTTTCATGGTAAGGATAAAGGTCATCGCAACATCCTCATCTCCACTACCTTTATATTTTGAATGTGTGAGTTCATAACTGGCCAACACTCAAAAGCTCTGATGGACACAACCTATTTTGTAAAGAAAATGATGAGTACCACTTTTTGAAAGATACATCTTCCATCTCTATACAACATAGCCGGTCGGAACGCCACCTTATTTTGTATAGAATATGTTTTTTATAGATTAGGATCATTTTAATTTCACTCAGAAGGGGAAGTCTTCTCCTTGAGATGTTTAGGCTTGTATTTTTTATTACAAGGTAGGTTAAATTTTAAATTTCTACATACCGAACTAGGTAGATTATCATTCATATAATGTATGCTATCGGTTAGGGACTTTATCATTATTTTTACATTTTGAAATCATTATTATAATAATGTTGCTCGTGCGTGGGCTTGTGTAAACAATATTATAAAGGTGGGATATTATTGTTCTTGAGATGCCAGTGTGAGGGATTATATTGGTCTTATTTAAGCATTAATTATTATTATTTTTATGCCTACATGAGGGCTTAGAGTTATACCACTGCTACGTAAGGGCTTATATCATGACTTATGAAAATTTGGGTGATTTGAGTTCATTTACGCCATTATTAAGCTGATTATTATATATTTTCATTTTTCTATGATATGTCATACTCATTCATTATTCATTTTTATGGACCTTATATTACTCTGAAACTTGAATTCACAACGAGCGAAAATATACCATTTTATAAAATTCCTAGTTAAGGGAAGTATCGACATGGTTGATGAATGAGATCGTGATTATTATATGTATTGAAAACTCACCATGGGTCCTCTCAAAAAGCATAGGCTCGGAGGGTTTATACAAAGTAAATATTGATAATAACATACATATTATATCATTGTGTTTACTGCATTTCATTTCTTTTATGTGAACAATACCTGAATTGGCCTTCATTATATGTTTTGTTGATATCTTATATCATCGTTGATATTTAAATACTATATTATAGGGAGATCTACGACTTGAGGAATTAGGACATTTTCTGTTAGCAAGGGTAATGTGTTACACATAGTTTACTTTACCTATTTAGTTATCTAGTTTCCTTGGTCAACCTATCATTCCTACTAAGTACAAGTAGACTACACACAATCATACTTTTGGTAGATTTTTGGTGCAAATCCTAGTTTGAAGTCTCACGACCCAATTTCTCAGGTCATGATGGCATCTACTATAACCCACTAGTAGGCAAGATATCTCGTAGTTTGGAAACGCTAGTAATGTACTACCAAGAGAAAATGAAAGTAACAACAGAATTATTATAATAAAGGGTCTAATATATATATAAAACAACCTAAGACTTGGTGAAGTTAGTATAAGAACTTCTAATAAAATAAGATTAAAAAGTCAAATACCAAATAAATATACATGTCCAAACCATCTCTGAATACAATGAGAGAAAAAGGGAGAGTAATAAGCCTTTAAATTTCAGGAGCTCACCCCATGTCTTTGATCAATAGCTTCTACGCACAATGTACACATCAATGGAGAGAACTCGAACTATGATTTGTAGGTTACAAAAGTATAGTATGAGTACCAAAGATGTGGTACTCGGTAGGAAACTTCCGATTGAGCCCCAAACATATAGAAAATATAGAAAGCATGCAAAAGAAGACTATAAAATACGACCAACTATCCAAGAAGCTAAACCAATATAACTAGAGAGGCAATAAGGATAAACTATCTTATACTACCTATACTCAGGAACTAAAATAGTATATGGTATACCACAAGCAATATATACAAATAAGAAGTGAAATAAGGATATATAGTGGTATACAAGGTTAAGGAATACATAGATACTATGAATAAACAAGAGAAGAGAGAGAGATATGGTAATATCATTGGTTGATATATGCATATATATAGGTGTACATGACTAACTCAATAGTAAAACCTTATCTCCTAAGGGAATCCTAACCAATTAGTAAAACTGATACTACTATGATCTAAACCTAAAGTAAAATGTCTAACCAATAATACATTATCCATAATTTATATTACCAAAAAATGGATCAGAATCATGCCTTAAACCTTAGTATTAGTCCATAATAAACCTATCACGAACCAACCACATTAATAATAACAAATTAAATGGATAATCCAAACAAAGAATACCGAATCGGGGCACCATAAACTTGAAGGTTTCAATCAACACTCACCAAACAACAATCATATCCTATATCTATGCAACCCTTCAAAATGTTGAGAGAGATAAGCATAAAACAATATATTTGTGATTGACAATGCATATGAATGAACGAATTAAGAGTAAATACATACTACCATAAACGATCAAAGTGGCAAAACATACCAATTATAAACACATACACTATCTTAAATGCTTACAATGCAGGACATACGATGACCTCTCTTCTCCAGCACAACAGCTTATGAACAAAGTTGCCCCTTGGGGTTTCAAGAATATCCATATACACTTACCTAGTCAGGATACAGGATTTCCAATAATCATCATCAATACACATCATCTAGTAAAAAAGAAACATAAATAGATATATAATAATTGCATAAACTCATACGATTGCTAAAAGTTTCTAAGTATGTAAATCCATTACCCGAGATCAAATCCTAGACTAAGCATAAAACTGTAGAATGGATCAAAATCTCTCTCAACCAAAGTAAATAGTAGTGGTAAAAGAATTGATAGACCATGGATTGAAATCAATCTAGGTATAATTCGCAGAATGACATTCTTTGTTCCAAAGTCTCATAAATCATACAATAAGGTGTTACGATTCCCATAATAAAAGAGTCTATTTGAAACATGGAAAATGGGAATAAATTATTCTTTCAAAAAAATTTATAAAATAATGATTTAGTTGGAAGTGTACCACTAAATGAACATAAATGTACAAAAATTTATGCATGCAATCATCGCTATTCAAAAAATACAACAAAAATTTCCTGAGCATCCATGTGCTAGAATCACGCCTTTTTTAAAAGGTAGAATACTCACCTGGAGTACAACTATTATCGTACCATGGACTCAGGCCCAATAGATTAAAACTAGCATAATATATTGGTAAAATATGGGAAAAATTGTCCAAAGAGTAATCTTTATACTAAAGGATCCTTAATATCAACTATGATAAACATGCTTATGACCTTGGGTGATAGCATTCTATATTTATATAAGGTATTTAACCTTAAGGGTCGGTTAACCCTTCTATCGCAACTCTTAGATTTGGCTAAGACATGATATCCTAACGATAAGCGTGTCCTATCATGCCTACCTAAAATGCAATCTACACTACACATAATCTTACAATGAAAAGTAGACTAAAGCCTACCTTGATGTCAAATTCCAAGTCTTGATTCGTCCACAAATCACTCATCTTTTTCCATGATCTTATAATGTTGCCACACTATTAAACTAGTAATATACACGTCATTCAGAGTTTAAAAAAGTTAGATGTTGTTATACAGAAGGTTAGGTCAAAATTTTGGTCAAGAAAGGGCCCGCAAGTCCCATAAATGAAATCAAAAATTAAGTACATTACGAGGTCCCTCGAAGGACATGGAATGTGTGCTCAAAAGTTGAGTACAAATAATGCATAAATCAAGGCCCAAATCTGCCCCTAAGGTCTAGGTAGTTAAGGACATAATTTCTAAGAATTTACAATGAAATAGGAAGGAAATTGAATGGGAAAATATAGGAAAATGACCAAGGAGCATTAGTCTAACTTAACTTAGCTTCACTGGATGGTTCCCCACTTTATCCCACTCTTCAAGCTCTCAAAATAGTGGAAAATGATGGATAAAATAATGGGAAACTTGGGTGAACAAAGGTAATTTAAAAATCCCAAGGTGTCGCTAAAGTAGTCACCTAGTTACTTAAGTGGCTATTTGATTGCTAAAATAATCGGGCATAAGGGCTCAGCCAATTCTAAAGAGGTGTCCTAGACGCTCAAGCGATGTCTGCTCAAGTAGTCATTGATCTCTTAAGTCGCCCATATCCAAATAGACAAGGTTGCTAAAGTGATCGAATATCACTAAAGTGACTATTGCTTAAGCGGTCAAATGGTTGCTTAAGTGGTTTCCCCCACAACCTGAGGCATCAGAATTTCTAACTCCAAATTTTATTTTGATTAGGTTCTTGGTATTCATTTGGAATCTTATGCGTGCAAACAAACTATTCTACCATACCATTTTGAAATTCCAAGCTCAACGGAATAATCGAAACAACATGCTTGATCATTTTGACTAAATATTGGGCCCACACCTTTAGTTCCATTTTTCTTATAATCCACCCAATAGCAAAAACGAGTCTGGAAGCCTTAGGATTTAAACCTAGGGTCCCCTAATCCTAATATGGACGTTCCGGAGTTAATGCAGCTATGGAAATTCTCATCTGAGGTCATTAACTAGCAGTTTTAGTCTGAGACCAATTCCTTAATAGTGAGAGCTCCAAAATAGAAAAATGCACCTAAAACCCCAATGAACTACCCGATAATCCCATCGACAATTTTGGTAAGTCATAAATTACCTTATAGCCATTGTGAGAAGGCTCGAAACATCAAAAATGTGTGTAAATCAAGGAAATGACCTAGAAAGTCATTACCATTTCCACTATTAAAATGACTTTTTATTGCAAAAGTCAATTGATAGAAAAAACAAGAAAGTTCAAAAGAATTAAGTACATGGCCGCATGCTCCGAGCAAGATTCACAAATAACCTCTATGAAGAGACAACCCTTCTAAGGGATCTTGCCATAGGATAATTCCTCAACAAAAAACTAGTCTCTAACTAAATCAAGGATGGTTGATGCATACAAATCTAAACCAACACATACTGATACCGCATCGATACTAGCATAACCAATTGAAAACTCATCCAAGCCAAATGCAGTCTCCAATATCCAAATATAACCTTCTTTTGTATTTCCAATCTTGCCATCTACCCTGAACCACCCAAAATATCACTCAAATCTTGTCTGCGCTAATCCATCAAATAAGGCTCAAAGAACTGAAGTTGATCCACCGATAACCCATAATAACAAGCATAAGGTAAGACCATAGGGTTCTACCTGCACACACCAATTGAGATGGTTAATGCCTTCAATCTCTTATCAAGGACACAACCGGTCCACATGACCCTCAAAACTGAGAATCAGGATCCAGAGCTTGAATACTTGGAACCAAGAGATCCACTCCATAGTGTCCCACCAACTAAGGATGAAATAGTGCTTAGCCAAACATGTTTACACTACTTTTGCTAAGCATCCAATTAAAATTATTTGCAAAAACTTAGAACCAAGGCCAAAAGCAAAAGAAACTATCTTCAAGTATCAACGAGCTATTATGTATACATCAATAAACTACAATCTATCATAACGTAAATAAACTGAACATGTAAGTAAAGACTAGGCTTATCCATCCTATAGGTTAAACCACAACTTAGACAAATCTAAAAATAAAGATTGCACCTAACCTCTACAACTCAACCTAAAACCTCAACACTAAAGATGAACTGCTCAGACCTAGCTGTCTGAACAAATTCTATAAATGAGTAAAATTCCACATGCCCAAAATCTATCTTAACCTTCAAGTATCCATTCAAAAGAGTTAAAATCCCAGATCTTTAGCTGACAAGTCTAAAGAAAGAGAAAATAACCAAATTACCCTCCAAATTTGAAAATTAGGCATATCCACAATGTTTTCTACTAGAGCCAAAATTGAATTGTATTTTAAAACCAAAAACACAATGGATGAAAAGCATAGGCTGAAAATACAAGCTATCAACTCCATATCAGTTAGAGGGAATAAATCATTAAAGCATACTGAAGAACTTATCGAGGCTTCAAACAGTACTAGTGATCACAAAACCTCTAGCAAATCAAAGAAATATAAGTTTTGTTGAGAATTAATCAACCAAATGCTCCATCTAAAACCCAAATACCCAAAAACATATATCACTAAGGAGAAGCACTCCACAAAGTAACATTAGGTGAAATAAATGCCGAAGTAAGGGTTCCTTGAATCCACCAATGAAAACAACCTTAACCTAATCAACCTATGAGTCACATTGTAGAGAAACATAGTGTCACTATCAACATCAATGCCAAATTTAAGGACACTACCATAAAATGAACCAGGGAAATCAAGACACTGAGTTTCCATTTTTCCAACATAAGAAGTGATAACATGAAAAGATCACCGATCTCCACCTCTTTTAACTCTGCTAGAACAAAAACCACATCACGATAAGAATAGAGTATCCAACTCTACACCAATACTAAGATCAAACTATCACAAGGAAAAGAACCCTAAAATCCTAAAAAACAGGCCTAAGATCTCTCAACAACAAAATCAAGAGAACTATTTAGAGATGAACTAGCCAAATAATAAAAAACGGATCCCAAACTCATCAACCTTAAAACCTGGCTATAGATAAGGATAGCCAATGCTAAAATCTCTACAAACCAGCAGGCAAGTCCTAGAATCACAAAAAAAGAATGATCAAAGTACCCAAATTGTCATCTCTCCAACAAATAACAAATCCATAAAAGGACACCCTACCTCCATCCTTTTAGCCACTCAGCAATTAATCTAGAATAGCCAATACATGATAAAAATAACCAATCTCACCTTGTTTTAAGAGATAAAAATATTTGATGAGCAAGCCACCAAGGATAACTAACAAGAATCTCGAGGAAGGAAATTCTAACTAGATAATTTTAGTCTAGCCCTCAATCAAGAAAGAATCATTTATTGTAGAATAATAACAATAATATCAACAACAATATAAAATTCAGTATAAGAGTAAGTGGTACAAAAAATTTAAATTAGTGACAAGTACTACTGTAGGGCCATAATAAGGTTAATATTACAACTTAAATGGGACTCAGACCCAAATGCTACAACCTTAGGGAAATATCAATATTGAACTTTATCTATTACTAAAATAAATCATCTATGTGGCTAGTCACATAATTATGAACTCTAATAAGGTACAAATTAATCAATACAATTCTATAAAGTCACATAATCATTTATGGGCATAATAACCAATACATTCAAATAAAAAAGTTAAGGCTAGAAATAAAAGGTGTGTGTACCTATCATGATGTAATTTGAAGTCACATGCTTGATGTGTATGAGAAAGTATGATCTATGTGTGACCAAACTCGGACAAATTATTTGAATCACCAACTGATGCAAAAAATGCACTACCACTAAGTGAAGGTGCTACAACACCATTAGACTAATCTGGATAAGATTAATGATTAATAATCCAATGTGAAGGACACTATCTAGACTAGTGACCAATTTCTCTAGAGTCTTAGCAAATCTTGAAGCTCTAACCTGGGGGAGAAACATGAGATGCCACCAACTAGCAGACAAACTGATGTCAATAAAACACCCTACTACAATGAACATCCGCCATGCAATCATAACATACCTCAAGAGACCTAGTCTAGAGAGGTATATATGATAACCAGGTATGAATAGCCAACTCACGTATGGAGAAATCCCTTGACCAATGGAAAATCTTGCGACAACCTAAGAAAGTTCCTAGAATACTTTGAGGAACAACAACCATTAATCTATAATAACTGTCAAGGACTAAAGATAAATATCAAATACTTTGCATTGTCCAATAAGAACTCTTCCCATTGTGACAACCATGACTAATTTAAGAGCCACTTATAGCCTTATATGCCACCTGCGAGGAACTTATAGGATATAAATGATGTTGGTCATCACCAAGATGATCTATACTCCTGGATATAATACCAATAACACTATACTGATGATGTATCCTCTCATTTCCACCTCCATAAGTCTCAATACATGCTTTCTCTATTGCCCTTGCTTTATTAACAAATTGAGAGAGAGAAGACCAATCTACTATCAAATGCTTTTATGCAAACTATAATAGTAAATCTAAGCCTATAATAAATCCATGCACCTTCTATTGCTATAAAAATATAGAATAAGAGTATGTATGTACTACTCCAGAAACCCTATCTTGTACACTAAAACAAATAAGAAACCCAATTGCACAATAAAAAACTTAACTCTAGCCTGGGAAATTCTTGATGTATCAATTATTATCTTTGGCTGTGAGGTATCCCAAAAAATGATTAGAATCTCCAATGCGAAATCTTGAAAGTTAAAAGTAGTCACAATCCCTTCAAGAGCTTGGGTTTGCCTTAAACACCCTGGGTTTTTATCCTTAGCAAAATTTCACAATTTTGGTTTTTGGGACATCATACGACTTGGGAGTACTAGTCATATGATAGGGTATGGGGAAGGGGGACCCAATTTTATAATGTCCAGTAGTGGGTGGTGACTGGTTGTTGTGTTTTTAGAATGGGTACGACTAGGTGAGTACGAGTCATATAGTTGGTGATAGGTTGTTGGGTTAGGTTTTCCTTTACTTAATCTAAAACTTAGTAACTTAACTTGGACCTGAGTATGAGTAGGTCACCTTTAATTTGGAGGATAGTTTACGAGTCGTATAGTCCAACTCGTATGTTGGTTAGTATTCAACCCCTCATGATTTTATTATGTGTATGGGTGAAGGGTACTAATCGTATAGCTAGACACAATTTTCTTGGGTGGTCGTATGTTGGACAGTTTTGTGGTCTAAGTAGAGGCCTAGGGTATGAGTGATGGGTACCACTCCTATGGTAGGGTATGACTAGTATGGGGTGGTCGTACAATCTTGCGTGCATTTTAGGTAGATTAAGTTGGGCATAATATGGATATTTCCTATCTTAACCTCTTAAGGTCCCATGACTTATAACATTCTTGGGGAATTATTTAATGTATTTCCAATCACTTAAACTCTCTTAAAACACTCTCAAATTCTCCATAAGGCTCTTGGGTTAAGAAAGGCTAAGGTTTCATCAATAGGAGCAAATTGGGACATACAAGGGTGATTACTCACCATAAATTTCTTAATCTACGGCATGTTACTTCTCTGTCAAAGTTAGTTCCAACTAAAGTTATATTTGATGAATTGTTTTCATGGCATGGATATTGTATGGTTTTGGTCTTTCAAATATATGTTGGGGATTTTGGTTACAATGGTTGGTTATGATTTTCACATGTCTTTTAGTTATGGTTTTAATATTATTATCATGGTTTGAACATTTGGTTGCATGGGAATGGTTAATTTTTACTTAGTTTTGGCTTTGAAAATACTATACCCCAACATATTTGATAAAATGTCTATGAGATTGTTTTTTGGTAAATTGTTGAACTTTCATTGAAATATGAATAGGATAACTTGGTAATAGGACCCTAAATGGTATAAATGGTTTGGAATGGTTAAATAGTAAAGTCTTGGTGGTTATGGTTTGTCTAATTAAAAACTTATGGGATACAAGGGAATCCCCAAGGATGCATAATAATGATCAATTATGGGGTATATAGGATTCCCCTAAGTAAACTTAATAATGTAATCTATGGGTATATAGGAATCTTTTTCTTTAAGACATTAGTTAAAGAAAGTGTTGGAAACCTATAGTTGGTATAACGATATCCACTACTTATAGCATTGGTTAATAATAAATAGAATGGTGGTTTGGTTGTGTGACAATGGTTTTAATTGGTTAATAATGGTGGGGTGTGATAGCTAATCGTGAAGGTATGATTCAAATGGATAGACACTAGATACTCATGTTTACCAATATAAGGATTGGTTATGAAGACCACTTGTCATACTTATGGGGTACATGGGAATCCCCTAAGTACACTTGTACATATCTATCATGGAGATATAAGAGTACTCGGGAACCCCTACTCCTATTTTATCTTTGATACGTATGGCAACACGCATCCAAGCTTATTAATAGGGTTACACTAAACCATATATCCCGAGGGTAGTTATAGGACGGTTAATCTACACATAGTCGATTAATGGTTTTAAAGGCATTCTAAACTTGGCTCTCTTTCCCAGCATGGTTACATATATGTATGTATGGTTGTGAATGCATATGGTTGGTTTAATTGGTTTTAAATGTTGGCATTATTTTATCCATTTCTTGAGTGTATGCTAGCATTCACATACTAACCCATCTTCAGGCGATTGTATCCCTCCGTAATGTAGAAATCAACCATTCTACTCCTCCTGTTTAATGATTGAATTCAGGATTAGTTCGATTGAAGTGGTGAGATTCCATATTCTAGAAGACTTTATTTGTTGTCATGGATGTTTTTACATACTTTTGTTATTTTATAGACATTGGTTTTTGCTATAGTTGGGGGCATGTCCCAACTTGATATTGTTTTACTTTAAGTTAGAGTCTTTGTGAAACTACTATAGGTTGCTATGGGTTGTGTTGGCAGAGGCGTCAGCCTTAGTATTGGCATCGATATTGGGGCTAATACAATTTCACTATCTTTATAGTTGTTCCATCCTATTATGTTTTGGATTATATATATTTATATTAGAGCTTATTTGGTATGGGATAAATGGATTGGTTTATGGTTTTGTTTTAGTTTTTGATATTAGTTGGATTATGGATGGTTGGACTTATTTTAGTAAGTCACAGTCATGGACTTATCCATGAGTTTGCAATTATAATAAATTTTATCTTGTTATATGTTCTAAATTTATCCAATTTAGGGTATGCATATTTAGAGGTTGGGTTGGGTAACGAGTGTGGTCCTAAGTCGTGGTTGGACTTGGGATGCCTATTACGACTAGGCCCTAGTTCAGGGTATGTCAAGTTGGTATCAAATATTTAGTTTTGTGGTCAATTGGGAATTAACAAAGCCATGTCAAGTAGAGTCTCTTTTAAAGGTGTGTAGCACACCCCACTCATAAGAAGAGGCAACAAAGAAATTAAGAAAGTTTCTCTTCTTTGTTTTTTATTTTAATGCTTGGAGTCTAAGTCCTGGAATCTCTTTAAAATCCATTTGTTCTCTTTTTAGATCATGCCTCGACAATCTATAGTACACGAAAACTCCACTGTCCCAACTGGGGACAATATTGATGGAAAACTCCTCTGATTTCACTAGAGTTCCACCTGATCCTTCTATCACTACTCAGGGTTCTCATGCAAACATCATATCACGAGTGTAGAGTTTCGTCATTCATTTCATGTTGTTTATCAGTTGGTAGCTTCTCAGGCAGAGTGTGGTGCATTTGGTATTGTATTTTCTGAGGCTGGCTAGATTTTAAGGTTTAATCCTTCAATTTTTACTGTAGTTATGGTGGAGGAAAATTCTCAGGATTTTCTAGATGAAATGGAAAAGATCTTCAGGGTTATGCAGGCCACGAATGTGAAAAAGGTGAATTTTATTACCTATCATCTAAAGTTTGTGGCGTACTAATGGTACAAGGAATGGGAATAAGACAATGATCTTCTGCATTGGAGACTTTCTCTAATGCATTTCTAAAGAGATTTTATCCTCAGGAGTTGAGGGAAGTGAAAGTGGAGAAATTTGTTAATTTGAAACAGTGGAAGATGTCGATCAAGGAATATGCCTTGAAGTTTCACCAGTTATCTAGGTATGCTCTGGAATTGGTGTCGGATATGAGGGCCAGGATGAGAAAGTTCGCTTCAGGATTGTCTCATGAGTTAATCTATAAAATCAAGACTGTGTTGCTGATCAAGGACATACATATTTCTAGGTTGGTTGTTTAAATACAACAAGTGGAGAAGGAAAAGAGAAAACAAGCTGAGGTAGGTGAAAGGTAGGGTAAGAGGTTTAGATTCTTTATGTAGGTTATTGGTTAACAATAAAGTAGTCGGGATTATGGTAAGTGGGCAAAGAAGAAGTGGGGGAGTTCTGGTTCTTTCTCCACAGCTTGTGCTCCTTATCCAAAATATTTGGATGATAGGCGACAGCAGGGTGGCATTAACATCAGGGAACAGGGTGCCCTATCTTAGGCTAGTGGGGCTCAGTCAGCCTCATTATGTCCTCCTTATAGGTTTTGTGGTCAGTAACATTGAGACATCTGTGATAAGGGGGGACAAGTGCTTCTACTGTGGTTAGCTAGGCCATATTCTTAGAATTTTCCGATTGGTACAGTTTCATTGTGAGAGAAGAAGTTTTTAGTTACCTTTTCATCTGCTCCTTCACCCAGGGTGCTTCTTCTGCATCTATTTCTACTTTTGGTACTGGCACTGGACAAAATAGGTCATATGCTATAGTATCCCAATAAGATTCTAAGACATCGCCTGATGTCGTGATTGTTTCCTTACAACTCTTTTCATATGATTTGTATTGTTTACATGATCCGAGGTCCACTCTCTCTTATGTGACCCCATTTGTGGCTATGTATTTTTGTTTTAATCCCAAGGTTATTTTTAATCCTTCTTTTATTCTTACCTCGATAGGTGATTCTGAGATTTCTAAAAGAGTCTGCTGATAACACTCAAATTACACCTCTCTTACGAGAGAGTAAGCAGTCATTGTCAAATATATAACCCAACTAGGTTAGGGTCGACTACCATAGGGAATATGGTGCTAATTAAGTTATACGTAGATTAGTTGACTATTAATCATTCATTTTCATAAACTAAATAGGGGAGATTTGATTCATGTCACAAATTAATGGTTTCCGTTTAACAAGATGAAATATGTGTAGTAGTATTCAAATTCATAGAAATAGCAAGCTAGGGTTATGTCCACCTTGTAGTTTTCAATGTTTTCTAACTATGGTCTTTAAGAATTCATACATATATCGTGTTTACAGAGAAACTTATTGTATTTAATAACATAATCCAAGTGTTTCTCAACCATCAAGGGCTAATTCACTTTAGTTCTCTCGAACCAAAAGCGTTTACCAAATCCTTAGTGCATGCTATAGTTCACCTGCTAACCAGTGATTAGGTGGTTGTATCCCTACGTAATGCAGGAATCGGTCATTTTACTTCTCCTTCGTAGTGATTGGATTTGGGATAAGCTCGGTTGGATTGAAGTGGTGAGATTTTATATTTTGGAAGGATCCATTTCATTTCACAGATGTTTTTATATACTTTGGTTATTTCATAGACATTGTTTTTGGCTATGGTTGGGGGCATATCCTAATCAGATATTATTTTACTTTTGGTTATAGGCTTTATCGATCTACTATGGGTTGGTATGGACAGTGTCAGCAGTGAAGTATCCCTTAGTATTGGCATTGGTATTGGGGTTGATATAGTTTGACTGTATTTATGATTTTTCCATCCTATTATTTTTGGATTATATATATTTATATTGGAGCACATTTGGTATGGGATGTATGGGTTGGATTAAGGTTTTGTTTTGATTTTGTTATTGGTTTGATAATGGATGGTTGGACTTTTTGGGGTTAGTCATGGTCATTGACCTATTCCATAGTCTGGAATTGTAATTAATGTTATCTTGTTATACATTCGGAATTCATCCAACTCATTGTATGGTTATTTAGAGGTTAGGTTTTGTTGGGTAACGGGGCTGGTCTCTGGTCCTGGTTGGACTTGGGATGCCCATTACAACAAGGCCCTGGTTCGGGTGGTTTCATGGCCCAAAATACTCTAGCTGGTGCAGAAGATCTTTGATATCAATCTCTGACTCATTTTCAAACGTTGCGCAAAAAATTTGGAAACGCCTATGATAGCATCATTCGCATCTATCTATAACATTATATCATCCATATGGAATAGAATAAAATCTAAATAATTTACTAGAATTTCATAGTAATACAGACACATGATAAAGAGTAAAGAATTGAATCTCCTAAGAATTCCTAGGCTCTGATACCAATTTCTCATTATCCAGTTTATCAGGTGAAGATAGCACCTACTATTACCTACCAATAGATAAGACAAAATGTAGTCCAAAATTGTTAGTAACAAACTACCAAGAAAAAATGAAAGGATACATAGAATAATTATAATAAATTGGCTAATATAGATATTAAATAACCCGAAGACCTGGTGAATTAGTACAAGAGCCTCTAACACAAAAATTGTACAAAGTCAAATACCAAATAAATATACATGTAGATCCCATCTCTAAATACAACATAAAGATCGGTCTAATCCATAAAAAATAGTAGTAAGCCTTTAAACGTTAGGACCATAGCTTAAATATCCAAACCATTGCTGCTCCGCATAATGACATACTAACGTCGAGAACTCGTACTATGATCTGCAGGATACAAAAGTGTAGTACGAGACAAAAATACATGGTATTTAATAAGTAACAACCAACAGAGCCCCAAAGATAATGCAAAATAGATAACATGAAAAGAAGGAATAAAAACTATATCCAAATATCTAGGAATCTAACACGATAAAGCTAGAGAGAAAAAAGGGATAAATTATCCTATTATAAATGTATCAAGAAACTAAAACACTATAACGTATATCACCTGCTAATATACAAATAAATAGAGGAAGAAGGATATATAGTAGTATACAAGGCCAAGAAATACACATATACAATGAATAAACAAGAAAAGATAGGGATATACGGTAATACCATAACTAGATATAAGTATATACATATAGATGTACAAGACTAACTCAAAGTTAAAAATCTAAGGTAGCCAACCAACCCTCTCCAATGAATCCTAAGAATGTAGGAAAGCTAATACTAGTATGATCTGGTCTAATAGTTAAAATTTCTAACTTTGAATACACAATCCATAATGTAAATCAACATAAAAGAAAAAAGTATCAGAATCATACCTCTAATCATCATATCAATCCATAATAAACCTTTCTCAAACTAACCATAATAGTAGTAAGAATTTAAACAGCTAGTCCAGACAAACAATACCTAGCAGTGGCCTCATATGAAAGGCAATGCATATGAATGAATGTTTGCAAAAAAAATCCATTGTACAATAATCGATCCAAATTCCATGAGGTACCAAGTTTATACACCTTAACTAGCTCAAAAGCTCGCAAAGGCAAGACCTACAATGACCTTTCTTCATCACGACAGTATATAGACAAAGGGTCCCCTAGGGAATTCAAGAATATTCGTATACACTTACCTGGTCAAGATAAAAGATTTCCAATCATCATCATTATCAGTCTATTCTATCTAGCATCGAAGAAATATATGTATATTATATATATGTGTGTGTGTACATATATATATTTACATTTATAGATGTATGTGTGTACATATAAATATATATATATATATATATATATATATATATATGTATGGACTCAAATGTGGCTAAAAGAGTGTAAGTCCACAAATCCATCGTCTGAGATCATCTCAAAGACAAAATCAGCATAAGAGTGTAGAAAGTGTTAGAATATTGCTCGACAGAAGTAAATAGTTCTAAAAGAGTGGATAAACCATGGCTCAAAATTACTCTTGGTCTAATTTTGAAAAATTCATTTGTAGTTCCAAAAGCTCATAAATCACCATTTAAGGTAGTAGGATTCTCAATATAAAATAATCCATTTGAAAAGTGGAAAGTGGAAATAAATCCCTTTTTTTAGAAAATAATAGTAAAATATTGATTTAGTTGGAATCAAACAACTAAGTGAGCATGAATGTACAAAATCTATCCATGTCATCACTAGTATTCAAAAAGTAATACAAAAATTTCTTAAGGATCCATATGATTGAATTACATTCCTTTCAAAGGGTAGAATACTCATATGAAGTCCAACTAGTATCATAACCACGACATCAAGCCCAATAGTATAAAACTAGCATAATGATATTGCCATAATCGGGGAAAACATAAGCCAATACAATAAATCAAATAGTAAACCCTATACTGAAGGAACTTTCATATTAACTACGATTAATATGTATATGACCTAGGGTGATAGGATTCTATAGCTATAGCATGTATTTCATCTTAAGGGTAGGTTCACCCTACTATAGCCAAATCCTAGATTAGTCAATGTCATTATATCCTATTCATAAAGACATCCTATAAAACTCACCCACCATGCCATCTATACTACACTTCATTATACGAATAAAAGTAGATTCAAGACTACATCGTTGGTAAATAATAATCTTGAGTAGTCCATAAATTGCTCATCATTGCTCAAGGATCCCAAAATTCCACCACACAATCAAAATACTAATCCAAAAGACATTAGGATAAAAAAAGTCCCATATTTCTACATAAATGGTCGGGTAAAAATTTGAGTCAAGAATGGTCCTATGAGGTCCGCCAATAGAATCAAAAATTGTATCTATCATGGGTTTATCTAATGAAAAGGAATGTGTTCTCAAAATATGGTCACAAATAGTTCTTAAATTAGGGCCCAAATCATCCCCTATGTTCTTGGTATTTAAGGAGCTAATTTCTAATAATTTATAATGAAATGGGATGGAAGTTGATGGGGAAAATAACAAAAAATGATTAAGTAGTGTTAGGATAGCTTTCCTTAGCTTCAATGGATGATTCCCAACTCTTTCCCTCTTTTTAAGCTCTCAAAATGATGGAAAATAGTGGAGAAAATTATGGAAAAATTAGGTGAAGAAATGATATTTAACAATCCCTAGGTACTACTAAAGTGGTCACCTAGTCGCTTAAGCGACTGTCGCTTAAGCAACTGTCGCTAAAGTGACTGTCTCTAAAGGTGCTCTTCCACTACTAAAGCAATTGTGTATGGAGGAATAAGCATTGTAGAATCCTAGTTGCTAAAGCAATTTCCGCTAAAGAAGAAATTGATCACTTATGTGGTACTTGGCCAAATAGCCAATGACACTAAAGAGACCTAATATCGCTAAAGCAAGTACAACTTAAGCGGCCAAATTGTTGCTTAAGCAATCGCACCCACAACTTGAGCCATCATATTTTCTATGTCAAAAATGAACACTAACTCAGAGCTAGGGATTTGTTCAGAAACCCATACGAGGAAATAAACTATTCTACCTTACCAAATTTATTATTCTAGACTCAATGAAACTATCAAAATGTTTATATGAGATTATTTCAACTAAATATGGGGCCCACAACTATTGTTCCATTTTTCATATAATCTGCCCAATAGGTCAATTTGTGTTTGGTAGCCTTGAGACAAAAACCAAGGGTCCTTGTAGCCTAAAATTGGTATTCTGGAGCTGATGGTGATGTCATAGTTGTCATTAAGATCATTTACTTGGAATTTTGGTCTAAGACCAATTCCCTAACAATGATAGCTCCAAAGTTATAAATTAATTATAAAGCCCAAATGAACTACCCAATAACTGCATCGACAGTTCTGTCATCTCATAAATGATCTACAACCACTATGGAAATACTTGAAATACTGGAAATGCATGTAAATCATGGAAATAACCTTGAAGGTCATTAGGAAGTACTACCCACAGATCGTAACTTTGTGTAGCATGGGAATTTTAAAGGTAGGGTGATCTCTCCATCCAGTGTATGTCTTCCCAACTAACTCTAGTTCTTATATTTAATTATTTTATAGATAAATTTTATCTAATCATACTTATTTAAATTTTAGAGTTGCTCTTACTCATGACATTAGATCTTATGCGATTAAAGTAATAATATTATTCAAATATTTGTATTATTATTGTAGTTGATTTATTTCAACCTAAAGTTTTATATTTTGCATATTATATACCATTTTTTATTATCTATTTCTTGGAGTTGGAATTACATACCAAGGTTGGGTATTGGTGGTGCCATCATGAGATCAAATTCTTGGTCATGACACAGGTGCTCATATCTTAAAAGTTTTATTTACATTCTTTAGTCCTTAAAATGGTTTTGAATGACTGTATTCCTTATTTTGTATATGTGTGTGATATAGATACTAGTACAGACATGTCACAATTTGATTTCACGAGTCATGATGGCACTTACTTTAACCTAGTAGTAGGTAAGACATACTATAACCTAGAAAGTCAAGAAATGGGCTAATGGGTAGAAGGTAAGGTAAATACCAAAATTACAAAAGTAATTAGATCATAAGAAATAAAATATAAGGATAGTAAATCAACCGAAGATAAATAAGAAAAATAGTAGAAATATCGCCCGACCAAGTAAGGTCGGAATAAGAGCCTATAGAAAAATAATAAGGGTACTATAAGTATCAAATGTTAAATAGTCTCGAACATAAATACCATCAAAAATAGAAGGATAGAAAGTCATCTCCAACTCTGAAAGCTTATCCTATCTCTGAACTCTAACTAGCACTAATAAATATGTCTAGGACGATAGCTAGTACTCGAATCAACATAAAAAAGGTTTTAGAAGTGCAGTATGAGTACAAAAGTAATGTTTACTCAGTAGATATTATCTTCAGGCTAGTCTATATCACAATATAAGTATAGTAAGATGCAAGATAATAGACTAACGTTAGGAAAAAAGGGCAAACCAGAAATAGTGCTTCAAATATTGAAAGTAAACAACTGAGTAGATAGTATGCAAAAAACATGACTATCTATACCTTAAATGGGTCCCCATATGCCAAGAAGATGCAAAAAAGAGTAAATAAACCAACTGAGCCTCCATAAGATCGGTGGATGTAATACAGAAGGACATGCTAATAGTAATACTTATATGATATCCAAACCTCAAAACCATAACTGTGGATCCTCCCATACCATAAATACAAGGCTCGAACTGATTTTATAATAATTATAAGTATCTCTTCATATAGGACATGAACTTGAAATAGTATCATGAATATTAGAATCAAATAAAAAATAATATCATCATAGATGTCGGACTCAAAACGGTCTTAATATCATAATTTCCAAACTCAAACTGGTCATAATAAATCAAAGGTACAATCCTAGTCAAAATAAAAAAAATTAAAACTATGAAACGCTGAGGTTTTAGACCGTTAGAAAAATCTCATAAGTTGGGTATTTTGACAAATATATGGTTTAGGTGTGTCACTCATATGCTAGTGTATGAGTTATACCTTTCAAATCTCCCCATCTTGTATATTGAATGACCTAGGAGGCATCATACTATTCCCAATAAAATTTTGACAATCATGGTTGTATCTTAGTGTTTGATTCATACACAAGCTATTCATATAGAGTGTTGAAAGATCCAAAGTGGACTATTTTATATACGAGTCAAGTGTACGGTTTGGGTAAAAGTCGTACCCTTTGGTTAACAGTATAGGGTGTGTGGTTATACTGTTCGTAGTGTATGAGTCCTAGTTAGATCCTAGGGTACTATTTATGGTACCACTCATACCCTTAGGTACAATTCACTCAAGTGAGTCATACCTACCTGGAAAGCCACTTTTCAGCTTTTAAGTCAAGGGTTCTATAGTCATTTCCCACCCCAAAACCCTTAAGTACCCTCACTATATAAGGCATTGTTGTCTTCTAATCCCTCATTTGTATGACCTAAATATATTAAAACACTGTCAAAAGTTTGTGAAATAATACTGAATTCTAGGGTTCCAAGGTTGCTTATCAAAAGGCAATGATTAGTCAAGTTACTTGGTGGATAATCTTGTATAAGGAACATAACACTTTCCCTTGATTAATAACTCAAAAAACATGTACTACACATATGGATTAATAATTGTAAATGGTAATTTTGTAATCAAATAATAAGGGTTTTATAGTCTAATGATGAATAATATTGGTTCTTGCTTAAGACTTGTGTTTATATATGTTATTGGTGTTGATTTGAATATGTGGGTTCTTGTTGTATGTGATTGAACAAATAGGTCTTGAGTAAAACTAATAATTATTAATTCTTCCATGAATTTTTCATTCATAAAGGATTGGACATAAGGTATTTTTGGAAATATCTAAATAAAATATCTAGTAACATGTTTATGATGTCTTTAACTAGGGAAATGGCCTAATGAGTATAAATGGTAAATAAATAGCATTGTAAAGATATTTTTAGCAATGTACTGAGCTAAATAATGACCTTGATGGTTTGATGGATAAGAAAGGGGTTCAATCCCTAAACAAGAACTTGATTCTGTGTTAAACTAAAGTATGGTCTAGAAATGCTAATGAGAAATAAATAGGGTAGTAAGGGTCTTGATGACCACCGATTGGATTGAATGATGATTTAAATAAAGGCATTGGCCTAATAAAGTGTTTAAACCAATGAATATTTCCATGTAGACCTCACACTCCCATATGGTATTTAGTCGAATAAATAATTCGAGTCTATAAGGGTTGAAATGAGTTGTGTGGATGTTAATGCATAAAATAAAGGGGATAAGATTTCAAATTCCAACTAATAATGATAATTTGATGACTAGTGGTTTAAGTCCCTAATTTTAATGGCTTGTGGTACTAGTCCATCACCCAATGAAATGGCTTCTGGTTCGAGTCCTTCGCTGATAAAATGGCTTATGGTTCAAGTCCCTCATCTAATGAAATGGATTATGGTTTGAGTACCTCAACTGATGAAATGGCTTGCGGTTCGAGTCCCTCGCCCAATGAAATGTCTTATGGTTTGAGTCCTTTGCCTAATGAGTTTACTGGTTGTTTGAGTCCCTTTCCTAATGAGTTTTATTATGGTTTAAGTCCCTTGCCTAATGAGTTTGACTGTTGTTTGACTCTCTTATTTAATAAGAAATCAAAACATTCAAATCTATTGTGTGGGAGGCGAGAGTCCTCCACTCCATGACATATGAATGAGTGAAAAAAATGATTATTAAGTCTTGTTTTCTTTGTGGCACACTATGAACATGTTATGTACTTACATGTATGATTATGCATATGAACATGATTGAATATAATGTAATTATTTGGATTTAAATGATAATGTTATTTTATGCTTATACTTGAGTTACAGGCTAGCGCTCCAAGCGCTCACTTTCTTTGGACGCTATGTTACCATGTGACATAGGGGTTGTAGCTTATTCTTCTCTTTTTATGCAGTGATACATGTTCGAATGGTTTGTGTGATTGACGTTTAAGAGTTGAACTTTTCTACATTGGATGTCATATATTTCTTAGTCATTAGTTTATGATATAGACTTGTCTTGGATTATGTTTTGGCTATTGTCGAGGGCATATCCTGACATATATTTATATAGACTTCAAATTTGATCAGATTTATTATGAACGACATTGGACTTGGGTGTGATGGTTAAAATATTGACAAAAATATTGTGATAGATATTGTCTTAGTATTGACTATTTGTCTTAATTTCTGCTACTTTGATATATGTACTGAGTTTATCTGTTACCTGTAGTTTGATTTGATGATTGAGTTGGGTTTACAAGGCAATGCTGTTATATCTTAGGTTTCGGTCTTAGAAAGTATGCTTTGAAAATAATTTTCCAGGCCCAATAGGACTTATGGATACTAGTCATTTGTTGGGTAACGAGTGGTATGGTCCTATTATAAGTTGACCAATGTTATTTGGTGGGATGGTTTTATTACTACAATGGTCATGACCTCAGGGTATGAGTCGTAAGGCTTGGATACGAGTTGTATCGGTTACTCATATATTGGGTTGTGTTTGATACTTTTGGTAATTTATTATTCCAGGGATACTAATCATGGGTACAAAGTGTATGTTGAGGTTACAACTTAGTTGGATGAGTCATATATTGTACAATGTTTGATCCAATGTTAAGGCTTGGGTACGACTGGTGGGAGCCAATTGTAAGAAAGGGTACGACTCGTAAGAGGGCCACTCGTATCCTTGTGATAGGTTTTTAAAGGACTTAAGTGGGGGTATTCTGGATATTTTCCTACATAACCCAATGATTACCCATGACTTCTAATAAACTTAGAAGATTATTTACCATATTATTCTATTCATTAACACATAGAAAACTATTCCTAAACATTCAACAATTCTCTTAAGAGCTTTTGGGGCAAGATAGCTAGGATTTCAACTTGGGGATTACTTTGGGGCTTGCTTTTGTGACTTTTTCCATCATCATTCTGGGTTTAAGGCATGTGTCTCTTTCCTACTTCTTATTTCTATAAAGGAATCCATTTTATGGTTATTTTCATTATTTAAATGTTGCATGGTTTATGGTTTTCCACTAATAATTGGGTGTTTTGGTGTAAATGGTTTTGATATGGTTTCCTATGGTTTAATTATGCTTTTATATGCATTTATGATGGATTGGAAAATTGGATTGCCTGGTAATGGTTTATTGGTCTGTGGAATTGGTTTTGGTTATATTATGCCCCCAAGGTATTTGATAAAATGTTTATATATATATATATATATATATATTCATTGCATTGACTTCTTTAAAAGGAACTCTTGCTTGTCTTCAACTTATATATAAAACTATAAATGGTTTAAATATTTTACAAAGGTTAAAGGAAAATTGGTTTTGCTTATGGAGAACATGGTAGTCTCCCAAAAGGTTAATATGGTAAATAGAAAGGGCACTTGAGAGTCTTCTTAACCTAAATGGTTTGGCTATTAATAAATCATGCAAACCACTAATAATTGGACTTGGTTAAAATGGTAATAGGATTTGTTTGGATATGGTTTTAATTTGGGCATTTATGGCGGGATGTATAACTAAGTCGTGAATGGTGGAGGTTCCGAGAGAACCAAAACTGGAAACTCATATTTGCCGATATGAGGGGTCTTTGATTACCATATCTAAGTGTCACATTTTATATTGGAGTAATGTACTAGTCATACCTTTTGATATTTCCTAGTCGTGTGGCTACACGCACTAGAACTCTTTGAGTAGGGGGAGCTAAACCCATACGGCCCATGGGTGTGGTTAAACGGTAAGGTTACACTACCCAGGTAATGGTTTTAAATGCTTGTTAAACCCGGATTCCCTATCCTGGAACTTAGATATATATGTATGGTTGTATGCAAAATGGATGGTTTTACTTGGTTGTTTAAATGGTATTACTTTATCCTTATCCTGAGAGACATACTAGTTATCACTCGCTAACCCATCTACTTGCGGTTTTATACCCATGTTATGCATGAATCAACGATTAGACTTGTCCTACATAGTGATTGACTCGAGGATAATATTTAGATTAAAATATTAAGCTTCTATCTTTATGGGTCAATTTCCTGATATGGATATGCTTAGACATTTTGATTTTGTTTTAGATATTGGTTTTGTCCATGGTTGGGGGCATGTCTCTACTGAATATTTGTATTTTTTTGGATAAAGGCTTTGTGGTACTTCTGGTGTTTAGTATGGGAGGAATCGGTATTGGTGCCAGCCTTGACATTGGAATAAGTTGGGAGTCTGGCATCATCTAACATAATTTCTCACTGTTCTATCATATTAAATTTTAGGATTAATTAATATATTATATTTTTATATTCTATTTGGTTTAGGTATGGTTTGGATGGTTGTTTTCGTGAAGTTATACTCAGTTAGGTCAGTCAAGGTCGTGATCCTATCCCAGAGTTATGTTACGAAAAATAATGCTATCTTTTTATATGTTTAAATTTCAGCTCATCTGAGGTTATAATAGGCGGTTGGGTTCGGATAAGGGGGTGGTCCCTGAACCTAGTTGGACTTGGAATGCCCATTATGTCTAGGACCTGGTTCGGGTTTTGACAAGTTGGTATCAAAGCTTTAGGTTCATGGTCAACGGCGAGTCCACAAAGTCATGTCAAGTAGAGTCTCTTTTATGGGTGTATAGCACATCACACTCATAAGAGAGAGGTTGTAAGACATTTAGGGATGTTTGACTTTCTTGAAATTCTCAGTCCTAGAATCTTCTCTAATTCTTGGTTATATGTCTTTCAGATCATGCCTCCTAGATCTGGAATTCAAAAGAATCTGTCTGGCTTATTTGCTTATAAGGGATATGGACATATCTTGGTTAATAGTTCATATGCAGCAAGTTGAGGATGAGAAGATAAGGTAGACAGAATTTGAGGATAGTCAAAAGAAGTAAGGCTAATTTTCTAATCAGGGAGGTGCACAGTCTCAGGGTGGTAGAGATGATGGAAAGTGGCAGAAAAAAAGTATTAAGTTCTGATTCCTTCTCTTCTACTAGTGCTCCTTACCCACATTAATCGGGCGATAGGTTTCACTAAGGTGGTAATAATTCTTGGACACAGGTTGCCCAATCTCAGATGAGCAGTGGAGATTAGTCTTTTTCTTTATGCCTTCTTTATTGGTTCTGTGGTCGTCATTATCAGGGATTCGATTAGGAATTTAGAGATAAGTGATTTAATTGTATCCGGGTAGGCCATTTTCTCAAGAATTTTTAGGCTAATAAGGTTTCTACAAGGGCAAGTAAAATTTCAATAGCTTTATCTTATTCTCCTGCACCTGGCGGTATGGCATCTGCTTTTGTTATTACTTTTGGTTCTAGTGTTGGTCGGAATAGGTTTTATGTTTTGGCATTCTGATAGGAATCTGAGGCATCACTTGATGTTGTTATTGGTATGTTAAAACTCTTTTCCCATGACGTATATTATTTTCTTAATTTGGGCTCCACTCTTTCTTATGTGACTTCTTATATAGCTGTGTCTTTTGGTTTTGATCCCAAAATTGTATTGGATCCTTTTTTTATTTCTACCTTGGTAAGGGACTCGGTTATTGCTGAACATGTCTATAAGGGATGTATGGTATCTATTGGTGACATACAGACCATGGTAGATCTGCTTGAGTTGGGGATGGTGTATTTTGATGTTATTTTGGTTATGGACTAGTCGCATTCTTGCTATGATCTTTAGACTGTCGGACTTCTAAGGTCATTTTTAGGTTCCGTTACGAGCCAAAAATAGAATGGGACGGTTGTTTTTTAGCTCCTAGGGGAAGATTTATTTCTTATGTTAGAACGAGAAGGTTAATGTCTAAAGGGTGTCTTTATCACTTTGTCTGGGTTAAAGATTCTAACTCAGAAGGTCCTCTGTTGTAGTCAGTTCTGGTAATTAATGAGTTCTCAGAGGTCTTTCAGGATAATTTCCTGGTGTTCCTCTAGATAGGGAAATAGAGTTTGGTATTTATTTGCTTTCGTACACTCATCCAATATATATTCCTCTGTATAGAATGGCTCTAACTGAGTTAAGGAAACTCAAGGAGCAAATTAAGGATATTCTAGATAAGGGGTGTTTTTATCCTAGTATATCTCTTTAGGTTGCACCTATGTTGTTCTTGCGTAAGAAGGATGATTTCCTTCAGATGTGCATTGACTACAGGCAGTTGAACAAGGTAGTAGTCAAAAACTAGTATTCTCCCCCAAGGATAGATGATCTGTTTGATTAGTTATAGACAACCATGATCTTTTCTAATAACGATCTTTGGTCTGGGTACCATCAGCTAATGATTAGGGATTTAGGCATTTTGAGTTCTTGGTGATGTCATTTGGATTGAGAAATGTACCGAAGAAATATATGGAATTGATAAACAAGGTCTTTGGGCTGTATTTTGATTTCTTTTTATCGTGTTTATTGATGACATCCAGATGTATTCGAGAAATGAGGTGGATCATTCTAATCACCTATATATGGTGTTTCATACCTTAATGGAGCGACGATTATTTGCTAAGTTATCTAAGTGTGAGTTTTGGTTGAATTTTGTTACTTTCTCTGGTCACATAATTTCTTGTTAGGGGATAATGGTTGATCCTTAATAGATTATTACAGTGAAGGTGTGGACTAGGTCAACGACTCCATTCGATGTTCAGAGGTTCTTGGGTTTAGCTGGGTATTATAGGCGGTTTGTGGAAAACATCTCGTCGATATCTTCTCCTTTGACTAAGTTAACTCAAAAGAAGGTTAAGTTTTCTTGGTCGAATACTTATGAGTGAAGTTTTGAGAAGTTGAAGGATAGGTTGACTTCAGCTTCGATTTTGAAGTTTCCATAAGGCAATGATGGGTTTTTGGTTTATTGTGATGCATCTTATGTAGGTCTTGGTTGTGTTTTGATGCAGAATGGGAAGGTGATTGCCTATGCTTCCAGGCAGTTGAAGGTACATGAGCGGAACTATCCTACCCTTAATTTGGAGTTTTTTGAGGTTATGTTTTCTTTGAAAATATGGCGGCAATATCTAATGGTGTTCACGTAGATTTCTTTCCGGATCATAGGAGTCTTCAGTACGTGTTCACGCAGAATGAGCTTAATCTTAGGAAAAGAACTTGGCTTTAACTTCTCAAGGATTACAATATGAGTCTTCACTATCACCTAGGTAAGGATAACATGGTTGTCGATGCTCTTATTAGGTTATCAATGGGGATTTTGGCTCATGTTGAATAAGGAAAGTGGGAATTGGTGAGGGATATTCACTAGTTGGCCAATCTTGGAGTTTGATACTTAGATTCCAAAGATAGTGGTATGATGGTGCAAGAAGTGGTTCGATCATCTCTTGGTGTAGAGATTAAAGAGAAACAAGTGTTGAATCTGGTCTTGATAAAAATCAAGAGTGATCATGGTGGACAAAAGGTGCCAGTATTTGTGATTAGTGGTGATGGTACTTTTTGGTACCAAGGGAAGTTGTGTGTTCTGAATGTCGATGGGTTATGACAAACAGTTTTGACTGAGGCGCATGAGTTGCGCTATGTTGTCCATCCTAGTTCGACAAAGATGTACCATGATCTTAGGGAAATCTATTGTTGGAATAGTATGAAGAGGGATATGGTTGACTCTGTGTCCATGTGCATTATGAGTTAACAAGTTATGGTTGAGCACATGAGGCCTGGTGGGTTGCATCAACAATAAGAGTTTCCTGAGAGAAAGTGGGAGTTGATAAATATGGATTTTGTTACTGGTCTTCCTCGGTCTTGGAATTATTTGTATTTGATTTGGGTTATCGTGGATTGGATGACTAAGTTTGCTCACTTTTAATCGGTAAGGACTACTTTTTCGTTGGAAGATTATGCGAAGTTATATCTTCAAGAGATTGTAAGTTATTTAGGGTTCCTATTTCGATTATTTATGATCATAGTACATAGTTTACCTCTCACTTTTGGAGGACTTTCCAAAAGGGATTAGGAACTAAGGTTAGTCTGAGTACTGCTTTCCATCCGCAGTTGGATTGGTATACCAAAAGTTATCGGGTGATTGTCGTTCCAATTTTGTTTTGGGTTTTGGGCATCGAGTTCCCAATCTCAGATTGGTGGGTCCCAGTCAACTACATCCTACCCACCTTGTAGATTATGTGGTCGGGCTCATCGAGGTTAGTGTGACAAGGGGAAGAAAAAATGTTTTAGATATGGTCAAATTTGTCATATATAGAGAGTGCCACTCTCGAGTGGCTTATTTGACCAACAGGGCCCATATTGCTACTTCATCCACTTCTACAATATTATTTTAACTGCAGCTTCTATTTCTGACACTGGCCCTTGGCGAATCCGTTTGTATACACTTGCTACCCGGCATGATTCTGTGGTGTCCCCTAATGTTGTCCCTGGTTTGTTGAAATTTTTTTCCCAATATGTATATTGATTGCTTGATCCAGGGTTTAATTTATCTTGTGTGATCCCATTTGAGGCTATGCATCTTTGTTTTTGTCCTGCGAGCTTGTCAGTTCCCTTTTCTTTATCAACTACTGTAGGAGTCTCTATTATTATTAAGGCGGTGTTTGGTATCTATTAGTGGTAGAGAAACTCTTGTAGATTTGATAGAGTTGGATATGGTCAATTTTGATGTTATTCTGGGGATAGATTTGTTGTATTCATGTTATGCTTCCTTAGATTGTCGGACCCTTAAGGTCATGCTCAAATTTCCTAATAAGCCGGTCATTGTATGGGAAGGGGGTTCTTTAGTGTCTAAAAGGAAGTTCATTTCTTATCTTAAAGCCTAAAAGTTGATCTCAAAGGGGTGTTTGTATCATTTGGTCTGAATTAAAGATTCTAACTAAAAAGTCCTTCCCTAGAATCTATTCCTATGGTAAATGAGTTTCCCAAAGTGCTTCCCGATTTTCATCCTGGTATTCCTCCCGATAGGGAAAGTAATTTTGGGATTGATCATGTTCGAAACACTCTTCTAATTTCTATCCCTCCTTATAGAATTGCTCCGACGCCACTAAATGAGCTTCAGAAACAATTGAAAGACCTCTTAGACAAGGGTTGTATCCGTCCTAGTATTTCACTTTAGGGTGATATCATATTGTTTATACACAAAAAGGATGGTTCCCTTGGTATGTGCATTGATTTCTATCAGTTGAACAAAATGACCATAAAAAATAGATATCTTCGTCCTAGGATCGATGATTTATTTGATCAACTTCAAGGAGAGAAGTATTTCTCTAATACTAATCTTAGATTGTGTTATCATCAACTGAAGATTAGCAAAGTGGACATCCCGAAGACCGTCTTTCAAACCCAATATGGTCATTATGAATTTTTAGTCATGTCCTTTGGGTTTACCAATGCCTCAGTGGCATTCATGGATTTGATGAATAGGGTCTTCCGTCCATTCTTAGACTTGATTGTCATTTTCTTCATCGATGATATCTTGGTCTATTCTAAGAGTGAGGTGGATCATATCGATCACCTCCGTGTCATATTACAAACAATGAAGGATCAATATTTGTACTATGCGGATGTGAGGCGTAGGGACTTAGATTTTAGTGTTGACGACTTGGTATTCTTAAAAGTGTCTCCCATAATGGGAGTGATGCAGTTTCGTATATAGGGGAAGCTTACTCCTGGGTATATTTGTCCCTTGTTGATAGTAAAGAGCGTTGGCACTGTTTCATATGAGTTGGAGTTTCCTTCTAGTATGAACTCCATTCACCCAGTTTTCCATGTCTCTATTGCAAAAATCTAGGGGTGACCCTTCATTGGTTGTTCCTTTTAAAAATACTGGTATATTGGACTCTTTGTCCTTTGAGGAAATCACAATAAGAATCTTTGTTAAGAAAGTTCGCTGGTTGAGAATGAAAGAAGTGGTATCGATGAAGTTCTATGGAGGAACCAAAATTCTGAGGAAGCTAATTAGAAAGCAGAACAGGACATGAAATTAAAGTATCTGCATTAATTTCCAATTTGAAAACATAGGATAGAGGTTTGTGTTGATCTCCTTACTTTGATTTATGTGTTTGATAGACAATGGTTAAAGTCCCCAATGTGTTGAATGATTTTTGTCATGTTAGACCATCGGTTCAAGTCCCTAATGTTTTCAAATTATGTGTGTTTTGTTGTTATAGGTTTAAGTCCCTAGTATCTTGAGTTTATTCAAGTCTATGGTAAGTGATGGGTTCGAGTCCCTAATCTTTCAATAGAGTAAGTGTCCTTGATAAGTTGATGGGTTGCAGTCCCTAAGTAGTGAAATGAGTATGTATTAATAAGTAAGGGGTTTAAGTCCCCAAGCATTGAAATGCACAACTGTCTTTGATAAATAATGGGTGTAAGTCACAAAGTCTATGAAGTTAGTGATTGATTGATTATGAGCATGGTGTGTCTGGTATTCTTGTTTTATGCTTGTTCTAAATTGATTACGTATTGGTTTGATGCATGATAATATGTTAACCTGTTTCAATACTTACCATACCCATCATTCACTGACGAATGATCCAAGTGGGGGAGAATTGAAACAACTAGACTTAGAACTATTAAAAAACTTCATCGTTTGGTATCACTTGGGTGGGTACGACTAGGTTCTTGAGTAGTACCACATGTATATGAGACATATCGTTCTTCTCCTCCCTTCTTGTATCATAGGCAATATGGTGAAGGTCAGTCAGTGTCCCAGGTATGAGTGACCTTCCCCTTAATCGTACATTAGGGTATGAATTGTACGTAGGTGAGCCATATGGGGTGAGGTCTTAGCTTGGAGTGGACTGATTTCTTTACAAGTGGAGCATAAGATTTAGGGGTGAGTCGCACCCTTTGGATACGACTCATAGGTGTATGGTTGTATCCTTTACAGTGTGTGTGACCTAGGAGAAGTCCAAGGTATGAGTCAGGGTACCAACCATACCGTAGAGTAGGACTACTTAAGTGAGACTTATGGTGAGTCGTACCACTGGACGGGTTCAATTTTAAGATTTAAACTAAGGTCCTTGTGTAGCCTCCTAAATATCCATTTTGATGGATCAAACAACCGACATACTCTCTCAAAATCATATTTGAAGGATTGGAGGCTAGGTTTTCAAGGATAATCCTCAAAAGGCAAAGTGAAGTCCATATTCTTATGATTCAAGTTGTCTAAGGCATGTAACTCTTTCCTTTTCTAAATAACTCTAACCCCATGTATTTTACACTTGGATTAGTACGTGTACATGGTAATTTTAAAATCAAATGAAAAAGATTTTGTTGCCTAATGATGAATAATATTGATTCTTGCCTAGACTTATATTTATACATGTTATTGATGGTGGTTTGCACACATAAATGCTTGTTGTATGTGGTCTAATATGCAGGTATTGAGTAACCCTAGTTTTGATGATGTGTACGATGAAATTGGCCTTTGTAAAGGCATGTACACAAGAAGTTTATGAAATATCTAAGTGATATGTCTAGTTACATAATGATGCTGTTTTTAACTAGGACAATAGATCAATATGTATTAATGCTTGATAAATGATATTTTGAAGGTAAAATAAGCCATTTATTGTGTAATTGATGACTTGGATGGTTTGATGAATAAGAAGGGGGTTAAAGTCCCTAACATAAAAATTAATTTGAATTGTGTATTGAACCAAATTAAGTTACAGAATTGCTAGTGAAGGGTGAATGCCTTGTAAGGGTCTTGAGGATCATAGTTTGAATTGTTTGATGAGATGAATTAAGGCATTGGCCTATTTAAATGGTTGAGCAATGAAGTATCCCATGAAGACAGATCTTGGGCGTATTCATACGTCGAATAATCGATATTCACCCATATTTGGAGTTGTTTCAAGAGCTAAAATGTGCTATTCTTATCACATTTGAGCCTTAATTGTGTTTTGTATCTAACCAATGTGATTAGTGATGCAGGGTCAATTTTTAGTAGATTTGTACTATATTGGGAGTATGATATGTATCAAGTGGTGATTGATGCAGTGAAATTGATATTCTTGTTGAGGAAAAGCACTTTTAGTGTGTCAAAAAACATTCAGAGAAGATCTAGAGAAAATCTAGAAGAAAAGGACAATGCCTTAGCCAAAATTTTGAAGTAATGTTCCAGAAAGTTGACACGATAGTGATGTGTTGCATCGAACCTCAATGCAACATCCAACACGATGCGATAGCCTCATCAATACGACCGACGATGCGATGCATTTGCTTCATCGATGGGACAAGCAACGCGGTGCATCGATTATTCCCATGCAAGGTATTTTTTTCCAACTATAAAAGGAACACGAACACAAATTAAATCACTTTTTGCAAGCACCGCAGCGGCGGAAGTGCACGAAAATCTCTCTTTTAGGGTTCTTAAAATTTCTTTTGAACTTCTCCACTTCAAGATTAATTTTATGTAAGATTAATTACTTATTTTTGATGTTTAATTCAAACATGAGTGGCTAAACACCCTTGTTCTGGGGTTGAGGCCAAGAACATGATTACTTTTTGATATTCCTTATCGTAGTTTGTTGTTGGATTATTGTATGGATTATTCTTAATTTCTTGAGCTTACTATTTTGATGCATGTCCACCATTAGAATAAATCTATATTTTTGTGTGAATTTGGGAGGAGAATCGTGGAATAGAATGAAGATATTAAGGAGAAAGGTCCTCATCCTTTCGTTAAATAGTGGATTTGAATTAGCACCTAGGATAGAGATATACCTAAGAGCCTTATTTGGTTAAATTGTAAAGAAGATTGTTGTATGGATCTTGATGAATTGTTGCATCTCTGTGGGGGCTGTAGTTGTTATATTCAGATAGATAACATATTTGAGGTTGGGTGACCAAGATAGTACCATTAACCTTGTGAATCAATAACCCGATAACCAACTAGAATGTGATAAGAAGATAGAATTGTATGATTGTTAGATGTGCCTCAACCCTGGAATTCTCATCGTTACTATTTACAACTGTTTCTTGCCTTGACATTGTCACAATTTGTTCTTTCTTATTTAATAATTTAGGTTTTTATTCATAATTTCACACCTATCTTGATACTTTTCAACACTTAATACCTCCTTGTCTTAAACTAAAGACTAGTTAAATTTCTAGTTGCTTAGTCCTAGTGGAAATTACATCCAACGGTCTAAATCACTATATAACTTGTACGATCGCCTGCACTTGCATGTGCATTTGAATGCAACAAGTTTTTGACGTCTTTGTCGGGGACTAGTATAATTAGTACTTTGCTAAATTTTTGTTTTTTGATAATAAGTTTTAAGTGTTAGTGTTTTGATCTTAGCGGTTGAATTTTTGCAAGTTTAGCTGAATATAGGACTGACGAGAGATAATGAGTTGGTAGAGTATATATATATATATATATTTATATATTATGGAAAGTTGGATCTTTATCCACGGTCTTACATAAATCGATATTGGCTTGCAATAAAATATAAATTAGTAAAATAGGAAAAAGTTTCTTTATGAATGTCTTGTCCAAGTAAATATCATAGTTCACCACATCTTAATGCAAGTTAATGAGTATGGATTATCACAATAAATACTAGTCCATACATGTACCAATTGTATAAGTAACAATGGAATAATACAAATATTGAATACATCTTACCAATCCTAAACCAAATTATCAGTACAAGTTCCCTCATTGGAATTACAATAATAATCCATTGCATTTACTTTTGTACATCACTAATCCTCCCAACCCAAACCATGCTTTACACAATGAATCCTCGTCCAAGAAAAAAATTAAAGCATGATAATACATAACCTACATGATGACAAATTTCAAGTCACCAATGGTCATAAACTTGTATTTACCTTCTAAATGGATTCAGAATAATATAAGATTATCAATAATAGGGTTTACTCATAAATACAAGTCCATTGATACCCATACACTATAATTCTATTCTAAGTCAAAAACGTCAATCCAAATGTAAATCCATGTCCCTACGGGAAAAAATAAATTCTATCATAAACTTAGTTTACCCATAACTTAAGAGTTCATATATAAAATTTCATTAAAACTTGAGTTCAAATCGTTCTTGAAATAACTTAAATATTTATTCTTAACTTTATCAGTAATACCTCAAAATTTAAACTTAGAAAACTAAAATTTGAAGATGAAATAATGAAATAATAATTTTGAAATGTGTTAAAATTGTCTAGTAAACTTACCCACAGAAAAAATCTCAAAATTCCCTTTTGATTCTGACCAAAATGAATTCTGAAGCTTTAAAAATCATATTTTAGGGTCTATGTTTGAAAAATAGATATTAAATTGTCTAGGTCTTAAATGATACTTTTGAATGAAATAGTCCTATAACAAATGCAAGTACCCCAACAATGACCCATAATGAATGTTATCAACCTTACCAAGACTCATTGCAGATGCGAATCACAAACCACAAATGAAAAAAGAAGATACCCCAGACCCAATCCCTGTTTCCCTTTATATATATATACACATCTCGTGTTTTTAATAACCAAGAGAGCTCCTCTTTAATAAATGTTACCACGGTCTCCAGAATGTGAGGGAGAAAACTAACTGCACTAGATATGCGGGCCCCAACTCAGGCCAAGTCAAAATATTTCACTCATTTGAACCACCATGAATTAAAATTAACTATGCTACTACACAAAAAATGATGTTTCAAAATCAAGGAAAAATCAAATCATGAACTGAAGTTGTTATCAAAAGATATTGATAAAAGTAAACTCTAGGAAAAAAGCATCCAACTTTCCAACCCCTAATTCAAAAAACATCCAACAACCTCAGAAAATAAAGACATATCACTACTAAACAAAACCAGACATTATGAGCTAACGATATACAAAGAATTCTCATATGATATCAATATTTCTAAATTATGACTAAAGACAACCATATTAATTTCAAAACCTTCCATAATGGAAAAACTCATCGACAACACAACCAACCCCGTCAGGAACCATGACACTAACTCGCACTGATCCTAAAAACTAAAATACACCTATTGGGGAGAGGTAAAATTTTTAAAATAGATAAAAATCCAAAAATCAATATACTAGTTGGTATATTAAGAAACAACTCCAAAACAAACAAGGCAAGCTTAGAAACAACCTCACATTATTTGAGGATTCAAAGCTATGACTTTTCATATGTAGTTCATGCTAGTTACAAATGCAACAATTTTTTAATCTACAATTAAGGTACTCTGTCTCGATTGATTCTCTAACAATAGAATTATTTAGTTTTAATTGACCTCAATTTTAGTTTGTATATAATAACGTCTTAAATAATTCAATGATGAAGTCGCTAAATTTAAAATTTTCAATTCTTAGTAGGTATGATTTTAATTTAGTTTGATTTCTTCTTGACTTATATTAATTTGTTCCTTTCAATTTCCTTATTTTGACTTTCTTCCAACATAAAATTATTATCTAACGAAATTTATGATTGCACATTAAGTATATCTTAAGTATAAACTTTAGAAAACTATTAAATATTACTTATTTGTAAGATGTAAGAATACTTATTAGGTTACACTTCTATACTGATTACAGTAAAAGTTATTGATTGATTGTTCTAATGTTTCAACATAGTAACCATAACCCATAGTAAAACCTACAACAATACTATTTTGAGCAATATCTCTATAATGATTTGATTTTTGGTGATTTGTATGAATTATTTATAGTCGTGTGATTTGACTATTTTACCACCTCTGGATGGTTTCTCTATGGTATTTTTGATGTGTAGATATGATTGGCATGGTTTCTAATACATTTTTGTATGATTTATGCGAGTTTATGGTTTTTGATAGTTAAAAAGAATTATAGTTGACTTTGATCAATATTTATTGTTTTGTGCATCGAATGACAAAACGAACTGAACTAACATATCTAAAACATAGATTTTAAGGTGGTAACATAGTTTATGTGATTTGTATGACTTTGGTATCTTATTTCAATTCTTGATTTGGAAAGTTGTTGAATTAGGTCGTGGGTGTTAATTTTTTGAAAATAATATTTTTTTTTAAATTATTATATTGTCATTGAGTTTGGAACATTGAATTTGATAGGGTAGCATGGTTTATTTTGGTTATTGCGATTTTGGATGAATCTCAATGAGTCCTATAGACTTAAAAAAAATTTCAAGTTCAGCTACTGCACCACCCACCTAGTGAATCTGTTTAGGTGCCATGTTGGTCGCATTAGCGGTAGGCGCTAAGGTACAACTTAGCCTCCTAAGTGGTCATCTTCAGCTGGGAAAAGTCTCTTTAGTGGGGCCCTGTCCACTTTTGTGGAGGCAGCTAAAGTGACCCTTGTCCACTTTAGGAGACTGGCCTGCATACGCAGATAAATCAAAAGCGGTAGTTGACCAATTTAGCAGTCAACACATACACCCAATATAAGCTTTTTTTCTCAATTTTTCCATAATTTTTAAGACATGGATCTCAGAGTTTTAGAGTTTTTGGGCAATTCCTTCCATTTCCTAGCATGGGTAAGCTCCAAATCCCTATTTCAATTACTTTTCTCTGATTCTTGTCATTTAAAGCTTATTAAAACGCGATTTCAAAAGTAGAATTTGGGGATTTTGGTCGAAAAGGAAAATATTATTATTTTTTTAATTTTGACCTGCTTTCAATTGGGTTTTTTTCGATCGGGCCCTTTAATCATGAGGAATATATCTATGAGCTAAAATACCAATTTTACCCTTGTTTTTTGAAAACCCATTTTTGGGGTCCACTTTACCCCAACCTGAACCTGAGCATTATAGGTATTGTTGGCTTCCTGTAGATGTGTAGATTCTATGTTTATATGTTTTAGTTGATTTTGAGTCCGTTCTGAGGAGAAGACTCTGTGTTGAAAGCTTTTGGACCCAATTTTCTTTATTTGAGGTAGGTTATAACTTAACTTTCTTTAGACTAGGCTTGTCATTTATTCTGATATAAAAGTATATTCTGGTTGTGGGATGTAGTCATTGAAATGACTTTTTTTTCTTTTGTGGGGACCTATGTTTTTTTTATTTTATTGTTTTAAGACATTATTTGCTATGTGCCATCAGTGGGGTCTTATATGATGTTCGATTAGTATTGAAATGCAACAACTATATTTTTTTATGGTAAAATATGTCTAGGTTTGTATTTATGTGGTATCAAATAGCATAGCTTTATATATCTCACTGTATTGGTTTATGGACTATATTGGATCATGTATGGTTGGCATATTAAGTAGATTGTGGCTCATATGGTTGGTATATTGGTTGGATTTTGGAAATTCCCATTCTTGTTGGTTGTGATCACTACATCTTCAAATCATATACAATCATTAAATATTGGTACTTCCATGGAAATACAATCTTTTCTAACAGAAAATGTGACATCTTTAAAAACCCTCTGCCAATGTATGTGCCGAAGAGTATTTATGGATATTTTATTTGTATTAGATATTGGTTGATGGAAGACAAAGTATAAACATTTTGTGAATAAAAATTGCATAATGGGATGCAAGATCTCAAACTGAAGCATAAACTGTGCACTTCGGTTGATAATATTAAATGACAAACCCGAATTTGAGCAAATAAAGGTCAAAATTGTTGCCCCTAGTTTTATGGGTGTTTAGTACCTTACTAAGGGTACAAACAATGACTAGCAAAATCCACTAAACTGATCTCCTAAAGTTCTAGAGTGTTAGTCCTCAATTGGTGAGTGACCACTTGTAACATACGACGGCACTATAGTTCTGAAACTTTAGGAATTCTACTAAATGTCTCAGTCCAAACGAATGGGTGAGCCTTCATTCCTCCGTTCACTCGGTAATACAATCATCTAGGTAAGGATATTGTTATTGGAATTGTCTTGAGCTAGAAGTCTACTATCATAGGTAGCTTAGTATATCTTTGATGTAGGAGTGGCCATTGGACATGGAGTATACCAACCCTCCCCATCACTTGCTTGATTTGTGTTATTTTTTAGTATTTCAATCCTTTCCATAAGCTATAGATCATTTATGACTTGTCAAAACTGTTGGGTCAATTATCGAAAAGTTTATTTAGATTTTAGGTGTATTTCTCTATTTTGTTTGTTTTATTATTTAGGATTTGGTCTTGGACCAAAACTCCTATTAGATAACTCATATGCAAATTTTTATATAGCCATCAGCTACAAAACATTGATTCTATGCTAGAGGACCCTTGGTTCAAGTCTCGAGGCTTTTGAATTAATTTTTGGCTATTGGGTGAATTATATAAAAAAATTGTAACTATAGGTTTAGGCCACACACTTGGTTGAAACTATCTCGAATAAAAATTTTGATGGTTCCAATGAGTCCAAAATATAAGATTTTATGTGGTAGCTTATTTTATTTGCATGAATGGTGGTCCAAACGAATACCGAGCACCTGATAGAAGTCTATTTCAAAACTACATAAATCTAGTGATTAGGGTACAGATGGAACTGCTTAAGCGGTCTTGCATTGCGACATTATGTCGCTTAAGAGACATTGACCATTTGGTCAATGGTCAATTAAGAAATGCTTTGTCTTCTTAAGTGGGCATTGCTTAAGCAGCCTCAGAGTCTCTTAATCATTAATGGACCTAGCTTTCAAGGCTTTCCAAATCGATTAAGCGATTCTGGAGTTGCTTAATCGACAGGGTGATCAGTTATGTGACACCTGATAGCTTTCAAAGACCTTTTCCCCATACTATTTTCTATCAATTCTTCTACCATTTTTACACAAAGTATAGAACTCAACGAGAGGAAAAATAGGAAATTATCCATAGAGGTTGAGGTTAGCTATCCTAAATCTTCTTGGTCATTTCCCATTAATTACCCCATAATTACCATCCTAATTCTTAGTAAAATTCTTAGAAATTTGGTCTTAAATTCCTAAATTTTGAGAGTTGATTTAAGACTTAATTTGTACTTCATTTGTGCTCAACTTTTTAGTACATATTCCTTGTCCTTCGAAAGCCTCAAGACAGGTTTAATTTTTTATTTAATTTGTGGGTTCTACAGGCCTATATTTGACCCAACCTGTAATATAGAAATATAGGTCTCATTTACTCCTAATGACGTGTATATTACAATTTTGACAGTGTGACAACCTTTTGGGATAGTGGAGTAAAGACGGATGATTTAAGGATTACGGTTCGGCATCAAGGTAGTGTTTTATCTACTCTTCTTCTTAAGATAATGTTTTATATATGTTGTATGTTAGATAGGGATGTTAGGATGTGACTTTGATTGGAACAACATACGTATCCTAAATTATGAGTTTGTTGGATAGAGGGCTAATTTACCCTTAATATGAAATACTTATTATGCTTCTATGAGCTTATTATCTTAGGTTGCTAGAAATGATAGACATATTTTAGACTAGTAAGCCTTTAGTATAATGTTAAATGCATTACTTGATGGATTTTGGTGGTTTTCCTGTATTATGATCCTATGGTTATGTCTAATATATATAGTTGGGCCTAAGGTCATGATTATAATATTTGTTAAATTCAGTGATGTGTCTTATCCTTGTAAGGGAAGTGGCCACAATTTATAGACATATTGATGCTTATAATCATATTGTTTGGATACTAGTGATGGCATGCATAGATTCTATACATTCATGATCACTTAGATAGTAAATGGTACATTCCAATTAAAAATATGGATTTATTACTATTTTTCCTAAAAAAGAAATTATTTCCTCAACACACTTTTAAAATGGACTCTATCATAACGGGATACATTCAATCTTAATAAATAACTCACGTGCCCTTGAAACTGAAAATGATGTTTTAGAGATTTGACCTAGATAAATTTCAGTCCATGATTTTACTACTACTATTTAACTTGGTTGTGAGAGATTCTAGCCTTTTCCATACTTTTATGATGTTTTAGTTTGAGAGTTTACCCCGAGCAATTGACTTTACATACATACACTCTTTTAGCCATGGTTCGATCCCATGCATATATGTATGTGTGTCTGTATATATATATATAGTAGTGGACAAAGTTAATTGATGATGATGATGTTTATTAAAAATCCTAGATTAGGACTAGGTTATTGTATATGGGTAGTCCCGAACCCTCTAGGGCCCTCTTCTATAGTAATCCGTCTTGCCAATGAAGATAGGTCACTGTAGGTCCTGCCTTTGCGAGACGTCAGGATGTAGGAGGTGCATACACTAGGTTACTTTATGGTGCTTGGATCGTTTATGATATTATAGACTTATTTGACATTTATTCTTGCATTCGCATTGCCTACCACTAGTATGCCCTATATCTATCATCCTTTTGGAAGGTTGCATAAGTATAGGTATGAGTATTGCTTGGAACATATTTTGTTGTGCTTGTATCTATCAGCCTTATTGTAATGACCTTCACAGTTATTTCCCTCAATTTCATGCGTTTTTAGTATCTAGTGTTTTTCTATAACTGCCCTAAGTTATTTAACACTTGCAAGCACTAATTGTTTGGTTTTTGAGTTGTTCGTTAGAGAATTTTTGTAATACCAAATATATTGTGGAATATTTAATATAAATTAGCATCTGGTTGAAATATAATTGATATAACCCTTGGGGTTTGCTCCAGCCATTAAGGGACTAGGTCCATCAAGGTTAGTCTCAGGCAATAGAATAGTAAAACGACTAGGAGGTGATAGAAATATAAAAACAATGCACAAAAGTAAGAACACAAGTCTTTTATGTAGAAACCCTAAAAGGGTAAAAACCACGACTTGAACACACAAGCCCCAAACATTTCATTATAATCAACCTCTTGACTATAGACTAGACTATGACCCTAATTCTAGGTTACTCCTACTTGCAATACCTCTATTTTAAGAACAACTTGAAACCTCTTCCAAGATTCCCTCAAAAACTGGTTAATTCTAACCAATTACAATCTTAGGCAACTCTACCTAAGCACTCTCTAGAACAAAATCTATTAAATTATATACAAATAACTAAGAAATTGAGAAGTGTAGAAATGGGTTTTGTTGTCTTTTTTTCACTTTTTAGAATTTGCAAAAACCAATTGTAGTAGAGGAATTTTATTCCTTTTATCAATGGGTGATGATTAGGTCTAAAATATCATTGGACCAGCTGTTTAATTTAGTACCAAAGAGCACCTGCAAGTTTGTTACACAAGAGAACAAAGTTGTGAAGATATTGTGTACCAGTTGTACTGTATTTTGCATATCCATGGACCAGGTCCCTTGTAGTTTAGCTGCTCATCATCAAAACTACATATAACAATTTTCCCCATCTTTTATCATGACAAACTAAACCATATAATTTGAGAATCAATGCACATTAATCATATTTAATTAGAGTGATTACCACCTGAGTATAAATGTTCCACCTATCATCATTCTTCCTCTTTCATCAACCAACACTAGGAATTGGTCCCCTAAAGTCATCTACAGTAAAAATGTCTCCCGTCATTATGCACCTTCATTTTATTTGGTTTATTTGTATTTGAACACTTTCTATTATCACACTTCTGCACCATATTTTTACATCTGAAGCCCTTTCACCGTGCTACCATACTTCTGCACCAGGTCAGGTCCTTACATATGAAGTCAGTATTCCCTATTTTTGCATAATTCAATATATTCAACAGTAAATCATAAATAAAAATAAGTGTGGGTTTATTAACTTATGGCTAATGGGGAAAATCTAACAATAAGAATTTCTTAAAGTAAGTGGAACAAATGAAGAGTACAAATAAATATTCATTCATAATTAATAAGGATAATTGCCAATAAAATATACAAAAAAATCATTAAACTGTTTCTTGTAAAGGCCACAATGGATCAAAGGACCATGAACAGACACAAAAACTGACATTGTAGGACTTAGGTTGAAGTAACTTCCGAGAAAATGACTATAGAACCATGTCAAATCTTTTAACTGTAATAGAATAAGCATCTAGCAACTATTTGGTGAGATCTTTCACTTCAGCATTCAGTCTTTGTACTTCACCAGTCAGTTCTACAATTTTTCCTTTGAGCTTTGCTTTTTTTACTGCCAGTTACTCAGTGACATTAGGTACCTTTAAGGATATCTTGTAATTCTACAGTCATAGATGAAATATTTTAGTGTTCTTTGAAGCTAGTATCATCCTCAACTATTCAATTTTTTTGTTCAAATTTCTTGACCAGCCACGATCTTTGATACATGGGACATAGTTTAACCTTTCCTTCAATGAATTCATTTTCCACTAAGTATGTGAAACTAATCTTCGGATTGACTATTCAAGGATTACTCTTTGTTTGTAACGCCCCGATTTGCTGAACCATACTGCTACACAGTGCTCATGACCACAAGGGACTACAAGCTAACTCATGACTGATATTTGTACTTGTATACTACAAATCATGACATAATAATATGGAATACGTAAAACTACAAGGACATAAGGTTCAACTGAATAAAACCATGTCTAAAAATCCTAACGTCCATGTGGGTGAAAATACCCAAAACAACTCAAACTGAAAGCTAAGTCTGAACGTAAATCTAAACATAAATCTGAAAGCCTCTAAACTATCTGAATAAGGATTTGAAAGAACATGTCTCCAACTAACTCTGTAACACTAAACTGAAGAAATAAATAAATGTATCAAATCATATTGTCCTCGAATCAATGAGGACTCACTGTGTCTCTGCGACCGGAATGCTACCGCTACTTGCTGGGCTGGAGCTCGTGTCTCGAAACCTATGGTGTAACATAAAAAGAAAGTACCATAGCAAAAATGCGTCAGTACAACTGGAGTACTAAGTATATGAGGAAGGTACGCTGAAAATAAAGGGTTTCATGCATGAACAACACAGACTAACTAATATGAACGTGGGAGTGCAAATATGCATGTATAGAAACTGGGACCGTGAATGCGTGATAGCAAGACCTGTAAGATAATACAAGGTTTACTGATAACTGTCATGACTGATACTGCAAGCTGATAACATGGGCGACTGTATCTGATAGTCCTGTATATACTGAAATCTAAAGAATGTAACGACTGTATCTGACATTCATGTATATACTGAAATCTGAAGAACGCCCTGAGTTCTTTTACTGAGACTGATACTAAAACTGTGGGAGGTAGTGTTTAACCGATATGCCCCATGTATACCGTTATGTCTAAGCTGGGGTCTAATCTGTGCCCCGACTGGAGGGGCGTTAATACCGTGCCACGGGTAAGGACAGCTTGTGAGTGACCCTTATCTGGAAGGTACTCAATCAGAATGGTAGGAACCCTAAAATGACAGGTTAAACCACCTCATCAACCCTAATCTGACAGGTCAAGATGTCTCAACCTACGCTGCCTACATAGTTCTGGAACACAAGGACTTCTTCTAAGAATCACACCCTGAACTGGCAGGTGAGTTCCCATCCTTGGGTTCACTCGGTGCGAACCTCTACTCCCATCTGGAGGGACTGGACATGAATAACTAGCTATACATGACTTAACCTTACTGAATTCTGTTGACTGGTGGAATGTTACTGATATATAACAACTGACTAAGATCATGAGTTTTTCCTGAGTCACATGACTGACCGAAGTCTATGGAATAATAGCTTGAGTTCAGATATCATGAAACATGACATGGCTCTAGGCACACAGCTATAGTTTTCGGGTACGAATACCCCTAGGACTCGATAGGAGGAAACTGACACACATGACATGACTTGATCATAAGATTTGAGTCCACAATTTACAATATCATAAGCATGAGATAGTATACTTCATGTATTTATTTAACATTTCAAACATGATAGGCTAAGCATGGATATATTTTGTGCACGTAATTTGCATGGAAATACATATTGGAGTGTATTTCTAACATAAACTTGTTATTCACATATCATGAAATCATGTAAATATGTAGTTCTAACATACTAGGTATTTTATCAAACACCTTGTATGCATTATTTAAGGCATAGGTGGATTTTATACGTGCATTCTATCAATCCACCGAAACATCATGTTTTTCAACTAACAACATAACTTTCATGAGATGTACAGTCACGATACTATTATATAGGAAAACAAACAATCATCAACATGGGTATGATCATATCACCACAACCAACCAAGATTTTGTATATTAAAGATTGATTCTTTAACTCCACGAAAGAAAAAAATCCATGGATGAACACTACGCATACCGTGGAATAAAGGTTCTTGATGATTGATGGAGGAATTTCCTTAAAATTTGATCTTCAATCTTGATTGTGCAACCCTAGTTGTTTGTCTCCTATGGTTCTCTTGGATAATGAACTTTCAGATGTTAATAGGGTTGTAATATGTTTATAAGCTATAAATTTCATGAGGTTAGGTTTAGGGACATGTAAGGAGTGTTAAAAGACTTAACTACCCTCGAAATAACTCAAAAACTAAGTGTTTTCGTAGCTGAAATCATACATAGGCTCCATATATGATATAGCCTATATTTACATAGGTGCCGCATATGATATCTCCCATGCTTTACATAGGCGCCGCATATGATATTACCTATGCTTTCTAGTGGCCATGTGCGATTGGTTAGGTGACGCATTCTACTTTGAAAGTCCAGAACTCCTTGCTCGGGTGTCGGATTTTGATGAAATTAGTATCGTTGGAAAGATAATTCAATTCTCTACAATTTGGTGGGTGTTAATCTGCCAAAATGTTACATATCAATCACGTTATTCTTGTTCAAAGATGACCCTTGAAAAATCGAACACTAAGACTTGATGGATTCAAAAACTCTTAGCTTGCATCACTCTAAGCAACTCATATGAGCATGCTTAAGACATCACAAGCTATCCTATCACTAGGATATTCATTTTAAGTCATGCACTAAAATTCTACGCACAGGATAGGAGGTTTCATATGTAGGAAAACTTATTCACTTCCTAGCTTAGAAACATGCGGGGTATTACAATATCTCCCCCTTGAGAGCATTCATCCTCGAATGAGAATTTACTAAAAGGGGATACAAGACAACAGAACCTAAACTAAATATGAAGAACTGAAACTTGATCTCATGACTGACATGCTAAACATACTGAAGTCGTGCATATCTGATGCATGGACAGCTGGTACATGAATGCATGACTGAGTATGCAATGGTTAATAGGTACCAAGTTTATACTAGAAACATGAACATGAAACTGAATAAGCTTAAGGAGAAATATTACCTTGAGCTTGATCTGAATTGCCAGGGAAGAGGTGAGGATACTTGGTACTCCTATCTGCTTCTGCTTCCCAAGTAGCTCCCTCATGAGACTGATTTCTCCAAAGAACCTTGACTAGAGGGACTTATTTTTTCCTCATTCTACAAGTCTGAGAATCTAAGATTTCGACTGGAATCTCTTCATAAAAGAGGCTGTTATGAATGTCAATGCTCTGAATAAGGACAACAACTGCTAGGTCACCTATGCACTTCTTGAGCAAAGATACATGGAAGATTGGATGGACTGAGGCTATATCTTAAGGAAACTCAAGCTCATAAGCTACCTTGCCAAAGCGACAGAGAATTATAAAGGGACCGACATACCGTGGATTGAGTTTCCCTTTCTTGCCGAACCTCTTCAATTTCTTTATGGGAGAGATCTTAAGATAGACAGAGTCATTAACCTCCAACTCTAGATCCTTTATACGAACATCTGCATAGGACTTCTGTCGGCTCTGAGCAGCCCGGAGTCTCTCTATGATCAACTGAACTTTCTCTAAGGCATCGAATACTAAGTTAGGACCTATGACTGAGGCCTCACTAACTTCAAACCAACCAATCGGAGATCTACATATCCTACCATAGAGAGCTTCAAATGGAGCCATTTGAATACTAGAATGATAGCTATTATGGTATGCAAACTCAATCAAATGCATGTGGTCATCCCAACTTCCCTTGAAGTGAATTGCACACTCCCTTAGCATATCTTTAAGAGTATGAATGGTCCTCTCTGATTTACCATCTGTCTGAGGATGAAACACTGTGATGAGATGGACTTGGGTATCGAGACCCTTTTGGAATGCTTTCCAAAGGTGAGAGGTAAATTGGGTACCTCTGTCTGAGATGATAGATAGTGGAAAACCATGTAACCTGACTAACTCCCTGATATAGAGTTTGGCATAATGCTTGGCGAAATAAGAAGTACGAACAGGAAGGAAATATGCTGACTTGGTCATTCTATCTATAATGACCCAAACTGAATCATGCTGATGATGATTTCTAGGCAAACTCGTCATGAAGTCCATGTTCACTTCTTCCTATTTCTAAGTAGGAATGGTGAACTCTTTCATGGAACTACTAGGTTTCTGATGCTCTATCTTAACCTGTTGACATGTAGAGGACTTAGCCACAAACTCTACAATATCTCTCTTCATCCCACTCCACCAAAAGATCTCCCTCATGTCATCGTACATCGTAGTGTCCCCTGGATAAATAAAGTATCACGTACTATGCGCTTCCACAAGAATTCACTGCCTTAATTCATCTACACCTGGAACACATAGACGACCCTAACAACGAAGAACTCCATCTCCCTCTTGGAAGAAAACCTCGACTTTCTGATTCTGAACTGACTCTTTGAGCTTGACAAGGCTAGGATTCCTGGCTTGGTTCTCTTTTACCTTGGAAACTAGAGATGACTCTGAACTACTGTGAACACATACACCACCCTCTGAAGAATCGACTAACCGAACGCCTAGTCTGGTAAGCTGATGGATCTCCTGAGCCATCTTTTTCTTACTACCCTTAACGTGACAAATACTACCCATGGATATTCTAATGAGAGCGTCGTCCACAACATTGGCCTTGCCCGGATGATAAAGAACACTCATGTCGTAATCATTCAAGATCTCTAACCACCTTCTCTGACGAAGATTGAGATCTTTTTGGGAAAAGACATACTGGAGGATTTTATGATCTGTGAAGACATCTACATTAACTCCATAGAGATAATGCCTCCAAATCTTCAAGGCAAAAACTACCGCTGCTAAATTAAGATCATGAGTAGGATAATTCCTCTCATGTGTCTTTAACTGTCTGGAGGCGTAGGCTATGACCTTACCATGCTTCATGAGGACACAACCTAAACCCACTCTGTATGCATCACAATAGACTACAAACCCGTCTGAACCATCTGGAAGTGATAGAATTGGAGTTGAGGTGAGTCGAGTCTTCAACTCTTGAAAGATCTTCTCGCATGAATCTGACCACTGAAACTTAATCTTCTTCTGAGTCAATCTGGACATGGGAGATGCAATATAAGAAAATCCCTCGACAAACCATCTGTAATAGACAGCCAAACCTAAGAAAATCCTGATATCTGATGGAGATACGGGTCTGGGCCAGTTTCTTACTACCTCGGTTTTCTGAGGATCTACTCTAATTCTATCATCGGATACAATATGGCCAAGGAATGCTACTGATCTTAGACAAAATTTGCACTTTCTGAACTTAGCAAATAACTGGTGATCCCTGAGAGTCTGAAGAACAATCTTGAGATGGTCTGCATGATCACACTTTGTGCGATAATAGACCAAAATATCATCTATAAAGACTATGAAAAACATGTCCAAGTACTGCTTGAACACACGGTTCATCAAATCCATGAAAGCTACAGAGGCATTGGTAAGACCAAATGACATGACTAAAAATTTGAAGTGACCATACCGAGTACGGAAAGCTGTCTTCAGAATGTCACATTCTCTAACTCTGAGCTGATGATAGCCTAATTTGAGGTATATCTTTAAGAAGTAGCTGGCACCCTGAAGTTGGTCGAATAGATCATCAATCCTGGGAAGAGGATATCTATTCTTGACCGTGACTTTGCTGAGTTGACGGTAATCAATACATACCCTGAGAGAATTGTCTTTCTTGTGCACGAATAATACTAGCGCACCTCATGGGGAAATGCAGGGTCTGATGAATCCCTTATCTAGGATATCCTTCAACTGATCTTTTAAGTCCTTGAGTTCTGCCGGTGCTATTCTGTATGGCGGAATAGAAATAGGTTGAGTATCCAAAAGAAGGTCTATGTTGAAGTCTATTTCCCTTTTGGGAGGAATGCCTGGAAGATCTTCGGGAAATATATCTGAGTATTCATTAACAACTGGACTGTTTTGAGACTGGGAGATTCAGAACTAGAATCTTTAACATGCACGAGATGATACACACACCCCTTAGAAATCATTTTCCTTGCCGGAAGGTAGGAAACAAGTTGACCCCTGAACGCTGAAATGCTACCCTTCCACTCTAGGATGGGCTTGTTTGGGAAATGAAACTGAACTATCCTATTTCTGCAGTCGACTGTGGCATAGCAGGAATGAAGCCAATCCATGCCAAGAATAACATCAAAATCAGTCATCTCTAACTCAACTAAATCTGCTGACGTGGATTTCTGGGATATCATAATCGGGTAGCTCCTGTATACTCACCGGGCTATGATGGTTTTACCCACTGGGGTAGAGACTGAAAAGGGCTATGCTAGAATTTCGGGACTGATTCCAAAATCGCCTGCTATGTATGGAGTAATAAAAGACAAGGATACACCTGGGTCTAGTAAAGAATAAACATGAACATGGAAAATATATTACGTACCAGTAACGACATCAGGAGAATTTTCCTAATCCTGCCAGGACTGAAGAGAATAGAGTCTATTTGGGCGTTGCCTACTAGTATCACTGGAAATGGCACCCTGCTGGTTCGGGCGATCGGACTGAGCTGCAGAATGATTTCACTGAACCTAAAGACTTGACTGCGTACACTCCCTAATCCTATTTCCTGGCTTGCCACAACCAAAATAGACATCACTACCAGCTCTGCAAATTCCCTTATGGTTCTTACCACAAGTCCGACAAAGGGGAGTCATTCGGGCACTGCTAACACTGCCCTGAGATTTAGAGCCTGGTGCTTTGTATTTGTTTCCATCTCTGAACTTTGGCACTGGAGCACTGGCAAAGTAAGGGGATGGAAGAACTTTCTTAGGGAAAAACTGTGAACGGTTTCCTCCATCTGACTTGGGGTGAGAAAAGTTGAAGTTATCTGACTTTCTCTCTTGTTCTGCCTCTCCCCAATCTTAACCTTCTTCTCTTCTACTTGCTGGGCATAGGTCATGAGTCTGGCTAAGGTCATATCACCGATCAGAATCACAGACCTACACTTATTTACCACGCTATCGTTGACCCTTAACATGAACTTGCTCATCTTAGTCCTATTGTCTACAACCATATGAGGAGCATACCTGGATAGCTAAGTAAATTTGAGAGAATACTCCCTAACTGTCATATTCCCCTGCCTGATGTTGATGAACTCAAGAACTTTGGCTTCCCTCAGCTCTTGGGGAAAGAATCTGTCTAAGAAGGCCGTGACAAATTCCTCCCACTCGATAGGGCCTGCATCATCTAACCTCTAAGACTTCCACTGTTTGTACCAATCATGAGCAACATCCTATAACTATTAGGCGGCTAACTCGGCACTCTCAATAGAAGTAACACCCATGATGTCAATGACCTTCTCGACTTGGTCAATGAACTCCTGAGGGTCCTCATCATACTTAGACCTATGCAAAGATAGAGGGTTCATCCGAGTGAAGTCCCAAACCCTAACTGCTATGGGATTGGCTACTGGATTGGATGGAATGACTGGTGGCCGTTCATTCTGTGCAGCAACGGGCTGAGCAAGTGTGGTAAATGCGGCTCTAAACTCTGCATGGGAAACATGTTCGCCCAAAGGATCTTCGGGCTGAGGAGCTGGCTGGTTTCTTCTCTTTGGGGCCATGGTCTGAAATAAGAGAAGAATGGATTTGACTGAGAGTTTAAATTGTGATTATGTTCACTAGAATGACATGAATACTGAAGAAAGAGGAATATTCCTAAAACAACTTATAGACTCTTGTACATAAATGTGGTGCACAACAAACCGATGTACAAGACTCTACTAGATGTGGCTTTCAAACTTCCTAGGACTCTATTGAACCTTAGGCTCTGATATAAAGTTTGTAACGCCCTGATTTGCTGAACCAGAATGCTATAGGTGCTTATGACCTCGAGGGACCACAAGCTAACCTATGACTGATATCTCTACTTGTATACTGTAAATTATGACATAATAATATGGAATACGTAAAACTATAAGGCCATAATGTTCAACTTAATAAAACCATGTCTAAAAATCATAACGTCCATGTGGGTGAAAATACCCAAAACAACTCAATCTTAAAGCTAAGTCTGAACGTAAATCTAAACATAAATCTGAAAACCTCTAAACTATCTGAATAAGGAGTTGAAAGAACATGTCTCCAACTAACTCTGTAACACTGAAATGAAGAAATAAATAAATTTATTAAATCATATTGTCCTAGAATCAATGAGGACTCACGGTGTCTCTGTGACTGGAATGCTACCGCTACTACTGGACTGGAGCTCGTGTCTTGAAACCTATGGTGTAATATGAAAAGAAAGCACCATAGCAGAAATACATCAGTACAACTGGAGAACTGAGTATACGAGGAAGGTAGGCTAAACATAAAGGGTTTCATGCATGAACAACACTGACTGACTAATATGAGCGTCGGAATGCAAACATGCATGTATAGAAACTGGGATCATGAATGCGTGATAGCAAGACTTGTAAGCTAATAAAAGGTTTACTAATAACTATCATGATTGATACTGCAAGATGATAACATGGACGACTGTATCTTACAGTCCTGTATATACTAAAATCTAAGGAACGCAACGACTGTATCTGACAGTCCTATATATACTGATATCTGACAACTGACTGAGATCATGAGGTTTCCCTGAGTCATATGACTGATTGAAGTCTGTGGAATCATAGCTTGAGTTCGGATATCGTGAAACATGACATGGATCTAGGCACACAACTATAGTTTTCGGGTATGAATACCCCCAGGACTCGATAGGAGGAAACTGACACACATGACATGACTTGATCATAATATTTGAGTCCACAATTCACAATATCATAAGCATAAGATAGTATACTTCATGTATTTATTCAACATTTCAAACATGATAGGAAAATCATGGATATATTTTGTTTACATAATTTATATCTCCATTATCATACATGCTTTATACCACAACAATAACATGTAATTTGCATGGAAATTCATATTGGAGTGTATGGCTAACATGAACTTGTTATTTAGATATCATGAAATCATGTAAATATGAAGTTCTAACATACTAGGCATTTTATCGAACACCTTGCATGCATTCTTTAAGGCATAGGTGGATTTCATACTTGCATTCTATCAATCCACCTAAAGATCCTGTTTTATAACGAACAACATAACTTTCATGAGATGTACAGTCACAATACTATTATATAACAAAACAAACAAGCATCAACATGGGTATGATCATATCACCATAACCAACCAAGCTTTTGTATTTTAAAGATTGGTTCTTAAACTCCATGGACGAAAGGAATCCATGGATGAACACTACGCATATCTTGGAAGGGAGGTTCTTGATGATTGATGGAGGAATTTTCTTGAAATTTGATCTTCAAGCTTAATTATGCAACCCTAGTTGTTTTTCTCCTATGGTGATCTTGGATAATGAACTTTGAGATGTTAATAGGGTTGTAATGTGTTTAGAATCTATAAATTTTGTGAGGTTAGTTTTAGGGACATGTAAGGAGTGTTAAAATACTTAACTACCCTCGAAATAACTCAAAAACTAAGTGTTTTCGTGGATGAAATCATACATAGGCGCCGCTTATAATATCGCCTATATTTACATAGGCGCCACATATGATATCGCCAATGCTTTCCAGTGGCCATGTGCGATTGGTTAGGCGATGCATTCTACTTTGAAAGGCCTTAACTCCTTGCTCGGGTGTTGGATTTTGATGAAATTTGTATCGTTGGAAAGCTAATTCGATTCTCTACAATTTGGTGAATCTAAATCTTCCAAAATGTTACATATCTGTCACGTTATTCTTGTTCAAAGGTGACCCTTGCAAAATAGAACACTAAGTCTTTGATGGATTCAAAAACTCTTAGCCTGCATCACTCTAAGACACTCATATGAGCATGCTTAAGACATCGCAAGCTATCCTATAGCTAGGATACTCATTGTAAGTCATGCACTAAAATGCTACTCACAGGATAGGAGGTTTCATACGTAGGAAAACTTATTCACTTCCTATCTTAGAAACATGCGGGGTATTACATTGTCCCAATTACTCCATAGTGGTTAAACACTTTATTTAGGAAGTACCCTTAAGGCATTCTATGTTTTACTTCTTTCTCATATATTACATTCTTCGTGTGCTCTATCATTAAAGAAGGTAAACTTATCAAGTAAAAAATACTAAAAAATTCCACCAGGAACAAGTCCATACAAGAGGCAATAGTTTTTTTCTCTAATACTGGTAGCAGAACTTTATTGATAAACTCAAATACTAGATGAAACTCACCAATTAAAAACTTTTATTTCACAACTGCTATTAAGGTTCCACCTACTTTTAAGGAATCAATCATAAATTTAGTAGTAGGTTGCTCTTTCACTACAGATTTTACTCCCATAACAGGTATATCACATTTTTGTAATACCCCGGGATATTTTTCGTTGAAATTTTGTGCGTAAACGTGTTGGGTTCTATCTACTAGAATGAATTATAAATTTTCCAAGTGGAATGTTTTTTATTATGACCCACCATTGCGTAGAGTATCAAATAAGGTTTCCAACGATATGTGGATCATCCAAAACGAACACCTGAGGGACAAGTTATGAACATTCCGATCGAACCGTGAATAGTAGTGAACAGTAAAACATGCAGGAAAAAAAGTACTGAGGCCTGGCGTATTTTTTCTACAAATTTAAACAATCATAACTCCTTGTACATAATGATCTGGGTGATCTACTATATATCAATGGAAATATCTGCGAGTCCTCTTTCCGATGAAATTGGTTTCATCCAATTTGTCTATCGGAGCAAAAAGTTTTAGTCGATCTACTTAAGCCTATCAAAAGTGAATTTTTGGGTCAACTTCAAACGATCATAACTCCTCGTACACAATGATCTGAGTGAGATACTATATATCAACGGAAAGATATGAGATTCCTCTTTATAATGAAATTAGTTTCATCCAAATTTGGATATCGTAGTAAAATTTTATGGTTGATCTACTTTAGACTATCAAAACAGTGCACCAAAGGACAGATTCGAAAATTATTTGATTTTTAGGGGCGTTTTGGTCAATCCCCCTCACCTAAAATCCATCCAAACCCTATATTAAAGCCTATTAGAAGCATTATATGTTATATTCCATCAAATTCCCTCAAAAAGAAATCCCTAAGCTCCTACATCCAACTTCAAGAACCTCGAAAGTTCACCATTAATTCTGCAAATTTATTCAAGATTCCAAGTACCTAGTTTAAGAACTCTAAGAATAATCATTCAAAGGCACGATTAACATCTCAAAAATGAGTATCGATCTAAAGTTCATCATTCAAGGTATGTGGGGGTTTTCAACAAGAACAATCTTTTGTTCTTGTGCCCAAAAGTAATTTTTTTTATGAAGATATGATCTTTATATGTTTATTATTATTTTGGAGGATGAACTTATATTCTATCTTGGTTATCTTGAGATTATGATGTTTATGACTTTGAAAAGTTGAATTTATATGAAATTATGACTTAAAGCATGATGCTTGAAAGAAATTTACTATGATTTTTATATTTGGGTCTTGAACCCCATTTGAAATTGTGTGTTTGAGAAAATGTGTGTTATATGCACATTGATGTTAAATATTTGAGATGTTTCGAAGGGTTTAACCTTTTGGTCTTGAATGAGTTATTTTGAACTCGACTGTGAAAGAAATCCACGTTTTTATTGATTATGATAAAGGGGTAGCAAATTGGCTCCCGATGAAAATTGTTGAATTGTTTATTGTGGATTTTCTTTAGTGTGAGCCTAAGGCTGATTTAAATTTCTGAGCTAAGTCTGGGAGTAATCTTTAGCACCGAGTGGGAGTTATAAAGTGACCTTACTTCCCTAGAACTACCTTCCCCCGTAGGATGTGAGCCTGAGGCTGATTTATATAGTGATCACTAGTGTTTTTGAATTGATACTGGAAGTCCTACTCTGATGGAAAGGATTGGACAGATCTCCCCAACGTGAGTTGTACGTTGGAATCCATGTGGCTCAAATGGTTTATGTCGGTTATAGGATCTCCCAATGTGTGTGTGTACTCTTCTATCTGAGATGAAAACATATTTGCTTAAAAGGCTGAGTTTGAGAAAGTCATTATTCTTAAAAGATTTAAGGAATATATTCTAATGAGAATTGACATAAGATTTGATTGTTTTGATGATTTGAAATTGATATGAAAGTGAATTGAGAACGTATTGTAATGACTCACTTGTTTTACATTACATGTATTATTCATCCATGATTTTGATGATTTAATTCGAGCTAAGTGAGTTATCTATATCAGCATACATAATTTTATAAACTGTGATGATACTAAGATATTATTTTATATATGTATTGCACCCCCATATGTTCGGTATCTTTCCATGGTACTGACCTATATATTCGTATGTGGGCTACATTTTCTCGTAATGTAGGTACAAGGTATAGTTGCACCTTCATATCCAGTCAGTTCGTGGTATCCAATCAGTAGGTGATGAGTCCTTTTGATTCAAGGGCTTGGGTTAGTTATGCAGAGTTTACAGTGTTGTATTTTCTTTATTTAGTCGTATTGATTTGGGGTAGTCGGGAGTCATGACCCGTCTACCTACAGTCAGTACTAGTAGAGGTTTCATAAACAGTCAGTAGAAGTTGATGTATTTTGTTTCAATTTTGGTTGTAAAGGAAGAATTGTAATCCTGTAAAATTCCATTTTTGTATCGATCAGATTCAGAAAGGAGTTAATTTCTGCTGATTTGTATTTTTATTCAGTTGCTTATGAGTTATGCCAGTAGAAGGGTTATCTTAGGGTCACTTGTGACCCTAAGCACCATGTGACGTCTCGGGACCCGATTTTGGGGCGTTACAAACTTGGTATCAGAGCCAAGTTTCAAGTGTCCTAGGGTTTCTATGAAGTTGTGTCTAGTAGATTCTTGCAAAACGATACAGAGACGTCTATGCTTTTCTTTGAGAAGCTACAGGACATTTAGGAAATATTTCCCTTCTGTCAAGTTTAATATCGTGCTATAAAAAGGTTCTCCAAGAAGCTTATATAGATTCTCATCTTACTCTATTCTTGCCAACTCTGCCTCATTTTCAAGGTATCAGAAATAGTTAAGCTTAATTCTCCGCAGATAGTTATGGGATTGTAAGAGAGCTACAAAGTATCCTGTCAGTGCTTTTGAGTTCCAAAGATTGAAGTACTTTATTCATGTTCATAAAAGTCGTGAACTAAGCCTAGGTTAGATGTGCTTTTAGATTCTTTCTCAGAATCTACAATGTTAATCTATACTTCTCCATCTATGTATTATTTTTGAGATAACATGATTCGCAAGCTCTAGTTTTTTCCCAGGTAATGCTTCTATATTTTCTAGAAGAAATTTCAAAAGTTACACAAAGGGCTTGAGAGGAGCTCTCTAGTGTGTTAAGTTCCTTAAGTTGAAAGTTATGCCCTTGTTCTTATGAGTTATTTAATTAAGACAGAGTAAGGTGTATTGTTAGATCGTTGTATATTGTGTGTCAAGTTTCTATCTCTTGTATTATGTAATCTTGTTATCATTATGTTTGTGAAAAATCAAAGTCTAGTGAAGCCGTGTGGGGCCTATTTCGATTCACTAGCATAGTTACTTTGTTATTCATATAACTTTCTTGATCAAAACACAAAACCAAAGTCTAGTGAAGCCGTGTGAGGCCTATTTCGATTCACTAGCAACTTGTTATTTATCTTGTCGTTCCTGTGTTAGTTGAAAGTGTAGGTTTAGAAGTGTAGTGACAAGAAAGGTGGTAAGGGCGATTTATTGAATATGTATATCTGAATTTTTTCTTATGATTGAATTAGTAATGATGTGATATACCCTTGTTTGTTAGTTTAGTGAAAGTTAGAGGAGGGGTTATTAGTTAAGGTGGATTGTTGTTTGCTTAGGGTAAGGAAAAAGTTATTGATGGTATTTGTGGAGTTAGAAAAGTATAGCTTATTAATGAAAGTACTTGGTGGGTAAGTGTTGTTAATCTAGGCGCTCTCCAGATTGCAAGAGGAAGTTAAGTTAAGACGTAGAGAGCTATGAATTATGTTAAGTTGTGTATAAAGGATAGATAGTAGTGACGGGTGAAAGAAGGATGTGTTAATGGATTGTGAATAAGATAGTCTATATGATTAGGACCAATTATTATTGTTATGAAGTTTAAGTGGGCTAGTGGTCATGGATGTGTTGTTTTATAATCTTCACGTGGGAGTTATGCGTGAGATGGAGTTGTAAATTATGTGAAGTGTGAGACCTTGAGTTTGAACGATTGGTGATCATGAAGCCAAATGTGACGGTTTCCGAATTAATGGTATTAGTTTCCGGAAGTGACCTAATAGGCTTGAACAGTGTACACAAGAGTTTAAGTGTAGTTGACTTTTAATTAAGTTTAATAGTATATTATGATGAAAAAGTTCACCCGAGATATTATGGGACTGCTTTAATTTCGAGGATTAGTGTATGTGGTGTACTGAGTCGTGCCATGGGATTGTTAGATGGATAAATACTAGTTAGATGATGGATGATGTTTTGATGGCTAAGTTAAGGCGAGGCGTATGATTGGAAATGTTGAGCCTCTTAAGTGTGATTTTGATTCTTATGGGTTAGAAACATAAGTTCATAGGCATGGTATTAGAGGGAGAAGAAAGAAGTAGCATGGTCTATCAAAAGGTTAGAAAGTATTCAAGTTGAGCTAATAGAAATAAGAGTTGAAGCACTAGATGGTGTACATTCCGGCGATAGAGGTGTTCGTGGAGATTCAAAATTAGTAAGCATTTGAGAATTTGAGTGGTGGCTTAAAGCTAAGGAGGAGATGATAGAACAAGTAGTCAAGTAAAGCTTTTACATTTTAGTAGAAGTACTAGTACGTTGTAAATTAGCTGTGAAAAAGATCGGTGCTTGACCCAATGTTATTTCAATATTTTCAGTTGTCCCAAAACCTACTCATGCTTTACATTTCAATTCCATGATCTTAATTCATGTTCATACACGTGATGGAGAATTACATACTCTTCTAGTTTCCTAAAATGAGAAATTCCAGTTCTTTTAGCAGTTGGAATCACATTCCATAAGTTATGAGCTCTAGATTCAAGGCATGCCGCCCATGACTCATATACTCAAGTTTTACAGTATGTTCAGTTCTAGTACTCAGGCAATACTCTTATTGATCAGTGAGATTCAGTTTCTATTATGGGTTTCTTCAGTTTTGATACCTTAATGAACCTATTGTATTTGATATTTTATTCCTAAGGCCTCAATAGAGAGAGTCAAGTTATTTACATTATCCCTTTATGTTTCAGGTCTTCATGTTTTAAATTTTTGTGACCTTTTCATTAAGTCAAGCTAATGGTGTTGAGCAGTTGTCTAGAAAGGAGAGAAGATACTTCCATATCAATGATAGAAGGTGGTGTGCTCACGGCGGTGAAGTGAAGTTAGATTGAGGCCAAGTCCTTGATATGTTCCATGGTTAGTTGAAGTTTTAAATGTTTATTTGGAAAGATTGTTGTGCGTTGGTTTTATGCACTTCTATGAGGTTGTAGGAATAGTAATACAGAGTTTTTGTGTATAGTTCAATTGGTTGAGAAAATGTTATGTGTGTCGTTTAAAGAATTGACCAGTATGTGTGAATGATGTAGTTGATGGAATCTTAGAGAAAGAGAGGAAGATGCTTTATGAGTGTTCGTTTAGAGGTGCATGTACGAAGTGCGTATGTGGTTATGAGTATAGGCTTGAATGTTATGGCTGTATATCTAAAAGAATGCACCGCAAGTTAGCGTATCCCTAGTATAAGATTGTATGTGGTTGTTGGAGTAGCAATAAGAGTTATTTTTGAAGTGAGGAGATGTGAGGCTCAGTGTGTATTGAGGTTTATGATATAGATTAATATTATAGTGTTATGTGACGTATCTCATAAGTACTTGGAGTTAGGCTTGAACATAGTCGAGGGAGTAGTTTGGAAGTGTTTCTAAGTTTGGAAGCAAGGAGTTACGTTTCCCAAGACCTATAAATTCCTTTCTTAATTTATGCCATATGGGTCCTTGTTCCCATACGATAGGATTGTATCAAATTATGGTTCATTTTCTCCCCGAACAATGTCATTTGAATCTTTTGGAGGGAGTGTTGAGGGACGTTTCATTTGGGCGCAAGTGGTCCTTATTTTTATGAGATCCCCTTAGAGACCTTTGATTCTCAGTCTCTGAATAAACCAAAGATATCGATTCCTTAAAATCAGTCTCTTTTGTTTAAGATCCAACTATGCGACCATTCTCATTATGAATCGCATGTTCTATGAAGTATTCGAAAGTTTGGAGTGAAGTGGATTGATTTCGTTATCCCATCCTTTTGTCCTCATTTCCATGGAATTTTTTACTTATTCATCGACATTCGAGGATGAATGTTTCCAAGTCGGAGATGATGTAATACCCTGGAAAATTTTTCGTTGAAATTTTGTGCGTAAACGTGTTGGGTTCTATCTTCTATAATGAATTATAAATTTTCCGTGAAGAATGTATTAGATTATGACCCACCATTGCGTAGAGTATCGAATAATATTTCCAACGATATGTGGATCATCCAAAACGGACACTCGAGCGATGAGTTATGAACATTCCGATCGAACCGTGAATAGTAGTGAACAGTAAAACGTGCAGGAAAAAAAGTATGGAGGCCTGGCGTATTTTTTCTACAACTTTAAATGACCATAACTCCTTGTATATAATGATCTGGGTGATCCACTATATATTAGTGGAAAGATATGCGAGTCATCTTTCTGATGAAATTGTTTTCATACAATTTTTCTATCGGAGAAAAAAGTTATGGTCGATCTACTTCAGCCTATCAAAAGTGAATTTTTGGGTCAACTTCAAACGATCATAACTCCTCCTACACAATGATCTGGGTGAGATACTATTCATCAATGGAAATATGTGAGAGTCCTCTTTCTAATGAAACTGGTTTCATCCAAATTAGTATATCGGAGTAAAATGTTATGGTTGATCTACTTCAGACTATCAAAACAGTGCACCAAAGGACAGATTCAAGAATTATTTGATTTTTAGGGGAATTTTGGTCAATCCCCCTCGCCCTAAATCCGTCCAAACCCTATATTTAAGCCTATTAGAAGCATTATATATTATATTTCATCAAATTCCCTCGAAAAGAAAATCCTAAGCTCCTACATCCAACTTCAAGAACCTCCAAAGTTCATCATTAATTCTGCAAATTTATTCAAGATTCCAAGTTCCTAGTTCAAGAACTCCAAGAACCGTCATTCAAAGGCATATTAACAACTCAAAAATGAGTATCGATCTAAATTTCATCATTCAAGGTATGTGGGGTTTTTCAACAAGAACAATCTTTTGTTCTTGTGCCCAAAAGTAATTTTCTTTACTAAGATATGATCTTTATATGTTTATTATGATTTTGGAGCATGAACTTATATTCTATCCTAGTTATCTTGAGATTATGATGTTTATGACTTTGAAAATTCGAATTTATATGAAATTATGACTTAAAGCATGATGCTTGAAAGAAATTTACTATGATTTTGATATTTGATTCTTGAACCCATTTGAAATTGTGTCTTTGAGAAAATGTGTGCTATATGCACGTTGATGTTGAATATTTGAGATGTTTTGAATGATTTGACCTTTTGGTCGTGCATAAGTTATTTTAAGCTCGACTGTGAAAGAAATCCATGTTTTAATTGATTATGCTAAAAGGGTAGCAAATTGGCTCCCGATGAAAATTGTTGAAGTGTTTATTGTGGATTTTCTTTAATATGAGCCTGAGGCTAATTTAAAGTTCTAAGCTAAGTCCGAGAGTAATATTTAGCACCAAGTGGGAGGTATGAAGTGACGTACTTTCCTAGAACTACGTGCCCCCGTAATTTGAGAGTCTGAGGATGATTTATATAGTGATCACTAGTGTTTTTGAATTGATACTGGAAGTCCTACTCCGATGGGAAGGATAGGACGGCTTTCCCCAACATAGGTTGTACGTTGGACTCCATGTGGCTCACATGGTTTATGTCGGTCATAGGATCTCCTAATGTGTGTGTGTACTCTTCTACCTGAGATGAAAACATATTTGCTTAAAAGGCTAAGTTTGAGAAAGTCATTATTCTTAAAAGATTTAAGGAATTTATTCTAATGAGATTGACATGATATTTGATTGTTTTGATCATTTGAAATTGAGATGAAAGTGAATTGAGAACGTATTGTAATGACTCACTTGTTTTACTTTACATGTATTATTCGTCCATGATTTTGATGATTTAATTCGAGCTAAGTGAGTCATCTATATTAGCATACATAATTTTATAAACTGTGATGATATTAAGATATTATTTTATATATCCATTGCACCCCCGTATGCTCGGTATCTTTCCATGGTACTGACCCACATATTCGTATGTGACTACATTTTCTCGGAATATAGGTACAAGGTATAGTTGCACCTTCGGATCCAGTCAGTTCGTGGTATCCAGTTAGCAGGTGATGAGTCCTTTTGATTCAAGGGCTTGGGTTAGTTATGCAGAGTTTACAGTGTTGTATTTTCTTAATTCAGTCATATTGAGTTAGGGTAGTCGGGAGTCATGACCCGGCTACCTACAGTCAGTACTAGTAGAGGCTTCATAGACAGTCAGTAGAAGTTGATGTATTTTATTTCAATTTTGGTTGTAAAGGCAGAATTGTAATCCTGTAAAATTTCATTTTTGTATTGATCAGATTCAGAAGGAGTTAGTTTCTGCTAATTTGTATGGATTTGTATTTTGATTCAGTTGCTTATGAGTTATGCCAGTAGAAGGGTTAGCTTAGGAAGTGACCCTAAGCACCGTGTGACGTCTCGGGACCCGATTTTGGGGCGTTACAGTTTTCTTCCAAGTGCTTCTTTATATAGATGGATAGACATTCCTCAAACCTAGGCTGTTAAACTTAACTCATCTTTTGAGAATTTCATAGTGTATTAAAATTCTTTAAACTTATTTTAAAAGACTATAGGAGCTGATTCTTTCAGTAGGTAAAGCCAACCCTGATTCCTCACTTACTCTTCTAGTTCTACCATCCCTAATTTTTCATAGATTCTTTGATCAAACACTCCTAGAAAGCACTTTCTGAGTGTCTATGACAATATTTCTTTCTTCTCTAAGAACATCTTTCTTTTCTTCCACTTTTCTTTTTTCTAATTACTACATAATTCTTCTTCTTCATCAGTTTTTCTCTTCACGGGACCATGTCCCTTAGAAACTTTGTTCCTTTTCACAACTATATATTTCTTTCTTCTTACACCATGACTCCCAAACATTAGATTAGAGGACTTGATCCTTTAATCACTATGATCTCCTAGTCTTTTCCTTATAGATTTAATGACAATATCAGTGTCAATATCCTCATCTTATCCGTCTTCCACTACATCAACATTTGTTTCCTATACTATGGAAGCTTTCTTGAGTCTTATTCTTTTAGAAGTAGAAGACTTACTTTCCTTCATGGCATCTGTTAGAAGTTTTTTTTAGATCCCCTAGTGGAATAGGATGTAGTACCTTGTACACCAGTTTCAATCATTTTTCCTTTTCTTTTGTTTTCCTTAAGTCGACTCATTTTCCATCTCAGAGGTTGTTCATCCTCATCCTCTTCATCATCCTCATTTGGAGGTAGTATCACTTCTTCATTCCTAGTTTCTTCATTATTTTCCCTTACAGATTGCTCCTTAATACCTATAGAGCTTTCGTCAAGGTCACTAGCAAGTAGGAGTAAATTGTCAGCTCCCAAGTTTATGTTTATAAGTTGATCAAATCTCTTTATAGGAATTTCATCATCACACAGTTGAACAAAGACGCATTTTGAATCAGAGCCACTAAAGAAACCAAGTATTGTTAGGTTTTCTAATTTCTTAGAACCTCTAAATTTTTTAAAATGAATAAAAATTTGTGGGTCATTACATGACTCTAGTTCTTTCAAGGAGAAGGGAATTTCTTGCTAACAAAGATCTTGTTCAATTGGAGGATTCAGGTCTTCATTTAAATCTTCCAAGGCTAACTCAGTAAAATATTTTATCGATACAGGATTGTTAACAAAAAATCAATCACTTAGGGTTTTAGGGATTTCAAGAGTCAGACTCTTGACTCTTGAGGATGATCAGTGGATAAATCTTTTATGGGGTTTGAAGAGGATTAATTTTCAGCCATTTTGTCTTTAAGGAAGGGATAGAAGAAGACCCTTTTAGTTTAAAAAGGTGAGATATGTCCTTAATTAATTTAGAAGAGAATAAGAGGATTAAAATTTAGAATTTAAGAGTGGACCGTTCGACATTTAAGAGACACCCTTTTTGAATAGATGTGTCTGATGACAGCAGTGTGACTCTTCATAGTTGAACCATATTGACAGCTTTTGTTTATATAAGATAGGACATGTCTCATTTTTAATAGAAATTTCATAAAAATGAAAGGCATATTATCTTGGTATTCTCCTGAAAGATAGGACCAGGTCCATCTTCATTTTGTGCTTGTCATATTTATACACTTCCTAAGTTGTTCCCAGGGGTGTATACCTACAAGGGTATAGTATTGAGTTAGACTCAAATGCACCAATTTTACCAAGAATACCTATGTCATAAGCATAGCCAATTTTGAGAGGAAATCCTAATTCATATGATAGGTTAGATTGTCTGGAGGAAAACATGCTTTAGCCTCTGCAGATCCCTTTTTTGATAGTCATACACATCTTCCGTCAGGGACCATGTCCTTTGAATTTTGACTTTTGGAGAACATTCTTAACTACAATCTGTTTTCTCAAACTAGGAACCATGATCACCTTTTTAATTGGGAACTAGTAGTAGGTGCCATCATAACCTAAAAAATTAGGTCATGACAAATTTATTTCAAAGCATAGGTTTACCGGTGTGTTGGTACATGAGCTAAGTGTCTCGTAGAGTCCTGTAAATTGTTGTGGATCATCTATAACCTATCTTTTTGAGGCTACAAAGAATTCTTAGAAAATTTTATTCTTTACTCCTTGTTGCGTGTTCGTATTTCTATAAACCTTATGTTCGTTCTTTGACTCTATAATTTTCCAGATGGATAATGTGAGGTTGTCGATAGATATAGATGGGACTAGTACACGCATTTCTAAAACATTACTATAGCATCAGACAAGGGAGTCAGGGATGGATATTGAAGATCCTCGATGTTAGTTAGAGGATTTAGGGACAAGTTAGCCTTCAGTAGAGTTTACGACTGCTAGAGCCTTTCAAGATTCAGCATTGGGGATCCCAAGTCTTTTTATAGATACTCAAAACTAAAGATGGCATATGATTCTTCAAATAGTTCTCAAGCTAGAGTTCGGTTTATTGGTTTCCAGTAGGGTTCCTTATCAATTTCAGAATGTGATATTGGTTTTCTTGAGTGGGATATGCATATTTCTATGTTATATCCTTTATAGCATGATATGATGCACAGATTTATTAATGGATTAGCATTGCCACTTTAATTTGCATCGGAGCATTCGGTTGTAGCCGGGTCTTTGTTATCTCCAGTTTTTAATCATGTGAAGGACATAAATATAACATGCATTGACACTTATGGAGGTGTCAGTAATAGTTTATGTCATCAGTACTATGCTTTTAGTATTCCATCTATTATTAAGGATTCTCTAGGCTTGAGGTCAACTTTACTTGCAGCCTATCAATTATACGCAAGTAGTATCATGTGCTATGGGTGGCTCTTATCTAACTCGTGGTAATAACAGTGGGCAAAATTCTTATTGGACCGTCAAGAATACTTGATATGAGCAATAAGGCCATGATGGTCATTCTTGATTAGTAAGGGAAGCATCTTGGAGTATTCCAAGATTTTGTTTTAATTATTGCAATATAAGACATTAGTTGAGAGAGTGCCCCAAAAGTCAGATGGTTGTTCAGACAGAGTTACCATATGTTCCCCGCCATTCCAGAGTTCCTGAGGTGTGTTATGATTGTAGGGATACTGGTCATTTCATCAAAGAGTGCTCTCAACATTATTTGGTCTTCTAGTTTAGGTCACCTCTTATTTATCATAGAGTTAGGGCTTTAGGCACTTGCTATAACTATAGAAAGATCAGCCACTAATCAAAAGAGTATCCTTGGGGTCAGATTATTGGATGTTCAACTCATTCAGATTTGTCTCATATTATTATGGCACCATCAGTTAGAGGCAGTATGCTTTAGTACCTCAGTTAATGATTCTGATGCTCAGTTTGAGTTTGGACCAATTCAGATTTGTTCTCCCTAGGGCACGCCAGTCATGTAACTTTGGGTTTCAACATGGTAGGTGCCCCTTTTTGTTTCATGCCTTTACTTTTTTGTGTGTTTATTGGGGTTATCTTACCTATCGATGATTGTACGTCTTGGTAGGTTTATATATATTATGATGTTCCTTGAGATAGAGTTTATGATCATATGACTACCCTCATAGATTATTTTCTTTAGTAGTAGATGAAGTGGGTCAGTATTGATATTTTCTCCTTTAGGTGTAGCATTTGGGTTCAACTCCTATTTACCTTGGTGTATTTGTTTTCTTGTGGACTTATAGTGGAACTTTGTATTTTTTTCATTTTCTATAACACCAATCCACTATATTCATGATTATATTACTTTTGTTATCATTGTCATTTTTTGAAGTTGATCGATCCTTGCTTGGTAGACGGCTAGACTAGTAGTAGCTAGTCAGAATTTTCCTTCCCCATAATTCTTATTCATTGGCTTAGGCAGCAAATTAATTGGATGATTTATTTCCTACAAAGAGGTGAGATTGGTCATTTTCCTTTTTTGTTGGATATGTTAGATTGTTTCTGGTGTGTATTATGGTATTGAAGGTAAGTTAGTTTTCAAAGGATTTGTTGTGGTTTTAGATTTTGTGATTGGGTTGTGTAGCCCATTTCTAAGGTTGACTAGTTTGGGTTTTATCCTTCCGATTTGACTACTTGATCGTTCAATAGAGGTTTTGAAGTTGATGTCAAGAATTCCTAGATTTTTTTCTCTAGATTTTTTGTGTTCAACTCCTAGTTATTATTTATTGTAGGTATTGGTGTGGATGTTGATGCTCTGTTCATGCTATGATGTGGTTCTTATCTTTGTAGGGTTTTAAGAAGTGGATAGATGTGATTTTTCCTGTGACCATTTCCTAAGTTAGTGAATTGGGTATTTGTTATCAATATGGAGTATGGGACTTATTAGTTTCCAGCTAAACTTGCTAGAGTTTTTGCTATTACTAATGTGGTTTGCATCCTTAGTAAGTTCTTGAGTATGCTTAAATGGTTTCTAATTTTTAGAAGATATGGAGTTGGTTTCTTATTCTTTCAGCCGATGATTCTTCCCCAATTGTGATTTTTTTCTTCACCTCTATTTTGATTTTGTCTTAGCATAATTCAGTTGGGATATGTCTAATTTGGATAGTAAGGTAGATTTGGATATTTACCCTTAATTTAGACTTTTTGACTAAGTTTAGATTTGATGTTTTGGAATGGGAGCTTAAAGGTTATTATGGATTTTGAGAATGGATTCTTACCCATCTACAAGAATTTTTTGGATAAATAGGATAGGGTAGTTCAACGTTTGTATTGAGATTCATATGGAACTTGTAGAGGTTGGGTGCGACCTTCACTTATTAAAGTTATCTGAATTGGGATTTCATTTATAGGATAGATAAGCCTATTCATTGTCTACTTATTTTTTCTTCTTCAGTTCAGATAGATGGTGGTTTATAGGTTATAAGATGATAGTCCATTGTCATGATAATAGTTCTTTCAGCCTTAACCTCAATTTTTAGTTACCATTGGAATTATAGATGATCTACTCAGCATGAGTAACATACTTTAGTTGGATTCAACATGACTTATTCCTTAGTTGGTGGGATATCCTTGAAGGGATAGTTCGGTAGTGAATAATTGCACTTTGTACTCTTGGCTGGCAGTTTTAAGGATCATCTAAATCAGTTGTAGCATCGACATAGATTATTGACCCTGGTTATATCTATTTATTTGCACAGGTAGCTTCTTGTGGTCTTATTATCATGTTTTTCTTTATTGAATTTTAGTGGATCAACTTTAGTTCTACGAGGTTAGTGAGATGGAATTTTCTAGACAATACTTGCATGACTTTTTGCTTGTTTTGGAATGGATAGCAGCTTTCAAAAGGCAAAAAAGAGTTATATTTGTATTTGGAGTTTGTTGCACAACTCATGCCTCGATTTACCTTTGGTTTGGATTTTTTTATTTCATTGTGTTGGTATCGGTATGATATCAATATGTTGTGGTTCGGATTTGTGTTCATCAGTCTTTCACGATTCTGTTAGAAATCAGTTGGTAGTTAAGGTTAAGTTTTGGTTGTTTGAGAAGGGATGAAAGGAAGTTGGTTTAAAAAGGGATACCTATAGAAAAATCCGTTAAAACTGTTGTCTCTTTGTAGAGGTTATCTGGGTGTCGTGCTTAGAGCATATGGGCCCAGTGCCTCATCCTTTTGATCTTTGGAGATCTTTCTATCCAGTAACTTTATGGAAAAAATTCATTTAGTAATGGATATTATAATGACCCTCTATGTCATTTCCTTGATTTGCATGTATTTCTAGCATTTTGAGCCTTCCCACAGAGAGTGTAGGTCATTTATGACTTGCCAAAATTATCGATTTAATTTTCAAACAAATTTTTTGGATTTTAAGCTCATATTCCTATTTTAAATGAGAATTTAGACAGGCCTAAACTCATAGTAGATGACCCTAGATGAGAATTTTGACAGAGCTCTAAAATATTTGTTTTAGGCTAGAAGGACACTTAATTTAGGTCCTAGGTTTTCGAACTCATTCTGGGTTATGGGGCTGATTATATGAAATAGAACTATAGGTGTGGGCCCCATAATAGGTCAACACACTCTTGGATAAAATTTTAGATGTTTCCAATCAGCCAAAAATATTAAATTTTGTATAGTAGCATATTTTTTTTGCATACACGGGGTTTCGAATGAATTTTGAGCACCTTGTCAAAACCCATTACAGACTTAGCAAAATTTGGTGCATCGGGGTACTGATGCGACATCTTAACCAATCATATGATTGCTTAAGCAGTCATCGCATATTTGATATTATGTTGCTTAAGTGATATTAACTATTTGGTCAATGGCCTCATAAGCGATGCTTAGTCCGCTTAAGTGGGCATCACTTAATCATCCTAGGAGTTGCTTAAGAGATACCCGACTAGGATTGCCAGATCGCTTAAATAATGCTGGAGCCACTTAAGAGACAAGGTAGTCTCTTAGGCGATACCTGGCATCTTTAAATGCCCTTTTCCGCACACAATTTTCTATTAATTCTTCCACCATATTTTCACCAAGCTGAGAGAACAAGAGAGGAAAAAATGGAAAATCATCAACATAAGTTAGGGTAAGCTAACCTAAATCTTCTTTGTCATTTACTATTAATTTTCCCAATAATCTCCATCCTAATTCATGCTAAATTTCTTAGAGATTAGGTCTTAAATTCCTAAATTTAGAGGTTAGATTTGAGACCTAATTTGTGCTCTGTTTGTGCTCAAATTTTTAGAACACATTCTTTGTCCTTTGAGGGAACTCAGACGGGGTCAATTTTTTTTAATTTATTAATGGGACCTACAGGTCTGTTCTTGACCCAAAATTCAACCCAACTCGTAATATAGAAATATGTGTCTCATTTACTCCTAATGATGTGTATATTACTATTCTTATAGTGTGATGACGTTTTGGTATCATGGAGTGAACATGGATAATTCGTGGATAATTCAAGGATTATAATTCGGTATCGAGGTAGTCTTTTGTATACTTTTCTTCTTGAGATAGTACTTTATATCTATTGAATGTTAAATACGGATGTTAGGATGTTATTGTAGGTAGAACATCGTGGCTTAGCCTAAATTATATCTTGGGGGCTAGAAGGTTAATTAACCATTAAGGTGAAATACGTATTATGCATCTATGATCTTGTTACCTTAGGTTTCTAGAAATGTTAGGCGTAGTTTAGACTAATAATCCTTTAGTATAATGTTTAATGTGTTACTCACTGGATTGAGATATTTTTATCGTATTTTGATGCTATGGTTATGTCCAATATATATAATTGTGCCTAATGCCATGATTATGATATTGGTTTGATTCAGGGAAGTATTTTATCCTTGTAAGGAAAATGGCCACAAATTCTAGACATATTGATACTTATAATTTTATTGTTAGTATTCTAGTGATGGAATGCATAGATTTTTTACATTCATGATTACTTAGATAGTAAATGGTATGAATTCAACTAAAAATACAATTTTATCAATATTTTTCCTAAAAAGGAAATTATTTCCACTTTTCACTTTTAAAATGGATTCTTTCATAATGAGAATCATACCATCTTAATGAATAACTTTTTTGCCCTTGAGACTAAAGATGATGTTTTAGAGATTTAACCGAGATAGATTTCGATCAACGATTTTGCTACTATTATTTACCTCAATCGTGATAGATTCTAACTTTTTCATACTTTTGTTATAATTTAGTCCCTGATTTTATCCAAAAAAGTGGATTTACGAACTTACACTCTTTTAGCCATGGTTTAAACCAGTGCATTATATATATATATGGTATTAGACATAGTCGATTAATGATGATGATGGTTATTGGAAATCCTTTATCGGGAATGGTTTGGAGTACACGAGTTCTCCGAAACACCTTATGGGCCCCTTCATTCATGAGTTGTCATACTATAAAAGAGAGGTCATCTTAGGTCTTTCCTTTGAAAGATTTCAATCTAGAGGAGGTGTATACAAAGGGTTACTTTATGGTACTTAATTGGTTATGGTATTAAGGCCTTACTTTACATTCATTCTTGCATGTGCATTGCCTATCATCAATATGCCCTATATCTATAAGCCTTATGAGTGTTGGATAAGTATAGGTATGAGTGTTGCTTGCAGTATATTGTGTGGTGCTTGTATATATGAGCCTTATGGGGGGGTTTATAGGTATAGTCTCTGACTGTTATTTGTTGAATATTCGTATATTGATGGTGGATTATGAAAGTCCAAGTTAGGTATTGTTTGTCTGGGATTGCTGGTTACCTTTCTTGTTATTATTATTATTATGGTTAGTCATGAAAGGTCTATTATATGACTGTTACTGAGATTCGATGTATGATTCTAATTCCTTTCTTTTATAGTTATTTACTATGGATAATTATCTCTTGTTAGATATATTATTAGAGGCCATGAATATGTTAGCTTTACTTTCTACTATTATTATGAGGCCTTAAAATGCTAGTGCGATTACTTAGGTTGTACAATTGAGTTAGCCTTGTTATTGTATATATATAAATATATCTATGTATTGTTATGGTATTACCACATATCCCTTCCTTTCTTATTTTACTTATGTTGTATACCCATTCCTTGGCCTTGTATATTACTATGTATATCCTTCTTTTGCTCTTTATTGTATATTAGCCAATGATATATGATATAATTCTTAAGAACTAGATTATGGTTGAAATACACGAGATTATCCTTATTGTCTCTTTAGCTTTACAATGCTAGTTCTTTTATATATTTGAGAATAGTTACATTCTTGTTGGCAAGTTATGTTTATTTTCATTACTTTTGGAAATCAGTTGGCAATTGCCTACTGAGTACCATGTGCTTGTAACTCACCCTACAATTTTGTAACTTGTAGATTATAGTATGAGTTCTCGCCATTATTGTGTACGTTATGCAGAGCAGCTATAGTTCGGAGGAATAGGGTGAGCTCCTTCTGTTTGGAATATTGATATTCTTTCTCTTATGTACTAGACTAGTCTCTCTGTTGTATTTATTGATTGTTTATATTATTAATATTTTTAGTACTTTATTATGCAATCTTATTACATTAGAAACTCTTGTACTAATCCCACAAAGTTTTGGGACTGTCTAATGTATGTTAGTCTTTTACTATATTTTTTTTGCATTCTTGCTTTATTTCTTTTGGTAATTCATTTCTATTAGTTTCAAACTACTGATTGGCTTACCTAATGCTAGGTTATAGTAGGTGTTATCATAACCTGAGAAATTAAGCCCTGACATATATGTTTAGTCCTTGGATAACCAGATGGTTAGGCTTAATATTTCAACACCTTAGGGTGGTTTTGTATTTGTGGAGGCTAGGTCTTTCTCGATGGAGCAGATTCATGCTCATAAGTTTGATGATGCTGGGTTGAGAGTGATTCTAGATAATGTGTTGATTTGTAAGGCTAAGGAAGCCTCTCTTTAATCTAATGGTGTTTTGATGATTTGAGCCCGAGTCTGTCTGCCGAGAGTTTGTAATTAGGAGAAATTGATATAAGAGGAGGCTCATTATTTTAGGTATTCCATCCATCCAAGATTGAATAAGATGTAATAAGATTTGAGATAACATTACTGGTGGGGTTTTATGTGGAAGGATGTAGTGATTTTGTATCTTGCTACCTATGTTGTTCGGAGGTGAAGGCTGAATATTTGACTCTTAGTCGGTTTTTTTAGAGGTTACCCATTCACCAGTGGAAATGGGACTGATTCACTATGGAATTCCTAACTAGGTTGCCTCATACTTCTTGTTGTTCATATAGTTTTTTTGGCCATCGTAGATTGATTGACCAAATTTGCTCTTTTGATTTCTGTTCTGGTTTCTTTTAGTATTGAGAGGTTTTCCCCAGTCAATATCTGTGAGATATTTTTTCCCAATGGTGTACCAGTATCTATCATCTCAGATAGAGGTTCAGTGTCTACATCTACTTTTGGAAGACTTTTAAGAGGGAGTTGTATACCCGGGTTTATCCTAGCATAACATTTCACGCCCAAACCGATAGTTAGTCGGAGCGCACTATTTATGTTTTGAAGGATATGCTTCGTACTGGTGTTATGGACATTGGAAGTCAGTGGGAGAAACATATAACTTTGGCGTAGTTGCGTATAATAATAGCTACCATTCTAGTATTAAGATGGCTTCCCTTGAGGCTTTATATGGTAGGCGTTGTTGCTCTATAGTTTATTAGTTTTAGGTTTTTGAGATTTGACCTCGAGGTTTAGACTTACTATACGAGTCTTTGGATAAAGTTTAGGTCTTTTATGATAGACCTCGAGCAACTCAGAGTAGGTAGAAGTGTTATGTGGATCATAGACTTCATACCTTAAGATATAGTGTTGGTGATCAAGTCTTCTTTCGTATGTCGCTCATGAAGGGTGTGATATGACTTTGGAAGAGGGGAAAATATAGCCTCAAGCATAACAAACTCTTTGAGATTTATTAGACTATTGGGGATGTGGCTTATGAGTTAGCATTGTCCTCATATTTATTAGCTATTCATCGACTTTTTCATGTTTCCATGCTTCGACATTACATTCCAGATAAGTGTCATGCCATTTATTGGTTTCAGTTCAGTTTGATGAGAGGTTGTATGTTGTTAAGGATCCCATCTCATTATAAATAGGGATGCTAGACTAATGCATTCTAGAGGGATAAGTCCCGGTAGAGATATCGACCTGTGGATGAAGATACTCTGGAGGTTGAGTACGATATGTGTGGCAGTTATCCCCAATTTTTCACTGATTCAGGTGTTTTCCCTTACCTGTAGTATGAGGAAAAACTAGATTATAGTGGTGGATGATATAATGACTTGATATTTGGTGATTTTTTGAATTATTCATTTCTATGTGATTTGACCATTTTACCATCCTCGTGGTTGCTTTGTTGTATTTCTTAGGTGTAGGGTTGATTGGCATAATTCCAAGTTTACTTTTGTGTGATTTGTGTGTGTTTATGATTTTTGGTGGTTAAAAATACTTTATAGTTAACTTAGGCCAACATTTATTGTTCTGTGCATCGGATGGCAAAATGAACTGCAGAAGTAGATATGAAATGTTGATTTTGGATTAGTAACATGGTTGGTGTGATATTACTACTTTTGTATTTCATTTTGATCCTCGATTTATAAAGTTGTTAAATTAGGTCTTGGAGGTCAATTTCATGAAAAAAATATTTTTTTAAATTTTTTTATCACCATTGAGTTCAGAGTGTGAAATTTGATAAGGTAACATAATTTGATTGCGTTCTTTAGATTTTGGATGAATCCAACGATTCCACATAGACTTGGAAATTTTTCCATGTTCAGCAGGTGCACCACCAAGTTGGTCAAGCCACTAAAGTGCAATTTTGTCCTCTGTAGCGATAGACACTAAAGTGACACTTGGCTGATTAAGCAATCAGTTCCAGCTAGGCAAGGGCACTTCAGCTGTGCCCCATCTGTTTTAGCGGAGGATGCTAAATCAACCCTTGTTTGCTTTAGCGGACTGGCCTGCATATGCGGATACTACTAAAGCAACACCTTAATATTTTAGGATTCACCGCTAAAGCATCCATTTTTTTTCTTTAGCGATCAATGCGGGTACCCTATATAAATTATTTTTCTTAAGTTTCCCACTATTTTTGAATCTTGGAGCTTCGGATTATAAAGTTTTTGGATGATTACTTCTATTTCCAAGCTTTGGTAAGATTCAAATCCTTATTGAAATTATTTTTATTTGATTCTTGTCCTTCAAAGCTTGTTAAAACTTAGTTTCAACGGCAGAATTTGGGGATTTTGGCTCGGATGGCCAAAATTAGTATTTCGACAATTTAAACCCCAATTTCAACCCATTATCACTTCTGTTTTCGTCTATGGGATCCTTTAATCAGGGGGGATAAATTTATGAACTTAAATTATAATTTAACCCTTCTTTTTTGAAAACTCATTTCGGGAGTCTGGTTTGACCTCGATCAGGAAATGGGCTATAGGGATATTGTTGGTTTTCTTTTTACACATAGATTCTATATTTGTATGTTTTAGTTTATTACAAGTTTATTTGTGATGGGAAGGCTCCATGTTGAAGGCTATCAAACTAAATTTTCTTCATTTAAGGTAGGTTATGGTTTAACTTTCTTCAAACTGGGATGGGTAGTTAATACTAATATAAAAGCATGTCATGGTCATGGGAACTAATCATAAAAATGGCTTTATTATTATTTTGTTCCCATGTGCGGGACTATGTTATTGTTATTTAGTACTTTTGAGACATTATTTGCTATGTGTGACTGTGTGAGGCTTTATATTATGTTGTTGTCCTGGTATTGATATGTAACTGGTTGTTTTCGTCTTGGTGGAAAATGTCCAAGTTGGTATTTATATGGTATCAAATAACATATTTTTGTATACCTTACTCTATTGGTTTATGGACTATATTGGATCATGGATGGTTGTCATATTGAGTGGATTTGTGTATCACATGGTTGATATTTTTTTTGGATTTGGATATTCTCATTTTGGTTGGTTGTGAGCATTACATCCTTATATCATATACATTCATGAAACATTGGTACCATCTTAGAAATATTGGCTTTTCAAACAAAAAATGTGACATCTTTAAAAACCTTTTATTGATGTATGTGTCATAGAAGAGTTACGGATATTTGATTAGTATAAGCTATTGGATTGTATAAGGGTTTACGAACCCCACATAAGTCCTTCCTCAGGAGAATAGCTAAGGATTTGTGTATGAAGGTTATGCTACAACCTCATGCATCACATCATCAGCATGATTTTATAAATTTTGCACTCATGTGTTGTATTTTCTTGGTTAATTTGATGTTTATCGATTCTATGCTTCTTTTTTTCACTTGTATTTGGTATATGTGTATATTTTGTGACTGTTAATGGAGAATGTGTCGGCGATCATTTGGGATATTTTTTTACTGCAGGTGACGTGCCCATAGTTTATCTTTATATACTTTATTTTCTACATTGCTCAATTGGCCTATTATACCTATTGAGTAGAAGTGGACCGTACTCACCCCTGCCACGTTTTTTCGATGTAGATCCAGGTATGAGAGGGACATATGATAGCTGATTTCGGGTTGTGCTTGGTGTATTTTTGAGGTAGCGATCGTTTTACATTTCCCAAGTTAATTTAATACCTCTTCTTGATTAGTTTATGTCTTGTATTCGTATGTAGAGACAGATTATGTTCCTTTTTGGACTATTAGTTGTATATTTTTACTAGGAGATCTACTTAATTTGTTCTTACACTGTGACACTAGATTTTGGGGAGATTTATGGTATCATTGTTATTTATTTTTCTTCTATTATAATAAATGTTTGGTTCTTCTTCATTCTAGAAGTCATACCTTTGGTTTTGGTGTTGTTTCTCTCATTTAAAACCAGGTTGGGAGATAGGCTTACTTGTCAAGACTGTCGCGACAAGTGCCATCATGACCCTTAATTTTTGGGTCGTTATAATCTCCATGACTGTCCAACTACTAACGCCACTGACTGTATCTTTTTGACTTATATTCTGTGCTCGCCTGGTTGTATATGTTCTTGGAAGATTCTATACTTTTACTTCTAAAATTTTAGTATACTTTCAAATTAATCAAGAGTTATTATTTCACATGTATTTTAGTTCAAGTATGATTACAGTCTAAAGTTTAAAGATAATAAGTTTTTAATTAATCGAAATATTCTAAATCTATACATAAAAAATAAACTCCAAATAAATATAAGCCTTGTGATACCGATTTTTGTTCAAATTTTATTGTCATAATAAAAAATAACAAAGGTTATGATGACACCTACCCCAACTAAGCATGGTAGCTTAGTAATACCCAACAAACACAATAAACTTAAAATAAGGGCAAATAATAAAACATTGATATGAATAGACAAAATAAGTCCAAACATCCACCAATTGGGGTAAAATAATATATTAAAAATATCAAGTCTTGGTTGTCGTAACTAACAGAGAGACACCTAAATCCGAATATCAAAAACAAAAAAATGCAAGTTGTAAAAGAAGTAAATAAGACATGAATGTAAGATGGATAAGACTAGGACAATATCTGAGTATCGGAGCACAACACAACTTTATAAATAGAAACTCCCGCACGTCAAGGCTGGATGTGCATTAGAACAACACAAAAGAATTTAAGTGAGTACAACCACTAGTAGTCATGTTGTAACACCCCACATTTTGGACTATAATGAAAATCCGTCATTCATATGTGTAGATGGTCCAAAAGCCTCGAATCCTATGTAAATTTAGTGTGTTAATAAATTATGGAGTGTGGGAATCTATTTGAGCATGAATTTAGATCATAGAGGTCCCATAACTCAAGGACAAGTTGAAAGCTTTCCTATCGTTCAAGTTTTAGTGAGCGTCAAATCTTAGGTCAACTTCAATCGACCATAACTCCTTGTATATATCTAATTAGAGGACCTATTATATATAAAATGAAAGGTCGTTGAATTATCTTTCCAACGATACAAATTTTACCCAAATACGATATCGAAATAAAGAGTTATGCGCACTTTACTCCAGTATGTTAGCCTGGAAAACTGACTGACGATATTTTGTGATAAGTTATCACAAGTTTGACGACTTATCACATATGTCGTTAGCCTTAGGCAGAAATCCACCCCCAGTTACGAAATTTTGTGATAAGTAATCAAAAGTGTGACGAATTATCACAAATGTCGTCAGCCTTAGGCAGAAATCCATCAATTCCAGCCCCCCAGTGACAACATTTGTGACAACTTATCACCAGTCTGACAGCCTATCACAAATGTACTCAGCTTTAGATTTTCAGCAACTGGAAGCGGTTTAGTAAGGGTATTTTGGTTTTTTTCCTTCACCTCCCAGTACTTAAAACCCTTAAGGGACGTAACTTTCTCCTATTTTTCTTTTGTTAAACATCTTAAAAATCCTCTCTTACACTTGCAACCACAAGATTAGGGTTTTTATTAAAATCATCTCCCAAAAAAAAGTTTCAAGCCCTTTTTTCAAGATAATCAAGAATTAAGTTTCCCAATCCAAGAACTCTCCAACAACTCATCAAAGTTTCCTTTCTAAGGTATGCGTAGTGTTCATCCATGGAGCTCAAGAATCATGTTTTAAATTATAAATTGTGATTTCCTTGTTGTGTTATGACTATATTCGTGTTGATGATTGTTGTTTGGATTCATGGTTGTATCTTGATGTGTTTTTTATGAAGCATGTGAGTAGGTTAGTTGAAACCCATGAATTTTGGATGGATTTAGATTGTCAAATTGATTAGTACACCTATGCCCAAAGTTGTGCATGTAAGGTGTTTGATAAAATGTCAAGAATGATAGAATCCATGTTTTTATGACTTAATAGTTCCTAAATGACAAGTCAATGTTCTATTCCTTATGTTTCCACATGAATTCAATGTTATTGATATGTGTTGTTGTTATGAGTTATTGTTGTGATATGGAATGTCCATGATATTGAGGTATGCAAGTATACACACGTTATATGTATTCCTTTTCATGTATAAGGTGTTGTGAACCATGTGTAGTATGAAAGCCTCCATTTATGGTATTATTAATTGTGGATTATATTCCTATGATCAAGAAGTATCCTGTGTGTCAGTTTCCTTCCATCGAGTCCTATGGGTACTTTTACCCAAAAAAAAATATAGTTGTGTGCCTATAGCGGAGTCAGTCTCAAGATAATCTCAATCGTGCTATGATTAGTAGAAGTTACTAAGTTACTAAATTCAGAACTCTCAGACAGTTATAGAACTTAAGAAATCTCAGTAATATAAGTATCGTTATCTTTCCAGCTTCAGTTCAGTACTCAACTCAGATCTCAGTAGAATTCAAGAAAGCAATTCAGAACTTAGTATCATTTAGTCAGATAATAGATTCAGTAGTATTCCATTAGATAACGTAACCAGGTGATCTCAGTCAGCTCAGTCAAGTAAGAAACTCAGTAACAACTTCAGTTCAGTTCAAGTACAAGTTCTAAGAATTAGTTCAGAGCCTTTCAGTTAGGAGTAGGAACTAGCACCGAGCGAGTGCAGGGATGGTGGATCCCCGTCAGAGAGGCAAAGTGGTTAGGAGAAATCCTTGAACTCCAGAATTGCGTAGCCAGCGCAAGATGTAGGAGTCAACCATCAGAAAAAAGTTTGTCACCCGTCAGAGAGGCTTGACTATTATACTGCCTTAGGTTTGACTTCCTATGAGTGTCACCCATCAGATAGGCTTGACCAGAAAGGTCTTTACCTGTGGCATGGTATTGACACCCTTCCACCTTGGGTTATAGGTTGGACCTCACAAGTTCAGATTCGGGGCATGTCGGTTAAGTGAGAACTCCAACAGTTACAGTTTTAGTATCAGTTTTCAGAGTAGAACTCAGAAATTAAAATTGTTAGATACAGTCATAAATCTAAGTAAGGAAATCAGATAGTTTCACAGATTCATAGACCACCCGCTAGATATGCTTGGTCTAACATAAAGTTATTCAGTATCAGTACTTATAGAGGTCAACCATCAGATAGGCTTCATCTCAGTCTCAGAGTCAGTTAAGCATTCTCATTATCAGTTCCATAGATCACCAATCACTTAGGACTGATCTTAGGCTTAGTAAATCTTAATCATTATCAGAACATCTAAGAGGTCATCCCACTAGATAGGTTTGATCTTAGATTCGGCCAGTTGATATCCATTACTAGTAAACTCAGTCATCTAGTTTATCAACATTAATAAGTACGAGTATCTGTTTTAGATTTAGTATCAGTTTTTAGATTAAGTCCCAGTATGCTCAGTCATAGTATGTTAAGTAGTTATAGATTCTCTATATATACTAATCCAGCTCTTGCATATTTTTCAGTTAAGTTGTGTTCATGCATAAGCCCTTGCATTCAGCTTTACCCCATTTGCATACTCAGTATATTAAAATGTACAGATGCATTTGCGCTATGGTGTTTTATTTGACGCCATAGGTTTAGACGTACAAGATCCATAGTACCCTAAGCAGTCCAGACTGAGTTAGCAGCAGTAGACATAGTAGTGAGTCCTCATCATCCGAGGATGTTTCTTATTTCAGTACTTTATTAGATTCAGTTTATTTTTAGTAGACGGAGTTAGTTGGGGACACGTCCCATCAACTCCACAGTTCAGATAGTTAGAGGCTTTTTCAGATAGATATATTAGTATTCAGTTTTTAGTTTTCAGTATTTCAGACGTTTGAACCTTATGGAAAGTTTTCACCAGTTTCTGCATTTATTATATTACATTATGCAATGCTTAGGTTTAGATATCAGAAAAGGGTTATCTTGTAGTCCTTCAGGATCATGAGCACCGTGTGGCATTCTGGTTCTAGAAAATTGGGGCGTTACAAACTTGGTATCAGAGCCTAAGGTTCAATAGTGTCCTAGAAAGTCTGAAAGCCGCATCTAGTAGAGTCTTGTACATGGGTGTGTTGCGCGCCACATTTATGTGCAGGAGGCTATAAGATGTTTTAGGAATAGTTTACCTTCTTTCATGTCTCAGATCGTGCTATAGGAAGGTTCTCTAAGAAACTTATATGGATTCTCATCATGTTTTATTCATGTCAGCTTTACCTGACTCTTAAGGTAGCAGAAGTAGTGAGGCCCAGAGTCCTACAGATAGAGCTTTCTTAGATCGTCCCCGCAAATAATTCGGGATAGTGTAATCTAAAGTTGGGTAGAGCATGTTTCATAGGGGGTTAGATGTATAAAAGGTGAATCATGAGGCTTGAAACAATGTATGCAAGAGCTTAAGTTTAGTAATTCGGAGTTATATGTGTTGTTGATGGAGGCATAGTGCTAATTCTCATGGTGTAGGGAAAATATAAGTTTTAGATAGGTAACATTTGAAGGCTAGGATAAGAGTAGCATGTTTATTAAATAATTATGGATATTCACATTATTCTTTAGAGACTAAGCTTGAATCTTTGAAGAATTTAAGTTGGTGGATTATAGACTAAGTATGAAGGTGTGGATGTAAGTTAAAAGATGTGATATTAGCAGCCCATGAAAATAGTGGGTGTTATGTTTATGTATAAGTGGCTAGACATGTTCTAGAGATTTTAGTAGGCTTGAATAGTGCATGCAGGAATTTAAGTTTGATGATTGCGGAGACTAAAGAAAGTTAAGAGTTGTACCCCAAGGGATAGTATTAGCAGTGATCTTTATACTTTCAGGTGCAGTCTTGCAGGATGAGTTATCATTTAGGTACATTATTGTATCGCAGACCCTAGAGTAGATTGATTGTAGTTCTGTTCACAGTTTAGTGAAGTGTTCCTAGACTTATGATGATGACTTGAGTCTAGGGTTGAAGGTTTAGTTAAAATAATGCAGAAGCAGTGCTTCAGGTAAGCTTAAGTTTTCAGCATGAGTTAGTCAGTAAAGCCAGCAGTTCAGTTTAGCAGTCAGACAATCAAATTCGTATAGTTTATTTTCACATCTTTCCATGTAGTCATACTATCAAAAATCGCAGTAAGGTAACTATTGCAAGACATAGTACCTTAGTAGTTGTGAGTATAACTCAGTTCATTCATCATGCATTATCTTCAGCTCTCATATGTTTAGATATGATCAAATTCATAGATGCCTTGTGCACCACCTCAGTAGTCCTCAAGTATTTCAATGATGTAAGTGTTTTTAGAGGGAGATAGTATCCCAAGGGGGAGATGTTCTATAACTCCCCAAAGTTATCAATTTTGTTAACCCATTCAGTTCCATGCATAGATTCCTATTACGAGTTAGACTAAGTTATTATTGCACAGTCAGTCATGTTTTCAAGAGTAAGTTTAGTCAGACCTCCATGCATTAGATATGCATGTTCAGTAGAGAAAGTTCAGCTTATCAATCAAGTATCCATGCATCAGATATGCATGTACAGCATGAGGATTAAGCTTATCAATAGTCTCATCCAGGTATTCTATGTATCATCTATGCATGCATACTCTAGTGGAAAATTCACTCTGTCAGTAATTTTCGTCATATAGTTATGGTTTAGATATTCACATCCCTTAAGTATGTTCAGTTGATCAGTATTTTTAACTTATCAATCGACATTAGGGGATGAATGATTCTAAGGGGGAGATAATGTAACACCCCACATTATGGACTAGAATGAAAATTTGTCATTCATATGCGTAGATGTTCCAAAAGCCTTAAATCCTATGTAAATTTAGTGTGTTAATAAATTGTGTAGCGTGGGAATCTATTTGAGCATGAATTTAGATCATAGAGTTTTCCTAACTCAAGGATAAGTTGAAAGCTTTCCTATCGTTCAAGTTTTAGTGAGCTTCAAAACTTAGGGCAAATTAAATCGATGATACCTCCTTGTATATATCCAATTAGAAGACCTAATATATATCAAATTAAACATATTTGAATTAGTTTTCCAACTATACCAATTTTTCCCAAATCCAATATCGAAGCAATGAGTTATGCCGATTTTACTCCAGCATGTCAGCCTGGAAAACTGACTGACGACATTTTGTGATAAGTTATCACAAGTGTGATGAGTTATCACAAATATCGTCATCCTTGGGCAAAAATCCACCCCCAGTGACGACATTTTGTGATACGTTATCACAAGTGTGATGACTTATCACAAATGTCGTCAGCCTTAGGCAGAAATCCATCTATTCCAGCCCCCCAGTGACGATATTTGTGATGACTTATCACAAATCTGATGGCCTATCACAAATGTCGCCAGCCTTAGATTTTCAGCAACTGGGAAGTGGTTTAGGAAGGGTATTTCAGTCTTTTTCCTTCACCTCCCACGACTTAAAACCCTCAAGGGACGAAACTTTCTACTATTTTTCTTTAGTTAAACATCTAAAAAACCCTATCTTACAGTTTCAACCACAAGATTAGGGTTTTTATTAAAATCATTTCCCAAATGCAAAATTCAAGCCCTTTTTCCAAGATAATCAAGAATTAAGTTTCCCAATCCAAGAACTCTCCAGCAACTCATCAAAGTTTCCTTTCTAAGGTATGCGTAGAGTTCATACATGGATCCCTTTCATCCATGGACCTCAAGAATCATGTTTTAAATTATAAATTATGATTTCCTTGTTGTGTTATGACAATAGTCATGTTGATGATTGTTGTTTGAATTCAAGGTTATATCTTGATGTGTTTTTCATGAAGCATGTGGGTAGGTTAGTTGAAAACCATGAATTTTTGATCGATTAAGATTGTCAAATTGATAAGTACACCTATGCCCAAAGTTGTGCATGTAAAGTGTTTGATAAAATGCCAAGAATGATAGAATCCCTGCTTTTATGACTTAATAGTGTTTAAATGACAAGTCCTTGTCTTATTCCTTATGTTTCCACATGAATTCCATGTTGTTGATATGTGTTGTTTTTATGAGGAGTTGTGATATGGAATGTCCATGATACTGAGGTATGCAAGAATACCCATGTTATATGTATTCCCTTTCATGTATAAGGTGTTGAGAACCATGTGTAGTATGAAATCCTTTATTTATGGTATTATGAATTGTGGATTCTATTCCTATTATCAAGAAGTATCATGTGTGTCATTTTCCTTCCATCGAGTCCAGGGGGTACTTGTACTCTAAAAAAAATATAGCTGTGTGACTAAAGACAAGTCAGTCTCAAGATAATCTCAGTCGTACTATGATTAGTAGAACTCAATAAGTTATAGAATACATAACTCTTAGACAATTATAGAACTTAATAAATCTCAGTAATCTAAGTATCGTTATCATTCCAGGATCAGTTTAGTACTCAACTTAGATCTCAGTAGCATTCAAGAAATTAGTTTAGAACTTAGTATTATTCATTCAAATAATAGATTCAGTAGTATTCCGTCAGATAACGTATCCAGGTGATCTCAGTCAGCTTATTCAAGTAAGAAACTCAGTAACAACTTCAGTTCAGTTCAAGTACAAGTTATAAGAATTAGTTTAGAGTCTTGCAGTTAGGAGTAGGAGCTACCACCGAGCGAGTGCAGGGATGGCGACACCCCGTCAGAGAGGCAGAGTCGGTAGGAGTAATCCCTGAACTCCAGAACTACATAGCCAGCACAGTATGTAGGAGTAACCCATCATAAAAATGCTTGTCACCCGTCAGAGAGGCTTGACTATTATACTGCCTTAGGCTTGAATTTCTATGAGGGTCTTCCATAAGATAGGCTTGACAATAAAGGTCTTTACCTGTGGCATGGTATTGACACCCTTCCAGATGGGGTTACAGGTTGGACCCCACCAGTTCAGATTCGGGGAATGTCGGTTAAGTGAGAACTTCCACAGTTACAGTTTTTGTATCAGTCTTCAGAGTAGAACTTAGAAATTAGAACTGTCAGATACAATTATTAATCTCAGTAAGGAACTCAGATAGTTCCACAGATTCATAGACCACCCGCTAGATAGGCTTGGTTTAACATAAAGTTATTCAGTATCAGTACTTACAGAGGTCACCCATTAGATAGGCTTGATATCAGTCTTAGATTCAGTTGAGTATTCTCATTATCAGTTCTACAAATCTCCCATCAGTTAGGCCTGATATCAAGCTTAGTAAATCTTAATCATTATCAGAAGATCTAAGAGGTCATCCCACTAGATAGGTTTGATCTCAGATTCAGCAAGTCGATATCCATTATAAGTAGACTCAGTCATCCAGTTTATCAGTATTAATAAGTACGGGTATCATTTTCAGATTCAGTATCAGTTATCAAATTCAGTCCCAGTATGCTCAGTCATAGTATGTTACGTAGTTATAGATTCTCTATATATTCTAATCTAGCTCTTGCATATCATTTAACTAATTTGTGTTCATTCATAATCCCTTGCATTCATCTTTATCCCATTTTCATACTCAGTACATTCAAACCTACTGACGTATTTTCTCTATGGTGTTTCAATTGATGCCATAGGTTCAGAAGCACGAGATCTAGAGTACCCTTAGTAGTCTAGACTCAGTCAATAGCAGTAGATGTAGCAGTGAGTCCTCATCATTCGAGAATGTTTCTTATTTTAGTACTTCATTAGATTTAGTTTCTTTTTAGTAAATGGAGTTAGTTTGGGAAATGTACCATCAACTCCATAGTTTAGATAGTTAGAGGCTTTTTCGGAGAGATGTATTAGTATTAACTTTTCAGTTTTGAGTATTTTAGATGTTTGAACCTTATGGCAAGTTTTTGCCAGTTTCTGTATTTATTTTATTATATTATGCAGTGCTCAGGTATAGATATCAGATGAGGGTTAGCTTGTGGTCCTTTGGGATCATGAGCACCGTGTGGCATTCCATTTCCAAATAATTGGGTTGTTACACATGTCATGACTCGATCCAGGGTCTTTCCATCAAGGGTATCTCAAGTCCACCAAGGATTGGAGACCACCCCCTTTACCTAGCCAAAAAGAACATAACACCTAGTAGCGTCTGAAATTCAAACATATAACAAGATTGAGGATAATAAACTCAAGGTAATAAATAGTATAAAATATAACAACTCAAATCACAGTACTATCTATAAATCTTCTAAATAATACCAAAAATCAATGTAAGTTGGGACATGTCCCCAACTCTGACAATAGCATTGATGATGTTAATGAAAATGTAAAGTCTTCAATTCTACTGTATGAAAGGAAACTGATGAAATGACCAAGTCTTCCAAAGAATGGAATCTCACCACTTCACCATAATAACCAAGGAACTGAGCTAATCTACCTAACACTATGAAGTAATAGTAGAAGTATCTTTTGTGCCTGCATTGCATGGGGATACAACGTCCAAAAATGGTTAGTGGGTTGACTACTAGTTTGTAACTCAGGGAGAGGGGAAAAATAATGCCAAGTGAAACCCAATTCAAATACATGCGAACATCAACATGTAAATATGTAAATAACATATTGGGATATGGAACAAGGATTATTATGTACTTTAAAACCATTAACATGGACTGTGTAGCTTAACCGTCATAACTAGGTACCCACAGGCAATATGGGTCCAACTTTCCCCTATATTAAATAGCCTAGAGCATGTGGCCATATGAACCAGAGAGTAATTATATACAAATATGCACTGTAGGGGACTCGAACCTGCTAAAATATACCAAGAGTGGCTTAAGTACTTTGTCAATAACATGGGGGACTCAAACCTCCGAATCATATAGTACTGGGGACTCGAACCTCCCTGTCATTTAGACCCCCCACTTTGGCAACTGTAGTTTCTAGGTTTGATCTCTCGAGACCTCCACTTTCATGACAAAGCCATACAATCCCTACTAAATCCCAATTAAAACATTTCTCACTAATTCTCATTCATTGACCAAAGAATTTACTATTAAGGCACATCATAGGTATTGTCAAACCCTTAAACCCTCAAGCTTTTATCTATGTCATAACAATAACATTAGCTTAGGGTAATACTATAACCACTTTTGTTTGTTAAATCAAATTATAGCAACCAAGGCTTTCAAAAATATGTTTAGTGTTTAACTTTTTATACGATGCAATGACATAGGTGGGTAAGTCAAACCAAGTGTCAATTTCACAATTGGAAACCATTTACACAAGTTGGTTGAGGGAACCCAATTATTCAATAAAAATTTAGGAAAAACCATGGCCCTTTAGTTTATTCACCCTTCCCATTCGCCCCATTAGTTCAAACCAATTAATAAGGCATAAACAATGCATAATAAATCATGAAAAAACTATTTAAAAATCAACCATGTAAAAACACTATACCATAGCAAACTCACATTCAAATCCATACAATTTATATTATGTAGAACACAAGCTTTTAATAAATTGAGAATTGGGGAAGAGTAACATGCCTAAAAAATAAAGGATTATGGAGAGAATTTGACCTTTAATGCTCTAGATGGTCGACCTTTAGAAACCCTAGTTACTTTTTTCTTGAGAGAATTTGAGAGAGAAGATAATGTTCTTTGATTTGATAAAGCATGAAATAATTCCCCAAAGGTGTTTTATGGTTGTGGTTCACAAGTGGGGAGAAGGTGAAATGTCCAAAGTGCCCTTAATTAAAAGCTGAAAAATTATCGTCAGTGACTACGGTCACTTTGTTACTCGTAAGGTCATATCATGAATCATCACAATAAGTAATAGAAAAGGCAATTACTAGGGCACATACACACTATTATCCCTATGACTTACCTCATATGACTAGTCAAGTGATACAACTACTCATAGGGTCTAAGTCGTATCCAAAACAGAACCATTTAGGTAACTCACTAGTCACCCTAAGATTAGTACATAACGACTAGTATAGAGTCACTATAACTCATGGAGTCTAGTATTTGTCAGGGAAGAAAGTTTGACACATACAGTGGTTGGCCTACGATTTAAGTCTATACGACTCGTATAAAGACTTTACGAATAGTAAGGAGAGTCATTATCTAGGGAGTGAGCTCAAAGCTCAGAGATTTATTTGAGACCAATACATGGAGTGTCTTATTATCCCCTTCTTTGGAACATTCATCGTTGAATGATGGTTCAAGGCATCCTTTGGCCTAATATAACATATAGACATACCCAGACTTACCAATAAAAAAGACAAAAAATAAAGATATCAAGGAAATCACAATATCCTTTAACATTGTCAGAAAAGATGTTAAGATTAACACATACCTTAAGCATGATAATCCATTACGAAGAATCGTAATGGTTATTCGGAATCCATGTCCTCTTTATCTTGGCAAGTACCTTCCTCGACTTTTTGGTTCTACCAAAGGACCTATACCAAAGCTATGTCTATCTAAGACTCTACCAGGACTTCCACATAAGGAAAGGATTCTAAAACACTAATACTCTCCAAAAGGAAAACAAAGGAACGATCACCCATGCACTTCTTCAGCATCTACACATAGAATACCAAATAGATAGATCCCAAACGTGATGGAAATTCCAATTCATAAGTTACACCGCCCACTATCCTAAAAACATGAAATAGACTAATATAACGAGGGTTGATCTTTCCCTTCCATCAAAACTGAATCACTCCCTTTATTAAATACACCTTCAAGAACACCAAATCATCCACCTCATACTCCAACAACCTTCTCCTCATGTTTGTATATGACTTTTAGTAACTTTGGGTGGCTCTAAGTCTATCCCGATTCACCTTCACCTTTATAACGGCTAGAGTTTTTGGTTCTTGAAAATTTACTAAGATTTTATCCTCACTATCCTAAATACGACTCCCCGGATGAGTCGTTGGGAGTCATTATGGGTCATAGGGACTTGGTCATGTCTTAATCCTTACAAGTGGCTTAGTATTTTGCTCTGAGTATGAGTGGCTCTTAACTAGTCATCTAGATTTGTTACGGGTCATAAGGGCCTAGTCGTAAGGTGTCCAGAGATACTATATTCATTATTACTTGAGGAAACCAGTCGTAAATACTCATGATAAGTCGTTATGTCCCAATCATAGGGTTTTAGTGTGTCATCCTAAATTGTTGATCATATGAGTAAGAAAAGTACTTATGAGTAGGTAACTTTGGTTATGAGTTCTTTGAATTAATTGTTTCTAGACCAGTATGAGGCCTTGGTGGTTCTCTCTTGACTATGACCCTTTATGACTAGTTGTAATTTATACATACAAGTCATATAGTGATACATTGTCCCTTACGACTAAAATTCAGCTTTTAATTTAAGAGCACTTTAGACGATTCCTTCTTTGCCCAGTTAAAACCCCACATCCATAAATCACTTTAGCGGGTTATATTTTATTCTTAGCATACCCAAAATCTTCAAAAGGATCTCTCAAATTCTCTTACATAACCATACATAGAGTTTTTATGAAGTAGGTCATCAAAGGGCTAAAACGTTGCATTTCTTCTACGAAACTTGTTATTTCAGGCATGTTACTCTTCCCTCATTGTTAATTTGTAAAAATCATATGTTTTAAAGTATTTTTCATAAGATATTTAATTTTTTTTGAACTCAAGGGTTGAGGGTTTAGAATGCATATTGTTGAACAATATTTTCCCATGGTTTAAATATGATTATTCATGCTTTAATTATGCTTTTAAAGTTATGGGTGCATGGGTATGGTTAATAAACTTGGTAATTGTGATTTTCCTAAACTTATGACTTTTGAAGTAGTTATAACCCCAATGCCATATTTTTAAATTGTTTTTAGCTATAAAAAATATGGGAATTTTGTTTGTCCTCAAACTATTGCATTATGATTTTGAATTGAACCTTATGGGGTTGTATGATTCCCCAAGATAATGTATAATTAAATCAAGGGGGTTGTGAATTCCCCCAAGTAATGTAATTGTTTGGCATGTTGTTATTACCTGGCAAGTGTAGATAGTATGGCGATACCAACAATGTATGCCTTAATGTGTAATGTGGTAAAATAAATGGGAATGAGTGATACTTGATTTAATTGGTCTTTAATGAGGGTTGTGTAGATAAGTCATGAAATTTTAGGTCTTGAAGGACCAATACTGAAAACCGCAGTTGTCGATGGGGGTTTATATGACTGGGTGGTTTGAGTCCCTCTTATTATAATAAATTTATTTAGAGGTTCATGTCCCCTACATCTTATTACATAATTTGGTGCTCATGTGGCCCCAATATACCAGGTAGTTTGAGTCCCCCATACTGTATATGTATACCTTCTAATTCATATGGACACACACGCTGGCACATGCACTGGGGCCCTACCAGTTGGAAGAGAGCTGGGCCTATATAGTTTGTGGCTGCATTTATATATTATGATAGTTGAGCTACATAATCTTGGCTAAAGTTGTAATGTGTATGCTAAGACTTATTCCATATCTTGGCTTGATATATATATATATATATGTATATGTATTTGATTATGTGTATTGGTTTTAAATGATTTAGAACTGTTGATCATGGCATTTTGTTATCCTTATCCCTGAGTTAAATTCTAATATTCACCCTACTAACTATTTTTGGACACTATATCCCCATGCCATGCAGGCACCAAAGCTACTTCTATTTTTCCTGTGCATAGTTAGGTTGGTCAACTAAGTTTACTATTTTGAGATGAAGGGGTGAGATTATATCCCTCAAAAGTCTCAAGCATTTCACCAAATTTGGTTCTTGTGTTAGAAGACTTTGTTTAGATTACTGTGGATATTGAGTGATGTTGATAGATTGTCTGGCCGATTATCGATCGCTGGTTTTAAAAAAAAATTGATGTTTTTTTAATCTTGTTGCATTCTATCTTATTTTATATTTGGAATTTATTCGACATTAGGGGATGTTTTGTTTAGTTTAGTTAGGTACAATGGTGATCTCCTGTGTACGTGGGCCTTTAGATACTATTCATGGCCAGGCCCTACTTCAGGTCATGACAAATATGGTATCAAAGACGAGGTTTGTTGTCATTTGTTGAACAAATTTGTGTGAAGTAGAGTCTCATTTATGGGTATATAGAACACAAAACTTATAAGGGTGAGACTACGAGGCATTCAGGAATGTTTTCCCTTCTTGTTGTTGTATTTTAAGTTCTAGAGTCCAAGTTATAGAATCTCCTCTAATTCCAATTTGTTTGTTTTTCAGATCATGCCTCCGAGAATATTTTATGCTCGTGAAAACCCTTCTATCCCATATGAAGACAATATGGATGGAGCTCATCCAACTCTAGCAGATCAAGCCTGGTTTAGGGTTGTTTCTTTTAATTTACCTAAGGGAGCTCCATCGATTCCCCTATCCCTCCTCAGGTACCCCAGTCTAGCATGTCTAATGTTATACTTTACCGGTCGATTCATTTAATTACCTAGTTGGTGGCCTCTCAGACTGATCATGTTATTTTTATTGCTCCATCATCTAAGGCCACTATATTTGCCAATTCATGAGGTAGAGTCCTTTTTTTTCAATGATGAGATAGAAAAGATCTTTCTTGTGAAGCATGCTACTGGTGTGAAAGGGGTAGAGTTTATAACTTATTAGTTTAATAATGTGGCATACCAATGGTATGAAAAAAGAAAATAGTGTAGGGATGACGATATTGAGTCCGCCTTATGGGGTAATTTGTCAAGTTATTTTCTTGATTGCTTCTTTCCTTAGGAGTTAAGAGAGGCTAAGGATGAAGATTTTGTAAATTTAAAATAAGGTAGGATGTTAGTATAGGATTACACCTTGAATTTTCATCAACTATCGCATTATGCTCCTGAATTGGTCTCTAGTATATAGTCTAGAATGAGGAAGTTTGCTTCGGGGTTATCCCATGAGTTGATCTTAGAGAGAAAGGTTGTCTTGTTGAATAAGGATATGGAAAATTCTAGACTTTTGGGGTATATGCAACAAGTGAAATACAAAAAAAAACAAGCGGAGATGAGTGAAAGGTAGAGAAAGAAGTTTTCTATTCAAATCAGGGTAGAGGTCAGTAGAAAAGTGGTAGAGATGGTAGAATATATTCTAAGAAGATGTTGGGAAATTCTCGTTCCTACTCTACGACTAGTGCTCCTTATCTAAATCCAATGAGAGATCAACATTCTCAGCATGATTGTGGGTTTTGAGTACCTGCAGCCCATTCACAGGATAGTGAGGCTCAGTCATCTCCATTGTATCCTCCTTGTAGATTTTAAGGTCAACTGCACCATGCTATTTATGAAAAGGGGAGGAACAAGTGCTTTAAATATGATTAGATTTGTCATATGCAAAGTGATTGTCTTTCTAAGGTTGCTTCTAGGGAAAATTAGATTCATGTTGCTACTTTATTTTCTCTCGCACCAAAGGGTGTTGCTTCTGTTTTTGGCTCCGACACTTGTCATAACCATCTGTACGTTTTTGTTACTCGCCAAGATTCTAATATGTCTCTTGATGTTGTACTGATATGCTCAAACTCTTTTCTCGTGATGTATATTGTCTACTTTATCTAGATTCTACTCTCACCTATCTGACCACTTGTATGGCTATAAATTTTTGTTTTGATCATGATTGTATTCCTGACCCCTTCTTTATGTTCACCCTAATGGGTGATTCGATTATTGCTAGAAGAGTCTATAGGGGTTATGTGATATCAGTCCTTGGTAGAAAGACCTTGGTGGATCTAATAGAGGTGTAAATGTTAGTCTTTGATGTGATATTGGTCCTGAACGTCTCTTTATTGTCAAACCTAAAGTGTCAGTTTCTATTTCCCTAATGAGCCAGTGATCGAATGGGAAGGTAGTTCTCTAGTACCTAAGGAAAGGTTCATCTCGTATCTTAGAGCCGAAAAATTGGTTTTAAAGGGGTACCTTTATCACTTGGTACATGTTAAAGATTCAAGATTTGAAGGTCCTTCTTTGCAGACTTTCCCTATGGTATATGAATTTCCTGAGGGTTTTTTCTATGATCTTCTTTGTATTCCTCCAAATAGGGAAATTGATTTTAGGATTGATCTTCTTTTGAACACTCATCTTGTTTCTATTCCTCCTTATAGAATGGCTTTTGTTTAATTGAAGTAACTCAAGTAGCATTTAAAAGATCTTCTTGGTAAAAGTTTTATCTTTCCTAGTGTCTCTGTGGGGTATTCCTGTTCTTTTAGTGCATAAAAAGAATGGCTCCCATCGAATGTATATTGATTACTACCAATTGAATAAGGTGGCCATGATGAATAATTACCTTATTCTGAGGATTAATGATTGGTTCGGTCAGCTTTAGGGTGCTATGTTCTTTGCTTTGATTGATCTTCACTCAGGTTACCATCAGTTGAAGATTATGGAGAATGATATCCTTAGGACTACTTTCTAAACTCGGTATGGTCATTTTGAGTTTTTGGTGATGTCCATTGGTTTGACCAATGCCTCAACAATATTTATGGACCTTATGATTGGGTTTTCCATCAGTTCTTGGATTTGTTCATGATTGTCTATATTGATGATATTTTGGTGTAATCTAATAGAGAGACAAATCATGTCGATAACCTTCGCCTTGTGTTGCAAACGCTGAAAGAGTAGCGATTGTATGTGAAGTTCTCTAAGTGTGAGTTCTTGTTAAATATTATGACATATCTGTGTCATGTTGTTTCTAGTGAAAGGATCATAGTGGATACAAAAAAGGTTGCGGTGGTTTAGAAGGGACCTAGGCCCATGACTCAAACCGACATTGAGAGCTTCTTGGGTTTAGCTGGTTATTATGGAAGTTTTATGGAGAGTTTTTCTTCTATTGTTACACTATTGACTAAGTTAGCTCATATTAAGGTGAGGTTTTTAGGGTCTGATACTTGTGAGGGTAGTTTCAAGAACCTGAAAGATAAGATAACTTCAACTACAGTTTTGACTCTGTCTGAGGGCACTAATGGTTTTGTTGTCTATTGTGATGCATCCTGGGTAGGGATGGGTTGTATGTTTTTGCAACATGGAAAGGTGGTTGCATATGCCTCTAGATAGTTTAAAGTTCATGAGAAGAATTATCCTACTCAGGATCTAGAATTGTTATCTTTGTTGTTTGCATTAATGATCTAGTGGAATTATTTTTATGGGTTCTATGTTGATATTTATACTGATCATAATAGCCTGCAATACGTGTCAGCCAAAAAGAATTGAATCTCAGGCAAAGAAGATTGCTTGAGTTGCTAAAGGACTATATCATGAGTCTTCACTATCATCTAGGTAAAGCTAATGTGGCTAATCTCAAAGTTCATGGGTCTTCAACCTAGTGTTGCTCTTATCAGTTCTCTATAGGAAGGTTGTCTCATGTGGATGATGAGAAGAAAGATTTAGTGATGGACATTCATCGTTTTGCTAATCACAAAGTTTGTCTCTTATATTTTAAGAATTGTAGTGTGATTGTTAAAGAGGTGGCAAAAATCATATCTTGTTGTTGAGGTGATGCAGAAGTAGATTTTAGATCCCATTTTGATTCAAATTAAGGATGATGTGGGTAGGCAAAATGTGATGATTTTTTAGATCAGTGGTAATGGTATCTTGAGGTACCAAGGCAGATTATGTGTTCTCGAGGTTGATAGGTTGCGAAGAAAGATTTAAACTGAAGCTCATGAGTCATGTTATACAATTCATCTTGGTTTGACAAATATGTATCATGATCTTAAGAATATTTCTTAGTGGAATAAAATAAAGAAGGATGTGGCTAATTTTCTAGCTAAGTTCATGGTATGTCAGAAAGTTAAGGTAGAGTTCTTGAGGCCCAGTGTACTGACTCTAGAGATTGAGCTACCTTTGTTTAAATGAGGGATTATTAATATGGAATATGTTATGGGTCTTCCACGGTCTCTCTTGCAGTTTGATTTGATTTGGGTCATCGTGGATAGGATGACTAAGTATGCCCACTTTTTGACAGTAAGGAATAATTACTCTTCTAAGGATTATGCTAAGTTGTTCATTGAGGAGATCGTGAAGTTGCATGGTACTCCAGTCTCCATTATATCTGATAGGGGTACCCAATTCTCATCTTACTTTTAGAGGTCGTTCCAGTAGTTCTAAGGACTAAGGTGAACCTTAGTACCGCTTTCAACTTTTAGATGGATGGGCAAGAGGAAAGAACAATACATTCCTTTGAAGAAAAGCTTCGAGCTTGTGTTTTTTATTTTTGTGGTAGTTGATTTGACCAATTGTTGATCATAGAAATTGCCTACAACAATAGTAATTACTCTAACATTGGTATTGCTCCGTTCGAGGCCTTATATGGTAGAAGTTGTAGATCTCCTATTGTTTGGTTTGAGGTTTGTGAGAACCTATTTTTTGTCCCTGATTTGGTTAATCAATCCATGGAGAAGGTGAAGGTAATTTGGGATTTACTTAAAGCCACCCAAAGTCACCGAAAGTCCTATGCAGGTGTGAGGCAAAGGGAGTTAGAGTTCAGTGTTAGTGACTGGGCATTCTTGAATGTGTCTCCGATGATGAGAGTGATGTAGTTTGTCAAGAAGCAGAAGCTCAACCCTTATTATGTCGATCCGTACTTGATTATGAAGAAGGTTGGTAATGTTGTATATGAATTAGAATTTCCTTCCTGCATGAGCTCTATTGACCATGCGTTTTATGTTTAAATATTGAGGAGATATGTGGGTTATCCTTTGATAGTTTTCCCATGTAAGAGGTGTGTATTTAAGATTTTTTGTCCTACGAGGAGGTCTAAGTTTAGATTTTGTATTGGAAAGTCCATCGGTTGAGGACTAAGGATGTTGCTTCGGTAAAGGTTTTTTGGAGGAACCAAAATATCTAGGAATCTACTTGGGAAGCCAAAGAGGAAATAAAGTCCAAGTATGTATATTTGTTTCCTATTCTGACTATTAATGCTTGAGGTATGTGTATTCCTTAGCATCTTTGTTTTCTGTCTTTGTTAAAAGTAAGAGTAGTGGTATGTGGAGTCAAAGCATTCTAATTAATGCCTTGTCATATCATTAAATGATGAATGATCCTACTGAGGGAGTATGAAATGCCTAGGGTTGGTGGTCCTTGAAAATTTTCTATAATTTTATCCTCACCGTCCTGACTATGACTCCCCAGAAGAATCATATGGAGTAATGATGGGTCATAGGGACTCTACCACGACTTAATCAGAACAAGTGGCTTAGTTTTCTACTCTTAGTATGTGTTGCTCTCAACTAGTCATCCGGACTTCTTACGGGTTGTAAGGACCATGTTGTAAGGTGTGTAGAAAGTTTGGCCCAATACACTATCTTCATTACAACTTAAAGCCATGAGTCATAAAAACTCTTGATGAGTTGCTATGTACCAATCGCAGGGTGTCCATTGTGTCATCCCAAATGGTTGATGTCTTGAGTATGTGAAGTGGTTACGAGTCATTATGTGTGGTTATGAGTCGGTGGTATGAATTGTAGCATGACCAGTATGAGGCCGTAGTGGTTCAATCTTGACTAAGATTCCTTGGGATGAGTCGTAATGAATTATTATGAGTATTATAGTTACCCATAGTCACTGGGGACTAAAAATCAACTTTTAATTTAAGGGCCCTTTAGACAATTTCCACTTTTCCCAATGAATACCCCACGTCCATAAAGAACTTTTGCGGGTTATATTTCATCCTTAACATACTTAAACACTTCAAAAGGCTCTCTCAAATTTTCTTAAGCAGCCATACTTAGGATTTCTAAGAAGTAGGTCATCCTAGGGCTGAAAAGTTTAATTCCTTCCAAGAAACTTGGTATTTCAGGCATGTACTCTTCCCTCAAAATTAATTTGTAAAAAACATATATGTTAAAGTATTGTTCGGGAGATATTTATGTTTGATTGAAATTAAGGGTTGAGGGTTTTGAATCCTAATTGTTGAACAATGTTTTCCCACGGTCATATGATTATTCATTTTTTAAATATGTTTTTGAACTTGTGGGTGCCTGGGTTTGGTGAATGAACTAGGGAGTTATCATTTTCTCCAAACTTGTGACTTTAGAAGTGGTTATGACATCAACCTCATATTGTGAAAGTGGTTTTAGTTATGAAAAATGTGGGAATTTGAATTATCCTCTAATTATTGCTTTATAATTTTTAAATTAACCTTATGAGGTTGTGTAATTCCCCAAGCTAATGTATAATTGAACCAAACGGGTTGTTGATTCCCCAAAGTAATGTAATTGTTTCGCATTTCATTGTTACCTTGCAAGTGTAGTTGGTAAGACGATACCAATAATATATGCCTTAATGTCTAATGTGGTTCAATAAATGGGAATGTGTGATACTTGTTTTAGTTAGGATTTATGAGGGTTTTGTAGTTGAGTCGTTAAAATGGGGGCTTAAAATAAAAATACTGGAAATCGCGGTTGCTGACGTGGGGATCTATATGACTGGGTGGTTTGAGTCCTCTTTATTATTATAAATTAATTAAGAGGTTCAATTCCCCCACATATTATTACATGATTTGGTGCTCGTGTCATCTTAAAATGTTGAGAGTTTTGAGTCCCCTATAGTGCATATGTATACCCTCTGGTTCGTGCAGCCATAGAAATTGGGGCCCTACCAGCAGGGGGAGAGCTGGGCCCATCTAGCCATGGGTGCCTTTGTATGTTATGACTGTTGAGCTACCCAATCTAGGCTAAAGTTTTAATGAGCATGTTATGCCTTATTTTCTATCCAAACATATAATATATATATGTATGTATGTATATATATGTATATATATATGTATGTATATATATATATATGTATATATATATGTATGTATATATATATATATGTATATATATATATGTATGTATATATATATATATGTATATATTTATATGTATTTATATATATATATATGTATATATATATTTGTATATGCATTTGATTATGTGAATTAGTTTTGAATTAGTTGAAACTGTTGATCATGGAATTATGTAGTTTTATCCCTGAGTTACATGCTAGTGTTCATCCTACTAACCATATCTGGACGTTGTATCACCATGCGATGCAGGGACTGGAGCTACTTCTACTTTTCTTGCACAGAGTTAGGTCGATCGACTGGCTTGTTGCGTTATGGTGAATTGGTGAGCTTTTATCCACTAAAACGGTTTGGCATTTCACCATCTTTCATTCTTTGATTCGAGTTGATAGATGATTTCATTATCATTAATATTTTTATTTTCATTCTCATTGTCATCTGTCAGAGTCGGTGACATGTCCCGTCCAAGATTGGTTTTGTTTCTCATTTTTGAAGGATTTGTTTGTATTACGATGGATATTGGGTAATGTTGGCCAATTGTTTGGTAATTCATCGGTCATTGGTTAAAGACATGTTTTGACATTCCTTAATCTTGTTTCATGCTTTGGGTCACATCATAATAAGATGTCCTTCTGTGTGAACACATATTGTAAACTCTTATGGTCTGATAAGATGTGAACATATTGACATTCTCTAAGTGACTTTTCTAGAGAAAATCAAGCCACCTTCTTTACCCGAGATTCAACTCCTTATGTGTGAACACATATTGTAAACTCTTACGGTCTGATAAGATGTCAACATGAACAACATACAAGTTATGACTCCAAATCTTCACAGAAAAGATCACAACCAACAACTCAAAAATATGTGTCCGATAATTCCTTTCATGAACCTTTAACTTTGTCAAAGCATATTGAACGACCTTTCAATGCCATATCAACACACAACCTAGTCCCACCCGAGTCAGATCACAATAAACAACAAAACCATTAGTATCCTTGGGTAGGGTCAAAATTGGAGTTGAAGATAACTTATATTTCAACTTCTTGAAACTACCCCCACAAGCATCCGATCATATAAACTTCACTTTCTTTTGAGTCAGCTTAGTTAATGTGGCAGCAATAGAAGAAAAACTTTCAACAAATCTTCTATAATAACTAACTAAACCCAAGAAGCTCTAACAATTAGTTGGAGTCATAGATCTAAGCCACTTCTTAACCACCACAATTTTTTGTGGATCCATAAGTATACCTTACCTTGAAATAACATGACCTAGAAAAGTCACAACATTTATACAAAACTTGAACATAGAGAATTTATCATACAGTCATTGTTCCTTGAGGGTCTGTAACACTATACGGAGGTGATTGACATGATCCGCCTAACTCTTTGAATATTTTAGAATATCATTAATAAACACAATGACAAACTCTGGGGCATTAGTCAAACAAAAGGAGATCACCCAAAAATCAAAATGACCATACCAAGTACGAAAAACAGCCTTAGGGATATCCACCTAACTAATCTTCAATTGGTGGTAACCCAATCGAAGATTAATCCTGGAAAAGTACTTAGATCCATGAGATTGGTCAAATAGATCATTAATCCTAGGAAAAAGGTAGCAATACTTTATAGTAACCTTATTCAATTAGCGGTAATCTATACCAATCTTACGGGAACTATCTGTAATACCCCACAAGTGTTTAGATAAGTTTCCAACTATCCATCATATATTTAAAGGAACCTAAGTTATTATGTCAGGTCATAATTCTATTTCATGATCATTCTCCTTGTGTATAAAGTATTTTTTATGCAAATTATGGTCATTGGAATATCTTAGAGCAAATTCGATTTGAGAGAAATTTCATCGATGGAGTTTTAGTATCCAATTTTATGAGGGGTCAACTTTAAATGAATGTATCTCCTGGAATATAATGATTCGCGTTTCCTACTATATATCAAATTAGAGGCCTTCAAGTCTTATTTCCAATGCATCTGGTTTCACCTTTATCTAACATTAGAGTGGGAAGTTTTGCCCTTTTTACCTCAGCATATCCAGCTGTCATTAAGGTGACGACTAGATTGATAGGCTATCAACCGATTGACAAGCCATCAGCAAAGTCATCAACCTTATGAAGAATAACTGAAGAAGGTGACGAATATACTGATAGGATATCAACCAGTTGATAAGGCATTAACAAAATTCATCAATCTTAGGCAGTAACTTTGAAGGAGTTGATGACTAGGCTGATAGACTATCAACCAGTGAACAAGCCATCAGCCAAGTCATCAACTAAAGAAATTCCAGAAATTTTGATTTAGTTTTGTAGGGGTATTTTTGTTTTTTCCTCACCTAAAACCCTACCCCTCCCATGACTTAAAGCATTATTAGGGTTATTACTCATTACTTATAAATTTTAGATGCCATTAATACTTTCCACTCTCAAGAACAATAAGACTAGGGTTTCTTCCCAATAACAAGAAATTCAAGTTTTCTCAACCCAAGAATCAAATAGTTCAAGATTACAAGTTTAAGAAAATCTTCAAAAAACATATAGAATAGGGTTTCCTTTACAAGTTCATCATTCAATCCCAAAGATTCAGACTTTCTCTTCAAGTTAAGAAAAATTAAGGTATGTGGGGTAATGAACAAGGATACTCTTTCATATTTGTGCCAAAACTTATTTTAAAGATAATATTTCACGATTTGAGATTAGGTTTCATACCCAATCTATCTTTATTTGAGTTGATAGATTTATAAAATGATTCAAGTATTAAAGTGCATGCTTATTCTAATTTATTTATGTTTTGACTTAAAGATTCTCTATTATGCTTTGTATATCATGAGTTTGATTTGAATATTGATAAAAGATTGACAATGGAGTTTTAAGCATGATATTTCAAGAAGATTATTGAGTATGAAATATTATTAAGGAATTCTAAGAATTTAAGCTTACATTATAACTCCCATGTATGAGTTTTGAGATTTCAAGAAGACTATGATCTTAATCTTCTTTGATGGTTTTATACAAAGAATTAAAGAAAGATTGATCTTTAGATCCTAAGCTAAGATATGGAATCCATATTTGTTTATCTTGAGTTTGAATTAAAGCAAAGGGAAGCATAACTGGTTTTCATTCTATAAACCCTTATGTTATTTTAAGGTGGATTTCCTAAAGTATGAGCATATAAATAATATGGGTGTAGTATTTAGCACTAAGTTGGGTAAGAGTCTAAGGTCACATGACCCAGAACTATGTGCCACCATAGGTTTAAGTTCCCAGAGTGAGTTAAGTATAGTGATCACTTAAGTTAAGGTACTATTCTGATGGCAAGGGTAGGACAGCTCTCCTCAATGTGGGTAAGACATTGGACTCCATGATAGTTCACAGGGTTTATGTTGGTTAGAAGAACCTCACAAAAGAAAGAGTAAAAGTAAAGGTTTCAGAACTAAGTATTATGACACACAAAGTTTAAACTTATGCTTTATTACTCATCTTTATAATTTTTCAGTCTTTGTTTTATTCAAGATCAAGGTGAGTCATTTACACTTAATATGTATTTTTGGAAGTTTTATAATAATATTCAATTATTATTTTAGTTATGGATTCACCCCCACATACTCTGGATTTTCCAGAAGTACTGGCCCACATATATGTATATGTGCCATAGTTTCTCATAATGTAGGTACCAGTTGTAGCACATCATGATCAGATAGTTTGCAGCTTCCAATTAGCAGGTGAAGAGTTCTTTTGATTCCAAGACTCGAGTAAACTCTAGTTCTAGTGGAATTTTTTATTTTACTAAATCATATTGATTAGGGATAGCTGGGGGTCATGTCCCGGCTACCTATAGTTAGTATTAGTAGAGGCTTCATAGATAGTTAATAGAGTTGATGTATTTGATTTCAGTTATGTATTGTACACATTTATTAAAGAAATTTCTTCTTCTTACTTCTTTTAGATATAAGTAATATATTTAGTTACTCATGAGTTATGAAAGTATCATGGGATAGATTAGTACCACTTGTGTTTCTAAGTACCATGTGACGTCCAGTGGGTAGTATTGGGGCATTACAAACTTGGTATCAGAGCATAGAGTTCAAGTGTCCAAAGGTGTCTATGAAGTTGTGTCTAGTTGAGTCTTGCAGAATGGTAAGGTGACATTTGTACTTTTCTTCGAGAGGCAGTGCATTTAAGAAATATCTCCTTTCATTCATACTCTAGATCATTCAGTAAAGTAGTTATTGTAGAAATTTCAATCGATTGTTCTGTTACTCCATAATTATCCATCTATGACTTTCTAAGATAACATAAGTACTAGATTCCAATTTCCCTAAAGACAAAGCTCTCAGATTTACTATTAGTACCTTCAGAAGTCACACAATGGGCTTGAGAGGAGCTTGCTATGGTGTTATAAGTCCCTTAAGTTAAAATATTATGTTCTCATCCATAGGAGTTGTGTAGTTAAGAGTAAATATATTTTGTATACAGATTCCTCATTAACCCCTTTTATCCTGACAGTGCTCATGAATGGAGATAGTATGAATCTAGGTTGTTAAATAGAGTTTTCATTTGAGTGATATTATGACATTGAGTGTTATGATTTATAAGTAGTAGAACCTTCTTATAGTTGGAAGTATAGGTTTAGAAGTGTAGTGACAAGAAAGGTGTTAATAGCGATTGATCGAATGTATATAGATGAACTTTTGCATACAATTGAGTTAGTAGCAATGTTATATGTCCGTATATGTTAGCTTAGGGGTAATGAATATGGTACAGGTTCCTTGCTGGAAGTTAGAGAAATAGTTATTAGTTAAGGTTAATTGTTGTTTGTTTGAAGTAGAAAAAGATTTATTAATGATATTTATTTTGTTAGAAAAGTATAGCTTATTAATGAAAGTATTTTGTGGTTGAGTATTGTTAATTTAGTCTTCCCGTGAAGTTGCGAAAAAATAGGAGTTTAGTTGAAACTTATAGAGCTGTCAAAGTAATTTAGGTGTATAGATGGGTAAATTATAGTAATGTGTTGAAGGAGAATGTTCTAGTAGATTTTAATAACATTTACCATATTATTATGATTAATTCTTATTGTTGTGAGGTTTTAATAGACTAGTATTTCTTGTTGTTTACTTTATAGATTTCAACCTAGTATGTGAGGTTGTGTTTTAAATCATGCCCAGCACTAGACATTAAGTTTGAACAGTGGATAGTCATCAAGGTGGAAATAATGATTCCTTGGTCAGTGATGCTAGTTATATGGAAGTGATCTAGTAGGCTAGGACAGTGTATTCAAGTGTTTAAGTTCATTTTCCATAGTTAAGTATGATGTTGTAGGTATGATTTAGAAGTGTACTGAAGGTGATATAAGGTTGCATTATTTTCCAATATTAGTAAAGGTTGTGTGTGGTTAGTAGTACCCTTGAGTTGCTAAATGAGAAGAAGTCTAGTTAAATAGTATATGTGTTCTTAATAGCTATGTTAAGGGTTTATGGATACATGATGTTGAATCTTTTTGCATGATTTTGATTCTAGTGATTTAGGGAAAAATATAAGTTTAGAAATATGATACAGGTTGTGTTTATTAAGGCAAGTATGTTTACAGGAGAAAGTGTAAGTCTATCATGATGATAATTGAAGATAGAAAATGTTAAGGATGGTATATATGAAGGGATTGTCCAAGGATGAATTTAGTATATTTTAAATATAGTTCATTCTCATGAGTTGAGAATTTCTCTGTAGAACATTAGAATGATGAAATTATGGCTCAGTCCTAGAGATATGAAATAGATCCATAAGCTTAAAAGGTTGGCTTTAATCTAAGGGTGAGATGATAGTGGTGTTGAACAATTGTTTAGATGTGAGAGAGTAAATATTTCTTATTGGGAAAGATTGTTGCATGTTTTTTTTATTTAAGGCTTTAAGTTTGAAGGATGATTGAGGCCAAGCTTTTGGTATACATCATGGTTAGTTGTAAAAATAATTTGTGTGTGTTTTCTTCGGGATAGTGCTTAGAAGTTGTTATTGATAGAGGTATTAGATAATTTAGGAAAGATTCTTTGGTGGGTTATTTTGCTAGAAGTTCATGTGTGGTTATAATATAGGCTTTAATTTCATGTTGGTATATAAATTGATGGGTGCATTGTGCATTAGTGAATTCCTAGTAAGAGGTTGAATTTTATTTTTAAAGTGGTAAGAAGAATTATTCTTAAGATGATAGCTGTGAAATTTATGGGGTGTTGAATTCATGTTTCATACTAGTGTTATGGTGTTATGTGTAGTACCTTGTGATTTTGAGTTAGGCTTTAACATGGAGAGATCATGTAGTTCAACTCAGATTTTGGATAGAGTAGTTATATGTACCCGTGTGAGAAGTTCGAGGTGAATCAAATGATCATGGTATTTAAGGGGAAAATTATGGTTGAGGGAGTATTTTAGAAATGTGGCTATGCTTTAAAGTTAGCAGTTGTAATACCTAAGACAAACTGATTCTGCCATAGCTTATGTTTTATAGTCCTTTATTCCATGATTATAGAGTTGTAACCATATTGAGATTCCTTATTCAGATCATGCCCAAGTTCTTTGCTCCCTAATGTTATTAGAACTAATTAGAACGATTGTTGATGAAATACTCCAGTTGAGCACAAGATTTCATTATAATTCAGTCTGTATAGCCAGCAATTCAATTTAGCAGTCATACAGATAAGTTCCTATGGTTTTGTATCTTTCAAACTAGTCTTTCTATCCAAAGTTTCATGAATATGGATATTCCATGAGGTAATTTGTTCACATACATGTAAGTTGCGAATTTAGTTCAGTTTAGGCATCCTGTTTCATATTCAGATATGTAGTCATGATTAAGTTAATAAGTGTTCAGTGAATGATCTCTGTTTTCCAAGTATTCCAGCTTAGACAGTGTCATACCCATTGTATGACCTAAGTCTTATTATTTTATGATTTGTGCTTACATAATGTAGTTGGTGATGCTATGAAACCCTTTTTCCTTTGAATCCTACACGTGCTTTGTTGAGGGATAATCTTTATTGAGAAGTTTCATTCTTTATTCCATTTTTAGTATTGTTGGAATTTTATTGCATCAGTTATCACTTCACAGTTCTATATGTATGATTGTATCAAGAACATTTTAAGTGAGTTCTAAACACACAGCATGAATCAGCTCCTTATCTTTAATAAAGTCAAGTCAGCTCAAAAATCAGTTTAATGATAAAAGTTATAATGTTTTAGACCAACTATATCCTTTATTATCAGACATGTCATGTCCACATCATTCCATACTTCTAATTTTTCAATAAGTTCCTATCCATAAATCGAGAATGAATGATTCCAAGGGGGAGATATTATAATGCACCACAAGTTCCTAGATATGTTTCCAACTATCCGTCAAATGTTTAAAGTCCACAAATGTTATTATGTCAAGCCATAATTCAGTTTCATGACCATTCACCTTGTGTATAAATTGTTTTTGATGAGAATCATGGTCATAAGAAGCACTTAGAGAAAATTCAAGTTAAGAACACTTTCATCGATGGAGTTTTAGTATCTGATTTTACAAGGGTTCAACTTTAAATGTTTGTATCTCCTGGAATATGATGATTTAGTGTCCTACTATATATCAAATGAACGGTCCTCGAATTTTATTTCCAATGTATCTGCTTTTACCTTAATCCGACATCAGAGTGGGATGTTGTGCCCATTTTACCTTAGCATATCCATCTATAATCATGGTGACGACCAAGATGATAGGCTATCAACCATTTGACAAGCCATCAACAAAGTCACAACCTTAGGAAGAATCATTGAAGAAGGTGACGACTAGGCTGATAGGCTATCAACCAGTTGATAGGCCATCATCCAAAGTCGTCAACCTTAGGTAATAACTCTGAAGGATTTGACGAGTAGGCAGATAGGCTATCAACCAGTTGACAAGCCATCGGCCAAGTCATCAACTAAAGAAATTTCAGCAATTTTGATTTAGATTTGTAGGGGTATTTTGGTCTTTTCGTTACCTCAAACCCTACCCCTCCCACGACTTAATGCATCATTAGGAGTTATTACACATTACTTATCTGTTTCAGATGTCATTAATCCTCTCCACTCTCATGAACAATAAGATTAGAGTTTCTTCCCAAGAAAAAGAAATTCAAGCATTCTCTTCCCAAGAACCCAAGAATTCAAGCATACAAGTTCAAGAAAATCTTCAAGAAACATCAAGAATAGGGTTTCCTTCATAAGTTCATCGTTCAAGTCCCAAGATTTAGACTTTATCCACAAGTTTCGAAAAATTAAGGTATGTAGTTTTATGAACAAGGATACTCTTTCATCATTGTGCCCAAAATTTTTTTTAAGTAAAGATTTCCTGATTTGAAATTAGGGTTCATACCCAATCTATCGTGTTTTGAGTTTATGGATTTATAAAATGCATACTTATTCTCATCTACTTATGTTTTGATTTAAAGATTCTCTATTATGATTTGTTTATCATGAGTTTGAGTTGAATATTGATCAAAGATTGTCAATTGAGGTTTAAGCATGATATTATGTTACAAGTTATATGACATAAATCATGAGATTCAAAGTCTTTAAGAGCATCAAGGTTACATATGCTCATGTTTTGATTTATAAGATTTATATTGTGATTTTTATTTTCGTATCTTGACTAAAATTATTGAAGTATTTCAAGAAGATTATTGAGCGTAAAATATTTTTATGAAATTCTAAAAATTTAAGCTTCTTTGATGGTTTTATTCAAAGATTTAAAGAAATATTGATCTTTTGATCCTAAGCTAATATATGGAATCCACATTTGTTCATTTTGAGTTTGAATTAAAGCGAAGAGAAGTATAACTCATTTTCATTCAATAAACCCTTATGTCATTTTTAAGGAGGATTTCCTGAAGTATGAGCATAAAAGTAATATGGGAGTATTATTTAGCACCGAGTTGGGTATGAGTCCAAGGTCACATGCCCCAAAACTATGTGCCACTGTAGGTTTAAGTGCCCATAGTGGGTTAAGTATAGTTATCACATAAGTTAAGGTCCTATTCCGATGGCAAGGGTAGGACATCTCTCCCCAACATGGGTAAGACGTTGTACTCTATTATAGCTCACATGATTTATGTCAGTTAGAAGAACCTCCCAAAAGAAAGAGTAAAAGTAAAGCTTTTATAACTATGTTTTATGGCTAACAAAGTTTTTTCTTATGCTTCATTACTCATCTTTATGATTTTGCAGTCTTTGTATTATTCAAGCTCAAGGTGAGTCATTTACACTTAGCATGCATTATTGAATACTTTATATGAATATTCATCTATTGTTTTACTTATGTATTCACCGTGCATACTCTATACATTCTAGAAGTACTGACCCACATATATATGTTTAGGTGCTACATTGTTCCATGATATAGGTACCAGTTGTAGCACATCATAATCAGACAGTTCACAGCTTCCAGTTAGGAGGTGAAGAGTTCTTTTTATTCGAGGACTCGAGTCAACTCTAGTTCTAGTAGTATTTTTTTTATTTTACTCAGTTGAATTGATTTGGGATAGCTGGGGCTCATGTCCCGGCTACCTATAGTCAGTACTAGTAGAGACTTCATTGATAGAAAATAAAATTAATGTATTTGATTTCCATTTTGTATTGTACACATTTATTAAAGAAATCTCTTTCATTTACTTATTTCAGATTTAAGTTACATATTAAGTTTCTCACTAGTTATGCAAGTATCATGGGTTAACTTAGGATCAATTGTGGTTCTAAGCACCATGTGACATCCAGGGGTCAGCCTTAGGGTGTTACAATATCCTTCTTACATACGAAGAGAACTTGAGCACCCCAGGGATAAACACTAGGGAAGATAAAACCCTTATTTAAAAGATATTTCAACTGTTCCTTAAGTTCCATCAACTCGGCCGAAGCCATTTTGTAAGGAGTGATGGAGATAGGATGAGTGTCTGAAATAAGAAAAATCCCAAAATCAATTTCCGTGGTACAAGGAACACTAGGATCATCAGGAAACAACTCGAGAAACTCACAAACCACAAGGACCAATTAAAATGAAGGACCTTCGGATCTCGAATCCTTAACATGCATTAAATGGTAGATACATCCCTTTGAAGCAATTTTTTAGGCTGTAAGCTAAGAAATGAACCTTTTTTTAGGAACTAGGGAAATACCTTCCCACTCAATCACTGACTCATTTGGGAATTGGAAACTGACCCTTTGGGTCTGACAATCAAGAGATGCATAGTACGAGTGTTACCAATCCATCCCCAAAATCACGTCAAAATCTAACATGTCCAACTCTATTAGATCCACTGACATCATCCTACAACTGATAGATACCACAAAACCCCTATAAAATCTTCTAGCAACAATAGTGTCACCCACCGGGGTAGATGCAGAGAAGGGATCAAGAATACACTCAAGACCAAAGCCTATATAAATATCCATATAAAGGGTCACAATTGATAGACTAGACCCAGGATCAAGAATAAAATATACAACAAGAATGAAGAGTTTCAATGTACAGATAACAACATCAGGATATGCCTCAGATTCCTAGAGGGTGGAAAGAGCATAAACGCAATTCCCATAAAAAATTGGCACTCTTCGGTGAAGGGGCTGAAGAAGTAGAAACAAGAACCTTATTTTCTCTAGAAGCAACTCTAAAAGACAATCCCGTTGTATGTTACCAATTTGACCACAACTAAAACACCTATTTCTCCAATGGTCACAAACCCCACGTTGCACCTAACCATAAAAATGACAAGGGGGATAGGATGAGCTGACTGGGCCCAAATGTCTTAAGATTGGGAACCTTGCGCATTAAACCCACTATTATTTTGAAAGAAATGAACAATATATGGATTATGATATGGGGCTCTATCCGTAGAATAGAAAACAAAATTTCCTTATATATTATTAAACCATTTCCCACTATCTCTACTACTCTATTGCTAACCTCCACCCTGGTCTAAAGACCAAAACTTTTTGTTGTCTTTCACTCATCTCTTCTTGCTTTTTATTCCTCTTTTACTTATTTCATATAAACCACAAATCCTGAGATATCCATATCCTTGTTCACCTAGGCGGTCTTACTTTCAAAAATCAAATCACGGGACAATGCAGAAGCAAACTTCATCATTCTAGCCCTCATGCTAGATATCAAATCAGGATCATAATTCAACAATTGATGAAACTTCAAGGCATACTCCTTTACTGTCATCCTTCCTTGCTTCAAATTCACAAATTCCCCAGCCTTTGCCTCTCTCAACTCCTGAGGAAAAAAACAATCAAGAAATGCACTAGAGAAGTCATCCCACAAAGCAAACTCATCATCATCACCCCTAGACTAATCCAACTCCTCCTACCACTGATACACCACTTCCTTAAAATAATAAGAAGAAAAGTCCACATGCTACACATTAGGAGCATGCATTGCATGGAAAATATTTTCCATCTCATCAATGAAATTTTCAGGATCCTTCTCAACCCTTGAACCAATCAATGTCAGAGGACTCAACCTCATAAATTGGCAAACTATAGTGACCTAAGAAGATAGAGCAACATAAGCAACACACTCGTTCTGAGAGGACACCAATGGGGTTAGCAGAAGGATCAACTGTCAAAACTCAATGTTAGACACATCAGCTTAAGGCATTCGAGAAAGGCTAGGCTGAATTGTTGTAACTCTATGTGGGTTAATACAATCAGGAGCTAGAGATCTAGACTAGATCTGAGTTCCATAAGTAGTATGATCTTCATTGACATTATCCTCAGATGGTACAAATGAGTTTCCACGAGAAATAAATTTTTTGGGAGGCATGATATGAAAAGAGAAGATATGAGAATTAGATGAGGTTTCAGGATCTGGGGTGAAACACCGACACCCTATAGCCACATGCCATTCATGAAATGCCAAAAAAATTTCTGACCTATTCTTGAAGCATATTCCTCTCTTCGAGAGGAAATTTTTCCTCGGAAGATCACCATAGTAGTGAGTGTGGAACTTGGTTGCCATGAATTCAATATGGTCATATTTCTCCATGAGATTCTCCTGAAAAATAATAGACAACACAACACCATCAATCATTGACATATTCTTGCATAAACTATTCTATGTTTTCCACTAAAGCTCATTGGATGGTTACTTGGTGGTGTTTGGATAAAAATTAGAAGTGCAGAATTTTTGACACAGGCAGAAAATCAGCCTCGGTTACAATAATCGTGGGTATTAGAGTCGCAATCTCATTCCCACGGTAGCAGTGTTATTGACCATGATCGCGGTATCTTAGAACAGTTTCAACCCAATTTTTTAATGTCAAAAAATTCAAATTTGAAGCCCTAAAACATGTTCTATAACAAATATTTACAGTAAAAGCATTGAGCAAGACCACTAGGTACTCGATTATGCCCCTAGAATGCAAAATCAACTATTGAAGAATCATACGAGCAACTTATCGAGCACTTGGTGTGCAGTCTTTATGTTTCTCAATTTCACACACAATTTGGGTACTCAATACTTCCCCACTCATATGCACACCATATTATAGTAGTTAAACACCACCAAAAAAAATTATTAAGCATGAAAAAACATAATTTTAGGCCTTTCCTATAACATCCATTCTATTGCTTATTTTGCACATTTAATACATAAACTCGAGGAACCTACCAGATAAGTGATGCAAGAGGGATGCAAGTATACTGTAGGAATACTAACAATCTGGCCATCACTAGGTCTAATTAGAGAGGAAAGTTTAGAAGGGGTTTTTGGGTGGAAATGAGGGTTTGAATAGTTATCTGACTGATATGGCTGTGATCACCGTCAGTTTTTCTCAATCGCATACATATGGGTGACCGCGATCATGGTAACTTGGGCCATTTATACTCCACTATTTTCCCCTTCTCATCTTATTTCACATTTGAACATATTTTCCCCTGTTTAGTTCAACATGCAAAAATTTCATACTTCCTCTTCTCAAGCTTATTTATCACAACACTATTATGCCATAAATGCACGGGTTATTTAATTGAAAAAATTAATATCTACTCTACGAAAATAAAAATAAATAATGTGAGTCACTCATGCGGCATTTGTGGGTTGCCTCACACATAGTTCCTTAATTTAAGTTGTGGCACGATGTCTTTCTTCTTTCTTAAGTTGGGTCCTCAAGGGCCCCTCCATTCACTTCTTCAATTTCAACATCAATCATTGAATCACTTGAAGTTTCAAGGGGTGTTTCTTTGTTTTGATACTAAAAAAAAGACCTCATCATCATGAACTCTAAACCTCATTACACTAAAACCTAAGTAAACAATGGCTCTTCCGGTGGCTAAGAAAGGTCCACCAAGAATGATGGAACCTCTTGGTCAATTTCATAATCTAAAACTACAAAGTTCACCAAAAGTATAAATTTTTCCACTTTGACTAGAACATCAAACAAAATCTCGACTGAGCTCTTGATAGACCGATCAGCCATTAAAAGGCTCCTAGATATTGGATTTGGGGTGTCTAATCAGCGTTTTTTGTAAATTACCAAATGCGTGAGGTTTATACTCACACCAAGGTCGCATAGATCTTTTACAAACATATGCATTTCAATTGATCAAGTGATGGTAAATGCTCTGGGGTCTTCTTTCTTTTCCTCAATTTTGCTACTCATGATAGCACTACAACCATAGGTGACTTCAATTGTGTCACCTTTGTTCGGATTCTTTTTTGACATCAGCTTCTTCGTGAGATTAGCATATTCAAGGATCTCTTCGATCACTTGAAGCAATGGGATATTGATAGAGAGATTGCTAAGATTTTCCATAAATTTCTGGAGTTTATCACCCTACTCTTTTTATTGAAAACTTTGAGGAAACAAGGGAGTAACTTATATTGTAGGCATCACATCACTTTGTGGTATCTCATTTTCCACCACCTCTTTATCAACTTCCAACGGTTCCTTTATATCCTCTACTTCTTCAGATTTTGGTGGCACTTCTTTTAAATAAACCTTATGAATCTTTTCAACTGAATCACTTTCAACCAGTCACCAAGGGTCTTCCCACTCCTAGTGATTGTTGCTAAAACATGAGCTTCATTCCTCGATTTAAAAATAGTATCACTAGGAAGACCATTCTTTGGCCTAACATTCTATTAGGTGGAAATTCACCAGATTTAAGTATCTAATTAATTAATGGAGGTAGAGTGGAACACCACGATGTGATTAAGTTGTGAAAAATTACTTCTCATTTCAGGGACCATTTTGTCCTTTCCTTCCCCTCTCATTAAAATCCTTTCAAGGACATCTTTAGTTTTATATTTATTGGGGTCGACGGTGCTACCAACTTTATTCTTTGCCCTTTCATGTAGGGGAACATACCAGTCCTAATCATGATCTCTGTCCCTCTAATCACTATCATGTTCACGGTCTATCCAACCTTGATTCCCACCTTATCGTTGATAGGTGGGGAGGGTACCCACTTAATAATTTGTCAAATATAGAATCTCCTAACCAAGAATCTTAGTCTCTTCTTCATTATATGACTTGGATGCTGTGGAATTTACCGCCTTTATGGGTGCACCCATGACATGTTTCATAAAAGCTCTAATTGTGTCATTATTTTTGCCATATTCTCCTCTCTTTCCTCATTCCTATTTCTTTATTCCATGTTAACCACAGAGGTAGTAGAAGACCCTTTATGGAATTTTGGAATCCTGGGTATGCCATCCCCAGATTTTCTTGGTAACTTTATCAAGCAAATTTGAAGCTGCATAATATGTTTTCATATTAGATCCACACAATCGTGGTTGCTGACCTTCTTTACTAGCTTCTATCGCGGCCCTCAGACCATAATCACGGTAACTGAGCCTTATTTTGTACATGGTCCTTTAGTTATGCACTTTTCTTCTCTTCTTTGTTGCTTTTAAGCTCAATTCCACATCCTTCTATCGAATCACCTTTATGCCTACGAAATGTTGAAATTAGTGAATTTAATCACAATGTTTTATCATTTATATCTTCCAATCATAGTAATGTGCATGAATGATAAGTGTAAATGAGCGGTAAATTCACTGCTCATTAGAAGACATAATACCAAGAGTTTTCTCATATTGATATTGTAACCACAATCATCACTTTGAGTTGGTAGTTAGAGTTGATTTTGATAAAAGAACTTTTCAAACAAACACTTCCCCATATTTTAATTCGCGTATTTTATATTATTTACACTATGGTCATACACATAGACGCTATCAACACCTATAGGGTTTGAATACTAGAATCACTCCTCAAGGATTTGATCTCAATATGAGTTGACCTTTATTGAAAACGATCATCTTATATCAAAACTGCGGAATAGGTGAGCTTGATTAAAATGGCACCATTTTCGGGGAGTGAAATGTAGTTTTCACTTGTATGGTGTTGATTTTTTCTTTAGGTATACCCGGGGTGGTTTGATTTACTTTGTTTATTATTTTTGGTTTCTTTTTAAGTAATTTCAATAGTGTCCATGATATTATGCGTAACCATACAAGTAATGCCAAGATGTTTGATGGTCCCCTTGATGATGATCAGACACTCCTTGATGTTGGATGTGCGAGTGCTATCTGTATCCTACCTAATCAAGGGAATAGGGTATTTCAAGTAACGAGTTTTATGTTCATATGCTTCAAATAAAGGGTCTTTCTGGGGGTCAAGCTCATGATGACCCAAACTTGCATTTGAAGAATTTTGCAGAAGTTTTTGCCCCATTCTATATTGCTCACATATAACAAAAGTCCATATAGTTGTGTCTCTTCCCATTTACTCTAACAGGTGAGGCGGTATTGTTGCCTTGATCTCTTTCAGATGGGAAATAACATTGTGGTATGAACTTACCATTGCATTCTTAGACTGATACTTGCTACCATCCAAGATTTTGCAATTATGAGACAAAATCACTATTTTTTGTCAATTGAATGTAAAATCTCTATATGAGGTGTGTGAGATATTTAATGGAAAGCTCACGTAATGTCCCAGCCATGAGTTCTTGGAAAAGATGCTAATCCAAATCTTCTAACTATATTTATATCAACTAAACAAAACCATGGTAGGAATACCCTAGAAATCGAGGTAGCTAAAGGGTAACCTACCACCTCCTATGTTGATAAAAAGCAAAGGAAGAGAGATAAAAAGGGGAGGAGAACTTGGAAAAAATAATGACACAATTAGAGTTGCTAACTAAACATGTGATGGATTCACCCACAAAAATGGTAAATGTTACGGCATCCAAGGGCTATGATGAAGCAGAGGCCAAGAGTCTTGATGAAGAAATTCAGTATTTTGCTAACTATTTTGGGGTTTCCTACCCGACCTATCAAAAGAAAAGTGGTAACCAAGGTTGAATAGATCATGAAAGAGAACGAGATTGGTATGATAGGGGTAGATATCATGATTGAGAGACAAGGAAAGGGAATATGATCATTATGTGCCTCCTCATGACTGAGTACAGAGTAAAAAACCTAATTCCTTGATCCCAAAAAATTCAAGGCTAAGGATGTATTAGCAAGGATCTTGATAAGAGTAGAGGGAATGGACAAGATGGTTCGGGAATTAAAAGGAAACTTCTCGTTAATCAACCAAATTATTGTATCGTATTACTTCTCAATCAAGAAATTAGATACTCAAATCTTTCAAATCTCCACTCAACTTAATGCTACACAAAAGGAGGTCTTCTTAGTGATTGTGTTGTGAATCCAAAAAATGTTGCTCAAGTGTTGGCTATTGTTTCTAGGAGTGGTAAAACCTTCAGTGATCTTGTCATGGAATTTGAAAAAGATAACAATATTAAACAAACAAATATGAAGACGAAGCATGAGAATGATTCGAATTAGGAGGCTCCAACGTCTCAAGAAGGGAATGAAAAAGAATCTATTCTAAGTAAAGAAGTGGATGATGAAGTGAAAGATCCAAAGGTAGTTGAGAATAATGAATTGCAAATTGATCCATTTCCTACCATTAAGGTTCCTCCTCCATTCACTCAAATGAACAAAAGAAGAAGGATAATGCTAAATTGAAAACATTCCTTACTAAGCTTAGCAATCTATCAATTAATATCCTATTAGTCGAAGTAATTTAAGAGATACCAGGGTACGCTAGACTTATGAAAAATTTGATCTCAAAAAAGACACTTGTTGATGGTGACACCATTGAAATGACTCATGGGTGTAGCGCTATTATGACTAGTGCGATAGAGAAAATAAAAGAGGATCCCAGTTCCTTTACAATTCCATGCATCATAAGGACACTTAAGTTTAAAAATAAATTATATGACCTTGGTGCAAGCATAAATATCATGCCCTATACATAATATCGGAGACTTGGTTTAGAAACTCCTGCACTAATAATAATGAGGATTTTATGATGGACTGGTCTATCAAGAGACCGATTGGAGTTTTGTTTTATAGTTTGGTGAAGGTGTACCTCTTTATTCTTTCGGTGGACTCCATTTCAATTGATTATGCAATCTACCAAGAGATAAAGTTTACCATTGTCCGACCACTCCTTCCAACCAGAAAAGATATCATTTATTTGGATCTAGGTGAAATAAAATTCCTATTTCATAATGATGAAGTGTCCTTTTGGGTGTGCAAAATAAAAAAACAACTCATGGATCATCAAGTAGTGTTAGTTACTGATGTTGTGGATGAAGAGGTGAATGATGGGTCCCTGAATTATTCGACTTGAAAATTGAAAGACGTTGTGTCACGATGATAAATAAGGTACTATGTTGGAGGCAACCCACCAATGCCAAGAAAGAGGCTCATATCCTTTATTATTTATTAGTAGAGTAGGTTTTATTTTGTTTGTGATTGATCCATCACATTATGGTGATAGAAGGTGTTTTGAATGTGTTTGAATAGGGAAAAGTGTGAAATATTTGGGTAGTAAACTGGATAGGGGAAAATAATGGACAAAATATTTCTTCAATTACCACAAATGTGGAACTTGTTCTATCGTGATTGCAGTAATCGCGTGGCAGTAATTACGGAAATTGGACTGTGATTGCGGTCATTACTGGTTGATAAACTAGTTGAATACCCCATATCCCCTACACTCTCTTTTTAGTTTTCTCTAAAATTACAATTATGTTTTATTATGTTTTGAGCATAAAAGTTTTGCTTTGCATCCCTTTTGCATCCTCAATTTGGTATGTAGTTTGAAATCCTTTTTTGTGTGTATTTGTAGGCCGTAGAACTAATGTTTTAGGAATGGCATAAAATGGTGCTTAAATTGATAAATCTTTGATTAAATATGTGTATTGGTGTGGATAGCTATTTTAGTTGGTGTGTACACTAATGGAGAAGTCTTGAGTGCCCAAATTTTGTTAAAAATTTCTACAAGTAGTATGTGCACAATATGTGCTTGATTAAATGCCCAAATAAATGCAGTGCTAAATGTTTCCATGTTCCATGGAAATAATCAAGCACCTAGAGGATAGGTTTCATATGCATAAGGTTATTTCTTGATATGAAATACAATTTTTCAATAATATTGGGTGATTTGAGTTTTTGAAAATTTGTTCGGTCATGCCTCAGATACCGCGATTGCAGCTTAGTTACTGGCAATCACCCTATCTGAAGATAATTATCAGCCTGGACAGAAAGTCCTGCACATCCAATTCTTTCCCCAAACCCACCAAGAAACTATCCCATGAGATTAATTGGACTAGCATAATCTTTGCATGAAAATGTTAATTATGAGTATTGTTGTGTCGTTATTAGGTTTTCCAGGTTTATAGGAGATTATGACCAAACCCATTTCAAGGCCCTGATTACAAAAACCTATACTACGATGATCTCCAAAACACAAAGATAATCTGTAGAGGGGCATATGTTTGTAAAAGGTACTGGAAAATCTTTTGGCATTCCATGACCGACTAATAGCCACTAGGTGGAGGTGTTTTTCCCTGAATACTTGTTAGGAAACTATCAATGGGTAAGGGAATTCTACGCTAACTTAGTGTGGTATCTCTCTTTGACCCAGTCATCAGGACATGAGGAAAGGAAGTAAACTTTGCAGCTGAATAGATAAATGACCTATATAGGTTCCTGAATCTAGATATGGCTCAATTCAAGTCATAAGGGTGTGAACCAGAGAGTTGTATGGTAGAGATGTTGTGTCCACGAAAAAAGGTTCATTGGGCGGACACCAAGAGGGGTATATCTATGAAAGATTTAATAGATAAGGCCTGGATTTGGTGGCACTTCATTTGTAGCCAGGTTTCTCCATGCATACGCATGATTGTTGTTAAAAATATGAGATTCCAGATGGTTACTAGTATACTGGACAATATTTCATTAAATATTTGTCAGCTTGTGATGTTAGATATGAGGAATTTCAAGATCCACAATGATATACCCCTCTTAATCCCTTCTTTGATTACAGAGTTATGCAAGAGAGCTGGGGTTGACGAGTGTCCTGATAAAACTTGGGTGCAAAAAAACACGCTGATTTATCCTCTCAATATTTGAGGTGAGAGAGCATCGGGAAAGATCAAGAAAAGAAAGATCAACTAGGAAAGTCGGCATGTGATGGCACAGACTCATGCAGGCCATCCATAATAGGACTGATTGATAAGATCTATAATGAGACGAGGACTATTGGGGAGCTAGTGTCCAAGTTAACTCAAGGGCTGGGAGAGACTTCCACCACCCGACATTTCTATGTGGCTCCATTTGATTATGAGAGGTACCTAGAATATCAGAGGATGCAGGCAATCAGTATTGCTAGGCTTGAGAAAACCTATTAATCTTTGGCAGAGTTTCATAAGGAGCTCAGGTATTCACATAAGAAGATAAAAAAGAAGAAAAATAAAAGAGACAAGTTCTTCACCAAGATGTGGAAGGGGGTGAAGGTCCTTCGGGAGGTCTCGAAACCTAGAGACAGACTTTTTTCTTCTAGAGTTGACAGTGATAACAAGACACCAACTTATTAGTTAGGTTTTGATGATCCAAGATATGATGCTGAGTCTGAGAGAGACAATAACTCTTGATACAGTTATAGGAAGCACCCTTTTACTCTCTTTATGCTTTATTGATTATGCAGTGAGGTAATTGCATGATTTTTAATTGGGGGTGCCTCTCTCTGTATTCATTAATTTGGTCTATATTAATGAGATATTCTTGAATGTTTTGATGTTGATTTGGATAATTCTTATTTTTATTTCTTGATTGTAATATTCGGGCACTATGATGGTGCCCACATTTCATAGAATAGTTACTTGTTTCAGTTTTTGGTTTTTCTTTATATTTCTCTTGATTATGATTATATCATACGAGCCTTTCCCTGAGATAGACAGACTGATGACATTCTTAGGGAAAAATAATTTTGATTGGGTTTTGAGCCATGAATATAGGGGAAGTCTGAGTACCCATAGAAATAAAGCTATAAATGCAAGGGAAATCTAAGTACCTGAGGTATTTTGGATTTTTAATCACCTTTATACCTATGGTGAAGTCTTAGTATCCATATGGTCTGCCCTCAAGAAATCCAAAATATGAGACAATGACTTGGTTTGGTGTTATAAATAGCAAATTGCAAGTGGTGCTAATGCAAAGTAATCACCCCCCACCATCCAAATACTTTTTGAAAACCAAAGGCATGGATATGAACAATTTTGTAACAATACTTTACCTCTTTTTTTGAATCCAAAGTCTTTAGCTTGTATAAATTGGAAAATACTTCCATTTGGCTCTAGTAGTAAATCCAATTTAGCCTTTTTGAAAAGTTTTCATGCCAGGTGCGAAGAGCATAATTGTATAACTCTCAGGCATACTTATACTATCTAGAATTTTCCCCGTTAGTTTCTCCAGGATAATTATGATTATGTTTTGTTGGTGAAATGATCTTAGGCCTCCTTGGTTAATATTAAAAGTAGAAAAGAAGTGCAGCAGGAAGACCTAGAGCAGAAACAAGACTTAGTTACCACGATCGCGGCCAGTAGAGACAGGTCAACATACCTCGATCGCGAGTTATGACATTGGTCGCGACAGCCGCGGTCAGAACAAGTGTGAGCGATTGCAACGAAGCGGGATTATGCCTAGGAGGAAATTTGTAAATGAACACAACTGATTCCCAAATTCCCTTATGAAGCTCAACCCTATCTCTTTGGAAGGGGATCTGACTTTTGTTGAAGTTTGCCACCATTATTCTAGTTTCTAATTTTGAGAAAGATAACTACTGTATTAGTTTGTGGGTGAAGAGTACATTAAAGTAGATTTAAAGTGGAGGATTGGAAATTTTCATTGAATATTTATTGAATCCTGAAGCTTAGAATTTTTATTCTCTTTATCTTTAAATAAATCAAATTAATGGAGATTTTTGGGTATATCTTGCTTATTAATCTTATGTGTATATAGTTCTTTGTAACACCTTGCATTTTAAACCTAGAAATCTACCTGTCTTTTCTACGTGTGCAAACTCTAATCCCTTGATTTATATTTAAATTCTTATTTCATGATCTTTATCATCGTGTTTGAAGTGCTTTCGAGGTAAAAAATGTTCATAGGAATCAATTAGAGCGAAGTTGAGCTAAGATCCTTTGATTAGGCTAAATCATTGTATTTTATTCTACAAGGTTTTACTTTGAATGTGTATACATTTCAATACACATAAACTTTTGCATCTCAAGACCCACCAAATTGTAGATAGTTGAGTTAGATTTCCATCTATACCAATTTCATCTTAATCTGATACCTGAGTAAAAAGTTATCACATTTTTTGTGAGAGGTAGTAAGCCGACGCGATTGGGATACGACACGCCGGTCTCTCGATATGATAAGTGACATGACTAGCCAACACGATACAAAGCTATTTCATACACTGCTTTAGTTCATAAAGGGTCTAGGGTCACTTTGGTCAATTCACCTCACCCAAAACCATCCATAACACATAATTTCAGCCCCCAAAATCATTAGACAGATTATTAATCATCTTTTTCTCTCAAAGTAAACACTATCCCCCCCCCCCAAGAATACCAAGAAATTCATCAAATTTTCTTCAAGAACAGCAAGAACCCAAGCTTCCCAATTCAAGGACTTCAAGAAGAAGCTTAAAGAACACCATTAGAGATTCAAAGTTCAAGATTTTACATCCAATTAATCAAATAAGGTTTATGGGGTTATGATCAAGGATAATCTTTTCATCCTTGTTCCCAAAACAAGCTTTTAAAGTTAAATTTACATGAATTTACATGAATTACAATTTAGGGTCCATACCTCATTATAATTTTTGAAGTATATGATGTTACAAGTGATTTAAGTGTTGAATTGCATAACTACTTTCACAAATTCATGCACGTGATTTGATTTCATATATTGATAATTGAACTTCATTATCTTAATTAAAATCGTTAATGTATTTCAAGATTATTGTTATTGAGCAGGAAGTTGTTGTGATTTGACAAGAGTTTCAAGAATGGGTTTAAAGCCCAAAGTTTCAATCTTGACATTTCAAAAAAGATGATGTTTAAGCATTTTTTGATATGTATGTATTCATATTTTAAGCAAGATTTGAATCCTCAGCTAAGATACGAAATCAACATAGATTAGTTTTGATTACAGTTTAAAACAAATTGATGTATAACTGGTTTTCATTCTAAACCCTTATGTTAGTTTTAAAGTGGATTTTCTTCATAATGTGCATAAAAATTTAAAGGGAGTAGTATTTAGCACCGATGTAGGTATGATTCCAAGGTCTCATACCCCAAAACTATGAACTAACATGGATATTGATTCAGATTATTCCCATTTATATGGATGAAAATACAGATTGTGATCACTCAGCTCAGGTTATACTCCTTGGCAAGAGTATGACACATCTCCCTAACATGAGGTTTTCCCCTTGGGGTATCTAGACGTTGGAATCCATGATAGATCATATGATTTATGTCTGTTAGAATAACCTCCCTAACAGAAAAAACTAATATAAAAGTTTTTAGAAGAAAATCGCTAAACCCTAAGTCATAAAATAGAATAACAGTACAACTTTTAGAAACTAAGTGTAAAGACTCACAGTTTTTTTCAGATATTATTTTACATAAGACATTAGCTATGAGATTTTAGCTTTCAATTTACAAATATAAAGGTGAGTCCTTTTTACACTTATCCTGTACGATTTGAAAACAAACTTAACTTCAATTATATTTATTCAACTAGTCGAAAGAGTAAAGGTATAGTTTTTAGAACTAAGTATTATGGCTCACAAGATTTATACAGTATGCTTTATTATTCATGATTTATGACTTTTAGCTTTCAGTTATTCAATCCAATGTGAGTCATTTACACTTAGCATGCATTCTTTACAAGTTATATGGACATTGATATATTAGTTTTACTCATGCATTCACCCCCATATACTCGGTACATTCTAGATGTACTGATCCACAATTATGTTTATGTGCTACATTGCTTAATAATATAGGTACAAGTTGTATCGCACACATCATAATCAGACAGTTTAAAGCTTCTAGGCAGCAGTTGATGAGTCCTTTTAATTCAAGGGCTTGGGTCAGTCATAGTTTGAGTAGCATTTATATTCTTTATTAAGTCATATTGTTTAGGGATAATTAGGAGTCATGTCTTGACTACCTAGAGTTAATACTAATAGAGGCTTCATAAACTATCAGTAGAAGTTAATGTATTTGATTCTAGTTTTGTCTTTTATAATTAGAGTTATAATCATTTTAATATAGTTTGTTTTGATCATATTCAGAAAAGATGTATCTTCCGCTTATGTGTTTTTAGACTTATGTATTTTATTCATTTGCTCACAAGTTTTTCCTGTACAAGGGTTAACTTGGCATCACTTGTGGTCCTAAGCACCGTGTGAAGACTAGGGGTTAGTCTCGGGTCGTGTAATACCCCACCCTTCTCCTAGTTAAAATTCATCTCTAGAAAATCAATGATCTTGCTTTAAAGATGAATCTATTTTATCCAGGTGAAATTTTTAAGATTTTGACTTTTTGACACGTTAGAAATTGAATAAGATTTCCACCGATATTAAATTCACCCAAATCCGACACTCGAGCGAAGAGTTAGAGCCATTTTAGTGAGACAGTGTACCACTTGGTACTTTAGCGCGTCGTGGAGCGAGCCAAATTGGCAATCATCAAAATCCAGTGAGCCTCCTCCATTATGGCGCATGGCTCCAAGGATTAATTTTAGAGTTATCAATTTCCAATGTACCAATGCTATTCCACCGCATCGCCGTGCCTATCCAGTTTGCAACCAAGGTGGCAACGCAATTTCCACCGCGTCACGCCGTCAAGCGGTTTCCCAATTGTCCAATTTCTAGTAAGCTGATGCAATTATGGAATATCGCTCTAGCATGTAAAATTGGAATTTTTTTTCTGATTTCGTTTTTAAATTTCAAGGACCAATTGGTAAATTCCTAAAGCCCCAAACCAATCTATATAAGAGATTTATAACCTAAATAATGAAAATACTTCATTATTCATCATCTTTCCACAAATTAAAATATTTTCTCACAAAGGGGCAAGAACCCTATCCAAGAAATCAAGAACAATACTAAGGATTTTCTTTAAGAACCTTCAAGAAAGAGTCTTCTAAGGTATGTTAGATGTTGATTCTTGGGTTCCTTCTACCAAAGAAACTCAAGAATCATTTTCAATAGTTTGAGGTTTACATATTTATGATATTTCATGATTTATGTGTATTAGATTTCTTGATTTTGTATTGTTGGGTTTTAATTCATGATTTAGACTACCAATTTCAAGAGTTGATTTTAGTATGTGATGAATTGTATGATGTTCATGATAAACCCTCTTCAAGTTGCATGATATTGATGTATTCATGATAATTAAGTATAGAATCTATGGTATAACCAAAGCATGCTCCCCATATGTTTGATAGAATGCTTAACTAAAGATAATAGTGCCTATTAGTATGTTAAGCATGAAATCGCCAATTTTGTAATAACTAGTGCATGCCAAGCGTTTGTTGAAATGCCTTAGTGAATGTATTATGATAAGTTGCATGCATTCTTATCCATGTGTATTCCTTATTAAACAACTATGAGGTATTAGTATACATTTCTAGACATTTAAATGTTTATGACATTCAAGTGATTGACGAGATATCGTTTTGATTGTATTGTGAATGAAAGTCCATTGTAATGATACTCAAGTACGGTCCTATCTTATTTATTTATGTTATCGAGTCCTGGGGGTATTTATACCCAAAAATTTAGTTGCGTGTCTAGAGATGAGTCAATCTTAAGATAATTTCAGTCGTGCTATGATCAGTAGAATTCAGCCAGTACAGAACTTAAGAAAATTTAGTAATCTAAGTACTAGTTCAATTCAGTCTCAATAGCAGTCTAATCCAACTCAGTATTCAGTTCAGACTTTAGTGAAGCTCAGTAAGCTAACAAGAATTCAGTAGCATTCCATCAGATAACGGAACCAAGTAAATTCAGTCAGCTCAGTCAAGTAAGATAATCAGTAATATATTCAGCTCAGTCTAGTATAGTCCAAGAATCAGTTTAGTGTCTTTCAGTTGGGAGTAGGAACTAGCACCGAGCGAGTGCTGGGATGACAGCTTCCCTGTTAAAGAGGCAGAGTTGTTAGTAATAGTCTCTAAACTCCAGAACTGCATGGCCAGCACAGGACCAGGAATCATCCGTTAGATTAAGGCTTGACTATCATATTGCCTTAGGCTTGACTTCCTGTTCAGGGTCACCTGTTAGAGAGGCTTGACCATAGCAGAAGTCTTTACCCATGGCACGGTATTGACACCCTTCCAGCTGGGGTTACATGTTGGACCCCACTAGATCAAAATTGGGGCATGTTGGGTAAGTGAGAACACCCACAGTTGCAGTTTTAGTATCAGTCTTCAGAGTAGAACTTAGAAATCAGGATAGTCAGATACAGTCACCTATTTCAATAAGGAACTTAGATAGTTTCATATATTTATGGACCACCTGCTATATAGGACTGGTCTCACATAAAGTTAATCAATATCAGTACTAATAGAGCCAGAGATCTCCCATTATATTGGCCTGATCTTAAACTCAGTCTATCATTTCTATTATTAAAAACTTCAGAGATCTTCCGCTTGATAGGTCTGATCTAAGATACAATCATTCTTTATCATTATTATTAGATTCAGATATCATTCGTTATAAAGGTTTGATCACAGATTTAGTCAGTCGATAGTAGAAAACACAGAACTCAGTTATTGATATGAGCAGATTCTGTTAATCAGCTTCAGTAGCATAATTTTAGAGATTAACCACTAGAGAGGACTGATCTCAACTTCAGTACTGGGTTATAAATATCAAAATATTTAGTTATTCAGTATCTTAGTATTAGTAGTAAGTTTTGATGTCAGTAAAGCAGTATCCGAGTATCAGTATTCAGAGTCTCATTTTATACCTTCCAAGTGAGAATAGTATGTGAAGTTTGGTTGTCAATCATGCCTAGCAGTAGTCACTGAGATTGAGCAGTGGATGTTCATTAAGGTGTATGTAATGGTTTCTTGGTTAGTGATTCTAGTTATATGGAGATGAACTGATAGGCTTGAAACAATGAATGCAAGAATTTATGTTTATTGGTTTGAGATTAAGTATGATGTGGAGGTGTACCCAAGGTTATATGGGGTTGCATTATTTTCTACGTTTATTAAGTGTTGTGAGTAGTTAGTAGTACCCTTGAGTTTCTATGTGGAATGAGGCTAGTTATAGAGTATATGGTGTTCTAAATAGCTAAGTTAAGGATTTATGGATAGATGATGTTGAGCCTTTTTGGTATGATTTTTTCTCTCTCATGGTTTAGGCAAAAATATAAGTTTAGAGATGTGATATTAATAGGTTATGATGGAAGTAATATGATTCATTAAAGGTTTGGGATATCCATGTTAAGTGTTAGAATATCAATTTAAATCCTTGAAGATTGAGCTAATAGAAATAAGAGTTGAATCTCTAGATGGTATGAACTCAGGGTATGGTAATACTCATAAAGATTCAAAGTTAGTAAGTGTTAAAGTTATTGATGATGACTATTAGGGAAATAGAAAGATAGAGTTGTTTCTTAAAAGAAAGTATTAACCATGGGTTTTACACTTTCATGTGTAGTCTTTCAGGGTAAGTTTAGTATTTATATGTATTGTTATATCGGGCTCTAGAGTAAACCGGTTGAAGTTCAGTTAGAGTTTATTAAGTGGTTCACTGATCTAGAATGATGTCTTAAAGCTAAGGGGCGGATGATAGAACAAATAACAAAGTCAAGCTCTCACATTTTAGTAGGGAGAAAGGTGAGCAACCCATTCTTATCTCAGTGCAAATTTTCAGTTATAACGGTATCTACTCATGCCTTAAAAGTCATCTCCATGATCATAGTTCATGTTCACGCACATAATAGAGAATCATATACTCTCCCAGTTTCTAGTATAGGGAATTTGAGTTCACTCAGCAGTACAAACCATGTTCTATAAAGTTATGAAATCCAAACTCATATCAAGCATCTCATGACTCATGTACCCATGCTTTACAGTATGTTAAATTCCAAGTACTCATGCTACACTTTTTATAACCAGATAAATTAAGAGTTTAGTTATGTATATCCTCTATTTTGATTACTGTAATAAATCTATGTCGAGGATACTCTATTCGTCAAGCCTCAGTAAAGTGTCCAGTTAGGCTTAGTATCTATTTATGCTCCAGGTTCTCATGTTTGAATAGTTAAGTAATCTTTTCTTTTTTCAAAATGGTGATGATGAACAGTTGTTTAGGTGGGAGAGTAAATGTTTCTTGTAGACAAAAAATCATTGTATGCTTGTTTTAGCTAAGGATATATGTGTGAATGAAGATTGAGGCTAATTCTTTGATACTTGTCATGGTTAGTTGAAATTTTTGTGTGTATGTTTTTTAGTAGTGCATGAAAGTTGTTACAGATAGAGGTTTGGAGGATGTGAGAAAGCTGTTATTCAAGTTGTTTTCTTAGACGTTCATATGTGGTTATAATAATAGGCTTGAATATCATGTTGGTGTATAAGGGGATGAATGGATTGCACATTAGTTTCCGACCTTCCCAACCTCGGAATGTAAATTTTTAGGTTGATTCATGGTCGGGGTTGATGATAGCACATCTCAGGTAAGTTTTGAATTTTTGGCCGATGTTTGAGACCTGTTTGAATGGTCAAAATAGTGAGGCAATGTGATATGGCCATGATGCATAGCATAATGCATTTGTAGGGAGCAATGTGATGCATCGCATATCGCATTGGTAAAGCAACGCAGCATATCACTTATCTCATTAATAGTCTAGTTCAGTTATGGTGTTATATATAGTACCCCGTGATTTTGAGTTAGGCTTTAACGTTGTGAGTGTATGTAGTTCAACTTAGATTTTGGGCTAGAGTAGTTCTATGTACCCATGTGATAATTATAAGTTCAATCAAATGAGAATAGTACTTAAGGGGAAAAGTATAGTTAAGGGAGTATTTTAGAAGTGTTTCTGAGTTTGAAATTTAGTAGTTGTATTGCCTAAGGCCTAGAAATTCTATCTTAGCTTATGTGTCATAGGCCTATATTCAAGGTCATAACATTGTATCCATGTTGTGGTTCCTTATTCAAATATCTTGTGCAGATCATGCCTAAGATTCTTTGTTCCCTAATGTTACTACAACTTCTTTAGGAAGGGTGTTTAGGAGATACTCTAGTTAAGCTTAAGTTTCTAGTATAATTCAGTATGTATAGCCAACAATTCAGTTTAGTAGTCAGATTGACAAGTCCCTATGGTTTTCCATCTTTCCACCCAGTCCTACTATCCAAAGTCTCATACGTATGACCATTCTAAGAGATAATCTATTCGCATCCATGTAAATTGCGAATTTAGTTTACTCAAAGCATCATGTTTCAGATTCAGCTAGTTGGTCATGAATAAGTTCATAAGTGTTCAGTGCATAATCTCAGTTTTCCAAGTATTCCAACTAAGACAGTGTAATACCCCTTATACGATATTAGTATTATTGTCTAATGATTCATTATTTCATAAGTTATCACTTTGCAGTTCTATATGTATGATTGCATCATGAAAAATTCAAGCAAGTTCTAAACTCTCAGCATGAATCAGCTTCTTATAATAAGTAAAGTCAAGTTAGCTCACAAATCAGTTTCATAATGAAAGTTTTAATATTTCAGCTTAGTTATATCCTTTGTTAGAAGACACATCATGTATATGTTATTCCATACTTCTAATGCTTTAAAAAAATGTTCCTATCCATCATTCAAGGATGAATGATTCGAAGGGGAAGATAATGTAACACCCCACATTTTCAAGCTAGAAATCAAACTGTCATTCTTATATGTGTAAACTCTAATACCATGATTTATATTTAAATTCATTTGTCATGATCTTAATCCTCAAGTTTGAAGTGCTTTCGAGGTGAAAAATTTTCATAGGAATCACTTAGAGCGAAGTTCAGCTAAGAGCCTTTGAGTCGGCTAAATCTTTGTATTCGATTCTATAAGGGAAAACTTTGAACATGTATAACTTTCTATACATGTAGAATTTTGTAACTCAAGATCCACCAAATTGTATATAATTGAGTTATCTTTCCAACGATACCAATTTGTCCTAAATTTGATACCTGGGTAAAATGTTATGGCATTTTTTGTTAGAGGTAGTAAGCCAACACGATTGGGACATGACGCCCCAATCTCTCGACGCAATAAGAAACACTATGAGTTGATGTCTCCAACCCAATATACAACACGATACAGAGCTATTTCACACGCTGCTTCAGTTTCTAAAGGGTCTAGGGTCACTATGGTCAATGCCACTCACCCAAAACCGTCCATAACACATAATTTCAACCCCCAAAATCATTAGATACTTTGTTATTCATCTTTTTATCTCCAAGAAAACCCTATCCCCCTAAAAAATACCTAGAACTTCATAAAGTTTTCTTCAACAAAAGAAAGAATCCAAACTTCCTAATTTAAGGACTTCAAGAAGAAGCTTCAAGAACACCATTACATATTCAAAGTTCAAGATTTTACATTTAATTAATCAAATAAGGTATGTGGGGTTATGAACAAAGATATTCCTTTCATCCTTGTGCCCAAAACTAGTTTTTAAAGTTAAATTTACATGAATTTACATGAATTTCAATTTAGGGTTCATACCCAATTATCATTGTTGAAGTATATGATGTTACATGTTATTTAAGTGTTGAATTGCATAACTAGTTTCAGAAATTCATGCGTGTGATTTGATTTCATATATTAAGAATTGAATTTCATTTTCTTTATTAGAATTGTTAAAGTATTTCAAGATTATTGTTATTGAGCAGGAAGTTGTTGTTATTTGACATGAGTTTCAAGAATGGGTTTGAAGCCCCAAGTTTAAATCATGATTTTTCAAGAAAGATAATGTTTAAGCATTCTTTGATGAGTATGTATTCATATTTTAAGCCATATTTGATCTTTTGATCATAAGCTAAGATACGGAATCCACACAGATTAGTTTTGATTATAGTTTAAAATAGATTGATGCATAACTGGTTTTCATTGTAAACCCTTTTGCCCGTTTTAAAGTGAATTTCCTTCCGAATGAGCATAAAGATTTAAAAGGAGTAGTATTTAGCACCGAGTTGGGTATGATTCCAAGGTCTAACATCCCAGAACTATGAGCGAATATAGGTATAGATTCATATTATTCCCATTATATGAATGCAAATACAAATTGTGATCACTTAGCTCAGGTTATACACCTTGTAAATAGTATGATACCTCTCCCCAATGTGAGGTTTTCACCTTAGGGGAACTAGACGTTGGACTCTATAATAGCTCACATGATTTATGTCGGTTAGAAGAAGCTCCCTAAAAGAAAAGAATAATAGAAAAGTTTTTAGAAGAAATTCCCTAAACCTTAAGTCCTAAAACAAAATAATAGAACAACTTTTAGAAACTAAGCATAAAGGCTCCCAATTTTATTCATATATTATTTTACATAAGACATTAGCTATGAAATTTCAGCTTTCAGTTTACAGATATAAAGGTGAGTCTTTTTTACACTTAGCCTGCATAATTTGAAAACAGACTTAACGTTAGTTATATTTATTCAACTAGTAGAAAGAAAAAATGTACAGCTTTACTAACTAAGTTATATGATTCACAAGATTTATACACTATGATTTATTATTCATGATTTATGATTTTCAGCTTTCAGCTATTCAAGCCAATTTGAGTCATTTAAAATTAGCATGCATTTTTTATAAGTTATATGAACATTGAGATATTATTTTTACTCATGCATTCACCTCCAGATACTCAGTACATTCCAGAAGTACTGATCCATATATACGACTATGTGCTACATTATTTAATAATGTAGGTATAAGTTGTAGTGTGCATATCATAATCAAATAGTTTACAACTTCCAGCCAGCAGGTGATAAGTCTTTTTGATTCAAGGTCTTGATTCGGTCATAGTTTGAGCAGCATTTTGTATTCCTTATTCAGTCGTATTGATTAAGGATAGTTAGGGGTGATGTCTCGACTACCTATAGTCAATACTAGAAGAGGCTTCATTGACTGTCAGTAGAAGTTAATGTATTTGATTCCAGTTTTGTCTAGTATAATCAAATTTGTAATCATTTTAAGATAGTTTGTTTTGATCATATTTAGAAAATATGTATATTCCTATTAATTCTTTCAAACTTATGTATTTTATTTAGTTGCTCATAAGTTATGCCTGTACTAGGGTTAGCTTGGGATGACTTGTGGTCCTAAGCACCATGTGAATACTAGGGGGTAGTCTTGTGTCGTTACATTCTTCCTTTGGTTATTATGTTTGAATAAGGAGCAATTATGTATGGGTTATAATTTATTTGTGCATTTGCTAGTTTGTTGATGGTGGGTTCTACTATTGCTTAATTAAATTGGTTAGGATTTCTGGATGGAAGCCCAAAATACCCACATGGGTTTGTAGGTAAAAATTCCAAATTCTTGAACTCTCAGACCATCCTTGAAAGAGAGGTTTGAATAAACTTTTGAAACCCACCTCATCATTGAAAGAGGGATATGGGAACCTAGGAAATAGTAGACTGTTAATGGGTGTCGTTATCTAATTTTCATTATCCTAGACATAAGGGTAATTATGAGGTTGACTATAATTTGGGGATCATCCTAGAAATAGAGTTGCCGAATTGAGGTGTTGAGTGGCTTTAATTGACACACTTGTTAGGACTCGAAAGGGTCAGTGAGTGAAATCTTTGAAGCTTTGAAATCCAATAGTTACTTGGATCTTTGGTTAAAGTGTAACAAGTACTTTTATTTTAAGCTTACCCATTCACCATTCACATTGTTCCTCATGGATTCAACACCCACTCAAAGTTTGGTATGTATTGACAACGACTGCCTTGCACTTTAAATTGAAGTGTAAGTTGAGCGTTATCAACCCCAAATCCCTTGAAAGGAAAAAACACTTTCTTATTTGGCATTCATTACTTTGAGAATTGAATAACGAGACTTTGGAAATGCCACTAATTGGGGAAACTATTGTGTTTAAATTACCAATTTGAGTTTAGTGAAATTGCAGTTAAATTGAATAATCTTCTTACTTTTAATTTTCATGTGTGCATTGAATGACCCTTTTGATAAACTTCTTCTCCCTAATATCATGAGTAGCTAAACCATTTATCTTAGGATTATGTTGAAATAGGATGCAAATATGTGTGGGTTGTGATTTATTAGTGTAGATTCTAGGTCATTGATTGTGAGTTTCAATAATTCTTTCTTGATTTTGTTTGGATTTTTGGGTGAAAACCCCAAATTTCAAAAATGGATTTGTGGGTGAAAACCCCAAATTCTCAAACTCTCACATCGTCATGGAAAGACGGATGAGAGTATACCTTTGGATCCTATATCATCCTTGAAAGAGAAATATGGGTGATAAGGCACTGGTGAACAATAGTTAGATTTAGAATATGCTCTTTTCATCATCTTAGAGATAAGGGTGAGTTAATAATTAGTTAAATTTTTGGCATCTTCTTAGATATTAGGATGCCTAATTAAGGTAATAGGTTATTTTTATTGCCACACCCATGAGTTATCCGAAAGGATCCATGGGTAATAATCTTAAGGTTTGGTTGAAAAACTACCCTGAAGAACTCCTAACTTCGTCTACCCATGTAGTTGATGACTTGAATATGAACTCAATTATCATGAACCAATGTTTTATTTTCCCCTAGGAAGACATAATCCCAAGACTTGTCTCATATTGAAATCTTAACCACAATAATCGCTTTGAGTTGGTAGTTTGATTTGATTTTGATAAAAGAACTTTCCAAATCACCCCCCCCCCCCCATATTTTAATTCATGTAATTCATCTTGTTTAGACTATAGGTATACACTCAGATGCTATCAACACCTATTGGGTTTAAAGACTAGACTCACTTCTCAACCTCAACGTGGGTCGAGCTTTACTGAAAACAATTGTCCTATATCAAAACTACGCTTTAGGTGAGAGGGATCATGCTACACACATAAAATAGACACTACTTGACACGGCTTTGTGCACACCCAATGACTCTATACCTGGGCCTTATACCAAATTTGTAACGACCAGCAATAGGGGCCTGGCCATGATGGGTATCTCAAGTCCATCGAGGATCGGAGACTACCCTCGTTGACTAGTAAATAGAACATAACACCTAGTATCTTCTAAAATCTGAACATTAACAAGATAGAGGATACTAAACTCAAGAAAACTAATAGTGTCAAACATAACAACCCAAACAAATGTACTGTCCACAAAGCCTCTAAAACAATACCAAAAACCAATGTTACTTGGGACATGCCCCCAACTCTGACAATGACAATGAACGTGATAATGTTAATGAAGATGTAAATTCTTCAAATCTGCCTATAAAAAGAAACTGATGACATGAATAAGTCTTCCACGAAATGGAAGCTTACCACTTCACCATAATACCTGACGAATTTAACCAATTCACCTAACACAAATCAGAAAGAGGAGAAGTATTTCTAGTGCATGCATCCTATGAGGATACAGCATGCGGAAACAGTTAGTGGGTTGAGCACTAGTATGTAGATCTGGAATAATGGACTAAATAATACAAACACAAACACAATTTAAATCCATGGGAACATCATCATGTAAATAAGTAAATAATATTATGGGATAGGGAACACGACTTATCATTTACTTTAAAATAATTAACCTGGCATGTTTAGCATAATCTTCATAACAAGGCACCAATTCTTGCTATCGCATGAGTTAGAGAATAATCATATAAACATATGCACTATGGGGACTCAAACCTCCCGACATAGACAAAGGTTGGCTTAAGCATGTAAGATACCATAAAGTTTCCTCGTAGTCTGAGCTTTAGAGCGTGTCAACTGAAGTGTAATTCCATCCCTAAAAGATTGAGAAATGACTTCCTAATTTAGTATCGTGTTAATAATATGGAATTTCCCCAATTTCTACTTTTTATCACATGGAAAATTTGATAAGCTTTCCATCGATATAAGATTCGCCCAAATCTGATACCCAGGTAAGAAGTTATGGCTAATTTAAGTTCTAGTCGTAAAACAACATCATTTTAGTTCTTGAAACATCGCGGAGAGGGTCTATTTGACAATTTTTAATTTCTAGTGGAACTCCGCGGTAGTGGCATGTCGCAGAGTACCCCAATTTCCCAATGGTCAATTTCCAGTGGCCTGGCACGATTATGACATATCACGCTGAAGTTCCAAGTCCCCACTAGTGGGACAACGCAATGTCTTTGCATCAGAGTGACTACTAGATTCCCATTAGTCAATTTCCAATAAGCCATCGTAATAGTGGCGCATCGCGGTGGCCAATAAAATCGGGTTTCCAATTTAATTTTTCCAGCTTTGTACAAAAGTTAAAAAGGGCACTTTGGACTTTTTCCAAGCCTCTTAAACCGTGCAAACACCAAATCAAGGTCATTTACAAGCAATCTATGAAGTTTTTATAAAGTTTTCTCTCAACAAAAAACCCTAAGCATTTAAAACCTCTTCCAAGAATCTCAAGAATCCACCATCGATTTTCTTAATTGAGTCAAGATTCAAGTTTCCCAATTCAAGGGCTTTAAGAACCCTCATTCAAGAGTACGAATAGAGTTCCAAAAGCGAGATTTCATCCAAAGCTTCTAATTCAAGGTATGTCGGGTTTTGAAAAAGGGTAATCCTTTCACCCTTGTGCCCAAAGGCATATTTAAACTACAATTTCTCTGTAATTTATAAGATTTTACATAAAATTGAATTGGAGTTTTTCACCCATTGTTATTTGTTGCAAGCGTTTGATGTTTTCCATGAATTGAGAGTCTAATGACATGATTTTTACATTTTTTCTTGAGAAATTGCAGCTGGGTCTATACCCCATCATTTTAATAGTTGAAATGTTTGAAACATTGAAGTATATGAGTATGTTGAGATTTTGAGATAAATTGCTGAAATTTTTAGATTTCTACATGAATTATGAATCTATATGCTATCGATTATGCTTTTGATGAGTTTTAACTTGAGATTGAATTATGGGTTACTAAGCCCTACTTGAGATTTGAGATTTTATGAACTATTGTGCTATAAGCACCCATGATTTGATTATTCTGAGAATATTGAGAAATATTTTGACCTAATGGTCATTGAGTTTTAAAATCCACTCTATTACATGAAATTTCAGATTTGATTATTGGGTTTGTGGTAAACCATGGGATTATTTCTAAAAGTGGATTTTTATGAGATGAGAACAGATAATCTAAAGGGAGTAGTACCGAGCGGGTAAGTTACTACGATTTCTTACCCCAAAACTACATGCCACCGTAGGTTGGGCCTGAGGCTGAGTTGATATAGGGCCCAAGGCTGAGTTTGTTTAGTGATCACTGGATCTACGTTACACTCCCTTGAAACAGTATGATGCCTCTCCCCAACGTGAGGTATATTCCTTAGGAGGACAAAATGTTGGACTCCATGTAACTTGCATGGTTTATGTCGGTTAAGAGAAACTCCCTTTACATTTAAACTTCGAGATCAGTTACCTCCCTAAACTGAAGTATTTTCCATTGAGATAAGATATTTTCCTTAAAACTAAAATACTTTCCCTTGATATGAGTATTTTTCCCTAAATCTTGAAATGAGATATTTTCCTAACATGAATAAAATGTCTTCAAGTATTTTCCAAAGTTATATGATTTTGAATTCCAAGTATTTGAGTTCAAAAGAGTTATTAGTTCTTGAGCATTGAAGAAGTTTTACTCTCCATGAGACATATGCATGAGTTGAAAGTATTGCTTAAAGTTTCCATTAGCCTTGAATAATGAGAATAAGAGAAGAGTACAAATTTCAAAGATGAAAGTATAATGACTCACGAGATTTTTACATGTTACATTTTACATGATTCATGAGCTTCACATTTTATACTTATTTAAGCCATGTGAATCATTACTTAAAACATGCATGATTTGTTTAAAGAATATTGATGTTGTTTTATGTAACTGCATGCACCCCAACATACTCAGTACATTCCCAAGTGTTGACCCACATATACGTCTATGTACTACATTGTCTTATAATGTAGGTTCAGGTTCTCAGTCTCAACCTCATCAGTGATTTCCGAGTACCTCTATCTATATTCCTTCAGTGGTGAGTCCTCATGGTTAAAGGACCTATATTTAGACATCTTCTTATTTTGAGAGACTATGTTATTATTTCCAGTCTATTGTGAGTCAGTTGGAGACCTATCCCAATGGCTCTCTATTTCATGGATTAGTAGAGTCTTTGTCAGACTAGTTATCAGATTATGGCTGTATTGAGGTTTTCGGTATTGCTTGGTCATTTGGACAGAGCATTTTCTCTGTATTTTCTTTCATATGATATGACTATGCTAGTGTTTGAATTATTTCATCTTGAAATAAGTGTTATTAGTTGAAACAAGCTCAAAGGGTTAGCTTAGGGTTACTTGTAGCCTTAAGCTCCGTGTGACATCCTAGGAGGTAATTTAGGGTCATTACAAACTTGGTATCAGAGCCAAGTTTTATAGAGTCCTAGGGAGTCTGACAAGCAGCGTTGAGTAGAGTCTTAATCATCGGTGTGTAGCGCAACATATCTATGAGCAAGAGGCTACCAAACATTTTAGGAAAAGTTGTTTCTTTTTTTCGTATTCTATCATGCCTATATTTACCTCTCCCCTTTAATAATTCATGCTCTTCTATTTCAAAAAATGTCTTTTAGAAGAGCGAATGGTCGTAGGAACGATGATGATTTTCCCTCACCTATTGATCCTTTCAATGAGACTGTCTCATGCCAATTTTCAGGTGGCCTTTCAGGCGTTAGCCTAAGAAGTCACCATAAATGTTCGGGCCAATAACCAAGCCACAGTTGCTAATTAGCAGGGAGGTGATGTATTCGTATCTAGGATCTGTGATTTCATGTGGATGAATTTCCAAGAGTTTTATGGGTCTAAGGCAGATGAGGACCCACAGTTGTACCTTGAGGAGTTGAGAATGATCACGTAGGTGATGTATGTTTCTGAGGAAGAAAGTGTTGTGTTGGCATCTTATAGGTTTAAGGACATAGCATATGACTGGGTTATATCGTAGAGGAAGGGTAGAGGTGAAGATGCTGCTCCTATGACTTAGCAGGTATTCCAAGATGCATTCTTGGACAAGTTCTTTCCGCTTGAGATGAGGAAAGCAAAGATTAAGGAGTTTATGAACTTGAGGCAGGGCTCCATGTCTATTAAGGAGTACTTCTTGAAGTTCAATTAGTTGGCCAAGTACGCTCCTAATTTGGTTTCTAAAACCCAGGCTAGTATGAGAAAGTTTGTGATCGGTGTTTCTCGGTTAGTACTAAAGAAATGTAGGAGTGAGATGTTTTATAGCGATATAGATCTGGCTTGGCTAATGACGTATGCCCAACAGATAGAGGCAGATAAGATTCGGGAGAGATATCGAGTGAGGGGTAACAAGAGGGCTAGATCAGAGCAGCATGAGTTTAGCCAGTGTACGTTCTATGGAAAGAACCGTCCTAAGTTTCAGAGGCGTCCGTCTATGCCAGCGCCTTCATCAGCTAGTGTTCCCGTGCCTAGAAGTAGGTAGGAGCAAAGGGACAGATATTTTATGTCTAGATTGCAAGACAATGTTGGTAAAAGGCCCCGCTATCTTCCCTATGCTAAGTGTGGTATGAGTCATCTCGGGGAGTGTTTTGTAGATATGAGAGGTTTTTTTAGTTGTGGCAAGCAGGGCCATAAACTTAGGATTGTCCTCATGCTAGACCGTGGAATAGAGATACCCTACCTCAAGCACAGGATAGTAGTGCGCCAACTCTTGTAGCCCGTCCCGCCCCTGCTCAGGGTTCTTCATCTAGTACTACTAGTTGTCAGCGCCAGAACAGATACTATGCCTTACCATCCCATCAGGAGCAGGAGGACTCTCCCGATGTTGTTACCGATATGCTCTGTGTCTTTTGCTTTGATGTCTATGTGTTGTTGGACCCTGGGTCAAGTCTTTCTTATGTGACGCTATATGTAGCTGTGAATTTCAAAATGAGTCCCGAAAAGATTTTTGAGCCCTTCCAAGTTTCTACACCCATAGAGGAGTCAGTTATTGCTAAACAAGTGTATAGAGATTGTCTTGTTACTATTCTTCATAGATTCATACTTGCTGATTTGATAGAGTTAGACATGGTGGATTTTGACCTTATTCTGGGTATGGATTAGCTTTATTCTTGTTACACGTCTGTAGACTGTCGTACTGGTGTGGTTAATTTTCAGTTCCTGATGAACTAGCCTTTGAGTGGTCTGGGAGTTTGGTATCTCCCAAGAGTTATTTTATCTCCTATCTCAAAGATAGAAAACTAGTATCCAAAGGTTGCATTTATCACCTAGTTAGATTCAAAGACACTAAGTCCGAGGCTCCAACAATTCAGTCAGCCGATATTGTTAATGAGTTTCCAGATATTTTTCTGGAAGATCTCCCAGGTTTACCTTCTGATAGAGAGATAGAATTCGGGATTGACCTTCTTCCTGATACTCGGCCTATTTCAATTCCACCATATCGTATGTCACCTGTAGAGCTTAAGAAGTTGAAAGAGCAACTCAAGGATCTTTTAGAAAAAGGCTTTATTTGGCCTAGTATTTCTCCTTGGGGCGTGCCTGTCTTATTTGAGCAAAAGAAAGACGGTTCTTTGCGTATGTGCATTGACTATCGTCATCTTAACAAAGTCACAATAAAAAATAAGTATCCTCTTCCGAGAATTGATGACCTGTTTGATTAGTTGCAAGGTGCAAGTTATTTCTCCAAATAGACCTTAGATCCGGCTATCATCAACTTAAAGTGAGGGAATGTGATATTCCAAAAATTGCCTTCCGAACCTGCTATGGTCACTTTGAGTTTCTAGTCATGTCCTTCAGGCTAACCAATGGCCCAACAACCTTCATGGACCTTATGAATCAAGTGTTCAAGCCATATCTTGATATGTTTGTCTTCATAGATGACATCCTTGTATACTCCCGTAATGAGAATGACCATGCGAATCACCTTAGAGCTGTCTTGCAAACTCTTAGAGATTACCAATTTTTTGCCAAATTCAGTAAGTGTAAATTTTGGCTAAGGTCTGCATCCTTTCTGGGTCATATTGTTTCAGCCGAAGGTATTAGAGTTGACCCCCAAAAGATAGAAGTTGTAAGAAATTATCCTAGCCCTATCTCTCTGTCTTGCATTAGAAGTTTCTTGGGTCTAGCAGGCTACTACCATGGTTTTATTGAGGGTTTATCTTCTATTGTGTCTCCTATGACTCAGTTGACCCAAAATAAAGTTAAGTTCCATTGGTTAGATTCCTGTGAGAAGAGTTTTTAGGAGTTGAAGACTCGACTTACTTCTGCCCCTGTGATGATTTTGCCTGATGGTACAAATAGTTTTGTGGTTTATTGTGATGCCTCTAGAATTGGTTTGGGTTGTGTGTTGATTTATAGAGGCAAGGTTGTAGCCTATGCCTCTAGACTGTTAAATTCGCACTAAGAAGAATTACCCAACCCATGATTTTTAGTTAGCTACTATGGTTTTTTCTTTGTAAATCTGGACACACTATCATTATGGTGTTCATGTTGATGTGTTTACTGATCATAAGAGCCTGCAGTATGTGTTTACTTAGAGGGAGTTGAATCATAGGTAGATGAAGTGGTTGGAGTTGTTGAAACACTATGATATGAGTGTGTTGTATCACCCGAGTAAGGCCAATGTAGTGGCGGATGCCCTTAGCAGATTGTCTATGGGTAGTGTTGATCATGTAGAGGAAGGTAAGAAAGAGCTAGCTTTTGATATGTATTGTCTGGCTAGATTAGGTGTTAGGTTGCTTGATTCAGCTAAGGGAAGTACTTTGGTGCAGAGTAGTTCCAAAACCTCTTTAGTTTCGGTAGTGAAGGAGAAGCAAGATAGAGATCCTAGTTTGGTCAGACTGAAGGAGATAGTTAAGGATCAAAAGGTAGAGGTTTTCTTGATATGTTTGTCATTGTCTTCATAGATGACATCCTTGTATACTCCCATAAAGAGAATGACCATGCGAATAACCTTAGAGTTGTCTTGAAAACTCTTAAAGATCACCATTTGCTTGCCAAATTTAGTAAGTATGAATTTTGGCTAAGGTCTATAGACTTTCTGGGTCATATTGTTTAAACCAAAGGTATTAGAGTTGACCCCCAAAAGACAAAAGTTGTAAGAAATTAGACTAGACCTATCTCTCCATCTGACATTAGAAGTTTCTTGGGTCTAGAGGTCTACTACGATTGTTTTGTTAAGGGTTTCTCTTCTATTGTGCCTCCCATGACTCGGTTGACCCAAAAGAAAGTTAAGTTCCAGTGGTCAGATTCCTGTTAAAAGAGTTTTCAAAAGTTGAAGACTCAACTTACTTCAGCCCCTGTGTTGACTTTGCTTGATGGTACAGATGGTTTTGTGGTGTATTGTGATGCCTCTAGAATTGTTTGGGTTGTGTTTTGATGCAAAGAGGTAAGGTTATATCCTATGCCTCTACACAGTTGAAGCCGCATGAGAAGAATTACCCAACCCATGATGTTGAGTTAGCTGTTGTGGTCTTTGCTTTGAAAATCTGTAGACACTATCTTTATGGTATTCATGTTGATGTGTTTACTGATCATAAGATCCTGCAGTATGTGTTTACTCAGAGGGAGTTGAATCTTAGGCAGAGGAGGTGGTTGTAGTTGTTGAAAGACTATGCTATGGGTGTGTTGTATCACCCAAGCAAGGCCAATGTAGTGGCAAATACCCTTAGCAGATTATGTATGGGTAGTGTTGCTCATGTAGAGGAAGGTAAGAAGGAGTTAGCTCATGATGTGCATTGTCTGGCTAGATTGGGTGTTAGGTTGCTTGAGGGAAGTACTTTGGTGCAGAATAGTTCAGAATCCTCTTTAGTTTTGGAAATGAAGGAGAAGCAAGATAGAGATCCTAGATTAGTCAGAATGAAGGAGGTAGTTAAGGACCAAAAGGTAGAGGTTTTCTCCCATGGGAGAGATGGCGTGTTGAGATTACAAAGTAGATTGTGCGTTCCATGTATTGATGATCTTGGGTAAAGTATTATGGCTGAAGCGATGTAACGCCCCGAGATCCCATCCTGAGATGTCACACGGTGCTTGTTACCCCGAAGGACCACAAGCTAACCCTTTATTGATATCTGTACCTATACACTGCATAATATCTGGAATAAATGCAGAAATTGGCCATAAGGTTCAACTCATCTATAAATACTCAAAATATAAAACTGAATATTATACAATAAGTCCGTCTGAAAAGCCTCGAATCTGACCGAACTGTGGAGTTGATGGGATAGGTCTCCAACTAACTCCGTCAACTAAAAGTAAATAAAATTTTGATTACAATAATAGAAAACTAAAACTCATCCTCAAAAGAAGAGGACTCACTGCTACTGCTTCTGACTGGGACGGATCTGCTGATGATACTCTGGGTCTTTTGCCTCTAAACCTATGGTGTCAAATGAGACACCATAGCACAAATGCGTCAGCACAAAATGTACCGAGTATGTAGATGGGGTAAGGCTAAATGCAAGGTCTCACGTATGCAAAATATGTATAACCTAAATGATCATGAGAAAATCGTACAAAAACCAGCACACATACAAGAATGCATAAATCATACTCATAATCATCACAACTCTAGAGACTTGACCTTGGATACCGCTTTACTGCAAGCTAAACTCACTACCATCACTGAAATACTGAACCACTGACTCATCTCCTACAGATAACTAAGGATCTGATCTTACCGCTTTTAACCGATAGAATTAGAGATTCAACTTTTCTAACAGATAACTTCAGAAGCTTTATCAATGATAAGAAAATAGGATTATATCCGAATCCGACAACAAGAATACTCAACAAATTCTGAGAAGGAGACCAAGACTCTCTGATGGGAGATCTTTAAATATGATAGTAAGTATCTTTATATAAGGACAAGCCTATCTGACGGAATGGTCCATGAATCAATAGAACTATTTGAGTTTCTTACTTAGATTGATGACTGTACCAAACGGTCTTGACTTCTAAAGATTGATACTGAAACTGCAACTGTGGGAAGTAGTCACTTAACCAACATGCCCCGACCTACCACAGGTGGGGTCTAACCTGTAACCCCAGCTGGAAGGGCGTCAATACCGTGCCACGGGTAAAGACTCACTCTCGGGTCAAGCCTCTCTGATGGGATGACCCTCGCAGGAAGTCGACCTGAGGCAATATAATAGTCAACCTATCTGATGGTGACAGCCTCTACTGATGGGGACTCCTGTATCCTACGCTGGGTATGCAGTTCTAGAGTTCAGGGATTGCTACTAATGACTCTGGGCTCTCTCTCTAATGGGAGAAATTGCCATCCCTTTCCTCGCTCGGTGCTAGTTTTTACTCCCAACTAAAAGACTCTCACTGAATCCTTAGAATGAACACAATAAAGCTGAATCTGTTTACATGATAATGTTTCTTAAATGATCTGGCTGAAATACACTGAGATCACTTGGTTCCGTATCTGACAGAAACAATATCGAATCACGGTATCTGACTGATGATATATATCTTGATTAGATTATTTGAATCATTTCTGAGATTAGAATTGAATCACTTGAGTTCCATTAGGACTGGGTTGAGTACAGGTCTGAGGTTAGAGTACTAGCGATATAGAGATTATAGAGATAATTAAGATTACTGAGCTTTATTAAGCTTCGCACTTGTCTGAGGATACAGAGTTCTATAGTTCACTGAGTTCTGAAAATCATGGCTTGGTTGGAATTATCGAGAAACTGACACGGGCTCTAGACAACAGTTCTATTTTTGGGTATAAATACCCCCAGGGCTTGATAACATAGAAGTAAAGCATCATCATTCATTCAAGCATCACAAGCATTCATGCATCATTACCATCAATCAAGCATATTCACAAAAAACTCAGAAATCATGCCATATATTCAATTTCACAATCATTAGAACATCACCTCAATCCTCCAAGGATTCACAAACATCTACTTATCATTACAACTACCAAGGGGTCACTCAAAGCATTTCAGAATCATAACATACATTCCCCCTCACAAACCGTGCGGCATCGCATCTATCATTTAGGAAATATAAACCTCTATTCAACATCATAATTACCAAAGGATCACTCACAATATTTAGGAGGGGGGGTCAACAATATATATTCATCATCACAAACTACCATAAGGAAGACATGCTATTAAATTATACCCCATTCACGAACTCTTGAATCAAGTACTTCATACCTATATCGGTCTCGGTATATATCTAGATATCACAAGATTTCAGGAAAACTTCACACTATCATGTCATTACTATCTTGCTAACCACATAGCATGTATCAAAACTTAAAATAAATCAAAGAGCACTCACTTGTGAGATTTACCGCTATTTCATCTCAACTTACTCACTACGGTCTTTTGACAACCACTAGACATGTCCGGTTCTACACCTACTCGGGGATTCCATATTATTATTATGGATCATACCTCTCACTAAGGAATTTTATCAAACACTAGGTGTGCATGGACTAGCCCACAACTTTGGGTTTCCCCTTTAACATACTATAATGCCCCTCTATGCTTCACCTCAGCCTTTCATCCAACCTATGGGGTTCATACTTCGCTTATTCAACCATCTATACACCATAATGTCATGAACACCTCACATAGACACCAACATCAAAAGTGCTCATCACAGCATCACATAAATTCCACATACTAGGGACAAAGACCATAAATCTTGTAAACAATCATGAATCCAAACCCAACAATACAAGTAACATCAACTTCAACTCATACAAATCATGGAATATCACAAACATAAAATCCTTAAGTTTAAAAAAGGAACATGAGCTTCTTGGATGAAAGGGACCCAAGAATCAACATCTACATACCTGGGAATTTCTTTTCTTGAAGGCTCTTGAAAGGAGTTCTTGATTTCTCTAGATCCTTCTTGATCTCTCTTGAATTTTATGAAAGGAGAAGAAAGTATTTTGATTTTAGAAACCCTAATTTTTGGGTGGAAGAGAGAGAAATGAATTTGAAAGCCCTTGGCCCAATATTTATAGAGCTGGGGGAGGATGTGGAAAAGAATAAAATGCCCCTTTAAAATTTGTCTATAAAATTCCGATCGGGGTTTGTGACGGTACGTCAAAGGGACTGACGGTCCACCAAGTCGTCCATCACTCAAGTGACAAAATTGGGATGTTCTTCCTCGGAGTGATAGCCAAAGTGACTTTCCTTCAGAAATCTGAGGGTCCACCAGATCGTCCATCACTCAGGGTCCAGAAATGAGACATTTTGCCTCGGTCTGACGGGCCCCTTGACGATCCGTTAACTTACTGACGGTCCACCACTTTGGAAGTCACATGATGACCAAAAAAGGAATCCACTTCCTTGGTTTGAAGGGACACTTGACGGTCAATGAAGGACTTGGCGGTCTGTCAGATCGACCGTCAAACCTGCGATTCCGACAACGCTCAGTAAAACAGCCATAACTTCTTCGTCCAATGCTGGATTTTGATGAAATTGGTATAGATGGAAATATTGTTAAATTATATACATGACTAAAAGTATAAATTATGGAAATTACACACGATTCAAAGTGTTTCATACTTGGGAAGATACTTCTGAAACTTTTAGACTCAGATTTTCTGCTTTGCTAGATACGCTCTGTGGCTCAGACTAGAAAAAAAAAATTGGGGTATTACAAGAGAATAGTGTGAGATATTCTATTCATCCCAACACTACTAAGATATACCATGACTTGCGGGAAATCTATTGGTGGAATGGCATGAAAAAGGATATAGCTACGTTTGTAGCAAAGTGTGCAACATGCCAACAGGTTAAGGTAGAGCACCAAAGACATAGTGGTGTGAGACAAGAGTTTTTTATACCCACTAGGAAGTGAGAGGTGGTGAATATGGACTTCATGACCGGGTTGCGTCGTTTGCGTCATCATCATGATTCTATTTGGGTTGTTATAGATAGGATGACTAAGTCGGCACATTTCTTGCCCGTGCTCACATCTTATACTGCTGAGGATTATGATATATTGTATATTCGGGAGTATTCAGGCTTCTTGGATTTACCTCGTCCATCATTACGTATAGGGGCACTCAATTTACATCTCAATTTTGGAGGGCATTTCAGCAGGGTCTTGGTACTGAAGTTCTTTTGAGTTTTGCTTTTTATCCGCAGATAGATGGTAAGGATGAGAGGACTATTCAGACCCTAGAAGGTATGTTGAAGGCGTGTGATATTGATTTCAAAGGGAGTTGGGATGAGCAATTGCCATTGATAGAGTTTTCCTATAACAATAGTTACCTTGTTAGCATCGGGATGGAACCATTTGAGGCCTTGTATGGTACAAGATGTAGCTCACCCATAGGTTGGTTTGAAGTGGGTGAAGCAACCTTGATTGGGCCTGATGCAGTGTTTGAATCTATTGAAAAAGTTAAGTAGATTAGAGAGAGGTCAAAGACCACTCAGAGTCATTAAAAGTCATATGCCGATGTAAGGAGAAGAGATCTTGATTTTGAGGTGGGTGATTTGGTGTACTTAAAGATTTCACCCATGAAAGGGGTGAAGAGGTTTGGTAAAAAGGTAAAGCTTAGTCCCCGTTATGTTGGCCCGTATAGAGTCTTGAGACGTTTTGGTAAAGTAGCCTATGAGGTTGAGTTTCCAGCTGCTCATCATATTTTTCATGTCTCCATGCTTAAAAAGCATACTGGTGATTCCATTATAGAAGATCCCTCGGAGAGTACTAATATTCAGAATGGTCTTTCCTTTGATAAGATTCTTGTTGAGATCCTAGATTTTAGATCCGTAGACTAAGGAACAAAGAAGTTCCCTTGGTCATGGTTTTGCGGTGGAACCAGTTTGTTGAGGGTGCTACTTGGGAGACAAAAGCAGATATGCGAGCCAAGTACACCTACCTCTTTTTCGTGAGTTCAAATCAATCTGAAGGTATTATTCTTTCTTAATTCAGACCTTCTAATATAAATTTCAGCTATGTATCTATTCTTGCATGAGTTTTTGCAATTTCTGAGTTATTCAAGAGTTTAAAGAGATGTTGAGCCATTTAGCAAATTTTCTTCAGCGAAGGGTACTCTGTCTTTCCTTTGCTCCTAGTCCATGTAGCGAAATTCATGGAAAAATGTTTCCAAGGGGGATATATTGCTAAACCTCGCAAAGTTTACTCGTAGTCTGATCCTTAGAGCATGTCAATTAAAGTGTAATCCCAACCCTAAAATATTGAGAAGTGACTTTCTAAGTGAGTATCGTGTCAACCATATGGAATTTCCATCGATATAATATTTTCCCAAATCCGATACCCAGACTATAAGTTATGGCTAATTTAAGTCCTAGTCATAAAACAACTTTATTTTAGTGCTTGGCGCATCGCGGAGGGGGTCTATTTGACAATTGTCAATTTCCAGTGAAACTCGGCGATAGTGGCGCATCGCGAAGGACCCCAATTTCCCAATAGTCAATTTTCAGTGACCAGGCATGATTGTGAAGCATCGAGCTGAAGTTCCAGGTCCCAACTAGTGGGACAACGCGATGGCTCCGCATCGCGGTGACTACTATATTCCCATTTGTCAATTTTTAGTAAGCCACCACGATAGTGGCGCATTGCGGTGGCCCATGAAATCAGGTTCCCAGTTCAATTTTTCTAACTTCATACAGATGTTCAAAAGGGAACTTTGGACTTTTACAATCCTCTTAAACCGTGCAAACACCAAATTAAGGTCATTTACAAGCATTCTATGAACTTTTTCTCAAGTTTTCAATGAATAAAAATCCTAAGTATCCAAAACCTCTTCCAAGAATCTGAACAATCCACCATATATTTTCTAAATTGAGTCAAGATTAAAGGTTCTCAAGTCAAGGGCTTCAAGAACCCTCATTCAAGAGTACGAATAGAGTTCTAAAAGTGAGAGTTCTTCCAAAGCTTCTAATTCAAGGTAGGTGAGGTTTTGAACAAGGGTAATTCTTTCACCCTTGTTCCCAAAGTCTTATTGAAACTATAATTTCTCTGCAATTTATGAGATTTTACATGAAATTTGATTGTGTTTTTTCACCTATTGTTATTGGTTGCAAGCTTTTGATGTTTTCCATGAATTGAGAGTCTAATGACATGATTTTTATATTTTTTCTTAAGAAATTGCAGCTGGGTCTATACCCCATCATTTTAATTCTTGAGAAGTTAATAGTTGAAATGTTTGAAACATTGAAGTATATGAGTATGTTGAGATTTTGAGATAAATTGCTGAAATTTTCAGATTTCTACATGAATTATGAATCTATATGCTATCGATTATGCTTTTGATGAGTTTTAACTTGAGATCGAATTATGGATTATTAAGACCTTCTTGAGACTTGAGATTTTATGAACTATTTTTCTATAAGCACCCATGATTTGAGCACTCTGAGAAAATTGAGAAATGTTTTGACCTAATGGTCATTGTGTTTTGAAATCCACTCTACTACATCAGATTTCATATTTGATTATTGGGTTCATGGTGAACCATGAGATTATTTGTAAAAGTGGATTTTTACGAGATGAGCATAAAAAATCTAAAGATAGTAGTATTTATCACCTAGAGGGTAAGTTACTATGGTTTGTTACCCCAAAACTACATGCCACCGTAGGTTGGGCCTGAGTACAAGTTTATGATTATCATTGGGCCTAAGGCCGAGTTGATATTAGGCCCAAGGCTGAGTTTGTTTATTGATCACTTGACCTAAGTTATACTCTTTGGAAAGAGAATGATGCCTCTTTCCAACGTGAGGTCTCTTCCTTAGGAGGACAAATTGTTGGACTCTATATAGCTCGCATGGTTTATGGCGGTTAAGAGAAACTCCGTTGACATTTGAACTTCGAGATCAGTTACCTCCCTAAACTAAAGTATTTTGCATTGAGATATGATATTTTTCTTTAAAACTAAATTACATTCCCTTGATATGAGTATTTTTCCCTAAAGCTTGAAATGAGATATTTTCCAAACGTGAATGAAATGCCTTAAAGTATGTTCCAAAGTTATATGATTTTGAATTCCAAGTATTTGAGTTCAAAAGAGTTATGAGTTCTTGAGGATTGAAAAAGTTTTACTCTCCATAAGACATATGCATAAGTTGAAAGTACTGCTTAAAGTTTCCTTTAACCTTGAGTATTGAGAATAAGAGAAGAGTACAAATTTCAAAGATGAAAGTATAATGACTCACGAGATTGTATTACATGTTCCATTTTATATGATTCATGATCTTTGCATTTTATACATATTCAAGCCATGTGAGTCATTACTTATTACATGCATGATTTGATTAAAATATATTGATGTTGTTTTATATAACCGCATGCACCCTCACATACTCAGTACATTCCTAAGTACTAACCCACATATATGTCTATGTGCTACATTGTCTTATAATTTATGTTCAAGTGCTCAGTCCCAACCTCATCAGTGATTTCCGAGTTCCTCTATCAACATTTCTTCAGTGGTGAGTCCTCATGGTTTGAGGACCTATATTCATACATCTTCATATTTTGAGAGACTATGTTGTTATTTCAAGTTTATTTTAAGTCAGTTGGGGACCTTTCCTAATGGCTCTCTAGTTCATAGATTAGTAGAGGCTTTGTCAGACTAGTTATCAAATTTTGGTTGTGTTGAGGTCCAGTATTGCTTGGTCATTTGGACCGAGCATTTTCTCCGTATTTCCTTTCATATGATATGATTATTCTAGTGTTCGAATTATTTTATCTTGAAATGATTGTTATTAGTTCAAACAGTCTCAAAGGGTTATCTTGGGGTTACTTTTAGCCTTAAGCACCATGTGACGTCCCGGGAGGTAATTTTGGGACATTATAAACTTGGTATCAGAGCTTGTTTTAAAGGAGTCCTAGGGAGTCTAACAAGCCGTGTTACGTATAGTCTTGATCATCGGTGTGTAATGCGCCACATCTATGAGTAAGAGGCTACAAGACATTTTAGGAAAAGTTATTTCTTTCTTTCAGATTCTATCGTGCCTACAGTTGTCCCTCTCATCTAATAATTCATGCTCTTTAATTTTAGAAAATGCCTCTCCGAAAAGCGAATGCCCACAGAAACGATGATGAGCAACCCCCACCTATTGATCCTTTGAATGAGACTGTGTCTTATGCCGAGTTTCGAGCGACCTTTCAGGCGTTAGCCCAAGCAATCACCATCAATATTTAGGCCAATAACCATGCCGTAGTTGTTAATCAGCAGGTAGGTGATGTAGCCGCGGATAGTATCCATGATTTCATGCGGATAAATCCTCCAGAGTTTTATGGTTCTAAGGCAGATGAGGATCCAAAGTTGTACCTTGAGGAGGTGAGAAAGATCACACAGGTGATGCATATTTCTGAGGAAGAAAATATTGAGTTGGCATCTTATAGGTTAAAGGACATAGCTTATGACTGAGTTGTATCGTGGAGGAAGGGTAGAGATGTGGATGCTGCTTCTATGACTTGGCAGGTGTACCAAGATGCATTCTTGGATAACTTTTTTCCACTTGAGATAAGGGAAGCATAGATTGAGGAGTTTATGAACTTGAGGCAGGGCTCCATTACTGTTAAAGAGTACTTCTTAAATTTCAATCAGTTGGCCATGTACGCTCCTGATTTGATTTCTAACACCCGAGCTAGTATAAGCAAGTTCATGATCAGTGTTTCTGGGTTGGTACTAACGGAGTGTAGGACTGCGATGCTGCATAGGGATATAGATCTATCTAGGTTGATGATGCATGTCGATCAGATAAAGGCAGATAAGATTAGGGAGAGATATTGAGTGAGGGGTAACAAGAGGGCTAGATTTGAGCAACATGAGTTTAGCCAGTCTAGGTTCCATAGAGGGAACCACCCTCAGTTTCAGAGGTGTCCATCTATGCCAATGCCTTCATCAGCTAGTGCTCCCATTCCTAGAAGTAGGCAGGAGCAAAGGGATAAATCTTTTATGTCTAGGTCATAAAACAATGTTGGTAACAAGACCCACTATCCTTCTTATGCTAAGTGTGGTAGGAGTCATCTCGGGGAATATTTTGTAGATATGAGGGGTTTTTTTGGTTTTTGTAAGCACGGCCACAGACTTAGAGATTGTCCTCATGCTAGACAGGGGAACAGAGATGCCCGACCTCAGGCACAGGCTACTAATGCACCATATCCTGTACCCCATCCCGCCCCTACTCAGGGCGCTTTATCTAGCACTGTTGGTGGTCAGTGCCAGAATAGATTCTATGCCTTACCATCTCATCAGGAGAAGGAAGACTCTCCCGATGTTGTTACTGGTATGCTCCATGTCTTTTGCTTTGATGTCTATGTATTGTTGGACCCCGGGTCAAGTCTCTTTTATGTGACCCCATTTGTAGCTGTGAATTTCAAAATGAGTCCCAAAAATATTTTTGAGCCCTTCTTAGTTCCTACACCCATAGGGGAGTCAGTTGTTTCTAAACAAGTGTATAGAGATTTTCCAATTGCTATTTTTCATAGAGTCATACTTGCTAATTTGATAGAGCTAGACATGGTGGATTTTGACCTTATTCTTGGTATGGATTGGCTTTATTCTTATTATGTGTCTATAGACTGTCGTACCCGTGTGGTCAAGTTTTAGTTTCTTGATGATCCAACTTTTGAGTGGTCCGGGAGTTTGGAATCTCCCAAGAGTCATTTTATCTCCTATCTCAAATCCAGAAAACTAATTTCAAAAGGTTGCATCTACCACCTAGTTAGAGTCAAAGACACTAAGTTCGAGGCTCCAACTATTCATTCAGTTGATATTGTAAATGAGTTTCCAGATTATTTTTTTAAGATCTCCCAAGGGTACCTCCCGATAGAGAGATAAAGTTTGGGATTGACCTTTTTTCTAATACTAGGCCTATTTCTATTCCACCATACCGTATGGAACCTGCGGAGTATAAGGAGATGATATAGCAACTCAAGGATCTATTAGACAAAGGTTTCATTCGGCCCAGTGTTTCTCTTTGGGGCGCGCCTGTCTTATTTATGTGAAACAAAGACAGTTCTTTGCATATGTGCATTGACAATCGTCATCTTAACAAGGTCACAGTAAAATATAAGTATCCTCTTCCGAGAATTGATGACCTGTTTGATCAGTTGCAAGGTGCAAGTTACTTCTCTAAGATAGACCTTAGATCCGGCAATCATCAACTTAAAGTGAGGAAATGTGATATTCCAAAAATAGCTTTTCGAACACGCTATGGTCACTTTGAGTTTCTAGTCATATCCTTTAGGATAATCAATGCCCCAGCAACCTTATTGGACCTCATGAATTGAGTGTTCACACCTTATCTATATATGTTTGTCATTGTCTTTATAGATGACATCCTTGTATACTCCCATAATGAGAATGAGCATGTGAATCACCTTTGAGTTGTCTGGAAAACTCTTAGAGATCACCAGTTGTTGGCCAAATTTACTAAGTGTGAATTTTGGCTAAGGTCTGTAGCCATTCTAGGTCATATTTTTTTAGTCGAAGGTATTAGAGTTGACCCCCAAAAGACAGAAGTTGTAAGAAATTAGCCTAGACCTATCTCTCCATCTGACATTAGAAGTTTCTTATTTCTAGCGGGCTACTACCGTCGTTTTGTTGAGATTTTCTCTTCTATTGCATCTCCCATGACTCGGTTGACCCAAAAGAAAGTTAAGTTCCAGTTGTCAGATTCCTTTGAGAAGAGTTTTCAGGAGTTGAAAATTCGACTTACTTCATCCCCTGTGTGGACTTTGCCTGATAGTACATATGGTTTGTGGTGTATTGTGATTCCTCTAGAATTTATTTAGGTTGTGTGTTGATGAAGAGAGGTCAGCTTATAAACTATTCCTCTAGACAGTTAAATCTGCAGGAGAAGAATTACCCAAACCATCATCTTGAGTTAGCTGTTGTGGTCTTTGCTTTGAAAAATCTGGAGATACTATGTTTATGGTGTTCATATTGATGTGTTTACTGATCATAAGATCCTGTAGTATGTTTTTACTCAGATAAAGTTGAATCTTAGGTAGAGAAAGTAGTTGGAGTTGTTGAAAGACTATGATATGAGAGTGTTGTATCACCCGGGCAAGGCCAATGTAGTAGCGGATGTCCTTACCAGATTGTCTATGACTAGTATTGCTCATGTAGAGGAAGGTAAGAAGGAGGTAGCTCGTGATATTCATTGTTTGTCTAGATTGGGTATTAGGTTGCTTGATTCAGCTGAGGGAAGTACTTTGGTGCAGAGTAGTTCTGAATCCTATTTAGTTTTGGAAGTTAAGGAGAAGCAAGAAAGAGATCCTAGTTTAGTCAGAATGAAGGAGGCAGTTAAGGACCAAAAGGTAGAGGTTTTTTCCCAAGGGAGATATGGCGAGTTGAGATTGCAGGATAGATTGTATGTTTCGTGTATTGATTATTTGAGGTAGAGGATTATGGTTGAAGCGCATAGCGTACGGTATTCTATTCATCCCAACACTACCAAGATGTACCGCGACTTACGGGAAATCTATTGGTGAAATGGCATGAAAAAATATATAGCTGGGTTTGTAGAAAAGTGTGCAACATGCCATCAAGTTATGGTAGAGCACCAAAGATTTAGTAGTGTGATGCAAGAGTTTTGTACACCCACTGGGAAGTAGGAGGTGGTGAATATGGACTTCTTGATCGGGTTGTCTCTTTTGCATCATCATCATGATTCTATTTAGGTTGTTACGGATAGGCTGACTAAGTCCGCACATTTCTTTCCCTTGCTCACATCTTATACAGCTGAGGATTATGCTAGAATGTATATTCGGGAGTTAGTCAGGCTACATGGAGTTCCCTCATCCATCATTTCGGATTGGGGAACTCAATTTACTTCTCAGTTTTGCAAGGCATTTCTACAGGGTCTTGGTACCCAAGTTCTTTTGAGTTCCATTTTTCATCCGCAGACAGATGGTCAGGCTGAGAGGACCATTCAGACCTTAGAAGATAAGTTGAGGGTGTGTGCTTTTAAGTTTAAAGGTAGTTAGGATGAGCAATTGTCAATGATAGAGTTCGCCTATAACAATATTTACCATGCTAGCATCGGGATGGCACCATTTGAGGCCTTGTATTATAGAAGATATAGATCACCCATAGGTTGGTTTCAAGTGGGTGAACGAACCGTGATTGGGCCTGATGCTCTATTTAAAGCTATGGAGAAAGTTAAGTTTTTTAGAGAGAGGTTAAAGACCACTCAGAGTCGTCAAAAGTCATATACCAATGTAAGTAGAAGAGATCTTGAGTTTAAGGTGAGTGATTTGATGTACTTAAAGATTTCACCCATGAAATGGGTAAAGAGGTTTGGTAAAAAGAGAAAGCTTAGTCCCCGTTATGTTGTCCCGTACAGAGTCTTGAGTCGTGTTGGTAAAGTAGCCTATGAGGTTGAGTTGCCTGCAGAGTTGTCAGTTGTTCACCCTGTTTTTCATGTCTCCATATTTAAAAAGCATATTGGTGATTCTATTGTAGTAGATCCCTCAGAGAGTGCTGGTATACAGAACGGTCTTTCCCTCGATGAGATTCCTGTTAAGATCCTAGATTTTTCGATCCGTAGACTAAGGAACAAAGAAGTTCCCTTGGTCAAGGTGTTGTGGCGGAACTAGTCTGTTGAGGGTGCTACTTGGGAGGCAGAAGCATACATGGGAGCCAAGTACCCATACGTCTTCTCCACGAGTTCAGATCAATCTGAAGGTATTATTCTTCCTTAATTCAGACCTTTTAATCTAAATTTCAGCTATGTATCAATTCTTGCATGAGTTCTTGCAATTTTTGGGGTATTTAAGAGTTTAGAGAGATGTTGAGCCGTTTACCAAATTTTCTTCAGCTATGGGAACTCTATTTTTCCTGTGTTCCTAGTCCAAATAGCGACATTCGAGGACGAATATTTCCAAGGGTGAAATATTGTAAGACCCCGCAAAGTTCCATCGTAGTCTGAGCCTTAGAGTGTGTCAAGTGAAGTGTAATTCCTACCCTAAAAGATTGAGAAGTGACTTCCTAGATGAGTATCATGTTAACCATATGGAATTTCCCCAATTTTGACTTTTAATCACATAGGAAATTTGATAAACTTTCCATCGATATAAGATTCGCCCTAATCCGACACCTGCGTAAAAAGTTACGGCTAATATAAGTCCTAGTTGTAAAACAACGTCATTTTAGTGCTTCGCGCATCGCGGAGAGGGTCTACTTTACAATTTTCAATTTCCAGTGGAACTCTACAATAGTGGCGCATCGCGGAGGACCCTAATTTCCCAATAGTCAATTTCCAATGGCCTAGCGCGATTGTGATGCATCGCGCTGAAGTTTCAGGTCCCAACTAGTGGGACAACGCGATGGCTCCGCATCGCGGTGACTACCAGATTCCCATTTGTCAATTTCCAGTGAGCCACTGCGATAGTGGCGCGTCATGATGGCCCATGAAATTGGGTTCCTAGTTTAATTTTTCCAACATCGTACAGAATCTAAAAAGGTCACTTTGGACTTTTTCCAATCTTCTTAAACCGTGCAAACACCAAATCAAGTTCATTTACAAACATTCTATGAAGTTTTTCTCAAATTTTCGCTCAACAAAAACCCTAAGCATCCAAAACCTCTTCCAATAATATCAACAATCCATTATAGATCTTCTAAATTGAGTCAAGATTCAAGGTTTCCAAGTCAAGGGTTTCAAGAACCCTCATTCAAGATTACGAATAGAGTTCCAAAACCTAGAGTTCATCCAAATATTCTAATTCAAGGTATGTGCAGTTTTGAACAAGGGTAATCCTTTCACCCTTGTGCCTAACGACTTATTTAAACTACAATTTCTCTGTAATTTATGAGATTTTACATGAAATTGAATTTGGGTTTTTCACCCATTGTTATTGGTTGCAAGCTTTTGATGTTTCCCATGAATTGAGAGTCTAATGGCACGATTTTTACATGTTTTCTTGAGAAATTGCAGTTGGGTCTAAACTTTGAGATCAGTTACCTCCCTAAACTAAAGTATTTTCCATTGAGATAAGATATTTTCCTTTAAAAGTAAAATACTTTCCCTTGATATGAGTATTTTTTCCTAAAGCTTGAAATGAGACATTTTCCTAACGTGAATGAAATGCCTTCAAGTATGTTCCAAAGTTATATGATATCAAATTCCAAGTATTTGAGTTCAAAAGAGTTATTAGTTCTTGAGCATTGAAGAAGATTTACTCTCTATGAGACCTATGCATGAAAGTATTGCTTAAAGTTTCCTTTAGCCTTGAGTAATGAGAAGAAGAGACGAGTACAAATTTCAAATCTAAAAGTATAATGACTCACGAGATTGTGCTATATGTTCCATTTTACATGATTCATGAGCTTCGCATTTTATACTTATTCAAGCCATGTGAGTCATTACTTATTACATGCATGAATTGATTAAAGATTATTGATGTTGTTTTATATAACTACATACACCCCATATACTCAGTACATTCCCAAGTGCAGACCCACATATACGTCTATGTGCTACATTGTTTTATAATGTAGGTTCAGGTGCTCAGTCCCAACCTCATCAGTAATTTCCGAGTACCTCTATCTACATTTCTTTAGTGGTGAGTCCTCATGGTTCGAGGACCTATATTCAGACATTTCCATATTTTGAGAGACTATGTTGTTATTTCCATTTCATTTCGAGTTAGTTGGGGACCTATCCCAATGGCTCTCTAGTTCATGGATTTGTAGAAGCTTTGTCAGACTAGATATCAGATTGTGGTTTTGTTGAGGTTTCCGGTATTACTTGGTCATTTGGACAGAGCATTTTCACTGTATTTCCTTTCATATGATATGACTATGCTATTGTTTGAAATATTTTATCTTGAAATAAGTGTTATTAGTAGAATTAGTCTCAAAGGGTTAGCTTGGGGTTACTTGTAGCCTTAAGCACCGTGTGACGTCCTGGGAAGTGATTTCGGGTCATTCCAAAGCGGTCCATCAAAAACATGGGACTCGAACCCCCAATCATATAATAAGGGGGCTCAAACCTCCTAGTCATTGGACCCCCGCATCGTCAACTGCAGTTCTCAGTAATGGTCCCTCGGGACCTCCACTTCAATGATACAACTACACAACCTCCATTAAAGCCTAATTAAAAGACTTATCACATGATCCCTTTCATTGACCATAGAATTTACCGTCAAGGCACATACTAGGTATCGTCATACCCTGACACTTCTAAGTTTGTCTCTATGCTATAACAATCACATTAGCTTGTGGTAATATCGCAACCCCCCTTGTTCATTAAATCAAATCATAGACAACAATGTTTTCAAAAACATGTTCATTGTTAAACTTTTATGAAATGCAACGACGTATGTGAGTAAGTCAAACCATGTGACCGTTACACAATTGAAAGCCATTTACACAAGTGGGTTTAGGAAACCCAATTAATTAAAACCAATTCAAAATTTAAAACACCAATTTAGGGAAATCCATGGCCCCTTAGTTTATTCACCCTTCCCATGCACCTCACAAGTTCAAAACCATTAATTAAGCATAAACAATGCATAATAAATCATGGAAAATAATTTAAGAATCATCCATGTAAAAAGCCTCATCTATAACAAAACCCACTTTAAAATACATACAATTTAAACCATGTAAAACACATTCTTTTCATAAATCGAGAATTTGGGAAGAATAACATGCCTGAAAAATCAAGAATTATGGAGAGAATTCAACCTTTAAAGCTATAGAAGACCAACCTTTAGAAACGTTAGGTACTTTTTTCATTGAGAGAACTTTAGAGAAAAGAGAATGTTCTTTGATTTTATAAGGGGTGAAAATAATTCATAAAGGTGTTTTAGGGTAGTGGGTCACAAGTGGGGAAAACAGGAAATATCCAAAGGGCCCTTAATTAAAAGATGAAAATTATCGCTAGTACTACGGGTCACCCTGCGACTCATAAGGTCAAATAACGACTCATCACCATGAGTCATAGTCAAGACAGATTCTATGGCACACACATATTTTTGACCTTATAAATCACCTCATACGACTCTTCAAGTGACCCTACAACTCATAGGGTCATAGCCATATCAAAGACAACTATTTGGACAACACATTGGTCACCCTATGATTAGCACAGAACAACTTGAATAGAGTCACTACAACTCATAGCTTCTATTTGTTGTCAGGGAAGAAAGATTGACATATACACTAGTTGGCCTATGATTTGAGTCAATAAGACTCATATGAAGACCTTACAACTCGTAAGGAGAGTCTTTATTCGGGCAGTGAAATCAAAGCTCAGAGAGTTTTTTAGGTCCAACACGTAAGGTGTTTATCTCAATAGATATAACAGGATGATTGAGCTCAAGTAGATACTATAACGAGTAAAAGATACTAAATTTTTCTTGCATGCAAAGAAGCTCGAGTAGTTCAGTATCAATAAACTGAGAAGATTATATAATTAGACAATAATAATCCACAATTGATGCAATCAAATGATATGGAATGGACAATATCTATTAGTATACTCCTCTTTTGCTATTGTATGTGGTAAGGTCAGACCCATGTGTGAGTGCAAGATCCATATACCTATTTTAATATTTTCCCATAGACTTCCATAGCCAATCTTTCCCCATAGTTATATAAATAGTAATAAAACCTAGATGTTTGGCCATAGAATTCCTTTGCCTACTCTTACAAGATGGTTATATAAATAGTAATACTATTAGGATCTTTGCCCATGGACTTTCATAGACCATTTTGTTCCTATGAACTTTATTACCTAGATATTTTTCTACGATGATTTAATTAGGGAACTATTTGGATCTTTGACGTCGAAATATAGCCATATATTTTCCCTCAATGATACCGTGTAGTAAAACAAGAAGCAAATTATTTATATGGTCATTTTCAATTAAATATCTATGGGCATAACTTTGTACAATGATCATGCATGATCATGAGAGATTCAAACGCTAGAAGAAATTATTAATATAGGGAACTATCCGATAATGCAAAATATGATTCAATCATCCCAAGTCACAAACAAATCACTATCACAATCCCCCCACACGGTTATGAAAATAATAATTGATCTCATTTACTACTTCAATTCACTAATTTATCTTATTCATAGCGCGAGCTATATGATAAGTCTCCACCTAAGCAAAGCATGACAAAAGATAAGTCATTAACTACCCCGAAGTGGAATAAATTCTCCATGAACCCCATAAAACATTTTACCTCCCAAAATAGCTTCAATTCACTCTTAATATATCAAAAATAAGTTCTATGAATGAATACAAGTACATCGATATACATATTTCAATACTTCTATGGTGAGTCCAAAGAATCAACACAAAAGTTAATCTCAAGCACACAAAGGAAAATGAAAATTTTATATAAAATTCACTTTATTGATAACTTATAAAATTCAAGTAAGAAATTTCATCAAAATAAAGGTAAAATCAACACTCAACTCATCAAAATATTATTTCTTAACCACGGTTTCAAAATTATCAATTTTCATGTTCATATGCCTTTTAAAAAGAACTAATAATCAGTAATTATACAAATGTATTAAAAATATATGTTTTCCGATACTACAAAGAATTTATATTCAAAAAATAAATAAAAATCCATCACAAATTGATCTTCAAATCAAAAAGATTTAATTTCTTCACTTTGTTGTTTCAAAACCTCAACTTTGTGAACAAACTCATGAAAAACAAAATGAAAATTCTTGTAAAATGATAAAAATTAAGATATATCTCATACTCAATACTTATGTGAGAAAAAATCAAAAAACGTTGCCTCAATTGAAACTTCCTATATCATAAAATATTGATAGCATAAAAAATCATGATTGATCCATTAAAATCACTGTCCAGGTGACTTTTCTTCTTCCCATTTGCTAGACTTCTCTACATTGGCAAAGAATAAAATTTTGTAATAATGATCAACCCAAACAATCCATTTTGACATTCATGAAGAACAATTCCACATTAGAAAACTAATACTAGTAACTGTTCTAAAATAGTCATTTCTCACTCCTATGGACTTGAAATGCATAGATTCTCTTTATGTTGATTTCAAAAATTTTATCCATATCCAATAGTACAATCTAAAAATAAAAAATATCTTAATTTATTTTAGAAGTATATTTAAAATTTATCAAAAAAAATATAAAAATTTAAACAAGTATTCAAAACGCATTTGAGACCTCCTATACATAAATGAATAGTGCAAACAACTTATCAATCACACTCCAGGTCTGATGGTACAATCAAAACACTCAAATGAGTCATATTGGTAGAATGTTAGAAAAATTCTACTCTTGACTTAAAAAACTTTAAATTTCCAAACAACTTCTCAAAATTCATAAAAAATCCTTGGGAACCAAACAAAATCTTCAACTATATGCAAATCACCCTCTAAATCTTATGAGATTATCGAAACTCAAAATTGACCTTCCTAACATCAAATGATGGTTTTTGTAAATTCTCTTAAATTTTTAACTTTGAAATCTTAAAAGATCTTCCAAAACTCATCAAATGCATTGAGACCTGCACCAATAGTCAAACTCACTCAAAAGTAATATTTCAGAGTTGATGGAACTGGCAAAATTTTAATACAAGCTTAAAATCTATGAATGGTTTATTAATTTCAATCATGGTCAACTTTGTCCCACCTTTCAAATGAAATACTCATTTCTTTATTAACCAACAACCTTAGGAACCATGACACCTATGTCCATAGACAATATATGCCACAAAGAAAAAAGGATAAAATGGTTAAAACATATATAAATAAAAAAAACATGAGGATTGTTACTTCACTGACCACTTTAGAACTTGTTCATCCTCGTATATGTGAGAAAGGTTCCAAGACCATTGAAAAAAAATAAAAATACCCATAGTAGACCCCATACAACCACTCCAAATTAATGTTACATCTATTGTACCATTTGTTCACCAATACTATCACGATCTTCCTTTATTTTTCACTCTAAGGACTATTATCTAGTATCCAAAATCAAAACTTCTCCAAATATCGGAATTCAATATATTTGAAAACTCTCTGAACAAAATGATTGATTGATCAAAATCATAGTTATTAACATAGTCCATCCACCACCACACAATATAGTCACCATAATTTGATAACTATAATGAAAATCCAATACCCAGTTTATACCTCTGAAATACCCTAATCCTACAAATCCTATATTCACACTCACAAAATTTTTGCTAGCATAAAAAATCATTAGTAAATACATTTCTACTCACTACAAGCCCAAATTATGTATTTTATTTTTCTCATTAAGTGATTTATGCTTCTTTAAAACCCACTCTAAGCATTTCCTTTCAAAAAGTGGCCATACCAAAGGTCGATAAAACTAATTTCAAGTCTCATTGTACTATTTTGTCAAGCTGAATCTACTAAGTTACAAACAAATATCAAGCCCATTCAAATATTTAAATATCATATTTCAAGAATTATTTTTATAATCATATTTTCTAGTGAAATCTTGGGAATAACTACTTATCACCCAAAAAACTTCTTACACTACGACCACAAAAAGCTTCTAGGACCTTGAACTCTTAACTTGTACCCATTATACTATTATGAATACTTTGACCTCTTTTATATATTAGACTCTAGTCCATTCCCTTAACTCGTTTACTAGTCTATGTTGTCTGACACAAGGTCCATGGTCTATTAATTCATACTCTAATCCCCAATCTTTTAATGTAACACTTTACTATGTCTTTTAACTTTGAAAGTAATATTTGTATTCATGAGCCTTTCCATGCACAAGTCCTTGTAAATCCTCTATATCATACACGTTCAATCATTCTGACCTTACCAATTCATACATTAACAAAATTTACTACCTCAAATATATCCTTATAAATTTTTGTTCTTTCTCTAACAACTTACACACAGAGTTGGCAAATTCTAAGAAATCTTTGATGAATATCCTATAAGATCCTACCTGACCAAGGAATCTTTTGATATCCTTAAAATAAATGGATAGATCTAACGTAACAATGTCCTTGAATCCCTTTATGATATTTTATGACCCAACACAATTCCCTTCTTAACATGAAGTGGAATTTTTCCTAATATATAAGAAGATTGGTCTCTTCACACAACTACTGGACTTTTTTAAGGCTGGGTATGTGCGCTTCAAATTAATCGTCTACAATATATATGTCAACCATGAAAACTTCTAGGTATCCTGCATAAATTCAAAAATATCAATATCATACATCTCTAACATTTGGCATGTGCATTTCATAACCCAAATGCCATGTGCTTCAATATAAATATTACATAAGGTCATGTGAAAGTCATCTTCTCTGGATATTTAGGTGAAATGGAAATATGATTATATTAATAATAACCATAAAAAAATAGTATCATCCTATTCTATATAATTTGTCCAACATCTATTACATGCATGGCTTTTGGAAAATAATCTCTTAGAGTTCAAGAGTTCTATTTCATATAATTTATGCTAAGTGTCAGCCTTGATTGGCTTTGAGGGATAAGCTCATTAAATATTTTTGGCACCACACTCATTCCTCCCTTCTTAAGGACAAACTACAACAGAATTACCCATCTGTTATAAAAAATATACGGTACACTACCCCTACTTATAACCACTTGATATTTCTTTCCTCACCACCTTTTGCATAGGTGGTTGAGTATGTACTGATGATGTATTCTTGTAATAAAGTTATCTCCAGCTGATTTTTATGTATAAATATCCCTTAAGGAATCCTAATATGTCTACAAGGTCCACCAAATTGACTTATTGAATTGCCTCAACACAGGCACAAGTGTTTCACCCCACCATACAACAAAGTTAGCTACCACAATGTTAGGAAACATACTATTTTCTCCCAAGAATGCATAGCAGAGGAGACTAGGCAAAACTTTCAACTCCAAAATTGATGGTTTTTTCAATTAAAGGTTTATCTGGAGGAGTTGGTCTATTGGTCATGTCTATGCCCAACACCATTGGAGAATAAAAATAATATCCTATACCAATCAAGGACTTCACTCGGTAATTATAGTCTTCAATGTCATCAACATCAAAATTTATCATTATTGTAGCTAAAGTTCCAACTACAAACCATTCTTCAATAGGTACCTCATTCATCCCATCATTAACAACATTGATCTCTAAGAAAACATTTATGTCCATCGACTACTTCTTCTACAAACAAACATTGAACATAACTGCCTCTTTGTTTAACCAAAACTTCAATTCGTAGCTCGTCATATAAATCAAGGATTTTCTTGTAGCTACGAAGGGTCTTTCGTAGATTATGAAAACTTCAAAATCAACTTCTTACCAAAGATCACAATGTCAATCAGTAAGATAAAGATTTTCACCTTTATTATCACTTCACATAAGGTCATTGCAGGCCTCTCGACCGAACAATCACCTAGCAATAACAACATTGTTATTGATTTATGAGTTCTTAAGCCCAACTATCTATAAATATCAAGTGACATAAAATTGATGTTTGCACCAAGTTAACATAATGCCTCATCAAAATTATAAGCTTTGATAAGTGGGAAGTAATTGTACATCAAGGTTGTAAATTATCAACAAGTTCAAAATAAACTCTTCTCTTTTTGGAAACCAAGTTTTTCCTAAATGTTCATAACCAGACATTTGTTCTAGTGCCTCAAGCAATATAATTTTAACTAAAAACTGCTTGAACATAGAAATAATACTATGGAACTGGTCGTATTCCACTGACTTTTTCATCTACTGAGGAAATAGAGGTGGGGATTGAGGTCTCAGAGCTAAGACTTGGAAACCTTCTATTTTCCCTTTAACCTTAGATTTACCCTTTGGATTACTTGTCGATTTCTCTACATCTACATAACTATCATAAATAAATGCAATTGTTCTTTGTTAGTTATAACTCTATGTAAATATCATCATCTCTTACATTTCTTGAATAGGAGGCTACATCCTCCTCATGTTCATAAATAATTTTTGTTGGATTAGGCATCACTTTCCCACTTTAGGTATTGACCATCATTTTATTGATTTTGAACTGTGTCACTAGCCAATGTACCACTCTTTTGTTGATTTAGGATGCTGACGACTTGTCTCGATAAAACTAATTGGATCATATGAGTACCAACTGTTGACACCCAATTTTGATCTCCCGATGCCCTCTTAGGATGTTATTTTTATCAAAATTATTTAATTTCAAATACTAATATTTTTACACATTAATATTGTATTAAATAGATATAGACGTGCCACATTCATGATTTAAAATATATATATAAATTATGTTATTATATTAAGATTTATTAAAAAAAAATCATAAGTATGCATACTCACATTTTAAAAATATATTGTCAATCATTATTATTATCAAGAATTTTATATAATAATTTTACGTAACATTAATTTTTCAGGCTTAATTTATTTTAATATCGACGTCTTATTATTTTTCTCATTTATTATAATAGAAGCCGGCCTCAGTTAACTCTTTCCATATATTTAATTTCTAGCCGATATTGTACTCAATTGGTGTGAATTATAGACAAAATTGACCTCAATTTGGCCACAAATTATAATCCCATTTTTGACCTTTTTTATCATATTTTATCTCAGTCGTGGATAAAATATGATCCAACGGCTGAGCTTCAAAGCACCATTCTTTCCTTTTATCCTAATTAACTTAAACCCTAACCTATTTTCATCTTGACCAACCACACCCCTTTTTTCTCTACTCTCCCTTTCTCTTTCTTCTCTTCCTTTAAGTCTCTCTAAGTGAAACTGACGTAGGTGCCACCATTTCCACCAGTGGAGTAACCATAGATAGTGAGGCCTCCCTTTCTCCTCCTTTGGTGAGCTCTGCCGCTATCTATATCCATCCAACCGGCAACCTCTAACAAACCAACGCCGAACCAGCCGTCAATAATAGCAGTCGCCCAGCACCACCACCAGTGAAACAGTTGCTTCTACCACAGTCCCTCTTTCTCCATCGCTGCTCAAAATTTGGTAGCCCAAGCCGAGACTGCCTCCACCACACCAATAATATCTCCGGCCACTGCTCCATTCTTTACATCTCTAATGCCACCACCATTTTCTTTTTCTGAGTTGCATTTCTACCTTCGTAGCTTTGGTCTCAATCTGTCTGTGGCAATTCGTGTTTAATTTTTTGTATTATTTGGTTTTCTTATTATTTCCCGTTATCATCAACTGGTAAGTCCATATCGACGTAATTTCCTTAATTTATTGATGATGCTAGTAAATATGTTTATAGGAATTATTCGGTTTTTGTTTGCTATGTCAATGTTATGTTATATTCCCATTTATACTGCTATTACATATTATCTCACAGGTGTAAATAGACAATCTCGGAGATTTGAAGAGTCGTCGGGATATTGGAAAGGGGGTTGCCCATTTCTTTTCCTTTATTTGATTATTTATTTTAATTCATTGTGTTGTAATAACTTTTGTACACCTCGATATCATAATAAATTTGGTACTGCTTGGGGCGGGGGTGGGGGTGGGGATTTAGGTTCTCTATGAATCACATAGGCAAACAGAACATAGGTTTATGTGTTTTATGTGCTACGTGAACCACTTAGGCTAACATAAGTTAGGATTTATTAATTAATGTGTTTGTCGCCTAGAAAACATGCATTAAGGATAATTAGCTAACTTTTGGTTTGAATTAATTGTAATAGGTTTTCCGACATCATCATTAATTTCCAACATTTTTATCACTATTTACGGTTATATAAATTAATCTTGACATAAAAAAAATAGTTTTGTTTTAGGAACTTGTTTACAACATGTTTGTTTTAATTTTCAGCAATATAAAGCTATCTTGCGAAATTTAAAATGAAGTTTTCATCATGATTTATTAATTTTTTACAACATAGAAAATCACTTTTAGCATATTATTTCCAGCATTTGAAAAAAATAATTTCCAACTGTCAAAAAGTAGTTTTCAGCATGTTTGTCAGCATTCAAAGATTATTTTTTACCATGGTTATTCAATTTCTAGTAAATTAAAATTGATAATGGTATTTTAAAATAATATTCATCATATAAATATATTGTTAACACTTTGAGTTAATCTCTAGAACTTGGATTAATTTTTAAAAATGTTTAACTATCTTTTTAATTGTTATCACTCCCAATATATTTACTTGACATATTTTTTAACAAATTTATGACACTATTTTGAAATGGCTTAGAAATTATCTCTCATCAACAAATGATTATGTGACATCTAGATACTATGTCTATAGGCTTAACTAAACAAAAATATGTAATTGCTTGTCTTAGCATTTAATTACCTGAATCAACTTTTAATTATCAAGAGGCCTAATTGAGACTATTGTGTGCTACTTTTTGTCCAACGAGTTTACACGCTTTGGGTCAACTAGGAAACCTAGATTTATTTGTCTAGAACGTAAATCCAAAATAGCAAATTTCATTGCCTCTTGGAAGATAGGTTGGGATGACAGGCATTCTAGAGGCATTAGTTTTATTATTTCTTCAAGAACACTCTTTGGTTTGATAACCAACCTAGGTGAGGGTGGGTAGTCATTCAGAATTGATGATATCCAACATCTATTACACGACTCATGACATTGCACTTATCTAAGAATTCGACTGTCAGCTAATGGGTCGGATAATGATTAAACAAGTTGGGGTTCTAATCCGAATGAAACCAAAAACATTATTTTGTTTAATTCTTTGAATTCATTCTTTTTTTAGATTTACTTTACATGTTTATTTATTTGGGGTCGTTAGTTTATTATATAAGAATCCCGTTTGTTATAATTTGTATCTTATTTTATCTTCTCACTTGTCCTTTTCATACATTATTGCTTGTGTTCACTTAGATAATTAATAGCTAAAATAATTAAGTTAAATGTTTCTTTATTCATTATTTAATCACTTAGTTAACATTAAGTTAATAATAAATCAGTGACCTTCATTTTATCACATAGAACCCCCACGTAAAATGTGAATTCATCTGGGAACCACAGTTATTGACCTCAAAAGGTGCCTAACACTTTCCTTTCGAGGTAATTTGAACCCTTACCTGAATTTCTAGTGAACTAAGACTAAATAAACAAAAATGGGTTTGCAATTAGCCTAGAATGGTACCCTAACACACCTTAATATTTTAGACGATGACTTTTCACACTCCTTAAGTAATCTCAAAAAGAGTAGTCACGTCGAATCCCGCTTTATGCAATAAAAATAGGGCAAGAAAGAATGGCGACTTTCTGGGGAAACTTAGGTTCTAACCATTACGAGTTCGTATATTATGTGGGATTCTTATTTTTCTTTGTTTCGTATTTTTCATGACCACCTTGCTCTTTCTGTTGGCTATTTATTTTCTACACGTTGATATTTTTACCTTTTATTGTTTATTTTGATCATGATTTATATTTGCATGCTTGTCCCTCCTCCTTTCCCATTTGTATAAGTTCTCCAGGCCCATTCCATTCCCTTTTTTCCTTCTATTTTCTATGTGTTTTGATGTTTAATTTACTTTTATATTGTTAGCATGTTATTATGTGCTATGTGTTATGACTTTATATAATTGGCATTCCGCTCATACTTTCCTCCACTTGGAATCTCTTTTATTTTTATTTTACAAATGGTTGTGTGGGTACACGGACATTCTTTCCTAAAACACCTTTAAGGAAATGCCTTGTTGATCGGTCGATCAGTGGTGCATCGATAGTCACAATTTTTCCCTTTCTCAAGTTGTACTCTTGAGGGGACCTTGTCAAAAACCACTCTAATACCTAGAGAATAACCTTTTATCCCTTTACTAAGTAATAAACATACCAAAAGCCTAGGATGTTATGTTAGAAAGCCTTGTGCTAAGTTCTAAGGAATTTCATAATCCTTAAAAAGAATGCCACATTACTTGCGTTCATTTTAAGAGATAATTGTGCCTAAATGATGTCATTTGCTCCTTAAGGGTTAGGGTAGGTTAACACTTTGTTTTGCAGGTTCAATGGTGTCCAACCTCATGAATTTGACAAATCGAGTAAATATTGTACTAGTTATTCTTATTATTTTCTCGTAATGTTCATTCTTTCAATCTATGAGACAATTTAGTTTATTAAAATTTTTAATAATTTGGGGTTTATTTATGAGCAAATGACATTATTTTTTTGCATAATTATCTTTCAAACAATGCTTGACCTACCTCTGGCTCGAAAGAGGTTCCCAAAATTGGAAAGGTCAAACAATGTGCTTCTTATGTGCTATTTGTTTACTTCTTTATGTCACTAATGTACTAATTTAAAAATTTTGTTGTTTTTCTTCTTTTGTTTTGTTATTGTTTTCCCTCTCCCCCAAAAGGTCAATTAGTGCACATTGGCCTACCATACCGGATTGAAAGGGGCTCTTCTCCCCTTAGAAGTTGTAAAGGTAAAGAAGTGATGGTTGATCTTCATAATATTGTGGATAAAGAAGGTACCAGTTCTAAGGGAGACAGTGTCACAGGACAAAATGAAATGATGTTGAAAATAGAGCAGAGAATCTTGGAGTTACAAGGGGTGTTTACTCAAGTGCTCAGCTTGGCTAAGCATTCTCTTAACTTGAGCACTCCTGAACTACAAGCTGATAGTTATGCCATCCCTAAGTCGCAAACTTCTCTTCAGCCTCAAATTCCCATAAATGCCGAAAGTCTCCCGAATCCCATTGCAAACAAACAAAATGTCCCAACTCTTCTATATGTGCCTACCCACCATACTGAAGACCCTAAGAATTCTACTTACCCCTCATCAAAAAAGCCCCTGAATCCAAACTTATACCACCTTCATGCATCTGGTAGTGACAACTTAAACCCCATATATGTCAAAACCATTCCACCCACCTATCCTCAACTCGCATTCTAGACTTTAGAGAATGATTACATAATGTAGGCCATGGTCAAAAGGCTGAGACAGTTAGAGGGAAATAAAGGAATGAAGGGTCTTAACTATGAGGATCTATGCATTTATCCTAATATGGAACTGTTAGAGGGGTATAAGCCTCCTAAGTTTGAGTTGTATAATGGGACCAGGGATCCTAAGTCGCACCTCTACATATACTTTGACAAATTGGCTGGAGTATGAAAGAATGAAAAGATTCAAATGATGCTATTAATGAGAAGTATCATGGGAGAAGCTCTCACATCGTATATAGAACAAGACGTGATGAAGTGGGCAGGATGGCATGACATGGCCTCTAGTTTTGTCGAGATATTCAAATACAACACGGAAAATGCTCCCAGCTAGTCTTACATACAGGCATTGAGAAAGAAACCTAATGAGTCCTTCCAAGAGTATGCTATGATATGGAGGGATAAGGCTGTAACAGCTCAGCCTCCAGTCGAAGAGTATCAAATGAAAGAGTACTTAAATAAGACACAAGAGGCACAATACCTTAATAAGCCATTGACAGTTACGGATAAGACTCTTTTTGAGATCATCGAGATCGAAGAAATGTTCAAAGATTTTTTCAAAAAAGGTAGAATCATCAACTTAGAGTCTCTGTATACTACCAACAAAAATGCTCAATTTGGTTGAGTTGCGAAGAACAAAAAAAAAAAGAGGTCATGCTGTGATGGCGGCCAAGTCTTTGGAGAATGTTCTGAGCTATCAAACCTTTGCTCCATCCCCTCCACCTTATATAAAAACTCCAACACCATACCCAACATCCCTATACCCACTAAAAATGTGATACAAAGCTCCACTATACGAAATGTATATTCTTTACCAAATGCACCCGCAATTGTCAAACCCTTCTTACCCCGTATACAATTCTCAACTAATTCATACACCTCAACCTTCTCATATCCTTGCTGCCAAGCCTGGTTCTCCTAAACAATTGAAAAACTTCAAAAAAAAAAAAGAAATACACCCCTAGCCAAATCGATAGCTCAATTATATGAATGGCTTAAGGAAGCAAGCCACGTCACAACCATTCCTGTTGTACAAGTCGATATTAAATCTCTACCATATCAACAAAATTAGACTTGTGCCTACCATTTTGGGATGATAGGGAATAACATTAATGCTTTCTTTTCTTTGAAGAATAAGACTCAACAACTAATTGACACAGAGTTCATTCATCTGAGGGACCCAGAACCAAATGTTACCAACAATCATCTTCCAAACCATCACGTGTATATTCTCGGTGTTGATGAACATATGGACTTGGAACAATGATATTTCTAACTAAGGAAAAGGATTATCATCTTCTATGAGTAGAGTGGATCCTTAGAAAAAACAATGGATAAAAGACTACTGCATCTAGACCTCGCTGGGCACTTAGGTCGACTTGATAATTTTTTAATGATTTTAAAATAAATAGGATCGGTGTTCAAGCAAGCATGCAATTTCAGTTTTTCTTCATTACTTGAAACTATGTTTTGAGATATTTTAGCATCATTAATATGGTCTTTTTGAATTATTGCTATTTTTGATTTCTTTTTACAACAAAGTAACTTTTAAAATTGTTGAATCCGAGTCTGTGACACATAAAAGATCATACAAAAATAAAGGAAGATGAAATCTCTCGGGAATTTGTTAGCTATGGAAGATAAGTCAAGACACTTCATGCTAGGACAATTGATCTTGAAATAGCAACTCGTACGTGGTTCATCGAGTCTTGACAAGAGGAGCACTCATACTTGCAAAAATGTAAGGCATAGTGTGGTCTAAGCCCATCAATTCAGACACTGTTAAGAAATAATATGTTTAATATTATCTCATGCCCCTTGAATTGTAATTGGAACTATGATTGACATGATTTCCATTTAAGATGGATACGTAGGTGCTCCTGTGGAGTTTGGTGACTTCATAAGAAAATAATCTCTTCCCTTCTCTATGAGTATAGTGCAGGTAGAATTTTTGAGAGGACCTCAAAAATTCTATGGGCATGACATTGGCATAAATTATGAACTGGGGCAGAATTTTTGAGACGTCCTCAAAATTCCTACGAGCAGACTTTCGAATTCTTGCAACAAGATAGATCTATACTTGGGACAAAATTTTTGAGTAATCCTTAAAAATTTCTTAACAAAAGAATAAGGACTTATAAGATGTTGTATCATTTCAAAACAGGTCATAATCAATGATTCAAAAAAAATTCCTATTTTATCCTAGCGTATTTTACTTATCATCTTCAATAGACAACTTTTAGAAAATATGATTTTGTTTTAAAACAATAATTTATTTTCAGTCTACCTGAATGAAGACCCGTACAAAGATCATCATCAAGACAACGACATCAAGAGGAAGACACTTCAATTGAGGTAGAGGCACAAATCAATCTCCCCATTTTTACAAACTCTTAATTTTTCTTTAATTATAGGATTAGCAGGTACAGATGATTAGAATCAATCCATCATGAGAAGCCCAATGGCCAATTCAATATCATGCTAAGAAGCCCAACAGCTGATCCAACAGATACGCTTTCTTATCTCCTATTATCATTATTATTATGGTTGTTTTTACTATATTGTTAAATCTTCTATACATATATATATCCATGCGAACCATTTTTATCTAGTTGGGCTAAAAGTGGCAGGACTAATAGGTACAGATGATAAGAATTATTGCATCACAAGAGGCCTAATAGCTAATCCGACGTCATATCTAGAGGCCAAACAGCTGATTTCATGATTCCACAAGACATAGAAAATCCCAAGAGGTGATCCTATGATTCCATATTGCATCGAGAAGACCAAGATCTTATCCCATGTTTCCACAGTGTGTTGAGAATCCCAAGAGCTGATCCCATGATTCCACAGTGCATCAAGAAGCCCAAAAACTGATCCCACGATGAGAATCCAAACAGTTTATCCCATAGTGTATCGAGAAGCCAAACCGCTGATCCCATTATACAACAGATGTGCTTTCTTATTTCCACATTCACTTTATGTTTATCAATTGCTTATCTTTTACATGCCCTAATCTTTTTTATCTAGTATATTTTAAAGTATGCAGTTAACGTAAAAGGAGCAACAAATTGGAATAATTTTTTCTCCTATTTTTAGAATGTCACCCCATTCATCTATCTGTCTCACAAACTCAAATTGAAACTCACCTACCTTTTACTTTTATGCCCTTCCTCACATCATTATTTCAAATCCTATTCATTACTATCTCACCGACCCATAATATCGTTGTTGATGCCCCATTCTTTATCCTTAACAATCTTTAGGAATATTATTCATTCCTAAATTTAGAACTACACACGGCGTGATTCTCATAAAACTAGAGATATAAAGGAAACTTAAAACTAAAGTCTCGGCCACACTATTTTTAACCACTTCCCATTGCTTTAATTTTAATGAATTATTCTCTCGGTCGGACAAAATTGGCTACTAGATCAATTTTTGTTGTTCGATAATTCTTTTATCATTATCAAGCAACAAAGAAAAAGTTGTTGACACCCAATCTTGACCTCTCGATGCTCTCTTAGGCTGCTATTTTTATCAAAATTGTTTAATTTCAAATACTAATATTTTTACACATTATTCTTGTATTAAATAGATATTGACGTGTTACATTCATGACTAAAAAATATATATACAAATTATGTTATTATATTAAAATTTATTAAATCCTTTTTTCGTAAATAACCACACTCATATTTTACAAATATATTGTCTATTATTATTATTATCGATAATTTTAAATAATAATTTTAGGTAACATTAATTTTTAACGCTTAGTATATTTTAATATTGACGTCTTATAATTTTTCTCGTCTATTATATTAGTTGCCGGCCTCATTTATCTCTTTTCGCATATTTAACTTCTATCCAATTTTGTACTCAATTGGTGTCAATTATAGTCAAAATTAACCTCAATTTGGCCACAAATTAAATTCTCATTTTTGACTTTTTTATCATGTTTTGTCTCAATCGTGGATAAAAAATCATCCAACGGCTAAGCTCCAAAGCACTACTCTTTCGTTTTATCCCAATTAACTGAAACCCTAACCCATTTTTGTCCTCACCAGTCGCACCCTTGTTCTCTCTACTCCCCCTTTCTCTTTCTTCTCTCTCTTCCATTTTCTTTAAGTGAAACCGACGTCATCACCACCTCTTTCACCACCGATGCAACCATGGTCGGCAAGGTCTTCCCTTCTCCTTCTCTGGAGAGATCCACCACTTTCGATATCCATGTAACCCACAACCTCAAACAAACCAGTGCCGAACCAGCCATAAACAATAGCAATCGCCCAACGTCGCCACCGAAAAAATAGTTGTAGCCACCATTGTCCCTCATACCCCATAGCGGCTCCAAATCTGGCAGCCCAAGCTGACGCTGCCACCACCATAACAATAATACCTCCTACCGCTGATCCATGTTTTGTAACTCTAATTCCGCCACCATTTACCCATTTTTTCGAAGAGTGATGGATTCTCAAAAACCCATCCATAGGTTTGAAAAAATGTTTAAAAGTTTATGTTTAATTAAATTATTTTCTACCCCTTTTCTCCTTGTCTTTGACAGATTTTAGATTAACAAAGTGTAATTGATTCTTGGGTCTGATTCTCTGCCATTTGCATTTGTTTATGTGCAAAGACTATCATATGTTAAAATCACCAAATTTAACAGATTATTGGTAGACCTAATTTTGCATGACAGAAAATTAAAAAAGGTGCCCACGATGTGTTGAATTCATTCATCATTATCATAATTCTGTGTGGATTGTGATTATTGTTGATTATTTAAAATATTAATTATGCATGATTGTTGTTTGATTGATCATTTACATCGTCTTAATTGACCTAATCTCTCCATGTAAACTTGCAATAACTTAATATTATAATTTTCTTTTCTTATTTGTTGATTATTTGAATTTAATACCATATGTGAGGCTTGTTGTAATTGATCCTCATATTTAGGATTTGATCTTTTTTTTTCTTTATTTATTTACTAGTTTTACATAATTTATGCACCTATTTTTGGAAAGAGTTTTTTGCGATTGCTTCTCCTTTTATTTTTGACCGGATTTACATACCTATTAACTGATATTATTATTGAAATGGGATTGATTGATATTATCTTTCCCTTCTTTTATTTTTGGGCTAATTTACATTGATAATGTTGTCTTAATTAGGGCTTAGGCTAAAATAAAAAGTTTACTAATTGATATTTCCCTTTTATTTGCTTTTACTGAATTTTGTACTATAAGTGTGACTTTTATAATTATGAAAAACTCCTTTGATTGATTTCAACAAATATTCTTCCTTCCTTTTACTTCAAAAAATTCTTTTATTATATAAACAACTCTTCTCCAATCTTTATAAGACAAGATGGACAATTTCTACATTCCCTCATACAAAAGCTTTACGCAAAAACAATGGTTACTTGATTTTCTTTTTCCGAGTTGCATTTCTACCTTCGGAGCTTTGGTCTAAATCTGTTCGTAGCAATTCGTGTTTGATTTTTCATAGTATTTGATTTTCTTATTATTTCCCGTTATCATTCATCGGTAAGTCCCTATCGACGTATTTTCTTTATTAATGATGCTAGTAAACATATTTATAAGAATTATTCGGTGTTTTCTTGCTATGTATGTGTTATGTTATATTTCCATTTGTACTGCTATTACATATTATTTCATGGGTGTAAATATACAGTCTCGGGGATTTGATGAGTTGCTGGGATAATGGGGAGGGGGTTGCCCACTCCTTTTTCTTTATTTAGTTATTTATTTTAATTCATTGTGTTGTAATAACTTTTGTAAACCTCGGTGTTATAATAAATTTGAGAATGCTCGGGGGGGGGGGGAGGGGGATTTAGGTGATCTATGAATCTCATAGGCAAACAGTACTTAGGTTTATGTGTTTTACGTGCTATGTGAACCACTTAGAAAAAACATAAGTTAGGATTTATAAATTATTGTGCTTATCGCCTAGAAAGCATACTTTAAGGATGATTAGATAACTTTCAATTGGAAATAGTTGTAATAGGTTTTTCGACATTGTCATTAATTTTCAATATTTTTATCACTATTTTCAGTAATATAAATTAATCTCGACAGCAAAAAGACACAGTTTTGTTTTAGGAACTTGTTTACAACATGTTTGTTTTAATTTTCAGCAATAAAAAGCTATTTTGTGCAATTTAAAATGAAGTTCTTAGCATGATTTATTAATTTTCTACAACATAGAAAATTACTTTTACCATATTAATTCACTTTTCCTGCATTTGAAAAAATAATTTCCAGCTGTCAACAAGTAGTTTTCAACATGTTTCTCCGCATTAAAAGATTAATTTTTAGCATGGTTATTCAATTTCTAGTATATTAAAATTGTACCGGGCATTTTGAAATAATTTTCAGCATCTAAATATGTTGTTAACACATTGAGTTAATCTCTAGCACTTGAATTAATTTTCAACAATGTTTAATTATATTTTTAATGGTTATCACTCCCAACATATTTACTTGACAAGTTTTTTAATAAATTTATGACACTGTTTTGAAATGGTTAATCAATTATCTTTCGTCAACAAATGATTATGTGATATCTATATACCATGCCTATAGGCTTAACTAAAAAAAACAAGTAATTGCTTGTCTTAGCATGTTAATCACCTTAATCAACTCTGAATTAATCAAGAGATCTAATTGAGACTATTGTGTGCTAGTTGTTGTCCAATTTGTTTGCGCTTTTTGGGTCTACTAGAAAATCTATCTTTATTGGTCTAGACCGTAAATCCAAAATAGCAAAATTCAATGCCTCTTGGACGATAGGTTGGGACAATAGGCATTCGAGAGTCGTTAGTTTTATCCTTTCTTTTAGAAAGCTCTTAGGTTTTCCAACAAGCCTAGGTAGTGGGGGATAGTTATTCAAATGTGATGAAATCCAACATATATTACACGACCCATGACATTGACACTTGTCTAAGAATTCGACTGCTGGCTAATGGGTCGGATAATGATTAAACAAGTTGGGGCTCTAATCCGAATGAAACCAAAAATATTATTTTGTTTGATTATTCAAATTCGTTCTTCTTTTTATGTTTACTTTACATGTTTATTTATTTAGGGTAGTTAGTTTACTATATAAGGGGACCATTTTCTATAATTTGTATCTTCTTTTATCTTCTCACTTGTCCTTTTCCTACACCGTTGCTTATGTTCACTTGGATAATTAATAGATAAAATAATAAAGTTAAATGTTTGTCTATTCATTATTTTATTACTTAGTTAACATTAAGTTAATAATAACTCAGTGACCTTTGTTTTATCACATAGAATCCCCACGTAAAATATGAATTCAACTGGGAACCACATTAGTGGACCTCAAAAGGTGCCTAACACTTTCTTTTTGAGGTAATTTGAACCCTTACCAGAATTTCTAGTGAACTAAGACTAAAGAACAAAATGGATTCGTAGTTAGCCTTGAATAGTGCTCTAATGCACCTTATTACATTAGGTGGAGACTCTTTACTCTATTTAAACAATCCCAAAAAGAGTAGTCATGTCAAATTTTTCTCGATAAAAATGGGGCGCGACACTTACATATCACTGCCTTAGATAGGAGCCCCCCAAATTGTAATTAAACATTGAACATATCTCTAAGCACTTAAGCATAAAAAGACAGCTAAACATTCTTTTACCACAAACATAGTTTGGAAACTGTTACGACCTGATGCAACCCCCTAGTCACAACAATAGTGCTTACGATCACCAGTGACCACAAGTTAACCCATGAGCTGGTACCTACGGTGTGCACTGAATAATATGGCACTTATATAACATATATGGAAAATAAGCTGATAAACTACTAAAAAAATTAAATACTGAAACAAGTAATACTATTATGCCTGAAATAACTGAGAAAAGCTAAAAATAACTAACTGATTGTCTAAAGATTTGTTGAAAAAGCCTCTAACTGACTGAGGAGTTGATAGAAAAAGCTCCCAACTAACTCCGACTGACTGAATATAATGAACTACTGAAATTATTGGAATAAACAATCACGTCCTTGATAGATGAGGACTCACTACTACTGTTGCTAGGTACGTTGAGTTGTCTAGGAAGGATCAGGAAACTGAGCGTCCAAACCTATGTTATAAGAAAATATAGAAAAAATAAGAGTGTGCGATCAGTATATTGAATATACTGGTATATGAGATAAGGTCTGGCTGAAATGCATAGAGCACTGAGCACATGATCTAAGGACTAACTGAACAACATGAGAAAACTAAGCATAAATGCATGAAAACTATAATATCTGAGAATGCAAGACTAAGCAAATATATATTTCTGATATAATCTGTAAACTGCATGATTAAAATCTATATAACTGAATAACTATAAATCCATATACTTTGGTCAAGCAAACCAGAATTGAATGTACACTGAATACTGTACAGAGACTGTATGAGGTATCATATAACCGATATGCCCCAATCTGACCAACTTGGGGTCCAACCTGTATCCCCAGTTGGAAGGGTGTCTGTACAATGCCATGGATACTAACACTGGCTGTGTGGATCCACTAAACTGGTGTCTCGAGGGACTAATAAGTCACCCTCAACTAGTAGGTTCTCTAATAAGATATGTGTCACCTTCAACTGGTAGGTTAACACCTTATCAACCCTCAGCTGGCAGTTAGACATCTCTAACCTACACTGGCTATATAGTTCTGTATCTCAGGGATTATTATTAAGGGTTACACCCTCTGCTATTAGGTAAGCCTCATCCCTGAGTTTACTCGACGTTTAATCCCACTCCCAACTGAACTGACACTGGAACTGAACTGAACTAAGCTTGACTGAACATGATTTAATAACATATTATGCTCATCATAATTACATCAACTGAGTAAATAATAGAATTCGTGGTTTGACTGAATCATTACTAAAATAATCTAAATTCATGTAAAAACACTTATATATCAGGTATTCATAACCCACTAACACTGAATGATCACTGAATGTAATAAGAAGCTTAAAAACTGTAGTAAAGGATCATGGTTCAAATCCCATATGTATAGACATTCCATCAAACAAGCGGGGATCATGAATTTAAACAAGGGAATGCTTGCTAACAATCATAAATTTAGGATTTATCATGTAATTCACTTGAATAAAGAATGGAAAACAAAAACTAATAGCATGAAAATTCAAAATCTTGCATGGAATCATACATGGGCTGACTTGAATTAATATCACCATGAAAACATGAATTAACCCCATCTTAAGCAATATAAAATACCATAATAATAGAAAAATCTATTTTTTAATTGAAAAGAGGGTTTTTGGGCTAAATGGGTGAAAGGGACCCATGAATGAATACCCTACATACCTTATGCTTCTTAAATTGACAGGAAAATACAAATTTTGATGCTTTCTTGAAGGTTCTTGAACTTAGAGCTCTTGAATACTTGGGGAGAAAGGAATTGAATTCTTATTCTTGGGGGAAAGAGAGGATTATGTTGTGAGAGATTTGGAGAAGAAGGGCAAATAATGCCCTAAATAATGTCTCAATTGATTTCATGGACGACTTGGGTTGAGGGGGAAAAGACCCAATTTCCCCTCAACTATTTAAATTAAAAATTGGACTTACAAAGTCACCGTGATGCGGTCTAATCGCAATCATGGAATTCCCTCACCGCGATGCGGTCTGCATGACATCAGGATTTGTGCTGCTTATCGTGGTAACCCATTGGTTTCAAGATTCAAACATGTCCCCAAACGTTGTACGATAAATTTGAAACTTGTCCAAGATATACTTGTTATATCCTTAAACATAAATAAATTCAAAAACCAGCATCTCAGGATCGAGAAGACCAAACTTTAATCCTCAAAGTTTAGGGGTTTTGAAAATGAGTAAGTCCTCAACACTTGGTTAAATTTTTAGGCCTTAAGCCCTATATGCATGTAGCTAAAAGTTGAATAGAGCTAAGAATAGTACAGGGTATTATAATATCTCCCCCTTGGGAATATTTTTCCTCGAATGAGACTGCTTAGACTTAGGGTACTATACTAAGTCAACTGAGATCACATACCGAACATGCATGACTGGGAACATGAAGACATAACTATGTTTGAAACATAATACATGAACTAAACTAATTTTGTGAATGCATGAAATGACATGAGAATGATTATATAGTTGGAACTGAGAATGGGAAAAAGTCAATCTAAGTAAAACTATTACCTCAAGTTGAGTCTAAGTTTGCGGAGAAAATATAAGGGTATTTGGTATAAATATCAGCCTCTGTTTCCTAAGTAGCTCCCTTAATGGACTAATTCTGCCATAGAACTTTAGCAAAGGGAACTTCTTTGTTTCTTAGCCTACAAATCTAATGATCTAGGATCTCAACTAGGATTTTTTTGAAAGAAAGGCTATCCTGAACATTTGTACTTTCTAAAGTAATAACAACAGTGGAATCATCAATACACTTATTTAACAAAGAAACATGAAGCACTAGATGGACTGATGCCAATTTTTCTAGCAACTTTATCTCATAAGCTACCTTTCCAAAATCGTTCAAGATTCTATAAGGACCAACATATCGGGAACTGAGTTTCCCAATATTGCCAAATATCTTCACTCCCTTTATGTGAAAGATTTTCAAATAGACTAAATCACAAACATCAAACTCAAGGTCTTTTCATCTCACATCTGCATAAGATTTTTGATGACTTTAGGATGTATACAACCTCTCCTGAATTAATAAACTTTCTCCATTGTATCAAACACTGAATCTAGCCCTATATAAGTAGCCTCAGCTACTTCAAACCAGCCAATAGGATACCTATATCTCCTCCCATAGAGACCCTCAAATAGAGCCAACTGAATACTGGAATTATAACTGTTATTGTAAGCAAACTCAATCAAAGGTAAGTGGTCATCCCAACTACCTTTAAAATCAATAACACATGGTCTCAACATGTCTTATAAGCTCTGAATGGTCCTCTCAGTCTTACTATATGCCTAAGGATGTAAAGTTGTACTGTAGTGGACTTGGGTACCAAGACCCTTCTAAAAATCTTACCAAAAGTAAGAGGTAAATTGAGTACTCCTATCTGAAATGATAGACAATAGAACTCCATGCAACTTAACTAACTCTCTGTTATAGAGCCTATCATAATTCTAAGATGAGTACGATGTATGAACTGGAAAGAAATGACCTAATTTGGTAATTCTATCCACAATGACCCATATTGAATCATACCGATGACGTGTACTAGGAAAAACCATCACGAAATCCATTTTCACCACTTCCCACTTCTAAGTGGTGATGCTAAACTCCTGTAATGTACCACTAGGACTCTGGTGCTCAACTTTAACCTGCTGACAATTCGAACACATACCCACAAACTCCACAATATCCTTCTTCATGCCATTCCACCAATAGATTTCTCACAAGTCACAGTACATCTTAGTAGCTCCTGGATGAATAGAATATCGCGCACCATGCGCTTCTGTAAAAATTCGTTGCCTTAAATCATCAACTCATCAAACACATAACGTACCCTGACAATGCAACACACTATCTCCCCCTTGGAAGAAAACCTCTACTTTCTGATCTCTAATAACTTCCTTCAACTTATTTAGACTAGGATTCCTATCTTTCTTTTCCTTCACTTAGCAAACCACAGAAGATTCTGAACCATTCTCAACCTATATACTACCCTTAGCTGAATCAACCAACCAAATGTCTAATCTAGTAAGTTAATGAACCCCCTGACTAACTTCTTCTTATCATCCTTAAAATGAGAAACAATACCCATGGACTATCTAATAAGGGAATCTACAACTACACTTTACTTGGCCAAACAATACAAAACACTCATGTCATAATCTTTCAACAACTCAAGCCACCTTCTCTGATGAATATTTAAATCTTTCTGTGAGAATACGTACTGAAAACTTTTGTGATTTATGAATACATCAACATGAACTCTATAAAGGTAATGTCTCCAAATTTTCAAGGCAAAAACAGTGGTTGCTAACTCATAATCATGGGTAAGATAATTCATTTCCTAGGGTTTAAGTTGTCTAGAGGCATAGGCTATGACCTTACCTCCCGGCATCACTACACAACCAAGACCAACTTTAGAAGCATCATAGTAAACTATAAACCCATATGAACTATCTGGCAATGTCAAGACTGGGGCTGAAGTGAGTCAAGTATTCAACTCCTGAAAACTCTTCTCACATGAATCTGACCACATAAAATTGACCTTTTTTTGAGTGAATTAAGACATTGGAGATGTAATAGAAAAGAACCCTTCAACAAACCATCTATAATAGCCATCCAAACCCAAAAAAATCCTAATATATAAAAGAGAGATGGGTTTGGGATAGTTTCTTATAGCTTTGGTCTTTTGAGGGTCAACTCGAATTCCATCACCGAAAGTAATATGGCCAAGGAAAGCTACTAATATTAGCTAAAACTCACACTTATTGAACTTGGTGAAAAACTAATGATTTCTTGGGGTCTTTAATATAATTCTCAGATGGTCTGCATGTTCATTTCCTCTATGGGAATAGAAAAAAATATCATCCATGAAACTTTGACAAACATGTCCAAGTACTGCTTTAACACTCTTTTCATCAAGTCCATGAAAGTTGCATGGGAATTCATTACTCTAAAAGATATAACTAGGAACTCAAAGTGACTATATCGATTTTTGAAAGCTTTCTTCAGAATGTTACATTCTCTGACTCTAAGTTGATGGTATTTGGATCTGAGGTCTATCATAGAGAAGTAAATGGAACCCTAAAGTTGGTCGAACAATTCATCAATCATAGTGAGTGGATACTTATTCTTGATTGTGACTTTGTTTATCTGACAGTAATTGATGCACATTCTGAGAGAACAATTTTTTTGATGCACGAACAAGACTGGAGCGCCCCATGGAGAAACGCTAGTCCTAATGAATCCCTTATCTAAGAGATATTTCAACTGTTATTTCAATTCCCTAAGGTCAGCTGGAGCCATCTTCTAGGGAGGAATAGATATAGGTTGGGTACCTAGAAGGAGATCTTTTCCGAAGTTAATTTCCCTTTTGGGAGGAACCCTGGGAAGGTCTTCAGGGAACACATATAGAAATTCCTTTGATTCTGAAACTAACTTGAGACTTAGAGTCTCATAACTAAAGTACTTAACTCAAAAAAGATGGTAAACACACCCTTAGATATCATTTTTCTTTCCCTAAGATAAGAACAATCTCACCCATATGCATAAAGGTACTACCCCTTTGTTCAATAACTAGTTCATTGGAAAACTAAAGTTGAACGACTCTATTTCTGCAATCAATTGAGGCATAGCATTAGTGGAGCTAATCCATGCCAAGAATGACCTAAAAATCAGTCATCTCTAACTCCACTGGATCAACTGAGGTAACTTTCTGAGATTCTCTATCTGGGTAATTTCTGTATACCCATCTAGCTATAATAGATTTACCCAATGAGGTAGACACTAAGAAAGGTTTAGCTAAATATTCGGGACTGACACCAAAATCAACTGGTACATAGGGAGTTACAATTGAGAGTGAAGCTCTAGGGTTTAATAAAGCATAAACATGGAGACGAAAGACATGTAACGTACCTATAATTATATCAGGAAAAATTTCCTAATCATGTTGGGTCTAGAGAGTATATAACCTATTCTGACACTACCAACCAGTTTTGCTGGAGGTGCCACACTTCTGAGTCTGGTGACCTACTTGAGCTGATAAAAGATTCGACTGACCGTGATGGTGCATATCCTTTCCACTTTGAGAAACTAATCGACACTCCCAGATCCCATGGCCTAGGTTGCAACATCCAAAGTATATCTCACTACCAGTTGTACACTCACACTGATATTTCTACCATATATCTGGCAAAGCAGATTAGTGCAACCACTATTCACACTACCTTGGGACTTAGAGCCTGACATTATATCCTGACTGTCTTACGTAAACTTAGGCACTTGGACACCAATTGGAGATGGAGTTAGGGATAAAAACTTCTGAAAGAACTGAGAACAATTACCACTTTCAAACCTTGGTTGGGAAAACATAAAACTACCTATTGTGGCCCTCTTATTCTTTCTCTCTTTCTTTGTAAGCTTCTCTTCCTCAATCAGCTAAGCAGGAACCATAAGTCTAGATAAGTACATATCCTTAATCAATGTGGCAGTCCTAAACTCCTTAACCACATGATCATCTACACCATAGATGAACCTTTTTATTCTAGAACTCTTTTCTGTGACCACATTAGGAGCATACCTTGCCAACTAAGTAAACTTAAGCAAGTACTCCTTTACACTCATGCTTCCCTACATTAAATTAATGAACTCCTGAATCTTATACTACCTTAACTGTAATGGAAATAATCTATCTAGAAAAGTCATGGAAAATTCCTCCCACTTAGTTGGCCCTGCATCAATACCACGGTCCTCCTTTAATTTCTTAAACCAGGTGTGAGATACATACTGCAACTTATATATATCCAACTATGTACTCTCACTCGAAGTGATGACCATAATATCTGTCACATTCTAAACCATATCAATAAACTCCTGCGGATCCTCTTCATACTTTGATTTTAAAACAAAGGGGGATTCATTCGGGTGAAATCTTGAATCCTAACTGCAGCTGTATTTTCCACTTGATTGGTTAGGGCACCAACACACTAATTGTTCTAAATAACTATTGAATGGTATAAAGTAGTCAAAGCAACTTTAAACTTGGTGTGAGAGACATGCTCATTTAGGGGATCTTTCTAAACAGGCAATAGTGCGGGATGGTCCCCATTCTTTCACCCATTATTTCTTATGGGAGGCATGGTCTTTAAATGGAAAAAAGTATAAGTTAGAAAGAGATTTTAAATAGAGCTCATGCTCAATCATATGACATAAATACAGACAAAAGGGAATTTTTTCCTAAAAAATCTCATACCCTCTCATCCATAAGTGTTGCACGTTTCATACCCATACACAAGTCTCTACTAAACATAGCTTTCAGACACCCTAGGACACTATTAAATCTTAGGCTCTGATACCAAGATTTTTCATGACTAGAGGCAACCTCCTGGTCGCAACAAGGGTGTTTACGATCATAAGTGACCATAAGTTAACCCACGAGTTGGTATCTGTTGTGAGCACTGAATAAAATGACACTAATTTAACATATGGGGAAGATAGGCTAATAAATGACTAAAAACTGAAATACTGAAATATGTAATACTACCATGCCTAAAATAACTGATACAAGCGCCCAACTAACTCCGACTGACTGAATATAAAGAACTAGTAAAATAGCTAGAATAAACTATCATTTCCATGATAGATGAGGACTCACCAATACTACTACTAGGTACTCGAAGCTTTCTAGGAGTTGCTGGGAAACTAAGCGTTTGAAACTATAAAGACATAGCGCAAAGAAAAGTATGTGATTAGTACTTTTAATATACTGGTATATGTGATAAGGTTTGGCTGAAATGCATGGGGTACTGTGTACATGAGATAAGGACTAACTAAATAACATGAAATAATTGAGCATGAATGCATGAAAACTCTAATATCTAAGAATGCAAGACCGAGCATATACATATTTCTGAATTAATCTATAAATTGAAAGACTGAAGTTTGCATAACTAAATAACTATAAATATGAATGCTTTTGTCAAGAAAACCTGAACTAAATATGCACTAAGACTGTGTGAGATATTATATAACAGACATGCCCCAATCTGAGCAAATTGGGGTCCAACTTGTAACCAAAGTATGAAGGGTGTCAGTACCATGCCATGGGTTCTAACACTTGCTGTGTGAATCCACTAAATTGGTATAACGAAGAACTAAAGAGTCACCCTCAACTGGCAGGTGCACTAATGAGATATTTTCCACCTTTAACAGGAAGGTAAACACCTTGTCAACTCTCTACTGGCGGGTATTCATCTCTAACCTACGCTGGCTATGTAGTTTTATAATTCAGGGATTGTTACTATGCATCACACCCTGTACTGTCAGTTGAGCCTCATCCCTGAGTTTTTAAATGCTAAATACTACTCGCAACTGAACTTACACTGGAACTGAACTTAACTAAGCTTGACTGAACATGATTTCATAACTTATAGTGCTCATCATGATTACATCAGCTAAGTTAATAATAGAATTTATGGTTTAACTGAATCATTATTGAAATAATCTGAATTCATGTAAGAACATTTAGGTATCTAGTATTCATAACCCACTAGTAATAAATGATCACTGAATGTTATAACAAGCTTAAAAACTGTAGTAAAGGATCATGGTTCAAAACCCATATGCATAGACATTCCATCAAATAAGTGGGGATCATGAATTTAAACTTGGGAATGCTTCCTAAGAATCACAAATTTAGGATTTACCATGGAATTCACTTGAAAAAAACATGCGAAACTCAAATTCATTGCCTGAGGAATTCAAAATCTTGCATGTAATCATGAATTAAATCCCCATAAAAACATGAATTAAAACCATCTTAAGTAATATAAAATACCACAATAATAGAAAAATACATTCTTTAATTGAAAAAAAGGGTTTTTGGGCTCCATAGGTGAAAGGGACCGATGAATGAACACCCCACAAACCTTAAGCTTCTTAACTTGAAAGATAAAAAAAATCTTCATGTTCTGTTTAAGGTTCTTAAACTTGGGGAACTTGAATTCTTGATTTCTTGGGGAGAAAGTAAATTGAATTCTTGTTCTTAGGGGAAAGAGAGGGTTTTCTTGAGAGAGATTTGGAGAAAAAGGGAAAATAATTCCCTAAATCATGTCCCAATTCGTGTTATGGACGACTTGGGTTGTGGGGGGAAAGTCCCAATTTCCCTTCAACCATTTAAATAAAAAATTAGACACAACAACGTGACTGTGATATGGTTTAATTACAGGCATGGAATTCCCTCATCGCGATGTGCTCTGCATGACATCGAGACTAATGTCGCATCGCGAGATTATCACGGTAACCCACTGGTTTGATGATCCAAACATGCCCTAAACCTTGTCCCATAAATCCAAAACATCTTCGAGAAATACTTTTTACATTCATGAACATGAACCAACTCTAAAACCAACATCTCAGGTTTGGGAAGACCAAAAATAAAATCGTCAAAATTTAGGGGTCTTGAAAATGACTAAGTCCCCAACACTTAATGAAATTTTAAGGCACTAAACCTATTTGCATGTAACTGAATGCTAAAAAGAGCTAAGAATAGTATGGGGAATTATATAAGCAATGTTAACCTTCAATTTAAACTAAACATTTTACAACAAAAAAATGAAGAATTCAAGTAAAAACGTCCCAAAATCTAGTCTAAACACGTACAAAAGTTCTTATTACAAGAATGTCGAATCAAAACACAAATTTCATGTAAGAGTACAACATCAGGAGCTATTGAGGCATAAGCTCTACCACACCACGTAATCAACTACTAGTCTTTGAAGATATTTATTCCTTTAAAGGAGGTATATCAGGATCATGGTAATCATTACTTAATGTCATGACCCGAGAATTCACCCAAGTCGTAACACAATTCTTAGATTCATAAGTAACCCCAAACAAACCCATGGTCTATCATAACTCTAAGAATGATGAAAAATAAGGAAAGCAATACAGGGTGGAAGCTAAACATAAGTAATTGATAGAAATAATATTAATTTAATACTAAATATCAACTAACTCTGGAAATAAAATTGTTTGACAACCAACATGCTGAAAATCTAAACATCTATCTGAAAGCCTCTAAACCATGATGAGTTATTGGGAGAAGCACCAAACTAACACCAACTGCAGAAAAAAACATTGATAACTAGTTCTTTAATGATGAGGACTCACCACAAGTTGTTGAATGTGATGTGAAAACCTTCTAAGTGCAATTCAGGTACTGAGCATCTGAATATATATTATGAGATAATATAGCACAGAAATGTATGAGATCAGTACATTGAATTTACTAAGTATGTGAGATTGGAAACTATCTAGTCAATCTGAACATGAATGCATGAAACATGATAAGCTAAATGTAAGACCAAGTATAAACATGTACTGCATAAAATTGAATAATTGAATACAAGTTCTTGCATATCTAAACTAAAACATAAGTTGAATATAAACTTAGGTCTATGGGAGATAACAATAACCGATATACCCTAATTTAAGAAATTTATGGCCTAACCATTAACCCCAGTTAGAAGGGTTCAAGAACCTTTCCAAGGGTATCCAACACTTGATAGTGTGGATCAACTAAACTAATGTCTCAAAAGACTAGGGTATCATGCCTTAAATGATGGGTGACTCCTATAACCTATGGTGTTGCATTAGTTTTAGAAATTAGGGACTTCTACTGATGGTCTAAAGACTCAACTGATTGGAAAATCATCATCCCTAAGTTCACACGGTGCTAAGTATCACAACAAACTAAATGACACTGAAACTGAGTATCTGCTCAATATAGTAGTATTCTTGAAAATAGCAACATTGAATAATCTGAGGTGCTCAAAATATATCAAGTGATACATGCATGAATTACTCTGTAATGTATGTTCATAACCCAATAACTCTGTCTCATGCAATTGAGCATGATAATATTTTAAAGTTGATCATAATAGAGAATTTTACAATATAAAGACCAAACTCAATAATTTATATATAATAAGGAAATTCATGATGGTGAGTATGGAAATATGAAAATCTTAGGGGAAAACATGTACACATTGTTTAATTCAAGCATTAAATTAAGATTCTAAGGGAACTCATAACTTTCATGGAAACTTAATAAAAAAAGGTGAATTAAACTTGAGAGTTTGAAGACATCTTTTGGACTCAATAGGTGGAAGGGACCAACTGAATAAATCTCACATACTTGCATGTAGAAGCCTTGGAGAAATCCTTGGAGTTTATGTTTGAAGGTGAGGAATCCTACTTTGTTGTTTGGGAAGAGAAAATTGCCCCGTTTTGCTAAGTGTCGATTTATTTTAAGTTTATGAGGTGTTAGGGTAATATTAATTTCCAATAACAGTTCTGGGAGTACCTAAAATAGTGGGTTTGGGGTTAAAATAATTAGAAAAGACTAGAAATACCTTCTTAAAATGTTTAGGAAATTTTGGGTAACAGTCGTCACGGCTCAGGTAACGACTCATTATGTCTGGTAACGAGTTGTGGCCTAAGTCATGACCTGAGGACATATGTTTTGGGTCCTTTTTGTTATGAAATTAGATCCTCATATGTTAGCTCGTTAGTTATGATAATGAGTAGTCATTAGGGTTATTTCCAAGGGTTTGAGTTCTTGGTTCCTTACTGTTGTGACAATAGGTCCACACAAAATGGCATGTTTAGTCTAACAACGAGTCATATGCTGGACTCGTTGCCATTAGACTGAAGTTCTTGGTCCCTGACTTCCATGACAATGAGTCTTGGCTACGACTCATTATGTATGACAATAGATCATTGCCAGAGTCATTTCCACTTACAGTTAGACTATGCCTCAAAGTATTTTCCACAACTTTTTACTACCATCTTGAATTAAGGTGAGACTAATGGAATCGGAAAGCTAATTCAATGGACTATTTTTTTATGTTTCTAGATCTTAAAAAGTTGGGATATTACAATATCTCTTACTTGGAATCATTCATCCCCAAATAAAATTGATTAAGTGAAGTACTAGGGGAAAAGCAGAGATTTTTGCACTGAATAATTATGAGCTAAACCATGAAGTCATATTTGATTCTATGACTAGTGCATGGACTGAACTGCACTCATAAAGGCAAGTTGTTAAATCAAAATAGCAAAATTATTTAAGATGGAAATGAAAGAATTAATTGATTAAGGGAACTATTACCTCAAGTTGCGACTGAGTTCAAAGAGAAAAGATAGGGGTAGGCATATCTGCCTCTACCTCCCAAGTAGCTCCCTTAACTAACTAATTTCTCTGTAGAAACTTTACCAAAGAGACCTTCTTAATCCTTAGCCTATGGATCTGACGATCAAGGACCTCAATTGGGATCTCTTCTTAAGAGAGGCTATTTTCAATGCCAATACATTTTAAAGGGGCTATTAAGACTTGATCACTAATGTATTTCATAAACAAGGATGGAAAACTGGATAAACTAATGTTAATGTTGTAGTAAATTCCAACTCATAGGCTACCTTACCATATCGATTCAAAATCTTGTAAGGACCGACATAACAGGGACGGGTCTTCTCTTTCTTACAAAACCTTTTCACTCCTTTTATTGGAAAAATTATTAAGTAAACTAAATCACCAACATCAAACTTAATCTCCCTTTACCTAATATCTACATAAGATTTCTGATGACTCTAAGCAATCTTCAGTCTTTCCGTAATAAGATGATTTTTTCCACCGACCCATGCACTGAATATGGCCCTATCAAGGTAGTAACAAACCTTAATCCAATGAATAAGTGATATACACCTTTTACCATACAGTGCTTAAAATGGGGCCATTTGAATACTGGAGTGATAGTTGTTATTATCAGAAAAATTAATCAAAGACAAGTGAATATCTTAACTACCCATAAAATCAATCACGTACCCCCTCAATATTTTCTCTAAGGTCTAAATAGTCCTCTCAGCCTGACCATTTGTCTGCAGGTAAAAAGTTGTACTGAGATTTACGTTCATACAAAGAACCTTCTATAATGTATTCCAAAATTAAGAGGTGAAATGGGTACCTCTATCCGCGATAATGGAAAAAGGGACCCCATGCAACTTTGCAAACTATATAAGATACAGCTTAGAATAATATTCAACTAAGTCTAAAGTTTTAACTGGCAAGAAGTGGGTTAACTTAGTCATTCGATCCATGATAACCTAAATAGAATGATACTATCAATGAGTATGAGGCAACCCTATAATGAAGTCCATACACTTCCAACTTCCAAGAAGGAATACCTTATTCTTGAAGTGTACCACTAGGTCTCTAGTGCTCAACCTTAACCTGCTGGAAATTTGGACACTTAGCCATAAATTTTTTGACATACTTCTTCATTTCATTACATCAATAGACTTCCCGCAAGTCACAGTAGATCTTAGTGTCTCCTGGGTCAATAGAATATTAGAAACTGTGAGGTTTACTTCCTCAAGTAATCTATATCTGAAACATACAATATGCCCTGACAATGAATAACACCATATTTTTTAGGCGAAAAACTCAGCATTCCAATTCCAAATTGCCTCGTTCAACTTTTGAGAAATAGAATCTCTATCTTTATTTTCCTTTACTTCAGCTATTAAAGAATATCTCGACCCATTCAGAACCCAAACACTAACTTCAATTGAATCAACCAACCAAACTTCCAAACTAGGAAGTTAATGAACCTCATAAACTAACTTTTTCTTATCATACTCCACGTTAGAAACATTCCCTATAAACAACTGCTAATATTGTTGGCCATAACATTGGCCTTACCCGGATGGTATAAGACACTTATATCATCGTCTTTCAACAACTCTAGCCTCATTCTATGATAAAGATTTAGATCCTTCTGGATGAACACATATTGAAGACTCTTTTGATCAATGAAAAAATAAACAATAACCCTATAAACATAATTACTCCAAATCATTAAGGAAAATAGGACTGTTGCCAACTCTATATCATGAGTCGGGTAGTTCTTCTCATAGGGATTGAGTTGCCTAGATAAATATGCTATAACCTTCCCCCACTACATCAATACATAACCAAGCACAACTTTTGAAGAATAACAATATACCATAAAACCATCAAAACACTCTAGTATTGTCAAAAATGTAGTTGAGGTGAGTCTAGTCTTCAACACCTAAAAACTCTTAAGAGAAGAATCAAACCACTGGAATTTTTCTTTCTTCTGAGTTAGTTTGAACATGAGAGAAGCAGTATAAGAAAATCCTTTAACAAACCATCTGTAGTAACTAGATAAACCAAAGAAACTCCTGATATCTGATAGAGAGATGGGTCTAGGCCATTTTATACTTCTTTGGTATTTTGAGGATCACCTCAAATGACTTTACTGGAAATGATATGACCAAGGAATTCTATTTATTTCAACCACAATTCACACTTTTTGAACTTAGAAAATAACAGGTGATCTTTAAGAGACTGTAAGATAATCCCCAAGTGATCTTTATGTTCACCCTCACTTTGAGAATAAATGTGTATGTCATCTATGAAGACTATAATGAACATGTCCAAGTATTACTTGAAAACCATGTTCATCAAGTCCATAAAATTTGTAGGACCATTCGTTAGTCCAAAAGACATAACAACAAATTCATAGTGCCATTACCAAGTTCTGAAGGCCATTTTTGGAATGACATAATCACTTACTCAAAGCAGATGATAGTTGGATCTAAGGTATATCATATAATAACAATTATCACATTGAAGTTGGTCAAACAAGTCATTAATCCTAGGGATGGGATAGGTATTCTTTATTGTGACTTTGTTCAACTGATGGTAGTTGATGCATATTTTGAGAGAGTCATCTTTCTTGTGCATAACAAGAACTGGAACACCCCATTAAGAGACACTCATATTGATAAAACCCTTGTATATGAGTTCTGTCAATTGTTTTATAAATTCCCTGAGCTTTGCTGGAGCCATTCTGTAAGGTGGAATTAACATAGGTTGGGTATCTAGAAGGAGATCGATTAAAAAGTCAATTTCACGCTTGGGAGGAACTCTAGGAAAATCTTCAAGAAACACTTTTGAAAATTCATTTACTACAGGAACTGACTCAAGCCTCAAGATTTTAGACCTTGAGTCTTTCAATCGAAAAGAATGATAGATGCACCCTTTAGAGATTATTTTCTTGCTTTAAGGAATGAAATGAACTGACCTAAAGGCACCAAGGTACTACCCTTCAACTTGAAGACTGTCTTATTTGGAAATTGAAATTGGACTACTATTTTTCTACAATCAACTTAGGCATAGAAAGAGAGGAGCCAATTCATGCAAAGAATAATATCAAAATAAGTTATTTCTAACTCTATAAGGTCGACTACTGTGACTTTTTGGGATACTATGACAAAATTTTTCTATACCCATCTTGCTATGATTGAAATACCAACTAGAGTAGAAACTAAGAAAGGTTCTACTAGGATTTTAGGGCTGACACCAAAATATACTTCTATAAAGGGAGTAACAAAGGAAAGTGTGGCTCCAGGATCTAACAATGCATAAATATGAAGGTGAAAGACTTGTAACTAACTAGTAACCACATTAGGAGAACCCTCCTAATCTTGTTGAGTTTGAAAGTCATAGAACCTAGCCTAACAATGTGTAAACCAATTGCACTAGAGGTGGCACCCGGTTGAGTCGGGCGACTTGCTGGAACCGCTAAAGAGTTAGTTTGGATTTATTGATGATCATTCCTACCTCTCTGTGCACCATCTTGGAAATCCCTCACATTGTGTCCTGACTTTTCACACCTAAAATAGGCATCATTACTAGCCATGCACTCACCCTTATGGTTCCTACCACATCACTTGGAAACTAGGTTGGTGCAAGGACTATTCACACTACCCTAAGACTTAGATCCTAGCACTCTATCTCAAGTATCCTAGCTAAACATGGGCTTAGGAGAAATATAAGAAGATGGGGATAGATATGAATATTTCTAGTTGAACTGAGAGCAATTTCGACTATCCGACCGCTATTGAGTAAAATTAAAGGTACTAGTTCTAGCCTTCTTATTCTTCCTTTCTTTTCTTTGATTATTTTCTCCTCAATATTTTGAGAATGGACCATCAATATATAGTTGTCCATTTCTAAACTAGCATAACCATCCTACACTCCTTGACCATATCTTTAGGAAAACCAAACACGAACTTACTCATTCAGGCATTAGAATCAGCCACCATAGTTTGAGCATACCTTGCCAACTAAGTAAACTTGAGTGAATACTACTTAACACTCATACTAACCTACTATAAGTTGATGAAATCATTCACTTTGGCTTCACTCAACTCAAGAGAGAGGAACCTATCCAGAAATGCAGTAATGAACTCAACCAACTCAAATAACCATGCATCCACATCTCTATCCTTCTTACTCTACTTAAACTAAGTGTGATTCACTCCTTGCAATTGGTAAGAAACTAAGTCATCACGCTATATATAAGTGACACCCATGATCTCAGTCACTTTCTTAACACTATCCAGAAACTCATGTGGATTCTCTTCAAGCTTAGATCCAAAGAACACCGAAGTATTCATCCGAGTGAAGTCTCATATTCTAGTTGTTGTCTTATTCACTACTAGGTTAGAAGGGAAAACAACCTACTAGTTATTCTCTGTAGTCATAGATTGCGCTAATGCTGTGAAAGCAACCCTAAACTCAGTGTAAGAGACTTGCACATTCAGAGGGTCTTTTGGAACTACCAGTGGTGGTTGCCGATTTTTATTTATTCTTCTATTTGTTCTCTTAGGAGGCATTATCTTTAAATAAATAGAGGAAGACTTAGAAGAAAAAGTTTAATAGAGTTAGCACTCTATCGTACTACATGAATCATGAAAGAAGTAAGACTTTCCTAAAACCTTTCATAGCCTCTCACCCATTAGTATGACACGCTTCACACCAATGAACAAGACTCTACATAACATTTCTTTCAAATACCTTATGACACATAAAACCTACTACTCTGATACCAAGTTTATCACAACTCAAAACTGTCAAAGTTGTAGCACGATACTTAGACTCACAAGTGACATCATGCTAGCCAATGGTCTAGCATAACTCTAAGAATACAAGATATAAGTAATGCAATATTGGGAATAAACTAAATTAAATTAACTGATGGAAATAGTAGTATTGTAATACTTAATATCAACTAATACTAGAAATAAAATAGCCTAACAAATAGCATGCTAAAAATCTAAATATCCGTCTAAAAGCCTCTAAACCATAATCAGTTATTGGGACAAGCCCCCAACTAGCTCCAACTTACTAAACTAAAAGTACGTATAAAATACACACTAATAACTTGTACTCAAAGGATAAGGACTCACCAAAAACTATTGTTGAATGTGGCATGGGAACGTTCTAAGTGATATCCGAGTACTGAGCATCTGAACCTATATTATCATACAATATAACACCGGAATATATGCGATCAGTACTTTTAATGCACTAAGTATGTGACATGTAAAACTAACTATCAGATTTTTGAAATTTTAATGACTATTTTTTACCTTCCCATGTATGAAACGTTGATTTTTTACTTTAATTGTGTTTAGCTATGTTAATAGGGTGTCTTTGAACAATTTTAGAGTTTTTGGAAAGGGCTCAAAGTCATTTTTTAATCCCTAGGAATTAAGTGTCCGTAATATAATCGTGTCATGGAGGATACCCTCAACAAAATTGGCGTGGCAGAGAGGATACTCTCCACGATATTAGCATACCATTCCTAGGTAAAATTTTCATATTGTTTGTTTTATTCACTTGGGGTGAGGGGATTTTGAATCTTTTAACCCATGTTCGACCCTGAAACATAAAATAGACTTATTTTCAGTGGTCTTTCAATGATCAGTTACTCCCTTTCACTCTTAAACTCAAAGCCCAAGAAAAACTTAAAGGTTTCATAGAGGATTCATCATCTAGGATCCAAGCTCCAAATTTGCTATCAAATTCTTGTGTATTTAAGACATGTATCTCTTCCCTAAATTGATATTATGTAAAAACATCTATTTATTTATTATCCATAGGGTTTAATTATTTGATTTTAAAGGTAGGTTGAATTTTTTTGATTGGTTATTTAATGATTTGAATTCCCTTTCTTTTTAATTAATTATTTATACTATATTTTCATGAATTTGAATGATTTAAATGCATGGGTTTGGGAATTGGAATGGGGAACATCGGTTTCCTCAAACTTGATGGTTTAATGGTTTGGAATTGTATTAAACCTCAAACAAGTTTGTGAAATTTAATTTGAGACATAGATATATGCATAAATTTCTTCTATTCTGAAAACCTGCATTGGATAAAAAGTAAGTGGAACATAAATTAGCTTTAGAAAGGCCATGGTGGCCGGCCATGTATTGATTTTGAATTGCAACTTTTGAGTCTAGTTTGCTAAAAGGGTTTTAGTCGTAATTGCCTAAATATTTTAAAGTCCTATTGGATGATGGGTTAGTGTCCCAAATGGCTAAATGGGTCAGAGTCCTATTGGACGATGGGTTAGAGTCACAGTTGGCTAAATAGGTTGGAGTCATATTTACTGATGGGCTAGAGTACTAGTTAGGTAAATAGTTTGGTTTGGCATAATGATAGTTACTTGCAATCTTGTTTATTAGTTATGATGATACCATTCGGTAAATGCCTTAACGGATGACTCCTTTATTAATGATTGTGAATGTGTGTAAATGTTTTAATTAGTATTAATCGGGGTTTTGTAGCTTGTCATAAAAGGTATAAATCCTAGAGGGACCATTACTGGAAACCACGTTTGCTGATTGTGGGGTCTTAATAATTATATGCATGTATCCCCCTTGATATATGTTTTGGTGGATGGCTAGTTTCCCTTATTTCTTTATTTTTCCCTCATTTTTCTTTGGTTCGTGAGACTAACACGCACTGGGGACCTTTCTATATAGGGAGTTGGACCCATTAGCCCGTGGGTGCCTTTATGATGGTTGAAGCTACACAATCCAAGTTAATGATTTTAAATCTCATGATTAAGCCATGTTCCCTATCCCTACATCTTATTGATTTATATATATATATATATATATATATATCAATGTGTGTATATGATTTTGAATACCAATCCCACTCTCTGTCACGATCCGTCTAACCTTGCCTTTGATAGGCTGGGCGAGAACCCATGGGATAGTTAGCCACATACCGAATTTCTTCATCAATCCTTTTGTCTTCTTTTTCATCATAACCCATGATTTCTATGGAATTCATCGTTTTTGTGGGTGCACCCATCACATGTTTTGTTAACATCTCCAATTGTATCATTATTTTTGCCATGTTCTTCTCCGTCTCTTCATCTTTTTTCCTTTTCTCCTTATTAACATAAGAAGTGGAAGGAGACCCTTTAGTTACCTCGATGTCTCGGGTTTTCCATCCTTGATTTTTTCTAAGTGACTTTGTAAGACCCCATAAAGTTTACTCGTAATCTGAGCCTTAGATTGTGTCAAGTAAAGTGTAATTTTAGCCCTAAAAGATTGAGAAGAGACTTCCAAAGTTATTGGTATTTAAACCATATATAATTTTCTTAAATTTGAATTTTTTCATGTAGAGAATTGAATTATCTTTCCAACAATACCAATTTCATCTAAATTCGGCATCGGGGTGTGAAGTTATGGCCATTTTACTGGGAGTTGTCAGAACTGCCCAGGGGCGACGGATGATCCGATGGACCATCGATTCTGCGATGAACAATCACTCAGACCGTCATGACCAAGGAAGAAACTCCCTTTCCTGGCCCAAGAGCGACTACCAGGACGAAGGACCATCAAGGCTGCAATGGACCATCGTTGAGACCATCGCCAATAAGGCAGTGCGGTCTCATCCTGGCCATCATGTGACGGATAATCTGAAGGAACGTTGAACCTACGACGGACCATCGATTCGACCATCACATTGATTCAGTATGTCCCTTTTTGTTCATCGTCCGACGGACGAACCGACGAATCGTCAAACTTGCGATAGACCATCGCTCCGACCGTCACAGACCACGTTCAATATTTTTAGCTCATTTTTAAAATGGATTTTTGGTATTTTCCACTCTTTTATACCCTGATATATTCCAAACGAAGAAAATGGCTTCATTTATCATCTAAAATATAAGAGAGCTAAGGTTTCTCCTTCAAGAGCAAATCTAAAACCATTCTCCAAGAAATCCAAGAACTCACCATGGATTCTACAAATTGAGTTGAGATTTAAGTTTCTCAAGTTCAAGGGTTGAAAGAACTCTCTCTCAAGAGTAAGAAAAAGAGTTTAAAGAAAGCTTGTTCATCCAATTTCATAATGTAAGGTATATGGGGTTTTGAACATGGGTAATACTTTCACCCTTGAGCCTAAAGTCCTATTTAAACTACAATTTCCTGCAAATCATAAGATTTTACATGAAATTGAATTAGGGTTCTTCATCTATTGTTATTGGTTGCAAGCTTTTGATGTTTCCCATGAATTGATAGTCTAATGGCATGATTTTTACATGTTTTCTTGAGAAATTGCAGCTGGGCCTATACCTCATGATTTTAATCCTTAACAAGTTAATAGTTAAGATGTTTGAGATATTAAAGTATATGAGTACGTTGAGATTTTGAGATAAATTGCTGAAATTTCTAGATTTCTACATGAGTTATGAATCTATATGCTATCTATTATGCTTTTGATGAGTTTTAACTTGAGAATGAATTATGGGTTATTGAGCCCTACTTGATATTTGGAATTTTATGAAATCTTATGTTATAAGCACCTATGATTTGAGTATTCTGACATTATTGAGAAATTTTTTGACCTAATGGTCATGGAGTTTTGAAATCCACTTCACTACATGAGATTACAGATTTGATTATTGCGTTCTTATTGAACCATACAATTATTTTAAAGTGGATTTTCATGAGATGAGCGAGATAAACTAAGGGAAGCAGTATTTAGCACCAAGTTAGGTAAGTTATGATGGTTTCTTAACCAAGAACTAAGTGCCACCATAGGTTCGGCCTGAGGCTGAGATGATTTTTGGGCCTATAGCCGAGATATTAGGCTCGAGACTGAGATAAATGATCACTGAATTGACGTTATACTCTCTGGAAAGAGTATGACGCTCCTCCGCAATGTGGGGTTTCTTCCTTAGGAGGATAAAATATTGAACTCCATGTAGCTCGCATGGCTTATGTCGGTTAAGAGAGCCTCCCTTGATATACATTATTTTCCTAATAATAAAGTTGTAGATTTTCTCCCAAAGAGTAAATTATTTTTCCCTTGATATAAGTATTTTTTCCTAAAGCTTGAAATGGGATATTTTCCTAAAGTGAATGAGATGCCTTCAAGTATGATTCAAAGTTATATGATTCCAAATTCCAAGTACTTGAATTCAAAAGAGTTATGAGTTTTTGAGTATTAAAGAAGTTTTACTCTCCATGAGACATATGAATGAGTTGAAAGTATTGTTTAAAGTTTCCTTTAGCATATGGGTAATCAGAATAAGAGGAGAGCACATATTTTAAAGACAAAGTATAATGACTCATGAGATTTGTGTTACATGCTTCATTCTACATGATTTATGAGCTTTACATTTTAGACTTATTCAAGCCATGTAAGTCAATCCTATTTGCATGCATAATTTGATTAAAGAGTATTGATATTGTTTTATGTAAATGCATACACCCCCATATACTCAGTACATTCCCAAGTGTTGATCCACATATAGGTCTATGTGCTACATTGTCTTATAATGTAGGTTCAGGTGCTCAGTCTCAGTCTCATCAGCGATTCTAGAGTACCTTCGTCTATATTTCTACAGTGGTGAGTCCTTATGGTTCGAGGACCTATCTTCAGATATTTTAGTATTTGAGAGTTTATAGTATTACTTTCAGTTCAGTTTGAGTTAGTTGGGGACCTGTCCCAATGACTCTCGAGTTCATGGAGTAGTAGAGGCTTTGACAGACTAGTTATCAGATTGTGGTTGTGTTGAGATTTCAGTTTTGTGGTTGTTTAGACCGGGTATTACCTTCGTATTTCCTTTCACTCGATATAACAGTGTTAGTGTTATGTTCTACTTTTAAAATGAGTTATTATGAGAAGTGATAGGCTCAAAGGGTTAGCTTGGGGCTACTCGTAGCCCTAAGCACCGTGTGATGTCCCGGGAGGTAATTTTGGGTTGTTACAAACATAGTATCAGAGTTAAGTTTTAAAGGAGTCCTGGGGAGTCTGACAAGCCACGTTGAGTAGAGTCTTGACCATCGGTGTGTAGCATTCCACATATATGAGTAAGAGGCTACAAGGTGTTTTAGGAAAAAATTTATTTCTTTCTTTCATATTCTATCATGCCTATTGTTGTCCCTCTCATCTAATAATTCATGCTCTTATATTTCAGAAAATGCCTCTCCAAAGAGTGAATGCCTACAGAAACAATGAGGAGCAACCCCCACCTGTTGATCCTTTGAATGAGACTGTGCCTCATATTGAGTTTCGGGAGGCCTTTCAGGCGTCAGCCCAAGAAGTCACCGCTAATGTTCGGGCCAATAACCAAGCCACAATTAACAATCAGCAGGGAGGTAATGTAGCTAATTTTAGGATCTATGACTTCATGCGGATGAATCCACCAGAGTTTTATAGGTCCAAGGAAGGTGAAGACCCACAGTTGTACCTTGAGGAGGTGATAAAGATCATGCAGGTGATGCATGTTTCTAAGGAATAAAGTGTTGAGTTGGAGTCTTACAGGTTGAAGGACATAGCTTATGACTGGGTTGTATCATGGAGAAAGAGTAGAGGTGATAATGCTGCTCCTGTGACTTGACAAGTGTTCCAAGATGCATTCTTTGAGAAGTTCTTTCCTCTTGAGGAGTTTATAAACTTGAGGTAGGGCTCTATGACTATTAATGAGTACTTCTTGAAGTTCAACTAGTTGTCCAAGTATGCTCCTTATTTGATTTTTGACACCTGAGCTAGTATGAGCAAGTTCATGACTTGTGTTTCTGGTTTGGTGCTGAAAGAGTGTAGGACTGCGATGATGCATAGATATATGGATTTAGCTAGGTTAATAATGCATGACCAGTAAATAGAGGTGGATAAAATTATATAGAGAGATAGAGTGAGGGGTAACAGAGGGCTAGATCTAAGCAACATGAGTTTAGCCAGCCTAGGTTCCATGGAGGTAACTGCCCTTAGTTTCAGAGACGTCCATCTATGCCATCACCTTCATCAGCTATAGCTCCCTCACCTAGAGGTAGGAAGGAGGAAAGGAAAAGGTATTTTATGTCTAGGTCATATAATAGTGTTGGTAATAGGCCCCGTTATCCTCCTTGTGCTAAGTGTGGTAAGGATCATCCCGGTGAGTGTTTCATAGATTTGAAGGGTTGTTTTGGTTGTGGAAAGCAGGGACACAAACTTAGAGATTGTCCTCATGCTATATAGGGGAATATATATGCCCGACCTCAGGCACATACTACTAATGCACCAGCTCCTGTACCTCGTCCCGCCCCTGTTCAGGGCGCTTCATCTATCACTGTTGGCGGTCAGTGCCAGAACAGATTCTATGCCTTACCATCCCGTCAGGAGTAGGAGGACTCTCCCGATGTTGTTACCTATATGCTCTATGTCTTTTACTTTGATGTATGTGTGTTGTCGGACCCCAGGTCAAGTCTCTCCTATGTGACCCCACTTGTAGCTGTGAATTTCAAAATGAATCCCGAAAACATTTCTGAGCCCTTCCTAGTTTCTACACCATTAGGGGAGTCAGTTGTTGCTAAACAAGTGTATAGAGATTATGGCATGTCGTGCCAAGGATTAGTTTTAGAATTATCAATTTCCAGTGTACAAACGCGATTCCACCGCGTCACGGTGCCTTTCCAGTTCACAACCAAGAGGGTAATGCGATTTCCACCGTGTCGCACCATCAAGTGGTTTCCCAATTGTCCAATTTCCAGTAAGATGACGCGATTATGAAACGTCGCGCCAGCATGTCAAATTGGGATTTTTTTTCAGATTCCATTTTTAAATTTCAAGGACCAATTGGTAATTTCCTAAAGCCCCAAACCAGTCTATATAAGGGATTTATAACCTAAATAATGAAAATTCTTCATTATTCATCAATTTTACCCAAATCAAAATATTTTCACTCAAAGGGGAAAGAACTCTTGCCAAGAAATCAAGAACAAGACTAAGGATTTTCTTCAAGAACCTTCAAGAAAGAGTCTTCTAAGGTATGTTAGATGTTGATTCTTGGGTTCCTTCCACCCAAGCAGCTCAAGAATCCTTTTTAAAATTTTGAGGTTTACGTATTTATGAGATTTCATGATTTATGTGTATTAGAGTTCTTTATTTTGTATTGTTGGGTTTTATTTCATGATTTAGACTACCAATTTCAAGAGTTGATTCTAGTATGTGATAAATTGTATGATGTTCATGATAAATCCTCTTCATGTTGCATGATATTGATGTATTCATGATAATTAAGTATAGAATCTATGGTATAACCAAAGCATGCTCCCCATATCTTTGATAGAATGCTTAAGTAAAGATAATAGTGCCTATTTAGTATGTTAAGCATGAAATCCCCAATTTTGTTATAAGTAGTGCATGCCAACCGTTTGTTGAAATGCCTTAGTGAATGCATTATGATAAGTTACATGCATTCTTATCCATGTGTATTCCTTATTAAACAACTATGAGGTATTGGTACGCATTCCCTATACATTTACATGTTTATCACATTTAAGTAATTGATGAGATATCATTTTGATTGTGTTGTGAATGAAACTCCATTGTCATGATACTCAAGTGCGGTCCTGTCTAATTTATTTATGCTATCGAGTCCCGGGGGTATTTATACACAAAAATTTAGCTGCGTGTCTAGAGACAAGTTAGTCTTAAGATAATTTTAGTCGTGCTATGATCAGTAGAATTCAGCCAGTACAGAACTTAAGAAAATTCAGTAATCTCAGTACTAGTTTAATTCAGTCTCAATATCAGTCTAATCCAACTCAGTATTCAGTTCAGACTTCAGTGAAACTCAGTAAGCTAACAAGAATTCAGTAGCATTCCATCAGATAATGAAACTAAGTAAATTCAATTAGCTCAGTCAAGTAAGATAATTAGTAATAGATTTAGCTCAGTGTAGTACAGTCTAAGAATCAGTTTAGTTTCTTTCAATTGGGAGTAGGAACTAGCACCGAGCGAGTGCAGGGATGATGACTTCCCAATTAAAGAGGCAAAGTTATTAGTAATAGTCCCTGAACTCCAAAACTGGATGGCCAGTGTAGGACTAGGAGTCACGCATTAGATTAAGTCTTGACTATCATATTGCCTTAGGCTTGACTTCCTATTCAGGGTCACCGTTAGAGAGGCTTGACCATATAAGAAGTCTTTACCCATGGCACGGTATTGACACCCTTCTAGCTGGTGTTACATGTTGGACCCACTAGATTAGATTCGGGGCATGTTTGTTAAGTGAGAACTCCCACAGTTACAGTTTTAGTATCAGTCTTCAGAGTAGAACTTAGAAATCAGGACTATCAGATACAGTCACCTATCTCAGTAAGAAACTTAGATAGTTTCATAGATTCATAGACCACCTGCTAGATAGGCCTGGTCTCACATAAATTTAATCAATATCAGTACTAATAGAGTCGGAGATTACCCATTAGATAGGCTTGATCTCAAACTTAGTCTATCATTTCTATTATTAAAAGATTCAGAGATCTTCTGCTAGATAGGTCTGGTCTTAGATACAATCATTCTTTATCATTATTAGTAGATTCAGAGATCATTAATTAGAAAGGTTTGATCACAGATTTAGTCTGTCGATAGTAGCAAACTCAGAACTCAGTCATTGATATGAGTAGATTCAGTTAATCAGCTTCAGTATCATCAGTTTTAGAGATCAACCACTAGAGATGACTGATCTCAATTTCTTTACTGGGTTATCAATATCAAAAGATTAATTTATTCAGTATCTTTGTATTAGTAATGAGTTTAGATATCAGTAAAGTAGTATCCAATTATCAGTATTTAGAGTCGCATTTTATACCTTCCATGTGAGAATACTATGTGAGGTTGGGTTGTTAATCATGCCTAGCACTAGTCACTAAGATTGAGCAGTGGATGTTCATTAAGGTGGATGTAATGGTTTCTTGGTTAGTAATTCTAGTTATACAGAGATGAACCGATAGGCTTGAAACAATGAATGCTAGAATTTATGTTTATTGGTTTGACATTAAGTAATATAGAGGTGTACCCTAGGTTATATGGGGTTGCATTATTTTCTAAGTTTATTAAGTGTTGTGATTGATTAGTAGTACCCTTGAGTTTCTATGTGGAAGGAGGCTAGTTATATAGTATATGGTGTTCTAAATAGCTAAGTTAAGGATTTATGGATAAATGATGTTGAGCCTTTTTCGTATGATTTTTTTCTCTCATGGTTTAGGTAAAAATATAAGTTTAGAGTTGTGATATTAATAGGTTATGATGGAAGTAGTATGGTTCGTTAAAGGTTTGGGGATATCCATGTTAAGTGTTAGAATCTCAATTTAAATCCTTGAAGATTGAGCTAATAGAAATAAGAGTTGAATCTCTAAATGGTGTGAACTTAGGGTATGGTGATACTTATAAATATTCTAAGTTAGTAAGTGTTCAAGTTATTGATGATGACTATTGGGGAAATAGAAAAATAGAGTTATTTCTTAAAAGGAAGTATTAACCGTAGGTTTTAAACATTCATGTGTAGTCTTTCAGGGTGAGTTTAGTATTTAAGTGTATTTTTATATCAGGCTCTAGAGTAAACCGGTTGAAGTTTAGTTAGAGTTTATTAAGTGATTCACCGAGCTAGAATGATGGCTTAAAGCTAAGAGGTGGATGATAGAACAAATAACCACGTCAAGCTCTCACATTCTAGTAGGAAGGAAGGTGAGCAACCCATTCTAACTTCGGTGAAAAGTTTTTAGTTATAACGGTATCTACTCATGCCTTAAAAGTCATCTGCATGATCATAGTTCATGTTCTCACAAATAATAGAGAATCATGTACTCTCCCAGTTTCTAGTATAGGGAATTTCAGTTCACTCAGCAGTACAGACCATGTTCTATAAAGTTATGAACTCCAAACTAATATCATGCATCTCATGACTCATGTACTTATGCTTTATAGTATGTTAAGCTCCAAGTACTCATGATACACTCTTTATAATCAGAGAAATTAAGAGTTTAATTATGTATATCCTCTATTTTGATTACTTTAATAAATCCATGTTGAGGATACTCTATTCCTCGAGCCTCAGTAAAGTGTCCTGTTAGGCTTAGTATCCATTTATGCTCCAGGTTCTCATGTTTGAACATTTAAGTAATCTTTCCTTTTGTCAAAATAGTGATGATGAATAGTTGTTTAGATGGGTGAGAGTAAATGTTTTTTGTAGACAAAAGATCGTTTTATGCTTGTTTAGCTAAGGATATATGTGTGAATTAAGATTGAGGCTAAGTCTTTGATACATGTTATGGTTAGTTGAAACTTTTGTGTGTATGTTTTTGGGTAGTGCGTGGAAGTTATTACTGATAGAGGTTTGGAGGATATGAGAAAGCTGCTATTATGGGTGTTTTCTTAGACGTTCGTATATGGTTATAATAATAGGCTTGAATATAATGTTGGTGTATAAGGGAATTAATGGATTGCGCATTAGTTTTCTACCTTCCCAACCTTGGAATATAAATTTTTAGGTTGATTCATGATCAAGGTTATTGATAGCACATCTCGGGTAAGTTTTGAATTTTTTAGACGAGGTTTGAGACCTGTTCTAATGGTCAAAATAGTAAGGCAATGGGATATGGCCATGACGCATCGCATAATGCATTGGTAGGGAGAAACTCAATGCATCGCATATCGCATAAGTAAAGCGATGCAACACATCACTTATCTCATTGATAGTCTAGTTCAGTTATAGTGTTATAGGTAGTACCCCATGATTTTGAGTTAGGGTTTAATGTGGCGAGTGTATGTAGTTTAACTTAGATTTTTGCTAGAGTAGTTCTATGTACCCATGTGATAATCATAAGTTCAATCAAATGAGAATAGTATTTAAGGGGAAAAGTATAGTTAAGGGAGTATTTTAGAAGTGTGTCTGAGTTTGAAAGTTAGCAGTTGTATTGCCTAAGGCCTAGAAATTCAATCTTAGCTTATGTTTCATAGGCCGATATTTAAGGTCATAACGTTGTATCTATGTTGTGGTTCCTTATTAAAATATCTTGTGCAGATCATGCCTAAGATTCTTTGCTCCCTAATGTTACTAGAATTTCTTCAGGAAGAGTGTTTAGGAGATACTCTATTTAAGCTTAAGTTTCTAGTATAATTCAGTATGTATAGCCAACAATTCAGTTTAGCAGTCAGATTGGCAAGTCCCTATGGTTTTCCATCTTTCCACCTAGTCCTACTATCCGAAGTCTCATACGTATGGCCATTCTATAGTATAATCTATTCGCATCCATGTAAATTGCAAATTTATTTCAGTCAAAGCATCATATTTCAGATTCATCTAGTTGGTCATGAATAAGTTCATAAGTGTTCAGTGCATAATCTCAGTTTTCCAAGTATTCCAACTCAGACAGTGTAATACCCCTTATACTATCTTAGTCTTATTGTCGAATGATTCATGCGTACATAAGTTATCACTTTGCAGTTCTATATGTATGATTGTATCATGAAAACTTCAATCAAGTTCTAAACTCTCAGCATGAATCAACTTCTTATAATAAGTAAAGTCAATTCAGCTTAGAAATCAGTTTCATGATGAAAGTTTTAATATTTCAGCTTATTTATATCCTTTGTTAGAAGATACATCATGTCTATGTTATTCCATACTTCTAATGCTTCAAAAAAAGGTTTCTATCCATCATTCGTGGATGAATGATTCCAAGGGGAAGATAATGTAACACCCCGCATTTTCATGCTAGAAATCAAACTGTCGTTCTTATATGTGTAAACTCTAATCTCATGATTTATATTTAAATCCATGTTTCATGATCTTTATCCTCGTGTTTGAAGTACTTTCAAGGTGAAAAATGTTCATAGAAATCACTTAGAGCGAAGTTGAGCTAAGAGCCTTTGAGTCGGCTAAATCTTTGTATTCGATTCTATATGGGCAAACCTCGAACATGTATAACTTTATATACATGTAGAATTTTGTAGCTCAAGATCCACCAAATTGTATATAATTGAGTTATCTTTCCAACGATACCAATATGTCCTAAATTTGATACCCGGGTAAAACGTTATGGCATTTTTTGTTAGAGGCAGTAAGCCAACATGATTGGGACACGACGCCCCAGTCTCTCGACGTAATAATCAATGCTATGTGTTGCTGTCTCCAATGCGATATACAACATGATACAAAGCTATTTCACACGCTGCTTCAGTTCCTAAAGGGTCTAGGGTCACTATGGTCAATGCCCCTTACCCAAAACCGTCCATAACACATAATTTCAACCCCCAAAAGCATTAGATAATTTGTTATTTATATTTTAATCTCCAAGAAAACCCAATCCCCCTCAAAAATACCTAGAACTTCATCAAGTTTTATTCAAAAAAATTAAGAATCCAAACTTCCTAATTCAAGGACTTCAAGAAGAAGCTTCAAGAACACCATTACATATTCAAAGTTCAAGATTTTACATTTAATTAATCAAATAATGTATGTGGGGTTATGAACAAGGATACTCCTTTCATCCTTGTGCCAAAAATTAGTTTTTAAAGTTAAATTTACATGAATTTCAATTTAGGGTTCATACCCAATTATCATTGTTGAAGTATATGATATTACAAGTGATTTAAGTGTTGAATTGCATAACTACTTTCACAAATTCATGTGTGTGATTTGATTTCATATATTAAGAATCGAATTTCATTTTCTTGATTAGAATTGTTAAAGTATTTCAATATTATTGTTATTGAGTAGAAAGTTGTGATTTGACTTGAGTTTCAAGAATGGGTTTGAAGCTCAAAGTTTAAATCATGATTTTTCAAGAAAGATAATGTTTAAGAATTCTTTGATGAGTATGTATTCATATTTTAATCTATATTTGATCTTTTGATCATCAGCTAAGATATGGAATCCACACAGATTAGTTTTGATTACAGTTTAAAATAGATTGGTGCATAATTGGTTTTCATTGTAAACCGTTATGCCCGTTTTAAAGTGGATTTCCTTCCGAATGAGCATAAAGATTTAAAAGGAGTAGTATTTAGCACCGAGTTGGGTATTATTCCAAGGTCTAATACCCCAGAACTATGAGCAAATATAGGTATAGATTCAGATTATTTCCATTTATATGGATGCAAATACAGATTGTGATCACTCAGCTCAGGTTATACTCCTTGGCAATAGTATGATACCTCTCCCCAATGTGAGGTTTTCATCTTAGGAGAACTAGACGTTGGACTTGATGATAGCTCACATGATTTATGTCGGTTAGAAGAAGCTCCCTAAAATAAAAGAATAATAGAAAAGTTTTTAGAAGAAAATCCCTAACCCTTAAGTCCTAAAACAGAATAATAGAACAACTTTTAGAAACTAAGCATAAAGGCTCCCAATTTTATTCATATATTATTTTACTTAAGGCATTAGCTATGAAATTTCAGCTTTCAGTGTAAAAATATAAAGGTGAGTCTTTTTTACACTTATCCTGCATAATTTGAAAATAGACTTAACATTAGTTATATTTATTCAAATAGTAGAAATAGTAAATGTACAACTTTTCAAACTAAGTGTTATGGTTCACAAGATTTATACACTATGATTTATTATTTATGATTTATGATTTTCATCTTTCAGCTATTCAAACCAATGTGAGTCATTTACACTTAGCATGCATTCTTTACAAGTTATATGAACATTGAGATATTAATTTTACTCACGCATTCACCCCCAGATACTCAGTACATTCCAGAAGTACTGATCCACATATATGTCTATGTGCTATATTTTTTAATCATGTAGGTACAAGTTGTAGTGTGCATATTATAATCAGATAGTTTGCAACTTCCAGCCAGCAAGTGATAAGTCCTTTTGATTCAAGGTACTGAGTCGGTCATAGTTTGAGTAGCATTTTGTATTCCTTATTCAGTCGTATTGATTAGGGATAGTTGGGGGTCATGTCTTGACTACCTATAGTCAATACTAGTAGAGGCTTCATTGATTGTCAGTAGAAGTTAATGTATTTGATTCCAGTTTTGTCTTGTATAATCAGAGTTGTAATCATTTTAAGATAATTTGTTTTTATCATATTTAGAAAATATGTATCTTCCTCTTAAGTTTTTCAAACTTATGTATTTTATTTAGTTGCTCATAAGTTATGCCTGTACTAGGGTTAGTTGGGATCAGTTGTGGTCCTAAGCACCCTGTGAAGACTAGGGGTAGTCTTACGTCGTTACATTCTTCCTTTGGTGATTATATTTGAATAAGGAGAAATTGCATATGGGTTGTGATTTATTTGTGCATTTGTTAATTTGTTGATGATGGGTTCTACTATTGCTTGATTAAATTGGTTGGGATTTATGGGTGATAGCCCAAAATACCTACATGGGTTTGTGGGTGAAAATTCCAAACTCTTGAACGCTTAGACCATCCTTGAAAGAGGGGTTTAGATGAACTTTTGAAACCTACCTCATCCTTGAAAGAGGGATATGGGAACCTAGGCAATAGTAGACTGTTAATGGGTATAGTTATCTAATTTTCATTATCTTAGACATAAGGATAATTATGAGGTTGACTATAACTTGGGGATCATCCTAGAAATAGAGTTTCCTAATTGAGGTGTTGAGTGGCTTTGATTTACACACTCGTTAGGACTCGAAAGGGTCAGTGAGTGAAATCTTTGATGCTTTGAACTACCACATCATTAACGACTAGAATTTGCACCAAATCATTATGTGCCTATGCATAACTTTCCCCTAGGAAAGAATAATAGCAAGATGCTTTTCTAATTGCTTACTCTCTAATTCTTTGTAGCCCCGAGTTATTCCATTAGAGTCCAAAAATAATCATATTCTTGAAATGTTTAAAATCCCATAGTTACTTGGATCTTTGGTTAAAGTATAGCAAGTACTTTTATTTTGAGCTTAATTATTCGCCGTTCACATTGTTCCTCATGGATTCAACACCCACTCAATGTTTAGTATATACTGACAATGATCTTCTTGCATTTAAAATGGAAGTGTAAGTTTAGCGTTATCAACCCCAAATCCCTTGAAAGGAAAAAACACTTTCTTATTTGGCATTCATCACTTTGAGAATTGAGTAACGAGACTTTGGAAATACCACTGATTGGGGAAACTATTGTGTTTAAATCACCAATTTGAGTTTAGTGAAATTGAAGTTAAATTGAATAATCTTCTTACTTTCAATTTTCATTTGTTCATTGAATGAACTTTTTGATAAACTTCTTCTCCCTAATATCATGAGTAGCTAAACTATTTATCTTGGGATTATGTTGAAATAGGATGCAAATATGTGATTTATTAGTGTAGATTCTAGGTCATTGATTGTGTGTTTCAATAATTCTTTCTTGATTTTGTTTGGATTTTTGGGTGAAAACCCCAAATTCCAAAAATGGATTTGTAGGTGAAAACCCCAAATTCTCAAACTCTCACATCATCATGGAAAGAGGGATGCGAGTGTACCATTGGATCCTATATCATCCTTTAAAGAAGAATATGGGTGACAAGGAACTGGTGAACAATAGTTAGATTTAGAATATGCACTTTTCATTATCTTAGAGATAAGGATACCCCTGGGAGACGAGTTTGATTTAAAGTGTCTTATGCCAAGTTTTGGGAGGCCTTTCAGGATTTAGCCCAAGCAGCCACCGTCAATGTTCTGGCCAACAACCAGGCCATAGTTGATAATCAACAGGGAGGTAATGTAGCCATGACTAGGATCCATGATTTCATGCAGATGAATCCCCCAGAGTTTTATAGGTCTAAGGAAGATGAGGACCCACAGTTGTACCTTGAGAAGGTTAGAAAGATCATATAGGTGATACATGTTTCTGAGGAAGAAAGTGTTGAGTTAGCGACTTACAAGTTGAAGGACATATCTTATGACTGGGTTGTAATGTGGAGGAAGGGTAGAGGTGAGGATCCTTCTTCTATGATTGGCAGGTGTTCCAATATGCATTCTTGGACAAGTTCTTTCCGCTTGAGATGAGGGAAGCAAAGATTGAGGAGTTTATGAACTTGAGGCAGGGCTCTATAAATGTTAAGGAGTACTTCTTGAAGTTCAATCAGTTAGCCAAGTACGCTCCTAATTTGATTTTAGACACCTGGGCTAGTATGAGCAAGTTTGTGACTGGTGTTTCTAGATTGGTACTAAAGGAGTGCAGGACTGCGAAGCTGCATAGGGATATGGATTTGTCTAGGTTAATGATGTATGGCCAATAGATAGAGGTGGATAAGATTAGGGAGACAGATCGAGTAAGGGGTAACAAGAGGTTAGCTAGCCTAGGTTCCATGGAGGGAACCGCCCTCAGTTTTAGTTGCGTCCGTCTATGCCAATTCCTTCATCAGCTAGTGCTCCCATTCCTAGAAGTAGGCAGGAGCAAGGGGACAAATCTTTTATGTCTATTTCACAGAACAGTATTGGTAATAAGCCCCGCTATCCTCCTTGTGCTAAGTGTGGTAGGAGTCATCTCGGGGAGTGTTTTGTTGATATGAGGGGTTGTTTTTGTTGTGGAAAGAAGGGCCATATTCTTAGAGATTGTCCTCATGCTAGACTAGGGAATACAGATGCCCGGCCTCAGGAACAGGCTACTAGAACACCAGCTCTTGTACCCCGTCCCGCCATGTCTCAGGACACTTCATCTAGCACTATTGGCAGTCAGCGCCAGAACAGATTCTATGCCTTACCATCCCATAAGGAGTAGGAGGACTCTCTCGATGCTGTTACCGGTATGCTCCGTGACTTTTTCTTTGATGTATATGTGTTGTTGGAACTCGGGTCAAGTGTCTTTTATGTTACCCCACTTGTAGCTGTGAATTTCAAAATGAGTCTCGAAAAGATTTCTGAGCCCTTCTTAGTTTCTACACCCATAGGGGAGTCAGTTGTTTCTAAACAAATGTATAGAAATTGTCTAGTTACTGTTCTTCATAGAGTCATAGTTGCTGATTTGATAGAGTTTGACATGGTGGATTTTGAACTTATTCTGGGTATGGATTGGATTCATTCTTGTTAAGCGTCTATAAACTATCGTACCCATGTGGTCAAGTTTTCGTTTCCTGATAAACCAGCTTTTGAGTGGTCCGGGAGTTTGGTATCTCCCAAGAGTCATTTTATCTCATATCTCAAATCTAGAAAACTAATATCTAAAAGGTTATATCTATCACCTTGTTAGAGCCAAAGACACTAAGTCCGAGGCTCCAACTATTCAGTTAGTCGGTATTGTTAATGAGTTTCCAGATATTTTTCTGCATGATCTCCCAGGGGTACCTCTTGATAGAGAGATAGAATTCAGGATTGACCTTCTTCTCGATACTTATCCTATTTCTATTCATCCATACTTTGTGGCACCTATGGAGCTTAAGGAGTTGAAAGAGCAACTCAAGAATCTTTTTGACAAAGGTTTCATTCGGCCCAGTATTTCTCCTTGGGGCGCACCTGTCTTATTCGTGAGAAAGAAAGACGATTCTTTGGGTATGTGCATTGACTAACGTCATCTTAACAAGGTCACAGTCAAAAATAAGTATCCTTTTCTGAGAATTGACGACCTGTTTGATCAGTTACAAGGTGCAAGTTATTTCTCCAAGATATACCTTAGATCCGGCTATCATCATCATAAAGTGAGGGAATGTGATATTCCAAAGACAGACTTCCAAACACGATATGGTCACTTTGAGTTTCTAGTTATGTCCTTCGGGCTAACCAATGCCCCAGCAGCCTTCATGGACATCATGAATTGAGTGTTCAAGACATATCTTTATATGTTTGTCATTATCTTTATAGATGACATCCTTGTATACTCCCGTAATGAGAATGACCATGCGAATCACCTTAGAGTTGTCTTGCAAACTCTTAGAGATCGTGAGTTGTTCACCAAATTTAGTAAGTATGAATTTTGGCTAAGGTCTATAGCCTTTCTGGGTCATATTATTTCAGCTAAAGGTATTAGAGTTGACTCCTAAAAGACAAAAGTTGTAAGAAATTGGCCTAGACTTATCTCTCCATCTGACATTAGAAGTTTCTTGGGTTTAGTGGGCTACTATCGTTGTTTTGTTGAGGGTTTCTCTTCTATTGTGCCTTCCATGACTCGGTTGACCCAAAAGAAAGTTAAGTTCCGGGGGTCAGATTCCTGCTAGAAAAGTTTTCAAGAGTTGAAGACACGACTTACTTTAGCCCCTGTGTTGACTTTTCCTAATGGTACAAATGGTTTTGTGGTATATTATGATGCCTCTAGAATGGTTTGTGTGTTGATGCAAACAAATAAGGTTATATCCTATGCCTCTAGATAGTTAAATACACATGAGAAGAATTACCCAACCCATGATCTTCAGTTAGCTGTTGTGGTCTTTTCTTTGAAAATCTGGAGACACTATCTTTCTGGTGTTCATGTTGATATGTTTATGATCATAAGATCCTGCAGTATGTGTTTACTAAGAGGGAGTTTAATCTTAAGTAGAGGAGGTGGTTGTAGTTGTTGAAAGACTATGATATGAGTGTGTTGTATCACCCGGGCAAGGCCAATGTAGTGGTAGATAACCTTAGCAGATTGTCTATGGGTAGTGTTGCTCATGTAGAGGAAGTTAAGAAGGAGCTAGCTCGTGATATTCATTGTTTGTCTAGATTGGGTGTAAGGTTGCTTGATTCAGCTGAGGGAAGTACTTTGGTGCAGAGTAGTTCTGAATCCTATTTAGTTTTGGAAGTTAAGGAGAAGCAAGAAAGAGATCCTAGTTTAGTCAGAATGAAGGAGGCAGTTAAGGACCAAAAGGTAGAGGTTTTTTCCCAAGGGAGATATGGCGTGTTGAGATTGCAGGGTAGATTATCTGTTTCGTGTATTGATGATTTGAGGTAGAGGATTATGGTTGAAGCGCATAGCGTGCGGTATTCTATTCATCCCAACACTACCAAGATGTACCGCGACTTACGGGAAATCTATTGGTGAAATGGCATGAAAAAATATATAGTTGGGTTTGTAGAAAAGTGTGCAACATGCCATCAGGTTATGGTAGAGCACCAAAGATTTAGTAGTGTGATGCAAGAGTTTTGTACACCCACTGGGAAGTAAGAAGTGGTGAATATGGACTTCTTGATCGGGTTGTCTCTTTTGCGTCATCATCATGATTCTATTTAGGTTGTTACGGATAGGCTGACTAAGTCCGCACATTTCTTTCCCTTGCTCACATCTTATACAGCTGAGGATTATGCTATATTGTATATCCGGGAGTTAGTTAGTTTGCATGGAGTTCCCTCATCCATCATTTCGGATAGGGGCACTCAATTTACATCTCAGTTTTGGAGTGCGTTTCAGTAGGGGCTTGGTACCCAAGTTCTTTTGAGTTTGTCTTTTCATCCGCAGACAGATGGTCAGGCTGATAGGACCATTCATACCCTAGAAGATATGTTGAGAGCGTGTGTTATTGATTGCAAAGGGAGTTGGGATGAGCAATTTTCATTGGTAGAGTTATCCTATAACAATAGTTACCATGCTAGCATCGGGATGGCACAATTTGAGGCCTTATATGGTATAAGATATAGCTTACCCATAGGTTGGTTTGAAGTGGGTGAAGCTACCTTTATTGGGCCTAATGCACTGTTTAAAGCTATGGAGAAAGTTATGTTGATTAGAGAGAGGTTGAAGACCGCTCAGAGTCGTTCAAAGTCATATGTAGATGTAAGGAGAAGAGATCTTGAGTTTAAGGTGGGTGATTTGGTGTGCTTGAAGATTTCACCCATGAAAGGGGTGAATAGTTTTGGTATAAAGGGAAAGTTTAGTCCCCGTTATGTTGGCCTATATAGAGTCTTGAGGCGTGTTGGTAAAGTAGCCTATGAGGTTGAGTTGCCTACAGAGTTTTTAGTTGTTCATCATATTTTTCATGTCTCCATGCTTAAAAAGCATATTGGTTATTCCGTTGTAGTATATCCCTCAGAGAGTGCTGATATTCAGAACGGACTTTACTTCGATGAGATTCCTGTTGAGATCCTAGATTTCAGATCCGTAGACTAAGGAACAAAGAAGTTCCCATGGTCAAGGTTTTGCGGTAGAACTAATCTGTTGAGGGTGCTACTTGGGAGACAGAGGCAGACATGTGAGCCAACTACCCGCACCTCTTTTATGTGAGTTCAAATCAATCTAAAGGTATTATTCTTCCGTAATTCATCCCTTCTAATCTAAAGTCCGACAATGTATCTATTCTTGCATGAGTTCTTGAAATTTCTGACGTATTCAAGAGTTTAGAGAGATGTTGAGCCATTTAGCAAATTTTCTTTAGCTAAGGTTACTCTATTTTTCCTGTGTTCCTAGTCCAAGTAGCGAAATTCGAGGATTAATGTTTCCAAGGGGGAGATATTGTAAGACCTCACAAAGTTTCCTCGTAGTCTGAGCCTTAAAGCGTGTCAAGTGAAGTGTAATTCCGGCACTAAAAGATTGAGAAGTGACTTCCTAAGTGAGTATCGTGTTAACCATATGCAATTTCCATCGATATAAGATTCTCCCAAATCCGATACCCGGGTAAGAAGTTATGGCTAATTTAAGTCCTAGTCGTAAAACAACATCATTTTAGTGTTTGGTGCGTCGTGGAGAGGGTCTATTTGATAATTGTCAATTTCCAGTGGAACTCCGCGATAGTGGCGCATCTCGGAGGACCCCAATTTCCCAATAGTAAATTTCTAGTGTCCTGGAACGATTGTGAAGCATCACGCTAAAGTTTCGGGTCCCAACTTAGTGGGACAATGCGATGGATCTGCATCGCGGTGACTACCAGATTCCCATTTGTCAATTTCCAGTGAGCCACCGCGATAGCGGCGCGTCGCGGTGGCCCATGAAATCAGGTTCCCAGTTCAATTTTTCTAGCTTCATATAGATGTTAAAAAGGTCACTTTGAACTTTTCCAAGCCTCTTAAACCATGCAAACACCAAATCAAGGTCATTTACAAGCATTCAATGAAGTTTTTCTCAAGTTTTCTCTCAATAAAAACCCTAAGAATCCAAAACCTCTTCCAAAAATCTCAACAATCCACCATGGATTTTCTAAATTGAGTCAAGATTAAAGGTTCTCAAGTCAAGGGCTTCAAGAACCCTCATTCAAGAGTACGAACAGAGTTCCAAAAGCGAGAGTTCATCCAAAGCTTCTAATTCAAGGTAGGTGGGGTTTTGAACAAGGGTAATCCTTTCACCCTTGTTCCCAAAGGCTTATTTAAACTACAATTTCTCTGCAATTTATGAGATTTTACATGAAATTGAATTAGGGATTTTCACCCATTGTTATTGGTTGCAAACTTTTGATGTTTTCCATGAATTGAGATTCTAATGGCATTATTTTTACATGTTTTCTTGAGAAATTGCAGATGGGTCTATACCCCATGATTTTAATTCTTGAGAAGTTAACAGTTGAAATATTTTAAACATTAAAGTATATGAGTATGTTGAGAATTTGAGATAAATTTCTGAAATATCGAGATTTCTACATGAATTATGAATCTATATGCTATCTATTATGCTTTTGATGAGTTTTAACTTGAGATTGAATTATGGACTATTAAGCCCTACTTGAGACTTGAGATTTTACTAACTATTGTGCTATAAGTACCCATGATTTGAGCATTCCGACAAAATTGAGAAATGTTTTAACCTAATGGTCATTGTGTTTAGAAATCCACTCTACTACATGAGATTTCAGATTTGATTATTGGGTTCGTGGTGAACCATGAGATTATTTCTAAATATGGATTTTTACGAGATGAATTCAAATAATCTAAAGGGAGTAGTATTTAGCACCGAGTGGGTAAGTTACTATAGTTTCTTACCCCAAAACTATGTGCCACCGTAGGTTGGGCTTGAGGCCATGTTTATGATTATCATTGGGCCTAAGGCCGAGTTGATATTGGGCCTGAGGTTGAGTTTTTTTAGTGATCACTGGACCTAGGTTATACTCCTTGGCAAGAGTATGACGCCTCTCCCAAACGTGAGGTCTCTTCCTTAGGAGGACAAAATATTGGACTCTATGTAGCTCGCATGGTTTATGTCGGTTAAGAGAAACTCCCTTGACATTTAAACTTTGATATCTGTTACCTCCCTAAACTAAAGTATTTTCCATTGAGATAAGATATTTTCCTTTAAAACTAAAATACATTCCGTTGATATGAGTATTTTTCCCTAAAGCTTGAAATGAGATATTTTCCTAACGTGAATGAAATGTCTTCAAGTATGTTCCAAAGTTATATGATTTCGATTTCCAAGTATTTGAGTGCAAAAGAGTTATGAGTTCTTGAGAATTGAAGAAGTTTTACTCTTCATGAGACATATGCATGAGTTGAAAGTATTGCTTAAAGTTTCCTTTAGCCTTGAGTAATTAGAATAAGAGAAGAGTACAAATTTCAAATTTGAAAGTGTAATGACTCACGAGATTGTATTACATGTTCCATTTTACATGATTCATGAGATTTGCATTTTATACTTATTCAAGCCATGTGAGTCATTACTCATTACATGCATGATTTGATTAAAAAGTATTGATGTTGTTTTATATAACTGCACGCACCCCCATATACTCAGTACATTCCTAAGTGCTAACCCACATATACGTCTATGTGCTACATTTTCTTATAATTTAGGGTAAGGTGCTTAGTCCCAACCTCATCTGTGATTTTTGAGTTCCTCTATCAAAATTCCTTCAGTGGTGAGTCCTCCTTGTTCGAGGACCTATATTCAGACATCTCCATATTTTGAGAGACTATGTTGTTATTTCCAGTTCATTTAGAGTCAGTTGGGGACTTGTCCTAACGTCTCTATAGTTCATGGATTAGTAGAGGCTTTGTTAGATTAGTTATTAGATTGTGGTTGTGTTGAGGTTTTCGGTATTGCTTGGTCATTTGGACTGAGCATTTTCTTCGTATTTCCTTTTATATGATATAATTATGCTAGTGTTTGAATTATTTCATCTTGAAATGAGTGTTATTAGTAGAAACAGGATCAAGGGGTTAGCTTGGGGTTATTTGTAGCCTTAAGCACCGTGTGACGTCCCGGGAGGTGATTTTGGGTAATTACAAACTTGGTATCAGAGCATGTTTTAAAGGAGTCCTAGGGAGTCTGACAAGCTGCGTTGAGTAGACTCTTGATCATCGGTGTGTAGTGCACCACATCTATGAGAAAGACGAAAACTTATTTCTTTCTTTCAGATTCTATCGTGCCTACAATTTTCCCTCTCATCTGTTAATTTTTGCTCATCTATTTCAGAAAATACCTCTCCAAAAAGTGACTGCCCACAGAAATAATGATGTGCAACCCTCACCTATTGATCCTTTTAATGATATTGTGTCTTATGCCAAGTTTTGGGTAGCCTTTCAGGCGTTAGCTCAAGCATTCACCATCAATGTTTGGGCCAATAACCAGGCCGTAGTTTCTAATCAGCAGGTAGGTGATGTAGCTGCAGCTAGGATCCGTGATTTTATGCAGATGAATCTGGCAGAGTTTTATGGGTCTAAGGCAGATGAGGATCCACAGTTGTACCTTGAGGAGGTGAGAAAAATCAGACAGGTGATGCATGTTTCTAAGGAAGAATATATTGAGTTGGCATATTATAAGTTGAAGGACATAGCTTATGACTGGGTTGTATCATGGAGGAAGGGTAGAGGTGAGGATGTTGCTCCTATGACTTGGCAGGTTCTCTAAGATGCATTATTGGACAAGTTCTTTCCGCTTGAGATGAGGGAAGCATCGATTGAGGAGTTTATAAAATTAAGGCAGGGCTCCATGACTGTTAAGGAGTACTGCTTGAAGTTCAATCAGTTGGACAAGTACGCTCCTAATTTAATTTCTGACACCCGAGCTAGTATGAGCAAGTTCATGACCGGTGTTTTTGGGTTGGTACTAAAGGAGTGTAGGACTGCGATGTTGCATAGGGATATAGATCTGGCTAGTTTAATGATGCATGCCCAACAGATAGAGGCAGATAAGATTAGGGAGGGAGATCGAGTGAGGGGTAACTAGAGGGCTATATCTGAGCAGCATGAGTTTAGCCAACCTAGGGTCCATGGAGGGAACCACCCTCAGTTTCAGAGGCGTCCATCTATGCCAATGCCTTCATCAGCTAGCGCTCCCGCGCCTCGAAAGAAGGCATTGTCTTTTTCTATTAGTTCTCTTAGGAGGCATTGTCTTTAAATGAATAGAGGAAGAGTTAGAAGAAAAAGTTTAATAGAGTTAGAACTCTATCGCACAACATGAATCATGAAAGAAGTAAGACTTTCCTATAACCTTTTGTAGCCTCTCGCCCATTAGTATGGCACGCTTCACACCCATGAACAAGACTCTACCTAATGTTGCTTTCAAATAACTTAGGACACATAAAATCTACTGCTCTAATACCAAGTTTATCACGACTCAAAACTGTCAAAGTTTTAACACGATGCTTAGACTCGCAAGTGACACCATGCTAACCAATGGTCTAACATAACTCTAAGAATACAAAATATAAGTAAAGCAATATTGGGCAGAAACTAAATTGAAGTAACTGATGGAAATAGTAGTATTGTAATACTTAATATCAACTAATGCTAGAAATAAAACATCCTAACAAATAGCATGCTAAAAATCTAAACATCCGTCAAAAAGCCTCTAAACCATTATCAGTTATTGGGACAAGCCCCCAACTAACTTCAAGTTACTAAACAAAAAATATGTAGAAAATACACACTAATAACTTGTCCTCAAAGGATAAAGACTCACCAAAAACTATTGTTGAATGTGTCATGGGAACGTTCTAAGTGATATCTAAGTACTGAGTGTCTGAACCTATATTATCAGACAATATAACACAGGAATATATGCGATCAATACTATTACTGTACTAAGTATGTGAGATGTAAAACTAAATGTCAGATTCTTGAAATTTTAATGACAATTTTTTACCTTCCCATGTATGAAACATTGATTTTTTACTTTAATTGTGTTTAGGTATGTTAATAGGGTGTCTTAGAACAATTTTGGAGTTTTTGGAAAGGGTTCGAGGTCATTTTTTAATCCCTAGGCATTAAGTGTCTGTAATATAATCGTGTCATGGAGGATGCCCTCCACGAAATTGGCTTGGAAGAGAAGATACTCTCCGTGATATTAGCATGCCATTCCTAGGTAAAATTTTCATGTTGTCTATTTTATTCACTTGGGTGAGGGGATTTTGAGACTTTTAACCCATTTACGACCCTTAAACATAAAATAGACTTATTTTCAGTAGTCTTTCAACGATCAGTTGCTCCCTTTCACTCTCAAACTCAAAGACCAAGAAAAACTCAAGGGTTTCATAGAGGATTCATCATCCAGGATCCAAGGTCCAAATTTTCTATCAAATTCTTGTGTATTTAAGACATGTATCTCTTCCCTAAATTGATATTATGTAAAACCATATTTTTAATTATTATCCATGTGGTTTAATTATTGGATTTTAAAGGTGGGTTAAGGTGTTTTAATTGGTTATTTCATGAATTGAATTCCCTTGCTTTTTAATTAATTATTTATATTATATTTTCATGAATTTGAACCATTTAAAAGCACGGTTTTGGAAATTGGAATGGGGAACATCGGTTTCCTCAAACTTGATGGTTTAATGGTTTGGAATTGTATTAAACCTCAACCTAGTTTGTGAAATTTAATCTGATACATGGATATATTCATAAATTTCTTCTATTGTGGAAACCTGCATTGGATAAAAAGTAAATGGAACATAAATTAGCTTTAGAAAGGCCTTAGTGGCCATGGATTGATTTTGATTGCAACTTTTGAGTCTAGTTTGCTAAAAGGGTTTTAGTCGCAATTGGCTAAATATTTGAAGTCCTATTGGCTGATGGGTTAGTTTCCCAAATGGCTAAATGGGTCGGAGTCCTATTAGATGATGGGTTAGAGTCTCAGTTGGCTAAATAGGTTGGAGTCCTATTTACTGATGGGCTAGAGTACTAGTTGGGTAAATAGTTTGGTTTGGTATAGTGATAGTTACTTGAAAGCTTGTTTATTAGTTATGCTGTACCATTCGGTAAATGCCTTAATGGATGACTCCTTTATTAATGGTTGGGAATGTGTATAAGTGTTTTAATTAGTATTAATGGGGGTTATGTAGCTTGTCATGAAAGTTATAGATCCCGGAGGGATAATTTCTGGAAACCACGTTTACTGATTGGGAGGTCTTAATAGTTAAGTGCATGTATCCCCCTTGATATATGTTTTAGTGGATGGCTAGTTTCCCTTATGTCTATAGCTTTCCCTCATTTTTCTTTGGTTCGTGAGACTAACACGCATTGGGGCCCTTTCTATATGGGGAGTTGGACCCATATAGCCCATGGGTGACTTTATGATGGTTGAAGCTACACAATCCAAGTTAATGATTTTAAATATCATGATTAATTCATGTTCCTTATCCCGACATCTTATATGTATATATATATATATATATATATATATATATCAATGTGTGTATATGGTTTTGAATGACAATCCCACTCTCTTTCACGATCCGTCCAACGTTTGTTTTGATAGGCCGAGTGGGAACCTGCGGGATAGTTAGCCATATACCGAATTACTTCATAAATCCTTTTGTCTTCTTCTACATCATAACCCATGAGTTCTATGGAATTCACCATTTTTGTGGGTGCACCCATCACATGTTTTGTTAACATCTCCAATTGTATCATTATTTTTGCCATGTTCTTCTCCCTCTCTTCATCTCTTTTCCTTTGCTCCTTATCAATATAAGATGTGGTAGGAGACCCTTTATTTACCTCTATGTCTCATATTTTCCATCCTTGATTTTTTCTAAGTGACTTTGTAAGACACCGGAAAGTTTCCTCGTAGTCTGAGCCTTAGAACGTGTCATGTAAAGTGTAATTACGACCCTATAAGATTGAGAAGAGACTTCCCAAATTATTGGTATTTAAACCATATATAATTTTCTTAAATTTTACTTTTTTCCATGTAGATAATTGAATTATCTTTCCAACAATACCAATTTCATCCAAATCCGGCATCGGGGTGAAAAGTTATGGCCATTTTATTGGGAATTATTGAAACTGCCCAGGGATGACAGACGATCTGATGGACCGTCGAGTTTGCGATGGACCATCGCTTGGACCGCCGTGACCAAGGAATAAACTCCCTTTCCTGGCCCAAGTGCGACGGCCAGGAGACGAACCATCAAGGCTGCGACGAACCATCGCTGAGACCATCGCCACTAAGGCAGTACGGTCTCATCCTGGCCATCGTGCGACGGATGATCTGATGGACCATCGACCCTATGATGGAACATTTATTCGACCATCACATTGAGTCAGTATGTCCCTTTTTTGTTCATCATGCGACAGACGAATCGACGTACCATCAAACTTGCGACGGAGCATCACTCCGACTGTCACAGACCCCGTTCAGTATTTTTAGCTCATTATTAAAAGGGCTTTTTGGTCTTTTCCACTCTTTTATACCTTGATATATTCAAAACAACGCAAATGGCTTTATTTATCATCCAAAACATAAGAGATCTAGGGTTTCTACTTCAAGAGAAAATCTAAAACCATTCTCCAAGAAATCCAAGAACTCACCATCGATTCTACAAATTGAGTTAAGATTTAAGTTCCTCAAGTTCAAGGGTTGAAAAACCCTCTCTCAAGAGTAAGAAGAAAATTTTAAATCAAGATTGTTCATTCAATTTCATAATCTAAGGTATGTGGAGTTTTGAAAATGGGTAATCCTTTCACCCTTGTGCCCAAAGTATTATTTAAACTACAATTTTCTGCAACTCATAAGATTTTACATGAAATTGAATTAGGGTTCTTTACCCATTGTTATTGGTTGCAAGCTTTGATGTTTCCTATGAATTAAGAGTCTAATGGCATGATTTTTACATGTTTTCTTTAGAAATTGCAGCAGGGCCTATACCCCATGATTTTAATCCTTGAAAAGTTAATAGTTCAAATGTTTGAGTTATTAAACTATATGAGTACGTTGAGATTTTGAGACAAATTGCTGAAATTTCTAGATTTCTACATGAGTTATGAATCTATATGCTATTTATTATGCTTTTGATGAGTTTTAACTTGAGAATGAATTATGGGTTATTGAGCCCTACTTGAGATTTGGAATTTTATGAACTCTTATGCTATAAGCACCCATGATTTGAGTATTCTGAGATTATTGAGAAATGTTTTGACCTAATGGTCATGGAGTTTTGAAATCAACTTCACTACATGAGATTACAGATTTGATTATTGGGTTCTTATTGAACCATGCGATTATTCTAAAGTGGATTTTCATGAGATAAGCGAGATAAACTAAAGGGAGTAGTATTTTCCACCAAGTTGGGTAAGTTACCACGGTTTCTTACCCCCAGAACTATGTACCACCATAGGTTGGGCCTGAAGACAACATGATTTTTTGGTCCTAAGGCCGAGATATTGGGCTCGAGAGAGAGATACATGATCACTGAATTGAGGCTATACTCCCTGGCAAGAGTATGACGCTCCTCCCCAATGTGGGGTCTCTTCCTTAGGAGGACGAAATGTTGGACTCCATGTAGTTCACATGGTTTATGTCGGTTAAGAGAACCTCCTTTGATACAAGTTAATTTCCTAATAGTAAAGTTGTAGATTTGCTCCCTAAGACTAAATTATTTTTCCCTTGATATAAGTATTTTTTCCTAAAGCTTGAAATGAGATATTTTCCTAAAGCGAATGAGATGCCTTCAAGTATGTTTTAAAGCTATATGATTCCAAATTCCAAGTACTTGAATTCAAAAGAGTTATGAGTTTTTGAGTATTAAAGAAGTTTTACTCTCCATGAGACATATGAATAAGTTGAAAGTATTGTTTAAAGTTTCCTATAACCTATGGGTATTACGAATAAGAGGAGAGCACAAATTTTAAAGCCAAAGTATAATGAATCACGAGATTTGTGTTATATGACTCATTCTACATGATTTATGAGCTTTACATTTTAGACTTATTCAATCCATGTGAGTCATTACTATTTGCATGCATGATTTGATTAAAGAGTATTGATATTATTTTATGTAAATGTATACACCCCTATATACTCAGTACATTCCCAAGTGCTATCCACATATACGTCTATGTGCTATATTGTCTTATAATGTAGGTTCAGGTGCTCAGTCCCAGTCTCGTCAAGGATTCTAGAGTGCTTTTGTCTACATTTCTACAGTGGTGAGTCCTTATGGTTCGAGGACCTATCTTCAAATATTTCAGTATTCGAGTATTTATGTTATTACTTTTAGTTCAGTTTGAGTCAGTTGGGGACCTATCCCAGCGACTCTCGAGTTCATAGAGTAGTAGAGGCTTTGACAGACTTGTTATCGGATTGTGGTTATGGTAGATTTTAGTTTCGTGGTCGTTTTGACCAAATATTACCTTCGTATTTCCTTTCACTCGATATAATAGTGTTAGTGTTTTATGTATTCCTTTTTGAATGAGTTATTATGAGAAGTGATCGACTCAAAGGGTTATCTTGGGGATACTCGTAACCTTAAGCACTGTGTGACGTCCCGGGAGGTATTTTTGGGTCGTTACAAACTTAGTATCAGAGCTAGCTTTTAAAGGAGTCCTAGGGAGACTGACAAGCCATGTTGAGTAGAGTCTTGATCATCGGTGTGTAGCGTGCCACATCTATGAGTAAAAGGCTACAAGGCATTTTAGGAAAAAACTTTTTTGTTTCTTTCAGATTCTATCATGCCTACAGTTGTCCCTCTCATCTAATAATTCATGCTCTCCTATTTCAGAAAATACCTCTCCGAAGAGCGAATGCCCGCATAAACGATGATAAGCAACCCCCATCTGTTGATCCTTTGAATGAGACTGTGTCTCAAGCTGAGTTTTAGGCAGCCTTTCAGTCGTTAGCCCGAGAAGTCACTGCTAATGTTCGGACCAATAACTAGGCCGCAGTTGCAAATCAGCAGGGAGGTAATATAGTTACTTCTAGGATCCGTGGTTTTATGCGGATGAATTTGCCAGAGTTTTATAGGTCCAAGACAGGTGAGGACCAACAGTTGTACCTTGAGGAGGTGAGAAAGATGATGCAGGTGATGCTTGTTTCTGAGGAAGATAGTGTCGAGTTGGCATCTTACAGGTTGAAGGACATAGCTTATGACTGGGTTGTATCGTGGAGGAAGAGTAAAGGTGATAATACTGCTCCTATGACGTGGCAAGTGTTCCAAGATGCATTCATAGAAAAGTTCATTCCGCTTGAGGAGTTTATAAACTTGAGGAAGGGCTCCATGACTGTTAAGGAGTACTACTTGAAGTTCAACCAGTTTGCCAAGTATGCTCCTGATTTGATTTCTGACACCCGAGCTAGTATAAGAAAGTTCGTGACAGGTGTTTCTAGTTTGGTGCTGAAAGAGTTTTAAACTGTGATGCTGCATAGAGATATGGATTTTTCTAGGTTGATAATGCATGCCCAGTAAATAAAGGTGGATAAGATTAGAGAGAGAGAGTGGGGGGGTAACAAGAGGGCTAGATCTGAGCAGCATAATTTTAGCCATCCTAGGTTCCATGGAGGTAACCGCCCTCAATTTCAGAGATGTCCATCTATGCCAGTACCTTTATCAGTTAGAGCTCCCATGCCTAGAGGCAGGCAGGAGAAAAAGAGCAGGTCTTTTATGTCTAGGTCACAGAACAGTATTGGTAACATGCCCCGTTATCCTCCTTGTGCTAAGTATTGTAAGGAACATCCCTGTGAGTGTTTCGTAGATTTGAGAGGCTGTTTTGGTTGTGGAAAGCAGGGCCACAGACTTAGATATTGTCTTCATGCCATACAGGGGAACAAAGATGCCCGACCTCAGGCGCAGGCTACTAGTGCACCAGCTCTTGTACCTCATCCCACCCCTGTTCAGGGCACTTCATCTAGTATTACTGGCGGTTAGTTCCAGAATAGAATCTATGCCTTACCATCCCATCAAGAGTAGGAGGAATCTCCCGATGTTGTTACCGGTATGCTCTGTGTCTTTTGCTTTGATGTCTACGTGTTATTGGACCCCGGGTCAAGTCTCTCTTATGTGACCCCACTTGTAGCTATGAATTTAAAAAGTAGTCCCAAAAAGATTTCTGAGCCCTTTCTAGTTTCTACACCAGTAGAGGAGTCAGTTGTTGCTAAACAAGTGTATATAGATTTTCCTGTTACTATTCTTCATAGAGTCATACTTGCTGATTTGATAGAGTTAGACATGGTGGATTTTAACCTTATTCTGGGTATGGATTTGCTTCATTCGTGTTATATCTCGATAGACTGTTGTACCCATGTGGTCAAGTTTCAGTTCCTTGATGAGCCTGGTTTTTAGTGGTTCGGGAGTTTGGTATCTCCCAAAAGTCATTTTATCTCCTATCTCAAAGCCAAAAAGATAATATCCAAGGGTTGCATCAATCACCTAGTTAGATTCAAAGACACTAAGTCTGAGGATCCAATTATTTAGTCAATCAAAATTGTCAATGAGTTTCCAGATGTTTTTTGGAAGATCTCCTAGGGGTACCTTCCGATAGAGATAGAATTCGAGATTGACCTTCTTCCCGATACTCATCCCATTTCTATTCCACCATACCATATGGCACCATCTGAGATTAAGTAGTTTAAAGAGTAACTCAAAGATCTTTTAGACAAAGGTTTCATAAGGCCCCAGTATTTCTCCTTGGGGCGCACTTGTTCTATTCGTAAGGAAGAAAGATGGTTCTTTGTGAATGTGCATTGACTATCGTTATCTTAACAAGGTCATAGTCAAAAACAAGTATCCTCTTCCGATAATGGATGACATGTTTGATCAGTTTCAATATGCAATCTATTTCTCCAAGATAGACCTTAGATCCGGCTATCATCAACTTAAAGTGAGGGAATGTGATATTCCAAAGATAGCCTTTCAAACCTGCTATGTCACTTTGAGTTTCTAGTCATGTCTTTGGGGCTAACCAATTCCCCAGCATCTTTTATAGACCTCATGAATCAAGTATTCAAGCAATATCTCGATATTTTTGTCATAGTGTTCATAGATGACATCCTTGTCTACTCCCGCAGTGAGCAAGATCATGCAGATCACCTTAACATTGTCTTGCAAACTCTTAGAGGTCACCAGTTGTTTACTAAATTCAGTAAGTGTGAATTTTGGCTAAGGTCTGTAGCCTTTCAGGGTAATGTTTTTTAAGCCCAAGGTATTAGAGTTGATCCCCAAAAGACAGAAGTTGTAAGAAATTAGCCTAGACCTATCTCTTCGTCTGATATTAGAAATTTCTTGGGTCTAGCGGGCTACTACCACTGTTTTGTTAAAGGTTTCTCTTCTATTCCATCTCCCAATACCCAGTTGACCCAAAAGAAAGTTAAGTTCCAGTGTCAGATTCCTGTGAGAAGAGTTTTCAGGAGTTAAAAACTCAACTTACTTCAGCCTCTCTACCGACTTTTCTTGATGGTGCAGATGGTTTTGTGGTGTATTGTGATGTGTCTAGAATTGTTTTGGGTTGTGTGTTGATGCAAAGAGGTAAGGTTATAGCCTACGCTTCTATACAGTTGAATTCTCAAGAGAAGAATTACCCAACACATGATCTTGAGTATGCTATTGTGGTCTTTGCTTTGAAAATCTGGAGACACTATCTTTATAGTGTTCATGTTGATTTGTGTACTGATCATAAGACCCTGCAGTATGTGTTTACTCAGAGGGATTTTAATCTTAGGTAGATAAGGTGGTTAGGGTTGTTAAAAACTATGATTTGAGTATGTTGTATCACCTGGGAAAGGCCAATGTAGTGGAGGACGCCCTTAGCAGATTGTTTATGGGTAGTGTTCTCAAGTAGAAGAAGGTAAGAATGAGTTAGCTCGTGATGTGCCTTTTTTGTCAAGATTGGGTGTTAGGTTGCCTGATTCAGCTGAGAGAAGTACTTTGGTGCAGAGTAAATTTGAATCCTCTTTAGTTTCAGAAGTGAAGGAGAAGCAAGATAGAGATCCTAGTTTGGTCAGACTAAAAGAGGCAGTTAAAGACCAAAAGGTAGAGGTTTTCTCCCAAAGGGTAGATGGCGTGTTGAGATTGCAGGGTAGATTGTATGTTCCGTGTGTTGATAATCTGAGGCAGAGAATTTTGGCTAAAGCGCATAGCGCGCAGTATTCTATTCTTCCCGGCACTACAAAGATGTACCGCGACTTGCAGGAAATCTATTGGTGGAATGGTATGAAGAAGGATATACTGAGTTTATAGAAAAGTGTGCAACGTGCCAATAGGTTAAGGTCAAACACCAAAGACCTAGTGGTGTGATGAAAGAGTTTGGTATACCCACTTAGAAGTGGGAGGTGGTGAATATGGATTTCGTGACCGAGTTACCTCTATCGCGTCATCATCATGATTCTATTTGGGTTGTTGTGGGTAGGATGACTTAGTCCGCATATTTCTTTCCTATGCACACATCTTATACAATTAAGGATTATTCCAGATTGTATATCCGAGAGTTAGTCAGGCTGCATGGAGTTCCCTCGTCCATCATTTCGGATAGGGGAACTCAATTTACTTCTCAGTTTTGGAGGGCGTTTCAGTAGGGTCTTGGTAGCCAAGTTCTTTTGAGTTTCGTTTTTCATCCACAGACAGATGGTCAGGCTAAGAGGACCATTCAGACCCTAGAAGATATATTGAGAGTGTGTGCTCTTGATTTCACAAGTAGTTGGGATGAGCATTTTCCATTGATAGAGTTCGCCTATAACAATAATTACCATACTAGCATTGGGATGACACCATTTGAGGCCTTGTATGGTAGAAGATGTAGATCACCCATAGGTTGGTTTGAAGTGGGTGAAGCTACCGTGATTAGGCCTAATGCAGTATTTAAAGCTATGGAGAAAGTTAAGTTAATTAGAGAGAGGTTAAACACAACTCACAGTCATCAAAAATCATAAGCCAATGTAAGGAGAAGAGATCTTTAGTTTAAAGTGGGTGATTTCGTGTAATTGAAGATTTCACCTATGAAAGAGGTGAAAAGGTTTGGTAAAAAGGGAAAGCTTAGTCCCTTTTATTTTGGTCCGTATAGAGTTTCGAGCCGTGTTGGCAAAGTAGCCTATGAGGTTGAGTTCCCTGCAGAGTTGTCAGTCGTTCATCCTTTTTTTCATGTCTCCATGTTTAAAAAGTATATTGGTGATTCTGTTGTCGAAGATTCCTCAGAGAGTGGTAACATTCAAAACAGTATTTCATTCGATGAGATTCCTATTGAGATCCTAGATTTTTAGATCGGTAGAATGAGGAATAAAGAGGTTCCCTTAGTCAAAGTTTTATGGAGGAACCAGTCAGTTGAGGGCGCTACTTGGGAGGCAGAAGAAGACATGCGAGCCAAGTAACCGCACCTCTTTTTTGCAAGTTCAGATCGATCTGAAGGTATTATGCTTCCTTAATATATCTCTTCTAATCAAAAGTTCAGCTATATATCTATTCTTCCATGAGTTCTTGCAATTTTTGAGGTATTCAAGAGTTTAGATAGATTTTGAGCCATTTAGCAGATTGGTTCAGCCATATGTACTCTGTTTTTCCTATGTTCCTATTGTAACTAGCAACATTCGAGGATGAATGTTTTAATGGGGGAGATATTATAAGACCCCGCAAAGTTCCCTCGTAGTTTGAGTCGTAGAGCGTGTCAAATAAAGTGTAATTCTGTCCCTAAAAGTATGAGAAGAGATTTCCTAAGTGATTGGTATTTAAACCGTATAGCATTTTCTTAAATTTGAATTTTTGTCATAGAGAAATAAATTACCTTTCCAACGATACCAATTTCGTCCAAATCCATCATCGGGGTGAGAAGTTATGGCCGTTTTACTGAGAGTTGTCGGAATTGCCCAGGGGCCACGGATGATCCGACGGACCATCGAGTCTTCGATGAACCATCGCTCGGACCGTCGCGACCAAGGAAGAAACTCCTTTTCCTAGCCCATGTGCGACGACCAGGATAAGACCCCGTCAAGTCTATGAAACACCGTCGCTGAGACCATCGCCACTAAGACAGTGTGTTCTCATCCTGTCCATCATGCGATGAAAGATCTGATGGACCGTCGGACCTGCGATGGACCATCGATCTGACAGTTGCATCAAGGCAGTATGTCTCTTTTTTGGTCATCGTACAATGGAGGAACCGACGGACTGTCAAACTTGCGATGGACAGTCGCTCTAACCGTCACAGACCCCGTTCTATATTTTTAGCTCATTTTTAAAAGAGATTTTTGGTCCTTTCCACTCTTTTATACCCTTATATATTTCAAACGAAGCAAATGGTTTCATTCATCATCCAAAACACAAGAGAGCTAGGGTTTCTCCCTCAAGAGCAAATCTAAAACCCTTCTCCAAGAAATCCAAGAACTCACCATGAATTCTACAAATTTAGTTGATATTTAAGTTCCTCAAGTTCAAGGGTTGGAAGAACCCTCTCTCAAGAGTAAGAAGAAAAGTTTAAAGAAAGTTTGTTCATCCAATTTCATAATCTAAGGAATGTGGGGTTTTGAACATGGATAATTCTTTCACCGTTTTTCCCAAAGGCTTATTTAAACTACAATTTTCTGTAACTTATGAGATTTTACATGAAATTGAATTAGGGTTCTTCATCCATTGTTAATGGTTGCAAGCTTTTGATGTTTCCCATGAATTGAGAGTCTAATGGCATGATTTTTACATGTTTTCTTGAGAAATTTCAGCTGGGCATCTACCCCATGATTTTAATCATTGAGAAGTTAATAGTTGAAATGTTTGGGATACTAAATTATATGAGTACGTTGAGATTTTGAGACAAATTGTTGAAATTTCAAGATTTCTACATGAGTTATGAATCTATATGCTATTTATTATGCTTTTGATGAGCTTTAACTTGAGAATGAATTATGGGTTACTAAGTCCTACTTGAGATTTGAAATTTTATGACTCTTATGCTATAAGAACCCATGATTTGAGTATTCTGAGATTATTGAGAAATGTTTTAACCTAATGGTCATGGAGTTTTGAAAGCAACTTCACTACATGAGATTACAGATTTGATTATTGGGTTCTTATTGAACCATGAGATTATTCTAAAGTGGATTTTTATGAGATGAGCGAGATAAACTAAAGGGAGTAGTATTTTCCACCATGTTGGGTAAGTTTCCACAATTTCTTAACCCAGAACTATGTGCCACTGTAGGTTGGGCCTGAGGCAGAGATAATTTTTTGGCCTAAGGCCGAGTTATTGGGCCCGAGGCTGAGATAAGTGATCACTGAATTGAGGTTATACTCCCTGGCAAGAGTATAACGCTCCTTCCCAACGTGGGGTCTCTTCCTTAGGAGGACAACACGTTGGACTCCATGTAGCTTGCATGGTTTATGTCGGTTAAGAGAACCTCCCTTGATACAAGTTATTTTACTAATAGTAAAGTTGTAGATTTGTTCCCTAAGACTAAAGTATTTTACCTTTATATAAGTATTTTTCCCTAAAGCTTGAACCGAGATATTTTTCTAAAGCGAATAAGATTACTTCAAGTATTTTTCAAAGTAATATGATTCTGAATTCCAAGTGCTTTAATTCAAAAGAGTTATGAGTTTTTGAGTATTAAAGAAGTTTTACTCTCCATGAGACATATGAATGATTTGAAAGTATTTTATAAAGTTTCCTTTAGCCTATGGGTAACGAGAATAAGAGGAGAGTACAGATTTTAAATCCAAAGTATAATGACTTAGGAGATTTGTGTTACATGCTTCATTCTACATGATTTATGATCTTTACAGTTTAGACTTATTCAAGCCATGTGAGTCATTCCTATTTGTATGAATGATTTGATTAAAGAGTATTGTTATTGTTTTATGTAAATGCTTACACCCCTACATACTCAGTACATTCCCAAGTGTTGATCTAAATATACGTCTATGTGCAACATTGTCTTATAATGTAGGTTCAGGTGCTCAGTCCTAGTCTCGTAAGTGATTCTAGAGTACCTTCGTCTACATTTCTACAGTGGTGAGTCTTTATGGTTTGAGGACCTATCTTCGGATAATTCAGTATTCGTGTGTTTATGTTATTACTTTCAGTTCAGTTTGAGTCAGTTGGGGACCTGTCCCAACGGCTCTCGCGTTCATGGAGTAGTAAAGGCTTTGTTAGACTAGTTATCAGATTGTGGTTGTATTGAGATTTCAGTTTTGTGGTCATTTGGACAGGGTATTACCTTTGTATTTCCTTTCATTCGATATGATAGTGTTAGTGTTTTATGTATTCCTTCTTGAATGAGTTATTATGAGAAGTTATAGGCTTAATGGGTTAACTTGGGGCTACTCAAAGCCCTAAACACCGTGTGACGTTCCGGTAGGTGATTTTGGGTCGTTACAGACTTCCTCAAGCTAGTTTGTATCCACATTATAAGACAGCTTCACAAGTGAACCCTCGGACGCATTATCCACCACGTTTTGTTTAGTAGTTCAAAAGCCTGGTAGAAGAATTAGAGAAGCATCTTCTCCTGGACATCATGGTAGGGACATTGCATGAGATTCCCATTAAATCTCTCCCATACATCGTACAGAGGTTCTCAATTAAATTGAAAAGTGTTAGTGATTTCATCCTGAAAATGCAACATCTTGGATGGTGGGAAATATTGGTCTATGAATACAATGGTTAGGTCATACAACTATGTGCTTGACCCGGCTAAAAGAGATCAAATCCACAATACTGACTCACCCATTAGAAAGAACGGAAGTAGACAAAACCAAATAGACTCTTGTGATATGTGCGCGGTATCAAATGAGGCACAAACTTCTGCAAAAAATTTCAAATGTAAGTTTTGGTCCTCCTGAGATTGACCCCCAAAAATACCCTTCATGTGAAGCATATACAACATAACACTCGTTCCATGAAATACCCTGTTCCCTTGATTAGGTAGGATACAGATAGCACTCGTACATCCCACATCACAGAGTTGATCATCATCATCAAGGGGACCATCAAAAGTCCCAAAATTACTTACATGGTCACTCATAGTGTTGTAGACACTATTTACCTCAACTACAAAAATAAAAAACAACAAAATTAAATCAAAATCACCAAGGGTATACCTAAAGCAACAATAAATACTATATAAGTAAAAACTAAGTCTCACTCCCCGGCAATGGCGCCATTTTGATCACACTTAATTATACCATAATTTTTATATAAGACAATCATTGTCAATAAATCTCAACTCACGTTGAGGTCGAATCCTCGAGGAGTGAGTTTAATCTTCAATCCCTATAGGTGTTGATATTGTCTAAGTGTATGCTCATAGTGTAAACAAAATAAAATGCATGAATGAAAATGAGGGGATTGGTTTGGAAAGTTCTTTAAACAAAATCAAATTAAACTACCAACTTAGAGCGACGATGGTAGTTAAGATTTCAATATAGGACAAGTTTGGGATTATGACTTCCTAGGGGCAAATAATGCATGGGTTTAGGATAATTGAGTGCAAATTCTAGTTATCAACTACATGGGTGGGCTAGGTTAGGAGTTATTGAGGTTAATATTTCAACCAAACCTAAAGATTATCACCCATGGATCCTTTTAGATACCTCATTGGTGTGGCTAGGAAAATCATCTGATACCTCAATTGGGCATCCCTATTTCTAGTAAGATGCCTAAGATCTAGCTAATTCTCAACTCACCCTTATTTCTACGATGATGAAAAGAGCATAAACTAAATCTAACTAATGTTCACTAATTCCTTGTCACCCATATCCCTCTTTCAAGGATGATATGAGATCCAAAAGTTCACTCACTTCTCCTTTTCTAGGATGAACTGAGCTTTTTAGAATTTAGGGTTTTGACTTACAAATCCATTTTGGGAATTTGGGGTTTTCACCCACAAATCCCAACTAAATCAAGCAATCATTAGTGAAACCCATAAGTAATAACTAAGAATCTACACAAATAAATCACAACCCACACATATTGGCACCCTAATTCAACATAATCCCAAGATGCATTGTTTAGCTACTTATGAAGTTAGGAAGAAGAAATATTCCAAATTGAATTGTCAATGCTTCCATTGAAATTTAAATCAAGATTAATCCAATATCCACCTTCAATTACAACAAAAACTAATTGAAAAAATTAACCACACTAAGTTTCCCAAATTTGGTAGGGTTTAGAAAGTCTAGAATTTAAATTTTCAAAGTTGAATGCCAAATAGGAAAGATTTTTTCCCTTATAAGGGATTTAGGAGTCGGCTACATAAAATTACAGAATTGCCCCTGGGCATAAACCTGTGATGTTGTGATTGAGGCATCTTACCCACGATCGCGGCCACCGCTATCACCATAAGATCATTACGATCGCTGGCCTTTAACCAAGCTTGATTGTCTGCGATCGCGACCCTCAGACCACGAACACTGTAACTGAGACCATTTCCTGTGCAGGGTCTTCTAGCTCTTGCACTTCTCTTCTTTTTTTTATCCCTTTTAAGCTCAATTCTTTTTCTTTCCTTCATATCACCTGTATACCTGCAAAATGTGGGAATTAGTTCAATAAACTTACAATGTTGTCTCAATCATACCTTTAAATCATAGTAGTGTGCATAAATTTGGACGTAAATGCTTGGTGAATTTACCACTCATCAACAGCATAACCCTTCACATAGTATATTAACATTATCAATAATCATAATCGAAAACATGAGTTCTAGCATAATCAATAGTATGATTACCAAAATATTAAATAAGCACAATCTTTAGCATAATCAATATGTATTCTCTTTAGTATAATCCATAACGTATTCGCCAATATAGTCAATAAACATGATCACTAACATAATCAATAGGCATCATAGGCAATAATTTGTCAATAGCCTATATAATGTCTTATCATTAACATAATAGATAACTCATCATTTGAATATTTGTTAGCATATAAATAACTAATCCATGGAATAATCTATAGCTTATTCAAAGCATAATTAACAACGTAATCCTCAATATAGTCAATAAGCATGATCTCTGGCATAAACAACAGTGTAAATACTAATATATCCATAAGCATAATCACTAGAATAGTTAATAGCTCATTTGTTGGCTCAATCAATAACATAATTTATGGCTTAGTCAATATCTTAATCAAGGGCTTATTCAATAGTATATTCGGTATCCCAATCAATAGCCAAATGAATAGCATATTCAATGGCTCAACAATCATTTAAGCTTAATCAATAACTCATTCCTAGAATACTCGTTAAGCATTACTTTTAACGTCATACATCAAAACCAACAAGTACCAAGGCATCTAAATATAAACAAATTAACCATCTTCCTTGATATACACAAGCGTATCAAAGGGTCTTCAATAAATGTCACAAGTCTTGGCCTAATGTGGGTCGAACAACAAACTTCTAAATACGTGAAATCATTTACCCAGTAATGTCGACCACGAACTATTCTAAGGTATCTAAATACACTATTATATGTTGAACAAGCCACAATAAGCCCTAAGGTATCAATTACTCCTAATGGAGAGCAACTAAGTCCATTCCACCTAAGGTTGTGGCGAATAATGCAAGTTTCTTCCTATACTTAAGTGGAATGGATTTAGTAACTAAAGTATCCCACATACTATGAATTATCTCAATATAATAAGGGGTAAAACCTAGCCTACCTATACGTCATAGAAAGCTCAAACGATCTGTTAAATCACTGTTTTTCCCTTTCATGAAGCTTCAGCAGGGTGCCAAGCTATGAAAATTCCATTCTACTTCTTAATACGAGAGTAATGAAAGCCATATTGCACCATTGTTTTCAGGTCAAAAAATTACCCCAAAAATCCCATGTGCACCATTGTGCTTCGGGTAAAAAAAACACCCAAAAATCACATGTGGATCTTATTTACGAAAAAACATATTTTGGACACCAACCCAATGTTCCCATATGATGAAGGAATCATTACCCTCCAAAATGGGTGGAATCCACGCTAATATAGGGCTAAAATCAAGTTCCCAAAGTTTTGGAATTTCTAGAATTAAAAAGGTAAAAATCAACCAAAAAAGGGTGGACTCTTACCACTAATCCAAGGATAATTCCGTAAACAAGTGTTAGTTGAGCTCTCAAATTACTCAGAAGCTCCAATATTAAGCTAACTCGCCATTTGGGTTTTAACTCTAAAATAAATGGTTGAAGATTGAGCAAAATCATGCAAAAGGGGTCTATTTATACCTTTCCCAGGTCTTCAAAAATTGCTATCGTGACCCAACTATCACAATTGCGATATATGGCATTAGATGTGGGAGCCATGAGCAGTGAATTTTCCCTTTACGATAGCGACACCTGTGGATTATGCAAGGAGTTGTGTTCGGGAGTTAAAGTGTCTCAATAATGACACTTGATGCCCTATAAGGAGTCATGATCAGTTCTAGAGCCATCGCAATTATGATGCACCAGAAACATCAGATACAGCTGATACTTTGTCATGACCCAAAATCCAAGGGTTATGATAGCACTTGCCATGGAGAACCTTGAAAAGTAAGCCTATCATCCAAACTGATACACAAGGGAGAAAACACAAAAATGACCCCAAGGTAAAGCTTCTAGAATGAAGCCGAACCATACAATTATCACAAATACAGAATGAAACATACTCAATAATACAAAATTCCAAAACCTAGTGTCACAATGTAAGAACATAACTATTAAAACTCAATGTCAAATAAAAAAGACATCCCAAATAGGATACAACTTTGTCTCTAATACACTAAAGACATATCCTAATAAGGAAAGATAGAAGTAGACTTTGAAAGCCTAAAATCAATCACTACTTTAAAAAGCTCCAAATGACACCCAAAATCAAACATCGTGTTGCGCACCCAAACCTGAATCAACACCCTAAGGGTACAGTAGGAGTGAGTACAGTCCACGTATACTCAGTAGGTATCATAGGCTGACCGAGTAAAGTAGAAAATAAAGCATTCAAATTACATACTAAGGGAACGTCATATGCAATCCGAAAAGGCCCCACAATGGTATCCCATACCACTTGCACCAATAGTTCTATAATACTCACATATATTGCAATACACTATTCCATATACAAGTAGCGCACAGAAGGAAAACCTAATAAAGTAAATACAATGAAAATGATGAAGATGATGATGATGTTGATGTAATGCAAGAGATCATTGCACAATCTCAAAGATTGTCACGCAGTCTCCATGATGATGATGTAATCCAAGAGGTCATTGTACAATCTCTGAGACTATCACACAATCTCCATGATGATGTAATACTCGAGGTTGTTGCACAACCTCTGAGACCTTTGCACTGTCTCCATGATGAGGATGTAATACATGCGGTCATCGCATAATGTCCGAGATTGTCACATAGTTTACATGATCCCAGTGTTTCCAGAATTTCCAGCATTCCTAGTATTTTAAGAATACACACATAAGATAAGACACAAATCAAGTACAATATACAACAACTTTATATAAGGTATACAATAAACAAATTAAACATACTACAAACAAGTGAAATTATGTGTGTGATGCCTTGAGGATGATGATGTAATGTTCACAACCAACCGACCATGAGAAATACCAAATAAACAATCAATATACCACATGTGAGCCAATATTAGACTCAATATTTCAACCCTTTATGAATCTCATCATAAACCATATTCCAAATGAGTAAAACACATAAAAATATTCCACTGATACCACATTAGTCTTTTTTCTTTAAACAAGATACAATAATAACACATACACAAGGCCAAAAATATTATACAAGACCCCAAAAGATCACACTTAGCAAATAATATTTAAATTTTGCCAGATACCATCAATATAGGCCCCCACACGAGCACAACTCATTAATAAGGAAATTTTCATAATTAGTTCCCACATCCTTAACATGTTTTTGTATCAACATTAACTACCCAACTTAGCCTAAAAGAAGTTAAGCCATAACCTACCTCAAAGATCAAAAAATGATCATCAACACTTCAATTTTGAAGACCTACTCTTTATGAATGGGACCGAAATCAACTAAAGCATCAAAATATAGAATCTACACATCAAAAGGAAACTAACGACACCCAAATTGCCTATTTTTAATTTGGGGTCAAAACGGATCCCCAAAATACGTTTATGAAAAAAAGGGCAAAATCGTAACTTTGTCTCAAAAACATATTTCCCTTATTCATAGGAGTCCAAAGCTGAAAACCCAAGAAAAAAAGAGTTAAAAACAAGGTCCAAATCGAAGAAAAACTATTTTAAACTTTATTGGGTAAAATCTTCAAAATCCATTTTAAAATCAAGAATCAAAGTTGTTTTGAAGGTGAAATTGAGGGCAAATGGATAATTATAGGATTAGAAACTCACTCAAATGAAAAAGTAGTAATATTGGGGTTTAAATTTGAGGAATACCATTTTTAGGCCTTGCGAGACAAAATCTCCAAATTTCATACTTTAATTCATGTTTAAAACAAGAAATTAATGTTAACGATTGAAGAAATTAGTTGAAATTAGTGTAATGGAGCTTACCCAATGTTAGAAATGGAGAAAATGGCAAAATTTAGGTATTTATACACCCAGGCTTTGCGATTGCGTACCAGGGTCATAATCGCGGTACCTCACCTATCAAGGATATTGCAATCATGGAAAGGGTATCACGATTGAATTACCTCAACTACAGGACCAAGCATCGCGATCACGGGTGCACCAGCTAAGTGGTGCACCGGCTAGGGACTTGGTGCATTCCAAGTCTCCGTTGGCCCCTCGAGATTCATCTGAAATCACGTGAATGCAAACAAACTAGCTACCCTATAAAATTTGATGCTCCAGACTCAATGGAAATATTAGATTTTCAAAAGGGTATCATTTTCATAGAGTTTTCCCCAAAACCCAAATTACAACTTTCCAAACTGATGCTTGAAATGAGATTTAAAAGCCATAAAACCACACTAACCATGTTACTACTCTAGAATCGAAGTTTTGGATATTCTAGTGCAGTTTGTTCTGACATTCATTACATAGAACAAAGGATAATGATTTAATTCATTTATAAGGCTATTAAACTACTAAAAACACAAAATAACATAAATGGCACCAAAATGCATCAGGAATTATGCCAATCATCCCCACACCCTAGAAGTACTACAATGCAACCATGTAGAGGGTTATAATAGTCAAATCATATAGAAAACTATATTTCACATATTTCATCAAAATTCAGGTCATTACATCATCCACCACTACAAATCTAGTTCATCCCCGAACTAAGGAAAAGGAAATACCTGAATCACCAAAAAGATGGGGATAAGAACTCTACGCATATCAGACTCGATCTCCCAAGTAGCCTCATCTACAAGTAGATGCCTCCACTAGACCTTCATAATAGGAATAACTCTAGAGCGCAATCATCTAACATCCCTAGATAATATGTAGATCAGCTCCTCAACAAAAGACAACCTCTCATCAAAATGAACTGACTCCCAACGAATGACATGAGACTCATCTGGAATATAACAGTGAAGAATGGAAACATTAAACACTTGATGAATAGCTGATAAAACTGGGGGCAAGGCTAACTCACAAACCATATTACCAACAGTCCGAGGAATCTCAAATGGGCCAATATACCAGGGTCTAGGCTTTCCCATCTTCCAAAACACCATCCACCCTTTATAGGTAAAACTCAAAATAAATATGATCACCAACACCAAATCTCAAAGCACAAAGTCTATGCTTCGTATAGTACTTCTGCCTATTTTGAGCCGCTTAAAGTCTATCCTGAAAGCCCGAACTTTATCCAAAGAATCATGAATCATGTCTGTACCTTAAATTCTAACCTCAGTATCCACAAATAAACCAACTAGAGGGAGACAATGCGTACCATATAAAGACTAAAAAAAGGCATACCAATACTGGAGTGGTTGCTTTTACTATGTGCAAACGCTGGCAAGGATAAATGTTCCTCTAAGTGGACACCAAAATCAATCAAACAAAAGCAGAGCATTTCCTCCAAAAGCTGGATAGTCAAAGCTGACTGACCATCAGTCTGAGTGAGAAATCCAGTGCAAACATCAACCTGACTACCCACTCTCAACCTAAGAACTCTATGAAAAGTGAAATGTGAACATAGAACCTTGATAAAAAATGATAGACACTGGTACCCCATGAAGATGCATAATATCACTAATTTAGATAAGGGTCAACCTCTCAACACTGAAAGAGACCTGCCCCAAAAATAAAATAATTAAACTTGGTCAATTGATCTACAATGACCCAAACACTATCAAAATCATGAAAAGTGCGAGGCAATCTGGTCATAAAGTCTATAGTGATCCTTTCCCATTTCCACTTGGGAATGGGTAACCTCTGAAGCAATCTACCAGGTCTTAAATTCTCTACCTTAATCTTCTGGCAACATAGAAAATTAGCTACAAAGTCTACTACATCCTTTTTTATACAACCCACCAGTAATGCTGCCTCAAGTCACGATACATCTAATCCACTCCTGGATGGATGGAATACCTGGAACAATAGGTCTCTTCCAAAATCAATCTAATCTACTTACCGACTCTCGACACAAATTCGACCCTCAATTCTCAAAACACCATTTGAATGTATGAGGCTTTCTTTCCCTCACCACTCAATACCTTATCCCGAATCATCCGCAATCCCACATCATCAACCTGATGAGCTCGAATCAGCTCCATCAAAGAAGACCTAGCCCCACAAATTCCAAAACATACCCAGGTGTCAAAATATTAAGTTTAACTGTATGGTTAGCTAAAGACTTAACCTCTAAGTCCAAAGGTCTCTCCTAGGTCAAAATATATGCTAAGCTACCCATGCTAGTCCACTTTTGGCTCAAGGCATCTACAACCACACTAGCCTTGCTCGAATGATTGAGAAAAGTTAAGTCATAATCCTTAGACAACCCAAGCCAATGACACTGACTCATGTTAAGATCTCACTGGGTGAAGAAGAACTAAAGGTTACGATAATCAGAGAAAATCTCACAACAGACTCCATAGAAGTAGTTCCTCCATAAATTCAAACAAAAAACAATGCGCACAACTTTGAATCAGGGGTAGGGTAATTTTTCTCATAGGAATTCAATAGAGGAGAATCATGCACAATCACCTTACCCTCCGGTATCAACACCGCGCCTAATCCAACATGTTAAATATCACAAAAGACGATGAAACCAACACCCTTCTTGGGTAAAGTATAGATAAGAGTTAAAGTCTACGAATCCTTGTGCTTTTCGAAGCTCACCTCACAAGCATCGGATCCATGAAAGGAAATCCTTTCTTCAATCAACTTGGTCAATGGAGCTGTAATAGATATAAAAACCTCAAAAAAAATTTGATTATAACATTCTAAGACGATAAAACACTGAATGTTTGTGGGTAAGGTAGACCTAGCCCAGTAACGAATCGCTCCAATTTTGGTTGGATCAACCATAATTCCCTTGTTAGTCACCAGACTACCCAAGAAAGAAACATACTCCAACAAAAACTCAGACTTGGAGAACATGTCCTACAACTTCTTATATCTCAATCTCTGAAGAACAATTCACAAATGCTCCATATGATTGGCCTTACTTTTGGAATAAACCATGATATCATTTATAAATACAATAACAAACAAGTTGAGATATGGTCGAAACACTATGTCCATCAACTCCATAAATGAGGTTGGACATTGGTCAACCCAAAAGACATGATCATGAACTCATAATGACTTTATCGAATTCAAAAAGCTCTCTTTAGAATAGCTGAAGCTCTAATCTTTAATAGGTGGTGATACAGAACCTCAAATCAATCTTTAAAAACATTGTGGTACCCTGAAGCTTATCAAACAAATCATCAATATAAGGAAAAGGATACTTATTATTAACCTTCACCATTTTTAATTGTCTATAATCGATACATATGTGCATAGACCTATTTGACTTCTTTACAAACAAGATAGGCGCACCCCAAGGTGATATACTAGGTTGGATAAATCCCTTATCAAACAACTCTTATAATTGATCCTTTCATTCTTTCAACTCATCTAGGGCCATACTATATAGGGAGGAATAGAGCTAGACTTGGTACTCGACTCAACATCAATGACAAAAAATCAATATCAAGATCGTAGTTCATACCAGGCATATCCATTGGGAACGTATCTATGAACTCACAGACAACATAAATGTAATTCAAAGAAGGAGGTGAACCAACACTAGTATCACAAAGATGATCCCAGTAAAGTAAGCATCTCCTCTCAACCAATCAATGAGCCTAAACATAAGATATAACCCTCCTAGGTCCTTAATGAAGTGGACCTTCCAAGCTATCCTTGGCATACCCGATAAAGATAAAGTCATAGTCTTAGCATAACAATCTAGAACTACATTGTAAGGATCCAATCAATATATACCCTAGATAATATCTAAATCAACCATATCTAATATAAGCAAGCCTAACTAAGTCTCACAACCAAAAAAAGTCACAATATAAGATTGGTACACCAGATGTACTACTAATGAATCTCCTGCCGGGATGATTCCCAAATAGGCATGGAAATAGGCTCACTAATAGAATCAAAACCCAAAGAAAAATTGTAGACACATAGGACAAAGTCGATCCTAGATCAAATAACACCAATTCAAATTTAAAACAAATAGGGATGATACTTGTAATTACAGCATCAAAAGACTCTACCTCTTATCTGGTGGGTATAGAATAGCACAGTCTACAACTGCCAACTGCCTGTGTAGCCCTGTAACCACCACTATGGGCTCTACTACCTCTTATTTTTGCACCTCTAGTAGAACCCCTACCTCTCACAAATGAAATAGAGGTAGCTCTAAAACACTATAGGGATGATCCTTAGCCATATGGCCAGTCTCATCACATAAATTGCAAACTCTAAACCTACCTTGATAGTGCACCCTCTTGGTACCTCCATGATATTCTCAATCAGAAGATCCATGCATCCTCGCCTAACCCTTTATACTCTAAAATAATGCCCCAAACACTTTTATTTTTGTCGAGTCTTGCTGAAAAGCAGAAGGCATAGAAAATCTAATCAGCGAAGAACCAAAAAATGGGTGGAATCCAAACTAATTTGGGACTGAAATCAAGCCCCTAAGGTTTTAGGATTTTTAGAATTGAAAAATGGGAAATCAACATAAAAAAGTTAAATCTTACCACAAATAAAAGGATAAATGTGTAAACAAGTGTTAGTGAAACTCCCAAATCACCTGCAAGCTCCAATTTTAAGCTATCTCACCATTTAGTGTTTTAGCTCTCAATAAAATCGGTGACAAAGGAGCAAAATTATGCAAAAGGGGTCTATTTATACCTATCTTAGGTCCTTGGGTATCCTTATCATGACCTGACTATTGTGATCGTGATATATGGCATCAGAAGTGGGAGTTATGATTATGATATTTGCTCTATGCGATTGCAGCACTGGTAGACTATGCAAGGAGTCGTGTTAACAAATTAAAGTATTACAACCACAACACTTGCTACCCTATAAGGAGTCGCGAATGCAAATAGAGCCATAGTGATTGCGATTCACTAGAAACATCAAATATAAATGAGACTCAAGTTATAGGATTAAAAACTCACTATAGTTGAAAAGGAGTAAAATTATGGTTTAACTTGGAGGAATACCATTTTTAAGCTTACAAGCCAAAATCACCAAATATCATACTTTAATTCGTGTTTAAAAAAAGAAATCAAAGTTAAAAATAGAAGAAATTGGTTTAAAATGAGTGTAATAGAACTTATCCAATCTTAGAAATGTAGAAAGTTGCTCAAAACCATGAAATCCTAAGCTTCAAGTCTCAAAAATGATGAAAACTAGGTATTTATACACCCAGGCTTCACGATAGTGGACCAAGGTCACGATTGCGGTACCTCTTTTGTCAAGGGCATCAGGATCATGGAATGGATATCACAATCATGACACCTCGACTGCATACCCAATCGCAATCATGATAGTATCATTGCAATCGTGGGTACACTACCTGAGTAGTGCATCAACTGGGGACTTGGTGCATTCCAAGTCCCTGTGGGTCCCTCCAAATTCATCTGAAATCACATGAATGCAAACAAACTATGATACCCTATTAAATTTGACACTCTGGACTCAATGGTGAAATCAGATTTTTGAAAAAACATTATTTTCAAATAGTTGACCCCCAAAACCCAAAGTTACAACTTTCTAAATCGAGGGTTGAATGAGATTTTAAAGCCATAAAACTACACCAATCATATTACTACCCTAAAATAAATATTCTGGAACTATTGGCACAGTGCATTCTGCCATCCATCATAAGGATCAAAAGATAATGACTAAAATAAACTATAAGGCTCTCAAAGCCGCCAAACACCACAAAATTATCGAATAAAACAAAAATGCATCAGGAGCCATGCCAATCATCCCCATAACCTAGAAATATAACAATGTAACAATGGGGAGGGTAAAATGGTCAAATTATATGGAAACAAATATTTCACGGATTTCATAAAAATTCAGGTCATTATAGACTTGAAAAATTTTTGAGTCTCCGCCAAGCCCTTAGGATTCATCTGGAATCCCATATATAAAAATGAACTATATAACCATACCAAAATTAATATTCCAAACTTAATGGTGAAGTAAAAATTTCCATCCGATGTCGTTTCAACAAAATATGGGTCCCACACCCAATTTCCAGTTTCATAGCTTTTTGACCTAGGTCAAAATAAGCTCGGGTGACTTGGGACCCAAACCAAGAGTCCATCTAGCCTAAAATTAATATTTTGGTGTTTCAAGAATAGTCAAAATTTAAAATTTAGGTCATTTAACTAAAGTTTTCACCCAGTGGCCATTGGGAACCATCAAAGACTTTAAAATAGGGAATTGGTAATAAAAACCAAATGAACTACCTGATCACCGTAATATCTTTTCCAATAAGTCTTACATAACTTGGGGTAGCTATAGAAAATCTCTAAGTAAAAAATAAGCAGAAATATGGAAAATAACCTTAAAACTTATTAAGATATCCACTTCTAATAGAACTTTCATCAGCAAAAGTTAAGGATTAGGATAAACTAAAGTGTTAAACAGGTGAGGATATTGGGTTTTCATCTTGCTCATGAGCTCCAAAGTGGCATCCTTGACTGGGAGGGCCCTCCGCTGAACCTTAACTTTAGAAATCTCCCTAGTACGCAACTGCCTAACATCACTAGCCAAAAATAACCACTGACTCCTCTACAAAGGTTAACCACTCATCAAACTAGATTGATTCCCATCTGAGCACTTGAGATAGATTATGAATATATTTTCATAATATAGAAAGATGGAAAATTGGAAGGACAACAGCAAAATCTGGCAGTAAAGGTAACTCATAAGCCACTTCACCAACTGTGTGAAGAATCTCGAAAGGTTCAATATATCTAGGGCTGATCTTGCCCTTTCTTCCAAAACTCATCACACCCTTCATAGCTGATACATGGAGGAATACTCTATCACCAACTCCAAATTTCAAGGAATAGAGCCTATTATTTGTATAGGTTTCCTACATGCTCTAAGTTGCTCTCAACCTGCCATTTATCTCCTTGACTCTATCCAATGACTCTTGAAGCAAGTTAGTACCAAAGAGTTAAATATTGAAAGTCTAAAGCAATCCAATCAGAGAATGATATCTCCTACCATACAAAGTCTTAAAAGGCACCATCTTAATACTCAAATAATAATTGTTGTTATATGCAAACCTTTCGAAGGCTAAGTGCTCCTCCCACTAGACTCCAAAATCCATAACACATACATGGATTATATCCTAAAGCACCTGAATAGTCTGCTTGGACTGCACATTAATTTATGGATAAAGGTTATCCACATATCCACCTGAGCACCCAACTCCTCTTATAAAGTACTCCAAAATCTTGACGTGAACACAAATCCCAACGCTAAAATAATAGAAATGGGCACACCATGCAAATGGACAATCTCACACATGTAGATATGATCTAACCACTCAATACTGAAGGAAATATAAATAAGAATAAAATATGTTGACATGGTTAATCAATCAAAGATGACAAATTTAAACACCATGGGTCTTGGCCCTTTAAAATTTCTTGAGATTTGTGCTCACTCTTCTTGATACGGCTTATCATATAAGTCATATGGTGTTGGTATGGGTCAGGTGACCCAACTTATAAGATGTCCAATGTTTGATGATCAAGTTTTTGTTTTGATTACAATTTGGTGGGCTACGAGACGTATGGTTTGGTGACGGGTCATTGGGATTAATTATTCACTTAACCTAAAACTTGGTGACTTGATTTAGATCTAGTATGAGTGTCTCACTATGGGCCGTAAGGATAGGGTACGAGTGGTATCATAGAGTCATACGTTGTTCAGTGTCCAACCCCTTTGATTTTATCTTAGCTATGACTTAAAGGTACTAATCATATGGTATGGGCATGAGTATTTCAAAGGGAGTCGTATTATGGAAAGTGTGTGGATGTCCAACTTTTTGTTCTGGCTATGACTGGATGATACCACACATATGATTTGGGTATGAGTGGAGGGGTCCAACCGTACCCACTTGTGAGAATTTTTACATTTTAAGTTGGGGGTATTCTAGACATTTCCCCTCTTAACCTCTTTTGACCCTACGACTTAAAATAGTAGTGGGAATTTAATAACCTAGTATTCCCAAATCAAACACTCTAAAATCTTTCTCAAAACTTTTAGGTCAAGAAAAGGCTAGGGGGTTTTCAAGGTGGTTAATTAAGGCTTTTATGGGCGGTTTCTCTCCATCTTCTTTGGTATCAAAGGCATGTTACTCCCTTATTATTAGTTCAACTAAAATCATGTTTTAATGAATAGTTTTCATGGAACTATTGTGGAGTTGTGTTGGTTTTGAAATATATGTTGGGGGGTTTTGATACTAATGGTTGGATAATTTTTTCCCATGTTTTATATATAATTTTCATGTTATAATTATAATTTGGACATGTGGTTGCATGGAAAAGGTCAGTTGATACTTTGTTTTGGTTTTGGGAACTATATGCCCTCAACATGTTTGTTAAAATATCAATGAGAATGATTGTCACATAGTTTGACTATCATTGAAACCTTTGTATTTCATAATATGGTAATGGAACTTAAATTGTTTGGTTGGTTATAAATGGATTGGAAAGTCCTTGGTGGCTATCATTTTGTTTAATTGGAAACGTTGAAGTCAATTTGGTTTAATGGATGTTGTTAAATGGTTTAAGGTGGCATGTATAGCCAACTCATAAAAATGAGCCTCATACTCCACAACTATCATGGATCCCTGCTCTAATCTAGAGAACTAATCCCTCAAATGATCCCTAAGCCTATGAGGCATGTACTTCTCCGAGAACATCTTAAAGAATTAAGTCCATGTCAAAGAACAAGATTCAACTGGTATAGATTCCAATGTCCAATAGTCAAGTTCAATTGAAAGGTGGTTCAATCAACTCCATGAATCTCTACAGGGCCTAAATTATAGAACCTATCCTCACAAGCAATAAAAAATTCATATGAATCCTCGCCTAGAGCACCGAAAAATCTAAGTAGATCCAATCTCAAGAATCTACCCAACATCTTCTGCTCCTCAGCAAACATAGTAGGCTAGGAACCCACTGGATAACCAACTACCAGTTGAGTAATCAACGGCAATGGAGGGACCTCGACTCTAGGATTTATATCTCTATAGGTTATGCCCCCGCCTTAGTAACACTCTGATCTGTAGACATTGCACCATCACCAACTATCCCTAAAAGATAAACCAACCTATCTTGGAGTACCAAAGAAGAAATAAATCCTGTGAAGCCTAGACTAGCCCTTGGCCAACCGCTTTCTGGGGTAAAAGAATCTCTGGCTCAGGAGTGGGAATAGGGTATGATATAGGCCCCATCTCTTGGCCTCTAGCTGGGGACATATCTCTAGGATATCCACAACCTTTGTGTTATCCACGAACAAGAGTTAAATCCCTAGTCTCAGTGTCGATCCCTTCTTCTCATGTAGCAGTAGCAAGTGTCCTAGCTATCTGTGAAATATTGAAATAAAAGGAATGTTCTATAAACCAACTCAGAGTCTTCGCATGATATAATTGAAAATGTGAAGAACTCCTAAGAACGTCTCACAGCCTCTCAAAGATAGGAAACAGACGTCATCATTCTAATTTGTGGGACTATACTAGATATTTTTTTTGTACAAACAATACTGGTGTAGCCTAGGCTCTGATACCAATTTATCATGACTCAATTTTTAAGTCATAATGGTACCTACTCTATCCCACCACTAGGTAAGACAAATCGTAACCCAAAGCTAAAAACAATAGATTAACTTTGTGGAAATGCCCTAAAAGGGCCAAATAGGCAATCCAATATGATAAATAAGCAAGACATATAAAATAGTTTAAAGGTAGTCACTACAAAAATACCATCCCACAACCTGGTAGAGTCAGTATAGAAGAAACTATAAATATAACCCAAGTACTTAGAATAGTCAATTCAATCTATCTTCAAACTAAAGACTAGACATAAATGCGATAGAAGGAAATTGGGGACTCAGACTCCAAGAGCTCACCCTATCTCCAATATCAACACAACATGAGCACGAATCAACGGAGGCAACGACTACTCAGATCTACACTAAAAATGTATAGAAGTATAGTATGAGTACCAAAGCAATGGGTACTCAATAGGCATAATCGGGCGACTGAGGTAAATCATGATATAAATATGATAAAATACAAGATATCTTAACTAAGTCAATGTAGAGACAACCCTGAAGGAACTCCAACATTGTTGTGCATAAATAAGTAAATAAATAAGAATAAAAGTGTAAAATAATGTAAATCATCAACACATGCAATCATAATAATTGGATCTCATATGCCAATTAGTGTGAAAAGGTAAATAACCCATTACAAGACCCAATAATCTTGGAAGGCATAGTAAGATAGCATAACCCACCACCGTCATTTATCATCTCTCATAATACAATTGAAATTCATCCAAGTCATACCACACTATAACCATTGATTGTCCATATTCACCATTTATCACTTAATCAACACTTATCAACTATCTATCATGTAACAACAATCATCATTAACCAACTTAACATCATTTATTAATCAATCATTATTTACCAACGAACCAACATTTATCAAATAGTCATTATGTCACTAGAATCCGCTTATATCATACCACATTATAACTATTTCTTCGTCTACATACTTAGCTAGGATATCTACTATTAATCTAACACACTGATATCGCTATATTATAATAAGTATATCACCATAGTATAATATGTATATCCTAAATCGAACCGGTATGGATATTAAAAAATATCCTCATAAATATCATCATAATGATCCTTTGGTCTTGCCATGCATGTATTTATTAGCATAATAATTCTTCATCCGTACCAGATATGTTTAATTATCATAATAATCCTCTGGCCTTGTTGGGCATATATAATCATCATAGTCATCCTCCGGCCGGGCCAAGTATATATATTCATCATAATCATCCTCTGGCCTTATGAGGTATATATAATCATCATAATTATCCTCTGACCTTGTCGGATATATAAAATCATTATTGTGGCCAATAACATAATCATTAGAATATTTAATAGCATAACCTTTAACATAGCATATTAACATGCAAATATAGTAAATAAGAACAATCTTTAGCATAATTGCTAATTTAATCAATAAGTATGCTCTTTAGCATAATCCTTAACATATTTGTGAATTTAATCAATAGACATGATCACTAATATAATCAAAATGCATCATAGGAAATAACTTTTCAATAGCCTAATTATTGGCTTATCGTTAGCATAATAGATAACTCATTATTTGAATAATCATTATCTTATCAATAAATAATCAATTGCATAATCTATAGCTTATTAATAGCATAATTAACAATGTAATCATCAATGTAGTCAATAAGCATGACCTCTAGCATGAACAATAGTGTAAACACAAATATATTGATAAACATAATCACTATTGTAGTTAATAGTTCATTCGTTGTCTCAATCAACAGCATCATTTATGGCTTAGTCAATATCGTAATCAAGGAATTATTCAATAGTATATTTGGTAGCTCAATCAACAGCCGAATCAATAGCATATTCAATAGCTCATCAATAACATAAGCTTAATCAATAACTAATTCATATCATACTCGATAAGCATTACTTTTAACATCACCTATCGTAACTAACAAGTACCAAGTCATAAAAATGTCACCAAAATAACCATCTTCCCTATTGTACACACGTGTATCAAAGGGTCTTCAATAATTATTACAAGTGTTGGCCTAACGTAGGTCAGAGAGCCCACTTCAAAATCTCCTAATTCATTTTCCAATCAATGTCTACCCTAGATTAGGCTAAGGTATCTAACTCCACTATTAGATATTGAACAAGCCACAACTAGCCCTAAGGTGTCAATTTATCCTAATGGAGAGCAACTAAGTCCATTCCACCGAAGATATTGGCGACTAATGCAAGTTTTTTCCTATACTTAAGTGATTAAGGCAGTCTCCTTATTGGTTTAGTAACTAAAGCATTTTTGACCTAATCATAAGCCTACAAGGTCAACTTCATATAAGATAGTGTTTAATAGGCTAATCATGCCCAAAACGATATCCAAAATAGCCTAAATGATCCAACTAATCCCAAGTATTTCAACTTATTGCACCAACACCAAAAACCCATCCTAATCTAACACAATATCATAAACATACTATGAATTAACTTAATTTAATAAGGGTAAAACCTAGCTAATAGGGACACCAAAGATAGCTTAAATAGTCAGCTAAATCACCATTTTTCCCCTTCGAGAAACTTTCACAAGATGCCAAGCTATAAAAATCACATTCTACTCATTCATAAGAGAATAATGGTACCTATATTGCACCATTTGCTTTGGGTTAAAAAATTACCTAAAAAATTTATGTGGCTCCTATTTACTGAAAAGTCATGTTTCTGACACCAACCTAATGTTCCCACATGCTCAAGGAATCATTACATTAAGAATTGATGGAATCCAAGCTAATTTGGGGCTAAAATAAAGCCCCCAATATTTTGGAATTTTTAGAATTGAAAAGGGAAAAATCAACCATAAAAGGTGGAATTTTACCACAAATCAAAGGATAATTGCATAACTAAGTGTTAGCCAAGCACCCAAATCACCCACAAGATTGGATTTTTAACTGTCTCACTATTTTGGGTTTTAGATCTCATGAAAATGGGTGAAGAATGAGCAAAATCAATCAAAAGGGGTCTATTTATACATATCCAAGGTACTCAGGTATTGCTATCGCGACCCAACTATCACAATTGTGATATATGGAAACAGACGTGGGAGTCACGATCGCAACATTTTCCTTTCGTGATTGCAGTACCTATGGACTGGGCGAGTAGTGTTTGCGACTTAAAGTGCCACGATCTTGGAACTTCCTACCCTATAAGGAGTCATGATCGTGGAAAGAGCAATCAGTCGTGATGCACCAAAAACATCAAATACATCTGACACTTACAAAATTTCCAATTCATCTCTAATGCCTTGGGATTTATCTAGAATCCCTTATACAAAATTAATTATGTAACCACACAAAAATCTACGTTCCAGATTCAACGGCATTGTTGAAATTTTCATCTGAGATTATTTCAATGAAATATGAGTCCCACACCTAATTTCCAATTTCTTAACTTTTTGACCAATAGGTTAAAATAAGCCCAGGTGCCTTAGGACACAAACCAAGAGTCCTCCTAGCTTAACATTGATATCTAGAGCTGCTAGAAAGTTAAAATTTTCATTCGAGATCATTTGACTAAATTTTTTGCCTGGTGGACATTTGGAACTAGCAAAGACTTCAAAATAGAGAATTGGCTCTAAAAATAGAACAAACTACTCGGTAACCAAACTGTCAGTTCTAGCAGGTCATAAATGACTTAAGGAAGCTATAGAAAAGTTCTAATGGTTAAAATAAGTGAAAATATGGAAAATGACCTTAAGGGTCATTACAAAAACAAAGGGGCTAGCCAACCCAAAAGATCATCAATATTTTTTAAAGTACAGGTGGCAATAGTGATGTGTATCAAGTGTATCTCCATAGATCAGATTATTTGAAGACTTATCATATTAAATATTTACACCCCAAACATTCGTAACATCTTGAGTACTTTTATCTTTAACACTCTTTCTTTTGTCAAGCTACAACTTCCCATAAACTTCATAAACTCCTACACCCAGGTATCAATATATGGTTTAAAAGGTTATGTAATTTTCTTGAACTTATGATACTGGATAACATGTAACACCTTAAGTTATTTTCCTTCTAAACCTTCAGTGCTCTGTCTTTTTTCCTCAGTAATTATACAATATCTAGGTACTTTAGAGTGGTTGAGAAATTGATATCCCTCATAAGGGAAAGGGTTTATTTCATTAGGAGGAGGTTGTTCAATCTTTTTGTATTTTAGTTGAACAACTTCTAGTGTATTTAGTGGTTCATGATAATAGTTGTGTTGTTATCATTCGAGGATTTGAAATTGTTCTTATCAGAGTTAAGTTATACTCTAAAATTTTCTCTACAATAATTAAAGCCTTACTTCTAGATTCCTCAACCCTCTTTCTTTTATAAAATATGCATTCTGATTGAGATTACTCCATAATACTTTTCCCTTTAAGATCCTGGAGGCAGGAGGAAGAGAGCGGGGCTCTTTTCTTGCTAGACATTTGTTTTTAGGCGTATCTACAAGTAAGAGAATACATGCACTAGGCCAAACTTATATAAAACACACAATATATTTTCTAGGTATACATCACTAAATTACTTTAACGGATCGCCAAAATGTGCGATGATGCACTAACTCTATCGCCCAATGGAACAGTTAAGGAAAGGAAGAATGGCACAATAAAGTTGGGGTTCAGCAATATACTGAAAAGTTTGATGATGATCCCCAAGCATCGCCAAACCACTAAGGCATTATCAAACTGCACCATAGATAGCTTATTCAGCTATTTCTTTTGTTGCATTAGGGAGTTCTCCAACAATCCTCTAAGATGTTTAGAGCATCACCAACGTTCTCAACCCCATTCATAAAGGTCATTATCTTCAACCTTAGATTTCTTTGATTTTTTTTAATTTTTCAAGCTAATTTCATGGAGATATCAATTCTAAATGATCGTGTGTACTCAGACTTCCCAAGGTATCAACAACCACAAAAACAAACCAATAATTTTTCCCTTAAGTATAACGTCACTCAATCTATCATTGGGAAAAATCATTCCATTTGAGAACTAGTTTAAAACAACAAAAGTTTGGTCTAATATGCATAAAATTTTAACCTAAATAGCAAACCAAAATAAGATTAAGCATTAATTCCCTTAATTTCAACAGTTTAAAACATGATTTAACAAAACTCCTAAATTTTAAAACCTAAAACTCAAATACTTGATTAAACACATAAAGATATAATGAAAAAAATATGGGTACTGTAATACACCGTATTTTCGTGCTAGAATTCTAACCGTCGTTCCTGCGATTCTAAGCTCTAATCCAAGTGATTCTCACGTGAATACAAGTTTTATGATCATTATCCTAGTCTATAGAGTAGTTTATATGTGGAAAATGTTTATAGCAATGACATAGAACAAGGTTGAGCTAAGACCAATTGATTCATCCAAAGTTTGACATTCGATTCTACAAGGGTCAACTTTAAACATGAATATCTCTTAATATACATGGAATTTTTCATCCCAAGACCTATAAAATTATAGATAATTGAATTTCATTTCCAACTATACCAATTTTGCAAAAATTCGATACCCGGGCGAAGAGTTATGCCCATTTTTGTGAGAGGCAGTAAGGGTTTGTGATGGGCAATACGCCGCCCAATCAAATGTGTGCAATTGGGAGAGCGAGGCACACTTAAATGTCTTCCATAAGGTGTGTGACGCACACCTTAAGGTCTGCCATGGGTTATGCGTCGCATACCTCACTTCCAAGTGCCAAAAACACCCCTATATATGTCCATAACACGGGATTTAACTCACTTAACACCAAAACAAGTTTACTTTCACCAAAATACACCAAGAACAACCTTTAGGGTTTCAACATAAAAACTCCAATAGCTAGAGACTCAACTGTGAGAATTCTATAATTTTTATATATTCGGAATCCCCGTTACGAAGGCTACGAGGGACACCCAAAAGTTCATGAATAATATTACGTCATTCAAAAAGTCAATCAAATCTTCAAGTTTAAGGTATGTGGGGTTTTTCAATAAGAACACCCTTTCGTTCTTGTGCCCAAAAATATTTTTCTTTAATGAATTTATGGATTTTTACATGTTCTATCATGAATTTGAAGCATAAATTTATACTCTACATTAATTCTCATGATACTATGATACTTTTGATATTTTAGAAGTGGAATTATATGAGAATGATGATATTATTGTACAAAAATCTGAAATTTCAAGATTTTAAAGTAATTTATATATGTTTATGATGACAAGCATGATTCTTGAGAGATTTTATCGTGATATTGATATATGGATCTTCGAACCCCCTTTGAAATTGTATTTTGAGAAATTATGTGCTATAAGCACAATGAGATTTGAATCCCAAAGTTAATTTTCTTTACAAAGATGTATGATTTGATATGTTTTACTACGAACTTGAATATATGAATTTTATACCTTACGATGTTTCATAAGAATGTTGATATGGTTACCTATAAAGCTGAAAATTTAAGTTTTACGTGATTATTTTTATGCTTATGTCATAAAGTATGAAACTTTGGAAGGTTTTATGGTGATATTGATGTATGGGTTTTTGGAACCCTATTTGAGTTTATTATTTTGAGAAATCATATGTTATAAAAACCTTGAAAATTAAATTATTTGAAATGATGAAGAAGCTTTGACCTTTCGGTAGTAAAAAGGGGTGTTTCTGAACCCGAATTGAGAATATAAATCCACTTTTATTGATTATTATAAAAAGGGTACCATGATGACTCCCGTTGTGAATTGTTGAAATGTTTGTTAGCGGATTTTCTTTTGAAAATATCTGAGCTAAGTTTGGGAGTAGTCTTTAGCACCGAGCGGGAGGTATAAAAGGATTTGGTACTTCCCTAGAACTACGTGCCCCCATAGGATATGAGCCAGAGGCTGATTTATATAGTGATCACTAGTGTTTGGATTTATGATTTAAGGTCCTACTACGATGGCAAGGATAGGATAGCTCTCCCTAACGTGGGTAAGATGTTGGACTCCATGTAACTCACATATTTTATGTCGGTTGTAAGAGACTCCCAGTGTGTGTGTGTATTCTTCTATCTGAGATGAAAATATAATTGCTTAAAAGATTGAGTTTGAGAAAGTCATTGTTTTCGAAAGATTTAAAGACTATATATTCTAAAGAGATTTGTCATGAGATTTGATTTCTCTGATGAATTGGAATTGAGATGAAAGTGAATTGAGATTTATTATGATGACTCACATGTTTCACCCGATATATTTTACTCTCTTATGATTATGATGATTTTAATTTGAGCTAAGTGAGTCATGTATATCAGCATGCATAATTTTATAAACTGTGATGATATTAAGATATTATTTTATATATGCATTGCACCCCCATATGCTCGGTACGTTTTCATAGTACTGACCCACATATTCGTATGTGGGCTATATTTTGTTAGAATGTAGGTACAAGGTATAGTGTACATCTTCAAATCCAGTCAGCTCGTGGTATCCAGTCAGCAGGTGATGAGTCCTTTTGATTCAAGGGATTTAGTTATATAGTTCGAGAAGTGATGTATTTTGTTTATCTAGCTGTATTGAGTTAGGATAGTTGGGAGTCATGACCCAGCTACCTATATTCAGTACTAGTAGAGGCTTCATAGACAGTCAGTAGAAGTTGATGTATTCCATTTCAGTTTTGGTTATAAAAGCAGAGTTATAACCTTTTAAATTTAGTTTTGTATCTATCATGTTCAGAAAAGAGTTATTTTCCACAGATTTGTATAGATTTATACTTTTTGTTCAATTTCTTATGAGTTATGCTAGTAGAAGGGTTATCTTGGGGTCACTTATGATCCTAAGCATCGTGTGACGTCTCGGGACCCGATTTTGGGACGTTACAAACTTGGTATCAAAGCACAGAGTTCAAGTGTCCTAGGGTGTCTATGAATCCGTGTATAGTAGAGTCTTGCGGAATGGTACGGATACGGCTGTACTTTTCTTTGAAAGGCTACAGGTCATTTAGGAAATGTCTCCATTCTTTCAAGTCTTAAATCATGCTATAGAAAAGTTCTCCAAAAAACTTATATAGATTCTCATCTTACTCTAGTCAGGACATCTCTACCTTATTTCCAAGGTATCAGAAATAGTTGAGGTTAATTCTCCATAGATAGTTATGGAATTGTAAGAGAGATACAAAAGTATCCTATCAGTACTTTTGAGTTTCGAAAACTGAAGTGCTTTATTAGGCCTGTAGAAATCGTGCACTGAGCCCTAGTAAGATATTCTTTCAAATTTCTCCTCAGAATCCATAATGATAATCTATACTTCTCTATCTATGTACTGTTCTTGAGGTAACATGTTCGGCAAGTTCTAATTTCCTACCCAGATAATGCTCTTATATTTGCTGGCAGAAGTTTCAAAAATTTCATAAAGTGGCTTGAGAGGAGCCTTCTAGTGTGTTATAAGTCCTTCAAATTTAAGTTATGCCCTCGTTCTTATGAGTTATTTAATTAAGACAGAGTAAGGTGTATTCTTAGATCATTGAATGTTGTGTGTCAAGTTTCTATCTCCTGTGGAGTTTTGAAGTCATGGAGATCACAATCCTAGAGCTCGTCTCATATAAATCACAATCCAATCAGCCAACAACTGTTAATATTACAATTTAATTTTACAAAACCTCTTTTTATTTACTAAATTACCAATTATGTAATCAAACTTTTGATGGAAGTTCGGCCTATTCCTCATGGGATTGATCCCAATCCTTTTAGGTTCCATATTTGATTCAACAATCGTTTTATACTTTTGAGAGGAGTAATTTGAGTGACATTAGTTACCACCCAAGGTTTTAAGTTTATATTTTCTATGGTGTGATCTAGTAGAACCAACATATTAAGGTTTATTGTTTTTATATTGATTAAGTTAGCTTATTTGAACTCAAATATTTGAGTTTTGTGGATTTTATGGAAAATGGAAACACATTTTACTTTTTTAATATTTTTATGGATTTTGTGGAAAATATAAACTCCTCAAAAGTATTTTTAATTACTTTCTACACTAAGGGAATGTCTTTATATGGGTGACTGCTTGGATTTTTTAATGTGATTAGCATATATAGATGTAACAAAAATGCTTAAGCTTTATTTCCATTATGATAGTAGGTTTTCACATATCTTCTTGTGTGCCAAGTGTGTGTGTGCCTATTTTGTGATTTTTGATATTGTGCATGCACCTAGAACTTTCCTAGTATATTCAATTTAAGTTGTAAGTCGGCGATTAGGAAAGGATCGCATGCCCTATTTGAATCTAGTCTACTTAGCCTAAAGAAATTATCCAACTGATGTTAATAAATCCCTTGATCTCTGTTTGAGCTATTTAGATTTCTTTTTCTACAACTATTCACCTTCTCTATTCTTATCATTGAACCTCTATCTTGGCCTTGGTCCATCCTTGGACATCATGCACCTTAACTTAGGCAAATTGCCTAAGTTGATGGTGGCTACTATAGAAGTGCTTAATGATTGTGAAAGCAGGTATGGAAAGAGCGACTGTGGACAAAAAAGGAGCCTTTGAGTGCGCACTAATAAAGAAAATGAAAGAAATATATGGAGAAAAAAGGAAAAAAAATAAGAGAGGAAAACAATAGAAAGCAAAAGAAAATAATCCAAGAAATTTACATAATTGATAATGCAAATTGTCGATAGAATAAGGTGAATAAAGGCGAAATCTAAAGTTAAGTGGAATTGACTGCACATTTATGCTATGAAGGGCCAAGTCACTAATCCCCAAATACGTACTACCAATACCTAAGCCCTCATTATAAGCCTAAAAAAGCCCTGTAGTGATCTTGATCTGCATTCTAAAAAACAAAGCTAGGATAGTAAAGGTTGGCCGGTGAGTTCATATATGCATTGTTAGAAACTTTTTTGTAAGTGTAAGCAATTTTTTCCCAATCCCTAATTAAAATTACATATTTGTGAGGTACTTCTTTATAGTGAGGGCATCACAAGGCAGTATTGATCTTTTATTATCAGGGTAGCGATTATAGTACATACAAATTATATATTTATATTGTAATGTATTCTTACATATAAAATTATTAACGTATTGAATGACTGCTATGTGTTGGTTTGAAAAATCTTGATTAGGGTGATTATTGAATGGAACTACAAACTTAAAATTAATTACTATAGTATATCTTAGTTATTGTGTTAAAAGCATCTGTATAATTAGGTATTGTATTATTGCTTTAGAACAAGCAAAAATTCTAAGTTGAGGGTATTGATGTGCTGGATAATGGCAACATCTTTATGTTTTTAATTATGGAGAATCATGATTTTTTAAGAAACTTTTTGTAGTTTATTTAACTTTGATGTTTAAAATTGCAGAAAATAACCCAAGGACCAAAAAGAGTGAGTTTGAGATAAAAGATGCTAAGCGGTGGTTCACTTAATAAACAGCTAAAAAATTGACGGACCACCACACTAGTCATTAGAACAAAACCAGTTATAGAAGTACATGATGTGACTACTCAACCAGATGGGCCGATAAGGATCTGGTGAGCCATCAAGAAAGTCGTCTAATGTTTACAAATTGACTGAGCTTTACTATTTTGGTGATGGAACAATGTGATGGGCCAACAAGAGGTTGATGTATCATCAGTTGTTTGTCAGGTTTAAGTAGAGTGAAGTTTTAACGGAGTGTGGTAACGATTTAAGTGATGAACCACCACACATTCGATGGGCCGTTAGGAATGGAATCCATAATGAAGTGACTTTTTGATTTTGAATTTTAAATCCCATATTTTTGGAACCTATAAATACCTAGTCCAGGGTTTGGAATAGGTATCTTTTGAGACTTAGAATATTTTTACATCATATTTTCTGTGGAGAAATGCTTGCGTAGGTTTCAAATGCTACTTTATAGTGTATGCTAAGGATTTTGAGGCTAGAATTTCTTTGTTGTAAGATTCAATATTTTCATTATGAAATATAGTGCTTTTATCTCTTTCATTACTATGAGTAGCTAAAACCCTACAACTAGGATTGTGGAATCCTTAGCCCAATGTCAATTCGAGGGTTATTATTAAATATGAAGTCAATTAACATATGCAATTACATTGTTAGTTCTTTTGTTTTCACTGATTTCTAATGGTTAAAAATATTATAACAAGCCTTAGGTTTGGTTGGCTTGAACAAAGAAGTTAAAACCTGGAAAAGGATTTAACAATGAGGATTCAAGATTTCGAACCTTTGTCTGATGAACAATGCTTTAAAAGGATTGTCCACTTGAGTCTGAACACGAGTTATTACTTTCATCACTTTAAGTTTTAAAGAATTAAAGGGAAAATCACCTCTTTAGGTTGGGAAATATTTAAGTAAATAATTAAGCTTGTTTGACTTATAAATATTTTGGTAATATGAATTCATCATAAATATGACTTGGAGTTGGTCGTAAGCAAAGGCTAAAACAATCCTAGTTTATCTCTTTATTGATTAAAGTTTATGAATTTATCATTGAATACTTGAAACAAATTGAATTTGGATTTGAATTCATAAGTTACTTATAAACCCTCCCTACCATTTCATGAAAATTGTCGACTAATAGTCACTACACCATATTCCCTATGGGATTCGACCCCAACCTTAGTTAGGATATATTTTTTACTATGACCAGATAAGCTTCTTAAAGAACTTGTAATATTGGCATATCAGAAGGTACATCAAAGATTTTTATAATATCGCTTATCCAATGTGTAAGCTTCTTTAAATAAAAATAAAATTGGATTTTGAGGTGATTGTGTGAGGGAATTTAATTATTTCAACGAGAAACCTATTTCAACCCCTATTATTGTTGACATGAATTGGGCACTTCCTTTTGAATTAACGTGTGGTGCAAGTTTCTTGGTATTGGGTGCAGTATTAAGCCAAAGACAAGATAATATTTTTCATTCAATATGATATCCTAGCAAATCCTTGAACAATGCAATGAAATTATATGGTTAGAACCATTTTCTATTTTGGAGCTTTTGAAATTAGGAAATGGGTCTTGAGCCAAAACCTTAGGTAAATAGTCTTAGATGTCATTTTTGACAGTCTCATCAACTCTAGACCATCGATTTTAGTCTAGGGGGATCCAGGGTTTGGATCTTGAGGCTTTCAGACTCATTTTGGGCTATTGGGTAAAATTTGGCAAAATTTGCCCATTGGGGTGTGGGACCACTTTTTATCTAAATGACCCTGAATGGATAATTTGATGGTGTTGTTGTGTCCAGAATTTCAAATTTGGTTAGGTAGCATAGTTTTTTTTTGCGAGCATGGGGTTTTGAACCAATTTAAGCACCTGATTAGAGTCTGTCGGTACTTGTTCAACTTGATTGATGCTTTGCTTTAGTGGATGGATGGACACTACTTTACTGACAATCAATTTATTGAAGCTAAGTCTACCTAGGCCTGGTCGCTTTAGCAGTAATCGCTTTAGTGGTCATTTAGTCGTTAAAGCGGTCAACACTGGTATAGTATAAATAGTTCCTTCTCCATTTTTAAGCTTTTATATTAAGTTTTAAACCTCCTTCTTAGACCATTGTAATCTCTAAATTGATGAGGTATCAAGTGTTTGAAGATAGTCTTAGCTCAGGAAAGTGATTGCGGGTGTTTTAGCATCGTTAAATTGTAAGTAATTGCATAAGTTTTTGCTTAATTTAGTAGTTTAATACATTATTTTTTTTTATTTTTTGGGGCTGATTTTTTGAAGGTTTGATCTTATATTTAGCTAAATTTATGTAGTAATTGACCCTTTAACTGAGTGGGATGTTGTGTTACTTTTAATTTTGTAATTCTACAAGTGGACCCCATGTGAGATTTTTTATTTTATTTTTGAGAAAAAGTATTTATATGTAATATGAGTATTGATTTTCTTGTCTTGATGCATAGATCAATATTTTGGTATTATGGAAGCTCTTGGGGTCTTCTCAGAAGAGGAAAGCTTTGGTGTAGAGGTCTTGACGAGCATTCGACAGCGTCCAGGTATGATAGGCTTACCCTTCTTTTACTAAGATTAATTATGTTATTATCATATCATTATGCTAGTTTTGGGTGGATTGTTGTATCTCAATTATTTTTTTAGCCTTTTTCATCATGTATAGCTAGTTAGGGCCCCTTTTCAATAGAATTTAGGCTCGTTTCCACTTCGTATAGTGTATTATCATCTTTTAGACTTAGTATTAGTGTTTATATTACCACTGGATAGGATTGGTAAGACTTAGACTATTTGGGCATGTTCTATCTTAGGTTCGGTTATTGAGACCCATAATGGGCTCCACTATTATTTTTAAATAGAATAATAGAGATGAAGATCCCTTAGGCTTATCTAGACTCATGATGGGTACCTTAGTTTTGGTTGACTTAGACCTAATTATTTGTCCGTTTAGCTTTTTTCCCCAAGTAAGGTAGTATCTGACACTTGACCACTCTTTCTTGACTTAAAAAAGGAAACCAGTCGAGCCTTAGTAAATTTAACAACTAGAGATTCAACTTAGTGATCTAATGTACTGAGTATTGGTTGAAATCCCTGTACTTTTTCTAGGTATTCCATGCTTAGGTATTTATATTTTTATATTTCAGTTTTAGTTCAAGTCCGACTTATGCTCTATTACTACTATCATGAATTTTGGCATGGGTATGGAATTGGTTTATGGTTATGGTTTTCTCCTTATAGAATCATCCTTTGTGGATATGGTTGGTTACTTATGAGTTTTAATTTAAGTTCAGCATCAGTGTATGACTTTGGTTTAGGTATTCTGGTATTGATTATAGTTTTTACTTGTTGTTTTGGCAGTTGTACTTGGTTCTAGTATAGGATTTCTAATGATTTCATATGGATTATTTGGCCTCTTTTACTTTCCACTATTGTTGATTCAAGCCTGGTATTTGGCCTCTTGTTATTATCCATTGGTGCCGGTTCAAACTCGGTATATACTATAATTTTTTATCAGGGATTTGAAAGTTAGTTTAGATAGGAACTTTTAAGGCTTATTTATGTTTCTTACCTTTGGTTTACTCTTATTTGAACTCACTAGGCTCATAAGGGCTCAGAGGGGTTATTTACCTTCTTATGTGTGCCTTCTAGGCTTAATGGGGCCTAGTTATGTTGTAGTTAGTCCTTTGATTTTTTTTTTAAGCTATATATATATTTATATATATATATATATACACACACACTTTATTGCATTTGACTAGAATTTCTTGGTATTTACATTTCTTCCCCTTTTACTATTCACTTAGCTTACACTTTCACACTTTATATTTATGTTTTAATTAAATTTGAGCTCAGTTGGTCGATGATGCCTACTTAGTACCCATTATTTTTGTACTCTTGTTGCACTTCTGCTTCCTTTCCTAATGCAGATTTGAGTATTAGCCATCTGTACTGACTTATTCTCCGGCTTTGCTACTAATTCAGAGATGGGGTAAGCTTTCTAGCGTCCAGAGATGATCCTCCTCCATATACTTCAGTTAAGTCTTTTGTATTTCTGAGACTATTTTATGTGTGTGTATATATATATATAATTTGGATACTGATTAGTACTCTTATTTTTCAGCTATAGTGGCTCTTGTTTGGACCTTACCAACTCTCATGAGGGGTTCATTTTGTTGTTGTTGGATCTTTCTTGCACTTATATTATTGTTGTTGTTGGATCTTTCTTGTTCCCCTCTATCTTCCGCTCATTATACTTGTCATTCTAGGCTATGTCTTGGCTTACCTAGTGGTGGGTTAAAGTAGGTGCCATCATGACTTGAGAAATTAAGTCGTGACACCAAGACTCGTTTGATGCAATGGATCTTGCTACTTTAAAAGTTTGATTTTCTAGTTAAGGATAGGAAAGGGTGTGAAAACCATGTTGCAAATCATTTATCTTGCCTTGAGTCTAATATGGAGAAGCGGAGTGAGATCTATACTAATGAAACCTTTCTCGATGAACTTGTGATATCATTCTTATGGAGTATTGAACCATGGTATGTAAATTACACAAATTATGTGGTATGTGGTTTTCTCTTCAAGGATTTCATTCATTATCAAAGAAAAAGATCCCTTTATGATGTGAAGAAGTACTATTAGGGTGAAACCAACCTCTTTAAGGAGTGTGCAGATTGAGTTATCTATAGATGTGTGATGGAATCAGAGATGTGGGACATTTTTTACGCTTTCCATTCATCCCTATTTAGTGGTCACCATAGTGGTGTGATATCGTCTGCCAAAGTTCTTCAAAGCAGGTTTTATTGGCCTAAACTATATAACGATTCTCATGACTTGGTTAGAACTTATGTTCAATGCCAAAAGTAAGGAGACATGAGATGCCCTTGTAGCATAACCATGAGATGGAGTTGTTTGGTGTATATGACATTTTAATGGGGCTCTTTGTGAGTTCCCGTTAGAGGAAGTATATGTTGTGCCCGTGGATTATGTGTCAAAATAGGTGGAAAAAATTCCTTTACCAAATAATGAGGGCAAGAGTGTCATGTTCTTCTTGAAGAAACACATATTTACAAGGTTCGAGACTCCCTGAGCAATTTTTAGTAATGGAGGCTCTCACTTTTATAATCGAGTGTTTGGTGCTTTACTTGATAAGAATGGGTTGAAGACTAAGGTGGACACCCCATACCATCCCTAACCAAGTGGCTAGGTGGAAATTTCAAATCAGGAAATCAAAGCAATCTTGGAGAAAACCGTGAATGTGGGACGTACTAATTATGCTAGGAATTTGGACGACTCTTTGGGCTTACCTGTAACACCATAAAAATTCAAGTCAAGGCTAGAACCATGATTCAATTACATGTAGGATTAAACATCAACTTTTAACAATATGATAACGAATTTTTCCATATATCAAGGCCATCAAAAACCCATATCCCTTAACCAACCAAACCCTCTTTACCAATCGATTCCTTGAGAAATGACCAGTACTAAACGAGCATAACCTCTAGACTCTGATGCATCTTTGAGCTCATGACCCACAAAATGATAGATATTGAATTATCTTTCTAATGCATCTAGTTTTTCCTTAATCTGATATTAGAGTAGGAGTTATGGTCTTTTTTGGTGAAGTATTTTCCTACAGTGAGATATCATGAGACAAACCACGATTGTGGTGACATTGTATGACCGCACAATGGTCTTGTCTATTCGATAAAACCCTAATATCTAAAATTTAACAAGTGTACCTTCCAATAATTATAGAGAACCATGATCGTGCTTTAAAAACATAACCTTAGGCAGAATCCTGAGTCCAATAGATGCTTCTAATTAAAACTTCCAACCTACGAATCAAGGTATGACCGTAGGTAGATCCCACAATTGTACCAAGTCTCATCTTATCACATTTAGAAGCTTTAATCTAGTTCTTAAGTACGAGTACAATCCATAATTGTAGGTTAGTCCCATAATTGTGGGAAGGTCCCATACATCCCTTCTAACAGTTTCCAGTTATGATTTTTAAGGAACATATCAGTCTTTTCTCACTCTTTTAACATCAAAATTATGTTGTTTAGGATTTTCCAAGGCTAATTATTGAGGTTAATATAATCCTAGGCCCTCATTACTCAGGAAAACATCGGACGCTTAGTTTTAAATAGAGAAAATAAGAGATTTCTTTCCCCAAGGCAGACTAGGGTTTATCTTCTTTAGACTTCTAGTTTAAAAGTACTCTTCTGGGTTGTCATCTCCATGTATGTGGGATTTCATCAATGGGTCTTCTTTCATCCATTGAGTCCTAAAGTTAACCCAAATTCTTCAGTTAAGTATCTTTTTTCACAAATTAGGTTTTATAGCTATTGGCAAATTCTTTGATATGTCAGTCCCCTTATGTCATTGAGTTATAATCCATGTTTATCATGAATTTCAGTGTTATTAGATAACAATGATCATAAACCCTAAATATATTATAAGATTCATAGTTTGGACTTGAGTTCATAAATCCCTTGATTTCACGCAAATTATGAAATTGGCATAATAGCTAATTCTTTAGAGATGGTGGGTTATGAAATCCCGATGACCTAGGATTTCATGCATGCATTTATGAGTATACGATTTTCCATCTTACATATTTTGCTTGCTTTTAATTAATGTATTTATTTTTAGTTTTCAGATTATAATTATTATCGAGCATTGCAGTTATTAGTGCCATTCAATTGGGAGTTGTATTTAGCACTAACCAAATTTAGGGATGAAGGCTCATTTCTTTGATTTACATGTATTTCAGTATTTTTAGCCTTCATACAATAGCTATAGGTGTTTTATGACTTTTTGGAACTGTCGGTTCGATTATTGTTTGGGCTTAAGGCTTATTTCCCTATTTTGGTTTAAGTCCAAATTCTTCTAGACTTATTTTGGCTGTGAGGTGGATTATATACAAAATAGGACTACAACTGTGGGCTACACATTTAGTCAAAAATAATCTTGAATGAAAGTTTCATTGATTTTATTGAGTCTAGATTGTCGAATTTTTTATGGTAGCATAGTTTATTTCTGCGCACGAGGTTCTAAATGAATCTCAAGAACCTGATCGGAGTCTATTTTGGACATAGTCAAAATTTAGTGCCTGTATCTGGTATGACTGCTTTAGTGGTCAAGGAGCCACTTCGTAAATAGTTGCTTTAGCCTTCTTGATCTACTTTAGCAGCCCTGTCCATTTGGATGAGGTCTACTTTAGCGGCCAAGGATCGGTTAAGTATACTTTGCTTTAGCATCCAGGAGATCGCTTTTGCGGTGCCTGCGTCCCATATCAGACCGCTTTAGCAGACTCTTGCCGCAAGTGGCCACTTTAGAGATACCTGTGAAATCTTAAATCCCTTTTCTTTTTCTGATTTTCCCAATATTTTCTTTGATATTTTCCATTATTTTGGGAGCTTGAAGAGAGGGAAAGAATGGGAAATAATCCATTGAACCTAAGGTGAGTTTGAGCTCCTAACATTTGAAGCACCACTACTCTCCCTCTTATTAATTATCCTAATTTGTATGTCACATTTAGAGATAGGATATACACGTTTATTTATTTAGTTTTTGATGTTATACTCCTATTGTATTAGAAGCTCGTGTAGTAACTTCACCAGGTTTTGGGACCAATTTATATATCTAAGCCTTTTTACTATATTTATTCTGCATTTTCCTTTCATTCTTGGATCGTCCATTACTAGTTGTTCTAAATTATGGATTGGCTTACCTACTAGTGGGTTACAATAGGTGCTAACATGGCCTGCTAATTTGGGTCATGATAAATTGGTATCAGATCTAGGTTTATCAATGTGTTTGTACTAAAGTTAAGTGTCTAGTAGAGTCCTGAAAATTTGTACGGAGGTGTCTATATCCTATATCTGGGAGGCTACTGGGTATTCTTAATAAATTCTATTCATGACTCCTTATCATGTGTCCTTATATTTATGAACCTCTATTACATTCATTGACTCTATTATATTCTAGATGGATGATACAGGGCTATCGACAGATGCAGATTGGACTTTAAACATGTTTTGAGGTATTCAATGCAGTGTCATCTTAGGGAGTCTGAGATTAACATCAAAGATCATCAGTAGCAGCCAGAGGATTTTGGACCATCCCAGGCTCTGGTAGAGTTTGTGACCACTTCAGCCTTTTAAGATTCAGCATTAGAGATTTTGAGCCTCTTTACGAGTACCTCATAGACAAAGATAACATTTGATTCATCGAGCAGCTCTCAGGATAGAGTTTGGTTTGTGGGTGTTCAGTAGGGTTTTTTGTCGATTTCAGAGTATGAGACTGGGTTTCTTGAGTGGGGAAAACTTACTTCTATTCTATATTCTAAGATGGTGTGGGGTTTATTAAAGGATTAGCCTCACTAATATATTTAGCATCAGAGCATTTGATAGCAGCTGAGTCTCCTTACTCTCAATTTGTTGATCAAGTGAAGGCCATAGAGAAAGTATTTATTGAGACTTATGGAGGTGGCGATAAGAAACTATGCCATCAGTACAGTGTTATTGGTATTCTAACTAGAAGTAGAGATTTTTATGGTAGAGATCATCTTCACTTGTAGCCTGTTTGCCTTACAGGAAGAGTTTTAAACTTCAGGTGGCACTCAGAATAGTCATAGTGGTCACAACAATTAGAGTTCTTATCTGACTTTGTGGAGTATTTGGCATAAATTTGTATGCCATGGTGGCCATTCTGAATCAATAAGTGTAATACCTCAGAGTTTTCCTAGAGCTTGCATTAGTTGTGGAGATATTGGTCAGAGGTCTAGGGAGTGCCCCTGACACAAGTTGGTTGCTTAGACAAAGTTAGCATGTGTTCCTCTACAGCCTAGGGCTCCTAAGGTATTTTATGATTGTGGGGAGAATGGTCATTTCAATAAGGAGTCTCCCCAGTGTTAGTTGGTCAGCCAGTTAAGGTCAGCCAATGTTTCTCGCTAGGTTAGGTCTTCATAGGTATGCTACGACTTCAAATTATTGGTCACATGTGCAGTGAGTGTTCTCGATGTACGATTATTAGTCATTTTGCTTATTCGGATTAGTCTCATAGTATTGTATCACCTTCAGTTAGAGGTAGTGTACTTAGTACCTCGGTTGGTGATTCAGATGCTTAGTTTAAGTTTGGACCCACTCAAATTCACACTTCTTTGGGCACGTCGGGCTTATAATTGAAAATTTCTACCATAAGAGGTACATATTTTATCTCCTGCCTTTATATTCTATTTGATTAGAACTGGGATTTTCATACCTATTGATGTTTATGTGCCTTGGTAGGTTTATATTGGTTGTTGTATGTCTTAGTGTAGAGTTCATGAATATGTGACTACCCCCCATAGATTATTTCTTTTAGTAGTGGATAGAGTGGGTCAATATTGATATTTCATCCCATAATCCATTCAGTGGAGGCACCGCCTAGTGAAAGAAGCCACTTGGGAGATTGAAAGCGAGATGTGGGCCCAATATTTTCACCTGTTTGAGACTTTATGTATATCCTAATATTTAACTTTCAAGGATAAAAGTACCTTTAGTAGGGGATATTGTAATGACCCTTCAGGTCATTTTCCTTATTTCCACATATATTCGCTATTAGAGCTTTTCCATAGTTTCCCCAAGTTATTTATGACTTACTGGGACTAACGGTGTGGTCAACGGGCAGTTCGTTTGGTTTTTAGAGACAATTCCCTATTTAGAAGTCTTTGATAGTTCTAAATGGCCATCAGGAAAAAACTTCAGTAAAATGACCTCATATGCAAATTTTGACTGCTCCAACAGCACCGAAATATTGATTTAAGGCTGGGTGGACCTTTGGTTAGGGTCCCAATGCACCCGGGTTTATTATGACCTATTGGTCGGAAGTTAGAGAAATTGGAAATTAGGTGTGGGACCCAAATTTTATTGAAACGGCCTCGGCTGGAAAATATTATTGCACCATCGATTTTAAAACATCATATTTAGTAAGGTTACATAATTTGTTTGTGTATAGGGGATTACTAATGAATCCCGAGGGCATAACGAAAACTTAGAAATTTTCCAAGTTTCCAGCTGCTATCTGGTGTGCCGGCAATAGCGACATTTGATTACCTAGATGGAGGTATAAATAGGACCCTTATGTAGTGAAATAGCCCATTCTTCATCCACACCTTGAGAGCAAAAACCCTAAGGAGTGAGAACTCTTAAAATCGAGACTTTTGGGTGACTTGGGAGCTTGATTAACATCTATTTTCGATATTTTCATCGGATTTAAGGTAAGAATTCACCCTTTTCTTGGTGAAATATGTAGATTTGATTCTTAAAACTACAATATCTTGAGGGTTTTATTTTATCCCAAAATTAACTTGGATTTCACCCATTCTTAAGGGTTATGATTCCTTGATCATGTATGATGTTAGGTTGGTCTCATAAATGCGATTTCCATAAATTGGACCCAAATGGGGTTTTTCCAGTGATTTTGGGACCTGAAACACAATGGTCCAATATGGATATTGATGTTCTCATATTGATAAATAAAATGTTTTTTTGATAGCTTGGCATCTTGGGGAGGCTTCTAAGAAGGGAAAAGCAAAGGTTTAGTGGTTCGTTGGTCTTTCTTCGGCGTCGAGGTAGGATAGATTTAAACCCTTGTTAGATTGAGCTACTTCATAATATATTTGTGATATTGTGTTTGATTTAGGATGGGTTTTAGATGTTGATTGATAGATTACATAACTTGATGTTAGTTGAGACGTTTAGGCTAGTTGGCTACCGGAAGCTTGAAACACTTAGCTTGTTTTCTTGTGCTTTAGGTGGATTAGACTTCATTCCTCTTGTTTAGCATGAGAACATTTTAGATTACTCTAATTAGACATAACTGACCTAGCAGTTCATGTTTAAGGTGAATTCCTTATCCTAGGGATAATTGAGGCTTGTTGACATCTAAAAGTGGATTTAGATACCTTAAGCCTAGCTCGGGTAGAAATTTTCCTAAAAATGTAACTCAAGGATTAGAAGTGGACTCTTAACCCACTTTAGGCTATGACGCATGTTAGCTTTGGTGAACCTTTACTCTATTTGGGCTCGTAGGAATATGTATTGAGGTAATAGTGATGAATCTTGATACTTGACGGTTATGTTGGTAATTGTGAGGATTGAAACCTATCGATCATGCAATTGGTTATGCTATTGATAATATGACTTATGATGATGATGATTATGTATATTTTATGACTAGTTTAATTCTAGGTGTTGACTATATTATGGTCAATTCAATTCTGTATTAATTATATTATAACTGGAACACTTTTGGGGATTGCTTATATTATGACCGATTCAATTCCGGGCATCAATTATATTATGACCTATTTAAATCTTGGCATTTTCTATATCTATATAGTACCAGTTTGAGTCTGGGTATTTACTATGACAGGATGAAATGATAAAGTGATATATTATTGGTAAGGAATGACTAATGAATAAATGGTGCCTAGTGGATAGTTGGTGACTAATTGGTAATTTGTGAATTATGGAATAATGTTGGAGAACTGCTAGGTGATGGCATAATGCAAAATGATAGGAATTATAGGACGGTGGTTAAAATGATGATGATGGCTAGTTGTAAATGATGCATACTTAGACTATTCTTCTCTTGAGTGTACTCTCCATTCGTATGGGATTCTAAAACAAGTTCTTTATTTTTCCACACCAATTGGCGTATGGGAGACAATTTTATAGTTATGTTTGTGTGTGCTTAATTCTTTATGTTTTGTTATTGTTATGATCTCGATTTATGCACTATTTATGTACAGTGATGATGGAAATGATTCAGGTTTGATTTTGTAACTTGACTTAGTTATTCTATCTTGCATTCTATCATTCCCATATCATGATTTAGCTCAGTCGATTGATAGTGCCTACTGTGTACCCGTTGTTTTTGTACTCACACTACAGTTCTATACCTTTTTGGTGTAGATTCTTGTAATACCCCAAAAAATTCAAACCAAAATTAGAGCCATGTACCAAGCTCATGCATAGTACATAATGGTTCTTTTATAGTTTTATGAGTAAGTTAGATGTATATTAAGGCTTCGAATAACTCCCAGCTATCAGACAAATCAAAACATTCCATACCGATTGAATTCTCGAGAAGGATATTGGTATAGTCAACTTCAAATGATCATATCTCTCATTATACTTGGAATTTTTGATCTCATAACCTATCAACAAATATATAATTGAATTATCTTTCCAACTATACCAATTTCGCCTAAATCCGATATCGGAGCAAAGAGTTATCCCCATTTTATTCCAGCATGTCAAGCTGGAAAATGGTGACGACGTTTCTGACGGGCTATCACGTTTCTGACGACCTTTTTGACAACGTCGTCACATTCTGACGACATTTCTGATAACATCGTCAGCCCTGGGCAGAAAATCAAGAATTTGGACCCATTTTGTGACAACCATTCGTGACGGCCTATCACAGACCTGACGGCCTGTCACGGATGGCGTCAAGTATATTTTTTCAGCAATTCAAGGGCATTTTTGCAAGGGTATTTTGGTCATTTCCTTCACCTTCCATGGCTTATAACCCTAAAGAGGCGTATTTTTTCCCATTTTTCTTCAGTTAAGCATCTCAAAAACTCTCTTACACTCTCAACCACAAGATTAGGGTTTCCATCAAACTCATCTCTCAAAAGCAAGATTCAAGCCTTTTTCAGAAATAATCAAGAATTAAGTTTCCCAATCCAAGAACTCTCCAGCAAATCATCAAGGTTTCCTTTCTAAGGTATGCATGTGTTCATTCATGGACTTCTTTCGTCCATGAAGTTCAAGAACCCTTTTCTAAAACTATATATTATGGTTTTCATGTTATGAATGGATTGTTGATCATGTTTATGTGTTTAATGATGCCAAGATAGAATCTTTATGTGTTATTATGAATCTATGACATCATATGAGTTGAAAACATATAAGTTTGATTATTTATGATGAGTAATTGTATGATTTACACCTATGCCTAAGTTGTGCATTAAGGGGTTTGATAAAATACCTAAGAGACTAGAAATCATGCATTATAGCTAAATTGTGACTAAGTGAAGGATTCATGATATGCGACCATATTCCAATGATTTTCATGTTGATATTGTGTCTTGTAAATGTTGTTGGGATTTTCATGAACTAGTCTTATGAGATTATTCCATGCTTACTTGCAAATCCTACTTATGTACAAAATGTATGATATCCATGCACTTCATGGAATTCCCCAAGTTATGATATTATGGGTTGTTGATGTTGTTCACGTACTCAGGTCAGTCATTTGTGTCAGTTTTCTTCCATCCAATCCTGCGGGTATTCATACCAAAAAAATATAGTTGTGTGCCTAGAGCCATGTCATGTTATCACGATACTCTCAGTTAAGCCATGATCTATAGAATTCAGTCAGTCACGTGACTCAGAAAAACTCAGAAGTCTCAGTAGTTCAATAATCTCAGTGATCTCAGTACTCGGTTTGTAACTTCAGTATTCACAGTCAATCTCAGTAACTTCAGTACTCTCAATCATTCCTCAGAACTCAGTACAGTTTTTTGGTCATCGAAATTCAGTAAACTCAGTTTAGCTCCGCTAAACAATACCACTAGTTTCAGTTCAGCTAATCAGTTCAGTTCAATTATTCAGTTCATCTCAGTTATTCAGTTTAGTTTATTTAAGATAGGAGTAGGATTCAGCACCGAGTTAGCCTAGGGATGGGGACTCACCCACTAGAATAGGACTGAGATCCCTAGAAGTAATCCCTAAGTTCCAGAACTACATTGCCAGCGTAGGTACGAGATGTCACCCGTTAGATAGAACTAACATACTCAGGGGTCACCCGTTAGCACATTTATATGTATAGGACTGATCTCAGGAGTCACCCACTAGATTATGATCGACTCCACAGCAGATGTCTTTACTAGTGGCGCGGTACTGACACCCTTCCAGTCAGGGCCGAGATTGGACCCTAGTCGTCTTAGCTTGGGGCATGTCGGTTAGATGAACATATCCCACAGTTTTAGTTACAGATTTAGGACTGTCAGATACAGTCAACTCAGTTCAGTAGTACAGATTTAGTACTGTTAGAGACAATCAATCCTTATCATTATAAATAGACATCAAGATCACCCATCAGACAGGACTAATCTTAACTATAGTTAATCAATATCAGAATTATCAGATTTAAAGATCACCTGCTAGATAGGACTGATCTCAAATTCAGTTACTCCATATAAAACAGAAATCAGATAGTTCCATTAGAACTTAGACTGTCATATACAGTCGCTCAGTATCATTTAAATCAGTTAGGCCAATCATCACAATTATATCAGTTATATTAGTTTTCTGAACTCATATATCAGTTATCAGAATTTGTGATATCAGTATTCATCTTCAGGACTATCAGACACAGTCAACCAGACCAGTTCTTCATAATTCGAACTATCAGAAATAGTCGTTCATCTATTCAGTAACTCAGTATCAGTACACTCATGTTGTTAATATTCAGACTCAGTAGTCAGTATCACTATGAGTTCAGTTACAGTTATGTATGCATATATGTATTCTCACGTTCATATTAGTCAGCATTATTCAGACATATAACCCTTTGCATTTAGCCTACCTTACTGTATACTCAGTACATTCAGACGTACTGACGCATTTGCGCTATGGTGATTTCTCTTATGTTACACCATAGGTTCAGAGGCACGAGCTCCAGATCAGGAGTAGCATTTCAGTGTTCAGAGTTTACAGTGATTCCTTCTCATTCGAGGACGATAAGATTATTGCTACATTTACTATTCAGTTGCTAGATGGAGTTAGTTGGAGACATGTTCCTTCAACTCCTTATTCAGTTCAGTTAGAGGCTTTCAGACTAGATGTCAGACTAGATATTCAGATCTCATTATTTTCAGTATTTATGACTTGTTTTGGTATTGTTATACCTTTTTCAGACATTTTGTTATCAGACATTTATTCAGTTCTAACCTTATGGCCTTTCATGTTCATGTTTTCGCATTTTATGATATATTATGCAGTATAATGGTACAGATATCAGTCATGGGTTAGCTTGTGGTCCTTCGGGGTCATGAGCACCGTGTATCATTCCAATTCAGAAAATTGGGGTGTTACAAACTTGGTATCAGAGCCTAAGGTTCAATAGAGTCCTAAGAAGTCTAAAAGCTGCATCTAGTAGAGTCTTGTACATGCGTGTGTTGTGCACCACACCTATGTGTAGAAGGCTATAAGATGTTTTAGGAATAGTTTCCCTTCTTTCAGTATTCATGTCGTGCAAGTGAGCAGTCAGATTTCTATAGCTTGTTTTCTCATCCTTGCATCTATTCATGCTATCCAAAATCTCAGAGAATGTAACTATTTCAAGGTAGAACCTCCTAGTAGTTGCAAGTTCAGTCCATCTTATGCATTAGTTTTAGACTCCCAAAGTTTAGTTATAATCTAGTTCGTAGATGCCCTGTGCATCACCCAGTATCTCCGTAAGGTAAGCGTTCTTAGAGGGACATGGCATCCCAAGTGGGAGATACCCCACTTTCTCTTAACGCTCTCATGCCTTAGATCCTTCAATTTCTCCTTGCATAACGAATTCAGTCTAGAATAGAGGGTACTCATAAGTTGACCTTCAAGTTAAACCTCAGCTGTAAGTCAAGTATTCAGAGGTTAAGTTCAGTTCATGATGTTCAGTCCATATGTCACATAGCATAATCAGTCATGTTCTCATGTTTTAGTTCAATCTTAGTTCCTTTACCATTGCATGTTCAGTCGCATGTTCGTGAGTCAGTTCAGTCATGTATTCACGCATCAGATATGCGTGGTCAGCTTATCAGTACTTTCAATCATGCATTCACGTATCATGTCAGTCACATAATCATACATCAGATATGCATGGATTCAACTTATCAGTTAAGCGTCAAATATGCATTCTAAGTTTGAGAAACTCAGTTTATCGGAACACTCAGTCCTACTTTCATAAATTAGCTACACATGCATCAGATATGTATGTACAGTATAATATGCTCAGTTTTCAGTCATGTCAGCCATGAAATCATGATCATTTATTCATGCTATATATGCGTCGTTTTATCTTTTCTCCCCTCTCAAGCAGTCATCATTTGAGGACGAATGTTTCCAAGGGGGAGATATTGTAATACCCCGAAAAATCCAAATCAATATTAGAGCCATGTACCAAACTCATGCATAGTAATCATGGTTCTTTTATAGTTTTATGAGTAAGTTAGATGTATATTAAGGCTTCAAATAACTCCCAGCTATCAGACGAATCAAAACATTCCTTACCGATTGAATTCTTAAGAAGGATATTGGAATAGTCAACTTCAAACGAGCATATCTCTAATTATACTTGGAATTTTTGAGTTAATAACCTATCAACAGATATATAATTGAATTATCTTTCCAACAATACAAATTTCACCTAAATCCGATATCGGAGAAAATAGTTTTCCCCATTTTATTTCAGCATGTCAAGCTGGAAAACGGTGATGAACTTTCTGGCGGGCTATAACGTTTCCGACGACCTTTTTGACAACGTCGTCACATTCTGATGACGTCGTCAGCCCTGGGAAGAAAATCAAGAATTTGGACCCCTTTTGTGATGACCATTCGTGAGGGCTTATCACAGACCTGACGGCCTGTCACGGATGGCATCAAGTATATTTTCCAGCAATTCAAGGGCATTTTTGTAAGGGTATTTTGGTCATTTCCATCACCTTCCACAACATATACCCCTAAAGAGGCGGAATTTTTCCTATTTTTCTTCAGTTAAGCAACTCAAAAACCCTCTCTTACACTCTCAATCACAAGATTAGGGTTTCCATCAAACTCATCTCTCAAAACCAAGATTCAAGCCTTTTTCCAAGATAATCAAGAATTAAGTTTCCCAATCCAAGAACTCTCCAGCAAATCATCAAGGTTTCCTTTCTAAGGTATGTGTGTGTTCATTCATGGACTCCTTTCGTCCATGAAGTTCAAGAACCCTTTACTAAAACTATATATTATGGTTTTCATGTTATGAATGGATTGTTGATCATGTTTATGTGTTTAATGATGCCAAGATAGAATCTTTATGTGTTATTATGAATCTATGACATCATATGAGTTGAAAACATGTAAGTTTGATTATTTATGATGAGTAATTGTATGATTTACACCTATGCCTAAGTTGTGCATGTAAGGTGTTTGATAAAATACCTAGGAGACTAGAAATCATGCATTATAGCTAAATTGTGACTAAGTGAAGGATTCATGATATGCGACCATATTCCAATGATTTTCATGTTGATATTGTGTCTTGTAAATATTGTTGGGATGTTCATGAACTAGTCTTATGAGATTATTCCATGCTTAATTGAAAATCCTACTTATGTACAAAATGTATGATATCCATGCACTTCATGGAATTCCCCAAGTTATGATATTATGGGTTGTTAATGTTGGTCACGTACTAAAGTCAGTCATGTGTGTCAGTTTCCTTCCATCGATTCCTGGGGGTATTCGTACCCGAAAAATATAGTTGTGTGCCTAGAGCCATGTCATGTTATCATGATACTCTCAGTTAAGCCATGATCTATTGAATTCAGTCAGTCATGTGACTCAGGAAAACTCAAAAATCTCAGTAGTCTCAATAGTTCAGTAATCTCAGTGATCTTAGTACTCAGTCTGTAACTTCAGTATTCACAGTCAATCTCAGTAACTTCAATACTCTCAATCAGTACTCAAAACTCAGTACATTTTTTTAGTCATCGAAATTCAGTAAACTCAGTTTAGCTCCACTAAATAATACCACTAGTATCAGTTCAGCTAATCAGTTCAGTTCAGTTATTCAGTTCATCTCTGTTATTCAGTTTAGTGTATTTAAGATAGGAGTAGGATTTAGCACCGAGTAAGCCTAGGGATGGGGACTCACCCACTACAATAGGACTGAGATCCCTAGAAGTATTCCCTAAGTTCCAGAACTACGTAGCCAGCGTAGGTATGAGATGTCACCCATTAGATAGGACTAACATACTCAGGGGTCACCCGTTAGCACATTTATATGTATAGGACTGATCCCAGGAGTCACCCACTAGATTAGGACTGACTCCACAGTAGAAGTCTTTACTGGTTGCATGGTACTGATACCCTTCCAGTCAGGGCAGAGATTGGACCCCAGTCAGCTTAGCTTGGGGCATGTCGGTTAGATGAACACATCCCACAGTTTCAATTACAGATTCAGGACTGTCATATACTGTTAACTTTGTTCAGTAGTACAGATTTAGTACTGTTAGAGACAATCAATCCTTATCATTATAAATAGACTTCAAGATCACTCATTAGACAAGACTGATCTCAACTATAGTTAAATAGTACTAGAATCATCAGATTTAAAGATCACCCACTAGATAGGACTGATCTCAAATTCAGTTACTCCATATAAAAAAGAACTCAGATAGTTCCATCAGAACTTAGACTGTCAGATACAGTCACTCAATATCAGTTACATCGATTAGGCCGATCATCACAGTTATATCGGTTTTTTGAAGTCATGTATCAGTCATATCAGTTATCAGAATTCATGATATCAGTATTCATCTTCAGGACTGTCATCCACAGTCAACCAGACCAGTTCTTCACAATTCGAACTGTCAAAAATAGTCGTTCATCTATTCAGTATCTCAGTATCAGTACACTCATGTTGTCAATATTCAGACTCAGTAGTCAGTATCTCCTTGAGTTCAGTTACAGTTATATATGCATGTATGTATTCTCATGTTCATATTAGTCAGCATTGTTCATGCATATAACCCTTTGCATTTAGCCTACCTCACTGTATACTCAGTACATTCAGACGTACTGACATATTTGTGCTATGGTGCTTTCTCCTATGTTACACCATAAGTTCAGAGGCACGAGCTCCAGATCAGTAGCAGCATTCTAGTGTTCAGAGTTTGCAGTGATTTCTTCTCATTCGAGAATGATATGATTATTGTTATATTTACTATTCAGTTGCTAGATTGAGTTAGTTAGAGACATGTTCCTTCAACTCCTTATTCAGTTCAGTTAGAGGCTTTCAGACTAGATGTCAGATTAGATATTCAGATCTCATTATTTTCAGTATTTATGACTTGTTTTGGTATTGTTATACCTTTTTCAGACATTTTGTTATCAGACGTTTATTTAGTTCGAACCTTATGGCCTTTCATGTTCATATTTACGCATTTTATGATATATTATTCAGTATACAGGTACAGAGATCAGTCATGGGTTAGCTTGTGGTCCTGCGGGGTCATGATCACCGTGTAGCATTTCGATTCAGAAAATCAGGGTGTTACAATTCTAGTACTAGTTATTGTCGTTGATCATTGTTCGTATGGTGATTGATTTTTGGAGATAGGATGAGTTGTTGGAGTTTGAGTCATCTCTTTACCTCTATCTTTATATTAAGTCTTTTTTTAGTATAGATGTATTGATTATTCTAGATACTTGGGTTATATTTTATTATTACTAAATGTTCTTGGACTGGCTTTACCAAGTCATGGAATTAGTATCTTGTATGGATTGTTTTTCTCTATTTAGAACCGTTGCCTATTTATAAATTTTGCTCCTTTATTTCGCCTATGTTGAACAGTTCCTATTGAATTAACCTATTGTGTCAGCTTCGGGTTATGATTTGGCTTACCTACTAGCAGGATTTAGTAGGTGTCATCAAGACTCATTAATTGAGTCATAACAAAGACCCTATAGTACAAGTAATAGTGAAACCTCTAGGATCCTCCTTATTTTTAACTAATGATTGAGAGTCAATAGTACTACAATGGTGTATGTTATCAGCGAGCTCAAAACTCACCATCTTCTTCTTGGTCACCAAGTCCATAAAATTTGCATCACCAGGCATCTGCTCCAAAGCCTCTAGAAGAGAGATATTCACACACAACTCTTTCAATATAGACATAAACTTCTAATAATTCCCTTTTTTTATCTTTTTTCTTCAACCTTTGGGGAAAAGGTGGAGGATGTCTTGGAATGGGCTTCAATACTGGTGCAACCTTCTTACCTTTCCCTTTATCATTATTAGCTCTTTTATTAGCAATTGTAAGCTTTTGAGGTGCCTCATTAATAGTCACCAACTTTTCAGTTTCATTTTTGTCAGCATCCTCAACATCTACGGCATCATTCCTCATTTCATTAACCACAGACATGGCTAGATCAATAGTGGCCTTACCACTCCGAGTGGTAATATCTAGGTAATGACTATCGTTCTTTGAATTATCAATAGTATTTCTATGAAGAGTGTCCAGTTGGCATTGATTCAGTATGGTAGACATCTACACAAAAAGTTTCTCAAGCTACTTATAGCGGCTGGATGCGACTCTACCTACCTCCTGACTCAACCCCAAAATATCTACCTTAATTTACGTATGGAAACTCTCTTGGCTCTCTGAAACATTCCCAATATTTGCAAGCAATGCTTCCATTCTCAAACTTCCTTACTCAACATCTCAATTTCCCGATGACACATAAAGGTCATTCTTATCCTTGTAATCATGTTTCATTCTCCAGTCGCCATCAAGCTCTCTACTCTTGTCCTTATAACTATCTTTGTAGTAGTTCTGACCTAGACCCCCTTGCCTCAAGTTCCAAATATAATGATTATACCATTTTCCCTTGGCTCAAAAACCTGCCATCTCTCTAACTTAATACTTATTTTTTCCATAGAATTTGACTCTACATGTCGAGAAGCCTTACCACTAGTACCCACTGCATTTACCTCTTTTGCTCCTATTATTGCAAACTACTTCATAAGTAGGCCATTATCAGTTCTCAGTTGTGCTATCTCTTGAGCCACTATCTAATCTAATGCTCTCTACTCACTGGAATCACCAATCACATAAGTATCAATTGATCTATCTACCTCCTAAGTATTCCACTCACGATTGGTTTTAGTGATCTAGTCTAAGATTTCTGAAGCCTAATCCTAGCAAAGACTTATATAGTCTCCACCTATAATAACTTCAGCTATTATGAAGGCTCCACCTATAATAGTATTAACTACGGCCTTGGTATTTACATTTAAGGCTCTGTAAAATATATCAAGCAATTTTCTCCCCATGATTCTATGATTTTAAACATTCGTCAGCTTCTTCTTGTACCTCAACCATGTCTCACATAGTGCCTTTGAGTGTAACAGTATCAAATTATAGATCTGATCTTTCAACTGAAAGATTTGATAGAGTGGGGAAATCGATCCAAGATCTTCATCTTTAATTTATTCTAAGTGGTAATAGACCCACGAGGTAGCTCTCATAACCATAAAGTCACCTCTCCTGATAGAGAGAATAGGAACAACCTCCATCATATAGCTTATTGACTTACCCCAACCAGATTGTATGAAGTGAAAATCCCCAAATATTTCATAAGGTGAATGTTTGCATCATCAGTAGGCAAACTAGTAAACACTCCCTTCAAGTTTAGCAACTAGATCATTGCGCTCGTAATATTGAATTTCATCCCTTGGGACAATTTTAGAGGAATAATTACACCTTTTTCAACTGGTTCAACATACCCCAAATCCTCATCTGAATCATCATATACTAGAAAGTATTGCTGAATAGGATATTAACCTCTATTCCTTCTTATTCTATCCCTGTTAAAGGTGGCTTGACATTCTTCATCCTCTTGTCTAGACCTTACCTCTATAGTTGCTCGATGGGTAGCTACTTTCCTAGCATTTTTTTTGGCCATTAAGTGAGCAGTGACTTGCTCTATAGTTTATGGCCATTTCGAGGTGGTCGATTCAATTTTTTGGGGTCATCATGAACCCCCTCAAGTAGAGCTCTTTGATAATAAGCTTTTTTGCTCTCTATCTTATGATTTTTTCATGAAGTTTACTTAAGCTAAGGATTAAATATAATTAGGGGATTACCTTGGACCTGAGTACAAGGCATACACCAGCGTGTGCCCTACAAAAAGTAGAAAACTAGAAATCAATAAATGAAACCAATAAGTTTAACAAAATCGTTCAATTAATTTGTAACTACACTCCCCAGCAACAACACCAAAATTTGATGTCGTCTAAATTATACCTCCAAGAAAGTATAAAGCAATCATCAAACAAATATAGAACCCAACTAGGTTGGGGTCAAAATAATGAGAAATAGGCTAAAAACTATTAAGAACTTTTAGTGTCATTGGAAATTATGCAAATAAAATGGGGGTTCTGTAACAATAAGAGTGACCATAGTGATTTCTAGTTAATTAGGTTGTGATCAATATGAGATGAGCACAAGGATTATGTTCCCCGTGATTCATAACTCCACAGACTGTTCGTTCTTGTCAAACTATCATAGTTCCTTGAATGTAAAATCTAACAAGTTATGTATCACCTAACCATATCTCGACATTATTTAGGCTAAATTTCACTCATCTCATCTCGGTCTCAGATTTCGCATTACACACCTTTTGATCTCAGATTAACTATATCAGTTATGGCTCAAGTTAATTAGATGAAGATTGCTAGCTTCAAATTACTATTGTTATCTTATTTTCCTAATATCTACCTATCTCTCGAGAAAGTATAGAATACTTGTGAGTTCCTAATTTATGCACCCATCAAAAAGGTAATCAAAACAAAGGAAATAGTAATACATGCAAGAACACCAATGTAGAATGACTTTGCACTTGACCTATTTCATGAATTCATCATAGTTCCCACAACCCTAGATATGGAGTTTAACTACTCATGGTTGTAAGAACTAACAAAGATTTCATAAATGAAAGCATGATGTTGAACTTACAAAAGAATAAGATGAAACCCAAAATTTGAAATCAATTATTAACCCTAAAAATTAATATCAATAATCCCAAGATCAATAATGTATCTCAGAACTCAAAAAGTATAAAAAGTGTATAAAGTGTGTAACCAAACAATAAAACATACAAGGAGTATTTATAGATAAAAAATAAAATCTATCATAAACAGTGTAGAAAATCTGGGTCGGAAGCAACTCATAACTCATGGGTTAGGTTGTGGGTTAGGCCCATAAGTCGTGGCTTTAATCAAAATTAGAACTACAATCACACTTTTAGAACTTCACTTTAAAACTCCAAATCACATGGCATGGGTTGGAGTCATGATCGTAGGTTGCTGCGATAAAACTCAGACATCAGAACCCTCTTCAGAACTCAACTCATGATTCCAACTCACATGGCGTAGGTTAGAGTCGCGGTCCATAAGTAGGTCTTATGGTACTCAAATTTGGCAATAGCCTCAGAACTCAAGTCACACCCTCTTCCCACGAGGGTAGATTATACCCACGAGTAGTGGGTTGACTCATGGTTCACCAGTTCAACAACTCTTCCTCATTTTTTTGCAACTTCTACTCTGAACCTATTTATTTGAAAAATCAACACAAGCGCACATCATATCCAACAAACATACCTATGTTGTTGCATAATTTCCTTGTTTTAAGCATCCGAAGTTCCATGAAACCATAGCATATCAATGGTACAAAATACTCATGTCATAATCCTTCATCAACTATAGACATCTCTTCTGATGGAGATTTATATATTTCTGACTAAACACATACTGAAGACTCTTGTGATCGGTGAACACATCAACATAAACCCTATATAAGAAATGCCTCCAAATCTTTAAGGCAAAAACAACTGCTGCCAACTCAAGATCATGAGTAGGGAAGTTCTTCTCATGAGGTTTGAGTTATTTAGAGGCATATGCTATAACTCTACCTCGCTCCATCAACACACAGCCAAGTCCAACCCTAGAAGCATCATAATAACCACAAAACCATCTTAGTCTTCAGGTAGAGTTAAAACTGTAGTGGTGATGAGTCGAGTATTCAACTCCTAAAAACTCTTCTCACAAGAATTGAACCACTTGATTTTCTTTTGAATCAACCTGGACATGGGATAATCGATAGATAAAATTCTTCAATAAACCTTTTTTAGTAACCAACAAAAACCAATAAAGTCCTGATATCTGCTAGAGATATAGGTCTAGGTCAGTTCCTTACTACTTTTCTCTTTTCTTAGTTTTTGCTGGAGAGATAGGTCTAGGCCAGTTCCTTACTGCTTTGCTCTTTTGGGGATCAACTTAAATTGATTCATCGAAAATAATATGACCAAGGAATGTTACTAATTTCAACCAAAATTCATACTTTCTAAATTTGGAAAATGACTGGCGATCTTTAAGAGTTTAAAAGACAACCTTCAAATGATGTTTATGTTCATCCTTACTTCAAGAATAAACGAGGATGTCATTTGTGAAGATTATAATGAACATGTCAAAGTACTGCTTGAACACCCTATTTATGAGTTCCATATAAGTTGTTGGAACATTTGTTAGTCCAAAATACATAACAATAAATTCAAAGTAACCATATCTATTTTTGAAGGTTGTCTTCAAAATGTCATGTTCTCTAACTCTTAGTAGATGATAGTCTGATTTGAGGTCTATCTTATAAAAATAATTTGCACTCTAAAGTTGGTCGAATAAGTCATCAATTTTAGGAATGGGATACTTATTTTGACTGTGACCTTGGTCAACTGATGGTTGTCACGACCCAAAAATGAGGGTCATGATGGCACTTATCGCGGCATACCTTAACAAGTAAGCCTATCACCCAAACTGATACGAATAGAGAAAAAAATAGAAATACCCCAAGGTAAGGCTTCTAGAATAAAGCCGAACCATATAAATAATCATAACAATGCGGAAAGAACTTATCCAAAATGCCAATCATGCCCAAAACCAGGTGTCAATAGTGTAAGAACTACTAATACAATTCAAGAGTCAAATACATTGAAAAATAACCACAAAGGAATAATAACTGTCTTCGAATACTAATACAGAAATAACTAGTATAGAAAGATAGAGGTGAACTTCGGACGCATGAATGTCCAACCGTTACCTTGGAAGCTCCAACAATCGCCCGAATCAAGTAAGCTGAGGCGCACTCGAGCTAGGATCTGCACCGAAAGGGAGAAGTAGGCATGAGTACGGTCCACTTGTACTCAGTAGGTATCATAGGCTGACCAAGCAAAGTGGTAAATAAAGAATACAAAATATACACTAACGGCACGTCAACTGCAATCAGAAAATGTCCCACAATGGTAGCCCACACCGCTTGCACTAATAGTTCTAGTATATCTCACATATATTACAAAAACACACCAAGATACGAAACACAAGTATACATTATGTCACATATAATAGAACAAGAGAGAACATGTAGATACAAGATTATCAAATACAAGTAAAGAAAAGTAAGACAAACATATAGATGAAAAGTCAATAAGGTAATACAACACAACATAAACACAATAAAGTAAGTACAATGTATATGATAATGATGATGCACGAGGTTGTCGCACAACTTCCAGGATCGTCGCACAATCCCCGTATACATCTACGGAGATAAAGCTTCCCGACGTAGGACCCATAGGGGGTTCATCAACCCATATACAATCCACATATCTCATATCTCCTTTCCGATATCCCTCGGAAAGGGTTTTATAAGGTGTTACAATATTTTTAAAAAGGTGTTGCCAGTGTTTCTCATATGTTGCCACGGTGGTACCAATATTCATGAATGAGTATGATATGAAGATGTAATGCTCACAACCAATCATAATAAGTATTTCCACAATCAAGCACATAATATATTTCCAAAACCAACCACAATGGTACATTTCCACAACCACATGAGCCAATGTTCACTCGTTATTTTCATTTCATCCATGAATTTCCACATGTCTCATATGACAATAAAGTATGAATATAATCATAATACACAAATGATACGACATTAAATAATACAACACAATTACTCACATGTATTCAAGACTATCAATGTCATATAGGACCCCACACGGTCAAACATATCACATAATATTTTAATTTTGACAATTACATCACATATAGGTCCCCACACGGGCACAACACATAGATATCCATTTTTCATGATTAGTTCCCACCCTTAACATGAATTTTTCACCATCATTTACTACCCAACCCAGTCTGAAGAGTTAAACTATAACCTACCTCAAAAGCCGAAACCGATCCGCTACACTTGAACCCGCAAACTTATATTTTATGAACAATTCTGAAATTCACTAGAAACATTAAATATGAAATCTACGCGTCAAAATAAAACCAACGAGACCCATATTGACTACTTTTGATTCGGGATCAAAACGGACTCCCAAAATGAGTTTCCAAAAAAGAAGGGCCAAATCGAAACTTTACTTCAAAAATATGTTCCCCATATTTTAGGAACCTTCAACTGAAAATCCAAGTTAAATTGAGTCAAAAACGAGATTCAAATCGAAGAAAACCCATTTTTAAGCTTTACCGGGTAAAATATTTGAAATCCAGATTAAAATCTAGAATCGGAGTTGTTTTGAAGGTTAAATTGATGAAAAACTAGTAATTATAAGATAAAATTATTATTCAAGTGAAAATGAGTGAAATTTGGGTTTAAAATCATACCCTAAGATTTTTGGAGTTTTGAGAAATTAATGAAGAAATTACAAAGAAAAGGGTGAATTCTTACCTTAAATCTGTAATATAATCAAGAAATAGGTGTTAATCTAGCTTCCCAAGCTTCCACAAACTTCACTTTTAATCTCCCAAAATGTTTAGGGTTTAACTCTCAAGAGGCAAGATGAAAAATGAGCAAAATGGGCCAAAAATGGTGAAAAATCTGCTATATATATTGCAGATTTTTCTGCAATAACTGTGCAGTCTTTTTTTTTCAAGTCGAAATGGATTTCGACAGGGTGCTCGAGATTCGTTCGGAGTATGATTTATGCAAACGAACTATGAAACCATACTAAATTCGACGTTCCGGACGCGATGGCGCTACCATATTTTCCAGAAAAATTTATTTCCACAAAATTGACCCCCGAAACTCAAAATCACAATTTTCTATACCAAGGATCGAAATGAGATTTAAAAGCTGTAAAATCATACCAAACATGCTAACACACTAAAATTGACATTTCGGATCTTTTGGCGAAGTCGTATTTTTCATCCGAGGTTGTTACGATCAAATGTGGGTCCCACACCCATATTTCCAATTTTCCAACTTTCCGATCAATAGGTCGAAATGAGCTTGGGTGCACCGGGACCCAAACCAAAGGTTTACCTAGACTAAAATTGATATTTCAGAGCTTCTAGTGCAGTCCATTCGGTCATCCATCACACGGATCAAAATATATCCATATTAGTCCAAAATAAGACTCTCGAAGTCATTAAAAACCACAACATTGCATAAATGATACCAAAATGCATCAAAAATCATGTCAACCACTCCCACACCCTAGAAATATCATAATGCAATAACGAGGAGGGTTAAAATAGTCAAATCACACAAAATCACAAATTTCACATATTTCATCAAATTTTTAGGTCGTTACAATGGTAGTCGATGCACATTCTGAGAGAATCCTCCTTCTTTCTCATGAAAAGAACTGGAGCACACATAAAGAGATATTAGGCCTAATAAAATACCTTTTCTAGGAGGTCCTTCAATTGTTACTTCAATTGCTTAATCTCGGTTGTATCCATTCAATAGGGTGGAATTGAAAAAGTTGGGTATCTAAAAAGAGATCTATTCCGAAGTTAATTTCCCATTCGGGAGCAACTCCGGGTAGATCTTATGGAAACTCGTTTACCACTGGAACTGACACAGGAGTTAGTGCTTTGGATACACCTTTTGGAGATCAACTTTCTAACCTTAAGGTAAGAGATAAAATGATAGATACACCCTTTGGAGATCAATTTTCTAACCTTAAGGTAAGAGACAAACCAACCCATAAAAGTTGAGGTACTACCGTTTTACTCTAGAACTGGCTCTTTTTGAAACTGGAATTTGACAACTCTCTTCCTACAATCAATAGAGCCATAACAAGAGTGTAGCCAATCCATGGTGAGAATGACATTAAAATATACGAACGTTTAATAATACTAACCTACTTCAATAACTTAAAAACTACTTACCTGCTTTAATAACTTGTTATAATAATTTACTTGTTATGTTTATCTGTCTATAGTATTACACTAACTATATAATCTATGATATTATAATACATATACTAAAGAATATATATATATACATATATAAGTAATATATAGTCTTGCTTATTATTATTACTAGTAGTAGTATAACTTGTCTATATATAAGACTATAATATATACATCCTTGTTAATATTATATATATAGAATACATATATAATATACTTATACTTAATATACATATATTCACTACTTATATATATATACTAACATATATATATATATATATATATATATATATATATATAAGGAGATAGCAATGAATCCAGACCCACCAGAGCAAAGACCCAGAATTTCCTTAATTCCAAGAGAAGAGACAAGATCACCCAGAACAAGAATAAGACTTGGATTATCAGACGGAGACAGTGACGAGTATGAACGAGAATACAACTCAGCCATGGATCAATTTGCCCAAGACCCAAACGCAAACGATGATTCAGCAATGGAGTTTGACTGGGTAAAACTTGATTTTTGTCTAGTAAAACTTGATCTTTGTCTACTTGGGGATGCTGGAAAAAGGTCCATGCTTTTGTCTTAGTTGGTTTAGTTATTTTAGCTTGGGTTATTTCTATCTTTTTTAGTTGTTCTATTAATTTTTCTATATTTCTATTTTATTTATCATCTGCTTATATTACCTATTATTATTTATCTAGATAACAACTAATTTCTATTTTATTCTATTATCTGTGTATATTAACGATTATTATCTATCTAACTATAGGTATCTAACTATGTTACATCCACTCGTCTATTTAATTGGTATCAGAGTTGTAAGATTCTAGGAGACCTTATTATATATGTTTTCAAGAACTCAGAAAAGAAATTTTTAAGTATTTATTTAGATTTATTAAAATGTATAGACACTTCACAATCAGAATTATTCAAAGAATATGTAAGTGAAATAAGTTGGGAATTACAGGGAATTAGTATTGACATATCTAATCATAATAAAAGAATAAGCCATTATAAGAGACGTTGTGACCAAGAGTGAGAAAGTTCTGTAGTTTTCTTAAGTTCTTTAAATTTTTTAGTTTCAAAAATTTGTAAGTTACTTCAAAAAAAAGAAAAAGAGTGTGTGAAAAGTTCTCTTAGTTCTTCATTTTCCGGTAGCTATCAAGTTTTTAGGGGACTCCTAAAAGGGAAACCTCACTTCTTCCTTAAGACATGTAAGTAGTAGTTATGTAGATCTTTGTATTTTTCTCCCAAGTTTGTAAATTATTTTGGAATTAATCAAGTTTATATTTTCCTTCACATGTCTTTTATTCTTATTAAGATCTAGATCGCTGGCGTTTTTCGCCAGTTTTCTGATCTTGTTAAAATTTGTAAATTACTTATAAAAATATCCTCAGTATAAGGTTATTCTCTCAGTGTTTTAGCAATAACGATGGATTAATCTGTAAATTCCTAGGGACTTGAAAAGTCCGAAGAAGATGAAAAAAGAACTGTTGTTATTCTCCCAGGGTGTGATTAAAGAAGATAATGCTAAAATACCTAAAACTGAAGAGAAAGAGATGAACAGGGTATAAAAAATTTTAAAAAAAGGAAAAAAAACAAAAAAACAAAAAATGCAAAAATAATATATATTGAGATAAAATACACTTGGATCTTTATGACTTGGACACTTACACTGGACTAAAGACAATGAAGGAGGGAGTACTGAGTAGGACTTTACACCATATTAAAATACAACCGCAATAATTCTGCTTTAATATCTTAATATTACTTACCTACTTCAATAACTTAAAAACTACTTACCTACTTTAATAACTTGTAATAATAATTTACTTTCTATATCTATCTATCTTTAGTATTATACTAACTATATAATCTATGATATATTATAATACATATACTAAAGAATATATATATACATATATAAGTAATATATATTCTTGCTTATTATTATTACTAGTAGTAGTATAACTTGTCTATATATAAGACTATAATATATACATCCTTGTTAATATTATATATATATATAGAATACATATATAATATACTTACATATATATATACATATATTCACTAACTTAGACTTATATTGCTAGTTACTATTTATTATTTTTATTATATGTCTATATTATCTATTATTATTATTATATATCTGTCTTTATTATAATCGCTTGTCAATTTTATTTATCATCTGCACTCGTCTATTTTATTTTATTATCTATCTATATTACCTATCTATCTAACTATATTAGATCCGCATGTCTATTTAATTGGTATCAAAGCTGTAAGATTCTAGGAGACCTTATTATATATGTTTTCAACAACTCAGAAAAGAAAGCCTAGACTCTACGAACGTTTAATAATATTAGATTCAGAATATTATTAGTCTTAGAGAAATTTAAAGGAACAACTTAAAAAATTATATAACGTCTTATTGCAACATAGGCAATTAAGTATTAAATTATTCGAACTTTTTCCACTATCTAGAGAAGAAGTTTGGACTAAATTAGAAGAGATAGATAATAGATTAAGAGAAGTTAGAGAACAAATAGCTTATATTAACCACGAGCTTTGGGTAGATAAGATTTTAAGAGATATACACCTTTTTTATTTGGCTTAATGAATATACCACCTAAAAATACAAAAATATTAAAAGAAATCAAAAATAATTTGTATAGTTTATACATAGAATATAAAAGACTTAGTACTACAAAAGAAGACCCTATAACCTTAGATAAACTAATTACTACAATATCCGAATTAGAATATTATTTAATAAAACATTTTAAGACTAGAAATAATAATAAATGAAAAGACATCCTTTTGCTAACGATATACGACTAAGATATTGGTTTTTAAACAAAGAAATAAAACAAAAGGCGGAGAAAGAAGAACTAGAAATATTTTTAAGTATTTATTTAGATTTATTAAAATGTATAGACACTTCAAAATCATAATTATTCAAAGAATATGTAAGTGAAATAAGTTGGGAATTACAGGGAATTAGTATTGACATATCTAATCATAATAAAAGAATAAGCCATTATAAGAGACGTTGTGACCAAGTAATTATTCCTTTAGGGTAAAAATACATGAAAATGTATCCCTTTACGAGATAAATACAAAGAGAATATAACGCCCCGAGATCCCATCCCGAGACGTCACATGGTGGTTATGACCCTGAAGGACCACAAGCTAACTCTTTACTGATATTTGTACCTGTACACTACATAATATCTGAAATAAATGTGGAAACTAGCCATAAGGTTCAACACATCTATGAATACTCATAATACAGAAAAACTGAATATTAATACATCCATCTGAAAAGTCTCTAAACTGTCTGAACTGCAGAGTTGAAGGGACAGGTCCCCAACTAACTCCCTCAACTGAAAATAAACAAAGTCTGAAGCAATAATAGTAAACTGAGATTCTTCCTCGAAAGAAGAGGACTCACTGCTACTACTGCTGACTGGGACTGAACTGCTGAGGATACTCTGGATCCTATGCCTCTGAACCTATGGTGTCAAATAAAACACCATAGCGCAAATGCGTCAGTACAGGAATGTACCGAGTATGTAGACGAGGTAGGCTAATGCAAGGGCACATGCATGCACAATATCTAAATTGAATAATCATAAAGATGCCGCATGCGAACACATATATGAATGCACAGACCATGAACACAATCATCGCAACTATAGATACTGAAACTCAGATACCACTTTACTATAGACTGAACTCACTACTGACACTGAGATACTAAATCACTGACTCATCTGATAGTGATAACTGAGAGTCTAGACGTACTCACATCAAGGACTGAATTCTGAGCTTACTGATTTTGAATGACAGGATTAGAGATCAACTTTTCTAATGGATTACTCCGGAAGAGATTATCAATGATAAAAAGTATGATCATGTCCGAATCTGATGGGAGATCTCTAGATATGATAATAAGTATCAATATATGAGACCAAGCCTATCTGATGGGATGGTCCATGAATCAATGGAACTATCTGAATTCCTCACTGAGATAGACGACTGTACCACAGAGTCTTGATTTCTGAAGATAGATACTAAAACTGCAACTGTGGGAAGTAGTTACTTAACCGACATGCCCCAACCTACCATAGGTGGGGTCCAACCTATAACCCCAGCTGGAAGGGTGTCAATACCGTTCCATGGGTAAAGACCTCTCTGGTCAAGCCTCTCTGACAGGATGACCTTTGCAGGAAGTCAGCCTGAGGGAATATAATAGTCAAACCTCTCTGATGGTGAAAGCCTCTACTGACGGGGACCACTTCATCCTGCACTGGCTACGCAGTTCTGGAGTTCAGGGATTGCTCCTAGAGACTCGGCCTCTCTGATAGGAGAGTCGCCATCTCTTCCCTCGCTCGGTGCTAGCTTCTACTCCCAACTGAAAAACTCTAAATTGAATTCTCAACTGAACACAACTGAACTGAATCTAATACTGATCATGTTTCTCAAAAGATCTGACTGAGTTACGCTGAGATTACTTAGTTCCGTATCTGACGGAAAAGATATCGAATCATGGTATCTGACTGACGATACAGAGCTTAAATAGATTACTCGAATTGCTTCTGAGATTAGAATTGAATCACTTGAATACTATTAGATCTAAGCTGATTATAGGGCTGAGGCTAGATTACTAGCGATACAGAGATAACTGAGATTATTGAGCTTTCTTAAGTTCTGAACTTGTCTGAGGATACAGAGTTCTATAGTTCACTAAGTTCTGAGAATCATAGCTCGACTGGAATTATCGAGAAACTGACATAGGATCTAGACAACAGCTCTATTGTCGGGTATAAATACCCCCAGGACTCGATAGCAGAAAAGTAAAGCATAATCATTCATTCATCATCATAATCATTCAAGAAATCACCTCAAGAATTTAACGATCACAAATATCTTATTCTTCATCACAGTCGCCAAGGGGTCATTTTAAGCATCTCGGAAACATAATCATATAATAACGTACGTGAAACATGCTACTAGATTGTACTCCATTCAACAAGGTTTTACCTTAACTATTTCATACCTATATCAATCTTGACATGTGTTTAGATATCACATGACATGAGGAAACTTCATACTATCATGGAATAATTCATTCACTTGGGCATTTTATCAAACACTAGGCATGCATAAACTAACTCACAATTTGGGGTTTCATCTTCAACATGCTACAATGGCCCTTATACTTCACCTAAGCTCTTTATAAAACCTAGGGGGAACATGATTCGCTTATTCAACCATTTCTACACCCATTTGACATGAACATATCACATAGAAAGCAACTTAAGGAAAATTCATCACAAATATCACATGGATTCCACCTACTAAGGTTAAGGCTCATGAATCAAAACTCAACAACACATTGAACAACAATTTCAACTCATACAAATCATTAACAACTCATAAACATAAAAAATTTTGAGTTTTGAAAAGGGTTCTTGAGTTTCTTGGATGAAAGGGACCCAAGAATCAACATCTACATACCTTAAGCTTTGAAATTAGATGAATTCTAATGCTTGAGACTCTATCCGCACTTGTAATAAATAATTCCTAAATCCCACACTATGAGGAACTTTATTCTTGAAGAAATATTGAAGATTTATGGATGATTTTTGAAAGTTTAGGATTCTTGAATTGAAATCCTAGATATTCTCTCTTTAGAGAATTGGAAAAGAAATGGAGAAATTAGGGTTTGAATGAGGGTTCTCATATTTATAGGCTTCCAAAAGGTGGGAAATGACCAAAATACCCTTGCAAAAACGTGCTTAAATTGCTGAAAAAATTTGTTGATGACATCCGTGACAAGTCATCAAGTTGGTGATAGGCCGTCATAAATTGTCGTCACAAAAGGGTGAAATTTTGAGTTTCTAGTTAAGGTTGACGACATTGGTGATAGGCCATCACGAGTGTGACAGTTTGTCAAAAAATGTCATCACCAGGGTCAGAAATCTACCCTGGTCTGACAACATTGGTGATAGGCCATCACGGTCGTGACAGCTTATCATAATTGTCGTCACTTGTTTCCCATCCAGACATGCTGGAGTAAAATGGGCATAACTCTTTGCTCCGATATTGGTTTTTGACAACGGGTATAGTTGGAAAGATAATTCAAAGAGATTTCATTTGATATATAGTAGGTCCTCTAATTCCATATATACAAGGAGTTATGGTCGATTGAAGTTGACCCAAATTTTGACGGTCACTCAAACTTGAACGATAGGAAAGATTTCAAATCGTCCTTAAGTTAGGGGACCTCTATGATCTTAATTCATGCTCAAATATATTCCCACACGATTCAATGTATTTCATACTTGGGAAGATATTTCTGAAATATTTAGACTCAGATATTTGCTTTACCAAATATTCTCTAAGGCTCAGACTGGAAGAGGAGTTTGTGGGGCATTACATTATCTCCCCCTTGGGAACATTCATCCTCGAATGTCACTTGATAGACTGAAAATACGGATCAACAGAACCTACTCAAGAAATGGAAACATTTCAAGGCATTCTTACACAACTGGAATAACTGACATACTGAGTTCTCATACTGGGCATGATTCATATCTGGTGCATGTAATACAAGACTGATGATACTCATAGATAAATTCTCATAACACACATGCATATCTGATGCATGGACTCATAACTGGGATGATCTAAAGAATGCATGACTGACCACACACTGACAAGATGAACTCATTTCTACTAAATGCGTATATCTAATGCATGAATGTCCGGCTAAGCTGACTTTTGAAAGCACGACTTGACAATGCAATAACGACTGATGCTAACTTCATAAAGAAAATCTGAACATGCATCGAGATGAATCTATTGGCATGCAATATCATAATACTATGGGTTATCTCACCCTTGGTAGTCTATGTCCTTCTAAACACATTTCGCTGAAATACTGGGGCGGTGCGTGGGGCACCTACAGACTGGGTCATGATTGACCGATCAAGATCTGAAACTCATGCATGACTCATGATAACATATAAGCTCAAAATCAGAGCAAAGGATCTATCAATGGTTGTCATAAATATAAAGGGCTCATAACATACTCGGGTTTATTTTAGGGAATCCTTCCCAATCAAGGCGAGCCTAAAACACACGGAGTCTACCCCTATGAGTCAGCACTCTACATTCTCAAATTCTATGGCCTGGATCACAACAACCAAAACACATATTACTACCGTCTCTACACACACCTTGGTGGCTCCTGCCACACTCTTCACAACGCGGATGGGTACGAACACCACTAGTACTACTCTGGGCTTTGGAGCTTGGAGCTCCCTCAGATCTGACACCCCCAAACATAGGTGCGGGTACACTAGCTGAAGATGGAGCTGGAACTAAAAATCTCTGACCATACTAAGAACTACTACCACCTTGAGAACCTGACTTCGAGAAACCATGACTACCTGTCTTGGCTCTTTTACTCACTCTCTCTCTCTCTCTCCTTCATCCTATCTACCTCAATCTACTATGCATGAATCATTAGCCTAAAAATATCCATATCTCTATTGAGCATATAAGCTCTACACTCTTTCAACACTAACTCGGATACACCAGTCACAAACTTACTCATACTCGCTCTAGGGTCAGCTATCAAGTCAGGAGCATACTTAGCTAACTGGTTAAACTTAAGACAATACTCTTTCACGGTCAATGAACCTTGCCTTAGGTTCATGAACTCTTCTACCTTAGCCTCTCTCATCTCTAGCAGGAAAAACCTATCTAAAAAGGCACTCTGAAACTCTAGCCAAGTCACAGGAGTTGCATTCTCCCCTCTACTCTTATCCCACATCACTACCCAATCATGAGCAACATCCTTCAACCACTAAGATGCTAAATCAACACTATCATTCTCAAAAATATGCATAATCTGGGTGATCTTCTTCACTTCCTCTAGATAAAGCTGCGGGTCTTCACCTACTACTGTCCCAAAGAATTCTGGCGGGTTCATTTTCATGAAACTTCTAATTCTGACTGCGGCTGAGTCCCCATCTTGCTGAGGTAGGGCTACAGTTTAACGGTTACCCTGAACACTAGTCACATCTTGGGCTAGCACCTGAAAAGCTACCCAAAACTCTGCATATGACACACTCTCATTCTCAGGATCTACTGGCTATGGGGGCTAATCATCAACCCCACGGACAAAATCTCTGTGAGGAGGCATACTCTGTAATTAGAAGAAACAAGTGGATTAGACTGAGGATCAACTTGAGCTCATGCTCACTCACACGAAATGATCACAGAAAAAAGAGGAACTGCTCCTAAGAACATCCTGTAGCCTCTTGTACATAAATGTGGTGTGCTACACACCCATGCATAAGACTCTACTAGATGTGGATTTTAAGACTCTCTAGGACACTCTTGAACCTTAGGCTCTGATACCAAGTTTGTAACACCCCGAGATCCCATCCCCAGACATCACACGGTAGCTATGACCCCAAAGGACCACAAGTTAACCCTTTACTAATATCTATACCGTTACACTACATAATATCTGAAATAAATGCGGAAACTAGCCATAAGATTCAACACATCTTCGAATACTCATAATACAAAAAAACTAAATACTAATACATCCGTCTGAAAAGCCTCTAAACTGTCTGAACTGAAGAGTTGAAGGGATAAGTCCCCAACTAACTTCCTCAACTAAAAATAAACAAAGTCTGAAGCAATAATAGTAAACTGAGATTTATCCTCGAAAGAAGAGGACTCACTGCTACTGCTGTTGACTGGGACTGAACTGCTGAAGATACTCTGGATCCTGTGCCTCTAAACCTATGGTGTCAAATAAAACACCATAGCGCAAATGCGTCAGTACAGAAATGTACCGAGTATGTAGACGAGGTAGGCTAATGCAAGGGCTCATCCATGCACAATATCTAAACTGAATAATCATAAAGATGCTGCATGAGAACACATATATGAATGCATAAACCATGAACACAATCATCGCAACTCTATATACTGAAACTCGGATACCACTTTACTGCAGACTGAACTCACTACTGACACTGAGATACTAAATCACTAACTCATCTGATAATGATAACTGAGAGTCTGGACGTACTCACATCAAGGGCTGAATTCTGAGCTTACTACTTTCGACTGACAGGATTAGAGATCAACTTTTCTAATGGATTACTCCAAAACCGATTATCAATGCTAAAAAGTATGATCATGTCCGAATCTGACAATAATAATACTCAACAGAATCTGAGATGGAGATCAAGCCTATCTGACAGGAGATCTCTAGATATGATAATAAGTATCTGTATATGAGATGAAGCCTATCTGAAGGGATGGTCCATGAATTAATGAAACTATCTGAATTCCTAACTGAGATAGACGACTGTATCGCATAGTCCTGATTTTTAAAGATTGATACTGAAACTGCAACTGTGGAGAGTAGTTACTTAACCGACATGCCCCAACCTACCACAGGTGGGGTCTAACCTGTAACCCCAACTGGAAGGGTGTCAATATTATGCCACAGGTAAAGACCTCTCTGGTTAAGCCTCTCTAACGGGATGACCCTTACAGAAAGTCGTCCTGAGAAAATATAATAGTCATACCTCTCTGACGGTGACAGCCTCTACTGATAGGGACTCCTTCATCCTACGCTGGCTACACAGTTCTGGAGTTCAGGGATTGCTCCTAGCGACTCGTCCTCTCTGACGGGAGAGTCGCCATCTCTTCCCTCACTCGGTGCTAGCTTCTACTCCCAACTAAAAGACTCTGGACTGAATTCTCAACTAAACACAACTGAACTGAATCTGATAAAGATCATGTTTCTCAAAAGATCTGACTGAGTTACGCTGAGATTACTAAGTTCTATATCTGACAGAAAAGGTATCGAATCATGGTATATGACTGACGATACATATCTTGAATAGATTACTCGAATCGCTTCTAAGATTAGAATTGAATCACTTGAATACTATTAGTTCTGAGTTGATTACAGGGCTGAAGCTAGATTACTAGCGATATAGTGATTACAGAGATATTGAGATTATTAAGCTTTCTTAAGTTCTGCACTTTTCTGAGGATACAAAGTTCTATAGTTCACTGAGTTCTGAGAATCATGGCTCGACTGGAATTATTGAGAAACTGACATGGGATATAGACAACAGCTCTATTGCCGGGTATAAATATCCCCATTACTCGATAGCATAAAAGTAAAGCATAATCATTCATTCATCATCACGATCGTTCATATATCATCACAATCATTCAATCATTATCATAATCATTCATTCATCATCATAATTATTCAATACATCACCTCAATGATTTAACAATCACAAATATCTTATTCATCATCACAGTCGCCAAGGGGTCACTTTAAGCATCTTGGAAACATAATCATATAATAACATAGGGGAAATATGCTACTAGATTGTACTCCACTCAACAAGGTTTTACCTCAACTATTTCATACCTATATCAATATTGACATGTGTTTGGATAGCACATGAATTGAGGAAACTTCATACTATCATGGCATAATTCATTCACTTGGCATTTTATCAAACACTAGGCATGCATAAACTAACTCACAATTTGGGGTTTCATCTTCAACATGCTACAATGGACCTTATGCTTCACCTAAGCTCTTTATCAAACCTAGGGGGAACATGCTTCACTTATTCAACCATTTCTACACCCATTTGACATGAACACATCACATAGAAAGCAACTTAAAAAAGATTCATCACAAATATCACATGGATTTCACCTACTAGGGTTAAGGGTCATGAATCTTGTAAACAAACATGAATCAAAACTCAACAACACATTGAACATCAATGTCAAATCATACAAATCATTAACAACTCATAAACATAAAAATATTTGAGTTTTGAAACGGGTTCTTGAGCTTCTTGGATGAAAGGGACCCAATAATCAACATCTACATACCTTAATCTTTGAAATTGGATGAATTCTAATGCTTGAGGCTCTATCCGAACTTGTAATAAATAATTGTTAAAGCCCACACAATGAGGAACTTGATTCTTGAAGAAATTTTGAAGATTTATGAATGATTTTTGGAAGTTTAGGGTTCTTGAATTGAAACCCTAGATATTCTCTCTTTAGAGAATTGGAAGAGAAATGGAGAAATTAGGGTTTGAATGAGGGTTCTCATATTTATAGAGCCTTCCAAAAGATGGGAAATAACCAAAATGTCCTTAAATTTCTGAAAAAAATAGATGACGACATCCGTGACAAGCCGTCAAGTTGGTGATAGGCCGTCACGAATTGTCGTCACAAAAGGGTAAAATTTTGAGTTTCTGGTTAAGGTTATCGACATTGGTGATAGGTCGTCACGGGCGTGACGGCTTGTCACAAAATGTCGTCACTAGGTTCAGAAATCTGCCTAGGTCTGACGACATTGGTGATAGGCCATCATGGGCGTGACGGCTTGTCACAATTGTCGTCACCAGTTTCCCATCCATACATGCTGGAGTAAAATGGGCATAATTCTTTGCTCTAATATCGGTTTTTGACGAAATTGGTATCATTGAAAATAAAATTCAAAGATATTTCATTTGATATATAGTAGGTCCTCTAATTCGATATATACAAGGAGTTATGATCGATTGAAGTTGACCCAAATTTTGAGGTCACTCAAACTTGAACGATAGGAAAGATTTCAACTCGTCCTTGAATTAGGGGACCTCTATGATCTTAATTCTCTCTCAAATTTATTCCTACACGATTCAAAGTATTTCATACTTGGGAAGATATTTTTGAAACATTTAGACTCAAATTTTTGCTATACCAAATACGCTCTAAGGCTCATACTGGAAGAGAATTTTGCGGGGCATTACAGAGAATATAATCATTTATATAAAAAAAAAATAAGACAAAGAAACGATATTTTAAGAATAGAACAAAGACTAATAAATCAAATAGAAATAATATAAACTATAGAATTACCAGAAGCAATCATTATTTCAGACTTTATAAATTTAGTAAATTGCATAAATCATATAAGTTTGCTAAAGGGTAGATTGGAAAGTATTAGATATTGTGTAGACTATAAAAATTTTAGAATACAAACAGCTAGAAAACAGTGTAGTAATAATACACCCTCGTTAGGATAAAGAATATTAGTGTAAAAATAGATAATTTTAAAAAGCTAGAATGGTAATAAATTACAAAAAACTAAATGATAATACTGTAATGGATGGATATAAGTTACCAGACAAAACGGAATTAATAAACAGAATTCAAGGAAGAAAAATATTTAGTAAATTTAATTGTAAATCTGGATATTGGCAGATTAAAATGCATTAAGATAGTATAGATTGGACAGCTTTCACACGTCCAGAAGGACATTTTGAATGGCTGGTCATGTCGTTCGGATTAAAGACGGCTCCTCCAATTTTTCAAAGAAAAATGAATAGTAGTTTTAGAGACTATAAAAATTTTGTATTGGTTTATGTAGATGATATTCTAGTTTTTAGTAATAATATGAGAGAACATTTAGTACACTTACAAAAAGTTTTTAAATTATTTGTAGATAATGGAATAATAATAAGTAGAAAGAAAATGGAATTATGTAAAAAGAGTATTAATTTTTTAGGAGTAGTTATTGGAGATGGTAGAATAAAATTACAACCGCACGTTGCTAAAAAGGTCTTAGAAATGCCAGATAAATTAGACAAGACTTAAGATTTACAAAAAAATTTAGGACTTTTAAATTATGCTAGAGCTTTTATTAAAGACTTAGGTAAAGTAGCAGGACCGTTATATTCTAAAACACGATCAACAGGCCAAAAAACTTTTAATACTGAAGACATAAAATTAGTCCAACAACTTAAGTGCATGATACAAGACATCCCAGACTTAACATTACTATTAGAAACAGATTATTTAATAGTTAAGACAGACGGAAGCCTTGAAGGATGGGGAGCAATATTAAAAGCAAAACCCAATAAATACAATGATAAAAAAAATGAAAAAATTTGTGCTTATTCAAGTGAAAAATATAAAGAAAAGGGAAAGTTAAATAGCATAGATGCGGAGACACTAGCAGTAATTTATGGTTTGAATAGTTTTAAATTTTATATATTAAATAAGCCCGAAATACTAGTAAGAACAGACTGCGAGGATATAGTAAAGTTTTATCAAAAAATAAAAGATAAGAATAGTAGTAAAACGAGATGGTTAAATTTCCTAGATGCTACTTCAATCAATAATATTGCTTTAGAACACATTAAAGGAAAGGATAATAACTTAGCAGATCATTTAAGTAGAATAATGAAAGAAGACAACTAACGATTTTTGTTCCAGTATGAATACAGGAAAAGGAAAAGGCAAGGCAGAAGTCTCATCATCCCAAGACTATCTAAAGATACTAATGAGCAACACTCAGTTCAGACCACTTATGATGCTAGAACAGCCAAAATTAGATAGAATAATTTTTGGACCCCACAACTTGGTAAGTTACTAACCATCCAACTTAACTTTCAGATGAAAGCCGAAAGTACAAGCGGATAAGCCACAGATATGTCTACTAGACAATTTATGGATAGCATATAATAGAAGAGACATTAATTATTTTATTTCAATTCTAAATGCATTAAGTTACCATTTTACTGAGAAAAATACTACTAACAGGTTTAAATTCTATGTTATTCTCATAGGACAGCAGCAAGGCGTGTTCCAGACTTGGATAGAGGTAATGGACGCCATAAAAGATTATAAAACACCTCTTTATAAAGGGTTTTATAACCTCTCAGAGACTCTAGACTATGTCCGGAGAAATCTGGGACCAAATTATTTTTATTACTCCAGCTTTAAGACCAGAAACACAAAAAATTCCTCAATATAATATTAACAAAGATACAGACAAATTATATTTTGTGATCATTGTACCTCTATGAAGGAAGCTTTTAAAAGACTGAATCAAGCCAATGATGTTTTAAGACCAGATAATGAAAACCTTGTAAAAGAAAAAAAGACAGATGTTGGAACATATAAGTATTTTACAAGACCGCATAAAAATCCTTCATTTTGAACTTTCACAACAGACTCAGTCAATTTATGAGACCCAGCCAAAGCGTTCTCCACCTTCTTTAAAAATGGAAAAACCCACTATATCGGGTTATGATACAGCTAGTCCAACTCAAACGATAGCTGGTAAAGATTTCCCAAATCCATTAATGGATGTGCGTTCCCCAATGAATGCAGGAAGACCCACTGTATCGGGTAATGATACTGCTAGTCCAGTTCAAACGGTAGCTGGTAAAGACTCATCAAATCCGTTAATGGCTGATACTTTGCCAAAAAGTGTAGAGAGAATACTCCCAGCTAGTTTTAAAACCACAGGTACCCAGACAATAGATAAAGGAAGTTCTTCTCAGAATAAGAAGGGATTTTTATTAAGGAAAAAGAAAAATGAAAAAAGAAATATAGAAAAAATAGTAGTAGACTCAATAAAAAAGTTGTTAGTAGAACAATTGCCTAAGGAGATAGCAATGAATCCATACCCATAAGAGCAAAGACCCAGAATTTCCTTAATTCCAAGAGAAGAGACAAGATCACCCAGAACAGGAATAAGACTTGGATTATCAGACAGAAATAGTGACGAGTAAGAACGAGAATATAACTCAGCCATGGATCAATTTGCCCAAGACCCAAACGCAAACGATAATTCAGTAATGGAGTTTGACTCAGAATATTTACACAATTTGGATAGGTAATCAATGACGATATCTACAAAAGACAAAATAATAGACGTATACAATATCAGATAAATTAATGGACGGAGGAGAATTAAAGAAAGACATTAGCCACCGGGCCCACCCAACTTACCAAAAATCTTATCTAGCATATTATGTAAGGATTTGAAGTCCACAAAGTATAAGGATTTGGAGTTCAAGGATGCCTATAAATACCCTCTTTATGGAAGACTTAAACATGTACCAAAAAGAGAGAAAAAAACAAGAAAAAATCAAGAGTGAGAAAGTTCTCTAGTTTTCTTAAGTTCTTTAAATTTCTTAGTTTCAAAAATATTTAAGTTACTTCAAAAAAAAAAACAAGAGTGTGAAAAGTTCTATTAGTTCTTCATTTTCCGGTAGCTGTCAAGTTTTCAGGGGACTCCCGAAAGGGAAACTTCACTTATTCCTTAAGACATGTAAGTAGTAGTTATATAGATCTTTGTATTTTTTTTTGAAAGTTTGTAAATTATGTTTGAATTAATCAAGTTTATATTTTCCTTCACATGCGCTTTATTATTATTAAGATCCGAATCACCGCCGGTTTTCCGCTAGTTTTCTAATCTTGTTAAAATTTGTAAATTACTTTTCAAAATACCCTCAGTATATGGTTATTCTCTCAGTATTTTAGCAATAATGATGGATTAATCTATAAATTCCTAGGGACTTGAAAAGTCCAAAGAAGATGAAAAAAGGACTGTTGTTACTCTCCCGGGGTGTGATTAAAGAAGATATTGCTTAAATACCTAAAACTGAAGAGAAAGAGATGAACAGGGTATTAAAATTAAAAAAAAAATCAAAAAATCAAAAAACCAAAAAATGCAAAAATAATATATATTGGGAGAAAATACACTTGGACCTTTATGACTTGGACACTTACACTGGACTAAGGACAACGAAGGAGAGAGTATTGAGTAGAACTTTACACCATATTAAAACACAACCGCGATAACTCTGCTTTAATATCATAATATTACTTACCTGCTTTAATAACTTAAAAACTACTTACCTGCTTTAATAACTTGTTATAATAATTTACTTGCTATATTTATCTGTCTATAGTATTAGACTAACTTTATAATCTACGATATATTATAATACATATACTAAAGAATATATATATATACAAATATAAGTACTATATTCTCTTGCTTATTATTATTACTAGTAGTAGTATAACTTGTCTATATATAAGACTATAATATATACATCCTTCTTAATATTATATATATAGAATACATATATAATATACTTACTAACATATATATATACTTATACTTAATATACATATATTCACTGCTTATATATATACTTACTAACATATATATATATATATATATATATATATATATATATATATACTTAGACTTATATTGCTAGTTACTATTTATTATTTTTGTTATTATCTGTCTATATTATCAATTATTATTATTATTATTATTATTATTATTATTATTATTATTATATATTTGTCTTTATTATAATCACTTGTCTATTTTATTTATCATCTGCTTATATTACCTATTATTATTTATCTAGCTAACCACTTGTCTATTTTATTTTATTATCTGTCTATATTACCTATCTATCTAACTATATTAGATCCACATGAATTTTACCAGCAAAATTAATTAAAAAATTGCCAAAACCTCAATAATCCATGCAAATGGACGGAATTTGCTAAGTTATTATCCTTTCCTTTAATGTGTTCGAAAACAATATTATAGATTGAAGTAGCATCTAGAAAATTTAACCATCTCCTTTTATTGGACCTTTATGACTTGGACACTTACACTGGAGTAAGGACAACGAAGGAGGGAGTTTTGAGGAGGACTTTACACCATATTAAAACACAACTGTGATGACTCTGCTTTAATATCTTACTATTACTTACCTACTTTAATAACTTAAAAACTACTTACCTTCTTTAATAACTGTTTATAATAATTTGCTTGCTATATTTATCTGTCTACAGTATTATACTAACTATATAATCTATGATATATTATAATACATATACTAAAGAATATATATATACATATATAAGTAATATATATTCTTTCTTATTATTATTACTAGTAGTAGTATAACTTGTCTATATATAAGACTATAATATATACATCCTTGTTAATATTATATATATATATATATATATATAGAATACACATATAATATACTTACTAACATATATATATATACTTATACTTAATATACATATATTCGCTGGTTATATATATACTTACACACACACACACACACACATATATATATATACTTAGACTTATATTGCTAGTTACTATTTAATATTTTTGTTATTATCTGTCTATGTTATCTATTATTATTATTATTATATATCTTTCTTTATTATAATCACTTGTCAATTTTATTTATCATGTGCTTATATTACCTATTATTATTTATCTAGATAACCACTTGTCTATTTTATTTTATTATCTGTCTATATTACCTATCTATCTAACTATATTAGATCCACCTGAATTTTACCAACAAAATTAATTAAAAATTTGCCAAAACCTCAAGAATCCATGCAAATAGATGGAATTTGCTAAGTTATTATCCTTTCCTTTAATGTGTTCTAAAATAATATTATAGATCTATGATATATTATAATACATATACTAAAGAATATATATATACATATATAAGTAATATATATTCTTGCTTATTATTATTACTAGTAGTAGTATAACTTGTCTATATATAAGACTATAATATATACATCCTTGTTAATATTATATATATAGAATACATATATAATATACTTACTAACATATATATATACTTATACTTAATATACATATATTCGTTGGTTATATATATACTTACACACACACACACACACATATATATATATACTTAGACTTATATTGCTAGTTACTATTTATTATTTTTGTTATTATTTGTCTATGTTATCTATTATTATTATTATATATCTGTCTTTGTTATAATCACTTGTCAATTTTATTTATCATGTGCTTATATTACCTATTATTATTTATCTAGATAACCACTTGTCTATTTTATTTTATTATCTGTCTATATTACCTATCTATCTAACTATATTAGATCCACCTGAATTTTACCAACAAAATTAATTAAAAACTTGCCAAAACCTCAAGAATCCATGCAAATGGATGGAATTTGCTAAGTTATTATCCTTTCCTTTAATGTGTTCTAAAATAATATTATAGATTGAAGTAGCATCTAGAAAATTTAACCATCTCCTTTTACAACTATTCTTATCTTTTATTTTTTGATTATTCGAACTTTCTCCACAATCTAGAGAAGACCAATAAAATAGACAAATGGATGTAATATAGTTAGATACCTATAGTTAGAGAGATAATAATAGGAAATATAGACAGATAATAAAATAAAATAGACAAGTTCAGATGATAAATAAAATAGACAAGTGATTATAATAAAGACAGATATATAATAATAATAATAATAATAATAGATAATATAGACAGATAATAAAAATAATAAATGGTAACTAGAAATATAAGTCTAAGTATATATATATATATATATATATATATATATATATGTTAGTATATAAATAAGTAGTGAATATACGTATATTTAGTATTAGTATATATATATATATGTTAGTAAGTATATTATATATGTATTCTATATATATAATATTAACAAGGATGTATATATTATAGTATTATATATAGACAAGTTGTACTACTACTAGTAATAATAATAAGCAAGAATATATATTATTTATATATATATATATCTATATATATATATTCTTTAGTATATGTATTATAATATATCGCAGATTATATAGTTAGTATAATACTTTAGACAGATAAATATAGCAAGCAAATTATTATAACAAATTATTAAAGCAGGTAAGTAGTTTTTAAGTTATTGAAGTTGGTAAGTAATATTAAGATATTAAAGAAGAATTATTGTGGTTGTGTTTTAATATGGTGTAAAGTCCTACTCAGTACTCCCTCCTTCGTTGTCCTTAGTCCAGTGTAAGTGTCCAAGTCATAAAGATCAAAGTGTATTTTCTCCCAATATATATTATTTTTGCATTTTTTTATTTTTTTATTTTTTTAAAAAATTTTATACCCTGTTCATCTCTTTCTCTCCAGTTTTAGGTATTTTAGCAATATCTTCTTTAATCACAGCCCGGGAGAATAACAACAATCCTTTTTTCATCTTCTTTGGACTTTTCAAGTCCCTAGGAATTTACAGATTAATCCATCGTTATTGCTAAAATACTAAGAGAATAACCATATACTGATGATATTTTTATAAGTAATTTACAAATTTTAACAAGATCAGAAAACTGGCGGAAAACCGCCGGCGATCCGGATCTTAATAATAATAAAACACATGTGAAGGGAAATATAAACTTGATTAATTCAAACATAATTTAAAAACTTGAGAGAAAAATACAAAGATCTATTAACTACTACTTACATGTCTTAAGGAAGAAGTGAGCTTTCCCTGTCGGGAGTCCCCTGAAAACTTGACAGCTACCGGAAAATGAAGAACTAAGAGAACTTTTCACACTTTTCACACACTCTTTTTTTAAGTAACTTACAAACTTTTGAAACTAAGAAATTTAAATAACTTAAGAAAACTAGAGAACTTTCTCACTCTTGCTTTTTTCTCTCTCTTTGGTACATGTTTAAGTCTTCCATAAAGAGAGTATTTATAGGCATCCTTGGAATCCAAATCCTTATACTTTGTAGACTTCAAATACTTACATAATATGCTAGATAAGATTTTTGGCAAGTTGGGTGGGACCGGTGGCTAATGTCTTAGTTTAATTCTCTCCGTTCATGAATTTATCTGATATTACATACGTCTGTTATTTTGTATTTTGTATATATCGTCATTTCTTATGTATCCAAATTGTGTAAAGCCTCTGAGTCAAACTCCATTGCTGAATCATCATCTGCGTTTGGGTCTTGGGCAAATTGATCCATGGCTGAGTTGTATTCTCATTCATACTCGTCACTGTCTCTGTCTGATAATCCAAGTCTTATTCCTATTCTGGGTGATCTTGTCTCTTCTCTTGGAATTAATGAAATTTTGGGTCTTTATTCCGGTGGGTCTGGATTTATTGCTATCTCATTTGGAAATTGTTCTGCTAACAACCTTTTTATTGAGTCTACTACTATTTTTTCTATATTTCTTTTTTCATTTTTTTTTCTTAATGAAAATCACTTCTTATTCTGATAAGAACTTCCTTCATTCATTGTCTGAGTACCTGTGGTTTTAAAACTAGCTGGGAGTATTCTCTGTACACTTTTGGCAAAGTGTCATCCATTAACGGATTTGATGAGTCTTTACCAGCTACCGTTTGAGCTGGACTAGCTGTATCATTACCCGATACAGTGGGTATTGTTGCATTCATTGGGGAACACACACCCATTAACGGATTTGAGAAGTCTTTACCAGCTACCATTTGAGCTGGACTAGCTGTATCATTACCCGATACAGTAGGTTTTTCCATTTTTAAAGAAGATGGAGAACTCTTTGGCTGGGTCTAAAAAATTGGTTGAGTCTGTTGTGAAAGTTCAAAATGAAGGATTTTTATACGGTATTGTAAAATAGTTATATGTTCTAACATCTGTCCTTTTTCTTTTACAAGGTTTTCATTATCTTGTCTTAAAACTTCATTGGCTTGATTCAGTCTTTTAAAATCTTCGTTCATAGATAAATAATAATCACAAAATATAATTTTGCCTGTGTCTTTGTTAATATTATATTGAGAAATTTTTTTTGTTTCTGGTCTTAAAGCTGCTGTAATAAAATAATTTGGTCCCAGATTTCTCCGGGCATAGTCTAGAGTCTCTGAGTGGTCATAAAAACATTTATAAAGAGATGTTTTATAATCTTTTATGGCGTCCATTACCTCTATCCAAATCTGGAACACGCCTTGTTGCTGTCCTCTGAGAACAACATAGAATTTAAACCTGTTAGTAGTATTTTTATCAGTAAAATAGTAACTTAATGCATTTAGAACTGAAATAAAATAATTAATGTCTATTCTATTATATGCTATCCATAATTTTTCTAGTAGACATATCTGCGGTTTATCTACTTAAACTTATGGCCTTCGTCTGAAAGTTAAGTTGGATGGTTCATAACATACCAAGTTGTGGGTCCAAAAATTATTCTATCTAATTTTGGTTGTTCTAGCATCGTAAGTGGTCTGAAATTAGTGTTGCTCATTAGTGTCTTTAGATAGTCTTGGGATGATGAGGCTTCTGCCTTGCCTTTTCCTTTTCTTGTATTCATACTGAAACAAAAATCGTTAGTTGTCTTCTTTCATTATTCTACGTATATGATCTGCTAAGTTATTATCCTTTCCTTTAATGTGTTCTAAAACAATATTATAGATTGAAGTAGCATCTAGGAAATTTAACTATCTCCTTTTACTACTATTCTTATCTTTTATTTTTTGATAAAACTTTACTATAGTTTCACAGTCTGTTCTTACTAGTATTTTGGGCTTATTTAATATATAAAGTTTAAAACTATTCAAACCATAAATTACTGTTAGTGTCTCCGCATCTATGCTATTTAACTTTCCCTTTTCTTTATATTTTTCACTTGAATAAGCACAAATTTTTTCATCCTTTTTATCACTATATTTATTGGGTTATGCCTTTAATATTGCTCCCCATCCTTGAAGGCTTTCGTCTATCTCAACTATTAAATAATTTGTTTCTAATAAAAATTTTAAGTCTGGGATGTCTTGTATCATGCGCTTAAGTTGTGGACTAATTTTATGTCTTCAGTATTAAAAGTTTTTTGGCCTGTTGATCCTGTTTTAGAATATAACGGTCCTGCTACTTTACCTAAGTCTTTAATAACAGCTCTAGCATAATTTAAAAGTCCTAAAAAAAAATTTGTAAATCTTTAGTCTTGTCTAATTTATCTGGCATTTCTAAGACCTTTTTAGCTACGTGCGGTTGTAATTTTATTCTACCATCTCCAATGACTACTCCAAAAAAATTAATACTCTTTTTACATAATTCCATTTTCTTTCTACTTATTATTATTCCATTATCTACAAATAATTTAAAAACTTTTTGTAAGTGTCCTAAATGTTCTCTCATATCATTACTAAAAACAAGAATATCATCTACATAAACCAATACAAAAATTTTATAGTCTCTAAAAATACCATCCATTTTTCTTTGAAAAATTGAAGGAGTTGTCTTTAATTCGAACGGCATGACCTACCATTCAAAATGTCCTTCTCGACATGTGAAAGTTGTCCATTCTATACTATCTTCATGCATTTAATCTGCCAATATCCAGATTTACAATCAAATTTACTAAATATTTTTCTTCCTTGTATTCTGTTTATTAATTTAGTTTTGTCTGGTATCTTATATCCATCCATTAAAGTATTATCATTTAGTCTTTTATAATTTATTACCATTCTAGCTTTTCCTCTTACTATTTCACTATGGTTTCGTACTATGAAAGTTGTTGACCTATGTCTTGATGTAGATCTTCTAATTATTCCTAATTCTAATAGTTCTTTTATTTGTATTTCAAAGTCTTTAAGGTCTTCATTTGTAGCCTCTATGGATGCTGTCTTTATAATATATTCTGGATTTAATATTTCTAATTTGCAGGTGATTTGATTGGAGTCCCAATGTTGCAGGGGGTTTTCTCCGATTCTCTCTAGCTTATCTAGGATTTGTATTAGTTTCTCTAAGTCTTTTTGATGTTTTATTACTCCTATCTGTTGGATAGCTTTCTTAAAATTGTATAATTTTGTATCCATTTTTATTAAAGTATAGTCTTTTTCTATTTCTTCTACTACTAATAAATCTTGTAACTCTTCATACATTGTTGCCTTTTACTATTATTACATGTACAATTTTCTCTTTTATCACATTCTAGTGGTATTTTGGGTTTTATTTGGTCATCTGAGTTTTCATCTGGCTTATCATTAAGAAAATGATATTTAGTTTAAGTAGGTTGTGTCTGTACTGGTGAGTGGGTGATATTACAAGCGAATATTACCCATTTTTTTGCAACTAAACATCCTCCATTATTTTGTACCATAAAGTCTAATCCTAACACAAAGTCTGCTTTTATGTTTAAATCTCTAACTAGTATTTCACTAAGTGTATATGATGGTTGGCAGAACTTTTCACAAGTATTAATAAAACTTATTTTTTCTTTTGGTATATAGTCTATATAGGTATTATATGTTTCGTCCATTTGCATGGATTCTAGAGGTTTTGGCAATTTTTTAATTAATTTTTCTGGTAAAATTCTGCTATTTAAAATGCTCCTTGTACATCCTGAATCAACTATAGCTAAAGTCTCAAATTCATAGTCTTGAATTTTTATTCTTGCTAAAACTTTGATTGTACTAATTTTCTTTTCTTCATTACATACCATTCCTTCAAATGGAATCATTATTGATTTTTCTGTCTAACTTTATTTTTTTCAGCAAATGTATTTAATAATTCTACTTCTAATAAATCTTCCTCTATAATTACCTCTTTATGTTTTTCGAGGTTATAAACTCTCATTTATAATATTTTTAGTCTTTTCTCTAATTCTAATATTTTATTGTCTGGTATTTTAACTATTGGTTCAGGTTGTTTCTTGTGAAAATTACTTAAATTGTTTGTTGATTTTTCAATTTTTAAGATCTCTGCGGGTTTTTTTATACATTTTATGCATCCTTCTTTGTAACATTTCCTACATTTTGCCCTTTTGTTCTTACTTGGAAACCATTTACAAAAACAACACTGAATACTGTCTAATCCTTTTCCTTCCTCAAATTCATGTTCACATTCTTCTATCAAATTTACTAAATCATAATAGTCTGGGTTTGTCTTTTCTAATCCTATTTCATTTATAAATTTCTCTTCTCCAGAATCTGAAGAATCAGATTTGATTATTTCTTCTTCAAAGACTTTCATGCTTCTAATAGAGTATATACTTTCATTATCTAACATATATTTATCTACATTTATTAAATTTTCATTTACATCTTCTATTAATTGTGCATTCCTAGAGTTATTATTGATTCTTCTTGGACAAGTATTTGCTAAGTGCTCTATGCTGCCGCAGGTAAAACATTCTAATTTATTTTTGTAGGTTCTAATGGTGTTATATTTTCTTACATGTTTATTTTTATCCAGGTATGGCTTCTTTGCAGTTGATCTTCTTAAATAATATTTCTTCTTAGGGAGATAGTCCTTTTTATAAGCCTTTCTATATTTTTTCTTTTTATAATCTTGGTCATAATGTTGTGTAGTTTACATATTTTTACAAAAATTTGTATCACTTCTTTTTAATTGCTTTTGTATTTGTATATTTGTATATTTTTCTTGTAATATATCCATTACATGTTGTATTCTTTGTCCTATTGACCATGGGTTGTTTGGGTTTTGTATTACTCCTTCTCTCTTAGACCATTTTTCTTCTATCTCTCTTTCTAGATCCCCTGGTAATTTATTAAAGAATCTAGCTCCTAGAGTCTGATCAAATGAGTTTCCACTAATTGTAAAATAATAAAAGTAATCATTTAAAAATTCTTTAACTCTTGACTAATGATTAATACTTAATTGTTCTAAATTTATTAAAGCTTTTTGTTGTAATACTACTAATCCACTAATGGGATCCTGGCCTGTTAGTAGACTATGTACTTTGTTTACAAAATTGTATGGATTTGAGCCCAGTTCTACTAATTCTTGAAAGTCTTGTGGGAATATTATCTTATAAGCTTCCCAAAGTGCTTTAGTACTTTCTCCTAGAAATGTTTCTAAATATCTATACATAATTTCTCCATCTGGTTCTTGATTACCCTGTATATGTTGTATGTAGTCTGCTACAACTACATTTTTTCATATGTCTATTACATTATTTCATGCCTGAGGGTCATGAGCTGGTAAATTTAGAATTTTTCCTTTATTTCCTCCTTCTTGTAATCTAATGGGTTCTTCTATTGGCATTCTTTTTCCTCTAGGTTTTATGTCTTGTTCTGTCAGAGTGTTTGGGTTTGTTCTAAATACTCTATGTCTTGGTAAATTTCCTGGTGTTAATGGTACGTTTTGCATACCGGTTGTTCTTTGGAAAGTGCTTGAGGAACTTGTCGCGCTTTCCATAAATTCTTTTATACTTTTGTCTATACTATAAATCGATTCTGAGTCTTTATTTTTTATTTTCTTTTTACGTATATAACCATAATTATTTGTTCTTAATTCACATTTTATAAAATTCTCTTTCATTTCCTCAAGGTCTAAGTTTCCTAATTTACAGCCTGTGAATTTAAATACGCTATTGCTATTTGAATCATATCGGGATTCTCCTTTTATTATAGCTTTACTTACTTCAAAACGCTCATCTAATATTTTTATATTCAAAAAATTAGTATTCTCACATTCTTCAATTTCTTCATCAGTCTCTTTTTCATTTGTATATTGGTAGTTTGTGAATCTTACTGAAGTTTTTCTTTTACTGTTTATATAAATTAAATGATTGGTTGGCTTTAGTATTTCTTTCTTAGTAAATCTTTCTAAATTCCATTCTAATCCTGCATATTTTTCTGAGTTTATTTTTAGGGGTTTCAGTAATTTAATACCTTTATTTCCCATTAAACTTACTACATCGTCTATTTTTAGGTTAAACTTTATACTACTGTTAGTGGCAAGTTTTTCTATAAATCCTACACATATAAGTAAATTATTTCCATTATTCATTTCTTCATATCCTTTAGTTTGTACATCTATTTTGAAATGCTTTCCGAGTTCTAAAGTATTTATCATATAGTCTGGACAACAATAAAAAAGTCCTCCATTATTAATCATGTCTCCTTCAGTTATTCCTATTATAGATCTTTCTGAGTCTGACCATATATTATCATATATTGTGATTAATACTTTAGTTCCTAAATTTTTTCTAGTTAATCTTTTTATGCCTATTACTATTAATCCCATGTGCATAAGATTCATGTTTAATTTTATAATTTCTTTTAAAGAGTCTGAGCTTATTAAATTTATGCTACAACTATCTTCTCCGATAACACACATCTGTTCTTCTCTATAATGCCGATATAGTTGTGCTCTTGAAAAAATTCCTTCATTATATAATGTTTTAACATTTAACAGTTTTAATTTATTTTGTTGGAACAATTGTATTTCTTTATCTACGTCTATTAACTCTTCTAACTGTTGTCTTGAAGTCATTCTTAGTTTATTTATTATTTTTGATAGCACATTATTTGTTAAACTATTTTGGGTAAAACTTGATCTTCGTCTAGTAAAACTTGATCTTTGTCTACTTAGGGATGCTGGAAAAAAGTTTATGTTTTTGGCTTAGTTGGTTTAGTTATTTTAGCTTCTTTTAATTTTTTTTTTGAGGGGTTATTTCTATCTTTTTTAGTTGTTCTATTAATCCTTCTATATTTTTATCTTGACTGTCTTGTTATTTTTCTTTTTCTAGGTTCTTGTTCAGTTCTAATAGTAACAAAATTATAATATTATTTTATTTTATGATTAAAGAGTCTGCTTTTCCCTGAGGTTGATGGTCTGATAATCCTTCGAGGTTTGGTTGGATCTGTGCTGCCTTTTGTAATATTTCTATATAAAGTTTATCTTGTAGTATATCATTCATGAGAGTATTATACTTTTTGTTTGATTAACTTCCTTACTTATTTCTTTTAATACTAGCCTTATTTCAAGATTTTCCAAATTACCTTTGAATTTGAATTTCTTTTCTAATTCTTCTTGTTGGTTCTTTAAGAAATTAAAATTTAATTCTATTTTATCTAACAATTTCTTTTGTTTGTTTTGCAGGTCCTCTAATATCTCTAGAGTTTTTAATATTTTTATATTTTCTAGTTGAGTCATTTCTCCTAGGTTTATTATAAATTGTGTAATGGTATTTAATTGTGGATTTTCTCCATGTAATGTATGTTCTCCGTTGTTAAAATTACATCTAATAAGAGAATTATATTTAAAATGTCTGTATTTCTTTTCAGCTGGGATTGTTAGATCTAAATATTCTAGCTTCTTTAAATTATCTATTTTTACACTACTATTATTTATCCTAATGAGGGTGTATTATTGCTACACTGTTTTCTAGTTGTTTGTATTCAAAAATTTCTATAGTTTATACAATATCTAATACTTTCCAATCTACCCTTTGGCAAACTTATATGATTTATGCAATTTACCAAATTTATAAAGTCTGAAATAATGATTGTTTCTGGTAATTCTATAGTTTCTATTATTTCTATTTGATTTATTAGTCTTTGTTCTATTCTTAAAATATCGTTTCTTTGTCTTATTTCTTTATATAAATGATTATATTCTCTTTGTATTTGTCTCGCAAAGGGATGCGTTTTCATGTATTTTTACCCTAAAGGAATAATTACTTGGTCACAACGTCTCTTATAATGGCTTATTCTTTTATTATGATTAGATATGTCAATACTAATTCCCTGTAATTCCCAACTTATTTCACTTACATATTATTTGAATAATTTTGATTTTGAAATGTCTATACATTTTAATAAATCTAAATAAATACTTAAAAATATTTCTAGTTCTTCTTTCTCTGCCTTTTGTTTTATTTCTTCGTTTAAAAACCAATATCTTAGTCGTATATCGTTAGTAAAAGGATGTCTTTTCATTTATTATTATTTTTAGTCTTAAGATGTTTTATTAAATAATATTCTAATTTGGATATTGTAGTAATTAATTTATCTAAGGTTATAGGGTCTTCTTTTGTAGTACTAAGTCTTTTATATTCTATGTATAAACTATACAAATTATTTTCAATTTCTTTTAATGTTTTTGTATTTTTAGGTGGTATATTCATTAAGACAAATAAAAAGGGTGCATATCTCTTAAAATCTTGCCTACTCAAAGCTCGTGGTTAATATAAGCTATTTGTTCTCTAACTTCTCTTAATCTATTATCTATTTCTTGTAATTCAGTCCAAACTTCTTCTCTAGATTGTGGAGAAAGTTCGAATAATTTAATACTTAATTGCCTATGTCGCAATAAGACGTTATATAATTTTTTAAGTTGTTCCTTTAAATTTCTCTGAGACCAATAATATTCTGAATCTAATATTATTAAACGTTCGTAGGGTCTAGGCTTTCTTTTCTGAGTTGTTGAAAACATATATAATAAGGTCTCCTAGAATCTTACGGCTCTGATACCAATTAAATAGACAAGTGGATGTAATAGTTAGATACCTATAGTTAGATAGATAATAATAGGTAATATAGACAGATAATTAAATAAAATAGAAATTAGTTGTTAGCTAGAAATTAGTTGTTAGTTTCAAAAGTTAGTAAGTTACTTCAAAAAAAAAAGTGTGTGAAAAGTTCTCTTAGTTCTTCATTTTTCAGTAGCTTTCAAGTTTTAAGGGGACTCTCGAAAGGGAAACTTCACTTCTTCCTTAAGACATGTAAGTAGTAGTTATATAGATCTTTGTATTTTTCTCCCAAGTTTGTAAATTATGTTTGAATTAATCAAGTTTATATCTTCCTTCACATGTGTTTTATTACTATTAAGATCCGGATCGCCGGCGATTTTCCGCTAGTTTTTTTATCTTGTTAAAATTTGTAAATTACTTATAAAAATACCCTCAGTATATGGTTATTCTCTCAGTGTTTTAGCAATAACGACGGATTAATCTGTAAATCTCTAGGGACTTGAAAAGTCCGAAGAAAATGAAAAAATGACTGTTGTTATTCTCCCGGGGTGTGATTAAAGAAGATATTGCTAAAATACCTAAAACTAAAGAAAAAGAGATGAACAGGGCATAAAAAAAAATTTAAAAAAATAAAAGAGAAAGAATCAAAAAAACAAAAAATGCAAAAATAATATATATTGGGAGAAAATACACTTGGATCTTTATGGCTTGGACACTTACACTGGACTAAGTCAACGATGGAGGGAGTACTGAGTAGGACTTTACACCATATTAAAACACAATCGCAATAATTCTTCTTTAATATCTTAATATTACCTACCTGCTTCAATAACTTAAAAACTACTTACTTGCTTTATTAACTTGTTTTAATAATTTGCTTGCTATATTTATCTTTCTATAGTATTATACTAACTATATAATCTACGATATATATATATACATATATAAGTAATATATATTCTTGCTTATTATTATTACTAGTAGTAGTATAACTTGTCTATATATAAAACTATAATATATACCTCCTTGTTAATATTATATATATAGAATACATATATAATATGCTTACTAACATATATATATATTTATACTTAATATACATATATTCACTACTTGTATATATATATATATATATATATATATATATATACTTAGACTTATATTTCTAGTTACTATTTATTATTTTTATTATCTGTCTATATTATCTATTATTATTATTATATATCGGTGTTTATTATAATCACTTGTCTATTTTATTTATCATCTGCACATGTCTATTTTATTTTATTATCTGTCTATATTACCTATTATTTTCTATCTAACTATAGGTATCTAACTATATTACATCCATTTGTCTGTTTTATTGGTATCTGAGCCATAAGATTCTAGGATATCTTATTATATATGTTTTCAAGAACTTAGAAAGAAAGCCTAGACCCTACGAACGTTTAATAATTTTAGATTCAAAATATGATTGGTCTCAGATAAATTTAAAGAAATAACTTAAAAAATTATATAGCGTCTTATTGCGACATAGACAATTAAGTATTAAATTATTTGAACTTTCTCCACAATCTTGAGAAGAAGTTTGGACTGAACTATAGAAAGTAGATAATTGATTAAGAGAAGTTAGAGAACAAATAGCTTATATTAACCACGAGCTTTGGGTAGATAAGATTTTAAAAGATATGCACCCTTTTTATTTGGCTTAATGAATATACCACCAAAAAATACAAAAACATTAAAAGAAATCGAAAATAATTTGTATAGTTTATACATAGAATATAAAAGACTTAGCACTACAAAAGAAGATCCTATAACCTAAGATAAACTAATTACTATAATATCCAAATTAGAATATTATTTAATAAAACATCTTAAGACTAGATATAATAATAAATGAAAAGACATTCTTTTACTAACGATATACGACTAAGATATTGGTTTTTAAACGAAGAAATAAAACAAAAGGTGAAGAAAGAAGAATTAAAAATGTTTTTAAGTATTTATTTAGATTTATTAAAATGTATAGACACTTCACAATCAGAATTATTCAAAGAATATGTAAGTGAAATAAGTTGGGAATTACAGGGAATTAGTATTGACATATCTAATCATAATAAAAGAATAAGCCATTATAAGAGACGTTGTGACCAAGTAATTATTCCTTTAGGGTAAAAATACATGAAAACGCATCCCTTTGCGAGACAAATACAAAGAGAATATAATCATTTATATAAAGAAATAAGACAAAGAAACGATATTTTAAGAATAGAACAAAGACTAATAAATCAAATAGAAATAATAGAAACTACTGAATTACCAGAAGCAATCATTATTTCAGACTTTATAAATTTAGTAAATTGCATAAATCATATAAGTTTGCTAAAGGGTAGATTGGAAAGTATTAGATATTGTATAAACTATAGAAATTTTCGAATACAAACAGCTAGAAAACAGTGTAGTAACAATACACCCTCGTTAGAATAAAGAATAGTAGGGTAAAAATAGATAATTTAAAGAAGCTAGAATATTTAGATCTAACAATCCCAGCTGAAAAGAAATACAGACGTTTTAAAGATAATTCTCTTATTAGATGTAATTTTAACAATGGAGAACATACATTACATGGAGAAAATCCACAATTAATTACCATTACAGATTTTATAATAAACCTAGGAGAAAAGACTCAACAAGAAAATACATAAATATTAAAAACTCTAAAAATATTAGAGGACCTGCAAAACAAACAAAAGAAATTGTTAGATAAAATAGAATTAAATTTTGTTTTCCTAAAGAACCAACAAGCAGAATTAGAAAAGAGAAAGGTAATTTGGAAAATCTTGAAATAAGACTAGTATTAAAAGAAATAAGTAAGGAAGTTAATCAAATAAAAAGTATAATACTCTACAAGATAAACTTTATCTAACAATATTACAAAAGGCAGCACAGATCCAACCAAACCCCAAGGGATTATCAGACCATCAACCTCAGGGAAAAGCAGACTCTTTAATCATAAAACAAAATAATATTATAATTTGGTTACTATTAGAAGTGAATAAGAACCTAGAAAACGAAAAATATCAAGACAGTCAAGATAAAAATATAGAAGAATTAATAGAACAACTAAAAAGGATAGAAATAACCCCTCAAAAAGAATTAAAAGAAGCTAAAATAACTAAACCAACTAAGCCAAAAGCATGAACCTTTTTCCAACATCCCCAAGTAGACAAATATCATGTTTAACTAGACAAAGATCAAGTTTTACCCTAAACTGTTTTACAAATAATGTGCTATCAAAAATAACAAATAAACCAAGAATGACTTCAAGACAACAGTTAGAAGAGATAATAGACGTAGATAAAGAAAAACAATTATTCCAAAAAATAAATTAAAATTGTTAAGTGCTAAAACATTATATAATGAAGAAATGTTTTCAAGAGCAAAACTATATAGACATTATAGAGAAGAACAGATGTGTGTTATCGGAGAAGATAGTTGTAGCATAAATTTAATAAGCTCAGATTCTTAAAAAGAAATTATAATATTAAACATGAATCTTATACACAGGGGATTAATAGTAATAGGCAGAAAAGGATTAACTAGAAAAAATTTAGGAACTAATGTATTAATCACAATATATGATAATAGATGGTCAGACTTAGAAAGATCTATAATAGGAATAACTGAAGTAGACATGATTAATAATGGAGGACATTTTATTGTAGTCCAGACTATATGATAAATACTTTAGAATTCGAAAAGCATATTAAAATAGGTGTACAGACTAAAGGATATGAAGAAATGGATAATGGAAATAATTTACTTATATGTGTAGGATTTGCAGGAAAACTTGCCACTAACAGTAGTATAAAGTTTAAGCTAAAAATAGACGATGTAGTAAGTTTAATGGGAAATAAAGGTATTAAATTACTGAAAACCCTAAAAATAAACTCAGAAAAATATGCAAGATTAGAATGGAATTTAGAAAGATTTACTAAGAAAGAAATACTAAAGCCAACCGATCATTTAATGTATATAAACAGTAAATGAAAAGCTTCAGTAAGATTCACAGACTACCAATATACAAATGAAAAAGAGACTGATGAAGAAATTGAAGTATGTGAGAATACTAATTTTATGAATATAGAAATATTAGAAGAGGGTTTTGAAGTAAGTAAAGCTATAATAAAAGCAGAAGCCCTATATGAAACAAATAGCAATAGCGTATTTAAATTCACAGGATGTAAATTAGGAAACTTAGACCTTGAGGAAATGAAAGATCATTTTATAAAATGTGAATTAAGAATAGATAATTATAGTTATACACGTAAAAAGAAAATAAAAAGTGAAGACTCAAAATCGATTTATAATATAGATGAAAGTATAAAAGAATTTATGGAAAGCGCGGCAAGTTCCTCAAGCCCTTTCCAAAGAACAACCGGTATGCAAAATGTACCATTAACAACAGAAAATTTACCAAGACATAGAGTATTTAGAACAAACACAAACACTCTGACAGGACAAGACATAAAACCTAGAGGGAAAAAATGCCAATAGAAGAACCCATTAGATTACAAGAAGGAGGAAATAAAGGAAAAATTCTAAATTTACCAGCTCATGACCCTCAGGCATGGAATAATGCAATAGACATATGGAAAAATGTAGTCAAGAACCAGATGCAGAAATTATGTATAGATATTTAAAAACATTTCTAGGAAAAAGTACTAAAGCACTTTGGGAAGCTTATAAGAAAATATTCCCACAAGACTTTCAAGAATTAGTATAACTAGGCTCAAATCTATACAATTTTGTAAACAAAGTACATACTCTACTAACAGGCCAGGATCCCAATAGTGGATTAGTAGTATTACAGCAAAGAGCTTTAATAAATTTCGAACAACTAAGCATTAATCATTGGTCAAGAATTAAAGAATTTTTAAATGATTACTTTTATTATTGTACAATTAGTTGAAACTCATTTGAGCAGACTCTAGGAGCTAGATTATTTAATAAATTACCAGGGGCTCTAGGAAGAGAGATAGAAGAAAAATGGTCCAAGAGAGAAGGAGTAATAAAAAACCCAAACAACCCATGGACAATTGGACAAAGAATACAACATATAATGGATATATTACGAGAAAAATGTTCAATTATATAGATACAAAAGCAATTAAAAAGAAGTGATACAGATTTTTGTAAAAACATATATAATACACAACACTATGACCAAGATTATAAAAAGAAGAAATATAGAAAGGCATATAAAAAACACTATCGCCCTAAGAAGAAATATTATTTAAGAAGATCAACTACAAAGAATCCATACCTAGATAAGGATAAATATGTAAGAAAATATAACACCAATAGAACCTACAAAAATAAATTAGAATGTTTTACCTGCAGTAGCATAGAGCACTTAGCAAATACTTGTCCAAGAAAAATCAATAATAAATCTAGGAATGCAAAATTAATAGAAGATGTAAATGAAAATTTAATAAATGTAGACGATTATATGTCAGATAATGAAAGTATATACTCTATTAGAAGTATGAAAGTCTTTGAAGAAGAAATAATTAAACCTGATTCTTCAGATTCTGGAGAAGAGGAAATTTATAAATGAAAAAGGATTAAAAAAGACAAACCCAGACTATTATGATTTAGTAAATTTGATAGAAGAATGTGAACATGAATTTGAGGAAGGAAAAGGATTAGACAATAATAAGTGTTGTTTTTGTAAATGGTTTCCAATTAAGAACAAAGGGGCAAAATGTAGGAAATGTTTCAAGGAAGGATGCATAAAATGTATAGAAAAAAACCTCAGAGATCTTAAAAATTCAAAAATCAACAAACAATTTAAGTAATTTTAACAAGAAACAACCTGAACCAATAGTTAAAACACCAGACAATAAAATATTACAATTAGAGGAAAGACTAAAAATATTAGAAATGAGGGTTTACAACCTCAAAAAACATAAAGAGGTAATTACAGAGGAAGATTTATTAGAAGTGGAATTATTAAATACATTTGCTGAAAATAATAGAGTTAGAGAGAAAAAATCAACGATGATACCATTTGAAGGAATGGTATGTATTGAAGAAAAGAAAATTAGTACAGTCAAAGTTTTAGCAAGAATAAAAATTCAAGACTATGAGTTCGAAACTTTAGCTATAGTTGATTTGGGATGTACAAGGAGCATTTTAAATAGCAGAATTTTACCAGTAAAAATAATTAAAAATTTTCCGAAACCTCAAGAATCTATGCAAATGGACGGAACACATACTACCTATACAGACTATATACCAAAAGCAAAAATAAGTTTTATTAATACTTGTGAAAAGTTCTACCAACCATCATATACACTTAGTGAAATACTAGTTAGAGATTTAAACATAAAAGCAGACTTTGTGTTAGTATTAGACTTTATGGTACAAAATAATGGAGGATGTTTAGTTACAAAAAATTGGGTAATATTCGCTAGTAATATCACCCACTCACCAGTGTAGACACAACCTACTTAAACTAAATATCATTTTCTTGAGGATAAGCCAGATAAAAACTCAGGTGACCAAATAAAACCCAAAATACCACTAGAATATGATAAAGGAGAGAATTGTACATGTAATGATAATAAAAAGGCAACAATGTATGAAGAGTTACAAGATTTATTAGTAGTAGAAGAATAGAAAAAGACTAGACTTTAATAGAAATAGATACAGAATTATACAATTTTAAGAAAGGTATACAGCAGATAGGAGTAAAAAAGATCAAAAAGACCTAGAGAAAATAATACAAATCCTAGATAAGTTAGAGATAATCGGAGAAAACCCCTGCAACATTGGGACTCCAATAAAATCACCTGCAAATTAGAAATAATTAATCCAGAATATACTATAAAGACAGCATCCATAGAGGCTACAAATAAAGACCTTAAATATTTTGAAATACAAATAAAAGAACTATTAGAATTAGGAATAATTAGAAGATCTGCATCAAGACATAGGTCAGCAGCTTTCATAGTAAGAAACCATAGTGAAATAGTAAGAGAAAAAACTAGAATGGTAATAAATTACAAAAGACTAAATGATAATACTATAATGGATGGATATAAGTTACCAGACAAAACGGAATTAATAAATGGAATACAAGGAAGAAAAATATTTAGTAAATTTGATTGTAAATCTGGATATTGGCAGATTAAAATGCATGAAGCTTGTATAGAATGGACAACTTTCTCATATCCAGAAGGACATTTTGAATGGCTGGTCATGCCATTCGAATTAAAGACGACTCCTGCAATTTTTCAAAGAAAAATAGATAGTATTTTTAGAGACTATAAAAATTTTGTATTGGTTTACATAGATGATGTTCTAGTTTTTAGTAATAATATGAGAGAACATTTAGGACACTTACAAAAAGTTTTTAAATTATTTTTAGTTAATCGAATAATAATAAGTAGAAAGAAAATAGAATTATGTAAAAATAGTGTTAATTTTATAGGAGTAGTTATTGGAGATGGTAGAATAAAATTACAACCGCACATATCTAAAAAGATCTTAGAAATGCCAGATAAATTAGACAAGACTAAATATTTACAAAATTTTTTAGGACTTTTAAATTATGCTAGAGCTTTTATTAAAGACTTAGGTAAAGTAGCAGGACCGTTATATTCTAAAACAGGATCAACAGGCCAAAAAATTTTAATACTGGAGACATAAAATTAGTCCAACAACTTAAGCGCATGATACAAAACATCCCAGACTTAACATTACCATTAGAAACAGATTATTTAATAGTTGAGACAGACGGAAGCCTTCAAGGATGGGGAGCAATATTAAAGGCAAAACTCAATAAATACAGTGATAAAAAGCATGAAAAAATTTGTGCTTATTCAAGTGGAAAATATAAAGAAAAGGGAAAGTTAAATAGGATAGATGCAGAGACACTAGCAATAATTGTCTGATTCTTCAGATTCTAGAGAAGAGGAATTTATAAATGAAATAGGATTAGAAAAGACAACCCTAGACTATTATGATTTAGTAAATTTGATAGAAGAATGTGAACATGAATTTGAGGAAGGAAAAGGATTAGATAGTAATAAGTGTTGTTTTTGTAAATGGTTTCCAAGTAAGAACAAAAGGGCAAAATGTAGGAAATGTTACAAGGAAGGATGCATAAAATGTATAGAAAAAACCACAGAGATCTTAAAAATTCAAAAATCAACAAACAATTTAAGTAATTTTAACAAGAAACAACCTGAACCAATAGTTAAAACACCAGACAATAAAATATTAGAATTAGAGGAAAGACTAAAAATATTAGAAATGAGAGTTTATAATCTTGAAAAACATAAAGAGGTAATTACAGAGGAAGACTTATTAGAAGTAGAATTATTAAATGCATTCGCTGAAAATAATAGAGTTAGACAGAAAAAATTAATGATGATACCATTTGAAGGAATGATATGTAATAAAGAAAAGAAAATTTGTACAGCCAAAGTTTTATCAAGAATAAAAATTCAAGACTATGAGTTCGAGACTTTAGCTATAGTTGATTCAGGATGTACGAGGAGCATTTTAAATAGCAGAATTTTATCAGCAAAATTAATTAAAAAATTGCCAAAACCTCAAGAATCCATGCAAATGGACGGAACATATAATACCTATACAGACTATATACCAAAACCAAAAATAAGCTTTATTAATACTTGTGAAAAGTTCTACCAACTATCATATATACTTAGTGAAATACTAGTTAGAGATTTAAACATAAAAGTTGACTTTGTGTTAGGATTAGACTCTATGGTACAAAATAATGGAGGATGTTTAGTTACAAAAAATTGGATAATATTCGCTAGTAATATCACCTACTCACCAGTGCAGACACAACCTATCTTAACTAAATATCATTTTCTTAAGGATAAGCCAATTGAAAACTCAGATGACCAAATAAAACCCGAAATACCACTAGAATGTGATAAAGGAGAAAATTGTACATGTAATGATAATAAAAAGGTAACAACGTATGAGGAGTTACAAGATTTATTAGTAGTAGAAGAAATAGAAAAAGACTATACTTTAATAAAAATGGATACAGAATTATACAATTTTAAGAAAGGTATACAACAGATAGGAGTAAAAAAAGATCACAAAGACCTAGAGAAAATAATACAAATCCTAGATAAGCTAGAGATAATCAGAGAAAAACCCCTGCAACATTGGGACTCCAATCAAATCACCTGCAAATTAGAAATAATTAATCCAGTATATACTTTTAAGACAGCATCCATAGAGTCTACAAATGAAGACCTTAAAAATTTTGAAATACAAATAAAAGAATTATTAGAATTAGGAATAATTAGAAGATCTACATCAAGACATAGGTCAGCAGCTTTCGTAGTAAGAAACCATAGTGAAATAGTAAGAGAAAAAGCTAGAATGGTAATAAATTACAAAAAAATAAATGATAATACTGCAATGGATGGATATAAGTTACCAGAAAAAACGGAATTAATAAACAGAATACAAGAAAGAAAAATGTTTAGTAAATTTGATTGTAAATATGGATATTGGCAGATTAAAATGCATGGAGCTATTATAAAATATACATATTTCACATGTACAGAAGGACATTTTGAATGGCTGGTCATGCCGTTCGGATTAAAGACGGCTCCTTCAATTTTTCAAAGAAAAATGGATAGTATTTTTAGAGACTCTAAAAATTTTGTATTGGTTTATGAAGATGATGTTCTAGTTTTTAGTAATAATGTGAGAGAACATTTAGGACACTTACAAAAAGTTTTTAAATTATTTGTAGATAATGGAATAATAATAAGTAGAAAAAAAATGGAATTATGTAAAAATAGTATTAGTTTTTTAGAAGTAGTTTTAAAAGTTCTTAGAAATGCCGGATAAATTAGACAAGACTAAAGATTTACAAAAAAAAATTAGAACTTTTAAATTATGCTAGAGCTTTTATTAAAGACTTAGGTAAAGTAGCAGGACCGTTATATTCTAAAACAGGATCAACAGGCCAAAAAAATTTTAATAATGAAGACATAAAATTAGTCCAACAACTTAAGCGCATGATACAAGACATCCCAGACTTAACATTACCATTAGAAACTGATTATTTAATAGTTGAGACAGACGGAAGCCTTCAAAGATGGGGAGCAATATTAAAGGCAAAACTCAATAAATACAGTGATAAAAAGGATGAAAAAAGTTGTGCTTATTCAAGTTGAAAATATTAAGAAAAGGAAAAGTTAAATAGCTTAGATGCGGAGACACTAGCAATAATTTAGGGTTTGAATAGTTTTAAATTTTATATATTAAATAAGCCCGAAATACTAGTAAGAATAGACTGCGAGGGTATAGTAAAGTTTTATCAAAAAATAAAAGATAAGAATAGTAGTAAAAGGAGATGGTTAAATTTCCTAGACGCTACTTCAATCTAGAATATTGTTTTAGAACTCATTAAAGGAAAGGATAAAAACTTAGCAGATCATTTAAGTAGAATAATGAAAGAAGACAACTAACGATTTTTGTTTCAGTATGAATACAGGAAAAGAAAAAGGCAAGGAAGAAGCCTCATCATCCCAAGACTATCTAAAGACACTAATGAGCAACACTTATTTCAGACCACTTACGATGCTAGAACAACCAAAATTAGATAGAATAATTTTTTGACCTCACAATTTGGTATGTTACGAACCATCCAACTTAACTTTCAGACGGAAGCCAGATATGCATGTGGACAAGCCGCAGATATGTCTACTAGAAAATTTATGGGTAGTATATAATAGAAGAGACAATAGTTATTTTGTTTATCTCTAAATGCATTAAGTTATTATTTCACTGAGAAAAATACTTCTAATAGGTTTTAATTTTATGTTGTTCTCAGAGGACAGCAGCAAGGTGTGTTCCAGACTTGGATAGAGGTAATGGACGCCATAAAAGATTATAAAACACCTCTTTATCAAGGTTTTTATAACCTCTCAGAGACTCTAGACTATGTCCGGAGAAATCTGGGATCAAATTATTTTATTACTCCAGCTTTAAGACCAGAAACATAAAAAATTCCTATATATAATATTAACAAAGACACAGACAAAATTATATTTTGTGATCATTGTTCCTATATGAACGAAGCTTTTAAAAGACTGAATCAAGCCAATGACGTTTTAAGACAAGATAATGAAAACCTTATAAAATAAAAATGACAGATGTTAGAACATATAAGTATTTTACAAGACCATATAAAAAGCCTTCATTTTGAACTTTCACAACAGAGCCAATTTATGAGACCCAACCAAAGAGTTCTCCATCTTCTTTAAATTTGGAAAAAACCCACTGTGTTGAGTAATGATACAACTAGTCCATCTCAAACGGTAGCTGGTAAAGACTCATCAAATCCGTTAATGGCTGACACTTTGCCAAAAAATGTAGGGAGAATACTCCCAGCTAGTTTTAAAACCACAGGTACTCAGACAATAGATGAAGGAAGTTCTTCTCAGAATAATAAGGGATTTTCATTAAGAAAAAGGAAAAATGAAAAAAGAAATATAGAAAAAATAGTAGTAGACTCAATAAAAAAAGTTGTTAGCAGAATAATTGCCTAAGGAGATAGCAATGAATCCAGACCCACTAAAGCAAAGACCCAAAATTTCCTTAATTCCAAGAGAAGGGACAAGATCACCCAAAACAGGAATAAGACTTGGATTATCAGACGGAGACAGTGACAAGTATGAACGAGAATACAACTCAGCCAGGGATCAATTTGCCTAAGACCCAAACGTAGATGATGATTCGACAATGGAGTTTAACTTAGAAGCTTTACATAATTTGGATATGTAAGCAATCATGATATCTACAAAATACAAAATAAAAGACGTATGCAATATCAGATAAATAAATGGACGGAGGAGAATTACAGAAAGACATTAGCCACCAGGCCTACCCAACTTGCCAAAAATCTTATCTAGCATATTATGTAAGGATTTGAAGTCTACAAAGTATAAGGATTTGGAGTCCAAGGATGCCTATAAATACCCCCTTTATGGAAGACTTAAACATGTACCAAAGAGAGAGAAAAAAGCAAGAAAAAATCAAGAGTGAGAAAGTTCTCTAGTTTTCTTAAGTTCATTAAATTTCTTAGTTTCAAAAGTTTGTAGGTTACTTCAAAAAAAAAGAGTGTGAAAAGTTCTCTTAGTTCTTCATTTGTCGGTAGCTGTCAAGTTTTCAGGGGACTCCCGAAAGGAAAACCTCACTTTTTCCTTAAGACATGTAAGTAGTAGTTATTTAGATCTTTGTATTTTTCTCCCAAGTTTGTAGATTGTGTTTGAATTAATCAAGTTTATATTTTCCTTCACGTGTGTTTTATTAATATTAAGATCCGGATCGTCGCGGTTTTCCGCCAGTTTTCTGATCTTGTTAAAATTTGTAAATTACTTATAAAAATACCTTCAGTATATGGTTATTCTCTCAGTGTTTTAGAAATAATGATGGATTAATCTGTAAATTCCTAGGGACTTGAAAAGTCCAAAGAAGATGAAAAAAAGACTGTTGTTATTCTCCCGGGGTGTGATTAAAGAAGATATTGCTAAAATGCCTAAAACTAAAGAGAAAGAGATGAACGGGGTATAAAAATATAAAAAAAACTCAAAAAACCAAAAAATGCAAAAATAATATATATTGGGAGAAAATACCCTTGGATCTTTATGACTTGGACACTTACACTGGACTAAGGACAACGAAGGAGAGAGTGCTGAGTAGGACTTTACACCATATTAAAACACAACCGCAATAATTCTGCTTTAATATCTTAATATTACCTACCTGCTTTAATAACTTAAAAACTACTTACCTGCTTTAATAACTTGTTATAATAATTTGCTTGCTATATTTATCTGTCTATAGTATTATACTAACTATATAATCTACGATATATTATAATACATATACTAAAGAATATATATATATATATATATATATATATATATATATATATATATATATTCTTGCTTATTATTATTACTAGTAGTAGTATAACTTGTCTATATATAAGACTATAATATATACATCCTTGTTAATATTATATATATAGAATACATATATAATATACTTTCTAACATATATATATATATATATATATACTTAGACTTATATTGCTTGTTACTATTTATTATTTTTGTTATTATCTGTCAATATTATCTATTATTATTATTATTATATCTGTTTTTGTTATAATCACTTGTCTATTTTATTTATCAACTGCTTATATTACCTACTATTATTTATCTAGCTAACCACTTGTCTATTTTATTTTATTATCTGTCTATATTTCCTATCTATCTTACTATATTAGATCCACCTATCTATTTAATTGGTATCGTTTAATTTTTTCTTGCTTTTTTCTCTCTTGTAAAATACTTATATGTTCTAACATCTTCTATTAATTTTGTATTCCTAGATTTATTATTGATTCTTCTTGGGCAAGTATGCTAGATAAATTAGACAAGACTAAAGATTTATAAAAAAAATTCAGACTTTTAAATTATGCTAGTCCTTCTCAGTACTCCATCCTTCGCTGTCCCCGGAGAAATTTGAGACCAAATTATTTTATTACTCCAGCTTAGTTACTTCAAGCAAAAAAAGAGTGTGTGAAAAGTCTAAAATAATGATTGTTTCTGGTAATTCTGTAGTTTCTATTATTTCTATTTGATTTATTAGTCTGCTTTAATATTTTAATATTACTTACCTACTTCAATAACTTTGTTGCTATCCTCTGAGAATAACATAGAATTTAAACCATTGTTCCTCTATGAACGAAGCTTTTAAAAGACTAAATCAAGCCAATGAAGTTTTAAGACAAGATAATGAAAACTCAAAAAGACTTAGAGAAAATAATACAAATTCTAGTTAAGCTAGAGATAATTGGAGAAAAATCAAGCTCTTTGTTGTAATACTACTAATCGTTTATTGGGATCCTGGCTTGTTAGTAGAGTACGTACTATTTTATTTATCATCTGCACTTGTCTATTTTATTTTATTATCTGTCTATATTACCTATTATTATCTATCTAACTATAGGTATCTAACTATATTACATCAACATGTCTATTTAATTGGTATCAGAGCCGTAAGATTCTAGGAGACCATATTATATATGTTTTCAAGAACTCAAAAAAAAAGCCTAGACCCTACGAATGTTTAATAATATTAGATTCAAAAAATTATTGGTCTCAGAGAAATTTAAAGGAACAACTTAAAAAATTATATAAGGTCATATTGCAACATAGGCAATTAAGTATTAAATTATTCGAACTTTCTCCACAATCTAGAGAAGAAGTTTGGACTAAATTACAAGAGATATATAATAGATTAAGAGGATTTTGAGAACAAATAGCTTATATTAACCACGAGCTTTGGGTAGACAAGATTTTAAGAGATATGCACCATTTTTATTTGGCTTAATGAATATACCACCTAAAAATACAAAAACATTAAAAGAAATCGAAAATAATTTGTATAGTTTATACATAGAATATAAAAGACTTAGTACTACGAAAGAAGACCCTATAACCTTAGATAAACTAATTACTACAATATCCGAATTAGAATATTATTTAATAAAACATCTTAAAACTAGAAATAATAATAAATGAAAAGACATCCTATTGCTAACGATATATGACTAAGATATTGGTTTTTAAATGAAGAAATAAAATAAAAGGCTGAGAAAGAAGAACTAGAAATATTTTTCAGTATTTATTTAGATTTATTAAAATATATAGACACTTCACAATCAGAATTATTCAAAGAATATGCAAGTGAAATAAGTTGGGAATTATAGGGAATGAGTATTGACATATCTAATCATAATAAAAAAAATAAGCCATTATAAGAGACGCTGTGACCAAGTAATTATTCCTTTAGGGTAAAAATACATGAAAACGCATCCCTTTATGAGACAAATACAAAGAGAATATAATCATTTATAAAAAGAAATAAGACAAAGAAACGATATTTTAAGAATAGAACAAAGACTAATAAATCAAATAGAAATAATAAAAACTACAGAATTACCAGAAGCAATCATTATTTCATACTTTATAAATTTAGTAAATTGCATAAATCATATAAGTTTGCTAAAGGGTAGATTGAAAAGTATTAGATATTGTATAGACTATAGAAAGTTTAGAATACAAACAGCTAGAAAATAGTGTAGTAACAATACACCCTCGTTAGGATAAAGAATAGTAGTGTAAAAATAGATAATTTAAAGAAGTTAGAATATTTAGATCTAATAATCCCAGCTGAAAAGAAATATAGACGTTTTAAAGATAATTCTCTTGTTAGGTGTAATTTTAACAACGGAGAACATACATTACATGGAGAAAATTCACAATTAAATACCATTACAGATGGCAAAACATTCTAATTTATTTTTGTAAGTTCTACTGGTGTTATATTTTCTTAAATGTTTATCCTTATCTAGGTATGTCTTCTTTGAAGTTGATCTTCTTAAATAATATTTCTTCTTATGGCGATAGTCTTTTTTATAAGCCTTTCTATATTTCTTCTCTTTATAATCTTGGTCATAATGTTGTGTAGTATATATGTTTTTACAAAAAATTGTATCACTTCTTTTTAATTGCTTTTGTATCTGTATATTTGTACATTTTTCTTGTAATATATCCATTACATGTTGTATTCGTTGTCCTATTAACCATGGGTTGTTTGGGTTTTGTATTACTCCTTCTCTCTTGGACCATTTTTCTTCTATCTCTCTTCCTAGAGCCCCTAGTAATTTATTAAATAATCTAGCTCCTAGAGTCTGATCAAATGAGTTTCCACTAATTGTACAATAATAAAAGTAATCATTTAAAAATTCTTTAATACTTGACCAATGATCAATACTTAATTGTTCTAAATTTATTAAAGCTCTTTGTTGTAATACCACTAATCCACTACTGGGATCCTGGCCTGTTAGTAGAGTATGTACTTTGTTTACAAAATTGTATGGATTTGAGCCTAGTTCTACTAATTCTTGAAAGTCTTGTGGGAATATTATCTTATAAGCTTTCCAAAGTGCTTTTTAAGACCAGAAACACAAAAAATTCCTCAATATAATATTAACAAAGATACAGACTAAATTATATTTTGTGATCATTGTTCCTCTATGAACGAAGCTTTTAAAAGACTGAATCAAGCCAATGAAGTTTCATGACAAGATAATAAAAACATTATAAAAGAAAAAGGACAAATGTTAGAACATATAAGTATTTTACAAGACCATATAAAAATCCTTCATTTTGAACTTTCACAACAGACTCAGCCAAAGACAAACCTAGACTATTATGATTTAGTAAATTTGATAGAAGAATGTGAACATGAATTTGAGGAGGGAAAAGGATTAGACAGTAATCACTGTTGTTTTTTTAAATGGTTTCCAAGTAAGAACAAAAGGGCAAAATGTAGGAAATGTTACAAAGAAGGATTCATAAAATGTATAGAAAAAACCGCAGAGATCTTAAAAATTTAAAAATCAACAAAAAATTTAAGTAATTTTCACAAGAAACAACCTGAACCAATAGTTAAAACACCAGACAATAAAATATTAGAATTAGAGGAAAGACTAAAAATATTAGAAACGAGAGTTTATAACCTCGAAAAACATAAAGAGGTAATTACAGAGGAAGATTTATTATAAGTAGAATTATTAAATATATTTGCTGAAAATAATAGAGTTAGACAGAAAAAATCAATGATGATACCATTTGAAGGAATGATATTTAATGAAGAAAAGAAAATTAGTACAGTCAAAGTTTTAGCAAGAATAAAAATTCAAGACTATGAATTCGAGACTTTAGCTATAATTGATTCAGGATGTACAAGGAGCATTATAAATAGCTAAATTTTACCAGAAAAATTAATTAAAAAATTGCCCAAACCTCAAGAATTCATGCAACTAGATGGAACATATAATACCTATATAGACTATATACCAAAAGCAAAAATTAGTTTTATTAATACTTGTGAAAAGTTCTACCAACCATCATATTCACTTAGTGAAATACTAGTTAGAGATTTAAACATAAAAGAAGACTTTGTGTTAGTATTAGAATTTATGGTACAAAATAATGGAGGATGTTTAGTCATGGCGTCCATTACCTCTGTCCAAGTTTGAAACACGCCTTGCTGCTGTCCTCTGAGAACAACATAGAATTTAAACCTGTTAGTAGTATTTTTCTTAGTAAAATAGTAACTTAATGCATTTAGAACTGAAATAAAATAATTAATGTCTCTTCTATTATATGCTATCAATAAATTGTCTAGTAGACATATCTACGGCTTATCCACTTATACTTCCGGCTTTCGTCTAAAAGTTAAGTTGGATGGTTCGTTGCATACCAAGTTGTGGGGTCCAAAAATTATTCTATCTAATTTTGGTTGTTCTAGCATCATAAGTGGTCTGAAATGAGTGTTTCTCATTAGTGTCTTTAGATAGTCTTGGGATGATAAGGATTCTTGTAATACCCCATTCTTTTCCTAGCTTGAAATCATCTCAAAAATGTTAGAATTTTTCTTTGAAAGATGAATACACTTTTTTACATGTGAAATTTTTAAGATTTTCACTTTTTGTCATGTGGAGAATTGAATTAGCTTTCCAATGATACCAATTTCATCAAAATTCGACATCGTAGGAGAAAGTTATGGCCAAAATATAGAAGGCAGTTAAAACCGCCCAGGTGCGATGGTGAGGCCGACGGACTGTCACCCTCAACCTTCGGAAGGGAAACAGTAAGGTACGATAGGTAGGTTGATGGACCGTCGAACTTGTGACAGACCGTCGCCCAGGCCGTCGCTACTTAGGCAGTAAGCCCCTTCCCTGGTCCACGTACAACGGTCGAAACGATGGACCATCGCTCTAGCGACGGACCATCACATGAGCCATCGTAGGTCCCAATTCAGAAAATTAAAGGCATTTTTAAAAGGGTATTTTGGTCATTTACCACCCACCTATATATATACCCAATTATATCCAATTTCAGCCATTTGGTTCATTATTACTTCACAACCAATATTAGGGTTTCTCTCTAACATTAATCTCCAAGAAAAAAATCCAATCTTCTTCAAGAACTAAGGGATTTCCAATTCTTCAAGTTCAAGAACATCATAGAATCTTAACCCAGGTATGCATAGTATTCATTCATGGAATCCTTTCATCCATGAAGTCCAAGAATCCCCTTTCCAACTTCAAGTTATGGATTTTCTTTATGATTTCATGATTGGGTTGTTCTTGTTCATGTTGATAAATGAGAAATTGAATTCTACTCCATGTTGGGAGATAATTTCTATGTGGGTTTAATTATTATAGATATAGATTCATGCAAACCTATGACTAAACCCTTGAATGATGAAATTAAAATGTGACCATAATGTTTAATTGTTGTACAATGATGTTTACATGTACCATGCCTACAATATGTTTGATTTAATGCCTAAATAAAGGAAAAGTGCCTAACTAGCATGTTGTCATGAAATCCCTATGTATGCACAAGCTTATGTTTGTCACATATTTGATGAAATGCTTCAGTAAATGCATTATGGTGATTATTATGTATTCAAGCAAGTCATGCTTTATCAGTTTCCTTCTATTGACACCTGGGGGTACTTGTACCCGAAACATTAGTTGTGTGCCTAGAGCCATGTCATGTTTTCACGATACTCTAAGTCAAGCTATGAATCCTTAGACTTCAGACAGTATTACGACTCAGAAAATCTCCATGATCTCATGAACTCAGTAAGTTGTCAGATATCAGTAGTATTTCATCAGTCAACGGAATTTAGTAACTCGGCTCATTTTCAGTTCAGTAAATCATGTTCAGTGTCTATTCAGATAGGAGTAAAAACTAGCACCGAGTGAACCCAAGGATGGGAACTCACCTGTTATATGAGGGTGTGATTCTTAGAAGTAATCCTTGATTCCAGAACTATGTAGCCAGCATAGGTTGAGACATCATAGCCTGCTATATGAGGGTAGATGAGGTGGCTTAGCCTGTTATATGAGGTTTCCCACCGTTCTCATTAGAGTTACCTGTTATATTAGGGTTACTCACACGTTGTCCTTACCAGTAGTGCGGTATTGACACCCTTCCAATCAGGGTACAAATTGGACCCCAGCTCAACAATTATAGCACATTTGGGGAATGTCAGTTAGATGACTACCTCCCACAGTCTCAGTATCAGTCTTAGTAAAAGAACTCCGATAGTTCTTCAAAATTTAAGACTATCAAATATAGTCAACTCAGATACAGTATGGAACTCAGCTAGTTCCATTAGATTCAGGACTGTCAGATACAGTCACTCATGTTATCAGTTATCAGAATTCAGTCATTAGTCATGTTAGTCATCAGCATACTCATGTTATCACGATTTCAGATATAGTTACTATGTATGCATGAATGCATTCTCACGTTCATATTAGTCAGTTAGCCAGTATTGTCCATGCATATGAACCCCATGCATTCAGCCTACCTCACATGTATACCAGTATATTCAAACTACTAACGTATTTTTGTTATGGTGTCTTATACCATAGGTTCAGATACACGAGCTCCAGAGCATCATTAAATTCTAGATATCAGCAGTCAGAGTTAGCAGTGAGTCCTCATCCTTCGAGGACATGATTATTTCTCTATTATCTTATTAATGAGTTTATTAGGTGGAGTTAGTTGGGGACATGTCCCATCAACTCTTACTTAGATAGTTCAGTCAGTTAGAGGCTTTCCAGACTATTATGTCCAGACAGTTATTTTAGTTATTTTGGGTATTTCATACCCCGTTTAGATGTTATATTTTACTTTCGTTATGTGAACCTTATGGCCTTTCAGTTTATATTTCCGCATTATTCAGTATATTATAAAGTATACAGGTACAAATATCAGTCATGGGTTAGCTTGCGGTCCTTCGGGGTCATGAGCACCGTGTAGCATTTTGAGTACCAGATTTGGGGCGTTACAAACTTGGTATCAGAGTCTAAGGTTCAATAGAGTCCTAGGAAGTCTGAAATCAACATCTAGTAGAGTCTAGTGCATGGGTGTGTTGTACGCCATATTTATATGTAGGAGGCTATAAGACATTTTAGGAACAGTTTCCCTTCTTTTAGTATTCATTTCATGCCAGTGAGTATAATTCAAGTCAATCTATCAGTCTAATCTATTTCTTCATTTTATTTTAGAACATGCCTCCCAAGAGAAGAGCTTAGTCTGTCCAAGAAGATCCCTTGGATGAACATATTTCTCATGCAGAGTTCAGAGCTGCATTCACTACCCTTGCTCAGTCAGTTGCATCTCAAAATAAACGACCAGCTGTTGTTCCGGCCAACCTAATGGACAATTCAGCTGCAGCCAGGATTCAGGACTTCACCCGAATGAATCCTCCATTCTTTCTTGGGTCTAAGACCGACGAGGACCCTCAAGAATTCCTATATCAGGTGTAGAAGGTTACAAACATAATGGGGTTTACGTCTAGTTAGAGTACTAAGCTAGTTGCATATCAATTACAGGATATGGATCATACTTGGTTCAAGAAGTGAAAGTCAGAGAGGGAAGACGATGCAGGGACAGTTGAGTGGGAGGAGTTTGCTTCTGCATTTCTTGATAGATTCTTTCCCCTAGAGCTTAGAGAAACTAAGGTGCTAGAATTCATCAACCTAAGGTAGAGCAATATAACAGTGAAAGAGTATTCTCTAAAGTTTACTCAATTATCCAGATATGCCCCTCATGTGGTTGCAGATAGCAGGGCTAGGATGAGTAAATTTGTTTCAGGGGTGAACGATAGCGTGGTTAATGTGTGCAGATTCGCCATGCTAAATAGTGACATGACTTTATCCAGGCTCATGACTCATGCTCAGTAGATAGAGGATCAGAAGATTAAGATGAGGGAGAAGCAGAATAAGAGAGCGAAGATAGGTAATTTCAACTTTGCTCAGCCTAAGTCAAAAGGAGGAAACCGTTCTCAGTTTCATCCTAAGTCATCAGTTCTAGCTCTTTCTTCAGCTAGTGCTCTAGTTCCTAGGTTCAGAGAAGGTAACAAAGATAGAGCGCCAGGCTCTAAGTCCCAGGGCAATATTAGCAGTGCCCGCACCTATCCTCTTTGTCAGACTTGTGGAAAGCACCATCAGAGTATTTGCAGAGCTGGCAGTGGTATTTGTTTCAGATATGGCAAGCCAGGCCATAGAGTCAGAGACTGTCCTCCCCCAGGTCCTCAGGGTCAACAGAATCTCTCATCAGCTCAGTCTGGTCGCCCAAATCAGCAGAGTGCCACCTCCAGTGCTACTAGTGGGCAACGCCCAAATTGTTTCTATGCTCTTCAGTCTCTGAAAAGATCAAGAAAATTCTCCTGATGTGTTTACCGGTACGTTACAGATCTTTCATGTGCATGTTTACGCTTTGCTAGATCCAGGAGCTTTTTTGTCTTTTGTCACTCCTTATATAGTAGTTGATTTCGGAGTCAGTCCTAAAATTCTAGCAAAGCCCTTTTCAGTCTCTACCCCAGTGGGTAAAACCATCGTAGCCTGGTGGGTATACAGGAACTACCTGGTTATGATATTTTAGAAAGTCACCTCAACAGACTTAGTCGAATTAGAGATGATTGATTTTAATGTCATTCTCGGCATGGATTGGCTTCATTCCTTCTATGCCATAGTCGACTACAGAAATAAAATAGTCTAGTTTATGTTTCCGAATGAACCCGTCCTTGAGTGGAAGGGTAGTGTATCCGCTTTCAAGGGTCAGCTTTTTTCCTACCTTCGGGCACAAAAAATGATATCTAGAGGATGTGTCTATCATCTTGTTCATGTTAAGAATTCCAGTTCTGAGACTCCCATTCTTGAATCATTTCCATTTGTAAATGAATATTCAAATATTTTTCTCGAAGATCTTCAAGGAATTCCTCCCGAAAGGGAAATAGACTTCGGTATTGATCTTCTTCTGGATACTCAGTCTATCTCTATTTTGCCATACAGAATGGCACCAGCAGAACTCAAAGAACTGAAAGAGCAATTGAAGGATCTCTTAGATAAGGGATTCATCAGACCCAGTATTTCCCCGTAGGGCGCACCAGTCTTATTCGTGCGTAAGAAAGACAGTTCTCATAGAAAGTGCATTGATTACCATCAACTCAATAAATTCATGGTCAAGAACAAGTATCCTCTTCCCAGAATCGATGACTTGTTTGACCAACTTCAAGGTGCTATCTATTTCTCCAAGATAGACCTCAGATCCAGCTATCATCATCTCAAAGTCAGAGAATGTGACATTCCAAAAATAGCTTTCCGTACTCGGTATGGTCACTTTGAATTCTTAGTTATGTTATTTGGTCTTACCAATTCCCAGCCGCTTTTATGGACTTGATGAACCGTGTGTTCAAGCAGTACTTGGACATGTTCATCATAGTCTTCATAGATGATATTCTGGTCTATTCCCGGAGTGAGCGAGATCATGCAGACCATCTCAAAATAGTACTTCAGACTCTTAGAGATCATCAGTTATTCGCCAAATTCAGTAAGTGCGAGTTTTAGCTAAGGTCAGTAGCATTCCTTGGTCATATCATTTTCGATGATGGCATTAGAGTAGATCCTCAAAAGATCGAAGCAGTAAAAAATTGGCCTCGCCCTGTCTCTCCATCAGATATTAGGAGTTTCTTGGGTTTGGCTGGCTATTACAGGAGGTTTGTTGAGGGATTTTCTTCTATTGCATCCCCTATGTCCAGATTGACTCAGAAGAAAGTCAAGTTCCAGTGGTTAGATCCTTGTGAGAAGAGTTTTCAGGAGTTGAAGACTAGAATCACTTCAGCTCCAGTTCTAGCATTACCAGATGGTTCAAATAGGTTTGTAGTGTATTGTGATGCATCCAGAGTGGGTTAGGCTGTGTCCTCATGCAGCATTGTAAGTTCATAGCCTACGCCTCCAAACAGCTTAAGCCCCATATGAAGAATTACCCTACTCATGATCTTGAGTTAGCAGTCGTAGTATTTGCCTTAAAGATTTAGAGGCATTACCTATACGGTGTTTATGTAGATGTGTTCACAAATCATAAGAGTCTTCAGTATGTCTTTTCTCAGAAAGATCTCAATCTTCGTCAGAGGAGGTAGTTAGAGCTCTTGAAAGATTACGACATGAGTGTCCTTTATCATCCGAGCAATGCCAACGTAGTGGGCGACGCTCTTAGTAGACTGTCTATGGGTAGTGTTGCTCATGTCGAAGACAGTAAGAAGAAGTTAGCTCAGGAAGTCCATCAGCTTGCAAGACTAGGCGTTCTCTTAGTTGATTCTTCAAAGGGCGATATGTAGGTTCAGAGTAGTTCAGAATCATCTCTAGTTTCCGAGGAGAAAGAAAAGCAAGATAGAGATCCCAGCCTTATCAAGTTGAAAGAGTCAGTTCAGAATCAGAAAATAGAGGTTTTCTCCCAAGGGGGAGATGGTGTTCTACGCTATCAGGGTTGTCTCTGTGTTCCAGGAGTAGATGACTTAAGGCAGCAAATTCTTGCAGAAGCGCATGGTGCGCGCTACTCTATTCATCCAGGGGCCACAAAGATGTATCTCGACTTTCTTGAGATCTATTGGTGGAGTGGGATGAAGAAAGATATTACAGAGTTTGTGGCTAAGTGCTCTACATGTCAGTAGGTTAAGATAAAGCATCAGAAGCCTAGTGGTCCTATGCGGGAGTTCATTATTCCTACTTGGAAGTGGGAAGAAGTGAACATGGACTTCGTGAAGGGTTTTCCTCGAACTCGTCATCAGCATGATTTAGTTTGGGTCATCATAGACAGAATGACCAAATCAGCCCATTTCCTTCCAGTTCATACCTCATATTCAACCGAGGATTACGCCAAACTCTACATCAGGGAGTTGGTCAGATTTCATAGTGTTTCTCTATCTATTATCTCAGACATAGGTACCCAGTTCACCTCTTATTTTTGGAAAGCATTCCAAAAGGGTCTTGGTACCCAAGTTCATCTTAGTACAACCTTTCATCCTCAGATAGATGGTCATGCAGAAAGGACCATTCAGACTTTAGAAGATATGCTAAGGGTGTGTGCAATTGATTTCAAGGGTAGTTGGGATGACCATTTTCCTTTGATTGAATTTGCATACAACAACAGCTATCATTCCAGTATTCATATGGCTTCATTCGAAGCTCTATATGGTAGGATATGTAGATCTTTAATTGGTTGGTTCAAAGTTTGTGAGGTCTCAATTATAGGGTCTGACTTGGTATTCGACGCCTTAGAGAAAGTCCAGTTGATCAGAGAAAGACTCCGGGTTGCTCAGAGCCAACAGAAGTCTTATGCAGATATTCGTAAAAAGGATCTCAAGTTTGATACTGGTGACTATGTCTATCTAAAGATCTCTCCCATAAAGGGAGTGAAGAGGTTCGGCAAGAAGGAAAAGCTCAGTCCTCGATATGTCGGTCCCTTCAAGATTCTCAGTCACTTTGGCAAGGTAGCTTATAAGATCGAATTGCTTTTAGATCTAGCCTCAGTTAATCCAGTCTTTCATGTCTCTTTGCTCAAGAAATGTATAGGTGACCCAGTAGTTGTATTCCCTATTTAGAGCATCGATGTTTAGAACAACCTCACTTAGAAGAGATTCCAGTTGAAATCCTAGACTATCAGACTCGTAGACTGAGGAACAAAGAAGTCCCTCTAGTTAAAGTTCTTTGGTGAAATTAGTCTTTCGAGGGAGATACTTGGGAAATAGAAGTAGACATGCGCACCAAGTATCCTCACCTCTTCTCCGCCGACTCAGATCAAGCTCAAGGTAACAGTTCTCCTTAAGCTTACCCAGTTTCATGTTCAGTGTTCGTCACAAACTTGGTATTAAATACCATTGCATATTTAATCATGCATTTATGTATTACCTTAGTTATATAATTATGCATCAGACATGCATTCTCATTGTGAGAAACTTAGTTCATCAGAACACCCATGCATTCATGAATCAGTTACACATGCATCAGATATGCATGTTTAGTATGATATGTTCAGTTATCAGTCATGTCAGTCATGAGATCATGTTTCAGTATTCATTTTCAGTATGTACATTGGTTATTATTTCCCCTCACTCAGTCTCATTCGAGGATGAATGTTCTCAAGGGGGAGATATTGTAATACCCCATACTTTTTATAGCTCGAAATCGTCTCAAGAATGTTAGAAGCTTTCTTTGAAAAATGAATCCACTTTTGTACATATTCTATTTTTAATATTTTCACTTTTTGTCATGTGGGAAATTGAATTAGCTTTCCAACGATACCAACTTCATCAAAATCCAACATCGGAGGAGAAAGTTATGGCTAAAATACATAAGGCAGTAAAAACCGCCCAGGTGTGACGGTGAGGCCGGCGGACCATCGGACTAGCGACGGACCATCGCCCATGATCGTCACAAGGGAAATAGTGAGGCCACCTTCTATATAAGGTGTGACGGGTAGGTTGATGGATCGTCAAACTTGCGACGGACCGTCGCCTAGGCCGTCGCTACTTAGGCAGTAAGCCCCTTCCCTGGTCTATGTGGGTTTAGTTATTATAGATATAGATTCATGCAAACCTATTATTAAACCCTTGAATTATGAAATTAGAATGTGACCATGATGTTTAATTATTGTACAATGATGTTTATATGTACTAAGCCTACAATATGTTTGATTTAATGCCTAAATGAAGGAAAAGTGCCTAACTAGCATGTTGTCATGAAATCCTTATGTATGTACTAGCTTATGCCTATCACATGTTTGATAAAATGCTTCAGTAAATACATTATTGTGATTATTATGTATTCAAGCAAGTCATGCTTTGTCAGTTTTCTTCTATTGAGACCTGGGGGTACTTGTACCCAAAACATTAGCTATGTGCCTAGAGCTATGTCATGTTTTCACGATACTCTCAGTCAAGCTATGAATCCTTAGACTTCAGACAGTCTTATGACTCAGGAAATCTCCATGATCGAATAAACTCAGTGAGTTTTTAGATATCAGTAGTATTCCGTCAGTCAACGGAATTCAGTAACTCAGCTCCTATTCAGTTCAGTAAATCATGTTTAGTGTCTATTCAGATGGAAGTAAAAATTAGCACCGAGTGAACCCCAAGGATGGGAACTCACCTGTTATATGAGAGTGTGATTCTTAGAAGCAATCCTTGCATTCAAGAACTATATATCCAGCATAGGTTGATACATCATAGCCTTCTATATGAGGGTAGATAAGGTGGCTTATCCTGCTATATGAGGGTTCCCACCTTTCTCATTAGAGTTATCTGTTATATTAGGGTTACTCACACGTTGTCCTTACCAGTGGCAGAGTATTGACACCCTTCTAATCAGGGTATAGATTGAACCCCAGCTCAGCTATTATAGCACATTTGGGGCATATCGTTAGATGACTACCTCCCACAGTCTCAGTATTAGTCTTAGTAAAAGAACTCAGATAGTTTTTTCAAAATTTAGGTATATTAGATACATTCAACTCAGATACAGTATGGAACTCAGCTAGTTCCATCAGATTCAGGACTGTTAGATACATTCACTCATGTTATCAGTTATCGGAATTCAGTCATTAGTCATGTTAGTCATCAGCATACTCATGTTATCACGATTTCAGATATAGTTACTATGTATGCATGCATGAATTCTTACGTTCATATTAGTCAGTTAGCCAGTATTGTTTATTCATATGAACCCCATGCATTCAGCCTACCTCACATGCATACCAGTACATTTAAAGTACTGACGTATTAGCGCTATGGTGTCTTATGCCATAGGTTCAAAGACACGAGCTCCAGAGCATCAGTAGATTCAGATATCAGCAGTCAGAGTTAGCAGTGAGTCCTCATCCTTCAAGGACATGATTATTTATTTATTATCTCATTAATGAGTTTATTAGTTAGAGTTAGTTGGGGAATATCCCATCAACTCCTTACTCAGACAGTTCAGTCAGTTAGAGGCTTTCCAGACTATTATGTCCAAACTGTTATTTCAGTTATTTTGGGTATTTCATACCCCGTTTAGATGTTATATTTTACTTCAGTTATGTGAACCTTATGGCCTTTTGGTTTATGTTTTCGCATTATTCAGTATACTATGCAGTATACAGGTACAGATATCAGTCATGGGTTAGCTTGTGGTCCTTCGGGGTCATGAGCACCTGTAGCGTTCCGGGTACCAGATTTGGGGTGTTACACTTCTGCCTTGACTTCTCCACTTTACTATAGCCTCACAGTCTTTTCTTACTAGTATTTCGGGCTTATTTAATATATAAAGTTTAAAACTATTCAAACCATAAATTACTGCTAGTGTCTCCGCATCAATGCTATTTAACTTTCCCTTTTCTTTATATTTTTTACTTGAATAAGGACAAATTTTTTCATCCTTTTTATCACTGTATTTATTGGGTTTTTCCTTTAATATTACTCCCCATCCTTGAAGGCTTCCGTCTATCTTAACTATTAAATAATCTGTTTCTAATGGTAATGTCAAGTCTGGGATGTCTTGTATCTTACGCTTAAGTTTTTAGACTAATTTTATTACTTCAGTACTAAAAGCTTTTTTGCCTGTTGATCCTGCTTTAAAATATAACGGTCCTGCTACTTTACCTAAGTTTTTAATAAAAGCTCTAGCATAATTTAAAAGTCCTAAAAAAATTTCTAAATCTTTAGTCTTGTCTAATTTATCTGGCATTTCTAAGACCTTTTTAGCTATGTTCGATTTTAATTTTACTCTACCATCTCCAATAACTACTCCTAAAAAATTAATACTATTTTTACATAATTCCATTTTCTTTCTACTTAATATTATTCCATTATCTACAAATAATTTAAAAACTTTTGTAAGTGTCCTAAATGTTCTCTCATATTATTACTAAAAACTAGAATACCAGCTACATAAAACAATACAAAAATTTTATAGTCTCTAAAAATACAATCCATTTTTCTTTGAAAAATTTGAGGAGCCTTCTTTAATTCGAACGGCATGACCAGCCATTCAAAATGTCCTTCTGTACATATGAGAGTTGTCCATTCTATACTATCTTCATGCATTTTAATCTGCCAATATCCAGATTTACAATCAAATTTACTAAATATTTTTCTTCCTTGTATTTTGTTTATTAATTCTGTTTTGTCTGATAACTTATATCCATCCATTACAGTATTATCATTTAGTCTTTTGTAATTTATTATCATTCTAGCTTTTCCTCTTACTATTTCACTATGGTTTCTTACTATGAAAGTTGCTGACCTATGTCTTGATGTAGATATTCTAATAATTCTTAATTCTAATATTTGTTTTATTTGTATTTCAAAATCTTTAAGGTCTTCATTTGTAGCCTCTATGGATGTTGTCTTTATAGTATATTCTAGATTAATTATTTCTAATTTGCAGGTGATTTGATTGGAGTCCCAATGTTGCAGGGGTATTTGACCGATTATCTCTAGCTTATATATATATATATATGTGTGTGTGTGTGTGTGTGTGTGTGTGTGTGTGTGTGTTAGTATATATATAAGTTGTGAATATATGTATATTAAGTATGAGTATATATATACGGCGCCATACCTATTACTATTAATCCCATGTGCATAAGATTCATGTTTAATTTTATAATTTCTTTTAAAGAGTCTGAGCTTATTAAATTTATGCTACAACTATCTTCTCCGATAACACACATCTGTTCTTCTCTATAATGCCTATATAGTTGTGCTCTTGAAAACATTCCTTCATTATATAATGTTTTAGCATTTAACAGTTTTAATTTATTTTGTTGGAATAATTGTATTTCTTTATCTACATCTATTACCTCTTCTAACTATTGTCTTGAAGTCATTCTTGGTTTATTTATTATTTTTGATAGCACATTATTTGTTAAACTGTTTTGGCTAAAACTTTATCTTTGTCTAGTAAGACTTGATCTTTGTCTACTTGGGGGTGCTGGAAAAAGGTCCATGCTTTTGGCTTAGTTGGTTTAGTTATTTTAGCTTCTTTTAATTCTTTTTGAGGGGTTATTTCTATCTTTTTTAGTTGTTCTATTAATTTTTTTCTATTTTTATCTTGACTGTCTTTTTGTTTTTGTTTTTCTAGGTTCTTATTCAGTTCTAATAGTAGCAAAATTATAATATTATTTTATTTTATGATTAAAGAGTCTGCTTTTTCCTGAGGTTGATGATCTGATAATCCTTGGATTGTTAGATCTAAATATTCTAGCTTCTTTAAATTATCTATTTTTACACTACTATTCTTTATTCTAATGAGGGTGTATTGTTACATATCTTCTTTAATCACACCCCGGGAGAATAACAACAATCCTTTTTTCATCTTCATCGGACTTTTCAAGTCCCTAGAAATTTACAGATTAATCCATCGTTATTGCTAAAACACTGAGAGAATAACCATATACTGAGGGAATTTTTATAAGTAATTTACAAATTTTAACACGATCAGAAAACTGGCGATTACAAAAGGCAACACAGATCTAACCAAACCCAATAATTTAATACTTAATTGCCTATGTTGCAATAAGACATTATATAATTTTTTAAGTTGTTCCTTTAAATTTCTCTGAGACCAATAATATTTTGAATCTAATATTATTAAACGTTCATAGGGTCTAGGCTTTCTTGTCTGAGTTCTTGAAACATATATAATAAGGTCTCCTAGAATCTTACGGCTTTGACACCAATTAAATAGACAAGTGGATGTAATATAGTTAGACACCTATAGTTAGATAGATAATAATAGGTAATATAGACAGATAATAAAATAAAATAGAAAAGTGCAGATGATAAATACAATAGACAAGTGATTATAATAAAGACAGATATATAATAATAATAAAAGATAATATAGACTGATAATAAAAATAATAAATAGTAACTAGCAATATAAGTCTCAGTGTATATATATATATATATATATATATATATATATATATATATATATATATGTTCGTATATATATAAGTAGTGAATATATGTATATTAAGTATAAGTATATATATATGTTATTATATTCTTACCTAATATCTCTAGAGTTTTTAATATTTTTGTATTTTCTTGTTGAATCTTTTCTCCTAGGTTTATTATAAAATCTGTAATGGTATTTAATTATGGATTTTCTCCATGTAAAGTATGTTCTCCGTTGTTAAAATTACATCTAATATGAGAATTATCTTTAAAACGTCTGTATTTCTTTTCAGCTGGGATTGTTAGATCTAAATATTCAAGTTTCTTTAAATTATCTATTTTTACACTACTATTCTATATCCTAACGAGGGTGTATTGTTACTACACTGTTTTGTAGCTATTTGTATTCTAAAATTTCTATAGTCTATACAATATCTAATATTTTCCAATCTACACTTTAACAAACTTATATGATTTATGCAATTTACTGGATTTATAAAGTCTGAACTAATGATTGCTTCTTGTAATTCTATAGTTTCTATTATTTCTATTTGATTTATTAGTCTTTGTTCTATTCTTAAAATACCGTTTCTTTGTCTTATTTCTTTATATAGTTGATTATATTCTCTTTGTATTTGTCTTGCCAAAGAATGCATTTTCATGTATTTTTTACCCTAAAGGAATAATTACTTGGTCACAATGTCTCTTAAAATGGCTTATTCTTTTATTATGATTCAATATGTCAATACTAATTCCCTGTAATTCCCAAACTTATTTCACTTACATATTCTTTGAATAATTCTGATTGTGAAGTGTCTATACATTTTAATAAATCTAAATAAATACTTAAAAATATTTCTAATTCTTCTTTCTCTACCTTTTGTTTTATTTCTTCATTTAAAAACCAATATCTTCGTCGTATATCATTAGCAAAAGGATGTATTTTCATTTATTATTATATCTAGTCTTAAGATGTTTTATTAAATAATATTCTAATTCGGATACTATAGTAATTAGTTTATCTAAGGTTATAAGATCTTCTTTTGTAGTACTAAGTCTTTTATATTCTATGTATAAACTATACAAATTATTTTTAATTTCTTTTAATGTTTTTGTATTTTTTTTGTGGTATATTCATTAAGCCAAATAAAAAGGGTGCATATATCTTAAAATCTTATCTACCCAAAGCTCGTGGTTAATATAAGTTATTTTTTTCTAACTTCTCTTAATCTATTATCTACTTCTTATAGTTCAGTCCAAAATTCTTCTCTAGATTGTGGAGAAAGTTTGGTGGGCCCGGCGGCTAATGTCTTTCTTTAATTCTCCTCCGTCCATTTATTTATCTGATATTGCATACTTCTGTTATTTTGTATTTTTTAGATATAGGCATTGCTTAAGTATCCAAATTGTGTAAAGTTTCTGAGTTAAACTCTATTGCTGAATCATCGTCTGTGTTTGGGTCTTGGGCAAATTGATCCATGGTTGAGTTGTATTCTCGTTCATACTCATCACTATCTCCGTCTGATAATCCAAGTCTTGTTCCTGTTCTGGGTGATCTTGTCTCTTCTCTTGGAATTAAGAAAATTCTGGGTCTTTGCTCTGGTAGGTCTGGATTCATTGCTATCTCCTTAGACAATTGTTCTGCTAACAACTTTTTTATTGATTCTACTACTATTTTTTCTATATTTCTTTTTTCATTTTTCTTTTTTCTTAAGGAAAATACCTTCTTAGTCTGAGAAGAACATCCTTAATCTATTATCTGAGTACCTGTGGTTAGTTTTCTTAGTTCTTCATTTTCCGGTAGCTGTCAAGTTTTCAGGGGACTTAGAGAAAATAATACAAATCCTAGATAAGCTAGAGATAATCGGAGAAAAACCCCTACAACATTGGGACTCCAATCAAATCACCTACAAATTAGATATAATTAATCCAGAATATACTATAAAGATAGCATCCATAGAGGCTACAAATGAAGACCTTAAAGATTTTGAAATACAAATAAAAGAACTATTAGAATTAGGAATAATTAGAAGATCTACATCAAGACATAGGTCAGCAGCTTTCATAGTAAGAAACCATAATGAAACAGTAAGAGAAAAAGCTAGAATGGTAATAAATTATAAAAGACGAAATGATAATACTGTAATGGATGGATATAAGTTACCAGACAAAACGGAATTAATAAACAGAATACAAGGAAGAAAAATATTTAGTAAATTTGATTGTAAATCTGGATATTGGCAGATTAAAATGCATGAAGATAGTATAGAATGGACAGGTTTCACATGTCCAGAAGGACATTTTGAATGGCTGGTCATGCCATTAGGATTAAAGACGGCTCCTCTAATTTTTCAAAGAAAAATGGATTGTATTTTTAGAGACTATAAAAATTTTGTATTGGTTTATGTAGATGATATTCTAGTTTTTAGTAATAATATGAGAGAACTTTTAGGACACTTACAAAAACTTTTTAAATTATTTGTAGATAATGGAATAGTAAAAATAATAATAAGTAGAAAGAAAATGGAATTATGTAAAAATAGTATTAATTTTTTAGTAGTAGTTATTGGAGATGCTAGAATAAAATTACAACCGCATATAGCTAAAAAGGTCTTAGAAATGCCAGATAAATTAGACAAGATAAAGATTTACAAAATTTTTTAGGACTTTTAAATTATGCTAGAGCTTTTATTAAAGACTTAGGTAAAGTAACAGGACCGTTATATTCTAAAGCAGGATCAACAGGCCAAAAAACTTTTAATACTGAAGACATAAAATTAGTCCAACAACTTAAGCGCATGATACAAGACATCCCAGACTTGACATTACCATTAGAAACAGATTATTTAATAGTTGAGACAGACGGAAGCCTTCAAAGATGGGGAGCAATATCAAAGGCAAAACTCAATAAATACAGTGATAAAAAGGATGAAAAAATTTATGCTTATTCAAGTAGAAAATATAAAGAAAAGGGAAAGTTAAATAGCATAGATGTGGAGACACTAGCAGTAATTTATGGTTTGAATAGTTTTAATATTTATATATTAAATAAGCCCGAAATACTTGTAAGAACAGATTGCGAGGCTATAGTAAAGTTTTATCAAAAAATAAAAGATAAGAATAGCAGTAAAAAGAGATGGTTAAATTTCCTAGATGCTACTTCAATCTATAATATTATTTTAGAACACATTAAAAGAAAGGATAATAACTTAGCAGATCATTTAAGTAGAATAATGAAAGAAGACAACTAACGATTTTTGTTTTAGTATGAATATAGGAAAAGGAAAAGGCAAGGCAGAAGCCTTATCATCCCAAGACTATCTAAAGACACTAATGAGAAACACTCATTTCAGACCATTTACGATTCTAGAATAGCCAAAATTAGATAGAATAATTTTTGGACCCTACAACTTGGTATGTTACGAACCATCCAACTTAACTTTCAGACGAAGGCCAGAAGTACAAGTGGATAAGCCGCAGATATGTCTACTAGACAATTAATGGATAGCATATAATAGAAGAGACATTAATTATTTTATTACAGTTCTAAATGCATTAAGTTACTATTTTACTGAGAAAAATACTACTAACAAGTTTAAATTCTATGTTGTTCTCAGAGGACAGCAGCAAAGTGTGTTCTAGACTTGGATTGAGGTAATAGAGGCCATAAAAGATTATAAAATACCTCTTTATCAAGGTTTTTATGACCTCTCATAGACTCTAGACTATGCCCGGAGAAATCTGGGATCAAATTATTTTATTACTCCAGCTTTAAGACCAAAAACATAAAGAATTCCTCAATATGATATTAATAAAGACACAGACAAAATTGTATTTTATGATCATTGTTCCTCTATGAACAAAGCTTTTAAAAAATTGAATCAAGCCAATGAAGTTTTAAGACAAGATAATGAAAACCTTGTAAAAGAAAACGGACAGATATTAGAACATATAAGTATTTTACAGGACCGTATTAAAATCCTTCATTTTAAACTTTCACAACAGACTCAGCCAATTTATGAGACCCAGCCAAAGAGTTCTCCAACTTCTTTAAAAATGGCAAAACCCACTGTATTGGGTAATGATACAGCTAGTCCAGCTCAAACGGTAGTTGGTAAAGACTTCTCAAATCCATTAATGGGTGTGCATTCCCAAATGAATGCAGTAAGACCCACTCTATCGGGTAATGATACAGCTAGTCTAGCTCAAACGGTAGCTGGTAAAGACTCATAAAATCTGTTAATGGATAACACTTTGTCAAAAAGTGTAGGGAGAATACTCCAGCTAGTTTTAAAATCACAGGTACTCAGACAATAGATGAAGGAAGTTCTTCTCAAAATAAGAAGGGATTTTCATTAAGAAAAAAGAAAAATAAAAAAATAAATATAGAAAAAATAGTAGTAGACTCAATAAAAAAGTTTTTAGCCGAACAATTACCTAAGGAGATAGCAATGAATCCAGACCTGCCAGAGAAAAGACCCAAAATTTCCTTAATTCCAAGAGAAGAGACAAGATCACCCAGAATAGGAATAAGACTTGGATTATCAAATGGAGACAGTGATGAGTATGAACGAGAATACAACTCAACCACGGATCAATTTGCCCAAGACCCAAACGCAGACGATGATTCAGCAATGGAGTTTGACTCAGAATCTTTACACAATTTGGATACGTAAGCAGTGACGATATCTACAAAATACAAAATAACAGGCGTATCCAATATTAGATAAATAATTGGACGGAGGAGAATTAAAGAAAGACATTAGCCTCCGGGCCTTCCCAACTTGCCAAAAATCTTATATAGCATATTCTGTAAGGATTTGAAGTCCACAAAGTGTAAGGATTTGGAGTCCAAGGATTCCTATAAATACCCCCTTTATGGAAGACATAAACATGCACCAAAGAGAGAGAAAAAAGCAAGAAAAAATCAAGGGTGAGAAAGTCCTCTAGTTTTCTTAAGTTCTTTAAATTTCTTAGTTTCAAAAGTTTGTAAGTTACTTCAAATCCTAGATAAGCTAGAGATAATCGGAGAAAACCCCCTGCAACATTGGGACTCCAATCAAATCACCTGTAAATTAGATATAATTAATCTAGAATATACTATAAAGATAGCATCCATAGAGGCTACAAATGAAGACCTTAAAGATTTTGAAATACAAATAAAAGAACTCCAGTTTTTATCTGAAATACAAATGATGGCCCGTCGGTTAATGTCTTTCTTTAATTTCCCTCCGTCCATTTATTTATCTGATATTCCATACGTCTGTTATTTTGTCTTTTGCAGATATCATCATTGCTTACGTATCCAAATTGTGTAAAACTTCTGAGTCAAACTCCATTGCTGAATCATCATCTGCATTTGGGTCTTGGTCAAATTGATCCATGGTTGAGTTTGGCGGTTTTCCGCCAGTTTTTTTTATCTTGTTAAAATTTATAAATTACTTATAAAAATACCCTCAGTATATGGTTATTCTCTCAGTGTTTTAGCAATAACTATAGATTAATCTATAAATTCCTAAGGACTTGATAAGTCCGAAGAAGATGAAAAAAGGACTGTTGTTATTCTCCCAGGGTGTGATTAAAGAAAATATTGCTAAAATACCTAATAGACTACCAATATACAAATGAAAAAGTGACTGATGAAGAAATTGAGGAATGTGAGGATACTAATTTTAGGATTAAAGAAATATTAGAAAAAGGTTTTGAAGTAAATAAATCTATAATAAAAGCAGAAGCCCTACATAAAATAAATAGAAATAGCGTATTTAAATGCAAAGGTTAAGTAATCATTTAAAAACTCTTTAATTCTTGACCAATGATTAAGACTTAATTGTTCTAAATTTATTAAGGAGTAATACAAAACCCAAACAGCTCATGGTCAATAGGACAAAGAATACAACATATAATGGATATATTAGGAAGAGAGATAGAAGAAAAATAGTCCAAGAGAGAAGGAGTAATACTCAGCCATTAACGGATTTAATGAATCTTTACCAGCTGCCGTTTGAACTGGACTAGCTGTATTATTACCCGATACAGTGGGTATTGCTGCATTCATTGGGAAATGCACACCCATTAACGGATTTGAGAAATCTTTACCAGCTACCATTTAAGTTGGACTAGCTGTATCATTACCCGATACAGTAGGTTTTTCAATTTTTTAAAAAGATGGAGAACTCTTTGGCTAGATTTCATAAATTGGTTGAGTCTGTTGTGAAAGTTCAAAATGAAGGATTTTTATACGGTCTTGTTAAATACTTATATGTTCTAACATATGTCCTTTTTCTTTTACAAGGTTTTCATTATCTTGTCTTAAAACTTCATTGGCATGATTCAATCTTTTAAAAGCTTCATTCATAGAGGAACAATGATCACAAAATATAATTTTGTCTGTGTCTTTGTTAATATTATATTGAGGAATTTTTTGTGTTTCTGGTCTTAAAGCTGGAGTAATAAAATAATTTGGTTCGAGATTTCTCCGGGCATAGTCTAGAGTCTCTGAGAGGTCATAAAAACCTTTATAAAGAGGTGTTTTATAATCTTTTATGGCGTCCATTACCTTTATCCAAGTCTGGAACACGCCTTGCTACTGTCCTCTGAGAACAACATAGAATTTAAACCTGCTAGTAATATTTTTCTCAGTAAAATAGTAACTTAATGCACTTAGAACTGAAATAAAATAAGTAATGTCTCTTCTATTATATGTTATCCATAAATTTTCTAGCAGACATATCTGCGGCTTATCCACTTGTACTTCCAGCTTTAATCGAAAGTTAAGTTGGATGGTTCTTAACATACCAAGTTGTGGGGTCTAAAATTTATTCTATCTAATTTTGGTTGTTCTAGCATCATAAATGGTCTGAAATGAGTGTTGCTCATTAGTGTCTTAAGATAGTCTTGGGATGATGAGGCTTAATTGCCTATGTTGCAATAAGACGTTATATAATTTTTTAAGTTGTTCCTTTAAATTTCTCTGAGACCAATAATATTTTGAATCTAATAGTATTAAACGTTTGTAGGGTCTAGGCTTTCTTTTCTGAGTTCTTGAAAACATATATAATAAGGTCTCCTAGAATCTTACGGCTTTGATATCAATTAAATAGGCAAGTGGATGTAATATAGTTAGATACCTACAGTTAGATAGATAATAATAGGTAATATAGATAGATAATAAAATGAAATAAAATATACAAGTACAGATGATAAATAAAATAGACACGTGATTATAATAAAGACAGATATATAATAATAATAGATAATATAGACAGATAATAAAAATAATAAATAGTAACTAGCAATATAAGTCTAAGTGTATAAATATATATATATATATATATATATATATATATGTTAGTATATATATAAGTAGTGAATATATGTATATTAAGTATTAGTATAAATATATGTTAGTAAGTATATTATATATGTATTCTATATATAATATTAACAAGGATGTATATATTATAGTCTTATATATAGACAAGTTATACTACTACTAGTAATAATAATAAGCAAGAATATATATTACTTATATATTAATATATATATATTCTTCAGTATATGTATTATAATATATTGTAGATTATATAGTTAGTATAATACTATAGACAGATAAATATAGCAAATAAATTACTATAACAAGTTATTAAAGCAGGTAAGTAGTTTTTAAGTTATTGAAGTAGGTAAGTAATATTAAGATATTAAAGCAGAATTATTGCGGTTGTGTTTTAATATGGTGTAAAATCCTACTCAGTACTCCCTCCTTCGTTGTCCTTAGTCCAGTGTAAGTGTCCAAGTCATAAAGATCCAAGTGTATTTTCTCCGAATAAATATTATTTTTGCATTTTATGGTATTTTGATTTTTTGATTTTTTTTTTTTAAAAAAAATTATACCCTGTTCATCTCTTTCTCTCCAGTTTTAGGTGTTTTAGCAATATCTTCTTTAATCACACCCCGGAAGAATAACAACAGTCTTTTTTTCATCTTCTTCGGACTTTTCAAGTCCCTAGGAATTTATAGATTAATCCATCGTTATTGCTAAAATACTTAGAGAATAACCATATACTGAGGGTATTTTTATAAGTAATTTACAAATTTTAACAAGATCAGAAAACTGGCGGAAAACCATCGGCGATCCGGATCTTAATAATAATAAAACACATGTGAAGGAAAATATAAACTTGATTAATTCAAACATAATTTACAAACTTGGGAGAAAAATACAAAGATCTATATAACTACTAGTTATATGTCTTAAGGAAGAAGTGAGGTTTCTCTTTCGGGAGTCCCCTGAAAGCTTGACAGCTATCGAAAAATGAAGAACTAAGAGAACTTTTCACACTTCTCACACACTATTTTTTATGAAGTAACTTACCAACTTTTGAAACTAAGAAATTTAAAGAACTTAAGAAAACTAGAGAACTTTCTCACCCTTGATTTTTTCTTGCTTTTTCTCTCTTTGGTACATGTTTAAGTCTTCCATAAATGGGGTATTTATAAGTATCCTTGGACTCCAAATCCTTATACTTTGTGGACTTCAAATCCTTACACAATATGCTAGATAGTATTTTTGGCAAGTTGGGTGGGCCCGACGGCTAATGTCTTTCTTTAATTCTCCCCCATCCATTTATTTATCTGATATTGCATACGTCTGTTATTTTATCTTTTGTAGATATCTTCATTTCTTACGTTTCCAAATTTTGTAAAGCTTCTAAGTCAAACTCCATTGTTGAATCATCGTCTGTGTTTGGGTCTTGGGCAAATTCCTATGTCTTGATGTAGATCTTCTAATTATTCCTAATTCTAATAGTTCTTTTATTTATATTTCAAAGTCTTTAAGGTCTTCATTTGTAGCCTCTATGGATGTTGTCTTTATAGTATATTCTGGATTAATTATTTCTAATTTGTAGGTGATTTGATTGGAGTACCAATGTTACAGGGGGGTTTCTCCGATTATATCTAGCTTATCCAGGATTTATGTTATTTTCTCTAAGTCTTTTTGATCTTTTATTACTCCTATCTGTTGTATATCTTTCTTAAAATTGTATAATTCTGTATCCATTTCTGTTAAAGTATAGTCTTTTTCTATTTCTTCTACCACTAATAAATCTTGTTACTCTTCATACATTGTTGCCTTTTTACTATCATTACATGTACAATTTTCTCCTTTATCACATTCTAGTGGTATTTTGAGTTTTATTTGATCATCTGAGTTTTCATCTGGCTTATCCTTAAGAAAATGATATTTAGTTAAAGTAGGTTGTGTCTGTACTGGTGAGTGGGTGATATTACTAGTGAATATTACCCAATTTTTTGTAACTAAACATCCTCCATTATTTTGTACCATAAAGTCTAATCCTAACACAAAGTCTGCTTTTATGTTTAAATCTCTAACTAGTATTTCACTAAGTGTATATGATGGTTGGTAGAACTTTTCACAAGTATTAATAAAACTTATTTTTGCTTTTGGTATATAGTCTGTATAGGTATTATATGTTCCGTCCATTTGCATGGATTCTTGAGGTTTTGGCAATTTTTAATTAATTTTTCTGGTAAAATTCTGCTATTTAAAATTCTCCTTGTACATCCTGAATCAACTATAGCTAAAGTCTCGAATTCATAGTTTTGAATTTTTATTCTTGCTAAAACTTTGACTGTACTAATTTTCTTTTCTTCATTACATATCATTCCTTCAAATGGTATCATCGTTGATTTTTCTGTCTAACTCTATTATTTTTAGCAAGTGTATTTAATAATTCTACTTCTTATAAGTCTTCCTCTGTAATTACCTCTTTATGTTTTTCGAGGTTATAAACTCTCATTTCTAATATTTTTAGTCTTTCCTCTAATTCTAATATTTTATTGTCTGGTGTTTTAACTATTGGTTCAGGTTGTTTCTTGTTAAAATTACTTAAATTGTTTGTTGATTTTTGAATTTTTAAGATCTCTAATATTTTTCTATACATTTTATGCATCCTTCCTTGTAACATTTCCTTCATTTTTCCCTTTTGTTCTTACTTGGAAACCATTTACAAAAACAACACTGATTATTGTCTAATCCTTTTCCTTCCTCAAATTCATGTCCACATTCTTCTATCAAATTTACTAAATCATAATAGTCTGGGTTTGTCTTTTCTAATCCTATTTCATTTATAAATTCCTCTTCTCCAGAATCTGAAGAATCAGATTTAATTATTTCTTTTTCAAAGACTTCCATGCTTCTAATAGAGTATATACTTTTATTATCTGACATATATTCGTCTACATTTATTAAATTTTCATTTACATCTTCTATTAATTGTGCATTCCTAGATTTATTATTGATTCTTCTTGGACAAGTATTTGCTAAGTACTTTATGCTACCGCAAGTAAAACATTCATAATGAAAGTTTGTACTCTATTAGAAGCATAGAAGTCTTTGAAGAAGAAATAATTAAACCTGATTCTTCAGATTCTGGAGAAGAGGAATTTATAAATGAAATAGGATTAGAAAAGACAAACCCAGACTATTATGATTTAGTAAATTTGATAGAAGAATGTGAACATGAATTTGAGTTCGAAAAAGGATTAGACAGTAATCAGTGTTGTTTTTGTAAATGGTTTCCAAGTAAGGACAAAGGGGGAAAATGTAGGAAATGTTACAAAGAAGGATGCATAAAATGTATAGAAAAAACCGCAGAGATCTTAAAAATTCAAAAATCAACAAACAATTTAAGTATTTTTCACAAGAAACAACCTGAACCAGTAGTTAAAACACCAGAAAATAAAATATTAGAATTAGAGGAAGGACTAAAAATATTAGAAATGAGAGTTTATAACCTCGAAAAACATAAAGAGGTAATTACAGAGGAAGACTTATTAGAAGTAGAATTATTAAATACATTTGCTAAAAATAATAGAGTTAGAGAGAAAAAATCAACGATGATAACATTTGAAGGAATGGTATGTAATGAAGAAAAGAAAATTAGTACCATCAAAGTTTTAGCAAGAATAAAAATCCAAGACTTTGTATTCAAGACTTTAGCTATAGTTGATTCAGGATGTTCAAGGAGCATTTTAAATAGCAGAATTTTATCAGAAAAATTAATTAAAAAATTGCCAAAACCTCAAGAGTGTTGCCAATCAATGGTGAGAATGACATTAAAATCTATCATGTCTAACTCTCTTCCTACAATCAATAGAGCCATAGCAAGAGTGTAGCCAATCCATGGTGAGAATAACATTAAAATCTACCATGTCTTACTATACAAGATCAATTGAGGTGACTCTCTGAGAAATAGAAACTATGTAATTTTTGTATACTCGTCTAGCTATGAATGAGTCACCAGTCGGAGTACAGACTGAGAAAGGTTCTAAAAGAACTTTAGAACTAACACCAAACTCTACTTCTATATAGGGAGTTATAAAATAAAGTGTGTCTCCAGGATCTAATAATACATAAACATGAATATAGAACACCTGTAATGTACTCGTGACTACATTAGGATAACGCTCCTAATCTTATCGAGACTGAAGGGCATAGAACTAGTTCTTACTTTGTCTGCAAGATGCACTATATGAGGCACCCTACTAATTTGGGCTACCTGCTAGGGAAGCTAAAGAGTTGGACTAACTTTGCTGACGGGCATTCCTACCTTTCTATGAAGCCACTAGGCATTCCCTCAATTTTTGTCCTAGCTTTCCACGCCCAAAAAAAACATCACTACCATCCATACACTCACTCTTGTGCTTCGCCCCACATTTCTAGCATACTGGATTGGTACGAAAACTACTCACACTACTCTAGAACTTAGAGTCAACTGCTCTATCTCGATTATCTTGCATGAACTTGGGCACTAGCAAAATATAGGGTTGGATCTAGATATATTTGGTAGAATTAAGAACAATTTCTGCTATCTACCTCTATTTAGATAAACTCAAGTTACTTATCCTTGCCTTCTTACTCTCTCTTTCCTTCTCCTTGATTTTCTCTTCTTCAATCTATTAAACATGAACCATCAGCCTAGAGATATCCATATCTTTTGCTAACATAGAATCCCTACACTCCTTTACCACATCCTTAGAAACACAAGACACAAACTTTCTCGTAGGAGCCCTGGAATTAGCAACCAAAGATGGAGCATGCCTTACCAATTGAGTAAACTTAAGGGAATAATCGTGCTCATGCTAATATGATTTATATTAATGAATTCCTTCACCTTGGCCTCCCTTATCTCAAGCAGGAAGAACCTGTCAAGAAATTCAACCACAAACTCATCTTATTCTACTTATTTTGCATCTGCACCTCTATCCTCATTCCACTGCTTATACCAGGTGTGAGCAACTTCTTATAGATGATAGGTAGCCAGGTCGACAATTTCAATTGGGGTAACACTGATGATCTCTATAAATTTCTAAATAAAATCCATGAACTCCTATGGATCCTCCTCAAACTTAGACCCAAAGAATACAAAAAGATTTATCTGAGTGAAGTCTTGGACTCTAGTTGCTGCCATATTCACTTTTGGGTTGGCTGGTGCCACAACTAGCTAGTTATTTTGGGTGGTTATAGATTGGGCTAATGTAGTAAAAGTATCCCTGAATTTTACATGAGAGACTTGTTCATTCAAAGGGTTTCTTAAAGCTGGTTGTGGTACTTGCAAATTCTCAATATCGTTATCATTTCCACACCTTCCATTCGTTCTCTTTGGAGGCATATTCTGCAAACATGTAGAGAATGAGTTTGAAGAAGGTTTGAATGAAAATCATACTCTACCATATATATGAATGTGAAAAAAGTGAAACTTTTCCAAAAATATTTAATAGCCTCTCACTCATAAGTGTGACGCGCTTCATACCTATGAATAAGACTATATTCTAACTTTTAGACATCCTAGGACACTTTAAACCTGGTGCTCTGAAACCAAGTTTGTTATGATCCAAGACTACCCCCTATTCATAACACTGTGCTTAGAGTCACAAGTTAGCCCAAGATAACCTATGGCATGGTAAAACACTAAGAATATCAAAATAACTAATATAAACACTTATGTGGAAGCTGAAATAAATAATGAAATAATTATTCAAAAGAAAATAAATCAAAAAAATCTGAGTCTAAGACCACAAACTAAACATCTAACCATAAGTTTGAAAGCCTATACTAAGATGAGTTGTTGGATAAGCCCCTATCTATGTCTAACTGTCTGAAAACTGAAGAATAATAAAGACAAAATAAAATGCTAATATTAGCCCTCAAATGATGAGGAATCACCAAAATATTATTGTTGATCTCATAGGAGGTCGTACTATGCGCGATTTGAATACTGAACTTCAGAACCTATATAATGAGACAATATTGTGTAAAATAAAGTATGTGATCATCACTTTGAATATAATGAGTATGTGAGATAGAAAATAACTGATATAAGCTAAACATAATGCATGTAACATGATGACTAATAGAATACCAAGTAATGAAAATGTGTTGTATAAACTGAATAACTTAATACAAGGTTATCCAAGAATCTAAATCTAAATTGAAGACTGCAGAATATGGGAGCTACTAATAACCTACATGCCGCAATCTAAGCTTACTAGGGTCCAACTTGTAACCCCAACTAGAAAGGTTTTTAGTACCTTTCCAAGGGTAAGAAGACTGACTGGCGTGATTTTATTAAACTAATGTCCAAAAAGACTAAGGTGTCATGCTTGGTGTGATGGGTGACCCCTTAGGACCTACGATGGCGCCGTAGTTTTGGGACTGTCATGACCCAAATTATCAAGTCATGATGGCACCTTCCATAACCCACCAGTAGGTAAGACAACCTATAATCTAAAATATCTAGTAACGGAAAATCGAAGAAATAAAAAGAAAATGCAAAAAAATATGGTACAAAGGCTAATATTTATAAATTAGTCCCTAAACCTGGTGAAGATACGATAAGAGTAAAAGATCAAATACTAAATAAATATACATGTACAAACCATCTCTGAATGTGACATAAAGATCAGTCAAATCAATAAATGTGAGAGTAGTGATGCTCCGAACGTTAGGAGCTCACCGTAAATCATCAATCCATAGCTGTTTTGCATGATGCACACACCAACGGCGAGAACTCATACTATAATATGCATGCTACAGAAGTATAGTATGAGTACCAAATATGTGGTACTCAATAATCAACTGGCGACTTAGCTCTAAAGATAATGCAAATATAGACAACATGCACGCAAGAATATAATTTACAAGAAACTATCTAGAAAGCTAACAAAATAAATCTAGAGAGAAAGTAAGAATAAAATATCATACTATAATGATATTCGAGAACTAAAGTATTATACCTTATATCACTGACCAAAAGATAAGTAAGGAGTAGAAAAGGAAATAAAGTAGTATACAAGGCCAAGAAAGACATATACAACGTGAATAACAAAAAAAATAGGTATAGATAGTAATAGCATAGCCAGATATATATATATATACACACACACATATATACATAAGCATATAGGTATATGAGGCTAACCCAAAGGTAACAACCTAAGGTAGCCAACCTAACCCCTCCAAGAAATCCTAACCAAGTAGGAAAGCTAATGCTAGCCTGATTTGGGCCTATAGTAAAATGTCTAACCATGAATACACTATCCATAATGTAATTTACCATAAAAAGAATAAAAAGGCTAGAATCATATCTCAAACCTCAGTATCAATCAATAATCAGCGTACCACAAATTAACCATAATAAAAATGATAAAGTAACCGGATAGTTTGGAAAAATAATATGTAATAAAGGATCCATAAACCCAAAAGGTTTAATCAACACTCTGCAAATAGTAATCATAGCCTATACTTATGCAATCCCTTATAAGACTGGTAGATATAAGAACCAAACAACATTTGGTGGTAGGCAATGAATATGAATGAATAAATACAAAGTAAATCCATAGTACCATAAACGATCCAAGTGTCATAAAATAACAAGTGTATACACCTTCTCTAGCTCAACAGATCACAAAGGCAGGACCTATAACGACCTCTCTTCTCCGGTATGATGGCTCATGGATGAAGGGGCCCCAAGGGTTTACAAATATTCGTATACACTTACTTGGTCTCGATCTAGGATTTCCAATCACAATCATCACCAATCTACTTTTTCCTATACCTAAGAGATGTACATATAATAAATGGACGGACTCAAAACGTGGATAAAAGTGTAAGTCTGTAAATCCATTGCCCTAGAATACTCAGGATCTAAATCGGTATCAAAGAGTAGAAAGGGTTAGAATCTCTCTCATCCAAAGTAAATAGAAGTGTTAAAAGAGTTGATAAACCATGGATCAAAAACAATATCGATCTAATTTTCAAAATATCCATTTAGTTCCTAAAGCTCATAAATCGTCCATTAAGGTAGTATGATTCGGGATATGAAAGAATGTGTTTTAAAAGTTGAAAGTGGGAATAAATCCCTTTTTAGAAAACAATAGTAAAATCCTAATTTTTGTAGGATCTATACCACTAAGTGAGCATGAATGTACAAAATCTATGCATGCCATCACCAACATCAAAATAATACAATATAAGTGGCCAAGATCCTACACGATAAGGGCACGTCCTTTATAAGGATAAATTACGCACTTGGAGTACAACTAGTATCGTAACCACAGCCTAGAGCCCAATAGTATATAACTAGCATAATGGTAATACTATAATTTGGGGGAAACTATGATCCAGTTCACTAAGCCACATAGCACGTCTTATACTAATGTGTTCTTTAGCATTAACAATGATCAACGTGTTTTTAATCTCAAGTAATAGGATTCCATTGCTATAATAAGTATTTCACCTTAAGGGTCGGTACACCCTTATATCTCTATACCCCTAAATTTGGCTAAGTCATGGTATACTGCCCATAATAATATCATATCATCCATACTAATATGTAATATATATAGTATACACTATCTCATAAGGAAGAGTAGACCAAAGCCTACCTCTGTCGAACCAAAATCCTTGAATCATCCATAAATCACCTTCTTTGCTCTATGATCCTGAAATGCCACCACACAATAAAAATAGACGATCTATATTGCTAATAAAAGTTTGGGTTAAAATTCAGCTAGAGAAGGGGCCTGCGGGTCCATAGATAAAATCCAAAATCAAAAATCCATCACGACGTACCTCAAAGGACAAGGAATATGTACTCAAAAGGTTGAGCACAAATGACGAACGAATCAGGACCAAATCAAACCCTAAGGTCTAAAGGTTTACAAACCTAATTTCTAAGAATTCAAAATAAAATAAGATGAAACATAATGGGAAATTAATGGAAAATGATCAAGGAGTGTTAGACTAACTTACCTTAGCTTCAATCGATGATTCCCCACCATTTCCCTCTATTAAAGCTACAAAAAATGGTGGAAAATATTAGAGAAAATGTTGAGAAAATTAGATAAAGAAAGGGTATTTTACGTTCCCCAGATACCTCTAAAAGTCTACTTATTTGCTGAAGGGGTTACCACTTAAGAAGCATAAGTCTGTTAAAGTAGTTAGGGCATGGGATGTGGTACTGCTAAAGTGGTCTCCTGGACACTAAAGCGATGTTCGCTTAAGCGGTTCTTGACCGCTAAAGTGGACCTCAGCCAAATTGCCAAGGACGCTAAAGCAACTCAATGTGATTAAAGTGATTGCCGCTAAAGCAACTCCTTGACCTCCTAAGTGGTAATACCATATACAAGGCACCAGATCTTGGCTGAGTCCAAAATCAAATCCGATCGAGTTCTCGAGATTCATTTAGAACCAATGCATGCAAACAAACTATGCTACCATACCAAATTTGATATTTTTGACTCTACGGTACCATTAAAATTTAATGCGAGATTGTTTTGACTTAATATGGGGGCCACACATATTTTTCCATCTTTTATATAATCTACCCAAAATAAGTCTAAAAGCACTGAGACCTAAACCAAGGGTCCTCCTAGACTAAAATTAGTATTCCTTAGCTGATGGTGCTAACAACAAAAGCTTCAAAAAAAGAAATAAGACTAAAACCTAAAGAAACAATCTGATAATCAAGACGATATTTCCAATGTATTAAATGACTTGTAGCCTCTATGGGAAGGCTCAAAATGCTATAAATGCACGCAAATTGAGAAAATAACCTGAAGGGTCACTACAATATCCACTAGTCAAAGGACTTTTATTCGTAAAAGTCAATGAATGATTAAGAAGCCTCCAAGTTATTTTCTATATTTCTACTTATTTTCACCATTTAAAGATTTCTTAGATTTTCCCCAAGTCATTTGTAACATGCTAGAGTTGGTAGTTCAGCTATCAAGAAGTTCATTTTGTTTTAGAGTTAATTCCCAGTTTTGAAGTCTTTGCTGTTTCAATTTGGATACTGGAAAAAACATAAGATAAGAAACCTCGTATGCTGATTCTTATAGTCACAACAACTCTAGAACATCAATTTTATGCTAGGTGGACCCTTGGTTTAGGTCCTTAGGTTTTTGAACTCGTTTCGGGCTATTAGCCAAAAGTTATGAAAATGGCAAATGGGTGTGGGACCCACTTTTCATCAAAATGACCTCAAATGGAAATTTCAATTGCATTATTGAGTCTAAAATGTCTAATTTGATATTATGGCATAGTTTGTTTGTGTATATGGAATTTTGAATGAATCTTAGGGGTTGGCAGAAACCCAAATAAACTTTGATGCTTCAGTAAGTGCACTCAATTGGTGCATTACTTAGGCGGCCATTTGGCGTTCTTAAGTGGAGGTCTACTAAAGTGACCAGTCGACCGCTTACGTGGCACCCATACCACTTACGTGGCGGCCACTTTAACGGCTAAGGGACCGTTTAAGTGGTACTTGTGAAGATATTAAAATTTTGCTAAAGCAATACTAGGTTGCTTAAGTGGTGACTGCATAAGCGGCCCACTGACCGCTTAAGCGGCATCCGTGTTCCTTGGAAGGGTATAAATATCCATGTAGCCTAATTTTCACCATTTTTCACCCATTTCCTAGAATATTGAACCCTAAAAAGTGGAAATTCTTGGGAGAATAAATTGTGGATGATTTTGGAGATTTGGTATATTTAAAGTAACACGTTTCTTTTTCAAATTTATGGTAAGCTTCCATTAATTTCATGATAGAAATCTTCATCTTTTCCTAAAATCCCTAGAATCTTGGTGGCTTGATTGTATCACCATTAGAGCTCATGATTCAAACATTTTTAGGGTGAATATTCCTTGAGCATAGAGGGACGTTGTATTGGTTTCAAAAGTGTGATTTCATAACTGAGCCCCATATGCAATTTTAACATAATTTTAGACCCGAATTACAAAAATGCAATATAGGAATCATTATTCTCATTTTGATGAGTAAATTGTGATTTTGATAGTATGGCACCTTGTGGAAGCTTTTTGAAAAGGGAAATTAGTGGTTTAGCAGATTCTTCATCTTTTCTTTGACGTCCAGGTAGGTTAGGTTTACCCTCTTCATAGATTGAGCTATTTCATAGTATGAATATGATATTATACTAGATATGGGGTGGGATTTAGGTGTTGGAGGTATGATTAAAAATATTTGGGTTAGTTAGACTATTTAGGTTATATTAAAATCATAATTTAAGCATAATTGACTTAGTTGCTCAAGTTTTAAGGAGAACTGCTACCTTATGGCTAATTATGGATTATTTCACATCTAGAAGTAAGTTTAGATACCTCAGCCTATCCTAGGGTAGAATTTTCCTAACAATGGCATTCAAGGATTAGAAGTGGGGCCCTCCGACCCACCTTAGGCCAAGACTTGTGCTAGCTTTTATACGTATAATTATGCATAAAATACCCTTATTAATGCTTATTTTTGGACTTTGAAGAGTTTAGATGCTTATTGATTATGCTTGTTCAATAGTTGAGAGTTGGTGCTAATTTTGAATAAATTTTAGTGGATAATTATTGTGATTTAGTGATATGGCTTATGATTATGGTTTATTTACACATTCTATTGATATGGTCTAATGATATATAAGTTCCAATTTAAGTTTATTAATTGATGATGATAATTATATATATAAGTCCGGATTCAAGTCCGGCATTTGATGATGATGTTGATATGAGTTTTGATTCAAGTCCATCAAATAATGGTAATGATGATGATATTATTAAGATTTAGTTCAAGTCTGGCATTTTGGAAGTTATTTATGACATGATATGGATCGTACAAATTCTTTGTTATGGCATAATAATTGGTAATTTATGGTTATTAGGTTATTTGCTATTGTACTCTCCAGGCTTATGGGGACCTACATTGGGTTATATATTTCTTTTCACTTATTGGCTTATGGGGGCCAATTTTGTAGTTATAATAGTGTGAACTTTATATAACTTTTACATATTTATCTATTTACTTATGCACAGTGGTGTTGGAACTTATTTCCAGGTTTGCCCTTTTGCCTTGACTTAGTTACTTCATCTTGTATCTTATTGTATTTATACCATGATTTAGCTTAGTCGGCTAATGATGCCTATAGAGTACCTATGGTTTGGTACTCATACTACACTTTTGTACATATTTGGTACAGATTTGAGTACTAGTTGTCGTGTTGATGTGATGCTCGTACTTGGTTAATTTTGGAGATTGTGTGAGCTCTTGGAGTCGGAGTTACCCCTTTTTCCTTCCACTTATTTATGTTTAGTCTTTTATTTTTTAAACAGATTATATTTGACTATTTGGTACTTATAGTAACTCTTACACCGACAATACTAAGTCTTGAGATGGTTGTTGACTCTTTATCTATCTATTAGACTGTTATGAATACCTTATTGCTATTTTAACTCTTCATATGTTGATTTCCAACTTTTAGGCCATTTCCCACTAAGTTAGCCTATTGTGTATAGCTCTAGTTTATGGTTTGGCTTACCTACTGGTGGGATAAAGTAGGTGTCATCAAGACTTATAAATCAGGTCATGACAAATTGGTATCAGATCCTAGGTTTCATTTGTATTGTTTATACAAGAACAAGTGCCTAGTAGAGTCCCACAGAAAGGAATGATGATATTCGTTTCTTATCTTTTGGAGTCTACAGGACATTTTTAGGAGTTCCTCACTTCTTTTGCTTTTTTGTGCTAAGTGTGTGAGTTGGTTTCTATAGCATTCCTTTGGTTTTACTCTTTCATGGATGTCTACAACACGTGTTACCGCTACATGAGACAAGGGTATTGAGATCGAGCCTAGGAATTCTATCATTATTCATGGACAACCTATAGGTCATGGATAGACTAGGGATGTGTACCCAGCTAAGGTCTAGGATAGGGGCCTTCAGTAGACCCTATTCCTACTCTCAAACTAGAAATTCTTTTATCCCAGCTAGCGGTGGGCCCCGAACCAACCCAGGCTCAACTGGGGTATATTTCTTCTTTAGTGCTCAAGGATACTTTAGTTTAGATTTTGGGATTGGTTAGTGGTGCACCGTCTTATAGTGCATAGTCTATGGATTATACTGATACTAAGGCAGGGGCACTACATGTAGTTGCGGCTCCAAAAGTTGAAGTCCTTCTTGTGCTGGTGGTTGCCCAATCAGTAGTTTTCTAGCCGGTAAATGCTCAGTCGGTAGTTGCCCAACCTTCTATGGTTATTGAGGAGTAGAAGATGTTGGGTAGGTTCTTGAGATTAGCTTCGCCTAGATTTTCTGGTGCACCAAACAAAGATAAATATGAGTTCTTTATTTCTAGTGAGGATAGGCTCCATAATTTAGGCCTATTGGATATTCATGATGTTGATTACACTACCTTTCAGTTGGACTTAGCATTTTGACATTGGTGGAGAGGTCATCTTTATTCTAAGCCAGCTGGATCTCCCCCATTGACACAGACTCATTTCCTTAAGATCTTCTTGTAGAATTACATGCCTCGTAGTCTTAGGGATTGTTTGAGGGATCAATTCTTGAGGTTGGAGTGGGGCTCCATGACTATTGTGGAGTATGAGGCTCGATTTCATGAGTTGGCTAGAAATGCTACTTCTATTCTGATTATCGAGTATGAGAGGGTTTGTTGCTTCATTCGTGGATTGATACTTTCTCTTTGTATGTCTATACAGAGTTTGGTTATTGTTGGTAGGTCTTTTGCTGAGGTTTTTATTCATGCTCTGATTATGGATGAGATTATTGCAAGGACCAAGGGAAAGCAATAAGAGGTCATAATATCAAGGTAGTTTCAGTAGGAGCCGTAGTGGCTCATAGTTCAAAGGTAGTGGTTCTCAAGGTAGGTACCCTCTTTGCTAGCCAGATCAGCATCAGGGTCAGACTAGTAAGCTAGTTCAGGGTGCACTTTATATAACTAATGGAGGCTAGTCTCATTTCAATGATTGTCCTGGCTAGGGTAATGATTAGTCTTTGAGGGGTTTGTCTTTGAGTTATTCTAGTCGTGGTAGTTATTTTAGGTCATCCTAATCTTATAGTTTTATTACAACTCCTGGGGCATGTTATGGTTGTGAATCTTGTGGTTATTTCTCGAGAGAGTGTCCAGTTGTGGAGCAATGGTACCTTCAGTTCAGAGTGTTCCACCGATTCGGGATGGTCTAACCCTTCTAGAGATGGTATGCATAATCATAGGGGTAGTCCCCAGGATGCTCATGGAATTTCTTAGGTAGGCAGAACAGGAGATCGATCAGGATCCTAGCCGAGTGGCAATCGTGGTCAGTTATATGTGATACCTGCTAGACCCGAGGGTGAGTTTTCAAATGTTATTATCACATGTACTATCTTGGTGTGCTTTCAGTCAGCTTTTGCTTTATTTGATCTAAGATCCTCTTATTCTTATGTGTCTTGTTATTATGCCCCACGGTTAGAATTATCTTGGGAATCATTATCTATGTCATTATGTGTATCTGCTCCTGTTGGTGATTCTTTAATAGTGTATCGGGTTTTTAGATCATCGGTTGTGACTGTTTGAGAGCTTGATACTCGTGTTGATCTTAATATATTAGACATGTTCTACTTTGATGTAATTTTGGGCATGGATTAGTTATCTTACTATGATGCAGTCCTGGATTATTTTGCCAAGATAGTTACCTTTTCCATGCCCAGCGTACCCTTATTCGTTTCCAAGATGGGTATTATTTTTATAATCATGTTAGGAGATATTTTGAGGGGTTACTAGTCTTATCTCTCTTATATGTATAATATTAGTGTAGAGAGTTTGTCGCTAGACTCTATTTTTATACGTCGTGAGTTTCTTAATGTATTTTCTATCGATCTACCTGGTCTTCCTCCTGAGCATGGTATTGAGTTTTTTATTGATCTTGATTCGGTCACCCAACCTATTTCTATGGCACTTTACCATATGGCTCTTACCAAGCTTAAGGGGCTAAATTCTTAACTTTAGGATCTTCTTGGTAAGGGTTTCATTAGACTGAGTTTGTCTCCTTGGGGAGCTCCTATGTTGTTTATAAAGAAGAAGGATGGTTCCATCTATATGTGTATTGATTATATATAGCTTAATAAGGTGATAGTGAAAAACTGATATCCTATACCTTACATTGATGATTTGTTTAACCAGCTTCTAGGAGCAATAGTGTTCTCTAAGAATGATTTGAGATTCGATTACCATTAGTTGAGGATTCGGGTTAAGGATATCACAAAGACAGCCTTTAGGACCCGTTATGGCCATTATGAGTTCTTAGTATGTCTTTGGGTTGACTAATGCCTCAGCCGTGTTTATGGATTTGATGAACCATTTGTTCAAGCCTTATTTGGATTTGTGTGTTCATTAACAACATCCTTGTGTATTCAAGAAGTAAAGAGGATCATATGCAACATTTGAGGATCATACTCCAGACTTCGAGAGATCATATGTTTTTTGCCAAATTCTCTAAGTATGAGTTTTGGCTTGAGTCAGAGACATTACTTGGGCATGTGGTGTCTAAGGATGCGATTATGGTATACCCATCAAATATTGAGGCTATTTATGATTGGACCAAGCCTACTTCTTTGACTAAGGTTCGTAGCTTCATTGGTTTGGCTGGTTACTTAGACGGTTCGTTGAGATTTTTGCTACTATTGTCACATTGATGACTAAGTTGACTCAAAATGTAACACCGTTAGAATTTCCATCATTTTATTTTTTACCCTCCCATGTTTGAAACATCGATTATTGACTTAAATTGTGTTTAGGTATTTTAATAGGGTGTCTTGAAAGAGTTTTGGAATTTTTGGAAAGGGTTCGGGGCTATTTTGGAATTCTGAGGTAGTGAGCCTTTGCATTTTTGGCATGCCACATATGTTACCCTCTATGATATTGGCATGGAACGAAGGTAGTGTGTCTTCGTGATATCGTTATGTAACGGAGGATAATCTCCACGATAAATGGTATAGCATGGAGGTTAACCTTCGTGATAAGACTGTGCCATGCTGATGTTTTAAATTCGTGCGGTTTTTGTTTTATGCACTTACGATGAGGGGGTTTTGGGTCTTTTCACTTATGCACGACCCTTAGACATCAAGTAGACTAATTTCATCAGTTTCTCTAACATCAATTACTCTCCTTTCACTCTCAAACTAAAAATCCAAGAAAAAGTCAAGGGTTTCATGGATGATTCATCATTTAGGTTCCAAGCTCCAAATTGCTTTTAGATTTTTGTGCGTCTAAGGCATGTATCTCTTCCCTAAATTGATTTTATGCAAAAGCATGTATTTAATTATTATCCATGTGGTTTAATTGTTGGATTTTGAATGTGGGTTGAGGTGTTTGGAATGGTTATTGCATGAATTAAATTCCTATGCTTAAATTGATTGTTTATACTATGTTTTCATGAATTTAAACTACTTAAATGCATGGGTGTGGAAATTGAAATGGGGAACATGGGTTCCCCAAACTTGATGGTTAAATGGTTTGGAATTGGCTTTAGCCTTAACCCAATTTGAGAAATTTGATTTGAGACATGGATATATGAATAAATGAATTTACTTATGAAACCTTGCATTCCATAAAAGGTTAATGGAACATAATTGACTTAGAAATGCCTTGGTGACCGTGGATTGATTTTGAATTAAAACTTTGGAGTCAAGTTGGCTAAACGGGTTGATCCCCAACTGGCTAAATATTTTAAAGTCCTATTGGCTGATGGGTTTAAGTGCCAGTTAGTTAAATGGGTCGGAGTCCTATTGGTTGATGGGTTAGAATACCAATTGGCTAAATGGGTTGGAGTCCTATTGGTTGATGGGTTAGAGTCCAAGTTGGATAAATAGTTTGGTTTTGCATAATGATAGTGACTTGTAAGCTTGTTTATTTGGTTTGACGATACCATTTGGTAAATGCCTTAATAGATGACTCCTTGCTTATTTATGGTTGGGAATGTGTGTAAATATTTTTTATTGGTCTTAAGGGGGATGTGTTGGGGGTTATGTAGCTGAGTTTTGCAGGTGTAGGTCCCAAGGGACTGATACTGGAAACTCATATGGCGTGAGGGTTGGTCTTGATGAGTGTGTGCATGTGTCACACTTGATATATATATTTTTGGAGATGGATATCTTCCCTAATGGCATTAGCTTTCCCTCATTTTTCTCTGGTTCTTGCCGCTAACATGCACTGGGGCCCTTCCCGTGGGGAAAGTCGGATCCATATAGCTCGTGGGTGTTTTTATGATGGTTTGAGCTGCATATTCCAGGCTAATGTTTTAACTTTCATGCCAAACCTTGTTCCCTAACCCAACGTCTTATATCTATTTATGTATATGATTGTGTGCATATGGTTTTAAATAATTTTGGACTGATTTGATCATAGCATTATTTTATCCTTATTCACTGAGTTGTATGCTAGCGCTCATCTCACTAACCATCTCCGGACGCTATATCCCCACATAATACAGGCGTCGAAGACACTTCTATTTTTCCTGTGCCGTGATAGGTGATTCTTGGATTATTTGTGAGTTAGATTAAAGCGGTGAGCCTCCTTATTTTGAATAGCTTGTTACTTCTAAGTTTAGTTTATGTAATAGACTATTTCATTTGGTTTCCCTTTCTGATTATTGTCGGGGGCATGTCCCGACTTAGAATGATGTTGGTTTCTTAGAGACTTTTTGTATTACTATGGATTGAATGTTCATTGGGATCTTAGTTTGTTTTTTAGTTATCTTCTTTTCTTGGTCATGTCTATTTGGATTGCTTCTTCTATCATATATGTATTGTGTTTTGTTTGACTAGGCAAAGGGGGTGGTCTCCAGTCTTCGAAAGACTTGAGATACCCATCACAGCCAAGCCCTGGTTCGGGTCGTGACACTAAAGGAAGTTCATTTTTTATGGTCCAAGGAGTGTGAGTCAAGCTTTTGAAAGCTCAAGGGGTCTCTGACTTTAGCTCCTATGTTGGATCTTTTTGTTGAGGGTGAGGGATTCGTCGTGTATTGTGATGCTTCTGATGTCAGTTTAGGTTTTGAGTTGATGCAGCAGGATTAAGTTATTGTATATGAATCAAGGCAGATGAAGGTCCACAAGTAAAACGACCCCACTCATGATTTGGAGTTGGAGATGGTAGTCTTTACACTTTAAATTTGGAGGCATTATCATTATGGTGTGCATTGTGAGATCTTCACGGATCATCGTGGTCTTTGGCATCTTATGACCTATAGAGAGCTTTATCTAGGTAGCATAGATGTATGGAGATGCTTACGGATTGTGTCATTTCTATTCTGTATCATTCGGGTACCCTTCAAAAAGATATAATGTGGTCGATCTCATAAGGAATAGGTCAAATATGTCTCTCGAACTTGCAAAAGTAACTGAAAATACAGGAAAATGAATGGGGGATTTACAGTAAATAGTAAAAAGTAACAAGTTTTGAATACTTTTGGTTGTAAATAATTTGAGATGAACACTAGGACTGTATTCCCCCTGGCTTCCTAACTCAGTAGGTTTCTCGTGCTCAACCCAACCATTTCACCGCCACACATGAAGAATCTGACAAGCTAGGTATTACCAACTATCTTATTAACGCATTGGCAAATCTCACCTTTCACCTTTCACCTTTCACCTTGTGAGTATCAAGTTGTCACTTTACTAACCCTTGTGTTTGATCCCAGTTTAACTAGCACCTTGTGGGTATCAAGTTATTAGACGCGGGTTGATAGCCTCGAATCATTGTTGTAATCCCCTTTTCCTAATCTCAGTCTCTCTTGTGAATATGATCTTGAATACAGGTAAGTTCGTAGCTGTTGGCCACTACTAAGAAAGCAATTAAACAGAAGAAGATCATAATGCAAGTACAAATAATAATCTAGAAGAACCTCACACTTCCCCTACTTTGTTATTCTGTCAGGGCGCATAACCCCTAGCTAAGGGAATTAACTGCTCATAGTTGTAAAATAATCCATGGAATTCAATAAAGAAAGCGTAGAAGTAATCTCACAATAATAAAGAATGAAAACCCAAAGTCTTAAATCAATTAATCAACCAAAAACCAAGAACAAAGAGAATCCAAGATCAAAAGTAAACCTTAGAATCAAATATATGTTTGTGAATAGTATGAGCATGTAAACTAACCAAAAAACAACAAAAGAGTATTTATAGAGTACATAAAAACCCTCGAAATCTAAACCAAAATGTACGGGGAAAACTAAGTCGGTGGTCACTTACGCACCACTTAGCTACGCCATGTGGATAGCCATCGTAGGTGACAGGATCCTCAAATCCTCAGCAATTTCTCATGCACTGGTACCTACGGGGCTAACACGACCCGACCCGGGGCTTTGTTGTAATGGGTGTCCTAAGTTCGATCAGGACCAGAGACCACTCCTGTTACCCAACCCAACCTCCAGCCGCCTGCCCTGAGTTGGCTGAATTTAAAACATATAACAAGATAGTGTAACTATCCAGATTATAGACTCTGGGCTAGGTCTATTACCGAGACTGACCCAACTGAGTCCGACCGCCCCATACCCACCGTCCAACCATACCAAGCCAAACCAAACCATAGATCCAACCATAACCAAATATGTTCCATTAATAATTAAATAAATAATCCCAAAATAAAATATGATGGAATAACCAACAATATCGTCAACTGGTATCATCCCCAATACCAATACCAATACCAATGCCAAGGCTGACACCAAAAATGATCCCGCCCATTCCAAGCCATAGTAATACTACAAAAACCTCTAACCAAAAAAATACAAATAACCGGTTAGGACATGCCCCCAACCATAGCCAAAACCAATATCCTTAAATAATCCAGAGTATGAAACAACACCCATGAAATGGAGCCTTCTGAATAGATGAAAGCTCACCACTTCAATCCAAAGCTGACCCCCGAATGTCTGAATGCTAAGGAGGAGGAGTAGACGGCTGGTTCCTATATTGCGTAGGGATACAGCTGCCCGAAGATGGGTTAGCGGGTGAATACTAGCATGAACTCAGGATAAGGATAAAATAATTCTATTTATAAAACCAATCAAAACCATCTATATGCACAAAACCATACATATCTCTAACCATGCCGGAAAAGGGAACCGGCTTTAGCATGCCATTTAAAACCTTTATCGGGGTTGTGTAACTCTACCGTCCTAAACCACCCATGGGCTATATAGGTTCAGCTCCCCCTGCTAAAAGGGTCCCAGTGTGTAAAGTCGTACGAGCAGGGAAAAAAACTAGGATGACTAGTACATCCCCCAATATATAAAGTGTGACATCATGCACACGATTACTAGGACCAAACCTCACATCGACAAATATGAGTTTCTAGTTTTGATCCCCCAGGGACTCCACCTTCCATGGATTTACTACACACCCCCTCCTTTAAGCCCAATTAAAACTATTTTCCAACCAAACTATTATTCCATTATTCCATTATTCTTAACCAAGGTTATTAGTAGTGGTACCGTCATACCGACTATAACTTGCAAGTATAGTCCTTAGCCAATTCTTAGGGGATTCCCATGTACCCCATATGATTTCCAATTAAACCAAAACCATGGCCAGCAAGACCTTTTCAATCCATTAAAAACTATTTAAACCATTCATATCATTTAGGGTTTCATTACCAGGTTTAAACTATGCATAAGTTCCATTGAAAAAACAATATTATAGTGAAAACATTGTTATAGGCATTTTATCAAACACTTTGGGGCCATAGTATTTCCAAAACCAAAGTCCATTACTAAAGAACCATTCCTATGCAACCAATTATCCAAAACCACCATTAATGTATATAAAAGAAAAATTAAAACATAAGAAAACCATAACTAAACATTTATAACCAAGACAAGCCCCAATTTACTCCTTAAGATGAAACCCTAGCTTCCTTTTCCCAAGAACTCTAGAGAGGATTTAAGAGTGTTTTCCAAGTGTTTAAGAATAGAATAATAGGTAAAATAACCTCCCAAGTGCAATATAAGTCATGCGACTGTATTAGGATAAGTGGGAAAATGTCCAAATTACCCTCACTTAAACTGCATTAAATTCCTGTCATAAGGTATGACTGACCCTTACGATTTGTACCCATCCTATAAAAGTGGTACCCATATCTCACACCATAGGATTCCCCCTTGTACCCAATATTATCCAAGATATGACACACCTAAACCCAAGTCATATTCAAGTGTACGACTGGTACCCATAAACCGTACCCATAGAAGAATAAAATCCAGGAGGTTTGAACGCTAACCACTGTATGAGACCTGGGTATGAATCATACCCTGTCTTATGGCTCATGGTAATCCATTTGTACCCATATCCAACTTAAGTTACCAAGTCTAAGGTTAAGTGAAGTAACCAAACAACCTGTACCCAACTATACGACTTAAACCACCCAAATCGTACTCATTCCAGTAACTACATCCATCACATCAACCAACACTGGTCAGCATATGACTGGACCATACCACACATACCTAAGTGTACAACTCATTTCCCTAAGTTGTATCTTGCTTAAAAGCCAAAAATCAAGAAAAAATTTTGAGGTCCAGAAACCAAGGTATTTCAGGGGTGTAGGTGATACCTATGTTCCGTAGGTTCGTTCATCATAAGTACCAGGAAAAGTCCTCAATCTATATCTTCTTAAATCTTTGACATTTATACTGGTACCTATGGCACCATAGGTGGCACCTATAGGCCGTAGGTGACCCATCGTAGGTAATAAGCACATCAATATAGCTTTTGATTCTCAAAAGTTTGCAACTCTGAAATATATAAAAACTACCTACACCACGTAAATGCTACCTATGCCATGTAGGTAGCCTCGTGGGTGGATTTTTCAACCAATCTTGACTTATTTTCTTTATGTTAGGCTCCAAGATCTATTTTCCTACAAAAAATACACAAAAACACATCATATCTACCTAAACAAACCTAAGTACTTGTATATTTTCCAGTTTTAAGCATCAAAGGTGACATGAAACCATGGCACATCATAAGACAAATATGGTAGAATACTTTTTGAGTAAAAAAGTAGTGAGTATGGGTATCTTGGATTGCATTTCAGTTTCTCAAACATCGTTGGAATGGGACATTCAGTCCTTAGCTAGCTTGAAGGTGAAACTATATATTTCAAACCCTAGGAGGATTCTTGCTAGTGTTGAGGTAAGATCTTTACTATTTGAGCATATTTAAAGTTGCCCATTTAAGGATAAGAGGCTTTGCACCATCCGTGATTAGGTGTTGAGTGGTGAGTCCAAGAGGGATGCCATAGATTTTGAGGGTGTCTTGAGATTTTAGAGTTGTATTGTGTTTTGAGGGTTGATGAATTGATTCATTCAATTTTATGAGAAGCTCACAGCTCCATCTATTTTATTCACTTATGTACAGCCAAGATGTATAGAGATTTGAGGTAGCATTATTAGTGGAATATTATATAGAGAAATATGGAGGACTTTGTAGCTCGTTGCCTAGGTTGTCAGCAGGTAAAGGTCGAGTATCAGAGACTTGGTGGTTTGATTCAGAGTTTTTCCATATTTTAGTGGAAATAAGAGCGATTACCATGGACTTTGTTAGTAGTTTGACTCGTACTTACTGCGGTTCCAATGGTATTTGGGTTATTGTGGATCTATATACCAAGTTGGCACACTTTATTTCTATTTATATATCCTTCAGTATTAAGAGGTTGGCTCGTAACTATGTTAGTAAGATAGTCTATTTGCATGGTGTTCCTATATCTATTATTTGAGACCGAGGTTCGGTGTTCACTTCTAGATTTTAGAGAGCATTTCAGGAGGAGTTGGGCCCTCAGGTGGATCTTAGTATAGCCTTCCATCCCTAGACTGATGGGCAATTAGAGCAAACTATTTAGATTCTCGAGGATATCCTCTAAGCTTATGTTATGAATTTTAAAAGTTAGTGGGAGAAACACTTAGCTTTGGTAGTGTTCGCATATAATAATAGCTATCATTTAAGTATTAAGATGGAGAATTTTGAGTCTTTATATGGTAGACGATGTCGTTCTCTGATTGGGTGGTTTGAGACTTCCAGGATTAGAGCCCGTGGTGCTGACCTGCTTCAGGAGTCATTGGATAGAGTCAGGGTGATTTAGGATACGTTAAGGAAAGCTCAGAGTAGGCAAAAAATCTTATGTAGATTGTAGACTTCGTGCCTTGAGGTTTGGAGTTAGTGATCGAGTATTCCTTTGTGTATCTCCTATAAATGGTGTGATGAGGTATGAGAGGAAAGTCAAGCTTAGCCCTTGATGTGTTGGACCATTTGAGATTCTTAGTGCAGTTTGTAAAGTGGCTTATGAGTTAGCCTTACCCCTAGATTTTGTTGTCGTTCATCTGATTTTCCATGTTTCTATGTTGTGGTGATATATTCCAGACCCTTCTCATATACTTAGATGGGACTCAACTATTGGCCTTCACAGATGAGGCGGTGCGCATATTGGCTAGTGATGTCAAGCGATTATGCATTAGAGACATACTAGTAGTTAAGGTTCAATGAAGGCACCGCTTAATAGAGGAGGCTACTTGGAAGATTGAGAGTGAGATGTGGACCCAGTATCCTCACTTGTTTGAGGCTTCAGGTATATTCTAATCCTTTACTTTCATGGAAGAGAATTTATTTGTGGATATTGTAATGACCCTCCAGGTTTTTTTCTGAATTTCTGCTCATTTTTGTTGTTTAAAGCTTTTGTATAGCTGCTCCAAGTGATTTATGACTTGTTGGAACTGACAGTTCGGCTACCGGGAAGTTCATTTGGTTTTTAGAGCCAATTCTCTATTTTAAAGTCTTCACTAGTTCAATTTGGCTACCAGAAAAAATTCAGTCAAATGACCTCATATGCTAATTCTTACAGTCCCAACAGCTCTGGCACGTTGATTTTAGGCTAGGTGGACCCTTGGTTTGGGTCTCAAGGCTTTCAAACTCATTTCAAGCTATTGACCGAAAGTTATGAAAATGGCATATGGGTGTGGGACCTACTTTTTGTCAAAATGACCTCGAATGGTAATTTTAACTGCATTATTGAGTCTAGAATGTCGAATTTGATAGGGTAGCATAGTTTATTTATGTAAATAGGATTTCGAATAAATCTCTAGGGGTTGGCAAAAACCTGGATAAACTTGGATTGTTTAGATGGCGCATTGCTTAAGCGGCCATTAGGAGTTCTTAATCGAAGGTCCGCTAAAGTTCCCAACCGACCGCTTAAATGGTCAGGCAAGCCCAGTGATGCTTTGCTAAAGCGGTACCCTTACCAATTAAGTAATGGCCGCTTAAGCGGCCAAGGGACCGCTTAAGTGGTGCATGTGTTGATGTTAAAGTTCTGCTAAAGAGACACTAGGTATCTTAAGCAGCCCAATGTCTGCTTAAGTGGCATTCGCATTCCTCTGAAGGGTATAAATATCCCGTTAGGCCAATTTTCACCATTTTTCAACCATTCCCCAGATTATTGAACCCTAAAAAGTGGAAATTCTTTGGATAATCAATTGTGGGTGATTTTGGATCTTTAGTATAGTTAAATTTGCACATTTCTTCTTCAAACTTGTGGTAAGATTCCATTAATCCCTTGATATAACCCTTCAACTTTCTCTAAAATCCCTAGAATCTTAGTGGCCTCATTGTAGCACCATTAGAGCTCATAATTCACCTATTTTTTAGGGTGACTTTTCCTTGAGCATAGAGGAATGTTGTATTGGTTTTGAAAGTGTGATTCCATAAATGGGCACCATATGGGAATTCTACATAATTTTGGACCCGAAGCACAATAGTACAATACGGGTATCATTTTTCTTAGTTTAATGAGTAGGTCGTGATTTTGATAGCACGGCACTTTGTGAAAGTTTCTCAAAAAGGGAAATTGATGGTTTAGCAGATTCTTTGAGCTTTTCTTTGGCGTCCAGGTAGGTCGGGTTTATCCTCTTCATATATTGAGCTAGTTCATAGTATGACTATGATATTATGCTAGATATTCGATGGGTTTTGGTATTGGAGGTATGATTAAAAATATTTGGGTTAGTTGGACTATTTAGGCTACCTTAATATTGTAATATAGGCGTAATTGACTTAGTTGCTCATGTTTTAAGGAGAATTGTTATCTTAGGACTAATTATAGCTTATTTCACATCTAGAAGTCAGTTTAGATACCTCAGCCTAGCCTAGGGTAGAATTTTCCTAACAATGGCATTCAGGGATTAGAAGTGAGCCCCTTCGACCCACCTTAGGCCGAGACTTGTGCTAGCTTTTGTATGCGTAATTATGCATAATATACCCTTATTAATTCTTATTTTTGGACTTTGAAGAGTTTAGATGCTTATTGATTATGATTGTTCGGTATTTGAGAGTTGGTTCTAATTTTGGATAAATTTCAGTGGATAATTATTGTGATTTAGTTAAATGGATTATGATTATGGTTTATTTACATGGTCTATAGATATGTTCTAATGATATATGAGTTTTTATTTGAGTTCAGCAATTGATGATGATTGCGATATATATGAGTCCCGGTTCCAGTCTGATGTTTGATAATGATGTTGATAATATAAGTTCTGGTTCAAGTCCGTCAAATGATGATAATGATGATGATACTATTGAGTTTTGGTTCAAGTCTAGCATTTTGGGAGTTATTTATGATATGGTTCAGAAGGATTCTTGGTAATGGCATGATAATTGGTAATTTATGGCAGTTGGGTTATTCACTTTCCTTCATTGTACCCTCTAGGCTTATGGGGGCCTGCATTAGGTTATTTATTTTTCTGCACTTATTGGCTTATGTGAACCCAATTTAGTAGTCATAATGGTGTGATCCTTACATTATTTTTTCGTATTTATCTATTTAGCTATGCACAGTGGTGTTAGAGCTTATTTCTAGGTTTACCCTTTTGCCTTGACTTAGTTTCTTTATCTTGTATCTTATTATATTTATACCATAATTTAGCTCAGTTGGTAGATGACGCCTAACGATTACCCATGTTTTGGTACTCATATCTACACTTTTATACCTTTTTGGTGCAGATTCGAGTACTAGTTGTCGATGTTGACGTAATGCTCATGCAGGATTGATTTCTGAGATTGGGTGAACTCTTGGACTAGGAGTTACCCCTTTTTTCCTTCTACTTATCAATGTCTAGTCATTCATTTTTTAGACATATTGTATTTGACTCTTCAGAACTTATGGTTCATTTGTAGTAGCTCTTGTACCAACACTACAGAGTCTTGGGATGGTTGTTGACCCTTTATCTATCTATTAGAATGTTATGACTTCCTTATTGTTGTTTTAACTCTTTAAATGTTGATTTCTAACTTTTAGGCCATTTCCCACCAAATTAGCCCATTGTGTGTAGCTTCGGTCTACGGTTTGGCTTACCCACTGCGGGATAAAGTAGGTGCTATCAGGATATGTAAGTCGGGTCATGACAGGATGGGAAGAGTGTAAAGGCTCAAAGGGATGAGGTATTGGGCCCGCATGCTCCGAGCACGACTCCCCAGATAACCTCTATGAAGAGGCAATGCTTCTAAGGGATTTTGCCATAGGTATCTATTTTTCAACCAATTTCCTTACTTCACTTTCGACCTCACCAACCAATTGGCCCCCAACTGAATCGAGGATGGCTAATCAGGCAAATCCAAACCACAACACATTGATACCTCATCGATACCAGCACAACCAAACAAAAACTCATCCAAGCCCTACGTAATCTAAGGCATGAATCATGCGGCGAAGTCCAATACCCAAACATAGTCTTCCTTTGCCTTTCCAAAACTACTATCAACTCCAAAACACATAAAAAGTCAACCTCAACAACAAACTAGCCCCCAACTGAATCAAGGATGACTAATGCACGCAAATCCAAACCAAAACACATTGATACCTCATCGATACCAGCACAACCAAACAAAAACTCATCCAAGCTTCAAGAAATCAAAGGCATGAATCATGCGGCCAACTCCAATACCGAAACATAGCCTTCCTTTGCCTTTTCAAATCTTCAATCAACTCCAAAACACACAAAAAGTCATTTGAATCATATCCGCACAATGCCATCATACTGACCTTAAAGAACTAAAGCGGATCTAATGATAATCCATATTTACAAACATAATATAATCCCATAGAGTGGTTCCTGGACACACCGATGAAGATAGTCAAATCATGCGATCTCTTGTTAAGGCTACAGTCGATCTGAATGACCCTCAAAACTAACAGATAGGAGCCCATAGTATAAATTCTTGAAACCAAATAATCCGATCTAGAATAGCCCACCAACGGAGGATGAAACCATGATGAATCAAACTCTAGCACACTACTTTCACTGAGCAGACAATCTAAAATTTCAACAAAAACTGAAAATCAAGGTCAAGAGTAGAAAGACCCATCATGAAGTGCCAACGGTTTATCACTCGAGTATCTGCCAACCATAATCCATTTGAGTTGAAAAAAACCAATCATGTAGCTAAGAAGTAGGCGTATCCAGCCTATAGGTGAAACCCCAGCTGAGACAAATCCGAAAACATAGGTTGTACCCAAGCTCTATAACCCCCATCTGAAATCTCAACACCAAGGTTGAACCACTCGATCTCAACTATCCAAACCAATCTTATAGACAGATAAGCATCCAAATGCCCAAAATCTATCATAACACTCAAGCCGTCATTCAAAAGAATCAAGAGTCCGAACGTAGGCCAACAGGTCTAAACCAAGGGCAAATACCCAACTCACCCTCACTATCTAAAATCAGGCATATCCGCATTGGTTCCTGCCAGAGCCGAAATCAAAACATTGTTGAGAACCAAATCACAATAGAGGGTAACCACAAGATGAAAGCATGAGCAATAAACTCTATATCTTTTAGAGGACATGAATCATCAAAGCATACCCAAGGACTCATCAAGGCAGCAAACTTACTAGTGATAACCAAAACTCTAGAACCTTGGAGAAATGCAACCTTAGCCAAAAAAATGGTCAATCCAATACTTTATCTTAGTAACAATTACCCATAGTCACATACCACTAATGAGAAGCACTGCACAAGTCACATTAGGATGAACAAATAATGAAATGAGTATTTTCTGAGTCCACCCATTTGTTCCAACTTTAACTCAATTAAACTATGAATCATATTGCAGCAGAATAGAGCACCCATCTTAATATCAACCAATGTCAAGGCCACAACGGAGAAAAAGAACTAAGAAAATCAAGATAATAAATTCTTAATTTGCCAACTTAAGAAACGGTCACAAAAAAATTAGCTATCTCCACCAAAATAAGAACCACATCACGATAAGGATAGTTATCAAACTCTGTACCAATATTAGGATCAAACTATCACCAGGAGATGAACTAGCCAAATAGGAGAAATGGATCCCAAACTGGTCAAACTCAAAAATGGGATATAAAGATAAGGATAGACAATGCTCAAATATCCATAAACCAGAAGGGAAGTCCTAGAATTTCAAACTCAAAAGTGGGTAATATAACTAAATTGCCAACTGTAGAACTATAATAGAACCATAGCAGACCCAACCTACCTTCGCTTTCATATCCCACTCAACAACTAATCTAAAATCGCTAATGAAAGATGAAAATGACTAGCCTTTCCTCATTAAAGAAGGAACACCATCAAACTGAGCTAGCCACTTAGGCCGATGAACAAGAATCACAAGAAAGGGAATTTTGACTAGATAATGCTAGTCTAGTCGTCTATCCAGTAAGAGTCAATCAATGTCAATAATGAAAATAATAACAACAATAATATAAATATCAGTATAAAGAGAACGTGGTACTAAACATAAAAAGAAATAACAACTACCACTCTAGGACCATAAGTAGGCCAATGGTAAATAGGACTCAAACCCAGTGCTATACTTTTAAAGAAATATCAATATTGATCCACTCTATCCACTACTAAAAGAAATAATCTATGGGGGTAGTCATATATTCATGCACTCTACACTAAGGCATACAACAACTAATATAAACCTACTAAGGCACATAAACAATGATAGGTATGAAAACCCCAGTTCTAATCAAATAGAATAAAAAAGCAGGACATAAATTGTGCACCTATCATGGTGGAAATTTGAAATCATAAACCCGATGTGCCCAAAGAAGTGTGAATTTGAGTGGGTCCAAACTTAAACTAAGAGTCTGAATCAACAACCAAGGTACTAAGTGCACTGTCTCTAACTGTAGGTGATACAATACTATGAGACTAATCTGAATGAGCTAAATGACTAATAATACTACGTCGAGAACACTCTCTGGACCGGTGACCAATTTTTTGTAGTTGTAGAAAACCTATGAAGCCCTAACCTAGTGAGAAACAGAGGCTGACCTCAACTAGCTGACCAACTAATGCTGGGGAGACTACTTACTTAAATGACCATTCTCCCCACAATCATAAAATACCTTAGGATTCCTAGGCTAGCGAGGAACACATGTTAACTTTGTCTAAGCAACCAACTTATATTAGGGGAACTCCCTAGACCACTGACCAATCTCGTCACAACTAATGTAAGCTCTTGGAAAATTCTGAGGTATTGCACTCACTGATTCAGAATGACCACCATGGCATAAAAATCTATGCCAAATACATCACAAAGTATGATGAGAACCCTACTCGTTGTGACCACCATGTCTAGTTTCAGAGCCACCTATAGTTTAAAACTCTGTCTGTAGGGACAACAGGCTACAAGTAAAGCTGAGCTCTACCAGAAGAATCCCTACTTCCAGATGGAATACCAATAACATTGTACTGATGGCATGGATTCTTATCACCACCTCCATAAGTCATAATACATGTTTTTTCTATGGCCTTCGCTTGATCAACAACTTAAGAGTAAGAAGACTCAGATGCTATCAAATGCTCTGATGTTAAATAGAGTGGTAAGGCTAATCCTTTAATAAACCCCACACCATCTTAGGATATAGCATAAAATAAAGTTTGGCCCACTCAATAAACCCAGTCTCATACTCTGAAATTGACAAGGAACCCTACTGAACACCCATAAACCCAACTTTGGCCTGAGAGTTGCTCAATGAATCAAATGTTATCATTGGTTGTGAGGTACTTGTAAAGAGGCTAAAAATCTCTAATGTTGAATCTTAAAAGGCTGAAGAGGTCATAAACTCTACTAGATCCTGGGCTGGTTCAAAATCCTCTGGCTGCCACTAATGATCTTTTATATTAATCTCTGACTCCTTAAGTTGACACTGCATTAAATCCCTAGAAACATGTTTTAAAATCCTATCTGCATCTATCTATAGCCCAGTATCATCCATCTAGAATATAATAGAGTCAATGAATGTACTAGAGGTTCATAAAAATACGAACACATGATAAAGAGTCATGAATAGAATTTCCTAAGAATGCTCTGTAGCCTCCAAAAGATAGGATACAGACAACTTCGTACAAATCTTCAGGAATCTACTAGACACTTAGCTCTTGTACAAACACATTGATAAACTTGGATCTGATGCCGATTTGTCATGACCCAAATTCTCAGGCCATGCTAGCACCTATCATAACCCACTAGTAGGTAAGCCAACCCATAATTCGGAACAGCTAGTAATAGACGATCCAAGAAATAAAAGGAAAAAATGGAATAAATACGGTAAAAAGGCTAACATATATAAATTAGTCCCAAAACTTAGTGAAGTTAGTACAAGAGCTTCTAATACAATAGGAGTATAAGGTCAAAAACTAAATAAATAAACATGTATAGCCCATCTCTAAATATGACATAAAGATTAGTCTAGTCAATAAGAGGGAGAGTAGCATCTAAATATTAGTCTAATCAATAAGAGGGAGAGTAGTGATGCTCCGAATGTTAGAAGCTTAAACTCACCTTAGTTTTAATGGATTATTCCCCATTTTTTCCCTCTCTTCTAGCTCCCAAAATAATGAAAAATATCAGAGAAAATATTGTGAAAACCAGATAAAGAAAAGGGATTTAAGATTCCACAGGTATCACTAAAGTGACCACTTGTCTGCTTAAGCAGAAAAAGTACGCTAAAGCAGTCAGGCATGAGATGCAGGCACCGCAAAAGCAATCTCCTAGCTGCTAAACCAAAGTACGCTTAAGTGATCCTTTGCCGCTAAAGTAGACCTCAGCCAAATGGCCAAGACTACTAAAGTAGCTAAAGGCCGCTAAAGCAACTATTTACAAAGCGGCTCCTTGATCTCTAAAGTGGTCATACCAGATACAGGCACCAAATTTTGGTTGTCCAAAATAGACTCCGATCGGGTGCTTGAGAATCGTTTGGAACCTCGTGAGCAAAAATAAACTATGCTACCATACTAAATTCGACATTCCAGACTCAATAAAACTATCAAAACATTCAGTTAAGATTATTTTGACTAAATATGGAGCCCACACTTGTAGTTCCATTTTTTATATAATCCACCTCATAGCCAAAATGAGTCTGTAAGAATTGGGACTTGAACCAAAGGTCCCTCTATCCTAAAATCAACATTCCAGAGCTAATAGCATTGGTAGAATTCTTATCTATGGTGGTTTACTAGGATTTTTAGTCTGAGACCAATTCCTTGACAGTGAAAGCTCCAAACTAGGGAAATGAACCTTAAACCCAAACGATAACCAAACCGACAGTTCCAAAAAGTCATAAATGACCTATAGCCATTATTTGAAGGCTAAAAGTGCTGAAAATACACGTAAATCAAAGAAATGAGCCTTCATTCCTGAATTTGATTAGTGCTAAATACAACTCCCAATTGAATGGCACTAATAACTTCAATGCTCAATGATAATAATAATCTAAAGACTAAAAATAAATACATTAATTGAAAGCAAGCAAAACATGTAAGATGGAAAATCTTATACTCATAAATGCATGCATGAAATCCTAGGTCAACGGGTGTTCATAACCCACCATCTCTAAAGAATCGGCTATTATGCCAGTTTCATAATTTGCATGAAATCAAGGGATTTATGAACTCAAGTCCAAACTATGAATCTTACAATATATTTAGGGTTTGGGATCATTGTTATCTAATAACACTGAAATTCATGATAAACATGGATTATAACTCAATGACGTAAGGGGTATGACATATCAAAGAATTTGTCAATATCTATAAAACCTAATTTGTGAAAAAGATACTTAACTAAAGAATTTGGGTTAACTTTGACACTCAATGGATGAAAGGAGACCCGTTGATGAAATCCCACATACATGGAGATGAGAACCCAGAAGAATACTTTGAAATTGGAAGTCTAAAGAAGATAAACCCTAGATCTACCTTGGGGAAAGAAATCTCTTATTTTCTCTATTTAAAACTAAGCGTCCGATGTTTTCCTGAGTAATGAGGGCCTAGGGTAATATTAACCTCAATAATCATCCTTGAAAAATCCTAAACAACATAATTTTGATGTTAAAAGAGTGAGAAAAGACTGATATGTGCCTTAAAAATCATAACTAGAAACTGTTGGAAGAGATGTACGGGACCTTCCCACGATTATGGGACTAACCTACAATTATGGATTGTACTCATACTTAAGAACTAGATTAAAGCTTCTAAAAATGATAAGATAAAACTTGGTACAATCATGGGATCTACCTACGGTCACACCTTGATTCGTAGGTTGGAAGGTTCATTTAGGAGCATCTATTAGACTCAGGATTCTGCCTAGGGTTGTGGTTTCAAAGCCCAATCATGGTTCTCTATAATGATTGGAAGGTACACTTATTAAATTTTAGATGTTAGGGTTGTATAGATTAGACAAGACCATTGTACGGTCATACAATGTCACCACGATCGTGGTTTAGCTCATGATATCTCATTGTAGGAAAATGCTTTACCAAAAAAGGCCATAACTCTTACTTAGATTTCAGATTAAGGAAAAACTATATGCATTAGAAAGATAATTCAATATCTATCATTTGGTGGGTCGTGAGCTCAAAGATGCATCAGAGTCTAGAAGTTATCCTTGTTTGGATCTGTTCATTTCTCAAGGAATCGATTGGTAAGGGAGGTTTGGTTGGTTAAGGGCTAGGGGGTTTCTTATGGACTTGGTACATGGAAAAATTTCTTCTCATATTGTTAAAAGTGTATGTTTAATCCTACATGTAATTGAAGCATGGTTCTAGCCTTGACTTGAATTTTTGTGGTGTTACAGGTAAGCCCAAAGAGTGTTGTCCAAATTCTTGGCACAATTAGTACGTCCCACATTTACAGTTTTCTCCAAGATTGCTTTGATTTCTTGATTTGAAATTTCCACCTAGCCACTTGGTTAGGGATGGTATGGGGTGACCACCTTATTCTTCACCCCATTCTTATCAGTAAAGCACCAAACACTTAATTATAAAAGTAAGATCCTCCATCACTAAGAATTGCTCGGGGAGTCTCGAACCTTGTAAATATGTGTTTCTTCAAGAAAAATATTACACTTTTGCCCCCATTGTTTGGTAAAGGAATTTCTTCCACCTATTTCGACACAAAATCCCCAGCCACAATATATATTTCCTCTAATGGGAACTCATAAAGAGCCCCATTAAAATGTCATATAAACCGAACAACTCCACCTCATGGTTAGGCTACAAGGGAATCTCATGCCTCCTAGAAATGCCTCCTTGATTTTGGCATTGAACATAAGTTCTAAACAAGTCATGAGCATCATTATGTAGTTTAGGCCAATAAAACCTGCTTTAAAGAACTTTGGCGACCGATATCACATCACTATGGTGACCACAAAATAGGGATGAATGGCAAGCATAAAAAATGTCCCACAACTCTAATTCCATCACACATTTATAGGTAACTCCATCTGCACACTCCTTAAAGAGAAAGGTTTCATCCTAATAGTACTTCTTCACATCATAGAGAAATCTCTTTCTTTGATAATGAATGAAATCCTTGAGGAGAAAACCACATACCACATAATTTGTGTAATTCGCATACCATGTTTCAATACTCCATGAGAGTGACATAACAAGTTCATATGGAAAGGTTTCAATATAGATCTCACTCCGTTTCAACTTATTAGACTCAAGGTGCAATAAATGATTTGTCACTTGGTTTTCACACCCTTTCCTATCCTTAACTACAAAATCAAACTCTTGAAGTAGCAAGATCCATCGAATCAATTAAGGCTTGGTGTAACGACTCAATTTCTCAAGTCATGATGGCACCTCTTCAACTCACCACTGGTAAGCCAAGCCATAACCTAGAATGGCAAGTAATGTGCTAATGAGCGGAAGATAGAAGGGGAACAAGAAAAATCCAACAATAACAACAATATAAGCGCAAGTAAAGAGATAAACATATATAATTACTATACAAGATAAGGAATAGAATAAAATATACAAAATGAACCCCTCATGAGAGCTGGTAAGGTCCAAACAAGAGCCACTATAACTAAAAATAAGAGTACTAATCAATATCCAAATTTTATATATATATATATATATACATGCAATAGTCTCAAAAATACAAAACACTTAACTGATGTAGATGGAGGAAGATCATCTCTAGATGTTAGAAAAATCACCCCATCTCTGAATTAGTAGCAAAGCACGAGGATAAGTCAGTATAGATGGCTAATACTTGAATCTTCATCAAGAAAGGATGCAGAAGTGTAGTAAGAGTACCAAAGAAATGGGTACTCAGTAGTCATCATCGACTGACTGAGCTCAAATTTAAAAGCATAAATATAAAGTGCAAAAGTTTAAGCTAAGTTAACAGTAAAAGGGGTAGAAATTTAAATACCAAGCAATTCCAGTCAAATGAAATAAAGTATGTGTGTATATATATATATATAACTTGGAAATAAAATCAAAGGAATAACTACAACATAAATAGGCCCCCATAAGCCCAGAAGGCACACACAAGAAGGCAAATAACCCTATTGAACCCTTATGAGCCTAGGGAGTGCAAACAAGAGGAAACCAAAGGTAAGAAACATAAATAAGCCTTAACAGTTCCTATCTAAACTAGCTTTCCAATCCCTGATCAAGAATTATAGTATATACCGAGCTTAAACCGGCACCAATGGATAATAACAAGAGGCCAAACACCAAGCTTGAATCGACAATAGTGGAAAGTAAAAGAGGCTAAATAATCCATATGAAATCATTAGAAATCCTATTCTAGAACCAAGTACAACTGCCAAAACTCCCAGTAATAACCATAATCAATATTAGAATACCTAAACCAAAGTCACAAACTGATGCCGAACTCAAATTAAAACTCATAAGTAACAAACCATATCCACAAAGGATTATTTCATAAGAAGAAAACCATACCCATAAACCAATTTCATATCCATGCCAAAACTCATAATAATAGCAATAGAGCATATGTTGGACTTGAACTAAAACTAAAATATAAATACAAAAATATAAATACCTAAGCATAGAATATCTAGAAAAAGTACAAAGATTTCAACCATTACTCAGTACATTAGATCACTAAGTTGAATCTCTAGTTGCTAAATCTACTAAGGCTCGACAGGTTTCCTTTTTAAAGTTAAGAAAAAATGGTCAAGTTCCACATACTACCTTACCTGGGAAAAAATAGACAAATAATTAGGTCTAAGTCAACCAAAACTAAGGTACCCATCATGAGTCTAGCTAAGCCTGAGGGAGTTTCATCTCTGTCATTCTATTTAAAAAAGATAGTTATGAGTCTCGATAACCCAACCTAAAATAGAACCTACCCAAATAGTATAAGTCTTCCCAATCCTATCCAACGGTAATGTAAACACTAATACTTATGCTAAAGAATGATAATGCACTATACTAAGGGAAAACGAGCCCAAAATTCTAATGAAAAGGGTCCTAACTAGCTAAACATAATGAAAAAGGCTAAAACAATAATCGAGATAAAACTATCCACCCAAAACTAGCATAATAATATGATAATAACATAATTAAGCTTAGTAAAAGAAGGGTAAGCCTATCATACTTGGACTCTGTCGAATGCTCATCGAGACCTCTACACTGAAGCTTTTCTCTTCTGAGAAGACTCCGAAATCTTCCATAATATCAAACTAATGATCTGTGCATCAAGAAAAGAAAATCAATACTTATATTACATATAAATACTTTAGCTCAAAAATCGAATCAAAAATCTCACATGGGGTTCACTTGCAGAATTACAAAATTAAAACAAACACAGCATCCCACTCAGTTAAAGGGTAAATTACTATATAAATTTAGCTAAATGTGAGCTCAAAAATTCCAAAATAAGCCCCAAAGAATCAAAAGAAGTAATGAATTAAACTACTAAATTAAGAAAAAACTTATGCAAGTACTTACAAGTTAACGATGCTAAAACACTCTCAATCACTTTTCTAAGCTAAGACGAGCTTCAAACACTTGATACCTCACCAATTTAGAGCTTACAATGGTCTAAGATAGAGGTTTAACACTTAATATAAAAGCTTGAAAATAGAGGAGGAACTATTTAGACTATACTAGTGTTGGTCACTTTAACGGCTAAATGACCACTAAAGCGGTCACTGCTAAAGCGACCAGTCCTAGGCAGGCTTAGCTTCAATAAATCGGTTGTCACTAAAGTAGTGTCCATCTACTAAAGTGAAGCACCAGTCAAGTTGAACAAGTCCCGACAGACTCTAATCAGGTGCTTAAGATTGGTTCAAACCCCCATTCTTGCAAATAAACTATGCTACCCAACCAAATTTGACATTCTAGAATCAACAACACCATTAAATTGTCCATTTAGGGTCATTTAGATAAAAAAAATGGTCCCACACCCCAATGGGAAAAAATTTCCAAATTCTACCCAATAGCCCAAAATGAGTCTGAAAGCCTCAAGACCAAGACCCTGGATCCTCCTAGACTAAAATCAATGCTCCAAAGTTGATGAGACATTCAAAAATAGCATATGAGACTATTTACCTAAGGTTTTGGCTCAAGACCCATTTCTTAGTTTCAAAAGGTCCAAAATAGAAAAATGGCTCTAAAAATTAAATGAACTGCCTAATAATAAAACTGTAAGTCCCAGCTAGTCATAAATGAACAGGTACAACTATAGCAACGTTCTAAATACAAAAAAGTAGGAAAACAAAGAAAATGACCTAGAGGGTCATTACACTTGACCTCTTTTTTTAGCCATCAAATACTAAAGAGACACATGGTCGGTATGCACAATGACTTTTGTGGCCAACAAATAAGCATAGAACTTCTCAAAAACATAGACTACGATAAGAAACTCTTGCTCCATAAACATATAATTTAATTGCATTATTCAAGGACTTGCTAGGATAACATATCAAATAAAAAATCTTGTCAAGTCTTTGGCCTAATACTGCACCTAATGCCAAGAAACTTGCACCACACATCAATTCAAAAGAAAAAGCCCAATTCGAGTACACAATAATAGGGGTTGAAATAAGTTTCTCATTGAGATAATTAAATGCCCTTACATAATCACCTTAAAATCAAATTTCATTTTTATTTAAAGAAGTTTACATATTGGATAAGCGATATTGTAGAAATCTTTGATCAACCTTCTGATATGCCTAAATTACAACTCCTTTAAGAAGATTAACTGGTCGTTGTAAAAATATAACCCAACTAAGGTTGGGGTCGAATCCCATAGGGAATATAGTATAGTGACTATTAGTCGACAATTTCCATGAAATGGGGGGAGGGTTTATAAGTAACTTATGAATTCAACTCCAAATTCAATTTATTTCAAGTATTCAATGATAAATTCACAAACTTTAATCAATATAGAGATAAACTAGGATTGTTTTAGCCTTTTCTTACGACCAATTCCAAGTCACATTGATGATAAATTCATACTAACAAAATAACTATAAGTCAAATGAGCTCAAATATTCACCTAGATGTTTCCCAACCTAAAGAGGTGATTTTCCCTTTAATTCTTTCAAACTTAAAGTGATGAAAGTAATAACTCGTGTTCAGACTCAAGTGAATAATCCTTTTAAAGCATTGTTCATTAGACGAAGATTAGAAACCCTGAATCCTCATTCTTAAATCCTTTTCCAGGTTTTAACTTCTTTGTTAAAGAAAACCAATCCTAAGGCTTGTTCTAATGTTTTTAACTATTAGAAATCAGTGAAAACAAAAGAACTAACAATGCAATTGCATATGTTAATTGACTTCACATTTAATAATAACCTTCAAATTGACATTGGGCCAAAATACAATCCTAGTTGTAGGGTTTTAGCTACTCATAGTAATGAAAGAGATAAAAGCACTATATTTCATAATGAAAAGATTGAATCTTACAACAAAGAAATTATGGCCTCAAAATCCTTAGAATAAACTAAAAAGTTGCATTTGAAACCCACACTAGTATTTCTCCACAAAAAAAATGTAAAAATATTCCAAGTGTCAAAAGATACCTATTCCAAACCCTAGACTAGGTATTTATAGGTTCCAAAAATATGGGATTTAAAACTCCAAATCAAAAAGTCACTTCATCATGGATTCCATTCCTAATGGCCCGCCGAATGTGTGGTGGTTCATCACTTAAATCGTCACCACACTCCGTTAAGCCTTCACTCTTCTTTAAGCTTGTAACACCCCAATTTTCTGAACCGGAATGCTACACGGTGCTCAGGAACCCGAAGGACCACAAGCTAACACATGACTGATATCTGTACCTGTAACTGCATAATATTCATATAAAATGCGAAAACATGAACAAAGAGGGCCTAAGGTTCAATCTTGAATAATAAGATATTTGAAATAAGGTGGAATCACAGTATCAAAACAAAACTGAAATACTAAAGTCTAAATCTGAAAACTCTATAATTGTCTAAAAGCCTCTAAACTGTCTGAATAAGGAGTTGAAGGAACATGTCTCCAACTAACTCCCTAAACTAAAAATAAACTAAAATACTGGAGTAATAACTGTAACGATCATGTCCTCGAAAGATGAGGAATCACTGCTTACTGAACTGCTACCGCTGATCTGGAATCTGCACCTAAGAACCTATGGTGTAACATAAAAAGAAAGTACCATAGCGCAAATGCGTCAGTACAATTAAAGTACTGAGTATATGTGAGGGTAGGCTAAATGCATGGGGTTTATATGCATGAACATGCTAACTAATATGAACGTGAGAATACATACATACATACGTAACTACTACTGAACTCGTGGAGATACTGACTACTTGAGTTTGAACTCTGACAACATGAGTTTCGTGATACTGAGATACTAAATGACTGATGACATGGATGACTGTATCTAACAGTCCTAATTCTGGGGAAAACAATCTGAGTTCCAAACTGTATCTGAGCATCTAAGTTTGAGATCAGTCCTAGCTAACGAGTGATCTCTGAAACTGATAATGAGAATACTCGACTGAATCTGAGATTGAGATCAAGCCTGTCTGTCGGGTGACCTTTAGATCTAATAATAAGCGTCTGAATATGGGACCAAGCCTATCTGACGGGATGGTCCAGGAATTAATGGAACTATTTGAGTTCCTTACTAAGATCGATGACTATATCTGACAGTCCTGATTCCTGATTTCTACTCTGAAGACTGATACTGAAATTGTAACTGTAATTGTGACTATGGGAGGTAGTAACCTAACTGATATGCCCTGCTACTGTACTGGTGGGGTCCAATCATTTTCCCTGATTGGAAAGGTGCCAATACCGTGACACGGGTAGAGACCTCTACTATGGTCAAGCCTCTCTGACGGGTGACCCTGAACAGGAAATCAAGCCTAAGGAAATATAATAGTCAAGTTTAGCCTTAATCTGATGGGTGACTCCTGTTCTACGCTGGCTACGTAGTTTTGGAATACAGGGATTGCTGCTAATGGTTCTACCTCTCTGACGGGGAAACCGCCATCCCCATACTCGCTCGGTGCTAGTTCCAACTCCCAACTGAAAGACACTAAACAGATTAACTGAGCTGAACTGACTAACTAAACTGAACTTATTATGAGTTTACTGAGTTCCTTGGACTGACGGAACACTACTAACATCTGATATCTAGCTAAGTCATGAGATTGTTGATCTTACTGAGTACTGAGTTTTCATGAGATTTCTGAGTCTTTCCTGAGTCACATGACTAACTGCGATCTATGGAACATAACTTGACTGAGGATGTCTTGAAACATGACACTAGCTCTAGGCACACAGCTATAGTTTTCGAGTACAAGTACCCCCAGGACTCGATGGAAGGAAACTGATACACATGACTGACTTGATCATAAGAGTAGAGTCCATAATTCACAATATCATAAGTCAGGATTTCATAATAAGAATGATTCTCAACAAACTATCACATGCTCGGGAATGCACACAACATGTCTATACTTGCATGGCTTTAATAACATGGTTATTCCATATCACAACAATATCATGAGCATCTCATACAACATCTTCAATTCAAGACAATAGCATGGGGATCACATTGAACATAAACTTAGAACATGGAATAGTCATTTAGGACTTATTATGTCATAAAAGCATGATTTCTATTCCCTTAGGTATTTTCACAAACACCTTACATGCACATCTTAGGCATAGGTGGATTCATCAAGATTATAAATATTCAACCACCAATTTCACATATTTATACATTAAATACCACCATATCCTCACATAAAACATACAAAGATCACATCTTAGGCATCATCAAACTCCAACCACATGAACATCAACCATCAAAAAACTAAACATCATACTACATAATTTAAAAGATGGTTCTTGAGCTTCATGGACGAAAGGAGTCCATGAATCAACTCACGCATACCTTAGAAGGAAGATTCTTGATGATTGACGGAGGAATTTCCTTGAAATTGGATCTTCAAGCTTAATTATGCAACCCTAGTTGTTTTTCTCTTTTAGTTCTCTTGGATGATGAGCTTTGAGATGTTAATAGGGTTGTAATATATTTAGAAGTTGTATATTTCGTAGGGTTAAGTTTAGGAACGTATAAGGAGTGTTAAAAGACTTAATTACCCTCAAAATAACTCAAGACGGAGTGTTTTTGGCACTTGGAATTGACTTAGGCGGTGCCTAACCAATCGCCTAAGTTTGGTTGGGCGGCGCCTAACCAATCGCCTATCCTTACTGTCTCTCACGAAAATGGTCATAATTTTTCCCTCGGGTATTGGATTAAGGCGAAATTGGCATCGTTGGAAAGATAATTCGATTATCTACAATTTGGTGGGTATAAATATGCAGAAATACCACATGAACATCGAGTTATACTCGTTCAAATATGACCCTTACGAAATCGAACACTAAAACTTGATGGATTCAAAAACTCTTAGGTTGTATTACCTTAAGTGACTCATATGAACATGCTTAATGCATCATAAGCTATCCTATCGCTAGGATATTCATTGTAAGTCATGAACTAAAATACTACTCACAGGATAGGAGGTTTTATACGTAGGAAAACTTATTCACTTCCTAGCTTAGAAACATGCGGGGTATTACAAATCTGACGAACAATTGATGTTACATCAACCACTTGTTGGCCTATCACATCATTCCATCACCAAAATGGTAAAGCTCAGTCAATTTGTAAACGTCAGACGGCTTTCTTGGTGGTTCACCAGACCCTTATCGGCCCATCTGGTTGAGCAATCACATCATGTACTTCTCCAACTAGTTTTGTTTTACTTTGTCGGCAAGTGTGGCAGTCCATCACTTTTTTAGCGGTTCATTAAGTGAACCGCCACTTAGAATCTTTTATCTCAAACTCACTCTTTTTGGTTCTTGGGTTATTTCCTGTAATTTTAAACATTAAAGGTATAAAAACTACAAAATTTTCTTAAAATCATGATTCTCCATAATTAAAAACGTAAAGGTGTCACCATTATCCAGCACATCAATACCCTTAACTTAGAATTTTTGCTTGTCCTTAAGCAGCAATACCAAACCTAATTACACAGATGCTTTAAACACAACTACTAAGCTATACTGTAGTAATCAATTTTATGTTTGTAGTTCTTTCCAAAAATCACCCCATTCAAGCTTTTTCAAACCAGCACGTAACAGTCATTCAATATGTCAATAATTTTAGATCTAAGAATACATTACAATATAAATAAAAAAATTATATGAACTATAATTGCTATCCTGATAATAAAATATCAACAGTGTCTTATGATTCCCTCACTACAAAGAAGTCCCTCACACATATGTCATTTTAATTAGGGATTGGAAAAAAAATTACTTACACTCACAAAAAAGTTTCTAACAATGCATATATGAACTCATAGGCCAGCCTTTACTATCCTAGCTCAGTTTTTTAGAATGCTAATCAAGATCACTACAGGGATTTTCTAGGCTTACAATGAGGGTTTAGGTATTGGTACGACATATTTGGGGATTAGTGATTTGGCCCTTCATAGTATAAATATGCACTCAGTTCCACTTAACTTAAGATTCTGCCTTTATTAACCTTATCCTATTGACAATTTCCATTATCAATTATGTAAATCTCTTGGATTTTTTTTCTTTCTATTATTTTCCTCTCATATTTTCTTTCTTTTCTTTTTCTTTATTAGTACGCACTCACAGGATCTTTTTTGGTCCACAGTCACTCTTTCCATACCCTCTTTCACACTCATCTAGCACTTCTACAGTAGCCACTATCAACTTAGGAAATTTGCCTAAGTTAATGTACATGATGTCCAAGGATGGACCAAGGCCAAGATAGAGGTTCAATAATAAGAATAGAGAAGGTGAACAGTTGTAGAAAAAGAAATCTAAATAGCTCAAACAGAGATCAAGGGATTTCTTAACATCAGTTGGATAATTTCTTTAGGCTAAGTAGACTAGATTCAAATAGGGCATGTGTTCCTTTCCTAATCGCCGACTTACAACTTAAATCGAATAGACTAGGAAAGTTATACGTGCATGCATAATATCAGAAAGTGCAAAATAGGCTCACACACACTTGGCACACAAGAAAACATGTTAAAACCTACTATAATAATAGAAATAAAGCCTAGGCATTTTTGGTACATCTATATATGCTAATCACATTTAAAAATCTAATCAGTCACTCATATAAAGACATGCCCTTGGTGTAGAAAGTAATTAAAAATACTTTTGAGGAGTTTTTATTTTCCACAAAATCCATAAAAAGATTAGAAAAGTAAAACATTTTTCCATTTTCCACAAAATCCACAAAATGATCACAAAACTCAAATATTTGATTTCAAACAAGCTAACTTAATCAATACAAAAGCAATAAACCTAAATATGTTGGTTCTACTAGATAAAACCCAAGAAAATATAAACTTAAAACCGTGGGTGGTAATTGATGTCACTCAAACTACACTTCTCAAAAGTATAAAATGGTTATTGAATCAAATATGGAACCTAACAAGATTGGGATCGATCCCATGAGGGATAGGCCAAACTTTCTTCAAGAGTTTGTCTACATAACTGGTAATTTAGTAAATAAAAAGGGGTTTTGTAAAATTAAATTATAATATTAACAGTTGTTGGTTGATTGTATTATGATCTATATGAGACGAGCTCTAGGATTGTGATCCCCATGACTTCAAAACTCCATAGGTTGTTTCTGCTAGCAGACTATCCTAATGCCTTACATATAAAATCTAACAAGATATGTATCATCTAACCATCTCTCGACCTCGGTTAAAGAAATTTCACTCATCCTCTCTTAGACTTAGAACATTGCATTACTAACTCTTTTTTGTGATCTCAAATTAACTATACCAATTAGGGTTCAAGTTAATTAGATGAAGGTTGGTAGCTTTAAATTTCTATTGTTATTTTTTTTTAATCTCTACCTCTCTTTGGAGAAAGTCTCGAATACATACGAGTTCCTAACATTTACAATCGTAAAAAAAACAATCAAATTAAAGAAAATATCAATACATGCAAGCACACCGATCTAGAATAACTTATCACTTAACCCATTTTATTAATTCATCATGGTTTCTACAACCCTAGTTATGGGTTTTAGGTACTCATGATCGTAAGCATGCAAGAAAAATTCATAGATATAAGCATAATTATGCACTTACAAGAATAAAATAAAAATACTGAAATCTCAATTTGAATAAAAATCCTAAAAACCAATTTCAATAATTCCAAGATCAATAATATTCCTAAGAACCTCAAAATAATGTAAAATTGTGTAAACTAATCATTAAACACAATGGGAGTATTGATGTCATCAAAGTTACTCCTCCAAATAAGGCTAAAGTGGTCAAAGCAAAATATAGTAAACCAATAAGGTTGGGGTCGAATCCCAAGAAAATACGTGGAATTGTGTCTCTCATTTGCTAGAATCAACGAACTAAAAGTAAATAAGGGTTTGTAGTTGTAAACAATAACCAAACTCAAAAGATTTGATTGTACACAGTCAGAAATGAATAGGCTTGTCTTCCCCCTAGCTTCTAACTCAGTAGGCTTCTCGTACTCAATCCAACTATCAAACTATTTTGTATGTAGAAGTGGGAAGTGATTAATATGGATTTAGTTATCGGTCTCTGGTGGTCTTAAAACTTGTTTGATTTGATTTGGGTCATCGTGGATAGGATGACTAAGTTTGCTCATTTTTTGCCAGTTAGGACTAATTATTCTGCCGAGAACTATGAGAGGATGTTTAGATAAGAAATCATGAAGTTGCATGGTGCACCCATTTTTATTATTTCTAATCGTGGTAGTCAGTTCTCGTCTCACTTTTGGAGCTTATTTCAGAGAGGTGTGGGGACTAAGGTGAACCATAGCATCATTTTCTACCCTTAAACGGATGGACAAGTGGAAAAAATGATTCAAACATTAGAAGATATACTTTGGTCTTATGTAATTAACTTTGGTGGTAGTTGGGTTGATCATTTTCCTCTCATAGAGTTCTTACAATAATAGTTATCATTTCAGTATTTAGACGGATCCGTTTGAGGCATTGTATGGTAGGAGATATCATTCTTTAATTAGGTAGTTCGAAGTTAGAGAGATGAGGTTGTTTGGTCCTGACTTGGTTTATCAAGCCATGGAGAAGGTGAGGGTAACTTGAGATAGTCTTAAGACCGCCCAATGTCATCAAAAGTCCTATACTAACGTAAGACGAATGGAGTTAGAATTTGATATTGGCGATTGGGTATTCTTGAAGGTCTATCCCATAAAAGGAGTGATGCAGTTTGGGAAGAAGGGAAAGCTTAGTCCCCATTATGTGGTCTGTATTTAGTTTTGAAGAGATTAGGTAATGTTGCCTATGAATTGGATTTTCCTCTTAATTTGGGTTCCATTCATCCGGTGTTCCACATTCTAATGCTGAAGAAGTGCCTGTGAGATCCATCCTTAATTTTTCCCTTAGATAATCTGAGTATTTTGGATTCCTCGTCTTATGAGAAAGTCCCGATTGAGATTTTGGATCGTTAAGTCCATCGGTTGCGACAAGGATGTGGCGATGAAGGTTCCATGGAGGAACTAAAAGGTTGAAGAATCTACTTGGGAAGATGAGGAGGACATGAAGTCCAAATATTCATTCTTGTTCCCCATTCCAGATAATCGTGCTTGAGGTATGTGTTTCCTTAAAATTATTATTTTTTGACTTTGTTAAAGAAAATTGTGTTATCCATGATATCCTTATTTTCTGTCTTTGTTAAAAGTAAGTGTGGTTGTATTCTACATTAAATTGTGCCAAAGGATGCTTTGACCCATCATTCAAGGGTGAATGATCCTAAAGGGTGGAGAATGTAACACCTTAGATTTAGCCCTAGAAAAATTTAGAGTTTTGAACTCACTACCCTAACTAGGACTCTCCCTACGAGTCGTAGGGTGTTTTAACAGGTCATAGGACCCAAGTGGTAAGGTGTCCAATGAGATTTGCTTGAGTTACTGCATTGGTGACGACTTGGAGTCATGAATGGTAATGACTCCATATGAGTCGTAAGGTAGAAATCGTAGGGTGTCCAATGTATGCCATAATAGTTTCTGTCTTGAATACGAGTGAAGAATATGAGTCAGACTTTCTGTCTACAAGTCAAATGGTATGAGTCATAACCAGACCAGATTGGGTGCCCATGGACACTGTCCAGGCTACGACTAGATCTCACGAGTCGTAAGGTCGCCCATAATGACTGACAGTGAGTTTTGGCTTTATTTAAGGGGAAATTTGGTCATTTCCCTCACTCCCCAATTAAAACACCCATCTATAAAATACTTTTGGGGTTTTATTTTCATCCCTTAGAAAATCAAAACACATTCTCTCTTTTCTCAAATTTTATCGAGCAAGAACATTAGGGCTTCCAAGAGGCTGGTCAATTAGAGCTTCCAAGGGCAAATTCTCTCCATAATTCTTTATATTTCAGCATGTGACTCTACCCTTAAACTTGTTTTACTTATGGCATGAAATTACATGACTATTTATGTAGAATTGACAAAGGTTTTGATGTCGGTTGAGGATTTTGGCATTATTGACTCATAACTTGATTTCACATAATTTATTTTGCATTATTCATGCTCTATTAATGATTTTTAACTTGTGGTGTGCATAGGAATGGTAAATAAACTAAGGGGTCATGGTTATCCCCAATTTGATGATTTTGCCTTGTAAAGGGTTTTGAAATTTGTGTTCCCTCAACCCAAATTATGAAATTGATAATGAATATGGTTTAGTCACATGATTTGACTTGTTCACTTATACTAATGTATTGGCATAAAAGGTTAATAAACCATGGATTGATTTTATTGAACCTTGGGGTACATGGATTCCCCATATAAATGGATAATTGAACCTAAGGGGTCATGAATAATATATATGGCATGGTAATGAACTTGTAAGTGGGGTTGGTATGATAATACTAACAGGATGCCTTAATGTAAAATTGCTTCAATATGGAAATGTGTGCTAAATATTTTTAATTCAACTTAAAAGAAGGTTGTATAATCGGGTCGTGAGAGTGGAGGTTCCGAGGGACCAATACTGGAAACTGCAGTTGCCGACACAGGGGTCTAAATGACCTGGAGGTTTGAGTCCCACTTATTTTATGATTGGGAGGTTCGAGTCTTCCATGTTACATGATTTGGTGCTTAAGTCAGATTGATAAATGCCGGGAGGTTTGAGTCCCCCATAAGGCATAACGTATAATTATCCTCTAGTTCGTGCGGCTATACTCACTAGGGCCTTTCTAGATGGTGGAGATCTAGGCCCATATAGTTCGTGGGTGCCTTATTATGACGGTTATGCTACACAACACAGGCTAAGGTTTTAAAGGCCATTCTAAGCCTTGTTCCCTATCTCAGTATGTGATATATATATATAGAGGTATGTATTCACATATGGTTATGTGCATTGGATTTTGATTGGTTTTGAATTATTGATCATGGTATTATTTTATTCTCTTATCACTGAGTTACATGCTAGCGCTCAACCCTCTAACCGTCTCCGGACACTGTATCCCCATGTGATACAGGTTCTGAAAATACTTCTACTTTTTCTATGTAGTGACTAGGTAATCATAGGATAGCTTGTGAGTCAGATTAAAATGGTGAGCTTTCATACTTCAGAAGATCTCATTTCATGTTTGGGGTTTCTTTATGTTATTGATTCTTTCTTTTGGACTTATTTTTGGCTATTATCGAGGGCATGTCCCGAATTTTGTTGGAATTCGATTGATTAAAGGCTTTGTGGGTATTACTGTGGACTTGAGTGTTGGTTAATGGTTTTTGATATATCATAAATGTCTTTGAGTTATCTTTAATTATCTTGTTATATGTTTGGAATTCAGTCTCTGCTAGGGTGTGTGCTCTGTTTGATTAGGCAAAAGGGGGTGGTCTTCGATCCACGGTGGACTTGAGATGCCTATCACTTCCAGGCCCTGGTTTAGGTCGTAACAAGTGGTATTTTCATAAGATAAGTTCTAAGAAAGTTCCCTTTTCCTTAGGAAAGGACCCACAAAATCCAAGCTCATGTTAATGTACAAGTTTAGTGTACCGAAGCTATTTTGCGCTTATAGCTCATGTTGTGACATTCCTTAAAGTAGGTTGTTAAACCTTTTCATTCATTTGGTTTAAGTTTACTATCGTTGGTGAATACGGTTCTAGACAAGTAAATAGTAATTAGTCCCATTTTAGTCCATGTGTTTCTTTCTAACCAAGATCAATTAATCAAGGGCCATTGTGTAGTTCCATATTCATGCAAGTACTTATACACTCTCTATTTGAGTTCCAAGCCTCAGTATAATTCAGTTACAGTTCACCTTATAGTAGTTCCTTTCCTCTTTTGACGTCAGCCTTATTCTTCATTTGAGAATGAATGATTCCAAGTGGCAAATATTGTAACATCTCAGATTCTGAACCTACAAATACTCAGCGTTTAGTATAAAAACTCAAAATCTAAGACTTGCAGTCCCAAGTCTCTAAGACTTATAATAAGAGTCATACAATGGGACCACGAGTCATGGTATGAATAGTGGTATCCATACCCAATATGTTCCAAGGTTCTAGGTATCACAACTCATACCAAAATTTATGGAAGGGTGTACGAGTCATACCTTAACTCCTGAACTCAAATCTGAGACTTGAAAAAATTTCCTTAAAATCACTAGTCAGTGTACGGGTCGTAGTATCAATGTATGAGTCGTAAAATGAGGTCTGCTGGTCGTACTATAGAGAAGTGATCGCAGAGTTTGGACAATCTCCCTAGGAACACGACTTCGTGTATGAGTCATATTCACACACCATGAGTCATACTATTATTTGTAGGTCCTACCCCAAAAAAATCAACAATATTTAATTAAGGATAAATTTGAATTTTTCGTATCTTCTTATTTTATCCTATAATATTTTTCTCACCAAAAAGTATAAATATAAGATCTTAAAGTCTATTATTTTCTCAAGAGAAATATAGAACAGGTCTAAGGCAAGATCAAACAACCTAGGGTTCCTAATCTAGCAAGCAAATCAAGTTTCTTTTCTCAAGTGTTTGTTTTTATTCAGGTGCATAAGATTTCAGTGATGGATTCCTTTCATCCTTATATTCAATTACTTTCAAGATATATTAAAAAATTTTCATACCTAGGATTAATGCCCAAATAACAGAACTTGGATTATTTACATGTTTTACTTGTTTTTATTAAACAACATTACTATGATCTTATGACTTTTTTCTTGAAAACTCTTATTTATGCATTAAATTTCATTCTTCAAGGTTGTTTATAAAGTTATGAACTCTATTTTAAGAATCTATACAATTATGCATGTTAAGGTAAGTTTTCCATGATTTATGTTATAAGCAAGATTCAGTAGATATATACTAGATACATGATTTTTAGTATATGATTTATGACATGAAATCGAGCATATCCTCACTACAGTACAAATTTACAAATAAGTGAGCATAGGCTCAGACCATGATTCAATTATGTTATAGAGTACTAATATGTTTGGGCAAACATTCAGATAACCCATGTTCAATAACTATATTGCTATCGTAGGTTTAGCCTAAAGGGCATGATTATAGGATTCTTCAATACATGGTTCTACAGTTTGACCAGTCAAAACAACTCTTCTGATGTGGGTAAGATGTTGGCATCATGAGCTCACATGGTGTTTGTTGGTTATAAGAAACTCCCCAAGTGCATAATCTTTATGAAATCTTTTATTTACATACTCATGAAATACTTTTGTACATAATTAGCTATCCTGATCTCCATAAATTTACGACTTTATAATCTCATTATATATGTATTAAAGAAAGAAGTTCTATGCAAGGTTTTTAGCCATCAGGTTCTTATCAAATTTTCAACATATCTAAGGTATTTTAAAGGCTTTTCTCATGATTTATCATTTATAGTTTACACTTGTTTTAGGGATCTTACTCTCATGTTATCTTGCTCAGTTTTCAACTTTATAGTATATTTATGTATGTATATAAGTTGTGTATTAATATATTTCATTATATTGACTGCGTCTTGCACTATATTTATCATGTGGTGTAGATTCATTCACTAACTTAAGGTTTGCTGCTAGACATTCGGTAGCACCTAAAATTCAATTGATTGGTAAGCACTCCTTGCATTCAGGAGGTTTAGAGATGTTTTCAGTTTTCTTCTTTGTTAGCTTATATTTTATTATAATAAAGGTCACGGGGTCTTGTCCCGATTGACTCTTATGTTTAGTAGTCAAGGCTTCATTAGACAATAATTATGTAGTAGTTGACAATCTTTCATTTATTTTTATTTATGTCTCAATAAAGGTTGTTTCTCTTCAGATTTAGCCTCTATCACTGTTTATGTTTCCGCATCAGTTTCATTTTCTGTATTGTAATATAGATATGCTATGTTAAGGTTCCTTTCGAACCACTAGTGAGCAGTTAGTTATGGCTCACGGCTAGTGATTAGTCTCGAATCATAACACCAAATACTATAGAAGTGTTCAAAACTTATGTTAACTTAAATGCACCTAAAATAAGTCAATTCAATAGTCTTAGTACTTTTATTAATAAAAGTTCTGCCTGCTTCTTTTTTGGTTTGCCCTAATCCATATATTTCGTTGCCATGTACAAATGTACAAACATACAAGGGGCATTTGAAACTATACACGTATCTAACATTTTTTTTCATTTCCTTTCTTATAGCTCTTGTTCTCTTGGATTATCAAGATTTTTACATAAAAAATTTGCATGTAAACCCATTTTTAACAAAACCCTTAAGTTATGGGCAATTGATTTATAGAATAACGCTTATCAAAATAATTTTCAAATCAAAAATAAAAGATTTCCAACTGCATTTCAATCATTTTTCTTGATAGATCTAGTGAAGCGTTATTTGAACTTACTTTTAAGTCTTTCATCCCATAATCCATTCAAGAAAAATATATAAAATTTCAGTAAAAGTAAAGATATAAACCCTCTTTATAATCTACTTTTTATAAAAAAAAATAAAAATAAAAAAAATCTTGTATCTGATAATTGTGAAATAATCCTACAATTGATTTTAAGAAATGCAGTTGGCATCATTTGAAAATTTGGTAAAATTATAGGACAAAATAATCATAAACTTTAATAATCTCCTAATTCATAGTCATTTTCAAATATTCAAAGTTGCAATAGATTATGTTACAATGCACAATTTAACTGGTTATATCATCCCAAAAATGAAAAGAAATCATGCTTTAAAGGTTTAGGTGCAATTTTATCACTTGGGTTTAAATTATAATTTTTTTTATATTCATATGTGAAAATGCTTACAGTTAATCAACATTTGGAGCAATTTCTCAAAACAATTAGGATAGAAATGTAGAAAATAAACAATGAGGATTGAAATACAGAAAATTATAATAACAACATATCTAGTGTGATTCCACAAGTGAGTTTTGAGGTGGGTAAAGTGTATACAAACTTTATTACTATTTTAAGAGATAGATAATTTATTTTTGATAGACTCTTGGCCTAAGTAAAAACATTTCAAAGCAATGAAAATGAAGAAAGTCATAACAAATCACTAAAGAAAGCATGCTAGAGCATTCTTATAGAGAAACAATAACTACAATAATAATAATAAGATAATCAAATTACAAGAAAAATAAAATAGTAATAGAAATCGAATAACAAGAAACTACAACAGTAATACTACAACTACTAGTATGGAAAGATAACTAAGACACACACTCAATTATCTAACTAATCTGATACCCTCATCTATGTCCTCCATTACCTATTATCTAAAGTCATGTTCTCAGTCAATTGATATCGCATCATGTTTTGCCTAGTCACTTCTTCTAAATACCTCTTCGGCATACTTCTACCGTTCCTCCTGGAACTATCCATAATCAACTTTTCACACATCCACTAGGATAGTTGTGCTTGTCCTTTCCACATGATTGAATTATCTCAATCTAGCTTCTGCATCATGCCCTTAATTGGGGCCACTCCACCTTACCATAGATATCATCATTTCTAATCTTATATCTCCTAATATCCTCAAACATCCATCTTAATATCCCTATTTTTGCAATTTTTATCTTTTTTATGTGAGGGTCGTTGACTGACCAACATTCCGTTCAAAACTACATAATCGGTCTAACTATCATTCTATAGAACTTGTTTTCAAATTTTGGTGGAACAATCTTATCACACATGACTCTAAGAACGATCCTCTATTTCCTCTAGTCTTTATCAATATGATGTGTGACATCATCGTCAATTACCCCATTATTTTGGATAATAGATCAAATTAAAACACTTGAAATTTGTTGGTTTAAATGGCCTGAGTATCAAGCCTCACTTCCGCATCAGTCTCGTGCATTATATTATTGAACCCACACTTTAGGTATTTGGTCTTGTTCCTGCTCAATCTGAACCCTTTAGACTCCAAAATTTATTTCAACCTCCAACTTAGTATTAACTCCATAGGACTCGTCTCAGCAATCAGAACTACGCCATTTATAAATAACATGCACCATGTATGATACCTGACGTTGCTTTTGTAGCGTCAATTTCTTTCATCAAAATATTAATGCCTCGATTTTAGTTTGTTTTAGTTTGATTTGACAAATAATTTAATATGGGTAAAGGAAATTTTTGTATCTTGTGAATCTTAAACTAGAGATATATTTAGTGTACCAAAACATTTTTTTAGTCTTTTTATTATACATGTTGTGGGGTGTTGAGATTAAAGAGTTATCAAATCAAAAAAATAATTATTTTTAAACAAATTTAAAAAGAAAATAAATTGAAACATAGGGAGAGGGAGGGAGTATGACATAACATTTTCAGATTATGTTTCTTTAAACAGAAATTCTTTGAAATATTTTTAAAATTACATAATATCTTCTAATTTTAGTTTGTAATTACAATTGAAAATTCAAATCATGACGTCCTTTTGATCTTTACAACATAAATGAAGTTCTTGTAGTGTTTATTATGCATATATGGAGTCAAATTGATTGTGGAACTCGTTGTCATCCAATGTCCTCGTGTTTGTAGGAGCGTTTTTGGTGAGCGATTACTGTGTTTTTTTTTATAGAGCGGTCACTGATTTTATACCCTCCCTTTTTATTATTGTTGTTGCTATTATTATTATTTTATTAGGGGTCGTTTGATAGAATGTATAAGAATAATAATGAATAAGGTGTATTAGAAATGTTTACATTACTAATGTTAGTACTGGTAATGCTGGTATTAGTTATGCAGACATTACTTCTTACACTGTGTTTGATTTGATGTATTAAAAATGATATATATTTACATAATTTTTATAAAAGATGTTTGTTTACCAAAATACCCTTCTTTCCATTTGCTTCACAAATGTCTCGTGATAATTATGAATAATGGCAACATCCGCCTTCCCAACCGCCAACTCCAATTCTTCGTCTTCATCCTCTAAAGCTCCTTCCTCTTCTCCAAAAAAGATCCTCAAATGTAAGCACAATTTCTTGAACTTCACCAAAATCAACATTGATTCAAAATTCTCCAATAAATGTGATAATCTGCTTAAATTGAAAGAGGAGGAGAATTTTAGTGCTAATAGGATAAGTTTAGGATGTGATGTTAAAGAGATGACACACGGTTACGAGGAGTTCCGACGAATAACATAACAAAGAAATCATTGTTTGATTGAAAAATAATAAAGCAACTTTGATGGAAAAAATTATAATTATTTGATTAAATAGAAGGAGCAACATGTGAAGAAAATCACTGTTCCTTTTTCATAGCAAAGTGCAGAGAAGAGAAAGAGAGACAAAATGATTTGAGTAATTCTGTGATTCATCAAGTTAATACATGTGTTGAAATTTTTATATTATTAATACATGAAAAATGGATGATATTAATAATATACAATAGAATATATAGTTAACACAAATACTAGTTATACATAAAATAAAATAATATATTTAAAAATATACAAAGCTAACACATGCATTATTTTTAATAATACACTCTACCAAACGATTCTTTCTAGTAATTAGTTAGTAAGTTATTTTTTCCTTTTTTGTGGGGTGTGGAGTTGGGGGTTGGTTCCGTTCTTCTGGTCCATCTTATTTTATGGGGGTGAGGGGTGGGGGTAGGGGGTGGGAGTGGCTTATTCCTCTGGTCCGTCTATTTTCAATTCAAAGTCCATCTCCGCTTTTCCAATTTCATTTCTCTGTCGGGACATTAATCCAGTTCTTTTACTTATTTTTTTCCTACAACAAATTTCTCTCTCCTCTGATCTTTCTGTTTCTGTCTCTCTCCATTTCTCCAACAGAAGCTGGGGAGCGAGGGCTCGGGAATCTCCGCCATCGCTCACCGGAAACATCAGAGTTCCGATCGGGATATGAATGTTTAGCTGTGGATAAAGGGAGAAAGCACAATTGCAGAGGAGAGAGAGAGGATTATTTGCAGGTGGTTTAACGTGCAATGTAGGAAAAAACAGGAGAGAGAAACAGCGAGACAGACAGAGAGAGAAAGGAATCGAAGCTTTGGAGGTTTCTGCACGGCACGGATACCTAGATCTCTTCTTCAATTCCCCCCTCCCTTGCCTTGTGCCGTAATTTATTCCTATTTTCATCTCTGTCTGTTCTCTCTTCCAAATCCTTATAGCCAGCCCCTCACCCTCACCCTTCTCTTTTCTATAAAAAAAATTTAAATCGTCTTTCCTCTTCTGTTGAATTCTGTATCCACAGATAGGTGCGTGCTTGCTTTCTCCTTTTTAGCTCAATTATGCCATCAGTTCTCTTTTTGCCCTTTGATCTACTCCCTCACCTTCAAATTAATGCGCTGTAGACCTGCTATACTGTTCGATCGGCCTTCAACTTTTCTCTTTGCTAGAGTTTGTGTCTAACATCAACTATCATTCTTCTTGATCTGCCTAAGTTGATTAATTTATTTTTCTTACCTTTTTCCTCATGCTTATGTTGCATTTCCCATGTTAGCATTGAATAATTCCTTTATTCTCCTCGAATGATTAATAAAAGCTAGTCTTTTTTCTTAAATTCTAGTAGCTAGTCTTTTTTCTTAAATTCTAGTTCCATCTTAGAGTTGTTAAATGCGTCTCCCTGGAAACTAGTGATCCAACCCAACCTCTGAATTTGACAGCCTAATACTGAAGCTGAAGCTATTTGCTGTTCCATATTAACGTTTGTTTTTACTCTTCAACTGAAACTTGGATAACAGCACTATTGAAATATGTTTACATCTGTCATATCTGAAGTGCGAGAAGTTGCTTAGTTGAATTTACTTTGGTGTTGCCATTTTGTGCCCAATCTTTTTTATGATTTCTCTTTGCAGAAATACTTCGAAAAAAGAATCTTCTTTAAACTTCATACAAGGTTGATGTATTTGTGGTCTGATTGAAGGCGGAGATTCTTTCTTTGATTAGATAATTCCTTTTCAGTCCAAATTGCATCACACCATTTCAAATGAGGGAGCTACAGGGTTTATCGCCATCATCTTACTTCTCGGAGGAGTTATGTTTTCGTGATGAGGTATAAATTGGCCATATATCACTCTTTATTTCTGTCGTAATATGTTAATCTACTTGTGATGTTACAACAGTCTTTATGATCGACCTTACCCTTCTCTCAAATAAGGCATCAAACAGATAAAGAGGGAGGGAACTCTATTTTGCACGTTTTTTCCTCATAACTGATACCTTCCTCTTCTGAACTTAGCAGAGGCAAGTCGGATTTTGGAAGACAAATAGCCTGCAAAACTACAATGGTGAGTAGTAATTTTAATAGGCCATTGTATGTTCCTGTTTATTTCAGGAGTTTGCTAGTATTAGCCGTTGTTTCCAAAACGCAATCAGCCGTTGTTTCCAAAACGCATTGTTGCATCTGCCTGCCTCATGCGCAATGCGAGTAGCAGAATAGTTAAGTTCCCTGATTTGAAAGTGGCAGTGGATACTAATTATTACAGCCGAATTAGCTTAAGAATCTCCATTATCCCTTCTTCTCTTCTTTTCCAAATACTTATTGTTACCCAAGTTGCGCGGACTCTTCAATTTCGAGGCTGAACCTGTGTCAGATTTTCCAATAGTCCACTATTTTTGGGGAACCCGACACGCACCCGTTGACATTTTTGAAGAGTCCGAGCAACATAGATTGTTACATTGCTGTAAGCTATAAATTTAGAATGTGTGATCTCATTTTGCAAAACTTCTCTTCTTAAAACGATTAGAGAAAATAGTAATGTTTAAATCATCTGCAAGTTACACAAGATTGGTATCTCTACTGATTTTTGAAAACTTATTCTGCTGAAAGGTGGTGACAAAAATGGTAATTAGGCCATATGAATCTTGCCAGATGGTCGTTTGAATCTTATCTAAATTGATGTGCTTTAACCTTTCTGGTTTCCAAAATATGTGTACCCTTCCAACATACAAACAAATGCATGAATCTCTCTCTCTATTGAGGATAAAAAAAGAGAAAGAAAAAAAAGAAAAAAAGAAGGAAGACCCTGTTAGTGAAAATTGCAGTGACAAGCAAATCCTGTTATCTCTGACATATTTTTTTGTGGCTCCATCCATGTACATTCTTTATAAAAGATACTGTAACAAGGGTGAGTAATACTTTTTATTTCCAAGTGAAAGGGTTGTGATCCAGATGGAGATTTTTGATAACCTCTCTTTCCACTTATCTGACGCCTTTCCATACAGGTCTTAAAAGTGATGATGCTTTACAAAGAGCTGCTGTTCATTCATCACCCTTTGAGAATCATATTTCATTGGGCTCCCCGATGGCGAAGCATTTTGAACATCATGATTCTCATCTAAAACAAGACATAAAAGTTAACAATATCATAGAACAACGATCTTTTGGCGTGAAAAGAGCATCTCACTCCTTACCTAGAGCTCTTGACCATAACGTGGGGGTAAGATCTATTGTCAGCGCCGACTTGGCATCTTATCAAGCAGAAGATAACAAAATTAGCGTAATGGGCGGTCAATATGAGAATGGCCTCTTCTCGAGCTCATTATCAGAGTTATTCAGTAGAAAATGTATGCCTTGCTTTCTTTTTGTCTATTACTGCCTTGGCCTATTAATTTGATTTCCTAGTGTTGTCACTATGGTATTTTGTCCTATTGCTATTTGAGTGGCTGTCAATATTGGTATTTTCACTGCTTCTCTTGTGATTATGTTGGTGGATAATTTATTATTTCAGTCCCTCTCTCATCTATATTTAGTTTTTTTTTCTTCGGCTTTTCTGTCAGCGGAAGAAGAGTTGATGTTTGGATTTTTTGTGCAGTGCGATTACCGACTAACAATTCTCCACATGGTCATTCCGTTGGAGCAGCTGACTCACACTATGAAGAAGAACCTTTTGAGTCCCTTAAAGAACTTGAGGCGCACGCTATTGGAAATCTTCTCCCTGATGATGATGACTTGCTTGCTGGGGTGACTGATGGTCTAGACTATGTTGGCCAACCCTATGCTGGTGATGAAATTGAAGATCTCGATCTTTTCAGTAGTGTTGGAGGGATGGACCTAGGAGAAGATGGTTCCTCTACAGGACAACAAAATTCTGAATATGCTGGGAATTATACACTGCAGTTGGGCAACTCTAATGCTGCAATTGGTGGCCAGCACCCTTTCGGGGAAAATCCATCTAGAACACTCTTTGTTAGAAATATAAACAGCAGCGTTGAAGATTCTGAACTAAAAACTCTTTTTGAGGTGAGAGCGGTCAATCTGTGGGTCTACATTTTCCAGAAACTTCTGTCTACCCTCTTCAAAGAGAAAATAAAAAAGAACAGAAGTTGTATGTTTTGATTGGTGATAATTGTTATGTTTGATTCTTGTGAACAGCAATATGGAGATATTCGCACACTGTATACAACATGCAAGCATCGCGGTTTTGTTATGATCTCATATTATGATATTCGGGCATCACAGAATGCCATGAAAGCTCTTCAGAACAAACCACTGAATCACAGGACGCTAGACATACATTTCTCTATTCCCAAGGTATGTATGCTTCATCTTCCTTGGTCCTTCCCATGCCTGTTTTTGACATTACTGGCCCTACAATTGCTTTTGACATTTGTATATCCTCCCATATGCAAGCAGTATACCAAAAAGATCATCCATAGGCATTATTTTATTTTCTGAGCTAGTTTGTTTTTTGCATCACATGTTTCTTAGTCAATAAGAAACAATTCTCAGCCCTACTTTTCTGATCATTTTTTATAGGACAATCCATCAGAAAACGATGTCAATCAAGGGACTTTCCTGGTTTTCAACCTTGATTCTTCTGTTTCAAATGATGAACTACGTCAAATATTTGGTGTATATGGAGAGATTAAGGAGGTCAGCTAGTTTACTGGCTTTTTGCATGCAGTTTTGTCAAGGATATTGCTGATTTTTGTCTTCGTTTTTGCCCCTTATGAAAGATCCGCGAGACTCCGCATAGAAGCCATCACAAATTTGTAGAGTTTTATGATATTAGAGCTGCAGAAGCTGCTCTTGTTGCTTTAAACAGGAGTGACGTTGCGGGGAAGCAGATAAAGATTGAAGCAATCCATCCTGGTGGTACTAGACGGTGCGAATTTTTAACATTTTGCTTTACTTTGTTCTTCTCGGAGATACCCCTCCTTTCCACTTCTTAGAGAGAGAGAGAGGGAGATGGGGGAGGGAGAGAGGGGGAGAGAGGAGGGGAGGGAGGAGAGAGGGGGAGAGAGGAGGGGAGGGAGGAGGGGAGAGAGGGGGGAAGGGAGGGAGGAGGGGAGAGAGGGGGGAAGGGAGGGAGGAGGGGAGAGAGAGAGGGGACAGTGCTGTTGTATAAAGCTGTTAGCTACGTTATATTTTATAGCTGAGTATATCAATTATCCATGTTCTATAGGCTACAAAAATTTGTATTTGTTAATTTTAAAAATCTTAATTTTCTTTAAACTGATTCACACTGTATTTGAGCCTTTGTTTGAATACAGCAGGTTGTCACAGCAATTTCCTTCTGAGCTGGAGCAAGATGAACCTGGTCTTTATTTTCAGCAGAGTAGTCCTAGCAGTTTAGCCACTGGATTTTCTGGTATTGTTACTCTTCATTCTTTGCATCATAATAATTCCTTTCAGAAAAAGTATTATGTTCACTTTACTTGATCTTAAGTTCCAGGAGCATTTCTACATGTAGGACATGCATCGAATATGGAAAATGGATCTATTCTGGGCAGACAATCAGCCAATGGCTCTGCCATTAATTCCTATTTGGATAATGCATTTGACTGTGGATTATCATTCAGTGTTCCTAATAGCTTATTGAGGCTGGAATCTAAGGGGAGCACCCAAGCCAATGTTGGTGAAACTGGCCACCAGCCGAGCCAAGTCAATTTTGACTTTAGGGGAACATCAGGTCTCCATCCTCATTCACCGCCGGAGTACCATGATGGTTTATCTAATGGAACTTCCTCCATTTCTTCGGGTGGCATTTCTGCAACTATGAATATCAGGCCACTAGAAGCAATTGAAAACCGACAGTTCTCCAGAGTTGGCCCTAATGGGCAACTGGTTGAGCTAAATGAAGGTAAGAAGTTCTGTATCACAGGTCTTCGTTCTGTGCAAGGATGAATATTATACTGACTGGAATAGTGAGGTTGTAATCCTGAAAGAGATGGAAGAGAGAAGAATGAGACTGTTGAAATTTGCTTCTATCCTAGCCAGTTCTGTGATATGTTTCTTTTTCATTTTAATGAGGTCTGCAATTTCTAACGGAACTGTGAGTGCAATTGTACCTGTAAGGGTACAGATACAGGGGCCAAGAAATAAATTCTAAGTGTGTGCCAAATTTCCTTATTTACTGATCTTCTATGTTTGCTATTTGTTGGAAAGAAAGAACAGAACTTAATCTATATAAAGAAAAAAACAGATGTTGAACTAAGAAGAGAGAGCAGAAAAACTTTTATTTATTTCATAGCTTATTGAAATGATCACTGCCACATTTATACACAAAATCATAACTGAAAAGGCTTAATTAAAGGAGTAAAATAAGCTATCATATATCTAACATTATTGCCTAAAGATTAGTATCTGTTATAAAATCAGATTGTGCATGATTGCAGCCTTATTTACCTAAACTTAATCCAACTTTAAAGCTGTAAGCTGAATTTCAGCAGCTAGTATAGCTAATCTGCAGCTCTTGAGACACTAATCTTAACACTCCTCCTTGACTGCAGAAATCAGGAACAAAGAAAACATCAGTTATAAGTTTCAAACCTGTAGGGCTTTGAATTGCAATTGTTCCTTTGCCTTTTGCGTTAAGATATTCTCCATTTCCAATTTTGACTTTGGAAATAACAGATCTATCTAGCTCTTTAAAGAGCTCATGATCACTGGTCATATGATTTGTGCATCCACTATCAATCAACCAATTTTGAGAAGTGTTTTTGCTAGCAAAACAAGTTGCTACAAACAATTGCTCTTCTTCATATTGATTTACAGCAGCCTTGGCTTCTTCTTGTTGCGTTTGTGACTTGCATACCCTCTCCACATGGCTGAGTTGACCACATTTGTTGCACTTGACATCTGGTCTCCACCAACATTTCTGTTGAGAGTGATTTGTCTTTTTGCAATGAGGGCAGGGTGGATTACTTCCTCCCTGATTATTGTAATTATTGTATTGCCTTTGTTTCTGATTCTTTTTCTTTTCCTCGTATGACTCGTTCTGTGATTTAGCTTGAAAAGCACCTTCAACAGAACCTTCTTTCCTCATTATTCTCCTTTGCTCCAATGCCTGCAAAGCATTAACAAGTTCTGCTAAGGTAATGCTTGACAGATCCTTAGAATTCTCTAAAGAAGAGATTGTGGCTTCATATTTCTCAGGAAGTGTGACAAGAATTTTTTGAACAATTCTTTCATCAGTAAAATCCTTACCAAACAATCTCACCTTGTTGGCTAAGTCAAGTAGCTGATATGCATAATCTTTTATGGTTTCTGATTCTTTCATTCTCTTCATTTCAAATTCCCGAATCAGATTCATCACTTGCATATTTTGAACTCTTTCATTTCCTTGGTATTCCTTTTCAAGATACTCCCAAATTTCTGCAACGGACTTCATTTGCATAATTCTGGTAAGAATTGAAGGAGATACCGCAGAGAAAAGGAATGCTTTGGCTTTGGCTTTCCTTGTCTTTCTCTCCTTGTGATGTCTCATCTGATTTACTCTTGGATTATCTCCAAGAGGAGTTACTTCATAGTCTTCTTCTACTGCTTCCCATAGATCCAGTGCTTCAAGATGAACCGTCATTCTAATTGCCCAAGCTTGATAATTCTCACCATTGAAGACGGGTGGAATAAAGCTTGTTTCAGAATTCATTTTCTATAAACTATTTAAGATAACAGTTTAAAGAATGGTTATATAGAAAGAACTTGTGTTTTTTTATTCACTCTCTTCTCACAATGCTCTTGATACCAATTTGTTGGAAAGAAAGAACAGAACTTAATCTGTATAAAGAAAAAAACAGATGTTGAACTAAGAAGAGAGAGCAAAAAAACTTTTATTTATTTCATAGCTTATTGAAATGATCACTGCCACATTTATACACAAAATCATAACTGAAAAAGCTTAATTAAAGGAGTAAAATAAGCTATCATATCTCTAACATTATTGCCTAAAGATTAGTAGCTGTTATAAAATCAGATTGTGCATGATTGCAGCCTTATTTACCTAAACTTAATCCAACTTTAAAGCTGTAAGCTGAATTTCAGCAGCTAGTACAGCTAATCTGCAGCTCTTGAGGCACTAATCTTAACACTATTTCTGTTCATTTCAGTTTTTACTCCAAATGGAAATGTAAACTGTCCTTCTCCTGGGCACCAGTACATGTGGAGTAATTCACATCATCCGCAGCCTCAAGGCATGATGTGGCCAAACTCACCAACATTTGTTGGTGGGGTTTGTGCTACTCGCCCTCAACAACTGCATTCAGTTCCAAGGGCTCCATCCCATATGCTGAATGCGCTTGTACCGATAAACAACCATCATGTGGGTTCAGCACCTTCTGTTAATCGATCCCTCTCTCTCTGGGACAGAAGACATGCCTATGCAGGAGAATCGCCTGATTCATCTGGTTTTCACCCAGGTTCTTTGGGCAGTATGAGGATTTCTGGAAATTCACCACATCCTTTGGAGTTTATTCCTCATAATGTTTTATCGCGCACTGGTGGCAGCTGTATAGACTTGCCAATGTCTTCCAGTAATGTCGGATTGCATTCCCATCAACAGAGAAGTTTAATGTTTCCTAGTAGAGGTCAAATAATTCCTATGATCAATTCATTTGATTCTCCAAATGAAAGGATGCGGAGCCGTAGGAATGAAGGCAATTCGAGTCAGGCTGACAACAAGAAGCAGTTTGAACTGGATATTGAACGGATTGCACGAGGGGATGATAAAAGGACGACCCTAATGATAAAGAACATTCCTAACAAGTACGTCATTGTCTTATTATTAATTGATATTCAATTTTATGCCTGAAACCCTTCTATTTGCTGATATGGAAACACCATGCTAAAGATGTTGGAAGTGGAGGGAATTTGCTCCAAAATAAATAAATAATAATAATAATAAAGGAAGAAGCTGTTTGTTCTTGATGGATTTCTAATCCATTAGTTTCTTTGTTATTTGAGTTGATTTTTGTTATGTTTTCTCTTGAAAACTAACCTGACTTGTTGGCTCATCTGGCATTTGTGTAGATAAAATTACCATAAGTATGTACAAGTAGAGAGTAACAGCGCCTCCCACCTTGAACTGTTATCAGAAAAAGCATGGTGATTGCTATTACATATCGGGCCTTCTCATTTTAAAGAATTTCCTCTCCCCTTTTCTTGCTTAATGCCTTGAATTTTTTCTGAAATTTTCTCAAATGTGTCTTACCTGTAACTTATCTAACAGTTTTTCTAGTTGCGTTTTGTAGATCATTGATACCAACACCAATGCATCTGCTCGACATACCTTATATATGTATTTTGGTTGCAAAAATTCAATGCTTGTATACCAGCATGAAATGAATAAAATAACATCAAGGCTTCAATTCATGATCAGTTTTCATCTTTTGAGTATAAAGATCATCTATCTGTTCTCAGAGGGACAAACTTCTTCAGCTTTTGGATAAATACTTTTTGCATTCTGTGTTTTCAAAATTTTCTATGGTGTGCCATGTTTTAACTTCTCCTGGGGATTTTTAGGTATACTTCAAAAATGCTTTTGGCTGCAATTGATGAACGTCACAGAGGAACGTATGATTTCATCTATCTACCAATTGATTTCAAGGTCAGTGCTTTTTCCATGGTTTAAGCTTTCTTGTGTTCTGGATCTTGTTTCTACTTTCTGTATAACTTTGGTTCGTTTTGTTGCAGAACAAATGCAATGTAGGTTACGCATTTATCAACATGACTGATCCTTCTCTTATTGTTCCATTTTATCATGTATGTAGTCCTTGCATCCTAAACAAATTAGTTCTATTCAATTTAGGTACTTCCTATCATTGTTGCTTTTTGATGATTAAACGTGAGAATATTTGGCAGGCATTCGATGGAAAGAAATGGGAAAAATTCAATAGTGAGAAGGTGGCGTCACTTGCATATGCTCGCATTCAGGGAAAAGCTGCACTCATTGCTCACTTCCAGAATTCTAGCCTCATGAATGAAGATAAGCGATGCCGTCCAATCCTCTTCCACACTGATGGCCCTAATGCTGGTGATCAGGTGTGAACACAACTCTATCAACAGCGGTCTTTGCTTTTATAGTTTCATTGTATCGGGGGCCTTGGCTCATGATTAAGCATTTGCCAATTTGTGATTCGAGCATCAGCTTGATATTGCTTGAGTGCTTGGTTCCAATTTGATGTAGTGTGTTTTGTGTCCGGGAAGAATAGAAAAGGTACTAGTCTCACTTTCCTGATTTTGCAGGTGCCCTTTCCCATGGGTGTAAACATCAGGTCAAGAACCAGCAAAAATCGGGCTGGCACCAGTGAAGAAAGCCTCCAAGAAAGCCAAACTAGTTTGTCAATCGGCAAGTATTTCATAATTGAAGAGTCGTCTTCAGGTTCTGTCAAGGAATCAAATTGAGCAAGCTGCTGCAATTTTGTTGGTACTAACCTACTAATAGGACTTTGAGATTGGAAAGAATCCACACAATTTTTATTAATGTACATTAGGGGTAGTCTCTGGGAAAGGCAGAAAAAGAAGAAAAGACTTCTATTTTTCTGAATTTTGGGACGAACTCCTAAAATAGTCATGAAAATTGTGCATTACCCGTTTGCCTACGGGTTATCGTATACCGAGGCATCGCAGTGGAACTTCAAAATTTTGGAAGATTGGGAGGCTACTAATTCATTATAAACACACATGTATGAGTTTCTATGTATGATAAAGCATTTGCGGCATAACGGAGGGTTCTGTTGTATCTCTTTTTGTCTCCTGCCATTTTTACTATTTCTCTTTTTGTCTTCTTGGCAGCATCCCAAGAAGTGAGGATATTGTTAAGAAATTTTTTCTTGTGAAAGAATTGATATGTTGTGCCATTTCTTCCAAGTTGCAAGAATGTTAATACGGCTGACTCCCTGTGGCCCCTGCTTTTTACATTTTGGTCACGTAATTGAATAAGATCCTATAAACATTTTTTGGTTAAAGATTTTTTTTTTTAAAGTAATAGGATGAGGCTTATGAGCTGGTCCAAGCAACAAGATCCGGCCCAACAAGAGAATAACCGAAAAGAAAACAAAAGAGAAACATCTGATATTATTTATTATCATTATTTTAAATTATATAGAAGAGTGAGTCGGAGAACGATTAAGGGTAAAATTGTCGTTTCATAAATACTTTAGAATATTTATTTCTATTATATAGTCTTAAAAGTTGGTCATAAATTTTAAAATAATAAAATAGCCAAACATCTTTTTCAAAATGCCAAGTGTGTCCTAATGATGTGACATTTAAGGTGAACACCACATTTTTTCAATAATAATTTTTCAAAAAGTATGTTTTGTATATCAATAATCAATCTATTTTAATAAGATATTATCTAAATTTCAATTCCTTTTTAGGATGTGAAATTTACACTTTTATTTTATTAGAATAGAAATATTTAGAGAAAAAATGTAACTATGTTATCGTATACTTATGAAACTTTCATAAAATAATATGAAATTTAATTCTAAAAAAAAATGTATAAAATATTCGTATGATTTGAGATCAAGTTAGTGCACAAATTAGATCAACTTGATTTTTTGAGTCGATTCGAATCAATTTCGATAATATAATTTCGATGATTAAAAATTTAATTTGATTTAAAAATTCAATTCTAGAATATTACAATGAGAGAAGTAATAATTACCCCCCTGAGCTTGTCGGCTTTTATTCATGGTACACCTGAACTTTTAACCGTCTTAAATACACCTCAAAACTTATTTTTTCACAACTTCGACTGACCCTTCTTTGGCCAAAGGCCACAATGTTGAATACACGCGCTTTCACCGTGGCAATTTAATTGCGTGTCTTTCCACGTGGATTAATAATGTCCACATGAGACCATCCGTTAAATAAAAAAGAAAGAGAGAAATTGAAACGATTCACATTTCACCTCCCCCCCCCCTATTCTCTCTCTAAACTCCTCCATCTCTTACTAACCAAATCATCTGATTCTTTTAATCTTCCTTGTAATAGTTAATGAACAATTTCGTATTGAGTTATTGTTGAAGATTTCGTTGATGTTGGTGAATTTGTAGTGACTTCTCTCAAAGGTGGTAGTGAAGATTTCGTTGAAGTTGTTGGTGAAGTTGTAGTGACTTAGTCTGTGTTCTGCTATTTCGTTGAAGATTTTGAGTTTTTCACTAGTCAAAAGTAGAGTAATATTGAGATTTCGTTTTGGCAGGTAAGTTTTACCTTAAAAATTTCGATTTTTCATTTGTTTTGATTGTGTTAAAACTGAAGTTGTTTTCTTTCTATTACTGTTCCGATTTTGAATAAAAATCATATTATTGATTGTTTTTCGGTGTGTTATTGATTAGATTGTCATGAAATTATGAGAAATTTTGCATGCATGATATTAAGGTTTTTCGTAATTAGTTAAAAAATTAGGGATTTTTTGTAAAACTAATTTTTTTATTGAAATTTGTGTGTTTTTTTGTTACTGTTGGGTTGTATTGTTTAATTTTAATTTTTTTTTATAATTTTATTTGTGTATTTTTTGGTGTTTTCTTGAAATTAGACATGTACATTGTCTTATATTGTTAAATTATTGTGAAATTATGAGAAATTTTGCATGCATGATATTGGAATTTTTCGTAATTAGTTCAAAAATTAGAACTTTTTTGTAAAATTAATTTTTTATTGTAATTTGTGTGCTGTTTTGTTACTGTTGGATTGTATTGTTCGATTTTAATTTTTTTTTTTGTAAATTTACTTATTGTGGTTATAGGTTGACATATGACTACTAAGTTGTTGAACTTAAGATTTAAAATTGATGGTGTTTTGGTGAGTGAGGTTGGACCAATCTACATTGGTGGTAGGACTGAATATGTATATAATGTGGATGAAGATCACTTGTCAATTCCTGAAATTGCTGACTATGCAAAGTCATTTGGTGTCACAAAGTTAGGGAGGACTTATGTTGGGTCATCTTTGGGGGTTGATTTCGTAGAAATGAAAAAAGATGGGGACATTTATGACATTGCATTATTTCTTAAAGGTGGGAACACAATAGATATATATGTGTGTGAGGACTCAATTGTAGAGTATGTGGGTCAATCTGAAGGACAATTAAGTCAAATTACAAGTGATGGTGAGTCTTTTAATGCACCTCTAGCTACTAGAAAAGAAGATGAGTTATGTTTTGTTCCATGTGAAAATACCAATGAAAAAAATCTAGATCTAGGGTTATCTTCTTCTTCTGTTGCTGTTGTCGCTGTTCAAAATAATTGTAATAGATCTGAAAATGTAGCAGAAGTTAGGGTTGATGTTGATTATAGTTCAATAGATTGGACTGACACTGAAGAAGAACTTGAAATATCTGTCCAAGAATCAGTTGAACCTTCTTTTGAAGGAGTAGAGGAACCTCTTGTTCAAGAAGAAGAGGTTAGAGATAGTGATGGTGATGATGATGATTTTGACCAATCGATTGACTATGAAAGTTATATGCATGATGAGTTGAGGATAGAGAAGGCAAATATGAGAACGTTTAAGAGAGAAAATCGGAGGAATAAGAAGAAAGAGATAGCAAAAGGTTTTTGGGGTGAAGTTGGACTGGATGTTGGGTTTGATGATATTGAAAAAGGTAAGAAAAATTACAAGGGTAAATTGACAAAAGATAAGCCATATTATGATAGTTCTAATTGTGATAGTTTTTAAAGTGATGATGATTTGTTTCCTGTTTCTGATGATGAATTTGAGGGATGAAAGTTAAGTGGAAGAAAAAAGAGCACTTCAGTGGTATATGATCCAACTTGTGAAATGGTTGTGTGGAAGCTAGGTTTAGTATTTGAGAATGCAAATGAGTTTAGGGAAGCAGTTACTAAATATTCTATTAAGAAGAGGGTTGAGTTAGACAAATATGTGAATACGAGTTATAGAGTAAGAGTTAGATGTAAAGGTGGTTGTCTATGGTTGTTGTATGCTAGCTAGGAAGGAAAGAGTGGAAACTTTTTTGTCAAGACCTACAATCCAAGGCACAAATGTACTAAGACAAACACTAATTTTCTTTATAATTCAAAATTTCTATCAAATTATCTTAAAGATAGGATTATATCCCAGCCAACAATCAAAGGGTGGGAGATTCAAGAATTGGTTAGGCAAGAGTTGGGTGTTTATGTTGGCAAGGCAATGTGTTTAACGACAAGAAAGTTGATTTTGAAAGAAATTACGGGAGATCATGTGGCTGAATTTAACAGAATTTTAGACTACAAGGATATGTTGCTCCAAACAAATCCTGATAGTACTTGTATTGTGAAGCTGACTGATTCAGATAGTGGGATGAAAAAATTTCACTCTTTCTACATTTGTTTTGATGCTATGAAAAAAGAATTTCAAGAGGGATGCAGAAAGTGTATTGGACTGGATGGGTGTTTTTTGAAAGAAGTTTGTAAAGGTCAGCTGTTGGTAGCTATTGCTAAAGATGTAAACAATCAAATGTTTCCAATAACATGGGCAGTGATTGGCAAAGAAAGTAAGGCTACATGGAGATGGTTCTTGATGATATTACAAGATGATCTCAACTTAGGAGATGGTTCCCAGCTCACTATTATCAGTGATACGCAAAAGGTAACTATATTTATTAGTAATTTTTTTTTCATTAAGTTAGACCAAAATTAACTAACTTCATTTGTTTATTTTGAAACTGTAGGGACTAGTTGCTGCTGCAAAATAAATACTTCCTGAATGTGAGCACAGAATGTGTGCTAGATACATCTTATCCAATTGGTCAAAGAAATGAAGAGGCATAGAGAAAAGAAAGAAATTTTGGGCTTGTGCTAGATCAACTTTTGAGGCACAATTTAAGTATAACCTTGAAGCTCTTTCTAAGTTGGTTAGAGGCATTGTTGAAGATCTGATAGGTTACAACAAAGAGAGATGGTGCAAGGCTTACTTCAACACCCTTTTCAAGTGTGATAGTATGGATAACAACATGCCCGAGAGTTTCAATGCTTGGGTTTTGATTTCTAGGAATAAGACAATTATTTTAATGTTGGAAGAAATCAAGATAAAAGTGATGACAAGGGTGAGTAGGGCAAAAAAATTTATAGATTCTTGGACAGATGACATATCTCCAATGACAATGATGGTGTTCAATGCAAATGTAGAAAAATCAATGCAGTGCAACATTGACTGGAATGGTGATCAAGGATTTGAAGTGACTGAAGGGGCATACAAACATACTGTGAATTTGAGGCAAAATAAATGTAGTTGCAGATCATGGGAACTAAAAGGAATTCCCTGTGCACATGGTATAACAACAATGAACTACTTAAATTTGAATGCATCACAGGTAATTTCTAGCTGGTACAGAAAAGAGGCATATTTGAAGGCCTATTCTTACTTTATTCAATCAATTCCAAATATGAAAATGTGGCCAGATAGTAGGAATCCTATGGTTGAGCCACCTAAAGTGACACAAATGCCTGGTAGGCCACCAAAGAACAGAAAGAAACAGATTGGTGAAGTGGCACAATTTGAAAAGTTGCCAAAATTTGGGGTAAAATTAAGATGTTCAATCTGCAAACAACCAAATCATAACAAGAGAGGATGTCCACATAATCCCAATCGTAAATCCAAATCAGTCACAAAAGAGGTGATAATCTCATTTGCTTGCTTAAAATTTTAACATACATTACTTATTAATTAGTTTTTATTATTTTTCTAGTATGTTGCCTCCCAACAATCTTCTATTGGAAAGAGGAAAAAAAACAACATAATCAACATGGACAAAATTGATGAAAAGTGTGGTAACAAGAGGTCAAAAGTTGTGGGTCAAGGTATCTTTGTTTCTAAATCTGGATACATTTGTGTTAATGTAAGTGTCTTATCAAATTGATACTTTTAATTATTTTTGCAAAAGTTTGTCAAAATATTAACAAGGATTGGATATATTTTTCAGCAAGGATTGGCTAGTAGTAGAAGGGTAAATACAAGCATAATGAGTTCGGCACATGTGACTGGTGATATTGGTTATCAACCAACAAAAGGACTGAAGTGAAAAAATTTACGTGTTATTACTCAAAGGCAACTTCAAGTTCAAACAAGATCAAAAGCTGCTGGAATTAGAACAAGGGTGCAACTATTAGGGAAATCTCCAACAACAACAAAGAGTACCAAGGCAAAGACTTCATCAAAGAAAAATGCAAAGGACAAGGAAAAAAGTTCTGCTGATGGTGGTTGTTAGTTGTTGACATCTCTTAATTGTTCTACTGTTGGTATCGTAACAAAATGATTGAACTAGTCTTTATTTATGTGTTTTGACAATTTCATATTTTGAAGTACCCGACTTGATTTTGGTTGAAACAATTGAGCACTATAGTGCCGTTAATTTCATGAATTCAAAACAATTAAGCACTAATGAATGCATCTATTATGTACAAAGTTGTATTGTTACATTATGCACCTATTGTGTTGTTGCCAACTTATGATTCGTAATGCACCTATTATGTACAAAGTTATATTGTTACATTATGCATCTATTGTGTTGTTGCCAACTTATCATTTTCTTACGGAGAAGCCAACAATAACCAAGAAATGAGAATATATTGCTTTAATCAGCAAACAAATACATCATATCCGTCAAAATACACAATCTTATCAAATTAAAGCACCATTACATACACTAATCAATCAATGACTCAAAATGTAAATTAGCATCATCACATTACATATCAAACTAATGAACAAAATTAGTTTTAACATCTTTTTGCGTTTCAACTCTTTTTTTTGTTTGTAGGTCTTCTTCAACAAACCCAAAATGACAATATTGGCTTGACGTGGAAATTCTGCATCATACCAATCAAAGAAGTTGTAACTAGTTCAAAATCGGAACTGCAATTCATCGAATAGAAAAAAAGTTATCAATTTAACTTGTTACAAAACATAAACAAAAAAAAAAGATAATATAAAAAAAGAATTACATACACCATAATGCATACAACTGAGACGTCCAGGATTGTCATCCGACCATGAAATTCTCACAATTGGAGGAGACCCACATGCACACACAAGTCTCCTATTATAATTCATGGAGTTCGAAATTTTTTTAAGTAGAAATAATAAAATGAAATTGAGAGAAGTAGATTGGAAGTGATGGAATAAGATGATAGAGAAGATGGATAATAAATAGGAGAAGAATAATTAAATTTTTATTGAATAAATTAAAGAGAAAATGAATTTTTTTGTTTTGTTACCGTTGGAACGGATGACTTGGACAAAAAAAAACTCCATCACGCGCGTGATGGAGTTTGTAGTCAAACAATTATCCACGTCGGACAAGAAGGGTTAGTCGAAGTTGTAAAAAAATAAGTTTGGGGGGGTATTTAAGACGGTTAAAAGTTCAGGTGTACCATGAATAAAAGTCGACAAGTTCAGGGGGTAATTATTACTTCTCTCTATTACAATACATATATTTGGATATACTTGAATGTGTTTACAATCCGAACAAACCTAAAAAGGTGAAATATATATTACGTGATAATAATAAATTTTTCTTATCAATTATACATCCTATGTCTCAGTTCAAATAATATATTTTTCTTTTTAATCAGTTCTAAAAAAGAATTAACATTTTTTATTTGGTTAGTATTTTATAACATTATTAATATTTTAGTCATGTTGTATTTTATTTATTTGTTAAAAAGTCAAAAAAGGTATACTCTTCTATTAAAGGTTTATTTATTTAAATGATAATGTGAAATATTGCGAAGTTTTTTCATATATCTTAAGAGAAAATGGTCAAAAGCCCCCCCCCCCCCCCCCAAATCTCAACTATATACCTATACTTTGCAGGGGTCCTATTACCCTCCTAAACTATTTTAAAGTAGAATTATTACACCCCTAAAAGCTGACATAGCAAAAGAGTGTGTTTCGCTCTCTTTAAGAGAGTGAGAACGAAAATTATAAGTTAAAGACTTATTTTTAATATTTCTTTACATAAATATATATATTTTTCTCTTTTTCTTTATTTATTTTCCTCCTCCTCCTCCTTCTTCTTCCTCCTCCTCCTCCTTCTCCTACTCCCCTTCTTCTTCTTCTTGTCCTTCTTCTTGTCCTTCTTCTTCTTCTTCAGAAAGAAAGAAAGAAAGAAAGAAAAAAAACTTGAAGAATTCATCAATGACATCCAAGACTAATCTATCATCTTCCTCATCTCCGAGCACAAAATCGATTGGTTCCGACTTCAAGATCGTGAAAAATTTTTAAAATGGGTATTGTTCATTGTTTCCAACTTCAAGGTCGTCGAAAATTTTAAAAACAATATTGTCCATTATTTCCGACTTCAAGGTCATCGTAAATTTTAAAATGGGTATTGTCCATTGTTTCTGACTTCAAGGTGGTCGAAAATTTTAAAATTTTCTATTGTTTTCAACTTTAAGGTCATCAAAAATTTTAAATCTGGCATTGTTTATTATTTTCGGCTTCAAGGTCGTCGAAAATTTTAAAATTGGTATTGTTCGTTGTTTCCGGATTTAAGATCGTTGGAAATTTAAAAATTAATAGTGTTCATTGTTTTCCACTTCAAGGTTGTTGAAAATTTCAAATTCGATATTGTTTATTATTTCCGACTTCAAGATTATTGAAAATTTCAAATTCGATATGAGGTTCCGATGGACGTCACTCGGCGGCGGCGGCCATGGCCAGGATTAGCGAGAAAAGGAAAATATATAAAGCAAAATAATTAGTTTTTTTAGATAAAAAAATAATATATAAAGTAAAATAATTAATTTTTTAGATAATAAAAAGTTAATATGATATGAAATTACGTGGCATGACATGTGGCAGCGCGTGCAGACCACAACTTGAAACAAAATCTGGGTATGAGCTTTTAGACGGGTAGTAGTTGAAATTTGGGGTAAAGGTTGGGGGTACTTTTGAACATTTTCTCTATATCCTAAATTCAATGTCTCATTAAAATGTTATAAATTGAAATAAAAAAAGACATAGTCTATAGGAGTATGTGCAAATACTCACATATGTTCCATAAAAGATAAAAATATGAAAATAATTTTAGCCACACATTTAACTGCATAAAGTAACTATTATTATATTATAGTAAGATAATAAAAATACTCATAAATATTGAATATGTGTTTATCTGTCAAACACAATAAGCGATTCCTCTATAATTTCAAAACTTCACATGATACATATTACAAAGATTTGCACAACATATAATTTATGAAAACATAATTATTTACTCAGCACCTATTAAAGTTATTTTAAGCATCTTATTCAAAATGTAATATTAACTATCTCATGCTAAATTACTATAATATATATCATGTTAACTTTTGTTAATTCTTTTGATCCTCTTTATTTAATGTAGTAAATTTTCAATTCAAGTAGACAAATCACTTAAAAATAATTTCTTACTTACTATTAAATTGGTCTCCTATTTTTAACATATATAAGACAAGATATAAAGACAATCCTTTAACATTATGATTCATTAAAATGTTTATCCAGTAGGCCCTTATTTTTATTTGTTAAATACTAGTAAATCGAATGTAAATGTATTTAAAATCAATTTGTGTATGGATTGATTTTCTTTATTGCTTCGTATGATTCTATATAAAATGTTAATAAATAGATATTTATAATTTTAATCTATTGTCTTGTATAATTTTTAAGTAAAGTAGTAAAAGAAAAATATTACAATTAGTTGTTTAATCTAAGAGAATGTGTTTGACCTGATGTTAAAATAAGTATCAGAGTATATGATATTTTACTGTTAATTATGAAACCTTAAATAAATTATAATATATTACTATTTGATTTTGTAAAAATAAGAAGTTATATTTTATTATATAGTATGATTTCTACTTACATTTCTATTGTGTTTATTCAAAAATATTAATGTTCATTTAAAAAAAACTAATTAAATAATTATAAATATATTTAAAATTGGCATATTGAGTCGTAACGACCTTCATTATCTAGTAATTCTAGAAGCAAAATTCAGAGGAACAATTTCCTGAAAAGGTCATTGGGAAGACGGTGCAGTGCCAAAGGAAACTCATCGGAGCTCCAAGTTGTCATTTTCACTGCTAACCTACGGCCATCTTCTCTACAAAGAACTGATTTTTCTCTTAAACATCGAGAAAGTCGCACCCCAACAGAAAAAGCTCCAGAAGGTGATGATGTTCCAACTCTAGCTTAGATCTTGCATCGAATCATCTCAGAGTTATCGAATCATCATCTTCCAAGATAAGTATATCTAGTTTCGGCACTGAATTGCTTCAAAATCTTCATCTTCTCTTGAAATGCTTAGATCTAAGCAAATGTGAGATAAATTTTCATACATAGATTCTCGTTCTTCTTGATCTTGGAAGCTTAAGATCTGAATGATTCAAGAGTCCTCATAGATAAGTGACACCTCACGTAAGTTCAGTTCTCCTTTACTAACTCTAAGTTCGGTGGATTAAAATCCAAAATAGATTTGATACCGCCTCCAAAAATAAATCCACAAATGGATTACTAGCTTTATCTTTTTTGAGGTCAGAATTGGAACTATGGATCTTATAAGCACCAATAGTATGAGAAAGATACAAACAAGTGCTCTTTTTCATCAAGCAGATCAGGCATATTTCTGTACTCTCTCCTTTAATGGACCGATACCACAAGTTTAGTAGTGTTCAAAATTACCTTTCTTGAAGGAACTTGAATGAATTGTGTATGAATTTAACACAATAATAGATTAAGAATGCAACTTTTATCTCGGGAGTCTTCATTTCATATCGTACGTAACAGCTCAAAGTTTTCACCAAGTACATGGTATAGTAACCCAGTGTTATCAATGGCGCTTACCACGTCGCGAATGGCGACGCGAGGCATAGTCGCCACCAACCTTCGTGGCGATGCGACCTTTGAAAGGTGGTGCCTAGGCGAGGTTGGCGACATGGAGACATGGCGAGGCAAGGCGATAATGGCGCCGTCTTTTTATTTTTTTATTTTTAAAATAGAATTTTAGGGATAAAAGGTAATTTTAGTGCTTATGTTCCTATTTTGGTTCTGCCATTGTGAATTTGATTTCGGCGACACTGTGGCGACCATCTTTGGTACTGATTTCTCTTATTTTTTTTCTTCTTAATCCGACGACTCAACTGGTCTGGACGTCTGGTTTCTTTGTTTTTTCTTCCCCTTTTCTCTTCTTCCTCTATTTTTCTTCTTGTATTACTGATTTTCTTCCATTGTAATACAGTGTCACTATGGCCTCATTTGTTTGCACTTAATGGAGGTCTGAATCTGAATGGTTCAGACTTCAGTCTATTAAGTGTATTTGTTTTTTTTTTTTAAAAGCCTCTTATTTTATCTAAATCCTCTGAATTGGTCAGACATGAAAAAAGTCTGAATACCATTCTGACTCTTTTTAAAACGTTATTTATTTCCTCAAAACTCTCTCCTTTGTTATTTCCCTCTCTATATACATTTTTCACCCTCTCTCTTCACCTTCCCTCTTCACGTTACTTTCTCTCTCTCTCTTCACGTTACTTTCTCTCCCTCTCTTCCTCTTCATATTGCTTTCCTTTTATTTCAGGTATGATTCACCAAAACTTTTTAAATACTTTAGTTTTCAATATGTAATCACTATTTGTTGTCAATGGCTTACTAGAATTCACTGAAAATCACGTTTATAGATGCGAGTTTTTTGTGTTTGATTAGTTTGATGTGTGATAGTCGTAATGTCTAAGTAATGTCTAAATAAGAGCAAACCATGGTACGATAATTTTTGGGTAGAAGAATTCAATATATTACATGTGTAAATAAACATGATTATTTTCTTTCTTCTTATAATTCCCTGACGCTTTTTAATCCAGTCATTGAGAAACACTATTTTCTTTTTCAACTCTTGTTCATTATACAAATACATCATTAGGACGAAATTTACCGTGCTTTCTTGCTAGAAAAGAGACAAGCAAGACAAAAACATTATGTATGAATGAAACAATCTGTTTGATCAAATTTTGTTACTATTATACTATAAGAAAATGACAAGGACACGAGTTACTGTAGACAAATTGGTATAGGACATTATGTGTTTAATAGAATTTAGTGTAGGACACTGCTAATTGTAGTTTACTATATATCTAGCATGTATTTAAACGGATATATACATGGTCATAACATAAAATAATTTCTAATTTTCAAAATCCCCACCAAATAAATCCATATATGGCACGATTAAATTTTCAAAATCTCCACACAAAAAAAAACATATGGTTCTTTATCTTTGCTTGTCTGGGTATGTTTTTGTTTTGTGAAATTTAGCTTGTTTGAGGCTTAATTGATTTGTTTACGTACTGATTCTATACTTTGTAATGCACATATAGATATAGCTTAGTAGCATATTTTGTACTACTAGTTTAGTATACGTGCTTTGCATGTGTGTCTCATATTAATTAATAAAACTTTATATAAAACGAATAAAAAAATTTAAAATACAACAATGTGTTAAAATAAATGTTATAGCATTTCTTCCTCGTTGTCTATTACAAAGACTTTTAATGAAGGGCAAAAGGTTCAAATCACTTTTCTAAGGATCTTTACACTTTTAATATATTATAGATTATAGATTTTTTTTATGATTATTAAACATTTGGTAGAATAAGAATTTTGGATTATGTATAGTATAATTTTTTCATATAATCACGCTAAGTTGGTTTAATTAGTTTCCTTTTTTTAATAAAGTAAGTATTTATATGCATCGCTCGTATTTATATTTCATAATGAAATTAAAATTTTATATTTCAGTTATGGAACAAATTAGTGACAGATTGATTTGGAGAATGGATGTTCTAAAAACTTTTTTAGAATCTTGTATTGAAGAAGTATCATTAAACGGGAGATGTGGAAGTAGTTTGAAAGCCGAATCATGGGATAGAATTAAAGATGTTTTGGCAACTACACATAACTTTGTAGCTACACAAAAAAAGATGAAGAGCCAATATGATTATATAAAAGAAAAATATCAAGCTTGGTTGCCACTAACTAAAAAGACAGGCAATATTTATGATCCAACAACCAACACCATTCAAATGTCTAATAGTGAGTGGGAAGAATATATAAAGGTTAGTTCATTATATAGTATTTTTTTCTCCTTTTATTTTACTATAAAGAGAACAGTTTTACTATAAAAAGTATGTCTTCTTATATTTGAATATAGGTTCATCCAAAAGCAAAGGTACTGAAGAGATCACCACTAGCCTTTTCAGAACTTTGTACAACACTCTTTGAGAGTTCTACTGCAACAGGCATTCATGGTTGGAGTTCAAGTTGTACAACTCCGTAACCTGGTGCCTCTTCTGCATCTCCTAATATAGATCTTGATGATTTACAAGATCTAGTTGATGAACAAAATGAAGAAGCTTTTAAAGATTTTTCGTCTCAATCTTCAATTTCAATTGAAAAAAAGAATATGGGAAAGAAAAGAAAAAAAACGTCATCCCGATTGAAAATTGATGAGAAAATAAGTACCGCATTAGAATTATTAATTAATAAAAATAATGCACTTGAAGTTGAGGAATGTATGGAAAAGTTAGATGGACTTGGATGGGGAGATCCATTGTACTCTGCAGCTGTTAGCATACTCTGTGAAGGTGATAGCTATCGAAAAGCATGGATGAAACTAATAGAGACTGATAAATTAGAGAATTGGGTTAAAGTCATGGGGAAAAAATGGGTATTCTTTAATTTTGTGAATTACTAATATATTTATTAGACGCAGAGATTTCTAGAAATCTAGTTTTTATGTTTTTTTAGTTTAGTTTTATAATAATTTTTGAAACTTTGTAATGCTATATGTGATGCTTATGAAACATGTTTGTTGGTGAACTACATTGTTTTTACATTTTGCTATGTTTGAGGAGTATAAAATTTTTATAATCACTTTGTTATTGTTATATGTAATTCCCGATCTTACAAAATATGTAGCTAGTTTTACTTATTATTGTGCATTATTTTTTTTATTTGTAGAACAGATTCGACATGGATATTGATGATCAAATATTATTGTTGATGAGCTTATATTGGCAAAGAAAATGTTATAGACTCACATATGATCGAAGAAATAAAGATTTAACATCATCTTTATCTGGTCAAAAATATACATTAGAATTATTGTCTGGTTCTAATCGACAATGTATAGAATTGATGCGCATGTCACGTGATGCATATGTTCGGCTATGACAACATTTTAAACAAAATGGATGGCTCACTGATAGCAAACATATCTGTCGAAGAAAAGATAGCAATGTTTTTAACTATTATAGGACATAATGAGCGCTACGTCGTTATTAAGAGAAGATTTCAGCATTCTTTGCAAACGGTGCACAAGTATTTTCATGAGGTTCTTGAGGCAATGATGAAATTTGCAAAAGAGATGATTGCGCCTACAACATTTGATTCGAATATGAATATTCCCAGTGCTCATAATAAGAGGTTGCAAAAAATATTTAAGGTACTATTTTAAAATTATTATTATAAAATTTTAGAAAAAATCAATTTCATTATGTTGACACAAATGTATAAATTGACAGGGAGCAATAGGTGCACTAGACGGGACATTAGTACACGCTGTTGTTCCTGCTAATCAACAAATTATTTACAGAGGAAGAGGAAAAGGTAAATGCTATCAGAATGTTCTGGCAATATGTGACTTTAATATGGTCTTCACTTATGTTTATGCTGGATGGGAAGGGGTAGCTCATGATGCACGAGTTCTAACAGAAGTTGTATCTAATCCAGATAATGATTTTCCATTTCCTTCATCTAGTAAGTAATAAAGTTTAAATGATTAAAATAATTATTTAGCCTTTTAATATGATAAATTAACTTTTTTGTTTTAACGTCAGATAAATATTATCTATGTGATGCGGCATATTCAAATACTCGAGGATTTCTAGCACCTTATCCTAATGTTAGATATTGGCTAGGAGATTATCGCCGTAGGCGTGCCATAACTAAGGAGGAAAAGTTTAATCATGCCCATGCACAACTTAGAAATGTTATTGAACGTTCGTATGGAGTACTGAAAGCAAGATTTTCTATATTGGACAAGATGGCTCCATATCCTATCAATATCCAAAGAGATGTTGTTATTGCATGTTTTGCAGTTAATAATTTTATTAGAAAGGAACGTATCAATGATGAATTGTTTAATCAATTTGATACATCTCAAGTAATATTTGATGAAGAAGGACAACAAGCAGAAACATTTGAGGAAACAAACGGACCTAGCTGGACAGTTGAAGATTCTCAGATAATGCACAATATGCGCGAGGAACTTGCATTCAAGTTAGTGCATTGAAGTTGAAGCATTTTAAGAGTTTAGTAATTTAGTTATTTAGTTTGATTTTTTCATTAGTGGAATGTTAAAATTAGATGACTATTAATTAGTTATTCATTTAATATTTATGTATCTAAGTCAAAATTATATCTGACTAATTATTTTAGTTTGTTGGGTTAGTTTAATTGATAGATTACTTTATGTTAAATTTAATTTTTTATAATTACATCTTATCACAATAATTTTTAATCGATATATTTTTTTAATAATTTAAATAGTTTAATAATTATATTTAACATAATATATTTATCTTAAATATTTTAATTATCACTCAAATAATAATTTTGGATGTTTAAGTTAATATTTTATCAAATATTTTTTTCCATATAATATAATATTTTATTGCTTTTTAAATTTGAATTACATACTTATTACGAATAAATATATTAGTGCATTCAGATGTTAAAAAACAAACAGTCTTAATCATTCAGTCTTCAGATCTAGAAACAACATCTTAATCATTCAGATTCCCATTCAGATTCAGACATCTTAATCTTAAAAAAACAAACGAACCCTATGTCACAACCAGTACACTGTATTACACTCCTAAGATTGTAACAGTAAGTACTCAACAGTAAGTATTATGTAAAAAATATTCCTTTTTTAATAACTTATATAAGCAATAAGAACTAAACAATATCTATTTACTATCTATTTATATTTCTTACATTTGAAATATTTCCTAATATATTAGTGTTATTGAAATTTTGATCATTTATATATTATTTTAATTTTTTTGTATTAATTATTGCCGCACTTTTAAAAGGCGATCGCCTCGCCGCGTGGCTGCGGTGAGGCAGGGCCTTGTTGTCTCTTGTCGCCTTTTGCTATCCAAAATACTGTAGTAACCAATACAAATTAATTCAGACATCATGAGGTAGATTAGTAGAGTACTTAATCTGAAATTACTTGTTAAAATTCATTAGGAAGTCGAGCCTTGAAACTCTTTCTTGCTTACCTAATTCTAAACTATATAATATTGTGTTTGTCTATATTGATGACCCTTCTACATGACTGGGGACTTCCTGAAAATGTTTAAATTCATATGTACCTTCAAAATGAAAAAAATTAGGTTAGCAAAAAAGTCAGCAAGAGTATTTCCATCCCTTAAGGAGTGTTTTACTCTTGCTGATATCAGTTCTTTCAATCTATTAATGGAGTTGACCTCCATTGTCACACTCTATGAAATCTCCCAGTCTCCATTAAGCATATGCACCAAAGACAGTGAATCAGATTCCAAAATAGCATTTGCAAAGTTATTCTCAAAGTAGTAATGTAACCCCTCTCACAGCAACAACCTCAACTGCTAGGTTAATAGAGTCAAAAATCTTCTCTCTTAGTACCAATTACATCCCTTCATGGTTTCTCACACAAAAAGGTACACCACTAGGGCTTGAATTACCTCTAGAAGCTCTATTTGTGTTGCATTTCCACCAACCACAAGATGATTGACACCATTTTAACCAATTTAGACTGAAATTTAGGTCTGAACCCCTCTACCAGTGCGATCATGTATGGCCAAGTCCTTGGGATATATGAGTACTCAAACTTTATTTCATAAAGTTTTTAAGGGTGCTGCTGATGTCCTAGATCACTTTACTAGTAGAATAAGCACCTTTATGTAATATAATATTCCTCTTTTTCCAAAAAAGCCATTAGGAACAACTCTTAAAACCACCTTCTATCAAATATTCCCTTAAAAATTCCACCATTTCTTTATGGTTACATTCATCTGTATCCAAAGCACTATAATACCAACTGTATTAGAAAACTAACCCCAAACATAGGATGCAATATCTCATTTAAGAAATTGATGTTCTATTGTCTTCCTATCCGAAACTTTACAGCATTACATAATTGAGAATTTTTGGATTTCATTGAGCCTTGACAACAACTAGAGTAACCCTATTTGTCCATACCTTTCAAACAGAGAAAGATATTTGAAAATGGAGTCCTTTTCCCAAGATATTCTTGAAATAATTAGTTTCCTCCTCTTTCTTTCTTAACAATTTTCAAGCACTCTTCATCCTGAACTTCCCTAAGCTTGTATTGATCCACCAAGGCTTATCCCTCATGTAAACTTGCCTAAAATGATCCATATATTGTTGCATCTGCTCAATAATATGATTAAGCAAGCAACTGACACCATATGAAATCATAGTACCAACCTGTGTCATTCATAATAACTTCTATATCTGTTAGTGCATGACTAGAATGTACCTCTATAATTGGATGTGTATATAATGGACCTAACATTGTGCAGTTATCAAACCAAATTGAAGAGGTACCCTTCTTGGGCTCCCACCATATGTGCTGCTCAATGCACTTCTCGTATTAAACCATATTCTTCCACAATTGAGAACCTCATATCCATTGAACCAATGTAGGAATTTGCTTTTTTACAATATTTGTTGTATATGAGATTAGTTCATAAAGTACTTTTGAGTCCTAAAACTTCACCACAGTTTAGCATACATAGCTTGTGAAACATCAAGGATTAATCTGAAGCTCAAAGCTCCTTCCTGCTTGGGTAAACACACTTTATCCCAAGCAGTCCACTGTTTAATCCTGCCTGTAGCTTTATTACTCCAAAAAAATTTAGCAAAAATTATGTGCATCTCCTTCATAACACATTTAGAAAGAACTATAGATGATAAAACACGAATGGGGAAACTCTGTAATACACTGGGAATTAAAAATTCTTTACCTCCAAAAGATAACATATTTCTTTTTCTAGCCTATAGCTTTGACTTCACCCTTTTAATATGATCAATATAATGTTCCTTCCTCTTCATGGCATGAGATATAGGACAATCGAGATAATTCAATAGAGACTGCCCTATATTCATATCTGTGCATTCCTCCACCAATAGCCTCTATTCAGCTACTGCATTTTGATGCAAGTAAAAACCACTCTTCTCCTCGTTAACTTTTTGCCCTGATTGAGTTTCATTATTCTGTAAAACTGTCATTATTTTCTTCAAAGAGTATTTGTTAGTTGAAGCAAATATAATTATATCATTTGCATATGCAAGATAGTTAATATTTGCACTCCATTTTGTTAAGTCATACTATGTATACAAATCATCATCAAAAATAAAATTTAGGGCCCTGGAAAGAACTTCAGCTGATAAAGGATCTTCTTTCTTTACTCCCTTGGTAGAGTGAAAGAAACTATATGCTTGCCTATTTATCAATACTGAATACCAATTATTAGGAATTAATCTCCAGATTTGATCAACAAACAGTTTTGAGAAATCCTTCTTCCTCAACACCTTCATCAGAATGAAAAACAGGATACTCTATCATAAGCTTTGGCCATGTCAAGCTTTATAACTATATTACCTGGTTTACCCTTCTTTCTAATGTCTTTTACAATTTCTTGTGCTAATAGCACATATTTATGATGCTTTCATAAATCTTGATTGGTCAGAAGAGATCAGTTTAGGTAATTATTTTTTAATTTTATGATGAACAATCCTAGAAATAATCTGTTGATAAAATTACTCAAACTAATTCGTCTCAAATCAGCAGAAGTTAGAACATCCTCTTTCTTAGGCAATAGAACCAAATTAGCGTGAGTAGTAAATTTAAGAAGAGTATTACCACAAAAGAAGTCTTGAACCATTTTGAAAATATCTTGATCCATAATCTCCAAGCAACTTTGACAAGATCTACCGGTCAAATCATCTAGACCACTAGCACCATCTCTATTTAAGGTAAAAGCAACTTTCTCTATATCTTCCATAATGTGCTTATTAAAACTGTATTATTATTCACGGTGATGAGTTTAGTATGTGTCTCAATAAGGAAATAAGTAGCATCTATTTCTCGTAGAAATCGATTGTTGTTGAAAGACGCTACTTCTGCTACTATATCACCTTCCTCCTCCAACTAGCTACCCTGGCTGTCCTGAATTCTTTGTAAGTGGAGTTTCTTTCTTCTTCCCTTCACAATACTATGAAATAATGACAGAATCCATGGAAAATCAATATCATTGAAAGATATGGATAATCTTTGGAAGATCCATCAAATAAAAAATCGCGAGACAAGATCAAATGAGCTGCAACTAGCAATAAATTTTTTTTCTTCTGATGGAAGAAGAGTTGGGCCCATGAACATATTTTTATCAAGTCTTGGATTTATTTGGAGTCCCAAATTCAAGTCCAAGTTGAAGTGGAATAAGGTCCAAATCTGCCACAAAATGAAGAAATATAGCAGTCTAAAATTTAAGAGTTGTTTCTAGAATCTCTATTTAAAATTTTATTTTAATCTATGTTGACTATATTGATCTAAGTATGACAGCCTTCTATGTCTCTAGGGAATGCAATTTTTTTAATTAATTTAGACTTTAACCAACCCCTTCTAGGATTTTATACAAAGGGAGTATTTTGTATTCATTAGAACCAAGATCGATTTTACTAAGCGGTCCAGTAGTTTTGGATAACTCTGAGTTTCTCTTTAGGATTATGTCCTTGATGTACTTCTTTGAATCACAACTTGGTTTCTTCAATGGTAACATTTCTCGGTTGAGTTTCTCCCTTATATTTTCTTCTTTTTCTTAATTGATTCACAAGTTGTTTACTTTTAAACAATGTTTTGAGTTCAAATATTTGAGTTTATCTTTTCTCAAGAATCAATTCCTTTCTCTTTAATCTTCTTATTTAAAGTCTTTCATTATCTATGTTGTTATCAAGTGATATCAGAGCTTTGCATGGTTGGGAATACTAACCCGATCTAATGACCTGATCAATAGAAAACCAAAAAAGAGATTAAAAAAGAAAAGTTATTGTAGCTTGAACGGTAACACCAAAAGAAGTTTAAAAAACTTTAAAACATTGCTATATGAACAACTACTTGAAGAATACATTTTGTGTTCTTCACTTGTTCTCAATCTTTTTCATACTTTATCTTGTGTGGTTTCTTTCAATTGTTGGAAATCTAATCAATATCTTGAGAATCTCATTTGATTTAAAGCTTCTTTGGATTTTGGTCATCAAGAAACTCAAAAGTCATTAGGGAATTTCAAAGATCATTTGAGCTCCTTTGGATTCAAAAGATCATTTAATATGTTCTAAATTTTCTTGAAAAGTATTCACTATATTTGGTTTTCTTTTAATTTACTTGCTAGAGACTTAAAATATTTGTTCATACTTACTATAATCTAGTAATTGTGTGTGTATTTCTTTATTTTGTATAAATTTGTTTCGTACTTTTATCTTTGTTTTCATTGTGTATTTCTTTGTTTCCGGTCCGTAATATTTTCTACTCTCCTTATTTTGTTTGACATCAACTCTTTTCTTGAACCAAGCTTTGGAACTTACTTTGAAGTATTTGAGTTGTTGGTTCATGGAAGAACTTTAAGAAACATCTCGTGAGTGGTAAGAGGCAAGAGTGGTGAGATTATTTAAGGCTAAAAGTTTGATTGAGTTATATATGAGTGTTGAGAGCACTGCATGACGATACATGTAAGGGAGTGCATGTGAGACAACTTTACTACTAGCAATCTCTGTTTCTTTTAAAACATGTCTTTTATAGACTGTGAAAGCAATTACAATGAAGGAATTGATTATTATAGTGGAGATGATTGAGAATGATATGCCAAAGATGATGGAAAGGAGTTGTACTATAATTTTTGTGATGAGTTTTGGTGATAATTGTCACGTCCTATTTCAAACCGGTCAAAACAGTGCACAACATGTGATGATCATTGTGACTCTCTGATTTCTAAAAGTTTATCTTTAGAATTGCCACCTAAGTTTTAGGAAAAAGTAACAAAACCATTTGTTGATAACATAAAATTCTGTTTTGGTCTTTTGAAAGCGTTTGAGATTCTGAGTAAGAGTTTTGGTTACTCGAGGAGAAGATGTTAAACATCCTGGGAGCCTATCCGAAGATGGTCCTTAAATTCAGTTTAGAGAAAATATTTGGGAAAAGTATATCTTTTTTATTTGCTAAAATTACTGGTAAATAAACTTATATTGTTTGAGCAAAAGAAAATTTAAGGTATATAAGTATATCACAACAATTTACAAGGATGTAATATAGTTTATTGCGGAATGTATATGCATGTTCTAAAATGGAGAAGCGAATTTTTAAAAAAATTAGTATTCCTGTTATAACATATATGTTGGAAAGAATAAAATATAATTTTACAAGAATATAATGTTTAATGATATATTAAATTATACACAAGAATGAAATCATTTTCAAAGTAAAGAAAGATATAATTTTAAAAATAGGTGAAAAATTTATTCATTATTAAATAAATATATAAATCTAAGAGTACGAAGAAGATATGAAAATTTATTTGATTTGAAAATAAGTTTATACAAACATGTTTATCGCAAAGTAAAAAATAAGACGTCAAAACATATTAGCATATTATTTATTGAGTAAATTAGACTTTGTGTGTATTTGAAATATAAGTAATCATGTTAGTGTTCATTTATTCATAAAATTTTAATACACGAAATTAGATAAAAGTATAATACTTGAAAGTGGATAAAATAAATATGCTAGCAAAACATACATGTATAAGTACTCCCTCCGTTTAAAAAAGAATAATCTACTTTTTTTATTAGTCTGTTTCAAAATGAATGACCTCTCTCTATTTTTGACAATACTTTAATTTCAACTTTTCACACGACATGCTTAAGACCATAAGATTAAAGGGCATTTTGGTATATTTGTTATAGCTTTGATTTAAGATCATAAGATTCAAAAGTTTTTTTTATTTTCTTAAATTTCGTGTATGTAACGCCTCAAATTTGGTACCCGGAACACTGCATGGTGCTCATGGCTCCGAAGGACCATAAGCTAACCCATGACCGATATATGTAACTGAGCACTGAATAGTATACTGAAAATATACGGAATATAAGTTGTAAGGCCGTAAGGTTCAAAACTGTAACACAACTGGTAAAACAATATTTGGACGGGGTATAGAAATACCCAAAACTGAAATAACTGTCTGAATATACTATAGTCTGAAAGCCTCTAAACTGTCTGAATAAGGAGTTGATGGGACATGTCCCCAATTAACTCCAGTTACTGAAATAAACTAAGTAATGAAATAATAAAGTAATGATTATGTCCTCGAAGGATGAGGACTCACTGCTGACTCTGACTGTTGGAACTGGAATGCTACTGATGATTTGAAGCTCGTGCTTCTAAACCTATGGTATAAAACACCATAGCACAAATGCGTCAGTACGTTGAATGTACTGGTATTTAAGTGAGGTAGGCTGAATGCAAAGGGCTCATATGCATGAACAATACTAACTGACTGTATACATAAACGTGCGAATACATGCATGAATACGTAACTGTAACTGAGGTCGTGATAGGACTGAATACTGAGTTCTGACTACTGAGTATACTGACAACATGGATTTACTGATATCTGAGTTTACTAGTAACTGATAGCTGAAAGAATGTTTCTGACAGTCCTAATTATAATTAACTGATCTAAGTATTATACGGAGCTGGATATATATCTGTCAGTCTTGAAATCTGATGGAACTAGCTGAGTTTCGTACTGAGCTGAGTGACTGTGTCTGACAGTCCTGATTTCTATAAAATTGGACTGAGTTTTATTCTGAATACTGAATATGAAACTGAAATTGTGGGAGGTAATCATCTAACCGACAAGCCCCGAATTTGAATTGGTGAGGTCCAACCTGTAATCCCAGCTGGAAGGGTGTCAGTACCGTGCCACGGGTAAAGACAAGCTGCGAGTAAACCCTCTCTGCCAGGGAGCTCTTCCGTCAACCCCTCCTGTAAGGAAAACTCAAATGAGATGTATAGTCCCTAGTCTCGTAGGGGTATATCTCAACCTACGCTGGCTACGTAGTTCTGGAACGCAGAGATTACTACTAAGGATCACACCATCTACTGGCTAACAGTGTGTGTCCTCATCCCTGGGTTCACTCGGTGCTGAATCCTACTCCCAACTGAATAGACACATAACTGATTTCCTAGTTCATACTAGGTTGGATTGATCTGTTACTAGTTTTACTGATTAACTAGATTGAACTGAGTTCACTGGATTTTCGTTGACTGACGGAATACTACTGAATTTTGTTAACTGACAGAATGCTACTGAGTTTTGCTAGTTGACTGAGTTTACTAAGGTCTGAACTGAATACTACTGAGACATGATGACTGGCTGAGATCACTGAGATTCCTGAGACTACTGGGATTACTGAATGGGACTGGAATGATACTGAGTTTACTGAGTTTTTCTGAGTCACATGACTGATTGAATTCTACTGATCATGGCTTGACTGAGAGTATCGTGAAAACATGACATTGGCTCTAGGCACACAACTAAATTGTTGGGTACAAGTACCCCTAGGACTTGATAGCATAATAAGGAAATCATGAAACAAGCTTAAAAACTCAATAATGGCTACATGTTCATCATTCGTTCATTAAGGCATTTCAACAAACACTTGGGGTATATCACTTGTACATGAATGGAGAATACATAATTGCATACTATATCGTGGCATTAATCCATTCTCATGGACAATTTATCAAACACTTGCACCTAAACTGATCATGGCATGGTTTCTTCTCTTATTAATTCACATAGGCAATTCATCACGCACATAATGAATATAGTATATGTAGACTACATTACACGACAAGTAACATCATGATTCAATTCTAGTTTCATAATTCAAGGATTTAATCATGGGTTCACATGAATCTACACATATAATAACTAATTCCACATAAAATTTGTCACCAAACATGGATTATAATTTAATTGGTCATTATCAACATGAACAAAAGCAAGCCCATAATGGGATTCATAAAAATCCATATACTTGGACTTTAAAAAGAGATTCTTGAGCTTCATGGGTGAAAGAGGTCCATAAATCAACACTTGACATACCTGGAAATCTAAATTCTTGAAGTTCTTGGAAAGATTCTTGGAATTAGCCTTGATTTCTTGAGCTAGGGTTTTTGCCTTTTGAGAGAGAATGATTTTGTTCTTGAGAGAAAGTGAGGAAAAGTGATATAACGGGGTTTTAGGGCATAATTTCATGGTTAAAGGCTGATCTGGGTCATAGAAAAAGACCCAATTGCCCTTAGAAAGTTTTTATTTTTCACCACTGAAAACTCGATTTGGGCACCTAGCGCGATGCAGCGTTATCACGTCGTGCCACTGGAAATTGCCAACTGGGAACTGGGCTGACGGCGCGACATGGTGAAATCGCGTTGCAATACCTGATGGGACCTGGAATCTTACCGCGACGCGGTGGTATCGCGTCGAGACACTGGAAATTGACAACTCTGGATTTGAGCCTTGGCGCGACGCGCCATAATCGCGGAGGCCCACTGGATTTTAACGATTGCTATTTTGGCATGCTCTGCGATACGTTGATGGCTCAGGTGGCACACTATCTTATTAGAATGGCTCTAACTCTTCGTTCGGGTGTCAGATTTGGGCGAATTTGATATTGATGGAAAGCTTATTTAATTTCCCACACAATAAAAATTCAATCTTGAAAATTCCACATGCATAAAAGTGTATTCATCTTTTAAAGTAAGTCATTAATATTTTTGGGATGATTTTAAGTTAGGTAGAAGTACGGGTATTACAGTGTAAAATCAAACTAGGTCATTTTTTTTTGAAATGGAGAAAGTATAGCTATAAATGAAATGTAAGTAATAACAATGGGTTAAACATTTACCAGTTTCAAACTCAAAATAACAATGATTTAAAAATAAATAAATAAATAAATAAATAAATATAATAGTGATAAAGTTACCGCACATATATATATATACACACACACTTGGGTTTGTGATAGTTTGTAAAATACATATGCCTGTGACAAGTAGGATAAATAAAAAAAAACTAAGTGAATTTTTCTTACTAATATTATAAAGTGACTTTTTATAGTTGAAATAAAGATAAAGTTAATTTTATTTTTATTATTAATTTTTTCTTGATTTATTTCATTATTGAAAATGTATTTCTCAATCAATTTCTTTGTTGATTTAACGAGTGGTATATTAATTCTGGAAATATTAATGATAGATAAAAATAGATCGATGTATAATCTTTGAATGAATAATTTTCTAAAATAATGGAATTGCCATATTAATCAAGTATTTCTATTTTTTTTTTAATATTTGAAAAATATTTTTTGGCGATTTAGGACTAATGTCTATTTCTGGAGTTACTTTCCTTTTCTCTTTTGTAATTCTTTCTATTTAATTTTTTTATTGTACTCGTTCTATCAGTCAAATCCTTCATTTTTGCTTCTATCAGTGAAGAATTTGGCCTAATTTAAAATTCAATTTGACTAAATGATTCATTAATTATTTGATTACTAATTATATGATCTTTTTCTTTTTTCTTTTTATTCGATTAAGATATTTCTTTGAATCTAAATAATACAATTGGATTTATTTTTGAAAGTTCCTTTTTATATTTTTCTTAGAAATATAATATTTTTTATAAGCCATTTTTTGATTTCTTTTGAAACTCTTCGAAATAATTTTATTTTTCCTTTTAAAACTTTTTGAGTTATAGTTATAAAATATTTCTTTTTGAATTTTCAATTTTTTTTGAGTTCCTTAAAAATTGGCTCTAAAAAGGAAGGGCGCTTTCGGGGAGAACCAAAGGGAAGTTCAGTTTTCATTCCCCAATCTGTTAAAAAAAATATTATTTTTTTGTTTTCTTTTTTCATCAGCTCTCCACGAGAGGGGTACAATTTAGATACATGCCAAGGTTTCAGACATAAAGAAAATAAAATTTTAATCTGAATCCCATCGCTCAACCAATTTTTTGAAAATTCTGTTTCTGATAATTGAACACCATTATAAGTACATTTAGTCTGCATTTCTCTATTCAATTCCTGCAAATCTTCAGACCATTCAGGAAGTTGCAAGAATAACATACGCTCGAGATTTTTGGCTATTGTCAATGAAGGTAATATAATATATTTTTGAAGAAGTGAATGAGTTATTAACATGTAACCTCTTATTATTTGCGCAAAAGAAATGTTATCCCAGGATTCTGCTACCGTTATTTGTGTTTTTTCCTTTCTGGTGCTCTCCTCTTTTTTGTCCTTTTCTTTTTTCTTTTCTCTTTTTGTTTGTTCTTCTTTAGACTTTAGAATCTTGAATTTTCCCTCTTTACCTGTCCAATTTTGAAAAATTTATTTAATCAGTCAGAGATATCAAAAGAAAAAAGACGGGGAAGGGAGGGGGTATTCTGTCGATAAAAAGGGGGAATGCGATTTACTTGAAATAGTTTCCAAATAACTATTTTGCTCCTTTGAGCCCGCATAGAGCCTTTAATTATACCTAGCCGAAAATCTGATTGTTGCGAATATCTTATTAAAGTCACTTCCTTGTTGGTCTCAATAGGATCCTTCTTCTCGTTGTTGGTAGTAAAAATAACAATATGTTTGAATTTTCTTAAACGAATTTGATGATCCATTGATAGGCCATCTTCAAATTTACCCAATTGTTGGTCCAATTTGGTGATTAATTTATATAACCAGCGAGTTATTTTTTTATTGATTTTTTTTATTCCAAACGATTTGTTTCCAGATTTTGCTCATTAGGATCAATTGCATTGAATAAAAATTTAAAACATTTAGTTCTTTTTTATAAATTTGTTCTTACCTGTTCTTGGTTTGAAAATAAAGAAAAGTCTTTCAAATTTAAACTCGATTTTGGTTCGTTACCAAATTCATTGATTAAAGTTAAGAACTCGTCAATTTCTATTGATAATGGTTTTTTATCAATCGTATCTGTTTTTTATTTAAATTCTTGGTAATCAGTATTCGGAAGAAAGATGGTATGAATCCTATTTAGTCTAACTATCTCTTTCAAATTTTCTAGTGAATATTGTTTATGATTGAAGGTGAAACCCTTTTTTTATTGTTCCTCGATATGGTCCATTTAACAAAGGATCGTACATTGTAGGCTTGTATTCCTTTTTAGTATCATCATTACACAATTTAGTCCCTGTTTCAAGTATATTCAGAGAATGAGATTCCTTGTCTAGAACTTCAAGCTGATTTAAAAATTCCTTATTGAGATTATTACTTTTTTCTTTGTTGGTAGAAATATGAGAAAATTGAAGAAAATATGTCTTTTAAGTCTTGAATGAAGGATTGATGACATTGACCAACTTAAAGGATCACACATCATTAGTAAACTTGATTAAGTTAATTATGGACTTGATTAATATTTTCAAAACTTTCTGATCTTTTAAAAAATACAAATCAACCCAACCTACACCCCTCTTAAATCCAAATCAACCAGTCTCTCTCCTTACTCTTTCTTGACAGCTTCTCTCAACTCTCTCCCAACCAACAGTTCTACAAATTTTTCCTTTCAATCCTCGGCGACTTCAACATCCTACGATAAATAATTGTGCTTCGAGTGTTTTTTCGACTTCAATCTTCAATCGATATGACAGATGAGTGATATATGTTGTATTGTTGCAACATATTACTCATCCATTGCAACAAGTTATTTAACTGTTCCAACAGATCACTTATGTTGCAATAATGGCTGATCTGTTGCACAGACCATTTATTTGTCTTAAAAGATGAGTGATACATATTGTATTATTCCAATAGATTGCTCATCCATTGCAACAGCTTTGTTATATGCTGTAACAGATATACTACCTGGTGCAACAAATAAGTGATCTGTTGGAACTGTTATTTTACTATTTTGCTTGTTAGATTTATTGTTATTCTTTTTTAACAATGCGTTAATTAACTATAATATTTGTTTTTATGTTTCTGTTAATTATAGATAATATGGCTCCCAAAAGAATAGAAATCGAATCAAGACTAAGTAAAGGAACAAGTAAAATAGCTAGGATACATCCATCACTCTATAAGCTTGCTTTACAAGCGTTATCTCAATCAGGAGCAAAATATGATGAACACAGAGAGGAGGAATATTTCAAAAGAGATGATCCAAATGCTAATAGCCCTTCCGCTGAAGAGTTGGTCAAAACCTTCAGCATTGAATGAGAATGCAGTACGAGGGTGCCACAGATTTAACGGGTGATTTCGTGGTTAAGTCAGCCATGGGAAAATCTTTCTACGCCTTCAGAAAAATACTTCGAGAAAAAAAATTGGATGCTTATTTCAGGGACAGCTGCTTTGGAAAATATCTTGATTTGCTGGTGGACAACAATGCTCGTTTTCAAATGAAAATGGTATATGAACTTCTCAAGCGTAGGTTTATGTATGAAAACAAAGATAAGATGGATGGGATGTGGATAAATTACTATGGCATGCCTATGTGTTTTGGTTGGAAGGAGTTTGCCATAATTACTGGACTAAAATATTATCCACCTTCTCAAGGCAAAGGCAAGTCATTTGACCGTGATGACCTGGTGTCCATTCTTGGTCCAAGCTTCAAAAATAAAAATTTGATAGAAACGTTAAAAGGTAAAGAACTTTCAAAGAAGCACAAGCAGTCATCGTGCTTGGTTTGGTTTGTACATAATATTCTTTGGGCGAGAGACGTTAACAACATAAGCGTTGGCTTAATAAAGCTCTCCGAGGATCTTGAGGCATTTATCAACTATCCTTGAGGTTATGAAAAGTTCAAAATGACTATCCAATATTTGTTGACTCCGTTAGCGCCAAAGACAGTCAACTTATATAGCTTTCCATGGGCTTTCATGGTAAATGTTTTGTTTCTTTCTTTTATTATGATATCATTTATTTTTTTTACTCAATAATGGTTTTGATTTATTTACATTATTTTATAGGCTTGAGCGTTTGAAGTAATTCCTCATTTGAGACAACAAGTTAACTATTAGGAAGAGGTTTCCTGTCCAAGAATCTTGAGAGGGTTATCGACCAAAACTGATAAAAATGTAAAATTTCTTGATCTCTTCAACCCCTGAAGGATGCAGTAAGTATAATTATAATTAAGTTTTTATTTTAATTAATGATTTTTTTGAATGATCTAATCATCATTCTAATATATGTAATGATTTATATTAGATTGTGCATCCATCGTTAGTTTCGATCAATCGAGAGTTGAAGATGTCATTTTTTCTTACTTTACAGTCTGTGCAAACTTTATCGGACCCTAAGGTTATCGACAGAATAAAAATGAAATTGTTTGGAGCAATAACTATTACAAGAAAATTTGTTTTGGAGGGTGGGCTTGTTGTTGTTGATGGTCTTAGTAGTGATAGAGCTGTTGGTGCTGGTAGTGGTGCTGCTGTTGGTTCTAATGATGCTCCTCTTACAGTATTTAAAACAAACCATTATGAGTATGATCATACTGGTTATACAGATTTTGCCTCTCCCAGTGAATGTTCTGCATGCAAATATCAAGACTGTAGGGCGAAACATGATGTAGTGATTAATGCTATTAATGCATTAACTGCTTTTATAAAAGAATTGATATCTAAGAGGGGTGTCATTCCATCAAAGAAGATTTTATTTCCATCTACCCCATTAGAGATTAAGGCTAAGAGGAGAAGAAAAGTGATTTTCATGGCATTATCAAGCATCCAAAAAAGTAAAATTACAACTTCTCTGTCCGTGTGTTGCACTGAGCAATGTACAATTCCTAAAAGAGAGAAGCACGAGCTGAACAAGGTGAATATATATGTCTTCCAACTAACAAACAGACATATTTCTATTTCAACAGATGACACATCTGTTGAAAATTATCAAACAGATATATACATCTGTTGCAATAGTTGACTAACTTATTGCACCAAATAAAGTACATGTTGCGACATGTCTTATCTATTTTAGCAAATCAAATAGCCCTTCATACCGATTTTATTTGTACCAACAGATGACCTATCTAAGGTAATAGATGAGTCATATGTTGCAACAGATGGTTCATCTATTGGAAATTATCATACAGGTATTCCTCATGTAGAAATTTGACCTGACTGTTAATTCATTGTTGCAACAGAAATATAATTTGTTCGGGACAATTTAAAATAAGAGGAAGGCCTGTTTGATTTGCTAGAGCAAACGAGTTATCCTTTTCCATTTTTTTGTAACTCTGTGATTAGCATTGACCAATTATGGCTTTCTAGGTGGATGTAGAAGCTACTGCTGAACAACATTGACAATATGCTACTATACTCTTTTTATGAAAATACGGAGAATAGAAAGTGCAAAAATCATACGTAAGCGACAATAACGATCCACGTCGAGCAAAGCCAAATTCCATAGCACCGGATGAAGAACAACTTGTCCATATTAAGTAGATATTTATAACTTGAGTCTGTAAAAGTAATAATCTCACCTCTCCTTAGGGATCCTTGACATCAATACTTAAATTATTGATGTATTTGTTGAGATCTATACCCATAATAATTTTTTTACATTTCATTTATTTATTGATTTTATTTCAGCTAATTTCTTAAGTCTTCAATTTATTTTATTTTATTTATGAATTTTATTTTTTCCTTAGATTTGAACTTATTAATTGAAATGGAATACTAGATTCAAATATTGCAACTAATAATGTATCTGTTGCAACAAACGACACATCTATTGTAAAATATCGAACAAATTTGACATATGTTACAACCGGTAGGTAATCAGTTGGAATTTATCAAACAGGTCTTTTCACTGCTGCAACAGATAAACTTAGATAGAAACACCGACATAATGCAACAGATGACCAACCTATTGCAACAGATAAACTATATGTTAGAACAGGTAGAATATCTGTTACAACGGATGGAGAATCTATTGCATTATAAAAATTCAACTTTCATTGGACATAAAATAATTGCCTTTACATGTAAAATAATGAAAATAAATTGAAATAAAAAAGGTGAAACCCATCGACAGTGTTCAGTTCAAACACCTAAAATAAAATAGGCATCAAGTAGACAGTGTTCATTTTAAACACGTAAAATAAAATAGGCACAAATGTGTCAGGTTGGCACTTTTTGCTGACTTGGCTTCTAATTTTGCCCCCAACGGTCATTTTCCCCCCAATGTCTTATATATTCATCTTCTTCCTAAAATTTAACCCTAAATTTCTAAATCTTCTTCTTCGTCGTCATTTTTTTTATCTATCCAAATTCTTCAAATTATTTGCATTTGATCTTTCTTTTCTTCATTTTTTTTTATTTTTTCCAACTGAGCTTGACAATGTCGAACACATCTTTCACTGTTTTTTGTGATAACAATTTTTGCTATTGTAAGTGCGGTCATGAAGCTCTATTAAAGACTTCTTGGAATCAATAAAATTTAGGTCGTAAGTTTTTTACTTGTAAGATTTCAAAGGTGATATTTTTTTATTTAATTATTTGATTAATTATTGACTTGTAATTATTTTGTAATTGTGTTCTTGTTTTTATAGAAATTGGATGGATGCGATTACTTTGATTGGTATGAAGAACAACACCCTTCACAAGAAAATCATATAATCTGGGGTTTGTTGAAGAAAGTCAAGGCTTCTGAAGAGAAACAAAATCGAGCAAGAAGATACTAGATTGTTGCCGTTATTGGTACTGGTTTGGTGGTGTTGGGCACATGGATTTTCAAGCCTAATTGCTGAAATTTTCATGGTGGTGTATTTGCTACTGGTTTGGTGTTGTCAAGCACATGGATATTCAAGCGTAATTATTGCAAAATATCAAACAGATTTAGGCATATGTTGTAAATTTTAGGTCATCTGTTGGAAATTATCAAAAAGGTCTTCCCGCTGTTGCAACAGATTAGACTTAGATTAGATAGAAATAACATCGGCATAATGCAACAGATGATCAACCTATTACAACAACTAAACTATCTGCCAGAACAGATAGAATATATTTTACAATATATTGACAATCTATTGCATTATAAAAAACTCAACTTTCATTCATCAGAAAAAAATTATTTCCACTACATGTACATGTAATTTAATGTAAAGTGAAGTGTGACTCGAAATAAAAAATTGTTATTTCACAGGATCTTCTATATACACAGGCTCCAAGCGTTCAGTTAGTACCCCATAAGCCCAGACCTTTTGTAGGTTTTCCATAATGTTGTCGCACAGAATGGTCGTTGGCTCGGCCATTTCTTCGCCAGTCAGCAAATATTCGATGTGTGCAAGAGTGTGCGAGCCGCTCGCGTAACCGGTATCATTTTTTGAAAGGGTTATGCCCTTGTTTGGACCTTCAAAGTCCTATGATTTCTTAATCAACACTTCCTTTGCCAAATGATTTATCAGTTTACTCTCTCTCAACAAGATGGGTAACAACTCCATCAATGGCTGCACGAGGAGAAAAAGATCTACATCGTCGACGACAGGTTTGTTGTAGTCATAAACATTGATCTTTCCCTCCTTGAGTAGTATCTCGACATCCCGATAATGTATGCCGTTCACGCTAATAACTGCAATAATCCTTTTTGCCTCGGTCCAACTCTTGCCGTGTGGATTTGGCCTCTCTCTTCTAACATATTTTATCATTTTTTCTTCCTCCAAGTCCAACGTAGAAACTAAAAAATCAAGTCCTGCGCCACACGCTTCAGAATTGAGTTGATCATACTTATCCTTAAGATTCTTGCAGAAGTTGAGGTCCATTATCCTATCGGCAACGTCATAAGCTTCCGGACACGTTAATTGCCTTTTCCTCATGAGGCAGAGAATTTTGTCAACATGCTGTGATATAAGAAGTTAATTTTTAAATAGGTTAGTAATTTATCTGTTGCATAGGATTCTATGAATCAATAATCCAATGCAGCTTATGCAATAGATGGATAGTAAGTTGCAACAAAACTACTACCATTTGCACCAAAAACCCAGTTGTTGCAACAGATTTCATATCGTTTGTGTACCTTCTTCATCATGGGGTAGATTAGATTAGAATGCTAGGTTAGGAAAAGTAAACTTACCTTGTCCTCGTACCACATACGTATATCTATCATAGTATGGAAGTCTTGGGGGAAAAAAGGAGGCCTGGGGTAATCTGGTGCGCCTGACTTGGCATTCTTTGCCTGTCGCAGATCCCTCTTCTCTTTGGAGCCAAGTTCCGTGTATATGTCCACCTTCTTGAATGACCCTTGAACTTCAACAACTTTTTGAGAGGGAGGATCTGCAATTATTTTTGATTTTCGATAGGAGAGTACGTCGGTTATTGTTTTTTTCTTCCTCCTAACCAACACTATAGGAGTATATTGCTCTCTCACCTTCTTAGATGGTATGACACCCCTCTTGGATTTGAATTCCTCAACAGTTTTAGAGATAGCCTCTACTTTTTCAAAGAGTTTATCCTGGCTGTCCTTACACACTTCGCATTCGCAATGAGAACACGAGGGTGAAGAGAGGTAAGAGAGACCTGTGTAAGGGTGAAAAGGGGTCTTTTCAAACATATTTATTTTTTCTTGAGCTGACATATTCATCATCACGAGTGGTAGCAGCATCAGCATGCCTGCCACCAACACCAACAACTCTACCAGATGAAGCACTCGGATCTGCCTTAGTAGGTTGGTAATGAAGATCCTCAATATTAGGATGACCTTACCTAACTGCTCTTTTTATGGATGTTGCTCCAGCCAATTCCTTCCTTAGTAATTCCACTGTTGGATCTGTTATAGTATCAGGATGACCTCGAGTAATATAAGAAGTCATCAATGACTCCTCCTTAGTAGGCACGATCCATGGATGCATAACCTAGAAAAGAATAGATACATTTAAATTATATAATATAATAATTTTCACAGTTGGGTTAACATTTTAACAATCAGCTTCTGCAACAGATTAATAGTATGTTGCATCAGATTACCCATCTATTGCATAGTTTACAGTTAGATGGTTAAAATCCATTTTAGTCGGGTTTAGAGAACCAGAGCAACACATGGATAATCTGATGTAAAATATCAATCATCTGTCGCAACAGATTACTAATATGTTACACCAGTTGCACAAGACGGGTAATCTGTTGGGTTACATATTATACAATAGATGATCTGTATGTTTATTAACAATATGTTACATTAGATTACACATCTGTTGCATAATTTGAAGTAGATGGTTAATCTGTTAGGAGTCAGGTTCAGAGAACCAAAGCAACAGATGGGTAATCTGAGGCAAGATATCAATCGTCTGTCAGAACAGATTATCCATCTGTTGCACCGGTTGGCACAGGACGGGTAATCTTTCGCAATAGATGTTCAATCTGGTTCATCAGATATAATATCTGTTGCACCAGATATAACATCTGTTCAATATCTTTCATTTAGTAAAATTATTTTACTTGAAGAAGATGTACTGCATCATCCGGAGGGTTAAAAAGATCAACCTCCTTAATTTTGGTATTGCTCTTTGCAGCCAACCTCTTAAACATCCTTGGATAAGAAACCTCATTTGGGTAATCCATTACCTGCTTTCGGAGGGGAGGAATGACTTCAAATGTCCAAGCCTAAAAAGTATAAATAGGAAGCAAGCAAAAAAAGTCATAATAACTATATTCAATATAACTTAATGGATGAGTTAAAATAGTGATTAATTTTACCATAAAAGCCCAAGGAAAGCCATATAATGCGGTCTTCCTTGAGGATAGCTTTGTTAGAAAATATTGGACAGTCAAGTAGAAGCTGTCATATCCCTAGGGATAATTGTTGAATTTATCAAAATCCTCAGCACGCGCCAACAAATCATCTTTTATGACCTTGTTGACGTCTCTTGCCAATATAACCAAATGGACAAACCAAACTAATCGCAATTGCTCCCTGTACTGTTTTGGTATGGTTTTATCCATGAGACCTGTCAACAAATTCGATGATTTGTAGCCACGTCGAGCAATGTCAAACAACCCATCTATTTTTTTCTTGCGTTTTCTTTCCTTGGATATTTTGCGGGGTATTTCCTTGGCGAAAGGTGGTTCTTCTGGATAATGGCATCTAAAGTCCGTCACTATGGTAAACTCTTACAAGCCAAAACAAAATCGGCATGCCATAGTAGTTGATCCAGATTTCATCCATCTTTTTGCCCCCCTACTCTGAATTTTTATCATCTCTCACGTAGTTGATCCTGTGCTTGAGAAGACCATATACCATCCTCATTGGGAAACGTGCATGGGCGTCGTCAGCCAGCTCAAGAAACCATCCAAACCAACTCTTCTTAAAAAGTCCATCTATATTTTCATCCTTCATAATTTTCCTAAAATAAATAAATTTACTCCCCATTTGACATTTAAGTACAATTTCACCAGTTAGTTCTTCTTCTGTTTTTAGTCATTTATCGGCATCGCAACTTGAAACTTGTCAATACTAAAAGTTTTGAAAGGATCATGCTGGGAGGTCGATATTAATTCACGCCCCATTGGTGATCCATTATCATCATGTTGATGATCATGTTCTTTCTCTTTCTCTTTCTCACTCTCTAATTCCTCTAATTTCTCACTTTCACTTTCTTTATCATTATCTATAGACTCTAGTACACCTCCCTCAATGTTGTTTTCATATCTCTCCTTAGCTTCACTTTATTTTCCCGATTTAGATTGTTCAGGAAGCTCCTCTGAATCCCTCTGTACTGTAGCCTTTTTTTTGGGGTGGTCAGACATTGATCCACTTTCATTTTCTTTTCTTTTGAGAGACATATTTTACCTACAAATAACAGAAAAACAAAAATTACATTACCATTGATGTATGCATAAATTTTAAAAAACACATTACAAACACCACCAATAACGATACACCAACAGCCACCACTACCACAAACACCACCAACTAATGCCACAAATACCGACACCATCGACAACCACCACAAACACCACCAAATAATGCCACTACAAACACCACCAACCAATGCCACCAATATCCACCACCAGTGCCACCACGACGACGACAACGACCACCACCACCACCACAAATACCACAAACACCAGCAACACCATCCAATAATACCACGACAGTCAACAGAATATTGCGACAGAAACTAGGGATTTCTCAAGTTCTTTCTATGATTTTACCATCAAAACTTAAAATTGTAAATCCATTCTCGAAAATAATACAACTAAAAGTTTTCTTTTTTTGGCATTAACTTAAAAACCCTTATTTTTTAGAAAAAAATAACAAATATAGAACTCTTTTCGAACTCGGTTACCTACGAAGACAGAGAAAATGGCTGATACAAACAAGAATGAAGTAAAAAATAACACCTATGTGGTCGTAAATAAGAAGAAAATCAATTTCTTGTGAAGGATAGAGCAATTTGTTGAGTAGTTGTAGTTGTTGTCTGTACTGTATAATTGAGTGAGAAAGAGAAAAGAGCGAGAACTCAAGATTTGAAATGATGAAACATTTTTCTCACAAATGGATGATTTGTATGGGTTGAATTGTATTTTGGAAAAGAAGGACAAGTTTTGAAAATGTTAATTTGGTCCGAATTGATCTTAATTATTTTTTAAAATTATAAAAAATATGCATAATTTTTAACCCTCTCATCATACAATTGCGAAAAGACTTAATTGAAGTTGTAGTTGACCCTATGAACTCACCCACCCTTAGTCCTAGATTAATCAATTTAGGTATATGAAATCAATTGAAATTGTACAAAAATAAATGTTCAACCTGTTGTATTAGATACTCATCTGTTACAAATTATCAAATAGATTAAGTAATCTGTTGCGACAGATTACCTATCTGTTGTAAATTATCAAATGGATTATCACATATCGCAATAGATTACCCATATGTTGTAAATTATCAAATAGGGGATGCCATCTGTTGTAGTTAACCCTATGAAAACTTACCCCTGGTCTTAGATTAATCAATTAAGGTATTGGTCTAACATATGAGGTAGTAAGAATCGGTTCAGCTCAGAGTGATCGATCGACGACTCTGGCCGGGAGAAACATAATACCGTCTCATCATTCAATTGCCAAAATACTCAATTGAATTTGTAGTTGACCCTATGAGAACTCACCCCTGGTTGTAGATTAATCAATTAAGGTATTGGTCTAACATATGAGTGTAACACCCCGCATTTTGGGCTAGAATAAAAACCATGACTCTGATACGTTGATAATCCCAGATCCTTAAATCCTATGCCAATTTGGAATGTTTATATAGTATGTGAATCCATTTGAGCATGAATTTAGACCATATAGGTCCTTCAATTCAAGGACGAATTGAAACTATTTTGATCGATTAAGTTTTAGGGGATGTTGTAATTTGTTTCAGTTTTTATCGACCATAACTCTTTGTATATGTCGAATTAGAGAGCCTACTATGTGTCAAATGATAGGTATTCGAGTTAACTTTCCAACGATACCAATTTTACTAAAATCCGACACCCGAGCAAGAAGTTATGGCCTTTCAAAGTAGTATGCGTCGCCTAACCAATCACACATGGCCACTGGAAAGCATATGCGATAGCATATGCGGCGCCTATGTAAATATAGATGATATAATATGCGGCGCCTATGTAAATATATGCGAAATCATATACGGCGCATATTTTATGATTTCAAGTGACTTAAACACTCCATTTTTGGGGCAAAATGGTCCTTTTCCCACCCCTATTCAGCCATAAACACGAAATTCAGTCCCCAATTCTCCAAAATACATCCACATTCATCTAAAAATTCTCAAGAACACTCCCAAGGGTTTCAAACTTAAAAGTCAAATAAATCAAGACTCAACCGTGGGTTTTCAAAATTGATTAGAGATTTGGAATCCCCAATCCACAGGCTCTAAGAAGCACCCATTATTTTCCAAAATAGAGGTACGCGGGGTTTTCCTAAATTCTCATGGGCATTAAAAAATCATGTTTTAGAATGGGGTTTTTGAATCTATGTATATATTCATGTATTAAATGTTTTAACATCATTGTTTTGGTCTTTTGACCTTTTCCAAAGTGATTTGAGAATATGAATGTATGAAACCATGTATTTAAGAATGAATTCTTGTTGAGAGCATGATTTTCGGTGAATTCCCTCTTATTATGAATTTTTCAGATTTCTCAAAGCATATGAATTGTTTTACAATGCATCCTTGAAAAGCACTATATGAAATGATTGAACTCTTGTTATGATTTAAAGGTGGTTTTAAATCACTAAAGAGGGAATCTAGCATGAATGTTTAATGTTCATAATGCATGTAATGAAAGAGTGCATGGATTTGCTAAAGGCACTAGACCACCATATGTTGATGAAGTTTTTGCACGATTTTGACTTGAGTTTCGAAACCCGAAATCTTCTATATTAGTTACATGTTTTTGGTGGTCTAAATTATGTTTTAAATGAAAGATTTATCTTAATGTATTATGACTCAGAAATCATGACTTGCAAGTCTTGGTATGACGATACCAATTCAGACCAATGCCATATCAGACTCAGATTAATAGACATTTCAGACTATCATGATTTTAGACATTCAGAATGTTGCATGTATAGAAAAGGTTAAAAATGGGCATACAGAGATGTTAGGTGGTTCCCTGAAGAGGGCTTGAGTTCAAGCAACTCATTTCCTAAAACCGTGGTTTGCCGACCCAGGTGTATTATTATACGCTGACTTAAATGTCGTGTGGCGTATCAGATTCAGGAACTCCAACCCTTGTGGCATACTCGGGTTGGAGGATTTGCCACCGAGTCAATGACGGATTCCATATTGCCCGTGGAATATCAGACTTGTAGGGAATACCACCTATCTCAGAAGTAATACACAGATCGAAGTTTGAGATTTACAGACAGGTTACATGTTTTCAGAAGGTGCCCATGTGTTTTTCAAAAACTATTTTATGCATAATGTTTGATGAACATTTTCTCTCACATATGATATATATATATATGTTCAATTACTCTATTTTGGATTGCTTCGCGTGCCAGTACAATTGTGTTGATCCCCCTTTCTCCTAGGTACTGAGGCGCAGTCTAGGGGTCTAGATCCTCAGTAGAGTCTACAGACAGGGTTGTCTCAGAGTTTAGTTGGTGAACCTTCTTTGCTTCGGAAGGTCTAGTCATTTAGGTATTTATTTCAGTATGATTTTTGCTTTGCTGGGGGCCTTGTCCCAGTTATTCAGATAGTATGTCAGTAGAGATTTCGCAGACTGTTGCAGATATTTATTAAATATTGTTGGGAATGTTTTTAGGCCTTTAAATATTTTAAATTTTTGACCATGTTTCCGTATTATTGTGTCTATTTTGTATTACTTTGATTATATGAATTAAGTGCATGATTACCAGATAGTTAGAGGGCATTTTGGGCCTTCGGGTTCAGGAATGCTCGTCACGGTCAGGGCTCCAGTTTGGGTCATGACAAACTTGGTATCAAAGCATGGTTCATGGTCCCAGGGTGTCTGCAAAATCACGTCGGGTAGAGTCTTATTTATGGGTGTGTAGTGTGCCACACTTATAAGCAGGAGGCTACAAGGCATTTAGGAATGTCTCTCTTTCTTCATGTTCTAGTTTGTTCTATAGAGTCAGAATGTTCCCCCTTCATACTCTAATTCGTGCTATGGTCACCCATACAAAAAGAAAAGTTATCCTAATTTCTTCCTCACTCTAGTGTTTCTGGATATTCTTCGATTATCTAGCAAAAATTTCAGAAGTTCCACAAAGGACGGGAGAGGAGTTCCCTAGTGTAAAATTTTGTCCTCGTTCTTATGAGGCGTTCAGTTAAGACAAGAGTAAGATGTGTATTCTTGGGTCATTGAATATTGCGTATCAAGCTTCTATCTTTTGTAATCTTGATATAAGTGTGTTGTTGAAAACAAAAGTCTAGTGAAGCCGCGTGAGGCCTATTTCGATTCACTAGCAACTTGCCATTTATCTTGTTGTTCTTGTGTTTGTTGGAACTGTATTTCCACCCGAGTAGTATTATAAGTTAGAGTGTTGGTGTCATGACCTATTGGTAGTGAAATTAGACCAAGAAGTTTGTGATATAAAGTCATAAGGTTAGAGGTCAGAGTGAGGGTGACTTTTGTGATTAAATATTTATAGTTGAATAACCATTGATTGAGAATAATTTACCCTTTTGTGGTGGTAGGCTAATGTGGTGGTACCATTTATGAATTGTATGGTAGTTCGTGAAGGAAGTGTTGACTCAGAATGTTATTTGTTTTCTTCCTTTCAAAATAGAGAAAGAGCCCAGAGTGGATACTTAAGGTGGTTAAAGAAACCCCTTATAGGCTATGAATGAAAATGGCTAGATTTGCCAGAAGGTTGTAAGTATAGACTCATTGTCATATGGGGTATCTGAAGGTAGTCTAAATTCCCATTGGGGTAAGTAAGTGTGATGTGAGAAAGCCGTATAAGTAGATAAGATTGTATGGTTATAATATAAGCTTAAGGTTGATCATGTCTATTATGTGACCTTACCCCTTAAGCTTCTTCTCATTGGTAGTTGTAAACTAATACTACTTGTGAGAAAGTATGTAGTATATTTTTGAAGTATTTGGGTAGAATATCCCAATTTGAAGGATTAGTATATTTATATTATGTTGCACTCTTCGTTGGTGGTAAATGATTGATGCTAGACTATAGGCTTGAATTTAAATAGTGTGGTGGTGAATAGTGGCAAGAGATTAATGATACATGTTTCGTGGGATTAGATTTGTAAGCTTGATATGTTGAAATAGTACGTGCTAATGGATTATGACAAGGAAAACCGTAAGGTCATGATCGATTATTGTGGTTATGAAGTTCTAGTGTACTAGTGTTTCTTGATGTTTATTTCATAGTTTCTAAGTGAGGATTGTGTGTAAGGTTGGTTGTAAATCATGTTTAGCACTAGCCATTAAGTTTGAAACAATTGATGGCCATGGAGGTGGATGTGATGATTTCTTGGTTAATGATACTAGTTATATGGAAGTGATCTATAGGCTTGAACAGTGTATGCTAGTGCCTAAGTTTATTTGATTCGTAATGAAGTATGACGTTGTATATGTGATGTAGAAATATACCCAAGGTGGTATGAAGCTGTAGTATTTTTCTAAGGCTATTACATATTGTGTGTGGCTACTGGTACCGTTGAGTTTCTAGGTGGAAAAAGACTAGCTAAATGGTATATGGTGTTCTAAATAGCCAAGTTAAGGAACTTTTATTGATAGCATTGAGCCTTTTGATATGAGATTGATTCTCATGGTAGAGGAAAATAAGTTTGAAGTTGCTATGTTGGTAGACTATGATAGAAATAGAGTGGCTCATTGAAGACTTGGTGATGCCCATGTTAGGTGTTATAATATAAGCTCGAGTCCTTGAAAGTTGTGCTAATAGAAAAAAGAGTAGAGGCACTAGAGGGTGTGCACTTCAACTTTGGGGATACTCATGAAGATTCGACGTTAGTAAGTGTTCGAGTAATAGATGATGACTATTGGGGTTACAGAATGATAGAGTGTGCCTCAGGAGGTAGTATTAGTAGTGGGCGTTCCACTCTCATTTGTGGTCTTTCGAGTTAAGTTTTATTAATTTTGTGTATTGTCATATTTCAGAATCCAGAGTGCAGTGAGTGCAGTTAAGTTTAAAGTCTAGTAAGGTACCTCCCAAAACTTAAGATGATGGCTTGAAGCTAAGAGGGAGATGACTAAACGAATAACCAAGTAAGACTCTTATATTCTTGTAGTGATGTCATGATGATATAAAACATCAAAAAGTAAGGGTGAATCTCAACCCATTCCTATCTCAGTATTTCTCAGTGATCCTAATACCTACTCATGCTTTACGATTTAGTTCCATGATCATTTCACGTTCATACATATGATAGAGAGTCATGTACTTATGCTTTAAAATGTTCTCCATTTTCATAACTCATGTTTTACGCCAAATGATTGGTGAGATTCATCTTATAGCCATGAATACCCTAAATTTAGAGCGCTTTGGTGAGTCCCTGTTGTTGTCTTGCTATTCCTCAGGACTCAGATGAGTGTCAAGCTTCATATAGTATCATTCCATGCCTCCAGATCTTATGTTCTAACCTTTTTATGACTCCTTCTTATGTGATGATAGTGGTGGTGAGTAATTATTACTTGTTGATGGAAGATCATAGTACGCTTGTTTAGATAAGGCCATGAGTATGAAGTAAGATTTGGGGCTAAGTTTTTATTTATGTGATGGTTAGTGGAATTTTGTATGTGTATGTTCTTGGGGTAGCTCGTGGGAGTGATATTGATAGTGGTTTAGAGAATATGTGAAGTATGCCTTTATGAGTGTTTGCTTTGAAGTTCATATATGGTTATAAAGATAGGCTTGAATGACATGTTGAGATTGTTGTAAAGGAATGCTATATGCGCTAGCGACTTCATAGTAAGAGTTCAGAGTAGTCATTGAAGTGGTAAGGCAAGTTATACTTAGGATGTGATCTTTAAAGGAGATATAGAAGATTGAATCATATGGTTTAGAATAATAGCGTGGTCTGATATATTGTATTTTTGTGACTTAGAGTTAGGCTTGATCACGGCGAAGGGATTAAGTTATTTCCGACATTAGTAGAAAGATTTGCCAATGCTCATATGAGAATTTTAAGCTGAGTTGAATGAATATGATATTTAAGGAGAATAGTATAGTTAAGTGATATTCGAGAGTGTGCTAATCTTGAAAGTAAGAAGTTGTAATGCCAAAGGCCTGGTAATTCTATCCTATTTCATGAGTTATATGCCTATGTTCTAGACTGCAGAGTAGTGTCAATGTGGTGATTCCTCAGTTGGATGTCTTGTGTAATCCATACCCAAGATTCATGGCTCCCTATTACTGCTAGAATTTCTTTAGAGAATTGTGCTGAAGAGATACTCCAGTTAAGTATGAGGGTGTAGTATAATTCAATCAGTATGGCCAATAAGTCAGTTTAGCAGTCAGATTCGCATGACTTGTTTTCTCGTTTTTGCACTTATTCATGCTACTCTAAATCTCAGACATGCTACTATTCCAAGATAGAGTATACCAGTAGTTACGAGTATAGCCCAGTTCATGCATCATGCATTAAATTCAGATTCCAGATGTTTAGTTATGATTCAACTCGTAGGTGCCTTGTGCATTGCCTCAGTTTTCCGAGTATCTTAGTGATTTGAGCATTCATAGAGGGACATAGGGTACCAAGGGGGAGATACCCCAATCAGTTGCATGCATAGATTCTTATTACAAGCTTCGCATCAGTTATTATTGCGTATATAGCCATACGTTCATACGTCAGTTCAATTAGATATGTATGCATTAGAAATGCATGTTCAATAGAAAAGTTCAGCTTATCAGTGTATTTAGTCTTGCATTCATGAGAAAAACTCGGTCACAGATCCATGCATCAGATATGCATGATTCATTATGAGAATTCAGCCTATGAGTAGCTTCAGTCGTGTGTTCCATGCCTCGGTTATGCATGTCCAACATAAGCATTTAAAACATCAGTAGTTCCAATCTTATAGTCATGTTTCCGATTAGTGTATTCTTTCTTAGTGAACATATCATGTACGCGTTATCCCATACCCTTAAGACTTCGACATTCTATCCACCATTCAGGGATGAATGATCCCAAGGGGGAGATAATGTAACACCCCGCATTTCGGGCTAGAATAAAAACCATGACTCTGATGCGTTGATAATCCTAGATCCTTAAATCCTATTCCAATTAGGCATGTTTATGTAGTATGTGAATCCATTTGAGCATGAATTTAGACCATAGAGGTCCTTCAACTCAAGGATGAGTTGAAACTATTTCGTTCGATTAAGTTTTAGTGGAAGTTGTAATTTGTGTTAGTTTCCATCAACCATAACTCTCTGTATATGTTGAATTAGAGAGCCTACTATGTGTCAAATGATAGGTCTTCGAGTTAACTTTCCAATGATACCAATTTGTCTAAAATCCGACATTCGAGCAAGAAGTTATGGCCTTTCAAAGTAGTATGCGTCGCCTAACCAATCGCACATGGCCACTGGAAAGCATATGCGATAGCATATACGGCGCTATGTAAATATAAGCGATATCATATGCGGCGCCTATGTAAATATAGGCGATATCATATGAGGCGCCTATGTAAATATATGCGATATCATATGCGGCGCATATCTTATGGTTTCAAGTGACTTAAACACTCCGTTTTTGGGGCAAAATGGGCCCTTTCCCACCCTTATTCAGCCATAAACACGAAATTCAGTCCCCAATTCTTCAAAATACATCCACATTCATCTAAAAATTCTCAAGAACACTCCCAAGGGTTTCAAACTAAAAACCCAAATAAATCAAGACTCAACCGTGGGTTTTCAAAATTGATTAGAGATTCAGAATCCCCAATCCACAGGCTTCAAGAAACACCCATTATTTTCTGAAATAGAGGTACGCGGGGTTTTCCTAAATTCTCATGGTCATAGAAAAATCATGTTTTAGAATAGGATTTTTGAATCTATGTATATATTCATGTATTAAATGATTTAACATCATTGTTTTGGTCTTTTGACCTTTCCCAAAGTGATTTGAGAATATGAATGTATGAAACCATGTATTTAAGAATGAATTCTTGTTGAGAGCATGATTTTCGATGAATTCCCTCTTATTATGAATTTTTTAGATTTCTCATAGCATATGAATTGTTTTGCAATGCATCCTTAAAAAGCACTATATGAAATGATTGAACTCTTGTTATGATTTAAAGGTGGTTTTAAATCACTAAAGAGGGAATCTAGCATGGATGTTTAATATTCATAATGCATGTAATGAAAGAGAGAATGGATTTTCTAAAGGCACTAGACCACCATATGTTGATGAAGTTTTGCATGATTTTGACTTGAGTTTCGAAACATGAAATCTTCTATATCAGTTGCATGTTTTTGGTGGTCTAAATTATGCTTTAAATGAAAGATTTAGCTAAATGTATTATGTCTTAGAAATAATGACTTTCAAGTCTTGGTATGATAATACCAATTCAGACCAATGCCATATCAGACTCAGACTAATAGACATTTCAGACTATCATGATTTTAGACATTCAGAATGTTGCATGTACAGAAAAGGTTAAAATGGGCATACAGAGATGTTAGGTTGTTCCCTGAAGATATCTTGAGTTCAAGAAACTCATTTCCTAAAACCGTGGTTTGCCGACCCGGGTATATTATTATATGTTGACTTAAGTTTTGTGTGGCGTATCAGATTCAGGAACTCCAACCCTTGCGGCATACTCGGGTTGGAGGCTTCCCCGCCGAGTCAATGGAGGATTCCATATCGCCCATGGAATATAAAACTTGTAGGGGATACCACCTAACTCAGAAGTAATACACAAATCAAAGTTTGAGATTTACAAACAGGTTACATGTTTTCAGAAGGTGCCCATGTGTTTTTCAGAAACTATTTTATACGTAATGTTTGATGAACATTTTCCTCACGTATTATATATATATATGTTCAATTACTCTATTTTGGATTGCTTCGCGTGCCAGTACAATTGTGCTGACCCCCCTTCCTCCCAGGTACTGAGGCGCAGTCTAGGGGTCTAGATCCTCAGTAGAGTTTACAGACAGGGTTGTCTCAGAGTTCAGTTGGTGAGCCTTCTTTGCTTCGGAAGGCCTAGTCATTTAGGTATTTATTTCAGTATGGTTTTTGGTCTGCTGGGGGCCTTGTCCCAGTTATTCAGATAGTATGTCAGTAGAGATTTCGCAGATTGTTGCAGATGTTTATTAAATATTGTTGGGCATGTTTTCAGGCCTTTAACTTTTTTAAATTGTTGACCATGTTTCTGTATTATTGTGTCTATTTCATACTACTTTGATCATATGAATTATGTACATGATTACCAGATAGACAGAGGGCGTTCCGAGCCTTCAGGTTTGGGAATGATCGTCACGGTCAGGGCTCCGGTTTGGGTCGTGACAATGAGGTAGTAAGAATCGGTTTAGCTCAGAGTGATCGATCGACAACTCTGGCCGGGAGGAACGCAATACCGTCTTATTATTTAATTGCCAAAAGACTCAATTGAAGCTATGAGAACTCACCCCTAGTCCTAGATTAATCAATTAAGGTATTAGTCTAACATATGAGGTAGTAAGAATTGATTCAACTCAGAGTGATCGATCGACGACTCTGGTCGGTAGGAACGCAATACCGTCTCATCATTCAACTGCCAAAAGACTCAATTGAAGTTGTAGTTGACCCTATGAGAACTCACCCCTGGTCTTAGATTAATCAATTAAGATATTGGTCTAACATATGAGGTAGTAAGAATCGGTTCAGCTCAGAGTGATCGATCGACGACTCTGGTCGGGAGGACACAATATTGTCTCATCATTCAATTATAAAAAGACTCCATTGAAGTTGTATTTGACCCTATGAGAACTCACCCCTGGTCCTAGATTAATCAATTAAGGTATTGATCTAACATATGAGGTGGTAAGAATCAGTTTAGCTCAGAGTGATCGATTGACGACTCTGGTCGGGAGGAACCCAATACCGTCTCATCATTCAGTTTTCAAAAGACTCAATTTAAGTTTTACTATACCCTATGAGAACTCACCCCTGGTCCTAGATTAATCAATTAAGATATTGGTCTAACATATGAGGTAGTAAGAATCGGTTCAGCTCAGAGTGATCGATCGACGACTCTGGTCGGTAGGAACGCAATACCGTCTCATCATTCAATTGCCAAAAGACTCAATTGAAGTTGTAGTTGACCCTATAAGAACTCACCCTGGTCCTAGATTAATCAATTAGGGGTCATTTGGTAGAGTGTATAAGAACAATGCAAAATATAGTGTATTAGTAATACTTGCATAAGTAATACTTGTATTATTTATGCTAATATTAGTTATGCAATTATTATTTCTTATAGATTGTTTGGTTTCATATATAAGAAATAATACATCTTACATAATTTCTATAAAAGAACTTTTTGTTTATAAAAATACCCTTTTTTCATTTTGTACACTTTTTTGCAACAAAGTTCTTTTGTCATTTCAAACATAATTAATATTATTGAACTATTATATAGAGGTTTAGTATTAATTTCAAGACCTTCGTCTTTGCGCAAAAATGTTATGCCGGCGGATTAACATAGTTAAAACAAAAATAAAATACAAGACGTAAAATTAATAAATAGTCTCAATTTTTTTTAAAATATTTTTAAAGACCCTCGAAGCAAAGAAAAAACATGTTATAGTTATTTAAATCAACCATTCATTGTTGCAAATTCAAATAGTGGGAAAAGAAATTGTGAAATATTTTGAAAAGATTCACTAGTACAAATTAAAATGGTGGGAAAAGGAATGGTAAAATATTTTGAGAGGGAAATTGAGGGATATTAAAGTCATTTAATAAGTTAATGCATGTGTTTAAAGTCTTTGTATTACTAATACATCGAAAATAGAGTGTATTACTAATACACACTTCAATACACAATAGAGTGTATAACTAATGCTTGCATTAGTTATACATAGGCAAAAAGTCTTACCAAACAAGGTACTAACAATACACATTAACTAATGCATGAATTATATTTTACAATACACTTTACCAAATGACCCCTTAAGGTATTAGTTTAACATATGAAATCAATTGAATTGTATAAAAGAAAATATTCAACCTGTTGCAACATACATCTCTTTTGTTGGATTTAATCAAACAGATTAAGTCATCTGTTGCACAATATTACACATCTGTTGCGATGGATGATCGAGCTTTGGAAATTTTCAAACAGAAATTGTTATCTGTTGCACTTAGATGTTTTAAGACCCTTTTTATAAAAGCAATTTAGGTATTTCTTGTCCAAGATAAACAAGTTAAAATACTAAGGCAGTAAAAAATATTACTTGGATAGCTCAAAAATCTCCTGAGTGAGTAGTCATATCTAGTCTTTTCAATGTCACCGTTTTCTCGTTCCCTTTAAAAGTCAAAAGTTATTAATGAATATTTAAAACGTATATCTAGAAGAATACTCTCTCGTTCAGTCATAACATAAGTAAGACTCAAGACTTAACTCAACTCATCTATCACTCTTTCTTCTTTATTCTCAATTCCCTTTCTTTCATTTTTGCCTCATTTTTCTCACTTCTTTCAGATGAGGATCCTTTCGGATCTCAACCGATCAATATATTTTCTCGAATGAACTTGATGTTCTGATCCCTTTGCTTTTTTCACATTACAGGTATGGTTCATTATTGCTCTTTTCATCTCTTCTTCTTCTTTGTATGTCATTTAAATTAGATATTTACATCTGTTGCTATTGATGGTTTACCCATTACCAGTTTTCTATTTATTGAGAAAATTGAAGGAAAGGTAACTTTTAAGTCTTGAATGAATGAACCGTTGTTTTTATATCTGTTGCAAAATGCCTCATCGGTTGAACAGATGGGTAATCTGTTGCATCAGATTGGTCATCTGTTGATTCACTCAATTTTGTGTTATCCTTTTGTACAGACGGAGCAACTGTTTGAAGAAATCAAACTAGTAGAAAGGCTGGTTTGATTTATTCCTACAGATGGCCCATCTGTTGCAACATGTCATCCATCTGTTGCAACAGATACCTCATCGGTTGAGCAGATGGGCAATCTGTTACAACAAATCGGTCATCTTTTGATTATCTCAATTTTGTGTTACCTTTTTGTAATGTTTTTTTTCTTCTTCTCTTGTTTAACATCAAATGTATTTCTCTTGTTTGTAGATAAAAAGAAGTGAAACTGGATCCATTTTTTCCCGACCAACATTAAAGGCTAGAGTAAAGATGGGTTCGGAGGAATAAGCTGCTTGCAGATGGAACACTTCATATGTGGCAGGTATGTACTACTGATCAACCTATCGTGAAAACACACATCCAGTATAATGATTTTGTGAATATTTGTTCTTTACATATTAGGCGTAAATTATTCAAACAAGATATGGCATTTTACAGTTAAGATTGTTAGGTTCGAACTGGTAAGGCTGAGGGACCAAGTAGGTGGTGTCGATACCCTGTTATAATTTAATGACCGTTTATGCTCATGTTTTTGTGTTAAGTTTTGGGAAGGGTTTAAGTTTTTGGCGCTAGTGTAAATATTCAATAGTGATTGGACAAGTTTTAATGGCTCAATGAACTTCTTGAAAAGCCTTCGAAGCCTCGCACTGCAACAAACACCGATGGAACAAATAGAAATTCCCTTGGTCTAAATTTATATGGATGGGTTGCTGGAGGAGACTATTATACAGTAGTAGGTGCTTGGGAGAATACCTGTGCGGGAATGGGGAGGTTGAGAAAGCCATATATCATCTTAGACCTTGTTTAAGAGGAAACACAGGGTAGGAACGAAAGTGTAGCGAAATTGGCTGATGAAATTGACATGAAAAATGAAAAAACTAGATGAGCTGCAAATGTGAAAGCGTATCCAAAAATGAAAATCCATCAGTTGTTAAAGTAAAAGAAGAATGGTCAAGAGGATTGTTGCTGGTCACTTTGCTAGAGACTACAACTAGCGAGCGTGGCCTCAATGAAGACCCACAAAATACAGGACCAGAACTCTAAGAAAACAGTTTCGCAAGCACGGAATGTGGTAATATTGTTAGTTAGAATTGAAACCTGAACCAACTACTCCTGAATTAAAAACACGGGATCAAGCCAAGGTGGCAATTTCTTAAGTTAAACTTGCATCCCATGCCTCCTGTTTATGGCTTTGTTCAGGTCAAAGGCAGTGGAAACAACAAGGCATGGGATTTTTGCCCAACTTTAGAACTTTTTGTTTCTACTGCCATCGACCTGATCATAGCCACAAACAGAAGGAATGACATAAAAGTTTAACTTGAGAAATTGCCACCTTGGCTTGATCCCGTATTTTTAATTTAGGAGTAGTTGGTTCAGGTTTCAATTCTGACCGACAATCGTATCAATTTCCTATGCTCACAAAACCCATTCCTTAGAGTTTTGGTCCTTCACTTTGTGAGTGTCTTCATTGAGGCCACGCTCACTAGTTACATCCTCTAGCAAAGTGTCAACTCTAGTCCTGTTGACCATTCTTTTTTTTTCAACGACTGACGGTTTTTTATATTTGGATACACTTCCATATTTGAAGCTCATCCAATTTTTATGTTTCTCATATCAATTTCATTAGTCAGATTCGCTAGAATTTCCTTGCTTGCTGTAACGCCCCGAATCTGGTACCCAAAATGCTACACGATGCTCATGACCCTGAAGGACCACAAGCTAACCCATGACTGATATCTGTAATTAAGTACTGAATAATATATTTTAATTATGAGGAATATAAGCTGTAAGGACATAAGGTTCAAAACTGAACTAATACTGAATATAAAATAATATCTGTAATAGGGTATAACAATACCCAAAACTAAAATAAACTATCTGAAATATGCTGTAGTGTGAAAGCCTCTAAACTGAATTGAATAAGGAGTTGATGGGACAGGTCCCCAACTAACTCCAACTACTGAAATAAACTAAAACTGAAATAATAAAGTAATCATCATGTACTCGAAGGATGAGGATTCACTCCTGACTCTGATTACTGAACTGGGATGCTACTGATGTTTTGGAGCTTGTGCTTCTAAACCTATGGCGTAAAGTAAAACACCATAGCACAAATACGTTAGTACATTAGAATGTACTAGTATACAAGTGAGGTAGACTGAATGCAAGGGTTCATATGCATGAACAATAATAACTGACTGAATAACATGAACGTGAGAATACATGCATGAATACGTAACTGTAAGTGAAATCGTGATAGCGCTGACTCATAGATTCTGATAACGTGGATTTACTGATATTTGAGTACTAATATCAGAATACTGAATAACTGAGTCTACTGAATATTGAGACTGATGTTATTTTACTGATAGAGGAAAGACTGTTTCTGATAGTTCTGATTATGAAGAACTGGTCTGGTTGACTGTATCGGATAGTCCTAAAACTTAATACTGATAACATAAAGTTTGTATAATTAATATACTATTAACTGAGTTCGTGATAACATGATTTCTAAGTATGAGTACTGATAACATGAGTGACTGTATCTGACACTCCTGATACTGATGGAACTAGCTGAGTTCTGTACTGTATCTGAGTTGACTGTATGTGAAAGTGCTAAATTCTATAGAACTATCTGAGTTCTATTACTGAGACTGAATGACTGTATCTGACAGTCTTGATTCTGTAACTGAAACTGTGGGAAGTAGTTATCTAATCGACATGCCTCTAATACACCATTATGGCTGAGTTAGGGTCCAATCTGTAACCCCAATTGGAAGGGTGTCAATACCGCGCCTGGTAAGGACAAGCTGTGAGTTATCCTCATCTGACAGTGTCCAAAATAGAATGGTGGGACCCTCATCTGACAGTGCTTATCCACCTCATCAACCCTCATCTGACAGTGTTGATGTCTCAACCTATGCTGGCTACATAGTCCTGGAATGCAAGGATGACTTCTAAGAATCATACCCTCATCTGACAGTGTGTGTTCCCATCCTTGGGTTCACTCGGTGCTAATTCCTACTCTCATTTGAAGAGACACTGATCATGGATTACTGAATTGAACTGGACTGAATTAACTGAACTGAACTAGACTGAATTAACTGAATTGAACTGATACTAATGGTATTATTTAGCGGAGCTAGATTGGGTTCACTGAGTTCTATTGACTGACAGAATGCTACAGAGATCTGAGGACTGACGGAGAGTACTGAAGTTACTGAGATTTCTGAGAATACTGAGGTTACCGAGATTATTGAGTACTGATGTTACTGAGACCACTGAGGTCACTGATATTACTGAGTAGGACTAGACTAATACTGAATTTACAGAGTTTTCCTGAGTCATGAGACTGACTGAATTCTAAGGATCATGGCTTGACTGAGAGTATAGTGAAAACATGACATGGCTCTAGGCACACAACTAAATTATCAAGTACAAGTACCCCCAGGACTCGATAGCATGAAAATGACAAGACTTCACACTTCTTGAACACATGGCCACTATCAACAATTCATAATATATCAATTTGGGGATTTCATGAAGCACATGGTTATCATATCCTTGTACATGAAATGTAATTGCATATCAACATGGCATAATTTCATGTTTCTAATCTCATGAACATCTCATCAAGCAGTCACGATGTATGGGTTTAGCATGGGAATCATCTTAATCAAATAGGTATAGCATAATCTAAGAGACATGACATAATCTTGACACATGGAAACTAAGTACTTGATCATTATTTATTCATTGGGGCATATCATCAAACACCTTGCATGCACACTTAGGGCATAGGTATGATCATCAATTTAATACCACATGGTTCCACAATTTAACTCAATTACATGAATTTCAACCCTATTCTAACATAGTTTCATGAAAAACATGATAAAGATACAATCTTGGCAATCGTACAACAATAACAACATGAGCATAATCAATTCAAAACAAGAACATCATGACTTATAGTTTAAAATAGGGTTCTTGATCTTCATGGATGAAAGGAGTCCATGAATCAACACTGTGCATACCTTAGTTCTTGATTCTACGAAGATTGACGGAGAGATTCTTGAATTTGAGTCTTGGATTTGAATCCCCAATTGAAAACCCTAGCTTGTTAGAGAAATAATATATTTTGGGTGAAATATGGCTAAATCACGTGTTATTGGGTACATATAAGGATGAGACATTGACCCTTTTAACCCTTGGACGCATATTTAATTATGTGAAAATTTCCCGATTTGGACCCCTGGCGCGACGCGGCGCTATCGCGCCGTGTCTCTAGAAAATGACCATTGGGAAATTTCATAATGGTGCAATACGGTGAAATCGCATTGCAATACTAAATGGGACCTGGAAGTTCACCGCGATGCGGTGGTATCACGCTGAGATACTGGAAAAAAAGATAATTCTAAATTTAAGCCTTGGCGCGATGTGCCATAATCACGGAGGTTCACTGGATTTTGACGATTGCCATTTTGGCCTGCTCCATGACGCGTTGATGGCTCAGGTGGCATACTGTCTTACTAAAATGGCTCTAACTCTTTGCCCGGGTGTCGAATTTGGCCGAATTTGGTACCGATGGAAAGCTTATTCAATTTCTCACAAAACAAGTTAAAATATTGCAAATTCCATATGCATAAATGTGTATTCATTTTTAAAACAAGTCTTTAATATTTCTGGGATGATTTTTAAGCTAGGTAGAAATACGGGGTATTACACTTGCTCTCCTGTGTTTACTTCTTAAACAAGGTCTGAGATGATATATGGACTTCTCCACCTCCCCCTTCCCACACAGGTATTCTCCTAAGAACCTTCTGTTGTATAAAAGTCTCCTCCAATAATCCATCTATATAAATTTGGAATATGGGAATTTCTATTGGTTCCATCGTTGTTTGCTGCAGTGCGAGGCTTCGGAGGCCTTTTAAGAAGTCCATTGCACTATTAAAACTGGTCCAATCACTATTGGATATTTATACTACCACCAAAAACTTGAACCCTTCCCCAATCTTGACACAAAAACTTGAGCATAGACCATAATTAAATTGTAACAGGGTATCGGTACCACCGTCTTAGAACCCTTCGACCTTATCAGTTCGCACCTATCAAACTAAACTGTACAATGTAGGATCTTGTTTGAAAGATTAGTGTCTAATCGATAAAAAACTACATTCATAAAATTATTACACTTTATGTGTGTCTGTCGCGGTAGACTGATCAATAATACATAACTCCCACGCATGAAAGTAGATCCATTGCACGCACCTTATTCTTCCCACCCCATCAAAGACACTACAGTGTTGTTTATTCATCTGCACGCATGTTATGACTATTAAAAAAGAGGTGTGAAGAGTCATGACTTTTTTATCTTAACACATTTAAAACAACCGATGAATCGAAATCTCCATCTGTTACAACTGATGGATTAGCTGTTGGAAGAAATCAAAACATCTCCTCCAATATATGGTCCATTTGTCATAACAGATAATCCATATGTTGCAATGGATTATAAATCTGTTACGACAGACCAGACATTATTTATTCATCTGCACGCATGTGATGACTATTAAAAAAGAGGTAAGGAGTCGTGACTTTTTATCTAACATATTCAAAACAGTTGATAAATCGAATTCTCCATCTGTTCCAACTGATGAATCAGCTGGTAGAAGAAATCAAAACATCCCCAACATATGGCCCATCTGTCGCAACAGATTAGCTATATGTTGTAACAAATGGTAAATCTATTGCGGTAGATGGATGATCTGTTGCAACAACTCAATAATAACGGCTGTTATCAAGTCTTCTCAAAACCATTTTGAAAAGGTGAGAAGTATTAATGTAAATAAAAATGTCGCAACTTTTCACAGAAAACAAAATGCCACCAGTTTGAATGTAATTAATACAATGAAGCTTAACAAACGTGCATTTTATCCTTACACATCCAGATTCAATCCTCTATAAATAGGTTCCTTCTTAATATTCATTCTTCTAAACTTTATTTATTTCTTGCATTTTTTCTTTTCGTGTGACATCTTCAACAACTTCTCTTCAAAGAGCATATTCCTTTATCATTGAATCTACCAGTTTGTAGTATACATTGTATTATATTTGGACTTTTTTCTTTACATTTGTCAATTCATGCGTATTCTAGATATGTCTGATCCTGTTTGGGACACTGCTATTTTGTGCGACACAATGCGAGAACTTCAAAGGCAGGTTAATGACCTGCAGAGGGAGTTGGTCACCGTGAGAGCGATGATATTCAGAGAGATGCATAGGCTGATGAGAGCCCTATTGCTGCGAGTTGATTGACCGGTTGTCATTAATGATGATGAGGATGATGATAATAATAATAATAATTAGAATGTATTTTTTCTTTTAGCGTATGTATTTTAATTTTTCAATATCGGATCTATACCTAATGTATTTTATTTTTTGTTTAATGAAAAATTTATTTTTAGTCGATTTTGGATTTTTAATTCTTATTTAATTGTCATTCTGTCTATTTCTTCTTCTAAATATTTTATATGTTAACATGTCGACGGTTGGAGGTAAGGAGAAATTTTGAATCCAGTAGCTATAACAATTTTGTCTTTTGAGTTCTTTCAACAGATAGACTATGTGTTGGAACAGATTGGTCATCGGTAGGGTTTCTATCAACAGATTATCCATCTATTGCGACAGATTTATCATCTATTGGAGGAAAATATTCCAGTTTTATGGAACTGTTGTGTTCTTCCAGCTAATGTCCATCTGTTACCATAGATGGGTAATCTGTTGAAAATACTTGTAGTCTGCTGTATTGTTTAGTTCATATTTTGTCTCTTTTTATTGATGCACAAGTAATTAAAAAAATATGTTATATATAATAAATGATAATATTACGTTCACAACAATGATTTAAATATATAAAAGTCCACAACAAACAACTATACAAGTTTCTGCAATTACAATGATCATGGTGGATTACGATCCGGACATGTACCTTTTGTGGCCAACGCGCTTACATACAGAGCACTTGTTTCTTCTTGATGAAAATAATTCTTTGACTCCACGCCTCCTCTTATGTGGCTTTCTTTCCGGTTTGATAGTGCTTGGGTCAATATATGGAGGAGGTATTAATCTTCCCATAAGCTCTGCAGGAACAACCCAAGATTCTTCGAGAGGAACCAGAGTAATATGCCCACTTTATGCCATTTCATATTTTTCCACTGAATAATATTGAGAGCAGTTTTTGTAAACTTCATCTCCATATTTATGACCGTATTGAGCTTGAAGCATTGCCATAGCATGTGGACAAAGTATTTTGTCCAAGTCAAAAACTCTGCACGTACAAGATCTTGTTTGAAGATTGACTGTGGAAATATCACCCTGACCGATGATACTGAATTTGTAATCTGCTATTTTATGAGATAATAACCTATTCCCCAAACTGACTTCATTGATATTATTTTTTCAATTTTGACAACAAATCAGGATTTTTTTTGGGCACTTGAACTGCACACGCCTTTCGTTAAAAAATTTGCCATACTTCTTGTTTATTTTTCAAACATAACCTTGATGGGAAATTCTCTTTCATTGTCAAATAATGAATTCACCGATTCAGCTATGTTTGATGTCATAATATTGTACCTATACAAAATAATCACTTAGTATGACATCATACTAAACTTATAACTCAAATAAGATATTAAATCAATAAGAATGTACCTATCTACCGGACAGAATGCCCGGGTCCATCTCTCAAAACTAACATGTATGAGAAATTTTGCTACCTTGGGATTCACATCTGTTATTTGATTGAAATGGTCTAAAAACTCCTCTCTATTATATGCGTTAGCTGCTCTATAAAAAGGCTCACAACCCTTTCGTTGTGATAGTTGGTCTGAATGTCCTCTCCAAGATGCCTGATGCAACAACCAAAGTAAGATAAAGTGAAGAAACGTAAACCAATCTTTGGAATACTTGGATGCCTATCCGATACAAAACAAAACTCTTTGGTATCTTCGACGCAGCTTCGCAGTTGTTCAAAAAAAATCCATAAGAGGCATCACATTCCTTGTCCGTTACAAAAAAAAGCGACAGGAAAGTTATGATTCTCCGCATCCTGCGCCACCACCACTAACAGAAATCCATTATACCTGCTCCTCAAGAAGGTACCGTCGACGGCTATGCCTTTTCTCAAATTTTGAAAACCTTGAATCCAAGCACCATAGGATACAAAAAAGTACTTGAACCTTCTATTTTTATTCAGATGCAATTCCGTCTTACTTTCGGGATTTGTGGACTCAATCATGTAATAGTAGGCATCCAGGACAGCATACACATGCTTCAGTGTCCCCCTAACTAAGTCCTTGGAAATCCCCATGGCTGTATATATCTTCCAATAATTGACCAAGACACCCAATTCCTAAGGAGTTAATTGTCCATAACCCTTGTTGTAGGGCCTTTTCTATTGGGGAAACTACTCCTAAAATATTCATCGAGGACCTTTGCCGTAGCATGAGGATTTTGGCCCGAGATGTGCTCCGAAACACATGTGTGATGCTTTTCATGTTTATGAATGATTAATCTGTCAGAACTTGTGAACTTCACCACTCCCAACCACCACTTACAGTTCGAATTAGCACATTTGAAGAAAAAGACACTACTCGAATTAATCACCTTCTTTATTCTGATTTTTTTTTAAAGTAAGAAATAAACAAAGTGGTAGATAGTTCATTCTTGTCCTTGAATAACATTCCAATAAAAAACCCGGTCCCGTCGTCTTGAAGATTTCTAGACTGTGTCGATTGAGAAAACTGCACATCGTATTGGTCGCATCAACGGGTGTAGGTGTTTGATCATCATCTGGAATATTCATGTCTAGATCATCCATCCTATCATCAAAGATGTCTAATTATTGTTTTTATTCTATGTTTTTGTTCTTATTTTCTATGGTCTTTTCAACCACGTACACCCTTAACACCGGCCTGGATGAATCACTAAGATAAGCACGCAACGGAACCTGACCGGTTATCTTGAAAGGCAGTACCCTCTGATTTTCAAAGGAGTTGTGCATGTAGCTGATGATGAGTTCTTCCGATAGACAATTCAATCCAAAATAACTGATGATTAAGTTTACACAATCATCATACAAAAAATCAATTTGGACTGTCATAGCTATCGTCTCTAGTATTTCACCCTCGTTCCAATGCCATACATATCGATTGCTCTTCTCGATCCATTGACCATGACAATCCACCCCTATTGTTATTGATCCTTTCATTAGTGGTGCCTAAATAAAGTCATTTTTTATAAAAAATTAATAGTGATTTCATAGTGCCATAAATGAATCCCAACAGATATGTAATCAGTCGCAACAGATTACTTACCTATTGGGACTCATGTTACACTCCTGAAGCTAATTTTAACAGATGAGTCATCTGTTGTAACAGGTGAATCATATGTTGTAACAGACTATATATCTGTTGGGATTGATGTTACAGTATCGAGGAACCTTTGAAGCTGATTCCAACAGATGAGTGACATGTTGCAACAGATAATTAACCTGTTGCGACAGATGACTTACCTGTTACAACAGACGATGATCTATTGGAATCAAGGTTAGGTTCTATCGCAACAGGTTACTAATATGTTGCAACATATATTTACCGTCTGTTAGAATCGAGTTCGGGTTCTGTTGCAACAAATAATCTGTTGCAATAGATACTTACCTTGTTGCAACAAATAACATGTCTGTTGGAATCGAGTTCAGGTTCTGTAGCAATAGGTTTATAATATGTTGCAATAGATATTTACCATGTTGCACCAGATAACTAATCTGTTTAAACAGATAAATCATCTGTTGCAACAGATGACCCATCTGTTCGATTCATGTTACGGCATATAGAACCATAAACATGAATCCAACATATCAGTCTTCCGTTGAGACAGATGTCTCATCTGTTGCAACAAATGATTTATCTATTTAAACAGATGGCTCTTATGTTGGATTCATGATCGGGTTCTATCCATTGTTGGAAAAACAACACAAAAGCATTTACCCAGATGAAAAATTCAACTAAAAATCATAATTTGACTTACCAAAGTCTCCTATGAAGTAATGCCAAAGTGGAAAGTGATGTACAAAATAAGGTTTGACCTAATAAATTGGTCAAATAGCAACAGTAGCGGTAACAACAACAACAACAATGACAATGGTCAACAACAACAACAACAACAACAACAACAAGATGATAATAAAGTAGAAGATGATGATAATGAAGCAGAAGATGATAAATAAAACAACAACAACAATAAAAAATAAAAATTGCTAAGAGAGATAACAACAATGGATGAGAAGAGAGAGAAAGACGCCTTTTTTCCTCTGTTTTTTATTTTATTAGGTAAACATTTGGATCAAGGTATAAATTTTAAAACTTGTGGGCTATTCTAAAACTTATCAAACTTTCTTAATCCATAATAAAGTAATTGTTACCTCCACTCAATTATTAAGACTTGTGTCACCTAAACCTCATTTTAAAACTCTTTTGTCACCTATAGCCCAAACCCCCTAGAAACCCACTGATTGTCCAGCTCATTAGGGATCATTTTTTGGAGTGACGATAGAAGTATCTTTTTTTTTTATCATTTTCCAAAAAGTTGATAAACTTGGCAGGTATGTAAAAGATATTCTTTGTTTTCCATCGCTTTTTCATGGGTCAAAATATATTGTGGCATTTTAGTTCTTACGGCTTGTTCAAACTAATTATTCTTTATATAGATAAATGATTGATTCCACCGATTATAATCGAAAAGAATACACACAAGAGGTTTTAAAAATCAGAAGAGGTATTCACTTTCATTTTTTTTATCAAGCACTTGCAATTTAAAATTTTTCGAATTCCCCATGTTATTACTATCATTATTATTATTCAGATAAAAATCTTTTTTATTCGAAAACAACCTCTCTACCTCTTTGGAGGTTGTGGTATGGACTGCGTACACTCTACCCTCCCCAGACCCCACTTTGTGGGAATATATTGGGTTTGTTGTTGTTGTTGTTGAAGAATCCTTTTTATCATAAATTTCACAATTACCAGTATTAATATTTTTATAGCCTATCTTTGTAAGGTGAGAGTGGAATTTATCCTCTATTTTGTCCTTTCCATTTACTAGAATTTCTTCTATTTCATCGATTTTGTCCAAATCCGACCCTTCTTCTGAAAAAAGGGAAGGAGAAGGAAAAAGATCTTCTTCAGTGGATCCCTCTTGTTCCTGTTTAGTCCCCTTCATTTCAAAAACAGTTTCTATATCTCTTTCTTCTTCACTTTTCTCCCTTTCTTCTGTTTTTAAGGCTTCTTTCAGTTTCTTAGTAAGAATAGGTGAGGGTATTCTGCCTAAATAGTAGACACAGATAATAAATAAGAGAATACTAAAGATCTGAACCATAGAATTTTTCTATTCTAACACAAGGTACTTATTAGATCGATTGTACTTATTCGATCTAGTAGAATAATTTTGGCGTATCCAGACTAATACCAATCCAAGCCATTTCATGAATAAAAAGTGATTAATTAACCAACGAACAAAACCACTGGTTACAAATAAGATCTTGTTGTTGCATCGAAAGAGATAAATGTTGACTAATCTGGCTAACATTGAACTTGGTAAAATGAAATGGTTGAATAATTGAAAAATGAGATTATTCAGGAATACACATTGAATGCTGAGATTACGCAGTGAATTTATAGTAGTAGTTTCATAATCAAAAAAGTGTTTGTGATTGTTCTAGAAGAAATGAAACAAAAGACATGGTAAAGCTAGGACAATTATTGTATAAGTTCTACCCAATGCTACATACACAGGTGCATAATAGATCGATATAAACATCATGAGTTATCCCGTAATAAAATCAGTTATTGTTGATACCTTTTTCTCAATTCCTTCATCCATAACCAGAGCTTCGAGAAAGAAGAGATGAGAGGGCCTTTTGGAGAATGTGGTCAGAAATCCATAAGAGAGTCCGACTACAACGATCGAATTGATTATCTTCATGGATAAGGATACTAGATTACCTAGTAGAAAAGATTGAAAAATCATCACAAACCTCCCTTATTTATTTTCTATTATAATTTCTGAATTATTATATTATGATTTTTTCACTTTCCATATATAGAAAAGAAATAGAAAGATAGTCACTTTATATATATATATATATATATATACACGTGTTGTTAGACAACAAATGTTGAAAAAATAGAATGTAACGTATAAATATTTAATTTATTGAAATAAGTTGAAATTGGTAAATAGGTGCCTATGAAAAATCTGAATTTTAGCGACTTACTCTCCTACCGAATTAGTATTGAAATTTCATTTTTTATTTTTAAGCAAACGTAGAGGTTACTACGTCCATTTTTGTGGCAAAAAAATTAGTTTTAAGAAAGTTAGTTCAGTGTTAAAGTTGCTAATGCCCCTTTTTATTTAAGAAAAATCCATTTGATAAGTTGAGTAGTCATGCGTTAATTGTGAAAAGGTGAGGACGTTATACTACTTTAAAAGGATCAACAAAGGCAATATAAAGTAATAAACAAATAAGGTTATCTTAAATAAGTCCAGTAACAAAAACAAGAAGTATATATCCATTCTAAAAAAATATAACATGATATGAATAAATTAAAAGAAAAAGAGGCTAAGGAATACTGTTTCGAGATTGAGCTTCTAATCTAGGAGAATCCGGGCCGCTGCGATTCTAGTAACAGTTGACGAATATTTTGGTTAAAATAGAGTTTCGATCAAAACTCCGGCTTCCGCATTTTCATGTAATAGAAAAAAGAAAAGATTAGAAACTAATCAAAGGGTAGCCATACTTAAGAATGCAAATTGAGAAAGTATGTTTTAAATAAGAAACACATTATAATTAAAACATAGGTTTTGAAACTCTACTAGCATAATATTGTCGGGAAGAATAGACTACATGGATCAAAATGATATATACATGTATAACGAATAAACAATGATTCAGATGTCATTTTTAAGAGAAGCTATGCTTATGCATTTGTTTTAGGTGGTTTAGCCATTTCCAACATAAACATAAATATGAATTGAACATTTAAACACTCTTGACCTTTCGGTCTTAAAAATAGCATAGGTAAATGACATTTTTTGGAGCAACGATATGGATTATTCAACTAATTTTAACAAGCTTCAAAGGGTAAAATGACATAAAGTTCTAAAATGCAGTCATGTAGTAATGAAAGCAAAAAAGAAAAGATTAAAAAACTCATGATAAACGTCAATTAATTGTGAAAAATCCTACAGCATCGCGCCTATGTCGTTTCATATTGATTTTGGAAAGTCAAGGTACAAGAACAAGGCAATAACTCATAGACAAAGAAAAACATAACTCATAGACAAAGAAAAACAATAACATCAACTTGGCAGATTCCCTTGAAACAAGGATATAGAAAAAAACATAAAACAATATGCTTTCCAATATTCTAAATTTTTAAAAATTGGATTACCAAGTCTAAAGTGAAAATAAGGGAAAGTTTCTAGTTCAAATTTTATTCGACAAACAAGGAACCATAGCATCCCAAACTAACTTTTTCCTAAAAAACTTACCTTGAACTTCAGAGTCATTACTAGTTAATAAAGAACATATGTGCATATTTATCGACCCATGTATTCACACACGAAAATAATTTAAAAATCAAAATATCTTCACCAGCATAATTCAAGAGACGTCACAACAACATAGGCTCGATCGAAGCTACAACAAGAATCACGTATTCATGGAAATTCAAACAAAATGAAAGAAAGAGATATGAAAGTTGAACAAAGGGATTGATTGACACATCATCTAAAACTCATATTTGGTATTAAAATGAGATTGGAAATGGTGAATCACGTTTTGCATACTTAAACCACTATGTGTTTTAAAAAAAGTGGAGATTTTGAAAAGAAAATGATCTCATGTTCTTCAATTTAATTTTCAGATAAAATAAACACTAATACCAAATGGGGTAGACAATTACACACATTTGCAGAAGCATATTCAAATAGAAAAACAAACATACAAGGCAATTTTCACATTATTCAGCTTCCTAAACAAAATTCAAACCCAATATTTTTTAGGTAGACAAAAATACAAACAAAAATATAATAGGGTGAAGAAAATATTTCACAACAAACTAGAAATAAAGGATATGACCAGCAGTCCCATAACAAGATGGATACACATTCGCATGTGTTTACAAGCACAAATATTCATGCACAAAGATAATTTTTTTTTCAAAATTGAAAGTTATATTTATCTGCAAAGGCGAAAGCAAAACTACAACAATATAAATCACATATCCCTGAAACCAGAATAGATGAAAGAGAAAGAGATGAAGGTGAAGTAAAAGGTTGAATTTGCACTTTTTTTGGTGCAGTAAAATTGGAGCTTCCCATTAAGAATTTTGGTTACCCAAACTTGAACTCTGGAAATTAAAACCTTGGCCAATCACCAAGGAAAAACAAAGTGATTTTTGTGACTTTTCTTGTGAGTTTCTTTTTAAACGTCCAAAGCTATCTTTTTTTTTAATCTGTAAAAAAGAATTTGGTGATTTTTGAATACTTCTTTTTTCTCCCAATTTTTAGCTTGTTTAACTTGTTTCTCACTCTCCTTTTCTCCAATTTCAACCTCTCCCTTGAGAAAGTGAAAACTTTGAATATTTATAGATGAATTTTGGATTTGAAAATTCGAATCTGAAATAAGAATTTTTGTAAAATGTGAGATTTGAAATTTGAATTCAAATCTCTTCAGAAAATCCATTTCCTCCATATCTTTGGCTCTAATGATGAATTTCAGACTGATTTTATATCCTTGCATTAATTTGGTGACTGGTTTTCTGTTGTTATTGTGATTCATGGATTTTGAGACGTAAAAATAGGGAGAATCTTAGTAGATGACGATAGAGATGGCAGTGTCCATAGCTAGCGTGAATGCTAAGGTTTCAATTTTAGCAGTGATAAAGGAGAGGCGAGGGAGAGAGGAGGAGGGTCGGTTGTTTGTGTTACTTTTTAAGGAAAGAGGTGGTGACCAGTCATGAGAAAGACATGTATGATGTATTTGAGATTTACTGAAATTTGAATGATTGGACGATTAAGATTTATATATATATTTAAAACTAACAACTGAATTAAAAATGACTCTTGGATTGAAAAATAATTTATGGTTGAGATGAATTTGTGCTTGTTTAATAAAAACTTGTGATTCTTTATTGACATGGCGGTATACGACTGGTGGATATAGTGTGGGGTGGATTGATGAGGTGGATGTGAGGATTGGCTAATTTTGGGTCTTAAATGGACTAGGTTTTGGGCTAAATTTGGGCCTCTTCGATTTGAAAAATAACAAATAAATTGCATCTGATTAAATAAAATTGAGATTGAATTACTTTTGGTCTAAAAGTTAATTTTTCACTAAAATTATTTTAACAACGCTTCGTATTGCCTAATCGTTTTTAAATTTATACGTATATAAATTATATATATAATTTTTATTATTTTTAAATCAAAGAGGCTCAAATTTGGACCAAAATCTAGTCCATATAAATAAGTTGGGTCTGATTAAATAAAATTGAGATTGAATTATTTTTGGCTGAAATACTCTTTTTTCCATAAAAATTACTTTTAACGATGCTTTGTATTGTCCTAAATTTCTTAAATTTATACAAATAATTTGGGTCTGATTAAATAAAATTGAGATTGAATTATTTTTGGCTGAAATACTCTTTTTTTCCACAAAATTTACTTTTAACAATGCTTTGTATTGTCCTAAATTTCTTAAATTTATACATATATAAATTATAATAATCTTGAAACTTATATATATAGATATATAAATATTTTTGTGTGATTTTTAATATCAAATAATTAACTATAGTTAGTTAAAATATTTTAGAACATGGTAGGAAAAAAAATAAAGCCTCTTTTTCATTCTTTTCAAATTAATAGAAATTAAAATACGAATTTATTTTGAAAAAGTTCTTAGGACTAATAAGCATAGAAAAATAAATAAATGGAAAAGACGAGCCAAAATTAGGTGTTAATAACTGCCTCTGATTGACTGAAGATTGATGAAAGAATCTTTGGGCAATTTGTTGACGTAACCAATTTTGTCTCGAGCGAAATTTTTTTATTGAAAGATTAGGGCCGAGCTTCAATTTCTAAGCTACTTACATATCTCAAATTTCACAAGAAATTGTATCATTTCTAGTTTGAATCATAACAAATTTTAAGCAACCTCAAAATTTGCCTCAATGTAGAATTATGATAGCACTAGGTTCTTTTAGTGGTGATTGTGAAGATTTTAGCACAAACGTAATGGATATAGCTTCTCTTATGTCCCTAAATTACTTTTTTGGGATAGTTGAGAATGAGAAGGCGCTTGATAAAAATTTCTGATGAGAATTTTAAAAGGAAAAAGGATCACAAATTTTTGAAAATCATTGTAGTGTCGAATTAAGACAACATCGAGCAATTATACTAGAATGCAAGAAGGTGTGAAATTAAGTCGAGTTGAGTTTCTTCGGCAGAATTCATGTTGTATGATGCGTGAGCTAATGCTAACAGATTTGAAGCTTTTAACTAGAAATAATTGTAAAGTCTTATGTAACTTTTATCATTTTTGATTGCTTTCTCTTTGATAATGCAGGAAAGTCAAGATGCAAGAAAATCAAAGACAATAAGAGCAAAAGACGTGAATAAGGAACAAGTGGCCATGAAAGTATAGTTGATGACTTGTCTGATAAGTCGTCAAATTTGAGATAAGTTATCAGAGTCATCATCAGCTGTAGATAGTGTGAGGAAGTTGGAGCAGAAGTGTGACAACATCTCTAAAATATTATCACAATTCCGATAAGCCATCGAGAATGCCGTCAGCCTAAGGCAGTACATGGGATTTGAAGTAAAGAAGTGATGACATTGTCTGATATATCGTCAAAGCCCTGATAAGCCGTCAGGATTACCGTCAGCCTTAGGCAGTGTTCAGAAGCCGAGTTGAAGAAGTGACGACATTCCGTGATAAGTCATCAGATCTTTGATAAGCCATCATACTCGTCGTCAGCTGAAGACATCAACATATCAAATACAGAGAGGAGTTGATGACATATTGATAACACTCAACTTACATCTTAAATAAGTGCAAGGGGGTCGTCGTCAATATATTTACCCAACTTCGGAGTCGGGGTCGAATCCATAGGGAACAATGTGAGTGGTGATTAAACTAGTTCGAAACTATAGATATAAGTTAAATTTAAATAAATAATAAGAAAAGATAAAATAGGGGTTTTTATCAATCAAACAAATTTAACTTTTCAACTTATTTTAGAACTCAAAACTTAGATTTCAATATTTCAAATCAATGATATAGAGAAACTAGGGTTGTGATCACTATGACTATTAATCTCTATTGAATAATAACTGTTCATGATTCTCGTGATAGGTGGGAACAACAGATTATCCCTGCCAATGATACTATCTGACTTATCTCTCGACCTCACCAGACAATTTATTATCTAATTCTCTCGAACTTAGATAACATATCTATTTCCAATCGGATGTTATCTCAGGTAGATTGATCCAGTTACGGTATCAATCATTAAACAGAAGGTTGGTATCTTCCGAGTCCCTGTTGATAATACACGACCTCTAGTCTATTTATCCGTTAGAAGCAAATAAAATCTAAGGCATAACCTAATGTTTGCAACCAATAGATTCAAGTTAAAACAACTGAATTTCAAGACGTTCCCACAATCACTCAAACCCTAATCCAACTATTAAATCAATAAAATAATAATCATAGATCCCACAACTCTAGTTGTGGGTTTTAGTTGCTCATAAGATAGAAAGAGATAACAAATATTAAATTCATAACTTAAAGCAAGTGAACTTACAAAAGATGAAATTCAAAGTTGTTTCTCCTTCAAGTACAATAAGAATTTCCCACAACTAAATCAAAGGATAGAAAATTGAATTCTAAGTTAAGAGAGTCAAAAACAAGTGAACTCCCCTTTACTAAGTACAAGATGTCAAAAGCTGCTTCTGAAGTTGTGAATGAAAACCTAAAAGATGCTATTTATACAAAAGCCTAATTAAGGTAATACAATAACAAAATTACAGCTGGGCTCGAATTTAGGTGACGGCATATTGGCGTTGATCGTCAGGTTTCTGACGGCGTTTCAGATATGTCGTCAGAGGTCGTGCCTTCTTAACCTGTTCTGCCTCACTCTGACGATGACATCCGATGACTTACCAGAGGAGTGACGACGTGTAGCAAATGTCATCAGACCTTCATCTTATTTCACCATGTTCTGTCCCACTAGACGACATCTTCTGACGGCTTACCACACTTGTGATGACATATTGAGAATGTCGTCACTTTCATCCAGCACCTCTTCTTTACTGTTCTTCCTGATGCCTTTTTCTGGTAGCTTACCACATCTCTATCGTCTTGAAAGAAATGCCGTCAGACTCATATCTTTCTTATGTTTTCCTCCCATCCTTGCTATAACTACAATATCACAAGAAAACGATCAAAAACAACAAAAAGTTTCTTAAGACTTCACAATTATTTAGAGTTAAAAGCCTCAAATGAGTTAAGACTTCTTTTTCCTCTAGCACCATTCCCTAAATCTTGGCATCATCCCTCATGGTTGGCTTGGTTGGTTGGGAAATCTCCAAGGGTTGATCAATATCAAGCTCATCATCAGTATAGGAATCATGCTCTTCATCTTCACACTCTTCCATTATTTTAAATGATTCCACAGACAAGATATCATCTAAACATAATGTAGAAAAGTGTTTTGGATGATTGACCTCGATATCCATCTCTTCTATCCTTTCTCTTCCCTCATTAAATGCCCTAATGTCTTGACATATATCCCATATGGTATCATTCATTATGTCTATACGATCCAACATTAGTTGAATCATAGCTTCAATGTCACACTATCCAATGTTTTGTTCTTTCTTTTCTTGACCATAAGACTTGTCATACTCATAAGAAGAACTAGAGCCTGGGTTAGCACAATAGGGGGAAGGGGTATTTGGGAAATCACTCCAATGTACATCTTGACCACCACATAAAGAACAATTATACTCCCGATAGGATGGAGATGGTGCACACATCTCTCTACGGGGAGCATATCTACAATCTTGCGAAAAGTAAGGTCCATCACAATATGGACATGGATCATCCAGATAAGTTTTCCAACCATCAAACTCACATTCATTCGATGATGCCCTAGTAAAAAATAAACAAAAATAAAGAAAATATACCTAACACAAGAACAAAGGAAATCACAACAAATATTTACAAGTTTGAATTCAAGCAAATAAACTAAAATTCCAAACTAACTCAATATGCAAAATTGTTCCCCGACAACGGCGCCATTTTTGATAACGCTCAACTTACATCTCAAATAAGTGCAAGGCGATCATCGCCAATAGATTTACCCAACTTTGGAGTTGGGTTCGAATCCACAGGGAACAATGTGAGTGACGATTAAACTAGTTTGAAACTATAGCTACAAGTTAAATTCAAATAAATAATAAGAAAAGACAAAATAGGGGTTTTTATCAATCAAACAAATTTTAACTTTTCAACTTATTTTAGAACTCAAAACTTAGATTTCAATATTTCAAATCAATGATATAGAGAAACTAGGGTTGTGATCACTATGACTATTAATCTCCATTGAATAATAACTGTTCATGATTCTCGTGATAGGTGGGAACAACAGATTATCCCTGCCGATGATACTATCTGACTTATCTCTTGACCTCACCAGATAATTTATTATCTAATTCTCTCAAACTTAGATAACATATCTATTTCCAACTGGATGTTATCTCAGGTAGATTGATCTAGTTACGACATCAATCATTAAATAAAAGGTTGGTAGCTTCCGAGTCCCTTTTGATAATTCACGACCTCTAGTCTATTTCTCCGTTAGAAGCAAATAAAACCTAAGGCATAACCTAATGTTTGCAACCAATAGATTCAAGTTAAAACAACTGAATTTCAAGACATTCCCACAATCACTCAAACCCTAATCCAACTATTAAATTAATGAAATAATAATCATAGATCCCACAACCCTAGTTGTGGGTTTTAGTTGCTCATAAGATAAAAAGAGATAACAAAGATTAAATTCATAACTTAAAGCAAGTGAACTTACAAAAGTTGAAATTCAAAGTTGTTTCTCCTTCAAGTACAATAAGAATTTCCCACAACTAAATCAATATCGAATTCTAAGTTAAGAGAGTCAAAAACAAGTGAACTCCCCTTTACTAAGTACAAGATGTCAAAAGCTTCTTCCGAAGTTGTGAATGAAACCCTAAAATATGATATTTATACTAAAGCCTAATTAAGGTAATACAATAACAAAATCACAGCTGGGCTCGGATTTAGGTGACGACATATTGGTGTTGATCGTCAGGTTTCTGACGGCGTCTCAGAGATGTCGTCAGAACTCGTTCCTTCTTAACCTGTTCTGCCTCACTCTGGCAATGTTCTCCCACGGCTTACCAGAGGAGTGACGACGTGTAGAAAATGTCATCAGACCTTTAGCTTATTTCATCATGTTCTGTCCCACTTGACGGCATCTTCTGACGACTTACCACACTTGTGATGACATATTGAGAATGTCGTCACCTTCATCCAGCAACTCTTCTTCACTGTTCTTCCCGATGCCTTTTTTTGGTAGCTTATCACATCTTTGATGGCTTGCAAGAAATGCCGTCAGACTCATATCAGCTCACTTGTACCAGATTTTACTTATTTTTTCATCTTTACTATGTTTTCCTCCTATCCTTGATACAACTATAATATCACAAGAAAACGATAAAAAACAACCAAAAGTTGCTTAAGACTTCGCAATTATTTAGAGTTAAAAGCCTCAAATATGTTAGCATCTTCTCACACATCAACATCCTCAACTTAAAACAATTGCTTGTCCTCAAGCAACTACATAACACCATACTACGATGCTTAACCATGAGACACATAAGATACCTATCACAGTTGATTATCAAGCTTAGCTCAAAACTCATGCTACTCTCCACGTTCAATCCAATTGTGCATATCCATGAAGATTAACAATGTGACCCAAAGGAATCAAGCTACGACATCAATTCAGCAACAACAACCATGCATGTACCAATATTGGACTATCCAAAGAAATTAACAACTATCAATGCAACCGATGTGCCCTTACAACAAAGAAATCCCTCTTCACTCATATATGAACTCAAGTATGTCAATGCGGGGACGGTCAAGAGACACTCACTCTCAGAAAAAAATTCCAATCAATGCATGTCAAATACCATATGCTTGCCCTTATTTTCATTACCAAGGTGTCCAAATAGGTAAGTTAGGATTACTATAGGTCTTTTCTTCGTCTTGTAATTTAGGCTAAGGGATGGTATGATATCCAATGGAATTTAGAGTGACTAAGCCTCCTTGGCACTACCTTAACTTTTGGGGTTCACTTATTAACCTTTTTCTTCTTTTTCTCCTTTTCTTGATCACACATTATTCAGGATGGATGTGGCTTTGCTTTTTCATTCTTTTTCTTTTCTTATTCTTCTTCCACACCACCCAACTTTTTATTCCTTTTCACTTATTCTTTTTCTTTTATTCTACCTTTCTTCATACTCAGTTTACATCACGCACCCTATAATAGCCACCCTCAACTTAGGTTGTTTACCTAAATCTATGTGCACAGTGTCCAAGGAGGACCAGGGCCAAAACAGGTTCATTATGATCTAAGCGGGAAGGTGATAGGTGTCATAGAAAGAAATGGTCAATTCAGGCTCAAAATAGGGATCAAGAGATATCATGCATACAGGGAAGGTCATTTAGGCAAAAAGTGACTTAAAAATCAAAATGGCCTATGATCCTTTCCTAACCCCTATATTTCAACCAAGGTAAGACTAACCAGACAAGTTATGGATTTAACACACAAAGGGAGCTAAGTAGTATCTCACACACACATGGCACAAAGGTGCATCACAAGCTACTACCTATTCGGTTCATGCGATTGTTTAGCAGTGGATATCATGTCACTAGTACTAATGCCATAACAAGGTTCACAGTGGTCACACATAAATGTATATCACACAGTTATAAAATAGACCAACGGAGAGGTGTTTATCAGTCTAAAAAATCAACAAAAATATGTCAACTGCTCTAGATAATTATTTTTCTCCAGTTAACCACAACATATCACAAAACAAACACAGTACGCCTAAACATACCAGCTCTACTAGGAACAAGACTTCGGGGAAAAGAGGCACGGCAACAAAAACCCCAGGAGGACATCAACACCCACAAGTAGCCCTACCCTCAACTTAATATCATGTATTGTTCCCAACACGTCAAATCAAAACAAGAGAGTTAAAAAAATACCTGTGGCACCATGGGTGTGAAGATATGATGTCAATCACATAACACGAATACAAACAACAAATTACCTTAGGTTTCCTCCAAAGAAGCGCATAGGTTAACGTCGCGACACGACCCAACTCAGCTTTTTCCTCTACCTTGAGGATATGAATTTCAACCTCAACTTAGAGTCCATCTTATTTCCTCGCTCATAGGGAGGTGGTACAAAGATTAAGAAGCCGAGTAATGAATGATGCATGGTAAACAACTCGACCTTAAAGTGAGGTATGTTTTTATGTTGTTTATCAAGTGTAAAATAAAGAATATAGGATTCTTGTTCCTCATCTTCACAGTCTTCCACTAGTTTAGATGATTACACAGACAAGATATCATCTAAACATAATGTGGAAAAATGCTTCGAGTGTGGACCAGCAAATCCTACTTCAAAATTTACACAATCCTCTACACACTCACTTTTATTCATCTTCTCAACATTTTTACTTTGAATTGGGCTAGAGTCTTCATAAGAGATTGACTTGGCTTTTTCTTATGCCTTTAGCACCATTCCCTTAACCTTGGCATCATCCCTCATGGTTGGCTTGGTTGGTTGGGAAATCTCCAAGGGTTGATCAAAATCAAGCTCATCATTAATATAGGAATCTTTCTCTTCATCGTCACACTCTTTCATTATTATAAATGATTCCACAGTCAAGATATCATCTAAACATAATGTAGAAAAGTGTTTTGGATGATTGACCTCGATATCCATCTCTTCTATCCTTTCTCTTCCCTCATTAAATTCCCTAATGTCTTGATGTATATCCCATATGGTATCATTCATTATGTCTATACATTCCAACATTAGTTGAAGCATAGCTTCAATGTTACTCTATCCAGTGCTTCGTTCTTCCTTTTCTTGACCATAAAACCTGTCATACTCATAAGAAGAACTAGAACCTGTGTTAGCGCAATAGGGGGAAGGGGCATTTGGGCAATCACTCCAATGTCCATATTGACCACCACATACAGAACAATTATACACCCGGTAGGATGGAGATGGTGCACACATCTCTCTCCGGGGAGCATATCTACAATCTTGCCAAAAGTGGGGTCCATCACAATATGGACATGGATCATCCAGATAAGATTTCCAACCATCAAACTCACATTCATTCCATGATGCCATAGTAAGAAATAAAAAAAAATAATGAAAATCTACCTAGCACAAGAACAAAGGAAATCACAACAAATACTTAGAGGTTTGAATTCAAGCAAGTAAGATAAAATTCCAAACTAACTCAATACGCCAAATTGTTCCCCAGAAATGACGCCATTTTTGATAACGCTCAACTTATACCTCAAATAAGTACAAGGCGGTCGTCGTCAATATATTTATCCAAATTTGGAGTCGGGGTCGAATCCACAGGGAACAATGTGAGTGGCGATTAAACTAGTTTGAAACTATATCTACAAGTTAAATTCAAATAAATAATAAGAAAAGACAAAATAGGGGTTTTTATCAATCAAACAAATTTTAACTTTTCAACTTATTTTAGAACTCAAAACTTAGATTTCAATATTTCAAATCAATGATATAGAGAAACTAGGGTTGTGATCACTATGACTATTAATCTCCATTGAATAATAACTGTTCATGATTCTCGTGATAGGTGGGAACAACAGATTATCCCTGCCGATGATACTATCTGACTTATCTCTCGACCTCACCAGATAATTTATTATCTAATTCTCTCAAACTTAGATAACATATCTATTTCCAACCGGATGTTATCTTAGGTAGATTGATCTAGTTACGGCATCAATCATTAAATAGAAGGTTGGTAGCTTCCGAGTCCCTATTGATAATTCACGACCTCTCGTCTATTTTTCCATTAGAAACAAATAAAACCTAAGGCATAACCTAATATTTTCAACCAATAGATTCAAGTTAAAATAACTGAATTTCAAGACGTTCCCACAATCACTCAAACCCTAATCCAACTATTAAATCAATGAAATAATAATTATAGATCCCACAACTCTAGTTGTGGGTTTTAGTTGCTCATAAGATAGAAAGAGATAACAAAGATTAAATTCATAACTTAAAGCAAGTGAACCTACAAAAGATGAAATTCAAAGTTGTTTCTCCTTCAAGTACAATAAGAATTTCCCACAACTCAATCAAAGGATAGAAAATTGAATTCTAAGTTAAGAGAGTCAAAAATAAGCGAACTCCCCTTTACTAAGTACAAGATGTCAAAAGCTGCTTCCAAAGTTGTGAATGAAACCCTAAAAGATGATATTTATACTAAAAGCCTAATTAAGGTAATAAAATAACAAAATCACAGCTAGGCTCGGATTTAGGTGACGGCATATTGGTGTTGATCGTCAGGTTTCTAATAGCGTCTCAGATATGTCATTAAAAGTCGTGCCTTATTAACCTGTTCTCCCTCACTATGACAATGTCCTCCGATGGCTTACTAGAGATGTGACGGCGTGTAGCAAATGTCGTCAGACCTTCAACTTATTTCACCATGTTCTGTCCCACTTGACGGCATGTTCTAACGGCTTACCACACTTGTGATGACATATTGAGAATGTCATCACCTTCATCCAGAACCTCTTCTTTACTGTTCTTCCTGACGCCTTTATCTGGTAGCTTACCACATCTTTGATGGCTTGCAAGAAATGCCGTCAGACTCATATCCGCTCACTTGTACTAGATTTTACTTATTTTGTTCATCTTTCCTATGTTTTCCTCCCATCCTTGCTATAACTACAATATCACAAGAAAAAAAATTCAAAAACAACCATAAGTTTCTTAAGACTTCATAATTATTTAGAGTTAAAAGCCTCAAATGTGTTAGCATCTACTCACGCATCACATGTCTGATAAGCCGTCAACCCCCTGATAAGTCATAACATGTTTTTGTCACCTATGCGAGAAAAAACTGTATGCTGTGATTTGATTCCTAATTTAGCTCCTGGTATTTAAGGTAAAGTTTTTAGGTTTTATAAAGGGCAGACATTCATCTTGAACTACACAACATTAATCTGTTTTCTCTCTAGTTTTAGGGATTAACATCTTGAACTTATTCAAAAGAATACTTTACTTCTGTTTGGTCTCTAAACTTAGATTTTCAATTTTTAATTCTTTGATTTAGTTGTTGGATATTCTTCTTGAATTTGGGAAGAGAATCAATTTCTGACTACATTTTTTGTAAGTTTAATCACTTTGAATTATGAATTCAGTTATTGTTATCGCTTTCTCTTTCATGCAGAACTAAAACCCACAACTAGGGTTGTGGGATCTATGATTACTCCTGTATTATCTTAATAGTTGGTTAGGGTTTTGAGTGATTGTGGGAATTAATTATTTTTTGTTGGTTACAAATAATAGATCTCACCTTATGTTGATTTGCTCGAACTTAGAAATAAACTAAATGTAGTGAATTATCAATGAGGATTTGGGAAGGTTAAGTTCCTATCTAATGATTTATGCTCTAACAAGATTAATCAACTAGAAATAAAATCAGTATGAATAGAATGTTTTCCTAAGTTTGAGAGAATTAGGGAGTTCAACATCTAGGTAGGTTGAGAAACACTTAGATGGACTGTCGAAATTGATAATTTGGTGTTTCCCATAATTCATGATAATCCAATACTATAACTATTATTTAATGGAGGACTACTAATCATAGTGATCACAACTCTAGTTTCTCCATATTATTGATTTTAACTATTGCAGTTTAAGCTTTGAGTTCTAAGGCGAATTAAAGTGTTAATAACTTTTGTTCAATCATTTAAAACCCCCATTTTATCTTTTCATATCATTTTTTTGAATTTAACTTGTAGCTATAGTTTCAAATTAGTTTAATCGCCACTCATATTGTTCCTCATGGATTCGACCCCGACTCCAAAGTTGGGTAAATATATTGACGATGACCTCCTTGCACTAAATTGATGTGTAAGTTGAGCGTTATCATTGTAGCTAAGGATGCTAGACATTTCTCTAGCTTGCCTCAGTTTACTGATACGAGGGTAGTTCCACGTTGTATTGCGTTGTCTTGCAAAATTGGTAAAATAATTAAAAAGTACCTATTGTTGTTTAAATATTGTAAATTGAAATTGTAATGTAAAGACTAGAGTGTAGATATTCAAACTAATGTCATAATATATTTTCTATAGAGGCCTTCAACGGGAACGACAATAGCTAGAAAGACTCTGTTGGCAGAGCAATTATTGAAAAATAAAAATCCCTCGATTGGCGGAGGTAGTTGTTGAAGAGTAAAGCCTCTGACTGGTGGGATGATTGTTTAAAATTAAAAGCGTTTGACAGGTGGGAGAGTTTCTTAAAAGTAAAAGTTTCATTCAGGAAAGGTGATCTTTAACTCGAACTTTATGATAATATTGCTATTGGGATTTGATGCTGCTATGATAATGCCTTTGTTTCTGCTATAATAGTGAAGATTCTGCTATGATAGCGGATTTTCACTCACTTGTTATGGTGTGAATCTTTGATTGGTAGATTGTTCTTTGTTTGCTAAAATACGATTCTCTAATATGGCAGAGCATTGCTATGCTTATGTATATTCTTCGATATGGTAGAGTGTCGCCTTGCTAGTGTACAACATCCAATATAGTAGAGAGTCGTGTTTCTTAATTACATCCTCCGATATAGTAGAGGGTCACTTCATTTGCTTATGTACAATCTTCAAAATGTGAAATTCAACTTTGTTTTCTTATGTAAATCCTCGAAATGTAGGAGATCGACTTTGTTTATTTATGTACCGTATTCAAAATGCGGGAGCTTGATTTTGTTTTCTTATATACAGTCTTTGAAATGTGGGAGTTTGGCTTTGTTTTCTTATGTACAATCTTTGAGATGTGGAGCCTTTGATAAAGTTAAACGACACTCTTTGATTGGTGAAGTTATTTGACACAATTAGATGGCGATTCTTTGATTGAAAAAGTTATTCGATGTAGTTAGGTGGCGATCTTTGATTGGTGGAGTTTTTTGGAAGAAATATAAGAGCCTAATTATCCTATGAGGGCCCTTTGTGTTTAAACTTTTGATCTAGATCTTGGACGTACCCGTAAATATTACAAATGAAATATTTTATAGATCGTGAACGACATTTTAAGTATCTTCCTAAAATAGAGTAGAGAGAGTATTTTAGCTCATGATGTTGTTATAAGTCGCATGACATCTTCGATAATGTCCAAAAGATTGACTTGATATCGTCTTTACTAATTCCTATTTTCCCGTGCTCAAAGAAAAATTCTTAATTGAGAAGGGAATGTAAATTTGTGTCAAATCAGAGATCCTGGCTTTGTCAACAGAATCCTCCAACACTTCCTCGGCTGCTCGATCTTCCCAAATTCGGAGTCTTGGTAGGTGGAAAAGTAAGAAAGTATGTTGAAAGTGTATATATATATTCACAAATATATTACGTATATATCAAATATGTATATATGGTAATTGTCTATCATTTTTTAGATTATGACATGTTTTGAAATCTATTGAGCCTTCATTTATCAATTATAACCACATAGCTTGATTCGTAAGATGAAACTCCTCTGACTTTTGTCGATGCTACGTCGAGTCTAATGGCGAGATAACTTATATTATGGGACTATAGTATGAGAAAAAAAGGGTTTCTTTCTAAAGGTAATATAGAACCTTTTAGGTTGGTTATGTATCCTTAAATAAAAATCACGTCTGTGCATAGTTGTGGGTAGAGAAAGAAATATAAAATGCAATGACCAAGCCTTACTTAGAAAACCTACGTATCCACTAAGAAATAAATATTAAATACAATAAAAAATCCTGACTCAGACTATCTACGTATTCAAGTGGAATCTTGGACATGACATAGTTCAAATACAAGGGGAGAAATAAAAATATGAAATGTAATAATTGAGCCTGACTCAGGCTGCCAATGTAATCCAAGTTGAATAAGGTCATATCATAGTTCAAATACAAAAGGAAAAGTAAAATAATGCAATGACCAAGCCTGAATCTAGCTACCTACATGTCCAAGTTGAATTAGGTTAAGCCGTAGTTTAGTACAATAAAAGGGTAAATATTAAGGTATGGTATCCAATGAGGATTTCTTATGTATCTCATCGAGGAAAGTCAGGTCGAGCATAGTTCTAAATATATTAAAGATGATGTTTTTGTTTTTTAAGTGAAATAAAACCCGATGTGGGTTGCCTAAATCTCCTACAGTGTGAAGTCAGGCTAATACGTAGTTCTGTTACATTAGGGAAAATACAAAAGTACAAGAAACTAACAAATTGTCCTAATGTCTTCAAACGTAGTACTTTTTGATAGTGTATAAATTTATCGGATTTGTGCTTACTGTGTTGTCCATCTCTGGAAGGATTACTGCTCGGTGAACTATGTAGGGAACTTGCCAATTTGGTGCAAATTTCCCTTTAACTTCATCTTGGTGAGGGAATATCTTGTTTAATACTAATTGTCTCGATTTGAATCATCGAGGCTTGACTTTCTTATTGAACACCTTAATCATTCTATTTTAAATAGAGTTGACCATGACAGACTACGCCTATTCTTTTCTCATTAATGATCATCAACTGTTAAATCTTGCTACAAATTCATTCAGTGTCATCTAGAACAATGTCTTGGATGACTCTTAAAGAGGGTATTTCCACTTCTTTGGGTATCACTACTTCTAAATCGTAAACCAATATGTAGGGAGTTGTACCAGTGGATGTTCTAATCATGGTACAAAAGCTGAGCAAAGCATATGGTAGCTTTTCATGCCATTCCCTATTACCGTCCACTATTTTCCTCAAGATTCTCATAATATTCTTATTTTCAATCTCAACTGCTCTATTCATCTGCAGGCAATATGCTGTGGAATTTCTGTGAGACATCTTAAACCTTTCACAAATGTCTTTCATAAGATTGTTAGTAAGATTGGCACCGTTGTCTTTTATGATTGACTCAGGAATCCCAAATCGACAGACCATGTTATTGCAAACAAAATCTCCTACTACCTTCGTAGTTATTGCCTTGTTCATTGAAGATTTAACCCACTTTGTAAAAAAGTCGATAGCCTCCAAGATAAAACAATGTCCATTTGATGCAGAAGGCTCTATGAGCCTAATACCATCCTTGCCCCAAGTAGTAAATGACCAAAGGAAATCTATCACATTGAGATTGTTTGGCGGAACCCATATAAAATCCCCATAAACTTGACATTATTGACATCTTTGCACAAATAGGATGCTATCCATCTACATGGTCATCCAAAATCTCAGGCTTCCTTGCAAGTATGAGCCCATTCATTTGGGTTACACATGTTCATGCAGGCATTTCTTCCAATAGTATTATTTCTTTTGTGGCATCGACATATCGTAGTAATCCCAAATACATAGTCCTCATACACAAGATTTCTTTATTGAGAAAGGAGTGGTTGGCCATCCTTCTTGAAGTCTTCTTTTGCTTGCTAGTAGCACTTTCTAGATATTACCCTGCTTTGAGTAACCTTTTCATGTGATAATACCATGGCTTTCCATATAATTCTTCATCTACATGGAAATAATATGAATGCTGATCGTGTATCTCAACCTTGATGAGATCAAAATAATTCTTATTTGGATGCTGCATTATTAAAGATAGTGTCTCCAGGGCTTCGACAAACTTATACTGAATTCGACAGACATGTTTGAACTCAATCATCATGAATATTTTTCTTAGATCTTTATCACATTGCACATAAGAAAGGATCTTGACATTCTTAGTGGTCCATTTTCTTACCTGATGAACCAAAAATTATGAATCTCCCATCACTAGAAGATCTTTGATGTTCATGTCTACCGCTATCCTAAGTTTGAGAATGCAAGCCTTATATCTTGCCATGTTGTTCATGCAAGAAAACCTAATCTTCTCCTAGATTTAATAATGGTGACCTATTTATGAAATTAGACCTGCTCCTATTCTGACTCCTTTAAAGTTTGAGGCTCTATCGATGAACATTATCCATTCATTATACGATTCTGGGATATCCTCTATTGCGAATAACACTTATTTATCAAGGAATTAGGTCTTGAGCAGTTGTAATCATGATCCACTAGATTTTCTACGAGGTGTTCATCCAAAGCTTGTCCTTTAATGACTTTTGAGTAGCCCCACGACCAACACTATTGTAACGCCCTAAATTTGGCACCCGAAATGCTATACGGTGCTCATAACCTCGAAGGACCACAAGCTAACCCATGACTAATATCTGTACCTAAACACTACATAGTATACTGTATAAACACGGAAATAAAGGATTTAAGGCCATAAGGTTCAAAACTGATAAAATAATCTCTGGATGATGTGGTATGATAATACCAAAACAAAACCTGAAATAAACTATCTGAACATGATAGTCTGAAAATCCTCTTGCTGACTAAACTGTCTGACTAAGGAGTTGATGGGACATGTCCCCAACTAAATCCAACTACTGAAATAAATTAGTTAATGAGATAATAAAGTAATGGTCATGTCCTTGAAGGATGAAAACTCACTGCTAACTCTGACTTCTGAGACTGGAATGCTACTGATGCTCTGGAGCTCATGCTTCTGAACCTATGGTATAAAATACCATAGCGCGAATGCATAAATATATTTGAATGTACTGCTATGCATGTGAGGTAGGCTAAATGCAAAAGGGTTCACATGCATGAACTATACTAACTGACTGCATAACATGAATGTGAGAATACATGCATGACTACATAATAAGTATAACTGAGTTTGTGATAACATGATTTCTGAGTATGAGTACTGATAACATGAGATACTGATATCTGTTTAATTGAAATAACTGATACTGAGTGACTGTATCTAAAAGTCTAGGTTCTGATAGAACTAGCTGAGTTTCATACTATTCTGAGTTGACTATATCTGACAGTCCTGAATCCTGTAGAACTATCTAATTTCTATTAATGAGACTGAATGACTGTATCTGATAGTCCTGATTCTATACTGAAACTATGGGAAGTAGTCATCTAACCGACATGCCCCAAATAACGCAATATAGCTGAGTTGGGGTCCAATCTGTAACCCCAATTGAAAGAGTGTCAATACCGCGCCACCGGTAAGGACAAGCTATGGGTGACCCTCATCTGATAGTGTCCCCAAAAGAGAATGGTGGGACCCTCATCTGACAGTGTTTATCCACCTCATCAACTCTCACCTGACAGTGTCGATGTATCAACCTATGCTGGCTACATAGTTCTGGAATGCAAGGTTGACTTCTAAGAGTCACACCCTCATCTGACAGTATGTGTTCCCATCCTTGGGTTCACTCAGTGGTAAATCCTACTCCTATCTGAATAGACACTGAACATGATTAACTAGACTGATCTGGACTGAGTTAACTGAGTTCTGTTGACTGACGGAATACTACTGAGATTACTAAATTTCTGAGATTCCTGAGATTACTGAGTTTACTGAGTTTTCCTGAGTCACATGACTGACTGAATTTCTATGAACATGGCTCGACTGAGAGTATCTTAAAAACATGACACTGTCTCTAGACACACAACTAATTGTCGGTTACAAGTACCCCCAGGACTCGATAGCATGAAACTGACAAAACATGGCTTTCTTGAATACATGACCAACATCACAATCCATAATAAAATAAGTTGGAGATTTCATGAAGTAGAAGTTCTAAAGAACCACAAGGGATACACATGTATTCATAATTCACTGACTAAGACATTTCATCAAACATTTGACATGCACAAACTTGTACATGATTTGGGATTTCATATTATCATGCAAGTATGGCACTTTTTCTTTACATAGGAATTAAATCAAACACATGAGGAGCATACTTTGGTTATACCATCATCAATGCATCTAATTGTCATGGTTTCATGAATAATTTTGCAAGTTTGAAGGGTTTATCATGATTATTATGTAAATCATCACATACTAGGGTCAATAATTGGAATATGTAATTTAAAACATGAATCAAAGACCCACAACATCATGAACATGAATTTCAATTCAATTTAAATCATGAACATTCATACATACACAAATCTTGGATTTTGAAAAGAGATTCTTGAGTTTCACGGGTGAAAGGGACCCATGAATCAACACTTGACATACCTGGGTTGTGATTTCCTTGAAGTCCTTTGACTTCAAGGACTTGAATCTCTTAGTTTCTTGAAGAAGGATTTGGATCTTGTTCTTGGGGATTATCTTTGAGAGAAAACCCTAATTTGATGTTGTAGATGGATAATGAACTTATGAGCCTTGGTCTGATATAATTAGGGGTTAAAACAAGTGGAAAAAGACCTAAATACCCTTTAAAAATGACTTAAAAATAACTAAACGAAGAATGTGATGGTGGGTGCGATGGTCCATCGCTGGGTCGAAGGTCAGTTGGTCCTGACCGTTGCACATGTGCAGAATAGGGGTTCACTGCCTCTCCTGTGATAGCTTGGGCGATGGTCCGTTGCTAGCTCGACGGTCCGTCAACCTGAGCTATCGCCCTTAGGCAGAAGGTGGTCTCACTGCCTTTTTTTTGATGGCTTGGGAGATGGTCCATCGCTATCTCGATGATCCATCGGCCTTCACCGTCGCACCTGGGCAGTTTTGATTGCTTTTTGTATTTTGGCCATAAATTTCTCTTTCGATGTTGGATTTGGACGAAATGGGTATCGATGGAAATCTTATTCAATTTTTCACTCAACAAAAACTAAAAATCTTAAGAATTCCACGTGTACAAAAGTGGATTCATCTTTCAATGAAAGTTTCTAACATTTCTTGGGATGATTTCAAGCTAGGTAAAAGTATGGGGTATTACAACTACGGACACCACTACCTCTGCTATGAGCACTTTTAGTAGATTCTACCTCTTTCAACCAATATAAGAGTATCCCTGAAAAATAACCACCTTATCACACAAAAAACAACCTCTGCAGTTTGACTCAATTAAATGAGGTACGACTGAGCTAGAATGACCACTTGAAGCTAATGAAATAAAAGACCCACTATCCAAACCCTGCAAGTCTACCTGCATAGGTCTACTATGATACCCACAAAAGCCTCTAGAATCTCTACCTGGAGGACTGTGACCTCTGAACTCACCTTGATGATGCACCCTCTTGGCGCCTTCTTGAAATCCTTAAAGAATAGAATCAGTCATCTTAGCATGATCCACTATACTCTAAAATGATGCCCCATACACTACTATCTGAGTCATAGCTAGCTGAAGGAAAACATCCAATCCCTTCATGAACTTTTAAATCTTCTTAGACTCAGTGAACATACTGGCATAAGAATATCTAGACAAGGCATGGAAATATGTCACATAATCTACAACATTCATGAAGCCTTGCTCTAGGTGATCAACCTCATCTCTCATTTAATCTCTCAACCTGTATGGCATAAACCTATCTAAAAAAGCCTCAAAAACTAATTCCAAGTCATCTCTGGCGAACCAAGAGGTCTACAACTAACAAGTTACCTCCACTAATCCCTGACTGTATCTCTCAGGTGGTAAGAAATATGAGCAACCCCATGTGACTCAAGAAAACCAAAGTTATGCAACTTCTAACAATAATCAATCAAGAACTCATAGTCATCCTCACATAAAACATCACTGAACCTAAGGAGATCCAAACGAGTGAATCTCTCAAACCTCTTTCGATTCTCAGAAGACATAACTGTACTCGTAATAATAGGAGGTATAGTAAATCTTTCTGGCTGAGATCCCACCTGAGGAGTTAACATAGAAGAAGGCTGGACTCCTGGTCTCAGAATACTATACTTAGATACCAGTACAGAAGGAGGAACAACACTCGAAGTTTATGGAATACCATAAGCAGATGTCGATACCACTAAAGGATCCACACTCAAAACTAGAGGAACACCATAAGAAGAATCTAGCATAGACGAAGGTACAATACTCAGATTTGGAGGAACACCACGTTCACTCAAAGGAACATCCTCCAAACAGGTCAATAAGAAAATCACCAACCTCTCTAAGACTGGGGTAGAAGAACTCTGTGGGATCAAAGTAGGATCCACATATCTAGTACAGTCAACTTGAGGCTCAAGGGAGAGCCCCCTAGTACTACCTCTGGATGGGGAAGATCTTTGTGTTCGTCCATTATCTCAAGCCCATCCAAGGATTACAACTCTCATTCTAGACTGATCCTTCTCCTCGAATGATAGCTATAAATATCTAACCTCACGGGTGATGAGTGGTGAATTTACCACTCATTTTAACTCAATATTCATGCACATTACCATGGTTTAAATATATAAATAATACATATGTATGATTAAAATGCACTAATATCTATATTTTGCAGGCATACAGGTTATGGGAGGAAAAGATATGGACTTAAATTAAAAAGGATCAAAAGAGATAAAAGAAGTGTAGCTGGAAGACCTGGAGCAAAACGAGCCTCATTTACCGCGATCACGGTTAGTCAAGCCTAGTCAAAGAACTGCGATCACAAAATTTTAGCTGCAGTTGCGGTATTTGTGATCGTGGACAAGTTACTGTGATCGCGGTTTAGCGGGAGTACAACCCAAGGGAAGAGATATAAATTCACACAACTGATTCCCAAATTCCCTTACGAAGACCCTATTCCTTTGAAAAGAGATCCGACTTTTATGGAATTTTTCCACCATCTAGTTTCCAACTTTGAAGAGAAAAATATTATACTTATTATTGGGTGAATAATACATTAGAGAAGCTTTCAAGTGGAGGATTAGCAATTTCCATTGAAGATTTGTTGAATTCTAAAACTTGTAATTTGCATTCTCTTTATCTTTCAATAAATTAAATTAGTGGAGATTTTTGGGTATATCTTGCTTATTAATCTTCTGTGTAGATTGTTTTTCCTTTTGGGATTATGTTATAATAGGGAGAAATTGTGTGTGGGTTGTGATTTATTTGTACATTTTCTAGTTTGTTGATGATGGGTTCTACTATTGCTTGATTAAATTGGTTGGGATTTGTGAGTGAAAGCCCCAAATATGCACATGGGTTTGTGGGTGAAAATTCCAAACTCTTGAAAGCTCAAACAATCCTTGAAAAAGGGGTTTGGGTGAAATTTTTGACTCTACATCATCCTTGAAAGAGAGATATAGAAAGCAAGGCAATAATAGACAATTAATGGGTGTAGTTTTCTAACTATCACTATCTTAGACATAAGGGTGATTACGAGGTTGACTATACCCTGGGTAGCATCTTAGAAATAGGGATACCCAAATTGAAGTGTTGGGTGGATTTAATTAACACACTCATTAGGTACTCAAAAGGATCAATGAGTGACATCTTTGAGGTTTTGTTGACAAACTAGCCTCAAGGACTTGCAATTGAGCCTACCGCATCACTAACGACTAGAACTTGCATCGAATCATCATGATCCCATGAATAATTTATCCCTAGGAAAGGATAATCCGAAGATACATTTCTAATTGATTGTACTCTAATTATTTGTAGCTTCGGGTTAGTCCATTACTAGTCAAAAAATAATCATATCTTTGAAAAGACTGAAATCCCCCAATTACTTGTATCTTTGATTTGAATTTAGCAAGTAACTTCAATCTCAAACTTAGTTAATCTCTACTTGTATTGTTCCTCATGGATTCAATCCCGACTCAAAGTTGGGTAGTTATATTGAAGACGACCGCCTTGCACTTAATATTGATGTGTAAGTTGAGCATTATAAAAAATGGCTCTATTGTCGGGGAACAATTTGGCGTATTGAGTTAGTTTGAGACTTTAGATTCCTTTCTTGGATTCAAACTTATAAATATTTGTGTGTGATTTTCTTTTGTCTCTTGTGCTAGGTAGACTTTTATTTTAATTTACTTGTCAATATGGTATCTTAGGACAAATATGATTTTGGTAGTTGGAAATCCTATCTTGATGATCCATATCCATATTGTGATGGACCCCACTTTAGGAAAAATTGTAGATATGCTCCTTAGAGAGAGATAAAGGCACTATCTCAATCCTATTGGGATTATGATTATTCTTTATGTGGTGGTCGAGATGGACATTGGAGTGATTGTCCAAATTCCCCTTCCCCTAGTTATGCTAATGAGTATACTAGTTATTTTTATGAGTTTAATAGGTCTCACGGTGTGAAAAAGGGATAAAAAACATGCCAAATACAATGGTGTTGATGCAATACTTCAAACTCTTTTGGAATGGGAAACTACATTGGAAGAGGACATGCATGACTTGTATCAATCCATTGAGGCATTCAAAATGGAAATAGAAAATATTGAATAAATGGGCAAGGAGGCCAATCTTGAAAGTACCATGAATATGCCCATTCTTCAAACTGAGCTTGAAAATGAGGAGTCATCGGTGATTTCCCAACCAACCAAACCTAATATAGTTGAAGATACCAAAATTAAGGAAATGGTGCTAGAGTCAAAAGAACAAGCCAAACAAATCTCTTATAAAGACTCTAGTACATTTTGGGATGAGGATGCTAATAGTGATGCAATTTCGGAATTAAGGGATAGACCTCATACAACCCATTTTTCAAAATCATGTTTGGTGGATGTGATGAAAGTCCACCTACCCAAGCAAATAATGGATTTTGGGGAGAAGGAGTACCATCCCTATATTTTGGAGTTTGACGTTCCAAATAAGAACATGAGAACCCCACACTCGAAGGACAAGGATCTCAACTTACGATGTTCAAATAGTGGCCTATTGACATTCCCACCATTACCCAAGGAGCTGAATTAGAAATTTAATGTGAAATTGGGTAAAAGGTTCAAGTCTTCAAAGTGGCGATAAAGAAGCCACATCGCTATGTCATCCTTTCTATCATGTTTTATCTGGAAGATCTAAATCTTGTGTCCCTCTGCCGCTCAATTCATAGTGAGAGAAATTTGGGACGAGGATTTAAATCTTCTTAGTGGAAACAAAAGTGGTAGTTAAAATGGCATCATTCCACGACGTTGAACTAAGCACTCGATGAGAGGCACCCCATCACGCCATGAAAAGTGGCCCGTATCTTTTTTTTTTTAAAAATTTGATCGTGTAGATTTTATTTTTGTTTATGCATATTCCATGAAATTATGGTGCTATGAGGAGTGTTGATTAAAATTGAAAAAGGGAAAGTGTGAAATTATTGTGTTTTGGACTGAGCAGGGAAGTGCAGAGTACTTAAAAATTGTTCTCAAGTACCGCAATCACGGCCTGTGTCACCACGATCACAGTAGCCGAGTGTTTGTGATGGTAGAAATTGGACCCCGATCACAGCCAAAGCAGTTATAAAAACCATCCAACTACCATTTTGCCCCCACACCCCTTTTTCAAATTCTCTTAAATTTCTCTAAAATTTAACCGTGTGTTGAGTGTCTAAGATGTGCATTTCATCTTATTTTCATCCTGTAACTTGGTAAGTGGTCCCAATTCCCTCATTTTTTTATTTGTTTTAGTATTGGAACTTATGTTTTAGGAGTAGGCCAAAAATAGTATTTCTAATGCTAAATCCATGTACGTATGTGGTTATTTTTGAGGTTAGCTATTGTAGTTGATGTACACACTGACAGGGAGTCTTGAGTACTCAAAATTTAGCGTAAATAGGTTGTAATTAGTGTGTCCACCATGTGTTTCATTGAATGCTCCAATGAACCCATTGTACATTTCTTCTCTTTTCAAGAGCACAATCAAACACTTAGGGTTTATGTTTCATGAGAATGATGATCTATTGGTTGGTTGGAACTCATTTTGGGGTTGAAATCTGGTATTTGATGCTATTGTAGATTTGGTCAAAATGGTCTTAAATACAGTGATTATGGTCAAGGCTCCGTGATCTCCATAACTGAGACCAGTTTCAAACTTAGACAAAAAAATTTTGCATACCCATTTCTCACTCCAAAACCCACTATGACATTTCCATATGAGTTTATCTGATTAATCTAGCATTGTTTTGGTGTGAAAATGCTAATGATGGTCCAGTTTATGTTGCTTATAGGTACTCAACCACAAAATGGGAGATTACGAGCATATCCATTTCATGTCTCCAGAATATCACAGCCTCTACTACTGTGACCTCCCAAAGACCAAGCTACTCTCGAAAAAGGGTATCTGCCTGGACAAGGTGCTAGAGAAATTACCAGCATTTCATAATAGGCTTGCTGTTACTGGGTGGATTTGCTTTGACCCAGACCCCTATATTTCCAATGAGCACTGGGTACGAGAGTTCTACACGAATCTCATCATAGTCTTCCTCTCAAACCCAATGATGTATATTGGGGGAAAAGATGTGCATTTTTTAGCAGAACAAATAAATGACATATATGTGCTCCTAGATGCATACATGACTGAGTTTTAGGCAAAGAGTTGTGAGCCAGGGACCTGGATGGCTAGAATATTGTGCCTTGGTAAAGAGGTCTCTTAGGCTGCCACCAAAAGAGGAATCTCTCTGAATGACTTCACAGCAGAGGCCAGGATCAGGTTGAATATCATCTGCAGCAGAGTTTCACCATGCACACATATGACTACTGTCACTGATATGCGATCCCGAATGGTGGACGGTATCTTGTCTGACATTGCTCTAAATGTGGGCCAGATTATGATTTCAAAATTAAGGTATTTCAAGAGTCAGGGTGGTACACTTCTTCTCTTTCCTTCTCTTATTACTGAATTGTACAGGAGGGACGACATAGAGAAGTATACAATAGACACCTGGGTGAAACCATTCCCCTGTATCTTTTCACTAAAGATTCGGGGTGAGGGTCCACCCAACCAGAGCAAGAAGATAATGATCAGCTTGGGAAAGTCGACAGCAGAGGAATCAGAGTTGTGCAGACCATCCACTGCTTAGACTCTGGAGGATATTGGTCCGGATATTAGGGTCATCAAGGAGTTGGTATCAGGATTGCCACAAGGGATGGGAGAGCCTTCCACGAGGCGTCACTCTTATGTGTCCTACTCAGACTATGATAGATATCAGGAAGAGCAGCAGATACATGGAGCCACTATTTCTAGGCTTAAGTAGGCATACTCAGCACTGAAAGAGTCTCATAGGGAGTTTCAGGAGTCCCACGAGAAGATAAAGATAAAAGAGAATAAGAGAGACAAGTTCTTCAATAAAATAGGGACTATAGAAGGTTTAAAAACCCTATGACAAATTATCTTCTTCCAGGATAGAGAGCAATGATGAGGCCCCTAATGAGTGGTCTAATGCTGATGCTGGTGGTGATGATGCAGAGTTTGTAGAAGATAGAAGCTCATGATGCAGACATATGGAGCACATTTTTTCCCCTCTCTATTAATTATTGATTATGCAGTGAGGGCATTGCGAGCTATTAGTAGGGGTGTATTCCCCATGTCTGCATTCTATATTGTGGATGTTTTATGTTTACTTGGATATTTTTTTTGTTTTTGGATAGTAATTTTTGGGCACTTTGATGGTGCCCACATTTCATGGATTAGTTATTTGGTTTGTTTTTAGATTTTCTATTTTACTTTATATTTATTTTAGTTGTGATGATATTGCACAAGATTTTACCTATGATAGATTGAACGATGACATTCTTAAGGGAAAAATGCGGTGCTTGGGTTTTTAGCCATGGATGCAGGGGAAGTCTAAGTACCCATGGCATCGAGGTCATAAATAAAAGGGAAATCTGAGTACCTGTGTCATTTTAAATTTGGGATCGCACTTATACCTATGAAGAAGTCTGAGTAGCTATATGGTTTTCCCGTGTGAAGGACAAAATATGAGATGAAGGCTTAGGTTTATGCCATGTTTAGTAAATTGTGCATGGTGAAAATCCAAAGCAAACACCCCCCTCCACCCAAAATTTTTTGAAAATCAAGGGCATGGACCTGGGCGACCTAGTAACAATTCTTTTTCTCTATTCGTGACTCCAAAATTTTTGGCTTGTGAAAATTGGTAGATATTCTATTTTTGTCTCTAGTGGGAGGGGAAATTGAGCCTCTTTGGTGAATTTACATACCATGTGTGGTGAGATCATTTGTCCAAATCTCATGTGTACTTGTACCATCTAAAACTTGCCCCATTAGTCTCTCAAGGAGAATTTTTATTGTACTTGGTTGGTGTGATGTCTTAGGCTATGTTTGTGACATTGGAAGTCCATTTAGACTAAAAGACTACCCTTTCATAGATGTTAGACCTAGTCACCCAAGTTGAGCCATTGGATTTTTCTTTGGCAAACACATTACAAGCCATGAGCCTTTCAATTCTTATCCCTCTTTTGATCCCTACCCTCCTTGAACTTAAAATTACAACTTTAGGCTAAAAGCCTAAGTTGGGGTGGTGAAGATAGAAAGAGGTAACTTTGAACCACGAATTTGTAAGTGAGTGCGTATGGTATTAAGCATTGAGAACAATTGAAGGATCCAACAAAGGAAAGAGAAGCACAAAGGGTGCAAGAAAAAGAAATGAAAAGAAAATGGGTGAACCAAGGAAATAAATATAGGCATGTGTAAAAAGTGAAAACAAAAAGAAGTGGCCCATGATCAAAAGTTGGATAGAATAGTGTGATGTAGATGTTAAAGGAAGGTATAGCCATGGTGTTCCTAAATAATATCCTACCCTACCCCAAACCTACATTACAAGCTCAAAAGCCCTTCGTGATTTACAACCAAGTATTTTTATTGTTGTGGCGATTGAAAATAGGGGAAAGCCTATGGCATGGTACTTGTTAGAATTCAGAGTCCTTGAGAGAGAGAGTGTGTGTTTCACACTTAAATTACTTATTTCATATTTGATAACTTGGTGTGTGGAATTTTCTTTCTTATGATGAGGCATGTAAACAAGTTGAGGTAGGTGATTTTTTCATCCCACAAAAATTGAGGTAAAAGGAGTATTTTGTGGTTGATGTCAAAGGTGAGTCACTTCTAGAGTATTAGTGATTGTTTCATGATTTCTATTTGAAGTATTTTTTACCTTTGAACATTGCATTTCATGTTGAGGGAGGTGGTGAGTATAGCTTTGCCCATATTTGAAGAGCTATTTGTGGTAGTGACTAAGATTGAAGTCATTATGATCATTGGGTCATGTAGTTGGGCATAAATGTGCATTGTCTCATGGTAAAAGGTAGTGTTGCTTGAGGAAAATCAAAGCCTTAAGTTGGGGGTGTTGATGAGTGGTAAATTTACCACTCATTTGCGCTCAACATTCATGCACATTAACCTAGTTTAAATGTATAATTGAGACATATGTGTGATTAAAATGCACTAATATCAACATTTTATAGGCATACAGGTTATGGGATGGAAAGACGTAGACTTGAACTAAAAAGGATCAAAAAGAGAAAAGAAGTGTAGTTTGAAGATCTGGAGTAGAACAACCTTAGTTACCACGATCGTGGTCAGTCAAGCCTGGTCAAAGCACCTTAATCATGAGATTTTGGCCACAGTCGTGGTATCCACAATCACTAACAAGTTACCACGATCGCGGCTTAGTGGGAGTACAACCCAAGGATAGAGAAGTAAATGCACACAGTTGATTCCCAAATTCCCTTAAGAAGCTCAACCCTATCTCCGTGAAAGGAGATCCGACTTTTGTGAAATTTTTCCACCATCTAGTTTCCAACTTTGAAGAGACAACTATTGTACTAATTCTTGGGTGAAGAATACATTATAGTACCTTTCAAGTGAAGGATTGACAATTTCCCTTGAAGATTTGTTGAATCCTAAAGCTTGCAATTTGCATTCTCTTTATCTTTCAATAGATCAAATTAATCAAGATTTTTGGGTATATCTTTCTTATTAATCTTATGTGTAGCTAGTTCTTCATCTTGAGATTATGTTACAATAGGGAGCAATTGTGTATGGTTTGTGATTTATTTGTGCATTTGCTAGTTTATTGATAATGTGTTCTATTATTGCTTGATTAAATTGGTTAAGATTTGTGGGTGAAAGCTCCAAATACTCACATGGGTTTGTGGGTGAAAATTCCAAACTCTTGAAAGCTCAAACCATCCTTGAAAGAGGGGTTTGGGTGAACTTTTGGATCCTATATCATACTTGAAAGAGGGATTTGGGAACCAAGGAAAGAATAGATAATTAATGGGTGTAGTTTGCTAACTATCACTATCTTAGACATAAGGGTGATTATGAGGTTTGCTATACATTTGGTAGCATCCTGGAAATAGTAACCCAAATTGAGGTGTTGGGTGGATTTAATTGACACACTCGTTAGGTACTTGTAAAGGTTAATGAGTGACATCTTTGAGGCTTTGTTGACAAACAAGCCTCAAGGACTTGCAACCTAGCCTACCACATCACTAACGACTAGAATTGGCACCAACTCATCATGCTCCCATGCATAATTTTTCCCTAGGAAATCATAATCCCAAGATCCATTTCTAATTAATTACACTATAATTATTCGTAGCTCTGGGTTAGTCCATTAGGAGTAAAAATATACTCATATCTTTGAAACAACTGAAATACCCCAATTATTTGTATTTAAGGTTTGAGTTTAGTAACTAAATTCAATCTCGAACTTATTTAATTTCCACTCACATTGTTCCTCGTTGATTCGACCCCGATTTAAAGTTGGGTAAATATATTAACGACGACCAACTTGCACATAAAATTGATGTGTAAGTTGAGCATTATCAATGGGATCTTGTCCTTACTATCTGCGCAGAAAGAGTGAAACACTATTTGGAAAACAAGGTGTGGAAAGATTTGCACGATATAAAATGAAATAATGAAAGTTTCCTAAATATATCTTATAACCTCTCAAATATGAATACAAACATCTACTTACTGATTCAAGAAACTCTACTAGACACCCTAATCTTCCACTGATGAGACCAATGAAAAACTTGCTACTCTGATATCAATTGTTACGACCCCAAAATCAAGGGTCATGATGGCACTTGTCACGACAAGCCTTGACAAGTAAGCCAATCACCTAATCTAATATGAAAAGATAAATTAATATCAAAATCCAAGGCAAGACTTATAGAATAGAGTCCAACCACACGTATATAGTAAAAGTGGAGATACATAACCAAAGATACCATACAACATCCCAAAATCTGGTGTCACAGTGTAAGAACTACTAAATATATCTCAAATGTAAAAATGATACATTAATAGTCTAAAAGCATTAAAATATCTCTCCGTATACTAATAAGACATGATTTAGATAATAAGAGGTGGTGGATCAACTTTAGAAATGTAGATTAACCACTCCCTCAAATATAGATCTAGATAAGAAGAGGCAGTGGATTAGCTCCAGACACATAGATCAACCACTCTCTCAAATATTCTCTAGATACTACCTGAATCAGCTATCATGTGGCATACTCGTACATGAATCTGCACCCGAAAGGGTGCAAAAGGGGTGAATATGGTCCACTTGTACTCAATAGGTATCCTAGGTTGATTGAGCAAAGTAGAAAATAAAGCATATAAAATACACACTATGGGCATATCACCTGCAATCAGAAAATGTCCAAAACGGTAGCCCACATCGTCTCCACTAACAGTTCTACAATATACACATATACCAAATACAAATACAAGAAGAAATACAATTAGATAGATATCAAATCAAGAATGGAAATTACACAAAATGAACACCATAAATAAAATACAATAAATATGATAATGATGATGATAATGATGATAATGATAATGATGTGATGCCCAAGGTTGTCACACTATGTCCGTATACACCTTCCGAGTTGTGCTTATAGGTAGGACCCATGGGGGTTCACAACCCATATATAATTTAATATCTAATAGCTGATACCAATATCTATAACTCCTCTCCGACACTTCCAGCGATAGAGGGTTTTTAAAGAAGTCACATTTTCTGTTAGAAAAAGCAAGTATTACTAGTATTTCTACAGTGGTACCAATATTTTATGATCGCATATGATATAAGGATGTAATGATCATAACCAACCAAATGAGAATTTTCAAAACCAACCAATATACTAACCTGCAAGTCATGATCCACTCAATAATCCAACCATTCATGAATCCAATGTAATCCATATGCCAATAGAGTAAAATACACAATAATAAACCATTGATACCACATAAACTCCAATTTAGGCTTTTTCATCAGAAAATATATAATCAAATATATATACATAAGGCCAACAACATCATATAAGACCCCACATGGTCACACATAGAAAGTAATGTCTCAGAACCACCATTTCATAACAATATAGGCCCCATACGGGTACGATATAATAATATAACCATTTTCATGATTATTTCCCATACCCTTAACATGATTTTATATCCATACTAACTACCCTATCCAGTCTAAAGAAATTTAAACCATAACCTACGTCAAATGTTATAAATTGGTACAAACAAGCCTTGAACACCAAGCTTCCACCTCACGCACGAACCCAGAATTAGCTAAAAACATACAACTATAGAATCTATACATAAAAAAGCTAACGATACCCATATTATCCATTTTCAGGTCGAGGTCAAAACGGACCACCAAAATGTATTTTCAAAAAAAAAGGATAAAATTAGAATTTTAGTCCAAAAAATAGTTCTCATGATTACAGAAACTTATAAAAGAACATTCAAGTGAAAACGGGTTGGTATCAGGGTTTAAATTGAAGAATTCCTAAATTTATGCCTCATGGGCCAAAATCCCCAAATTTCATCATTAAAATTAAATTTTAAAAGATGTAAATGATAAAAATCGAAGAAAATTAATTGAAATAGGAGTTTTGGAGCTTATCCAAGTTAAAATGGAAGAAATTACCCAAAAATATGATACGCCAAGTTCCAAGTATTGAAAATGGTGAAAAATCATGAAAATGAGTGATATAATCCACCCAGGTATTGCTTAAGCGATCATCGCATAACGACCAAGCGTCGCTTAGGCGATACCTACCTTGTCACATAAGTAGCCAGGCTATCCCTTAGGCGACAATCACTTAAGTGAGCCTGGTGTCTCTTAGTCGATACTTTTCTATCAAGACCAGCTGCTTAAGCAATACTTTTCACTTGCGTGCCCCAACTGGAGACTTTGAGAATTCCAAGTCTACGCGGACCCCCCGACATTCATCCCAAAATAATAAAAACATAAATAAACTATGCTAATAGTCTAACTTTGACACTCCAGACTCAATGGAGATATCATATTTTAAAAAAAATATCATTTTCACAAAGTTGACCCCTAAAATCCAATTTCATAACTTTCTGAATCGAGGGTTGAAATGAGATATAAAATTCATAAAACTACACCAATCATGTTACCAACCTAAAATTGATATTCTTAATCTATTGGCATAGTCCATTTTGTTCATTCGACACACAAATCAATATATGCTCACCAAAGTCAACTAGTATGCCTTTATAACAACCAAAAACCACAATCTTGCATAAGTCACACAAAAATGCATTGGAAACCACGTCAATCATCCCACACCTCAAAAATTTCATAGTGCAATCACGGGGAGGTGTGAAATGGTCAAATTATATAGAAATGAATAATTCATAAAATTTATAAAAAAATTAGGTCATTACATAAGCACATCACTTATTTCCATCAAAGTTTTGAAAAGCTGGATCAAGGGATTTTCCTTCTATTTGGTACAACGATCCTGTCGTCCTCAACCTTTCAAGTAGTTGAGACAAAGGTTCCTCAATAAATGTTTTTTGAGATTTGGACGTGGTATTTGGTAAACTGGGGCTTGGATAGGGGAATACAGTCTTGGTAAATTTTGGTATGCTGGATCTCGACGTGGATTATAATATGGCTGAGTATTGTGTAAAAGAACTTGTGCAATAATTTGCGAGTTATTAGGGTAACCATAGGAAGAACTTCTTGGTTGGTAGTATGGTGTGATGGTTGAGACATCTTCATTATTCTTCTCAATACCACCTATGGAACCTCACTATACGAAACCTGACTCTATGGATTTACTTGCAGCTTGCAATTCTACCATAAATTGAATCTTTCTTGACTAGATGCCTTTTTCTAATGAAATCTCCCTTCTTGGGAAACTCTTCAAACTTTTGGCCCATTATTTACGTTATCTTGTAAAAGTATACATCCTCTTAAGCTTGGATAAAGTAGATGGAGAGCTCACTCTCGTCCAGTGGGGGTTAGATCCAAAAAACCATAGTCCTTCATTAACCTATGCATATTCTTGAAATGACTCCGATGGCTTCTTCTGTATGTTAGCCAATGAGAACTTGTCTGGGTGATTTCAGTATTAAAATTGAAGCGACTCATGAAATCTTCAGCTATTTCCTACCAATCACACCACTTACGAGGGTCTTGGCAAGTGTACCAAGTCAGAGTTTCTCCTCCATACTTCGAATGAACATCTTCATTCTCAACTTCTCATTCTTTCCTACACTGACTAATTTGATGCAAAGGCACCTTGATGTGAATGAGGGTCACTCTTTCTATTAAATTCATCAAATTTTTTGTGGTTTGTACCCATCTGGCATATCAATGTCTGGATGGATGCATAGGTCATTATGATACAAGATTTTTCTAAGTGCCTTTTCAAGCTTTCGAGTTGAGCCACTATCAACCGTGCTCCATTAAGTTGTACATCCTTCTCCAATCTGACACATTGATCGACTTTATACGAGATTTAACAGCCGTGGATGTTCCAAAAGTAGGAGCTTCAGTATCATATATAGGTGGCACATGCATATCACAAGTGACGTGTGCATTAAGTATATGTTGCATTGTTGGGTTAACTATAATGGTAAAGTTATATGTAGAAAATGAAATATCAGGAACAACCTTGGCTGTAGGTAGAGGAGAAAGTGGAGCTTTAGCATAAGTAGGAACAGGTGGTATTTGCATAGTGGGTATGTTAAGTTGGTGGAAATGACTAGAGGCAGTTCAGCATTTGGAAATTGGAATTGAACGGGAAGGTAGTAGCTTTAAGCTTAGACAAGTCTCGCACTTGGTGTAATTCTTTCTTTATGATCTCAATTTCTTGTACCATGTTGGCTATTTGTTTGTTGTTTAGAATACCATCAATTTTTGGGAACTTTTATCCCACTATCTATACCATTGAGGCATTGTTGGATTCTTTGGTTATTTTTTATTTTATTCAACTAGTTTGCAAGTCGACACAAATCAATGTTCTTTTGTTGGGGATTAATAATGAAAAAAAGGAAAAGAAAAGAAAGAAAAAAAAACTATGTTAGCTTGGGAGATGTTGAAAGATGTAAAACATGTGTACGCCAAGTTGGTGACATTCACGTCTCCTAATATGGAGCCTCTTTTCATTAGAGGTAGGCATACATTGAAATCAATTTGATGATAATTGATCCATTTAAACACAATGGATTTGGGATAAACATGACTTTCATTAAGAAAAAGATGACTTCAAAAGGTTATGATGACATAGATCAATATAAGATTAAAAAGGAAAGCATATGGGTGGCCGCAAATGCATACAATAGGATTTTCCATGCGGCTCTTTAGGGAATGTAAAAGAAAGTACAACAAGGAAGAAAAATCTTAAGCCAATAGGGTCGTCATCATCATCATCTAGAACCAGATGAAGATCCAAGTGATGTTCAGTGAAATCCCCTCTGCTTATCAGCCAATGTGGGTAGTCTGAATCATCTTCTTCAAGGAACACTAGAGATTCATTCTCAGATTAATCTTCAGGTTCCTCTGCTATGACTTTTCTTACGTCATCATCATCGCCTGGAGGTATCATGTCATCAACTGATCCTGGAATAACTTGTCGATACATGGAGGTGGTGAAATACATATGAGGTAATATTTCACTTGCCACCTGACACACCATGTCATAGTTTACCAGCCTAGGGATCATTTCCTAGCTTGGTCGCATCATAGGACCTCCTTCTACTATCCATGCATAATATCCCGAGGTGCACCAACTTGTTTTGCTAATTTTTTTACTGAAAGTACATTCATCCATATTTCCTATATTCATATGATTCTGTCCAAATATGTTACGACCTAATTTCTAAGGTTATGATGGCACCTACTAAACCCAGCAGTCGGTAAGCCAACCCATAGTTCGAAATTGCTGGTAACAGACTATCAAAGAAATGAAAGAAAATAACCAAATAAATATAAAAAAGAGGCTAATATATATAAATCAACACCAAATGTAGTTAGTACAAGAGCTTCTAATAAAATAAGAGCATAAAGTAAAATACAGATTAAATATAAGTATAAGCCATCTCTGAATACAGTGTACAGATCATTATAGTCCATAAAAAAGGAGAGTAGTAATACTCTGAATGCTAGGAGCTCACCTTAAATATCTAATCCATAGCTGCTTTGCATGATCCACACAACAATGATGAGAATTCGTACTATGATCTGCAAGCTATAGAAGTGTAGTATGAGTATCAAATACGTGGAACTCAAAAGACATCAACCAATTGAGCTCCAAAAATAATACAAGTATAAATAGCATGTAAACAAGAGTATAACCGAAGGCAACTATCTAGGAATTAAGCTTAATAACGCTAATGGAGAAAAAAGATAAACTATCCTACTCTGGCAGTATTTAGGAACTAAATTACTTTACCGTATATTACTAACCAATATATAATCGAAGGGTGAAAGAAGGATATATAGTCGTATACAAGGCCAAGGAATACATATACAATTTAAACAAGGGAAGGGAGGGATATACAGTTATGCCATATCTATATATACATGTATATAAGTATATAAGACTAACTCAAAGGAAACAACCTAAGGTAGCCAATCTAACCTCTTCAAGTAATCCAAACAAAGTAGGAAAGCTAAAGCTAGCATGATCAGGATCTCTAACCAAAGTGTCTATCCATGAGTAATCTATCCATTATGAAATTGACTATATTAAAGTAAAAGGCTAAAAAATATACTAACAACCTCGGGTACCAATATATAATTAACCTTCCATGACCTAACCATAATAACAACAATAAAGTAATTGACTAATCCAAAAAGATAATACCTAATCGGTCCCCCATAAGACCGAAAGACTCAATCAACACTCAAAAAACAACAATCATAGCATATACCTATACAACTCCCCATAAGATCGATAGATATAAGCACCATACAATATATTGGTGATAGACAATGCATATGAATGAATGGATACAAGTATATCCCTAGTACCATATTTGATATGAGTGATATAATGTACCAAGTGTATAGACCTCTTCCATATCAATAACTTGCAAAGAAAGGACCTATGATGACCACTCTTTTTTGGCATTGTGGCCCACAGACAAAAGGTCCCCTATTCAGGAATATCCGTATACACTGCCTGGTCCCAATCTAAGACATTATCATCAATATACTTTATCTAGTATTATATATATATATATATATATATATATATATATATAAAATAAGTGCAAGGACTCAAACTGTGATTAATAGAGTGTAAGTCTATAAATTCATTGCTCGAGATCAACTCCAAGACTAATTCAGTATAATAATATAGAAATATTTGAAATCTCTCTCGATAAAGTAAATCGTAGAGGTAAAACAGTGGATAAATCATTAACAAAAATGACTCTCGATCTAATTTCAAAACCATCATTTAGATCCAAAAGCTCATAATCATTAGATAAAGTGGTAAGATTCTTGCTCTAAAAGAATCCGATTTAACAGTTGAAAGTGCGAATAACTTCCATTTTAGAAAAAAATAGTATGATCATGGTTTTGATTGGAATCTTATCACTAAATGAGCATGAACATACCCTAAAGTATGCATGCCATCACCAATATCCAAACAATACAACCATAAACATCTATAGGCTAATGTTGCATCCTGTACAAGGATAGAACACTCACCTGGAGTCTAACTGGTATCGTAACCACGGCCTCAGGACCAATAGTATATAACTAGAATAACAGTAATACCATAATTAAGGAAACTATGATCCAATCTACTAAGTCAAATAGTAAACCTTATACTTAAGGATCCTTAGTGTCGAACTATGGTTAACATGCTTATAATCTAGGGTGATAGGATTTTATAGCCATAACAAGTATTTCATCCTAAGGTTTGGGTCTCCTCTCTATCCTCAAATTCCTTAATTAGTCTATTCATGATACACTAGTCATAAACATGCCCTACAAACCTTGCCTGACATGCAATCTATATTATATACCATCTTATGAAGAAGAGTAGACTGAAGCCTACCTTGATGCCGAAATCACAAGTCTTGAATCATCTATAGATCGTTTACCTTTGATCCATGACCCTAAAACACCATCACATTATCAAAATGGCCTACATGTCAATAGGAGTAAAATGAGATTCATATTTCAATATAAAAGGTCGACCCAAAATTTAGGATAAAAAGGGGCTCGTGGGGTCCATAAATAGCATTTGAAATTGAATTAGTCATGAGGTCCCTCAAAGAACAAGGAATGTGTGCTCAAAAAGTTGAGCTCGAATGGAGTACAACCCCAAAAATCTAAGGAATTTAAGACCTATTTTCTAAGAATTTACAATGAAAAAGGATGGAATTTGATGGAGAAATAATATGAAATAACCAAGGAGTGTTAGGTTAACTTACCTTAGCTTCAATGGATGATTTCTCACACTTCCCACACTCTAAGATATCAAAAATAAGGAAAAATAATTGATCTATGAATGAAAAAATTGAGTGAAGAAAGGGGGATTTAACTCTTGAGGTGCCGCTAAAGCAGTCACTTGGTTTCTTAAGCGACTACCGGTTAAGTGGCACAAGTCCACTTAAGTTGTCGGGCTAGAAAAGGTGGGGATCGCTAAAGCAACATTCTATCTTCTAATGCAATGCCCGCTAAAGAGCCCCTTGGCCAAATGGTGAAGGCGGATAAAGAGACTCAATGTCGCTACAACGACTACTGCTTAAGCAGTCATTTGTACGGTTAAGCAGTTGCACTAGCAACTTAAGGCATTAGATTTTCCTGAGTCTAAATGGACTCTGATCAGGTGCTTGGGATTCATTCAAAACCTTATGCACACAACCGAACTATGCTACCATACCAAATTAGACATTCAAGACTCAATGAAACCATCAAAACTTTCATCCGAGATCATTTTGACTATTGTGGGGCCCACACCTAGAGTTTTATTTTTCATAGAGTCCACCCAATAGTCCAAAATGAGTCTGAAAGCCGTTGGACTTTAACCAATGTCCCCTACCCTAAAATTAATGTTTTAAAGCTAATGGCACTGTTCGAATTCTCATTCAAGGTCGTTACAAGGAGTTTTGGTCTGAGACCAATACCTTAACACCGAGAGCTTTAAAGTAGGCAAATAAGCCTAAAACTTAAACAAACTACCCGATGACTGAACCTATATTTCTAGCAAGTCATAAATGACCTGTAGCCACTACAGGAAGGCCCCAAATTCCGAAAATGTTTGAAAATCGAGAAAATGACCTGGAGGGTCATTATAATATTCACTACTAAAAGGACCTTCATCCATGAAAGTCGATGGATAGAAAGAGTTCAACAGCTCGAAGAGACAAGGTACTAGGCCCACATGCTTCGATCAAAATTCCCTAGGCAACCTTTAATAAGAGACAACATCTCTAATGTATTTTGCTATAGGTATCCTTTTTTCAAATAACTTCTTAACTTCACTTTCTAAACATCCAAAAATCAACCCACAACATTGAATACCCATAGCCAAATATCACCAAGGAGAAGCATTCCACGAAGTCACCTTAGGCCGAATATATACCGAGAGAGAAATTTTTGAATCCACCCATGTTAAACAACCTTAATCTAATTAAACCATTAATCACATCGTGGAAGAATGGAGTTCCGATCTAAACATCAATGCCAAGGTCTAGACCACTACCAAAAAATAAACCAAGCAACTCAAGATAACAAACTCCCAATTGGCCAACTTAAGAAGCAACTATAGAAAGGGATCACTCATTTACACCAACTTTGACTCGAGTAAACCAAGAACCACATCACAGAGGAAATAGAATATCCAACTCCACACCCATACCAAGATCAAAGCTATTACCAGGATATGAACCCAACAGCCAGAAAAGTAAGCCCTAGACTTTCTAACATCAACATCAAGACTATATTTGGGTGATGAACTAGAAAAATCAGAATAACAAGTATCAAATTTATCAACCTTATAAATGGGATATAAGGAAGGATAACCAAAAGGTGAGTCCTAGAATCTTAAACTCACAAATGGGCAATAAAACTAATCTAACTCTGGAACCATAATAAAACCATGGAAGGCCAACCTACCTCTAATTTCATAGCCCACTCAATAATTAGTCTAACATCTCCAATCAAAGAGGAAAAAGACCAACATTACTTCCCTAAACAAGAGAAAACCATCTAACCTAGCTAGTCACCTAGGTGAAAAAATAAGAAATGTGAGAAAGGGAATTCTAACTAAATAATGCTAGTTGAGTCATCTATCAAACAAGGATCGATCAACATCAAAATAATAACAATAATAACAACAACAAAAGAAACATTAGTATATGGTGTAGGTGGTACAAAAATGAAAATCAACAACAAGTACCAATATAGGGCCATAAGAAGGCCAATATGCCACGATAAATAGGACTCGACCCCAAATGCTACATCCCTAGGGAAATATCAATACTGATCTACTCTATCAACTACTAAAGGAAATTATCTATGTGGATAGTCACATAATCATGAACTCTACACCAAGGCATACAATAATTAGTATAAACCTACCAAGGCGCATAATCATTGATGGATACAAGAATCTTAATTCATTTAAATGAAAAGGTAAAGGCACAAAATAAAAGGCACACCTATCACGGTGTGAATCAAAATCATAAGCCTGATGTGTTTGGAGGAGTATGAATCTAAATGAGTCCAAACTCGGATTGAGCATTTGAATCAGTGAGGCACTAAATACGCTGCCTCTAACTCAAGGTCCCATATATCTACAGGACTGATCTGGATGAGATGACTGATTAATAATCCTATGCCGGAAACACTCTCTGGACCAATGAATGATCTCTCTGCAATTATAACAAACACCTGAAGCCCTAACTTGGCAAGAAACATGAAATGACCCAACTGGCTGAACAAGAACATTGGGGAAACTCCCCACTGAAATGACCATCCTCTCCATAATCATAATTTACCTCAGGAGCTCTATGTTTGCAACAAACATATCTTGACCATGTATGAATAATAAAATCACATTTGGGGCACTTTCTAGACCAATGACTAACCTCACCACAATCAAAATAGGCATTTAGAATACTCTGAGGTATTGCACCTATATATCCAGAATAGCCGCCATGGCCTAAAGATCCATACTAAATACTCTACAAGGTCCAATGAGAACTCTGACCACCATGAATAATCTGAGATCCACCTATAATTAGAGATTTTACATGCATGGAACTAACAGGCTGTAAGTGATGTTATTCCCTGCCAAGAGGGTCCTTACTCCCGAGAAAAAATTCAATAACACTATACTGATGACATAGACTCTTACTGCCATCTCCATAGGTCCTAATATATGCACTCTCTGTGGCCTTTGTGTGATATACAACCTGATAGAAAGAGGACTTAATTTCTTTCAATTACTTTTTCATCAAACAGAGTGGAAAAGCTAATCCTTCAATAAATACACCCACCATCTCATTCTTTGAAGGATATAGCATAAAAGTATGTGTAGCCCACTTAAGAAACCCAATCATAATCTGAAATCGATAAGAACCTTGCTAAACACCGACAAACCCAACTCTGGTCTGAGAATTACTCGATTTACTAGATATCAGCTCTAGCTAAGAGGTTACTATACAAAGGCTTGGAATCCTCCATGATGAATTTTCAAAAAATCTGAGGCGGTCATAAAATTTATTGGAACTGAGATGGCCCTAGATTCTCTAATTGATTTTGAAGATATTAAATAGTAATCTCTGACTCTCTAGCTCGATGCTGAGCTAATGTTTTGGAAACACATGTGATAGTCTCATTTGTATATATCGATAACCTCATGTCATCTATTTGGAATTAAATAGAGTCAAAAGAAAGTAATAGAGGTTCATAGAAATACATACACATGACAAGGAGCTAAGAATAAAATTTTCAAAGAATGTCCTATAGCCTCCCAAAGATAGGATGCAAACATCTTCATACTGATCCATAAGACTCTATTAGACACTACATATTTGTACCAACACACCGGTAAACCTAGGCTTTGATACCAATCTATCATGACCTAATTTCTTAGGTTATGATGGCACCTACTATAGCCCACTAGTAGGTAAGAAAATTAGTAGTCCAGAACCATTGTAATGGAATATAAAAAAAAAGAAAATAACAAAATAAATATAATAAAAAGGCTAATATATAAAAAGCATCCCAAAGATTGGTGTACTTAGTACAAGAACCTCGGATATAATAAGAGTATAAAGTAAAATACAGAGTAAATATAAGTACAAGACATCTCTGAATACAACATAGAGATCATTCTAGACCATAAGAGGGAGAGTAGTAATACTCAAAATACCAGGAGCTTACTCCAAATCTCTAATCCATAGCTGATCTGCACGATACACACAACAACAATGGGAACTTGTTCTATGATCTATATGCTGCAGAAGTATAGTATGAGTACCAAACATATGGTACCCAGAAGGCATCGACCAACTAATCTCCAAAGATAATTCAAGTATAAATAACATGTAAGCAAGAATATAACTGCAGGTAATTATCTAGGAACTAAGAATAATAAGGCTAATAGTGTAGAAGGATAAACTATCCAATTCTAGCAGTATTCAGGAACTAATCAACTATACCATATATCACTAGCCAGTATATCGATGAAGAGCAAAAAAGGATATATAGTAGTATACAAGGCCAAGATTACTTATACAATATGAATAATAAAGAAAAGAGAGAAATGTATGATAATACCACATCTATATATATGTATGTAGATAAATAAGACTAACTTAAAGGAAACAACCTAAGGTTGGTAATTTACCTCTCTAGGAAATTCTACCCAAGTAGGAAAGTTAAAGATAGAATTAGTAGGATTTCTAACCAAAGTGTCTAACCAGAAGTAAACTATCCATAATGTAATTTACTATAATTAAGTAACGATCTAAGAAACATATCAACAACCTTGGGTACTAATCTATAATCAACCTGACATGGTCTAACCATGATAAAAACTATAAAGTAATCAACTTATCTGAAAAGACAATACCTAATCGAGCCCCCATAAGTCTGAAAGGCTCAATCAAACACTCAGAAAACTACAATCATAGCCTATACCTATACAACCCCTCATAAGGTCGAAAGATATAAGCACCAAATAATATATTGGTGATAGGCAATGTATAAGAATGAATAGATGCAAGTAAATCCATAGTATCATACTATTTGACTAGTCATGATATACTAGTCATAAACATGTTCTACCATCCTTACCTAGTATGCAATCTATACTATACACCATCTCATGAAAAAGAGTATAACAAAGCCTACCTTGATGTCGAATCTGCAAGTCCTAAATCATCCACAAATCATTCATCTTTACTCTACGACACCAAAAAACCACTATGTTATCAAAATAATAACCTATATCTCAGTAGGAGTAAAATGAGATCCATATTACTATATAAACGTTGGGTTAAAATTTGGTTCAAAAATAGACCCGTGAGGCCTGCAAATAAAATGCAAAATTTAATTCGTCATGAGGTACCTCAAAGGACAAAGAATTTGTACTCAAAAGTTGAGCACAAATGGATTACAAATTGGTGCCCAAATCAACCCCTAAAGTTTAAGAAATTTAAGACCTAAATTCTAAGAATTTATAATGAAAAAGGATGAAATTTGATGAGGACATAATAATAAATGACCCAGGAGTATTGGGCTAACTTACCTTAGCTTCAATGGATTCCCCACGCTTTCCATGCTCCAATCTCTAAAAAATAAGGGAAAATAATTGATAAATGAATGAGAAAATTAGGTGAAAAAAGGGGGATTTAACACTTGAGGTGCCCCTAATGCAGTCACTTGGTAGCTTAGGTAACAACTTCTTAAGTGGTCGGGCAAACAAAGGCAAGGATCGCTAAAGCGACATCCTGGCCACTAAAGCAACATCCTGGCCACTAAAGCAACATCTGCTAAAGAAGATAAGAAGAGCTTAATGGTCGGCCCTCAGCCAAATAGCCAAGGTTGCTAAAATGACTCCCACTTAAGTGTTTTTTTGTCTGCTTAACCGATGCACCAACAAATTAAGGCATCAGATATTTCTAAGTCTAAATGGACTCTGATCAGGTGCATGAGATTCATCCAAAACTCTATCCACGCAAATGAACTATGCTACAATACCAAATTCTATATTCTAGACTTAATGGAACTTTCAAATATTTCATCCAAGATCATTTCGACTAAATATGGGGCCCACACCTATAGTTTTATTTGTCATAGAATTCACTCACAGACCAAAGTGAGTTTGGAAGCCTACAGACCTGATCCAAGGGTTCTCTTGGACAAAGATTAATGTTCCAGAGCTGATGGAACTATTGTAATTCTCATTCGAGGTCATTTACTAGGAGTTTTGGTTTGAGACCAGTTTCTTAACAACAATAGCTCCAAAATAGGAAAATGAGACTAAAACCCAAACAAACTACTCAATAACCAAACCGATAGTTTTGATAAGTCATAAGTGACCTATAGCTATTGTAAGAAGGTGAGAAATGCCAAAAATACATGAATCAAGTAAATGACCTAAAGGGTCATTACAAAAGGTACCTCTCTATCATAAGTGACTTTAGTTGGAGCCATGTGTGACCATAAAGGGATGTTTTGTTCTATGCCGAATTGACGTAGGACTTTGAGTAGAGCATACAGTTGGATCCCCTCTAACTCAATCAAATTGATAAAATAACTAGTGTAACTCCTTAGAAATGCTCTTTCAAGGGTACAAAAAAGCCTCTATTGGATGGCATCTCCTGTCAGATACATCAGATAAGCCCGACATTCTTCCAATCTTATTGGTGCTTCCTAAAATGTCAACCTTTATTTATGGATTTGTATCTTGTTGTGGATGTCCTATGATTTGTCATTGATTGATTCTCTTTGATATAAATGTTCCATGGACCAAAATTATAGCAATAAGTTACATCCACTATAGATATCAACCCCTCTAGATAAAGAAAAAACAAGACTTGAGTAACTCCACTAAAAGTATTGGTACTAGTGTCAATCTCTCAAAACTGGTTAATATAGTAAAAACCAAGGTCATCAAGTTAACATTGATGTGACCCTTTCTTCCAGGAAAGACCATAATCCCTAGAAAAGCAAGCCCAAGAGCCATGAGTTGAACACTCCCATTTTTCTCTGTTATAGGAAAAGTTATTTCAGTGATTGTTATAGCTTCTTTGGCATCTAAATCTCTAAAAAAAATAGCTCAAGTTAACCTAACCATCTCTAATTCTCCTTCGGGCGTGGACTGCACTCAAATCCAAAGCATGTAAGACACAATTTTTGAACATGGACAATGATTCCAACAATATTCTTCCTTCAAGAGGCAAGTCTGTGATGTTACTGACGTCTTCTAAAGTAAGGGTGATTTCAAAATCTATAAACTGAAAAGTCATGGTGGTTGAGTCCCAAAATTGAACCAATAACTTCATAAACATCTTGTTAGCCTGAATATATAAGAGTAACATCAAAGAACCTAAGTGTTCTCTAACCTTAACTCCACGAGCTGCACAAATATTTTGCCACTAGTTTTGTAGGTTTTAGGGAGCTGAGACAACCATTTGGATATTTGGTACATTCTAATTGATATTCATCTGAAATAAAGGATAAATGGTATGATAAGTTCTTTATTTTAAATTTATTTTGTGTTTTATTTTGGATCATTTACACCAATCTTCACTTAAAAAAGGTATGTCATCAGGTTATATAAACTTTGGAAAAAGGCTAGCTTCCTAATTACAGAGATGATGCCTTCATCCATCCCGCCTAAGGTGTACGCAACATGACTTATTTCTAGAGTAAGAGTTTTTTCATAAACATTTAAGAGTAGGACTAAATTACTATGAGAAGGCACACTAACCTAATTGCAGTAACTCTGAAACTAAGGAATCCAAAAGAAGGTTTTTGGGAGTACAAGACAACCCTACATGAACCATAATGTGTGAAGTATGTAAGACTAAAGACATGGTAGGAAAATGCAAATAATAACATAATATCACGCAGTGTTGATCAAATAAATAAGAAATATGCCATTTGTAGTTTTGATGATGAGCAACTAACTATAAGGGACCAAGTCCCTAGATGAGCAAGGTACAGTACAACTGGCATACGTTGTCATCACAGTTTTGTTCTCTTGTGTAACAAACTTATAGGTACTAGTTTGTACTGATTAGGACAACTTCTCCAATGATCTTTCATCCATAATCATCACTCATCTATGAAAGGAAAGAGATGCCTCTTCATCAAATCAGTTTTACACAATTCTAAAGAGTGAAGAGAGGCAGCAAACACTCCGTTTCAGGATTTCTTAAGCATTTCTCATGTTCTTATCTTTGTAATATGCTTAAAGAGTGAGTGAGTGTTCTTCAGTGCCTATTTGTAATCAAACTGCTCATACTATAAGGGTAGTATTTTGTTTTGATGAGGGAAGTTCTTAAGTAGAGTTTCCTAAGCTTGTTCTTAGTTAGAGTTAGCCAATTGTTGAGGAAAACTTTGCAGAGATGTCAAGTAGTGCTGGTAATAGAGGTATTGCAAGCAGGAGAAACCTAGAGTTAGGTTCACATTCGAGTCTATAATCAGGAGTTTGATTATAGTGGACTATTTTGGTGCTTATAAAGGCAAGCTGTGGTTTTTCCCTTCCTGGGTTTCTATGTAAAAATCTTGTGTTTTTATTTTCCTGCACTGTCTTTATTTTTATAGCACCTCATAGTTTCTTTACTGTTCTATCACTTGTGTTTGACTTTGGGGGACCAGGTCCCTCACTGTGTGGTGCAACCCCCAAGGGTTTTATCAATTCGTATCAGAGAGGATCAACTCTAAAAGCTTCACACTTAGAGTTTTCTGGTTATCATGGATGCTTTAACTGAACTAGGGGTGGAAAGGAAGAAATAAAAAAGGAAGAGATTCCTTACTTTGAGGACTCTTGAGTCTGACCCAGGTGAAGAAAACACTGATGTTGCACTTTTGGCAACTAAAATTGTTAGAGCTATAAAAAGGGTGGTCAAATTAGTAAATGAAATGGTAAGATTGAAGGCTATCACAAAAATGGTAGTTTTGAAGCATTCATGAGAAACTACCAAATGAAAAAGAATGATCAGGTCCCTGAAAATTCAAAAGAGAAAACTGCAGCTGAGTATGTAGTAAAGCAAGCTCTAAAGCATGGGAAGATTCTTCCAGCGTACCTGATGAAAATGAGAAGTCTGGAAATGTTTCAATGTTAGTAGTGGAAGACAGTCCAGTTGTCTATGATTCTCTATTTGCATTCATGGCAACCTCAGAAGATGAAAAAGCAAAGGAGGTAAGTTTTTTTGTTATGAAGGATAATCTAGATAACACTTTGCTAAAGGGATAAAGTGGCTTGCTAATGTGTTGATAGACTCTGTATGTGAACTAACTACTGAGAAGAATGCATTAGATGTGAAATTAGAGTATCAAGAACATGAGTTGATTACTTTAACTTTCCAAATTTCTAAAATTGAAGAATTGTTCACAAAGATAAAATCTAAAAATCTAAGTTTGATGAGTAGTATGAAGGAGGTAAATGAGACAGATAAAAAAAGAAAGACAGAAGCTTCATGGCTTCAAATTTATCTTGAAAAAAGGCTGAGGGATTTACAAAAAAACCTTATGTCTACACTTCATAGGAATGAAAAGTTAGAGAGGGACCTGGTTTGCTTGAAAGAAGATTTGAATAAGTCTCTTAAATGGACTAATTGCTCACTGGTTCTTTCTAACTTGACTAGTCAAGGTGTAAATTATGGTAGAGGATTGGGATATCAAGGAGAATTACAACTAGCCGAGTGGCAAGGAAAGACTGTTAATGAGTCTAGAAACAAGGCTTTCAGTCCTATGTGTACTCATTGTGGGAAGGATGGGCACACCAAGGAAAGTTGTCAGAGATGTCATAGAGCTACAATAGATTATTTCAGAGATGTTAAGCAAGGAAAATCATATCATAAGGGGTTTAAGACACAAGAAAGGGTAAATAAGAATCTATCACTGCCTGTATTGGATAAGAAGAATTTGATCACACCATTATCCTCCTATTTGGAACTCAAACTTAAGTGGGTTCCCAAATCCAACTCGTGATCATAATTCCAGGCATGGGAAGGGGATTCCAGTCAGGAATAGCTAAATGATGAAAGGTTTGACTTGTTCTCTCTCTCAAGACACTTCAAGATAGAGGTGTCTTATTTTGAAATAGATGATTTCAAGGAACCTGGTCCCTAGGAAAGCCATCTCAGAAGAAGAAGGTTCACCAGAATAAATAACATGTGAATTAGTGTCTCTTCCAAAATTTGTCTATGTCAAGGAGACAGGTATCCATGATAAAGTAGGTGTATGCTATTCTAACTCAATGTCATACCTTTGCAGGTATACGCCTAAGGGAACATATATGGAAAGAAACAATTGAAGTAAACACAAGTTGAAAATTCACTCAAAAAGGAGAGGACCTAGTCCCATCGCTCAGGTGAGTACCAAGATAATGTGCCATGAATTTTTATAAAATTTATATTTAAAAAGGCAACTTGTCCAATCCCTTATGAACAAAAGTTGTCTATTTGATTCAAAGGTAAAGAGTCACAACCGTTGTCATTAGATGAGTTTATTTAAAGGTAACTCTTAAATGTCAAACAATCATCTTTTTACTTATAAATTCAAATCTTTTTAATTCATTCTCTTCCCAATCAACTCAGAACTTATCAAAATTGGTCCTTCTTGCTTCTTCTAAAAAAACCTCAAAATGTCTGAAATTCCCTTTTCTTCAAACCCGATAAAAGATTTGTCTTCAGATTATTCTCACGAGCCACTAAAAGATTTACCTGTTAGTCATTCTCATGAAACTACTGAAACCCTAAGTGAAACTATTTCAGTCGAAACTCTAAACCCCAGTGAATATACAGTCCTGGTAGATGACCCAAACAGAAGTTTTGGCTTTCCAATCGAATAAGATATTCTTTATACTGAAGCAACTCATTCCTCAGAAAAACTAGAGTCCTCTAATGCCCCTCAAATCTAGATTCCCTCTGAGGAGTTGAAAGGTATCAAAATTTCAGATAATTTACAAGAACCTAATTCTTCTACCCTTTTAGAGTGAAACTCTATATTTGTTGATCTTGTTTACGAAGAGATTCCTGTAAGGAAATCTGATCCTCTCAGCAACATAAATTGGGTAGCTAAAAATTTTCTTTTACTTAGAAATGATCCCAAGTAAAGATCTATCATTGGGAAGAGCAAATAGCAAGAGAAAAGGATGATTTGAAGGAGGACAGGGAGTTTGTATTACCCCCAAATGAAGAAGATAAAAAAGATGAGGATGAACAACCCCTGATTTGGAAAATGAATAAACTAAAGGAAAATAAAGGAAAAAAGAAATTGATTATCTCTGGTATAGAAGTTGCAAGGTCTTACTCCACTAGAGGGTGTGAGATAAAATTGCTTGCATATGCCATGAAGGAAAGTAAGTCTTCTACCACCAAAAGAAGAAGACTCAAGAAAGTTGTCATAGTAGAGAAGGCAAATGTTGAAGTAGAAGGTCGGAGAAGATGAGGATATTGACATTGATATTGTCATTGCATCTAAGAAGAAAATACTAGAAGTTCATGGTGATAAAAGGACCAAGTCCTCTGATCCAAAGTTTGGGAGTCATAGTGTAAGCAGAAAGAAACACATTGCTATCAAAAGAAAGAAAGTTTCTAAGGGACCTGGTCCCAAGAAATGAAAAACTATTGAGAAAAAACATAGCAATGATACAAAAAGGAGAAACAAAGAAAAACAAAGAAGGTTGTGTCTATGGAACAAAGGAATAGGAATCTAAAAACAAAAAAGGTGCTATCAGGAAGAGTTTTTTATCCAAAGATTTATGAGAATCCCAAAATAGTAGAACTGGTAGAATATGTGAGGCATTAGGAATGGTTGGAGACCATCCCATTAACCTAACCCAACCATCACATCATTCCACAAGTATCAGATAATCTCTAAACATATATCAAGATAGAAAAAACAAGACTAACAATCATCACTTAAGAAGTGTCTAATCAATCCATTAATGTCACATAATAAGCTAACATACCCAAGTCCAAAGTCATCCACAAAGACTCTACAAATTTGATGTCTATAATATATCGGTACATACCCCAGACAATAGCCAAAAACCTAGTCTAAAACAAATCTATGAAATAAGATAGTAAGACCATGAAATATATACCTTCCGAAGTATAGAAGCTTACCACTTTAAAGTCAACACATGAACCGTTTAAACACCTGGTCACTATGCAGGAAGAGAAGAAGAAGCTCCGGGTCTTGTGTCGCGTGGGGATACAACGTTCGAAGATGGTTAGAGGTTGGAGCGCTAGCATGTAACTCAAGGATAAGGATAAAATAGTGGCATTATTCAAAACCAAGTCAAACCATCATAAGCAACCATAATAATATACATAGGCATATATGTAGATATATAGGTACATCAAGTGTCCGGAAAATGAACAAGGCCTTAGCATGCATTTTGAAGCACCCAATCATGAAACATGAAGTGAAGGACCCTAATCTCCAACTTGCATATGTTAAGAAGTTTGAAATTCCCAATTATATTGAGCAAGAGGACTCTAACCCTAAGCCGTCTTATTAAGCAAGTGGACTCTAACCACAAGCCGTTTTATTAAGAAAGTGGACTCTAACCACAAGCCGTTTTATTAGACAAGTGGACTCTAACCACAAGCCATCTTATTAATCAATTGGACTCTCACCACAAGCCGTCGTGTCCATTACTAGTCGACATAGGGACTCTAATCCTTTGTCCATTCATTCAAATCCACTAAATTTAATATTTAAGGACTCTAACCCACTTATCCAATTCAAGCCATCAAGGATACAATTCAACACCATACATGACCACAAAGTCTTTTTGAACCATTTATTAATCAATCACTTTAATAGGCCAAGACTTAGTTTCAATCTCCATTCAAGTCAAATTATGGTTATCAAGACCTTTACCAAACCATTCATTCTTCAATAGCATTCTTACACCAAGCTTTAGTTCAAACTCAATTCAATTTCATGCTTAAGGACTCAAACCCTTTTTAACCAATCAAACCACTAAGGTTACCAATTAACTCATTACATGGAAGTCAAGGCATTTACAAAGTCATTTACCAATCATTCTTACTCATTAAGCCATTTCCTTAGTTCAAAACACTATTAACATGGAACTAGTTAGTTCTCTCATACATTTTCACAAACACCTTGAGGGCATACGTTTACCATGACCAAAATTATGGTAAAAATAATCAAGATTAGGGTTACTCATGGACCATTTATTAAACCATAATCAACAAGCACCCAAATGTGCAAACCATCACAAAAATATGCGTAAACACAAGTCTAAACAAGAGTAAACAATACTCATCACTATGCATCCAAACCCTCAATATTTAGTTTAAAAACCATCATTTACAAATCATAATCAATGTTTAAAATACATGATATTTTGATCTGACAATGATGGAAAGAGTCACATGCCTTATACAAGGTGATTCACGGAATGAACTTGACCCCTTTAGTTTTCAAATGAACACCTCTTGAAATCCTAGCCTACAGTGTTGTTGAAGAAGTTTAGAGAGGATTTTGGAGTGTTTTTGATCTTGTTAAGTCAAGAATGAAAGGAAAAATAATGTTATAAGTTGTGGATCTCAAGGGTTTTGGGATGGAAAATGTATGGAATGCCCTCAGCATAAATGCTGAAAAACTACTCACAAGTGGGTATGACTTTCACACCTAAATCGTACCCTAGGGTACGAGTGGTATCCTTAACTTGTACCCTAGGTATCATCTATGACCCCTTACTGACTACCATATGGCTACAAGATCCTAGGTCTATTTTATCATATGAGAAGTACCTTGGGAACCATACCTTTATCAGAATCACCTAGACCAACTTTGGACATCATACGACTTGGCATCATACACCTCGTATCCTACCATATGACTAGTATGATACTTAGTCATATCTTGGAAAAAACCCAATCCAAACACACTAATTAACATATGAGAGAAGGTCCCTAACCCATACCCAAACATACGACTAGTACCTTCTAGTCGTATGTTGTTCAGAATCTCCAACTTAAGCAATTTTCTAAGGGTTCGTAGCCAAGGTGTTACAATTCTCCTCCACTTTGATCATTCATCCTAGAATGACGGGTAAGGAAAGAACATGCACAAGTTAACACATTAACACACATCACACTCACCTCTAACCAAGATAGAAAACAATGACATACAATAAGGATAAGAAAAACAACACATACCTCAAGCACGAGTTTCCAGAACGTAAAATAAATGCAGTTACTTAGACTACATGTCCTCTTCCACCTCCCAAGTAGCTTCTTTGGACTTTTGGGTCTTCCGTAGAACCTTCACCAAAGCCACCTTTTTCGTCTGCAACTGGAAAACTTGTTGATCCAAGATCCTCATCGGGACCTCCTCATAGGATAAAGAGTCTGAAATACCAATATTTTCCAAGAGAACAACCATCAAAGGATCACCTATTCATTTTTGTAACATGGACACATGGAATATCGGATGGATGGAGCTAAAACTAGAGGGCAGCTCCAACTCATAGACAATATTACCAACCCTCTTAAAAATCAAATATGGACCAACTTACCAGGGACTAAGCTCCTCTTTCTTACCAAAATGCATCACTCCCTTTATTTGAGATACCTTCAAAAATACCCAATCGCCAACATTAAACTCCATATACCTATGCCTCACATCCACGTAGGACTTTTGGCAACTTTGAGTACTTTCAACCTATCATGATTCACCTTTACCTTTTCTAAGGCTTGGTGAACTAAATCAGGGCCAAACAACTTACCCTCACTAACTTCATACCACCCAATAGTAGAACGACACCTCCTACCATACAATGCCTCAAAATATGCCATACAAAATTCAAGAGTGGTAACTATTGTTCTAGGAGAATTCAATTTAAGGAAAATGGTCTTACCAACCACCACCATAATCAATCACACACGCACACAACATATTTTCTAATGTATGAATAGTCCTCTCCACTTGTCCATCCGTCTGTGGGGAAAATGGTACTAAGGAACACCTTTATTCCCAAACCTTTCTAAAATGACTTCCAAAAGTGAGATGATAATGGAGTACCACAATCCTAGATGATAAAAACCAAAGCATCGTCAAACTTTACAATCTCTACAAGATACAACTTAGCATAATCCACTGCCATAAAACTTGTCCTCACTGGCAAGAAGTGAGCGGACTTGGTCATTCTATCCACAAGGGCCAAAATAGAATCACATTGATTCTGAGATCGAGGAAGTATCACAAACTAGGGCTACCCCTTAGCCGCAACAATAGTGCTTACGATCATAAGAGACCACAAACTAACCAATGAGTTGGTACCTATTGTGAGCACTAAATAAGTATGAACATAACACCTGTGCGGAAGATACACTGAGAAAGGAATATAGATCTAAATACTGAAATACCGAATCAATCATAAGTTTAAAATATCTAATAAAAACTGAAGGTAACTGACTGACTATCTAAATATCTGAAAACCTCTAAACTGACTGAGGAGTTGATGGGATAGACCCCCAACTAACTTTGACTAACTGAATGAAATAAAATATTGAAATAAATCAATAAATATAACATATACTCAATAGATGAGGACTCACCACTATGACTACTGGATTATGATGAGCTGTCTAACTGCGATCCGGAAACTGTGCATCCGAACCTATGATATAAGACTGAACTAGACTGAATATCATTACATAACTGATAATACTCATTATGATTATAAACATGTAAGAATACTGATCAAAGTCTTGGATTAATTGTCTGAGTATTTGAAAAGCTGAATTCATGTAAAACACATAGGTATCAGGTGTTCATAACACACCAAAATTGAATGAAATCAACAATAATGCCATATAAAAGCTTTAAAACCATAGTAGGGGATCATTGTTCAAAACCCAACACATAGGTATTTCATAAAATAGATGAGAGTCATGAACTTAAGCATGAGAATGGGTAGAGCATACGAGAATAACATACTTACAAGACTAAAATCATAACTTAGGGATTTAATGTGAAGATTACAATATCTAAAATATGTAATGGCTCATCCCACTTGGAAAACACTTATAAACATAACTTGTAATTGAATTCATAAGAGATTCATGGAGATATTTTAACTTAAACATGAAAAACTCATAATTAAAACCGAAAAAGGGATTCTTAGACTTCATGGGTGAAAGAAACCCATGGATGAACATCACATATACCTCACTAGATGATTTCAAAAAAGATTCTAGGGAATTTCTTGAGGTTTGAAGCTTGAATTCCTTGATTTCCTGAGTAAGGGTTAGGGTTTGTTATTGAGGTAGAAGATAGTTTTCTTAAGAAATTTTATGAATAAAGGGACAAATAATTCTCCTTGAGAACCTAAATTTCATGTTATGGACGAGTTTGGGTGGGGTAATTAACCCAAATGCCCTTAAATAACAAAGCAAAAAAGCCAGATGAGTAAAGACGGGGGCAACGCGGGCTCTATACTGATGGGCTAAGCCCGTACCACGGGATCCAGATTGGCGAGCTAAGCCCCACACCGTGGCCGCCAGTATGGTGGGCTAAGCCCCGCATCGTAGTCCTATCCCATTACCCTCACTAGTTTGCTTCTCTAAACACGCCCCTACACTCATCTAAAAATTTTGAAACTCACCTAAGACCCACCTTGAGCAACCCCGATCATGAATCAATTTAAAAATCGACGTTCTGAGGTCGGGAAGGTCAAAAATAAAATCATCAAAGTTTAGGGTCCTTGGAAATGACTAAGTCCCAACACTTGGGATAATTTCTATGTTTTGGACCCCTTATGCCTGTAGTAGAGAGATAAAATAAGCTAAGACTTTTACAGGGCATTACAATATCTCCCCTTTGGGAACATTTGTCCTCGAATGAGACTCGTGAGCTAAAAATATTGGGGAACTTGAGATTTGAGACTGAATATGCATGATTGAAAACATGATTGCATAACTGAGACTAAAACATGACACATGAATTGAAATGAATGTATGCAATGACATGAGATATATTACATAGCAAAAACTAAGAATGGAAAAGAGTCAATTTGAGGAAAATAATTACCTTAAGATGAATCTGAGTTCACGAAGAAATGATGAGGGTACTTGGTTTGCATATCTTCTTCAGCTTCCCAAGTGGCTCCTTCAACAGATTGATTACGCCGAAGAACCTTGACCAAGGGAACTTCTTTGTTCCTTAGTTTACGAATTTGATGATCAAGGATCTTAAATGGGATTTCTTCGTAAGAAAGATTATCCTGAACATCCATGCTTTCTAATGGGACAACAATATCTAAATCACCAATACACTTCTTTAACAGGGAAACATGGAACACTGGATACACTGACGGCAAATCTACAGACAACTCTAGCTCGTAAGCTACCTTTCCAAAATGACTCAAGATCTTATATTGGCCCTTATAATAGGGACTAAGTTTCCCCTCCTTTCCAAATCTCTTTACTCCCTTCATGGGTGTGATTTTTAAATAAACCAAATCACCAACCTCAACCTCAAGATCTTTCTCCTCACATTTGTATAAATTTTTTGACGTCTTTAGAATGTCTTTAGCCTCTCCCAAATCAACTGAACCTTATCCATCGCATCAAACACTGCATCTAGCCCTATCAAAGCATCTTCACCTACCTCAAACCAACTAATAGGAGATCTACTCCTCCTTCCATAAAGAGCCTTAAACGGAGCCATCTGAATACTGGAGTGATAGCTATTATTATAGTCAAACTCAACCAAAGGTAAGTGATCATACCAACTACCTCTAAAGTCAATAACATATGCTCTTAATATGTCCTACAAGATCTGAATGGTCCTTTCTGCATGATCATCTGTCTGAGGATAAAAAGCTATACTGAGATGAACTTAGATACCAAGACCCTTCTGAAAAGACTTCCAAAAGTGAGAGGTAAATTGAATACCTCTATCTGATAGGATAGATAATGGAATGTAATGCAACCTAACCAACTCTCTAAGGTAGAGCTTGGCATAATCCTCAGCTGAGTACAAAGTATGAACTGGCAACAAATGAGCTGATTTGGTCATTCTATCTACAATGGCCCATATTGAATCATGTTGATGACACGTGCGAGTCAACCGTATCATAAAATAAATGTTCACCACCTCCCACTTCCAAGTAGGGATACTGAACTCCTATAATGTGACACTAGGCCTTTGGTCTTCAACCTTAACCTGCTAATAATTAGAACACTTAGCTACAAACTCTGCAATATCCCTCTTCATAACATTTCACCAATAGATTTCCCGCAAGTCACGGTATATCTTAGTGGATCTTGGATGGATAGAGAATCGCACACCATGCACTTCTACAAGTATTCACTATCTTAAGTCATCAACACAAAGAACATATAATCTAACTTGACAACGAAGTACACCATCTACCCCTTGGGAGAAAAACTCTACTTTTTGATCTCTAACTATTTCCTTCAACCCAACCAAACTAGGATCTATGTCTTTCTTTTCTTTTACTTCGGCAAGTAAAGAAGATTCCAAACCATTTCTAACCCATACACTACCTTCTACTGAATCAACCAATCGGACTCCTAATCTAGCAAGTTGATGAACCTCACTGACTAACTTCTTCTTACCCTCCTCAACATGAGAAACACTACCAATAGACAATCTACAATGGGAATCTGCCACTATATTTGCCTTGGTCGAATGATACAACACGCTTATATCATAATCTTTTAATAACTCAAGCCACCTTATTTGACGAAGATTTAAATCTTTCTACCAAAATATATACTGCAAACTTTTGTGATCTATGAACACATCAATATGAACCCCATAAATAAAATGCCTCTAAATTTTCATTGCAAAAACAACAATTGCCAACTCAATATCATCGGTAGGATAATTCTTTTTATAGGGCTTAAGTTGTCTAGAGGAATATGCTATGACCTTAACTCTCTGCATCAACGCACAACCAAGACCAACTCTGGAAGCATCATAGTAAACCATAAATATATCTGAACCATCTAGCAAAGTCAATACTAGAGAGAAAGTGAGTCAAGTCTTCAACTCCTGAAAACTCTTCTCGCAAGAATCTGACCACTGAAGCTTGAATTTCTTTTGAGTCAATCTAGACATGGGGACACAATAGAAAAAAAATCCCTCAACAAACCATCTATAATAGCCTGCCAAGCCCAAGAAACTCTTAATATCTAAGAAAGAGATGGGTCTGGGCCAGTTCCTCACTAGTTTGGTCTTTTGAGGGTCAACTCTAATACCATCACCGAAAATAATATGGCCAAGGAAAGCTACTAATCTTAACTAAAAGTTTTACTTACTGAATTTGGAAAACAACTGATAAGCTCTAAGGGTCTGCAACATAATTCTCAGATAGCCTGCATGATCATTCACACTATGGGAATAGATAAGAATATCATCAATGAAGATTATGGCGAACATGTCCAAGTAATGCTTGAATACCCTATTTATAAAGTTAATGAAAGTCTCCGGGGCATTCGTTAGTCCAACGGACATAACTAAGAATTCAAAGTGACCATATCGAGTTTAGAAGGCTATCTTTAGAATGTCACACTCTCTTACTCTAAGTTAATAATATCCTGATCTGAGGTCTATCTTACAGAAATAACTTTCACCCTGAAGTTTGTCAAACAAGTCATCAATTCTGGGGAGTGGATAATTATTCTTGATTGTGAGTTTGTTCGACTAATGGTAGTCGATGCACATTCTGTGAGAACCATCTTTATACAAGACTGAAGCACCCCATGGGAAAACATAGGGCCTGATGAATCCCTTATCTAATAGATCTTTCAACTTCTCTTTTAACTCCTTAAGGTTATGTAATACCCAAGATTTTCTTTAAGTCAAGTTTCATCTTTAAGAAGAGTAAGGGCTGACTTCCCAAGGGAGAAATATTTTAAGCCCTATATAATTTCCCTAATATCAACTTTTTTCATGTAGATAATTGAATTAGCTTTCCAACGATACCAACTTTTTTCAAATCCGGTATCAGGGTGAGAAATTATGGCCATTTTACTAAGAGCTGTCGGAACCGCCAAGGTGCGACGGGCAAGTTGACGGACCGTCGAGCTTGCGACGGACCATCGCCCAGACCATTGTAACATAGGAAGTAACTCCCTCTTCAAGACCAAGTGAGATGTCCAAGATGACAAACCATCAATCTAGCGACGGATTGTCGCTAGGACCATCGTAACTAAGGCAGTGTGGCCTTTTTCTAACCAACGTGCGACAGACGATCCAACGGACCGTCAGACTAGCGATGGACCATCACTCCGACCATCACAAATCCTTTTCATTATTTTAAGTCATTTTAAAAGGACTTTTTGGACTTTTTCCCCTTTTAACGCTTAGATATATTCAAAACGAAGCAGATAGCCTCATTATCTCCCAAAATATCAAAGAGCTAGGGTTTCTCCCTCAAGAGAAAATCCAAAACCTTTCTCTAAGAAATCCAAGAACTCACTACAAATTCTACAAATTGAGTTGAGATTTGAGTTATCCAAGTCCAAGGCTTTAAGAACCCTCTCTCAAAGAGTAAGAAGAAGAGTTTCAAGCAAGCTTGTTCATCTAGTTTCACAATCTAAGGTATGTGGGGTTTGAACAAGGACAATTCTTTCATCCTTGTGCCCAAAGCTTGTTTTAAATTACAAAGATACATGACTTTATAAGTTCTCCTATGAATTTGAAGTGTGGGTTCATACCCAACATTAGTATACATGAGATTTTGATATTTGCCAATTTTCTAGAAATTGAAGTACATGAGTATGTCTAGATTTTAAGACAAATTGCTGAACATTCTAGATTTATATATGATTTGTGTATCCTTATGACATCTAGTATGCATTTTGATGAGTCTTATCTTGAGATTTAATTATGGGTCATTAAACCATACTTGAGATTTCAGTTTTTATGAACTTTTTTTGCTATAAGCACCCATGATTTGAGTATTTTGAGATCATTGATAAAGTTTTGACCTTAATATTTATAGTATCTATGAAATCCACTTTACCAAATGAGACTACAAATTTTATAGTTGGGTTCTTATGAACCATGAGATTATTTTAAAGTGGATTTCCCTAAGATGAGTGTAGCTAACTAAAGGGAGTAGTATTTAGCACCGAGTTGGGTAAGTTACTACGGTTTCATACCCCAGAACTATATGCCACCATAGAATTGATATTTATAGGCCCGAGGCCGAGATAATTGATCACTGTGTTGAGGTTATACTCCCTGGCAAAAGTATGATACCTCTCTCCAAAGTGAGGTTTCTTCCTTAGGAGGACAAGACGTTGGGCTCCATGTAGCTTGCATGGTTTATGTCGGTTAAGAGAACCTCCATTGAGATACAATATTTTCCCTAATGCTTTGAGATAAGTGATTTTCCCTAATAGTAATATTTTTAAAATAGTTTCTTGAAGTAAAATTTTCCCAAGAAGAAAGTAGATTGCTCTTCTAGTAAGAGTTATAGAATTCTGAGTTCCAAATGCCTTGATTTTAAAAGAGTTCTAAGTTATTGAGCATTAAAGAAGTTTTACTTTCCATGAGATATATGCATGAGTTTGAAAGTATTGTTTAAAGCTTTCTTTAGTCTATGAGTAATGAGAATAAGAGAAGAGTTTAGATTTTAAAGCTAAAGTATAATAACTCATGAGATTTGTGTTACATGCTTCATTATACATGATTTATGAGCTTTATATTGTAGACGTATTCAAGCTATATGAGTCATTCATATTTGCATGCATGATTTGATTAAAGAGTATGGATATTGTTTTCTGCAAATGTATACACCCCCATATACTCAGTACATTCCCAAGTGCATATCCACATATATGACTATGTGTTATATTGTCTTACAATATAGGTTCAGGTGCTCAGTCCCAGCCTCGTTAGTGATTTGTGAGTACCTTTGTCTACATCTTTACAATGGTGAGTCCTCATGGTTTGAGGACCTATCTTCAGATATTTCAGTGTTTTAGTAGACATATTATTGCTTTCAGTTCAGTTTGAGTCAGTTGGGGACCTATCCCAATGGCTCTCTAGTAGACTTGAGTAGTTGAGGCTTTGTCAGACTAGTTATCAGATTGTTAATATGTTGAGATTTCTAGTTTTCTGGTTATTTGGACCTAGTATTTTCTATTATTTGACACGACAGTGCCAGTGTTTTGTTTATTTCTTCTCGAATTAAGTTATTATATGTAGTAATAGGTTCAAAGGGTTAGCTTGGGGATACTTGTAGCCTTAAGCACCGTGTGATGTTACGGGAGGATATTTTGGGGCGTTACAAACTTGGTATCAGAGCCTAAGGTTTAAGAAGTCCTAGGGAGTTTGACAAGTTGCGTTGAGTAGAGTCTTGATTATCGGTGTGTAGCGTGCCACATCTATGAGCAAGAGGCTACAAGATATTTTAGGAAAAAATTGTTTCTTTCTTTCAGATTCTATCGTGTCTACAGTTGTCCCTCTCATCTGATAATTCGTACTTTTCTATTTCAGAAAATTCCTCCTCGAAGAGTGAACGCCTGTAAAAACAATAATGAGAAACCCCTGCCTATTGATCCCTTGAATAAGATAGTGTTTCATGCTGTGTTTTAGGAGGCCTTTCAGGCGTTAGCCCAAGAAGTCACTGCTAATGTTCAGGCCAATAACCAGGGTATAGTTGCAAATCAATAGGGAGGTGATTTAGCTATTGCTAGGATTTGTAATTTTATACGGATGAATCCGCCAGAGTTTTATGGGTCTAAGACAGGTGAGGACCTACAGTTATACCTTGAGGAGGTGAGAAAGATCATACATGTGATGCATATTTCTATGGAAGAAAGTGTTGAGCTGGCATCTTATAGGTTGAAAGACATTGCTTATGATTGGGTAGTAGTATGGAAGAAGGGTAGAGGCGAGGGTGTTACTCCTATGACTTGGCAGGTGTTCCAAGATACATTCTTGGACAAGTTATTTCCGCTTGAGATGAGGGAAGCAAATATTGAGGAGTTTATGAAATTAAGGCAGGGCTCTATGACTGTTAAGGAGTACTGCTTGAAGTTCAACCAGTTGGCTATGTATGCTCTTGATTTGATTTCTGACACTCAAGCTAGTATGAGAAAGTTCGTGACAGGTGTTTCTGGTTTGGTACTGAAAGATTGTAGGATGGTGATGCTGAATAAGAATATAGATCTATCTAGGTTGATGATACATGCAAAACAGATAGAGAAAGATAAAATAAGAGAGAGATATAGAGTAAGGGGTAACAAGAGGAATAGACCCAAGCATCATGAGAATAGTCAGGCTAGGTCCGATAGAGGGAAACACTCATAGTTCTAGAGTCGTTCGTCTATGCCAGTGCCTTCATAAGCAAGTGCTCCCATGCCTAGAGGTAAGCAGGAGTAAGGGAACAAGTATTTTATGTCTAGGTCGCAGAACAGTGTAATTAATAGACCCCGCTATCCTCCTTGTGCTAAGTGTGGTAGAGATCATCCCGGTGAGTGTTTAGTGGATCAGAGGGGTTGTTTTGGTTGTGGCAAGCTGGGCCACAAACTAAGAGATTGCCCATATGCTAGGTAGGGGAACAAATATTCTTGACCTCAGGAACAGACTACTAGTGCACCAGCTCTTGTACCTCATCCTGTCCCTATTCAGCGTGTTTTATCTAGCACTACTGGCGGTCAGCGCCAGGATAGATTTTATGCCTCACCATCCCGTCAGGAGCAGGAGAACTCTCCCGATGTTGTTACTGGTATCCTCCATGTCTTTTTCTTTGATGTTTATGTGTTGTTGGGCCCCAGGTCAAGTTTCTCTTATGTGACCCCATTAGTCGCTGTGAATTTTGAAATGAGTCACGAAAAGATTCCTGAGCCTTTCCTAGTTTCCACACCAGTAGGGGAGTCAGTGGTTGCTAAGCAAGTGTACATAAATTGTCCTGTTACTGTTCTTCATAGAGTTATATTTGCTGATTTAATAGAGTTAGACATGGTGAATTTTGACCTTATTCTGGGTATGGATTGGCTTCATTCTTGCTATGCATCTATAGACTATCGTACCCATATGGTCAAGTTTCCATTCCGTGATGAACCAGTTTTTGAGTGGTCTGGGAGTTCGGTATCTCCCAAGAGACATTTTATTTCCTATCTCAAAGCCAGAAAGGTACTATCCAAAGGTTACATTTATCACTTAGTTAGAGTCAAAGACACTAAGTCCAAGGCTCCAACTATTCAGTCAGTCAGCATTGTTAATGATATTCCTTATGTTTTTCTAGAAGATCTCCTAGGGTTACCTCCCGATATAGAGATAGAATTAAGGATTGATCTTCTTCCCGACACTCATCCTATTTCTATTCTGCCATACTGTATGGCACCTGCAAAGCTTAAGGTGTTGAAAGAGCAACTCAAAGATCTTTTAGATAAAGGTTTCATAAGGCCCATTGTTTCTCATTGGGGCGTACCTATTCTATTTGTGCGAAAGAAAGATGGTTCATTGCGTATGTACATTGACTATCGTCAGCTTAACAAGGTCACAGTCAAAAATAAGTATCCTCTTTCGAGAATTGATGACCTGTTTGATCAATTGCAAGGTGCAAGTTATTTCTCCAAGAAAGACCTTAGATTTGGCTATCACCAATTTGAAGTGAGGAAATGTGATATTCCAAAGACAACCTTCCGAACCTGCTATGGTCACTTTGAGTTTCTAGTCATGTCTTTTGGGCTAACCAATGCCCCAAAAACCTTTATGGATCTCATGAATCGATTGTTCAAGAAATATCTTGATATATTTGTCATTGTTTTCATAGATGACATCCTTGTGTACTTCCTTACTGAGAACAACCATGCAGATCACCTTAGAATTGTCTTGCAAACTCTTAGAGATCACCAGTTGATCGCTAAATTCAGTAAGTGTGAATTTTGGCTAAGATCAGTAGCTTTTTTGGGTTATATTATTTCACCCAAAGGCATTAGACTTGATCCCCAAAAGACAGAAGCTGTAAGAAATTAGCCTAGACCTATTTCCCTATCTGACATTAGAAGTTTCTTGGGTCTATCTGGCTACTACCACCGTTTTGTTAAAGGTTTCTCTTCTATTGCGTCTCTCATGACCCAGTTGACCCAAAAGAAAGTTAATTTCCAGTGGTCAGATTCCTGTGAGAAGAGTTTTCAGGAGTTGAAGACTCGACTTACTTTAGCCCCTGTGTTGACTATGCCTGATGGTACAAATGGTTTTGTGGTGTATTGTGATGCCTTTAGAGTTGGTTTGGGTTGCGTGTTGATGCAAAGAGGTAAGCTTATAGACTATGTCTCTAGACAGTTGAAGCCACATGAAAAGAACTACCCAATCCATGATCTTGAATTGGCTGTTGTGGTCTTTGGTTTGAAAATCTGGAGATACTATTTGTATGGTGTCCATGTTGATGTGTTTACTGATCATAAGAGCCTGCAGTATGTGTTTACTCAGAGGGAGTTGAATCTTAGGAAGATGAGGTGGTTAGAGCTGTTAGAATACTATGATATGAGTGTGTTATATCACCCGGTCAAGGACAATGTAGTGACAGATTCCCTTAGCAGGTTGTCTATGGGTAGTGTTTCTCATGTAGAGGAAGGTAAGAAAGAGTTAGCACGTGATGTGCATTGTTTGGCTAGATTGGGTGTTAGGTTGCTTGATTCAGCCGAGGAAAGTACTTTGGTGTAGAGTAGTTCCTAATTCTCTTTAGTTTCGGAAGTGAAGGAGAAGCAAGACAGAGATCCTATTTTGGTCAGACTGAAGGAGTCAGTTAAGGACCAAAGGATAGAGGATTTTTTCCATGGGGGAGATGGCGCGTTGAGATTACATAGTAGATTGTGTGTTCCGTGTGTTGATGATATGAGGTAGAGAATTATGGCTGAAGTGTATGGCGCACAAAATTTTATCCATCCCAGCGCTACCAAGATGTACCATGACTTGCAGGAAATCGATTGGTGGAGTGGTATGAAGAAGAATATAGCTGAGTTTGTAGGAAAGTGTGCAACGTACCAACAGGTTAAGGTAGAACACCAAAGACCTGGTGGTGTGATGCAAGAGTTTGGTATACCCACTTGGAAGTGGGAAGAGGTGAATATGGACTCCGTGACTGGTCTACCTCTTTCGCATCATCATCATGATTCTATTTGGGTTGTTGTTGACAGGCTGACTAAGTTCGCGTATTTCTTGCCCGTGCATACATCTTATACAACTAAGGATTATGCTAGATTGTATATCCGGGAGCTAGTCAGGATGCATAGATTTCCCTTGTATATCATTTCAAATTGGGGTACTCAGTTCACTTCTCTGTTTTGGAGAGCATTTCAGCACGGTCTTGGTACCAAGTTCATTTGAGTTTTGCTTTTCATCCGCAGGCAGATGGTAAGGTTGAGAGGACCATTCAGACTCTTGAAGATATGTTGAGGGCATGTGCTCTTGATTTCAGAGGTAGTTGGGATGAACATTTTCCATTGATTGAGTTTGCTTATAACAATAGTTACCATGGTAGCATCGAGATGGCACCATTTAAGGTTTTGTATGGTAGAAGATGTAGATCACCCATAGATTGGTTTGAAGTGGGTGAAGCGGCAGTGTTTTGACCTGATGCGGTATTCGAGGCTATGGAAAAAGTGAAGTTGATTAGAGAAAGGTTGAAGATAGCTCAGAGTCATCAAAAGTCATATACCGATGTGAGGAGAAGGGATCTTGAGTTTGACATGGGTGATTTGGTGTACTTAAGGGTTTTACCCATGAAAGGGGTGAAGAGGTTTGGTAGAAAGGGAAAGCTTAGTCCCCGTTATGTGGGCCCCTATAGAGTCTTGAGTCGTGTTGGTAAAGTAGCCTATGAAGTTGAGTTTCCCGCAGATCTATCAGCCGTTCATCCTATTTTTCATGCCTCCATGCTTAAAAAGCATATTGGTGATTCCGTTGTAGTTGATCCTTCAGAGAGTGCTGATATTCAGAACAGTCTTTCATTCGATGAGATTCCTGTTGAGATTCTATACTTCCAGATCCGCAGACTGAGGAACAAAGAGGTTCCCTTGGTCAAAGTTTTGTGGCGGAACCAGTCAGTTAAGGGCACTACTTGGGAGGCAGAAGCAGACATGCGAGCCAAGTACCCGCACTACTTCTCCATGAGTTCAGATCAAACTGAAGATGTTATTCTTCCTTACTTCTGCCCTTCTAATTCTAAAGTTCATCTATATATCTATTCTTGCATGAGTTCTTGCAGTTTTTGAAGTTTTCAAGAGATTAGAAAGATTTTGAGCCGTTTAGAAAATTTCTTCAGCTATGTGTACTCAGTTTTTCCTGTGTTCTTGGTCTAACAAGCGACATTCGAGGACGAATGTTCCCAAGGGGGAGATATTGTAATACCCCAGATTTTCTATAAGTTGAGTTTCATCTTTAAGAAGAGTAAAGGATGACTTCCCAAGTAAGAAATATTTAAACCGTGTAGAATTTCCCTAATATCGACTTTTTGACATGTAGAGAATTGAATTAGCTTTCCAACGATACTAATTTCGTCCAAATTCGGTAACGGGGGTGAGAACTTATGGATGTTTTATTAAGAGCTGTCGGAATCGCCTAAGTGCGACGGGCAGGTTGATGGACCGTCGAGCTTACGACGGACCATCGCCTAGACCTTCGCAACCTAGGTAGTAACTCCCTGTTCTGGCCTAAGTGCGATGGCCAAGTCGATGTATAGTCAAGCTAGCAACGGACCGTTATAACTAAGGCAGTGTGGCCTTTTTCTGACTAACGTGCAACGGACGATCCGATGGGCCATCAGACTAACGACGGACCGTCACTCCGATCTTCGTAAATCTCTTTCATTATTTTTAAGTCGTTTTAAAAGGAAATTTTGGCCTTTTCCCCCTTTTAACACTTAGATATATTCAAAATGAAGCAGATAGCCTCATTACCTCCAAAACATCCAAGATCTAGGGTTTCTCCCTCAAGATCAAATCCAAAACTCTTCTCCAAGAAATTCAAGAACTCACTATAGATTCTAAAAATTGAGTTGATATTCAAGCTATGTGAGTCATTCATATTTGCATGCATGATTTTATTAAAGAGTATGGATATTAATTTCTATAAATACATACACCCCCATATACTCAGTACATTCCCAAATGATGATCCACATATACGTCTATGTGCTACATTGTCTTATAATGTAGGTTCAGGTGCTCATTCCCCGCCTCATCAGTGATTTTCGAGTACCTTTGTCTACATCTCTACAGTGGTGAGTCCTCATGGTTCAAGGAACTATCTTCAGACATTTCAGTGTTTTAGTAGACATATTATTGCGTTCAGTTTAGTTTGAGTCAGTTGGGGACCTGTCCCAATGACTCTCTAGTAGACTTGAGTAGTAAAGGCTTTGTTAGACTAGTTATCAGATTGTTAGTATGTTGAGATTTCCAGTTTTGTGGTTGTTGGACCGAGTATTTTCTTCGTATCTTCTATCATTTGATACGACAGTGCCAGTGTTTTGTTTATTTCTTCTCGAATCAAGTTATTATATGTAGTAATAGGCTCAAAGGGTTAGCTTGGGGCTACTTGTAGTCTTAAGCACCGTGTGACGTTCCGAAAGGAGATTTTGGCGCGTTATAGGTTAGCTGGAGCGATTTTGTAGGGTGGAATAGAGATAGGCTGGGTATCTGGAAGGAGATCTATTCCGAATTAAATTTCCCTTTCGGGAGGAACTCCAAGAAGGTATTCAGGGAACACATTTGGAAATTCCCTTCCTACTGAAACTGACTTGAGACTTAGAGTCTCAGAACTAGAGTCTTTGACTTGAAAAAGATAATAAACACACCTCTTAGTAATCATTTTTCTTTCTTTAAGACAGGAAATCATCTGACCCCTAAACACAGAGGTACTACCCCTCCATTTAATGACTAGTTTATTAGGAAACTAGAACTGAACGAATCTATTTCTATAATCAACTTAGGCATAACATTAGTGGAGCCAATCCATGATGAGAATGACATCAAAATCAGTCATCTCTAACTCCATAAGATCCACTGAGGTTACTCTCTAAGACACTATAACGGGGCAATTCCTGTATACCCGCCTAGGTATAATAAAGCTACCTACTAGAGTAGACACTGAGAAAGGTTCTGGTAAAGATTTGGGACTGACTCCAAAATCGAATGCTATATAAGGAGTTACAAAGGAGAGTGAAGCTCCAAGATTTAATAAAGCATAAACATAGAGATGAAAGACTTGTAATGTACCTGTAACTACATCAAGAGAACTTTCTAAATCCTATCGGGACTGGAGTGCATACAATCTGTTCTGGCATTGACCACTGGTGGCACTGGAAGTGGCACCCTACTGAGTCGAGCGACCAGCTGGAACTGGCGGAAGATTAGACTAACCATGCTGGCCGGACTTTGGGCAATCTTTGACTCTGTGGCCTGGCTTGACATATCCAAAACACACATCACAGCCAGATCTACACACACCCTGATGCCTGCCAAACTTCCTACAAAGCAGATTAGTAAAAATACTGTTCATACTACTTTGGGACTTGGAGCCTGGTGCTCTATCCCGACTATCTTGCCTGAACTTAGGCATTGGCGTACTAGATGAAGATGGGGCTAAGGATGGGGATGAAGACTTATGACGGATATTAGAATAGTTACCACCCTTTGACCTTGGTTCTGAAAATCTAAAACTCCCCATTCTGGCCCTCTTATTCTCTCTTTCTTTCTCCTTAAGCTTATATTCCTCAATCTGCTGAGCATGAACCATAAGTCTAGATAAATCCATCTTCTTAATCACCATTGCAGTCCTACACTCCTTGACCACACTATCAGATACACTAGATACAAACTTACTCATTCTAGACCTATTATCAGCCATCATCGAAGAAGCATAGGCCGCTAACTAAGTGAACTTAAGAGATTATTCCTTCATACTCATATTACCTTGCTTCAAATTGATGAACTCCTGCACTTTAGCTTCCCTCAACTCTAATGGGAAGAACCTGTCTAGAAAAGTCGTGTCAAACTCTTCCCACTCTACAGTCCCTGCCTCAGCATCCCTATTCTCCTTCCACTTCTTAAACCAGGTGTGAGATATATCCTGCAACTGATATGCAACCAACTCTGAACTCTCATTCTATGTGACCCCCATAATATCTGTCACTTTCTGAACCATATCAAAAAACTCTTGCAGATCCTCCTCAGACTTGGATCCTAAAAACAAAAGGGGATTCATTCGGTGAAATCCAAAATCCTGACCATAGTTTCATTTGCCACTATATTGTCCAAGGCAGTAGCTTGCTGGTTGTTCTGAGTAGCTACTGGATGAGCTAAATTAAAAGCGCCTCTAAACTCGGCGTGAGAGACATTTTAATTCAGGGGATCTTCCTGAACAGGCGGTGGTGCGAGCTGATTCTCGTTACTTCTTCCATTATTTCTTTTGGGAGGCATTGTTTGTAAATGGAATGAAGGATGAGTTAAAAAGGGAGTTTACGTAGATATCATTCTCTTTCGCATGACATGAATACTGAAAGAAGGGAAACTTTTCCTAAAATGTATTGTAGCCTCTTGTCCATAAGTATGGCGTGCTTCATTCCTGTGCACAAGTCTCTACTTAATGCGGCTTTCAGACTCCATAGGATACATTAAAACTCTGGGCACTGATACCAAGTTTTTTCATAAACCGAAGCAACCTCCTAGTCACAACAACGGTGCTTATGGTCACAAGTGACCACAAGCTAAATCATGAGATGGTACCTGTTGTGAGCACTAAATAAATATAAACTTAACACCTATGCGGAAGATAAACTGTGAAGGGAGTATAGAACTAAGTACTGAAATACCAAATCAATCATAAGTCTGGAATATTTGATAAGAACTTAAAGTAACTGACTAACTGTCTAACTGACTGCCTGAACGTCTAAAAGCCTTTAAACTGACTGAGGAGTTGATGGGACAGACCCCCAACTAACTTCGACTTCCAGAATGAAATAAAATATTAAAATAACTGAATAAACAGAACATATCCTCGATGGATGAGGATTCACCACTACGGCTGCTGGATTACGCTGAGGTGTCTAACTACGATCGGGAAACTGTGTGTTCAAACCTACGATATAAGACATCAAAGGACAAAGAAGAGCATGCAGTTAGTACTTTAAATATACTTGTATAGGAGATAAGGTTAGGATGATAAACACGGGGTACTGTGCATATGAAATAAGGACTAACTGAATAGCATGAGTCAACTGAACATGAATGCATGAAAATTATCACATCTGAGACTACAAAACCAAGAATAAATATATATCTGAAAAAATCTGTAAACTGAAAAACTGATATCTGATAACTAAATAACTAAGAATCTGTATGCTTTGGTCAGGTAAACCTGAACTAAAACTATACTAAATATTATACTGAGACTGTGGGGGAGGGGGTATTATCAAATCAACATGCCCCAATCTAATCTAATTGGGGTCCAATCTGTAACTCCAGTTGGAAGGGTGTCAGTACCGTTCCATAGGTACAAACACTGGCTGTGTGGATCCACTAAAATAGTGTCTCGAAGGACTAAGGAGTCACCCTCAATTGGAAGGTTCTCTAATAAGGTGTGTGTCACCCTCAACTGGAAGGTAAACACTTTGTCAACCCTCAACTGGCAGGTAGACATCTCTAACCTATGCTGGCTACGTAGTTCTGGAACTCGGGGATTGCTACTAAGGGTCACACCCTCTACTATCAGGTAAGCCCTCATCCCTGTATTCGCTCGGTGCTAAATCTTACTACTAACTAAACTGACACTGAATCTTGAATAGACTAAACTACATTGAGCATTATTACATAACTGATAGTGCTCATCATGATTATAAACATTCAAGTATACTGATAAGAGTCATGGATTAACTGTGTGAGCACATGAAAAGATGAATTCATGTAAAACACATAGGTGTCGGGTGTTCATAACCCACCAACAATGAATAGAATCAACAATAATGCCATATAAAAGATTTAAAACCTTAGTAGGGGATCATTGTTCCAAGCCCAACACTTAGCATTTAGTCAAACACATGAGAATCATGAACTTAAGCATGGGAATGGGTAAAGCATGCGAGAATAACATAATTACAAGACTAAAACAATAACTTAGGGATTTAACGTGATGATTACAACATCTAAAACATGTTATAGCTCATCCTACTTGGAAAACACTTATAAACATATCTTGTAATTGAATTCACAACAGATTCATGGAGATATTTCAACTTAAACATGAAAAACTCATAATTTAAAACCAAAAAGGGATTCTTGGGATCCATGGGTGAAAGGAACCCATGGATGAACATCACACATACCTCACCACATGATTTCATGAAGATTCTTGGGAATTTCTTGAGATTTGAAACTTGAATTCCTTGATTTCTTGAGTAAGGGTTAGGGTTTGTTCTTGAGGTGGAAGATGGATTTCTTGAGAGATTTTATGAATAAAGGGGCAAATAATGCTCCTTAGGGACCTAAATTTCATGTTATGGATGAGTTTGGGTGGGGGAATTGACCCAAATGCTCTTAAATAACAAAGAACAAAAGTTGGAAGAATAAAGAAAGGGGCACCACGGGCTCTAGACCCGCAGGCTAAGCCCTGTGCCGCGGGCCTATCCCCGTTCCCTCACTGGTTTGCTTCTCCAAACATGCCCCTACACTTTTATAAAAATTCTGATACTCACCCGGGTCCCACCTTAAATAGCCTCGATCATGAATCAACTTAAAAATCAACCTTCTGAGGTCGGGAAGATCAAAAATAAAATCATCAAAGTTTAGGGGCCTTGAAAATGACTAAGCCCCAACACTTAGGCTAATTTCTAAGTTTTGGACCCCTTATGCATGCAATTGAGAGATGAAATGAGCTAAGACTCTTACGGAGTATTACAGGAAGATCGGTGATGAAATCCATATTAATTGTCTCCCACTTCCGTTCGGGCAACTCAATCTCTTGGTATAAACCACTGGGTTTCAAGTGCTCAACTTTCACTTGTTAACACACCATATACTTAGCCACAAATATAGACACATCTCATTTCATATTATTCCTCCAATAGAACTCCCTAAGATCATGATGTATCTTTCTAGAACCAGGATGAATAGCATAACGGGACCCATGAACTTCGGCTAAAATACTTTCCCTCAATCCATCGACATTGGGAACACATAGCTTACCTTGGTACCTCAAGATACTATCAACATTAATGACAAAATTGATAACCTTTTGTTGACCCACACTACTCTTAATCTTCATCAGATTGGGTTTCGATATTTGCTTTTCCTTAATCTCAACAACAAGAGACGATTGCGAGACCTAAATCACCAATACACCACCATCCTCAAAGTCCGTGAGATGAACTCCAAGATTATCCAAATGATGAATGTCCTTCACTAAATCCCACTTATCCTCATCCACATGAGCTAAATTCCCGATGGATAACCTGCTAAGAGCATCAACAACTACATTAACTTTACCTAGATGGTAATGGAGACTCATATCATAGTCCTTTAGCAACTCAAACCATCTTCTTTGTCTGAGATTCAACTCTTTCTAAGTAAACACATACTGAAGGATCTTATAATCAAAAAAGATGTCAACATGAACCTCATAGAGATTGTGTCGCCAAATCATCAACACAAATACCAAGCCTAACAATTCCAAATCATGAGTACAATAGTTCTTCTCATGAACTTTCAATTGCCTAGAAGCATAGGCCATCACCCTACCTTGCTACATCAATACACAAACCATCCCAACATGAGAAGCATCACAATACACTACAAAACCATCATTACTCTCGGGAAAGGTCAAAATTGGAGCCGAAGTCAATTTATCTTTCAACTTCTCAAAACTACCCTCACACGCATCTGACCACAAGAACTTGACCTTCTTCTATGTCAACTTAGCCAGTGTGGAAGATATAGTTGAAAAAATTTCCACAAATTTTCTATAGTAACCGGCTATACCCAAGAAGCTCTGAATGTAGATTGGAGTCACAGGTCGAGGCCATTTCTTAACCGCCGCAACCTTTTATGGATCCAGCTTAATCCTTTCACTAGAGATAACATGACCAAGAAATGTCACAACCTTCAACCAAAACTCACACTCAGAGAACTTGGCATACAAATGATGATCCTTCATGATTTGCAACATAGAACGAAGATGACCGACATGATCCACCTCACTCTTAGAATAGTGCAAGATGTCATCAATGAAGACAATGACAAATAAGTCCAGAAACGGATGGAAGACACTATTATCAAATCCATAAATACCGCAGGGGCATTGGTCAACCCAAATGACATAACCAAAACTCTTAGTGACCATACTGGGTCATGAAGGTAGTCTTAAATATATCCACCTCTCTTATCTTAAGCTAATATAACCCAACCTAAGATCAATCTTAGAAAAACACTTCGCACCTTGGAGTTGATAAAAAAAGTCATCAATCCTAGGAAGAGGATACTTATTATTTATGGTCACCCTATTCAACTGATGATAGTCGATGCACGTCTGAAGGGAACCATCATTCTTGCACATAAACAACATCGAAGCACCCCAAGGAGACACACTAGGATGGATAAAACCTTTATCTAAGAGATCCTTAAATTGCTTCTGAAGCTCCTTTAACTCAGCCAGAGCTATTTTATATGGAGGGATAGAAATTAGATGAGTGTCCAAAACTAGATCAATCCCAAAATCAATTTCTCTATCAAGAGGAATACCAGGAAGGTCATTGGGAAAGACCTCGGGAAACTCATTAACCATGGGAACAAATTCTGGAGAAGGACCTTCCAAAGTAGAATCTTTAACTCAGACCAAATGATAAAAACACCCTTTAGAAATTAACTTTCGGGCTCTACAATATGAGATGAACCTTTCCTTAGGCACTAAAGAACCTCCTTCCTATACAATGACCGGATCATTAGGGAATTTAAACATGACCTTACAATTCTGACAATCTAAGAAAGCATAGCATGATTGCTACTAATCCATTCCAAGAATAATATCAAAATCAACCATGTCCAACTCTATCAAGTCTATAAGAGTTTCTCTGCCACTAACAGATGTCACACACCCCCATAGACTCTTTCAACAACCACAAAGTCACCTACCAGGGTAGAAATAGAAAAAGGAACTGACATACACTCAGGACCAAAGCCAAAATGCATAGCCACAAATAAAGTCACATAAGAGAGAGGACCCTGGATCAAGTAAACAATACACATCACGGGATAAAAGTTTCAACATACCAATAATTACATCTAGAGATGCCTTAAAATCCTGGAAAGTAGCAAGTGCATACAAGCGATTTTGGCCAATATCGGTACCAAAAACAAAAGTAGAAGCAGAAGCAACACCCTTCAGTGCAGGAGTAGATGAAGTAGAAATAAAGGCCCTATTTTCCTAAGAAGCCACTAGAAAGGGGAACTCTCACTGCATGTTCCTAATCTGACCATATCTAAATATTTGTTCCTCCCCTTCTCACACTAGCCACGATGATGCTGACCACAAAACCTACAAAGAAGGTAGGTTTATGCTAATTTGGCCCCACTAGCCTGACACTAGGCACCTTGTACCTTAGAAGCATTACCACTCTGAAAATGTCTATCTCCTGACAACATCGAGTAGGGAGTACTAGACATAGAATAGGAGTTGGGACTTACCCAATTCTTCCTCTTGGACCACTTACCACTAAATTATTAATCTCTACTTTGTTTAGAAAATTGAGACCTCTTGCTTTACCTCTCATCAATATCAACTTTTTTATTTTTCTCTTCCTCCTCTTGTTGTATATACAAAACCAATATAGAGATGTCCATCTCTTTTATCAACAAAGTCGCCTTACTCTCAAGGACCAACTTATGAGACAGTCCCAAAGAAAGCTTACGCATTTTAGCCCTCATATTAGAAACCATCTTCGGGGCATACTGAGGTAGTTGGTTAAACATCAAGGCATACTCCTTGACTGACATCTTTCCTTGCCTCAGATTAACACACTCATTCACCTTTGCTTCACACAACTCTTGATGAAAAAAATAGTGCAGAAATGCATTAAAGAAATCCCCCCACAAAGATGACTCATCAACATCGCCCCTTGCCTGATCCCATTCTTTGTACCATTGGTACGCCACATCCTTCAGCTAATAGGCTGTAAAATCCACCCCTTCCACATTAGTGGTATGCATAACTCTAAAAATCTATTCTATCTCATCCATAAAACCATGAGGATCCTATTCCATCTTAACACCGGTAAAGGTCGGAGGACTGTACTTCATGAATTGTCTAACACTTATGGCCTCAGAAGATGGAGTAATAGATGCACCACGCTTAGCCTGAGAAGCAACCAATTAAGAAATCATATGAATCGACTGACAAAACTCAGCTTTATCACACCAGCCTAAGGAACTGGGAGAGGACTAGAAGGAACTGGTGGAACTCCAGGACACTTAGGAACAAGACCTCTGGATCGGGTCTAGACTCCATAAGTTGGATGAGTTCCATTCATATTGTCCTTAGTCAGGACAGAAGGGTCTACCTAAATATCAGATCTTCTAGGAGGCATGGTCTGAAAGGTAAGCAAACAAAAATCAGAAGAATAAAAGACCATAGACTCTATAGCTTGAGATAGAACCACAAGAAAGGGAAATATTTACAAATGTCTCATAGCCTCTCTCTCTTAAGTGTAGCATGATACACACCCTTAAAAAAGACTACTCGATATGGCTTTATGGACACCAACTGATTATAAACCTAGTCTCTGGTACCAACTTGACACGACCAAAACTAGGGCCTTCTCATAATAGGCATCTCTAGCCCAAGAAGGCCTGGAGACCATCCCATTAACCTAACCCAACCATCACATCATTCCATAAGTATTGGATGAACTCTAGACATATATCAAGATAGCGGAAACAAGACTAACAATCACCATTTAAAAAGTGTCAAATCAATCCATTAAGTTCACACAATAAGCCAACATACCCAAGTCCACACTCATTCATGAAGCCTCTACAAATCTAATGTCTATAATATATCGGTACATACCTCAAATAATAGAAAAAAAACAAGTCTAAAATAAGTCTATGACATAAGATAGCAAGACCATGAAATATATACCTTTTGAAGTATGGAAGCTCACAACTTTAAAGTCAACACATGAACTGCTTGAACACCTAGTTGATGATAGGCGGATTTACACGCCTATATCAATATATTTTGCCCATATTTTAGCCTAGTTTTGAGAACAAATTATATATTTCATGCACTTTTAGTCCTTTTTCCCGTAAATGAGCTAACGAACATGACTAGGAAAGTTTCAGGTATAAATGATGCAAAATACAGCATTTTATGGCTAACTTGACGCAAAAGAAAGCTCACGAACGAAGGAGAAGGAAGTGGGACGCCTAAAGGACCAAAACTGCTGCATGGAAAATCTGTCCCGGGCTAAAACAGCAATTCTGAAGACTTTGGGGACTTACAAACACAAAGCTGGATTTTGACAATGATACATTAACCTAGTACAATTAGGCTATGTATTTCATTATTTTATGTGGATTATGATAATGTTACCTTAACCTAGTACATTTGGGTTAAGGATTTCATTAGTCTAGTAGGATTTGGTTATTTATTTCATTAGCTTAGTAGGAGTAGGATATGGGTATTATAAATACCCTATCATGCTAGAGATTTTTATCAATCTAACATTCATCATTCAATAATTAATTTTCTTCCATCCCTCTCATCTTCCACTACAAACACTTCTAATCTACTCTTCTATTATTAAACTCCACAACAAGAGAATCGTTACTTGCTAAGGAATCACGCCTCACGCCTATCACTTGATCTACACGCCATTACTCAATATCGTGATATAATAACAATGTCAATCGTGATTTCCTTCGCATTCATGGGTAACTAAACTTCTCTGTTGGTGTTATGGAAGCCGAATGAGTTACTATCTATTGCTGTGAGTTTGTGAGTTCGAGGCACGTATATTGCTTATATCATTATTCTCTTCATCTTAATCTACATTCTTTGCGGTTGAAAACGCAAGAATACGCCAGTCTAACATTTAACTTGTTCGAGAGAAAAGTTATTTGTCTGGAAAAGAGATAATGTCAAGGTAGTAGGACACCCTTTCCTATTAAAAAGCTAGTGCCGTAACTGGACTAACCTCTTGGAGAATTCGTACCGTTAGACACGCTTTAAGCTCGAGAGAGTTAAAGTGAAATAGTCCTTGTTTAGGTCGAGAGACGCTTGGATTTACCATCGACTACAATCCTCTATAAGCAATTGCATGTCAGAATTCTGCACACTCATAGCCAATAGAGACGTATACCTCAGAAAGTTGACATAACCCCAACGCTTCAATTCTCATTATTTACAACTAACGTAACAATCTCTCTCTTTTTACTTTATTATTTTCAGCTTTTGTTTACATTACTTGCAAAACAAGAATCCCCCCTTCTTACGAGACTTGCACCAAAAGTTTAGTAATTTTACTTACTTATTGACCAAGCTATTCCCTGTGGGATCGACACCCAACCCAGGTTGGGTTCTATATTTGCTAACGATCGCTTTACACTCAAACGAGATCTGTAGATTGAGCGTTATCAAAAATTAGCGTCGTTGCCGGGGAATACAAGTGTCAATCAAGTTCGTGATAATTACTAGACCCTTTGGTCAAAGATTCTCGTACTTTTACTTTTAGTTTTTGTTTTTGTCTACTGCAGGTTTTTATTTTAGTGCATGCCCCATACTCGAAGTTCTGGTCAACCGTTATTACCAATCAATCCTGAACCACAACGCATTGGTAGAATGGAAGCACAAGCTGAAATCGCAAGGATGGCTGCTCAACAGGAGCAGGCGAGATTAGCTGCTCTTGCCGCCGCCCAAGTACACCAACAAAACATTGATAACCCTGGGCGAGCAACAAACCCTGACGATGAGGATTTAGGTGATGACGAGTTACTAAACCCAAGGCATGATGCGGAAATCACAACACCTGCCAACAGAAGAGGTTGACAAGCTCGGTATAGACATGATCGCCAACCTATGCAGCCAGCTTTCGACGATGATGATGATGATCTTAATGGTGCCGGAGCCACTGGAGCTATAATTCCACCACCATTAGCGCCCGGAGCCAAGTTCAACATCACAAGCACCATGATTCAGTTATTGCAACTCAAGGGATTATTTGGTGGACTAGCAGGCGATGATCCGAATATGCATCTCATCAACTTTATTTCTACATGCAAGTCTTTTGACAATCCTGGTGTTGGTCAGAATGCAATTCGATTACGTCTATTCCCATTGTCTCTGTCTGGGGAGGCAACACTATGGTTGAATGGGTTGACTCCTGATTCAATTACAAATTGGAGGCAATTGAGAGACGCTTTCCTAGAAAGATTCTTTCCTCCTTCCAAAAGGGCACAATTGAGAGATGAAATCAGCAACTTTCGTCAGCTTCCCACTGAAGCTCTTCATAAAACATGGGAGAGGTTCAAGACAAAGCTAGCGAGATGCCCAAACCATCACATGAATAATGTTCACCTCATGGAGATATTGTATAGATCCTTGAATTCAATAACTAAGCCAGTGGTGGATAACGCAGATGGAGGATCTTTTATGGACCTCACCTTTGGTCAAGCAAGCAATATGCTAGATCGTATGACGAAACAAAGTAGAGCTTGGCATACCAGGGATTCCGAGGTAGCAAGCCCCACTTTATCTATAGGCATGACTGCAGACCAAAAAAGAAGACAAGAAGAACGTGATCAAGATTTAGCGCACATGAAAACGCAAGTGGATCTTCTGACAAAGCATTTATTATCAGGGAAGACCGAAAAAGTGAAAGCTGTGGCGCTAAAAGGAAGAGACGAATCTGATTCGGAAGAAGAGGCCAACTACTTGAACAATCAGGGGGGTTTCCGAGGGAACACCCAAGGAAACCAAGGTCGGAACTATTATGGTAAATATGGAAACATGGACCAAGGTAGTTGGAAGAACAAGAATGAAAAGAGTGGTTTGTACGTTCCTCCTGGTAGACATGATACCACCACATCTAATTCTGGAAGTATGGAAGACATGATGGCTAAATTATTGAAAGGAGTGGAAGCAACAAGCGCAGGAGTTACTGAGGTAATTAATGATTTGTCCTCCATGAAACAACTAGTTGATTCTCATTCCACTTCAATCAAGCAAATAGAGCAGCAATTGAGCCAACTTTCAGCAGCACTCAATCAAAGAAAGGCCGGCACTTTACCTAGCGATTCTGTGCAAAACCCAAGGAATGATGGGTCATGCATGGCCATCACTACCAGAAGTGGTAAGGTGCTGGAACCTTCAGAAAAAAGCAAGTAAGTGGTTGACGAAGTTGCGGACATGGATGATAATGCAAAAGGAGAAGATGCCGCAACAACCAGTCCTGACGTCAAGGACGTCACGCCCAGTGACGTGCAGCCTGAAAAATGGAAAAACGGAAGCAAGAGGAGAAGAAAGCCATGGAGAGAACACTTCCATACCCACCACCACCTTTTCCCCAAAGACCGAAGAAGGTGGCGGATGACACTAAGTTCAGCAAATTCATGACTATGTTAAAGCAGCTGACCATTAATGTTCCATTGGTGGAGGCACTTGAACAAATGCCTGGGTATGCGAAGTTTATGAAGGATCTTTTGACAAAGAAGAGGGCAGCAAGTTATGAGCTGAAGGATGATGTGCATCATTGTAGTGCAATTGCTACCCGATCGATAGTTCAGAAGAAGGCCGACCCCGGAGCTTTCACAATTCCTTGCACCGTCGGATCTTTGAACTTTGCCAAAGCATTATGTGACCTAGGAGCCAGCATCAACTTGATGCCATTATCGATCTACAAGAAGTTGGGGTTAGGAGATCCTACACCAACTAATATAAGGCTTGTTATGGCGGATAGGTCGGTAAAACGACCGGTTGGTATTCTATGCGATGTCTTGGTAAAGGTTTCTTCATTTATCTTTCTATCAGACTTTGTCATTTTGGATTGTGAAGCAGATTCAGAGGTTCCCATAATCTTGGGGCGCCCTTTCCTTGCTACAGGAAGTGTGCTCATTGATTTGAGAGCTAATGAACTTTCATTCCGAATAAATGACGAAGTGGTTCGATTTGATGTTTGCAAATCAATGAAGCAACCCAAAGATCTGAGTGTATTTTCTGTGGTTGATGTTGTCTTTGATGATGAGAAAGAACGACTTGAAGAAGAGCAAATTCTTGATGATCCTTTGGAGGTTTTGCTCATGAAAGGAGAGAATGAGGATGCTGAAATTTCTGAAGAAGCTATTTGTGCTCTATCGGGATTAGGGACATATCGTTATACTCCCAAGAAGATGGATCTTGATCTCAAGAATCGAACCACACCACCAGCCAAGCCATCTTTTGAAGAACCACCTACACTAGAATTGAAGGAGCTGCCAAGTCATTTGAAGTACACATTCTTAGGAAGCGGAAATACACTTCCAGTCATAGTGGCAGCCGATTTGGGTGAGCAACAAGTTGCAGATCTTATTGCGATCTTACGCAAGTATATTAGAGCCATTGGATGGACCATTGCGGATATTATTGGTATTCCACCTGGGATTTGCACACATAAAATTCAGCTTCAAGAAAAGTGCACACCCACCATTGAACATCAAAGGCGTTTAAACCCACCTATGCAAGAAGTGGTGAAGAAGGAGATTATCAAGTGGTTAGATGCAGGAGTTGTATATCCTATCTCTGATAGTACATGGGTAAGTCCTGTACAATGTGTTCCTAAGAAAGGAGGTATGACGGTGGTCGCGAATGCAAAGAATGAGCTTATTCCACTCAGGCCCGTTACTGGATGGAGAGTATGCATGGACTACCGCAAGCTTAATTCTTGGACACTCAAGGATCACTTCCCCATGCCATTTATGGACAAAATGCTAGATCGATTAGCAGGGAAAGGATGGTTTTGCTTCTTGGATGGTTATTCAGGTTATAATCAGATTTGTATTGCTCCCGAAGACCAAGAGAAGACAACGTTTACATGCCCATATGGTACGTTTGCCTTCAAACGCATGCCATTCGGGTTGTGTAATGCACCAGCCACCTTTCAACGTTGTATGATGTCTATTTTCTCTGATATGGTCGAAGACACTTTGGAGGTATTTATGGACGACTTTTCAGTTGTCGGTGAGTCTTTTGAAGAATGTTTGGCAAACTTGAGCATGGCATTGCAAAGATGTGTAGAGTTCAACCTTGTGCTGAATTGGGAGAAGTGCCACTTCATGGTAAAAGAAGGAATCGTTCTTGGGCACAAAATCTCTGAAAGAGGAATAGAGGTTGATCGAGCAAAAATAGAGGTAATTGAGAAGCTACCGCCTCCAATTTTGGTGAAGGGAGTTCGTAGTTTTCTTGGCCATGCTGGTTTCTATCGTAGATTCATCAAAGACTTTTCCAAAATTTCTAGTCCATTGTGCAAACTATTGGAGAAAGATGCAAAGTTTGACTTTAATGACGATTGCTTAAAGGCATTCGAATGCCTTAAATAAAAACTCATTGAAGCCCCTATCATGGTAGCACCAGATTGGATGCTCCCGTTTGAGGTCATGTGCGATGCTAGTGGTGTAGCCGTTGGTGCTGTTCTTGGACAAAGAAAGGAGAAATTATTTCATCCTATCTACTATGTGAGTAAAGTCCTAAATGAGGCCCAAAGGAACTACACTGTTACTGAACAAGAGCTCCTAGCGGTTGTGTATGCGTTTGAGAAGTTTCGTGCCTATCTATTGGGTACTAAGGTGATCGTCCATACAGACCATGCAGCTCTTAGGTATCTAATGACGAAGAAGGATGCAAAACCAAGGTTGATTCGATGGGTATTGCTGCTGCAAAAGTTTGATTTCGAAGTCAAAGATAGAAGAGGTTGCGAGAACCAAGTGGTTGATCACCTATCTAGACTTGAGAATGAACATGTGGCGCAACCTGAAATTCAGATTGATGATGCATTCCCTGACGAGGAGATATTAGCGACAAAAATGGAGAAATTACCATGGTATGCCGACTTTGCAAATTTCATGGTGAGTAATGTGCTACCTGCCAATTTATCTTACCACAAAAGAAGGAAGTTTATGCATGACGTTCAGCACTACTATTGGGATGAACCTTATTTGTTTCGAAGATGCGCGGATGGGATCATTCGACGATGTATATCCCATGAAGAAGTGCCTACTATATTGGAAGCATGCCACACTTCGCAAGTTGGAGGACATCATGCAGGCAATCGAACGGCAAGAAAAGTATTGCAAAGTGGTTATTATTGGCCTTTGATATTCAGAGATGCATATGACTATGTGAGAAGGTGTGACCAATGACAACGTCAAGGTGCTATTTCAAAACACCATGAAATGCCCATGTCCAAAATTTTGGAGGTAGAACTCTTTGATGTGTGGGGTATTGATTTCATGGGTCCATTCGTGAATTCGTTTGGAATGAAGTACATCTTGGTTGTTGTGGATTATGTTTTGAAATGGGTTGAAGCTGTAGCATTGGACGACAACGAAGGGAAGCGTGTTGTAGCGTTCTTAAAGAAGAATATCTTCTCTCGCTTTGGAGTACCTCGTACTATCAGAAGTGATAGAGGATCTCACTTTTGCAACAAGCTATTCAAATCTGTATTAGCCAAGTATGGTGTCAAGCAACACAAGGTAGCTACGCCTTATCATCCCCAAACTAGTGGACAAGTAGAGGTTTCCAATAGCGAGATTAAGCAAATCCTTGCAAAGACGGTTAATGCAAATAGGAAGGATTGGTCTCGAAAGCTAGATGATGCACTATGGGCATATAGGACTGCATTCAAGACACCCATTGGCATGTCTCCTTATCAACTAGTTTATGGGAAGGCTTGTCATCTACCCATCGAGCTTGAATACAAGGCATTGTGGGAATTGAAGCACTTGAATCTGAATTGGGATGATGTGAAGAATCTGAGGTTGGAGCAGCTGAACGAATTAGATGAGTTCCGTCTCCATGCATATGAAAGATCGGATTTATACAAGGAGCGGATGAAGAAGTATCATGATCAACGGATTGTTCGACGAAACTTCCAAAAGGGTGATATGGTACTACTCTTCAACTCCAGATTTAAGCTCTTCCCAGGTAAGTTAAAATCTAAGTGGTCTGGTCCATTTAAAGTTATCCAAGTCTACTCGTCTGGAGTAGTCGAATTGGAAGGCAATAAGGGTGTTGTCTTCAAAGTGAATGGCCAACGTGTTAAGCCTTATATCGGTCCTCTTGACTCGATGAATGACATGGCCATCACTTATCTCGACGAAGTCTAAGTACTCGAGATTACTACGTCGAGCCACGACAATAAATAAGGCGCTTGGTGGGAGGCAACCCATCGTACTAATCGTTTTCATTTGTTTGAGCGAATATAGGTGCAAGAAGTAGTCAATGAGGAGATTAATTTCAATTGACGATTTGGACGCATTGTATGGTAAAGTTGGTAAGTTAGGAAGGGTGATGCATAAGGCTATGGATTGAGCCTTTCTTACGCCAAAATAGGCTTCAAAGAAGGCTAGGCCTTGGTAAAACTAGGCCACAAACGATGCACAACCTATCCTATAGCCTAAGGTCTCGGAATCTAGTGTGCTATACACTATGCGCCGCCTATTCCTAGGTATGCTTTTGACTATGCGTCGCCTATGTTATGGCATTTGGTCTCAGCATCTCATATGCCATAGACTATGCGGCGCATATGTCTACAAATGCCATATACTATGCGGCGCATATGTTCCATTATGCCATAGACAATGCGCCGCATATGTCATTGATATGCCGAGTATTATGCGCCACATATGTAGGATTTTTGTCTCCAAAACCGATTGTAAATGGGTCATAACCCGACCCATACTCTTCCTATATAAAGGGGACTTAGTTTTATAACACAACCACAATAGAAAATACCCTAAAGGCGCCGCATACTCTTCCAAATCTTCTCAAAATTTTCTTCTTTTGCTCTTCCAATTCACAAAACCATCTCCACAAGTTTCAAGCAAGTAAGTACTCTCTTATTCTTCATTTATTTCTCGTAAGTACTACCTTGCTATGGCTATTATTAATTGCTAAATTATATAAGATTGTTGGTGATGTTCATGTGTTTGGATTGTTGTTGCAAAATCATGTGAGTGAACATATACGTAGGAAAATCTTGACTTGTTTCCGACTTGAATTTGGTTTCAATAGCATTGTTATGATATTTGCGGAATTGCTATGGCTATGAATATATCTTAAGATTGTTGTTTGGATACTTACATGTTAGACTATCCCGGCCATCGGGATAAGACTTATAGTGCCTACCGACTTAGGAGGTTGTGATTGTTGTAAGAATAACGATTCCATGTGGTAAACCCTATGTAGTAGTGTTGCTATATCTACCATGAAAGTAGTCCAATGGCTGCAAGTAAGTGATGCATTGCTGATTTTCTTGTCGGAATACAATCCTAAAACGTATCTCGACGAAATCTGAGTAAATCGACTACTTTCACCTCACTGATTTGTGTTAACAAAACTAAGTGTGGGGTGGTACCCCTAATGCTTGCTTATAGATTGTATCAAGTGAGACTGTGCTGCAACTAACACTATTTCTAGTCTCAGGTACAATGGCACCTAAAGCGAGGCAAGGCAAGGAGAAGGCGACCACTTCCCAAAAGGGCAAGAAGAGAAGTCGAAAAGACCAAGGAGAATCATCCTCAGCACAACTACCACGCAGAATGTTTGGAATAAAATGGGTTCTTGAGGAGGAAGCCAAAGAATGGTACAGGAACAACAAAGAAAGAAGATATGCTCACGGCGACCTGGTCAACAAGGACACCTTAGCAAAGAAGGAGCCGCGTATGTTGGCGAAAATCATGGCATTGAAGCAGGATTTCATCTTCCGCGATATGGGAGAATATAATCTTGATTTGACAAGAGAGTTTTATGCCAACTGGTCGCCGAAAACAACAGGCAACGAAGTCAAAATTCGGGGCCAAGTGTTACAGCTCAACGCGGACTGGATCAACTCTTTTCTTGGCTTACCTTCGGTCGACCCAGCACCATTCAAAGAGTTGTACAGCAGGCCTCCTTATAGAGAAATTAGACACACACTTTGTGGAAGTAGATCGATGGCAAGGTGGGGCAGACATAAAGACACAGGACGACACAACACCTTCCCCTATGCTTCACTGAATAGGGAAGCAAGAATCTGGATGCGTATTGTCAACTCATGCCTTATTCCTGGGACTCAATACACCAAGATATCAAGAGATCAAGTGTGTTTGGTCTATGCTATGATGACAAATGTCCCTATCAACTTTGGGGCAATCATTCGCTCTACCATGAGGAAGGCCAGACTCCACAAAAGGTCCCACTTCACGTTTGGAAATCTGTTGACAACAATCTTGCGGAAGGAGGATATCGAAGAGGAACCAGCTGACCACAAACTCCCACATAACCCAAAGAAGGTTGACCTTACGAAAGTCAAAGATGCTGAAACAACTCATGGTGTCAACCTTACTACTGCGGAAAGACATGCTCGTGATGAGAGTTTCTTCCGTCATCTTTATGGCATGACACGATTTACTATGATGAGTGGTGGACGTGTTCCAACTGCTGCAGAGCTCCAACAGCTGGACCACGACTATCCCATGAACATGCATGCACGGGAGATATGTGGAGTGGGCGTATACTTTGAGGAACCTCTAGATGATGATGTGCTGACTGATGACGATCGACGCTTGCCAGACTCTGACGAGGAGGAGAACTCTGACGACGACTCTTATGATGATTCCGACGAAGGGGGTATGACCCCCGACAATGAGGAAGAGTCTCCTCGTATTTATTTTCCACTGAGGGCAGTGTCCTGTTTAAGTGTGGGGTGGCGGTATCGTATGCTATACTTCTCTATCGCATCTATGTTTGTTTATTTTGTTGTTTTTTTGTTGATTTTTTTCCGTATTTTAGTTTTTTTTGTTTTTGTTGTTTTTTTCTAGCTTCGCATGAAATTATTTTGATAGGCAGCATGAGATTATAACAAGAGTATGTGCTACAATTGTGACTATCGAGACATTTAGGCTCTAGTTGTGACTCATTATGTGATATTGTGTGGTTTAATTCCTTCACTTGTTGGGTCGAGAGTCTATATTACTTCCAAGCAAGTCGACCATGTGCCTTGTGTGTGTGAGATAATCGTATATTCTATGTGTAGCTGATGCTAGAACTTGCCTGGTATGTATGCAAAGCGAAAATAAGGAGTGTAAGTTTAGGATATGATTTAGGCATTTCTTTGGCAACCTATATTTGTTTACCTTCAGTTTTACCTACCCATGGACATCATCCTAGTTAAACCCTTTTGAGCCTTTAGCCTATTTTCTTTGACAACCTTGTATGTAAGCCTAATCCATTTTTTTCAAGACCGTAATTTGATCCAAACTCCTAAGTGCTTTAAAGTGAAAAAGTCATGTGACAACATAAGAGGAAATTAGGTGAGTATGATGCTATAAATTGTAATGGTGCTTGAATGTGTTATGAAAAAGAAAGTGCTATCATAAGAGGTATGTTGTGAAAAGAAAAAGGAAAAGAAAGCTGAAAAGCGAGTTGTGCTTAAAATTGAAAAACAAAAGAGGAGAACAAGGGTGGTAGAATAAAAGAAAGAAAGGTTGAAAGAAAAAAAAAAGTGTCAATGATACAAAGTGATGTATTAAAGCGCTTAGGAACTTAGTCACTATTCCTGACCAAAATAGTCCTACCCGTCCCTTAGCCTACATTACAACCATCAAAAGACCTACTTGATCCTAAGCTTAGCATTCTGACATTTAGTAGAGTATTACATTAAGGGGAAGCCTATGGTCATCAGTTTCTACATATGAATTCTTTGTGAGAGTGAGAGCAAGGACATTTTGATACCCATGTTTGAAAAATATGCTATATTTATGAGTGATTATGGGTACTATATGGTGAGACACACATGGTTGATGAGTTTTGGATAGTTGTATATGATTCTATGCACTTTAACGTTTGCATGCGAGTTGATCACCATCACGAGTCTATACTTGAGGTTAAATTGTTTCTACTTATAATCGGAAAGCTACTCTTGGTTGATAATCGTTGTGCTTGTCTTAATAAATGTTTTGTGTTGTTACTGTAAAAACCTTAAGTTGATGCTTAGAAGGACATGATATGTTGTTCGAGGACGAACAAAGCTCTAAGTGTGGGGTGTTGATGATAGGCGGATTTAAACGCCTATATCAATATATTTTGCCCATATTTTAGCCTAGTTTTGAGAACAAATTATATATTTCATGCACTTTTAGTCCTTTTTCCCGTAAATGAGCTAACGAACATGACTAGGAAAGTTTCAGGTATAAATGATGCAAAATACAGCATTTTATGGCTAACTTGACGCAAAAGAAAGCTCATGAACGAAGGAGAAGGAAGTGGGACGCCTAAAGGACCAAAACTGCTGCATGGAAAATCTGTCCAAGGCTAAAACAGCAATTCTGAAGACTTTGGGGACTTACAGACACAAAGCTGGATATTGACAATGATACATTAACCTAGTACAATTAGGTTATGTATTTCATTATTTTATGTGGATTATGATAATGTTACCTTAACCTAGTACATTTGGGTTAAGGATTTCATTAGTCTAGTAGGATTTGGTTATTTATTTCATTAGCTTAGTAGGAGTAGGATATGGGTATTATAAATACCCTATCATGCTAGAGATTTTTATCAATCTAACATTCATCATTCAACAATTAATTTTCTTCCATCCCTCTCATCTTCCACTACAAACACTTCTAATCTACTCTTCTATTCTTAAACTCCACAACAAGAGAATCGTTACTTGCTAAGGAATCACGCCTCACGCCTATCACTTGATCTACACGCCATTACTCAATATCGTGATATAATAACAATGTCAATCGTGATTTTCTTCGCATTCATGGGTAACTAAACTTCTCTGTTGGGGTTATGGAAGCCGAATGAGTTACTATCTATTGTTGTGAGTTTGTGAGTTCGAGGCACGTATATTGCTTATATCATTATTCTCTTCATCTTAATCTAAATTCTTTGCGGTTGCAAACGCAAGAATACGCCAGTCTAACATTTAACTTGTTCGAGAGAAAAGTTATTTGTCTGGAAAAGAGATAATGTCAAGGTAGTAGGACACCCTTTCCTATTAAAAAGCTAGTGCCGTAACTGGACTAACCTCTTGGAGAATTCGGACCGTTAGACACGCTTTAAGCTCGAGAGAGTTAAAGTGAAATAGTCCTTGTTTAGGTCGAGAGACGCTTGGATTTACCATCGACTACAATCCTCTATAAGCAATTGCATGTCAGAATTCTACACACTCATAGCCAATAGAGACGTATACCTCAGAAGGTGGACATAACCCCAACGCTTCAATTCTCATTGTTTACAACCAACGTAACAATCTCTCTCTTTTTACTTTATTATTTTCAGCTTTTGTTTACATTAATTGCAAAACAAGAATCCCCCCTTCTTACGAGACTTGCACCAAAAGTTTAGTAATTTTACTTACTTGTTGGCCAAGCTATTCCTTGTGGGATCGACACCCAACCCAGGTTGGGTTCTATATTTGCTAACGACCGCTTTACACTCAAACGAGAGCTGTAGATTGAGCGTTATCACTAGTCACTATGCAGAATGAGAAGAAAAAGCTTTGGCCTCTGTGTCGTATGGAGACACAGCGTCCGGAGACTGTTCGCAGTTGGAGAGCTAGCATGTAACTCAAGGATAAGGATAAAGTAGTGCCATTATTTAAAACTAAGTCAAACCATCATAAGCAACCACTTTTATATACATAGGAATATATGTAGATATATAGGTATATCAAGTTTCCGAAAAGGGAACAAGGCCTTAGCATGCATTTCGAAGCACCCAATCATGATACATGAAGTGGAGGACCCTAACCTTTCCCTTGCGTGGGTTAGGGAGTTTGAACTACCTAATTATATTGAGAAAGAGGACTCTAACCCCAAGAAATCTTATTAAGCAAGTGAACTCCAACCATAAGCCATTTTATTTGACAAGTCTACTCTAACCACAAGCCATTGTATTAAGAAAGTGGACTCTAACCACAAGCCACCGTGTACATTACTAGTCGACATTGGGACTCTAACCCTTGGTCCATGCATTTATATCCACTCAATTCAACATTTAAGGACTCTAGCTGATGTGACCCGACCAGGGGCCTTGTTGTAATGGGCATCCTAAGTCTAACCTATACCGGAGACCACCTTATTACCTAACCCAACCTCCTACCACCTGCCCTGAGTTGGCTAAATTTCGAGCATGTAATAAGATAATGTAACAGCTCATATGAAGACTCTGGATAGGATTACAACCATGATTGACCCAATTGAGTTCCACCATCCCATACCAAACCATACCAAAATAATACCAAAACAAGGGCTATAAACCAGGAAATAACTAAAGATGTTTCCAAAATATAGTATAATTAATCCCAAAATAAAATATGATGGAACAACTAACAATATCATCCAATTATGTCAACCCTTCAACTTATTCCAATGCCAAGGATAAAACCAACACCGATCCCATCCATTGCAACACATAGTAGTATCACAAAGACTCTAACCAAAAGAGTAATAAAATTCGGTTGGGACATGCCCCCAACCATGCCCAAAACCAATATCCAAAATAAAATTAAGTGTCTAGAAATATCCATAACATGAAATTGAGCCTTCCAAAAGGATGAAAGCTCACCACTTCAATCCAAACATTGATCCCTAAGCCAATCTCTATATAGGAGAAGTAGAATGATCTCTTCCTACATAGAGTGGGTATACAGCTGCCAGTAAATGGGTTAGCGGGTGAATGCTAGCATGATCTTAGGATAAGGATAAAATAATTAAATTTATAAAACCAAGTAAAACCATCCATATCAACACAACCATACATACATATATATAACTATTCTGAGAAAGTGGATCGGGTTTAGTATGCTTTAAGACCTTTACCTGGGTTGTGTAGCTTTGCCGTCCTAAACCACCCACGGGCTATATGGGTTCAGCTCCCCCTACTGAAAGGGCCCCAGTGCATATAGATGCACGACCAGGGAAGAAAACTAGGATGACTAGTACATCCCCCAAAATATAGTGTGACATCATGCACATGGTCACCAAGACCAGCCTCACATCGGCAAATATGAGTTTCTAGTTTTGGTCCCTATGGGACCTCTACCTTCCATGACTTTCCTACATATCCTTCCATTATTGCCCAATTAAAACCATTACCAAACAACCAATCAATACATTTACCATTTCTTAACCAAGGCCATTTAGTGGTGGTATCGTCATACTGACCATACTTGCAAGTACTATCCATAGAAAACTATATATAGGTTTAAGGCAACTTTCAAGTGCCCTTTCATTTACTATATCAAACCACTTGGGGGATTCCATGTACCCTTAAAGCATAACCATTTACCCATTTACCTTTCCAAACTATTTAAACCATGCATAATTCCTTTTACAAAGTTTTAAAACAAGCAAGAGTTCCATTAAAATACTCAATGCAATGAAAATATTATTATATGGATTTTGTCAAACACATTTGGTGCATAATATAACAAAAACCAATTCCAATTACCATTAAACCATTCTCATATAATCCAATTATCCAAAACCACTATTAATGCATGTAAAGCATAATTAAAACCATGGAAAACAATAACTAACCATTTAATATCAAAACCCCCAATTCATATTTGAAAACCAAAATCATACAGTCAATGAAGTCATGAAAACATTCATAAAAACCATGCTTCTAGTTAGAATTAACCATGAGGGAAGAGAACATGCCGTAAACCAAGATAATGATGGAAAGAAATCACCAAGACAAGCCCCAAATCAATACACTAGTTAAAACCCTAGCTTCCCTTGACCAAAAGTTTTTGAGAGAATTATAGAGTGTTTTAGAAGAGTTTTTAAGTGTTCATGAATGGAATAATAGGGTAAATAACATTCCAAGTAGGTTAGAAGTCAAGGGACCTTATTAGGATAAGTGGGGAAATATCCAGTATACCCCAACTTAAGTTGTACAAAATCTTATCCCAGGAGAACGATTGACCCTCACGAGTCGTACCCTCAAATACGAGTGGTACCCTCCACTCGTATCCTAGCCTCAAACTTTGGATCTAATAGTGTCCAGCATGCGACTCATCCAACCAATTTGTATCCAAAGCATACGATTTGTACCCTTCATCCATATCCTTAGCAGATATAAACCAAGGAAGATTCATACACTGTCCACCATACGAGTCCTGGGTACGACTTATACCCTGGATTACATCTCATGGTGAGCCACTCATACTCAGATCCAACCTAAGTAACCAATTCTAATATTAAGTTAAGGAACCAAATAACTCGTACCCACTAATACGACTCGTACCCCTAAGTCGTATCCATTCTAGTAAGAAAAATCACTCCCACCAACCAACACTAGTCAGCATACGACTGGACCATACCATCGTACCCCAACATACGGATTGTACCCAAGGGTCGTATTGGGTTCGGAGACTAGAATTCTAGGAAATTTTCCAAGGTCCAGAAACTAGGGTGTTTCACTAACCCACTTAGCTTAGTCAAGACATCAAGGCTATAATTTAACACCATACATGAGCACAAGGTATTTATGAACCATTTATCAATCAATCACTTTAATAGGTCAATGCCTTAGTTTCAATCTCCATTTAAGTCAAATTATGGTTATCAAGACCTTTACCAAACCATTTATTCTTCTTTAGCATTCTTACACCAAGCTTTAGTTTAAACACAATTCAATTTCATGCTTAAGGAATCAAACCTTTTTTAACCAATCAAAACACCAAGGTTACCAATTAACTCATTACATGGAGAACAAGGTATTTACAAAGTCATTTAAGAATCATTTTTACTTATTAAGCCATTGCCTTTGTTCAAAACACTATTAACATGTAACTAGTTATTTTTCTTAGATATTTTCACAAACACCTTGAGGGTATACCTTTATTATGACCAAAATCAAGGTAAAAATTATCAATCAAAAGGTTAATCATGACCCATTTTTTAAACCACAATCAACAGGCACCCACATGTGCAAGCCATCACCAAAAATATGTATAAACATAAGTCTAAACAAGAGTAAACAATACTCATCATTATGCATCAAAACCCTCAACATTTTGTTTCAAAACCACTATTTACAAATCATAATCAATGTTTAAAATACATAATATTTTGAACTAACAATGAGTGAAAGAGTAACATGCCTTATACAAGGTGATTCACAAAATGAACTTGACCCCTTTAGCGTCTAGATGAAAACCTCTTGAAACCCTAGCCTCCAATCTTATTAAAGAAGTTTAGAGAGGATTTTGGAGTGTTTTTTATTTATTAAGTCAAGAATCGAAAGACCAAATAATGTTATAAGTTATGGGTCTTAAGTGTTTTGGGTTGGGAAATGTCTGGAATGCCCTCAACTTAAATGCTGAAAAACTACTCGCAGGTGGGTATGACTTCCACACCTAAACTATACCCTAGGGTATGAGTCGTAACTTTAACTCATACCCTAGGCCTTACCTAGGACCCTATACTAACCAACATACAGATACAAGAGCCTAGGTCGTATCTTATCATACGAGAAGTACCATGGGAAATGTAACTTGATTAGAATCACTTAGACCAACTTTGGAAATCATATGACTTGGAATCATATACCTCGTATCCTACTATATGACTAGTTGATGCTTAGTAAAATCTTAGATAGAAACCAACCCAAACACACTGACTAACATACAAGAGAGGGGACCTAACCCGTACCCAAACATATGACTAGTTCTTTCTAGTCATATGTTGTCTAGAATCTCCAACATAGGAAATTTTATAAGGGTTCAAAGACAGGGTGATTCAATATTTGTAGGTAAAGTGAGAGAATTTTACTACTTTATAGAATTCTTAGATGATGGTTTAAGTTTGAATGCACATGTGCAGGGAAAACTTCTAAAGTTGGATGAAGAAATACTGTGAAAGATTTTAGATGTGCCTGGTATTGCGGTGAAATGATTGAGAACCAACAACCCTCAATTGAATTCATAGTTAATACTTCCAAGGTAGAAGGGACTTCTATGGCGGGGGTGATAAAGAAGTTTTTCACAAGTGAGTTCTAGTTGGTGTTTGAGTTCATAAACAAGGTCATCTTGTCAATGTCAGATAAAAGAACTATTGCTTCTGTAGTTGATCTTTTTCTTATTAAAGGTTTAAGTAAGTTTGAGCTGATAAACCTGTCTGCTCTAATGTTAGAGCATATGCACAATATGACTTATGAGATGGAAGGAAAACATGGGATGCCCTATGGATATTTCCTGAATAAAGCAATTCAACATTTTTGTGTTCTTGGTACTAAAGGGCCCCAAGGAACTGTAAAACAAAGGTTTAGTTTGACAACATTGGTACAGAATAAATGTGTAACATCCTTCGTTTGTACCCCGGATGCTAAATAATGGTCATAATCTCAAAGGGCGACAAGCTAACCCATAACTGGTACCTGCTGTAATAACTGAATAATAATACTATAGTATGCAGAAATTAGGCAAAAAACATGCCATAAGGTTCAAAAACTGAAAATAAATACTAAATACGGTATAACAAATACCAAATCTGAAACATCTATCTAAAAATACTCTAGTCTGAAAAAGCCTCAAAACTATCTAAAATATGGAGTTGTTGGGATATGTCCCCAACTAACTTCGAACTACTAAAATAAGCTGAACTATAGAAATAATCATCATTTCCTCAAACTAAGAGGACTCACCACTAACTCTGACTGCTGAAAATCTGAGATTGCTAAGTATGATCGGGGGCCCGTGTGTTTGAATCTATGATATAAAACATCATAGCGCAAAGAAAAGTATTCGTCAGTACTTTGAATGTATTGGTATGCTAAGTGAGGTAGGATGAAATGCATGGGTTCATATGAATGAATAATGCTGACTAAATGACATGAATATAATTGAATGTTTGTACATGCATGAGTACATAAACTATAAATGAGGTCGTGATAACACTGGATACTGAGTTCTGAATACTGATTAACTAATATCTGGGTTTACTAAAATTATATTACTGATAAATGAACGACTGTATGGGACTATCTTGATTCTGTAAAACTATGCTAAGTTCCGTACTTAGATGAGCGACTGTGTCTGACAGTTTTGAATCTATAGAGATGAACTGAGTTCTATACTGAGACTGAATCTAAAACTGAGACTATAGGAGGTAATCATATAACCAATATACCCCAAATAAGATAACTGAGTTGGGGTCCAATTTGTAACCCTAATTGGAAAGGTGTTAGTACTATGCCACTGGTAAACATAATTGGTTGTGGTGACAGTCCTAGTCTAGCGGGTGACCCTTCGGATTATTCCTAAACTAGCAGGTGGTCCCTGAGTATGTTATTTCTATCTAACAGGTGACATCTTATAACCTGCGCTGGCTACATAGTTCTGGAACTTAGGAATTGCTTCTAGAGACCCAGTCCTAGTTGACGGGTGAGCACCTATCCCTAGGCTCACTCGGTACTAAATCCTACTCCCAACTGAAAGACACTGAACTGATTCCTAGACTGTACTAGGCTTGATTGAATTATTACTGATCGTACTATTTAACTAAACTGAACTGAGTTCACTGAGTTTCGTTGACTGACGGAATACTACTAGATTCTATTAACTGACTGAGTACTACTGAGTTCTATTAGCTAACCAAGTTCACTGAGGTTGGAACTGAATACTGAACCAGATAGGACTGATTTTGAGTTCTCTGAGTACTAAACTAATTACTGACTAAATTCTGTGAACTGACTGAGTTTACTGTATTCTGAACTGAATACTACTATGTTCTGAACTGAATAATGAACTGAGACTGATTACTGAGTACTACTGAATTTTCTTGAGTCCTGTAACTGACTGAGAGTACTACTGATTGTGACATGACTGAGATTTTTCTATAACCGACATTGGCTTTAGGTAAACAACTAAATTATCGGGTATAAATACTCATTGGACTGGATAACATGAAAAGTAAAGCTTCACATGATCTTGCACAGCATAGCATAAAAATGTACACTTGTTCATAATGCATCTGTAGAGGCATTTTATCAAACACTTGCATGGCATGAAACAGTATACATACTAGCATGATATAATCTTATCATTACATTCACATGAGCAATTCATCAAACACTTGGATAGCATAATAAGTGCACATGACACTAAAACAACATGTGAGCATCATGATTCAATTCTAAAATTCACAATTCCATGGGTTTCAACATGAATTCACATGATAAATCACACATGTCAATTAATTCTACATCAATCTTGTAATAAATCATGAAATAAAAACCCAATTATAGCAATAATCATGAATACACTTTGATTTCAAATTATGGAAAGCATGAAATCAAGATACTTGATGTTTTAAAGAGTTTCTTGGACTCTAAGGGTGGAAGGAAGCCTTGTATGAACTCTTCACATACCTTGGCTTTTTAATTCTTGAAGAACAAGCGGAAAATCTTGAGCCTTGGCTTTGAAATTAAATCACCTAGGGTTCTTGTTCTTGAGAAATTTGAGAGAAAGTAAGTGTATGTTGCTTAATGAGGGATGAATCTCGTGTTTAGGGCTGAATAGGGGTGGGGGGAAATACCAAAATACCCTTATGTACGTGGTTTTTTAACGACTAAAAACCAAACTGTCGACACATAGGCTGACGTGCCGCGTATTTGGCATCAACACGATGGACAATACACCGCATCGAGGACTCTTTGATTCACTAGAATTCTCCACTCAGAGGCAACAAAATATTAATCAATACGATGGACGACGGCCACATCGAGATCGCATTGATACACTATTTTGGGTTCCCATACATGTGTCAAACAAGGTTTAAAAAATTCAAAACTCATCCAGGAAAACCTACTTATATTCCTGATCATGATTCAACCAAAATATTGATACTTTAAGGTCATAAGAGTCATGAAATAGAGTTGCCAACTTACGAAGGACAAAATAATACTAAGTCTAAATACTTAGCTAGAATTTTCTAAGTCTGGGACCCTTTAGCAAGCTTAAAAGACTAAGTTGAGCTTAGGATTTTTTTGTGGGGTCTCACAATATCTCCCCCTTAGAAACATTCATCCTTGAATAAAACTGACTAAGCTAAGAAACATTGATAGACTGAGCTTACACACTGAACATGCATATCTGATGCATGAGTACAAGGCTAAACATGATTCATGAATGCATGACTGAATATGCAACGGTAATGGATACCACGTTTATAACTGTAATTGAATATGGAACTAAGCCAATCTAAGAAAGACTGTTACCTTAAGCTGAGAATACTAATGAAACTGAGATCATTTACTAAACATGTATGAACGGGAGCACGAGGACATAACTGATACTAAAATATGATACATAAACTGAACTGAGACCCTGAATACATGTCTTATGGCTGAGATTGGAACTTGAGGGTCCGCTTATGAGTACCCACTACTCTAAACTACATTTGTTACATAAAGGAAAGATGGAAGGTTTAGGTCATGAAAACTCGGGGGATTATAGTGCATCTCACCCTTGGGACATTATGTCCCCTGAAGAATGCTGACATGGTTGAGATACTGAGGAAAAACTGAGACAATGCATAGGGCACCTACAAACTGAACCGTGACTGCATATCGGGGATCTGAAACTGAGGCATGACACCTAAAATGAGCTGTACTTTGAACCACATGGTTTCTTCAGCTTGGAATAGTTACATTCATGAGACTTTGGATAACACTAAATGGAAAGATGGAAAACTAAACCACACAAACATTGTCCGCCTAACTGCTAAACTGAATTGCCTAATTTACGGACTAACTTCTGCTGAAAACTTATATTTGACTGGAGCCTTTCTTTGACACTCTTTTTATAGAGTTCTAGTGGCTTTAGGGAGCAAGGAATCTTGACATGGGATGAATAAAATAGCTAAATAAGAAAATCACATCCTGGCTAAAATTCTATAATATGAGTCGAGGCCTACAAAACATCATCTAAGATGGAGTGACTAAGCCTTATGCACTGCAACTACAATTTTCAAGCTTAGACATATCCTTTGAATACTCTCTCAACTATACTCTTCACCTTAGTACAACACATCACCTGAGACTATTAAAAATATTCACATGGTCATTGAGCACGACTGCACAAATATACTAACTTATCTGATTAACTGAATGACTGATAACTGAATACTGGGCATGTAAGACTGAACTATACTTAGTCTGAATAACAGGACTGAAACTATAGAGTATTATGCATATGAGGAAGGGACTGACTGAGTAATATGAGATAACTGAGCATGAATTCATGAAAAGTGTATTATTTGAGAATGCAAGACTAAGTGTATATCATAATTGTGAACTATTCTGTAAACTAAGGTACTAAAATACTGATAACTGAATAACTAATAACTATTCTCTATGGTCAAGAAAACCTGAACTGGGTTTTTTTTCATTTGATTACTGGACTGAGACTGAGACTGACACTATAACTAAGATTGTAACGGAGACTGTAACTAAGACTGAGCACACTGTAAGGCATGAGTGCAGAAGTCATGAGCTGTATGACCTGAGTTTGGAGTTTCTTTATTCATGGAACCTAATTCGTAACAATGAGTGAACTAAAACTCTTTATACTAGGAACTGTAAACGTACATGATTTTTGTTAATGTGCACGAATATGGGCTATGATCATAGAGCTGATATGTAAGTCATAAGTAGACATTATGACAATAGGAGTACAAAACTCTGCACCGAGGCACCAATGGGTTGGGCATCATCCTCTCCCACTGCTTGTCTGCACAAACTAACATTACTACTAGACTCTGAAGGCCTGACTTTCTAAGATGTCATAATCATACAGTTACTGTATACCCACCGGCTATGATAGACTGACCCACTGGGGTAGAGATTTGGAAAGGTCCTGTTAATATTTTATCTAACCTTAAAATTGACTGTTATGTAAAGAGTTGCAAAAAAAAATAAAGCTCCTGGATCTGAAGAGACATAAACATGTAAATGGGAGATCTGTAATATACCAGTAACCGCATCAAGAGAACTTTCCTGATCCTGTTGATACACCCAAATTACAACTCTCGTTAGAAAGTGTAAGCAGTCACTGTCAAATATAGAACCCAACTGGGTTGGGTGTCGAATCCCATAGGCAATACTATGTTCACTAAGTATTGTGGTTGTTATTATACTGTTGATCAATGGTTCCAGAATAAAATGGGGTTTTGATTTATCAATTGTATTCAAATGCTTGTCACAAAAAGTAATCCAACTGTAGATTGTATTGCAAATAGTAATTCAGTAAGAGTAGTCAAACTAGAGTTATGGTTATCAAGATGCTTAAGCAGCTAGGGTTGTGAACTATTTTGAATTCCCAATGAACAATTCTAATCGCAAGAGTAATTGAATTATATGGTTTACCCATTAGTTTCTTAACCTAAATGAGTAGCTTATCCCTTAATTCTTTCAAACTTAAAGAACATATTATTTATTCAACTATATTCTCACATGGATTAATCCGGTTAAGGCATCTACCTTCTATCCAAAGGTTAAAACCTTTAGATTTATGTAAACCCTTTCTTTTCCCAGCAAATACTTTTCTATTCGAACAAGTGATGTTCTTGGGCTCACTTTTCAAGTTTGCAAACAAGAAAAGTCATTAAAGTGAAGAAGGGTTTATGCAATTTCAATTAATCATGGGAATCTCTTAGATTAACAACCCCCAATCAGCTATTCACATCAAGGCTTCTAGAACCCTAGTTATGGGAGCTTAGACACACATCTCCATCACAGAAAGAGAAGAAATCATTGTGTTATTCATAAATTAATTCAGAATTTACTTACAAAAGTCACAATTATTGTTCTTCAATCTTCAATAGAGAAAATAATAATGGAATCTAGATCTACTATTCTAGAATGAACCTCAAAGTAAAACTACATACAATATGTTTCAAGTATGGGAACTCTCCAAAAAAGGTCAAAATATCCCTAATAAAACCTAAAACTGGGTATTTATATGTTCTCAGGTAAAAAGGATTTAAAATTTGAATTCAGAAAAACCTCATCCAAATTAACGGCCAAACTGGTAGTCCATTGCAAGACTAGTGGTCCGCCATATGGGACATCACAGAGTGTTTCAGGATACTAGATTCTATTTGGGACTATTGGTCAGGTTGGTGGTCCATACAAGACTGGTGGTCCACCATTTTGACCGTCACTGGGTCTTCTGAAATCCTGGATTTTATTTTGGGCCTGGTGGTCAAGTTGGTGGTGCGTCGCAAAATTGATGGTCCACCATTTTGACCGTCACTGGATCTTTTGAAATCCTAGATTTTGTTTGGGACTGGTGTTCAGGTTGGTGGTCCATCGTAAGACTGGTTGTCCACCATTTTGACCATCACTAGGTCTTCTAAAATCCTAGATTCTGTTTTGGGCCTGGTGGTCAAGTTGGTGGTCCGTCACAAGACTGGTGGTCCACCATTTTGATCATTAGTGGTGTTTTTCTACTAATTTCCTAAGTCTTCTCCTTCATCTATCTCCTTACCCCGAAACACTAAAATCCAGCATTAAATGCAACCTTGGTTGCTTAAAAACATACAATTTTCACAAGAAAAAGATGCACAATGTTTCGTCAAAAGCCAGAACATCAACACCCTCAACTTAAAATAATTTTTTCTCCTTAAGAAACTGCATAATACCATTCTACGATGCTTAACCAAGAAAAACATAAGATACCTATGAAATCCAATCATCAATTTTATTTCAAAAGACATTACCTTCTCCAAGTTCAATCACTTTAAACCCAGCTGTGTATATTAATGAAAGTCAACAGTGTGACACAAAGAAATCAAGCTATGGCATCACATTAGCAACAAACAACCATGCATATCTACAAGTTACACTACCTAAAAAAATATATAACCAGCAATACAACCCTTGTTCCCTGACAACGAAGAAGTCCCTTCTCACTTATATGTGAAATCAAGAATGTCAATACGAGAATGGTTAAGAGACACTCACTCTCAGAAAGAAGTTCCAATAAATGTATGTCAAATACCATAAGCTTGACCTTATTTTCATCCCCTAAGCTTTCAGATAGTTAAGTTAGGATCACTATAGGACTTTTCTTTAGATTGTAACGCAAGATCATGGCTGTTATGATACGTAAAGATATTTAAAATGATTAGGCCTCCTTGGAACTACACTAACTTTTGGAGTTTCACTTATTAACCTTTAATTTATTTCTCCCTTTCTTTATAAAGCAACTTCAGGCTGGGTACGCTCTTTTAGTCTTTCATTTTCTTTTTTTTTTCACAACTTTTCTTTTCTTATTCTTTTTCTACCATACCCAGCCTTGCAATATTTTCTCTCATTTTACCTTTCTTCATACCCACTTTACATTATGCACCCCAATGGTAGCCACCTTCACCTTAGGAGATTTGCCTAAATCAAAGTACACAATGTCCAAGGAGGACCAGGGCCAAAACAGGTTCATTGTAATACAAATAGGAAGGTGATAGGTCTACAAGAAAAACAGGCATACAAGCTCAAAATTGGGATCAAGGGATATCATTCACACATAGAAGGCCATTTAGGATAAAAGTGGACTAATATAAAAAAAAGGACTATGATCCTTTCCTAGCCACTATCCTACAACCTAGGCAAGACTAGCTGGGAAAGTTTTGGTTTTAACACACAAAGAAACTTAGTAATATCTTACACACACTTGGCACAAAGGTATATCACAAGATACTACCTGACTGGGTTATGCAATTGTTAGCAATGATCATTGTGTCCCAAATACTAATGTCATAAAAAGATTCACAATAGTCGCATATAGATGCATATCACACAGTTACCAAATAGACAATTGGAGAGGTATTTATTATTTGTCCCAAAAATCAATAAAAATATGTCAACTATCGTAGATACTTATTTTTCTTCCAGTTAACCACAAAACATCACAAAATAAAACACCATACGCCTAAACATGTCGGCTCTACTAGGAACAAGACTCCTAGGAAAAGAGACACGACAACAAAAACTCCAAGAGGACATCAACACCCACAAGTAGACCCATACACCCTCAACTTAAAATCATGAACTATCCCTAATGCATCAAACTAAAAAAAGAGAGTTAAAAACATAGTTGTGGCACCATAGGTGCGAAGATCTGATGTCAATCACATATGATGAATACAAACAACAAAACACCTTGGGTTGCCTCCTAAGTAGCCTGATTTAGCATCGCGGCACGACTCGGTATTCTTGACTACTCAGAATTCATTAAGATACCTTGTTGATACCTCTTTACTTCACTTGTTGAATCAACAAAATGCTTTATTCCTAGTCCATCCACTTTGGAAACACTGACACCCTTGTTTTCAAGTTCAACCACACCAGCCATAGTCTCTACAACAGACCTATCCTTAACTTATACATCTCGCTCATATTTGTGGAATACATCAAAAAATCATGAATACACCTATCTCTTTTTGTTGTTTCATGGATTTACATACTTTAAAACTAACCTCTTTCCCGTTGAGCCTAAATATCAGCTCATTCAACTCCAGGTCAACTAGCTCATTCAACTCCAGGTCAACTAACACTTTCCCAGTTGCTAAGAATGACCTACCCAAAATTATGGGTACTTCAAAGTCCACTTTGCAATCAAGAATTACAAAATTGGCAGGAAATATAAAATCAACCACCTTTACAAGTAAATCATGTAGAATACCAATCGGCCTTTTCACCATTCTATCCTCCATTAGAAGCCACATATTGGTGTGTGTAGGATCTTCCAAACTCAGTTTATTGAAAATTTCCAACGACATCAGATTTATACTTGCCCCAAGGTCACAAAGGGCCCTTTCAAAATTTAGCGATCCAATCGTACATGGGACAGTAAATGCTCCCGGATCAGCTTTCTTTTGTATAATAGATTTTGTAGCAATAGAACTAAAATAATGAAGATTGTCTACTATTTCATAGCTTACAGTTCTTTTCTTTGTCAATAGGTCTTTCATAAACTTAGCACATCGGGTATCTGTTCCAGTGCTTCAACTAAGGACACATTCACTGTCAACTACTTAAACATAGACATAAATTTGATAAACTTGTCATCATCTTCTTTCTTCTTTAATCATTATATAAATAGAGGTGGTGGCCTTGGGATTTCAACTGGAGCAACTTCTACCTTCTTTCTTATGCCTTGCTTTACATCATTAATATGCTTCGACTTACGTGGTTGTTCTACTTTTGAACTCTTCTTTTCTGAACCTCCCAACTCTACAGGCACCACTAGAGATTCATCAACCATCTCCCCATCCATTTTGACCTTATTAATATCAGAGGATGCTTCCAGACATGGACTAGATAACATCTTTCTACTCCTAGTGGTGATAGCCATGTACGATCCATCATTCCTCGGATTCTAAACTGTATCACTTGGTAAAGTTGCGCTCTTTCTTTGGTTGAATGCTGCTGATAATTGGCTCATCTGCTACTCCAGTTGTTTGATAGAAGTTGAGTGCGAATTTACTAATTGACTCATGGAAGATAAGTCACTCTTCATCGTCGTCACCCTACTATTTTTTGCCACAAATACCTTCAATAGTTTCTCCATCATGTCCTCCATGAACATTTTTCCGTAACTGGTGGCAATATTATCATGGCTTCTAGGAGTTACATACAGTTCACTCCTGTCATTATTATTCTTTTAACTCCCTTAGTCCCTATCTTTATAACTAGCTTTGTCGTAATAGTTCCGACCTTGTTTCCCTAGGCTATTGCCACGAAACCCCCCTGATTATTTAGATAGTTTGCCTTTTCTTCCGAATCAAAGTTAGCTCTGCCTTGGGATTCTACAGCTTTCACTTTCTTAGTCTTTCCAGATAATAAATAATTGGTCAACAAATCCATTTGCATCTTCAAGTGTGCCATGTCCTGGTCATGTTCCTCCTCCTTCTTGCATTGCTCTGTAGTCATACCACCAAACATAGTAGGGCTTTCTACCATAAAATCCCTGGTATTCCATGCTCTACTTTGTTTAGTCATCCAATCAAGCATCTCTAAGGCCTCTAGAAAAGAGAGATCCACAAATTATCCTCCTACAACATTTTCCACAACTGTCTTTGTAATATAGTTTAAAGCCCGATAAGGAGTCTCCATCATATGAATATCTGTCATATTGTGGTTCGGACATTGCATCAGCTTATTTTTAAACCTCTCCCAGATCTCATAAAGAGCTTCAGTGGGGAGCTATCGAAAGTTACTGATTTTATCCCTCAACTGTACCCTTCTTGAAGGTGGAAAGAGCCTTTTTAGGAAAGCCTCTTTCAACTGCCTCCAGTTGGTTATAGTGTCGGGAGTCCCATAGTGTTGCCTCTCCAGATAGAGACAATGGAAACAAGCTTAGTCAAATAGCATTCTTTCCCACTCATGGGTTATCAAAGGACTTGCAAAAAGTGATAAAGTTTACTAAATGCATATTAGGATCATCCCCCAAGAGTCAACCGAACAACTCCTTGAGATGAAGGAGTTGAATCATTGTACTGGTAATATTGAACTTAGCTCCTGGTGCTAGAGGTTAAGGAATAATATCTACAGTAGCAGCTTCTCCATCCATTCAATACTTGTCATCATTAAGTTCAAACTGCACAGGCTGACGGTCCTACCTTGCTCTAAAAGGATAATTATTGAATACGTTCCGGTTCACCGGTGTAGCTGCATTCTCTACATGCCTTGGGTTAGCAGGATCTAATAAGTCCTCATCCCCCAAATCATCATCATCATGATTAGGATGATGTGCAAGTTGACCCTCATTCTGTTGATTAATCTGGGCTCTAGCCATCGCGGATAGTCTTTCAGCTTCCTGATGGTCTGCCATTTTACCAATTAACGGTAATTCTGGATGTACTGGTAATAACGGTGCACTCGATCTTCGTTTACTTGGCATACTGTAATGACCCAAAATCACCTCCCGAGAGTCACACAGTTCTTAGGGCTATAAGTAGCCCCAAGCTAACCCTTTGAGCCTATAACTTCTCATAACAACTCATTCAAAGAGGAATACAAAAACACTAGCACTGTCATATCAAATGAAAGGAAATACGAAGGTAACACTCAGTCCAAACGACCACAAAACTAGAAATCTCCACACAACCACAATCTGATAACTAGTCTGACAATGCCTCTACTACTCTATGAACTAGAGAGTCATTGGGACAGGTCCCTAACTGACTTAAACTAGATAGAAAGTAATACACATAACCACTCAAATACTAAAATATCTGAAGATAGTCCCTTGAACCATGAGGACTCACCGCTGTAGAAATATAGACAAAGGTACTCGAGAATCACTAACGATACTGGGACTGAGCACCTGAACCTTCATTATAAGACAATGTAGCACATAGACATATATGTGGATCAGTACTTGGGAATGTACTAAGTATATGGGGGTGTATGCATTTAAATAAAATAATATCAATACTATTTAATCAAACCATGCATGCAAATAGGAATGACTCACATGGCTTGAATAAGTCAAAATGCAAAGCTCATGGTTCATAAGAACCCGACAATCAAATCTGTAATCCCATGTGGTAGAGTGGATTTCAAAATTCTATGACCATTAGGTCAAAACATTTCTGAATAATCTCAAAATACTCAAAACATGGGTACTTATATCACAAAAGTTCATAAAATTGCAAGACTCAAGTAGGGCTTAATGACCCATAATTCAATCTCAAGTTAAAACTCATCAAAATGCATATTAGATAGCATATAGATTAATAAATCATATAGAAATTTGGAATTTACAGCAATTTAGCTCATAATCTCAACATACTCATATACTTTAATATCTTAAATATTTCAACTATTAACTTCTCAAGGATTAAAATCATGGGGTATAGACCCAACTGCAATTTCTCAAGAAAAGATGTAAAAATCATGCCATTAGACTCTCAATTCATGGGAAAACATCAAAAGCTTGCAACCAATAACAATGGGTGAAAACCCCCAATTCAATTTCATGTAAAATCTCATAAATTGCAGAAAATTGTAGTTTAAATAAGCCTTTGGGAACAAGGGTGAATGGATTACCCTTGTTCAAAACCCCACACACCTTAGATTATGAAATTGGATGAACAAGATTGCTTTAAACTCTTCTTCTTACTCTTGAGAGATGGTTCTTGCAACCCTTGAACTTGGGGAACTCAAATCCTAACTCAATTTGTAGAATCTATGGTGAGTTCTTGGATTTCTTATAGAAGGGTTTTAGATTTGATCTTAAGGGAGAAACCCTAAACCTCTTGTGTTTTGGATGATGAATGAAGCCATTTACTTCATTTGGAATATATCTGGTTGATAAAAGAGTTGAAAAGACCAAAAATCCCTTTTATAAATAAGTTAAAAACACTGAATGGGGCTACGACGGTCAGAGCGATGGTCCATCGCTAGCCTGACGATCAGTCGGATCGTCTGTCGCATGCCGGCCAGAAAAAGAACACACTGCCTTGGTGTGAAGGTTGAAGCAACGGTTCGTCGTAGTCTTGATTTTCCGTTGGAACGTCCATCGCATGTTGGCTAGGATAAGACCACACTGCCTTAGTGGCGACGTTCTCAGCGACGGTCTGTCGCAGTCTTGATGGTCCGTCGTCCTGGAAGTCGCACTTGGGCTAGGAAATGGTGTTTTTGCCTTGGTTTCTATGGTCCGAGCAACGGTCCATCATAGACTCAATGGCTCTTTGGATCGTTCGTCGCACCTGGGCTATTCTGACAACTCTCAGTAAAACGGCCATAACTTCTCACCCCGATGTCTGATTTGGACGAAATTGGTATCATTGGAAAGCTAATTCAATTATATACATGAAAAAAAGTCAAATTTGATAAAATTATCTATGGTTTAAATACCAATCACTTGGGAAGTATCTTCTCAATCTTTTAGGGTCGGAATTACATTTCACTTGACATGCTCTAAGGCTCAGGAACCTCTAGTCCCCTGCCTAGCATGCGGATATTCTCTTAGTCTGTGGCCCTACCCCTCAAATTTGAGAAAAACTCACTGGGATAATCCATACCACACTTAGCAAAATGAGGATAACGGGGCCTGTTACCAACACTGTTCTGTGATCTAGACATAAAAAACCTACTCCCTTGCTCCTGCCTGCCTCTAGGCGCAGGAGAACTAGCTGATGAAGGTGCTGGAATAGATAGACATCTCTAAAACTGAGGGTGGTTTCCTCCATGGAACCTAGGCTGGCTACACTCATGCTGCTCAGATCTAGCCCTCTTGTTACCCCTCACTCTATCTCTTTCTCTAATCTTATCTGTCTCTATATGTTGGGCATGTGTCATCAGCCTCTATCTGTTGGGCATGTGTCATCAACCTAGACAGATCCATATCCTTATGTAGCATTGCAATCCTACACTTCTTCAGTACCAACCCAGAAACACCAGTCACGAACTTGCTCAGACTAGCCCGAGTGTCAGAAATCAAATCAGGAGCATACTTGGCCAAATGGTTTAACTTCAAACAGTACTCCTTAAAAGTCATGGAGCCATGCCTCAAGTTCATAAACTCCTCAATCTTTGCTTACCTCATCTTAAGTAGAAACAACTTGTCCAACAATGTATCTTGGAACACCTGCCAAGTCATAAGAGCACTATCCTCACCTCTACCCTTCCTACACGATACAACCTAGTTATAAGCTATGTCCTTCAACTTGGAAGATGCCAACTCAACACTTTCTTTCTCAAAAATATGTATCACCTGCGTGATCTTTCTTACCTCCTCAAGGTATAACTGTGGGTCCTCACCTGCCTTGGACCCATAAAATTCTGTCGGATTCATCCATATGAAATCACGAATCCTAGCAGTAACTAAATCACCTCCCTACTAATTTGCAACTGTGGCCTAGTTATTGGCCCGAACATTAGCGGTGACTGCTTGGGCTAATGCCTGAAAGGCCGCCCGAAAATTAGCATGAGTCACAGTCTCATTCAAAGGATAAACATGTGGGGTTTGCTCATCATCGTTTCTGCGGGCATTCTCTCTTCGAAGAGGAATTTTCTAAAATAAGAGAGTACGAATTATTAGATGAGAGGGACAACTACAGGCAAGATGGAATCTGAAAGAAAGAAATAACTTTTTCCTAAAACGTCTTATAGCCTCTTGCTCATATATGTGGTGCACTACACACCGATGATCAAGACTCTACTCAACGCGGCTTGTCAGACTCCCTAGGACTCTTTAAAAAACCTTAGGCTCTGATACCAAGTGTGTAACTACCCAAAATCACCTCCCGAGATGTCACACAATTCTTAGGGCTACAAGTATCCCCAAGCTAACCCTATGAGCCTATCACTTCTCATAATAACTTATTCAAGGAGGAATACATAAAACATTAGCACTATCATATCTAATGAAAGGAAATATGAAGGCAACACTCGGTCCAAATGACCACAAAACTAGAAATATCAACACAACCACAATCTGATAACTAGTCTGACAAAGCCTCTACTAGTCCATGAACTAGACAGCCGTTGGGATAGGTCCCTAACTGACTCAAATTGGACTGAAAGTAATAAACATATCCACTCAAATACTGAAATATCTGAAGATAGGCCCTCAAATCATGAGGACTCACCGCTGGAGAAATATAGACAAAGGTACTCGGGAATCACTGACAATACTGGGACTAAGCACCTGAACATACATTATAAGACAATGTAGCACATAGACATGTATGTGGATCAGCAATTAGGAATGTATTGAGTATATGGGGGTGTATGTATTTACATAAAACAATATCAATACTCTTTAATAAACTCATTCATACAAATAGGAATGAATAACATGGCTTGAATAAGTCAAAATGTAAAGCTCATAAATCATGTAAAATAAATCATGTAACACAAATCTCGTGATTCATTATACTTTAGCTTTAAAAATCTGTGCTCTCCTCTTATTCTTATTACTCATAGGATGAAAGAAGCTTTAAACAATACTTTGAACTCATGCATATGTCTCATGGAGAGTAAAACTTCTTTATTACTCAAGAATTATAACTCTTTTGAACTCAAACACTTGGAACTCGGAATCATATAACTTTAGTTTAAAAACTGGTGATCAACTCCTATTAGTAGAGAAAACTACTTCCTTCTTTGAAAAAAAAATACTCAAAGCAGTTCATTCATTTTAGAAAATATCTCATCCCAAATCTTTAGGGAAAAATATTCTATATCAATGGAAAATACTTTAGTTTAGGTAGGTTCTATTAACCGACATAAACCATGCGAGCTACATGGAGCCCAACATCTTGTCCTCCTAAGAAAGAAACCTCACGTTGGGGAGAGGTGTCATACTCTTTCCAAGGAGTATAGCCTCAACTTAGTGATCACTTATCTCGGCCTCGTGCCCAATCATCTCGACCTTAAGCCCAAAATCTCAATCCTACAGTGGCACGTAGTTCTGTGGTAAGAAACCATGGTAATTTACCCAACTCGGTGTTAAATACTAGTACCTTTAGTTTATCTCACTCATCTCATGGAAATTCACTTTCAAAATAATCTGATGGTTCATAAGAACCCAACAATCAAATTTGTAATCCCATGTGGTAGAGTGGATTTCAAAATTCTATGACCATTAGGTCAAAACATTTCTGAATAATCTCAAAATACTCAAATCATGGGTACTTATAGCACAAAAGTTCATAAAATTGCAAGTGTCAAGTATGGCTTAATAACCCATAATTCAATCTCAAGTTAAAACTCATCAAAATGTGTATTAGATAGCATATAGATTCATAAATCATATAGAAATCTGGAATTTACAGCAATTAACTCATAATCTCAACATACTCATATACTTCAATATCTCGAATATTTCTACTATTAACTTATCAAGGATTAAAATCATGGGGTATAGACCCAGCTACAATTTCTTAAGAAAAGATGTAAAAATCATGCCATTAGACTCTCAATTCATGGGGAAACATCAAAATCTTGCAACCAATAACAATGGGTGAAAACCCCCAATTCAATTTCATGTAAAATCTCATAAATTGTAGAAAATTGTAGTTTAAATAAGCCTTTGGGCACAGGGTGAAAGGATTACCCTTGTTCAAAACCCCACATACCATAGATTATGAAATTGGATGAACAAGCTTGCTTTAAACTATTCTTCTTACTCTTGAGAGATGGTTCTTGCAACCCTTGAACTTGGGGAACTCAAATCTTAACTCAATTTGAAGAATCTATGGCGAGTTCTTGGATTTCTTGGAGAAGGGTTTTAGATTTGATCTTGAGGAAGAAACCCTAGCTCTCTTGTGTTTTGGATGATGAACGAAGCCATTTGCTTTGTTTGGAATATATCTGGTTGATAAAAGAGTGGAAAAACCTGAAAACCCCTTTTAAAAATGAGTTAAAAATACTAAACGGGGGATGCAACGGTCAGAGCGACGATCCATCGCTAGCCTGACGGTCCGTCATATGCCGGTCGGAAAAAGAACATACTGCCTTGTTGTGATGGTCAAAGTGATGGTCCATCTTAGTCTTGATGATCCATGAGAATTTCCGTCGCACGTTGGCCAGGACAAGACCACACTGCCTTAGTGACGACGGTCCATCGCAGCCTTGATGGTCTGTCGTCCTGGATATCACACTTGGGTCAAGATAGGGAGTTTCTACCTTGGTTTCTATGGTCCGAGCGATGGTCCATCGCAGAATCAACGTTCCATCGGTTCGTCCGTCGCACCTAGGCGATTCTGATAACTCTTAGTAAAACGGCCATAACTTCTCACCCCGATGCCGGATTTGGATGAAATTGGTATCGTTGGAAAGATAATTCAATTATCTACATTAAACAAATTTAAATTTAAGAAAATTATATATGGTTTAAATACCAATCACTTTGAAAGTCTCTTCTTAATATTTTAGGCCTGGAATTACACTTTACTTGACATGCTCTAAGGCTCGGACTACGAGGGAACTTTGAGGGGTCTTACACATACACAATAACTACCATACACAAATCAAAAACAACAAACAAAGGTAAAATTTGGGAAACTTTACCAAAGGTCAATTAATAAACATAAACTTAATTGACAACCGTATTCCCCGGCAACAACGCTAAAATTTGATACGCCCAAATTAAAAATCTCATTCGAAAGTGTAAGAGGTCACTGTCAAATAGAAAACCCAGCTGGGTTGGGTGTCGAATCCCATAGGCAATACTGTATTCACTAAGTATTGTGGTTGTTATTAGACTGTTGATCAAAGGTTCCAGAATAAACTGAGGTTTTGATTTATCAATTGTATTCAAATTCTTATCACAAAAAGTAATCCAACTATAGATTGTATTAAAAATAGTAATTCAGTAAGAGTAGTCAAACTAGAGTTATGGTTACCAAGATTCTTAAGCAGCTAGGGTTGTGAACTATTTTGAATTCCCAATGAATAATTCTAATTGCAAGAGTAATTGAATTCTATGGTTTACCCATTAGTTAATCAACCTAAATGAGTATCTTATCCCTTAATTCTTTCAAACTTAAGAAACACATTATTTATTAAACTATATTCTCACATGGGTTGATCCGGTTAAGGCATCTACCCTCTATACAAAAGTTAAAGCCTTTAGATTTATGTAAACCATTTATTTTCCCAACAAACACTTTTTTATTTGAAAAGGTGATGTTATTGGGCTCACTTTTCAAGTTTTCAACCAAGAATAGTCATTAAAGTGAAGAAGGGTTTATGCAATTTCAATTAATCATGGGAATTTCCTAGATTCAAAATCCCCAATCAACTATTCATATTAAGGATCCTATAACCCTAGTTATGGGATCTTAGCCACATATCTCCATCATATAAAGAGAAGAAATCATTGTGTTATTCATAAATTAATTCAGAATTTACTTACAAAATTCACAATTATTGTTCTTCAATCTTCAATAGAGAAAGAGATAATGGAATCTAGATCCACAATTCTAGAATGAATCTCAGATAAAACTACGTACAATATGTTTCAAGTATGGGAAATCTTCAAAAAAGGTCAAAAGATCCCTAATAAAACCTAAAACTAGGTATTTATATGTTCCCAGGTAAAATTCGAATTCAGAATAACTGTGTCCAAATGGACGACCATACTGGTGGTCCACCACATGGGTTGTCACTGAGTGTTTCAGAATTCCAGATTCTATTTTGTCCTGGTGGTCAGGTTGGTGGTCCATCGCAAGACTGGTGGTCCATTATTTTGACCGTCACTGGGTCTTCTAAAATCCAGGATTCTGTTTTGGGCTTGGTGGTCAAGTTAGTAGTCTATCGCAAGAATGGTGGTCCACTATTTTGACCGTCACTGGGTCTTCTAAAATCCTAGATTCTGTTTAGGCCTGGTGGTTAGGTTGGTGTTCCATCACAAAACTGGTGGTCCACCATTTTGACCATCGTTGGGTCTTCTAAAATCTCAAATTCTATTTTGGGCCTAGTGGTCAAGTTGGTAGTTCGTCACAAGATTGGTGGTCCACCATTTTTACCCTCAGTGGTGTTTTTTATCTAATTTCTTAAGTCTTCTCCTTCAGCTAGCTCCTTACCCTAAAACACTAAATCCAGCATTAAATGCAATATTGGTTGCTTAAAAACATTTAATTTCCTAAGAAAAAGATGCACAATGTTCCATCAAAAGCCGAAACATCACTTGTTGGGACTGAAGTGCATAGAATCTGTTTAGGCATTACCCACTGGTGGCACTGCAAGTGGCTCCCCGCCAATTTGGGTGACCGGACTGAACTGAAGGACGGTTGGACTGACCCTGTTGGCATAAATCTTTTCCCCTATGATCCATTAATCTAAACTCCTGCATCCTATGGCCTGGATTGCCACATCCAAAAAATACATCACTCTTATCTCTATATGCATCTAGGTGATTTCTAGCTCATTCTCCGCATAGCGAATAGGTAAGACCTCTGCTCACACTACCCTGGGTTTTGGATCCTGGTGCCTCATCCCGATGATCAATCTTGAACTTTGGTACTGGTTCACTAGCTGAAGATGGAGCTTGGACTGAAAACTTCTGACTGAACTGAGGACGGCTACCCCTTCTGAACCTGGCTGAGAAAAACTAAAGCTACCTATTCTGGTTCTGTTATTCTCTCTCCCCTTCTTTTTAAGCTTTTGCTCCTCAATCTATTGAGCATGGACTATAAGCCTAGATATGTCCATCTCCTTAATCAACATCGGTGTCCTACACTCCTTGACCACACTCTTTAATACCCCAGATACGAACTTGCTTATTCTGGACCTATTGTCTGCTATTACCTAAGGAGCATACTTGGCTAACTGAGTAAATTTGAGGGAATACTTTTTCCCACTCATACAGCCTTTCCTGAGATTGATGAACTCTAACACCTTGGCTTCTCTCAGCTCTAAGGGAAAGAATCTATCTAAAAAAGGGATAGCAAACTCTTTCTACTCTATGGGTTCTATATTTGTACCCCTATCTACCTTCCACTGCTTAAACCACATATGGGATACATCTTGTATATGATAGGAAGCTAACTCAGCACTCTCACTAGAAGTTACTCCTATAATATCTATGACTTTATGAACCTTATCGAGGAACTCCTAAGGATCTTCTTCTATCTTAGATCTCGTGAAGGAAGGAGGGTTCATTCGTAAAATAGTCCTAAATCCTAGCTGCAGTAGTATTAGCCATTAGGTTGTCTTGAACAGTAGCTGGCCATTTGTTCTGAGCCGCTACTGAATTGGCTAGAGTAGTAAATGTGGCCTTAAATTCTGCATGGGAGACATGCTCGTCCAGAGGATCTGCCTAGATGAGCTAGGGGCCTGGCTGATTTCCTGTTCTTCGTCCGTTCTTCTTAGGAGGCATGTCCTGTAAATAGAAAGAAAAAAAGAATTGGACTATACTGAGAGTTTAACTGAGCTCACTCTCACTCGTACGACATAAATACTGAAAGAAGGGAAACTTTTCCTAAAACATCCCATAGCCTTCTGTCCATAAGTGTGACGTGCTACATACCCATGCACAAGATTCTACTAGATGCAGCTTTCTAACTTTCTAGGACTCTATTGAACCTTAGTCTCTGATACCAAGTTTGTAACGCCATGAGTCTTTACCCCAGACGTTATACGGTGCTCATAATCCTGAAGGACCACAAGCTAACCCATGATGTGTACCTGCTGCAATAACCAAATAATTATATTACAGTGTATGAAAATTAGGCAGAAAACCTGCCATAAGGTTTAAAAACTAAAAATAAATACTAAATACAGTATAACAAATACCAAATCTGATATATCTATCTAAAAATACTCTAGCCTGAAAAAGCCTCTAAATTGTCTGAAATATAGAGTTGATGGGAAAAGTCCCTAACTAACTCCAAACTATTGAAATAACCTGAACTACTGAAATAATCATCATTTCCTCAAACTAAGAGGACTCACCGCTAACTCTGACTGCTAAAAATCTAAGACTATTAAGTATGATTGAGGGCCCTGCGTCTGAACATATGATATAAAACATCAAAGCGCAAAGAAAAGTATGAGTCAGTACTTTGAATGTACTAGTATACTAAGTGAGGTAGGATGAAATGCATGGCTTTATATGCATGAATAAACTGGCTGAATAACATGAATATAACTAAATGAGAGTACATACATGAGTACGTAAACTATAAATGAGGTCGTGATAACACTGGATACTGAGTTTTGAATGCTAATTAACTGATATCTGGGTTTACTAATACTGTATTACTGATAACTCAATAACTGTATCTGAAAATCTTGATTTTGTAGAACTATGCCGAGTTTCGTACTGAGCTGAGCGACTGTGTCTAACAATCCTGAATCTGTAGAGCTGAACTGAGTTATATACTGAGACTGAATCTGAAACTAAGACTGTGAGAGGTAATCATCTAACCGACATGCCCCAAATAAGATGACTGAGTTGTGGTCCAATCTGTAACCCCAAGTAGAAGGGTATCAGTACTGTACCACGGGTAAGGACAACTGGCTGTGGGGTCAGTCCTAGTCTAGCGGGTGACCCCTGAGATCTGTCCTAAAATACCGGGTGATCCTTGAATATGTCAGTCCTATCTAATAGGTGAAATATCATAACCGACGTTGGCCATGTAGTTTTGGAACTTAGGGATTGCTTTTAGGGACCTAGTCCTAGCTGACGGGTAAGCCTCTATCCCTAGGATCACTCGGTGCTGAATCCTACTCCCAACTTAAAGACACTGAATTGATTCCTAGACTGTACTAGGCTTGACTAAACTATTACTGATCATACTATTTAACTGAATTGAACTGAGTTTACTTAGTTCTGTTGACTGACAGAATACTCTTGGATTCTATTAACTGACTAAGTAATAGGGAGTTCTGTTAGCTGATCGAGTTTACTGAGGTTGGAACTGAATACTGAACTAAACTGGAGTGAATCTGAGTTCTTTTAGTATTGAACTTATTACTGATTGAATTCTATGAACTGACTGATTTTACTGAGTTCTAAACTAAATACTATTGTGTTCTAAACTAAATACTGAACTGAGACTGATTACTGAGTATACTAAATTTTCCTGAGTCCTATAACTGACTGAGAGTACTACTGATCGTGACATGACTGAGATTATTTTGTAACTAACATTGGCTCTAGGTAAACAACTAAATTGTCGGGTATAAATACGCCCAGGACTCGATAGCATGAAAAGTAAAGCTTCACATGATATTGCACAACATAGCATAAAATGCACATTTGTTCATAATGCATCTATAGAGGCATTTTATCAAACATATGCATGGTATGAAATAGTACATACTATCATGATATAATCTTATCATTACATTCACATGAACAATTCATTAAATACTTGGATAGCATAATCTATGAATATGACATTAAAACAGCATCTGAGCATCATGATTCAATTCTAAAATTCATAATTCAAAGGGTTTCAACATGAATTCACATGATAAATCACACATGTCAATTAATTTTACATCAATCTTGTAATAAATCATGAAATAGAAACCCAATTATAGCAATAATCATGAATACACTTTGATTTTAAATCATGAAATGCATGAAATCAAGATACTTGAAGTTTAAAAGGGTTTCTTGGACTCCAAGGGTGGAAGGAACCCTTGGATGAACACTTCACATACCTTGGTTGTTTAATTCTTGAAGAACAATAGCAAAATCTTGAGCCTTGGCTTTGAAATTAAATCACCTAGGGTTCTTGTTCTTGAGAAGTTTGAGAGAAAGTGAGTGCATGTTGATTAATGAGGGATAAATCTCGTGTTTTAGGGATGAATAGGGGTGGGGAAAAAGACTCAAATACCCCTATGGACGCGGCTTTTTAATGACTAAAAACCGAACTGTCGATGCACAAGCGGATGTGCCGCATCATTGGCATCGATGCAATGGCCAATGCACTACATCGATTCCACGTCAGTTCACTGGAATTTTCCACTGGGAGCCAAAAACTATTAATCAATGCGATGGATGATGCACCGCATCGAGATCGCGTTGATACACTATTTTGGGTTTCCAGACATGTGTCAAACGAGGTCCGAAAAATCTGAAACTCATCCAGGAACACCTACCGACATTTCTGATCATGATTCAACCTAAAGATTGATACTTTAAGGTCATAAGAGTCGTGAAATAAATTTTCTAACTTATGAAGGCCAAAATAATACTAAGTCTCAATACTTAGCTAGAATTTTCTAAATATGGGACCCTTTAGCAAGCTTAAAAGACTGAGTTGAACTGAAGATTTTTTTGAGGTCTTACAGAATGTATAGAAGGAAAAACTAGAACTGTATCCTAATTATCAAAAATATTGGTTGATCAAGAAAAGTTAACCAGAGAATTCGAGGATTTGAGGATTTTACTAGCAATAAAGAACACCAAAACAATGCATCTAAAACTAAAGAATCAAAGGCTATCCTCAGAGGGACCAGGTACATCTGAAGAACCTACAGCAGAAAATGCCAAGCTCAAGGTCAAGGTTGTAGAACTTACTAGTAAGGTTCAAGACCTAAATGCAAAAATAAAAATCCTTAACAAATAGTTATTGAATTCTCATGCCGCTAGGGTTTCTAGATTGTACATATTACTAAAATCACTCTCCCTTAAGCCGCCTTTTACCTAAGTCCTAGTGAGTCAGCTTCCTGTGTCAGTTTTTGGTCCTTGGTTCTATTGCAGCCTTTGCAAACAACAGTATAATTTCTTTTTGGTATATTGTATTGGTACTTATCCTTATTAATCATGAATAAATCTTTATTTGTGATTTTTGGTTAGTTCCTTTATTTTAAGTTGTTCTTCATATTAGTGTTTCCCTAGGGGCCATAAGTTAGTCAGCCTATACTTATCTTTACATATGGTTTACTATTAATCCTTTTCAATAATGCCAAAAGGGGAAATAAAAATTTCATGTGTAAGGACCAGGTGTGATAAGTGTGACGTGCAGGGACCAGGTTCCATATAACGTACATGTGTGCTCATGTGTGGTACATGTTGATAGGGAAAAGTATGTGATGTGCTGAATAGATTAATAAAGGGATTTATGTTGACAGGGGGAAGAAGTATGAAAATGCACTAAATTAATGTACGTGATTACAGAGGGAAGAAATCAGAGCTTTTGCTGCAAATGACAACAAGGGACCAGGTCCCTGTATTGCATGATGATAGGGGGAACATTCATCTTCAGGTGGTAATCACACTAATTAAATATGATGAATATGCGTTGATGCTCAAAACTATATGGTTGGTTTGTCATCATTAAAAAGAGGGAAAATTGCTATATGTAGTTTTGATAATGAGCAACTAACTACAAGGGCAAAGGTCCCTAGATATGCAAGGTACGGTACAACTGGCACGCATTTTTTGTAAAAGTTTGTCCTTTTATGTAACTAACTTGAAGGTGCTATTTTGTGCTGATTAGGACAGATGGTCCAATGATCTTTCAATCCTAATCATCACTCGTCTATAAAAGGAAAGAGATACCTCTTCATTTAATCAGTTTATGCACAATTCTAAAAAGTGAAGAGAGGCAGTAAAAACTCTATTTTAAGATTTCTCAAGCATTTCTCATCTTCTTATCTTTTTAATATTCTTAAAGAGTGAGTGAATGTTCTTGAGTGCTAATTTTTAATCAAACTACTCATGCTATAAGATTAGTGTTTTCTTTTGATGGGGGAGTGCTAAGGTAAAGTTACCTAAGCTTGTTGCTGGATAGAGTTAGCTAGTTGTTGAAGGAAACATGGTAGAGGTGTCAAGGAGTGTTTGTACTAAAGGAATTGCAAGTAGGAAAAACCTAGAATTAGGTTCACAGTTAAGTCTGTAATCAAGAGTTTGATTATAGTAGACTGTTTTGGTGCTTGTGAAAGCAAGCTGTGGTTTTTTCCCTTCCTAGGTTTCCACATAAAAATCCTATGTTTTTACTTTCCTGCACTATCTTTGTTTTTTAATCACCTCATAGTTTCTTTACTGTTCTATTACTTGTGTTTGACTTTGAGGGACCGAGTCCCTCACTGTATGGTGCAACCCCCAAGGGTTTTATCAATTGGTATTAGAGAGGGTTCACTCTAAAAGGTTCACACCCAGAGTGTTCTGTTCATCATGATTTCTTTAATTGAACTAGCGTTGGAAAGAAATAAAGCAAAAAGGGAGAGATTCCTTATTTTGAATACTCAAGAGTCTGACCCAGGTGAAGAACACACTAATGTTGCACTTTTGGCAACAAGAATTGTTAGAGCTATAAAAAGGGGTGGTCAGCTTAGCAAAAGAAATGGTAAGATTGAAGGCTGTCACAAAAATGGTAGTTCTGAAGCATTCATGAGAAACTACCAAATGCAAAAGAATCATCAGGTCCCTAAAAAGTCAAAAAGAAAAACTACCACTAAGTATATAGTAAAGTAAGCTCCGACAATATTGGAAGATTCTTCCAGTAAACCTGATAAAGATGAAAAGTCTGGAAATGTTTCTATGCTAGTAGTGGAAGACAGTCCGGTTATCTATGATTCTCTATTTGCATTCATGGTAAACTCAAAAGATGAAAAAGCAAAGGAGGTAACTTTTTTTTATTAAGGACAATCTATATAACACTCTACTAAAAGGATAAAAAGGCTCTCCAGTGTGTTGATAGACTCTGTATGTGAACTAACAACTGACAAGAATGCCTTCAAAGTGAAAGTAGAGAATAAAAAACATGAGTTTATTGCTTTAACTTTCCAAATTTCTGAAACTGAAGAGTTGTTCACAAAGATAAAATCTAAAAATTTGAGTTTGATAAGTAGTCTGAAGAAGGTAAATAAGATAGATGAAAAAGGGAAGAAAGAAGTTTCATGGCTTCAAATTGATCTTGAAAAAAAGGCCCAGGGATTCTTAAAAACACCTTATGTCTGCACTTCACAAGAATGAAAATGTTAGAGAAGGGCCTGGTTCTCTTAAAAGAAGAGTTGAACACGTCTCTTAAATGGACTACTTTCTCACTGATTCTTTCTAATTTGACTACTCAAGGTGTAAATGATGGTAGAGGAATGAGCTACCAAGGAGAATTCTAACCAGCTGGATGGCAAGAAAAGATTGTCAATGAGGCTAGAAACAAGGCTGTCAATCCTATGTGTACTCATTGTGGGAAGGATGGGCACATAAGAAAAGTTATCAAAAATGGCTTAGATCTAAAATAAATGGTTTCCAAGATGTTCAGCAAGGAAAATCACATCATAAGGGGTTCAAGCCAATGGAAAGGGTGAAGAGGAAGCTATCACTACCTAGATGGGCAAAGAAGAATTTGATCACAACATTATCCTCCTATTGGGAACTCAAACTTAAGTGGGTTCCCAAATCCAACTTGTGATCATGATTCCAGGAATGGATAGGGGATTGCATTCAGGAATAGCGAAATGATGAAAGGTTTGACTATTTTATTCATTATGAAGTAAATATATAAATCTAAGAGTACGAAGAAGATATGAAAATTTATTTGATTTGAAAATAAGTTTATACAAACATGTATATTTCAAAGTACAGAAAAATACGTCAAAACATATTAGCACAATATTTATTGAATAAATCAGAATTTGTGTATATTTGAAATATAAATAATCTTGTTAGTGTTCATTTATTCATATAATTCTAATAGATGAAATTAGATAAAAGTATGATACTTGAAAGTGGACCTAATAAATATGATAGAAGAATATATATGTATAAGTATAGGGATAATACCCGCGTGAATACCTGAACTTTGACCAAATTTCCAATGGAGCATACTGAACTTTGCGGGGATTCAATTACCCCCCTAGACTTTTTTTGTATTTTAATTGCATATATCGGCCAACTTTTACACATACTCATCCAACCCAATAGCGGTGGATACACGCGCCCATTTAAATAATAATTATCCTATTTAATTTTTATTTTAACTCCCACTTATCCACAAATGTAATAAAAGTTAAATTAATTAATAAACAAAAATGGACCTTTCCTTTTCTCTTCTCTTCTCTATACTCAACAAACACCTCACCTTTTCAATCATCTCTTTCACTCTTACCTTTTCAATCATCTCTTTCACTCTTAATCCTTATTTCTCACTTAAACTACTCTTTTAAAAAAATTACTTGCAAGATCAATGTAACAACTGTTCGGGTGTTCCTCGAGGTGTGATTTCGTATTGGGAGCTGTGAGAGTCTTGGTGTTGAACAAGTCTTGAAGGTTAGCTTTTCTAAACTTAAAAATAAAAACTTTATGAAAATTTCTTTAGGGTTATTGTTCAGCAAGTCTGTAGTTTCATAATTTCTCAAATTTAGGGTTGTTTGCTATTCTAAATCATTCTTATTTTTATCAATGAGTTAGGGATTTTTTGTAATCTAAATTGACTCTTTCTGTGTGACTAATTACTGCATGTTTGAATACTTAAATTTTCCTTAATTGTAACTCATTATGAATGTGACTAAATTTCAGGAATGGGTGATTTTACATATATAACCCTGAGATATTTTCATCGTGGTGTTTTGAATAGTAAAAGTAAAAAGCCAGATTATGAGGGTGGTGAAGTCACAAATATTTTTGATATGGATGTGGATAAATTATCTTATTTTGAGCTAACTAGCTTTTAAAAAGAGTTAGGGTATGCTACAACAAAGTGCACGTTTTATCTAAGGCCACCTAAAAAGGACTTTCTGTTATCTTTTCAATGTGATGAGGATATTTTTGAACTTTCACAATTCTTTGAAAATGGGGATATTATTGAGGTGTACGTTTGTCACATGATTGATCAACTTGATTAAGTTGATGGTCCCATTGGTTTGCTGGAATACACTACTACCAATGAGGAATCTTTTGTTACTTTTAATAAAGAAGGTGACAAGGGGGTCCATGAAGGGGATAGGGTTGTTGAAAAAGGGATTGAGGGTGGTCATTTTAATGAAGCACCAACTACTACAGCATATGTTGATCTTGAAAATGAGGCTGCACCAGGTAAGGCCTCATCTGCTGGTTTTGTTACAGCTGGTGGTGAGGCTACAGTTGGTGGTGAAGCTGCAGCTACTGCTGAGGCTGCACTTGGTGAGGCCTCATCTGCTGGTGTTGTTGAAGCTGGTGGTGAGGCTGGAGCTGATGGTAAAGTTGTAGCTACTTTTAAGGCTTCAAATACTTATGCTTCTGACCTCTCAATTGAAAATATCTTAGATTCAGACCATGAAGATCTATTTGTTAAAGATGATGCAGAATTTGAAAGTGATGTGCATGAGGAGGACATAAACTTGAGGTCTGGAAGAAGGAAATACCAGAGGAGGAAAAGAAGAGAAAGAATACCTAATGACCCTACAAAAGTTCCTGTTAGTGAAGTTGGTCCAGATCTGGGATTTGATGAGACAAAAATTGCTGATAAAAGTTTAAAAGGTAAAGTTGCTTGGGATGAGCCTATGTATTTTAGTTCTGATGAATATAGTGTGGACTCTGATTTAGAAGATGAGTTAGGAAGGACAGATAGTATAAAGGTAGTGTATGATGATTCTGCAAAATAGGTTGTGTGGAAATTGGGCATGGTTTTTGAGGATGTGAATGAGTTTAGAGATGTTGTTACAAAATATGCACTTCAAAGAGGTGTTAAGTTAGAGAAGTATATTAATAAGTCTAAAAAGGTTAGGGTTAGATGTAGGGAAGGGTGTCATTGGTTGTTATATGCAAGTATTAACAAGTTTACCAATGATTTTCAAATTAAAACCTATAATCCTAAGCATAGGTGTATCAAAACCACTAAAAATTCCATGTGTAATGCAAAATTCCTGCATAAGCATTTCAAAGATAGAATCAGTGCGTAGCCAAACATGAAAATATTTTAGTTCCAACAGTTGATTAGAAAAGAATTGGGTATACATGTTGGAAAGAGTACTGCCAGGAGAGCTAGAGGTAAAATACTTCAAGATTTAATGGGTAATCATATGAAAGAGTTTAGAAGAATATTTGACTATAGGGATGAAATGTTGAGGTCCAATCCGGGCACCACTTGTGTTGTGAAAGTTGATGATTCTGATGATAGTGGTAAGCTTGTTTTTCAAAGTTTCTACATTTGTTCTGATGCATGCAAAAAAGCTTTTATGGATGGTTGTAGAAGATGTATTGGTTTAGATGGATGTTTCCTAAAGGGAGTAACCAAAGGAAAGTTGTTAGTTGTTGTGGCTAAAGATGACAATAATCAAATATTGCCTATTGCTTGGGAAAATACAATATGAGAATAAGAACACTTGGACATGGTTTGTGAAATTGTTGATAGAGGATTTGGGAGTAATAGATGGCAGAGATTACACAATCATTTCAAATATGCAAAAGGTATACTTTTATCTTTATTTAGTTATGTGTAATGAATATTATGTGTAGTTATGAATATGTAATTTCTTATGATCTGATTTTCAGGGTCTTAGAGAAACATTGATGGAGCTTTTACTAGAGGTGGAGCATAGGATGTGTGCAAGACACATCCTTGACAATTGGGGAAAAAATGAAGAGGTCTTCAAAGAAGAAACCAGTTTTGGAAATGTGCAAGAAGCACCTTTGAAGATGAAATGAAGAAAAATCTAAACCAATTGGCTATGCTAGGTGGTGAAGATATTGTTCCAGATTTACTTCATTACAAGGTACAAAATTGGTGTAAAATGTACTTTAGAACTGACATCAAGTATGATAGCATAGATAATAACATGACTGTGAGTTTTAATGCTTGGATCTTAGGACCAAGGCATAAAACAATTATTACTATGCTAAAAGAGATAAGGGTTAAGGTAATGACTAGACTAGGTGAATTCCTAAACTTTCCAGAAACATGGGTGACTGAAATAACTCCAATGGCTTTAAGAGTGTTAGAAAAAAAACTGAGAAGTCAATGACATATAATATTGACTTCAATGGAGAGAGAGGTTTTGAAATATCAGATGGACCATATATATATAGTGTGGATTTGAGGGATAACACATGCAACTGTAAATCTTGGATGCTCAAGGGAAATCCATGTCCACATGGGATTGCATCCATACTCTACAAGAAATTGGACGCAATTGATTTTGTTGATAGTTGTTATAGTAAGGAGACTTATCTCAAGACTTACAGTCACTACATTCAACTATTGACCAACATGAACATGTGGCCAGAGTCAACAAATCCTCATGTGGAGCCTCCAGTTGTTGTTTATATGCCTGGCAGGCCAAAGAAGAAAAAGAATAGATAGTTTTATGAGACCAAAAAGTGTAGAGTCAAGAAAAGGGGTTTACATGACTTGTAGCATCTGTCATGGACAAAATCACAACAAAAGAGGTTGTCCTTTCAAGGTGTGTAACTTTAAATGACTTCTATTATGTATTTGTAGCTTAATTATTTTTGAATATGTGACTGCTTCAACTATTTTTGTAGGATTCTGTTGGATCAAGTATTCTTAATGTTGGACCAAGTGATGTACCAAGTACTTCAAGACCTAGGGGGAGGCCAAGAAACACTTCTCCTACTACTATTGAAGCACCTCCTAGACCTAGGGAAAGGCCAAGAAAAATAAGTAATAATTCTGATGCACCTCCTCGACCTAGGGGAAGGCCTAGAAAGACAACACCTACTGCACCAGCTGGATAAGCTGCACCGGCTGTAAATGTTGAACATGTTGTAGCAGCTACAAGAGGAAGGGGAAGGGGTGTTGAACATGTTGAACATATTGCAGCAGCTACAAGAGAAAAGTGAAGGGGTATTAAACATGTTGAACATGTTGCAACAACTGGAAGAGGAAGGGGAAGGAGTTTTGAATATGCTACAGCAGCTGCAAGAGGAAGGAGAAGGAGTGTTGAATATATTGCAGCAGCTGTAAGAGTAAGGGAAAGGGGTGTTGAACATGTTGAACATGTTGCAGCAGCTGCAAGAGGAAGGGGAAGAAATGTTGAACATGGTGCAGCAGCTGCAAGAGGAAGGGAAAGGGGTGTTGAACATACTGCAGTAGCTGCAGTAGCTGGAAGAGGCAGGGGAAGGCCAAGAAAAACACCTCTTTGTGACATAGGAGTGGCAAGGAGGACATCTTGCATGAGTAGTTTAAAAATCAAACCAGTTATGCTCCACCAAATCTACCTGCTTCACCTGTTTATGCTCCACCAAATCCACTTGCTTCACCTGGTCATACTCCACCAAATCCACATGCTTCAACTGGTAAAAGGCCAAAGGCAGTCGGAATGGGTGTTTTGATTGCTGAAAATGGTTTCACAACATATAATGTAAGTGCTAATTGATTTAATTTAAGTTTAATTTGTCTTTAGATGTTTATATGTGTATAATTTTCTTTCTTTCTTTGTCTGCAGCTCGAGTTGCCAAGAAGTAGGATACAACATACTGGTTCTGCACATCATATAAGATCTGCTGATATTACTGGGGACCTTGGTTACAAACTAAAAATAGGAGTAAGGTGGAGGGTCAAAAAAGTAATGATTGGAAACCATCTTGAAGTGATGAGAGATGAGATGAGAAAGAACAAAAGACAGAAAATGGCTTCATTACAATCCAAGAAACAATGAAAGTAGTTTTAAAATGTTGATTGTTTTTTACACTAAAACTGATGTTGTATTGTAAATTGGGGTAGGTTATTTTGACAAAATCATTTTTTGTGAAGGTTCTATGATGCACTTGAATGTTGCATCTCAGACATTTGTGCAGTTATTTTGTAGTATATGTTGCACTTGAAAGTTCAAGTTGTATCTCTAATAGTTATGCACTGATTTTATTCTACTGTATTGAATATTGGGATATATTGAATATTGGGATCTATAAATTTGTATCTATCTTTTGTGGTTGTATTCTTTCTTTTCTATCAATTTTGGAATAATGAATTTAGCTCAACAAAATGAGCAAAACAAACAAGTAAAATGAATTTAGTTCAACAAAATGAATAAAACATATAAGTACTCAAAACCAACAATCAATTTGAAATAAGAGATTACATTCAACAAAATCAACTTCAACCACCATACAAGAAACACTGTCATAGGAGAATCAAGTTCAAATTACCATACCATACAAGCAACACTACCAACAATAAATTTATATTACAATACTACAAAAAATACTTCAATCGGCTATTTTGAACCATATAGCAATACACATTATGAAGATACACACCATGAAAATACTACTAAAGCTCTTTATCTTCTTCACTTCAATCATCTTCTGTGGTGTATTTTTCACCTCATCTTTTATTTTAACAAATGAGCTACATTGTTCTTATATTTGAGTGAATGCAGATACAACTTCCATCTCCATTATTTCTCTATCACTGTAAGCACCAACCAATTCTTCCTTCATCTTTATTATCTTTAACATTTTATTCATCTCCTTCACTTTCTTTACCAACTTTGAAATAATGAACTTAGATCCTTCATCAACCATACTATCTCTCCAAAGAAAAAAGTTACACTTGTTTGATCCATATTAAGGGCAAGACCAAAATATTCTTCCCAGATTATTATCGGACAAAGAAGTCTTCAAATGGAGTAAGAGACCATGATTGCATCGCACCTCTACATTCAACATTGGATCTTCCTTGTCTAAATAAATACTATTCAAATCCAATTTTACATCTTCCATAGCTAACCCTAATTTCAAAAATCACAAATTAAAAATTAGTGAAAATAGTGAGAAGAAGTTAGAAAATAGTCAGAAATTTACCAAAGAAAACAAAGAAAATCATTGCATATCTTCAAAAATTGAGAGGAAAAGGTAGTAGAGAAGAAGAAGGAGATTTATCTCTCCTTAAATTGGTTAAATTAAAGGAATAAATGAATCTAACCCAAATATATAGAGTTACATGTCAAAAAATAGGTTTATAACTTTTTTTAATCACTCTCATGTGCTCAAGGTCGGTGAACACACGCACGTGTAAAAGTTGGCTGACATATATAAAAAAAAAGTCTAGGGGGGTAATTGAACCCCCGCAAAGTTCAATATGCTCCATTGAAAATTTGGTCAAAGTTCAGGTATTTACTTGGGTATTATCCCTATAAGTATACTTAAAAATAAAGTGTAAATAATGATTTCAAATAAATAAATAAATATAATAGTGAAAAAATACCTTGTACATGGTAGTGTGCGTGTCTGTGTATTCACACACACATATACACCCCTTGTGTTTTTAGACTCCTTTTGAAATCTAAAAACTCAAACTAGTGTTGAAAAATAGAATGTAATGTAAAACATTGGGATTATTTAATTTATTGAAGTAAGTTGAAAATGGTTAATAGTCTCTTTTGAAAAATTTAAATTTTAGCGACTTAATCTTCTACCGAATTAGTAGTGAAATTTTATTTTTTGTTTTTAAGCAAACATGGAGGTTACTACATCCATTTTTATTACAAAATATTTTTGATGCAAATAATTATTTTTTAAAAATTTAGCTAATTATTAAAGCTGCTAAAACCCCCTGTTATTTAATAATAATCCATTTGACAAGTTGACGAGTCATGCATTAATTGCGAAAAAGTGAGGACATTAAACTACTTTAAAGGAATCAACAAATAATTTGGCAATATAAAGCAATAAACAAATAAGGTTATCTTAAACAGGTTCAATAACAAAATCATGAATTAGATATCATTCTAAAAAATATAACATGATATGAATAAATTAAAAGGAAAAGAGGGTAAAGAATACTAGACTCTTTTTTGGAGTTGAGTGATCTTAGGTGGATGTATGCACCTAAGTGTTGTTATGTACACTTATTTAGCTTAGTTTCAAGGACTTCTTTTATGCTTAATGAGTTAATCTTTGTATAAATGAGAATCAAAGTGTTAAGTATGTTTTTATGATTTTGAAGGTGTGTATAAATCATATTTGGAATAAAAATGTTCAATTATAATTCAAATGAGAAAATTAGTACTCTTAGCGTGATCTATGTGCTATTCTAGCTTGTCTTGTTTGATTCTATAGTGTTGTGATCTCTAATTTACAGTGTTTAATGATATAAGAAACTTGGTGAGATGTTTAACTTTATGTTTGGATGATATACAAAATGTAATTTTAGAGGAAAATCTACCATGAAGAAAGGGATGAAAGGCCAAAAGAATGGAATAAATGACATTCAAATCTGGAATTTTTGGGCTTTAGGGCGTGCCACGCTACCTAGCCATTGCGCTTAGGGAATACCATACCCTTAAGACACACTTCAAGATTGCAAATTTTAGAATCTCACCACGATATGGGCTTGTCTCACTCCCCATCCTCTGCGATAAGGCGTGGCACACTAGTGTGTTAAAATCGGCCTATGCTTTCTTAGTATAAGTAGAACACTCCAATTGTTTTGCATTCACCTTGAACGACTTGTCGCCATTGAAAAACACTTGAGTAGACTTTAAATCAGGTTTTTATTTTTTTACTTTAGTTTATTTTTGGATTATTATATGGATTCCATCATTATGATTCTTTGTAAGTCCATGAGAGGCTAAACACCCTCATCCGGGGCTAAAGACATGAACATGAATACTTTTTCTTGTTAATTGAGTTGATTTATGTAATTATAATTCTTGGTTGTTTGTGTATTATTGTTTTAACTATTTTACAGATTCACGACCCTTAGGATAAATGCATAATTCTATCGGAAGCTCGAAAGGAGGAATGATAGAATAAAATGTGGGATATATGAGATGGGATAGTAATCATTTAGTTAATTGAAGTTATGATTTTCTTTTAGGATATGAATATACCTAATTCTCCCTATTTAGTTCATATACGAGAATAAATACAAATGTGTTTAACTTAGTACTTGCATTCCTATTCAATGATGTAGTTGTGAGGCTAAGTTAGATAGTTGATTAGAGGTTTGAAAAACCACGATCATGTTATAGATCCCGTGAACCAACAACCAAGATAATTAACTAAACAAACAAAGTTATATAGCTAAGTAGGATTGTTCGTAGTTCCTTAACCCTGGGTTTCTTCCTATTATTGACAAAGAACTTTACTTTACTGCATTATTTACTTTTACATTTATGTATTTAATTCACAAACTTTATTCGTTATGTTAGCACTTGTTTAATCTTAGTAGTAAACTAGAATTGGATAGTTATTTAAAACAAGTCCCTATAGAGTCGATACTTGGCTTTCTTAAGGCCATTTTACTGCTTGGTGGATCATGTACACTTGCGTGTGCGTGACAAGTTTTTTTTGGCGTCGTTGTCAGGGAAACTTGTTGAGCCCAAGTGCACATGCAAGTGTACATGGTCCACCAAATATTAAAATGGCCTTAAGAAAGCCAAGTATTGATCCCACATGGACTTTTGTTAAAAAACTATCCAATTCTAATTCACTACAAAGATTAAACAAGTGGTAACGTAACAAATAAAGTTTGTGAATTGAAAACTTAAACTTAAAAGAAAATAATGCGGTAAAGTAATGTTCTTGGAAAATAATATGGAGAAACCCAGGGTTAAGGCACTATGAACAATCCTACTTATCTATATAACTTTGTTGGTTTAGTTAATTATCTTTGTTGTTGGTTCATGGGAATTATAACATGATTTTGGTCTTTTGAACCTCTAATCAACTATGTAACTTAGCCTCACAACTACATTATTGAACGAGGATGCAAGTTCTAAGTTAAAAACATTTGTATTTCTTCCCTTATATGAACTAAATAGGGTGAATTAGGTATATTCATATCCTAGACGCAAATCGTAACTTCAATTGATTGAATGATTATGATCCCATCCTATATATCCTGCATTCTGCTCTATCATTCTTCCTTTCGAGCTCCTAATAGAATTATGCATTTATCCTAAGGGTCACGAATCTTAGAATAGTTAAAACAAGGATACATGAGAAACCAATAATGATAATAAAATAAACCAACTCAATTAACAATTAAAAGTATTCATTTTCTTGGCCTTATCCCCAGATGAGTGTGTTTAGCCTCACATGGACATACAAAGAATCATAATAATGGAATCCATCCAATAATCCACAAGTAAAATAAAGTGAAAGAATAAAAACCCTAATTAAGGCGTACTTATGTGAATTCAAATGCCCCAAGGTCTTCTAAGGTGAATACAAAACAATTGGAATGTTCTATTTATACTAGGAGCACATAGGCCGATTTTGATACATTAGCATGCCACGCCCTTATTGCAGAGAATAGGGAGCGTGGCACACACCTATCAAAGTGAATAATGGAATTTTAAATCTTTAAGTGTGTATAATGGAGTGTAACATCCTAAACGTCATGCCTAGGCAGCGTGGCACGCCCCAAAGCCCGAAAATTTAAGATTTGAATGTTGTTTATCCCATGCTTTTGGCCTTTCATCCGTTGCTTTGTGGTAGATTTTATTCTTCAATTCCAGCTTGTAAATTATACAAAAATAAATTTAAACATATCACTAAGATTCCTATATCATCAAAAACCACGAATTAGATTTCACAACACCATAGAATCAAACAAGACATGCTAGAGTAGCACATAGCTCAAGCTAAGAGGACTAGTTTTCTCATTTGAATTCTAATTGAACATTTTGTTTCCAAGCTTGATTTATACACCCCTTAAATATCATAAACACTTACTTAACACTTAGATGTTCACTTATACAAAGATTAACTCATTAAGCACACAAGAAGTCCTCGAACTAAGCTAAATACGCGTAAATAACAACACTTAGGTGCATAAATCCATCTAAGAGAATCACCCCACACTTAAATCCTTATTCGTACTCAAAAAATTCTTTAAATTAAGAATCATAATCAATTAAAACTCCAACATTACTACTATAAGAAAGACATTCAAGATAATACTATAATGACTACACATATAGGAAGTTGTACACTAAGCATGTTACATATACTTGAAAGGTCGTGAACACTACTTAAAAACATACTAACCTCAAGAATGGACTCACCAATTTTTTCATATAAGTCACCAAACTATCATCAAACATGTTCCCTCACCAAAAGAGATTTACTGTAACACCCTAAATTTTTGGCCCTTAAAAATTTCTAAAATTTTATCCTTACTATCCTGACTACAACTTACCCTATGAGTCGTTAGGGTCTTGATGGGTCATATTACCCAAGTTTTAAGGTGTCCATTGAATGGTTCCTGAGTTTTTATCCTAATTATTACTTGAGGCCCTGAGTCGTAAAGACTTATGCTGGGTCATTATGTCCACTCGAAGTGTGACCAGTATATTGCCTTAAGTTTTCTGATGTGACTAATAATACCATGTTATGAGTTGTAAGAACTCTAAGCTACTCATCTAGTGTGGTAAGGAAACCAGTGTGATGCCCAAAGTATGACTCAAACATAATGATTTGTACGGACTTGTTATGAGTAGTTAGGTTTTTCACTAACCAGAACAATGTTGGTGGTCCTGAGCATTGTATAGATTATGACTAAGGGGAAACAAGACGTAGGGTAACCCAATGATACGAAAGGTCACCCGTAATGATTGACAATTTATTTTCCAACTTTTAATAAGGGTATTTTAGATATTTTCCACTTATCTCAATAATAAAACATGACTTATAAGCATACTGAGGACCCTATTTTCACCCATAATACACTTCAAACATTCTTTCTTCTCTTTTAAGTCTCTCAAGAATCCATCCATATGGTTTTAGAGAAGTAGGTTAAGTAGAATTTCAAGGGTTGAATCCTCTCAATAATCTTGGGTATTTCAGGCATGTGACTCTACCCTTAACTTATTTTTGTTAAATGCATGAATATACGTGATACTTTTATGGATTTGAACAAAGGTTTTAATGTGGTTGAGGGCTTCTGACATGATTGGTCATCTAATTTATTTCCCATGATTTCTTATGCATTATTCATGTTTTATTAATGATTTTGAAATTTGTGGGGTGCATGAGTTTGGATGATAAACAAAGGGGTTATGCTTTCCTCAAATTTAATGGTTTAGCCTTGACTTGTGGCTTTGGAAATTGTGTTCCCTCAACCTAATGGTGAAATTGATAATGATAAATGGATTTGTCACATGATTGACTTTCTGACTTGAACTAATGCATTGGAAAAAAGAGTTAATGAACCATGGTATGATTTTATTGAACCTTGGGGTATGTGGATTCCCCGTGAGAATGTTAGTTGAACTTAAGAGGTCATGAATTTCCCCATGTGATAGTTGATGGATTATGGCATGATAATGAACTTACAAGTGGGGTTGGTATGAGAATACCAATGAGATGCCTAAATTCATAATCAATTTAATAAATTGGAAATATGTGTTAAATATTTTAATTGGTCTTAAAAATAGGTTGTGTAGTTGGGCCATGAAAGTGGAGGTCTCGAGAGACCAACACCAGAAACCACTCTAGCCAGCGTGAGGGTCTAAATGACCAAGAGGTTTGAGTCCCCCTTATTACTATTATATAATTGGGAGGTTTGAGTCCCCCATGTTATATATATTGGTTCTTAAGTAACCTTTGATTTCTACCTAGAGGTTTGAGTCCCCCATAAGGCATATAACATATGACTATCCTCTGGTTTGTGTGTCTATACACACTGGGGCCCTTCTAGTTTGGGGAGATCTAGGCCTAAATAGTCTTTGGTTTCCTTGATTATGATGGTTATGCTACATAATCCAGGATAAGATTTTTCAGGTTCATGCTAAGCGTTTTTTCCTACCCCGACATTTGATATTATGTTATATGTATTTGCATATAATTATGTGCATTGTATATGGGACTGGTTTGAATTCTTTCCTATGACATTACTTTATCCCATATACCTGAGTTACATGCTATCACTCCAATCACTAACCATCTCAGGATATTGTTATCCCCACATAATGCATGCATCGAAAATTCATCTACTTTTTTTATGTAGTGATCAGGAGTTTATAGTTAGTTTGTGAGTTCACATTAAAGTTGTGATCTTCCATACTTCGGAAGGATTCATTTCATGATTCTTGTTTTCTCTGTCTTAGACTTTGTTTCAGACTTGTTTTTGGCTACTGTTAGGGGAATATCTCGATAATTTATTGGTATGCAACTTTGTTAGAGGCTTTATGGATGACTGTATACTTAGGTGTTGGTTGTTAGTAGTTCTTAATAGTTTAGACGTATCATCCATGTCTTGATTTTATCCTTACTATCTTTATTATATGTTTAGAATTCAGTCACTATTAGTGTGAATGTTCTATTTGACAAGGCATATGGGGGTGGTCTTTAGTCCTCGATTGACTTGAAATACCCATCATATCTAGATCTTAGTTTAGGTCATGAAAAAATTAGTACCAGATCCCAAGTTCATGGCCAATTGGGTGTCTACAAAGTCGTGTCAAGTAGAGTCTCTTTTATGGGTGTGTAGAGTGCATACTTATAAGGGAAAGGCTACAGGGAATTTAGAACTATTTACCTTTTCTATTGTTCTATTTTGGGATATAGAGTCTAATATCTTGAAATCTCTTCTAATTCCTGTATGTTCACTGTTCAGATCATACCTCCTAGAAGATTTGATGCTCGTGGAAACTCTTTTATTCTGTCTAAGGATAATGTGGATGGAGCTTGTCCTACTCAAGGAGTTCAGACCTGGTCTAGGTTCGTTGCTTCTAATTGCCCTAGTAGAGTTCCACCGTCCCCCTAGCCCTCCCCAGACACCTCAAGCTGGTGTGTCTAATGCTGAGTTTTGCCAGTTGATCCATTTACTTACCCAATTAGTGGTCTCACAGACTGAGCGTGTTGTTATAGATGCTCCATCCTCTGAGGTTACTAGAGTTGGCAAATTTATGAGATTTGGTCCTCCTACTTTCGTTGGTTCTAAAATTGAGGAAAATCCTCAAAATTTCATTGATGAGATAGAAAAGATTTTTTGTGTGATGCATTATACCAATGTGGAGGGTGTAGAGTTTGCTGCTTATCAATTGAAAGATGTGGCGTATCAGTGGTATGAGGAATGGGACCTGTCTAGGGGTGATGACGCTGAGTCTTCTTTGTAGGATGACTTCTTTAGTGATTTTCTTGATAGCTTCTTTTCTTAGGAGTTGGGGAAAACAAAGGCCGAGGATTTATGAATTTTAAGCAAGGCAGGATGATAGTAAAAGAGTATGCCTTAAAGCTTCACCAGCTATTGCGAGATGCTCCAAAAGAAGTGTCTAGCATAAGGGATAGAATAAGGAAGTTTTTTTCCAATTAGTACCGTGATTTGATCATAGAAAGAAAGGCCACTTATTGAACAAGGATATGGACATCTCTTGTAATATCCCGAAAAATCCAAACCAATATTAGAGCCATGTACCAAGCTCATGCATAGTACATCATGGTTCTTTTATAGTTTTATGAGTAAGTTATATGTATATTAAGGCTTCAAATAACTCCCAGCTATCAGACAAATCAAAACATTTCTTACCGATTGAATTCTTGAGAAGGATATTGGTATAGTCAACTTCAAATATGAATATCTCTCATTATACATGGAATTTTTGATCTCATGGCCTATCAACAGATAAATAATTGAATTATATTTCCAACTATACCAATTTTGCCTAAATTTGAAAAAGGAGCAAAGAGTTATTCCTATTTTACTCCATCATGTCAGGCTGGAAACTGTGTGACGACATTCGTGGTAGCTTACCACATTTGTGATGCCCTACCAAGAAGGTCGTCAGCCTTAGGAAGAATCCAACTCCTGTGTGACAAAATTCATGGTAGCTTACCACATTTGTGATGCCCTACCACGAAGGTCGCCAGCCTTAGGAAGAAACCATCTCCTAAGTGACGACATTCGTGGTAGCTTACCACATTTATGACGCCCTACCACGAAGGTCGTCAGCCTTAGGCAGAAACCAGCTCCTAAGTGACGATATCTATGGTAGCTTACCACATTTGTGACGCCCTACCATGAAGGTCATTAGATTTAGGCAGAAACCATCAGATCCAGCTCCTGTGTGACAACATTTTTGACGGCTTACCACACTTTTGACGCCTTGTCACAAATGTCGTCAGCTATGATTTTCAGCAACTGGGAATTTATTTCATAAAGGTATTTTGGTCTTTTCCCTTCACTTCCCACAACTTATAACCCTCAAGGAACGTATTATCTTCCATTCTCTTTAGTTAAAACACCTTAAAACCCTATCTTACACTTTCAACCACAAGATTAGGGTTTCCTCTTAAGATCATCTCCTCAGGAACAAGTGCATTGTTTATCAAAGAGGTTAAACCCTAGTCAAGAAAAATCAAGGGCAAGCCTAAGGATTTCTTCAGAAACATTAGATCTCTTTCAAGATCAAGCTTTAAGGTATGCGTAGTGTTCATCTATGGATTTAATTCGTTCATAGAGTTCAAGAACCATTATTTTAAATGTTATTTTGTGAACTTTTATGGTGATATAAGCATGTACACGTTGATGATTGTTGTTCAAGTTTCAAGATGATATCTAAGGATGTGTTTCATGGAATATATGTGATTTTTTGTTGAAAATCATGAACTTTGGGTGGTTTGAACTAATGCAAGTATGAAATCCACCTGTGCCTTAAACAATGCATGTAAGGTGTTTGATAAAATGCCTAGGATGTTAGAATTTCATATTTACATGATTTCATGATGTATAAATGACAAGTCCATGTTAGCGATACACTTCAATATGAATGCCCATGCTATTTTATGTATTCTTATGGTGATGGCATAAAGTATGTATGATGATGGAAATATGAATTTTGTGTGCGAATTATATCGATGTTTTCCCTACCATGTTTGAGGTGTTGATTAAATACATGAAGTATACTATCCCCTACTTATGATATAGCAAATTGTGGACTCCTATCTTGTGATCAAATCATGTCATGTGTGCCAATTTTCTTCTATCGAGTCATGGGGGTATTCGTACCCGAACATAGCTGTGTGCCTAGAGCCATGCCATATTGTCACGATAATATCAGTCAAGCTATAATTTATAGAACTCAGTCTGTCATGTGACTCAGGAAACCTCAGAAATCTCATGATCTCAGTTAACTCTCAGATAATAGTACTACTCCGCTAGTCAATGGAATTCATTAAGTTCCACTTACGTACAGTCAGTTAAATCATGTTCAGTCTCTTCAGATGGGAGTAGAAGTTAGCACCGAGTGAACCCAAGGATGGGAACTCACCTGTATATGAGGGTGTGATTCTTATCAGTCATCCTTGCATTCTAAAACTATGTAGCCATCAGAGGTTGAGACATCGCAGCCTATTATATGAGGGTAGATGAGGTCGCTTAACCTGTTATATGAGGGTTCCCACTATTCTCACTAGAGTTACCTGTTATATGAGGGTTGCTCACATGTTGTCCTTACCTGTGGCGCTGTATTGACACCCTTCCAGTTAGGGCAGAGATTGGACCCCATCTTAGCCATAATGGCATATATGGGGCATGTCGGTTAAACAACTACCTTTCATAGTTTCAGTATCAGTCTTAGTAAAAGAACTAAGATAGTTCTTCAAATATCAATATACCAGGACTGTTAGATACGATCAAATTCAGTTATAAAACAGAACTCAGAGAGTTTAACCAGATTCAGGGCTATCAGATACAGTCATCCATGTTATCAGAACTACGCTTCCATCCATGTATTAGCGTACAGATTTAGCCATCACGTACTCACGATCTTAGTTACTATGTATGTATATTTGTACTCTTATGTTCATATCAGTCAGTCAGTAGTATTATTCATGTACGTAAGCCCTTGCATTAACCTACCTCACTCGTATACTCAGTACTCCAGTTGTACTAACGTATTTGCGCTATGGTGCTTTCTTTTCATGCTACACCATAGGTTCAGAGGCACGAGTCCCAGACCAGCATAGCAGTTGCATTCAGCATACAGATTTGCAGTGAGTCCTCTTCATTCAAGGACGACATTATTTGATTTATTCATTTATTTCTTCAGTTCAGTTTTACGGAGTTAGTTGGAGACATATTTCTTCAACTCCTTATTTTAGACAGTACTTAGAGGCTTTCGGATTTACGCTCAGATTTATCTTTCAAATTCAGTTTTCAGTTGTTTTGGGTATTTTTTGCCCATATGGATGTTATATTATTTCAGTTGAACCTTATGGACTATTGTGCATGTTTTCCGCATTATTATGTCATGAATTGCAGTCTACAGGTACAGATATCAGTCATGGGTTAGCTTGTGGTCCCTCGAGGTCATAAGCACCGTGTAGAATTTTGGTTCAGAAAATCAGGGCATTACAAACTTGGTATCAGAGCCTAACATTTAATAGAGTCCTAGGAAGTCTGAAAGCCACATCTAGTAGAGTCTTGTACATGGGTGTGTTGCGCGCCACATTTATGTACAGGAGGCTATGAGATGTTTTAGGCACAGTTCCCTTTATTCAGTATTCATGTCGTGCTAGTAAGCATAATTTCAAGTCAGCCTCTAAGTCTAATCCGCTCTTCTCTTATTTCAGAAACATGCCTCCAAAGATAAGAAATCAGCCAGCTCCCCAGCCCGAAGATCCTTTGGGCGAACATGTTTCTCATGCAGAGTTAAGGACTGCATTTACCGCTCTTACTCAGTCTGTAGCTTCCCAGAATGAACGACTAACAGTTATTCCGACCAACCCAGTGGCCAATTCAGCAGCAGCTAGGATTCGGGACTTTACCTGAATGAACCCTCCATCCTTCTTTGGGTCTAAGCCAGATGAGGATCCTCAGGAATTCATTGACCAAGTCCAGAAGGTCATTGATATCATGGGAGTCACTTCTTCTCAGAGTGTCGAGTTAGCCGCATACCAATTGTAGGATGTCGCTCACATTTGGTACAAGCACTGGGTAGCAGAAAGGTTAGAAGATGTAGGTCCTGTTGAGAGGGATGAATTTTTCATGGATTTATTAGATAGATTCTTTCCCCAAGAGCTGAGAGAGGCCAAAGTTCTTGAGTTCATCAATCTCAGGTAGGTAAATATGACAGTTAGAGAGTATTCTCTTAGATTTACTCAACTAGCTAAATATGCCCCTCATGTGGTTGCAGACAACAGGGCTAAGATGAGCAAGTTCGTGTCAGGGGTGAATGATAGCATGGTAAATGAGTGTAGGTCTGCGATGCTGAACAGTGATATGACTTTAGCCAGGCTCATGACCTACGCTCAACAGATAGAGGAGCAGAAGGTTAAGACTAGGGAGAGGCATAACAAGAGAGCAAAAACAGGCAATTTTAATTTTGCTCAGCCCAAATCAGAGGGAGGAAATCGTTCGCAGTTTCATCCTAAGTCAGCAGTTCCAGGCCCTTCCTTAGCTAGTGACCCAGTGCCGATGTTCAAGGACAGCAACAGAGATAGGGCACCAGGCTCTAAATCTCAGAGAAGTGTTAGGAGTGCCCGCACTTATCCTCAGTGTCAGACCTGCGGTAAGCACCATCAGGGTGTGTGCAGAGCAGGTCAAGGAATTTGTTTTGGTTGTGGCAAGCCAGGCCACAGAGTTAGGGACTGTCCTCAGCCATGTCCTCAAAGTCAGCAAAATTATTCCACAGCTCAGTCCGATCGCCCGAACCTGCAAGGTGCCACTTCCAGTGCTACTAGTAGGCAACGCCCAAATAGACTCTATGCTCTTCAGACCCGATAGCATTAGGAAAATTCTCCTGATGTCATTACTGGTATGTTATAGATTTTCCATGTTCATATTTATGCTTTGCTAGACCCAGGTGCATCCTTGTCTTTTGTCACTCCATACATAGCAAGCGATTTCGGAATCAGTCCCGAAATTTTAGCAGAGCCCTTTTCAGTCTCTACCCCAGTGGGTAAAACCATTATAGCTCAGCGGGTATACAGGAACTGCCCGGTTATGATATTTCAGAAATCCACATCAGCAGATTTAGTCAAGTTAAAGATGACTGATTTTGATGTCATTCTCAGCATGAATTGGCTTCATTTCTGCTATGCCATAGTCGACTGTAGAAACAGGATAGTTCAGTTTTAGTTCCCGAATGAGCCCGTCCTAGAGTGGAAGGGTAGCATTTCGTCTTTCAGGGGTCAGCTTATTTCCTACCTTCGGGCAAGGAAAATAATTTCTAAGGGGTGTGTGTATCATCTCGTGTATGTTAAGGATTCTAGTTCCAAATCTCCCAGTCTCAAATCAGTCCCAGTGGTTAATGAATATTCAGATGTCTTTCCCGAAGATCATCCAAGAATTTCTCCCGAAAGAAAAATAGACTTCGGCATAGACCTTTTCCCAGATACTCAGCCTATTTCTATTCTGCCATACAGAATGGCACCAGCAGAACTCAAGGAACTAAAAGATCAGTTGAAGGATCTCTTAGATAAGGGATTCATCAGGCCCAGTATATCCCCATAGGGTGCGCCAGTCTTATTCGTGTGCAAGAAAGACGGTTCTCTTAGAATGTGTATTGATTACCGTCAGCTCAACAAAGTCACGGTCAAGAACAGGTATCCGCTACCTAGGATAGACGACTTGTTTGACCAACTTCAGGGTGCCAGTTATTTCTCCAAGATAGACCTCAGATCAGGCTATCATCAGCTCAGAGTTAGAGAATGTGACATTCCGAAGATAGTTTTTCGTACTCGGTATGGTCACTTTGAATTTCTAGTTATGTCCTTTAGTCTTACCAATTCCCCTACAACTTTTATGAACTTGATGAACCGGGTGTTCAAGTAGTACTTGGACATATTCGTCACAGTCTTCATAGATGATATTCTGGTCTATTCTCACACAGAGCGTGATCATTCAGACCATCTCATAATTGTTCTTCAGACTCTCAGGGATCACCAGTTGTTCGCCAAGTTCAGTAAGTGAAAATTTTGGATAAGATCAGTAGCATTACTTGGCCACATTATTTCCGATGATGGTATTAGAGTAGATCCTCAGAAAACTGAAGCGGTAAGAAACTGGCCTCGCCCTGTCTCTCTATCAAATATCAGGAGTTTCTTGGGTTTGGCTGGCTATTACCAATGGTTTGTCAAGGGATTTTCTTCTATTGCATCTCTTATGTCTAGATTGACTCAGAAGAAGGTCAAGTTTTAGTGGTCAGAACCTTGTGAGAAGAGTTTTCAGGAGTTGAAGACTCGACTCACCTCAGCTCCAGTTTTAGCACTTTCCGATGGTTCCGATGGATTCGTAGTATATTGTGATGCATCCAGAGTAGGTTTATGTTGTGTCCTCATGCAGCATGGTAGATTCATAGCCTACGCCTCCAGACAGTTAAAGCCCCATGAGAAGAATTATCCTACTCATGACCTTGAGTTAGCAGCAGTTGTCTTTGCCTTAAAGATTTGGAGGCATTATCTATACGGTGTTTATGTAGACGTCTTCACAGATCATAAGAGCCTTCAGTATGTCTTTTCCCATAAAAATCTCAATCTTCATTAGAGAAGGTGGTTAGAGCTCTTAAAGAATTATGATATGAGTGTCCTTTATCATCCTGGCAAGGCCAATGTAGTGGACGACGCACTCAGTTGACTGTCCATGGGTAGTGTTTCCCATGTTGAGAAAAGTAAGAAGAAATTAGCTCAGGAGATTCATCAGCTTGCCATACTAGGCGTTTACTTAGTCGACACTTCAGAGAGTGGTGTATATGTTCAGAGTAGTTCAGAGTCATCCCTAGTTGGCAAGGTGAAAGAGAAGCAAGACAGGGATCCTATCCTTGTCAAGCTAAAAGAGTCAGTTCAGAGTCAGGAAGTAGAGGTTTTCTCCCAAGGAGGAGATGGTGTTCTTCATTGTCAGGGTTGTCTGTGTGTTCCTGGTATAGATAACTTGAGGTAGCAAATTCTTGCAGAAGCGCATGGTGCACAATACTCTATTCATCCAGGGGCCACTAAGATGTACCGTGACTTGAGGGAGATCTATTGGTAGAGTGGGATAAAGAAGGATGTTGCATAGTTTGTGGCTATGTGCTCTACATGTCAGCAGGTTAAGATCGAGCATCAGAAACCTAGTGGTTCCATGCAGGAGTTCACTATTCCTACTTGGAAGTGGGAAGAAGTGAACATGGACTTCGTGATGGGTTTTCCTAGAACACGTCATCAGCATGATTCAGTTTGGGTCATTGTAGACAAAATGACCAAGTCAGCTCATTTCCTTCCAGTTCTTACCTCTTACTCAGCCGAGGATTATGCCAAACTCTATATCAGGGAGTTGGTCAAATTACACAGTGTTCCACTATCTATCATCTCAGACAGAGGTACCCATTTTACCTTTCACTTTTGGAAAGCGTTCCAAAAGGGTCTTGGTACTCAAGTTTATCTCAGTACAACATTTAATCCTCAGAAAGATGGTCAACCAGAAAGGACCATTCAGACTCTAGAAGATATGCTAAGGGCGTGTGCAATTGATTTCAAGGGAATTTGGGATGACCACTTGCCTTTGATTGAGTTCGCATACAATAATAGCTATCACTCCAGTATTCAGATGGCTTCATTCGAAGCTCTCTATGGTAGGAGATGTAGGTCTCTGATCGGTTGGTTAGAAGTTAGTGAGACCGTAGTCATAGGGACTGACTTAGTATTATATGCCTTAGAGAAAGTTCAGTTAATCATAGAAATACTCCGGGCTGCTCAGAGCTGACAGAAGTCTTATGCGGATGTTTGTAGAAAAGATCTTGAATTCGAGGTCGATGACTATGTCTATCTCAAGATCTCTCCCATGAAGAGAGTGAAGAGATTTGGCAAGAAGGTAAAGCTCAGTCCCCGATATGTCGGTCCCTTCAAGATTCTCAGTCGCTTTGGCAAGGTAGCCTATGAGCTCGAATTGCCTTCAGATCTAGCCTCAGTTCATCCAGTCTTCCATGTCTCTTTGCTCAAGAAGTGCATAGGTGACCCAGCAGTTGTAGTCCCTATTCAGAGCGTTGATATATATATATAAAAGTCTAACTTAGGGATTCCCATGTACCCCATAAGTATATGTCACCATGACCAACCTTCATATCGGTGAACATGAGTTTCCAGTGTCCATTCATTGGACTCACACCTTCATGATTAGCTATCACAATCTGCCATTATTTCCTAAGTAAAGCCTTTAGCATATAACCAAATAACCAATTTCAGAAGCTAACTACCAAGGCATTATGAAGTGGCATCATCATACCGATAATAGCTTGCAAGCAATGTTATTAGCTAACACTTAGGGGATTCCCATATACCCCATAGACTTTATTATAAAAATCACTTGGGGGATTCCTGTATACCCCAAAAGGTTTTCAAAACCAAATCCATGGCCACCAAGGACTTTCCAAACCGTTTAAAACCAACCAAACCAATTTAAGTTCCATTACCATATTATACAATGCAAAGATTTAAATAAAAGTCAAAGTACTTGACAAAACAATTCTCATAGGCATTTTAACAAATATGTTGAGGTCATATGGTTTTCAAAACCAATAACCAATTAGCCATTCCCATGCAACCATATATTCAAACCAATATTATAACATGAAAATCTTAAGAAAAATATGGGAAAACATTATCCAACCAAGAACAACAAAAATCCCCAATATATATTTCAAAACCCAAAACTATATCACAATTATGCCATGAAAACCACTACGTAAAACATGCTTTTAGTTTCAAATAAAAATGAGGGAGGAGTAACATTCTTTATATACCAAAAAAGATAGAGAAATTTACTTTTGAAAGCCCCTAATTGAATCACCTTGAGGAAACCCAAGACCTTTCTTAAACCAAAAGTCTGAGAGATATTGAGAGTGTTTAGAGTGTATTTGACTGAGAATAATAGGGTAAATAATGTCCTAAAAGTATTTTAAGTCGTGGGGTCAAAATAAGTTAAGAGGAAAAATGTCCAGAATATCCCCAACTTAAACTGTAAAAATTACCGCAGGAGGGTTTGGTTTGAACCCCTTACTCGTACCCACATCATATGAGTGGTACCTTCCACTTATATCTTGATCTCAAGGTTGGACGTCCATACATTGTCCATTATACGACTCTCATTGCCTCACTCGTACCCATACCATATGACCAGTACCTCTTCAAGTCGTACACTAAGTAGAAATACCTAAGCTAGACACTAGACAACATATGATTTCACTAAACCACTCATACCCTGAACATACGACTCATCACCATAAAATCGTAACCATAATAGAAACTTGACCACCAAATACTGGACATCCTACGAGATAGATCACCTGACCGGTAACTTCACTATACGACTCGTATGGTGAGACGTTTGATCAACAGAAAGCTAAAAACTCAAGAAATTTCTAAGGACCAAATCTCAGGGTGTTTCACTAATGTAGTGTATAATTGATTAAAATGGTTACGGACGGTTTTTAAAACCTTGTGGGATACATAGGAATCCCCCTAGTAAAGTTATAATGAAAACCTTATGGGGTACACGAAAATTCCCCAAGTGATTTTAATAATAGAGTCTGCAAGGGACATGGGAATCCCTTAAGTGTTGGCTTAATGACATTGCGTACAAGTTGTAGTAGGTATGACAATACCACATTATAATTCCTTATTAATTGACTCCTGGAATTGGTGGTTTAGTTATGCGCTTAAGGTTTTAATCGGGCAATAATAGGGGTTGTGATATATATATATATGTATGTATGTATATTATGCTTATATTGTACTCTTGTTATATTAGTGGCTCTTGTATTGATTGATACTAGGTCTTGGAAAATATTTTTATTCTTATATTTTTTTTTTTTGTCTTTTATTCAGTTTTGGTTATCTTCTCTCTTATTAGTTCGTTATTCATAGTTTTAGGCTATGATTTGGCTTATCTATTGGTGGGTTATGATAGGTGACATCATGAGATGATAAATCAAGTTGTAACAAAACTTAGAGATAAGAAAAGATTTATTTCATATCGAATATGTGGCTAGGGGCAATGATTACTTACATTTCTTCTATATTTTGGCGTCAAGAAGTTGTCTCATCAATCATCCTCTATTGTCTTCTTCGAAGCGGTGCTCCAATTGCGTTTCAATTTCCTAATCAAGCATATTTCCATTTGTAGTTAAGAGTGTTCTAGTGTTTTCAAGTGTTTCCTTTTTTGGGTGTTTTATATTTGGGCTATTGGACTTTGGGTTTTAGTTTGGTTTGCTGGGCACTTTTGGGCCCGATGGATTTCTGTAAGTATTGTTTTTCTAACTTATGGTGACTTTGTCACCACTTTTAGTTAAAAAAAATATTTATTTTTAAGAAAATAGAGAATAAAATATTTACTATTAAGTATATTTTAAGAAAAATAGTGATACTTATTGTAGTGATAAAAGAAATAAAAGTGATTTTAGTAAGTAATTTCCCAAACTTGGATGGTCCTTCATGAAAATTAGTCAAAAAGGAAAAGTGTCTCTTGTTATGAATCTATATATAATAATTAAATAGAAACAAGACAAAGATGATGTGACGTCTATTTATCTTTTTTTCTATTCATTCTTTTAATTAATCAATTTATTCACCAATTAAAAAATTATCATATTTATTATAATAATTATATCTAATGAGTTTCAAGAAACCTCAACCTATTAGCATTGTTAACATAAATTGCATGTCTCCTCAACTTTCATTTACTTAATTTATATAATTAATTAGTCATCCTATAAATAACAATCACCTATGAAATTTTTGAATGCTCATATTCATTTTGTACTCTACCATTTACTTTTTTTCTTTTTATAATATAATTGTGATGATTATTAAAGTAGTAGTACCTTTAGATGATAAGATATATATTTTCGTCTGTTTGTTATCAGGATTGGTAGATCGTTGACATGAGGAGAAAATCATGGTATAATCTTTATATTGATTTAATTCTAGAATAGTTGAAGTTTGCTTATTGGTGTTATTTGTGTTTACTGAAAAAATATTTCTATCCTCATTTCTCTTTGGTTGTGACGTGTCAATAAAGTTCAGGTTTATGTAAAATTTCCCGATTACAACAAGAAAAAGTTGATAAAAAATTTAAATAGTAAAAATATTAGAAATAGTCGTGAAAGTTAATCACAAAGATTACTTTTTAAAATTTTAGTGATGCTAAGAAGATATATTATAAAATTTATCAATAAATAAATATTGTATATATATCGCCTCTGAAGAAGTCAAGTCATTTATATATCCTAAAAAATGCTACTTACAAGTTATAACATTATTGCCAATAACACTAATTATTATTATTGTGTTAAATTATTTTATAAATAATAATTACCTACTAAATTGTTGAATATTCATTTTCATTTTTTGCTTCTTTATTTACTCTTTTCTTCTTAGTATTTATTGTCATTTTTTCATTTCATTTTAAGGTTTTAGAATTTTAAATCATTTAAGTTTTATTAATATTATTTATAAAAAATATTGAATTTGGTAGAGAAGATAAATAAGACTACATTATATATTTTAATTATATAAAATGTGAATAAACTTGGCACTCGAGCTCTTTATAAATCACAAATGTCTTGTTTTTCATTTCTATGCAGCAAAGTCAAAAATTAATTTGTCCTTTTTTTTTTGTTTTATGTTATTTCTCTTTTATTAGTTTAGTTTATATTAAAAATTATAAGAACTTCTATAAAATACTTTAAACATCTTGCTCATGGTTCTTCTCCCCTCCCCTATAATAATGAATTTTTATTAATGTATGTTAATGTGTCAAAAATAGGAGAAAAAAAGAGTTTTATGTTTATTGTTCAGAAAGATTAAAATTTCACATTAATAAAGTTACACATTTATTTAAATAATGTATCTCATTTGTATTATTTGGTTTACTAGTAAATTTGATCGTGCTCCACGCGATTACAAAAAATTTCATTAGATTTACGAACTACTATGTTTTATTTTATCCAAAAATTAAAAATATTTTAAAATATTTATTTGATCTTTAAATTCAAATAGATTAGATTTTTAAAATTTAATTTATTTTAATTTTAATACTCTGCTTTACCTTCTTTTTTTCCCTCTAACCTTTCATCACCTAATTAGTTGTTAGGAATCCACGGAGATTACAATATTTACAACATAAGCATAAACATTAAATTTATGGGCTAAAGAAAGCACATCATAATTTTTTTATTATTAATTTGTTGTATAAAGATATATCACTTATCTCAACTTTTTAGCTAAAAGAAATAGCTTCTACCATGAAAATGTTGTCTTATAAATTAAAGTAAGGCAAAATTAATGATCAAAATATTTTGTTGATGTTGAAATACAAAGAAATAGATGTAGAAAAGTAAGAAAAATTGATATGCTAATATTATAAAATTTATTTAACTAATATCAAAGTACTGATACTTTTGATCCGATACTTTTTCTCGTTCAAATTAATAGACATAAAAAAATAAATGAAAATATATCAATCATACCTGATAAATATTGGATAAGTTCTTAACTTCATCTCTTTCAATCTTTCCATTGATGATGTTATCCATATTGTAAAATATGAGAAAATAAATAATCTAAAAATCAACATATAAGAAAATCTAAATCAATCAGAAACAACGAATTGTTGTAACAATATCATGCATGCTTCTCATGCATAAAATTAATAAACAGATTAAAGTAAGCATATGTAGAATTAGATAAAAACACAACCCAGTGTACCTTAGAATAAGCTATGAGACATAAAAAAAATCTTTCACCATTATGTCCACATAGTTAATGACAAGAAATTAATGAGAAATAAATGTTAAGAAAGTGAAGAGATGATATTGAGTAGTTAATAATGAGAAATAAGTGTTAAGAAAGTGAAGAGATGATATGGAGTAGTTAATAATGTGGGGAGGGGAAAGGTGAAAGAACACATTCATATTATGATGTCTTTTGTAACTCATAGATATAATAATTCTAAGAAATATGATAGGTTTTTAATTATCAAATAAATTGATTAATAAATAAAATTAAGGAAAAAAATTCAAAAAAACAAGAAAAAAATAAATAGAAATGGAGGTTATATAGAGGTGACGCATCACCTTCTCTATATGTCTCTTTTATATATATATATATATATATATATATATATATATATATATATACATATATATATATATATATGTATATGTATATGTATATATATGTATATGTATATATATATTGATTGGACTGGTACACTTAGTAAATTTTTTGAAAAATAATTACTATTTTATGTATGTAAAAATGAAAAGAATCAAAACATATAATAAAATAAAAATAAAACCAACACAAAAAAATAGGTTGCATTACTATAAAGATTATAAAAGAAAATATTTATTTTAGTTAGTAAATTAATATATAATGTTGTGTTGCTTCTTTATTTTCATTTTGTTGATCATTTATTCTTCGGTAAATTAAGCTCTTTGATTTCATATATATATATATATATATATATATATATATATAAAAGGACATGAAGCTAATAGGATGACTTTTGAACTTTCTCGGGGAGAGTGAAAGGAGATGTTAATTGCTCATTACTTTTTTTTAATGACTTTAAGGATTGAAAGTTACTTCTTCTTTAATTTAATGGATAAGAGTTGTTAAAGATTTTATTTGAATAAAATAACTAAAGAAATAAGAGAGGAAAAATGCAAAAATATGACAAAAAAATAAATGTTATTCCTAATTTATGAAGGGTACGGTACCACGAGTAACTAATACATAGTAATATCTCTACTTTTAATATTCAATAGTATATTTATACGTAATATTAAGTATTTTGTTATACTTTATATTGACATTTTAATATATTAATTTTTGATTACATATGTTTATTGTTGTGGAGTTATTAGAAGAAGAATATGAGATATGATATTTTTAAAAGAAAAATGAAGAGTTAAGAAAGTAAGAAGAGAAAAGAAAAAAAGAAAAGAAATTAAAGATTAAAAAAAAATTAAAGAGAGGAAAAATAAAATAAGATAAAAAGTACACACTAGATTCATGTAATTAGACTTGAATTAAATAATAAATAAATAGTTGAGTTCTAAAATTTGTTAAAAGTATGCATTAAAATAAATCAAGTTTTATTGAACCTTTTCTACTTTCTTTGAAGAAAAATAAAGTTATTTTTCACTTACATTATATTATACAAAATTTACATATTTTAGAATATTAAAAATACTTAAGTGATGAAAACTTACAAAAAAAAAAAATACACATACAAAATTAAAGATAAATAATATAATAGATTAAGATAAGATTTGAAAATTAAAAAAACTAAAGAAAATTTAACACTCGAAATTTAATTAATCGCGCGAAGCGCGAATAAATTCGCTAGTTTAGTAATTAAAGTGGATATCATAAGGAGATATATGTAAGATAATAATACTTGTCTAACGTACTAATTAATACCTAACATTCAATGGTTTTATACCCTATAAAAGAGATTTTCCGCATTATTTTATGTATACTACAATCAGAAGAAGGAAATAACACATTCTCTTCCATATCTCTTATCTAATTTTCTTGCTTTACATTATTATATATATTGCTCACACTTATGACACGTTATCAACATAAACTAGTCATTCTTCGTCATAAACTAGCGGTAGGTACTTTTGGTGCCAATGTAACTTTGTGCTAATCTTTCTTCACATATAATGGGGGTAAGAATATTATTTCCATATTGAACTAACGGTAACGAAAGGTTTTAATGATTATGAATTTATTCACACTGTAAATATATTTAAAAATATGATGCACAAAAACTTTTTGATGCAAAAAGAGGTTATATTATTGTCCATTTATCTTCTGTATTAAGAAAATTGGCTTTTAAGTCAAACCCAGTTTATCTAATTGTTAAATTAAGTTATAATACGTTCAAGGAAATATTAATGATGGCTGATTATTGTGATCATTAAAGGTAAATATTTTGATTTATTTATTATTGATAAACTGCTCTACTGTTTGTAGAGTATCATTATTTATGTCACGATCCAAAATTTTGAGTTCATAATGATACCTATCCTGATCCAACCTTGACAGGTAAGACCAACACTAAAAGAAAATAATTATAGAAATAAGATAAATAATTAAATAAAATATGACACTTTAGGATAAAGTCAAGAAAATATAATAACAAAGATAGATATGTGGATACCACAACTCAAATTACCAATGATCTAGTGTCACGAGTAAGAGAAACTCTAAAACTATCATAATGCATGGGTATACAACTTTCTGTATATGAAATAAAGTAAAGACAACAAAAACATAGATGAAGCCGCGAACATGATTTGGATGGGGAGCTCACCATGACTCTGATAGATCCCAAGGCTGCACAAATCATGAATTGTAGATTGCACTTGAACTAGACTCTTCAAAAAAAGGATATAGAAAAGTAGGAGTATGTATTGCCCACTTGTACTCAGTAGGCATCATAGTCCGGTCATTCTAAGTAGACAACTAAATAAGTAAAAATAATACTACAAATGTGGTAACCACCCTGCATACAAAAAAAGTCATATTAAATCATGTCACATGCTCCTAACAATATAATGGTACAATCTCAACAACAATATAAGTATAACAACATCATGTATAAATATATTCCAAAAAAAAAATCACCTCTAAATAAGAGATGCCATATATTGTAGCATAATCATATGATATGAATATGGTGTTCGAATGCTCACTTTATATTCATTGCCCCGAGCCTAAGATTCCAGGAGATGATCCATAGCGGTTTTGCATCCCATAATAATCACAATATAATCAATAAACCTTGCCAAAACTTTCCTTGGAAAAAGTATTATATAAAATGGTACATTTACTTTATAAATAAATTCAAGTTCCATAGTAGTATCAGTTCCATGAAAATGAGTGATGAATGGTGTACATGATCTTAAAAAAATCAACAACATACAACAATGAACTCAATCATGATATAAATGAACTCAAATCACCAAAATCTCAATAATTCATGATACATGTCCCTCATGGCAACACAATAGTAAAGAATCATATAAGACACCAATAAAGTCAACACAATCCCCCACTCGGGCGTCACAATGATATAAGATATACAATCAATATAAAGTCAACAAAATTCCCCATTTGGACCTCACAATAATAATAATAATCAACCACAAATAATATAAATAATGATATTACATCTAACCCCTAGCATACCTTATATGAAGAGTTATCTACCTCGTCAATTCTATCAAAAAAAGAATATCTTCTTTTCTTATTCGACGACTACTTAATGGTGCAATTCATATTTTATCCTCATTGGGTCCTAGATAAAAAGAAAAGTCAACCAAAAAGTAGCATTAAAGTGACTTAACTAAGGATATATTAGTAAACATAGCAAAGTCTTATCTTATTTCATTAACTCCATGCTCGATCAAATTATGCCACATAAAATTGGGATGGAGAGTGTATTACAAGTTGGGAGAATAGTTGGCATGGTCCCTCAAAGAATTCGAGAATGATTTTAGCGATTGTAACAACCCTAAATCACCTACCGGGACGTCACACGGTGCTTGAGGCTACAAGTAGCTCCAAGATAACCCTTTGAGCCTGTTTCTACTAATAACACTCATTTCAAGATAAAATAATTCAAACACTAGCATAGTCATATCATATGAAAGGAAATACGGAAAAAATGCTCGGTCCAAATGACCACAATACTGGAAACCTCTACACAACCACAATCTGATAACTAATCTGACAAAGCCTCTATCAATCCATGAACTAGAGAGCCATTGGGACAGGTTCCCAACTGACTCGAAATGAACTGAAAGTAAAAACATAGTCTCTCAAACGCAGAAATGCTTGAAGATAGGTCCTCGAACCATGAGGACTCACCACTGTAGAAATGTAAACAGAGGTACTCGAAAGTCACTGATGAGGCTGGGACTGAGCACCTGAACCTATATTATAAGACAATGTAGCAGATAGATGTATATATGGATCAGCACTTGGGAATGCACCGAGTATGTGGGGGTGCATGTATTTATATAAAAAAACATCAATACTCTTTAATCAAATCATGCATACAATAAGTAATGACTCACATGGATTGAGTAAGTATAAAAAGTAAAGCTTATGAATCATGTAGAATGGAGCATGTAACACAAATCTCATGAGTCATCATAGTTTAACCTTGAAATCGATAATCTTCTCTTAATCTCATTACCCATAGGCTAAAGGAGACTTTAAACAATACGTTTAACTCATTCATATGCCTCATGGAGAGTAAAACTTTTTTAATGCTCAAGAACTCATAACTCTTTTGAACTCAAATACTAGGAATACGGAATCATATAACTTTGAAACATGCTTGAAGGCATTTCATTCACTTTAGGAAAATATCTCTTTGGAAGGGTAAATACTTTACTTTTCAAGGAAGTAACTGATCTCGAAGTTTAAATGTCAAGGAAGGTTCTCTTAACTGACATAAATCATGCGAGCTACATGGAGTCCAATATTTTGTCCTCCTAAGGAAGAGACCTCACGTTGGAGAGAGGCGTCATACTCTTGCCAGGGAGTATAACCTAGGTCCAGTAATCACTAAACAAACTCGGCCTCGGGCCCAATATCAACTCGGCCTTAGGCCCAATAATAATCATAAACTCGGCCTCAGGCCCAAACTACGGTGGCACATAATTTTGGGGTAAGAAACTATAGTAACTTACCCGCTCGGTGCTAAATATTACTCCCCTTAGATTATTTGCGCTCATCTCGTAAAAATCCACTTTTAGAAATAATCTCATGGTTCACTACGAACCCAATAATCAAATCTGAAATCTCATGTAGTAGAGTGGATTTCAAAAATCAATGACCGTTAGGTCAAAACATTTCTCAATAATCTCAGAATACTTAAATCATGGGTTCTTATAGCACAATAGTTCATAAAATCTCAAGTTTCAAGTAGGGCTTAATAACCCATAGTTAAATCTCAAGGTAAAACTCATCAAATCATAATAGATAGCATTTAGATTCATAACTCATGTAGAAATCTGGAAATTTCAGAAATTTATCTCAAAATCTCAACATACTCATATACTTCAATATTTCAAACATTTCAACTATTAACTTCTCAAGGATTGAAATCGTGGGGTATAGACCCACCTGCAATTTTTCAAGAAAACATGTAAAAATTATGCCATTAGACTCTCAATTCAAGGGAAACATCAAAAGTTTACAACCAATAACAATGGTTGAAAAACCCCAATTCAATTTCATGTAAAATCTCATAAATTGCATAGAAGTGTAGTTTAGATAAGCTTTTGGGCACAAGGGTGAAAGGATTACCTTTGTTCAAAACCCCACATACCTTGAATTAGAAGCTTTAGATGAACTCTCACTTTTGGAACTCTATTCGTACTCTTGAATGAGGGTTCTTGAAGCCCTTGACTTGGAAACTTTGAATCTTGACTCAATTAAGAAAATCTATAGTGGATTCTTGAGATTCTTGGAAGAGGTTTTGGATGTTTAGGATTTTTGTTGAGAGAAAACTTGAGAGAGACTCCATAGAATGCTTGTAAATGACCTTGATTTGGTGTTTGCACGGTTTAAGAGGCTTGGAAAAAAGTTGAAAATACCCTTTTTAACTTCGGTACGAAGCTGAAAAAATTGAACTGGGAACACGATTTCATGGGCCACCACAACGCGTCACTATCGCAGTGGCTCACTGGAAATTATCAAATAAGAATCTGGGAGTCACCGCGACGTGGAGTCATCGCGTTGTCCTATTAGTTGGGACCTGGAACTTCAGCGCGACGCGTTACAATCGCGTCAGGCCACTGGAAATTGATTATTGGGAAATTGGGGTCCTTCGTGATGCGCCACTATCGTGGAGTTCCACTGGAAATTGACAATTATCAAATAGACCCTCTCCGCGATGTGCCAAGCACCAAAATGATGTTGTTTTATGACTAGGACTTAAATTAGCCATAACTTCTTACCCGGGTATCGGATATGGGCGAATCTTATATCGACGGAAATCTTATCAAATTTCCCATGTGATAAAAATTCGAAATTAGGGAAATTCCATATGGTTAACACGATACTCACTTAGGAAGTTACTTATCAATCTTTTACGATCAGAATTACACTTCACTTGATACGCTCTAAGTCTCAGACTACAAGAGAACTTTGCGGGGTCTTACAATATCTCTCCTTTGGAAATATTCATCCTCAAATGTTGCTAGTTGGACTAGGAACACAGGAAAAATATAGTACACATAGATGAAGAAAATTTGCTAAATGGCTCAACATCTCTCTAAACTCTTGAATACCTCTGAAATTATAAGAACTCATGCAAGAATAGATATATAGCTGAACTTTAGATTAAAAGGGTAAAATTAAGGAAGAATAATACCTTTAGATTGATCTGAATTTGCGGAAAAGAGGTGCGGGTACTTGGCTCGCATGTCTGCTTCTGCCTCCCAAGTAGCACCCTCAACAGAATGGTTCTGCCATAAAACATTGACCAAGGAAACTTCTTTGTTCCTTAGTTTACGGATCTGAAAATCTAGGATCTCAACAGGAATCTCATCGAAGGAAAGACTATTCTGAATATCGGCATTCTCTGAAGGATCTACTACAATGGAATCACTAATATGCTTCTTAAGCATGGAGACATGAAAAACAGGATGAACAGCTGACAACTCTGCAGGCAAATCAACCTCATAGGCCACCTTAACAACATAACTCAAGACTCTATATGGGCCAACATAACGGGGAATAAGCTTTCCCTTTTTACCAAACCTCTTCACCCCTTTCATGGGAAAAATCTTCAAGTACACCAAATCACCCACTTCAAACTCAAGATCTCTTTTCCTCACATCGGCATATGACTTTTGACAACTTTGAGCTGTCTTTAACCTCTCTCTAATCAACTTGACTTTCTCCATAACTTTAAATACTGCATCAGGCCCAATTGCGGCAGCTTCACCCACTTCAAACCACCCTATGGATGACCTACATCTTCTACTATACAAGGCCTCAAATGGTGTCATCCCGATGCTAGGATAGTAACTGTTATTATAAGAAAACTCTATCAATGGCAAATGCTTTCCCAACTACCTTTGAAATCAAGAGCACATGCCCTCAATATATCTTCCAGGGTCTGAATGGTCCTCTCAGCCTGACCATCTATCTTTGGATAAAAAGTAGAACTCAAAAGAACTTGGGTACCAAGACCCTGCTGAAATGCCCTCCAAAACTGAGAAGTAAATTGAGTGCCCCTACCCGAAATAATGGACGGAGGAACTCTATGTGGCCTGACAATCTCCCAGATATACAATCTAGTATAATCCTCAGAGGTATAAGATATGGGCACGGGCAAGAAATGCGCGGACTTAGTCAGCCTATCCACAACAACCCAAATAGAATCATGATGACGACGCGAAAGAGGGAACCCGGTCATGAAGTCCATATTCACCACCTCCTACTTCCAAATGGGTATACTAAACTCTTACATCACACCACCAGGTCTTTGGTGCTCTACCTTAACCTGTTGGCATGTTGCACACTTTGCTATGAACTCGACTATATCCTTTTTCATACCATTCCACCAATAGATTTCCTATAAGTTGCGGTACATCTTGGCGATGCCGGGATGAATAGAATACCGCACACCATGCACTTGAGCCATAATCCTCTGCCTCATATCATCAACACACAGAACACATAATCTACCTTGCACTTTCAACACGCCATCTCCCCCTTGGGAGAAAACCTCTACCTTTTGGTCCTGAACTGACTCCTTCAGTCCGACCAAACTAGGATCCTTGTCTTGCTTCTCCTTCACTTCCAAAACTAAAGAGGATTCTGAACTACTTTGCACCAACATACTCCCCTCAGCTGAATCAAGTAACCTTACACCCAATCTAGCCAGATAATGCACATCGCGAGATAACTCTTTCTTTCCTTCCTTTACATGAGCAACACTGCCCATAGATAATCTGCTAAGGGCATCCGCCACTACGTTGGCCTTGCCTGGGTAATACAACATACTCATACCATAGTCTTTTAATAACTCCAACCACCTTCTCTGCCTAAGATTCAACTCCCTCTGAGTAAACACATACTGTAGGATCTTATGATCAGTAAACACATTAGCATGGACACCATAAAGATAATGTCTCCCGATTTTCAAAGAAAAGGCCACAACAGCTAACTTAAGATAATGGGTTGGGTAATTCTTCTCATGCAGCTTTAACTGTCTAGAGGCATAGGCTATAACCTTACCTCTTTGCATAAACACACAACCCAAACCAGTTCTAGAGGCATCACAATACACCATAAAACCATTTATACCATCAGACAAAGTCAACACAGAGATGAAGTAAGTCGAGTCTTCAACTCTTGAAAACTCTTCTCACAGAAATCTGATCGCTGGAACTTAACCTTTTTTTGGGTCAACCGAGTCATGGGAGATGCAATAGAAGAGAAAACTTCAACAAAACGATGGTAGTAGCCCACTAGAACTAAGAAACTTCTAGCCATAGCTACATCACCTCCCTACTGATTAGTAACTGCGACCTGGTTATTGGCCCAAACATTAGCGGTGAATGCTTGGGCTAACGCCTGAAAGGTCACCCAAAATTGGCATGAGACACAGTCTCATTCAAAGGATCAACAGATGAGGGTTGCTCATCATCATTCCTACGGGCATTCGCTCTTCAGAGAGGCATTTTCTAAAATAGAAAAGCATAAATTATTAGATGAGAGGGACAACTATAGGAATGATAGAATCCGAAAAAAAAAAACTATTCCTAAAACGTCTTGTAGCCTCTTGCTCATAGATGTGGCATGCTACACACTGATGGTCAAGACTCTACTCAATGCGGCTTGTCAGACTCCCTAGGACTCCTTAGAAACCTTAGTCTTTGATACCAAGTTTGTAACGACCAAAAATCATCTCCCGGGATGTCACACGGTGCTTAAAGCTACAAGTAGCCCCAAGCTAACCCTTTGAGCCTGTTTTTACTAATAACACTAATTTCAAGATAGAATAATTCAAACACTAGCATAGTCATATCATATGAAAGAAAATACATAGAAAATACTCGGTCTAAACGACCACAATACTGGAAACCTCTACACAACCACAATCTGATAACTAGTATGACAAAGCCTCTACTAATCCATGAACTAGAGATCCATTGGGAAAGGTCCCCAGCTAACTCAAAATGAACTGAAAGTAAAAACATAATCTCTCAAACGCAGATATGCCTGAAGATAGGTCCTCGAACCATGAGGACTCACCACTATAGGAATGTAGACAGAGGTACTCAAAAGTCACTGATGAGGCTGGGACTGAGAACCTGAACCTACATTATAAGACAATGTAGCACATAGACATATATGTGGATCAACACTTGGGAATGTACTGAGTATGTGGGGGTGCATGCATTTATATAAAACAATATCAATAATCTTTAATCAAATCATGCATACAATAAGTAATGACTCGCATGGCTTGAGTAAGTATAAAATCTAAAGCTCATGAATCTTGTAGAATGAAGCATATAACACAAATCTCATAAGTCATCATAGTTTAACCTTGAAATTAGTAATCTCTTATTCTCATTAACCATAGGCTAAAGGAGACTTTAAACAATACTTTCAACTCATTCATAAGACTCATGGAGAGTAAAACTTCTTTAATGCTTAAGAACTCATAACTCTTTTGAACTCAAATACTAGGAATACAGAATCATATAACTTTGAAATATGCTTGAAGGTATTTCATTTACTTTAGGAAAATATCTCCTTGGAAGGGTAAATACTTTAGTTTTCAAGGAAGTAACTAATCTCAAAGTTTAAATATCAAGGAAGGTTCTCTTAACCAATATAAACCATGCGAGCTACATGGAGTCCAATATTTTGTCCTCCTAAGGAAGAGACCTCACATTAGAGAGAGGCATCATACTCTTTCCAGGGAGTATAACCTAGGTCCAGTGATCACTAAACAAACTCGACCTCGGGCCCAATATCAACTGGCCTTAGGCCCAATAATAATCATAAGCTCGGCCTCAGGACCAACCTACGGTGGCACGTAGATTTGGGGTAAGAAACCATAGTAACTTAATCTCTCGGTGCTTAATACTACTCCCTTTAGATTATCTGTGCTCATCTCGTAAAAATCCACTTTTAGAAATAATCTCATGGTTCACCATGAACCCAATAATCAAATTTGAAATCTCATGTAGTAGAGTGGATTTCAAAACTCAATGACTATTAGGTCAAAACATTTCTCAATAATCTCAGAATACTCAAATCATGGGTGCTTATAGCACAATAGTTCATAAAATCTCAAGTTTCAAGTAGGGCTTAATAACCAATAGTTCAATGTCAAGTTAAAACTCATCAAAGCATAATAGATAGCATATAGAATCATAACTCATGTAGAAATCTGAAAATTTCAGCAATTTATCTCAAAATCTCAACATACTCATATATATACTTCAATGTTTCAAATATTTCAACTATTAACTTCTCAAGGATTAAAATCATGGGGTATTGACCCGGCTGTAATTTTCAAGAAAACATGTAAAATTCATGCCATTAGACTCTCAATTCAAGGGAAACATCTAAAGTTTGCAACCAATAACAATGGGTGAAAAACCCCAATTCAATTTCATGTAAAATCTCATAAATTGCATAGAATTGTAGTTTAGATAAGCTTTTGGGCATAAGGGTGAAAGGATTACCCTTTTTCAAAATCCCGCATACCTTGAATTAGAAACTTTGGATGAACTCTCACTTTTGGAACTCTATTCGTACCCTTGAATGAGGGTTCTTGAAGCCCTTGACTTAGGAACCTTGAATCTTGACTCAATTAAGAAAATCTGTGGTGGATTCTTGAGATTCTTGGAAGAGGTTTTGGATGCTTAGGGTTTTTGTTGAGAGAAAACTTTAGAGAGACTCCATAGAATGCTTGTAAATGACCTTGATTCGGTGTTTTCACGGTTTAAGAGGCTTGGAAAAAAGTCCAAAATGCCTTTTTTAACTTTTGTACGAAGCTGGAAAAATTGAACTGAGAACCCGATTTTGTGGGACACCGCGACACACCACTATCGAGGTGGCTCACTAGAAATTGACAAATGGGAATTTAGGAGTCACCGCGACCCATCACGTTGTCCTACTAGTTGGGACCAAGAACTTCAGCGCGACGCGTCACAATCGCGCCAAGCCACTAAAAATTAACTATTGAGAAATTGGGGTCCTTCGCGATGTGCCACTATCGCGGAGTTCTACTGGAAATTGACAATTTTTAGATAGACCCTCTCTGAGATGCACCAAGCACCAAAATGATGTTGTTTTATGACTAGGACTTAAATTAGCCATAACTTCTTACCCGGGTATCAGATTTGGGTGAATCTTATATCGACGGAAAGCTTATCAAATTTTCCATGTGATAAAAATTTAAAATTGGTGATATTACATATGGTTAACATGATAATCACTTAGGAAGTCACTTATCAATCTTTTAGGACCGAAATTACACTTCACTTGACACTCTTTAAGGCTTAGACTACGAGGGAACTTTGAGGGGTCTTACAGTGAGTTTGAAATTTTGTATAATAGCCTATGGAAGTGATTACTTTTATTTTGGTTAATATTTTATGATCCAAGCATTAAATTGTGATTCTATCAGTTTTTTTTAGATTTGGAATGTTGATTTTTCATTAGTTGCATGGTTGGTTTGAATTTTGAGTCTACATTTTGTGTTTTTAGCATTTAGATGAGAAAATTGTTAAAAATCTTAGAAGGGGTCCTAGGGGTTCACTTTTTCATAACGACCTCTTTTGATAAATCTAATAATTTCATTGAGTTTGAAATATCGAAATTAACCTATTCCATTTAGCTGAACTGTTGCATTTGGTGCAACACATTTGTAGGGTTCCTTTATATTTATAGAGAATGACTTTGTTTTTTTATCTTAATCATAGAGGTGGGTCCGTGCTTATGATGGATTTGAATTTTTTATTATCGTGAATGTAAGGTGGTGGCCGCGTTTGTGAAGGATTAGCGGTTTGGGTTTTATCTGATTACTCATCACATTTGTGATGACTTGATCAAATTTTGTGTGTCTAAGTTGGGTCAGCCTCGTATTTATGACAAGCGGGCTGTATTTGTAAAGACCATTTATATCATGGGCAGTATTTAAATCCCTTTTCATGATTTTTGTTCAGTTTTATTATTTTTGAGCTTGGAGACTCAATATTAGGAGTTTTAAAGAGGAATTTTTAAAAAGAGTGTTTGGGGTAATCTTCTAAACATGATTGTCATCATTAGTCATTGATTTTATCTTCAAAACAACTTATAACCTTAGATTTAACACTTGGAATTTTAGGGTTTTACACGATAAAATGAGAAAATGGTTTGGCTTTAATTTCAAGCTTGATTTAAATTTGTTTTAATGGTTTTTTATATTTAGTTCCCTAAAGTATGAAAACTTGATTCTTCAACGAAAATTCCAGTTCTAACTTTTTTTCTTTAGGTTAAATTCTTTAATTATATTTGGACCTAGAATAAAAGTAGTTAATATAGGTATAATTATACTCCTTTTCATATGTAGATTATGTTTTTGATAGATTGGGTTCACTCTAAGACTGCACAAAAAGAAAAAAACTCCTAGTTAAATTCTCTAGAGTCCTGTTTCGACTTTTCAATGTAGGTTTTGGCTTAAATTTTTTCAAATTATTCTTGATAGTTAAAAATTCATGTAAATTATGCTATGGGTTGCATATTTTATCATGATGTTCATCTTTTAAGATAGTTAATTTTGTCGTGTCACCCATGTGGTGTGTTATGTGACTATTATTTTTGACCTAAGAGATTATTATAGGTGTGATTCTTGTGAGGTGGAGGTATTAGTCTTGTTTAAGAATTCATTGCCTTTATTATTATTGTGATCTGTGGGGGAGGAGAGGGTGTTCTTGAATTGATATTATTAATGTCTGACATGAATCTTTATTACTGTGGTGTTATGGATAGCTATATCGTGATCTAATGAGGTTTGGCGAGATCTAAGGTCATTTATACCATTATTTAGTTGATTCATTCATGATATTATTTTAGTTATGAGCATGTATCCTCATATCATTAATCCTTATTTATAGAATTGGTACCATTAAGAAGAACTAATTTTGAACGAAAATGACACTTTATATGATGCCTTCACCTAGGGATATGCTAATAAGGTTGATTGAGATTAGAGATTCTGGTAGTATATGGATTATGAACCCCATCCTCCTAGAGGTCAATCCTGAAAGATTATGCTTGGAAGGTGTATATGAGGTGATATTGAGACATTTCATCCATACCATACCATTGTATTAAATCATTTGCATTTCCCTTATATTGTTGCTAGTTGTGTAGTTAAGCCTTCTGTTTATATATTTGTGTGTACTTGTAAAAGTCTTGGAGACACGGTTCGAGCCATCATTGTAAACTTTTTTGTATACACGTGGAAGTGTGCTGATAGTATCCTTTGCTTGTTTAGTTTTTTACTTTTCTTGGTCGGCCTGTGATGTCTATGAATATAGGTGGACTATATTTTACTCCTACTTTTAGTGTAGATTCGAGTTTGAGTGTGACCTGTAGAGCATGAGATCATCCTATGTTGAGGATGTTTAGAATACTGGTGAGTACTTTGAGCTCCCCGTTCAGAGCTTGTTCAGGCATCTCTCATTTCTATTATCTTGTCTTTATTTTATTTTTCTGAGATAAAATTATGTATTTTTGGATTGTATATCGGTTTAGTAGTGCTCTTTACTTATGACACTATATTTTGGGTTTAGAGTTGAAGTTTGTTTGTTCTCTCTCTCTCTCTCTCTATATATATATATATATATATATATTATAGCCTAACTTTGTTATAAAGTATCATATTTGGGTATCATTTATTTTCGTTTTGCATATTTATTTGTTTTGGTGTTAGGCTTACATATCCAGGGTTAGGATGGGATTGGTGTCACCATGAACTCGGCTTCTGGATCGTGACACTGAGCCTGAAGAAAGTTAACCCATAATCTGACTCAAAAGCCAAAGACATGATCCTGCACCCCTCAACTTGAACCCTTTCCCTTTTTAGAGACTTCTAAATGCTACCAATCTATCAAGAATAATTTCTATAAGTAACTAGGAGTCTATTGACATCTATATTCGCATACATTAATATTATGCCCAAAATCACTTTGAAATCAACCTAGAAAATAAAAGGTTAAAACTAGAATTATAATTAAGAATCACTTTACCATTGTTAAGGGTTCTAAATCTAAAATCCCAGCATAAACTGAGTTGAAATCAAGTTAGAAATTATCAAAATACTCAATTTACTTTATCGAAGAAAACCCAATAGTTCAAGTTTAAAATCCAAGTTTTGAAAATGAATTTTCAATAAAATCAATAGATAATGTATAAAAATGGTAAAAGCTTACTCAAATCAAAGTTGATGAAAAACCCTCTTTGATTCTCCTAAAATCATGTTACCCAATTTTCAAAAATGAGAAAATAAGGTTTAAGGATGAAGTTGAGCTCTTTATACAGTTCAATAAAGAGTAGCCGATATTAGTGACAACCTACCACATTCTCAAAGGCCATCAGTCTAGAACCACCATGTTCGCAGTAGATCGGTCGTGTTTCAAAAGAGTTAGCATAAATTTAGGCCCGACTCACTCTTTTCTATTTGAAATCCTACCATCGCATTCTCATGGGAAAATAAATTCCTTCTTGACGTATGCAATAGTAATGTGATAATTGCAGAGAAGGCTCGAGTCCAGCACCATTAGACTTGCACCATATATTATTTAAGGCTATAAATTTCTCTGAATGGACCCTCGAGATTCATTTGGAACCCCATAAAAATAAACTTATAATGTTACTAGACTAGCTTCAACATTCCAGACTTAATGGAACCATCAGATTTCCCAAACAAAGTCGTTATCAACAAGTTTCACCTCGAGAATCCTTTGAGGAAAAAAGAATTAGTTTCTTGACCAAGAACTCAATACTCAAATATAGCCTTGGAACCAAAATTAACCAAGCTACTAGCCCAAATTTAACATTCCAAATCTAATGAAATTGGTAAAACTTTCATCTGATGCTCAGATCACAAAATATTAACAAAAGCCAAGTATATCACTTTAACGACTACTCAAAACCTCAAACTAATATAAATCACTCGCAAACTCTTTAGGACCGTGCCAACTATCACACAACTCATAAATAATATAAAGCAACAATAGAGAATGACAAATATTCAAAATACAAAAAGAGCTAAAAATCAACACGAGGATTATTATAATTTGTAAGTATATAATGACCCTCTAGGTCATTTCTAAAATTCCATACTTACCATTTAAAGATTTCCTATAGCTGTCCTAAGTTTTTTATGATTTGGTAGAGCTGATAGTTCAATTACTGATAGTTTATTTGTTTTTATAGCAAATTTCCTCTTTTTAAGTTTTCTCTATTGTGAATTAGGCATCGAACCTAAAGTTCAGGTTAACAACCTTGTATTCCAATTATAATAGTTCCATTAGATCTAGAACATTGATTTTAGGCTAGGGGACCTTTGGTTTAGGTCCCGAGGCTTCCAAACTCATTTTAGGCTATTGGGTGAAAATTAGTTAAAATGGTCATTTGGTGTGGCATCGACATTTCATCAAAACTACCCCATCTAGAAATTTTAAAGACGCCGTTGAGTCAAAAATGTCAAATTCGTTAAGGTAGTATAGTTTATTTGCATTCATGGGATTTCAAACGAATACCAAGGGTTTATTTGGAAACTTGGTAAATGCCAAGTTCAGCTGGTGCTAGACAAAAATGGCCTCTACGTCTGCGAGGTCCTTATTGCATTTGCAAAGTTCAAATAAACAATCTACCACGCTCCCAAAACCATGGTTTTATTTCCCAATGCCAATTTTGTTAGCCATTGAGTTCGTGAAGGGTAGGCCAGGCTGAGAGTCGTGTTTGCGATGAGGTCTTTGCGTTCATGAAAGACGGACCCCTAGGCATATTGAATGATGTAAACATGATTTCTTTCCCATTAATTCTAAGTCCCAAGTACCTTAAAGACCTATATAGCTTAGAGAGAGTGAAGGTTGATTATTAGGTGTTCGGAGTAAGTTGGAGGTGAGACTATTGCCATTTCCCCATTGTTTACTCTGTAACTTCTTGACTAATTTTCCAATTCAAACTTGAATCCCTAGATTACTTTACGGGCTGATTTTGGGTTTGTTTGTGCTCAAAATTTACCCATTTAAGGGTACATGATCTTTGAACTTAGAGAAATATTTTGATGATTTCAAAGTTGTGAATATGTACGCGAGCCCCACATGCGATTTTTTGCTTTTTTTAGGACCTGAAGCATTTATATGAAATATTATTATGGTTATTCTCGTATTAACGTGTAGATATTTGTTTTGATAACATGGCATCATGCGGATGAGAAAATCTCTAATTTAGTAGACTTTTTTGGGTATTCATCGCTGTCCAAGTAAGCTAGGCATACTTTCCTCCTATATTAGGCTATATTATAATATTGGTGTGGTATTATGATAGATTTAGGTTGGAAATTATTGTTTGGTTGTATTTTTAGGGAAATTTAGAATATTTAGTCGATTAGTGAGCTGATTTTAGTTAAAACAGACCCATTCATCCTTTCCTTGGATTAAATAGTAACCTTAGGGCATGTTAGACTTATTTGACTCCTTGTAGTAGGACTTGGAAGCATTAGTCTAGTTTTACATAGAAATTTCCTCAGTATGAACTTTTAGGGTTTAATAGTGGGCCCCATCGATCCCTCTTTAAGGTTAAATATCTTTACTATCTATTTGTAGACCTAGAAGTCCTTATTTTGTCGTTTTACATATAATCTTGGACACCTAGATGATTTATACATCTTTTTAATTCCTTACTAGACTTGTTAGCATGCATTTATTTCTATGATCGATTCGAGTCCTTCACTTAGACTTTATTTATGATTTTTAAAGACCAGTTTGAGTCCAACAGTTACTATTCATTTATTATATTTAAAGACTGGTTTGAGTCCAACATTTACTATTTAACTATGACATTAGGATCCGATTTTAGTTTGGCATTTATGATTTACTTATAGTAAAAGTCTAGTTCGAGTTTGATGTTTATGGTATGAAGGGATTCACTTGTATGGTTTCAGTGATCGGTTACTTAAAAAATATTATTGTCGATACTTTCTCTTAATTACACCATCAGGCTTATGGGGGATCAGTTGGATTACCTTTCTCTTTTTATGCCTTTTGGGCTTATGAGAGCCCAATTATGCTCTATTTATCTTACATCATTTTTTATATTATCTACCTTATTATTTATTATTTGTTAGTTAGATAATTATTTTAGGATTTCCCTTTTACCCTTGACTTTAGTTTACATGCATCTTATTATGCTTATATCATAATTTAGCCCAATTGATCAATGATGCCTACTGAGTATTCATTGTTTTAGTAATCATACTACACTTCAACATCTTTTTCTGATATAGATTTGAGTAGTATTTTCCACCATTCACATTCTATATAGTGTATTCTAAAGTTCTGCGATAGGGTGAGCTTTTGAAGTTGGAGATGATACTCTCTCCTTCTACTACTTTCGGGACAATCTTTCCTTTTGAAACTATTTATTTATTGCTATTATTAGTACTGTTATTCTATTGATTAGTGGTTGTTTCAACGACCTTACTAGGTTGTGGGATACTCTTTTGCTCTTTCTCTTTTATTTTATATATATTTATTTATGTTATTGCTTTTTATATTATATCACCTACAATCCAATTATATGCTTAATTTTTTGTATTCATCATAACATCTACAAACTAACTCATTATTTGTCATTCGGTGCTACAATTTGGATTATATATTGGTGGGGTAGGAGCCATCATCACCTGAGAAACTAGTTCGTGACAAATTTGTATCAGGTCCAAGGTCTATTGGTGTTGTTCGTACAAGAGCAAGTATATAGTAGAGTCTACGTCTGTTTCCTATCTTTATGAGGTTATAGGATATTCTTAGGAGAAATTTCCTTTCTTCATACATTTCATTGAATTTGTGTTGGCTTCTAAAACTCATATTATTTCAGAGATGATCAGGATGAAATCTACAATGACTGGAGACGAGGACCTAAATTCCGCGACTAGTGCTCCAGTTAGAGGTCATTGCCGACCTAAGGGTCGAGGTAAGGCAAGAGTTGCAGCCCAGTTAGGGGTCTTGATAGGGAGCCTTCACCAGATCCTGTTATTGTTCCTATAACAGAGGTTCCTCCACCCAGTCATAAGTGGGCTAGGGGATATTCCAGGCTTCACTGGGGTTTATTTATTGTTCATTGCTCAGATATGCCTTGGTTCAATTATTGGTATTGGTTGGTGGTGAACTTTGTCATAGTGCTTAGTCTGAATATCAAAGTGGTACATATGTGAGGGTGAAATCAATAGGTCTATCTCCTAGAGTTGAGGTCTCTCCAATTTCGATAGTTGCTAAGCTGGAAGCTGTGCATCTAGCTATGTTTATTAAGGAGAAAAGGATGTTGGTCAAATTTTTGTGATTTACTCTACCTAGGTTTACAGGGGATTTGGATAGGGATGCATATGAGTTCTTGATTGCTTGTGAGGATAAGCTTCATAATTTAGGCCTTATTGAGACCTATGGGTTTGACTACACTACTTTTCAGTTAGACTTGGAAGCCATACATTGGTTAAGAGGTTATATTGATTCCAAGCCAGCTAGATTTCCTTTTCTTACATAAACTTGATTCTCCAAGGTTTTCTTGGAGAAGTATATGCTTCACAGCCTTTGAGACCATTTGAGATATCATTTTTTGAGATTGGAGTAGGGTTTTATAAATGTTCTAGAGTACGAGGCACAATTTCATAAGTTGTCTAGGCATGCTATTGTTATCTTAGTGACTGAGTATAAGTAGGTTTGGTGCTTTTTTAGAGGATTGAGACTTTCTCTTTATACAACTACTCAAAGTTTAGTTTCAACTGTTAGGTATTTTACTGAGGTTTCTGATTATTCTCAAAATATGTAGGAGATGCAACACATAGCCCAATAAGGGAGTAATAAGAGACCACATCATCTGAGTATTTTTAGTGCGAGATGGAGCAACTCACAGTTTAGAGGTAGGGGTTCTCAGAGTAGGTACTGTCCACTTCAGTTTTATCAATATCATCATTAGTCTAGTAGACCCATTTATGCCATCATTTAGATTATTAATAAGGATCAGCCTATCTATAGTGGTTCTAGTGGGATGAGCAATAACTAGTTTTCAAGAGGTGTACATTCTAGTTTTTTAGCCAAGGTAGTTGTTTTTTATTAGCCGGATCTTCTAGATAGAGTACAGTATTTGGGGCATGTTATGAGTGTATGGCCATCAACCATTATTCTAAAAAGTGTCTCCATCATAGGGCAGTTATGCTTGTAACACAGAGTATTCAACCTATTAGGGTGGTGCTTCCCCTAGCTAGAGGTAGTATTTAGGGTCGAAAGGGTGGTCCCCAAGGTTCTTAAGAAGGATCTCAGGCAGGTAAGATAGGTGGTTGGTCAACCGACTATTTAGGTAGTGGGAGAAGTTATTTGTTGCTATACTTGATTGGCGAAAGACAGATTCATTAGATGTTGTTATTACATGTATGATTTATGTATGCCGTCAACCAACTATTGCTTTATTTGATTCAAGATCCACTAATTATATGTGTCTTCTTATTATATGCCATAGTTAGATTTACCTTATGAGTCTATATTAGTGCCATTACATGTATCTACTCTTATGGGTGATTTTTTAGTAGTGGATTGAGTTTATTGATCACGTGTAGTGATCGTTCGAGAGTTTGATACTTAGGCTGATCTTATTAAGTTACATATAGTGGAATTTGATATAATTCTAGGAATGGACTTGTTATCCCTTATAATGTGGTCTTGGATTATTTTGCCAAGACTGTTACCTTAGCCCTTCATGACATACCCTCAATTATCTAGAAGGATTCTATTAGCCATGCATCAACAATGATTATTTCTTATGTTTGGGCTAGGAGACAAATATTGAGGGGTTGCGAGTTTTATCTTTATTATATTTTGTGATGTTAGTGCGGAGAGTCCGTTGCTTGATTTTGATCCTAGAATCTATGATTTTCCTGATGTTTTTCCTACTAATATACCTGACCTTTCTCTTGAGCATGATATTGAGTTTGTTATTTATCTTAAGCCATACACCCGACCTATTTTTATGGCACCTATCCATATGGCTCCTACAGAGCTTAAAAATCTAAATTATTAGCTTCAGATGCTGTTGGCTAGGGGTTTTATTAAGCGGAGTGCATCACCTTTGGGTGCTCCTATCTTGTCCGTGAAAAAAATAGTTCTATTGGTATGTGTATTGACTATAGGCAGCTAAATAAGGTGATAGTAAAGAATAAGTATACTATGCCTCGTATTGATGACTTGTTTGACCAGATTTAGGGAGTGGCAGTGTTCTCTATGATTGACTTGAGATCTAATTACCATTAATTGAGGATTCGGCGAAGTAATCCCTAAGACAACCTTCAGGACTCGCTATGGACATTATGAGTTCCTGGTGATGTCATTTGGGTTGACAAATGCCATAGATACATTCATAGGTTTGGTCAACAAAATTGGAGAGGTAGGTTATAAGTCGGCCTTCTACCTACTACAACTAACCCAAATGACTAAAACCTAAAAACACAGATCTTTTTGTAATTTTTTTCAAATTTATCCAAAAACCAAAAAAAAAAACCTAAGATTTAAGACTCTACAACATCACTTCACCAAAAACCATGGGAATTTCCCCACTACACATTTAAAAATCTACTTTGTCTCAAAAGTATATTCAAAAGTATAGGTAGAAATACTCACTGAGGCCTCTAGGCCTGACTAGTAGCATCTTTGTACATCAAGAGGTTCCGGGGACCCCACACTTAGTCTTTGCCATGTTCTTTATCTAAAGTCTTTGATACTCAAACGTCCTATCAAATTGTGCCTCAATAAAAATAATCATTACATGAAGTAAAAAATAAAAATACAAAACATAAAATATCTATCTTAACTTAGGTTGACTCCCTAGAAGCGCTTGATTTAGTGTTGTGGCATGACCCAACATCACTACTCAATCAAATTTCTTCATCTTTTTCCTCCTACATATAGGCCATCTTCTTATTTGTTTCTGACCTCTTGTGTGCGAACTCTCAAGGTCAATATCTTTCTCAACACTAGCCTTTTCAGGGCTCATCAATCATCATCACTTCGGTCTTGGGTGGTGTCTTGGTCAACTCAATGAGATCATCCAAAGAGGTCTTTGATGGTTTGGATTATACCACCATACACTTATCCACTTCCATAACTGTAATCATACCAAAATATTTTTAGTGAGAAGGTAGATTAAGTGGCTTATAGACTCTAAAAATTTTCTCTTCAGCATCCAATCTCATTGTGAGAGTGTCCTCTCTCATTTATATTAATGATTATCCCATGGATTAGAATAGATGTCCCAGAATGATCAATACCCTGTTATCTAGATCATAATCTAAAACAATAAAATCAATAGGAATCACAAACTTACAAACCTTTATGAGGACTTTCTCAATTATTCCTTTGGGCTTTACTATGGTCTTGTCCGCCATTTGCAGCATCACAGAGCATGATCTCAGCTCACCCAACCCAAGAGTGTTGAACATAGACAGTAGTATCACATTTATATTCACCGTCAAATCAATCAAGGCTTGGACCACTTCACCATCACCAATCTATATAAGGAGGGTGAAACTCCCTGGGTCCTTAAGCTTCTTGGTCATCTTTTTCATTACCACAAAACTGTCCTCCTCTTTTATTTCCCCAATCACAATATCCTACATCTTCACCTTATTAGTCATTACATCCTTCAAGTACTTGTCATACTTGAGCATTCCCTGCAAAACATCTAAAAAGGGCGAATTAATGCAAAGTTCTCTGAGCGTGTCAAAGAAATTTTTGAAACAAGAATCCTCTTTGATTTTTGATGTCAGCAACCATCTTCTCTTGATTGTCGAGGATATTTTGTAATGTTTCATCAATATTATAGGTTAGTTTATTATACTGTGGCTACTGAAATTAATGTTGCTAGTTATTACCCCAAGAATGAAGGGGACGAGTCTGCCACTTTTGGTTGTAGACATTACCATAAGTAGGCTTTTGTGCATTGCCCACAAAGTTGATGGATTCAGGATTGGCTCCATAAAAGTCTATAGAGTGTCCATTGTTTACACAAATCGTACACCATACCAGATCCTGATGCACTATATTAATTTGAGCCTGAGACTGTTGCACACCCAACTCGCTGAATTGATTCATCATCTGATTATGCATAGCTAAAAGTTGGGTGGCTAAGGTAGTGATACTATCAAATTTAATCATGTTTGCAGTATTTTTCCCTAAAATTCTTGATAAGTTACCATGGAAATTGGGATTTCCTTCGGCAATCTGGTTCAGCAAAGTGTATAGCTCATCATATGTCTTTTCCAAAGCTTGACCACCTGCAGCTGAATCTAGCAAAATTTTTTCATTAGGGTCAAGTTCCTCAACAAAAGTGTGAGCTAGTTCCTCATTGGACTACCTATGATGTGGAAAGTCCTGAAGAAGAACTTTGAACATCTCCCAATAATGAAGCTCACTGAGAAATATGGCTTTTGCTTGAAGCTCAAAATCTTAATACATAGTCTTGCAGTCATGCCAGATGGGAAAAAGAGGATGAGGAAATTTCAGTCTAAGTCATCCCAAGTTGTGATTGAACCTACAGGCTCAACGTTCAACCATTTCTTTTCTTGCCACAAGAGTGAAAAGGGGAAGAGTCTCAGCCTCACATAATCAATTAATATATCCATAAGGATAAATTTATCACTGATCTCCAGAAAATTTTACAGGTGGACTTATTGATCATCATGAGATAACTCAATAGATTTTCCACTACTGTGCTATACCTGCACCATGTTGTACTTTAATTCAAATCTATCTCCAAAAGTCGGTCTTTGAATGGTTGGAGGTCACATTAGTTGCAAGTGGGATTGCACTTCACATACTGTCTTGCTGGCTGGTGATCCTTAACCATGGGAGCAGGAATATCTTGTTCTTCTTAAATCTCTAGAATATAGTAGAGAAGGACTGCTTCTTTTCTTTGTTGATGGAAGTATAGCTCAGGCTCGGGGTCTAGTTAACCAACTCCATATCCCTTACCAGATTTCTAACATGTTGACTACAAATTTAGAAACTAAGACCAAGTGAAAATCACCAAAGAAATCAAAAAGTAAATCTAAAATAAGACAGTTACCTATTGACAAGTCTGAGGAAATGATGCCAAAAACTTGTTGCGTCCAAGCACACACATAAGTGTGTGTGGTCCCACCAATTAATATTATGGCCTTTTACAAGCTAGGTATCGATCCCTCAGAGACTTATGTTAACAACTATCCTAGACTAGTCCAACTATTAAGATGAACTCAATGCTAACGTAACCAAAAGTAATTGGGAGTTAAAACTAAGAATAAACTAAATAGTGCAATAAAGTATGGTTTGAATAGTAAATAGGGAGAGACTAGGGTTAAGGAACTACAAACAATCACACTAAGATATAAACTTCATTGGTTTGGTTGATTATTTTGGTTGTTGGTTCATGGGGTTCATACTATGACTATGACCTTTTGAATCTCTAATTAATTATCTAACTTAGTCCTACAACTACATCATTGAGCAGGGATATGAGAACTAAGTCCAATACATTCATATTTCATTCTATACTGGAAACAAATAGATAACTAGGTATATTCCTATCCTAAATGAAAATTATAACTTCATTCAATTAGAAGAATACAATTCTATTTTATCTAACCCCCCTTCTATACTCTTATTCCTCCTCCTGGGTTCACAAGATAATTATACATATATTCTAAGGGTTATGAATCCTTAAAATAGAGATAATAAGGATAGATAACCAAACAATATTGATAAAAAACCAAAACCAAGTCAATTCATAATAACAGTACTCGTGTTCTTGGTCGTAACCCCAAAAAAGGGTGTTTAGTCGATAATGGACATAACTATAATCAAAATGAATGAATACATGTTAAATCTATTAAAAATTAAAATTAATAGAATCAAAACCCTAATTTATGTGTTCTCTTGCCTTCCTTCATGTCCCAAGGTCGTCAAAGGTGTTTACACAACTGTTAAGTGTTGTATTAATAGGAGGAAAAACACTACCGATTTTAATATTGGGGTATGTCACACACTTATCATGAGGCCTATGGTATTGTAACACACCGAGATCCCATCCCAAGACGTCACACGGTGATTATGACCCTGAGGGACCACAAGATAACCCTTTACTGATATCTATACCTGTACACTGCACAATATCAAAAATAAATGTGAAAACTAGCCATAAGGTTCAACACATCTATGAATACTCATAATACAGAAAACTGAATACTATACATCCATCTGAAAAACCTTTGAACTGTCTGAACTGTGGAGTTGATGGGATATGTTCCCAACTAACTCCGTCAACTAAGAATAAACAAAATCTGATGCAGTAATAGTAAACTGAGATTCGTCCTCAAAAGAAGAGGACACACTGCTACTGCTGCTAACTTGAACTGAACTACTGAGGATACTCTAGATCCTGTTCCTCTGAACCTATGGTGCCAAATAAAACATCATAGCGCAAATGTGTCAGTACAGAGATGTACTTAGTATGTAGATGGGGTAAGGCTAAATGCAAAGGCTCATGCGTGCATAATATCTAAACTGAATAATCATGAAAATGTTTTACGAGAGAACATACATAAATGCACAGAATATAATCACAAACATCACAACTCTAGATACTGAAACTCAGATACCACTTTACCGCAGACTGAACTCACTACTGACACTGAGATACTGAATCACTGATTTATCTGATACTGAAAACTGAGGATCTGGATGTACTTATATCAAGGAATGAATTCTAAGATTTACTGCTTTCGACTGAAAAAATTTGAGATCAACCTCTCTAACGTATGATTTCAGAAACTATTATCAATGATAAGAAATATGAATATATCTGAATCTGACAACAAGGATACTCAGTAGAATCTGAGACTGTGAATCAAGCCTATCTGGTGGCATATCTCTGAATATGATATCAAATAACTGTATATGAGACCAAGACTATCTGATGGGATAGTCCATGAATCAATGGAACTATCTGAGTTCCTCATAATGATAGATGACTGTATCTGACAGTTCTAATTTCTGAAGATTGATTCTGAAACTGCAACTGTGGGAAGTATTCACTTAACCAACATTCCCCGACCTACCACAGGTGGGGTCCAACCTCTATCCCCGGTTGGGAGGGTGCCAATACAGTGCCACGGGTAAAGACATTATCTCTTCTCTCTAGTCAATCCTCTCTGACGGATGACCCTCAGCAGAAAGTCAACCTAAGGCAATATAATAGTCAAATACTTTCTCTATGGAGGTGATAGCCTTTTTTGATGGTGAATCTTGTATCTTGCACTGGCTATGCAGTTCTGGAGGTCAAGGATTTCTACTAATGACTTCGGCCTCTCTCTCGCTGACGGAAGGAGTCGTCATCCCCTCCCTCGCTCGGTGCTAGTTTCTACTCCCAATGAAAGACTCAAAACTGAATTCTCAACTGAACACAACTGAACTAAATTTGATACAGATCAGTTTCTCAAAAGATTTGACTGAGTTACGCTGAGATCACTTGGTTCTATATCTAATAGAAATGGTATGGAATCCTGGTATCTAACTGACTATACAAAGGTTGAATAAATTACTTGAATCGCTTCTGAGATTAGAATTAAATCATTTGAATACTATTAGATCTGAGCTAATTACACGACTGAGGCTAGATTGGTAGAGATACAAAGATTCCAGAGATAACTGAGATTACTGAGCTTTCTTAAGTTCTGCACTTGTCTGAGGATACAGAGTTCTATAGTTCACTGAGTTTTAAGAATAATGCTAGATTGGAATTATCGTGAAACTGACATGGGCTCTAGACAATAGCTAAATTGTTGGGCATAAATACCCCCAAGAATCGATAACATAAAAGTAAAGCATAATCATCCATTCATCATCACAATCATTTGTGCATCATCACAATCATTCAAGCACCTCTCCACAATCCTTTAAAACATCACTTCAAGCATTTAAGAAACATATACCTCTATTAATCATCACAATCACCAAAGGATCACTCCAAACATTTAAGGATCATCAATATCAGTTCACCATCATATACTAGGCTAGAGAAGACATGCTATACGTCCACCGGCCTAGCTTCATGAACATTTCATCAACAACCATAACACATAACAATATCATAGAATTCATTATTTTCATAAGGGTGTAGCATGCATGTGTCATTTAGGTCATAATTTAACAACAATACATAATTTCTAGTCTCTCAGACATTTTATGAAACACCCCACATGCACAATTTAGGCATAGGTATAATAACCCAACTAATCATCATGAACAACCACATTTACTTGTTTCCAACTCATGTATTATCATAGATTCATACAATCCACATAAATATTTCATCTTGGAGATCAATCAACATCATCAATAAGTACTAATCCATTTACCAGATAAATACCACATACTAAGGCCAAGGCTTGAAAATCTTGTACACAAACATAAATCACAACTCAATCATAGCAAGAATATCAATTTCAACTCACAAGAATCATTAAAAATTCATAAACATAAATCTTTAAGATTTAGAAAAGGGTACTTGAGCTTCTTGGATGAAAGGGACCCAAGAATCAACATCTACATACCTTGGGAAAACTCTTTTATTGAAAGGTTTCAGAAGATTTCTTGATTCCTCTTGATTCTCCCTTGATTTTTGGTTGAGGAAGAGAGGGGGATTTGATTTTTTTGGAAACCCTAGTTTTCTTGGGTGGAAGAAGAGAAATGAGGCTCAAAGCCCTTAAGTGGGTATTTATAGAGGTTGGAAATGAGTGGAAAAGACCAAAATAACCTTGAAAAAATTCTAGACTAGAGCCCAATTTTTGGTCCTGGCGCGACGCGCCATAATCGTGGACCTTCATTGGATTTTGTCAATTGGGAAATTGCACAGTGGCGCGACGCAATGAAGATCATTTTGCCAACTTGTTACAAACTGGAATTTCACCGCGATAAGAAGAAATCACGTTGGTGCACTGGAATTTGACAATCTCCATTTTGTCTGGCTCCGCGACGCGCCAGAGTGCCAGATGGCACACTGTCTCACTAAAATGACTCTAGCTCCTCACCCGAGTATCGAATTTGGCTGAATTTGGTATCGATGGAAAGCTTATTCAATTTTCTACATGACAAAAAGTAGAAATTAGAGAAATTACACATGATTCAAAGGATTTCATACTTGAGAAGATACTTCTAAAACTTTTAGACTCGAATTTCTGCTTTACTGGATACACTCTAAGGCTCAGGCTGGAAGATGACTTTGCGGGGTATTACAAGTCTATGGAATACCCTTATCATAGTGAGATACTAGAATTGATCATTTAATATTCTCCCAATGGCATGGCATGGTCCTAAAGTAGTGCCTAAGGTCTGTGGTATGCCCATGAATAAAAAATATTTATTTTTGGTCAAGTCTTGTCCCTTGAGTTTGTCCATCCATTCCAAGCCTTGTTGTGTTGTTTACCTTTTATTTATATCTTGTGTATCATCCATATATCATCATGATCAACTCTTGAATCACCCTATAGAATCAAACTGAAATATTTTGGGGTTTGGACCCTTAGAGAATTTCCTGGATTTCTTGACTCTAGACGTCATACAACATATCGGTACTAGTTGTATGATGGGGTACAATTTGTTTTTCCTTGGTCGTATACTAACCCATTTTGTTTGGTGGGTTGGATTGGTTTCTGGAATGGGTACGACTTGGTTGGTACGAGTCGTATGGTTGGTGATGAGTCATATGGTTTGATTTTTTACTTCACTTAATCTGAGACTTAGTAACTTAACTTTTATTTGAGTACGAGTAGCTCACTATTAGCCGTAATATAGGGTACGCGGCATACCATTGACTCATATGATGGACTGTGTTTAAACTTTCTTTGATTCTATTCTGCCAGAAATAATATTTAGGGGTACTAATTATATGGTTGGGTATGACTTGGTTTGGGTAAGTCGATGTTAGAGAGTGTTGGGTCCAAGGTGGAGGCCTAGGGTATGAGTGGTGGGTACAACTCTTCTGGAAGGGTACGATTGGTATGGAGGATTTGTACCATCTGAAGGAAATCATAAGTAGTTTAAGTTGGGGTAATTTAGGCATTTCCCCCCTAACCTCTTAAGGACCCATAACTGAGGAAATCAAATATATATGAGTATATTAGTTGGATATTAATAGTTGAAGCGAATTTCGAGCATTAATGGTATGGCCTATACATATGATTAATGATATTGCTTATAGTTATGATTAATGATGTGGTTTATGGTTATGATTAATGATGTGGCTTATGATTATGATTAATGACAAGTCTTATTGTTATGCTTAATGGTGTGGTTTATAGTTATGATAAATGATATGGCTTATAAATATGGCTTATAGATATGATTAATGATATGATTTATAGATATGATTATAAATATGACTTTTAAATATGGTTAATGATATGGCTTATAGATATGATTAATGATGGCTTATAGATATGATTATTGATATAACATATGAATATTCATGATATTCGAAAAGATTCTTATTCATTCTCTTTGACTATTGACATGGCCTATTGATATGACTTAATAGATATGGTATTGGTATGGTTTATGGGTGTGGGTATTGATAAGACCTATGAATATGATTCTTCATTCAGCGTATAGAAATGAGAAAATGAGTGATTTATTGATTTAGTTATGGAGATAGTTTATCGACATGGCTTATTGATGTGGTTCATTTATATGGTTTATAAATACGAGTTTCGATTCAAGTCCGACAATTGACGATAATGATGATGATATTGTTAATATGAGTTTCAATTCAAGTCCAGAAAATGATGATAACGTTGATGATGTTATTGAGTTCCGATTTAATTACGACAAGTGATGATAATGTTGATGATGCTATTGAGTTTTGGTTTAAGTCTGGCATTGGGGGTTACTTACAACATGATATATTTCGGATGGATTCTTGGTTGTCATGATGAATTGGTAAACGATGTTTATTCGGGTATTTAGTCTCCTTGAGTGCACCCTCTAGACTTATGGGGGCCTATGTTGGGTTATTTACTTCTATGCACTTTTGGCTTATAGGGGCCAATCTTGTAGTTATAGTGATGTGATCTTTTTGTATATATTTATTTATTCATGTACAACAGTGTTGGAGTTTATTTTCAGGTTTGCCTCTTTTACCTTGACTTAGCTTATTTATCTTGTATCTTTATTGTACTTATATTATGATTTAGCTCAGTCGATTTATGATGTCTACTGAGTATCTGCGATTCTAATACTCATACTACACTTTTGTATTCTTTTGGTGCATATCCAAGTACTAGTTGTTGTCGCTGATTCTGAGCTCTTAGAGTCGGAGTAATCATTTTTTCTTCTATATATCTATGTTTAGTTTTTTATTTTCGAGACAGATTATATTTGACTATTCAGTACTTATGGTTTATTTGTAGTAGCTCTTGTACCAACATTATTGTCTTTAGATGTTTGTTGCCCTTCTATATATCTAGTAGACTATTGTGACTGTTCTATTGTTATTTTAAGTCCTTAATTGTTGATTTCCGGCTGTTAGGCCATCTTTTCACCAAGTTAGCTCATTTCTTATAGCTTTGGGCTATGATTTGGCTTTCCTACTGGAGGGATAAGGTAGGTGCCATCATGGCTCATAAATTAGATCGTGACAGATGGATTCTCGGATATGGATTTATACTTGATAATTTATGAAATTTTGGTTGTTTACTTTCTTGATTGCACCCTCCAGACTTATGGGGGGCCGCGTTGGGTTATTTACTTTTTCGTACTCTCTGGCTTATAAGGGCCAGGTTTGTAGTATTAATTATACTTTCTTTCATATTATATTTGTTCCGATTATTTATTTACAATATTGGAGCGCTATTCTATCTTTGCCCTTTTACCTTGACTTAGCTTGTTTATCTTGCATCTTTAATATTTATATTACTTTCTCTATCTTGAGTCGGAGGTCTATCGAAAATAGCCTCTCTACTTCTTTGGAGGTAGCGGTATGGACTGCATATATTTTACCCTCCCCAGACCCCACTTTGTGGGAATACACTGAGTTTGTTGTTGTTGTTGTTGTTGTTGGGCGATGATACCTGTTGAGTACCCATAGTTTTGGTACTCATACTACACCTTTGTACCCTTTTTGGTGCAGATTCGAGTACTAGTGGTTGCCGCTGACGTTACGACGTGTTGTTTTAAGTTCGGAGGCAAGATGAGCTTTCAGAGTCGGAGTTTCCATTTTCTCCTTTTCTGTCCATGCTTAGTCTTTCATTATTTAAGAGTGATGTATATTGACTATTTCAGTGCTTATGTTGGTTATTGTTGGTGGCTCTTGTACCGATATTATTAGGTCGTGGGATGTTATTATTATCTTTATCTATCTTTCTGACTAATATTATTGCTTGAATTATTATTATAAGTCTTAGTTGCAAATTTCTAGATTTTATACCTTTTTCACCAAATTAGCCCATTGCTTCTAGCTACGGGCTACGATGCGACTTACCTACTAGCGGGATAAAGTAGATTACATCTTGACTCGTAAATTGGATCGTGACAAATCTCTTCTATTCTTTCTTATCGGAATCTTGGACAGGACACATTGACTTCTTTTGTTATTCTTTGCACTCAAAATGATTGTATGGCTTTTGTCATACTATAATGCCATCCTTTTCGAGCAGAGTTTCTTAGCCACCTCTTCAATTCTAATTTGCTCCTCATTAAGATCATCCGTTGTTCTTACCTAGCCTTTGACATATTTCCTCCAGCATATTGATAAGTCAATTCAATATTCAGGAGTCTTAGAAAACGTGTATTGAACGTTTGTCCTTTACCAATATCATAAAACTTCTATATTATTTAAAAAATTGAGCTATAAATTAGAAAATATAAAAATTAACAAAATTAATTTTATCATTTACACTAAATAAAATTCGTAAGATCGGAACAATGCATTTCCATCATGCAAGAAATATGTGAAGCTAATGTATATAATAGTCCCTAATGATATAAATATATATAACAACAACAACAAACTCAGTGTATTCCCACATAGTGTGGCTTGGGGAGGGTAAGATATACGCAGTCCATACCACTACCTCCGAAGAAGTAGAAAGGTTATTTCCGATAGACCCTCGGCTCAAGACAAGAAATAATAAACAAATCAGTAATAAAGCATCGAACAAGATGACATAACATAAATAGAACACCCACAAAGAAAAGTAAACAAAGAATAGTAAACAAATTCGTAATAAAGCATGAAACAAGATGACATAACAAGAATAATACACCCACCAAGTAATACCCTATACTAACGACCCAAATTGGCTCTAGCCTTCTATCCTAATTCGCGTCCTCCAGATCTTCCTATCTAGGGTCATGTCCTCAGTAAGCTGTAACTGCTCCATGTCGCGCCTAATCACCTCTCTCCAGTATTTCTTCGGCTTACCCCTACCCCGCCTGAAACCATCCAAAGCAAGTCTCTCACACCTACGAATCGGGGCATCCATGCCCCTCCTCATCACGTATCCGAACCATTTCAATCGGACTTCCCGCATCTTTCACCGTCTCACAATTGTAATTAATATGTGACTACATAATAATTCTACATCTGTTAGTCCAAATAGTAGTATAATTTACACAGCAAAACAAATAATCAAAAGTAGACCTTCTAATTCAATAAGCTAAACAATTTCCTAGCTCCTTACATATTATTTTATTTAGAATAGTACAGTTGTGGATGATGGACTACAAAATTTGAATAGTCAAGATTCTTCGAATAAAACAATAAAAACTGTCCAGATCCACGTCATGTACAAATTTTTCAATACAGTGATCTTTCTTCTAAAAGTAGTCATCTTATGGGAGTTGCTATTAACTACATAAAAAATAAAAATAGCATAGAGAAAAACAATTTAGAGTAGGAAATAATAAATATCTATTTCAGAAAAACATTATTTGCTTCAAAATATGGCTGAATTAATAAATAAGTTAATTATTTTATTAAATACGAAAAACACTTAAACATATAATTAATATATTTATACAAATCATATAAAAGCATTAAAATAACTTTAAACTAAATTAAAAAAAAAAACTACCAAAGCTATAGAATGACAAAGAAAAAAGTTTGAAGAACTCTTCCACTATAATGTATGACGCAATTTATATGTCATTACAAAATGCAAGAGAACAACAAGTATTTTTATATTATTATGTAAAATAATATATGTCTACCCGATTTTTACCTAAGATCCAAAACGAGCACGACATTATAGATTCTAAAGAGAATTAATTTATACAGAGTCACCACCTAATTTTTAAGAAAAAATAAGAGACCTATTTATTTATTAACAAGTATGACTTTATTTAATCCACGAACCAAATTAGATCCTAGGTAAGGATTCAAATTATTTTGATGAAAAGGTATTAGACACCTTTCAGAATCCACAAATGTGGTTTTCGGCCAGACTTAGGCTTTTTACAAGACGAAGGAAAAAATTAATGTTTATAAATACAAATTTAAAATATGCATTAAAATAATAAAAATAATTTGCATATAAAAATGCATAAATTACATAAATTATTGTATATAAAAAATATATGAATATGATCGAAAGTATATAAGAATGTAAATGGAAAGAAGAAGAAAATTGAATTAAAAAAAAAAAAAATTTAAAGAAAAAGATTACGCAATATTTTTAAATGTATAAGTATGAATTAGTTGATTAAATATCTAAATTATTTTAATTTTTCTATACATATTAACGGCCTAAATTTGCCTAAATGTGCAGTAAAGATTGTATAAGTTAAAGCATTCCCGCCCAACACCCCAAAAATAATTTTTTCAATATGATAATATTTGTGCAAATATAAGAATATAAAAATACGACGAAAAATTTAAAATCTTCCTTGAATGTCACTCCCAACGAATTTTTTATTAACATGTATAAACATTTGTAATGAAAATGTTAGTAATAAATAAATAATTATCAAAATAAATTAAAGGTACGTATGCATATATGTATTTAAAAATATATTTTTTTGGTTAAAAGCCGGGTTCGAATTAAACTTTAGATAAGTCATAGCTATGAAGTAGTTGCTTAATTTATTAGCCATCCTAAATCGTCTTGCCAAGATATGAATCATAAAAATTTTGCGTTGTTATAAAAACTTTGTCATCACCCAAAATATTTATTTTATTACGTATTTATACGTAATATCCGTCTTTTAATTTGCAAATGCCTCAAAAATCGATGAAAAATTTCTTCATTGACCAAGTATCGACCGCCCTTAATATAAAATAATAATTTTGATAAAATAAAATTCGTCTTTTATAATGGAGTGACCTAATATACAGATGGAGAGAAAAATTTCATTGGCCAAGTATCTATTTTGGTCATTAGCCTAGTAAACATTATATCACAGTAAAAGGACAAAATCAGAATCAGTCCAAAATTTACGAATACAGTAATGAGGCTAAATAAGATCGTTGAAAAAGATTCACAAAGTTATCAACGTGTGGATAAAACAAGAACCAATGAAAAATTTTATTTTGAGTGAGACTCAACAAACAAAACTTGTATGGGGTTCCATTAGTGTCTTGACACATGGATTGTGGGGACAATTTTATTAATTTAAAATTACAAAGTAAAATAAAGAAGAGAGAGACTAAAATTTTGAGTAAAAAATGGTTAGTGGACTGTGGGGTCCACAGAAAAATAAATTAAAATATTAAAAGTCATTAACAGTGGAGGACATAACGTGTATGAAAAATTGTGTTTGCGATTTTCGAAAAAATTGAATTTTCTTGATTTCTCCAATTCATCTTTATCAGGAAAGCAAAAAAGCCTTCTTCTAAACAAAAAAAAACCTTTCATTTTTTTATCTAAACACATCTACCATTAAAAGTAAAAAGTGTTCTTTATTTCTTCAATTCATCTTCATCAAAAAACCAAAAAAGCTTTCTTCTAAACAAAAAAAAAACTTTTATATTTTTTATCTCAACACCTCTATTATTAAAATTAAAAAGTGTTCTTGATTTTTCCAATTCATCTTCATCAAAAAACCACAAAACCTTTCTTCTAAACAAAAAACATCACTTTCATTTTTTTTATCTGAACACTTCTACTATTAAAATTAAAAAGTGTTCTTGATTTTTCCAATTCATCTTCATCAGAAAATCAGAAAACCTTATTGCATGTTCGTCTATTGATATTGAATTTGTAATTTCTTTAAATACTAATATTTAAATATTCATTGGCAATTTGGGATGCTGCTAATGTTGAAAAAAATATTGATATGTGTTGAAGATAAAAAAAAATTAAAGTTTTGTTCTCAAATTTTCATTCTTTACTCAAATCTACCTCAGTTACTTCATCTTCATCTGCAATTTTTGATTATTCATACTTTCAAGTACGAATCTATCTCCATCTTCATGATTAATTTTTTTTCTACAAATCCATATAAATATGAAAAAAATTTATATAAAATAAGTAATAGAATTTAGATCTCTACATATCTTTGTTTGCATGTCATTTCTAATGCCAAAATAATAAAATACTTGTCATATAAATATTTGTAATGTTCAAAAAAGATAAAATATGTTACAAAATGTGCTGCTCAGATCTGCTATATTCCCTTTTCATTGATATCAATATTTTCTAATGCATTGCTTGAACCTTGACTTTGAAAGTACACGGCAGAAGGTAGATTCAAGTTTTGTGTTGATAGTTGACCGAATTTTTTTTGTGAATCTTCATGTACCTGTAGGTTTGAATTTAAAAATAAAAAAATCAAGTTTAGTAAATATATTTTAATAGAAAAAAAAGAGTCAAAATTAGTAGATAAATAAAGTAGTAAGACAATGATTAAAAATATTTAGTTTGATGAAGGAAAATAACCTGAAAATTTAGTTCAGTGAAGCCTTGCATTGAAGTTGATTGCGTTTAAAAGCTCGGTGTCATAGCAGTAAAAGACTGATGTTCATCTGCTGCTTTATATTTCAATGTCTTTTGTGATGCCTTTTTTTTCTTTGTTCACCTCTTTACTTCATTCTTCCGTATCCACTTCTCTAGTCTTTTTTCTTAATTGGATCCAAAACTTGATCCTTACACCCTGTAACAGGATCAGTTCCACTGAGCTTGTTCTTATCCTTCTCATAATTTTCAGCATACAATTCACTTTGATGCTTAATAATCTCAATCTTTGCCTGATACAAATATTTTTTGACAATTTTCTCGGAGTCCAAGTCATTTGCCGCTAAAGTCATAACAGTAAAAGACACCTTCATTAATCCATTTAAGCGAATTGTCATTGAGAATTTTATTATCTCTTTTTTTTTGTGTACTCCTCAAATCCACTGCCATGCTTGGCATTCTTAGTCCATCTTTTCAAAATGTATTTCTCAGGTATACAAGAAAAATTTAAGTCAAAGAATAAAATTTTTAATGCATGACAACACACTCAATCCATGATTTTAAATATTTGATAACTACAGAAAATAGAATTACCAAGAGAATTGAACTGGACAGTTTGAATTTTCTCACTTTCACCCTTTAAAACTGTATATACTATTTTATTCTCATTAGTTTCCAAATTGATTACTTTTTTGATTGTCCCTTGCAAAAATTCATGTTGAAACCTTGTAAAAATTCGTCTTGTATACACACTACCAACATGCTTCAACATCCCACAGTCTTCTATGAAAAGTTTAGGCTTTCCTTGGCATTTGTAATCCTCAATTGCCTCACTGTCATGCATTTTAGTTGTTGGTTGCTCATATTGCTTCACAAATTTAGTTATACTCATTGTCTTGCATGCCATTTCTGTGAAAACTCTGTTTGTGCTTTCACTTCTTTGAGTTGATTTAATATCCGCTGAAAAAATAAAACGGCTAAATGCAGGACACCATTTCTTTCTTAAATCATATAGCTTTTAAAGCCTAGTATTATTTGCACAATTCCATTCAGATATCATATTCTGCTTTGTCACTTCAAATTTTGGTTCTGACTTGCATCTCCATAAGAGAGTATCAAAGTAGTTTCGAAATCCTTGTTTCCAGTAAAGGTGGGGTATATTTTTCTGAACATTTCTTTCAATGTGCGCCATTCACATAACCGATGACATATTTCAGGAAAAACTTTTCTAATAGCAGCTGCTATAGCAGGAGCTTGATCGGTAAAAATTGTTGGTGGTGCTTTTCCTCTCATTCCCTTTAGGAATGTTTGAAATAGCCAAATAAAAGAGCCAATTGTTTCATCACACAAGAATGCACATTCAAAGAAAATATTTTTCCAATGATTATTTACACCAATAAATGAAGCACAAATCATGTTATATTTATTTGTGTGATATGTGGTGTCAAAAATCATCACATCCCCAAAATACTCATAATGTAATCTAGATATGCTATCTCTTCAAAAAAAAAAGTTGCACAATCTGCCATATTCATCATCTTGAAAAGAATAAAAGAAATTTGAGTCCTCTGATTGCAAATGCATAAAATGATTTATCAAAGTTTGAGCATCTCCACCACTAATCATATTTCTCTTATGTGCTTGTATGAAGTTATGAGCATCTTGCTCAATAAAATTTGTATTTTCAATTTCACCTGCTTTATTTTGAAGATATCGAACAACTTTTTTAGTGTGAATACCAGCCTCGATCATAGAACCAAGAATATTTTGATAGCACTTGTAAGCTTTCGACCAGATTGTATGAAATGTCTTAAATTGTCTTTTATCATTGGATGACTATGCACATCATTAAATTCACATACTTCCCACATGTCATTTGATATTTGAAATTTTATACGAGTCAAGCATCCACCTCTATATTCTAATCTTTGTCGCTTCCTTTCTTGAAAAGGAGAAAGTTTATTAGATTCTCCTTCACAAGAACAAAAAAATAAGCATCTCGTTATCTCGTTATTTCTATTTTTAGTCTTTGAACCTTTTCGAACACCAAAATCTTTTGCCACGGCATATCAATTGTATGCATTGTATGATTTCTCTTCCGAATAAAATTTCATACCAATCTCAAATATAAAATTTTTATCGATGGTATAAGTATTATGAGCTCCTGAAAAATAATTGTAATTATTTTCATTGTGATTTAAGATAACAATGTTTAAATTAGAAGCATGAAACACAAATAATAATAAACTATAAGAATATTTTATAGAAGTGAGATATTACCTTCTTGATTAGCAGAATCTCTTTCAACATTAACATTCTCCATTTCTGATTTGAAACACAATCTGTACAAACAAAATAAAAATGTTAAAATCTGTCAAAAGTTATTTTAGTGTAGAAATATTTATTTGTTTTTTCTTGTAATACTATAATGCTTATATTATAATTTGTCAAATCTTGATTTTATTTTTGTTTTCTAATAAAAATATTTTTATGTTTGACAGAATTTTTCAACGAGTCACGAAGATCACACATGACAGCAACAATTGATATACGAAGTGCTTTGTATAAAGGACATTTTGTTTACAGGTCATATATAAACTATTATCTTGATGATATTCTCATTCAAAATAAAGTTCACTAATAAGTAAGTAGATTCAAATAACAAGAATAACGAGTAAAAATAAGTTGTATATAGTACATATTTGATATTTACTATATTTCGAGTACATAGTTTGTTGTTTTAAAAATAAAAGAACAATAAAAAAAGGTAATGAATTTATTACCTATACAGAAGTTCTGATGGATCAGAATATAACTGATGTCTCTTTGAGAAAGAAAGTGATCAATAATCTTGTAATAAATTTGATCTGTTTGAGAAAGAAAATCATCAACAATATTGTAATAGATTTTGGTGTTCCTTTGAGAAAGAAAGTGATCAATAATATTATATATAATGAATAGAGTAATCTTTTAAGGAGAAAAAAATCATTGTTGGTTCCCTCCATTTTTTTTTTACTGTACAGTTATTTTTCTTATTCACTTGTGAGATGGGTCCCACAATCCACGTGTCAAGATGTTAGTAGAGCCTCATACAACTATTGTTGGTTGAGTCTCACTCAAAAAAAAAAAAAAATTGTGTGTGTAGTGTGTGTGTGGAGTATTTGAAAAAGGAAAAAAATAATAAAATAATATTTATCACATCTACTTTTTCCAACATATCCCTTAAATTAGAGATAGTGGGTGAAATAGAATCAAAAAATTTAAAAAGTAAGGAAATCTTGATTTGACTAATTTATTGTTCTGTGTATTAAAATAATTAAATCGATTCACTTTTGTAGGTCGTATTAAATAACATATTAAATAATGAATGTCGATGTATAAATATCAAAAGAATATAAATAATAAATAAAAATATAATTATCTTGAAAAAATATATTATGCTATAAATAATTAAAATTATACTATGCGGTAAAAAATTGCAGTGCTATGTTGTGTACGTATGTAGAGTATTGTGCAAAAAATATTAAAATACTAATAAATTGATAAAAATTCTAAAATTTACGAAATTAAAGATAATTATCAATAAATTGTGTAAAAATTAAAATATGACAAAAATTGATGAAAATCATAAAATGATGACGATTATCAATAAAATGATAAAAATTAGAAAAAAAAGTGTGAAAATTACATTTTCTACCATTTAAAGATCACGAAGCCTAAATGCGTTAATTTCGCATTTGGAGAGGCAAAATTGGGTGTCAACAGTTTGCCCTTTTTCATTTGAAGATAATGTAGAAGTCTTCAAACGAAAACGTTGACGTGTAGCCAATTTTGCTAGACAAAATATTATTTTTGATAAAAAATACTCAAGTGAACTCTAATTTAGAATTGCCTATTGTAATACCCCGCAAAGTTCTCTCCTAATCTGAGCCTTAGAGCGTTTTCGGTAAAGCGAAAATCCGAGTCTAAAAATTTTTAAAATATCTTCCCAAGTATGAAACACTTTGAATCATGTTGTATTTCTCTAATTTCAACTTTTTTTTATGTATAGCATTGAATAAGCTTTCCATCGATACCAATTTCATCAAAATCCAACATCAGACGAGGGAGTTATGGCCGTTTTACTAAACGGTATCGGAATCGCCCAGGTTTGACGGTCGACCTGGCGGACCGCCAAGTCCTTGGTGGATCATCAAGTGTCCCGTCAGGCCAATACAGAACATTCCGTTTCTTCCCCCCGAGTGACGGCCAAAGTGGTGGACCATCAAAAAGTTGACGGACCGTCAAGGGGTCCGTCAGGTCGAAACAGAATGGCCCATTCCTGACCCTCGAGTGACAGACGATCTGGTGGATCATCAGATTCCTGACGGACCGTCACTTCGACCTTCACGTCGAGGCAGAATGTTCCAGTTTTGGCACTTGAGTGACAGACGACTTGGTGGACCGTCAGTCCCTCTGACGGACCGTCAGGTCGACCGTCACAAACCCCGATCGGAATTTTCTAGATAAATTTTGAAGGGGCATTTTGGTCTTTTCCTCTCTTTCCCTAACTTCTATAAATACCCACTTAAGGGTTGAAGGCCTCATTTCTTTTCTCTTCTTTCACCCAAAAACGAGGGTTTCCAAAAAATAAAAAATTCTCTCTTCTTCCACCAAAAATTAAGAGAGAATCGAGAGCAAAAATCAAGAATTCTTTCGAAGGTTTTCAAGAAAGAGTTTTTCCAAGGTATGTAGATGTTGATTCTTGGGTCCCTTTCATCCAAGAAGCTCAAGTACCTTTTTTCTAAATCTCCAAGATTTATGTTTATGAATTTCTAATGATTCTTGTGAGTTGAAATTGATGTTCTTGCTATGATTGAGTTGTGGTTCATGTTTGTCTACAAAATTATCAATCTGTCCTTATTATGTGGTATTTGTGTGGTAAATGGATTATGTACTTGTTGTTGATGTCGAATGACCTCCAAGATGGGATACTTATGTGGTTTGTATGAATCTATGATAATATATGAGTGGAAACATGTGAAATTTGGTTGTTCTTGATGAGTAATTGGGTTATTATACTTATACCTAAGTTGTGCATGTGAGGTGTTCGATAAAATGTCTAAGAAACTAGAAATTGAGCATTGTAGTTAAATCGTGATCTAATGACTTCCAAGGTACGCTTATGTGTTAAAATTGTTGATGTGTTCATGACTTTTGGGTGTAGAATTGGTTGATTTAGCAGAGTATGTCTCCCATAGGTTGATAAAAGCTTAGAAGAAGAATATGGGCCATTATAGCTTGTTGAATAGGAAGCCCCAAATTGTGAGCTAGTCTATGCATGCCTAGTGTTTGATAAAATGACCAAGTGAATGAATTATTCCATGCTAGTAGGAAATCCCCAAATAAGTGTGAGTCTATGCATGTCTAGTGTTTGTTGAAGGACCTTAGTGAACGAGTAGAGATGTGATGGTTGTAAATTCCCCATTATGTGCCCTTTGATATATTCTAAGTTTTTAATATATGCCAAGTGATTAGCAAGTAAGCTATGACATTATAGTATGAAGTTTCTCAAGCGGTGTGAAATCCAAATACATGTTGAGACCGATATAGGTATGAAATAGATGAGGTAAAACCTTGTTGAATGGAATACAATCTAATAGCATGTTTCCTCTATGTTATTATGTGATTAATATCCCGAGATGCTTAAAGCGACCCTTTGGTAATTGTGGTGATGAATAGAGGTCTATGTTTCCTAAATGTTGGATGTGATGCCTTATGGATTTTGAGGGGGGGGAGTATGTTATGATTTCTAATTACTTGGAGAGATGCTTTAATAATTGTGATGATGCATTAATGATGGTGACGATTAAGGTATGATTGTGATAATACATGAATGATTATGATGATGAATGAATGCTTGTGTTGATGCATGAATGATTGTGATGGTGAAATGGATGATCGGGATGATGTGAGAATGATTATGTTTTACTTTTATGTTATCGAGTTCTGGGGGTATTTATACCCGACAATAAAGTTGTTGTCTAGAGTTCGTGTCAGTTTCGCGATAATTCCAATCGAGCCACGATTCTCAGAACTCAGTTAACTATAGAACTATGTATCTTCAGACAAGTGCGGAGCTTAATCAGGTTTTGTAATCTCAATTATCTCTATAATCCCTGTATCGTTAGTAATCTAGCCTCCGACCTGTAATCAGCTCAGATCTAATAGTATTTAAGTGATTCAATTCTAATCTCAGAAGCGATTTGAATAATCTATTCAAGCTCTGCATCGTCAGTCAGATGCTATGATTCGATACCTTTTCGTCAGATACGACGATACAAAACTAAGTAATCTTAGTGTAACTCAGTCAGATCTCTTGAGAAATATAATCAGTATCAGATTCAACTCAGTCTAAGTTCAGTTAAGAGTCAAATCAGTGTCTTTCAGTTGGGAATAGAAACTAGCACCGAGTGAGCTCAAGGATGGGGACTCACCTACTAGTGGAGGGTGTGATTCTTAGATGGGATCCTTGTGCTCCAGAACTACGTAGCCAATGTAGGTTGAGACATCACACCAGCTAGATGAGGGTGGATGAGAGACATCATACCTGCTAGATGAGGGTAGATGAAGTGGCTTCACCTGTTAGATGAGGGCTCCACCATTCTCGTATGAGGACCTGGTAGATGAGGGTCATATAGAAATAATGTCTTTACCCGTGGCACGGTATTGATACCCTCCCAACCAGGGTTAAAGGTTGGACCCCTAAGAGATAGTAGGGGCATGTCGGTTAAGTAACTACTTCCCACAGTCTCAGTTTCAGAATTAGTCTTAGACTTCAAGAAAGAGCTCAGTTTAGTGTACATAATTTAAGGTTGTTAGATACAGGCTATTAAGTATGATTACTTGCAAATTCGAAGATCCGCTGCTAGATAGGTCGATCTCAAAATCATTTTATCAAGAAGTATTGTTATCCACAGACTCAAAGACAACCTGTTAGGCAAGGTTGCTATCCATTTCAGAAGTTTCAGAACTCATGCCTTGATGTAAGTACATCTATATTCCTAGTTATCAGTATCAGATGAGTCTATGATTCAGTATCTCAGTGTCAGTAGTGAGTACAGTCTGCAGTAAAGTGGTATCTGAGTTCCAGTCTCTAGAGTTGTGATGATTGTGACTATGACCTGTGCATTCATGTATGTGTTCTCGTGCGGCGTTTTCATGATTATTCAGTTTACACCTTGTGCATGCATGAGCCCTTGCATTTAGCCTTACCTCGTCTATGTACTCGGTACATTTTGTACTGACGCATTTGCGCTATGGTGTTTTATTTGACACCATAGTTCCAAAGGCACAGGATTCAGAGTTTCCTCAGCAATTCAGTCCCAATTAGCAGCAGTAGCAGTGAGTCCTCTTCCTTCGAGAACGAATCTCAGTTTACTATTATTGCATCAGATTTTGTTTATATTATCAATTGACAAAGTTAGTTGGGAGCATGTCCCATCAACTCTATAGTTCAGACAGTTTAGAGGCTTTTCAGACGGATGTTGATGTATTAGTATTCAGTTTTCAGTTTGAGTATGTACAGATGTGTTGAACCTTATGGCCAATTTCCGCATTTATTTTAGATATTATGCAGTGTACAGGTACAGATATCAGAAAAGGGTTAGCTTGTGGTCCTTCGGGTCCATAAGCACCGTGTGACGTCACGAGATGGGATCTCGGGGTGTTACACCTATATTTTTGAGTTGCATAAGGATCAGGTCGGATATAGCTCAAAAGTTATCCCAACATGTCCTATTTTGGATTAAACAAACTCAATGCGTCATCGAATTCTATGCTTACAAAATTTATATAACTAAAAAAAAGTAGACAAACGAGTAAGAAAGCCTGGTTTTTTATTTTTCAAGAAATTCAAAAAAATGACATATAGTGCGTAACTAATATAAAGATAAATAAATAAAGGCATTGTAAGATTTAATCAAAGACAAGAAAAATATTTAATTGAAGACAAACATGCATAAAAGGTCTGATTAGAGGGCGGACTAATTCAAAATTTCATATTTTAGAGTGGACGAACTCAATTCATGCCTGCAAAAAAATTAGAAAAAACTAAGTTGGATTTTTTTTCCAGAAATTAAAGATAACATGCAGTGATTAAATAAATAAATAAAAAGAAATGGTACAGACAAAGATAACATCCAATGCTTAAATAGTAAAATAAATGTATTGCGATATGTGCAGATAAAGACAAAGTATGTAGTGCCTAAATAACAAAATTGTAATACCTCGTATTTCCCTAACTTAAATTAACCCTCAGTACATGCGTTATCCTATATAATTTTTTTAAAATGCCCAGTATTTTATAATTTTGAGCTTGCCAATGCATAGAAAATTCAGTCAGACTTCCACCGATATAAGATCCGCCCAAATCCGATACCCGGGCGAGGAGTTAGAGCCATTTTAGTAAAACAGTGTGCCAACTGGCACTTCAACGCGTCGCAGAGGCATGCCAGATGGAAATTGTCAAAAGCCGGTAAGTCAACGCGATAACCCCGCGTTGCAGTGAGCTTCCAGGTCTCATGCAGTGAAGCAAAGTTATCCCACCGCATCGCGCCAAGCCTCTAGTTCACAATTGTCGAATTCCAGAGACACGACGCGATAGCAACGCATCGCGCCAAGGGTGAAAATCGAGAATTTTTAGTTCATTTTGAGTTTTAAATTTTAAGGGCTTTTAGGTCTTTTTCCTCATTCCAGTTAGCCTAAACACGGGATTAAGGTCCTAAATAGCCTAATATCTCATTAATTGCTCACTTATCTCAAGAAAGAAATCATTCTCTCTCAATTAGCAAACCCCAGCTCTCAAGAAATCAAGAACAAAGCTCAAAAAACTCACTAAGAACTCCAAAAACTCATCAATTCAGGTATGTTAGGTGTTCATTCATAGGTTCCTTTCACCCATGAAGCCCAAGAACCTATTTTTAAATTACAAGTTATAGATTCATGATTCCAATGCTTGAAATTGATTGTACGCATATCTATGATGTTAAATTAGTTTCAATCCATGATTATGATAAGATTCATGAAAAATAGAATAGTATTTATGGGGAATTATATGAATTTGCAAGTTTGGGTATTTTAGTTGCAATGCTTATATGTTATCCATGATTATGTGCATAAAGTTATGGTCCTCAAGTGTATGATAGAATGTTCATGTGAATTAAATGATGGAATTATGACATGCTGGTATATGTACAAGCTTATGCCCTACAAGTGTTTGATAAAATGTCTCTATGAATGAAATATGGGCAAGTAATTATTGTTATATCTTTATTTTCAGGCTATCGAGTCTTGGAGGTATTTAATACCCGACAATCTAGCTGTTTACCTAGAGCCAGTGTTAGATACAGAATAGTATCAATCATGTCACGATCAGTAGAATTCAGTCAGCTATAGAACTCAGTAGAACTCAGTCAGTTACAGAACTCAGAATAACTCAGTAAACTCAGTATCAGTCCAGTCCAGTTCAGTATACTCAGTTCAGAGTCTTTTAGTTAGGAGTAGGATTCAACACCGAGTGAACCCAAGGATGGGGGCTTACCTGCCAGTAGAGGGTGTGATCCTTTTAAGCAATCCCTACATTCCAGAACTACGTAGCCAGCGTAGGTTGAGACATTAACCTGCCAGTTAAGGGTTGATGAGGTGTTTTAACCTGGCAGTTGAGGGTTCCACCGTTCTCATTAGAGTACCTGCCAGATGAGGGTAACTATTCAGTGTCTTTACCCATGGCACGGTACTGACACCCTTCCAGCTGGGGTTACAGGTTGGACCCTAAATTTATTCAGAAAAGGGGCATATCGGTTAGATGATTACTTCCCACAGTCTCAGTTTCAGTCTAAAGATAGAACTCAGTTCAGTTCTACAGAATCAGGACTGTCAGATACAGTCAATCAGTTTTAGTAACTCGGTTATAAGTAATCTCAGATATCAGTTACTCAGTTATAAGAACTCAGAACTCAGCTTCAGTAAAAGCGCAGTTACAGTATACACGCATATGCACAGTATTGCCTACTCAGTATTTACAACACTTTAAGTTATCTATGTACTTTCACATTCAGTTACTCTATATCATTCAGTCATTTATTGTCCATGCATATGAACCCTTGCATTCAGCCTTACCTCATCTAGCATACCAGTACATTCCACTTACTGACGCATACTCTTTCTTTGCGTTATGATGTTTGATATCATAGGTTCAAATGCCCAGGTTCCTGACCGCGCATAGACAGATCCAGTTATCAGCAGCAATTTCAGTAGTGAGTCCTCATCTATCAAGGGCATGCTTTTATTTCAGTATTTTAATTTATCAGTAGTCAGAGTTAGTTGGTGGTTTGTCCCATCAACTCCACATTCAGACAGTTCAGTTATAGGCTTTTCAGACTAGACTTTTAGACATTATTCAGTTTTGCAGATTATTAATACAGTTGATATTTTTTATCAGTATTTCAAATTTTGAACCTTATGGCATTTCAGCCTATTTTTTGTATTTATTACAGTATTATTATTCAGTGCTCACAGCAGATATCATTCATGGGTTAGGTTGTGGTTCTTCAGGGTCGTAAGTACCGTGTAGCGTCCGGGGTACAGCCTCGGGGCATTACAAACTTGGTATTAGAGCCTAAGGTTCAACAGAGTCCTAAGGAGTCTGAAAACCACATCGAGTAGAGTCTTGTGCATGGGTGTGTAACGAGCCACATTTATGGATAGGAGGCTATGAGATGTTTTAGGAAAATTTTCCCTTCTTTCAGTATTCATGTCGTGTGAGTGAGCATTAGCTCAAGTTAAACTTTCAGTATAATTTATTTTTCCTTCTATTTACAGAACATGCCTCCCAAAAAAACTAATGGAAGAAGGATCGAAAATCAGTTTGCACCTCAGCCCGTTCAGGCAGATCACCTGAACAAGCATATCTTCCATGCAGAATTCAGAGTTGCATTCACTTCTCTAGCCAATTCCGTAACAGCTTAGAATGAACGACAAACTGTTGCTCAGGCCAACCCAGTGGCCAATACTGCTGCAGCCAGAATTCGGGACTTCACCTAAATGAATCCTCCCCTATTCTCAGGATCTAAGTCAGAAGAAGACCCACGGGAGTTCCTCGATCAGGTTCAGAAAGTTACAGATATTATGGGAGTGACTTCCAGTGAGAGTGTTGAGTTAGCTGCCTATCAGCTACAAGATGTAGCTCATACATAGTTTAAGCAATGGAAGGTAGAAAGGGGCACAGATGCAGAGCCCATAGAGTGGGAAGAGTTTGCTACTGCTTTTCTAGATAGATTCTTTCCCTTAGAGCTGAGAGAAGTCAAGGTGTTAGAGTTCATCAATCTCAGGCAGGGTAGTTTGAGCGTGAAAGATTATTCCCTAAAGTTTACTCAGTTAGCCAGGTATGCTCCCCATGTAGTGGCAGATAATAGGTCCATAATGAGCAAATTCATGTCTAAGGTGTCAGATAGTGTGGTTAAGGAGTGCAGAACTATGATGTTGATTAAGAAGATGGACATATCCAGGCTCATGGTCCATGCTCAGTAGATAGAAGAGGCTAAGAATAGAGACAGAGAGAGGCAGAATAAGAGAGCCAGAATAGGTAAATTCAATTTCAATCAGCCTAAGTAAGATAGCGGTAACCATTTCCAATTTTGTTCAAAGTCTTCGATTTCAGCTCCGTCCTCAGCTAGTGCTCCAGTCCCTAAGTTCAGAAATGGAAACAATGATAGGGCGCTAGGCTCTAAATCTCAAGGTAGTGTCAGCAGTGCTTGAACAAATCCTCTTTGTCAGTCATGTGGCAGAAACCATCAGAGTGTCTGTAGAGTTAGCAGTGATGTTTGTTTTGGGGATGGCAAACCAGGCCACAGAGTCAGATATTATCCTCAGTTAGGTTCTCAGGGCCAGTGTAATCGTTCTTCAGCTCAATCGGGTCGTCCGAATCAGCAGGGTGCCGCTTCCAATGCCACCAGTGCGCAATGGCCAAACAGGCTTTATGCACTTCAGTCCAGACAAGATCAAGAAAATTCTCCTGATGTAGTCACTGGTACATTAGACATCTTCCATTTACATGTTTATTCCTTATTAGATCCAGCAGCTTCTTTATCTTTCGTAACTCCTTATATAGCCGTTAACTTCGGAGTTAGTCCAGAAATCCTAGCAGAGCCTTTCTTAGTTTCTACCCCAGTGGGTAAATCTATCATAGCCCGAAGGGTATACAGGAATTATCCGGTTATGATATCTCGGAAAGTTACTTCAACAGACCTTGTAGAGCTAGAGATGACGAATTTTGATGTCATTCTCGGCATAGATTAGCTCCATTCATTCTATGCCTTAGTTGATTGTAGAAACAGAATAGTTCATTTTCAGTTTCCAAATGAACCAGTCTTTGAATGGAGGGGTAGTACCACAGCGCTTAAGGGTCAGTTGATTTCATACCTTAGAGCGAGAAAAATGATATCCAAGGGATGTGTCTATCATCTTGTCCGAGTCAACACCTCTAGTTCAGAGAATCCTAGTCTTGAGCCAGTTTTAGTAGTGAATGAATTCTCAGATGTGTTTCCTGAAGATCTTCCTGGAGTTCCTCCTGAAAGAGAAATTGACTTTGAAATAGACCTTCTTCCAGGAACTCAGACTATATCTATTCCGCCATACAGAATGGCACCAGCAAAACTTAAGGAGTTAAAAGAGCAGTTAAAAGATTTCCTAGATAAGGGATTCATCAGACCCAGCATTTCCCCATGGGGCGCACCAGTCTTATTTGTGCGTAAGAGAAACAATTCTCTTAGAATGTGTATAGACTATCGTCAGCTGAACAGAGTCTCAGTCAAGAATAAATATTCACTTCCTAGAATCGATGACTTATTTTACCAATTTCAGGGTGCCAGTTACTTTTCTAAGATAGACCTCAGATCAGGCTATCATCAGCTCAGAGTTAGGAAATGTGACATTCCAAAAATAACTTTCAGAACCCGGTATGGTCACTTTGAGTTTCTAGTCGTGTTCTTTGGTCTTAAATATGCCCCAACAGCTTTCATAAACTTAATAAATTACATGTTCAAGTAGTACTTGGACATGTTCATTACAGTCTTCATCGATGACATTCTTGTCTATTCCCGTAGCGAGAATGATCACGCAGATCACCTCAGAATTGTACTTCAAACTCTTAACACTCATCAGTTGTTCATCAAATTCAATAAGTGGGAATTTTGGCTAAGGTCAATAGCATTCCTTGGTCATATTATTTCCGGTGATGGCATTTGAGTTGATTCTCAAAAGATCGAGGCGGTGAAAAACTAGCCTAGAACCATCTCTCCATCAGATATTCGGAGTTTTTTAGGTTTATCTAGCTATTATCGTCGATTTGTTGAAGGTTTTTCGTCTATTACATCCCCCATGTCCAGATTGACTCAAAAAAAAGTCCAGTTTCAGTGGTCAGATTCTTGCGAAAAGAGTTTTTAGGAGTTGAAGACTCAACTCACCTCAGCCCCGGTCTTGACTTTACCAGATAGTTCAGATGGTTTTGTTGTTTACTGTGATGCATCTAGAGTAGGTTTGGGTTGTATCCTCATGCAAAGAGGTAAGGTCATAGCCTATGCCTCTAGACAGCTTAAGCCTCATGAGAAGAATTACCCAACTCATGATCTTGAGTTAGCAGCTGTAGTGTTGGCCTTAAAGATTTGGAGGCATTATTTGTATGGGATACATGTTGATGTGTTCACAGATCACAAGAGCTTGCAATATGTCTTTTCTCAGAAAGATTTGAATTTGCGTTAGAGAAGGTGGTTAGAGTTATTGAAAGATTATGATATGAGTGTTCTGTATCTTTCGGGCAAGGACAATGTAGTGGTTGATGCTCTCAGTAGATTATCGATGGGTAGTGTTGCTCACATTAAGGATGATAAGAAGAAGTTAGTTCAGGAAGTTCATCAGCTTGCCCGACTAGGTGTCCGCTTAGTCGATTCAGCAGAGAGCAGTATATGGGTGCAAAATAGTTTAGAATTATCTCTAGTTTTTGAAGTGAAGGAAAAGCAGGATAGAGACTCCAGTCTAGTAAAGTTGAAAGAGTCAGTCAGAGATAAAAAAGTAGAGGTTTTCTCCCAAGGGGGAGATGGTTGTTGCGTTTCCAGGGTCGTTTATGTGTGCCAAGTGTGGATGACTTGAGGCAATGAATTCTTGCCAAAGCGCATGGTGCGTGATACTCTATTCATCCAGGGGCCACTAAGTTGTACCACGATTTTTGAGAGATCTACTGGTGGAGTGGGATGAAGAGAGATATTGCAGAGTTTGTAGCTAAGTACTCTACGTGTTAGGAAGTTAAGACTGAGCATCAGAAGCCTAGTAGGTCTATGCAGGAGTTCAGTATTCCCACATGGAAATGAAAGGAAGTGAACATGGACTTTGTGACGGATTTGCGTCGTACTCGTCATCAGCATGATTTCATTTGGGTTATCATAGATAGGATGACCAAATTAGCTCATTTCTTGCCAGTTCATACTTCCTATTCAGCCGAGGACTACGCCAAATTCTATATCACAGAGTTGGTCAGGTTACACGGAGTCCCAGTGTCTATTATCTCAGATAGAGGTACCCAGTTTACCTCTCATTTCTGAAAAGCATTCCAAAAGGGTCTTGGTACCCGAGTTCACCTCAGTACAGTCTTCCACCCTCAGACAGATGGTCAAGCAAAGAGGATCATTCATACTCTAGAAGATATGTTAAGAGCCTGTGTTGTCGATTTTAAGGGTAGTTGGGATGACCACTTGCCTTTGATTGAATTCACATACGATAACATCTATCATTCCAGTATTCAGATGGTTTCGTTTAAGTTTCTTTATGGTAGAAGAGGTAGATCTCTAATTGGTTGGTTCAAGGTAGGTGAGGCCGCAGTAGTAGAGCCTGACTTAGTGTTTGATGCCTTAGAGAAGGTTCAGCTGATCAGAGAAAGACTTAGGGCTGCCCAGAGCTGACAGAAATCATATGTAGATGTGAGGAGAAAGGATCTCAGGTTTGAGATCGATGATTTTGTGTTCTTGAAAATCTCTCCCATGAAGGAGGTAAAGAGGTTCGGCAAGAAGGGAAAGCTCAGTCCCCGATAAGTCGGTCTTTTTAGAATTCTTAGTCATTTCGGAAAGGTAGCTTATGAGCTCGAGTTGCCTGCAGATCTAGCTTCAGTACACCCAGTATTCTACTTCTCCTTGCTAAAGAAATGCATTGGTGACCCAGTAGTCATAGTTTCCTTAGAGGGCGTAGACATTCAGAATGATCTCTCTTTCGAAGAGGTTCCAGTTCAGATCCTCGATTGTCAAATTCGCAGACTGGGGAACAAAAAAGTTTTCTTGTTCAAAGTTTTTTAGCAGAATTAGTCCGTTGAGGGAGCTACATAGAAAGCAGAAGCAAATATGCGGACCAAGTATCCTCACCTCTTCACCGCAAACTCAGATTCAGCTCAAGGTAACAATCTTCCTTATCTCTGCTCAGTTCCATGTTCAGTTATAGTTATAAACTTGGTATTCTTTACTGTTGCATAGCCAATCATGCATTCACGAATCAGTTCAGTCATGTACCCATGCATCAGATATGCATGTTCAGTATGAGAACTAAGCTTGCCAGTAGCTTCAGTCATGTATTCCGTGCATTAGATATGCATATTCAGTGTGTAATCTCAGTCTATCAGTATTTCTCATCTTAATCAGTCCCATTCGAGGACGAATGTTCCCAAGGGGGAGATATTGCAATACCCCATATTTCCCTAACTTAAATTAATCCTCAGTACATGGATTATCCTATATATTTTTTTCAAAAAACTCAGCATTTTCAGTTTTGAGCTTACCAATGCGTAGAAAATTTAGTCAGCTTTTCAATGATATAAGATCCACCCAAATCCGATATCCGGGCGAGGAGTTAGAGCCATTTTAGTAAAATAGTGTGTCAACTGACACCTCAGCGCGTCGCAGAGGTATGCCAAATGGCAATTGTCAAAAAATAGTGAGCCAACGTAATAACCCCGCATCACGGTGAGCTTCCAAGTCTCATTCAATGAAGCAATGCTATCCCACCGCATCACGCCAAGCCTCCAGTTCACAATTGTCGAATTCCAGTGACACGATGAAAATCCAGAATTTTTAGTTCATTCTGAGTTTTAAATTCCAAGGGATTTTAGGTTTTTTTTTTCCTCATTCCAATCAGCCTAAACATGGGATTAAAGCCCTAAATAGCCTGATATCTTATTAATTGTTCACTTATCTTAAGAAAGAAATCATTCTCTCTCAATTAGCAAACCCTAGCTCTCAAGAAATCAAGAACAAAGCTCAAGAAACTCACTAAGAACTCCAAGAACTCATCAATTCAGGTATGTTAGGTATTCATTCATGGGTTCCTTTCACCCATTAAGTGCAAGAACCTCTTTTTAAATTACAAGTTATAGATTCATGATTCCAATGCTTGAAATTGATTGTACGCATATCTATGATGTTAAATTTGTTTTCAATCCATGATTATGATAAGATTCATGAAAAATAGAATAGTATTTATGGGGAATTATATGAAATTGCAAGTTTAGGTATTTTAGTTGCAATGTTTGTATGTTATCCATGATTATGTGCATAAAGTTGTGCTCCCCAAGTGTTTGATAAAATGTCCATATGAATTAAATGGTGCAATCATGACATGCTAGTATATGTACAAGTTTATGCCCTACAAGTGTTTGATAAAATGTCTCTATGAATGAATTATGGGCAAGTAATTATTGTTATGTCTTTCAAAATTATGCTATGCTTTATTTTGATGCTATCGAGTCCTGAGGGTATTTAATACCCGACAATCTAGTTGTTTACCTAGAGCCAGTGTTAGTTACAGAATAGTATTAGTCATGTCACGATCAGTAGAATTCAATCAGCCACAGAACTCAGTCAGTTATAGAACTCAGGAAAACTCAGTAAACTCAGTATCAGTCCAGTCCAATTCAGTATACTCAGTTCAGTGTCTTTCAATTAGGAGTAGGATTCAACACCGAGTGAACCCAAGAATGGGGGCTCACCTGCCAGTAGAGGGTGTGATCCTTAGAAGCAATCCTTGCATTCCAGAACTACGTAACTAGTGAAGGTTGAGACATTAACTTGCCAGTTGAGAGTTGATGGGGTGTTTTAACCTACCAGTTGAGGGTTCCAACATTTTTATTAGAGTACCTGCCAGATGAAGGTAACTCTTCAATGTCTTTACTCATCGCACGGTATTGACACCCTTCCAGCTGGGGTTACAGGTTGAACCACAAATCTATTTAGAAAAGGGGCATATCAGTTAGATGATTACTTCCCACAGTCTCAGTTTCAGTCTCAGGATAGAACTCAATTTAATTTTACAGAATCAGGACTGTCAGATACAGTTAATCAATTTCAGTAACTCAGTTATCAGTAATCTCAGATATCAGTTACTCAGTTATCAAAACTCATAACTCAGCTTCACTAAAGCTCAATTACAGTATACACGCATATGCAAAGTATTGTATACTCAATATTTACAGTAGTTTCATTTATCCATGTACTTTCACATTCAATTATTCTATATTATTTAGTCAGTTATTGTTCATGCATATGAACCCTTAGATTCAGCCTTACCTCATCTAGCATACCAGTACATTCCACATACTGACGCATACACTTACTTTGTGCTATGATGTCTTATATCATAAGTTCGGATGCCCAAGCTCCTGACCGCGCATAGACAGATCCAGTTATCAGCAGCAGTTTCAGTAGTGAGTCCTCATCCATCGAGGGCATGGTTTTATTTCAGTTTATCAGTAGTTCAGTAGTCGGAGTTAGTTTGGGGCTTGTCCCATCAACTCCACCTTCAGACAGTTCATTTAGAGGCTTTTCAGACTAGACTTTCAGACATTATTCAGTTTTGAAGATTATTAATATAGTTGATATTCTTTATAAGTATTTCATATTTTGAACCTTATGTCATTTCAGCCTATTTTCTGCATTTATTACAGTATTATTATTCAGTGCTCAAAGTAAATATCAATCATGGGTTAGCTTGTGGTCTTTCGAAATCGTAAGCACCGTGTAGCGTCCGGGGTATAGACTCGGGGCATTACAAAAATCAATGCATTACGATGTACAGATAAATATAAAAATAACATGCGATGCTTAAATCATAAAACAAATGTATTGCGATATGTGCAAGAAAAGCTAAGATGACATGCAGTGTTTAAATAATAAAATAAATGCATTGTGATATTTGCGAGCATGCAATGCCTAAATGATAAATAATTGCATTGCGATATATGCGTGCAGAGCTTAAATAATAAAATAAAGATATCGCGATATGTGCCAGCAAAGGCAAATATGATATGTTGTGCTTAAATGATGAAATAAATGTATTGCTATATTTGTGAGGCATTCAGTGCTTTAATTAAGAAAATGCATTATGACATGTGCTTGTAGTGCTTAAATAAAAGGAAATACATTGCGATATATGCCAGTAAAGGCAAAAATGACATTCAGTGCTTAAATAATTAAATAAATACATTGCAATATTTGCGAGGCATGCAATGCTTAAATAAAAAAATGCATTGCGATATGTACGCGTTGTGCTTAAATGATAAAATAAATGCATTGCAATATGTGTGTGAAGTGCGATATGTGCAAGTAAAGGCAAGCAAGCATAAATATTTAATTGAAGAAAAATATGCATAACTGTCTTATTAGAGGGAAGACTAACCCAATTGTCCTATTTTAGGGTAGACAGACACATGTAAAAAATGATTATTGAACAAAGAATTATTTTGGAATGAAAGTTTCATATATTCCCGATGTTGCTTTCAAAATTGCCCCAGTATCGAGCAGTGAGGTGCTGGGGGATGCAAGATTTTATACTTACTGGGAAGAAAGAATGATTATAGGGTTACGATGACCGAGCTCTGCATAAAGCTTCCTACATATCTCGAATGCCACGAGAATCCGGTCAATGTAGTTTGAAATAAGAAAAATAGAGTAAATTTTGAGGCGGATCTCAAAATTTGTCTTAGTGCATGATTTATGTTGTTATTGTCTCCTTTGAAAGGAACTTTTTTTAAAAAAAATGTCTTGTTATTAAAAAAGAAATGCATGACGTCTCTCGATTGTCTACATGGACTTGAGAATAAATGACGTCCTCAATTGCCTACGAAGACTAAGGCCCTCAACTAGTGAGGTGACTGACATCTAATAGCCTTTCGACTGACGGGGCTATTGAAAAGTAAAAAGGCTCTAGACTGCAAAACAAATGTAATAGGCTCTCGACTGGATAGGCTATAAAAAATGTAAAAAATATTCAAAAATGAGTGCCTAACTAAAAAATAAAATGCCGATATTTAAAGGTATATGCTTGAAAGAAAAATTCATATGCCTGTGTTTCAAAACTGAGTACATTTAATAAAAAAATAAAAATATATGTATGTGAAAATGGACAACTTGAATGAAAATGTAAAAAAAATGAATGCTCGTATTTGAAAGTGGACGTCTTTCAAAAAAGAAAGAATTTTTTTTGCATTTTCTTGATAAAAAGTGCTGAAAGATGAAGAGGACACGATCATGTCTTGGCTTCAGTTGATACCAATAATTAGTAGTGTGCATAAGAATTCACTCATCTTTTTCCATCTAACTAAGATCGACTTCAGGGTAACTCTTATAGTTTCAAGTGGTACCTCAGACACACTTAAGTATCGACAAGAATTTTTATCTTGCTTCAAAAAAATATTTCAAGTTATGCCTATCCTCATGCTTCAAGTGCCCTCTCTAAAAATAAAGACTCATTTCACACATATTTAAATAAATTTTTTTTATTTGGAGACATTTAAAGAAATACGCTCACACTTTGAAAGAAATTCAATGCATGCAATTGTAATACCATAGGCTTGACATTCATGTAAGTATCCACTAATGTGAGAACACTTGAAATAGAATCTCGTAGGAGTTGCTATTGGCTTGTAATGGAGGCTTGAGGGCGGGTAGGATAGTATTTGGAATGAAGGTGACTAATTTCTCAATGAGCATTGCACTGTATTTGTGCTTTTGATATTTATTGCGTTTTGACACTTAATCTTCTTTGTTGTGCTTAATTGCCCCTTGTTATATATTTGCTTCGACTTCTTTTGAATTTTGTGTTGGAGTTTTTCCCTCTTTTTTTCAAAAATTATATATATATATTTTTGGTTTTTTTTTGTTTTTTTTTTGGAGGTTTTGCTCCTTTTGAAGTCGTTTTTATTTTTTTTATTTTTTTTATTTTTTTTGGACAATATGTCCTTTGCCTTTTGCATCTGGATTTTCAATCTTCGTCCACAATTTGCATGTATTTAGTGCGCTCAAAGAGGTAGGGCTAAGAGAGATAGTGCGTGTAAGCACTCAAAAAGGTAGAGGCTCAGATGCAGTTATTCACAGAAAGGTTTTAGGCTCAAAAAAAAGAATGCTAGGGATTAATGTCATTTGGTGGGCTGTGAAAGGCACAATCGGATCAAAGAAGGCCTACGATCCTTTCCTAAATCAAGTATAACTCAGAATTTTGCCTCAACAGACATTTAGGCCAAGTTCTAGATCCACAATGCAATGCAATGAATTAAACTAAAGCTCACCACACAATGCACATGAAACGATGAGTTGGCTTCGTTCTTGTCTTAGATGTATGCAAGAGAGTTTTTGCAAGAATTACTCAAGTGAGATAAAAGGTACCAAAGGAATTTATAGTTTATCATAAAGTTGGTCCTTTTCATCATACCAATTTATTTTTTTTCATGCACACTCCTAACTGTATTGAAGTCAACTAAGTTAATTTTATTATTTTTTTCAAAAGAATGAGACCGAACCCAAATGAGGATTGCCTACGTATCTTGTGAAAACAAGAATCAAGTCTGTGTAGTTCAGGCAAATTTGTAAATTTGTATGTGTAATGTATGATTGTAAAAAAATTGATGGTCATTCATAAAAATAATGTGAAAGACGATCAAGAAAAAATTACTTTTAGCCTCAAATTATTTTGATTAAATGATCGAGAAGAATGGATGCAAAGCATGGGGAAAGTTTTAACACAACTTCAACATGCTGACAAGATTAAAAAAGTCAGACATTGAAAGAATTATGACATTATTTCGCTGCAGTTGGCAGAATAGTTATGATTGAAAGAATATTGAACCCTCGCTTTTGAAAGTGAGGATCGAAATGTCATAAATTTAATGATTTACGATGTTTGAAAAAAAAAATTAGGTATTCTTGCTCAAAAATCAGGCGAGCATCTGGAGGTAGGCCGACTAGACACTAATATCAATGAGATTTGGATTTGAGGAGCTATTTAATTATGTTTTTGAAGGCTTTTGGAGAGCATTTTTGAACTGTTCCAGAAAATTGCCCCAGTTTGAATACCGGAGAAATTATGCTGAAATAGTAAAGAGACCGAACCCTAATGCAGGGCTACCTACATATCTTGTCAAGGCAAGAATCAGGTCAAAACGTAGTTCAAACCTATATAAAGCTAGAGATGATGTTGTTAAAGTGCATCTTTTAACTGATCCGTCATGCAAAACAGAGGTTAGACTATACCTTATCACTAAAGTAACAATAATTTAAAGCAAATATATATGTACAAACACAATAATCCTTCAAATATGTACAAAAATTATAATAAAATGTCATTTGAGTAGTGAACCCTTTAGATATTTAGACAAAATTGACTAATATGCATGTACCTAAAATGCGTTATTTTAGCTCTATACTATGTTGACTAAGAGTGGGTAAACATGGGCTGGGATATTCTATATGAGAAGACACGTAGTCCCACGGCAGTAAAACTCTCGATCACCCCATGCATATGCTGATTCTCTAAATTAAGGTGATTTGAAAGAACTTTGGAAAAGTATAATGTACAATCCGTGTGTACAATGTGTGTGAGTGTCAATTTTTCAAAACGGAGGAAATATGAATGGAATGTCAATTTATATAAAGCGATAAACAAATAAACAATTTATACAAAACAACAACAAATAAATAATTTATGCCACATAAATAAAATAAACCAAGACAATTAGTATAAAATAAATAACAATGTATATAAACATAAATATTTACCTAAGTCTTCAATGGTTAGAATCTTTCATCCCCAGCAGAATCTTCAAATTGTCATACTTAATTTTTACCTAAGGTCAAAATGAGCATGACATTATGAATTCTAAAAAGAATTAATTTATACAGAGTCGCTATCTAATTTTTAAGGAAAAATAGAAAACCTATTTATTTATTAACAAGTATAACTTTATTTAATCCACAAAACAAATTAGATCCTAGGTAAAAGTTTAAATTATTCAGAAGGGAAGGTATTAGTCACTCTTCAAAATTCATAAATTAGTTTTCGGCTAGACTTAAGTTTTTTACTAGACGAAGGAAAAAATCAATGGTACAAATCTAAAATATGCATTAAAATAATATAAACAATTTGCATATAAAGAATGCATAAATTACATAAATTATTGTATATAAAAAATATGTGAATATAATCGAAAGTATATAAGAATGTATATGGAAAGAAGAAGAAAAATAGAATAAAGAAAAAATTTATTTTAAAGAAAAAAATTACGCAATATTTTTAAATGTATAAGTATGAATTAGTTGATTAAATATCTAAATCATTTTAATTTTTCTATAAATATTAACGTCTTAAATTTGCCTAAATGCGCGGTAAAGATTGTATAAGTTAAAGCATTCTCGATAACGCCTCAAAAATAAAATTTTCAATATGATAATATTTGTACAAATATAAGAATACAAAAATGCAACGCAAAATTTAAAATCTTCCTTGAATGTCATTTTCGACGAATTTTCCATTAACTTGTATAAACACTTGTTATAAAAATATTAGTAATAAATGAATAATATCAAAATAAATTAAAGGTGCATATGCATATATGTATTTAAAAATATATTTTTTGCTAAAAAACAGACTCGAATTAAATTTTAGATATATCATGGCTACAAAGTGGTTGCTTAATTATTACGTATTTATATGTAATATTCATCTTTTAATTTGCAAGGACCTTAAAAATCGATGAAAAATTTCTTCATCTGTCAAGTGTCGGTCCTTAATATAAAATAGTAACTTTAAAAAAATAAAATTATCTTTTATAATGAGTACCTCAAATATTCAGACAGAGATAATTTCATTAGTCAAGTATCTATTTTGGTCATTAGCGTAGTAAAAATTGCACAACAGTAATAGGACAAAATCAAAATCAGTTCAACATTTACGAATACAGTAAGGAGGCTAAATAAGATCGTTGAAAAAGATTGACAAAGTTATCAACATGTGATAAAACAAGAACCGATCCGAATACCAAAGTCAGTATATAAAAAATATAGCAACAATTATCCAAAACAGTCATGAATGGATCCCAAAGCAGTGTAGTTCATCGGAGACAGCCAAGATTTTTCCGGAGAATTCAAAGTCATAAAAAAATGTCAAAAGATCCTAACAATAGTGAAAGAAAAAGATGTTAAAGCACCCCAAACAACAAAAATCAGTAGAAAAAAATATTTACTAAGATAAGAATTGACGTTGCTTCAATGAAGGATGTCGGAGCAGCGCCGGAAATATGCAAAATCGTCCAGATCTGGCCGCTTGTGGCGTAGGCCACCATTTTTCGAACCAAAGGGTAAAAAGGAAAGAGGAATAACGCAGTAATGGAGCTTAGCCGTCGCTTGCCGTCCGTCTGGCGACCAAGTCCGGCGGCGGCAGTGCAATGGAGAAAAGGAGGAAAGTGGCGGCGCTGTGGTGTTCGTCGGTGAGAACAGTGAAGGGGTGTCGTTTGGTTGGCTACTCCGCCGGTGGCTGTTGAGGCGGCGGTGGTGGCTGACAGAGATTTGTGCGTTGTTGGGCGATGGAAAAAAAAAAAGAAGGAAGAGGAGCGTGGTGGTGTGGTTGGAGATATGGGAGGCTTCACCAGAATTCGGTGATGGTGGCTGCCGGAGAAAATAGTGAAGAGAAAAAGAGGAGTTGGATTTAGAGAAAGAGTGAAAAAAAATTTGATGGGTGTATGATATGTGTGTGTTTGTGTGTGTAGTGTGTGTGGGGAGTATTTAAAAAGGAAAAAATATTAAAATAATATTTATCACATCTATTTTTTTGTTAATATATCTCTTAAATTAGGGATAGTGGATGAAATAAAATCAAAAAGTTTGAAAAGTAAGTAGATTTTGATTTGATTAATTTATTATTTTATATATTAAAATAATTAAATTGATTCACTTTTGCAGATCGTATTAAATAACATATAAAATATTAAATGCCGATATATATATACAAAAAAAATATAAATAAAAAATAAAAAATATAATTGTTTTGAAAAAATATATTATGCTATAAATAATTAAAATTATACTGCACAGTAAAAAATTACAGTGTTATGCTGTATACGTATGTAAAGTACTGCGCAAAAATATTAAAATAATAATAAACTGATAAAAATGTTAAAATTTACGAAATTAAAGATAATTATCAATAAATTGTGTAAAAATTAAAATATGACAAAAATTGATGAAAAGTCATAAAATGATGATTATCAATAAATTGATAAAAATTATTAAAAAAAATATGAAAATTATATTTTCTGCCTTTTAACGATCACGAAGCCTAAATGCGTTAATTTCATATTTGGAGAACCAAAATTGGATGTCAACAATATATTGTGGAATAAGTTTCACCAAAAGTAAAATCCAGACCTTCGTACTCTAGATGTACATGCTAAATTTTAAATTTTCTTCATTTTTTTAAACATTACGTTTCTTTCCTTCCAAAACTACCTAAAGAATGTAGGTTGAAACTGTCTTCGGTACATATGTGAGGGATCCTTTAATTCTTGACCATTCAATTTATGATGAACTTATTTTAGAATTTCATGCACCATCCATTTGAATTTAAATAATCTTTAACCAAAGCTTCAACATCACTAAGTATTATTATTAACCAAAGCTTCTACAAAAATCACCAAGTACTAACAATCTACACATTTTAGTGAAATTTTAGTCCCATTTTTATGTAATTGCTGACATTATGATTTATATATATGCAATAGTTCATTTAAGGAGAAAACAGTGAATCAACGAATAACAGGGAAGAAAGGCGAATGAAGAAAATAGGGAGATGCTATGATTGTGGTCAAAACTTAACCAATAATTAATATACTAATTACTATAATAAAGAATATTCAAGGATCCCTTCAAATCGACTAATTGCAAAACACAATCAATGGTCTTAATTATGGTTTCTTCTTCTTCACATATGAGTCAATTTACACGCATCTCAACTAATCTGTGTAACTCTAACAAACTGTAGAAGTAAAAAGATAAAAATTGTATCACCACTAACAATCTTAGAGGCATAAATGCAACGTTTGAGTCTCTAATAAAAATAATATGTCTTCACTATAAGCGACTAACGTTCTTAAAAAAATATATATTTTAAAATTTTAAATTAATAAATAACTCCATCCAACCTACTACCGAAAAAGGAAGCACAAGACGTCTTATTACACATATGGTCCGCAACAAACTAAAACAAATTGTAGTCACATGCAACAAAAAGTAGAGGAAAAAAAAATCAAACAAAAGCACGCACTTACCTTAGGTTTCAACCAAACAATAACTTACTATTTTTCCCCATAAAATCCAATATATAATAGAAATTTTTCGGACGGGATATAACAAGACTTCTAATGAAAAATAATATGAATCCTTGTACATTTATATTTATGGGTCCTAATTGAAACAAACTCCAATTGAATAATGGGAATCGTTGTACGTATGTATTTATGAAATTCTTTTGTCAATATATTTAGGGGGTGAAAAAGATATTTTTAAATTTTTTTGGACCAAGCATATTTTAGTTGGGAAATATTTCTATCATAGTCAATATTTAATATTATAAAAATAATAGGAAAAAGGTGAAAAATAATTCTTGTTTAAAAAGGAGACTTTTAATTAAAGGCAAAAAGTTCAAACAACATTTATAAGTTTCATCACACTTTTAATATATTAGAGATTAAAGATTAGACATATATTTGCCAAGATACGTGTATTTATAATAATATATTTACAAAAAAATACATATATTTACAAAGAAACATTTCAAAATAAACAATTAGTTTAAAAGTTAAACAAATAATATAACTATGTGCCGCAACTCCTACGTCGTATACGTCGTTGGTCTAAGCGCCCACGCACAGCAACATCTCTACCACCGTCGTGCTTTCTCTTTATAACAGCAAACGCATCAGCTCAACGTATGGCTTAGCCTTCTTTTATGATTGTTCTTACGTGCTAGATCCTGCAAAATATAATAGACATAAATACATAATGTTAAGTTAATTATAATAAATAATTTACTAATATTAGTTCGTAACATGTATAATGGGGATAATATTACTAATTGTAATAATTAATTTACTATAGAACGTACCCTTTTGTGTAAATATTATTAAGGATCTTTAAATATGCATTGGACGTACATTATATACTAGTTATTTTGTATACCGAAAAGCTACATAGTGTACGTATCATTTAGGGTTAGAGAGAAAGGGGGACCTATAGAATCGGGCAGAATAGAGCAAACCACAAGTAAAAGAAAAGCAAGAACAACATAGCAGATTTACGTGGAAATTCTTGCGGGAAAAATTACGGGTGGAGGCAGAGGAATTTTACTATGAAAGGAGAGGAGTACAATGTGGAGAATGTGCGTATTTTCAGAATACCCAAAACAACTCACTAAATGCACTTATATAATACGTGCATACAAATAAGCCCTAGGCCCAAAAACATAAAGGTTCATACTGCAGGGGCTTCGCCCCGCACCCCGTCAGGATCAATGGTGGGCTCTGGGATCGGGCCTATCCGCCCGATCGCTATGTTACCACCACGGACCCCATTGAAAATCACAAACATGGGTCTCACCTTGAAACTTTCTGGGCTGGATCATTAAAATTCGAGTCACAACTCTAACAGGACCGATGGTGGAGATGACTAAGTGAGTTATATTAATGAAGATATAGTGCATTAAATTTGTGCTTTATATAATTTTTTATATGTAAAGTAAAAAAAAAAAATAGTACACAATATATATATTTTTATTCCTAGAATAAAAATAGTGTGATATATGTGTGTGTATAAAGCACAAAATAGTGTACTATAAATATTTTTTATATAGAGTATAAAAATAATGCACTATATAAAAAAATAAATAGTGCATAAATTTAGTTCACTATCCACTTTTTTATAGACCTAATATAGTTACAGTCACGCCATTAAAGAAAAGTAGATAGTGCACAAAAATAGTGCCCTAAGCCTATTTATTTCAATTTTTATGTCCATGGCATATTTGTGTCTTTTGGTCAAACACATCGTCAGGTCGCTCATCTTGTCACGATTTTTCACTTTGGCACCTCAACTAGCCTTTGTTCATTTTAAACACCTAAACTAGGCACTTGTTATGTCAATTTGGCACTTGTTATGTCAATTTGGCACTTTTTTTACAATTAACTAATATTACAAAGTGTACAAGCTACTAACATGGCATAACGGTCAATTAAAAAAAGACATGTAGCATTTTCATGTAAAATAATAATTTAAAAAAATATAATTAAAAAAATATAATTATACCTAACCCCACCCCAATTACCCCAACATCTTTACTCCTTTTTGTAGAACTCTCAAGCTTAATGGAGAGAATCAAAGTATGTTAATGATAACCAAGAAGTAGAGTACATGTTCATTCTTATAGGAGTTGGATACGACGTAGTTGTAGAGTCCTAGACTAGTTACAATAGTCTTAACTATAAGTTACCTTTACAAGTAGATATCTACTGTCACTACAATACTATCATAGACTAACTACAACTATCTTACACTCTTATCATTCTCCATCTGTGAATGTCGATCATTTTTGTGATCATGATCCTGTTTATCGTTATCCTTAGTTTGATAATTATCTTCAACACTTTTCCTCAAGCTAGTTAGTGGTGGTTATCTAACTCCTAGCTTGTTTCTGAAGCCTGCAAACATTTGTTTTGACAGGGCCTTGGTATGAATGTCAATTTGCTAGTCTTTTGACTTGACAAATTAAGTAAAAAATTGTCCTCTTGCTATGTTTTCTCTAACAAAGTGATAACTGGATTTACTGTCATGTATAGAGCACTCAAATTACCACAATACAGTAAAGGAACTGTCTTAAGATATACTCCAATATCATGAAGCAAGTAAAGAATCCATGTCATCTCAGCTGCAGTAGAAGCAAAAGCTCTATATTCTTCTTTAACACGAGATCTTACCGTTGTTGTATGCTTCTTAGAGGTCCAAGAATTATAATTTCCTCCTAAGTAGATATTGTAGCCTGTGGTTGATCTTCTAGTTGTAGTACAACCTCCCCAGTTAGCATCTGAATTACCATACAACCTGCAGCGTAAGCGTGATATAATTCTGAGTCCATGATGCACTGAAACTTTGATGTTCCTGAGTATCCTCTTAACTCCTTGAAGATGTTCAGTTTTTGGACTTTGTATAAACTAACTAGCTAGATTTACAACATGAGTGATTTCAGGTCTAGTGAATACTGAAGACATCCTGTAATCCCCCTATACATGGATGCATCAACAAGACCACTAGTAGCCTTATGTAAATCATGTTTCTGTGCAAGTGGTGTATTTATTGCCTTTGGTTGTGTCATCTTGGTTTTCTCAAACAACTTAGTACCATACTTCCCCTGACTCTAGTGAAGGACACCTAGGAAATACTTGACCTTAATACCTAGAAAGAAATGTAGAGGACCAAGATCTTTTTGCAAATTCATTTCCAAGTTTAGCAACCACCTCTGAGACATGTTTTTGATCACTTCCTCTAATAGTTAAATAATCTACATATAACAATAGTAAGATAGTGCCTCCGTGATTATGTAAAGTAAACAAAAAGAGGTTTGCCTTAATACATACAAATCCAAGATGAAGTAAATACATACTAAATCTATTGAACCGGGATCTAGGTGTCTGTTTAAGATCATAAATGCTTTCTTTAACAGACAAACAAGATTTTGATACCTAGAGTCAATGAATCTTGGAGGTTGACTCATGTAGACTTCTTCTTGTAGATTACCATGTAGAAATGTATTTTTGACATCAAGTTGTCTAATTTTCCAGTTAGAGGCAACAACTACTGATAGCACCACTCTAATAGTTATAGCCTTAGCTACTACGCTGAAGGTTTCTTCAAAATCTATCCCTTTAAGCTACGATAAACCCATGGAAACAAGCCTTGCTTTGTACCTATCAACTGCTCCATTTGCCTGTAATTTAGTCTTAAATACCCATTTGGAGCCAACCAAACGTACCTGCAATTTTAGTACTGATATCCAGGTCTTGTAACTGTGTAAACTATTTATCTCATCCTACATCTCTACAAACCAATGAGGTGATTTCAATGCCTCATTTGTTGACTTTGGTTTCGTCATGGTCTCTTCTTTGCTTATAATAAGAGATAGATAAGGTAAAGCAGTTGATTAGGCATTGTTTCTAGCGATCATGTGATTTCTTTATAGTGTTGGTAATGTCTGATCTTTACCATCTGGTGAAGATGTTACAACTACTTTTAAAGTATCTACTACAGGTGTTAAAGTTCCATTAATAGGCTGGTTCTCATCCTTGAGACATTTTAAGAGATCAACGGGTAGCTATAACCCTTGTGAATTAGTCACTAAAATTGATCCAGGGTTTGTTAACTCAGAAACAACTTTTGTTGGCTTAATATTTGAGATGTCTTCAGTGGACTTATCTGCAAACATAGAACTAGGATCTCTCTCATTATTTTCTAAAAGAGTGGTTAAGGCAGGCTTATCTAGAAACATAGGCTCTATAGGTGTTGTTGAATCAACTCCCTGAGTAGTTTGTCCCTCAACAGTTGGCAAAATTTTCCCTAGAGTGACTTTATCAGAATTTTGTGCCTGTAAGTCAGTAAAAAGCACAACAAAGGTAACTAAGTGAGGTGATATATCATCTTTGTCTTAAGACTGCACTGATTAGACATAAGGCAGTGTATACTCATAAAAAATGACATGCCTTGATACATACATAATTCGTGTGGGAGGATGATAGCATTTATATCCTTTATGTAGACTGTTATATCCTATAAACAAACATGGATAAGTCTTTGTACTGAGTTTAGTATCACCATTTAGATATGGAGAACATCTATAACCAAATACCTTCAAGCTATTATAGTTAGGTTGTTGAAACACCTTGGTTTCTGGATCTTAGAAAGTTTTCTAGAATTTTGGTTTTTGGACCCAATATGACTCATGGATACGAGCCATATGTTGGGGTGCGAATGGTATGGTACAACCATATGTTGACCAGTGTTGGTTTGTGGGATGGATTTTGGTCACTGGAATGGGTACGACTTAGTGGTACGAGTATGGTTGGATACGAATCGTTTGGTTCTTTTACTTAACTTTATACTTGGTAACTTAGGTTGGATCATAGTACGAGTGGCTCACCAGGAGTCATAAGCCAGGGTATTATTCATATCCAGGACTAATATGGTGGGCAGTATTCAAACCTTCAGTGACTCTATCTTGCCAGGGATACGAATGAAGGGTACGGATCATATATTGATAATACGACTTGGGTAGGATGAGTCATACACTGGACAGTATTGGGTCCAAGGGTTAATACTTAGGATACGAGTGGTGGGTACCACTCGTATCGAAGTGTACGACTCGTGAGGATCAGTCATACCCCTGTGATGGGATTTTGTGCAACTTAAGTGAGGGTATTCTAGACATTTTTTCACTTATCATAATAAGGTCCCACGACTTCTAACTCACTTGGGAGGCTATTTACCTTATTGTTCTATTCATTAACACTTAGAAACTCTTCCTAAACACTCTATAATTCTCTCAAGAGCTTCTGGGAAAGAAATCTAGGGTTTCAACTAGAGGACTAATTTGGGAATCTTTTTGGTAGTTTCTCTCCGTCTACTTTGTCAATTAAGGCACGTTCTCTTCCCTCATTGTTAGTTCCAATTAAAGGCATGATTTTAATGTTTTTATGATTTAAATATTGTATGATTTTGGGTTTTCAAATATGATTATGGTGGTTTTGGATAATTGGTTGCATGGGAATAGTTATTTGATAATGAGCTATGGTTTTGGAAATACTATGCCCCCAATGTGTTTGATAAAATGCCTGTAACAATGTTTTCATTATAATATTGATTTTTCAATGGAACTTATGCATGGTTTAAACTTGGTAATGGAACCCTAAATGATATGAATGGTTTAAATGGTTTTAAATGGATTGGAAAGGCCTTGGTGGCCATGGTTTTGGTTAATTAGAAATCATAAAGGGTACATAGAATCCCTTAAACCTATATATGGTTGGCTATGGACAAAACTTACAATTATAGTCGGTATGGCGATACCACTACTAATGGCCTTGGTTAATAAATGGTAAGTGGATTGGTTAGTTGCTTAGTAATGGTTTAATTGATCAATAATATCGGAGTGTGTAGCGAAGACGTGGAAGGTGGAGGTCCCGGAGGGACCAAAACTGGAAATCATATTTGCTAATGTGAGGTTTGGTCTTGGTCACCGTGTGCATGATGTCACACTTTATATTTGGGAAATGTACTAGTCATCCCAGGTTTTCTTCCCTGGTCGTGTGGCTTTACGCACTGGGGCTATTTCAGCAGGAGAAGATGAACCTATATAGCCCGTGGGTGGTTTAGGACGGCAAAGCTACACAGTTCAGGTAAAGGTTTTAATGGCATGCGAAACCCGGTCCCCTTTCTTGATATGGTTATATATATATGTATGGTTGTGTGCATATGGATGGTTTTACTTGGTTTTATAAGTGGCATTATTTTATCCTTATCCCGAGTTCATGCTAGCGATCACTCGCTAACCCATCTTTGGGTGACTTTATACCCACGCTATTTAGGAACCGATCGTTCTACTTCTTTTACATAGTAATTGACTCGGGGACAATTGTTGGATTAAAGTGGAGAGCTTCCATCTTTCCAAAAGGCTCCATTTCATGTTATGGATATTTTTAGACATTCTAATTTATTTATGGATATTAGTTTTGGCCATGGTTGGGGGTATGTCCCAATCGAATATTCTTACTCTTTTGGTTAGAAAATTTGTAGTACTGCTGTGGGTTGGAATATGTGGGATCAATATTGGTGTTAGCCTTAGCATTGGCATTGGTATTGGGGTTGATACCAGTTGATAATATTGTTAGTTGTTCCATCTTATTTCATTTTGGGATTAATAATATTATGTTTTGGATCTCATTTGGTTTTATCCTGGTTTATGGACCTTGGTTTGTCTTAGTGGTTTGGTTGGTGGGGTTTGGTAGACGGGATGACTTGGTAGGATTGGCCTAGTAATAGACCTGTCCCAAAATCAATCCTTGTCAGTTATGCAATCTTGCTATTTATTCGGTATTCAGCTGACTCAAGGTATGTTGATGGTAGTTGGGTTGGGTAACAGGGGGTGGTCCTCGGTCCTTGTTGGACTTGGGATGCCCATTACGACAAGGCTCTTAGTCTAGTCGTTTCAAGTTGGTATTAGAGTTTTAGGTTCATGGTCAATTAGGTGTCCATAAAGCCGTGTCAAGTAGAGTCTCTTTTAAGGGTGTGTAGCGCACCACACTCATAAGAGAAAGGCTATAAGGCATGTAGTATGTTTCACTTTCTTGGTATTCTATTATCAAGCTTGGAGTTTAAGTCCTGGAATTCTTCTCTAATCCTTGGTTGTTCACTTTTCAGATCATGCCTCGACAATCTGAAAAACAAGGAAACTCTTCAGTCCCATATGGGGACAATGTTGAAGGGGTACGTCCTACTTCTGGAGTTCTTCTTCGATCTCAGGGTCCTATCCCCGATAGTTCAGGAGTTCCTCCATTTCCACAAGTCCTCCTTAAGGTGAGGTGACTAATGCAGAATTTTGTCAGTCTATTTATACTATTCCTAAATTGGTTGTTGCTCAGGATGAGCGGTATGTGTCTGGTGGGTTATCTATCGAGGCCACAAGGGTTGGTTAGTTTATGAAATTGAATCCTCCTATTTTTACTGGGGTGAAGGTGGAGGAGGATCCTCAGGGTTTCTTGGATGAGATGGAGAAAATATTTAGGTTGATGTAGGCAGCTAATGTGGAAGGTGTAAACTTTGCAGGTTATCATCTCAAGGATATTGCGTACCGATGGTATAAAGAGTGGGATAGGGATAGAGGAGATGTGGAGGAGCCATCCTTAAATGATGCTTTTTCTGGAGCTTTTCTTGATCGTTTCTTTCCTTAAGAGCTGAGGGAAACAAAGATGAAGGAGTTTTTGAATCTTAAGCAAAGGAGAATATTTGTCAAGTAATATGCCTTTAAGTTTCATCAACTGTCAAGGTATGCTCCTGATTTGGTGGTTGACATAAGAGCGAGAATGAGAAAGTTTGCTTCTATATTTAATTGGGATTTGATCTTGGAAAGAAAGACCGCTTTATTGATTAAGGATATGGACATTTCGAGGTTAGTTATCCATAAATAGCAGGTAGAGGATGAGAAGAGAAAACAGGCAGAGTTCGGAGATCGACAGGGTAAGAAGACCAGGTTTTCTGATTAGGGAGATGCTCAGTCTCAGGGTAGTCGTGATGGAATCTAAGGCATCACTTGATATCGTTACTGGTACGTTACAATTATTTTCTCGTGACATGTATTGTCTGCTTGATCCAGGGTCCACTCTTTCCTATGTAAGCCCATTTTGGTTGTATGTATTGGTTTTGATCTTGAGGTTATTTCAGATCCTTTTTCTATTTCTACCTCGATAGGTGACTCAGTTATTGCTAAGAGAGTCTATAGGGGGTGTGGTATCTGTTGGTGGTAGGAAGCCTTTGATAGATTTGTTTGAACTTGATATGGTGGATTTTGATGTTATTCTGGGGATGGATTGGTTACACTCTTATTACGTGTCCCTGGATTGTTGGACCCATAAGGTTGTCTTTAAGTTCCCTGGTGAACCAATTATAGAGTGAGATGGTGGTTCCCTAGTTCCTAGGGTGAGGTTTATTTCTTATCTCAGAGCTTAGAGGTTAATCTCTAAAGGTTGTCTTTATCACTTGGCCTGGGTTAAAGATTCTAACTTAAAAGGTTCTTCTTTACAGTCAGTCCCGGTGGTAAATGAGTTCCCTAAGGTCTTTTCAGATGATCTTCCTGGTGTTCCTCTGGATTGGGAAATAAAGTTTGGTATTGATTTGGTTTCGTACACTTGTCCAATATCTATTCCTCCTTATACAATGGCTCTGGCTGAGTTGAGGGAACTCAAGGAGCAACTTAAGGATCTTCTGGATAAGGGGTTTATTCGTCCTAGTGTATCCCTGTGGGGTGCACCGGTGTTGTTCGTACGCAAGAAGGATGGTTTCCTTCATATGTCCATTGAATACAAGTAGTTGAATAAGGTGACGGTCAACAAAAAGTATTCTCTTCTAAGGATAGATGATCTGTTTGATCAGTTGCAAGGTGCCAAGTTCTTTTCTAGGATAGATCTTTGGTCTGCGTATCATCATCTAAAGATTAGGGATGTGGATATCCCTAAGATGGCTTTTGGTACTCGGTATAGGCATTTTGAGTTTTTCATAATATTTTTTTGTATTCACTAATGCCCCGGCGACATTTATGGACTTGATGAACAGGGTTTTCAGGCAGTTCTTGGATCTCTTCATCATTGTGTTTATTGATGACATTCTTATTTATTCCAAAAGTGAGGTGGATCATTCTAATCACCTCCGTGTGGTATTAAATGCCTTGAAGGAATAGCAGTTGTATGCCAAGTTCTCCAAGTGTGAGTTTTGATTGAATGGTGTGACTTTTCTTGGTCATATTATTTCTAGCGAAGGGATTATGGTGGATCCGCAAAAGGTGATTGTTGTAAAAAGGTGGCCTATACCCGTAACTCCAATCGATATCTAGAGTTTTTTGGGCTTGGCTGGATATTATAGACGGTTTATGGAAGGCTTTTCATCTATAGCTGCCCCTTTGACTAAGTTGACTCAAAAGAAGGTTTAGTTTTCTTAGTCAGATGCTTGTGAGGAGAGTTTTGAGAAGTTTAAATATAAGCTAACTTCGGCTCCAATTCTGACTTTGTCGGAAGGCAATGATAGGTTTGTTGTCTATTGTGATGCATCTCAGGTAGGTCTTGGTTGTGTTTTGATACAGCATAGGAAGATGATTGCCTATGCTTCCATGTAGTTAAAGGTACATGACAGAAATTATCCTACTCATGATTTGGAGCTGTTGGCGGTGGTTTTTGCCTTGAAAATCTAGCGGCATTATCTGTATGGTGTGCACGTAGACATCTTTTCTGATCATTAGAGTCTGCAGTATGTGTTCACTCAGAAGAAGCTCCATATCAGGCAGAGGAGATGGCTTGAGCTTCTCAAGGACTATGACATGAGTCTTCACTATCACCCAGGTAAGGCTAACATGGTTGTTGATGCTCTTAGTAGGTTTTCCATGGGGAGTTTGGCTTATGTGGAGAAAGGAAAGCAGAAATTGGTGAAGGATATTCACCGCTTGGCTAATCTTGGAATTTGCATCTTGGACTCCAAGGATGGAGGTGTAATGGTACAAAAGTAGTTTGATCATCTTTTGGTGCGATAAAGGAGAAGCATGTGTTGGATCCAGTCTTGATGAAAATCAAGGGTGATATTGGTGGGCAAAAGGTGATGGTGTTTAAGATCAGTGGTGATGGTACGTTACAGTACTAAGAAAGGTTGTGTGTTCCTGATGTTGACGATTTGCGACAAAGGATTTTAGCTGAGGCACATATGTCACACTATATTGTACATCCCATCCCGACAAAGAACATAGTCTCACCCCACAACAGCACAAGAAACTAAAAAAACCATCCTCTTAGAAAAAAAAATTTGAAGCAAGCAAGTTGTTACAATGTGCAAAGTAGATCAATTTATTTTCACATCCTAATATGTCATGGATCTTTCCAGCCACTATTATTATATCTTCAACTTATTTGATCTTATTGCCGTGGTAGACAACAGATTAAGGAAAGACAATTATTGAGATGATAACATGCCTACTTTGAATATGAGAATCCAAGTTTTCCTCTAGCTGTATTTCAGTTAGAGCTAACAAGATGCACATCCCCAACAATATTGGTACATTTTGGTTCTATTTTTTTTATCAGAAATATGTTGTAAAATGAGACGGCAAATGGGAAGAGATTTTACTAGTGGTTTTCACTGGTACCACAGGTCTAGAAGCAGCAAACTTGCTTCATTTTCAGACATTCATATACAAATAAGCAGCTAAATTTATTAAACATAAAATCACACAACAAAATGGGATAACACACCGCGCCAAATCAAACGACTATCACATAAATTATTAAACTCCATAGTAAATCAAACAACATCACATAAATTGACTCAAAAAGGGAAAATTACCCTACAAGTGCAGTATTGAGTAGAAACGCCTTTGTCGTCATGAACCTTAGTACCATCTCAAATTTATTAACAATACTAGCAGAACCACCACTTCCACCTCGACTATACCCATAACCATAACCATAACTATTCTTATTCATATTCCTATATCCATTCTGATAATAATATGTTTTACGGTGATTATAACACTCACTATTATTATACTTAATATTATAATCAACTCAGTTTTGATCGTCAATTAGAATCTCATACGCTTCAGAAACTTGCTTGTATTTGAACGTAGCATTTTTCTTTAATTGATTGGAAGAATGTGTGTGTTTATCTGGGTGAAACTGTATCACAAAGAAAATGACCATCAGTGGCGGATCCAGCTCATAGTGAGGGGGTTCATCCGAACCCCCTTCGGCGGAAAATTATACTATATATACAAGCTTAAAATTATTTTTCATGTATATATAATTAACGCTGACCCCCTTCAATTAATTATTTCATTCACCTTTTTTAATTTTGAACCCACTCAATTAAGATGCTGGCTCCGCCACTGATGACCATAACATACATACATTGGATTATTTCCTTGTCGATATAATGGAGGAGTTAATTTCTCAAGCGATCACTCAACTACCGGTTATTATCTCAAAACTATTTCCCTGATATACATAATTGCATTTCTGGAGCAATTCAAGGAGTTCTTATCGAGCAATTAATGTTTGACTCTCTAAAGACCCACCTTTACTAGTTCGATTCATAAACTAAAAAAAAAACAAATCAGAGGATTCAACACACACCCAAAATCAAATCTTGAAATAACCCTAATACCAATTGTAATAATTCCCCAATAAATACGTAGAAAACAAAGAAATGAACTTCAAGCTTAAAACTAACACCTTTTACATAGTACAAGAAAGCAAAAAAACACAAAATTAAACCAAACCCACATCATAAAATCATCAAAAATGAGCTGGGTCGAAGAGAAAATGAGAATTTCATAGCTAATTTTTTACTATTCCAAGTACAAGATCATAAAAAATCAACAAAACTAAACAAACCCAGCTGAGAAAATGAGCATCAATCTAAAAACTAGCACCATTTACATAGTACAAGAAAGAAAAAAGACACAAAATTGAACAAAACCCACATTCTAAAATCACCAAAAACGCATTGGGTTGAAGAGAAAATGATGATTAGGAACTCATAAAAAAAGAACAAGAAAAAATACCTGCACCAAATTATTCTCGTAACTTGATTAGGGATTTGGGGCTAAGTTTCTTTGGAACATAGGGCTTTGGAGCAGCCTGATTAGGTCTTTCGATGGAAAAGAATGATGGTGAGGGAAAAGATTAGGCGGAAAAATGAGGAAAATTTTAAAAATGGTGTGAAAATATTAAAATAGTTCGCGATTTATTTTTTTAAGGATAGCGGGGGTTTTGACCGCCCCAATTGTATTAAAATTAACGGGGGTACACAAACCCCCGTAATTTGATATAATTTGCGGAGGTTAATAGTGACCCCCACAATTAAACCTTCGTAAAATAGGCCCTTTTTTTGTACTGGATGAAGTATTACCTATTTTTGAGCAGCAAATTGGGACTCGATCTATCGTCTAAATCCTGAAAACCACTAAAAAGCTTCGTTGCAACTCCAAGAATTCTGAGTAGTCAACGGCTTTTCAGGAAAAAAAAATTTACTAGAAAATTAAACTTTTTGCTCGAAAGCTCTTTTTCAAACCTTCAAGACTTGCCAATATTTTCTCTATAAAGGGTTTACATAGAAGGAAATTAAGGGTCTGTTTTAAACTCCCACCGATGTGGGATAATAAAACTCGAGGGGTAATTTTGGCATTTTGAAAGGAGAATTCAAACTTTGAAACTAAGGATAGGGTTTGTTAAGATGTAAATCGTACTATTCAGTATGGATTAAAATTTTGATCATTGGCTGTTAAGATGGAATAGGGTCTTGTCGATGATTCGTGGGTCAAAATTATTGAAGTCGGGTTGAAGTTGTTGTTGTCGATGTATTATTTTTTGGATTATTGGGTCGTTGTTTTTCATACACTGCTATGGGTGGTTGGATTTTGTCGAGGTTGTTGATGTCGTTGGAGTTGTATGTGGCTTTCTGGCTTGTTAGGTTATTGTTCATACGCTGTTATTGGTGGTTGGGGTTTGTCGAAGTTATTGATGTCATTTTAGCGTTGTTGTATTATTGTAGTTGTTTGAGAAGAAAACAACAAGTGGGCCAGGTTAGCAGAGGGGAATTGGGTTGAAGTTGGTCTAGTATTGTTGTTTGTTGAAATTGAGTTGGAATTGGAGTGGGCATTTAAATAGGTAGATTGGTTTAGGTTATTTATTAAATAAGGATTAGAATTTGACTCAATTTATTTGAATTTTAATCAAATTGAAAGATCATTGGTCAATTGCATTGTAATTATGGACAAATTGATTTCAACCATGATCAAATTCAATAATTGGCTAGAAAAATCCGATACGAATTATTAACCAATTTAACCCAGAGTTTCTTGGTTACACAAAATCAAAAAAATATTTTTTCAAATAAGTGTTTTTTAAGAACAAATTATATTTAAACCAAGATTTTATTAATTTGAATTAATTTCGAGATAATACCTGATTAAAATCTAATTTTCATAAAATGATTATTTAAGTAACAAAATTATATAACCTCGTATATATGGATACGAAAACATATAGTCACTACTTAAAATAAAAAAAATTACCTAGTTAAATACCTGGGAAAGATTTTATTTGAATAAAAGAAATATTGTAATTTTATTTAAAAATGAAGACATTCGAGATTAAACTTAGTCGTGGAGGGAAAAATTAGGTGTCAAGACGAGGAGGTAAGCCTATTTATGAGAAGTACAACAGTCAAAAAGGCTTCTACCCAAAGAAATTGTGGTAGATTAGCATGCAGTAACATAGTAAGTCTAGTCTCAACTAAAGGTCTGTGTTTTCTCTCAGTAATTCCATTCTATTCAGGTGTATCAGGACAAGAAAGATGTCTGATAATACCACATTTATCTAGATGCTCAAGAAATCCATCTTTGATGAACTCACCACCACCATCACATTGAAAAATCTTAATGTTTAGAAAACTATTTTTCCACCATTTTCTGAAACTTGAGAAAGACTTCAAAAAATTCAGATTTCATTTTCAAAGGATAAAGCCATGTTATCTTGTATAACCATCTACAAATACTACATAGTATCTTATGTATTGAGTGGATTCAACAGATGCAGGGCTCCAAAGATCACAATGATTTTTTAATAAAGGTCTTTTCTCAATTTTATTCCTCGGGCCAAATGGTAGTTTACAACCTTTGCCCAACTGACAACTAGAGAAAACAATAGGCATTTTATTCCAACTACTAAAATTAATACAACTACTACTATTCAAAAATTTTAAAATCTTCAAACTAGGATGTCCTAATCTATTATGCCAAATATTGTCTGATGTCTTCCAATCTTGTATGGCAGTCAATGCATAGAGGTTTTTTTCTTCCAAGGAATAGAGTCCATTCCTGTTAGATCTCTTAGTCAATAGTGTCCTTGTCTTCTTATCCCTTACAATAAAATAGGTTTTATCAAATTCAAGAGTGCAAGAGTAATCTTTTTCAATTATGCTAACTGAGAGAAAATTCTTACCAATCTTAGGTACTACAAGAACATCTTGTAATTTCAATCCTGACCTAATTGTATTCCCAACATGTGTAATATCTAACTAATATCCATTTCCAGTAATGATCTTGTCATCACCTTTATAATACTTAAGGTCAGATAAAGTTCCTGAGTTATTTGTCATGTGACAAGTTGCACCTCAGTCCATGTAAAAAGAATCATCACCATTTGATGTGTTCTACATGTTCACAGTAGCTAGTGCTTATGGAAGATTATCTGTAGCCTGATAAGAGTAATCCCACCTGTAAAAACACTTAAGATCTTTGTGATTGTTCCTACTACAGATTTGACATGACTCAGTTTCATTCTTCTCTTTGTTCTGGTTTCCACCTTTATGACCTTGATTATTCTAATTATGTGTTGTTTGTCCGACATGTCTAAAACCCTATATCTAGGATTGAAACTTAAGTTACCTCTTTTCTGAGTGTACTGCCCTATTCTTCGGCCTCTTTGACTAGAGACAACAGAAAATGCCATGTTTGAGTTTTGTTGTGGCACTTCCTCTTTATTCTCCCTCATGTCAAAACCCCTGAGTGCATTGACAAATTGGTTTAGTGTAGGATAAGGTACCTTACCTAGAATGAATGTCCTGAAGGTCTTGTATTTGAGACCTAGCCCTCTGGAAAAGTTGATTACTTTGCTTTCCTCATCAATAGGCTTATGTATGTTGCTAGTCAATCATAAATGCCTTTGAACTCCTTGAAATATTCATCAATTTTCTTGTTTCCTAGACTTACACTTTGCAGTTTTTGTTTAAGCTAGAATTCCTTGTATTTTGTTGCTTGAAGATAGGCTTCTTCAAAGCATTCCCACACCTCTCTGGCGGTAGAGCTTTCCCACACCTCTCAGTGATCCTGAAAGTCAACTCCTCAATAATATATCCTTCTCTTACCAATTTTTAATATTGCTACTATCCACAACATCTTTATCAACACCTGCAACCATGTAATACCCCTAATTTTAAACTCTAGACCCCTTAAAAGATAGGCAACTAAGTTAGCTTTCCAATGCCCAAGGCCTTGAATTAATCCAATATCATGGCAAAAAGTTATGTAATTTTTCCCTTAAGTTTCGGTCAGCTTCCAGTGGCTACAACTTACATAACGACCCGTAATCAGACGTTATGAGTCATTATGAGTAGTTGTAGTCATGACAGAAAGAACCTTTAACTTCATACCAGTGACCACGACTCCACTCCATAATTTATAATCAGATATTACTAGTCATTAGAAGGGACTCGTAGTCACAATAGTGTTCAACCAAGAATTTATACCAGTGGGTACGAATCCAACATAAGACTCGTAATCAGACTCTATGAGTCATTGTGTGGACCTGAAACCTGACTAATGTATAATCCAAAAGCCAAGCCTCAGACTACAACTCCACCCAATGACTCGTAGTCAGTTGTAGTGAGTCATAGGATGGAAATCATAGTCATAAAAGAAAAGACCCAAAAATCCTAGGACCTCAAGTTATGACTCATAACCAGACGTGATGAGTCATAGGGTGAGTCGTAACGACAGGGAACAGAATTTCCTGCGTGATTTTTTTAGGGCTTTTAAGTCTTTTACCGTTCTCTTAACTCTCAAAACCACATCATTTAAGTCGCCTCAAAAGTAGTATTTAACCCCAAACTTCCCTAATTTCACCATTCATTCATGAAATAAAATCTATAATAGAAAAAGGGCGATTTCTCCCCTCCCAAAGGCAACTAGGGTTCTTCAAGTTCAATCTCAAAAAAATTATCCAAGGTTTCTATATCCAGGTATGTGGGTACTCAATGAGGATCTCCTTTCATCCTCATGCCCAAATTATAATTTTTATTCATGAATTTTATAATTTCCATAATCTAGGATTTTACCCAATTGTTACTCTAAACTTAAATTCAATCCCTCATGATATAATTCTCAAATTTAAGCTTGTTTTAATGATTATTCATGGATTCTTAGGCTCATATTATATCATTCATGCTATTCTCATGCCCATGTATGATTTACATGATATTACACCAAATTTCAAGCATATGATCAAGTTGTATGAGTTTTCCCTAATTTTCTTAGATTATTCCATAACTAAACCGTGAATACGTGTATTCACATAAGATTTGTATCCTCTCAAGTTCGAGAATCATAACTTTCCTTATTATAAGCAGTTTACGTGGTTTTAAATACTTCAGATTATACATGCACTGTAATTTTGAAAATACCATGACTTGAGCATATTAGTTATCAGTGAATGTACCAGTTTATGCTTCAGTGTATTTTGGTTGGGAGTAACACTTAGCACCGAGTGAATGAAAGAATGGCGGCTCCCCATCAGTTAGGCATGAGTCATTAGTAGAAGTCCCTAGGTTCTAGAACAACGTTGCCACCGTAGGTTACAAGGGTTCCCCCATCAGTAGAGGCATGACACCCTAGTCCTTTGGGATATTAGATTAGTGGATCTACACCAGACAGTGTTGATACCCTTGGCAAGGTGTTGACACCCTTACAACTGGGGTTACAGGTTGGACCCCAATTTTACACAGATTAGGGTATGTCAGTTGTAGATAGATCTCACTATTTCTAATTCAGTATTCAGATTATTATCAGTTCATATTTGCTTGACCAAGTGTTCAGTATATCAGTTATTCAGATTATTTCAGTACATGTTTATACTTTGTCTTGTATTCGATTCTCAGGTTCAACTTATGTTTTGGTTCGGACATGCATGGCCTTATATTTCATTATTTGGTTATTCAATTTTATACAACATCTATTTATACTTTGTCATTGCATCAATTCACGACCCACAGTTTCATACCAGTATTCATTCATGATCCTCAGTAAAGTTTTACAGCATATCCATCTTTAACTTAAGATTTAATATAGTATTCATGTTTCTACAGCTTTCCAGCTTACAGAAATATTTTCAGCTCATGATTTAGAAATTTCACTATGTCTTATACTTTTTATGTACAGACCTATTTTGTATGCATATTTCAGCAAATAGCTTATGTCCTCAATTTTAAAGCATACATTAAGTATCTTCATGATTTAGTGCATGTCTCACATACTCAGTACAATCCAATGTACTGAACACATATATATGTCTGTGGCTACATTGCTTCATAATGTAGGTACCAGATGTAGCTCACACACCAGGGTCAGACAATTCATAACATTATCCAGTAGGTAATAAGTTCTCTTATTTGGAGGACTTAAGACAGTTGCAGTTCCTGTATTGTATTTTCTTATTCGTATGTACTAATTTGGGATAGTTAGGGTCATGTTCAGACAACCTATAGTCAGTATAGTAGAGGCTTTATAGATAGTTAGCCAGAGTCATTATATGTAATTTAAGTTTCTTCTTCAGATTTATCATGTTGTACACTTTTATAATATCATATTTATTCAGATTATCTCATGATTATTCTTTAGCTTAGTAAATTTAGATTTTATATAATTTTAAATCAGTTGCTCAAGCATCATTCTAGTACATGGGTTAGCTTGGGATCGCTTATGGTTTTAAGCATTGTTTTACGACTAGGGGCAGTCTTGGATCGTGACAAACTTGGTATCAGAGCACAAGGTTCAAGTGTCCTAGTGTGTCTATGAAGTCGTGTCTAGTAGAGTCTTGGGGAATGGTATGGAGACGTTTGTACTTTTCATTGAGAAGCTACAGGGCATTTAAGAAATGTTTCCCTTCTTTTATATCTCAGATCGTGCAGTAAGGATATTCTCTAAGAAACTTATTCAGATTCTTACATTGCTCCATTCATGTCAACTCTACCTTATTTTGAGCTAATAAAAATAGTCAAGCTTAAATTCCTACTAATAGAGTTTTCTTAGACAGTTCTCATAGACAGTTATGTTCTTGTGCACAGGCTTGAAAGGATCCCATCAGTGCCTTTAAGTTCCAAACTTTGAAAGAGTTCATTCTTATTTATGAAAATCGTGCATTGATCCAAAGTCATATGTTCACTTAGATCCCTTCTAAAAAATCCAATGGCTGCATAACCTAGAGTTAGAAGCATGAGCTTAGAAGTTTAGCAGTAGTAAAGTGATCCTATGGCTGCATGACCTAGAGTTAGAAGCACGAGCTTAGAATTTTAGCTGCAGTAAAGTAGGGATAGTGTTTATCTGAATTTAGTAGATTATGTATCCATGGATCTAGAAAGATGGAGATGTTTGCTAAGGTTGAATCTGTTCATAAAAATTTCGTGTGGGTTAGTGTTTTGTGATTACTATCCAGTAGTAGTAAGTGGGTATTTGTGCATGAGAATTTGCGGGGCTATCCATATTAAGTGTTAGAATATAATATTGAATTGTTGATGATTAAGCTAATATAAATAGGATTTTGAAATTTTAGTAGGAAAAAGTGTGAACTCAGGGTATGGTGGTACTCCTGAATATTAAGAGTTGTAAGTGTTTAAGTTATTATATGATGACTATTGGGGATTTAGAAAGGCAAGAGTTGTATCTCAGAAGGAAGTACTAGCAGTGGATTTTACACTTTAAGATATAGTCTTTCATGGGAGTTTATTATTTATGTGTATGATTATATCCCGATCTCTACAGAAGAGTGATTGCAGTTTAGTTTAGACTTTATTGCAAAGGTCCATAAACTTGGAATAACAGATTTAATCTAAGGGTGAGATGATAGAACAAGGACCAAGTCAGGTTTCAGATTCTAGTAGAGATGTTAGTGAGTTCTAGAATAACAGTAGGGGAGGAAGATAATTGACCCATCCTTTTCTCAGTGCAAATTTTTGTAATGCAGTCATCATGACATCTACTCATGCCTTACAAGTCATCTCTATGATCATATCTCATACTTCATGCACTTTATATAGAATCATGTACGCTCCTGGATCCTAGTATAAGGAGTGTTGGTTTACTTAGAAGTACGACTTATATTCCATGAATTTTTAAACTCCGAACTCTACTCATGTAGCTCATAACTCATGTACTCATATTTTACAGTATGCTCAGTTCCCAGAACTTACAGTACACCCTTAATGTCCAGTAAAAATTTGCATTATGACATGTACTTCCTCAGTTTAGATCTTTTTAATGAATCCATGCCTTTGATACTCTATTCCTCAGGCCTCAGTTAAGTGTCAAGGTTATGTATAGTATTCTTTCATGTTTTAGGTTCTCATGTTCTTACCTTTCAGTGACCTCTCTTTATGTAAAGATAGTGGTGATGAAAATTAATGAACAATAGTTTAGATTGGAGAGAGTAAATGTTCCTTATTACGGAAAGATTGTTCTATACTTGTTTTATCTAAGGCTATAAGGGTAAAGGAGAATTGAGGAAAAACTTTTGGTATATGCCATAGTTAGTTGAAAATTCTAGGTGTGTCTTCTTTGGGATAGTGCATGAAAGTTGTTATGGATAAAGGTATTAGAGAATATAGGAAAATTCTTATGTAGGTTGGTTGCATAGAAGTTCATATGTGATTATAATGATAGGCTTGAATGTCATGTTGGTATATAGGTGGATAAATGCATTGTGCGCTAGTGAATTCCTAGTAAGAGGTTGAAGTTAGTTGTTGAAGTGGTAAGGAGTATTATTCTTGAGATAAGAGCTTTGAAAACCCATTGGATATTGAATCTATGGTTTATACAAGTATTATGGTGTTATGTGTAGCACTTTGTAATTGTGAATTAGGCTTGAACACTGTGAGAGAATTTAGTTCAACTCAGACTTTAGTAGATGGAGTTATCAGTACCCATGTGAAGATTTTAAGTGGCATCAAATAAAGGGTAGTATTTAATTGGAAAAGAATAGTTGAGGGAGTATTTGAGATGTGTGGCTAATCTTGGAGGTTAGCAGATATATTGCCTAAGGCAGAATAGTTCTATCCTAGCTTACATTTTATATGCCTATATTCTATGTTATAGAGTTGTAGCCAAGTTGTGATTCCTTATTCAAATATCTCACTCAAATCATGCCCAAAATTCTTTTCTCCCTGATGTTATTAGAACTTCTTACAATGAATGTTGAAGAAATACTTTAGTTGAGTTATAAACTTTCAGTGTGAGTCAGTCTGTGTATCCAATAATTCAGTTTAGCAATCAGACAGATAAGATCATATAGTTTTTGATCTTATCATCTAGTCTTACTATCCGAAGTTCCATGAATATGCCAATTACATAGGGTGATTTATTTACATTCATGCAAATTGCAAATTCAATTGAGTCCTTACTCCTAGTCTAAATCATTCTCAACCATAAAGGATATCTAGATTTAGAAATCAGTATCATGTTAGTTATCCATCTTTAAAATTCATCAAGATAGTACGAGTGAGTTCCCCTAAGTTTTCAAGCTGTCACAGCATGCATTCATTAATTGAGCTCAGTCTATGCCTCGTACATCAGTCTCAGATTCATATATTAACTCATGTTTCAACTCAAAAGTGGATAGAGCGAAATCTCAGCTTTTCCCCAAATGCTTCAGCCAAGTCAGAATCATTCAAGGATTAATAATCCCAAGGGGGAGATATCGTAATACCCTTATTTTCAAACCCTCAAAAGATAGTCCACTAAGTTAGCCTTCAAATATTGCAAGCCTCGCTTTAATCCAATATCAAGGAAAAAAGTTATGCAATTTTTCCCTTACTAGCGACTATGAATCACGTGACAACCCTTAATCAAACATTATGAGTCATTACGAGTAGTCGTAGTCACAACAACAAGAACCATTAATTTCATCCTAGTGACCATGACTCCACTCTACAATTCGTAATCAGACATTATGAGTCGTTAGGAGGGACTCATAGTAATTACTATGGTCAACAAAAATTTAGCCCAGTGGATACGGGTCCAGAACATGACTCGTAATTAGACCTACGAGTCGTTGAGTAGACCTATAACCTGACCAGTGTATTATCCAAAAGCCAATCCTCAGACTATGACTCCGCCAAATGACCCATAGTCAGTCGTAACGAGTCGTAGAATAGAAGTCGTAGTCATAGAAGAAAGAACCCAAAAATCCCAGGACCTCAGGTTACGACTCAGACTACGACTCGTACCAGACATGACGAGTCGTAGGGTGAGTCATAGTGACAGGGAACAGAATTTCCTGCGTGATTTTTTTAGGGCTTTTAAGTTTTTTCCCATTTTTTAACTTCTAAACCCATGTCATTTAAGCCACCTCAAGAGTAGTATTTAATCCCGAACTTCCCTAATTTCACCATTCATTCGTGAAATCAAATCCACAATAGAAAAGGGGTTATTTCTCCTTTCCCAAAGGCAACTAGGGTTCTTCAAGTTTAAGTTAAATCCCAGGAAATTTATCCAAGGATTCTACATCCACGTATGTGGGTATTAAATGAGAAACTCCTTTCATCTTCATGCTCAAATTTCATGTTATTCTCATGCCCATGTATGATTTACATGATATTACTCCAAATTTCAAGCATATGATCAAGTTGTATGAGTTTTCTCTAATTTTCTCAGATTATTCTGTAACTAAACCATGAATACATTTCTTCATATAAGATTTGCATCCTCTCATGTTTGAGAATCATGAATTTCCTTATTATAATCAATTTACATGGTTTAAAATACTTTAGATTGTACATGTACTGTTATTTTAAAAACGTCATGACTTGAGCATATCAGTTATCAGTGCATGTACCAACTTATGCTTCTGTGTCTTTCAGTTGGGAGTAACACTTAGCACCGAGTGAAAACAGGGATGGCGGCGTCCCCATAAGTTAGGCATAAGTCGTTAGTAGCAATCCTTATGTTCCAAAACTACGTTATCACCATAGGTTATAAGGTATCCCCCATCAGTAGTGGCATGACACCCTAGTCCATTGGGACATCAAACTAGTGGACCCACGCCAGCTAGTGTTGGTACTGACACCCTTCCAATTGGGTTTATAAGTTGGACCCCTGTTTTTCTTAGATTGGGGTATTGTCAGTTGTAGTTAGTTCCCACAATTTTCAGTTCAGTATTTAGATTATGATCAATTCAGGTTTGCTTTATCAAGTGTTCATTATATCAGTTATTCAGTTCAGAATATTTCAGTACATGTTTATACTTGGTTTTGCATTCGATTTTCATGTTCAGCTTATGTTTCGGTTCAAATATCCATGACCTTATATTCCATTATTCAATTATTCAATTTTATACAACATATGTTTATTCTTTGTCATTACATCAGTTCACATCCCACATTTTCAGACCCAGTATTAATACATGACCCTCAGTACAGTTTTATAGCATATCCATCTTTAACTTGAGATTTAATATAGTACTCATGTTTCTACAGCTTCCCAGCTTACAGAAATATTTTTAGCTCATCATTTAGAAATTTCACTATGCCTTATAGTTTTTATGTACGGATCTATTTTAAATGCATATTTCAGAAATTAGCTTATGTGTCAAGACCTTAACCAGGACCTGACCGTAACGGGTATCTCAAGTCCATCGAAGATGGAGATCACCCCTCATTGCCTATCCAAATAGAACATAACACATTTAGCAGAGGCTGAATTTCAAACTTATAACAAGATACAGTAAATAGAAACTCAAAATCTAATAAATGTCAGCCAACAATACCCAACCACAGTAATCTACAAAGTCTCTAAACAAAATCAAAAACCAATCTATGTCGGGTCATGCCTCCGACTCTAACAATGAGAAAAGCAATGATAATGTTAATGATAATATAAAGTCTTTAATTCTACTCAATGGAAAGAAACTGGTGGAATGATCAAGTCTTCCAAAGAATGGAAGCTCACCACTTTACCGCAAATAACTGACGAATCAAGCCAATCCACCTAACACTGTGCAGAACCATATGGGTAACTCACTGTTCACCCAATGATTAGCACATGATGACTCGTATAAATTCACTACGACTTATTGAGTCTAGTCGTGATCAAGGCAGAGAGTTTACACATACACTGGTTGGCCTACGACTTGGGTCTATACGACTCGTATAAGGACTTCATGTCTCGTAAGAAAATCATAAGTTGGGATGTAAGCACAAAGCTCAGGGATTTCTTAGAGACCAACACCTGGGGTATTTCATTCTCCCTCCTTACAATCATTTGTCCTAAAATGATGAGTCAAGGCATCCTTTGGCACAATTTAACAAAGAAACACACCCACACTTACCTTTAACAAAGACATAAAACAAACGTGTCAAGAAAATCACAATTTTCTTTAACAAAGTCATAAAACAAAAATGTTGAGATTAACGTATACCTTAAGCATAATTATCCAGAACGGGGAACAAGAATGGGTATTTGGACTTCATGTCCTCTTCGGCTTCCCAAGTTGTTTCTCTACCCTTTTGGTTCCGTTAAAGAACCTTCACCGAAGCCACATCCTTAGTCTTCAACCAATGGACTTGCGTATCCAAAATCTCAATTGGGACTTCCTCATATGACAAGGAATCCATAATGTATACATTTTCCAAGGAAACAATCAAGAAAGGATTACCTACACACTTCCTCAACATCAAAATATTAAAGACCGGATGAATGGAACCCAAACTTGAAGGCAATTCCAACTTATAAGCAACCTTCCCAATTCTCTCTCAACACACGATATGGACCAAGATAACGAAGACTTAACTTCCCCTTATTTCAAAACCTTATTATTCCCTTCATGGGAGATACTTTTAAAAACACCCAATCACCAACATCAAACTCTAACTCCCTTCGCCTCACGTCTGCATAGGACTTTTTGTGACTTTGGGCAGTTCTAAACCTTTCCCAAATCACCTTTACCTTATGTATAGCTTGGTGAACAAAGTCGAGACCATACAAATTAGTCTCACCAATTTTGAACCACCCAATAGGAGACCTACCCCACCTACTATACAATGCCTGGAATGGAGCCATACCGATACTCGAGTGATAACTATTATTATAAGCAAACTTGATGAGAGGCAAATGATTAACCCAACTACCATCGAAGTCGATCACACAGGACCTTAGTATATCCTCTAATGTATAAATGGTCCTCTCTTCTTGTCCATACGCTTAAGGGTGGAAAGTGGTGCTAAGTCTCACCTTAGTTCCCAAACCTCTTTAAAACGAATGCCAAAAATAAGATGAAAACTACATACCTTAATTAAAAATAATGGAAACTGGAGTACCATCAGTTTAACTATCTCTTCAATGAACAACTTGGCATAATCCTCAGAAGAGAAATTAGTCCTCAGCGGCAAGAAGTGAGTAGACATAGTTATCCTATCTACGATGACTCAAATCGAATCAAACTTACCATGAGACTGTGGTAGACCGATAATGAAATCTATATTAATCACTTTCCATTTCCATATAGGCAATTCAATTTTTTAAAACAACCCATCGGGCCTCAAGTGGTCCACCTTCACTTGCTGACACACCATGCACTTAGCCATAAAATTAACCACATCTCACTTCATGTTATTCCACCAATAAATCTCCTTCAATTCATGGTACATCTTCGTTGAACCAGGATGAATAGTATACCTTGACTCATGAGCCTTAGTTAAGATCCTCTCTCGTAATCCATCAACATCGGGAATACACAACCTATCTTGGTTCGACAAGATACTGTCACCACCAATTCAAATGCTAGAACTTTTTGCTGACCCACATCATTCTTAATCTGCATCAAGATAGAATACAAAATTTGATTCTCCTTCACCTCAGCGCCAAAATGTGTCGATAGCTACATTGCTTCATAATGTAGGTACCAAATGTAGCCCATAAACCAGGATCAGATAGTTCACGACATTCAGCCAGTAGGTTATGAGTTCTCTTATTTTGAGAACCCAACTCAGTTGCAGTTCCTATATTGTATTTTTTTATTCGTATGTATTGATTTATGATAGTTTGGGTTTATGTCCCAACTACCTATAGTCAAAATAGTATAGGCTTCATAGATAGTAAATCAGAGTCATTATATGTTATTCAAGTTCCTACTTCAGGTTTATCGTGTTGTAAACTTTTACAATATCATATTTACTCAGATTATCTCATGATTATACTTTCACTCAGCAAATTTAGCTTTTATATACATTTAAAATCAGTTGCACAAACATCATTCCATTATATGGGCTAGCTTAGGATCACTTGTGGTTCTAAGTACTATGTTACGACTATGGGGTAGTCTTGGGTCGTGACAATCCACCTTATTTCCAGTAATATTTTTTAGGTTGTTTTCCAATAAATGTTGGTTCTGGATTGACCTCCTTAATATGATAGGTTAGTCTCATAACCTGTATTAGTTGCATCATCTGTTCTCTCCAAATTAAGCAGTTGGTAGTCTTAATGTAATACCCCGGGAAATTTTTTGTAGAAATTTTATGCGTAAACGTGTTGGGTTCTATCTTCTAGAATGAATTATAAATTTTTCATATAGAATGTCTTAGATTATGACCCACCATTGCGTAGAGTATCAAATAAGCTTTCCAACGATATGTGGATCATCCAAAACAGACACCCGAGCGATGAGTTATGAACATTCCGATCGAACCGTGAATAGTAGTGAACAGTAAAATGTGCAGGAAAAAAAGTACTGAGGCCTGGCGTATTTTTTCTACAACTTTAAACGATCATAATTCCTCGTACATAAAGATCTGGGTGAGATACTATATATCAACGAAAAGATATGAGAGTCCTCTTTCTAATGAAATTGGTTTCATCCAATTTGAATATCGAAGTAAAACGTTATGGTTGATCTACTTCAGACTATCAAAACAGTCCACCAAAGGACAGATGCGAGAATTATTTGTTTTTTAGGGGCATTTTGGTCATTCCCCCTCACCCAAAATCCATCCAAATCCTATATTAAAGCTTATTAGAAACATTATATGTTATATTTCATCAAATTCCCTCAAAAAGAAAACCCTAAGCTCCTACATCCAACTTCAAGAACCTCCAAAGTTCACCATTAATTCTACAAATTTATTCAAGATTCCAAGTTCCTAGTTGAAGAACTCCAAGAACTATCAATCAAAGGCACGATTAACATCTCAAAAATGAGTATCGATCTAAAGTTCATCATTCAAGGTATGTGGAGTTTTTCAATAAGAACTCTGTTTCGTTCTTGTGCCCAAAAGTAATTTTCCTTACAAAGGCATGATTTTTATTTGATTTTTTTATGAATTTGAAGCATGAACCCATATCTTATGATGATTATTATGAAATCTTGATGTTTATGATTTTGAAAGATGAATTTACATGTGTGGTGATATAAAGCATGAATCTTGAATGATATTTATCATGATTTTGATATTTGGGTCGCGAACCCCATTTGAAATTGTGTTTTTGAGAAAATATGTGTTATAAGCACGTTGATGTTGAATATTTGAGATGTTTTGAATGATTTGACCTTTTGGTCATGAATGAGTTATTTTGAACTCGACAGTGAAAGAAATCCACGTTTTTATTGATTATGATAAATGGGTAGCAAATTGACTCCCGATGAAAATTGTTGAAGTGTTTATTATGGATTTTCTTTAATGTGAGCCTGAGGCTGATTTAAATTTCTGAGCTAAGTCTGGGAGTAATCTTTAGCACCGAGTGGAAGGTATAAAGTGACCTTACTTCCCTAGAACTACGTGCCCCCATAGGATGTGATCCTGAGGATGATTTATCTAGTGATCATTAGTGTTTTTGAATTGATACTGGAAGTCCTACTACGATGATAAGGATAGGACGGCTCTCCCCAACGTGGGTTGTACGTTGGACTCCATGTATCTCATATGGTTTATGTCGGTTATAGGATCTCCCAATGTGTGTGTGTGTGTACTTTTCTATCTGAGATGAAAACATATTTGCTTAAAAGGCTGAGTTTGAGAAAGTCATTATTCTTAAAAGATTTAAGGAATATATTCTAATGAGAATTGACATGAGATTTGATTGTTTTGATGATTTGAAATTGAGATGAAAGTGAATTGAGAACGTATTGTAATGACTCGCTTGTTTTACTTCACATGTATTATTCATCCATAATTTTGATGATTTAATTAGAGCTAAGTAAGTCATCTATATCAGCATGCATAATTTTATAAACTGTGATGATATAAAGATATTATTTTATATATGCATTGCACCCCCATATGCTCGGTATCTTTCCATGGTACTGACCCACATATTCGTATATGGGCTACATTTTCGCGGAATGTAGGTACAAGGTATAGTTGCACCTTCGAATCCAGTCAGTTCGTGGTATCCAGTCAGCAAGTGATGAGTTCTTTTGATTTAAGGTCTTGGGTTAGTTATGCAGAGTTTATAGTGTTGTATTTTCTTTATTCAGTCGTATTGAGTTGGGGTAGTTGGGAGTCATGACCCGTCTACCTACAGTCAGTACTAGTAGAGGCTTCATAGACAGTCAGTAGAAGTTGATGTATTTTATTTCAATTTTGGTTGTAAAGGCAGAATTGTAATCCTGTAAAATTTTATTTTTGTATCTATCAGATTCAGAAAAGAGTTAATTTCTGCTTATTTGTATGGATTTGTATTTTTATTCAGTTGCTTATTAGTTATGCCAGTAGAAGGGTTAGCTTGGGGTCACTTGTGACCCTAAGCACCGTGTGACATCTCAGGACCCGATTTCGGGGCGTTACAAACTTGGTATCAGAGTACAGAGTTCAAGTGTCCTAGGGTGTCTATGAAGTCGTGTCTAGTATATTCTTGCGGAACGGTACGGAGACGTCTGTACTTTTCTTCGAGAGGCTACAGGGCATTTAGGAAATGTTTCCCTTCTTTCAAGTCTAAGATCGTGCTTTAAAAAGGTTCTCCAAGACGTTTATATAGATTCTCATCTTAATCTATTCTAGTCAACTCTACCTCATTTTCAAGGTATCAGAAACAGTTAAGCTTAATTCTCCGTAGATAGTTATGGGATTGTAAGAGAGCTAGAAAGTATCCTGTCAGTGCTTCTGAGTTCCAAAGATTGAAGTACTTTATTTATGTTCATAAAAGTCGTGAACTAAGCCTAGGTTAGGTGTGCTTTTAGATTCCTCCTCAGAATCTACAAAGTTAATCTATACTTCTCCCTCTATGTATTATTTTTGAGATAACATAATTCGCAAGCTCCAGTTCTTCCCCAGGTAATGCTTCTATATTTTCTAGAAGAAATTTTAAAAGTTACACAAAGGGATTGAGAGGAGCTCTCTAGTGTGTTAAGTTCCTTAAGTTGAAAGTTATGCCCTCATTCTTATGAGTTATTTAATTAAGACAGAGTAAGGTGTATTCTTAGATCGTTGAATGTTGTGTGTCATGTTTCTATCTCTTGTATTATGTAATCTTGTTATCATTATGTTTGTGAAAAATCAAAGTCTAGTGAAGTCGTGTGGGACTCTTTCGATTCACTAGCATAGTTACTTTGTTATTCATATAACTTTCTTGATCAAAACACAAAACCAAAGTCTAGTGAAGCCGTGTGAGGCCTATTTCGATCCACTAGCAACTTGTAGTTCATCTTGTTTCTTGTGCTGGCAGAAAATGTGGGATGTGGAGGTGTAGTAGTAAGAAGGATGGTAAGTGTGATTTGTTAAGCATAAGTATAGCGAAATCCCTTTTTGCATGCAATTGGATTAATAGGAAGTAATATAGTTTGTTTGAGGTATGAAATGGGTGTTGACGGTATTTGTATGACAGATGGTATAGGTTAGTGATGGAAGTACTCGGTGGGTAAGTGTTGTTAATCTAGGCGCTCTCCATATTGCAAGAGGATGTTAAGTTAAGACGTAGAGAGCTATGAACTATGTTAAGTTGTATATGAAGGATAGATAGTAGTGACGGGTGAAAGAAGGATGTGTTAATGGATTGTGAATAAGATAGGCTATATGATTAGGACCAATTACTATTGTTATGAAGTTTAAGTGGGCTAGTGTTCATGGATGTGTTGTTTTATAATCTTCACGTGGGAGTTATGCATGAGATGGAGTTGTAAATTATGTGAAGTGTGAGACCTTAAGTTTGAACGATTGGTGATCATGAAGCCGAATGTGACGGTTTCTAGATTAAAGGTATTAGTTACCGGAAGTGACCTAATAGGATTGAACAGTGTACACAAGAGTTTAAGTGTAGTTGACTTGTAATTAAGTTTAATATTATATTATGATGAGAAAGTTCACCCAAGATATTATGGGACTGCTTTAATTTCGAGGATTAGTGTATGTGGTGTAGTGAGTCATGCCATAGGATTGTTAGATGGATAAATATTAGTTAGACGATGGATGATGTTTTGATGGCTAAGTTAAGGCGAGGCGTATGATTGGAAATGTTGAGCCTCTTAAGTATGATTTTGATTCTTATGGGTTAGAAACATAAGTTCATAGGCATGGTATTAGAGGGAGAAGACAGAAGTAGCATGGTCTATTAAAAGGTTAGAAAGTATTCAAGTTGAGCTAATAGAAATAAGAGTTGAAGCACTAGATGGTGTACATTCCGGCAATAGAGATGTTCGTGGAGATTCGAAATTAGTAAGCATTTGAGAATTTGAGTGGTGGCTTAAAGCTAAGGGGGAGATGATAGAACAAGTAGTCAAGTCAAGCTTTTACATTTTAGTAGAAGTACCAGTAAGTTGTAAATTTGCTGTGAGAAAGATCAGTGCTTGACCCAATGCTATTTTAGTATTTTCAGCTATCCCAAAACCTACTCATGCTTTACATTTCAATTCCATGATCTTAATTCACATTCATACACGTGATGGAAAATTACATACTCTTCTAGTTTCCAAAAATGAGAAATTCCAGTTCTTCTAGCAGTTGGAATCACATTCTATAAGTTATGAGCTCTAAATTCAGGGCATGCCGCCCATGACTCATATACTCAAGTTTTACAGAATGTTCAGTTCTAGTACTCAGGCAATACTCTTATTGATCAGTGAGATTCAGTTTTCGTTATGGGTGTCTTCAGTTTTGATACCTTAATGAACCCATTGTATTTGATATTTTATTCTTAAGGCCTCAATGGAGAGAGTCAAGTTATTTACATTATCCCTTCATGTTTCAGGTCTTCATGTTTTAAAATTTTATGACCTTTTCATTAAGTCAAGCTAATGGTGTTGAGCAGTTGTCTAGAAGGGAGAGAAAATACTTCCTTATCTATGTAGAAGGTGGTGTGCTCACGGCGGTGAAGTGAAGTTAGATTGAGGCTAAGTCATTGATACATGCCGTGGTTAGTTGAAGTTTTAAATATTTATTTGGAAAGATAGTTGTGCGTTGGTTTTATGTATTTCTATGAGGTTGTAGGAATAGTAATACAGAGTTTTTATGTATTGTTCAATTGGTTGAGAAAATATTATGTGTGCCATTTAAAGAATTGACTAGTATGTGTGAATGATGTAGTTGATGGAATCTTAGAGAAAGCGAGGAAGATGTTTTATGAGTGTTCGTTTAGAGGTGCATGTGCGAAGTGCGTATGTGGTTATGAGTATAGGCTTGAATGTTATGGATGTATATCTAAAAGAATGCACCGCAAGTTAGCAGATCCTTAGTATAAGATTGTATGTGGTTGTTGGAGTAGCAATAAGAGTTATGTTTGAAGTGAGGAGTTGTGAGGCTCAGTGTGTATTGAGGTTCATGATATAGATTAATATTATAGTGTTATGTGGCGTATCTCATGAGTACTTAGAGTTAGGCTTGAACATAGTTGAGGGAGTAGTTGGGAAGTGTTGCTAAGTTTGGAAGCAAGGAGTTATATTTCCCAAGACCTAGAAATTACTATCTTAATTTATGTCATATGGGTCCTTGTTCCCATACGATAGGATTGTATCAAATTATTGTTCATTTTCTCCCCGAACAATGTCATTTGAATCTTTTGGAGGGAGTGTTGAGGGACGTTTCATTTGGGCGCAAGTGGTCCTTCTTTTGATGAGATCCCCTTCGAGACCTTTGATTCTCAGTCTCTGAATAAACCAAAGATATTGATTCCTTAAAATCAGTCTCCTTTGTTTAAGATCCAACTATGTGACCATTCTCATTATGAATCGCATGTTCTATGAAGTATTTGAAAGTTTGGAGTGAAGTAAGTGGATTGACTTCGTTATCCCAGCCTGTTGTCCTCATTTCCATGGTATTCTGTACTTATTCATCGACATTCAAGGACGAATGTTTCCAAGGGGGAGATGATGTAATACCCCGGGAAATTTTTCATTGAAATTTTGTGCGTAAACGTGTTGGGTTTTATCTTCTAGAATGAATTATAAATTTTCAGTGCGGAATGTCTTAGATTATGACCCACCATTGCGTAGAGTATCAAATAATATTTCCAACGATATGTGGATCATCCAAAACGGACACCCGAGCGACGAGTTATGAACATTTCGATCGAACCGTGAATAGTAGTGAACAGTAAAACGTGCAGGAAAAAAAGTACTGAGGCCTGGCGTATTTTTACTCTAACTTTAAATGATCATAATTCCTTGTACACAATGATCTGGGTGAGATACTATATATCAATGGAAAGATATGAGAGTCCTCTTTCTAATGAAATTGGTTTCATCCAATTTGGATATCAAAGTAAAACGTTATGGTTGATCTACTTCAGACTATCAAAACAGTCCACCAAAGGACAGATGCGAGAATTATTTGATTTTTAGGGGCATTTTGGTCATTTCCCCTGACCCAAAATCCATCCAAACCCTATATTAAAGCCTATTAGAAGCATTATATGTTATATTTCATCAAATTCCCTCAAAAAGAAAACCCTAAGCTCCTACATCCAATTTCAAGAACCTCCAAAGTTCACCATTAATTCTGCAAATTTATTCAAGATTCAAAGTTCCTAGTTCAAGAACTCCAAGAACCATCATTCAAAGGAACGATTAACATCTCAAAATGAGTATCGATCTAAAGTTTATCATTCAAGGTATGTGGGATTTTTCAACAAGAACTCTCTTTTGTTCTTGTGCCCAAAAGTAATTTTTCTTACAAAGGCATAATTTTTATTTGATTTTTTAATGAATTTGAAGTATGAACCCATATCTTATGATGATTATTATGAAATCTTAATGGTTATGATTTTGAAAGATGAATTTACATGTGTGGTGATATAAAGCATGAATCTTGAATGATATTTGTCATGATTTTGATATTTGGGTCACGAACCCCATTTGAAATTGTGTTTTTGAGAAAATATGTGTTATAAGCACGTTGATGTTGAATATTTGAGATGTTTTGAATGATTTGACCTTTTGGTCATGAATGAGTTATTTTGAACTCGACTGTGAAAGAAATTCATGTTTTTATTGATTATGATAAAGGAGTAGCAAATTGGCTCCCGATGAAAATTGTTGAAGTCTTTATTGTGGATTTTCTTTAATGTGAGCCTGAGGCTGATTTAAATTTCTGAGCTAAGTCCGGGAGTAATCTTTAGCACCGAGTAAGAGGGATAAAGTGATCTTACTTCCCTAGAACTACGTGCCCCCGTAGGATGTGAGCCTGAGGATAATTTATATAGTGATCACTAGTGTTTTTGAATTGATACTGGAAGTCCTACTCTGATGGCAAGTATAGGACGGCTCTCCCCAACGTGGGTTGTACGTTGGACTCCATGTAGCTCACATGGTTTATGTCGGTTATAGGATCTCCTAATGTGTGTGTGTGTACTCTTCTATCTGAGATGAAAACATATTTGCTTAAAAGGCTGAGTTTGAGAAAGTCATTATTCTTAAAAGATTTAAGGAATATATTCTAATGAGAATTGACATGAGATTTGATTGTTTTGATGATTTGAAATTGAGATGAAAGTGAATTGAGAACGTATTGTAATGACTCACTTGTTTTACGTTACATGTATTATTCATCCATGATTTTGATGATTTAATTCGAGTTAAGCGAGTCATCTATATCAACATGTATAATTTTATAAACTGTGATGATATTAAGATATTATTTTATATATGCATTGCACCCCCATATGCTCGGTATCTTTCCATGGTACTGACCCACATATTCGTATGTGGGTTACATTTTCTCGGAATGTAGGTACAAGGTATTGTTGCACCTTCAGATCCAGTCAGTTCGTCGTATGCAGTCAGCAGGTGATGAGTCCTTTTGATTCAAGGGCTTGGGTTAGTTATGCAGAGTTTATAGTGTTGTATTTTCTTTATTCAGTCGTATTGAGTTGGGGTAGTCGGGAGTCATGACCCGGCTACCTACAGTCAGTACTAGTAGAGGCTTCATAGACAGTCAGTAGAAGTTGATGTATTTTTTTTCAATTTTGGTTGTAAAGGCAGAATTATAATCCTGTAAAATTCTATTTTTGTATCGATCAGAGTCAGAAAAGAGTTTATTTCTGTTGATTTGTATGGATTTATATTTTTATTCAGTTACTTATGAGTTATGCCAGCAGAAGGGTTAGCTTGGGGTCACTTGTGACCCTAAGCACCGTGTGACGTCTCGGGACCCGATTTCGGGGCGTTACACTTAAGCTTAATGGAACATGAAGTAATTAGTTGATGAAGTGATGAGGTTGAAATAGTATTGATCGATGATGTGAAGGAGGCCATGGGCTAAGATTTTGAGAGTGGGAGGAAGGGAATTCAGTATTTAAGTAGCTTGAAAATTTTAAAGCTCTGATACCATATAGAACTCACAAGCCTAATGGAGAGAATCAAAGTATGTTATTGATAACCAAGAAGTAGAGTACATGCTCTTTCTTATAGGAGTTGGATACAGTGTAGTTGTAAAGTCCTAGTCTAGTTACAAGAGTCTTAATTATAAGTTACCTTTATAAGTACATCTCTACTGCCACTACAATACTAACATGGACTAACTACAACTATCTTACACTCTTAACATTCTTCATCTCTAAATGTCTATCACATTTGTGATCATAATCCTGTTGATCACTATCCTCAGTTTGATAATTATCTTCAACACTTTCTTCCAATGTTCCGATGACGTTAATACCCCCACCCACCCACCCACCAGTTTCTTTTTCTTTAATTTTTTTTCTTTTATTTATTTCTATTAATTTAAAGATATCAAAATTGCTCTAAACTCCGGCGAAGCAGTGGTGGTCAAAATTTCTGAATAAAGCCAATACCAAATAATTTTTGGAGAAGAAAGGAATGCTCGCATCAAATTCAACCAACAACGCAACCACACAAAAAGGCCCATCAAATTCTCAGTCAATTGCAATGAATTTTAGTTTTAGGAATCTTTTTTTAAAGAAGATTTAGTTGAATTTTAATGGAGTCTTTAAATTTTCATCTCAATTTCTTCAATTTAAAGTGATGGAATAATGTTTAAATAAGCATTGTTACTTGTCCTGATAAATTTTAACATTCTGTACGGTCTGTTCATGTGTATTGTGATGCATTAGTAATGTAGAACTAAGTTTTTGCCTTCTGAGATATTGTAAGTTGGTCTCTAAATAACCATTGAATCATATTTTTTTTTTCAAAGAATCGATACAAGTAAAAGTTGTTCAATTGGGTAGCAAATTTCTCAATCTTGAAAATTGCAGAGGGTTAGAAGAGTGGAAATTGATGGTGGTTTGATGGATAGAGGTGGGGGAGAAAAATTAAAGAAGATGATGAAAAAATATTGTAAAAAATTAGCTATTCACGCGCTCATAGAATGTGCAATACACACAATGCGCCAAGTCAGTAAAAGCTTCCAAAATGACACATCAAAATATAGTTGAGTTGCTTAAAATGAGCAATATCTAGTTTAGGTACCAAAGTGAAAGATCGTGTCAAGTTGAAGGGTTGTCAATGTGTTTGGTAGTGTCTTTTTGTTACATCTATGGCCCATTTAGGTCACCGGTTCTCCTTTTTTTGCAATAATTATTGGATAAATGGTCCTCTTTTAACTTATGGATGGATCTTTTAAACGATTCTCTAAAAAAGAGCAAACTAGAAATTTTATGAAAAAACATTTAATCGAAATCAAAAATTTTGTAATCTATTGCAAACGTTAAGAACCAATATAATATTTTATTCGTAAGGAGAAATTATATATAATCAAACATTACACACGAGTCAAATGTAGAAAGTAATTTATCCAGAACAATATCTGCACAATTTTATTTTTTCAATAAAATAGGAACAAAATCCAACTAATATATCTATAATCTATATCTATAATATATTAAAAGTGTGAAGATCCTTAGAAAAGTGATTTGAACTTTTTACCCTTCATTAAAAGTCTCCGCAATAGATAAAATTGTCTTTTCACCTTTTTTTCATCAATTTATTATTTAATGACTCCTAAAAATATATGGATAGAAATTAAGTACTCCTAAAATACATGGAATGGAAATTAAGGATTTTTTATATATATGGAAATAAATAATACAGTAGAATATATATGAAACCCCTAATTAAATAAATATACGAAATTTCCAAATTAAATATCCAACTTCTCCCTAAAAATAGGCTTTTATTTTTGTTTTATTCGTTTTAGACTTTTTTCTTCATATGATTTACTACATGATATTTTTTCTTTAAGTAGGAGTCTATTTTTCTTTTCTTACAATCTTTTTCATGTTTTTGGCTTTTTTTAGGTGTAAGTTCAATTCATTTTTCTAAGGGTCTTCATACTTTTAATATATTATAGATTATAGATATGGATTTCATATACAACTCATGATTTGAAATTGACTTGTTTATAATTTTGGACAGATTATTTGGATCGTCGTATTTAGTCACGAGAAATTGATTGGTCATTCTGAATTCCTAATAATTAATAATGAAATTGACTATTTATAATTTTGGACAAATTATTTGGATTATTGCATTCACGAAAAATTGGTAGGTCATTCTGAATTCATAATAATTAGTAATTTTATTAATTTAAGATTTTCTTTATCTATGCTTTAAGGTTAAAAATTACGTATACTACGTTTTAAGGATTATTCATGGGGTAATTAATAAAGTGATCTTTAATTTCCAAAAAAAGAATTATTCATGGGATTAGGTTTTAGGAGATTTGATTTTTATTTATTAGTTGTTTTTGCTTATCCTTAATTTTTTTCATCATTGGTTGTTGGTGTTTGCTTAGGTATAAAGAGATCATCAACAATTTCGAGAATTGCTCCTTGTGCTTTGAGGTAAAATTGAGAAACTTTACTTATTTTAATGTAAATTTGTATATATACCTTCTCCTTATTTATTTATTTATTTATTTATTTGCATTATAATTTGAAATGTTCAGTATCTGCATTAGAGCTTGATTGAATCTGAATTCACATCAAAAAGTTTCATATTAGAGGTTAAGCGTTTTCTACTAAATTTGATTGGGGACTTATTGCTCAGTTCTAAAATTGTCAAGAAATTGAGGCGTAGTACAATAAAGTGATAGTAACTTATATTCTGATCAAAAACTATGTCTTGGTTGAATAAACCTAGTGAAAATATCAAAGACATAATATGCGATAGATGAAATAGTAAATTCATGTGTACCGGCCCATTAATTATATGCATGAAATTTTCTTACAAAGTCCTTGCATGGTTTATATATAAGTGACCTGCATGGATTATGGCATTTGAAGCATATATATATACATATCCAAACACACCAATATCTTACTTTTTTCTAGCACACGAAAGAGATACACAAATTTCAGTTGTTTGTTTTATTTTTTATTTTTTGTTCGTTTTGAAAAAAAAATATTATTTTTAAATTATTTTATAGTATATTTAAAATTATAAGATTAAAGTATATTTTAATACATTTCACATGTCTATGACTTAAGGCTATAATATTTAAAGAAGATATTAGAATATGCATGGTGAATTATCATGTTCTTTATTATGTACATTTTTTATCTTAAAATTTAATGTTGATGTACATTTATTGTTAATTAACGTTATATACACGTGCAAAGCACGCACACTTAAACTAGTACTATATTAAAAGTGTGAAGGGCTTTAGAAATATTATTTGAACTTTTTGTCCTTCATTAAAAGTCATTGCTTTAGACAAATCGTCTTTTCACTATTTTTCTGAATTTATTAATTAATTGTATTTATGTTATTGAATCCTAAAATATATGAGATCATAACTTTAAAAACTATACTAAGACTTTTTCAAAAATTAGGAGTCCTAAAATATAGGGTAAGTAATATATTGATTTATTTTTTAAAAAAAAAAAGAAAAAACTCGTTTTGCACTATTTTTGCAAACTTGGCATATACTAGGTATTTATGGAATATGTACTTAAAGAGGTTTTCTATTCCTCAAATTTAATTTTGTTAATTAGTTTTTTTTTAATTTGAACTTTAAAGTCATATTCCTTTAGGTTTAAACCTCTTGACATATTTGAACGTGCAAAAAAAATTGACATATACTATTTAAAATTACCAATTTAGTTGTACGCGCCTCGCGCGTGTATCTCACTTTAATGAGTTCAAACATTATACTAAATAGGAAATTTGTAAAAATAATAAAGACGAATACAATAATTAAATTCAACATCTTTTGAATATGTAAAGATGAAAAATTTATTTAATTAAACTTAACCTTTACCAAAAAATCTACAACTTGTAAACTGCAACAAAACAATACAATGATAGAGACAATAAAATAATATAATTAAATCTAACCTTTACACAAAAATTTTCTCAAGGTCATCCAACACTTATTTAATACCTGTAAACTCTAATAAAACAATACAATAATAGAGATATCAAAATAATACAACTAAATCTAACTTTTACACACAAAAAATTCTCAAAGCAGAAATATCAAAACAATACAATCAAACCTAACATTTACTTAAAAAAATTCTTCAAAGTCGACCGACATTTATCTAGCACCTGTAAACTACAACAAAATAATACGATAAAAGAAATATCAAAACAATACAATTAAACTTAAATTTTACATACAAAAATTCCTCCAAGCCAATGGACATTCATCTACAACCTGTAAACTATCACAAAATAATAAAACTAATAGAGATATTAAGAAAATACAATTAAACCTAACTTTTATACCAAAAAATCCTCAAAGCCAATCGGCATTCATCTACGACCTGTAAACTACAACAAAACAATACAATAGTGATCACAAAGCTTCGATTTTGATAAAAATAATTCTTATCTGAGTGAAAATTTTGACCCTAAAAAATGACTTGAATGAAAACAAAGAAGATATATATGTACACACATTGAATTTTTTTAATTGATCAGTATAAAGGAAAATATTAATTAATTTTCCTTTCATATATTTTAAGAGTTCCATATATTTTAGGAGTCTAGTTAATATAATAAAAATAATTAAATGATACGTTAAAAATAATGAAAAGACAGTTTTGTCTAAAGGATGGTCTTTTAATGAAGGGTAAAAGGTTCAAATCACTTTTCTAAAGATCTTCACACTTTTAATATATTAAAGATTATTTAATTATTTTTATTATATTGATTTAAGATTTTTAAATATTGAAAAAGTAAGAAGTAGTACAATATATGATAAGAGATATTAAGAAAATTATTGTAGACTCCTAAATATATATGAAAAGGATATTAAGTTTCAACTATAAACATCATTATATGCCCATCGATTCTCAATTTAGTCAAATATTAGGAATGAATGATTTTGTTTAATGTTAAAAGTCAATTTTTGCTTTGGTTGTAGAAAAAAACTATCATAGATAAGATGAAACAGTTATTCAAGCGGCCTCATATTGGATCGGGCAATATAATGAAAGGCAATGTACCGAAAGGCAATGTAACAGCCTAATTTTTTATCAGGTATCAAATCAATTTATATAACTTCTAATTAGCATCTATGAATTACAATACTTATTTTTGTCTTGATACTATTGTGGCTCATACTTTTATGCATCACAGTTTATAATATTTTAATAGTCTGATTTCTAGCTATATGCATAAGCGGATTCAAGATTTAAACATAATAAGTTCATTTTAAATTATATCAATCATCAACTTTACAAATTTACATCTCATTGATCTATATTCTGCGCCATTATTGCAGGTACTGAACTTTTTTAAGGTAATAATTTATTTCATCACATAATTCATCTGTGAAAATTATTTCATGCATAAGCATAATTTTTTGCTTTAGTTACATTGGTAACAGTATTTAAATTTATTTAATAATGGTAAAACAATTATTATCTCCACAACATATGTCAGAATATGAATCTCTCGAGATATGTAATTTTCATTATATTTTGGTTAGGTCATTGTTTTCTTCTTCTTTTTTCACTGTTTATGGCTATTTAGTTATTACAAAACAATTTCTTTGCTCTTCTTTAATTTTTTTAAAAAAGTTTCTTTAATAATAATATAAATTTTTTTTATCCCCGCAACATACGCCAGAATATGAATCTCTTGAGGTAAGTAATTTTCATTGTATTTTGATTAATTCGTTGCTTTTTCCTTTTTAAAAAAATTATGGTTGTTCAATTGTTTACAAAATAATTTCTTTGTTCTTCTTTAATTCTTCTTTAAAAAAAAACTTGAATCAACTGATAGTGTCAATAGTTTACAAAAGAGAGGTTTGTAAAATTTAAAATTATAGTTTGATATCTCATCCATTATTTTACCTAAATTTTGGTATTGAGCACTACATTTTTCATGTGAGGTATATCTAGGTACTTGAGCTTAAGATTTGCTACTAGAAATTTGTTAGCACCTAATATCCAGCAGATCAGTGAGCACTTTTATAATTTAGGAGGCTTGGTTTAGACTTTGATTCAATAAAGTATAGAGGCCTTGTCTCGGTTAGATTTTTGTTGTTGGACAGGAGACAGAAGCACCATAACTGTAATACCCTGAGACTACCCCCTAGAAGTCACCCGATGCTTAGGACTACAAGTAATTTCAAGCTAATCCATGGTACTGGCTTAATGCATGAACAGCTGATTAAACATGTATAAGAGCTAAAAGTCTCTAAGCGAAAGCATAATCATGAGATAATCTATTTCAATATATTACTATTAAATATTTCCAACACAGATTATACAAAAAAAAAACTGGAACCGAATCAACTCTAGCTAGTTGTCTATGAAGCGTGTACTAATACTGACTATAGGTAGTCGAGATATGACACCCAGCTATCCCTAATCAATACAAAGGAATCAAAATAAAATACTAGAACTATAACTGACTTGTGTCCTTGAATGAAGAGAACGCATCACCTACTTGATGGAAGCTGGGATCTGCCTGATCATGATTTTGTGAGCTACAAGTGATACCTACTTTATGAAATAATATAGCCACATAGAAGTATATGTGTTCAGTACTTCTGGAATGTATTGCGTATGGGGGGATGAATGCAATAAGTAAAAACTGATATAAATCATAAGCTTAAAACATGCATGCTAAGTGTAAATAGACTGGCCATATTCATGAATAAATTGAAATTTGAAATATCATAAAGCATTAGCAATAAAGCATAATATGGTAAAGCCAGTGACTCGTTACACTTAGTTTCTAAAATCATCATTTCTATGGTAGATTCTCTTAACTGACATATACTAGCAACATGGAGTCCGATGTAAAAGCTTCCATCAAAAGGGCTCAATATAGCCTGACAGGGTATAAAGGCTACTAAGGTAATCACCTGCCCATGTCTGTTTGAACAAGCTAAATAATGACTGTACATGTCCATTTGGACAAGCTGAATAATGAATACCTATGGTGGCACGTAGTTTATGGAACTAGAGTATGTTAAATCCTTGCTCCTCGATCGATGCTAGATACTACTCCCAAGTCATACTATTGCTCGTAAATACATATTAAATTAACCATAACATAAGCATAGGAGCTGATAAGTATGAAAAACCACAACATGCTTCTGTTTCTATTCCATAATAATAAGTATATATGTGAATTTCATTCTGACTCTGAAATCATCAGTCTGAATCTCTTGTAAACCAAGGAAATCATGTTAAAATCATATGCATTATCAAATTATGGTATTTCATGTCAAGAACAACAAAATTCACTACATGAGATCAACCATACGAGTAAAAATATGAGTAAACCATGAATTTTCATGCTAAAAATACTTTAATTCAGAAAGGAGCATCATAGTTTCAAAATAACGTAAAATGGGTATAAACCCTATTTATCAAATTTATCAATTCATATGAAAACTGAGTTTTTCAGTCACAAGGATGAATGAAAATCCTTTTTCAAATTCCACATACCTGAACTTCTTGATTTCTTGAAGGAAAACTTGAGTTTGGATTCTTAGAAGTTGAACTCTTTGAAAAAAAACTATACTTTTATTTCTCTAGAAAGTGGAGAGGAGAAAAAATAATGAAACTTGACTAATGATGAGTAAATAATTTTTATAGAGTGATTTAAGTCGTGGGAAAGGATTTTTAGGTAAGAAAAAGACCAAATTACCCCTAATAAAACTAAAAGAAATTATAGAAATTTCATGTCTGACAATATAGTTGATGGGCCATCAACTTATTGAGGGCTCGTCAACTCAAGGTGTCAATATTTGGCTAATTTGGATCTATACTGGTTAAGGTTGACGACTTCAATTGATGGTTCATCAACCAGTTGACAGCTCGTCAACTAAGGTCGTCAATCTTAGGCAGACAGACACCCTTATTTAAAATGAGTATAATTTTCTACTCTGAAATCGGATTAAGGTGAAATCAGATGCATTTGAAATGGGAAACAAATGAATTTCATTTGGTAATTTTGATATCCAAAACACTACATATTCTAAAATTTATACGTGTTTAAAGTTGACCCTTATAGGATCAAATACTAAAACTCAATCGATAATAATACTTTCAACTTAACTTTGCTCTAAATATTTTCTATGACAATGATTTGCATAGAAACCACTTTTACGCACTCGGTAAATAATCAAGACACTTACTTATAGTTAAAATAATAATTTTTAGGCCTATTAATATATGACGAACGGTTAGAAGTGATCATGCTCAAAGTATACCTCCAATTGAAGGATGAAATGGTTGTTGATAAATATAGTAACCCAACTAAGGTTGGGGTCAAATCCCAAGGTAACTCATGATTTGATAGATCTCAGTGGTTACAGTCTATGGGAAAAACAGGAAAGAAAATGGGGGATTTGTGTGTGGTAGTCTCTAACATAGAACAATATTAACTTGGTTGAAGATCAGACTTGAGTGAACACTGGGATTGCATTCCCCCTGGAATCTCAACTCTATAGGTTTATGTGCGATATTGAACCAACTCAATACCTTGCATGCAGAACTGATAAGTTATGTACTTCCTACAGTCTTTTGGACGAGCAGGAGGATTTCACCCTTTATCTATTGAGTCTCAGGATGTCACATGACTAACCTTTACCCTAGTCCCAGTTAACTATCATCTTTCAAGTCTCAAGTTATTATATGAAGGATAATAGTCATTCGCATATACCATTGTGATGCAACGGATCGGCTATTAACTCCCCAAATTATTGTTGTCTTTATCTTTTCCTAGTTACCACCCCTTTGTTAGAGCAAGTATTAATATCTAGGTGGCATCCTAATTGTTGAACCCATTAAGAAATCAATCATATCAAAGATAAAGTAATGCATGCCATAGGTATTAGTTTTTTATCAACAATCGCACTTCCCTTACTTCGTCAATTTGCCAGGTTTTCTACAATCTTAGCTATGAGTTTTAGCCTCTCATGATTGTGAAGAAATCAATAGCAATAGTATTGGAAAGCAAAGATGAAATCAGAATAATAAGATGAAATAAAAACCCACAACCGTAAATTGAATAATCAATCAAAGTTAATAAATAGAATCCCAAGATCAAAGATGGATCTTGAAATCAAAATACGTTTCTGAGTGTTAAAAGTGTCGCCTCTCATATATCTCTGACTAAAAAGTACATAAAAAGTATTTATAGTACAAGAGAAAACCCTTAAAACAAAGACCAAATGAAATAGGAGAAAATTAGGTTTGTGTCCACCTACTCCCTGCATCTACAGCCTGGAAGGGCACAGGTACTACCAGCGGCCCAGGCACAGGGCGCAGGTAGCAGGAGCAAAAATCCTACAATGTTCATCTCTTGGGATTTTTACTTTCTGGCACCTTCTTTGTGTACATGCGGTCCTTAGGTCCTTCTTGCAGCCACATGTTGACTTGGCAGGTGCCGGGAGTCAGTTTTTCAACTCTTCTTCGACTCGAACATGCATTATAGCGATCAAGCTGGAAAATATTTCAATCATTCATAATCTCTCCAAAAGTTTCCAAAAGTACCTTTTTCACCTTTTTCATAAACTTATCATTCAAAACAAGAATTCCTGCAAAGCATACCTAAAACAAATCAAATCTAACAAAAAGCCCTCAGAAACTTGCATATTTTTCTTGTTTTAAGCGTCAAAAGTGCTATATCTCTATATCACATCAACACTCTTAACGTAGAATATTTGCTTGTCCTCAGGCAACAAAATTACAATTAAATAAAAATGACAATTAAGAGAACCTAAGATATTTAAGGCAGTCAATCATCATATTTAGTTCAAATCACAACATCCCCTCCTACAACTCTTTTCAAAACCAAATATGTATGAATATGAAGCCCAACAATGTGACACAAGGGAATCAAGGTATGGATACTACATTAGTAACAGGCAACCACTCATATGTACAAATTAAACTACCCAAAACAAGCAGATAGCTAGCATCATGACTCAGGTGCCCTCACAACAAGAATGTCCATCTTACTCATATGAAATCATGCATGTTACTGCAGGGATGGTCCAGAGACACTCACACTCAACAAAGAAGTTCTAGCCAATGCACGTCAAATACTATAGGCTTGCCCTTATTTTCTTTACCTTGGCATTCAGATAGTCAAGTCAGGATCACTATAGGACTGACTGGGGGCTGGTATGATAGGTATGGACATTTAAAATAACTAAGCCTCCCTAGCACTACACTAAACTTGGGGTCTCACTTACTAGACAATTTCTTTTTTATTCCACCATTATTTCTCCCTTTTTGTTCTTTTATTGCACATTCAGGCTGGGTGTGGTCTTTTATTCTTCCTTTTTCACTTTTTCACAACTTTTTTCCTTTTTTTGTTTTCTTTTCCTTTGTCTACCACACCCAGCCTTACTAACTTTTTCTCTTATTTTACCTTTCTTCATACCTATTTTACACTACGCACCCCTACGATAGCCACCCTCAACTTAGGTTTTTTACCACTGTTGAGGTGCACAATGTCCAAGAAGAACCAGGGACAAAATATGTTCATTGTAATATAAATGGGAAAGTGAAAGGTGTAACAAGAAAAATAGGTTATAAGGCTCAAAACAGGGATCAAAGGATACAGTTTGCATATGGAAGGTCATTTAGGCTAAAAATGGACTAGACTAAAAATGGCCTATGATTTTTTTCTAACCAACTATCATTCAACCTAGGCAAGACTAACCAGGAAAGTTTTGAATTTTAACATACAAAGAGAACTAGGTAGCATCTCACACTCACATAGAATAGAGTCACCTTACCAACTACTATAGCAAATGGTTATCATGTCCCTAATACTAGAGCCATAACAAGATCCACAGAGTTCACATATATGTACATCAACATAGTTCTAAATCACAAAAAAATTTGGAGGGTTATCAAAAATTAGGCAAAATTAGACTACTGCTTAAAATACTCAAAATATCCTAATTACACAAAAACAACACAATACGACACATAATTATCCTAGATATATCGGTTCTATCATCATACCACGGCCAACAGAAAAAGAAGCACGACAATGAAAACCCGCGGTGGCATGGCATGCACACCCCCAATAAAAAAGTGTGCATTGTCCTCAATGTGCTAAAACATAACAAAACATAGGGAAGTAAGAACATACCTGGGACATACTAAGCTCCTGAGTCTGGAGCCTCCTCATATAGGGGTATAAAAGTTGGTAGAGGTGGTGGTGGTGGTGATGAACTACTGGATGATGCACCTACTGCTATAGTGTCATGTCTCTATCTATCTATGAATGCAGTCTCCAATGAATCATGTTTGGCCTTTTTAAGGGCCTCTTCCTCTATCATAAAAGGATCCTGTAAATCTTGCAAGTGAACTTTCTTGGTCCCAACTATTAGGACCACCTTATCATCCTCCGCAAAAAAGTCAAAATATCTTGGCACACGTGGAGGTGATATCTGGACTACATGGGGTATCATAGAGGGAGTAGCTGCTACACGGCTCTATGTAAGAGAGCGTACCTCTGCTCGTAAGATATCAAAATCCTCTCTCATATAAATCAAATCTAGCGCACCTGTCTCTACTTATAGGGATGTAATCCATCTCTCTAGCTCATCAATTCGTGTCTGAAACTCAACGCGTATTTCTGACAGTGCGGATCTTTGAGCAGCCTTCTATCTAGCATCAACCTGCTCAAATATCATTCTGATCCCTGATCTCATCTGTCATAGGAGCTGTAGTGGATGGGCGAGCATGCTCTGTAGATGCACCAACTGGCTCTTAGGTTGAAGTAGAAGTAGCTTATGTCCCCTCTCCTTAAATAATCAAATCTGGAGCATCTCTCTGCTCCCTAATCTCCATTTTTATACCAACACCTGCATCATATATATGTGCCTTATCAGGCTCAGAAGAAATTGAAGGCCTCTCAGATTTGTCATGTTGTACTGTTGCCCGCTGTCTAGATCTTCTAGGTGTGTCTGGACGTGCCAGGCCCTTCATGGTCTTCGTCTATGTAGTTGCGGTTACAGTCACCCTCTCATCAGTGCCTGGTAACTCAGGGACACCTACCTCATTGCATAGCCTCTGAATAATACAAGGAAATGACAGGTTAGTCATCTCACCAAAAGCTCTATCATGTAGATCATGCCTGGGATGGTAGCAAAATCAATACCATAACCAGCCATAAAGCAGGTAACTAATGCAGCTCTTTTCCATGTTAATGTATTATTTAAACCAATGGGAAGTAGACGGTAATGAATCAATAACTACCAAAATTTGGCCTCTAGTATCAACAGGCCCTTCTTGATCACAGTTGGCCCTTCAATCCATGGGGCATCCTCACCCTGTGGTGAAATATAATTGGCTATCCACCTAGCCATCTCAACTCTCTTATCTTTATGATCAGCATCCCGTATAATATGAATATCTCATGTAATCCTCAGTCGGTGGTCGCACTCTGCTGTAGATGCAGGTGTAATATAATCTGGGCCAAACATGACTCTGCGGATAGTCTCCTCTCTAATATCAACTCTGACCCCTCTGACTAGTGTGTGATCAAGTTATGGTTGTCATGTAAATCTGATCAGGCCTGGATGATGGTGCATGGAAAGGACTGCGGTGAATCTATAAAATGCATAAAACTCTCGCACCATAGCTGGGCTTTAAGAACCGAGTAGCCGAGTCATCCACCCGAGTTGATACCTGTTAAATATTTCCCTCAAATGTGGTAACCTCTGCAACCCATAAGTCAATCTTATGCTCCTCATAGATACATCCCGTAGGCCTGCCTAGCTCCCAAACCCGACTAATAATATCATATATCTTATGTATCCCAACCACACACCACCTCATATATCCCTCCTCGAAAGGTGCATCTGGGGCAGGTGCGAGTCTCTGATTTGGTTGTGCATCATGGGAAACATGTGTCGTACTCTCTTCAGACTGGGGTACCACTAATGACTGCTCCTTCTCAACCTCCTCCGAATAATCCTGGGACCCCTCCTCATGTTGGGGGTCCTGAGCATCAGTATGTGAGGTAGACTTAGACTCTGCCTCCTTATCATCATTATCATCATCAAGTGGAGGAGTATGTGGTGGTGATATCCTCACAGACTTCATCCTCGACTGGGCTGCGGCTGACTGAGCAGCCTGGTGAGTCTGTCCTCGTGTGACTCTACGTGTCACTGCAGCTGCAGCATCAACATGATATTTTTTCAGATACTGCTCTACCGAACCGCTAATCTTAGGAGACTCTACCCATCTTCTCGAAGTACCAGTTGCTTTCTTCTTCACGACTTTAGGTGCCATGTATGCCTAAAAAATCAAATATTAGTTTCCAACAAAAGTGAGGGATAGTGAAAGTTGAAGAAAAACTCAAAATTCGAAAAGTTTGAATTTATCCTCACTTTCCACACCCCTATAACCTATCTAAAACCCCAATAATTCCAATGTACACATACTAATACAAAATCATGAATTTCAAACTAACCAAACAATTTTGACTCATGACATTACTTTCGTTCATTAAAGTTCAACTTTCGATTAGGGCCTAAACTTAGAATTTTAACTAAAAAAAAGGCCCTACATTATGATTTTAGGCTATTTCAAGGCTCCCTCATACAAGCATGATATTTTAAATATATTTAGAAATGTATTACATATATCAACTTGATTTAACAATAGATAAAACATTAAATCACCATTAGGAGCCAAGAAAGTTACCTCTTATTGAAAATTCAAAATAGAATAATGAAGAACTCAAGAAAAACTAAGATTGAAACTTGTTTCTAGCGTGTGTGGACAAGTTAGTATCTTAAACAAGTGTCAATTTTACCTTTTCTCAAGTGTGGGGTTGGTTTATAATTAAGGTGGGAAGTTTGAATTGAAAGAGAAAATTAAAGTTTTGAGGATTGTAATGAGTTATAATGAAGGTTAGAATGTTTTTATAAAAGTAGGGGGTTCTAATAGGTCATATTAAATGTTGGTAGACCCAAAATTTTAAATAAAACATGGGCCCAAAAAATGACCTGGTCGCAGCATCAACCCGCGCCCTGTACCCGCGGTTGGGTCCTGGGCGCAGGTAGCAGCTACGGCCCGCAGGTGCCAGGCCAAAATATTTAGTCCACTTTTCCGCAATCCAGACTTGGCGTGTTGACATTTTTTTTAGCTAATTATGATCCCGCAACCTAAGTTTTAGGTCCCAAAAGTGAAGTTAGGTGCCAAAGTCCACAACTTACCTTTTTTCATCCTCAAAATTTCAAATTTTTAATTTTCTACTCAACTTACCATGTAGGACTTGTGACCAAACCGATCACACAGTCCCCATACCTGGAAATTGATGAATGTAAATATTTAACGTATTCCATGTAATGTCCAAACACAAAAAAACTACAAAAACAAAAACAATAAAAATGAAAACACAAAAATATTGTGGGTTGCCTCCCACTCAACACTTGATTTAACATTGCGACACGATGTGCCTATGCTGGTTACTCAGACTTCACCAACAAGACCATGGGTTGCCTCTCATGCAGCGCTTCATTTATCGTCATAAGACGTTACGGGTACCTTGACTACTCAAAATTCATCAAGATACCCATAGAAATATCCTTCAGGGTCATCAATGCAACCAGTCACCGACACTAACCTCATATCGGTTGGTTGCTTCATATACTTTCAGACGTTGAATGTTGTCTCCTCACTGTTGATTCAAATTTTAGCTCACCCTTCTCCATGTCAACCATAACTCTGCCTATAGACATGAATGGTCTTCCTAAAATAATAGGCACTCGGTGTCAACCTAACAGTCCAAGATGATGAATTCAATTGGGAAGATGAATTTGTCCACCCTATTGATCACATAGCACTAGATTCCCATAGGTTTATTTTCTGTGCGGTCAGCCATCAATAGTCGCATCAAAGTCAGTTTTGAAGGGTTCAAACCTAGTTGCTTGAAGACGGACAGTGGCATAAAATTAATGTTAGCCCCTAAATCACACAAGTCTCGAGAGAATCTAAATGATCCAATAGTGTATGGTATAGTGAACTCCCCGGGGATACCCTTTTTCTGTGCCAAGTACCTAGTCGAGACTGCACTGCAATGGTGCATACCCTCAACATCCTCAAAAGTCGGTCCTTTCTTTCTTATGAATAACTGTTTCATGAACCTGGTGTATCCATGCATCTGCTTTAATTCCTCAAGAAGAGGTATGTTCAAACTTAATTCTCTCAGCATCATAATGAATCATTTGAAGTTACCTTCATCTTTCTTCTATATCAGTTACTGAAAAAAAGGTAGGGGTGGTCTCGGAATTTGTCTTACCTCTAGACCAAAGACCAGACACTTATCTTTATCTTTAGAAACTGTATCTCTGCCATCTGTTACCTTCTCAGACTCAGCAGGATATGTCTTATCATCAATAACTTTTGTAGCTGGTAGTGGGGGATCTATAGTTGTGATACCACTCATCATGGTAATAGCAAGTACATAATCATTATTTTTTAGATTTTGCACAGTGTTGCTCGGGAGGGTACCTGGCTACCTCTGGTTTAGAGTTGCTGACATCTGCCCAAACTGGTGCTCCATCTTCTTGATAGCATTGGCATGAGACTCAACCTTCTGGGTTAATCCTGAAATATCAGCTTTAATTTCCTTAGGGCTGATACCCTGATTTTCATGAACCTTCACCAATTTATCCAGCATCTCCTCCATTCTAGATTCTGCATTGCGTCTACCGGGTGGAATATATCTATCTCCTTTCTCTTTGAAGTCATCATTCTTCCTCAAGTCACAATCTCACTCTCTGTTATGGTCTATGTACCCATCATAATAGTTTCAACCTTGGTTCCCTTGTCCTTAGTCTCGAAAACCCTCCATCTAATGATCTAAATAATTAGTTTTCTCTTCCAATTCAAACTCCTATGCTTTAGAAGTTGACCCCTGTATTGCTACTGCATTCACTTTCTTAGAATTTATTATTGCAAACTGCTTTTCTAGCACCCCTAAATCAGTCCTTAGCAATGCAATTTCTTGCACTACTTTATCATCAGCTGCTCTTTGGTCACAAGAAGCACCTATAGCATAAGTACCATATCCAATATTAGCCTCCTGAGTTTGCTACCCTTGGTTAGTGAGTAAGATCTGATCTAACATCTCTGAAGTTGTTTCCCAATGTAGTCTCATAAAAGATCCTCTAGAGATGGTATCTACCATGGCTCTAGAGCTGATGTTCAGGGATCTGTAGAATATCTCTGATAAGCTTTTCCCTGAATATTGATGATTGGGCACCAAGTTTAGCTTCTTTTTAAACCTGAACCAAGCCTCGTACATGGACTCTCACTACATCTGCCTAAAATTATAGATCTCGTCCTTAAGCTGTAACATCCATGTTGGGGGAAAGAACCTATTTAAGAATTGCCTGCACAACTCGTTATAAGTCGTGATTGAGCCTCTTGGAAATTCCCCTAACCATAAAGGTGCTTCTCTTATAAGTGAGAAGGGAAAAAACCTCAGTCTAAGTGCTTCTTGATTTATCCCGGGATTGGTATACGAGTATTAGATCCCAAGGAAATTCGCAAAGTGTAAATTTGCATCATCGGTAGGAAATCCTATTGAATGATATAATTGGCCATTATGTCTGCAATGAAGGATATAGTTGGGCCAAAATGATAAAATCTCTAACATGAACTAATATCTAAGATGACTTGATTTACTATAAGGAACTAATTCATGTTGAGAGTTCTGAATTCAATTGAAACAGTTATGACATGATCGTACATATAGAATTACAAAGTGATAGCTAATGCGATAAAATCTCTAAGATTCACTAAGAAAAGAATGTAAGTTTCCTCAGATTCTCCTTATTGTAAGTTCTAATAATAGTCGGTGGAAAGAATTTTGGGCATGATCTGAGATTGGAATTTGAATAAAGAATCACATAATAGTCTAACTAGTCAAATTCATTGATATAGGTTCATAAGGCAAAGGTGGAATAGACTTAAAAAATGAGACATCCTCTGACTAAAACTATATATCATGGAATATAAGCATATAGAGCAGAAGCAAAGTAGGATTACAATGCCTTAGGTGATGCAACTGTTAACATTCAAGTTTAACAACACTTATTAAACATACTTCTCAACTATACTTTTCCTCTTAAATACTACACTTCATTTGATGCAACTTATAATCCTCACATGGGTACATGTGACTACCCTAACTAAAGTATGAGGTAAACTACATACTCTCACTATGTTTAAGCTTAACTCAGAGTCACAAGATACTGTACATGACACAACAATAATAGTCTAAACTACGGGATTCCATATCCTATGTATTTTTAGATCCCTCATCTCAAGGATAATACTCCTTACCACTTTAATACTAACTCCGAGCCCTAATCAGGTATTCACCAGTGCATAATGCATTCATCCACGTGTATACCAACATGACCTTCAATCCTATCATTATAACCACTATGAACTTCTAGGAAACCAACCCATCTAGGATTTTTTTCGCATTCTCTAACACCTCTATCAATTATAATTTTATGAATTATCTTCAAAAAAGCACACCAAAAATTCTCAAGTAACTATGACATATACCAAGACTTGGTCTTGATCTTCCTTCACACTTATAACCTTAGATAAAACAAGCATACAAAATTTTTCCCTAATAAGGAATATTTATTTCTCCCATATAAACCATTATTCATTTATTTTTATCACCCCTATTTAACATAAGAAGGGTCACTGAAGTGATAGAACATGAGGACTTAAAGCATGAAAGAATGGTATACATATATTTGACACTTAATTATGTCTTTAGAAATAGAGTGTTGTAGGTATGGATACGTAAAAGAGATCTAAATTGAGGACATACATGACATGATGTGTCTTTAACTAGTCATTAAGGGTGTATCATGAGTTCAGGGTACTAAGCATATCATGAAACATGAGTTCATATATATCATACATTGGTTAACATAGGACTGCATTCATAGATTCATGGGGGATGACTAGGATCATAGGGTAAAGTTATTACTTCTTTTACTGCAAGCTAAGAATGAACATGAATACGCATAAAGTATGTAAGTATTAGTCACAGGTATGGCTTTATCACGCAAGACATAGGCAGGGTATCACAATGACTGAAATTTGAGGAATACTCTAGAGTGAGAATGGATCTCTATCTCATCATAACTCTTATTAACATGCATCACATTCACAAAACTTAATTTGATTCTTCACACTATCGTATCCCCCTTACATTAAGGCTGACCTTTTAAGCCTATGAGCCTATTCCATATCCTCAAGACTAGGCCATAATCTTTTTACTATAACGGTCTACACATGAATGCCCAACTCACGCGAATGTACTATACTTGGAAAATACGAACTGCATCTTTGGACACTCCTTTCGTATATACTACCCTTAAATTTTTGTAGCTACAATAATCATCGTCATATACTTACACTCTTCTCGACAAACATACCTATCTCGATAAACACATAATCTGCCCTTTTTTTCTTAATTTACTAATATCACACCTCAAAGTTCTTATTTTTTCAAAAATTATGGGAATTAAAACTATACCAAAAGACTCAACATTGTTTATATATAACTCCTTAATTTAGCTATTAAGAACACCATAAATTATATAACTAGCCTTCTTCACACGTAGTAACTCAAGGGTACTCTCTAAACACACACGGAACTTAATAATCTTAGAAAATTATGAAGCCACATATTACCTTAAGTACAACTCTATATCATACCTACATCATCATACTTAATTGTGAATGAATGATCTTAAATTCTTGCATACATTACTTTATGCCTACTAGCTCACTTCCATATAACTAGAATCACTATTACAAGCAATCATTATTTCCAACTTATTGATCATTCACTATTTAAATTTAGTGTCTAGTACTACACATGATTAAAAATATATATTCACATACTATTCTTGCTTGGTAGCTATAAAATAAAATATCAAGAAATACTAGTCCAGGACAACCTCATGATGATAATAATAATTGATCAAAATCTTACAATCTGTCTGATTATAATCCATGATAATATCCTCCTTTCACATCTCACTACTGCTTATCTATCCATACGTCTAAGTTATATTCATATCTCTATAAACATCGCCTAATCTTTTTTTCACAATCACAAAGGAAAGTCTAGATTATCAATCCTTAACAATCTGATACATTCATTAGTAACTTGTGCTTTTCTAACACAATAAAACGCCATCAAGAACTTCTTTCCTTCTTCAAGCATACCCTAAGTTATCTTAACTAATAACTCATTCTCTACTTTCCACCGTAAAATCTACACCGCACTCACTACCCCTTAGTTAACACTCAAGGATATATCACCTCAATCCTATCTTAATAGAATACATAAATCCATCAATATACTCTTAATCAATCGTTATATCCATCTTTCTTATCACTACACTTCTAAATCCATACTCTCAACTCTGAGGTGATTCCACAACCTATGGATCAAAAAACCCTCAGTTAAACTATCTCTCGAATCAAAACTCTATTCAATAATCTAGATACATACTCTTTCCTCTCATAGGTATTATCTGTAATGAAAGATTAAAGATGAATTTGAATATATATCATATTATGTCTTAACCGTATATATCATATTATGTCTTAACCGTACAACTCATATAGATGAGGACATAAATTTTCAAATTAAAAGACTTAAAACACATTAATGGGCTTCTCTCAAGCCTTTTGCATGATTTTTTAAGGTTCTGATAACTAATCTGAGAAAGTTATATTAGGAGGAATTGAAATTTACTACTTACACTAACTCAAAGATAAGTCATAGTTGGAGGATTTTGGAGTAACACATGAATGGATGTGATTTTCTAAGAGGATAATTTTACTGCACAATCTAGAGTATGAAAGAAAGGAAACATTTTTAAATGTCTTGTAGCCTCTAGAAGAAAAATACAGACGTCTTCGTACCATTTCGCAAGATTCTACTTGACACGACTTCACAAACACCCTAGGACACTTGAACTCTATGCTTTGATACCAAGTTCCTATTGCCCCGAGACTATCTCTTGGATGTCACACGATGCTTAGGACTACAAGTAATCTCAAGCTAACCCATGGTACTATCCTAATACATGAGAAACTAATTAAACATGTATAAGAGCTAAAAGTTTCCGAGAAGAAGCATAATCATGAGATAATGTATTTTAATACATTGCTATTAAAAATTTACAACACTGATTATACAAAATAAAAATTGAAACCAAATATATCAACTCTAACTGAATGTGTATGAAGCTTCTTCTAATATTGACTATACATAGCCGAGACATGATTCCCAGCTATCTTTAATCAATATAAAGAAATCAAAATAAAATACTTAAAGTATAACTGACTTAAGTCCTCAAATGAAGAGAACTCATAACCTACGGGCTAGAAGTTGTGAACTGTCTGATAATGATTTTGTGAGATACAATTGATACCTACATTATGAAATAATGTAGCCACAAAGACGTACATATGGTCAGTACTTCTGGAATGTACTGAGCATGTAGGAGTGCATGCAATAAGTAAAATCTAATATATAAATCATAAGCTTAAAACATGTATGTTAAGTGTAAATAGACTCACCATATTCATGACCAAATTGAAAGATTAAATATCATAAAGCATAAGCAATAAAGCATAATCTGGTAAAATTAGTGAGTCGTTATACTTATTTCTAAAATCATCATTTCTATGGGAGATTCTCTTAACCGACATAAATCATGTGAGCAACCATCGAAAGGGCTCGATATACCTTGCTAGGGTATAAAGGCTTACTAAGGTGATCACCTATACATGTCCATTTGGACAAGCTAAATAATGACTGTACATGTCTATTCGGACGAGTTGAATAACGAATAACTAGGGTGGCATATAATATATGAAACTAGGATAGGCTAAATCCTCGTTCCTTGGTGTTAGGTACTACACCCATATCATAGTATTTCTTGAAAATACATATAAAATAAACATATGAGATGATAAGTCTGAAAAACCACAACATGCTTCTATTACTATTTCATAATCATAAGTACATATGTGAGTTTCATTCTGAATCTAAAACCATAAGCCTGAATTTCTTATAAACTGAGGAAATCATGCTAAAATCATATGCATTTATCAACTTATGGTATTTCATGTCAAGAACACCAAAATTAACTTCATGAGATCAACCATACGAGTAAAAAAATGAGCAAACTATGAATTTTTATGCTAAATGTACTTTAATTCATAAAGGAGGATCATAATTTCAAAATCATATAAATGGGTATGAATCATATTCAGTAATTAATAATTTCATATAAAAATTGAGTTTTTCGAAAATCAGTATGAAAGAAAATTCTTGTTCAAACCCCACATACCTACTTGAAAGAAAATTTGAATTTGGAACCTTGGAAGTTGAACTTTGGAAAGAAACCCTAATTTTATTTCTCTTGAGAGTGGAGAGGAGAAAGAGCAATGAAAACTTGATAAATGCTAAGTAAATAATATTTATAGGGTGATTTAAGTCGTGGTGAAGGTCTTGAGGTAAGGAAAGGACCAAACTACCTCTAAGAAAACTAAAAAAACTTATAGAAATTCTGCGTCTCATGACTTGGTTGATGGCCCATCAACTCGTTGACGGCTCGTCAACTCAGTTCATCAATCATTGGCTAATTTTGAGCTTTATTGGTTAAGGTTGACAACTTCTGTTGACGGCTTGTCAACTCAAGTCGTCAATCTTTGGCAGACAGATACCCTCAAGGAAAATGAGCATAACTTTCTACTCCGATATCGAATTAAGATAAAATTAGATGTGCTAGAAAGAGGACTCAAATAACTTTCATTTGATGGGTCTAATCTCCAAAATTCCATATATTCTAGAAGTTATACTCGTTTAAATTTGACCATTGTAGGATCAAATAGTAAAACTCAATCGATAACAATGCTCTCAACTCAACTTTGCTCTAAATATTTCCTATGACCATGATTCACATCGACCGCACTTTACATACTAGGTAAATAATCAAGACACTTATATATAGTTAAAATAAGGAAAAAATACATAAAGTAACATACTTATGTATTAAATTATAAAAAATAACACTAGTTTTATCAAATTACATTTTGTAGCACTGTAGAATTATTTTATTGTGGTTCTTCTTTTTACCGCATAGGAAAAGTAACCTTCAATTTTTACTCTTTTCACGCCATATTATTTCTCTCTCCTTATTTTGAAAGATTTTTTTCTATTTTTTTCGCCATTACCAAAATTTTTCCGCTTTAATTTTATTTTATTTTCAACGATTTTAGCACTATCGATAAAGATTATCTTCATCTATTTCAGGTAACACTTAATTTAGCTATTGCATGTTATTTTTTTTTAGGGGGGGATTTTTCGACTCTAATACATCTCAAAATCAGATTTTAAGATTTTTTTGTTTTAATGGATGAACAAACACCAAAATAAAAAAAAAATAGTGGTATACAGAATTTGAATTTGGTGTTGATTGTGGACCATCTTTTAGTCTCGGGTTAACTCAAAAAGAAGTTGTTAAAGTTGTTTCATCTTCTTTACAGTTGAAGAAATCTCACAGGCCGAAGGAGATTAGGTGGAAGTTTCACAATGATCCGATTACGATGACAGAAATTTAAAAAAAAAAGTTGAACAAAATGCCTTCTCAAAAGGATCAAAAAATTAAAAAATCCGAGAAGAAAATAAAAGCTCAAGAAATTAAAGTTTTGAGTTGTAAGGTTAATGAGAAAGTGCAGAATTCTTTTGATGATGATTCTGAAGAAGATAGTGAGGAAGAGATATTTTTTTATTATAAATGTATTTTTTTAGTAAATGTATTTTGCTCTAAATTAAGATGTTACTAAAGTTGTAAGTTATATGTATTTTTTGAAGTACTTGATATGTATTTTATGTTTTGATGATATGTGGAGGGCAAAATTCAATAGAAAGAATATTTGTGAAGATGATAGGATAATTGTGAAAAATTACTGTTAATAACTAGGTTAATACTCATGAACGGTTTTTTTTGCTATATGTATTTTTGTATAATTGATATGTATTTTCCAAAATTTGTTGTATTTTGGACTGATAAAATTACATATGCATGTTATATATAGTGAGGAAGAGATTTCCTATTTTATTATTGTAAATGTATTTCTTATTAAATATTTATATATTTTTATTAAAGTTGGAAGTTATCTGTATTTTTTTCATATAGTTACTATGTATTTTATGTTCTAATGATATTAGGAGAGCATAAGTGAGTAGACAACTTATTTGTGAAGATGTCAGTATAATTGTGTTCAAATATATTGTTATATTAAGCATTCGTTAAGAGTCTTTTGGTGATATGTATTTTTAGTATAATTCATATGTATTTTTTAGTATTTGATGCATTTTTGGTCATATCAAAATACATATGCATGTTATATACAATTTTTTTCTGATTTAATTTTTTTTTTTTTATAGTTTAATAAGTTGTACTTTTAATTTGTATAGGTGATGCGTGACGAAATATTCATTCTTAGAAAACTTTCCAAATTTGCACCACACATGTGCTCATATAGAGATAATGATATTGATGGAAGCATACGCTCCATATTAACCAAGCAACAGTATAAAAACTTTTGTGACAATACCATTTTTGGATATTTCATGAACAAAAAATATTGTGTAGTTCAAGCACAATTGTGCAGATGTGTTATGATGCTTGAGGTTAAGGATAGTTCTTCTTCTGGAATAGTTATTCGGGCTAATGTCACCTTTTTTAATTTTACTCCTAGGGAATTTGCCATTGTTACTGGATTGAATTGTGTGTCTAATAGGTACGACTATATTTTTTATGAGAGTGTACCAAACAGGATTGCTCAGAAGTATTTCAATGGTGCAGAAGTTATACAGAAAAGACAACTATTTCTAGCATTCACAGAGAAAATTTGGGGGAGAATAATGACGAGGATGCTGAGAAGTTTGCTATTCAGTATTTTTTGCATTCTTTTCTCTTATCTAATGTTGATACCTTGGTTATACCCCGATTATATTTTGATTTGGTAGATAATGGAAGATATAAGGATTTTTCATGAGGTACTTTATCATTTGAAGATCTTGCGGGAAGTTTGAACAACAGGTTGAAAGATGGTGGTAAATTTTATTTGGTTCAAGGAATGTCATTGGCCATTCAAGTATGACTTTACGAGTGTTGTTCAAATGTCCCAAAAAAGATTGCATTGAAGGTTGATAATCGGATTCCCCGATTATTAAATTGAAAGAAAAATGCACCCAGACCATATTTTGAGTATTTGATGAATGTTATGTTCAATGACGGTGGCAAGGTTTGTTGTTAATAAATACATATGTATTACTATATGCTTTTTATAGTATATATATAAATTTTCATATACAATTTTTTAACAGATTCTTCAAATTATATCTAGATTCCTAGGTTGTATTTAAGAACATAGATCCAACTCAAATGAAATTGGAACAGTTTCCAATACCACAGAATGATGTAATGGAGGATGAACGTTCAGTTGATTCGGATGATGACTTCCAGGATCTACCCCCAAAACAGATCAATGAACGTTCAAAAAAGAAACAAAAGGTTGATTCATCAACCCCAGCTATGAAAAATCCATCAAGGAAAAAGTCAGTCAATATTGTTGACGATCATACGCAAAAGAGAACACCAGCTCCTAGCGCTGCAAAGACGGCTGGTATGAAGACACCAATTTTTAAGCCAATTCAACCACAATAGCGAACTTTTTCAAAAAGGAAGAAATTAAAACAAACAACAAGGGTTATTTTTCCTTCGGTACAGTTAAAGTCATAGTCCTGTAGATGTAGAAGCTGTGTCAAAGCTGGATAGTCCTATAGAGAAAGAAGCATTCATTTCTAAGAATGTTTTCGACTCATTTCATGATGTGGTAAGTTATTTGTCAAATAATAGTTTTAAATTAACCAATCTGTTTTTAATCATTTTCTATGAAAACAAGTTCATCAAGAGTTTAAATAAATTCGTACATTAGTGAGAAAGAAGTTCAAGCTGATGATCAAAGCAATTGAACAAAACAAGGTAAACTTTTTAATATTACATATGCAGAGTACTGAAAAATACATATGCAGAGTATTAAAAAATACATATGCAGATTATTAAAAAATACATACCCTGTGTATTTAAAAATACATATGTTGTGTATTCAAAAAAACATATTCAGTGTTTGGAAAATACATATGCTATGTATTCAAAAATACATATGATGTGTATTCAAAAATGCATATGCTTTGTATTAAAAAATACATTGACTGTCTTTCAAAAAATACATATCCAGTGTTTCTGAAAATACATATATTGTGTATTCAAAAATACAAATGCACTGTATTCAACAATACATATGTAATTCTGAGTATATACATATTCAGTGAACTCAAGTGATAATTGTTTTTTGAACTTACATTTGTAGCAACAAAATGAAGATAAAGATTCGAAACCACAACATATGGATTATGATGGTGTTGAAACATCACCACAACGATTCAGTCTGAATGTTGCTCAGAATTTGAATGAAAATGAGGATGGTATAAAGGTATTATTAATAAGTAACATATGTTTTTTACTTTGAGTGCACATATATAATTTTGTTTTGTTTAGCAGTTATATCTTATTTTATATATAGACTTATATAAACATACACAAATAAATTTTTGTTTGTTATTGTTTTAATTTTTTTTTTACTTGTTTGCAAGGGGTTCACTGATTTGCATCCAGATAAATCAAACGTTCAAATTGATTCTCAATTTTTAATCCCTGATGAGCTTCTCTGAAGTATAAATTTGAATTATATACATTCTGCGAAGATTTTTCATCATGATGGTCCATTATGTATAATGATTTAAATTTTGAGTCTATGTGATGTAACAATCCTTACAATCCAGAAGTAATTATCTATTTTTTTCCTTTTTTTGGCATATCAGTGATGATAAAGTGGATGAAACAAATTTGAGGGATTCGCAGTTTACAATCTCAGATGAGTTGTTACCAAGTCTAAATGCCTACTGGAGAGAAAGCATCACCACACCTCTATTGGCAACCTAAGAAGAACCTACTGATGAATATTTGAATGACAAAAAGTCAGAGTCTATTGTTGATCTTGTTATGGGGAAAAAAATTATGACACCTCCTAAAATACAAGAACTAAGCACTGATGAACAAAGGAATGAACCAGTTTGTCCTGATTCACAAAGCGCAATCCCTGATGAGTTGTTTCCTAGTCTGAATGCCGACAGTAGTAAGAGCATCATTGGTCATCCCTCTCATGAACTTCGAACCCCCGTGCAAAAATTACGGATTAGGCGACCATCCAAATTCAAGAAGTCACCTTACACGATGAAATTTGGTTCAGCTGTCGGTAAGTACACTTAGTTATATATTTAGTTTTCAATGTAATATGTTATGCAAATACTTTTTACTAATTACATTTTTGTATTATGTAACTATATAGAGAGCTCAGTAGGGATCATACGTATATTCCCCCAGAAACATCCATTTATGTATCACCCGATTGATGGGATAGTGGATACGAAGATTGTCAAAAAGTTCATGGATTGAATTTCTGAAGACCTTCTCAAAGTTTATGCTAAAAAGTATTTCTATTTAATTGTTTTAACTTTTTTTTAATTTCATTATGTTCTCATGATTTAACATATATTGATTAGCAAAAAAAACAGGAAGGAAAATGCGGATCATTACAAAAGGGAAAAATCAACCATTCCAATGATGCATTTCGGAGTTGAGACTATTGAAGATAAAATCTGATTCTAACCAATGGGGATCCCTGATCAGTCATGGACAGACTCGGTTATTATATTTTTTGACAATGTTTACTTTACAGTTGTAGCACTACTTAAAATACATATTATGTTACTTGTAAATACATATGCAGGTACACATATGTATTTTTACTATGTTTTTTATTATTTAACAAAGGATGTGTTAAACTTTAAATTGCATATGTATTTTATATTACATACGCATGCTAAATTTAGTACACAAATAGTTTCAATGTTCTAAGATTTATGGTGTTAATTGCTGCAGTAAATTGATGTTTCCTTCTACTACTTGAGGAAGAAGTCGAAGTATTACCCCAACAGGTCTTACAAATTCAGCACAGTAGATTGCAACTTTATGAACATAATTAGATCTGTTCATGATGTTTATTCTGTGGATGATCCAAATCTTACGATGGGAGGACAGGAGGTCCATCTTAATAAATACATCAGTGGGTTTCGTATGCATGCTTTTGTGCCATGGCATACAGTAGAGGACATCTATATTCCAGTCAATATAAAGGAAAAACATCATTGGGTGCTAGCAGCTTTATCCTTCTCGGAGAGGTGCATATTCTTATAAGATTCATATGAATCATCTGGTCATTATCCGGTTGTTCATGATCAGATCAAGAAATTAGCTGAGATTATCCTTTTGTGTCTCCAAGCTTGAGATTTCTACAATAAGAAAGGAATTGATCTTCAAAACCATCTAAGGTACAAAGACAAATATTACTCAAATCTGTTTGATGTGATATTTGAAGAGAATTTGCCTCAACAATCGAGTGAAAGCTTGTAAGTTTTTAATTTACATATATCAAAATTTTATGTTTGTACAAAATATATTTTACTATTTAATCAAAAAAAAATCCTTGTTTTTGTTGGGATTGTGGTGTCTTTATGGTTTCGTATGTAGAGTACCTTTCTTATGGTCACAAAGTTTTTGCGACTGAGTTCGATCCCAACGCACTCCGTACAAGATATGATGTACTTTTGTGGGACTATGGGATCCGAAAATAAGATGCAAATGCTCATAGTGATGTCGAATCACCCTTGAGGCCTGCAAGGCAAAGTAGAATAACTAGTGTGACTGAAGTTTTTGATGTATGATGGTTGATGGATTTATTACTTTGTATAGTTGAGCAACTGATTTATGGATGTAGGTTCTGATTGTACAAACTAATTTTGATGTTTTGAAGTGGTTCTAATTGTAGGTTATAATAGTATTTATTTTTTAACTTAATGAAATTAATTCAGTTTTAAAGTTTAATTTGAGTATTTTATGCAGTTCTACCTTTTACTGTGAGATTTAGTTAAAAAATACATATGTAGTTTTCATATTATGCTTAAAATACATATGCAGTATAAATCAAGTGTTTTAGCTTAAAAATACATATGCAGTGTTAAGATTAAGTATTTCAAAAATACATCTGGACCATACCTAATATGTATTTTAATATGTTTTCAATTATTATCAATATAAATGCGAATTTGAATTAAATATAAACTTGTGTTTTTTAAGGAGTTATATTTATTCTTGTGAGATTTTAGTTACAAAATACATATGCAGTGTTGATATTTTGCTAAAGAATACATATGCATTATAAATCAAATTTATATAACCTAAAAATACATATGCATTGTTAATATTATGAATTTTAAAAAGATGCACCTTGATCATACCTAATATGTTTTTATTAATTATCATTATAAACGAGGATTTGAATTAAAGATAAATTTGAGTTTTTTATGCAGTTACTCATTTTATTGTGAGATTTTAGTTACAAAATACCTATGCAGTGTTGATATTTTGCTAAAAAAAAATGGATCATACATCAAATATATTTAGCCTAAAAATACATATGCAGTGTTAAGATTAAGCATTTCAAAAATACATATTGATCATACCTAATATGTATTTTGATATGTGTTTATTTAATATCATTATAAATGAGAATTCTAATTAAAGATAAATTTGAGCTTTTTATGCAGTTCTACCTTAACTTTGTTAGATTTTAGTTACAAAATACATATGCAGTGTTGATGTTTTCCTTAAAAATACATATGGATTATACATCAAATGTATTTTTAGCATATTAATACATATGCAGTGCTAAGATTTTGCAATTCAAACATATATTTACAGAATATGTCATATGTATTTAAATCTTTGAACAATTAGGAACCAAATACTTGTTTGGTTCATCAAAGTTACCAACTTTAACCTAAAATATGTATACAATATTAAAAATACATATGAACTGTAGCTTGAAAATACATATGCAGTATTCAGATATTACTGTGTTCAATTGTCAAATGATGCATAAATGTATTAACTAAAATAAAATAGTTAATGATTATAAAAAATGAAAATAAAGTTTTAAGAAATAAAATGGAATAAGAAATATATCATTTGCGATATTTCCTACAAGAACGCCTATTGTGACCCTTAGCCCCACAACCACCGCATGAGTTGATGTTCTTCTTTTCAAACATATCCCGGCTTGATTTTTCATGGCCCTTCTTTGCAGGTTTTCCTGAAGGTCTTTTGAATTTTGGAGGCAGTACTATTTCACCAAGTACGCTTTCTTGAATTATCCATTCATCTTTGTGTGGCAACGGATAGATGGAAACATCATATGTCTTCAAAACAGTTTTAGGTTTAGACAAATCACAACAGTATGATCTCTTCTCAAAATTCTTTTTCTCCAACACCGCACAAGCATGGGCACATAGTATCTCATCTAGTTGAAATGCATTACATGAGCATTTTTTTTTCTTGAGGCAAACAATGAAGTACTTTTGTTTATGGTGTATCGTATACACATATTCTGTGGCTGGTACAACCTGATATAAAAATAAAAAGTTAAATGCAATGCTACCAAAAGATGAATTCCATATTCTATGATATTTTAGCACAACAGCATTTTGCAAAAAAAATACATATGCAATAAAAATACATATGCAGAGTACATCATTTTTACTGAGCATCCAAATACATATGCAGTGTTAATAATTTTCAATACAGAAAATACATATGCAGAGTACATAATATATTTTTAAATGTTCATATTTTTTATGTTGTATATCTTTTCATTAATTTACAACTGAATGGAAGGTGTTTTCATATTTATGGTTTCATAATTATAAATTCCACAAATCTAAAAGGTCATACCGTCATATGAGTACACAAAGCCTCGTTCTCTTTGAGTATGTCATTAAACTTTTCAATGCGTGTTGTGAAGGTATATGAAGCCTGTTGCCTATTTTCGCAATTCCATTTTGCAAACAGTAATAGAACTCCTCAAGAAATTCATAAATTGGCATTTCTCTAGCTGAAACAAGTACTCCATTTGTTGACTCGCAATGTTTGAAGTCAAAGTCCATCCTCGGTGAACTGTTGCATAGGATCTAGTCCACTTTTCGTAACTAGCCAATTTCAAATATTTCTTCACCCTAATATCAATTGCCTCAACTTTTTTCATTAACATGTGGAATTTTGACTTTGAATTTGGCCATTGAATAAAAGATCTTCGATAATACATCGTGTGACTTTCTGTAAAGTTTTTTCACATTTCTCCATAGATGCCACATACATGCATAATGTGGAACATCTGTGTACACATCACCAACAACCTTTATGATTCTTGAATTCCTATCAGATACAACACACATGTTTTATCTTTTCCCGTACGCTTTCTTTAGATTCTCAAAGAACCACGTCCAGGATGCATCATTTTCAGAATCAAGCACACCATATGCTAAAGGAAATATATGACCTATATATATAAAAAAAAATTACGCAATTAAATATAAATACATATAGAACCTGCATATGTATTTATTTGAAATATAGGTAAATAAAACACCATATTTTATCAAAGAAATGTTATCAATTACATATAATAAAATGTAGACGCACATCACTATCAAACATAATCAATTTAACATGTTTCATTCATGAAACTTTGAAAATATATGTAATTTTATACAGATATGTATATATCAAGTAGAGATATGCACTTTCAAGAAATATGCAGAAATACAAAAAAAAATACAACTAGTTATACAATGTAATTATTATAAAATAATACTAACCTGCTCCATCCATTGTATATGCTGTTACAAATGCCCTAGAATAAATTTCTCTCAGATGACTAGCATCAACAACAACGACTGGTCTACAATGACCGAATCATTTAATGAATGCATGAAGAGCGATAAATACATACAAGAACGCATTATCATCTGGCTTCTTCATTCTTATATGTGACTCTGGATAGGTAGTATTCAGAACATATAAGTGTAGACACGTAATTTTTTACCCTCCCTAAATTTTAATTTGTTTATCGATATTAAATATTTTATATTTATATACTTGATCATATATTATTTTGAATCTTATTTTTATTTTTAATAAATTTTTAGTTTAAAATTAAATAATTAAATAAAGTTAATTTTGAGATATTTACAAAAAATATATATATTTTTGTTTTCTAAATTTTAATAAATAAATTAGTAGTTTAAATATTATCTTATTATATTTATTTTGGTTATTTATAAATTTTCATTATGTTTTGTTAGATATAAAAAATAATTATATTTATATTTATTATTATTATTGTTATTTATTATCTTTATTTATTATAATTATTATTATTATCTTCTATTTTTAAAAATAAAAATTATTAATTAATTAGTTTAAATTTTGAATCCTATCTCTATCAGCCTAAAAATAACTACTCCCCCCTAAAATAATAATTGTTCCCTCCCAAGAGTTCCATTATAAAAGGATTTTTTTCCCCTTTCAAAAAAAAAAAACGTACTTTGACATTCACCATCAGAGGATCAGATAAAAAATAGAGAGAACATTAGCAGAGAGCAAATCATCAGTCCAAAAATAGAAAAGTTGAAGCGGAAATCAGTTTTCGTTGAGTTTTCGGTGGCAATATTTTGTACTTACAATCGTTTGAATTCATCAAATAGATTTTTATCTGTTTTTTTATTGTTATTTTATAAATTATTGTTCAATGACTTCATGTATCATCTGATATGCAAAAGTTTGATAATTGATAGTAATATGATTATAAGTTATAGTATATATCTGATTATATAAATATTTAAAATCATGTATAACGGACTTGGACATGTTTTAAAGGATATATTCACAGCACGCACACATGTATTCACAAAATCCGATTTTACACACACTGTATACTTACATGTAATTTATCAATTTGTATACTGCACATATCACACACAGTATAACGAACGACGGAAAAATCAATAATAAAAAATTTAAAAATAAAGGAGAAAAGCAGTTCAGAAATTTATTTTTTCTGGCGACTTATCGTCGAAAACTAACCATCAATCGCGCACGGACTTCCTTTATCGCACTGGAAACCCATCTAAAATCCGACCAAACAACCACCAAAACTCCCTTGGAAGTCGTTTAAAAAAAACAGCGACCAAACGGCCAGTGAGACCACCCGCACCGCTCCACTTTGACGGACCACTACCAACCGGCGCGTCCATCGACACCTCTTTGTTCCCTTTTCTGTTGCGCCGTCACTCCCCTACAAGATCTTCCGCGCCTAGCCGGAGTTAATCACCGGTAGCCAGGCTTAGTCGAACATCATAACCATACAGATGCTCTTTTGTATAATTCATAGAGTATTCTGTTGATTTTTTTTATTATTATTATTATTTTATCTGTAAAAGAAAGGTTGACTTATCTTTTGATTTAATTATTTAATGGTCCTTGGAATTTCCTATATAATACGTTTTCTGTTTTTCTTTATTTCAATTTTTTTTGAATGAATTTTTAATTGATTTTTAATTAACTAATTTATTTTTAAAAGAATAATTTTTAGGATTATAATAAAAATCAAAATAATATATAAGTAGTTGTGAATATTTTATTATTTATTATGTTTATCATTATAATTATTCATTATCATTAACAAATTTTAAGAATTATTTCGTTAAATTAACTAATCTTTCTCTATCAATAGTTAAAGTTGTAGTTTTATGATATTTTATATTTGATTTACTAATAAATTAAAAAAAAAAGTTATACTGTATTATTTGGTTGAAATTGGTTAGGAGGAAATTAAGTTCATTATGCATGTTTAGTGGAAAAGGGAATCTTTGTTTTATCTCTTAAGTATTAATTAACTGATTTTTAATTTTTTCTATTTTTTTTAGATAAATATAATATGAGGAATCATAGTAAAATTAAATATTATATGACTAATTTCGTATGTATTTAATTTTATTTTATTATTATCCACTTTATTTTTATTTTATTTTATTGTTATTTCATTATCATTAACAAATATTAATAATTGTTTTACTAGATTAGTTTATTGCTAGAAAATTTCAAGCATTTTAAAAAAAATAAAAATATATTCGTCTCAATTAAGAATGCGGTGTACGCATCTTTCTTAGACACTTAAAATTCTAGTATGTAATAATACACCTTGATAAATATTTTTCTAAAAATTACTTTAATCATTTTTTTTTAAAATACAAGAGTCTTAAATAAATTTAGTATATTAAAATGAGCAATCTTAGGCCTTCACACAATTTTTAAAATAATTTAAGTCAAGATAAGTCAATAAAGCGATCGTGCTAGGACCATGGGACTCGAGGGGTACCTCACACCTTTCCCTCGGTCAACAGAATTCCTTAATCGGTCTTTTGTTTTCGCTGACCATAATAAGAGTAATTTCCTTTTGATTAGGGATTCAATAAGGTGACTTGGAACACCATAACTCAATTCCAAATGACGACTCTGAAACTAAAATAATCCCTATTCAAAATCGTCACTTTAATTGGAAAAACCCTTCGACTTCGAACCCTGTGGGCGGAAAAGGTATGTGACATCTCTGGCGACTCCGATGGGGACTAATAAGAATTTGAGCTTTTGATATTGGCTTTTACTTGCTTTAATTATTTTGATATTGTGTTTGTTGGCCTTATGTGCTACTTGTTAATCATTTACTGCTTTGATATTATTTGAACTGTATTATTTATTGTCTTCTCTCGCGTACTCCTTCTGAGTCTCTGAAATAGGATAGAGGAAATGATGCAGCATATGCATCCCACCTTCTTTTTAAGATAGCCGGAGTGTCAAGGCACCTGGTGAAGGATATAGTCACACATGTTAGGCAGGGTTTGGATCGGCAACGAAGGCGGTGTTGCCCTGCTACCGAACAAGTTGTCCCTCCCCGTCTTGAGTGTCCGCTCAGGTAAGTCAGTCTAGACACCTATTCCTATTAGGTTTAAACTTAGAAGAACTGAAAACTCAGAATCTGGTTATCCCTATTAGGTGCCGCTTTATATGCATCATATGCATTTGACTTAGCAGGACTCAGCACAGGGGTCGGGTCTGTCTAGGACAGGTAACCTATTTTATAAAGCCCAACTTGTGCATCCTACATGCTCTTTGACATTTGCTTGGAAGGCTATTTACTTGTTGACTGGCTTTAGACAATTTTAAAATGCGAGAGATTAATTTATCCTCAAATTTAGTTAATCATTTTTGAAAGAAAAAATTTTATTTTTGGAAAAAAAAAAATTAAATATACAACAACATAGTTTTTCACTTTTTGTGAGATACGTAGGAAGTCCTACCCAGGATACAACCATTTATTTGAAAAATAATAATAATATATTTATTCACCGATTTATCAAAGGATATTTTTAGAAAAATAATAAATATAATAATAAGAAGAAAAATGATTGTTTTCATGGATATTATTATCTTTATTTTCCTTTTCATTCTTATTTTCAAAATTAATTTTAACATAAAAATCTTAATAGCCTGAACCTTTAGGGGTCATGAGCTGAATTTTTGAAAAGTAATAAAATATGTAAACATATATTTTAATAGTCTTGAACCTTTAGGGGTCGTGAGGCTGAAATTTTTATACAACTTCATAAAATAATTTTTCTTCTTTTCTTTATTTCTAATTTTTTTTATTTTTGTTCTTTTAAATGTACTTAGGGAGTTTTGTCTCCAAACATATAGGTTAAATTTGTCTAGAGGTCTATTATTGTAAAATTTTTGATAGAGTCAATGTAAATAAATGTTTTTCCTAAAAATATTAGCAGTCATGTTTTTCTCATTTTGATAAAATTGTTCTTTGCAACTAAGTCTGAATAATGGTCGCACTAGGTTTCACAAGTTAAGTTGTAAATTCTTTTTCAAAATTAATAAATTAAGTTTTGTCTAAGTCTAGACATTTATTAATCTTATGTCCCTATCAATAGGTATAAAATGTCTCCCCCTGTTCGTGGAAAGCGTTCAAAGAGAAAGAGAGATGAGAGTGTACCGCTTCAGGTTATGGATTATACTCTTTTACAGCTTTGGTTGTGGTGGAATGAAATGGATACATTCGATTATGATGAGATACATAAATATTTGAGTTTTTTTATGTGTATTATGACAATCAAGCCTAATAGGGAGGTGATTGATGTGTTACTAACTTTCTGGGACCCGAAGAACAATGTGTTTAGTTTTTTGGATTTTGAGTTGACTCCTACTGTAGAGGAGATAGCGGCCTATGTTGGATATGGGGATATGCACCAGAAGAAACTTATAGCCCCGAGACTCATTTCGATAAACAAATTTTGCAAACTCATGAACATACGAAACTCAAAAGAAGAATCGATGGAAAGAGATTGGGTTTCCTTGCAGTTTTTGTACGATAGATACGGAAGGCAAGAAGGGTTCAAAAAGTACGGTAAGCAGCTCTGTAATAAGGGGAATTTTGAGGCTTGGAAGGTTCACAGACGATTTACATTCATGGTAGCCTTTTTAGGCACTATGGTTTTCCCAAGGAGAGAATAAAAAATTAACATTCGTTTAGCAGGAGTGGTAAAGATATTGATTAAGAAAGATTACACGATGGTACCAATGATCCTGGCAGATATCTACCGTGCTTTAACTGTTTGTCAGAAAGGAAAGAGTTTTTGCGAGGGATGTAATATCTTGTTACAGAAGTGGATTGTGGAGCATCTCTACCGACGTCCTACAATGTCAAGATTTAATCCGAAAAGATTCAATCGCATTAAAGATTACGAAGAGAGGTTAGAGAAATATAAATGCCCAGAAGGAGTTAGAGATTGGGATAAGCTTTTTCCTTCTCTGACAGCACACAAAATCACTTGGAATCTCCCTTGGTTCCCTTGGAGGCAAGTCATACACAGTTCTGTTATTCAGCCGTTCTTATTATTAATGGGTATTAGGGGTGTTCAACCGTATGTTCCATTGAGAGTTTTACGTTAGCAAGGAAGACGCCAAATAATTCCCATTACAAAAAATATAACAGAGTTTGTATTTGAGGTCAGACCAGAGATCCCACTTCCGGAGGAATTGGCCCAGCAAATTTGGGAGGGTTTCCGTATCATGGGGATTGAAATGATGGTCATAGAGCGTGAGAAAGGAGAAGTGCCCCTAGATTACCGTGAATGGTTTGAGGAACAGTTGAATCCGCCAGTCAGACCAAAAAGATCGGTTAGGGGATCTATAGATCAAGAAGCTGCAATTAGGATAGGAATTGAGAGAGCCATGTGAGAACATCATGAGGTCAGCCAAGCTTTGAGAGCAGAATTAGAGCATGCCAGGGCAAAAATAGACAAACAACAAAGGGAATTTGCTGAAGAGAAAGCTAAATCAGCAGATATTGAGGTTGTACTTTGGGGATAAATCAATCTGGCTACCACTAGAGGGTCACACATTATAGAACTTGTCGCATCTCGCCAACAGCAATTGCAAGAAGTTGAAAAGAACATGCAAGAAGAATTTGATCGAGAGAGATCTCAGTGGATCCGTGAAAGAGGAATATTGCGAGAACAGTTGGAGGTTGCTTCTGCTTGTGAACAGCGTGCGAGAGAGATGGTTGATTTTTGAGATCGACAGGTCCAGAAATGGGATCAGGCCTTCAGTTTCCTTCGAGGGAAGGTCCGCCGTGTAGCACAAGAAACTGCCAGAATGGGTTTAGATTATCAGCAGTTGGATCGTGAGGACTTTTTGGCACAAGTACCAACTTTCGCACAGTGTCTCACTACTTCATTGGAGGACATATATTTGAGTTTGGGAGGACATATTAAGCCGAAGTCTCCTTGAATGGATAGTTGTTTTCTTTGTCATAATTTTTCATTTTCAGTATTAAAACTTCTTGTTTAGATATTATGTCTTTTAGTTTTCAGATGTCAATTAGTAGGTTTTATTTTAGGAGTTGGGTCAGTTATTTTGTCGTATTTATATTATAGAATGTAATGAAGTTGACTGTTTATTTCTATATATATTACGTATGTTTTACTTCACTTACTTTATATATTTTCTTCAATAAAAAAAAGGCAACAATTTTGTTAAATTCCTTCGGAACTACGCAAGATTTGATTCATGTCCTGGCATGATACGTAGGCAATCCTCCAAAGGGTTCGATCATAACTTTTGAAAATACATGCCTAGAAAAGACGGGATGAAACACAAAGCCTTCCATGATTGGTTGAAAAATGCATATAGAAACATGACATATAACGTGGCATTATAATGTGTTAAATATATAACACTTGCCCGTTTGCTACTTGGTCACAGAAAGATAAAGTAATTGGTGGTTAGTTTGTGGTTTAAACTGGCATCACATCCGTATAACACCAGATACAAGGGTAAAAGAAGAATGACCCGCAGAGAAGGCATAGGGTCTGATAGTGAAGAAGAGCAGAATCAATTGATTTCACAGGAAGTAGTATCAATGGAAGAAATAAAGTCATTAAAACAACAGATGGCGGAGATGTACCAAGCTTGGTTGAATGGACAAGCGTCGCCTTCTTCAATCCCTGGACTTTCGACTTCGAATGATCCAAATTCTGACCCAGCTCAAACTAGTGATCCATTTTACCCACCAGGATTTGGCCCATTTTCTAATATGTCTGGAGTTGTTGGTACTTCTACCAGACGCCCACCAAATCTGTCTGTCATAAATAACCTGCTTTTTACTTCCGTAGCGCCAGCTACTGCGGGTACTCAACCGACAGTACCAAAGAATATGGGGAAACCAAGTCATGATATATTGTATCCTCCTTAAATGAATTTCAAATCCCAAAATCCACATTATCATGTTCATCAACACGATACTCCTATCGTGGTTGAGAAGATTGCCAAGAATAAGGAACAGAAGGAGATGGCTAGAAAAGTTAGAAGCCTAGAGCAGAGTATGAGAAATATGCAAGGATTAGGTGGACCAAAAAGTGTTTCATACAAGGATTTGTGTATGTTTCCTGATGTCCATTTGTCGATAGGGTTCAAAATGCCAAAATTTGACAAATACGAAGGACACGGCGATCCTGTAGCTCATTTGAAAAAGTTTTGTAATCAATTAAGGGGAGCAGGAGGAAAAGAAGAATTATTGATGGATTACTTTGGAGAAAGCCTTACAGGGATAGCTTTTAAATGGTTCATTGACTAAGACATTTCCCGTTGGCACGTATGGGATGACATGACTCGGGATTTCGTTCAATAATTTCAATATAACATTGAGATAGTGCCAGATCGCACTATGCTTGCCAACATGACAAAAAAGATGACCGAAAGTTTCCGAGAATATCCCATCAGATGGAGAGTGCAGGCTTCAAGAGTCAGACCATCGATAAAAGAATCTGAAATGATTGATATTTTTCTGCAAGCACAAGAGCCTGATTATTCCCATTATTTGCTCTCTACTATCGGAAGCACATTTGCCAAAGTTATCAAAGTTAGAGAGATAGTAGAAAATGGAATCAAGTCAAGAAAGATTATCAGCCAGGCTGCTTTGACAGCAACAACACAGGCAATTCAAAATGGTGCAGGAAGTTTCAGGGGAAAGAAAAGAAAAGAAAAGAGGATATAGCAACTGTCGTGCCAAGTCCACGACAAAATTAGAGGGGTGCGCGTCAACCATACGCACAAAATCCATTATGCTTTGTTAATTTATCTTAATATCCTATTTACAATGCACAACCATATGCTCGGGATCCTTCTTACCCGCAATAGCGTGCACCAGCCATCCAAAATCATCTACCGGTCCCGCAAGTTCAAAGAGGCCCTCTCAGGTCTAATTTCCAGCCTAGAGCAGACTTTAAAAGGGATAACATGGTAAAACATAATTTCACTCCTATTGGAATATCTTACACCAGTTTATTTCATAGGCTGAGAAAAATAAATGTTTTAAACCCAATTTAGAGAAGGATCCCGAATCCTCCTTCGAAGAACTTGGACTATTCTAGAAGATGTGAATACTGTTCTGATGCCCCAGGGCACGACATAGAGAAATGTTGGTATCTGAAAAGAGTTATTCAAGAATTGATTAATACCTAACAGATCATGGTAAAAAGTCCAGACGCTCCAAATGTCAATCAAAATCCGTTGCCAGATCATAACGAAACAAACATGCTCAAAGTGATACTCAGTGGTGAAGATGCTATGATTTTCTTTAAGCCAATCATTAAAATTAAAATTGATTCAGAAAAATCAATAAATGTTGTGGATTTGACAAAAGAGAAGCCTGCAGAAGCGGAGGTGATGATAACAAAACCCGAATCATCGAATGTTCCCTTGGTGGTGGGGAAAGAGATTTCAGAAAATATTGGGTCAAGTCAAATAAAGTCGAAGCTCATTATTCCCGGAAGATCCAGTAAGCCTCTTTAATCATAAAAAAGAGCTTTCATAGCTCATATTGTTATTAAACCAGTGTCACAGCTGCCTATGGTTGATACCAAGGCAGTCCCTTGGAATTATGATCGTATTATGGTAATGCACAAGGGGAAAGAAGTGACTGAAGATGTAGATGAAGTAGCAGAATTAACTCAATCTGAAAGATGTTATGCTCCAGTAGAGTTAAGAAAGAACAAACAAGGCGGTGAAGAACGAATGACAGTCAAGAAGCCTGTCACTGATGAAGAAGCTGAAGAATTCTTAAAGAAAATGAAATTTCCAGAACATTCTGTTGTAGAGCAGTTGAAGAAGACACCAGCACAGATTTTTTTATTGTCTTTATTGATACATTCAGAGGAACACCGCAACGATATAATGAAGATTCTTAATGAAGCATGTGTTCCCAGTAAGATTAAAGTGAATCAACTGGAAAAAGTTATTGAAAGGATCCTTGAAGTGAGTAAGATTACTTTCTCAGACGATGAATTGCCTGTGGAAGGTACTGGACATAATAAGGGTCTCTACATTACTGTAAAATGTGAGTATTCCATCGTTACTCGAGTGTTAATTGATGAAAGATCAGGCGTTAACATTTTTCCTATGTCAACTTTGCAAAAGTTGAATGTTAATGTGGAGAGAATTTGACCTAACAATGTATGCGTCAAGGGTTTTGACGGATCAAAAATTGATGCCCTTGGTGAAATAGAACTCATATTGACAATCGGGCCAGTAGATTTTTCTATGGATTTCCAAGTGTTGAACACTGATGCTTCATATAATATGTTATTGGGAAGGCCATGGATTCATAGGGCTATAGTAGTCGCATCAACGTTGCATCAAATGGTCAAATTCGAATGTGACAGGCAAGAGATAGTTGTTCAAGGTGAAGGAGACTTATCCATGTATAAAGACTACTCTGTTTCTTCCATCGAAGAAGATACTGCCAATGTGTTAATTCATCAAGTTTCTGAGGTAGTGGCTGTTGAGCATATCCTCGAGGGGAATCTCATCGCAAGACCACAATTGTCCTCTGCATCTGCTATGGTAGTGAATGAAATGTTGAAGCATGGTTTCGAACCAGGAAAAGGTCTAGGGATGTTTTTGCAAGGCACAGTTCATCCGGTAAACCTCTATGAGAACTTTGATACTTTTGGTCTGGGATACGAGCCTACTACTGAAGATATAAAGAAGGCTAAAAAACGTAAGAAATAGTCATGGTCACTTACCAAGACAATACTGCCACTTCACGAGTCTTTCATCAAATTCAATGTTGTTGGATCCTCCAAGTTACCTACTGCAGAATCAATGAATGATGATGATACAGAGTTGATTGGCCTTTTTCAGAATATGTTCATTGAAGCTGATATGGTTGAAATTGGGGAAGGTACCAGCAATGCAGATGTGCAGTTTGTCATCCCTGATGTCAACCTTAACAATTGGGAGGCCACTCATCTCCCTATTATAAAGGAGTCTTGGTAGTTTATTTGTTTCTCTTACAGTCTTAGTAGTTTGCTTGTTTTTACTCATGTAATTCAAATTATTCTAGGATTGTAATTCAGAACTTTAAACTAGATATTTTAGATTAAAACTCTTTCTATCTATGTTTCTAATAAAGCGTAGTTTCCCTTTGTTTTATTTTGAGTCTGATTTTTATTTATTTATTTTCTATCATACAGTTCTTTCTATGCCGATTCTAATGATATGACATGCATGAAGAATTGTCAACCAAATTTTAAAACCCAATCTAATTATGAAATAATGAATAAAAAAGTTAAATACAATGAAGGAGAAGCATTTGGGGATATAAGCAAAGATTTCAAACAGTTTAAGAATAAGACAAATCCCAATTTGTAAGAAACTGAGGCGATCAATTTAGGAGATCATGAAAATATTAGGAAGACTAAGATAAGTGTACATGTTCAACCACAACAAAAGAAAGTTATAATTGAAGCTTTGCATGAGTATAAAGACATCTTTACGTGGTCTTATAATGATATGCACGGTTTAAGCACAGATTTGGTAGTTCACAAGTTACCAATTGATCCTGTTTTTCCTCCTGTCAAGCAAAAGCTAAGAAAGTTCAAAACTGACATGAGTGTAAAAATCAAAGAGGAAATCACGAAGAAACTCGAGGCTAAAGTCATTCGAGTGGCCCAATATCCTACTTGGTTGGCAAATATTGTCCCTGTTCCAAAAAAGGATGGCAAAGTTCGGATGTGTGTTGATTATCATGATTTAAATAAAGCAAGTCCGAAAGATAATTTTCCACTTCCCAATATTCATATTTTGTTGGAGAATTGTGCCAAACATGATATTGCATCTTTTGTGGATTGTTATGCGGGGTATCACCAGATCATTATGGATCCTGAAGATGCGGAAAAGACATCATTTATTACTCCATGGGGAACATATTGTTATCAAGTCATGTCTTTCGGACTAAAGAATGTTGGGGCAACTTATATAAGGGCAATGACTACAATGTTTCACGACATGATACACAAAGATATTAAAGTTTATGTGGACGATGTGATCATTAAATCAAAAGAGCAGTCTAACCATTTCAAAGATTTGAGAAAATTCTTTGAAAGGCTTCGGAGGTATGATCTCAAACTTAACCCAACAAAATATGTATTTGGAGTTCCATCGGGAAAACTCTTGGGGTTTATAGTCAGTCGGCGCGGCATTGAGTTACACCCTTAAAAAATAAAAGTTATTCAAGATTTACCTCCACCAAAGAATAAAACGGAGGTGATGAGTTTACTTGGAAGGTTGAATTATATCAGTAGATTTATTGCTCAGCTTACAACAACCTGCGAGCCAATATTCAAGTTGTTGAAGAAGAATGCTAAAGTTGAATGGGTTGAAGAATGTCAAGAGGCATTTGACAGAATTAAGAAGTACTTGTCGAATCCGCTTATCTTGGTTCCTCCAGATCCAGGCAGACCCTTGATATTGTACATGTCTGTGTTAGACAATTCTTTCGGCTGTGTATTGGGTCAACATGATGTTACAGGCAGAATAGAACAGGACATATACTACCTTAGCAAAAAGTTTACCATTTATAAGGCTAAGTACACTCTTCTTGACAAGACGTGTTGCGCCTTAACTTGGGTAGCCCAAAAGCTGAAACAATACTTGTCATCTTATACTACTTACCTCATCTCTCATATGGATCCTTTAAAGTACATTTTCCAGAAGCCTATGCCCACAGGCAGACTCGTGAAATGACAGATGTTGCTCACAGAGTTTGATATTGTCTATGTGACACAAACTGTAATGAAAGCTCAAGATTTAGCGGATCATTTGGCTGAGAATCCTATTGATGAGGAGTATGAACCATTGAAGACTTATTTTCCAGATGAAGAGGTATTGTATGCTGATGAGTTTGTTTCTGACGATTGTCATTCGGGCTGGAAGTTGTTCTTTGATGGAGCTATTAATATAAAAGGAGTGGGGATAGGAGCGGTTCTTATTTCTGAATCAGAACAATATTATCCAATAGCAACCCAACTTTGATTCTACTGTACCAATAATATGGCAGAATATAAAGCTTGCATTCTGGGATTGAGATTAGCCATTGACATGGAGGTCTAAGAATTATTGGTATTAGGAGATTCAGATTTATTAGTCCACCAAATCCAAGGAGATTGGGAGACTCGTGATTCGAAACTCCTACCATATAAAAGTTGTTTGTCAGATCTTTGTCAACGATTTGTATTAGTGAAGTTCAAACACATTCCCAGAGCTCATAATGAGATTGTTGATGCTTTGGCGACCTTATCTTCGATGCTTCAACATCCCGACAAAACTTATATTGACCCTTTGCATATACAGATTCATGATCAACATGCATATTGCAATGTGGTTGAAGAAGAACTTGATGGAAAGCCGTGGTTCTATGATATCAAAGAATATATTCAGACTGGAAAATATCCTGTACATGCTGATAGTAATCAAAAGAGAACCATTCGACGTTTGTCTAGCGGATTTTTCTTAAGTGGAGGAATCTTGTATAAGAGGACTTTTGATTTGGGACTTCTGAGGTGTGTAGATGCTAAAGAAGCTTCAAAAATATTGACTGAAGTATATTCTGGGATTTGTGGACCACACATGAGTGGGTATGTTTTGGCAAAGAAAATACTCCAAGCAGGTTATTATTGGCTCACCATGGAGAGAGATTCCATCAATTTCGTTCGTAAATGTCATGAATTCTAGGTACATGGATACTTGATACATTCCCCTCCATCTAAGTTCCATACAATGACTTCTCCATGGCCTTTTGTGGCTTGGGGAATGGATGTAATTGGACCAATTGAATCAAAGGCCTCGAATGGAAATAGGTTCATCTTGGTAGACATTGATTATTTCATGAAGTGGGTGGAAGTGGTGACTTTCAAGTCAGTGACCAAAAAAGTAGTGGTTGATTTTATTCACTCCAACATCATTTGTCGGTTTGGCATTCCAAAGATAATTGTCACAGATAATGTTGCAAATCTCAATAGCCATCTGATGCAAGAAGCGTGCCAGCAATTTAAAATTATACATTGGAATTCAACTCCTTATCATCCAAAGGCGAATGGAGCTGTAGAAGCTGCCAAAAAGAACTTAAAGAAAATACTCCGTAAGATGGTGCAGGGTTCCCGATAATGGCATGAAAAGTTACCTTTTGCTTTGTTGGGTTATTGTACTACAGTTAGGACTTCAATTGGTGCAACTCCTTACTTGTTAGTGTATGGAACTGAAGCAGTTATACCTGCAGAGATTGAGATTCCATCTCTTCGAGTAGTTGTGGAAGCTGAAATTGATGAAGACCAATGGGTCAAGACTCGTTTGGAGAAATTAAGCTTGATTGATGAAAAACGATTGACGTCAGTATGTCATGGACAACTATACCAGAAGAGAATGGCATGAGCATATAACAAAAAGGTGCGTCATAGACATTTTGAAGTTGGTCAGTTGGTACTAAGACGCATTCTACCTCATCAGATTGAAGCCAAAGGCAAATTTTCTCCTAATTGGTATGGGTCATTCATGTTGAAGAAAGTGTTACCTAATGGCGTGTTATATCTGACTGATGTAGAAGGCAAAATGGAGGGAATACCGGTCAATGCTGATGCAGTTAAAAGCTATTATGTATGATATTCATGTACAATTATGTTATGTATGTTTTGTACTTACATTTTTAAAGATTGAAATGATGAAGGCATTTTGTTCTACTATCCGAATAATATATCAACCTTTGCTTATCCCTTTGAGCTTTTATTTTTCTTCGTACCCCTCTTTGGAATCAAATTAAAGTAAAAAAAAAGAGTTAAAAAAAAGAAGAGAAGAAATCAATCAAAAATTCAAAAACAAGCAAAAGAACAAGATATCTTGAACTACATTTGACCTGATTCTTGCAATGACAAGATACGTAGGCAACCCTACTCTGGGGTTCGGTCCAACCAAAAGAAAATTTAAATTACCCAGAATGAAAGAATACTGGGACAAAAGTTTATTTCCTTAAAAGAGGTCGATTCCAAAAGTTGTATGCATTACCCAATGATTATGTAAATTTTGAGCCTCATGCCGCCCTTTCTTTTTAACCCTATCTAAAAGTCAAGTTACAACCAAAGAAAGACTTTCAGATCAATCTTTGAGAATGTCAAGGCTAAACATGTTATGAGTTCATAATATTTCATATTTTAGGTGTTATTTTATAAAAAAAAAATGAGAGAGTCTTATTGGTGAAAATCCTGTTGGGCACCATAAGGCGACTGTAAGCCAAGAAAGAAGTGAAAATGAGATTGACTCGTTGTCAAAAACCCATTGAGGTGCCACAAGCCGAAGGAGGATAGTAATTTAGAGTGAATAAATTCAACAATGGCTCAGTTTCAAGATCAATAAGTGGGCAAAAGTTGAAAAATGATTAGTGTGGGTAGATCTGGCTGTTTGATTCAAAATGCAAGTCATAAACACCAGAATCGGTTTCCACATTCAGATAAGTTTTCTCTTTGTTTTGAGAAAGAGATGCCTATAGTCTTTTTTTTGTTTTATTTTAATTTTAAATTTTTTGTGTCCTTGTCATCAAACGAAAATTTTTTGTTGTCTTTTAAGTCAAATTCACGTCAGGTCGAGTGAGAAAGGACTCCAAATTCGCTATCAACTCCTTTAAGGGTACAAAGCAAGACAAAGGGTCGATGCACAGAGACAACGTTTCAAAGTAAAAGTAAGGTACTCAAAATGATGGTGATTTGACCATTTAAACTATTGAAAATCTAAGGGATGTATTGGAAGCTAAACTCAGAAGCATCATACAACAGAAACATGATTTGAGTTGAGGATCTCAGTAGTCAGAATTCTGAGTCAGAAGTATAACAATTCAATGAATATTATCATGGATTGGAAAAGAGTTGAGCATGGAAAGTGTGACAGCGGCCACTTCAAAATCCAAATGACACAAACCCACCACCACATATTTTAAAACTCACAATTTTTCTTTGTTTGAAACAGAGATGGGATATTCTTTTTTACACCAAAGTTTTCAAATAAAGGATGCAATTCCAAATTTATGTCAACGCAAGAAGCATGGTTACAGTATCTGATGATGGATCTTGGTCATGGTAAACTTTATTCTTTGTGAGATGTATTAAGATCCAGTGACACACAAAATTTTTCCAGTACAAACTGGGGCAAAATTTATGTGTGTTGTATGGAATTTATTCTTTTGCACAGGACCCTCCTGAAGAATGGGAATTTACTTTTGCTCAAGACCCTCATGAAGAATGGGAATTTATTTTTGTACAGGACCCTCCTGAAGAATAGAAATTTACTTTTTTCTCAGAACCCTCCTGAAGAATGGGATGTTATTTTTCTGTTTCACCTTTTATTTTGAGTTCAGGAATATATTTAAAAATCAGAAATTGTGAGTTCAGGGGACCGCCTGAAGAACAGGGTGAAGAAATTGTAAGTCCAGGAGCCCGCCTGAAGAACAGGGTGAAGAAATTGGAAGTCAGGAACCCGCCTGAAGAACAGGGTGAAGAAAAAGAAGTCCAGGAGCCCGCCTGAAGAACAGGGTGAAGAAATTGGAAAACCAGGAGCCTGCCTGAAGAACAGGGTGAAGAAATTAGAAGTCCAAGAGCCCGCTTGAAGAACAGGGTGAAGAAGTTGTAAGTCCAGGAGCCCGCCTGAAGAACAGGGTAAAGAAATTATAAGTCCAGGAGCCCGCCTGAAGAACAGGGTGAAGAAAAAGGAAGTTCAGAAGCCCGCCTGAAAAATAGGGTGAAGAAAAAAGAAGTTCACGAGCCCACCTGAAGAACAGGGTGAAGAAAAAGGAAGTTCAGGAGTCCGCCTGAAGAACAGGGTGAAGAAATTATAAGTCGAGGAGCCCGCCTAAAGAACAGGATGAAGAAATAACAAGTCAGATATCCTCCTGAAGAACAGGGTGAATTTTCAAGTTCAAGTCATGAAAATTCAAATCAAGATTCTAGAAATTGCAATTTTCATTTGTAATTTTCATTTTTTTATTAGTCAGTTGAATGTAAAGGTAGAAGTTGTTAACTGGAAATTCGACGGAATCTCACTCGACTCTAACTTTTTCTCTCACCAAATTACCTTTGAACTACTCGTGACCTGATTTTCTTATAACCCGGGATAGGTAGGACGTCCAAAAACAGGACTCGGTCACATTTTTTTTTTATTTTTTATTTTTATTTTTATTTTTATTTTTATCTTTACCTTCCAAATAATTGGAGGTTCAAAAATCATATCTTGTCAACTTCTTTGTATGAAAACTCTTCGAGATTTCACACAAAGAGGGGCAAAAATGTAGACACGTGATTTTTGACCCTCCCTAAATTTTAACTTGTTTGTCGATATTAAATATTTTATATTTATATACTTGATCATATATTATTTTGATTCTTATTTTTATTTTTAATAAATTTTTAGTTTAAAATTAAATAATTAAATAAAGTTAATTTTGAGATCTTTACAAAAAAAATCAAAAAAATATATATTTTTGTTTTCTAAATTTTAATAAATAAATTAGTAGTTTAAATATTATCTTATTATATTTATTTTGGTTATTTATAAATTTTCATTATGTTTTGTTAGATATAAAAAATAATTATATTTATATTTATTATTATTATTATTATTTACTATCTTTATTTATTATTATTATCTTCTATTTTTAAAAATAGAAATTATTAATTAATTAGTTTAAATTTTGAATCATATCTCTATCAGCCTAAAAATAACTACTCCCCCCTAAAATAATAATTGTTCCCTCCCAAGAGTCCCATTATAAAAGGATTTTTTCCCCTTTCAAAAAAAAAAACGTACTTTGACATTCACCATCAGAGGATCAGATAAAAAAAAATAGAGAGAAAATTAACAGAGAGCAAATCATCATTCCAAAAAGAGAAAAGTTGAAGTGGAAATCAGTTTTCGTTGAGTTTTCGGTGGCAATATTTTGTACTTACAATCGTTTGAATTCATCAAATAGATTTTTATTTGTTTTTGTATTGTTATTTTATAAATTATTGTTCAATGACTTCATGTGTCATCTGATATGCAAAAGTTTGATAATTGATATTAATATGATTATAAGTTATAGTATATATCTGATTATATAAATATTTAAAATCATGTATAACGGACTTGGACATATTTTAACGGATATATTCACAGCACACACACATGTATTCACAGAATCCGATTTTACACACACTGTATACGTATATGTAATTTATCAATTTGTATACTGTACATATAACACACAGTATAACGAACGACGGAAAAATCAATAATAAAAAATTTAAAAATAAAAGAGAAAAGCAGTTCAGAAATTTATTTTTTCTGGCGACTTATCGTCGAAAACTAAACATCAATCGCGCACGGACTTTCTTTTTCGCGCCGAAAACCCATCTAAAATCCGGCCAAACAACCACCAAAACTCCCTTGGAAGTCGTTTAAAAAAAACAGCGACCAAACGGCCAGTGAGGACACCCGCGCCGCTCCACTTTGACGGACCACTACCAACCGGCGCGTCCATCGACACCTCCTTGTTCCCTTTCCCGTCGCGTCGTCACTCCCCTACAAGATCTGCCGCGCCTCGCCGGAGTTAATCACCGGCGGGCAGGCTTAGTCAAACATCATAACCATACAGATGCTCTTTTGTATAATTCATAGAATATTCTGTTGATTTTTTTTATTATTATTATTATTTTATCTGTAAAAGAAAGGTTGACTTATCTTTTGATTTAATTATTTAATGGTCCTTGGAATTTCCTATATAATACGTTTTCTGTTTTTCTTTATTTCAATGTTTTTTTTGAATGAATTTTTAATTGATTTTTAATTAACTAATTTATTTTTAAAAGAATAATTTTTAGGATTATAATAAAAATCAAAATAATATATAAGTAGTTGTGAATATTTTATTATTTATTATGTTTATCATTATAATTATTCATTATCATTAATAAATTTTAAGAATTATTTCGTTAAATTAACTATTCTTTCTCTATCAATAGTTAAAGTTGTAGTTTTATCATATTTTATATTTGATTTACTAATAAATTAAAAAAAAAAGTTATACTGTATTATTTGGTTGAAATTGGTTAGGAGGAAATTAAGTTCATTATGCATGTTTAGTGGAAAAAGGAATCTTTGCTTTATCTCTTAAGTATTAATTAACTGATTTTTTATTTTATTTTTTTTAGATAAATATAATATGAGGGATCATAATAAAATTAAATATTATATGACTAATTTCGTATGTATTTAATTTTATTTTATTATTATCCACTTTATTTTTATTTTATTTTATTTTATTGTTATTTCATTATCATTAACAAATATTAATAATTGTTTTACTAGATTAGTTTATTGCTAGAAAATTTCAAGCATTTTTTTTAATAAAAAAAAAATATTCGTCTCAATTAAGAATGCGGTGTACGCATCTTTCTTAGACACTTAAAATTTTAGTATGTAATAATATACCTTGATAAATATTTTTCTAAAAATTACTTTAATCCTTTTTTAAAAAAATACAAGAGTCTTACATACATTTAGTATATTAAAATGAGCAATCTTAGGCCTTCACACAATTTATAAAATAATTTAAGTCAAGATAAGTCAATAAAGCGATCGTGCTAGAACCATGGGACTCGAGGGGTGCCTCACACCTTTCCCTCGGTCAACAAAATTCCTTACCCGGTCTTTTGTTTTCGCAGACCATAATAAGAGTCATTTCCTTTTGATTAGGGATTCTATAAGGTGACTTGGAACACCATAACTCGATTCCAAGTGGCGACTCTGAAACTTAAATAATCCCTATTCAAAACTGTCACTTTAATGGGAAAAACCCTTCTACTTTGATCCTGCGGGCGAAAAAGGGGTGTGACAATAAGTATGATGGCAGTTTCCCATAAGATGTTGTTGGCTTACCCCTCAACTCTTCTAACGCTCTTTCCCTGTCCCTCCAACATAAAGTGTATGTCAAATTCATACCAAACTCTTCCTTCATGTCATTTTTTATTTCCATCGCACTGTATTTTCGTTTGTGGTTTTTGAATTTCTATTTAACCATACCACCTATCAACATACTAGTAGCATGCACCTTTGCATAGATCTTGTCCTTCACTGGGCAAGTATGTTGAGGTATGAATTCTCTTATTCTAAACATTCTAAATTCTCCCATGCCCGATGCACGCATTAAAAACTCGCAATTTCTTGATTTGTAAAACAATGTATAACTGCATCAAACATGATTTAATACATTCAAAATACATATCCAAACTAAAATTAAACAAGATCTGAGTGATATAGAATGTACGTACGTTTTCTTACTTGACCTTTTACTTCGCGTTTGAAACTTCTCCCTAATTGAATAGTCCTTCATGACTGACTTTAAATTTTTTTTTGTCAAGTAAACCTGGTCTTCCTCAACATGTTTGTGATGTGGGTCTGAGATAATCACCTCAACAGTATCCATCTCAAATACATTTAATGCTTGTGCATCTTCAGAAACCGCCAAAGCTCGTTCATTTATTGTATTTATCACTGTTTGCAAGTTGTTACAGTTGGTTCTTCTTTCAGCAACACATATAGATGAACTTACCAAGTTGCTCCCTACAATTTTCTCCAAAATGCTTACATATAAAGGAAGACAATTCATGTCTTGTATCTGGTTTTTCTGTAAAATAAACACATTTAAACCCATATCATTATGTATTTCTATCTGCCCTGCATTAGCAGTTATTTGATAATCCACTAGAATACGTTTGCTGGTTAAATCCACACTTAAGTGAGATGTCAAAACATCGTGCAGCTCAACGAATGTTGCTGATGTGCTCAACAGTATAGCATCAGTGACATATTCTTCGTAGTTTTTTTCATATGTTCATCGACCAGAGTGCTTCACAAGGACTGGTATGCTTCCCATTTTTACTTGATTTAACCAAAAAATAAATAAATATACATATTTATCAAATGTCACTTGTTATAACACACACTTTTCAGCTTTAAACAAAATTTGTTTAAAGTAAAATACAAACACGGCAAAAGTTTTCAACCAAATAAAGAAACTATTGAATCGAACGAAAGTAAAACAGGTATACAAATATATTTTCACATATACAGTTATACTCTCAAATTCCGACAAGCAAAACAAAAAATATATATGCAGTGTTAACATTAAGCATATCAAAAATACATATGCAGTGTTAACATTAAACATAACAAAAATACATCTGGAGCATACCTAATTTGTATTTTGATATGTGTCAATAGAATTTCATCATATTCAACAGATGAATTCGATCATTCATTGAACTAGGATTTCAGAAAATAATTGCATAAAATTCAAATCAAAATTTGTTTAAAATATGTTAATAATCGATTATACAATAAAGTGAAAATGTTCTACAAAGCTTCACAATTTGTTCAATTGTTAAAATGATCAAAATAACAACAAATGATCCTCAAATAAATAGTCGAATACTGAAATTTTAATACATGAAACAACTTCTAAACTGAAATTTTGCAACAAATAGTTGAATTCCAAAGGTTTTTGTTATATATGTTGAATTTACTCTTGCATTGCTTCTAACTCGAAATTCGTTTATAATTTTTTCATAAAAAATTTCACGGCGACAACAAAAAACTAGATAGGAGCATCAGTAATGGTTGAAACAAAAAAAACAAACCGAAAAACATTAATGATTATGTACCTTAAACAACAGTAATGGTTGAATTTGCAACTGATAGTTGAATTCGAACTAATTGAACTGAAGAATCTACAATTGAATTTGATTCAAACAAATTAATTCTTCCTTTCGAAACTGTTGTTGATTTCGAAGAAAATTCTGTCGAATTTGATTCAACAACAGTAATGGTTGAATTTCAAAAACACGGCTGAATTAGAAGAAATTGCTCAGAAAAACAAACAACAGCTATTGTTTTTGCTATTTTTTTTTAATTCTGGATGAACTGTTAATGGAGAAAACTGAAATTTGAATTTTGTTTAGTGTTGTTACGCTATAACGAAAATCACGTGAATGAAGTTGTTTTAATGGAAAAGGAATCTACAAATTTAATTAATTGGTAATTATACCATATTTATCTCAACCAAATTTAGTTATTTAAGGGAAGTAAAATTAGTTGTATATGTATTTTTACAGCAACAGTTTTTAAAAATACAAAATACAAGTTGCTACAAAATGTAATTATGAAACTGTTGCTATAAAACTAACAATTAGGACCTTAAGTATGCTATTTCTAAATTTTGCCCTTAAAATAATTATTTTTGGGCCCATTAGCATATGACGAATGGTTAGAAGCTTATCTTGGAGTTTGTGGGGTGTTACAATAACCATTCAATCTTTGTAATATCTTAGAAAAATAAAATTAATTAAAGTTTGATTGTAACATAATAATTAGGGGAAACGTGTAATTCACGTTCTCATAAACTAATTCTAACAAAATATATAAATGACACTAAATAATCAATATATATATATATATATATGTATGTATGTATAAAAGAGAGTTTTAGTTCATCCTATATGGCATGTTTTAAAGGCCTCCAATGTCATTTATCTTTTTTGTGAATTTTTAGCCATTTTTAAATTTTAAAAAATTAAAAATTCACGTTAACATTAAAGATAGTCATATTGTGATATTTTGATATTTGAAGATTCATGCACGGCTGCATATATCAATTCCTTGAATTAATTACTTATTATTAGTATTTACTTGTATTTATGTTACATAATATTTAAGATTATTTTTCAATAGTGATTTTTCCGTTTCTAATATGACATTAATTTTCTTAATTGCCCCTCCATCCCTTTCTCTTCCATTTTCAAAGGTTATGTGATATATAAGTATCATATTTGGCTTCGTTCACACAAATATTTCAAGGTGGACACCACTAATTGTCGTGACTTTCTTTTTCTTTGTTTATCTTTTTTATTTTAAAATCCTCTTAATAACATGCACGTATTCATGTTTAATTTTATCTCATATTTTTGTTGTTTTTTCTTTATTTTAAGCCTTTTTATTTTCTCAATACTTTATCTAACTTCTATTAATTTAATTTTTGGTGTTTCGAGTTCTGTAGGAAAAAAATGATATTTGGAATGATCTAGAGGAAGGGTAAATCAAGGAGAAGTTTTTGGGATATTGATAAACTTATGAAAAGAAGAGCAAGTATTTTACGGGAGGAATAATGAATATTTGATTGACGTCAAATAAGGTGTAAAATAAGACAAAAAAAAAATTTCTTATCTGCTTTTGCTCAAATAAACAATTATTATTTTATGTAAATAATATTAGCAATAGAATTATTTGTACTGTAAATTTGTATATTTGTGATTTTTTGGCAGTTGTCTCCTAATTTCATGTGTAACTTATTCTTTAAAAAAATCTACTCTTAACTGTGGATAAATAATTACATTGTTAAATAAAGAAAATATTTTATTCTCTATTGTGTATTTCCCTGAAAGTGTTACTGTATACTATTTACTTTACGGAAAAGGCTCAAAAATACCCCTGAGCTATCCGAAATAGCTCAAAAATGTCATTCGTTAGATTTTTGGCTAAAATATACCCCTCCGTTAAATATTTGGTCCAAAAATACCCCTCCCTCTAACGAAATTCGGAAAAGGATCAAAAATACCCCTGAACTATCTGAAATGGGTCAAAAATACCCCTCTGTTAAATATTTGGCTCCAAAATACCCCTCCCTTAACTAAATTAAATTATTTCGATTATTTCATTAATTTATATAAAGTTCATCATTTAATTTATATTTCGTTAATTTCTTTAAGTGAAAATTTAAATTTCGTTAATTTCGTTAATTTATATTTCGTTAATATCTGTAAAGATTAAAAAGATGTAAAGTGAAAATACCTTTTTAGAATAAATGTATGTTTATTTTCCAAATCAAATTCAACCAATTTATATTATAATTCAAATACTTTTTTTCATTATCTTATTTTGAAAATTAAAAAAATACTTTTATGTAAAAAAAATTAAAGTATTAGGGTTAAAAAGTTAAAGTTAGGGTTTAATTCAATCGAAATAATTTAATTTCGTTAAGGGAGGAGTATTTTTGAGCCAAATATTTAATAGAGGGATATTTAACGAAATTAAATTATTTCGATTGTTTCATTAATTTATATAAAGTTCATCATTTAATTTATATTTCGATAATTTCTTTAAGTGAAAATTTATATTTCGTTAATTTCTTTAAAGATTAAAAAGATGTAAAGTGAAAAAACTTTTTAGAATAAATGTATGTTTATTTTCCAAATCAAATTCAACCAATTTATATTATAATTCAAAAAAAAAAATTCATTATCTTATTTTAAAATTAAAAAAATACTTTTATGTAAAAAAATTAAAGTATTAAGATTAAAAAGTTAAAGTTAGGGTTTAATTCAATCGAAATAATTTAATTTCGTTAAGGGGAGAGGTATTTTTGAGCCAAATATTTAACAGAGTGGTATTTAACGAAATTAAATTATTTCGATTATTTCGTTAATTTATATAAAGTTCATGATTTAATTTTTATTTCGTTAATTTCTTTAAGTGAAAATTTATATTTCATTAATTTCGTTAATTTATGTTTCGTTAATTTCTTTAAAGATTAAAAAGATGTAAAGTGAAAATACCTTTTTAGAATAAATGTATGTTTATTTTTCAAATCAAATTCAACCAATTTATATTATAATTCAAATACTTTTTTTCATTATCTTATTTTTAAAATTAAAAAAATACTTTTATGTAAAAAAATTAAAGTATTAGGGTTAAAAAGTTAAAGTTAGGGTTTAATTCAATCGAAATAATTTAATTTCGTTAAGGGGAGGGGTATTTTTTAGCCAAATATTTAACAGAGTGGTATTTTTGATCCATTTCAGATAGTTCAGGGGTATTTTTGATGCTTTTCCGAATTCCGTTAGAGGGAGAGGTATTTTTGAGCCAAATATTTAACGGAGGGGTATTTTTGAGCCAAAAATCTAACGAAGGACATTTTTAAGCTATTTCAGATAGTTCAGAGGTATTTTTAAGACTTTTTCGTTTACTTTATGAAGTGATTTCAAACCTAATTTCACCAATTACTTAAGTAAATGTAGAACATGCATATTATTATTATATGTATATCATGAAAGTAAATGATTTCTGCCCCTAATTTCATCAATTACTTAAGAAAATACAAAAATAAAACAGGTGGCAAATATTCTACTCACTATAGTTTGGGCTATCTTTATGTCAAAGGTAATGGAGTGGCAAAGAAATAAATAAAATTTTATTACTTTTTACTTTCCGAACAAGGTAAATAATTTACAATTTTTTTGGTATTATTAGTCCTATAAGTTTAATGGTTCAACATTCATTTTTATGAGTTTGTCGGTTGTCACTCATATCTAATCTTTCCTTTAATTTATTGATTTTATTGTTTATGCTTCAATACTTAAATTGATGTTGTGTGTTTTATTGAAAAGTTGTCTAATTCTGTTTAAATGGATATAGTTCTTTCTTGAGAATGAAAGGAAAACTCATAAAGGCCATAAATAATGAGATGCTGGAGAGTTTTACAATCATAGTACTCGATGAATGAAGTAGTGTCTAGAAATTAACAATTAACAAGGTATATGCATTGATAATTCATAGATTTTTCTAAATTGACCTGTAGTGGCAGAATTTAAGAAAATAACATGCTACGATAGACTGTGACATTTATAGAGCAAACTTTCTTACTCTATCTAAGTATGTATAACTTTTTTTTCATTTTAAAAAGAAAAAGTTAAGCATAAACGTTACTCAATACATCACCAACTTCAATAATATTCAGATTAATTAGAGAGAGAAAGCAGTTACTAAGAATTATTTGAGTTATTAGTGCTGCTTGAAAATTTTGGTGATTATTTAGATAGCGTATAAAAAATCTATAATCATGTGTAAATTAGCGTGAGGCAGTAAAGCTTTTGAAAATAGATAAAAATTTATGATCATCTATGGCCAAATTGTAAACATTTTCAACTATTTGTAGTTTGTTTGGTAGTTTGAAGTAGTAATATTTTTGTTTGTTCTACAGATTTTTGAAAGTTCAAATTTGACGGTTCACAAATCAATTACTATTTCAGAAGGAATTCAAAGTAAGAATTCATAAGAGTACAAAGACTCATCATATTCTGAGAAAATATTGTTAGATTTGATGGTAATTATTTTTATCTTAGGTTTTAAATGAAATTAGTTTGATTCCTTCTCTTCTAAGTTTAATCTATCAACTAATACTATAGTTTTGAAAAGTGATGTGTACAATAGTGAAACAAGAGCGTGATCTCATACAATAAGTATTTTTTTCTATTTTTAAAATTTTATTGATATTATTTTTTTGTAACGTTCGTAGTTTAAGTTCATTATTAATTGGCATTTTATGATTTTCAAATGTCATCAGAAGATACTAACTTTTCCTTCTTAACCTCTGCTGTTATATCTAAAGTAATGTCATAGTTAATTAGTTAATATACATCTCTTAATAGATAAAACTTAAATAAACTTTATTGATAATATGTAATTAACTATACATTGCACAAAATCATGAAACCAATATAAATTACTCCAAATATATGTTATTTTTAGTGTTTTTATTGTCATAAAATGAGAAGGATAATATATGAATCTATTATTATTTTTAAAATTTTTATATATTTACAAGTGTTTTCAAAACTTTTCACCTCTCATTGTAATTGTCTTCTTTATTAGATATATTAATATGCATGCATGTATTCTTTCACATGCAATCCACCTCCAACCTTAATAATTTATAATTAACTAGTGTACTTATTTGTGCTTCGCGCGAATTTAAACAAATTAAAATATGATTGAAGATATAGTAATTTAGTATCATAATGTTATGTACAAATTATTTGACAAAAAGAATTGTGAGAAACATTAATTCTAGTTGAATAGGAAACACCAATTTGAACCTATGTATGCGAATTTGAATAAGAAAGTCAAACACAAATTTAATGAAGAAAAAAGTTATGTTATAAGTATTAAATACATAATCCCATATATATGATGGAGAACAATTAAAGAATGTTTCATAAAATATAAATAAATGTTAAAGATAAAAAATGTATCATGATTAACAATTAAGTCGCTAATCTTGAAAGATCGTTTTAATCTTTTATTCTGCTTTCACCGAAAGAAGTCGCTCTGCTGCCTCCGCATTTCCTCACTTCCACTACCGACGAAAACTTTAATATATGATTTTTTTTTTACTAAATAGCCTTATTAATAATAGTTTTGAACTCTGAATTTGACTATAACTACGTTACGAAGTTATTTGATAATAAAGGCAGAAAGAGAAAAATATACAATAAAATCCTCTTGATTTCATAAATTGGACAAGTAAACTGAAATAACTACTTTTAGTATAAATGCCAAATAAATAAAATGGAGAGAGTATATTTATATATTTGTATTGAATGATAATTAATTTTAAACAACTATTTTTAGTATAAGTGTCAAATAAAATGGAGAGAATATATTTATATTTTGTACTGGATGAAAATTAACTTTAAACAATATCGATGTATTCATCATGAATGCAATAAATAGGAGAAGGTTGAAAAAGACGTTTTGAAGAGTTACAACTTTTCATTTTCCATTTTAGTGAGTAATTGAATCTCATAAGTAAGAGAGGTAAAAGGAAATGACTTTAATTTTTAAGCTTCTTGAAATGATATTTCCATTAATGAACTACTTCATTTTAATATATTTTTATATTTTTATTAAAAATGAAAGAATGAATTAGTAAATATTTAGATTTTATAATAAATAATAGAAATAAGTGAAATGATAAATTTGAGGCATTTAAATTTTACATAAAGAACAAAAATGAATGAAGAGAGTAGTAATTGACACATTTACTTTTATACAATAATAAATAAAATAAAATAAAAATATTAAGAAAATTGTCAAAAAGATGAGCAAAAAAAAGCACAAGTGATATCATGAATTAGCACCCTACGAAGGTGTGTTTGTCAAAAAATCGTGTGGATATATGCACACCAATCATGGGTGTGTTTAATATTTCAATTAAGAAATCTTGAGTTCGTAATACACCCAGAGTGTCCATCCATCATGGTTGGACTAAGTTTTTAAATAAAAAAAAAAAAAAAAAGATAAATAAAATTTCTAGCTAAAGAGAAGTGTCACATCACTTCTCTAATTTTATACTATATAGAATGTAGTTTTACATTCTATAGTTATAACCTAACTTATTATTAGTTATCACAAATTACAACGGTTATAATTGTAAACATAAATGTTCATTAACTGAATTATCATAAGTCACAACGGCCACAATATCTTTGACCTATTTGCAAGTGTTAAATTGGTATAATTTAATTAGTTAGTAGATAATGATGTTATATATTATTTAGTGAAATGAAAGAAAACATTCAAAAAATAATAAAATGATCTTTTAGGCTATAAAGAGGTGGTACTGTAAATTTCTATGACCCACATAATTAATTTATTTGTTGGTTTAATAATAATTGAATAAGTTAAATCCTAAATGTATGGAAAAGTTATCTAGTAGGATTAAACTACTAACTAATCTGTTAGTAGGATAATTACTGACTCCTAGTATGATAATTACTGTTTGTTAGTGGGATAACTGTTATTAGTGGGATAATTATTATATCCACAAATCACGTTGATGGAACGTGAAAACATAACTGTTTGCTCTCCATATTATAAAAGGGGTCCTCTCTCTGCCAAAATAAGAATAAACTCTATCAAAATTATTCTGAAAAGTAAGGTAAGGAGAGAGAATCAATTCAGTGTTTCCGCTAATCTCGGTCAAATAGAAAAAGAATTGAGAATTCTGGTATGTTCCTGACTGGCTTATTGTTATAGAATTATTATGAAAATCATATAGTTCTACGTTCCTGAATAATTGATAGGATTTTATATATAAGAATATTTAAGTTATATAATCTATTAAATCCTTACATATGGTATCAGAGCAAGGTTTAGGAACTAATGATTTTTCATTGAGATTAAAGTTTTCTATTAATTTTATGAATCCTAATTATGAAATATAGGGATTTAAAACTATTATTGTTTTAATCAAATTCCGTGTCGTTAGCCCAACATGAAAGTTTTGCTTCTGTTGTTTAATGTTAATGTTTGTTGTTAATGGTTACTCTTACTGTTATTAGTTTGTTGGCTTATTATTATTAATAATAATAATTTTCATTGATGGGGTCACTAATGTAAAGGACTAACTGTGACAACAAATTGTCTACTAGTACTATTTTTTATTTTCTACTGTGGAGTACATTTATTCATCATTTTGAAGGGGTCAATAAATGAAAGTGTGTTGTGTGAATTCACTGCACATTTTGTAGAACAATATTCCTTCTACTACTAAAGGTAAACTGTTGTTAGAATAACTTAGTATTCTATAATAAAATTTATTGTTTCTTAATGTGACTTGAAATTATATATGTAAGATTCGTTAATCACCAAAGTGGCCGAATCTTTATGAAATTAATTTCAAAATAAAGATTAAATTTAAATTAATTGCCCATTAATATTGATGCTTATAAATGATGTATCAATTATGGGTTAATTAAAATTTTGGTTATATGACATTTGTGGATCACCCAAAGGTTGATTGTTTGTTTGTATGACCAATAAATATTAAAGAGATAATTTTTGATGTATCGTTAGTTTTGTTTATTTATTCAAAGATAATAAATATTATTAATTGATGTATTAAATATTATCGAATTATGTTAAATATACTTTTAAGCATCATTATATTTAGAGTTGTGTGTTGATGTTTCGCCCAAAGGAGAACATCAATATACATTTAAGAAAATAAGTCATTTCTGAATTTGATAATATGTTTAATCTCATAACTCAAAGTATTAACAAATGAGCATGTTCTATTTGCAACATTTGCTCTTCATTCGCATTCTGCCTCTGTTATGACTTTTAATGGCCATAACTTTTTAGATTGGTGCAAACACATCAGATTCCATCTTGGGGTCTTAGATCTTGATGTTGCACTTTACTCTAAGAAGCCAACTGTTATTACTGAAACTAGCAGTGATAAAGAAAAGTCCTATTATAAGCATTGGGATTGGTCTAACAGATTAGGCTTAATGTTCATGCGAATGAATATTGCAGGCAACATTAAGACTACTCTTCCCAAAACTGAAAATGCAAAAGAACTTCTTAAACTTGTGAAAGAGTCTTCCCAAACTGCTGATAAGTCTCTTACTGGGACACTAATGGGTACTTTGACCACCATAAAGTTTGATAGTTCACATACTATGCATGAACATGTCATTGAAATGACAAACATAGCAGCAAGACTTAAGTCTTTGGGAATGGAAGTGGAATAAAATTTTCTTGTGCAGTTTATCATCAACTCATTACTGTGTGAGTATGGTCCTTTCCAAATGAACTACAACACCATGAAAGATAAATGAAACGTGCATGAATTGCATGGTATGCTAGTTTAAGAGGAAACAAGACTGGAGAATCAAGGAACCCACTCCATTAATTTTGTAAATCATCAAGGATATGAAAAGAAAGGAAAGAAGCATGGTAAGGAACAACAAAAGAAACTTAATGTTAATGAGTCCTCATCTCAAGTACGTAAGAAAGGAAACAAGAATGGTAAGTGTCATTTCTGTGGAAAATCTAAACACTTTCAGAAAGATTGCCTAAAACATAAAGCATGGTTTGAGAAGAAAGGTAAGCCTGGTGCTTTTACATGACTCGAATCAAATTTAACTGAAGTTCCTTATAATACTTGGTGGATTGACTCTGGTTGTACTGTTCATGTTTCTAATACTATGTAGGAATTTCTTATAATCCAAACCATAAATAAGAATGAAAGATTTGTTTACATGAGGAATAGAGTGAAGGCTCTAGTTGAAGTTGTCGGGACTTATCATCTGATTCTCGATACTGGGCATCACTTAGATTTAGTTGAAACTTATTATGTTCCTTCTCTTTCAAGAAATTTAATTTCTTTGTCTAAGTTAGATAAGACTGGATATTTCTTTAATTTTGGTAATGGATGTTTTAGTTTGTTTAAACATAATTATCTCATTGGTACTGGTACTCTTTGTGATAACTTATACAAACTGAATCTTAATAATCTGTTTGCCGAAACACTCTTAACGATGCATCATAATGTTGGTGAATGAACAATCCGCTTACTTGTGGCATAAACGTTTTGGTCACATATCTAAAGAAAAAATAGAAAGATTAGTTAAGAATGAAATTTTTCCAGATTTAGATTTTACTGACCTTAACATTTGTGTAGATTGTATTAAAGGAAAACAAACAAGACACACAAAGAAAGGAGCCACAAGAAGCACATAGCTTCTTGAAATTATACACACTGATATATGTGGCCCTTTTGATATCACATCTTTCAATAAAGAAAAATATTTTATCACTTTTATTGATAACTTTTCACGTTATGGATATATCTATTTGTTGCATGAAAAATCTCAAACGATTAATACCTTAGAGGTATTTATTACTGAGGTTGAAAGACAACTAGATAGAAAGGTGAAAATAATCAGGTCTGATAGAGATGCTGAATATTATGGAAGATATGATGGAAGCGAACAACACCTAGATCCATTTGCTAAATTTCTCAAAAAACGTGGCATATGTGCTCAATACACAATGCCTGGCACACCACAACAAAATGGTGTGGCTGAAAGGCGTAACCGTACATTAATGGATATGGTTAGGAGTATGTTAAGTAATTCATCTTTACCTCCTTCATTATGGATGTATACTTTAAGGACTGTCGTTTACTTGCTAAATAGGGTTCCTAGTAAAACAGTTTCAAAGACACCTTTTGAATTGTGCACTGGTAGGAAACCTAGTTTGCGTCACCTGCATGTTTGGGGTTATCCGACAGAAGTTAGAGTATACAATCCACAAGAAGAAAAACTGGATTCAAGACAATCAGTGGTTTTTTGATTGGTTATTCAGAAAAATCAAAGGGGTATAGATTTTATTATCCTAATCATAGTACGAGAATAGTTGAAACTGGAAATGCTAGGTTCATTGAGAATGACAAAGTTAGTGGGAGTGAAGAACCACGTAATGTGGAAATTAAAGAAGTTAGGGTGCAAATTCCTCTACCCTGTACTTCTTTTAAATTTGTTGTTCCTGAAGATGTTGTACAACAAAGTAATCAGCAAGAACAACAAATTAATGTTCCTACTAATCACAATGAATCTATAATTGATGAACCTGTAGTAGATGAACCATAAAAAGTAGCATCAAGATGATCTCAAAGAAAAAGAAGATCTTCTATTTCTGAGGATTATTTGGTATATCTACATGAGTCAGAAACTGACTTGGGAATTGATGATGATCCAGTTTTATTTTCACAAGCCATTGAAAGCAATAATTCTGATAAATGGATAAATACTTTGAAAGATGAGTTAAAATCTATGGAACAAAATAAAGTTTGGGACCTTGTTGAATTACCCGAAGGTTGCAAAAGAGTTGGGTGTAAATGGGTCTTTAAGACCAAATGCGACTCAACTGGCAACATTGAATGTCACAAGGCCAGACTTGTTTTCAAAGGTTTCACTCAAAAAGATGGCATTGATTATAAAGAGATGTTTTCACCTGTCTCTAGAAAAGATTCCCTTAGAATTATAATGGTCTTGGTAGCTCATTATGACTTAGAGCTATATCAAATGGATGTGAAAACAGCCTTTTTGAATGGAAATTTGGAGGAAGAATTTTATATGAATCAACCTGAGGGGTTTTCTATTAAAGAAAAGGAACACATGGTGTGTAAACTTAAGAAGTCAATATACGGACTTAAGCAAGCTTTCCGACAATGGTATCTTAAGTTTAATGAAACGATTGTCACCTTTGGATATAAATAAAATACTGTTGATCGGTGTATATATCTGAAGGTCAATGGAAGTAAGTTTATTATGTTAGTCTTGTATGTTGATGACATTTTGCTAGCTACTAATGATCTTGGTTTGTTGCATTATACTAAGAAATATCTCTCTAATAACTTTGAAATAAAAGATATGGGTGAGGCATCCTATGTGATTGAAATATAAATATTTTGAGATAGATCACAAGGATTATTGGAATTGTCTTAGAAAACCTATATTAATAAAGTATTAGAGAGATTTAGAATGGAAAAATGTTCATCAAGTCCCGTTCCAATTCAGAAAGGAGATAAGTTTAGTCTTAATCAATGTCTAAAGAATGACTTTGAACGAAAGAAAATGAAAGATATTCCTTATGCATTAATAGTTTGGAGTCTTATGTATGCCTAAACATGCACAAGACCAGATATCAGTTTTGCTATTGGGATGCTGGGACGATACCAAAGTAATCCTGGAATGGATCACTGGAAGGCTGCAAATAAAGTGTTGCGATACTTATAAGGAACGAAAGATCATATGCTCACTTATAGAAGATCTGATCATCTAGATGTGGTTGGATATTCAGATCCAGATTATGCTGGTTGTGTGGATACAAGAAAATCCACATTTGGATATTTATTTCTGTTAGCTGGAGGAGTAATATCATGGAAGAGAGTGAAGCAGACTGTTATAGCTATATCCACTATGAAAGTTGAGTTTGTGACATGATTTGAGGCCACAGTCCAGACTAATTGGCTGCGAAATTTTATTTCAGGACTTGGACTAGTCGACAATATAATCATGCCGCTGAAAATTTATTGTGATAATACTACCACAGTTTTCTTCTCTAAGAACGATAAGTATTCGAAAGGTGCTAAGCATATGGAATTGAAATACTTTTCGGTTAAAGAAGAAGTCCAGAAACATAAAGTGTCAATTGAACGAGCATATTAGCACCAAGCTTATGATTGCTAATCCTTTGACGAAAGGATTATCGCCCAAAACATTTGTTGAACATGTTGAAAGGATGGTTCTTATTGATAGCAATAAATGATTTCATGTAAAGACTTTATTATGTTTATGTAATTGACACTTTGAGCTCAAATTATATATGTTTCTATTGTTACCTGTTTTTTCTTGTATACATAATATTGTGAATGACGATGACAGGTTCTAACTTAGATAAAGTATTCTAAGTATTATCGTTGGACCCATTATGTATTTGAAAGGTTATGTTAGGTAATAGACTAATATTGTAGTAAATGAAAGGAATTATGTCAAGTAAAGTGACGTACAACCGCCATGACTCATTTTAGTTGATTTATTTAATGATGACAAATGATGTTGGATTTAACATTAATTGTGCACATGATTGACGTACACATTAAACCCCTAAATTAACATTGTGTGTGCCAAGTGGGAGAATGTAAATTTCTATGGCCCACATAATTAATTTATTTATTGGTTTAATAATAATTGAATAAGTTAAATCCTAAATCTGTATGGGAAAGTTACATAGTAGGATTAAACTACTGACTAATCTGTTAGTAGAATAATTACTGTCTGTTAGTAGGATAACTGCTACTAGTGGGATAATTATTATATCCACAAATCACTTTGATGGAACGTGAAAACATAACTGTCTGCTCTCCATATTATAAAAGGTGTCCTCTCTGCCAAAAGAAGAATACACTCCATCAAAATTATTCTGAAAAGTAAGGTAAAGAGAGAGAAATAATACAGTGCTTCCGCTAATCTCGGCCAAATAGAAAAAGAATGGAGAATTCTGGTATGCTCCTGACTGGCTTATTGTTATAGAATTATTGTGAAAATTATATAGTTCTATGTTCCTGAATAATTGATAGGATTTTATATATAGGATTATTTAAGTTGTAAAATTTATTAAATCCTTACAGATACGTCACCTTATATATAGATGTTCATAAGTATTTAACTTTACGTTTTAGTACTTTCATAACTTTCATCGACCTACTTTAAAATCTTTAAAAAAGGTTTTAAAAAGAAACAAAAAAAAAATAAAAAAAATACAAAATTGAACTTGTTTGCCGTAAATTCATAAAATCAAATGGAATGAATTTTTTTTTAATCTTAAATACATGACGATAGAAAAATATTATTGAGAGGATTATTACAATGTCCATAAAAAATTAAGAGGATTAATAAAGAGAAGAGAAAAGGATTGAGTGTAATTAAGAGGATTAACAAAGTGGTTCTTTGAATTTGTGGCATAAAAAAAAAAAATAGAATAAAATTTCACAAGATCAAAATTTTTTAAAAGTAATAAAAGAGGAAAAAAGTGAAAAAAATATAAACTTTTGATCAATTAACTGCACATTGCCTTCTAATAGATCACAATTATATTCAAATAGAGATAGCATATTTAAAAGGTAAATACTTATATAATATAATATAAATAAGTTTTATATTAGTAATAAAATAATATGTATATAAAAAGTGCAATATTTTGTAATAAAATCTTATTCTTGAAAAGTACATATATATGTTGAATTTGAAGAAATAACTAATTAACAATACTAAAATAAACACAATAAGTGTATATATTTTATTTACAAATCATTTAAAAAAATTATATTTTAAAACTAATTTGACCATCTCTCTCGATGAATTAAACTTTCTTCTTCATCTTGACAATGAACTGATATGATATTAATTTGACGATCTCTCTTTTGATGAATCTTATACCATCATCAAACTTCCTTCTCAGTGTTGATAAACTTGTGTTTGGCTAGAAAATTATTTGATCAAATATTTGCAAGCGATGTTTTCTCTTGTGAAACTCCATGATTTTTGGTTACTTACAAAGTGAGTAACCTGATTTAGTTCTCGAGTTTTTTCATGACATATTAGTTATTGGAGTAAAATCAAATGAAAAAGAAAGTGGATAAAAAAATTAAAAAAAAAAAAGGAGAAAAAGATATACTAATAGAAAAAAAAAAAAAAAAATGGAAATGAGCATCCACAACTCTATAGATGAATGTTATTTATAGATTTGTTAAGTCATAAGAATAGATAAAAGGGAGTTGAGAAGACATGTTATTAAGTAAGGATACAAATAGATGGAGGTTTTTTTGTAACCGATTAAATACAATTATATGTAATAAATATGATAGATTTTTTTAATCATTAAACAAATTAATTAATACAAAAAAGTGAAGGAAAAAATGAGAAAAAAAATAAATAGAAATGGAGGTCAAAGAGAGGTGTTACATCACCTCCTCTATAACTTCCTTTATATTATATATAGCTTGTATAATGTCTAATAATAATGTGTTCACCATCGGGAGATAAAAAGACATACTAATTTATAGAACTCGGAACCAAAATAAGCCAAAAAATAAAAAAAGTGACCAAAATAGGCCACCTATTTAATAAGTTACCAAAATAGGCTAAACGTAATAAATTATTACGTTTTCACCTTTTTCTTAACGGTCAACTAACAGAGTTGAATTTTTGTAAAATGTAAGAAATTATTACGTTTTACAAATATTTATAAAACGTAATAATTTATTACGTTTTATCCAAAAAAGTGTAAAGCGTAATAAATTCTTACAATTTAAACGAAAATCGAAATAAAAAAGTCAGTATTTTGTCACATCACCAAATTAGTCTACTGTTTTTAAAAACTGATAAAACGTAAATAATTGTTACTAGTTCTACTTTAGACCTGCCCCACTCCCCACCCCCACCCTCACCCACTTTCTTTTCTCTTTTCTCATTGTCACATATAGGGCTGGGCATATTTTGATTTAAACCGAAAAATTTAAAAAATCGAACCAAAATTTAATTTTGTTTTTTTTGGGTTTTCGGATTGATTTCGGTTTCAAATTTTAGAAATTCGGTTAAATGATTTGGTTTTTGGATTTTTAAAAAAATAATTCGGATAAACCGAAAAACCGAAATTATATAAATTATAATCATTTAGTAACCCTAAATTCTAATATATTGCTTAATTTGCTTTAGACCCTAACAATAACGTGAAGGCTGCAGTAGCGCTCAGTCATCCTCAGTTCGTTTGAAATTTCAACATCACCAATGGCAGTCGACGACAGTCGTTTGCTTAATTCATCACTGTTGTCGGCAGCCGCTGCCGAGTGCGGCCACTACTGTCATGCCAATGGCGATAACTCAGCGAGGTCGATATTTATGGTTATTTCATGTGTATTGAATTAATTATATTTGAGAATGAAAAATAGGTTTGAAAAAAAGATTATTTTTCTAGAAAAATCACCAATTTTAAATGCTCACTACTTTAATCTTTAAAATCGAAATAAAAAACCGAAATAACTGAATCGAATTTGTAAAAACCGACCAAACTGAAATAATTTTGGTTTGGTTATGATTTTCTTTTTCATCAATCTGAAAATCGAAAAATCGAAAATCGAACCGATATTCAACAATCAAACTGAATAAACTGAATACCACTCCTAGTCACATACTTTTTAGTATGGTAACATTTTTTTGTTGTTGTTAAAATCGATTGTATGTGTCACACCCCTTTTTCGCCCGAGGGACGAGTCGAAGGGTTTTTCCAATTAAAGTGACGGTTTTGAATAGAGATTATTTTATTTACTATTTTCAGAGTCGCCACTTGGAATTGAGTTATGGTGTTCCAAGTCACCTTATTGTATCCCTAATCAAAAGGAAATGACTCTTTGTTGGTCTGTGAAAACAGAAGACTGGGTAAGGAATTCTGTTGACCGAGGGGAAGGTGTGAGGCACCCCTCGAATCCCGTGGTTCTAGCACAGTCGCTTTTATTGACTTATCCTGACTTAAATTATTTTAATAAATTATGTTAAGGCCTAAAATCGCTCATTTTAAATTATATCAAAAATGTCTGCCTACACTTCTTATGTTAAATAAATTGGTGAAAATTAAATTAATTAAAAAAAATATTTGTCAAGGTGTATTTTTGCATCCTTGAAATTTTTAAAATGTCTCAGAAAGATGCGTACGCCGCATTCTTAATTGAGACGAATATTTAAACATGCCTAAAATTTGCCTAGCGTTAAAGGCGTTTGCTTCATCTTTCATAAACTCAAGATAATTTTTACTCTTTATTTTGCAATGAGTTTTGAATTATTTTACAACTAGCCTCGCTCCCTTATCAATTGGTCTTTCCTCTCTTTGATTTATCATTTATGACGGATCTTAGAGAAATCCGGGATCCATTTCACTTATTTTATGATTGATTGATTAATTAGATCGTAAGAATGCATTTAGTCTAAAGGGTGAATAAAACATATTAAGATAAACACTTATTGTAATTTTAACATTCACCCAGAACTTTAAAATAAATATTTTATAAAATGTTTAATATTCAAAATAAATTATCAAATAAGAAAATTAACCAAAATCTCGAATTCTAAGTATAAAAATATAGAATAACACACACATATATATATATATATATATATATATATATATATTAAGTCTATATCAAACATTTTGACCACCCATTATGTCACTAGTATATTCATTTTAAAGGATCCACGTTACATCTTTATTTATTAACTTTATTCTAATATTAATAATAATAATAATTATAATAATAAAATAAATTTGGTTTCTCAACTAAAAAAACAAAGCTAACATTATTTTTTTATATTAACAAAGCAAAGTAGAATTTTGTGTGTTCAGTAGTGTGTACATATTTATCTCAAAACAGAAATGGAGGCAATGTGTGTAGCGTAAAAAAAAAAAAAAAAAAAGAGTATGAAAGTATATATTTGTAAATTGGCTTATGTGAATGTGCACGTTGCTATATGCAAGTTTCCCCTTTGTATTGTGTTACCAGGTATTCTCACTATGCATGTGCATTCATTTTTTATTTTTTCTACTTTTTTTTTTATATAACTTTAACATACAACGTTTTAACATTCAACATATCTATATACAAATACATCAAGCATTCTGTAACTTGATTATATAACATGCAATAATATAAAATATACATAGACCACTTGAATATTTCATTCATGCTTTTCATAGGAGATTTACAACTTTAACAGAAATAGGATCAAAACAGAACCTGTATGCCAACTTAATTGAATACAAAAGCAAGAAGTTATCACCAGAAACTTCAACAGAACTTTAACTTCAACTTTTTCTTTTCTCTCTTTTATTTGATTTTTTTTTTCTATTTTTTTTACGCTGTCTTCTTTTTCTTTCTCTCCGTGTCTGTTTTTCTTCTTTTTTGTGTGTGTATGTTTGTAATATATATATTGTGTTGTGTGCATGTGTTGTGTTGTGTTGTTGTGGGTGTAGTTGCTGGGGACGTGGGGAGATTTTGAGGGAAATGGGGAATGTGGGAGGGGGGGGGGGTTAGGGTAGGTTTTAAGATTCCCTTTTTTTTTTTTTTAATTTTGTATTATATATTTATTTATTTTTTATTTTAAAAAATAAAATAAAATAATATCCTAAAATTAACTTCATTTAATTATTTTAAACATAAAATAATAGTCAAAATAATATATGATTAAATATAAATATAAATATTAAATATCAATAAACAAGTTAAAATTTTAGGGAGAATAAAAAATCATGTGCCTACAGTATGCCCTTTTCTTGAATACTAACAGTATACTTTTTAGTATGGTAACATTTTGTTGTTGTTGTTTTTGTGAATAGGTAACACAAAAGGATTTAGATGATACATTTAACCCCCCATTCAAGAGCTGTGTTCTTGATGAAAATGTAGCCAGTGTGATGTGTTCGTTCAACCATGGTTGAAAGTTACGAACGTACTTGGTTCGTATAACCATGGTTGGAAGTTACGAAGGTACTTGGATACTATGTTCTATGCACTGACGATATAAATTTTTTTTGCACAAGCAGTGTATATAACTTAAAAATAACAGTTTTCGAGAGTTCCTTTCCTCATTTTCTTGAATAATTAATTGCAGGCAGTCCATGCAAGTATACAACTCCTTTGGATGACCTAGTTGCGGTAGTTTCAACAGTTTATCAACAAGGCTGTGATATAGCTTGTGCCACTGCACAAGTTGATAAGGCCAAGAAAGTAGTAGCTGCAGTTGATGTTGTGCTGTTGGTAATGGGATCATATCAAACTATTGAGAGAGAGAGCCATGACAGAGTTAATCTAACTCTCTTTGGAATAAGGAAAGAGAAAAGTAAGTGGGTGTGGGGTGGGGGCAGGTCTAAAGTGGAACTCGTAACAATTATTTACCTTTTATCAGTTTTTAAAAACGGTAGACTAATATGGTGATGTGATAAAATACTGACTTTTTTATTTTGATTTTTGTGTAAATCATAAGAATTTATTATGTTTTACACTTTTTGGGGATAAAAGTAAAAAACGTAATAATTTATTATGTTTAGCCTATTTTGATAACTTATTAAATAGGTGGCCTATTTTGATCATTTTTTTTTATTTCTTGACTTATTTTGATTCCGAATTCCTAATTTCTATCTCATACTATATATTAATATATTCATACATGCTTCAACTATTGTAGCTTCAGGCTCCAACTACATGAACAAGAGTTTTACGGTATTTTTTTCTTTGAACTCATGTATTAGTGAATATTTTGTCTTGATTGAACTTATTTATATGTGCTCTTCTCTCAATATGTTGAAATGAGTTATTTCTTTGGGGGCAAAGATTTTCTTTCTTTTTGGTTGAAAAGTTCACATTTTTGTATTTCATAATTATTTCTTGCGAGGAATCTTAGTAGCTTAGTTGGTTAGTTATCTGAACTCCTACCTTATTGGTAAGGGTTCGATTTCCCACATTGTAATTCCCTCCCCCATTTCAATTGTCATCTACCCAATTTTTTTTTTCTTTAAAATAATTATTTCTTGCTCAATTTTTGTGATTTAAGCTATGTCTTTTGTATCGAGGTGACTGGTACATATGACGAATTTATCTCAACATTGAATGCATTTCTTATAAGGTAATTTTATGCACTCAATTATAAATTCATTAAAAAAAAAAAAAAATCTACTCTTATTTGTATCAATTTCTTTTATGCACTATATATCTAATGTTCCTTTTTACTATATTTTATATTAAAAGTTCAGAATATTGTCTTTCTGTTACTTGTTTTTTCTATTAGAAATTTCTTGAATTTTTTTTCTTTCTTTACATTTATTAAGAAAACAACTTCTTTTTTCCATTACACGGATTATATGAGAGTTTTTGTAGAAGATTAATAATTGTTGAATGATAAAAAATTATAGTAAATTGTATGAAGAGGAGCGTCACGTGGAGGGACTATGACCTTCCTATATATATATATATATATATATATATATTAGATACTATAGCCCGTGCCGGGCCCAATATATGTTATTTACGTTATCTCAATTTATGTAGCACAAATAACATTTGAAGTGTCAATCAAATTTTTATTAATATAAATTTTTTAATAATTTAAGTTGCTAATCATTGTGATTTATAGTATCTTTTATGTAATTTAGTAATTTATGTTACTCGCTTTGTCCCAATTTTAAAATTTAGTGAGTCAATCAAAATTTTTTTACTAATATATTTTTTAAAATATTTTAAGTTGTTAATCTTTGTGATTTTAGTATCTTTTAATGTAATTTCAAATAATTTATGTTACTTACTTTATCGCAATTTATGTGACACTATTAGAATTTTAAAAGTCAATCAGATTTTTTACTATATATTTTTAAAATATTATAAGATGTTAATAGTTATGACTTATAATTATTTTTTTACATAATTTTTAAATATATAATATTTTTAAAAAATAAAGTAAATAAATTAAAATAAACAAAGTACTAAATTTTAAAACATGTTAAATTCCAAAACATCATTTGGATCAACAAATTACTAAATTAAAACAATAAAACATGCAAGTTATAAAATGTCAAAACTATCCCGAATTTATGTGACCCAAATATAATTTAGATAATCAATCAGATTCTTAATATATTTTTAAATATTTTAAATTGTTAGCTATTGTAATTTATAATATTTTTTATGTAATTTTCAAATAATATATGTTACTCTCCTTATCCAAATTTTTGTGGCATTGATATTCAATTATATTCTTAAAATAATTTAAGTTTTTAATTATCGTGATTTATAATACTTTTTTCTTCTATTCTAATTTAAGTAGCACTGAAATAAATTCGAGAGTCAACCAAATTTTATGATTGAAGCAACGAAGTGGATATGTCCTAAATGACTTATAATACCTAATTAGAAGTGATATAACAAATTACTATGAGAAAATATTTGTGAAAAAAATAAATAAATAAATGAGTCTCATATAAGAAGATGTCATGTTAATTTAAAACATCAAGAATTAATTTATCATTTTATGTCAATTTTATTTTTATTAAATATTATTAAATTTTTAATACATAAATGACTTATAATAATTAATCAGGGGTGATATAGTAAAATTACGGTTGAAACAACTGAAGTAGACATGTCATAAATGTCTATTTTACCTTTTTTTTAGTAAATATTATTAATTTTCTTATATGTAAATGTCTTACAATAATTAATTAGGGGTAATATAGTTAAATCATGGAGCAAACATACTTGTGAATTTTTTTAAATAAGTCTCATATAAGATGTCCTATTAATTTAAACATCAAGAATTGATTTATCATTTATATCTATTTTATTATTTATTAAATATTATTAATTTTTTAATACCTAGATGACTTATAATAATTAATTTGAGGTAATATAATAAAACTACGATTGAAGCAGCTGAAACAGATATGTCATAAATGTCTATTTTACCTTTTTTTAATTAACTATTATTAATTTTCTTATATATAAATGACTTAAAATAATTGTTAGGGATAATCTAATAAAATCACAGAGTAACTGAAGCAGGTGAAGAAGCAGTCACATTGACGAAGAGCTGCCTGCTTCTTCACTCTTATTAATAGTAGTAAAGTAATATAAGATTATTATTTATTATTTTTATTCCATGTTTTCATTAATATAAGTTTAAAGTAATTGTGATATTGATCGTTGTTTAATGTTCTCCCTAATTTAATTACTGAAAATTGTATAGTTAGACGTACTTAATGTGTTAGATTTTGTTGTTTCTTTTATAATTTTTCATAATTTATTAATTTTGAGTTTGTTAACTAGTTGACAAGTAATTCTTCAAGTCAATGAAAAATAATATTAATGTATCGTCTATTGTCAACTATGTTTTGTGATGTTGAATTTTTTGGTGTAAGAATAAAATAAAGAATAGAAAGAGCGACATAAAATCACTCATTTAACTTTCTTAATTGTATTAAATATGCAATGTTTTGAAACTAAAAGTCATTTCTTTAATGTAATCCTAATGGTCTTTACTTTCATTACTACCACATCCTTTCATCTACTCCTATAATAATTAGATAGTTAATTTCGTGAAATTGTTTGACATTTCATATTATAGTACTATGAATAAAGACATCGTAAGACTTTGTCGAAATGATAACATTAGTTAGTCCTTTAAGTTGGTATATCTCCGGTGCTTATTATATTCATACTTAGTTTGAATTGAAGAATAAGATGAAGGATATTAAATGTTGATCGGCTTTTGGGAGTGAATATTTGACAAGAGCTTGGAAGATTGTTCACTGATTTTCATTTTTTCTTCGATTATTTCATGATTTAAGTAAGAATGATGTTGCATTTTTTTTTTTGTATATTCTCTCTAGAATTTTTCATTATTTTGTATTTTATATAAATTTTTGATTGTAGTAAGTTTATAATTTTTTGGTTCAAAAATTAACTCATGATTTTGTTGGAAATTTGCTAACAGCTAACCAAACATTTTCAGCCTCTTCTATTTATATTATATTTAAAAAAATTATTAATATCTTATCATCTTTTATAATTACGCAAAGCACGATCAGATTCACTGGTGACCTAAAAAGGGACATTTGCAAGAATCTGCCGAATCGGTTTAGAATCAAAGTACAATTCTTACTTGATAATGAAATAGTCTTTAGACTCTAATCTAATACACCAAAAAATAGCTCAATATACATTTGAAATAGGATTCTTGATCCATAATGCTAAAAGTGGTCAATCAATTTTATCCAACACTTGAACGGTGTAAAAGTACCATTTATTGATTAATAATTGGTACAATGATCTTGATGAATAACTAAGCATATTGCTTATGACATGCCATTTTCAAGGGTAGTGGAGGGTCTGAATATGAGCCATTCACAATTTGTTCAAACACCCATTTATTTGCAGCCTCTGTGAAATGCACACCATCCCAATTGATTCTTACTGATGGATTTTTGCATGATTTTCCCAATATTATTTCTTTGCCTTTCACCTTGATCTTGCTTCCACATCCGTGATGCATGTTGTAGTTGTACTTTCCTCCATGCCCGCAGCAAGCTTGCAGTGGATGCTCAAACCCTATAATTTCACCAACCATCAACAACAATATAATACTTTAAACTAGGGACGATGTAAACTACGGATTCAGCAGAATCCAATAATTTTAATTTGAACTTTGTACTAATTTTAAAAAATTATTTAATATATACAAATAATTTATTCACAACTTTAGTGAAATTGTTATTCAAAACTCTATTTAAATATACACAAGATATTATAGTATAAATTTTAGGTGTGTTCGGTATGAATAAGGAAAATATTTTTCATGGATAATATTTTTTTAGAAAAGGTTTTCATGAAAAAGAATTTGGTTTCTTACTTATTTTCTTATGTTTGGATGGTGAATGTAAAAATATTTTTCAGAAAATATATTTTAGTGTTTAGCTAAAGAGTAGAAAATACTTTTTATAAAAATATTTTTTGACCCTGAAAAATACTTCTTTTAGGGTGTGTCCAATATGGAGGAGGAAAATATTTTCTAGGAAAATAAGTTGTTTTTTACTTATATTCTTGTGTTTATTTTTTTATTTATTTATTTTTTTTTGAGGAGGGGGAGGGTTAAGAAAAAAGTTTGAATTTTTTCTAACAAAAAATATTTTTTTCTTTTTGAAGGGGGTTGGTAGGAGTGGGGGTTGGAGTAACGGATGGGGTAAGAAAAAAATTTAAAATATTTTTAAAAAATTACATAGTATGTTTTTTGAATTGGGGGTGGTAGGGGATTAAGTGTTGGGATAGAAGTGGGTGATTTTGAGAGTTGTATGAACATTTCAACTTGAGAGTGAGGTTGAAATAGAGTTTAGAAAAAAAAAAGTTGTTGCTTTTTGAAGAAAAATCATTTTCCTTAACCTTAGATTTGAGGAAAATAAGTTGAATTGAAAAATATTTTTTAAAACATTTAAACTAACCAAACATGAAAAAATTAAAAATTATTTATTATTTTCTAGAAAATATTTTCTTCCCGACCAAACACACCCAGTCTATTCCAATTTTCAAGCCAAGAGTTGCAACTGGCAAGGAAACTATCCACCTACCAAATGACTACAATTTGTATCATAGTGTCGCATATTTTTAATTTAAGTGGTCCAATAGGACGTAATCTGTCCATTTATACATCCGTTTATGCTATTTCTATTACTACTATAAAAGAACGAAACTCCCAACATGAAAAGTTGATATACACTCCTCGACACTCGTAAAGCTTTTCATATTGGATAAGATTACAATTATCATTAAGTTTAAAAGCTTCATTATTTGACATTTCAATTAGTGCCGAACTCTATTAGTATAATAACAGAAGAACGCAGTAAGTCCTAATTTTTCAAGTTGTCAAGTATTTTTAACACATTATTAAGAGCAGTTACTTTTTAATCGACACAAAACTCTATTGTTTTCTTTTATGATCACATTGGGAAAGTGTAAATATTTTTCCCACACCTTTTAATTAATTACTTCCTCCGTCTCAAATTACTCGTTCTAAATTGAGATGACTCATTGATTAAGAAAAATAATTAATAATATGTCTAGTTTACCATAGTACCCCTATTAAATGATGTTTACAATTTAATTTGAAGAAAAAATAATTAATGCAAAGGGTAAAACATTAAAAAAAAAAATTGTCTTATCTTGATTAATGAAAAAAGATAAGTAAAATGGGACATCAAATTAGGAAATTTGGGATGAATAATTTGGGACGGAGGGAGTAATACACAACTTCATTATTTCTTTGTATGGCTACATTAGAAATGTAGCAAATTTCCTATTCAAATTTTCAAGGTATTATTCAATCTCAAACACTATGGATTCCACATTAATTTTCCATGTACTTCAAATTTTGTCTTATAAAACGTACAAGAGAGAGACGATTGGTCTACATACCGTGCTTTTTAGGGCGACTGATGAGCTCATACTTGACGGAATAGACATCAACATAGGTAAAACCAGCCAATGGAAGATCCTTTCTTAGTTCAACCACTGCTTCCTTCAGCTTACTGTTGAAAAATTGAGCCACTTCATTGAAGGGAGAAGCACAACCTACCTTATCAACTTGCCCTGCTGTTATTAGCACACGATCTAAGACATATGGTAGACAACCAACCGGACCAGTGTTATGTATCCAAAAATATCTACCCCCTCTACCATATATGTCCTGCAATTTTCACCAGAACATGTATAGTTACAATTGAGACATTTATGGGTGCCTATGGATCACAAAAAGTAGAAGACGCTCCTACATGTATAAATTTGCCATGAGCAATGGAGACATCAATAATTCACCTAATATCTGCGTGTAACCACTTAAAGAGGAACAAAAAATTCCATTATACACAATAACAAAATACATGTTGTCTTTCACTGTGTGACATATTGTGGTTTTGAATTTTTTAAGGGGATCAAAAAAATGTGTTTCTATTTTATTTTCAAGTGATTCCACATGACTATTTTGTAAGGAGTTGTTGAGGTTTCGATTTTAAGTTTATGTGCTATATAAAGATATACTAAAGTTATTTCATTGTAAAATATATTTCTATAATTTTAGTGCAATAAATTGAAATTGAAACTTCTCAAAGTTGTAACACGCTAATTCTTGCTACAAATCAAGATTAGATTTAAGGATGTACATACCTGAATAGCGGTCTTGAATTGATCGATTACATCAGGAACATAAGCTCTAACTTGATCAGTGGACATGTTAAGGAAGTAACCAGCAGTTAAATCGTTTTGTCCAATGTCAAATGTGTATAACCCCTGTGAAAAATGTTTCTCCTTAGGCATCAACTTACTAAACACACCCCCTGTGTGCATTAATGAGGAAAATCAGATTATAGAACAAAGTATGGACGTAAGTCCAGAAAGTTGTAAAGGTACTTATATTGTTACCTTTGGTACGAATAAATTGAGACCTGAGAAGGAAATCGTTGAATTCGTAAGTCTGAACGTTTAATGAAATGGGGCTAAAACCACTTTGATGTAAAGTTGTGTTTTGGGGTCTGATTGTTGAACCAGCTGTGGCAAAGTTGGCTCCATGGCTGAAGTTTGAACCCAATGCATCTAAGAATGCACTTAGATATGGTAGTCCTAAGCTTTCAGCTGAAAAAAAAAATCCACATCAATCTAAGCTCATTATATAACTTTTACACTCAGGTCAACTAATTAACAGGGAATATATATATATATATATAAATTAAATCTGTCTTATATTAATTATCTTTGAATGAACGATTCAATAACGACGAAGCCAAAAACTTTAACACCCGAGCTAGGACAAGAGGCTCTTGCAACCGCAAGAAGGGAAACCAAAAGAAAAAAGAATCTCTTCAATAATAACCTGATGAAGATTGTTGATGCAAATTTTAGTTAAAAAAGTGATACTAGTATTGATGTGGCTTTACATAAACAGACTTTAAGTATCATTAATTTTCAAGATGTTATCATTAATTAACCAAATAGGTGGTTGTGTATAGTTAGTTTAGGCGAGACAAAACAATATTGTTGTAATGATCAAAAAAATTGTTTAAAAAAAAAAACAGTTTTGGTTTCACTTGAAGTTGAACAACAATATAATATCGCCCAAATGAAGAAAAAGAGGACATAATTACTACTTCGTTCATATGGCACATATTTTAAAATTCAAACTTTTAAACTTTGAAGGCGAAGTAGAACATAGAAGCTTTAATTTTTTTTAAAAGTAAAATTTACATAGTTAGAAATTATGTAGAAATTATTAAAAATCACAATAATTTATATTTTTAATTTATTTAAAATTCACAGAGAAGAATTTTGATAAAAAACTTAATTAACTTTCAAAATTTTAATTATGTTATATAAATTAGGACGAAAGCAGTATTATGTGTTAAAAACAATTATTTCCAATTTGAATAACTGAATACGTTTATTTTAAATTCAAAAACAAATTTCACTCAAAAGTCAAAATATTCCTCAAAAAGGGCTTCGGAAATCAAATCCACGCACCCACAAGTAGGGTGGACATAAATATCGAAGAATCGAAAAACTAAATCGAATCGAACTAATTTGATTTTTTGATTTTGAATCTCCGATTCAACAAACAATGTCGCTTAGCCTAGTGGTAGATGGATCACTATTAAGGCCTCTCTTTTATTGTGGACGTAGGTTTGAACCCCATTGCATATGCGTTCTTGCCTCTCTACTTCTTTAGAAGTAGTGATAGGGATTGCGTACATTCTACCCTCCCCAGATTCCATTAGGTGGAAATATACTGAGTTTGTTGTTGTTGTTGATGTTCGATGTAAAGGTCCCAATTCTGCCATACATCATCGAAGAATCAAACTTTTGTCAAAAAGATTTTTAATAATATTTTATATACTAATAGGCCCTTACTAATTAAGCCGACCGAAACCCAAAGTCTTAATAGTTTATACTCTCTCCGTCCTAAATTATTCATCCCAAATTGAGATGACACATTGATTAAAAAAAATATCATAGTATCCCTATTAAATGATGTTTATATTTTCATTTGAAGAAAAAGTAATTAATGCAAAGGGTAAAACATGGAAAAAAAAATTATTTCTTTTTTATTAATGAAAAAAAATAAGTAAAATGAGAAATCAATTTAGAAAATTTGGAGCGGATAATTTGAGACGGAGGGAGGAACTCCTAATATTCAATACTAAAGCAACATCTACATACAGAACTTAAAAATAAGGACTAAGAACTGATAACTTGGCCCAAATCTAATATTCAAAAATTTAATAGTCACTACTAAGCAGCACATACGAAACTTAAAAATAAGAAATGAAAACTAAGAACTAGAACTGGACAGTGGACTGGGGCAATGATCACTGTGTGAACGTTGCTACTGCTTGCTGCTTAATTAGTTGCTGCTATCTATGTGCAATTGTAGATGACGTAAATATATTTGTCTCATATTTAAATGATTGAAATCTTTTAGTATTTGATTTGGTCTTCATTTTATCATAGGCATTTACACCGAAAATCCCTTTTGAAAATATCGAATTGAAACGAACCAAAATTAAAATCTGTAATCAAAAATTAAAAAATTAAATTAAAATTTAATAAAATAAAATCGAAACATTCAACGCTCACTCCTACCCACAAGAAACAAACTAAAGTAAATCAAAGTCGTTTTCTAGTCCAAACATCACATGTCGAGTTCTACTAGTACTTACTAAAGTGACTCTCAACCAATATTCCAAATTAGAAATAAAAAGTAGCAGTAGTTTAATCTAATATATTTAAAGAAGTATGCATACATCATTCAGTTGCACCAGAAGACATGTGAAGCTATTAGCGTCGGTGGATTCTTTTAATTTTCAACTTTGAACTGAACGTGATTAATAGAAACAAAAATTGTCGCAGTTTTCGTTACCCCACCACTACTCCTTTAACCATGACTATGACACCATCATCCTGGTCAAGGATGGTAGACTATAGGGCCGGATAATCTCTCCACTTTTATTTTAGTTATCTCAAAGTTTGAAATTTGGGAATCAAAAATATCTTAATAGAGGGCTTATTCCTTCAAGATATCTTACTTCACAATGAGTTTGAATTACTTGAACTGGAAAAAAAAAAAATCTATGACAAATTAAGAGCAATGCAAATTTCCAAAGATGATTTCACTATGTAAGAAGAGTTTCCTAGTAGAATAGTACTCCCTCCGTCCTAATGCGATGCCTTTCAGATTCGAATTTCAAACATTTTGAATTAATTTTGAATACGGATATGAATACTTTAAAAGTTTTTGAAATAAAAATTATATATTTACAAAATATTTTGAAAGATATATATGAAAAAATTATGATTAAATATAGAGATGTTAAATATTCAAATTTGAAAGCGTCATATAAATTAAAACGAAGGACGCACTTGTTAAAGTGAAGTTTGTTTAATAAGTGAATATTGAGAATGTGAGTTATTGTAATAATAATAATTTAATTACCAATAAAATCAATAACAAGGCGACCATCAGAGTACCGGCCAGCAGGGGCACCAAAATATGTCTCTCCGGCAGGCGGACCAGCCTGACCAAATGCCGCCGACAATCCACCGGTGTCGGAGTTCGAGTCCCCGAAGTTGAAAATCGCCGGAAAATCACACGGTGACCTGCTCTTAGAAGCACTTGAAAATGGAAATACAAGTACCAACACTAGAGGAAAAACTATTTTTGAGTAATTACTGAACTCCATAAGAAAATTTGTATATTATATTCTATAAGCCAAAGAAGAAGAAAGAAAGAAGTTGAAGTTGTTTAAATGGATTAATAACATGTATGTATATATATATATATATATGAATATGAATATATATATAAAAATTATTATAAAGTTCACGAAGTTTGAGATTGTTACTGATTTGCGTAGTTATTGATAGTAATAAAGATAGAAAGGACAAAATATAATAAAAAAAAATTCATTTTATAAATTAGACTAATAAAATGAAATAATTAGTTTTAATATTCTCTTATTTATAAGAGGGAGTTAAGCAGCTCAAGCAGCCACGAGGTCGATATGTCTGTTGACCTGCTTGTGATGCCTATTTTAGCTGTTTTAGTCATAATTTTATTGTATAATCTCTGATTAATTATTATAAGTCATTTATGCATTAAAAAATTAGCAATATTTAATAAAAATATGTATCTGCTTTAGCTATTTCTGTCGTAATTTTACTGTATCACTCCTAATTAATTATTATAAGTCATTTACGTATTAAAAAATTAATAATATTTAATAAAAAATAAGCAAAATAGACATTTCTGACGTGTCTGCTTCAACTGCTTCAATCGTAATTTTACTATATCACCCTTAATTAATTATTATAAGTCATTTAATTATTAAAAAAAAATTTTAATAGAAAAGGTAAAATAGCCATAAAATGATAAATTATCTCTTGATGTTTTAAATTAACTTAAAGTCTTATATGAGGTTCATTTAATTTTTTTCATAAGTATTTTTTATAGTAATTTTGTTATATCACTTCTAATTAGTTAATTATAAGTCATTTAACACATGTCCATTTCGTTGTTTCCATCGTGATATAGTAAGTTAATTGTAACACCTCAACTTGGGATAAGCAGTCCCACATCGGCAAAACACAGGAGGGATGTTGGGTATAAGTAAGCAAGTCTTACTCTCTAATGACGCATTTTAAAGCCGTACGGGCCTGGGCCCAGAGCGGACAATATCACTAGTGGGTTAAGGAGTTATAGGGGTCTCTTGGGCCTTGATGGTTCGGGATGCCCGTCGCAGCAAGGGCCTCGGCTCGGGTCGTGACAGAATGGTATCAGAGCCGCTCCTGTGTCAACCCTGTCGATGTGAGCCAGAGTTCAAACTGAGTATAGGCAAATTTCGGTAAGGCGGGGCAAACCTTAGTCTTGAGTCAAGAAAAATCTCATTCGGTAGGGTAAACCTCAGTGAGGACGCTGAGTCCATAAAGGAGGGTGTATGTAACACCCCAACTTGGTATAAGGAGTCCCACATCGGCAAAACACAAGAGTGATGCTAGGTATAAGTAAGCAAGTCTTACTCCCAAGTGACGTGTTTTAAAGCCGTGCGGACCTGAGTCCAGAGCGGACAATATCACTAGTGGGTTGGGGAGTTACAGGGGTCTCTCGGGCCTTGATGGTTCGGGATGCCTGTAGTGGCCAAGGCCTTAGCTCGGGTCGTGACATTAACCTACTGAAGAAGGCACGAGGTCTACATGTCTGCTTGTGTTGCCTGTTTGAGCTGTTTCAATCGTGATTTTATTGTATCACTCCTAATTAATTATTATAAGTCATTTACATATTAAAAAATTAATAAATATTTAATAAAAAAATAAAATAGACATTTATGACATGTCTGCTGCAGCTATTTCAATCGTAATTTTACTAAATCACCCCTAATTAATTATTATAAGTCATCTAAGTATTAAAATAATAATAATATTAATAAATTTTTTTATAAAATGATAAATTAACGCTCGATATTTTAAAGTAACTTGACGTCTTTTATGACATGTCTGCTGTAGCTATTTCAATCATAATTTTACTAAATCACCCCTAATTAATTATGATAAGTCATCTAAGTATTGAAAAATTAATAATATTAATAAAAAAAGTATAAAATGATAAATTAACGCTCGATGTTTTAAAGTAACTTGACGTCTTTTATGAGACTCATTTAATTTCTTTTTTTCACGAGTATTTTGTATAGTAATTTCGTTATATGGCTTTTAATTAGTTATTATAAGTTGTTTAACACATTTCAGTTTCGCTGCTTCCATCGTGATTTTACTATATCACCCATAATTAATTATTATGGTCATCAAAGTATTAAAAAATTAATAATATTTCATAAAAAGATAAAATGAACACAACATGATATATCGACATAAAAAATTTGATTGAATATCAAAATTATATTAGTGCCACATAAATTGAGATGTGGCAGAAAAACATAAAGTAGCATATATTATTTGAAAATAAGATAAAAGGTATTGCAAATCACAATAATTAATAACTTAATATATAAAATATAAATACAAAAAAAAATTAATTGACTGTCGAAATTTATCACATAAAATAGGACGGAGAGAGTGTTCATATCTTATTAAAAAATTATGTAAAAAATATTACAAATCACATAATTAACAACTTCAAAAATTTAAAAGATATAAAATATTTGTCCGAATCTCGAAATTATATCAATCACTTAAATTGGAATAGAATAAAAAATATTATAAATCACAATAATTAAAAACTTAAATTATTTCAGTTATTGATTATCTAAATTTCATTTGTATCACATAAATTAAGAATAAAAAATAATATATATTAGGCCCGTGCTAGCACGGATCGTCGATGTTTAGTTAATATATATAAGAGGGAGTTGGAGTACTGAAACAGGCACGACGTTGACATGTCTGCTTCAGCTGCTTCAATTGTGATTTTACTATATCACCCCGAATTAATTATTATTATAAGTCATTTATGTATTAAAAAATTAATAGTATTTATTCAAAAAATAAAATAGACATTTATGACATGTCTGCTTCCGATGCTTCAACCATAATTTTACTATATCACCCTTAATTAATTATTATATCTTTAATTAAATATTATAAGTCATTTACATATTAAAAAATTAACAATATTTAAGTAGAAAAAAGTAAAATAGAGATTTATAACATGTCTGCTTTAGCTGCTTCAATCGTAATTTTATCTTATCACCCTTAGTTAATTATTATAAGTCATCTAAGTATTAAAAAATTAATATAAAATAAAAATTAACTCTTCATATTTTAAATTAACTTGACGAGTTATATGAGATCCTCTTAAATTTTTTTACAGGTATTTTTTAAAGTAATTCTCCTATATCATAAGAGATAATGAAGTAGGCTGCTTATAGTCGATATGCCTATTTCAGCTGTTTTAATCGTAATTTTACTATATCACCCTAATTAATTATTATAATTTATTTAAGTATTAGAAATAATAATATTTAATAAATAAAGTAAAATAGACATTAATGACATGACTGATTAGCTGCTTTAGTCGTGATTTTACTATATTATCCATAATTAATTATTATAAGCCATCTAAGTATTAAAAAATTAATAATATTTAATAGAAAATAAAATAGATATAAAATGATAAATTAACTCTTGGTCTTTTAAATTAACTTGACGTCTTATATGAGCCCACTTAAAAAATTTTCACTGGTATTTTTTATAATAATTTATTATTTCCCTTCTAATTAGTAGAATAGAAGAAAAATTATTATAAATTACGATAATTTAAAATTTAAGTTATTTAAAAAATATAATTGACAATGAATGCCACAAAATAAAAGTTTGAACAAGGAGAGTAACATATATTATTTGAAAATTACATAAAAAAGTATTAAAAAATATAATTGTTAACAACTTAAAATAACTAAAAACATATTAAAAATATGATTCATTATCTAAATTTTATTTGTGTCACATAAATTGAGGCCAAAAAATAATTTATATTAGCACGGGCCCTCGATATCTAGTATTGGTTAAGTAAAACAGAACCAAGGAAACATTATGGAAGGACAAATTTGGTCAGGTTCTGAATTAATGTTTATCTTTTAACACTTCCTTTTTATTCTGATTTGAATTTAAAGTTAAATTATATATGTAACTTATATATTATATAAGCATAAATTAATTTATGATTTTGGTTTATTTTCAGAATTTTAACTTAAAAGAGAAGTGTTATTTTTTTTCTTATCCAAATATTATAAAAGCTTTTTAAAATTATATTGACTTAAAAAAAACACTAAAATAAGTCGATCCAAATAAGCTTTTAGATGTATTTTTGTTCGTTCATGTCGTCCTTACTAAGAATAGATAGTTCAAAATAGTTTTCCGTTTTAGAAAATCAATCTATATTCATCTTTATTTGTTCATATTTAATTTAGCACATTCCTTAAAAAATAATAAATAATAGAAATTTACTATATCACGTCTGTTAATTTCATCTAAATATTAAAAATAAATGATATTTAATAACAAGAATAGAATATACAAAAGTGATAAATTATCTTTTAATGTTTTACACTAAACAAGTAAAATTGGACAAAGAAACCATCAATTTTCACTTTTATACTTGAGACAGATTAATATAGTGAAAAGGAATAGTATTGAATTAAGATAAAAAAATAAATATTTTTAGGATAAATTTTTAATTACGTGATGAACATATAAACTAATTAAGAAATTCATTTAACTTTCTAGAAAATATTTTCCAAAAAAGCATTGTACCAAATACAGCCATAATCTTTTATTTTGATTCAATGCATTATCATTCATTCCCTCTTCAATTGTTTCTTAGGATCTATTTGTAAAGTCACATGGTAATAAAAATTGATATAAGTATTAGGTAGTAATTGTTGGGTTCAAGGTGTATATGTGAATGGAAAATGGAGGAAAAAAGAGACATCAAATTAGAAAGTGTACTTTCAAATTGAAAAGTTCACTAATTCTCCGACATTGGTGGGAGAAGAGAACTTTGGAGTGTTTTTAATAAGGAACACTAACTCCACATGAATAGTGAGGCAAGAATAAGGTGGTGTCTCGCGCCGTCGTCATCGTCGCTCGCTCGGATTTGAATTTGGATTTGGATTTAGATTTGGCAATCGATCGATAAGATCTATCTTTATAGACGAATTTTATTTGAAACTTGTGTTACAAGTGAAAAACTTAATCTAAAAATCTGATATAATTATTTTTCTCCAAGTGCGGGCGGAATTTTGACGCCATGCAAATGCATACGCAACATATCATGAAGAGATGCGACCCTTCGACGTAAAAGACACACTGTTTCGCGCTGTAGAATGACCTGCAGGCGCAGATGCAACGCAGGTACGCGACCTGTGGGCACAGACGTGGCGTAGAAGCTACTGGAAATTGTGAAATGCCACCTGCGGCTGCAGATCTGGGACGTGACTGCTATTGAATAGGTGCCTTTCTGCTGAACCAATGCATCCTTTCTGAAAGGACACATTTTGTCACGCCCCAAAATCCCATCGGGCCGGACTGGCACCCGAAGCCGAGAAGGCCCGGGAGAACCCGTTCAAATACCCGAACTTTCACTTACATGTCACCAAAAATTTGGGCAGCACTTCGTTACATATAGAAGGGTCTAATTTCCTGTATCAGCACAACACGCACAAATATATATATATATATATATATATATATATATATATATATATATAATACTTGGCCGTCGGGGCCACCACATATACAAATATAATATCACTATATAAACTTCCATGACTTTACCCTTCCTTATGTCTACAAAGCCTCTAGGATATACATGACATAACTAGGATCGGGACAAACCCCCGCCCACACATGACTCATGTACAATAACAAAGCATAAAGAACCGACTCGGAAAGCTCCGAAGCAAACTGGAGCTCACCAACAATAGTTGTATGACCTGGCTCCTACTTGTGCAGTGTATGAGCTGAGGTACCTGTGCCTGCAACATGAAATGCAGGTCCCCGTGGGGGACGTCAGTACGAAATATGTACTGAGTATGTAAAGCTGTAGATAATCACATATGATATAGGAGCTCAATAGAAATCAGAAACAAGTGAATAAAGCGTAATGGAGTGGACCACATTTACTAGAACTTGTGACAACCTGTACATTGCATTTATTCAATCACTTTACCTTCGTTCTTATCGTCTTTGTAATCATTACTGTACTGTACTGTGACCATTATGCTGCCTCCAGTACATATCAACTGGGATCGACCCATGCTAGGCTTATGCCCCTGGGATACCACCCATAAACACATAAATAGGGATCGATCCATGCTAGGCTTATGCCCCTGGATACCACCCGATAAGAGAGAACTTCCATCACTTAGTTCAATTAATCTTTGAGATTGTTATTTCGGTCGCCACCACATTTTTGATACTTTGAAACAATGATACATCAATAGGAGACATATAAATAGACCATCAATGCAATAACAATGAAGTAAGAACTCATTGGCACATCAATGAAGTGTTTTGGAGTCATCAATGCCATAACAATAAAGTAGGAACTTATTGGTCTATCAACAATGTGTTTCAGAATCATCAATATCACAACAATGAAATAGGAGCCTTTTGGTATATCAATGAAACATTTTGACACTTTATAGGATGGAAACAACTTCGTTGGTAACGTAGAACAATACATGTTTTTGGACAACCTCAGAATCTTACTTGATGGAACATTGGTGTTTTCATGCCAAAGAACATTGTTAGAGTATGCTTTACATACCTCGTCGTAGATTCGGATACCAATTCAACACAATTTCCCGCCTTTACAAATCACTTATCTACAATGAAATGTTTGGCATCTAGTATTAGCAACCCAACACCACAATTCTCTTCCATAATTCCATACAACCAATATTTGCAAAGCATTCCAAAAACCAACTTGAATAATAGGTTTATGTGTATATATATATATAATCATCATTTCAATACCACATCATCACACCAAATACCTTCACAATTCAACATAATCCAACCATGCACAAGAATAATCCAACATCATTTCCAATCATCTTTCAACAACAATCAAATAACATACTTCTTATGCTCACATGCATATATATATACATATCCATATAAATAACACCAACATAATTTACATCCTTACCATAAAATGGCCCTTTTGATTTCGAATTCCTGTTGGAACAAATAAGGGGTGCTTCTCGAAGCCCTCGAGACGGTGAACACAACTACGGAATCAATTTGGACTTTCTACGGTTGAATCACAAGATAATTGGAGTTGAAATTAGGCTAGGGTTCCTTATTCTTCAATAATTGGATGATGAATGATGGATACTAGGCTAATTAAATGTATATAATGACCAATTTTCGTCCATGAGGTGATGGAAAATGACCATATTGCCCTTAAAAATTTAAGTAAATCCGAATCTGTCCATGGTGGACTGTTTTGATAGGCTAAAGTAAATTGACCATAACTCTTTGCTCCGATATCGTATTTGGGTGAAATTGGTATCGTTGGATAGATAATTCAAAGATATTTCATTTCATATAAAGTAGGAAACCCAGTTCGTCCTGTACAAGGAGTTATGATCGTTTGAAGTTGATCCTAAAAAACTATTTTGATAGGCTGAAGTAAAACGAGTATAACTCCTTACTCAGATGTTGGATTTGGATGAAACCAATTGAATTGGAAAGAAGACTCAAAGATCTTTCTTTTGATAGGTCGTAGAACTCCCAGTTCATTATATTAAGGGAGTTATAATCATTCAAAGTTGACCCAAAAAACTGGTAGGCCTCAGTAGTTTTTCCTGCACATTTACTATTCACCATTTCCCGGCCACCGTTTTATAGTTTCGAATGTGCTCGATTATATCCAAAACTTATCCGTTTTTGGAAATCTTTATATAGTTGGAAAGATTATTCAATAACCTTCGTATGGAACCATCGACAGGCAAATTCCGGTATAAAAAAATAAAAAAAATTAATTCCATATAAATAAGACCAATACACGTACTTGAATACGCCAATACATGTACTTGAATACGGGGTGTTACACATTTAAGGCTATAAATACCTGATATATTCCTCAAGTTTAGACATGAATTTTGACAACAGAAATACTCTTCTTCTATACAAAAACTCTGTGTGATCATTAAGCTGTTGAGTGAGTTCGACGAATCCAATAATTTGAGGTACCGCTATTATTCGGATTGAAAGCCATTTTATCCTGGGAGGAAGATTCCACAACCTCGGGTACAGTGAGCGAAATTATTTCTTAAGAACACTTCGTGAAGTCGGGGGACTTGGTTTTACCATTTTGTTTCATCTCATTTCTAAAATATAACATACCTCTTGGATAGATTATTCATAATTTTGTGTTGAAGGTGTTAAAGAACTTCATAGTGTTTTTGTCTTAGACTTGAAATTGTGTTGAAGTTGTCGTTGCCTAATACAGATTCTTGTACCCGAAAATATTGAAAATAACAATCTTAAGGAATAATCTTTTGAAATTTGTATTGCTTGTTTTATGGAGATTAAAGCTTTAAGCTTTCTACTCCATTTGAACTTAACTAGTGATTTGAAGACATAAAATCTTTATCACAAGTTAAAGATCACTCGGTTGATGATTGAAATTCATAAAAACTTCATCGTTGAACTAGAAACAAGAGGTGTTTAAAGTTGCTACAACTTTTTAATAAGTATTTTGATATACTAAAGCTATTGTCTTATGGGGACAGGAAAATGACTAACGATAGTCAAGTGCAAGATGCTGCAATGATTGTAGGGGCAACTAGTATTGCCACAACAAGTTGCACGAATGCTCTGCCGACAATGACACTAACAGAGAAACCCGAAAAGCTTGTAGGTATTGACTTCAAGAGATGGCAGCAGAAAATGTTTTTCTATCTCACAACTCTCTGTCTTCAAAGGTTCACGTTTGAAGAAGCTCTGGAGGTTCTCGAGGGAACCTTTAAATAAGAGCGCTTCGTGATTGTGGAGGCTTGGAAACACTCAGATTTTCTTTGCAGGAATTACATCTTGAGTGGTCTCCAAGAGCAGACAGATGAAGAGCAGACAGAGAACAGATTGCTAACAACTCCAAAGTAGATGTGAAGCGGATGCGAAGAGGATGACTCATTTCCTTCACATTTGGTCTCTTGATGACTTGAATAACTTGCCCAATCTTCTATTTTTACCTTTACCTCTATAAATGAGCATTAAGTAAGAGAGTACCATCAAATCAATGAAAAACCATGATAATTTAGACTTAAAAAGTGCTAGCAAGTAGTCAAATTGACGACTTATCAACCCCCCAAACTTAAACTATTGCTTTTCCTCAAGCAACCATGAAAATTCAATGAGATAGAGTATTTAGGTCAAATCCACCTAGAAGAAAACTATACTAAAGGAATAGGCTAACAAAACTCTACAAACACTTTCCACATATGTCATGGAAATAAGCAAACCAAAACTTTTTAATAAGCACATATTTATGAAGCAAGGATGCAAGTTTGTATCAAATGAATTTTTCAAGTCACAAAACATCTTAAGATAAGACACAAAATCATCAACGATTGTCTCAATCTTTACAATGCAACTTACTTCACTCATTTACCCTAATCGATAGTAAAATATCACCCTCTACCCAAAAGTACTGATGCCGCTCACTTGCAAGAGTTAGATCCACATACCAAAGATATTTCAATTCTTAAGGGAGATCAAATGAAGAAAGAATTCACACTCACTCTCACAAAGAAATTCAAGTACATTGAATAGAACCATAGGCCCTCCCTTTGTGTTTTTCGCCACTAACATAGACTTACTTAGTTTGGAATCACCAAGGTCTTGCGGGTCAAGATGAAGGTTTTAGGTGTGGGAAGGAATACATATGGATCAAGTGACTAAAGGACCTCCTTCAATGCAATCACTCAGTCCTTTCTACCCCAAAAATTTTCAAACCACCCACCTTATTCTTTTTCAAATCATTTCCCATATTTTTCTAACTATTTGTTTAGCATTTACCAAACTATTCAAAGCCACCATTTTCTTTCTTTGACTTTTTCAAGAGATTTTCTACCTATAAGCCTTTCTTAGCCCCTCATTCATTCAATTTTTCTTTTTTTTTTCAAGTTCTATAGGCTAGGCTATTCAATTTTATCATCAAGCACATGTCTTGTCTTTTAAGAACATATATTGACAATCTGACATATACCTTTTTTATCTTTTCTTTGATCATCTTCTTCCAAACACACAACCCCCCAAGCTTAGGCTTTTGCCTATAATCCATTAACTAGAATCATGCAACGCATCAAAGGAAGTTAAGTGCCAAAAGAGAGGTTTTCAAAAGGGTTTAGGTGTTTTAGCATGGTTATCATTACAATAAGAAAGAACGAAGGGTAAAAAGGTTTAAATGGGTTAACTAGGGAACAATGTTAAGGTGGGAATTTGGCTGTGTGATGGGTTAAAAATGGCCTCGGGTCATCCTCCAATCCAAACTTGCCTAGAATTTCTCTTTGAATATACTCCGGGCAAGTTCTAGACTACACAAATGCACAAGAATTATTCAAAAATCTCACCACTCATGGCATCGTACTCATAGAGCAAAAAGTTAGTCTCCCAACCAATTTTAGCAATTTGAGCTTCATAAGTTACTCTGAGTCAACGACTCATCCTTGTAAAAAGAGAGCAAAAATTGATTTTAATAGTCTCACTCAAAAGAAAATTCAAGACATCCTTAATCTTACAACTAGATTTTTGTTTTTTTTCTCAAAAATATTTTATTCCTTGCCAATGACATTTTGGAAGTATTCTCAAATTTTTGCTTCTTCCTAGTTAACCAAAATGATTAGATAGTTCACCTAAGGATGTCGCCTCGCCATCCCTCATTGGTGAATTATCACTCGGTTCGACAAAGAAACTAAACTTAAACTAAAAATAAAAGATCAAAAGAAAGAGAAAATAAAAATTTGCTCCTTAGGAAAGAATTGAGTTTCGAAGAAAATCCTTGTAGTTTATTAGACACGTATATACAAAAGGCGACAAGAGCAATGCGCACAGTCGGATACCACATTTAAATTAAGCGCATGACACCAATTCAAAAACAAAACGACAATATTTGACATCACTATCAAAATGCCCGGCAAGGGCCCATCCAAAGAAATGTCAATAATAATAAAATAAAAACAAAATGCCATAAACATTGAAAGTAATAACATAGAATATGTCTCCATAATCTATCAAACCACATGCCATAAACTGAGACAGTAGGTACCGACCATCGAATGAATCATAACCATACCCCACCCCTACTAAAAATATTGCATTATCCCTAATACAAAAGTAAAAGAGAGTAGAAGAGGGTAGAGACTCCCTGTGGCGCACTAGGCGCTCGATCCCTATCGGTAAATGATCGCACTGTCTCAAATGGGAGCCTCGTCAGACTGGGCTCCTTTCATCAAATCTGCTATGAAGGGTGACTCCTCATCATGTCGAGTGATAGAACTAGCCCCAACCCTTCGTGTATACTCCTCATCCTTGGATAACTGCATGGCGAGCTCTACCTGTCGAGCCTCAGGTAGCCCCTCTATAAGATCAACCTCGACCTCATCATCAATGTCCTCATGACCCTCTCCAAACAAATCATCAAATGGAAGCACTGGGCATGAAGTATCTGGTGGAGAAGAAATTTCTGCCTTATCAAGACCGAAAGAGGGTTGTCTAGAGTGAATCTCCGCCCGTAAACTATCAAGGTCTGCCCTCACAGATCCCACCCCCTTACAATCTTTCCTCACCTCAAGCGTGGTCACTCTCTGCTCTAACTTTGCTACACGGGCACGAAGAGGTACTATAGCAGCCTGAATAAACTCGGGAATATCCGCTACCAATCGGGTAAGCGTAGCATTGTTTGCCAAAGTCATGGAAGCAACCTTGGCAAACATCACCATAGAAGACCGTACTGATTGTGTGGACCGAGGTGGTGGTGCGGTGCTCAATGATGGAGGAGTATCGGCAGAATCCTGATGGGCCTCAGCATCAAGTGTAGAATTCGGAGGAATCTCCACCCCTCTGAGCTCAACAATCTTTCCGCACCCGAGTCTACCAAATCCAAAGCTTTCTTTTTTAAGCCCATAGGATTATCCTCATCCTTACACCGTGTGATATCAATGATGTCGGTGCATATAGCCCGATGATTAATCTTAAAGAGTAGTGGGACTTTGAACTTAAGACAAAGCATGGATATGAGTGCCGAAAAGGGTAATAAAGTACCCAGTTGCTTTGCCCTAAACTTAATCATCTCCGCTATCAACTCTCTCGGATTGATAGCAATTTTATCTATGATGCACCCAACAATGATAGCCTTATCAACCCTACATCTTGGTCATTGCTGGAGGGAAGTAGATGGTTACCCACAAATCCAAGCCAATGTTTGGCTTGAACCGAAAAATCTTTCCTCTTGATTTAACCCACACCATTAGCCCATGGAGCAGGACCCTTTGTAATCACCCTAGAAAGCCATGGATAACTCTGACGTCCGCTAAATATCAACCTCTTGCGCTGCACCGCAGAATCTAAGTCACAAGAAAAATAAATCTCATTGATCTCCGAGGCCATATAAGGGACTTCCACTCCTCGAACCAATACACTCTCGAGGAAAGGTTGTGCGGCAATTGGAGTTTTGTATTTTTTTTCATTGTGCCTAACAACATAGGAAGCATAGAACTCCTAAACAATCACCGGGAAATAACATAATGGGTGAGAAGGGCACATCATATCTGTGAAGAGTTCCCAACCCCATTCTTTAATTTCAGCAATGATTTTGGGGAAATGGGTGTCCACTCCCTTCATTTTAAAGATCTTCTCAGGATTTAACCCTCGAGTAGTTACCCACTCATCATATAACTCTTTCACACCTTCTACACCAAACCGAATTTGATCCGCTTCCTTTTCTACCTCCCTTGCACGATCATGGATAGCTTGGGTATTTGGGACTTTCGGAGTATCTATGGAGACCGGTGCTTTACCCCTTCCGAATGTATCTTTCGCCTTGCCTTTATTCGAGGTATTACCCTTTCTAGCTTCTCGCGACAAATTTTTCCTTGGAGACATACCTATGGGAAAGAAACAAAACAAAACCAAAACAAAAGACAGAAGGTAAAACATGTTTTTTTTTGGAATTTTGTAGGTTAAGAAAGAAAATAAAGATAAGAAAAGAAAATTGTTGAAAGATGCAAGGTAACTCATCACTAGTGTCGATGGGTTTCATTTATTACAACACTTAATCATTTAGGCACGACATTGTCTTACATTCTTCATATTTCTCAAACTAGCTCATAGGACATCTATAACCTCCAATGGAAACAAGAATGACCAATACCCTTAAGAATGATGTCATCCAATCTATCATAGGGAAAGACAAACATTCATGTTTTCCGGTTAGGCTTAATGATCAACAAGAACAATGGATGCCCTATTTCTCAACAATCTCTCTCAATCAATGACTACCAATTATTTCATTATTAGGTTCAATTGGACCCAAAACGATGCATAAGAAATAACCACACCATGTCCTAAGGAAAATCACATTGGCCATCACAAACATACAACATATTCCTCTCTTAATGTCATTTCATCAAACACATAGTGGGCATGCCAATCAAGAACTTGGAAGAAAGAGAATAAGGGCACAAGAGAATAATATTATTTCACCAAATCATCTCTAAACATACTCAAAATGCTCATATTATTGTACTTGAGCCACCCACCACACAAAATAAGCAAGAAAGGTTTTAATAGACATTTATCAAGCACATGGTGCACTAGCTTCATTTAAGAGAGTATCATGAATCAAACTAGTGAAACAAGACACCAGTGACGACATAATTATTTCAACAAGTATTAATCATCTCAATAATCTCACAAAAATCCAAATTTATGTGATTAATCATAATGAAGTCTAAGGCACAATGTCCATTTCTAAGAGAATTTAAAAATGAAATCATGAGAGAGCATTACCTTTCTTGATTTAAGCTAGGAAAGAAATTGAAGCACAAGCCCAAAGGAATGATCTCACTTTTTGTTAGTACAATTATTGGTGAAGAAGGAGAGAATGCGAAGTTTGAGAGAAAAGAGTCATTGAAAGATAGTTGTGATGGAAAAATTTAAGTGTTAGACCGCTTTTGACTTGTTTTCACGTGTTTAAAGAGCTTTTGGGCTGACCGGGTTAGGTCAGCCCAACAAAATCCAACCCGTTTTAAAGATACCCAACGTTTTAAACTTACCTGCGCGCCAAATGCTTTGAACTTGTGACTGGACTGCTGAAGCAGTTCCAACGCATACTTGGACAGTTTGTAGCAGCTCCTAAGTCATTTTTTTAACCAACCTGCGCCCCTAATGCGATGGACCTGCTCCTGGACTTCTTGAGCAGCTCTAGCGCAGGTTGAAACAGTTTACACGCAAAAAAAAACTTCTGCTATTGCATTTGAGGTACGATGGACCTACTCCTGGACTGCTCAAGCAGTTCCAGCACAGGTCGGGACAGTGAGCATAACTTCTTGGCTTCTATTTTTGGGTTACCTGCGTCCAAGATGAGTCTGTCCTGCGACTGGAGTGCTTTAGCAATTCCAGCGCAGGTCTAGGCAGTAAACAACACCCAGGTTGCACTTCATCTGCTCCTCACCTATGGCTAACTTTCTCAAGCAGGTGCAACGCAGGTCATTCCAGCTTAGCCCACGATTTTTCTTCATGAAGGTCTTGGCTCAGAGCTTAGTTTCAAGTCTCTGAATCAATATTCTCATACCTCAAATTTTATAAAATCACCTGCAACAACCAAAACTAAACTAAGATGTGAATAAAAATCATTAGAAAAGATTAAGACAAATTTCTTGGGTTGCCTCCCTAGAAACGCCGTAGTTATAGTCATGGCACGACATCAATTACTCATCATTTTGGATCTTTAAAGTGAAGCGACTCAACTTTAGTCGCTCTGGGTCCACCCACGTGATAATGTTTCAATTGTTGGCCATTCACCATAAAAAAAATTTTCTCGTGATCTTCCAACTCAATAGCTCCACTCGGGTAAACATTTGAGATCACGAACGAGCCCGGCCACTTCGATCTAAGCTTCCCCGCAAAGAGTTTCAATCTTGAATTGAAGAGAAGGACATCATCACCCGCACAAAACTCTCATTTTAAGATTTTGGCATCATGCCACCTCTTCATCTTCTCTTTGTACAACATGGAGCTTTCATATACCTTAAGCCAAAACTCGTCTAACTCATGAAGTTAATTCACTCTCGATTTTGAAGCGTCCTCCCAATCCATATTCAACTTCTTCAAAGTTCATAAAGCCTTGTGTTCTAACTCAACGGGTAAGTGACAAGCCTTCCCAAACACCAATTGGTAGGGGGATATACCGATAGGAGTTTTATAGGCCATTTTATATGCCCAAAGAGCATCATCGAGTTGTCTCGCCCAATTCGTACGACCAACATTCACGGTTTTCTCAAGGATGGACTTGATTTCCTGATTTGAAACTTTAACTTGACCACTAGTTTGGGGATGATAAGGAGTAGCAACCTTATTCTTCACCCCATACTTATCAAGCAAAGCACCGAAGACCCGATTAATAAAATGAGATCCGTCATCACTAATAATTGCCCTTGGAGTTTCGAACCTTGTAAAGATGTACTTCTTTAAGAAAAAGGTGACACTTTTGCCTTCGTTGTTCGGTAAAGCAATGGATTCCACCCACTTTGAGACATAATCAACGACTACTAAGATATATTTATTACCATATGAGCTCACAAATGGACCCATGAAGTCGATCCCCCACACATCAAATAGTTCAACCTCGAGATTGGACTTAAGAGACATCTCATGCCTTCTCGAAAAACCATCTTGAATTTGGCATTGAGGGCATGTTTTGACCATTTCATAAGCATCTCTATAAAGGGTAGTCCAATAATATCCACTTTGAAGAACCTTAGCGGCTGTTCGAATCCCACCATGATGACCACCGAACGGAGAAGAGTGACAAGCCTCAAGAATATCTATCATTTCCGCTTCCATGACACACCGACAGATTACACCGTCCGCACACTCCATAAATAAGAATGGTTCATCCCAAAAATACTTTTTCACATCAAATAGGAATCACTTCTTTTGATAATGATTTAACTCGTCGGGAAGCACACCACTTTCAATATAGTTTGCATAATCTGCATACCAAGGTGTAATGGTCCCCAAAAGTGACATGACTAGCTCATCGGGGAAGGTGTCATCAATATCAATCTCATCCCACTTCTCATGATTGGATTCAAGATGGGAAAGGCGGCCGGCTACTTGATTTTTCCACCCCTTTCGATCTTTTACTTCAAAATCGAACTCTTACAAGAGAAATATCCACCTAATCAATTGAGGTTTCTCCTCTTTCTTTGCCAGGAGATATCGAACAGCGGCGTGGTCCGCATGTACAATCACTTTGGTGCCTAGCAAATAAGCTTGAAACTTCTCAAAAGCATACACTACCGCTAACAACTTTTTTCCCATAACCGTATAATTACGTTGAGCATCATTCAATGTCTTGCTTGCATAATAAATTGGGTGGAAAACTTTCTCTCTTATTTGGCCCAAAATCGCACCTAGAGCAACACCACTTGCATTACACATTAATTCAAAGGGCAATGACCAATCTGGGGCTACTATGATAGGAGTCGACACAAGGAGTTCCTTGAGACAATTGAAAGCTTTTACACAATCACCATCGAACTCAAATTTTGCCTTCTTTTCTAGAAGCTTTCACAAAGGATGAGCGATCTTTGAGAAATCCTTAATAAAACGCCGATAGAACCCTGCATGACCAAAAAAATTTCTAACGCCCTTCACGTAGATCAGTGGAGGTAACTTAGCAATCACCTCAACTTTTTCTTGATCCACTTGGATGCCCTTTCCCAAAATTTTATGGCCTAGAACAATTCCTTCCTTGACCAGGAAATGACATTTTTCCCAATTCAAAATAAGATTGGTCTCTACACTTTATTCAAGGACTTTACTTAAGTGAGCGAGGCAAGAATCAAATGAATCCCCAACCACGAAGAAGTCATCCATGAAAAACTCCATTGTATCCTCTACTATATCGGCAAAAATGGACAACATGCATCGTTGGAACGTGGCCAGCGCGTTGCATAACCCAAAGGGCATGCACTTGAAAGCAAATATGCCATAGGGACAAGTGAAAGTGGTTTTTTCTTGGTCTTCCGGGGAGATACAAATTGATTATACCCCGAGTAACCATTAAGAAAGCAATACCAACCTCGATCGGCTAGCCTATCTAATATTTGACCCATGAATGGCAGGGGAAAGTGGTCTTTCTCGGTCCATGAGTTCAATTTGCGATAATACATTCACACTTTCCAACCCGTGACTAGGTGCATAGGTATAATATCATTATTCTCATTTGGGACCACCGCTATGCCGCCCTTTTTGGGAACACATTAGACCGGACTCACCCATATGCTATTTCAAATTGGGTAGACAACTCTTGTATCAAGCCACTTAATGATTTCCTTCTTAACCACCTCTTGTATCAGTTGATTTAGTCTCATTTCGTGTTCCACACTAGGAACATGATGCACATTTAGCTTGATTTTATGAGAACAAATTCTGGGAGGGATGCCTATAATGTCCGTGATAGTCCACCCGATAGCACGAATGAACTTTTTCACAATTGATTTCAAGGCATCTACTTGACAAGGTTCAAGATCACCCGCTACAATGATTGGCAATATATTATCATCATCCAAGAAAACATATTAGAGATGGGATGGTAACGACTTAAGTTCGAGTTGAGGTGGTTCAATAATAGACGGTTTGGCGGGTGGACTCTCACGATTTTTCAAATCAAGATCCAATTGATCAGGTTTTTGGTGTAAGATCCAAGACCCATCAATGAAGCTACCACCTCATCATATTCTTCAACCTCCTCACTTCCAAAGTTCCATAATACAACCACCAAGGGGTCATTCACAAGATCCATTTCAATGGTGTTATCCACCTCATCATCAACTACATCAATCACCGAAATAACTTGCAAGTCCATAGGTTGCTTCATGGACTTACACACATTGAAGGATACTTCTTCATTGTTCACCCAAAATTTCATATCCCTACATTCCATATCCACTAAGGCCCTCCCGGTAGCTAAGAATGGTCTACCAAAAATGACTGGGACCTTATGATCAATCTCACAATCAAGAATAACAAAGTCGTTCGGAAAGATAAATCAGTCAACTTTCACCAAAATATCATACAACACACCCACGAGCTTTTTGATTGAATGATCGACAATTAAAAGCCTCATAGTGGTAGGCTTAGGAGCACCCAACCCTAACTTTTGAAACACGGCAAATGGCATCAAATTAATACTTTCCCTAAGATCACACAATGCTTTTCCAAATTTGTAGACTCCGATTGTGCAAGGAACAGTAAATGCACCCGGATCTTCCTTCTTCACCACCATTATGCTAGACATTACAACATTATAATTGTGGGTTACCTCAATTGTTTCAAAATCCATGACTCGCTTCTTTGTAACCAAGTCCTTCATAAATTTAGCATAACCGACCATTTTTTGTAAGGCTTCTAGCAACAAAATATTCACCGATAAATTGCTAAACTTTGCAAGGAACTTCTTGAACTTGCTATCATCATCCTTCTTCTTGAGTCTTTGTGGGAATGGGGGACGAATTTTGATTTGTGCCAGTGGAAAAATTGGAGTTTCATCCATTTTTGGAGTATCATCCTCAATCACCTTCAGAGTTTTCTCACTTTTAATATTTTTTTCAACTACTGTTGGACTTTCAACACTTGTCTCATTAGGCTTTGGATCATTATCAATTGGCACTTCTAGCCGCTTTCTCTTTGCATTGGCTTGTTTCTCATTTGCCTTTTCATTGGGGTCTTCACCAAGATCAACAACATCTTTACTAAGAGTTTAACCACTCCTAGTGATAATAGCCATGATATGTGCATCATTTTTAGGATTGAAAACCGTGTCACTAGGTAATCCACCCTTTGGTCTTGTATTAAGTTATGCCAAGATTTGGCCCAATTGAGTTTCGAGTTGCTTGATAGAGGCCGAGTGAGATATCACCATTTGATTTAGTTGTGAGAAGTCATATTTCATTTCTCTCACTATCTTGTCGGTCCCCTCAACACCCATTAAAATTCGAGCAAGGACATCATCACTTTTGAGCTTGTTCGGGTCAATGGAACTTGACTCTTTACCCTTTGCCCGATCATGTGGAGGTACATACCAATCATAATCTCTCTCCTTATCTCTCCAATCATGATCTCTATTATGCCAATATCTATCACGATCTCTTTCCTTCAAACCTTGATTCCCACCTTGCCTTTGGTAGGTAGGGCGTGAACTCACCGATTGGTTCGACAAGAACCGAATTTCTTCATCAAGAGACTCTATTTTCTCATTATTATAAGCTTTAGCACTCTTAGAAGCAACGACGTTAACTGCCTTTGGAAGAGCCCCCATCACATGCTTGGTAAGACGTCATCACTTTAGCCATATTTGTATCTCTTTCTTTATCTTTTTTCTTTTTCTATTGGCTCACAAAAGATGCGGAGGGAGCCCTCACGGCCACCTCAATATCTCTTGTGTGCCTCCCTCTACTCTGCTTGGTCACTTGATCTAATAAAGTTGATGCAACACCATACGATAGTCTAACAAGAGAACCCCCAACCGTATTATCGACTTTCGTCTTCTTCAATTGATCTAATGCCCTATAGAAAATTTAGAGAAACATCTTATTTGAGACCTCATGATTTGGGAATTGTATTAACTTATTGTTGAATCATTGCCAAACCTCATATAACGGTTCTCCATTAAGTTGGTGAAAGTTGATGATTTCTTCCCTTAGTTGCAATATCTGAGAAGGAGGAAAATATCTTTCCAAGAATGCCTCCGTGAGTTCACTCTATATAGTGATAGATCCCGTGGGCAATGACAGCAACCATAAGACCGCTTCTCTCATAAAAGAAAATGGGAAAAGACCCAACCAGATTGAATCTTCAGATATATGGGCTATGTTAAATGGAGAACACACATCAACAAAATTCTTCAAGTGTAGATTAGCATCCTCATGATCTTGGCCTCCAAATGAACCTTTCATTTGAAGCAAATAAAACATCATGCTAGTAACGTGAAACACTCCATTTCCTTTCGCCGGTGGAATACGAATAGCACTAGCTCGTCCCACATCACCGAGGTGATCCGCATCCTTAAGATATCCATCAACCGTCCCGTCATTACTACCATGTTGGCTCATAGTATCATGTCTACTATTATCACCTGAGAAAGAAAAAAAACACTAAAAAATGTAAAATAAAACAGTATAGCTAACCCAAAGTAACTAAAAACACTACAAGAGTGAAAACTATGTTTCACTCCTCGGCAACGACGACATTTTTGATAATGCTCAAATTACACTCTTGAATGGATGTAAGTGATCGTTGTCAATATAATAACCCAACTTAGGTTGGCGTCGAATCCACAAGGAGTGAAAGCATAGAATTCAAAACTCAAGAATATTAATAGTCTACTAAAAGATGACCCATAGTGTGAAAAAAGCAAGCATGAATGTAAAATGGGGGGATTTTGTTTGAATGTGTTTATAAATGACAACTACTTCAATTTTAGTTCACTAGCTTGACGTTGAAAAATGCTAAGAGTGAATTCAATTGAGAATAAGCCTTGGAGTTATGCAATTATAGGTGTGGGATCATGCATGGGTATTTGGCCGTTTATTTGACTTTTAGCTAAAAGTCATGGGTAGGTTAGATGTCAATATATTGATGTCAATCTTTCAATTACAACACCAAATTTCACAAATGGGTTCTTTCGAACACCTCACAAGTGTGACAATTTCCCACATCTATTGCCTCAATTGACATCCTTATGTCTAAGAGATATCATTAAATGAAATGAATCAAGTTATTGGTTGCATTTATTCATCACCCAAGTCCTCTCTTTCAAGAATGACATGGGTTCTAGGGTGGTTGGAGTTTTCAACCCCCAACTCTCAATTAATTCAGGAAATAAATGCAACACCCATCACAATTAACTAGTTAGAAAAATAATTAGCTAAAACCCATGCACTACCACTACCTAAGCAAGCATAACCCCAAGAGTGGAAATTATCTACCCATAGATAAAAGGGATAAGAATATACCAAAGTTATCATTCACTTCATCCAAGAGAAATAGAGACAATGTAATTCCACACTTGGGGTTTCACTAATTCTTCAAAGAAAAATCTCTACCATGTATTTTTCATTCAAGTTTAGTACAAATTTCTCAAAAGATGAAAAGATAGATGCTAAAAGAGAAGCGAGAAGCTAAGATCTAAAAAAGAGGCCATCTTCTAAGAGATGAAAAACTAGGTCTTGAAAAATGAGCTAAAAGATCCCTTTTAAACTCCACTCTATATTTGATGAAAATTACAAAACTACCACCTTATTCTTGATTTGCTTGAGCGGATCTAAAGCGGATCAAGAGCAGATAGAGAGAAGATGGCTAGCATCTCCAAAGAAGATGTGAAGCGGATGCAAAGCGGATGCGAAGTGGATGACTCATTTTCTTCATATTTGGCCTTTTGATGACTTGAATAACTTGCCCAATCTTCTCTTTTACTTTTACCTATATAAATGGGCATTAAGTAAGAGAGTACCATCAAATCAATGGAAAAATATGATAATTTAGGCTTAAAAGGTGCTAGCAAGTCGTCAAATTGATGACTTATCACTCTCACAAATAGCTCATCAGCAATGATCTGACCGAAATCAATCTCCAGTCCTGAAAACAAACTAGCAACAAGTACAACCCAGTGAATATCTAGATTAGCATCACTTTCCATTAACATAAGTTTCAATCGAACCACAACCCAACAAAATTTAGCTCTAAAGCTAAGGGAAGACTTCGCTATGCGCTCATGTGGGTTTGTTGCCCAGGAAGGATTACCCTCATCAGTCAACACTCCACCCAACCAGTATCTTTGGGTAGATATATTACACAATCGGTACTCAAGTTTTGGAATAGCAGGTGGGCTTCATAGTCTTGCCCAAACAGGGTCCTATTGATGGTTCGGGATGATATGTCAATGGTAACTCCTCGAACTGGCACTGACTCCCTATAAAAAATCTTTGAGCCCTTTGGAACATCCTTTTCTTCCAATACCAAATAGTTAGCAAAGAATTTCCTTACCAGATTAGGCTGATATGATTCGGGGGGCTTTGTAATACCCCGTACTTCTACTTAGCTTGAAATCATCTCAAGAATGTTAAAAACTTACTTTGAAAGATTAATCCACTTTTATACATGTGATATTTTAAGATTTTCACTTTTTTTGAGTGGAAAATTGAATAAGCTTTCCATTAATACCCATTCCGTCAAAATCCAACATCGGAAGAGAAAGTTATGGCCGAAATATAGGAAGCAGCCAAAACTGCCCAGGTGCAACGGTGAGAGCCGATGGACCGTCGAGCTAGCGATGGACCGTCGAGCTAGCGATGGACCGTCGCCCAAGCCGTCGCAGTGGAGGCAGTGAGACCACATTCTACCTAAGGGAAACATCTCAGACCGACAGACCATCGAGCTAGCAATGGACCATCGCCCAAGTCATCGTCGAAGAGGAAGTGAACCCCTATTCTACGCAGGTGCAACGGTTAGGACCGATGAACCGTTAACCCAGCGATAGACCGTCGCACCCACCATCGCATATTCCATTCAATTATTTTAGGTGATTTTTAATAGGGGCTTTTTGGTCTTTTACCATCCTTTCTAATACCTAGTTATATCAGATCAAGGCTCATAAGTTCATTATCCATCTACAACATCGAATTACGGTTTTCTCTCTAAGATAATCCCTAAGAACATGATCCAAATCCTTCTTAAAAAAACTAAGAGATTCAAGTTCTTCAAGTCCAAGGACTTCAAGGAACTTATAACCCAGGTATGTCATGTGTTGATTCATGGGTCCCTTTCACCCATGAAGCTCAAGAATCTCTTTTTAAAATCCAAGATTTGTATATGTATGAATGTTCATGATTTAAATTGAATTGAAATTAATGTTTATGATGTTGTGGGGTTTTGATTCATGTTTAAATTACATATTCCAATGATTGACCCTAGTATGTGATGATTTGCATAATAATCATGATAAACTCTTCAAACTTGCAAAATTATTCATCCAACCATGACAATTAGATGCATTGATAATGGTATAACCAAAGTATGATCCTCATGTGTTTGATTAAATGCCTATGTGAAGGAAAAGTGCCATACTAGTATGATAATATGAAATCCTTAATCATGTACAAGTTTATGCCTGTCAAATATTTGATGAAATATCTTAGTCAGTGAATTATGGATACATGTGTACCATTGTGGTGCTTTAGAATTTCTACTTCATGAAATCTCTAACTTATTGTATTATGGATTGTGATGTTGGTCATGTATTCAAGAAAGTCATGCTTTGTCAGTTTCATGCTATCGAGTCCTGAGGGTACTTGTACCCGACAATTAGCTGTGTGCCTAGAGCCAGTGTTATGTTTTCAAGATACTCTCAGTAGAGCCATGTTCATAGAAATTCAGTCAGTTATGTGACTCAGGAAAACTCAGTAAACTCAGTAATCTCAGAAATTCAGTAATCTCAATAGTATTCCGTCAGTCAATAGAACTCAGTTAACTCAGTCCAGTTCATTTCAGTTAATCATGTTCAATGTCTTTTCAGATGGGAGTAGGATTTAGAATCGAGTGAACCCAAGGATGGGAACATACACCGTCAGGTGAGGGTGTGAATCTTAGAAACAATCCTTGCGTTCCAAAACTATGTAACTAGCATAGGTTGAGACATCAATATTGTCAGATAAGGGTTGATGAGGTGGATAAGCACTGTCAGATGAGGGCCCCACCATTCTTTTTTGGGGACACTGTCAGATAAGGGTCACCCACGACTTGTCCTTACTAGTGGTGCGGTATTGACACCCTTCCAGTTAGAGTTACAGATTAGACCCCAACTCAGCTATATTGCATTATTTAGGGCATGTCAGTTAGATGACTACTTCCCACAGTTTTAATTATAGATCAGGACTATCATACACAGTCTTTCAGTCTCAGTAATAGAACTCAGATAGTTCTACAGAATTCAGTACTGTCAGACACAATCAACTCAGAATAGAATGGAACTTAGCTAGTTCCATCAGAAACTAGATTGTCAGATACAGTCATTCAGTAGTAGTTATTTCAGTTATACAGTTATTAGTATCTCATGTTATCAGTACTCAAATTCAGTAATCACGTTATCACGAACAAATTTAGTAATCACGTTATCAAGAACTCAGTTATAGTCCTTATGTATTCATGAATGCATGCTCACGTTCATGTCATTCAATCAGTTAGTATAGTTCATGCATGTGAACCCTTGCATTCAACCTACCTCACATGCATACCAATACATTCAAACGTACTGACGCATTTGCACTATGGTGTTTTATATCATAGGTTCAGAAGTATGAGCTCCAGAGCATCAGTAGCATTCCAGTCTCAGCAGTCAGAGTTAGAAGTGAGTCCTCATCCTTCGAGGACATGACCATTACATTATTATCTTATTAATTAAATTATTTTAGTAGTTGGAGTTAGTTGGGGATATATCCCATCAACTCCTTATTTAGATAGTTTAGAGATTTTTGGACTAGCATGTTTAGACAGTTATTTCAGTTGTTTTAGGTATTTCATACCCCACCCAGATGTTATATTTTAAAATATATTATGTCTCAGTTTTGAACCTTACGACCTTACAACCTTTATTTCTGTATTTGTTAGTATATTATGCCGTGTTCAGGTACATATATCAGTCATGGGTTAGCTTGTGATCCTTAGGGGTCATGAGAACCGTGTAGCATTTTGGGTACCAGATTCGGGATATTACAAACTTTGTATCAGAGCCTAAGGTTCAATAGAGTCCTAGGAAGTCTGAAAGCCGCATCTAGTTGAGTCTTGTACATGGGTGTGTTGTGCTCCACATTTATGTACAGGAGGCTATAAGATATTTTAGGAACAGTTTCCCTTCTTTCAGTATTCATGTTATGCCAGTAAGCATGAGCTCAAATTTAACTCTCAGTCTGATTCATTTCTCCCTTTCTTCTATAGAACATGCCTCCCAAAAGAGGAAACGAGAATCAGCCAGTCCCTCAGCCAAAGATCCTTTGGGCGAACATGTTTCTCATGCAGAGTTCAGAACTGCATTCACTTCTCTTGCTCAATCAGTTGCTTCTTAGAATAAATGACCAGCTGCCGTTCCAGCCAACCCAGTGGCTAATTCATCTGTATCCAGGATTCGGGACTTCACCCGAATGAATCCTTCATCTTTTCTTGGGTCTAAGTCAGATGAGGACCCTCAAGAATTCATCGATCAGGTTCAGAAGGTTATAGATATTATGTGGGTTACTCCTAGTGAGAGTGCTGAGCTAGATGCATATCAGTTGTAGGATATTGCTCACACTTGGTTCAAATAGTGGAAGTCAGAAAGTCCAGTTGATGCAGGGTCCATAGAGTGGGAGGAGTTTTTCACCGCATTCTTAGATAGTTTCTTTCCCCAAGAGCTGAGAGAGGCTAAGGTGTTAGAATTTATCAACCTCAGGAAGGGCAACATGACAGCGAAAGAGTATTCTCTTAAGTTTACTCAATTAGACAGATATGCCCCTCATGTGGTTGCAGACAACAGGGCTAAGATGAGTAAGTTTTTTTAGGGTGAATGATAGTATGGTTAACGAGTGTAGGTCTACGATGTTAAATAGTGACATGACTTTAGCCAGGCTTATGAATCATGCTCAACTGATAAAAGAGCAAAATATTAAGATGAGAGAGAAGCAGAATAAGAGAGCAAGGACAGGTAGTTTCAACTTTGCTCAGCCTAAATCAGAAGGAGGAAACCGTTCTCAGTTTCATCCTAAGTCATCAATTATAGCTCCTTCTTTAGCTAGTTCTCCAGCTTCTACGTTTAAGGATAGTAATAGAGATAGAGTGCCAGGCTCTAAGTCTCAGGGTAGTGTCAGCAATGCTTGAACTAATCTCCTTTGTCAGACTTATGGTAAAAACCACAAGGGTGCTTGCAGAGCTGGTAGCGATGTCTATTTCGAATGTGGCAAGCCAGGCCACAGAGTCAGAGATTGTCCCCAGTCAGGTTATCAGGGTCAGGAGAACCGTTCCCCAGCTCAGTTCGGTAGCCCAAATCAGTAGGGTACCAACTTCAGTGCTACTAGTGGGTAACACCCAAATTGACTTTATACTCTCTAGTACCGATAAGATCAGGAAAATTCTCCTGATGTGGTTATTGGTACGTTATAGATCATTCATATGCATGTTTATGCTTTGCTAGATCTAGGAGCTTTTTTGTCTTTTGTTACTCCCTATATAGAAGGCGATTTTAGAACTAGTCCCGGAATTCTAGAAGATCCCTTTTCAGTCTCCACCCCAGTGGGTAAAACCATCATAGCCTGACGAGTATACAAAAACTTTCTGATTATGATATTTTAGAAAGTCACCTCAGCATATTTAGTCGAATTAGAGATGACTAATTTTGATGTCATTCTCGGCATGGATTAGCTTCATTCCTTCTATGCCACAGTCAACTACAGAAATAGAATAGTTCAGTTCCAGTTTTTAAATGAACCTGTCCTAGAGTGGAGGGGTAGTACTTCAGCTTTCAGAGGTCAGCTTGTTTCCTACCTTCGGGAACGGAAAATAATATCTAAAGGGTATGTCTATCATATTGTTCGATTTAAGGACACTAGTTCTGAAACTCCTAGTCTTGATTCAGTCCCAGTCGTGAATGAATATCCAAATGTATTTCCCGAAGATCTTCCAGGAATTCCTCCCGAAAGGGAAATAGACTTCGATATTGATCTTCTTCCAAATACTTAGGCTATATCTATTCCTCCATACAGAATGGCACCAACAAAACTCAGAGAATTAAAGGAACAGTTGAAAGATCTCTTAGATAAGGGATTCATCAGGCCCAGTGTGTCCTCGTGGGGTGCACCAGTCTTATTCGTGCGCAAGAAAAATGGTTCTCTCAGAATGTGTATAGACTACCGTCAGCTCAACAAAGTCACGGTCAAGAACAAGTATCCACTTCCCCGAATTGAAGACTTGTTTGACCAACTTCAGGGTGCCAGTTATTTCTCTAAGATAGACCTCAAATCAAGCTATCATCAGCTTAGAGTCAGAGAATGTGACATTCTAAAAACTACTTTTCATACTCGGTATGGTCACTTTAAATTTCTAGTCATGTACTTTGGTCTTACCAATGCCCTAGCAGCTTTCATGGACTTGATAAACCGTGTGTTTAAGTAGTACTTAGACATATTCATCATAGTCTTCATAGATGACATTCTGGTCTATTCCCTCAATGAGCGTGATCATGCAAACTATCTCAGAATTATACTTCAGACCCTCAAAGATCTTCAGATGTTCACCAAATTTAGTAAGTGCAAGTTTTGTCTAAAGTCAGTAGCATTCCTTGGTCATATCATTTCCAGTGATGGCATTAGAGTTGATTCTTAAAAGATCGAAGCAGTAAGAAACTAGCCTCACCCTGTGTCTCCATCAGATATTAGGAGTTTCTTAGGTTTGGCTGGCTATTACAGATGGTTTGTTGAGGGATTTTATTCTATTGCATCCCCTATGTCTAGATTGACTCAGAAGAAAGTCAAGTATCAGTGGTCAGATCCTTGCGAGAAGAGTTTTTAAGAGTTGAAAACTCGACTCATCTCAGCTCCAATTTTGACTCTTTCAGAGGGTTTAGATGGGTTCGTAGTGTATTGTGATGCATCTAGAGTAGGTTTGGGTTATGTACTCATGCGGCATGGTAAGATCATAGCCTACTCCCCTAGACAACTTAAGCCCCATGAGAAGAATTATCCTACTCATGATCTTGAGTTAGCAGCCATAGTATTTGCCTTGAAGATTTGGAGGCATTATCTATACGGGGTTCATGTAGATGTGTTCATAGATCATAAGAGCATTCAATATGTCTTTTCTCAGAAAGATCTCAATCTTTGTCAGAAAAGGTGGTTAGATCCCTTGAAGAATTATGACATAATTTTCATTTATCATTTGGGAAAGGCCAACATCATGGCCGAAGCTCTCAGTAGATTGTCTATGGGTAGTGTTGCTCATGTTGAGGACAGTAAGAAAAAACTAGCTCAGGAAATCCATCAGCTTTCAAGACTAGGCGTTCGCTTAGATGATTTAGAGGGGGTGATATATGGGTTCAGAGTAGTTCAGAATCATCTCTAGTTTCTGAGGTAAAAGAAAAGCAAGATAGAGATCCCAGCCTTTTCAAGTTAAAAAAGTCAGTCAAGGATTAAAAAGTAGAGGTTTTCACCCAAAGGAGAGATGGTGTTCTGCGTTGTTAGGGTCATCTGTGTGTTCCAGGTGTAGCTGACTTGAGGCAACAAATTCTTGCAGAAGTGCATGGTGCACGCTACTCGATTCATATAGGGGCTACTAAGATGTACCATGACTTGCGGGAGGTCTATTGGTAGAGTGGGATAAAAAGTGATGTTACAGAGTTTGTGGCTAAGTGCTCTACATGTCAGCAGGTTAAGATAGAGCATCAGAAGCATAGTGGGTCCATGCAGGAGTTCAGTATTTCTACTTAGAAGCGGGAAGAAGTGAACATAGACTTCGTGATGGGGTTGCCTCAAACTCGTCGCCAGCATGATTTAGTTTGGGTCATTGTAGATAGAATGACCAAGTCAGCTTATTTTTTTCCAGTCCATACCTCTTATTCAGCTGAGGATTATGCCAAACTCTACATTAGAGAGTTGATTAGATTACATGGTGTTCCATTATCTATTATCTTAGACAGAGGTACCCAATTCATCTCTTATTTTTGGAAAGCATTCCAAAAGGGTCTTGGTACCCAAGTTTATCTCAGTACAACCTTTCATCCTCAGACAGATGGTTAAGCAGAAAGGACCATTCAGACTTTGGAAGATATGCTAAGGGCGTGTGCAATCGATTTCAAGGGTAGTTGGGATGACCACTTGCCTTTGATTGAGTTTGCATTCAACAACAACTATCATTTTAATATTCGGATGGCTCTATTCGAAGCTCTATATGGTGGGATATGAAGATGTCCAATCGGTTGGTTTGAAGTTAGTGAGGCCTCAGTCATAGGGCCTGAATTAGTATTTGATTCCTTAGAAAAAGTCCAGTTGATCAGAGAAAGACTTTGGGATGCTCAGAGACGACAGAAGTCTTATGCAAATGTGCGCAGAAAGGATCTCGAGTTCGAGACTAGTGATTATGTCTATCTAAAGATCTCTCCCATGAAGGGAGTAAAGAGATTCAAAAAGAAGGGAAAGCTCAACCCCCGATACGTCGGTCCCTTCAAAATTCTCAGTCGCTTCAGTAAGGTAGCTTATGATCTCAAATTGCCTTCAGATCTAGCCTCAGTTTACCTAGTCTTCCATGTCTCTTTTCTCAAGAAGTGCATAGGTGACCCAACAGTTGTAGTCCCTATTCAGAGCATAGTTGTTTAGAATAGCCACTCTTATGAAGAGATTCCAGTCGAAATTCTTGACTACCAGACTCGTAGACTGAGGAACAAAGAAGTACCTTTAGTCAAAGTTCTTTGAAAAAATTAGTCCGTTGAGGGAGCTACTTGGGAAGCCAAAGCAGACATGCTGACCAAGTATCCTCACCCCTTCTCCGCCAACTCAGATCTAGCTCAACGTAATAGTTCTACTTAAGCTTTTCAATTTCATGTTCAGATTTCAGTGACAAGCTTGGTATCCATTTCAGGTTCAGAATTCCATTATAAACTTGGTATTAAATACCATTATATATTCAGTCATGCATTCACGCTCCAGTTCAGTCATATAATCATGCATCACATATGTATTTTTATTGTGAGAAACTTAGTTCCTCAGAACACTCAGTCATGCATTTATGAATCAGTTACACACGCATCAGATATGCATGTTCGGTATGATATATTAAGTTATTAGTCATATCAATCATGAGATCATGTTCCAGTTGTTCATGTTCAGTATGTATGTCGGTTTATCTTCTCCCCTCTCACTCAGTCTCATTCAAGGACGAATGTTCTCAAGGAGGAGATATTATAATACCCCATACTTCTACTTAGCTTGAAATCATCTCAAGAATGTTAGAAACTTACTTTGAAATCTGAATCCACTTTTATACGTGTGATAATTTTAATATTTTCACTTTTTGTTGAGTGGGAAATTAAATAAGCTTTCCGTCGATACCCATTCCATCAAAATCCGATATCGAAAGAGAAAGTTATGGCCAAAATATAGGAAGCAGTAAAAACTGCCCAGGTGCGACGGTGAGAGCCGACAAACCATTGAGCTAGCGATGGACCATCGCCCAAGCCATCGCAACGGAGGTAGTGAGACCACATTCTACCTAAGGGTGATGGATCAGGCTGATGGAACATCGATCTAGAGACGGACCATCGCCCAAGCCATCGTAGGAGAGGTAGTGAACCCCTATTCTGCCGAGGTGCGATGGTCAGGACCGATAAACCATCGAACCAGCAATGGACCATCGCATATTTCGTTCAGTTATTTTAACTCATTTTTAAAAAGGGATATTTGGATTTTTACCCTCCTTTCTAATACGTAGTTATATCATATCAATGCTCATAAGTTCATTATCCATCTACAACATCAAATTAGGGTTTTCTCTCAAAGATAATTCCCAAGAACAATATCCAAATCCTTTTTCAAGAAACTAAGAGATTCAAGTTCTTCAAGTCCAAGGACTTTAAGGAACTCACAACCCAGGTATGTCATGTGTTGATTCGTGGGTCCTTTTCACCCATGAAGCTCAAGAATCTCTTTTCAAAATCCAAGATTTGTGTATGTATGAATGTTCATGATTTAAATTGAATTGAAATTCATGTTCATGATGTTGTGGGGTTTTGATTCATGTTTTAAATTACATATTCCAATGATTGACCCTAGTATGTGATGATTTGCATAATAATCATGATAAACCCTTCAAACTTGCAAAATTATTCCTGCAACCATGACAATTAGATGCATTGATGATGGTATAACCAAAGTATGCTCCTCATGTGTTTGATTAAATGCCTATGTGAAGGAAAAGTGTCACACTAGTACGATAATATGAAATCCCCAATCATGTACAAGTTTATGCATGTCAAATGTTTGATGAAATGTACTGATGCATTTGCGCTATGGTGTTTTATACCATAGGTTCAGAAGTACGAGCTCCAGAGCATCAGTAGCATTCCAGTCTCAGCAGTCAGTGTTAACAGTGAGTCCTCATCCTTCGAGGACATAATCATTACTTTATTATCTTATTAATTGAATTATTTTAACAGTTGGAGTTAGTTGGGGACATATCCCATCAACTCCTTATTCAGATAGTTTAGAGGCTTTCGGACCAGCATATTCAGATAGTTATTTTAGTTGTTTTGGGTATTTCATACCCTACCCAGATGTTATATTTTAATAGATATTATGTCTTATTTTTGAACCTTACGGCCTTACAGCCTTTATTTCTGCATTTATATAGTATATTATGCAGTGTTCAGCTACAGATATCAGTCATGGATTAGCTTGTGATCCTTTGAGGTTATGAGCACCGTTTAGCATTTTTGGTACCAGATTCAGGGTGTTATAGGCTTGCTCATCCATACCAATTCATACTCATTAAAGTGACGCTCTAACTCAGGATATTCGTGCAACTCCATCATTACAATCTGATACTCCTCAGCAAATAGCCTTTTGATTAGCCTACTTGCTGTTGGTGACAACCCATAATAAATTTTTTTCCTCGATCCATCTAGTTTCCATCTGATAGATTCTCTAATTTTAGGATCCTTATGCCTGATCAAGTTGGCATCCCCAATTTCAATCTCCACATCGGCTGCCTCCATTTCGGCCTCAACTGGGTTGAGGCGAGATGTGAGTACCCTTGCCTCATCGGGGTTCGAGCTAGTACTGCTGGTGCTTCTTTCACTCTTTTCTTTATATTGGGAGAGTGTAGAAAGTGTACAGTCCTTTTTGCGACTGTTGAAGGCTGGTGCCTCCTTACTCCTAGAAGGTTCGCCTCGACCTCTTGCCCGACCACTGCCTCAAGTCAATGGGAGTTTTCATGCCATGGTGCCTATCAGGTCCTTATGCGACGGTTACTATGATGGTCCATCAAGTATGTGATGGTCCATCGAGCGGTCCATCAGCCTATTCCAGAAACTCAGAATTTTAGCTTCAAGTTGACGGTTCATCCGATGGTCCGTCAGTTTGTTGACGGTCCGCCGACTCGACCGTCAAGCTTTAAAACTCTTCCCTTTCAGCAATCTCAGTCCTGCATACTTCACAACACATCAGATTGCATAAAAACCACAAATAATCTATGACTACGATTACAACAACATTTGGTGGGTTGTCTCCCCACTAGCGCCTGATTTAATATCGCGGCATGACGCAGTTATCTTGATTACTCAGATTTTATAGAGATAGATAGTAGATAAGAAATTTATTCAGTCCATTGGACCGATATACAACTTCAGTCATTGCCCATTCACTTTGAAGACACTTACGTCTTCGTTTGCAAGTTTAACTACTCCAGACGAGTAGGCTTGGTTAACTTGGAATGGACCCGACCATTTTTATTTAAGCTTACCTGGGAACAACTTCAGTTTGGAATTAAAGAGAAACACCCAATCACCCTTCTGAAAATCTTTTTTTGCAATCCTTCGATCATGGTACTTCTTTATCTTCTCCATGTAAAGATCAGCTTTTTCATATGCCCTGAGACGAAACACATCGATCTCATTCAGCTACCCCAATATCAACTGCGCTGCCTTATTTTAATTCAAATTTAGTCTCCTAAGTGCCCACAGCTCCTTATGCTCTAATTCAATTGGTAAATGACATGCCTTACTATAAACCAGTTGGAACGTTGACATGCCTATTGGTGTCTTAAAAGCTGTTCTGTATGCCCATAAGGCATCATCAAGCTTCCTAGACCAGTCTTGTCTGCTAGCATTCACTGTTTTAGCAAGTATAGCTTTGATTTCTCTATTTGAAATCTTCATTTATCAATCATTTTGTGGGTGCTATGGAGTCGCCACCTTGTTTTGCTTAAAACCATACTTTGCTAAGACAACTCGAAACACACGATTGTAAAAGTGAGATCTACTGTCACTTATAATGTTGTGTCGCACCCCAAATCAAGAGAAAATGTTCCTTTTAAGTAACACATCTACTCTCTTCCCTTTATTATCAGCTAAAGCAATAGCTTTAACCTATTTCGAGACATAATCAACAACAACTAGAATGTATTTCATCCCATATGAGCTCACAAATGGCCCTATGAAGTCGATGCCCCAGTTATCGAATAATTCTACCTCCATCATTTTTGTCAAAGACATTTCATGGCGCTTGGAGATTGACCCCTGCCTCTGACATTGGTCACATCTTCTCATGAACTCATAAGCATTTTTTAATAAAGTAGTCCAATAGTAGCCGCTTTGTAGTACCTTTCTAGCAGTATGGTCACCGACATGGTGACCACTAACCGGGGAGGCATGGCATGCTCCTAAGATACTCAACATATCTACTCCTGGAACACATCTCCTTATGATATTATCAGCACATCACCGAAATAGATACGTCTCATCCCAGAAGTAATGTGTCACATCATGGAGAAATTTCTTTCTTTGATGAAAAAGGAAGATTCTCCAAAATCACCTCACTCACCATATAGTTTGCGAAATCAGCGTACCAAGGTACTTTTTCCATAATAGCCAAGATTTCCTCATCCGGGAATGCATCATTGATCTCAAGTTCTTCTCCAACTGCTTACTTCCCTTACAGCCTGGACAGATGGTCTGCAACTTGGTTTTTACCCTTCTGATCTTTGACTTCGAAGTCAAATTCTTGAAGTAACATCACCCATCTAATCAGCCTTGGTTTTGAATCCCTTTTCACCATCAAATATATCAAGGCTGCGTGGTCAGTGTGGACCACCACCTTGGTTCCTAGCAAATAAGCCCGAAACTTCTCAAAAGCATAAACTACTACAAGAAGTTCCTATTCAGTGACAGTGTTATTCTTTTGGGACTCATTCAGTGATTTGCTTGCATAATAAATAGGATATAATAGCTTATCCCTCTTCTGCCCAAGTACATCTCCAAGTGCAACACCACTTGCATCATACATAATTTCAAATGGTTTTGACTAATTTGGTACAACATTAATAGGTGCGCCAACTAGCTTCCCTTTGAGGCATTCAAATGCCTTCAAGTAATTATTATCAAAGTTGAACTTATCCTCCTTCTCCAAAATTTTTCAAAGTGGATTTTCAATTTTTGAGAAATCCTTTATAAATCTCCGATAGAAACCCGCGTGACCAAGGAAACTACGTACCCCCTTTACTGAAATGGGAGGTGGAAGCTTCTCTATAACCTCGAATTTAGCTCGATCAAACTCAATCCCTTTTGCTGAGATTTTATGCCCAAGATAAATACCCTCATTCACCATGAAGTTGTATTTTTCCCAATTAAGCTCAAGGTTAAACTCTTCACATCGCTGCAAGGCCATACTCAGATTCACCAAACACAGCTCAAACAAATCTTCTACCACAGAAAAATCATCCATAAACACCTCCATGGTATCTTCAACCATATATGAGAAAATAGACATCATGCACCGTTAAAAGGTAGTGGGTGCATTACATAATCCAAATGACATTCGCTTGAACGTAAAAGTACCATACGAGAAGGTGAATGTCATTTTCCCCGATCTTCTAGGGTGATAGAAATTTGATTATAACCAGAATACTCATCTAGAAAATAGTGCCAACCTCTTTCCGCCAACCAATCAAGCATATAATCCATGAAAAACATTGGGAAGTGGTCCATCAACATCTATTAGTTGATTTTTCGATAATCCATGCAAACTCTCCACCCAGTGATAGGTCTGAGTGGTATCAACTCATTCTTTTCATTCGCTACAACTGTCATGCTCCCTTTCTTGGGCACATATTGTATGGGACTCACCCATTTACTATCAGAACTAGGATATACAACTCCTACATCAAGCCATTTGATGATTTCCTTCTTAACCACCTCTTGCATAGGTGGGTTCAGATGACATTAATGCTCAATTATTGGTTTATAGTCCTCCTCCAACTGAATTTTATGAGTGCAAATACCTGGAGGGATGCCAATAATATCTGCGATAGTCCATCCTATCACCCTTTTATGCCTCAGAAGCACTGAAATAAGTGCCTCCACCTGTTGCTCACCTAAATCTGCTGCAATGATGATAAGTAAAGTGTTTCCACTGCCTAGAAACACATATTGGAGATGATCTAGCAATTCTTTCAACTCTAACACCGGTGGCTCCTCAATAGATGGCTTAGCTGGTGGTGTTGGGTGATTTTTAAGATCCAGATCAAGATTCTTGGGAGCTTAAGAATATGATCCCATTCCCATCAAAGAACAAATAATTTTCTCATACTATTCAATGCCCTCACTATCAAAACTCATCAGAACTGCAGCAAACGGCTCAACAATAAATTTCTCCTGTGCCAACACTTTCTGCTCATCCTCATAATAAACATCAACAATAGAGAACACACTTATCTCCTTATGCTGCTTCATAGATTGGCACATATCAAATCATACCACTTCATCATTCAGCCTGAATAGGACCTCATTGGCTCACAAATCAACAAGCACGCTTCTGGTTGCGAGAAAAGGTTGACCCAAGATTATGGGCACCTCAAAGTCCACCTCGCAATCTAGAATAACAAAATCCACAGGAAATATGAAGCTAGCCACCTTCACTAGCACATCATACAAAATACCAACAGGCCGCTTTACCGACCTATCCGCCATCATAAATCCCATGTTTATAGGTGTGGGATCTCCCAAACCCAACTTCTTATAAACAGCTAGCGGCATCATATTGATGCTCACTTCCAGATCATATAAGGCCTTGGCAAAATCAAGAGACCCAATTGTATAAGGGATGATGAATGCTCCTGGGTCTGCCTTCTTCTGCACCAAAGATCTTGTAGAAAGAGCACTACAATGATGGAGATTATCCACTGATTCATATCTTACTGCTCTCTTATTCATCATAAGATCTTTAATAATTTTAGCATATCCTGGTATCTGTTTAAGTGCCTCCACCAAAGGCACATTTACTGTTAGCTATTTCATCATTGCCATGAATTTACTAAACTTTGTATTGTCGGCCTTCTTCTTCAATATATGAGGAAAGGGAGGTTGTGGTTTTCGGAGAGTAGTCACCACTTCCCTTTTCCTAACTTATCAACCTACTGATGATTAGAAGGGATATCAATGCTATACAGCTTCTCAGATTCTATTAGATTACTTTCTTTAGGCTCAACATCTTTTTCGATCACCTCTTCATTCATATCTTTGCCCATAGAAGGGCCTGGTAATACCTTACCACTCCGTGTGGTAATTTCCATAAACGAGCCATCATTATGAGAATTCTAAACTGTATTGCTTGGAAATATTCTGCTCTTTCTCTGATTTAATTCTGCTGAGATTTAACTCATTTATTTCTCCAACTATTTGATAAAAGTAGAGTATGAGTTTACCAACTGACTCATGGAAGACAAATCACTCTTCATAGTAGTCACCCTAGAGTTGGTAGCCTCAGCTCCTTTTAATAATTTATCCATCATGTCCTTCATGGACATATTACCAGAGCTAGATGCAACATTATCTCTGCCTCCAGGGGGTACATATAGTCCACTCCTATCATTCTTGCACTTCCAGTTTTCTTGATCCCTATCCTTGTAACCAGCCTTGTCGTAGTAGTTCCGACCTTGATTTCTTTGGCTATTACCTCAGAAACCCCCTGATTATTTAGCTAGTTTGCCTCTTCTTCCAAAATAGAGTTATCTCTACCTTGAGATGCAACAACTTTAACCTTCTCTATTTTTCCAGACAATAGATTCTTAGACAGTAAATCCATCTATGTCTTCAAGTGTGTTATGTCCTGGTCACGTCTCTCCTCTTTCTTGCATTGCTTTGCAGTCATACCACTAAACACAGTAGGTCTTGATACTACAGAATCAATGGTATACCAAGCTCTACTTTGTTTGGTCATCCGATCAAGCATCTCCAAAGCCTCTGGAAAAGTGAGATCAACAAATGACCCTCCTGCAGCATTATCCATAACTGGATTCATAATAGAGTTTAGAGCTCTATATGGAGTCTCCATCAAATGAATATCCATCATATTATGATTCGGGAACTGCATCAGTCTCTTTTTAAAACTCTCCCAGGTCTTATAAAGAGCTTCAATGGGAAGCTGCCAGAAGTTACTAATCTCATCTCTAAACTGTACCCTCCTGGAAGGTGGAAAGAACCTTTCTATGAAAGCCTCTTTCAGCTGCCTCCAGTTGGTGATAGAGTTAGGAGTCAGCCCATTGAGCCACAATGTCACCTTCCCAGATAGAGACAAAGGAAACAAACTCAAGTGAATGGCATTTTGTCCCACTCTTATGTCATCAAAAGACTTGCATATGGTGACAATGTTCACCAAATACATTTTTGGATCGTCTCCTGGAAGACCACCGAATAACCCCTTAAGATCAAGGAGTTGAATCATCGTACTGGTAATATTAAATTTAGCTCCGGGTGCTAGAGGTAGAGGAATAATAGCTCCAGTTGCCACTGCTCTATCCATTCCATCGTCGTCATTATTTAGATTAAACTGTACTAGTTATCGATCCTGCTTCTCCCTAAAGGAACGATTCCTGTTTACATTCCAATTCATTGGTGCATCTAAATTCTCTACATGCCATGGGTTAATAGGATCTAACAAATCATCATTCCCCAAATCATCATCATTATGATTAGGATGATGCACTGGTTGGTCGTCATTTTGCTGATTAAGTTGAGATCTAGCCAGAGAGGCTAGTCTTTCAACGTCTTGGGGGTCTGCCATTATGCCAATTAACTATGGTTCCAAATGTACTAGTAATAATGGTGCACCCGATCTCCGTGTACTTGGCGTACACAATAACTACCCTGCACATAACAAAAATAACAAATAAAAGTAAAATTTGGGAAACTTGACCAAAGGTCAATGAACAAACACAAACTTAATTGACAACCATATTCCCCAGAAATGGCGCCAAAATTTAATACGCCTAATTTACACTTTTCTTACAAGAGAGTAAGCGATCGTTGTCAAATATAGAACCCAACTAGGTTGGGTGTCGAATCCCACAGGGAATACTATGTTCACTAATTATTGTGATTGTTATCAAACTATTGATCAAAGGTTCCTGAATAAAAGGGGTTTTAGTTTATGAATTGTATTCTAAATAATTCTAACAGAGTTGTTCCAACTAATGATTCTTTCTGCAAGTCATAATTCCATGATATTAAACAAACTAGAGTCATGGTTACCAAGATGCTTAAATAGTTAGGGTTGTAAATCACTCTTGAGTTCCAATTAATAACTTCAATTACAAGAGTAGTTGAATTCTATTGTTTACCCATTAGTTTCTCAACCTTAATGGATAGTTTATTCTTTAATTCTTTCAAACTTAAAGAATGTATTTATTATTCAACCATTTTCTTATGTAGGTCAATCTTGTTAAGGTATTTTCCATTAATCTAAAGGTTTAGGCCTCTAGATTCTATGTAAACCCTTTCTTTTCCCAACAAACACTTTTCTATTCGAACAAGTGATGTTCTTGGGCTCACTTTTAAGTGTACAACAAAGAAAAGTCATTAAAGTGAAGAAGGGTTTATTCAATATTAATTACCTACAGAAACTCGATTGGAATCACAACCCATATCAGCTGTTCAAATCAAGGCTCCCATAACCCTAGTTATAGGATCTGAGACACTCATCTCCATAGAAGAAAGAGAAAGAATCCTTGTATTATTCATAGATAAATTCAGAATTTACTTACAAAAGTAACAAGAATTAGTCCTTGAATCTTCAATAGCAATGGAATGATTCGATCCACAAGTTTAGCTTGATTCACAAATTTCTATGTTACAGAGAGTTTCAAAGATGGAAAACTAAGGTAACAATATCCAAGATTCAGAATCCTCGCTCAATAAAACCCTAACTGGGTATTTATATGCTCCCAGGTTTAGAAGATTTAAAATTTAAACTCAGAAAATGCCGCATCCAAGTTGGCGGTCCAACTGACGGCCTGTTGGAAGTCTAACGATCCATCACATGGACCGTCGCTGAGTGCTCATGATATCAGGTTCTGTTTAATGATTATGGAAACCTTGGTAGACCATCGATAGTTTGACGGTCCATTGCACAGTCTGTCGCTAAGACCTCTGAAATCCTGCATTCAGATTAAGCCTAACGACCAAGTTGGCGGTCTGCTGCAAGCTTGATGGTATACCACTTGGACTGTCGCATGGGTCTTCCACTTGGAACCTTCTGTTTAGCTCTGACGGTACTCCTGGCGGTCCGTCGCATGACTGAAGGTCCATTATTTGAACCACGAGTGACTCTTTTCTGCTATTTTCTTGAGTTTTCTCCTTCCGCTAACTCCTTAACTTGAAATCACTCAAATCCACTATTAAATGCAACTTTAGTTGCTTTAAAACATACAATTTTTCAAACAAAAAGATGCAAAATATTCTGTCAAAATCCAGAACATCATATATTATATTTGAGCTTTTCTGAAGCTGAATATTGAGTTCTGATAACTGAGTAACTAATGTCTAAAGTTACTGATACTTGATTTACTGATACTGATTGATTATGTCTGACAGTCCTAATTCTGTGAAATAAACTGAGTTCTAAACTGAAGATTGATACTGAAACTGTGGGAGGTAATCATCTAACCGACATACCCCAAATCTGAGCTGATAGAGGTCCAACCTGTGACCCCAGTTGGAAGGGTGCTAATATCGTGCCACGGGTACTAACACTAGAAAACCAGGATGCCAAGCCTAACTAACGGGTGACACTTGGGCGGAGCCAAGCCTAATCTAACGGGTGACCCCTGGGAGGTATTCAAGCCTAGTATGATGGGTGACTCCTCTTCCTATGCTGGCTACGCAGTTTTGGAGTACAAGGACTGCTACTAATGACTCTGCCTTTTTAACGGGAAAGCTGTCATCCCTACACTCGCTCGGTGCTAAATCCTACTTCCAACTAAAAGACACTGAACTGAGTATATGGAACTGGACTGGACTGATACTTAGTTTTCTGAGTTTTTCTGAGTTCTATAATTGACTAAGTTATACTGAGTTCTGTAGCTGACTGAATTCTACCAATCGTGACATGATTGATACTATTCTCTAATTGACACTGGCGCTAGGTAAACAACTAGATTATCGGGTGTTAAATACTCCCAGGACGCGATAGCATAAAAAGAATGACATAACATAATCATAAAGGCATAGCAATACTTGCTTGTTAACAATGCACTCATTTAGACATTTTGTCAAACACTTGATATACATGAACTTGTGCATGAATGGGATCACATAATAACATGTCATGCTTTCACTAGTCAATTCACATAAGCATTTTATCAAACACTTGTAGGGCATAAGCTTGTACATGATTGGGACCACATAATAACTTATCATGATTCCACTATTTACTTCACATAAGCAATTTAGCAAACACTTGGGGAGCATGGATTATTTACATGATAATGGCCAATACATGAACATCATGATACATTAATCAATTTGTAAATTCAAGGGTTTATCAAGATAATCACATATTCATCACACATGTTATTAAATTTTCATGAAACTTGCAATTAAATCATGGATTGAAACCCAATTAATATCATGAACATAAATTCAATCTAATTAAAACATGGAAGTTCATAACAATCTTATAGTTTTAAAAAAATAGATTCGTGGACTCTATGGGTGAAAGAAATCCATAGATGAACACCTAACATATCTTAGAAGATTCTTTCTTAAAGGTTCTTGGAGGATTTCTTGAGGATTGGTCTTGATTTCTTGAACTAGGGTTTTTGCCTCTTTGAGAGAGAATGTTTTAAATCTTGAGAAAAGTGAGTGCATAATGATATAATAGGGTATTTAGGGCATAATTTCGTGTTTAAGGCTGATCTGGGTCATGGAAAAAAACCCTATTACCCCTGGAACATTTTTAATTTTTGTCACTGAAAACCCGAATTTGGGCCCTGGCGCGACGCGCCACTATCGCGCCAAACCACTGGAAAATGACAATTGGGAATGTGGTTGGTAGCGTGATGCGGTACAATTGCGTTGGTTCATTGGAAATTAACAAATGTGAAAATGAGCTTTGGCGCAATGCGCCGGTATCACGGTACCTCACTGAAGACTGACAATTGCCATTTTGGCTTACTCCGCGATGCGCTACTGGCCTAAATTATGGTTTTTAACAATTCAAACTTAAAATAACCATAACTTCTTACCCGATTATTAGATTTAGGCAAATTTTATATTGTTGGAAAGATGATTCAATTTCCTACGTAATGGCAGGATCTAAACTAAAAAATAATGAGCATTTCAAAATTTTTATATTGGATAAGTCATGAATTGAGAGTTAATTTAAGCTAGGGAAATATGGGGTATTACAATATCTCTCCTTTGGGAACATTCATCCTTGAATGAGACTGATTAAGATGAGGAACATTGGTAGACTGAGTTTACACACTGAACATGCATGCTGAAACATGACTACATGACTGAACTATTAACAAGCTGAGTTATTATACTATATATACATATCTGATGCATGGAATACATGACTGAAGCTACTGATAAGTTGAGTTTCATACTGAACATGCATATCTGATACATGAGTACATGGCTGAACTAATTCATGAATGCATGACTGAATATGCAATGATAATGGATACTAAGTTTATAACTGTAACTGGATCATGGAACTGAGTAAATCTAAGGAAGACTGTCACCTTGAGATGAAAATACTTATAACCTGAGATCACTTACTAAACATGTATGAACGGGAACATGAGATCATGATTGAGTCTGCAACATGATATATAAAATGAATATCATGAATTGAACTAATTTATTGAATACATGTCATATGTCTGAGATTTGGAATAATAGGGTCAACTTATGAGTACCCATTACTCCAAACTAGATTCATTACATAAAGACAAACTGAAAGGTTTATGACATAAAAGCTCGAGGGTTATAATGTGTCTCCCTCTTGGGACATTATGTCCCTCTAGAGAATGTCGACTTGGCTGGGATTCTAAGGAAAACTGAGACGATGCACGGGGTACCTAAGAACTAAATCGTGAATGAATATCTGGGATTTGAAATTGAGACATGATACATGAACTGGGATGAACTCATAACTACTAGGATGCTCTATCTTGGAACAGTCATATTCACAAAACTGCAGATAGTATGATTGGGTGGAAAGATAAGGAAACCATACGAATTTGTCCGCCTGACTGCTAAACTGAATTCCTGGCTTTACAGACTAATACATACTGAAACTTATACTCAACTGGAGCATTTCTTGATACTTTTTTTATAAAGTTCTACTGACTTTAGGGAGCAAAAAAATCTTGGCATGGTCTGAATAAGACATCTGAATAAGAAATCACAACATGGCTAAAATTCTGTAATATGGGCACTAATAACTCTACCTACTGAGGTCTGAGTTGGAATGAATTCTCCCGCTATGTTCAAGCCTACTCAAATCTTCGAAATGCATTTAGCCACTTACACATAAATATGACATTCATGCCTATCTTTATAAATACATCCTCGTATAAAACTAGCATGCAATAATCTTTTCATAACATGAAATATCTACTCTCTACCTTCTAAGAAATTGCTCATCACTATATCATTTCATAAGGAGAGTTCACTAGAGATTAAAACATGGGGACCTAAAGAATAAATGGATACTATACTGAACTTGACACTTAACTAAGGCCTGCGGAATAGAATATCAACCTCATGGATTTATCAAGAGATCTAGACTGAGGATATACATGGCATAAATTTGAATTTAACTAATCATTAGGAGTATAGCATAAGTCATGGAAACTGAACACATTTTTAGGCATGAGTACATGAGTCATGAGCTGCCTGACCTGAGTTTGGAGTTTCTATATTCATGGAACATGATTAGTAACACTGAGTGAACTAGAACTATTTATACTAGGAACTATAAACATACATGATTTTTGATAACGTGCACGAATAGTAGCTATGATCATAGAGATGACATGTAAGACATGAGTAGATATCGTGATAGTTGAAGTGCAATACTTTGCACTAAGGTAAGGACGGGTTGGGCATCAACCTCTTCCATTGCTTTTCTACACATACTGATATTACTACTAAAATCTGAAAGTCTAACTTAGTTACTTGTTCTACCATCTCCTCCTTAGCATAAATCCGTTATTCTAAGTCTGTGAACCCCTTAATAAACTCTAAATTGAGCTGATACCACTCTACTCTAGAGTATGAGTTATGACAATGCTCATAAACACTAAACTCATTCTGAAGGAATACACCTAATAATGTAAGGTCCACTGAAAGTACTTCCTTTTGATACATGATTCTTAGCTTTCTATTGCCCTAACAATCATCATATAGAAACCTCAACACTGACTAACTTAGAATTCTCAACTTTTCTTTCTACTAGTTCAATCTAGAGATTCAAACTTAAATCAACTGAAACTGAGGTACTACCCATTCATTCAATGATTGGTCCATCAGGAAACTGAAATGGAATGACTCCATTACTGAAATTAATTGAAGGGATTTTCTGAAGTACTATAACCGAGCAATTCATGTATACTCGTCTGGATGGAATAAATTTACCTGATCTTATCTGGACTGAAGTTGACTACTATGTAAAGAGTTACAAAGGACAGAGAAGCTCCTGGATCTAATAAGGCATAAATATATAAATAGAAGATCTGTAACATACCAGTGACTGCATCAGGAGAATTTTCTTGATCTTATCTGGACTGAAGTACATAAAGCCTATTTTGGCGTTGCCCATTGGCAAAATTGGAAGTGGCACCCTACTGATTCGGGCGACCGGACTGAGCTGAAGGACGGTAGTACAGACCCTGTGAACCTGGCTAAGGATAATCCCTAACTCTAAGGCCTGGCTTGCCACACCCAAAACAAACATCACTTTCAGCTCTACACACTCTTTTATGGTTCTTACCACATTCTCTACAAAGCGGATTAGTATGAATACCCTTCCCACTACCTTGTGACTTAGAGCCTAGTGCTCTCTATAGACTGTCATTCTTAGACTTAGGTACTAGCGCTCTGACTGAAGGCGGAACTGGGGTTGAGAATTTCTGATAGAACTAGAAATGGTTACCACCCTCTGACCTTGGCGTAAAACCACTTGTTCTGACTCTCTTATTCATTTTATCTTTCTTTCTACGCTTCTTCTCCTTGCTCTGCTGAGTATGAACCCCAAGCCTAGATAGGAAAACAACCTGTAGGTTGTTCTAACCAACTACTAAACTGGATAACATAGTGAAATCAGATCTAAATTCTGCATGAGAGACATGCTCATTCAGGGGATCTGCCTGAACGGGCTGAGGTTCTGACTGATTTTTGGTTCTCTTTTCGTTAGTATTTTTGGGAGGCATATTCTGTAACCAGAAAAAAGAAAAGGATTATACTAAGAATTTAGCTTGAGTTCATCCTAACTCACATGACATAAATACTGAAAGAAGGGAAACTTTTCCTAAAACATCTCATAGCCTCTTGTCCATAAGTGTGGCGCGCTACACACCCATGCATAAGACTCTACTAGATGTGACTTTCAGACTCCCTAGGACTCTGTTGAACCTTAGGCTCTGATAAAAAGTTTGTAACGCCTCTAGAGTACACCCTGGATGCCATACGCTGCTTACGGCCTCAAAGGCCCATAAGCTAACCCATGACTGATATCTGTTGAGAGAACTGAATAGTAATACTAAAATAATAGGAAATTAGGCTGAATTTCCATAAGTTTTAAAATCTAAATATTGATAAATAATAACATTTGGTAAAAACATTTGAAAACTAAACACTATCTGAACTGGTCTAGTCTGAAATCCTTTAACTGAACTGTCTGAATATGGAGTTGATGGGACAAGCCCCCAACTAACTCCCACTATTGAACTACTGATAAACTAAAATAAATCATATCCCCAATAGATGAGGACTCACTACTAAATTTGAAACTACTAACTGGATTTGTCTAAACGCGGTCGAGATCTTAAGCGTCCTAACCTATGATATGAGACATCATAGTGCAAAGAAAGAGTATGCGCTCAGTACGTGGAATATACTGGTATGCTATCTGAGGTAAGGCTGAATGCAAGGGTTCATATGTATGAACAATAACTGACTGAATGATATAGAGTAACTGAATATAAGAGTACATGAGTAACTGATACTACTGAAATCACTGAGTATGGAATACTGTGCACATACGTGTATACTATAACTAAGCTTTTCTGAAGCTGAATACTGAGTTCTGGTAACTGAATAACTGATACTTGAAGCTACTGATAATTGATTTACTGATACTGATTGACGATGCCTGACAGTCCAAATTCTATAAAATGAACTGATTTCTAAATTAAAGACTGATAGTGAAACTGTGGGAGTTAATCATCTAACCTACATACCCTAAATCTAAGCTAATACGGGTCCAACCTGTGGCCCCAGTTGGAAGGGTGCTAATATCGTTCCACGGGTACTAATACTGGAAAACCAGGATGCCAATCCTAACTGATGAGTGACACCTGGGTGGAGCCAAGCCTAATCTAATGGGTGACCCCTGGGAGGTAGTCAAGCCTAGTCTAATGAGTGACTCCTCATATTGCACTGGCTATGCAGTTCTGGAGTATAAGGACTGCTACTAATGACTCTGCCTCTTTGACGGGGAAGTCGTCATCCCTACACTCGCTCGGTGCTAAATCCTACTCCTAACTGAAAGACACTGAACTGAGTATATGGAACTGGACTGGACTGATACTGATTTTTTTGAGTTTTCCTAAGTTCTATAACTGACTGAGTTCCACTGAGTTCTATAGCTGACTGAATTCTACTGATCATGACATGATTGATACTATTCTGTAAATGATATTGAAGCTAGGTAAAAAACTATATTGTCGGGTGTTAAATACCCCCAGGACTCGATAGCATAAAAAGAAAGACATAACATGATCATAAAGGCATAACAATACTTGTTTGCTAACAATGCACTCATTTAGACATTTTGTCAAACACTTGATATACATGAACTTGTGTATGAATGGGATCACATAAAAACATGGCATGCTTTCACTAGTCAATTCACATAAGCATTTTATCAAACACTTGTAGGGCATAAGCTTGTACATGATTTAAAACTTGATTCTTGGGCTTCGTGGACGAAAGAAATCCGTGAATGAACACTATGCATACCTGAGTTAATAAATTTAGAAGGATTGATGGAGAGTTTTTGTGATTTGGCCCTTGAATTTGAGAGCTAGGGTTCTGGTTCTTGAGAGAGAAGGATTTTTTTATTGAAAGAAAGTGAGGAAAAGTGATGTAATGGGGTTTTTAGGGCATAATTTCATGGTTAAAGGTTGACCTGGGTCATGGAAAAAGACCCAATTCCCCATAGAAGGTTTTTATTTTTCGTCACTGAAAACCCGATTTGGGCGCCTGGCGTGACGCGGCGCTATCACATCGTTCCACTGGAAATTGCCAACTGGGAACTGGGATGACGGCGCGGCGCGGTGAAATCGCATTGCAATACTGGATGGGACCTGGAATCTTACCGCGACGCAGTGGTATCGCGATGAGACACTGGAAATTGACAACTCTTGATTTGAGCCTTGGCGCGATGCGCCATAATCGCGGAGGCCCACTGGATTTTAACGATTGCCATTTTTACATGCTCTACGATGCGTTGAAGGCTCAGGTGGCACACTGTCTTTCTAAAATGGCTCTAACTCTTCGCTCGGGTGTCGAATTTGGGAAAATTTGATATCGATGGAAAGCTTATTCAATTTCCCACACAACAAAAAGTAAAAATCTTAAAAATTCCACATGTATAAAAGTGGATTCATCTTTTAAAGCAAGTCTTTAACATTTTTGGGATGATTTTAAGCTAGGTACAAATACGAGGTATTACACACCACTATCGCGCCAAGCCACTGGAAAATGACAATTGGGAATGTGGCTGGTGGCACAATATGGTACAATCACATTGGCTCACTGGAAATCGACAAATGTAAAAATAATCTTTGGCACGACGCGCCGGTATCACGGTACCTCACTGGAAACTGACAATTGTCATTTTGGCTTACTCCGCGATGCGCTACTGGACCAAATTATGGTGTTTAATGACTGAAACTTAAAATAGCCATAACTTCTTACCCAGTTATCGGATTTAAGCAAATTTTATATCGTTGAAAAGCTGATTCAATTTCCTACACAATGGCGGGCACTAAATTGAAAAATAATGAGAATTTCAAATTTTTTATATTGGATAACTCATGAACTGAGAGTTAATTTAAGCTAGGGAAATACAGGGTATTACACAGATTCAGATTTGGATTTGGTTTTGTCAAATGATCGATGAGATCTATCTTTTTAGACAAATTTTATTTAAAACTTGTGTTACAAGTGAAAAACTTAATCCATAAATCTGATATAATTATTTTGCTCCAAGTGCAGGTACAATTTTAACTCCATGTAAATGCATACGCAACGTATCACGAAGGGATGCGACCCTTCGAGGTAAAAGGCATATTGTTTCACGCTGTAGAGTGACTTAAGGGCGCAGATACACCATAGGTACGCGACCTGTGGGCATAGACGTAGTGCAGAAGCTACTGGAAATTGCAAAACATCACCTGCAGATCAGGTGCAGGTCCAGCATAGACTGGGCGCAGGGATGTGACTGCTACTAAATAGGTGCCTTTCTGCTGAACCAATACATTCTTTCTGAAAGGACAAGTACAAAAGTGTTATAAATGTATTTACATTATAGTGAATGTCTATCAAGATGTAGTGGATATCTATCAAGATATATTGAGTATCTATCGTGAATATCTATCTAGATATATCGAGTATCTATTAAGATTTAGTGAGTAGCTATCAAGTGATGGAATGCCTATCTTTTGAAGAGAAATTAGGAGGAATTTCCCATATAAATAAAGGGTTCTCTTCATTGTAAGTCATCCCTCTAAAGAGAAATAAAGAAGTCTCATATCTTCTCTCTGTTTATTCTTGTTCATGTTTTACGCTTATCATTTCATCCTTCTTGTTCTTTAATTTATAATTTATAATATATTATCAGCACGAGCCTCTAATTGTTTAATTAAATCTAAACGATAACGCCCTCTTTGTGATCGAGATTGACGGAGCTAACACTGCTTTGAGGTAAGTATACCACCTACCCATTATGGTAGGTGATTTTCTTAAATAAGGTGGCTATAGTGAAAACATAAATTGTGAGATTCCTCCCCTGCATGTTATTATGGAAGTCAGTTCTTATGTTCAAAGGTATGTCTACTTGAAACTTTACAATATTAAATAATATTTCATAAGTTTTCTATGAAATGTTAAGAAAATTCTATACCCATTGATTTTTTATGTATATTATTTGAGGATAATACTTTGGCCTAATATATTATTGATTGAGGGTAAGACGATAGATTCAAGTTTTCTCGCACCAAAAAGATAAGACATTGGGTTAAAGTCCTGATACACCATGATGATAAGATGTTGCGTTCAAGTCCCATCGATTAATGCCTAAGATGCCTTTATATGATAAGATGTTGAGTTTGAATCTCAATGCACCATATTGATGATATTATGATGACTAAGACAAAATAATGTGTATTTGGTGAAAAGTCATGAAACTTGTCCTATTAAATATGTTCCTTTCCATGAAATGAATGTGGTAGCAATGTATTATAAGTCTGAACGATGACAATTTTCTCCATTCTTGAAGTGAATATGGTAGAAATATATTATATATTCTGACAGATATTAAGAGAAAAATTCTCTACATTATATGTATGACTTGATGTACTCCTGAAGTAGCAATGTTATGAAAAATGTTATAAGCCATCAAAATTTGATAGGCTTAAGACACAATTATATTCTATTCTTGGAGAATGAGAATTTTTTGTTATTATAAATACAAATCTATACTCTAGGGTGAATGTGACTGTATATAGATTCAAATGTGTTCTTAGTTGTGAATATATCACAATCCATCTCAAGAAGAGGTTGAATAATTGGAAGATTAAATATCTCTAAGCTACTATGGTAAGAAGTACGAATGTGAAAAGTTATCCAAGCATGATGAGATCACATGTCATAATAAACTAATAATTTATTATTTATTGATACAATATTCTTGTCATAGTAAATAAGAAGTTTACTAAAGTAAAAAGCACGTGTCATGGTAAATGAGTTTACTAGTATAAATGTTCATAATTGACATGAAAAATTGGGACATTTCGAAGATGTGCATATTCATTATTAAACATGTATGAAGATCTAAAAGATTCTTTAAGAATTGTTTGTGTTGCTTATTATCATGATAAGTTGGTTGAACCAACTAATGTTGGAATTGAATCCCTTAAATCTGAAAAGTATAAAAGGTGAATAAGGGCCTGATCACTTATCATGTGGTATATATTAAGATGCATCAATATAAGATGAACACGTGAAAGTTTATTGTCAACCTGCAGTTGGAATTGATAGATTTTCTTGCTCAATATTAATGCAACCCGATCGGGGGCCTTGTTGTAATTGGCGTCCCAAGTTCGATCGGGATTGGAGACCACCCCCGTTACCCAACTCAACATCTAGCTGCCTGCCCTGAGTTGACTGAATTTCAAGTATGTACCAAGATAGTGTAACAGCTCACATTAAGATTTTGGGATAGGATCACAACCGTGAAAGACCTAACCGAGTTCAACCATCCCATACCAATAATTCAACCATACCAAACAGATGCCGAAACAAGGTCCATAGACCAGGTCATAACAAAAGATGTTCCAAAACATAATAGAATAAATCCTAAAATAAAATACGATGGAACAGCCAACAATATCATCCAATGATGTCAGCCCTCCAGCTTATTCCAATGCCAAGGCTGACACCAATACTGATTCTGCCGATTCCAACCCATAGTAGTACCACAAAGCCTCTAACCAAAAGAGTAATAAAATCTGATTGGGACGTGCCCCAAACCATAGCCAAAACTAATATCAAAAATAAAATCAAGTGTCTAGAAATATCCATAACACGAAATGGAGCCTTCTGAGAGAATGAAAGCTCACCACTTCAGTCCAAATGCTGATCTTTAAGTCAATCACTATGTAGGAGGAGTGAAATGGTCGGTTCCTACATAGCATGGGTATACAACCGCCAGTAGACGGGTTAGCGGGTGAACGCTAACATGATCTCAAGATAAGGATAAAATAATGTCATTTATAAAACCAAGTAAAACCATACATATGCACACAACCATATATATATATAACCATATCGGGAAAGGAGACCAGATTTAGCATGCCTTTAAAATCTTTACCTGCACTATACAACTTTGCCGCCCTAAACTACCCACAAGTTATATAGGTTCATCTCCCCTTCTTGAAAGGGCCCCAGTACATAAAGGCGCATGACTAGGGAAGAAAACCTGGGATGACTAGTACATCCCTAAAAATAAAGTGTGACATTATGCACACGGTCACCAAGACCAACCTCACATCGGCAAATATGAGTTTTCAATTTTGGTCTTCCCGGGACACCTCCACCTTCCATGACTTTGCTACACATCCCACCATTATTATCCAATTAAAACATTACCAGGAAACCAATCAATCCATTTATCATTTATTAACCAAGGCCATTTAGTGGTGGTATCGCCATACTAACTATACTTGTAAGTACTATCCATAGCCAACCATATATAGGTTTAAGGGGACTTCCAAGTGCCCTTCTATTTACTATATTAAATCACTTGGGGGACTCCATGTACCCCACAAGCATAAATATTTAGCCATTTAACTTTCCAAACTATTTAAACCATGCATGATTCCTTTACCAAGTTTTAAAACAAGCAAGAGTTCCATTGGAAATACTCAATGCAATGAAAACATTATTATGGGTATTTTGTCAAACATATTGGGGGCATAATACAACCAAAACCAATTTCAATTACCATTAAACCATTCCCATATAATTCAATTATCCAAAACCACTATTAATGCACATAAAGCATAATTAAAACCATGGAAATCCATAACCAATCATTTAATATCAAAACCCCCAATTCATATTTGAAAACCAAAATCATATAGTCCATGAAGTCATGAAAACATTCATAAAAACTATGCTTCTAGTTAGAATTAACAATGAGGAAAGATAACATGCCTTAAACCAAGATGATGATAGAAACAAATCACCAAGACAAGCCCCAAATCAATCCTCTAGTTGAAATCCTAGCTTCCCTTGCCCAAAAGCTTTTGATAGATTTATAGAATGTTTTAGTAGAGTTTCTAAATGTTAATGAATCGAATGATAGGGTAAACAACCTCCAAAGTAGGTTAGAATTTGTGGGACCTTATTAGGATAAGTGTGAAAATATCCAGAATACCCCGCTTAAGTTGTACGAAATCCGGTCCCAGGGGTACGACTAACCCTCACGAGTCGTACCCTTCAATACGATTGGTACCCTTCACTCATACCCTAAGACTTAACCCTTGGACCCAACACTGTCCATCATATGAATCATCCAACCAATTCATATCCAAAGTATACGATTTGTACCCTTCATCCGTAACCCTGGCAGATTTAAACCCAAGAAAGATTTAGACATTGTCCACCATATGAGTCCTAGGTAAGACTCATACCCTGTCTTACATCTCATGATGAGACACTCGTATTCAGATACAACCTAAGTAACTAAGTCTAAGATTAAGTTAAGGAACCAAATGATCCGTACCCACCAATACGACTCGTACCCCTAAATCGTATCCATTCCAGTAACCAAAATTCATCCTACCAACCAACACTGGTTAGCATACGATTGGACCATACCATCCATACCCCAATATACGGCTCATACCCTCGAGTCGTATTGGGTCCAGAGACCAAAATACTAGAAAATTTTCTAAGGTCTAGAAACTAGGGTGTTTCAAATATAAATTGAGTTAAGAGCATACTTTTCAGATTATATAATTAATTCATCTGGATAATGTTGGTTTGGCATTGAATGTCTTTAATTAATAGTTGAACCATTACTTATGAGAATAAAGCTCCATGTGTTGGTCTAAAGTATGATATATTGCATACAATAGCACTTGTTTGCATTAGACCAAAAATTATGATTAATTCCTCTCTTTCAATTGGTTCAAGGTCAGGAACTAATTATTCCATCTAATAATTTTGATATGCAATATATGATTAATGAATATATAATGATGCATAAAGATAGATTCTCTAAATTAAATTGAGATGCAGGTTAGTTTTTCTAAAATGAGGGGGAGATAATAAACAACTAAGAAATATGCTGTGAATTATCATCATTTTGATCCCCATTCAAAAGAAAATTCAAGTCAAATGCTACGAGCATTTACTGACCCCAAATTAATTTCATATTTAGCTGTGGATGCTTCTATTTTGTGTACCCTTAAGGATAAAGACTACAAAATGCATGAAGTATAGTAGACCAAAGTTGATTTTAAATGAAATAATCCTTAAAAGGATAAGGAGTAAATGATCATAATAAGGAGACAATGTACTCTTAAAGAGATTATAACATAACACTTTATGAAATCTTATAAAAGGTTTAGTTACCTAAAAATAATAAAATAATGAGATCTCAAAATGTTATGCCATATTGTGAACTAATACAAAATGGTATATCATCAATGATATCTTTGATACAATATTAACACATGTAATGACCCTACAATTTATTTTTTATAATTTCACTTATCTCTGCCATTAGAGTTTATCCATAGCTACCGCAAGTCATTTATGACTTGATGAAACTGATAGTTCAATTATCGGGTAGTTCATTTAGTTTTTAGAGTCATTTCTTTATTTAGGAGTCTTTGTTGGTTTCAAATGGCCACCGGAAAAAACTTTCAGTAAAATAATTCTACATGCTAACTCCGACTATGCCAGCAACTTTAGGATATTGATTATAGGCTAGGTAGACCTTTGGTTCAGATCCCATTGCACCCAAGTCCATTCCTACCTATTGGTCGGCAAGTCAAAAAATCAAAATATATGAGTGCGGGACCTATAATTGGTCTAAACGACCTTGGATGAAAAATCCAACTTCACCAATCCATCTAAAATATCAAATTTAGTGTGGTTATATAGCTCATTTGCAAAAATCGAAGTTCGAATGAGTTTCGAAGGTCAAAAATAAGTTTTGACTTTGTTGTACTGGTGCCATGGTGATCGTGGCTAGGCCAATAGAGATCGCGACATAGATATCATGTCCTAATTGAGGGAGATCGTGAAATCTCCAAGCCTGGAGGGGCTATAAATAGGCCCCTTAGTCGCGAATTTGACCATTTTCACTTCTCCTTGAGACCTAGGAACCATAAATGATTGGCTAAACTCAAATTGAGTCTTGAATACCTCTTGGGAGATTCTATAGCATATGATTTTATGATTAACAACGGATTTAAGGTATGAATTCTTCCATTTCATGCTTTAATTTCTTGAATTCTTGACCAAAACCCCAAATAGCTTGGAGGTTTGATTTAGCCTCAAATAAGATGAATCCTCACCAATTTCTTGAGGGTTATGAATTCTTGATAGTATATGAGCATTGGGTTGACCTTGGAAATGTGTTTTCTGTAAGTGAGATCTACTTAGGGTTTTTGGTATTATTTTTGGATCCAAAGCATAATAGTGTAATATGAGTATCAATATTTTTGTAATTATGTGTAGATTGTATTTTTTATAGCTTAACACCATGAAAAATCTTCTCGAAAGGAAAAAACAAAGGTTTAGCAGATTATTGAGCATTCTTCAGATTTGAGGTAGGCTAGACTTACTCCTTGGTAGATTGAGCTATGTTATAGTATAATTATGATATCTTGTTAGATTGGAATGGGTTTTAAGTGTTGTATTGATAAAATTCAAGACATCGGTTAGTTGGATCATTTAAGCTATGTGAATCTTAGAGTTGAAAAACTTGCCTTGTTTCTCTTTGACTTAGGTGGAATAGACTTCATTACTCATGTTGAATGCCCTAGAATACTCAAATATTAGGTAAAATACTGTAGTTGCTCATACTTAGAGTATGTTGGCCTTAGTTTCTAATATTAAAGGAGGTTTTCCTAGTTCTATTGGACTTAGTAAAAGTTCTTGAGTAAAAATACCTACTTTAGGGATTGCAGTGGCTTGCTATATATCTAAGAGTTGATTTAGATACTATAGCCTAGCGCGGGGTAGAAATTGACTTAGAATACATTCAAAAATTTAGATGTGGGCTCATTGAACCACCTTAAGGTAAAACTTATGATTAGTTCTCTTGAACCTTTACGCTTAGTAATTGACTAAAGAGTGTCCTTTTGAGGCAAAATTGATAATCCTTGGTACTTGTTAGTTTTGAGGAATGGAATCCAGAGTAATTCCTAAGTGATTATGACTTTGTACATTTTATTGGCTAAAGCTATGTAAATCTATTGATTATGTTATTGTAATTGATTACTATATGGTCTAACGAATATGCCATTGAGTGAGCCATTGACTATAATATGGCCTAATCCATAAATGGTGATTTGAACTTGCTATGAATAAGCTACATATTATGTCATGCTTTAGCTATTTATAATACTATGAATAAAGTATCTTTAGTTCAATGAATATGCTACTAATGGGCCATTGTTTATGATACCGCTTATGGTTAAGCTCATGGTATAAATAATAAGATTATAGATTATGTAATAATAAGCCCTTGATCATACTCTTGTGTAAGTCATGTCACATCATTGATTAGGCTAGTGTTCAGGCCGTTGACTATATTATTGCCCAAGTTACGATCATAATTAATAATTATGCTAACAAATACTATTGGAAACCTTTTTTGTCGATATTGGAAACAGTGAAGTTAATGGTGCTAAAAGGCACACTTATTGACTATATGTAAAGTTATTCTATATATAATAATTGGACTCATGATATTCCCTTACATGATTACTTACAATAATGTTTTTTCCACTTATTATCATATCTATGGAGCCATCTCTCCAGTATGAGATGGAAAAAGATGTTGGTGTTGAAGATATAAGTTTTGCACAAAAATCCAATGATATTTTATATTATTCATGTTACATATACATATATCTACTGATAGAGTGACATTGATGATGAATGTTGGATTATGGAGGTATGCTTTTCTTCGCTTATCCTTTATATTTATTTACTTTAGCTCTCGTGGGGCTTATCATTTACTTTAGCCCTCATGGGCTTGTCGTTTACTTTAGCCTCATGGGGATTGTCATTTACTTTATCCCTCGTGGGGCTTGTTCTTTATTAATGATATAAATTTATGTATTGTGATGATATATTGATACCTGACAAGGTGTAATACTCCGAATTTCTTTAAGTCAGATCTAGTCTCCAGAAGAGTTAGTAATGACTTCCTAAATGATTAATATTTAAATCGAATAGAATTTCCCCAATTTCACTGTTTAATCATGTGGAAAATTGAATTAGCTTTCCAACAATATCAATTTTGTCCAAATCTGATATCGGAGTAAAACGCTATGGACGTTTTAATGAGAGCTGTCAGAACCGTCCAGGTGCGACGGACAGGTTGACGGACTGTCGATCTAGCGATGGCCGTCGTCTAAACCATCGCAGATAAGGCAGTAAGTCAATCTTCTGGCTAAGGTGCGACAGAGAGGTTTATGGATCATCGAACTTGCGACGGACAGTCGCCCAAGCCGTCGCTACTAAGGCAGTGAGTCCCTATTCTTGTCCACGTGCGACGGTCAGAACGACGGACCATCGAGCCAGCGATGGACCATCGCAGATACCGTTCAAAAATTTAAATTCATTTTTAAAAGGGTATTTGGGTCTTTTTTCACCCGTTTTAATCCCTAATTATACCAGACAAAAGATCATAACTTCATTATTCATTCACAACACCAAATTAGGGTTTCTCTCAAAGATCAATCCCCAAGAACAAGAAATCCTAGGTGCTTAATACCAAGTCAAGAACTCAAGCTTTCATCAACCAATCTTCAAGAAATCATCCACCCAGGTATGTCAAGTGTTCATTCATCGATTCTTTTCGTCCAGGAAACCCAAGAATCTAATTTTTAAATTATAAATTGTGATGTTTATGTTGTAGATTGATTATGATCATGTTGATGTTGTGTATGATACCCAAGTTGGAATCGTTAAATGTGTTTTCATAAATTTATGCTAGCATGTGGATTGAAATCTACTAAATTATGTTGATTTATGCAACCATGATGAATTAATTTAATATCCATGCCTAAGCTTATAGTTATGCATGCGAGGTGTTTGATAGTCATTGGAGGATAGTCAGTTCATTGTGTCAGACGCGATTCTGCCGAGGACTGTTGATGCCTTATGAAATACTTGATACATCGTTCTTTCGCTTGTCCATTAGAGCACAGTCATCATATATCCTAGTCAGTCTTGGACGCCTTTGCCCTTTATGAGTGGGTGTCTTGCCATGACATTTCTCTCGAGATTACATCATTGTGGGACCGTTTCTCTTATACTCGGCTCACATCTTATCCGTCTTTTACCTAATACACTAGTGGCATAGCTAGGGTAAACTACATAAATGACCTCTACAATGAGTGACTTTGATTTTTTGTCCCTTATAAGAAAATTACTATAAAATTAGTCTTTATTATTTTTTATGTATAGAATAAATACTAATTTGCCTTTTTATGCCCCAAATATTTTTAAAAAACTTTTTATGCTTATTTCTTTTCAGTATCTCATTCTTTTATCTTTTTTATTTTTATTTAATTTCATTTCTTTTTTTCTCAATCATTACTTTTATTTTCTTTTTCTCCTCTCAACTTCAATTTCTTTTTAAATTATTATTTTTTTATTTTCTTTTATTTTTATTTTTTAAAAAAATTTCTCAACCTTTATTTATTTATTACCTTGTCTCATTTCAACTTTAATTTTTTTTTCTTTTTTATTTTCTTTGATTATTATTTTTTAAAATATCTTTTCTTTATTTTTTTTTTCTTTTCATCGATTTCTACCATACAAAAAGTTATGCCGCATGGGCAAGGGTTGACACTACTTCATTGTGTCTTGATTTATAAGATGTCCAAAAAATCTTGCCTTCGATGCAAATCTTTACCCAAAAACTTTTAAACAAATTACGTCTCATGGGCAAGAGTTAACACTGTCACATCGTGTTTTTATTTATGATATGTTATATAACTTTTGCCTTAGAGGCAAGACTTATCCCAATTACTTTCAAACAACAAGTTATGCCCCATGGGCAATAGTTGACACTACCACATTGTGTCTTGATTTATGAGATGTTCTATAACTCTTGCCTCAGGCAACACTTAGCACAAAGACTTTCAATCAACAAGTTATACTTTCCTTTCAAGATTTTTCCTCCATTTTTCATTCACACCAATTGAATCCTACAAAAATATGGTATAGAAATAATGTAAAAACTGATGTTTCTATAAATATAATATAAATTGATATAGAAATTGGTGTCCTGTAAAAATTATTTAACTACATCCTAGAAATATGATATAAACATGGTATAGAAATTGATATTCCGTAAAGGTTATTCCAAAAAAACTTATATATCACATCCATAAACGTTTAGATCTGAAAAAAGAATACTTGATTTTTGGCTATTGCTTTGAGTAAAGCATTTTAGCCCAATGGAATTGATTTAGTAGCAGTACGATGAGACAATTGCACGTGAGACTTCTATATACGATACCACAAATTCACGACATGGGAGAAGCAATATTGTAGCTTGTTCAAATATTCTAATAACCTAAACTCTTTGATTGTTGCAGGATTATGGTTACATTATTTTATATAACTTTGAGTGAAGAAAATGGTGAGGATCGTGACCGTAATGAAAAGAGAAGCAACAAACATAGTGCAGATAGAAGAGTCCAGAAGGAAATAAAGAAGATATTGAAAAGATATGAAATACCATAAAAGAATAAACATATACCACAAAATCAACCAATTTATATAATTAAGACCCAAAAAATATTTCTTTTTCATTAATTTTCGAAAAGCAAGCGATTTTAGTATAAAAAATAATTTTTAATAGATAATAAATTTTGTAAATAAAAATTAATTTTTGTAAATAAAAAATAATACAGAAATATTTTATAATATTGATTCTTAAATAGTATATTTATGTGATTTTTCCAAGTTAAAAAGCACTAACATTACATGACCTTAATCATAAAGTACTTGTCTAAATTAGTCTTTGTTGCTCACTTAGGAGTTAGGATCATAAGATACTTGTCTAAATTAGTCTTTATTGCTCACTTAGTTAATATTTCATTATTTGAAAAAGTAAGAGCAAACCTAAAAAATAGTAATAGATTTCTTTTTTTTCCTCTAAAGCACCGAATATTTCTAACAGTTAAATTCGTCACAATGGCTAATATTTGAAACCTGCTGAGATAGTTATTGAACTTACAGATAAAATACGAATTTAATTATTTGAGTATATCTCGTTATGTATCGGAAATATTCCTACTCAAGGCAACATTATATTAAATTTGATTAGTGAAGAATAATAAGAAAAATAAAAATAAGTAAAAAATAAAAATATAAGAATAAAAAGACTGGGAACTAAGTAACTAATTATTAAATTTTAAAATATTTTTTCTAAAAGTTACAGCTACCATGTGATTAACTTGACAAAATTGAGTGACTATTGAAAAATCAAATAAAGTTGAGTAACTAAAGGAGTTCAATTACCCAAAGTTGAATGATTTTGAAGACAAAATAAAGTTGAGTGACTATAGTGACTTTTGAAAGACAGACAAAAATCGAGTGACTATGAAGACTAATTATCCAAATTTGAGTGATAATCCTAACTTTTAACTCTAAAATAACTTCTACTGTCCCCATTTAATTTTTATTGAAGTTGGTCTAGTAAACCTCAAGATCTTACAAATACCGCTGAAAATCATCAACAAACTAATCATATAATGAAACACACTAATCATGACAAATTATCAATTAAGGTAAGTGCAATTTTTCCGACTTAAAGACAGAACTTCAGCAAGAAATTTATTGAGGAATGATATTTGGTAAGCAAAGTTCACATAAACTAGTAGGAAATATTTAGTTAACTTTGTAGAATATAATGTCAAGTCATATCATATGTAAAATCAAATAGCAAATGAGCAAAATTGGTAGTGTCAAGTGCGGAAAAGCAATGGTACCACACCATTTGCACGCGTAGAAACTAGAAAGTAAAAAAGAGAACAGAAAAGGAAGAATTGAGAAGAGAAAGGAACAAAGGCGGGACCTGCGGACTGCGTAGCATGTGAATTCATTTAGGGTGTGTTTGGTATGATGGAAAATATTTTTCATGGAAAATGTTTTCCTGGAAAATAAGTTGGTTTTCTACTTATTTTCTCATGTTTGGTTGATGAATGGAAAATATTTTCCGAAAAATATTTCATGGTGTTTCATTGGTGAGTAGAGAATATTTTTTTTAAAAATATTTTCTAATGTTTGATTGATGAGTGAAAAAATATTTTTTAGAAAATACTACTATCTGTTAACTAGTATATCAGTGTCTCTAGCAACTCAACAATTTGTAAGAACTAATTTAAGCATAACAAATAATATCAATATCGAATACTAAAATATTACAATCACTAAATTTAAGCAACTATTAATTAACAAATATATGAGACACTTTTCAACACTTTGTTAGGACAATCTCAAGATACTACAATTAATAGAAATATAACAGAACGACAAGCTTATTCAACTTCGTGAAACAAGTTACATCGATAACAAAATGAAATATGCAATTAAAAAAAGTAACATAAGTAAGTTTTCCTCTATGCATATGAAAATAACAATATATTCAACGAATTGAAAATGAAAAAAATTCGGGCTTCATTATTTTTTATTTCAAACAGTGAAAAATTGAAGCAAAACACAGTGAAAAATATTTTCGAGTAATGTAAATTTTTGAGAAATGTAATTTTTTTGAGTCATGTGAATATAAGTGTTGTTGGGGTGGGAAGAGGGGTGAGGGTGAGGTCATAAGTCACATTTGTCATTTTCTGGAAAATGACTTCCCTTGGCCCATGAGGGAAGTCATTTTCCATCAAATGGTGGAAAATAAGTTGTCTTGGAAAATATTTTCCTAAACTTTTGTTGCAAACAAATAAGCAAAAACCGGAAAATATTTTCCATCATACCAAACATACCCTTAATTCATATATATTGAGTTGAATCAATTATATTTTAAATAAGTAAATATGAACTTTTAACTCATTTTAAAAATTCATACAAATATAAATAAAATGGGTAAAATATGAGTATTTATTTTAACGCAAAGTCATCCGTCTATGCTTAAAATTCCTAATTGCACTATAAAAATTTAATTTTTGTAAGAAAAAAAAAACTAGGGATAGGGGTGGAGTGGAGTGGTTGGGGTTAGGGCTTGGGGAGAGAAGAGTTTTTATTTTTATTTTTTTGAAATTTTTTAATTTTTTTATTAATAAGAATGGGGTGGGGGGGGGCACATTTTCTTTTTAAAATGTTTTTAGTTGATTTAAAAGAAAATTGGGAGGTAGGGTGGGGTGGGGTGGGCTGGGTATGGTAGGGGGGGAGGGGGTAGAATTTTTTATTTTTTTTTAAATTTAGGGGTGGGGGTGGGGGTCGAGGTAACAAATTAGTTCCTTTTTATTTTTTTTTAAAAAAAAGATTAAATTTTGGGGGCAGGGGATTCGGGTAGGGGCCTAGGGCGCATTGGGAGAGGAAGGGGTTGGGAGGGTGGGGTGGGGGTACCTATTCTCTTTAAGAAAATTATTCTTTTTTTTTTGGACGTGGGGGGTAGGAGAGTGGGGTAGGGGATACAAAAATCAAGTTGATATTCATATAGAAGTTCTAAGTTTTTGGCTTTAGGAGTAAAGGTGGTTGGAACTATTTTTATTTAATCCATATATGACCAAATTCATATTCTAAAATTTACATAATTATACATCTTAAGTTATAGTTATTTACATAATATCCCATATAACAAAACTAATTACAAATATCCCAAACTAATTACAAAATATTCCATTCTTTATTTTCTTTCTCTAAAAATCTCATACATATCAAAACAACCTTTTTAGATCAACTAATGCTCCTTAATTTATGCCTAAAATAAAGCAACCATTATCTGGCGATTTCAAGATTTCAAAATTCAAAAATTAACTAATTAAATTGCTCAACTTCATCATCTTCTTTAATTACTTTTGAGTTTTTTTTTTTTCAACTTTACCAAATAAAAATTATTTCAATTTCCATTATTGCATGTGTAGTTCTAAAAATCTCAATATTGTAATGACATTCCGTTGTGTGATTTTTTTTATTTCTTAATTTATTCAACTATTTCAAATCAAAGATTTTTGAATTGTTTTATTGCATGTGATTAATTCTCAAAATCTAAGCATTGTAATGGAGTCAGTTCCGAACTTTAGTTTAGGACTTAGTCAGTTAGATGTTAAAGAACAAATAATTTTTATTGTTTAATTTGTTCCTGGAACGTTCGGTAATGAAGATTCAAATATCGCAGAGAACAAATTTAAACATTGAACAACCCTGTCAAAATGAAGAATTTAAGGAAAGTTGCTCGTACAAGTTTCAAAAAGCCCATTGCGAAATCTGCAAGTGAGAAAAAAAATCAATGAATCAAAACAACCGCGACTTTCAAAGGTATAGTGATTTTGCTGTTTAATCTATATTTTTCCGTTCAGTTAACGTATTATTATTATACATTATTATGCATGGCTATATAATGTATAGTGCTAAAAGCCTTTTTTTTTGTCACATATCTGATGTTATTTCAAATCTCACACATTTATACACAATGTATAAGGTATTATCTTAAGTATGGTGATCTTATACATAAGCCTTTTTAAGTATAAGAGTGTTGACACTTATTTTTTGTCCTTCACGACTAAGTTTAATTTTGAGGTTCTTTGATTTTGAATAAAATTAAAACATTTATCTGAGAAAGAAAGTTTCAAAAATACTTTCTCGGTATTTTTAACAGTTTAAGTAGCGATTATATATTATCGTATTTGTATATACGAGATTATATCATTTTGTTACTTAAAGAAATTATTTTATTGAAAAATTGATGTTAATCAAGGGTTGTCTCTAGAATTAATTCAAAGGAAAAATATTGATTTAAATAGAATTTATTCTCAAAAATAATTTATTTGAAAAGATATTTGTTTGATTTTGTTAAACCAAGAAGCTCTGAGTTAAAACAATTGATAATTCGTATCAAATTTTATTTTAATTTTAGTCGATTTATTGAATTCGATTATGATTGAAATCAATTCAGTCACAATTGCAATGCAATTGACCAATTGATTTTTCAATATGATTTAAATTTAAATAATAATGGCTGAAATTATAATTTAAGATTATTTGTCAAATAAATTAGTCCTAAATCCTAATTAATCTAACCCATAAGCCCAACAACCCTTTTCCCTTTTCTTAATTGGGCCACACCAGCCGAAAATTCCAATACCAAATCAGCCTCACCAGCCAAAACCAACCAACCTAGTACTCAACTTCAGCCCGTGACCCAGTTCGGCCCAAGCTCCCTTCACCCTTTTTTCTATACTCTATCAAACAATAAACAATGTAACAACAACGCTCAACCACAATCACGTTCAACAACAACTTCAATGGCAAAACCCGTATACAACACCATCTGCACCAAACCCGCAATTTTCAAGCAATATCACCGATAACAACATTCGACAACAATGGTGTACAACAACAAATGCGTACATCCATTTCAACAGACCAGTACAATATCACCGACAAAATACCTGGCCACTCCACCCTTAATTTTACCATTTTACCCTCACGTTCATCCGAGAATAGCTAGGGTTCCATAAATTGTTCCCTTTCTCAGAACATGTTCATTCATTTTAGGGTAAGGATTTAATACCCAACGTCTCTCTCTGATTCAATTAAATTCAAGTTTTGCGTCACTGTGGACTTCAATTGTCCGAAAAATAATTCTAAAATTTGGATTTGAAATTCCTTTATTTCAAATCCAAAACCTTGGTTATTTGCCCCCAATTTCCCTTATAAATAGATATTGAGAGTTATAAGTGAGAGGGGGATTTTGGGGAAAATTTTGGGGGTTCTGGAGGTGCATGCCTCTAATCTCACGCAATCAAAATTCCAACGAAAAACTAAACTCTGGCAAAGTCACTGTAATTTTAATAGATTGGAATTGAGTTTTGACAGTGGTGAAGTCGTCATCGACTGGTTGTTCCGGTTCATTGCCTGAAAAAGGTAAACACAATGTTTTCTTCTCCTTCTTCTTTGCGTTAGTGGCGATTTTCATTTATAGGCATAGTAATGGTGGAATTATTTACTGTGGATGGCTATGAAGGCCATAGGATTCTGTAATAGCTGATCGTTGTTATCATGTTGAGTTAACATTATCGTATTGGTTATGTATGTAATACATTGATGATATCAGCCAAACTTTTTGTGAAATCTACCTAATTCATAATACTAGGAAGGTTTAGCGAGAAAGGGAGAATATAATTTTTGAAAGTATTTTATAGAGTTATTCAAAGAATCGAGGTATTTGAATAGGATTGACCTTATTGTTGTATGGATTTTTATTCCAAGTTTGGTCGATAAGTTGTGAGGTCTTTTAAATTATACTTATTTTCTTGACATTGTTTAGAGTTAAGAGAGGGAAACTTGACTGACTTAAAATAGTTTCTCCGATTAAATGTTACTCCCTTCGTTTCATAATAAATGAATTGTTGGATTTTGGTACACATATTAAGAAAAAAACATTAAAGACATAAATTTAACACAACTTTCCATTTTTACCTCAAAAAAAGAAAAAATTGACCTTGTAATACCTTTTCAAAAGTTAATTGGTTGTCAAATCATAAGGGCAAATTTGAAAAAAAATTCAATGATTCACTTATTTTGAAACACCAATAAATACCCCAACAATTCACTTATTCCAAAACGGAGGGAGTATTTCTTTTGAGTATGTGCGAAAATATTTTTCTTGAGGACTTTACTTTCTAAAGTAAGTCCATAGATTTAACTGGTTGAGTCTTGTTTGAAATTTATTTGCATGCTAACATATATAGAATAGATACGTGAAGACGCGAGTAGTACTTATTCGAAGTATTAGTCATCTTCTTCTCTTCTGAATCATAGTCGATTATGGTGTGTTGGGTGTGAAGGGCAGAAACATTTCTCTTATGTTTGCTTTCGAATTTATTCCTAATGTGTAATTAGATGACCTCACCATGAACCTATTTTTTTTAGGAAGTTTGGTTATGTATGATAACAAGAGGGTGATAATATTATACAAGTTGTTCATTAGAGGCTTCTGATAAGTTAACCCTCATGCTTTGTTGATCATGTGCTTTACTTGAAACTATATGGATCATGCTATGTTAGAAAGGCATGTCAATTCATTTGTAGATTACTTTTGCCCATAATTTCTTCCCAAACGCAAGTCCTTTCTTTTCTTCTTCTCGTGCTTTATGAATACACCATGTTTTCTTCATTGGGCCTTATCAAATTGATGTTTGTGTTACAAAAATTGGGTTAAGTTTGATTCAGGTATTCTATTTGTCAACTTAGTGGTTATTTTGAATTTTGGAACTCTTTTTATCTGATACAATGTTGATAGTTTCAGTTCTTTCTCTTCTTCTTTTCAATAATGTTAAAATTGGTAATTTCTTTTCATAAGTTACTCAAAGTGGTTTCTTGATAAATTTTTCTGGGTAATATGAAACAACCCATAATGGATCTCTTCTGGTCTTGCTTGTGTTTAACAGAGAGACCATGATTCGTGAATCCGAAATGGTCGAGGATCACTGTTGCGCGGAATAATTCGAATATAATGAGGGCGCTAAGTCCTATTTTGTTAAGTTATTGGCCTAGTTTACTATCTACTTGTATTGAGTAGCATTCTTTGGGTGAATTTTTGACTTGATTTCCTATATGTCTTTGCTATGTCTAGTATATAATGCGTACGCTTATTCTTGTTCTTCTCTTGACGCACTTTGCTATGTCTAGTATGTGATACATATGCTCATTCGTTCATTCTTCTTTTTTGCATGTGACACCCTGATGAGTCCAAGCGGACTTCCCTCTTCATATCCGTCGAGTCAAAATCCCATGTCAAGGTCCCAAAAATAGACTAAAGGCTAAGAAACTTGACCGTATACATCGATATACAGTGATACACAGGGAATACATAGTGGAAGACAAGGAGGTGAAGTCGGTATACAAGTGAAAGACTAAAATACACATATATATGACTGATACATAGTCACGTATACACCGGATATATAGGAAAACGCATCAAGGCAAAGCTGTGATATACTACTGGTATACATGGATAAAAACTGAACTGAAGTCCATAATTCAAAGCCCAAAGTTGGGAGCTTTATTGATGGGCTAATTAAGGGCCTAATTTCAATTCTTGTATTCATTTTGTAGATTATATTATTTATTGGGTTAGTTACATAAATCCCTTAATGTTTAAGTGTTATTACATTTTATCCCAACTATTTGGTTAATTACATCATATCCTATTTTTTCAAAATTGTGATACATATGTTTTAACGTAATACATATAAAAAGTGATACATTTAAAATTGACTAGATATTTATTTAAGGAAGTAACAAATTTTCTTTTATTCTGTAGAGCAAATCACGCACAATTAGTTACACAATGAATTAATGAGATTCACAAAAAATTTCAATACCCTAATTTCTGTCGATTCATTCAATTGGTGGATTCTTTCCACCAAAAACAGTAGCAACAAAGGGGGATAGACGGGGAATTCTCCTGGAAGATACTTTTACCCAAGTGGTGGGGTTAGGGTTGCCGCCGGTGAAACAGCTCTATTTAAACACATCCAAACATGCGTAAATACAAAGCTCTTCATCTTCATCACAGAATCCACCAACCCAGTAGATGTCTTCTCCGATAATGACCCACCCTCCTGCCGATCCACCTTCGCTGATTATTATTTGAATTATTATTTGGCAGCTGAGGATTACTATGTGATACATCTGAAATATGTGTGATATATTTGGTTGTATTTCTATGATATCTTTTTTCAAAATTAGATATTTAATATATATGATACATTTAGCATATTGACATATAAGTTGAAGTTTGAAATTTCTTATTCATATTTAAAGAGTGTGAATTTGAAATTTATATGATTCATATTAAATGGTTATGAAAGATCTGTGATTCATATTAATATTGTCTGTATTAATTTTAAGAGGTTATTTGCTATATTAGTGATACATTTTTATAATTGAAATAAATGTGCTGAGAAAAACACAATTTAAAAGATGACTCATTTATTTCATATGTTAAATGTATCACCTATTTATAAATGAATCAAAAAATATAATAGATATAGAAACATCTAGGATATATGTATCACCAATAATCTAACCTCAAATGTATCACTCATACATTGTCAATAAAATGTATCACCAATAATATAACAACAAAATGTATCATTCATAGACTGTCACCAAATGTATCGCCCATATACTGATAACAAAAGTATCATTCATATGAATCATCGTTGATGAATCACCGTTGACGATTTGAAGAAGATAGAGTAATAGAGATGGAAAATGTTTTAACTAGTGATAATTTGGGAGAGATTTTAGGGAAGTAAATGTTTGAAAAAAAAGGCTTGGAGATAGAAAATGTTTTAATTGATTATAATTTGGAAGAGATTTTAGGAAAGGAAATCTTTGAAAAAAAAATAGCTTGCATGAGTAAATGGTGGAGTAAAAATATGATGCGGGGTTTTGTTGATATGTATCAAGAGTAAAGTTGAAAACTGAGATTTTATGTAAATTTTAAAAAAGTAAAGGATATTGGGTAATATAGTCTCTTAAGTTTGACTTTTGTGTAATTTATCCTTGTTTATTTGGATTAGCTAACTCTTTAAACCAATTAATCTAGACAAATTCCCTAAGGTGTTGCCATTTTATTTTATCTTAAGTCTTCTTTTACTTAATTCATCATTTTCACCTAATTTGTCTTGTCTAAAATCGGATTAAATTGGTTCCTTCAATTTTCTCCTTTAAACAAGTCTTTTAAAAGTACGTATTTTATTTTAAGATGACATCTATTTTGTTCATATATAGTTTATTTGAATTAAAGTAATTTTCTCCTAACCTAAGAAATTAATCTCCAAATCTCAGAAACTAATTTATTTTGAAAATCAACTTTTCAAAAATTAGCAAAGTACTTTTAATACTCTCTTAAACAATCTTTTTTCTCCAAAGGTATTATCTATAACAAAACTGACCTTTCTATAATAAACAAAAAAAATAACTATACAATCTTCCTCTTTTTCCATAAAAAAATAAAATAAAAATTTATTTTTCTCTTAAAATCCAAAGAAAATTACAACTTAGTTTAATTCAAATAGAATATTTCTCTTTTGAACAAATAAATGTCTTTCTAAATTTTTAAATAAATAATTTTAATATTTTCTATAAAATCAAGTCTTTGTAAAAATTACTCACCTTTAGTTAGTCAAGTTAGTTCTTTTTTGGTAAACCGTTTTAAACGGACACTCCTAATTGCCTTAAAAAACTTCTTAGGACGTTAACTGAACCCTTACCCAGTTTCTCTGGTTACAAAAGTTTATTTCTGTTTTTAAACCTTTGAAACTCTTTAAGTTTTTTTTTTCTTGATTTTTCTATAAAAATCAAGTGGCAACTCTGTAACTTTTTTCAAAATTATTTCAAAATTTTCTCAAATATTTTGAAATAGTTTTTAAGAGGGTCAAAACCATTTCCTCACCAAATGAAATCCGAAAGGGATAAAACAGAAATGACGACTCCGCTGCGGATTTAACTAGGTTCTAACCAAATATTTGAACTAACTTATTTGACTACCTATTTAGTCTGTACTATTTAACTATTTGTCTACTTCTGTGTTTAAATTTTCATAAAATTTAAACTGTTGCATTTTATGGCATACTTCATAAAATTTAAACTGTTGCATTTCATGGCATACTTTCATATTTGAATATATAAACTATTTTAGATTAGACGTGACATGGAGCAGTTACAACTTACTGAGGACATGACCCTCGATAGAAAGGTTTGGAGGAAGAGTACTAAGTTAAAGGGCTAAGGTATGTGGTCAAGTCGTAGTTTGTAAGTAGGAGGGTTAGTCGTAGCTTGGTTGGTAGTTCTAGATTTGGGGGGAGGGGTCTTTGGTTGGGTAATTGCACTTCTTTTTTGTGGATGATGTTTCTCTGTTATTTTTTTATTTTGCTCGCCTTTTCGTCTACGATCTTTCGTCTTGAGCCGGAGGTCTATCGAAAATAGCCTCTCTACTTCCTCGAGGGTAGTGGTATGGGCTGCGTACATTTTACCCTTCCCAAACCCCACTATGTGGGAATATACTGGGTTTATTATTGTTGTTGTTGAAACTATTTTGGATTTTCACAGATGTTCCGGGCCCTATTTATCAATTTTAAATGAAGTGTTGAAAATACGACAGTTTATTGACACGCTAGGCATCCGATGGATATTTGTATTTTCAAACCCGAGTTGTCCACTTGGGAACCTGGTCAAAGCCCACTCTCGATACCTAGGATAGAGAAAAACCAAAATCTTTTTTAGGCATGAGCCTAGGATAACCCAATACCCGAGGGGGTATTGAGCCCACTAGAAAAACCCACCTTACGTCTATTGACCACGAGTTAATAACAGACAATCATCCTTTATGTGTTTTAATTGAAGGATGTAATGCTGAACTGTACATACCATTGTCTCTTGGGATATACTTGGGGGCAATGAAACGTCTTACAAATGACATATATATCCTTCAAATGCTAGGCTTACCTTTGGCTTGAAAGGCTCCATGTATGCTAGGACACGTAATAATTGTTTATGTGCTAAAATATTTCATTGTTTTGCTTTGTCTATATTTGCTTGATTTATGTTTTTAAATAACATATCTTTGGCTTTAAACAAGACTAGTCCATTATTCTATTTCGAAGTCTTAGAGCGTTAATAGGCATATAAGACTCAAAATTTGAATTCTCCTAAAATATCCTTAAAAGTCCGTCGATAAAATTTCTTCCGATTTATCCAAGTTTATTCAAAATTTCATTAGGTCATTATCCAATTCACATTGACCACATCACTCTCACAATTTACCTTTTCCTGTATTTGATTATAGTCAGAACTATCCAAATATTCTATTGATAAAAACTATGTTGTCTTAAAAAAATTCTTTTCAAATAACCCTTTTAGGATGTTTATCCGTAAATACACAATCCCTTTAAATCACTTAGTTCATTCTACTCGAAATATTGTTTTCCCCATTAAATTAAAAATCCATCAAATAGTCAAAGTTCTGATTATTCAGTCACCTTTTTCAAAGTGTCTTATCCTCAAAATTCTGGACTTAGTCTATTTCAAACCAAATATATGTCATTTGTTTTGTATATTACGTTGGTCAATCATTACAATCATGAACAAACTTTTTACCTTTTGAGTGTTTTTCTTTTCTTTTAGAGAGAGGCTGATTTGTGTTGGTAGTCAAACTTGCTCGCTTCACAAAGACAAAAGTAATCGCAGGCAGAACATCAGTATTTCACACGATCTAAGGTCAAGAAAGAAACTATAGATTCATCAGTCTTTTCTTGGGATAACAGAAAGACTTGTTCAACTATGGATCCTAGTCTGATTAGCACAATTCGAGTCAGTTCCCATTTTTTTTGTGACAATGAACCCGAGTGCCTCGATAGGAAGAGAAATAACCTAGAGCTCATTGCTGGTTTGAAGCAACAAATTGCCGAGCTAAGGCTCATGGTGATGAAAAGTAGAACACCTTCTCAGACTCCTCCAAACATGACTCTTCCTCCTAATGCACGACAAAAGGGGCCTATGTTTCCAACGTCAGAAGGAATTGATCAAGAAGGTCATTTTGCTCATGCTTCTCAGGATGCCCCTTTTGTATACACATTTGCTCATCCAATGGTTCAGAACATATTATTGTCACACCAAGCTCCGCCAGTGTACACCTATTCTACCACCCCACTAGTGATACAACCTCAAGGGTTATACCGCTTAGATATCAATCATTATGTTGAAACAGAGAATGATACAAAAATGTTCACCGATGAGACTGTGAACAGAAAGCTCAAGGTCTTGGAATATGCAATAAGAAGTCTTCAAGGGCTTGTAAGTAATCAGAGTGTGAAGTATGAAGAGTTTTGTGCATTTTTCGAGATTGAGTTGCCTTCTGGTTATAAGATCCCAAAATTTAAAAAGTTTGACGGGTATGGAAATCCCTTATTTTATTTCAAAACTTATTGTGAAAAATAGATTAGTGTAGGCAAGAATGAAGGAAAATGGTCAAGATATTTAGTCAAAGTTTGAGTGGAAAGACTCTATAATGGTATGCTAAGCAAGATGTAACTAAGTGTCGCACTTGGGATGACCTGACAAATGCTTATGTGGATCACTACAACTTTCATATCGATATCATTCCTGACAGGATCTCTATGACAAAGCTAAGGCAAAAATCAAATGAGAGTTTTAGAGAATATGCCATATGTTGGAGAGAAGAGGCGACTAGGGTACATACCCCTATGGAAGAAACTGAGATGATTAGTTACTTCATTCATGAACTAAATTCAGAATATTTTAATCGCATGGTAAGGATAGATGGAAAAACATTTACTGAAATTATCAAGACTGGGGAAATAATTGAGGATGGTCTCAAGATAGAAAAGATAATAAATTTGACAGAACTGCAATCCACTTATAAGGGCTTCCAGATTGGCTCTTTTGGAAATGGGAAGAAAAAAAAAAGGAAGTAATGGGAGTGATGACTCAAGAAAATTCTTCCAACTACAAGCAACCTCCTCGATATAAACCCAATGCTCGATCTACTAACTATCCTATCTTCAACTAACAAGAGACATAGCATGCTCAACCTCTGCCACAAAACTATCAAAATAATGTTCCTCGTGCCAATCATGAAAGAAAGTCTCCCAGAATTTTCACGTCATTGACATAATCTCTAACCCAACTTTTTGAAAGATTGAAAGAAGTAAAATAACTTCATCCAGTGAAAGCAAAGCCTGTGAACACTTCTGCTAATTGGTATGATCCAAACAAGCGATGAGCTTACCATTCTGGAGTTGTTGGTCGTGATATAGAAAAATGTATCACTCTCAAGCACAAAATTCAGGATTTGATTGACAACAAGGTGATAATGCTTGATGAAGCTCCAGCAAATGTTAACAATAATCCATTGACCAATCACAAGAAGTATTCATTGGCACCATTAATCAGAAGAAGCATGAATTTTCCTTAAAAGATGCTCTTTTGCATCCTTTTATCCTGCATCTGGAAGTTATTATTTTCTTTTCTTGTAATCGTACTTTTTCATTTCATTTTCTTGTAATTGCATTCTATTGCTTTATTTTCTTGTAATCACACTTTATGATTTGATTTTTTTGAAATTGCACCCTTTTAGTTGTATAAACTATGTTTTACCTAAATTCCCAAGAATGGGATATGTAGGCGCCCTATGTCGGCTTCGGTCAACCCTTTAAATTTTTTTATCTTTTTAGTATGAACTACGTTTGACCTAAACCCCAAGAATGGAATACGTAGGTGGCCTATGTCAGCTTCGGTCAATCTCTTAGATGATTTACTTTTCCACTTTTTTGGAACTACATTTCCTATCTCAATGATAGGCATCACATTGGTTCCATCATATTTCCCATAATATTTTCATAGAAACTATGACAAATTTTTTGAGAAGATCTTAGAGGATCCTTTCCCAAGATAAATAATGATGACATTGAAGTATGTAATTGAGGCAGAAATTTTTTAGAAGATCTAAAAAATTTAATAAAACTTGACATTGGCTACAAAGTTGAAAATTGGACGTGCTGAAGCTGAGATCGGGGCATAATTTTTGAAGTTCTCTATGCTTAAACCACTCTATGTTAGAAACAACTCAAATATTTTGCATTTTAGACTGGGCAAATTTTTTGAGGAGGTATCAAAAATTCTATATTAAACAAATGTCACATGTTATAAGAAAGTCCGGGATTTATATGTTATAGACTGTGGCAGAATTTTTGAGGAAGTTCTTAAAAAAATTCACAAAAGTTGTACTTCATGATTAGAAAGTTTGCAAATCAATGATCAACAAGGTGCATCAAGAGAGAAAGGCAATACCAACATAGTCAGTCTCTTAAAACAAAGAATTTTTCCTTGGATGCAGGAATAGTGAAGTCACAAAGTTGATAATGTTAAGCATGACAAAAAGCATTATCAGACCCGCTGTGGCCTTGCCATAATAATCTAGACAACTTATCTCCCTCATTTTCCTCTTGATTTATGTTTATATTACTTCGTTAAGATCTCTAACACTTTGTCTAATTTTATTGGGAAATGATCGGGCATAACGACGAAGAAACGAAGATATTATCCAAACTACAATCTCTAAATCATCATGAGTGACGTTATGCAAGATCGCCTCTAGAAATAATGCAAAAGTATCTTCTCAAAGTTTAAGGATTCAATCCAGAATCTCAAGACATGCACAAGTCCTTTAGAGGACTCCTGATTCAAATGATGATGTTTAATAAATCAACTTCTATATTTTCTCATCTTATTTGGGTCATCCACCCTTTCAAAAGGACACATATTATTTGGGACATCTACCCTTTCGAAAGGACACATCTTATTATATGGGTACATTGGGCCGTCATCCCGTTCAAAGTGACACGTTACACCCAAGATAGGTCGTCTGCCTTTCAATGAGACACGTTGGGCTATCTCTCCATTCAAAGTGACATGTTACATTCAAAATAGATTGTCCACCTTTTAATGATACACGTTGGATCATCATCCCATTCAAAGTGACATGTTACATTCAAGATAGGTTGTCCACCTTTCAATGAGACACATTGAGTCGTCACCCCCATACAAAGTGACATGTTATGTTTAAAATAGTTCGTCCGCCTTCCATAAGACACGTCGGGTCGTCACCCTATTCAAAGTGACATGTTATATTCCAAATAGGTCGTCTGCCTTTCATTGAGACACATTGGACCGTCACTCCATTTGGAGTCACATATTACATTCAAAATAGGTCGTCCACCTTTTAATGAGACACATTGGACCGTCACTCCATTCAAAGTGGCATGTTATATTCAAATAGGTCGTTCGTCTTTTAATAAGATACATTGGACTGTCACTCTGGTCAAAGTGGCATATTATATTTAAGATGGGTCGTCCGCTGTTCAATAAGACATGTTGGGACGTCACTCCATTTAATGTTGTGCAAATTAGTTCATCAACTATCTCAGCACAACATGTTCAAATAGGTTTTCACCAATTTACGTTAGTGTAATGCTACATTTGACCCTAACTATTTTATTTGAGATATTGTCGAGAGCATCCGAAAGGATGAAATTCTCAATTCAAAACCACAGGTGTGGATGACTCCAAAAGGGAGCAGGATAACGTGAAACATTTTCTTAGCAGCGAACTGGGATATAGTCAAAAGAGGAATATCAAACTCGTTGGACGCGAGCTAAAGGATGACTTCCACCACCATCAACCACACCCCTATTAGAAGACATGTGGGATATTTTGGGATATTCTGGTTTCAGTTTCACTTTCAGGATACTTTTAAACTCATACTGGAAGTAACCTTCCCTTTTCTTTAAATTCGAGTGCTAACACACTCAGAGTTTTGGAAATTATGTCTAGATAAATTATTTCCTATGGATGTGAAGGATCCCACATTCATGGTTAAGAGGTTACAAGCCTCTTTTCCATAAACTCAAATAACTTATCACTTATTCCGAACTAAAGGTTGTCTTAAATAAGAAACTATATTTTTCATCGATCGAATCAAACTACAAGAAGTCTGATTTCTTGAGTCTTAGGGATATATAGGTTGAGCTCCGTGTTGAAAACTCAACTGCATTCTAACCTTCCCCAAATCCGCTTATTTTCCAGCTTTTCGATTTTACTAAAATTTGAAAATCAAAATAGCTTGTGAATTTTTTAAAAATCGTGCTTTAAATCAAGATTTATGAACTAGAAGTGACCTGAATTCATATATAACCTGAGATATGTAGGAAATTCGATACCGGGGTGAGGCCGTAACTCCCTAAAAACTTGTGCAAAAACCAACCCTCTTGAGAAATGAATTTGTGGTCAGACAAAATTAGGACCGTCAAACTCCCTTTTTCTAGGGTTACCTGCATCCACCCTACCCAAAGGGAGGGGGCAGTTTTTGACGCCTAATTTTTTCCCTTCACGACTGAGTTTAATTTTGAGTTTCTTCAATTTTGACTAAAAATTAAAACATTTATCTGAGAAAGAAAGTTTCAAAATATTTTTAGGTATTTTTAACAGTTTAAGTAGCGATTATATATTCTCGTATTTGTATATAGGAGATTATATGATTTTGTTACTTAAAGAAATTATTTTATTGAAAATTTGATGTTAATCAAGGTTGTCTCTAGAATTAATTCAAAGGAAAAATATTGATTTGAATATAATTTATTCTAAAAAATAATTTATTTGAAAAGATATTTATTTGATTTTTTAAACCAAGAAGCTTCGAGTTAAAATGATTGATAATTCGTATCAAATTTTATTCTAATTTTAGTCGATTTATTGATTTTGATTATAATTGAAATCAATTTGGTCACAATTGCAATGCAATTGACCGATTAATTTTTTAATATGATTTAAATTTAAATAAAGTTGACTGAAATTATAATTTAGGACTATTTATCAAATAAATTAGTCCTAAATCCTAATTAATCTAACCCCTAAGCCCAACAACACTTTTCCCTTTTCTTAATTGGGCCACACTAGCCCAAAATCCTAATAACAAATCAGCCTCACCAGCCAAAACCAACCAACCCAGTACTCAACTTCAGCTCGTGACCCAGTTTGGCCTAAGCTCCCTTCATTTTTTTTCTATACTCGATCAAACAACAAATCCAAATGGCTAACAACAGCGCTCAACCACAACAACGTTCAACAACAACATCAACGACAAAATCCGTGTACTACACCATCAGCACCAAACCCATAATTTCCAAGCAATATCACTGATAACAACATTCGATAACAACGGTATACAACAACAAATACGTACAACTATTTCAACAGACCCGTACAATATTAACAAAAAAAACCTGGCCATCCTACCCTCAATTTTACCATTTTACCCTCACGTTCAGCCAAGAATGGCTAGGGTTCCATAAACTTTCCCCTTTCTCAGAACATGTTCATTAATTTTTCGGTAAGGATTTAAACCCAACGTCTCTTTTCGATTCAATTAAATTCAAGTTTTGTCTCACTATGGACTTCAATTATCTGAAAAATAATTCCAAAATTTTGATTTGAAATCCATCTATTTCAAATCCAAACCCCTGGTTATTCCCCCCAATTTCCCCTATAAATTGATATTAGAGGTTAGAGGTTAGAGGTTAGAGGTGAGAGGGGGATTTTGAGGAATAATTTGGGGGCTCTGGTGGTGCATGCCTCTAACCTCACACAATTAAAATTACGATGAAAAACTAAACTTAGGCATAGTCACTATAATTTTAATAGATTGGAACTAAGTTTTGACAGTGGTAAAGTTGTCGTCGACTCGTTGTCCTGATTTTCTGCTCGAAAAAAAGGTAAACACATTTTTTTCTTCTCCTCCTTCTTCGTGTTAGTGGCGATTTTTGTTTGTAGACATAGTAATGGTGTAATTATTTACTGTGGATGGCTATGAAGGACATATGATTCTGTAATAGCTGATCGTTGTTATCATATTGAGTTAACATTATCATATTGGTTATGTATGTAATACGTTGATGATATTAGCCAAACTTCTTGTGAAATCTACCTAATTCATTAGACTAGGAAGGTTTAGCGAGAAAGGGAGAATATAATTTTTGAAAGTATTTTATAGAGTTAGTTTAAGAATCGAGGTATTCGAATAGGATTGACCTTACTGTTGTACGAATTTTTATTCTGAGTTTAGTCGATAAGTTGTGAGGTCTTTTAAATTATGCATCTTTTCTTGACATGGTTTAGAGTTAAGAGAGGGAAACTTTACTGACTTAAAACAGTTTCTCCGATTAAATGTTATTTCTTTTGAGTATGTGCGAAAATGTTTTTCTTAAGGACTTTATTTTCTAAAACAAGTCCATAGATTTAATTGGTTGAGTCTTGTTTGATATTTATTTGCATGCATGGATTAGATACTTGAAAACACGAGTAATAGTTATTCTAAGTATTACTCATCTTCTTCTCTTCCGAATCATAGTCGATTGTGGTATGTTGGGTGTGATAGGAAGAAGCATTTCTCTTATGTTTGCTCTCAAATTTATTCTTTGTGTGTAATTAGATGACCTCACCATGAACCTATTTTTTAGAAAGTTTAGATATGTCTAGTAACAAAAGGGTGATAATATTATACAAGTTGTTCGTTAGAGGCTTCTGATAAGTTAACCCTCATGCATTACTGATCGTGTGCTTCACTTGAAACTATATGGATCATGCTATGTTAGAAAAGCATGTCAATTCATTTGTAAATCACTTTTGCCCATAATTTCTTCCCAAACGCAAGTCTTTTCTTTTTTTCTTCTCGTGCTTTATGAATACACTATGCTTTCTTCATTGGGCCTTATCAAATTGGTGTTTGTGTTAAGAAATTTGGGTTAAGTTGGATTTAAGTATTCTAGTTGTCAACTTAGTGGTTATTTTGAATTTTGAAACTCCTTTCATCTGAAACAATGTTGACAGTTTCAGTTGTTTCTCTTCTTATTTTCAATAATGTTAAAATTGGTCATTTCTTTTCATAAGTTACTCAAAGTGGTTTATTGATAAATCTATCTGGGTAATATGAAACAACCCTTAATGGATCTCTCTGGTCTTGCTTGTGTTCCAACAGAGAGACCATGATTCGTGAATTTGAATTGGTCGAAGATCACTGTGGTGCTGAATAATCCGAATATAAAGAGGGCATTAGGTCCTATTTTGTTAAGTTATTGGCATAACTTACTATCTACTCGTATTGAGTAGTATTCTTTGGTCGGCTTATGGACTTGATTTCCTATATGTCTTTGCTATGTCTAGTATATAATGCATACACTTTTTCCTGTTCTTCTCTTGACGCACTTTGCTAGGTCTAGTATATGATACATATACTTATTTGTTCTTTTTTTTTTTTTGCATGTGACACCCTAATGAGTCCAGACGGACTTCCTTCTTGCATATCGGTAGAGTCAAAACCCCATGTTAAGGTCCCAAAGAGGACCAAAGGCCAAGAAACCCGACCGTATACATCGATATACAGTGATTCACATGGAATACGTAGTGGAAGACGAGGAGGTGAAGTAGGTATATAAGTGGAAGACTAAAATACATGTATATATGACTGATATGTGGTCACGTATACACTGGATATACAGAAAAATGCAGCAAAGTAAAGCTGTGATATACAACTGGTATACATGGATAAAAAAATGGACTGAAGTCCATAATTCAAAGTCCAAAGCTGGGAAACTTTATTGATGGACTAATTAAGGGCCCAATTTCAATTCTTTTATTTAATTTTGTAGCTTATATTGTTTACTAGATAGGCAATGCTTGCTTGTGCTTAGCACGGGCCCAACATTATCATGTTTATTACAATTGCAATGTCATAAAATTAAGACAATCAAAGAATGGAGGAATACTTACTATCATACTATTGCATCAAAATTAGAGATTTTGTATGCACTTGCCTTTTAGAAAAGGAAAACAATAATATTTTTTTTTTATCTTCAAGGCATATACTCTCCGATCAAATAATCAAAATGACACACAGAGAAATGGTTAAACATAAATTCAACATCTGTGTTCTTGCGAATCTTCACATAAGCATCAACAACATGATTTGAACTCTTCTTCTGTAGCATATTTTAAATTAAACAGATTGTCATTGCAGTTTGATTCCAACCAAAGCAAGTTACTTTTATAGGTGCTCTACTTTATTAAAAATTTCATGGCCAAGTCAAATAAAATTTCAATACCCAGCTTTCTCATGCATACAATATTCTTACACACTAAAATTAGTAATAATAATTTTCTCAAATAAATCTGAACACACACACACACACACACATATATAAGATAAATCACCATAATTTTGAATCTTTTGAGCCTAAACCTTAAATTATCTATTATTATTTTTAATCATGTATGTTTTTTTCAATCATGTATTAGCCGAGTTTTGATTACGAAGCTTGCTCCTCTTGATGAGAATATTCTAGCCTCTGTGATGAAGTTAGTTAGGAATCTCATAATTTTTATTGCATGTTCGTTCATGTTAAAAATCAAATAACTCTATCAAGAGTCGGAAGGTTCACATTGGGTCATAATTACAAGATAACGCTTGAATAGAAAAATTGTATCTCCCTTAACTAAATCATGTCCTTCAGTTGAACCAATACTTTAGCTGACAAATCCCAGAAAAAAGATCATAATTTATTTTTGTGCACTAACAGCTCATTAATAGCATAAATTCAGATGTGTATATGACATGAATGAAAATATTAACCATACCCCTAAAGATCAAATGGTTCTTTTTTCATTGTTATTCTTAAAGAGGATTAAATGGTTCTTCTCTATTTATTCATTGTTACTCTTAAAGATGATTAAATAGTTCTTCTTCATTTTCAGTGAAAGCTTTTATGATTGTAAACAACATCCCAATATTCAAAACATGATAAGTTTCAGTAACATAAACTAAATAGTGGAGAAACTTGAGGCTGAGAAGATCAAATAAATAGTACACCGGTGTTTGGGGGTGTTTCTAAATGCAAACATTGATATTGATACATTTTATACTCATACATGGTCTCAGTGATGAAGGACTATAAGAAAATAATTCATTATTCTACGATGGATAGAACTCTTGCTATCTAGAAAAAAGCTCAACTCCTAGTCACTCCACTTATTTCTTTTTGATTGCTTGATATCATCCTAAGAAAAAAACTTTGATATGTAACAGAATAAGAATATAGTTGCTTAGTATTTCAACATAACTTCATCCAAAGGTAATCAATGATAGCAATAGCACACACTACCAACATGTTTCCAACAACTTCCAAACAACATAGAAGTTCCAAAGAATTTCGTTTTACTGTTGAAGTAATTCTCAAGAACCTAGAATTATAGTACACTTCTATTAATATCCAATGAAAAATCTCAATACATAAAATCACCCAAAGACTAAGCTAGCGTTTGGCCATAGATTCTCAAATATTTTTGGCAAGTCATTTTTGGGAGAGTATTTGGGTGAAATTTTATCATGTGTTTGGCCATAGTATTTGCGAAATATATTTCACTTCCAATAGTTCACAAAAAAAAGAATTTGGGCCAAATAAGAACACCTGTGAAAATAAATACATAAATAAATACAATATATGATTATTTGGTTATCTCAACATACTATTAACCACTTTTGGTCAACCAGTATGCACTACTAAGCATAGTAGTTAGAATCACTTATATCAATGACGTATCTCCATAGTACTTGGAAGAAACAACATTGCAAAGGAGAACCGAAACACCTCACTATTTCAGATCCAACTTCTTAAAAGGAAAAAAATTAATATGATTTTTAGTGTTTCAGAATTAAACAGAGTGATGAATCCTACTATATGTAAACAAAGTTCAATATCATACAAAGCTCATGTTTCATTTTATTGGATTTTGCACAAGGACCAAGCTTTGGCATGGGTACCAAGTAAGAACTTTAATGCTTGAATTTTTCACAAGAGCTAGGCTTTGACATGTGTGCCAAATAAAAACTTTAACAGTTTAATCTCTCAACCATAACTCTCTCTGAAGTGAAAACAAGAAAATAAAAGTATCCCAACAACATATAACATATATTATCAAGTACATCAAATCAAATGTAATACCCCACATGTTTCTAAGCTAGGAGACGAACCATTTTTCCTACATATGAAATCTCCTATCCTGTGATTCATACTTGAGTACATGACTTACAATGAGTATCATAGCGATAATATAGTTTATGATGCATTAAGCATGTTCATATGAGTCACTTAAGGTAATACAAGCTAAGAGTTTTTGAATCCATCAAGTTTTAGTATTTAATTTCGTAAGGGTCATATTTAAATGAGTATAACTCAATGTTAATGTGGTATTTATACATATTTAGACCCACCAAATTATAGAGAATCGAATTAAATTTTCAACTATACCAATTTCATCAAACTCCGACACCCGAGCTAGGAGTTATGGCTTTACGAAGTAGAGTGCATTGCCTAACCAATCGTACATGGCCACTGGAAAGCATATGAGGCACCTATGTAAACATAGGCGATAGCATATGCGACATCTATGTAGATATAGGCGATATCATATGCGGTGCCTATGTAAATATAGGTGATATCATATGCGGTGCCTATGTATGATTTCAGCCACGAAACACTTAGTTTTTGAGTTATTTTGAGGGTAGTTAAGTCTTTTAACACTCCTTACATGTCCCTAAACCTAACCTCATGAAATTTATAGCTTCTAAACACATTACAACCCTATTAACATCTCAAAGTTCATTATCCAAGAGCACCAAAAGAGAAAAACAACTAGGGTTGCATAATTAAGCTTGAAGATCCAATTTCAAGGAAATTACTCCGTTAATCATCAAGAATCTTCCTTCTAAGGTATGCATGAGTTGATTAATGGACTCCTTTCGTCCATGAAGCTCAAGAACCATTTTCTAAATTATGTATTATGATGTTTATGTTGTTGGTGGTTGATGTTCATGTGGTTGGAGTTTGATGATACCTAAGATGGGATCTTTGTATGTTTTGTGTGAGGATACAGTGGTATTTAATGTATAAATATGTGAAATTAGTGGTTGAATATTTGTAATCTTGATAAATCCACCTATGCCTAAGATGTGCATGTAAGGTGTTTGTGAAAATACCTAAGGGAATAGAAATCATGCTTTTATGACATAATAAGTCCTAAATGACTAGTCCATGCTCTAAGTTTATGTTCAACGTGATCCCCATGCTGTTGTCTTGAATTGAAGATGTTGTATGAGATGCTCATGATATTGCTGTGATATGGAATGACCATGTTATTGAAGCCATGCAAGTATATACATGTTGTGTGTATTCCCGATCATGTGATAGTTTGATGAGAATCATTCTTATTATGAAATCCTTACTTATGATATTGTGAATTATGGACTCTACTCTTATGATCAAGTCGGTCATGTGTGTCAGTTTCCTTTCATCGAGTCCTGGGGGTACTTGTACCCGAAAACTATAACTGTGTGACTAGAGCTAGTGTCATGTTTCAAAACATCCTCAGTCAAGCTATGCTCCATAGATTTCAGTTAGTCACGTGACTCAAAAAAACTCAGAAATCTCAGTAGTTCAGTAGTCCTAGTAGTTTCAGTACTCTCAGTCAGACCTCAGATCTCAAGTAGATTTTTCGTCAGTCAACGGAACTCAGTGAATTCAGCTTAGTTCAGCTAAGAAAATATTATCAGCTCAGTTAGTCAGTTTATAAATCAGTTCAGTTCAGTTAGTCAGTTTAGCGCAGTTAATAGTTTTAGAGTCTTTCAGTTGGGAGTAGGGACTAGCACCGAGCGAGTGTAGGGGTGACAGTTTTACCGTTATAAAGGCAGAGCCGTTAGCAGCAATCCCTGTACTCCAGAACTGTGTAGACAGTGCAAGATAGGAGTCACCCGTCAGATTAAGTCTATACTTGACTATTATATTGCCTTAGGCTTGATTTTCTGTTCAGGGTCACTCGTCAGAGAGGCTTGACCATAGTAGAGGTCTCTACCTGTGGCACGGTATTGACACCCTTCCAATCAGGGAAAAGATTGGACCCCACCAGTACAGTATCGGGGCATGTCGGTTGGATTACTACCTCCCACAGTCACAGTTACAATTACAGTTTCAGTATCAATCTTCAGAGTAGAAATCAGGAATCAGGACTGTCAGATACAGTCATCGATCTCAGTAAGGAACTCAGATAGTTCCATTGGTTCCTAGACATCCCGTCAGATAGGCTTGGTCCCATATTCAGATGCTTATTATTAGATCTAGAGGTCACCCGGCAGACAGACATGATCTCAATCTCAGATTCAGTCGAGTATTCTCATTATTAGTTTCAGAGATCACTCGTTAGCTAGGAATGATCTCAGACTTAGATGATCAGATACAGTTTGGAACTCAGATAGTTTTCCCCAGAATTAGGACTGTTAGATACAGTCATCCATGTTATCAATCATTCAGTATCTCAGTATCACGAAACTCATGTTGTCAGAGTTCAAACTCAAGTAGTCAGTATCTCTACGAGTTTAGTAGCAATTACGTATGTATGGATGTATGTATTATCACGTTCATATTAGTCAGCATGTTCATGTATATAAAACCTATGCATTTAGCCTACCCCCACGTATACTCAGTACTTTAGTTGTACTGACACATTTGCGCTATGGTGCTTTCTTTTTATGTTATACCATAGGATTCTGAGGTGCAGATTCCAGATCAACAGTAGCAGTTCAGTAAACAGTGAGTCCTCATCTTTCGAGGACATGATCGTTACATTTATTATTCCAGTATTTCAGTTTATTTTCAGTTTAGGGAGTTAGTTGGAGACATGTTCCTTCAACTTCTTATTCAGACAGTTTAGAGGCTTTCAGACGATTATAGAGTTTTCAGATTTAGACTTTAGTATTTTCAATTTTATTTTGGTATTGTGATACCACCTTATTTCAGATATTTTATTATTCAAGATTGAACCTTACGCCCTCTTTGTTCATGTTTCCGCATTTTATATGTATATTATGTAGTTATAGGTACAGATATCAGTCATGGGTTAGCTTGTGGTCCTTCGGAGTCATGAGCACCGTGTAGCATTCCGGTTCAGAAAATTGGGGCGTTACATCAAAACACTTTTAATGTTCTTTTCTTGTGATCTGGCCCTTTTCTGGAAATCATGCATAGCGGAACTTTTAGTGTACCGACTGCCTTTTTTCTTATGAGTGGTTCAATTTATGAGTTTGAGACAGTATATGCAAAAGAATGTTGCCAAACTTTTACTCCACAATTTACGATTTTCAAATAGGCTATGCAAATATCTCTAAATTTACACTCTAGCCAAGCAAATACCAGAAAAATTATCAATTCTCCATATTACCTGAAAGCATAACCAATTATACTATTAGACAAATAATGGTGAAGGGAGGGGCATATTATAATTTAAAGTTCATGTAACTTATTAAACCCAATAATTTAAATGCCAACATATTCTTTCTCATTATGATTTTATTAGGTTCTCTTATGTTCACATTTATGTACTTTCAATCTTATATTTCACTCATAGTCGATTTCACACAATCTGTAAATTCAACACAAACAGTGCTAGCATTTAGTTTATCCATTGCTTTGTTACTTAGTTGTTCGTGATTTGAAGGATAAGTAGTCAAAATATGATCTTTCACATTCTTTTTTGATTGGATATCAAAAAAAGAAGACATTGATAGCTAAAACATGTATGCCAAGTTCAAGAAATATCAAAATGTATTCAATATTTTATCTGTTATAGATGTTAATTACCATATAAATATGTATTCATTCTAAAGAAATTTTAATTATTTTTTCATGCTAATAATGTCTAAGAAATTTAAGGCTTAGCTCTTACTTAATGTAAGAGAACTGGGAGGTATTACAAATTTCTTAGCATGAGTCCCAAATATCACACCTTGATGACATATTTCTAGTTCAGAGTGAGCATCGCCAGAAATTGCTGCTACCTGGATTGATATGTAAAATGTAATACCTTAGTAATTATTTAAAATCACATTTTAAACCAGGACATAAGATCAAATATGCAAATAAAGTATGATTTCCAATAATGAAAATTAATATTCAACTTATTATATAGCAAAAATCATTTAAAATTATTCAATAATTACTTTGTGATAATAACCAAGGATCCATTTAGAGGCCAGTCAAAATAAGCAAAGAGTAAATAAATGGAGTTCTTCCATACAACTATGAGTTACAAATATAGATGCAACTCCTAAATCAAAATCTGGTAAAATTAAATAATTATTAAGTGATTTGTAATTTTTGTATCTATCAGGATACCTGTTTTGGTAAATAAGAAAGAAAAGAAGTAAGTACAGAGTTCAGTAAAGAGATGTCAAATCAACATAAAATCTATCAAGGCTGAAATTCATACCTAAGGGAAGTTTTAGGCAGACTTCAAAAATTCTGCACATCCTTCGCTGGTTCCAAAACCTTCATAACACTACCACATGAGCTTACCTATTTAATTTAGCATGTTTTCGAAATGATAATACTAATGTTGGCCTAAGTTTCATTGTTTACAGGTTCTCAGCCTCAAAGATGGGAGATTTTGATAATACTCGATTCATGACCGCACAATGCCAACACACCTACTACGATGATTATCACAGGACTAAGCTACTCCCTGAAAGGGGTATTAGCTTAGACAAGGTGGGGGAAAAGCTCCCAGAATTCCATTCTAGACTCATTGCGACCCAGTGAATGTGCTTTTCCTTGGAACCCTGCTATGCTAATAAGCAGTAAGTACGTGAGTTCTACAAAAATCTCATCGTAGTTTCTCTCACAAACCCAATGATGATAATTTGGGGTAAGTGAAATTCAGAGCGTAGTAGGTTAATGCAGTGTATGGGCTCCCAGATGCTGACATGGGGAATTTCCAGGCAAGGGCATGTGAGTCGGGGACCTGGATGGCCAATATTTTATATCCTGGAAAAGCAGTTCCCTCGTCTATCACCAAGAGAGATATTCTGATGAAGGACTTCACAGTAGAAGCTAAGCTTTGGTTGAACATCGTATACAGCCGAGTATCGCCATGTACCTATATGACCATTGTCACAGATTTGAGAGCTTGGATGATGGCTTGCATCCTATCTGACATCCCTCTTAATATTAGCGAGATTATTCTTAGAGTGGTTGTATTTCCAGACTCATGGAGGTATGCACTTTTTATTCCCTACCGTTATCACTGAGCTTTGCAAGAGGGAAGGAGTGGAAGAATATATTGTAGACACTTGGGTGTGCTCCCTCATCTACCCACTCAAATTCAGAGGTGGGGGTGCCCCAGGTCAGAGTAAGAAGAGGAAAATAGACACAAGCAAATTAGTCCAAGAGGACATAGATACTTGTAGACCTTCATCATCCAACCCCTTGATGACATCTCAAATCAAATGAGGGAGGTTAGGGAGCTAGTGTCCAGATTGACTCAAGGACCAGGAGAGCCATCCACCACTCACTACTCATATATAACTCGATCAGATTATGACCTACATCGTGAGGAGTAGAAGAAGCAAAGAGACACTGTTTCCAGTTTAGAGAGAGCTTACTCAGCTTTGGTGAGATCACATAGAGACCTTAAGGAATCACATAAGAAGACAGTGAACAGAGTGAAAAAAGAGACATATTCTTCAAGAAGCTGTAGAAGGGGGTAAAGGGCATCTGTAAGGTGCTAAAATCCAATGAGGGACTACCTTTACCGAGGTTGGATAGTGAAGACGAGGTCTCTGCTAATTGGTCGACTGATGATGGTGCAGAGTCAACAAGAGAGAGCAACTATTAAGGCAAATTCAGGAAGACCTCTCTTACTCTTGATTTATTAAACATTCAGTGAGGTCACTACATTCTTTTTAGTTGGGGGTGCCCCTGGATTTGTAGTGTTTTAATGTTATGATGCTAGATATTTCTTTTAATATTATGTTGTTGTTTTGAGATGACATTTTGGATATTACTTTGTTTGTGTTGTGAGATGCAATATTTTAGGCACTCGGTTGGTGCCCATATTTTATGGATTATCATGTTTCTCTTCTAGTTTATTTTGATTTTGATAAAACATGACTAACTTTTCCCCATGATGGATTGAGTGACGATGTTCATAAGGGTAAATCGTCGTGTTTGGGTTTTAAAACATAGATGCAGGGAAATTATGAGTACCCATAGCATAAATGTAAAGAATGTAAGGGAAGTCTGAGTACCTGTGGAATTGTAAAGTATAGATCTGGGATCATATCTTACACCATTAGCGAAGTCTGAGTAGTCATATGGTTGGTTTGCCCATTTTTATGCCAAAATGTAACACTAAGGCTTTGGTTATTACCATGATTACAAAATATGCATGGTGCGGATGCAAAACAAACAACCCCCTCCGTCTAAAATTTTTGAAAAATCAAAGGCACAGACATGAGCAACTTTGTAGCAAATCTTTTTCTCTTTCTGTGGCTCCATAAGTTATTGACTTATAAATAATGATAAATACTCCAATTTTGTTTCACGGGAGGGATAATTGAGCCTCCTTGACGAGTTTTTTCATGCCATATGTGGTGAGATTTTTGTATTCATCTCTTGTATACTTGTGTTATCTAGAACTTGCCCCGTTAGCCTTTCAAATCTAATGTTGATTGTATTTGGTTGGAGAAATAATCTTAGGCCACCTTTGTGATTTTAGAAGCCCACTCTAGCCCAAAAAGCCTACCCAAGCATGAATATAATCCCTAGTTACCCACTTTGAGCCTTTGGACCTTTCTTTGACAAACACATTACAAGCTGTGAACCATTCTTTTCATCCCACTTTTGAACCATACCCATCACAAACTTAAAAATGCAACTTGAGGCTAAAAGCTTAAGTTGGGGGTGGTAAAGATTGATGGAAGTAAGTTTGGGGCTACAAAGTTGTAAGTAAAATGCCTAATGTGCCTAAGATTTGAAAACAAATGTATAAAAAAAGAAAGATTTCAACAAAGAAAAGACATGCATGAGAGTTGCAAGAAAAAATAATGAAAGAAAAGTGGTAAACAGAGGAAGCAAAAAGTAGGCATGATAAAAGAGAGAAAAGAAAGAAGAAGTGGCCCATAGTAAAAAAGGAGGATTGGAAAGTGTGATGTAGATGTTCAAGGAAGGGTGTATCCCTGTTATCCCAAATGATATCCTACCCTAACCCAAACCTACATTACAAACTTAATAAATCCTTTAAGATCTCTGACCATTTACTTTCTTTGTAGTGGCTATTGAAAATAGGGACAAACTTATGGTAGACACTTGATGCATAGAGATTTCTCTTGTGTGAGAGAGAGTTCTTTCACTTAAAACTCCTTGTTGCATTTTTGGTAGCTTGGTGTGTAGAAATTTCCTTCTTGTGAGGATTGACATGCGAAATAAGTTGGGGTGAGTGATTTTGTCACCTTCCGAAGTATGAGGCAAATGTAGTATAGCTTAGTTATGATGATACGAGCCAAATGACCCTCGTAGCTTTTGATTAATTATGTGTTGATGGGATGATATCCAAAATTGTACAAGATTATATAGAGAAATTGGTCATTAGCAAGTTTAATTGACATCATTAGAGGACAAGACATGAGGATTCAATCTTTGGTCACATTGAGAGTACAAGGACATGCATTGAGGACTCGTTTTGAGCGTATAATAAAGCAATTCCATGTTTAGAAGGTTCTTGGGATCTTTCCTTAATACCAACCCAAGAGCCCTAAGGGATTTCACATCTTGAAGCTTGAAGAACCACGACTTTGGAATGCATTGAAGAGGCGTCCCATTTGTCAAGTACAATCACTCAATGGCCACCCCTTCTTGAAGGGCATTTAGAGATTGCACATGGTGTTTTAACACACCATGGCCTCCCCTCTCTTATTAAGGGCATCTTGCTTTTTTTCCCTTTATGTAATAGCATATAAATAAGCACTTATTAGGTTTATTTCACTTAGTTGATGAATATGGATGATTGAAAGAACCATTTTTCTTCTCTTGAGAGAGAGTGAAAATCGTAACTAGGGTAGCACTTAGTGTGGAATAATTAGTGTTGCAATTTGGCTTAGAAACGTTGGTCCTTGAGTGGTGGATTCCCTCTTGTGTCTACGTAAGAGTGTGGTGTTGCTATTATTGGTAGTAGGGGTTCTATGATTTGATACATCCTTTAGTTCCTATCTCTTTCAATAGTGTGTCTCACTACCTATCCTTTTATTTCTTGTAATCGCTTAAGTGTTTGCTCCTTGTTCTAGTGAAAATCATTGGTTGTTGTTTCTTTTGTGTTATTATTCATTTTGTTGTCTCGTGTTGTTGTTGCTGCCGTGGTGTTGTCTTGTGTTTGTGGGCTATTTCGTTATCATTTGGTATTAAAGCAAGGATTTATTTTGTTTCAACAAAATCAATCTTGGGCTTGTTAGTTGAAAAAAAAATGAAGTGTTGAAAATCTAAAAATCTCAAAAAAGAGAATCTGTCCCCTTTTTGGTGTTTTGGTTCTTGTTCCCTAACACTAAGTGATTCTAGATTTGGATTTTGAGCCATTTTCGAGTTGTTGTTGAAGTTTGAAGGTTGCTGTTTTTTGAGGATTGGTGGCTTGAAAATGTGTTGTTGATTTTTTTTTTGAAGATTAGATCTTGAACATGTGTTTTTGATGTGTGGGAGTTCCAACGTGCACCTATAACTTCAATTTTATAGGTGTTGTTCTTGGTGTTCTTCACCATATTCTTGTCTTGTTGATGAAGTTTTCAAAGTTGGTTGTTTGATCTAAAACCAAGTGGAAAAAGGTGTGGTGTTTGTTTGTCTTGCAAGACCTAAGTCCAAGACATACAAAAGAAAAAAGTGAACAAAGGGATTTTCAAAAAGGAGTCTTACCAAAAGGATGCAATATCTTGCCTTCTAACAAATCCCAAGACATCCAAAAGAGGAAAGAAGGCAAAGGCTTTCAAAAAATTGTTTGTCCAAAAAGGTGCAAGGTAGTCAAACCTTTTTGAATTTGAAAAAGAGGCTCCAAATCTTGTTGTTTTCCTCCCAATGTTGAATTCCACTCATCCTTAGTTGAAAATTGATCAATACAAATTGAAAAATAAAATAAAAAATTCAAATTTCAACAACTCCCAACACCAATCCAAGGCTGCCACATGGCTGCCACGTCATCATTCTTCAAGAACCAACCTAAGGCTCAAATTTCAGATTTCTTAGTTTCTTTTTCTTGTTCCTTTAGTTTCATTTATTGATTCTACTACTAATTGACAAACTAGTAATCATCTACTAGGTTATAAGTTAGTTTTGAGTCCATTTTGTTCGTGTTTGCATTTCTTGTGTGCTTTTATCTTTTTGATTCATTGTAAATCCTTGGTTCAAGTCCGAACCAGATTTTATTTGAGCCTTTCAAATCGAAATCCACTACGGACAAGAGTAGAACTCACCCCTCAACGTCTCACAGAGTACAAGCCAACTTACAACACTTGTGAGACCAAGTGTGAGGTATCCAAAGAGAGAAGAGTGTGGAGAGGATACTTTTTTAGCTAACGTGTTTTTTTTGTTGATTGTCTTTCTTAGGTCCCATGGATAAGAATGTTGCCCATACTATCTTGGCCTACCTTAAAGCTCTCAATCGTAAGTGTGAAAGGTTACACACGGATTTGTCATCAATAAATAAAAGGTTGGGTCACATGGGAGGTCAAAGAAACTCTAATCACTCCTTTTCCAAAGGAGCAAGTAGGCTTCAATGACACACACCAAGGTGAATAACATAACTCATTTGAGTTATGAGGTAACAATGCTAACTCCTACCCTCCTATAAACTTTGAATATTATGATGTGGCGAGTAATAGCCAAGTGGATGTAGTCGTTGGTTTTCCTAGAGAAGAATGGAATGAATCTTCCCTTTATAATACTCTTGGTATTGCTAGGTTGCGTGATGACTGAACTCGTGTTGTAAGTATGCAAGCACCAGGTGATTCTATAGATGACAAAATCGATTCTTCTCGTAAGAATGATTTGTGTCCACCTAGTGCTAGAACTTATAACTCGAATGAGGCCCTATTGCAGAGTGATAAGAGTATTCACACATTAGTTAACCCTTGTGAAAGCCAAGGTGAGTCTATGTTGGCATATGAGTTGTCAACAACTAGTGAGGGTGTGTACAATGATCAACTTACTCATGAATGTGATCTACTACTTGAGTATGTGTATGGTGTTCTTGATGAGTCTCAAGTTAGTGATGATGGTGATAGAGTTGATCATGAGATTGGAGATGATTCTTTGAGCATATTATGTAATGAAAACCTTATTATTAGTTTTGCTTATTGAAATCATGTAAACGAAAATGTTTGTCAAAATGATAGGAGTGAACCCGTGAGCTTGTCCTTTGATAAAGATTATAATGTTTGCTTGGCTCATTGGTATAATTATGTGCTTGAAACATCTTTGAAACTTGATAATGGCTTTTTAGAGAGTGAACTTGCTTGTTACAAATCTGCCTACTTGATAGATCACTCTCCCTTTAGATATAATATCTTGTTTAAAGATGGTGTAGTCACTCCCAATAAACCTAGTGGTGAAAATGATAGTGAAGGTATAGCTTGTCTTGAAGGCTATAGCCTATATCTTAACCCACTATGGTGTGACAATGTTCCTCCTAAGGATGGAAATATCTTCTTGAAAGATGAGAGTACTCTTAAGGGTAATGAATATGTAGTCTTGGAAAGGAATAACCAATTGGATGATGATAGCTTTGAATTGCTTGAATATTTAAGAAACCCAATAGGCGGTTGTTCCTTGGAAAGTGATTGCGGATGTGATCCTTTGTATGACACCCCACCTTTGTTTGATAATTATGAAGATGAATTTATTGCTTCTTGTGAATATTTAAGCAATAATCTTTTTGATTTTGGTGGTGGTATGTGTCTACTTGAGGTTTCTTCCCTAAAAGGAGAAAATGTCCATTGCTTGGAAACTACTTCTTTTTCTACTATGTGTGACCTTATTTTTGAGAGTACTCATGGTGATGATGTTGAAACTAGTAGTGAGTACATACACAAGGACACCTTAGTTCAGGTTGACTTGAGTAATACCTTTCTATACTCTCATAGCCAACTCCTTTGTGCATTCTTCAATAGATTTATAATGTTTAACATAAAGAATCATTGGTTATATTTCAAGTATGTATTGCCATGGCATGATGATGTTATTTATTATGCTAACTCTAACCCTTATGCCATGAGGATGTTGTGTTTGTTTGTCTTTTCTTTGGTCTTACAAGTTTGGATTTGAGGTCGAATCCTTTTCAAGAAGGGGAGGATGATACGAGCCAAATAGCCGTCGTAGATTTTGATGACATCATTCGAGGCCAAGCCATGAGGATTCAAGCTTTGGTCACACTGATAGTACAAGGACATGCATGGAGGACTTATTTTGAGTGTACAATAAAGCAATTCCATGTTTGGAAGGTTGATTGGGAGCTTTCCTTGATACCTATCCAAGAGCCCTAAGGGATTTCACATCTTGAAGCTTGAAGAACCACGACTTTGGAGTGCATTGAAGAGGCGTCCCATTCATCAAGTCCAAACACTCAATGGTCGCCCCTTCTTGAAGGGAATTTTAGAGATTGCACATGGTATTTTAACACACCATGGCTGCCCCTCTCTCATTAATGTCATTTTGGTCTCTTATTCACTTTATGTTATAGCCTATAAATAAGCACTTATTAGGTTTATTTCACTTAGTTGATGAAGATGGATGATTGAAAGAAGCATTTTTCTTCTCTTGAGAGAGAGTGAAAACTGTAACTAGGGTAGCACTTAGTATGGAATCACTAGTGTTTCAATTTGGTTTAGAAACGTTGGTGCTTGATTGGTGGATTCCCTCTTGTGTCTACGTAAGAGTGTGGTGTTGCTATTATTGGTCGTAGGGGTTATAGGATTTGATACATCCTTTAGTTCCTATCTCTTGAAATAGTGTATGTCTCACTACCTATCCTTTTATTTCTTGTAATGGTTTAAATGTTTATTCCTTATTCTAGTGAAAACCATTGCTTGTTGTTTCTTTTGTGTTATTGTTCATCTTGTTATCTCGTATTGTTGTTGCTGCAATGGTGTTGTTCTTGTGTTTGTGGGCTATTTCATTATCAATTGTGATTAAAAGGGAGTCACTTCAGAGTATTGATTCTTTGTTGCTTGGTTGCTCTTTGAAGTCCTATGTAGCCTTAGATATAGCATTTTATAATGAAGAGTGTAGTGAAATTAGCTTAGCCTATGTGCAATGATCCACTTGTGGTAGTGACTAAGGTTAAAGTCATTGTGATCTTTAAGGCATGAATTTTGGGCATAAACGACTGTGTCTCACGGTAAGAGGTAGTGTTGCTTGCGGACAAACAATAGCTTTAAGTTGGGGGTGTTGATAAGTGGTGATCTTACCACTCATTCGCACTCAACATTCGTATGCATTACCTTGTTTTGGACGAATAAACGAGACATGATTGTGAGAAAATGCACTAATATCTACTCTTTGCAGGTATAGAATTGAAAAGATAGAAATATGTGGAATGGAGCTTAAATTGATTGAAAACGGAGCAGGAAAGTGCAGCTGAAGACTTGGAGCAAAAAGGCCTCAGGTACCGCGGTCGCGGTCCGCTGACCGCAATCGCGACAGTCAGGCAAAAGTCAATCAAACGCGATCGCGGATATTAGCTGTGATCGTATAACTGCGGTCGCTGCTAGACTCACGCGATCACAGCTTAGAGAAAGAATTCAGCCCAAGGGTAAATCTGGAAATGTACGTGGCTAATCCTAATTTTTGGAAAAAAGACCCAAACCCTTGATTCATCTATCATATCCCATCTTCCCCAATTTTTAGGTTTACCTTTGTAGTTGGTAAGCCTCCATTTTGGAGAAGAAAATATTGTATAAATTTTGGGTGAAGAATACATTGGAGACTTTTTAAGCGGAGGATTAGCTCACTTCCATTGTTGATTTGTGGTAGTGTCAAGTTTCAAGTAACATTCACTTATTCTTCAACAAGTCATTTCAATGGAGATTTTGGGTATATCTATGCTTATTTATCTTATGTGTAGCTAGATCTCCCTCTTTGGGTTATGTGTAAATAGAGGTTAAAATGTGTGTGGGTTGTTATTGATTATCTTCTATTTAGTAGTTCATGTTTATGTGTTTTATCATTGCTATGCTAACATGGTTGGGATTTGATGGGTGAAAGCCCTAAATACCTAATGGGTATGATGAGTGAAAGCTCCATGCTTTAGAAAATCCAAAGCCATCTTCGAAAGAAGGGTTGTGGGTAAAGTTTAGGAATCCATATCATCTTTGAAAGAGGGATGTGGAGATCAAATCAAGGATAGACAATTGTGTGTGTAGTTTGCTAAATTTTCACTATCTTAGACATAAGGGTGAATGTAAGGTAGACTACACCATAGGTATCATCCTAGAAATAGGGATGTCTAGATTGAGGTTGTGGTTACCAATTGTTGAACACACCAATTAGATATTCGAAAGAATCAATAGGTGAAAGTTTGGTGTTTTGTTGAAAGACTAGAATCAAAATCTATAACCAAACCTACCCATATTTGGCTTACTAATTTGATGTTGATTGCTACCTCCTATATATCACTCCATTAGTAATGCATAGTCCCAAGATCCTTGGATAATTGTTAAAACTCTAATTATTCCTAGCCCCGAGTTTATACTAGAAAAACCCCAAAAGAAATATTAGTATAGATACGCATCTCCCCTATTTTTATCTTTTAGTATCATTGGTTTGAATTTAACTTGTATCTATTAGTCTGAATCAATTTGATCGCCATCACATTGTTCCTCATGGATTCGACCCCGACTCCAAAGTTGGGTAAATATACTGACGACGACCGCCTTGCACTTAAATTGACATATAAGTTGAGCGTTATCAATTATATTCAAGATGGGTCATCCGCTGTTCAATGAGACACGTTGGACCGTCACTCTATTCAATGTTGTGCAAATTAGTTCATCAACTATCTCAGCACAACATGTTCAAACAAATTTTCACCAATTTATGTTAGTGTAATGCTAAATTTGACCCTAACTATTTTATTTGGGATATTGTCGAGAGTATCCGAAAGGATGAAATTCTAAATTCAAAGCCACAAGTGTGGACGACTCCACAAAAAATACAGCAAAATTTTGAACTTTTTCTTAGCAGCGAAACGGGACATAGTCGAAAGAGGAATATCAAACTATTTGGACTCGAGCTAAAGGATGACTTCCACCACCATCAAACCACACCCCTATTAGAAGGCATATGGGATATTTTGGGATTTTCTGATTTCAGTTTCACTTTCAGGATACTTCTAAACTCATACTGGAAGTAACCTTCCCTTTTATTCAAATTTGAGTGCTAACACACTCAGAGTTTTGGAAATTATGTCTAGGTAAGTTCTTGCCTATGGATGTGAATGATACCACATTCATGTTAAGAGGTTACAAGCCTCTTTTCTATAAGATCAAATAACTTATCACTCATTTCGAACCAAAGGTTGTCTTAAATAAGAGACTTTTTTCTACCGATTGAGTTGAACTACAAACGGTCTGATTTCTTAAGTCTCGGAGATATGTAGGGCGAGCTCCATGTTGAAAACTCGACTGTATTCCAACCTCCCCCAATTTGCTTATTTCCCAGCTTTTCGATTTCACTAAAATTTGAAAATTGAAATAGCTTGTGAATTCTTTGAAAATCATGCATTAAATCAAGCTTTATGAACTACAGGTGACCTGAATTCTCATGTAACCTGAGATATGTAGGAAATCTGATATCGAGGTGCGGCCGTAACTCCCTAAAAACTCATGCAAAAATCAACCCTTTTGAGAAATGAATATTTGGTCAGACAAAATTAGGAGCGTCAAACTCTCTTTGCCCAAGGTTACCTTTATCCACCCTACCCAAAGACTTGGGACCGTTGTTGACACCTAATTTTTGCCTTCCACATCTGAGTTTAATTTAGAGTTTCTTTGATTTTGAATAAAATTAAAATATTTATCTGAGAAAGAAAGTTTCAAAATCTTTTCTAGGTATTTTAATCAGTTTAAGTAGCGATTGTATATTCTCATATTTGTATATACGAGATTATATAATTTTATTACTTAAAGAAATTATTTTATTGAAAATTTGATATTAACAAGGGTTGTCTCTAGAATTAATTCAAAAGAAAAATATTAATTTAAATATAATTTATTCTAAAAAATAATTTATTTGAAAAGATATTTGATTGATTTTGTTAAACCATGAAGCTTTGAGTTAAAGCGATTGATAATACGTATCAAATTTTAGTCTAATTCTAGTCGATTTATTGAATTTGATTATAATTGAAATCAATTTGGTCACAATTGCAATGCAATTGACCAATTGATTTTTCAATGTGATTTAAATTTAAATAAAGTTGACTGAAATTATAATTTAGGACTATTTGTCAAATAAATTAGTCATAAATCTGAATTAATCTAGCCCCTAAGCCCAACAACCCTTTTCCGTTTTCTTAATTGGGCCACAACAACCCAAAATCCCAATACCAAATCAACCTCACCAGCCAAAACCAACCAACCCAGTACTCAACTTCAGCCTGTGACCCAGTTCGTCCCCAGCTCCCTTCACCCCCTTTTCTATACTCGATCAAAGAACAAATAGCAAACCCAAATGGGTAACAACAACGCTCAACCACAATAGAGTTCAACAACAACTTCAACGACAAAACCCGTGTACAACACCATCTGCACCAAACCCATAATTTCCTTGCAATATCACTGATAACAGTGTTCGACAACAGTGGTGTATAACAGCAGATGCGTACAATCGTTTCAACAGGCCAATACAATATTAACGGTAAAAAACCTAGCCACCCCACTCTCAATTTTACCATTTTACCCTCACGTTCAACCGAGAATGGCTAGGCTTCCATAAACTTTTCCATTTCTCAAAACATGTTCATCTATTTTCGGGTAAGAATTTACTATCCAACGACTCTCTCTGATTCAATTAAATTCAAGTTTTATCTCACTGCGGACTTCAACTGTCCAAAAAACAATTCCAATATTTGGATTTGAGATCTATTTATTTCAAATACAAAAACCTGGTTATTTCCTGCAATTTTCCCTATAAATAGATATTGGGGGTTAGAGGTGAGAGGGGGATTTTGCTAAAAATTTGGGGGTTCTGGAGGTGCATGCCTCTAACCTCACGCAATCGAAATCCCAATGAAAAACTACACTTCAAAAAAGTCACTTTAATTTCAATAGATTAGAATTGAGTTTTGATAGTGGTGAAATCATCATCGACTTGTTGTTCTGGTTCGCTGCCCCAAAAAAGGTAAACACATTTTTTCTTCTCCTCTTCTTCCTGTTTGTGGCAATTTTCATTTGTAGGCATAGTAATGGTGGAATTATTTTAATAATAGAAGTTTAAATATTTCAGCTCGGCTACATCCTTTCTTAGAAGACATATCATGCCCATGTTATTCCATATCTTTAAATCTTCAAGAGGTTTCTATCAACATTCGAGGACGAATGTGGCCAAGGGGGAGATATGTAATACCCCGCATTTTTGGGCTAGTTTTTGAACCATCGTCCTACGTGTATAAGCTTCAATACAAGTGATTCTCATGTGAATACAAGTTTCATGATCATTATCCTAGTCTATGAAGTAGTTTAGAGGTGAAAAATGTTCATAGAAATAACTTAGAACAAAGTTGAGCTAAGATAATTTGATTCGTCAAAAATTTGATATTCGATTCTACAAGGATCTACTTTAAACGTGTATAACTCTTTTTATACATAGAATTTTTTATATCAAGACCCACCAAATTGTATATAATTAAATTATCTTTCCAACGATACCAATTTTGCAAAAATCCGATACCTGAGCGAAAAGTTACAGCCATTTTCGTGAAGAGGCAGTAAGCCGAGGCGATAAGCGAGGCGGCGCCCTGCCTACTCTGGCTAGTGTAATTTCCTGCAGTCAAACTCCACGTCCAAGAGAGGTATTTGGGTCATTTCCCACCCTTAAATAGCCCCAATAATACGAGATTCAGCCCCCAAACACCAAATTATACCCTCAGTCTCTCAAATTCTCTCAAGAACACACCTTAGGGTTTCAACCCAATAGTCAAGAAACTCAAGATTCCACCATGATTTTTCCAAATTGATTCAAGATTCAAGATCCCTATACCAAGATCTTCAAGTGTCTACCTTCAAGAACACCATTGAGGATTCAAAATTTCAAGCTTTTACATTCAATTGATCCTAGGAAATCCAAGATTCAAGCTTTCTCATCTAAGATCATCATCTAAGGTATGTGGGGTTACAACAAGGACAATCCTTTCGTCTTTGTTCCCAAAACTTATTTTAACTTATAAATTACTGAATTTGATGTGATTTTCCCTTGAAATTGAAGTTAGGGTTTATACCCAATTTATATTGTTTGAAGATTATGAGTTTACAAGTGATTGAATATTGAGTTGCATGACTATTTTCATGTATTAATGCGCGTAACGCAATTTTCTAGATTTTTGAAAGTTAGTTTAAGTATGATATTGAGATTCTTGATCTTATTATTTTGATGGTGTTGAAGTATTTTCAAGAAGCATATTGATTTGGATATTTTTTTATGATTTTGAATGTTTATATGTGAGTTCTAAATTGGGATTCATCCCCATTATCACTATTTATAAGATTTTGAATTTTTGAGAGCTGTTGAAGATAAATTTCACGAGTTTGTTTATATTTTCATGAGCATTGCTGAAATTTCCAGATTTTAATATGATTTACGAATGTTTATGTTATCAAGCATGAATTTTGAGATGTTTTGACATGAGTTTGAAGCATGAGCTTTAATCCCTAAGATTGAGTTTTGATATTTTAAGAAGCTTATAATTTTAGCATGCTTTGATAAGCGAGATTTAATCTTTTGATCCTGAGCTAAGATAAGGAATCCACATTATTCATATAGTTCATGATTTAAAGAAAAGAGAAGCGTAATTGTTTTTCTTATTATAAACTCTTATGCTATTTTACGGTGGATTTTCTAAAAGTTCTGAGCCTAAGTATGGGAGTAGTATTTAGCACCGAGTTGGATATGATTCCAAGGTCTCATGTCCTAGAACTATGTTCCACCATAGGATTGAGATTTATGGGCCCGAGGCCGAGATAGTGATCACTAAAGTTAAGGTTCTATTCCGATGTCAAGGGTAGAACAGCTCTCCCCAACGTGGGTAAGACGTTGGACTTCATGACAGCTCACATGGTTTATTTGGGTTCGAAGAAACTCCCAATCCCAAAGTTACAAAGTTCTAAAGTCCCAAAATTCCATAATCTCAAGTCTTTTAAAATCATATGTTTTTGAGAGTTATTGTTTTGAGATCTCTTCAGTATGCAAGTTTGAGAATAAAAGAAGAATACAGATTTTAGAAACTAAGTATAATGACTCACGAGATTTACACTATATGTTTCATGATTCATGATTTATGAGATTTATATTTTAGATTTATTCAAGCTATGTGAGTCATTTATATCAGCATGCATGATTTCTATAAAGAGTGATGATATTGTTTAACTATTGCATAAACCCCTATATACTTAGTACATCCTCAAAGTACTAATTCTCATATATGTCTATGTGCTACATTGTATCATAATGTAGTTAGAAGTTGTAGCTCATATACCATATTCAGTCAGTTCGCAACTTCCAGTCAACAGGTGATGAGTCCTTTTGATTCAAGGGCTTGAGTTAGTTATACAGTTCGAGAAGTATTATATTTTCGTTATTCAGTCGTATTGAGTTGGGATAGTTGGGAGTTATGAGCCGGCTACCTATAGTCAGTACTAGTAGAGGCTTCATAGACAGTCAATAGTATTAATGCATTTAATTTCAGTTTTTTTTGTAACAACTGATTTGTAATCTTATAAATTAACATTTGTATTGGTCCAATTCAGAAAAGTTTTATGTTTCCGCTGATTTTGTTTAGATTTATGTATTTTATTTAGTTACTTGTAAGTATGCTAGTACAAGGGTTAGCTTGGGATCACTTGTGAACCTAAGCACCGTGTGACGTCTCAGGACCCATTTTTAAAGCGTTACAAACTTGGTATCAGAGCACAAGGTTCAAAAGTCCTAGGGGTCTGTAAAGCCATTTCTAGTAGAGTCTTATAGAATGGTACGGAGATGTCTGTACTTTTCTTTGAGAGGCTACAAGGCATTTAGTAAATATCTCCATTCTTTCAAGTCTTAGATCATGCTATAGAAAAGTTCTCTAAGAAACTTATTCAGATTCTCATCTTACTTTATTCGGGCCATCTCCGCCTTATTTTTAAGATATCAGAAATAACCAATCTTAAATCTTTATAGATAGTTCTTTCTCAAACAGTCTCCATAGATAGTTATGGGATTGTAAATGAGCTAGAAAGTATCCCATCAGTGCTTTTGAGTTCCAATGATTAAAGTGCTTCATTCATGTTCATAAAAGTCGTGCACTAAGCCCAAGTTAGATGTGCTTTCAGATTCCTCCTCAGAATCCATAATGTGAATCTATACTTCCCCATCCATTTATTATTCTTGAGATAGCATGATCAGCAAGTTCCAGTTTCTCCCCTGATAATGCTTTCAGACTTGCTAGCAAGAAGTTTCAGAAGTCTCACAAAGCGACTTGAGAAAAGCCTTTTCGTGTGTTATAATCTCCTCAAGTTTAAAGTTATGTCCTCATTCTTTTGAGTCATTCAGTTAAGACAGAGTAAGATGTGTATTCTTAGATCATCGAATATTGTGTGTCTAGTTTCTATTTCTTGTAATCTTGTTATCATTGTATGGTTCAAACTAAAAGTCTAGTGAAGCTGTGTGGGGATCTTTTGATTCACTAGCATAGTTTCTTTGTTATTCATCTCATTTTCTTGTTCAAAATACAAAATCAAAGTCTAGTGAAGCTGTGTGGAGCTTTTTTGATTCACTAGCATAGTTGCTTTGTTATTCATCTTATTTTCTTATTCAAAACACAAAATCAAAGTCTAGTGAAGCCATGTGGGTATCTTTCGATTCACTAGCATAGTTGCTTTGCTATTCATCTCATTTTCTTGTTCAAAACATAAAATCAAAGTCTAGTGAAGCCGTGTGAGGCCTATTTTGATTCACTACAAGCTTGTTGTTCATCTTGTTGTTCTTGTGTTGGTTGGATCTGGGGGTTTAAAGGTGTAGTGACCAAAAAAGTTGTAAGGGCAAATTATTAAATATATGTATAGCTGAATTTTTTTTTGGCATATGATTGAGTTAGGTGAATTGTTGTTTACTTGAAGTATGAAAAGATTTGTTGACGGTGTTTGTTGTGCAAGAAAAGTATAGGTTATTGATGAAGGTACTTGGTGGATAAGTGTTGTTAATTTAGGCATCCCTGAGATTGCAAGAGGGAGTTTAGTTAAAACTTATAGAGCTATGAACTAAGTTTAACTGTATAAAAAGGGTAGATAGTAATGATGTATATAAGGAGGATGTGTTAATGGATTGTAGATAAGATAGGCCATATGATTATGATCGATTATTGTTGTTATGTGGTTTGAGTGGGCTAGTATTTCTTGATGTTTTGTTTTATAGTTTCCAAGTGAGAATTGTGTGTAAGGTGGGGTTGTAAATCATGTTGAGCGCTAGATATTGAGTTTGAACGATTGGTGGTCATGAAGGTGGATGTGACGATTTCTTGGTTAATGGTACTAGTTATAGGGAAATGATCTAATAGGCTTGAATAGTGTATGCAAGAGCTTAAGTTTGTTTGATTCGTAATCAAGTTTGATGTTGTATGTATGATGTAGAAGTACACCCAAGGTGCTATGGGGCTACATTAATATTGAGGATCATTGCATGTGGTGTAGTTAGTAGTACCGTGGAGTTACTAGGTGGAGAAAGACTAGTTAGATAATGAATGATGTTCTTGATAGCTAAGTTAAGGAGCTATGATTAAAGATGTTGAGATTTTAGTATGATTTTGATTCTCATGGTTTGGAAATATAAGTTTATAGGTGGGATAGTGGTAGGCTATGACAGAAGTAGTATGGTACGTCAAAGGTTTGAAGGTACCAATGTTAAGCGTTAGAATCTAAGTTTGAAATTTCGAGGGTTGAGCTAATAGAAATAAGGATTTAAAGCACTAGATGGTATGCACTCCGACTATGAGGATGCTCATGTGGATTCGAAGTTAGTAAGTGTTCAAGTATTATATGATGACTATTGGGGCTATAGAAAGATAGGGTGTAGCTCAGAAGGTAGTATTAGAAGTTGGTTTTACGCTTTCAGGTGTAGTCATTCGGGTTAAGTTCTTTTATTTATGTGCATTGTTATATCCCAGACTTTAGAGTAAAGTGATTGCAGTTAGACTAGAGTTTATATAATGGTTCACAGCCTTAGAGTGATGGCTTAAATCTAAAGGGGAGATGATAGAACAAGTAACCAAGTCAAGCTTTCAGATTCTAGTAGATGTACCATTAAGTTGTAAAATAGCTATGAGAAAGATTGATGCTTGACCCAATCTTATTTCAGTATTTTCAGTTGCCCCAATACCTACTTATGCCTTACGTTTCAGTTCCATGATCTTAATTCATGTTCATGCATATGATAGAGAATTATGTAATCTCCTAGTTCCCAAAATGAGGAGTTTCAGTTCTTTCAGCAGTTGGAATCACATTCCATAAGTTATGAACTCCAAATTTGGGTCATGCAGCTCATGACTCATGTACTCAAGCTTTATGGTATGTTCAGTTCAAGTACTCAAGCAATACTTTTAATGATCAGCGGAATTCAGATTTATATCATGCATGTCCTCAGGTTAGACCTCTTTGATAAGTTCATGATGTTAAATACTCTATTTCTAAGGCCTCAGATGAGTGCCCAAGTTACGTATGGTATCCCTTTATGCTTCAGGTCCTTATGTTCTAACCTTCTAGTGACATTTTCCTTAGGTCGATATAGTGATGCTGAGAAGTTGTGTTGATAGGAAAGAGTAAATGTGTCATGTTGGGTGTAAGTGGATGAATGCAATATGCACTAGTGAGTCCATCGCAAGAGTTTTGAGTTAGTCATTGAAGTGGTAAGGCATGTTATGCTTAGGGTATGAGCTCTAAGAAGATACAGAATATTGAATCATGTGGTTTAGACTAGTATTGTGGTGTGGCATGTTGTATCTTGTGATTTTGAGTTAGGCTTGACCATGTGAGAGGACTTAATCTAGTTTAGACCTTAGTTGAATGATTTAGCAGTGCCCATGAGAGAATCATAAGTTGAGTTAAATGAGTTTGATATTTAAGGGGAATAGTATAGTTGAGGGAATATTCGAGAAGTGTTGCTAAGATTGAAAGTAAGAAGTTGCATTACCTAAATCCTCGTAATTCTATCCTAGTTTATGAGTTATATGTCTATATTCCATGCTATAGAGTAGTGTCAATGTTATGATTCCTTAGTCAGATGTCTTGTTTAGATCATGTCCAAGATTCTTTGCTCCCTAATATTACTAGAACTTCTTTAGAAAGAGTGTTGAAGAGATACTCCAGTTAAGTATAAGTTTCTAGTATAATTCAGTTAGTATAGCCAGCAGTTTAGTTTAACGGTAAGGCAGAAAAGCTCATGTGGTTTTACACCTTTTCATCCAGTCCTACAATATGAAGTCTTATGCGTATAAACATTCTAAGATATAATCTATTCCATCCATGTAAATTGCGAATTCAGTTCAGTTCGTGCATTAGTTTCAGTTTCAGCTATTTAGTCATGACTCAATTCATAAGTGTTCAGTGCATAATCTCAATTTTCCAAAGTATTTTAGCTCAGACAGTGTAATGCCCTTATACGATCTAAGTATTATTGTCTCATGATTCATACTTACATCAGTTATCAAATCCCAATTCAATATGTATGATTGGATCATGAACACTTCAAGTGAATCCAAAACTCTCAGCATGAATCAGCTCCTTAAATCAAGTAAAGTCAAGTCAGCTCAGAATTCAGTTTCATAATAGAAGTTTAAATGTTTCAGCTCGGCTATATCCTTTCATAGAAGAAATATCATGCCCATGTTATTCCATACCTTTAAAGCTTCAAGAGGTTTCTATCAACATTCGAGGACGAATGTTACCAAGGGGGAGATAATGTAATACCCCGCATTTTTGGGCTAGTTTTTGAACCATCGTTCCTACGTGTATAATCTCTAATAAAAGTGATTCTCATGTGAATACAAGTTTCATGATCATTATCCTAGTCTATGAAGTAGTTTAGAGGTGAAAAATGTTCATATAAATGACTTAGAACAAAGTTGAGCTAAGATCATTTGATTCGTCCAAAATTCGATATTCGATTCTACAAGGGTCTACTTCAAATGTGTATAACTCTTTATATACATAGAATTTTTTATCTAAATACCTACCAAATTTTAGATAATTGAATTATCTTTCCAACAATATCAATTTCGCAAAAATCCAATACCTGAGCGAAAAGTTACAGCCGTTTTCGTGAAGAGGCAGTAAGCCGAGGCGATAAGCGAGGCGGCGCCCTGCCTACTCTGGCCAGTGTAATTTTCTGTAGTCAAGCTCCGCATCCAATAGGGGTATTTGGGTCATTTCCCACCCTTAAATAGCCCCAATAATATGAGATTTAGCCCCCAAACACCAAATTATACCCTCATTCACTCAAATTCTCTCAAGAACACACCTTAGGGTTTAAACCCAATATTCAAGAAACCCAAGATTCCACCATGGTTTTTTGAAATTGATTCAAGATTCAATATCCCTAGACCAAGAGCTTATAGTGTCTACCTTAAAGAACACCATTGAGGATTCAAAAGTTCAAGCTTTTTCATTCAATTCATCCTAGGAAATCCAAGATTCAAGCTTTCTCATCTAAGATCATCATCTAAGGTATGTGGGGTTTCAATAAGGACAATCCTTTCGTCATTGTTCCCAAAACTTATTTTAACTTATAAATTACTGAATTTTATGTGATTTTCCATTAAATTAAAGTTAGGGTTTATACCCAATTTATATTGTTTGAAGATTATGAGTTTACATGTGATTGAATATTGAATTGCATGGCTATTTTCATGTATTTATGCGTGTAACGCAATTTTCAAGATTTTTGAAAGTTAGTTTAAGTATGATATTGAGATTCTTTATCTTATTATTTTGATGGTGTTGAAGTATTTTCAAGAAGCATATTGAGTTGGATGTTTTTCTATGATTTTGAATGTTTATATATGAGTTCTAAATTGGGATTCATACCCATTATCACTATTTACAAGATTTTGAATTTTTGAGAGCTGTTGAAGATAAATTTCATGAGTTTGTTTATATTTTCATGAGCATTGCTGAAATTTCCAGATTTTAATATGATTTACGAATGTTTATGTTATCAAGCATGAATTTTGAGATGTTTTGACATAAGTTTGAAGCATGAGCTTTAATCCCTAAGATTGAGTTTTAATATTTTAAGAAGCTTATATTTTTAGCATGCTTTGATAAGTGATATTTGATCTTTTGATCCTAAGCTAAGATAAGGAATCCACATTATTCATATAGTTCATGATTTAAAGCAAAGAGAAGCGTAATTGGTTTTTATTATAAACTCTTATGCTATTTTAAGGTGGATTTTCTAAAAGTTCTGAGCCTAAGTATGGGAGTAGTATTTAGCACCGAGTTGGGTATGATTCCAAGGTCTCATGTCCCAGAACTACGTGCCACCATAGGATTGAGATTTATGGGCCTGAGGCCGAGATAATGATCACTAAAGTTAAGGTTCTATCTGATGGCAAGGGTAGAACAGCTCTCCCCAATGTGGGTAAGACGTTAGACTCCATGACAGCTCACATGATTTATGTCGGCTAGAAGAAACTTCCAATCCCAAAGTTACAAAGTTCTAAATTCCCAAAATTCCATAATCTGAAGTCTTTTAAGTCCTTAAGTTTCAAAAGAACTCTCTTATTCTCCTCAAGATAAAAGCATAAGTTTTGAGAGTTATTGTTTTGATATCTCTTCAGTTTGCAAGTTTTGAGAATAAGAGGAGAATACAGATTTTAGAAACTAAGTATAATGACTCACGAGATTTACACTATATGTTTCATGATTCATGATTTATGAGATTTATATTTCAGATTTATTCAAGCTATGTGAGTCATTTATATTAGCATGCATGATTTCTATAAAGAGTGATGATATTGCTTAACTGTTGCATACACCCCCATATACTCAGTACATCCTCAAAGTACTGATCCATATATATGTCTATGTTCTACATTGTCTCATAATGTAGGTACAAGTTGTAGCGCATATACCATATTCAGTCAGTTCGTAGCTTCCAGTCAACAGGTGATGAGTCCTTTTGATTCAAGGGCTTGAGTTAGTTATATAGTTCAAGAAGTATTATATTTTATTTATTCATTTGTATTGAGTTGTGATAGTTGGGAGTCATGACCCGGCTACCTATAGTCAGTACTAGTAGAGGCTTCATAGACAGTCAGTAGTGTTAATGTATTTAATTTCAGTTTTGTTTGTAACAGCTGATTTGTAATCTTATAAATTTAGATCTGTATTGATCCAGTTTAGAAAAGTTTTATGTTTCTGCTGATTTTATTCAGATATATGTATTTTATTCATTTGCTTGTAAGTATGCCAGTAGAAGGGTTAGCTTGGGATCACTTGTGACCCTAAGCACCGTGTGACGTCTCGGGTGTAAGTATGCCAGTAGAAGGGTTAGCTTGCTCGTGATCCCAAGCACCATGTGATGTCTCGGGATCCATTTTCGGGGTGTTACATGACATCTATTTTGTTCATATGATTAGTAGTTTATTTGAATTAAAGTAATTTTCTCCAAACCTAAGAAATTAATCTTCAAATCTCAGAAACTAATTTGTTTTGAAAATCAACTTTTCAAAAATTAGCAAAGTACTTTTAATACTCTCTTAATTTTTTTTTTCAAAGGTATTATCTATAACACAATTTACCTTTCTATAATAAATAATAAGAAAATAACTATACAATCTTCCCTTTTTTCCACAAAAAAATAAAAGAAAATTTTATTTTCCTCTTAAAATCCAAAGAAAATTGCAACGTAGTTTAATTCAAATAGAATATTTCTCTTTTGAACAAATAAATGTCATTCTAAATGTTTAAATAAATATTTTTAATATTTTTTTATAAAATCAAGTCCTTGTAAAAATTAGCCACGTTTAGTTAGTGAAGTTAGTTCTTTATTGGTAAATCAGTTTAAACGGATGCTCCTAAGTGCCATAAAAACCTTCCTAGGGCGTTAACTAAACCCTCACCCAGTTTCTCTAGTTTTAAAGTTTTTTTTTTTTTTCTGTTTTTGAAACTCTTTAAAGTCTTTTTTTGGCGACTTTGTAACTTTTCTCAAAATTATTTTGAAATTTTCTTAAATCTTTTGAAATAGTTTTTAAGAGGGTCAAAACCATTTCCTCACCAAATAAAATTCGAAAGGGATAAAACAAAGAGTATGGTTAAATTCATAAGTAACCATGATTATGTTTATAAAATACATAAGCATGGAGACCTTATACATAAGCATGTTATATATAAGGTTATAGTTAACTACAACTTGCATTAACCTTAGAAATATCCTGTTGTGTATTTTACAACATTATACATTAATAACTATGATTATGTTTACCTTATACATGAACATGGTTATATTATACACAAATAAGGGGTACCTTCTGTAACGCCCTGAAATTTCATCCCGAGATGCCACAAGGTGCTTAGGGCTACACGTAGCACCAAGTTAACCCTCGGAGCCAGACACTACCTCAAGGAATTCAATTCAACAATAGTCATGCATAATAAAGAGATATACTACATCAGGTTAAAGAGAAATACTGGAGAATACTAGACTGTACAACCAAAATATATTAAATGTCTATACATACCAACCCTCTAGTCTGACAAAGCCTCTATACATCAAAATCAAGGAGCCATTGGGACAAACCCCCAACTAACTCAAATAGTACTGAAAGCCATAACAACAGAACGATATCACAAAAAATATAGACACGGTCCTTGAACCATGAGGACTCACCACTGAGGGAACGTAGTTGAAGCACTCGAATATCGCTAACGCGGCTGCGGCTGAGTACCTGAACCTACATTACGAGAAAATGTAGCCCATAGGAAAATATGTGGGTCAGTACTTTAGAATGTACTGAGTATGTGGGGGTGCATGCAACAATGCAAATATCATTATCAATTTCATAAAAATATTCATATGTACAATGATGGCTCACTTGGCTTGAGTTAGATTGAAACATACTTTTCATGATCTCATAGTAAATAAATCATATGATAAAAACCTCATAAATCATCATAAATAACTCAAATCTTCAACTCAAGACTCGGAGTGACTCGGTAATTTGAAACTCAACTCTTACGGACATGGGAGGTTCTTATAACCGACATAAACCATGTGAGCTATATGGAGTCCAACGTTTTTCCCTCCTAAGGAGAGAACCTCACATTAGCGAGAGCGTCGTACTCTTACCAGGGAGTACAACCTAAATTTAGTGATCACGATCTTATACTCGGCCTCTGGCCCACAACTATCAATATCAATCCTACGATGGCACGTAGTTTCAGAAAAATACCACATTTCCCGCTCGGTGCTAAATACTACTCCCAGACACAAACTCAGAACATGTTAGGAAATCCACCACAAACAACACAAGGGTCTATCATGAAGACCAAATCAAATCACTTTCTCATTTATCAAATCATAATCAATTTGTGGATTCCTAACTCGACTCAAATCAAATCAATCTTTCTCAATATCAAAATGTATCAATTCATTAAATCATGACAACATCAATAACTTTGAGAAAATATCAAGACTCGTTGTAACAACTCAATCTCCTGAATCAATATACTCAATAATCTAGTTTGTCATAAGGAAGCTTAAAACTTGACACATATCTTGAAAGTACTTGAAATATCAACTCATGGTAGAAATATAAAATTCACAATATTAAATATCAAGTCATAACTTGGGAATAGCAAAATAATCATGTATAACAAAGCTTGAACAATTTATATTCTCATAATCTCATGATGAAGTAATTTGGGTATAAACCCACTTGCAAAATCATATAAATCCATAATAGAAATCAAAGCTTTGGGCACAAGAACGAAAGAATTGCACTTGTTCAAAACCCTACATACCTTAATCTTTGAAATTGGATGAATCCTAGTGCTTCAGACTCTATCCGCACTTGTAATAAATGATTCTCGAAGCCCACACTATGAGGAACTTGATTCTTGAAGAAATCTTGAAGATTTATGGATGATTTTTGGAAGATTAAATTTTCTTGATTGAAACCCTAATATATATTCTTAAGAAAATTGGATGAGAGAATGAAGAAATTAGGGTTTGGATGGGGATTCTCATATTTATATAGGCCTCCAAAAGATGGGAAAAGACCAAAATACCCTTGCTAAAACGTCCCTTAATTGATGAAAAAAATAGCTGACGACATTTGTGACAAGCCGTCAAACTTGTGACAAGTCGTCACAAAATGTTGGATTTTGTGACTTTCTTCTTATGGTGACGACATTTTGTGACAAGCCGTCAGGCTTGTGACAAGTCGTCACAAAATGTCGTCACAAAATTTCCAGGCTGACATGCTGGAGTAAAATGGGCATAACTCTTTGCTCTGATACCAGATTTTGGTGAAATTAGTACCGTTGGAAAGCTAATTCAATTCTCTATCTGTTGGTAGGTTATGAACTCAATAATTCGTAGTATAACGAGAGATATGCTCATTTAAAGTTGAATATGTCAATATCCTTTCCAAGAATTCAATCGGTAAGGAACGTTTTGATTCACCTAATCGCTAGGACATCTTTGAGGCCTTAATACACATCACCCTTGATCAGAAAACAACCAAAGCACTATAATTTACTTCTCATGAGCTTGAGTCATGGTTGCACTATTGGTTAGAGTCTCGGGGTATTACAATATCTCCCCCTTGGAAATATTCATCCTTGAATGTTGCTGAATAGGCCAAGAACAAGAGAAAATGAGAACGTATAGCTGGAACGACTCACTCAAAGGGAGTACTTCACTCTATACCTTCGGATACCATACGAAATGTACGAATTCGTGATGGAAGTAGACACACAGCTGAATCTTTAATAAGAAGGGAGCGGAATTAAGAAAGAATGGTACCTTCTGCTCGCTCCAAATCATACAAAAAGAGGTGAGGGTACTTGGATCACATATCAGCTTCGGCTTCCTAAGTAGCACTCTCAAGATATTGATTTCTCTAAAGAACTTTAACCAAAGGAACTTCTTTGTTCCTTATCCTATGGATTTGAAAATCCAAAATCTCAACCGCAAACTCATCAAATGAAAGGCTATCCTGAATATCCAAGCTTTCAGAAGGATCAACCACGACAGAATCACCAATACACTTATTAAGCATGGAAACACGAAATACCGGATGAACGCTAGACAACTCTGTGGGTAACTCCACCTCATATGCTACTTTCCCAACACGGCTCAGAATCCTGTACGGACCAACATAATAGGGACTAAGCTTTTCTTTCTTCCAAAATCTCTTCACCCCTTTCATGGGTGAAACCTTCAAGTACACTAAATCATTAACATTAAACTCAAGATCTTTTCTTCTCACATCCGCGTACGACTTCTAACGACTTTGAGCGGTCTTTAATCTTGCTCGAATCAACTTAACTTTTTCCATAGCGTCGAACACAGCATCAGGCCCAATCACAGCTGCTTCTCTTACTTCAAACCAACCTATAGGCGATCTACATCTTCTACCATACAAAGCTTTGAACGGGGCCATTTCAATACTAGCATGGAAACTATTGTTATATGTAAATTTGATAAATGGCAAGTGCTCATCCCAACTACCTTTAAAATCAAGCGTACATGCCCTCAACATATCTTCTAAAGTTTGAATGGTCCTCTCAGCCTGACCATCTATTTGCGGATGGAAAGCAGAACTTAGACGAACTTGGGTACCGAGACCCTTCTGAAAATCTCTCCAAAACTGGGAAGTAAACTGAGTATTCCTATCAGAGATAATAGCCAAAGGAACTCCATAAAGTCTAACGAATTCTCGAATATACAATCTAGCATAATCCTCAGTTGTATAAGACGAATGAACTAGCAAGAAATGAGCTGATTTAGTCAACCGATCTACAACAACCCAAATCGAATCATGATGACGACGAGAAAGAGGCAAACTAATTATGAAATCCATATTCACTTCTTCCCACTTCCAAGTAGGAATGCTAAACTCTTGCATTACACCACCGGGCCTTTGGTGCTCTACCTTAACCTGTTGACAAGTAGAACACTTTGTCACAAATCCTGCTATGTCTTTCTTCAAACCGTTCCACCAATAGATTTCCCACAAATTGCGGTACATCTTGGTAGCACCGGGATGAACAAAATATCGCGCGCCATGCGCCACATCCATAATTCTATACCTTAGATCATCAACATCAGGAACACATAATCTACCCTTCACTCTCAACACACCATCTCCCCCTTGGGAGAAAACCTCTACCTCTTGGTCCTTAACTGACTCCTTCAGTCTGACCAAACTAGGATCCCTATTTTGCTTCTCCTTTACCTCCGAGACCAAAGAGGACTCAGAACTTCTCTGAACTAACATACTCCCTTCAGCATAATCAAGTAATCTAACACCCAACCTAGCCATAAAATGCACATCACGAGCCAATTTTTTTTATCATTCTCTACATGAGCTGCACTACCCATAGACAACCTGCTAAGAGCATCTGCCATAACATTGGCCTTGCCCAGGTGATACAACACACTCATATCGTAGTCTTTTAGAAACTATAACTATCTTCTTTTTCTAAGATTCAACTCCCTCTGAGTAAACACATGCTGCAGGCTGTTGTGATCAGTAAACACATCAACATGAACACCATACAAATAATGTCTCCAGATTTTCAAAGCAAAAACTACAGCTGCTAATTCAAGATCATGGGTTGGGTAATTCTTCTCATGAGGCTTCAACTTTCTAGAGGCATAAGATATAACTTTACCCCTCTGCATTAATACACAACCCAAACTAACTCTAGAAGCGTCACAAACACCACAAAACCATCAGTACCAATGGGTAAAGCTAACACTGGGGCTGAAGTGAGTTGAGTCTTTAACTCCTGAAAACTCTTCTCGCAAGGTTCCGACCACAGGAACTTTACTTTCTTTTGGGTCAACCGGGTCATGGGAGATGCAAGGGAAGAGAATACCTCAACAAAATGATGGTAGTAACCAGCTAGACACAAGAAACTCCTAATTCAGATGGGGAGGTAGGTCTAGGCCAATTCTTTACAACTTCTGTCTTTTGGGGATCGACTCTAATGCCTTCGGCGGAAACAATGTGACCCAGAAAAGAAACTGACCTTAGCCAAAATTCACACTTGCTAGCGAATAATTGATGATCTCTAAGAGTTTGCAAGAAAATTCTAAGATGGTTGGCATGATCATCTTCTCTTTGGGAATACACAAGAATATCGTCTATGAATACAATGACAAATATATCAAGATATTGCTTGAACGCTCGATTCATAAGGTCCATGAAGGCTACTGGAGCATTGGTTAACCCAAAGGACATGACAAGAAACTTAAAGTGACCATAACGGGTTTGGAAGGCTGTCTTTGGAATATCACACTCTCTCACTATAAGCTAATGATAGCCAGAACTAAGGTCTATCTTTGAGAAATAACTTGTATCGTGTAGCTGATCAAATAAATCATCGATTCTAGGAGGAAGGTATTTGTTCTTGATAGTTACCTTGTTGAGTTGACGGTAATCAATGCACATACGTAATGAACCATCTTTCTTACGCATGAATAGAACAGGTGCACCCACGGGGAAACACTGGGTCTGATAAATCCTTTGTCTAAGAGATCTTTGAGTTTCTCCTTCAACTCTTTAAGTTCTGCGGGATCCATACGGTATGGAGGAATGGAAATAGGTTGAGTGATGGGAAGGAGATCAATCCCGAATTCTATTTCTCTATTAGGTGGGACCCCTGGGAGATCTTTCGGGAAAATATCGAGAAACTCATTAACAATGGTAACTGACTGAATAGTCGGAGTCTCAGACTTGAGGTCTTTAACTCGAACTAGGTGATAGATGCAACCCTTGGAAATCAACTTCTTAGCTTTGAGGTAGGATATGAAATGGCTCTTCGGAGTTACAGAACTCCCAGACCACTCAAAAATGGGCTCGTCAGGAAATTAAAACTTGACCACTCGGGTACGACAATCTATAAATGCATAGCACGAGTGAAGCCAATCCATACCCAGAATGGCGTCAAAATCAACCATACCTAGATCAATCAAATCGGTACATATGACCCGATGAAGTACAGTGACAGGACACTTCTTATACATTTTCTTAGCAATAATAGATTCTCCTACCGGGGTAGAAACCAGAATAATCTCAGGAATCCATTCAAGGTCCATCTCTAAATTTACAACAACCAGAGGTATCACATAAGAGAAACTTGAACTGGGGTCCATCAATACATACACATCAAAATGAAATACACGGATCATACCAGTGATAATATCTGGAGATTCCTCCTGCTCCTGGCGAGGTGGTATAGCATAGAAACGATTCTGGTGTGAACCACCAGCAGTACTAGAAGAGGCACCCTGAGGAGGAACTTGGCAGACTACGGGAGCAGGGGCACTGGTAGCCTGACTCTAGAGACGAGTATCTCGACTCCCCTATCTAGCATACGGACAATCTCTAAGTCGGTGGCCCAACTTACCATAACCAAAGCAACCCCTCTGATCAACAAAACACTTGCCAAAATGATCTCTACCATACTTGGCACATGAAGGAGGATGAGGTCGGTTACCTACACTTTCCTGATACCCGGATGGGATAGGCATGTTCCCCTATTCCTGCCTGCTTCTAGGTGCGGGAGCACTAGTCGAGGAAGGTGCAGGCATAAACGGACGTCCCTGAAATTGAGGGTGGTTCCCTCCATGGAATCTGGACTGACTGAATCCCTCCTTCTCTGATCTAGCTATTTTATTCCCTCTTACTCTCTCCCTCTCTTTCACCTTATTAGCTTTAATCTATTGGGTATGTATTATTAACCGAGAAAGGTTCACCTCTCTATTAAGCATAAAAGATCTACACTCTTTCACAATATAACTCAACACATCAGTCACGAACTTGCTCATGATGGTCCTGCAGTTAGACATCATACTAGGAGCATATTTGGATAACTGATTGAATCTAAGACAATACTCCTTAACAGTCATGGAGACTAGTCTCAAATTCATGAATTCCTCTATCTTTGCTTTCCTCATCTCAAGAGGAAAGAATCTGTCCAAGAACTTATCCTGGAATAACTGCCAAGTTATGGGAGCGACATTCTCCCCTCTACTCATCCTCCATATCTCCACCTAATTATATGCAATATTTTTCATTCGATAGGCATCCAATTCAACCCTCTCCTCCTCAGTCACATGCATAATCTGGGAGATCTTTCTCACTTCATCCAAGTACATCTATGGGTATTCACCTACCTTCGACCCATAGAACTCAGGCAGATTCATCCGCATAAAGTCACGAACTCGAGATGAAGCAGAATTATTCTCTTGCGGAGGCAGAACAGTAGCCTGGGTATTAGCTTGAGCATTGGTGGTAATTGCCTGGGCTAGCACCTAAAAAGCTGCTCGGAATTCCGCATGAGACACATGCTCATTCAAGGGATCAACAGGTGGAGGTTACTCTTTGTTTCTACGAGCTCGACGAGGAGGCATTTTCTGTTATAAGAGAGCACGCGTTAATCCCAGATAAAGAGACAGTTGTAGGCACGATAAACTTTAGAAAGAAAAAAATGAATTTTCCTAAAATGTTCCGCAGCCTCTTGCTTATAGATATGGTGCGCTACACACCGATGATCAAGACTCTACGTAACGCGGCTTGTCAGACTCCCTAGGACTCCTTAAACCTTAGGCTCTGATACCAAGCTTTGTAATGCCCCAAAATTTCATCTCGAGACACCACACGGTGCTTAGGGCTACACGTAGTCCCAAGCAAACCCTCAGAGACAGATACTACCTCCGGAATTCAATTCAACAATAGTTATGCACAATAAAGAGATATACCACATCGGCTTCAAGAGAAATATTAGAGAATACTAGATATACAACCAAAATACATTGAATGTCTATACATACCAACCCTCTAGTCTGACAAAGCCTCTATACATCAAAATCAAGGAGCCATTGGGACAAACCCCCAACTAACTCAAACAGTACTAAAAGCCATAACAATAGAACAATATCACCAAAAATATAGACACGGTCCTCAAACCATGAGGACTTGCCACTAAGGAAACGTAGTTGAAGCACTCGAATATCGCTAATGCGGCTGCGGCTAATTACCTGAACCTACATTATGAGAAAATGTAGCCCATAGAAAAATATGTGGGTCAACACTTTGGAATGTACTGAGTATGTGGAGGTGCATGCAACAATGCAAATATCATCATCAATTTCATAAAAATATGCATATGTACAATGATGGCTCACTTGGCTTGATTTAGATTGAAACATACTTTTCATGATCTCATAGTAAGTAAATCATATGAAAAAACCTCATAAATCATCATAAATAACTCAAATTCTCAACTCAAAACTTGAAGTGACTCGGTAATTCAAGAAACTCAACTCATACGGACATGGGAGGTTCTTATAACCAACATAAACCATATGAGCTACATGGAGTCCAACATTTTTCCCTCCTAAGGAGAGAACCCCACATTGGCGGGAGCGTCGTACTCTTGCCAGGGAGTACAACCTAAATTTAGTGATCACAATCTCATACTCGGCCTCTGGCCCATAATTATCAATATCAATCCTACGGTGGCATGTAGTTTCGGAGAAATACCATATTTCCCGCTCGATGCTAAATACTACTCCCAGACACAAGCTCAGAACGCGTTAGAAAATCCACCACAAATATCACAAAGGTCTATCATGAAGACCAAATCAAATCTCTTTCTCATTTATCAAATCATAATTAATTTGTGAATTCCTAACTGTACTCAAATCAAATCAATCTTTCTCAATATCAAAATGTATCAATTCATTAAATCATGACAATATCAATAACTTTGAGAAAATATCAAGACTCATTGTAACAACTCAATCTCATGAATCAATATACTCAATAATCCAGTTTGTCATAAAGAAGCTTAAAACTTGACACATATCATGAAAGCACTTAAAATATCAACTCATGGTAGAAATATGAAATTCACAATATTAAATATCAAGTCATAACTTGGGAATAGCAAAATAATCATGTATAACAAAGCTTGAACAATTTATATTCTCATAATCTCATGATGAAGTAATTTGGGTATAAACCCACTTGCAAAATTATATAAATCCCTAATAGAAATCAAAGCTTTGGGCATAAGAACGAAAGAATTGCTCTTATTCAAAACCCCACATACCTTAATCTTTAAAATTGAATGAATTCTAGTGATTGAGACTCTATCCTCACTTGTAATAAATGATTCTTGAATACCACACTATGAGGAACTTGATTCTTGAAGAAATCTTGAAGATTTATGGATGATTTTTGGAAGATTAAATTTTCTTTATTGAAACCCTAATATATATTCTTAAGAAAATTGGATGATAGAATGAAGAAATTAGGGTTTGGATGGGTATTCTCATATTTATATAGGCCTCCAAAAGATGGGAAAAGACCAAAATACCCTTGCTAAAATGTCCCTTAATTGCTGAAAAAATAGCTGACGACATTCATGACAAGCTGTCAAACTTATGACAAGTCGTCACAAAATATAGGATTTTGAGACTTTCTGCTTATGGTGACGACATTTTGTGACAATCCGTCAGGCTTGTGAAAGTCGTCACAAAATATCGTCACAAAATTTTCAGGCTGACATGCTTGAGTAAAATGGGTATAACTTTTTTTTCCGATACCGGATTTGGGTGAAATTGATACCGTTGGAAAGCTAATTCAATTATATATCTGTTGGCAGGTCATGATATCAATAATTCGTAGTATAAAGAGAAATATGCTCATTTGAAGTTGAATATGACAATATCCTTCCCAAGAATTCAATCGATAAAGAATGTTTTGATTCACTTAATCGCTAGGATATATTTGAGGCCTTAATACACATCACCCTTGATCAGAAAATAACCAAAGCACTATAATTTACTTCTCATGAGCTTGAGTCATGTTTGCACTATTGGTTAGAGTCTCGGGGTATTAAACCTTCAATATTAGGTAATTGGTTAACTTCAGGTATATTTTGCTTATACATTTCATGTTCTTTATATTACAATCAATTTTTTATGTACATATTGTTTCTTTTCAATGCAAGATTAATTTTTGGTGTTATATTTTAATAAGGTTGCAATTCAATATTATTATTTTAGGGGATAAAATATTGTGATGACTAATTCCAGCTTACCCATTGCATATTGTTTGCTCATATAATCAGGACTTTTGAGAAGATATAAAGAAATTTTTGGGCGAAGAAATACTTGGGTTATTTTGAAATACAATCTTCGATGTATTCCTCGATATGCCTCATTACAACTGGATAGGCTAAATGTCCAAATGCCTTTTAATACTAGAGATACAACAAGACAGACATGACTAGATTCATGCTTTTGTACATGGTACTATTTTAAAATTTACTATGCTTGAGTTATCCATAATTATCAGTCTTAAATGTACATATAATATCAATGAATACCTGTATACTACGTTTCCCACATCTACACTAATGTCAAAATATTTTTCAATGCAAAATCTAAAATATCTAAGTTCACATTGGTTCAACAGGTCAAGATGAAAAACTTCGATAACTCTCAGGATGCGTTGAACATGGTGATATTATACTTTATTCATACATTATTGTTTTCTCAACATCGTGATTCATGGGTTAGTATAGCTCACTTCCAGATGGTGGTGGGTGGACATTATGAACAATTCCCATGGAAAAAAATTCGTTCGAGAAGTTGATGACTACCTGGGGATAGAATTATTTTTATCAAAAATAGTTATACTCGTTGGGAGGAATGACACACATACTAAATATATAGATGTTAGAGTGTTGTTCTAAAGTTGATAAAAAATTATTGTCTGTCAGACAAACATCATTCCAAGAATTTTCAACTAATCTATAGTTGGAGTGAGGCCTAAATATGAGAAGTTTATGGCTGGAATGTTCAGTAAGGTTGATATTAAATGCTACCTTTCTTTTTGAAATACATATCATTTTTAATATTTTTATATGCCTTATGCAATCATAGTTTGTTTACAACAACTTATGACTCACACTTGAAGAAGTTCAGAAGCTTGATTTGTCATTTAGGAAAGGTATTGAGATATGTGATCCAGTTTCAATATCTGTTTCTAGAACATCGACAGCTCGTAAGTTGAAAATGGTCCTCGATGAAAAGAAACCATTCACTCATTTCGTATCTGAAGAGTTTGATGATTTTAGTTCAATAACACCGCAAGAAGTATTGATCAAGACAAAATTTACTTCAGATTGTTCATATGAACAAGTTTTAAAAAGAAGGAAAACAATGATGTTTGAGAAAAATATTTTTAAGAAGAAAGATAATGAGAAATATACACGAGATCAGTCAAGAGGAGATGTATCGAGGTCTTTTTCAATAACACATGATGCATCAACAGAACAAGGAAATTTTTATTTTCAACATGATCAACAAGGATAAATAGTTGCGTCTTCTGAGCATGGGTAGATAAGACATTTCATTCCTCTTCCAGCATACCTCAAGGAAATTTTATGTTGAAATCTGACATAGACGATTTAAAGACATACCTCCAGTCTTATTTAAGTAAAATTTTATTTTGTATGTTTCGTGTGAACTAGATAATATTGCTACTCATTTTTTATTTTATGTATGTATGAAGGTTGATAAAAAGATTAAAGATCTGCGAACATTACTATCAAATCAACATGCTTAAATAATGCAAGCTTTGAAGCAGAAGGAAAACAAAGAACAAACGATTCTGAATTGCTCAGCTTAAACTTTAATAATTATTAAAATATAAATATTCTGATAATACGGTTTATTTAGGTTGAGAAAGGGAATGATAATTAAGAACAAGATGATTTGAAGAAGGAAGAAGGTGACACAGACGATGTGAAAAAAGGACAATCCAATCCTACTGGAGTGTCAGGTACTTTTTAATGACGTTTTAAATTATAAGTATTTCATTTTATCATATTTACACCTTTCTTTGGTGATTAGTAGGATGATGGGGGCAGGGGTCCATTGGGAGATCTTCCAATAGGTGAATCTGTTGATAAACAACCCATTGAAATTAATTACCAAGGATGCGTCAAGATAAATTCTTAAAATACAGAATAAGCGAAGTTTAAAGCGAACAACAGGTAAATTCAAGTAACTACTTATACATAAATATAATCGTAAATAGACGCGGATGATGGAAAGCATGTAGAAAACTGGTTAAGTATACATAAAGTTAAGCAACTTATACATAATACATAAGCTACTTATAGATAATTTTTTATGCTACTTAAACACAGTACATTCACAAATATACATAACAACCTTTTCCATAATATTCATCAGGTAAGATATATAATACAACACAATTTATATATGAGGAATATTCTATTATGTATGAAAGAATGTAATGATGAATGCATGTTATGTATGAGAGTGTGCTCCATAACATATGAAGAAAAGGATATCTATGTATGAGAGTGTGCTTTTATAATGAAATGCCATAAATACATGAAGGTAATTTTTCATGAAATACATAGAGTACTACATCTAATACAGTAGTATGATGAATACATCTTTTGTTATGTGTTAAACAATATTCTGTTATGTATGAAAAATGTAATGATGAATGCATATTATTGTATGATCATGTATACATCATAACATATGAAGAAAGAAATATTTATGTATGAGAGTGTGCTTTATAATAAAAGGCCATAAATACATGACGGCAATTTTTCATCAAATACATAGGGTTCTACATCTAATACATTAGTATGATGAATACATGTTATCTTATGTATGAAATAATGTTATGTTATGTATGAATACATGTATGAAGAACTCATGCAACACAACTTATGTATGATGAATTATCTGTTATGTATTAAAGTAGCTTATCATGAATGCATGTTATGCATGAGAATGTGCTTCATAACATTTTATGAAAGGAGTCTCTATGTATAAGATTGTTTTTTGTACTGAAATGCTATAAATACATGAAAATAATTTTTCATCAAATACATGAGATACCACATATGATACATTACAATTTATGTAATGAGATGAAAACAACGTAATTATATAACTCAGATGATTCAATTGTTTTTGCTTCGAATAAAATAACTCATTGTGAACCAACTATTGTAAGATGATTTCAAAGGCAGAATATCAGAATTAGTACAAGATTTTATAGATGTATTGACATCTGGAATGACAACCCCAATGACTATAAAGCCAGTGAATGTTCCTAATCCAAGTACTATAATCGAGAGCCAATGAATGATATCCGATAGTCAGTTCCACCTGATTTTTTAGATGTACAAGTTCGTAATTGTGATACCATGAAAACACCAGTTAAAAGGTTATGACAGAAGTCCAGATTTTTCAAGTCACTCTACTTAACGAAATTTGGTTCAAGTTCAAAAGGCGATGGGAGTTCTGATACTGAAAGAGAAGTAGAAGTATGTCTTTGATGGGTACACTATATCTGAAGAGTTGCCTAGTGAATTAATGTTGATATACTCAAAATGAATTGTGCAAGATTTATTAAAATATCATGCTGGAAAGTAAGTAATACTATACTCTATCTTTAAAATTGTTCGTACAATAACATAATCTTAACTAACATTTATACATAATTACTGGTCTAGGAAACAAAAGAATAATCACTACCGAGTTAATTATTTCGATCTTGATTTTTCGGACCTGGATTTTTTCATTGCTCATCCATTATTTAAAAATTGGTTCTACATGATGTCGCAACCTAACACATACTGAAACGACGAGGCACATAACTTTTGGTATGATAGTCTTAGTTTTAATGTTAGTTTTATCATTTTACAAACTAGTCAACTGATATAATTATTAAAATAGACGTAACATATTTTTTTAAAAATGAAAAGTTACATGCTGTTTTCTACTTTATTGTAATAAAATAATCTGGGTTGTTTTTTAATTTTTATGTATAAGCCTATGGTTAGATGCATTTTAAATTTAATTCGGTATCAAATTTTGTATATTACACATATACATAAGTCACCATGTTTATGTTAACCTTATACATTAATATTGTGACCTTATACATAAGACTATTATGTATAAGGCTTTGGTTACCTGCATCTTTTTTCCCTTCACACATATTAAACTATGTGTATTACAACATGATACACAAATAATCATGATTATTTTAACCTTATACATAATTATTGTTATCATTAACACGAACAAATAGATGAATAAATGAAAACATACACATAGAATTACCATACAGTAAGTGTGCTATATTTAGAATACGATATTTATTTATTTGTCTTTAACATATGATTTTAAGTCTACTAACAACAAAATCCAATATTATAAAAAATCTGTACAAGTTTAGGTTTGGCTTAATGTTTTGTATGTTTTATCATTATACTTTCTAGGATTGCTAATATTTGTTCTTTTGTGTAATTTATAGACGTGATCATCTACCATTTGCTAAAGAAGTCGAAGAAATAATTAGATCAAGAATATAGATATACAACAACATATTGCTTCTTCAAATCATATATTGAGAGGACATATCGTAGGTATTATCCGGATGCATTAAATATATAGACTTCTACGCAGAATCACGTGTTGTTGTAAGAAATGAGGAATCAATAACCAACACAATAAACAAACTCAATATTTCTACGGACTTGCCTTGACATATGATTGATGAGGTATATATTCCTGTTAATTGTGATAGAGAATTTTATTGGGTGTTGACAGTTATTGTACTAAAGAAAAGACTCATACGGGAGTATGATTCATTATCCACTTCTAGAAATAAGGACCCATCCCCTGAAATTCACAAGTTGGTATTGATGTTGCGAACTTTTCTGATAGTGAATTTCTTGAAAAAACAGAACGTACTGATTGGACAAACCTGAACGCGTATAAAGATAAAATGGGTCAGTGCACTCAGATTGTCAACCAATACCCATTTGTTGTTGAGTATGTGGAAAATATTGCACAACAAATGTGTTCTAGTTTGTAAGTACAGATGATATTCATCATATATGTATAATATATAATGTTTAGAGTTTTTCATGTTTTTTTAACTAATAAAAGTTTTTTTTCAATTCAGAGACTGTGGGGTTTTTGTATTCGCGTACGGAGTACTTAAGTGAAGGGCTGACAGTACCTTCAACTGGGTTTGATACACAAACTCATCAATTACGCTATGCTACCTTACTATGAAACTGCGGAGTGATCAGGGACAATAAAGGTTACATTAGTGACAATGATGATCATCCGAGACCTAAGCCAAGCTATGTTTCACCAGTTGACTAATCAATAATTGTTAGTTTAGAATAGTACAGAAGTTTAACTTCATGATGAACACTTTTTACTGCCTTGTTCTTAGAATGAATGTTAAAGACATGATAATCCATAGTTTGTAGGTTCAACTATTTTTTGGCTATGTATTTTTATTTTTGTCAGTTGTAAGACCGTTTTAATCTCTTTAATATTTAAATTGTTCTACATCTTGTTATGTAAGTATCTGTTGTTTGCTAATTCTAAATGTACATATAGCTCAATTAAGAATATTTATCCAACTATTTTCTGAGACATGTTGTTTTAATTACAACTCGTACAATCAAATGCAACGTATATTATTTTATCATCTTTTATCTAATACATTACATGCAATGTAAATTACAAAAAATATAAATTTTAACTACGTGTACAAATAGTTTTTTATCAACAAATATGTATTAAACTTATATATTTTTAGGAATTAACCTTATACAATTTATGTATGATCCTTATGCGGTTTAGGTGATAATTGCATATACTTCAGGTACTGCATCTAACACAACACAACTTATATATGATGTAAAATCGATTGTGTATGATAGTATGCTTCATAATGATGAATTCTTGTTACATATGAGAGTGTGCATATAAACATATCATAAAAGGACTATTAAACTTGAGAGTGTTCTTCATAATGAACCTTATGTAGTTTATGTAATAACTCACATACATCATGTACTACATCTCATCTATTGAAAGTTATGTATGATGAATAATTTATAATATATGAAAGAGGGAGTTTGATGAATAATCTTTTATTTGTACAAATTCACACCTTTTTAATAAAAAATAGAGGCAATCAAATTAACAAATAAATAGGATTAACGATTAATCAAGCAAGTTTAACTACATTCCGCATTTACTATATGATAATGAAAATTAAACACTATTCAAACTAATGAAAGTTAAAAGAATGAGTCAACATTATTGGTTCATAATATTATCACAAAAAATGTTGTGTTCAAGTCTCCTTTGAAAAAAATCCCAGATCCATTTATCATGACCAGTATGATTGCATCTACCGCAACAATTTGAGCTTTATGTAAGAGATTCACTTAATTTCTTATATCTCTCTTTCTTTGACCTTCCTGAAGGTCGTCTATATTTTAGCGGTAATACACTTTCTACTATATAAGGGGCATGCTAATTCTTCATATCTTGCATCGGAACGATTAAAAATTTACGTTGTAACTATAGAATTAAGCCCGTAGTAATTCGACCAGTAAGGACCAAAGTCATCTACATTTTTACTTTTTAAAACTGTAATTGCGTAATGAAAGGAATTTTATCAATTTAATACCGTCCACAATTACACATTTCATGATCAAGATCGACAATGTACCTTCGACCAGCTTCATATACACAATAAATATAGCTTGTGACAACCTTAACTTGATTAACATACAAGCAACAATACATATCATAAATAAATTATATACATCTTCAAGTATTATTTTTTTTAAAAATAAAACTATTACTGAAAAAAATATCTACATGTATATTTTATGTCATACCATCATCCGAGAAGCTTTTGCACCATTAAGAGTCAGAATATCCTCAATTCTTCTTCCTAAGGTTGTCTCGGTATACGATGTAATTTCTCTATTTTTAGAGTTCATGCTCCAAAAAAATTCTTGCTTCTTTGAGAAATCCTAAAATAGGCAGTTCACGCACCTCCACAAAGCAACCATTGATACATTCAACAATATTAGAAGTCATCATTCTAGCTCTATTTACTGATGAATAACATCGAGACCATTTATCATATCCAGCTTCTTCTAGGTAATCCTTAACTCGATGATCCACCTTTGTGACCTTTGCCATAAGGTAATCAAAATCCTCCTTTCTATAAGCTTTGGTAATAAAATAATAAAGGTCACTAAATCTATCTTTTCTTAACGAAAATGAGTGCAGACGTTCTTCCACAAGTGCTAAATACATGCTAGATGTGGTACATTTGGATATACAATACTCACACTTTTTATGATGCTTTTGTGGCAATCCGATACAACACACATGTTGTCCCGTTCACCAAATGCATTCCTAAATTTCTTGAAAAACCACGTCTATGAACTGTCATTCTCAGAATCTACGACTCTGTAAGCTATTGGCAATATACAACCTAATTCTAAAAAAAAAACATAACAGTGCACATCATGCTCCCCCACAGTAATAACATGTAACATGTAATTAAAATAAGAACATACATACTGGCAAAAAATGTATAGGTTATAAAGCTATAATAAAGTAATAACAAGTGTAACTGATACCTTCACTATCGAGTGTGCTTGTCTAAAGGAAAGTTCCTTTGTACGATCTTCTCAAATTAGCACCGTCAACCACTACCACAGGTCTACAAAACTAAAAATCCCATATCATGGGATGTGATGCAATAAATAAATACTTAAACTCATTATCTGTTGCCTTATGCATCCTAATGTGAGAGTCAAGATACACTGTGTTTAGCTTATGAATGTATCGCGACATTTTTCCAACATCCATCGGCTGCATCACCTCTAAGCATTGCTATTGCCCGCTCTTGAGCTCACCATGACTTCTTGTAATTTATATCAAGTCCATATACGATTTTTATTTCTTCAATTATGTGTGTCGGTGTGCGGATTATCTTGTGGTTAACCAACTTCGGTGCTGTAAATTCACTCACAAAAACTGTTGTAGCCAATAAATTTTTTGAATCATATCACTGACTCGACAAGTATGTTCGAAATCAAACTGTCAAATCATAAAAACGTTAAATTTATTGAGAGAAGATGCCTTTAGTATCCATTTGTAATCTTCGTTACGACAATGAAGTACATAGCTGTAGCAAATTTAATCAGAATGTTTAGTTTCAAAACATATATTTACAACAATGACAGGTTAAGTATGTTTAGTTTCAAAACATATATTTGTTTCTTATCAAAACTTTATATGTTAATAGTTTCTCATACATAATATCTTCATGTACTAGTAAGCCTTATGAATAACAGTATTAACACAATAAAAGTAATATACAAAATGTGTGACAAGGACAACTATGTATAAGGTTTATTTTAAATATAAAGTTATACATTATCAAATAAATAAGACAAACCAGCTTTATTTTATATATTTCTTATACATAAAAGGTTAAGGCTGCCGCAATCATATACGTTATGATTGATGTTTATGACAAACTTAATACAATAGAATTTTATTTATAATGTTTTTGTATTGGGCATAGAAGTTTAAGTCAACATGTTCCACATACATAACAGCTTTAGTTCAGATGTTCATTTCACATAATTAGTTAACCACTGCTAATTTATACAAAATGCAATATTTACACTAAACTTGAAAACACAAAAAGATCTATGTATAAGGAATTGAAAAAAATTGCACCTAGCAATTCATGAATTACACTATAAAACAACTTAACATCTTTTACAAATCATCTTAATCTGTGTGTTAAAAGATTTAACGTTTAAAAAAACACAATCTTATCTCATGTTGCTACGTAAACAATTTGTATCATATCTCTCTTTGTCAAAACTCTTAGCTCTACAATTAAAGCCACTTTCTAATTCGTATTTCGCCATTACATCATCAAGAGCTGCTTTGTCCTTATAAAGTTGACCAATCTTTATTTTTACATTCTTGCTATCAATAATAAAGTTTTTACTTCAAACTCTGGTACGTATAAAGAATGCTGATTTTGTGATTCAACAACGGACAGAGAAAGAGTGTCACTTTCCATTCCTTCAGCACAGAATGTAGCTCCAGTTTTGCAGCCAAACTCTAACTCTTCTATTGTCATATTCGATGTAGGTATGCACAAAGGATAATATACAAATCCTGGACAACATTTCTTTAACTCTATGTACACCCTCACTCCATTATCATTCTTAAATAATTGGTGAAGAATTGTCTTCCGCAACATACCTATCTATTTTTTTCCTAGATTCATCAATATCTAGTTCTGATGAAATCATCGAGATCAACTTAAAAAATAAGATATTTCCACAACAACAACACCATCACTTTTGTAGCGTTCATATAATATTTCGGATTGCCAAATACCAGAATGCCTAAACAAAATTGAGATGTTTATATTGTTGTTCGATTTTGAAGAAAAATAAAGCTTTAAATAAATGAGTAATAATTGGTCGGGGAAACATACCAATTTTATCAACGGAATAGATGTTTTGATCAATGAAGAAAAAGTGATGAGAAGCAGACAAATAGGAAGAAGTATAAGTTAGCTAGGAAGGAGGAAAAGTTAGAGGTTATGGCGGCTAAGAAAACAAATTTTGAGAGTTTGTATGTGGCTCTAGTGGAGAAAGGCGAGGATAAGAAGTTGTATAGGCTTGATAAGGCTAGGGAGCGGAGGACTCGTGATCTTAACCAAGTGAAGTTTATCAAGGTGGAGGATGGGAAAGTGTTGGTTGAGGATGCCCTTATTAGGAGGAGGTGATAGTTTTATTTTCATAGACTTTTGAACGACGACGGGGACAAAGGCTTTGTGCTAGGGGACCAGAAGAACTCAAAGAGGTGTTCCAATTATAGATATTGTAGATGTATCAAGGTAGAGGATGTCAGGGGTGAAATTCGGTGGATGCTTAGGGGTAGGGCGACTGGGCCAGAGACATTCCGATAGATTTTTGGGAGAGCACGAGGGGAATGTTTGGAGTGGCTGATGAGGTTGTTTAACATCATTTTTAAGGTGACAAAGATGCCTTAAGCTTAGAGATAGAGTATGATGATTCCATTAAATAAGAACAAGGGAGACATTCAGAGTTGCAATAATTATATAGATATTGAATTATTGAGTCATACCATAAAGGTTTAGGAGAGAGTAATAGTGTTAAGGCTGAGGAGGATCAGGACCATTTCCGAGAATCAGTCTGATTTCATGCCATATCGCTCGAATACGGAGGCCATTCATCTCGTGAAGATATTAGTGGAGCAGTTTTGGGAGAGGAAGAAGGACTTGTACATGATATTCATTGATCTTAAGAAGGCGTATGACAGTTCCTAGGGAGATTTTGTGGAGGTCCTTAGAGGCTAGAGAGGTGCCTTGGTGTAACGCCCCGAAATCAGGTCCCGAGACGTCACACGGTGCTTAGGGTCACAAGTGACCCCAAGATAACCCTTCTACTGGCATAACTCATAACCAACTGAATAAAAATACAAATTCATACAAATCAGCAGAAATTAACTCTTTTCTGAATCTGATCGATACAAAAATGGAATTTTACAGGATTACAATTCTGCCATTACAACCAAAATTAAAACAAAATACATCAACTCCTACTGACTGTCTATGAAGCCTCTACTAGTACTGACTGTAGGTAGCCGGGTCATGACTCCCGACTACCCCAACTCAATACGACTGAATAAAGAAAATACAACACTATAAACTCTGCATAACTAACCCAAGCCCTTGAATCAAAATGACTCATCACCTACTGACTGGATACCATGAACTGACTGGATCCGAAGGTGCAACTATACCTTGTACCTACATTCTGAGAAAATATAGCCCACATACGAATATGTGGGTATGTACCATGGAAAGATACCGAGCATATGGGGGTGCAATACATATATAAAATAATATCTTAATATTATCACAGTTTATAAAATTATGCATGCTCATATAAATGACTCACTTAGCTCGAATTAAATCATCAAAATCATGGATGAATAATACATGTAAAGTAAAACAAGTGAGTCATTACAATACGTTCTCAATTCACTTTCATCTCAATTTCAAATCATCAAAACAATCAAATCGCATGTCAATTCTCATTAGAATATATTCCTTAAATCTTTTAAGAATAATAACTTTCTTAAACTCAGTCTATTAAGCAAATATGTTTTCATCTCAGATAGAAGAGTACACACACACACATTGGGAGATCCTATAACCGACATAAATCATGTGAGCCACATGGAGTCCAACGTACAACCCACGTTGGGGAGAGTCGTGCTATCCTTTCCATCGGAGTAGGACTTCCAGTATCAATTCAAAAACACTAGTGATCACTATATAAATCAGCCTCAGGCTCACATCCTACGGGGGCATGTAGTTCTAGAGAAGTAAGGTCACTTTACACCTCCCACTCGGTGCTAAATATTACCCCCGGACTTAGCTCAGAAATTTAAATCAGCCTCAGGCTCACATTAAAGAAAATCCACAATAAACACTTCAACAATTTTCATCGGGAGCCAATTTGCTACCCCTTTATCATAATCAATAAAAACATGGATTTCTTTCACAGTCGAGTTCAAAATAACTCATTCACGACCAAAAAGTCAAATCATTCCAAACATCTCAAATATTCAACATCAATGTGCATAAAGCACACATTTTCTCAAAGACACAATTTCAAATGGGATTCAAGACCCAAATATCAAAATCATAGTAAATTTCTTTCAAACATCAGGCTTTAATTCATAATTTCAAATAAATTCGACTTTTCAAAGTCATAAACATCATAATCTTAAGATAACCAAGATAGAATATAAGTTCATGCTCCAAAATCATAATAAACATATAAAGATCATATCTTCGTAAAGAAAATTACTTTTGGGCACAAGAACGAAAGATTGTTCTTGTTGAAAAACCCCACATACCTTGAATGATGAACTTTAGATCAATACTCATTTTTGAGATGTTAATCGTGCCTTTGAATGATGGTTCTTGGAGTTCTTGAACTAGAAACTTGGAATCTTGAATAAATTTGCAGAATTAATGGTGAACTTTGGAGGTTCTTGAAGTTGGATGTAGGAGCTTAGGGTTTTCTTTTTGAGAGAATTTGATGAAATATAACATATAATGCTTCTAATAGGCTTTAATATAGGGTTTGGACGGATTTTGGGTGAGGGAGATTGACCAAAACGCCCCTAAAAATCAAATAACTCTCGAATCTGTCCTTTGGTGGACTGTTTTGATAGTCTGAAGTAGATCAACCATAACATTTTACTCTGATATCCAAATTGATTGAAACCAATTTCATTAGAAAGAGAACTCTCATATCTTTCCGTTGTGTATAGTATCTCACCCAGATTATTGTGTACGAGGAGTTATGATTGTTTGAAGTTGATCCAAAAATTCACTTTTGATAGGCTGAAGTAGATCGACCATAACTTTTTTCTTTGATAGACAAATTGGATAAAACTAATTTCATCAGAAAGAGGACTCACAGTGCTTTCCGATGATATATAGTAGATCACCCAGATCATTATGTACAAGGAGTTATGATCATTTAAAGTTCGAGCAAAAATACGCCAGGCCTCGGTACTTTTTTCATGCACATTTTACTGTTCACTACTATTCACGGTTTGATCGGAATGTTCATAACTCGTCGCTCGGGTGTCCATTTTGGATGATCCACATATCGTTGGAAAGCTTATTAGATACTATATGAAATGGTAGGTCATAATCTAAGACATTCCACACGAAAAATTTATGATTAATTCTAGAAGATAGCACCCAACACGTTTACGCACAAAATTTCAACGAAAAATTTCTCGGGGTATTACATCATCTTTCCCTTGGAAACATTCATCCTTGAATGTCGATGAATAAGTACAAAATATCATGGAAATAAGGACAAAAGGCTGGGATAACGAAATCAATCCACTTACTTCACTCCAAACTTTCGAATACTTCATATAACATGCGATTCATAATGAGAATGGTCACATAGTTGGATCTTAAACAAAGGAGACTGATTTTAAGGAATCGATATCTTTGGTTTATTCAGAGACTGAGAATCAAAGGTCTCAAAGGAGATCTCATCAAAAGAAGGACCACTTGCGCCCAAATGAAACGTCCCTCAACACTTCCTCCAAAAGATTCGAATGGCATTGTTCGGGGAGAAAATGAACCATAATTTGATACAATCCTATCGTATGGGAACAAGGACCCATATGACATAAATTAAGATAGGAATTTCTAGGTCTTGGGAAACATAACTCCTTGCTTCCAAACATAGCAACACTTCCCAACTACTCCCTCAACTATGTTCAAGCCTAACTCCAAGTACTCATGAGATATGCCACATAACACTATAATATTAATCTATATCATGAACATCAATACACACTGAACCTCTCAACTCCTCACATCAAACATAACTCTTATTTCTACTCCAACAACCACATACAATCTTTTACGAGGGATCCACTAACTTGCGGTGCATTCTTTTAGATATACAACCATAAGTTTCAAGCCCATACTCATAACCATATACGAACTTTGCACATGCACCTCTAAACGAACACTCATAAAGAATCTTCCTCGCTTTCTCTAAGATTCCATCAACTACATCATTCACACATACTGGTAAATTCTTTAAACGGCACACATAACATTTTCTCAACCAATTGAACTATACACAAAAACTCTGTATTACTATTCCTACAACCTCATAGAAGTGCATAAAACCAATGCACAACAATCTTTCCAAATAAACATTTAAAACTTCAACTAACCACGACATGTATCAAGGACTTAGCCTGAATCTAACTTTACTTCACCGCCGTGAGCACACCACCTTCTATCATAGATAAGGAAGTATCTTTTCTCCCTTCTAGACAACTGCTGAACACCATTAGCTTGACTTAATGAAAAGGTCAAAAAAATTTAAAATATGAAGGGATAATGTAAATAACTTGACTCTCTCTATTGAGGCCTTAGGAATAAAATATCAAATACAATGGGTTCATTAGGGTATCAAAACTGAAGACACCGATAAAGGAAACTGAATCTCACTGATCAATAAGAGTATTGCCTGAGTATTAGAACTGAACATACTGTAAAACTTGAGTATATGAGTCATGGGTGGCATGCCCTGAATTTAGAGATCATAACTTATGGAATGTGATTCCAACTGCTAGAAGAACTGGAATTTCTCAGTTTTGGAAACTAAAAGAGTATGTAATTCTCCATCACGTGTATGAACATGAATTAAGATCATGGAACTGAAATGTAAAGCATGAGTAGGTTTAGGGACAGCTAAAAATACTGAAATAACATTGGGTCAAGCACCGATCTTTCTCACAACAAATTTACAACTTACTGGTACTTCTACTAAAATGAAAAAGCTTGACTTGACTACTTGTTCTATCATCTCCCCCTTAGCTTTAATCCACCACTCAAATTCTTAAATGCTTACTAATTTCGAATCTCCAAGATCATCTCAATCGCCGGAATGTACACCATCTAGTGCTTCAACTCTTATTTCTATTAGCTCAGCTTGAATACTTTCTAAGTTTTTGATAGACCATGCTACTTCTATCTTCTCCTTCTAATACAATGCCTATGAACTTATGTTTCTAACCCATAAGAATCAAAATCACACTTAAGAGGCTCAGGATTTCCAATCATACATCTCGCCTTAACTTAGCCATCAAAACGTCATCCATCGTCTAACTTGTATTTATCCATCTAACAATCCCATGGAACGACTCACTACACCACATACAATAATCCTCGAAATTAAAGTAGTCCTATAATATCTTGGGTGAACTTTCTCATCATAATATAATATTAAACTTAAATACAAGTCAACTACACTTAAACTCTTGGGTACACTGTTCAAGCCTATTAGGTCACTTCCGGCAACTAAAACCATTAATCCGAAAACCGTCACATTCGGCTTCACGATCACCAATCGTTCAAACTTAAGGTCTCACACTTCACATAATTTACAACTCCATCTCACGCATAACTCCCACGTGAAGATTATAAAACAACACATCCATGAACACTAGCCCACTTAAAGTTCATAACAATAATAATTGGTCCTAATCATATAGCCTATCTTATTCACAATCCATTAACACATCCTTCTTTCACCCATCACTACTATCTATCCTTCATACACAACTAAACATAGTTCATAGCTCTCTACGTCTTAACATAACTTCCTATTGCAATTTGGAGAGCGCCTAGAATAACAACACTTACCCACCAAGTACTTTCATCAATAACCTATACTTTTCTAACACCACAAATACCATAATAACTCTTTCCTTACCCTACGCAAACAACAATCCACCTTAACGAATAACTCCTCCTCTAACTTTCACTAAACTAACAAACAAGGGTTTATCACTTCATTACTAATTCAATCATAAGAAAAAATTTAGATGTACATATTCAATAAATCGCCCTTACCACCTTTCTTGTCACTACACTTCTAAAGCCACACTTTCAACTAACACAAGAACGACAAGATAAATAACAAGTTGCAAATGAATCGAAATAGGCCTCACACGGCTTCACTAGACTTTGGTTTTGTGTTTTGATCAAGAAAGTTATATGAATAACAAAGTAACTATGCTAGTGAATCGAAATAGTCCCTATACGGCTTCACTAGACTTTGATTTTTCACAAACATAATGATAATAAGATTACATAATACAAGAGGTAGAAACATGACACACAACATTCAACGATCTAAGAATACACCTTACTCTGTCTTAATTAAATAACTCATAAGAATGAGGGCATAACTTTCAACTTAAGAAACTTAACACATTAGAGAGCTCCTCTCATGCCCTTTGTGTAACTTTTGAAATTTCTTCTAGAAAATATAGAAGCATTACCTGGGGAAGAACTGGAGCTTGCGAATCATGTTATCTAAACAATAATACATAGAGGGAGAAGTGTAGATTAACATTGTAGATTCTAAAGAGGAATATGAAAGCACATCTAACCTAGGCTTAGTTCACGACTTTTATGAACATGAATAAAGTACTTCAATCTTTGGAACTCAAAAGCACTGACGGGATACTTTCTAGCTCTCTTACAACCCCATAACTATCTACGGAGAATTAAGCTTAATTGTTTCTGATACCTTGAAAATGAGGCAGAGTTGGCCAGAATAGAGTAAGATGAGAATCTATATAAGCTTCTTGGAGAACCTTTTTATAGAACAAACTTAGACTTAAAAGATGGAAAACTTTCCTAAATACCCTGTAGCCTCTCGAAGAAAAGTACAGACGTCTCCGTACCATTCCGCAAGAATCTACTAGACACGACTCCATAGACACCCTAGTACACTTGAACTCTGTGCTCTGATACCAAGTTTGTAACGCCTCGAAATCGGGTCCCGAGACGTCACACGGTGCTTAGGGTCACAAGTGACCCCAAGCTAACCCTTCTACTGGCATAACTCATAAGCAACTGAATAAAAATACAAATCCATACAAATCAGCAGAAATTAACTCTTTTCTGAATCTGATCAATACAAAAATGGAATTTTACAGGATTACAATTCTGCCTTTACAACAAAAATTGAAACAAAATAGATCAACTCCTACTAACTATCTATGAAGCCTCTACTAGTACTGACTGTAGGTAGCCGGGTCATGACTCCTGACTACCCCAACTCAATACGACTGAATAAAGAGAATACAACACTATAAACTCTGCATAACTAACCCGATCCCTTGAATCAAAATGACTCATCAAATACTGACTAGATACCACGAACTGACTGGATTCAAATGTGTAACTATACCTTGTACCTACATTCGGAGAAAATGTAGCCCACATACGAATATGTGGGTCAATACCATGGAAAGACACCGAGCATATAGGAGTGCAATGCATATATAAAATAATATCTTAATATCATCACAGTTTATAAAATTATGCATGCTGATATAGATGACTCACTTAGCTCGAATTAAATCATCAAAATCATGGATGAATAATACATGTAAAGTAAAACAAGTGAGTCATTACAATACGTTCTCAATTCACTTTCATCTCAATTTCAAATCATCAAAACAATCAAATCTCATGTCAATTCTCATTAGAATATATTCCTTAAATCTTTTAAGAATAATGATTTTCTCAAACTCAGCCTTTTAAGCAAATATGTTTTCATCTAAGATAGAAGAGTACACACACACACATTGGGAGATCCTATAACCGAAATAAACCATGTGAGCCACATGGAGTCCAACGAACAAACCACGTTGGGGAGAGCCGTCCTATCCTTGCCATCGGAGTAGGACTTCCAGTATCAATTCAAAAACACTACTGATCACTATATAAATTAGCCTCAGGCTCACATCCTACGGGGGTATGTAGTTCTAGGGAAGTAAGGTCACTTTATACCTCCCACTCGATTCTAAAGATTACTCCCGTACTTAGCTCAGAAATTTAAATCAGCCTCAGGCTCACATTAAAGAAAATCCACAATAAACACTTCAACAATTTTCACCGGGAGCCAATTTACCACCCCTTTATCATAATCAATAAAAACATGGATTTCTTTCACAGTCAAGTTCAAAATAACTCATTCACGGCCAAAAGGTAAAATCATTCCAAACATCTCAAATAGTCAACATCAACGTGCATATAGCACACATTTTCTCAAAGATACAATTTCAAATGGGGTTCAAGACCCAAATATCAAAATCATAGTAAATTTCTTTCAACCATCATGCTTTAAGGTATAATATCATATAAATTCGACTTTTCAAAGTCATAAACATCATAATCTCAAGATATCCAAGATAGAATATAAGTTCATGCTCCAAAATCATAATAAACATATAAAGATCATATCTTCGTAAAGAAAATTACTTTTGAGCACAAGAACGAAAGATTGTTCTTGTTGAAAAACCCCACATACCTTGAATGATGAACTTTAGATCGATACTTATTTTTGAGATGTTAATCGTGCCTTTGAATAATGGTTCTTGGAGTTCTTGAACTAGGAACTTGGAGTCTTGAATAAATTTACAGAATTAATGGTGAACTTTGGAGGTTCTTGAAGTTGGATGTAGGAGCTTAGGGTTTTCTTTTTGAGAGAATTTGATGAAATATAACATATAATTCTTCTAATAGGCTTTAATATAGGGTTTGTACGGATTTTGGATGAGGGAGATTGACCAAAACGCCCCTAAAGATCAAATAATTCTTGAATCTGTCCTTTGGTGGACTGTTTTGATAGTCTGAAGTAGCTCAACCATAACGTTTTACTCCGATTTCCAAATTGGATGAAATCAATTTCATTAGAAAGAGGACTCTCATATATTTCTGTTGATATATAGTATCTCACCCAGATTATTATGTACGAGGAGTTATGATCGTTTGAAGTTGACCCAAAAATTTACTTTTGATAGGCTGAAGTAGATTGACCATAACTTTTTGCTCCGATAGACAAATTGGATGAAACCAATTTGATCAGAAAGAGGACTCGTAGTGCTTTCCTTTGATATATTGTAGATCACCCAGATCATTATGTTCAAGGAGTTATGATCGTTTAAAATTGGAGCAAAAATACGCCAGGCCTCAGTACTTTTTTCCTGCACATTTTACTGTTCACTACTATTCACTGTTCGATCAAAATGTTCATAACTCGTCGCTCGGGTGTCCATTTTGGATGATCCACATATCGTTGGAAATCTTATTCGATACTATACGCAATGGTGGGTCATAATCTAATACCTTCTGCACAGAAAATTTATGATTCATTCTTGAAGATAGCACCCAACACGTTTACGCATAAAATTTCAACGAAACATTTCCCGGGGTATTACATCATCTCCCCCTTGGAAACATTCGTCCTCGAATGTCGATGAATAAGTACAGAATACCATGGAAATGAGATCAAAAGGCTGGGATAACGAAATCAATCCACTTACTTCACTCCAAACTTTCGAATACTTCATAGAGCATGCGATTCATAATAAGAATGGTCACATAGTTGGATCTTAATCAAAGGAGACTGATTTTAAGGAATCGATATCTTTGGTTTATTTAGAGACTGAGAATCAAAGGTCTCGAAGGAGATCTCTTCAAAACAAGGACCACTTGCGCCCAAATGAAACGTCCCTCAACACTCCCTCCAAAAGATTCAAATGACATTGTTTGGGGAGAAAATGAACCATAATTTGATACAATCCTATCATATGGGAACAAGGACCCATATGGAATAAATTAAGATAGGAATTTCTAGGTCCTGGGAAACATAATTCCTTGCTTCAAACTTAGCAACACTTCCCAACTACTCCCTCGACTATGTTCAAGCCTAACTCCAAGTACTCATGAGATACGCCATATAATACTATAATATTAATCTATATCATGAACCTCAATACACACTGAGCCTCAAAACTCCACACTTTAAACATAACTCTTATTGCTACTTCAACAACCACATACAATATTATACTAGGGATCCGCTAACTTGCGGTGCATTCTTTTAGATATACAACCATAAGTTTCAAGCCTATACTCATAACCACATACACACTTCGCACATGCTCCTCTAAACAAACACTCATAAAGCATCTTCCTCGCTTTCTCTAAGATTCCATCAACTACATCATTCACACATACTGGTAAATTCTTTAAACGTCACACATAACATTTTCTCAACCAATTGAACTATACACAAAAACTCTGTATTACTATTCCTACAACCTCATAGAAGTGCATAAAACCAACGAACAACAATCTTTCCAAATAAACATTTAAAACTTCAACTAACCACGACATGTATCAAGGACTTAGCCTCAATCTAACTTCACTTCACCACCACCTTCTATCATAGATAAGGAAGTATCTTCTCTTCCTTCTTGACAACTGCTCAACACCATTAGCTTGACTTAATGAAGAGGTCTCAAAATTTTAAAACAGGAAGACCTGAAACATAAAGGGATAATGTAAATAACTTGACTCTCTTGAGGCCTTGGGAATAAAATATCAAGTACAATGGGTTCATTAAGGTATCAAAACTGAAGACACCCATAAAGGAAACTGAATCTCACTGATCAATAAGAGTATTGCCTGAGTACTGGAACAGAACATACTGTAAAATTTGAGTATATGAGTCATGGTTGGCATGCCCTGAATTTAGAGCTCATAACTTATGGAATGTGATTTCAACTGCTAGAAGAACTGGGATTTCTCATTTTTGGAAACTAGAAGAGTATGTAATTCTCCATCACATGTATGAACATGAATTAAGATCATGGAACTGAAAAGTAAAGCATGAGTAGGTTTTGGGAAAGCTAAAAATACTGAAATAACATTGGGTCAAGCACCGATCTTTCTCACAACAAATTTACAACTTACTGGTACTTCTACTAAAATGTATAAGCTTGACTTGACTGCTTGTTCTATCATCTCCCCCTTAGCTTTAAGCCACCACTCAATTTCTAAAATGCTTACTAATATCGAATCTCCACGAACATCTCTATCACCGGAATGTACACCATCTAGTGCTTCAACTATTATTTCTATTAGCTCAGCTTGAATACTTTCTAACCTTTTGATAGACCATGCTACTTCTATCTTCTCCCTCTAATACAATGCCTATGAACTTATGTTTCTAACCCATAAGAATTAAAATCACACTTAAGAGGCTAAACATTTCCAATCATACGCCTCGCCTTAACTTAGCCATCAAAACATCATCCATCGTCTAACTAGTATTTATCCATCTAACAATCCCATGGCACGACTCACTACACCACATACACTAATCCTCGAAATTAAAGTAGTCCCATAATATCTTGGGTGAACTTTCTCATCATAATATAATATTAAACTTAAATACAAGTCAACTACACTTAAACTCTTGTGTACACTGTTCAAGCCAGTTAGGTCACTTCCGGCAACTAAAACCATTAATCCGGAAACCGTCACATTCGGCTTCATGATCACCAATCGTTCAAACTTAAGGTCTCACACTTCACATAATTTACAACTCCATCTCACGCATAACTCCCACGTGAAGATTATAAAACAACACATCCATGAACACTAACCCACTTAAAGTTCATAACAATAATAATTGGTCCTAATAATATAGCCTATCTTATTCACACTCCATTAACACATCCTTCTGTCACCCATCACTACTATCTATCTTTCATACACAACTTAACATAGTTCATAGCTCTCTACGTCTTAACTTAACTTCCTCTTGAAATTTGGAGAGCGCCTAGATTAACAACACTTACCCACCAAGTACTTTCATCAATAACCTATACTTTTCTAACACCACAAATACCATTAATAACTTTTTCCTTACCCTACGCAAACAACAATCCTCCTTAACGAATAACTCCTCCTCTAACTTTCACTAAACTAACAAACAAGGGTTTATCACTTCATTACTAATTCAATCATAAGCAAAAATTCAGATATACATATTCAATAAATCGCCCTTACCACCTTTCTTGTCACTACACTTTTAAACCCACACTTTCAACTAACACAGGAACGACAAGATAAATAACAAGTTGCTAATGAATCAAAATAGGCCTCACACGGCTTAACTAGACTTTGGTTTTGTGTTTTGATCAAGTAAGTTATATGAATAACAAAGTAACTATGCTAGTGAATAGAAATAGGCCCCACACGGCTTCACTAGACTTTGATTTTTCACAAACATAATGATAACAAGATTACATAATACAAGAGATAGAAACTTGACACAAAATATTCAACGATCTAAGAATACACCTTACTCTGTCTTAATTAAATAACTCATAAAAATAAGGGCATAACTTTCAACTTAAGAAACTTAACACACTAGAGAGCTTCTCTCAAGACCTTTGTGTAACTTTTGAAATTTCTTCTAGAAAATATAGAAGCATTACCTGGGGAAGAACTGGAGCTTGCGAATCATGTTATCTAAACAATAATACATAGAGGGAGAAGTATAGATTAACATTGTAGATTCTGAAGAGGAATATGAAAGCACATCTAACCTAGGCTTAGTTCACGACTTTTATGAACATGAATAAAGTACTTCAATCTTTGGAACTCAAAAGCACTGACAAGATACTTTCTATCTCTCTTACAACCCCATAACTATCTACGGAGAATTAAGCTTAACTATTTCTGATACCTTAAAAATGAGGCAGAGTTGGCCAGAATAGAGTAAGATGAGAATCTATATAAGCTTCTTGGAGAACCTTTTTATAGAACGATCTCAGACTTAAAAGAAGGAAAACTTTCCTAATTTCCCTGTAGCCTCTCGAAGAAAAGTACAGAAGTCTCCGTATCGTTCCGCAAAAATCTACTAGACACGACTTCATAGACACCCTAGGACACTTGAACTCTGTGCTCTGATACCAAGTTTGTAATGCCCCGAAATTGGGTCCCGAGACGTCACACGGTGCTTAGGGTCACAAGTGACCCCAAGCTAACCCTTCTACTGGCATAACTCATAAGCAACTGAATAAAAATATAAATCCATACAAATCAGCAGAAATTAACTCTTTTCTGAATCTGATCGATACAAAAATGGAATTTTACAGGATTACAATTCTGCCTTTACAACCAAAATTGAAACAAAATAGATCAACTCCTACTGACTATCTATGAAGCCTCTACTAGTACTGACTGTAGGTAGCCGGGTTATGACTCCCGACTACCCCAACTCAATACGACTGAATAAAGAAAATACAACACTATAAACTCTTCATAACTAACCCAAGACCTTGAATCAAAAAGACTCATCACCTACTGACTAGATACCACGAACTGACTGGATTCGAAGGTACAACTATACCTTGTACCTACATTCCGAGAAAATGTAGCCCGCATACGAATATGTGGGTCAATACCATGGAAAGATACCGAGCATATGGGAGTGCAATGCATATATAAAATAATATCTTAATGTCATCACAGTTTATAAAATTATGCATGCTGATATAGATGACTCACTTTGCTCGAATTAAATCATCAAAATCATGGATGAATAATACATGTAAAGTAAAACAAGTGAGTCATTACAATACGTTCTCAATTCACTTTCATCTCAATTTCAAATCATCAAAACAATCAAATCTCATGTCAATTCTCATTAGAATATATTTCTTAAATCTTTTAAGAATAATGACTTTCTCAAACTCAGCCTTTTAAGCAAATATGTTTTCATCTCAGATAGAAGAGTGTACACACACACATTGGGAGATCCTATAACCGACATAAACCATGTGAGCCACATGGATTACAACGTACAACCCACTTTGGGGAGAGCCGTCTTATCCTTGCCATCGGAGTAGGACTTCCAGTATCAATTCAAAAACACTAGTGATCACTATATAAATCAGCCTCTGGATCACACCCTACGGGGGTATGTAGTTCTAGGGAAGTAAGGTCACTTTATAACTCCCACTCGATGCTAAAGATTACTCCCGGACTTAGCTCAGAAATTTAAATCAGCCTCAGGCTCACATTAAAGAAAATCCACAATAAACACTTCAACAATTTTCACCGGGAGCCAATTTGCCACCCCTTTATCATAATCAATAAAAACATGGATTTCTTACACAATCCAGTTCAAAATAACTCATTCACAACCAAAAGGTTAAATCATTCCAAACATCTCAAATATTCAACATCAACGTGCATATAACACATATTTTCTCAATGATACAATTTAAAATGTGGTTCAAGACCCAAATATCAAAATCGTAGTAAATTTCTTTCAAGCATCATGATTTAAGTCATAATTTCATATAAATTCGACTTTTCAAAGTTATAAACATCATAATCTCAAGATAACCAAGATAGAATATAAGTTCATGCTCCAAAATCATAATAAACATATAAAGATCATATCTTCGTAAAGAAAATTACTTTTGGGAACAAGAACGAAAGATTGTTCTTGTTGAAAAACCCCAAATACCTTGAATGATGAACTTTAGATCGATACTCATTTTTGAGATGTTAATCGTGCCTTTGAATGATGGTTCTTGGAGTTCTTGAACTAGGAACTTGGAATCTTGAATAAATTTGCAGAATTAATGGTGAACTTTGGAGGTTCTTGAAGTTGGATGTAGGAGCTTAGGGTTTTCATTTTGAGGGAATTTGATGAAATATAACATATAATTCTTCTAATAGGGTTTAATATAGGGTTTGGACGGATTTTGGGTGAGGGGGATTGACCAAAACGCCCCTAAAGATCAAATAATTCTTGAATCTGTCCTTTGGTGGACTGTTTTGATAGTCTGAAGTAGATCAACCATAACGTTTTACTCCGATTTCCACATTGGGTGAAATCAATTTCATTAGAAAGAGGACTCTCATATATTTCTGCTGATATATAGTATCTCACCCAGATTATTGTGTACGAGGAGTTATGATCGTTTGAAGTTGACCCAAAAATTCTTTTTTGATAGGCTGAAATTGATCGACCCTAACTTTTTGCTCTGATAGACAAATTGGATGAAACCAATTTTATCGGAAAGAGGACTCGCAGTTCTTTCATTTGATATATTGTAGATCACCCAGAATATTATGTACAAGGAGTTATGATCATTTAAAGTTGGAGCAAAAATATGTCAGGCCTCAGTACTTTTTTCCTGCACATTTTACTGTTCACTACTATTCACGGTTCGAATGGAATGTTCATAACTCGTCGCTCGGGTGTCAGTTTTTGATGATCCACATATAGTTGGAAAGCTTATTCGATACTATACGCAATGGTGGGTCATAATCTAATACATTCTGTACAGAAAATTTATGATTCATTCTAGAAGATAGCACCCAACACGTTTACGCACAAAATTTCAACGAAACATTTCCCGGGGTATTACATCTTCTCCCCCTTGGAAACATTCGTCCTCGAATGTCGATGAATAATTACAGAATACCATGGAAATGAGATCAAAAGGCTGGGATAACGAAATCAATCCACTTACTTCACTCCAAACTTTTGAATACTTCATAGAACATGCGATTCATAATGAGAATGGTCACATAGTTGGATCTTAAACAAAGGAGACTGATTTTAAGGAATTAATATCTTTGGTTTATTCAGAGACTGAGAATCAATGGTCTCGAAGGGGATCTCATCAAAACAAGGACCACTTGCGCCCAAATGAAACGTCCCTCAACACTCCCTCCAAAAGATTAAAATGACATTGTTCGGGGAGAAAATGAACCATAATTTGATACAATCCTATCATATGGGAACAAAGACCCATATGGCATAAATTAAGATAGGAATTTCTAGGTCCTGGGAAACATAACTCGTGCTTCCAAACTTAGCAACACTTCCCAACTACTCCCTCGACTATGTTCAAGCCTAACTCCAAGTACTCATGAGATACGCCATATAATACTATAATATTAATCTATATCATGAACCTCAATACACACTGAGCCTCAAAACTCCACACTTCAAACATAACTCTTATTGCTACTTCAACAACCACATACAATATTATACTAGGGATCCGCTAACTTGCGGTGCATTATTTTAGATATACAACCATAAGTTTCAAGCCTATACTCATAACCACATACGCACTTCGCACATGCACCTCTAAACGAACACTCATAAAGCATCTTCCTCGCTTTCTCTAAGATTCCATCAACTACATCATTCACACATACTGGTAAATTCTTTAAACGGAACACATAACATTTTTTCAACCAATTGAACTATACATAAAAACTCTGTATTACTATTCTTACAACCTCATAGAAGTGCATAAAACCAACGTACAACAATCTTTCCAAATAAACATTTAAAACTTCAACTAACCACGACATGTATCAAGGACTTAGCCTCAATCTAACTTCACTTCACCACCACCTTCTATCATAGATAAAGAAGTATCTTCTCTTCCTTCTTGACAACTGCTCAACACCATTATCTTGACTTAATGAAAAGGTCACAAAATTTTAAAACAGGAAGACCTGAAACATGAAGGGATAATGTAAATAACTTGACTCTCTTGAGGCCTTAGGAATAAAATATCAAATACAATGGGTTCATTAAGGTATCAAAACTGAAGACACCCATAAAGAAAACTGAATCTCACTGATCAATAAGAGTATTGTCTGAGTATTAGAACTGAACATACTGTAAAATTTGAGTATATGAGTCATGGTTGGCATGCCCTGAATTTAGAGCTCATAACTTATGGAATGTGATTCCAACAGCTAGAAGAACTGGAATTTCTCATTTTTGGAAACTAGAAGAGTATGTAATTCACCATCACGTGTATGAACATGAATTAAGATCATGGAACTGAAAAGTAAAGCATGAGTAGGTTTTGGGACAGCTGAAAATACTGAAATAACATTGGGTCAAGCACCGATCTTTCTCACAACAAATTTACAACTTACTGGTACTTCTACTAAAATGTAAAAGCTTGACTTGACTGCTTGTTCTATCATCTCCCCCTTATCTTTAAGCCACCACTCAATTTCTCAAATGCTTACTAATTTCGAAACTGCACGAACATCTCTATCGCCGGAATGTACACCATCTAGTGTTTCAACTCTTATTTCTATTAGCTCAACTTGAATACTTTCTAACCTTTTGATAGACCATGCTACTTCTGTCTTCTCTCTCTAATACCATGCCTATGAACTTATATTTCTAACCCATAAGAATCAAAATCACACTTAAGAGGCTCAACATTTCCAATCATACGCCTCGCCTTAACTTAGCCATCAAAACATCATCCATCGTCTAACTAGTATTTATCCATCTAACAATCCCATGGCACGACTCACTACACCACATACACTAATCCTCGAAATTAAAGCAGTCCCATAATATCTTAGGGGAACTTTCTCATCATAATATAATATTAAACTTAATTACAAGTCAACTACACTTAAACTCTTGTGTACATTGTTCAAGCCTATTAGGTCACTTCCGGCAACTAATACCATTAATCCGGAAACCATCACATTCGGCTTCATGATCACCAATCGTTCAAACTTAAGGTCTCAAACTTCACATAATTTACAACTCCATCTCACGCATAACTCCCACGTGAAGAATATAAAACAACACATCCATGAACACTAGCCCACTTAAACTTCATAACAATAATAATTGGTCCTAATCATATAGCCTATCTTATTCACAATCCATTAACTCATCCTTCATTCACCTGTCACTACTATCTATCCTTCATACACAACTTAACATAGTTCATAGCTCTCTACGTCTTAACTTAACTTCCTCTTGCAATCTGGAGAGCGCCTAGATTAACAACACTTACCCACCAAGTACTTTCATCAATAACCTATACTTTTCTATCACCACAAATACCATCAATAACTCTTTCCTTACCGAAAGCAAACAACAATCCACCTCAACTAATAACTCCTCCTCTAACTTACACTAAACTAACAAACAAGGGTATATCACTTCATTACTAATTCAATCATAAGCAAAAATTCAGATATACATATTCAATAAATTGCCCTTACCACCTTTCTTGTCACTACACTTTTAAACCCACACTTTCAACTAACACAGGAACGACAAGATAAATAACAAGTTTCTAGTGAATTGAAATAGGCCTCACACGGCTTCACTAGACTTTGGTTTTGTGTTTGATTAAGAAATTTATATGAATAACAAAGTAACTATGCTAGTGAATTGAAATAGGCCCCACACGGCTTCACTAGACTTTGATTTTTTACAAACATAATGATAACAAGATTACATAATACAAGAGATAGAAACTTGACACATAACATTCAACGATCTAAGAATACACCTTACTCTGACTTAATTAAATAACTCATAAGAATGAGGGCATAACTTTAAACTTAAGGAACTTAACACACTAGAGAGCTTCTCTCAAGCCCTTTGTGTAACTTTTGAAATTTCTTCTAGAAAATATAGAAGCATTACCTGGGGAAGAACTGGCGCTTGCGAATCATGTTATCTAAACAATAATACATAGAGGGAGAAGTATAGATTAACATTGTAGATTCTGAGGAGGAATCTGAAAGCACATCTAACCTAGGCTTAGTTCACGACTTTTATGAACATGAATAAAGTACTTTAATCTTTGGAACTCAAAAGCACTGACAGGATACTTTCTAGCTCTCTTACAATCCCATAACTATCTACGGAGAAATAAGCTTAACTATTTCTGATACCTTGAAAATGAGGCAGAGTTGGCCAGAATAGAATAAGATGAGAATCTATATAAGCTTCTTGGAGAACCTTTTTATAGAATGATCTTAGACTTGAAAGAAGGGAAATATTTCCTTAACGCCCTGTAGCCTCTCGAAGAAAAGTACAGACGTCTCCATACCGTTCCGCAAGAGTCTACTAGACACGACTTCATAGATACCCTAGGACACTTGAAATCTGTGCTATGATACCAAGTTTGTAATGCCCCGAAATCGGGTCCCGAGACGTCACACGGTGCTTAGGGTCACAAGTGACCCCAAGCTAACCCTTCTACTGGCATAACTCATAAGGAATTGAATAAAAATACAAATCCATACAAATCAGCAGAAATTAACTCTTTTCTGAATCTGATCGATACAAAAATGGAATTTTACAAGATTACAATTCTGCCTTTACAACCAAAATTGAAAAAAAATACATCAACTCCTACTGACTGTCTATGAAGCCTACTAGTACTGACTGTAGCTAGCCGGGTCATGACTCCCGACTACCCCAACTCAATACGACTGAATAAAGAAAATACAACACTATAAACTCTGCATAACTAACCCAAGCCCTTGAATCAAAAAGACTCATCACCTGCTGACTGGATACCACGAACTGACGGGATCCGAAGGTGCAACTATACCTTGTACCTACATTCCGAGAAAATATAGTCCACATATGAATATGTGGGTCAGTGCCATGGAAAGATACCGAGCATATGGGGGTGCAATGCATATATAAAATAATATCTTAATATCATCACAGTTTATAAAATTATGTATGCTGATATAGATGACTCACTTAGCTCGAATTAAATCATCAAAATCATGGATGAATAATACATGTAAAGTAAAACAAGTGAGTCATTACAATACGTTCTCAATTCACTTTCATCTCAATTTCAAATCATCAAAACAATCAAATCTTATGTCAATTCTCATCAAAATATATTCCTTAAATCTTTTAAGAATAATGACTTTCTCAAACTCAGCCTTTTAAGCAAATATATTTTCATCTCAAATAGAAGAGTACACACACACATTGGGAGATCCTATAACCGACATAAACCATATGAGCCACATGGAGTCCAACGTACAACCCACGTTGGGGAGAGCCGTCCTATCCTTGCCATCGGAGTAGGACTTCCAGTATCAATTCAAAAACACTAGTGATCACTATATAAATGAGCTTCAGGCTCACATCGTACGGGGGCACGTAGTTCAGGAAACTAAGGTCACTTTATACCTCCCACTTGGTGCTAAAGATTACTCCCGGACTTAGCTCAGAAATTTAAATCAGCCTCAGGCTCACATTAAAGAAAATCCACAATAAAAGCTTCAACAATTTTCATCGGGAGCCAACTTCCTACCCTTTTATCATAATCAATAAAAATGTGGATTTCTTTCACAGTCGAGTTCAAAATAACTCATTCACAACCAAAAGGTCAAATCATTCAAAACATCTCAAATATTCAACATCAACGTGCATATAGAACACATTTTCTCAAAGACAATTTCAAATGGGGTTCAAGACCCAAATATCAAAATCATAGTAAATTTCTTTCAAGCATCATGATTTAAGTCATAATTTCATATAAATTCGACTTTTCAAAGTCATAAACATCATAATCTCAAGATAACCAAGATAGAATATAAGTTCATGCTCCAAAATCATAATAAGCATATAAAGATCATATCTTCGTAAAGAAAATTACTTTTGGGCACAAGAACGAAGATTGTTCTTGTTGAAAACCCCCACATACCTTGAATGATGAACTTTAGATCGATACTCGTTTTTGAGATGTTAATCGTGCCTTTGAATGATGGTTCTTGGAGTTCTTGAACTAGGAACTTGGAATCTTGAATAAATTTGCAGAATTAATGGTGAACTTTGGAGGTTCTTGAAGTTGGATATAGGAGCTTAGGGTTTTCTTTTTGAGGGAATTTGATGAAATATAATATATAATGCTTCTAATAGGCTTTAATATAGGGTTTGGCCGGATTTTGGGTGAGGGGGATTGACCATAACGCCCCTAAAAATCAAATAATTCTCGAATCTGTCCTTTGGTGGACTGTTTTGATAGTCTGAAGTAGATCAACCATAACGTTTTACTCTGATATACAAATTGGATGAAACTAATTTCATTATAAAGAGGACTCTCATATCTTTCCATTTATATATAGTATCTCATCCAGATCATTGTGTACGAGGAGTTATGATCGTTTGAAGTTGACCCAAAAATTCACTTTTGATAGGCTGAAGTAGATCAACCATAACTTTTTGCTCCGCTAGACAAATTGGATGAAACCAATTTAATCGGAAAGATGACTCGCAGAGCTTTCCTTTGATATATAGTAAATCACCCAGATCATTATGTACAAGGAGTTATGATCGTTTAAAGTTAGAGAAAAAATACGTCAGGCCTCAGTACTTTTTTTCCTGCACGTTTTACTGTTCACTACTATTCACGGTTCGATCGGAATGTTCAAAACTCGTCGCTCGGGCATCCGTTTTGGATGATCCACATATCGTTGGAAAGCTTATTTGATACTCTACATAATGGTGGGTCATAATCTAAGACATTCTGTACGAAAAATTTATGATTTATTCTAGAAGATAGCACCCAACACGTTTACGCACAAAATTTCAACGAAAAATTTCTCGGGGTATTACACTTGGTGTATGTTATTTGCTAATGATGTCTTATTGATTGATGAGACTCGGGGTGGAGTTAATGATAAGTTGGAGGTTTGGAGACAGACCTTTGAGTCTAAAGGTTTTAGGTTAAGCAGGACCAAAACTAAGTACTTGGAATGTAAGTTTAGTGATTTGCCGCAGAGGATGACGTGGTCGAAGTTGGAATCTTAGGTCATTCAGAAGGGGAAGAGTTTCAAGTATCTTGGGTCTATGGTTCGGGGAAATGGTGAGATTGATGAGGATTTCTCACACCGTATTGGTGCAGCGTGGTTGAAACGACAGCTCGCCTTGGGAGTCTTATGTGATAAGAAGGTGCCTCTAAAGATTAAAGGTAAGTTCTACAGACTGGTAGTCCAACCGGCTATGTTGTATGGAGCGGAGTGTTGACCAGTTAAGAATTCCCACATCCAAAAGTTGAATGCGGCGGAGATAAGGATATTGCGGTAGATGTGTATAATTATCAGGAGAGATACGATGAGAAATGAGATTATTTGGGAGAAGATGGGTATGGCTTTAATAGAGGACAAGATGCGAGAAGTGGGGTTGCGTTGGTTCGGGCATGTGATGAGGAAGGACGCGGATGCTCCAGTTCGAAGGTGTGAGAGGCTGGCTATGGATAGTTTTAGGCGGGGTAGAGGTAAGCCGAAGAAGTATTGGGGGGAGGTGATTGGCAGGACATGTGGAAGTTACAGCTTACGGAAGACATGACCCTTGATAGGAAGGTATGAAGGACGTGGATTAGGGTAGAGAGCTAGTAGGTAGGAGTACGTTCGTGCTTGTAGGAAAGAGTGCTCGATTTGTATTGGTGTTTGTAGTGTCTTGTAGCCTCTTGTTCATGGTATTTTGGTGACGTTTATTATTTTATTCTTTTTCAGATTTTATTTGAAAGAAAATGGTTTTGACTTTTTCAACTATTTCAAAAATTCAAGAAAATTTTGAAATAACTTTGAAAAAATTTATAGAGTCATCACTTGATTTTTTATAGAAAATATCAAGAAAAGTTAAAAAGATTTCGAAGATTCAGAAAACAGAAATAAATCTTCGAAATTAGCAAAACTGAGTAAGGGTTCAACTAATATCCTAAGAAGGTTTTTATGACACTTACGAGCGTCTGTTTAAAAACGTTCACCAAAAGATCATTTTTAACTAACTCATAAGGGGTGACTAACTTTATGAAAATATCGATTTTTATGAAAATATCAAGCTTGATTGCGCAATTTTAAAAAATAGATTTATTTCGTTCAAGTCCAAATAGTCTACTTTTAGGCTAAAAGAATTGGCTTTGAAAGGAGAATTTTGAGCAAAAAATTTCATTTTTAGTAATATAATTTTAAGGCTAATCGATTTCTTTTTAAGGGAAAGGGTCATTTTTAAAGGAAAATCTATTTAATTAAAATCTTGACTTTAAAAATAGATTTTAAGGGGAAATACTAAACCAAAATAAATAAGGAACATTCAATCGATCATGAAAAAAATTATTTTCAGAAGAAAGAAAATTATTTTCTTTTTATGTTTTTAGGAAAATTCTATTTAAGCCTAAACGAGATTAATTAATACATGAACAAAAGAGAGTCGTCGTGATTCTAAAGCTTATTTTTAAGAAGATTAACATAATATATATATATATATTAAAAGGATAAAGTGGATAGAAAAATTCAAATAAGTAATGAGAAAAAAATGAAGATAAATAAAAATAGCAACATCGCAGGGGATTTATCTAGATTAATTAATTAAGGTGTACAAATAAATACAAATAAACAAGTTAAAATGGAAACTAAAGAGAAAAGAGTTAAGATTGGGCCCTTTTCAAATCTGGCTAGCTTTTAGGCCTATTTTTTTATGGACTTTTGGTCCATCTCTGCAGTATATACCCAGCTGTATCCTGACTGTATATCAGTCTTGCTGCTGCTGCGTTTTTGTATATCTGGTGTATACATGACCATATATTGGTCATATATATATGCATTTTGGTCATCCTCCTGCATAGCCAGCTTCCTTTTCCATTTCCCCTTTTCTGGAACTGTATATTTACGTATATATGCTGTATACCAGCACTGCATTGGTTCAATTTCTTCATGTATTAGTCCATTTTGGACTTGGTACGTGTCTTGACTAGATGCAAGTTGGGTATCCAACAGAGTGCAAGGGATAGGATTCTGAGGGACTCGATGGAGGAGTTCATGCATATAAAAGGGGTAAAGATTAGTATGTGAAAAGGATGATATAATCAAGCTCTAAAAAATAACCTTTGATTGTTAGGAAAATCATTAAGCTAATCTAAACTTATCCTATAACACATGATAGGTTGGATTTAAAAAAAAACATTATGATGCAATAACACCTTCTACCTTAATAAGCACTTCCACAGAAGATTTCAATCTCCAATAAACAAGAAAGACGAACACATCATTATTGGCTCATGAACGGGGATATGTAGCAAGACAAGGAAAAAAAAACAAAAAAAAAATCCTTCAAAACAACAAGCCAGTGACTGGAGTGACAAAGTATTTTTAGGAATTAAATACATTATCAATATAATCTTAAATAAAGCTAAATATGGGAAGGAGAAGGGGATACGATCTCAGGCCACATGGATCTTACTCAAGTGAAACATTCCAAATCCCATTCAAGTGAAGTGAATCACAACCCAAAAACAGATTACTTCAAGATCTTATTTTAAATCAAAAATATCATGTATTGGAAATGACTAAAGAGTTGCTTCAAACCATGATTCTTATAGCCACGAAGGTCCTAAAGCATAATATAAGCATCCCAGCTATCGACTTGGGTGGTTGTTTCAATTCTTATCTCACCAAGAAATGAAAGAAGACACTTGTTAAATAAACGACAAAGTAATAGAAAGCCAACAAGACGAAGTCAAGAGGAAAATCAACAAACAACTAACATAACCAACATAGCAAACAACTTCATTTAAGCAAATTTAGTAGAGGCTTCACATGTCCCTCTCAAACCATGTAAATGCAAAAATAACAAGATTCATTCAAAGTGTGAGCGAACGAAAAAGTAAGGAAAGGGCCGAAACATAGTTGAAATATAGGGGATTTTAGCTATGGATAATAAGTAAACTTTGTTCAAATAGAGATATAACATATTAAATAGATGAAGCTGAATATAACAATAAATCTGGAGATTTTCTATGTCCCTTCTACATTATACAACCAACAACTAGACTAGCACAATAGTAGAGAGGGCACAATTTCAGTTCCAAAATATGAGTTTAATCATATGAGCAGGGTTAAGAAAGGGATTTTCAGCTTTTTCCCGGGCAACGAACTTAGGAAAACAAGATTTAAGCGAATGAATTCAACCGGAATTTCAATCCCGAATCATCGAAATTTTACTTTCCCTTTTTTTTCCGTTGGAATCAATTTTCCAAGAGAATTTATTCTCGAATTCTTTGGTTACATGGGATTAGAGGAATTCTCCTCCCGAATCCCCAATTCTTCCCCGAAGAATCCTCCTCTTTCTCTTGTTCTTCAATGGGTATTTATAGGAAGTTTTGGACCGTTTTGGGGGAAAATCAGAGGGGTAATAGGGAAAACAAGTTGAAATTTGAATTTCAAAATTGGGATAGGATGAGCTAGAATTTGTACTAAATTTAGACGTTGTTGCAGCCGTTTTTTTACCATTGTGTGCTGTATTGTTGTTAACGGGTTGCTGGGTGGTTGTCGTTGTTCGCCGTTTGGCGTTAAAACAGTTTGTTAGGTGAGCTGTAAGCTATTGTTGTTGTCGATTTCTGGGCGTGTATGTTATTGAAGTATGTTGTTGGATCAGTTGTTGTACGCCATTTTGTTGAAGGGAAAGGGGGAAAAGGAGATTGGGCTGGGTAGGGTGGTTGGTTGGGCTGTGTTGTTGTTTATTGAAGCTGTTGGTATTTGGGCTGCTGGGATTTGGGTAGATTTAGGTTGTTTTTGGGCTCTAGGGATTTTAGGGGTTATTTAAGAATAATTCCAATTAGGATTTAGCCTATTTTATTTAAGTTTTGACTAAATTGAAAATTAATCGGCCAATTTCATTGTAATTGTGGCCAATTTAATTTTGATTATGGGAAAATTTAATAGATTGACTAAATTAAATTGAAATTCGATACGAATTAATACCTCCTTTAATCCCGGATTTCTTGATTTAATAAAATCAAATGAGTATTTCTCCAAATAAATTATTTTTAGAGTAAATTAGATTTAAATCAGGATTTTATCTATTAGTCCTAATTTCGAGATAATACTTGATCAAAATCCACTTTTCATAAAATAACTATTTAAGAAACGAAATTATACAATCTCGTATATATGGATACAAAAGCATATAATTGTTACTTAAAATGACAAAATTACCTGGATAAATATTTTGAAAAGCTCTTATCCAGATAAAATAAATGTTGTAATTTTATTTAAAACTGAAGAAACTCAGAATTAAACTTAGTTGTGGAGGGCAAAAATTAGGTGTCAACATTTATGATTGTGTATAGCAAGTTTGTAATATTACTTTGTGGGTGTCTTGTTTTATTAATTATTTAGTGGTGTGCCACCCTTTTTTTGTTGTTTGCTTTTATGTTTTGTTATATTTGTTATATCCTGAGCCGGGGGTCTATCAGAAACAACCTCTCTACTTCATCTAAGGTAGTCGTATGGACTGCGTACACTCTACCCTCCCCAAATCCCACTTTTTGGGAATACACTAGATTTGTTGTTGTTGAAATATAGTTAAAATGGTTCTATGCTATACATAGGTTGAAATGTATAAGGGACGTGAGACATGTATAAGTATATTTACCAATCCAGGAGAGAGAAAAACTATTTAAAAATTTTTGGAAAGAAGGTAATTATCTACCTAAAGTTTGGGATTTATGTTGTTTATACATTTATATTTACCCAGATATTATATGGGTGAATTGCAATCCAATCCATTTAAGCTCACTTCATATTCCATCCATCCAAATTCAATCCACCCATTTATCATTCCTATCCTTAGATAATATTTTTTAAAATAAAATAAATACCAATAATAATAGTGGTGTTTGAGATAATTTTTGCACATCTCAATTAATCAATTTGGTATTTGTCGATCAAAATTGGAGGTTGTTACACTATATAGTAGCCCTCAAATCGATTAATTAAGATGTACAAAAATTATCTCTAAATTGTAAATTTTTACACTATACAATAGCCCTCAAAAAGCTCTTACTTTTTATGTTTAGCGTATAATGTATATAATCTCCTTTTGATTGAATCTATAATCTTTATTAGATGTTTTTTGTATTGCATAAAAATTAAGGTGTGCACATGGAATCGACAGGGGAGTTCGGGAGCAAGGTTATAACCTCGAGAATATACCAATATCAGAGGCATGATCAAAGTGTTGAGTTAGGTAATGACCTACTTTTTGATGAAATATGTGAAATTTGTGATTTTGTGTGATTTGACTGTTTACCCTTCCCATAGTTATATTGAGGTATTTCTGGAGTGTGGGGGTGATTGACACAATTTTTGATGCATTTTGGTGCCTTTTGTGCGATGTTGTGATTTTTGGTGGCTTCGAAGATTTTATTTTGGACTTATGTGGATATCTTTTGATCCGTGCGATGGATAGCTTGACACGACCTGAACTAGAGCCTTGTCGTAATGGGAATCCCAAGTCCAACCAGGACCGGGGACCACCTTTGTTACCCAACCCAATCTCCAAATATGCATACCCTAAGTCGGATGAATCCCGATCATATAACACGATAACGTTGATTATATCTCCAGACTCTGGGATAGCTCTATAACCATGACCAACCTAAACAAGTCCAACCATACAATACCAATCAACAACCATAACCAAACCAATATAAGAAAATCGAGTTCCTGTTCACAATATAACATAAAAGGATGGAACAAATCATAAATTCAGTCAAATGGTATCATCCCCAATACCATTACCAATACTAAGGTTGATATCACTACCGATATCGCTCATTCCAACCCATAGTAGTTCCACAAATCCTCTAACCGAAAGAAAAATAATATCCGATTGGGACATGCCCCAACTATATCCAAAACTAATATCCATAAAATAACTAAAGTATTTAAAGACATCCATAATATGAAATGGAGCCTTCCAGAATATGAAAGCTCACCACTTCAATCCAATAGATGATCCTGAATCCGATCACTAAGCAAGAGGAGTAGAATGAACGGTTCTTACATCGCGAGGGAATACAGCCGCCCGAAGACCGGTTAGTAGGTGAATGCTAGCAAGAACTCAGGATAAGGATAAAATAATGCCAACCTTTAAAACTAGTAAACCAACCATATGCATTCACAACCATACATATATGTATATATATAACCATGCTGGGAAGAGGGAATTGGGTTTATAATACATTTAAAACAATTAACCTGGGTATGTGTAGCTTAATTGTCATAATCCACCCATGGTCTATATACCCCCTGGACACACCTCGATTCGTGTAGCCACATGAACTGGAGATACCATGAGAGTAGGGGATTCCCATGTACCTTTCGCTCTCCATGATACATATATACAGGTGTTAGGGGATTCCCATGTACCCCTCAAGTATAGGGTCGCCATGCCCAATCCTCATGTCGGCAAACACGAGTTTCTAGTGTCCGTACTTTGGACTCACATCTTCACGATTAGCTATCACACCCAACCATTATTGCCCAATTAAAACCATTACCGGACAACCAAACTACCATTTCATTTATTATTAACCAAGGCTATCATTAGTGGTATCGTCTTACCGATTATAGCTTGCAAGCAATGTCCTTAGCCAACCTTTTATGGATAAGGGATTACCATGTACCCATAGATTACATTATGGAGTTGACTTGGAGGATTCCCATATACCCCACAAGTGTACCATTATTAAGTTTGCTTGGGGGATTCCCTTGTACCCCATAAGGATGTTTAATTAACCATAACCATGACCATCAAACCTTACTATTTAACCATTTAAACCATTTATTTCATTTAGGGTTCCATTACCAAGTTATACCATGCAACAGTTCCACTAAAAGTCCAACAATGTAGTAAAAGTATTCTCATAGGCATTTTATCAAACATGTTGGGAGCATAGTATTTCAAAAACCAAAACCAATTACCAATTACCAATTAATCATTCCCATGCAACCAATTGTCCAAACCACTATTAAAGCATATAAATCTATAATTAAAACATGGGAATACCATGACCAAGCATTTATAGTCAAAACTCCCAACACATGATTGAAAACCCAAAACCATACAACAATTATGCTATGAAAATAATTCATAAAATATGTCTTTAGTTGGAACTAAAAATGAATGATAAGTATCTTGCCTTAGATTATGAAGATGATGGAGAGAAATTACCCGTACAAGCTCAAATTGATCCTCTAGATGAAACCCTAGCCTTCCTTTACTCAAGAGCCTTAGAGAGAATTTGAGTGAGTTTCTCAGTATTTAAGATTAGAATATTAGGGCAAATGATGTCCCAAAAAAGTTATAAGTCGTGGGGCTTTAAGAGGTTAAGTGGAGAAATATCCAGATTACCCTCACTTAAATTGTATAAAAATCCTGCAAGAGAGTACGACCAACCCATACCAGTCGTACCCTACCATACGAGTGGTACCTACCACTCGTACCCTAGGCCTTTCCTTGGACCCCAACACTGTCCAACATACGACCATCTAAGCCAAGTCGTATCCGATCATACGACCTGTACCCTTGACCCGTACCCACCACAAAATGGAAATCAAAGAGGGTTTGGACATTGTTCACCATATGAGTCAATGGTAGGAGTCGTACCATATCTCACGGCTCATGGTGAGCCACTCGTACTCAAATCTAAGTTAAGTCAACAAGTTTCAGATTAAGTGATGGAAAAAACAAACCATAGGAACCGTCACCCACCATACGAATCATACACCCAAGTCGTACCCACACCAGAAGCCAATACAAACCACCAATCAACACTGTTTATCATATGAACAAGACTATATCAACCGTACCCTATCATATGACTAGTACCCCTAGTCGTATGCTGTCCAGAAATTAGAAATTCAGGAAATTTTCTAAGGTTCCAAAACCTAGGTTGTTTCATAGATGAATGAACTATGTCAACAGATTTCAAATATTTATTTTAGGCTATGTAGACCTTTGGTTTGGGTCCCTATGCATTTGAGCTCATTTTGACATGTTGGTTGGAAATTTGGAAAATTAAAAATATGGGTGTCGGATCCATATTTGGTCGAGATGACCTCATATGGAAAATAAGACTCTGTCAATATGTATGGAACGTCGGTTTTAGAGTGGTAACATATTTGGTGTGATTTTATAGATTTTAAATCTCATTTTGACCCTCGATTTGGAAAATTGCAATTTTAGATTTCGGAGGTCAACTTTGTGAAGACAATATTTTTTTATAATTCTGATATCACCATTGAGTTTGGAGCATCAAACTTAGTGTGTTTGCATAGTTCTTTTGCATATATCGAACTCCAAATAAATTTCGGGCACCCCATCGAAGTCCATTTGGCCTAAGAAAAATCTGGTGTAGAAAAATTTGCACTATAAAATGACCCTTTTTGCTCATTATTTCACCTTTTCATTTGAGATTTAAACCCTAAAATAGTTTGAAAACTTAAAAGTGAAGCCTGTGGGAGCTTGGAAAGCTAGATTAACATCTACTTCTTGATTCTATTACGGATTTATGGTGAGATTTCATCCTTTCTTACTCTAATTCTTGATTAATTTTTCAAAATTCTAAAAATCTCAGGGCTTGATTTTAAATCTCAATTTTACTCCTTTTCACTTTTATAATATTTTAATCTTATAATTACGAGTTTTTCATCAATTTAACCTTCAAAATAACTTTGATTCTTGATTTTAACACGGATTTTGAAGATTTACTCGGTAAAACTTAAAAATAATTTTCTTTGATTTGAACCTCATTTTTTCAAAGATTTTTAGCTGTAGATTCCTAAAAATATGGAAACACATTTTTGAAGTAATGTTATGATGTTGCCCTTTTTTGAAAATCCATTTTAGGAATTCGTTTTTAACCTGAATCAAAAGTAGGAAATATAGGTATCATTGGATTTATTTTGATGCTTAACTCTATATTTCTTGGTTTTAGTTGATTTAGAGATCGTTCGTAGAAAGTAAGGTCATGCATTAAAAGTATAGCGGGCCGATTTCAGTCTTAGAGGTAGGCTATGAATTAACTCTTTCAGACTAGGCTAGATAGTAAATAATAGTACAAAATGCATGTTAAAGGTGGAAAATGATCATGATAAATGGCTAATAATGTTTTGTGCTCGTGTGGGGGCCTATATGTGATGGAATCATTGAATTTGAAATATTATGTGATTTGTATAACCGTGCTGGGTCTTATGTGATGTTGATAGCCTGAAATACATGTGAATAATAATATTGTGTTGTTAGAAATAGATATTGTGGTTCCTTTGGCGCATTTTGATATATATATATATATATATTCATACTGTGTGTGTATATTAAAAACGTGGAGAACTTATGGATAGTGGAAATAATGAATGGATATTGGCTCACGTGGTGGTGGAATGGAAACATTGTGGATTGGTTGTGGAAATACTCATTTTGAATGATTTTGAACATTACATCATTATTTTCATATCATCATACACATCATTTAACTTGTTTGTTTATGGCTTTATATATATGTTTGTTGTCATGTATGTGTACTTCATTTTTGTCTTATGCTATGTATGTGCTTTGAAAACACTGAAAATATTAGAATTATGAGAAACATTGGAAATACTGGAATTATGGGAAACACTAGAAAATACTGAATATTGGCATCAGATATTGGATATTATGAACCTTTTCCAAAGGATTATGCCGGAGAAGACTCTATGACTGTGTGTCAACCTCAAGGCTGTGTGCCAAACTTAAGGTTGTGTGCCAAACCTAAGGTTGTGTGCTAACCTCATGCATCATCATCATCATCATTATCGCCATCATATATATTGTACTCGGTTATTGTGTTTATGTTGTGCTTATATTGCCATGTTGACTGGTCATCTGTCTTTTTGTTCTATATCTTGACTTTTTAATGTCTAATTGTTCTATCTCCCTTTAATTGTTTTTAATTATCTTGATTATACATGTTCCTCCTTTGTTCTACTTGTATACGATATTGTGTATATTTGTATCCCTATCTGGTGTTATGGTATTATATATGGATATTATAAAACTGTTAGTGTAAGTGGTGTGGACTACCGTTGTGGGATATTTTTTTATTGCAGGTGACATGCCATTAGTATGTATTTTGTATGCTTTATTTTCTACTTTTCTCAGTCAGCCTATGACACCTACTGAGTACAAGTGGACTGTACTCACGCCTACTGTGCCTTTTTGATGTAGTTCCTAGTTCGAGTACGCTCTAACTTGATTGATTCGGATGAGATTTGGTGTTTTCAAGGCAGTGGTTGACCTTCAGGCATCTGGATGTATTCTACTACCTTTCTTATAGACTAAGTTTTTACTTTCACTTCAGAGATAGAGTTTTCTTTTGTATTTGGACATCTTATGAATTTCATTTGGATTCGAGTTGTACTAGATACGTTCTTATACTGTTGACACCAGGTTTTGGGAGTTATGGTTGCATTGTAATGCTTCTTTACATATTTATTATATGTTAAGTCGTTAGTTTTGATGATTGAGAAAAAAATAGTTTGGGACCTGTTCCCTAAAGCTTTTGTTGTGATGACAAAGGCCTCTGTGGATTAGGGAACAGGTTGGGCTCACCTGTCATTGTCATAGTCAACTTTCTAGCTGACACATAGTACAAAAGTTTGTGAAAAGTTGCTACCACCTTTTTACCTCAACCAATGAGCTTTTTTTTAGGGTTTTCTTTTGTCTCAATATATATTGCTCATCTTCCACAACAAGAAAACCAACACTTCCATATACTCACAATTAAATATATTTCTGAAGTGTCGCAACTCTACTAATCAAAGGCTGGAACTATAATAAGGAACCTGTTGTTAATTGAGTTGTATCTTTATTTCCTTGTTATAGTTGAGTCTTTTCATTTTGTTCCAAAAATTCTATTTACGTTTCCTTATGATTGTAGTAAGTGTTGTGGTGTTCTGTCTCTTGTAATCATCTAGAGTTAGGTGATTGTCCAAGCTAGAGTTATCTTGAGGAGTCTAGTTAGAGTTAGCTGAAGGTGGGAGAAGTAGAGTTACTTCTTGGTTTCCTTATAATAGAGTGATTTCTAGGAAACTGAAGAATTAGGAGGTTAATCCTTGGAGTTTGTATTCAAGAGTTGCTTGAATATAGTGTATCTTGAAATCCTGGAGGCAGGTCACGGTTTTTCTCCCTTGAGCAAGGAGTTTCCACGTAAAAATTCATGTGTCTTTACTTTCTGTACTCTTGTACTACTTATTGTACTTATCTCTTAGTTGTTCTTGTTTGTGTGATTTTGGGAATAGTTCCCTGAGTCGAGGAGAAACCCACCCCCAAACCTTCATTTGGTATTAGAGTAGGACTTTTGTTTAAAGGCTAACACCTTGGAAGGATCCTATTTAGAAAATAGCAGCTCCTCTAAGTTTAGAAGAATCCCGGTCTACCATCAGAACCCCAAGATTTAACAGTGAATATTATGTGTGTTAGAAGATAAAGATTCTTGACTTCATCATGGTTGAAGACTGAGCTCTGGGATGTTATAGAGGATGGTTCTTTCATTCCCACTAGATTACTAAAAGTTGGTGATATGATAACACAGGTTCCTAAAACCAAAAAAGAGCTTGATGATGCTGATAGAAGAAGATAGAAAAGAATTACAAAGCAAAAAAAATACTAGTGTGTGGCATTGGTCCTGATGATTATAATAGGATCTCAGCCTGCCAAACTACAAAGAAAATCTGGGACTGTCTTCAGACAGCTTATGACGAAACTACTAAAGTTAAGCAGTCCAAGGTTAATATACTGACTTATCAATACCAGGTGAATTTATTCAAGAGATGCACACAAAGTTTACTGCAATCACCAATGAGCTCTACTGTCTTGGTGAAGCCATCCCTACCAATAAATAGGTGAGGAATTTTTTTAGCACTCTTCCAAAGAAATGGGAAAGCAAAGATGATGCCATCACTATAGCCAGAGATCTGAATAAGATGGCCACGATGAACTCATAGGTAATCTAAAAACTTATGAGATGTTAAAGAAATTTAGGAAGCAAGAGACTGAGCCCAAGGATGAGAAGAATCTGGTCCTCAAAGCTGCTAAAGAGATCACCTGTGATAAAGATGAAAGGACAACATACATTGCAAAAAAATTTCTCAAAGGACTGGAAGAATTAAGGGATGTCGCTAGAAGAGAAAAGTCTAGCAATGGTATAAGGGATGGTAATGCAAGTGACACATGTCAAAAATGTGGAAAGTTTGGTAACTACATCAAGTATTTCACTATGAACAAGATTGAGTATAAGGCTCATACTAGGCAAGTCGATGAAAAATAAAAGGGCAAAGATAAGATTTCGGTAAAGCATGGCAATAATGTAGAAGATAAAATTGTCAATCAAGAGTTGGCAGGTTATTGGGGTGACTCTTCTAGTGACTCGGATGATTAAAAATAACAAGGAGATGTTTCCATGGTGACAGTGAAAGATAAAGATTCAGTATTTGACTCATTATCTGCCTTGATGGCAGACACAAGACTGATGAAGACAACCTAGTAACTCTACATGACATCAAGGAAAATTTGAAAGACTACTCCCTCAGTAAATTGAAACTTACATCGGTGTTGATTGATTTACTGGATGATCTTGCTAAAGGAAAAAAGATATGAGGGGAGCCTTAGAGAATTGTAAGGAGGAAACTATGAAATTGAGTGAACAAATAGCTAAACTAAATAGGGAAAAAGCAAAGCTGGGAAAAGATCTAACAAAATTTGAAGATGAAATAATAGAATTAGGTGTTCAAGTGGCTGAATATCATACAAAGTGCAAGACTCTCTCGTGTGAGAATGATTTACTACATAACAAATTAGACGAATTCACCATGAGAAACCACAAAGGAAAGAGTAAAAGAAGCAGGATATAATTCCAGCTGGAGAAAGAATTAACTTAAACCAAGACTAACATAGATGCCTTGCTTAAAAGAAACTTAGTTCTGGAAAAGGAACTAGTTCAGGCAAGGACTACTTAAGAAAGTTCTGAAGTGGACTACTCTATTACAGAGAAAAACTAGCAGCAAGCAAGGCTTAGAACATCACACTCAAGTTGGAAAAACTTAAAATATTCCTTCTCATGTTAAGACTGCAAAGAAAAGGGATAATCCTCTATGGCTTCTTTGTGGAAGGGATGGTCACAAAATAGAAAAATATCCATCAAGGGATCTAACCCAGAAGGGAATAAGGGAGTCTACTGTTTTAAGAAAAAAGAAAGGAAACTTTCCTAGTTGGGAAAAAAGCTGGTCTTTCTCGTTCCTCATACTGGGAACCAAGATTGAAATGGGTTCCCAAGACCACTAACTGACCCCTGATGTAGGGCTAGGCAAGACAAGGCTACTAATGAGATTAATAATGATAATGACTATTGAGAGCACACACTTGAAGACTTAAAGATCATCTCTTGTTGAAGGCCTCCATATGAGGCAGTGTCTCTTTGGTGATGAGATAAGCTTGAAGTAAAGATTTGAACCACTTAGAGTTCTGAAAGATTATCTCCAATAGATCCTTGAAGAAAGTCAGTAGGGAATTGGTTGAATGGAACAAAGAAGAATAAAAGTAATGAAGTCTAATTATTGAATGGTTACTTTCTCAATTCACTACACATGGATATGAATTGGTAAGTAGGTATCTAGGTCAGATAATGTCATACGTGTCTAATTCATTCTCATATCTATGTAGATATACACCCATGTCTGGGAAGGAAAAGTTTTGAAAAAAATAGCGAGACAACACAAAGTCTTGAAAGTCTATCATCACTTAGGGACCAGGTTCCTAATTTGTTCAGAACCACTTATTATTCCTAAATAATAATCGTTCTTTATTTTAATAATTATGTCGTGTTACTTCCTACCTCTTACAAAAGGCGGTTACCTGCATTCTAAAACTCAACAGCTACGTCCATCCATTCGGACATATTTCCTATGGCTTTTTGTATTTTTTAATCTCAACCGTTTTGTTTTACCTTTTAAATCACACAATCAGATTAGTGTTCTCTCTCACATTGAAAGATTTTCACAATCAGATCTTACTTCTCTCATTCTAATATCCCAACCCAAAAAGAGACCTTCAGTTCAACTATGAGCAGAAAGGGAAGTCTGAGCTTGTCTAAAAGGAAAGAAAATGATCCACATGAAAATATTAAAGATGAAGATATTAGATTTCCAACCGTTCTTGAAAAATCAACAGACATTTTTATGAGTATGACCAGTGATAGCGATGTTAGTAAGATTGAGCATATGTTTGAGGAATTAAGTAACTATGAGAGAAGTTTAATTAATTTTGATTACGAGGAGTACATTATAGTTATGAGGAAAAAAATAAGAGAAGATGAGAGGATATGATCCAAAAGAAAAGAAAGAGAAAAGGATTGAAATAGGCTTTTGTCAAAGGACCAGAGTAAAATTCTAGTATGAAAAGAGTAGGTGGAGAAGTGAAGGAAGACTCAGTAAAGGAAATTTTGGGAATATCACCTCATGAGGAAAATGAATGTATCCTCAGGACAAGTGGTAAAGAATCCAAGTCTGGGGATCTGAAGGATGTTGAAACAGCCGCGTCTATGAATGAAAAGTGAAGAGAAAACAAGATCAGAGAAAGATGTGTGCGCTGAAATTTCTAACCTGTAGGGAAGGGTAGAGGATACTACAATTAAGAATGTTTTGTCTAACAACTCCTTCTTATAATGTAATCCTACCTGATTTTCTCTTCTGATCCTTGTTTTCCTTAGGTTTTGTGTTTCTCTTTGGGATATTCCAGCATAATTGTTTTAATATTTTATTGTTATTACTTTTGTGAATGGTTTTTGGTACTATTTGACACTTGAATAAATGACCTTTTATGCTATCATTTCTCTTGTTTATATCTAATTCTCTCTTGCTCATGTTAGTGTTGCCTTAATGGCCATGAATTAACCTGTATGACTTATCTATGCCTGGTTCACAGCATAACCTTTTTGATGATGTCAAAAGGGGGTAATTAACTTAATGTGTAGATATGTAGAGTTGTAATATGATATGTAGATATGTAACTGTGGTGTATATAGATTTGTAGAGCTGTAATGTGATATGTAGATATGCAGCTGTGGTGTATGTAGATTTATAGAGCTGTAATGTGATATGTAGATATGTAGTTATAGTGTATGTAGATTTGAAGAGTTGTGATATATAGATGTGCATTTGTGGTGTAGGTAGTGATTCAAGATCGAAAAGGAACACACAAACAACACCAAAATCAGTCCACAAGTTGAAAGAACCGTGGACCCTTTTGATGACCACTCTCGGATTCAACAAAAACACAATGTATTGTGGTGTTTAATACCTAAAAACATCCCACAACAAACTATGTTAACAACATCAATATGAAGAAAAATAACAACACACAGGTTACAAGAGAAACAATACACTATACGGCTACAAGATTACAACAAAGGAAATGATAGAGAGTGTGACATACACTACTACAAAGACCAAGAACCTAAGTGTATTCAAGAACAAAGACCATTTATAAAGATATTAGAAACACCTACACTATGTGGTGGATACAAGATAGGACCTCAATCCGTCTAGCACCTAATGATCCAAGCAAACAAGCAACAAAAGTGATTCCACACCTAAGTTGTTTCCTAGTTTCAGCCAAGTCTCTATGGAAGAGAGAACTTGTATTTTTCAAGTGTGTTATAAAATCTTCAATAGAAAAAAACTAAGTAAAGTAACCCTAAAATGTTTCTTATATAGTGTATTACAAATAGAAGGCAAAAAGTCCAAAATGCCCCTTAGAGATTAGGTGCCCCTCTAGTGTGAATTAGTGGTTATTTTGATACGTTTTAAGCCATTAATTCCACTTCTATTGCACATACACATGGACGAATTCAATACACATCCTCATAAGTTCATCTATGTGATATCACTTGTATCATCCTCTCCATCTTGAGAGGAATTTGTCCACAAATTCAAGCAATCATCACCCGCAAGCTCTCCTCTTTGAATCATCTTTTCAATGTTCCTCCCAAGGTTAGGATGTTCAACCAAGGGTTACATGAGGTAATCAAGCTTTATACTTGGACTTAAATGTTCTTTAACCTGCACATAAGAAGAAAGGATTCTAGGCAAAGTGCTAGCATCTTGGTTAGTAGGAAACAAAGGGTCTTTGTGGGCAAACCCCACAATCCTAACTCTCGGCTTCTTTTCTTCACTCTCCTCACTCTCGGGTTATTCTTCCACAATCTCACTAAGTATTATTCTCCTTTCCATATACATAGGCACAACATACTCTCCATCCATCAGCCAAATATCTTCCCCACCTTCATCAATTTCCACCTTGGCCTTAAGCTCTCCGTCTTGAGCTTTTTCATCACCCTCATTCGATTCAAGTCCTACCTCCTCACCAAGGTAATATAATTTTCCCTCCCTAAGGATTACATTCCTCCGGTTTGATCACTCACTAGCCTTGTGCCCCCACCCTTGACATTTAGAACATTGAAATCCCTTAGGACGAGAAGTAGAATTTGGTTTACCTTCGTTTCTTGAAGGATACTTTTAGGAAGCATTGGTTTTGGTTTGTACAACCTTGTTCTCGGTTTGGTTAGCATTGGATGAATGCTCTTGATGTTGGTGCTACTCCGAGGGAGGTCCTTGGTGATTCTTGGGTTTGGAGGCCGAGAGCTCCCTTTCAATTTCTAAGGCCACTTAGAAAATGCCATCGATCGTGTCAAACTTGTGGAGGGTCATCTGAGAAGCTATGTCCCTATTCAAACTAACTTTGAATTGTACAATATCATGGCTCACTTGTTCTCCTATATGGTCAACCTTCAACATCAATTGTTGAAACTCGTCATAGTATGCCATGACACTTTTGTTTCCTTGCCTCAAGTTGTACAACTTGGCAAGAAGTTCTTGTTTGTATCCCTCAGGTTAGTACCTTTGACGCATAAGGTACCTCAATCTAAACCATGGAGGTGGATGATAGGAAATGAACACATCACCAAACCTCTTCACATACTCTCACCAAGTGTTTGCATACCTCTCAAAGTGAGCGATTGCATAACAACTCTTCTTCTCTTTGGTTAGATCATTCACTTAGAATATCCTATCACAAGATGACTCCCAAGCAAGATATGCCTCGGGATCACTCTCACCCTTGAAGATCGGAAGACTAACTTTGATGGAAGTGAGGCTAAGCTCTCGGGTTTGGTTACCACCTCTCACTTTTTGACCTAAATCACCATGCCTACCCCTCTTCTCTTATTTCATCAGGTAAGCATCACCATAACCCCCATAACCCCCATGTTGTTCCTCCCTACCATAACCCTTAAAACGGTTTGGTGGATTTGGATTAAGTGGATTCGGATTTGGAGGATAGTAAGGCCTTTGGTTCAATGGAGTTTAGATTGTAAAATGAGGTCTTTGGATAAGTGGAGGGTTCGGGTTTGGTGGCATTTGGGTTCCAAATCCGTCATGTTGTACTTGGTGAAGTGGAGGGAGGGTTGCTCTATCATACTCACGGTTTTGGGAAGCATTTGGTGGTTGGATCGGTGACTTGTTTATTTGGTACAAGGCCTTGGGAGTAATAGTTAGGGAAATATTTTGAGGGGCGGAAAGTCGACTCCTTTGACTTTTCATACATTCTAATCTCCCAATCATTGATGCCACATCCGTATCTAATTTCTCAAGACCCATATTCAACCTAGCTACATATCAGGACATAGTTTCAAGGCAAACCAAAATGAGATTGATGGCATTATTATCCATTGTTTAAGCATTTGAAGCCTCGGGTTCCATTGTGGTTGTACCGAAAATAACCCTTCAAGTTTCTTCAAACACAAGCTTAACAATGGTGGATGACTCAAATTACCTCTAATTTAGCTCAAATTCGAACCCTATATTCCTATAGTTAGAACACAAATCTAACACTAAAAACACAAGAAAAACACAAAATCAAAAACTCAAAATTTGACCTAGGGTCAAAAATGGATTTAGTATTTTTTTTTGGGATTTTTTATTTTGACACTTCTTTTTTGTTGAGATTTTCCATTTCTATACTCAAATAGTGTTAGGGAACAAGGATCTAATACTAGAAACACACAAAAATCAAGTTTTTTTGAAAAATTCTAATAACGTGAACAATAACTTTTTTTTTCTTTTTCACTTTTTTTTTATTTTCAAGATAGCAATCCCAAGATTGAATTTTTTGGAACAAAATCAAACCTTTATTTGATACCAAATGATACAAGATCGAAAAGGAACACATAAACAACACCAAAATCAGTCCACAAGTTGAAAGAACCGTGGACCCTTTTGATGACCACTCTTGGATTCAACAAAAACATAATGTATTGTGGTGTTTAATACCTAAAAATAGTCCATAACAAACTATGTTAACAACATCAAGATGAATAACAAGAACAACACACGGGTTACGAGAGAAACATTACACCACACGGCAACAAGATTACAATAAAGAAAATGATAGAGAGTGTGACATACACTACTACAAAGACCAAGAACCTAAGTGTATTCAAGCAGAAAGACCCTTGATAAAGATAGTAGAAACACCTACACTATACGGTGGACATAAGAGAGGACCTTAATACGTCTAGCACCCAACGATCCAAGTAAACAAACAACAAAAGTGATTCCACACCTAAGTTGTTTCCTAGTTTCAGCCAAGTCTCTATGGAAGAGAGAACTTGTGTTTTTCAAGTGTGTTATACAATCTTCAATATAAAAAAAACTAAGTAAAGTAACCCTAAAATATTTCTTATATAGTGTATTACAAATAGAAGGTAAAAAGTCCAAAATACCCCTTAGAGATTAAGTGCACCTCTAGTGTGAATTAGTGGATGTTTTGATATGTTTTAAGCCCTTAATTCCACTTCTCTTTCACACACATATGGATGAATTCAATACATATCCTCATAAGTTCATCTACGTGATCACACTTGTATCAGGTAGATATGTAGATCTGTAATGTAATATGTAGATAATGCAGTTGTGGTGTATGCAGATGTAGGGTGTGCTCATACAGATAGGGTTTCTCTTATTTAAGAGGAACCTAAATGCTTATTGATAAGGTGAATAAGTGAAAGATGTCTGTATTCTTATAGGCATCAGTGAAAGAGGGAATTTAGTTGAGACAAACTAGCTTGGTATGTGGTCTTGTAGCTTATGTTGTGTTGCTGAAGGGAGAAATTGTTAATTCCTTAGTTTTGATGATTGAAAAATTCATAAGTTTTGATGATTGACAAATTCATAGTTTAGGATATATTTTCTGAAGTTTTTGTTGTGATGACAAAGGCCTATGTGGATTAGGGAATAGGTTGGTTTCACCTGTCGCTGTCATAGTAAACTTTCCAGCTGATACATAGTATAAAAGTTGGTGAAAAGTTGTTGCCACCTTTTGCCTCAACCAATGAGATTGCTTCTAGGGTTTTCTTGTGTCTCAATATATATTGCTCATCTTTCACAACAAGAAAACCAACACTTCCATATACTCACAATTAAAAATACAACACTGCTAATAAAAAGGTTTGAACTATAATAGGGAACTTATTATTCATCGAGTTGTATATTTATTTCATTTTTATAGTTGAGTCTTTGTATTTTATTCTTAAAATTTTACCTAAGTTTGCTTATAGTTGTAGTAGGTGTTGTGGTGTACCATCTCTTGTAATCATCTAGAGTTAGGTGATTTTCCAAGCTAGAGTTAGCTTGAGGAGTCTAGCTAGAGTTAGTTGGAGGTGGAAGCAGTAGAGTTACTGCTTGGTTTCCTTGTAATAGAGCTATTGCTAGGAAACTAAAGGATTAGAAGGTTAATTCCTGACATCTATATTCAAGAGTTGCTTGAATATAGTGTATCTTGAAATACTGGAGGCAGGTCGTGGTTTTTCTCTCTTGAGCAAGGAGTTTTCATATAAAACTTCCCGTGTCTTTACTTTATGTACTCTTGCACTACTTATTGTATTTATCTCCTAGTTTTTATTGTTTGTATGATTCTAGGAACAGTTCCCTGAGCCGAGGAGAAACCTACCCCCAAACATTCCTTATACTTATGTAGTTTGGCTTTATTTTAGAAGCCTTTCCTTGGGGGTATTTCTATATTTTTCTCCTTTGTGTATCAATTTGGGTGATATGCTTACTTATCAAGGTACGCCGCCTACAAGAGTCATCATGACCTATCAATTTTGGGTCATGAAAAATTGGTATAAAAGCAGCTAGGTTTCATTGGTCTCAATGGTGTAAGAAAAGAATGTCTAATAAAGTCTTATGGATTGGTATGTAGATATTTGTATCTATCTTCGAGAGGCAATAGGTTGTCTTTAGGAAATTTTCCTCATTTTATTTCTTATCGTGTGACTTTCTTTCAGACCTTGTGTTATGAGTTATGTTTCACTCCTTTCTGTACAGATGGTGTCGACTAGGGCTAGTGGGATCAGAGATGCAGAGCCTTCACCAAAGGGCAAGCCTCGAGTTGTGGTGGGCTCAAGGGAGTGGATGGGCCCATGGATTAGCTCCTTCCAGGAGTAGCGCCAGGGGACTCTCCCTTGAGCCTCGTGTTGAGCATATTGGAGGTGTGGATCCTACTTGGATTCCTTAGAGTTTTTCTACCTTAGTCTTGGAGGGATTGTTGATTTGTGTATTGACCTATTTGAAGGGTACTCTTTTGAGTTCTTTTGGTATTCCCCCAGCTCCGAGTATTGTACCTCTATCTATGCCTTAGTCTGGTGATGGTGTTCCTCCAGTTGCACCTGTTTCTATTTTGAGTACTCCTTAGACCTTGAATATTATTCCTCTTTCAGTTCCAGCATTTGAGTATGGTGTTCTAAGATCAGGAGTTCAACCTTTCTTTGGGCTACCTCCCCAGGTGGGACCTCAAGCAGTTGGACTTGCTATTCCTCCTGCACTTCAGTGGGCCATAACACAAATGGTAGTGTTTAGGGCATTATTTCAGATTATAGGGGGTCAGTCGAAGACGCATGGACGTACTCTTTGAGTGTCTCAAAGAGGTGCCAAAAGGGTGCACCATCTGGACAAGTTTAGAGGTTTTTTTGTGTGTGATAAGTTTAGACATTTGGATAATGATTGTCCCCATTGTATATTTAAAGATATTCCTATTTCAGCTATAAGTGGTAGAGGTGCTACTAGAGGTGTAAGGGAAAGAGGTAGTGAAGCTCATAGTGGTGGTCGTAGGGATATTCAACCAGTTAGTGGTTGTGGAGAGTGCAATGCCATACCGGCCAGACCAGAGACAGATGGATCTGATGCTGTGATCACAGGTATCATTCTCGTTTATTTCAAATCTGCATCTGTGTTATTTAATTTTTGAATCGACCTTCTTCTACATGTCTATGTATTTTTATTTGGGTTTTGATTCTGTTAGTGAGCATCTTGTTATGCCTATTCGTGTATCTACCCCACTAGGTAATTCTTTAGTGGTGGATCGGGTGTACCGATCTTGTGTTGTGACTTTTTATGGTTATGAGGCTTGGTTAGATTTGATTGTGTTAGATATGGTTGACTTCAGTGTTATTTTGGGTATAGATTGGTTGGATCCTTATCTTACTATCTTAGATTAATTTGTTAAGACCGTGACTTTAGATCCGCTGGGTGTACGAAAAATAACTTGGAAGAATGCGCTTCATTCGATACCCAAGAGGGTCATATCTTATGTTCAGGCTCGTCGATTTGTTGAGAGGGGATGTTTAACCTATTTGTCTCATATTTTTTATTCTAGTGTTGTCTCACCCCCTTCCTTGGATTCTGTTAGTGTTGTTCGTGAGTTTATGGATATGTTCCCTATGGATTTTCTTGGTAAGCCTCCGGATCATGATATTAATTTTTCTATTAATGTTGAGTTTGGCACCAAGCACATTTCTATTCCTCCTTATAGGATGGCCCCAGCCAAAATAAAGAAATTGAATAATCAATTGTAGAAGTTATTGGATAAGAGATTTATCCAACCTAGTGTATCGCCTTGGGGTGCGCTTTTTTTGTGAAGAAGAAGTATGGGTCTATGCTATGTGTATTGATCATCGACAGTTGAACAAGGTGTCAACTAAGAAAAATTATCCTCTTCCTCACATTGATGATTTATTTGATCAACTCAAGGGGTTGCAGTGTTTTCAAAGATTGATTTAAGGTTCGATTATCACCAATTGAGGATTAGAGCTTAGGATATTCCAAAGACAACTTTTCAGACTCTATATGGTCATCATTAGTTCTTGGTTATGTCCTCTGGGTTGACCAATGCCCCTGTCGTATTTTTAGAGTTGATGAATTAGGTGTTCCGACCGTATCTCCACTCCTTTGTTATTGTATTTATAGATAATATCTTGGTTAATTCCAATAGTGAGATTAAGCATGAGGAGCATTTGTTGATTGTCCTTAGATATTCAGGGATGAAAAATTGTATGCTATGTTCTCCAAGTGTGAGTTTTTGTTAAAGTCTGTTTCTATCTTGGGATATGTAGTGACCAAGAATGGTATTATGGTTGATCAATCCAAGATAGTCGCAATTTGTGATTGGGCTAGGACTACTTCTCCCACCAAGATTCTGAGTTTTGTTGGCTTGGCGGATTATTATCGGTGTTTTGTTAGGGTTTTTTCATCTATTACAGCTTCGTTGACCAAGTTGACTCAGAAGATGATTCCCTTTCAGTGGTCTGATGCTTGTGAGGCGAGCGTTCAAAAGCTCAAGGATATGTTGATTTTATCTCCTATCTTGACTTTGCCCAAGGAGGACGCGAGTTTCACTGTGTTTTATGATGCTTCAGTTGTTAGATTGGGTGTGGTACTTATACAGGAGAATAAGGTGATTGCTTATGCGTCTCATTAGTTGAAGCCTCATGAGAGAAATTATCCTACGTATGATTTGAAGTTGTGTGCAGTTGTGTTTGCCTTGAAGTTGTGGAGACACTACTTGTATGGAGTTCGTCGTGAGATCTTCTCAGATCATCATAGACTTTAGTTCTTCTTCACCCAACGAGATTTTAATATGAGGCAGCATCATTGGGTTGAGTTTCATAAGGATTATGCGTTGACCATTATCTATCATCCAGGCAAGGCTAATATAGTTGCGGATGCCTTGAGCTGAAAGTCGACGAGCATGGGTAGCTTGTTATATCTTTTGACCCTGGAGAGGCTCGTGGCCATAGAGGTTTAGTCTTTAGCTAACCAGATGGTTAGGCTTGATATTTCGACACCTAGGAGCATTTTGCCATTTGTGGAGGCTAGATCTTCTTTGATGGAGTAGATTTGAGCTCATCAATTTGATGATGTGGGATTGAGGTTGATTCAAGATAATGTGTTAATTGGCGAGGCTAAGGAAGCCTTACTTGATTCGCATGGAGTTTTGAGAATTGGGTGTTGAGTTTGTGTACCAAGAGTGGGTGATTGGATTAGGTTCATCTTGGGGGAAGACCATTTTTGTAGATATTCCATCCATCTAGGTGTGACTAAAATGTATCATTATTTGACACAACACTACTGGTAGGGTGGTATGAGATGAGATGCAATGGATTATATGGCTCGTTGCCTATGTTGTTAGCAGGTGAAGGTCGAGCATATGTGACTTGGTGGTTTGCTTCAGAGGTTACCCATTTCCGAGTGGAAGTGGGAATGAATCACCATGGATTTTAAGATTGGTTTGCCTTATACATCTCATGGTTCTGACAGTGTTTGGGTCATCATGGATCTATTGACCAAGTCAGCTCATTTTATTCTGGTTCAGGTCTCACTCAATGCTGAGAGGTTAGCCGGTATTTACATTTATGTCTTGATGATGTGCCGATATGTATTATTCCAGATCGAGGTCCTATATTTGGATCTAACTTTTGAAAGTCTTTTTCAGGATGAGTTGGGCACTTGGGATTGATCTCAGTACAACACTTCACCCCAGAATGATGGTCAGTTAGAGCGGACTATCCTGGTCTTCGAGGATGTGCTCCACGCATGTGTGGTGGATTTTAGGGCCAATGGGAGCATCATTTTTCTTTAGCATCTAGTATTGATATGGTTTCTTTTGAGGCATTATACGGTAGGTGTTGTCGCTCCCAAATGGGTTGGTTTGATGTTTTTGAGGTTAGAACTTGAGGTACGAACTTGCTTCGTGAGTCTTTAGATAGATTTCGAGTCATTCAGGATAGACTTCGAGTGGCTAAAATTAGGCACAAGTGCTATACAGATCATAAGCTTCATGCCTTGATATTTAGTGTTAGTAATCGTGCTTTTCTTTGAGTTTTATGCATATAGGGTGTGATGAGGTTTAGGAGAAGGGGAAATCTTAGCCCTAGGTATCTTGGTTCATTTGAGATTCTTTGGACTGTTGGTGATGTGGACTATGAGTTACCTTTACCTTTAGATTTATCAACTGTTCATCCAGTTTTTCATGTTTCTATGCATCATTGCTGCATTCCAAATGAGTCTTATGTCATTCGTTGGGAGTCAGTTCAGTTAGATGAGCGATTATCCTTTGGTGATGAACCGGTTTCCATTTGGCTAGGGATGTTAGGCGGTTGATCTCTAGAGTTATCCTTGTGGTTAAGATTCAGTAGAAACATAGGGCTACAGATGGGGCTACTTGGGAGGTCGAGTCTGATATGTGTAGTTCTTATCCCCATCTCTTTGTTGATTCAGGTATTTCTTTTGTCTTTAGTTCGAGGACGAACTAGATTTGTAGTGGTGGATGATGTAACGACCTGCTTTTTGATGAAATATATGAAATTTGTGATTTTATTTTATTTCACTATTTTTACCCCTCCCCATAGTTGCATTGTGGTATTTTTGGGGTGTGGGGATGATTGGCATGATTCTCGATGCATTTTGGTGCCTTTTGTCCGATATTGTGATTTTTGGTGGCTTCGAGAGCCTTAGTTTGGACTTATGTGGATATCTTTTGATCTGTGTGATGGATAGCTGAATAGACTGCGTCAGTAGCTCCAAAATATCAATTTTAGGCTAGGTAGACATTTGGTTTGGGTTTTGATGTACCTAAGCTCATTTTGACCTATTGGTCAAAAAGTTAAAAAATTGGAAATATGAGTGTGGGACCCACATTTGGTCAAAACAACCTCGGATGGAAAATTTGAATTCACCAACGCGTCCAGAACGTCAATTTTAGGGTGGTAACATGTTTGGTGTGATTTTACGGCTTTTAAATCTCATTTCGACCCTTGATTTGAAAAATTGTGATTTCAAGTTTTGGGGGTCAACTTTGTAAAAATAACATTTTTTTAATTCTGATATCTTCATTGAGTCCTGAGCATCGAATTTAGTATGGTTTCATAGTTCATTTCCGTATATCGGTCTCCCAATGAATTTCGGGTACCCCATCGAAGTCCATTTGGACATAGAAAACTCTGGTGCAGAAAAATCTGCACTATAAAATAGACCTTTTTGGCCCATTTTGCTCATTTTTTCACCTCTCCTCTTGAGAGTTGAACCCTAAAATAATGCGTGAACTTAAAAGTGAAGCTTGTGGGAGCTTGAAAAGCTAGGTTAACATCTATTTCTTGATTCGATTACAGATTTAAGGTGAGATTTCATCCTTTCTTACTCTAATTCATGATTAGTTTCTCAAAACACCACAAATCTTAGGGCTTTGATTTTAAACTTCAATTTCACTTCTTTTCACTTGAATAATATTTTGATCTTATAATAACTAGTTTTTCATCAATTTAACCTTCAAAACTACTTCGATTCTTGATTTTAACACGGATTTCAAAGATTTTACCCGCTAAAGCATAAAAATTATTTTTCTTTGATTTGAACATCGTTTTTTACTCGATTTGACTTGGGTTTTCAGCTGTAGATTCCTAAAAATATGGAGAACACATTTTTTAAGTAAAGTTACAATTTTTTCCTTCATTTTTGAAAATCCATTTCGGGTGTTTGTTTTGACCTCGAATCAAAAGTAGGCAATATGGGTATCGTTGGCTTTCTTTTGATGCATAGATTCTATATTTCTTGATTTTAGTTGATTTTACGATCGTTTTGTCAAAAGTAAGGTCGTGGGTTTAAAGTGTAGAGGATTAATTTCATCCTTCGAGGTAGGTTTTGACTTAACTCTTTCAGACTGAGCTGGATAGTAAATAATGGTACAAAATGCATGTTAAGAGAGGAAACTAATCATGATAAATGGCTATTTACATTTTGTTCTCGTGTGGGGGCCTATATGTGAAGAAATTAGTGAAATTAAAATATTATGTGATATGTGTGCCTGTGTGGGGTCTTATGTGATGTTGATAGCTTGGATACATGTAAATAATTATATTGTGTTGTTAGAAATGACTATTGTGGTGCCTTTGGCTCATGTATATATATATATTCATATTGTATGGGTATATGAATCATGTGGAGAATTCATGGATAGTGAAAATAATGAATGGATATTTTCTCACGTGGTGGTGGAATGGAAACATTATGGATTGGTTGTGGAAATACTCATTTTGAATGGTTGTGAACATTGCATCCAGATGTGGTTGATTCGGGCAAGATTTGGTGTTTTCAAGGTAGTGGTTGACCTTCAGGAATCCAGATGTATTGATGTTGGGGGTATTTATGCATTCTAGTGTCACTATCTAGTCTTTTTAGCCTTGTTTTGAGGATGATTCGTATGCTATATGGGTTGATAATGAGATAAATATGCATATAAGTGTCCAAGGACGTATTTTCAATGGTTCAAAGTGTTTCCCAACAAGTTTGTACTTAATTGAATCAATTAGAGTTCAATGGAGAAAACTAGCTTTTCTAGCTTGAGCTAGTTGCTTGTGTAGTCTATCTTGATGGATTCTATTATTTTTAATGTGTTACAAATGATTTTAATGTGTGATTATGACTGGAATGACTTGTTGGTGATGTGTAAAGTTCAATTTGATTAAATGTAGAAGTAGAACATTAAGTGGAAGATCAACATGAACTAGCCTAGTCTCAACTCTTGTTTTGATTCATCGTAATGGCTATAGTGTTGTTTGAATCTCTAATCCGTGTAGCTTGATGATGTAGGAACTTTTGTGAGCTATTTATGATGATATATGGATGATTTAGAGGCTGGAAAATCATTGGAAATACACCATAAGACAAGGGATGAAAGGAGGAACGACCAACACTTAACCAAAATTCGGGACGCAAATTCTAGTAGCACCGTGCGATATGCATGCGTCGCATGCTCCATTGCTATGGAATACAGCATGTGTCACATGCTTCATTTCTATGGAATATAGTATGCATCGTATGCTTCATTCCACCCCCTGGACTTTCACGCTGATTCCTTGTCCAACACGGCTTGGGCTTTCCCTATTGCTATATGTACGTCTTTGTACACGTTTTTAATTATCTTTGAACATATTTTGGAGATCAAAGGGGCTGCTACAACTTCATAATTAGGTTTTTATTATTTTAATTTGGTTCATTCAAGTTCTTAGTTGTTCATTACCACCTTGTGATTACGATTATGACTATGCATGGCTAAACGTCCTTTTTCGGAGTTGAAGCCAAGAACATGAGTACTATTGTTTTGAATTGAATTCGTTTGACTTTGTTTATCATTATTGGTAGTGTGTTCATCTTTGATTTAACTATTTTAAGGATTCACGACCCTCAAAATACATCAATTGTCTACCTTTTAACCTCAGGAGAGGGATTAGGGGATAGAATATGGAGATGAACAAAGTATGGTTTGTATTCCTTTATGAATAAGGAATTTGAATTAGTGTCTAGGACAGGGACTTAGATATCTTACTTGATTCACATGTAGGATGATAACTTAAAGAACTTAAGTGGACTATTACATCCCCGTTCAATGATGTAGTTGTAAGGTTCAACTTAGGTAAAGGATTAGAGGTCGGGAGACCATGATCATGCAATTAACCCTATGAATCTACAATCAAGATAAGCAAGTTAACGAATGAAGTTCAATAACATAGTATGATTGTTCAAAGTGCTTTAACCCTGGGTTTTCTCCTTTTGATTGTTTCAAGATCTTTACTTTACGCATTGTTTACTTTTCTACAATTTACAAATTCCAAACTCTTTTTGGCTACTGTTGCATCGAATTAATATAAACTGTAAATTGAAACTGAATCATTGCTGAATCAAGTCTCTGTGGGATCGATACTTGGCTTCTTGAAGGCCACTTTACTACTTGATAAGACCACATACACTTGCTTGTGCGCTTGGGCGCTGTCAAGTTTTTGGCGCCGTTGTCGGGTACTTGAAATTTAGCAATTGTTTATTTTAGTTTTACTTTTAGATCTATTTGGTGTTTTTATGCTTGGTCTTGTTTTTTTTTTATAGGAAACAGGTTATAAAAGCTGGAAAGGGATCAAGACTTGGTTGAACCAAGTGCTGAACCTGAGAAAATTTTCCATCAATGTAGGAGAGAAGCAAACCTTCTCCCCCAAATTCCTCAAATACAAGAAGACTAAGAGAATCCTGCGATAATGGCTACAGAACAACAAGAACGCAAGATAGTTAGGAAAGTGACAGTCCCACTTCTGACGAACTTGACTTCCCCAATTCAAAGACCGGCTGCTGGGGGGAATTTTGAGTTAAAGCACAACATGGTGAAACTTCTAATTAGCAGTGGACAGTTTGCAGGGCTTTCACACAAGGATCCACAAGTCTACTTGCAGAATTTTATTGAGCTTACATATACATTTATTTTTATTAGGGTAAATACAGATTATGTGAGGGTGACACTTTTTCCCCATTCACTGTTGGGGGAAGCTAAAAGGTAGTTAAATGTGGATCCAGCCAATTCACTCATATCATGGGACAGCTTAGCTAGAAAGTTCCTCATCAGATTCTTCCCATCTGGAGGGACTGTGAGATTTAGCAGTGAGATAGTGAGCTTCAAGCAAAAGCCAGATGAAAACCTTTATCATGCTTAGGGAATACTTCAAGGCACTTCTTCGGTACTGTCCACATCACTAACAGTCCAATGAGGTACTTGCTCATACTTTTGTAGAAGCATTTGATCACAATATAAAGATTTTGTTGGATTCCGCCGTAGTTGGTCAAGCGCTGAAATTAACTTATGATGAGTTGTACAATTGTTAAACCGCATAGCACAAGGAAATCTTTAGTGACATTTACATGCTAGAAGTTCTACGAAAAGAATTACAGGTTTATAAGAGGTAGACCAATTCACTACTTTATCGGTTCAGGCATCTGCATTACAAAATTTGATAATTACTCAATTCAACAACCTGAAAGTTGGAGCTCCACAACCTACCACAGCAGTAAATACAGTTCAACAAACTAATGGTTGGTATGAGGTATGCAAAAATAGTGGTCATTTAGCAGCCATGTGTGCTTCAAATACGAAATCAGTTATGTATGTAGGCAATGCTCAAAGACCAAATTATGATAATGCCTACAACATGAAGTGGTAGGCTCAGTTGTGGAACGCCTAACAACAACAAATTCAGCAACCACAAGCACAAGGGAATTAGTCAACTAGCAACATGAAAGATATGTTGAAGCAACTTTTAGCTAATCAAACATAGTTGGTTGCAGACATGAAAAATTTGCAAGCTTCTTAGAGAAGTTTAAAGTTTCAGATTAGTCAGTTGCAACAAGAATTAAATACTAGGCCTTAAGGTAGTCTACTAGCAGATACACAGAATCCAAAATAAGTTATAGCAATCACCTTTAGGAGTGGTAAAGAGCATCAAGGAGAACCTCCAAAGGCAACTAAGGAGGTAGATGTTGAGGGGGTAACTCCACAGGTTTTCAAAAAAGTTGTTGAAGAATCAAGGAAGTCTGAGTACTTGAAAACTAAAGTTGTTGAACCAGAAGTAAAGAAGACACTGCCACTACTATTCCCTTAGAGACAAAGTAAAGCGAAGGAGGATGCACTGTTTAAGAAGTTCATTGATACATTCAAAGAGCTTCATATTAACTTACCTTTGTTAGATGTTTTGCAGGGTATGCCCAAGTATACAAAGTACTTGAGGGATATGGTTGCTAATAAAGTGAAATTGCAGGATGTGGGAGCGATAACACTCACTGAAGAGTGTAGATCTATAATGACACAGAAAATCCCTGAGAAATTGAGAGATCCAAGGAAGTTTACTCTCCTGATCCAAATTGGGAGTAAAATGGTACACGCGCTAAGTGACTTAGGGGCGAGCATAAATTTGATGCCTCTATCTTTATTTGAGACATTGGTCTTGGGAAAGCCTAAATCGACCAAGGTGATTTTGCATCTAGCAGACAGATCCATGGCGTATCCAAAAGAAAATATAGAGGATATCCTCATAAAGGTTGGTAAATTTATTATTCCATCTGATTTTATTGTTCTTGATTTTATGGCAGATGAATAGGTACCAATCCTCTTTGGGTGTCCATTCTTAGCAACTGGAGGAGCGTTGATTGATGTTAGAGAAGGCATGCTCAAAATAAGGGTAGAGGATGCAGAAGTGGTATTTGATGTTTAAAAGCACCCACAATAATGTCCCACTATAAAGATTTATGTATGATCAATTTTATTGAAGGGGACAAGTATGGAGTGGTTAGTCCACCAAAGACCTCTTTGGACTACCTGATTGAGCAACCTAAGCTTCTATTGCCTAAGCCTGATTTGATGCTAATTGATGAGCCTGAAAAGGCTAAAGTTGATAAATCTACTGCTCTTGCAATTTCACACCCAAGAGGGGTGAAAAGAATAAGGATATGGAGGCCAAGTATAAGAAAGAGAAGGTAAGAGAATGACTAAGTCGTTAGTTGGATCGTGCCGCAACCCTAAATCAGGATGCTTGGAAGGCAACCCAAGTTAAGTAGGTATGTTTTATTTTTTTCTTTTAGTTTTGTAGTTTTTACTCCACGTAGTTTTTATTTTTGTTGAGTCACAGGTTTATGGGAAGCCTGAGTACCGGAAACCTGAGCTAAGGAGCATGACAAAGACTAAGTGTGGGGTTCATGAACCTTCTTGATATTTACAAGATGCTACTATCTAGGCCTAGAGGCCTCAGGGAGTATTTCAGTCTCTTACTTTTAAGTTCACTTTGGGGACAAAGTAGATTTTTAAGTGTGGGATGGGGAAATTCCAAAATTTTAGCTCAATTTCAAAAAAAATTGGTGTGAGATATTCTTGTTGGTGCTATTTTTTTTATTACATGGTGCAAGTGTTTTAATGGTTAAAGCATATGAAATAAGTGAATTGCTACTTTTGAAACTCTTAGGCTCATTTTTGTGACTTTTGTACTTTTTGGCTTAAATTTGAATTCATGCTATTGTTTGGTTGGGAGTTTATGATAATCCTATTGAGTTGAGTATGTGACATATGCGGGTAATGTTTTTTACATATATTCCTTGTTGCATGTGATTTCTAGAACTTGCCTGGTGTGTGTGTAAAGCAAAATAAGGAGTGTGGGTTTAGGAGATGATTTAGGCATTTCTTTGATAGCCTTGTTTTATATCTTCTATTTGTCCTACCCTTTGTCCATTATCCTAGTTAACCCCTATTGAGCCTTTAGCCTTTTCTTTAGTAGCCGCATAAGTAGCCTAATCCCTTTTTTATGGACCTTAATTAGATCTAAAAGCTCCTACGTATTTTAATGAAAAATTGATTTAGTAAGGAGTTTGAGAAATTAAAGAAGAAAAAGATGAAATTAATGCCCCAAGGTAATAGTTATTGGTGTTTACATTTGATGTGCGGTGGTTGGGAGTGATATAAATGGTGTTAGAAATATTCCCATGATTGTAGAAAATGAGAAAAATTAAATCTTAAAGGAATAAACAATACGCCCACCATGTTTTTGTGAAAATGCGTAAAAGAAATAGGGGAAAACAAAGAATGGGGTAGACAAATTGGTGTAAATTGGTTGTTGGAGATTGGTTTTAAATGTATAATTTAGTGTATTAAAGTGCTTAGAGACGTTAGTAACTATTTTTAAATAGTTCTTACCCGACCCTTAGCCTACATTACAATCCGAAAAATACCTAATTGATCCTAAGTTCATCATTCTAATATTAGTAGAGCATTACACTAAGGGCAAGCCTATGATTCATTGTGTGTAACTTGTGAATTCTTTTTTAGAGTAAGTGTAATTTGATTTGTGTACCTATTGTGATAAATGACATAATTGTGAGTGATAATGAGTAACTCTCTTGTTGTGAGGGGCACATATTTGATGAATTTGAGGGATTTGTATGACATCCTTCATTGAATGATAAGCATGAGTTTTCCAGCTAGTTGAGTCAATTCTTAAGGCTAGGATGTTTTTGAGTAGGTTCATAAGCTTTCAATTGTGTTTGTAACCTGCTTAGTGTAGAAACTTGCAATCTATGTAGTCATGGTGGTACTAGCTTGAGTTTATTGCATGTATTAGAAGTTTAGAGTCTCCTTAGTTGATTATGATTATATTTAAGAGTTGTTGGAGGATGAACAAAGCTTTAAGTGTGGGGTGGTGATGTTGGGTGTATTTATGCATTCTAGTGTCACTATTCTAGTCTTTTTAGCCTTGTTTTGAGGATGATTCATATGCTATATGGGTTGATAATGATATAAATGTGCATATAAGTATTCAAGGATGTGTTTTCAATGGTTCAAAGTGTTTCCCAACAAGTTTGTACTTAATTGAGTCAATTACAGTTCAATAGAGAAAACTAGTTTTTCTAGCTTGAGCTAGTTGCTTGTCAAGTCTATCTTGATGGATTCTATTGTGTTTAATGTGTTACAAATGGTTTTAATGTATGATTATGAGTGGAATAACTTGTTGGTAATGTGTAAAGTTCAATTTGATTAAGTGTAGAAGTGGAACATTAAGTGGAAGATCAACATGAACTAGTCTAGTCTCAACTCTTGTTTTGATTCATCGTGATGGATATAGTGTTGTTTGAATCACTAATTCGTATGGTTTAATGATGTAGGATCTTTTTTGAGATGTTTATGATGATATATGGATGATTTATAGGCTGTAAAATCATTGGAAAGACACCACAAGACAAGGGATAAAAGGAGGAACGACCAACACTTAACAAAAATTTGGGACACAAATTCCAGTAGCACCGTACGATATGCGTGCCTCACATGATCCATTTCTAAAGGAATACAGCGTGCATCACATGCTTTATTTCTATGTAATACAGCATGCATCGCATGCTTCATTCCACCCCTGGACTTCACGTTGTTTTCTTGTCCAACACGGCTTGGGCTTACCCTATTGCTATATGTACGTCTTTGTACGCATTTTTAATTATCTTTGAACATATTTTGGAGAACAAAGGGGATGCTAGAACTTCATAATTAGGTTTTTATTATTTTAGTTTAGTTCATTCATGTTTTTAGTCGTTAATTACCACCTTGTGATTACGATTATGACTATGCGTGGCTAAACGCCCTTTTCTAGGGTTGAAACCAAGAACATGAGTACTATTATTTTGAATTGAATTCTTTTTACTTTTTTTATCATTAATTGTTGTGTGTTCATCTTTGATTCAACTATTTTAAGGATTTGCGACCCTTAGAATACATCAATTGTCTACCTTTTGACCTCGGGTGAGGATAGAATATGGAGATGAACAAAGTATGGTTTGTATTTCTTTATGAAATAAGGAATTCGAATTAGTGTCTAGGACAGGTATGTACTTAGATACCTTACTTGATTCACACGTAGGATGATAGCTTAAAGAACTTTAGTGGACTATTACATTCCCACTCAATGATGTAGTTGTAAGGTTCAACTTAGGTAAAGAATAAGAGGTCGGGAGACCATGATCATACAATTAACCCTACGAATCTACAACCAAGATAAACAAGTTAACGAATGAAGTTCAACAACATAGTATGATTGTTCAAAGTGCTTTAATCCTGGGTTTTCTCCTATTGATTGTTTCAAGATCTTTACTTTTTGCATTGTTTACGTTTCTACAATTTATAAATTCCAAACTCCTCTTGGCTAATGTTGCATCGAATTAATCTAAACTGTGAACTGAAATTGAATCATTGCTAAATCAAGTCTCTGTAGGATCGATACTTGTCTTCTTGAAGGACACTTTACTACTTGATAAGACCACGTACACTTGCGTGTACACTTGGGCGCTGTCATGTATTCTACTATCTTTCTTGTAGACTATGTCTTTATTTTCACTTTGGAGATAGAGTTTTCTTTTGTATTTGACATTTTATGTATATCATTTGGATTTTAGTTGTACTATATACATTCTTGTACTGTTGACACCAGGTTTTGGGAGTTTAGGATGCATTGTAATGCTTCTTTCCATATTTATTATACTTGTGTGGTTCGTCTTCATTCTAGAAGCCTTTTCTTAGGGGTATTTCTATCTTTTTCCCCTTTTTGTATCAGTTTGGATGATAGGATGACTTGTCAAGGTACGTCGCAACAAGTGTAATCATGACCTATTGATTTTGGGTCATGATAGTTATAGAACTTTTTCTCTTTCTATGTGGATAAATAAAAAATCAATTTGAATTAACCTATTTTTATCCATAGATCCATTGCTATGGAGAATATGTAAGATCCTTTTTAGGTCTTATGTTCACATACACAAAAAGAGAGTTTCAGTAACCACATATAGAGAAAAGAGTGTAAATTTTTGCATCTAATTTTCAGCCCCAGCAATTAACTTCAAATTGCAATTCCTGCTTCGTTTCTTGTTCGATTGAGCTGATTTTAAAAAATTTATTCCCATCATCTTAATTTTTGACTATGAACTGCATAGTTGGATTTGATGACCTGTATCTTTTATTTTTCATCCGTGAATGGGAGTTATATTTTGTATGTTCTTGGTCCTTCAATTCTCTAATTTTTGGTGTTGCCTTTTAGTAGTTGTTGCTCATTGTTTGGCACTTATTTTGTGGCCAATTTCAAGAATAATATTGTAACTCTTGGTGATTATAGTGGAGGTTTTGGTTTCGTGATTTTCACTCTTCACTCTAAAAGATTTTTCACGTAAATCTTAGTATTTTGTGTGGTTGTTTTATTTTATCTTCTTATCTCTTGCTTTGGTTGATACATTTTCTTTCTATTCTTTATTTTGCTTGGTTTAGTTTATTTCCTCTTGGTTTAAATTGAAAGAAAAAGTTAATACTTGAGTATTCTTCTGTTGCTACCCTGTCGTGCACTTTACTAATGACTTGTCTTTCCAACAAAGTGATATAGCATTGGTTGTTGTTGATTGTTGATTTTAATGATGAAGGTAAATATGATCAAGATGGTGTGTTTGAATGGTAGTAACCATCAGACTTGGAAAGGTAAGATGAAAGATCTTTTAATTGTTAACAAAATACATTTGCCTATGTTCGCTTCAAATATACCTCAGTTCATGACAAATGAGGATTGAGAATTTGAGCACTTATAGTTTTGTAGCTATATAAGGTAATGGATTAAAGATAATGTTATAAATTAAATTGCGAATGGGACACATGTCAGAAATTTGTGGGACAAGTTCAAGATACTTTATGCTTCGAAGACTAGCAGCAACAAGTTGTTCATGTTGAATAATTTATAAATATCAGGAACAAAAAGGACAGTCCTATTTTTTATCATATAAATGATTTTCAGGGTGTCCTTAATCAGTTATCCAAAATTGGTATAAATTTTTTTGAAGAAATTTATGGTCTTTGACTTCTTAATACTCTACCAGACTCTTGAAAAACTCTTCATGTTTCTTTGACTAATTATGTTCCAGTGGTATTAAAACTATGAAATATGCTAAGAGTGGTGTCCTAAATGAAGCGATGAGAAAAAAATGTTAGGCCTCATCTTCTTCAACTTCACACTCTGATGTTTTGGTTACTAAAGATAGCGGAGAAGTTAGTTCAAAGGTCAGAATGATAGAGGTACAAGTAGAAATGAGTTGAAGTACAAATTCAAGAATGTTACATGTGACTATTGCCACAAGAATGAGCATATCGTGAAATATTTCACAACCACAAGAAAGATATGAGGAGAAAAAATAAAAAAGTGATAATGAAAATCGTGTTGCTATTGCTGCTAATAATGATCTTCCTGTTGCTTGTGGTGAGGATGCCATTAATCTTGTTTGTGATGAGTTTAGCTGATTTGTGGATTCTGGGGTTACTTTTCATGTCACGCCAAATAAGGAAATATTCTCTTCTTATACTCCAGATATTTTTGGAATGTTGAAAATGGACAACAATAATGAAGTTGAGGTACTTGGCATTGGGACAATTTATTTAGAAATTATAATAGTTCGAGATTAATTCTCAACAATGTCAAGCATACTCCAAATGCTCGATTGAATTTGATTTCTATAGGGAACCTTGATGATGGGAGTTATATTAACACCCTTGGTGTTGGCCAGTGAAAGCTTACTAGTAGTTCAATAGTTATGGCTCGTGGTAACAAGTTGTCTAACTTATACGTATTTCAGGACTCCATTTCTTGAAGCTCAATAAGTAAGAAGTGAATTGCTAGTTTGGCTAAGAGAAATTTATTTTCTGTAGTGAAACAAGCAAAATTAAAGAAATGTGTTCATTGCTTATCCAGAAAACACAAAATAATTTCTTTTCAGAGTCATCCACCTTCAATAAATCTTGATTTACTGGAGTTTATACATTCTGATTTGTGTGGTCCTTTAAAGTAAGATCTCATGATGGTGCACTTTACTTTGCAACTTTTATTGATGATCATTCTAACAAACTTTGGATATTTTCTTTGAAGTTTAAGAATCAAGTACTTCATATGTTCAAGGATTATCAGACCTTGGTTGAGAGCTAGACAAGGAAGAAACTAAAATGCATACACTCAGATAATAGTGGTAAGTATATTGGTCCTTTTGATCCACATTACAGAAAGCAAAATATTTGGCTTCAAAAAACTCCTCCAAAGACTCTTCAGTTAAATAGTTTAGCAGAGAGGATAAACAGAACTCTAGTTGAGAGGATTAGATGTATGATTTCAGATGCTAAGCTGCCAAATTCTTTTTAGGCGAAACCACTTAATACTATTGCTTATGTTATCAATTTATCACCTACTATTGATTTGGATGGTGATGCCCCTGATAGAGTCTTTGGGTGTAAAGACTTTGTACATGTTTCTAAAGATGAGAGGTCAAAGTTAGATGTTTAAACTAGGTAGTGTATCTTCATTGGTTATGGTCAAAATAAATTTGACTATCATTTCTATGATCCAGTTGAGAAGAAAAATGTTATATTTCATGATGTTGAGCTCTTTGAAGACTGAAGAATTGAATATTTTGACACAATTGAGAAGGTTGATTCACAGAGTAGTGAGAGTTTAGTTGATGTTTGATCTAGTTTATTTGACTATTGGACCTGATGAAAATCTTCATAATGATGAAAATCAAGTTGTTAATGAAGATGATAGTCATGTTCATAATGACCAACATGATTTTTTTGACGCTTTAGTGCAATATGACGTGGTTGATAAACAACCAATTATTGATGCTCTAGAGAGTTCTCTCAAACAATCTACTAATTAAAGAATACCTTCATCTCGTTATTCTCCCAATGAGTATGTACTCTTGACTGACAGGGGAGAACCTAATAATCTTGATGAGGCCATGGAAAGTGAAGAAAAATAAAGGTGATTTGATGTTATGAAAGATGAGATTAAATCTCTGTATAATAATCATACCTTTAATTTGATTAACCTACCTAAAGACCAAAAAACTTTGAAGAACTGGTGAATTTTTTGGGTGAAACATGAAGATGGTAACCCAGTTCCAAGGTGCAAGGCTAGATTAGTTGTGAAGGGGTTCAACCAAAAAAAGAGTTGATTTTGATGAGATACTCTCTCTAATTGTGAAGATATCATCCATTCGTGTTGTTCTAGGCTTAGATAAAGCCTAGATTTAGCGGTTGAGCAAATGGATATTAAAACCTTTTTTTCTTTATGGTGACTTAGATGAAGAAATTTATATAGAGTATCCAAAAGATTTGGAAGTTAGGGGAAAAGAGAATTACGTTTGCAAATTGAAGAACTTGTATGATTTGAAACAAGCTCTGATCAAACAATGGTATAGGAAGTTTGTTTTTTTTATGAATCAGTAGGGCTCCAACAAGACTTTTTCATACCATTATGTATTTGTGCACAAATTCTTTCATGGTGACTTTATTTTTGTGTTGCTTATGTTGATGACATTCTTGTTATTGGTCATAATGCTTGTAGGATTCAGAATATGAAGCAAGAGTTAAATAAGTCTTTTGCTATGAAAGACTTACGACCACCAAAATAGATTCTTAGCATGCAAATTGTTTGTGATAGAATGACCAAGTTGTGGTTATCACAAGAGAAGTACCTTCAGAAATTCAAATGTTCAACATGGATAAGGCTAAGGTTATCAGTACACCTTTAGCCATGCACTTCAAATTAAGCATGAAGTAGTGTACCTCCAGTGATGATAAAAATGAAGATATGAAGAAAGTTCTTTATGCTTCAGTTGTTGGTAGTTTGATATATGAAATAGTTTGTACAAGACCGGATATTGCTCATTTTATTGGTATTTTTAGCCATTTTCTTTCTAATCCAGGAAGAGAACATTAGAATATTGTGGAGTGGATTATGAGATATCTTTGTAGAACTTCTAGTCTAAGTTTGTGTTTTGGTACAAGAAAATATATTCTTTGTGGTTATACTGATTTAGACGTGGTTGATAATGTTGATACTCACTAGTCTACTTTAGGGTACTTGATTACTTTTACAGGGGAGTTGTGTCTCGGTAATTTAGGTTGCAAAAATGTGTTGCTCTATCTACTACAGAAGCTGAAGAGATTCTTGAAGGAACTTGGTTGTGCTCAAGAAAGGTATGTATGTTATTGTGACAATCAAAATGCTATACATCTTGAAAAGAATTCTACATTTCATGATCGGTCTAAGCATATTGATGTGAGATACCATTGAATTCGAGATGTGTTGAATTCTAAGTTGCTTGAACTTGAGAAGATTCATACATATGATAATAGTTTCAACATGATCACTAAAGCTTTCCTAAGAGGGAAATTTGAAAATTGTTGTATGACCACTGAAATAGCAGTCTCCTCCACATGGTCGTGGGGGTGAGAATTATTTGGTTGTAGGTCTTTATCCCTTCCTATGTAGATAAATAAAAATTCAATTTGGACCAACCCACTTTTGTCCATAGGTCCATTACTATAGGGAATATATAAGGTCTTTTTAGATATTATTTTCACATACACAAAAGAGAGTTTCAGCAACCACATATAGAGGGAAGAGTGCAGATTTTTGTAGCTACTTTTAGCCTTAGCAGCCAACTTCGAACTAGGATTTTTGCTTCGTTTCTTGTCATTGATTTGATTTTTAAATAACTTGTTCTTCTTATCTCAATATTTGATTAGGAACTGACAGAGTTGGATTTGATGACCTGTAGCTTCTATTTTTCATCTGTTAGTAGCTATATTTTTTGTGCTCTTTGCTCCTTTAATTCTCTATTTTTTGGTGTTGCCTTTTAGAAATTATTTTTTGTTGTATGACACTTGTATGATGGACAATTTTAGAAAACAATATAGTAACTCTTGGTGATTATAGTGGAGGTTTTGGTGTTGTAATTTTTTACTCTTCACACTGAAGTATTTTTACGTAAATCTTGGTTTCTTGCATAGTTGTTTTCGTGCCCCACTTTTCTCGCAAAAAGCGAGATTTGATATGACAACTCTTTTAAAGGTTGTTTAAAAGAGAAAAGTGATGTCTCCTAAAACTACACTCCAATTAGAAGTACAATGCGGTCGATTGTAAATATAATAACCCAACTAGGTTGGGGTCGATCCCCCAGGGAAAATGTGAATAGTTGCTTGTCTTGATGTAATTCATGAGCAGTACAGGAAAGTAAATGGGGGGATTTGTAGTATCAATTGTTAGTAGTAACCAAATCTTGAGTGTTTTTGAGTTGTAATCAATAAGAGATGAAAACTAGGTTTGTGTTCCCCCCTGGCTTCTAAACTCCATAAATTTCTCGTGGTCAACCCAGTTGTTCTGTTGTTCTACATACAAAGTCTACAAGATTGGTATTATAAAATGCCGGGTAAGTTCGAAGATAAATTTCATCCTTTATCGGGTAAGTCTCAGGGTGTCCCCTTATTGCCCCTTGCTACAACCTCAGTTCACTATCACTGGGTACGATCAAGTGGTTAGATAAGATGGTGGGAACTAAAAGGTGGAGGTAAATCCCAAATCGTTGTCCTGATATTTTTTTCAAAATCATAAGATCCCTTATGAGGATGGATGCAAATACAGGCTATCCCAAGTTACTGCAGATGCTTGAGATTAATTATCATGAAGAATATTAAGATACATGCAGAAACCCTAGAACAATTTTATCTCACACTTCCTCTACGTAGCTAATCCGCTAGGGTTTCCAAATCCCTAGTCGAGGAGATTAGCCGCTCATGTTTGTACAAGAAACCATGATTATCAATGAAGAACACGTGAAATCAATTGCACAAGAATAAGATGATTAAACTCCAAAGTCTTTAATTGAATAAACCCTAAAATCTCAAGAACAATTGTGAAAGTATTGTAATAATATGTAAAAGAATGTAAAAGAACGTAATGTAATAAAAGATAAACCCTAGGGTATATAGTAATATCCATAGCCAAACCATTTAGGTTAAGGGGACCTTAGGTGCCCTTCCAATTACCATATTAAATTCACTTGGGAGACTTCCATGTTCTCCACAAGCATAACTATTTAGCCTTTCCAAACCATTTAAACCATGCATAAATCTTTTTTCCAGTTTAAAACATGCAAGAGTTCCATTAAAAGAAGTCAATGCAATGAAAATATCTTTATAAGTATTTTATCAAACACCTTGGGGACATAATATAACCAAAACCAATTCTAAAGACCACTAAACCATTACCATGCAATCCAATTGTCCAAAACTACCATTAATGTATATAAAAGAATAATTAAAACCATAGGAAACCATAACCAAGCATTCAATATCAAACCCCCCAATAATAGTTGAAAACCATAATCATGAAATAGTAAAACCAGGAAATCAATCATATAAGCCATGACTTTAATGAAAATTACAATGAGGGAAGAGAATCAAGCCTTATACCAAAGAATTGATGGAAAGAAATCACCAAGACAGGCCTCAAAGAAATTCGTAAGATGAAACTCTAGCCTTCTTGCCCCAAAAGATCTTGAGAGAATTACGGAGTATTTTGGAATAGTTTCTAAGTGTTAATGAATAGAATAATAGGTTAAATAACCTCTTAAGTGTATTATAAGTTGTGGGTCCTAATTAGGGTAAGTAGGAAAATGCTCAGAATACCCTTAGTTAAATCCCTTAAAAACCTATCACACAGATACGATGACTTGTACGAGTCGTACCCTTCTATACAATCGGTATCCACCACTCGTATCGAAGCCTCAACCCTTAGATCAAACACTATCCAGTATACGAATCATCCAACAAAGTCATAACCATAATATACAATCCGTACCCATAAACCGTATCCCTGGCAAAATAAAATACCAGGAGGATCAAACACTATCCACCATATGAGTCCATGATATGACTTGTACCAAGACCTAAGACTCGTATACCTAAATCATGACTATTCAGGTTATAAAAACCATACCACTAACTAACACTGGTCAGCATACAGCTGGACCATACCACTCGTACCCCAGCATACGACTCGTACCTATGAGTCATATTCGGTTTGAAGAATGGATTTCCTAGAAAATTTCTAAGGGTTAAAACCCAAGATGTTTCAAACCCCTACCCTAAACTAAAAATTATTGCATTGTCCCTAGTGCTTTAAAAATAAAAATAGAGTTAGGATAAAGGTCATACCTAGGAGATCAAGGCACTGATACATCAACATCCGTATGTGGGTCTGCAGATTGAGTCCCATTCTCATCAGTTATCATCCCATCAATCGGGACTGAATCAACTGTAGACGGGGGCATAACATCAACCTATGCAACATCAACAACTAGAGATCTCAATCCACCAGCTCCCATGGCTATCTTTTTTACCCTTGTCTTGCGGTCCCGCTCATCATGAATACTCTTAGTGCGGGCCTTCTTCTCAATTGATCGATCTTATTTCTTCTTTATCTTTCTCTTTCTTTTTTCTTCCTCCATCTCCTCAATTATTGGCTCTGGGATAGCCCAAATATTCGATACATGGACAGTGGGCATCACTATCTTAACCATCAATTCTGGAATCACCTGTCTATCATATAGCTCATGCACTATTTTCTTAATCTCTGCCATCTTTGTCTTCATCTTTGTAACATTAGGCGTCTATTTATTTCTTAACTGAGTCATCCTCAACTCAAAAGAATCTAATCTAGTCTAGACTCGCTTATCTTGTTGCTCAAGCTGGGAGTCAATCCATGGTCGTACACCACCCTCCATGTGACCCACTCTAGCCTTCAATATGGCTAGCACCATCATAACATTCATCCATAGGGACTGAAAAATAATCATAACATTAGGTGGCATACCTCGAGGTCTTGGCAGCACAGACTGGACTAGTAGTGGGATACTAGAAGTACCTACTACATCTGTATGTGCATCCTTTATCTGTGACTCTACCTCAGAATCCACAGTTATAGCAGTTGTGACAGTCTGATCAACCTGTGGGAACATGCCTACAAATATATATGTTGCCTTTCTCATTGTTTGGGCCAAAGGGTTGGCCATATCTCTAATCAGGCCAATGTCAAATATCTATTGGGCTTTAATTATCTCATTAATCCCAGGAGTTCTAGCACTCCCGCAGCCATACAAATCTGTGTAATCATGCATGTGTATGCAAATAATACATTTTGATCCTCTACTGCCCTATCATGGCTACTCGAACTGCGCTCAATACGTTATCTCCTGTAATACGGCACAGCCTATGCTGAGCTAACGTCCACCATACTTTTCCATTAAAGTTGAGGGTACACTTAATCTTCTAGGAGACCATCCCGAGACCTCCCACTACCTAGATAGAATTTTCTCTATTTACGGTAATCTGTACCATAATCCATCTAATCATCACCATCTTGTCATCAGAACCCAACAACCTCTGTGTAACTTTTCTTATTTTTGCCATTCGTCAATTCATCTCTTCTGTGTTGACCGAAGTCGGTTTCTCTGGTCTATATAAAAATCTCCCAATGGTACGGGGGAGAGATATTTACCCAAACTCCTCAAATTATTAGTGACTCAATCAATCATCACCCTTCCACAATTGGCCTTGTGGATATTGCCTTTGAAGTTATCCTTTGTATGCGGTATAAAATTCATGGACTAGTACTTTACTATATTTTCCTGGTGCTCGTGTCATCCAATCAAACCCATATTTTCTGAATCACTCCTCAAATCCAGGCAATTTTGACATACGTGTGGTGGTTATTCTTCTCTCTGGATAAGCACCATTTTTTATCTTACCACCTAGAAGCCTGAACAACCCACTTTTGAATATATATTGCATTCTAATGTACCCCCATTATTTAATGATAGGCACCGAGACAGTGGTAGTTCTAGTGGTGGGTCCTGTCGGGCTATCTGTGGCACTTCATTCACATCTACCGCATCATCAACATGCTCAGAATTTACCTCTTCCAAACTAGATTCATCCTCATCATTATTATCATTTTCATCATCAGTATTATCATCGTTAGAAGGTAGATAAGGTGTGTGGGAAGGCGATGTAGTAGGATTTTCCTTCGTGGGACCTTTAGGGGTGAGTCTAAGTCTTGGGGAACTACCTTCTTCCCCTTATCCTTTGCAACTGTTTTCCCTTTTTGTGCAATTTTCCTTTTAGAGGTTTAGTCATAAACATCCCCGCTGCTTTCGGATACGGTCTCATTCTTGTACTCATTGAATTTTGTACTAGCCTCTGGTGCTTGATTAGTGTCCTTCTTTGCAACTTGCTTGGATGATAAAGCGTTCTTCAAATGCATAGTTCTTGCAAATACAACATTATTAGTAACTAAGCGTTCAATGTGTTTGTTCTGACTCGGGTATGAGTGGTGGGTACTGGTCGTACCGACTGGGTACGACTTGTATAACCGAGTCATATCATGTGCAATTCATGACCTTTGTTTACTGGTCGGCTTATGACTTTTCCCAACCTATCATATCATATGGGTATGACTCATTACCAACAATCATAAGTTAATCAAAAAAATTTATTCTAACCTAAATCCTCCCAGGTGGGTATGAATAAGTATGTACGAGTCATATGGTTTGGGTACAACTCGTAAGGTTGAGTCATATCCATTCTAGAACCTTAAATTTATTAGACTTTCAGTGGGTATGAGTCCCATTACAACTCCCGCACCGGTGGGTACGAGTCGTAAGAGGCATCATAATCACTGCAACAAAGAAGTCCAACTTTAAAGTTGGACTACAATGTAATTTCCTAAAATACCCACTACAATTCTTAGCTATATCTATCATTTTAACCTACACAAACATATAAAAATCCTTTCCCAACCCTAGTTCTACCCCAATTTCCAATTTTTCAACACAAATAACTAAGCTAGGGTACTCACAAACCAACATTTGCATAAACTCTACTCAAACTAAGTTCATAGTAGCAACACTACTTATTTCAACTTGAAAGTAAAGAGAATAAAGTCAAAGAACTTACTTGGTGGTTGTAGAAATTGAGTTCTTATTTTTGAATCCTATTGCTTCCCAAATTTGAGTTTAAATAACAAAAACTTACAAATTTGAAGTTGTTGGTAGTTAAATCGGGTTGAAACACGTTGATTTTATGGATTGAAGCTTGTATTTAGGGTAAGAATTGATGTGGGTACGAGTTGATGAAATCGGGTGCCCAATCGAGTACCTTTTTTCCTTTTTTAATTTAAGAATTTGGGCTGGGTCAACCCACGATCTGACTGTGCAAGCCTGGGTACGAGTTGTGTATACAACTCATATCCAGGCTTACGAGTTATTATTTTGACTCTTACAAACCTGGAACTTACCTAGGTTTATGGAGTGGGTACGACTATAGGTGATGAATCGTACCTTGAGGGTATGACTCGTTCTGAGAATCATATCCATTCCAGAAACTTTTACCTGAATTTGATTTTCCTCCCAGGTTTATACGACTCCTACTTATGAGTCGTACCCTCTAGATACCACTCGTAAAGAGTCTGTATGACCAAAAACTTCTTCAACTTTTCTTGATATTTGCTGCAATTGTTAACCCTGCACACTAAATAAACATATTACCCTATAAAATAACTACTAAAAACATGGGTTGCCTCCCATGTAGCACTTGATTTAACACTATGGCATGACATGGATAAGTTGGGTACTTCGATTTCCCAACTAGCCCGTGGGTTGTCTCCCACGTAGAGCTTGATTTAACATCGCGGCACGACGTAATTGCCTTTGTTACTTAGACTTCATCAAGGTCAATTTCAGCCACCTCATTTACTTCTTAAGAATTTCCCATTTAGTGTTTTACTCTTTTTCCATTTACCTTGAACGGGCGATAACCGTCCTTCTTTAATTCTAAAGCACCATAGGGATAAACTCTTATAACTGTGAATGGACCATGCCACCTCGACCTTAGCTTACCTGGAAACAAATGACGCTTGGAATTATATAGTAGCACCTAGTCACCTTTTTCAAAAACCCTCTTCTCAATCTTGTGGTCGTGGTGCAACTTCATATTTTCCTTGTAAAGTGCTGAACTTTCATATGCCCGGATCTGGAATTCATCTAACTCATTGATGCTATTCATCCTCAACTTTGTTGCATCCTTACACTCTAGATATAGCTTTTTTAGCACCCTTTTTAACACCTATAGTGCTTTATGTTCAAGCTCAATTGGTAAATGGTAAGCTTTGCCATACACAAGCTGATAAGGTGAAGCACCTATTAGGGTTTTGTAAGATGTACGTAAGCCCACAATGCATCATCTAACTTTCTTGCCCAATTAGTCCTATTGGCAATCATAGTCTTCGCCAATATGGACTTGATTTCTCTATTAGATACTCCAACCTGTCCACTAGTCTGCGGATGATAAGGTGTTACCACCCTATGTTTCACTCCATATTTTTCAAGAATACTTTTGAATAGGTAGTTACAGAAATGTGACCCACCATCACTAATAATAGCACATGGCATACCAAATTGAGAAAAAAAAATTCTTTCTAAAAAATGCAGTGACACTACGAGCTTCATTATTAAGAAGCGCAATTGCTTCCACCCATTTCGACACATAGTCTATAGCCACAAGTATGTATTTCATGCCACACAAACTCATGAAAGGTCCTATAAAATCTATGCCCCATACATCAAACACTTCCAATTCTAAAATAAGAGTCATAGGTAGTTCATGTCTTCTAAAAATAGTACCTTGTCTCTTACACTGATCACAAGATTATATGAAATCATGAGCATCTTTGTATATGGTTGGACAATAGTATCCACGTTATAGGATTTTATGAGTTGTGCGGCCCTCCATGATGACCCCCAACTGGCGATGAATAAAATGCTTCAAGTATACTCATCATCTCCACCTCAGGCATGCATCTGCAAATGATTCCATCTGCATAAATTTAAAATAAGTAAGGTTCATCTTAGAAAAATTTCCTTACCTCATGCATGAATTTCTTCCTTTACTGATATGAAAGATCTTCTGGGACTAGATCATTGGCTAAGTAATTTGCATAGTCTGCAAACCATGGAATTAGATCTTAGGAAGCTACTAATATTTACTCATATGGAAAACTATTATCAATCTTCAACCCAGTAGCAACCTTCTGTATCGCTTGCTCTTCTAGTCTAGACAAGTGATCTGCAACTTGATTTTCCATACCATTTTTTCCTTCACCTCAAAGTCAAATTCTTGCAACAACAACACCCACCGAATAAGCCTAGTCTTTGCATTTTTTTTAACCATTAGGTACCGCAATGTTGCATGATCAGTGTGCCCAATTACCTTTGTCCCAATCAAGTAACATCTAAACTTTTCAAAGGCAAAAAACACTGCCAGTAACTCTTGCTCTATCACGTTATAGTTCTTTTGAGTGGGATTTAGTGTCTTACTAGCATAGTAGATGGGATGAAGGATCTTTTCTTTCCGTTGTCCTAGTACAGCCCCTAAGGCCAATCAACTAGCATCGTACATAATCTCAAAATGTGAGGACCAATCAGGAGACACAATGATTGGAGCAGTTAATAATTTATCTTTTAGTCTTTCAAAAGACTTCTTACAGGCATCATCAAAATTAAATTTTACCTCCTTCTCAAGAAGTTTGCACAGAGGATTCGCAATATTCGAGAAGTCCTTGATAAATCACCTATAAAAACCTGCATGTCCTAGAAAACTCTGAATTCCCTTCACAAAAATTGGGTAAGGTAATTTTTCAATCACCTCAATCTTCACTCGATCAACCTCTATGCCTCTCTTTGAAATCTTGTGCCCAAGCATAATTCCTTCTTTGACCGTAAAATGGAACTTTCCCCAATTAAATACCAAGTTGATACGGGAATGATCATGACCTTAGATATTTTTTGATCAACTTGAATACCAACTAAAGAATGCACAAGCCTAAGTGTGGATGAGGCCCAAATCAGTTTTTGAATGCACTCCATGGGGCGGCCTTGAGGCCTTTTTTATGAAAGGGCCCTTCTGTCATTTATCTATTATTTTGAATTGTAATATAAATATAACATGGTAGGGTTTATTGTCTTATTTTATGCTTGATAATGAAGAACACTACTCTTCTGAGAGAGAGCTCTCAAAACTGAAATTAGGGCATAGCATAAGGGTGGATTCTCTTGTGCATTGCAAAGCTTGAGACTTTGGTGCTTTGAGAGGTGGATGCCCATCTTGTGTCATTTTAAGAGTTAGGTGTTTGTTGTATGAAGTTTTAAAGGTCCAAGAGTGGAATATGCTCTTGGATTGTTAAGACTACATCAACACTTGTCTAACTATCTATCTTTGTTTTTTGTCCTAATCTTGTAGTTTGTGTTGTTGTTGTTCAAGCCGTTTGGTTATTGTTGTTGTAACATTGTTGTTCTTAATTTTTATTGTTATAATATAGTTTGGTTTTCTTCTGGAAAATAGGTGTTAAACACCTCATTACATGGTCTTCTTATTGTGTTCTTGAATCCGAGAGAGGTCACCAAAAAAGGGTCCATAGTTCTTGAACTAGTGGACTGATTTTGATATTTGTGTTATTGTGTTCTTGGGGAGTTTTGTATCATTTGGTATCATATGAAGGATAGTTGTGTTCCTACACTACCAATCTTGGGTTCTATTGGACTAAAATTCAAAAAAAAAAAAGCTGAAAACTGGAAAAAAAAAAATCCAGAAAAGTGCAAATCTGTCCATTTTGTGTTCTTGGCCGAAAATTGTGTTGTTGTTATCTTGGCCAAGATTTGTTTGTTGTGTGTCTAGAAGTTGTAGTCTTTTGTTTGTTTAGAGTGTTTCTAGTATTGGTTTCTTTCTCATCAACACTAAAAAGTGTCTAAATCTAAGATTGAACTTGAACTTGTTGAAGTTGTTGATGTGAACAAGGTGTGGCCGAATTGGATGTTGTTGTTACCTAAACCTTGGCCGATTTGATGGTCTTGTTATAGTGGAGTTGGAAACTGAAATTTTTGTTGTTCTTGGAGTTGTTGTTGTGTTCTTAAGGTTCTTCACCCTTTCATCATCTTGTTAATCCATAAAGTGCAAACTAGATCTAAAAAGGTGAAAGACAAGCTTGTAGTAGTTGTTAGTGAAAGACTTGTCCCCATCACTTCAAAGAATTTTCATCTACTTTTCCTTGATTTAAGGACCTTGTTTCAAGGAGAAAGTTCAAGGAAGTCAAGTTTTTCTTTTGAAATTTGAACAAAAAATCTCCAAGACCACTTTTCCCTCCATTAATCAAATCCACCAATTCCAAATTGTATATTGATCAAGACTTGAAATTGGGAAATAAAATTTTGATAAAACTCGAGGCCAATAGTGGACTGCCTCGTCACTAAAGTACTATTCACGCAACATTTTTGAGTTCAAATTTTACATTTTTCTTAGTTTCCAATTATTTTTTCATAGTTTCGTTTGTTGACTCGACACTAATCGACAACCTAGTAATATCCTATTAGTTTATAAGTTAGTTTTGTAACCATTCTTCGTGTTTACTATCCTTCGTGTGTTCTTTTGTTATTGTTTCCTTGAGTGGTTGTAGAGTCTTGGTTCACCTCTCAAGTACAGGACTCCATCAAGCTTGCAAACTTGTAAGGTACATTTGGAAATGGAACTACCACACATGGAACCTGAAACTTCTAATGCACAAACCATGGATCATAATGTTATGAATGCCCTTTTAGCTAGTCTTGAGTCCTTGTCTCGGGACATGGCTAGAGTGAATGCTACGGTTGAGAAGTTGGGAGTGGAAGTGGCCTCTATTAGTGGTCGAATGTAAAGGGTAGAAAGTCAATGGAGTTCTCGTCCATCAACTCCCCAAAACACATACCCAACCATTACCCCCGAAGCCACACACCAAAAAATGTACCTGCCAAATACCATACCTCAAGCACACTATTATACACAAGGTTGAGGCCTTGAAGTACCTAGCTATTCTACACATCACCAAGCCCCACATAATGGATTTGGAACCCAAATTCCACCCTTAAATCTGACTCCTCCAAATCAAAATCAGCCAATCTAAAGACCTCCACCACTAAATGCCAATCCCCCATACAAAATTCCAAATATCCAAAACTCTTCAATGTAAGAAGAGGGATTTGTAAGGGAGAACCGAATGGGAGGGTATGGAATGTATGATGATCCTTATTTGATTGAAGATGGGATGAGAGGTAGAAGGGTAGAACCTAGGGATAACCGAGGGCTTGAAGGTAGGGGCGGCCATGGTATTTGGGAAAGGGATGTTGGCCTCAACACCATAAAAATGGGGCTTTCAATCTTTAAGGGAGAAAGTGATCCTGAAGAGTTTCTTGCATGGGAATCCGCATGCGAGAGAGTTTTTCAAGTGAATGATCTCACGGAGAAGAAAAAGAGCTACTACGCCATTGCTCATTTTGAGGGATATGCTACCACGTGGTGGGAGTATGTCAAACGTTTGGCAATGTATTGATTGAGGGACAACCCCCCTACTTGGTTTCAATTAAGGTATATTATGAGGCAAAGGTACCTTCCCAAAAGCTATCAACATGAACTCCTTGCAAAATTGTACAACTTGAAGCAAGGAAACAAAAACGTGGCAACCTACTATGACGAATTTTAACAACTCATCTTAAAACTTGATCATAGAGAAGAAAAAGTGAGCAACGACATCATCCGGTTAAACGTTGGGTTAAATAAGGACATATCCACTCGTATGACGCTTCACAAATTCAACACCATAGAGGGCATCTTCCAAGCGGCTTTAGAGGTGGAGAGGGAGCTCAAAGAGAACTCTTTCATGGCTGTCCAACCCGAAATACCAAAGTCTATCCAATAACATCCTCCAAGGTATAAAGGTAAATTGAATTCTACTTCCAATCCCAAGGAGTCAATGATTCAAGTGTCAAGGGTGGGGGCACAAGGCTAGTGAGTGTCCAAATTGGAGAAATGTAATCCTAAGGGAGGGAAAGTTATACTACCTAGGAGAGGAAGTGGTGATTGAATTGGATAAGGTTGATGGAAAGCCTTAATATGTAGAGCACGAAGAGGTTGGGATTCAAGTTGAGGAGGAAGTAGAAGATGCGTGGCCGTGTAAGGGGCCATGTGAAATACCTCTCTAAAGAAGTGAGGTCGTGAATTTGTGGACAAATTCCTCTCAAAATGGAGAGGATGATACGGGAATGATCATGAACTTAGATAATTTTTGAGAAACTTGAATACCAACTAAATAATTCACAAGCCCAAGTGAGGATGAGGCCCAAATCAGTTTTTGAATGCACTCCATGGGGCAGCCTTGAGGCCTTTTTTATGGAAGGGCCCTTTTGTCATTTATCTATTATTTTGCATTGTAATATAAATATAACATGGTAGGGTTTATTGTCTTATTTTATGCTTGATATTGAAGAACACTACTCTTGTTAGAGAGAGCTCTCAAAACTAAAATTAGGGCATAGAATAAGGGTGGATTCTCTTGTGTGTTGCAAAGCTTGAGACTTTGGTGCTTTGAGAGGTGGATGCCCCTCTTGTGTCATTGTAAGAGTTAGTTTTTTGTTGTATGAAGTGTTAAATTTCCAATAGTGGAATATGCTCTTGGGTTGTTAAGACTATATCAACACTTGTCTAACTATCTATCTTTGTTTCTTATCCTAATCTTGTAGTTTGTGTTGTTGTTGTTCAAGCCGTTTGGTTATTGTTGTTATAACATTGTTGTTCTTAATTTTTATTGTCATAATATAGTTTGGTTTTATGCTTTAAAATAGATGTTAAACATCTCATTACATGGTCTTCTTATTGTGTTCTTGAATCCGAGAGAGGTCACCAAAAAAGGGTCCATAGTTCTTGAACTACTGGACTGATTTTGGTGTTTGTGTTGTTGTGTTCTTGGGGAGTTTGGTATCACAAGTCGTATTCCTCACACCTTTGTAGAGTATTTGACAATTGCTTTAGGAAATCTTCAAAAGAAACACCAACAACTGAAAAATCATCCATACAAACTTCAATGGTGTCTTCGACCATATTAGAGAAAATAGACATCATACATATCTGAAATGTGGTTGGGGCATTGCATAGACCGAATGGAATTTGCTTGGATACAAAGGTCCCATAAATACATGTAAAAGTAGTCTTCGCTTGGTCCTCAGGTGCAATAGTGATCTGATTGTAGCCTGAGTACCCATCAAGAAAATAATACCATCCTCTGCTTACTAACCTATCTAATATTTGATCCATGAAAGGCATAGGAAAATGGTCCTTCTGAGTCCATGCATTCAATTTTCTATAATCCATGCATACTCTCCATCGAGTGACTAGACTCATAGACACTAGCTCATTCTTCTCGTTAGGCACCATAGTAATTTTGCCTTTCTTCGAAATGCATTGTATCGGACTGACCCACTTGCTATTAGCAATGGGGTATATACACCAACATCCAATCACTTGATTATTTATTTCTTCACCACCTCCTGCATATGAGGATTTATTCTATGTTGATGTTTAATAGATGGAACATAATCTGGTTCAAGTTGTATTTTGTGAGTACACAAACCAAGAAAAATACCTATAATATCTGCAATGGACCATCCAATGTCCCTCTTGAATATCTACAATACTGACAATAATGCTTCAACTTCTGACTTTCATAGATCAGCTGTAATAATAACCGACAAAGTGTTGTTGGCCCCTAAAATGCATATCATAAATAAGATGAGAGGGCCTTTAACTCTAACACCAGTGGTTCTTCAATGGATAGGAGAGAAGGTGGAGTAGTTCTATTTTTCAAGTCTAAATCTAGCTTCTTTCGCACAAATTTATAACCACTCCCATGCAGTGCACTTACTAGCTCCTCATACTTCTCTATACCATCAGAGTCAAAATTCATGATCACAGCAGCCAAGGTTTCGACACCTAGTCTATCTTCAATAAGAACAACTATATCAGAACCATTATCCCATAGAGTAATTCCACCAACATCATGGAATAAATCTGTATCCTCATCATATACATCAATCACTGATACAACTCTCAACTCGTCAGGTTGCTTCATAGATTTACATACGTTGAATGTCACTTATTCATTATTGAGTCGCAGCATCAGATGTCCGTTCTCCAGATCAATCAGCATCCTACCTATATCCAAAAATGGTTTTCCTAAAATAATTGGGACCTAAAAGTCCACTTCAAGATTTAATATAACAAAATCAGCAGAAAATATAAAAGAAGACACTTTTACCAAAATATCATAAAGGATACCAACAGGCTTCTTTATAGTTCTATCAACCATCACTAGTTTCATGGTAGTTGGCTTAGGAGCTACCAACCCTAACTTCTTGAATGCAAAAAGGGCATAAGGTTGATGCTAGCCCCCAAGTCACATAATGCTCGAGTGAAGTTGAAAGACCCAATAGTGCGAGGTATTGTGAAAGCACCAGGATCCTCCTTCTTTTGTACCAAAGATCTAGTAACTATAACACTGTAATGATGAATATTATCAACTAACTCATAACTAACTGACCTTTTCTTGGTGATCAAATCCTTCAAGAATTTTGCATATCCTGGTATCTACTCCAATGTCTCTACAAGCGGTATGTTGACAGTTAATTATTTTAACATAAACAAAAAATTTTGATACTTACCATCTTTTTGTTTCTTTTTTATTCTTTGTTGATAAGGCGAAAGGGGTCTTAGAATTGGCTTCATTACAGACTCTATAGCCTTCTCTTCTCCTCTATTTTTCTTGTTGCTACTCCCAACATCAACCGGCTCATCCTCACTCTTCTGTTCATCAAATGTGGCTACAATTAGGTCTATAGTAACCTTACCACTTTGAGTGGTAATGGCATGGCATTGACTATCGTTTCTAGGATTTACTACTGTATTTCTCGGAAGACTACTAAGTTGCCTTTGATTCACTGTGGCTGACATCTAACCAAATTGTTTCTCCAATTGCTTGATTATTGTAGAATGTGACTCAAATCTTTGATATCCTTCAAGCATTTTTCTTGACTTTCTTGCCCTTTGACCAGTTTAGACAAAAAGGCCTTCATTCTGGACTCTGTATCTTGACTACCTGGTGGAATATACTTGTCACTCTTCTGCTTATAGTCATTTTTATTCCGCCAATCACCCTTTTTATCTCTACTCCTATCTCTGTATCGGTCATTATAATAATTTTGACCTTGATTCCCTTGCCCTTGGGATTGGAAACTGCCAATCTACGATTAAGATACTTTTCCTCTTCTTTAGATTCAATCTCGAATGGTTTGGAAGTAGACCCCTGTGCCACAACTGCATTCACCTTCTCAGCACTCATTGACGTAAATTATTTCATAAGTAACCCAATATCTATACAAAGTTGTGCAACCTCTTGTGCTACCATGTCATTTGCTTCTACATAAGTATTTATTTCTCTAATAGCATATGTACCACCACAATATTCTGAATCTCGAGTATGCCATCCTCAGTTGGTCACTGCGATATCATCTTGCATTTTCTGTGCAATATCCCAGTGAAGGCGCATAAATGCTCTTCCTGAAAAAGTATCTATCATAGCTCTTGAACTATCATTAAATGATCTATTGAAGATCTCAGACAAGTTAGATCCTCTGCTTCTGTGATTTGGTACCATGCTCATCTTCTTCTTGAATTGAAACCACACCTCTTACATAGACTCTGCAAGTAGTTGTCTGAAATTATAAATTTCATTCTTCAATATTAGAGTCCATGTAGGAGGGAATAATCTACTCAGAAACTATCTTCAACTCATGCCAAGTGGTGATAGATCCTCTTGGAAGTTCCCCTAACCATAGTGATGCTTCATTTTTCAAAGATAATGGGAACAACCTCAATCTCAATGCTTCTTGATTAACCCCTGGAATATTATAAATTGTGCAGATCCTGAGAAAATTTATAAGGTGCATGTTTGTGTCATCCTTAGCTGCACCCAAAAATGCACCCTTTAGATTCAATAATTAGATCATAGAACTAATGATATCAAACTTTACATTAGGGGTTAAAGCGGGAGGAACAATGGCTCCAGACTCCATAGGCTCAATATAATCTAAATCTTCATCATCTTCCTCATATGGGTAGAAGTGTTGATATACTGGAATAAATGGAGCTATACCTCTCTGAGTTCGATGATCATTAACCTGTCTCGACCTTACTAGTTTACTTTACTGAGCTACCTCTACCTTTGCAGCAAGTCTGGCCTCTTCGGCTTCTCTACATTCTCTCTTCAACAGTTGTTGTGTCTGAAAGTCTGCAATATTCTGTGGATCTAAAGGAACACACAGGAGTGCCACAATCAAAACCACTGGTAGGGGATCTTGAACGCCTTTATAAACTTCTCTTAATATCCTTCTTGGCATCTGAAGGATTCTCTCTGGTTCTAGATCAAAAGGGAGTAAGGGATTTCCTCTACACCTAGTACTTGGCATACACTAGCGTATTCCAAATCAAAAACAAAAACTAAAAACCCACAAACTTTACCAATTCAATTCACTACTCAAACCATCTTTCCTGGAATTAGCGCCAAAATTTGATGTCGCCCAAAACTATACTACAATTAAAGTATAATACGATCGAATGCAAATATAATAACCTAACTAGGTTGGGGTCGATCCCACAGGGAAAATGTGAACAGTTGCTTGTCTTGATGAAATCCACGAGTAGTACAGGAAAGTAATTAGGGGGATTTGTAGTATCAATTGTAAGTAGTAACCAAATCTTGAGTGCTTTTGAGTTGTAATCAATAAGAGACAAACACTAGGTTTGTGTTCCCCCGACTTCTCAACTCCACAAATTTCTCGTGGTCAACCTAACTATTTTGTTGTTCTGCATGCAAAGTCTACATGATAGGTATTATCAACTGTCGGGTAAGCTGGAAGATAAATTTTACCTTTTACCGAGTAAGTCTCAGGGTGTTGCCTTGTTTCCCCTTGTTGTAACCTCAATCCACTATCACTGAGTAGGATCAAGTGATTAGATAAGATTACAGGAACTAAAAGGTAGAGGTGAATCCCAAATTACTGTCCTAATCTTCTTTTCCCAATCACAAGCTCCCTTGTGGGGATGGATGCGAATACAGGCTATCCCAAGTTACTGCAGATACTTGAGATTAATTCTCGTGAAGAAGATTAAGATACATGTAGAAACCCTAGAACAGTTAAATCTCACACTTCCTCTACGTAACTAATCTGCTAGGGTTCCCACAATCCTAGTCAAGAAAATTAGCCGCTCATGTTTATGTAAGAAACCATGATTATCAATGAAGAACACATGAAATCAATTGCACAAGAATAAGATGATTAAACTCCAAAGTCCTTAATTGAATAAACCCTAAAATCTCAAGAATAATTGTGAATATATTGTAATAATATGTAAAAGAATGTAACGTAATAAAATATAAACCCTAGGGTATTTATAGTATCTCAAAATAACCTTTAAATCCTAATAAAAATGGGAAAGGTAAAGTTAAATAGACAATCGGTATGACTCAATCTTCACTCGTATCAGTATCATACGAGTCAAACTGTGCCTTGTCGTATCTATTTCAGTGTATGATTTTCCCATGGCTTCAACTTTTTATTCAGCATACGACTTTTTCTTATGAGTCGTACCTAAGGGTACAACTCATTTCCTCCATCTGTATCCACCTGGGACTTTTGTCCTTCTAAGTCTTGAACACTGTTTGTACACGACATCCCTATATGAGTCGTACTCAGAATTCCAACTCCTATACTTCTGACACTTCAATCTTTGAATAGTAGGTTAGGTTCTCTTATGTTTATGACTTCTCTATACGTATCATATCCTCAGTGTACGGCTCGTATACACGAGTCGTATATTTTCTTTAATTGGTCTTTTGTTTGGATCTTTGATTCTGGAATACTTAGGATTGGTTGACACAACTCGTACACTCATCTTACGACTCATATACATGCGGAGAATCTTACCCTTAATTGGTATTTTGTCTTGGTGTTTGCTTCTGTTATGGATACGATTCCTCCTATGAGTCGTATGTTGAGTATACAACTCGTGAACTAATTCATATCTTGATTAGTTTTGGTTTTTTCAGATCTTTTCCTTCTCTTTTCATTCAAACACTGTTGTACACCAGTTTTACCTGTAACATACACCAAAGTGCATCATATCTAACAAAACACCCTAAGTTCATGTAGAAATTTGTGGTTTTAAGCATTGAAAGTGACGTGTTTCCATGCCACATCAAAGAGTCAGCTCTTAACAAATTAAGGTGCACTAGGGCACCATTCTAAACTAATTGTGAATCATTTATTTATTATCCTACGCCTCCAAAAATTTGAATAGTGGTTCAAGTTATCTCATAAGAAAGGTGTTAGGCACCTTTTGAGGTCCAAAAATATGGATCGCGGTCGAATTCATATGTTACGTGGGGATTCTATGTGATAAGCATAGATCGATAAATTTTTAGTAACTTATATTAACTAAGTTATTAAACATGAAAATAATAAATAAACTAAATATGCAACTTAATTATTTTTTAATTATTAATTATCTAAGTGATAATAATATGCATAAATGTGAATTAGACAAGCGAGGAGGAAGAGGTGTGAAACAGCTTATAACGAAAAGATTTTCTTAAATAATAAATTTAAAATATCCCAAATAATTAAAATGTTTAAAGTGAAACAAAAGAAGACTGATTCGAAAGATTTGGACAAGGGATCAATTTTATCCTATTAGAATCAGTGTTCGGCTTATTTACGATGACAATGTCATATATCTATTGGATTTTGCTCGGGCCTACTTCCATCATTTCCAACTATTTACCCACCTAGTTTTGTTATTAGGTTATTAATCCTAGGAGCATGCCAAAGAAAATGATAAAACTAATGGTCCCTAAGATGGCTACCCGTTCCAACTTAATGTTCAAGAGGCATTGGACGATTTATTTTGGATAAGGGTCTAGACATAAAAAAAACTTAGGCTGCCTAATTACACTAGGGATTAGCGTCAAACAAAACAACAAGACTTAACAAATAGAACATCATGATTTCATGAAATCCTCTTGGTTAATTAGAGTTGATTAAGTGATCAACACCCTTAAAATTAATTATTTATTTTTTATATAACTTACACCTATAGGTATAGTAATTAGATGACACACAATTGATTAATATGTTAAAAATCAATTAAATAAGTCTTTTAGACAGGATATCTAGGCGAATGATTGATTAAAGTGCTAGAAACTAAATTGAATATGCTAAAAAATAATTTAAAGTATGCAGAAAATTATTTAAAATGTACAAAAAATTTACTAAAGTCCATAAAATTGATTAAACTATTCATAAAGTTAATTAACCTGTGCAGAAAATAATTTAAACTATGTAGAACATATTTAAACTATGCAAAAACAATTAATGAAATTATGCAGAAAATTAATAAACTATGCAGAAAAATAATTTGAGGTGCTTGAAGGTTAGATGTGTACCTATGGCATACATTAGATCGATCCAGGATATGTACGATGGAGAGAAGACTCACGTGAGGAGGGTAGGAGCAGATTCAGAAAACTTTCCTATTTTGACTAGCTGTACCAGGGATCGACTCTTAGTCCTTTTTTATTTTTTTTAGTCATGGATATTTTAACTCAGCATATTCAAGGAGAGGTGTCGTGGTGTATGTTATTTGCTGACGATGTAGTGCTTATTGAAGAGACTCAATGAGGAGTTATTGATAAGTTGGACGTTTGGAGATAGACCCTAGAATCTAAAGGGCTTAGGTTGAGCAGGATCAAGACGGAGTACTTGGAGTGTAAGTTTAGTGATTTGACATATGAGGCTGACATGGTAGTGAAACTGGGTTCTCAGGCATTCAATAGAAAGATAGTTTATAAAATTAGAGAGATTGATGAAGATGCCATAAATCATATCAGTGCAGGATGGTTGAAATGTAGGCTCGCTTTGGGAATCTTGTGTGATAAGAAGGTGACTCCTAAGCTTAAACATAAGTTCTACAGAGTTATATTCTGATCGGCTATGTAGTATGGAGTAGAGTTTTAGCCAATTAAGAACTCTCACATCCAAAAGTTGAAGGTCACGAAGATGAGAATATTGAGATTAATGTACGGACTTACTAGGAGGGACAAAGTTAGAAATAAAATTATTTGAGATAAGATAGGTATGGCTTTGGTGGAATACAAGATGCGGGAAGTGAGGTTGAGATGGTTTGGGCATGTAATGAGGCAGTGCACGGATGCCCTAGTATGGAGATGTGAGAGACTTTCTATGGATGGTTTCAAATGGGGTAAAGGTAGGACGAAGAAATGTTGGAGGAAAGTGATTAGGTAAGACATGGAGCAGTTACAGCTTATAGAGAACCTAACCCTTGATAGGAAGGTGTGGTGGACGCGGATTACAATAGAGAGTTAGTGTCTAGGTATACGTCCTTACTAGTAGGGATAAGTAGTTAGTGTCTAGGTGTACGTCCTTACTAGTAGGGATAAGTACTTTGTTTGTCGATTTACCTGTAGTCATAGTTTTGTGAATTTGTCTTGTAGTTTCTTATTGGTGGTGTTTAGAAAATATTTGTGATTTGAATAGGTAGTTCATATTATTACTCTACAGGTTTCTTGTTTCTTATATTATCTAGAGGTGTGTTACAATATTTTGTTGTTTGCTTTTCTGTTCTCAGGTTGATATATTGTTATGTGTCATGAGCTGAGGTTCTATTAGAAACAACCTCTCTATTTCATCTGAGGTAGTAGTATGGACTGCGTACATTTTACCCTTGTCAGACCCTATTTTATGATAATACGTTGGGTATGTTATTGTTGTTATGCAAAAAATTAATAAAATTGTGCAGAAAATTATTTAAATTGTGCTAATTAATGAAACTGTGCTAAAACATTGATTTAAATGCTGAAAAATAAATTAAAGTCCTGAAAATTTGATTTAACTGTTGTAAAATAGATTAAGGTGCTAGAAATTTAATTTAAATGTTGAAAATAAATTGAAGTATTGAGAATTAGTTTAGGTGTGCTGGAAAATAATTTTAAACACCGAAAAGATAATAAAACATGCGGAAAATCAAATAAACATGCTAAGAAAATAAATGCTGAAAATTAATTATAACATGCCCAAAAATTGATTAAACGTGCTAAAATGTTTAAGTATGTTATAAATTAAATTGATATGTTCAAAATTAGTTAAGATGTTGAAAGTTATTTAAAATCCTAAAACATGATTTCTAGGTGACAATTAATCAACACATTAAAATTTTAATTAGTAATCCTAGAACAAATTGCCTAGGTGATAAAGTAATTGCATTATTAGACATCTAAGTCACAATACCCCACCCCCCATAAGCAGTTCCTATAATTTCATTACATATCGGCATTTATATAATAATAATAATTGCAGACAAAAAATAAATAGAAAATGAAAATCTAGACTAAAAAAACGAAACGAGCTAGGCATCTCCCTTTAAAATCTCGGGCAACTCTTCAACTACCAAACATTTTACCTTCTAACAGAACCTGTTAGGCATAAAAAAATCAAATTCAAATTCACCAAAATATGCAACAACCACAAAGAGATAGACAAACATGAAGGAGACAAGACACCATTTTGACACTTAATTGTGCAAACAGGTTCTCTAAGTTGCAAGAAAACTACCAAATAAAAATTGAAAATTGCATTGATAGGAACCTACTAGTTAACAATAAAAGTATAAAGAAAAACAAAACTTTCTAATCAACATGCAACATAAAGCAAGAAGAGACCGAGAATTCAAACTTCCACTGCTCAAATAGGATGAGAACTCAAGTAATTGTGTGCGGCAAGTCAAAGCAAAAAGTAAAAATATTTTTTAGTATGAGAGAGAGTAGGAGTCGAAAAGTGTTTTTTATAAATGAAAAAAAGATTTTTTATATAGGCAAAGAATTGTGAACAATCACCAAAAATAAAAAGTAAGAAGAATATTTTGAAAATCAATTAAAGATATTTATTTTTCTTAAAATCAAAAGACTAAATAAATTAGTTGTAAATAGAATCTTCATTTTCCATAAATAAGCAAGTAATATATTTAAATTAAAGAGGGGTATAACATTAACCAAAACGGCCAAATCACAATATATCATAATTAGACAAGTAAAAAATCTGTCCAAACCAAATAAGAATAATAGAATAAGTAAGAAAATCATAGAACCATGGGATTTATTAAAAATAAAAAAGAATAAATCTGTCACATAACTTCATATAAGTCATACATTAGTCAGCCAACTAACATTCTCAATTAGGTATAAATAAATTAATATTTTACCATAAATGACTTCGTATTATAGTTGCCCAAATGAAAAGAAGAGGTCAATTAGCACTTAGAGTGAATCATAGCTTATCAAAAATAAGTTATGAGCAATGTTTAAGCAAGAAATAACATCAACTTATTATAACCAAAGTTGGTTATTAATCATATAAGAAATGAAGACGTAAATTACAATCTCTATGATTCTAATTCATCTAGAATTAAAGTGACAAGCTTATCAATATGTATTCAAAACCAACAACTAATTCAAATGTATCAATGATCAAACACAATTTTCATGACAATATACATATGCAAATAAGAGAGAAACAATTAATTGAAAAGGGGAATCAACACTCAATAATCACGAATTTTGTATGCATGAAAATTAAGAATAAAATCACAAAATTGAGACGGAGATAGAACTAATCACTGTGGAATTATACCATAAACAAATTCATAAGAATCCATCTTAAACTCAAAATCTTAAAGCTTTTAAGGGGAAAAGACGAACGGTGATTGTGCACCACTTCGGTAATATCACAAAACCCATACCATAAGAAACTATTCATCACCATGCCCCTTTTGACACTTATCGAACCATTCTCAAGTTTTTTTGAGCAATAATGGTAAATGGGGAAAGAGAATTAAGATTAGAAAGAGAGATGTAGGTGGCTGAATCGATAGGTTCCAATGGGCGGCCGCGATGATTAGCGTTGAATTCCAGTGGGGTTTGCTAAAATTGGAGCAGTGATGGGGAAAGGAGATTAGGAGGGAGAAGTGAGGGACAATGGTGGCTAGATATTATTCGTGGTTCATGGAGGTGGTAGGAAGGGATATCGACGTGGTGTGGATGAGACCAGGGTCGGTGGGTTTCTCTGATTGGAGAGATAGAAATAAATCGTTGGTTGTCGCCAATCAAAGAGGAGATAGGGAAGCGATGCTAAGAGAGAAAAAAAAGAGAAAAGGGTATATGGGTGGCATTTGGTGGTTCTCCGATTGGAATATGGTCAGAGATAGAGGTGGTATTAGAGGAGTCGTTGCATTAGTGCCTGTTTGGATGGTGGTTTCCTATGGTATGTCATGGTATGGTATGGTATGGTATGGTATGGTATGGTATGGTATGGTATGGTATGGTATGGTATGGTATGGTATGGTATGGTATGGTATGGTATGGTATGGTATGGTATGGTTACAAAGGGAACCATGTTTGTTTTGATTATATTCTGAAAGTCATGGTATGGTATTGTTGTTGGGTTCATAGTATATGAAAGAAGTGTAAATGAAAAATGGAGAATAAAATGGTGGAGGGGAAGAAGACACTAAAATGAAAAGTGTACTCCCAAATTAGAAAATTTACTCTTTCTCCCACATTGGTGGAAGAATAGAACTTGAAAGTGTTTATAATCAAGAACACTTACTCCACATGGCAAGTGAGGAAAGAAATAATAGATGTCTCGCGCCGTCGTCGTCGTCGCTCGCTTGGCTCAGCTTCAGCTTCAGCTTCGGATTTGGATTTTGGATTTGGATTTGGATTTGGCAAATAATCGATCGATGAGATCTATCTTTTTGGATAAACTTTATTTGAATTCCGAATAATGCCAAGGAAAATTTTTTTTTGCAGTTTTGGACCTCCATTTATATATACATGCAGTAATAGTTGCACTGTTTCAAGTGAACTGATGCATTGTTTTCGAACTATTGCTTCAGAAATGATACATTGTTTTGAACTGAGGATACAAAAGGTTGCAATGGTTCGAAATGATGCTTCAGAAGGATGTAATCTTTCAATGAAGTGACACACTAATTCATGAAATGAGATAACTGTTCAGAAAAAAATGCAATCTTTGATGAACAGACATGAACTTACAGCAAAGGTGTAACCTTTGGAGTGAACCATTGCCTCTTTTCAGAAGAGGCATGTTGTGGCTATATAAACCTGGTTTCTTCCACGGGTTTAGTACAAAAATTTTTAGATTAAAAACTCTCTTCTTGTCTAAAAAATATTCTGTGTGATCACTCAAAACATTCTGTGAGTTTGAAGATATTCCAACCGTTTGAGGTACCGCTACTGTTGGTCTGTTAGCCATTTTATCCTGGGAGGAAAAATTCCACAACCTCGGGTACAATGAGGGGGATTATTTCCTTAAGGAAAATCCGTGAATTCGGACGACTTGGCTATTTTCTATTTCATCTTAATTTCTACAAAATAAAATACACCTCTTGGAAAGGTCATTTTAATCTTATGTTGAGGGTATTTTATATACTTCATTGTGTTCTTGTTTATACTTGAACTCAAGTTGAAGTTAGTGTTGTTATATACAGATTTTGTGTACCCAAAGTACAAACAAAATAACAATTGTACCTTTTCATGATTTGGTAACCATGAAATCAGTCAATTTACAGAACCACCAATTTGGTGGTTTTATTTTTTTCCAATTATGCCCTTATATAATATTATTTAATCCTATTTTGCCCTTTAACTTATATTACTTCCAACCCTAATTTATTTTTATTTTTACATTTTTCTGTTTATGCTCTCTGTTGTTGTGTTGTTCTCCTCTATTCAAGTTTTTTGTTGCTGCGTAGTTCTCCTCTCCTTCTTCTATATTCTTTCTATGCTCGTTCTCTCAGGTACATTTTTTTTAAATTAACTGTTCATGGGAAAGAGAAAGCGGCTTGGTGTTGATGTCGATTGCTAACTTGGAAAAGAGAGATTAAGCTTGGGTGGAGTAGTAAATTCTTAGTTTCACCGGATGTAGACTAGTTGGTGGTGTGCTAAAAGCTGGCTTAGGCTAATATTTGCTTATATGATAGGTTGTAACTTCATGGCTTCAGCATAGCATATTTAGAAAGATAGAATAATTAGTTATTTTTTTACCAAAAGATTGAACAGTTAGTTATATGCACTCAAATATCAAACCATACAGGGACTGTTAAGTGCCGACAATATAGTCTTAACATAATGGAAAAAGGTTAAAAAAAAAGTGGTAGTTGAAAGTAATTCTAAAAAAAATGGTGGTAGTTGAAAGTTCAAGGATAATGCAGCATCAATTTGGATGTTAGAACAACTCCTTTCATTCTCGAAGTTTCTGTCCTTTTGTGTTTGGAGATATTAATAGGTGTAAAGCTGAAAAATCATTCTATCAGCTGCATTTTCTAGAATTCGCACTTCTCTTTGAGATTTATAGTTGAGGATGAATTAAAGGGTCCCCAAAATATCTCAGGAACATGCTATAACACGATATGTACCTACAAAGGCACTCTTTGTTTTCATGCTAGTAGCAAAAGGTGCGTTTGTTGGTGTTACAAGAGATTTCTAATGCCAATATCTTTCAGTTCGAAGTTTATAGCATCTCTTAGTAATGCCATTCATGGAATGATTGTACAAAATTTAATGCTCAAAATAAGCTATTATATATGCATCAAGGTAGGTTGTATCTTAATCTATGAGGATTGTTAGTAAGACTTAAATGATAGATACCTAGAAGTTTTGCCAGGTATTTGCAAACGCAAGAAGAAAAAAATAAGACAACAAAGAAAATATTAAAGAATATCTAAAAAGGAGTAATATTCAGACTGCAATAACCCCTACTTATCCAAGTAAAAGAAAACTAGTCTATCTTCTACCACCTACTACAGGGATTCTATGATATCTATCGATTAAACAATATCCTATACAAAATTTTCCTTACACCAAAAGTGAAATGAAAAAACATTTCATCTTAATCTTTTGAAAAGAATTGTTATGTCATTGAAACACCAACTGTTTCTTTCTTGAAATGGTTCATCATATGAATCCTGGAAAGATCTTCCACCTCTTTTTTTTGTCCATTCAGTCTACCAGAAAAATTCCAACAAGCAAACAGCTCCCTTTTGGTCCTAGGCATGGTCTACGATAGTCCATTCATACTCAAAAGATTTTGATTTGCTGAAGGACTATAGAAACCACACAGATTACAAATATGTGACCACTACCGGCAGCCTCCTTTCCTCATAGATAGCTCTTTTAACACAATTATATCCCCCTTCTCTTTAAATTGTCTTCTTTTAGGTGAGTATCTTTGATAATTAACCATACACAAAAAAGAAACACAGAATATGTTTTTGTAAGTTTTATTGACAATGGATATATTTTTGTAAGTTTTATTGACAATGAATTGGTGAAAATTCTAGTTCCACCACTGGGAACCACCTCATGTTCTGTAAACCTTCTGTACTTAAAGACATCGGGATAAATTAGAATTAGAGTAGAAAGAAAATTGCATGATAGAAGGGGGAGATAATCAAGAAGAAACACAAAATATATTTTTGTAAGTTTTATTGACAATGGATATATTTTTGTATGTATGTAGTTTAATTGGTTGATACATCTTTCTTAATTTTATTATAGATGGCTGGTTCGAATAATCAAGATAGTAGTGACATATTGAGACAAGTGAACTCATTAGCTTCATATGCTGCTATTCAAGTAGTTATTTAATTTTGGACTTATGTTTATGAAATTGAAAATGATCGACATACTATCACACATGATATACGGCTTGGAAGAGAAAAAGTTAGAGATAAATTATTAAGTCATCTATTTTCGATTGAACTTTACGGTAGTATATTAAGAATGACCCCTTTATCTTTTACTGGTATGTGTGATATTTTTGTTAGATATGGAGGCCTTAGACCAACACTTCAAGTCTTAGTTGAAGAACAAGTTGCAAAGGTACTTTACTTGTTATCACATAATGTGAGAAATCGTGGGCTATTTTTCATCTTTCGATGATCGGGAGATTCGATCAGTCGTCATTTTCATGTTGTCCTACGAGCTATCTTGGGGTTATATGAAAAATTTATTAAACAACCTGATGGCTCCCATGTTCCTTCTGAAATCACCACCAATCAAAGATTCTACTCATATTTTAAGGTAAACACAATTTAACATTATTTAAATTTAATCTAATATTGAGAATATTTATATTATTAATTGATATTATAACATCAGGATTGTATTGGTGCAATTGATGAAACACATATACGTGTTAAATTTTCACAAAATGAAGTACCAATATATCGTGGGAGGAAAGATTATCCAACTCAAAAGGTACTAGTTGCATGTACATTTGATTTAAAATTTATATATATGTTAGCTAGGTGGAAAGGTACAGCGTCTGATTCAAGAATCATGAAAGACACACTAAATAGCCAAGATCCACTAAAAATTCCAGAAGGTAAAATATGTTATATATATATATATATATATTTATCTAGATTTAGGTATATATGATAAGTATATAATTTTGAGTCTTTTACTTTTTTTGTTTAGGAAAATTCTACCTTGTTAATACTGGACTCATGTTGAGAAGCGGGCTTATTACACCTTATCGATGGGAGCGATATCACTTGAAAGAGTATTCAAGAAATCCACCACAAAATTCTCATGAATTATTTAATTTAATAAATGCTTCTTTGCGTAATGCTATCGAACGAGCATTTGGAGTTCTTAAAAAGAGATTTCCAATAATTTCTAGCTCAACTGAATCATCATACGGAATTGAAACCCAAAAGTTGATTATATTTGCATGTTGTGTCTTGCACAACTATTTAAGAGGTGTAGATTCAAATGATGAGTTACTCACTCAAGTTGATGCAGAGCTTATGAATGATAATACTGTGCATAAAGAACCTCTAAATTTTAGGGAGAGTAATGAAGAATTTAGAAAGGGAGAGTTGATTCAAGATGGTATAGCAGCTACCATGTAGACTAATTATCAAGATTAATTTTCTAGGAAAAAACTTATGTGATTATGTCAAATTTTTTTATTTGATGTTATTTATAAGTAATTTGGTGATACTATTGGTTTTACTACAAACATTATGTATAGTTTATTTAGTTTATATTATATGTTTTATCAATATTTATGTTTGACAACATTTTTTTTTTAATTTTATGAATATTTATCTTAATCTATAGTGGTTGATATGGAAAAAAAATAAAGGAATTCACCTCAAGTGATCTAAATGTACAAGAGAATTTTGTATGTGTTTGGACAACTATGACGGATGACACATTAATTGATGCCTATTTTCATGAGGATGCACTCGGACATAGGGTTGGAGAAACTTTTACTACGCACGCAATGGATAACATTGTGAAGGAGCTACGATCCAAATTTTTGGATAAAGTTATTAACAAGAAAAAAATCATAATATGATGAAATTAATCAAAAGGCAATTCACCAAGTATTATGACACATTTCATCAGTCGAGAATGAGTGTATTTGCATGGGATCCTATCACGTATAAGCGGGATGCTGAACCTGAAGTATGGGATCAACTAATTCAGGTAAATTTACATCCCATCAGGAATAAGTATGTTATATTTATAGTCATAACTAAATTTTTATTGTTATGGCATGGTTAGTTTGAAGTGGTAAAATTCTTCAATAAACATGCATAAGTTACTTTTTTCAACATTATTATCTTCTATAATATTTTACACTTATAATATATAGGCTAAGCCTCCAACTGCTGAGCTGAAAAACAAGTCATTTCGAAATTATGAAAAGTTGGTGATGCTATATAGAAAGGACAGAGCTACTGGAAAATATGTTGAGACTGGTTCAAATATGTTAAAAAGGAATGCTCATAAAAAATCAAAAAATTCAAGCGCTGATTCATTTACTATTGATGAGATAGATGAAAAGGATTATATAAATACTGACTCATTAGAATATATGGAGGGCCATAAACTGGGCGATCAAAGTCAAGCAACTAATGATGCACCTATACCTAATGTCTATTCAGAAGCACCGACGCCTACCAGAAATAAAAAATCTAAACATAAGCATCTTGAAGGCATTACTGGCATGTTGAGAGGTGGTATGGACAACTTAGTTGGTGCTATTAATCGGCTTTCATCCCTTTCGCCTATTTCTGAGACTGAGATATGGAATATGTTGGAAGAGCTGGATTTGGAATCTGGTGTGGATACAAAGGCTTATATATTTCTTTGCCAAAATGCAAGTGCATGTCGCATACTGATAGGATGTCCAAAGGAACAACGCAAGAACCTTTTATCACAAATAATGTCAGAAGACAATTAAGTTTAGTTTCTATTTTTTTTACTTTATGATTTATATTTTTGAAAATAAAGAATGTTTGAACTTTTGTTGGCACGTTGTGCACAAATTTTATTTGGTTTGGTTTCGGGGCATCCTTGAAGTGTTCGAGTGAACCTAGTAAATACTATTGATTACTTAAATAAAAGTGTTCTTTGCTTGAATTCAAGTGAGTATTTATTGAATTGTGAAATCACATGATTGTGAGTTCAGCTTATTTTTTTTGAACTATTGGTTTCCACTATCTTGGTGCAAATAAGAAGTTGAAGTACAGCTTGTACATGCAATTTTCTGCAATACCTATGTATTTCAAAACATTCAAGCATGCATTGCAGCTGTAATTTTGGATCATTTGGATCCTGACTTGTGGAAGTACAACAAGAGTGATGCTGCTAATTTGTAACTAAGCATTAGCTAAGTATTCTTTTCAATACACTTGTCTATAGAGGTATAGGCAGTTTATTTTCATCGTCGTGGAGTTTGTCTTCATCGAAGTATTCTTTGATCACAGAGGAGCCCAGTGTTTCGTATTCAGTTTCCTAGTTTATGTCTTGGGGCATTGTGGATTTGTTGTTGCTCGTGATATATTTTGTTGCGCTTGTTTTGCCTTTGAGTTTGTCTGTTTTGTTGAAGGCTATTGATGAAACTAAATTGGTTACAAGCTTGTTAAAGCTGGATAATTTATAAGGCATATGAACTTGCTAGGATTCACAAAACATATGCTTTGAATCTAAAGCATAGAAGATACAATCAAACAGAATATGGAAAGTGTTGCCTTACACATAAAAGTATTTTCTGTTAGATTTTCAACAATCTTAAGGATATTTTACACTATAAAGAATACCAATTAATTACAAAGAAGATCAATATTACAGGTACGTGTATGAGTGACCATTCCTTGGTTCCGTGAAGAGGACATATTCTGTTCAAAATTTGCATTCAAAAATTCTGCGATTACAGAGAAGGAAAATCCATGTCTTTCTTGATTTTTTTTTATTTTCATTTTCTCGTAATCCATGGCTCTAATTGGTCTTGTGAACGCCCTTAGAAAATGGTTTGAGAAAAGGTTCAGTGTCCTTCATATATCAAACATAATACTTGCCTTAGGAAGCATGGCATAGCATGCCACTTTGCGGCAGATGCAGCAGGAAGGTGATGAGACACCAATGGTCTAGGAGATGCTTATGTATATTTATATCTTATATTCACTAGATTGTCTATTTGTCATTGTGCATTCACAGATTCGCTTTGGCATTGGTTTCAAAGTACACTATGCACTATTGTGCCTTATTTTCTCTCCTCGTGCATATAAGTATTACATTCATGCAGAAGACAAGTTGGCAAAGCGTCTAGCTAAGTTATATATGACGACTTTATTGATCATTATTTTCCTTGTTTGGGCTGCAGGTAACTTCTCAGAGAAGATTAAAAGTTAAAGCATGGCTTGATTTAGCAGGATTATATACAGATCTTGAGTCGTGGCGTGATGCTGAAATATATATAAACAGAGCCAAAGAGATTCAATTTTTTGCCTGTGGAATTGGCATGCAACAGGTCTAACATAACTGTGCAAAAATATACAAAGTTTAGATGTATTCCTCGTTGTTTTGCTTTCTATAGGAAACTAACCAAGATTCTTTAAATGTCTTTAGGTGCATTATTTCAAGCTAAAGAAAGACATAAGGAAGAACTTGTTGCTTTGTCAGTTACTCTATCAATAGAACCAGATTACATCCTTAGTATTATTTTTACAGCTAAAGTTCTTATGAAGATGGGTAACGACGCAGTCCCTGTTGCTAAAAGCTTTTTTAATAAATGCTCTACGATTAGAACCTACGAACCATGAAGCATGGATTAACCTTGGCATGCTTTCAAAGATAGAAGGATCAGACCAGAAAGCAGCAGATTTTTTCCAAGCGGCACATGAGTTGAATCTTTCTGCTCTAGCGTAAAGTTTTTTCTGGTAGAGACTACTAATTCAAAGCAAAAAATGAAAACTCAACTTTCATCATCCGTCCAGTATCAGTGAAGCAATCCAAGAAGCCTAACAATTGGTTAATAGAATAGACGTGTAACTGATTTATGAAGGCAATGATTTTTCATCTTTGATCAAGAGGCCTATCTAGTACTACAGAGTTGTCAACACGAATAGGATAGTACTATCTATCGATATTGAACAACATCTCGGACAAGTTAACATGCCAAGGAGTAGTGTCACTCATGGTATTAATGTGTCAGTGTATATAATAATTAGTACATCTTTTTGAGTAATATCCAACAACAACAACATCAAACCCAGTGTATTCCCATAAAGTGGCGTCTGGGGAGGGTAAGATGTACGCAGTCTATACCGCTACCTCCGAAGAAGTAGAGAGGTTATTTCCGATAGACCCCGGCTCAAGATAAAGAATAGTAAATAAGGGGGGATGGGTGACATAAAAGAAAATCATGAATAAGAAATGATAAAAATAATAATGGTAGAAATACAAAATATGATAAAATACTGGCGACACAAAATAAGACAAATAGGAACTAAGACATAAGAAAAAGGGCACCCACCTATGTACACAGTCCTAGGGTTACTTCCCCGGCTACACAAGATCTCTCCTGACTGTATGCTATAACCCACACACTTACACTAGCCTTCCACCCTTATCCATGCCCTCCACTCCTTCCTATCTAGGGTTATGTCCTTAGTCAGTTGAAGTTGCTCCATGCCATGTCTAATAACCTCCCTCCAATATTTCTTCGACCTACCTCTACCCCTCCTGAAGCCATCCAAAGATAGTCTCTCACCCCTATGAACTGGGGCATCCACGCCCTTCCTCATCATATGCCCAAACCATCTCAGCCTTCCTTCCCACATTTTGTACTCCACCGAAGCCACTCTCACCTTCTCCCGGATAATCTCATTCCTTACTCTGTCCCCTATAATAAGCCCACACATCCAACGCAAAATTCTCATTTCCGCCACCTTCAATTTTTAGATATGGGGGCGCTTGACTGGCCAACACTCTGCTCCATACAACATGACCGGACGAACTGCCACTCTATAGGATTTGCCTTTAAGTTTAAAGGGCACCTTCTTATCACACAACACCCCCGAGACGAGCCTCCACTTCATCTATCCTGCCCTTCATTTATCATATAACACCCCCGAGGCGAGCCTCCACTTCATATACGCTTAGAGACATCCTCGTCAATCTCACCATTCCCCTGAATCGTAGACCCAAGATACTTAAAACTATCCCTCTTACAAACGTCCTGGGAGTCCAACCTCACCACCACTTCGTCGTCCTGCCTCAAGTCACTAAACTTGCATTCCAAATATTTTATCTTTGACCTAATTAACCTGAACCCCTTAGACTCAAAGGTTTGCCTCCAGACCTTCAATTTGTCATTCACACCCCTCCCCCCCATGTCTCATCAATCAGCACTACATCATCTGCAAATAACATACGAATGAATTTACATGATCATATGATATCTTGATCTCACAGCTGATTTTCTTTAGCTTATAATCAATCACTAAACTTTTTGGCTAGTAATGAGGAAAAAATAGTGCATCTCTTATACTGTGTTTAGTTAACTGCAATGCATTGATACAACATAATTGCAACTACAAAATCATACACTTATATCCAAAACGTTCACTATATATATTTCATACTTGTAAGGTATGTCGTGCTAACTTTATTTTTCTTTTGAAGACCAACCGAGAAATTCTTGGCGATCAAGTGTACATGGAAGCTCGATAGATAATGGGCTTGTTTGTGCTTAATTTATACGTATTTTTCTTTTACATTATATTTATCGTAGACTTGTACAGGGATATTGATTAGACATTTAGTGTATAAGATTCAACCCTATCATTCATAGCATGCATTCCCACCCGTGTCGTAACTGAGCGGGGGTGTACTGAAAAGAATATAAGGTAGGGGTAAGGTGTATAGAGCCGATTCTATGATTTATAGGCTATGGGTGCACTACTATAGCATGCATTCCCACCCATGTCTTAACTGAGCGAGGGTGTATTGAAAACAACATAAGGTAGGGGTAAGGTCTACAGAGGAGATTCTAGGATTTATAGAATATGTTTGCACTAATGAAAAAAAAAAGGAAAACATGTGTTAACCCTTAAGGCCATGCAGTGTGGCACGTCTTAATGGGATTCAAATCATACTTTGCAAATACGTTCTTGATGTATTTTTGTGCTCTGCAACATGAATGGAATCCCAAAATCAAGCACTTATTCGGGTTTTTCCCATATCTGAAGATCCAGAAGCCAGAAACTCAATAGCAGAAGTTACTTCTCTTTTGAGTTGAACCTGTAATATCAAACATGTGCAGGAAATGGCTCGAGGGAGAAGTATAAAGAAAACAGTTGGAATTTTTTGTTTCTCTTTTCCCATTTTGCAGAATGTAATGTAAATGAAAGTCTGGAATAGTTTTGAGTCGACCGAATAGTGGTCAATTTTTTACTGTACAATTAGTTGTCTCCCAGTGTACCATATTGTTATACTACCATAGAAGATGACATGGATTAACTAATTGATTCTTTTTCACAAAAAAAAAAATCTTTCTTGTACCTTTATTTGGTTTGATCGTTTAATTCTTACTTTGGTTCACAATCTTATTTTTTATTAATTGTCCAACTTGCTAAAAGCTTGGAGGAATGTTGAACTTTGACAAAGGAAAAATGATAGGTGAATATATATGGAGTTCCAGATCTGCTATTGTCTTGTGAACTTTTAGGCATGCAATAAGCGAAAAGAAGGAAGAATATTGGAGTTGATTGATTCATCAATAAGAGAGAAAATTATTTTATCTATTAATAATTTTTGATAAATTTAAAATTTATAATAATTAGGGGCATTTTAGCAAATTTATCAGTTACGATACAGTACCATACCATCAAACCAAATAATAAAACTGTTATTAAACAACAGTGAACGATACAGTCCATCGAAACATTGTATTATACTATACCATACAATACAATTCCATACCATATTGTACCATAAATTATGAAACCATGGCAACCCATTATCCAAACAGAGTGTTAGGGAGAGGAGGAGAGGGGCGGCTGATTGAAAGGAGAAAATGATTTAGGATTTTTGATTTTTTTGGGGTTATTTTTAATAAAAAGGGAAATAAAAAAATTTGATCTCAAGTGTTGATCGCATAAGATCAACGATTGTGATTTAAAATTAGAAGGTAACAAATCATGGGTCAAAATTGGGTAATGGAATTGGGTTTAATTAAAATTGAATTGGGAATTTCATATTGAATCGAATTGACATCAATTTGATACATAGTGGCTAGAAATTAAATGAATTAGGACAAATTGAATTGAATTAGGCTACTAACTAATAAACGCTATATAATTCATAGAAAATAATAATCGATAATAAGACAGTGTAAAATATTTTAAAATAAATTAAAATATGCGTATATATAGGGAAAAAGCATAAATACCCCCTAAACTTGTCACCACAACTCACTTTAGCACTTTAACTTTATAGGTAATTATTTACTTTCCTAAACAACTTTTAAATGAATTTTATATCACCCCAAAAATATTAGATCACTCTCACTACGGAGAGTGCATCACACACGCACCACGTTGGAGCCACATCAGAGCCTCATAAATAAATTATTTAAAAAAAAATAATTCTTACCCCAACATTTAATAAAAATAAACATATATATATGAAAAACATAAACACTTTCTTTCCCCCACCCCCACATTCTTGATAACTCCTCACCCCCTTCATCCCTCGGCGTTGCTAACTATCACCCCCTACCCCGACTCCCCCGTTGTTCTTGACCTGCAAGTCGCCCCCACCTCCACATCCTTCTTCTCTTGATATGTAAAATTCAAATCATTGGAATTTGATTCTTGTTTTAATTTGTTCAATCAAAACAAGAATCAGATAATTATGGAGTTAATTTAGCTATTGGAAAAAACTATTTTTGATGAAATAAATTAAAATTATTTTTTGAAGATTTTTGTGTAAGAAGATGATTTTATTACAAAATTACACAAGAAAATATTTTAATATGTATTGGGAATGGTTGATGGATAGGAGTGAAAAAATAGAGGAAGGAGAAGAGAGTAGGCGATGGGGTGTGAGGAAGGAGAAGAGAAGGAGGTGGTTGGGTGTGAGGAAGAAGATGGAAAAAAATTAGTGGTTGGAAATTTAAAAGTAGGCTCCACTTATTTATTTATTTTACTTTTTTGGGATGAAAACGCGCTTGAAGTTTTTTAACTTTTTTTGCGACGTCAGTCATTAATGGGGGGTAAAATAATTCACGCGAAAGTTGTTTAGTGGGGTAAATAATTACATATAAAGTTAAAGTGCTAAAGTAAATTGTGGTAACAAGTTCAGGTGGGTGTGCGTGTGTGTATATTTATATACACACACATTTATGATAATAGACAATGTGTTTTTAAATTACGAGTATGCATATTTGCAGAAATAATTTAATAAATTTTTATAAATTATGTAAAAATATTATATTTAAATTAAATAAATATATAGTGTAAAATAATATAAAATTAAAAAATAAAATAAATTGTATACTTCAAAACCATGAATGTGAAACATCAGTATTTGTTGAATGCCAAAATAATACGTAATATTACTATTTGAAACTAATAAACTTGGTAAATAGCAGCCTAGGAGGAATATCATGAGGTTAAAATTGGGTGTCAACAGTTGTTTTATTTTATATTTGTATCTCTTGCTTTGGTTGATATATTTGTTGATTATTCTTTGTTCTGCTTGGTTTAGTTTGTTTCCTCTTGGTTCAACTTGAAAGAAAAAATTTAGACTTAGAGTATTCTTCCATTGCTATCTTGTCGTTCACTTTGCTAGTGCCTCATTTTTTCCAAACATGGAGAAGCCTACCCCTGACAAAGGGTCAGAAATCGACGATTTAAAAAATAGGACAATAAAAAAAACATGAAGTCTGGTGAGAATAAGAGGAAATCGCAATCATGTGGACAGAAGGACAAAAAAGAAGGATATACAAATGTGACTGTATGGATGGCCTAACTAAGACAGAGAATATTAGCTAGCACCTTAACGGTACTGCTACATGTTCAACGTCCATCAGATGCAGTATTTTAGGACTTGAGTAGAATCATTTTATTGGTTGATGCCGACCCTTTGTAGCATACAAATATTACGCATTGAAATTTCACTACTACAAAAACCTGAAAAAACGATCACAAAAAATCGACCACTCATTGTGGTCAGAAAAAATAGACCACAAGTGGTCGATTTTATATGTTTTTATTAAAAAAATAATAATAATAATAAGCGACCACATGTGGTCGCTTTTATATTTTAAAATTTAAAAATAATTATTTCAAAATTTTTATATTAATTATTATTTATTTTACAAATAAAAATTAAGAAAAAATAACAAAACCGAGCACTTGTGGCCGATATTTAAAAAATATATATATAATTAAAAAATATTTTTAAAAACCGACTACTTTTGGTCGATTTTAAAAGAAAAATTATTTTTAAAAAAACCGACCACTAGTGGTCGGTTTTTAATTTAAAAAAAGAAAAAAAAAACGACCACTTGTGGTCGGTTTTTATTAAAATAAAAAGAAAATCATTTAAAAAACCGACCACTTGTGGTTGGTTTTTGAACAAAAAAATAAAAAGTAAATAATTTTTAGTAACCAATAATTATATATATTTAATCAAATATATATATATATATATATATATATTATTTTCATTAAAAATAATAATATATATAATCTAATAAATATATATATAATTTTTTGAAATTACACTGATCACACGTAGTCAATAACCAGTATGATAATAATAAAAATCAATCATCTTAAATTTTGTGAAAAAATTACGCTAAAAAATATATCAAACAAAATAAACAAATTACGTTAAACATAATCTTTATCTTTTACTTATGTTGCAATATATAAAATAAATATTTCCCTTTGTATATACGTTAAATGACGTTAAACATGCATAATCTTTGTATAATGAATATGTGTATATATATCGTACCGTTTAGATAATGCTATTATGTTACTATTCCAGTCATAATAATATAATATATAACCGATAATTCATCAGAATATAATGAACATAGTCTATTATAAGGTAATATACTTGTGGATGTGATATATATAGTACGCATTCAAGAGTTCATAAATATATATATATATCATGTAGTGATCGATTGATCAACGATGTAATCAAAACCTAATATTATATTAAGCTAATCAAATATAATTAATTGATCACTCATCTGAGTATGTATAAGACACATCGCATTATATTATTGGATAATATACTTGTGTATGTATGTGATATATATAGTACATATTTATAACTTGATATAGTCGATAGTGTGTATATGTGTGTGTACATTTAAGTATATATATATATACATATTATACAATGAAGGTATATTAATGACATAAGATAATGTAATCGATAATTCATCTGAGTATTTGTGAAATACGTTGTATATTATTATGGGGTAGTAAAATTGTATATTTGATGTTCATAGTACGTATTTAAAAGTTGATAGACAATTGAATATATGCATATATACGTACATCTCGTGTAGTGACGTACGTAGTAATCGAAAGCAAGATAATTGAATCTATATATCAAAATAATTTGAATGATACGTTGATATATATCATACTATTGAGAAAATAGATATACTATTTTGGGTCAATGTAGACCCGCGTATGTTGTTGAAGTTGTAATAACGTAAGACTAGTATTACGAGGTATATATATATATATATATATATATATATATATATATATATATATATATATATATACACACACATATATATAAAATATCGTATTTAAAAGCTAATTAACTAAAAAATTATCGTAATTTACAAAATTCATTGTATTATTATACGATTAAGAAAATATACTACTCGTGTTAATGTGATGATAAAATAACTACTTATTTGATTTATATATGTACGAATTGTATAAAATTAATTGGATGTTGTTATAAATATTATAGAATTGGTTAAAAAATAATTTTAATTTATTAACTTATTTTTGTAATTTATTAATTTATTAAACTTTCATTTCAAAAATATTTTTTTTTAATTATTACAAAAACCGACCACATGTGATCGATTTCATAATAATTAAAAAAAATAATATAATTCTTTAACCCGACCCGACCCGTACAACATAAAAAAACACAAAACACACGAATCGCTCGCCCAAATACCCCGTCCAAAATTAGTTTAACCCTCCAAAATCCTCCAAATCTCACACTTTAATCCTCCAACTCTAAAACCTCCCCAATCTCCATTGTTCTTTCTCTTTTGGTCATAAGTTTCTACTCATCTTCTTGGCATCTTTTTCGCTTTAATCAAATTTGCAAGGATCTATATCCTAACTTTCAATTTTGGGCAAAATAACAATTAACTACAACTCATTAGCTAAATTTAGCTTATATTTGTATCCACAAACTCATTTTTGGAATATCTAAAAATGTTAAAGGTGTACATACAAATATCTTAGTGTTAATTTCATCAATTGGTTGTGGTTTGAGTTCTAGGGTTTGGATATTTATTTTATTTAGCTAGATTTTAGCTAATTTTTGGAATCTGAGATTGAATTAGCTGATTTTAGGCTTGTTCCTACATAAATTTGAGTTCGAAGTACCTAAATTTTGGTTAGTCTTGACATGTATTTCTCCATTTTACTCATTAATTATTTAATTTTTTTTGTGGAAATGTTATTCCTATTCCTTTACTAAATTTTTGTAATTATTTAAGTGAAAGATTATTCTTTGTAATAATTTTACTATTTGACAGATTCTGAAATCAGTAAAAGGATTGCTTTGTTATTTTTTTCGGTGACCTCTTATCTCTTTCACTTTATTTTAGGCCAAGCAAAGGTAAGTTGATTTCTCTCTATTTTCTTATAATGAAGTTTTAAATGTAGTTTAATTTAGGAACTTGAAATGTGAATTTTTGTTTGCAATTAGTTATGCTTGGTGACTTGGTCGGTTGAAAATGATTAAGTGTAGGGACTTTTAAGGTGTTTTTTAATTTTGAAAGTGGTTATGCTTGGTGACTTGGTAGGTTGAAAATGATTAAGTGTAGGGACTTTAAAGGTGAATTTTTTGTTTTGAAAGTGGTTATGCTTGGTGACTTGGAAGGTTGAAAATGATTAAGTGTAGGGACTTTAAAGGTGTTTTTTTATTTTGAAAGTGGTTATGCTTGGTGACTTAGTCACTTGAAATTGAAAAAGTGTAGGGACTTTAAAGGTGAATTTTTTATTTTGAAAGTGGTTATGTTTGGTGACTTGGTAGGTTGTAAATGATTAAGTGTAGAGACTTTAAAGATATATTTTTAAAAAAAGTGGTTATGCTCGGTGACTTGGTAGGTTGAAAATGATTAAGTGTAAGGACTTTAAAGGTGTTTTTTGTCTTGAAAGTGGTTATGCCTGCTGACTTGGTAGGTTGAAAATGATTAAGTGTAGGGACTTTAAAGGTGCTTTTTTGTTTTGAAAGTGGTTATGCTTGGTGACTTAGTCATTTGAAATTGAAAAAGTGTAGGGACTTTAAAGGTGAATTTTTTATTTTGAAAGTGGTTATGCTTGGTGACTTGGTAGGTTGAAAATGATTAAGTGTAGAGACTTTAAAGGTGTTTTATTGTTTTTAAAGTGGTTATGCTTGGTGACTTGGTAGGTTGAAAATGATTAAGTGTAGGGACTTTAAAGGTGAATTTTTTATTTTGAAAGTGGTTATGAATGGTGACTTGGTAGGTTGAAAATGATTAAGTGTAAGGACTTTAAAGGTGAATTTTTTGTTTTGAATGTGGTTATGCTTGGTGACTTGGTAGGTTGAAAATGATTAAGTGTAGGGACTTTAAAGGTGTTTTTATATTTTGATAAAGTGCAGTCATCACTTGTTGTACTTTTTTGTGATTTAATCTAATTAGTTCAATCTGATTGATTGCATGGATGGAACCTGATTATAGCTGGATATATCAACGGAACAATGATAAAGGAATGGGTATTAGGGAGGAATTTGTCGAAGGTGTCAGACGATTTGTTGAACATGCTAAGACACTTGATATTTGGTCATGTTTTGGGGCTATTCGTAGTTCTTGTGTTAGATGTGATGGTAAAAATCTTTTAAAAGAAGAAGTTGTGAAGGAACATCTTTGTAGAAAGGGGTTTCACAAGGACTTTTTAAGATTGGGTTCTATTGATGGTGATGTTGGGCAAAATAACTTTGTTGTTGGAGAAAGTAGTAGGTCTGCAGGGCATAATAAACATCAAGATACTAGGATGACAAAAATGGTGCACAATACTTTTGGGATGCAACACGGGGGTGACTTTAGAGAAAATGTCGAAGATGTTCCTAATAGCGAAGCAGAAAAATTCTATGAACAATTGCATGATGCTAGTCATCATTTGTTTGACGGGTTTTGGCACTCTCATTTGTCTATTGCTGTTACATTATTAAGTATTAAATCTGACTGAAATATTGTTGAAGGAGGAATGAACTTAATGATAGACCTTATTAAAAAATTAGTTGACCCCGACTTGGAGGTTCCTGATTCTTTCTATAAGGCAAAAAGAATGGTGTCAAAGTTAGGTCCCTCCTCGGTTAGAATTTATTATTGTGAAAATGGTTGTATGTTATACATTAAGGAAGATGCTAACCTAGAGTCCTGTAAGTTTTGTCAGAACCCTCGATATAAGCATGGTTCTAGTGGAAATCAAATTGCTATCAAGGCGATGCATTATTTACCTCTAATACCAAGGTTGAAGAGGTTGTATGCTTCAAACAGCTCAACTCCTCATATAAGATGACACAGTGAAAATAGAAGGCCCATTGGTATTATGTGTCATCCATCTGATGGAGAGGCTTGGAAACATTTTGACGCAACTTATCCAGATTTTGTAGCTGAGCCACGAAATATTCAGTAGGGATTATGTGCGGATGGATTCTCTCTTTTTTCAATTGGTGTTGCGCCATATTCATGTTGGCCTGTATTTATCACCCTGTATAATTTTCCTCCTGAAATGTTGATGACTAGTCCCTATATATTTCTGAATTGTGTTGTTCTTGGCCCCCGTAAACCAAAAAGCGGAATAGATTTTTACTTACAACCTTTGATCGATGAACTTTAAATTTTATGGCATGAGGGGGTTGAAACTTGGGACATCTTACTTAAACAGAATTTCAATCTGCGTGCATATCTAATGTAGACTGTTAATGATTTTTCTTCTTATGGAATGTTGTCTAGGTGGATGACAGCTGGAAAGCTGGCTTGTCCATACTTCATGGAAAAAACAAAATCTTTCACTTTGAGACATGACAGGAAAAATTTATGGTTTGATTGTCATCATTGTTTCTTGCCACCTGATCATGAATTTAGGAGACTCAAGAATGCATTCAGAAGGAATAGAATGGAACATGATGGTCCACCTCCATGGCTGTCTGGTCATGACATCTGGGAGATAGTTCAGGATTTGCCTAAAACCAGCGAGGAACCATTGTGCAGGCTTGATGGATATGGCATTTCGCATAACTGGACTAACAAAGTATATTTTGGGAGTTAGAATATTGGCCATATAATTTACTTAGAAATAATGTTGATGTCATGCATACTGAGAAGAACTATTTTGACAACTTGTTTAACACAGTTATGGATGTCACCAGCAAAACAAAGGATAATCCTAAGGCTAGACTTGACTTACCAGAATATTTCAAACGCAGAGAATTACACTTACAGGAGGGGCCCAATGGCAATGTTCTTAAGCCCAAGGCTAGTTTTACATTTAAGTAGAACCAAAAGCGTTAAATATGTAAGTGGGTCCAAAGTTTGAAGATGCCCGGTGGATATGCCTCAAATTTGGGAAAGAGGGTTGATATGGCACAAGGAATCTTGCATGGAATGAAAAGCCATGATTGTCATATTTTCATGGAACAGTTACTTTCAATTGCTTTTATTGGTTTACCAGAAAACATATGGAATCCAATAGCAAAGATCAATTTGTTCTTCAAAAACTTTTGTGCCACCACATTAAAATAAGAAAATTTGGCGCGAATGGAAAGTAATATTGTTGTTATCACCAACAAGATGGAGAAGATTTTTCCGCCAGAGTTCTTCGATGTAATGGAACATCTTTCCATTCACCTTGTGCACGACGCTCGGCTAGGCGGTCCAGTTCAAATTAGGTGGATGTATCCATTCGAACGATAAGCAATTCAAACATATTTAAATTCATACATATCTTTTTTTAATATAGTAAACATCTAATGTTAAGATTGTGCAGGGAAATTGGAAAATTGATAAGGGGTCCCAAAAACAAACATAAGGTGGAAGGCTCTATAGTTTAGGCATATCTTGCAAGAGAAACGTCTCAATTTTGTTCATACTACTTTCGTGATGAAGTTGTTTGTTCAAGAAACCGATCGAATCGTCATCAGGAGGATGTGAATGAGCCTCATTTACAATCCATATCAATTTTCAATCAATCCAGTTGTAAGGCTAAAAAGACCATACGTCGCCGGCTCACTCCCACAGAGCAGAAATCAGCAACTTTGTGTGTCTTGCTGAATTGCCCGGAAGTTGAGCCCTTTCTGAAATAAGGAGATTAAAATTTTAACATATCTTATTTGTTTACTCATTCCCTTAAAGAAACTAATTTTGTTTCGCATGTTGGATCTTCAGTTCATTTAAGACTCAATTCCATAAAAATCAAGTGTGTGCATCCTTTGCAACATGGTTTACATATGAGGTTCGTAAGCGTGTTAATATTTCAACAAATTTTAAACGTTTACACATTCCTCCACATATATGTATATATATATATATATGTATAATATTTTTAGGTACACCAGTTACTAATTGCAGTCGCATACAATCAGCTCTTGAGAGATATTTCTTTGGGTCCAATTGAAGTTTATGCAATGTCCCGTTACACAGTAAATGGTTTTAAATTTTCCACCGAAGACCTATCCAGAACAAGAAAAACAAACAATAGAGGTGTTTGGGTTAAGGGTGATGATGATGTTGATTACTTTGGCATCATACACGAGATCATAGAATTGGAGTATATTGGTTTTTCAATAAAAGAAATTGTCCTCTTTCGATGTAAGTGGTTTGATCCAAGCACAAGAGTCACAAGTGGTCGGCGTTTAAAAATTCTTTTTTTATTTATTTTAAAAAAACCGACCACTAGTGGTCGATTTTTAATTTTTTTCAAAAAAAAAATATTTTTAAAAAACCGACCACCTGTGATCGGTTTTTGAAATAAAAAAATAAAAAGTAAATAATTTTTAGTAACCAATAATTATATGTAAGTAATAAAATATATATATTATTTTCATTAAAAATTATTATATATCTAATCTAATATATATATATATAATTTTTTGAAATTACACTGATCACACGTAGTCGATAACCAGTATAATAATAATAAAAATCAATCATTCTTACATTTTCTGGAAAAAATTACACTAAAAAATATATCAAACAAAATAAACAAATTACGTTAAACATAATCTTTATCTTTTACTTATGTTGCAATATATAAAATAAATATTTTTCTTTGTATAAACGTTAAATGACATTAAACATGCATAATCTTTGTATAATGAATATGTGTATATATATATCATACCGTTTAGATAATGATATTATGTTACTATTTCAGTCATAATAATGTAATATATAACCGATAATTCATCAGAATATAATGAACATGGTCTATTATAAGGTGATATACATGTGGATGTGATATATATAGTACTCATTCAAGAGTTCATATACATAAACATCTTTATATATATATATATATATATATATATATATCATGTAGTGATCGATTAATGAACGATGTAGTCAAAACCTAATATTATATTAAGTTAATCAAATATAATTAATCGATCACTCATCTGAGTATGTATAAGAAACACAGCGCATTATATTACTGGATAATATACTTGTGTATGTATGTGATATATATAGTACGTATTTAGAACTTGATATAGTAATAGTGTATAGATTTGTGTGTATGTATAGATATATATCTATATATATATATATATACATATTATACAGTGAAGTTATATTAATGACATAAGATAATGTTATCGATATATCATCTGAGTATTAGTGAAATACATTGTATATTATTATGGGGTAGTAATATCGTGTATTTGATGTTTATAGTACGTATTTGAAAGCTATTAGACAATTGAATATATGTATTTATACGTATATCTCGTGTAGTGACGTATGTAGTAATCAAAAGCTAGATAACTAAATCTATATATCAAAATAGTTTGAATGATACGTTGATATATATCATACTATTGAGAAAATAGATATGCTATTTTGGGTCAATGTAGACCTGCGTATGTTGTTGAAGTTGTAATAACGTAAGACTATTATTACGAGGTACATATATATATATATATATATATATATATATATATATAATATCGTAGTTAAAAGCTAATTAACCAAAAATTTATCGTAATTTGTAAAATTCATTGATATTATTATACGATTGAGGAAATATACTATTCGTGTTAATGTGATGATAAAATAACTACTTATCTGATTTATATATATAAGAATTATATTAAATTAATTGGATGTTGTTATAAATATTATAAAATTTGTTTAAAATAATTTTAATTTATTAACTTATTTTTGTAATTTATTAATTTATTAATTGTAATTTATTAAACTTTAATTTCAAAAATAAGTTTCTTTAATCATTACGAAAACCGACCACATGTGGTCGGTTTTCATAATAATTAAAAAAATATATACTTCTTTAACCCGACCCAACCCGTACTACATAATAAAACACAAAACACACGAATTGCTTGCCCAAATACCCCGTCCAAAATCAGTTTAACCCTCCAAATCTCACACTTTAACCCTCTAACTCCAAAATCCCCCCAATCTCCATTGTTCTTTCTCTTTTGGTCATAATTTTCTACTCATCTTCTTGGCATCTTTTTGGCTTTAAACAATTTTGCAAGGAACTATATCCTAACTTTCAATTTTGGGCAAGGTAACTATTAACTACCACTCATTAACTAAATTTAGCTTATTTTTGTATCCACTAACTCATTTTTGGAATATCTAGAAATGTTAAAGGTGTACATACAAATATCTTAGTGTTAATTTCGTCAATTGATTGTGGTTTGAGTTTTAGGGTTTAGATATTTATTTTATTTAGCTAGATTTTAGCTAATTTTTAGAATCAGAGATTTAATTAGCTAATTTTAGGCTTGTTCCTACATAAATTTGAGTTCAAAGTACCTAAATTTTGGTTAGTCTTGACATGTATTTCTCCATTTTACTCATTAATTATTAAAAAAAATTGTGGAAATGTTATTCCTATTCCTTTACTAATTTTTTTTAATTATTTAAGTGAAAGATTATTCTTTGTAATAATTTTACTATTTGACAGATTCCGAATTCGGTAAAAGGATTACATTGCTATTTTTTCCGGTGACCGCTTATCTCTTTCACTTTATTTTAGGCTAAGCAAAGGTAAGTTGATTTCTCTCTATTTTCTTATAATAAAGTTTTAAATATAGTTTAAATTAGGAACTTGAAATGTGAATTTTTATTTTGAATGTAGTTATGCTTGGTGACTTGGTAGGTTAAAAAATGATTAAGTGTAGGGACTTTAAATGTGAATTTTTTGTTTTGAATGTGGTTTTGTTTGGTGACTTGGTAGGTTGAAAATGATTAAGTGTAGGGACTTTTAAGGTGTTATTTTATTTTGAAAGTGGTTATGCTTGGTGACTTGGTAGGTTGAAAATGATTAAGTGGGGACTTTAAAGGTGAATTTTTTATTTTGAAAGTGGTTATGCTTGGTGACTTGGTAAGTTGAAATAATTAAGTATAGGGACTTTAAAGGTATTTTTTTTATTTTGAAAGTTGTTATGCTCGGTGACTTGGTAGGTTGAAAATGATTAACTGTAGGGACTTTAAAGGTGTTTTTTTATTTTAAAAGTGGTTATGCTTGGTGACTTAGTCACTTGAAATTGAAAAAGTGTAGGAACTTTTAAGGTGTTTTTTTTATTTGAAAGTGGTTATGCTTGATAACTTGTAGGTTGAAAATAATTAAGTGTAGCGACTTTAAAGGTGTTTTTTTATTTTGAAAGTGGTTATGCTTGGTGACTTAGTAGGTTAAAAATGATTAAGTTTAGGGACTTTAAAGGTGAATTTTTTGTTTTGAAAGTGGTTGTGCTTGGTGACTTGGTAGGTTGAAAATGATTAATTATAGGGACTTTAAAGGTGAATATTTTGTTTTGAAAGTGGTTATGCTTGGTGACTTGATAGGTTGAAAATGATTAAGTGTAGGAACTTTAAAGGTATTTTTTTGTTTTGAAAGTGGTTATGCTCGATGACTTGGTAGGTTGAAAATGATTAAGTGTAGGAACTTTAAAGGTGAATTTTTTGTTTTGAAAGTGGTTATGCTTGGTGACTTGGTAGGTTGAAAGTGATTAAGTGTAGAGACTTTTAAGGTGTTTTTTGGTGTTTAAAGTGGTTATGCTTGATGACTTGGTAGATTGAAAATGATTAAGTGTAGGGACTTTAAAGGTGATTTTTTTATTTTGAAAGTGGTTATGCTTGGTGACTTGGTAGGTTGAAAATGATTAAGTGTAGGGACTTTAAAGGTGTTTTTTTGTTTTGAAAGTGGTTATGCTTGGTGATTTGGTAGGTTGAAAATGATTAAGTGTAGGGACTTTAAAGGTATTTTTTTTTCTAAAAGTGGTTAGGCTTGGTGACTTAGTCTCTTGAAATTGAAAAAGTGTAGGGACTTGAAAGGTGAATTTTTTATTTTGAAAGTGGTTATGCTTGGTGACTTGGTAGGTTGTATATGATTAAGTGTAGGGACTTTAAAGGTATTTTTTTTTTTGAAAGTTGTTATGCTCGGTGACTTGATAGGTTGAAAATGATTAAGTGTAGGGACTTTAAAGGTGTTTTTTTTTTTTGAAAGTTGTTATGCTTGTTGACTTGGTAGGTTGAAAATGATTTAGTGTAGGGACTTTGAAGGTATTTTTTTATTTTGAAAGTGGTTATGTTTGGTGACTTAGTCACTTGAAATTTAAAAAGTGTAGGGACTTTAAAGGTGAATTTTTTGTTTTGAAAGTGGCTATGCTTGGTGACTTGGTAGGTTGAAAATGATTAAGTGTGGGGATTTTAGTGGTATTTTTTAATTTTGGAAGTGGTTATGCTCGGTGACTTGGTAGTCTCAAAATTATTAAGTTTAGGGACTGTAAAGGTGAATTTTTTTTTTGAAAGTGGTTATGCTTGGTCACTTGGTAGGTTGAAAATGATTAATTGTAGGGACTTTGAAGGTGCTTTTTTTGTTTTGAAAGTAGTTTTTCTTGGTGACTTGGTAGGTTTAAAATGATTAATTGTAGGTACTTTAAAAGTGTATTTTTGTTTTGATAAAGTGAAGTCATCACTTTCTGAACTTTTTTGTGACTTAATCTAATTTGTTGAATCTGATTGATTGCGTAGAAGGAACCTGATTATAGCTGGATATATCAACGAAACAATGATAATAGAATGGATATTAGGGAGAAATTTATTGAAGGTGTCAGACGATTTATTGAACATTGTAAGACACTTGATGTTTGATCACATTTTGGGGCTTTTCGTTGTCTTTGTGTTAGATGTGATGGTATAAATCTTTTAAAAGAAGAAGTTTGAAGGAACATCTTTATAGAAAGGGGTTTCACGAGGACTTCTTAAGATTGCGTCCTATTAATGGTGATATTGGGCAAAATAACTTTGTTGTTGGAAAAAGTAGTAGGTCTACAAGGCATAATGAATATCAAGATACTAGGATGACAGAAATAGTACACGATGCTTTTAGGATGGAACTGTAACGCCCTGAATCTGGTACCCAAAATGCTACACGGTGCTCATGACCTCGAAGGACCACAAGCTAACCCATGACTGATATCTGTAACTGAGCACTGAATAATACATTATAAATATGCAGAATATAAGTTATTAAGCCATAAGGTTCAAAACTGAACTAATACTGAATATAATACAATGTCTGTAATGGGGTATAAAAATATCCAAAACTGAAATAAACTGTCTGAACACATGCTGCAGTCTGAAAGCCTCTAAACTGTCTGACAAACTGTGTAGTTGATAGTACATGTCCTCATCTAACTCCGATCTACTAAAATAATAAAGTATTAAAATAATCATCTTATCCTCGAATGATAAGAACTCACTGCTAGTCTTGTTGTTGAACGTCTGATCTAATAAGGATGCTTGAGAGCTCGTGCTTCTAAACCTATGGTATAAAACACCATAGTGCAAATGTATCAGTACGTTGAATGTATTGGTATGCAAGTGAGGTAGGCTAAATATAAGGGTTCATATGCATGAACAATAATAACTGACTGTATAACATGAACGTGAGAATACATGCATGAATACGTAACTATAACTGAGATCGTAATAATGCTGACTCATGAATTCTGATGACATGGATTTTACTGTTATTTGTGTACTGATACTGGAATACCGAATGACTGAGTCTACTGAATACTGAGGAACTAATATCATATTACTAATAAAGGAATAATTGTTTCTGACAGTTCTGATTATGAAAAATTGGTCTGAATGATAGTATCTGACAGTCCTGAAACTAAATGTTGATAACATGGGTTTCATATAATTAATATACTATTAACTGAGTTCATGATAACGTTATTACTGAGTCTGAATATAATAACATTAGTGATTGTATCTCACAGTCCTGATACTGATGGAACTAGCTGGGTTTCATGAAACACATGGTTATCATGGTCTTGTACATGAATGGAATTGCATATAAACATGTCATACTTACATCAACCTAATCTCATGGACATTCCCTCAACAGTGTAAAGTATTTACTTATCACTTGGGTCACAATTAAGCTATAATGCATAATTTCTATTCTCTTAGGCTTTTTATCAAGCACCCAGGATGCATGACTTAGGGAATAGGCATCACCATCAAATTAATACAACAAAACTTCATATTTCAACTCAATTTCACATGTTTCAGACCACATACTAGCATAGGTTCATGAACAACACATAAAGATTCCAACTTGGGAATCATACAACCATAATCACATGAACATATTCAACCCACAATAAATTATTCAAAATACAAGATTTAAAACTTGATTCTTGGGCTTCATGGATGAAAGGAATCCATGAATGAACACTGTTCATACCTTAGTTCTGGATTCTACGAAGATTGATGGAGAGATTCTTGAATTTGAGTCTTGGATTTGAATCCCCAATTAAAAACCCTAGCTTGTTCTTGAGAGAAACAATATATTTTGAGTGAATTATGGCTGAATCACGTGTTATTGGGTATATATAGGGGTGAGAAATTGACCATTTTAACCCTTGGACGCGTATTTTAATTCTGTGAAAATTTCCCGACCTGGACCCCTGGCGCGACATGGCGCTATGCGCCGTGTCACTGGAATTTGACAACTCTAAATTTGAGCCTTGGCGCGATGCGCCATAATCGTGAAGTCTCACTAGATTTTGACGATTGCCATTTTAGCTGGCTCCGCGACACATTGATGGCTCAGCTGGCATACTGTCTTACTAAAATGGCTCTAACTCTTCGCTCGGGTATTGGATTTGGATGAATTTGGTATCGATGGAAAGCTTATTCAAATTCCCATATGATAAAAAGTGAAAATATTGAAAATACCACATGTATAAAAGTGGATTCATCTTTAAAACAAGTCTTTAATATTTTTGGGATGATTTTAAGCTAGGTAGAAGTACGGGGTATTATAATATCTCCCCCTTAGGAATATTCGTCCTCAAATAAGACTTATTTAGATGGGAGAAATGATAATTTGAAGTACATACTGAACATGAACAGCTAAAATATGACTACCTGACAGACATTACTAAGATTCATACTGAGGATGCATATCTGATGCATGATTTTATAACTGAGTTGGTACATGAATGCATGACTGAGAGTACTAATAAGATTATCATGCATATCTGATGCATGAATACATAACTGAACTAACTTATAAACATGCGACTGAACATGTAAGGGTAACGATACCAAGTTTGAAATAAAAACTAAGCATGGAACTAAATACCACATTTGTAACTGAAACATGAACATGAAACTGGATAAGCTTAAGAAAATCTCTTACCTTGGGCTGAGTCTAAGCTTAATTACTAAATATGGATGAGCATAAACATGAGAACATAATTGGGTATGGAACGTGATACATGAGCTGAATATCGTGATCTGAACAAAGTACCTTGAATACGTGGCATACGATAGAGATTCGAGCTAGAGGGTCAACCTATGGGTACCCCCTACTCCAAACTGGATTCGTTACGAGAAGAGAGTGGCATGTTTATGTCATGAAAGTTTTGAGGAATTATAGTGTATCTCCCCCTTGGGACACTAGGTCCCTAGAAGAATACTGACTTGACTGTGATACTGAGGAAAACTGGTATGATACACAGGGCACCAACGAACTGAATCATGACTGAATATCTAGGATATGAAACTAAGGCATAATACATGAACCAAGTTAAACACGCAACTACCTTGTTGGTCCATCTTAGAATGATCACATTCATGAGATTCTGAATAGTGCAATTAGGTAAAAAGATAGGGAAACCACACCATCTGAACTTGTCTGTTCTGACTGCTAAACTGAAGTACTGGCTTTGCGGACAAACTCATGCTAAAAATTTATACTAGATCAGAGAATTTCTATGACACTCTTTCTATAGAGTTCTAATGACTGTAGAGATAAAGCCAATCTTGGCCTGGTCAGAGTAGGACATCAGAATAGGTGATCGCTACATAGCTGGGGTTCTTGTATTAGGAGGAAAAGCTTATGAAATATCATCTAAGATAAAGTGATCAAACCTTATGCACTATAACTGAGACTGCTGAAAAGGTTCACATGGTGTTGAGCACGAATGCATAAATATACTAATTTATCTGATTAACTGAATGACTTAGAGATGAACGTTGGTATATAAGACAGAACTGTACTTAGTTTAAACGACTAGCCTGAGGCTGTAGGGAATTATGCATAGGAGGTAAGGACTGACTAAGTGACATGAGGTGACTGGGCATGGATTTATGAAAACTGTATTACTTAAAATTGCGAGACCAAGCATATGACATAATTTAGAAACATTCCATAACTATGGTACTGAAATACTAATGACTGAGTAACTACTAGCTATATACTATGGTCGGGTAATCCTGAAAGTGAACTGAGTTTCTGATCTGGCTGAACTAGGACTGGGACTGAGATTGTAGCTAAGACATTAATTGAGACTGTAACCATAACTAAAACTATAACTGGGACTGAATGCTGGTTTTCTATAACTGAGGTTTAGACTGGTACGGGAGCATTGAATTCTGAGGGCTAAATAACTGATAGCTGAAAGCCATGGTTCTATAGGAATATCTGAGTCCTTTACTGGATACTAACTACTGAATGACGCTGTAATTGAAGCCTGCGGAATGGAACATTAACACTATGAATTCACTGATGTATCTAAACTGAGAGTATATGTGATATAATCTGAGTTTGACTGGACCCTAAGAGTGAAGTCATGAATCGTATGGGCTAAGCATACTGTAAAAAATGACTTGAGTGCATGAGTCATGAGGTGCATGACCTGAGTCTGATGTTTCTGTACTCATGGAAATTTATTCATAACACAAAGTAAGTCGAAACTCCTCATACTAGGAACTTAAATCACACACTATTTTTATGGAAAGCGCGACAATATAAGCTGGGTACATGGAATTGTGACATGAAGCATGCATAAGTATCGGGAGGGTTGAAGTACAAAACTTCGCATTGCGTTAGGAATAGGTCGAGAATAGGTCGGGAATCACCTTTCCTTATTGATTTCCTACACATACTAGTATTAAAACTAGAACCTAAAGGCCAGGATTTCTGATATATCATAACCGGATAGTTACTGCATGCCTATCGGGCTGAGGTGTTGATTGATTTCCCATTCTCCTTTCGTTAGTCCCTTTGGGAGGCATGTTCTGTAAACAAATGAGAGAATGGATTAGACTGAGAGAAAATTTTTTGCATATGTTCATTGGCACGACATACATACTAAAAGAAGGGAAACTATTCCTAAACCATCTCATAGCCTCCTGCACATAAGTGTGGCGCACAACACACCCATGCACAAGACTATACTAGATACTACTTTTCAGACTTTCTATGACACTATTGAACCTTAGACTCTGATACCAAGTTTGTAATGCCCCGAATCTGGTACCCAAAATGCTACACGGTGCTCATGACCCCGAAAGACCATAAGCTAATTTGTGACTGATATCTATAACTGAGTACAGAATAATACATTGTAAATATACAGAATATAAGTCGTAAGTCCATAAAGTTCAAAACTTAACTAATACTAAGTATAATACAATGTATGTAATGGGCTATAAATTATCCAAAACAAAAATAAACTGTCTGAACACATGTTGTAGTCTAAAAGCCTATAAACTGTCTGATCAACTGTGGAGTTGATGGGACATGTCCCCAACTAACTTCAAACTACTAAAATAATAAAGTAATAAAGTAATCATGCTATTCTCAAATGATGAGGACTCACTGCTAGTCTGGTTGTTCAATGTTTAATCTACTAAGGATGCTCGAGAGCTCATGCGTTTAAACCTATGGTATAAAACACCATAGCGCAACTACGTCAGTACGTTGAATATAATAGTTTGTAAGTGAGGTAGGCTAAATGCAAGGGTTTATATGCATGAACAATAATAACTGATTGTATAACATGAACGTGAGAATACATGCATGAATACATAACTGTAACTGAGATCTTGATAACGTTGACTCATGAATTCTGATAACATGGCTTTTAGTGATATTTGAGTACTGATACTGGGATACCGAATGATTGAGTCTACTGAATACTGAGGAACTAATATCATATTACTAATAAAGGAATGAATGTTTCTGACAGTTCTGATTATGAAGAACTGGTCTGATTGACTGTATCTGACAGTCCTGAAATTGAATACTTATAACATAGGTTTTGTATAATTAATATACTATTAATTGAGTTCATGATAAGGTTATTATTGAGTATGACTACTGATAACATGAGTGACTGTATCTGACAGTGTTGATACTGATGAAACTAGTTGGGTTTTGCACTATACTAACTTGACTATATCTGACAATCTTGGATATCTGTAGAACTAAATTGAGTTCAATTACTGAAACTGGATTTGAAACTGAGACTGTGGGAGGTAATCATCTAACCGAAATGCCCCAAAACTGAACTGGTGGGCTCCAACCTGTAAGCTCAGCTGAAAGGGTGTCAGTACCATGCCACGGGTAAAGACAAGTTGTGAGTAAACCCTCTCTGACAGGGAGCTCTTCCGTCAACCCCTCCTATAAGGAAAACTCAAATGAGATATGAATAGTCCCTAGACTCGTAGGGGTATATCTCAACCTATGCTAGCTACGTAGTTCTAGAATGTAGGGATTGCTACTAAGGATCACACCCTTTACTGGCTGACAGTGTGTGTCCTCATCCCTGTGTTCACTCGGTGCTGAATCCTTCCCTCAACTGAATAGACACTGAACTGATTAACTAAATTTAACTGAATCTAATGGTATTTTTTAGCGGAGCTAAACTGAGTTTACAGAGTTTCATTGATAGACGGAATGCTACTGAAATTTGAGGACTAATGGAGAGTACTGAAGTTACTGAGATTTCTGGGAATACTGAGGTTACTGAGATTACAAAGTACTAATTTTATTGAGACCACTGAGGTCACTGAGATTACTAAGTAGGACTAGACTGATACTAAATTTACCGAGTTTTCCTGAGTCATGAGACTGACTGAATACTAAGGATCATGGCTTGACTGAGAGTATCGTGAAAACATGACATTGGCTCTAGGCACATAGCTAAATTATCGGGTAAAGTACCCCCAGGACTCGATAGCATAAAACTAACAGGACATGACACTTCTTGAACATATGACCAATATCAATAATTCATAATACATTAATTTGGGGATATCATGAAGCACATGGTTATCATAGACTTGTACATGAATGGAATTGCATATAAACATGTCATACTTTCATCAACCTAATCTCATGGACATTCCCTCAACCATTGATAATGGACACAATATCATGGAAGTCATTCTTAGTCATAGGGTAAAGCATACATTTATCACTTGGGTCACAATTAAGTTATAATTCATAATTTATATTCTCTTAGGCATTTTATCAAATACTTAGGATGCATGACTTAGGGAATAGGCAAGACCATCAAATTAGTACAACAAAACTCCATATTTCAACTCAATTTCACATGTTTCAGACCACATACTATCGTAGGTTCATGAACAACACATAAAGATTCCAACTTGGGAATCATACAACCATAATCACATGAACATAATCAACCCACAACAAAATATTCAAAATACAAGATTTAAATCTTGATTCTTGGGCTTCATGTATGAAAGGAATCCCTGAATGAACACTGTGCATACCTTATTTCTTAATTCTACGAAGATTGACGGAGAGATTCTTGAATTTGTGTCTTGGATTTGAATCCCTAATTGAAAATCCAAGCTTGTTCTTGAGAGAAACTTGAGAGAAACAATATATTTTGGGTGAATTATGGCTGAATTATGTGTTATTGGGTATATATAGGGGTGAGAAATTGGCCTTTTTAACTCTTGGACGCATATTTTAATTCTGTGAAAATCTCCCGACCTGGACCCCTGGCACGACGCGACGTTATCGCCCCATGTCACTGGAATTATACAACTCTAAATTTGATCCTTGGCGCGATGCGCCATAATCACGGAGGTTCACTGGATTTTAACGATTACCATTTTGGCTAGCTCTGCGATGCATTGATGTCTCAGGTGTCATACTGTCTTACTAAATTGGCTTTAACTCTTCGCCCGGGTGTCCTATTTGAGCGAATTTGGTATCGATGAAAAGTTTATTCAATTTTCCACATGATAAAAAGTGAAAATATTGAAAATACCATATGTATAAAAGTGGATTCATCTTTTAAATAAGTCTTTAATATTTCTGGGATGATTTTAAGCTAGGTAGAAGTACGGAGTATTATAATATCTCCTCCTTGGGAACATTCATCCTCAAATGAGACTGATTTAGATGGGGAAAACGATAAACCGAAGTACATACTGAACATGAACAAGTTAAACATGACTACTTGATTGACATTACTGAGATTCATACTGAGCATGCATATTTGATACATGATTTTATGACTGAGATGGTACATGAATGTATGACTGAGAGTACTGATAAGCTGATCACGCATATCTGATGAGTGAATACATAGCTGAACTGACTCATGAACATGCAAATGAATATGTAAGTATAACGATACCAAGATTGAAATAAAAATTAAGCATGGAACTGAATACCATATTTGTAACTGAAACTAGAGCATGAAAATGGATAAGCTTAAGTAAAGCTATTACCTTTGGATGATTCTAAGTTTAATTACTAAATATGCATGAGCGAAAACATGAGAACGTAACTGGGTCTGGAACGTGATACATGAGTTGAATATCGTGATCTAAACTAAGTACCTTGAATATATCTCATACGACCAAGATTAGAGCTAGAGGGTCAATCTATGGGTACCCACTTCTCCAAACTGGATTCGTTATGAGAAGAGAGCGACATGTTTATGTCATGAAAGTTTTAGGGAATTATAGTGTATCTCCTCCTTGGGACTCTAGATCCCTAGAAGAATACTGACTCGACTGTGATACTAAGGAAAACTGGGATGATGCACTGGGCACTAACGAACTGAATCGTGACTGAATATCTAGGATATGAAACTAAGACATGATACATGAACCAAGTTGAACATGCAACTACCTTTTTGGTCCATCTTAGAATGATCACATTCAAGAGATTCTAAATAGTGCAATTAGGTAGAAAGATGGGGAAACCACACCATCTGAACTTGTCCATTCTGATTGCTAAACTGAAGTACTGGCTTTGCGAATTAACTTATGCTGAAAATTTATACTCGATCAGAGCATTTCTATGACACTCTTTCTATAGAGTTCTAATGACTGTAGAGATAAAGCCAATCTTATCCTGGTTTGAGTAGGACATCTGAATAGGAGATCACTACATAGTTGGGGTTCTTGTATTAGGAGGCAAGTCCTATGAAACATCATCTAAGATAAAGTGACCAAACCTTATGCACTGCAACTAAGACTGCTGAAAAGGCTCACATGGTGTTGAGCACGAATGCATAAATATACTAATTTATCTGATTAACTGAATGACTTATACATGAACACTGGCATATAAAACTAAACTGTACTTAGTCTGAACGACTAGTCTGAGGCTATAGAGTATTATGCATAGGAGGTAAGGACTGACTGAGTGACATGAGGTGAATGGGTATGGATTTATGAAAACTGTATTACTTGAAATTGCGAGACCAAGCGTATGACATAATTCAAAACTATTCCGTAACAGAGGTACTGAAATACTAACGACTGAGTAACTAATAGCTATATGCTATGGTCAGGTAATCCTAAAAGTAAACTGAGTTTCTGATCTGGCTGAACTAGGACTGGAACTGAGATTGTAGCTAAGACGGTAATAAGACTGTAATCGTAACTAAGACAGTAACTGGGACTGAATGTTGGTTTTCTATAACTGAGGTTTAGACTGGTATGGGAGCCTTGAATTCTGATGTCTAAATAACTGATAGCTGAAAGCCATGGTTCTGTAGGACTATCTAGGTCTTTTATTGGATACTGACTACTGAATGACACTGTAACTGCGGCCTGCAGAATAGAACATTAACACTACGGATTCACCAAGGCATCTAAACTGAGAGCATACATAATATAATCTGAATTTGACGGTCCCTAAGAGTGAAGTCATGAATCGTGTGGGCTAAGCATACTGTAAAGAATGACCTGAGTGCATGAGTCATAAGCTGCATGACCTGAGTCTGATGTTTCTGTACTCATGAACTTTATTAGTAACACGGAGTAAGTCGAAACTCCTCATACTAGGAGCTTAAATCACATACTATTTTTATGGAAAGCGCAAGAATATAAGTTGGGTTCATGGAATTGTGACATGAAGTATGCATAAGTATCGGGAGGGTTGAAGTACAAAACTTCATATTGCAGTAGGAATAGGTCGGGAATCACCTTTCCTTATTGATTTTCTACATATACTGGTATTAATACTCGAATCTGAAGGCCTGAATTTTTAAGATATCATAACCGAACAGTTACTGTATGTCTGTCGGCCTGAGATGCTGACCTGTAAACAAAAAGGAGAATGGAATAGATTGAGAGAAAATTTTGAGCTTATGCTCACTGGCATGACATGAATACTGAAAGAAGGGAAACTATTCCTAAAATATTTCATAGACTCCTGCACATAAGTGTGGCGCATAACACACCCATGCTTAAGACTCTACTAGATGCGGATTTTCAGACTTTCTAGGATAATGCTGAACCTTAGACTCTGATACCAAGTTTGTAACGCCCCGAATCTGGTAACCAGAATACTACATGGTGCTCATGACCCCAAAGGACCACAAGCTAATCCATGACTGATATCTGTAACTGAGCACTAAATAATACATTGTAAATATGTGGAATATAAGTCGTAAGGCCATAAGGTTCAAAACTAAACTAATACTGAATATAATACAATGTCTGTAATGGGGTAAAAAATACCCAAAACTAAAATAAATTGTCTGAACACATGCTGTAGTCTGAAAGCCTCTAAACTGTCTAACAAACTGTGGAGTTGATGAGATATATCCCTAACTAACTCCGAACTACTGAAATAATAAAGTAATAAAATAATTATGCTATCCTCGAATGAGGAGGACTCACTATTATTCTGGCTGCTGAATGTATGATCTACTAAGGATGCTCGGGCGCTCATACTTCTAAACCTATGGTATAAAACACCATAGCACAAATGCGTCAATGCGTTGAATATAATGGTATGCAAGTGAGATAGGCTAAATGCAAGGTTTCATATGCATGAAAAATAATAACTGACTGCATAACATGAACGTGAGAATACATGCATGAATACATAACTGTAACTGAGATCGTGATAACACTGACTCATGAATTCTAACAACATGGATTTTACTGATATCTGAGTACTAATACTGGGATACCAAATGATTGAGTCTACTGAATACTGAGGAACTAATGTCATATTACTATTAAAGAAATTACTATTTCTGATAGTTCTAATTATGAAGAACTAGTCTGATTGACTGTATCTGACAGTCCTAAAACTGAATACTGATAACAGGGGTTTTGTATAATAAATATACTATTAATTGAGTTCGAGATAACGTGATTACTGAGTCTGAATACTAATAACATGAGTGACTGTATCTGACAGTCCTAATACTGATGGAACTAGCTGGGTTCTAAACTGTACTAATTTGATTGTATCTGATAGTCCTGGATTTCTGTAGAACTAAACTAAGTTCTATTACTGAAAATGGATCTGAAACTGAAACTATGGGAGGTAATCATCTAAACGACATACCCCAAAACTGAACTGGTGGGGTCCAACCTGTAACCCCAGCTGAAAGGATATCAATACCGTACCACGTATAAAGACAAGCTGTGAGTAAACCCTCTCTGATAGGGAGCTCTTCCGTCAACCCCTCATGTAAGACAAACTCAAATGAGATATGTATAGTCCCTAGACTCTTAGAGGTACATCTCAACCTACGGTAGCTACGTAGTTCTGGAACGTAGGGATTGCTAATAAGGATCACACCCTCTACAGGCTGACAGTGTGTGTCCTCATCCCTGGGTTCACTCGGTGCTTAATCCTACCCCCAACTGAATAGACACTGAACTGATTAACTGAACTGAACTGATACTAATGGTATTATTTAGTGGAGCTAAACTGAGTTCACTAAGTTCTGTTGACTGACGAAATGTTACTAAGATCTGAGGACTGACGAAGAGTACTGAAGTTACTGAGATTTCTAGGAATACTGTGGGTACCGAGATTACTTAGTGTTGAAGTTACTAAGACTACTGAGGTCACTGAGATTACTAAGTAGGACTAGACTGATACTAAATTTATTGAGTTTTCCTGAGTTATAAGACTGACTGAATTCTAAGGATCATGGCTTGACTGAGAGTATCATGAAAACATGACACTGGCTCTAGTCCCACAGCTAAATTGTTGGGTACAAGTACCCCCAGGACTAGATAGCATGTAAATGACAAGACATGACACTGCTGGAACACATGACCAATATCGATAATTCATAAAACATTAATTTGGGGATTTCATGAAGCACATGGTTATCATAGTCTTGTACAAGAATGGAATTGCATATAAATATGTCATACTTTCATCAACCTAATATTATGTACATTCCCTCGACCATTCATAATGCACACAATATCATGGAAGTCATTCTTAGTCATAGGGTAAAGCATACATTTATCACTTGGGTCACAATTAAGTTATAATGCATAATTTCTATTCTATTTTATCAGACACCTAGGATGCATGACTTAGGGAATAGGCATAACCATCAAATTAATACAATAAAACTCCATATTTAAACTCAATTTCATATGTTTCAGACCACATACTAGCATAGGTTCATGAAGAACACATAAAGATTCCAACTTGGGAATCATACAACCATAATCACATGAACATAATCAACCCACAATAAAATAATCAAAATACAAGATTTAAAACTTAATTCTTGGGCTTAATGGATAAAAGGAATCTATGAATGAACACTGTGCATACCTTAGTTCTTGATTATATGATGATTGACGAAGAGATTCTTGAATTTGAGTCTTGGATTTGAATCCCAGATTGAAAACCCTATCTTGTTCTTGAGAGAAACTTAAGAGAAATAATATATTTTGGGTGAATTATGGCGGAATCACGTGTTATTGGGTATATATTGGGGTGATAAATTGACCTTTTTATCCCTTGGACGCGTATTTTAATTATGTGAAAATTTCTCGACCTGGACCCCTGGCGCGACTCAACGCTATCGCGTCGTGTCACTGGAATTTTACAACTCTGAATTTGAGCCTAGGAACGACGTGCCATAATCACGGAGGCTCACTGGATTTTAATGATTACCATTTTGGTGGGCTCCGCGACACATTGATGGCTAAGGTGGCACATTGTCTTACTAAAATGGCTCTAACTCTTCGTCTGGCTGACAGATTTGGGCGAATTTATTAGCGATGGAAAGATTATTCAATTTCCCAAATGATAAAAATTGAAAATATTAAAAATACCACAAGTATAAAAGTGGATTCATCTTTGAAACAAGTCATTAACATTTCTTGGATGATTTTAAGCTAGGTAGAAGTACGGGGTATTACAATATCTCTCTCTTGGGAACATTCATCCTCGAATAAGACTGATTTAGATGGGAGAAACGATAAGCTGAAGTACATACTAAATATGAACAGCTGAAACATGATTACCTGACTAATATTACAGAGATTCATACTGAGCATGCATATCTAATGCATGATTTTATGACTGAGTTGATACATGAATGCATGACAAAGAGTATTGATAAACTGATCACGCATATCTGATGCGTGAATACATGAGTAAATGACTCATGAACATGCAACTGAACATGTAAGGGTAACAATACCAAGTTTGAAATAAAAACTAAGCATGGAACTGAATACCACATCTATAACTGAAACCTGAACATGAAATAGGATAAACGTAAGAAAACCTATTACCTTGGGCTGAGTCTAAGTTTTATTACTAAATATGCATGAGCAAAAACATTAGAACGTAACTGGGTCTGGAACGTGATACATGAGCTGAATATCTTGATCTAAACTAAGTACCTTGAATACGTGGCATACAACAGAGATTGGAACAAGAGGGTCAACCTATGGGTACCCGCTACTCCAAACTGGCATGACATGAATACTGTAAGAAGAGAAACTATTCCTAAAACATCTCATAGCCTCCTGCACATAAGTGTGGCGCACAACACACCCATGTACAAGACCCTACTAGATGCGGCCTTTTAGACTTCCTAGGACACTGTTGAACCTTAGGCTCTGATACCAAGTTTGTAAAGGCCCGAATCTGGTACCCGAAATGCTACATGGTTCTCATGACCTCGAAGGACCATAAGCTAATCCATGGCTGATATTTGTAATTGTGCACTGAATAATACATTGTAAATATGCAGAATATAAGATGTAAGGCCATAAGGTTAAAAACTAAACTAATACTGAATATAATACAATGTCTGTAATGGGGTATAAAAATACCCAAAACTGAAATAAACTATCTGAACATATATTGTAGTCTGAAAGCCTCTAAACTGTCTAAAAAACTGTGGAGTTGATGGGACATATCCCCAACTAACTCCAAACTACTAAAATAATAAAGTAATAAATTAATCATGCTATCCTCGAATGATGAGGACTCACTGCTAGTCTTTCTGCTGAACGTCTGATCTACTAAGGATGCTCGGGAGCTCATGCTTCTAAACCTATGGTCTAAAATACCATAGCGCAAATACGTCAGTACATCGAATATAATAGTATGCAAGTGAGGTAGGCTAAATACAAGGGTTCATATGCATGAACAATAATAACTAACTGTATAACATGAACGTTAGAATACATGCATGAATACATAACTGTAACTGAGATCGTGATAATGCTGACTCATGAATTCTGATAACATGGATTTTACTAATATCTGAGTACTGATACTAGGATACCAAATGACTGAGTCTATTGAATACTGAGGAACTAATATCATATTACTAATAAAGGAATGACCTTTTTTGATAGTTCTGATTATGATAAAATGGTCTGATTAACTGTATTTGATGGTCCTGAAACTAAATATTGATAACATGGGTTTCGTATAATTAATATACTATTAACTGAGTTCGTGATAACGTGATTACTGAGTCTGAATACTAATAACATGAGTGACTATATCTGACAGTCCTGATACTGATGGAACTAGCTGGGTTCTGCACTGTACTAATTTGACTGTATCTGACAGTCCTGGATTTTTGTAGAGCTAAACTGAGTTCTATTACTGAAATTGGATCTAAAACTTAGACTGAAGGAGATAATTATCTCACCGACATGCCCCAAAACTAAACTGGTGGGGTCCAACCTGTATCCCCAGCTGAAAGTGTGTCAGTACCGTACCACGGGTAAAGATAAGTTGTGAGTAAAACCTTTCTGACACGGAGATTACTAAAGTTACTGAGATTTTTAGGAATATTGTGGTTACTGAGATTACTAAGTACTAGTGTTACTGAGACCACTGAGGTTACTGAGATTACTAAGTAGGACTAGACTAATACTGAATTTACCGAGTTTTCCTGAGTCATGAGACTTACTGAATTCTAAGGATCATGGCATGACTGAGAGTGTCATGAAAATATGATACTGGATCTAGTCACAGAGCTAAATTGTTGGGTACAAGTACCCCCATGACTCGATAGCATGAAACTAATAAGACATGACAGTTCTTGAACACATGACCAATATCAACAATTAATAATACATTAATTTGGGGATTTCATGAAGCACATGGTTATCATAGTCTTGTACATGAATGGAATTGCATATAAACATGTCATACTTTCATCAACCTAATCTCATGGACATTCCCTCAACCATTGATAATGGACACAATATCATGGAAGTCATTCTTAGTCATAGGATAAAGCATACACTTATCACTTGGGTCACAATTAAGCTATAATTCATAATTTATATTCTCTTAGGCATTTTATCAAATACCTAGGATGCATGACTTAGGGCATAGGCAAGACCATCAAATTAGTACAACAAAACTCCATATTTCAACTCAATTTCACATGTTTCAGACCACATACTATCATAGGTTCATGAACAACACATAAAGATTCCAACTTGGGAATCATACAACCATAATCATATGAACATAATCAACCCACAACAAAATATTCAAAATACAAGATTTAAATCTTGATTCTTGGGCTTCATGTATGAAAGGAATCCATGAATGAACATTGTGCATACCTTATTTCTTGATTCTATGAAGATTAATGGAGAGATTCTTTAATTTGTGTCTTGGATTTGAATCCCTAATTGAAAATCCTAGCATGTTCTTGAGAGAAACTTGAGAGAAAAAATATATTTTGGGTGAATTATGGCTGAATTGCATGTTATTGGGTATATATAGGGGGTGAGAAATTGGCCCTTTTAACCCTTGGATGCATATTTTAATTCTGTGAAAATCTCTCGACCTGGACCCCTAGTGCGACGCGACGTTATCGCCCTGTGTCACTGGAATTTTACAACTCTAAATTTGAGCCTTGGCGCGATGCGCCATAATCACGGAGGCTCACTGGATTTTAACGATTACCATTTTGGCTGGCTCCGCAATGCATTGATGTCTCAGGTGTCATACTGTCTTACTAAATTAGCTCTAACTCTTCGTTCGGGTGTCCTATTTGAGCGAATTTGGTATCGATGAAAAGCTTATTCAATTTTCCACATGATAAAAAGTGAAAATATTGTAAATACCACATGTATAAAAGTATATTCATCTTTTAAACAATTCTTTAATATTTCTGGGATGATTTTATGTTAGGTAGAAGTACAAGGTATTATAATATCTCCCCCTTGGGAATATTCGTCCTCGAATGAGACTGATTTAGATGGGAGAAACGATAAGCCAAAGTACATACTGAACATGAACAAGTGAAACATGACTACTTGACTGACATTAGTTCAATTCATACTTAGCATGCATATCTGATGCATTATTTTATGACTGAGATGATACATGAATGTATGATTGAGAATACTGATAAGCTGATCACGCATATCTGATGAGTGAATACATGACTGAAATAACTCATGAACATGCGACTGAATATGTAAGTGTAATGATACCAAGTTTGAAATAAAAATTAAGCATGGAACTGAATACCATATTTGTAACTGAAACCTGAACATGAAAATGGATAAGCTTAAGAAAATCTATTACCTTTGGCTGATTCTAAGTTTAATTAATAAATATGCATGAGCAAAAACATGAGAACATATCTGGGTCTGGAACGTGATACATGAGCTGAATATCGTGATCTGAACTAAGTACCTTGAATATGTGGTATACGATCGAGATATGAGCTAGAGGGTCAACATATGGGTACCCAGTACTCCAAACTAGATTTGTTATGAGAAGAGAGCAGCATGTTTATGTCATGAAAGATTTGGGGAATTATAGTGTATCTCCCCCTTGGGACACTAGGTCCCTAGAAGAATACTGACTTGACTGTGATACTGAGAAAAACTGGGATGATGCACAGGGCACCAACGAACTAAATCGTGACTGAATATCTAGGATATGAAACTAAGGCATGATACATGAACCAAGTTAAACACGCAACTACCTTGTTGGTCCATCTTAGAATGATCATATTCATGAGATTCTGAATAGTGCAATTAGGTGAAAAGATGGGGAAACCACACCATCTGAACTTATCCGTTCTGACTACTAAACTGAAGTACTGGCTTTGCAGACTAACTCATACTGAAAACTTATACTCGATCGAAGCATTTCTATGACACTCTATCTATAGAGTTCTAATGACTGTAGAGAGAAAGAGAGTCTTGGCCTGGTTTGAGTATAGTATCAGAATGAGAGATCGCTACATGGCTGGGGTTCTTGTATTAGGAGGCAATGCCGATGAAAGATCATCTAAGATAAAGTTAACAAACCTTATGAATTGTAACTAAGACTGCTGAAAAGGTTCACATCGTGTTGAGCATGATTACATAAATATACTAATTTATCTAATTAACTAAATGACTTATAGATGAACGTTGGCATATAAGACTGAACTGTACTTAGTCTGAATGGATAGTCTAAGGCTGTAATGTATTATGAATAGGAGGTAAGGACTGACTGAGTGGCATGAGGTGATTGGGCATGGATTTATGAAAATTGTATTACTTGAAATTGTGAGACCAAGCGTATGACATAATTCAGAAACATTTCATAACTGAGGTACTAGAATACTAATGACTGAGTAACTTATAGCTATATGTATGGTCGGGTAATCCTGAAAGTGTACAATGTTTCTGATCTGGCTGAATTAGGACTGGGACTGAGATTATAGCTGATACGGTAATTAAGACTGTAACCATAACTAAGACTGTAACAGGGACTGAATGCTGGTTTTCGATAACTGAGGTTTAGAATGGTATGGGAGCACTGAATTTTGATGGCTAAATATCTGATAGTTGAAAGCCACGATTCTGTAGGACTATCTGAGTCCTTTACTGGATACTGACTACTGAATGCCACTGCGATTCACCGAGGTATCTAAACTGAGAGTATACGTGACATAATCTGAGTTTGACTGAACCCTAAGAATGAAGTCATGAATCGTGTGGGCTAAGCATACTATAAAGAAAAACCTGAGTGCATGAGTCATGAGCTGCATAACCTGAGTCTGATGTTTTTATACTCATGGAACTTTATTCGTAACACAGAGTAAGCCAAAACTCCTCATACTAGGAACTAAAATCACACACTAATTTTATAGAAAGCGCGAGAATATAAGTTGGGTGCCTGGAATTGTGACATGAAGCATGCATAAGTATCGGGAGGGTTGAAGTACAAAACTTCGCATTGTGGTAGGAATAGGTCGATAATCACTTACCCATATTGATTTCCTACATATACGGGTATTACAACTTGAACCTAAAGACCTGGATTTCTATGATATCATAACCAGACAATTACTACATATCTGTCGGGCTGAGATGCTGACCGATTTCCCATTATCCTTTCGTTAGTCCTTTTGGAAGGCATGTTCTGAAATGAAAGGGAGAATAGATTAGACTAAGAGAAAATTTCGAGCTTATGCTCACTGGAACGACATGAATACTGAAAGAAGGGAAACTATTCGTAAAATATCTCATAGCCTTCTGAACATAAGTGTGGTGCACAACACACCCATGCACAAGACTCTACTAGATTCGGCTTTTCAGACTTTCATGGACACTATTGAACATTAGACTCTGATACCAAGTTTGTAACTCCCCGAATCTGGTACCCAGAATGCTACATGATTATCATGACCCCGAAGGACCACAAACTAACCCATGACTGATATCTGTAACTGAGCACTGAATAATACATTATAAATATGCAGAATATAAGATGTAAGGCCATAACGTTCAAAAATGAACAAATACTGAACATAATACAATATCTATAATGGGGTATAACAATATCCAAAATTAAAATAAACTGTCTGAACACATGTTATAGTCTAAAAGCCTCTAAACTATCTGACAAACTGTGGAGTTGATGGTACAATTCCCCAACTAGCTCTGAACTACTAAAATAATAAAGTAATAAAATAATCCTGCTATCCTCAAATGATGAGGACTCACTGCTAGTTTGGATGCTGAATGTCAGATCTACTAAGGATGCTTGGGAGCTTATGTTTCTAAACTTATGGTATAAAACACCATAGCGCAAATGCATCAGTACGTTGAATATACTGGTATTCAAGTGAGGTAGGCTAAATGCAAGGGTTCATATGCATGAATAATAATAACTGATTGTATAACATAAATGTGAGAATACATGCATGAATATGTAACTGTAACTGAGATCGTGATAACGCTGACTCATGAATTCTGATAACGTAGATTTTAGTGATATCTGAGTACTAATACTGGGATACCAAATGACTGAGTCTACTGAATACTGAGGAACTAATGTCATATTACTAATAAAGAAATGATTGTTTCTGAAAGTTTTTATTATGAAGAACTGGTCTGATTGACTGTATCTGACAGTCCTGAAACTGAATACTGATAACATGGATTTTGTATAATTAATATACTATTAACTAAGTTCATGATAACATGATTACTGAGTCTGAATACTAATAATATGAGTGACTGTATTTGATAGTCCTGATACTGATGGAACTTGCTGGGTTCTGCACTGTACTGATTTGACTGTATGTGACTGTCCCAGATTTTTGTAGAACTGAACTGAGTTCTATTACTGAAACTGGATCTGAAACTGAGACTGTAGGAGGTAATCATCTAACCGACATGCCCCAAAATTAAACTGGTGGGGTCTAACCTATAACCCCATTTGCAAGGGTATCAGTAGTATGCCACGGGTAAAGACAAGTTGTAAGTAAACCCTCTCTGACAGGGAGTTCTTCCGTCAACCCCTCCTATAATGAAAACTCAAATGAGATTTATATAGTCCCTAGACTCGTAGGGGGAAATCTTAACCTACGCTGGCTATGTGGTTCTAGAACACAAGGATTACTACTAAGGATCACACCCTCTACTGGCTGACAATATGTGTCCTCATCCCTTGGTGTACTCGCTGCTGAATCCTACTCCCAACTGAATAGACACTGAACTGATTAACTGAACTGAACTTATACTAATGGTATTATTAGCAGAGCTAAACTGAGTTCACTAAGTTCCGTTTACTGGCGGAATGCTCCTGAGATCTGAGGACTGATGGAGAGTACTGAAGTTACTGAAATTTCTTGGAATACTGAGGTTACCAAGATTACTGAGTACTGATGTTATTGATACCACTGAGGTCACTGAGATTACTAAGTAGGACTAGACTGATACTAAATTTACTGAGTTTTCCTGAGTCATGAGACTTACTGAATTCTAAGGATCAAGGCTTCACTGAGAGTATCGTGAAAACATGATACTGGCTCTAGGCACACAGCTAAATTATTGGGTACAAGTACCCCCAGGACTCGATAGCATGAAACTGATAGGACATGACACTTCTTGAAAATATGACCAATATCAACAATTCATAATACATTAATTTGGGGATTTCAGGAAGCACGTGGTTATCATAGTCTTGTACATGAATGAAATTGCATATAAACATGTCATACTTTTTTCAACCTAATCTCATGTACATTTACTCAACCATTCATAATGCACAAAATATCATGGAAGTCATTCTTTGTCATAGGGTAAAGCATACACTTATCACTTGAGTCACAATTAAGCAATAATGCATAATTTCTATTCTCTTAGGCATTTATTCAAACACCTAGGATGCATGACTTAGGGCATAGGCATGCCCATTAAATTAATATAACAAAACTCCATATTTCAACTCAATTTCACATGTTTCAGACCACAAACTAGCATAGGTTTATGAACAACACATAAAGATTCCAACTTGGGAATCATACAACCATAATCATATGAACATAATCAACCCACAATAAAATATTCAAAATACAAGATTTAAAACTTGATTCTTCGGCTTCATGGATAAAGGGAATCCACGAATGAACACTATGCATACCTTAGTTCTTGATTCCACGAAGATTGACGGAGAGATTTTTGAATTTAAGTATTGGATTTGAATCCCCAATTGAAAACTCTTGCTTGTTCTTGAGAGAAACTTGAGAGAAACAATATATTTTGGGTGAATTATGGCTGAATCATGTGTTATTGGGTATATATAGGGGTGATAAATTGACCCTTTTAACCCTTGGACGTGTATTTTAATTATGTGAAAATTTCCCAACCTGGACCCCCAGCGCGACGCGGCGCTATTGCGCCGTGTCACTGGAATTTGACAACTCTGAATAAGAGCCTTGGAGAGATGTACCATAATTGCGAAGGCTCACTGGATTTGGATGATTGTCATTTTGGCTGGCTCCGCGACGCGTTGATGGCTCAGGTGGCACACTGTCTTACTAAAATGGCTTTAACTTTTCGCCCGGGTGTCGAATTTGGGCGAATTTGGTTTCGATGGAAATCTTATTAAATTTTCCACATGACTAAAAGTGAAAATTCTGAAAATAACACATGTATAAAAGTGGATTCATCTTTGAAACAAGTCTTTTACATTCCTGGGATGATTTTAAGCTAGGTAAAAGTACGGGGTATTACAATATCTCCCTCTTGGGAACATTCATCCTAGAATGAGACTGATTTATATGGGAGAAACGATAAGCTGAAGTACATACTGAACATGAACAGCTGAAACATGACTACCTGACTGACATTACTGAGATTCATACTGAGCATGCATATCTGATGCATGATTTTTTGACTGAGCTGGTACATGAATGCATGACTGAGAGTACTGATAAGATGATCATGAATATCTGATACGTGAATAAATGACTGAACTGACTCATGAATATGCAAATGAACATGTAAGGGTAATGATACCAAGTTTTAAATAAAAACTGAGCATGGAACTGAATACCATATTTGTAACTGAAACCTGAATATGAAATTGGATAAGCATAAGAAAATCATTTACTTTGGGTTGAGTCTAAGATTAATTACTAAATATACATGAGCGGAAGCAAGAGAATGTAATTGGGTCTGGAACGTGATAAGTGAGCTGAATATCGTGATCTGAACTAAGTACCTTGAATACGTGGCATACGATTGAGATTGGAGCTAAAGGGTCAACCTATGGGTACCCACTACAGTAAACTGGGTTCATTACGAGAATAGAGTGGCATGTTTATGTCATGAAAGTTTCGGGGAATTATAGTGTATCTACCCCTTGGGACACTAGGTCCCTAGAAGAATACTGAGGAAAACTGGGATGATGCACAGGACACCAACGAACTGAATCATGACTGAATATCTAGGATATAAAACTAAGGCATGATACATGAACCAATTTGAACACGCAACTACCTTGTTGGTCTATCTTAGAACTATCACATTTATGAGATTCTGAATAGTGCAATTAGGTGGAAAGATAGGGAAACCACACCATCTGAACTTGTCTGTTCTTACTGCTAAATTGAAGTATTGGCTTTGCGGACTAACTCATGCTGAAAACCTATACTCGATCGGAGTATTTCTATGACACTCTTTCTATAGAGTTCTAATGATTGTAGAGAGAGCGAATCTTGGCCTGATCTGAGTAGGACATCTGAATGGGAGATCTCTACATGGATGGGGTTCTTGTATTAGGAGACAAGGACTATGAAACATCATCTAAGATAAAGTGACCAAACCTTATGCACTGCAACTGAGACTGCTGAAATGGTTCACGTAGTGTTCAGCGCGAATGCATAAATATACTAATTTATCTGATTAACTAAATGACTTATAGATGAACACTGGCATATAATACTGAACTGTACTTAGTTTGAACGACTAGTGTGAGGTTGTAGAGTATTATGCATAGGAGGTAAGGACTGACTGAGTGGCATGAGGTGATTAGGCATAGATTTATGAAAACTGTATTACTTGAAATTGGGAGACCAAGCGTGTGACATAATTCAGAAATATTCCATAACTGAGGTACTAAAATACTAATGACTGAGTAACTGATAGCTATATGCAATGGTCGGGTAATCCTGAAAGTGAACTGATTTTCTGATCTGGCTGAACTAGGACTGGGACTGAGATTGTAGCTAAGACATTAATTGATATTGTAACCGTAACTAAGATTGTAACTGGGACTAAATTCTGGCTTTCTATAACTGAGGTTTAGACTAGTATGGGAGCACTGAATTCTGATGGCTAGATAACTGATAGCTGAAATCCATGGTTCTGTAGAACTATCTGAGTCCTTTACTGGATACTGACTACTGAATGACGTTGTAACTGAGGCCTTTGGAATGGAATATTAACACTATGGATTCATTTAGGTATCTAATCAGAGAGTATACGTGATACAATCTGAGTTTGACTGAACCCTAAGAGTGAATCATAAATCGGGTGGGCTACGCATACTGTAAAGAATGACATGAGTGCATAAGTCAAGAGCTGCATGACCTGATGTAACGCCCCAATTTTTTTCTGAACTGGAATGCTACACAGTGCTTATGACCTCAAAGGACCACAAGCTAACCCATAACTGATATTTGTACCTGTACAATACAATATATATCATAATAATGTGGAAAACATGAACATGTAGGCCATAAGGTTCAACTGAATAAAGAATATGGTAAAATAACATCTATATGGGTAAAAGATACCCAAAACAATTGAAAATTGAATCAAATCTGAACTAAATATGAAAGCCTCTAAACATTGTCTGAATAAGGAGTTGAAGGAAGATGTCTCCAACTAACTCCGTAAACTGATAGCTAACTAAAATAATAAATGAATAAATCAAATCTTAACATCCTCGAATGAAGAAGACTCACTGCAACTCTGTATACTGGAATGCAACTGCTACTGCTGGTCTGAAACTCGTGTCTCTAAACCTATGGTTTAACATAAAGAGAAAGCACCATAGCACGAGTACGTCAGTACAATTGGAGTACTGAGTATACGAGTAAGGTAGGCTGATCATTAATAGGGTTACATGAATGAACAATGCTAACTAACTATCTGATATGAACGTGAGAGTGCAAACATGCATACATAGAAATTGAGATCGCGAATGTGTGATAGCTAAATCTGTAGACTAATACATAGTTTACTAATAACTGATCATGACTAATACTGTAGTTCTGAATAAATGGGTGACTGTGTCTGACAGTCCTGTATCTGATGGAACTATCTGAGTTCCATACTATAACTGAATTTGACTGTAACTAACAGTCCTGGTATACTGGTATCTGAAGAACTGTCTAAGTTCTTTTACTGAGACTTTGTCTGAAACTGTGGGAGATAGTTATTTAACCGACATACCCCAATAATGCATATAGCTAAGTTAGGGTCCAATCTCTTCCCCGACTAGAGGGGTGTCAATACCGCGCCACTAGTAAGGACAGTTGTGAGTGACCCTTATCTGGCAGGTACTCAAAATAAGAACGATGGGAACCCTAAATTGATAGGTTAAGCCACCTCATTAACCCTAATCCGACAGGTTAAGATGTCTCAACCTACGCTGGCTACGTAGTTCTGGAACACAAGGATGACTGCTAAGAATCACACCCTAAATTGATAGGTGAGTTCCCATCCTTGGGTTCACTCGGTGCTAACTTCTACTCCCATCTGAAGAGAATGAACATGATTTAACTGACTATACATGGATTGAATAACTGACATCCGTTGACTGATGGAATAGTACTACTCTCTGAGAATTTACTGAGACCATGAGATTTCTAAGGTTTCCTGAGTCACATGACTGACTGAGTTCTATAGATTGTGGATTAACTGAGATGATTGTGATGACATGACATGGCTCTAGGCACACAGCTATGTTTTTTGGGTACGAATACCCCCAGGACTTGATGGAAGGAAACTGACACACATGACATGACTTGATCACAAGAATTGAGTCCACAATTCATAATATCGTACATAAGGGATTTCATACTAAGCATGGTTATCAATAATGTATTGCATGGAAAGGATTTCATGTCACATGGAAGTACTTGCACAACCTTAATATCATGTTCATTGCATAATCATACTAGCAACACATATCAATAGCATGGAGGTTCAGGTGGAATCATCTTAAGAGTTGACATATCTTGTCATTTAAATACTATGGGGTCATGGGAACATGATTTTTAGCATTCTAGGCATTTTAACAAACACCTTGCATGCACACTTTAGGGCATACCTAACTCAAGGTTCTTGATGTTTTTGAACTTGAAGGATTTGAAATCCTTTGATTCTTGAAGAAGATTGGGTCTTGTTCTTGGAGATTAAATTTAGAGAGAAACCCTAGTTTTTGTTTGTAAAATAATAATGAGCACTTATCTGGGTATATGTAGGCGAGTGATAAGTGACCAAAATACCCCTGTTAAAATAACCTGGAAATAAAATAAACGTGGTGTGTGACGGTCCGACTGATGTTCCTTCAGACACTTGACGGTCCATCACTTAGCCCGTTAGACATGGACCAGAAATGGGGTTCACTAGATAAGAGTTGACGGCCTGGATGACGGTCCGTCACAACTTTGACGGTCTGTCAACTTGTCCGCCAGTCCTTATCCAGTATGTGGCTCAACTTCCTTGGTTGTGATGGTCAAAGTGGCGGTCCATCACTTATGTGGCAGTCCGTCAACTTGGCCATCATACCTGGGTGTTTCGAACAATTCCAAGTAAAGCATCCATAACTTCCTCGTCTGATGTCGGATTTGGACAAAAATGGTACCGTTGGAAAGCTAACTCAATTTCCCACGTGATAGAAAGTGAAAATATCAAAAATACCACATTTACAAATATAGGTTTACATTTCAAAGTAAGTCCTAGCACCCTCAAGATTATTTCTAGCTAGGGAAAAGGCACGGGTATTACAATATCTCCCCCTTGAGAACATTCATCCTCGAATGGAACTTACTGAGAGGGGAAATAATAATCCAAACATGAGTAGCTGGAACATGATCTTATGACTGACAAACTGAACGCGTTATACTGAACATGCATATCTGATGCATGTGTAACTGATTCATGAATGCATGACTGAGGTTCTCGCAATGAGAATGCATATCTGATGCATGATTATTTACTGGACTGATATATGTATGCATGACTGAGTATGCAATGGTACTTGATACCAAATTTGTGATGGAACATGAACATGAAACAAAATATCAAGTTGTATTGCATGCTGAACGTGAAACTGAATAAGCTTAAGGAGGACTGTTACCTTGAGCTTGATCTGGGTTGGCAGAGAAAAGGTCAGGGTACTTGGTACGCATGTCTGCTTCTGCTTCCCAAGTAGCTCCCTCAACGGACTAATTTCTCCAAAAAACTTTGACTAGAAGGACTTCTTTATTCCTCAACCTACGAATCTAATAGTCTAAAATTTCAACTGGAATCTCTTCATAAGAGAGGTTGTCCTGAACATTAATGTTCTGAATAGGGACTACAACTGCTGGGTCAGCTATGTACTTCTTGAGAAAGGATACATGGAAGACCGGATGAACTGAGGCTAGATCTGAAGGCAATTCGAGCTCATAAGCTACCTTACCGAAGCGACTGAGAATCCTGAAGGGACCGACATAGAGGGGAATGAGTTTCCTTTTCTTACCGAACCTCTTCACTCCCTTCATGGGAGATATCTTGAGATAGACATAGTCATTGACCTCAAACTCTAGATCCTTTCTACGAATATCTGTATAAGACTTCTTTCGGCTATGAGCAGCCCAAAGTCTCTCTCTGATCAACTGAACTTTCTCTAAGGCGTTGAATACCAAGTCAGGACCGATGACTGAGGCCTCACTAACTTCAAACCAACCAACTGAAGATCTATACCTCCTACCATAGAGAGCTTCGAATAGAGCCATTTGAATACTGGAATGATAGATATTATTGTATGCAAACTCAATCAAGGGCAATTGGTCATCCCAACTTTCCTTGAAATCAATTGCACACGCCCTTAGCATATCTTTAAGGGTTTGAATGGTCCTCTCTGCTTGTCCATCTTTCTGAGGATGAAATGCTATACTGAGATAGATTTAGGTACCAAGACCCTTTTGGAATGCTTTCCAAAAGTGAGAGGTAAACGGTGTACCTCTGTCTGAGATGATAGATAATGGAACACCGTATAATCTGACCAACTCCCTGATATAGAGTTTAGCGTAATCCTCGGCTGAATAAGAGGTACGAACTGGAAGGAAATGAGCTGACTTGGTCATTCTGTCTATAATAACCCAAACTGAATCATGCTGATGACGAGTTCGAGGCAAACCCGTCATAAAATCCATGTTCACTTCTTCTCACTTCCAAGTAGGAATGGTGAACTCCTACATAGACCCACTAAGTTTCTGATGCTCTATCTTAACCTGCTGACATGTAGAGCACTTAGCCACAAACTCTGCAACATCTCTTTTTATCTCACTCCACCAATAGATCTCTCGTAAGTCGTGGTACATCTTAGTGGCCCCTAGATGAATAGAGTATCGCGCACCATGCGCTTCTGCAAGAATTTTCTACCTCAAGTCATCTACACCTGGAACACACAGATGACCCTGACAATGAAGAACACCATCTCCTCCTTGGGAGAAAGCCTCTACTTTCTGATTCTGAACTGACTCTTTTAGCTTGACAAGGCTAGGAACCCTGTCTTGCTTTTCTTTTACCTCAGAAACTAGAGATGACTCTAAACTACTCTGTACACATACACCACCTTCTGAAGAGTCGACTAAGCAAATGCCTAGTCTAGCAAGCTGATGGATTTCCTGGGATATCTTTTTCTTGCTATCCTCAACGTGAGAAACACTACCCATAGAGAGTTTACTGAGAGCATCGGCCACAACGTTGGCCTTGCCCGGGGGATAAAAGATACTCATGTCATAATCCTTCAAGAGCTCTAACTACCTTCTCTGACGAAGATTGAGATCTTTCTGAGAAAAGATATACTGGAGACTCTTATGATCTGTGAAGACATCTACATGAACTCCATATAAATAATGCCTCCAAATCTTTAAGAAAAATACTACGGCTGCTAAATCAAGATCATAAGTAGGATAATTCTTCTTATGGGACTTTAACTGTCTTGAGGCGTAGGCTATGAATTTACCATGCTGCATGAGGACACAACCTAAATCCACTATGGATGCATCACAATAGACTACAAAACCATCTGAACTATCTGGAAGAGCTAGAACTGGAGCTGAGTTGAGTCGAGTCTTCAACTTCAGAAAACTCTTATCACATGAATCTGACCAATAAAACTTAACCTTCTTCTGAGTCAATCTAGACATAGGAGATGCAATAGAAGAAAATCCCTCGACAAACCATTTGTAACAGCTAGCCAAACCCAAGAAACTCCTGATATCTGATGGAGAGACAGGGTGAGGCCAGTTTTTTACCGCTTTAATTTTTTGAGGATCTACTCTAATTCCATCACCGGAAATAATATGGCCAATGAATGCTACTGATCTTAGCTAAAATTCTCACTTACTGAACTTGGCGAACAACTGATGGTCTCTGATAGCCTGAAGAACAATCCTGAGATGGTCTGAATGATCACGCTCCGTGCGAGAATAGACCAGAATATCATCTATGAAGACTATGGCGAACATGTCCAAGTACTGCTTGATCACCCGATTCATCAAGTCCATGAAGGCTGCAGGGGCATTGGTAAGACCAAAGGACATGACTAAAAATTTAAAGTGACCATACCAAGTATGGAAAGCTGTCTTCGGGATGTCACATTCCATAACTATGAGCTGATGATAGCCTGATCTGAGGTCTTTCTTGGAGAAATGATTGGCACCCTGAAGTTGTTCAAACAAATCCTCTATTCTGGGAAGTGGATACCTGTTCTTGACCGTAACTTTGTTGAGCTAACGGTAATCAAAACACATCCTGAGAGAATCGTCTTTCTTGCACATGAATAAGACTGGTGTACCCCATGGGGATACACTGGGCCTGATGAATCCCTTATCTAAGAGATCTTTCAACTGATCTTTTATATCTTTGAGTTATGCTGGTGCTATTCTATATGGCGGAATAAAGATAGGCTAAGTATCTGGGAGAAGGTCTATGCCGAAGTCTATTTCATTTTTGGGAGGAATGCCTGGAAGATCTTCGGGAAAGACATCTAAATATTCATTAACCACTAGGACTGATTCGAGACTGGGAGATTCGGAACTAGAATCCTTTACATGCACGAGATGATACACATACCCCTTTAAAATCGTTTTCCTTGCCCGAAGGTAGGAAATAAGCTGATCCCTAAAAGATGAAGTACTACCCTTCCACTCTAGGATGGGCTCATTCGGGAACTGAAATTGAACTATTCGGTTCCTACAGTCGACTATGGCATAGCAGGAATGAAGCCAATCTATGTCGAGAATGACATCAAAATTAGTCATCTCTAATTTGACTAAATCTGCTGATGTGGATTTCTGAAATATCATAATCAGGCAGTTCTTGTATACCCACTGGCTATGATGGTTTTACCCACTGGGGTAGAGACTGAAAAGGACTCTACTAAAATTTTGGGACTGATTCCAAAATCGCCTACTATGTATGAAGTGAAAAACGACAAAGTTGCACCTGGATCTAGCAAAGCATAAACATGAACATGGAAAAACTATAATGTACCAGTAATGATATCAGGAGAATTTTCCCAATCCTGTCGAGTCCAGAGAGCATAGAGTCTATTTGGGCATTGCTCACTAGTAGCACTGGAAGTGGCACCCTGCTGGTTCGGGCGATCGAACTGAGCTGTGGAACGATTCTACTGACCCTGAGGACCTGGCTGAGGACAGTCCTTAACTCTATGGCCTGGCTTGCCATAATCAAAACAAATGCCTTGACCCGCTCTACACATACCCTGATGGTGTTTACCGCAAGTCTGACATTGCAGATAATTACGGGCACTACTAATACTGCCCTAAGATTTAGATCTTGGTGCTCTATCTCTGTTACCATCTCTGAATTTTAGCACTGGTGCACTAGCGGAGGAAGGAGATGGAGTTGTTGACTTGGGATGAAACTGTGAACGGTTTTCTCCTTCTAATTTAGGATGAGCAAAACTGCAACTGCCTGTCTTTGCTCTCTTGTTCTGCCTCTCCCTAGTCTGAACCTTTTGCTCATCTATCTACTGAGCATGGGTCATGAGCCTAGCTAAAGTCATATCACTATTCAGTATCGCAGATCTATACTCATTTACAATGCTATCATTCACTCCTGACTTGAACTTGCTCATCGTAGCCCTGTTGTCTGCAACCACATGAGGGGCATATCTGGCTAGCTGAGTAAATTTGAGAGAATACTCCCTACCCGTCATATTTCCCTGGTTGAGGTTGATGAATTCAAGAACTCTGGCCTTTCTTATTTCTTGGGGAAAGAATCTGTCCAAGAAAGCCGTGAAAAATTCCTCCCACTCTATAGGACCTGCATCCTCTAACCTCTCATACTTCCAATGTTTGTACCAAGTGTGAGCAACATCCTATAACTGGTATGCGGCTAACTCGGCGCTCTAAACAGAAGTAACTCCCATGATGTCAATGACCTTCTGGACTTGGTCAATGAACTCCTGAGGGTCTTCATCAGACTTAGACCTGAAAAAAGATAGAGGGTTCATTTGGGTGAAGTCCCAAATCTTGGCTTCTGCGGAATTTGCCACTGGATTGGCCGGAATAACTGGTGGCCATTCATTCTGGGAAGCCACAGACTGAGAAAGTGTGATGAATGCGGATCTAAACTCTCCATGAGAAATATATTGGCCCAAAGGATCTTCGGGCTGAGGAGCTGGCTGGTTTCTTCTCTTTGGAGGCATATTCTGAAATAAGAGAAGATCGGATTAGACTGAGATTTTAACTTGAGATTATGCTCACTAGCATGACATGACTACTGAAAGAAGGGAAACTGTTCCTAAAACATCTCATAGCATCTTGCACATAAATGTGGTGCGCAACACACCCATGCACAAGACTCTACTAGATGCGGCTTTCAGACTTCCTAGGACTCTATTGAACCTTAGTCTCTGATACCAAGTTTGTAACGCCCCAATTTTTTTCTGAACCGAAACGCTACACGGTGTTTATGACCCCGAAGGACCATAAGCTAACCCATGACTGATATTTGTACCTGTACACTATAATATATATCATAATAATGTGAAAAATATGAACATGTAGGCCATAAGGTTCAACTGAATAAAGAATATGGTAAAATAACATCCATATGGGTGAAAGATACCCAAAACAACTGAAAATTGAATTAAATCTGAACTAAATCTGAAAGCCTCTAAACACTGTCTGAATAAGGAGTTGAAGGAACATGTCTCCAACTAACTCCGTAAACTGATAGCTAACTGAAATAATAAATGAATAAATTAAATTATATCATTCTTGAATGAAGAAGACTCACTGCAACTCTGTAGACTAGAATGCAACTGCTACTGCTGGTCCGAAACTCGTGTCTCTGAACCTATGGTGTAACATAAAGAGAAAGCACCATAGCGTGAATGCTTCAGTACAACTGGAGTACTGAGTATTCGAGTGAGGTAGGTTGATCATAAAGAGGGTTACATGCATGAACAATGCTAACTAATAGACTGATATGAACGTGAGAGTGCAAACATGCATACATAGAAACTGAGATCGCGAATGCATGATAGCTATATCTGTACGCTAATACATAGTTTACTGATAACTGATCATGACTGATACTGTAGTTCTGAATACATGGGTGATTGTGTCTGACAGTTTTGCATCTGATGGAACTATCTGAGTTCCGTACTATAACTGAATTTGACTGCATCTAACAGTCCTGGTATACTGGTATCTAAAGAACTGTCTGAGTTCTTTTACTGAGGCTGAGTCTAAAACTGTGGGAGATAGTTGTTTAACCGACATGCCTCAATAACGCATATAGCTAAGTTGGGGTCCAATCTCTACCCCGACTAAAGGGGTATCAATACCGCGCCACTGATAAGGACAGTTGTGAGTGACTCTTATCTAGCAGTACTCAAAATGAGAATGGTGGGAACCCTAAACTGACAGGTTAAACCACCTTATCAACCCTAATCTGACAGGTTAAGATATCTCAACCTACGCTAGCTACGTAGTTCTGGAACACAAGGATGACTGCTAAGAATCACACCCTAAACTGGTGGGTGAGTTCCCTTCCTTGGGTTCACTCGGTGCTAACTTCTACTCCTATCTGAAGAGACTGAACATGATTTAACTGAATCTACATGAAATGAATAACCGACATCCTTTGACTAACGGAATAGTACTACTCTCTGAGAATTTACTGAGATCATGAGATTTCTGAGGTTTACTGAGTCACATGACTGACTGAGTTTTATAGATTGTGGCTTAACTGAGATAATTGTGATGACATGACATGGCTCTAGGCACATAGTTATATTTTTCAGGTACGAATACCCCCAGGACTCGATGGAAGGAAACTGACACACATGACATGACTTGATCACAAGATTTGAGTCCACAATTCATAATATCGTACATAAGGGATTTCATACTAAGCATGGTTATCAACAATGTATTGCATGTGAAGGATTTCATGTCACATGGAAGTACTTAGACAACCTTACTATCATGTTCATTGCATAATCATACTAGCAACACATATAAATAGCATGGAAGTTCATGTGGAATCATCTTAAGAGTTGACATAATTTGTCATTTAAATACTATGGGGTCATGGGAACATGATTTTTAGCATTCTAGGCATTTTAACAAATACCTTGCATGCACACTTTGGGGCATAGGTTTTCTCAATAATTTTAATCATCTTGAACCACCCAAATTCATTGGTTTTAACTACAAGCATGCATACATCATGGAAGTCAACTTAAATTAATATCTTGAAGCTTAAACAATGATCATTAACATGAACAACATCACATAAAAAAAAGGAAATCAAAGTTTCTTATTTAAAAGCATGGTGCTTGAACTCTATGAACGAAAGGGGTCCATAGATGAACACTACGCATACCTGACTCAAGGTTCTTGATGTTTTTGAACTTGAAGGATTTGAAATCCTTTGATTCTTGAATAAGATTGGGTCTTGTTCTTGGAGATTAAATTTAGAGAGAAACCCTAGTTTTTATTTGTGAAATAATAATGAGCATAATGGCTGAATTCGGACTTATCTGGGTATATGTCGGCGAGTGATAAGTGACCAAAATACCTATGTTAAATTGACCTAGAAATAAACTAAATGTGGCATGTGAAGGTTCGACTGATGGTCCATCAGAAACTTGACGGTCTGTCACTTAGCCCATCAGACGTGGACCAGAATTAGGGTTCACTGGATAAGAGTTAACGTCCTAGATGACGGTCCATCACAACTTTGATGGTCCGTCAACTCATCCGTCAGTCCTTATCCAATACTTGGCTCAACTTCCATGGATGTGATGGTCAAAGTAGCGGTCCATCACTTATGTGGAAGTCCATCACTTATGTGGCGGTCCGTCAACTAGGCCGTCATACCTAAGCGTTTCCGGCAGTTCCAAGTAAAACGTCCATAACTTCCTCGTCTGATGTCGGATTTTGACAAAACTGGATCTGAAACTAAGACTGTGGGAGGTAATCATCTAACCGACATGCCCCAAAACTGAACTGGTGGGATCCAACTTGTAACCCCAACTGGAAGGGTATCAGTACCATGCCACGGGTAAAGACAAGCTGTGAGTAAACCCTCTCTGACAGGGAGCTCTTCTATTAACCCCCCCTGTAAGGAAAACTCAAATAAGATGTGTATAGTCCCTAGACTCATAGGGGTACATCTCAACCTACGGGTGCTACGTAGTTCTGGAACGTAGGGATTGCTACTAAGGATCACACTCTCTACTAGCTAACAGTGTGTGTCCTCATCCCTGGGTTCACTCGGTGCGGAATCCTACTCCCAACTGAATAGACACTGATTAACTGAACTGAACTGATACTAATAGTATTGTTTAGTTGAGCTAAATAGAGTTCACTGAGTTTTGTTGACTGACGGAATGCTACTGAGATCTGAAGACTGATGGAGAGTACTGAAGTTACTGAAATTTAAGGGAATACTGAGGTTACCGAGATTAGTGAGTACTGATGTTACTAAGACCACTGAGGTCATTGAGATTACTGAGTAGGACTAGAGTGATACTGAATTTACTATGTTTTCCTGAGTCATGAGACTGAATAAATTCTTAGGATCATTGCTTGAATGAGAGTATCGTGAAAACATGACACAGGCTCTAGGCACATAGCTAAATTATCGGGTACAAGTACCCCCAACACTCGATAGCATAAAACTGATAGGACAGGACACTTCTTGAACACATGACCAATATCAACAATTCATAGTACATTAATTTGGGGATTTCATGAAGCACATGGTTATCATAGTCTTGTACATAAAATGAAATTACATATAAACATGTCATACTTTCATCAACCTAATATCATGGACATTTCCTCAACCATTCATAATGCTCACAATATCATGGAAGTCATTCTTAGTCATAGGGTAAAGCATACACTTATCACTTGGGTCACAATTAAGTAATAATGCATAATTTCTATTCTCTTAGGCATTTTATCAAACACCTAGGATGAATGACTTAGGGCATAGGCATGACCATCAAATTAATACAATAAAACTCCATATTTTAACTCAATTTCACATGTTTCAGACACATACTAGCATAGGTTCATGAACAACACGTAAAGATTCCAACTTGAGAATCATACAACCATAATCACATAAACATAATCAACCCACAACAAAATATTCAAAATACAAGATTTAAAACTTGATTCTTGGGCTTTATGGATGAAAGGAATCCATGAATGAACACTGTGCATACATTAGTTCTTGATTCTATGAAGATTGACGAAGAGATTATTGAATTTGAGTCTTGGATTTGAATCCCCAATTGAAAACCCTAGCTTGTTCTTGAGAGAAACTTGAGATAAACAATATATTCTGGGTGAATTATGGCTAAAACGTGTTATTGGGTATATATAGGGGTGAAAAATTGACCCTTTTAACTCTTGGATACGTATTTTAATTCTGTGAAAATTTCCCAACCTAGACTCCTGGCGCGACGCGCCGCTATCGTGTTGTGTCACAGGAATTTGACAACTCTGACTTTGATCCTTGGTGCGATACTCCATAATCATGGAGACTCACTATATTTTGATGATTACCATTTTGGCTGGCTCCGCGACGCGTTGATGGCTCAAGTGGCACACTGTCTTACTAAAATGGCTCTAACTCTTCATTCGGGTGTCGAATTTGGGCGAATTTAGTATCGATGGTAAGCTTATTCAATTTCCCATATGATAGAAAGTGAAAATATTAAAAATACGGTGTATTACAGCAACACAGGGGTGACTTTAGGGAAAATGTCAAAGATGTTCCAAAAAGAGAAGAGGGAAAATTCTATGAATAATTGCATGTTGCTAGTCATCCTTTGTTTGATGGGTTTTCACACTCTTGTTTGTCTATCGTTGTTAGATTATTAAGTATTAAATCTGGCTGAAATATTATTGAAGGAGGAATGGACTCAATGATAGACCTTATTAAAGAGTTAGTTGACCCCGACTTGGAGGTTTCTGATTCTTTCTATAAGGCAAAAAGATTGGTGTCAAAGTTAGGTCTCTCCTCGGTTAGAATTGATTGTTGTGAAAATGGCTGCATGTTATACTTTAAGGAAGATACTAACCTAAAGTCCTTTAAGTTTTGTTAGCACCCTAGATATAAGCGTGGTTCTAGTGGAAATTAAATTGCTATTAAGGCGATGCATTATTTACCTGTAATACCAAGGTTGAAGAGATTGTATGCTTCAAATAGATTAGCTCCTTATATGATATGGTAAAGTGAAAATAGAAGGCCCACTGGTGTTATGTGTCCTCCATCTGATGGAGAGGCTTGGAATCATTTTGCTGAAACTTATCTAGATTTTGCACCTGAGCCAAGAAATATCCGTTTGGGATTATGTGCGGATGGCTTCTCTTCTTTTTCAGTTGGTGTTGTGCCCTATTCATATTGGCCTGTATTTATCACCCCGTATAATCTTCCTCCTAAAATGTTGATGACTAGTCCCTATATATTTTTGAATTGTATTATTTCTGGCCCGCGTAATTCAAAAAGCAGAATAGATGTCTACTTGCAACCTTTGATCGATGAACTTCAAATTTTATGGCATGAAGGGGTTGAAACTTGGGACATCTCACTTAAACAAAATTTCAATCTGCGTGCATATCTAATATGGATTGTTAATGATTTTCCTGCTTATGGAATGTTGTCTGTGTGGATGACAGCTGGAAAGTTGGCTTGTCCATACTGCATGGAAAAAACAAAATCTTTCACATTGAGACATGATAGGAAAAATTCATGGTTTAATTGTCATTGTTGTGTCTTGCCATCTGATTATGAATTTAGGAGACTCAAGAATGCATTCAGTAGGAATAAAAGGGAACATAATGGTCCACCTCCAAGGCTGTTTGGTCATGACATCTGGGAGATAGTTTAGGATTTGCCTAAAGCCAGCAAAGAACCATTGTACAGGCTTGATGGATATGGCGTTTTGCATAACTGGACTAAGCAAAGTATATTTTGGGAGTTAGAATATTGGCCAAATAATTTACTTAGAAATAATGTTGATGTCATGCATACTGAGAAGAACTATTTTGACAACTTGTTCAACACAATTATGGATGTCACCGTCAAAACAAAGGATAACCCTAAGGCCAGACTTGACTTACCAGAATATTGCAAATGCAGAGAATTACACTTACAGGAGGGGACCAATGGTAATGTTCTTAAGCCCAAGGCTAGTTTTACATTCAAGTTGGATCAAAAGCATCAATTATGTGAGTGGGTCTAAAGTTTGAAGATGCCCAATGAATATGCCTCAAATTTAGGAAAGAGGGTTGATATGGCACAAGGTATCTTGCATGGAATGAAAAGTCATGATTTTTATGTTTTCATGAAACAATTACTTTTAATTTCTTTTATTGGTTTACATGAAAACATATGGAAATCAATAGAAGAGATCAGTTTGTTCTTCAATGACTTATGTGCCACCACATTAAAAGAAGAAAATCTGGCGCGAATGGAAAGTAATATTGTTGTTATCACCAACAAGCTGGAGAAGATTTTCCACTAGAGCTCTTCGATGTGATGGAACATCTTCCCATTCACCTTGTGCACGAAGCTAGGCTAGGCGGTCCAGTTCAAACTAGGTGAATGTATCCATTCGAATGGTAAGCAATTGCAACATCTTTAAATTCATACATATCTTTTTTTAATATAGTAAACATCTAATCTTAAGATTGTGCAGGGCAATTGGAAAATTAAAAAGGGTTCCCAAAAATAAACATAGGGTGAAAGGCTTTATAGTTGAGGCATATCTTGCAAGAGAAACGTCTCAATTTTATTCATACTACTTTCGTGATGAAGTTGCTTGTTCAAGAAACTGACCGAATCGTCATCAGGAGGATATGAATGAGACTCATTTGCAACCAATATCAATTCTCAATCAATTTGATTGTAAGGCTAAAAAGAACATACGTCGTCGGCTCACTCCCACGGAGCGCAAATCAGCAACTTTGTATGTCTTGCTGAATTGCTCAGAAGTTGAGCCCTTTATGAAGTAAGGAGATTAAAATTTTAACATATCTTATTTGTTTACTCGTTCCCTTAAAGAAACTAATTGTGTTTCGCATGTTGGATCTTCAGTTCATTTAAGACTCAATTCCACGAAAATCAAGTGTATGCATCCTTTGCAATATGATTTACATATGAGGTTCGTAAGTGTATTAATATTTCTACAAATTTTAAACATTTACATATTCCTCAACTAACATATATGTATATATATGTATAATATTTTTAGGTACACCAGTCACCAAATACAGCCGCATACGATTAACTCTTAAGAGATATTTCTTTGGGTTCAGTTGAAGCTTATGCAATATCCCATTACATAGTAAATGGGTTTAAATTTTCCACCGAAGAACACTCCAGAACAAGGAAAACAAATAATAGTGGTGTTTGGGTTAAGGGTGGTGATGATGTTGATTACTTTGGAATCATACATGAGATCTTAGAACTGGAGTATGCTGGTTTCCTAATAAAAAAAATTGTCCTTTTTCAATGTAAGTGGTTTGATTCAGGCACAAGAGTACATAAGGGGCATAAGATCATTGAAGTGAAGCACAATAGGTCTATCTTGTTTCCGATCCATTTGTTCTAGCGCAAAATGCTAAACAAGTGTATTATGTTCCTTATCTATTGCGCAGTGATAAGTCTGATTGGTGAGTTATAATCAAAATAAAGCCTATAAGATGGGTGGAAATTGAGAATGTGTTGGAGACTGCATATAAAAATGAAATGCATATTGATCACCAGCTAGTGGACGTTGACTTAGTGGATAGTTTGAATCACCCAAAAAGTATATTTAAAGAAGTTAATATTGCGGAAGAAGAGGCTGAGTGGGTAGGAGATGAGAAAACTTTCGAAGAGGGTGAATGGTTTAGTGGAGAGTCTTCAGAAGATGAGGATTAGTTTGTGTAGGTTGTATATTTTATGTATTAATGTCTTTATGCTTTGTACTATATATTTACCTTTATGTTTCTTGTTTAAGATTGATATGTAATATACCGTTTAATATTGTAGTTTTCACTTTTTCATAATTTATATAGTAATAAAAATATTCTTGTCTATCTCGCGTTGTTGGAGCGATTTGAAATGTGAATTAGTAACTTGAAATTAGTTACTTGAAATGTTTTCTTATATAATCATTTTGTAGGAACTAGCTACTTATTAACTTTACATAATTTAGGTGTCAGGTAGAGGTGACAAAGGTAAGAGAAAAGTTGATCCTACAAAAAAAAAAAAAACTACCTCCACCTTATAGACGACCGACAGGTATTCATATATCTGAGGGTCGGTTTGCTGATGCACCAGCATGACCCTTATATTCTAGGTCGTCTCAATATTCGGTTCCTACTCCTATGCATGTGGGGCCACTTCATGGGTCTACACCGACTCATTCTGCTTTTATCACTGTGTCACCGCCATCACAGTACTATCGGGCGACTACTGGCACATCCGGACATCTACCATCATCGGTACCCTCCTGTAGTAGTCACCCAGGTTCGCACAGTGATTCTGCTAGATCTATTGGGTTGTCGGATCTTCATCTTAGAGGCACTTCATCCGATGCTTTAGATCCGCCCACGCTAGTGCATCCACCAGCACTTGCTCCGCAGCCTGGAGACAGAGATGATTATGGGAGGCGTTATCTTATTTCCTATGGAACAGGGTAAGATTTCTAAATATAATAACATTATTCATTTTTCATTACTATATTATTATGCCCTATGAAATTACTAATTGATCTTGTGTTGTAGGTTTAGGCCGGATGATAGAGTTGGAACAATTACGAGGAAATGCATTTGTCGTCACTTCAACGGCTACTGGACTAGTTGGCAAAAGGTTCCAAAAATGGACAGAGAAAGAATGTTTAACGAATTTCATGTAAGGATTTAACTTATCGACTACTTAACACATTGTTAGAACAAAAGATTGAATATTATATTTTTATTTTTGTTGTAGAAATATTACTAGTGGGATGATGCAAATGAATGTTCTATAAGGAGGAATTTTTACAGAAGAACTAGATCCAGATTTAATGGTCTGTTGAATTATGCCAGAACCAACATGGTACAACCTGACTAGATAAGTGAACCCTTATGGCAATAGTATATTCACTATTGGAATAGCGAAGAATACCAATTGCTGAGGGACAAAGGAAAAAAATCTCGGGCATCATCCAAGGGTGGCTCCATGCATACTGCGGGTGCCAAAAGTATGATTGTTGTGGAGGAAAAAATGGTATGTAACTTTTATAGTTTTAATTATTTATTTCTATTTAAATTTTTAATTATTTAAAGATTGATAATTTTTCCATATGTAGGAAAAAGAAAAGTGTAGGAAGATACCACACGATGAGATATTCGAGGAAACTCATCTGAAAAAAAAAAAACGACTGATGAAGATGTCTGGGTTGAACCTCGTGCAAAAGTTGCCGATGTAAGAATCAAATTTTGAATTTATGAATCTTTTTCTCAAAGTTGATATTATTCAAGTATAAGTACTTTAATATTTTTTGACTATTAATTATAACTTTACTTTAAATATAGGACAAATATAGGCAGCTCCTTAGTGAGTTTTGTAGTAGTCAGCCTCCTGAAAGTCAGGGTGACCCAATACCCCAACATGTAGAGGAGGAGTTATGGGAACAAACTGTGGGTTCTGCAGTTAGAGGCCATTTATACGGATACCACAGAAATTATTTTGGCGAGAATGTTCGGTCTTCGTCCAGTAATACATCCTATACCTCTTCAGTTGATAGAGAAACTATTGAATTACTAAAAAATACGGTTTCTAAACTCACAGAAGAGCTTGATGAGCAGAGAGATGGCACAGAAGAAGGAGGAGGAAACATCATCACAAATCAGGATGCTGCAGGAGCAGTTCAGCTCTTTTATTCAAACTGCAGGGATTATTCCTCCATGTCCTGGTGATGCAGTTCGGGCTGCAAAAGGTCTACGCCCACTCGATGATATCAGCATAGATGAGGATGCGGAAGACGAAGACGATGACGATAACGATGAAGATGAGTATTAGTTTTTTTTTACTTTTGTATGGGTTGTACTTTGGATTTGGACATTTTATTGTAGTTTTTACACTTTTGTATGTATTGTTGTAGTTTTTACACTTTTGTATGTATTGTTGTAGTTTTTAAACTTTGGTTTGTACTTTGGTTTGTTGTTGTTGTTGTTGATTGTATGGATTTTGATATTTTGTTGTAGTTTGTACTTTGGTTTATTGTTGTTGTTGTTGTTGTATTGTATGGTGTTTCATTTGCTGCTTTTTTATTTTTAAGAAAAAAAATCCAGAAAAAACGATCACAAGTGGTCGATTTTAAAAAAAAAATTGCAAATGGTCGGTTTTTCTAGAAATTTTACAAAAAACCGACCATAAGTGGTCGGTTTTATTAAAATTAATTTATTAATTTAAAAAAAACGACCACTAGTGGTCGGTTTTAATAAAATTAATTAATTAATTTAAAAAAAAAATCGACCACTTGTGGTCGGTTTATTTTGAATTTTTTTATTTTTAAACTCATTTTTTTCTATTTTAATAAAATAATAATAAATTTTAAAAATATATATTTAAAAAAAAAACGACCACACGTGGTCGGTTTTTAAAAAGTTACCACAATTTTATCGACCACGCACTTAGGTCGGTTTTGTGGTCAGAATTAGAGAAAAACCGACCACTTATGGTCGGTTTTCCTCTTTTGATCGGTTTTCAGTGGTCGATTTTCCTCTTTTGATCGGTTTTCCTTTTTTTTAGTAGTGTTTAGAGAAATACATTTGTTATTTCTCCTCCAATCTTTCCTCATTAGAGTAGTCTTTATTTTACAGCAAAAACATTGTCATGTGATCCTTGTTGTTGAAGCTCATGTCCATGAATCCAGTGCTTTCTTACATTAACGAAGTCCACCTTTTTCAGATTTATATTTACCTAACCTACTTCATCATTATTATCTAGTTTTTATCCGTTCAAATAATGATGTTCAACCGCAATAATCAAATGTTGTGTATTAAACTAGGATGTGCATTTTTGACGACCTATAAATTCAACTATACCATTGTATTGATAAATAATTTTATTTTTTGTTATAGTTTTTCTGATCAAACTAAAAGCTTTCAAGGAAAAACTACCAAGAAATTATGCACAACACATACAGCCACCGTATATTATGTATATTTTTATTTAACTAGACACAAATAATTTGAGCAATTAATTTGTCAAAGTTATTGGAAAACACAGAAACACAAATATGTTGAGGATTATTCGTGATATTATTTGATGCCTCTCTCTGTACTATCTTTTCATATTATTAAAACTAGTAAACTAGATGGCTTGTGCTCATGCATAGCTTCGGTATTTTCTGAATAATTTTGTATGAAAGATATCGAATAATGGAAAAGAAAATTTCATCCTTTGATGAATTATTTCGTAGGTTTATAAAGAAAAATACTTGAAGCTAATAGTAACATAATATGCATTATAGTATATACATTCATTTGAGAACAAAGTTGTTCAGCTAAGATTTCGAGCTTGCTAGAAAGGCAAACACAATCACATTGTCCATATTAGCGTGATCTAGCTCCAATATCAAGTGCCTGTTTTTTCTCTCCATTCACTAATACAAGAGTTGATTCTATAATTGGGTAAAATCTGAATTCTAACACCGACTGCAAATAGCACCTATTTCATCTGTGCGAAAAAATCAAGTATTAGAATCGTCCATGTAAAGTAAAATTCATTTAAAAGTTAATTATAATTTATATGATAAATTATTTTAATCTTCCATAATTTTCAATCTCACCCTACATTATTTTCTCCACTTTCACTGATCATCTTGCTTTTAAAATTGAATTTAAAGAATTAAATTAGGCTCTTTCGACATCTCAGGCGCATCATTTTGGAAGAAAATTACTTGATAAAAATATAAACATACCCAAAACAACAACTAAATAACAAGCTGTGACTGAATATAGTAAACAATAAAAGAAATCACAGCTTGACTGAAATCTTACATACCTAGCAACTTTATACTAATATACTAACAATATTAAGAGCAGCCTCATTTTGAACAATAACAACAGGAGCCTCATCATCAAGTACTATATAATGAATACTTCAACTACTCCAGCTGCTTTCTTGTGAACAAAAAACTAAATCAACTAAAGATCATGATTTACTAAAGTGATTGGGGTTAGAATCTACTCAGTCATGTCCGTTAAAAAATAACACTCGATAAATATTCATAATTTTCTCTTTTAAGTCATTTCAGAATATAATTTTTGAGATTAATGCAATTGATAGACATAACAACTCATGTAGTTTAACAGAAACATAAAAATTAACAATATGGAGAAAAAAACCTTGATCAATATCGCAATCATTGTTGTCTGTCTCTTTTTGATCAAACGAATGAATATTAACATGTATTTGATCTTTCTCTTAGTATTATCATCAAATATATATATGTGTATTTTTCTAACAATTTGTGATAGATTTTCTTAGCTTGTACTAACTTTATCCTTTAACAAGGTCATACGAGATTATCGATTTCTATAATATTACTTTCATAGTAAAGAAGTGAAATTATTTTTTGTCGGGAGGTCTATTGTTGAGTGTAAATCAACTATCTATTTTTAATAGAGTATCCTCAAATTCGAGTTGGTTAATTTTTCGTCAATTATTTAAAAAGAGAACATAGAAGATGATAGAATATTTTAACAACATTAGAGGTGAACCTGAGATTCCAATTTCTACCCTTTTAGTTTCTTTCTTTTTCTTTTCCCTCTTGTGGTTGGTAGTTAAAATTTCTTTTTATAACAAGATTATTTATCTACAATGCAACAGAACAGGACTTCTATAAAAAATTGTAGAGAGTCAGATTTAGAGAAAGGGTTACAAATTTTTTCCAATAATTCTTTTGAGACTATCCACTTACAAAACAAAAGTACATAACTAATTTTAATTATAAATTATGTAATGAAATATTCACTTAGTTTAGACTGGAGAAAATAGCAACTGATTATTTTTGATAAAGTTTAAACTTTTCTGTTGCTTGTTAATAAGATGTACAATTATCAAAACAGAGAAATGTATTCTAAATTTTCAGGGTGTTTATTTTTACTACTACTACTCTATGATCTTTGTTAATTCTACTAAAAAGTGAAACTATTAATATGTGATTAATAAAAGAGAAACAGAGTTCTACATAACTTGACATAGTTTCTAGTGTGTAGAGTGAACCTGTGAAAAACTCAGCAACTAAGACAATCAGATCATCAACCTTGATCCAGATATGAGTCCGTTCCTATTCCTTCTAGGCTATAATGTATCTCCTCATCTGTGTATGTGCTCAATGTAGAAGTTTTTCAACTTTTGCTCGTAATTCTTTACTTTTTTAAAGAATAAATTCAGTAAATTCTTTAAAGTAAAAACAAGACAGAATTAAGAAAATAAAGGTACAACAACTCTTTTATAGGCATAAAATAATCACATCGATCACGTATGTGCTCAAAAAAACTCTTATTCATTTAGAAGCGAGATATCATGAGCTAAATATAATTATTGGTTCACTGTAGCAAATCAACATCATCCTATACACTTACACTGAGAAATATATTTGTTATTTTGTCAAGTGACTCTTTCCGAAAGTGCTTGAATATCATATAACTTCTTCTTTTGTTTAATTTTAATTCAATACTTTTTCAGGTCAAGTTAATATCAGCAAAAATAAAAATTCAGAATATTTTATTAGTAGGATACGATAACTAATTTCATTCATTTCATAAATCATATGCACGTATTACTTGAAACTAAAGATCATATGCAATAAAATAAGATACCAGTACTTAAAAATCTAATTCGATTTAGTAACACTAAAAATATCAAAAGTATAATGCTGAAGATAAATAGCATAACATCCAATTTATTTATTGAGACGCGTGAATAGCAGATTTTATGCTTACATGATTCTATATGCGGAGGAATATTAAAAACAAATATTAAAAGATAAAATCTAACATGAATAACCTACATAAATGAAAGGGAAAAAACATAAATATGCTTCCGAACTTATCACCACAACTTACTTTAGTACTTTAATTTTATATGTAACTAGGTAACATACCCGCGCTTCGTGCAAGGTAATAATTCTTCTTGTTAAGCCTACAAATAAATTTTTACTCTGTGAAAAAAAAAGATTTAATCTTTAAATCCAAATATATTGGATTTTCAGGATACTTAATCTAATTGATGAAATTATATCTTTTTTCTCTTTTATCTTCTTTAATTGAATATTTTTCTTTCTTACTCTCTATATTTTTTAAAATGTTAAATTTTTCACTCCTCTGGTTTAACTCTTAACCAATAATATTTGGTAATAAAAGAAATTCATATACGACCACAATAATAATTTGATAAATTTAACCTCAAGAATTGTTAGTGACATCCCACTACACTTTAAAGCAATTTATTTGTCAAGCATATTCAGTCACTTTCACATTTCGTGCAGTTAATTAAGGATATTCAACTTTCATTATGACAAACTTAGAAATATTTATTTTGTATCATCTCAAACTCTTGTAGTCCATATATCACAACGACTATCGCGCGTGGTAATAATTCTTCTTGTTAAGCCTACAAATAATTTTTTACTCTGTGAAAAAAAAAGGTTTAGTCTTTAAATCCAAATATATTGAATTTTCAGGATACTTAATCTAATTGATGAAATTATACCTTTTTCCTATTTTATCTTCTTTAATTAAATATTTTCTTTCTTACTCTCTATATTTTTTAAAATGTTAAATTTTTCACTCCTCGGTTTAAACTCTTAAGCAATAATATTTGGTAATAAAAGAAACTCATATACGACCACAATAATAATTTGATAAATTTAATCTCAAGAATTATTAGTGACAACCCACTACACTTTAAAGCAATTTATTTGTCAAGCATATTCAGCCACTTTCACATTCTATGCAGTTAAGGATATTCAACTTTTATAATTACAAACTTAGAAATATTTATTTTGTATCATCTCAAACTCTTGTAGTCCATATATCACAACGACTATCAAGTATCTCTTGCCTTTTAAAAGCTTTTGATGTTTGTTAATTATCCGTCATGATGATTAACACAAGGTTCATTACTTATATAAGAAAGAAAGCCTATGAATACATTTTATGGAATATTTTTGTAAAACAATAACTTTTGTACGAATATCAAAGTTATGTCGAATTACTAATGGATCACGATAGATTTTATTTTCTAAAATTATCTTGTAGATGAATCCTGTCCTTACAATAGAGACAACTTATAGCTCCCTTTCTCTTTGATCAAGTTGATCTTGCATCATCTCGAATTCATTTTCATGGTCATCCATCAAATTCTTAAACCCTACAACATGTAGAGATAAATAAGTAGGAGATAAATTGCATTTTGAAAAATCTCAATGTGTTCAATTTTGCAGGAAAACATGAAAACATTTTGAATTTTTGTATCGCGTGTCATAATTGTACATTACTTTTTTTATATGTACAATAATACACAATGTTAAGCCGCTAAACAATACAAAAATAGAGAAAGTAACAATTACTCAATTTACATGATCTAAGAGAAATTAGCAAAATAGTCAAGTAATGTATGAACATAAACAAACTGAAAATCGAGAAGGCATGAGGATATGAGTATACAAACCTTACGAATAGGAATAACTTAAAAGAAGAACCGTTCATCTAAAGACATAGTTAGCAGCAACGAAACCGCAATACCTAAGGCCTGAAACATAAAAAAAATATAAAATAATAAAAATAATAAACGTAAGAGAAAGAGTAATACAAGTAATGAACAAATCAACTTTCAATGGTAAGGTGGTGCTTTTTATTAATTTTAATTTATGTATAATTTTAATTTTAACTTTTGATATGACATAAGTTCTCTAAGATAAATATCACAAACTCCATCTTTATTCACACTTCATACAGAACAAGACCTAAAACTTCAAAAAATAATAGTCCAAATCTTTGTTATCTTTTTGCTAACCAATTTTCAAACATTATAGACTTTTTACCACTAATCACAAGCTAAAAGTTGAAATTAGCATGTGGATAGTCAAAGAGTAAACAAAAATCCAGGCACACTCAAATGCATCTGTAAGGCATGACATACAATTTGCAGTCTCCACCTTTTTCTACAACTCCTTATCACATGAAGATGACAGGCTTAGGTTTATTTGTATACTCCTCAAAGCCCTTTATAATCAGTATATCTTACCTCACTCCTTTTTCTCTAAGAAAATAGAAGTGCAATAAAAGAAATGCATTGTACCTTGATTCCAAGTGGATTGGCAATTCCTCTCAGAAACTCAACATGAGCGCCATCTAATTGCCTTGTTCATTCCCCAACCCAAATTATATGAGCAGAGCAGTCATAATAAAGGCCAGAAGTTGAATCCTCTCTAGTAAGTGCTTTCTCATAAGGTAAGAGAAGGCACTCATGTGATGTCCACAAGTTTGTTGTAGTCCAGATTGGATGGTCAACTATAATCCCAGCAGCAACCATGAAGCCCATGGCTTCATCAACTCGGTGTGCCAGTTCACGGTACCTTCAGGAAACATAACACTTACAAAATTGTTAGCCATATAAGTATGACAAAAAGACATTCATCACTACAAAACCAAAAATAGACAAAATTATTTCTTTGGATAAGTAATGCTAATAGACTAACAATTCTTTTTGAGAAATGATAAAACTAACCTAGCAGAAGAAATACTTGTCCCCTTGCTCTCTGTGATCAGTAAAATCGAGATTCCACTGGTTAACCCTCTGCATGGAAGCATAACCTCCAGTAGCAAATGCCCTGAGGAGGTTCAATATAGCAACAGATTGAGTATAGGCCTAAATCATTCTATGAGGATCAGGAATTCTGGAAGCTTCACTCTAATCAAAAGCTAATCAGGAATTTTATGGCCCTAATCAAAAGCATCACTATTCACATTGTCTCCCCTGTAACTTGGAAGCTTCACGACATCCTTCTCTCCAAATGGATCAGATCTTGACTTTGCAAATTGACCTGCCATTCTACCCACCTAACCAGTAAAGTGCAAGTATAAATAACCAAATCTTGGTCCACAACATACAGAATCAATCAACAATTAAAAGTAAAATTGTCTTTGTTACAACTGCAGAAACTACTAAATCGAACACATTGCTCCTGATTCTAAACAGCATGCGGAAATATATAAACTGACATAAAAGGGGCAAGTAGCAGAGACAAAAGCAGGAATAAGTATTCCATCATTGTGAATACAGGATTGGAATCATGATGAAACCCAGCAGACGATAATAAGATTAATCTTGAAATCCTATGGCGTTTTACCGCAATTCGACATATTAGTAGGTACATTAGAATAGTAGATCCTCACAAACTATGACAAATTGCACAAAGTTGGTAAGGTTGACAATAAGAATAATAAACGCAAGAGAAAGAGTGATACAAATACACGTGAAAGGAAAATCAAGAAAACACGAAGTTTCATACCTTCTTAAAATTGAAATCCTTAAGTTTTTTATTTGAAATAACCCATCTGATGGGTTGAATTCTCCTCATCTGTTAATTAATTTTTACTTTTTCTTTGAGAGTAAGAAACAATTGAGGCACCATGATTTGATTATTGATTTTTTCAAAAGAAGGGGTAATAATAATGGGGAAGGAAATGGCACCATGATCTGATTATTGAATTTTTCAGAAGAAGCGGTAATAATAATGGAAAGAAAAGGGGAAGATAGGGAGTTTGTTGAAAACGATAGTACCTAATGCTTTTACTGGTACGGTGTATTTGATAAATTTAATAAAGGACAATTAATGAATTTTATTAAGGAAAATTAATGGGTAGAATTTTTTGTTTTTAAAATAGAATTAAAAAGAATAAAGTATCAAAAAATAGGAAAAAAGATAAATGTGAATACTGAATTTAGAGGCCTGCCACATCAGCAGCCTCATGTTTCTCTTTTATTTATATATAGAGATTATTTATCCCCCCCTCCCCCGGGAAATAACTTTCGTGGGAAATTATATTACCCCCTTAATGGTTGGCATGGAAAAGAATAAAAAAAAATTCAAGCGCGTTTTGATCCAAAAATATTTTTTCAAAAAAAAAAAAGTGGGACTCAATTTTAAATTTTCAGCCACTAATTTTGTTTCCATCTTCATCCTCACAACCCACCACCTCCTTCTCTTCTTCTTCTTCACACCCCACCACCCCATTTCTTCTCCTTCCTCTATTTTTATCACTCCTATCCATCAACCATCTCCAATACATATCAAAATATTTTCATGTGGATTTCTATAATAAAATCATCTTCTTACACAAAAATCTTCAGAAAAGAAAAATTAATTTATTTCATCAAAATTAGTTTTTCTCAATAGCTAAATTAACTCCATAATTATTTGATTCTTATTTTGATTGAACAAATTAAAACAAGAATCAAATTCCAATAATTTGAGTTTACATATCAAGAGAAGGGGTGGAGGTTGGGGTGGAGGTGAGGGTGGGGGTGGGGGCGACTTGCAGGTCAAGAATGGTGGGGTAGTGGGGGTGGAGGTAGCAATTAGCAACGTCTTGGGAGGGAGGGGTGGGGAGTTATCAAGAAGGTGGGGGTAGGGGTGGGGGTGGGGGGAAGGAAGTGTTTCTGTTTTTCATATATATATATATACACACACACTAGATACCGATCGGCCTATGCTAGCACAGGTTCAATATATGTTATTTTTTATCTCTTAGATAATCAATCATTAAAATAATTTAACGTTTTAATTACTGTGAGTTAAAATAGTTTTTTTCTATTCCATTTTAAATGGCACTATTATAACTTCGAGAGTCAACCAAATTGTTTATCTTGACATATCATTTTGTGTCTATTTTACCTTTTTATGAAATATCATTAATTTTTTAATGCTTAGATGATTATAGTGATTAATTAGGGATGACATAGTAAAATCACAATTGAAGCAGACATGTCTTAAATGACTTTTAATAACTAATAAGAAATGGTATTACAAAATTAATATAAAAATACTTGTGAAAAAAAATTAAGTGAACCTCAAATAAGACATCAACTTAATTTAAAATATCAAGTGTTAATCTGTCATTTTATGTCTATATTAATTTTTTTATTAAATATTATTAATTTTTTAATACTTAAATGACTTATACTAATTAATTAGGGCTGATACAGTAAGATTACGGTTGAAATGGTTGAAGCAGACATGTTAGGAATGTCTATTTTATTTTTTGTATTAAATATGTTTAATGTTCTAATACGTAAATGACTTATAATAATTAATTAGAGGTGATATAGTAAAATTATGACATGGGTGATATAAAAAATTACTATTGAAGTAGCTGAAACAGACACGTAAGAAATGTTTATTTTATTTTTTAATTAAATATTATTAATTTTTTAATATCTAAATGACTTATAATAATTAAGTAAGGGTGATATAGTAAAATCATGGTTCAAGTAGTGAAGCAGGCATGTCAACCTAATCACAATACTTTATATTTTATTTTAATTTAAGTGACACTTATATAATTTTAAAAGTCGGCCAAATATTTTATATCTTTTAAATTTTTTAAGTTGTTAATTATTGTGATTTATAGAATTTTTTTTTGCATATTTGTTTGAAATATATAACAGATTAAATCAAAATTTCGTGGCATTAATAGTCAATTATATTTTTAAAATAATCTAATTTTTTAATTATTGTGATTTATAATACTTTTTATTTTAATTAAAATTTAAGTGACACTGATATAATTTTGAGAATCGGTCAAATATTTTATATCTTTTAAAGTTTTAAGTTGTTAATTATTGTGATTTATAGTATTTTTTAAAATATATAACAGATTAAAAAATAAGACAAATAAATTAAAACGGAGGAAAAAGAAACAACAAAGGAGTGCCAAAACAGTTAGCAGGTCAACATGCCTTTGTGTCACAACCCAAAAATGAAGGTTATGATGGCACTTATCGCGGCGTACTTTGACAAGTAAGTATATCACCCAAATCGATACAAAAGAGAAAAAGACAGAAATATCTCAAGGTAAGGCTTCTAGAACAAAGCCGAACCATATAAGTAATTATAATAATGTGGAAAGAACTTATCCAAAATACTAATCATGCTCAAAACCAAGTGTCAATAGTGTAAGAACTACTAATATAATCCAAGAGTCAAATATATCAAAAAATAACCATAAAGGAATAATATCTGTCTCCGAATACTAATAAAAACATAATTACTGTAGAAAGATAGAGGTGAACTTCGGACACATGAATGTCCAACCGCTACCTTGGAAGCTCCAACAATCACCCGAGTCAATCAAGCTAAGGCGCACTCGAGCTAGGACCTGCACTGAAAGGGCGCAGTAAGCATGAGTACGGTCCACTTGTACTCAGTAGGTATCATAGGCTGACCAAACAAAGTAGTAAATAAAGCATACAAAATATGCACTAAGGGCACGTCACCTGCAATCAGAAAATGTCCCACAACGGTAGCCCGCGCCGCTTGTACTCACACCAAGATAGAACAAAAGTACGTATTATATCACATATAAGAAGAACAAGGGAGAACATGTATATACAAGATCATCAAATACAAGTAAAAGAAGATATGATAAATGCATAGATGACAAGTTAATATGGTAATACAACATAACATAACACAATAAAGTAAGTGCAATGTATATGATAATGATAATGATGATGCACGAGGTCATCGCACAACCTCCGAGACCATCGTACAATCCCCGTATACACCTACGGAGGCAAGCCTCCCAACGCAGGACCTATGGGGGGTTCTTCAACCCGTATACAATCCACATATCTCATATCTCCTTTCTGGCACATCCCTCAAAAAGGGTTTTATAAGGTGTTACAATATCTCCTCCCCGGCACATCTCTCGGGAAGGGTTTTAAAAAGGTGTTGCTAGTGTTTCTCAGATGTTGCCATGGTGGTACCAATGTTTCGTCAATGAGTATGATACGAGGATGTAATGCTCACAATCAATTACAATGAGTATTTTCACAACCAACCACAATGATATATTTTCACAACCATGTGAGCCAATATCCACTCATTATTTTAATTTCATCCACGAATTTTCACGTCTCATATTCCAATAAAATATGAATATAATCACAATACACCAATGGTACCATATTAAACATCTTAACAGTAAAATACAATTATTCACATGTATTCAAGCCTATTAATATCACATAGGACCCCAAACGGTCACACATATCACATAATAACTCAATTTCAACAATTACATCACATATAGGCCCCACACGAGCACAACACATAAATAATCATTTTTCATGATTAGTTCTCACCCTTAACATGTATTTTGTATCATCATTTACTATCCAACCCAGTCTGAAAGAGTTAAGTCATAACCTACCTCGAAAGCCGAAGTTGGTCCGCTACACTTCGAACCCACGACCTTACTTTTCACGAACAATCTTGAACTCCACTAAAAACATCAAATATGAAATTTACGCGTCAAAACAAAATCAACGACACTCATATTGACTACTTTTGATTCGGGGTCAAAATGGACCCTCGAAATGGGTTTTCAAAAAAGGAGGGCAAAATCGGAACTTTACTTCAAAAATATGTTCCCCATATTTTTAGGAACCTACAGCTGAAAACCCAAGTTAAATCGAGTCAAAACGAGGTTCAAAGCGAAAAAAAATCATTCTTGAGTTTTACTGGGTAAAATCTTTGAAATCTAGGTTAAAATCAAGAATCAAAGTTGTTTTAAGGGTTAAATTGATGAAAAACTAGTAATTACATTATTCAAGTGAAAACGAGTGAAATTGGGGTTTAAAGTCAAGCCCTAAGATTTTTGGAGTTTTGAGAAATTTATCAAGAAATTACTAAGAAAATGGTGAATTGTTACCTTAAATCCATAATAAAATCAAGAAATAGGTGTTAATCTAGCTTCTCAAGCTCTCATAAACTTTACTTTTAAGCTCTCACACAATTTTAGGGTTTAATTCCCAAGAGACAAGTTGAAATATGAGCAAAATAAGCCCAAAAATTGATATAAATAGTGCAGATTTTTCTGCACAACTTTTGGAAAAGAGCTGTTCTTTTTTTGGTCCGATTCGGACTTCGACGAGGTGTTCGGAATTCGTTCGGAGTTCAATATATGCAAACGAACTATGAAACCACACTAAATTCGATGTTACGGACGCGATAGCGATATCAGATTTTCAAAAAAATATCTTTTCAAAAAAACATCTTTTACACAAAGTTGACCCCCAAAACTCGAAATCACAATTTTTCAAATCGAGGGTTGAAATGAGATGTAAAAGTTGTAAAATCATATCAAACATGCCAACACCCTCAAATCGATATTCTGGATCTGCTGACGAAGCCAGATTTTTCATCAGAGGTCGTTTCGATCAAATGTGTGTCCCACACCCATATTTTTAATTTTCTAACTTTTCGATCAATAGGTCGAAATGAGTTTGGGTGCATCGAGACCCGAACCAAAGGTCTATCTGGCCTAAAATTGATACTCCAGAGTTGTTGGTGCAGTCCGTTCGGTCATCCATCGCGCGGATCAAAAGATATCTCCATAAGTTTAAAATAAGGCTCTCGAAGCTATAAAAAAACACAATATCGCATAAATGATACTCCCTCCGTTTTATAATAAATGAATTGTTGAATTTTGGCACACAAATTAAGGAAAAAACATTAAAGATATAAATTTAACATAACTTTCCATTTTTACACCAAAAAAAAGAAAAAACTGACCTTGTAATACCTTTTCAAAAGTTAATTAGTTGTCAAATCATAAGGGTAAATTTGAAAAAAAAAATTAATGATTCACTTATTTTGAAACACCAATAAATACCCCAATAATTCACTTATTTCGAAATGAAGGGAGTACCAAAATGCATCGAAAAATATGTCAATCATTCTCACACCCCAGAAATACCATAATGCAACTATTAAAAGGGATAAAACAATCAAATCACATAAAATTACAAATTTCACATATTTCATCAACTTTTTAGGCGGTTACACTTTGGCAATACAGCATTCTGCCTTTTACCCTTTATTATTAGGTAGAAAGTAACTAGTAATAAAAAGTAAAATTATGGTGACACGGACACATAAATTGAGATAAACATAGTACCAATAATGTTATTATTCTTTAATTTAATATCTAATATGTGTTATTATTTTAAAAAAATTAAATTAACAATTGAAAAATCAAGATAAAGAAATAAATAAGAAACTAAACTCAATATTACAAGTTATGTTTAAAGGGCAGCCCGGTGCACTAAAGCTACCGCTATGCGCTGTGTCCGAGGAAGGATCCCACTACAAGGGTATATCGTACGCAGTCTTACCTTGTATTTAGGCCAGAGGATGTTTCCAAGGCTTGAACCCGTGACCTCCTGGTCACATGACAGCAACTTTACCAGTTACTCCAAGGCTCCCCTTCAATATTACAAGTTATGTTTAAAAAATTAAATTTAACTTTGTCTATGAATTTAACAAGTATCATAACTGCCAATTGAAATCTATTATTATAAATAATACTTAATAATCAAACATAATTTAATTTAATTTGTTAAGTATTGGTATTATTAGTAATACAACTAAATAGTAATGGGCAACAAGAATAATGAGCAACAATGCGATGCAAGGGAAAGTCAGGAACAAAACATTTGGCTGGACACGTGCAGATCATAAATTGGTTGTCTCGAATAGGATGTGCTAATGGATGTTGACGTTAGCAAAAGGACAATTTCGTCAAGCAAACTAAAAAATTATACTGCAATTATAGTACACTATCTCTTTTGACCAATCATATTAATCTTTTTGAAACGAAATGATCAAAACACCCCTCCATATGCCACAGTAGGCAGGTTGACCTGCTGTGTGCTTATCCCCCATTTATTTAGATAGTAAAATATTAAATATTGGGGGAGGAATTATTTTTATAAAAAAATAATTTATTACATATGTATATACTCAATGTTGGGGGGAGGAATTATTTTAAAAAAAATAAAAAAATTATTTATGTGGCTCCGACGTGGCGCTTGTGTGATGCACTTTTCGTAGTGAGAGTGATATAATATTTTTGAGGTGGTATAAAATTCATTTAAAAGTTATTTAGGGGGTAAATAATTACCTATAAAGTTGAAGTGATAAAGTGAGTTGTGACAATAAGTTTAAGGGGGTATTATGCTTTTTCCCTAAAAGAAATGTACCTTTCAATTTAGTGCAAAGATGCTTACACTATCAACTCCTACTGAAAAAGAATGAAATTAAAAAATTGATCAATACATTTTAAAATATTGTCAAACACCTTCGATGCAACAAAATTCTTCAACTACCCATTATTAATTTTCATCCTGACCTCAATTCAGAATATTTCTGTAAAAATATTTTGAATAAATAAATACATACATGTATAAAACTCTACCCGAAAAATGTGGAAAATTTAAATTAGTACAAATGAGATATTAAAAATCACAAACACTTTAATAAAAAAATAAGAAAAAAAAACGTAAATTGAGACTTTTCTTTTCTATTACATAGAAGCAGTGGTTTCTATATGTCTGCTTGCTCCATAATTTTACTATATTACCCCTAATTAATTATTATAAGTTATTTATATATTAAAAAAATTATAATATTTAATTAAAAAAGATAAAATAGACATTTATGACATGACTGCTTCAACTGTAATTTTACTATATCATCCATAATTAATTATTATAAGTCATCTATATATTAAAAATTTAATGATATTCAATCCGTAATTTTACTATATCACCCCTAATTATTATAAGTCCTTTATGTATTAAAAAATTAATAATATATAATTAAAAAAATAAAATAAATATTTATGACATATCTGCTTCAACCGTGATTTTACTATACTACCCTAATTAATTATTATAGTCATTTATGTATTAAAAAATTAATAATATTTAATTAAAAAGATAAAATAGACATTTATGATATGTCTACTTCAGTTGCTTCAACCAACGTTTTCCTATATATTACCTAATTAATTATTATAAGTCATTTAAGTGTTAAAAAATTAATAATAATTAATAAAAGGGTAAAATAGATACAAAAATGATAAATTAACTCTTAATGTTTTAAATTAACTTGACATTTTATATGAGGTCCACTTAAATTTTTTTCACCAGTATTTTTTATAGTAATTTTCTATGTCATTTCTAATTAGTTGTTGTAAGTCATTTAGGACATTTATGCATAGCTGCTTCAATCGTGATTTCACTATATCATCCCTAATTAATTATTATAGTCATCTAAGCATCGTGTCACTTAAATTGAAATAGAAAAAATATTACAAATCACAATAATTAAAAATTTAAATTATTTAAAAAATATAATTGGCTATCGACGACACAAAACTTTGGACAAAGAGAGTAACATATATTATTCAAATATTACATAAAAATTTTATAAATTACAATATTTAACAACTTAAAATATCTAAAAATAATTTAATCTGTTATATATTTTAAAAAATATATAAAAATATAATAAATCACAATATTAACAACTTAAAAAAAAATTAAAAACATAAAGTATTTGGTTGACTCTCGAAATTATATTAGTGTCACTTAAATTGGAATAGAATAAAAGTATTATAAATCACAATAATAAAAAATTAAATTATTTTTAAAATATAATTGACTATCAATGCCAAAAATTTTGGACAAGAAAAATAATATATATTATTTGAAAATTACATAAAAAATATTATAAATTACAATAGTTAACAAATTAATTATCTAAATACATCTTAAAAGTATGATTGATTATCTAAATTCTATTTGTATCACATAAATTGAGATAAAAAATAACATATATTTAACTCGTGCTAGATCCCGAATGAATCTTAGAATGTAGTGCAATTCATTTAAAAAAAAACTTTTGTTTAAATATATCAAGATTGAAAAGACAAGTTCTAATATAGCACATCAAACAGTGTATAAGAATTAATGTTAGCACAAATAATACCAGTATCACTAATTCAAACATTACGAATGCAAACATTAATAATACATTCTATTCAAAATTATTTTTATACACTCTAACAAACGAATCTTACGTTTCAATGGAAGGAACATATACAAAAGCAAAGTTCGATAAAATATTTACAGAAGTATATTTTATCGTGTTCTCAAAGTTAAATAACTTAAATTAATAAGAAAGATGGTAACGTATAGTTTTTGTTTTATAATTTTCAGAATACTTAAAATTTAAATTTAAAATATGAATTTAATTTAACTTCAAAGAACAAGTTGACAAATAAAAAAGGAGGAAAAATGAAAGCAAATGATGTTTATGTCGGCTTAGTAGGGGAATACAATGCAATTTTGAGTTATTAATTGCAACTCACATGTGATGTAATATGCAATAACTAGATAACATTTTATCTTTTTTCAACAATTAATCTCTATTTTATACAATAAATGTCAAGTCTTATGTATCAATTTTAATCTCATATTTTATACTTAATGTAGCAAATCTCAGTCATATGATTAAAGATCTAAACTTCAAAATGCATTGAATTTTGTTATTTATATAAGTTATACATAATTATCTTATAAAATAATTTGGCTCCTTGAAAAATACTATCAAGTAGTTAATATGTTTTGTGTATTCATGTTTTATAATTCATAATTGAAATTGACATCAAACTTACCGTACATAGTCAAATTAGAGGAAATTACATGTTATAGCCCCAATAGTGGTTGACTTTGGATTTTTGACCCCAGTAAGAAAAATCTTTAAAGACTAGTCTTCCTTCATTTTTAGTATAGTACAAGAACAATTTTGCCCTCTACACCTCAAATATTTTTAAACTTTTCATACTCATTTGTCTCTCAAATTTTATTTTTATTATTTTTATTTTTCCTTTAATTTTATTTTCATGTTTTAATTCATTTGTCTCAACCTTTATTTTTTTTCTCTTTTTTCTTTTTTCTCAAACATTATCTATTTCTTTCTTTCTTTTTCTTTTTTTAATTCATTTGTCTCAACCTTTATTTTTCTTTTATTTTTGGTTTTTATCATTTCTCTTTTCCCCTTATTTTTCTCAAACTTTATTTTTATTTTTTCTTGTCATTTTTATATTTCTCAATTTTTTAATTCTTCGCTTTTTTCTTAATCTTTATTTTTTTTCTTGCCTTTTTTCTCAATCTCCCTTTTTTATTCCTCTATTTTGTTTGATCATTTTTTTCTTTTTTCTCAACCCTATTATATTTTGCTAATAAATAAAAAATTGGATAATCCGCAAATGGACCTTCTTTTTTTGACAACAAAGCAAATTTAAGGGCATGAATTGTTGTTAGAAAGTTCTTTGGGATAAGTTTTGCCTCTAAGACAAAAATTATAGAACAACTCATAAATCAAGGCACAATGTGGTAGTGTCAAGTCTTGCTTGAGACAAAAATTATAGAACAACTCATAAATCAAGGCACAATGTGGTAGCGTCAAGTCTTGCTTGTGGAGCATAACTTATTATTTGAAAATCCTTGAGTTAAATCTTGCTTGTAAGACAAGAGTTATAGAACATCTCATAAATAAAAAAAAATATGGTAGTGTCACATAAATCTTGTTCATTAGGTGTAACTTGTTCTTTTGGAAGGTTATTGGGCTATGTTTTGCCTTAGAGGTAAGACTAATAGAGCATCACATAAATCAAAACACAATATGATAGTGTCAACTCTTGTCCATGGGGTGTAACTTGTCGGCTAAGTCTTGCCTCTAAGGCAAGAGTTATAGAATATCTCATAAATCAAGACACGATGTGGTAGTATCAACTTTAGCCCATGGGGCATAACTTGTTGTTTGAAATTCCTTGGACTAACTTGAGCCTCTAATGTAAGAGTTATATAGCATCTCACAAATCAAGACATAATGTGGTAGTGTCAACTCTTACCCATGGGACATAACTTGTTATTTAAAAATCTTTGATTTATAAAATACCTCATAAATCAAAACACAATATAGTAGTGTCAAATATTATCCGTGAAGCGTAACTTGTTGTTTAAAATTCCTTGGGCTAAGTCTTATCTCTAAAGCAAGAATTATATAACATCTCATAAATCAAAATATGATGTGATAGTGTCAACTCTTACCCATGGGACATAACTTGTTATTTGAAAGTCCTTAGGTTAAGTCTTACCTCTAAGGCAAGAGTTATAACATATCTCATAAATCAAAACACAATGTGTTAATGTCAACTCTTGCCCATGGGGCACAACTTGTTACTTGAAAGTCTTTGATCTAAGTCTTGCCTCGAAGAGAAGAGTGATAAAATATCTCATTAAACAATACACAATGTGGTGGTGTCAACTCTTGCCCTGGGGCATAACTTATTATTTGATGGTCATAGGTTGAGTCTTACCTCTAAGACAAGAGTTATAAAGTATTTCATAAGTAAAAAACACAATGTGTTAGTATTGAATCTTGACCAATATACGTAACTTGTTTGAAAATTCTTGGGATAAGTCGTGTCTCTAAGGCGAGAGTTGTAGAACATCTCATAAATAAAGACATAGCGTGGTAGTGTCAACTCTTGCCTGTGAGGCATAATTTATTATTTGAAAGTCCTTGAGCTAACTCTTGCCTCTAAGACAATAGTTGTAGAACATCTCATAAATGAAGACATAACGTGGTAAAGTCAACTCTTGCCCGTGGGGCATAATTTATAGTTTGAAAGTCCTTGAGCTAAGTCTTGCCTCCAAGGCAAGAGTTGTAGAACATCTCATAAATGAAGACATAACGTGGTAGAGTCAACTCTTGCCCGTGGGGCATAATTTATAGTTTGAAAGTCCTTTAGCTAAGTATTGCCTCTAAGGCAAGAGTTGTAGAACATCTCATAAATGAAGACATAACGTGGTAGAGTCAACTCTTGCCCGTGGGGAATAATTTGTAGTTTGAAAGTCCTTAAGCTAAGTCTTGCCTCTAAGGCAATAGTTGTAGAACATCTCATAAATGAAAACATAATGTGGTAGAGTCAACTCTTGCCTGTGGGACATAATTTGTAGTTTGAAAGTCCTTGAGCTAGGTCTTGCCTCTAAGGAAATAGTTGTAGAACATCTCATAAATAAAAGCATAACATGGTAGAGTTTTGAAAGTCTTTGAGCTAAGTCTTGCCTCTAAGGCAATAGTTGTAGAAAAACTCATAAATGAAAACATAACATGGTAGAGTCAACTCTTGCCCGTGGGCATAATTTGTTGTTTGAAAGTTCCTGAGCTAAGTGTTGCCTCTAAGAGTTATAAAACATCTCATAAATCAAATATAATGTGGTAGTGTCAACTCTTGCCCATGAAACATAACTTATTGTTTGAAAGTCATAAGTCTTGTCTCTACAATGTGGTAGTGTCAACTCTTGCCCATGAAACGTAGCTTGTTGTTTGAAAGTTATAAGTTTTGTCTTTATAATGTGATAGAGTCAACTCTTGCTCATAAGATGTAACTTGAATGAAAGAAATCAAAGAAAAGAACAAAAATAATAAAAAATGCGAAAAAGGAAGAAAAAAAAATATTAAAAAAAATGTAGAATTTGAGAGAAAATGAGGAAAAAAATAAAGGTTGATAAAAATAAAAAATAATTAAATAAAAATAAAGGTCGAGAAAAATTTAAAAAGAAAATAAAAAATAAAAATTAAAGAAAAATAGAAAAACTTTTTTTAAAAAAAAGTAAATGTTGAGAGGTGTAAAGAAAAAAAAGTAAGGATTGAGAAAAATTAAAACGAAAAAAAAGGAGGAAAAAAAAATCAAAGTAAAAGAAAAAAGAGAAAAAAAAGAAGTTGAGAGGAAAAAAAAAAGTAAAGTTTGAGAAAAATCAAAAATAAAAAGAGAAAAAAAATCAAAGTAAGATTAAAAAAGCGAAAAAAAATTAAAGTTGAAAGATATAAATATAGAGTTGTTATCCATTAGGAGGATCATTTATGTAATTTACTCCATTGGTCTGAGACAATTTCATCCAAAAAAATATTAGTTAATAGATAAAGGTTATTTTAAGAAAGTTATTTTATTTGGGGCTAAAATTTGAAAGTCATCTCAATTTGGGTTTATTCCTGAGATTTACCCGTCAAATTATCTTAATGTTGGGTCTGTGCTGACACGGGCCATGCTCTTCTAGTACTTTCTAGAAAGTAAGAAAAAATGCAAATTGAAACTTACTTTCTCTCTATCTTCTTTTCTGATCTTTCTCAGTCTTCAATACTCATTTTCGATCATGTTCGATCTATAAAATAAAAATTAGATTAAATTATCAAGAAATTTAATTTCAAAACTTTTTAATTTAAAATTTCAAAATTCTTCAGTGCTACAAAGAAATAAAGAGCAATGACAAAATGAAAAAACAATTAACAATCAACTGAGGTAGTAGAAGAAAAGATCAAAGAGCAAGAGAGTAGAGTAAATAATGGAGAAAGTGGACCTTATTAGGATAAAGTAAAAAGGTGAAACATGTGTTTAACAAATGGAGAGACATGTGAAAATACAACTTATAAAATTTGTTATTACAATTGTACACTTTCGTCGTCCAAGAAGTCTCACTTATTCATTAATTAGATACCCGAGCCCACAAAGAGCACATATAACAATCTGGAGTAAGAAAATAAGAATAAAAGTTTAGAATCTCTAAAAGTAAAATATCGTTCAACAATCATACTACGCATGAGTCAAAAATATCCAAATAATTCTATTTAGGCACAAAAGTCAAAACTTTCTCACCATTTTGACGAGATAACATGCGAACAAAAGGGGGGTAAACATCTTGGATAGAAAACAAAGCTAGCACTTCATCTCTTATATGAGGATTTTGAAATCCATTAAAATAATTCGCAAGCAAATGACAAATTCTTGACTTAACTAATTACTATTTTTATTAAGGAGAAACAAACAATAATAACTATTTTTACAACATAAAAGAAACAACTTTACATGCTAAAACATATCCCGCCAACAATGAATTTAAACATGGCATGAGTTCGTCTTTTGAGCAAAGATCAAAATATGATACATAACAATCAAAGAATTAAGTCAAAAGACAAAACAATCAATATTAACTATTCTTTTCAACATAAAGGAAATAATTTTACATGCTAAAAACAAACATATCTACCAACAGTGAGTTTAAACAAGATATGAGTATGTTTTTCAAGCAAAGATCTAAACTTTATCCAAAATAATCAAAGAATAAGGTCAAAAGGCAAAACAATCAATATAAACTATTCTATTCAACGTAAATAAAATAACTTTACATACTAAAAACAAACATATCCACCAACAATGAGTTTAAACAAGACATGAGTATGTTTTTCAAGCAAAGATCTAAACTTTATCCAAAATAATCAAAGAATAAGGTGAAATGACGAAACAATTAATATTAACTACTCTTTTCAACATAAAGAAAATAACTTTACATGCTAAAAACAAACATATCCACCAACAATGAGTTTAAACAAAGCATAAATATATTTTTTAAGCAAAGACTGAAACTTTATCTATAATAATTAAAGAATAAAGTCAAAAAGGCACATACAACTATTGTTAGCTCATTTTTATATCATGAACATGAAAATAACTAAAATATAGATACCACAACATCCTATGTCCTTCAAAGCCATCTACAGCAAACAACCCCAGCAAATAAAATTATAACTATGAACTACGAAATGGAAAAAAGATGAAGAAGAAAACGATAATAAAACTAAAAAAAGAAAAGGTTTGTTTACCTTTTTGGGGGCAGCAAAATGAGACTACGAGCTTCGTCGGAATCAACCACCATTTTAAAACGTTGCCGGCAACTCAAAATTTTTGATTAGCCAACCAACTCTATGAAACAAAAATTTTTACTAAATAAAAATAACTATTTTTCTCAAACGAAATTTTTCACCTTTCTAGTCTTATTTTTTTTTACTTTTTCCACCTCCTCTTTCTACCAAAGTAGTGGTACTATTTATAGGACAGAATGGGGTTTTTCTTCCTTTCCTCCATTAATGTGGGAGAAAAGTATTTATAGGAAAAGATGAGGATTTATTTCTTGTCATCCACCAATGTGGGAGAAAAGCCATTTAGGGGTGCTTTTGAAATTTCAAAATTGAAGATAAGGTGAGGTGAAAGATAATGTGGGGGGAAATTGTACAATGTAGTACAACTTTTGAATTTCAAAATTGAGAAGCGACAAAGTTGGGGGAAATAGATCAATGTAGTACAATTTAAAATTATTTTTTGATGGAAATTCGGCTGAAGTTATGAGAGTTTTTGGAAATTTGGGGGTTATTTAAAATATAACCTCAATTGGAATTTAAAATTTAGCCAAATTTATTTAATTTTGATCAAATTAAAAATTAATTGGCGGATTGCATTGCAATTATGGCTAAATCTAATAGATTGGCTAAATTAAATTGAAATTTGATACAAATTAATACTTTTTTTAATTTCGAGCTTCTTGATTTAATAAAATCAAACACATATTTATTCAAATAAATTATTTTTGAGAATAAATTATATTTGAATCAAGATTTTAATCATTTGAATTTATTTTCAAGATAAGCCTTGATTAAAATCCGATATTTTGTAAAATAAACATTTAAGTAAGAAAAATATAAAATTTTGTATAATTGAATACGATAATATATAATTGCTACTTAAAATGATAAATTTACCTAAATAAATACTTTGAAAAGCTTTTTATTCAGATAAAATAAATATTATAATTTTATTTAAAAATCGAAGAAACTCATGATTAAATTTAGTCATGAAGGGCAAAAATTAAGTGTCAACAACTGCCCCCTCCCTTTGGGTAGGGTGGATACAAGTAACCCTAGGTAAAGAGAGGTTGACGTTCCTAATTTTTGTCCGACCACAAATTCGAATCTGAAAGAGGTTAGCTTTCGCACGAGTTTCATAGAGTAATGGCTGGACTTTGGTATTAGGTTTCTTACATATCTCAGGTTACATGAGAGTTCAGGCCACTTGTAGTTCATAAAGCTTGATTTAAAGCATGATTTTCAAAAAAATCATCAACCATCTCGATTTTTGGGGGTTTTGACGAAATCGAAAAGCTAGGATATAGAGGGATTTAGGGGAGGTTGGAATGCAGTCGAGTTTTCAAAGTAGATCCCAGCCTACATGTCCTCAAGATTTAGGGAGTCATACTGCTTGTAGTTTGACTCGATCAGTAGAAAAGATAGTCTTTTATTTCAGACGATCTTTGGCTCAGAATAAGTGACAAGTTGATCGAGCTGCGGAAAAGAGGCTTGTAACCTCTTAACCATGAATGTGGGTTCCTTCACATCCATAAGAAAGAACTTACCTGGACATAATTTTCAAAACTCTAGGTGTCCTATCACTAGAATTTGAAAGAAAGAGAAATTTACCCTTGGTATGAGCTTAAAAATATCCCGAAGGTAAAGCTGAAACCAGAATATCCAAAAATTTCCGCATGCCTTCTAATAGGGGTGTGGTTGGATGGTGGTGGCGATCATCCTTTAGCTCACTTCCAAAGAGTTTAACGTCCCTCTTTAGACTATGTCCCGTTTTGCTGCTAAGAAAGAGTTCCATGTTGTGTTGCGTCCTATCTGGAGTCGTCTGCACTTGTGGTTTTGATTTGAGATTTTCATCCTCTCGAATGCTCTCCACAATGTTTCGAACAAAAGTGTTAGTGCTAAACATAATTCACGAAAGAGGTAAATAGTTTTTTACCATATCTCCGCGTGGATTGTCGCCTGAAAAGCGAAGTCATCATTTTATGTACCTGTTTGAAAGGAAATAACTTACAACAACAGATACAACAAACCTCTTGGTTGTTGCATAATTATCTTATTTGTCGGTTGAATATGTCTTCAAAATGGGGTGTCCCTTTGGGCACCGACAATACTTTATGCAGAATGGTCCCTGTAACCGTGTAATCTTACGTTCATGCGGCAACCCTTTTGGTCACCTATAATGATGGTTGTATGTGGAATGATAACCTCTCCGATTTTAGACAATGATTCTTTGCGTATGACATCGGTTAAGTCTTACACATCTTTTATATCGATATGACTTGTAGATTCTCCTTGAATTATCAATCTTTGGATAATCTCATGCATTATTTGATGTTGGATACAAGGCGACTTAGAGATATTCTTTGAATTGCTAGCCCTTAGGTAATCCTGCACATTATCCGACCTCGGATAAGAGATGGCTTACAGATATCCCTCCAATTGCTAGTTCTCAGGTATTCTTGCACATCATCCGATCTTGGATACAATATGACATACAGATATCTCTCAAATTGGTAGTCTTTGGGTAATCCTGCACATAATCGATCTTGGATATAAAACGGCTTATAGAGAGCCCTTGGACTTATCAATTTGATAATCTCGTATATTCTCCGATAAGGATTTAGTTGCGACTTATGGATAACCTTTGGACTATTAATTTTAGGGTAACCTTGCACACTATTCGATTAGGATGTTGTTGTGGCTTACTATAACGCCCCGAATCTAATATCCGAAATGCCACACGGTGCCCATGACCTCGAAGGACTACAAGCTAACCCATGACTGATATTTGTACCTAATCACTGCATAATATACTATATAAATATGGAAATATGTACTGAAAGGCCATAAGGTTCAAACTGGATATACATCTGATAAAATAATGTCTAAAAGCGGTATAACAATACCAAAGCAAATTTGAAATAACTGTCTAACATGCTATAGTCTGGAAGCCTCTAAACTTTCTGAATAAGGAGTTGATGAGACATGTCCCCAACTAACTCCAACTACTAAAATAAACTAAAAACTAAAATAGTAATGTAATCATCATATCTTCGGAGGATGAGGACTCACAGCTGACTCTGACTGCTGAACTTGGATGCTATAGATGTTCTAGATCTCGTGCTTCTAAACCTATAGTATAAGACACTATAGCACGAATGCGTCAATACTTTGAATGTATGGGTATGCAAGTGAGGTAGGATGAATGCAAAAGGTTCATATGCATGAACAATACCAACTGACTGAATAACATGAACGTGAGAATACATGCATACATACGAAATTGTATCTGACATCGTGATAGGACTGAATATTGAGTTCTGACTACTAAGTTTACTAATAACATGGATTTACTGACATCTGAGTTTACAAATACTGAGATAGTGAATAACTGAGGGAATAATACTATGTTACTGATACATGGATAACTGTTTCTAACAGTTCTGATTATGAAAAACCGGTCTGGTTGACTATATCTAATAGTCCTGAAGTTGAATACTTATAACATGAGTTCTAATAACTGATATAACTGATAACATGAGTGACTGTATCTGACAGTCCTAAATCTGATGGAACTAGCTGAGTTCTGTACTGTATCTGAGTAACTGAATCTGAGATCAATCCTATCTGGCGGGTGATCTCTAAATCTGATGATATCGTTACTGATTGACCATAGTTGAGATCAGTCCTGTCTAATGGGTGATCCCAGAGTGTATTTATAATGATAAAGACTAACTATATCTAACAGTTCTAAATCTATACTACTGAACTGATTGTATCTGACAGTCCTGATTCTGTACCTGAAATGTGGGATGTATTCATCTAACTGACATGCCCCATACTAAGCTAACTAGGGTCCAACCTGCAATCCCAGCTGGAAGGGTGTCAGTACCGCGCCACCGGTAAATACAACTGCTGTGGAGTCAGTCCTAATCTAGCGGGTGACCCCTGGAATCAGTCCTATACATTTAAATGTACTAACGGGTGGTCCCTGAGCATGTCAATCCTATTTAACGGGTGACATCTCGTACCTATGTTGGCTACGTAGTTCTAGAACTTAGGGATTGCTTCTACGAATCTCAGTCCTATCTAGCGGGTGAGTCCCCATCCCTAGGCTCGCTCGGTGTTGAATCCTACTCCCATCTGAAAGATACTGAACTGATTAATTGAGCTGAACTGATTAACTGAACTGAACTGATACTAGTGGTATTGTTTAGTAGAGCTAAAACTGAATTTACTGAGTTTCATGGACTGACAAAATGTACTGAGTTTTAAAGACTGACTGAGAATACTGAAGTTACTGAGACTGAATGGGAATACTAAGGTTACTGAGATTACTGAGTACTGAGATCACTGAGATTACTAAACTACTGAGATTACTGAGATTTCTGAGATTTCCTGAGCACATGACTGACTGAGTTCTATGGATCATAGCTTGACTGGGGAGATCATGAAAACATGACATGGCTCTAGGCACACAGCTAAATGTTTGGGTACAAGTACCCCAGGACTCGATGAGAAGAAACTGACATAGCATGGTTTACTTGAACACATGACCAACAACACAATTCATAATTCATATTTTGAAGCACTTCACCAAACATGTGATATGCATAAGCTTGTACATACACGGGGATTTCATGAAATCATACTAGTTGGGCATTGTTCCTTCATCTAGGCATTTAATCAAACACATGGTAGGCATAGCACATGTAGACAACATTATACAACAATTAATCATCATGATTCATCTCTAATTTCATCATCCTAGGGTTTATTCATAGGTTTACATGAATATACATCTATACATATCAATTCCACATAAAATTGATCACCCAACATGGATTTGAATTCAATTGATCATTCTCAACATAAACAAACCAAACCCAACATGAAATTCATAAAGAAATCCATAGACTTAAACTTAGAAAAGAGACTCTTGGGCTTCATGGTCGAAAGGAGTCCATGACTGAACACTACGCATACCTTAGCTTGTGATTCTACGAAGATTGACGGAGAGATTCTTGAAATTTGACGGTGAATTCCCTTGGAATTGAACCTTCTATGAAAACCCTAGGGCATGTTCTTGAGAGTTTTTTAGAGTAATTGAGTATAAGTTGTTGAATTATGCCTAAATCTCGTGTTATAAGGCTTATATAGGGTGGGAAATTGATACTTTTAACCCTAGGACACGTATTTAATTTCTGAGAAAATTTTCCAATTTTCATCCTTGGCGCGACGCGCCACTATCGCGCCAAGTCACTAGAAAGTGACAAATGGGAAATTGCACGGTGGCGCGACGCGGAGCTATCGCGTTGTCACCTTGTCTACAACCTGGAAGTTTGACGCGATGCGCCACTATCGCGGAGCAACACTGGAAATTGACAATTTCTATTTGAGCTATCTCTGCGACGCGCTGAAGGCTCCGGTGATACACTGTATCTCTAAAAAGGCTCTAACTCTTTACCCGGGTGTCGGATTTGGGAGAATCTGGTATCGATGAAAAGCTTATTGAATTTCCCACATGAAAAAAAATGAAAATCATAAAAATACCACATTTACAAAAGTGGATTCATCTTTCAAAAAAAGCTTCTAACATTCTTACAAAAAAAATTCAAGCGAGGAAAAGTACGTGTATTACAATATCTCTCCCTTGAGAACATTAATCCTCGAATGAGACAGAGAGTGAGGGGAAGAACATAAACTAACGTACATACTAAACATGAATAACTGAAACATGATCTCATGACTGTCATGACTGAAGATATAAATATATCATACTGAACATGCATATCTGATGCATGACTAATAAACCGAATTTATGCATACCTGATGCATGACTAATAATTGACTCATGAATACATGACTGAATATTCTGATGAACTGAATTTCCCGCAGTGGGAATGCATGTCTGATGTATAATTACATGACTGAACTGATATATGAATGCATGACTGAATATGCAAGGGTACTTAGTACCAAGTTTGTAATGGGGATCTGAGCATGAACTGAATACCAAGTTTGTAATGGTAATTTGAACAGAGAACTGAGTAAGTTTAAGAAAACTATCACGTGACTGAAAAGCACTGATGACCCTATGATTATGCTAGAAGTATGCATGAATGGGAACCTGAGAACATGACTAAGGATGAACCATGACATATAAACTGAATTTCGTGAACTAAACTGAGCCTCTGAATACTTGGACCATAGCTGAGGTTGGGACTTTGAGAGTCAACTTATGATTACCCTCTATTCTAAACTGGATTCCTTATGTGAAGAGAAACTTAACTTAAGACATGAGAGTGTTGGGGAATAATGGGGTATCTCTCTCTTAGGACACTATGTCCCTCTAAGAACGCTCACCTTACTACGATTCTGGGGTGATGCACAGGGCATCGCAGACTGATTCATGACTGAATAACTCATGCTAAAAATCTTAAGCTAAAATGAGATAAAGAGGTCTAACAATGCATATCATGAGTATGAAGGACCTATAACGTACCCAAATCTATGTCGAGGGAATTTCCTTGATCAGGGCAAGTCTGAAGAGCGTAAAACCTGTTCTGACACTGACCACTAGAGGTACTGGAAGTTACGCCCTGCTGGCACAAATATTTTCCCTTTTGAGCCCTTACTCTACATTCCCGCAACATGTGGCCTAGCTTACCATATATATAACATACCTCACTTCCTGCTCTACATATACCTAGGTGATTCTTACCACACTCTTTGCAAAGTGGATAGGTAAGACTCTTGTTCTCACTACCCTAGGCCTCGGAGCCTGGCGACCCATCACGACTGTCATTCCCGAACTTGGGTACTGGTGCACTAGCTGGAGATGGAGCTGGGACTGAAAGCTTATGACTATACTGAGTACAGCTACCACACCCTGACTTAGGCTGAGCAAAGCTGAAACTACCTGTCCTTGCCCTCTTATTCTGCTTTTCTTTCTTCTTAATATTTTGCTCCTCTATCTGCTGAGCATGGGTCATAAGTCTGGCTAAAGTCATGTCACTATTCAACATAGCAGATCAACACTCATTAACCATGCTGTCATTCACCCCCTGATACAAACTTACTCATCGTGGCCCTACTGTCTGCAACCACATGAGGAGCATATCTGGCTAATTGAGTAAACTTAAGAGAATACTCTTTCACCGTCATGGTGCCCTGCCTGAGGTTAATGAATTCTAACACCTTAGATTCTCTCAGCTCTAGGGGAAAGAACCTCTCTAAGAATGCAGTGACAAAATCATCCCATTCTATAAGTCTTGCATCATCTGGCCTTTCTGACTTCCACTGCTTGAACAAAGTATGAGCTACATCCTATAACTGATATACAGCTAGCTCAGCACTCTCAATAGTAGTCACCCCCATGATGTCAGTCACCTTCTGAACCTGATCTAGGAATTCCTGAGGGTCCTCATCTGACTTAGACCCAAGAAAAGATGGAGGGTTCATTTGGGTAAAGTCCTGAATCCTAACTGCAGCTGAATTAGCCACTGGGTTAGACGGAACAACAGTTGGTCATTTATTATGAGTAGCAACTGACTGAGCATGAGTAGTGAATGCGGCCTTGAACTCCGCATGAGAAATACGTTTGCCCAAAGGTTCTTCAGGCTGAGCGGCTGACTGATTCCTGTTTATTCTTTTAGGAGGCATATTCTGTAGAAGAAAGGGAGAAACGAATTAGACTAAGAGTTTGACTTTGAGACTATGCTCACTGGCACGACATGAATACTGAAAGAAAGAAAACTGTTCCTAAAACACCTCATAGCCTCCTGCATATAAGTGTGGTGCACAACACACGTATGTATAAGACTCTACTAGATGCGGCTTTTCATACTTCCTAGGACACTATTGAACCTTAGGCTCTGATACCAAATTTGTAATACCCCAAATCTAGTACCCGAATGCCATACGATACCCATGACCCCGAAGGACCACAAGCTAACCCATGACTGATATTTGTACCTAATCACTGCATAATATACTGTATAAATGCAAAAACATGTATTGAAAGGCCATAAGATTCAAACTGGATAAATATTTGATAAAACAATGTCTGAAAATGGTATAACAATACCAAAGCAAATTTGAAATAACTGTCTGACATGCTATAGTCTGGAAGCCTCTAAACTGTCTAAATAAGGAGTTGATGGGATATGTCCCCAACTAACTCCAACTACGGAAATAAATTGAAAACTGAAATAGTAATGTAATTATTATGTCCTCAAAGGATGAGGACTCACAGCTGACTCTAACTGCTGAACCAGGATGCTACTGATGCTCTGGAGCTCCTGATTTTAAACCTATGGTATAAGACACCATAGCACGAATGCGTCAGTACTTTGAATGTACGGGTATACAAGTGAGGTAGGCTAAATGCAAAAGGTTCATATGCATGAACAATACCAACTGACTGACTAACATGAATGTGGCAATACATGCATGCATACGAAACTGTATCTGACATCATGATAGGACTGAATATTGAGTTTTGACTACTGAGTTTACTAATAACATAGATTTACTGACGTCTGAGTTTATTAATACTGAGACAGTGAATAACTGAGGGATTGATACTATGTTATTGATACATGGATAACTGTTTCTGACATTTCTGATTATAAAAAACTGGTCTGGTTGACTGTATCTAATAGTCCTGAAGCTGAATATTGATAACATGAGTTCTGATAACTGATATAACTGATAACATAAGTGACTATATCTGACAGTTCTAAATTTGATAAAACTAGCTGAGTTTCGTATTATATCTGAGTAACTGAATCCGAGATCAGTCCTATCTGGTGGGTGATCTCTAAATCTGATGATATTGTTACTGATTGACCATAGTTGAGATCAGTCCTGTCTAATGGGTGATCTCGAAGTCTATTTATAATAATAAGGACTGACTGTATCTGACAGTCCTAAATCTATACTGCTAAGCTGAATTGACTGTATCTGACAGTCCTGATTCTATAACTAAAACTGTGGGATGTATTCATCTAACCGACATGCCCCATACTAAGCTAAATGGGGTCCAACCTATAACCCATGCTGGAAGGGTGTCAGTACCACGCCACTGGTAAAGACAAGTGTTGTGGAGTCAGCCCTAATCTAGTGGGTGACCCCTGGGATCAGTCCTATACATTTAAATGCGCTAACGAGTGATCCCTGAGTATGTCAGTCCTATCTAACGGGTGACATCTCGTACCTACGCTGGTTACGTAGTTCTGAAACTTAAGAATTACTTCTAGGGATCTCAGTCCTATCTAGCAGGTGAGTCCCCATCCCTGGGCTCGCTCGATGTTGAATCCTATTCCCATCTGAAAGTCACTGAACTAATTAATTGAGCTGAACTGATTAACTGAACTGAACTGATACTAGTAGTAATTTTTAGCGGAGCTAAAATTGAATTTATTGAGTTCCATAGACTGAAAGAATGTACTGAGTTTTGAGGACTGACTGAGAATACTGAAGTTACTAAGATTGACTGGGAATACTGAGGTTACTGAGGTTACTGAGATTACTGAGTACTGAGATTACTGAGATTACTGAACTACTGAGATTACTGAGATTTCTGAGATTTCCCGAGTCACATGACTGACTGAGTTCTATGGATCATAGCTTGACTGAGGAGATCATGAAAACATGACATGGCTCTAGGCACAAATTAAATGTACGGGTACAAGTACCCCCAGGACTCAATGAGAAGAAACTGACATGGCATGGCTTACTTGAACACATGACCAACAACACAATTCATAATTCATATTTTGAAGCACTTCACCAAACATGTGATATGCATAAGCTTGTACATACACGGGGATTTCATGAAATCATACTAGTTGGGCATTGTTCCTTCATCTAGGCATTTAATCAAATACATGGTAGGCATAGCACATGTAGACAACATTATACAACAATTAATCATCATGATTCATCTCTAATTTCATCATCCTAGGGTTTATTCATAGGTTTACATGAATATACATCTATACATATCAATTCCACATAAAATTGATCACCCAACATGGATTTGAATTCAATTGATCATTCTCAACATAAACAAACCAAACCCAACATGAAATTCATAAAGAAATCCATAGACTTAAACTTAGAAAAGAGACTCTTGGGCTTCATGGACGAAAGGAGTCCATGACTGAAAACTACGCATACCTTAGCTTGTGATTCTACGAAGATTGACGGAGAGATTCTTGAAATTTGACGGTGAATTCCCTTGGAATTGAACCTTCTATGAAAACCCTAGGGCATGTTCTTGAGAGTTTTTTAGAGTAATTGAGTATAAGTTGTTGAATTATGCCTAAATCTCGTGTTATAAGGCTTATATAGGGTGGGAAGTGACCTTTTTAACCCTAGAACACGTATTTAATTTTTGAAAAAAAAATCCGATTTTCATCCTTGGCGCGACGCGCCACTATCGCGCCACTATCGAGCCAAGTCACTGTAAAGTGACAAATGGGAAATTGCACGGTGGCGCGATGCGGAGCTATCACGTTGCCACCTTATCTACGAACTAGAAGTTTGGCGTGACGCATCAATATCGCAGAGCAACACTGGAAATTGACAATTGTCATTTGATCTATCTCCGCGATGCGCTGAAGACTCAGGTGATACACTGTATCACTAAAAAGGCTCTAACTCTTCGCCCGAATGTCGGATTTGGGTGAATCTGGTGTCTATGGAAACCTTATTGAATTTCTCACATGAAAAAAAGTAAAAATCTTAAAAATACCACATGTAAAAATATGTATTCATCTTTCAAAAAAAGCTTTTAATATTCTTGGAAAAAAATTCAAGCTAGGAAAAGTACGAGTATTACACTTACGAATAACCTATGGTCTATCAACTCGAAGGTAATCTTGAACACTATCATATTTCAAATAATATGACTTATAGATGATTCTTAAATTATTAATTTCAAATAAATCTCATATGTTATTCGTTTTTAGATAGCGAATTACAGATGTCCTTTTGAATCATGTGTTTTTGATGCGTTCAAATGTTGATTCATAAAATGATGAGATATTCTAGACGCCAGCATATGATATCTCGCGTGCCAACATATATTAGTTGCTGATGATATCCTCGATGCCAGCGTATGCTATCTCGCGTGTCAACAGATATTAGATGTTGATGATATCCTCGACGCCAACGTATGCTATCTCCTATGTCAACAGATATTGAATGCTGATGATATCCTTGACGCCAACATATGCTCTTTCGTGTGTCAAGAGATATTAGATGCTGATGATATCCTTGACGCCAGCGTATGCTATCTTGCATGTCAACAGATATTGAATGCTGAGATATCCTAGACGCCAGCGTATGCTATCTCACATGTCAACAGATATTAAATATTGATGGTATCCTCCACGCCAGCATATGTTATCTCACATGTCAATAAATATTAAATATTATTAATATCCTCGATGCCAGTGTATGCTATCTCACGTGTCAACAGATATGAAATACAATGGCACTCTCGGCAATTGCATAAAATAGCTCTCTTGGCAATGATATGAAATGGCCCTCTCGGCAATGGCATAAATGGCCCTCTTATCAATGACATGAAATGGTCCCCTTGGCAATGATATGAAATGGCCCTCTCGACAATGGCATGAAATGTCCCTCTTGGAAATGACATGAAATAGCCCTCTCGATAATGGCATAAAATAACCCTTTTGGCAATGACATGAAATAGCCCTTTTGGCAATAATATGAAATAGTTCTTTCGGTGATTTGAAAATAGTTTCATCTGAGTCTGCTTGTCTGCATTTTTCTTTATGCATGTACCTATACTCAAGTTAGACAGTTAATAGACACGATATCACTCTCACTGGCAACCACAGTCAAGCTTTATGATAGTTTAATGACAAATACTATGCATCATAACTTGAATGACGTATTCTGCTATTAATATTCTCTTTTTTGAAGAAATAATTAAATAGCAGATCCATCGAATGCTAGTAAATGGGGAAAAAACCTTGTTTGGGGACTACTCAAATACTGTTTGCTTCTCTTCAAGGCGAATTTTAAGGATGACTTTCGGCTCTTTCTCCTATTGAGTAATCCTTTTGATTATTGTATTTATTGTGTCGACTCTCTTGAATATACCTGCGCTCAAGGTAAATATTTAGTAGACACAAAGTCGCTTTTGCTAGTGACTATTTTTTAAGAAAATTATAAACTCAATATTCATAAAGAAGATAAGGCGCCTTTGTCTGCCTTCGGGGTCTCAAGAAATGAGATAGACAATTCAAAAGATCCTAGATAAATAGGTATTAAACCCATTTTTGGGGCTCCCCAAAAATACCGTTCCTGAGCATTATCTGCTCTGGTGTGGCTCGCAACTCGCTTGGGGATATTTTGAAAAAGATTTCTATTTGTGTACTTATCCCTGCATCCACAAAAGAATTATTAGTTTTGAGTGAAACTACTCCGTGTTGACCTCTTTCGATCCTTGGTTTGCTCTTCGCCATCTTTTGCATAGTCCATCATGTTAGGACTTCCACCCTGACTCCTCGCTCCAATAAATTCCTGGGCAATTACTAAGTATAAAGATTTGTATAGATTTTTTAAAATAGTCTTAGCTTTTAGAAACTAGTTTCAAAAATTCTTGTAAAAGCTTTGGACAATCTCTGTCAGTCATGTTATGTACTAGCTCAACGAATGTCTTCTTCTTGATTCTGACTGTATCTGACATTTGATGAAGAAAATCCAGGGATTCATCATCATCGAGGCTCTCTACCAAAAGTTTTATCATAGCCAGAGATTTAGTCAATCTGGATTTTATCGCAGCTGATGATTTCCAAAACTTGACTTTGACCTTTGGTGTTGGGGATTTGAAATATATTCCAATATATTAGTGAAAATTTAGAGGACCTCCTCAAAATTTCTGCCCCAGTTTAAAGTTGTCTAAAATGATATCAGCTCGAGAGGATCTGAAGTCTTTGTTGGTCTCCGTTCTCTTTGTTGGATGATGATCTTCCTCTTATGAATTTTTGAGATTCCTTCTCGAAAATTTTGTCCCAGTTTTTATTTCTTAGGGTTTTATGACTAAGCCATTGAGGTGCCTACGTATCCCGTTGAACCAGGAATTAGGTCAAACGTAGTTCAAGACTATGCTAGGGATATATAGAAAAATTTAATGAGTTGACCAAAGCCGACATAGGCCGCCTACGTATCCCTTTCTTGGGAATTCAAGTCAAACGTAGTTCATACATAAAAGGAAAGGATAAATTGTCCTAAGGGGTGGACCGAAGCCGACCTAGTCCGCCTACTTATCCCTTTCTTGGGAATTCAGGTCAAACTTAGTTCATACGTAAAGGAAAAGGATAAATTGTCCTAAAGGGTTACCCGAAGCCGACATAGGCCGCCTATGTATCCCTTTCTTAGGAATTCAGGTCAAACATAGTTCGTACATAAAAGGAAGGGATAAATTACCCTAAGGGGTTGACCGAAGCCGACATAGGACGCCTACGTATCCCTTTCTTAGGAATTCAGATCAACGTAGTTCGTACATAAAAGAAAGGGATAAATTACCCTAAGGGGTTGACCAAAGACGACATAGGCCCCCTACGTATCCCTTTCTTGGGAATTCAGGTCAAACATAGTTCGTACATAAAAAGAAGGGATAAATTACCCTAAGGGGTTGATCGAATCCGACATAGGCTGCCTACATATCCCTTTCTTAGGAATTTAGGTCAAACATAGTTCATATATAAAAGAAGAGATTCTAGGATATTATACATCATAAAACAAATTTTTGCTTAACTGGTAAAATTCGGGAGTTAATGGTAACTCTTGTGATGCAATGTTGGTTTTAAATCCCGATATATCATCGTAGGACCAAGCAAGTGGATGAGTTTTTTTTAGTTTCCTCCAGGTAAGGCTCCTCTCGGTTTACAAGTTCTTCTATGTCTTCCGCTAACCACTCCTCATCATGGTCTTTCTATTCATCATCATTTCTCTCGCTTTGTTCGTCTAACCCTTGACATGACATGACAGATTTTAAAAATTACTGCTACGGAAACAAACTAAGTTAGATAATAACAAGACAATAATCATACTTCAAAACAACTTCTTGAATAAAGAGAGACCCTTTCATTAAAACTCGATAAATAAATACGAAGTATGGCTCATGAACCACCCAAATGCGCGCCCATGCCTTTTTAAAAACAGTAAAACACAAAATAAAAAATTTGAGACATAAAAAGGGTGGATCGCGGGGCCTCCTTCGGGTCATCACTGATTTTTTAAAACTACTAGTAATTTCCCTTTCATCTACCACGACGGGTAACGAGTCATGAGCGGAGTGGAGGTCCAGTTTAACAATGTTTCCTCCAATTCATCTTCCATGATCCCGATTGTCTTGGAAAATTCTTACCTCATATTTTTCTTAGTCCATCCTCGAGACCATCATTTACAGGTTTTGAAAAATGATTGGTATAGCCCAATTTTACTACTAGTCATTTTTCTTTTCCTGTAACAAAGCTATAATCAAGAGGGGGATCTCTTATTCACTTTGATCTAGTGAAGTAGGGTCATTTTGTGCGAACACAAAGTAGTTTCTATAACCTGCAAAGTAAAAATAACTCAAAGGCTGACGTGTTAGATTCTATTAGTAATAAGCAAAGAAAGATTATAAGGTAGGGAGTAAACACATAGAGTTGCTTCTCATCTCATGCGAATTGATCCATGAAGTAATGATGACTCAAGAATTTCAATGAATAGGATTTTGCTCAATGATATGGATAGGTGGAATTTATTAGAAAGGATTAACTTTTCTTCTTTCTGACCTTATTACTTCTTTCAAGAAAGTGGAGAACAGCAGAGTTTTTGAAGATAAGGTCCAAGCCAAAAGGCTACCTACGTATCTCACGGAGGAGAAATCAGGCCTTGCGTAGTTCAAACATATAATGGCTTCTTCTAAGTCCATAGTCAGTCTTCCTGAAATGGTAGCGAGCTTTTAGAAAGTTTTAAGAATGATTGCGGACTTTCTGGGAGACTTGGAGTATGTTTGGTCGGATTTTTATATAGGGGGGTATATTTCTACCTAAAGATGCTCTATGGAAAATGGGATTGGATCAATTCGCCTTTGATTCAAATCAACATAGCACTTATAAGCACATAAATAATTATATAACACAAGCATATTGTAATAAACGTGCATCCTAATTGGGTGGACTTTTGAGACAAGAGTTGGCCTAATGTATTTGAAGAAAATATATGCTTTATTAAAACCAATCCATTATCCCCCCAAAACCTTTATAGGTGTACATAAATGGCATAAATGCCTACAAAAGTTGCACAAAAGGGATACAATCTTTAGGGAAAGGGAAAATAATCTTAAGAAAAAGAACAATGTCCCGCGCAAGGGATGGGAAATACTAGTTCCTGAATAATCTTCTATCGGCCTTTGCCCTCTTAGATTTGTCCACTTCTTGTCATTGGTGACATCCATTGATGATCAAGCATTTGACATATAACTGTGCTCTAGATTCAACCATCCAAATCGATCAATTTCTTGCTTAGCTTGCTTCAATTCCTCCCTAAATTGGTGTATGATTGAGGCATCCTTCCACGAAAGTACGCAAAGCAAGCTTTCTCCCGACCCCCAAAGGATAATGGATTGGATTAAACAAACATATATTTTTTCAATACATAAATATGATTTGTCTGTAATTGACTCAGGGTCAATAGACGCAGGTCAAGTTTTCTAATGGGCCCAATACCCCCTCAGGTATTGGGTCATTCTAGGCTCATGCATAAAATAGGGTTTTGGTTTCGCTCTATCCTAGGTGTTTAGAGTGGGTTTGAACCAGGTTCCCAAGCGAACGACTTGGGTTTGGAAATACGAACAGCCATCAGATGCCTCAAATGCTAATAAACCGTTGTATTTCCAATACTTTATTTGGAGTTGACAACAGGGGCCAAGACATCCACGAAACTCCAAAACAATTTAATAATCAATGCGGATTACGCAATGAGATGCAATAATTAAATTTTGCAAAATCGAAACATATAAACACGTAAGCAATTTAAATAGTTAGTCAAAAGATAAAATCAAACATTTGGTTAGAACCTAGTTAAAGTCCCCGGCAGAGTCGGTATTTCTATTTTGCGGAGAAAATTTTGACTTTTTTAGAGTCGCCACTTAATTTATTTTGGAAAGGAATTAAGAAAACCTTTGAAAGTTACTTGAATGATCCAAAACAAAAAAAAATTATTTAGGTTTGAAGATTCTGAGTAAGCAGTTCCTATAAATACTCTTGGAAGGTTGTTAAGGCACCAAGAGTATCCGCTAACTTACGGTTATCTGGACTGTTTAAAAATATCTTTTGACTAACTTCAAAAAGAAAGATTGATTGTTGAAAAGTAATTGATTTTAGGAAAAAACTTTTGTAAAATAGATTTAGACGACTTAGTAGGATTTTAACTAAATCTAAACAAATTAATAACAAAGCATGTAAAGGGGAAAGGGGAGAAAATAAAAGACTTAGTCCATTGGGCCCAAATCAATAGACCATTTCCTAATCTAATTGGGTTTTTGGCCCACTTGCACCTGTCCTAATCTAAATATTGAGCTTTCGGCCCACAACCTGTCCTAAGCTAGTTTTCGAACCTTTGAGGCCCAAAATTCGCCTCACCTGTATTAAAATACAACTTTGGCTTTGAGGCCCAAATGAATGAATAAATAAATAAAAAAAAGGGCCTAAAATACCCTTTAACTATCTGAAATGGTGCAAAAATATCCTCCGTCTACTTATTGGTCCTGAAATGCCCTCCCCATCTACCTATAGGGCCTAATTTGCCCTTTTTATTTAACAGATTAGTTTATCACCTATACATTAATGGCGTGGCTTATTTTAATTGGCCAAGTAATGATTAATTAAACTAATTAATAATCCGACGCACTAAACCTAACCCACCCAAACCTAATAACCTGACCCGCTAATAATACAAACCTAATAACCCGATTTTCCCCATCCAAACATAATAACATTAAAACAAAAACCAAAAATCAATCCGCTCATTCTCCAATTTTTCTGTTTTTTTGCCTCGCCTAATTAACCTAATTGATGAAAGGGCACTGATTATAAGCAACATTATCTTTGTCAAAATGCTTCCGAGCTTCGATTTGGCGTTTCTTTGCAAAACTATTTATCTTACATAACAATAACAATTGATAACCTTGTGAGTTAAATTCTCCAAATTGCTCAGAAAATATTCCAAGGACATGAAAAAGAACCTGAACTACAAAGAACATAAGAACTTACCAGCATGAATACAAGCACCAACAACTAGGTTGTGCTTTAAACATGTTATGATCATCAATTCAAGCCCGAAATCAGTCTTACTTTTATGGATGTGCTTAGATCTTTTCACTGCACCAATAGAGCTGATAGTCCAAAACCAGAAGAGAGATCTTTAGTAATTTTTGGGTAGAATTCATAGTTATGTTGTATTCTTCCCCCTACCGCGATCATTCATGCATTAGGAAGGATGTGGTTAGTTGAATACCATCTTCATTGAATTAAAGTACGGGTGAGCTCCACCCAATCACAGTTCTCACCCGTGAAAGGTGATAGTGTACGTATTACAAGGTCCCCATCATTATATCCTCCAGTTTGGACTAATGTTCCATTGGGGAGGACCGCACCAGAAGAGTACCAAGGATCTGTTTGGAGCATTAATGCCCAGAATGTGTTGCTACTAATGTCGTATAAAATAGAATGAGAATAGCAGTCTTCGCATGAGACCATATCATTGGGGTCTAGAGACAATGCCCTCCTGGAAGTGAGTGGTTAGAACGGCCAAAATCCATTGTATCAAAGATAACTACCTTGTTATTACGCAGGAGTTGTATGTGCACCGCGGATATGCTAATGCTTTTCTGCAACATCTTCCATTCACCTAGTAGGCGTCTACGACTATGAGAAACCAACATCTGAGAAGTTAATGAATGTTAAAGGGTGAAAAATATTAGTACTAGTAAGAAGAGGAAAATGATACTTTCCTTGTCCATAAGTTGAAAATATTATTTATGTTGTTATTAGTATGAGTTTGATAGAATTTAGAAGTTGGATAGTTAGTGTCCATACATTTATATTCCAAGAAGTTATTGAATTCAAGTTGAATTGAAGTAGAATTCAAAGAAAATGACTTCATCACTTGGCACAAGAAGTGAAATTTTGTTTCTTCATGTGTCCAGAAAGTAAGAGGCTGCCAGAATTTTGCTTGAATTTGTATTATAATGAGTCTAGATAATACAACATTAGTAGTTAGTCGAGCATTGTTTAGTTCTCTTATCGACGTATCTTGTTTCCTTCGCTTTAGTAAGTATATTATTTGTTGTTGCTATTTGTTCTCTTTCTCAGTTATTTTTACTTTTTAACACGACCTCTTCACTTTTGTATTTTCTTTATATACTTGATTCTTAATATTCTTACTCAAGCCGAGGGTCTATCAGAAACAACCTCTCTATTGAATACACACCACCCTCCCAAGACCCTACTTGTGGGATTACACTGGTACTATGTTGTTGTTGTAGTCTAGCTGATACAAGCACTACCTATAAAATTATGTGTCGACTAAAAATCTATATTGTTCGAACTTAAAAAAAATATTGTCAGGTCAATGTCACGGATCCTCTGAGCTATGCATTTTTTGAGGAACTGATACGGGTGTGACAACATTTGTAAAGAATCTAAGCGACAGCTAAAAAACTGAAGAGATTGTGAAAGAGAAAAACCAGCAAACAGTTGAGCAAATATGTATAGCTTTGTTCAAGTTTAAGAATAGAAACATTCTTCTGTTTAAAAATTCTATCATTTCTTTCCTTTCAAATGTTCCAAAAAATTGCTTTAACAAGGTCGAAAGACATGTTCTCCTTATTTTATTGACACACAAAATCACTACGTTAGTATTAAGTTTCTTTATTGTATATGAAGGATGGGGAGAGAGTGACATTGTATAAGTAGGCAACGCATCAAGAAATAGTCTCTCAGCGAAAGAAAGATATTGTCTTTTTCAATCGGAGAGTTTCCTAACGCATTTTCAAGTATCACATCCCAAGTAGAAGTGGAAGAAACTTTGGCACCAAGACGGATTATGAGATCACATTGTAGATAGAAGCATTACATAAAAGTAATCAACATATTGGTGTTTCTGTTGGCCAAATTGGATTTTGGGTTTTTGTTTTAATGTTATTATGTTTGGATAGGGCAAATCGGGTTATTAGGTTTGTATTATTAGCGGGTCGGGTTATTAGGTTGGTGGGTTAGGTTTAGCGGGTTGAATTATTAATTAGTTTAATTAATTATTACTTGTCCAATTAAAAGAGGCCATGTCACTAATGTATTGGGGATAAACCAATCTGTTAAATAAAAGGGTAAATTAGACCCTATAGGTAGATGGGGAGGGCATTTCAGACCCAATAGTTAGACGGAGGGCATTTTTGCACCATTTCAGATATTTGAAGAGCATTTTAGGCCCTTTTTCGAAAAATAAATGACTAAATAAATAAATAAAAAGAAGACAATAATAAAAAATTGAGACTTTTCAAGTCTCTTAGTGACCTCATTAATGGGTTTTGACCCATTTTTCTTCTTCATCTATCTTCTAGCACCCGCACACCATGTAGTGGACCTTGGGTTTAAACTTCGAACTTGACTCGAAGAGGTGAGCCTTATTGACCCATTACGAAATGCAAGAGGAGAGGAGTCCATTTGGACTCGAGATATTTTTTGTATGCAAAGAAAAGATAAAAAAATTAATATACGTTCAAGGCATAATAGTTACATATTTCAAAACAAAAGAAAATATCAAGAATTAATTTTTGAATTACAATGATATGCACACTTGCACACGTATAACAAGAGTGAGAGTCAATAGATAAAATGCAAAGCAAAGACATCCACCTGCATGCCTCATGACTTATGTTCATATTAAGAATGAATAAAGGTAAAAGGAAGAAGGTCATATTCAATGAATTAATGCGAGAAACAAACAACATAAGCTTGCGAAAGTAAAGGGATGAGGCAACAAGAAAAATACTCATGACTTCTAAAATTGAACAAACATAGACACTAATCCATATAATAAAAGAAAATAAATGTTAACTTTTCAAGAAAGAGAATCTTTAAATTTCAATTAAGGCGATATTAATGAAAATTCATACATCTAAATTACAACCAACATTTTATGGAAAAACGTGTAACGACCTATGGTTTATATTTCTAAGACATAGTTGATTCTCTTTTGATATTATGAATAAAAGAGAGACATGAATAAAATCTTTACACACACAAAGAGCACATATACCAATCCGGAGTAAGAAAATAAGAATAAAAGTTTAGCATCTCTAAAAGTGAAATATCGTTCAACAATCATACTATGCATGAGTCAAAAATATCCAAATAATTCTATTTAGCCACAAAAGTTCAAACTTTCTCATCATTTTGACGAGACAACATGCGAACAAAAGAGGAGTAAACATCTTAGATGAAAAATAAAGCTAGCACTTCATCTCTTATATGAGGATTTTGAAATCCATTAAGAAAATGACAAATTCTTGACTTAACTAATTACTATTTTTATTAAGGAGAAACAAACAATAATAACTATTTTTACAACATAAGAGAAACAACTTTACATGCTAAAACATATCCGCCAACAATGAATTTAAACCAGGCATAAGTTTGTCTTTTGAGCAAAGATCAAAATATTATTCATAAGAATCAAAGAATAAAGTCAAAAGGCAAAACAATCAATGTTAACTATTCTTTTCAACATAAAGAAAATAACTTTACATGCTAAAAACAAACATATCTACCAACAGTGAGTTTAAACAAGACATGGGTATGTTTTTCAAGCAAAGATCTAAACTTTATCCAAAATAATAAAAAAATAAGGTCAAAAGGCAAAACAATCAATATTAACAATTCTTTTCAACATAAATAAAATAACTTTACATGCTAAAAACAAACATATCCACCAACAATGAGTTTAAACAAGACATGAGTATGTTTTTCAAGCAAAGATCTAAACTTTATCCAAAATAATCAAAGAATAAGGTAAAATGGCGAAACAATCAATATTAACTATTCTTTTAAACATAAAGAAAATAACTTTACATGCTAAAAACAAACATATCCACCAACAATGAGTTTAAACAAAGCATAAATACATCTTTTAAGCAGAGATTGAAACTTTATCTATAATAATTAAAGAATAAAGTCAAAAAGGCACATACAACTATTGCTAGCTCATTTTTATATCATGAACATGAAAATAATTAAAATATCGATACCATAACGTCCTATGGCCTTCAAGTAGGGTCGTTCAAAACCAAACCGTAACCGTTAATCCAACTGCAAAATTAGTTTATTGGCTAATTGGTAACGGGTTATCGGATTAATGGTTGGAGAATGGATAAAATTTTTATAATTAATGGCTTATTGGTGCGGAGACGGATTACTCAATTTTCTTATCGAGTAAACCGTTAACCCATTAAGAATTATTAAAATTATATTTTTACCCCTAGATATATAAGTATCTTTTGTCAATCCCACATATAAAACTCCATTTATTATTCTATTCACTTCTTAGTCTAGAAAATAACATGTCACTTTTTGTAACATCTAACCATAAAGTGCAGTCAGGCTCCCTAAAATATAAAGAAAATCTGAAATTAATTCTTAAACCAAAACATAAATTATTCTTGACAACACAAAGGACCGCAATAAAAATGAAACAACCCAAATATGTCCTTCACAAGGTTTGATATAAAACATAAAAATTCAAATAATATTAAAGTTTTAATTTTTTTCTGTCAATCTAGTAATTTAAAATGTTTCTACATATATTTTAGGTCTAGAAGAAAATTCTTATTTGATTCGATGTTTTAACCTATTAAATAACTATACGAATAAAACTCAAGAAGCCTAAAAGATTGATAAATAGATCAATCATAGTATACAAACAACTTAGTCGGTGAAGAAACAGAGGAACTATCAATAATCGCTCGATATTTCATTCTCTCTTAAATTTATCCATTACACCATTCGATAACCGTTCGTTAATTGCTAATTTGATACCGAACCAATCGTTATCTTATTGTTTGGCTAGCGGATTAGTATATTTAAAAATCGATAACCAATAAGTCAAACCGCTAAGCATAATTATCCAACCGATAAGCAGCCCTACCTTCAAGGCTATCTACAGCAAACAACCCCAGTAAATAAAATTATAACTACGAAGAAGAAAATGATAATAAAACTAAAAAAAAAAAATGTGTTTGCCTTTTTTTGGGACAGCAAAACTATCGCCGGCAACTCAAAAATTTTGATTAGCCGACCAACTCTAAGAAACAAAATTTTTTACAAAATAAAAATAATTATTTTGCTCAAACGGATTTTTTCACCTTTCTAGCCTCATTTTTTTTTACTTTTTCCACCCCTTTTCTACCAAAGTAGTGGTAGTATTTATAAGAGAGAATGGAGTTTTTCTTCCTTTCCTCCACCAATGTGGGAGAAAAGTATTTATAGGGAAAGATGAGAATTTATTTCTTGTCATCCATCAATGTGAGAGAAAAGCCATTTACGGGTGCTTTTAGAATTTTAAAATTGAAGATAAGGTGAGGTGAAAGATAATGTGGGGGAAATTATACAATGTAGTACAACTTTTGAATTTCAAAATTGAGAAAGGAAAAAATTGGGGAAAATAGTACAATGTAGTAAAATTTTAAATTATTTTTTGATGGAAATTGGGTAGAAGCTATGAGAGTTTTTGGGAATTTGGGGGTTATTTAAAATATAACCCCAATTGGAATTTTAAATTTAGCCAAATTTATTTAATTTTACCAAATTAAAAATCAATTAGCGAATTGCATTGTAATTATGGCCAAATCTAATAGATTGGCTAAATTAAATTAAAATTTGATACAAATTAATACTTCTTTAAATTCCGAGCTTCTTGATTTAATAAAATCAAACACATATTTATTCAAATAAATTGTTATTGAGAATAAATTATATTTAAATTAAGATTTTAATCATTTAAATTTATTTTCAAGATAAGTCTTGATTAAAATTTGATATTTTGTAAAGTAAATATTTAAATAACAAAATTATAAAATTTCGTATAATTGAATATGATAATATATAGTCGCTACTTAAAATGAAAAACTTACCTAAATAAATATTTTGAAAAGCTTTTTATTCAGATAAAATAAATGTTGTAATTTTATTTAAAAATTAAAGAAACTCAGGATTAAATTTAGTCGTGAAGGGAAAAAATTAGGTGTCAACAACAGTAACCTGAAAAACGTCACTGGTAAGACTACGAGTCGCACCCTTCGACTCGTGACGAGTGTTAACGACTCATCACCTGAGTCGTAGTCTAGGTAGTATCGTCAACACTCAGAGATTTTCAGAGTCCAAAACTTGGGGCATTACAGTCTGTTGACATATATGTGCTCTTTTAGTCCATATAAACTTTGATGTTCTTATTCTGCTTTCTAATATTGGCTAATTCTTTATCCCTCCCACCCAAAAACGTGGCTCTGTTCTTCCTTGTAGACAATTGCCAGGAGTAGGAAGGTTCATTTTAAGTTCATTCATGAAAGACTGTGCAATTCATGGAACATTTTGCGTTTATATTATTGCAAATCAATGAGCCAAAAAATTCAACTTGTATAGGTGAGAGATGATCAGACAGGAGATGCCAAAGTTACAGCTTATCGAGGACATGGCGTAGTTATAACTTACCAAGGACTTTGCACTACTTAATAGCTTCTGGTGAATTCCTACCTTTTAATTTGTTAAGGTCTTGAGTTGTGAGCTGAATCATTTTGCATTAATGATTTAAAAGTTTAGTCCATCTCTTAATTTTGCATAGTAGTAAATGGATGTGTAGTCAATAACTTAAAAGTCTTTCACATTGCCTTAATTCTTATTTTCATCAATTATTCTATATCTTTTTGATATATCTTTTTCACATTTGTAGTAGTTTGTTTGTAAATAAATTTGCTAATGTGTTTGTTCAATCTTGGTTTCAGGAAAAAGCCCTTTTTGCTATGTATTTCATTAAAATAATAGGTATAGAAGTGGAATCCAAGTTAGTTCATGTTCCAGTTGAAACTGGAAGTGAACAGAGCAATCTTCTAAAAGAAAAGGGAAAGTCGAATCATGGTTCAAGGATTACTCAAAAGCAATATATATTTGTCAGGTCGGATACTAATAAGTGCAAGAAAAACAATGGTATTAGAAGTTGCAATAGACTCACGCTCAGTAACTTATTTGTTGGATTTTTACTATATTATTGTTGTATTTGTAGCATCTCGAGAAAAATTTTGAATTAACAACTTAAATTAAGTAGAACTTTAGCTTATAAAGATAATTGCGGTACAAAAGAAAAGCAAATGAAATAGTATGAATATATACACGGTATTTTTATGTTGTGGCTGTTAAGAGGAGGACTTGAGAGTATTGTTATTTATGTAATATAAGTGTACAAGTTATGGGGGCCACCCCTTTTAATAATGACACTAAACTAGTATTAAACAAAAGGGTCCATTATTTCCCTTGTTCACTGGAAACTAATCCCAGTCATTATCAATTAAGAAATTAAGACAAAGCCTTAAGAGAAATCGACTAAATCTGTTGACGTGGATTTCTGAAATATCATAACCGGGCAGTTCCTGTATACCCGCCGAGCTATGATAGTTTTACCCACTGGGGTAGAGACAGAAAAGGGCTCTGCTAAAATTTTGGGACTGATTCTGAAATCGCCTGTTATGTATGGAGTGACAAAAGACAGGGATGCACCTGGATCTAGCAAAGCATAAACATGAACATGGAAAATCTGTAACATACCAGTAACGACATCAGGAGAATTTTCCTGATCCTGTCAGGTCTGAAGAGCATAGAGTCTATTTGGGCGTTGCCCACTAGTAGCACTGAAAGTGGCACCCTGCTGGTTCGGGCGACCATACTGAGCTGTGGAACGATTCTGCTGACCCTGAGGGCCTGGCTGAGGACACTCCCTAATCCTGTGGCTTGGCTTACCATAACCAAAACAGACATCACTACCGGCTCTGCAAATACCCTTGTGGTTCTTACCACAAGTCTGACAAAGGGAGTTTGTTTGGGCACTGCTAACACTGCCCTGAGATTTACAGCCTGGTGCTCTGTCTTTGTTGCTGTCCCTGAATTTCGACACTGGGGCACTAGCGGAGGAAGGGGATGGAACTGTTGACTTAGGACAAAACTGCAAACAATTTCCTTCTTCTGATTTGGGCTGAGCAAAACTGAAACTGCCTGCTCTTGCTCTCTTGTTCTGCCTCTCCCTAGTCTTAACCTTCTTCTCCTCTATCTGTTGAGCATGGGTCATGAGCCTGGCTAAAGTCATATCACTGTTCAGCATCGCAGACCTACACTCATTTACCACGCTATCATGCACCCCTAACACGAGCTTGCTCATCTTAGCCCTGTTGTTTGCAACCACATGAGGGGCATATCTGTCTAGCTGAGTAAATCTAAGAGAATACTCTCTAACTGTCATATTTCCTTGCCTGAGATTGATGAACTCAAGAACTTTGGCCTCTTCAGCTCTTGGGGAAAGAATTTGTCTAAGAAAGTCGTGACAAATTCTTCCCACTCAATAGGACCTGCATCCCCTAACCTTTCTACTAACCACTGTTTGTACCAAGTGTAAGCGATATCCTGTAATTGGTATGCGGCTAACTCGGCACTCTGAGAAGAAGTGACTCCCTTGCTATCAATGACCTTTTGTACTTGGTCAATGAATTCCTGAGGATCCTCGTCTGGCTTAGACCCAAAGAAGGATGGAGTGTTCATTTGGGTGAAGTCCCAAATCCTAGCTGTTGCTGAATTGGCCACTGGGTTGGTCGGAACGACTGCTGGTCGTTCATTCTGGGAAGCTACAAACTGAGCAAGAGCGGTAAATATGGACCTGAACTCCGCATGAGAAACATGTTCGCCCAAAGGATCTTCGGGCTGAGGAGTTGGCTGATTTCTTCTCTTTGGAGGCATGATTTTGAAATAAGAGAAGAGCGGATTAGACTGAGAGACTGACTTTAAATTATTCTTACTAGCACGACATGAATACTGAAGAAAGGGAACTGTTCCTAAAACATCTCATAGTCTCCTGTACATAAATGTGGAGCGCAACACACCTATGTACAAGACTCTACTAGATGCGACTTTCAGACTTCCTAGGACTCTATTGAACCTTAGGCTCTGATACCAAGTTTATAACGCCCCAATTTTCTGAACCGGAATGCTACATGGTGCTTATGACCCCGAGGGACCACAAGTTAATCCATGACTGATATATGTACCTGTATACTGCAATTCATGACATAATAATGCGGAAAACATGCACAATAGGCCATATGGTTCAACTAAAATAATATAACATCCATATGGGCGAAAAATACCCAAAACAACTTAAAATTGAATCTAAAAGCTAAATCTGAGCGTAAATCCGAAAGCCACTAAGTACTATCTAAAATAAGGAGTTGAAGGAACATGTTTCCAACTAACTCCGTAAACTGATAACTGGATAAAATAATAATGAATAAATCCAATCATATTGTCCTTGAATGAAGAGGACTCACTGAATCTCTGTGACTGGAAATGCTACGGCTATTGTCGATATGGAGCTCGTGTCTCTAAACCTATGGTCTAACATGAAAAGAAAGCACCATAGCGCAAATGCATCAGTACAAGAAGATGTACTGAGTATACGAGTGAGGTAGGCTAAATATAAACAGGGTTTGCATGCATGAACAATGCTAACTGACTGACTGATATGAACGTAAGAGTGTAAACATACATACACAGTAACTAAGATCATGAGTACGTAATGGCTAAATCTGTATGCTAATACATGGATGGAACCATAGTTCTGATAACATGGATGACTGTATCTGACAGACCTGAATCTGGTTGAACTCTCTGAGTTTCGTTCTATAACTGAATTTGACCGTATCTAACAGTCCTGGTATACTGATATCTGAAGAATTGTCTGAGTTCTTTACTGAGATTGATACTGAAACTGTGGGAGGTATTTGTTTAACCGACATGCCCCATATATACCATTACGGCTAAGCTGGGGTCCAATCTCTGCCCCGACTGGAGAGGTGTCAATACCGCGCCACTGGTAAGGACAGTTGTGAGTGACCCTTATCTGGAAGGTACTCAAAGTGAGAACGGTGGGACCCTAAACTGACAGGTTAAGCCACCTCATCAACCCTAATCTGACAGGCTAAGATGTCTCAACCTACGCTGGCTACGTAGTTCTGGAACACAAGGATGACTGCTAAGAATCACACCCTAAAACTGGTAGGTGAGTCCCCATCCTTGGGTTCACTCGGTGATAACTTCTACTCCCATCTGAAGAGACTAAACATGATTCAACTGACTGTACATGGACAGATTAACTAACTTCCGTTGACTGACGGAGTAGTACTATTATCTGAGAGTTAACTGAGATCATGAGATTTCTGAGGTTTCCTGAGTCACATGACTGACTGAGTTCTATAGATTATATCTTGACTGAGATTATCGTGACAACATGACATGGCTCTAGGCACACAGCTATGTTTTTCGGGTACGAATACCCCCAGGACTCGATAGAAGGAAACTGACACACATGACATGACTTGATCACAAGATTTGAGTCCACAATTCATAATATCATAAGTAGGGGATATCATATTTCATATAGTTATTCAACATCTTAAACATTGTAGGGAATTCATGGATATATTTCGTTTACATATTGTATATCTCCATTATCTTACATACTTCATACCACCACAATAGCAACACATGAAAAGCATGGGATTCATATTGAAGTATATAGCTAACATGGACTTGTCATTTATACATCATAGAACCATACAAACATGAATTTCTAGCATCCTAAGCATTTTATCAATCACCTTGCATGCATTCTTTAAGGCATAGGTGAGTTTCATACTTGCACCATATTAAACCACCTAAAGTTCATGGTTTTCAAATAACAAACATATATATTCCATGAAAATACCTTTAGACATCACATTGAAACTTAAACAACAATCGTCAACATGTACATACTCATATCACTACAAAAAGTTTACAAAATAGTATTTAAAACATGGTTCTTGAGCTCTATGAATGGATTGGATCCATAGATGAACACTACGCATACCTTAGTGATTGAATCTTGAAAGAGATCTAATGTTTCTGAAGGTTCTTGAAGAATTCCTTAGGCTTGCTCTTGAGGAGATGATCTTGAGAGAAAACCCTAATCTTGTAGTTGAGAGTATAAGAGAGGGTTTTTAAGATGCTTAACTGAAGAAAAATGGGAAAAATTGCACCTCTTTAGGGTTATAAGTCGTGGAAGGTGAAGGAAAAGACTAAAATACCCTTATGAAATAAATTCTCAGTTGCTGAAAATCATAGCTGACGACATTTGTGACAAGGCGTCAAAAATGTGACAAGCCATCAAAAGTGTCGTCACACAGGAGATGGAATTGATGGTCTCTGCCTAAGTCTGACGACCTTCATGATAGGGCGTCACAAATGTGGTAAGCTACCACGAATGTCGTCACACTGTTTCCAGCCTGACATGCTGGAGTAAAATAGGAATAACTCTTTGCTCCGATATCGAATTTAGGCAAAATTGATATAGTTGGAAAGATAATTCAATTATCTATTTGTTTATAGGTCATTAGATAAAAAATTCCAAGTATAATGAGAGATATGCTCGTTTGAATTTAACTATATCAATATCCTTCTCAAGAATTCAATCGGTAAGGAATGTTTTGATTCGTCTGATAGCTGGGAGTTATTTAAAGCCTTAATATAAATATAACCTACTCATAAAACTATAAAATAACCATGATGTACTATGCATGAGCTTGGTACATGGCTTTAATATTGGTTTGGATTTTTTGGGGTATTATAATATGTATCAAGACTTAAAATATGTATCACAAATTGTGATTTATAAAATTATACATAATTAAATTATGATAAAAAATATTAGTTGCTCCTTAACTTATGAAATTTGTGTAAGTTATTCCTTAAATTTTATAAAAACAAATGCATTTAGCGACCAAAAGTTTGACTCATTAAGTGCAAACAAAAATGAGGCCTAAAATAACATTGCACAAAAAGGGCTATCAAGGTGCTTTCTCCTAAGGCTGCCAAACTCCCACAACGTGTGGAGTTGATATCTACCACCATAATCATGTTAAAATCATGAGAAAATACAGTCAAAACTTATCTCGAAGCTTTAGAATCAAAAGGAACAATTCAAGAACCCTAAGGGTTCATTTGGTGTGAGGTATAAGGGATAAACAATCTTGGAATAAAATCTTATGTTTGGTGAGAGGTATTATTTAGTACCAAGATTATTTATCACATCATTTACATCATAGTGATAGGATAAGTTATTCCATATACATGGTGGGATACTAATTCCAGAATAACTAATTTCGAAATTATTTATCTCGAGATAACTATTTCCCAACCAAACGACCCCTAAGAGAAAAAGAGGACTAACAAAAGGAGTTGAGAGATATATGATATTAAAAATACATATATACATATATTTTGAATGTATATATATATATATATATATATATATATATATATATATATGAATATTTTTTGTTTATTCTTTAAAGTAGTATATGTTGAATATGCGCAAATTCAGATTTCAAGTTGTCAACACTACACTACCAATTTCAAATTTTAAATTCAAATTAAAACATAAAAACTAAGACAAATTGATAAATTACATGCATAGAAATTCATAAACAAACATTACATAATTGAAAATTCAAATCAAACTTAAAATTTTAAATTGATAGAATTACATAAATAGTAATTAAAACAACAAATTAAGTAGTCCTAACTCCTATGAACTACATCTTCGTGTTCCCTCGTCAAATGCCTCATCAAAGAACCCGTATCACAACTATTAAAAGTACAATTACATAAGTTACATTGGAAAATTTTATCATTTAATTGATAAAAATAAAATCATACCGAAATTCTTCTATGACGTTGTTGGGGTAGCGGTGGAGGTGATAGAGGATTATTATTATCCATGAAAGATGATAATTGAAAGTTGACACTTGAAAATTCAAAGTTGAAAACTTAGGACCCGTTTAGCCATAAATTTTTCAAGTAATTTTTTTCTAAATAGTGTTTGGCCATACAATTTGTCATTATTTGACAAATATTTTTGACAAATATTTTTGATAAAAAATTTAATTTAAATTTTTAAATACTAGAAAAAAATAGTATTTGAGCCAAATTTTATTTTTTTGAGAACTTTTAAAAATGAAATATGTTTCCCAAATACTATAACTACACATGGTGAAACTTCACCAAAAATGACTTATCAAAAGTATTTGGAAATCTATGGCCAAACACTAGCTTAATATGGATAAAAATTAGAGAGAGAAAAAATAATGATGAATTTCAAACTTGAATTGGCTCCAAGTTGAAATTTGAAAATTTACTGGCCACTTGAACTCTTGAATAATTGACATTGAGATTTGAGATTGAAGTTCATTTTTAAATTTTGAACTCTCAAATTAAATTTAAAATTCTAAATTTCAATTTCTAAAAATTTAATTTATATGTCAATTTCAAAATTTTCAATTTCAAAAAATCTTGTGTATATGTGAGATTTTTGTAATATGTCTAGGGAGTTGGGATTTTTTTGTAATATTGAAAACATAAGTTGTGTATTTGTGTAATTTTTAGAAAAAACCTTTTAACTAGGCCCGATGGTTGACCAAACTAAGACTGGCCCAGTAAGAACGGTCCAAAATTCTTAACGAACATGAGCTAGGTCGGCAATGATTATTTTACTGTTGGGCTTGGCATGGACTAGCTCACTTATGCCAAGACCGGATTGAATCCGAATTTGAGACTGATAAAAAAGGGGAAAGGAGAAAAATAATCATTCGATTGAAACAATTATCAACCAAATGGTCATTGAATTTAATTTTCAAACTGTAGCCTTTTCATGTGTTGATTGTCGCTGCTTTGCCATTTATTTTTTTTTAAAAAAAATCTTGTTCACTACTATCTTTTTTTTTTTTAAATAGTAACCATTGTCTTTCTTCTTCTTTTCTTTTCACTAGTTGCTCTTTTGTTTTTCTTTTTGTTGTTTCTTTTTCTTTTTTATAAAAAAAAACTACTCTTCTAATTATTATTTTTAGCAATCAAATGCAAATAAAAATATTTTTTCAAATACTATCAAAAAGAAAAAAGAATATGTAAGTGTATATTTGATAGTAGATATATGTATGTAGATAATTGCATCTTTTTCTAATGTAGTGATACAACCTCCATATGTATTGATACAATACACTAGATATCTGATACACATCTTATACATACACATATTCTATACAATAATGATACAGATTTTATACACATCGTATGTATATATATAATGTATAGAAACTATATAGTTATTGTGTAAAATATGTATCCGTACACTCTATATATAAAGAAACAACAAAGGATGTGTATACAACTGTATAAGTATTTTCTTCATATATCTTACATTATATTTTCTATACAACAAGTATTTTCTTCATATATATTACACATATAAATATTTTATACAATAATTATACAGTTTTTATATAATTGTGTTTAACTGTTTGTGTTAAAACATAAAAAATAAAATCTTTTAAGTTAAAAAATTGTAGCAAAAAAAAAAACTGAAATATTTAAGGAAAAAGACTAAATGACCCAAATTAGGAAACGATAGAAAATGACTATTTTTAGGAATTACTATGGCTGACTGGTCATTAAATGTCAATTGGCTCAAACATGACCATTTCTTTTGAGATGGACCACATAGTGTTTCCCTCCCTCCCCCCCCCTCCCCCCTCCAAAAAAAAAAGGATAATTTATGCAAATACACAGACCTAAGAGACATAAATATATAAAATTTCTTATCTTTTAAAATATTTCACAAAATTCATATTTCTCCTTTTTCTCTTGAGACATATTAAATAAGGAAATAACAGATTTGTATTTATTTAGGGAAGTAAATCATTGGAGAAGATCTCTAAATATCTAAAACAAAAGAATCAAACTAAAAAAATTTCATCAGATTTTATCATTTTCAATTTACGATTTGATATAATTTTTTTCATCTCTATTAATTTTTTCCCCTAAAATTTTGAAAGCTTTACTGTGTATTTTATGTTGACAAACATTCATATTCTTTTGAAGAATCTTCATACTGTAAAGGCTAAAAATTCTCATAGTTTTCAATGGGATCTGGGCAATGATAATGACCACTGCAATGACGTCACCCTCCATCGGTTGTTTGTCTATCCTTTAAGACAATACCCATTAAGAAAAAAAGGAGAAATCGAGCAATGTTGCTAGGTTTTCAACGAGAATGATGGCAAAGACAACGATGGCGATAGAGGAGTTGGTCGTGTATTTTACTACTTTTCAATGAAGATCGAGAGAGTTAATGGGTAGTTGTGAAGATGAAGAAAAAAATCACTTCATTAAAATAAATTTCATGATACAGAATATATTACTATGCATATGTATCATAGTATACTAATTCATATATAATATGAAGCTTATTAGTATTTATTCATGAATCAGAAAAAATATGTGATATATATATATATATATATATAAGATCTAGTGAAAGTTTTAAATTTTAATTTTTATTCTATTTTAGATATTTTGGAGATTCTTTTCCATGATTTACTCTCCTAAATAGATGCAATTTTGTTACTTTCTTATTAAAATAACCGATTGGATTAAAAAATGATATGTATCAAGATTTAAAATATGTATCGGAAAATGAGATATATGAAATTTATGTAAGTAGGCAAAATTATGATAAAAATGTTAGTAGCTCCTTAACTTATGAGATTTATATAGTACAAATCACATAAATCTCACCATTTTGAAACATAGTTACCTTCTCCCCTTTTTTTTCAATTAAAATTTCTTTATCTGATTTGAATTATTTCTTATACATTACTACTTATGTATCTAAACTGACTAATTTAACTATAATTAAGAAAATAAAATATCTGCATTAAATACATAGCAATTAACTCTATATTTATGGAATTATGATTAATGGGTCCTTAAATTCAGTAACAACTTTTCAATTTCAAAATTTGAAACACCAAAATAATTTCAACAATTAGAACGAGAGATTGAGGAATTTCGGGTTGATTCGACAATTGCATCCAAATTGCATTCCCTGTAATAATATACATTACAAATCAATATTAGTTTAATATGCAACAAAACTTCAATATTTTTTTTTAAAACTTGCTAACATAAAACAATGCTTAATATTCATGCCTAATATTCTTTCATATACATAACAGTGTTATGTATACAAGCTGAAATAAACACACCCCAGATTGTCTAACAGAGCCATATACATAATTGTGTTACGTATAATACTATGAATACATGACATATACATACGTATATGTTTTGAAAATAGAACAGCCCAGAAGTTTCTGTTTCAACACATACACATAAAAGAATAACGTATATGGGTTGCTATACATAATTGTGTTGTGTATAATATTGTTAATGCATAACATATACATAACTTTGTAATGTATATATTCTTAAATAAACATCCTATCAATATTTGTTTTACCACATATACATAGCAAATTTAAGCATCTGGGCTCATATACATAATAATGTTATGTATATGACATGAAGTAACAATAAATTCCATACATATGTATATGGTGTGACATAAAAATTCTCGGCAATGTCAAATTTCATACATATACACATCTTTTTTTCTTCCTCTGTTTTCCTTTTTTCAACAAGAATAATATCACCAACACCAATCTAAATTTTCTTTTGCATCTTACCACGTATAAGAAAACGACATTTAGTATCATCAATACGCATAGCTTCATATCTTTCATTACCAAACATATGTAGGACTTTATCAAAGTTGATGATTGATACAACGAAGAAGAACGGGGCGGAAACGGGATTGATGAAAGTATGGAGTGTACAAAATAAGGATCTTTAGTAATATTAGAAACTTTAGTTAGCTTTCAAGGATTTTGATCTGCACACATACAAATTGGTGTTAACAATCTTGAATTTTCTAGTATAATAATTGGAAGAAATGGCCTATTCTGTTGCAAACAAATGGTGAGAGGAAAGAGAAAGTTAGGTAATAAAGATATATTAGAAAATAAATACCAATTCAAAATGATATATTAGGTAATTTGCTCCTTAATTACCATCTCTTGAGATTTCTTGATTTTAGGCACTTTGTAAGGCAAAAAAATTATAAATAAAGAGGTAGAATTATATATATGAATTATATAGAGAGAAATTATAAAAGAGAGATATTTGTAATTAGTTTTGGAATTTGAACTATTGTGTAATAATAGAAAGTAAGGTTATATAATTTTAAGTAGTTTTTTTTGGATAAATTACATAAATCTCATATTTAAGACACCATATTACATAATATCCCTTACTATTTTAAAAATTACATAAAATCTCTATTTGCATATTTACTGGTGATACATATGCTATAAATTGCACACCCTATTTTCTCTCCTCTTTTCACGTCATCTCTCTCATTCTTTTACGAATCATCCTTTTTTTTTTACAAATTACTCCCCTAAAATCTCTTCAATTTTAGTAGATTTTGAGTCAACTTCATTCTCCAATACTTCAACTGATTTCAACTATAATCGTTCATCTTTTAATTTTAAAAATTGACAACTTCTTCAAAGAGGTTAGCTTTTGGTTTATGTTTTAAATCCTTTTGTGTTAATTTATTTTATCATCAATGGCTAATGAAGATTCGCCCTCACTTAGCTTGGAAATTTCATAAATTGAAACACAAAAAGGTGTTCATGATAGTAATGAAGTCCTGGGTTTTACTCCGGGCAAATCTGATTATACCAAATTAGGTTTTAACGAAAATCAATCAAAGCAGCGGAACGACCCTGGAAAATTGAAGATTTTAAAAGAAGTTTTTGCTGCTAAAAATCAAGTTTTCGATTTGCAAATGGAAGATCAGGATAAAATTGAACATATCCCCAAATCCTCGTCAGAGCAGGTATTATTATCGCAACTAATTCATAAATGGTGATTCATATAACTGGTGATTCATATAACTGCAGATTAACAGATTAACTGGTTACTTGGTGATTCATACGGGTAAAACACTAAAATAATATTTTAATTGTTGATACATATATTGTGCTGGTGATTCATAAATAGTGATTCATATAACTGATTCTTTTAACTGGTGATTCATATGGGTGAAACACTAAAATGATATTTTAATTGTTGATACATATATGGTGTTGGTGATTCATAAATGGTGATTCATATAACTGGTTCTTTTAACAGGTGATTCATATGGGTGATTCATTTAATTGCAGATTAACAGATTAATTGGTGATTCATATTTTTTTGGTAATTCATATGGGTGTTACACTAAAATGATATTTTAATTGGTGATACATATATTATTTTATGGTGATTCATATTCTTGTTATTCTCTGTGGATCATTTTATTTGTTAATTCATATGTGATAGCACTTTATGTACTTAATTTTTTTTGTTGTAATTTATAAATATGTGATTCATTTCTCTTAATGAGCATAAAACGGATGCTAAAAGTGATAATATTGTAGATGATGCTGGTCAATCATTTAAATTAGGTGGCAATGAAGGAGCATCTGAGGAATCCTTGGAGGTAATTAAATTGACTTAATTATATTATCGTTTAGTTACAACTTGCTTCTAATATTACCCTCTAATAATTTAGATGTTATTTTTTGAATTGCTGAAACTTTTACTATAATGGTGTGTATGTATTTATTAAGTTACTCATATGTATCACTGTGATACATCTTACATCATATGTATCACTGTGATACACCTGACATCATATATATCACTTTGATACATATAGACAATTTAAACAAACTTCCAGTAAGGAATATTTGTTATGTTTTCAATTGATTCATATTAACATGTTAAGTTTAATTACTAATATGAATCAAATAATTTTTCTCCAACGATTAATACGAATCATTTGACAATTTTAATTTTTTTAATATGTGTTCCTTAAGTTTTCAAAATGTATCACTTTGATATATTTGTATCAAACTGTTTCAATTTTGATACACACAATTAATTAATTAATTCAATTCATATCAGAAATTAGATCACAATACAAAATTAAATTTAAAATAAATCAAACAGGAAGCTGAGAGTTCGTACACAGACAAGCTGCAAGAAGATGATAGGCATAATACAGATGTTGAAGTAGATGAAGGCATAAGGAAAGAACTCATAAAGGTAATATCAATTTACTTATACCAAATTTTATTTTGTAATTTGAAGTTGTTCATTATAATGGGAACAACCTTATTTTAAGTTTTTCTGTGGCATAATAATTTTTCAATAACAATGTTTTAATGTTATTTATAGATGATAAAAGTTTCAAGTACCAAAAGTTGATTATCTGTTATGTAAGTTTTTCAGATATATCACAGTGATACATAATGATCCATATGTATCATTGTGATACATATAGATAATTTAGGCACTTCAATTCTGAACTTCATTATAACACTAACTTCTCTTTTTACATACGTCACACAGGAATCTAAAGAAGACCTTCATAATACAGATGAAGATTTATCTAAAGCTATTACCTTGTACGTACCACCATCGCCTACTGCCTATCCAACAGGCAACACTGATAGTCAGTGTTATATTAGCGACGATGCTATTGCAGCTATTTCTCAGGTCCCTGTATGCAAGAATAATCTGATATATGTCAGGAAGAATCCTTCTAAGAGAAATAGGTAGCCTTCAAAAGTATATCAACCATTTGTCAATGTGTTTGATTTTCAAAAGATAAAGAAGTCATCCTGTCGCATAAAAAGTTAAAATATCTATTTGAAGATCACAACATTAATAGACCATATGTTGAAGATCTCTTCTTTAAGTTCGCTGTTTGGATGTCAGTTGGATTGTACAAACCCCAAGCTACTAGGTAAGATTGATGAATCACCTTTCAAAATATCATATATATGTACTACTTTCAATGCTTATAGGAATTATAATTTGATTTTAGGAAAGAAAAAGAAGAGCACTACACGTCCAAATACGCTAATCTAAAACCAACTCTTGATTTTGTAGTTGCACATCTGGTGAAAAAAAGTTGGTTTTATGACATGGCGCAATCAAGCAATTGTTGAAATAATGAGGTATGCCTCAAAGAAATATATATAGTAATTAAATTTTTTATTAATTTTTATTATTTAAGCACAAGCTGATTTTTACAACATGACCCAACAAATTTAATGTATGCAGTATGAATATAGCTTTTCTGGTAACAGATGTATCAGAGTGATACATCTGGGTCTCAAATGTATCATTGTGATACATATGCTGACTAACTTGAATTTAACTTAAAAATGTAATAAGGAAGCATGGGTTAGTGTCATCATTTGAACAACTGATTATTATTATTTGTTCATGATTGAAGAAAATGAATGTTGATGATTTGTACTAGCAAACCCCGACTAGTCTGGTTGAAGTATAGGTTTCATCAGTTTACATTATCATTCTTTATTCCATTCGTCGTGACGATTGTTTTGATTATTCTTGCGCAAGATTTGATCATGATATCTAATGCTTAAAATTTTTGAACTACATTCTGCTGCATATTTTTATAAGCAAGATTTAATTTCTCTGCTGCATCCTGTTATGAGCGATGTGCAACTCGATGTATTTGTTGTGGATTTAGCTTATCTCTACGTTTCATGCGAAGTTGTGATTGCTATATCTTTATTTATAGTAATTAATACTCCAAGTCTTGTGTATGCCTTATATGAATCACATGTTCTTACACATCTAGTTTTATATTACAGCATATCAATGTGGTATTCTACTATCTTAGAAAGAAAGAAAAACTGGATACAAACAGTGAATATAGATATACCACTGTGAATTGTGTGTTCATGAACTACATCCATGACACATACACTCATTATCACCGAAGTCATTTTGAGATTGATCTTAGCTCGCATGATGAAAATGTTCGCTCAATGAAAGTGGCTTCCGTGGAGAGATCAATTTGTGAGATTATGCAATGACTATGCATTCCAGCCGGTATTCCATGCCATTTGATTGACGAGGTGTATGTGCCAATAAATTGTAAGGGGTCGTTTCATTGGGTGTTGGAAGTCATAGTACTCAAGGAAAGATGCATTCGTGTGTACGACTCATTGAAAGGTCATAGAGGTCATGCTAATGAGATAAAAGATCTTGCTAAAATATTGTCAACTTATTTGACAATATCTAATTTTTTTGAGAAAAAAGAGCGCACAGACTGGTCACTTCTAGACGCATATAATGAAAAAATGGACCAGCATGCATTCGATGTTCACATTGTTAATGGAATTGTACAACAATCAAGCGCATGTTGTAGGTATCATTTATTCTTCTGAATATATTATTTTAAATAAGATCTCACGACAACACATAAAATACCTACTTTTTGTTTTTCAGGGATTGTGGCTTGTTTGTTGCAGCATATGCTGAATTTTTAAGTGACCGGCATCAAATATCATCTTCAAAGTTTGATCCAAAAAAGCATTGTACAAGATACGCATCCTTGTTATGGGACTATGGTGTGAACAAGGCATGACTGAATATGTTAGTCTCTACCAGGATCCGCCTAGGCCTAAACGTGCCTTCATTCCATCTGAGGATACAGAGATGATTGATGTTGAACCGTAGTTGTCTAGTATTTATTGTGTGACAAAAGGATATTGGTTTCTTATGTTTGTGGATTTCTATTTTTTTTTTGTTTTTTTATGTTAGGAGATTTTTGGATATATCATGACAACGTGTTTTTTGTTTTTAATGTCATGACATTTTATCTTAGAAGCAGATCTGGTATTAGTACTTTTATGGGCAGTTTAACTTACATAATGTATCACTAATTTTCAGTTTTATCTATTGATATGTAGCATCATTATTTCGTTAACAATCACAAGTGATCTAATATGTATCACCAATATGAAGTTACGTTAATCTGTTTTTATATGAATCACCAAATACCATATGAATTGCCATTTATATTATTAACCAGTTTTTATATGAATCACCAAATACCACTTAATCTGTTAATCTGTTATCATATGAATCTCTGGTTACATGAATAATCAGTTAAATGAATCACAAATTATATGAATCACCATTTTTCAAATGATTAAAATGAATCACCAGTTAAAAATAATTAAAACTAAATAAATTGTAACCAATATGTTGAACATATATCACCAATTAACATGTTAAGTTTAATAACTAATATGAATCAAATAATTTTTCACGAATGGCTCATATGAATCATATAATAATATTATTTTTTTAATAGGTATCAATTGAAAATAATATGTTTAAAATATATCACCAATTAACCTGTTGAGATTAAATGGTAATATGTATCACTTTATCATTTCATATAGGAAATGTATCACTAACATTTCTCATGAACTCTAACATATCTGCATAAGAGAATAGTACCAACGAATTATAAACAATCATCTTAAAAAAAATTCTCTTTCAACTGTAAACAGAATATATCAAGAAAGGAATTTTTGAGTAATTAACTCAAATTATTGAATTCAAAACTTTAAACTAAGTAAACATGTTTGATTAAACTTTAAAGAAAAATGTCACATCTCTAATGGAAAGTAGTTGCAAGTGCGTCTGTTATGGTATTTATACTCACACTTGCCACAACGATTTGATGTTGATGAAAACTTTTCACTACTTTTCTTTTGTATACCTTTCTTGGGTCTTCCTGGTGGGCTTTATATTTTGGAGGCAAAACCATATCTTTTAACACCTCCGGTGGTACATGCCAGTCTCGTTTATCGGGCATTGGACAAAATGGTATTTCATAAGTCTTCACCAGTGCCTCCTTCTTGTAGTAATCTGAACAGTATGACTTCATTTCCTGTACATGTTTTCTTTTTAATACAGCAATAGCGTGCGCCCATGGTATCTCATCAAGCTGAAATCTACCATAGTTGCATGTTCTATTATCCAACCGAATAATTTATTGTCTTCCTTCTTCATACACACCATATATGTAGTTAGTTGATTCCCTAATCTGAAAATATTACTTCATAAAGTTTTATGTAAGTCAACATAATATATGAAGCATAAAAGACACAGATTAATTAAATATAAAGAACAAAAATTCAACTGGAGGCATATTTCAACAGATGTATCAAAATGATACATATGACTCCCTTTGATACATCTGTTATCAGAATGTTAAAAAAAGTATGCAAATCAACTTAGTTAAAGTATAATGAATATTATTTTAACTTACTATCATACGCGATGACTTTGCCTCGTTCAATTGAAGAATTTGTTGAAACCTACCTCCCAATGAGTTTTTAGCAAGAAAGCTAGATTAGTCTCTATTTTTGAGATTCCATGCACCAAATAAGATTCTAACCTTTTCAAGAAAATCTAAAATTGGCAGTTCACGAGGCTCAACAAGACGAGAGTTGATACATTCTGCAATGTTGGAAGTCATCATCCTTCCCCTATTTATTGGAGTATGAACTCGTGACCACTTTTCAAATCCAATATTTTTTTAGATATACCTGAACTCTATTGTCAATCTTTCCCACTTTACACATAAGCTCATCAAAATCATCCAACTTGTACGCTTTAGCCATGGCAAAAAACTCGCCGGTCAGCTTGTCCTTACTCTTTCTATAATTCGTGCAGACATTATTTCAAAGATGCCAAATATATGTAAAATATGGTATACACGGATAGACCATACTAACTGCCTTGATTATTGTAACTCTCCAAATCTGGTACACGAAATGTTACGCGGTGCTCATAACCCCGAAGGACCACAAACTAACCCATGACTAATATTTGTACCTGTATACTGCATAAATTATTGTATAATACAGAAACATAAACTGAAAGGCCATAAGGTTCAATACCAATACATAACTGAAAATATGGTATATCAATACCAAAATAACTGAAATAACTATCTGGCATCCTATAGTCTGAAATCCTTTAAACTGTCTGAAAAAAGAGTTGATGGGACATGTCCCCAACTAACTCCGACTACTGAAATAAACTAAAAACTAAAATATTAATGTAATCATCATGTCCTTGAAGGATGGGGACTCACAACTGACTCTGACTGCTGAACTTGGATGCTACTGATGCTCTGGAGCTCGTGCTTCTAAACCTATGGTATAAGACACCATAGCGCAAATATGTTAGTACTTTGAATGTACTAGTATGCAAGTGAGGTAGGCTGAATGCAAATGGTTCATATGCATGAACAATACTAACTGACTAACTAACATGAACGTGAGAATACATGCATGACTACGTAACTGTAACTGAGATCATGATAGGACTGAATACTAAGTTCTAACTACTGAGTTTACTGATATTGACATCTGAGTCACTGATGAATGAGAAAGACTGATACTATATTACTGAATACTGAGGGACTGATACTATGTTACTGATACATGAATAACTGTGTCTAACAGTTCTGATTATGAAGAACTGGTTTGGTTGACTGTATCTGACAGTCCTGAAGCTGAATACTGATAACATGAGTTTTGCTAACTGATATAATCGATAACATGAGTGACTGTATCTGACAGTCCTGAATCTGATGGAACTAGCTGAGTTTCGTACTATATCTGAGTAACTGAATTTGAGATTAGTCCTATCTAGTAGGTGATCTCTAAATCTGATGATACTGATACCGATTAACCATAGTTGAGATCAACCCTGTCTAGTGGGTGATCCCATAATCTATTTATAATGACAAGGATTGACTGTATCTGACAGTCCTAAATTTATACTACTGAGCTGAATTGACTGTATCTGAAATTCCTAATTCTGTAATTGATATTGTGGGATGTATTCATCTAACCGATATGCCCCATACTATGCTAACTGGGGTCCAACCTGTAACTCCAGTTGGAAGGGTGTCAGTACCGCGCCACTGGTAAAGACAACTGTTGTGGAGTTAGTCCTAATCTAATGGGTGTTCCCTGGGATCAGTCCTATACATTTAAATTTGCTAACAGGTAATCCCTGAGTATGTCAATCTTATCCAATGGGTGATATCTCGTACCTACGCTGGATACGTAGTTCTGGATCTTAGGAATTGCTTCTAGGGATCTCAGTTCTATCTAACGGGTGAGTCCCTGTCCCTAGGCTCGCTCGGTGTTGAATCCTACTCCCATATGAAAGACTCTGAACTAATTAACTGAGTTGAAATGATTAACTGAACTGGATTGATACTAGTGGTATTGTCTAGTGGAGCTAAATTAAATTTACTGAGTTTCGTTGATTGACGGAATGTACTGAGTTCTGAGGACGGACTGAGAGTACTGTAGTTACTGAGATTGACTGGGAATACTGAGGTTACTGAGATTACTGAGTACTGAGATTACTGAACTACTGAGATTACTGAGATTTCTGAGTTTTCCTGAGTCACATGACTGACTGAGTTCTATGGATCATGGCTTGACTGAGAGTATCGTGAAAAATGACATGGCTCAAGGCACACAACTAATATTTTGGGTACAAGTACCCCCAGGACTCGATGGAAAGAAACTGACATAGCATGACTTACTTGAACACATGACTAACATCATAATCCATAATTCATATACTGAAGCACTTCATCAAACATATGATATGCATAAACTTGTACATAATTGGGAATTTCATGATATCATACTAGTTGGGCACTTTTTCTTCATATAGGCATTTAATCAAATACATGGTAGGCATGGTACATATAAACATCATTATACAATAATTAAACATCATAATTCAACTCTAATTTCATCATCCTAGGATTTAATCATAGGTTCACATGAATATACATCTATACAAATCAATTCCACATAACATTGATCACCCAACATGGATTTGAATTTCAATTGATCATTCTCAACATAAACAAAACCAACACAACATGAAATTCATAAAGAAATCCATAAACTTGAACTTAGAAAAGAGATTCTTGGGCTTCATGGATGAAAGGATTCCATGAATGAACACTATGCATACCTCAAAAGCTTGAATCTTGAAGGAGGTTAACTTTTCTTGAAGGTTCTTGAATGGTGACGTTTTGATTCTTGAGTTTTCTTGGAGAAGGGTTTGAATCTTGTTCTTGGGTTTTGATCTTGAACGAAACCCTAATTTTGATGTTATGAATGAATGAGGAGTTATGTTGTTTGATTTGACATGATTGGGTGTTAAATAGGGTGGAAAAAAACCCCAAAATCCCTTTAAAACGACGTTTCAGCACAGTTTCGGACAAAACTGACGGTCTGAGTGATGGATCGTCACTCTGGTGACTAACCGTCATTTTTGGGCCAGAAAACGGCCTTACTGATTTAGTTATGATGGCCAAAGCGATGGTCCATCTCTAACTTGACGGTCCGTCAGCTTGCCCGTCGCTCCTGGACAGCTCAGACAACTCTCAGTAAAATGGCCATAAATTTTTACTCCGATGCTGAATTTTGGTGAAATTGGTATCGTTGGAAAGCTAATTCAATTATATATCTGTTGATGGATCATGAGATAAAAACTTTTTTGTATAATGGGAGATATACTTGTTTGAAGTTAACTATGACAATGTCATTCTCAAGAATTCAATCGGTAAGGGATGTTTTGATTCGTCTAATAGCTAGGACGTATTTGAGGACTTAATATACATATAACTTGATCATAAAAATACCAAATCACTATAATTTATTTCTCATAAGCTTGAAGCGTGGTCCTACTATCGGTTGGGATTCTCGGGGTATTACAATTATGCTTTCATGTCTATTAGAGACAACGCACATATTATCGCGCTCACCGAAAACACACTTAAATTACTGGAAAAACCACGTCCAAGATGAATCATTCTTAAAATCTACAACCCCATATGCAAGTGTCAATATATGTCCTGATACATAATATCAAACAATTATTATGTCTAAGATATATAACAATTACCATCATTTGTAAGAAAAATATAAATCACTACGTGTAATACCTACTCCATCAAGTGTGCTAGCTGAAACAAATATTCCTATATATGGTCTACTCATGTGACAACCGTCTACTACCATAACAGGCCTACAATACCCAAATCCTCTAATAAAAAGTTGTAGTGCCACAAATAGATATATGAACTGATTATCCGGAGACTTATGCATCCTTATATGTGAATTGGGATAAACAGAATTCAACATGTATACGTAGGTAGGTAATTTTCTTATATCCGTCAGTTGTTCACCCTCTCAATATCTTTAAAGCACGTTCTTTAGCCCGCCACGCCTTCATGTAATCTATGTCCAAACTAAGTTCCCTTTTTATATCTTCAATAATGTCGCTTGGGGTGATTATTCTTTCGTGGTTCACCAACTTTGGAGTTCTTATTCCAGCTACAAAGGCAATGGTTGCATGTTGCTACTCAAACACTCTGTCCATTATTGAACAGGTATGTTTATCATTGAAGGTACATACTATAAATATATCAGTACCAAGCTTATAGGAAGCCTTGAATACCCAACTACATTTCGGCGATTAGCACAGCAAGATACAACTACAATATACGTAAAAAAAATATATCGCCAATTTTAAGTTGCGTTAATCTGTTTATATATGAATCACCATATACCATATGAATCACTACTTCAATCAAAAAATGAGCCAATTAATAAATGAATAAACAGTTAATATGTATCACAAATCTGAACTTAATCTGTTATTCTTTTTTATTATATGAATCATCAGACATATGAATAACCAGATTTTCCAATCTGTTTATATGAATCACCATTTATATGAATTTTCACTTACAAGAATAACCAGTTATTTGTATCACTTATATGAATCACTAGTTATATGCATCACCAGTTACGTAAATAACCAATATGAATCACCATTTATATGAATTACCAACTATATGAATCACTAATTATATGAATCATCAGTTACATTAATCACCAACATAAAAAAACAGTTATATGAATCACCAACTATATGAATCACCAATTAACTATTATGCAAATGTATCACTACAGCTTCCAGATGTATCAAATTATGAATTAAATAAAAAATTATCGTTGAAAAATTAAAACCAAACCTCTGCTTGTCAGATTTCTCAGCTTTGAAATTGAACCTGTGCTTGATTGCATAGTTACGCATTAGTGATACAAGTGTAGCTTTGTTTTTATACTTTTGGTTCACCTTTAGAACACTGTTATAGCAATCACTTATCAGTTCTTCACCACCCACATTAACAACTGACAGAGATTCAACGTTATCAACTATAACTACTGCAAGTTCAGACGACTCAACAAAATCATAACACTCAATTGTCATATCGACCGCGTCAAAATCATCACTGTCAATTACAATATCACTCGTTGTAATACACAGTGAATACTTCCCGAACATAGTTTCAGCTTTCAAAATCTGAAGAAAAAGTTTTACAGACATATCATTAAGAATCTCCAACGTTGATGAATTGCCTCGAACAATGTATTTGGCATGAATTCTTTTCAGAGATACGTCAATTTTCAATTGAATTGATATGACATCCATTAAATCACGGTACGATGTATTTTCATGAATTACTATATCGTTGACCCGATAGTTATCGTACCTTATTTCAGAAACTCATTCCCCAGAATGATGCAACAACACAGTTATAAGTTCCATTGAAGAAATTCATAAATTTGAGATGGAAGATCAATTTTTTTGTTCCAAAATTGAAAAACCTTGAGCTTCTAATCTATTTTGCTTCAATGTTGAATTGTTGTTGAATGAAATTGCATTTTTAATGCTTGTAACAGTTTTGGCGTGATTTGCGTTGGTAAAATAAGAGAAAATCTGTTGCTTCCTTAAATATCTAACTGATCTGTTTCATATGTATCACTTTTTAATATGTATCACCGCTTAACATATGTATCACCATTTCAAAATTTCGGGATAAGATGTAATTAGCAAAATAAACAGAATTTTATGTAATATTACTTAAATTATCAGAAATTTATGTAAGTAACCCTAGTTTTTTCATAAATAGCAAGTTATAGAAAAAATATTGTTGGACCTAGACAATCTGAATTGGTTCGGTTAACAGTTTTAGTTTCATGTACATAGGTTATAACTTGTAAGAATATGGTCCCTGACACTTTTTAAAATTCAATTAGCTAGTGATTAGTGAATTATGCAAAAAATTATCAAAAAAAAAAAACAGAAAAACACAAATATTGGCCAAAAAAAGATGACATCACCTTTGTCTCTGCTTAACTCTATTATAATAGAGTAGTCAATCAAGAAAAATGCTACTAATACAAATTATCCAAAATCATATTTAAACTGGCCTACACAAAGTTTTATTTATTTTAATCAATTTAACTAAATTTGAATCCACCGACAAATACATATTTTCTTTATGAAAAATTAATACTAGAAACAAAATATTAACCATCCTTCTCAATTAAGAAGATTAAAAGCACAGATTCCTCTTAAAAAAGGGAGAGACAGAAAAACAAAAAAGTGCATTTAATTGCTTACTAAATGATGAGCACGATCGTTTCGTGAGTACATGAGAGGTTACATCAGAAAATACACGTTTTCTAATGACATGACAAATTTTCCACACGGTTTCCTCCTACACTCTTCTCCGCCCCTCCCCCACCCTCCCAACCTTCTACCAAACGAATTATTTAGTTCAAGTATTTCTTTTTGTTGAAAAAAATTATATGGTTGACATTGTTGTTGCACATACACATTATGAGCCCGTTTGGAATTGTTCTTATAAAATTATTTATTTAAGAAATATTTTTATAAAATGGTTTTTCTAGAAAAATATTTTTTAAAAAAATAATTTATATTTGATAAATTCATTTGAAAAATGCTTTTAATAAACAGATTGGCATAAACTATAAAAATATTCCTTATAATGGGTAACTTTATTTTTTTATAGAAAAATTACTTAAGTAAACACCTTAACTTTTTTATATTACTTTAAATACCATCCTACTAAATATATTACAAAAATTCCTTCTAAGACACATCACACGCGCTTTTCCTGATACATTCCAACCCACAGCTCAACATGATACTCAAATACTATTCTGTAGCCTAAAATCACGGGATTGTTGGCGAAGATTATGCCAAAATCCGATCTTGAAGCAACAACCGTTATCTTCCATTACAATTACTCCATTATCTTAATTATTCAAAATTAGTTGGACGTTAGTTTGTTTATAGTTGATAATTTTATTTATTAGTTTTGAAATTGAACAAATTACTTTTCAATTTTATCTTCTTTAAACATTATAACTTTGTTAATGGAGTCAGAACTCTCTTTTAGTTTGGGGCTTACTCAAATTCAGTCAACTTCTAATGAAATTGATATATATGGGTTTGTTCTTGGAAATTTTGATTATAAAAATATTGGTTTTCGTGAAAATAGATCTAAGTATCGGAACGATCCGACAATCATGAAAAGTTACGGGATGTTGCTAGTGTTAAAGGGAAGAAGACCGTTGTTGCTATTTCAAAGAAAAACAGAAAGGAAGTTGTGAAAAGAGACCCATTACTAAAGGTATAGTATTTATGTGTTTGATTGATGAATTTCTCCATAATTTATTATTGTTATTAATAAATTTTAGTGTTACTAATTAGTATGATACATATTGAGGAAGATAATGATTGTGCATGTGTTATGATACATCACTGTTTTGTTATTATGATACATAAGTAAGAATTTTATCAATATGTCTGATACATATGTTGTAGTTATGTATTATAATCTATGACGTAACAACTCTTAAAGCTAATTGTTAATCTGATACATTACTTATGTACATAACTATAAGCTAATGTGTTATGATACATCACTATTTAGAACTAAGAAATTTACCAGGATGTCTGGTATAATCTGATACATAAGTAAGAATTTTATCATTATGTTTGATACTTATGTTACAGTTATGTATTATAATATGATAAATTACTTATGTATCATAAGGCCATTAAATGTGTTATGATACATCAATATTTTTAAATGCAGGGGATGAAATATGTGATCAAAACTGTTCCACATCATCCTTTGAGGTTTGGCATTTCGTTCAACCGTAACTTTGTGACTGATGTTGAGTACTTAGTGGGTAAAAAATTGCTAAAAATATTTAAGGAGATATGTTTGGTGTGTTTGTTGATATGCCTAAATCAAATTTTCAAGGTCAAATAACCAAATATTTATTGATGCTTGAGTGTAAACAAGATAACCCAAATGAATTCCATGTTTATGTTAAGGGAACAGTTCTGATTTTTGAATTTGCTCTCATTAGTGGTCTGAATTGCACCTCAAACATTGAGGACTTTCAGTATATGACTTCAAATGTCTCTATTTTAATGATAAAGTATTTTCCAGTGGCAAAAAATGTAATATCCAAAAAAAAAATTGTTGAACGGTATAAGATAGGAAATTTTGACAATGACCAGGATGCATTGTGGATGACCATATTATTTTTCATTCATATGTTTTTGTTATCTAAAACTGATGATGCAGCTGTTAGTTATATAGAATTCAATATGGTAGAGGATGATCGATATGAACAATATCCGTGGGGAAAGATTGCTTTCAACAAGTTGATGAACTCATTAAGACAAGAATTTTTTGTTGAAAAACAACTTTATCGGTTAGGAGGAATGCCGCATGTTCTCAACGTCTGGATGTGCAAATATTATTCTGAAGTAGATAAAGACATTGTTTATCGTATTGGTAATCGTATCCCGAGGATAAGTAACTGGTTTGTTGTTGGAACTGATGATAGGCGGATTTACACGCCTATATCAATATATTTTGCCCATATTTTAGCCTAGTTTTGAGAACAAATTATATATTTCATGCACTTTTAGTCCTTTTTCCTGTAAGTGAGCTAACGAACATGATTAGTAAAGTTTCAGGTATAAATGATGCAGAATTCAGCATTTTATGGCTTACTTGACGCAAAAGAAAGCTCACGAAGGAAGGGAAGGGAGTTTACACGCCTAAGGACCAAAACTGATGCATGGAAAATCTGTTCTGGGCTAAAACAACATTTCTGAAGACTTTGGGGGACCAAAACTGCTGCATGGAAAATCTGTCCCGGGCTAAAACAGCATTTCTGAAGACTTTGGGAACTTGCAGTAACTTAGTTGAATTTGGACAATGATACATTAACCTAGTACAATTGGGTTATGTATTTCATTAGTTTATTTGGATTATGATAATGTTACATTAACCTAGTACAATTGGGTTAAGTATTATATTAGCCTAGTAGGATTTGGTTAGATATTTTATTTATCTAGTAGGATTAGGATATGGGTATTATAAATACCCTATCATGCTAGAGATTTTGAGGAAGGAGGGAGGAAGGAGGGAGAACACAATACTTCCTTCCATCCCTCACATCTTCTATCATCTTTTTACATCTTCTAAACTCTTCTAATCTTTCCATTAATTCTATTTTTCTTCTTCTACTCCTCCATTCTTAAATTCCACAACAAGAGAATCGTTACTTTGCCTAGGAATTCACGCCTCACGCCTACCACCTAAGCTACACGAAATTACTCAATCTTGTGGTATAACAACAATGTCAATCGTGATCTCCTTCGCATTCATGGGTAACTAAACTTCTTTGTTGGGGTTATGGAAGCCGAATGAGTTACTATCTATTGCTGTGAGTTTGTGAGTTCGAGGCACGTATATTGCTTATATCATTATTCTCTTCATCTTAATCTACATTCTTTGCGGTTGCAAACGCAAGAATACGCCAGCCTAACATTTAACTTGTTCGAGAGAAAAGTTATTTGTCTGGAAAAGAGATAATGTCAAGGTAGTAGGACACCCTTTCCTATTAAAAAGCTAGTGCCGTAACTGGACTAACCTCTTGGAGAATTCGTACCGTTAGACACGCTTTAAGCTCGAGAGAGTTAAAGTGAAATAGTCCTTGTTTAGGTCGAGAGACGCTTGGATTTACCATCGACTACAATCCTCTATAAGCAATTGCATGTCAGAATTCTACACACTCATAGCCAATAGAGACGTATACCTCAGAAGGTGGACATAACCCCAACGCCTCAATTCTCATTGTTTACAACTTACGTAACAATCTTTCTCTTTTACTTTGCTATTTTCAGCTTTTATTTAATTGTTTTGGTGACACATTACAATCCCCCCTTTTTACGAGACTTGCACCAAAAGTTTAGTAATCTTGCTTACTTGTTGGCCAAGCTATTCCCTGTGGGATCGACACCCAACCCAGGTTGGGTTCTATATTTGCTAACGACCGCTTTACACTCCTACGAGAGCTGTAGATTGAGCGTTATCAAAAATTGGCGCCGTTGCCGGGGAATACAAGTGTCAATCAAGTTCGTAATAATTACTAGACCCTTTGGTCAAAGATTCTCGTACTTTTACTTTTAGTTGTTATTTTTGTTTTATTCAGGTTTGTTCAGTGCATCAATGGATGCACAACGTGAAATTGAAAGGATGGATGCTCAAGCGCATCAGCAGAATATTGATAACCCAGGGCGTGCAACAAATCTTGATGAGGAGGACCTGGGCGATGAGGAGCTACTAAACCCACGGCATACTGCTGAGATGGCGGCACCCATGCAGAGAAGAGATCGACAATCTCGGTTTAGGTATGATCGCCAACCCATGCAACCAGCTTTCGACGATGATGATGATGATCTTGATGGTGCTGGAGCCACTGGAGCTATAATTCCACCACCATTAGCGCCCGGAGCCAAGTTCAACATCACAAGCACCATGATTCAGTTATTGCAACTCAAGGGATTATTTGGTGGACTAGCAGGCGATGATCCGAATATGCATCTCATCAACTTTATTTCTACATGCAAGTCATTTGACAATCCTGGAGTTGGTCAGAATGCAATTCGGTTACGCTTATTTCCATTGTCTCTTTCTGGGGAGGCAACACTATGGTTGAATAGGCTGACTCCTGATTCTATTACAAATTGGAGGCAATTGAGAGACGCTTTCCTAGAAAGATTCATTCCGCCATCCAAAAGAGCACAATTGAGAGATGAAATCAGCAACTTTCGTCAGCTTCCAACTGAAGCTCTTCATGAAACATGGGAGAGGTTCAAGACAAAGCTAGCGAGATGCCCAAACCATCACATGACTAATATTCACCTTATGGAGATATTGTATAGAGCCTTGAATTCAATAACTAAGCCAGTGGTGGATAACGCAGCTGGAGGATCTTTTATGGACCTCACCTTTGGTCAAGAAAGCAATATGCTAGATCGCATGACGAAACAAAGTAGAGCTTGGCATACCAGGGATTCCGAGGTAGCAAGCCCCACTTTATCTATAGGCATGACTGCAGACCAAAGAAGAAGACAAGAAGAACGTGATCAAGATATGGCGCACATGAAAACACAGATGGATCTTCTGACAAAGCATTTATTATCAGGGAAGACCGAAAAAGTGAAAGCTGTGGCGCTAAAAGGAAGAGACGAATCTGATTCGGAAGAGGAGGCCAACTACTTGAACAATCAGGGGGGTTTCCGTGGGAATACCCAAGGAAACCAAGGTCGGAACTATTATGATAAATATGGAAGCAAAGACCAAGGTAGTTGGAAGAAAAACAATGAAAAGAGTGGTTTGTACGTTCCCCCTGGTAGACGTGATACCACCACATCTAATTCTGGAAGTATGGAAGACATGATGGCTAAATTATTGAAAGGAGTGGAAGCAACGAGCGCAGGAGTTACTGAGGTAATTAATGATTTGTCCTCCATGAAACAACTAGTTGATTCTCATTCCACTTCAATCAAGCAAATAGAGCAGCAACTGAGCCAACTTTCAACAACACTCAATCAAAGAAAGGCTGGCACTTTACCTAGTGACACCGTGCAAAACCCAAGGAATGATGGGTCATGCATGGCCATTACTACCAGAAGTGGTAAGGTGCTGGAAACTTCAGAAAAAGGCAAGCAAGTGGCTGACGAAGAGGCGGAAATTGATGATAAGGCGAAAGAGGAAGATGCCGCAGCAGCCGATCCTAATGTCCTTAACATCACTCCTAACAACATGCAGCCTGGAAAAGCTGAAAAACGGATGCAAGAGGAGAAGAAAGCCATGGAGAGAACAATTCCATACCCACCACCACCTTTTCCTCAAAGATTAAAGAAGGTGGCGGATGACACTAAGTTCAGCAAATTTATGACTATGTTGAAGCAGCTGACCATTAATGTTCCATTGGTAGAGGCACTTGAACAAATGCCTGGGTATGCGAAGTTTATGAAAGATCTTTTGACTAAGAAGAGGGCAGCAAGTTATGAGCTGAAGGATGATGTGCATCATTGTAGTGCAATTGCTACCCGATCGATAGTTCAGAAGAAGGCCGACCCCGGAGCTTTCACTATTCCTTGCACGGTTGGATCTATGAATTTTTCTAAGGCATTGTGCGATCTGGGTGCTAGCATCAATTTGATGCCACTATCCATCTACAAGAAGTTGGGGCTAGGAGATCCGACACCAACCAATATGAGGCTTGTGATGGCTGATAGGTCGGTAAAACGACCTGTGGGTATCTTGAATGATGTGTTGGTGAAGGTTTCTTCCTTCATCTTTCCTGCAGACTTTGTGATTTTGGATTGTGAGGTGGATTCTGAAGTTCCCATAATTTTGGGACGCCCCTTCCTCGCAACTGGAAGTGTGCTTATTGACATGAAAGATAATGAGCTTTTGTTTCGAATTAATGACGAAGTGGTCCGCTTTGATATATGCAAATCGATGAAGCAGCCAAAAGATATGGATGTGTTCTCTGTAGATGATGTTCATTGTGAAGATAAGAAAGCATTATCTGTAGAGAAACAGCTTACTATTGAGCCATTGTCTGCTGCGCTGCTGAAGGTTGAGCATGAGGATAATGAAGATTATGAAGAACTTATGGGTGCTCTAACAGAAATAGAGTCTTATACTCCTAAGCAACCGGATTGTGATCTCAAGAATCAACCAACAACGAAGACTCCCATTGACGAGATACCAATGCTAGAATCAGAAGAGCTCCCCGATTATCTAAGGTATGTGTTCTTGGAAAGTAGAAATATACTTCCGGAGAGTGCAAATGATTTAAGTGAACAGCACGTAGAAGCTCTCATCTCTGCTCTGAAGAGATACAAGAGAGCTATGGGTTGGACTATTGATGATATAATTGGTGACTCTCCGGGGAAATGTATGAGCCATCTCGAAGAAGATCGCATGCCCACAGGTAAGCCTCATTGTCGTCTAAATCCTTTTAGAAAACGACCCTCCATTTACCTCGACGAAGTCTGAGTACTCGAGGTAACCATGTCGTGCTACGACAATAAATAAGGCGCTAGATGGGAGGCAACCCATCGTTTATCGTTTTTTATTTATCGTTTATCGTTTTTCATTTTTCATTTCGTTCTAGTATGTGTTTTGCTTTTGATAAATAAAAATCCAAAAATAAGAGTCGTGCCACGACCAAAACTAAGGCGCTTGATGGGAGGCAACCCATCGTTCTAATCGTTTTTATTTTTTTTGAGCAAATGTAGGTGCAAGAGGTATTCAACGAGGAGATTGATTTCAATTGACGATTTGGACGCATTGTATGGTAAAGTTGGTAAGTTAGGAATAGTGATGCATAAGGCTATGGATTGAGAATTGCTCATGCCAAACTAGGCATCGAGGAAGGCTAGGCCTAGGTAAAACTAGGCCACGAACGATGCACAATCTATCCTATAGCCTAAGGTCTCAGAATCTAGTGTGCTATACACTATGCGCCGCCTATTCCTAGGTATGCTTTTGACTATGCGCCGCCTATGCTATGGCATTTGGTCTCAGTATCTCATATGCCATAGACTATGCGGCGCATATGTCTACAAATGCCATAGACTATGCGGCGCATATGTCCCATTATGCCATAGACAATGCGCCGCATATACCATGACTATGCCAAGCATTATGCGCCGCATATGTAGCATTTTTGTCTCCAAAACCGATTGTAAATGGGTCAAAACCCGACCCATTCTCTTCCTATATAAAGGAGACTTAGTCTTGAAACACAAACACATTGAAAACTTGACCTAGGCGCCGCATATACTCTCCAAATCATCTCAAAAGTTTTCTTTTTGCTCTCCCACTTCACAAGAACATCTCCAAAGGCTTCAATCACGTAAGTACTCTTTTGTTCTTCATCTATTTTTCGTAAGTGCTACGTTGCTATGTCTATTACGAATTGCTACATCTTGAAGAAATATTGGTGATGTTAATGTGTTTGAATTGTTGATACAAAACCAAGTGAGTGAACATGAACGTTAGGATACTCTTAACTTGTTTCCAACTAGAAATTGATTTTGATGCATTGTTATACTACTTGCGGAATTGCTATAGTCATGAACATTGCATGCTCTTGTCACTTGAATACTTACATATTGGGATGTCTCGCTCATCGGAATAAGACTTATAGTTGCCTACCGACATAGGAGATTGTGATTATTGATAGAAACTATACCATGATGTAATCCCTATGAAGAAGTCTTGATATACCTAACATGAAAGTATTGCAAAGATTGCAAGAAGTGTTACATATCTGAATTTCTTGTTGGAATATAGCCCCTAAAACGTATGTCGATGAAGTCTGAGTAATCGACCACTTTCACTTCACTAGTCTGTACCAACAAACTAAGTGTGGGGTGGTGCCACTACTGCTTGTTTATAGATTGTATCCATCGAGATGATGCTAACATGAATATTTTTTTAAGTCTCAGGTACAATGGCACCCAAAGCAAGACCACTTCACAAAAAGGCAAGAAAAGAGGCCGAAAAGAGCAAGGAGAACCCTCCTCGCTGCAAATACCTCGACTCACTCTTGGAATTAAGTGGGATACTTATGAGGAACTTCTGAGAATGACGACTCTGATGATGATTCCGATGCAAAGGGTATGACCCCCGACATTGAGGACGAATCCGACTGACCAGGTTCTTCGTATTTATTCTCCACTGAGGATAGTGTCCCGACTAAGTGTGGGGTGGTGGTATTGCATGCTATACTTCTCTACTCGCATCTATGTTTGTTTGCTTTGTTTTTGTTTCATTTTTTTAGTAGTAAATTTTTTCTAGCTTCGCATGAAATTATTTTGATAGGCAGCATGAGATTATAACAAGAGTATGTGCTACAATTGTGACTATTGAGACGTTTAGGCTCTAGTTGTGACTCATTATGTGATATTGTGTGGTTCAATTCCTTCACTTGTTGGGTCGAGAGTCTATATTACTTCCAAGCAAGTCGACCATGTGCCTTGTGTGTGTGAGATAATCGTATATTCTATGTGTGTGGCTGATGCTAGAACTTGCCTGGTATGTATGCAAAGCGAAAATAAGGAGTGTAAGTTTAGGATATGATTTAGGCATTTCTTTGGCAACCTATATTTGTTTACCTTCAGTTTTACCTACCCATGGACATCATCCTAGTTAAACCCTTTTGAGCCTTTAGCCTATTTTCTTTGACAACCTTGTATGTAAGCCTAATCCATTTTTTTTCAAGACCGTAATTTGATCCAAACTCCTAAGTGCTTTAAAGTGAAAAAGTCATGTGACAACATAAGAGGAAATTGGGTGAGTATGATGCTATAAATTGTAATGGTGCTTGAATGTGTTATGAAAAAGAAAGTGCTATCATAAGAGGTATGTTGTGAAAAGAAAAAGGAAAAGAAAGCTGAAAAGCGAGTTGTGCTTAAAATTGAAAAACAAAAGAGGAGAACAAGGGTGGTAGAATAAAAGAAAGAAAGGTTGAAAGAAAAAAAAACAAAAAAAGAAAGTGTCAATGATACAAAGTGATGTATTAAAGCGCTTAGGAACTTAGTCACTATTCCTGGCCAAAATAGTCCTACCCGTCCCTTAGCCTACATTACAACCATCAAAAGACCTACTTGATCCTAAGCTTAGCATTCTGACATTTAGTAGAGTATTACATTAAGGGCAAGCCTATGGTCATCAGTTGCTTCATATGAATTCTTTGTGAGAGCGAGAGCAAGGATATTTTGATACCCATGTTTGAAAAATATGCTATACTTGTGAGTGATTATGGGTACTATATGTCGAGACACACATGGTTGATGAGTTTTGGATAGTTGTATATGATTCTATGCACTTTAACGTTTGCATGCGAGTTGATCACCATCACGAGTCTATACTTGAGGTTAAATTATTTCTACTTATAATCGGAAAGCTACTCTTGGTTGATAATCATTGTGCTTGTCTTAATAAATGTTTTGTGTTGTTACTGTAAAAACCTTAAGTTGATGCTTAGAAGGACATGATATGTTGTTCGAGGACGAACAAAGCTCTAAGTGTGGGGTGTTGATGATAGGCGGATTTACACGCCTATATCAATATATTTTGCCCATATTTTAGCCTAGTTTTGAGAACAAATTATATATTTCATGCACTTTTAGTCCTTTTTCCTGTAAGTGAGCTAACGAACATGATTAGTAAAGTTTCAGGTATAAATGATGCAGAATTCAGCATTTTATGGCTTACTTGACGCAAAAGAAAGCTCACGAAGGAAGGGAAGGGAGTTTACACACCTAAGGACCAAAACTGATGCATGGAAAATCTGTTCTGGGCTAAAACAGCATTTCTGAAGACTTTGGGGGACCAAAACTGCTGCATGGAAAATCTGTCCCGGGCTAAAACAACATTTCTGAAGACTTTGGGAACTTGCAGTAACTTAGTTGGATTTGGACAATGATACATTAACCTAGTACAATTGGGTTATGTATTTCATTAGTTTATTTGGATTATGATAATGTTACATTAACCTAGTACAATTGGGTTAAGTATTATATTAGCCTAGTAGGATTTGGTTAGATATTTTATTTATCTAGTAGGATTAGAATATGGGTATTATAAATACCCTATCATGCTAGAGATTTTGAGGAAGGAGGGAGGAAGGAGGGAGAACACAATACTTCCTTCCATCCCTCACATCTTCTATCATCTTTTTACATCTTCTAAACTCTTCTAATCTTTCCATTAATTCTATTTTTCTTCTTCTACTCCTCCATTCTTAAATTCCACAACAAGAGAATCGTTACTTTGCCTAGGAATTCACGCCTCATGCCTACCACCTAAGCTACACGAAATTACTCAATCTTGTGGTATAACAACAATGTCAATCGTGATCTCCTTCGCATTCATGGGTAACTAAACTTCTTTGTTGGGGTTATGGAAGCCGAATGAGTTACTATCTATTGCTGTGAGTTTGTGAGTTCGAGGCACGTATATTGCTTATATCATTATTCTCTTCATCTTAATCTACATTCTTTGCGGTTGCAAACGCAAGAATACGCCAGCCTAACATTTAACTTGTTCGAGAGAAAAGTTATTTGTCTAGAAAAGAGATAATGTCAAGGTAGTAGGACACCCTTTCCTATTAAAAAGCTAGTGCCGTAACTGGACTAACCTCTTGGAGAATTCGTACCGTTAGACACGCTTTAATCTCGAGAGAGTTAAAGTGAAATAGTCCTTGTTTAGGTCGAGAGACGCTTGGATTTACCATCGACTACAATCCTCTATAAGCAATTGCATGTCAGAATTCTACACACTCATAGCCAATAGAGACGTATACCTCAGAAGGTGGACATAACCCCAACGCCTCAATTCTCATTGTTTACAACTTACGTAACAATCTTTCTCTTTTACTTTGCTATTTTCAGCTTTTATTTAATTGTTTTGGTGACACATTACAATCCCCCCTTTTTACGAGACTTGCACCAAAAGTTTAGTAATCTTGCTTACTTGTTGGCCAAGCTATTCCCTGTGGGATCGACACCCAACCCAGGTTGGGTTCTATATTTGCTAACGACCGCTTTACACTCCTACGAGAGCTGTAGATTGAGCGTTATCAGGAACAAAACCTAAATTCGAAAACATCATGAATGGAATGTTTAGCAAGGTAATTTCTATTTATTTTCAATCTCTTTTTGTATTTAATGTTGCACACATGAAATTTTCTTTTATATTTTCAATATATATTCTTGTCAATATATGATTAAGCATGTAACTTGTTCATACTGTAGCATATTTGATGATCAGACATCTTTCATATTAATTCATGCAACATAATAACCTTTTTTCACTGTTACATGATACATTACAGTACTCATATGATACATTCACATACATAACAATATAGTTTATGATATACCACTACATGTTATGTAGAATACTGATACATTATTGCCCTTACATTTATTTAACTGAATTTGTTATTTTTTTCAACCTCAATTATAGTATGTGTATACCAACATAAGTCCTACAGTTGCTGAGTTAAAATGTCTTCAACTGTCAAATCATGATGGAATGAATTTGAAAGATTCTGTCAATTCAACTTTACCATCCACATCTTGTAGCCAGCCGATAAAAGTTGATCAGAAAGCTAAAATGACAGTTGGTTCATTACTTTTGGATGATTTTAATGATTTTACTACCCCACCATCGCTCAGACTGTTAACTAGGTCAAAGGCCAAGTCTGATATATCATTGGCACCGCCTTCAAAAAGAAGAAAGACAAATGCTGAGCGAAAAAAGTCGGTGACAGATCAAGAAAAGATTAAAGGTCACCCCTCTGTTGAAGAAGTCAATAAATCACCTTCTGGCACATCAAACACAATTGTTGATCCAATCAATGAAGAAGCTCCACATGAACCATCTCTAATGGATTTCGGTGAACGAACACCACCAGCAGAATAAAACCTACCAGTTTTCGAAAGTGGGCGTGAGTCCACACAGAAAATTATCTGGAGAAACATATCATGAGCAAGTTTTGATGACAGTTGATATGAATGCAATTGAATCATTCGTCAAGAAATATGTATGTTCAACATGATTTTTTTAAAAAATTGACTTTATTAACATATCTAATTTACTCTGTTAAACTTATGCAGGTTGACAAAAGATTTGATGACATTAAAGCATTAATGAAAAAACATCATGAAGAAATGAAAAAACAACATGAAGAAATGATGTTAGCTGTAAAGGAGAAGCATAATGCTCCACAAAAAGTAACTTTTAATATGATCACATCATATTTTATTAAATTTTATATTTATTTATCTGTTTACAAGTTATATATTTTTCAGGTTGTTATTGAAATCGATAGTTCAAATAAAGATGTGACAAACAATGAGACACATGGTGATGATTTGTAAACTCCGAAAGAACATTCAAAGGATGTTCCAGAAAAGGTAAAGTAGTAGGAATGTTAAAGTATCATATATTATTTTTATAATGTAATAATTTTTTTGTGGTTCAGAATGATGATGCAAATTCTATATGTACTGGAGAACACAAATGAATGAAAAATCATCAACTGAGTCTTCTCACAAATTTAATTTGATGATACGACTATTCGGAGACAGACTATTGAAGTTTAAAATGTACAAAAGGTACTGATAGTGCAACAATTATATCGAGTGTATATTATTAATGTGAAAAATAATTATGTTACTTAGATATTACATTATATATTGTACAACTGACACATTCAATGCAAAAAGATGGATACATTTGTCAATTCTTTCTCAACAGTGTTGTTATTTCATCCTATATAAGTCTTACATGTTCTTTAATATCTAATTAATTTCATATATCAGGAAAGTGAAACAGAGGTTAAGAATGTTGCGATTCCGCATTCCATCGAAAACACCATAGCTGACTTTTCCTCACCAGTTAGTGCAATACAATCTATGGAGCTTTTACAAAAAGAAAATCTTCCTGAGCTCATTTTACCAATAAACAATATTGAAGATCGAAATGAAATGCAGGTACGTAGAATATACTGTTGTGGATTATTTCATATGGAATCTCTTTCATCCAATTAATGTTAGTATAATGCTATAACAGTTTGAAGTTGTATCTGATACATTACTTGATTATCTGATACATTACTAAAAATCCCAATTTGTATTTTCAGGTGTCCTGTACTGTGATATCATCTGAAGCATTTCAGGAACTCATAGATAATATCATAGATGGCATGTCTGATGATAGGCGAATTTACACGCCTATAGCACTATATTTTGCCCATATTTTAGCCTAGTTTCGAGAACAAATTATATATTTTATGCACTTTTAGTCCTTTTTCCTGTAAGTGAGCTAACAAACATGATTAGCAAAGTTTCAGGTATAAATGATGCAGAATTCAGCATTTTATGGATAACTTGACGCCAAAGAAATCTTCACAAAAGGAGAAAAGCCAATCTTGGACGCCAAGGACTAAAAATGGCGCATGGAAAATCTGTCCCGGGCTAAAACAATATTTCTGAAGACTTTGGGGACTAGCAGTAATTTAGTAGGATTAGGATAATGATACATTAACCTAGTACAATTGGGTTAAGTATTTCATTAGCTTATTAGGATTAGGATAATGATACATTAACCTAGTACAATTGGGTTAAGTATTTCATTAGCTTAGTAGAATTAGGATATGGGTATTATAAATACCCTATTCTGCTAGAGATTTTAATAATTCTCCCATTACTTTTAACTTCGAATTAGAATTCTCATACTACTTTTAATTCATTCTTCTATTATTGATTCCTCTACTCTTCCAACCATTCTAATAATTCTACTTTTTATTCTTCTTCTATTCATCTATTCAATTCTTAATTTCCACAACAAGAGAAACGTTACTTTTCAAAGAAGTCACGCCTAACGCCTACCACACCTTACTACACGAGATCTTTATTGTGGTATAATAATAATGTTTATTGTGGTATAATAATAATGTTTATTGTGATTTCCTTCGCACTCATGGGTAACTAAACTTCTTTGTTGGGGTTATGGAAGCCTTATGAGATACTATCTATTGCTATGAGTTTGTGAATTCGTGACACGTGTGTTTCTTATATCATTATTCTCTTCATCTTAATGCAAATTCTTGTGGCTGCAGACGCATAGAATACACCAGTATAGCATTAACTTGTTCGAAAGAAAGGTTATATGTCTGGAAAAGAGATAATGTCAAGGTAATAGGGTCCCATCCCCTATTAAAAAGTTAGTACCGTAACTGGATTAACCTTTTGGAGAATTTGTACCGCTAGATACGCTTTACGCTCGAAAGAGTTAAAGTGAAATAGTCCTTGTTTAGGTCGAAAGACGCTTGGATTTACCATCGAATACAATTCTCTATAAGCACACGCATGTCTGAATTCCGCACAACTCATAGCCAATAGAGACGTACAACTCATAAGGTGGACATAACCCCAACTTCTCAATTCTCATTGTTTTACATCCTACTAAACATTCTTTCTTTTTGCTTTGCTATTTTCCATTTTTACTTTAATAGTTTGGTTACATTACTTGCACAACAAAACTCCCCCCTTTTTTACGAGACTTGCACTAAAAGTCTAGTAATCTTTGCTTACTTGTTGACCAAGCTATTCTCTGTGGGATCGATACCCAACCCAGTTGGGTTCTATATTTGACAAACGACCGCTTTACATTCCGACGAGAGCTGTAGATTGAGCGTTATCAAAAATTGGCGTCGTTGCCGGGGAATACAAGTGTCAATTAAGTTCGTAATAATTACTAGACCCTTTGGTCAAAGATTCTCGTACTTTTAGTTTTAGTTTTTGTTTTTGTTTACTGCAGGTTTTTATTCAGTGCATGCCCCATACCCGAAGTTCTGGTCAACCGTTATTACCTATCACTCCTGAACCACAACGTATTCGCAGAATGGAGGCACAACACGCAATTGAAAGGATGGTTGCTCAATAGGAACAGGCGAGACTAGCTGCGCTAGCCGCCGCTCAAGTGCATCAACAGAATATTGATAACCCTGGGCGAGCAACAAATCTTGACGATGAAGATCTAGGTGATGACGAGATACTAAACCCTAGGCATGCCGCTGAGATCGCAACACCTGCCAACAGAAGAGATCGTCAAGCTAGGTTTAGGCCTGAATGCCAAGCTATGCAGCCAGCTTTCGACGATGATGATGATGATCTTGATGGAGCCGGAGCCACAGGAGCCATTATTCCTCCACCATTGGAACCCGGAGCCAAGTTCAACATCACGAGCACCATGATTCAGTTATTGCAACTCAAGGGATTATTTGGTAGACTAGCAGGCGATGATCCGAATATGCATCTCATCAACTTTATTTCTACATGCAAGTCGTTTGACAATCCTGGAGTTGGTCAGAATGCAATTCGGTTACGCTTATTTCCATTGTCTCTGTCTGGGGAGGCAACTCTATGGTTGAATGGGCTGACTCCTGATTCTATTACAAATTGGAGGCAATTGAGAAACGCTTTCCTAGAAAGATTCTTTCCGCCATCCAAAAAAGCACAAATGAGAGATGAAATTAGCAACTTTCGTCAGCTTCCAACTGAAGCCCTTCATGAAACATGGGAGAGGTTCAAGACGAAGCTAATGAGGTGTCCAAACCATCACATGACTAATGTTCACCTAATGGAGATACTTTACAGAGCCTTGAATTCAATAACTAAACCAGTTGTGGATAATGCAGTTGGAGGATCATTTATGGATCTCACCTTTGGTCAGGCAAGCAATATGCTAGATCGTATGATGAAGCAAAGTAGAGCTTGGCATACCAGGGATTCTGAGGTAGCAAGCCCCACTTTATCTATAGGCATGACTGCAGACCAAAGGAGAAGAGAAGAAGAACGTGATCAAGATATGGTGCACATGAAGACACAAGTGGATCTTCTTACAAAGCATCTATTATTAGGGAAAACCGAAAAAGTCAAAGCCATTGCGTCAAAAGGAAGAGACGAATCTGATTCGGAAGAAGAAGCCAACTACTTAAACAATCAGGGGGGTTTCCGAGGTAATACCCAAGGAAACCAAGCTCAGAACTATTATGATAAATATGGAAACAAGGACCAAGGTAGTTGGAAGAACAAGAATGGCAGTAGTGGTTTGTATGTTCCCCCTGGAAGACGTGACGCTACCACATCTAGTTCTGGAAGTATGGAAGACATGATGGCTAAACTACTGAAAGGAGTGGAAGCAACTAGCGCGGGAGTAACGGAGGTAATAAATGATTTGTCCTCTATGAAGCAATTAGTTGATTCACATTCCACTTCAATCAAGCAAATAGAGCAGCAATTGAGCCAACTTTCAGCAGCACTCAATCAAAGAAAGACTGGCACTTTACCTAGCGACACTGTGCAAAATCCAAGGAATGAGGGATCATGCATGGCTATTACTACTCGAAGTGGTAAGGAGCTGGAAACTTCATCTAAGGGAAAACAAGTGGTCGATGATGTAGCAGACATTGATGACAAGGCAAAAGGAGAAGCTGCCGTAGAATCCACCCACGACGTCCATGACGGTACATCGAGTATGTTGCAGCCTGAAAAGGCTGAAAAACGAAGGCAAGAGGAGAAGAAAGCCATGGAGAGAAAAATTCCATACCCACCACCACCTTTTCCTCAAAGATTGAAGAAGGTGGCGGACGATACAAAGTTCAGCAAATTCATGACTATGTTAAAGCAGTTGACCATTAATGTTCCATTGGTGGAGGCACTTGAACAAATGCCTGGGTATGCGAAATTTATGAAAGATCTTTTGACAAAAAAGCGGGCAGCAAGCTATGAGTTGAAAGATAATGTTCATCACTGCAGCGCCATCGCTACCCGATCACTAGTTCAGAAGAAGGCTGACCCCGGAGCTTTCACTATTCCTTGCACTGTTGGATCTTTGAATTTTGCCAAGGCATTATGTGATTTAGGAGCCAGCATTAATTTGATGCCATTATCTATCTATAAAAAGTTGAGGTTAGATGATCCTACTCCAACCAATATGAGGCTCGTAATGGCGGATAGGTCGGTAAAACGACCTGTTGGGATTCTATGTGATGTATTGGTAAAGGTTTCTTCATTCATCTTTCCGGCAGACTTTGTTATTTTGGATTGTGAAGCAGACTCAGAAGTTCCCATAATCTTGGGGCGCCCATTCCTTGCTACAGGAAGCGTGCTTATTGATTTGAGAGCTAATGAGCTTTCATTCCGAATAAATGACGAAGTAGTTCGCTTTGATGTGTGCAAATTAATGAAGCAACCCAAAGAGCTGAACGTATTCTCGGTGGCTGATGTTTACTTTGATGATGAGAAAGAACTACTTGAAGAAGAGCAAATTATTGATGACCCAGTGGCGGTTGTGCTCATGAATGAAGAGAATAAGGATGCTGAAAATTGCGAAGAAGCTATTTGTGCTCTATCAAGATTAGGGACATATCGCCATACTCCCAAGAAGCTGGACCTCGATCTCAAAAATCGACCCACACCACCAGCCAAGCCATCTATCGAAGAGCCACCTACGTTAGAATTGAAGGAGCTGCCTAGTCATTTAAAGTATGCATTCTTAGGAATCGAAAACACACTTCCAGTCATTGTGGCAGCAGATTTGGGAGAGCAACAAGTTTCAGCTCTCATTGCTATTCTACAGAAGTATATAAGAGCCATTGGTTGGACCATTGCTGATATTATTGGTATTCCACCTGGGATTTGTACACACAAGATTCAGCTTGAAGAAAATTGCACACCCACCATTGAGCATCAAAGGCGTCTCAAACCACCTATGTAAGAAGTGGTGAAGAAAGAAATTATCAAGTGGTTAGACGCAGGAGTTGTGTATCCAATCTCCGACAGTACATGGGTAAGCCCGGTACAATGTGTTCCCAATAAAGGAGGCATGACGGTGGTCGCAAATGAAAAGAATGAGCTTATTCCACTCAGACCCATCACCGGATGGAGAGTATGCATGGACTACAGAAAGCTGAATTCTTGGACACTCAAAGATCACTTTCCAATGCCATTTATGGACCAAATGCTAGATCGATTAGCGGGGAAAGGATGGTTTTGTTTTCTAGATGGTTATTCAGGCTATAATCAGATTTTGTATTGCCCCCGAAGACCAAGAGAAGACAACGTTCACATGTCCATATGGCACGTTTGCCGTCAAACGTATGCCATTCGGGCTATGTAACGCACCAGCCACCTTTCAACGTTGTATGATGTCCATTTTTTCTGATATGGTTGAAGATACTTTGGAGGTATTCATGGACGATTTTTCAGTCGTTGGTGAGTCTTTTGAAGCGTGCTTGGTAAACCTAAGTATGGCGTTGCAAAGATGTGTAGAATTCAACCTAGTGCTTAATTGGGAAAAATGCCACTTCATGGTTAAAGAAGGTATTGTTCTGGGGCATAAAATCTCCGAAAGAGGGATTGAGGTTGATCGAGCGAAAATTGAGGTTATTGAGAAGCTACCACCACCAATTTCCGTAAAGGGAATTCGTAGTTTCCTCGGTCACGCAGGGTTCTATCGGCGGTTTATCAAAGACTTCTCCAAAATTGCTAGTCCATTGTGCAAACTCTTGGAGAAAGATGCAAAATTTGACTTCAATGAAGATTGTTTGATGGCATTCGAACGCCTCAAAGGAAAACTAATTAAAGCCACTATCATGGTTGCACCAGATTGGTCTCTACCATTCGAAGTCATGTGTGATGCTAGTGGGGTAGCCGTGGGCACTGTACTTGGCCAGAGGAAGGAGAAATTATTCCATCCTATCTACTATGCTAGCAAGGTCCTGAACGAAGCCTAAAAGAACTACACTGTCACAGAACAAGAGCTCCTAGCGGTTGTGTACGCGTTTGAGAAGTTCCGTGCTTATTTGTTGGGGACCAAAGTGATCGTTCATACAGACCATGCAGCCCTAAGATATCTAATGACAAAGAAGGATGCGAAACCAAGACTAATTCGATGGGTGTTGCTGCTGCAAGAATTCTATTTTGAAGTTAAAGATAAAAGAGGTTGCGAGAACCAAGTGGCTGATCATCTATCTAGACTCGAAAACAAGCATATGGCGCAGCCTGAAATCGAGATTGATGATGCATTCCCTGATGAGGAGATCTTAGCAACGATAATGGAAAAGTTACCATGGTATGCCGACTTTGCAAATTTTGCGGTAAGTAATGTGATACCTGCAAACTTATCTTACCATCAAAAGAGGAAGTTTATGCATGATATAAAACACTACTTTTGGGATGAGCCATATTTGTTTCGACGATGCGCGGATGGTGTTATCCGACGATGTATATCCCATGCAGAGGTGCCTAATATATTGGAAGCATGCCACACTTCCCAAGTTGGGGGACATCACGCAGGTAATCGGACAGCAAGGAAGGTATTGCAAAGCGGATATTATTGGCCTTCGATATTTAGAGATGCCTACGACTTTGTTAGAAGATGCGACCAATGTCAGCGACAAGGTGCTATTTCGAAACTCCATGAGATGCCCATGTCGAAAATCCTTGAAGTAGAGATCTTTGACGTATGGGGTATTGATTTCATGGGTCCATTCGTAAATTCGTTTGGAATGAAGTACATCCTAGTTGTTGTAGATTATGTCTAAAAATGGGTAGAAGCAGTAGCGTTGGCCGACAATGAGGAAAAGCGCGTTGTTGCATTCTTGAAGAGAAATATCTTCTCTCGCTTTGGAGTACCACGTACTATCATAAGCGATGGAGGATCCCATTTTTGCAACAAGCTATTCAAATCCGTGTTGGCAAAATATGGTGTCAAGCAACATAAGGTAGCCACACCTTATCACCCACAAACTAACGGCCAAGTAGAGGTTTCCAACCGAGAGATCAAGAAAATCCTTGCTAAAACGATGAATGCTAATAGGAAAGATTGGTGTAGGAAGCTGGATGATGCACTATGGGCGTACAGGACTACATTCAAAACACCCATTGGCATGTCCCCGTACCAACTAGTTTATGGGAAGGCTTGTCACTTACCCATTGAGCTTGAGCATAAGGCATTGTGGGCGTTGAAGCGATTGAATTTGAATTGGGATGATGCAATAAATCTGAGATTGGAGCAACTGAACGAGATGGACGAATTCCGTCTCCATGCTTATAAAAGATCAGACCTATACAAGGAGCGGATGAAAAAGTATCATGATCAGCGGATTGTTCGACGAAACTTTCAAAAGGATGATATGGTCCTTCTTTTCAATTCCAGACTGAAGTTATTCCCAGGTAAGTTAAAATCCAAGTGGTCTGATCCATACAAAGTTAACCAAATCTACTCGTCTGGAGTAGTAGAGTTGGAAGACAATAATGGTGTTGTCTTCAAAGTGAATGGCCAATGAATAAAACCCTATATCGGTCCTCTTGATTCGATAAATTATATGGCCCTCACTTATCTCGACGAAGTCTAAGTACTCGAGGTAACTATGTCGTGCCGCGACAATAAATCAAGCGCTAGATGGGAGGCAACCCATCGTTCATCGTTTATCGTTTATCGTTTTTCATTCTTTCATTCTAATACGTGTTTTGTTTTTGATAAATAAAAATCCAAAAATAAGAGTCGTGCCATGACCAAAACTAAGGCGCTTGGTGGGAGGCAACCCATCGTACTAATCGTTTTTATTGGTTTTGAGCAAATGTAGGTGCAAGAGGTATTCAACGAGGAGATCAGTTTCAAATTTTGATTTGGACGTATTGCATGGTAAAGGTGGTAAGTTAGGCATGAAGATGCAAAAGGATATGGATTGAGCATTGCTCATGAAAATATAGGCATCGAGCAAGGCTAGGCCTAGGTAAAACTAGGCCACGAACAAGGCAAGGCCTATACTATGGCCCAAGGTCTCGGAATCTAGTGTGCCATAGCTTACGCGCCGCCCATGCTCAAGTATGCCATAGCATAGGCGCCGCCTATGCTAAAGCATTTTGTCTCTGAATCTCAAATGCAATGTAAAAGGCGCCGCCTATGCTCACCAAATGCTATGGCATAGGCGCCGCCTATGCTAGACAATGCTTTGCAAAAGGCGCCGCCTATGCCAAGCATAGGCAAAGCTAAAGGCGCCGCCTATGGTCACTTTATGTCTCCAAATCCGATTTTAAATGGGTCAAAACCCGACCCAATATTTTTCTATAAATAGGAGACTTAGTCTTGAGGCACAAACACATTGAAAACCTAACATAGGCGCCGCACATAGCATCCAAATCTTCTCAAAACTTTTCTTTTTGCTCTTCCACTTCACAAGAACATCTCCAAAGGCTTCAATCACGTAAGTACTCTTGTGTTCTTCATCTATTTTTCTTAAGTACTACGTTACTATGTCTATTATGAATTGCTAAATCTTGAAGAAGTATTGAAGATGTGAATATGTTTGAATTACAACCAAGTGAGTGAACATATACGTTAGGACGATCTTAACTTGTTTCCGACTTCAATTCGATTTTGATGCATACTACTTGCGGAATTGCTATAGTCATGAACATTGCATACTCTTGTCACTTGAATACTTACATGTTGGGATGTCTCGTTCCTCGGAATAAGACTTATAGTTGCCTACCGACATAGGAGATTGTGATTATTGATAGAAACTATACCATGATGTAATCCCTATGTAGAAGTCTTGATATACCTAACATGAAAGTATTGCAAAGATTGCAAGAAGTGTTACATCTCTGAATTTCCTGTTGGAATATAGCCCCTAAAACGTATGTCGATGAAGCCTAAGTAATCGACCACTTTCACTTCACTAATTTGTGCCAACAAACTAAGTGTGGGGTGGTACCCCTACTGCTTGTGTATAGATTGTATCCATTGAGCTGATGCTAACATGAACATTGTTCTAAGTCTCAGGTACAATGGCACCCAAAGCAAGACAAGGCAAAGATAAGGCTACCACTTCCCAAAAGAGCAAGAAAAGAAGTCGCAAGGAGCAAGAAGAATCATCCTCAATGCAATTACCACGCCGCACGTTTGGAATAAAATGGGTTTTTGAGGAGGAAGCGAAGGAATGGTATAGGAACAACAAAGAAAGAAAATATGTTCATGTGGACCTGATCAACAAGGAAAGCCTAGCGAAGAAGGAACCGCGCATGTTGGCAAAGATCATGACATTACCTTTGGATTTCATCTTCCGAGACATGGGAGAATGCAATCTTGATTTGACAAGGGAATTTTATGCCAACTGGTCGCCGAAAACCACAGGCAGCGAAGTCAAGATTCGGGGACAAGTTTTGTAACTCAATGCGGATTTCATCAACTCCTTTCTTGGCTTGCCTTCAGTCGATCCAACACCATTCAAAGAGCTGTACAGTAGACCTCCATATAGAGAAATTCGACACACACTTTGTGGAAGTAGATCCATGGCAAGGTGGAGCATACATAAAGACACCGGGCGACACAACACCTTCCCCTATGCTCCTTTGAATAGGGAAGCAAGGATATGGTTGCGTATTGTCAACTCTTGCCTCATACCAGGGACTCAGTACACCAAGATAACAAGAGATAGAGTGTGCTTGGTATACGCATTGATGACGAATGTCCCTATCAACGTCGGGGCAATTATTCGTTCCACAATGCGGAAAGCTAGGCTACACAAGAGGTCCCACTTCAGTTTTGGCAACCTGTTGACTGCAATACTAAGGAAAGAAGACATCGAAGAGGAACCGGCTGATCACAAACTCCCACACAACACAAAGAAGATTGACCTCACGAAGGTTAAAGATGCTGAAACCACTCATGGAGTCAACCCTACCACTTCAGAAAGGCATGCTCGCGACGAAAGCTTTTCCCGCCATTTATATGGCATGATGAAGTTTACCATGATGAGCGGGGCTCGTGTTCCAACTGTTGCAGAGCTCCAACAGTTGGATTATGACTACCCAATGAATGAGCATGCGAGGGCGATGTGTAGAGAAGGTGTATATTTTGAGGAACCTCTTGATGACGACATGCTAACCGATGATGATCGACGAATGCCAGACTCCGACGTGGAAGAAAACTCTGATGACGACGACTCTGATGACGATTCCAATGCAGGGGGTATGACCCCAGACATAGAGGATGAGTCCGACTAATCAGGTTCTTCTTATTTATTTTTCACTGAGGGTAGTGTGTCCCGTCTAAGTATAGGGTGCTGGTATTTGCATGCTATACTTCTCTATCCACATTTGCATTTATTTATGTTTGTTTGTTTTGTTAGTAGTTAATTGTTTTTTTCAGTAGTTAAATTATTTTTTTTAACTTAGCTTTGCATGAAATTATTCTAATAGGCAGCATGAGATTATGACAAGAGTTTGTGCTAAAATCATGACTATTGAGACGTTTAGGCTCTAATTGTGACTCACTATGTGATATTGTTTGGTTTAATTCCTTCATCTGTTGGGTCAAGAGTCTATACTACTCCCAATAAAGTCGACCATGTGCCTTGTGTGTGAGAGATAATAGTATATTCTGTGCTTGTGGCTGATGCTAGAACTTGCCTGGTATGTATGTAAAGCGAAAATAAAGAGTGCAAGTCTAGGAGATGATTTAGGCATTTCTTTGGCAACCTATGATTATTTACCTTCTTTTTATCTACCCATGGACATTATCCTAGTCAACCCCTTTTGAGCCTTTAGCCTATTTTCTTTGACAACCTCATATGAAAGCCTAATCCATTTTTTCAAGACCATAATTTGATCCAAATTCCTAAGCGCTTTAAAGTGTAAAGTCATGTGACAAAATAAAAGGAGATTGGGTGAATATGATGCTTTAGAATGTATGAGTGCTTGAATTCATTATGAAAAAGAAGTGCTATCATAAGAGGTATGTTATGAAAAGAAAAAGGAAAGGAAAACTAAAAAGTTAGTTATGTTTAAAATTGAAAAACAAAAGAGGAGAAAAAGGGTGGTAGATTAAAAGAAAGTAGAGAGGTTGTTTGAAAGAAAAGTGTTAATGATATAATGTGATGTATTAAAACGCTTAGGAACATAGTCACTATTTCTGGCCAAAATAGTCCTACCCGTCCCTTAGCCTACATTACAACCAGCAAAAGACCTATTTAATCCTAAGCTTAGCATTCTGACATTTAGTGGAGCATTACACTAAGGGCAAGCCTATGGTCATCAGTTACAACATAAGAATTCTTTGTGAGAGTGAGAGCAAAGATATTTTTATACCCATGTTTGAAAAATATGCTATACTTGTGAGTGATTATGGGTAATACATTGTGAGACACACATGGTTGATGAGTTTTAGGTGGTCGTGTATGATTCTTTGTGCCTTGACTTTTGAATATGAGTTGACCACCATCACGAGTCTATGTTGGAGGCTGAATTGTTTCTACTAATGATCAGAAAACTACTCTTTGTTGATAATTGTTGTGCTTGTCTTGACGAATATTTTGTGTTGTTGCTGTGAAACCCTAAGTTGATGTTTAGAGGGACATGATATTTTGTTCGAGGACGAACAAAGCTTCAAGTGTGGGGTGTTGATGATAGGCGAATTTACACGCCTATAGCACTATATTTTGCCCATATTTTAGCCTAGTTTCGAGAACAAATTATATATTTTATGCACTTTTAGTCCTTTTTCCTGTAAGTGAGCTAACGAACATGATTAGCAAAGTTTCAGGTATAAATGATGCAGAATTCAGCATTTTATGGATAACTTGACGCCAAAGAAAGCTTCACGAAAGGAGAAAAGCCAATCTTGGACGCCAAGGACTAAAAATGGCGCATGGAAAATCTGTCCCGGGCTAAAACAATATTTCTGAAGACTTTGGGGACTAGCAGTAATTTAGTAGGATTAGGATAATGATACATTAACCTAGTACAATTGGGTTAAGTATTTCATTAGCTTATTAGGATTAGGATAATGATACATTAACCTAGTACAATTGGGTTAAGTATTTCATTAGCTTAGTAGAATTAGGATATGGGTATTATAAATACCCTATTCTGCTAGAGATTTTAATAATTCTCCCATTACTTTTAACTTCGAATTAGAATTCTCATACTACTTTTAATTCATTCTTCTATTATTGATTCCTCTACTCTTCCAACCATTCTAATAATTCTACTTTTTATTCTTCTTCTATTCATCTATTCAATTCTTAATTTCCACAACAAGAGAAACGTTACTTTGCAAAGAAGTCACGCCTAACGCCTACCACACCTTACTACACGAGATCTTTATTGTGGTATAATAATAATATTTATTGTGATTTCCTTCGCACTCATGGGTAACTAAACTTCTCTGTTGGGGTTATGGAAGCCTTATGAGATACTATCTATTGCTATGAGTTTGTGAATTCGTGACACGTGTGTTGCTTATATCATTATTCTCTTCATCTTAATGCAAATTCTTGTGGCTGCAGACGCATAGAATACGCCAGTATAGCATTAACTTGTTCGAAAGAAAGGTTATATGTCTGGAAAAGAGATAATGTCAAGGTAATAGGGTCCCATCCCCTATTAAAAAGTTAGTACCGTAACTGGATTAACCTTTTGGAGAATTTGTACCGCTAGATACGCTTTAAGCTCGAAAGAGTTAAAGTGAAATAGTCCTTGTTTAGGTTGAAAGACGCTTGGATTTACCATCAAATACAATTCTCTATAAGCACACGCATGTCTGAATTCCGCACAACTCATAGCCAATAGAGACGTACAACTCATAAGGTGAACATAACCCCAACTTCTCAATTCTCATTGTTTTACATCCTACTAAACATTCTTTCTTTTTGCTTTGCTATTTTCCGTTTTTACTTTAATAGTTTGGTTACATTACTTGCACAACAAAACTCCCCCCTTTTTTACGAGACTTGCACTAAAAGTCTAGTAATCTTTGCTTACTTGTTGACCAAGCTATTCCCTGTGGGATCGATACCCAACTCAGTTGGGTTCTATATTTGACAAACGACCGCTTTACATTCCGACGAGAGCTGTAGATTGAGCGTTATCAATGTCCACACCAATCGTTGCAATGCAGTAAATTCAGACGATCTTTCACAAAAAGTCAATCTTCTTGATCCATTCTTACAAACGGGCAATGTTGAAGTTCCAAATGAACTGCGGGTACGGATAACACATGAGATTTGGAATATATATGTTATTAATTAGGAATATCTTTGTGTAAAAAAAGATTAAGCATGTTATATAATTTACCTGATACATTAAAGACACTGAATTAATATTTTATGAAATGTATCAGACCATTATTAAATATAATGATACATAACAGTTTAACTAAACTGTATGGCTACTTTCTTATAATACGGCCACATAGATATAATGTTAACGATGTATTTACACTATAGATGTCATATGGGTTATCATACATATTTAATTTATATCTAATAATTTTTTATTTTCAGGAGTCTACCAATGATAGTTCAACTAATGCGTCTTAGGAATCGATAGATAACATTATAGCTGGAATTTTCACACCAGTTGTTGCCATGAAAATAAAGTCTGTTAGTCCCACTGAAATCAACAACAATGAATGTCAAATCCATGATACTCAGTTTCAATCAGTTCTTCCTGAAGCAGAAATGGGTAAACGGGATGCCATTAAAACACGTGCACCAAGAAACTGGAAGCAAACTACAATATTCAGGTCATCATTTACAACTGAATTTGGTTCAAGTTGTAAAGGCAAAGAATTTGCAACAGTTGATTTACCTCGAAAGCATCCATTTGATGGTTATCTTATTTTCCATGATATGCCGACGGGACTAATTGAAGAGTACTGTGATTGGATTGTCGAAGGATTATTAAATTTTTATGAAAAGAAGTAAGATATTTTTACTTTTTTCAACATTATTTTATAATTTTAAAATCACAAAGAGTAATATAATTTCATTATACTCATATAGGAAATTGAAAAACAACCACTACAAAGCTAATAAATTAGGAATTGGTTTTAGTTCGTTGGATTTTGTTGTTGCACAACCAGATTCAAAGAACTGGTTCTACACAATGTCTCAGCCAAACACCTGCTGGAATGATGAGGTATTACAAAAAATATTACTTTCATGTACAATAAACAGTTTCTGATACATATATACATTATTATGCATTCTGATACATATATATACATTATTATTTATTCTGATACATAAATTATATAAAAAGTACATAACTGCTATTCTCAAATTTTATATACCAAATTAATTTTCTTACTTGAAAAGAATTTATGGATATCAATAACTTATTTATTTTGTTATTTTAAGCAACATGTAGATGTTATATTCTACTACCTTCGGAAGAAATCAAAGCAACAAAAGGATCAAGCACGTTACACCACTGTTAATTACTTGTTCAAAACATACATCGATGTGACATACAAATGTTACTTTGAGGATGCAGCGGGTGATTCTCTCTCAACTCAAGATGATTATAAAAAAATGTATTTTGTTGCAAGCAACGAAGAATCACTGATAAACATCATTAAAGGGTTCAACGTACTGGCTGCTTTGCCTTAGCATTTAGTCAATGATGTATACGTTCCTGTAAATTGTTAAGGAAATTTTCACTGGGTACTAGCTGTGATATCTTTAAAGAAAAGATATATCCGGGTGTATGACTCAATGTTGTCATCGCAATATAGAGAGCCATCACACTAGATCAAAAGGTTGTCTGTGATGCTGCTAACATATATTAGTTGCAGTGGATTACTGAAAAATACTGAACGAACTGTATGGTCAAGTCTCAAAGCTTACACAGATAAGATGAGTAAAGTGACCGGTGATTTGAATGACACCCCATTTGATGTTGAATACATTGAAGATATTGCACAACAAGTCAGTGAATGTTTGTAATTATATCCTTATAGTTTTATATGTCTAGAAATATTTCATCTCATTTTTTATTGTTGAAAATTTTATAAATTTACATAATTCAAGCTGACACATTATTATACATTTACTGTCCATGTGCATATGTTTTGATACAATAATAATTCTCACATTATTAAGCATCTAACTAAAAGATTCGTTATGCTTAGGGACTGTGGAGTTTTTGTGGCAGCTTATGCAGAATTTCTTAGTTACAGTGGATTACTGAAAAACACTGAACGAACTGTATAATCAAGTCTCAAAGCTTACATAGATAAGATGAGTAAAGTGACCGGTGATTTGAATGCCCCCCTATTTGATGTTGAATACGTTAAAGATATTGCACAACAAGTCAATGAAAGTTTGTAATTATATCCTTACAGTTTTATATATCTAGAAATATTTCATCTCATTTTTTATTGCTGAAAATTTTATAAATTTACATAATTCAACCTGACACATTATTATACATTTACCGTCCATGTGCATATGTTTTGATACAATAATAATTTCCACATTATTAAGCATCTAACTAAATGATTCGCTATGCTTAGGGATTGTGGAGTTTTTGTGGCAGCTTATGCAGAATTTCTTAGCGATCAAATGCAGATTCCTTCATCAAATCTTGATGCAGAATATCTTCAAAAGAGATATGCAACACTCTTATGGAACTATGGAATTAAAAAGGCTAAGAAGATTTATTCCGGTGACCATGACGATCCACCAATACCACGACCATTTTATGTCCCTCCGATTGATAAGTCTAATATTCTAGCCATAGAGTAGATGCTAGGTTGTTCCATAGTTATGTTGTTAACATTGTTTTTGTTGCTATCTTATTGGACTGTATTAATGTCATTTCAGACACTACTTTTAATAGTGATGTTTTTGTGGAAGAAAATTTTCATTAATTTTTTTGAATCAATTAAAATTTAATTTATGATATGTTAAATTTTCTTCGACACATGAAAATTGATAAATTATATATGTGCAAATTTTCGACAAGTTTTGCAATAAGTTAGTTACTGTAAAGACATGTATCATACATAATTTTTTTAAAACTGCATGCAATGTATCATATTAATTCAAAGTGTCTCAGATCAAATCTGAAACATATTTAAAGCAAATTAATAGGTAAAATAAATATAAATAAAAAAAATTCACATTCAGTTATGATACATCACATAATCATCTATCATATATTCTGATGTTACACTACAAATATCAATAATTCAGTTATTATAAAGTTGACTAATATAATCAATGTTTACAATTACTTCTTGCAATGTATCATAATACAAGCTACGTTGTATCATGAATCCTAAACTAGCATCATTTATCTTTGTAAAGTTTTCAGTTTTTAGAGCAATTACATACAAGTGTTGTTTAATGAAACTAATTATACCGAAAAAACCACAGTAAAATGAATAGCCTATCATGATAGAGTTGCTTTCTAATTTGCAGAACAATCTAAAAAGTTTTTGTACTACAATAGATTACTTAAGAAACATATTAAATAGTAAATAAAATTAAAATGAAAAGACAAAAATAAGCCACTAAAAATAAGAAATAATTCAAATTAAACATTGTTCCAACATTATTCAAACATAGCCAAATCAAAACCAAACTAACAGTGATGAACTAAACATAGATCGTTCAATGTATCAGGTAACCAAAACATCAATTCTCCTTTGGAAAGAAGTTGCAAGTACGTATATTGTGACCTTCTCGACCATATTTACCACAACAGTTTGTACTGGAGGATAGTTTTTTACTTGCTTTCTTACACCTGCCCTTTTTCGGCCTACCAGGTGGTCTTTTATATTTGGGTGGTAAGACTTCTTCTTCTTTGACACATTTAGGCACATGCCAATCCTTCTTATCTGGCATAGGTACTACTGGAACTTCATATGTCTTTACTAATGCCACAGGCTTATAGTAATCAGAGCACCACGGACGAAACTTCGTAATATGTTTACTCTTCAACACTGCAATCGCTTACGGACATGGAATTTCATCAATCTAAAATCTACAACAGTTGCATTTGTTAGCATCCAAGTACACAACGTATATTCTCTCAGATTCATAAACTGAATAATGATACTTTGATGCAGGCTTAACCTAACAAACAAAATTCACACACAAAAAAAAATATAACGTACAAAAATTTTTGTTCAATAAATAAAACATAAAATAGGTAATTATTTACGCATACCGTCATTCTAGATGTTTTAACTCCATTAGATGTGAGGATTTCGTCAAACCTTCTCCCTAAAGTTGTTTCTGTATATGAAGCAATTTCTCTATTTTTACAGATCCATGCTCCAAATAATTTTCTTACTTCTTTCAAAAACCTAAAATCGGCAATTTACGTGCCTTCACTAAACAACCATTTATACATTCTGCAATTTAGATGTCATCATCCATCCTCTATTTATAGGAGCATGAACTCTTGACCACTTCTCATATCCTGCATCATATAGATAATCTTTCACCCGATGATCAATTTTATCAACCTTCGACATAAGGTATTCAAAATCTTCATTTCTGTACGCTTTGGCCATCGAATAAAACAGGTCGCTAAGTCTGTCCTTGCTCCTTCTGAAATTTGTACAAACGTTCTTCCAAAGATGCCAAATGTATGCTAAATGAGGAACATTTGGATAGATAATGTTGACACTTTTAATTATTGTTTCATTGCGATCTGATACAATACACATGTTCTCACGCTCCCCAAAAGCATTCTTAAATTGCTCAAAAAACCATGTCCATGCGAAATCATTTTTTGAGTCAACAACACCATATGCAATTGGTAATATACAACCTAAAAAAAATTATAAAGCATGATTTTTAACAAATTGTTGTATCAGAATTTGTAATGATGTATCATAATCTGTAATGATATATCATAAATTATACAGTTATGTATCATAATCTGTAATGTATACAATTATGTATTAGAATCTGTAATGATGTATCATAAACTATACAGTTATGTATCATAACATATTATATATGTTCTGCAACGTAACATAACAAGTATTAAAGATTATTTAACTTGATTAGTCATACCTGTACCATCAAGAGTGCTCGTAGAAAGAAAAGTCTCTTGGTACGGTCCACTCAAATGAGCACCGTCTACCACAACAACTGGTCCACAATGCTTGAAACCATGGATCATTGGCTGTAAAGCTATAAACAAATATTTGAATTCATTATCTACAGCCTTACGCATCCTGATGTGTGATTCCGAATGCACAGAGTTTAGCATGTAGATGTATCTCGGCATTTGTCTATATCCGTCAACAGCTCCACCCCTAAGCATTTTTATAGCACGCTCTTTCGCACGCCAAGCTTTCATGTAATTGATGTCAACACCATACACAACTTTTATTTCTTTAATAATATCTGCTGGAGTGTGTTTCCTCTTGTAGTTTACTAACTTTGGCTTTGTAAAATTGCTAACAAAGTTAATTGAGCCTACAACTATTTTAACACCCTATCACTCATTGAACACACATTTTCATCATTGAATTTCTGAATTTTAAAAAGATCAGAATCCAACAAGCAAGATGCTTTCATGTACCAACTACAATTTTCATTACGACATTCCAACCAATAGTTGCATATAAAAATAAATAATCACAATTTTTTTTAAAAAAAATATTTCGATAAATAAAAAGTTATGTATCAGACTCTGTAAACAGTTATGCTACTCTAAACAATTCTTATAATAACATTCTGGCATTTGTTTGGTCTAAACCAATTCACCTTCATATAAGATATTGTTTATGAATAATATAATCAAAACATATTTTACAATGTATCATAACACCAATACATAAACACCCAACACACACAAAAAACCAACAACAACATAGTTTATAATACCTTTTTTTATCTGATCTTGATACTCAAAAATTAAAACTGTGATCTAACACATACTTTTCCATTACAGTTTTCAGAGTTTTCTTATCCTTATACAACTGTTTCACCTTAACTTCAGCGTTTTGGAAATCGGTGATGAATTTTCTTATTTCAATTTTTGGTACATACAAAGAGTATTGATTATTTGACTCAACAACAACAAGTGCAGCTGCATCTGATTCTGTTCCTTCGACGCACATTATCGCACCAGTTTCAACATCAAATTCTAGATTTTCAGTCAATTTATCGCTTGTTGTAATGCATAATGGATACATTACAAAATCTGTGGAGATTTTTTTCAATTCAACGTAAACCTTAACACTATTGTCGTTTCTAATAACCATTGGAGCCGTATTTCCATCAATAATATAACGAATATCTATATTTTTCTTTGCTTGATCTATGCCAAGTTCTGTCGCAATAACAGAAATCAACCTGAAATACGAAACACTTTAGCTTACTACAATTTCATCGCTCTTGTAATTTTCATAAATAATTTTATTTTTCCAGAAACCAAAATGTCTCAGAAAAATTGAAATATTCATGACAAAAATTGTATGAAAGAATCTACAAAAAATTATTTTTTGGAAGCAATGGACTAAAACACAAATGAAAACGGCATTCAAAATTCAAAAATAAAATGGTCTGTTACGTGATTTATGTATTACAAAACGACAATTCATATTTTTTAGGGATTTGATTAATCAGCCTTATGCTTAATTACCGTTCATTAAATAATTAATCGCATTTAATATGCTACTTATGTATCATAATACAATGTATCAGATAATCAAGTAATGTATCATAATTGGGATTTTTAGTAATTTTTTAAAATGTTGGGAGAGAAGGTAATTATATATGAAACACTTGGATTTTAAGTAGTTTATACTTTTTTTATCCCTCATAAGAATAGTCTTATAAAATTAGCCTTTTTTTATATATATAATACAATTACTTATTTGTCACTCTATATCTCAAATATTTCTAAACAATTTCATACTTATTTATCTTTCAACTTTTACTTCTTCTTTTTTTACTTTGGTTTTTATCTTTTCTTTTCTCTCTTTTTCTCTTAAAGTTTTTCTCAACTCTTACTTTTTTTTTCCTTTTCTCCTCTCAACCTCCCCCCCCTCTTTTTATACTCTTTTTAAATTTTTTCTCAATCTTGACTTTTTTTCCTTTTCTCCTCTCAACTGCTATTTATTTTTTTCTCTTTTTTATTTTTCTTTGATTTGTTTCTTTTTTATCAATCTTTATTTTTGTTTTATCTCTTTTTTTTTCTAAAACCTTTATTTATTTTTCTTTTCTCCCCTCAGCTTCTATATTTTCTTTGATTTTTATTTTTTCTTTTTAAATATTTTTCTTTATTTTCCGCACTTTTTTTTTCTTTTCTTCAATTTTTACCAATCAAGTTATGTTTCATGGTCACGAGTTGACACTATCATATTGTAAAAGCAAGACTTATGACTTTCAAACAACAAGTTACGTTTCATGAGCAAGAGATGACACTACCACATTGTGTTTTGATTTATGAGATCTTTTACAACCGTTGCCTTAGAGGCAAGACTTATCTCAAGGACTTTCAAATAATAAATTATGCCCCATGGGTAGGAGTTGACACTACTATGACATTTCTTTATTTATGAGATGTTCTACAACTCTTGTCTTAGAGACAAGACTTGGCCCAAGGACTTTCAAACAACAAATTATGCTCACGGGCAAGAGTTGACACTATCACGTTATGTCTTCATTTTGTGAGATGTTCTACAACTCTTGCCTTAGCGGCATGACTTATCCCAAAAAATTTCAAATAAGTTACATACATTGGGCAAGAATCAACACTAACACATTTTGTTTTTTACTTATGAAATGTTCTATAACTCTTGTTTTAAAGGTAAGACTCAACCCAAGGGCCATCAAATAACAAGTCATGCCCCATAGACAAGAGTTGATACCACCATACTGTGTATTGATTTATGAGATGCTTTATAACTCTTTCCTTAGATACAAGACTTAGACCAAGGACTTTCAAGCAACAAGTTGTGCCCATGGCAAGAGTTAACACTACCACATTGTGTTTTGATTTATGAGATATTCTATAACTCTTGCCTTAGAGGCAAAACTTAACCCAATGACTGTCAAATAACAAGTTACGTCCCACGGGTAAGAGTTGACACCATCACATTGTGTTTTGATTTATAATATGCTTTATAACTCTTGCCTTAGAGGCAAGACTTAAACCAAGGACTTTTAAACAACAAGTTACGCTCCATGGGCAAGATTTGACACTACCACATTATTTTTTTATGTTTGAGATATTTTATAAATCAAGGACTTTCAAACAACAAGTTATGCCCCATAGGTAAGAGTTGACACTACTACATTATGTCGTGATTTATGAAATATTCTATAACTCTTGCCTCGGAGGCACAAATTAGTCCAAGAACTTTCAAACAACAAGTTATGCCCCATAGGCAAAAGTTGGCACTACCACATCGTGCCTTGATTTATGAGATATTCTATAACTCTTGCCTTAGAGACATGGCTTAGCCGATAAGTTATGCCCCATGGATAAGAGTTGACACTATCATATTGTATTTTGATTTATGTGATGCTCTATTAGTCTTGCCTCTAAGAAAAGACTTAGCCCAAGAACCTCCCAAAAGAACAAGTTACGCCCAATGGACAAGTGTTGACACTACCATATTGTTTCTTGATTATGAGATGTTCTATAACTCTTGTTTTAGAAGCAAAACTTAACTCAAGGATTTTCAAACAACAAATTATGCTCCACAAGCAAGACTTGGCACTACCATATTGTGCGACACTACCATATTGTGCTTTGATTTATGAGTTGTTCTATAATTTTTGCCTTAGAGGCAAGACTTATCCCAAAGAACTTCCTAACAATAAGTCATGCCATTAAATTTACTTTGATGCCAAAAAAAAAAAATCCTTTTGCAGATTATCCAACGTTTTATTTATTAGCAAAATATAATAGAAGTTGAGAAAAAAAAGAGAACAAACAAAATAGAAAATTTTAAAAAAATGACTGAGAAAAAAAACAAGCAAAAAATAAAGGTTAAGAAAAAAGCGAAGAATTAAAAAAAATTGAGAAAAACAAAAATGAGTAGAAAAAAATAAAAATAAAGAAAACAAAAATCAGTGAAAAAAAATAAAAATAAAGTTTGAGAAAAAATGAGGAAAAAAAAAGAGAAATGATAAAAATAAAAAAATAAAAGAAAAATAAAGGTTGAAACAAATGAACTAAAAAAGAAAGAAATGAAGAAATAAATAATACTTGAGGAAAAAAAAATAATGATTGCGACAAATGAATTAAAACATAAAAAAAATAAAAATTTAAAAGGTGAAAATAATAAAAATAGAAATAGAAATTGAGAGACAAATAAGTATGAAAAATTTAAAAGCATTTGAAGTGTAGAGGGACAAAAATGTACTTGTATTATATCTAAAAATGAAGGAAGACTAATCTTTAAAGACTTTTCTTATGAGGGTAAAAAATTTAAAGTCATCCACTATTGAAGCTATATCATCTAATTTCCCCAACAGATTGTGTTTGGATAATTTTTTTTAAGAAGTACTTTTATGAGATAAATAACTAACAGCGAATGTATCAATAGATTTTTACTACTGAAATTAATTTATAGAGCAAATTTATTTTAAATATATATTATAATATTTTTAAATACCCCTGAACTTTGATAAATGGTACAGATATACCCTCTGTCATACTTTAGGTACAAATATACCCTTATCGTTAATAAAAAAGTACATATATACCCCTGAACTTTGATAAATGATACAAAGATACCCTCCGACATACTCTAGGTATATACCCTTGTATTAATGAAAAGGTACATATATACCCTTCTCACTAATGGCACGACACGTGTCACAATCTTGTTTATTTGACCTTTTTAAATTTAATTTATCACAACCCACCTCAAAATAATTCTAATTTAACTCATAACCCGATCCAAATAATAACCCAAATCCGATTTAATCTAATAGAAAGAGAAAAAGAAAATGAATATGCATGAATAGAGATACGTCTTAGAGGTTTTATTAGATGAGTTCGGTTTTGGGTTATTATTTGAATCGGTTTGTGGGTTAAATTAGAATTATTTTCAGGTAGGGTGAGGATAAATTAAATTAAAAAGGGCAAATGAACAAGATTGTGACACGTGTCCTGCCGTTAGTGAGAAGGGTATATTTGTACCTTTTAATTAACAGCAAGAGTATATTTGAACCTAAAGTATGACGGAGGGTATACTTGCACCATTTATCAAAATTCAGGGATATATACGTACCTTTTCATTAACGACAAGAGTATATTTGTACCTAAAGTATGACGGAGTGTCTATTTGTGCCATTTATAAAAGTTTAGGAGTATATACACACCTTTTCATTAACGAAAATGGTATATTTGTACCTAAAGTGTGACGGAGGGTATATTTGTACCATTTATTAAAGTTCAGGGATATATTCGTACCTTTTCCCTTTATTTAATTAAAAGTACATACTATAAAATTTTCAATAAATATTTATATTACATAAATATATTAAAAAATATTAAATAATGATATTTTTAAATTTATTTAAAGAAAATGAATGAAAATTAAATAATAATATATAAATTATAAAATAAAATAAAGAATTATGATGTAAATATGAAATATAAAATTTAAAATTAAATTTTAATTAAACTTATAAGATATGTTAATTAATTAATTAATAAGAGATATATATATGTGTGTGTAATAGGGATAATTTTTGTCATGAAAAAAAATAATTTTCTCCTTTTCTACTTTTTTTGAAAAACAGAAATTTTCTGCTTCTTTCGAGAAGCAAAACCTGCTTCTGTTTTTTTTTTTTAAAACACTTTTACAAGTTTACCAAACAACTATTTTTTTTTAAAAAAATGTTTTTTTTTTCCAAAATAAGTGCTTCTTTGAGAAAATAAGCAATCCCAAATAGACGCTATATTGCTAAAATTATTTATGTGATGCATACATAGTAGAGATAAATGTTTTTTTTTTTTTTTTTTTTGCATTTTCTATATTTTTTCTAATTGTATATTTTTTTAATAGGAGATCTTTATTTTTATACGTAAGAGGTCTGAAAAACTTGTTTCCTTTTTAAGTAAGAAAACAAAAGATATCATTTCCTTTGTGTTCTAATCTTCTTTCTAATTTAATTTATGTAATATTATTCTTTAGTAATTCATTTCAGAAATAATGCTATATGTACATATTTAAAAATAATATAATTTAAAACTTTATATTTATACTTTATGAGAGATTTTTATGATTAATCAAATATTATGACATATTTAAAAGACTTATATTCTTATTTCCTATACATATATTCTATTTATTTAAAAATAACATTGCATGAATTTCTTCCTAATTATGTTAGGGATTACAATATATTCTATTTATTTAAAAATAACATTGCATGAATTTCTACCTAATTATGTTAGGTATTACAATTTGAAACTATGGCGTCAAACAAAAACAAAGAGAAATTAATATAAATAATAATTAATAAAATAAATATTTCATTCGTTTTATTTTATATAATACACTTTCCTTTGAAATTTATCTTAAAAAGAATCTCAAACTTATTATTTTAGATATTTGACTAAGTAAATATAATTATCGTTGACCATCCTACTCACCGTTAAATAAAATCAGTTGAAAGAGTTGTGCACTATATACAGCAGAGTTGTTATTTTTCAACAAACCAAACATTGTGCTAAAAATCTCCACCCTTTGTCTTTCTCATTTTCTTCTTGTATTCCTTTGCATTTCAACAACCTGAAGCCCCTCCACCTCATTTCTTCTTTGATTCGAATTATTTCATAGTATATATTCGGGGATTCCAATCCAATGGCAGCTGTTTCACCTGAATACCATATGATTAATCAAAGAACATGGCCTTGTAAATCAGACGGTGGTCCTCGTTTCACCGCGTTTTCATTTGTAACAACAAATGACAACAAGCCAAGATTAAAACATAGTCTCACAAATCATAATTATCAATCGAATCAGAAAACTCAAAATTCCTCAGATTTCTCACAATTACCTGACGATGTTTTATTGAAAATTGCAGCTACATTTACTTTGCCGAATTTACGTGCGGCTTCACAAGTATGTAAGTCTTGGTGTGATGGGTTAAAACCTTTACGAGAAGCTATGTTGTTTCTTAAATGTGGGAAACGGTTTAAACATGGGCGTGGAGGGGTAAAAGCTGATATCAATAAGGCTCTTGAGTCGTTTCTTAAAGGCGCGGCTCGTGGATCCACGTTGGCTATGGTTGATGCCGGATTGGTTTATTGGGAAATGGGAAGGAAGGAAGAAGGGATTGCTTTTTATAGAAAAGCAGCTGTACTTGGTGATCCTGCTGGTCAGTGTAATTTGGGGATTTGCCTCTTGCAAGGTAATTAATTACTCACTACCTCAGTTTCAATTTGATTGTTTGATTTTTACTTAGACACGAAGTTTAAAAGAAGTAAAGAAAATGTTTGAATATTGTGGTGTTAAAATATGTAGAATGTACCAAATTATCCGTTAATCTTGTGGTCTTGGAATTAAAGAGTAACCAAGCAAGGGAAGTGACATTGAAACTGGCTGAAAAGGATAGTATGAGAAATAAATTGAAATGGAGGGAGTACTACTTTTTCTCAATTTTGTTCCTGGAATTAAGTTCTAACAATTATATTGCTATGTATTGTATTGTATTGTATTGTATTGTATTGTATTGTATTGTATTGTATTGTATTGTATTGTATTGTATTGTATTGTATTGTATTGTATTGTATTGTATTGTATTGTATTGTATTGTATTGTATTGTATTGTATTGTATTGTCCTGTCTAGAAAGAACACGCAACATGGGCGTGTTAGCTGTGAATTTGGATAAAGTGTTGCCCTGACATATTTAAAGTCTGCTTATAGTTGTCTTAATTTATGGTCGTAGTCGATACTGGTGTCAACGGCATGCTTAAGCCCTTAAGCAAGGCTCAAGATATTCAGTGCTTCACTTCGCTTAGTGTGCGCTTCAGTGCGGTCATCAAGGCTCCAAGACAAGCTTTTTCTTGCGAATGAGTGTTTCCCAAAGAGGCGACACTAAACAATTGATATTTCACTTTATCGTAAAAAAATCAATTTCTTTTTTCGTATATTTGTTATTCATGCTTATAATTCTTAGCCTTGGACTAAACATATATATGTATATATATATATATACATATATACACACACACACACACACACATACATATACACACACACACGTACGCACGCACACACACACATCTGTATGTTTTCTCCATTTGCACTTTGAGCCCCAACGAACCTTAGAGTTGTTTTGCACTTTCCACTTTTGATAACATTGGTATTAACAAAGTCTAAACTTTTAGTAAAAACAATCAAATTGGGAGGATGATCTTAGCAGTGAATTAGTGACTGTATCCAGACAGCGAGAGTTGAACACATAGAATATAGAATGTAGACTATGGTTGGGTGCTTGAACGAATCACCTGTGGCAATTTGTTGTATAAAACACATATTATACAAATTTGGCACCTTCTTTGGTGCAATCAATAAAATGAATATCTTACTCGTTCCTGTAAAGAAAAAGATAGTAATTTTTGTATTTAAATGAGCACAATTTCTTTGGTCTATATGAGATTTTGCAGCCTTAGTTGTATCAGTAAATTATAACTGTGGGTTTAATTCACCAATCCCTGTTTTTGTGTCTAGAGGTCTATGCCTTTGCTTCTTATGCTATGTCCCTTTTTGATTCTTATTCAACATTAAGAGATAGTAAATTGTGCATCAGATTTGGCTTGATTTATTAATGACTTAACATTTGAATCTTGTTGTGATACCCCATTTTATCATTATCAGTAATTGAGGTGAGTTGTCCAACATTGAGAACATTTGGTGTATGAGTGTAGGTGATTCAAGTTGTTCATTTCTCTTTCCGTGAACTTGATCTTTGTTGAACTAGTGGTTCTTTTAGATGATTTGGTAAATGCAATGTATATTTACGTCTCTGCTGTTGGCACTTCTTTCTTTAACTTCCTTTACAGCATCTTATCCCCACAGCTTCCTGATATCCTTACTGAACCATCTCTTTCACATCAATCATGCCCTAAAGACCATCAAATGTGCTTTTGGAGTACAGCTACAAGCCACCAGTTAACCAATAAACTATTATCCCAGGCCCTCCAGCTAATGTCAGTGTTATCACTTCCCCTATCTGTTGACCTCAAGGTTGTGCAAACTGGCATGACTTGATTGGTTCTGGCCTGAGAGCCATTTATACCGGAGCTGTGCAAGAAAGTCTTACACTGTTAGTATTTTAGAGCGATCACGTTAAGATGGGTTAAGAGAGCTATATCAGAGGAGTTTTAGCTGAAAAATTCGTTATAGTGAATTGAAAGATTAATCGAGGCCGAGGATTAGGTTAGAGGGTTAGGAGGTGGTCGAACGATTTCTCTCTTTCTTTTCTGTGAGAGAGGATGATTCTAACTTAGAACATCTTATCTGCTCCCTAGTATACTTATCAGTATCATTATTATTGTTCTATTATCATCTTATTCTTCAAGTTAAGATCATAAGTGTCGCACCCCTTTTTTTTATCAAAAAAGATAAATTTCTTAGTAGCTTAGTTGGTTAGTTACCTGAACTTCCACCTTATTGGTGAGGGTTCGATTCCCCACATTGTAATCCCCTCCCCCATTCCCCTTCCCCTACCCCCAATTAAAAAAACAAATAAAAAAAAACAAATTATTAAGTGACAAAAGAAAATAATTTGTTCCAAAAAGGACTTTTAGTCAATCAAAATTCAGAGTCGCCACTTAGCATATTCTGGTGTGCCAAGTCACCTTTGGAAATACTTTTCAAAACGACTTTTTGACTCTTTCAAAACTGGTCCACGAACAGAGATTCCGGTTAAGGAATTCTGTTGACCGAGGGGAAGGTGTTAGGCACCCCTCGATCCCGTGGTTCGACCACGGTCGCTCTGCAGAGTATATCGTCTAGTATGACACTATGGAATGTATAAACCAACAAAACTCACAAAAAAAGAAAACAAACAACCAAACAGTTTAAAATTCAAAAAATAGTGTCCAGTCTAATTTATTACAAACCAAAAAAATGCTGAAATTAAAACCTAAACTATTCTATCTATCCTACACTATGCTTTACCTGATGGATCGGGTTTTGATCACGATCGGTCTTTCGCGTACAAGATACTTCGGGGCATACCCCGGTGAATAAGTACAAATGGCCTCGGGGCATTCCCCGGCTAAATGAATACATTTTTCAATTTCAAGCAACAAAATGAAACAATCTCATGAACACACATTCGATCATTCCACAATCGCTAATTTCTAGAATTTGCCTACCCAACTTAGTACCCGTTTGGCCATGAAAATTACTTTTTCCCGGAGTTGGAGTTGAAGATGAAGTTGGAGTTGTGTTGTGTTTGCCCATGAATATAAATTAAAGTTGTTTTTGAAATTTTTTGAGTGAAAAAAGTGAAAACAAATAAAACTTGTTTTCACTTTTTCAAATAATTTTTCGAAATTGGAGTTGGAAAATTCATGGCCAAACGCAGCGTGTTTTCACTTTTTTCACTAAAGTGAAATAATTTTCTGGAAAAAAGGAAAAAATTTCTATGGCCAAATGTCTACTTAGTATTTGCCTACTAGTTTCGGCCTAAAGCATGATACTATCACGTTCCGCATCAGCAATGAATAAAAATACAACGATATTCACTTTTGTCGATTTTCAAGTCCCGCCTCCCAATTTCATTCTCAAAATAATTAACTAATTCTTCGACTATCAATTAAATTTTTCAAATCCAAATCCAACATCAACCAACACACAACAAAGATTCAAGCATGCTAAACACGCAAGTCATTCACACCCACAACAACGATAAAATTCAATATAAAAATAAAGAACGAGAGGAGAAACGAACCTTAAAAAACTTTCAAGTGTAATTGCTCATTTCGGCTAGAACCGCGATCGAAATCTCAAACCGAACCTCAACAAACCGTATAAATCCAGATTCGATCCAACCCTTTTTGTTCTATTTCCGCCAACCCATACCAAAATCGCGAAGTAACGAGAGACCCGTACCCGAATTCGCACACCCCGATACTTTTTCAACCGTTTTCGGCAGACTTCGCCGGAATTGGACTGAAATGGATCAAACTTGGTTGATTTGGTCAGATTATGGGGTCGGACTGTTGGTGTTTTGGTCGGAAATCAGAGCTGGTGGCGTGTTGGTCAGAAACAGAAGCTGATGGTGTTTTCTCGCCGGAAAATTTTTCTCTCTTTTCGTCCCTTTCTCTATCGATTCTCTAATCTTTTGCCCTCTTTCCGATTCTCTCCCTCACTCGATTCTCTACTCTTTCAGTGTGTATGTAACTCCCCGTATGGCGGTGTGTGTGTATTTTTACTCTTTGTAGTGTAGGGTGTTGTGATTTGCTTGTGAGTATCAATTCTCTATCAACTGAAAAATGGAATCCCCTATGTATTCTGTCGTATGTGAGTATATTGAGAGGCTATGTGTGAATTGTGAGAGTGATGGTGAGTGAGTATATGTAAGTTCTGTCAAAATGGAATCAATTCCAGTGAATGTGTCTTGTGCATCCGTTGAATGAGTGGAAAAAAAGTGGGGTTGGGGGGTATAGGGTAGTGGTTGTTAGGATAAGGTGTGAGGTGGATAAGTTGTTATTTTTTGTTATGCATTTGTTATTGAGAGTTGGTTATTTTTGTCATTTTATGAAAAATTATTAAAATGAGGTGGGGTGTATGATAAGGTGGGTAAATGGATAAATTCGGTTTTCGGGAGGGACAAAATTATGTGTCTACATTATGTCCCCTTGGATGTAAACACGAAGTGTTTTCAGACAAAGAAGTAGACAACGAGACCAAATTTTTGACCCGACCATTATTCAAAGGGAGGAAATAGAAGGAAGGAATGCAACCGATTCTTGATTTTAGACATCCTACTTACCCAGATTATGAAGGGACCGAGTCACAGATATCTCAAAGGGTTGGAAAGGAAATGGACTATACCGAGTTGGAGAGTCGAGTGTGATCTTGTTGAGGTTCCGGTCCGCGACTCTGTCATTACATCAAAAATGAAATTACAAGTTAAAAACATAAATAAAAATACAAAAGTCCTATCTATGCAGCTTTCCTTGGCTCTTGACTTGCTATTTCATCACCCTATTCTCCAAGCGGGCTCCTGACTTGTAATTTCATCACCTTGTTGCTTGGCTTTCAATTTCTTCATCCTGTTCTCCAGGTGGGCTCCTGACTTGCTTTTTGTTCAATCTGTTGACTTTCAATTTCTTCACCTTGTTGATTGACTTTCAACTTCTTCACCTTGTTGCTTGACTTTTCATTTATTCACCTTGTTCTTCAGGCGGGCTCCTGAAATCACATCAAAACTAGAAAGAAAATTATTCCAAACAAAGGTTATGATAGAAATCTCACTTTTCAAAAATAAAGTGCCATTTTTCGAGAGGGTCTTAAATGATGCTTTCAATAACATGAATTAAATTTTTTGCCCCAGTTTATCATCTGAAAACTTTTGCGAATGTCAAATCCAATCATAACTACTTGCATGTTGCGATGATGAACCAAGACTCTGACGAAGAAATGCATCTCTTGAGAGTAAAATTAAATGACCAAGACTAGGAAGTGCGTTTCCTAAGAATTAAAGTGAGGAATTCCGACTAGAAAGTGCATCTTCTAGAGATAAAGTTTTAAGTAAGGTTTAAGTTAGGAAGTGTGCCACCTGACAAATAAAAACTGACAAGAAAGTGCGTCTCCTAAGGGTTAAGTGCAATGACTCGACTAGAAAATGCGGCTTCTAGGAGTGAAGGTTCAATTTAGGAAGTGCATCACCTAATAAATAAAACCTGAATTAGTCAGATCAGGAGGTGCATTTCCTAGGGGTTGCATGGAAGGACTCGACCAGAAAGTGCATCTTCTAGGAGTAAAGGCTTAAGTTAGGAAGTATGTCACCTAGCAAGCCACAACTTCAACTACCTTGACAAGGAAGTGTGTCTCCTAAGGGTTAAGTGGAATGACTCGACTAGAAAGTGCATTTTCTAGGAGTAAAGGCTTAAGTTAAGAAGTGAACCACCTAACAAGCGAAACTTGAATTACCCTGACAAGAAAGTGCGTCTCCTAAGGTTAACTACTCAACTAGAAAGTACATTTTCTAGGAATAAAGACTTAAGTTAGGAAGTGAACCACCTAATAAGCGAAACTTGAATACCTACCAAGGAAGTGTGTCTCGTAAGGGTCAAGTGGAATGACTCGACTAGAAAGTGAATTTTCTAAGAGTCAAGACTTAAGTTAGGAAGTGCATCACCTAACAAGTAAAATTCGAATTACCCAATCAGGGAAGTGCGTCTCCTTACAAATGCCATTTGAATTGCCCAGATAAGGAAATGCGTCTCCTTACAATTGCCGCTTGAATTACCCAAACAAGGAAATGCGTCTCCTTACAAATGCCGCTTGAATTACCCAAACAAGGAAATGCGTCTCCTTACAAATGCCACTTAAATTACCTAGACAAGGAAATGCGTCTTCTTACAAATGCCACTTGAATTACCCAAGGAAATGATCTCCTTACAAATGCCGCTTGAATTACCCGAACAAGGAAATATGTCTCGTAAAGATTAAATGGAAGGACTCAACTAGAAAGTGCGACTTCTAGGAGTGAAGGTTCAATTTAGGAAGTGCATCACCTAATAAATAAACCTGAATTACCCGGACAAGGAAGTGTGTCTCCTAGAGATATTGGATTGTGAGTTTTACCATGATTTTGATTCCCAAACTTGTGCAGCAAACATTGCCCCTTGCATTTGTAGATGTGAGAAATTACGGCCTTTGATGTTTAGGCTTTGAAGTCCTTTTACAAATGCCACTTAAATTATCCAGACAAGGAAATGCGTCTCCTTACAAATGCCGCTTGAATTACCCAAACAAGGAAATGCGTCTTCTTACAAATGTCACTTGAATTACCCAAACAAGGAAATGCGTCTCCTTACAAATGCCACTTAAATTACCTAGACAAGGAAATGCGTCTTCTTACAAATGCCACTTAAATTACCCAAGGAAATGCATCTCCTTACAAATGTCGCTTGAATTACCCGAACAAGGAAATATGTCTCCTAAAGATTAAATGGAAGGACTCAACTAGAAAGTGCGACTTCTAGGAGTGAAGGTTCAATTTAGGAAGTGCATCACCTAATAAATAAACCTGAATTACCCAGACAAGGAAGTGTGTCTCTTAGAGATATTGGATTGTGAGTTTTACCATGATTTTGATTACCAAACTTGTGCAACAAACATTGCCCCTTGCATTTGTAGATGTGAGAAATTATGGCCTTTGATGTTTAGGCTTTGAAGTCCTTGATTTGAAGGTAACATGTGTTCCTGTTTCATACAAAGAAAACTTGTGAGTTTAAAAACATGGTGGCTGGTTTGTGGCTTTAGCTTTCGCGACGATCGCTCTTGCCCTCGTCACATTTAATCTTGCTTCCAACCATTAGCATATGTCATTGACTTGCTGCATCATTGACCTAAACTCAGAATATTAAGAGTGACTTTGAAATGAACACAATATCTCTGTTTTTGCTATGTTCCTCAGATAAATCCTTTGAACCTAGGTGTTTCTATGAGTTTCCAGACTTGTTTGTTGACAAAATTTTCTGCATGCTTGATTTCGGCTCACAATCATGTCTCTTTCATATGCTGGCCTTTTGTCTTGCTTTGTGCAATTGAAGAAGTTGGTAGCCACTTTTGAAATCTTTTCTCACTTGTTTTGACATTGATTTGACTCAAAGACACAAGAAAAATGATTTTCCATTGGTATAACTGACTCAAGAAAACAAAAATGAAAATATAGAGAAGAAAGAACAGACAATGAATGCCCTCACTGAAACAGAGAAAATAAAATTTTATCTGAAAGTGACAGTCAACTCTAATGATTATGACATGCATTTTGGATTAAGTTGCCTGATCTTTCCATCTAAACTTTCACCAATTGTTGTTGAGTTAATGGCCATGAAATTGAGTTACTTTCTTGGGCCAATTGCATTCAGAGACCTTATTCGGCTAGTGACGCCTTGAAAGGTTTTCGCTAACAAGCCTTTTTCATTTTCTTTCTCTCAGCTCACCATTGGCCTATAGTGTTCGTGAGAGTGACAGTTTTCACCAATGAGACTTTCTTATTTTCATTTCTCTCAACTTACTATCGCCTTACGGTGCCCATGAGAGTTTTTACTGACAAGACTCTCATTTTTTATTTCTCTCAACTTACCGTCGCTTTTACGGTACCTGTGAGAGTTTTCACCAATAAGGCTCTCTCATTTTTATTTCTCTCCTGATTCCTTATGCTGAGGAAAACAAGTAGTACCCAAAATGTGTCATCATATCCATTGCATGCTTAGCCTTAACATTCTCAACTCAGCAGGAGCCATACGGTACGGTGGAATAGAGATAGGTTAAGTCCCTGGCACTAAATCAATACTGAACTCAATTTCTCTCATCGGAGGTAACCCGGGAAAATCATCTGGAAACACATCAATAAACTCCCGAACAATGGGAACATTATTTATAGAAACTTCCTCTGCTCGAGTGTCATGAACGGTAGCGATAAAACCCAAACACCCACGGTTAATCATTTGGCGGGCTTTTTCATAGGATATTATCTTTCCCTGAGTCATAGGAGTCATACCTTTCCACACAAAAGGTGTTTCTCCAGGAATATCAAAACGTATAAGCATAGCATAACAATCAACCAAAGCGTAACATGATGCCAACTAATTCATACCCATAATCACATCAAAATCAGTCATTGGCAACACAAGTGGATCAACTATGGTGTCCTTACCCTGAACAGATATCACACAATCTCTATAAACTCTATCCACTGATAAGGTCTCCTCCACTGGGGTCGTAATGATATATGGCTCAGCAAGAGTCTCAATCCTTCTCTCTAAGAATAAAGCAAAAGATGGGGACACATACGAATACGTAGAACCGGGATCAATAAGAGAATAAGCCTCATGAGAGTTTACAGTGATAATACCTGTGACCACTGCATTAGATGCCTCGATGTCCTGTCTAGCCATAGCAAAGAATCTCGGTGGTCCACCTGCTGTCTGCGAACCCTGAGTACCCTGTCGACCCTGTCCACGAGCACCCTGTGAAGTGTTCCTCGCTGGCTGGGTGTGAGCATGAATTCCTGCAACATCTCTCTGTATCTGAGCAGTAGTTTGACTAGAACCAGAATTTCCCTTAGGACAAAACTTGGCAATATGCCCTCTTTCACCACAAGTATAACAGGGATCGCCAACTCCAAAACAACGTCCACTATGATTCCTGCCACAATTAGAACATTTTGAATGCTGCCCGGATTGAAAGAGACCGCTACCATTCCTCTGTGTCTGCTGCTGCTGTCCCTGTCTAGCTGGATAACTATTCCTTGAGGATTGGCCCACTGACTCTGACTGCATAGGCCTAGACTGTCCACGATCAAAACCACTCTTGTTCCCAGACGTAGCACCACTAAACCCACCTGAGTTATGTGCCTTTTTGTTTTCTCGATTAATCCTTTCCATCTCATAATAAGACTCAGAACGGAGAGCAGTGTCAAACACCTCAGAATAGGATCCATTACGCATATCGCGTATCACTGGACCACGATAACGAGCCTCAAGTCCATCCACAAATCGTCTTACTTTCTCCCTCTGATCTGCAACTAAAGATGGGACATACCTGGACAACTCAGTAAACTTAGCTTCGTACTCAGTAACTGTCATGGATCCCTGTCGTAACTCATTAAACTGGCGTCTCATGTCATCTTGTTTGCTCAAGGGAATCAATCTGTCCAAGAACATAGCTGAAAACTCTGACCAAGTGATTGGTGGTAGTCCTGCTTGTCTGCCCCTCAAAATAGAAGTCCACCCAGCCTTGGGCGACCCCGAGAATAGAAAAGTGGTAAATTCTACACCACGAGTCTCCTTCAGTCCCAAGGTAGTCAGTATCTTCTTGCAGCGATCTAAAAACTTTTGAGTCTCAACAGAAGATGATGTAGCATCAAACTCCAGTGGCATAAGATCCATGAAATTCTTCAGATCCTTGGGTTGCCCTTCAGCTGCAACCGAATGATCAACTGGTAGAGGTGCCTGAGAGGTTGCAACATTCAACTGAACTTGTGCTTGCGTCTGCGAAGTAGTCTGAGGAGCTGGAGTTCGACCCTGATTAGGCACCAATGCCTCAAGTACATTTAACATTCTTACCACCACGTCTGCCGGCAATGTAACAGTAGGTGCAACAACTGGCACTGCAACTGGAGTATCTCGATCAACTTGGTCCTGCGCTTGCTGAGAAGCCACAACTTGGGGCTGGCCCCCGTTCCCAACTCCAGACTGAGCACCTGTTTGCATCCTTGTTCGAGGCCTAGTTGGATGAGACCCAACTCGACCACCCCCACGCGTAGGATCCTGTCCAGCACCACGTCCAGCAGGTGCATTAGATCGACTAGCGGAGGAAGAACCACGTCTCTTAACCATCTGCGAAACAATATTTAAAGGTTAGAATTAATTCAATTCAACGCACGAATAATGAATACAAAGGGGAAACTTCCTAGATGTTCCGTAGCCTCAAGTTCGTAAGTATGGGCGCCTATATATCCATGAACAAGAATCTATTAAACACTGCTCCATGACCCGGGACCTAAAGCCTAAGCTTTGATACCAACTTGTCACGTCCCAAAAACCTCATGGGCGTGACTGGCTCCCGCTAACAACACTTGTCAGGAGAACCAATTCCCCATACATTCACAATGTCTATAGACGCTGAAATAAAAAAATAAGCAACTCCAAATGCATGAAATAACCATTATCGCAAGGTAATTATCCAACAAAATATCGCATAACGATTTACGAAAACAACGGTAGTTTAGATAACAAATCTCTAACCCAAACCCCACACTAGACCATGGAGCATCTAAACAAGTTACATGAGTTCAGCGTTCGGGCATACAAACCTAACGAAAAGAAATACAATCTAAAAATGACTAAAGCTGGATGACAACCTCTACGAATAATGCAAAGGTTCACCTCAGCAACAAAATCCACAAGTAAAGTCCGTCAGCCACAAGTCTCTCTCTGCGCAACCGTATCTGCAGATATGCAAGTAAGGAGTGAGCTATATGTAAATATAACCCAGTAAGATCCTCGACCCGCTACTTTAATACCCCTGGAACAAGTGTTAGAAAATACAAGATACACAAATAATATGTACATAATATCTCTCATAAGGTAATGTTAATAAGATCCAAAAGGAAGTTCAAAAATGTCACTTTATATCTCGACTCAATCCACTCTCACGACTTGTCATAAACTACAGTGAAGGTGATCGGCCTAGCACCCCGACAAGTCCACGGCGGCATATATAATGCCCCAAAAGTCTACTACGGTAGCATGTACAAGCCCCTAACATATTACGACAGTATAAGTAATGCCCCTAACATATTACGGTAGCTATGTATGCCCCTAGAGACTATAACGACAATGAAGAAAATATACTCAACGCCCCAACCTCACCTCACATTTCACCTCTAACTGATTCTCAATATACTTCACAAAATAAATACCCACAGCTAGTCAGAGGCCACATATTCTACCAAGTTCACGCTTGTCCCAACTCATGGACTAGGCAGAAAAATATAATTTTTATAAAACAAATTTGAAAAGCAAGCATCAAAGCTTAAAGTCTCACTTACCTCGCTAACGACAATTTCTCCAACTTTGTAGTGTGTAGAACATCAACCGAATAACGACCAATAGGATCAATCTAAACAAAGTATTAAATAATAATATCAATTATACTTTCCGGGATCAATTCTCAATATACCTACTATAACTATCCAAGCATCTTATGTTTATCTCTTTCTTTCTTCTGCCACTCAAAAACTGTACATTTGTACATTAAGGAGATTTGCCCAGTCATCTTCATGTTACAAATTAACTTTATCTTAGAAGATTATATTTGTCTACCTACAAAATGGTTAAACTCTCTTTTCTGGTCTTTCCTTAAATAATAGAAAAAAAAATAATCTTCTTTCATCAACTTTTGGGTTATCCAACATGCTCATATAGTTTCTTTCACGAACCAACAGTTAACATGATAAAGACCAATTAATGTTAAGAAACAATTAGAAGTCCCGCAAAACTAATTGTTTATGCAGTGAGTGATTAGACAATCTTAATCATCATCCATTAGGCCTACTGACCATTACTACATGGTTGGTCCATTATTTTTTTAAGCCATAGTTAAATACTTCTTAAACAAGAATCATAGCAACCTCTATGTAGAGTACACAATAATAATAAGATTTCATACCTGACTATGAACTTGCTATTATACGAGCTTTCTATCACCGCACATGAACAATCGAAAACTTTCTTCAAACCTATTTCTTTCCATTTCAAAAGAAAAAGAGGGATTAAATAATTTCTTTAGTTGCTTTCTGCTTTTTTTCCTTTCCTACGCAGCTTGCTGCTGCTCTCCAAAATAATAGGATTAGAAAAGCCCTAGTAGAAGATTTATAACGTTATTAGCTGAAACTGAAGAGGGCTTTTGGCTTGTCCACTTTTAATTTCCTTAATTACCATTAATAGTCGGTTATAATTACCAATTAACCCTTCATTAAAAAGAAATAATAAGCTGACTATTACAGAAAGCTTTCCACCCACTCCATACGCTTCCCCTCCTAAAATAAGGGTGATTCAACTAGAGGTTGTGTACACACGTGTACTACGAAACTTGTTGCGACATAAATGACTCGGGTTATGCACATGATGACAGATATAAAGCGGTAACACATAAGAGAAAAACTGTAAACATGTAGCACGTAGGCACTCAACAATGATAAAACAATAATACAAACAAAATATTTATACACCTATAGTGTCAAACTAAGCCGATACAACTAAAAATAAAGCTCGAATTCTGAAAAGTCCCCAGCAGAGTCGCCAGAGCTGTCACACCCCCTTTTTACCAAAAAGAATTGAAATTAAGTTTCAAAATCTTTTCATTATTAAGTGACAAAAGAAAACAATTTGTTCCGAAAAGGACTTTTAATCAATCAAAATTCAGAATCTCCACTTAGCATATTCTGTTGTGCTAAGTCACCTTTGGAAATCCTCTTCAAAACGATTTTTTGACACTTTCAAAACTGTTCCACGAACAGAGATTCCGATTAAGGAATTCTGTTGACCGAGGAGAAGGTGTTAAGCACCCCTCGATCCCATGGTTCGACCACGGTCGCTCTGTAGAGTATATCGGCTAGTATGACACTATGGAATGTATAAACCAACAAAACACAAAAAAAAAGAAAACAAACAACCAAAAAGTTCAAAACGCAAAAAATAGTGTCCAGTCCAATTTATTACAAACCGAAAAAATGCTGAAATTAAAACCTAAACTATTCTATCTATCCTACACTATGCTTTACCTGATGACTCGGGTCTTGATCACGATCGGTCTTCCGCGTACAAGATACTTCGGGGCATACCTCGGTGAATAAGTACAGATGACCTCGGGGCATTCCCCGGCTAAATGAATACATTTTCCAATTTCAAGCGGCAAAATGAAACAATCTCAACCACACACATTCGATCATTCCACAATCGCTAATTTCTAGAATTTGCCTACCCAACTTAGTATTTGCCTACCAGTTTCGGCCTAAAGCATGATACTATCACGTTCCGCATCAACAATGAATAAAAAATACAACAATATTCACTTTTATCAATTTTCAAGTCCCGCCTCTCAATTTCATTCTCAAAATAATTAACTAATTCTTCGACTATCAATTCAATTTTTCAAATTCAAATCCAACATCAACCAACACACAACAAAGATTCAAGCATGCTAAACACGCAAGTCATTCACACCCACAACAACGATAAAATTCAAGATAAAAATAAAGAACGAGAGGAGAAATGGACCTTAAATTCAAGCTTTCAAGTGTAATTGCTCATTCGGCTAGAACCGCGATCGAAATCTCGGACCAAACCTCAGCAAAACGTATAAATTCAGATTCGATCCAACCCTTTTTGTTCTATATCTGCCAACCCAACCAAAATCGCAAAGTAACGATAGACCCGTACTCGAATTCGCACACCCCGTTACTGTTTCAACCGTTTTCTGGCAGACTTCGCCAGAATTGGACTGAAATGGATCAAACTTGGTCGATTTGGTCGGATTATGGGGTCGGGCTGGTGGTGTTTTGGTTGGAAACCGGAGCTGGTGGCGTGTTGGTCAGAAACAAGAGTTGATGGCGTTTTCCGGCGAGATTTCGCCAGAAAAATCTCCTCTATTTGCGTCCCTTTCTCTATTCTCTAATCTTTCACCCTTTTTCCGATTCTCTCCCTCTCTCGATTCTCTACTCTTTCAGTGTGTGTATGTAACTCCCCGTATGGCGGTGTGTGTGTGTGTGCGTTTTTACTCTATGTAGTGTGTGGTGTTGTGATTTGCTTGTGAGTATCAATTCTCTATCAACTGAAAAATGGAATCCCCTGTGTGTATTCTGTGCGTATGTGAGTATATTGAGAGGCTGTGTGTGAATTGTGAGAGTGATGATGAGTGAGTATATGTAAATTATGTCAAAATGGAGTCTATTCCAGTAAGTGTGTGGTGCATCCGTTGAATGAATGGAATTGTGAGTGGAAAAAAAGTGGGGTAGGGGGTATAGGGTAGTGGTAGTTAGGATAAGGTGTGAGGTGGATAGGTTGTTATTTTTTGTTATGCATTTGTTATTGAGGGTTGGTTATTTTTGTCATTTTGTGGAAAATTATTAAAATGAGGTGGGGTGTATGATAAGGTGGGGTAAATGGATAAATTCGGTTTTCGGGAGGGACAAATTTACGTGTCTACAATAAGTTCTAGATTTTGGGCTTTCTGCTAGAGCCAAACACAAGGGAAAGATCGTTGTTTTTACTGGAAAGATCGTTTGTGAAGTAATGGATGCACTTTAAGCATTCCTTTGGTTATGTATCATATATATTGCTTCCAACAAACAGAAAGACTTGTATGCATCAGGTTCATAGGGGCAGATACATTCAAAAGGGATATATTTTAGCAGCTCAATTGTATTACTATTGCTGTTTCTTTTACTTGGTTTATTTTTACTATTTTTGCTATCAGTACTTTTTTTTTAATACGTAGTACATTTTTACCACCATAGCCTTTACTCTTGTATTTGTCAAACCCTTTTTTGGTAATGCTTTTCTTGAGCCAAGGGTCTATTTGAAATGACCTCTCTATCTCACAAGGTAGGGGTAAGGTATGCGTTTATCCTTCCCTCCCCCCACCCCACTTGTGGGATCACACTAGGTTTGTTGTTGCTGTTGAAATATAGTTTAAGGGGGGGAAGTAACGAGTAGTACTAATAGTTGGGAGACATTATGTGTGTGGAGCCCCTCATAAAATTTAATTGGTTGCAAGTTCCCCTTCAACAGTTGAAAATTGTGAAATTTACCTTCTCGTAGAGAACCATTACGTGCAAGGCTGGAGAAACTCAGAAAGCAAACAGATTTTTGGAGGACCTCTGCAGCACTTATCCTGAAACTTTGAAGGCTGCAACACATTTGATGAATATTTTTGTCCTTCCCTTTTATGCTTCCTCTGGTGATTTTTTCTGTGAACAAGAGTAGGTTCTGCTTCTACGGATAGTGTTTTGTGGTTTCTGATATGCATCAACTTATGATGAGCTGCTACTTCTTTAAAATCATTATCACTCTACATACACATGTGAATTCATGTGATCGCTAAGAGCATCCACCAGCAGTGCTCACAAATGGTGGGCAGGATCAGATATGGGTGGGTTCACTGCATCTTAGAGAAAAAAAAATGGATTAAATATCCGACTTTCCAATTTTAATACGAACAAAAAAAGGGATTGAGTGACGGATACTATTAGTATCCATATTATTCATGGTTTCTTGCAGGAGAACTCTCCTCCTAGGTATAACTAAAATCTCCTCGCAACAACTTTTACTATTTATATTGTATTTCACTATTTTATATACACATATTTTTTTTTTTCTTTTGATAACTGTGGTTTTCGGGCTATCTTGCATGCACCTCGACTAATTCCATGGGATAGCTGCCACCTCCCACCAGCAACAGGTATTAGGTAACTCTGTCCACCAAGGCTAGAAAAGATGAGAAAAAATCACCTAGTGTTTGTCTCTGTTGGGAATTGAACCTGAGATCTCATGGTGCTCAACCCAACTTCATTGAACCACTAGGCCACACCCTTGGGTGCTTATATTCACATATTTTACAAAAATATAGTGCTCAAGAAGCTACCTACCTTTAACAATTTAAAACAGCCACCTACCTTTAACAATTTAAAAAAAGCTCAAGAAGCTAGTTTTCCTTTTTGTGGTTGGTTGGGAGTGGGGGTGGGTCTGTGGAACAATGTGTTTTCTGGAACAGAATGTCTCCAACTTTGGACGGTTCTTGTCGAAGAAAGTTGTGAAAAAAGGAACTTTTTAGTAATAACTGTAAAGACGGGAATAGTTTAAAGAGCTACAGCGGGATATAGGAGAAAATAGAACCTTTTTATGATCATAACTGGCAAGTCATTTTAAAGTAGATTTTTAAAGTATATATCAGATCAGTAAGTGGGATAAGATTCTCAATAAGTACTAAAGAAATAAAATTTAGTGCCGAAATCACCATTGGTAAAGTAGTGAAGGTTGAGGAAATTAATATAGCTGAGCAACTTACAAAGGGAGAGGGGGGAGGGAGTTTTGTAACTAGTAATTGAAAGGGTGGGTGGGTGGGTTTGAGGGAGTTTTGAAGCTAGTAACTGAAGATGAGAAAATACATTTAAATTTCAAGACTAGCTAAGACAAAAATGAAATTGAAGAAAGGATTAAGTATCTAAACAGTATACAAGCAATGACGGTGCTTATGGTTAAATAGTTTTGTCAGGTATAAGTTATGAGTTAGTTTTGATATTCATATCAGTTCCAATAATTTGGACGGTATCAAGTAGTTCAGTATTGTAAATACTAGGTTTACTCAAGATAGTGAGAAAATAATAATAGTTTAGTATAGTAATACTAGGCCACTTGGTGGGGTTATTTGAATTGGGATCCGGGTTGAGTTTAGGAATTATTAAGTTATTAATTAATTAAATTCCAACCAATAGGATATTGCCACATATTAAATGAAAATAATAATAATTTTTGTAAAAGTTTCTGTTAAGGGGAAGGGTAAATAGAGCCAAATAGGTTGATGAAAGGGTATTTTAGAGCCCAAAGGTGGAAGGAGGGTATTTTAGGATCATTTTCAATACTTGAAGGGTATGTTTGACCGTTTTCCGAAAAATAAGTAACACCTGAAGCAAGATATTGTCAAATACAACTCATACTTACACCCGATATGATCACATTTAATTAGAAATGAAGCTGAAAGAAATAAAAACATAGAAGTCGACGTTAATGGTAAAACATGAACTGCTAGATCTTGTTTGTAGAACTTGCGAGTAATCTTTCAGTAACGACGAGCAAGTCCCTTTTTGCAGTAGGTTATATGGGGTCTGGAAGGATTGGGATCTTAAGACCCATATTTTATCCATCAAATATCAATTTTTGAAATGGATAATATCCTTACCCAATTTTTAATTGGGCCGGTTAGATGGGTTCGTGCTTTTCAAAGCTGTTTGCCATTACTACCCACCCGAGACTTCGCGTTTGATTTGCACTCACAGAGTTCTATGTCAAAGTTTATTGACCACAAATGGAGGCATTTATTTTACAAGGTTTAGCATTAACTTTTATTACTTTTGATTATGGTGTCTGTGTGCAGTAATGACCTCTATACTCTATGCAGCTAGTCCACCGGACAATGAGGAGGCTATTAAATGGCTGTACAAAGCTGCCATTGCAGGCTATGTTCGAGCTCAGTACCAACTTGCCCTTTGTTTACATAAACGTCGTGGCCTGAGTAGGAATCTTCATGAAGCGGTATGAAAATTTTATTTGCTTAACCGTTATCTTCGTATAGTAGATGTACAATGTCACTTCGATTAATATTGTTCAAATTTTAGATCATATCATACTTCAAGGTTCTGGAATTTTGGAATTCTTAACTGTCAAGTTAATTTAATTGAAACAAGATTTAATTGATAAATTCTAGAGCAGCTAGCATTATCAGTTAGCAAATATAAGGGGATTCTTTATCATACACAAACTGGAAATTTGAAAACGTTATCCTCAAATAAAAGAACTGTGAAAAGTGGTTCTGAACTTGGCTTCATGGGACTGCTTAAAGTTATTCGTATTTGACTTTCTGTACAGATGACAGGATTTGTCATCGACAACTTTGCTTCTGAAAGTGTCTCTTTTTTGAAATGCAGGTAAGGTGGTATCTGAAGGCAGCAGAAGGTGGATATGTCCGTGCTATGTACAATATAGCAATATGCTACTCAGTTGGAGAAGGTTTAGTTCAATCTCACAAGTTAGCAAAGAAATGGATGAAGCGAGCAGCTGACCGAGGGCATAGCAAAGCCCAGTTTGATTATGGACTGAACCTATTTTCGGTAAGTAGTACCTACATAAATCATACCACTGCTCTACCCCAACCCTTCTCATCTTCTTTATAACTAGTGTATGAAGAATGATACTCCCTCTGCATCCATTTTCCATTACTCTTATTTCTAGTCATTAAAAAAGAAAGTTTTCTACATTTAAAAACAATTTAACTTTAAACTTCTCATTTTATCCTTAATGAACATGATTTTATAGCCACATAAATGGTGTGACATGTTTAAGACCTTAGATTTTGAAAATCTCTCTTTCTTTTCCTTTTGTTTCTTTTTTGAAAATCTCTCTTTCTTTTCCTTTCATTTCTTTCACTCACTTATCTCTGAGTTTATCGTGACTCTTGCTGTACATACCTTGAACAGGAAGGGAACATGACGAAAGCTGTGGTGTATTTGGAGCTTGCCACTCGTGCTGGTGAGACAGCAGCTGATCACGTCAAGTATGTTATATTTCAAGAGATGTCCACTTCTTGTCGTGACAGAGCCATGCTTCTTGCTGATAATTGGCGTCCTTTGCCTTCTTCATCCCGCTGATTGAGTTGCCTTGTTTTTTTGCCTAGGCATATTTTCTCTAGCCAAGACAGTGTGTAAATATACATAGTTTTTCTTGTAAATAATTTTTCACTTTAGAAGTTACCATTTCTTTACGGTTTGTTGAGCAAGGGTATGGAATATATAGTTCCAAAAATTGTACTACAAACTTGTAAACGAGCATGTCCTTGAAAGACTTTCTTCACTCCTTGAAGTACCTTATTTCTGGCATATTTCCAGAAGTAAAGCCTAAAAATTCTTGTCCACTAAAAACAAAAATAAAAATGGATCACTTCGCTGAATTTTTTATTTTTTTGGTTTCCATTTGGTATCCGGTATCCACATTGAAGTCCGACTAATCTGGATTCGCGCCGGGTAGGATCCCATTCGGGGGGTAGCGTTCTCTATCAAGGATTTTTTCAGGCCCAAGGCTCGAACCCGAGACTTCTGGTTAAGGGAGCTGCAGCATCATCCATTGCACCACATCCTTTGGTGGTCACTTTGTTGAAAGTTAAATCACACTTTTACTTGTTGAAAGTTAAATCACACTTTTACAATTAATTTAATACATGTTCAATGACAGATACACGTCAAACAAAGGATAAACACAACTATGGGATGCACTGTTGAATTTAGTGTTATTCCCTTCCCTTAGCTAATACTATCAAATTCAAACAATGGCATCAGAATAAACAAGAATTTAGTGTTATTCCCTTAGCTAGCACCAGAATCACAAAGCATTTAGTTAGTAGTTCAAGGGCGTATGCCATCAATTTCTTGTGCTCAGCAATATGGACTATACCCATAATAAGCCTTTTCCTCCAATCAAATGTTTGTTGTTTTTTCAATTTCCTGTGCTCAGCAATATAGACTATACCCATAATAAGCATTTTCCTCCAATCAAATGTTTGCTATTTTTCGGGTTTAGTAAAATTGTATTTTACAACAAGAACTTCAAACACATGTTCAAGCTAACATATGAACAATCAAATGAAGTTGTAACTCTTTATTCGCAACTTTGAACTTCAACAGTAAGTTCAACCTAACTTATAAACATTAACAAAATGAAGTTCAAATTATTTTCTGAAAAATAGCAAATCGGAACGTTTAGAAAAAGATGAAGATTGGAAGATTCAAGTCCACCGAATACATGGTGTGTCCTTAAAGAAATTATTCCCCTCAAGTACCCGAGGTTATGAAATATATTCTCCCAGGATAAAATGAATCACTTTGACAGAATAGCGGTACCTCAAACTCTGTCGAACTACGAACGCACTCAACGACAACAAATCACACTAGAGTTTTTCAAGAAAGAAGAACATTTTTACTTCAAAATTTCATGTCTCTACCCGAGGAAAAAATAAGGTATTTATAGCCATCAAGGTGTTGCTTCATGAAGGGAAGCAATGGTTCAGAAGACTCATATTATAATCCTTGAGGTGCTCAAGCCATATTCTTTGCCTGAGGTTAATCTCTTTTTGAGTAAACACATACTGAAGGCTCTTATGATCATAAAAGATATCCACATGCACTCCATACAAATAGTGACGCCAGATTTTCAACGTGTAACGACCTAAAAATTTGATGAAATATGTGAAATTTGTGATTTTGTGTGATTTGACTATTTCACCCCTCCTTATAGTTGTATTATGGTATTTTTGGAGTGTGGGAGTGATTGGCATGATTTTTGATGCATTTTGGTATCATTTATGCGATATTGTGGTTTTTGATGGCTTTGAGAGCCTTGCTTTAGACTTATGGGGATATCTTTTAATCCGTGCGTTAGATGGCCAAATGGACTACGCCAGAAGCTCTAAAATATCAATTTTAGGCTAGCCAGACCTTTGGTTTGGGTCTCGGTGCACCCGATCTCATTTTGACCTATTGATAAAAAAGTTGGAAAATTAGAAATATGGGTGTGGGACCCACATTTGATCGAAACAACCTTGGATGGAAAATACGATTTCGATAGAAGATTCAAAATATTGATTTTAGGGTGTTAGCATATTTGGTATGATTTTATGACTTTTAAATCTCATTTCGACCCTCGGTTTAAAAAATTATAATTTCGAGTTTTAGAGGTTAACTTTGTGAAAACAATATTTTTTCGAAAATTTGATATCGCCAACGCATCTGGAACATCGAATGTAATATGGTTGCATAATTTATTTGCATTTATCGAACTCCAAACGAATTTTAGGCACCCCGTCGGAATTCGAGGTAAATTTGAAGTGAAAAATCTAGTGCAATACCAGATTTTTCTTCAATATAAATATCTCTTTATTTTCTATTTTGCTCATTTTTCATCTTGCCTCTTGAGAGTTAAACCCTAAAATAGTGTGGGAGCTTAAAATTAAAATTTATGGGACCTTGGGAAGCTAGATTAACACCTATTTCTTGATTTTATTATGGATTTAAGGTAAGAATTCACCCCGTTTCTTAGTAATTTCTTGATTAATTTCTTAAAACCCCCCAAATCTTAGGGCATGCTTTTAAACCCAAATTTCACTCCTTTTCACTTGAATAATATTTATATCTTATAATTACTAGTTTTTCATCAATTTAACTTTCAAAACAACTCCGATTCTTAATTTTAACCCGAATTTAAAAAATTTAACCCCGTAAAGCTCAAAAATAGTTTTTCTTCGATTTGAACCTCATTTTTGACTCGATTTAACTTGGATTTTCAGCTGTAGATTTCTAAAAATATGGGAAACATATTTTTTAAGTAAAGTTCAACTTTTTCCCTTCTTTTTTGGAAATCCGTTTTGGGGGTCTATTTTGGCCCCAAATCAAAAGTAGTCAATATAGATGTCATTGGTTTTGTTTTGAAGTATAGATTTTATATTTGATATTTTTAGTAGAGTTCGAGATTATTTGTGAAAAGTAAGGTCGTGGGTTCAAGTGTAGCGAATCGGTTTCGGCTTTCGAGGTAGGTTATGGCTTAACTCTTTCAGACTGGGTTGAGTAGTAAATGATGGTACAAAATACATGTTGAGGGTGGAAACTAATCATGAAAAATGTCTATCTATGTGTGGTGCCCGTGTGAGGGCTTATATGTGATGTAATTATCGAAATTAAGATATTATGTGATATGTGTGACCGTGTGGGATCCTATGTGATATTGATAGCCTTGAATACATATAAATAATTGTATTGTGTTGTTAAAATGCTTAATGTGGTACCATTGGTGTATTGTGATTATATTCAACTTTATTGGCAAATGAGACAGGTGAAAATTCATGGATGATACAAAAATAATGAGTAGACATTGACTCATGTGGTTGTGAAAATGTATCATTGTGGTTGGTTGTGGAAATATATCATGTGGTTGTTTGTGAAAATACTCATAGTGATTGGTTGTGAGCATTACATCTTTATATCATACTCATTCATGAAATATTGGTACCACCGTGGTAACATCTGCGAAACACTAGCAACATCTTTTTAAGAGATATTGTAACACCTTATAAAACCCTTTTTGAGAAATGTGCCAAAAAAAGATATGAGATATGTGGATTGTATATGGGTTGACGAAACTCCATGGTCCCTATGGCGGGAAACTTTAGCTTCGTAAGTGTATACGGGGATTGTGCAACAATCCCGGAGGTTCTATGATGACCTCATGCATCATCATCAGTATCATATACATTGCACTTACTTTATTATGTTATGTTGTGTTGTATTGGTATAATGACTTGTCATCTATGTATATATCGTATCTTCTTTTACTTGTATTTGATGATCTTGTATATGCATGCCCCCCTTTGTTCTTCTTATACGTGATATAATATGTACTTTTGTTCTATCTTGGTGTGATATTGCAATTTATGTGAGATATATTAGAACTGTTAGTGCAAGCAGTGTGGGCTACCGTTGTGGGATATTTTCTGATTGTAGGTGCCATGCCCTTAGTGTATATTTGGTATGCTTTATTTACTACTTTTCTTGGTCGGCCTATGATACCTACTGAGTACAAGTGGACCGTACTCATGCCTACTGCGCCCTTTCGATACAGGTCCTAGCTCGAGTGCGCCTTAACTTGATTAACTCGAGCAATTGTTGGAGCTTCTAAGGTAGCGGTTGGACATTTATACATCCGAAGTTCACATCTATCTTTCTATAGTAGTTATGTCTTTATTAGTATTCAAAGACAATTATTATTCCTTTGTGGTTATTTTTCTGATGTATTTGGCTCTTGGATTGTATTAGTAGTTCTTACGCTATTGACACCTAGTTTTGGGCATGATTGGTATTTTTGATAAGTTCTTTCCGCATTGTTATGATTACTTATATGGTTCAACATCATTCTAGAAACGTTACCTTGGGATATCTCTTTCTTTTTCTCTTTTTGTATCAGTTTGGGTGATAGGATTACTTGTCAAGGTACGCCGCGACAAGTGCTATCATGACCCTTGTTTTTGGGTCGTGACAAATTATTATCAAAGCAACCAGGTTTCATTGGTCTCAATGGTGTAAGAACGAGATGCATAATAGAGTTTTGCGGATCGGTACGTAGACATCCATATCTATCTTCGAGAGGCTATAGGACGTCTTTAGGAAACTTTTCTCATTTCATTCTTTATCATGCTAAGTTCTTTCATACCTTGTGTTCTGAGTTATGTTTCACTCTTTCTGCGTGAATGGAGTTGCTTATACCTCTTACCAGTTGAGAGATGCAGCGAGAGATTGCTGAAGGTCGTTTGTTAGTTGTAGACCCTATGATTCTCCCGAGATAACTTGGGATCAGTTCGCCAAAGCTTTCCTAAAAAGATTAGTGCCTTTCAATTTGAGAGACCGTATCGGGAAGAGTTTAATCATTTGGAGCAGGGCTCCATGATAGCTGTTGAGTATGAGGCACACTTCCATGCCTAGTCCAGATATTCCTATGATAGTATTTCTGTCAAGTCTGAGAAGACTCAAAAGTTTGTAAAAGGTTTGGATGTCTCCCTTTTGTTGGCTATGTCTCAGATGGTTATGCTTAGGGCTTTCTTTCAGAGTATAGTGGATCACACTAAGTTGACAGAGGGTATTCTTTATGTATCTCAGGGTGGCGCCAAGAAGGTACATCATTTTTGTGAGTTCAGAGGTCAGTCTCCCCATGGTAGAGATTTTAGTAGTTCTCGTGGATAGTGTAGGCCAGTATAGGTGGCCTTACAGAGTTCAGGTATTGGACCTTCTAGTTCAGCAGTTCACAGTGGGCGTTCGACCTAGTTGTGTATTCTCTTATTGAGACTGATCGTAGAGGTTACTATGTCTGTGATGAGATTGGCCATATGGCCAAAGACTATTCTCGTCGTATGTTTAGAGCTAATCTTATTTCATCTGTGAGGGGTAGGGGTTCTACCAAAGGTGCGAGAGGTAGAGATGGTAGAGACTATGGTGGTGGTCGTAGGGCTACCTAGAAAGTTGGTGGTCGTGATCAGTGTTATGCTATACCAGCCATACCTGAGGTAGAATCTTCTAATATTGTGATTACAGGTATCTTCCTCATTTATTTCAGACCTACATCTGTATTATTTGATCTCGCATCGACTTTCTCCTATGTGTCTGTGTATTTTTCTTTGGGTTTTGTTTCTGTTTGTGAGCCTCTTTCCATGCCTATTTGTGTATCTACCATGGAAGGTGATTCTTTAGTAGTGGATTGAGTGTACTGATATTATGTTATGACTTTTGTTGTGCATGAGAATTTTGGTAGACTTGTTTGTGTTAGATATGGTCGACATTGATGTTATTTTGGGTATGGATTGGTTGTTTTCTTATCATGTTGTCTTAGATTGTTTTGCTAAGACTATGAATTTAGCTTTGGCTAGTGTGACAAAGATATCTTAGAAGGGTGCACTTCATTCGGATCCTAAAAGGATTATATCTTATGTTCATTCTTGTAAATTGGTTGAGAGAAGATATTTATTTTACTTGGCTATATTTGTGACACCAGTGTTTTTCACCTCCTTCCTTAGATTCTGTCCATATTGTCCGTAAGTTTATAGATGTGTTCCCTACTGGCTTGCTTGGTATGTATTCGAATCGAGATATTAATTTTACTATTGATGTTAAGTCATACATCAAGCCCATTTCTATTCCTCCTTATAGGATGGCCCCAACAAAGTTAAAGAAATTAAAGGATCAGTTGTAGGAGTTGTTGGATAAAGGATTTATCTGACCTAGTATTTTTCCTTGGAGTGCGCCTGCCTTGTTTTTGAAGAAAAAGGATGGGTCTATGCGGATATGTATTGATTATCGATAGTTAAATAAGGTGATGGTTAAGAATAAGTATCCTCTTCCCCACATTGATGATTTGTTTGATCAGCTTCGGGTGTTGTAGTATTTTTGAAGATTGATTTGAGGTTCAGTTATCACCAATTGAGGATTAGAGTTTTGAATATTCTGAAGACTGCTTTTGGACTCGATAAGGTCATTATGAGTTATTAGTCATGTCTTTTGGGTTGACCAATGCCCCTGCAACATTCATAGAGTTGATAAATCGAGTGTTTCGACCGTATCTTGACTTCTTTGTTATTGTATTTATAGATGATATCTTAGTTTATTCCAAGAGTGAGGTTGAGCATGAGGAGAATTTGTGGATTGTGCTTTAGAGATTAAGGGATAAGAAGTTGTATGCTCAGTTCTCTAAGTGCGAGTTTTGGTTGGAGTCTATTTCTTTCTTGGGTCATGTGATGACTAAGAAAGGTATTATGGCTGATCCAGCTAAGGTTGCAGCGGTTCTTGATTGGGATAGACCTACTTCACCCATCGAGATTCAGAGTTTTGTTGGCTTGGCCAGGTATTATCAGTGTTTTATTAAGAGTTTCTCTTTCATTTCAGCTCTGTCGACCAAGTTGACTCAGAAGAAGATTTCCTTCTAGTGGTCCGATGCTTGTGAGGTGATCTTTCAAAAGCTTAAGGATTTGTTGACTTCAACTACTATATTGGCTTTTCCCAAGGAGGGCGTGGGCTTTATTATCTATTGTGATACTTCAGGTGTTGGGTTAGGTGTTGTATTGATGCAGGAGGGCAAGGTAATTATGTATGCATCTCGTAAAGATTGAAGCCTCATGAGAGGATTATCCTACCCATGATTTGGAGCTGTGCGCAGTTGTGTTACCTTAAAGTTGTGGAGGCACTACTTGTATGGAGTCTGTTGTGAGATCTTCTCAGATCATCGTAGCCTTCAGTACTTTTTTGACAGTGAGATCTTCATATGAGGTAGCATCGTTGGCTTGAGTTGCTTAAGGATTATGACTTGATTATTCTCTACCATCAGGGTAAGGCTAATATGGTTGCAGATGACTTGAGCCGGAAGTCGACTAGCATGGGTAGCTTGGAGCATCTTTTGACTCAGGAGAGGCCATTGTCCTTAGAGGTTCAGTCTTTGGATAAATTGATGGTTAGGCTTGATATTTTGATACCGATGCGTGTTTTGGCATTTATAGAGGCTAGATCTTCTTTGATGGAGCAGATTCGAGCTCATCAGTTTGATGATGTTGGATTGAGGTTAATTCGAGATAAGATATTGAATGGGTAGGTTAAGGAAGCCTCACTTGATTCAGATGGAGTTTTGAGGATTGGGGGTTGAGTTTGTATGCCGAGAGTGGTGATTGGATTAGGTTTATCTTGGAAGAGGCCTATTGTTACAGATATTCTATCCATCTAGGTGTGACTAAGATACATCATAATTTGAGACAGCACTACTGGTGAGGTGGTATGAGGCAAGATATAGTGTATTTTGTGGCTCGTTGCCTATGTTGTCAGTAGGTGAAGGACGAGCATATGAGACCTGGTAATTTGCTTCAGAGGTTACGCGTTCCTGAGTGGAAGTGGGAACGCATCACCATGGACTTTGCGACTGGTTTTCCTCGTACATCTCATGGTTTTTACAGTGCTTGGGTTATCGTGGATCGATTGACCAAGTCAGCTCATTTTATTCTGGTTCGAGTCTCATTCAGTGCTGAGAGGTTAGCCCCTATCTTTATTTGTGAGATTGTACGTCTTCATGGTGTATTGGTGTTCATTATTTTAGATCGAGGTCCTATGTTCACATCTCATTTTTGGAAGACTTTTCAGGATGATTTGGGTACTCGAGTAGATCTTGGCATAACATTTCACGCTCGAATTGATACCAATCAGACCAGACTATACAGGTTTTGAAGGATATGCTTTGCGAATGCGTGATGGATTTTGGTGGTCAGTGGGGGCAGTATTTGGCTTTAGCAGAGTTTGCATATAATAATAATTACCATTCAAGTATTGATATGGCTCCTTTTGAGGCGTTGTATAGTAGGCATTGTCGCTCTCTAATTGGTTGGTTCGATGTTTCAGAGATGAGACCTCGAGATATGGACTTGCTTCGTGAGTCTTTGGATAGAGTCTGAGTCTTTCAGGATAGACTTAGAGTGGCTCAGAGTATGGAGAAGTGCTATGCTGATCATAGACTTCGTGCCTTGAGATTTGGTGTTGGTGATCATTTTTTCCTACGAGTTTCACCCATGAAGGGTGTAATGAGGTTTGGGAAGAAGGGCAAGCTTAGCCCCAGGTATATTGGTCCATCTGAGATTCTTCAAACTATTGGTGATGTGGATTATGAGTTAGATTTGCCCCCTTATCTATCAGTTGTTCATCCAGGTTTTCATGTTTCTATGCTTCATTGCTATATTCCTGATGAGTCTCATGTCATTCGTTGGGAGTCAGTTCAGTTAGATGAGCAGTTGTCCTTTGTTGAGAAACCAGTTTCCATTTTGGATAGGGATGTTAGGCGGTTGCACTTTAGAGTTATCCCTGTAGTTAAGGTTCAGTGACGACATCAACCTATAGATGAGTTTGATATGCATAGTTCCTGTCCCCAACTTTTCATTGATTCAGGTGTTTCTTTGCCTTAGTTCGAGGACGAACTAGATTTTTAGTGGTGGATGATGTAACGACCTAAAAATTTGATGAAATATGTGAAATTTGTGATTTTGTGTATTTTGATTATTATACCCCTCCCCGTAGTTGTATTATGGTATTTCTGGAGTGTGGGAGTGTTTGGCACGATTTTTGATGCATTTTGGTATCATTTATGCGATATTGTGGTTTTTGATGACTTATTTTATACTTATGGGGATATCTTTTGATCCGTGTGACAGATGGCTGAACGGATTGCATCAGCAGCTCCGGAATATCAATTTTAGGCTAGGTAGATCTTGCGTTCAGGTCTCGGTGCACCCGAGCTCATTTCGACCTATTGATTGGAAAGTTGGAAAATTAGAAATATAGATGTGGGACCCATATTTGGTCGAAATGACCTCGGATGGAAAATACAACTTTTCCAACAAATTTAGAATGTCAATTTTAGGATGTTAGAGTGTTTGGTATGATTTTACGGCTTTTAAATCTTATTTCGACCCTCGATTTGAAAAATTGTGATTTCGGATTTCGGAGGTCAATTTCGTGAAAACAATATTTTTTTTTAAAATCTAATATAACCAACGCATCCGGAATGTCGAATTTAGTATGGTTGCATAATTCTTTTGCATGTATCGAATTCCAAACGAATCCCGGGCACCCTATCGAAATTCGGGGTGAATTTGAAGTGAAAAATCTGGTGTAATACCAGATTTTTCTTTAATATAAATATCTCTTTTTGGCCTCTTGAGAGTTAAACCCTAAAATAGTGTGGGAGCTTAAAAGTAAAGTTTGTGGGAGCTTGGGAAGCTAGATTAACACTCATTTCTTGATTTTATTACAGATTTATGGTAAGAATTCACCTCTTTTCTTATAATTTCTTGATTAATTTTCAAAACCCCAAAAATCTTAGGGCATGATTTTAAATCCAAATTTCACTCCTTTTCATTTGAATAATATTTTTATCTTATAATTACTAGTTTTTCATCAATTTAACCTTCAAAACAACTCTGATTCTTGATTTTAACCCGAATTTCAAAGATTTAACCTGGTAAAACTCAAAAATGGTTTTTTTATTCGATTTGAACCTTGGTTTTGACTCGATTTGACCTAGATTTTCAGTTGTAGATTCCTAAAAATATGGAAAACATGTTTTTGAAGTAAAGTTTTGATTTTGCCCTTCTTTTTTGAAAACCCATTTCGGGGGTTCGTTTTGACCCCGAACCAAAAGTAGTCAATATAGGCGTCGTTGGTTTTTTTTGATGCGTAGATTTCATATCTGATATTTTTAGTAGAGTTCGATATTGTTTGTGAAAAGTAAGGTCTCGGATTCAAGTATAACAGAACGGTTTCGGCTTTTGAGGTAGGTTATGACTTAACTCTTTCAGACTGAGCTGAGTAGTAAATGATGGTACAAAATGCATATTAAGGGTGAGAACTAATCATGAAAAATGTCTATCTATGTGTGGTGCCTGTGTGGGGGCTTATATGTAATGTAATTGTCGAAATTGAGATATTATGTGATATGTGTGACCGTGTGGGGTCCTATGCGATATTGATAGCTTTGAATACATATGAATAATTGTATTGTGTTGTTAAAATGCTTAATGTGGTACCATTGGTGTATTGTTATTATATTCATACTTTATTGGAAAACGAGACATGTGAAAATTCATCAATGATACAAAAATAATGAGTGGATATTGACTCATGTGGTTGTGAAAATGTATCATTGTGGTTGGTTGTGGAAATATATCATGTGGTTGTTTGTGGAAATACTCATAATGATTGGTTGTGAGCATTACATCTTCATATCATACTCATTCTTGAAATATTGGTACCACCATGGTAACATCTGAGAAACACCGGCAACACCTTTTTAAGACATATTGTAATACCTTATAAAACTCTTTTCGAGGAATGTGTCAAAAAGGAGATATGAGATATGTGGATTGTATACGGGTTGATGAACCCCCCATGAGTCCTATGTCGGGAAGATTTAGCTCCGTAGGTGTATATAGGGATTGTGCGATGATCCCGGAGGTTGTTCGACGATCTCGTGCATCATCATCATTATCATTATCATATACATTGCATTTACTTTATTGTGTTAGGTTTTATTGTATTGGCATGTTGACTTGTCATTTATGTATTTATCGTATCTTTTTGTATTGGCATGTTGACTTGTCATCTATGTATTTATTGTATCTTCTTTTACTTGTATTTGATGATCTTGTATATGCATGTCCCCCCTGTTCTTATTATATGTGATATAATACGTACTTTTGTTCTATCTTGGTGTGATGTTACAATCTATGTGAGATATATTAGAACTGTTAGTTCAAGCAGTGTGAGCTATTGTTGAGGGACATTTTCTGGCTGCAGGTGACGTGCACTTAGTGTATATTTTGTATGCTTTATTTTCTACTTTGCTTGGTCGGCCTATGATACCTACTGAGTACAATTGGACCGTACTCATGCCTGCTGTGCCCTTTCGGTGCAAGTCCTAGCTCGAGTGCGCCTCAGCTTGATTGACTCGAGCGATTGTTGGAGCTTCCAAGGTAGCGGTTGGACATTCATGCGTCCGAAGTTCACCTCTATCTTTCTATAGTATTTATGTCTTTATTAGTACTCAGAGACAGTTATTATTCCTTTGTGGTTATTTTTCTGATGTATTTGACTCTTAGATTGTATTAGTAGTTCTTACACTATTGACACCTGGTTTTGGGCATGATTGGTATTTTGTATAAGTTCTTTTCGTATTGTTATGATTACTTTTATGGTTCGACTTCATTCTAGAAGACTTACCTTGGGATATTTCTATCTTTTCCTCTTTTCGTATCAGTTTGGGTGATAGGATTACTTGTCAAGGTACGCCACGACAAGTGCCATCATGACCCTAATTTTTGGGTCATGACACAATGCGTACAACACAACTAACAATTCCAAGTCATGAGTCGGATAGTTCTTCTCATGCACCTTCTGCTATTTAGAGGCATAAGCTATCACCTTTCCATGTTGCATCACAACACAACCTAACCCCACATGGGATGCATCACAGTAGACCACAAACCCATTAGTGTCTTCAGGAAAAGTTAAATTCAGAGCCAAAGTTAGATTATCCTTCAGCTTCTCAAAACTAGCTTATCCTTCAACTCCATAAAACTACCCTCACAAGCATCAAACCATAGGAACTTTACCTTCTTCTAAGTCAATTTAGTCAATGGGGCAGCTCTTGTCGAAAAAATCTCAACAAACCTCATGTAGTAACCCGCTAAACCCAAAAATCTCCGAATATTAGTTGGAGTCGTGGGTTTAGGCCATTTCTTCACCACTGCAACTTTTTTCAGATCCACCATGATCCCTTCACTAGGAATGATATGACCCAAAAAAGTGATAACGTTCAACCAAAATTCACATTTTTAAAATTTGGAATACAATTGTTGCTCCTTCAAGGTCTGTAATACAATTATAATACACCAAAATGTCATCTATAAAAACAATGACAAACAGATTTAGAAACTGACAGAAAACCCTATAAATCTAATCTATGAATACCATAGGGGCATTGGTCAACCCAAAGGACATGACCAGAAACTCGAAGTGCCTATATCGGGTATAAAAGGTAGTCTTAGGATATCCACCTACCGAATTTTTAATTAATGATATGTGGATCGAACATCAATCTTGGAGAAAAACTTAATATCCTGCAACTGATCAAACAAATCATCTATTCTTGAAGGAGGATACTTATTATTTACCGTTACCTTGTTCAACTATCAGTAATCAATACAAATTTGAAGGAAACCATCCTTATTAGGCACGAATAACACCAGTTCACCTCACGGGCACATACTAGGATGGATGAAACCCTTGTCTGAAAGATCCTTGAGTTGCTTCTTAAGCTCTTTTAACTCAGCTGAACCCATCCTATATGGAGGAATAGAAATTGGACCGGTGTCCGAATAAGATCAATCCCAAACTCAATCTCCCTATCACTAGGAACACCAGGAAGGTCATTAGGTAAGACCTCAGGAGATTCATTTACCACCGGGACATAATTCAAAGAAGGACCCTCCAAGTTAGAATCTTTAACCCGGAGTAGATGATAGAGACACCCCTTGGAGATTAATCTCTGAGCTCTAAGATATGATATTAACCTCCTCTTAGGATCTAGGGAACCACCCTCCCACTCAATAACTGATTCATTAGGAAATTTAAAGAAGACCTTATGGGTAAGACAGTCTAGAGACGTATAGTATGAGTGCAACTAATCCTCCCCAATATGACATCGAAATCAACTATATCTAAGTTAAACAGATATACCACAGGGTCTTTTCTACCAACAGATACCATACCCCTACTATAGACTCTTCTAGCAATCACAAAGTCCTTTACCGAGGTAGAAATAGAAAAAAAGTTTGAAAGATACTCGGGACCAAAACCAAAATGGACAGCCAAAAATGTGGTCACATAAGAGAGAGTGGACCTCGAATCAAGTAAATAGTACACATCACAAAAAAATAGTTTTAACATAACAGTCACGATATCGGTGATGCCTCGGACTCCTGTCGGGTAGTGAGAGCATAAAGACATTTCTGACCAGTGTCGAAACTAGATGGTGCAACCTTTGGTGCTAGAGCTAATGGTGAAGAAACTGGAACCTTATCCTCCCCCGAAGCAACCTTGTCCATTGGATAGTTCTTAATCATGTGCCCTGGCTGACCACAGCTGAAGCACTTATCCCTTCCTTTTTCACAATAACTCCAATACAATCTACCACAGAATTTGCAGGGAGGGTATGATGGAGCTGACTGGGCCTCACTATCCTGAGATTGGGCATCCCATGTCCTAAAGTTGTCGCCATCTTGGAAATGCCTGCCACCCGATGACTTTGGGTAGGGAGCACTAGCCGTCGATTAAGACCCAGAGTTGCCTCACTTATTATTGGGCCACTTCCCATCATCCCTGCCACTCTTCTGTTGGCTACCACCCTGCTTAGAGAACCTAAATTTCTTACTCTGCCTCTCCCCTATCTCATCTTGCTTCTTCTTCTCTTTCTCCACCTATTATATGTACATTATCAACCTGGAGATATCCATGTCCTTGATCAACAAGGCAACCTTACTCTCCAATATCAAATCTCTAGAAAACCCGAAAGCAAGCTTTCTCATTCTAGCTCTCATGCTAGAAACTATCTCCGGAGCATACCGAGATAACTGGTGAAACTTCAAGGCATACTCCTTGACTAAAATTTTGACTTGCTTCAGATTGAAAAACTCTTTCGCCTTCGCTTTCCTCAACTCCTGAGGAGATAAGCAGTCCAGGAAAGCATTAGAGAAATCCTACCATAGGGCTGATTCATCTTCATCACCCCTAAATGCCCAACCATAAATGCCCTGTGTCTTATGTCGGATGAATTCCAAATATATAACAAGATAGAAAAATTATAGTTCAAAGGCATTTAATAAAGTTCATAACCATAACTATCTAAATATCCAACCAAGTATCCAACTAGTGTCATCCCCAATACCAATACCAATGCCAAGGCTAACACCAATACCGATACCACCCTTGCCCATAGTAGTCACACAAAGCCTCTAACAAAAAATAAAGAACATCTAGTCGGAAAATGCCCTCGACTAGAGCTAAAACCAAAGTCTAAGAAATAAACAAAAAATAGAAAGAAATCCATAACATGAAATGGAGTCTTCCGGAGTATGGAAGCTCACTACTTCAGTCTGACCTGGATGCTATTCTTGAATTTAAGTCACTGAGCAAGAAGAGTAGTATGGCTGGTTCCTGCATTGCGTGGGGATACAGTGCCTGAAGATGGGTTAGCGGGTGAACTCTAGCATGTACTTAGGAGTAAGCATAAAATAATGCCATTAAAATAATGCCATTATTCAAAACCAAAGTAAATAAACATATGCAATCACATACATACATATATATACCATGCCAGGGAAAAGAATCGGGTTTATCATGTATTTAAAACCTTCAACCTGAGATTGTGTAGCTCTGCCATCCTAAATCCACCTATGGGCTATATGAGTTTAGCTCCCCATGCTGAAAAGGTCCCTATGCATGTTAGCCACACGAGCCAAAGAAAAACTTGAGATGACAAGTAAATCTCCCAAAATATAAGTGTGACATGATACACATGATCTCCATGACCTACCTCACATCAGAAAACATGAGTTTCCAGTTTTGGTCCCCCATGAGACCGCCACCTTCCACAGCTTTGCTAACACATCGCCTTTTAAGACCATATTAAAACCATTCACACACAACCAACCAATTACTAAGGAGTCATTTTAATTAGGCATTAACCATTGGTATAGTCATACCAAAACTAGAGCTTGCAAGTCTGTCCATTTGTGCCATACCAAAGCCATTAAAAAAATTTAACTCCAAAGTTTTCGTTTGAACCAATACCATGTCCACCAAGGCCTTTCCAATCCGTTTGAAACCATTTAAACTAATTTAGGTTCCATTACCTTTTATTCAATGCAAGGATTTCAATAATAGTCAAACTATGTGATAAAAGTATTTTCGTTAGCATTTTAACAAACATGTTGAGGGCATATAGTTTCCAAAGCCAAAACCAAGTATCAATTGATCATTTCCATGCAACCACATGTTCAAATCACAATTATAACATAAAAACCATAAGTAAAATATGGGAAAACTCTACCAACAAAGAACAACCAAAACTCCCAACATATACTTGAAAATAAAAAATAATACTACAATAATGTCATGAAAATCATTCATTAAAACATGCTTTTAGTTGAACTAACAATGAGGAAGGAGTAACATGCCTTAGAAATCAAGGAAGTCGGAGATAAACCACCCTTAAGAGCCTTAATAGATTGCCTTGAAAAAAACCCTCTTTCTTGAACCGAGATCTTGAGAGAAATTTGAGAGAGTTTAGAGAGTGTTTGATTGAGAATGATAGGTTAATGAGGCCTCCAAAGGTGTTTTATGTTGTGGGAGTTCACAAGGAGTTAAGAGAAAAAATGTCCAGAATACCCCCAACTTAAACTGTAAAAATCTATAGGTGGGTACGATTTGACCCCTCATCTTGTATCTACATCATACGAGTGGTACCCTCAACTTGTAACTTGATCAAAAAGTTGGACACCACATTCTGTCCAATATATGACTCACTTGCTCAACTCGTATCATCACCATACGACTAGTACCATTCCAGTCGTACCGTAGGAAAAACATCCAAGGCTAGATACTGGAAAACACTATTGGACTCAACCCTATCATTACATTAACTTATGACTCATCACTACCAACCCATAACCACAACAGAATCCCAACCACTAGACACTTTACAAGTTGGGTCTCCTGATCGGTACCTATATTATACAACTAGTATGGTGAGTTGTATGATAATCAGAAAGCTCAAGACTCGAGAAATTTGCAAGGGAAAGAACCCAGGGTGTTTCAGTCTAGTTGCATACTATTCATGATATACATCAATCTTTCCACCACTCTTGCTAGTCTAATTGTGAGTCAGTTTCACCTTTATTCTTTTGAAGTGCAAAGGTCATGTCTAATGGAGTCTTGGAAATATTGAAATCCAAATACTTAAACTTGTCAAGTACCTTTTCAATTCAATGAGACTGTGATAATTCCAACCCCTTTGGTGTTTTATGAATTCTTATCCCTAAGATTACACCAGAAACTCCAAGGTTTTTTCATATCAAACTTGCTCTTAAGCATTCGTTTTATAGTATTTATGTCAGAAATGTATCTACTAATGATAAACATGTCATCCACATATAAGTAAACAATGAATTTTTGATTTGGAGTGTCTTTAATGTAAACACATTTATCACATTCATTTATCTTGAAGCCTTTTGCTAACATAATTTGGTCAAACTTTGCATGCCATATTTGGGTGCATGTTTTAGTTCATAAAGTGACTTAGCAAGTTTACACACTTTTCTTTCTTAACCAAGAATCACGAAACCTTCGAGTTGTTCTATACAAACTTCTTCCTTCAATTCTCCATTTAAGAGAGCTATTTTCATATCCATTTGGTGAATTTCAAGACCATATACCCCTGCTAAAGCAACCAACATCTGAATGGATATTATTCTTGTTAATGGTGAGTATATATCAAAATAATCAAGACCTTTTTTTCTAAAGCCTTTCATAACAAGTCCTGCCTTGTATTTGTCAATAGTACCATCAACCTTCATCTTCCTTTTGAAGATCCATTTAAAACCTACAGATTTGTTTTCTTGAGGAAGATCAACAAACTCTCAAGCATGATTGCTCATGATTGAATTGATCTCACTATTAACTGCCTCTTTTCAAAAGGATGATTTCGAAGACGACATCACTTCATTAAACGTTTGAGGTTCATTTTCAAGAAGAAATTTTATAAAATCTGATCCGAAGAATGTCGATGTTCTTTGACGTGTACTATGCCTTGAATCTCATCATTAAGTACATTCTCATTTAGTTCATCTCAAGGTCGTTTAGACCCTCTACAAGACAACTCATATCTAATTTTATACAAATAAATGTATTCAAAGAACTCAACATTATCTAATTCAATTATCGTAATTCATGAATATTTGGGTGTTTGAATTTATGAACCAAAAATCGACATGTTTTACTATTTGTAGCATATCCAATAAAAACATAGTCCATAGTTTTTGATCCTATTTTTACCCTTTTAGGTATAAAAACTTGAAATTTGGATAGACACCCCTACACTTTGAAATATTTTAAGTTGGGTTTCCTTTCTTTTCATATTTCATATGAAATGGATTGTGTCTTGCTATGAGGCACTCGATTGAGTATTCGGTTTGATGTAAGGATAACTTTCTCTCATAAGTTTTGCGGTAAACCTGATCTTGTTAGTAAGACATTCATTATTTTCTTCAACGTTTGATTTATTCTTTCTGCAATTCAATTCGATTGAGGGGAATATAGGCAACAATTTGATGGACAATTTCATTTTTCAAACATATCTCCTCGTAAAAAGAGATTCATACTCTCCACTCCTATCACTTCTTATTATTTTGATCTTTTTATCCAACTGATTCTCAACTTCAGTTTTATATTGCCTAAACGTGTCTATTAGTTCATACTTACCATTTAGCAAATAAACACAACAATATCTAGAGTAATTATCAATAAAAATTACGAAATACTTATGTGACTTTATATCACAAATGTCGGTGTGCATTAATTCTTAAGGGATTGAAATTCCTTTCAATATACTTACGAAAATGCTTAGTATACTTAGATTCCACACATATTTAACACTTTAATTTATTGCACTCAAAGTTAGGCAACACTTTCAAGCTAAGCAGTTTTCACAAGATTTTATAATTGACGTGTCCTAAAAGACTATGCCACAAATCATTTGACTATTTAAAGTAAGAAAAAACCTCAACTCTCTTCATTTCTACATGCATTACATCAAGTTTGAAAAGACCCTTATTAAGGTAGCCCTTTCCTACATACATTTCATTCTTGCTTATTACAACTTTCTCCAAAATAAACTTACACTTAAACTCATTTTTAACAAAAAGTATTATCAAAACTAAGTTCTTCCTAGTAGTAGGAACATGGAGAACATTATTGAGAGTCAACACCTTGCCGAAAGTTATTTTTAGGAATATATTTCATTTTATTCAATCTTGGCTGTTGCATTATTTCTCATGAAGTTCACTTCTTTGGGACCAACGATATCACAAGTGTCAAAAGCTTCTTTATCCATACAAACATGTCTAGTGGTTCCTAAATCAAACCACCATTCATTTGAATTTCCAATTAGATTGCATTTAATGATCATAACACTCAAATTTTCAATCTTTTCAGTTGCTTCCAACAAGTTTATCTGATTTTTGTCTTGTTCTTATTCAAAACTTGACTATTTAGATCTTTGTGGCCAACATCACTATAATTATTCCACTTGCCTTTGAATGTTTTCTTATTTTGCTCTTTTTCTTATCCAGAAGACTTCTTCATCTTCTTATTATTTGGAGCATCATCCTTAACATGATTATTTGCAACCATCATTGATGATTTGCCATTCAACTCATTATCCTCTACTATCTTGGGACGACTCACAAGATATTTTAAATCAGACAATTGATTTTCAATCATTATTTTTTTCAGAATATGAGGATCTATACTTGTGAACATTTGCATTTCAAGTTTGGTTAGCTAAAATGACATCACTTCCTGTCATTCTTTGAAGTTCACACCAGAATATTTTTTTGATTTCTCTGTAAATTTCATTGCTAGAACAATACCTGAACGACACAACATTGATTGCTGTTGGGACAGTACCATTCACAACCTAATCAATTTATAGTTCGGTTTCATTCGTCATTTTCCTGTCAATATTAGACATGCACTAGTATTTTAGAATACTAACAATAAAGGCTTTAATCTTTAGCCAACTTGTTTTTAGTCAATGATGAAATTTTTATATCTTCAAATCATTAACCAAATAAACTTTGAAACCTAACAAAGTTCGTATGACTTCAAATCTGAAGAAACTTCAAATAGAGTGAAAACCCACAAGTTTTAAACTCTAGAAATTAATACAAAGAGTTAACGAATTGGTGAAATTTTTATATTCTTTGAACTGAATTTTCACATTGATTTCTCCGTGAAGTTTTTATATTTTTATAACCAAGAGAGTAGAAATCAAAAGATTTTAGTCTCCACAAAATCAGATACATTATAGATTAACGAAGTACTAGATTTATAAAGGATAATTTTTTTATTTTACAACAAGAACGTCAAACACATGTTCAAACTAACATATGAACAATCAAATGAAGTTGTAACTCTGTATTCACAATTCTGAACTTCAACAGTAAGTTCAACCCAATTTATAAACATCAACAAAATGAAGTTCAAACTATTTTCTGAAAAATAACAAAATGAAACATTTAGAATAAAATGAAGATTGAAAGATCCAAGTCCAGTGAATTCACGGTGTGTCTTTAAGAAAATATTTTTCTCAAGTACCCGAGGTTATGAAATATATCCTCCTACGATAAAATGAATCACTTCGATAGAATAGCGATAAACTCCACCGAGCTGCGAACACACTCAACAATAACAAATCACACTAGAGTTTTTTAAGAAAGAGGAGTGATTTTACTTTAAAATTTTATGTCTGTATATGAGGAAAAAGTCAGGTATTTATAGCCATTAAGGTGTTGCTTCATGAAGGGAAACAATGGTTCATAAAGATGCACTTCATAAATATGCAACTCTCCAAAAAAAGTACAATTATTTAGAAAAGTCACAACCCATTGAAAATGTCATAACCATCCAAACCGAAAAGATTAATATTCAAATCGCATCCTTTCTCTTGTTTTTTTTTCCGAAAAAACACCTATTCATTTTTCTTTCATACCTTTTAAAAACCTAAAAATGTTTACATCAACAATCTTTACTCTCTCCGACACGAGGGCTGATAGGATTCAAAACATTTTGAGGTTTTCATCTGAGAAGTCAATAGATAGTCGTGCCTGTTCCAAGTATGATCATTGTGTGCTCACTGCACAAGAAATTCTGAGGACAAGTGAGGCATTGTATTCAGGTTTGTATCTATTCTAAGATTCAACTGAACAAAAAAAATGTATATCAAAGAGTTTGAAAATCTTTGTTCGGACTAAAGGAAAAAAAAAGAAACAACAAAATCAGATGGATGATTTTCCCAGACACAAAAGAGACTTTGTTTTCCCACCGCTACAATTAGACTACCACAAGCGAAAATACAAAACAAAAAGTTATTTCATATGAGAGACAGATATAAATTTGACAACTCCTACATATACAAGTCTAATAAGAAAATATACCAAATGAGAAGTCAAAATTCTGCACATTGTTAATAGAGATACAAAATTGGTTCAACAGAAAAGGCTTTATACTGGTGTTGTATCCAAAATAGCTAAAGAGTTGGATCTAAATTGTGCAGGGATTGAGATGAACCAACTAGTCCGGAGATAAATTAGGTGTGGCAAACATGTAATTTGTCATTTTTGGAACAAGATCGGAACTCTGTAGCTGATTGGCATTGGTAAAATCAAAGGTTCTTTGCCTTAGCTATTATTTTCCTTCAAATGAAAAACAATACTTGTCGACGAAGTAGTGGATGACTCTTCCAAATTAATAACAAATATCCTACTAGACTTGTTGCAGCATTTGATCACTATTTTTTCCTTGTTAGCCTCCAGTCGTGCTAAATAATTCTGGGCATGGTTATAAACTTATGTATGCGTTCTGCTTGGCACATAATATTTAGCAATTCCAATCCAATTTCCTCTCCCAAGATTTTCTAATCCAATCAAGAATACCTTGTGTTCATATTAACTCCATCTTTTCCCCTTGTTTCCATTATATTGATCAACATTAGAAAGCAATTGCACATGACACAAAAAATCATTCTTGTAAGCCATTGGTATTCCCGAAGTTGGACTTTCTTGATTCAAAGGTTCTTTACCTTTACTATTAATTTTCTTCAAATGAACAAGAGCAAATATTGACAAATTAATGGATGAATCTTCCAAATTAATATCAAAGACACTACTGGACTTGTTGTAGCGTTTGTATCACCGTTTTGTCATTGTTAGCCTCCAATCGTGCAAAATATTTCTGGGCATGGCTAACTTTCGTATGCGTTTGCTTGGCACATAATTTTTAGCGATTCCAGCCCAATTTCCTCTCCCAAGATTCTCCAATCCAATGAAGAATGCCCTGTGTTCATCTTCACTCCATTTTTTTCCTTTGTAAGCCATAGGGATGAGAGGGAAATCTGGAGCATTATAGCTGATTGGTATTCCTAAAATTGGACTTTCTTGATTCAAAGGTTCTTTGCCTTTACTGTTATTTTCCTTCAAATGAACAAGAGCAAATGCTAACGAATTAGTGGATGAATCTTAAAATTAATATCAAAGACACTACTGGACTTTTTGTAGCGTTTTATTACTGCTTTGCCATTGTTAGCCTCCAGTCATGCAAAATATTTCCAGGCATGACTGGATACTTGTGTATGCGATTTGCTAGGCACATAATATTTAGCAATCCCAAGCCAATTTCCTCTTCCAAGATTCTTCAATCCAATCAAGAATGCCCTGTGTTCATCTTCACTCCATCTTCTTCCATAGTTTCTTGATGGAATAACCAAATCATCATTATCGTGATTATTCTTAGTACTGATCAGAACGCCAAATAGTTTAATGCTATTACTTCTACTCTCCATCATTTTCTTAGTTCTTGAACCTATTTTTCCAGTAAGGATATTTTTTGCCATTTGAAAGTATGTATTTGGGGAAAATTCATTCAGTTACGAGTGGAATGGCATGTTAGGCATTTACAAGATTATGGATTGTCAAATAGAAGTTATTAAAGACTGATATATATTTGGGGAACTTATCTCTAAATTTCTTATCAACGGTAAGCAAAAATCTTTAAAAGACACTTATTTGCGTTGCGACTATAAAACTGATATGTATGTATTTGGATTTAGTTATGTTTATACATTATCAGAGTAAATTTCATCTATGTCACTTAACTTTGTGTTTATTACGCAAAGTCACTTTTCTTTCATTCATTACACAAAAGTCATTTTACTTTGCTCCGCCATCACAAAAATTACTATGATCGGATTTTACAATAATCCCACCGAAAAAGTGATGTGACAAACTTAATTAGTTTTTAATTTTAATTTAAGAGAATTTAATATACTATCTATATCTTGACCTTTTTTACATGTGCCCAACACAATTTTTCTTATGAATTATATAACGGAAGAATACCAATTTCTTAATAGATTAGACTACCTAATGAAGACTATTTTCATAAAAAATTTTGGTTGATATTTTTATGAAATATTTTATGATATTGCATTCATCTGTCAAAAAGGTGCATTGAAAAAGAGTAATAAACAAGATAAATTTTTCAAAACACATAAAATAGAAATACATATATAATATTATTTTTTAAAATTATTTTAATTCTTTGAAGATAAATCAACATGCTAAAAATAATTTTACAAAAAAGCTTTTTTTAATTTTGTCATTGAATAAGTATCATCAAAATTTGTACAAATAATGTTATTGACAATTGTGTTAATAAAAGTCATAAAATATAAGTAATTAAATATATAAAATAAATTATTTGATATAATTTTTATATTTATCAATTGAATTAATTAAACAATATGTAATTTATCAGAAATTGAATATTACAATAAAAATTTCTAAGAGAATTAACCGATTAGTCAAGTAATTAAAAGTATAAAGACAAACTCAATAAATAGAGTAGTTTATTATATTATTATGATATACCGAATGCAAAGACTCAAGTGGCAAGAAATGTATGAAAAAAATAATTTTATCGACTACATGTCACAATTTTAGAGAGCGAAAAGTAATTTTATCAACAACATATCACAATTTTAGAGAGATAAAAGTAATTTTATCAACTACATATCACAATTTTAGATGAAAAAGTAATTTACCACCACATGTCACAATTTTAGAAGATTCTTAAAAAATTTAAATTACCATATTTATATCAACTACATGTCATTATGTAAGATGAGAAAAATAATTTACCAACACATCTCTTAGAGGATTTTAAGGAAATTAAAACTGTCATAGTGTCATTGTGAGGACTACTAAATTTCGGTATCCTCTATTATATATAAGTGTAATTTTAGTTTCCTAAGAATATCAACCAATTTTTTTTTAATGTAAATAATCTTTATTAGGTAGCCTAATCTATTAAGAAATTGGTATTCTTCTGTTATATAATCAATAAGGAAAACTGGGTTGGACACATATAAAAAGGGCCAAGATATGAGTAATATATGATATTCTTTTGAATTAAAATTAAGAACTAATTAAGGTTGCCACATCATTTTTTCGGTGGAATTATTGTAAAATGTGGCCTTAGTGACTTTTGTGATGCTGAAACAAAGTAAAATGACTATTGTGTAATGAATGAAAAGTTACTTTTGTGTAATAGACACAAAACTAAGTGACTATGGATGAAATTTACTCACATTATCAAGATAATTTAAAATGGGTCAACTATACTAAGGCGTACAAATAGGTAAGGCTAAAAAAATAGGTAAGACTAACAAGACACAATGGTAATAACAAATGAAACAAGATTCAACATCGTTTAACTTGTGTCCAAAGAATAAATGGGTAGGTTTTAAGGCGAGGGATGTGGATGAGTATAAGTTGTGGTATTCTAGTAGCGTGAGGCATAGGAATGAGGTTGGTATCTTAGTAAATGAAGAGCTTAGGGGTAGGTGGTGGAGGTTAAGTGGGTTGACGATAGGTTGATGTCGATTAAGTTGGTCATTGGAGGTTCTACGTTAACCATTATTAGTGCCTACGCTCAGCAAACAGGTATGGATGCGGAGGATATGAAGTGATTTTGGGAGTATTTGGATGAGGTGGTGCGAGGCATACAGAGCACTGAGAAGCTTTTTATAGGAGGAGATTTCAATGGGCATATTGGGTATTTATTGAGAGGCTATGATGATGTGCATAGAGGTTTTGATTTAGGGAAAAATGAATAAAGGGGGAGCTCCACCTTTGGATTTTTCTAGGACCTTTCGGTTGTGGGTAGCAAATTCGAGCTTCTTGAAGAACGAGGAGCACCTTATTACCTTTCATAGTTCGGTGGTCAAGACTCAGGTAAACTTTTTTCTTCTTAGGAGGGGTGATAGAGCGTTATGTAAAGACTATAAAGTCATACCTAGCGAGAATATTTTTACCTAACATAAAATCTTGGTGATGGACTTGGTAATAAAAAAGGACAGAAAAAAAGGGGTATGGAGGATCACCCTAGGATTAAGTGGGGTAGCTTGAACTTGGCCAGTGCTTTAGAGATTAGGGAGAAGTTGGCAACAATGGGAGCTTAAGAAAGTAAAGAGGATGCGGATAGCATGTGAGAGACGACTACCAATTGCATTAGGGAGACCACTAAAAATGTGTTGGGTGTCTCGAGAGGCCAATCTAGCAAGCACCGAGGGGACTGGTAGTAGAACAAAGAAGTTAAAAAAGGTGGAGACTAAGAAGGTGGCCTATGCAAATTTTGTAGATAGAAAGGATGATGAGAAAAAACCAATGAATTATGTAGAGTATAAATTAGCTAGGAGGGAGGCTAAGTTAGAGGTTATGATGGCCATGACAACATCTTTTAAGAGCTTGTATGTGACATTAGAGGAGAAGGGATGAGATAAAAATTTGTATAGGCTGACCAAGGCTAGGAAGAGGTCGGCCCATGACCTTGACTAGGTGACGTACATCAAGGGGAAGGATGGAAAAGTGTTGGTGGAAGATTCCCATATTAGAAAGCGTTGGTAATTTTATTTCCATAAACTTTTGAACGATGAGGGAGACCAAAGTTTCATGTAGGGGATGTAACACCCCAAATCTGGTACTCGGAATGCTACACGGTGCTCATGATCCCGAAGGACCACAAACTAACCCATGACTGATATATGTACCTATATACTGCATGATATACTGTATAAATATGGAAACATGAACTGAAAGGCTATAAGGTTCAAAACTGTAACATAACATCTAGGATGGGGTATAAATACCCAAAACAAAACTGTCTAAACATGATAGTCTGAAAAGCCTCTAACTGACTGAACTGTCTGAATAAGGAGTTGATAGGACATGTCCCCAACTAACTCCGATTACTAAAATTACTAAGTACTGAGATAATGAAATAACAAATCATATTGTCCTCGGAGGATGAGGACTCACTGTTGACTGACTGCTGAGATCTGGAATCTACTGATGCTTTAGAGCTTGTGTCTCTGAACCTATGATATAAGACACCATAGCGTAAATACGTCAGTACTTTGAATGTACTGGTATGCATGTGAGGTAGGCTGAATACATGAGGATCATATGCATGAACAATACTGACTAACTGACTAATAACTGAGTTAGATAACTAACTATATCTGACTAATATAGTCAGATAACTGAATATATCTGAGATCATGATAACATGAATTTACTGGTAACTAACATGACTGATAACTGAGTTCTGATGACTGATATAACTGATAACATGAGTGACTGTATCTGACAATCCTGAATCTGATGAAACTAGCTCAGTTCTGTACTATTCTGAGTTGACTGTATCTGACAGTCCTGAATTCTGTAACTAAAACTGTGGGAAGTAGTTATCTAACTAACATGCCTCAAATAACGCATTATAGCTGAGTTGAGGTCCAATCTATAACCCCAATTGGAAGGATGTCAATACCGCGCAACTAGTAAGGATAATCTATGAGTAACCCTCATATAACAGGTAACTCTAGTGAGAATGGTGGGAACCCTCATATAACAGGTTAAGCTACCTCATCTACCCTCATATAATAGGCTATGATGTCTCAACCTATGCTGGCTACATAGTTCTGGAACGCAAGGATTACTTCTAAGAATCACACCCTCATATAACAGGTGAGTTCCCATCCTTGGGTTCACTCAGTGCTAATTCCTACTCCCATCTGAATAGACACTGAACATGATTAACTGAATTGGACTAGACTGAATTCATGGAGTTTCGTTAGCTGACGGAATACTATTGAGATTACTGAATTACTGAGCTTTCCTAAGTCATATGACTGACTGGGTTCTATAGACCATGGCTTGACTGAGGATATCGTGAAAACATGACACTAAATCTAGGTACACAACTATATTTTTTGGGTTCAAGTACCCCCAGGACTTGATGGAAGGAAACTAACAAGGCATGACATTCTTGAATACATGACCAACATCAACAAGCCATAATACAATAATTGGAGATATTTCATGGGCATTTGATTATCATAGCTTGATACGTGAATAATATAGCATGTATACATAGCATAATTTCATAAGGCTAACTCATGAGCAATCCAACAACAATTTCAATACATAAGAATAACATGGAAGTCATTTTGGACCACAATTTAGCTATAGTGCATAATTTTTATCCTCCTAGGCATTTTATCAAACACCTTACATGCGCAACTTAAGGCATAGGTGAAATTATCAAATTTCACAAATCATAAACCACCAAATTTATGGATTTCAATTTATATGCTAACGTAGTTTTCATAATTTCACATAAGGATCCCAACATAGGAATCAAACAACCACCATCACATAACTTGAGCAACTCACAACATAATAATTATGATTCATAATTTAAAATAGGGTTCTTGATCTTTATGGATGAAAGAAATCCATAAATCAACACAACACATACCTTAGTTCTTGATTTAGCGAAGATTAACGGAGAGACTTTCTTGAAATTGAATCCCTAATTGAAACCCTAGCTTGTTCTTGCGAGAAAATTGAGAGAAACTAGTATATTTTAGGTTTCAAATAGTTGAATCTCGTGTTAACGGGCTAAAATAGGGGTGGGAAATTGACCCTTTTACTCCTGGACGCGTCTTTAAATTTTAGTGATTTTTTTCCGAATTGGACCCCTGGCGCGATGCGGCGCTATCGTGTCGTGTCACTAGAATTTGACAACTGAGAAATTGAGAGATGGCGCGACGTGGATCCATCGTGTTACCACTTTATTTGCAACCTAAAAGTTTGCTGCCACGCGGAGAAATCGCTCTAAGACACTGGAAAAAGGACAATTTCCATTTTAGCTTGTGGCGCGGCGCACCACTGACCAATTTGACACTGTTTTATGACAGGAACTTGAAATAGTCATAGCTTCTTACCCGATTATCGAATTTGGGAGAATCTTATATCGATGGAAAGCTTATTGAATTTCCCACATGACAAAAAGTGAAACTCTTAAAAATTCCTCATGGAATAAACATCATTCAATTTAGAAGATAATACTAGATATTCTTGGGACAAAATTAGCTAGGAAACTTTGGGGTATTACAGGGGACTTGGAGCATTTAGAGAGCTATTGCGATTATGGTTATTGTAGGCGTATCAAGGTTGAGGAGGTCAAGGGTGCTATTAGTAGGATGTAGAGAGGCCGAGTGACTGGGCCAGATGAGATTTTGGTGAATTTTTGGAAGAGCATTGGTGAGGCATGTTTGGAGTGGCTGACAAAGTTATTTAATATCATTTTAAGGGCAGTAAATATGCTAAAATATTACAGATAAATTATGATGATTCCTGTATAAGAACAAGGGGGACATTCAACATTGCAAAAACTATAGTATATTAAGTTGTTGAGACATACTCTGTAGGTTTGAGAAAGGGTGGTTGAGTTGAGGCTTAGAAGGATCATGACTAGTCTCGAGAATCAGTTCAGTTTTATGCCAGGTCACTCGATACTGAGTTTATTCACCTCATAAGAAGATTATTAGAGTAGTTTAAGGAGAGGAAAAATGACTTGCACATGGTGTTCATTAATCTTGAGAAGACATATCTAGAGAGATCTTATGGAGATGCTAAGAGGTTAGAGGGGTTCCCATGGAGTACGCTTGGTTGATTCAAGACAGGTACGACTATGCAAAGACTCGTATTAAGGACAATAGAAGGAGATTCACATCATTTTCCTATTTTAACAAGGTTGCACCAGGGATCAACTCTTAACCCATTTTTATTTTGCTTGGTGATGGATGTTTTGATGCATCATATTTAAGTGGAAGTGCCTTGGTGTATGTTATTTATTGATGATATTGTACTGATTAATGAGACTCAGGGAGTAGTTAAAAATAAGTTAAAGGTTTGGAGACAGACTCTTAAGTCTGAAGGATTTAGGTTGAGTAGGACCATGACGGAGTACTTGGAATGTAAGTTTAGTAATTTATTGCATGAGGCTGATATGGTAGTGAAGTTGGATTTCAAACCATTCAGAAGAGAGAGAGTCTTAAGTATCTTGAGTCTATGATTTAGGTGAATTGGAAATCGACGAGGATTTCATGCACCGTATTGGTGCAGGATGGCTGAAATAGAGGCTCACTTCGGGAGTCTTGTGTGATATGAAGGTGAATCCTGAGATTAAAGGTAAGTTCTACATAGTGGGAGTTCGACTGACTATATTATATGGATCAGAGTGTTGTCTAATTAAGAACTCCCATATCTAAAATTTGAAGGTGGCGGAGATGAGGATGTTATGATGGATGTGTGGACTTATTAGGAGGGATAGGGTTAGAAATGTAATTGTTCAAAATAAGGTGGGAGTGACTTTGGTGGAGGACAAAATAGAAGTAAGGTTATGATGGTTTGAGCATGTGATGAGAAAGGGCACAGATTCTCCAGTAAGGAGGTGTGAGAGGTTAGCTATGGATGATTTTAGGTGGGTAGAGGTAGGCCAAAGAAAAATTAGAGGGTGGTGATTAGGAATGACATGAAGCAGTTACAACTTACAGAGGACATGCGCCTTAATAGGAAGGTGTGGAGGACGTGGATTAGGGTAGACGAGTAGTAGGTAGGAGTATGCCCATAATAGTAGGGAAGCGTGCTTTGTTTATATTTGTGCCTGTAGTTTCTTGTAGTCTTTTATCCGTGGTATTTTGGTGATGCCTGTGATTTTGAATAACTAGTTTATAGTATTACCTTGTGGGTGTCTTGGTTTCTTTATTATGTAGCCGTGTGATATCCTTTTTGTAGTTTTCTTTTATATTTTTTGTTTGTTATACTATTATCTGTCCTGAGCCGGGGGTTTATTGAAAATGACCTCTCTACTTTATGTGAGGTAGTGTTATGGACTCTGTACACTTTATCCCCCAGACCCCACTTTGTGTGAATACACTGGGTATGTTGTTGTTTTTTCTGTTCTATGCTAACCATCTCATTATTACCACTCAGTTACTGATTGACCCCCTAGACCTCTCTCACAAGACTTTGCCAGTTACCACCACTCCTGGATGTCTAGTCATAAATAAATATATTAAAATATAATTGTCAAAGACAAATTAAGACTATAAATAAGTCCTCTCAGAGTTACTTTTACATGTTTTTTGGAAAGCTTAATTATATGAAATATCTCTATGATATGAATAACTCTCATGTATTTCAAAGTCAAACACTTAAATCTCTTATACTTTAAAAATCCTATATTTTCACTGCTTATACTAAATTTTATGTTTCATTTTTTTTCAAAATCTTGTGTGTGTATATGTATATATATATACATTTATATATATGTCTCTTGGTACGTGCGTTGTATACGTATGCCAAATTATTTAGTAGACATTTGTGTTAAAGAATATTGATATTATTATAATATATTTTTGAACAAAAAATTATATATGAAATGGTAACATACAAGTGTGTGAGAACAATCAATGTGAATCATTGTGTATTAACTTATTTTTTGTGGTCGGAATGATCGGATATCATCTAACTCTGCCAAGATATATAACCAAAAAGTTTAATTAGGTAGTGGTGATTTTTGTTGTTATTTTTATTTGATGAATTATAAACATGTTATTAAATGTATCAAACTTTATATTTTTAAATAAGTGATATACTAGTGTATGTTTCTTTTAGTTCTTTTAGTTGGTCAATTGGTGTATATCTTCAAATATTGAGACTCAAACATTAAATATCAATGATTGATTATCATGTTTGATTTTTTAAGAATTTGACTTTCACAAAATATTTCCACAAAGTAACAATTGTATTATGATCATACCTATAATTTAAATTAACATGTTAAAGTGCATAACTTATGTTAACTATTCATGATGTGTTGGGGTTACCGTGAGTTGTTCCTCGTCTTTCATTATCTTCCTTTTTATTTTTTAATCAAACAAAATTCGTAACCTTCTAGCTATTTGTAGTAGTACAACTTATAGTGTCCAAACCTTTTGTAGTGGGAGTTCAAGGGTGGGTGTGGAACCTATTTGGAGGTGTTGAATGGGTAGAGAGGAGACAATGAACTTTGAATGTTACTTATAGAACTTTAAGAGGTGAGAAATTCACTTGACTTACTTTTTATGCTATTCATTTCCTTTACTCATAAGGTTTGAATAAAAAATTAGGTGAAAAAAGATATCTTAATTTTCCACAGATTATAATGTTAAACTACCTCCTCCGTTTATAAATAATAATTTTCATGTTTTCTAAAGTTCTTTAATCTAGAAAAAGAAGAAATTCAAAATGAAATAAAAATCTGAGTACATGAATTTTTTCACTTGTAAAAAGTACATCCGAGTATAACATTAAGATAGAACATCATACATAATTTGGTATTTCAGTTTAGCATCTGAAATATCAAATTATCAAAAGTTTAAAATCTACTACCAATTTTTTTTTTTAAAAAAAACTATACAAAAACAAAATCAATTAACCAATTTGATTTGATTTTTCTATTTTTATGCCCACTCCTTCACAAAATTACTCACATAGAATTTTTTTTTTCAAATAACTACCGATCTAAGTGGAGAAAATTTAAGAAAAAGTGTCTTATAAGTCTTGAATGAAGGATTGGTGACATTGACCAACTTAAAGGGTCAAACATAATTAGAAAACTTGATTAAGTTAATTGTGGACTTGATTAATATTTTTAAATTTTTTTAATCTTTTCAAAAATACAAATCAACCCAACCCACACTCCTCTTCAATCCAAATCAACCGTCTCTCTCCTTTCTCGAAAGTTTCTCCCAACCAATAGTTCTGCAAATTTCTTCTTTCAATCCCCGACGACTTCAACCTCCGATGATAAATAGTTGGGCTTCGAGTTCCTTTTCGACTTCAACCGTCAATCGATGTGACAACCTTGCTCTTCGGCCACAACAAATTTGAATTCATCATTGTTTCTTTTTTTTTTCACAGTAAAAAACTATAGCCTTTTTAGTTTTGAAAAAAATGAGGAACTTGAGCCAACTTCTCTTATAGTATTGGTTAATAATTTTAATATTTGTTACTTTAATTTGAAATGCGGTATGAATAAAACCCTAATTTCTGGTATTTCTTCTCTTCTCTTTTCGAAGTGAATTATATTTTTTTGTTGTTTGTTGCATTTTTTTGAAGTTTAATTGTTGTTGTTTGTGTTAATACAAACAAACCAACGATTTTGGTGTTTTTCATGTTGCGTCCGTTACTGGATTGATTTGTTTTTGTTCTTAGTAAAAATGATGATATTGTTGTTGTTATGTTGAACAAAATCATAATACTATCTTTTTCTCCAACAAATTATCCATCTGGTGCAACATATTAACCATCTGATGCAACAGATTTAGCATATGATATAATGTATCATACATTTGATGCAATAGAGAAACCATCAGATTAAAATTCTGATGCAACAGATTAACTATCTGATATAATAGAGGAACCATCAGATAAAAAATCCGATGCAACAGGTTAACCATTTGATGCAATAATTTAACCGTCTGATTCAACAGATTTACCATATGTTGCAATAGATTGACCATTTGATGCAATAGATTTACTATCGAATGCAACAGAGGAACCATCGAATTAAAAATTTGATGCAATAAATTAACCATCTGATGAAATGGAGGAACCATCAGATTAAAGATCTGATACAACAGATGAACCTTCTATTGGATAAAATCCTATCAACTCTTCCAACAGTACATGTCCAAGACTTGATTTTTCCAACTGATCATTCATCTGTCAGGATAGGCAACCCTTCTATTGGAAAAAATCTAAATAATATTGATTGTTGATAACTGTTCCAATAGTTCACTCTTATGTTGCAGCAGATATGTGACCTGCTGCACAGACTATTCTTAATAGATGAGTGATATATTTTATATTATCGCAACAGATTACTGGACCATTTCTACAGGTTAGTTAACTTTTCTAATATATCACTCATATGTTGCAACAGATGTGTAATCTGTTGTACAGACCATTCATCTTTCTCAATAGATGAGTGATATGTTTTGTATTATCACAACATATTACTCAGCCATTTCTACTGGTTATTTAACTGTTCTAATAGATCACTCATATGTTGCAATAGATGTGTGATCTATTACACAGAACATTCTTCTTTCTCAATAGATGAGTGATATATTTTGTTTTATTGCAACAAATTACTCATTCATTGTAACAGGCTATTTAATTATTCCAATAGATCACTCATATGTTGCAACAGATGTGTGATCTGTTGCACAAACCATTCACCTGTCTTAAATGATGAGTGATATGTTTTGTATTGTTGCAACATATTACTCATCTGTTGCAATATGTTAGTTATTTGGTGCAACAGATAACCTACCTGGTCCAACAGATGTATGATTTGTTGCAACTGTTTTTTTACTATTTTGCATGTTAGATTTACTGTTATCCTTTTTAACGATGCATTAATCAACTATAATATATTTTTTTAGGTTTCTATTAATTTTAGATAATATGGATCCCAAAAGAATAAAAATCGAATCAAGTCTAAGTAAAGGAACAAGTGAAGCAGCTAGGCTACATCCACCAAGAAGTAAAATATGATGAACATAGGGAGGAGGAATGTTTCAAAAGAGATGATCCAAATGCTAATAGCCCTTCCACCAAAGAGTTAGTCAAAACCTTCAACATTGATTGTTATTATGTAAGAATACTGTGCGATGGTGCAACAGATTTAACAGGTGATTTCGTGGTTAAGTCAGCCATGGGAAAATCTTTCGACACCTTTAGAAAAATACTTCCAGAACAAACATTGGATGCTTATTTCAGGTACAACTGCTTTGGAAAATATCTTGATTTGCTCGAGGACAACAATTCTTGTTTCCAAATGAAAATGGTATATGAACTTCTCAAGCGTAGGTTTATGTATGAAAATAAAGATAAGATGGATGAGGTGTAGATAAATTACTGTGGCATGCTTGTTTATTTTGGTTGGAAGGAATTTGCCATAGTTACTGAACTTAAATGTTATCCTCCTTCCACTTCTCATGTTATACCTATTCTAACAAAAAAAAGCACCCCGCACACCCCAAAAAGGCAAAGACAAGTCGTGTGGTTGTGATGACCTGGTGTCCATTATTGGTCCAAGCTTCAAAAACAAAAAATTGATAGAAGCATTGAAAGGTAAAAGAATTTCAAAGAAGCACAAACAGTCATTGTGCTTGGTTTGGTTTGTACATAATATTCTTTGGGAGAGATACATTAACAACAACATAAGCGTTGGTTTAATAAAGCTCTCTGAGGATCTTGAGGTGTTTAACAACTATCCTTGGGGTTATGAAAGCTTAAAAATGGCTGTCAAAATTTGTTGACTCTTTTAGCGCCAAAGACAATCAACTTATATGGCTTTCCATGGGCTTTCATGGTAAATATTTTTTTTATTATGATATCATTCATTTTTTTTTACTCAATAATGGTTTTGATTTATTGGTGTTATTTTATAGGCTTAGGCGTTTGAAGCCATTCCTTATTTGAGACAACAAGTGAACTAACAGGAAGAAGTTTCCTATCCAAGAATCTTGAGATGGTTGTCGGCCAAAGCTGATAAAAATGTAAAATTTCTTGATATCTTCAAACCCCTGAAGGATGCAGTAAGTATAATTATAATTAAAATTTTGTTTTAATTAATGACTTTCTTGAATGATCTAATCATCATTCTAATATATGTAATGATTTATGTTAGATTGTGCATCCGTCACTAGTTCTAACCAATCAAGAGTTGAAGATGCCATTTTTTCTTACTTTACGGTCTGTGCAAACTTTATCAGACCTTAAGGTCATTGAAAAAATAAAAATAGAATTATTTGAAGCAACAACCATTACAAGAAAAATAATTTTAGAGGGTGAACTTATTGTTGTTGATGGTCTTAGTGGTGATGGAGCTATTGGTGGTGATAGTGGTGCTACTGTTGGTGTTAATGATGCTCTTCTTATAGCATTTAAAATAAACCATTATGAGTATAATCATACTGGTTATACAAATTTTACCTCTCCCAGTGAATATTTTGCATGCAAATGTTAAGACTGCAAGGCGAAACATGATGTAGTGATTAATGATATTAATGTATTAACTGCTTCTATAAAGGACTTGACATTTAAGAGGGGTGACATTCAATCAAAGAGGATTTCATATCCTTCCACTCTATTAGAGATTAAGGCTAAGAAAAGAAGGAAAGTGGTTTTCAAGGCATTATCAAGCATCAAAAAATCAAAATTGCAACTCTTCTGCCCGTGTGTTGTACTGAGCAATGTACAATGGACAAAGGAGAGAAACACGAGCTGAAGAAGGTGAATATATATGTTTGTTCCAACTAACAAACAGACACATATCTGTTTCAACAGATGACAAATTTGCTGAAAATTATCAAACAAATATATACATCTATTGCAACAGTTGACTAACTTGTTGCATCAAATAAAGTATCTGCTGCAACATATATCTCATCTATTTTAGCAAATCAAACAGCTTTTCGTACGACTTTTATTTATACCAAAAGATGACCTATCTGCTACAACAGATGAGTCATATATTGCAACAGATGGTTCATCTATTGAAAATTATCATACAGGTCTTCCTCATATAGAGATTTATCCCAACCGTTGATTTATCTGTCGCAATATAAATATAATCTTTTTGGGATAATTTAAAATAGCAGAAAGACGTGTTTGATTTGTTAGAACAGATGATTTATCCTTTTTTATTTTGTTGTATCTCCGTGATTAGCATTGATCAATTCTGGCTTTCCAGGTAGATGTAGAAGCTATTGCTGAAAAACTTTGACAATATGCTACTCTTTTTATGGAAATACGGAGAATAGAAAGAACAAAAATCGTACGTAAGCGACAATAAAGATCCACGACGACCAAAGCCAAATCCCATAGCATCGGATGAAGAACAACTTATCCATATTGAGTAAATCTTTTTAGATTAAGTCTGTCAAAGTAATAACCTCATCCCTCCATAGGAATTCTTGACATCAATACTTAAATTATTGATGTATTTGTTAAGATCTGTACTCATAGCAATTTTTTTACATTTTATTTATTTATTAATTTATTTCAGCTAATTTCTGAAGGCTTTGATTTATTTTATTTTGTCTATGAATTATATTTTTTTCTTAGATTTGAACTTATTAATTGAAATGAAATACTAGATTCAAATATTGCAACACATAATGTATCTGTTGCAACAGATGAGCATCTGTTGGAAAATATCAAACAGATTTAGACATATGTTGTAACAGGTAGGTAATCTATTGGAAATTATTAAACAGGTCTTCCCACTATTGCAATAGATAGACTTAGATAGAAATATCGACATAATGCAATAGATGACCAACCTATTAAAACAGATAAACTATATGCCAGAACAGGTAGAATATCTGTTACAACAGATGGACAATCTGTTGCATTATAAAAATTCAACTTTCATTAGACATAAAAAATTACCACTACATGTAAAGAAGTGAAAGTGTGACTTGAAATAAAAAAGGTGAAACCCATCGACAATGTTCAGTTTGAACACCTAAAATAAAATTGGCATCAAGTAGAAAATGTTCATTTTAAACACGTAAAATAAAATAGACATCAAATGTGTCTGTTTATCACTTTTTGCCCTGTTGGCTGCTCGCGTGTAATTCATGCAGCCAAGGCTCGTTGAACCCCCATTTTTGCTGACTTGGAGTCTGCTTTGGCCCCCAACAGTTATTTTTCTCACATTGTCTTATATATTCATCTTCTTTCTAAAATTTAATCCTAAATTTCCAAATTTTTTTTTTCATCTTTTTCTCTCTATCCAAATTCTTCAAATTATTTATATTTTTTTTTGCGTATTTTTTTTCCAACTGAGCTTGACAATGTCAAGCTCATCTTTCACTATTTTTTGTGACAAAGATTTTTGATATTGTAAGTGTAGACATAAAGCTCTATTGAAGACTTCTTGGACTCAACAAAATTCAGACGTAGGTTTTTTACTTGTAAGATTTCAGAGGAAATATTTTTTTAATTTAATTAGTTGATTAATTAGTGACTTGTTATTATTTTTTAATTGTGGTCTTGTTTTTGTAGAAGTTGGGTGGATGTGATTACTTTGATTGGTATGAAGAATGACATCCTTCACAAGCAAATCATGTAATCTGAGGTTTGTTGAAGAAAGTCAAGGCTTTTGAAGAGAAAAAAATTGAGCGAGAAGATACTACATTATTGGCGTTATTTCTACTAGTTTGGTGGTGTTGGGCACATGGATATTCAAGCCTAATTGATAAAATTTTCCTGATGGTGTATTTGTATTTGATACTGGTTTGGTGTTGTTGAGCACATGGATATTCAAGCATAATTGTTGGAAAATATCAAATAGATTTAGACATATATTGCAACATGTAGGTCATCTATTGGAAATCATCAAACAGGTCTTCCTACTATTTTAACAGCTAATACATATCAGCATAATCCAATAGAGGACCAACCTATTGCAACAGATAAACTATCTATCAAAACAGATAGAATATATTTTACACAGATGGACAATCTGTTGCATTGTGAAAAATTCAACTATCACCAGACAAAAAAAATTGCCCCTACATGTATGTATGTATGTATGTATGTATGTATGTATGTAATATAATGTAAAGTATGTAAAGTGAAGTGACTTGAAATACAAAAATTATTATTTTGTAGGCTCTTCTTTATACACAGGCTCTAAGCGTCCAGTTAGTACCCCATAAGCCCATACCTCTTGCATGTTTGACACAACATTATCATACAGAAAGGTTATTGGCTCAGCCATTTTTGTGCCGATCAGCAAATATTCGATGTGTGCAAGAGCGTGCGACCTGCACACGACAATAGTTTTATTTTTTGGAAGGTCCATGTCCTTGTTTTGACCTTCAAAATCCTATGGCTGCTTCATCAACACTTTTGTTAGCTAACGATCCATCAGTTTACTTTGCCTCACCAAAATAGGGAATAACTCTAACAGTGGCTGCATGTAGGTAAAAAAAATCGACCTCGTCCAAGGCAGGTAAGTTGCAGTCATAAACCTTGATTTTTCCCTCCTCTAAAAGTATCTTAATAGCTCGATAATTTACTCTATCTACGTTTATGACTCCAAGAATCCTCTTTGCCTCGGTCCAGCTATTGTCGTGTGGATTTGGCCTCTCCTCTTTAACATATTTTATCATTTCTTCATCCTATTGGAACCCAAAAAGTAACGAATGAAATCCCTCACCACCGGGAGTTGATGATAGGTTATTGATATAATCGTACCTATCCTTGAGATTCCTATAGAAGTCAAGGTCCATTATCCTATTGACAACATCATAAGATTTCGGGTAGGCTAATTGCCTGCTCCTCATAAGGCAGAGAATTTCTTTAACATACTAAGATATAAGAAGTCAATTTTTAAATAGGTTAGTAATTGTGAAGAAGGAAAACATAGTGAAAGATACAATGGATGCTCCATCTATTGCAGAGGATTCTCTGAATCTATTCACAGATTACCCATCTATCGCAAATTATGCAAGAGATGGGTAATATATTGCAACAGAACCACCACAAGTTACAATAGAATACACATATATTGCAATAGATGACAAGTAGATTAGAAGGCTAGGTTAGGAAAAGTAAACTTACCCTATCTACGTGATTCATATGCATGTCTGTTACAATTCTGAAGTCTTTAGCGGGAAAGGCTATGGATGGGGTAATCTTTTGCGCCTTTTTTGGCCCATCACAAATCCCTCTTCTCTTTTGCGCCAAGTTTCGCGTATATGTCCACCTTCTTGAATGGACCCATAACTTTAACAGCTTTTGGAGAGGGAAGAGTTGCAATTTTTTTTATTTTTGATTGGAGAGTACTTGGATAATTGCTCTTTTCTTCCTCCTAACCACCCTGTAGGAGTGTATGGCTCCCTCATCTTCTTGGATGGTATGACACCCCTCTTGGATTTCAATTTCTCAATAGCTTTAGCGATAGCCTCTACCTTTTCAAAGAGTTTATCCTAGCTGTCCATGTACTCATCGCTTTTGCAATGAGAACATGAGGGTAAAGAGGGGTGTAATGGACCGGTGTAAGAGTGAGAGGGACCTGTGTAATGGGGAGAGGGACCTGTGAGAGGTATGTTTTCAAACATATTTATTTTTTCTCGAGCATCCACATGATCAAAATCACAACTGGGAGTAACATAAGCATGCCCGCCACCAACATCAACTCCACCAGAAAAAACACCCAGATCTACCTCAGTAGGATGGTCATGAAGATCCTCAACATTAGGCTGACCTTGTCTAACTGCTTTTCTTATGGCTATTGCTCCAGCCAATTCATTCTTTATAAACTCCACCGTTGGGTTCGCTATAGTATCAACATAACCTAGAATAATAAAAGAAGTCATCCCCAACTCCTTCTTGGTAGGCACGATCCATGGATGCATAACCTATAAAAAAGACAGATACATTTAGATCATATAATATAATAATTTTCACAGTTGGGTTAAATATTAACATAGATAACTTATGAAACAGATGATCTGCATGTCACAACAGATTAACAATATGTTGCATCAAATTACCTATTTGTTGCATAATTTGTAGTAGATGGTTAAAATTCATTTAAGTCAGAGAACTAGAGCAATAAATGGATAATATGACGCAAAATATCAATCATATGTCACAACAAATTACCAATATGTTGCACCAGTTGGCACAAGATGGGTAATCTATTGGGTTACAAGTTATGCAACAGATGATCTGTATGTCACAATAGATTAATAATATGTTACATCAGATTGCCCATCTATTGCATAATTTTGAGTAGATGGTTAATCTGTTAAGAGTCGGGTTCAGAGAACCAAAGAAACAGATGGGTAATCTAATGTAAGATATCAATCATCTGTCGCAATAGATTACCCATTTGTTGCACCAGTTGGCGCAGGACGGGTAATCTGTAGCAACAGATGTCCCATCTGGTGTATCAGATATAATATCTGTTGCACCAGATATAACATCTGTTTAATATCTTTTATTGAGTCAAGTTATTTTACTTGAAGAAGATATACTGCATCATCCGAAGGGTTAAAGAGATTAGTCTCCTTAATTTTTGTGTTGTTCTTTGCAACCAACCACCTAAACATCCTGAGATGAGAAACTTCATCCTGGTAATCCATTACCTACTTTCAGAGAGGAGGAATGACTTCAAATGCATAAGCCTAAGAAATTCAAACAGAAAGTAAGCAAAAAAACTCATAATAACTATATTCAATATAAATTAATGGATGAGTAAAAATAGTGATTAATTTTACCATGAAAGCCCATGGAAAGACGTATAATGTGATCGTCCTTGGGGATAGCTTAGTTAGTAAATATTGGACAGTTAAGTAGAAACTATCATATCCCCAGGGATAATTGTTGAATTTATCAAAATCCTCAGCATGCGCCAATAAATCATCTTCTATGACCTTGTTGACGTCTCTTGCCAATATAACCGAATGGACAAACCAAACTAAGCACAATTGCTCCTGGTACTTCTTTTGTATGGTTTTATCCTTGATATCTATCATCAAATCTGATGCTTTGTAGCCACGTCCAGTAATGTCCAACAACCCATCTATTTTTTACTTGCGTTTATTGGTTTTGCTGGGTGGTCGCTGGGATAATGCCTTCCCTATATTTTCTTGTGGTGGTTTCGCTGTCCTGCTTGCCTTAGATATTTTTTGGGGTGTTACCTTGTCTATAGGTTCTTATGGACGATTGCATCTCAAGCACGTTACTATGGCAAACTCTAGCAAGCCAAAATAAATCGGCATGCCACAGTAGTTGATCCAGATTTCATCCATCTTTTTCCCCTCTCCTCTAAATATTTATCATCCCTCCATTTACTTGATCCTGCACTTGATAAGACCATATACCATACTCATTTGGAAATGGGGAGTGTGGTCCTCAGGCAGCTCAAGAAAGCATCCAAAGCAGCCCCTCTTAAAAAGATTGTTTATGTTTTCTTTTGTCATAATATTCCTAAAATAATTATTTTTTCCCCAACTGACATTTAAGTACAAGTTCACCAGATAGTTTTGTAGGGTCATCTATTGGTATTGCAACTTGAAACCTGTCAATACTAAAAATTTTGACAGGATCATGCTGGGATGTCAATATTAATTCACGCCCCATTGGTGATCCATTATCATCATGTTAATGATCATCCTCTTTATCACTCTCTAATGCCTTCTCTTTCTCACTTTTATTTTCTTCATCACCATCTACAGACCCTTGTCCATCTCCCTCAATATTTTTTCATATCTCTCCTCAGCTTTACTTTTCCCTGACTAAAATTGTTCAGGAAGTTCCTCCGAATCCCTCTGAACTGTTGCCTTTTTTGTTGGGTGGTTGAAGTTGATTCACTTTCACTTTCTTTTCTTTTGGGAGACATGTTTTACCTACAAACAACAGAAAAACAAAAATTACATTACAATTGTTGTATGCATAAATTTTTAAAAATACATTACAAACACCACTAATACCGACACACCAACAACTATCACCACAACCACCACAAACCAATACCACAAACACCATGAATACCGATACCACCAATAGCCACCACAAATACCACCAACCAATACCACCAATAACCACCACAAACACCACCAGTGCCATAACGACAACGACCACCACCACCATACGACCACCAATACCACAAATACTATCCAATAATACCATGATAGTCAATGGAACATTATGACAAAAACTAGGGTTTTCTTGAGTTTTTCCTACGATTTTACCATCAAAACTCAATATTATAAACCCATTCTCAAAGATATTGCAACTAAAAGTCTTCTTTTTTATCATTAGCTTAAAAACCCATATTTTTTAGAAAAAATAACACATATAAAACTTTTCTCAAACTTTGTTACCTATGAAGATAGAGAAAATGACTGATGCAAGCAAGAATGAAGTTAAAAATAACACCTATGTGGTCGGAAATGAGAAGAAAATTAATCTATTATGAAGAGTTGAGAAATTTGCTGAGTAGTTGTTGTTGAGAGAGAGAAAAAAGCGAGAACTCTAAATTTGAAATGATGAAACGTTTTTCTCACAAATGGATGATTTGTATGGGTTGATTTGTATTTTGAAAAAGAATGACAAGTTTTGAAAATATTAATTTGATCCGAATTGATCTTAATTATTTTTTAAAATTATAAAAGATATGCATAATTTTTAACCCTCTCATCATGCAATTGCCAAAAGACTCAATTGAAGTTGTAGTTGACCCTATGAGAACTCACCCCTAGTCCTAGATTTATTAATTTAGGTATTAGTTGAACATATGAACTTAATTGAAATTGTATAAAAACAAATGTTCAACCTGTTGCAACAGATGACTTATCTATTGGAATTAATCAAATAGATTAAGCCATCTGTTGCAACATATGACCCATCTATTGGAACTAATCAAACAAATTAAGTCATCTGTTGCAACAAATTACCCATCTGTTGTAAATTATCAAACAGATGAAGTCATCTGTTGCAACAGATTACCCATTTATTATAAATTATCAAATAGGCACTGCCATCTGTTGTAGTTGACCCTATGAGAACTCATCCCTAGTCCTAGATTAATTAATTAAGGTATTAGTGAACATATTAGGTAATAAGAATTACTTCATCTCAGAGTTATCGATCGCCAACTCTGGTCGGGAGGAACACAATACCGTCTTATCATGCTATTGCAAAAAAACTCAATTAAAGTTGTAGTTGACCCTATGAGAACTCACCCCTAGTCCTAGATTAATCAATTAAGGTATTAGTTGAACCTATAAGGTAATAAGAATCAATTCAGCTCAGAGTGATCGATCACTGACTCTGGTCAGGAAGAACACAATACCGTCTCATCATGCAATTGCCAAAAGGCTCAATTAAAGTATTAGTTGACCCTATGAGAACTCACCCCTAGTCCAAGATTAATAAATTTAGGTATTAGTTGAACATATAAGGTAATAAGAATCGATTCATCTCAGAGTCATCGATCGACGAATCTGGTCAGGAGGAACGCAATACCATCTCATTATGCGATTGCCAAAGAACTCAATTGAAGTTGTAGTTGACCCTATGAGAACCTATACCTAGTCGTAGATTAATCAATTAAGGTATAAACATATGAACTCAATTGAAATTGTATAAAAACAAATGTTCAACCTGTTGCAATAAGTGACCTATCTGTTGGAATTAATCAAACAAATTAAGTCATCTGTTGTAACAAATTACCCATCTATTATAAATTATCAAATAGATTAAGTCATTTGTTGTGATAGATTACCCATCTGTTGTAATTTATTAAATAGGCGCTGCCATCTATTGTAGTTGACCCTATGAGAACTCATCCCTAGTCCAAGATTAATTAATTAAGGTATTAGTTAAACATATTAGGTAATAAAAATTGCTTCATCTCAGAGTGATCGAGAGACGACTTTGGTCAAGAGGAACGCAATACCATCTCATCATAAAATTGCTAAAAGACTCAATTAAAGTTGTAGTTAACCCTATGAAAACTCATCCCTAGTCCTAGATTAATCAATTAAGGTATTAGTTGAACATATAAGTGAATAAGAATTAGTTCAGTTCAGAGTGATTGATCGATGACTCTAGTCGGGAAGAACACAATACCGTCTCATCATGCAATTTCCAAAAGACTCAATTGAATTGTAGATGACCCTATGAGAAATCGTCCCTAGTCCTAGATTAATCAATTAAGGTATTAATTGAACATATAAGGTAATAAGAATTGGTTCAGCTCAGAGTGATCGATCGATGACTCTGGTCGAGAGAAACAAAATACCGTCTCATTATGCAATTGTCAAAAGACTCAATTGAAGTTGTAGTTGACCCTATGATAACTCACCCCTAGTCCTAGATTAATAAATTAAGGTATTAGTTAAACATATGAACTCAATTAAAATTGTATAAAAATAAATGTTCAATCTGTTACAACAGATGACCCATCTATTGGAATTTATCAAACAAATTAATTCATCTATTGCAACAGATTACCCATCTATTGTAAATTATCAAATAGATTAAGGAATCTTTTGCGACAAATGACCGAGCTTTGGAATTTTTCAAACAAAAATTATTATCTGTTGCAAAGTATGAATTGGATGTTTTAAGATTTTTTTTAAAGCAATTTAGGTATTTCCTATCTGAGATAAAAATGATAAAATACTAAGGCGGTAAAAAATATTACTTGGATAACTCAAAAATCTCCTCAGTGAGTAATCTTATCTGGTCTTTTCAATGTCACCGTCTCCTAGTGCCCCTCAAAAGTTATTAATGAATATTTAAAACCCATATCTAGAATACTCTCTCTTTTAGACATAAAGTAACTCTACTCATCTATCTCTCTTCTTTATTCTCAATTCTTTTTTTTTCTTTTTTTTTCTCTTCTTTTGGATGAGGATCCTTTCGGATCTCAACTTGTCAATATCTTTTCTTGACCGAACTGAATATTCTGATCCCTTTTCTTTTTTGACATTGTAGGTATAATTCACTATTACTCTTTTCTTCTCATCTTCTTCTTTGTATGTTATTTAAATTAGATATTTACATCTATTGCTATTAATGATTTAACCATTACCAGTTTTCTATTTATCGAGAAAATCTAAGGAAAGGTGAATTTTAAGTCTTGAATGAATGAACCATTATTTTTATTAAAATACGCAAAAAAATCCATCTGTTGTGAGAACTTAAAAAGCCTTGTTGTCAGTATAGTTTTTTTATGTCTTTTGTTTGTTCCTTTGGTGGTTTTGTTTCTGGGAGTGGTGGTGGTGTTGGACCATATGATGTTTGTATTGTTGGTGGTGTTAGAACATATGGTGCTATTTCTTTGTTATTGATGCTATTGTTGGTGGTGTTGCAACAGTTTACTCAACTATTGTAACCGATGAATCAACTGTTAGAACAGATAGAGCAACTGTTTAAAGAAATCAAACTAGTAGCAAGGCTGGTTTGATTTGTTCCAATAGATGACCCATCTATTCCAACATGTCATCCATCTGTTGCAACAAATGCCTCATTGGTTGGACAGATGGGGAATTTATTGCATCAGATTAGTCATCTGTTGATTCATTCAATTTTATGTTACCCTTTTGTAATGTTATTTTTGTTCTTCTCTTTTTTGACATCAAATGTATTTCTCTTGTTTGCAGATAAAAGGAAGTGAAACTGGATCAAATTTTTCCCGACCAATATTAAAGGCTAGAGAAAAGATGGGTTCGGAGGAATAAGCTACTTACAGATAGAACCACTTCATATGTGGGAGGTATGTATTACTGATCAACCTATCGTGAAAACACACATCCAGTACAATGATTTTGTGAATGTTGGTTCTTTACCTATTAGGCGTTAATCTTTGAAACAAGATATGACATTTTACAGTTAAGATTGTTGGGTTTGAACTGGTAAGGCTGAGGGACTAAGTAGGTGGTGTTGATACCCTGTTACGATTTAATAACGATTTTGCTAATGTTTATGTGTCAAGTTTGGAGAAGGGTCAAGGTTTTTGTTGGCAGAGTAAATATTCAAATAGCGATTGCACTGACCTTAAGGGTTCAATGGACTTTTGAAAGGCCTCCGAAGCCTCACACTACCACAAACAAGAATATAAATGAATAAAGTTATTGCTTTGGTTCAAATTTATATGGATGGGTTGCTCGAGGAGACTATTATACAACAGAAGGTTATTATAAGAATACCTATATGGAAAGGGGGAGGTAGAGAACACCATATATCAAATTAGACCTTATTAAAAAAGAAACACAGGGTAGGAAGGAAAGTGTAGCAAAACTGGCTGATGAAATTGACATGAAAAATTGAAAAACTGAATGAGTTGTGAATGTGAAAGTGTATCCAAAAAATGAAAATCCATCAGTCGTTCTTTAAAAAGAAATATTCTCAAGTGGACTGGAGCTGTGCACTTTGTTAGGGGGATGCAATTAGCTAGCGTCGCCTGAATAAAGAACCACAAAATACAGGACTAGAACTCTAGGGAATTAAATTTACGAGCATGGAAGGTGGTAAGATTGTTGGTCAGAATTAAAACCTGAACCAACTACTCCTGAATTAAAAATAAGGGATCAAGCCAAGGTGGCAATTTCTCAAGTTAAAATTGTATCCCATTCCTCCTGTTTATGGCACTGGTTAGGTCAAAGGCAGTGGAAGCAACAAGGGATAAGATTCTTACCCAACTTCATACCTTTTTGTTTTTACTGCCATTGACCTGATCATATCCAAAAATATAAGGCATGACATTCAAGTTAGACTTTAGAAATTGACGCCTTGGCTTCCTTTATTTTTACTTCTGGAGTTGTTGGTTCAAGTTTTATTCTTGACTGAAAATCTTACCAATCTCCTATGCTCGTGAAGATGCTTCCTTAGAGTTCTGGTCCTGCACTTTGTGAGTCTTCATTGAGGCCAAGCTTCCTAGTTACAGTCTCTAGCAAAGTGACCAACTCCAGTCCTCTTGACCATTCTTTTTTTTCTTCAATGACTGACAAATTTTTATATTTGGATACACTTTCACATTTGAAGCTCATTCAGTTTTTTCCTTTTTCATGTCAATTTCATTGGCCAGATTTGCTAGAAGTTCCTTACTTTCTTTCCTGTGTTTTCTCTTAAACAAAGTCTGAGATGATATATGGTCTTCTCCACCTCCTTCTTTCCATACAGGTATTCTCTCAAACATTTTTTGCTGTATAATAGTCTCCTCGAGCAACCCATTCATATAAATTTAGACCAGGGGAATTTCTATTTGTTCCATCATTGTTTGCTGCAGTGCGAGGCTTCAGAGGCCTTTCAAGAAGTCCATTACGCCATTAAAATTGGTCCAATTACTATTGAATATTTATACTACTGCCAAAAACTTGAACCCATCCCCAAACTTAACACAAGAACATGAGCATAAACCGTTATTAAATTGTAATAGGGTATTGGTACCACCATCTTGAAACCCTTTGGCCTTATCAGTTTGCACCTATCAAACTAAACTGTACAATGTAGGATCTTATTTGAAGGATCAATGTCTAATCGGTAAAAAAATGCATTCACAAAATCATTGCACTTTATGTGTGTCTGTCTTGGTAGCCTGATCAATAATACATAACTCCCATGCATAAAAGTGGATCCATTTATCTGCACACACCTTATTCTTCCTACCCCATCAAACTTGTCAGACAGTATTTATTCATCTGCACGCATGTGATGAGTATTAAAAAAGAGGTATGAAGAGTCATGACTTTTTATCTAACACATTCATAACAACTAATGAATTGAATTCTCCATCTATTAAAACTGATGAATTAGCTGTTAGAAGAAATCAAAATATCTCCTCCAATATATGGTCCATCTATTGCAATAAATAATCCATATGTTGCAACAAATGTCCCATATGTTGAACAGATGTCTCATCTGTTTCACATACAGACCATCTGTTGCAATAAATAATAAATTTTTTGCGATAGATGGATGATCTATTGTAATAGCTCAATAATAGTGTCTGTTATCAAGTTCTCAAACCATTTGAAAAGGTGAGAAGTATTAATGTAAAAGAAAAAGTTATGATTTTTCATAGAAAACAAAATGCTAGCAGTTTGAATGTAATTAATATAATGGAGCTGAATAGTCATTCCTTTTGGCCTGTGTAAATCTACTATTTGGTAGTATACGTTGTATTATATTCAGACTCTTTTCTTTACTTTTATTTCTATATTTTTTGTCAATTCATGCGTGTTCTAGATATGGATGATCCTATTTGGGACATTACTATTCTGCACGACAGAGTGCGGGAACTTCAGAGGAAGGTTAATGACCTGTAGTGGTAGTTAGGTTCCATGAGAGTATGGACGATCTGAGAGATTCGCAGGCTCAAGAGGGCCCTGCTGCTGCCAGTTGAAGATTGACTGGCTGGCAATAATAATGATGTTGATTATAATAACAATAATTAAAATATGTTTTTTCTTTTAGCATGTATATTTTAATTTTTCTATATCGGATCTATACCTAATGTATTTTATTTTTTGTTTAATGAAAAAATTATTTTTAGTTGACTTTAGCTTTTTAATTCTTATTCAATTTTCATTTTATCTATTTCTTCTAAACATACATGTTAATATATCGACGGTTGGAGGTAAGAAATTTTAAATACAGTAGCAATAGCAATTTTGTCTTTTGAGTTCTTTCAATAGATGGATCATATGTTGGAACATATTGGTCCTCGAATGGGGTTTTGTCAATAAATTATCCATCTGTTGTGACAAATTTGTCATCTGTTGGAGGAAAATATTCCAGTTTGATAAACTATATTGTATTCTTCCAGCTAATGTCCATCCGTTGCAACAAATTGGTAATCTATTAAAAATAATTATAGTGGTATCAATAGGGTTTCTGTCAACAGATTATCCATCTGTTGCGACAGATTTGTCATCTGTTGAAGGAAAACATTCCAGTTTGATGAACTGTATTGTGTTCTTTCAGCTAATTTCCATCCATTGCAACAGATTGGTAATCTGTTGAAAATAATTATGGTATGCTGTATTTAGTTCATGTTTTTTTTTTATTGATGCACAAGTTATTACAAAGATATTTTTTGCTAGAAATTTTGGCTTTTGAGTTTTTTCAACAGATGAACCATAGATTGGAATAGATTGGTCATCGATTGGGTTTCTGTCAATAGATTATCCATTTGTTGTCACAGGTTTGTCATCTGTTGGAGGAAAACATTCTAGTTTGATGAACTGTATTTTGTTCTTCCAGCTAATTTCCATCCGTTGCCACAGATTGGTAATCTATTAAAAATAATTATATTGGTCTTCAGTTGGGTTTCTGTCAATAGATTATCCATCTGTTGTGATAGATTTGTCATCTGTTGGAGGAAAACATTCCATTTGATGAACTATATTATGTTCTTCCCGCTAATATCCATCTGTTGCAACAGATTAGTAACCTGTTGAAAATAATTGTGATCTGGTGTATTTAGTTCATGTTTTGCCTTTTTTTTTTATTGATGCACAAGTTATTAAAAAAGATATTTTATATATAATAAATGATAACATTATGTTTACAACAATGAGTTAAATAAATAAAAGTCCATAACAAACAACAACACAAGTTTTTGCAACAACAACGATCATGGTGGATTAGGATCCGGACATCTAGTTCTTTTGTGGTCAGTGCGCTTACATACAGAGTACTTGTTTCTTCTGGATGGAATTGATTCTCTGACTCCACGTCTCCTCTTATATGGCTTTCTTTCCGATTTGATAATGCTTGGGTCAATATATGGAGGAGGTATTAATCTCCCCAAAAGCTTTGTAGGAACAACCTAAGATTCTTTGGGAGGCTCCAGAGTAATATACCCACTATATGCCATTTTATATTTTTCCATCGAATATTATTGATAGGAGTACTTGTAAATTTTAGGTCCATATTTTGCACCGTATTGAGCTCGAAGCACTGCCATAGAATATGGATAGGGTATTTTGTCCAAGTCAAAAGCTTTGCATGTACAAGATCTTGTTTGAAGATCGACCGTGGAAACATCACCATGATCGGTGATACTGAATTTGTAATCTTCTATTTAATGAGATAATAACTTATTACGCAGGCTGATGTTCTTTTATATTATTTTTTTGATTTCTAGAACAAATGGGGTTCCTGTTCCCTCGAACTGCACACGCCTTTTATTAAAAAATCGGCCATACTTCTTGTTTATTAGTTCAAACATAGCCTTGATGGGAATTTTTTTTTTATCGCCAAACAACAAATTCACCAATTCAGCTATGTTTGATGTTATAATATTGAACCTATACAAAAGAATCACTTAGTACAACATCATACTAAACTTGTAACACAAACATGACATTAAATTCATAAGAATGTACCTATCTGCCAGACAAAATGCCCGACTTCATCTCTCAAAATCGACACATATGAGATGTTCTGCTGCCTTAGGATACATAGCCTCCATTTGATTGAAATAGTCTAAGAACTCCTCTTTACTATATGCTTTAGCTTTTTTATAAAAAAGGGTCACGACCCTTTCGTTGTATAGTTAGTCCAAATGTTCTCTCCTAGATGCCTGATGCAACAACCAAAGTAAGTTGAAGTGAAGAAAATTGAACCCATCTTTGGAATACTTGGATGCCTATCTGAAACAAAAGTCAACTCTTTTGTATCTTCGATGCAGCTTCACAGTTGTTCCAAAAAAATCCATACGAGGCATCACATTCCTTGTCCGCTACACAAAAAAGTGATAGGAAAGATGTGATTCTCCATATCCTGTGCCACCGCCACTAGCAGAACTCCATTATACCTGCTCCTTAAAAGGTTCCGTCGATGGCTATGTGTAACGACCCAATTTTCTAGAACCGAAATGTCACACGGTGCTCATGATCCCGAAGGACCACAAGCTAACCCTCTACTGATATCAGTACCTAGCACTGCATAATATAGATAATAAATACAAAAATTGTCCATAAGGTTTAAAACATCTAAGAAATACTCAAAACTGAAAACTGAATACTGATACATCTGTCCGAAAAGCCTCTAAACTGTCTGAACTGTGGAGTTGATGGGACATGTCCCCAATTAACTCCGTCTACTTAAAATAAACTAAATCTAATATGATAGTAAAATAAGGATCATCATCGAATGAAGAGGACTCACTGCTACGTCTACTGCTGCTGACTAGGACTGAGCTGCTAGGGGTACTTTAGATCTCGTGCCCCTGAACCTATGGTGTCAAATAAAACACCATAGCGCAAATACGTTAGTATGGGAATGTACTGAGTATGAATATGAGGTAAGGATAAATTTAAGGGTTTATGCATGAACAATTACTTAATTGAATAACCATGAGAATACTGGATGAGGACATATGCATGAATGCACAAACAATAACTGAAAACATCGCAACTCGAAATATTGAAACTCGAATACCACTTTTCTATCATCTAAACTCACTACTAATACTGAGATACTGAACAACTAAATCTCCTGATATTGATAACCGAGTACTGAAGCTGAGATCAGTCCTCTCTAGCGAGTGATCTCGGAAACTGATGTTACTGGAGCTGATTAACTGAATCTACTCACATCAATGACTGTACTCTGAACTTTCTACTCTCAGATGACTGAATCAAAGATCAAACCTCTCTAACGGATGATCCCTGAATCTACTATCAATGACAAAAAAAGATTTTATCTGAGATCGAACCTATCTAGCGGAGGATGTCTGAATCTGATAATGAGAATACTCAACTGAATCTGAGAATGATATCAAGCCTATCTAATGAGTGATCTCTGGATCTGATAGTTATATTACTCAACCAAATTTGAGACTGAGATCAAGCCTATCTAATGGGTGATCTCTAGATCTAATAATGAGATTACTCAACTGAATTTGAGACTAAGATCAAGCCTATATAATGGGTGTTCTCTGGATCTGATAATGATATTACTCAACTGAATCTGAGACTGAGATCAAGCCTATCTAACAGGTGATCTCTTGATCTGATAATAAGATTACTCAATTGAATCTGAGACTGAGATCAAGCCTATCTAACGGGTGATATCTGGATCTAATAATACTGATACTGAATATCTTTATGTGAGACTATGCCTATCTAGTGGGTGGTCTATGAATCAATGGAACTATCTGAGTTCCTTACTGAGATAGGTAACTGTATCTGATAGTCTTGATTTCTGAGTTCTACTCCGAATACTGATACTGAAACTGCAATTGTATAAGTGCTCACTTAATCAACATGCCCCAAATTTGAACTGGTGGGGTCCAACCTGTAACCCCAGTAGGAAGGGTATCAATACCGTGCCACGGGTAAAGACCTCTACTCTGGTCAAGCCTCTCTAATAGGTGACCCTCACAGAAAGTCAAGCCTAAGGCAGTATAATAGTCAAGCCTTATTCTAATAGGTGACTCCTACTCCTACGCTGGCTACGCAGTTTTGGAGTTCAAGGATTGCTCCTAACGACTCTGCTTCTCTAACGGGGAGCCGCCATCCCTGCACTCGCTCGGTGCTAGATCCTACTCCCAACTGAAAGACTCTAAAGTAATTCTTAACTAAACTTAAATTGAGCTAAATTTGCTACTGATCATATTTCTTGAATGATCTGACTGAGTTATATTGAATTCACTTGGTTCTGTATCTGACGGAATACTACTGAATCTCATTATCTGACTGCATGATACTGAGTTCCGAACTGAACACTTGAATACTACTAGATTTGATCTGAGTACTAACTGAGGCTAGAATACTAGCGATACTGAGATTACTGATATTTCTTAAGTTCTGTATCTGTTTGAGAGTACAGAGTTCTAAGTTTTGAGAATCATAGCTTAACCGAGATTATCGAGGAAACTGACACGGGCTCTAGACTGCAGCTAATTTGTCGGGTATAAATACCCCCACGACTTGATAACATAAAAGTAAAACATAACCATTCTTGAATAATCAATACCATGGACATTCATTCACCATCACAATCACTAAAGCATCTCTTCAAGTATTTAGAAATCATAAACATATGATAGTATAGTAAGACATGCTATTGGCTCATACTCCATTCAACATGGTCTTACATCAAACATTTAACATATATTAAAGTCTTAGCATGTATGGAAGAGCACATAATTGGGGAATTTCATGATATCATATCACAATTCATTCACCAAGGCTTTTCAACAAACACTTGGTATGCATAGGTTTGCACACAATTGGGGATTTATAGTCCACATGCTATAATGACTCTAATTCTTTCACATAAGCATTTTATCAAACATATGGGGAGCATACTTTGCTTATTCAACAATTTCTAAACTTAATTGACGTGAACACATTACTTAACAAGCAACTTGAAAAGGGTTTATCATGAACATCACATACTAGGGTCAAAGCTTGAAACCTCATAAACAAAATATGAATTAAAACTCGAGAATAGAATGAACATCAATTTCAACTCACATGAATCATGAAAACTCATAAACATAAGATCTTTGAAATTTAGAAAAGGGTTCTTGAGCTTCTTGGATGAAAGGGACCTAAGAATCAACATCTGCATACCTTAGAAGACTCTTTCTCGAAGGTTCTTGAAGGAATCCTTAGGATTGTTCTTGATTTCTTGGCTAGGATTCTTGATTTTTTGAGAGAGAAAATATTTTGATTTGGGAAAAATTGATGAATAATGAAGTATTTTCATTATTTAGGGTATAGATCCCTTATATAGACTGGTTTTGGGATTTAGAAAATTACCAATTGATCCTTGAAATTTAAAAACGAAATCTGAAAATCTCAATTTCACATACTGTCACGACGCGGTGGAATCATGCCAGCTCACTGAAAACTGGACAATTGGGAAACTGGTTGGTGGCACGATGGGTGGAAATTGCATTTCCACCTTGGTTGCGAGCTGGAAAGGCACCTCGACGTGTTGGAATCGCGTTGGTGCACTGGAAATTGAAAACTCTGAAATTAAGCCTTGGAGCGATGCACCATAATCGCGGAGGCTCACTAGATTTTGACGATTTCCATTTTGGCTAGCTCCACGACGCGCTAAAGTGCTAGGTGGCACACTATCTCACTAAAATGGCTCTAACTTTTCGCCCGAGTGTTGGATTTGGGCAAATTTGGTATCGACGGAAAGATTATTCAATTCTCTACATAAAAAAAGTTGATATTAGGTAAATTCTACATGGTCTAAAATATTTCTCACTTTAGAAGTCACTTCTCAACCTTTTAGGGTTGGATTAACACTTTACGGAACACGCTCTAAGGCTCAGACTATGAGAGAATTTTGCGGGGTCTTACACTATGCCTTTTCTCAAATGTTGGAAACCTTGAATCCAAGAAACATAGAATACAAAAAAGTACCTGAACCTTCTATTTTCATCAACATGTAATGCCGTCTTATTTTCGGGATTTGTGGACTCAATCATGTAATGGTAGGCATCCAGGACTTCATACCCATGCTCGTGTGCCCCCTAACCAAGTCCTTGGAAATATCTATGGTCATATATATCTTCCAATAATTGACCAAGAAACCCAATTTCGTAAGGATTTGATTGGTCATAATCCTTGTTGAAGGGCCTTTGCCATCGGGGAAACTATTCTTGAAATATTCACCGAGGACTTTTGCCGTGGCGTGAGGATTTTAGCCCAAGATGTGATCCGAACCACATGTGTAATGCTTTTTATGTTTATGAATGATGAATCTGTCAGAACTTATGTACTTCACTGCTCTCAACCACCACTTGCAGTTTGGATTAGCATATTTGTAGCAAAAGATACTGCTCGAATTAATCACCTTCTTTATTTTGAAATCTTTTTTCAAGCAAAAAATAAACAAAGTGGTAGATAGTTCATTCTTGTCCTTGAATGAAATTCCATTAAAAAAGTTGGTCTCGTTGTCTTGAAGATTTTCAGAATGTGTCGATCAAGAAGAACTACCCACCATATTGGTCGCATCAATGGGCGTAGGTGTTTGATCATCATCTGGAATATTCATGTCTAGATCATCCAACCTATCATCAAAGATGTCTTGTTGTTGTTCTTCTTCTATATTCTGGTTCTTATTCTCTCTCATCTTTTATACCATGTACACTCTTAACACCGGCCTGGATGAATCACTAATATAAGCATGCAAATGAACTTGATTGGTTATCTTGAAAGGCAGTACCCTTTGATTTTCAAGGGATTTGTGCATGTAGCTGTGAGAGTTCTTCTGATTGATAATTCAGTCCACAATAGCTGATGATTAAGTTCACAAAATCATCATACGAAACATCACTCTAGACTGTTATAGCTATCGTCTCTAGCATTTTACCATCCTTCTAACGCCATACATATCGATTTCTATTCTCAATCCATTGACCATGACAATCTAACCCTTGATAATGCTCAATCTACAACTCTCGTAGGAGTGTAAAGCGGTCGTTTGTCAAATATAGAATCCAACCTGGGTTGGGTATCGATCCCTCAGGGAATAGCTTGGTCAACAAGTAAGCAACGATTACTAGACTTTTAGTGCAAGTCTCGTAAAAAGGGGGGAATTGTATTGTGAAAGTAATGTAACCAAAATAAGAGAGTAAAGTAGAAAATAGCAAAGTAAAAAGAACGAATATTTAGTAAGTTGTGAAACAATGAGAATTGAGGAGTTGGGGTTATGTCCACCTTCTGAGTTATACGTCTCTATTGACTATGAGTGTGTTGAATTCAGACATGCATGTGCTTATAGAGAATTGTATTCGATGGTAAATCCAGGCGTCTTTCGACCTATTCGAGGATTATTTCACTTTAACTCTTTCGAGCTTAAAGCGTGTCTAACGGTACGAATTCTCCAAGAGGTTAATCCAGTTACGACACTAACTTTTTAATAGGGGATGGGACCCTACTACCTTGACATTATCTCTTTTCCAGACAGATAACCTTTCTTTCGAACAAGTTAAATGTTATACTGGCGTATTCTTGCGTTTGCAACCACAAAGAATTTAGATTAAGATGAAGAGAATAATGATATAAGCAACATACGTGTCATGAACTCACAAACTCACAGCAATAGATAGTATCTCATTCGGCTTCCATAACCCCAACAGAGAAGTTTAGTTACCCATGAGTGCGAAGGAAATCACAATTGACATTGTTGTTATACCACAATAAAGATTTCATGTTTGTAATGGTGTGGTAGGCGTTAGGCGTGAATCCCTTAGCAAAGTAATGTTTCTCTTGTTGTGGAATTTAAGAATAGATGAATAGAAGAAGAAAAATAGAATTAATGGAAGAATGATTGTTTAGAACTAGAATGTCTTAGAAGTAGAATAGAATAGAATTGAATGTAAGAAGATGTCTTAAAATCTCTAGCAAGATAGGGTATTTATAATACCCATATCCTATTCCTACTAAGCTAATGAAATGCTTAACCTAATCCTACTAAGCTAATGAAATACTTAACCCAATTGTACTAGGTTAATGTATCATTATCCTAATCCTAACAAGCTAATGTAATACTTAACCCAATTGTACTAGGTTAATGTATCATTATCCTAATCCTAATAAGTTACTGCTAGTCCCCAAAGTCTTCAGAAATGTTGTTTTAGCCCGGGACAGAATTTCCATGCGCCATCTTTAGTCCTTGGCGTCCAAGATTGGCTTTTCTCCTTTCGTGAATCTTTCTTTGGCATCAAGTTATCCATAAAATGCTGAATTCTGCATCATTTATACCTGAAACTTTGCTAATCATGTTCGTTAGCTCACTTACAGGAAAATGGACTAAAAGTGCATGAAATATATAATTTGTTCTCAAAACTAGGCTAAAATATGGGCAAAATATAGTGCTATAGGCGTGTAAAATCGCCTATCATCAACACCTCACACTTAAAGCTTTGTTCGTCCTCGAACAAAATATCATGTCCCTCTAAACATCAATTTAGGGTTTCACAGCAACAACATAAAATATTCGTCAAGACAAGCACAACAATTATCAACAAAGAGTAGTTTTCCGATCATTAGTAGAGACCATTTAGCCTCCAACATAGACTCGTGATGGTGGTCAACTCATATTCAAAAGTTAAGGCACAAAGAATCATACACAACTACCCAAAACTCATCAACCATGTGTGTCTCACAACATATTACCCATAATCACTCATAAGTATAGTATATTTTTCAAACATGGGTATCAAAATATCCTTGCTCTCACTCTCACAAAGAATTCATATGCAGCAACTGATAACCATAGGCTTGCCCTTAGTGTAATGCTCCACTAAATGTCAGAATGCTAAGCTTAGAATCAAATAGGTCTTTTGATGGTTGTAATGTAGGCTAAGGGACGGGTAGGACTATTTTGGCCAGAAATAGTGACTATGTTCCTAAGCGCTTTAATACATCACATTGTATCATTAATACTTTTCTTTCAAACAACCTTTCTACTTTCTTTTATTCTACCACTCTTTTTCTCCTCTTTTGTTTTTCAATTTTAAACATAACTAACTTTTCAGTTTTCCTTTCTTTTTTCTTTTGATAACATACCTCTTATGATAGCACTTTCTTTTTCATAACTCATTCAAGCACCAATGCATTCTAAAGCATCATACTCACCCAATTTCCTCTTATTTTGTCACATGACTTTTTCACTTTAAAGCACTTAGGAATTTGGATCAAATTATGGTCTTGAAAAAAATGGATTAGGCTTACATACGAGGTTTGTCAAAGAAAATAGGCTAAAGGCTCAAAAGGGTTTAACTAGGATGATGTCCATGGGTAGGTAAAAAGAAGGTAAATAATCATAGGTTGCCAAAGAAATGCCTAAATCATCTCCTAGACTTGCACTCTTTATTTTCGCTTTACATACATACCAGGCAAGTTCTAGCATCAGCCACAAGCACAGAATATACTATTATCTCACACACACAAGGCACATGGTCGACTTTATTGGGAGTAGTATAGACTCTTGACCCAACATATGAAGGAATTAAACCAAACAATATCACATAGTGAGTCACAATTAGAGCCTAAATATCTCAATAGTCATGATTTTAGCACAAACTTCTGTCATAATCTCATGCTGCCTATTAGAATAATTTCATGCGAAGCTAAGCTAAAAAAACAATTAACTACAAACAAACATAAATAAATGCAAATGTGTATGGAGAAGTATAACATGCAAATACCAGCACCCCATACTTAGACGGGACACACTGTCCTCAGTGGAAAATAAATAAGAAGAACCTGGTTAGTCGGACTCATCCTCTATGTCTGGGGTCATACCCCTTGCATCGGAATCATCATCAGAGTCGTCATCCTCAAAATTTCCTTATAAGTATCCCACTTAATTCTAAGAGTGAGTTGAGGTATTTGCAGCGAAGAGGGTTCTCCTTGCTCTTTTCGGCCTCTTTTCTTGCCTTTTTGTGAAGTGGTAGCCTTATCTTTGCCTTGTCTTGCTTTGGGTGCCATTGTACCTGAGACTTAAAACAATGTTCATGTTAGCATCATCTCGATGGATACAATCTATAAACAAAAAGTAGTGGCACCACCCCACACTTAGTTTGTTGGTACAAACTAGTGAAGTGAAAGTGGTCGATTACTCAGACTTCATCGACATACGTTTTAGGGGCTATATTCCAATAAGAAATTCAGATATGTAACACTTCTTGCAATCTTTGCAATACTTTCATGTTAGGTATATCAAGACTTCTACATAGGGATTACATCATGGTATAGTTTCTATCAATAATCACAATCTCCTATGTCGGTAGGCAACTATAAGTCTTATTCTGATGAGCGAGACATCCCGACATGTAAGTATTCAAGTGACAAGAGTATGCAATGTTCATGACTATAGAAATTCCGCAAGTAGTATGACAATGCATCAAAATCGAATTGAAGTCGGAAACAAGTTAAGATCATCCTAACGTATATGTTCACTCACTTGGTTGTGTATCAACAATTCAAACACATTCACATCTCCAATACTTCTTCAAGATTTAGCAATTCATAATAGACATAGTAACGTAGTACTTACGAAAAATAGATGAAGAACACAAGAGTACTTACGTGATTGAAGCCTTTGGAGATGTTCTTGTGAAGTGGAAGAGCAAAAGTTTTGAGAAGATTTGGATGCTATGTGTGGTGCCTATGTTAGGTTTTCAATGTGTTTGTGCCTCAAGACTAAGTTTCCTTTATATAGGAAAAGAATGGGTCGGGTTTTGACCCATTTAAAATCAGTTTTGGAGACAAAAAGTGACCATAGGCGGCGCCTTTAGCTTTGCCTATGCTTGGCATAGGCGGCGCCAAATGCAAAGCCTATGGTGAGCATAGGCGGAGCCTAGTGCAATGCCTTTAGTGACCATAGGAGGTGCCTTTAGCATGGCCTATGAGATTCATAGACAAAATGCTTTGGCATAGGCGGCGCCTATGCTATGGCATACTTGAGCATGGGCGACGCCTATGCTATAGCACACTAGATTCCGAGACCTTGGGATATAGTATAGGCTTTGCCTTGTTTGTGGCCTAGTTTTACCTAGTCCTAGCCTTGCTCGATGCCTATTTGTCATGAGAAATGCTCAATCCATAGCCTTATGCATCTTAATTCCTAACTTACCACCTTTACCATGCCATACATCCAAATCGCATCTGAAATTGATCTCCTTGTTTTATACCTCTTGCACCTACATTCGCTCAAAACCAATGAAAATGATTAGTACGATGGGTTGCCTCCCATCAAGTGCCTTAGTTTTGGTCGTGGCACGACGCTTATTTTTTGATTTTTATTTATCAAAAACGAAACACGTACTAGAATGAGAGAAAGACAAAAAAATGAAAAATGATAAACGATGGGTTGCCTCCCATCTAGCGCTTGATTTATTGTCGCGGCATGACATAGCTATCTCAATTACTTAGACTTCATCGAGATAGATGGTTGATCGTTTTATGAATGGATTCAGACGATAATGAGGCTTACTTGTAGGCATGCAATCTTCTTCGAGATGACCCTTGTGCATGCCTATCCCAGGAGGGATACCAATTATATCATCAATAGTCCAACCCATAGCTCTCATGTATATCTTCAGAGCAGAGATGAGAGCCTCTACGTGCTGTTTACTTAAATCATCCGCACTCACCGGAAGTATATTTATACTTTCCAAGAACACATACCTTAGATAATCGAGGAGCTCTTTCGATTCTAGCATTGGTGGATCTTCAAGGGAAGTCTTCGCTGTTGGTGACGGTTGATTCTTAAGATCATGGTCCGGTTGCTTAGGAGTATGGGAATAGGACTCTATTTCTGTTAGAGCACCCATAAGTTCTTCATAATCTTCATCGTCCTCATGCTCAACATTCAGTGGCACAGCAGACAATGGCTCAACAGTAAGCTGTTTCTCTACAGATAATGCTTTCTTATTCTCATGATGAACATCAGCTACAGAGAACACATTTATATCGCTGGGATGCTTCATTGCTTTGCATATATCAAAGCGGACCACTTCGTCATTCAACCGAAATAAAAGCTCATTAGCTCTCATGTCAATAAGAACACTTCCTGTTGAAAGGAAAGGACATCCCAAGATTATGGGTACTTCAGAATCCACCTCGCAATCCAAAATCACAAAGTCTGCAGGAAAAATAAAGGTAGACACCTTCACCAACACATCATTCAAGATACCCACAGGTTATTTTACCGACCTATCTGCCATCACGAGCCGCATATTGGTTGGTGTAGGGTCGCCCAACCCCAACTTTCTGTAGACGGATAGTGGCATCAAATTGATGCTATCTCCCAAATCGCACAATGCCTTAGCAAAATTCATAGATCCAATCGTGCAAGGAATAGTGAAAGCACCAGGGTCTGCCTTCTTCTGTACTAAGGACCTTGTGGCAATTGCACTGCAATGATGAATATTATCTGCCGGCTCATAGCTTACTGCCCGCTTCTTTGTCAAAAGATCCTTCATAAATTTTGCATACCCAGACATTTGTTCTAGTGCCTCTACCAACGAAACATTAATGGTCAGCTGCTTTAACATAGTCATGAATTTGCCAAATTTTGTATCATCTGCATGCTTCTTCAATCTTTGAGGAAAAGGTGGTGGTGGATATGGAATTGTTTTCTCCATAACTTTCTTCTTCTCTTGCTTCTGAATTTTGGTAGTTTCAGGCTGCAACCTACTAGGGGTGAGGTCATGTACGTCTTGGTCAGCTTCCATGGCGTTTTCTTCATTAGCCTTATCATCGTTGTCTGCTACATCGTCGACCACTTGTTTTCCCTTAGATGAAGTTTCCAACACCTTACCACTTCGAGTAGTAATAGCCATGCATGATCCATCATTCCTTGGATTTTGCACAGTGTCGCTAGGTAAAGTGCCAGCCTTTCTTTGATTGAGTGCTGCTGAAAGTTGGCTCAATTGCTGCTCTATTTGCTTGATTGAAGTGGAATGTGAATCAACTAATTGCTTCATGGCGGACAAATCATTTATTACCTCCGTTACTCCCGCGCTAGTTGCTTCCACTCCTTTCAATCGTTTAGCCATCATGTCTTCCATACTTCCAGAACTAGATGGGGTGGCATCACGTCTTCCAGGGGGAACATACAAACCACTTTTGTCATTCTTGTTCTTCCAACTACCTTGGTCTATGTTTCCAGATTTACCATGATAGTTCCGACCTTGGTTTCCTTGGGCATTGCCTCGGAAACCCCCCTGATTGTTCAAGTAGTTGGATTTTTCTTCCTAATCAGATTCATTTCTTCCTTTTGACGCAATAGCTTTGACTTTTTCGGTCTTCACTGATAATAAATGCTTTGTAAGAAGATCCACTTGTGTTTTCATGTGCGCCATATCTTGATCACGTTCCTCTTCTCGTCTCCTTTGGTCTGCAGTCATGCCAATAGAAAAAGTAGGGCTTGCTACCACAGAATCCCTGGTATGCCAAGCTCTACTTTGCTTTGTCATACGATCTAGCATATTGCTTGCCTGACCAAAGGTGAGATCCATAAAAGATCCTCCAGCCGCATTATCCACAACTGGTTTAGTTATTGAATTCAAGGCTCTGTAAAGTATCTCCATTAGGTGAACATTAGTCATGTGATGGTTTGGGCACCTCATTAGCTTCGTCGTAAACCTCTCCCATGTTTCATGAAGGGCTTCAGTTGGAAGCTGACGAAAGTTGCTGATTTTATCTCTCATTTGTGCTCTTTTGGATGGCGGAAAGAATCTTTCTAGGAAAGCGTCTCTCAATTGCCTCCAATTATTAATAGAATCAGGAGTCAGCCCATTCAACCATAGAGTTGCCTCCCCAGACAGAGACAATGGAAATAAGCGTAACCGAATTGCATTCTGACCAACTCCAGGATTGTCAAACGACTTGCATGTAGAAATAAAGTTGATGAGATGCATATTCGGATCATCGCCTGCTAGTCCACCAAATAATCCCTTGAGTTGCAATAACTGAATCATGGTGCTCATGATGTTGAACTTGGCTCCGGGTGCCAATGGTGGAGGAATAATGGCTCCGGTGGCTCCGGCTCCATCAAGATCATCATCATCGTCGAAAGCTGGCTGCATAGCTTGGCGTTCAGGCCTAAACCTAGCTTGACGATCTCTTCTATTGGCAGGTGTTGCGATCTCAGCGGTATGCCTAGGGTTTAGTAGCTCGTCATCACCTAGATCTTCATCGTCAGGATTTGTTGCTCGCCCAGGGTTATCAATATTCTGTTGATGCACTTGAGCGGCGACTAGTGCAGCTAGTCTCGCCTGTTCCTATTGAGAAGCCATCCTTTAAATTGCGTGTTGTGCCTCCATTCTTCGAATACGTTGTGGTTCAGGATTGATAGGTAATAACGGTTGACCAAAACTTCGGGTATGGGGCATGCACTAAATAAAAACCTGCAGTAACCAAAAACAGAAACTAAAAGTAAAAGTACGAGAATCTTTGACCAAAGGGTCTAGTAATTATTACGAACTTAATTGACACTTGTATTCCCCGGTAGCGGCGCCAATTTTTGATAACACTCAATCTACAACTCTCGTAGGAGTGTAAAGTGGTCGTTTGTCAAATATAGAACCCAACCTGGGTTGGGTATCGATCCCTCAGGGAATAGCTTGGTCAACAAGTAAGCAACGATTACTAGACTTTTAGTGCAAGTCTCGTAAAAAGGGGGGAATTGTATTGTGAAAGTAATGTAACCAAAATAAGAGAGTAAAGCAAAAAATAGCAAAGTAAAAAGAACGAATGTTTAGTAGGTTGTGAAACAATGAGAATTGAGGAGTTGGGGTTATGTCCACCTTCTGAGTTATACGTCTCTATTGACTATGAGTATGTTGAATTCAGACATGCATGTGCTTATAGAGAATTGTATTCGATGGTAAATCCAGGCGTCTTTCGACCTATTCGAGGATTATTTCACTTTAACTCTTTCGAGCTTAAAACATGTCTAACGGTACGAATTCTCCAAGAGGTTAATCCAGTTACGACACTAACTTTTTAATAGGGGATGGGACCCTACTACCTTGACATTATCTCTTTTCCAGACAGATAACCTTTCTTTCGAACAAGTTAAATGTTATACTGGCGTATTCTTGCATTTGCAACCACAAAGAATTTAGATTAAGATGAAGAGAATAATGATATAAGCAACATACGTGTCACGAACTCACAAACTCACAGCAATAGATAGTATCTCATTTGGCTTCCATAACCCCAATAGAGAAGTTTAGTTACCCATGAGTGCGAAGGAAATCACAATTGACATTGTTGTTATACCATAATAAAGATTTCACGTTTGTAATGGTGTGGTAGGCGTTAGGCGTGAATCCCTTAGCAAAGTAACGTTTCTCTTGTTGTGGAATTTAAGAATAGATGAATAGAAGAAGAAAAATAGAATTAATGAAAGAATGATTGTTTAGAACTAGAATGTCTTAGAAGTAGAATAGAATAGAATTGAATGTAAGAAGATGTCTTAAAATCTCTAGAAAGATAGGGTATTTATAATACCTATATCCTATTCCTACTAAGCTAATGAAATGCTTAACCAAATCCTACTAAGCTAATGAAATACTTAACCCAATTGTACTAGGTTAATGTATCATTATCCTAATCCTAACAAGCTAATGTAATACTTAACCCAATTGTACTAGGTTAATTTATCATTATCCTAATCCTAATAAGTTACTGCTAGTCCCCAAAGTCTTCAGAAATGTTGTTTTAGCCCGGGACATAATTTCCATGCGCCATCTTTAGTCCTTGGCATCCAAGATTGGCTTTTCTCCTTTCGTGAAGCTTTCTTTGGCGTCAAGTTATCCATGAAATGCTGAATTCTGCATCATTTATACCTGAAACTTTACTAATCATGTTCGTTAGCTCACTTACAGGAAAATGGACTAAAAGTGCATGAAATATATAATTTGTTCTCAAAACTAGGCTAAAATATGGGCAAAATATAGTGCTATAGGCGTGTAAATTCTCCTATCATCACCCCTATTGTTATTGATCCCTCCATTAGTGGTACCTAAATAAAGTCATTTTTTTTAAAAAAGTTAACAGTGATTACATAGTGCCATAACACGAATCTCGATAGTGTGTATCTATTGCACCAGGTAAGTGATCAATCACAACAAATTACTAACCTGTTGGGATTCATGTTATGCTCCCGAAGCTGATTTAAATAGATGAGTCTTCTGTTGTAACAGGTGAAACATCTGTTGCAACAGACTATATATCTGTTTCAACAGACGAAGACTCTGTTGGAAAAAAGTATAAGTTCTATTGCAATAGGTTATTAATCCGTTGCAACAAATATTTACCTTGTTGCAGCAGATAATTAGTTTGTCAAAATCAAGCTTAGAATTTGCTGTAATAGGTCACTAATCTGTTGTAGTAGATATTTATCCCTGTTGTAACAAAAAAACAGTCTACTGCAACTGATGACCCATCTGTTTGATTAAACCTCAAACTTGAATCCAACATATCTCTTCCATTGCAACAAATGGCTTATCTATCACAATAGATGATTGATCTGTTTAAATAAATGTCTCTTATGTTGCATTCATGTTCGCGTGCTATTTATTATTGAAAAAACAATACAATAACAGTTACCCAGATGACAAATTCAACTAAAAATCATAATTTGACTTACCAAAGTCTCCTGTGAAGTAATGCCAAAGTGGAAAGTGATGTCTGAAATAAAATTTAACCTAAGAAATTGATCAGACAGCAGCAGTAGCGGTAAAAATAATAATAATGGTCAACAAGAAAAAGATGAAAATGATAATAAAAAAGAAGATGATGATAATGAAGCAGAAGATGATGAATAAAGCAGCAGCAACAATGAACAACAAAAATCGCTAAGAGAGAGAAAACAACAATGGATGAGAAGAGAGATAAATACGTCTTTTTTCACTCCATTTTCTGTTATATTAGGTAAACATTTGGATCAAAGTATAAATTTAAAAACTTCTGGGCTATTCTCAAACTTACCCAACTTTCTTAATCCATAATAAAGTAATTGTCACTTACACTCAAATATTAAAACTTGTGTCACCTTCACCTCATTTTCAAACTCTTTTGTCACCGACAGCTCAAAGCCCCATCCAAGTGCAAAAACTAAAGAAAACAATTCAAACTTTTGATATTTTAACTCATTATTTTTTGGGAAAACCAAACTCATCTTTATTGTTGAAGCATGAAAAGAAGCAACTATCTTGACCAAAACGCCTTAAAATCGCAAGGCCTTTCAACAATGAGTTTATGATGACAAAACAAATGCAACAAACTATCTCTTAAACAACACTAATTTAAATCAACACTAATAGCCATTTTAGTTTGTGGAAGAATGACTAATCTTAAATTTATTATTTTTGACTATTATGCCTGCAATATGCATTAAAAAACTGGCTTCATTGCAAAGAAAAAATCACCAATAAATTTATAACCAATTCAGTAAACAAAATTTATATTGAATTGAACTATGATGATAAATAATTAATAGAAAATTTATGTTTGGTCTATGACTACCGAAACAGAAATACTAAACCAAAACAACAGAGAAATAATAAAACTAAGCTAAAAAATTCAAATTATCAATCAAACTCTAGCCAACTCACAGAACATATCTCAGTACATTATCATTGAAATAAATTTTATTAGAATACCGATATCCCAAAGTGAGTTGAGAAATAAGGCCAGTGAAGAACAATAGAAGTTTCCACATATACATAATGTTTAATACTATTGTATTTAAATAAAAGTGAACTTCAAGGTTGATTTCATCTGAGTATATATCACAAATATTTATCCTAAAAAATAGATAGACAGAATAAAAGTGGTTGAACAAATTTGAGCAACAAATGTAAGAGGGAGTAAGTATAATAAGATAATTAATGGAAAAAAGTGTCAGTTTGACAAAAAAATAGTAAGAAAACAAATTGTAAACTGAAAAGATGGAGGAGTGAGAATGTCACTCAGAAATTCCATCATTAAAGTGCACTAATAAAAGGATGCAACTCACTGACTGAGTAGGACTCTTTTTAAATCGACACAACTCTCTGATTGAAGTTTTTTTCATGTAAGGTATTTTAGAAAATAAATAAATATGATATTTAAATAAATTAAAAAGATATTTTAGTAATTTTACTTTTAAGTTAGGTAGTTCATAATAGAAGATAGATAATATCAGTCTCAAAATATAGTCAACGTGAATCTTCAATGATACTTTATCTGTCGACTAAAGGAACCAAGTTTCTTTAGAAGAAATAATATCAAGAATCTCACCACAAAATGATCTATCTCTCATGTACTCATACTACTAACATCAACAGTAATAATATACACACTGTAATTTCACCAATAGGGTCTACAGAAGGTAGAGTGCGCGCAGAACTTACCATACCTTATAGTGATAGAGAGACTATTTTGAAAGTCCCTTAGTTCAAGTGCATTAAATTAAAGTAGTTATAGAAAAGAAAAAGAATAAAAGTGAAGAAAATATGAAAACTAATAAGTGAATAACATTTAAAAAATAGAATAGTAACAACAAAAATAGTGCAACCACAAAAATAAAATAAGCAATGGATGTTAACAAATATCAAAACACAATAAATTTGATATAAAATAATCTACATGAATATGACTAATAATATGACTGACACAATGCCCCAAATACCACAACACCTACCTTGAAGAAAAGCAAGACAACACTCAGCTATACCTTCCAATGCTCTACCCTAATTTGCGATATTCATATTCTTCTATCAATAGTCATGTCCTCGATAAGGTGAAGGTATTTCAAATCCTGTATAACCTCTTCTCCCAATACTTTCTTGGTCTACCTCTACTCTTTATGTACCCATTGTAACCAACATCTCACACCTCCTCACTATGACATCACATATCTCTTCTTTATATGTAAAAACCATCTAAGTCTCGCTTCCCTTGTCTTATCCACCATGAAGGAAAATCCCACCTTGTCTTAGATATTCTTATTCCTGGTTGTATCCTCTGTATTTTACCTATATATAAATCTCAACATTCTTATTTTCGCAACATGCATCTATTGAACATGGGATTTTTTGACTGACCAACACTCCATCACATATAAAAAGGTCTTTCTAATCACCACTCTATACAAATTACTTGCAAGTTTTTATGGTACCTTTTTGTTACACAAGAATTGAAAGTGACTCTTCATTTCTTTCTCCCCATACCAACATGATGTATGCTATCATTGTTGATCTCTCAATTATCTTAGATTTAAGATCCAAGATACTTAAAAATTTCTTTCTTGGAGATGACCTGTGTATCAAGCCTTAGTTGCACGCCAGCCTCACACATTGCATCAATGAAATCACACTCTTAAAATTCTCTTTAAGTTATTCTCAACTTCAATCACTTAGAAATTAAGATTTGACTCAAATGTAGCTTTAACTTAATCGCGAGTCTCATCCATTTGCATTATTTTCCAATAATATAAGATGTGACACCTCATCTTGAATGAATATTCTACATTAACTCATCCAACACCCAAACAAACAAAACAAGTTAAGATTTGATCAATGATATGACCTCATCTCGACTGAAAAGTGCTCCGATAGTTAGTAATCATAAATATTCTACCTAGTTTGTAACTTTTCCAATATTATTTTTCTATTCAAAAGTTTTGAATTTAGATTTATTTTTAAACTGCATATGTATTACTCTATTACTTGTGTTTCCTTTTAATCATACGTTTCTCAACTAAGGTGTGTTCATTTATGTGTTCCGCTATAATTTGCTTTTTTCCCCTTTAAATATGTAGGGGTTATTTTAATTTTCCATGAATAACATTTATTTTAGACTCTTTCAACTTTTTGAATAAAGAACATGGCTGAACATACATCAAAGAGAAAAGGGCAAAACTCACTCTCAAAAGTACTATATGAAATACCCTAGTTTTGACCCTTAAAAAACTCTTGATTTTGAGATCACTGGACATCATACTACTTGTGGGTACTTGTTGTATGATGTGGAAAGTTTAGGGTCCTCAACTCATATAATGACCAGTGTGGTTTGGGTTGCATTCTGTCCAAGGTATGAGCAGACATCTTACTAGTCTTAAGCTAGTGTACGAGGGGTGTGGTACTAAATCATATGATGTCCTATCTCTATCTTAGATGATTCTGCCTAGGGTATAGTTTTGGAGGTACTAATCATATAATTGGATACGATTTGGTCTAGGAACTCATATGTCGAACAATTTTGGAGTCCAAGTTGATACCTAGGGTATGAGTGAAGGGTGCCACTTGTATGTTGGGGTACAATTTGGGTGGTGTGGTCATATCCTCCTACGATCATATTTTCAGCTTTTAAGTTGAGGGTATTCCATACATTTCCCACCCTAAAACACTTAAGACCCCATATCTTATAATACTTTATTGCCTCTCATGACTCACTTGGAAAGATAAAAACACTCCTAAAACTCTTTCTAAACTCTCTCAACTAGATTAGTCTAGGGTTTCTTCAAGGTGATCATCTAGAGGCTTAAGGATCAATATCTCTTCGTGAATCTTCATAAATAAGGCATGTTACTCATCCCTCGTTGTTAGTTCAACTAAATTTATGTTTCAATGATTTAATTATGGGTATTGGCTGGTTTTGAATTATATGTTGGGGTTTTTGGTTGTAAATGTTTGGAAATTGTTTCCCCATGTTTCATTAATGGGTTTTCATGTTATAATGATGGTTTGAACATGTGGTTGCATAGGAATGGTCAATTCATACTTGGTTTTGGTTTAGAAAATCATATGCTCTCAACATGTTTGATAAAATGCCTAGGAGAATAATTTTTATCACATGGTTTGACTTTTATTGAAAACTTTGCATTGCATAATATGGTAATAGAACCTCAACTAGTTTGGTTGGTTGCAAACGGATGGAAATAGGGGTACAATTGAATCCCTAAATTAATTGTTTTGGAATAAAAATCGGTAATAAACGCAACCCACTTACATAATTGATTTTGGTTTATGAAGTTTTACTTGTTTGGTTTGTTTCTAGTTACTAATGCATGACATAAATGGATAATTAGTTAAGGATGATTTTGAAAACCTTGTGATGTTACTCGGGAATCTCCCAATTGGTTTTACAATGAAAACCTTATAGGGTAATGGGAATCCCCCAAGTGAATTTAATAAATGATTCTATGAGGTACATGGGAATCCCCTTAAGTATTGGCTAATGACATTTCTTGTAAGCTATAGTCGGTATGACGATACCACTTTATAATGACTTAACAATTGACTTCTAGAATTGGTTATTGGGTTTTGTGTTAAATATTTTAATTGGGTAATAATAATGGGTTGTGATAGCTAGCCATGAAGGTGTGATTCTATAAGGTTGACACTAGCAACTCATGTTTTCCGACATGAGGATTGGTCTTGATGACCGCATACTTATGGGGTACAAGAGAATCTTCCAAGTACATACTCATACATATGTATCATAGATGACGAAGGGTATAAGGGAATCCCCAACCGCTATAATATCTCCACTTCGTGCGACTACACATACTAGGGCCTTTCCAAGGGATAACACTGGACCCATGTAGCCCATGGGTGGATTATGAAGGTAAATTTACACGACCCAGGTTGATATTTTAAATGCATACTAAACCTGATTTCCTTTCCAAGAATGATATATATATGTATGTATGTGATTGTATATGGTTATTACTTTGATTTTGAATAATGGCATTATTTTATCCTTACTCCTGAGTATATGCCAGCGTTCACCCACTAATCTGTCTTTGGGCGTTGTATCCTCATGCGATGCAATAACCGACCATACTATCATTTCTTCTGTACAATGACTTAGATTCAGGGACAACTTGAGTCAGACTAAAGTGGTGAACTTCTATCCTTCGGAAGGCCCATTTCATGTTATGGTTTGCCTTATGCTTTTACTATTCTTTTGACATTTGTTTTTGTCTATGGTCGGGGGCATGTGCCCACTAGATATTTTTGTTCATTTTTTAGAAGCTTTGTATGAACAACTGTGGACTTAGGTATATGGTGGATGTGTTTTTGGTTATTATTGGGTTGGGTTACTATTGGTTGATTTGACTTGGTTGGGTTGGTCTCGGTTATAGACCTATCCCAAAGTCATTACACTTTGAATTACTATATCTTGTTAGATGTTCAAAATTCATCTAACTTATGGTATATGTTGGTTTATTGGATTAGGTATCGGGGGTGGTATCTGGTCCTGGTTGGACTTGAGATGCCTATTACGATAAGGCCTTGGTTTGGGTCGTGTCAAGTTGGTATCATATCCTAGGTTTCAGTTTCATAGGGTGTCCATAAAGCCGTGTCAAGTAGAGTCTCTTTTATGGGTGTGTAGCGCGCCACACTTATATGGGAAAGGCTACAAGGAATCTAGGAATGTTTCACTTTCTTGTTGTTCTATTTTTGGGCTACAGAGTCTATGGTCTTGATCTCTCCCCTAAATTTTTTTTTGTTCATTTTTTAGATCATACCCTTCCGATAATTTGAAACTCATAGAAACTCACCTGTTCCACTTGAGGATGACATGGACGGGTCTTATCTAAATAATGAGGTAAAGACCTGGTAAGGGGTCACGGTTTCTAATTTCCCTCGTGAAGTTCCACCGGTCTCCACTAACCTAATTTCGAAAGGTGACACTAATGAGATGTTATCAATGCCTAGTTTTGACGTTCTATTCAACTGTTGACCTAGCTAATGGCATCTTTATCATAATAGGCTGGTCCTATTAGTGTGATAAAAGATAAGACAAGGTCGAGAACTAGGCAGAGCAAGAAGTCCTAATATTCAGATAGGGGAAATATTTAGAGAAATTATGGTAGAGGTGGTGGACAGTGGTCTTATCAATGGAATACAGGAAGTTCCCAGGTGGTTGTTAGTGTCCTTTATCCTCAGTCTTTTAGTGGTTATTATTTTTGGGCTGGTGGAGCTTAGTCAGCCCCACCCTATCCTCTCTACTGATTTTGTGGTCTATTGCACCATGGTTATTTCTATAAGGTGAGGAATCAATGTTTTAGTTGTGGTCAGTTGGGCCACATGCAGTGAGAGTGTCCTACAAGAATTGCCAATGGGGAAAATAGGATACCGGTTGCCACATCTATGGCTCCTACGCCAAGGGGTGCTACTTTTGGCTTTAATACTGGGCGGGACCATCCTTATGATCTTACTATCCCTCAGGAGTTTGTGTCATCTCCTGATGTCATTACTGGTATGTTAAAACTTTTCTTATGATGTGTGCTATTTACTTGATTCGGGGTCTACTCTCTCTTATGTGACCTCATTTGTAGTTATGTATTTTAGTTTTGGTCCCACATGTATTTCAAACCCATTTTCTATTTTTATCTTGATAGGTGACTCTGTGGTGTCTAGATGAGTCTATAGGGGTTGTTTGGTATCTGTAAGTGGTTGGGAGACCTTGGTAGATTTGTATGAGTTAGACATTATTGATTTTGATGTCATATTAAGGATGGATTAGTTGTACTCGTGTTATGCATCTCTAGATTGTTTGACCCATAAGGCCTTCTTAAAATTTCCTAATGAGCCAGTTAATGAGTGGGAGAGTGGTTCCCTAGTTCTTAGGGGAAGGTTCATATCATATCTTATAGATCGGAGATTAATCTCTGAAGGATATCTCTATCATCTGGTCTGGGTTAAAGATTCTAACTAGGAGGGTCCTTCATTGCATTCCATCCCTGTGCTGAAAGAATTTCCTGAGGTCTTTTCTGATAATCTCCCTGGTGTTTCTCCTGATAGGGAGATTAAATTTGGGATTGATATTATTCTGTACAATCATCTTATTTCTATTCCTTTTTTATAGAATGACCCCAGTTGGGTTGAATGAGCTTACGGAACAATCAGAGTATCCTTTTGATAAGGGTTTGTCATCCCTAGTGTTTCTCTATATGGTGCTTTCATTTTTTTATGCATATGAGGGATTGTTTCCCCTGGGTATGTATAGGTTGTGGGTGGGTGAATAAGGAATTTAGGGTGGCCTCCTTATGGGGTTGATCTTATAGGTATATTCTATATGGGTACTTTGTTAGTAGTGCATGATAGCTGATAGATACTAAGTTTGAACCTTAGATACTGATTTTAGGTAAAAATATTATGTTAGCTCGAGGATATTAATATGATAATTTTGGGGGTAGATTGGTAGGCTTGGTAAGGTATGTGAAAAGAATGAGATTGATGACTTAGGGAATACTGGGGTGGGGGAAAGTTGTGATATAAAGGCCGGAGGTCCAGGTTGAACTGATGGATTGGGGCTAAGTCATTAAATAAGTTAGAGCATGGGGTTTTTGAGACTATGATGATTTCTAGGTAGCATCTGGATAGATGAGGTTTTAAGTATAAGAGATCCCAGTGTCCCTAGTGCGTGTCTATGGTGGTAACCCTCAGAGCGGAGTGTTGTGCTCACAAGTGTAATAAGATGGAGATTGAGGGCTAACATAAGTTTTCTTCTAGTGGTGGACTTCAAGGAAAGGTTGGGGTAAATTCACTCTTATTCAAGCGATTCCCTCCTATTTCGAGCAATAGGGCACTCTACCAGTGTGGCATGAATTCTAATAGTGCTTATGCCTAAGGTTCACATTCTGCATACTGCGTATGCCCATACTCCAACCTAAGAACCAAAGGCAATAATGGTTTTTAGAAATTTGAGCTTCCAAGTGTTTAAGATCTATGTCATTACACTCATGACCCATACATTCATGTTTTACATCATGCCTGGTTACAAGAAATAGTAGTTTCAAGCATCAATCCTCACTTTATTCCCTGAATATGAATCTCGGCTTTACGTTACACTACTTATTATGTCTATAGTTGTGTTTCTTCTGGTGCCCAATTCTAAGGACTCGTATTATGGTATGTTTGGTCCAAGTAATCCCTCATTTATAACTTAGGTGGTTGCTTTGGAGTACCTCATGCCTATAGATTCGTATCTTATTTTGCAGGTCTCCCCTTGGGTAGTACAACATATAGAAGTCATAATTGGGAAGTAACCCCCCTGATTCTTGATGGTTATACTTTAGGTCCTCGGTAATATTTCTTATGTTAGGGTGGTAGTGGATGCAAAGGGGTAGTAATGTTTTGGACGTGGGAGTAGATGTTATTGGTGGTGAAATTTTAGGGGTGACTTCTTAAGCTTAGGTTATAAGAGTAGATGGAAGAATAAGATAAAATTTATCCTGTGGAATAGTTAAGGAGGGAAGGTGTGGTGAAAACCTTTGTGATGGTGATTGAAGTTTCTAGATTTTATGTGGGAGATCCATAACACGAAAGTAGATAAACTGGCTTGAATGTTGGGAGGGGGTTGATAGCTACCTAACCATTGTGTTATACAGCTAAAGTTCCTTGATTTAGACTTGAGGTTTCTTAATTATTGTGATAGATGGAATGGTATTATCAGAATGGTGTAAAATATAGGGTCCCATGGCTTCCACTAGCACCTTTAACTCCTAATTAGTCTTTAACATGGGATGGATATGCAGTTATACTCAAGCCCTCTAGTTTTGTGTTCGTCTGGGGAGTTAGAAGGTTGAGATGGAGAAATGTTATCTCTATGTTAAAAGCTCGGTGGAGGTTGTGGCCGTATTTAGGGGATATTAGATGTATGGGTTGTGGAGGAAGGAGCTACTTGGGATGCAGAAGAGGACATGAAGTTCAAGTATCTGTATTTTCCCTTCGATCTGAAAATTCATGCATAAGGTATGTGTTCTTAATAACATCCCTTTTTTATTTGGTTAAGGGAGGTTTGATGGGTAATCATATGTTAACTCGTGGTTGTGCTAGCCTTTACTCATCATTCGAGGATGAATGATCCAAGTGGGGGAGAATTGAAATACCCTAGTTTTGACCCTTAGAAAATTCTTGATTATGAGCTCACTGGACATCATACGATGTGTGGGTACTTGTCGTATGATATGGGTACAGTTTAGGGTCCTTAAATCGTATGATAATCACTGTGGTTTGGGTTGTATTCTAACTAAGGTATGATTGGAAATCTTACTAGTCGTAAGCTAGGGTATGATGGGTATGGTACTAAATCATATAATATCCCATGTCTAGCCTAAATGATTCTGCCTAGGGTACGGTTTAGGGGGTACCAATTGTATTATTGGATACGAGTTAGTTGAGGACTCATATGCTGGACAATGTTGGAGTCTAACCACTCATATGTTAGGGTACGATTTGGGTGGTGTGGTCGTACCCTTCTGCGATTATGTTTTTAGGTTTTAAGCTGAGCGTATTTCAGATATTTCCCACCCCAAAACCCTTAAGACCCCACATCTTATAACACTTTGTGGCCTCATATAACTTACTTGGAAAGATAAAAACACTCCTAAAACTCTCTCTAAACTCTCTCAAGAAGATTGGGCTAGGGTTTCTTCAAGGTGATCATCTAGAGGCTTAAGGATCAAGATTTCTCCGTGAATCTTCATAAATAAGGCATGTTACTCCTCCCTCATTGTTAGTTCAACTAAATTCATATTTCAATGAATGATTTTCATGATTTAATAGTAGGTATTGGTTGGTTTTGAATTATATATTGGGGGTTTTGGTTGTAAATGGTTGGATATTGTTTCCCATGTTTCATTTATGGGTTTTCATGATATAATGGAGGTTTGAACAAGTGATTGCATGGGAATGGTCAATTGATACTTGGTTTTGGTTTTGGAAATCTTATGCCCTTAACATGTTTGACAAAATACCTAGGAGAATGATTTTATCATATGGTTTGACTTTCATCGAAAACTTTGCATTGCATAATATTGTAATGGGACCTAAACTGTTTGGTTGGTTGTAAAGGTATGGAAATAGGGGTACAATGAAATCCCCAAATTGATTATGTTGGAATGGAAATTGGTATTATACTCAACCCACTTGCATAATTGATTTAGGTTTATGCATTACTACTTGGTTTGGTTTGTTTCTTGAAACTAATGCATGTCATAAATGGTTAATTGGTTAAGGATTGTTTTGAAAACCTTGTGGGGTACACAGGAATCCTCCAAGTGGTCTTACAATGAAAACCTTCTGGGGTACATGGGAATCCCCTAAGTAAATTTAATAAAGGAGTCTGCAGGGTACATGGAAATCCCCTTAAGTGTTGACTAATGACATTACTTGCAAGCTTTAGTTGGTATGATGATACCATTTTATAATGCCTTAACAATTGACTTCTGGAATTGGTAGTTGGGTTATGTGTTAAATGTTTTAATTGGGCAATAACAATGGGTTATGATTGCTAGCCGTGAAGGTGTGAGTCTAAAATGTTGACACAGGAAACTCATGTTTGCCGACATAAGAATTAGTCTTAATGACCACGTACTTGTGGGGTATAAGGGAATCCACCAAGTGCATACACATACATATTTATCATAGAGGGAGAAGGATACAAGGGAATCCCCTACCCCTTTGATATCTCCAGTTCATGCGGCTACACATACTAGGTCCCATCCAGGGGGTAACACTAGACCCAGATAGCCCATGGGTGGATTATGATGGTAAAGCTACATAACCCAAGTTGAGATTTCAAATGCATGCTAAACTCGATTTCCTTTCTTGGCATGATATATATGTATATATATGATTGCATATGGTTGTTTACTTTGATTTTGAATAATGGCATTATTTTATCCTTACTCCTGAGTACATGCTAGCGTTCACTCGCTAAACCATCTTCAAGCGCTGTATTCCCATGCGATGTAAGAACCGACAGTATTATCAATCCTTCTATGCAGTGACTTGGATTCGGGGAAAGCTTGAGACAGACTAAAGTGATGAGCTTCCATTCTTTGAAATGTCCATTTTATGTTGTGATTTACCTTATGCTTTTACTATTCTCTTGAAATTTGTTTTCGGCTATGATCGGGGGCATTTCCTGATTAGATATTCTTGGTCATTGTTTAGAGGCTTTGTATGGACAACTATAGACTTGGTTATGGAGTGGATATGGTTTTGGTTATTGTTGGGTTGGGTTGCTATTGGTTGATTTGACTTGGTTGGGTTGATCTCGGTTATAGACCTATCCTAAAGTAATTACATTTTAAATTACTCTATCTTATTATATGTTTGAAATTCATCCAACTCAGGGTATGTGTTGGTTGGTTGGATTGGGTATTGGGCGTGGTCTCTGGTCTTGGTTGGACTTGAGATGCCTATTACGATAAGGCCTTAGTTCGGGTTGTGCCACTATAATATAGCACTGAAGGATTTGTTAATATATTTCTCTATAATAAGCTTTAATTTTTTCAATAATTTGATGGAATGTCACATGAAAATTTTTAGCATGTTTCTCTTTGGTTAACTTAATGAAGATTTCAAGAGGAATCTACCTTTTTGATATAATCCAAATTGCCTCCAGATCTTTGGATGGGATACTTATGGTTCTAGAGGTTCTTTAAGACATCTTATTGTCATAAAAAGAGTGTCATGTAATGGTTATTGAACCTATATTTGATCAAGGATCCTTGGAGGAGTCAAAGGAATGTGACAAGGGGCTAAAAGGACCCTTAGAAGGGATATGTGCCCAATCTTCCTTGGTGCGCCCGACCTAATTTAATGGATCAAGAGAGGGGATAGAATAGTTTCATATGATCTAAAAATACCCTTGAAGTGCGTCACATCTGCCCCAAAGATGCTAGAGTTTGTTGCCCTACTTCATTAATGCAAATGGGACACTTTTAGGCCCATTGCAACAAGTTACACCCTATACTATAAATTGATTACCTTAGTCTTTATTTTACTAGTTTTGTTTTTGATGATGAATGTATGAAAACTCTTAAGAGAGTGATTGAGCTCTTGGAATTTTTTTTGTTAAACCTTGTTTAGAAAAGGTGGTTTTAAGAGTATTTCAATTCCCTTGTGGTCAACGTAAGAGATTGGTACTTGTTCATAGATAAATTAGGGGTTTTGAGTTTAATATACTCTTTAGTTCTTTATTCTCTTATCTTCTTTGTATCCATCTATCTATCTATCTTTTTATTCCTTTACTTTTTGCACTTTTATTTTCATCATTTGTTTAGTTTTTGTAGTTTTTTTCGTCTTTCATATTTCGATCTTTACCATTCGGCATCAGTGTTGAGCTTGATTTCATTTCCACAAAGTCAATCTCGGATCTAGTTCTCTTGAAAAATTGAAACTCATGACTTTGTTTTGCTATTCACGTTTTTAGTGTTAGGTCAAAATTTGAGTCTTTTACTTTAGTGTTTCTTGTTTTTTCTAGTGTTAAATTCTTGTTCTTTAACATCAAAGGAGTCTAGAAATCAAATTTGAGCTAAATCGAAGCTATATTGAACATTCTACCATTGATGAAGGCTTGAGTTTGAAGAAATTGAAGTGGGTTGCATAATATAAAAATTTTGGTGAAGAATTTGAGCTTAATGATTTTTGGAATGAGTTTAGAAGATTAAAAAGTGTCTAGATTAAAAATTTGAACTCATTCCTTGCTAAGGTGAAGAAGTTGGAAAATTTGTGTTCTTAGTGTTCTTGAAAAGATTCAAATCTTCATGATGGATTTTTAGAAAAATTGTGGTTGGTTAATCCTAAAAGGAGAAGAAAAATATTGTAAATGTGTTAGCAGAATTTTCAAAGGTTCCAAGAATATTCAAAGAGAAGAGGACAAAGAGGAACCACTAGAAGGATAAAAATGGTATTCCAAGTAGGTGGGGCGGCTGATCTGCACCCCATCTGCCCTTGCTCTATGTTGGAGCTGCTGCAGTGGCCCCAAAGAAGATCAAACCAGTGCTATATGTTCCTGGTCTTCCCTGAGATGCGCTGGACCTACTCAAGCAGGTAAGAACAACCCTCTTGCGTTGGGCATGCGTTTGGGGGTGCTCCCAAGCTGTTTTGGTGGATCGAAAACATATTTCAAAGCTTCTTAATTCCCTTTATGCTTAGGTTTGATTCCTTTAGTTTCATTTATTTATTCTTATTCATATTTTCTTTGATTATAAACACTAATTATCAACTAGTATCAACCTACTTACTTATGATTAATGCTTGAGTCCATTTCTTTCTTCATCCTATTTCTTTTGGGCTTTTCTAGTTTTTAATTTGTCGTAGCTTCTTGACTCAAGTCCTTACATATTTTCTTTGAGTTGTTCGACCAAAAATTTATTCCATCAACAAGTTACAACTGACACCTTATGAACTACCAAAGTATAAATAATTTTCAACATTAGCCTATCTAATTTTGAAGCAATCAAAGGTGTGTAAACATGAGTGATTGTGAGATTTTATTTTGCTAATGCTAATGCTGTTGTCTTTTTTGTTTTGTGTTTAATTTCGGGGTACAATGTCTATAGATCAAGATACTTAAAATCCATGAAAAGAGACACATTACAAGTTATTTTAGAAAAGATTGAGGGCATAAACCGAACATTGGGAAGTATAGAAGTTCATCTAACTTCCATAGAAGGTAGCCTATCAAACATGGAAGGTACAATGACAAGTATTGAGAAATCCTTTGACTCCATAGAGAAAATTCTAGATGCCCTAACCCATAGGAAAAACTTGATGATGTTAAAAGGGGATGATGAGCAAGTAAGTAGGGACTATGAGATCATGAGAGAATTCTGGGGTGTAAAGAAGAAGAAGAAAGTTGAGAAGAGGGAAATAGAACTATCCCTTGAACAAGGAAAGAATGAAATGGCTCAAAGACAAGAATAGTTGACTAAGAATGATGAGCCAAGTGGTCGCTTGAAAAGTATGGAAAAAAACACTTAATTATGAGACTTGTCAACACAAATCCCTTGTTACCCTCTATCCATGATACTAGCATTTTACCTAGTATCATTAATTCTCTTGTGTAGGTTCAAGAACATATACTTCTAAAGGAGGATCCAAGAAGATTTCCTTATGAACATATATGCTTGATGATCTAACGGAGTTCTTGGCTAAGAATTCTAACTTCTGGAAGAATGATGAAGAGATGACTCGAGGGAGTAAATTTGACCAACTCACATGTGATGATAGCTTCCCAAAGGAGAAAATGAGCTCCCATGATGCATACCAAGGTGAATACCATACTTTTTGTGAGCAACAAGGTAAGAATGCTATCTATTACACTTCTCTAAACCTAGAATGTCATGATGTGGCTAGTAGTTAAGTGAGTGTAGTTTGTGATTTTTCTATTGAGAATTTGCATAAATATTCCCTTTGTGATACTCTTGGTATTTCTAAGTTGCATGATGATCAAGTTCTTTTTATAAGTATGCAAGCACTAGTTAATCTTATAGATTATCGATGATTCATCTAGTGATATCAATTTGTGTCTACCTAGTGCTAGCACTTGTGAATGGAATGAGGTCCTAATTCCAAGTGATAAGAGTAATCACACTCTAATTGATCCTTGTGAATACCAAGGTGAGCCTAAGTTGGTATGTGAGTTGCCAACAACTACTGAAGGTGCTGTAATGATCAACTTACTTGTAAATATAGTCCACTTCTTGAGCATGCGTGTGGTATGCTTAATGAGTCTTAAGTTAGTGATGGTGTTGATAGAGTTGGTCATATGATTGAAAAAGTTGTGAACCATGACATATATCTTATTGAGTGTGAACTTTCATGCTTAAACTCTTTACCTTTGAATAGTGATCCTCTTTCAAAAAAAGATGTTTTGTGTGAAAATAGTGAGATCACTCCTTGAATGACACCTAGTGATGTGCAATGTGATGTGTTTAAAAGGAAAGATGGTATTCTTAATATTCATATGTTATCCTATTTCTCGAAATCCATTAAGAATATTGGATTGGGTGAATTAATTCTTGATAACGATCTCTTACTTGTGGAAAAGAATGATCAATTGGGTGATGATAACCTTTACTTACTTTAATGTTTGAGAAACCTAGTTAGTGGTTGTTCTTGTGGAAATGATCTTGATTGTGAGTCTTTGAATGACACCTCACCTTTGTTTTATAAGTATGGGGATAAATTGCTTGATTTTTATGGTAACTTGAGTCATGGTCCCTTTGATTTTGTAGTGGTATGTGTCTACTTGAGGATTGTTCCCTTGAAAGTGAAAGTTTCAATTTTTTTGAAATTAATTCTTCTTTTTCTTCTTTGTGTGCCTATATTAATGTTAATACTCATGGTGATGATCTTGGATGTAATAGTGAGCACATGAATTAGGACACCTTAGTTGAATTTAATTTGAGTGATACCTTTCTATACCCTCTGTTTGCTTATGAAATTATCAATGGTCACAAAGAGGGTAAGTCAAAGTATGAGAATGGCACTTTTGGGGAAAATGAGTATTGCCTTAACCTATGTTCTTGTCTACTTCTCCCATTTGACCCAGGTGACTTATCTGAATGTGGTGACTTTTATACAATCAACTTGGTGCTTGGTCAAGATAAAAAGCAAAGTTTGAATGAGGTTGTTGGTGTCTTTCCTTATGATGTAAAGTTTTTCTTGGTGACTTACAATCTAGTTGATAGACTCAAGTTGCGCATGTGAGGTATTATCAACAAGGAAGAATGTTATTTAAAAAAGGGAGTGAAGAAAAGATTCAAGAGAGTTCAACATTGTGCGTTTTCACTCTTGACCAAGGTTTCACTACTTGTAGGTCAAGGAGAAAGTTTTCTTTTGAAAATACTTTGGATGAACTCCATTTATGTGATACCCTTTTTTGTGAGTTGTTTGCAATTGGTGTCCCCTTTCTCAAAGGTGGTTTCATTCTTAAGGACCCTAGGTAAAATGTGTCCTTGCCTCTTTGGGGTGTTGCTTATATACTTGCATCATTGTTTGACAAATATGTGCTTAAGTTGTGTTGACCACAACTTGTGGATGGTAAGTTGATTATTTGTTTGTGGAAGAGTCCACAGATGTTTAAAACTTCTTGCCACTGTCATAGGGTTGGGCAATTTAAAGTATCTTATGGGAGCCTTTGGAGCATGTTACCAATATAACTAGAGGGAACCCAACTCCTTGGAAGATCCAAGTATTTTGGTTTGGTATATTTTCTAGTAGGGTCCCCATTCTTCCTAGTAGCATAACTCCACTGATGATATTTTTTTTCTTGGGATGTTGTTTGAAAAATAAAGGTTCTATTTTCTTGCAATGTCTCTTTCTCTCTTTGTGTGTTCCTAATCATGAGCATACCTTGGATGAGAATAGTGTTCTTATTACCTTTCTTTATTACCTTTATGTATATTATGTAGTTCATAATCATGTTGAACCTATATCTTATGTTGGCATGAATTGATTAGAAAGGAAACTACAGTGTGCCTAACTGATTCGACTTCATCCTTGAGTGCATTATGTAATAAAAATCTTAAGGCCAAAGGCATCCTTATAGATAATAGCACCTTGGATGAGACTTCTATGTTAATTTCCTTTCTATACTACCTCTTTGCCTATGATGATGACCATACTAGTCTTGGAAATGCTTTATTTGGAGGTAGGAAGTCTTTTGGTTGTTCCACTTGGTTCAGTAATAATTATTTATGGTTCATTCATATCTTTTACCCCAGAAAACCCTTATAGATTTTTGAACCATTAGTGGTACCACTTTTGGTGTGTTCTCTTGGAGAGATAGTAAAGCAATTGTATCTTATGTCCCCTAAGATGAATATAGTCTTACTTCTTGGTTCGTTGATGCCAATATGACCTTTGTGGTTTCCTTATATCTTGATGATTACCTTATCCATTTCCGTTGTAACCTTTTCAATAAGCTTTTCATAATTAAAACAAAAGATCCTTGGTTATGTCTTAAGTGTGTGCAACCTTGGTATGATGCTATAATTATTTATGCTAACCCTAAACCTCATGTCATAAGGATGTTGTGTTTGTTTGTCCTTCCTTTGGTTATGCAAGGTTTGGATTTAAGATTGATTCCTTTTCAAGAAGGGGAGGATGATGCAATCCAAATTGTCTCTAGATATTTGGATGGGATACTTATGGTTCTAGAGGTGCTTGAAGATATCTTATTGTCATCAAAAGGGTGTCATGTGATGGTTTTGAAACTACATTTGATCAAGGGTCCTTGGAGGAGTAAAGAGAATGCGAGAAGGGGATAAAATTCCCCTTGGAAAGGACATGCATCCAATCTACCTTAGAGATGCGCTAGGGGCAGAGCCACCTTGTACCAAGGGTGGTCAGGTGAACAACCTTCGTGTATATAGATAAAATGCTATTCTATTTAATTAAATATAAAGATTTGAACAACCTTAACACATCTGAGGGATATAACTTAGTAATGGTAAGTGTTCAATAAGCCCAAAGGCGGGTCTGCACATGGGTTAGATCCCCAACAGTTGAAACCATTTAAATATTTTTAAAAGAGCTTCTATTTTATTGAACACCCTTCCTAAAATTTCTAGCTCCGCCACTGATGTGCTCGACCTGCTCTAGCGGATCAAGAGCAGGTCAAAATAGTTTCATCCGCTCTAGAAATTCCCTTGAAGTGTTCCACATCATCCCAAAGATGCTAGAGCTAGCTCCCTTGCTTTATTAATGCAAATGGGTCACTTTTGGGCCCATTATAATAAGTTAAGCCCTAGACTATACATAGATTAGCTTAGACTTTATTTCATTAGTTTTGTTTTTGATGATGAATGTATGAAAACTCTTGAGAGAGTGATTGAGAGCTTGAAAACCTTTTATTGAACCTTGTTTAGAAACAGTGGTTGTAAGGGCGTTTCGATTCCCTTGCGGTAAACATAAGAGATTGGTTTTTGTTGATAGATGAATTAGGGTTTTTTTATTTCAATATAATATTTAGTTCTTAATTCTACTATCTTCTTTGTGTCTATCTATAAATCTATCTTTATCATCTATCCTTTTATCCCTTTACTTTTCATACATTTAATTTTACCGTTTCTTTAGTTTTCGTCTTTTGTATTTTGATCTTTATCATTTTCTCAATTATCAATATTGTCGCCTTTTTTCATTCTTCTATGCTCATGAATCATGAAAAAAACTCATAATCTTAATTTTGGCAATATATTTCATATAAAATTAATAAATTGATATGACACCTGCAGACTAAAACATGATATTTTTGTAAAAAGCATCTAACTGTAGAAAAAAAATTTGAAATTAAAATTATCATTATATATTAAGAATCATATTAGTGCTAGCTCCTACAATGTTTTTTACCTTAGTCATGAGGCCTCACATAAGGAAATAAACCGCTATAAAATCTTTGCACATCTTAATGCAAGACAAAAGCTTTACTCAATTACAACAAGTACTTAAGACACAATGCACGAGCAAGTAAGTCCCTTGTTGCGAGTGAGGTTTTGAATCTATGAGCTTAAGGGTATTCTGATGTTATGAGAATACGAAATCTTGGGTTTTCTTATTGTTTAATTGAGCATACATGTGAGACAATAAAACCTAGGATGAATCTCATTGGTTGAGACAAAAAGGCATTGAAACATTCTACCAATTTTCTACAGTCTTGTAATATTTCCAGCGTTACAACGATAGTGACATGCGATCGATCAACCTAGTCCCAAAGTTATTGCATCTTTAGTATCAATACAACTTCATGAACTAGGTCCCAATGCAATGGTTTGTCAATCATCAAAACTTGAAACTTAACAATTTCCCCCTTTTTGATGATGACAAACCTATAAAATTTATTACAGAAATCACAGTCACCAAACAACCTCACATCTTTATAGAACAACTTCTATGTGAATCCCTCCTATCTACTATGTATAATATTCTCCCTGCATGTGACCTGGTCCCAAACATAACACACACACATTGCACTATACTACTCTTCCTTATCTTCCTTCTTTTGGAATTATCATGCAGATAAAGCAGTAACCAAGTAAAGATAATCACACATGTTAACTCATGGACATTGAGGCTACACTGACTGAGCAAGAAAGATAAGAGTAAGTTGAAGGAATGATAGAATGAAAACATCATCCATTCAAGAATTAATGGGAAAACATCATACATCATCCAAAAATAACAACATCAAAAATTTTAAAACAAATAGTGCCATGTGAGCAAGAGTCAACAAAAGAAACAAATAGAAGGGCTTAATGAGATAGGACAGAACAGGGCTTAAGAAGGGGAACACAGGACAAGGACCAAGTTGGGAAGACACTCAGGCTAAAGGACCAGATGGGGTGTGGGACATCTGATGGAGAAGTATAATCATTCTTTCATTCTTAGCAACATGGTTCCTTAGATGTTGTTGAGTTAGATCCTCAACCTCAGCTTTCAACTTCTGCACCTTATTATGAAATGTTGTAATCTCAATACATAGACTGTCCATATGACCCAGTCCCTTATTAGTTCCTCTCACAGTGCCTATCTTCAAAGACATAATCTCTATATCTTTTCTTGACACAAGGGTATCCATGTCATTTAACTCTTTCCTCAACTTGGTTTGCACCTCTATCAGATCAGATAATATTGACTTGGACTTTGTACCCCTCCTTTTGGGGATACACTTATTATCCTCTAAGGTTGTCTCATTAAATACTTTCTTGACAGAACCAACCTTCCCAGGTCCACACTCCATATTGAAGTATGAAAAGATCTTGTTAAGCCAAAATGCATAAGCTAACCCATGCTTTCCATCCTTTACTTTCTTTACCTTATTCATACACTCAATGATGATATCAGAGAGATTCCATGATGAATAAGTCAGGACCAACTACTATTGTCCTTTTCTCCGTATGAGAAAGCAGTGCCTTGTACACCAATTAAAAAAAAGCTGGAATTCTCCCTTCAAAGTTTTCTTGCTCACATTTTTGATGTTCATGTCATCTAACTTTCCACACACCTTAAGAAAATTTTCAGAACCCTTTTCATCAACCAGGGACCTGGTATCTTTCCTAAGAACTCCCAAAACTTTAGCTAATACTTGCTCATCCAGAGCAATATTCACTTTATTAACTTGGGATGTTAGATATAAAGCATCATCAGAGAATACAAGGTTATGATAAAACATTCTAACATCCTTCTCATGAAGCATAGGAGAAGGTCCCTCGAATAGATGCTCCTAAATTTGAAACTTTACCATTTCCAACAAATCCACCGTGCCACTCATGGTTAAAACTTTAGGATCAAAGAACCTTCCTCTCAGAACTCTCGTGTCTTCTAAATTTTCTATCTTTTCTCTCTTATAAACCCTTTCTCCTTTCTTTTTGAGGTTAAAACTTTGACAAATGGACCAGTTCCTTTTGCTAAGACCCCAGTAGCTCACGATTTCAAACTAGAACTTGATCCCTAAGTGCTTGACTTATCTTCTATTTTCCTTTTACCTATACTGGTGGGCACATGCTTTTTAATCAGGACACCTTTTGATTTTCCCTTTTTTGGGGAAGAAACAACACTCCCTTTGGACGTGGATCTTTTGGAAGCATACTTCTCTCAATATCAACATCAACCTCATCCTTATAATCACTCCCAAAATTCTATCAAAATGACTATCATCAAACTCACTCTTAGTTTTCTCCTCAACTTCATCAACATTTACGACCTTTTCAACTGGAACTTTAACTATAGCCACTCCCCTTTTCTTCAAACTTTTTTTTTCTTTTTGTTATTTTTGTTAGAAACTAATGCATCTGCCATCAGATTTTGAGAACTCAACATGGTCCCTTGAGTATTCACTGGCTTAGGTGGGACTTTTGCAGTCTTTACCTCACTTCTTTTATATGTCCTCCATGACAAAGGTAAGTCATCATTATTATCAGTGTTGCCCTTATTATGTCCACCTATGATAGGTAAATCAAGAATGGGGGGAAACACCAAGTTCTCATCCTCAAAACTTTCAAGGGAGTTATTTTGCCTCTTTGTAAACAACGTAGAAGTGTTGTATCCCATTTTGAAGAACTAGGTGAACTAGAGTTTCTAGGGGCTCTCCACTTAATACTGTTAGACCTTGAACCCTAATTTTCTCACTCATTGCCAATATGTTTGAGGAAGTACCCTTAGAGGTGAGAAAGTTTTCAGCAAACATATTCTTATCCACAAAAACAATTCTGAATGTGCTCAACCTTTTTAGGGGATTAAACTTTGAAAAGAGAGACTAAAATTGACTCAGAGGGAATGGGTTGGTCTGAGACTGGTGAATTTTTATTTGAGTCCTCTCCTTTGGATGAAAGAATTTTAGGGTCAAGGATGGAAGGAGTGTCTTGCTAGGTTTTTCAGAGTGAGAAACGACTGATGAATCCTTCTTCTTTTGAGAACTTGACTTATTTGTGACTTTAGGAAATAAAAGTAGAGAATACTTGCAAAGGAATTTTAAAGATCAGAATCTAGGGGAGACGATGGAGGATAAACCACTTCTACAGGAGTGGGATTCTCTAGTGATGGAGGTAATAAAGGTGGACTAGACATGATAACTTAGATCACTAAAATTCAAAGATTTTTAGGATTTCAAGAAAGATAAAGACTAAGAAATAGTTTGGGAACTGAAATGGTAAGAATGTAGGGTTTAAATGAGGAAGAAAGAGAGTTTGATTTGAATTTAAATAAGAGTGTAAGGAATGTTTCAGATAGGCTCAATCGATGTAAAGGACAAGAAATATCTGATTGGATGGTCACGTCGCTTGGACTTAAAGTAGAGTGATAGCTTTTTGAAAGGGTGGAAATTCTATATGGAACACCAACTTTAATTTTAAAAATTCCATCATTTAAGAATTAATCACGATGCTAACTTGATAAGGGACCTGGTCCCTACGTGATTTTCTGAATTTAATGTGCTTTGAGCTGTCTCACCATCTTCCATATCTTCTTCTCCTTGCCATAGGTGTATATCTACAGAATATATGAGACTGAATTAGACATGAGTGACATTATCTTACATGGATACAAATCATATCCATATTGGAGGATTAAGAGGAACAATATGTATTCAACTTGGATTAAGAGGAACAATATGCATTCAACTTGGTCTCATCAATCCCAACTTCATCCTATTTTTTTCAAACTGTTCCCTACCAAGTGACTTTGTAATATGTCAATAATTTGATATTTAGTGCTGTAAAACCATCTTGATCAAACCCTTCTCCATATTATCTCTAAGAAAATGATGCCTGATGTCAACATGATTGGTCTTCTTGTATTGAACCAGATTTTAGCCATATTTACAGAACTTATGTTGTCACAGAATAGAGGGACACGATCTGAAAGAATGTTAAAATCTTTAAGTTGCTACTTGATCCAAAGTAATTGAGCACAACATAAAACAACTGTAACATACTTAGCTTCAACAGTTAAGGGTGCCGCTGAATTTTGCTTCTTTGTACCCAGGAGATCAGGGATGATCCAAGAAAGTGAGCCATTCCATAGGTACCTTTCCTATCAACCAGGTACCCAACATAGTCAGAATCAACATATCCAACCCGATCAAAATTATCACTAGTAGGATAAAAGAGGACTAGGTCGGGAGTTCCCTTGAGATAGCTTAGAATCCTTTTCGCAACTTTCAAGTGGGATTCCTTTGTACTTGCTTGAAATATAGAACGTATACCTACACTGAACATAATATCAAGTTTGCTAGCTATTAGATAGAGAAATAAACCAATGATTCCTCTGTACATAGACTTATTGACTAAGGGACCAGGTTTATCGAAGTCCAATTTTTAGAATGTTCCAATAGGAGTGTCAATAGGCTTTGCATCCTTAATGTGGAACCTTCTAAGTAGCTCATGGATGTATTTATGCTGACATATGGTAGTGCCATTTGCACTTTTCTTGATCTACAGCGTATGGAAGAAATTGAGTTCTCCCATCGTGCTTATCTCAAAATCACTACTCATTAGCTTGGCATCACATAGATAACTAGTTGTAGCTCCAAATATGAAGTCATCAACATAAACCTAGAAAATGAATAGGTTTCTTCCTCTTGATTTAAGAAATAGTGTGTTATCTATCCTGCATCTTTTGAATCCATTGTCAAGCAGGAACATATAGAGCCTATCACACCAATATCTAGGATCTTGCTTCAAACTATAAAATGCTTTATCCAATTTGGAAACATAATTTGGAAAATCAACATCTTTAAACCTTGGAGGCTCCTTCATATATACTTCTTATTTGAGAAATCCATTCAGAAAGGTACTCTTAACATCTATTTGGAACAATTTGAATTCCATGTAGGATGAAAAAGCAATGAAAATCCAGATACCCTCTATTCTAGCCACTGGAGCAAATATTTCATCATAGTCTATACCTTTTTCTTAGTTACAAGCTTGTCCCATCAGCCTAGCTTTGTTTCTGATTGTATTACCATGCTCATCAACTTTATTTTTATGAACCCACCCTGTCCCTATGATTGATATATCTGGGGGCATGGTTCCAGGTGCCAGACTTTACTTCTCTCAAACTGATATAGCTCTTCCTGCATGGCGTTGATCCAATATGCATCTTTCAATGCTTTCTTCATATTCTTGGGCTCAATTTAGGATAAGAATACAGAAAAAACACATAGATTTCTTGATCTATTTCTAGTGTACATTCTTGTATCCAAAAGGCTGAGAAGATTATCTAGAGGATGTGAAGATTGGTGCTTCCAGCTGGATCTTTGAAGAGTAGGATGACTAGAACTAGGATCAGTTCCCAAAGAGGTATACCTTCAAGAGACTAGTGATTCACTAAGCTGAAGTATGAATCAAAAACTTCATTTGAGGGTTCAGCTGAACCAGTTTCTTGAGGCTTTTTAAGATTATCATTATTTTCATGAGCTGAACGTGGTCCCTAGGAGTCTTTATCATCTTTGATATCTTCTTCTGACCCATCATCAGGTCTGCCTGACTTGTCTAGAATCTTGAGAAGTTCTTCAAGGTCTGTATCATTACTGGCATTACTACTATTTTCTCTTCTAGTTACATTAAACACTACATGGACATTCCCTTCCATACAGTTGATTCTTTTATTTAAGATTCTATAAGAATTTCTATTTGATGAATATTCAACACAAAAAACTTCATCACTCCTTGGATCAAATTTTCCAAGGTCATTCTTTCCATTATTGAGCACAAAACACTTGCATCCAAATGGCTTAAAGTAGCTCAACTTGGGTTTTTTTTGTTAAGGAACTCATTAGGAGTCTTATTAATTATTGATATAATAAGGCACCTATTGATTACATAGCATGCTGTATTTAATACTTCAACCCAGAGATTTTGAGCTATGCCTGCCTCAATCAGCATGGTCCTGGCAGCATCCATCAATGTCTTATTTTTCCCCTATACAACACTATTTTGCTGAGGTGTTCTAAGAGCTAAGAAATTATGATTGATTCCAAGTTCATTGCAAAACTGATTGAACCTAGCATTTTAAAATTCAGTGCTATGATTTGATCTAATTCCAGCTATTTTATCATTACATTTTACTTGAACTTCCTTTACAAAGGCTTCAAACACTGAAAGGTTTATTTTTTACTCAAGAAGAATGTCCAGGTGAATCTGGAGTAATCATTAATTATGACCAGAATGTACTTCTTTCCTCCTCTGCTTGTCACCTTTATAGGTCCACATAGATCTTTATGAAGAAGTTGGAGAGGTCTGGAGGTAATTATTTCTTTCTTAGTCTTGAAGGATGACCTGGTTTGATTACCCTCACAAAGGCATCACACACTTTAGAGCAACCAAACTTTAGATTAGGTAGTCCTTAAACAGGGTCCCTACTGACCAACTTGTACAACAAGGAGTAACTTACATGACCTAGTATTTTTTGCCACAATTCAATAACATCTTCTTGCACACTCAAACATGTGAAGTTTTTGGGTTAGCTTGCTCCCAAATTAGCTACATACATATTTTTGTTTCTTAAAGCTTTGCGGATGAATTCACCATCCTTGATTCTTGTGACCACATACCTATCTTCCATAAACCTTGCTTTATTCCCCTTGTCATAAATTGTGACACACTTAACTAGCTGACTATTAGACTATCCAAAAAATAAACATCATCAATGGCTTCACCTAAACTATTCCCAACCTTTCCAATACCTATTATGTACCCTTTTTTTCCATCACAAAAGGAGACAATTCCTCCTTCGTAGGCTTTGAGCAAAAGGAAGTCTTCAAATCTTCTAGTCATATGTTTTGAACAACCACTATCCATGTAGTAGTGATGGCTGCTTTCTCTTGCTCTATCCTATAAGCACATCAGTTGTTAGTTTTTGGAACCCATTACAACTTGAGTTCCTAGTAGGGGATAGAGGAAAAATCATATTTATTTTAGTCCAAGAAGGTAGAACAATATTATTTTTCTTGAAATTAGAGGATCTCCTCAAGTTTTGTACAACAACCATCCTTGAGGGGAAAAGGTCCTTTACATGACCATTTTCCCCACAGTGAATGCATAAAAAGTTATTCTTAATAGAGATATACTTTCTATGAGGGTTATATGGTGGACTATTGCTTTGGAAGCCAAGACCCCTTTTGTTGTTAAATGTCTGAGTAGTCAAACTTTCTAGAACTTGATAGGAGGTTGTCCATTTGAGAGTCTTCTCAAGCTTAACTTTAATCTGAAATAGGTCCCTCTCAAGTTCAGAGTTTCTTTTCAGAGATGTAATTAAATCTTCTTTGGACTTGGCCAATTTCTCCTCAAATTCAAACTGAATTTCACTACCTTCACCTTTTTCTTTTGAATTAAACTTAGACATTTCACTTAATTGTCCATTTAACAAATCATTTTCAAAGGAGTGAGTTTGATAAGTTTCTTGGAGCTTAGACATTTGCTTAATTAATTCCACCTTTTTAACTTCACATTCTTCCAGATTTTTACTTATGTAACGCCCCAAATCTGGTACCCAGAATGCTACACGATGCTCATGACCCCAAAGGACCATAAGTTAACCCATGACTGATATCTATACCTGTATACTGGATAAAATACTTTATAATACAAAAACATTAACTGAAAGGCCATAAGGTTCAATACTGAACATGATCTGAATAATATAACATCTGTGTGAGGTAATAGAATACCAAAAACAAAACTCAACATGCTAAAGTCTGAAACATGATAGTCTAGAAAGACTCTAACAGACTGAACTGTTTCAGTAAGGAGTTGATGGGATATGTCCCCAACTAAATCCAACTAATAAACTGATTAATGAGATAATAAGGAAAATAATTATGTCCTCAAAAGATGGGGACTCACTTTTAACTCTGTCTGTGGATATCTGGAATCTACTGTTGCTCTGGATCTCGGATCTCTGAACCTATGGTATAAAACACCATAGCGCAAATGCGTCAGTACTTTGAATGTACGGGTATCTATGTGAGGTAGGCTGAATGCATAGGGTTCATATACATAAACAATAATAATAACTGACTAACTATCATGAGCGTGAGAACGCATACATAAGACATAACAACTGAAACTAATACTGTGATAACATGATAACTGAATCTGAATATAACTAATAACATGAGTGACTGTATCTGACAGTCATGAATTTGATAGAACTATCTGAGTTCCATACTGTATCTGAGTTGACTGTATCTGATAGTTCTAAAATCTAAAGATCTATCTAAGTTCTAATACTGAGACTTATTGATTGTGTCTGACAGTCCTGATTCTGTAACATGAAACTGTGGGAAGTAGTTATCTAACCAACATGCCCATGATATACCATTATGGCTGAGTTGGGGTTCGATCTGTAACCCCAATTGGAAGGGTGTCAATACCGCACCACAGGCAAAGACAAGCAGTGGGCTACTCTCATCTGATAGTGTCCCCAAATGATAACGGTGAGGCCCTTATCTAACACTTCTTATCCATCTCATCAACCCTCATCGGAAAGTATTAATAGCTTAACCTATGCTGGCTACATAGTTCTGGAATGCAAGGATGACTGCTAAGGATCACACCCTTATCTAATAGTGTGTGTCCCTATCCTTGGGTTCACTCGGTGATAATTTCTACTCCCATCCAAATGGACAATAAACATGATTTAGTGAACTGAAAATGAGCTGAATTACTGAATTCCATTGACTGACAGAATACTACTGATATCTGACAACTACTGAGTTCATGAGATCATGGAGATTTCCTGAGTCATAAGACTGTCTGAAGTCTAAGGATCATAGCTTGACTGAGAGTGTCATGAAAACATGACATGGATTTAGGCGCACAACTAATGTTTAGGGTACGAGTACCCCCAAGACTCGATAGAAGGAAACTGACCAAGCATAACTTACTTGAACATATAATTAACATCATAATCCATAATACATTTATAGAAGCATTTCATCAAAACATGTGATAGTCATAACTTTTACATACATGGGGATTTCATGGTATCAAGCTAGTTAGGCACTTTTCCTTCATCTATGCATTTAATCAAATATATTGTAGGCATGGTACATGTAAACATCATTGTACAATAATTAAACATCATGGTTCAATTCTCATTTCATCATTTAAGGGTTTAGTCATAGGTTTGCATGAATCTCTATATATAGTAATTAAATCCATATAGAAATTATCACCCAACATGGAGTAGAATTCAATTTATCAATTATCAACATGAACAAGAACAACCCAATTATGAAATCATAAAGAAAATCCATAACTTGAAGTTGGAAAAGGTCTTCTTGGACTTCATGGATGAAAGGATTCCATGAATGAACACTATGCATACCTTAGTTCGTGATTTCGTGAACATTGATGGTGAAACTTTTTTGGAATTATATCTTCTATGAAAACCATAGCTTGTTCTTGATAGGTTTTTGAGAGAAGAGAGTGTATTTTAGGTGAAAAGTGGCTAAATCACGTGTTAAAGGACTTAAATAGGGGTGGGAAGTTGACCCTTTTAACCCTGGATGCATCATATAATTTCAGTAAAATTTTCCCAAACTGAATCCCTGGCACGACGCGGTGCTATCGTGCCGTGTCACTGGAATTTGACAATTGGGAAACTGAGGGATGGCGTGACGCAGAGCCATCGCATTGCCCCTTCTTTTACGACTTGAAACTTTGGCGCGACGTGGAGGAAATTGCGCTAAGACACTGGAAAAGGAAAATTTATAATTTGGGCCTTGGCGCGACGCACCATAATTGCAGACCCCTACTGGAATTTGCCAAATGCCATTTCCTCGTGTGGCACGGAGCTCCACTAACTAATATGTCACTGTTTTATGATGATAACTTAAAATAATCGTAACTTCTGACCCGATTATTAGATTTGGGAGAATCTTATACCGATGGAAAGCTTATTGAATTTCCCACATGAAAAAAAGTGAAAATCTTGAAAATTCCTCATGGAATAACCATTATTCAATTTAGAAGATAATGCTAGACATTTTTGAGATGAAATTATCTAGGAAAAGTTTGGGGTATTACAATATCTTTCCCTTTAAAATATTCGTCCTCGAATGAGATTGACTGAGAGGGGAGAAAAGACAACTGACGTAAATACTGGACTTAAATAACTAGAACATGATCTCATGACTGACATGACTGAAAAACTGAACATATAATACTAAACATGCATATTTGATGCATGTGTAACTGATTCATGAATGCATGACTGAGTGTTCTGAAGAACTAAGTTTCTCACATTGAGAATGCATGTCTAACGATTAATTACATAACTGAACTGATATATGCGTGCATGAATGGTTATGCAATGGTATTAGATACTAAGTTTATAATGGGAACGTGAGCATTAAACTGTATACCAAGTTTGTGATGAACACTGAACATGAAAATGAGTAAGCTTAAGGAGAACTGTTACCTTGATCTTGATTTGAGTTGGCGAAGAAGAGGTGAGGATACTTGGTACGCATGTCTGCCTCTGCTTCCCAAGTAGCTCCCTTGACAGACTAATTTCTCCAAAGAATCTTAACTAGAGGGACTTCTTTGTTCCTCAATTAATAAGTCAGATAGTCTAAGATTTCAACTGGAATCTCTTCATAAGAGAGAGTGTTCTGAATATCAATGCTCTGAATAGGGACTACAATTGATGGGTCACCTATGCACTTCTTGAAAAAAGAGACATAAAATACTGGATGAACAGAGGCTAGATCTAAAGGCAATTCAATCTCATAGGCTACCTTGCCAAATCGACTGAGAATCTTGAAGGTACCGATATATAGGGGACTGAGTTTCCCTTTTTTGTCGAACCGCTTCACTCCCTTCATGGGAGAGATATTTAGGTATACATAATCACCAATCTCAAACTCGACATCTTTTCTATGAACATCTGTATAAGACTTCTGTCGGCTCTGAGCAGAAAGGGAGTCTTTCTCTAATCAACTGGGCTTTTTCTAAGGCATCGAATACCAAGTCAGGCCCTATTACTGAGGCCTCACTAACTTCAAACCAACCAGTTGGAGATCTACATCTCCTACCATAGAGAGCTTCGAATGGAGCCATCTGAATACTGGAATAATAGTTATTGTTGTATGCAAACTCAATCAAAGGTAAGTGGTCATCCTAACTTCCCTTGAAATCGATTGCATACACCCTTAGTATATCTTCTAACGTATGAATGGTCCTTTCTGCTTAACCATCTGTCTGAGGATTAAAGACTGTACTGAGATGAACTTGGGTACCAAGACCCTTTTGGAATGCTTTCCAGAAATAAGAGGTGAACTGGGTACCTCTGTCTAAGATAATAGATAACGGAACACCGTGCAATCTGGCCAACTCTCTAATATAGAGTTTGGCGTAATCCTTGGCTGAATAAGAGGTATGAACTGGAAGGAAATGAGCTGATATAGTCATTCTGTCTACAATGACCCAGACTAAATCATGCTGATGATGAGTTCGAGGCAAACCCATCACGAAGTCCATGTTCACAACTTCCCACTTCCAAGTAGGAATACTGAACTCCTGCATGGACCCACTATGCTTCTGATGCTCTATCTTAACCTGCTAATATGTAGAGCACTTAGCCATAAATTCTATAAAGTCTCTCTTCATCCCACTCTACCAATAGATTTCCCGCAAGTCACGGTACATCTTTGTGGCCCCTGGATGAATAGAGTAGCACGCACCATATGCTTTTGCAAGAATTTTCTTCCTTAAGTCATCTACACCTGGAACATAGAGACGACCCTGATGATAACGCTCAACTTACACTTCAATTTAGTGCAAGGAGGTCGTCATCAATATATTTACCCAACTTTGGAGTCGGGGTCAAATCCACAGAGAATAATGTGAGTGACGATTAAACTAGTTTGAAACTAAAGATACAAGTTGAATTCAAACAGATGATACAAAAAGATAAAATGAGGGTTTTGGAGATTAGCCAATAAATGTTGGTCACTTTAGCTTCGGTGTTTGGAATCAAGAGTTTATGAAATAATCAAAATTATATTCACTAGGGCTTCCGGTACATGACAAATGCGAAAAGTGGTTCAAGATTCTCATGGTGGGTAGGATAACAAGCTATCTTTATCGATGTTATACTTAAATGTCTCTCGACCAACTTAAGAATTTAATTCTCTAATCCTCTCGAACTTAGGGAATTTCTATCTACTGCCTAGAATTTACCTCAGGTTAACCAACCTTGTTACAGTGCAGATTATTAAACAAAGTATTTTCGAGTCCCTGTTGATAATTCACTTCCTACTATATTTGATTTCTTTCTCAAGCAAATCAAAGCAGGTGTGTCTACTATTTGCAACAAACAGACGTTAATTAAAACTTCAGAATTATCAAGAAATCCTACCACCTTTTGAATCTTGAACACTTAGCACCTTATCAAGACCTAACCCTAGATCCCATAATTCAGGTTAAAGAAATTTAGCCGCTCATGATGTAATAATTGAAGAAACTAGTTGAATTCATGATTTGAAAGATAAACTTACCACAAGATGAATAGAAACTATAGATTCTCAGATTAAATCACAATGGAAATCCCAAAATAATGATAATAATCTCTCCAAAGTATTTGCTTTTTCAAGCCAAGAAACTCGAGAGAGAAAATATCAAATTACGTCTCTTAAAACTCAAGTGCCAACCCATAGAAAAACCCTAAACAATGCTTTTTATAGTTAATCCTAAATAAGAAAATAAAATCACAATGTTCAGAAAATCCTTCGAAATAGGTGACGGCATTTGTAATGGCGTGTCAGGGTCCTGACGACTTATCAGGAATGTAGTCAGGCCCTCCAGTATTCTTGGCATTTTTTTCTTTAACTGATGACAAATCTTGATGGCTTATCAGATACATGATGCCATATCAGAAAGGTCGTCACTTCTTCATTAAAAATTTAATTCTCTGCCTACACTTGACGGCAACTCTGACGCCTTATCATAGTTATGACGACATGTTAGAAATATCATCACAGTTTCACTTTAATCCTTCTAACACTGCAACACCTGACGTGATTTCTGATAACTTATCATAGGGCTAATGACTTATCAGGAATGTCATCAGCCACCTGATGTGATTTCTGATAACTTATCACAGGGCTGACGGCTTATCAGGAATTTCGTCAGCCACACTTCAAGTTCTTTTGCATCAGTTTTCAGCTTTTTTGCTTCCATTTCGTTAAATTTCCCTTGCATCATGAGTTTTATTGCAATATCAAAGTAAAATAATCAAAAGCGACAAAAGTTGCTTAAGACTTCACAATTATGCTTAGTTAAAAACCTTAAATGTGTTAGCATTTGCTCACACATCAACACCCTCAACTTAAAACAATTACTTGTACTCAAGCAACTAAAACACAAAACTATGATGCTTAACCAAGAGACACATAAGATACCTATGACAGTTGATCATTAATTTCAGTTCCAAACACATTACTCTATCCATTTTCAATCTCTTTAAACCCAGCTGTGTATATCCATGAAGATCAACAATGTGATAGTAAGGAATCAAGATATGGAATCAACTTAGCAACAATAACTATGCATATGTACAAATTACACTACCTAAATAAGTAGGCAACTAGCAATGCAACCGATGTGCCCTTACAACAACGAAGTCCCTCTTCACTCATATATGAAATTAAGTATGTAAATGCAGGGACGGTCAAGTGACACTCACTTTAAGAAAGAAATTCCAATCAATGCATGTCAAATAACATATGCTTGCCCTTATTTTCATTGCCTATGTTTTCAGACAGTTAAGTTAGGATCACTATAGGTCTTTCTTTGGATTTGTAACGTAGGCTTGGGGCTGGTATGATACGCAAGGATATTTAAATTGACTAAGACTCCTTGGCACTACACTATTTTTGGGGTCTCACTTATCAACCTTTACTTAATTCTCTCCTTTATTGATCACACATACTCCAGATGGGTGCAGTATTTTTTATTTTTTGACAATCATTTCTTTTTTTTTCACAACTTTTCTTTTTTTATTCTTTTTCCACCGCTCCCAGATTTTTATTCTTTTCTTTCATTCTACCTTTCTTCATACTTATTTTACGTCATGTACCCCTATGGTAGCCACCCTCAACTTAGGCGATTTGCCTCAATCAAAGTGCACAATGTTCAAGGAGGACCAGGGCCAAAATAGGTTCATTGTGATATAAATGGAATGGTGACAGGTATAATAAAAAGAATAGGCATTCAAGCTCAAAATTAGGATCAAGGGATATTATTCACACATTGAAGGTTATTTAGGCTAAAAGTAGACTAATATCAACAACAGCCTATGATCTTTCCTAATGGCTATCCTACAACCAAGGCAAGACCAACCGGGCAAGTTCTGGATTTAACTCACAACGGGAACTAGGTAGCATCTCACACACACATGGCACAAAGGTACATCTCAAACTACTACCCATTCGGTTCATGAAATTGTTAGTAGTGATTATCGTGTCCCTAATACTAATGCCATAAAAAGATTCACAATAGTCACATATAGATGCTCATCACACAGTTACCAGATAGACAATTGGAGAGATATTTATTATTCCAAGAAAAATCAACAAAAATATGTCAACTGTCCTAGATACTTATTCCCCCCAGTTAACCACAACACATCACAAAACCAATACCATATGCCTAAACATGCCGGCTCTACTAGGAATAAGACTCCGTAGAAAAGAGGCACGACAACAAAAACCCTAAGAGGACATCAACACCCACAAGTAGCTCCACCCTCAACTTAAAATCATACAATGTCCCCAATGTGTTAAACCAAAACAAGAGAGTTAGAAACATACCTGTGGCACCATGGGTGCAAAGATCTGATGTCAATCACATAATATGAATAAAAATAACAAAATACCTTGGGTTGCCTCCCAAGCAACACCTGATTTAATGTCGCGGCATGACTCAGTTATCTTGACTACTCAGACTTCATCAAGATACCTTGTTGATAGTTATTTATGTCTCCCCTTGGAGGATTTGAAACATCAACCCAAGTTTTGATCAATACATCTTCGGGGTGTGTTGGGCAAATGTGAGGGCATGATGAGGAATGTTCTATCACGTCACTTCGAAGATTTGAACTGCTTGCCCAATTTTGCATCGAACTTTTGTGTGGGATCATTTGGCAACGGTGAGAATCTTAAACAATCAATAAATGGACATCAATCTTTAAGCTTCTTGGCCTTTAAGATTGGGGTTGTAGTATACCCTTTTGGAAGGACAAACTCCTAAATGGAAGAATCTTTCTCCTCATTTTAAATATTCATCATTTGCTTGGGTGATTCAATTTTCATCACATCCATTAAGAATAATATTGAAAATTGGTTCGAATGAGGAATAACTCTCAATTTTAGAGTAGCATCCCTATTAGTATGTCTACCCCAAAATGGACTAGCGTCTTCACAAGGATTGTGCTTGATTTTTTCTTTTGACTCTAGTACTATCTCCTCGTCTTTGGCATCTTCATTCATAAATGGTTTGGTTGGTTGGGAAATTATCGAGGGTTGCTCAAAATCAAGCTCATTATCAACATCAGATTTTTTCTCCTCATCTTCACACTCGTCTATTATGTTAAATGATTCCACAGACAAGATATCATCTAAACATAAGGTGGAAAAGTGCTTTGAATGCTTGACCTCTATATCCATATCCTCTATCATTCTTCTTTACTCGTTATTTGACCTTATGTCTTGATGTATATCATGTATGATATCATTCATTGTGTCCACACACTCCAACATTAGTTGAACCATAGCTTTAATACCACTCTTTTCGGTGCTTCGTTCTTCTTATTCTTGACCATAAGACCTATCAAAATCATTAAAAAAACTAGAATTCGGGTTAGCATACCAGGGGGAGGGGGCATTTGGGCAATCACTCTAATGTCCATATTGACCACTACATAATGAACAATCATACTCCCGGTAGGATGGAGATGGTGGACACATCTCCCTCCGAGGAGAATATCTACAATCTTGCCAAAAGTGAGGTCCATCACAATAAGGATATGGATCATCAAGATAAAATTTCCAACCACCAAGTTCATGTTCATTCCACGATGCCATAGTAATAAGTAAACTAAAATAAAAATCTACCTAACACAAGAAATAAAAGAAAACAAAAAACAAATATTTACACGTTTGAATTCAAGCAAGTAGGCTAAAATTCCAAACCAACTTAATACGCCAAATTGTTCCCCAGCAACAACGCTATTTTTTGATAACACTCAACTTACACTTCAATTTAGTACAAGGTGGTCATCCTTAATATATTTACCCAAATTTAGAGTCGGGGTCAAATCCATAGGGAACAATGTGAGTGGCGATTAAACTAGTTTGAAACTAAAGATACAAGTTAAATTCAAACAGATGATACAAAAAGATAAAATGGGGGGTTTTAGAGATTAGCCAATAAATGCTGGTCACTTTAGCTTTGGTGTTTGGAATCAAGAGTTTATGATATAATAAGAATTATGTTCACTAGGGCTTCCGGTACATGACAGATGCTAAAAGTGGTTCAAGATTCTCACGGTGGGTAGGATAACAAGCTAACTTTATCGATGTTATGCTTAAATGTCTCTCGGCCTATTTAAGCATTTAATTCTCTAATTCTCTCGGACTTAGGGAATTTCTATCTACTTCGCAGATTTTACCTCAGGTTAACCAACCTTGTTACAGTGCTAATTATTAAACGAAGTATTTTTGATTCCCTATTGATAATTCACTTCCTACTATATTTGATTTCTTTCTCAAGCAAATCAAAGCAGGTGTGTCTACTATTTGCAACCAAAAAACGTTAATTAAAACTTCAGAATTATCAAGAAATTCTACCACCTTTTGAATCTTGAACACTTAGCACCTTATCAAGACCTAACACTAGATCCCATAATTCAGGTTAAAGGAATTTAGCCGCTCATGATGTAATAATTGAAGCAACTACTTGAATTCATGATTTGAAAGATAAACTTACCACAAGATGAATAAAAACTAGAGATTCTCAGATTAAATCACAATGGAAATCCAAAAATAATGATAATAATCTCTTTAAAGGATTTTCTTTTTCAAGCCAAGAAACTCGAGAGGGAAAATATCAAATTACGTCTCTTAAAACTCAAGTGCCAACCCTTAGAAAAACCCTAAACAATATTTTTTATAGTTAATTCTAAATAAGGAAATAAAATCACAATTTTCAGAAAATCCTTTGAAATAGATGACGACATTTGTGACGGCGTGTCAGGGTCCTGACGACTTATCAGGAATGTCGTCAGGACCTCCAGCATTCTTGGCATCTTCTTCTTTAACTGATGACAAATCTTGACAACTTATCAGATACGTGATGCCATATCAGAAAGGCCGTCACTTCTTCATTAAAAATTTAATTCTCTGCCTACACTTGACGGCAACTCTGACGCCTTATCATAGTTATGACGACATGTTAGAAATATCATCACAGTTTCACTTTAATCCTTCTAACACTGCAACACCTGACGTGATTTCTGATAACTTATCATAGGGCTAATGACTTATCAGGAATGTCATCAGACACCTGACGTGATTTCTGATAACTTATCACAGGGCTGACGGCTTATCAGGAATGTCGTCAGCCATACTTCTAGTTCTTTTGCATCAGTTTTCAGCTCTTTTGCTTCCATTTCCTTAAATTTCCCTTGGATTATGATTTTTACTGCAATATTAAAGTAAAATAATCAAAAACGACAAAATTTGCTTAAGACTTTACAATTATTCTCAGTTAAAAGCCTTAAATATGTTAGCGTCTGCTCACATATCACCTGACAATGAAGGACACCATCTTTCCCTTGGAAGAAAACCTCTATTTTTTAATCCTGTACTGACTCTTTCAACATGACAAGGCTGGGATATCTATCTTTCTTTTCTTTCACATCAGAAACTAGAGATGATTCTGAACTACTCTGAATCCATATATCACCATCTTCTGTATCGACTAAGAGAACGCCTAGTCTGGAAAGATGATGTATTTCCTGAGCTAACTTTTTCTTACTGTCATCCACATGAGCAACACTACCCATAGACAGTCTACTGAGAGTGTCGGCCACTATATTAGCCTTGCCCGGATGATAGAGGAAACTCATGTCATAATCTTTCAAGAGCTCTAACCACCTTCTTTGACAAAGATTGAGATATTTTTGAGAAAAGACATACTGAAGACTTTTATGATCAGTGAACACATCTAGATGAGCACCGTATAGATAATGCCTCCAAATCTTCAAGGCAAAGACTACGACTGCTAACTCAAGATCATGAGTAGGATAATTCCTCTCATGGGGCTTAAGCTGTCTGGAGACGTAGGCTATGAACTTACCATGCTGCATGAGGACATAACCCAAACCTACTCTGGATGCATCACAATACACTATGAAACCATCTAGACCATTTGGAAGAGATAATACTGGAGCTGAGGTGAGTCGAGTCTTCAACTCCTAAAAACTCTTCTTGCAAGGATCTGACCACTGAAACTTGACTTTCTTCTAAGTCAATCTGGACATAGGGGATGCAATAGAAGAAAATCCCTCAACAAACCATCTATAATAACCATCCAAACCCAAGAAGCTCCTAATATCTGATGGAGAGACAGGGCGAGGCCAGTTTCTTACTGCTTCGGTCTTTTGAGGATCTACTCTAATGCCATCACCAAAAATGATGTGACTAAGGAATACTACTGACCTTAGCCAAAACTAGAACTTACTGAATTTGTCAAAAAACTAATGATTTTTGAGAGTCTGAAGTACTATCCTAAATGGTCTGCATGATCACGCTCACTACGGGAATAAACCAGAGTATCATCTATGAAGACTATGATGAACATGTCCAAGTACTGCTTGAACACACGGTTTATCAAGTCCATTAAAGTGGATGGGGCATTTGTAAGACCAAAGGACATAACTAAGAATTTGAAATGACCATACCGAGTACGAAAAGCTATTTTTGGAATATCACATTCCCTAAATCTAAGCTGATGATAGCTGGATCTGAGATCTATCATAGAGAAACAACTGGCATCCTGAAGTTCGTCAAACAAGTCATTGATTTTGGGAAGAGAATACTTGTTCTTGACCATGACCTTATTGAGTTGACGGTAGTCTATACACATTCTTAGAGAACCATATTTCTTGATCACGAATAATACTGGAGCGCCCCACGGGGAAATGCTGGGCCTGATGAATCCCTTAGTTAAGAGATCCTTCAATTGTTCTTTCAGTTCTTTGAGTTCTGGTGGTTCCATTATGTATAGCGGAATAGATATAGGCTGAGTATCTAGAAGAAAATCAATGCCGAAGTCTATTTCCCTTTCGGGAGAAATTCCTGAAAGATCTTCGAGAAAGACATCTGAATATTCATTCACTACTGGGACTGATTCAAGATTGGGAGTTTCGGAACTAGTGTCCTTAACTCAAACAAGATGATAGACATATCCTTTAGATATCATTTTCCGTGCTCGAAGGTAGGAAATAAGCTGACCTCTAAACGCTAAAGTACTACCCTTCCACTCAAGGACGGGTTCATTCAGAAACTAAAACTGGACTATTTTATTTCTATAGTCGACTATGGCATAGTAGGAATGAAGCCAATCCATGCAGAGAATGACATCAAAATCAGTCATCTCTAATTCGACGAAGTCTGCTGACGTGACTTTCTAAAATATCATAATTGGGTAGTTCTTGTATACCCGCTGGGCTATGATGGTTTTACCCACTAGGGTAGAGACTGAAAAGGGCTATACTAGGATTTGGGACTGATTCTAAAATTTCCTGCTATATAGGGAGTAACAAAAGACAAAGAAGATCTTAGATCTAGCAAAGCGTAAACATGCACATGAAAGATCTATAACATACTAGTAACTACATCAAGAGAATTTTCCTAATCCTATCGGGACTAAAGAGAATAGAGACGATTTAGGCATTGCCCACTAGTAGCACTGGTGGTGTCACCATGCTAATTTGGGCGACTGGACTAAGCTGAGGAGCGGAGATGACTCTGATAACCTGACTGAGGGTGGTCTCTGACTCTGTGGCCTGGCTTACCAGAGCCAAAACAAACATCGCTACCATCTCTGCAAGCACCCTTGTAGTTCTTACCACAAGTCTGACAAAGTGGATTAGTTTGGGTATTGCTAACACTGCCTTGAGACTTAGATCCTGGTGCTCTATATCTGTTACCCTCCCTGAACTTAGGAACTGGAGCACTGGCTAAAGAAGGGGTTGGAACTGATGACTTAGGATGAAATTAGGAACTGTTTCCTCCTTCTGATTTAGGCTGAACAAAGTTGAAACTACCTGTCTTCGCTCTCTTATTCTACTTCTTTCTCTACTTAATCTTCTGCTCCTCTATCTGTTGAGCATGAGTCATAATCTTGGCTTAATCAATCTCATTGTTTAGCATGGTATATCTGCACTCATTTACCATACTATTATTTACCCCTGAAGCAAACTTACTCATCTTGGCTCTGCTGTCTACAACCACATGAGGGGCATATCTGGATAATTGAGTAAACTTAAGAGAATAATCTTTCACCATCATATTTCCTGCCTGAGTTTGATGAATTCTAGCACCTTAGCCTCTCTAAGATCTTAGGGAAAAAATCTCTCTAAGAATATAGTGACAAACTCCTCCTACTCTATAAGACCTGCATCATCTGACCTCTTTGACTTCCACTGTTTGAACCAAGTATGAGCCACATCCTACAATTGATATGCATCTAGCTCAGCACTCTCAACAGTAGTCACCCCCATGATGTCTTTCACCTTCTGAACCTGATCAATGAATTCCTGAGAGTTCTCATCTACCTTAGACCCAAAGAAGGATGGAGGATTCATTCGGGTGAAGTCCTGAATCCTAGCTACGGATGAATTGGCCACTGGGTTGACCAAAATGACTGTTGGAAATTCATTTTAAGCGGCAACCGACTAAGTAAGATTAGTGAATACGGACTTGAACTCCGCATAAGAAATATGATTTCCCAAAGGATCTTCGGGCTGAGGGGCTGATTGAGTTTTATTTCTTCTTTATGCTCAGTGGCATGACATGAATACCAAAAGAAGGGAAACTGTTCCTAAAACATATTATAGCCTCTTGCACATAAATGTGGCGCGCAACACACCCATGTACAAGACTCTACTAGATGCGGCTTTCAGACTTCCTAGGAATCTATTAAACCTTAGTCTCTGATACCAAGTTTGTAATGCCCCAAATATAGTACCCAGAATACTACACGGTGCTTATGAACCCGAAGGACCACAAGCTAACCCATGACTGATATCTGTACTTGTATACTGCATAAAATACTTTATAATGCGGAAACATGAACTGAAAGGCCATAAGGTTCAATACTGAACATGATCTGAATGATATAACATCTGTGTGAGGTAATAGAATACCCAAAACAAAACTAAAAATACTGAAGTCTGAAACATGATAGTCTAGAAAGCCTCTAACTGAATGAACTGTCTGAGTAAGGAGTTGATGGGACATGCCCCCAACTAACTCCAACTAATAAACTGATTAATGAGATAATAGGGAAAATAATCATGTCCTCAAAAAATGAGGATTTACTTCTAACTCTGTCTGTGGATATCTAGAATCTACTGTTGCTCTGAAGCTCATGTCTCTGAACCTATGGTATAAGACACCACAGAAAAAATGCGTCAGTACTTTGAATATACTGGTATACATGTGAGGTAGGCTGAATGTATGAGGTTTATATGCATGAACAATAATAATAACTGACTAACTATCATGAGCGCCAGAATACATGCATGAGATATAAAAACTGACACTAATACTGTGATAACATGATTACTAAATCTGAATATAACTGATAACATGAGTGACTGTATTTGACAGCCCTAAATCTGATGAAACTATCTGAGTTCCCTACTATATCTGAGTTGACTGTATCTGACAGTCCTGAAATCTGAAGAACTATCTGAGTTCTAATACTGAGACTGATTGACTGTGTCTGACAGTTCTGATTCTATAACATGAAACTGTGGGAAGTAGTTATCTAACCGACATTCCCCTGATACACCATTATGGCTGAGTTAGGGTCAAATCTATAACCCCAATTGGAAGGGTATCAATACCGTGCCACCGGTAAGGACAAGATGTGAGCGATCCTCATCTGATAGTGTCCCCAAAAGAGAATGGTGGGTCCCTTATCTGACAGTGCTTATCCACCTCATCAACCCTCATCGGACAGTGTTAATATCTCAACCTATGCTGGCTAGATAGTTCTAAAATGCAAGGATGACTGCTAAGGATCACACCCTCATCTGATAGTATGTGTCCCCATCCTTGGGTTCACTCGGTGCTAATTTCTACTCCCATCCAAATGGACAATAAACATGATTTAGTGAACTGAAAATGAGCTGAATTACTGAATTCCGTTGACTGATGGAATACTACTAATATCTGACAACTGACTGAGTTCATGGAGATTTCCTGAGTCATAAGAATGTCTGAAGTCTAAGGATCATAGCTTGACTAAGAGTGTCTGAAAACATGACATGGCTCTAAGTGCACAACTGATGTTTCGAGTACAAGTACCCCCAGGACTCGATGGAAGGAAACTGACCAAGCATAACTTACTTGAACATATAATGAACATCATAATCCATAATACATTTATAGAAACATTTCATCAAAACATGTGATAGGCCTAACTTGTACATACATGGGGATTTTATGGTATCATGCTACTTAGGCACTTTTCTTTCATCTAGGAATTTAATCAAACATATTGTAGGCATGGTACATGTACACATCATTGTACAATAATTAAATATCATGGTTCAATTCTAATTTCATTATTCAAGGGTTTAGTCATTAGTTTGCATGAATCTATATCTATAGTAATTAAATCCACATAGAAATTATCAACTAACATGGAGTAGAATTCAATTTCTCATTTATCAACATGAATAAGAATAGCCCAATCATGAAATTATAAAGAAAATCCATAACTTGAAGTTGTAAAAGGAATTCTTGGACTTTATGGATGAAAGGAGTCCATGAATGAATACTATGCATACCTTAGTTCGTGATTTATTGAAGATTGATGGTGAAAATTTCTTGGAATTGGATCTTTTATGAAAACCCTAGCTTGTTCTTGAAAGATTTTTGAGGGAAGGGAGTGTATTTTGTGTGAAAAATTGCTGAATCACGTGTTAAAGGGCTTAAATAAGGGTGGGAAGTTGACCCTTTTAACCCTGGACGCGTCATTTAATTTCAGTAAAATTTTTCCAAACTGAACCCCTGGTGCAACTTGGCGCTATCGCGCCTTGTCACTGGAATTTGACAATAGGGAAATTGACGGATGGCGCTACGTGGAGCCATCGCGTTGCCCCTTCTTTTGCGATGTAGAATTTTGGCGCGACGCGGAGGAAATCAGCTAAGACACTGGAAAAGAAAATGCTCCATAATCGCGAACCCCTACTGGAATTTGTCAAATGCCATTTTCTCTTGTGGCGGGCTCGCCACTGACTAATATGGCACTATTTTATGATGAAAACTTGAAATAATCATAACTTCTGATCCGGTTATCGGATTTGGGTGAATCTTATACCGATGGAAAGCTTATTGAATTTACCACATGACAAACAGTGAAAATCTTAAAAATTCCTCATGGAATAACCATCATTCAATTTAGAAGCTAATGCTATACATTCTTGAGATGAAATTAGCTAGGAAAAGTATGTGGTATTACAACTTAGTGACCCCTTATCTTTTGTAAGCTCACAGAAAATATCTATTAGCATATTAGAAAGAGAATTTAGTTCCTTGAGAGAGTAATCTTTAAGATTCTCTTTGATGTATAGAAGAGATAACTTTTCATCTTCATCATCATTTGATTCACTACCAAAAATTGGGCCTACGGAAATAAAATTTTTAGCGACACTTGCAAATTCATTGCAATAGAATATCTATAGCAATGCTTTGAACTATTGCCATAAATAATTGTTCTATTAGCATTATAATTGTTGCTATTTAAAATAAACCGTTGCAATAGATATATGTATTGCAACACTTTTTAAAACCGTTGCCATAGAATCATCAATGGCAACACTTAATGGGAAAAAACATCTATTGCATCACTTATTAATTCTCCCAAAATATTTCAGAGAAGTCTGCCAAAATATTTTTTTTTCTCAATATAAAATATCAAAACCCTCTTTCTTTTTCATAAAAAATGCTTTCACTCTACCCCTTTCTCATTAAGAAAGACTCGTTTCTTAATCAACCAAATACCCATTTCTCATCAATCGCATACCCATTTCTTTTGGGGTTGAATTGGCTATGAGTATAATTGTTTTAATTTTTTTAAACTAGGGTCTATAATTCCCATCGTTGTAATTTCCATTATTGTTGTAAAGGAGTATAGGAGATAAAAATGGAGTGATGGAGTTGTAGTTCATTTCTTATCAATCGAATACCTATTTCTTTTGGGGGTGAATTTGTAGCTCCAATTTTTGAGAAAGAGGGAGTGGATTCAATACAAAGATTTTCAAGAAAATTGAGAGCTTCTACGAAGAGAAATTCTGATAAAAAAAGTGCTAGTTTTAGCATCAAATTTGGAAGGTTAACTGAAGGAGAACGTTTGGCTGCTGGATGGCCTGTTTGGTTGACTGCCGTTGCCGGTGAAGCCATTGATGGATGTATGCCTCTTAAATCAAACATGTTACAGAAATTAGAAAAGTTACTCAATGTTTAGCTATGAAAGTTTGTTGTTTCAACGGGAATTGCAATGTTGTGGAAGGAAGAAATGATTCTTTTTCCTCGTATTACATTAATTATTCACCAATAATAGTTTTCTAATCCTCAGAGATCATCTCAAATCGAGCTCTAGAACTCCAAAAATTATGAAATAACTTCAAATCCCGAGCAAAGACTATTTTAGTCATGACAAGTGCAAATAGTTTCTGAATATACTCCTTAAAAATAATAGCTTTTGATAACTCATTATTTTACAAATTTGTGTTCATGTGTATATGTAGTATAAAAAGTTTTATAAATTAGGTATTACTTCAAGTCGTGGTCTCGTATTTTGCTGCAATCAATCATGTAAGAAAACTAATGAGAGAGAGATTTGGATCTGAGTTGCGATTTAGTTAATATGGTTTATGACTTTATATTGAGGAATTTAACCTTATATTTTGGCCTTGGTTTCTTAGTTTAATACTTGTTTTTCTGGTAATTTTAGTTGTATATTATTGGATTATTAATGTAAATTATTTTCTTCTTACAAAGATTCTTTCTGCTTTCAGCATCTGTAGATTGGACAAGGTACATATAACAATGTTTAACGAGCATGTGACATTGAAAATAGTAAAATAGTCTCCCTAAAGAAGGTGTGATTTGACAATTTCCAACTAGATAGTGTCAGATTTATGGCACGAGAAATTTCAATTCTCCACAAACTTGACCATCCAAACTTCATAAAATTGGAAGGGATAATCACTTCTCGGTTATCATGTAGTATTTACCTTGTTTTTGAGTATATGGAATATGACCTATCTGGATTATTATCATGTCCTGACATCAAATTTAGTGATTCACAGGTTGGTGCATCTCTGATAATGTTTCTTAGCACTAAATTTTGTGTTAGATCACTTTTTGAGTGTATCTTGTCTTGCAAATAAAAATGGAAGAAGATTCTGTTTGTTTATTGAATTTTTTTTCATGGAAGTAGATAAAATGCTACATGAAACAACTACCGAGCAAATTAGAGCACTGCCATTCACGAGGGATAATGCATCGAGATATTAAAGTCTCCAACATTTTGGTTAGCAATGAAGGAATTCTGAAAATAACAGATTCTGGTCTTGGAAATTTCCATAATTTGAGGCACAACCAACCACTGACCAGTCATGTGGTTACATTATGGTTTGACCTCCTGAACTTCTATTAGGATCAACAAGTTATGGGGTCACTGTGCACTTGTAAAGTGTTGGTTGCGTTGTTGCAGAACTCTTTTTCGTAAGGCCTCTCCTGAAAGGGAGGACCGAGGTCAGTAGTTTCCAAATAACTTTAATTGAAATTTGTGTATTTATTGCACATCTCTTTGAGTATGTTGCAGAAATGGGCCATGGGTGATAATAGTGCAAAATTAAGATGACTATGAAGCCTCCCAAAATCATTCTCCTCTATTGAATGCCTAGTAATTCACTTTTTCTTGTCAATTGTGAAAAGATTCACATTTTGTCCATCCTGCAGGTTGAAAAACTTCACAAAATCTTCAAACTTTGTGGTTCCCCTCCCGATGATTACTGGAAAAGGTCTAAACTTCCACTTGCAACCATGTTTAAGCCCAAGCAACCATATGATAGTACACTTCGATATAGATGTAAAGAATTACCTAAAAGTGATGTAAAACTTATTGAAACACTTCTTTCAATAGATCATCACAAATGTGGAACTGGTTCATCTGCTCTCAATTCTGAGGTAAGCTTAACAAGGACAATGATGTAGTATGTGAGTTTTTATCTCACTAGAAAATTTCCATTTTGATGGAGTTACCTCATTGTTGTTATTTTGCTTTGTGATTTGTTCTCAAACATATAGTTATTTAACCTGGTTTTCCTTGATAACTTTCTAATTTAAATTTGTGTTGTACCTTTCTTTAATATTTCAATACAAAGCCTTATGCTTGTGACTCGTTGAGCCTGCCTAAGTACTACCGAACAAGGAAATTGACGCAAAGTTCAGGGAAGAAGCGCGAAAGTGAACTTCTTTATTCTTCTTCTTCTTCATGGAAAGGATTTTACTGCATGTGGTTCCATAAAATCATTACCAATTCCATAGAATGGGCCAGTAAAACAATAATATCTGCATTTGCATGCACTAGTCAAATAAAAAAGAGTGAAATTTCACTATCCTTCATTGCTTTGAACATTGGTTCAATGCTACACTTCAAAGTTACCTGATAACCTACCCAAACACATCATTATTGGGCTTCAACTAAGTTAGATCCAATGAATTAAATATATACATCTCACACACATCAATTTCTAATAACTGTGCACCTTTACAACTTTGCATTTATATTATTATCTTAAATCTTAATTTGAAGGAGGCTTGTATTTTTAGAAAGAGAAACAGTTCCACAATGCAAGCATCATAAGCTTTAAGAAATTCAATAAAATCCCAGAAAGCTCTTCAAGAACCAAGAAATTTCTACAAAGTTGTTCCAATAGAAGTTTCTGTCTCATCTCATATACACATACACTCATTCATATTTCCTCTTGATGGTATATTGAGCAGTTTTTCCATGGATTCTTTTGTACCTGTGCTTGTTGGGATGCTTAATCATGGAAGTAATCCTGATATTATGCTTCTCACAGCTAAAGCGTTAACCTATTTAGTTGATGTTCTACCATCTTCTTGTGCTGTTGTTGTGCATTCTGGAGCGATTTCATGTTTTGTAGCTCGCTTTCTTACCATTGAATACATGGAATTAGCTGAACAGGTGACAAAGTTTGTTTCTCTGTGCCAACTCGAATTGATTTTAGTGTATATTCTCAATCCAAAACTATTTGGGGTTGGTTATATAGATTATCCCATTTGGACTCCGATGCTCAATAATTTGTGTATTTACGATAACATCAACAATGTGTTTGGATGGTTGTTACCTATTTTATGGTATTGTGTAGTTAGGTTAGATACAATATTTGTTTTGATTGTTACTTAAATTTTATTACTATATAGTATAGTAAAAATTCTTCATTGGGTAATGACGGAAAGTCTTATTTTATATAATGACTTGTAAGTGCTGAAGTTTGCTTAATATTGGCATGATGATTATTTTAAGTTATGATGCTAATGTTTAGCTTTAACAGTCTCTACAATCTTTAAAGAAGATATCTCAGGAAGATCCAAGTGTTTGTTTGCGAGTAGGTGCACTCATGGCCGTTCTGTCCGTTACATTCTTTGTAGCTTCAAACTTCTTTTAATTGGATTTGCTTTTGCTTTTGCTTTATTTCTGCATTACCTCTTTATCAATGCATTGTGCATTTTAGAATATTTAAACACTGATGTGCTTCAGGCTACTCAAAGAGCTATCAATAATGGGAAAACTCAATTAAAGGTATACTCTCCAATTTAAATGTAATTCAAATAAGGTTGACATCAAACTAGTTTGAGTTGGTAAAATTGTTTTATAAGATAATGTTGATTGGTTAACATTTTAAGAGGAAGTTATTTGAGAATGTTTCCCTTTTATAGCTTATTATAGAAACTTCATAGCTTTATAAATGCTTCTGTAGTGTGATGACTATTTGTTTTGTTTTTCATGTATACACATGCAAAAACAAATGCTTAATTTCATGGAGAGAACAACTTAGCTTTAGCCCGCCAGGACCTTATCACTTGTTTGCTCAGTATCTGTGGAGACAACAACCAAGAACTCATGTCTGAAAATGAAATCAGTCATAATGTCATGCTCATCATAGTTGCAGGACATGATACTTTATCCGTCTTGATAACTTTCATGGTAAGACTTTTAGCAAACAATCCGAACATCCATGAAGTTGTCCAAGGTAAGAACCCTAAACTTGTGGAACATCGAGTGGACTCTATCTTTTGGGTTTCTATTAAATAAACTTGTGGAAATGTAGAACAAGAAGAGATAGCATAAAACAAGTAACCTGGAGAGTCTCTAACTTGGGAAGACCTTGGAAAGATGAAGTACACCTGGAGAGTGGCAATGGATACATTTCGAATTTTCCCTCTAATTTTTAGAGGCTTCAGGCAGACTGTAAAAGACATTAAATACGAAGGATACCTCATTCCGAAAGGATAAAAAGTATGATCAACAACCCCATCTTTACAATCTTTTATTCTTCAAGCTGTCAATTTTGGTAGTTCTCCATTGTTTCCAAATTGTCAGTAATCCACGTTTAACATCTGCTAAAATATGCTAAAACAAATGCTTAATGTCATGGAGAGAACAAATGCTTAATGTCTTGATATCCAGTTCCACATCCTCATGAATTTTCTTTCTTCAGGTTCTATGTGACAAATATTTTTGTGGAATAAACTAACCTGTTGGTGGAGTTGGTGATATTTCCAAATCCTTATCAAAAGGATTGGGTGATCACAGAAGTCAGATACTTTATAGGGCAAATGTCACAAGTATCATTTTGGACAATGGCAAAACTATGAATCTTCTATCGTAGGACGAGTTTGAAACTTTTGTTGAGAGTGATTATTCTGATTATGAGATGCAAAAGTGTAGTATGGTTTTTTCTTTGGAATGTTTTAGCTGACACTATCTAGACATACTAGGACTCGTGTTTCATACACTAATAACTCCGGTCATATATTCTTTCTATTGTTTGGCCATCAAAAACACTTGTGCTACATATGTGATATTAATTCAATATATATATATATATATTATGTATATATTGTGTTATAATTTATTATGTATGTAAATAAAAGTTTACATTAATACTAGTGATACTATAGTTATAATAGGTACTCAAAAAGCATTGCAACATAATAACAAAAGCGTCATAATAGATGCTATTGCAATGGTTTAATGTCGTTGCAATAGAATCTATTGCAATGGCTAGTAACCATTCCAATAGATGAAAATAGGAATCCCAATAAGTAATGACATAGATGTAATAGGTACCCAAAAAACATTGCAATAGAATAATAAAAGCGTCGCAATAGATGCTATTACAACAATTTAATGTCGTTACAATAAAATCTATTGCAACAGTTAGTAACCGTTGTAATAGATGAAAATAGGCGTCCCAATAAGTCAAAAAATGACCATCGCCATAGCTTCACCTAAGGCAATGGTTTCAGAAAACTATCGCATAAACCGTTGCCATAGATTTATTACAACACCCATATATAGGACGCTTGCTGAACCATTATGGTAGACCTATGGCAATGGTTTTGTTGTCTATTGCAATGGTTTTGCAAATGTCACCATAACGGTAATTTCCAGTAGTGTTTTAGACATTAGATCAGAAAGAGAGTCATAGATCTGGACATCATCCTCAACCACCATCATGGAAACATCACCTGGCTTCTCTAATTCATCATACACACTATAGAAATTCCCAAACAGCAAAAATATGCTTCACAACTTTGTCAACAACAACCCTCCTACTATACTTATCTGGGTCCCGATCCTTATTTTTATTTTTTTACCAGCTTGCTTGAGATAATCCTTGCACTCCATTTTGTATAGAGGACAATCTTTAATGAAGTGGCCCGACTTTTCACATTTGTGACATGTCTCATTTGCTTTTCCTTCCCTATTGAATCTGTTAGAGTCTCCTCTTTTAGGAAGTGCACCTATCCTCCTCATGATCTTGAGGAAATATTTGGTGAAGTAGGATATTTCTTCATCATCACCATTGGAATCCTACTTTGTCGATTTCAACATAAGAGTTTTTCCCTTTTTCTGCTCACCTCTGGCTTTGTCTTGTTGTTTCTTGAGTTCATAGGTTTTAATATTACCTATAAACTAATCCTTTTTCATTGTCTTGAGGTCCTTAGCTTCAGTTATATCATTAACTTTTCTCTCCCTAGAGTTGGGTAGAACACTGAGCACTCTGCGAACCTGTTTGGTTGGTCGAATGTCCTCACCTAAACAATGAAGTTTGTTTGTTATTATAGTGGATCTGGTGTGCATTTCTTGGATAGTTTATCCTTCCTACATGCTAAAGTCTTCATATTATGCAGTCAATATGTCAACCTTTGACTCTTTCACTTGACTAGTTTCTTTATGCGTTGTTTGTAAGCAATCCCAGATTTCTTTATCATTCTCACATGCAGATATCCTGTTATACTCATCAGGACCCATTCCACACACAAGAAGCTTCTTCGCCATATATTTTTTCTCAATCTATCTTCTGTCAGCATCATTAAATTCCTTTATAGTTTTGGGAACTTTATAAGTAACCTCACCATTTTGGACATGCTTGGTGGGAACAAATGAGCCATCTTCAATAACATCCCATAACTCATAATCTTCAGCAATAATAAAATAATGCCACGTGTTTTCCACCACTTATAATATTTTCCATTAAATATGGATGGCCTGGTAGTTTTTGACCTTCTTCAAGATTAGAAGAAACAACCATAATAGAAAATCCTTCCTAGGTGTCATCCTTTTAAGAAGAACCTGCTATGATACCAATTAAAGAATTACACGCGTTGGCCTCCTACTTTGGTACTTGGTCCCAAACAGTAGTACACAATAAGAACTGAATATGAAATCATGTAAAATAAGTGAATGACAAACACGGAAAATTTTATGTGGAGACTCTTTACTCAAGGGAGAAAAATGACAACTTGCCTCCAGGATTTCCAATAGCTCCACTAATATTTAAGAAACCTTAAATCCAGACTCCATGACTTCAAGGATTAAACTCCTAATACTTCTACACTTTGTAATAGCTTTATTACAATGAAATCAATGAAATAACTCTATTGCACAATGACCCAACTACCTCTAACTGAATCACCAAGCTTACTCTACATTCTAAGTCACCTAACTCTAGATGATACTTTGACAATAAGAACTGGAAGAAAAACCACCTAAAAATGATGAATAGAGTAGTATGCAATGTTTACAATGATAAAACAAAGACTCAATTACAAAAAGTACTTAAGACATAATAAATAAGAAAGCAGGTCCCTTGTTACGAGTGAGGCTTTGAATATAAGAGCTGTAGGATTTGATGTTGTGAGAATATAAAATCTTGGGTTTTCTTGTTATTGAAATGAGCATATATGTGAGACAAGAAAACTAAGGATGAATCTCATTGGTTGAGACAAAAAGATGTTGCATTCTTCCACCAACTTTCTACAGTCTTGAACTGTTTCCACCTGTACAATGATATTGACATGAGATCAATCAACCTAGTCTCAAAGTCATTGCATCTGTAGTGTCAATGCAACTTTATATACCAGTTCCCAATGTAATGTTTTGTGAATCATAAGAACTTAAAGCTTAACAACTTCACACTTCCATAGGAAGCATCATAGACAAATAAACTATAAGCTTCAACAAAGAGTCTTCTAAGAAAGACAGTTGAATCGACATGCTGGTCATGAAAATTAGATATTATAAAAAAATAAATGGTCTAAATATAGCTTGATCATGATTATAGTCATTATAGGCATATTGAGGTTGAGGAGGTGAAGGAGTCTATTCACAAGATGCGTTGGGGTAGGGCGACGAGGCCAGATGAGATTTTAGTAGATTTTTGGAAGAGCACTGGTAGGGCAAGTTTGGAGTGGTTGACAAGGTTGTTTAATATCATCTTTAGGGAAGAGAAGATGCCTGAAGTATGGAGGTCGAGTATGATGATTCCTTTATATAAGAACAAGAGAGATATCCAGAGTTGCAACAACTATAGAGGTATTAAGTTGTTGAGTCATACTATGAAGGTTTGGGAACGGGTGGTAGAGTTGAGACTGAGATAGATTATGACTATCTCTGAGAATTAGTTTGGTTTCATGCCAGGTCGCTCGACTATTGAGGCCATTCACCTTGTAAGGAGATTAGTGGAGAAATTTCGGGAAAGGAAGAAGGACTTACATATGGTGTTTATTGATCTCGAGAAGGCATATGACAGACTGACCATGGAGATTCTATGTAAGTGCTTAGAGGCTAGAATGTTGCCGGTGGCATACATTAGGTCGATTCAAGACATATATGATGTCTCAAAGACTCGTGTGAGGATGATAGGTGGAGATTCTAAGCACTTTCTGGTTTTAATAGGGTTGCACTAGGGATCAACTCTTAGCCCTTTTTTATTTTCCTTGGTGATGGATGTGTTAATGCGACATATTCAGGGAGGGGTGCCTTAGTGTATATTATTTGCAGATGATGTGGTATTAATTGATGAGACTTGAGAGGAGTTAATGATAAGTTGGAGATTTGGAGACAGACCCTTGAGTCTAAAGGATTTCAGTTTAGCAAGACCAAGACAGAGTACTTGGAGTGTAAGTTTAGTGATGTGTCATAGGAGACTAGTGTGGTTGTGAAGATGGACTCCCAGGCCATTCAGAAAAGGGAGAGTTTTAAGTATCTGGGGTCTATTATTCAGGGCGATGGTTAGATTGATGATAATGTCACACATCATATTGGGGAAGGGTGATTAAAATAAAGGCTTGCTTTGGGAGTTTTATGTGGTAAGAAGGTTCCCCCAAAACTTAAAGTTAAGTTCTACAGAGTAGCAGTTCGACCATCTATGTTGTATGGAGTGGAGTGTTGGCCAGTTAAGAAATCCCACATTCAAAAGTTAAAGGTGGTGGAGATGAGGATATTGAGGTGAATGTGTGGTCAGACCAGGAAGGATATAGTGAGGAATGAGATTATTCAGGAAAAGTTGGGAGTGGATTCGATAGAGGAAAAATGCAAGAAGTAAGGTTACAGTAGTTTGGGGACATGATGAGGAGGGGTTTGGATGCGCCAGTGCGGAGGTGTGAGACACTGTCTATGGATAATTATAGACAGGGGAAAGGTAGGCTGAATAAATATTGGAGGGAGATGATTAGCCATGATATGGAGCAGCTACGGCTTACGGAGGACATAACCCTTGATAGAAAGGTGTGAAGGATGCGGATTAGGGTAGAGGTTTAGGGGTGGGAGGATGTCGGTATTTATTTGTATCTGAAATTTTTTGTTCGTAGGTGTTGAGTGCTGTCTATGGTTTCAGATTTATAATTTTAGTATTAGCTTGTGGCTAGTGTTGTTAGTTTATTTTGCATACTGTACAAGTTTATATGCATTTATGTATTGTGTTTGTTATATTGTTATTGGTTCTAACCCGGGAGACACCTGAGGTAGTGGTATGGACTGCATACACTCTACCCTCCCCAGACCCCACTAGATAGAAATACACTGGGTATGTTGTTGTTGTTGTTTCTCTTTGTAGCGCAGAGATAGAACTAGGATTTTTAGTTTGTGGGTCCCCCATGTTAGATAAAAATAAAAGCAAATAGTAACTAAGGGGATTAGAACCCACAAACAAGAGGTCAATAAGACTTTTACAAGTCTCTCTACTCCACTAGATGAATAATACACTTTGTTTATGGGTTCTCAAATTATAAATCTTATATATTTACTAGATATTTTCTATATAAATATAAATACTAAATTTTCATGAAAGTAACTGGGTTTTCGAAAACCCCAACTCAGGCCCCTAGATCCACCCCGTCGCAACATCAGTTAATCTTTTGACAACCATTAAGAAGAGTTACATAGAAGCAAGCACCCTCTTCTTAATGGGTTCATGTAGTAGGTTTTACTAATTTAGTGGGGTTTTTCCTATAAAAAAATAAATAAAATATTTAGGTAAATGATAAGGATATTTTAGTAATTTCACTTTAAGTTTTTTTGAGTTAGTTCTTTTAAGTTAGTGAGTGTGTATATATATATATATATATATATATATATAGGTGTTACGTAAGCCGTCATGCAGGATAATAAGATAAGGAACATGTGACTTAACATCCTAAGGTCAAATATGTGCGCAAAGTTGGAAGACAATCGTAAATATATCCAAAAAGTATGAAGTTTCTGAGAGTATTATGACAAATATAACCTTTTCCCGTTAAAGAAATCAAAGAACACTAAATTTTGAAACTTATTTCTAAATTTCTCATGAACTGTAATTTTTTTTTTCTTGAAATGACACCGACTTGAATCCAACATTGGGCGTCTTTTAAGTTGGTGAATATAAAACTGATGTTAGTATTTTGAATTAGTTATCTTTTTTATGTGCTAATATTTTTTTTTTAACTTGAATGAATTAAAAGATGGGTTAGTTACACTAAACACCTTTTTACTATGATTTAGTTATGGATAGCTCCCCTAATTTGAAATCGATACCCCCCCTTATGAAATGCCTAGACTTACACTCCCTATGATGTATATTTGTAATAAATATTATAATATCATTATTAGACGAAAAATTAATGCTATAAGTAAGACATTTTCTTGGAATTAATTTTATGAATATTTTAAAATGAAGATAAAAAGTAACAAAATATTTTTTGTCATACCTTCGATTAAGAGTAATAAATATTTTTTCAAACATTTATCATTTGAAACTTATAAGTAGGAACATGAAAACAAATTATTTCATAAGATATACCAACTATTTGTATAGTGTCATGCATGCCTATTGATGTTCACAGGCATGACTTCTTGTCGTAGTACATAACTGATACTTCCTCCGTTGAACTATCTTTTTATAAATATCAATAAAAGAAATGCTATGAACCTAGCCATCATCAACTAGAAATTCCGACCACCCTTTTACAGTCGGTATGGCCGCTCAGCCTCTAGTCAGCTTGAGTTGGTTGGCCAAAAGTTATCCATTACATCCACAGAAACCTATTTTGCCTATCAAGCCTAGTGATTTGGCTAGCGTAGACGAAGGAAAAGGTGAAGTCAGTGATAATACTACAGGTAATAACATAAAATATGTGAATTTAATAAAACCCATCTTGAAACAAGGAAAAGGTAAACCCATCTTGCAACAAGGAAAGAAACCAACACTAGAACCAATCTCAATGAAGCTTGTAGTATATAACAATGCGGTACTGATAATTACTTGGATAGAAGATGAATGGTATTAAATATCTCCAACTTGCAGTGATCGGGAAGCTCTCTTATGGCTAGCCGAAATTGGATGATCTCAGGATTCAAATACCTAAACAATGCAAAATCAAAGGAGATTGTAAGATTGGAGTACTCAGAAATAGACACGTTCTTATTAGATTTAACCAGATGGAAGATTTTGTCAATATGATGTCTAAGAATGTGTATAACATCACAACCAAAGATGATGTGACTTATCAAATGAGGCCACTTATTTATGATGCCCTGTTTAAACCAGATAAAGAAACAACTCAAGCAAGGCTTGGATATCCTTCCCAGATCTACTACCTACATTCTTTGTGAAAGAATCCCTATTTTCACTAGCTTTAAATGTTGGAAACCCAATAAACTTAGATTTGGCTATGATTAATAAAACTCATCCTAGTTGTGCAAAAATCAAAGTACAAGTGGACTTGTCTACTAATCTGCCTGCTTATATGGAGTTAGAGGTAGTGAATAACAAAACTGATGATATAAATATGCAAAATGTGAAGATACAATATGACACTATGCCCAAATATTGCCATACTTGCAAACTACAAGGTCGTGATGGATCGAAATATAGATCTCTACATCATGGATTGAGAAGATCAGTAGAGGAAGAAAAAATGGATGATGAGGTGAATAAGAAGGAATATAATGAAGTGCCTGTTCAAATGAGATACATTAATAGAAAGGTGGTTCTAGCTAAGTGTAATGACCCGAATTTGGTGATTTCGTCTTTTACGTGTTTTGACCATTTTATCTCTCTTCTCCCTCTTCGTAGTTTTGTTATCTAGTTAATTAGTTGTGAGAATGATTGACATGGTTTGCAAGGCCTTTGGAAAGGTTTTGGGTGAGTTTGAGGTCATTGTGAGGCTTTAACAGCTAATAGCTGACTTTGGTCAATACATCGAGATTTGAGTGCCATATGGTAAAACGAACTGTGCCAACAGATCCAAAATATCAAATTTGGGTTACTAGTGGGGTTGGTTTGATTTTCTAGCATTTAAATCCCATTTTGACCCTTGATTTGAAAATAGTGTAAATAGGGTCCTATCGATAAATTTCATGATAAAGACATATTTTCATAAATTTTATAATTTCATTGTATTTGAAATGTGTTTTACAATTAATTTTCACTATTAGATCATGTTTAAAGGATTTCAAATGAGTTCAGGGGTTAAAAATAAGTTTTGAAGATTGTTGGTGCTGGTATATGCGCTAAAGCGACTATTGACCATTTGACCGACCGCTAAAGTGCCCGTTTGTCTACTTTAGTGGTACTTTGATCATTTTACCAAGCTGCTTTAGCGGTCAAAGTTCTACTTTAGCAACCATTGCTGAGGATAAGTCCAAAATCGAGTCCATTTTGTACTTTTGACATTTTGAGATCTAGGAAGATCCAATTTTGACGATTCTCAAGCATTTTTCTCGTGTAATAATTTTCTATCCAATTATAACTCCATTTCTCCCAATTAACAATAACTTCTATTTTATTTTTTGTAATTTCTACCCAAGTTGAGAATCAAAACCCCATTTTCACCATTTTGGGGCTTGGAAGCTCAGATCTGGACGATTCCAAAGGAACTTTTGAGATTTCTTCCATGGGTAAGTTTTATAATATTATAATTATCATTTTACCCTCATTTTATCTTCAAAATAACTTCAAATTCTCGACTTCAAAATAAATTTTGGGAGTTTTGCCGGTAAAGCTTAAAAGTAATTTTTCTTTTATTTGAACCTTTTTTTTAACTCGTTTTTCATGGTTTTTCAGATGTAGACTCCTACAAGTATAGGAAATATATTTATAAAATAAAATTCCAGTTTTCCCTTTTTATTTTTGAACCCATTTTCGAGGTTCGTTTTTAGACCCGTCTTGAATATAGTCAAAATGAGTATTGCTGGCATTCTTTTGATGTGTAGATATCATATTTGATAGGTTGTTCACGATTAGAGATATTTTGAAGGATTTGAGCTTCTGCTTGGGGATTTTTTCAATATTTGCCTTTTCAAATCTTCGATTAAAGCAAGTTGAGATGTACCTTGATCTTTTTCCAAAGTCTTTATATGTTTACATTATTTTGTTATTGGGATTTGTATTTATTCTTTGTTGACACATGGAACTTATGTTAAATATTATGGGTATTAGTCATAAAAATGGTGTATTACTGTTAGGTGTCTATGTGGGGGCCTATGTTGTTGTTATTGGTGGTTTGGAATATTATTTGCTATGTGTGACCCGTGTGGAGGTCTTGTATGATGTTGTTAACCTTGTGTTTATGTATTTGGTTGTATTCTTTTTGGTGGAAATGCCTAAGTTGGGGTTTATTTGGTATCAATGAAATATTACTTGCATATCTCATTCTAATGGTACATAGATTATTTTGGATCATGGATGGTTAGCTTATTGAGTGAATTTTAGCTCATGTGTTTGTTCATTGGTTCGATTTAAAATTATTATTATGGTTTGATTGTGAGAATTACATCCTCATATCATATCTGCATTCACGAGGCATTGGTAGCACTTTAGAAATACTGCTTTTTCTGATGGAAACATGATATCTTTATAGACCTTGATGAAGATCACGTATCAAAGAGGAGTTATCAATATTGGATTGGTATTGGTTATTGGATTGTATATTAGTTATGAACCCATCCCCATGGGTCTTACTTTTGTAACAGTGCTCGGTAGGTGTGTACGGAGGTTATGCAATAACCTTGAGCATACCACTACATCATCATCAGTATATTGCATCACTTGTATTATATATTCCTTCTTGGCATGGTTGATACTTTGTTAGTGTTTACTCATCTACTATATTATCGTGTTGAAAACTTGTTTGTGATATTGTGTTTTGAACTTTTGTTTCACTTCATTGCATTACTTTACATCATCTTATATGGATTTAGGGTTGAGATATTATGAGAGTAGAGTTAGGATATGTCTTAATCTAAGAGATCATTAGATTATACCTTCGATGGCATGTTACTGAATCTTCATATAATTTCTCCATATTTGATCCTATAATTGTTGGTTGGTATCATGTGTTTAAGCCTGAAATGTATATATTGCGTAGTGAGTCTTCTGTATAAGTGTTTCTCTCTAATTGTAGATCACGAAGTGGCTAGTGTTGACTCACCTAGGTTATAGTACCTACCATATTCTGGTTATGGTTGTTGACTGTTGTTTTTCGTTACCTTTATAGGATTAAGTATTATGATTTGGTGGGTTACAGATTAATGTGATACCATGGGTAGCTGGAGTGGTGGCTCTCTCCATCACTTTGGATTAAGGTTGGTTATCGATGATGCTTAATGTGTTCAGATGGATTTTCATACTTGATAATGCTCAACTTACATGTCAATTTAAGTGCAAGGCGGTCGTCGTCAATATAATCACCCAACTTTGAGTCGGAGTCGAATTCACAAGGAATAATATGAGTGGCGATGAAAAAGTTCAAAATTAAAGTTATTTGTTAAGTTCAAACCTAAGGTACAAGTATTTACGGGGGGGGGGGGGCTTAAATGTTTCACGGATATAACTAGTGTTTGGTTTCAAAATACTAACTTGGGATCACAAATACTATACAACGTAATCAATAAGAAACAAACCTTGGGGTTATGTTTTACTAAGAGAAACTCGTATATGGTTACTTGACAAGCAACTTCAAATATTAGTTAAAGCATGCGTGGGTAGTTCAGTTAGGGATTTCGATACTAACCTTTTGACAAAGTATCAAATTATTACCCACTTATTCTTTTGAATACCAAATGGGTGTGGTCAACTATTTACAACCAAACCTCAATTTGACATCCCTATCCTAGGATGATGCCCAAGATATAACAATTCCACAATTTATCCTTATTTCTAAGACAACAAAAAGGGAATAACTATTATCTACTCTATTGTTCACAAATGCTCACGTCATCTATATTCCTCTTTTCAAGGATATATAGGATCTAGATTACCCACATCCCTCTTTCAAGGATGATGCGGGATTTAGGAAATTTGAGGTTTTAACCAACAAAATCCATTTTAGAATCAAGCATTTGTAAAACCCAACAACATGAACTAATAATTAAAGGTAACAATCACAACCTACACACTCTTTCACCCCATTCAAACATAACCCCAAGAGGAAGAAATAGCAACACATAAGTTTAATAAGCAAATATATACCCACAATCTCCATCAAATTGATTTATTGAAAGATAAAGAGAATGCAATTTTCAAGTATTAGGGTTTAACAAATCTTTAATGGAAATAGCTAATCCTCCACTTGGAAGCCACTCAAATGTATTGTTCACCCCAAAATTAGTATAATAATTTCTCTCTCAAAAGTGGAAAATAGAGTGTGGATGATAGTCCCAAAAATTGGGGATCCTCTTTATGAGATAGGGTTTGAACTTCTTAAGGGAATTAGGGACAAATGTGTGAATTTACAAATATGCCTCTGGGCTGTATTCCCCCTAGGATGCGACCTCGGGAGCTTATCTGCAATCATGGCTACCGCGACAATAGTTAAAACTCGTGATTGTGGTAGATTGAACTATCTTAAATGGCCACAATCGCGACCCTCAGACCGCAATCATGGTAGCTGATGTCGCAAAAAACTACACTCCTCTCAGAAGTATAATGTGGTCTATTGTAAATATACTAATCCAGATAGATTATTATGAAGAAGATTAAGATACATGCAGAAACCCTAGAATAGTTGACTCTCACACTTCCTCTACGTAGCTAATCCGCCAGGGTTCTCACAACCCTAGTAGAGGAGATTAGCTGCTCATGTTTTTGAAAGAAACCATGATTATCAATGAAGAACACATAAAATCAATTGCACAATAACAAGATGATTAAACTCCAAAGTCTTTAATTGAATAAACCCTAAAATCTCTAGAACAATTGTGTAAGTATTGTTATAATATGTAAAAGAATGTAAAAGAACGTTCAAGAATGTAACCTAATAAAAGAGAAATCCTAGGGAATTTATATTATCTCAAAATAACCTTAAAATACTAATAAAAATGGGAAAGATAAAGTTAAGTCGACAGTCGATATGACTCGATCTTCACTCATATCGGTATCATATAAGTCGTACTCTACCTTGTTGTGTCCGTTCCAATGTTTGATATTCCTACGGCTTCAACTTTGTATTCAACATACGACTTCTTCTTATGAGTCTTAGCACACATAGAAACATGAGGTAATCCAATGATGGCATTATATTAGCAATAGATGTTTGGGAATAGCCATAGATTACATTTATCAAACATTCTAGCAACCTAGTAGTATAACCCATGTGCGCTCACAATCAAAGAAATCCCATTCACTCTCCTTTTGGATAAATCAATCTATTTAGGGATATAACAAATGACTCTCTCACTCATAAATAAGTAACACCCGTGTATAAAGAATACCATAGGCTTGCCCTTATGCTCTTTTCCTAAGTTTTCAAACAGTCGGGATAGGATCACTATAGGACTTTGTTCGACTTATAATGTAGGCTTAGTGGGCTGGTATGGTACATATGGACATTTAAAGTGGCTAACCCTCCTTGGAACTACACTAACTTTTGGGTTCCTCACCTCACCAATTTTCACTTTAATTATTTCCATCCTTATTTCCCCTTTTTTATTTTAAAGTATATTCAGGTTGGGTGTGGTCTTCTAGTATTTCTTTATCTTTTTTTCACAAAATTTCCTTTTCTACCACACCCAACCTTACTTTATTTTCTCTTATTTTACCCTTCTTCATACCCATTTCACATCACGTACCCTTATGATATCCTCCCTCAACTTAGGTAATTTGCCTGAGTTGAAGTGCATAATGTCCAAGGAGGAACATGGCCAAAATAGGTTCATTGTAGTACAAATGGGAAAGTGATAGGTGTAACAAGAAAAATAGGCGTACAAGCTCAAAATTCGGATTAAGGGATATCATGGAAGGTTAATTTGGCTAAAAGTGGACTAATATAAAAAAATGGCCTATGATCCATTCCTACCTAACTCTCCTATTCCTAGGTAAAAGCAATCTGGCAAGTTCAAGATTCCATCATATTGGGAACTTAGTATATCTCACACGCATTTGCACAGGGATATATCACTAAGTACTAGTTATCCAACTATGCAACTGTTTTGTCCCTCACTTTTCTATCCTTAATCCTGATGCCATTTTTAGATTCACAACAGTCTCACACAAGTATATCAATCACGTAATCATACACAAAAATTTCTGAGGGTCACTTTTTCAACACAATTTTCATTAAAACTTAAAATTTAGCATAACATACCTAAGTCAAACCACCCTCATCAAAAACATAAAAATAGAATTTTTCAAAATCCTCAACAAAAATAATCCGCTCGCATAGGCCCAATGATCTACTCCCTATCTCAGCTTCCTACTTCAAACCTTCAAGTCATACCAGACTTTTAATTTTTTGCTACATGTTTTTAGCTACTCCTAAATTTTTCAAAATAACCCCCACCCCAACTAAAAATCGTTGCACAGTCTCTAGTGCTACAAAAACAAAAATAGAGTTAGTAAAAGGGTCATACCTAGGCGCTCAAGGCATCAGTGCATCATCAATCGTATGTGGGCCCACAGATCAAGTCCCACTCTTATCATCTATCATCCCATCAACCGAGATAGAATCAACCATAGATAAGGTCATAACATCAACCCCTACAACATCAATAATCGGAGATCTCAATCCACCAACTTCAACGGCCAGCTCACGGACCCTGTTTTCCCGGTCCCGCTCATCCTGAATACTATCCACTCTGGCTTGCTTATCAGTTTCTCGCTCTTCTTTTCCTTTTCTTTTTCTCTCTCTTCTTGCTTCTTTGTTCTCCTCAACCTAAATATCTTCTTGGTCTGCCCAAATATTAGGAACATGGATAGTAGGAATTACTGTCTCAATGATAGGCTCAGCAACCATTGATCTCTCATAAAGCTTCGAGACTATTTTCTTGATCTCCACAACCTCGATTCTAATATTAGCAATATCGGACGTCTTCCCTATGCTAAACTGTTGAGTGATCCTAAACTCAAAAGTATCTAATCACCTTTGAACTTGGCTATCCTGCTCTTCAATCCTCCTGTCAATCTAATTTCTCACTCCTCTTTCCATATAAGTTACTTTTGCATCAAGCATGACTAGTTTGGTAATAACCTCGGTCCATGCTACCGGTGATATCACCATAATATCGAAAGGTATATTCCATGGCCTAGGTGGCACAGACTGGATTGGTGGTGGGGCACTATAAGTACCCGCTGCATCTGTATCCATTCCCCCTGTCTACGACTCTGCTTCAGTAGTTGCTGCTGGAGCAGGGGCATTTGTCTGATCATCCTGCGAGAACATGCCTGCAAATATATATGCTGGCTTCTCTCATTGGTTGGGTCAAAGGGTTGGCCATATCTCTAATCAGGCTAATGTCAACGTTCACTGGGCCTCGATCATCTCATCAATCCCAGGGAGTTCTAGAACTCCCATAACCATACAAATCTGTGTAATCATGCAGGGGTAGTACAATAATGCCTTTTGATCCCCTACTACCCTATCTCACAGTTCTTAAGATAAGAACTCACCAATATGAAAATCATAACTGGCTATCATGGTTTCTCAAAATAGGATCAATACAACATCTGTTATAATAGGGTAGAGCCTGTGTCGAGCCAACGTCCACCATGCTTTTCCCTCAAAGTTGAGCGTACTCTTCTTAATCTTTTGGGACACAACCCCGGGACCTTCCACTACCAGACAATATTTTCTTTATTTAAAGCAATCCACTCTGAAATCCATTTAAACATCACCATCTTGTCATCAGAAACCAATGACCTCTGTGTAACTTTCCTCATTTCTACTATCTAGTAATCCAATTTTTCTATGTTTACCATAGCCTGTACTTTGGTCCATATAAAAATCTCCCAATGGAATGGAGAGATATATTTTCCCAAACTCCTCGAACTATCAGTGACTTAATCGGGTCACCACCCTTCCATAATTGATCTTGTGGATATTGCCTCTAAGGTTCTCTGTATGTGGTATAAAATTCATGGACCAGTACTTTCATTATATTTTCCTGGTGACGTTGCCATCCAATCAAACCCATAAAATCTGAAGCGCTTCTCAAATCCAGGCAATTTTGACATCTATGTGGTTGCCATTATTCTCTTTGGATATATCACCCTTTTTATCTTGCCACATGGAAGCCTAAACAACCAACTATTGAAAGTATCTAGCATTCTGGGGTACCCTCATTGTTCAAAAATAGGCGGGCCAGTAGTGGGTGCTAGTGGTAGGTCCTGTCGGGCTATCGGTGGCCCTTCATTCACATCTTCCGCACCTTCAACCTGCTCAGAATTTACCTCTTTTGAACTGAATTTAGCCTCATAATCATTATCATCTTCATCATCAGTATTATCATCGTTGAAAAGTGGTTTAGGTGTATGGGGAGGAGATGTAGTAGGATTCTTTCTCTATGGGCCCTTTGGAGGTGACTCAGACTCCTAGGGAACCACATTTTTTCTCTTTGCTTTAGCAGCTGCCTTTCCTTTCTATGTAACTTTCTTTATTGAGGTTTTATTATAAGCTTCTCCACTGCTTTCAGATATAGTCTCATATTCGGACTCACTAGATTCCATGCTAGCAACTGGTGTTTGCTTAGTATTCTTGTTCGTAGCTTTATCAGATAAGGAAGTGTTGTTTGTAGGCATAATTCCTGCAAATACAACATTATTAGTAACTTAGTAAAGGAAAGAAAAGAAAAATTTAAAACTAAAGTTCAATATGCTTATTCTGATTAGGGTACGAGTGGTGGCTACTGGTCGTACCAACTAGGTACGACTCGTATAACCGAGTCGTAGCATTTACAATGCATGAACTTTGTTCAAAGGTGAGCTTATGACTCCTCCTAACCAGTTGTACCAAAAGGGTATGACTCGTTACCAATAATCATATGCTGATCAGGAACATTTATTCTGAATTTCATCCTCCCAGGTAGGTACGACTAATAGAGCACAAGTTGTATGGTTAGGGTGCGACTCGTATGGTTGAGTCGTATTGTTTCCAGAACCTTAAATTTGTTAGACTTTTGTGTTATCAGTGGGTACGAGTCCCATTACGACTCTCGTACCGGTGGGTACGAGTCGTAAGAGGTCTCATATCACTACAACATAGAAGTCCAACTTTAAAGTTTGATGCCTTAGCAATTTTATAAAATACCAACTACAATTCTTAGCTGTATCCATCATTTGAACCTACATAAACACATCAAAATCCATTTCCAAACCCTAGTTCTTCCCCAAGTTCCTATTTTCCATAAAAAACACCTACACTAGGGTACTAAAAATCCACATAAGTGTAAATTCAATTCAAAACAAGTTCACCATATCTCATTCTTTATCATTACAACTTGAAAAAGTAAAAGAGAGTACATTTGAACTTACTTGGATTGAGAAGAAATTATTTTTGCTCAAAATTCCACTTATTTTCCTTTATATTCGCCGGTCAATTCGTGCAAAATGGAAGAGTTGCACAAAATTGTAGTTGATTTTGATTGTTTTTGAGTGAATTCGCAAGTTACAAGCTCAAAATTTTGGTAGCAATGGGATTAGTTCTTGTTTCAGGTGTCGGGTGGCCATTTTGGGTGTCCAATTCTATTTAACTTGTAAGATCTGGGCTGGGTTAACCCGCGATCTAACCGTGTAATCCTAGGTACGATTTATGTATACAACTCATATCTAAGCTTATGGGTCATTATTTTGACTCGTATAGACCTGGTACTTACCTAGGTTTTTGGAGTGGGTACGACTCAAGGTGACAAATCGTACCTAGAGTCTACGACTCATTTTAAGAATCGTATCCATTCCAGACACTTTTTCTTGATTGTGATTTTTCTCCCAGGTCAATACGACTCCTACTCACGAGTCGTACCGTATAGATATGACTCGTAAAGAGTCCGTATGACCAAAAACTTCTTCAACTTTTCTTGATATTTGCTAAAATTATTAACCTTGCATACTGAACAAACATATTACCCTATAAAATAAATACCAAAAGCATAGGTTGCCTCCTACGTAACGCTTTATTTAACATCGCAACACAATGTGGTTAAGTTGGGTACTCAAATTTATCCAACTAGCTGGTGGGTTGACTCCCATGCAACGCTTGATTTAATGCCATGGCACGATGGGATTGCCTTGGTTACTCAGACTTTATTTAAGGTCAATTTTAGTCACCTTATTAACTTCTTCTATATTTCCCATATAGTGCTTCACTCTTTTTCCGTTTACCTTGAATGGGCAATTACCACCCCTCTTTAGTTATAAATCACCATAGGGATAAACTCTTATAACTGTGAATGGACTATGCCACCTTGACCTTAGCTTACCTGGAAACAAATAAAGCTTGGAATTATATAGTAGCACCTGGTCACCTTTTTCAAATACCCTCTTCTCGATCTTGCGGTCATGATACAGCTTCATCTTTTCCTTGTAAAGTGCTAAACTTTCATATTCTTAGAGCCAGAATTCATCCAACTCATTGATGCTATTTAGCCTTGACTTTGCTGCATCTTTCTATTCTAGATCTAGCTTCTTTAACGCCTATAGTGCTTTATGTTCAAGCTTAATTGGTAAATGGAAAGCTTTTCCATACACAAGCTGATAAGGTGAAGCAACTATAGGAGTCTTGTAAGCTGTGCGGTAAGTCCACAATGCATCATCTAACTTTATTGCCCAATTAGTCCTATTGGCATTCACAATATTCATTGATATGGACTTGATTTCTCTATTAGATACTTCAACCTTTCCACTAGTCTACGGATGATGGGGTGTTGCCACCCTATGGTTTACTCCATATTTTTCAAGCAGACTTTTGAATAGGTAGTTGCAAAAATGTGACCTACCGTCACTAATAATAGAACGCGGCATACCAAATTGAGAAAAGATGTTCTTTCTCAAAAATACCGTGACACTACGAGCTTCATTGTTAGGAAGCGCAATTGCTTCCACCCATTTTGATGCATAGTCTATAGCTACAAGTATGCATTTCATGCCATACAAACTTACGAAAGGTCCTATGAAATCTATGCCCCATACATCAAACACTTCCACTTCTAAAATAGGACTCATAGGTAGTTCATGTCTTCTAGAAATAGTACCTTGTCTCTAACATTTATCACAAGCAGATGTGAAACCATGAGCATATTTGTATATGGTTGGCTAATAGTAGCCGCATTGTAGGATTTTGTGAGCTGTGTGTGCCCTTCTATGATAACCTCCAACTAGCGATGAATGAAAAACTTCAAATGTTCTCATCATATCCACCTCAGGTATGCATCTGCGAATGATTCCATCTGCACAAATTTTAAATAAGTAAGGTTCATCCCAGAAAAATTTTCTTACCTCATGCTGAACTTCTTTCTTTGCTGATATGAAAGATCTTCTGGGACTAGATCACTGGCTAAGTAATTTGCATAGTCTGTAACCATGAAATTAGATCTTGGGAAGCTGCTAATATCTGCTCTTCTGGATAACTATCATAAATCTCGAACCCTGTATCAACCTTCTACATAGCTTTCTCCTCCAGTTTAGACAAGTGATCCACAACTTGATTTTCTGTGCCTTTTCTGTCTTTCACCTCAAAGTCAAATTCTTACAACAACAGTACCTACCAAATAAGCCTAGTATTTTCATATATTTTTGCCATTAGGTATGGTAAGGCTACATGATCAGTGTGCACAAAGACCTTTGTCCTAATCAGGTAAGATCTAAACTTTTCAAAGGCTAAAACTACTGCCAGTGACTCTTTCTCTGCCACAGTATAGTTCTTCTGAGCAAATTTAGTTCCTTACTAGCATAGTAGATGGGATGAAAGATATTTTCTTTCCGTTGGCCTAGTACAACCCCTAAGGCCAATCCACTAATATCACACATAATCTTAAAAGGTGAGGACCAATCAGGAGACACAATGATTGGAGTAGTTACTAATTTCTGTTTTACGCTTTCAAAAGCCTTCTTATATTCATCATCAAAATTAAATTTTATCTCCTTATCAAGAAGCTTGGAAAGAGGACTAGCAATCTTTGAGAAGTCCTTGATAAATTGCCTATAAGAACCTGCATGCCCTAGAAAACTCTGAATTTCCTTCAAAGAAATTTGGTAAGGTAAATTTTCAATCACCTCAATCTTTTCTCTATCAACCTCTATGACTCTCTTTGAAATCTTTTGCCCAATCATAATTCCTTCTTTGACCATAAAATGACACTTTTCCCAATTAGGTACCAAGTTGCATTCTTCACACCTTTGTAGAGCATTTTCCAAGTGCTTTAGGTAGTCTTCCAAATAATCTACAACAACTGAAAAATCATCCATAAAAACTTCAATAGAGTCATCGACCATATCAGAGAAAATAAACATCATACATCTCTAAAATATGGCTAGGGCGTTGTATAGCCCGAATGGCATTTGCATGAATGCAAAGGTCTCATAAGGACATGTAATAGTAGTATTCTCTTGATCCTCAGGTGAGATAGTGATCTGATTGTAGCCTGAGTACCCATCAAGAAAACAATACCATTTTCTTCCTGCTAACCTATCTAACATCTGATCCAAAAAAGACATAGGAAAATGGTCCTTGTGAGTCTATGCATTCAATTTTATATAATCCATGCACACTCTCCATCCAGTGACTGGACTTATAGGAACTAGATTATTCTTCTCGTTAGGCACCATAGTGTAACGCCTCAAGTCTGGACCTCGAATGCTACATGGTGCTTACGACCCCGAAGGACCACAAGCTAACCCATTACTAGTACCTGCTGAGAGCACTGAATAATAATACTAAAATAATGTAGAAGTTAGGCTGAAATGCCATAAGGTTCATAATATGAAATACTGATAAATATAGCAACTGATAATAACATCTGCAAAACTAAATACTGCCTGAACTAGTCTAGTCTAAGAAGCCTCTAAGTAAACTCTCTGAATGTGGTGTTGATGGGATAAGACCCCAACTAACTCTGACTAATAAGGATACTGAATCTACTATAATACTAAAATAAAAGAATATCCTCAATAGATAAGGACTCACTACTGAATCTGCTACTGCTAACTAAATCTGGCTAAGCACGGTCAGGAACCTGGGCATCCGAACCTATGATATGAGAGATCATAGTGCAAGAAAAGAGTATGTGGTCAGTACGTGAAATGTACTGGTATGCTATATGAGGTAAGGATGAATGCATGGGTTTATATGTAAGAACAATAACTGACTGAATGATATGAATATAACTCAATGAGAGTACATGGATAACTGAAGCTACTATAATCACTGAATATGCAATACTGTGCATATACATATATATACTCTATCTGAGATTTATATAGAAAATGAACACTGAGTTCTGATAACTAAGTAACTGATATCTGAGATCACTAATAACTGAGTTACAGATAACTATGTGACTGTTTTTGACAGTCCTAATTCTATAGAACTAAATTGAGTTCTATACTGAATACTGAAACTAAAAATGTGGGAGCTAATCATCTAACCGACATGCCCCTCTCTGAACTAATTGGGGCCCAACCTATAACCCCAGTTGGAAGGGTGTTAGTACCGTGCTATGAGTACATACACTGGCTATGTGGATCTACTAAAAAGTAATCCCGAAGAACTAAGGGTCACCCTCTACTGGTAGGTTCCCTGATGAGAATGTTATTATACTCAACTGGCAGGTAAACACCTTATGAACCCCCAACTGGTAGGTTGATAGCTCAACCTATGCTGGCTACGTAGTTCTGGAATGCAAGGACTGCTACTAAGGATTACACCCTCTACTGACAGGTGAGCCCCCATCCTTGGGTTCGATCGGTGCTGAATCCTACTCCCAACTAAATGACACTAATTATTAAGCTGAACTGAATGACACTGATTATTAAACTGAACTGAATTGGACTGATTTTCATTGAGTTCCATAACTGACTGAGTACTACTATTCGTGACATTACTGAGACTATTTTGTAGCTACTGTGATCTAGGTAAACAACTAGATTTTTTGGGTAATGAATACCCCCAGGTCTCGATAGCGTAAATAGTAAAACATAGCACAATCTTGAAAGCATAATAGCTAATCACATAATTCATTCATTGGGAATTTCATCAAACACTTACATGGCATGAACTTGTACATTAATGGAACACTCACTAACATGTCATGGTTTCACTATTCAACTCACATAGGCATTCTAACAGACACTTGGGGAGCATGATTATTTCATATAATGAAAATAAACATATATAAGTATCAAGGCTACTATATTAAACCTGTAAATGCAATGATTGAACATAAAAATCACATAATTCATCATACATGATATCTTAATTTCATGAAATTTGTAATTAATCATTGATAGAAACCCAAACAAATATCATGAACATGATTATAATCTAATTCAAATATGTAAATCATGAAATCTCAATCTTGTATTTTTAAAAGGGATTCTTGGGCTCCATGGGTGGTAAGGATCCATGGATGAACAACTAACATACCTAAGAAAATGAGTTCTTGAAGTCTCTTGGTGAAATTCTTAAGGATTTCTCTTGGTTCTTTAAGCTAGGGTTTTGTTGATTGAGAGAATGCTCTTGATTTGGGGGAAATTGAATGAAATGATGACTAATTAGGTTATTAGGAATTAAATCTCGTGTTTGCGGCTGATTAGGGTCATGGAAAAAGACCTAAATACCCATGGAAAGAATTAAATTTTTGTCATTGAAAGTCCCAATTTTAGCCATCACTACGATGCGGTGGCATCGCGGTGAGCCACTGTATTTTTTTGACTAGTGCAATCAAAGGACGAGTGTGAAATTATACATTGGCGCGATGCAGAGGTATCATAAAGTGTCAGTTAAAAGTGACAATTACGAAATGGCACTCCAGCGCGACGTGCCATTATCACGTTGCCACACCGAAAAAAGCCAATTGAGAACTGGTCCGCGATGCACTAGAATCCTGGAGTTTCACTGGAAACTGACAATTGCCATTTGGCCTGTCATTGCGATGCGATGCTGCTTAGTTTGGCACACTGTCTTACTTAAAGGGCCATAACTTCTCACCCGAATATCAAATTTGGAAAAATTTTATATCATTGTAAAGATGACTGAATTTCCTACATAATGGTGGGTCTTAAGCTAGAAAATTCTAAGTGTGTTGAAAATTTTATTTAGAAATTACCATGTACTGAGAGCTAAACTTAGCTTGGGAAATATGAGGTATTACAATATCACCCCCTTGGGAACATTCGTCCTTGAATAAAACTAATTAAGCTGAGAAATATTGATAGATATGTATTTACATACTGAACATGCATAACTGAAGCATGAAATACATGACTGAACTGATTCATGAATGCATGACTGTCATGAAGATGATATGTAACGGTAACTGATACCAATTTGTAATTGTGAATAAGCATAGAACTGAGTAAATCTATGGAAGACTATTACCTCAAGCCGAGTCTAAGTTTGCGAAGAAGAGTTCAGGATACTTGGTCCTCATATCTGCTTCTGCTTCCCAAGTAGCTCCCTCAATGGACTAGTTCCACCAAAGAACTTTGACCAATGGAACTTCTTTGTTCCTTAGTCTGCGAATCTGATGATCAAGGATTTGGACTGGGATCTTTTTGAAAGAAAGATCATTCTGAATATCTACACCCTTTAAGGGGACTACAACTACTGGTTCACCAATGCATTTATTTAGCAAGGAGACATGGAATATAGGGTGCACTGAAGCTAGGTTTGAAGGCCACTCAATCTTGTAAGCTACCTTTTCGAAGTGACTGAGAATTCTGTAAGGACCGACATATCGGGGATTGAGTTTCCCCTTCTTACTGAATCTCTTCACTCCCTTCATGGGAGAGATTTTCAAGTACACAAAATCTCCAATCTCAAACTTGAGATCCTTTCTCCTCACATCTGTATATGATTTCTGTCACCTCTAGGCTGCCTTAAGCCTTTCTCTGATTAACTGAACCTTCTCTAAGGCATAAAACACCAAGTTAGGCCCTATTATTATGGCCTTACCAATCTCAAACCAACCAATTAGAGATCTACATCTCCTACTATAAAGAGCCTCAAATGGAGCCATGTGAATACTAGAATGGTAACTATTATTATATGCGAATTGGACCAAAGGCAAATAGTCATCCCAACTACCTTTAAAATCAACAACGCAAGCCCTTAACATATCCTCTAGAGTCTGAATAGTCCTTTTTGCTTGACCATCCGTCTGAGGGTAAATAGCTGTACTAAGGTAAACTTGGGTATCAAGACCCTTTTGGAAGGCTTTCCAAAAATAGGAGGTAAACTGGATACCTCTATATAAAATGATGGCTAATGGAACTCTTTGTAAACTAATGAACTCTCTGATATAGAGTATAGCATAGTCCTTGACTGAATAGGAAGTATGAGCTGGCAAGAAATAAGTGGATTTGGTCATCCTGTCTACTATGACCCAAATAGAATCATACTGATGATGAGTACGAGGCAAACCCATCATGAAGTCTATGTTCACTTCCTCCCACTTCTAAGTGGGAATACTAAACTCCTACATGGACCCACTATGCTTTTGATGCTCAATCTTAACCTACTGACACGTAGAACACTTAGCTACAAACTCTGCAATATTCCTCTTCATCCCATTCCACCAATAGATCTCCTGTAAGTCGCGGCACATCTTAGTGTCCCCTGGGTGAATAGATTAGCGCGCACCAACTTCTTCTCCAAGAATTCATTGCCTCAAGTCATTTACATCTAGCATACATAGCCGACCCTAGCAACGCAACACACCATCTCTCCCTTGGGAGAAAACCTCTACTTTCTGATCTATGACTAAATCTTTCAACTTAACTAGACTAAGATCTCTGTCCTACTTTTCCTTCACTTTGGAAACCAGAGATGATTCTAAACTATTCTGTATCCATACACTACCCTCTACTGAATCGACTAAGTGGACACTTAGTCGGGAAAACTGATGAACTTCCTGAACTAACTTCTTCTTACCATTCACAACATGTGCAACGCTACCCATAGCCAACCTACTGAGAGCATCAACCACTACATTGGCCTTTCTCGGATGATACAAAACACCCATATCATAATTTTTCAACAACTCTAACCACCTTCGCTGATGCAAATTTAAATTTTTTTAAGAGAACACATACTGCAAGCTTTTGTGATCTGTGAACACATCTACATGCACCCCATATAAATAGTGTCTCCAAATCTTTAAGGCAAATACTACTGCTACTAACTTGAGGTCATGGGTAGGGTAATTCTTCTTACAAGGCTTAAGCTATTTAGAGGCATAGACTATGACCTTACCTTTCTGCATTAGTACATAACCCAAACCTACTCTAGATGTATCACAATACACAACGAACCCATCTAAACGATTTGGTAAGGTCAAAACTAGGGTTGTAGTGAGTCGAGTCTTTATCTCCTGAAAACTCTTCTCATAAGAATCTAACCACTAAAACTTAACTTTCTTCTGAGTCAATATGGAAATGGGGGATGCAATATATGAAAACCATTCAACAAACCGATGGTAATATCCAGCGAAACCCAATAAACTCATGACATCTGATGGAGAATTGGGTCTAGGCTAATTTCTCACCGCATTGGTGTTTGAGGATAAACTCTAATGCCATCACTGGAAATAATATGACCAAGGAATGCTACTTAACTTAGCCAAAATTCACACTTACTGAATTTGAAGAACAACTGATGGGCTCTGAGAGTCTGAAGTACAATTCTAAGGTGATCTGCATGACCATTCTCACTATGAGAATTGATAAGAATGTCATTGATGAAGACTATAATGAACATGTATAAGTACTGCTTGAAAACGCGATTCATTAAGTCCATGAAGGCTGCTGGGGAATTTGAGAGACCAAATGACATGACTAGAAACTCAAAGTGACCACATTGAGTTTGGAAGGCTATTTTTGGAATGTCACATTCTCTGACTCTGAGCTAATGATATCCTGATCTGAGGTCTATCTTAGAAAATTAACTGGAACCCTAACGTTGGTCGAACAACTCACCAATTTTTGGAAGTGGGTACTTATTCTTGACTGTGACTTTGTTCAACTGACGGTAGTCTATACATATTCTGAGTGAATCATTTTTCTTTTGCACGAATAAGACTGGTGCGCCCCATGGGGAAACGCTAGGTCTGATGAATCCCTTGTATAAAAGGTACTTTAACTATTCTTTTAACTCTCTGAGTTTGGCTGGAGCCATTTTGTATGGTAGAATAAAGATAGGCTGGGTATCTGGAAGAAGGTTTATTCCGAAGTCGATTTCCTTTCGGGAGAAATTCTAGGAATATCCTGGGGAAACACATCTGAGAATTCATTTACTACTGGAAATGGCTCAAGGCTGAGAGTCTTTGAACTAGAGTCTTTGATTCGCACAAGTTGATAGAAACGTCTCTTGGATATCATTTTTCTCGCTCTAACGTGTGAAATCAATTGACCCTTAAGAGTTGTAGTACTACCCTTCCATTTAAGGACTGGTTCATTTGGAAACTAAAAATAAACAACTCTATTTCTACAATCAATTAAGGCATAGCATGAATAGAGCCAATCGATACCAAGAATGACGTCAAAATATGTCATATCTAACTCTACTAAGTCTGCTGAGGTGAATTTCTGAGATATAATTATTGGATAGTTACTGTATACCCTCTGGTCTATGATAGACTGACCCATTAGGGTAGAGACCGTTCTGTTAAGATTTTTGATCTGGCCTTAAAGTTGACTGCTATGTAAGGAGTTAAAAAGGACAATGAAGCTCCTGAATCTAATAAGGAATAAACATGTACATAAAAGATCTGTAACGTACCAGTAACCACATCAGGAGAACTTTCTTGAACTTGTCTGGACTAAAGTACATAGAGCCTATTTGGGCGTTGCCCAATAGTGGCACTGAAAGTGGAACCCTGCTGATTCAGGCAACTGAACTGTGATGGGGGATGATTGAAATGAATTTGTGAACCTAACTAAGGACAATATCTAATTCTGTGGCCTGGCTTGCCACACCCGAAACATACATCACTGCCAACTCTGAAACACCCTGATAGTTTCTGCCACTTTTCTGGCAAAGAGGGTTTGTTCGAGCACTGCTGACACTACCCTGAGACTTAGATCATGGTGTCCTATATTTTTTACCATTTTTGAACTTAGGTGCTAGAGCAATGGCTAACGATGGAGCTGGAACCGAAGATTTTGGACAAAACTAGGAACTGTTACCGCCTTCTAATTTAGGTTGAGTGAAATTGAAGCTATCCATTCTGGCTCTCTTATTTTCCTTCTCTCTCCTTATTTTTAGCTTCCTCTATCTACTGAGAATGGACCAAGATCTTGGATATGTCCATCTCCTTAATTAACATTGTGGTTCTATATCTTCGACCACACTCTCTGACACCCCAGATACGAGCTTGCTCATCCTGTACCTATTGTTTGCTACTATATGGGGAGCATACCTGGATAACTGGGTAAACTTGAGGGAATAATATTTCACACTCATGTTGACTTGTATAAGATTGATGAAATCTAACACCTTGGCTTCCCTCAACTTGAAGGGAAATAATCTATCTAGAAAAGCAACAGCAGACTCTTCCCATTCTACGGGCCCTGCATTTGTGACCCTGTCTACCTTCCACTATTTAAACCATGTATAAGATATATCATATAGATAGTAGGAAGCTAAATCAACCCTCTCACTGTATGTCACTCCCATAATGTCTGTGACTTTCTACATCTGATCGAGGAACTCCTGTGAATCCTCTTCAGACTTAGATCCCAAAAATAACAGAGGGTTCATTCAGGTGAAGTCCCGAATCCTAGATGCAGAAGTATTGGCCACTGGGTTGGTATGAACAAAAGCTTCCCGTTCATTCTAAGATGCTACAAAATGGGCTAGAGTGGTGAACGCAACTCTGAATTTTCCATGGGAGACATGCTCGTCCAGGGGATCTGCCTGAACGGGCTGAGGTGCTGGCTGATTTTCATTCCTTCTTCCATTAAATTTTTTGGTAGGTATGCTCTATAAATATAAGGAAGAAAAGAATTAGACCTAGTTTAACTTGAGCTCATGTTCGCTTGCACGACATGAATACTGAAAGAAGGGAAACTTTCCAAAAACCTTCTCGTAGACTCTTGCCCATAAGTATGGCGCATTTCACACCTATGCACAAAACTCTAATTGATGCAGTTTTTAGACTCCCTAGGACTCTTTAGAACCTTAGTCTTTGATACCAAGTTTGTAACGCCCTGAGTCTGCACCCCAGACGATACATGATGCTTACAACCCTAAAGGACCACAAGCTAACCCATGATTGATACCTGCTGAGACCACTAAATAATAATACTAAAATAATGCAAAAGTTAGGCTGAAATTCCATAATTTTCATAATTTGAAATACTAATAAATATAGCAATTGATAATAACATCTACAAAACTGAGTACTCTCTGAACTAGTCTAGTCTGAGAAGACTCTAACTAAACTGTCTGGATGTGAAGTTGATGGGACAAATCCCCAACTAACTCTGACTAATAAAGATACTAAATCTACTGTAATACTAAAATAAAAGAATATCCTCGATAGATGAGGACATACTACTAAATCTGCTACTACTGACTGAATCTGGCTAAGTACGGTCAGGAACCTGGATGTATGAACCTATCATATAAGACATCATAGCACAAAAAAAAAGTATGTAGTCAGTATATAAAATGTACTGGTATGCTGGATGAGGTATGTATAAATGCATGGGTTCATGTGCAAGAACAGTAACTTACTGAATGATATGAATATAACTGAATGAGAGTACATGGATAACTGAAGCTACTGTAAACCCTGAGTATGCAATACTATGCATATACATATATATACTGTATCTGAGATTTATATTGAAAATAAACAATGAGTTCTAATAACTGATTAACTGATATCTGAGATCATTGATAACTGAGTTACTGATAACTAAGTGACTATTACTAATAGTCCTGAATTTGCAGAACTAACTGAGTCCTATACTGAAGAATGAAACTGAAACTATGGGAGCTAATCATCTAATAGACTTTCTCCCCTATAAACTAATTAGGGTCCAACGTGTAACCCCAGTTGGAAGGGTGTCAGTACCATGCCACGGGTACAAACACTGGCTGTGTGGATCCACTAAAAAGTCATCCCAAAGAACTAAGGGTCAGCCTCTACTTGTAGGTTCCCTGATGAGAACAGTATTACCCTTAACTGGTAGGTAAACACCATATCAACCCTCAACTGGAAGGTTGATAGCTCAACCTATACGTAGTTCTGGAATGCAAGTACTGCTACTAAGGATCATACCCTCTACTGACAAGTGAGCCCCCATCCTTGGTTCGCTCGCTGCTGGATCCTACTCCCAACTGAATGACACTGATTATTAAGCTAAATTGAATGACACTGATAATTAAACTGAACTAAACTAGACTAAGTTTCGTAGCTGACTGAGTACTACTGTTCGTGACATTACTGAGACTATTTTGTAGCTACTGTGATCTAGGTAAACAACTAGATTTTTTGGGTAATGAATACCCCAGGACTCGATGACATAAATAGTAAAATATAGCACAATCTTAAAAGCATAATAGCTAATCATTTTATCACAATTCATTCATTGGGGCATTTCATCAAACACTTACATGGCATAAACTTGTACATGAATGGAACACACACTAACATGTCATGGTTGCACTATTCAACTCACATAGTCATTCTAACAGACACTTAGGGAGAATGATTATTTCATATAATGATAATAAACATATATAAGTATCAAGGCTACGACATTCAACTTGTAAATGCAAGGATTGAACATAAAAATCATATAATTCATCACACATGCTATCTTAATTTCATGAAACTTGTAATTAATCATGGATAAAAACCCAAACAAACATCATGAACATGATTACAATCTAATTCTAACATGTAAATCATGAAATCTCAATCTTGTATTTTTAAAAGGGATTCTTGGGCTCCATGGGTGGTAAGGATCCATGGATGAACACCTAACATTCCCGAGAAGATGAGTTCTTGAAGTCTCTTTGTGAAATACTTGAGGATTGCTCTTAGTTCTTGAAGGCTAGTGTTTTATTGACTGAGAGAATGCTCCTAATTTGGGGTAAAATTGAATGAAATAGTGACTAATAGGTTATTAGGGATTAAATCTCCTATTTGGGGCTGATTAGGGTCATGGAAAAAGACCCAAATTCCCATGGAAAGAATTAAATTTTTGTCGCTGAAAGTTTCAATTTTGGCCATCATCACGACACGGTGAGACACTAGATTTTGTCAGCTAGTGCAGTCAAAGGACGAGTGCAAAATTGCACATTGGCGCGACGCGGAGGTAACACGAAATCTCACTGGAAAGTGATAATTGAAAAATAACACTCTCGCACGATGTGCCATTATCGCATTGACATACTGGAAAAAGCCAATTGAGAACTGGTACTTCTACGTGACGCGCTGGAATCACAGAGTTTTACTGGAAACTGACAAATTCCATTTGTCCTGTCATAGAGATGCGGTGCTGCTTAGTTTTGCACACTGTCTTACTAAAAGGGCCATAACTTCTCACCCGGATATCGGATTTGGCCAAATTTTATATCATTAGAAAACTGACTGAATTTCCTACATAATGGTGGGTCTTAAGATGGAAAATTCTAAGGGTATTGAAAATTATATATAGAAATTCCCGTGTACTAAGAGTTAAATTGAGATAGGAAAATATGAGGTATTCCACACAGTAATTCCACCTTTCTTTAAAATGCATTATACCAAACTGACCCACTTACTATTAGCAATAGGATACACTACACTAACATACAACCACTTAATTATTTCTTTTTTCACCACCTCCTGCATAGGAGGATTGATCGGCTCTGGTGTTTAATAGATGAAACATAATCCAATTCAAGTTGTATTTTGTGGGTACACAAACCAGGCGGAATACCCACAATGAATGCAATAGGCCATCCAATGACCCTATTGAATATCTGTACTACTGATAATAATGCTTAAACTTCTGGTTGTCTCAGATCAACTTTAATAATAACTGATAAAGTGTTGTTGGCCTCTAAAAATATGTATCGCAAGTGAGATAGAAGGGTCTTCAACTCTAACACCGATGGTTCCTCAATGGATGGGTGAGAAGGTAGAATATTTCTATTCTTCAAGTCTAAATCAAGCTTCTTTGGTACAAAATTATAACCACTCCCATGCAGTTCACTTACTAGTCCTCATACTCCTTGTTATCATTAGATTTAAAATTCCTTTTCATAGCTACCAGAGCTTCGACACCTAGTCTTTCTTCAATAGGAAAAACTGCATTAGAACCATCATCCCACAGATTAACTACATCAATATCATGGAATGAATCTGTCTCCTCATCATATATATCAATCATAGATACCACTCTTAATTCGCTAGGCTGCTTCATAGATTTGCATACGTTGAATATCACCTGTTCATCATTGAGTTGCAGTATCATATGTACTTTCTCTAGATTAATCAGCATCATACCTATAGCCAAAGTAGTCTTCCCAAAAATAATTAGGACCTAAGAATCTATTTGACAATCTAATATAAAAAATCAACAGGAAATATTAAAGAAGACACTTTTACCAACATGTCATAAAGGATACCAACATGCTTCTTTTCTATTTTGTCGGCCATCACTAGTCTCATGGTAGTTTTTTTGGGAGCTCCCAACCCCAACTAATTGAATACAACAAAGGACATGAGGTTTATGCTAGCCCCAAAGTCACATAATGCTCGAGTAAAGTTAAAAAACCTAATTGTGCAAGGTATTGTGAAAGAGCCAGGGTCCTCCTTCTTCTATACCAAAGATCTTGTAACTACAACACTACAATGATGAATATTATCGACTGGCTCATAACTGATTGACCTTTTCTTGGTTTTGCATATCCTGGCATCTACTCCAATGCCTCTATAAGCGGTATGTTGACAGTCAACACTTTTAATATAGACAAAGATTCCGGATACTTACCATCTTCTTATTTCTTTTTCATTCTTTATGGATAAGGTGGAAGGGATCTTGGAATGGGCTTCAGCATAGGATCTGTAGCCTTCTGTTCTCACCCATTCAGCTTGCTGTTGCTCCCAACATCAATCGGCTTATTTTTGCTCTTCTGCTTATTAATTATGGGTATATATGGGTCTGAAGTAACCTTACTACTCCAAGTGGTAATGGTATGGCATTGACTGTCATTTCTGGGATTTTCTACTATATTGCTAAGAAGAGTGTCAGGTTGTCTCTAGTTCACTGTAGATGACATCTGACCAAATTGATGCTCCAATTTCTTGATTGCTGTAGCATGTGACTTAACTTTTTGGTTCAATCTTGACAAATCAGCTTTGATATCCTTCAGGCAGTTCTCTTGACTTTCTTACCCATTGACCAGCTACGACAAAAGGGCCTCTATTCTTGACTCTGTATCTCAACTACCTGGTGGAATATACTTTTGAGTCTTCTCCTTATAGTCATCTTTATTCCACCAATCACCATCTCTATCTCTACTCCTATCTCTATATTTGTCATTATAATAGCTCCAACCTTGAGTCCCTTGCCCTTGGTCTCGGAAATTGACCAATCTACGATCAAGATACTTTGATTTTTCTTTAAATTCGATCTCATATTGTTTGTAAGTATACCCCTGTGATACAACTGCATTCACCTTCTCAACACTCATTGACATGAATTGTTTCATAAGCAACCCAATACCTATACGAAGCTATGCAACCTCTTGTTCTACCATATCATTCACTACTTTATAAGTATTTGTTGCTCCAATAGCATATGTACCTCCACTATATTTTGAATCTTGAGTGTACTATCCTCGGTTGGTCACTGCAATATCATCTAGCATTTTTTGTGCAGCACCCCAACGAAGACACAAAAATGCTCATCCTGAAATAGTAGCTATCATAGATCTTGAACTATCATTCAATGATCTATAGAAGATGTCAAACAAGTTATATACTCTGATTCTATGATTTGGTACCATTCTCAGCTTCTTCTTGAATTGAAACCATGCCTCATACATAAACTCTACAGGTATTTGTCTGAAATCGTAAATTTCATCACTCCAGACTCCATAGACTCAACATAACCCAAATCTTCATCATCCTTCTCATACGGGTCTAAGTGTTGATATGCCAAAATAAAAGGAGATCTGCCTATCTGAAATCGATGATCATCAACCTATCTAGGCTTTAATATTCCACCCCGCTGAGCTATTTTTGCCTCTGCAGCAAGTCTGGCCTCTTCTGCTTCTCTACGCTTTTGCTCCAACAATTTTTGTGTCGGTAAGTCTGTAATATTCTGTGGATCTAATGGAGCATGCTGGAGTGCCACATTTGAATTCACTGGTGGGGGATCTTAATCCCCATTATGAACTTGTCCTAACATCCTTCTCGGCATTTGAAGGATTCTCTCTGGTTTTGGATCAAAAGGGAGTAAGGGATTTCCTCTACTCCTAGTACTTAACATACACCAGTGTATGCCAAAGAAAAAATAATTATTAAAAACCCATGAACTTCACCAATCCAATTGACTACTCAAATCACCTTTCTCAACAACAACGCCAAAATTTGATGTCGCCCAAAACCACACCGCTCTTAGAAGTATAATGCAATCGATTGCAAATATAATAATACAACAAGGCTGGGTCAATCCTATAGGGAAAATCTAAATAGTTTCTTGACTTGATGTAATCCACGAGCAGTACAGGAAAGTATATTGGGGGGAAGGGGTTTATAGTATCAATTGTAAGTAGTAGCCAAATCTTAAATGCCTTTGAGTTGTAATCAATATAGATGAACACTAGGTTTGTGTTCCCCCTAGCTTCTCAACTCTGTAAATTTCTCGTAATCAACCTAATTGTTCAGATATTCTGCATGTAAAGTCTACAAGATAGGTATTATCAACTTCTCGGTAAGCTAAAAGATAAATTTCACCCATTATCAGGTAAGTCTCAAGGTGTAACCTTGTTGCCCTTTGATACGACCTCAGTTCACTATAACTGGGTAGGAGCAAGTGATTAGATGGGATGTGACGACTAAAAGGTGGAGGTTTAGGATCCCAAATAACTGTCTTAACTTTTTTTCCCAATCAAAAAATCCTTGGTAGGGATGGATACGAATACAAGCTATCTCAAGGCACTGCAGATACTTGAGATTAATTATTATGAAGAAGATTAAGATATATGTAGAAACCCTAGAATAGTTAAATCTCACACTTCCTCTATGTAGCTAATCTTCAAGGGTTCCCACAACCCTAGTCGAGGAGATTAGCTACTCATGTTTACGCAAAAAACCATGATTATCAATGAAGAACACATAAAATCAATTGCACAAAAATAAGATGATTAAACTCCAAAGTCTTTAATTGAATAAGCCCTAAAATCCTAAGAACAATTGTAAAAGTATTGTAATAATATGTAAAAGAATGTAAAAGAACGTTCAAGAGTGTAACCTAATAAAAGATAAACCCTAGGGTATTTATAGTATCTCCAAATAACCTTAAAATCCTAATTAAAATGGGAAAGGTAAAGTTAAATTGATTGTCGGTACGACTCAATTTTCACTCATATCGACATCATATGAGTCGTACCTTGCATTGTCATATTCGTTCCAATGTCTGATCTTCCCACTGCTTCAACTTTCTATTCAAGATATGACTTCTTCTTATGATCATACCTGAGTGTACGAATCATGTCCTCCATTCGTATCCACCTGGGACTTTTTTCCTTCCCAGTCTTGAACACTAGTTTGTATATGACATCCCTATACGAGTCATACTTAGACTTCCAACTCGTATACTTCTGACACTTTAATCCTTGAATAGTATCTTAGGTTTTTTATACTTATGACTTCTCTATATGTATTGTATCCATAGTGTATAGCTCGTATGGACTAGTCATATCTTTTCTTCACTCGGTCTTTTGTTTGGGTCCTTGATTCTGGAATGCTTATGATTGTTTGACACAAATCTTATACTCATCTTATGACTCGTATCTTTTTCTCACTTATAATTTTGTCCTGGTATTTATTTCTATTATAGGTATAAATCCTCTTATGAGTCGTATGTTGAGTACACGACTTGTGAGTTGACTCATATCCTAATCAGTTTTGGTCTATTTTAGATCTTTTTATCTATTTTCATTCAAACACTATTGTAGACCTATTTTACCTACAATATATACCAAAGTTCATCATATCTAACAAAACACCCTAATTTCATGTAGAAATTCACAGTTTTAAGCATCTAAAGTATCGTGTTTCCATGCCACATTAGTGGCTGAGGCTTGTTTCTGCTCGAGGTCTTCCAACTGCACTTCTTTTCTCTCTTTTGATCTTTTTTAGTTCAAGTCTACATATTTCCACCCCTTAACTTGTATGCCTATAAAATATGGATATTAGTGTATTTAATCACACAAATGTCTTATTTATACATTTAAATCATTGTAATATGCGTGAATGTTGAGTGCAAATGAGTGGTAAATTCACAACTCATCAACACTCACCCTTGTTTTTTCCTTTTCTTGTTTTATGCACTCCGTGTAAGTATTGGGTTGAGTAGTAGTTTATAATCATTTCTTACCTTATTGGCATTGCGAAGGTTGAGGTAGTGGCAGATGGACTTCAAGCCTACCCTAATCTATTTCTTACCATCTTATGCTTACTTTTGTATACAAGAGTTCTTAGTATACTTGATATAAATCTTTATTAGAGGCTTGTATTAGTGATAACTAGACCCATGGGTGTATCATGAATATTATTTCTTCTTTATTTATATTTTGGGTTTATTTATCTTATCTTTTGCTTCTTTATTCTTAAATAGTATTTTTGGGTTGGGATAGGCTTACCTATGCTGGAGAGTTCATAGATGCCATAACATGCCTATTTTGGGTCATGACAAATTAGTATCAGAGCCTAGGTTCATTGGTCTTATTAATTCAAGCCGAGTTTAGTAGAGTCTTGCAGATCGGTGTGGAGATGTTTGTTATCTATCTTCGAGAGGCTACATGACTTTAGGAGATTTTTACTTCTTTATTTTGTTTTGTACATTGGTAATTTTTTGTAACTCAAAAGTCTCTTATCCACTCTCTCATAGATGGTGAGTACACGCTCGTCCGTAGCTAGAGATTTAGAGATCATCCCTTTAATGTATAGTAGAAGTAGGGTTTAAGTAGTGGTCTGATTGAGATTTCTAAACTAGTTAGAGATCAAGTTAACATTGCCTCTTTAGGTTATAGAGTTGTTAGTGGTGGGAGGTCTAGTGAGTTAGAGGGGTCGAAACCAGTTAATTTACCACCTATGACCATACCTATGCCTGGGGATTGTCTAGTTTGAGTGTTAGGTTGGCTATATTTTGGTTTATTATGCTACGATAGGGCTTCAGACTCCTGATGCATCTATGACTCCTACTGGGGGTCCTAGTGTTGATAAGCTATTATCGAGGATTACTCCATATCCAATGACTTTACTCTTATGTCCATAGAAGGATAAACTAGATATGCAGAGTTCATGAGGACAAATCCTCATTAATTTGATGAAGATCCTTGGGTCGATGGTTATATGTTCTTACTTGGTTGCTGTAAGAGGTTGCATAGGTTGGGCCTGGTGGATTCTAATGGAGTAGACTTTACTGCTTTTTAGTTCTTTAGGCTAACTAGACAGTGGTAGGGTACTTGTGTATAGGGTAGGTCAGTTGGATCACTTTCTCTTTCATGGGATTAGTTTGCTCGAGTGTGTTTTTGAGAAGTTTATGTGGTGATATAGGAGATTTTCTAGTCAGAGGGGCCAGAGATTTGGTGATCATAGTGATATGCCTGTTTGAGGCTAGGATATTCATCATTATGCTTAGAGAGTATTAAATTAGCGTGGCTATTTGGTTTCTTCAAGCCTTTCTCAACCGGTTCCTACTTCTTTGGTTTGTTTCTTTTATGGTGATTTTGGGCTCTATAGGAGGGATTGCCCACAACTTAGATAGAGAAATTCTTCACCAGTTGCTCTAGGAGATTTCAGACCCTAGTTATCATTTTGCAGGATGGACTCGAGATAAGATTTCTTGGTACAATAGTCATAGGTATGGTTCTTAGTATACGTTTGTTATGCCTTAGTGGTGTTTGACCATGGTTCTATATTCTCCTATATGTTTATTTGTTTGACTTTATGTCTTGGTATGATTTGTGGATTATTGTTGGTGTTGTTGATGTTTGCTACCCTGCAGTGGTGGATCCAGTGTTTCGATCCTACGTTGGAAAATCGTTTAAAGTATATTCTAAGTTTGGTGGAATTTCTTTGAGCATTGTGAATTTTGGTGTTTTGAGTATAGTGTTCTTGATGGTTATGTTATGAAGTAGTGATGGACGATTCTAAGGTTTTAGTATACTTTAGAGTTCAGAATAGATTGGTCTGATGTTTATGGCATCTCAAATTATAGCATGCTACTGGTACTCATTAGTTGTAGACTTAGTAATAGCCTAGACTCATGGTATGCTTGATTTGAAAGGATGGTGAGTGAATAATTTTTGTTGTTTAAGGAAATATTTTAGGCATTTGGGCCTTGGGATTTACTACTCCCTTAGTATTTAGATTTTGCTTTCTTAGATAAGCTATTTGGTATTAAGACACTATTCGATCAGTTTTGAAGGATTAGGATTTTTACTTTTGAATTTGGAAGATTTTTAAATATAAACGAGTACCTAGTGTGTAGAATTCATTAATTTTGTCGCTAAGTGGCTTGGTCGAATATTTTGCTCATAAGCTTTGATTTAAGTATATGATATTCTTTGTGGATATTTTGTCAAGCAATGATGAATGGGAATTGAGTGAGTTTAAGTTGTATCCTATTAGTCTGACTTTTGTATTAAGGAATACTGAATGGAAAGAGAGTTGAGAAAATAGAAGGATCCTCATGCTTAAGAAAATTTTTTATGTTTGTAGTTTAGCTATGGGCACAAGGTCAAAATTTAGGGTTCTATGTTGCGCTAATCAGTAGCTATACAAAGTCTAGCGGTGATTCCTCTCAAGTTCCAATTGAGATAGGCATTCATCATATAGTTGTAGTGGTTGTTGCACTTTCTCCATGGATTTATTGACTCTAGTATGGAAGGTTACTTATGTGTGTGTGTGGTTGTAGAGGCTTTTTATTCTACCAGATTATGAATGACTTTGGGGGATTGATACCAATTGAGCATTGATGATTATATGGGATATCATGATGAGTTTCTTGAGTATTTTATATAGATGTAGTACCCTAATATTTCATGTTCTAAATATCTCAAAAGATAGTCCATGAAGTTAGCTTTCCAATGCAGTAAGTCTCGTCTCGATCTAATATTTTTACAAGAAGTTATTCAATTTTCCTTTTAAGTGTCAATCAACTGCTAGTGGTTACGACTCATGTGACGAACTGTAGCCAGACCTTACGAGTCGCTATAGGTAATCATAGTTAGAACAGTGCTCAACCAAGAATCTATTCCAGTGGTTATGAGTCCAGGACACTACTTGTAGTCTGACATTACGAATTGTTGTGTGGACCCATAAGCCTGACCAGTAAAGGATCCAAGAATCAAGCCTCATGTTTTGGTGTTTCTATTAGTGACTTAGACATATATTAGGTAATCAAATAGCTACTAGCTTTTGTACAAGTCAAAACATCCCTTAGCGATTAAATTCTTGTGAAGTATATAACTATTGCCAGCTTCAAACGAACATAAATTTTGGTATAATAAGAATTTTTGAGCTGAAGACCCACCAATAGATAGATAATTAAATTATCATTCCAACAATACCAATTTTGCCTTAATCCGATATCGGGGGTGAAAAGTTATGGCAAAAATACTAAAGCGCTGTCAAAGCTGTCCAAACTACGCTCATAATGTCTCATTACAGGTCATTAGGAATGAGTTGTAATCTGGGCAATAAAGACAGAAAATGGGTTTCTGACTACGACTCAAGTCACGACTAGTATCCAGACCTTATGATTCGTGACCAAAGTCATCAGGACTGCTTTAAAGCGACTTCCAAAAAGGTTCTAAGGGTTTTTTGTTTTTTCCTACTTTTTTGACCCCAAAACTACATCATTTCACCTTCCAAACAATAGTTATCAAGAGTAAATAGTACCCTAACCTATTATAACTCAAAAATCATTCATCCCATAGCTAAAAAGGCAATTCCTTTCTCCCCAAAGACGACTAGGGTTCTTCAAGTTAAAGTTTAATCCCAAGAAATATATCCAAGGATTCTACATCCAAGTATGTGAGATATTCATCAATGGGCCCCTTCCACCCATTGAGTCCCAAGAATCTCCTATTTTACAAGTATAAAATCCTTTTCTCCCAATTTGATGAAATCTCATGAAAACTATAAATTTTATAAATTTTCCCTCAATTGCTTTGATTCTAAACCATGCAAATACACTCTCTCATGACACTGGTGTTTCCATATGTTTGATAATTCAAATGTCCAATCCATGCATAATTATTCAAATATTCAGTTTAAAACATGATTTTTTCCTCTTCCATGGATTGGTCAATTCTGTATTAGATAGTGCTGTGTGGGTTATGAACACTTGATATCTATTAGCTTACACATGTTTTAAATTTTCAAGTTACAAGTTATTCAAACTATGTTTATTTCATTGCATTCAGATTATAAATGCACTGCTAGTTTTTCAGAACACCATGTTGAGCAAATCAATTATTAATGCATGTACTAGTATGTGTTTCCCATATCCGTTCAGTTAGGAGTATAGCTTAGCATGAGAATATGTAGGGATGGAATCTTCCCTATCATCTTAGGAAGAGTCATCAGTAGCAGTCCCTAAGTTCCAAAACTACGTAACTAGCGTAGGTTATGAAGGGTCACCCATCAATTTAGATTTGTCTTTCTCTCAGGGGTCACCCATCAGTTTAGGCTTGACTCTATAGTCCTACAAGACATCAGTTTATGAACCCATACTGTCAGTATTAGTACCCGTGGCAAGATATTGAACCCTTCCAACTGGGTTACAGGTTGGACTCCGATTAGCTCAGATTGGGGCATGTCAGTTAAATGTTAGCTCCTACAGTCTCAATTTAGTATTTAGAGTATGTCAGCTCAGGTTTGTATAACCAAGTGTACAAATATCAGTTATTTAGCTATTTAGCTATCAATTGTTCAGTTATTCAGATCATTTCAGTACTTGTTTATAATTGGTCTTGCATTTGTTGTACATGTTTATGTATTCATCCTCTATATTCATACATGTCCTCAATACAGTTTTGCAACTTATTCAGCTTTAACTTGAGATATACATATGGTATTCACATTTCTACTGCTTCCCAGCTTACAAAAAGAAAAATGATTTCAGCTCATGACATAGAATTTTTAATGAGTCTTATAGTTTTTTACGTAGAGCCATGATTTAAATGCATATTTTAGTAAATAGCTTATGTCCTCAGTCTTAAAGTATATATTAAGTATTTCCATAATTTGCTGCATATCTCACATACTTAGTATATTCCAAAGTACTGACCATATATATGAATTTGTGGATACATTCCTTCATAATGTATGTACCATATGTAGCCCACACTAGGGTTAAATAGTTCATAACATTTAGCCAGTAGGTGACAAGTTCTCTTATTTTGGGGACTCAAGTCCGTTGCAGTTCATGTATTGTATTTTTATTATCCTAATGTATTGATTTATGGTAGTTGTAGGCATGTGCCAGCTAGCTATAGTCAGTATAGTAGAGCTTCATAGATGGTTAGTTAGAGTTAATATTTGAAATTTAATTTTCTCTCTCAGATTGAAGTGTTGTAAATTTAGATTATTCTATATTGAAACAACTTATCTCATGCTGATTATGCTTCTTCTCAATTATTTAACATTTCTCTCTCTCTCTCTCTCTCTATATATATATATATATTAAACTAGTTTCTTAAGTATCATGCCAATACATGGGTTAGCTTGGGATTACTTATGGTTCTAAGCATCGTGTTATGACTAGGAGTTAGTCTCAGGTCATGAAAAAATTGGTATCAAAGCACAAGGTTCAAGTGTCCTATGGTGTCTATGAAATCGTGTCTAGTAGAGTGTTGCAGAACGGTAAAAAAATGTCTGTACTTTTCTTTGATAGGCTACTGGGCATTAAGAAATGTTTCCTTTCTTTCATATCTCTGATCGTGCTATAGAGATTTTCTCCAAAAACCTCATACAAATTCTCATCTTGATCCATTCATACCAACTCTACCTTATTCTTGAGGTAACAAAAATAGTCTAGCTGAAATTCCTACTGGTAGAGACTTCTCAGACAATCTCTGCAGATAGTTATGAGATTGCACACAGGCTCGAAAGGATCCCATTAGTGCATTTATCTTCCAAAGTTTGAAAGATTTCATTTATGTTCATGAAAATCGTGCACTAAGACATAGTCAGATGTGCCCTAAGATCGCTTCTCAGAATCCTATGATAGCATATAATCTAGAATTAAAAGCATGAACCTAGCAGCAGTAAGGTGGGGATAGTATTTATTTAAATTTTATAGATTATGTATCCATGGATCCAGAAAAATGTTATTTAGATTATTTAAAGAACTTAGAGAGAGATTTATCAGTTAAGAGAGGCTTAGAGTATGTTAATACTTTAGTCGGGATAGAGATTAGGTAGTGACCAGAATAATAGATGAGCTAGATAAGGTTGAATATGTTCATAAAATTTTGTGTGGCTTAGTGTTTCATGATTCCTATTAAGTGTAATAAGTGGGTATTAGTGTATGAGAAGTTATGTGGATATCCATGTTAAGTGTTAGAATCTAAGTTTGAATCTTGGATGATTGAACTAATAGAAAGAATTTTGAAATTTTAGATGGTGTGAACTTAGGGTATGGTGATACTCCTGAAGGTTCTAAGTTAGTAAATGTCTAAGTTATTATATGATGACTATTGGGGCTCTAAAAAGTTAAGAGTTGTATCTCAGAAAGAAGTACTAACAATGGGTTTTACACCTGAAGATATAGTCTTTCAGGGTGAGTTTATTATTTATGTGTATTATTATATCTCAGACTCTAGAGTAGAGTGGTTTCAATTTAATTTAGAGTTTATTAAAGGGGTCTGTAGACTTAGAATGATATATTAATCTAAGGGGAAAATGATAAAATAAGAAACCAAGTCAGGTTTTCAGATCCTAGTAGTGATGCTAGTGTGTTCTAGAACAACAGTATGGGAGGAAGGTACTTAACCCATCCTTATCTTAGTATAAATTTTTGTACTTCAGTCATCACGACCTTTACTCATGCCTTATAAGTCATCTCTATGATCATAGCTCATATTTCATGCACTTTATATAGAATTATGTATGTTCCCAGTTCCTAGTATATGGAGCGACAATTCATGAAACTTAGAAGTATAAATCATATTCCATGAATTTATGAATTCCTATCTCCATTCATGTATCTCATGAATCATGTACTCATGTTTTACAGTATGCTCAGTTCCCAGAACTCATGGTACACCCTTAATGACTACTGAAATTCATATTATGGCGCGTATGTCCTTAGTTTAGATCTCTTTAATGAATATATGACTTTGATACTCTATTCGTTATGCCTCAATTAAGTGTCAAGGTGACGTATAATATTGTTTTATGATTCAGGTCCTCGTGTTCTAACCTTTTATTGACCTCTTCTATGAAAAGATAGTGGTGATAAAAATAGATGAACGATGGTTTTGATAGGCGAGAGTTAATATTCCTTATTAGGGAAAGATTATTGTGTACTTGTTTTATCTAAGGCTATAAGTGTGAAGAAAGATTAAGGCAAAGCTTTTGGTATATGTCACAATCAATTGAGAATCTAGGTGTTTTTTCTTGGGGATAGTGCATGATAGTTGTTATTGATAGAGGTATTAGAAAATATGGCAAATTCCTAGGTGGGTTGGTTTCTTAGAAGTTCATACGTGGTTATAGTGATAGGCTTGAACGTCATGTTGGTATATAAGTAGATAAATGCATTGTACTCTAGTGAATTACTAGTAAGAGGTTAAAGTTAGTTGTTGAAGTGGTAAGAAGTATTATTCTTAAGATGAGAGTTTTGAAAACACATAGGAAATAGAATCCATGGTTTAAACTAGTATTATGGTGTTATACATAGTACCTTGTGACTTTGAGTTAAAATATAACATGGTGAGATAATTTAGTTTAACTCAGACTCTATTAGAGGAATTTATCAGTACCCATGTGAAGATTGCAAGTGGTATCACATGAAGTGTAGTTACGAGAGTATCTGAGAAGTGTGGCTAAGCTTGGAAGTTAGCAGTTGCATTGCCTAAGGCATAGTAGTTCCATCCTAGCTTATGTTTTATATGCCTATATTCCATATTTTAGAGTTGTATCCATGTGGTGATTCCTCATTCAGACATCTCACTCATATCATACCCAAAATTCCTTGCTCCCTAATGTTATTAGAACCTTTGACAAGGAGTGTGGAAAGTAGCAAATATTCTTTTTTAAGTGACTCTTAGAAATTTCATGTCATTAGATATCACTTTTCTATTGTAAATTTTTGTTTGTGCCAGGAATACTCCAGTTGAGCATAAACTTTCAGTATGAGTTAGTCCATATAGATAGCAATTCAGTTTAGCAATCAGACAACTAAACTCCTATAGTTTTCCATCTTTTCATCCAATCTTACTATCTGAAGTTTCATGAATATGACTATTCTAGGAGGTCCTTTATTTTCATCTATTCTATGTGTAAACTCAATTAAGTCCTTACTCTAAGTCTAAATCAGTCCCAACCATAACAAATTCCCTGATTTACAAATTGATATCATGCTAGTTATCTAAATTTAGAATTCAGCAATATAGTACTAGTGGGTTCCCATATTTTCAAGATGTCACAACATGCATTCATGAATTTGTCTCAGTCCATGCATCATGCATTAGTTTCAGATTTAGATATTAAGTCATGATTCATCTCATAAGTGTTCATTGCATCATCTCATCCTTTTCTTAGTGTTTCAGCAAAGTCAGTATCATTCGGGGATGCATGATCCCAAGGGAGAGATTTTATAACACCCCGAGATTTTATGTTCTATATCTCTCAAAAGATAGCCCATGAAGTTAGCTTTCAAATGCTATAAGTCTTTCCTCCATTTGATATCTTGATCAAAATTTATACATTTTCCCCTTTAAGTGTCAATCAGTTGGAAGTGGTTATGAGTTATGTTATGACTCATAATCATACCTTATGAGTCGTTATGATTAATCATAGTCACAACAATGCTCAACCAAGAATCCATTCCAACGGTTATGAGTCCAGCACATGACTCGTAATCAGACATTATGAATCATTGTCTGGACCCGTAAACTGACCAGTATAGGATCCAAGAATCAATCCTTACTTTTTGGTGGTTTTATTAATGACTTATATAGATATATTAAGTCCTCAAATAGCTCCTAGATTTTGGACAAGTCAAAACATCCCAACGATTAAATTCTAGTGAAGCATATAATTATAGACAACTTAAAATAAGCATAGATTTTTGTATACTAAGATTTTTTTAGCTCAAAACCTACCAATAGATAGATAATAGGAATTATCTTTCCAACGATTCCAATTTTTCATAAATCCGACATCGGGGTGAAAAGTTATGACCAAAATACTGAAGCACTGTCAAGCTGTCCAAGCTATGACTTGGAATGTCTCATTACGGGTCGTTAGGAAGAAGTCACAATCTGGGAAGTAAAGGCTGAAAATGGTTTTCTGACTATGTCTCAAGTCACGACTCATAGCCAGACCTTACGATCGTGACCTAAGTTGTCGGGACTACTTCCATGCAACTTTTAGAAAGTTTCTAAGGTTTTTTTGGTCTTTTCCCACTTTTTTAACCCAAAATTACGTTGTTTCACCCTCCAAATAATAGTTATCAAGAGTAAATAATACCTTAACCTATCATAACTCATAAATCATTCATCATAGAGCAAAAAGAGGCAATTCCTTTCTCCCCAAAGCCAACTAGGGTTCTTCAAGTTCAAGTTCAATCCCAAGAATTTTATCCAAGGCTTCTACATCCAGGCTCATAGGATATTCATCAGCGGGTCCCTTCCACCTATTCAATCCCAAGAATCTCCTATTTTATAAGTATAAATCCTATTTCCCCAATTTGATGAAATCTTATGTAAACTATAAATTTTATAAATTTTCCCTAAATTGCTTTGATTCTAAATAATGAAAATACACTCTCTCATGACAATAGTGTTTCCATATGTTTGATAATGCAAATTTCCAATCCATGCATAATTAATAAAATATTATATTTAAAATAAGATTTTTTCCTCTTCCATGGACTGGTCAATTTTGTATTAGATGGTACTAGTAAGTTATAAATACTTGATACCTATTTGTTTACACATGTTTCAAATTTTCAAGTTACAAGTCATTCAGACTATGTTTATTTCATTATATTCAGATTATAAATGCACTGTTATTTTCTTGGAACACCATGTTGAGCAAATCAGTTATCAGTGCATGTACTAGGATGTGTTTCCTGTGTCAGTTTAATTGGGAGTATATCTTAGTATCGAGCAAACCTAGGGATGACGGCTCCACCATAAGCTTGGCAGAGTTGTTGGTACCAGTCCATAAGTTCCAGAACTATGTAGCCAGCGTAGGTTATGAGGGGTCACCCACCAGTTTAGGCTTGACTTCTTCTCAGGGGTCACCCATCAGTTTAGGCTTGACTCTATAGTCTTACAGAACATCAGTTTTTTGGATCCACACTATTAGTGTTAGTACCCATGGCAAGGTATTGACACCCTTCCAACTGGGGTTACAGGTTGGACCCCAATTAGCCTATATTGGGGCATGTTAGTTAAATATTATCTCCCACGGTCTCAGTTTAGTATTCAGAGTATGTCAGCTCAGGTTTTCATGACCAAGTGTACAAATATCAGTTATTTAGACATCAATTATTCAGTTATTTAAATATCAGTTATTAAGTTTATTTAAATACTTGTTTATGCTTGGTCTTGCATTCATTTTACATGTTCATGTATTCATGCTTAATATTCATACAGGTCCTCAATATGATTTTGCAACTCATTCAACCAACTTGCAAAAAAATAATTTTAGCTCATGATATAGAAATTTTACTGAGTCTTATAGCTTTTTATGTAGATCCATGATTTAAATGCATATTTCAGTAAATAGCTTAAGTCTTCAATTCTAAAGTATATATTAAGTATTTCAATGATTTACTATATGTCTCACATACTCAGTACATTCCAAAGTACTGACCATATAATTGTATTTGTGGCTACATTCCTTCATAATATAGGTACCTGATGTAGGCCACACTCTAGTGTCAGACAGTTCTCAGCATTCGGCCAGCAATGACGAGTTTTCTTATTTTGTGGCCTCAAGTCTTTTGCTGTTCATATATTGTATTTTTTTTATCCTTATGTATTGATTTGTGGTAGTTGGAGGTATATCCTAGCTACCTATAGTTAGTATATTAGAGGCTTCATAGATGGTCAGTTAGAGTAAGTATTTGAAATTTTAGTTTCTCTTTCAGATTCCAGTATTGTAAATTTTGATTAGTTATGTATTAAAACAACTAATCTCATATTGATTATGCTTCCTCTTAATTATTTAGCATTATATATATATATATATATATATATATTTAATCAGCTGCTCACGTATCATGCCAGCACAGCTTGAGATCACTTATGGTTCTAAGCACTATATTATGACTCGGGGTAGTCTCGGGTCGTGATAATATATTTGGTTTCCATGGTATATTGACATAAGATTTTGAGGACTTTGGGTTGTTTGATGGTTTTCAGATATTAAGGAATGCACGTGTCTCCATGATGGGTTTTTTAGGTATTTGATATCTTTTAGAGATTTCATATCCTTGGTATAGATTGTCTTATTAGTGTTTCACATTTTCCTTAAGGGTTGAGCATAAGGGTGTGATGGTGGATTAGTGACCTATGATTGCTAAGCGTGGTCTTTTGAGTTTTGGTATAGTTTTGTGGTTGGATTTTATCTATGATACTTAGGCGTGTAGCTATAGCTATGTAAGTCGATAGTGAGAGTATCAGCCTCAGGTAGGTCGAGCTAGTTGTTCGGTAAGTAGTTGTATATTTAATGAATTTCTTGGCTTTTATGAGTTCAAAGATGGTTTTTGGTCTTGTAGTTATAGCTAACGTCTAGTGGTTCCTTGATCAGGTTTAAGATTAGCTATGCAAGTCTAGGACTTCTATTGTGTTGGAATCCATCATTGACATAGAGGAAGTTCATGAATTAGGAATTCAGATTTATTGATGACTTAACCTATTGATGCTTGTGTGATACCCTGGTGAGTCCTTATATGGTATATTTCTTGTTCCATGGTGTGGCTGGTAATTCTATGATTGTGACTGTGTTGGAATGCTTGTTTGATGGTTCTTGAGAGTATTTTTCTTCCCTTGACTTATTTTTGGCTGTCTTACTTATACTTTCAAGGACAAACATGAATCTTAGTGGTGCATATTGTAATAACCTGAATTTGGTGATTTTTCCGATTATGTGTTTTTTCAATTTTACCCCCCTTCGGTTGTTTTGCTATTTGGTTTATAAGTAGCGAGAATGGTTGTCACCATTCCTAAGGACTTCAAAAAAGTTTTGGGTGAGTTTAAGGTTATTATGAGGCTTTAAGAGCTAATAGTTGACTTTGGTCAAAATATCAAAATATGAGTATCAGATGAAAAAATGTACTATGCCAACTGATACAGAATATCAAATTTGAGTTAGTAGTGGGGGTTGTTTGGTTTCGTGGCTTTTAGATCTTATTTTGCCTTTGGTTTTGAAATAGTGTAAATAGGTTCCCAGGGATAAATTTTTTGATAGTGACCTAATTTTGTAAACTTGATGATTTCATTAGATCTAGAGAGTATTTTACAATCAATTTTCACTATTGGATCATGTTCATAGGGTTCCGAATGAGTTAAGGGGTCAAAAATAAGTTTTAAAGATTGTTGGTGCTTGTATAGGCACTAAAGTGGCCGTTGATCATTTGACCGGCCGCTAAAGCACCCTTTTGTCTGCTTTAGTAGACTTTGACCATTTGACTTGACTGCTTTAGCGGCAAAAATGTCGCTTTAGCAACCATCACTGAGGATAAGTCCAAAACCGAGCCCATTTTGTATTTTTGACATTTTAGGAGCTAGGAAGCTAGGATTTTGATGATTACCGATGTGTTATATAATCATAATCTATCCAATTATAACACTATTTCCCTATTTACCAAGAACTTCTATATTATTTTTTGTTATTTCTACCCAAGTTGAGAATTAAAACCCTATTTTCACAATTTTTGGGGCTTGGTAGATGAGATTTGGAGATTTATTCCATGGGTACATATTCTAATCTTATACCTATCATTTTACCCTCAATTTCATCTTTAGAAAAACTTCAAATTCTTGATTTCAAAATGCATTTTGGGGGGTTATGCCGGTAAAGCTTGAAAATATTTTTTCTTTGATTTAAACCTCGTTTGTAACTTATTTTTGCCTGGGTTTTCATCTGTAGACTCCCATAAGTATGGGAAATATAATTCTAAAATAAAATTCTAGTTTTCCCTTTTTATTTTTGAACCCATTTTTGGGGTTTTTTTTTAGACTTGTTTTTTTTGTTTAATTTAGCTTTTTATTAATAAGTAAAACATAAATTGTTTCAACATCACTTGACCCAGTCCAACCCGGGTCAAATAAATCAAGACAAATTAAACCAAATAAAAACTACAAAGAAACACTTAGTGAAGTACGGTTTCCAAAATGAAAGATCCGGTTTCCTTTCCTTCTTGAATGCTGCGTCTGTTCTTTCCTAAGTCGATTCTCATCACTGTTATTCCTCCAATTGTCTTCTTTTTTGATGATTCAACTCCCGATCATACGTATCTTGGGTTCTTTCTTCCAATTGACCTCTATTCAGTTGATTTTTCCAATTTATCTCCATTTATCAGGTTGAAATGATGTATTCAATTAAATGAACAAAACTTCAAGTAAGTTAGTGTATCCTGTATCAGATCTGCAAGGAAAGAGGCTAGATTCTCCCCTATAGCTAAGACTCCTTTTTGTTGGCTTTAAGGGAAACAACTATTTGATGTATTCTCTTCTTTCTATTCTTCCTTTGTGTTTCTATGAAGTGTAATAATACTACCCTATCTTGGCCTTTGTTTGCCCTTTATCCTCGAGCTAGATTAATCCTTAAATAGGGACTTTGACATTTATCACTATTAACAATTACTTTACATCTTTGATGTAACTGATGAATATTAGTGCAAATGACTGCTCCTGAATCTATAGCTAAATTAGCAATATAATCTGCTATGTTGTTACCTTGTCTGTATATATGCTGATAAATTACTTCCTTTTCCTGTCTTGAATATAGTCAATATAGGTATCGTTGGCTTTCTTTTGATGTGTGGATATTATATTTTATAGTTTAGCTGTGATTGGAGATATTTCAGTTGATTTGACCTTCTGGTTGGATACTTGTGTAGTATTTGGATTTATAGATTTTTAGTGAAGGCAAGTTGAGATGTACCCTGATATTTTTTCAAAGTGTTTATGTGTTATTTGTTTGATTTTTGGTATGTTGTGATTCATTTAGGTTGAGGGTCCTTCTTAGATGACATGGCGAGTATTTTCGCGTGTATCGGAGTCTTAATAATGGATTTGAAACACCCTGGGTTTAGGTCCTTGCAAATTTCTTAATTCTTGAGCTTTTTTATCATTATACGACTCACTATACTAGTGGTATGATGTGGGTACAGGTCATGTAACCCAACTCGTAATGTGTCCAGTGTCTGGTGGTTGGGATTCTATTATGGTTACGGTTGTGTGGTGACAAGTCATATGTTGATATGACAAGAGGGTTGAATCCAAATGTGTGTTGTCCAGTGTCTAGCCTTGGAGTTCTGCCTAGGGTACGACTGGAATAGTACTAGTCATATGGTGATGATACGAATTGGGAAAGTGAGTCGTATGTTGGACAGAATGTGGTGTCCAACTTTCTGATCAAGTCACGAGTTGAGGGTACCACTCATATGTTGTGGATACGAGTTGAGGGGTCCAACCGTACCAACCTGCGGGATTTTTATAGTTTAAGTTGGAGTATTCTGGACATTTTCCCTCTTAACTCCTTTTGATACCATGACATAAACACCTTTGGAGGAATCATTAACCTATCATTCTCAATCAAACACTCTCTAAACTCTCTCAAATATCTCTCAAAGTCTTGGTTCAAGAAAAGGCTAGGGTTTCTTCAAGTCAGTCAATTTGGGGCTTTTAAGAGGGATCATCTCTATCTTTCTTGGTATCTAAGGCATGTTACTCCTCCCTCATTGTTAGTTCAACTAAAAGCAAGTATTAATGGATGGCTTTTATGGTGTTATTGTGATGTTGTTTGGGTTTTGAAATATATGTTAGGGGTTTTGGTTGTTCTTGGTTGGATAATATTTTCTCATATTTTGTTTATGGTTTTCACGTTATAATTGTGGTTTGAACTTGTGGTTACATGGGAATGGTCAATTGATACTTGGTTTTGGTTTTGGAAACTATATGCCCTCAGTATGTTTATTAAAATGCCAACGAGAATGATTTTGTTACATAGTTTGACTATCTTTTGAAATCTTTGCATTGCATAATATGGTAATGGAACTTAAATTGGTTTGGTTGGTTTTAAATAGATTGGGAAGGCCTTGGTGGCCATGGCTTTGGTTTAGTTGGAAACCTTGTGGGGTACATGGGAATCCCCTAAGTGTGGGCTAATGACATTGCTTGTAAGCTAAAGTCAGTATGACGATACTACTTCATAATTCCTTGATAATTGACTCTTGGAATTGGTGGGTTGGTTATGTGCTAAATGTTCTAATATGACAATTATGGCAGGTTGTAATAGCTAATTGTGAAGGTGTAATTCTTATGAATGGACACTAAAAACTCATGTTTGCCGACATGAGGGTTGGTCATGGTGACCATATGCTTGTAGGGTACACGGGAATCCCCCTACTTTATACTTGTATATATGTATCATGGAGGGCGAAGGGTACACGAGAATACCTTCCCTTTATGATTTCTTCGATTCATGTGGCTACATGCATTGGGGCCTGTTTAGGGAATAATAGTTGACCCATATAGCCCGTGGATGGATTATGACGGTAAAGCTACACAACCCAGGTGAAAGTTTTAAACGCATGCTAAACCTGGTTCCCTTTATCAGAATGGTATATATGTATGTATGTGGTTGCATATGATTATTTACTTTGGTTTTGAATAATGACATTATTTTATCCTCATTCCTAAGTACATGCTAGTATTCACTCGCTAACCGTCTTCGGGCGCTGTATCCCTATGCGATATAAGAACCGGTCATACTACTCCTCCTGCTCAGTGACTTGGATACAGGGATAGCTTTGTATCAGACTGAAGTGATGAGCTTCCATACTCTGAAAGACTCCATTTTATGCTATGGACTTCTTTACATTGTTTTTGTTTCTTGGATTTTGGTTTTGGCTATGGTCAGAGGCATGTCCCAACCGGATGTTCTTAGTTTTTGGTTAGAGGATTTTTGGGATTACTATAGGCATATGAGCTGTCAGTATTGGTTTCAACCTTGGTATTTAGATTGGCATTAGGGTTGACACCGGTTGGATATTTGATTGAAGATGTTGGATTATGGTTATAGACATTATTCAATGTCCTTGATTCATTATCGTTCTATCCTATTATATGTTTGGAATTCATCTGACATAGGTTGTAGGGTGATTATGGTTGTGTGTTAGAGGTGGTCTGTAGTCTCGGCTGGACTTAAGGCACTCGACACGACTAGGCCCTAGTTGAGGTCTTGCTAGGATTATAGTTCATTTATTGCTTTAGTTAGTTAGTATTATTGCTTGCAAGTATCCTTAGAATATATTTCAATTAATAACTTAGGTTTTGATTGTTATAGTTGGATGCGTACTTTGGGGATCTAGAACTTGTATAGCAGTCTGTATTATAATGATTGGGGTTTAGGAAACTCTAGGGGACAATTATATTATTACTGAAATGATAAATTGATCGAGCCTTAGATAATGCCTAGAGTTTAAATAAGCCCATATTGGTTGTTGATATTGTATGTACGAATGAGCTAAGGTTGGGTAGTTTCATTTTGTTATTGGGATTTGTATTTGTATTTATCATGTGTTTCCATGTGGAACTTCTGTGAAATATTATGAGTATGGGTAATAATCAAAAAAATTGCGTATTACTGTTATATGCCCATGTGGGGGTGTATGTTATTGTTACTGGAGTCTTGGGATATTATTTTCTATGTGTGATCAATGTAAGTGTCTTGTATGATGTTGTTGAACTTTTATTTATATATTTTGTTGTATTCTTCCTAGTAGAAATGCCTAAGTTGGGTTTATGTGGTATCAATGACATATTACTTGCATATCTCATTCTAATGGTACATGGATAATATTGGATTATGGATGGTTGGCTAGCTCGCGTACTTATGCATTAATTCAATTTGAAATTCTCACTTTGGTTTGGTTGTGAGCATTAAATTCTCATATCATATATAGATTCATGAGGCATTGGTACCATTAAGGAAATACTGTTTTTTCTGACAGAAATGTGACAACTATAAAAAACCTCTGCCGAAGATCATATGCTACGGAAGAGTTATGGATATTGGTATTGATATTGATATTTGTTATTGGATTGTACAAAGGTTGTGACCCCCCAGGTCTTACCTTGGGATTAGTTCTCTATAGGTGTATATCAAGGTTATGAGATAACCTCAAGCACATCACACTATCTTTATTATCATCATCACTAGTATGGTTGATACTGCGTTAGTGTTTGCTCATGTACTATATTACCGTGATGAAAACTTGCTTGTGATATTGTGTTTTGACCTTCCATTTCACTTCATTGCATTACTTTACATCATCTTATAAGTATTTATGGTTGAGATGTTATGAGACTTGGGGTAATGCTAATATAAGAGATCGTTGGATTGTACCTTTGATTGCATGTTATTGAAACTTCATATAGTTTTTACTTATTAGATCCCATAATTGTTGGTCGATATCATGTTATTAAGACTGAAATATATATATATATATATATATATATATTGTGTAGTGAGTCTTCTATATAAGTGTTTCTCTCTAATTGTGGATCATGAAGTGGCTAGTGTTGACTCACCTAGGTTATAGTGCTTACCCTATTCTGGTTATGGTTGTTGATCATTTTTGGGTTGACCTGGTAGGATTAAGTAATATGATTTGGTGGGTTGTAGATTAATTTGATATCTTGGGTAGTCGTAGTGGTGGTTCTCTTTATTTATAATACCCCGAAGGTACCTCTTGGACGTCACACGATGCTTAAGACTACGAATAACCTATTCTAACCCCTGATATCTACTCGACTCTGAACTCTCATAAAGGTAAACTTAAATCATGAGTGAATACTGAAGAAAACTTAAAATGGAATTCAACCACATATATAGTATCAACTAAAACTCTGTAACTTAATAACCTTCAAATCTGAGGAAACAGGAAGAAACATAATTTGTGTAGACTTCACAATCCTCTAATTTAATGACCGAAGAGCCACTGGTATAGACCCCATCTGACCCAAACTAAAAGCTAAATAACTAGAATAACTATATTTAACATCTGGAATCATCATAAACTTGGCCCTCAAACTATGAGGACTCACCAATTGTCTGAATGTAGGAAGTGGTGCCCGCGATTAATCGTGCTATTGGGATGAACACCAGAACCTATATTATGAAACAATGTAGCACATAAACATATATATGGGTCAGTACTTCTGGAATGTGCTGAGCATGTAGGGTGAATGCAATAAGTAAAACTTAAATTGAACATACTTTCAAATTATGCATGTGAAGTATAAGGGGACTCACCTTGATCATCAATAAAACTAAAAACTAAAACATCATAAAACATGAATAATAAAGCATAATCGTATCAATGTAGTGAGTCATCACACTTAGTTTCTAAAATCTTTAATTTTGTAAGAGATTTTTATAACCAACATAAACTATGTGAGCTATCATGGAGTCCAACGTCTTACCCATATTGAGGAGAGCAGTTCTACCCTTTCCATTAGGATAGAACCTTAACTTAAAGTGATCACTATACTTAGCCCATATTGGGGACACTCAATGGCAAGGACCCTAAACATAAACCTACGGTGGCATATAGTTTCTGGAGAATAGGATGCGTTGAACCCATATTCCCTTCTCGGTGCTGAATACTATTCCCAAAACATATACTTACATACTCATAGTTTTGAAATCCCCCTTAAAATAGCATATGGGTTTATAAACTTAAAACCAACTATGCTTCTCTTACTTAAATCATAGAAATTTGTGGATTTCATGTTTTATCTTAGATCATAAGATCAAGAAGAAATTTAATCATACTGTAGTACTTGTATCTTGATCTTAAAAACTTAAACTTCTTGTAATCTCAGTAACTTATGCTTGAACTTGAAATCATTCTTTATCTCAAGAAAATATCAAACTCAATGCTCAAATTGAAATCTTTTATCAATTCATCAAACTTCATGTCAAAATAATGAAATTCATGTCGTAATCGCAATCATGTACGTAATAACATGAGTAAAGGTAAATTCTTCTGCAAACTAAACTTTAAATCATATGATAAAGTCATAATCTCAAAACATAGAACTTTGGGTATGAACCCTAATTAAAATCACATAAATTCAACTTTAAAAACAAAGCTTTGGGCACAAGTATGAAAGAGTATCCTTGTTCAAACCCCACATACCTGATTACTCCTGATTCATGAATTGAAGTTTTGGGGATTTGGACTTGGAGATGAAAACCTCAATTTCTTGCTTTGGAAAAAGAGAAAAGTCATGTGTTTATAGAGTAATTTGGTGTTGTGTTAAGAATGAGGGATTTGGGGTTGTTTTGGCATTTTATTCAGCCTTAAATAGCTTAAACAACATAGTTTTGGGTTAAAAGAATAAGAAAAGACCAAAAAACCCCATAGAAACCATCTGAAAGTTGCCTAGAAGTAGTCCTAACGAATTAGGTCACGAATCGTAGGGTCTGGCCATGAGTCATGACTTGAGTTTTGGTCAAAAGTCCAATTTTAGCCTCTACTTGCCAGAATATGAGTCCTTCCTAATGACCTGTAATAAGATATTACAAGTCGTAGTCTAGGCATCTTTGACAGTGCTTCAGTATTTTGGCCATAACTTTTCACCCCAATGTTGTATTAGGAAAAGATTTGAACCATTGGAAAGATAATTCAATTATCTTTCTGTTGGTGGGTCTTGAGCTAAAAAATTCTTTGTCCACCAAAAGTTATGCTTGTTTTTACTACTGTTATATACTTCACAAGAATTTGATCGCTAAGGGATGTTTTGACTTGTTCATACGTTAGGAGATATTTGAGGTTTTAAACTATGTGTATGTCACTTATAAAACTAATCAAACATGATACTTGATTTTTCTTCATGAACTTAAAGCATTATTCTAATAGTGTCTTGGATTTTTGGAGTGTTCTATGGGTCAAGTAGTTATCAAGGTAGAAACTTAGGCACCTCCACTGGGATGACTACCACGGAACTATACAAATCGTATATTATACTTATGACTCATTGGGTACTAGTCGTGATCAGAGTAGAATCATGAAAAACTCTCACTGGTTTGACTATGATTTGAGTCCTACAACTCGTAATGAGTCTTCACGACTCGACAAGTGAGTTGTTTGATGAGCAGTTAGCTTCAGAAAAACTTAGGGTATTACAATATATCCCCATTTGTATCATTCACCCTCGAATGAGAACTTTCTAGAATGAGGAGCTAGGGAAAAGCTAAAATTTCCACACCAAGCTGATAACTAAACTAATAACTGATTGTACTCAATGACCCAAGAACGTATAATACAAGATGAAAATAACTAGATGGTCTGAGAGAAAGAATTTTCTTCATAGATGAACAAACTATCTTTAGTAGGGATTAAATTCTAAGAGAAAAGATGAGGATACTTGGTCATCATGTCTACCTCTGCTTCCCAAGTAGCTCCCTCAACTGGCTGATTTCTCCAATGGACTTTTACTGAAACCACGTCCTTATTTCTTAGCCTTCGAACTTTTCAATCAAGAATTTCAATTGGGATTTCCTCATAGGAAAAACTATCCTTGACTCCAATACTTTCTATGGGGACTACTAAGGATGGGTCCCAATGCACTTTTTCAACATTGAAACATGGAAAATTTGATGAACGACGGCTAATCCTAGTTGTAGATCTAACTCATAAGAAACTTCTCTAACACACCTTACTATTTCAAAGGACCAATAATTTGTGTACTAAGCTTTCCTTTCTTCCCAAATCTTATTATCCCCTTCATGGGTGACACCTTCAAGAACAACCAATCACCCACTTCAAACTTTAGTTCTCTCCTCTTCACGTCTGCATACTATTTGTAGTGACTTTGAGGGGTTATCAACCTCTCACGAATCAACTGGACTTTTCCATAGTTTCAACAAAAGAATTTGGCCCAATCAAGTCCATTTCACCAACTTCGAACCAACTTATAGGTGACCGAATTCTACGCCCGTACAATGCTTCAAACGAATCCATCTGAATACTAGTATGATCACTATTATTATAGGCAAACTTAATCAAAGGTAAATGATTATCCCAACTTCCATTAAAGTCCATCACACACGCTCTCAACATTTCTTACAGTGTTTAAAATATACACTTAGCCTGACCATCTGTCTGTGGATGAAAAGACATACTAAGATTCACCTTCATACCAAGGCCTTTCTGAAATGATTGCCAAAACTGGGAAGTAAATTGTGTGCCTCTGTCTAAAATAATGGACAAGGGAATCCCATGGAGCCTTACTAATTCTTGAATATACATTTTATCATAATCTTTCGCTGTATGTGAAGTCTTAATAAGTAGCAAATCGGATGATTTGGTCATTCGATCCACGATGACCCAAATTGAATCGTGCTGACGTCTAGTGCGAGGAATTCTAGTAACAAAATCCATATTAATGACCTCCCACTTAAAATTAGGAATGTCAATATACTTAAGTGTACCTCCAGGCCTTTGATGCTCCACCTTTACTTGCTGACAGTTGGGACACTTGGCTACAAACTCTGCAATGTCCCTCTTAATACCATTCCACCAATAAATTCCCCGAAAGTCATGGTCCATCTTAGTATCACCAGGGTGAATTGAATACTTTGAACTATGAGCCTCTGCTAATATCTTTTCTCTTAACCCATCCATATTTGGAACTCAAAGATGACCTTGATAACAAAGAACACCATCTCCCCCTTGGGATAAAACCTCAACCTTTTGCTGCTGAACTGCATCCAATATCTGGCTAAGTATAGGATCACTACGCTACTTCTCCTTCACTTCCACCACTAAGAAAGATTTCTAACCATTCTAGACCACTACTACCCCATCATCCATATCAAGTAGACATACACCCAAATGAGCTAATATATGCACGTCTTTGTCCATCTCATGCTCTTCCTTCTTCACATGATCCACACTACCAATAGACAACCTACTGATCCTTCCACTACATTCGCCTGACTGTATGCTAAATTTTTGGATTGAGCTTAAGGGCGAGTATACCTGCTTCCCTACTTAGTATACAGACATTCCATAACCCTATGACCCATCTTACCACAACCATAACAATTACCTCTACCCAAAAAGCACTCACCCAGATAGGTCTTACCATACATTACGTAGGTTGTATAACTAGGTATCACAAACACACTACTCTGGGATAGACAAGTCGAAGATTTTCCCTACTGCTCTTGCTTAGTTTTGGATGCAGGGGCACTAGATGAGGATGGTGTAGGTGCTGATGAGTGGCCCTAAAACTGAGAACTATTTCACCTTCATGACTTCTGCTGACTCAACCCAAATTGTCCAGTCCTATCTATTTTGTTCCTACTCTCTCATTTCTTTAACTTTTCCTTCTCAATATGCTGAGCATGGGTCATAAAATGAGCAATATCTATATCCTCAATCAATATGGTCGTCCTACACTCCTTAATTACTAAATCAGACATACCACTAGTAAACTTACTCATTTGAGCTCTAAATCTGGCAACAGTGCTGGTGCAAACTTAGGTAGCTTAGTGACCTTGAGGTAATACTCCTTAACTGACATAGCGCCCTACCTCATATTTCATAACCATATTTACCTTATCCTCCCTTATCTCACAAAGAAAGAACCTATCAAGAAATGTAGTTTGAAACATATCCTGACTCATAAGAGGTCTATCCTCACTCCTACTATTCTTTAACTTAGTAATCCAATCATGAGTGACATCCTTCAATTAATACAAAGCCAATTCCGCGCTTTCCACTTCAGTAACATGCATAATTTGTGTAGTCTCTTTCACCTAATAGATGAAAAACTAAGGATCCTCATTCATCTTTGACCTAAGGAATTCAGGTGGGTTTATCCTTATAAATCCCCTAATTTTGGTTGCAGCTAAGTTACCATTCTTCTGAATTAGGACCGCTGCTGGCTAGTTTCCCTAAACATTTGCATTTACAGCCTGAGGTAACACTTGGAATGTAACCTGAAACTTAGCATATGAGACATTTTTATTCAGAGGGTCTGTGGGTGGTGGTGGAGCGAAATGATCCCTATTTATGCATGCATAATCTCTATGAGGAGACATTCTTTATCATGTAAAATCACAAATTAGGGTAGATAAAGATAACCTCAAAGCACGATAGAGATCATGAAAGAAGGGATAGTTTCTAATATGTCCTATATCCTCTTGCTAATAAGTGTGGCACACTTTACACCCATGATCAAGACTCTACATAATGCATCTTGTCAGACTTCCTAAGACTCTTTAAACCTTAGGCTCTAATACTAATTTTGTAATGCCATGAAGGTACACCCTAGACATCACACAGTGCTTAAGACTACGAATAGCCTAAACTAACCAATGATATCTACTCAGCTCTGAACTCTTATAACAGTAAACTTAAATCATTATTAGATACTAAAGAAAACTTAAATTGGAATTCAATCATATAAATAATATCAACTAAAACTCTGTAACTTTTAAATATGGGGAAACAAAAAAAAACATAATCTGGCTAGTCTTGACAAACGTCTAATCTAATGACTGTAGAGCCACTGGAATAGACCCCAGCAACCCCAAACTAAAAGCTAAACAACTGGAAAAACTGTATTTAAAATTTGGAATTATAATAAACTTGTCCCTCAAACTATGAGGACTCACCAACTATCTGAATGTAGAAATGGTGCTCGCGATTAATCATACTGTTGGGGACAAATACGAGAACCTAAATTATAAAACAATGTAGAACATAGACATATATGTAGGTCAGTACTTCTAGAATGTACTGAGTATGTAGGGGTAAATGCAATAAGTAAAACTTAAATTTAACATACTTTCAAATCATGCATGCTAAGTATAAAGGGGGCTCACCTTGATCATGAATAAAACTGAAAACTGAAAAATCATAAAACATGAATAATAAAGCATAATATGATAATATTAGTGAGTCATCACTTGTTGTTTCTAAAATATTTACTTTTGTCAGAGATTCTTATAACCAACATAAATCAAGTGAGCTATCATGGATTCCAACATCTTACCCACATTAAGAAGAGTTGTTCTACCCTTGTCATCAGAATATAACCTTAACTTAAAGTGATCACCATACTTAGCCCATATTGGGTAATAGAGGGGACACTCTCTGGCGAGGCCTCTAAACATAAAACTATGGTGGCACATATATTCTGGATAATAGAATATGCTGAACTCACATTCCCCTGTCAGTGATAAATTCTACTCCCAAAATATAAAATTATATGATCATACTTTTAAAATCCACCTTACAATAGCATATAGGTTTATAAACTAAAAACTAACTATGCATCTCTTACTTAAATGCTTGAAACTTAGGCACCTCCACTAGGATGACTATGACTAGAACTATACGAATCATCTAGTGTCCTTACGACTCATTGGGTACTAATCATGATCAAGGTAGAACTACAAACTACTCTCATTGGTTTGACTATGATTTGATCCCTACAACTCGTAATAAATCTTCATAACTCGACAAATGAGTAGTTGGCTGAGCAGTGAGCTCCAGAAAACTCGAGGCATTACACTATTGCTTTGGATTAAGGTCAGTTATCAATGATGCTTGCTGAGTACATATGAATTTTCATACTCACACTTTCTTTTAATTCCTTTTTTTATTTTCTACACTTCGCACAGGTATTTGATCGAGTAGCAGTTTGTAGATCACTTCTTACTACATTGGCATTACAGAGATTGAGGTAGTGCTAGATGGACTTCAGCTTACCTTGATATCTTCCTTAATATCTTGTGCTTACTTTCCCATACAATATATCTTAGTATACTTGTTATAAATCTTTATTAAAGGCTTCTATTAGTGACAACCAGACCCATAGATGTATCATGAATATTATTTCTCTTTTATTTATATTTGTTTTTATTTCTCTCGTCTTCTGCTTCTTTATTCTTAAATTATGATTTTGGGTTGGGATAGGCTTACCTATACTAGAGGGTTCATAGGTGTCTTTATATGCCTATTTTGGGTTGTGACTCTTAGTGGAATGTTATTTGTAGGAGGTTTAAATGGGAGAAAACACTAATACATTAGTTAATGGAGACAAGGTGGTAACATCTCAAGGGGTAAACTAAGTAAGGAATTAGAATCCTTTTGACTTACTACAAGAGGAACATGAAGAAGAAAAGGAAGTGACTTTAGATAATAATGATGTTTTAGCCATAAAGTGACCATTGCAAATGCAACTATTGAACACCAGTAGGTGATGTGCTATGGAACCTGAAAAAGTTCTTGTTAGAGTGTGAAATAGAAGATGGGAACAAAAAAATTGAGAAAAATCAAAACTCTCTAGGTAGGGCACTTTTGACCCTACATACGGGGTCCCAAGTACCCTCGTAAGTGTCAGACAAAGCCCTAAAACTTTAGGTCTTTAGTCCTGACAGCTATGAAGTAACTTATAGGCCATAAGTGCTACTTACATGGCATCATAACTTCCATCGTAGGTACGTTTCAGAGGATACTCCAAATTTTCTCAAATTTTTCATCCCCACATAGTATATTTTGTTCACTTAAGTGAATTTTATGCACAACAACATTTATCAAGTTTAAAATCACAGGTATTGCACCAAAATATTGGGTTTTCATCTACCTTTTTAACTTCTACTTCCATTGAAGGCATGATCATAGTTTTTTATTAAAGAATAATGCAAAGATTTAAACATTTTCACTTTTCTAGGCTCCTACTATCAAGGTTCAGGAGTTTCATAAAATTATAACATATTTTCAAGTACCAACTCATTGTATTTGCTTAATGTCAAGAGAAAATACTAGTAAGAGCCAAGAAATGTACCTTAATTATAGTGATGGAAGTTGAAAATTTGAAATATTCTGATGAAACCTGCATGCAAATGATTGGTCTTTGAGAGAAGTTTGCCTTGTGGAGTCAATATGAAGTTGGAAATTTTGAATTTTAAGAGTGAGTTACTAAAATTTGAGAAAATAGGGCATGTAAATTGGGTTTGAGCTTTTTAAAGCAGATGGTAGGGTCGGATCAAGTCGGGTCACTTGGGCTTGACGCAGATTTCAACCTTCTTTGTTCTTTGATTCTAATTTCAATGACACCACTTACGAGGTCGTAAGTGGTACTTACCACCCCCATATGTGGGTTCATAAGTAAAAGTTTAGAGGCCCAAAATTCTCAGATTTTCCCTCTAACATCTACTACATTACTTACCTAGATTAAGTGGGACTTATGACCCCTATGAGAGGGTAAATAAGTCCCCTTACGTGGTATTTTTTAAGTTTTGCAATATTTTACCATGTTCCAGGTATTTCCTTATGCTATACACCTATAAACAAGAAAACATAATGAACACTAACATAGTTGGGCTGCCTCCCACCCAACACTTAATTTAATGTTGCGACACGATGTGGCTATGTTGGTTACTCAGACTTCACCAACAAGCCAGTGGACTGCCTCCCTAAAGTACCTAATTTAACATTGCAATATGGATCGGTTGCCTTGGTTACTCAGACTTCACCAAGTCTTACATCAACAACCACTTTCAGCTCATCATATTACCCAAATAGTTCTTAACACATTGCCCATCCATCTAGAACGATATTTCACTATCTCTTTTCAGCCCAATAGCACCATGTAGAAAACCCTAACCACGATGAATGGTCCATACAACTTAGGCTTCAACTTGCCAAGAAACAAGCAGAGTATTGAATTATTTAACAAGACCATGTCATCGGGCTCAAACACTCTTTTCTCGATCTTCTTATCATGATACATTTTCATTTTTCTTTGTATAGAGCTTAATCCTCATATGCTCGGAGTAGAAATTCATCCAACTCATTCACTTTTCTCATCCTTAACTTAGCTGCATCATACCACTCCAAATTGAGATTTTTAAACGCCCATAGTGCCTTGTGCTCAAGTTTGATCGACAAGTGGCTTGCCTTGTGGTACACATGCTGCTATGGAGAGGCACCTATGGGGTCTTAAAATCTGGTCGGTACACCGACAAAGCATAGTCTAACTTCCTTGACCAATCAGTCGTATTGGCATTCACAGTCTTTGCCAACATAGACTTGATCTCACAATTGGAGACCTCTACTTGCCTACTTATCTGAGGATTGTAAGGTATTGCCACCTTATGATTCACACCATATTTTTTGAGTAATTCCTTAAAACGATGATTACAAAAGTGAGACCCTCCATCACTAATAATAGCACGTGGAGTGCCAAATTGGGAAAATATATTTTTCTTCAAAAATGCGGTGATACTTTTACCTTCATTATTTGGAAGCAAAACTTCCTCCACTAATTTAGAAACATAGTCAACCACCACCATAATATACTTTATCCCATAGGCGATCATAAATGGGCCCATTAAATCAATCCCCCATACATCAGACAACTCTAACTCCAAGATATATGTCATGGGAAGTTCATGTCTTTGTGAGATATTGCCTTATCGTTGACACTGATCACAGGCTTGAGCAAAGTCATGAGAATCCTTGTAGATAGTTGGTCACTAATACCAACACTATAAAATTTTGAGGGTTGTGCAGGTACCACCATAGTGACCCCCAATTAGTGATCCATGACAAGCCTCAAGGATGCTCATCATCTTCATCTAAGGAATACATCTCCAAAATAACTCCATCTACATAAATTTTAAAGACATAAGGCCCATCCAAAAATAATTTCTCACCTCATGCCTAAACACCTTACGCTGTTGGAATGATAAGTCTTCCAGAATAAGATCACTTACCAAAAAGTTGGTAAAATTAGCAAACCAGGGCATTAAGTCTTGAGATGCTGCCAAGACCCACTTATCTAGAAAAGTATCATCTATCAAGATCTTCCACTAATTTTTGTATTACCTCCTCCTCGAGTTGAGATAGGTGATCTACAACCTAGTTTTTAGTGCCTTTCCGATCCTTTACCTTAAAGTCAAATTCTTGCACTAAGAGGACCAAACAAATCAACCTTGGTTTCACATATTTCTTCGATATCAAAGGCCTCAATACTGCATGGTCTGTATGAATGATGACTCTGGTCCCTATCAAATAGGACTGAAATTTCTCAAAGACAAAAACCATCGTAAGTAACTCCTGCTCAGCGACTGTGTAGTTCTTTTGTATAGGGTTTAATGCCTTGCTATCATAATAGATTGGGTGAAGGATTTTATCATGTCTTTGTCCTAGGAAATCTACTTATAAGGAAACTCCTATAGAATTGCACATAACATCAAATGGTAAGGACCAATCAGGAGACACAATAACGGAAGCCGAGACTAGCTGCTCCTTAAGGAATTAAAAGGACTTGAGACATACATCACTGAACACAAATTTCACCTCTTTCTCTAAAAGTTTGCACAGTGGATTAGCAATTTTAGAAAATTCCTTGATGAACCTCTTGTAAATGCCACCATTACCAAAGAAGCTTCAGAAACCCTTAACTGAGATCAAAGAAGGCAATTTTTATATCACCTTTGTCTTTGCTCTATCCACCTCAATACCTGGCTTTAATATTTTATGACCAAGAACAATACCTTTCTTCACCATAAAATGGCACTTCTCCCATTTTAACACCATATTGCACTTCTCACATCTCGAGAGTGTATTGGTTAGATAGGCCAGACAATCATCAAATAAGTCCCAACTACCAAAAAGTCATTCGTGAAAACCCCTATTATGTTCTCCACCATGTCAGAAAATATTGCCATCATACATCATTGAAAGGTGGAAGAAGTATTAATAGTCCGAATGACATCCTCTTTAATGCAAAAGTTTGATATGGGCAACTAAAAGTGGTCTTTTCTTGGTTTTCAAGGGAAATAGAAATCTGATTGTACCCCGAATACCCATAAAGAAAATAGTACCAACCTCTTCCTGTAATTCTGTCTAGCATCTAATCCATAAATGACATTGAAAAATGATCCTTTTGAGTCTAAGTGTTCAACTTTTTGCAATCCATGCATACTCTCCATCTAGTAACCAGTCTCATGGGAACTAATTTATTTTTATAATTTGGGACCACAGTGATCCCACCCCTTTTAGGTACACATTAACTCAGGCTGACCCACTTGTTTTCCGTAGTAGGATAAACCACTGTAGAATCTAACCACTTGATGATCTCTTTCTTCACTACTTCCTATATAAGAGGATTCAACTGATGCTGGTGCTTGATGTTGGGTACAAAATCTGATTCAAGCTGTATCCTATGAGTACAAATACCGGGTAGAATCCCCACAACATTTGCAATAGTCCGTCTGATGGCCCTCCTGAATCTTTGTAATACTGAGATAAATACTTCAACCCGCGTCTCTAATAAATCAGTAGCAATAATGACTGGTAAGGTATTATCAGTGCCTAAAAATACATAATACAATTGAGATAGAGGGCTTTCAATTCCAAGACCAATGGCTCCTAAATAGATGGTCAATATGGTGGAGTAGGTCTATTATATAGATAAAGATTTAGCTTCTTTGGAGAATAAGTATTAGGACCTCTACCATAAAATGCGCTTAATATCTCGTGATACTCATCAATTCCATCATTATCAACGTTTGTGATAACCACTACTAACTCCTCAACCCCAAGTCTTTATTCAATACGTACAATATCTGCATCATCATCAATAGTATCAATCATATACACCTCTCTCATATCTTTTGGCTACCGCATAGATTGACATACATTTAGTATAACTTGCTAATCATTAAATTTGAACTTAATATGCCCCATCTCCATGTCAACCAAGTCTCTAACCGTAGCTAAGAAAGGCATGATCAAGATAATACGGACTTTGAATTCCACCTCATAGTTAAGGATCACAAAATCAACTATAAATAAAAAGGATACTACCTTCACCAATCCATCACATAATACACCGACCGATTTCTTCACAGTGCGGTCAGCCATTAATAATCTTATAGATGTTGGTTTGGGTTCCCTCAAACCCAACTGCTTGTACACCACAGATGACATCAGATTGATACTTTCTCCCAAATCACATAATGCTTGAAAAAAGTTGAAAAACCTAATAGTACATAGAATAGTAAAGGCTTCAGGGTCCTTCTTCTCTACTAAAGATCGAGAAGTAACTACACTAAAATGGTGCCCATTATCAAAGGGCTTAAAAGTCCGTATCTACTTCTTAGTAACAAAATCTTTCATAAACTTTGTGTAGCCTGGCATGTTCTCTAATGCTTCCATAAGAGGAATATTAACAGACCACTCCTTCAACATCGACATGAACATCTGATACTTCCTTTCCTTTTGCCTCTTTTTTAATCTCTGCATAAAATAAGGTGAGGTCATGTAATGGTCTTCAATACAGGATCAACTTCCTTCCCCTTTCCTTTATCCTTCTCAACACTTTTTTCATCACCTATCGATTTTTGTGATGACTTACCACTAGTCACCAACTTTTCCAGTTCCACTTCGGGTGCATCATCAATATCAACAATATCATCTTGAACCTCATCAACTATAGGCATAGGGGTATCGATGGTATCCTTACCACTTTGAGTGGTGATGTCTAAACAGTGACTGTCATTATTCAGATTCTGCACAGTATTACTTGAAAGAGTGCCCGGTTGACGCTTATTTAATATGGCTGATATTTGACCAAATTGTTTTTTAAGTTGCTTGATCGTAGTAGTATGCAATTCTACCTTTTTTCTAAGTCCCAAAATATCTGCCTTAATCTCCTTAAGGAAACTTTCTTGACTTCCCTAGTTACTACCTTTGACAGTGTAGTCTCCATTCAAGAATCGGCATCGTTGTTCCCAATCAAAATATAAGCACCACTCTTTTCCTTATAGTCATCCTTTTGTCTCTAATTACTATATATCTCTTTGTTGGGATCCTTAAATCAATCCCCATAGCAGTTCTGACCTTGGTTCCCTTTCTTTAAGTTCCAAGAGTCCTGTCGGACCCTTGTCTCTTGGCGAAAAAACCCACTATATTTCTAGCTATATACTTTTCATCTTCATTAATATCATAATCATATGACCTAGGAGCTTTTCCTTGTGATCCATTAACATTCATCTTTTCAATATTCATCGTGGGGAATTGCTTAGTCTGCAACCCAATCTCTGCCCTCAGCTGTGCAACTTCTTAAGATACTGTATCATCTGTAATTCTTTGATCGATATAAGTACAAATAGCATAAGTACCAGTGCCTCTATCTGTCTCCTGAGTATTCCACCCTCGATTGGTAAGAGAGACTCGATCAAGATTTATGAAGCTACCTTCCAACATAAGCTTATAAATGTTCCACTAGTAATAGTGCCTACAACAACTTTGGAACAGATATTTAGGTCTTGATAGAATATTTCAAGGAAATTTTTCCCCAAAATTCTGTGATTGGACACCATTATCAACTTCTTCTTGAACCTTAACCACACCTATACACTGGTTCAGACCGCAGTTTCCTGAAATTATATATCTTATCTTTTAATCGTAGCATCCTCAATGATGGAAATAGTTGGTTTAAGAACTATTTTTGTAACTTGTTCTAAGTAGTGATGGACCTACGAGGTAATTTCCCTAGCCATAATTTAGCTTCACCAAACAAAGAGAATGGGAATAACCTGAGTCTTAGTGCTTCCTGGCTCAGCCCAGACAAATTATATGAAGTACAGATACCCACGAAATTCATTATGTGCATGTTGGAATTATCAGTCGACAAGACAACGTACACATCTTTAGATTCAATAATTGGATAATAGCACTAGTGATATCGAACTTCGTTCCCCAAGAAACTCAAAAATAATGATGCTTCTATTTCGATAGGCTTAACATACCCCAAGTCATCCTCCGGATCATCATAACTTGGAAAATACAAATAAGATGGGAGCACTTAATATCTCTCTCTCTTGCCTATGTCAAGATCTACCTGATTCGGTGCTTTTTGTCTCTGTTTCTTCTCTTAAGCTACATGATGGGATGCCTCATTAACCCTTCTATGGTTTTATTTTGCTAGTAACTGCAGAGTGGTTTGTGAAACTATCTCTTGAACACCCTATGGAGGTGGAGGAGTGACACGACCCGAAATTGGGCCATGTGGTATGAGCATCTCAAGCCCAATATGTATCAGAGATCAACTTGTCAACCCAACCTAACCATCACCCTCATCCATAATTTTTGGATGAACTTCGACCATAAATCAAGATAGAGGAAACAAAACCAATATCATAACTTAGACAATGCCTAAACATTTTATTTACATCAACATAATAACCAACATACCTAAGTCTACAGTCATCCACAATGCCTCTATACAAATCCAATGTCTATATATGTTGGGAAAAGCCCTTGACAATAGCCAAACCAAGTCTGTATGAGTCTACGTCCAAAGATAAAAGAATATGAAATGAATATATTCCAAAATAGGGAATCTCACCACTTCAAAGTCAATACAAGAACCACATCGATCACCTAGTCACTGCACAGGAAGAGAAGAAGAAGCTTCAGACCTTATGTCGTATGGGGACATAGCATCAGAAGACAGTTAGTGGTCGGAATACTAGCATGTAACTCAAGGATAAGGATAAAATAGAGTCATTATTTAAAACCAAGTCAAACATCATATTAAACCATATTTATATACATAGTCATACATATAGGTACATAATAAGTTCATAATGTGCCAAAAGTAAACACGACTTAGAAAACATTCTTGATGCACTCAATCACGAGTCATGAAGTAGTGAACTCTAACCTTCCATCCTCACACTTTGGAAGAATTGAACTTCCAAATCATATCAAGAAAGAGGAATTTTACCTCAAGTCATTTCATTAGGCAAGGGACTCTAACCTCAAGCAATTTCACTTGGCAAAAGACTTTAAACTCAAGAAATTTCACTAGACAAGGGACTTTAACATAGAGTCGTGTCATTAGGCATGGTACTTTAACCATAAGTGAGCTCAGTTTGTGAGGGACTCTAACAATAACTAATTTCATTAATTAAGGGACTCTAACCACAAGCCAACTTATCAGGCAAGGGAATTTAATCACAATCCATTATGACTATCATTAGTCGACATTGGGACTCTAACCCTTTGTCCATACATCAACATCCATTTAATTCATCACTTAGGGAATCTAGCTCATTTAACCAATTCAACGCCATAAATGACCACGAGGTCTTCATGGAACCATTTACCAATCAAACACTTTAAAATCCAATGTCTTAACTTAATTCATTATTCAATTAAATTTAAAGTCATCAAGACCCTTACAAAACCATTCATTCTTCATTATCATTCTTATTCCACACTTTAGTTCAAGCATGATTCAAGTTCATGTTTAGGGACTTTAACCTTTTTAGCCCTCAAACTATCAAAATCATAAATTAGCTTATTACATGGCTAACAAGGTATTTACCATACCATTTACCAACCACTTATACTTATTGGGCTATTGCATTAGTTGAAAACATCATCAATATATGACTAGACATTTCTCTTAGACATTTTCATAAACACCTTGTGGGCATGCTTTTACCAAGGCCAAAAATTAAAATAGAAATCATCATTCTTAGGGTTACTCATGACCCATTTGTTAAACCACAAACAAAAAACACCCACATGTGAAAATCATCACCAATATTATGTATAAACACAAGTCTAAGCAAGCGCAAACATTACTCATCACTAGGCATAAAAACCCTTAATATTTGATTTCAAATTCACCATTTACAAGTCATAATCAATGTTTAAAATACATGATATTTGAGTTAATAATAAAATAAAGAGTCACATGCCTTAAACAAGATGATTCCCCTAAGAAAATTGACTCCTCCTTTGCCTCAAGATGAACACTCTTGGGAATCCTATTCTTTAATCTTTAAATATGTGTTTGAGAGAGTATTTGGGAGGTTTTGATCTTGAAAATGAGTTTTTAAGAGGACACAATACATTATATAGTAAGTGCACTTAGGGGTTTTAGGGTGGGAAATGTCCATAGAGCCCTTAACTTAAAAGATGAAAAGTAACTTCCCAGGTGGGTACGACTCACTTAGCTCATACCCTAGGCCTCACCAAGGACCCCTACACTGACCAATGTAAGACCATACACACATGAATCATACCCAAGGGTATGAATGGTTCCCTAAATTGTATCCCTAAATCATACCCAAAAGAGAGTCAACTAGGTCGACTCAACACTCCATACGACTTGGCTTGGTACGTCTCATACTCTAACATATGACCATGGGGAGGCTAAGTCATATCTTTGATAGTTTGTACCCCCACCACACTACCTAGGATATGAAATGGGGTCACTAAGTCATATCCAAGGGTACAACAAGTACCCTGAGTCGTACCTAGTCTAAAATCTTCAATTAAGGGAACTTTCTAAGGGTCCAAAGCCTAGGTGTTTCAATTCTCCCCCACTTGAATCATTCATCCTCGAATGATGGGTAAGGCAAGAACAAACACTAGTTAATACTATTTAACATCAACTAAAATTTAATCAAGTTAGAAATCAAGGCATACAACAAGGATGAGGCACATACCAAGATCATTGTCAATCAACCATTCATTTTATTGACTTTAGGACTCAAACCCATTATTTATCAAAGACACTTGCTTAATTCAAAGCTTAGGGACTTGAACCCATTGTCTACAAAAGACAAAGATCAAATTAGGAATATTAACACATACCTCAAGCACTAGTCTCCGAAACAAAAAACAAATGCGGATACTTGGACTTCATGTCCTTTTCCGCCTCTGAAGTAGCTTTCTTGGAATTTTTGTTCTAACATAAAACCTTCACCGAAGCCACGTCTTTAGTTTGCAACCAGAAAACTTGACAATCGAAGATCCTCACTAGGAACTCCTCGTAGAATAAAGAGTCCAAAATAGCAACATCCTCCAAATGGACAACCAACAAAGGATCACCCACATATTTACACAACATAGAGACATAGAAAACCGGATAGATGACGTTCAAACTAGAAGGAAACTCAAATCATAGAAAACATTAACAACCTTTTTAAAATCAAGTAGGGACCAACATACTGGGGACTAAGCTTCCCCTTCTTGACAAATCACATCACTCCCTTCATGGGAAATATCTTTAAGAATACCCATCGCCAACATTAAACTCCAAATCTCTATGCCTCACGTCCGTATTGAACTTTTGACAACTTTGAGCGGTTTTCAATCTATCATATATCATCTTCATCTTTTGTAAGGCTTGGTGAACCAAATTTAGGCCAAGAAACTTACCCTTACCAACCTCATACCATCCAATGGAAAAATGATATCTCTTACCATATAATGACTCAAAAGGAGACATACCAATGCTAGGATGGTAACTATTGTTATAAATAACTTAGATCAAAGGCAAATGGTCATACCAACTACCACCATAATCAATCATACAAGATCATAATATGTTCTCCAATGTTTGGATGATCCTCTTCGCTTGTCCATACTTCTGTGGTGGAAAGAAGTTCTAAGGTACACATTAATTCCTAAACCTTTTTGAAATGACTTCTAAAATAAGATGAGAAAGGAGTACCACGATCCAAGATAATTGAAATTAGAGCACCATGAAATTTCACAATCTCTGAAAGATGCAACTTAGCATCATCCACCACCGAGTAACTAGTCCTCATGGGCAAGAAATGAACAGACTTGGTCATCCTACCCACAATAACCTAAATAGAATCACATTGATTCTGAGACCGGGGGAAACTAGTAATGAAATTCATATTAATTGTCTCCCACTTCCATTCCTACAATGCAATCTCTTGGTACAAACCTCTGGGCCTTATGTGTTTAACTTTCACTTGTTGACACACCATACACTTGGTCACATAGCTAGCCACATCTTGTTTCACATTATTCCACTAATAGAACTCTATAAAATTATGAATCATCTTTTTATAACTAGGATGAATAACATAAGGAGATCCAGGAGCCTCAGCCATAATCATTTCCCTCAAACCATCAACGTTGGGAATGCATAGTCTACCTTGATACCTCAAGATACCATCACCACCAATCACAAAGTCGGCAACCTTTTAATGAACCATATTACACTTAATATTCATCACGTCAGAATCCAACATTTGATTTTCCTTTACCTCAACAACAAGAGATGACTACGATACTCATTGCAAAAATACACCATCATCCTCCGAATCTATTTGACAAACTCCAAGATAAGTTAAACAGTGAATATCCCTCATCAACTCCCGTTTATCCTTATTCACAAGGGGAAAATACCCATGTATAACCAACTAAGAACATCTATACTATAATAGCTTTACCTGGATGGTAATTGTAATACCTCCTACTCTTCCTAGCATAATTTCGCTCCTAGAATGTCAAAGGTTAGCTTCAAAGGTGAATGATTTTTGTTACATGTGGAGTTTTCCAGATTTAGACCATCCATTATGTAGATAATTGAATAATCTTTAAATCGATACCAAATTCACCTAAGTCCAATATGCGGTTGAGAAGTTATGGCAATTTTAGTGAAGTAGTGTGCCACCTGGGCACTCACCACGTCGTGGAGATGGTTAAAATCCCAATTGTCAAATTCCAGTGGACCTCCGCAATTTCCCAGCATCGCAGAGAGGTCCAACGTGATTGTATCATGTTGCGTTGGTCGCCTAAATGGCATTTCTATAGAGCACCGCGATGGTGTCGCATCGCGAAGATATTCCAATTCCCACTCATCATTTTCTAGTGAGCCACCGGGATAGTAGCGCGTCGTGGTGGCTTGCTAATTTTGAAATATATAGCTTTTCCCAGTTCTGTTTAAAATATTAAAATAGGCACTTTGGTTAATTGCAAATCCCCAATCCATCTAAAACAAAGAATTAAGCATATCCCAAGTACTTTATGCATAATTTCATCCATTGTTTCTCAAAGCAAAACCCTAGAACTCAAAAGCTTCTTCTCCAAGAAATCAAATTCCACAATTGTTTCTCTAAGAAAGCTCTAAATTGAGGATTCCCAAGACAAGATAATCAAGAACTCATCTTCAAGAACTCAAATAGGAATCAATAATTCAAGTTTCTTCATCTACTCATTAATCAAGGTATGTGGGATTTATGAACAAGGATTCTCTTTCATCTTTGTGCCCAAAACCAAGTTTTTATTTACAAATTCATATGGTTTTGAATTAATATCCATGAGATTTAAATTAGGGTTCATACCCATTATTGCTATTTGCAAGATTATGAAAGATTTTGAAGATGAATTGCATGTTTATTTTAATATTTTCATGCCTATTACGGTAATTTCCATATTTTGAGATGAATTATCATTTTTTTCATTATCAAGCAAGATTATTATGATGTTTTGACATAAGATTGATGCATAGGTCATAAATTCCTAATTAAATATTTCTCTTTTGAGATTGTTTGTACTATAAGCACCCTATGACTAGATTATTTTTAGATTTTCAGTAAAGTCTGGATCTTTTGATCCTCAGATAAAATTTGGAATCCACTTTACAGAGTTATTACGTAATACAAAAATTAGATTAGCTTTACATATAGATTGAATCAGATAAATGCATAATTGGTTTTATAATAAACCCTTATGCCAGATTTTAAAGTAAATTTCCAAGAAAGTGAGCATACAGTTTAAAAGGGAGTAGTATTTAGCATCGAGAGAGAAGTATGGGATTGGCGTGTCCTATATTTCATAAAACTATGTAGCCAATATAGGTAAATATTATTAGATTATTCCCATTTCTATATGGATGACAGTTACAGATGTGATCATATAGCTCCGATTATACTCCTTGGCAAGAGTATGACACCTCTCCCCATCGTGAGGTTTTCCCTATAGGGGAATAAGATGTTGGACTCTATGATAGATCATATGGTTTATGTCGGTTAGAAGAACCACCCTTCAGATAAACTATTTTCCCTAATAGTAACTACTTTCAGAAAAGAATAACAAAAAATCTTTTAGAAAACTAAATGTAAAGGCTCACAGTTTTATTCAGATTATGCTTTACAGAAATATAATAGTTATAGATTTCATGTTTTAGATTTCAGATATAGAAGTGATCTTCTTTTTACAGTTAGATAGTATGATTTATGAACAGAACATTAGCATAACTTTTAGAACTAAATGTTATGACTCACTAGATTTACAAAGTATGATTTGTTATTTAAGATTATAGATTTCAGTATTTTAGATATTCCAACTTATATGAGTTATTTACATTTAGCATACATTATTTTACAAATTATGATGATGAGATGATATTTTACTTATGCATTTCACCCCTATATACTCAGTACATCCTCAAAATACTGATCTATATATATGTTTATGTGCTACATTGTCTCATAATGTAGGTTTAGGTGCTCAGTATTAGCAGTATGAGTAGTTTGATCATCTCTATCTACATCCGACAGTTGGTGAGTCCTTATAGTTTGGGGACTTATTCATTCAGATTTGGTAGCTTATTAGTTTATATATTTTAGTATTCTTTTAGACAGTTTGAGTTAGCTGGGGTTTTATCCCAGTGACTCTTTAGGTATTAGTAGTAGAGGTTTGTCAGACTGCTAGATTTGATTCAGACTTACAGTATTTGGTTTTCAGAGATTATATTTAGATTAATCTTAGCTATTTTAGATAGTTTTCTGCTTTTAGTATATATTTTATGTCTACATTTCCATTATTATGAGATTTAGATTGAGTAGAAGGTAAACAGTGTTATCTTAAGGCTACTTATAGTCTTGAGCACCGTGTGAAGTCTCGGGATCAAATTTTTGATTGTTACAAACTTGGTATCAGAGCCTAAGGTTTATAAGATTCCTATGGAATTAGAGAAGCTGCATTAGATTCTTGATCATGGGTGTGAAGCACGCCACATTTATGAGTAAGAGGCTATGGGATGTTCTTAGGAAACCATCTCTTTCTTTTATTATCTATCATGCATACAATATCTCTATCTTTTTTTAACTCATGCTCATACGTGACAGTTGAATATGCCTCCTCGTTGAGCTAATGCCTACAGAAATGATAACCAGCCACCCAGCCCGTCGATCCACTGAATGAGAATATATCCCATGCTGAGTTTAGGGCTGCCTTTCAGGTGTTGGCCTAAGATATGACTACTAATATTTAGGGCAGCCATCAGGCCGCAGTCCCACTTTAGCAAAATGGTGATTTAACAGTAGCCAGAATCATAGACTTCATGAGAATGAATCCGCCAGAGTTTTTTAGGTCGAAGGCAGGTGAGGACCCTCAACTTTATTTAGATGATGTGAAGAAGATCACCCAGATTATTCATGTTTCTGAATAGAAGAGTGTAGAGTTAGCATCCTATAGATTGAAGGATGTAGTGTATGATTGGGTAGTTATATGGAAGAATAGTAGAGGTGAGAATGCAGCTCCTATGAGTTGGAAGGCGTTTCAGGATACTTTTTTAGATAGGTTCTTCCTACGTGAGATGAGGTAAGCTAAGATAAAGAAGTTTATGAACCTGAGGCAGGGCTCGATGATAGTGAAAGAGTACTACCTTAAGTTCAACCAGTTGTCTAAGTATGCCCCTGATACGATGGTTGATCCTAGGGAGAGTATGAGTAAGTTTGTTACGGGAGTGACTATCTTGGTAGTCAAGGAGTGTAGGACTCCTATGCTTATTAGAGATATGGATCTTGCTATATTGATGATTCATGCCTAGCAGATTGAAGCAGAGAAGTTGAAAGGAAGAAAGGGAAAATAAGAAGGCTAGAATAGGGCAGTTTGAGTATGGCCAGGCTAGGTCTCAAGGGGGAAATTGTTTGAAGTTTTAGAATCGTTCATCTATGCCAGCACCATCTTCAGCTAGTGCTCTTGCACCCAAAGTTAGGCTGGAGCAGTGGGGTAAGTCCTTTATGTCCAGATCTCAGAATAGTGTGAGTGGAAGACCCAGTTATCCTCTATGTGCTAAGTGTGGTAAGAATCACCCTGGTGAGTGTTTAGCTGGATAGAAAAGTTGTTATGGTTGTGGTAAGTTAGGACATGAAATTAGAAAGTGTTCACATGCTAAGAAGGGAAATAAAGATGTTCGTCCCCAGCCTCAGGCCACTAGTGCACCAGCTTCTTTAGGTCGCCCAGTCCCTCTTCAGGGCACATCATCCAGTATAGGAGGTGGTCAGCGCCAGAATCAATTTTATGCTTTACCATACTATCAGGAGAAGAAGGATTCACCATATGTTATTGCTGGTATACTTCATGTCTTTCATCTTAATGTTTATGTGTTGTTTGACCTTGGGTCGAGTTTCTTCTATATGACCCCATTAGTTGCAGTAAATTTTGAAATAGGTCCTGAAAAGATCCCTGAGCCCTTCTTGATTTCTACCCCAGTAGGTGAGTTAGTTATTTCCAAACAGATCTATAAATAGTGTCCTATCACTGTTCTTCACATAATCATATTAGCAGACTTAATAGAATTGGATATGGTTGATGTTGATCTTATTTTTGGTATGGATTGGCTCCATTACTGTTATGCATCCATAGATTATCGCACCCAAGTAGTGAAGTTTCAGTTTCCAGATGAGCCAGTCTTTGAGTGGAAAGGTAATTCAGTGTCTCCCAAGAGTCATTTCATATCTTATCTCAAAGCCAGAAAGTTGATTACCAAAGGGTGTGTCTATTATCTAGTTTGAGTCAAAGACACTAAGTCTGAGACTCCAAAAGTCCAGTCAATTAGTGTATTTAATGAGTTTCCTGATGTTTTTCCTGAAGATTTACTAGGGGTACCTCCCGATAGAGAAATAGAATTTAGTATTGACCTTCTTCCAGATACTCAACCCATCTCAATACCTCTATATCATATGTCTCCCGCCAAGCTAAAATAGTTGAAAGAGTAACTCAAAGATCCTTTAGACAAAGGCTTTATAAGGCTTAGTATCTCTCCATAGGGCACTCTTGTCCTATTCATGCGAAAGAAAGATAGTTCTTTGCGAATGTTCATTGAATATCGGCAGTTGAATAAAGTTACAGTAAAAAAAAAATATCTTTTTCCTAGAATTGATGACTTATTTGATCAACTCCAAGGTCCGAGTTATTTTTCAAAGATAGACCTTAGATCTGGCTATCATCAACTTAAAGTAATGGAATGTGATATTCCAAAGACAGCTTTCAGAACCCGTTATGGTTATTTTGAGTTTCTAGTCATGTCCTTTGGGCTAACAAAGGCCCCAGCAACCTTCATAGACATGATAAACACAGTGTTCAAATAGTTTCTAGACATATTTGTCATAGTCTTTATCGATGATATTCTTATCTACTCTCGTAGTAAAGATGATTATGCAGACCATCTTAGAATTGTGTTACAAACACTTAGAGATCACTAGTTATTCGCAAAATTCAAAAAATGTGAATTTTTGCTAAGGTTAGTAGCTTTCCTTGGTCATATTATTTCTAGTGAGGGTATTAGAGTTGATCCCCAAAAGACAAAAGCAGTAAGAAACTGGCCTAGACCTATTTCTCCGTTAGACATTAGGAGTTTCTTAGGTTTAGCTGGCTATTATAGACGTTTTGTTGAGGTTTTCTCATCCATTATGTCTCCCATATCTAGATTTACCCAAAATAAAGTTAAGTTCCAGTGGTTAGATTCCTGTGAGAAGAGTTTTCAGGAGTTGAAGACTAGACTCACTTCAACCCCCATTTTAGCATTACCTGATGGTACAGATGGTTTTGTGGTGTATTGTGATGCCTCTAGAGTTGGTTTGGGTTATGTTTTGATGCAGATAGGTAAGGTCATAGCCTACGCTTGTATATAGCTTAAGCCTTACAAAAAGAATTAACTGACCCATGATCTTGAGTTAGCTGCTGTTGTGTTTGCTTTAAAATCTGGCGATATTATTTGTATGGGGTGCATGTTGATATGTTCATGGATCACAAAAGTTTGCAGTATATGTTTACTCATAGGGAGTTGAATATTCGACAGAGAAGGTGGTTAGAATTGTTGAAGGATTATGATATGAGTGTATTGTATCATCCAAACAAGGCTAATATAGTGGCAAACAACCTTAGTAGATTATCCATGGGTAGTGTTGCTCATATGGAGAATGATAAGAAGGATCTAGTTTGATAAGTTCATCGGTTAGCTAGATTGGGTGTGAGATTGGTTGATTCAGCTGAAGGGAATGTTTGGGTTCAGAGTAGTTCCGAATCTTCTCTAATTTCTGAAGTGAAAGAGAAGCAGGATAAGGATTCTAGTTTGGTCAAACTGACGGAATCAGTTAAAGACCAAAAGGTGGAGGTTTTATCCCAAGGGGGAGATAGTGTGTTGAGGTACCAGAGTTGATTGTGTGTGCAATATGTTGATGATTTGAGGTAGTGGATTATGGAGGAAGTGCACGGTGCACACTATTCCATTCATCCAGGTGCTACCAAGATGTATTGCGCCTTACGAGAAATCTATTGGAGGAGTGGTATGAAGAAAGATATAGAAGAGTTTGTAGCCAAGTATGGAACTTTTCAATAGGTTAAGGTAGAGAACCAAAGACCTGGTGGTATGTTGCAAGAGTTTGGTATCCCCACTTGGAAGTGGGAAGAAGTGAATATGGACTTTGTGACTAGTTTACCCCATTTGCATCATCAACATAATTCGATTTGGGTTATTGTAGATAGATTGACTAAGTCAGTACATTTCTTACCAGGTCATACGTCTTACACAGCTGAAGATTAGTCCAAGCTGTACATCAGAGAGTTAGTTAGATTTCATGGAGTCCCTTTATCTATCATCTCCGATAGGGGTACTTAGTTTACCTCTCAGTTTTGGAAAGCCTTTCAGAATGGTCTTGGTACCCAAGTTCATCTTAGTTCAGCCTTTTATCCGTAGACAAATGGTCAGGCAGAAAGGACTATTCAGACTCTAGGGGACATGTTGAGGGCATGTATTCTTGATTTCAAAGGTAGTGGGGATGAGCATTTTCTGTTGATTGAGTTTGAATATAATAACATTTACCATGCTAGTATTTCGATGGCTCCGTTCGAGGCTCTTTATGGGAGAAGATGTAGATCGCCAATTGGTTGGTTCGAAGTAGGTGAGGCCGCTTCGATTGGGCCAGAAATGGTGTTTAAGGCCATGGAGAAAGTTTGGTTGATCCGAGAGTGATTGAAAGTATCCCAGAGTCATCAGAAATCTTATGCAGACATAAGAGAAAGGGATCTTGAGTTTGAGGTTGATGACCTTGTGTATTTGAAAGTTTCACCCATGAAGGAGGTAAAGAGATTTGGCAAAAAGGGGAAGCTTAGTCCCCAATATGCAGTTCCTTTCTGGATTTTGAGTCATGTTGGGAAGGTAGCGTATGAGCTTGAGCTACCTGTAGATTTATCCTCAATTCATCCAGTTTTTCATGTGTCCTTTTTGAAGAAGTGCATGGACGATTCAGCCATTATAGTTCCTTTAGAAAGTACAGATATTCAGAATAGCCCTTCATATGAAGAAGTCCTAGAAGAGATTCTTGATGATCAGATCCGTAGACTAAGGAACAAAGAAGTTCCCTTGGTCAAAGTTCTGTGGCGAAACCAATCTGTGGACGGTGCTACTTGGGAAGCAGAAGCATACATGCGTACCAAGTATTCTCATCTCATCTCCATGAACTCAGATTCAGCCGAAGGTAATAGTTTTCCTTCATTTAGTTCTTTTCCAGTCTCAGATTCAGCTATATAGTTGTTTTCATGTAAATTCATGCACTCGCAGATCAGATCAGTAGCTCAGTATTTTTTAGATTCATACATGCAGTATATTTCAGTTGTGTATGATAGCTTATAGCCTCATATTCCTTAGTATTTTTAGCTTAACTAGCCACATTCGAGGACGAATATTTCCATGGGGAAGATATTGTAATACCCCGTATTCTTCCTAGCTAAATTTTGCTCCTAGAATATTAAAGGTTATCTTCAAAGATGAATTATTTTTGTTATATGTGGAATTTTCTAGATTTAGACCCTCCATTATGTCGATAATTGAATAAACTTTCCATCGATACCAAATTCTCCTAAATTCAATACGCGGTTGAAAAGTTATGGAGATTTTAGTGTAGTGTGCCACCTGGGCACTCACCACGTCACGAAGATGGTTAAAATCCCAATTGTCAAATTCCAGTGGACCTCCACAATTGCCCCGCATCATGAAGAGGTCCAATTTACCATTTGGCAATTTCCAGTAGGCCAACACAATTGTACCACATCGCGTTGGTGGCCTAAATGGCATTTCTCTAGAGCATCGCGATGGTTGCACGTCGCGGAGATCTTCCAGTTCCCGCTAGTTATTTTCTAGTGAGACACTGTGATAGTGGCACATTGCGGTGGCCTGCCAATTCGAAAAAATATTGCTTTTTCCAGTTCCATTTAAAATATTATAAGGGGCACTTTGTTCAATTCCCAATCCACAATCCATCTAAAACAAAGAATTAAGCATATCCCAAGCACTTTATGCATAATTTCATCAATTCTTTCTCAAAGCAAAACCCTAGAACTCAAAAACTTCTTCTCCAAGAAATCAAATTCCACCATTGTTTGCTTGTGTAAGAAAGCTCTCAATTGAGGATTTTCAATACAAGATAATCAAGAATTCATCTTCAAGAACTCAAATAGGAATCAATAGTTCAAGTTTCTTCATTTAATCATCAATCAAGGTATGTGGGGTTTATGAACAAGGATCCTCTTTTATCCTTGTGCCCAAAACCAAGTTTTTATTTACAAATTCATATGATTTTGAATGAATATCCATGAGATTTAAATTAGGGTTCATACCCATTATTGCTATTTGCAAGATTATGAGAGATTTTAAAGAGGAATTGTATGTTTATTTTCATATTTTCATGCCTATTGCAATAATTTCCAGATTTTGAGATGAAATATCATTGTTTTCATTATCAAGCATGATTATTATGATCTTTTGACATGAAATTGATGCATAGGTCATAAAGCTCTAATTGAATATTTCTATTTCTAGATTGTTTGTTCTATAAGCACCCTATGACTAGATTACTTTCAAATTTTCAGTAAAGTTTTGATATTTTTATCCTCAGATAAGATTTGGAATCCTTTTTATAGATTTATTACAGATTATAGAAATCATATTAGCTTTACTTACAGATTGAATTAGATAAAAGCATAATTGGTTTCATAATAAACCCTTATGCCAGATTTTAAAGTGGATTTCCAACAGAGTGAGCATACAATTTAAAAGGGAGTAGTATTTAGCACCGAGCGGGAAGTGTGGAATTAGCGTGTCCTATCTTCCACAGAACTACGTAGCTAACACAGGTACAGATTATTAGATTATTCCCATTTCTATATGGATGACAGTTACATATGTGATCACTTAGCTTAGGTTATACTCCTTGGAAAGAGTATGACATCTCTCCCCATCAAGAGGTTTCCCCATAAGAGAACAAGACTTTGGACTCCATGATAGCTTACATGGTTTATGTCGGTTAAAAGAACCTCCCTTCAGATAAAGTATTTTCCCTAACAGAAATGACTTTTAGAAAAGAATAATAAAAAATCTTTTAGAAAACTAAGTGTAAAGGCTCACAATTTTATTCAGATTATGCTTTACAGAAAGATAATAGCTAGAGATTTCATCTTTCAGCTTTCAGATATAGAAGTGAGGTTCTTTTTACACTTAGACTAATATGATTTATAGACAGAACATTAGCAAAGTTTTCAGAACTAAATGTTATGACTCACTAGATTTACAAAGTATGATTTGTTATTTATGATTACAGATTTCAGTATTTTAGATATTCTATCTTATGTAAGTCATTTACATTTAACATGCATTGTTTTACAAATTATGGTGATGAGATGATGTTTTACTTATGAATTTCACCCCATATACTTAGTACATCCTCAAAGTACTGATCCATATATATGTCTATGTGCTACATTGTCTCATAATGTAGGTTCAGGTGCTCAGTATTAGCAGCGTGAGTAGTTCGAGCATCTCCATCTACATCCAACAGTTGGTGAGTCCTCATAGTTCGGGGACTTATTCATTCAGATTTGATAGTTTATTAGTTTATATGATTCATTATTCTTTCAGACAGTTTGAGTTAGCTGGGGGTTTGTCCCAGTCAGTAGAGACTTGTCAGACTGCTAGATTTGATTCAGACTGATAGTATTTGGTTTTCAGATATTATATTCATATTATTGTTAGCTATTTCAGATAGTTTTTTGCATTTAGTATGACTTTTATATCTATATTTCCATTAGTATGAGATTTAGATTGAGTAGAAGGAAGACAGGTTTAGGTTAATGCTACTCATAGTCTTGAGCACCGTGTGATATCTCGGGATCAGATTTCGAGGCGTTACAGTAATGGAGACTCATATCGTAGTCCTTGAACAACTCCAGCCACTTTTTTTGTCTGAGATTCAACTCCTTTTGAGTAAACACATACTGAAGACTCTTATGATCATAAAAGATAACAACATGAACCCCATAGACATAATGCCCCCAAATTTTCAATGCAAAAATTATGGCTAATAATTCAAAATCATAAGTAGGGTAGTCTTCTCATTAACTTTCAATTGCCTAGAAGCATAGGACACCACCCTAACATGTTGCATCAATACACAACCAAGACCAATATGAGAAGAATTGTAATATACCACAAATCCATCATTACCCTCGGACAAGGTCAAAACCAGAGCCGAAGTCAATTTATCTTTCATCATCTCAAAACTCTCCTCACACTCATCCAACCAAAAGAACTTGACCTTCTTCTGGGTCAACTTGGTCAATGGGAAGCTATCATAAAAAAACTCTCCATAAATCCCCTATAGTAATCGGCTAAACCCAAGAAGCTTTAAATATCGATTAGAGTCGTAGGTCTAGGGCACTTCTTAACCGCCGCAACCTTTTGGGGATCCACCATGATCCCTTCAATAGAGATAATATGACAAAGAAAAGTCACAGCTGTAACACTCCAAGATCCCATCCCGAGAAGTCACACGGTGCTTAAGGTCACACGCGGCCTCAAGCTAACCCTCTAAACCTGTCATCACTTCTAGAACTCACTTTGACAATAGTCATGCTAATATTAGAGAGAATGACATATCATAAACATACTAGAATAAGATAAGAAACTATCCTGTACAATCCAAAATACTAAAATTCTGTACATACCATCCCTTTAGTCTGACAAAGCCTCTATACATCAAAATCAAGGAGATATTGGGACAAACCCCCAACTGACCCAAATAGTAATGAAAGCCATAACAACAAAACGGTATCACAAAAATATAAACACGGTCCTCGAACCATGTGGACTCACCACTGAGCAGACGAAAAGAGGCACCCAAATATCGCTAACGTGGCTGAGTACATGATCATACATTATGAAAAAATATAGCCCATAGGAAAATATGTGGGTCAACACTTTGAAACATACTGAGTATGTGGGGGGGCATGTAACAATGTAAATATCATCATCAATTTTATGAAAAGATGCATATGTACAAAGATGGCTCACTTGGATTGAGTTAGATTGAAACATATTTTTCATGATCTCGTCGTAAATAAATCATATGATAAAAACCTCATAAATCATCATAAGCAACTCAACTCTTCAACTCAAGACTCGGAGTGACTCTGTAATTCAAGAAACTCGACTCTTATGGACATGTGAGGTTCTTATAATCGATATAAACCATGTGAGCTACATGGAGTCCAACATTTTGCCCTCCTAAGGAGAGAACCCCACATTGGCGGGAGAGGCATACTCTTTCCAGGGAGTACAACCTAAATTTAGTGATCACAATCTCAAACTCGACCTCCGGCCCACAATTATCAATATCAATTCTACGGTGGCACGTAGTTTCAGGAGAAATACCACATTTCCTGCTCGGTGCTAAATACTACTCCCAGACAAGCTCAGAACGCATTAGGAAATCCACCGCAAATATCACAAGGGTCTATCATGAAGACCAAATTAAATCTCTTTCTCATTTATCAAATCATAATCAATTTGTGGATTCCTAACTCGACTCAAATCAAATCAATCTTTCTAAATATCAAAATGTATCAATTTATTAATTCATGACAACATCAATAACTTTGAGGAATTATCAAGACTCATTGTAACAACTATATTCTCATGAATCAATATACTCAATAATTCAATTTGTCATAAGGAAGCTTAAAGCTTGACACATATCTTGAAAGCACTTGAAATACCAACTCAACGTAGAAACATGAAATTCACAATATTAAATATCAAGTCATAACTTGGAAATTGTAAAATAATTATGTATAACAAATCTTGAACAATTTATATTCTCATAATCTCATGATGAAGTAATTTGGGTATGAACCCACTTACAAAATCATATAAATCCATAATAAAAATCAAAGCTTTGAGCACAAGAACGAAAGAATTGCTCTTGTTCAAAACCCCACATACTTTAATCTTTGAAATTGGTTGAACTCTAGTGCTTGAGACTTTACTCACACTTGTAATAAAAAAAATTCTTGAAGCCCACTCTATGAGGAACTTGATTCTTGAAGGAACCTTGAAGATTTATGGATGATTTTTGGAAGATTAATTTCCTTAAATAAAATCCTAGATATATTTCTTAAGAGAATTGGAAGAGAGAAATGAAGAAATTAGGTTTTGGATGAGGATTCTCATATATATACAGGCCTCTAAAAATGGGAAATAACCAAAATACCCTTGCAAAAATCGTCCATCAATTGCTGAAAAAAATAGCTGACGACATCCGTGACAAGCCGTCAGGCCCGTGATAGGCCGTCACGAATTGTCGTCACAAAAAGGGTGGATTTTATGATTTTCGGCTTAAGGTTGACGACATTTTGTGACAAGCCGTCAAACTTGTGACAAGCCTTCACAAAATGTTGTCACAAAGGGTTTAATTTTGTGACTTTCTGCCTTAAGGTGACGACATTTTGTGACAAGCCGTTAGGCTTGGGACAAGTCGTCACAAAAGGTCGTCACGGATTTTCCAAGCTGACACGCTGGAGTAAAATAAGCATAACTCATTGCTCCGATATCGGATTTTGACGAAATTGGTATCGTTGAAAAGCTAATTCAATTTTATATCTTTTGGTATGTCATGATCTCAATAATTCATAGTAAAACGGGATATATGCTCATTTGAAGTTGACTATGCCAAAATCTTTCTCAAGAATTCAATCGGTAAAGAATGTTTTGATTCACCAATCGTTAGGACATCTTTAAAGCCTTAATGCACATCACCCTTGACCATAAAACAACCAAAACACTATAATTTATTTCTCATGAGCTTGATTCATGGAGGCACTATTGGTTAGAATCTCGGGGTATTACAATATCTCTCCCTTGGAAACATTCGTCCTCGAATATTGCCAGATAGGCCAAGAGCAAAAGAAAAATGAGGACGTATAGCTGGAACGACTCACTCAAAAGATTTACTTCACTCTATACCTTTAAACACTATAGAAAATGCATGAATTTGTGATGAAAGTAGACACACTGCTGAATCTTTAATAAGAAGGGGGCGGAATTAAGAAAGAATGATACCTTCTGCTCTCTCCGAACTCACAGAAAAAAGGTGAGGGTATTTGGCTCGCATATCAGCTTTGGCTTCCCAAGTAGAACTCTCAACAGATTGATTTCTCCAAAGCACTTTAACCAAAGGAACTTCTTTGTTCCTTAGCCTACGAATTTGAAAATCCAAAATCTCAACCGGAATCTCCTCTAATGAAAGGCTATCCTGAATATCTAAGCTTTCGGAAGAATCAACCACAAAAGAATCACCAATACACTTCTTAAGCATAAAAACATGAAATAACGGATGAACGTTAGACAACTCCATGGGTAAATCCACCTCATAAGCTACTTTCCCAACACAGCTCATAACCTAACATAATAGGGACTAATCTTTCCCTTCTTCCCAAATCTCTTCACCCCTTTCATGGGTGAAACCTTCAAGTACACCAAATCATTAACATTAAACTCAAGATCTTTTCTTATCATATCCGCATACGACTTCTGACGACTTTGAGCGGTTTTTAATCTTTCTCGAATCTACTTAACTTTTTCCATAGCCTCAAACACAGCATCCGGCCCAATCACAACTTCTTCTCCTACTTCAAACCAATCTATGGGCGATCTACATCTTCTCCCATACAAAGCTTTGAACGGGGCCATTTGAATACTAGTATGGAAACTATTATTATACGTAAATTCGATCAATGGAAAGTGCTCATCCCAACTACCTTTGAAATCAAGCGCCCATGCCCTCAACATGTCCTCCAAAGTCTGAATAGTCCTCTCAGCCTAACCATCGGTCTCCGGATGGAAAGCAGAACTTAGACGAACTTGGGTACCAAGACTCTTCTGAAAAGCCCTCTAAAACTGGGAAGTAAACTGAGTACCCCTATCAGAGATGATAGTCAAAGGAACTCCATGTAATCTGACTAACTCACGGATATATAATCTAGCATAATCCTCAGCTGTATAAGACGAATGCCCTGGCAAAAAATGAGCTGATTTAGTCAACTGATCTACGACAACCCAAATCGAATCATTATGATGATCAGAAGGTGGCAAACCAATTACGAAATCCATATTCACTTCTTCCTACTTCTAAGTAGGAATGCCAAACTCTTGCATTACACTACCGGGCCTCTGGTGCTCTACCTTAACTTGTTGACAAGTAGAACACTTTGCCACAAATCCTGCTATGTCTTTCTTCATACCGTTCCACCAATAGATTTCCCGCAAATCGTGGTACATCTTGGTAGCACCGGTATAAATAGAATATCGCGCACCATGCACTTCATCCATAATTCTCTGCCTCAAATCATCAACATTCGGTACACAAAGTCAACCTTGCAATCTCAACACACCATCTCCCCTTTGGGAGAAAACCTCTACCTTCTGGTCCTTAACTAACTTCTTAAGTTTGACCAAACTAGGATCCCTGTCCTACTTTTCCTTTACCTCTGAGACCAAAGAGGACTCAGAACTAGTCTGAACTAACATACTCCCTTCAGCGGAATCAAGCAATCTAACACCCAACCTAGACAAACGATGCACATCACAAGCTAATTCTTTCTTATCATTCTCTACATGAGCTATACTACCCATAGGAAACCTGCTAAGAGAATCTGCCACAACATTGGCCTTACCCAGGTGATACATCACACTTATATCATAGTCTTTTAGCAACTCTAACCATCTTCTTTGTCTAAGGTTCAACTCCCTCTGAGTAAACATATACTACAGGCTTTTGTGATCAGTAAACACATCAACATGAACACCATACAAATAATGTCTTCAAATTTTCAAAGCAAAAACTATAGCTGCTAATTCAAGATCATGGGTTGGGTAATTCTTCTCATGAGGCTTCAACTTTCTAGAGGCATAAACTATAACTTTAACCCTCTGCATCAACACACAACCCAGACCAACTCTAGAAGCATCGCAGTACACCACAAGGCCATCAGTACCATCAGGTAAAGCTAACACTGGGGCTAAAGTGAGTCGAGTCTTTAACTCTTGAAAACTCTTCTCACAGGCATTTGTCCACTGAAACTTAATTTTCTTTTGGGTCAACCGGGTCATGGTAGACTCTATAGAAGAGAATACCTCAACAAAACGACGGTACTAACCAGCTAGACCCAAAAAACTCCTAATATCAGACGGGGAGGTAGGTCTATGCCAATTCTTCACAGCTTCTGTCTTTTAAGGATCAACTCTAATACCTTCGAAAGAAATAATGTGACCCAAAAAAGAAACTGACCTTAACCAAAATTCATACTTACTAAATTTAGCAAATAATTGATGAGCTCTAAGGGTTTCCAACACGATTCGAAGATGATCCGCATGGTCATCCTCACTTCGAGAATATACAAGAATATCATCTATGAAGACAATGAACAAACAAATCCAGATACCGCTTGAATACTTGGTTCATAAGATCCATGAAAGCCACTGGAGCATTGGTTAACCCAAAGGACATGACAAGAAACTCAAAATGACCATAGCGGGTTTGGAAAGCTGTCTTTGGAATATCATACTCTCTCACTTTAAGCTGATGATAGACGGATCTAAGTTTTATCTTTGAGAAATAACTTGCACCCTGTAGCTGATCAAATAAATCATCGATTCTAGGAAGAGGGTACTTGTTCTTAATAGTCACCTTGTTGAGTTGACGATTGTCAATGCACATACATAATGTACCATTTTTCTTCCACACAAATAGAATAGGTGCACCCCACGGGGAAACACTGGGTCTGATAAAGCCTTTTTATAAGAGATCTTTGAGTTGCTCCTTCAACTCTTTAAGTTCTACGGGAGCTATATGGTATGGAGGGATGGAAATAGGCTGAGTGTCGGGAAGGAGATCAATCCCGAATTCTATTTCTCTATCAGGTGGGACCCCTGGAAGGTCTTCCGAGAAAACATCGGGAAACTCATTAACAATGCTAACTAATTGAATAGTAGGAGTCTCGGACTTGAGATCTTTAACTCGAACTAGATGGTAGATGCAACCCTTGGAAATCAACTTCCTAGCTTTGAGGTAGGATATGAAATGGATCTTTAGAGTTACAGAACTCCCAGACCACTCAAACACGGGATCATTAGGAAACTGAAACTTGACTACTCGGGTATGACAATCTATAGACGCATAGCATGAGTGAAACCAATCTATACCCAGAATGATGTCAAAATCAACCATATCTAGCTCAATCAAATCAGCATATATGACCCGATGAAGGACAGTAACAGGACACTTCTTATACACTCGCTTAGAAATAATAGACTCTCTTACCTGGGTAGAAACAAGAATAGGCTCAGGAATCCGTTCAGGGTCCATATTAAAATTTATAGCAACTAGAGATGTCACATAAGAGAAACTCAAACCGGAGTCCATCAATACATACACATCAAAATGAAAGACACGGAGCATACCAGTGACAACATCTGAAGAATACTCTTTCTCTTGGCGAGGTGGTATAGCATAGAACCAATTCTGGCATGAATCGCTAGCAGTACTAGAAGAGGTGCCCTGAGGAGTAACTGGGCGGACTACGGGAGCGGGGGCACTGGTACCCTGACTCTGGGGACAAGTATCTCAAATCCCCTATCTAGCATATGGTCAATCTCTAAGTCGGTGTCCCAACTTTCCACAACCAAAGCAACCTCTCTGATCAACAAAACACTCGCCAAAATGATCTCTACCACACTTGTCACATGAAGGAGGACGAGGTCTGTTACTTACATTTTCCTGAGACGTGGATGGGATAGAATTGTTCCCCTACTTCTGCCTGGTGCGAGAGCATGAACTGAGGAAGGAGCGGGCATAAACGGATGTCTTTGGAATTAAGGGCGGTCCCCTCCATAGAATCTGGACTGACCAAATCCCTGCTGCTCTGATCTAGCTCTTTTATTCCCTCTTACTCTCTCCCTCTTTTTCACCTTATCAGCTTTAGTCTGTTGGACATGTATCATCCACCGAGAAAGTTCTATCTCCCTATTCAGAATAGCAGATCTACACTTTTTCATAACGTAACTCGACACACCGGTCACGAACTTACTCATGATGGTCCTGGAGTCATCCATCATACTAGGTGCATATTTGGACAACTAATTGAATCTAAGGAAATACTTCTTAACAGTCATGGATCCTTGTCTCAAATTCATGAATTCCTCTATCTTTGTTTCCCTTATCTCAAGAGGAAAAAATCTATCCAAGAACGCATCCTGGAATAACTTCCAAGTCATGGGAGCGGCATCCTCCCCTCTACTTTCCTTTTACATTTCCACCCAATCATATGCAACATCTTTCATTCGATAGGTAGCTAATTCAACAATCTCCTCCTTAGTCACGTGCATAATCTGGGTGATCTTTCTTACTTCATCCAAGTATATCTGTGGGTCTTCACCTACCTTCGACCCATAGAACTCAGGCAGATTCATCCACATTAAGTCACGAATCTGAGCTGCAACAGAATTATTCTCTTGCGGAGGTGGAACAGTAGCGTGTGTGTTAGCTTGAGTATTGGTGGTAACTACCTGGGCTAGCGCCTAAAAAGCTTCCCGAAATTCTGCATGTGACACATGCTCGATTAAGGGATCACCGGGTTGAGGTTGCTCTTTGTTCTGCGAGCTCGACGAGGAGGAATTTTCTGTCATAAGAGAGCACGAATTAATAGCAGAGAGAAACAGTCATAGGCACGATAGAATTTTGAAAGAAAGAAATGACTTTTCCTAAAAAGTCTCGTAGCCTTTTGCTCATAGATATGGCGCACTACACATCGATAATCCAGACTCTCCGTAACATGGTTTTTTAGACTCCCTAAGACTCTTTAAGCCTTAGGATCTGATACCAAGCTTGTAAGATCCCATCCCGAGACGTCACACGGTGCTTAAGGCCACACGCGGCCTCAAGCTAACCCTCTAAACCGTCATCACTTCTAGAACTCACTTTGACAATAGTCATGCTAATATAAGAGAGAATGACATATCATAAACATACTAGAATAAGATAAGAAACTAGCCTGTACAATCCAAAATACTAAAATTTTGTACATACCAACCCTTTAGTCTGACAAAGCCTCTATACATCAAAATTAAGGAGACATTGGGAAAAACAACCAACTAACTCAAATAGTACTGAAAGACATAACAATAAAATGGTATCACAAAAATATAAACACGGTCCTCGAACCATGAGGACTCACCACTGAGCAGATGAAAAGAGGCGCCCGAATATCGCTAACGCGGCTGAGTACCTAAACCTACATTACGAGAAAATATAGCCCATAGGAAAATATGTGGGTCAGCACTTTGAAACATACTGAGTATGTGGGGGGGGCATGTAACAATGTAAATATCATCATCAATTTCATGAAAATATGCATATGTACAATGATGGCTCACTTGGATTGAGTTAGATTGAAACATATTTTTCATGATCTCTTCGTAAATAAATCATATGATAAAAACTTCATAAATCATCATAAACAACTCAACTCTTCAACTCAAAACTCGGAGTGACTCTGTAATTCAAGAAACTCGACTCTTATGGACATGCGAGGTTCTTATAATCGATATAAACCATGTGAGCTACATGGAGTCCAATGTTTAGCCCTCCTAAGGAGAGAACCCCACATTGGCGGGAGCGTCGTACTCTTTCCAGGGAGTACAACCTAAATTTAGTGATCACAATCTCATACTCGGCCTTCGGACCACAATTATTTCTACGGTGGCACGTAGTTTCAGGAGAAATACCACATTTCCCGCTCGGTGCTAAATACTACTCCTAGACAAGCTCAGAACGCATTAGGAAATCCACCACAAATATCACAAGGGTCTATCATGAAGACCAAATCAAATCTCTTTCTCATTTATCAAATCATAATCAATTTGTGGATTCCTAACTCGACTCAAATTAAATCAATCTTTCTTAATATCAAAATGTATCAATTCATAAAGTCATGGCAACATCAATAACTTTGAGGAAATATCAAGACTCATTGTAATAACTCTATTCTCATGAATCAATATACTCAATTATCTAATTTGTCATAAGAAAGATTAAAGCTTGACACATATCTTGAAAGAACTTGAAATACCAGGTCATGGTAGAAACATGAAATTCACAATATTAAATATCAAGTCATAACTTGGAAATTGTAAAATAATTATGTATAACAAATCTTGAACAATTTATATTCTCATAATCTCATGATGAAGTAATTTGGGTATGAACCCACTTACAAAATCATATAAATCCATAATAAAAATCAAAGCTTTGAGCACAAGAAAGAATGAATTGCTCTTGTTCAAAACCCCACATACTTTAATCTTTGAATTTGGTTGAACTCTAGTGCTTGAGACTTTACTCACACTTGTAATAAAAAAAATTCTTGAAGCCCACTCTATGAGGAACTTGATGCATGAAGGAATCTTGAAGATTTATGGATGATTTTTGGACGATTAATTTCCTTAAATAAAACCCTAGATTTATGGATGATTTTTGGACGATTTTTGAAGAGAGAAATGAAGAAATTAGGTTTTGGATGAGGATTCTCATATATATAGAGGCCTCTAAAAATAAGAAATGACAAAAATACCCTTGCAAAAATCATCCATCAATTACTGAAAAAAATAGTTGATGACATTCGTGACAAGCCATCAGGCCCGTGATAGGCCGTCACGAATTGTTGTCACAAAAGGGTGGATTTTATGATTTTTGGCTTAAGGTTGACGACATTTTGTGACAAACCATCAAACTTGTGACAATCCATCACAAAATATCATCACAAAAGGGTGGATTTTGTGACTTTCTTCCTTATGGTAAATACATTTTGTGACAAGCCGTCAGGCTTGTCACAAGTCGTCACAAAAGGTCGTCATGGATTTTCTAGGCTGACACGCTAGAGTAAACTAAGCATAACTCTTTGCTCCGATATTGGATTTTGACAAAATTGGTATCGTTGGAAATATAATTCAATTATATATCTTTAGGTAGGTCATGAGCACAATAATTAGTAGTACAATGGGAGATATACTCATTTGAAGTTGACTATGCCAAAATCCTTCTAAGGAATTCAATCAGTAGAGAATGTTTTGATTCGCCCAATCGTTAGGACATATTTAAAGCCTTAATACACATCACCCTTGACCATAAAACAACCAAAACACTATAATTTATTTATCATGGGCTTGAGTCATGGAGGCACTATTGGTTAGAACCTCGGGGTATTACAACAGCTTTCAACCAAAACTCGCACTTAGAGAACTTGGCGTACAAACGATGATCCTTTAATATTTGTAATACATCACAGAGATGATCAACATAATCGAACACTCTTTTAGAGTAGACCAAGATATCATTGATAAAGACAATGACAAACAAGTCCAAGAACGAATGAAAGACTCTAATCATTAAATATATAAATGTCGCCGGGGCATTGGTCAACCCAAAGGACATAAATAGGAACTCATAGTGACTATACCGGGTTCTAAAGAAAGTCTTAGGGATATCCATTTCCCTAATCTTAAGTTGATGATAACCCAACCTATGATCATTCTTAGAGAAACACTTTGCACCTTGATGTTTGAAGTTGATCAAACAAATCATCCATTCTAGGAAGAGGGTACTTATTCTATATGGTCACTTTGTTCAATTGATGATAATCAATGCACATACGAAGGTAACCATCCTTCTTGCGCACAAACAACACAGAAGAACCCCAAGAAGACACACTAGGATGGATAAACCTTTATCTAAAAGTCCCTTCAATTTCTTCTTAAGCTTCTTCAACTTCACCGGAGCCATTTTATAAGGAAGAATAGAAATCGGACCCTAAAAGTTGTACGAGCTCCATTCATAGGGCCCTTAGCTGGGACAAAAGAGTTTTCTAGAGTATAAGATCTCCTTGGAGACATAATCAGAAACATAAGCAAGCAAAAGTCAGATGAATCCAAGACCTTGGACTCTATAGCTCGAGATTGAAACACAAGAAAAGGGAAACATTCCTAAATGTCTCATAGATCATCTCTTATAAGTGTGGCGCACTACACACCTATAAAAGAGACTCTACTTGACACGGCTTTGTGGATGCCCAACTAATAATGAACCTAGGCTCTAATACCAACTTGACATGACAAAAAATCAGGCCATGTTGTATGAGTATCTGAAGCCCAACATGGATCGGAGATTGCTCCATTAACCCAGCCTAATAATTACTCCAATCCATAAGTTTTGGATGAACTCCGACCATAAATTAAGATAGAGGAAACAAAACCAATATCATAACTTAGACAATGTCTAAACATTTCATTTACATCAACGTACTAACCAACATATCCAAGTACACAGTCATCCATAATGCCTCTATACAAATTTGATTTCTATATATGTCGGGACAAGCCCTCAAAAATAGCAAAACCAAGTTTAAATAAGTCTACGACCAAAGATAGAAGACTATGAAATGTATGCCTTTAGAGGTAGGAAATCTCACCAATTCAAAGTCAACACATGAACCATTTCGCTCACCTAGTCACTGTGCAGGAAGAGAAAAAGAAGCTTCGGAACCTACGTCGTGTGGGGACATAGCGTTTGGATATGTTAGCAGTTGGAACACTTACATGTAACTCAAGGATAAGAAGAAAATAGAGTCATTATTTAAAATCAAGTCAAAGCATCATGTTCAACTATATTTAAATACATATGCATACATGTAGGTACATAATATGTACATAACGGGCCAAAACGAAACAAGACTCAGTAAGCATTCTTGATGCACTCAATCATGAGTCATGAAGTGGAGAACTCGAACCTTCCAACCTCACACTTCGGAAGAATTGAACTTCCTAATCATATCAAGCAAGAAGACTTTTAGCTCAAGTCATTTCATTAGGCAAGGGACTCTAACCTCAAGTAATTTCACTTGGAAAGGGACTTTAACATCAAACAATTTTACTGGGAAAGGGACTTTATCATCAAGCCATGTCATTAGGAAAGGGACTTTAACCATAAGTGAGATCATTTAGTAAAGAACTCTAACCACAAGCAATTTTATTAATCAAGGAACTTTAACCACAAGCCACCTTATCGTGCAAGGGACTTTAGCAATAAGCCATCACGACTATCATTAGTCAACATTGGGACTCTAACCCTTTTTTCATACATCAAAATTTATTTAATTCAACACTTAGGGACTCTAGTCCATTTAACCAATTCAACGTCATAAATGACCACGAGGTCCTCATGGAACCATTTACCAATCAAACACTTTAATAATCCAATACCTTAACTCAATTCATCATTCAATTAAATTTATAGTCATCATGACCATTAAAAAACCATTCATTCTTCATTATCATTCTTATGGCACACTTTAGTTCAAACAAGATTCAAGTTCCTGTTTAGGGACTTTAGCCCTTTTAGCCCTCAAACTATCAAAATCATAAATGAACTTATTACATGGCTAAAAAGGTATTTACCATACCATTTACCAACCACTTATACTTATTAGGCCCTTTCCTTAGTTCAAAACATCATCAACATATGACTAGATATTTTTCTTAGATATTTTCATAAACACCTTATGGGCATGCTTTTACCAAGGCCAAAAATCAAAGTAGAAATCATCATTCGTAGGGTTACTCATGACCCATTTGTTAAATCACAAACTTCAAACACCCACATATTCAAATCATCTCCAATATTATGTATAAACACAAGTCTAAGCAAGCGCAAACATTATTCATCACTAGGCATCAAAACCCCTTAACATTTGATTTCAAATTCACAATTTACAAGTCATAATCTATGTTTAAAATACATGATATTTGAGTTAAAAATAAGGGAAAGAGTCCCATTCCTTAAACAAGATGATTCCCCAAAGAAACTTGACTCCTCCTTTGCCTCTAGATGAACACCCCTTGGAACTGTATCCTCTAATCTTCAAAAGTATGTTCGATAGAGTATTAGGGGGTTTAGATCTTGAAAATGAGTGTTTAGGATGCCATAATACATTATATAGTGAGGGTATTTAAGGTTTTTTAGGTGGTAAAATTCCATAGAGCCCTTGACTTATAGGATAAAAAGTGACTTCCTAGGTGGGTACGAGTTATATGTGTGTGGTCATACCTTGGTCTGTGTAGGGGTCCTTGGTGAGGCCTAGTGTATGATTTTGGGTACGACTGTACCCTAGGACTCACCAAGGACCCCTACACTGACCACGGTATGACCACACACACATGAATCATACCCAAGGGTACCCTAAACCATATCCCCAAACCGTACCCAAAATAGTGTCAATTAGGTTAACTCAACACTCCATCTGACTAGGATTAGTATGACTCATTCCTTAAAATACAACCATGGAGAGGGTATTTCGTATCTTAGATAGTTTTTACCCCTACCACACTACGTAGGATATGAGAGGGGGTCTCTAAGTTATATCCAGTGGTACGACTAGTACCCTGAGTCATACCTAGTCCAGAATCTTCAACTAAGGGAACTTTCTAAGGGTCCAAATCCTAAGTTTTTCAAGGAGGCAATTCATGTGTATCATATCGAAGCCCCTCATAATGAGCTTTATGATCGTGTTCTGACATCCTAGGTTTCTATCATAGGGTTTTTTCAAGATCTGGATCAAATGAGATCAAGGGATTGCCTTGACTTTTAGTACTGAGCATACACCGGTGTATGCCCCAAGAAAAACAAAAAAGTAAAACTCAATAACCTCAACAACTTTCATCAATCAATCTGTAACCATAATCTCTAACAACGAAGCCAAAATTTAATGTCTCCCAAACTATACCCTATATGAAAATACAATGCAGTCGCTGTTAAACTATAATACCCAAACTAGGTTGGGCTTGATCTCACAGGTAAGAGGTCAAATTTGTATGACAAACTTATTGAAGTATCCAAAAGTACAGAGAAGTAAATGGGGGCATTTGTAGTAAATAGTAAATAGTAACAAGTCTAGATTGCTTTTGGTTGTAATCAATCTGAGATAAACTCTAGGACTGTGTTCCCTCTGGATTCCTAACTTTGTAGTTTTATCATGCTCAATCTGACTATCTCAATGCCATACACGTAAAACCTAACAAGATAGGTATCATTAACTTTCTTATGAACGCATCAATAAATTTCACTCTTTACCTGTGAGTCTCAAAGTATTGCCTTTCAAACCCTTATCTTTTATTCCAATTTAACTATTACCTTTTGGGAGTCAAGTTAATTAGATGAGGGTTGGCAGCCTCAAATCAATGTTGTAATATTCTTTTCCTGATCTCAATATCTCTTATGAATATGATCTCAAATAATGGCAAGTCCTTAACACTGCAGTAGTTATAGAAGTAAACAATATAAAGAAGATCACAATACATACATAAATAATTCTCTCAAAGAAACTCACATTTTTCCTACTTCGGAATTTAGCTGCTCATATTTGAAAGAAACTCCGTAGAATTCATAAAATAAAGCATAGAAATAATCTCACAATACTAAAAGAATAAAACCCAAAGTCTCAAATTAATAATCAATCAAAAACGAAGAAGAAAGAGATTCCAAGATCAAAAGTCAATCTTGAAATCAATATATGTTTTTGAATGTATAAAGTACATACAATTACTAAAAAATCAAAATAGTGTTTATAGATTACATAAAAACCTTAAAAATTGAAACTAAAATGAATAAGGAAACTTGGGTTGATGGCTATTTACTGGCTGTAAGTTGCACTTATGCCCTGTAAGAAGGTGTCATAAGAAATAGAAAACTTCAAAATCTCAGCATGCTACAGTACTTGTACTTGAGATGGAACTTATGGGGTATAAGCTTTACTTCCAACTACCCGCCGCTCTCTTTGGCACAGTTCTCTATTTTTACTGATACACCATGACATGTACCAGAGTTTACCTCATATCAGTTCTATCCTAGCACTTCTAATGTTACATTTAGAGTCCCTCAACAGAGGCCTACCATAAATCGAACACTTCCTACTGCCCCTGTGGTTATGGCTCTACTACCTCCTGAATCTTCTTCTTTTGCTTTTCGTGTGACAGTCGTACTCCCTCAATCTACTAGTGAACCAATGTTTAAGATTCCTAATTTTCAGCATTATGCTCCAGAGCCTACTTTTAAGATAAATGATCTATATGGTTACCATCAACCACCAACTTTCCCTTTGATACAGAGAAGATTGTTGTGACAGAAGAAAAAAAAGTTATGGCATGAAAATTGAAGAGTTTAGACTAGGCCATGAGAAACTTGTAGGGACTTGGGGGTTATAAATGTGTCTCGTACAAATATTAGTTGTGTTCCCAGGTGTTAATCTCCCTCATTATTTCAATAATCCAAAGTTTAAGAAATACAATGGGCACAGTGATTTAGTGGCACGTTTGAGGCATTATTATAATCAACTAAGGGGTGCTAGAGGGAAGGAAGAATTACTCATGGATTATTTCGGCGAGAGTATTTAAAGTCTATCTTTTGAATGGTTAGTTAATCAATATATCTATAATAGGAATAGTTGGGATGATTTAGCTAATGAATTTGGGCAGCAATTCTAATATAATGTGTAGTTGATTACTGACGAGAAATCTCTAACGAATAAGAAGAAGAAGAGTACAAACGGTTTTTAGGAAATATGTGATAAGGTAGAACGAATAGGCTGCTAGGGTATAGGCTTTAATGAAAGAGAGTAAGTTGGTACAAGTCTTCCTTCAGTCACAAGATAAAACCTATTTTCAACGCAATGGGTAAACCATTTATTGAAGTCATCAAAATTGGAGAAATGATAGAAGATTGTATTTAGATCAATTGAATTATGAACTTTGCTACATTAAAGGCTACTACCAAAGCAATTCAAAGTAGGTCGGGAAGTTTTGGAGGAAATAAGAAGAAAAAAATGTAGCTTTTGTTGTAGTTGGACCATGCGCATATCTAAAGGGGCCACCTCACCTTTACCCTTTGTCTCAAGCCTAAGTCTATACAAAGCTCTATATAATCACCCCCAATATTACTATCCTCTACGAAACCCATTATATTCCATTTTTACACCCACATACCCAGTATATAGCATACAACTATATGTTCTAACCTCTTTTTACCCGTAATGCCATGCACTAACCCCTTAAAAGCATCCCCCTACTCCACAAACTCACCAAAATCCTTCCAAATTTTTTTTCATCCAAGCTCGAGTAGAAGAAAGGGAATGTGGTTAAAAATAATTTCACACCTATCGGAGAGTCATACACTAGCTTGTTTTAGAGATTGAGAGCATTAAATGTCTTGAGCCCAATTAAAGAAAAGCTTTCAAATCCTACTCTAAAGAATGCTGATTTTCTCTGAGATGTGTGTATTATTGAAATATATCGGGGCATGATACAGAAAAATGGTTGTATTTGAAAAAAGTAATTCAGTATATGATCGACATAAATCAAATTACTATACAAGCCCCAGAGGTTCCAAACATCAATCAAAATCCATTATTGGTCCATGCTGAAATAAATATATTAGAGTTGATATATGATGGTAGAGAGTCTATGGTGTCTTACAATCCAATTGTTAGGATCCCAACTAATGAGAAGAAATTAGTAAATGCTGTGGATTTAATGAAAGCAATGTCTTTGAGCCAAAAGGATATGATAGAAGAGAAAATTCAATCAAATAAGAAGACAGTTGTGCTGACTATAAAAGGAGTTATGAAACTGTTGGTCTGAGTCAAGGTAAACCAAAATTAATGATATTAAGGTCTCCAAACAAGCCTATTTTGACTGTGAAAGGGGTACTTGTGGTGCCTATTATAATTAAGCCAGTGTCACAACTCCCATTGGTAGACACCAAAAAGGGTCCCTTCGAATTATAAGCAGACTGTGAATACTTATCAAGGTAAGGAAATTATGGATGAAGTAAATAAAGTAGGGGGTTTGACTCATTCAAGAAGGTATTTTGTTCCAAAAGGTTTGAGGAAGTCTAAACCAATTATGATTAGAAAATCATCTCTCAAAAAAACTTTTACTGAGGAAAAAGCCAAAGAGTTCTTGAAAAAGATGAAATTGCCAGAATATTCAATTATAGATTAGTTGAGGAAGACTCCCGATCAAATCTCCATTATATATTTGAAGTTGTATTATGATGAACATCATGATGCTATACTAAAAATATTGAATGAAGCTTATGTCCCTAGATAAATCACGGTGAATCAGTTGGAGAAACTTATTATAAATATCTCTGAGGTAATTTCCTGTAGAAGGTATGGGTTATAATCAAGTCCCTTACATTATTGTGAAGTGTAAGTATTTCTATGCCACTCATGTCATGATTGACGAGGGTTCTGGTGCTAATATTTATCCTCTGTCTACTTTTCAAAAGTCAAAAATTAGTATCAAAAAGATCAGACCCAACAATGTATGTGTCAGTGTTTTTTATGAGCAAAAATGAATTCCATTGGTGAGATAGAGAGCAAATGCTGACTATAGGGCTTGTTGAATTTTCCATAGAATTTTAAGTTTGTATATTGATGTCTCCTACAATTTGTTACTAAGAATACCATGGATTCATAAGGTGGGGGCAGTCGTATCTACGTTGCATTAGATGATCATGTTTAGACATGACAAGCAAGAAGTGATTGTTCATAGTGAAGGGGATTTGTCCATCTATAAAGACTCTTCCATGCCCTTTATCGAAGCATATAATGTAGAAGAGACATTGGTTTATCAATCTTTTAATGTAGTATTTGTGGACCATATTCTTGAAGGGCATGTTATGTTGGGGCCATAGTTATATCCTACTTTTATCATGATGGTTAATGAGATGTTGAAATATGAATTTGAGCCAGGATAGGGTTAGGAGTGTCTTTGTATGGTATAGTTCATCTAGTATGCCCAAGTGAGAGATTTGATACTTTTGGTTTAGGATTTAAACCTACATCATAAGATTGGACAAAGGACAAGAAATGAAAGAAGGAAACAAGGTCACTTCTCCGCCCAGTGCTACTACTCAGTAAGTCTTTTAAAAAATGGTGTCATTAAGACCATAGGAGGGGTGGAAGCTAAGTCAGTTGATGATTTCCAAAACCTATTTGTTGAAGATGATATGGTTGAGGTGGGAGCAGGTATCAGCACGACAATGTTCAGTTCATAGGTCCTGATGTCCAACTCAGCAATTGGGAAGTTACTCATTTCCTCATCAGGAGAGAGTTTTGGTAATTTATTTTATTTTTATTTCTATTTATCTAAGTTATTTCAGGGTTGTAATTCAGAATCTATCTCATTATATTTATGATTATGTCTAAAGCCTCCTATCTTTCCTTTTAATGAAATGCAATGTCCCTTTTATTTTTGTGTCTAATATATTTTCTTGTCTTTTCCTTATATAGTTCTTTTTATGCTAATTCTAGTGATATGACTACACACAAAATTTTTATCCTGATCTTAAAATCCAATCTAATCAAGAAATAATAAAGTAAGGTTGAATAAGATGAAAAAGAGGCATTGAAAGAAATATGCAAAGATTTGAAACAATTTGAAGACAAGCCAAATCCAAATTTGAATGAAACTTAGCCAATTAATCTTGGATATCAAAGAGATATTAAGGAAAATAAAATAAGTGTACATGCTTTTCCATAATTAAAAGCGGGAATGGTTCAAGCATTAAAGGTTTATATAGAAGTTTTGCATAGGCTTTTGATGATATGCCTAGTTTAAGCACTGAGTTAGTGGACCATAAGTTACCAACTAACCCCATATTCCCTCTTTTCAAATAAAAGTTGAGAAAATTTAAAACCTATGTAAACGTGTAAACTAAAGAGAAAATCATAAAGCAGCTTAAAGCCAAAGTCATCTAAGTGGATCGTTACCCTACATGGTTGTCCAATGTTGTTCCCATCCCAAAGAAAGATGGCAAGATTTGGGTATGTGTTAATTTTTGTGATTTGAAAAAGAAAGTTTGAAGGATGATTTTCCACTACCCAACATCCATATTCTATTAGATAATTATCCTAAACATGAGGTTGCATATTCTGTGAATAGTTATGCCGCATACCACCAAGGCATTATGGATGGTGATGATGAAGAAAAGACATATTTTGTCACATTGTAGGGAACTTATTTTTATCGAGTGATGCCATTCGATTTAAAGAATGCTAGAGCAACATAAATGAGGGTAATGACCAGTATGTTTCATGATATGATGCATAAGGAAATTTATATCTATGTAGATGATGTGATTGTTTAGTCAAAAAATCAGGGTGATCATGTTAAATATCTAAGGAAGTTCTTCAAAAGGCTTAGCAGGTATAATCTAAATCTCAATCTGACAAAATGTGTATTTGAAGCCCTATTTGGAAAGTTTTTGGGGTTTGTAGTTAGTCATCGAGGTATCATATTGGATTCTTCAAAAATCAAAGCTATTTAGGATTTTTTCCACCTAAGAATAGAACAAAGGTAATGAGTTTGCTTGGAATATTGAATGATATCAATAGGTTCATTGCTCAACTCACAACCACTTATGAACCCATTTTCAAGTTGTTGAAGAAGAATGCGGCAGTGGAATGGACAGAGGAGTTTCAGGAGGCGTTGGACAAAATTAAAAGGTATCCATCAAATCCACCTGTGTTGGTTCCACCTGATCATGCTAGGCCTTTGATTTTATACTTATGAGTTATGGAAAATTCCTTCAGTTGTGTATTGGGTTAGCATGATGACATGAGCAAGAAGGAGAAGTTGATATATTATCTTCGTAAGAAGTTCACAACATATAAAGCCAAGTATACTCTTCTTGAAAGGATGTATTATATCCTAACTTGGGTAGAATAAAATTTGAAGCATTATCTTTCATACTACACTACTTACCTCATCTCCCACATGGATTCTTTAAAGTAATCTTTCAAAAGCCTATGCCAATAGGTTGACTTGCAAAGTGGAAAATATTGCTTACTGAGTTTTACATTGTATATGTGACTCTAATTTCCATAAAATCCTAATCTTACATAGATCACCTTCCTAAGAACCCCATTAATGAAGAGAATGAACATTTGAAGGCATACTTTCTTGATGAAAAAGTGTTGTGTATTGATGAATTCACTAAAGAGGCTAATCTAGGTTAGAAGTTATTCCTTGATGGAGTCTTGGACATGAAAAAAGTTAAGATAGGTGCTGTTTTTATCTCTGAATCAAGGCAATATTTCTTAGTAATGGTGCAACTTTAATTTTATTGTACCAACAACATGGAAAAATATGAATTTTGCCTTTTAGGGCCAAGATTAGCTGTTGACATGATAGTTCAGGAATTATTTGTGTTGGGAGATTCATAATTTCTTGTCCATTATATTCAATATGATTGGGAGACACGTCATTTAATGATCATACCATATCGACAATTCTTACAAAATCTATGTCAACGATTCATATTGGTAAAATTCAAACATATTCCAAGAATTCACAATGAGATTGATGATGCTTTAGCCACTTTATCTTTGATTCTCCAACATCCTAATAATGCTTACATCGATTCAATTCATATATAGAGTTGATATCAATATTCTTATTATAATACAACTAAAGAAGAACTCGATGGCGAGCCCTGGTTTTTGAACATCAAGCAATACATTCAGTTGGGAGAATATCCAATATATGCCACCAGTGAGCAAAAGAGGACTATTAGGAATTTGGCTAGTGGATTTTTCTTAAGTGGAGGAATTTTGTAAAAAAAATTCCTAATTTGGGACTCTTGAGGTGTGTAGATGCTAAAGAAGCTTCAAAAATTATGGTTGATATACATTCTAAAGTATTTGGGTCACATATAATAGTTATGTCTTGTGAAAGAAGATACTTTGAGCGAGTTATTATTGTCTTACTATGGAAAGGGATTATATTCATTTTGTTTAAAAATATCATCAATGTCAGGTACATGGTGATTTGATACATTCTCCTCATACTAATTTACACAAAATGTTTTCACCATGGTCTTTCGTAGCTTGGGGGATGGACGTGATAGGAATGATTGAACCAAAAGCTTCAAATGGGCACATATTCATTTTGGTGGCCATTGATTATTTTACAAAGTGGATAGAAGTGAAACTTTAAAATTAGTAACAAGGAAAGTGGTAGTAGATTTTGTTCATGCTAACTTCATTTGTAGATTTGACATTCCAAAGGTGATCATTACAGATAATGCCGCCAATCTCAATAGTCATTTGATACAATAGGTGTGTCAATAGTTTAAGATTGAACATTGAAATTCCACTCCATATCATCCAAAGGAAAATAGCACCTTTGAAGCCACTAATAATAATATCAAGAAGATACTTCAGAAAATGGTACAAGGGTCTAGACAATGGCATGAAAATTTGCTTTTTGCATTGTTAGGATATCATAAAACTATTCACACTTCAATAGGGAAAACTCCATATTTATTAGTGTATAGGACAGAAGTAGTCACACCTATAGTAGTCAAAATTACATCTCTTCTAGTAATTATGGAAGCAGAGATTGATGATGATTAATGGGTCAAAACTTGGTTGGAGCAGTTGAGTTTGATTTATGTAAAATGGTTGGCATCAGTATGTCATGGCCAATTGTATCAGAAGATAATGTACTGAGCATATAACAAAAAAGTACATCCCAGTCATTTCGAAGTGTTCAGTTAGTATTGAAGCACATCCTCCCTCATCAGATTGAAGCTAAAGTCAAATTTCCCCAAATTGGCAAGCACCCTTCATTGTGAAAAAAGTATTGCCAATGGATCTTTATATTTTACTGATATAAAAGGCAAAATGACAGAAATAGTTATTAATGTCGATGCAGTCAAAAGATATTATGTATGATATTTATCCTTCATTAGTTCTATTTCATGTGTTGTACTTGCACTTTTAAAGGTTGATATGATGAAGGCATTTTATTCGCTATCTGAATATCATGTCATCCTTTTTTTACCCTTTTGAGCTTTGGTCTTAGTTTCTTTCACATCCCTATTTTGGAATAAAAAAAAGTCATAAAATATAAAAAGTGTCGATAAAACAAGAGTCAAAAGAATATGGAAAAGAAATCATCATTTAATTTAGAACAGAAGAAAAAAAAAGGAAAAAGGAAGAAAAAGAAATTCAAACAAAACTAAAAAACAAGTTGTCGGTACTATGTGTGACTTGATTCTCCTCTCTCATGGTTGAGGTACGTAAGCATCCCTATCCTGGGTTCAGTCCAACCAAATAAATAATTTTAAATTACCCAATTAAAAAAAACTCGGGCAAGATTTAATCATCGTTGTTTGAGTCGATTCTAAAAGTTATAAGTCTCACCCCACTTCAAGTGTTATTTGAGACTCATGACATCCTTTCTTTCTACCCTATCCAAAAGCCATGTTGCAACCAAAAAACCTTCAGATCAATCTTTGAGAATGTTGAAGCTAAACATGTGATGGATACATGACAATATAATTTGGGCACTACTTTTCCGCATCATCATGGGGAAAATGAGAAAAAATAAAATGAGAGAGTCTTATCAGTGAAAACCCTCACAGGCACTATAAGGTGATGGTAAGTCGAGAGAAATGATAATGAAAGAATCTTAGTGGTGAAAATACTCACGTGCACCACAAGGCGATGGTGATTTGAGAGAATTAAAAAAATGAGAGTATCTTAGTGGTGAAATCCTCATGGGCACCATAAGGTGATAGTGAGTTGAGAGAAATAAGAAAAATAAGAGAGGCTTGTTGGGAAAAAACCTTTTGGGTATCACTAGTTAAATGAGGTATACGATTTCAGTGGGTTTGAAGAAGTAACTCAGTTTCAGAGTCATTAACTCAGCAACAACTGGTGAAGGTTTGGATGGAAATATCAATCTACTTAATCAAAAATACATGTCATAATCAGTGGAGTTGGCTGTAATAGTCAGATAAGTTTTATTTTTCCATATTTCAAAAGGGATATTCATCGTCTTTTCTTTCTTTTACATATTCATATTTTTGTTTTCTAGTGTCAGTTATCAAAAATAAGAAAATCATCATAATTTCTTCACATCTTTGAGTTAAATATGTGTCAAAATAAGTGAAAGCATTTCAGCACTTGCTACCAAAATTCCTCAATTGCGTGAAGAAAAGACAAGGACTGGAACATGAAAGAAACATGATCATAAGTGGAAATAGGGCATAGAGAAAGTCTATCAACAAACAGGTTTCTAGATTCATGAAATTTCAAAGCCCAAAAAGTGTACCTTAGAGGCATGGTAAAACAATAATTCGTTGTTTAAATTAGAGTCATTCTCTTTAATTTGAGTTTAGATCACTGATGCGATGAGGCAGGGGCAAATATCAATAGTCCAAAACAAAGATAAATGAGATGAACACTAGTGTAGGTGCCTAGAATGTCAAGTGTCGCAAGCAATTACTAGGTTCTTAAGTCAGGAGCCCGTCTAGAGAATAGGGTGATGAAATTTCAATTCAGTAAGTTTAGGTACCTTTGGAAAAGCATATCTGTGAGTTATCATTCTACTCAAGACCCTCCTGGATAATGGGACCTTTCCTTCTACTCAACACCCTCCTAGAAAATGGGACTTTACTTTCTATTCAGGACCCTCTTGGAAATTAGACTTTACTTTATGTTCAGGACCCTCATGTATAATGGTAATTTACTTTATATTCAAGACCCTCCTAGAAAATAGGACTTTACTTTCAGTTCAGGACCCTCATGGATAATAAGACTATACATTTTGCGCAGGACCCTCCTAGAAAATAGGACTTTATTTTAAAAAATAAAATAACTAGAATATTTATTTATAATAATCTTTATTTGGAATAATTTTTGTTCTAGTTTTGACTCTGATTTTAGGAGACCGCCTAGAGAACAGGGTATGTAAATTTGAAGTCAGAGGCCACCTAAAGAATGGGGTGAAAAATTGCAAGTCAAGAACCCGCCTGAAGAATATGGTGAAGAAGTAGCAAGTTGACAGCCCTCGACCACACATGCAAGTGTACGTGGTCTTATCAAGTAGTAAAGTGGCTTTCAAGAAGCCAAGTATCAATCCTACTGAGACTTGATTCAATAACGATTCAATTTCAGTTAACAGTTTAGATTCAATTAGTGCAAGAGTTACTAAAAGAGAGTTTAGAATATTGTAAATTAAAAATTAAGTCAACAATGCATAAATTAAAGTACTTGAGACAATCAATAGGAGAAAACCCAGGGTTAAATCACTTCAAACAATCATACTATGTTATTGAACTTCATTCGTTAACTTGTTTATCTTGGTTATTGATTCATATGGTTAAACACATAATCATGGTCTCCCGACCGCTAATCTTTTACCTAATTTGGATACTACAACTACATTGTTGAGCTGGGATGTAATAATCCAATTAAGTGTTTTAAATCTATCATCCTACGTTTGAATCAAGTAAGGCATCTAAGTACATTTATGTCCTAGATGTTAAGTTCAATTCATTATTTTATAAAAGAATAAAAACCCTACTTTGTTATACCCACGTTCTATCTCCCTATTCCCTCTTCCGAGATCAAAAGGTCGACAATATATGTATTTTACGGGTGATCAATCCATAAAATAATTAAAACAAGAATAAACAAACAACCAAATATGATAAGCAAATCCAGTAAAATTAATCCAAAATAATAGTACTCATGTTCTTGGCTTTAACCACGAAAAGAGAGATTTTAGCCAATAATATTCATAACCAAGATCCAAATAATTGAGTACATAATATGATATTATTAAAAGATAAATAAAAAATGATAAAACCTAAACAACCATGTAGCAACTCCCCTTTTTGTCCCAAACCATCACAAGAGTTAATATTCTCCACCGCTTCACACCAGTAATTATCCAAGATTAACAAAGTGTGTATATATATAATATATACTAATCATAATCCTTGTAGGATTAAGAATGACAGGAGATCCAACATATTCCCATAATATGTGCACTATATTCTGTAAGCAAGGTAGACAAAGCCATGTATTTGTGGGAATTGTCCATAAATTGGAGCGGTGGAATAAATTATATGTCGCACGCATGGATGCCCCGAAATGAAGTGTGCATTGTATGAAAATCACATGCAGCTACTGGAATTCATCTTCTAAAATTTCTCTAAGGCAAAGGATGTAACACCCCGAATCTTGTACCCGGAATGCTACACGGTGCTCATGACCCCGAAGGACCACAAGCTAACCCATGACTGATATCTGTACCTGAACACTGCATAATATACTGTATAAATGTGGAAATATTAGGATGAAACATGCCATAAGGTTCAAAGCTGATAAACATCTGATAAAACCATATCTGAATAATGTGGTACGACAATACAAGAACTGAAACAATGTCTGAAAACATCTAGTCTTAAAACACTGTAGTATGAAAGCCTCTAAACTATCCAAATAAGGAGTTGATTGGACATTTCCCCAACAAACTCCAACTACTAAAATAAACTAAGTAATTAAGAAATAAAGTAATGATCATTTTCTCGAAGGATGAGGACTCACTGCTAACTCTGACTGTGAAACAAGAATGCTACTGATGCTCTAGAGCTCGTGCTTCTGAACCTATGGTATAAAACACCATAGCACAAATGCATCAGTACGTTTGAATGTACTGTTATGAAAGTGAGGTAGGCTGAATGCAAAGTGTTCAAATGCATGAACAATGCTAATTGACTGAATAAGATGAACTTGAGAATACATGCATGAATAAGTGATTGTGACTAAATTCATGATGGTATTGACTACTGAGTCTGATTATTGATAGCATGAGTCATTGATAACTAATATAACTGATACTGAGCGATTGTATCTGACAGTTTAGTTTCTGATGGACCTAACTGAGTTTCGTACTATTCTGAGTTGACTGTATATAATAGTCCTAAAATTCTAAAGACCTATCTGAGTTCTATTACTGAGACTGAGTCTAAAACTGTAACTGTGGGAAGTAGTCATCTAATCGACATACCTCAAATAAAGAAATATAGCTAGGTTGGGGTCCAATTTGTAACCCCAATTGGCAGGGTATCAATACTGCGCCACTTGTAAAGACAAGCTGTGGGTGACCCTCATCTGACAGTGTCCCCAAAAGAGAATGGTGGGACCCTCATCTGACAGTGTTTATCCACCTCATCAACCCTCATCAATCAGTGTTGATGTCTTAACCTATGTTGTCTAGATAGTTCTGGAATGCGAGGATTGCATATAAGAATCACACCCTCAACTATTAGTGTGTGTCCTCATCCTTGGGTTAACTTGGTGCTAAATCCTACTCCCATCTAAATAGACCATGAACATGATTAACTAAAATGAACTGGACTGAATTCATTGAGTTCCGTTGACTGAAGAAATACTACTGAGATTACTGAAGTACTGAGCTTTTTAAGATTACTAGGATTACTGAGTTTTCCTGAGTCACATGACTGACTGAATTCTACTAAACATGGCTTGACTGAGGATATCGTGAAAACAGAACACTGGCTCTAGGCACACAACTAAATTGTCGGGTACAAGTACCCCCAGGACTCGATAGCATGAAACTGACAAGACTTGACACTTCTTGAACACATGACCAATATCAACAATTCATAATACAATAAGTTGGGGATTTTATGAAGTACATGGTTATTATAATCTTGTACATGGAAGGAATGCATCTAATCAATGTCATAATTCCACATTCTAGTATCAAGAGAATTTCAACAAACATCTACATTGCACATCAATAGTATAGGAGTAATTTGAACATAAGGGTAAAACATGAATCCATCGCTGAAGTCACAATTGAGCTATATTACATAATTTCTAGTCTTCTAGGCATTTTATCAAACACCTTACATACACCGCTTAGGGAATAGGTAGAATCATCAATTAACACCTCATAAACCACTCAATTCATGGATTTAAACTCATATACTAACGTAATTCCGTAAAAACACATTGAGATTCCAACTTGGGAACCATACAACAACAACCATATAAACATAATCAACCCACAACATAATATTCATAGTACATGATTGAAAAATTGATTCTTGGGCTTCATGGACGAAAGGAATCCATGAATGAACACTATACATACCTTGATTGTAAGTTTCTTAAATTTCTTGGAGAGAATCTTGGAATTGGCTTTGATTTCTGGAAAGCTAGGATTTTGTTTCTTGGGAGAGAATGTTCTTGATTTGGGGAAAAGGTGAGTAAATAATGATTTGAAACATTTTTAGGGATTAAATACCGCACCTGGATGTGTCAAAACCTTGGGAAAAGACCAATTTATCCCTGGATAAAATATTTATTTTTAGTCAAAATTTCCCGATTTGGTAGTCTGGTGCGACGTGGTGCTATTGCGTCGTGTCTCTATAGTTTGACAATTGGGAAATTGGAAGATGGCGCAACACGGAGATATTTCGTTGCCACTTTGTTTGTGACCTGGAGTTTGGCACGACGTGGAGACATCGTAGAGATTTACTAGAAAAAAGACAATTGGGATTTAGGAGCACTCCGTGATGCAGTGTAATCGCGGAGTTTTACTGTAAACTGACAAATGTCATTTTGGCTTATGGCACGACGCGTCACTGGGTGAAATGATGGTGTTTTATGATTGAAACTTTAAATCACCATAACTTCTTATCCGGTTATCGGATTTAGGCTAATTTGGTATCGATGGAAAGCTTATTCAAATTTTCACACAACAAAAAGTCAAAATATTGAAAATTCCATATATATAAAAGTGTATTCATCTTTAAATAATGTTTTTGACATCTTTGGGATGAATTTAAGCTAGGTAGAATTACGGGGTATTACAATATCTCCCTCTTGGGAACATTCGTCCTCGAATGAAACTCACTGAGATGGGAGAAATGATAGACTGAAGTACATGCTGAACATGAACAATTGAAACATGATTTGATGACTGATATAACTGATAAGTTGAATGTATTATGCTGAATATGCATATCTGATGCATGAATAACAGATTTATGGATACATAACTGAATTACTGATAAGATGAGTTTCTCATCAAACTGAACATGTATATCTAATGCATGAATACATGACTGAACTGATACATGAATGCATGACTGACTATGCAATGGTAATTGATAACAAGTTTATAATAGAATTCTGAACATGAACTGGACACCAAGTTGTAACTGAAATCTGAACATGAAACTGAAAGGCTTAAGGAAAGTTGTTACCTTGGGTTGCGTTAGAATTAGTAGATAAGAGGTGAGGATACTTTGTACGCATGTCTTCTTCTATTTCCCAAGTAGCTCCCTCAATGGATTGCTTGTTCCAAAGGACTTTAACTAGAGGGACTCCTTTGTTCCTCAGTCTGCGAGTCTGATAGTTAAGAATATCGATCGAAATCTTTTTGAAAGAGAGCTTATTCTAAATATCTATGCTATGAATAGGGACTACAACTGCTAGGTCACTTATGCACTTATTGAGCAAAGAGACATGGAAGGCTGGATGAACTGAGGCTAAATCTGAATGTAATTCGAGCTCATAAGCTACTTTGCTGAAGCGATAGAGAATTTTGAAGGGACCGACATATTAGGGACTGGGCTTTCCCTTATTGCCAAATATCTTCATTGCCTTCATAGGAGAGATCTTTAGATAAACATGATCACCAATCTCAATCTCGAGATCCTTCTTGCACATATCTTTATAAGACTTTTATCATCTCTGAGCATCCCGAAGTCTTTCTATGATCAACTGGGCTTTTTCAAAGGCATCGAATACTAAGTCAGGCCCTATAACTGAGGCCTCACTAACTTTGAACTAACCGAATGGAGATTTGTATCTCCTACCATAGAGATCTTCGAATGGAGACATCTTAATACTAGAATGATAGATGTTATTATATGCAAACTCAATCAAAGGCAAATGGTCATCCCAACTACCCTTGAAGTCAATTGCACATGCTCGCAGCATATCTTATAAAGTTTGAATGGTCCTTTCTGCTTGACCGTCTGTCTGAGGATGGAAGGTTGTACTGAGATGAACTTGGGTACCAAAACCCTTTTGGAATGCTTTCCATAAATAAGAGGTGAACTAAGTACCTCTATATGAGATAATAGATAATAGAATACCGTTCAATCTGACCAAATCTCTTATGTAGAGTTTGGCGTAATCCTCGGCTGAATAAGAGTTATGGACTGGAAGAAAATAAGCTGATTTGGTCATCCTGTCTACAATGACCCAAATTGAATAATGTTGATAACGAGAATGAGGCAAACCCATCACGAAGTCTATGTTCACTTCGTCCCACTTCCAAGTAGGAATATTGAACTCTTGCAGGGACCCACTAGGCTTCTAATGCTCTATCTTAACCTGATGAGATGTATATCACTTAGCCACAAACCCTACCACATCTCTCTTTGTCCCACTCCACCAATAAATCTCCCGCAAGTCGCGGTACATCTTTTTGGCCCCTGGATGAATAGAGTAGTGTGCACCATGCGCTTCTGCAAGAATTCGTTGACTCAAGTTATCTACACCTAGAACACACAGACGAACCTGACAACGTAATACACCATCTCTTCCTTGGGAGAAAACCTTAACCTTCTGATCCTTGACTGACTCTTTCAACTTGACTAAATTGGGATGTCTATCTTGCTTTTCTTTCACCTTAGAAACTAGAGATGATTCTGAACTACTCTGAACCCATACATCACCCTTCTATGTATCGACTAAGTGAACACCTATTCTGGAAAGATGATGGACTTCCTGAGGTAAATTCTTCTTACTGTCTTAAATATGAGTAATACTACCTATAGACAGTCTACTGAAAGCATCGGCCACTACGTTGGCCTTGCCGGATAATAAAGGACACTCATATCATAATCTTTTAAGAGCTCTAACCACCTTCTCTGATGAAGATTGAGATATTTCTGAGAAAAGACATACTAAAGGATCTTATGATCTATGAACACATCTACATGAACTCCGTACAAGTAATGCCTCCAAATCTTTAAGGAAAATACTACGGTTGCTAACTCAAGATCATGAGTAGGATAATTCTTCTTATGGGGTTTAAGCTGTCTGGAGTCATAGGATATAACCATACCATGCTGCATGAGGACACAACCCAAACCTACTCTAGATGCATCACAATATACTACGAAACCATTTGAACCATCTGGAAGAGCCAAAACTGGAGCTGAGGTGAGTCGAGTCTTCAACTCCTGAAAAGTCTTCTCTCAAGGATTTAACCACTGAAATATAACCTTCTTCTGAGTTAATCTGGACATAGGGGATGCAACAGAAGAAAACCCCTCAATAAAACATCTGTAATAGCCATCCAAACCCAAGAAACTCCTGATATCTGATGGAGAGATAGGTCTGGGCAGTTTCTTACTGCTTCGGTCTTTTGAGGATCTACTCTAATTCCATCACCAAAAGTGATATGACCAAGGAATGCTACTGACCTTGTCCAAAATTTTCACTTACAAAATTTGGCGAATAGATGATGATCTCTTAGAGTCTGAAGTACAATTTTAAGATGGTCTGCATGATCACACTCACTACGGGAATAGACAATAATATCATCTATGAAAACTATGACGAACATGTCCAAGTACTTCTTGAACACACGGTTCATCAAGTCCATGAAAGTTGCAGGGGCATTGGTAAGACCAAATGACATGACTAGTAACTTGAATTGACCATACCAAGTTCGGAAAGTTGTTTTTGAAATGTCACATTCTCTGACTCTGAGCTGATGATAGCCTGATCTGAGGTCTATCTTAGAGAAATAGCTAGCACCCTGAAGTTGATCAAATAAGTCATTGATTATGGGAAGTGGATACTTGTTCTTGATCATGACTTTATTAAGTTGATGGTAATCAATGCACATTCAGAGAGAATCATTTTTTTGCGCATGAATAAGACTGGTGCACCCCACTGGGACACACTGGGCCTGATGAATCCCTTATCTAAGAGATCCTTTAGCTGCTCTTTCAGTTCTTTGAGTTTTGCTGGTGCCATTTTGTATGGTGATATACATATAGGCTGAGTATCGGGAAGAAGATCAATTCCGAAGTCTATTTCCCTTTCATGAGGAATTCCTGGAAGATCTTTGGGAAAAACATCTAAATATTCACTCACGATTGGGACTGATTCAAGACTGGGAGTTTTGGAACTAATGTCCTTAACTCGAACAATATGATATACACATCCTTTAGATATAATTTTCCTTACCCGAAGGTACGAAACAAGCTAACCTCAAAAAGATGAAGTACTACCCCTCCACTCTAGGATAGGTTTATTCAGAAACTGGTACTGGACTATTCTATTTCTACAGTTGACTGTGGAATATTAGGAATGAAGCCAATCCATGCTAAGAATGAAATCAAAATTAGTCATTTATAATTTGACTAAGTCTGTTGAGGTGACTTTCTTAAATATCATAACCAGGCAGTTCCTGTATACCCACCGGGCTATAATGGTTCTAACCACTGGGTAGGTACTGAGAAGGGCTCTGCTAGAATTTTGGGACAAACTCCAAAATCAACTTCTATATAAGGAGTAACAAAATACAAGGAAGATCCTAGATCTAGAAAAGTGTAAATATGCAAGTGAAAGATCTGTAACGTACCAGTAACTACATCAGGAGAATTTTCCTGATCTTGTCGGGACTGGAGAGCATAAAGTCTATTTAGGCGTTACCGGACTGGGCTGAGAAACGATTCTGCTAACCCTGATAACCTAACTAGGGATAATCTTTAACTCTGTGGACTGGCTTACCACATCTGAAACAGACATCACTGCCATCTCTGCAAGTACCCTTGTGGTTCTTACCACAAGAAGTCCGACAAAGAGGATTGGTTCGACCTTGCTAATACTGCCCTGAGATTTAGAGCCTAGCGCCCTATCTTTGTTACCCTCCCTGAACTTAGGAACTGGAGTACTGGCTGAGGAAGGAGATGGAATGGATGACTTTAGGCAGAGCTGAGAACGGTTTTCTCCCTCTGACTTAGGCTAAGCAAAGTTTAAACTACATATCCCATCTCTCTTATTCTGCCTCTCTCTCATCTTAATATTTTTCTCTTCTATCTGTTGAGCATGGGTCATAAGCCTAGCTATGTTTATCACTATTCAACATCGCAGACCTGTACTCATTGACCACACTATCATTCACCCCAGAAACAAACTTAATCATCTTGGCCCTGTTATCTGCAACTACTTAAGGAGAATATCTCACTAATTGAGTAAACTTAAGAGAATACTCTTTAACCGTCATGTTGCCCTGCCTGAGATTTATAAATTCTAACACCTTAGCTTCCCTCATATCTTGGGGAAAGAATATATCTAAGAATGCAGTGACAAACTCCTCCCACTCTATAGGATTTGCATCAACTGACCTCTCTGACTTCCACTACTTAAACAAAGTGTAAGCAATATCCAGCAACTGATATGTAGTTAGCTCAGCACTCTCACTAGAATTAACCCCCATGATGTTCGTAACTTTTTAAACCTGCTCTAGGAACTCCTGAGGATCCTCTTATGACTTACACCCGAAAAAAGATGGAGGATTTATTCGGGTGAAGTCTCGAATCCTAGTTGTAATTGAATTGGCCACTGAGTTGGCCAAAACGACAGTTAGTCGTTCATTCTGAGCAGCAACTAAATCAGCAAGAGTGGTGAATGCTGCTCTGAACTCTGCATGAGAAACGTGTTCATCCAAGGGATCTTCTTGGACGGGCTGAGGGGCTGACTAATTTCAATTTCTTCTTTTAGGAGGCATGTTCTGTAGAAAAAAGGGAGAAAAAAATTTGACTGAGAGTTAAATTTAAGCTCAAGCTCACTGGCTCGACATGAATACTGAAAGAAGGGAAACGTTTCCTAAAACATCTCATAGCCTCCTGCACGTAAATATGGCGCGTAATACACCCATGTAGAAGACTCTACTACATGCAGCTTTCAAACATCCTAGGACTCTATTCAACCTTAGGCTCTGATACGAAATTTGTAATGCTTCGAATCTGGTACCCAAAATGCTACACGGTGCTCATGACCCCAAAGGACCACAAGCTAACCCATGATTGATATTTGTACCTGAACACTGCATAATATAATGTATAAATATGGAAATATTAGGATGAAACATGAAATAAGTTTAAAAACTAATAAACATCTGATAAAACCATAACTGGATAATGTGGTACGACAATACCAAAATTGAAACAATTCCTGAAAATATCTAGTCTGAAAACACTATAGTCAGAAAGCCTATAAACTATCTAAATAAGGAGTTTATGGGACATGTCCCCAACTAAATCCAACTACTAAAATAAACTAAGTATTGAAGAAATAAAGTAATGATCATGTCCTCAAAGGATGAGGACTCACTGCTAACTCTAACTGCTGAAAAATGGAATGCTACTGATGCTCAGGAGCTCGTGCTTCTAAACCTATAGTATAAAATAACATAACGCAAATGCGTCAGTACATTTAAATGTACTGGTATGCAAGTGAGGTAGGATGAATGCAAAGGGTTCAAATGCATGAACAATGCTAACTGACTGAATAACATAAACGTGAGAATACATGCATGAATAAGTGACGGTGACTGAATTCGTGATGGTACTGACTACTAAGTCTGATTATTGATAGCATGAGTCACTGATAACTGATATAACTAATACTGAGCGACTATATCTAACATTCTAGTTTTTAATAAAACTAACTGAGTTTCGTACTATTATGAGTTGACTGTATCTGACAGTCCTAAAATTCTAAACACCTATCTGAGTTTTATTATTGAGACTGAGTCTGAAACTATAACTGTGGGAAGTATTCATCTAATCGACATTCCCAAAATAAATAAATATAGCTAGGTTGGGGTCCATTCTGTAACCCCAATTGCAAGGTTGTCAATACCGCACCACTGGTAAACACAAGATGTGGGTGACCCTCATCAGACAGTGTCCCCAAAAGATAACAGTGGAACCCTCATCTGACAGTGTTTATCCACCTCATCAACCCTCATCTGTTAGTGGTAATGTCTCAACCTATGCTGGAGACATAGTTCAGGAAAGCGAGAATTTCTTCTAAAGATCACACCCTCAACTATCAGTGTGTGTCCTCATCCTTGGGTTCACTCGGTGCTAAATCCTACACCCATCTGAATAAACACTGAACATGATTAACCAAACTGAACTGGACTGAGTTCATTAAGTTCCGTTGACTGATGGAATACTACTGAGATTACTGAAGTACTGAACTTTCTGAGATTACAGGGATTACTGAGTTTACTAAGTTTTCCTAAATCACATGACTGACTGAATTCTACTAAGCATGGCTTGACTGAGGATATCGGGAAAACATAACACTGGCTCTAGGCACACAACTAAATTATCAGGTACAAGCATCCCCAGGACTCGACAGCATAAAACTGACAAGACTTGACACTTCTTAAACACATGATCAATATCAATAATTCATAATACAATAAGTTGGGGATTTCATGAAGTACATGGTTATCATAATCTTGTACATGGAAGGAATGCATATAATCAATGTCATAATTCCACATTCTAGCATCATGAAAATTTCAACAAACATCTACATTGCACATCAATAGCATAGGAGTAATTTGAACATAAGGGTAAAACATGAATCCATCACTTATGTCACAATTGAGCTATATTACATAATTTCTAATCTTTTAGGCATTTTATCAAAAACCTTACATGGACCACTTAGGGAATAGGTACAATCATAAATTAACACCTTATAAACCACTCAATTCATGGATTTAAACTTATATGATAACCTAATTCCATAAAAAAACATTAAGATTCCAACTAGGGAACCATACAACAACAATCATATAAACATAATCAACCCACAACATAATATTCATAATGCATGATTTAAAACATGATTCTTGGGCTTCATGGACAAAACGAATCCATGAATGAACACTATGCATACCTTGATTATAAGTCTCTTGAAGTTCTTGGAGAGATTCTCGGAATTAGACTTGATTTATTGAAAGCTAGGGTTTTATTTCTTGGGAGAGAATGTTCTAGATTTGGGGAAAAGGTGAGTAAATAATGATTTGAAATGTTTTTAGGGATTATATCCCGCACCGGGATGAGTTAAACCTTGGGAAAAGACTAATTTATCCAAGAACAAAATATTTATTTTTTGTTAAAATTTCTAGATTTGGCAGCTGGCGCGACGCGACGCTATCGTGTTGTATCTCTTGAATTTGACAACTGGGAAATTAAGAGATGGAGCGATGCGGAGAAATTAAGTTGCCACTTTGTTTGCGACCTGGAAGTTTGGCATGACGTGGAGACATCGGGAGATTCACTAGAAAAAGGATAATTGGGATTTAGGAGCTCTCCACTATGCAGTGTAATCGCGGAGTCTTACTGAAAACTGACAAACGTCATTTTGGCTTATGGTGCGATGCGCCACTGGATGAAATGACGGTGTTTTACAACTGAAACTTTAAATCGCCATAACTTCTTACCCGGTTATCGGATTTGGGCGAATTTGGTATCAATGAAAAGTTTATTAAATTTTCCACACAATAAAAAGTCAAAATCTTGAAAATTCCACATTTATAAAAGTGTATTCATATTTAAAGCATGTTTTTTACATTATTGGGATGAATTTAAGCTAGGTAGAATTATGAGGTATTACAATATCTCCCCCTTAGGAATAATTATCCTCGAATGAAACTGACTGAGATGGGAGAAATGATAGACTGAAGTACATACTGAACATGAACAATTGAAACATGATTTCATGACTGATATAACTAATAAGCTAAATGTATTATGCTGAATATTCATATCTGATGCATGAATAATGGATTTATGGATGCATGACTGAATTACTGATAAGATGAGTTTCTCGTCAAACTGAACATGCATATCTGATGCATGAATACATTACTAAAATGACACATGAATTCATGACTGACTATGCAATGGTAATTGATACCGAGTTTATAATGGAATTCTGAACATGAACTGGACACCAAGTTGTAACTGAAATCTGACCATGAAATTGAAAGTCTTAAGAAAAGTTGTTACCTTGGGATGAGTCTGAATTAGTGGAGAAGAGGGAAGGATACTTGGTAAGAATGTCTATTTATGATTCCCAAGTAGATACCTTAACGGATTAATTCCTCCAAATGACTTTAACTAGAGGGACTCATTTGTTCCTCAGTCTGTGAGTCTGATAGTCAAGAATTTCAATCGAAATCTCTTTGAAATAGGTTGCTCCGAATATCTATGCTCTGAATAGGGACTACAACTACTGGGTCACCTATGCACTTCTTGAGCAAAGAGACATGGAAGACTTGATGAACTGAGGCTAGATATGAAGGAAATTCGAGTTCATAAGCTATTTTACCGAAGCGATAGAGAATTTTGAAGGGACCGACATATCAGGGAATGAGCTTTCCCTTCTTGCCGAATATCTTCACTCCCTTCATGGGAGAGATCTTTAGATAAACATGATCACCAATCTTAAACTCGAGATACTTCCTATACACATCTGCATAAGACTTCTGTCAGCTCTGAGCAACCCAAAGTCTTTCTCTAATCAACTGGATTTTTTGTAAGGCATCAAATACTAAGTCAGGCCTTATAACTAAGGCCTCACTAAATTTGAACCAACCGACTGGAAATCTACATCTCCTACCATAGAGAGCTTCAAATGGAGCCATCTTAATACTAGAATGATAGCTGTTGTTGTATCCAAACTCAATCAAAGGCAAGTGGTCATCCCAACTACCCTTGAAATCAATTATACACGCTCGTAGCATATCTTCTAAAGTCAGAATGGTCCTTTCTGCTTGACCATCTATCTAAGTATGGAAGGCTGTACTGAGATAAACTTGGGTACCAAGACCCTTTTGGAATGCTTTCTAGAAATGATAGGTAAAATGAGTACCTATGTCTAAGATAATAGATAATGGAACACTGTGTAATCTGACCAACTCTCTGATGTAAAGTTTGACGTAATCCTCGGTTGAATAAGAGGTATAGACTAGAAGGAAAAAAGATGATTTAGTTATCCTGTCTAAAATGGACCAAACCGAATCATGCTGATAACGAGTACGAGGAAAACCCATTACGAAGTCCATGTTCACTTCATCCCACTTCCAAGTAGAAATATTAAAATCTTACATGGACCCACTAGGCTTCTGATGCTCTATCTTAACCTGCTGATATGTACAATACTTAGCCACAAACTCTGACACATCTCTCTTCATCCCACTTCACCTATAGATCTCCCATAAATCGTGGTACATCTTTGTGGCCCCTGGATAAATAGAGTAGCGCGCACCATGCACTTTTGTAAGAATTCCCTGCCTCAAGTCATCTACACCTGGAACACACAGAGGACCCTAAAAACACAATACACCATCTCACCCTTAGGAGAAAACCTCAACCTTCTGATCCTTGACTGACTATTTCAACTTGACTAGACTGGGATCTCTATCTTGCTTTTCTTTTACCTCAGAAACTAGAGATGATTCTGAACTGCTCTGAACCCATACATCACCCTCCTTTGTATCGACTAAGCTAACACCTAGTCTAGCAAGTTGATGGACTTCCTGAGCTAACTTCTTCTTACTATCCTCAATATGAGAAACACTACCGATAGACAGTCTACTGAGAGCGTCGGCCACTACGTTGGCCTTGCCCGGATGATAAAGGACACTTATGTTATAATCTTTCAAGAGCTCTAACCACCTTCTCTGACGAAGATTGAGATATTTTTGAGAAAAGACATACTGAAGGCTCTTATGATCTGTGAACACATCTACATGAACACCGTACAAGTAATGCCTCCAAATCTTTAAGGAAAATACTACGGCTGCTAACTCGAGATCATGAGTAGGATAATTCTTCTCATGGGGTTTAAGTTGTCTAGAGGCGTAGTCTATGACCTTACCATGCTTCATGAGGACACAACCCAAACCTACTCTGGATGTATCACATTATACTATGAAACCATCTGAACCATCTGAAAGAGACAACACTGGAGCTGAGGTGAGTCGAGTCATCAACTCCTGAAAACTCTTCTCGCAAGGATCTGACCACTAAAACTTGAATTTATTCTGAGTTAATCTATACATAGGGGATGCAATAGAAGAAAATCCCTAAAAACCCGTCTGTAATAGACAACAAAACCTAAGAAACTCCTGATATCTGATGGAGAAATAGGTCTGGGCCAGTTTCTTACTGCTTTGGTCTTTTGAGGATCTACTCTAATGCCATCACCGAAAATGATATGACCAAGGAATGCTACTGACCTTAGCCAAAATTCACACTTACTGAATTTGGAGAATAAATAATGATCTCTGAGAGTCTGAATTACAATTCTAAGATGGTATGCATGATCACACTCACTACGGGAATAGAAACGAATATCATCAATGAACACTATGACGAATATGTCCAAGTACTGCTTGAACACATGGTTCATCAAGTCTATGAAATTTGCAGGGGCATTGGTAAGACCAAAGGAGATGAATAGGAATTCAAAGTGACCATACCAAGTTTGAAAAGCTATTTTTCGAATGTCATATTCTCTGACTCTGAGCTGATAATAGCCTGATCTGAAGTCTATCTTAAAGAAATAGCTGGCACCCTGAAGTTGGTCAAATAAGTCATCAATTCTAGGAAGTGGATACTTGTTCTTGATCATGAAAACATTGAGCTGACAGTAATCAATGCACATTCTGAGAGAACCATCTTTCTTGCACACGAATAAGACTGGTGCACCCTACGGGAACACACTGGGTCTGATGAATCCCTTATCTAAGAGATCCTTCAACTTCTTTTTCAATTCTTTCAGTTTTGTTGGGGTCATTCTGTATGGTGGAATAAATATGGGCTGAGTATCTGGAAGAAGATCAATACCAAAGTCTATTTCCCTTTCGAGAGGAATTCCTAGAAGATCTTTGGGAAAGACATCTGAACATTCACTCATGATTGGGACTAATTCAAGACTGGGGGTTTAAAAACTAGTGTCCTTAACTCGAACAAGATGATAGACACATCCTTTAGATATTATTTTCCTTGTCCAAAGGTAGGAAATAAGCTGACCTATGAAAGATAAAGTACTACCCCTCCACTCTAGGACAGGTTCATTCGAAAACTGGAACTGGACTATTCTATTTTTGCAGTAAACTATGGCATAACAAGAATGAAGCCAATCCATGACGAGAATGACATCAAAATCAGTCATCTCTAATTCAACTAACTCTACTGAGGTAACTTTCTAAAATATCATAACTGGGAAATTCCTGTATACCCGCTGGCCTATGCTGGTTTTACCCACTGGGTAGATACTGAGAAGGGATCTACTAGAATTTTGGGACTGACTCTAAAATCAACTTCTATATAAGGAGTAACAAAAGACAAAGAAGCTCCTGGATCTAGCAAAGTGTAAACATGCAAGCGAAAGATCTGTAACGTACCAGTAACTACATCAGGAGAATTTTCCTGATCATGCCAGGAATGGAGAACATAAAGTCTGTTTGGGTGTTAACTACTAGTAGCACTGGAAATAGCACCTTGCAGATTTGGGAGACCGAACTGGGATGAGAAACGGTTCTGCTGACCCTAATAACCTGACTGGAGACAATCTCTGATTCTATGGCCTGGCTTTCCACATTTGAAATAGACATCACTGCCAGCTCTGCAAGTACCCTTATGGTGCTTACCACAAGTCTAACAAAAAGAATTGGTTCGGGCATTGCTAATACTGCCCTGAGATTGAGAGCCTGGCGCCCTATCTTTTTTAACCTCCCTGACCTTAGGAGCTGGAGCACTGGCTGGGGAAGGATCTTGAATGGATGACTTTGGGCGGAGATGAGAACGATTTCCTCTCTCTGACTTAGGCTGAGCAAAGTTGAAACTACCTGTCCTTGCTCTCTTATTCTACCTCTCTCTCATTTTAATCTTTTGCTCTTCTATCTGTTAAGCATGGATCATAAGCCTGGCTATGTTTATATCACTATTCAACATTCCATACCTATATTCATTGACCACACTATCATTCACCCCAGAAACAAACTTACTCATTTTTTCCCTATTATCTGCAACAACATGAGGAGCATATCTGTCTAATTAAGTAAACTTAAGAGAATACTCTTTCACCATCATGTTGCCCTGCCTGAGGTTGATAAATTCTAACACCTTAGATTCCCTTAGCTCTTGGGGAAAGAATGTACCTAACAATGCAGTGACAAACTCCGCCCACTCAATAGGCTCTGCATCAACTAACCTATCTGACTTCAACTATTTGAACCAAGTGTGAGCAACATCCAGCAATTGATATGTAGATAGCTCAGTACTCTCTCTAGAATTAAACTCAATGATGTTTGTAACTTTCTCAACCTGTTCTAGGAACTCCTATGGATTCTCTTTTGACATAGACCATAAAAAGAATGGAGGATTCATTCGGGTGAAGTCTCAAATCCTGGCTGCAGTTGAATTGGCCACTAGGTTGGTCGAAATGACAACTGGTCATTCATTCTGAGCAGCAACTGAATTATCAAGAGTGGTGAATGCGGATCTGAACTCTGCATGAGAAACGTGTTCGTCAAAGGGATCTTCTTGGTCGGGCTGAGGGGCCGACTGATTTTTGTTTCTTCTTTTGGGAGGCATGTTCTGTAAAAGAATGAGAGAAATAGATTAGACTGATAGTTAAATTTGAGCTCATGCTCACGAGCACGACATGAATACTGAAAGAAGGGAAACTATTCCTAAAACATCTCATAGCCTTCTGCACATAAATGTGGCATGCAACACACCCATGTACTAGACTCTACTAGATGCGGCTTTCAGACATTTTTGGACACTATTGAAACTTAGGCTCTGATACCAAGTTTGTAACGTCCCAAATCTGGTACCCAGAATGCTAATTAGTGCTCATGACCCCGAAGGACCACAAGTTAACCCATGACTGATATTTGTACCTGAACACTACATAATATATTGTATAAATGCAAAAATATTAGGCTGAAACATGCCATAAGGTTCAAAACTAATATACATCTGATAATACCATATCTGAATAATGTCATACGACAATACAAAAACTGAAACAATGCCTGAAAATATATAGTCTGAAAATACTGTAGTCTAAAATCCTTTAAACTGTCTAAATAATGAGTTGATGGGACATGTCCCCAACTAACTCCAACTACTAAAATAAACTAAGTAATGAATAAATAAAGTAATGATTATTTCCTCGAAGGATGAGGACTCACTACTAACTCTGATTGTTGAAACTGGAATACAACTGATGCTCTGGAACTTGTGCTTCTGAACCTATAGTATAAAACACCATACAAAAATGCGCCAGTACATTTGAATATATTGGTATGCAAGTGAGGTAGGCTGAATGCAAAGGGTTCAAATGCATGAACAATGCTAACTAACTGAATAACATAAACGTGCGAATATATGCATGAATAAGTGATTGTGACTGAATTCATGATGGTACTGACTACTAAGTCTGATTATTGAAATAAGGAGTCTCTAATAACTGATATAACTGATACTGAGCGACTGTATCTGACAGTCTAGTTTTTGATGGAACTAACTGAGTTCCATACTGTTCTGAGTTGACTGAATCTGACGGTCCTGAAATTCTAAAGACCTATCTGAGTTCTATTACTGACACTGAGTCTGAAACTGTAACTGTGGGAAGTAGTCATCTAATCGACATGCCCAAAATAAAGCAATATAGCTAGGTTGGGGTCCAATCTGTAACCCCAATTGGAAGGGTGTCAATACTGCTCCACTGGTAAAGACAAGTTATGGGTGACCCTCATCTGATAGTGTCCCTAAAAGAGAACGGTGGGACGCTCATCTGACAGTGTTTATCCACCTCATCAAACCTCATCTGCCAGTGTTGATGTCTCAACCTATGCTGGCTACATAGTTCTGGAATGTGAGGATTTCTTCTAAGGATCACACCCTCAACTGTCAGTGTATGTCCTCATCCTTGGTTTCACTCGGTGTTAAATCCTACTCCTATCTGAATAGACACTGAACATGATTAACCAAACTGAACTGGACTGAGTTCATTGAGTTTCGTTGACTGACAGAATACTACTGACATTACTGAAGTACTGAGTTTTCTGAGATTACTGGGATTACCGAGTTTACTTAGTTTTCCTGAGACACATGACTGACTGAATTTTACTAAACATGGCTTGATTGAGGATATCGTGAAAACATGACACTGACTCTAGGCACAAAGCTAAATTTTCAGGGACAAGTACCCCTAGGACTCGATAGCATGAAACTGACAAGACTTGATACTTCTTGAACACATGACCAATATCAACAATTCATAATTCAATAAGTTGGGGATTTCATGAAGTACATGGTTATCATAATCTTGTACATGGAAGGAATGCATATAATCAATGTCATAATTCCACACTCTAGCATCATGAGCATTTCAACAAACATCTACATTGCACATCAATAGCATAGGAGTAATTTAGACATAAGGGAAAAACATGAATCCATCACTTAAATCACAATTGAGCTATATTACATAGTTTCTAGTCTTCTTGGCATTTTATCAAACACCTTACATGCACGACTTCGGTCATAGGTATAATCATCAATTAACACCTTATAACCAACTAAATTCATGGATTCAAACTCATAAACTAACGTAATTCCATAAAAACACATTGAGATTCCAACTTGGGAACCATACAACAACAATCACATAAACATAATCAACCCACAACATAATATTCATAATACATGATTTAAAACTTGATTCTTGGCTTCATTGATAAAAGGAATCCATGAATAAACACTATGCATACCTTGATAGTACGTTTCTTGAAGTTTTTGGAAAGATTCTCGAAATTGGCTTTGATTTCTTGAAAGCTAGGGTTTTGTTTCTTGGGAGAGAATGTTCTTGATTTGGGGAAAAGGTGAGTAAATAATGATTTGAAACATTTTTAGGGATTAAATCCCTCACTTGGATGTGTTAAAACCTTGGGAAAAGACCAATTTTTCCCTGAACAAAATATTTATTTTTTGTCAAAATTTCTCGATTTTACAGGCTCGTGCGACACAGCACTATCGCGTCGTGTCTCTAGAATTTGACATTAGGAAATTGGAATATGGCGCGACGTTGAGCTATCGTGTTTCCACTTTGTTTGCAACCTGGAATTTTGGCGTGATGCAGTGACATCGCGAAGATTCGCTGGAAAAAGGACAATTGGGATTTAGGAGCCCTCCGCGATGTGGTGTAATCATGGAGTTTTACTGGAAACTGAAAAATGTTCTTTTGGCTTATGGAACGATGCACCACTGTCTGAAATGAAGGCATTTTACGAATGAAACTTTAAATCGCCATTGCTTCTTACCCGATTATCGGATTTGGGAGAATTTGGTATCGATGGAAAGCTTATTCAATTTTCCACACAATAAAAAGTCAAAATCTTGAAAATTCCACATATATAAAAGTGTATTCATCTTTAAAGCATATCTTTGACATCTTCGGGACGAATTTAAGCTAGGTAGAATTATGGGGTATTACAAAGGAGGACCGTATTGGAGCAGGCGTCGCATGCTCATTGTGCACACACACTAGATATTGCATCAAAAATTTTGGTTAAGTCTTTATCGTCCCAACTTTCATCCCTTGTATCGTGGTGTATTTCCCATGGATTTTCAGCCTTTATATCATCAATATATCACTGTATTCAGCTCACAAATATTCCTACATAATCACAAACCATGAATTAGAGATCATAAAAATACAATATCCTTAATGACGAATCAAAAACACAAGCTAAGACAAGACTAATTAGCAATGATCTTCACTTATTGTTCCGACTTAAGACTTGACTCACTTGAACTTTACACATTACAAACAATTTTTTCCACATATAATTATATAGTATAACCATTTGGAAAAAATTAAACACATTAGAATCAAATGAAACCAACTAGACACGCAACTAGCTCAAGCTAGTAAAACTAGTTTTCTCGATTGAACTCAAAATGACTCAATTAAGTACAAACTTGTTTGGAAAACACTTTGAACATTGAAATCACGTCCTTGGACACTTAAATGATTATTTATATCAATATCAACATGTTAAGCACATGAAATTCTCTCAAAACAAGGCTAAATAAGATAGAATAGTAACACTATAATGCATAAATACACCCAACATCACCACCCCACACTTAAAACCTTGTTCGTCCTCGAACAACTCTTAACTATAAGCATCATAAATTGAGGAGACTCTACACTTTTACGACATGCAAGACCCTCAATATTGTACTACAATGACTACACGAAATGCAAGTTTCTACACAAAGCATGTTATTTACACAATTGATAGCTCATGAACACTACTCCAAATTATCCTAGCCTCAAGAAATGAATCACCTAGTGGAAAACTCATTCATATTGATCAATCAAGGACATCATATAAATCACCCACATTCATCAAACATGTGATCCTCACAATAAGAGAGTTACCCATAATCACTCACAATAATGCAATTTATCACAATGGGTACAAGAATCAAATTACGCTCACTCTCACAAGGAATTCACAAATTACACACAATGAACTATAGTCTTGCCCTTAGTGTAGTGCTCCACTAATATCAGAATGATAAATTTAGGATCAATTAGTCCTTTTCAGAGTTGTAATGTAGGCTAAGGGACAGGTAGGAACGATTTTGGCCAAGAATAGTGACTAATCTCTCTAAGCGCTTTAAAAAACTACATTATACATTTAAAACCAACAACCAACAACCAAATTACACTTTTTCATCCACACATATCTTCTATTTTGCCCCATCCCTTTTAAGTATTTTCACAAACACATGGTGGAAGTATTGTTTATTACCACATGAATTAATTTTTCCTTTTTCTTTTTCACAACCATGGTAATATTTCTAGTATAATGTCTATCACACCCATCAACCACTCATCAATTATATACACCAATAACTATTACCTTGGGGCATCAAATTCACCTTTTTCCTCTTATTTCTCAAACTCCTTACTCAATTAATTTTTCATTAAAGCGCTTATGAGCTTTTGCATCAAATTATGGTCTATCAAAGAAGTGATTAGGCTACATATAAGGTTGCCAAATAAAAAGCTAAAGTCTCAACGAGGATTACTAGGATTACGCACAAGGGTAGGTCAAAAATAAGGTAGAAACAAGGCTATCAAAGAAATGCCTAAATCATCTCCTAAACTCACATTCTGTATTTCGCTTTAGAAACACACCGGGAAAGTTCTAGACATCACATGCAACAAGGAATATACAAAACCTTACACACATGGCACATGCTTGACTCACATAGGATCATCATAGACTTTCAAACAAATAACAACATGAATTCAAATTTAAGCCAACAAGTACAAGAGTCATAAACACGAGCCTAAGAGTCACAAAAATAGTAATTCACTCAATCAATCATGATTTTACCAAACAAAACACTTGCACCATGTAATAAAAAATAGTACCAACAAGAATATCTCACTTATTCCTAACCTAAAAAATTTTAAATTAAGAAAAAATTTGGGAATTTCCCCACCCCACACTTAAAAATCTACTTTGTCCCCAAAGTAAACTTTTAAAGTAAGAGATAGAAATACTCCCTAAGGCCTCTAGGCCTAGCTAGTGGCATCATTTTGCATAAAAGAGGTTTGAGGACCCCACACTCAGTCTTTGTCATGCTTCTTAGCTCAGGTTTCCGGTACTAATACTTCCCATAATCCTGTGACCCTACAAAACAGAAAACTACATGAAGTAAAAACTACAAAAAATAAAAAAATAAAACATACCTTAGCTTGGGTTGACTCGCAAGAAGCGCCTGATTTAGTATCGCGGCACGACCCAATCAAATTTTTCCTCTACTTTAAGGATATAAATTTCACCCCCAACTTAGAATCTATCTTTTTGCCTTGCTCATAGGGTGGTGGTACAAATATTAAGGAATCGAGTAATGAAATGTGCATGGTAAACCACTCGACCTTAAGGTGAGGTGCGTTTTTATATTGCTTATCCATTTTAAAATAAAGAATATAGGTTTCGTGTTCCCTATCTTCACACTCTTCAACTATTTTAAATGATTCCACGGACAACACATCATCGAAACATAATGTAGAAAAGTGTTTCGATTAAGGCCCATCCAATTCCACTTCAAAATTTACACTATCTTAAACACCCTCACTCATATTCACCTTCTCAATTTTAGTCTCAAAAGAAAGAGGACAATCTAGTGGCTGTGATTCATATGGTGGTGGTGGTATCTCCTTAACCTATTCAACAATTTCATATTTCGAGTACTCAAACTTTCTTGAATTGTCAGTAACTTTGTCTTCAACAGGTTGGGAAGTCAACTCTGCATCTACCTATTTAATTGTATTTGGAGGTTTTTCATTGAGATCTGTACCATTCCTCAAAGTGATTGCAATTACTTGTTCATTGTCAATTGGCAAATCACCTTGAGGTCTGGTACTATATACCTACTGCACTTGCCCTATCTACATCACCAAGTTCTTTATGACAATTTATTGATGCTCTAAATTGAACCTATAACTCTTTATATCTGCTGACAATTTTTTTTATCAGCTAAAATTTGTTTCAGCATCTCTTCCAAATGCTCGTTTGAAATTGGGTCTGGTAATTCTGAACCTGCGGCTGCTGAAATTACTATTGCTGATTGTAGTCGTTCACATAGTATTGCCTTTGATCATAGCCCACAAATATTACTGAATCGGGGTTGACAACAGACATATCTTCAGAATGACCACTATTGCCACAAACCATACACCATATAGAATTATCATCTCTCGAAAACCATCTATCCTAGGCTGCCATGACCAGAAGTATGATAAAAAGAGAAATAAAAGACACAAAAAAATCTAAAAAAAAACTAAAAAATTTACTTCTCAATATAGCTAAACTAAAAATAAGATAGTTGCTAATTTATAAGTCCCCGACAATAGTGCCAAAAACTTGACAGCGCCCAAGCACACACGCAAGTGTACGTGGTCAACCAAGTAATATAGTAACCTTCAAGAAAGCCGAATATCGATCCCACATGGACTTGTATCGACAACTATCAAATTCTAGTTTAATAATTGAGATAAAGTAACCAAAAAGAGTGTTGAATAATTATAAACTAAAAATAAAATAAAAGTCTTGAGACAGTCAATGGGTGAAAACCTAGGGTTAAAGAACTTAGAAAAATCATACTATATTATTGAACTTTATTCGTTAACTTGATTATCTTGGTTGTTGATTCATAGGGTTAATCGCATGATCATGGTCTCCCGACCTTTAATCTTTTACCTAATTTGGATACTACAACTACATCATTGAGTGGGGATGTAATAATCTAATTAAGTGTTTTAAAGCTATCATCCTACATTTGAATCAAGTAAGGCATCTAAGTACATCCCTGTCTTAAATGCTAAGTTCACTTCTTTATTTTATAAAAAAATAAAAACCCTACTTTGTTTATTCTCATGTTCTATCTCCCTATTCCCTCTCCCGAGATCAAAAGGTCAACAATTTATGTATTTTATGGGTGATCAACCCATAAAATAATTAAAACAAGAATAAACAAACAACCAAATATAATAAGTAAATCCAACGAAATTAATCCAAAACAATAGTATTCATGTTCTTTGCTTTAACCCCGAAAAGAGGGTTTTTAGCAAATAATATTCATAACCACAATCCAAATAATTAAATACATAATATGATATTATAAAAAGATAAATAAAAAATGATAAAACCTAAAAAACTATGTAGCATCTCCCGTTTTTGTCCCATACCATCACAAGATTTAATATTGTCCACCGGTTCATCCCAGTAATTATCCAAGCTTAACAAAGTATGCATATATATAATATATACTAATCATAATGTTTATGGGATTAAGAATGGAACGAGATTAAATATATTCCCACAATATGTGCACTATATTTTGTAAGCAATGTAGACAAAGTCGTGTATATATGGGAATTGTCCATAAATTAAAGCAGTGGAATACATCATGCGTCACACACATGGCTGCCTCGAAATGAAGAGTACGTCGTATGTAAAGCACATGAAGTCAATGGATTGATCTTCTAAAATTTCTCTAAGGTAAAGGAGCACCGTATTGGAGCAGGCATCGCATGCTCAGCGCGCGCATACACTAGAAATTGCATCCAAAATTTTGGTTAAGTCTTTATCGTCCCATTTTTCATCCCTTGTATTATGGTGTATTTCTCATGGATTTTCAACCTTTATATCATCAATATATCACCGTATTCAGATCATAAAAATTCATACATAATCACACACTGCAAGTGAAAGATCATAACAACACAATATCCTCAAAGACGAATAAAACACACAAGCTTAGACAAGGCTAATAAACATGATCTTCACTTATTGTTCCGACTTAAGACTTGACTCACTTAAAATTTGCACATTACAAACAAGTTGTTCCACATATAATTATACATTAAAATCATTTGAAACAAATAAAATACATTAGAATCAAACTAAACCAACTAGACACGCAACTATCTCAAGCTAGTAAAACTAGTTTTCTCGATTGAACTCTAAATAACTCAATTAAGTACAAACTTGTTTGGAAAACACTTTGAACATTGAAATCACGTCCTTGGACACTTAAATTCTTATTTATATCAATATTAACACATTAATCACACAATTTCTTTCAAAATAAGGCTAAATAAGATAGAATAGTAATACTAGAATGCATAAATACACCTAACATCACAAGTTAGGAGTCTGCCTGGAGAATAAGGTGAAGAAACAGCAATTCAGGAGTCCTCTTGGAGAATAGGGTAAAAAAATAGCAATTCAGGCGTCCACCTGGATATTAGGGTGATAAAATAGAAAGTCATAAGACTGCCTGGTAAATAGGGTGATGAAATAGCAAGTTAGGGGCCCGCCTTGAGAATAGAGTGATGAAATTGCAAGTCAGGAATCTGCGTGGAGAATAGAATAATGCAACATCAAGTTAGGAGCTCGCCTAGAGAATAGGGTGATAAACCAGCATGTCAGGAGTCGCCTGAAAAATAGGGTGATGAAATTTTAAGTCAGGAGCCCGCCTAGAGAATAGGGTGATGAAATAATAAATCACAATCCCTCCTGGAGAATAGGGTAAAGAAATAGCAAGTTAGTAGTCCACCTAGAGAACAGGGTGATAAAATAGCAAGTCAGGAGCCAACTTGGAGAATAGGTTGATGAAATAGAAAGTCAGGAGCCCGCTTGGAGAATAGGGTGATGAAATTGCAAGTTAGGAGCCCTCCTAGAGAACAGGGTGATGAAATTATAAGTCAAGATCCCTCATAGAGAATAGGGTAATGAAATAGCAAGTCAAAATCCCACCTGGAGAATAGGGTGAAGAAATTGATAATCAGGAGCCTAACTGGAGAATAGGGTGAAGAAATTGAAAGCTAGGAGCCCACTTGAAAAGTAGGGTGAAGATTGTCAATTTGATGTTCAAATTCAAAAGTATCACCTGCAGAACATGGTCAATCATTTAGTTCAACTCCACTACTAGATTTTGTATGGAGAAAGAATTATTATCAAGTTCAACCCAAATAAGATTAGATATTTATGACTTTTGAAAGAATTAACGACTCAAGTCAAGAGTCATGAGTCAAGAAAAGTTGCATAGATAGGACTTTTGTAATTTTATTTATCTTTTTGTCTTGTAATTTTTAATTTTGATGTAATAATAGAGTCGCAAATCAGAAACTCGATAATAACTCACTTGACTCTCAAACTCGGTATAGTCCCTCTTTTTCTAACCCTGGGAACTGATTATGACCTGATCCTCACATAAGTTGGGATAGGTAGGATGCCTAAAATTAGGATTCGGTTGCACTCTATCTTTCTTTTCCTTTCTTTAGAATAATGGTCGGATTAATTCCTATCATGTTGTCTACTTCTTTGTCTGAAAATACTTTGTGGTTACAGTTAAAGAAGGGCATGATGTAGACACGTAAATTTGACCCTTTTAGATGGCAATTTATCGTATCCCCATACCCATACCACACATCCCACCAAATTTTATATTTTCTCCACTAAAAAACAAAATAACAAATATAACTACTTCATCTATTTAAATGTGCACACATCACCTCATCCTAACCACCCCAACCTCCTACCCCATATACCCTCTAACCCACATACGCCCCTTCCCTAAGCCCCATTTTCACGTTTTTACCCTTTTAAAACATAGATATAACAATACACACTCACAAATGACATATTCACCCATAGATTTATTTTGATCCGTTAATGGTTGTTTAATTCAGAATAAATATTGGTTTTGTTGAATGTGATAGTATCATGTTTATGCCAAGAATTGATAGGCAAGTCTTAGGTTTTGGGTCGGAAATCCTTAGGATTCTATATTACAAATATGTGAATGTTATTTTCGAATAATTTTTCTATTTATATCACATTTGTCTATCAAATGTATTTATTAGCGGGGAATGCCCCGAGGTCATATGTATATATTCATTGAAGAATGCCCCGTGGCACTCCGTATTTGGAAGATTGATCGTGATCAAGGCCCGAGGAATCGGGTAAAGCATAGTTAGGGTAGTTAGAATAGTTTAGATTTTCATTTCAACATTTTCTATGTTATTTTGGTTTGTAATGAATTGGTCTGTACACTATCTTTTTGGAGTTTTTGAGTGTTTGGTTTTTTGTTTTCTTATTGTGTGTTTTGTTTGGTTTATGCATTTCATAGTGTCATACTAGCTGATATACTCCACGATGCGACCTTGGTCGAACCAAGGAATCAAGGGATATCTAATACCTTCCCCTCAGTCAATAGAATTCCTTAATCAGAATTTTTGTTCATGGATCAGTTTTAAGAGTCAAATTGTTTTTCAAAAAGGATTTCAAAAGGTGACTTGGCACACCAGATTTATACCAAGTGGAGACTCTGAATTTAATTGTAAAAATATTTTTTTGAAATAATTTTTCATTTTTAGTAAATTTAATAATAAAAACCCTTTTGAACTTAAAAATAATCTTTTGGGTAAAAAAAGGGGTGTGACTTTTCTTAAAATAAATTAGAATTCTAAATTGGTTGGTAACAACATAGTTAGATGTGTTCTTATGAAAGAACCAATTGGTATGACGGAGAGGACTAACTTCATGGTAAACCATAGATTCTTTTGATACCTGTTAATCACACTCGGGTGACACTTGAAAAATTCTCTTGCGTACATTTAAGGCAATAATGAATTCAAACACATCATTTCATGTGCATTGTGTGGTGAGATTTAGATTAGTTCATTGCATTGAATTATTGATCTAGAACTTGTTCTAAATATCTGTTGAAGCAAAATTTTGAGTTACACTTGATTTAGGAAAGGATTGTAGACCTTCTTTGACCCGATTGTGCCCTCCACAGCTCACCAAATGGCATCAATCCCTACAATTTCCCATTTTGAGTCTAAAATATTTTCTTTGAACAACCACATCTGATTTTATACCTTTTTGAGTGCTTACATGCACATTCCCTCTCTTATCCCCACCTCCTTGAGCGAACTAAATACATGGAAATTTGGTTGAAGATTCAAGATCAAAGTTGTCAAAGGAAAAAGATGTATAGTCCTAGACGAACAAAAATAAAAAGACAACTTCAAAGAAGAAAGATAAAAAAACCATACAAAAAAGGAGAACTCCAACAAAGGTGGAAAATCATAAAAAATGAATGAAAAATATATTCATTGAAAACAAGGCAAAAAAACTCCAACATAAGATTCAAAAGGAGTTGAAGAAAATACAAAACAAGGGGAAAAGAAGCACAACAAAGAAGATCAAGCATCGAAGCGCAACAAATGTCAAAAGAACAGATACATTGTACTGCTCATTGAGGAATTAGTCACTTTCATCCCAAATATCATTTTACCCATCCTCAAGACTATATTAAAAGTTGATAACAAGTCCTACATGATCTTGTTCCAAGTGTTCTCATATTAGCGGATACTTACATAAAGGTCAAGCCTATGGTATAATAATTGCATTTATTAAACATCTTTCTGAGTATGAGTGTATGTCTCTAGACGTCCCTAAATTCAAAAATACTAAAATATCTATGAAAACAAGACTTTATATTTGGAGAGAATTCTCAAAACATTAGGATATGTACAGTTTGAAACCTGTACTTGAAGAAAGATGAACAAATATTTCAATACTTAGGTATGTCTGAGGTACCACTGGAGACTGTAGGAGTTACCCTGAAGTCGATCTCAGTTAGAAAGAAAGGAGATGGGGAAATTCTTATCTATACTACTAATTGTTGGTACCAACTGCAGTGAAGACACGATTATGCCCTTTTTACCTTTTAGCATTTTTTACAAACAAAATACAAAATGATTTCCTTATTCATGATGTTCACCTTCATATATATATATATATTTGTGTGTGTGTGTGTGTGTGTGTACTTTTCATTCAAGGCACCTAGCCATAAATATAGGCAGTTGACTTTTCTTTTCAAGCTCTAACCTTAAAAAGAAGATATTTTGCTTTTATATTAGGTGTTCTCCTTCTAACTTGGGTATTTTACATTTTCCTAGACTTGCTAATTGAGATGCTATTAGAGTTCAAATATATCCACCAGTCTAGAGTTCTTACATATTCATAGTCCCTCTAGTTAAGAGGCCATTACCTTTAAAATAGCTCTTCCAATAGAGAGCTCTTACATTTTCATAGCCCCACCAATCAAGAGACTGTTTCATTTCAATTGCTCCGCAAGTCGAGAGCTCATAGGTTTCATAGCCCCGTTAGTCGATAGGATATTACCTTTAAAATATCTCTTCCAGTCGAAAGCTCTTAAATTTCCATAGCCCGCCAGTCAAGAGACTATTACCTTTCAAATAGCTCTACTAGTTGATAGCACAAGATTTTAATAGCCCTGCTAGGCATAAGGCTATTACCTTTCAAATGGATCCACGAGTCGAGAGCTCATACATTTCCATAGCTCTACCAGTTGAGAGGTATCACCTTTCAATTGATTCGATAATTGAGAGCTCTTAGGTTCCAATAGCCCTGCCAGTCGAGAGACTATTACCTTTCAATTACTCTGCCAGTCAAGAGCTTTTAGATTCCATAGCCCCGCCAGTCAAGAGGTTTTTACCTTATAAATAACTCCACCAGTCGAGTGCTCTTAAATTTCCATAGCCCTGCCAATCAAGAGTCTATTACATTTCAAATAGATCTTTTAATCGAGAGATCTTAGATTTCAATAGCCCCACCAGTCGAGACACTATTACCTATCAAATAGCTTCACTAATTTTGAAATCTTAGATTCTAATAGGCATATAATCGAGAGGCTATTATCCTTCGATTTCTCCTCCAGTCAAGAACACTTAAATTTTAATAGCCCCACCAGTCGAAAGTATACTACCTTTCAATTACTTCTCTTGTCGAGGGCTCTTAGATTCCAATAGCCCCGCCAATTGAGATCCTATTACCTTTCAATTTCTCTTCCAGTTGAGACCTCTTAGATTCCAATAGCCCCTCCACTCGAGAGTATTACTTTTCAATTTCTCCACCAGTGGAGAGATCTTTGATTTTAGTAGCCCTGCTAGTTGAGAGGCTATTACCTTTCAGTTATTTTGCTAATTGAGAGGCTATTATATTTAAATCACCTCACTAGTTAAGGTCCTTAGTCTTTATAGACAATTAAGGAAGACCATCAATGTGAGTCTCCATAGACAATCAGAGATGTCATGCATTAAATCCCCAAAGACAATCGAAGGACTTTACAACAATCAACATTAGTCTTCATAGATAATTAGAGATATCATGCATCAAATCTTCGTACACAATCGAAGACATCATTCATCATATAGTAATCGTAGATAATCAGAGGCCATTTATCTTCAAGTCTCCATATACAATTGGAGATGTCATGCATTAAGTCCCCAAAGAGAACCAGAGGACTTTACCACAATCGACATTAATCTCCACAAACAATTAGATATGTCATGCATCAAGTCTTCATAGATAATCAAAGACATCATTCATCACATAGTCTTTGTAGACAATTAGAGACGTCATTTATCATAAAGTATCCATAGACAATCAAAGATATTGTCCACTAAGTGCTCGAAGACAATAGAGGACCTAACTATAATCAACAGTTGTGTCCATAGACAATTGGAGATGTCATCAAGTCTTCATAGACAATCAAAGACATCATTCATCACATAGTCTCTGTATATAATTAGAGGTGTCATTTTTATCAGCAAGTCTCCGTAGATAATCGGATGTGTCATGCATTAAGTCCCCGAAGACAATTAAAGGATCTTACTACAAATAACACAGTCTCCATAGATAATCAGAGATGACAATCAACTTCAGTCTTCATAGACAATGCAGATAATAATCAACATCAGTCTTGGTAGACAATTGAAGACGATAATCAACATCAGTCTCCATAGACTATTGGAGATTTCATGTATCAAGTCCTTGTAGACAATCGAAGATGTCATTCATCCTCATGTCCCCATAGAAAATCGGATACATCATGCATTTTTCAATCAAAAATACAATCCACAACAATAAGACATTTTTAAAATTTCTTTCAAAAAGTCCAGTGTTAGCCATAAATCATACACTGGGGCAAATTTTGAAAGTCAACTCAAAGTTTCCCCTATTTCCTCATTTCAAACTACATTAACCTGATTCTCGTGACACTCGAGATATGTAGGATGCTCTATGCAGTGTTTGGTCATCACAACACCATAATTATTCTTTCTCCCTATGAAGTATACAATCTTGCATCCCTAGAATCTCACAGCTCGATACTGGGAAAATTTTGAAAGGAGCATCAAGAATATATGAACACTTTCATTCCCAAATAGTTCTTTTCTCAATAATCATCTCACATGGTTGTCCACCCTTAATAGCAAGCTAAGAGATAATTTTTCTATTCTATTGAACTACATCCGACCCGATCCTCATGCAATTCGAGGTATGTAGGCAACTTTAAATTAGAGTTTAGTCAAAAAATTTACCAAAAATAATTTTTTATTGAGTAAAATGGTTGCATGTCAATATTTTCGTCTGAAGACTTCTACACCACCTTAAAATAAAAAGAAAAAACTGTTGACACCCAATGTTGGATCTCCATGCTTAAAATTAATGCATTCAGGCTTCCTGATCATTAAAGGGCACGAAATATAATTTCAAACATTTTTTACAATTATTAAAAAAGAATTGATAAGCATTCTTAATTTAGGATTTTATCAATTCACTGTTGTATTTTTTACTATTCATAATTTATTGATAATTCTCCTTATATTAGGATTTTTATCAATTCATTATTGTTTTTAACATTTTCACAATCATCTGCACATGTACACAACATGACATCATATTTTATTAAATTTACAATGCATCATATTTTCAAGTTAATTACATTTTAAATTTTATTTATATTTTATGTAATTACATATCGATACCTATATTTTGTACATTATTTAATATAGTCAAATGCAAATTCAAATCAATTATTTTAATACATATCACATCTGACAAAACTACACAATAATTCTTGTCACGTCTGACAAGGACTATACAATGACACTACCATTTGAATAAAAACTTTGTCTATTAGTTAAAAGGATGAAAAATCCTTTGGTCAATAACCTAAGGACTAAAAGTTGTTCTAAAAGGAAAATCAAGGGACATCCTTTTATTTTTTTATTAATAGGAGGTGCTATTTTCTATTATAAATATAGGAGGGGGTTAATTATTTTTTTGATACAAATAAAATACACACAAAAACACACACAAAAATTCAAATCTCTCTCATCCACTCCCCTCATGCATCTCTCTCTCTTTCATCACACTGTCATTGCTGGGTTTGACCACTGAATAGTCAATGTCCTCCATAGAACACCATCACTGCCACCCTCCTCTATCCCTTTTTAACTCTTTTCCCTTCTTCGCCACTTTTTTTTGTCGCTGCCTTGCCAGAAGTAGTGGCTGGCGAGCATCGACCAAACTCCACCAACAGCTATGACTAGACCCAACCTCGGGCATCCCAAGTCCAACTAAGACTGGGGATCACCCCGTATTGCCCAACCCAACCACCTATATCCATTCTTAGATGAGCTAAATTTTGAACATATAACAAGATAGCGTTATTATTCTCATTAAGACTCTAGGATTGGGTCACAACTGTGACCGGCCCAACCATACCACATCAACCGCCCTACCATACCAAACCAAACCATAGACCATAAACCAAAAGGGAATACCAAAACATAATATGAAAATCAATCCCAAAATGTAGTATGACGGAACAACAAATAATATCGTCTGATGATGTCACCCCATTGAATTATTCCAATTCCATAGCCGACACCAATACAGATCCCACCCATACCAACCCCCATAAGTACCACAAATCCTATATCCGAAAGAATAAACAAATCCAGTTGGTACATGGCCCCAACCATGGCCAAAACAGATATCCAAAATAAAAGATAAGTGTCTAAATAAATCCATAACATAAATGATGCCTTCCGAAAGGATGAAAGCTCACCACTTCAGTCCAAATACTGATATTGAATCTGTATGTTAAACAGGAGGTATAAAATATACTGTTCCTAAATAGCGTGGGTATACAGCCACCAATAGATGGGGTTAGCGAATGATCGCTAGCATGAAGCTCATGATAAAAAAAAATAATGACAGTTAGAAAACCAAGTAAAACCATCCATAATGCATACAACCATACATATATAAGTGCTGAGAAAGAGAACCAGGTTTAGCATGCATATAAAGCCTTTACCTGAGTTCTGTAGCTTTCCCATCCTATCCACCCACGGTCCATATGGGTTCAGCTCTACCTGCTGAAAGGGCCCTAGTGCACTTAGCCGCATGACCAGGAAATATCCCATGGGATCACTAGTACATCCCCCAAGATAAAATGTGATACATGCGTCATCAAGACCCCTCATATCAACAACTATGAGTTTTCAATTTTGGTCCCCCCCGGACCACCACCTTCCACGGCTTAGCTACATACCCCGTCGTTAATTCTCAATTAAAACCATATCCAAACAATCCATTTACCATTTATTAACCAAGTCCAATATTAGTGGTATTATTATACCATCCTATTACTTGTAAGTAATATCCACATCCAAATAATTTAGGTTACTGGGACCTTAGGTGCTCTTCCAATTTCCATATTAAATCCACTTAGGAGACTTTTATGTTCTCCAAAAGCTTACCAATTTAGCTTTTAGCCTTTTCAAACCATTTAAACCATGCACAAATTCTTTGTCCATTTTAAAACATGCAAGAGTTTCGTTAAAAGAAGTCAATGCAATGAACATATCCTTACAAGTATTCTATCAAACACCTTGGGGGCATAATATAACCAAACCAATTCCAAAAACCATTAAACCATTACCGTGTAATCCAATTGTCCAAAACAATCATTAATGCATATAAAAATCATAGTTAAAACCATAGGAAACCATAACCAAGATTTTAATATCAAAACCCCTAAATAATAGTTGAAAACCAATACCATGAAATAGTAAAACCATGAAATCAATCATATAAACCATGCCTTTATTTGAAATTACAATGAGGTAAGAGAATCATGCCTTATACCAAAGAATTAATGGAAAGAAATCACCAAACAAGCCCCAAAGCAATCCGTAAGATGAAACCCTAGCCTTCTTTCCCTAAAAGCTCTTGAGAGAATTATGAGATGTTTTGGAATAGTTTGTAAGTGTTAATGAATAGAATAATAGGGTAAATAACCTCCTAAGTATACTATAAGTAGTGGGTCCTAGTTAGGGTTAGTAGGGAAATGTGTAGAATACCCCACCTTAAATTCCTTAACAACCTGTCACAGGGATATGACTGACCCATACGAATCGTACCCTCCTATACGATCGGTATCCACCACTCGTATCCAAGCCTCAACCCTTGGATCAAACAATGTCCAGTATACGACTTATCCAACTAAGTCATAACTATAGCATACGATACGTACCCATGACCCGCATCCCTGACAGAATTAAATACTAGGAGGATCAAACACTACCCACTATATGAGTCTTTGATACGACTCGTATCAAGCTTTATGACTTATACACTTAAGTTATACCCATTCCAATAACCAAAACCATCTCACCAACTAACACTGGTTAGCATGCGACAGGACCATACCACTCGTACCCCATCATACGGCACGTACCCATGAGTCGTATTGGGTCCGAAGAACAGATTTCTAGGAAATTTTCTAAGGGTCAAAACCCAGGATGTTTTATGCTATGCGACCCTCTCCCTTCACATTGCTCTTCTCCCCTTATCTCATTGTTGTCACACAAAAAATGGTTAGATCTGAATGGATTCTCAACGTCTAAGGCATTACTATAGCGAACGTCATTGAGGCAATGCTACCACTGTTTCTCCTTCAACAGAGATTCTAAATTTGGCCAAATATATTCCATATCCAATAACTTTTGTGCTATTTTTTACATTATTGGGTTCTTTTGAATTTCCTTAGAACCCAGATAAAGTTTTCTCACAAATTATTGGTTTATTATTATGTTGAGCTCTTGGTTGATTTTCAAGACATTATATTTTTCCATTGACCTTTAGGCTTTATTAATCTGCTTCATTTTTATTTTATTTGGCGATTTTGTCTTTTTATAATGACTACTGCTAATGACACTATTAGTTTAAGCATGTCCTCATCAATATAGTTCGAGCATCACTGTCTTTGACATTATTTTCTCTTTTATTAGTTTTATTTTAACTAATAATTAAAATAAATAAATATGGTCAGTGACAATATCTCTCCATCGAATTTTTTAGGCTGCCCCAAAACAAAATAAGGATTTTATTTTCTCAAGTTTACTTATTTTATATCAAGTATTAATACATGGCCAATGAAGGAACTCCTATTGATTTTTGAGGCTTGCGTAAATAAAAGACGGATATATGTTCACAAATATGTAACAATAAATAATTACTTGGGCAATGATGAAATTTTTATAATATCATGATAACACAAACGGTGTTACAATGCGTATCTTGGCAAGGCACTTTAGGACGGCCGATAAATCAAGCAATCACTTCGTAGCCATAACATATTAAAAATTGGGTAACTTACGTAAATCCCAGAATCTTTAAGTGATATTACATTTTATCCCAACTATTTGGTTAATTACATCTTATCCCATTTTTTTAAATCATGATACATATGTTATAAGGTGATACATATAAAAAGTGATACATTTAAAACTGACTAGATATTTATTTAAGGAAGTAACAGATTTTCTTTTATTCTGTGGAGAAAATCACGCACAATCAGTTACACTATGAAAATGTATCCAGAAAATTAATATTTTTAAATATGTATCAATCGGATTAACAAAAAAATATGTATCACCTATATGTATCACTGATAAATTTCATACTAATATTAGCTTAAACATGTATGAATAACCAAATAAATTTATATTTGTATCAAACGATTTTTTTAAGAAAAAATTTGAGATAGATTTTAGGGAAGAAAATTGTGAAAAAATAGTTGCATGCTTTAATAGAGCAGAGCAAATCGGGAAGGAAGATCCTTGATTTAATATATTAATGCGACCAATTCCAATTTGGTGTTGTCCATTTAGGGATTTCCATGTTTGGACTTTGAATATTGGAAATTTTACAACCTGACATTTTATTGTAAACACTTATTTTTTAAAAAATTAAAAAATATGTGTATAATTTGGGAGAGATTTTAGGGTAGGCAATTTTTGAAAAAAATATCTTTCATTAGTTAATGGTGGAGTAAAAATAGGATGTGGGATTTTCTTGATATGTATCAAGAGTAAAGTTGAAAACTGAGATTTAATGTAAATTTTTAAAAAGTAAGGGATATTGGGTAATATAGTCTCTTAAGTTTGGGATTTGTGTAAATTATCCTTAAAAATTTAATCTGAGCGCACTTTATAATTAAATTATATATATATATATATATATATATATATATTTACATAATAAAATTCTATTATATATATGTATTCATTCGTTTTCACACGTATTTTGTACATTTTTTATATCTCTTTACATATTTATATATATATATATATATATATATATATATTTAAAAATAGGTTTTATTTATGTACTTAATATAAACATACATCTTTTTAACATTAATTATATTTTCAAAAAAATTATTTTTGCCTCCTCCTTTTTGATAAATTTAGTCTAGCCGAGTACCACATTTTGGGGATCCTGTAGGGTGCCTAACCCCTTTCCTTCGGTATAATTTGAACCCTTACCTAGAATCTAAATTGGTTTTCACAAACTGAACCATAAGTCATATGTGTTAATAATTACTTAGGATTCCTTATTTTCTTATAAATTAGGTGTTGACTCTGTACAAAATTCAATTCTTATAGAGTAAATAGGTCATGTTTCGTTTAACCTTCACAAAAATAGAGCACGACACAAAACAATATGCCATTGATACCATATAAATTTCAATTTAGGCTCTTCACTAGGAAGATGCCACCAAATATGTATACATTAGGCCAACAACATCATACAAGATCCCACACGGTCACACATAGCTAATAATGTATCAAAATCACCAAATAACAACAATATAAACCCCCATACGGACACAACACAATCATATAATAATTTTTATAATTCATCCCTACACCCTTAACATGATTTTATACCAATAAAAACTAACCAGTCCAGTCTGATGAAAGCTAAGCCATAATCTTGAATGCCAAAAACTGGTTCTAAAAGCTTTCAACCTAAAGCTTTTCCATCACGAATGGGCACAGAATTAACTAAATTATTAAAATATAGAATCTACGTGTCAAAAGAAAGACAACAATACCCATGTTGCTCATTTTTGCTCGAGGTCAAAATGGACCCCTAAAATGGGTTTTCAAAAAAAGAAAGGTAAAATTAAATTTTTTGTCTGGAAAGATATTACCCATGATTAAAGGAACTCATAGAAGAAAACCCAAGTGAAAAGGGGTTGAAATTGGGGTTTAGATTGAAGAATTTCTAATTTAGGCCTTTCGGTCCAAAATCCCTAAATTTCACATTTAAATTCATGGTTAACAACATACAAATGACAAGAATCGAGGAAAAATAATTAAAATAGGGATTTGGAGCTTGCCCAAGATTTAAAATGGAAGAAACTATCCAAAAACGCAAAACCCATAGCTCAAAGTCCCAAAAATTGTAAGAATCTAGAAAAGGGTATTTATATATAGCATAGGCCATACTTAAGTAATCACCTGGTTTCTTAAGCGACAACCGATGTCAGCCCAGATGTTCGTAATCAACTTGACTATCACCTAAATGACACCCTTTGCTAACTGCCAAGTCGCTTAAGAAGCCAAATTGTTGCTTAAGCGGTGCACCAACTGGAGACTTGGAGAATTCCAAGTCTTCATGGACCCCTTGGGATTCATCTTGAATTCCATGAATACAAATAAACTATGTTACCTGATCAAATTCGATGCTTCGAGCTCAATTGTGACATCAGATTTTTGAAAAAAATATCATTTCCACTAAGTTGACCCCCGAAACCCAATTTCATAACTTTTTGAAATGAGGATCAAAATAAAATATAAAAGCCATAAAACTACGCAAACCATGTTACCAACCTAAAATCGGCATTCCAAATCTGGTTGTATCGTCCGTTTTGCCATCTGATGCACAGATCAATAAATGTTAATTGAAGTCAACTATAAGGCTTTTTAAGCCTCTAAAACCACAAACTCGCACAAATTACACCAAAAAATATTGGGAACCATGCCAATCATCCTCACACCCTAGAAATACCACAAAGCAACCATGGGTTGGATAGGGGGTAAAATGGTCAAATCACTTAAAAATGAATAATTCACAAAAAACACCAAAAATCTAGTTGTTAAACGTACGACCACGTAAGTACTACCTCCAACCCGTACGGGGTCATAGGTAGCCTCTGGTTTGGAATGACAAATTTTATTATTCTTTCTATTTAATTTTTATGTTTCAATCTCTGATAACCTTTTTACAGGTACGATGACATCAAAGGCTACTCATAAGAAGGAAGTGTAGTTGATGATAGGCGAATTTACGCACCTATATCAATATATTTTGCCCATATTTTAGCCTAGTTTTGAGAACCAATTATATATTTCATGCACTTTTAGTCCTTTTTCCTGTAAATGAGCTAACGAACATGATTAGTAAAGTTTCAGGTATAAATGATGCATAATTCAGCATTTTATGGCTTACTTGACGCTAAAGAAAGATCACGAAGGAAGGGAAGGGAGTTTACACGCCTAAGGACCAAAACTGCTGCATGGAAAATCTGTCCCGGGCTAAAACAGCATTTCTGAAGACTTTGGGGGACCAAAACTGCTGCATGGAAAATCTGTCCCGGGCTAAAACAGCAATTCTGAAGACTTTGGGGACTTACAGACACAAAGCTGGATTTTGACAATGATACATTAACCTAGTACAATTAGGTTATGTATTTCATTATTTTAAGTGGATTATGATAATGTTACCTTAACCTAGTACATTTGGGTTAAGGATTTCATTAGTCTAATAGGATTTGGTTATTTATTTCATTAGCTTAGTAGGAGTAGGATATGGGTATTATAAATACCCTATCATGCTAGAGATTTTAGATAACAAGGAGGGAGGAAGGAGGGAGAACACAATACTTCCTTCCATCCCTCACATCTTCACACATCTTCTATTCCTCTATTATTCTACACTACAAACAATTCTACAACTCTTCTAATCTTTCCATCAATTATATTTTCGTCTATTCTTCTATTCTTAAATTCCGCAACAAGAGAAACGTTACTTTGCAAGAAATCACACCTAACGCCTACCACTCTTGTGCTACACGAAATTGATCATTATTGTGGTATAATAACAATGTCAATTGTGGTCTTCTTCGCATTCATGGGTAACTAAACTTCTCTGTTGGGGTTATGGAAGCCGAATGAGTTACTATCTATTGCTGTGAGTTTGTGAGTTCGAGGCACGTATATTGCTTATATCATTATTCTCTTCATCTTAATCTACATTCTTTGCGGTTGCAAACGCAAGAATACGCCAGTCTAACATTTAACTTGTTCGAGAGAAAAGTTATTTGTCTGGAAAAGAGATAATGTCAAGGTAGTAGGACACCCTTTCCTATTAAAAAACTAGTGTCGTAACTGGACTAACCTCTTGGAGAATTCGTACCGTTAGACATGCTTTAAGCTCGAGAGAGTTAAAGTGAAATAGTCCTTGTTTAGGTCGAGAGACGCTTGGATTTACCATCGACTACAATCCTCTATAAGCAATTGCATGTCAGAATTCTACACACTCATAGCCAATAGAGACGTATACCTCAGAAGGTGGACATAACCCCAACGCCTCAATTCTCATTGTTTACAACTTACGTAACAATCTTTCTCTTTTACTTTGCTATTTTCAGCTTTTATTTAATTATTTTGGTGACACATTACAATCCCCCCTTTTTACGAGACTTGCACTAAAAGTCTAGCAATCTTTACTTACTTGTTGACCAAGCTATTCCCTGTGGGATCGATACCCAACCCAGGTTGGGTTCTATATTTGCTAACGACCGCTTTACACTCCTACGAGAGCTGTAGATTGAGCGTTATCAAAAATTGGCGCCGCTGCCGGGGAATACAAATGTCAATTAAGTTCGTAATAATTACTAGACCCTTTGGTCAAAGACTCTCGTACTTTTACTTTTAGTTTTCATTTTTGTTTACTGCAGGTTTTTTGTTCAGTACATCAATGGATGCACAATGTGAAATACCATTCGATGATGATGATGATGATCTTGATGGTGCCGGAGCCACTGGAGCTATAATTCCACCACCATTAGCGCCCGGAGCCAAGTTCAACATCACAAGCACCATGATTCAGTTATTGCAACTCAAGAGATTATTTGGTAGACTAGCAGGCGATGATCCGAATATGCATCTTATCAACTTTATTTCTACATGCAAGTCTTTTGACAATCCTGGTGTTGGTCAGAATGCAATTCGATTACGTCTATTCCCATTGTCTCTGTCTGCGGAGGCAACACTATGGTTGAATGGGCTGACTCCTGATTCAATTACAAATTGGAGGCAATTGAGAGACACTTTCCTAGAAAGATTCTTTCCTCCTTCCAAAAGGGCACAATTGAGAGATGAAATCAGCAACTTTCGTCAGCTTCCCACTGAAGCTCTTTATGAAACATGGGAGAGGTTCAAGACAAAGCTAGCGAGGTGTCCAAACCATCATATGACTAATGTTCACCTAATGGAGATACTGTATAGAGCCTTGAATTCAATAACTAAGCCAGTGGTGGACAACACAGCTGGAGGATCTTTTATGGACCTCACCTTTGGTCAAGCATGCAATATGCTAGATCGCATGACGAAACAAAGTAGAGCTTGGCATACCAGGGATTCCGAGGTAGCAAGCCCCACTTTATCTATATGCATGACTGCAGACCAAAGAAGAAGACAAGAAGAACGTGATCAAGATATGGCGCACATGAAAACACATATGGATCTTCTTACAAAGCATTTATTATCAGGGAAGACCGAAAAAGTGAAAGCTGTGGTGCTAAAAGGAAGAGACGAATCTGATTCGGAAGAAGAGGCCAACTACTTGAACAATCAGGGGGGTTTCCGTGGGAATACCCAAGGAAACCAAGGTCGGAACTATTATGGTAAATTTGGAAACATGGACCAAGGTAGTTGGAAGAACAAGAATGAAAAGAGTGGTTTGTACGTTCCCCCTGGTAGACGTGATACCACCACATCTAATTTTGGAAGTATGGAAAACATGATGGCTAAATTATTGAAAGGAGTGGAAGCAACAAGCGCGGGAGTTACTGAGGTAATAAATGATTTGTCCTCTATGAAGCAATTAGTTGATTCTCATTCCACTTCAATCAAGCAAATAGAGCAGCAATTGAGCCAACTTTCAGCAGCACTCAATCAAAGAAAGGCTGGCACTTTACCTAGTGATACTGTGCAAAACCAAAGGAATGATGGGTCATGCATGGCCATCACTACCCGAAGTGGTAAGGTGCTGGAAACCTCATCTAAGGGCAAGCAAGTGGTTGACAAAGTAGTGGACATTGATGATACGGCAAAAGGGGAAGATGCCGCAACAGCTGATCCTGACGTCCATAACGTCACCCCTCACGATTTGCAACCTGAAAAAGCTAAAAAACGGAAGCAAGAGGAGAAGAAAGCCGTGGAAATAACAATTCCATACCCACCACCACCTTTTCCTCAAAGATTGAAGAAGGTGGCGGATGATACAAAGTTCAGCAAATTCATGACCATGTTGAAGCAGTTGACCATTAATGTTCCGTTGGTAGAGGCGCTAGAAAAGATGCCTGGGTACGCTAAATTCATGAAGGACCTGTTGATAAAAAAACGGGCAGTAAGCTATGAGCCGGCAGATAATATTCATCATTGCAGTGCAATTGCCACAAGGTCCTTAGTACAGAAGAAGGCAGACCCTGGTGCTTTCATTATTCCTTGCACGGTTGGATCTATGAATTTTTCTAAGGCATTGTGCGATTTGGGTGCTAGAACCAATTTGATGCCACTATCCATCTACAAGAAGTTGGGGTTAGGCGATCCGACACCAACCAATATGAGGCTCGTGATGGCTGATAGGTCGGTAAAACGACCTGTGGGTATCTTGAATGATGTGTTGGTGAAGGTGTCTACCTTCATCTTTCCTGCAGACTTTGTGATTTTGGATTGCGAGGTGGATTCTGAAGTTCCCATAATCTTGGGACGTCCTTTCCTTGTAACAGGAAGTGTGCTTATTGACATGAGAGATAATGAGCTTTTATTTCGAATGAATGACGAAGTGATTCGTTTTGATTTGTGCAAAGCGATGAAGCAGCCAAGAGATATGGATGTGTTCTCTATAGCTGATGTTCATTATGAAGGTAAGAAAGCATTATCTGTAGAGAAACAGCCTACTGTTGAGCCATTGTCTGCAGCGGTGCTGAATGTTGAGCATGAGGATGCTAAAGAATATGAAGAACTTATGGGTGCTCTAACAGAAATAGAGTCCTATTCCCATACTCCTAAGCAACCAGACCGTGATCTTAAGAATCAACCGTCACCAACAGCGAAGACTTCCCTTGAAGAGCCACCAATGCTAGAATCGAAAGAGCTCCCCAATTATCTAAGGTATGTGTTCTTGGAAAGTATAAAGATACTTCCGGTGAGTGCGGATGATTTTAGTAAACAGCACGTAGACGCTCTCATCTCTACTCTGAAGAGATACATGAGAGCTATGGGTTGGACTATTGATGATATAATTGGTACCCCTCCTACAAGTAAGCCTCATTGTCGTCTGAATCCATTCAGAAAACGATCCACCATCTATCCCGACGAAGTCTGAGTACTCGAGGTAACTATGTCGTGCCGCGATAATAAATAAGGCGCTAGATGGGAGGCAACCCATCGTTTTATCATTTCTTCTAGTACTTGTTTTGATTTTGATAAATGAAAAATCCAAAAATAAGAGTCGTGCCACGACCAAAACTAAGGCACTTGGTGGGAGGCAACCCATCGTACTAATCGTTTTCATTTGTTTGAGCGAATATAGGTGCAAGAAGTAGTCAACGAGGAGATTGATTTCAATTGACGATTTGGACGCATTGTATGGTAAAGTTGGTAAGTTAGGAATAGTGATGCATAAGGCTATGGATTGAGCATTGCTCATGCCAAACTAGGCATCGAGGAAGGCTAGGCCTAGGTAAAACTAGGCCACGAACGATGCACAACCTATCCTATAGCCTAAGGTCTCGGAATCTAGTGTGCTATACACTATGCGCCGCCCATTCCTAGGTATGCTTTTGACTATGCGCCGCCTATGCTATGGCATTTGGTCTCAGTATCTCATATGCCATAGACTATGCGGCGCATATGTCTACAAATGCCATAGACTATGCGGCGCATATGTCCCATTATGCCATAGACAATGCGCCGCATATGTCCCACTATGCCAAGCATTATGCGCCGCATATGTAGCATTTTTGTCTCCAAAACCGATTGTAAATGGGTCAAAACCCGACCCATTCTCTTCCTATATAAAGGAGACTTAGTTTTATAACACAACACATTGCAAAGTGACCTAAAGGTGCCGCATATTCATCCAAATCCTCTCAAAATTTTCTTTTTTGCTCTTCCAATTCACAAAACCACCTCCAAAAGCTTCAAGCAAGTAAGTACTCTCTTATTCTTCATTTATTTCTCGTAAGTACTACGTTGCTATGTCTATTATAAATTGCTACATATTGAAAGATTGTTGGTGAAGTTCATGTGTTTGGAATGTTAATGCAAAATCATGTGAGTGAACGTATACGTTAGAATCATCTTGACTTGTTTCCGACTTGAATTTGGTTTTAAAAGCATTGCCATACTATTTGCGGAATTTCTATAGTATTGAACATTGTTTAAAATTGCTACTTGGATACTTACATGTTAGGTTATCCCGTTCATCGGGATAAGACTTATAGTGCCTGCCGACATAGGAGGTTATGATTGTTGAAAGTAACTATATTATGTGGTAACCCCTATGTAGTAGTGTTGTTATATCTAACATGAAAGTAATGCAATGGCTGCAAGTAGTGATACATCACTGATTTTCTTGCCGGAATACAACTCCTAAAACGTATGTCGACGAAATTTGAGTAATTGACCACTTTCACTTTACTGATTTGTGTCAACAAAACTAAGTGTGGGGTGGTACCCCTACTGCTTGTGCATAGATTGTATCCATTGATATTGTGCTACCACTAACACTATCTCTAGTCTCAGGTACAATGGCACCTAAAGAGAGACATGGCAAGGAGAAAGCTACCACCTACCAAAAGAGCAAAAAGAGAAGTCGCAAGGACCAAGGAGAACCCTCCTCGCTGCAAATACCTCGACTCACGCTTGGAATTAAGTGGGATACTTATGAGGAACTTCTGAGGATGACGACTCTGATGATGATTCCAATGCAAGGGGTATGACCCCAGACATAGAGGATAAGTCCGACCAACCAGGTTCCTCGTATTTATTTTCCACTGAGGACAGTGTCCCGACTAAGTGTGGGGTGGTGGTATTGCATGCTATACTTCTCTATTCGCATCTATGTTTTTTTTCTTTTGTTTCGTTTTGTTTTTTTAGTAGGTAAAATTTTTTTAGCTTCGCATGAAATTATTTTGATAGGCAGCGTGAGGTTATAACAAGAGTATGTGCTACAATTGTGACTATTGAGACGTTTAGGCTCTAGTTGTGACTCAATATGTGATATTGTGTGATTCAATTCCTTCACTTGTTGGGTCGAGAGTCTATATTACTTCCAATCAAGTCGACCATGTGCCTTGTGTATGTGAGATAATAGTATATTCTATGTATGTGGCTGATGCTAGAACTTGCCTGGTATGTATGCAAAGCGAAAATAAGGAGTGTAAGTTTAGGATATGATTTAGGCATTTCTTTGGCAACCTATACATGTTTACCTTCAGTTTTACCTACCCATGGACATCATCCTAGTTAACCCCTTTTGAGCCTTTAGCCTATTTTCTTTGACAACCTTGTATGTAAGCCTAATCCATTTCTTTCAAGACCGTAATTTGATCCAAACTCCTAAGTGCTTTAAAGTGAAAAAGTCATGTGACAACATAAGAGGAAATTGGGTGAGTATGATGCTATAAATTGTAATGGTGCTTGAATGTGTTATGAAAAAGAAAGTGCTATCATAAGAGGTATGTTGTGAAAAGAAAAAGGAAAAGAAAGATGAAAAGTGAGTTGTGCTTAAAATTGAAAAAACAAAAGAGGAGAACAAGGGTGGTATAATAAAAGAAAGAAAGGTTGAAAGAAAAAAAAAAGTGTCAATGATACAAAGTGATGTATTAAAGCGCTTAGGAACTTAGTCACTATTCCTGGCCAAAATAGTCCCACCCGTCCCTTAGCCTACATTACAACCATCAAAAGACCTACTTGATCCTAATCTTAACATTCCAACATTTAGTAGAGTATTACATTAAGGGCAAGCCTATGGTCATCAGTCGCTACATATGAATTCTTTGTGAGAGTGAGAGCAAGGACATTTTAATACCCATGTTTGAAAAATATGCTATATTTGTGAGTGATTATGGGTACTATATGGTGAGACACACATGGTTGATGAGTTTTGGATAGTTGTATATGATTCTATGCACTTTAACGTTTGCATGCGAGTTGATCACCATCACGAGTCTATACTTGAGGTTAAATTGTTTCTACTTATAATCGAAAAGATACTCTTTGTTGATAATTGTTGTGCTTGTCTTGACGAATATTTTGTGTTGTTGCTGTAAAACCCTAAGTTGACGTTTAGAAGGACATGATAGTTTGTTCGAGGACGAACAAAGCTCTAAGTGTGGGGTGTTGATGATAGGCGAATTTACGCACCTATATCAATATATTTTGCCCATATTTTAGCCTAGTTTTGAGAACAAATTATATATTTCATGCACTTTTAGTCCTTTTTCCTGTAAATGAGCTAACGAACATGATTAATAAAGTTTCAGGTATAAATGATGCATAATTTAGCATTTTATGGCTTACTTGACGCTAAAGAAAGCTCACAAAGGAAGGGAAGGGAGTTTACACGCCTAAGGACCAAAACTGCTGCATGGAAATCTGTCCCGGGCTAAAACAGCATTTCTGAAGACTTTGGGGGACCAAAACTGCTGCATGGAAAATCTGTCCCGGGCTAAAACAGCAATTCTGAAGACTTTGGGGACTTACAGACACAAAGCTGGATTTTGACAATGATACATTAACCTAGTACAATTAGGTTATGTATTTCATTATTTTAAGTGGATTATGATAATGTTACCTTAACCTAGTACATTTGGGTTAAGGATTTCATTAGTCTAATAGGATTTGGTTATTTATTTCATTAGCTTAGTAGGAGTAGGATATGGGTATTATAAATACCCTATCATGCTAGAGATTTTAGATAACAAGGAGGGAGGAAGGAGGGAGAACACAATACTTCCTTCCATCCCTCACATCTTCACACATCTTCTATTCCTCTATTATTCTACACTACAAACAATTCTACAACTCTTCTAATCTTTCCATCAATTCTATTTTCGTCTATTCTTCTATTCTTAAATTCCGCAACAAGAGAAACGTTACTTTGCAAGAAATCACACCTAACGCCTACCACTCTTGTGCTACACGAAATTGATCATTATTGTGGTATAATAACAATGTCAATTGTGGTCTTCTTCGCATTCATGGGTAACTAAACTTCTCTGTTGGGGTTATGGAAGCCGAATGAGTTACTATCTATTGCTGTGATTTTGTGAGTTCGAGGCACGTATATTGCTTATATCATTATTCTCTTCATCTTAATCTACATTCTTTGCGGTTGCAAACGCAAGAATACGCCAGTCTAACATTTAACTTGTTCGAGAGAAAAGTTATTTGTCTGGAAAAGAGATAATGTCAAGGTAGTAGGACACCCTTTCCTATTAAAAAGCTAGTGCCGTAACTGGACTAACCTCTTGGAGAATTCGTACCGTTAGACACGCTTTAAGCTCGAGAGAGTTAAAGTGAAATAGTCCTTGTTTAGGTCGAGAGACGCTTGGATTTACCATCGACTACAATCCTCTATAAGCAATTGCATGTCAGAATTCTACACACTCATAGCCAATAGAGACGTATACCTCAGAAGGTGGACATAACCCCAACGCCTCAATTCTCATTGTTTACAACTTACGTAACAATCTTTCTCTTTTACTTTGCTATTTTCAGCTTTTATTTAATTATTTTGGTGACACATTACAATCCCCCCTTTTTACGAGACTTGCACTAAAAGTCTAGCAATCTTTACTTACTTGTTGACCAAGCTATTCCCTGTGGGATCGATACCCAACCCAGGTTGGGTTCTATATTTGCTAACGACCGCTTTACACTCCTACGAGAGCTGTAGATTGAGCGTTATCAGTAGTCCAGGTTTAGAAATGAGACTCCAGAGTGGAGTGGATCCATTGAGAAGTATCCTATGAGTAGGAATAACGTACCCTTGTTCCCACACAATACTCGAGGCCAGGAACTGAGGTACGTTGTAGCCGAGACAGCTATTAATCTATTCTCATCAGTCGGCACCAACTACTATTCAATTAGGATCTTAGCACATACCACCACAAGAACCAGAGTCAGGGACCCATACTTCACCAACTTGTTTATCTGGACTATGATTTGGATAAAGTCATCCATGACTTTTCCACCACTCTCATTAGTTTGATAAGAGAGATAATGAGTCATATTTGGTTCAGGTGAGGAGAAGGATACAGTCGACTCCTAGTCTGTATTCAGTTCAGGTAACAGTAAATTTATATTCTCTCTAGATGCACTTAGTCTGATGAGGGTGATAATACAGTCAAGGTTTCTCAAGAGGTTTCTTCTTTTTCAGCTCAGGGTACTCAAGTTATTGTAACTTCAGTACCTGTTGCTTAGGAGTCAGAGTCCACATACGTCTTTACAATACCACTTGATTAGGTTAATTCGACATGGTCTATGGAAGGGATGAAACATATTTATAATAAAGCCATCACTTTTTCTGAGCAGGGTAGACTGCGACTATAACGCCCTGAGTCTGCACCCCAGATGCCGCATGGTGCTTATGACCTCGAAGGACCACAAGATAACCAATGATTGGTAGCTTCTGTGAGCACGAAATAATAATACTAAAATAATGTGGAAAATAGGCTGAAATGCCATAAGTTCATAATTTGAATACTGATAAATAATAACAACTGTAATAATATTTGAAAAACTAAACACTGTCGAACTAGTCGAGTCTGAAAAGCCTCTAACTGAACTATCTGAATGTGGAGTTGATGGGACAAGCCCCCAACTAACTCCGGCTACTGAAATACTGAAGCTACTATAATACTGAAATAAAAGCATATCCTTAATAGATGAGGACTCACTACTGAATCTGCAACAGCTGACTGAATCTGTCTAAGCACGGTCAGGCACCTGAGCATCTGAACCTATGATATGAGACATCATAATGCATAGAGAAAGTATGCATAGTACGTGGAATGTACTGGTATGCTAGATGATCTAAGGCTGAATGTAATGGTTCATATGCATGAATAATAACTGACTGAGTGATATGGAGTAACTAAGTATAAACACATAGATAAATGAAACTGATGTAAGTATTGAGAATGCAATACTGTGAATATACGTGAATACTGTATCTGAGCTTTTTCTGAAGCTGAGAACTAATTTTTGATACTGAGTAACTGATATCTGAGTTTTCTAATAACTGAATTATTGATAGCTGGGTGACTGTGTCTGATAGTACAATTCTATATAACTGAACTTAGTTCTATACTAAAGACTAAAATTAAAACCGTGGAAAGTAATCATCTAACCGACATGCCCCAAATAAGATAATTAGGGTCCAACCTGTGACCCTAGTTGTAAGGGTGTCAGTACCATACCACGGGTAAAGACAAGCTACAGAGTTACCCTCGTCTCGAAGGTACTCTAATGAGAATGGTGGTACCCTCAACTGGCAGGTTAAAATACCTCATCAACCCTCAACTGGCAGGTTGATGTCTAAGCCTACACTAACTACGTAGTTCTGGAATGCAAGGAATACTTCTAAGGATCACACCTTCTACTGGCAGGTGAGCCCCCATCCATGGGTTCACTTAGTGCTGAATCCTACTCCCAATTGGATAGACCATAGGGAGATTACTAGACTGTACTAGATTTGACTAAACTGTTACTGACCGTGTTGACTAATTGAGCTGGACTGAGTTCACTGAGTTCTATAACTGACTGCGTACTACGGTTTTGTGACATGACTAAGACTATTTTGTAACTACTGTAGATCTAATTAAACAGCTAGATTGTAGGGTATTAGATACCCCCAAGACTTGATAGCATGAAAAGTAAAGGATAGCATGATCTTGAAAAGCATAACAATGTTCACTTGTTCATAATTCATTCATAGAGATATTTTATCAAACACTTGAAAGGCATAAGCTTGTACATATGCTAGCATGTCATGATTTCACCATTTAATTAACATGGACATTCCATCAAACACATAGGAGCAAAAGTTAATCCATATAATCATGGACAACATGTAAACATTAAAACTACAACACCCAAACTTTCTAATTCAAAGATTATAACATGGGAATTTCATAATTCAATATACATGATATTTTAGTTTCATGGAATCTACAATTAATCATAGATTGGAACTCAATTAATGTCATGAACATGAATACAATCTAATTTTAAGCATGTAAATCATGAATCAAAAATCTTGTAGCTTTAAAAATAGATTCTTGGACTCTATGGGTAGAAAGAACTCATATATGAACACCTAACATACCTGAGAAGATTAATTCTTAAAGGTTCTTTAGAGGAATTCTTGGGATTTGTTCTTGATTCTTGAAGCTAGGGTTTTGCCCTTTAAGAGAGAATGTTTTAATCTTGAAAAAAATAAGTAAATAATGGGATAATAGGTTATTTAGGGGTTTAATCTCATGCTTAGACTGATTAGGGCCGTGGATAAATACCAAATTATCCCTAGGAATAATTAAAAGTTTCATCACTGGATGCCCAATTTTGGGTCTCACCGCGATGCAGTGGCATTATGGTGAGCCACTAGAATGTGGCTGGCACTATGTAAAAATGGATGACTGGGAAATTTTCTCTTGGTGAGATACGTAACCATCGTGGAGATTCAATAGAATTTGTCAACTGGGAAAATAGCCCTTGGCGTGGCGCGGTGGGATCGCGATGGCACACTGGAAATGACTATTGGGACCTGGAAGCTCACCGCGATGCGGGACAATCACATCACTTCACTGGAAATTTCCAAATGCCATTTGTACCTTCACCATGATGCGTTACTGGTTTATATCGTGGGGTTTGACTACTGAAACTTAAAATTGCCATAACTTCTTACCCGATTATCAAATTAAGGCAAATTTTATATCGTTGGAAAGTTGTCTGAATTTTCTATGCCATGGTAATCTCTAAGATGATAAATTCTGAGTATTTAGAAAAATTTATATAGGATTACTTGTATACTGAGAGTTAAACTAAGCTATGGAAATATGGGGTATTACAATATCTCCCCCTTGGGAACATTCATCCTTGAATGAGACTCTAAGCTTACACACTGAACGTGCATATCTGGTGCATGAAATACATGACTGAAGCTACTGATAAGCTGAGTTTTCATGATCAACATACATATCTGATGCGTAAGTACATGGCTAAACTGATTCATGAATGTGTAACTATCATGAAGATGATATGCAATGGTAATGAATACCAAATTTGTAACTGTAATTGAACATGGAACTGAGTAAAGCTAAGTAAGACTATTACCTTAAGTTGAATCTGAATTTATCAAGAAAAGATGAGGATACTTGGTCTGCATATCTTCTTTTTCTTCCCAAGTAGCTCCCTCAATGGACTGATTCCGCCAAAGAACTTTGACTAAGGGAACTTCTTTGTTCCTCAATCTGCGAATCTGATGATTGATGATCTGGACTAGAACCACTTTGAAAGAGAGATCATTCTAAATGTCTACACCCTATATGGGAAATATGACTGCTGGGTCACCAATGCATTTATTTAGCTAGGAGATGTGGAATATTGGGTGCACTGAAGCTAGATCTGAAGGCAGCTTAAGCTCGTAAGCTACCTTTCCAAAATGGCTGAGAATTTTGTAAGGACCGACATATCGGGGATTGAGCTTTCCCTTTTTTCCAAACCTCTTCACCCCCTTCATAGGAGAGATTTTCAAGAACACAAAATCACCGATCTCAAACTTAAGATCCTTTTTTCTTATATCTGCATACAATTTTTGTCGGCTCTGGATGGCCCTAAGCCTTTCTCTGATAAACTGAACCTTCTCTGAGGCATCAAACACTAAGTCAGGCCCTACAACTATGACCTCAACTGCCTCAAACCAACCAATTAGAGATCTACATGTCCTACCATAAAGAGCCTCAAATGGAGCCATCTGAATACTGGAATGATAGCTGTTATTATATGTGAATTAGATCAAAGTCAAGTGGTCATCCCAACTAACTTTAAAATCAATCACATATGCTATTAACATATCTTCTAGAGTCTGAATGGTCCTTTCTCCTTGACCATCTGTCTGAGGGTGAAAATCTGTATTGAGGTGAACTTGGGTACCAAGACCCTTTTGGAATGATTTCCAGAAGTGAGAGGTAAACTGGGTACCTCTATCTGAGATAATAAATACTGAGACTCCATGTAAATTGACCAATTTTCTGAAACAGAGTTTGACATAGTCCTCGGCTGAATAGGAAGTATGAACTAGCAAGAAGTGGGCTGATTTGGTCATCCTATCTACAATGACCCAAATAGAATCATATTGACAACGAGTACGAGGCAAACCCATCACAAAGTCCATGTTTACTTTATCCCATTTCCATGTGGGAATACTAAACTCCTGTTGGACCCACTAGGTTTCTGGTGCTTAATCTTAACCAGCTGATACGCGAAGCACTTAGCTACAAACTCTGTGATATCTCTCTTTATCCCACTCCACCAATAGATCTCCTGCAAATCACGGTATATCTTAGTAGGCCCTGGATGAATAGAGTAATGTGCACCGTGTGATTTTGTAAGAATTCGTTGCCTCAAGTCATCTACACCTGGCACGCATAAGTAACCCTGGCAACGCAACACACCATCTCCCCCTTGGGAGAAAACCTCTACATTTTGATCTCTGATTGACTCTTTCAACTTAACTAGACTGGGATCTCTGTCCTTCTTTTCCTTTACTTTGGAAACTAGAGATGATTCTGAACTATTTTATACCCACACGCTACCCTCTGCTGAATCAACAAAGTAGACACCTAGTAGGGTAATCTGATAAATTTCCTGAACTAACTTCTTCTTATCAATGTCAACACGAGCCACACTACCCATTGAAAACCTACCGAGAGCATCTGCCACTACATTGGCCTTGCCCCGATGATACAGAACACTCATGTCATAATCTTTTAACAACTCTAACCATCTTTTCTGATGAAAATTCAAATCTTTCTAAGAGAACACATACTGCAAGCTCTTGTGATCTTTGAACACATCAACATGCACCCCATACAAATAATGCCTCCAAATCTTTAAAGAAAACACTATAGATGCTAACTCAAGATCATGGGTAGGGTAATCCTTCTCATGGGGTTTAAAATATCTGGAGGCATAGGCTATGACCTTCCCTCTCTACATAAGGACATAACCCAAGCCTATTATGGATGCATCACAGTACACAATAAACCCTTTCAAACCATCTGGTAACATTAAAACTGGGGTTGAGGTGAGTCGAGTCTTCAACTCTTGAAAACTCTTCTTGTAGGAATCTGACCACTGAAACTTGACTTTTTTTGAGTCAATATGGACATGGGGGATGTAATATATGAAAACCCTATAACAAACTGACAGTAATAGACAGTTAAACCCAAGAAACTCCTGATATCTATCGAAGAAATGGGTCTAGGCCAGTTTTTCACTGCCTCGATCTTTTGAGGATCAACTCTAATGTCATCACCAAAAATAATATGACCAATAAATGCTACTGACCTTAGCCAAAATTCAAACTTACTAAATTTGGTGAACAACTGATGAGTTCTGAGAGTCTGAAGTACGATTCAGAGGTGATCTGCATGATCATTCTCACTACGGGAATAAACAAGAATTTTTTTTATGAAGACTATAATGAACATGTCCAAGTACTATTTGAACACATGATTCATCAAGTCCATGAAGGCTTCTAGGGCATTTGTGAGACCAAAGGACATGACTAGAAATTCGAAGTGACCATACTGGGTTTGAAAAACTATTTTTAGAATATCACATTCTCTAAATCTAAGCTGATGATAGCCTAATCTGAGATCTATCTTCAAAAGATAAATGACGCCCTAAAGTTTGTCAAACAAGTCATTGATTCTAGGAAGTGGGTATTTATTATTGACTGTGACTTTGTTCAACTGAGGTAGTCCATAGACATTCTGAGAGAACCGTTTTTCTTACGTATGAATAATACTGGTGTACCCCACGAAGAAATGTTGGATCTAATGAACCCCTTGTCAAAAAGGTCCTTTAAATGTTCTTTTAACTCCCTCAGTTCAACTGGTGCTATTCTATATGGCAGAATAGATATGGGCTGAGTATCTGGAAGAAGGTCTATTCTGAAGTCAATTTTCCTTTTGGGAGGAACTCCAAGAAGATCTTTAGGAAACACATCTAATAATTCATTTACTACAGGAATTGACTCAAGACTGGAAGACTCTAAACTAGATTCTTTGATTCTCATAAGTTGATAGACACAACCTTTGGATATCATTTTTCTTGCTCTAAGGTATGAAATCAACTAGCCCTTAAACGTTGTATTACTACCCCTCCATTCAAGGACTGGTTCATTTGGAAATTGAAAATGAACAATTTTTTTTCTACAATCAACTGAGGCATAGCATGAATGGATCCAATCCATACTGAGAATGACGTTGAAATCCATCATCTCTAACTCTACTAAGTCTGTTGAAGTGACTTTCTGAGATATTATGACCGAACAGTTCCTGCATACCCGCCGGGCTATGATAGACTGACCCACTCGGGTAAAGACTGAGAAAGGTTCTGTTAAGGTTTCTAGTTTGACCTTAAAGTCGACTGCTATATTAGGAGTTACAAAAGACAGAGAAGCTCCTAGATCTAATAAGTCATAAGCATGTAAATGGAAGATCTGTAACATATGTAAATAGAAGATCTGTAATGTACCAGTGGCCACATTCGGATAATTTTCCTGATCTTGTCTGGACTAAAGTGCATAAAGCCTATTTGGGCATTGCCCACTGATGGCACTAGAAGTGGCACCCTACTGATTTGGGCAACTGAACTGAGGTGAGGAACGATTATACTAACCCTGAGAACCTGACTGAGGAAAATCTATGATTCTATGGCCTGGCTTTCCATACCCAAAATAATCATCACTGCCAGCTCTGTAGAAACCCTGATGGTTTCTACCATATTTTTGACAAAGAGGATTTGTTCGAGTACTGCTGACACTACCCTGAGATTTAGAGCCTGGCGCCCTATCTTTGCTACCATTTCTGAACTTAGGGACTGGAGAACTGGCTGAGGACAAAGCTAGAACTGAAAACTTCAGGAAAAATTGGGAACGGTTACCATCCTCTAACTTAGGTTGAGTGAAATTAAACCTACTTATTCTAGCCCTCTTGTTCTCTCGCTCTCTCTTTCCTTATTCTTAGCCTCTTCTATCTGCTGAGCATGGACCATGAACCTTGATATGTCCATCTCTTTAATTAACATTGTTGTTCTGCACTCCTTAACCACACTTTCTGACACCCCAGACACAAACTTGCTCATTTTGGACCTATTGACTACTACTACATAGGGAGCATATCTGGCTAACTGAGTAAACTTGAGGGAATACTTTTTTACACTCATGTTGCCTTGCCTGAGATTAATGAACTCCAACACCTTAGCTTCTCTCAGCTCTAAGGGAAAGAATCTATCTAGAAAGGCAGTACAAACTCTTCCCATTCTATGGGCTCTGCATCTGTACCTATGTATACCTTCTACTGCTTAAACCCCGTATGAGCTACATCCTGTAGATGATAGGCAGTGAACCCAGAAATCTCACTGGAAGTCACTTCTATAATATTTGTGACTTTTTAAAACTGGTCGAGGAACTCTTGTGGATCCTCTTCGGGATTAGATCCTGAGAATAAGGGAGGATACATTCGAGTGAAGTCCCAAATACTAGATGCAATAGTATTGTCCACTGGATTGGACTGAAAAATAGTTGGTCTTTCATTCTGAGATGCTACAGAATGGGCTAGAGTGGTGAATGTAGTTCTGAATTCTGCATGGGAGACATGCTCGTCCAAGGGATATTCCTGAATGGGCTGAGGTGCTGACTGGTTTCCTGTTCTTCTTCTATTGTTCTTTTTGGTAGGCATGTTCTGTAAATTGAAGGGAGAAAAGGATTAAACTGAGAGTTTAACTTGAGCTTATGCTCACTCGCACTACATGAATACTGAAAGATGGGAAACCTTTCCTAAAAACATCTCATAGACTCTTTCCCATAAGTGTGGTGCGCTATACACACTACACAAAACTCTACTGGATGCGGCTTTCAGACTCCCTAGGACTCTGTTGAATCTTAGGCTCTGATACTAAGTTTGTAATGCCCCAATTCTGCACCCTAGACACCACACGGTGCCTATGAGCCCGAAGGACCATAAGCTAACCCATGATTGATAATTGTTGTGGGCACTGAATAATAATACTTAAATAATATGGAAAATAGGATAAAATTCCATAAGGTTCATTATCTAAATATGATAAAAAATAACAACTGTAAAAACATCTAAAAAACTGAACACTGTCTGAACTAGTCTAGTCTGAAAAGCCTCTAACTGAACTATCTGAATGTAGAGTTGATGGGATAATCCCCCAACTAACTCCAACTACTAAAATACAGAAGCTACTGTAGTGCTGAAATAAAAGCATATCCTTAATATATAAAGACTCACTACTGAATCTAAAACTACGGACTAAATTTGTCTAAGCACTGTCAGGAACCTGAGCATCCAAACCTATGATATGAGACATCATAGCGCAAAGAGAAAGTATGTATCAGTACATGGAATGTACTAGTATGCTAGATGAGGTAATATTGAATGCAAGGGTTGATATGCATGAATAATAACTGACTCATTAATATGGAATAACTGAGAATGAACACATAGATAACTGAGAATGCAATACTATGATATACGTGAATACTGTATCTGAGTATTTTCCAAAGTTGAGAATTGATTTATGATACTGAGTAACTGATATCTGAGATTTTTGATAACTTAATTATTAATAACTGGTGATTGTATCTGACAGTTCTGATTCGGTAGAACTGAACTGAGTTCTATACTGAAGATTGAAACTGAAACTGTGGGAAGTAATCATCTAACCGACATACCCCAAATAAGATAACTGGGGTCCAACCTATAACCCTAGTTGTAAGGGTGTCAGTACCATACCACGGGTAAAGACAAGCTACAGAGTTACCCTCGTCTCAAAGTTACTCTAATGAGAATGGTGGTACCCTCAACTGGCAGGTTAAAACATCTCATCAACCCATAACTAGCAGGCTGATGTCTCAACCTACGCTGGCTACGTAGTTTAAGAATGCAAGGACTTCTTTTAAGGATCACACCCTCTACTGGCAGGTGAGCCCCTATTCTTGGGTTCACTCGATGGTGAATCCTACTCCCAACTAGATAGACCGTAGATAGATTACTAGACTGTACTGGATTTGACTGAACTATTACTGATCGTATTGACTGACTGAACTGTACTGAGTTCAATGAGTTATATAACTGATTGAGTACTACAATTTCGTGTCATGACTGAAACTATTATGTAACTACTGTAGCTCTAGGTAAATAGCTAGATTATTGGGTATTAGATACCCCCAGGACTCGATAGCATGAAAAGTAAAGCATAGCATGATCTTGAAAAGCATAACAATGTCAACTTGTTCATAATTCATTCATAGAGACATTTTATCAAACCCTTGTAAGGCATAAGCTTATACATATGCTAGCATGTCATGATTTCACTATTTAATTCACATGGACATTCCATCAAACACATGGGAGCACAACTTAATGCATATAATCATGGACAACATGTAAACATAGAAACTACAACACCCAAACTTTCTAATTCAAAGATTATAACATGGGAATTACACAATTCAATATAAATGCTATTTCAGTTTCATGGAATCTACAATTAATCATGGATTGAAACTCAACTAATGTCATGAACATGAATACAATCCAATTTTAAGCATGTAATCATGAATTAATAATCTTGTAGTTTTAAAAATGAATTCTTGGACTCTATGGGTGGAAGGAACCCATAGATGAATACCTAACATACTTAAGAAGATTAATTTTAAAGGTTCTTTAGAGGAATTCTTGGGATTTGTTTTTTATTCTTAAAGCTAGGGTTTATCCCTTGGAGAGATAATGTTATAATATTGAGAGAAAGTTAGTAAATAATGGGATAATAGGTTATTTAGGGGTTTAATCTTGTGTTTAGACTGATTAGGGCCATAGAAAAATACCAAATTACCCCTGGGAATAATTAAAAATTTTGTCACTGGATGCCCAATTTTGGGCCTCACCGCTATGTGGTGGCATCGCAGTGAGACACTAGAATGTTGCTGGAACTGTGTAAAAATGGATGACTAGAAAATTTGATCTTGGCGTGATTCAGCACCATCACGGAGCCTCACTGGAATTCAACAACTGGGAAATGGCCCTAGGCGCGGCGCGATGGGATTGTGATGGCATACTGGTAAAGACTATTGGGACCTGGAAGTTCACTACAATATGGGACAATCGTGTCACTTCACTGGAATTTCCAAATTCCATTTGGACCTTCACTGTAATGCGCTACTGGTTTATATCGCGGGGTTTGACTGCTGAAACTTAAAATTGCCATAACTTCTTACCCAGATATCAGATTAACGTGAATTGTATATCGTTGAAATGGTGTCTGAATTTCCTATGCCATGGTAAGCTCTAAACTGAAAAATTTTGAGTATTTAAAAAAATTATATAGGATTACTCATATACTGAGATTTTAACTAAGCTATGGAAATATTGGGTTTATAATGACGTTGTATTATAAAGGAGACTCAAATTAAGTTGGCCGTATTGGTAGGTGCTCCAAACCTATAGGCTACATTTAAGAGATTTATTTGGGTCGATGGCCTAACCTTTAGGTTCTTACTTCTTGGATATTTTCTAGGAGTTCTATGCTTCATATGGGTTATTGGTTTACTTAGTTACCCTAGCTGAGGGAAGAAAAGTAGACTAGTTCCCACTGACTCACACACTAGTCAAATAGGTTAGGGTCGATGTTTTGGAGGAGATCATTCACCATTTCTTATTTGGTCCAAAGTTTGTGGGGCTGACCACCACAGAAAAATTTGAGTATCATTTAAGGTTAGTGATGAGTAGGTGTATGATACGAGATGCTATGTAGTGGACACAAAGAGTAGACTTGGATAGATGGGTAGCCGAGTAGATTGTAGAGCTGGGTAGTGATGCCCCTTGGGTCAAGGGGAAAGAGGATATTAAAAAGTTATCATTTCACTTTGTAGCAAAGTTTTAGTGGATGATAGAGAGACACCATTTGAGTTTGACATCTGCGAACAATGTTCTCACTTAGGATAGAGTATTACTAATTTCCAGGATCATAGTTGGCTATGATATCAATTTTTATAGATGGATCCAAACAAATATCCACGAGAGAGCATTTTGAGATTTCACCATTCTTTTCTTTCCATGCTTGATACTGAGGTTATGCAATGAGAAAAGGTTACCAGGTGTTCTAGATATATATCAAAGAGTGAAGGTGACCCACAGGTGGATATTGAACTAATTAAGGATACGGCCAACCCGATTGCACTAAAGAGAGCACAATTATTTACTCCTTCATATGCAACCTACTTTGATGGGCCTTTTAGGTTGGCCGAGAAAGTTGAGAGGCTGACACTAATTCAGGATAGTGATATGAGTAATCAATAAGTGGAGCCTACTACTACTATATGCAGTGAGGGGGTTGCAAACACTTCAGCACTTGCCTCATCTTTTACTTTTCCCTCTCACCCAATAGTTATAGGGTTTGTTAGTGTGCCTCGGTAGTCCTTACAGTAATTGGTCAATCAATAGTAGGATATAGATGATCATGAAGCATTGATAGAGACTAGTTGTCCACATTATTTGGTTAGATCAAGCCTTGGGTCTAGACCACATTAAAGGCTTTTGAGGCTAGAGTTGAGGGAAACATGACAACCACCATAGAGAGGTTCACGAGAGATCTACATATGGGGATTATTAGATTTGAGTCTTGAATAGAAGCGCAACTTTGTAAAATCTAGGTGCCTAATTGATCGGGCATTTTTAATGAGGTGGCCACGTTGAGATTATAGGTGAGCTCTTTAGCTAAGAGCCATATTACAGTCACCCCTATAGTGATTTCTTATTTCACACAGCCACTGCCTAGACCTCCACCTATGATCTTTGAATTGTTTGTTTATAATAATGAGGCCCCGTCTATTGGGTCCTAGAGAGAATGTGAAGAGAAAGATTTAGGTGACCTTGAGGTGGAATTTTAGAAGTCCTTGGAAAAGGACATCATAGATTTGAGAGTTCAGCATGTGGCGGACGAGGATAGGCATGCCCATATGGCATTGGGCACCTCTTCTAATCATGCACAACTACCTCCTCTTAGAGATAAGCCATGTGATTCCCCAAATAGGGGAGATCCTACTTCTGATTCCTAGAGCATCCTAAGTATGTCCCTACACCCTTTTTGTTTTTTAGTTTTTAGTATGCACTAGGATATTACATCAGTGTTTAGTTGGGAGTGGGGATGTACAATAATTTAGGGTTTTTGTTATCACGTTTCTTTTCCCATCATTTGTATTATCTTAGTTAAAACTGGCATGTTTAGGTATTATTTGTGTTATGTTTTGTTTATGCTGAATCAGAATAAAAATAAGGAACCTAGGTGTAGTTGACATGTGTTTTGATAAATATGATACCCCTCTAAAATTTCTATGAACTATGAGGTATAAATATATGTGTGACCATTGGGTGAATCTTATTATGTCATTAGTATTAGGGGAAAAATAATCAAATATTAGCATTGCATGAACCGGATAGGTCATAGTTGATAATATAATCGTGTACCATGTGTGTCAGAGGCATTTAGCTAGTTCACTTTTCGCATTTAATCCAGAAATTGCTCAGTTAGTCTTGCCTAGGTTGTAGGATAGTTGGTTAATACATGAACATAGGATGATTTGAACAAGTCCACTATTAGCCTAAATGACCTACAAAATATGAATAAGTATCCTTGATCCATAATATGATCCTAAACTAACATATTTTCTTCTTTTCATATTCTTACCTTCTCATTTAATTACAATGTACCTGTTTTATCCCTGGGCCCTCCTTGGACACTGTAACTCAACTCAGGAAAATTTCCTAAGTTGAGTGTGGATGTTATAGGGATGCACAGTTAAAAATGAGTATGAAGAAATATGTTTTTTAAATAATAAAAATAAAAAAAGTTGGGTTGGATGTGATAGAAAAGTATGAAAAAGGGATAAGTGAATAAATGGAAAGAAAGAAAGAAACCACACCCAATCTGAATTAGTAATAAAGGAGAAAATGAGAGAAATAAAAAAAGTATGGTTAAGAAGTGGAGCCAATAATGTCAGTGTACTGTAAAGGAGGATCAATCACTATATCTCAAATCTACCATACCTGCCCCTAAGTCTACATTACAAGCCTAGAAAAGTCCGATAGTGATCCTAGTCCAACTATCTGAAAACTAAGGTATAGAAAATAAGGGCAAGACTATGGTATTTTATGCACATTATTGGAACTCCTTTTCTGAGTGTGAGTGTATTGATATCCTCCCTACATTGAAATAAATTATTATACTGTGAGAGTTAGGACTTCTTACCGTGAAGGTACATTGTTGCATTGTTAACTGCTTATCTATTCGAGTTATGTAAGGTTCATATCTACTCAATATTGACAAGTTGTTCAAGCTATAAATATCTACTCAATATTGACAAGTTGTTCTTCATTCAATGCTATGAAATTTGACTTCGATCGTCGTGGATCTTTAACGTTTCTTGCATATGATTTTTGAGCCTTCGCTTCTCCATATTTCCATAAAAGAGTAGAATATCATTTATGGAGTAATCCGGTATCAAGTCCATCATTTGATACTTGTAATTCATTGCTTAAATACTCGGCGTAAGTGGTAATAAAAAGACCGTGATCCCTGCATTCATAAAAAATCAGATAATCTATATCTTGCAATTAATGTAAGAGTTGTGCAATTTATGAAATGAAACTAAATCATGATACTTACAGGCTACCACAGGATTATTGAGCAACTATTTCAACATAATCTATATCAAATGGAATACCCATTTTATCCCGATATGCTTTAATCATCGATCAATCAATACAAATTTTTTGGTCCAAAAAGCCACTTATATCAAGGTAAGTAGGCAATATTTTCGCCAGCTTTTGTATCTCGGACCACGGCCCAGAACATCTCCTTCCTGACATCAAGTCATAAATGTATATGCTCCTCTCTTTTAGAATGACAATAGCCAACACCCAATGCACAATTGATTGGGATGTACACTTTGTCAACCAATTGCCAAGGTAAGCCAGTTCGAATGCTAAAACCTTTGATGATGTTGATTAAGCATTCCTCATTTTGGGAAACTTCCGGCTGTTGTTGACAATACCTATCGTAGGCATATTGATTTTAAGTTTATACAAATAATTGCATGTCGTGTATCTATATTATTATTGTGTTTGCAACTTTTCCTTCTTTGGAGGTAGTAAAAGATGACATTGATGCATTGCATATATTATCAAACATGTTAGATTGCGTAATAATAAAATTAATAAATAGATACAGTTAAATATAGTATTAAAAGTAAGATATATGGCATTTAAACCACATCATTCCAGCAAGTTTTGGGTTGTGACATCAAATAGAACTAATTCATTATTCGAGGATGTGCAACAACAAAGTCGAACATATCAAAACCAAGACCCGATTGGTTCACTTTGTAGTATTCGTCATTTTATTTTCTGCATGATTTATATGTGTTAATGTCATGTTTTAACAAAAGGAATTGTATAAATCAATATTTTTAGAAATGATTTATGTACCTTTTGGCATGAAGCTTTAACAGCCTATTGACAATCCATTCTGAATAGTCCTTGATCAAATTTGTTAGTTTTTTTGGAGCCTCGTTCGAGATGTTGAACTCTTCAAATAGATAATTCTTTTGTTCTTCCGGACTGACAGGATTAACTTTTTCGTCCTCCTCAAAAGTAGTTGATGGATTATCAACTATGATATTCTGCGGTTCAGCAATATCTTCTACTGTGACATCTATATGGAAAGCCAGAATTGTCAATGTTAATCACAGAGATTCAAAAAAATGGAAAAAAATAACTCATCTATTGGAGAAAGAACTATATTATAATTTCCAATAGATGACCCATCTGTTGTAACATATGACTTATCTATTCAGACAAACTAAAACAGCAGGAAGTCTTAATTTAATTTGTCCCAATAGATGACCTATCTATTGCAACAGATAGGTTATTTGTTGAGATAAATTAAAATAGTAAGAAGACTTGTTTGATTTTCTAAAACAGACGAGACATATCTTACAACAAATAATGCATCTGATGCAACAGGTTAGTCATCTATTGCAACAGATGTCTACATCTATTTGATAATTTTCTACAGATGTGTCATCTATTGAAACAAATATGTAGTCTATTTATTTGTTGGAAAAGATGTTAAATATTCACCCTTTTCATCTCATGCTTCTCTCCTATGTCCTTTGTACATTGCTCAAAAGTGCAAGATAAAGATAGAGGAGTTGCAATTTTGCTTTTTTTATGCTTAGTAATTCCTTGGAAATTTCTTTCCTTCTCCTCTTAGCTGCCTTAATCTCTAATGGAGTGTATGGATGTGAAATCCTCTTTGGTGGAATAACACAATCCTCTTAGATGTCAATTTCTTTACAGAAGTAGTTAATGCATTAATAATATTAATCACTCCATTATGTTTCACCTTGTAGTTTTGAAATTTGTATGTAGAACATTCACTATGAGGGGCAAAATCTGTAAAACTAGTATGATCATAATCATAATGGTTTATTATTTCAAAATCTGCAAAAGGAGCATCATTATTCCCAACAGCAGAACCACTACCACTACCACTACCACCACTAATAGCTCTATCACCACTAACACCATCAACAACAATAAGCCCACCCTCCAAAATTATTTTTCTTATGATGGTTGTTTCTCCAAATAATTCTTTTTTTATTCTATCAATGAACTTAGGGTCCGATAACGTTTGCACAAACCGTAAAGTAAGTAAAAATGCATGTTTAACTCTCGATTGGTCGAAACAAATCATGGATGCACAATCTAAAATAAATCAGTACATATACTAGAATGATGATTAAATCATTTAAAAAATCATTAATTAAAATAAAATCTTAATTAGAATTAGACATACTGCTTCCTTCGGGGGGTTGAAGAGATCAAGAAATTTTGCTTTTATATCAGTTTTGGCCGACAACCATCTCAGGATTCTTGGACATGAAACTTCTTTCTGGTAGTTCACTTGTTATCTCAAATAAGGAATGATTTCAAATGTTCAAGCATATAAAATAACACCAATAAATCAAATGCATTATTCTATAAAAAATAAATAAAATTTAATAAAAGAAATATTTATCATGAAATCCCATGGAAATCCATATAAGTTGACTGTCTTTGGCGTTAACGGAGTCAATAAATATTTGACAATCATTTTAAAGCTTTCATAACCCCAAGAATAGTTGTTAAATGACTCAAGATCCTCGGAGATCTTTATTATACCAAGTGGTGTGTTGTTGTTAATCTCTCTTGCACAAAGAATATTATGTACAAACCAAATCAAGAACAATGATTGCTTGTGCTTCTTTGAAAATCTTTTACCTTTCAACACTTCTATCAATTTTTTGTTTTGAAGCTTGGACCAATAAGGAAAAACAAGTCATCGCTATTATTTGACTTGCCTTTGCCTTTTTTGGGGGTTAAAATAGGTATAGGTTAAGAAGAAGGATAATATTTTAGTACAGTAACTATGGAAAACTCCTTCCAACCAAAACAAAAAGTCATGCCAAGTAATTTATCCACACCTTATTCATCTTATTTTTATTTTCATACATAAATCTACTCTTGAGAAGATCATATACCATGGTCATTTAGAAACGAGCATTATTGTCCTCCAGCAAATTAAGATATTGCCCAAAGCAGCTGTCCCTAAAATAAGCATCCAATTTTTGGTCTCAAAGTATTTTTTGGAAGGTATAAAAATAATTTCCCATGGCTGACTTAACCACGAAATCACCAGTTAAATTTGTGGCACCATCGTACTGCATTTGTAACGATCTAAAAATTTGATGAAATATGTAAAATTTGTGATTTTTTATGATTTTACTATTTTACCCCTCCCTGTAGTTGTATTATAGTATTTTTGAGGTGTGGAAAATGATTGACATGACTTTCAATGCATTTTGGTATCATTTATGTGATATTGAGGTTTTTTATGGCTTCGAGAGCCTTATTTTGGACTTATGTGGATATCTTTTGATTCGTACAATGGATGGCCAAACGAACTATGACAACAACTCTATAATATCAATTTTAGGCAAGGTAGACCTTTGATTTGGGTCCAGGTGCACCCGAGCTCATTTCGACCTATTGGTCGGAAAGTTGAAAAATTGAAAATATGAGTGTAGGACCCACATTTTGTCGAAATGACCTCGGTTGGAAAAAAGACTTTTCCAGCAGATCCAGAATATCGATTTTATTGTGTTAGCATATTTGGTATGATTTTACGGCTTTTAAATATCATTTCGACCTTCGGTTTAAAATATTATATTTTCATATTTTGGGGGTCAACTTTGTGAAAATGATACTTTTTTTTAAATATGATATCGCCATTGCATCCAGAACATCGAATTTAATATGGTTTCATAGTTCTTTTGCATTTATCAGACTACAAACGAATTCCAAACACCCCGTCGAAGTGCAGATTAGACTAAAAAAGTAACTTTTTTGCAAAACTTATGCAAAAAAATCTGCACTATTTATACCAATTTTTAGGGCTATTTTGTTCATTTTTCATCTTTTCTCTTGAGAGTTAAATCCTAAAATAGTGTGGGAGCTTAGAATGCTAGATTAACATATATTTCTTGATTTTATTATGGATTTAAGGTAAGAATTCACATTTTCTTAGTAATTTCTAAATAAATTTCTCAATACCCCAAAAATCTTAGGGCTTCACTCCTTTACACTTGAATAACATTTTTATCTTATAATTACTAGTTTTTCATCAATTTAATCTTCAAATAATCTCGATTCTTGATTTTAATCCGGATTTCAAAGATTTTACCCGGTAAAACTCAAAAATAGTTTTTCTTCAATTTGAACCTCATTTTTTACTCGATTTGACTTGGATTTTCAGCTGTAGATTCCTAAAAATATGAAAAATATATTTTTAAATTAAAGTTTTGATTTTTTTCCTTCTTTTTTGGAAATTCGTTTCAGGGGTTCGTTTTGACTCCAAATCAAAAGTAGTCAATATGGGTGTCGTTGATTTTGTTTTGACGTGTATATTTTATATTTTATGTTTTTAATGGAGTTTGGGATCGTTCATGGAAAGTAAAGTTGTGGGTTCAAAGTGTAGCACATTGGTTTCGGCATTGGAGGTAGGCTATGGCTTAACTCTTTCAAGCTGGGTTGGGTAGTAAATGATGATACAAAATGCATGTTAAGGGTGGGAGATAATTATGAAAAATGTATATCTATATTTTGTGCTCGTATGGGTACCTATATGCGATATAATTATTGAAATTAAGATATGATGTGATATGTGTGACCGTATGAGTTTCTATGTGGTATGATAGACTTGAATACATGTGAATAATTGCATTGTGTTGTTGAAATTCCTAATTTGGTTTCATTGGTATATTGTGATATATCCATACTTATTGGTATATGAGACGTGGAAATTCATAGATGAAACAGAAGTAATGAGTGGATATTGACTCACATGGTTATGGAATTATAATATTGTGGTTGGTTGTGGAAGTACATAATGTGGATTGGGTGTGAAAATTCATCACGTGGATTGGTTGTGAGAATACTTATTTTGAATGGTTGTGAACATTGCATCATCATTCTCATGTCATCATACACATTTTACTTATTCGTTTTAATGCTTTATATATAATTGTTGTCATATGTGTGTACTTGATTTATGTCTTATGTTATGTATGTGCTTTGAAAATACTAGAAATATTAGAATACAGGATATTGGATTTTATGGACCATCTCCAAAGGATCATACCGGATGAGAGTTACGGATATTGGTGATCTTGAGGCTGTGTGTCAAACTTGAGGTTATGTGACAAACTTAAGAATGTGTGCCAAACTTGAGGCTGTGTGCCAAACTAGAGGTTGTGTGTCAATACCATGCATCATCATCATTATCATCATATACATTGCATCCACTTTATTGTGTTTATGTTATGTTTGAATTACCATATTGAATTTTCATCTACCTATTTGTTCTATATCTTGACTTGTTAACGTCTAATTGTTCTATCTTCCTTTAATTGTACTTGATGATCTTGATTATACATGTCCCTCTTTTGTTCTACCTATATGTGATATTGTGTATATTTGTATCCTTATCTTGTGTATTGTTGTATTATACATGGATATTATAGAACTGTTAGTGCAAGCAATGTGGGCTACCATTGTGGGATATTTTTTTATTACAAGTGACGTGCCCTTAGTGTATATTTTGTATGCTTTATTTACTACTTTTCTTGGTCTTCCTATGATACCTACTAAGTATAAGTGGACCGTACGCATGCCTACTACGCCCTTTTGGTGCAGGTTCTATCCCGAGTATGCCTTAGCTTGCTTGACTTAGGCAATTGTTAGAGCTTCCAAGGTAGCGCTTGGACATTTATGCGTCCAGAGTTCACCTCTATCTTCTATATTAGTTATGTCCTTATTATTATTTGGAGACAGATATTATTCCTTTGTGGTTATTTTTCTGATGTATTTGTTTCCTGGATTGTATTAGTAGTTTTTACACTATTGACACTACGTTTTGGGCATTATTGGCATTTTGGATAAGTTATTTATGCATTATTATGATTACTTATATGGTTTAGTTTCATTCTAGAAGCCTTACCCTAAGATATTTCTGTCTTTTTATCTCATTTTGTATCGATTTGGGTGATAGGCTTATTTGTCAAGGTACGCTGCAACAAGGGCCATTATGACCTTCATTTTTGGGTTGTGAAAAATTAGTATCAGAGCAATCAGGTTTCATTGGTCTCAATGGTGTAAGAATTAGATGTCTAATAGAGTCTCACTGATCGGTACATAGATGTCCATATCTATCTTCAAGAGGCTATAGGATGTCTTTAAAAAACTTCTCTCATTTCATTATTTATCGTACAAAGTTCTTTCATACCTTGTATCCTGAGTTGTATTTCACTCTTTCTGCACGGCTGGTATGGCTTATACTACTATCATCTGAGAGATACTGCGAGAGATTAGTTGAGATTATTTTTTGGTTGTAGTCCTATTGATACTCCCGAGTTGTCATGGGATCAGTTTGCTGATGCCTTTCTGGAGAGATTTGTTCCTTACAGTTTGAGGGATCAGATGCGGGACGAGTTTGATCATTTAGAGCAGGGCTTCATGACAATTGTTGAGTATCAGGCACGCTTCTATGCCCTATTCATATATTTTTATGATAGTATTTCCACTAAGTCTATAAAGATTTAAAAGTTTGTGAAGGGTTTGGATGTTTCTCTATAATTGGCTATATCTCAGATGGTTGTGTTTGGGGTTTCTTTCCAGAGTATAGTGGATCATGCTAAGATAGCAGAGGGTATTCTTAGTGCATATCCGGGAGGCACCAGAAAGGTGCGACATTTTGGTGAGCTCAGGAGTTATACCTCTTGAGGCATAGATTTTGGAGGTTCTCATGGATACCATGGTAGGCCAGGGCGGCTTTATAGAGTTCAGGTGGTGGATCTTCTAATTCAACAGTTCAGGGTGGCCGTTCGGGCTCAGTTGTACCTTCTTCTATTGAGACTGGTCATAGAGGTTGCTATGTGTGTGATAAGATTAGCCATGTGGTTAACGACTATCCTCGCTGAGTGGTTCAGGCTACTTCTATTCCAACTGTGAGGGGTAGGGTAATACTAGAGGTATGAGGGTAGAGGTAGTGAAACTCGAGGGGGTGGTCGTGGGGCCGCTCAGACAGTTGGTGGTCATGGTCACTGTATGCTATACTAGCGAGGCCTGAGGTAGAGGCTTCATCTGTGTAGTTTGAGTTGGGTTTTGATTCTGTTAGTGAGCCTTTTGTCATGTCTATTCATGTATCTACCCCGGTAGGTAATTCTTTAGTGGTGGATTGGGTGTACCAATCTTGTGTTGTGACTTTTGCTTGGAATGAAACTTTGTATGACTTGCTTGTGTTAGACATGATCGATTTTGATGTCATTTTGGGTATGGATTGGTTAGCTCCTTCTCATGTCATCTTAGATTATTATGCCAAGACCGTGACTTTAGCTTCGCTGGGTGTGCCAAGGATAGCTTGGAAAGGTACACTTCATTTAGGTCTTAAGAAGATTATTTCTTATGTTCAGGATCATAAATTTATTAAGAGGGTATGTTTATCTTACTTGGCCCATATTCGTGACGCCAGTGTTGTTTTGTTTCTTTCCTTAGATTTTGTCTGTATTATCCGTGAGTTTATCGACATGTTCCCTATGGACATGCCTGGTAGGCCTCCAAATTGAGATATTCAAGATATTAATTTCGCTATTGATGTTGAGTCGGGCACTAAGACCATTTCTATTCCTCATTATAGGATGGCGCCAACAAAGTTAGAAAAATTAAAGAATCAGTTGTAGGAGGTGTCAGATAAAGGATTTATCCGACCTAGTATTTCGTGTTAGGGTGCGCCAGTCTTGTTTTTGAAGAAAAATAATGGGTATATTTAGATGTGTATTGATTATCGACAGTTGAATAAGCTGATGATTAAGAATAAGTATTATCTTTCTCGCATTGATGATTTGTTTGATCAGCTCAAGGTCCTGTGGTGTTTTCAAAGATTGATTTGATGTTTGGTTATCACCATTTGAGGATTATAGCTTCGAATTTCCAAAGATAGTTTTTCGGACTCGATATAGTTATTATGAGTTATTGGTCATGTCTTTCGGGTTGACCAATGCCCCTGCCGCGTTCATGGAGTTGATGAACTGGGTGTTCCGATCGTATCTCGACTCCTTTTTTTTGTATTTGTAGATGAAAACTTGGTTTATTCCAAGAGTGAGGTTGAGATGAGAAGCATTTATGGATGGTTCTTCAAATATTGAGGGATGAGAATTTGTTTGTTAAGTTCTCTAAGTGTGAGTTTTTGTTGGAGTCTGTTTCTTTCTTTGGTCATGTGGTGACTAAGGAAGGTATTATGGTTGATCCAGCTGAGATTGTTGCGGTTCGTGATTGGTCTAGACCTGCTTCACCCACCGAGATTTGGAGTTTTATGGGTTTGGCAGGTTATTATCGGTGTTTTGTTGAGGGTTTTTCATCCATTGCAGCTCCATTGACCAAGTTGACCCAAAAGAAGATTTCTTTTCAGTGGTTCAATGCTTGTGAGGCAAACTTTTAAAAGATCAAGAATTTGTTGAATTCATCTCCTATCTTGACTTTTCCTTAGGAGGGCATGGTTTTTACCATCCTTTGTGATGTTTTAGGTGTTGGGTTAGGTGATGTGTTGATGCAGAAGGGAAAGGTAATTGTGTTGCATCCCATCAATTGAAGCTTTATGAGAGGAATTATCCTACGCATGATTTGGAGTTGTGCGCAGTTGTGTTTGCCTTGAAGTTGTGGAGGCACTATTTGTGAGGAGTCCATTATGAGATCTTCTCAAATCATCATAGCTTTCAATACTTCTTCAACCAGCGAGATCTTAATATGAGGCAGTGTCATTGGCTTGAGTTGCTTAAGGATTATGACTTGACTATTCTCTGCCATCCGGGCAACACTAATGTGGTTGCGGATGCCTTGAGCCAAAAGTTGACTAGCATGGGTAGCTTGGCACATCTTTTAACCCAGGATAAGACTTTGTCCTTAGAGTTTCAGTCTTTAGCTAATCGGTTGACTTGATATTTCGACACCTGGGCATGTTTTGACATTTATGGAGGCTAGATCTTCTTTGATGAGTAGATTCGCTCTTATCAGTTTGATGATTTTTTATGGAGGTTGATTCGAGATAAGGTGTTGAGTGGGAAGGCTAAGAATGCCTGACTTAATTCAGATGGAGTCTTGATTGGGGGCCGAGTTTGTGTGCCGAGAATGGGTGATTAGATTAGGTTGATCTTAGAGGAAGCCTATTGTTCTAGATATTCTATCCATCCAGGTATGACTAAGATGTATCATGATTTGAGAGAGCACTACTGGTGGAGTAGTATGAGGAGAAACATAGACTATTCGAGATAAGGTTGGTGTGGCTTCGGTGGAGGAAAAGATGCGGGAGGTCCATTTGAGATGGTTCGAACATGTGATGAGGAGGGGCACGGACGCTTTGGTTCGCAGGTATGAGAGGCTTTCTTTGGATGGTTTTAGGCGGGGCAGGGGTAGGTCGAAGAAATATTGGATAGAGGTGATTTGGCAGGACATGGAGCAGTTATAGCTTACTGAGGACATGACCCTAGATAGGAAGATCTGGAGGATGCGTATTAGCATAGAAGGCTAGTGACTTTTTTGGTAGGTAGGATAGGGCTTTACTTGGATGGTTCAGTATTCTTGTTATGCTGCATTACGATTGCTTACTATTCTTTGTTTACTACTCCTCATAGGTGGCGTATTTAGGTCATGTCATATTGTTCCATGCTTTGTGTACGTTTTTGATGACTTATCTTATCTTGAGCCAGGGGTCTATCGGAAATAGCCTTGCTACTTCTCCAGAGGTAGTGGTATGGACTGCGTACATCTTACCCTCCCCAAACCTCACTATGTGGGAATACACTAGGTTTGGTGTTGTTGTTGTTGTTGTTGTTGCCTATGTTGTCAACAGGTGAAGGCTGAGGATATGAGACCTGGTGGTTCGCTTTCTTTGTGACTGGTTTGCCTCATACATCTCATGGTTCTGACAGTGTTTGGGTCATCTTGAATTTTGTTTTGGTGCAGATCCTAGCCCAAGTATGCCTCTACTTGCTTGACTCGGGCGATTGTTAAAGTTTCCAAGGTAGCGGTTGGACATTTATGCGTCTAGAGTTCACCTCTATCTTTCTATAGTAGTTATGTCTTTATTAGTATTCAGAGACAGATATTATTCCTTTGTGGTTATTTTTCTGATGTATTTGACTCCTGGTTTGTATTAGTAGTTCTTACACTATAGACACCTGGTTTTGGGCATGATTGGTATTTTGGATAAGTTCTTTCTGCATTGTTATGATTACTTATATGGTTCGGCCTCATTCTAGAAGCCTTACCTTGGGATATTTCTGTATTTTTTTCTCTTTTTGTATCTGTTTGGGTGATAGGCTTACTTGTCAAGGTACGCCGTGACAAGTGTCATCATGACCTTCATTTTTAGGTTGTGACAGCATTCTCACAGGATAATTATCAATGCTGAAGGTTTTGACCAACTCTTCAGTGGAAGGGTTATTAGTATTTGGATCATCTCTTTTGAAACATTCCTCATCCCCATGTTCAATATGTTCTGTTTCTGATTGAGATATTGCTTGTAAAACAAGCTCATAGAGTGGTGGATGTAGCCTCGTTGTTTCACTTATTCCTTTACTTGGATTGATTCAGTTTCTTTTCTTTTGGGAGCCACATTATCTAAAAATAATAGTAAAATAGAAAAGATTATAATTGATTAATGAATCATTAAAAAAAGGATAACAATAAATCTAAGAAGTACAACACAGTAAAATAATAATTTCAATAGATCAATTCTTTGTTGCAATATGTGAGTTATCTATTGTAACATATAACTAACCTATTGTAACAGATGAATAATCTATTGGAAACAATAAAAATAGTTTCAATACTATTGTGATTTCTTCCAACAGATCACTCATCTGTTGAAATAGATGACTGATCTGTGCAACAGATTATGCATTTGTTGCAACATATGAGTGATCTGTTGAACTGTTATCAAACTGTCAATGTTGTTTAGATTTCTTCTAATAGAAGGGTCATTTGTCACAATAGTTGAATGATCTGTTGTAATAAATCAAAGTCTTGAACATGTCGAGTTGGAATAATTGATAGAATTTTATCCAATAGATGGTTCATCTGTTGCATCAGATGGTTCATCTGTTGCATCAGATGGTTAATCTATTGCATCGAATGGTTCATTTGTTGCAGAAAAAATAAACTATTAGTAAGATTTTGTTTAATAGACCAGCAAAAATATCACCATTTAATATCAAATATACTATTTTTACCAAGAACAACAACAAATTAACCCAGCAACACCAATACAACACACATACCAAGAACATCAACATTGACCAAAAACACCAAAATTGTTGTTTTTTTGTATAAACACAAACAACAAAAAACAAAGTTAAAAAAAAAACACAACAAATTGAATCAATAGTTCGACAACAAGAATTACAGTAACAAAAAAAAATAATATTTCACTCCAAAATTAGAAATTTCTTCAGTCCCCATTTCAAATTTAAGTAACAAATATTAAAATTATTAACCAATAATAGAAGAGACGTTGCCTCAAGTTCCTCTTCTTCATCATAACTAAAAAATCCTAAGTTTTTACCTGTGAAAGTAGAAAAGGGACGATGAAGAACTCGAAGTTGTTGTCACCGAAGAGCAATGTTGTCACTTCAATTGACGATTTAAAGTCAAAAAGAAACTCGAAGCCTAAGTATTTATCACCGGAGGTTGAAGTCATCGAGGATTGAAGGAAGAAATTTACAGAACTGTTGGCTGGAAAAAGTTTGAGAGAAACTGTTGAGAGAGGAGGGAGAGATGAGGGAGACGGTTGATTTGGAGAGTAGAGGGGTGTGGGTTGATTTGTATTTTTAAGAAGATTTGAAAGATTTAAAAATATTAATTAAGTCCATAATTAACTTAATCAAGTTTCTTAATTATGTTTGACCCTTTAAGTTGGTCAATGTCACCAATCCTTCATTCAAGACTTCAATGACACCATTCCTTCAATTTTCTCAACTTAGTTAATGTTCTTGTTTACATTTATAAAATAACAAAAATTACTTTTTAATGTCTTCTCCAAAATTTTAAGAATTTCAAGCAATTGAAGGAGGACAACATTATTTCGAAATCGTTAAATAAATATCAAGTTATCAAATTCTTGAGTCAGGTTTCATTATTCTAACTTTGTTTTATATTTTTTCTTGAAAATTTGTCATTGTTGATGTTTTTAGTTCATAGGTACATATTTTTGTTTTAGTTATTTTTATAATTCATATTCATTTTAAATATGTCGACTAGAAAATATGATTCTGGTTCTGTAAAAAGTGAGAGAAAGAGAAAACTTGAAGAGATTGAATGAATTAACTATATTATCAACTGAAAAGAAACTATTAGAACAAGTTGGTTATAAAATATAATTAATAACACATAAAAAATATTAGAAAACTGAATTTTAAAAAACATATATTTGACAATATGTTTTCTTAAAAAACTAAATATATTTAGGGACTCTTTCTAGAATTTCGCTTTAAACTCGTAATCTTATTGAGACGACCCTGTATTCGTGTCATTATTTAATAACCTAAAACATTATCGATTTTGGCACACCAATTTTTAAACATGGGCAGCGATCGAAGAATAGGTGTCACATCACTAACTCTATTAGCCAAATTACATAAAAAAACTCACCTAAACTAAAACACGCACCCAAATTCAGTTTACCTGACCCACATCCCCTTTTAAGCCAAAATCAGACAGTCCCCTTTTTTTTCTTCACTTCTCCAATGAAGGGTCATCAAGCTAGATGTGTCGGAGCAACCAACCACTGCTTGAAGCTAATTGAAGACACAAAAATCACTTCAACGATCTTTTAAGTTGAAAGGCTTGGGGATTTGAAATATTTTTTTGGTATTAGGTTTGTCAGGCCTAAACTGGAATAACAATACATTATAAAGGGGAAAAGGACACAAATGGCTACTCGGCCCTAATTAATTCCACGAAAATGGCCATGAAATTCAAATTTCATTTTCTAGCCATTTTAATTTGTTGGTTTGTTCTATTCAGTTTCTATACATATTCTATACAATTTCTATATATATCTTATACATATAAATATTTTATACGAAAATTATATAGTTTTACACAATTTATACAATAATTGTACAGTTTTTTTTCCACATTTTATACAATAATTATATAATTTTTATACACTTTCTATACATTTTTTTATATTTATTTTATACATATACATATTTGATAGAACTATGCAATTTATATACATATATCTTATATAGGTACATATTCTATATAACAATTATACTATTTTTATACAATTATATTTAATTATTATTTTTAAACAATAAAAAATGCAGAATATTTTTCAGTTAAAAAATTTGTAGCAAATAAAAAACTAAGATATTTTTAGAAAAGGGCCAAATGGCCCCAATTGTTAATTGTATCAATATTGTATATGAGCCAGGAAATTACATGGTATAATCCCAATAGTGAGTGACTTTGAATTTTTGACCCTAATAAGAAAGTCTTTAAAGATCATCCTTTCTTCCCTTTTAAGTATAGTATAAGTACATTTTTGCCCCTCTACACCTCAAAATTTTTTAAACTTTTCATACTCATTTGTGTCTCAAATTCTATTTTTATTTTTATTATTTTTACTTTGTTATTCTTCTTTTATTTTTATTTTCATGTTTTAATTCATTTGTCTCAACCTTTATTTTTTTCTTTTTTCTCTTTTTTCTCTTTTTTCTCATACATTATCTATTTCTTTATTTTTTTTACTTTTTAATTCATTTGTCTCAACCTTTATTTTTCTTTTCTTTTTTATTTTTATTATTTCTCTTTTTTCTCCTAAGTTTTCTTAAACTTTATTTTTATTTTTTTTCCTCTCATTTTTGTTTCTTCTCATTTTTTTTTTAATTCTTCGCTTTTTCTTAACCTTTATTTTTTTCTTGTCTTTTTTTCTCAATTTTTTTATTTATCTATTTTTTTTGTTCTTTTTTTTTCTCAGCTTCTATTATATTTTGCTAATAAATAAAAATTGAATAATCCGCAAAGGGATCTTTTTTTTTTTGGACATCAAAGCAAATTTAAGAGCATGAATTGTTGTTAGATAGTTCTTTGGGATAAGTTTTGCTTCTAAAGCATAAATTATAGAACAACTCATAAATCAAGGCACAATGTGGTATTGTCAAGTCTTGCTTGTGGAGTATAACTTGTTGTTTGAAGATTCTTGAGTTAAGTCTTGCTTCTAAGGCAAGAGTTATAGAACATCTAATAAATCAAGAAATAATGTGGTAGTGTCAATACTTGTCCATTGGGCGTAACTTGTTCTTTTGGGAGGTTCTTGGGCTAAGTCTTGTCTTAGAGGCAAGACTATTAATAGAGCATCACATAATCAAGACACAATATGATAGTATCAACTCTTATCCATGGGGCGTAACTTGTCGGCTAAGTCTTACCTCTAAGGCAAGAATTATAAAACATCTCATAAATCAAGACACAATATGATAATGTCAACTCTTGCTCATGGGAATAATTTGTTGTTTGAAAGTCCTTAAGCTAAGTTTTGCCTTTAAGGCAAGAGTTGTAGAATATCTAATAAATGAAGACATAACGTGGTAGTGTCAACTCTTACCCGTGGGGCATAATTTGTAGCTTGAAAGTCTTTGAGCTAAGTTTTGCCTCTGAGGCAAGAGTTGTAGAACATCTCATAAATGAAGACATAACGTGATAGTGTCAACTCTTGCCCGTGGAGCATAATTTGTAGTTTGAAAGTCCTTGATCTAAGTCTTGCCTCTAAGGCAATAGTTGTAGAACATCTCATAAATAAAAACATAATGTGGCAGAGTCAACTCTTGCCCATGGGGCATAATTTGTTGTTTGAAAGTCCTTAAGCTAAGTCTGGCCTCTAAGGTAAGAGTTATGGAACATCTCATTAATCAAAACACAATGTGGTAGTGTCAACTCTTGCCCATGAAACATAACTTATTGTTCGGAAGTCATAAGTCTTGCCTCTACAATGTAGTAGTGTCAACTCTTGCCCATGAAACGTAGCTTGTTGTTTGAAAGTCATAAGTCTTGCCTTTATAATGAGATAGTGTCAACTCTTGCTCATGAGATGTATAACTTGATTGGAGAATTCGAAGAAAAAAACAAAAATAATAATAATGCGAAAAAAAAATATTAAAAAAATAAGAATTAAAGAAAATATAGAAGTTGAGAGAGAACGGAAAACAATAAAGGTTGATAATTTTTTTTTAAAAATATAAAACAAAAATAAAGTCTGAGAAATTTAAAAATAAAAAAGAAAAGAAAAAATAAAAATTAAAGAAAAATAATTTTTTTTTATAAAAATAGACGTTGAGAGGAGTAAAGAAAAAAAAGTAAAGGTTGCGAAAAACTAAAAAGAACAAAAAAAGAGGAAATAAAAAATAAAAAATAAAAGTAAAATAAAAAAGAAAGAAAAGAAGTTGAGAGGAAAAAAAGGAAAAAAGTAATGGTTGCGAAAAATACAAAAATAAAAAGAGAAAACAAAAAATAAAAATCAAAGTAAAATTAAAAAGAGAACAAAATAAAAGTTGAAAGATGAATAAGTATGGAGTTGTTATCCATTATGAAGATCATTTATGTAAGTTTTTTCATTGGTCAGAGGCAATTTTGTCTGAAAATCTATCACTTAATAGTTGAAGACTATTTTTATGAATTTTTTTTTATTTAGGGTCAAAATTGAGAAAATGGTCAAAAGCCCCCCCAACCTTTACCCCAAATTCCAACTACACACCTATACTTTGCGGGGGTCTTATGACCCCCCTGAACTGTTTTAAAGTGGAATTATTAATCCCCCCTCCGAAAGCTGACATGGCAAGAGAGTGTGTTTCACTCTCTTTAAAGAGAGTGAGAACGAAAATTATTTATTAAAAATTTATTTTAAATATCTTTTATATAAATAATTTTAATTATTACTTTTACTTATTCATTTTCTTTTGTCTTCTTCTTCTCTTTCTCAAAACAAAAAATTCAAGAACTCAATAATGGGGTTTCCTCATCTTCCTCATCTCCAATTTTATTTTTTCATCTTTTTTGAACTCATTAATGGCGAGAACTCATTAATGGTGTTTTTTGATAATTTGGAAGATGTTATTACCGGAAACAAGAAACACTTGAACTAAGGAGGCAAAAAGATTTAACAAAGTTTAGATTCTTATTCATTTTTGTATGTGAAGTCTTGGCGAAGCTTCATAATGAAGCACAACACTAAACTACTAACCATACAACACTCATTTCTCCGATTTTCTCTCTTTTTGCTCCAGATTCGTCATTAATGACGAGCTCAGAGTTTTGAACTCCAACTCTGACGAGTCCGATCACCCCTAAGCTGAACTTCGAGCTTCCACATGAAACTAGTCACAAACTTGACTCCCTCTGTCTTCAACTACAGTGTGCATAACCCACAATGCCATATATAATTTCTCTACATATCAAGAAATTCCATAGGTATATTCTTGAAACCTTTATAATTTCCAACATAACCCACAATTTCATATATAATTTCCAACATAACCCACAATGTCATATATAATTTAATACAAAATTAAATTTAACACAAAATTAAATTTCAAAAATTAACTACGGAAATGAAATTGGGTTGAAGAAGAAAATGGAGCAAAATGGGAAAGGGGGAAGAGATACGAAAATAATAAAGTTAAATAATTAATTTTTTAGAGGAAAAAAAAGAAAAAATGATGTGTCAATAACGTGGCATGACGTGGCAGCACGTGCAGGTCACTACCTGAAACAAAATCTAGGTATAAGCTAATAGACGGGTATATATTCCATTTTTAAAATGTTCAGGGAGGTCATAGGACCCCCCGCAAAGTATATGTATGTAGTTGGGAGTTCGGGTAAAGGCTGTGGGGGCTTTTGGCCATTTTCTCGGTCAAAATTTGAAAGTTACCTTATTTTGGGGCTATTCCTGTAGTTTTGCCTATATGGACTGTATCAATATGATATATACACTGTATCTGAACTACATGGAACAAAATGACTCAAATTATAAAATGACTATAATTTGGAATTAAAATAGTCGACTGACTATTTTTTAGACGAAATGTCAAACTTGAGTTATTTGTTTTTAAAAAGGCCATGTGGTATCTTTTTTCCTTAAAAATGAGTTGGTACATAATTTTATATTTTTCAAAAAAAAGACTCATGCTCGAAAAGATTGTTCATATCACGTAAAATAATTATATTAAAGAATATGGACTAATTACAACTATGTGTATTTGTGAAAGTTTGTAATTATAAATATTTATTTATAAAATAAACATGAATATATGTGATTTATCAATGCAACACCTTAAGATATTCGAATATTTTATTTATGAACTGTAGTTTTCTTATTTGGTTAGATTATATAAAAGCTAGAAAAATTTTAATAATTTTTGCAGCTTATGAGATTTTTATATTTATGAAAAAATTATAACTTAAAAAATTCAAAATTACATATATATATATACAAAACTTCAACTTTAAATTAATTTAATTTTGATTATAATTCAAATCATGTCCAAACGAGCCTAAGTAAATACTCCTACTAAGAAAGCAACATCAAATTGAGGACCGACTTTTTGGTTAGTCATACCCTTAACCAATTTCATTTTCTATTAAGTAATGGTTTAGTGTCGTAAGAAAAGGATCACTTGGAACTAGCCCTCATATTCTCATGACTAGACGCAATAGACCGTGCAAGCACGGTTCAACATATTCTATTTTTTGTAATCCTAATTTATATGATATCGATAAATTTTTGAGAGTCAATTAAACTTTTTGTATGATTTTTAAATATTTTAAGTCATTAATTATTGTTGTATAATACTTTATAATTTTTTAGATAATATGTGTTATTATGTCGTTTCAGTTTATGCGATATTGATGAAATTTGGAGAGTCAAGCAATTTTTTTAATATGGTTTTCAGATTCTTGAACTTGTTTTTTAAAAATAATTTAGGTTGTTAATTATTGTAATTTATAATACATCTACATAATTTTTAGATAATACATATTACTCATTATTTCAATTTATGTGACACTGATAGAATTTAGTGTGACAATCAAATTTTTATATATAGTATCTATGTATTTTGAGTTTTAATTATTTGATTTATAGTACTTTTTACTAATTTTGAAGTAATATATGTTACTCCCTCTGGTCCAATTTATGTGATTGTGACATTGTTTGGCTAATCAATCAAATTTTTTATATGTTGTTAAATTTTTTAATTAAGTTGTTAATTATGTGATACATGTTATTTCAGTTTCAAATAATATATGTTACTTTCTTTATCTCAATTTATGCGGTACTGATAAAATTAAAAATCAACCAAATTTTAATATATCTTTAAATATTTTAGGCGGTTAATTATTGTAATTTATAATAATTTTATGTAATTTTAAATACAAAATATGTTTAACAAATAAGACAAACAAACTAAATTGAAAGACATAAAAAATAAAAAATTACAATGAAGTGGAACTTGGCAGGACAATCATGACCTCCCTGTTTTACCACTACTTTTTACATCATTTTCAAATAATATATATTACTTTTTCAGTTCCAATTTATGCAGCACAGATAGAATTTTGAAAGTCAACCAAATTTTTAATATATATTTAACTATTTTAAGCATTTAATTATTGTAATTTTAATAATTTTTATGCAATTATTTAATACATAACATATTTACAAAATAAGACAATGAATTAAAATAAAAAAAATAAAAATAATTAAAAAGAAGCGGAAGCTGGTAGGACAACCATAACCTGCTTGCTTTACCGCTCTTATATAGTGAAAAACTAAGGACCTGTTTGGTAATGAGATTTTTTCCTTTTTTGTGGAAATATTTTTTATAGTATTTAAATTTAGCATTAGACCATAATAATTTTTAAGGCAAATTCTATAGAGCAATGATTAGATTGACTATGTTATATAGAAGTGTTAGTCAATCAAAAACACTCACATTCAGAAGATGAAAGTTATGGACATAGGGATGTTGAGATGGATGTGTGTGCATATTATGAGAGAAAAAATTAGAATGAATGTCTGAGACAATGTAAGAGTGACCTCGATTGAGGAAAAGATACAGGAAATATTGCTGAAATGGTTTGAGCATGTGCAAAGTAGGAATACCCAGTGCAGAGGTTGGCTATGGATGGTTTCAAGAGAGGTAGAGCTAGTTCAAAGAAGTATTGGGAGAGGTGATTACACATGACATAACATAGCTTCAGCTTTCTTATCACATGACTTGACTTTAATAGGAGGTAATGGAGGACACATATTAGGGTAGAAGAGTAGTTAGATAGTTGAGCATTATCCCACTTATTCTTTTGTACTAATCGGCATATTATTAGTCATAGTATTACTCTTATAGTTGCTTGTCCTTTGAGTTTGATTATTATCTGTGGTTTCTTCTATACTAAGGTTATGAATAATATTTAGGGTGATTTGTCAAGTTATCTGTAGTATTGTGCCATGACTTTCTTTGTGTCAGTTATTTTATTTTTTGAAAATACTGCTTTGGACTATTTATTCATGAGTTGAGGGTCTATAAAAAATAACTTCTTTGCCTCTGAGGTTATGTTACGGTCTACATACATTCTATCCTCACTAACCCCATTTTGTGAGATTACACTGGGTGTGTTGATTTTTCATATTCTCTCTGTTCAATATTAATTGATCATTTTTCTTTTTACATGCATCTTAAAAAATCATAAATAAGAAAGTAATTTTACTAATTCACCCATAAAAAATTCTCTTCGGAACTTTACAAATACGTGTGAATACTTTCAAAAGAATTAATTGCAAGGGTCATATGGAACAAAATAACTAAGACTTTCTTGATTTAGTAAGATAAACAACTAACATGGAATAACTATTTTTAGTATGATGACCAACTAATATTGAATGGAGGGAGTATTTATTTTAGAAAATTAGGGTGTTTTGCTAAAAATTTTGTAAAAATATATAAATTTTCGGGCATAGAAAAAACTGCTTTTAAACAGTTGGAAAAGATTTTTTTATAGAACTTCTAGAAACTTTTTTTTTTTGGTAGAACTTTTTAGAATCATGGTCAAGCATAAATTTGTTGCTTTTTATATTAACAAAATGTTTTTTTTTTAAAAAAATAATTATGTAAATATAAACTGCTAAAAGGATACTTAAATTCTAGATGCTTTTTGTGATAGAAGATACCAAATTCAATGTCTGAACATCTTTTGATCCTCTTGTAAATAGGAATGTGAAAAAATCAAATTAAAAAAATATTATTGGTTTATCGGTATAGGATTATTGGGTTAATAATTTTGTAATTTTTTTTTTATTAGGCTATCGATTTAGTTTTTAATTTTAAGGTTTTAGTTAACAGTTAAATCGATATCATAATGTGATTATATTTAAACAACATTTTTGTACCTACTTATATAACAGTGGCTTTATATTTTAAGTATATATGCCCTATTGTTTTTCACATTTTGTATTTGTTTTCTTAGTGTCACTATTTTCTTTCTCAAGTCGTTCAATTAGTGGGGTTTTACCTAGCAGTATAAACTATAAACCAACATTATTTTTCATTTTGAGAGATCGCTATCATTTCTTTTTTTCGATTTTCCATCCGATGTTCGGTGCCTGCATTGGAGTCCCGACTAATTCGGATCACACGTTGCAGGGCCCATTAAGGTGGTAGCGCTCCCAACAGAGTTTTCTCCATACCCAGGATCGAACCCTCGACCTCTGGTTAAGGGTGGAGTAACTTCATCTACTGCACCAGAACCCATGTTGGTGAGATCGCTGTCATTGTTATTTCATTCAAGTTTGCTACTCAATCAAATAGAAAACTAATTTATTTTAGTAATAATGTATTTGATTTATTTCTATTTGTAATTTTTGAAGGCTTTTATGCGTGAAAGTAGTGTGTATATGAATAGATGAAAATAAGAAAAGAAAGAAAAATAAATAAGATGAATATGTTCTTATCGATTAACCTAAAACAGAATCATTAAGGACCCAAAAATCAATAACAAATACCTTATTGGTTTACCATGTTTACAAAAAATCAATAAATGAAATTGATAATACACAAAACTAAACTGAACCGATTGAAGCGCACCCTTATTTGTCACTTCTTTTTCTTTTTTGTTAAATTGATAAGTTAAATTAATTAGTTCCAATTACTAATATCAGTTTTATATCAAAACCCAAACATGCCCAAAATTAGCTTAATTATTCAAGCCGGGAGGCTTTTTTCCGAAAAGAAAAGGGAAAATGTACCCTAAATGAACCAACAATTTAGAGTATTTATACTCAAATTCCCCCTCCTTTAATAAATTCAAATTTACCAAATTGGTTAAAAATAATTACTGTTCATTGATTTTCAATATTTTAGAGTCCTAGAGAAAGAGAGAGTCTACCTTCTCTCTAGAATATCAAAATAATAGAATTACGAGTGAGCTCACGTGCCATGAATGGCACAGATTGAACCACCCCTACACCACCGGAACCACTAGACTAGAATGATCGCCAAATGGAAATTGACATGGATAAGAAAGTCTCTTACAACGATATTGTTAAAGAAAACAACTCCATTACGGCGAATTGCTCTTTCAATTTCCAAGATGAGATGTCCATGGAACCATCGACTAAAATAGAGGACATGATTAAACTCACAAAGGAATACAAAATGATAATTTATAACCCCTGGTGATTCTCGGTTATAATCAAGGCGGTAGGAATAAATTCAATCATCAATATCTAAAGTCCGAGCTGACAGATCTATGGACGATTTAAGAAGGCTTCACGCTCATAGATCTGGGGATGGAGATTTTCACTGTTGTCAAGTTCAATAGTGAAAAATACCAAATGAGAGCTCTACAGCAGGGCCCTTGGTTCATTGCAGGTACCTACCTATCGGCGCAAAGTTGGGAACCCAACTTTGTACCTCCTGAGATAAAAATTCAACGCACTGCTATTTGGATCAGGTTACCATATCTACCAACGTAATTCTACGATGTCGGAATTCTAGAGAAAGTGGGAAAGAAAATTGGGACACTTGTGAAGGTAGAAAAATGCACATCCTCGGCACTAATTGGACATTATGCATGATTATGCATCCAAATCCCTCTAGAAACCTAAGTAAAAACCTCAATTATAATTGAGAGTCATAAGAAAACGATTCAATATGAGGGAGAGAGTTTCTTATGTAAGGAATGTGGGCAACTGGGACACACAATATCTAAGTGCAAGCCTCTTCAAGAAAACATGAGCCAAGGAGATATGACTAAACAACACGCGAAGCGAACATCGATAACACAAAACCAAGAATGACAAATGGTGGCCTTTAAAAAAAGTAAAAGGGATAAAGTCTGGAGGGTGAAAACGTACCTCAGGCAAAGAATGCACAGGTAAGTTCTCTCAGAAATCCCAAATAAAAACCCAGCCACCACTCCGATAATGGATGGAGGAGAGAAAGGCAAAGCTCCTTGTGCTACGAACCCTAAAGATTTGGGCCAACCCATTAATAATGAAAGACCTCTTGGGCCGCTAACAGTATAGGCAAAATCCTCATCTTATAGGGACCCTCCTCTAAAGCCCATCGAGGAAGAGAAATTACTAATACCTAACTTGTTGGCCCTTTATAAGGAAAAAGTTCTAGTTTAAAGCCCAATCCTTCCTTTATTAAGTTTGAGTTAAAAAACAAAAATAGAGAAAGACCCCAAAACTCTAAGACTAAAAGAAATTTCCATTCCCATAAAAGAGTCTTGTCGGAGGAAAAACTAAGCTCTATGCCTCAGAATTCAAACTCCTCATAATCCACCAGTAGCCTCATGATGGCTCCTTCTACTAGAAACTCAAACTTTCCCTACAGTCAAGTCAAGCATATTGACATGACTTAAAAAGAGGAGACAACTAGCGGAGACAAACCTTTACTACATCCTTTTAATGCTAAGGACAATAGTAAGGTCATTGACTCCTGCTCCTTCTCAAAACTCTCTCCAGAGCAGTTTGGAAAGAATGGAAACTACTCCCAGCTCCTCCTATAAGAATGCTCTAATCCCCATAACTTTTACAGCTGCACCCCTACCAGTGGACCACCAACTAATCTCCTGGTTAGAAATGGGACTACTAGAGAAGATGATCCCTCTCCAACTGAATAAGAAGGGAGAAAATTTAGGATCATCATCTAGAACCCTCAGTACCTAGCTCAACGGATCATAGATGTAATACCCCGAACTTTACTTAAACCTAATTTCGTCTTTATAAGATTGAGAATAACTTCCAATGTGAGTAATGGTTAAATCAAACAGAATTCTCCTAATTTTGAATTTTTATCATGTGGGAAATTGAATTATCTTTCCAACGATATAATATTTGCCCAAATCCGATAACCGGACAAGAAGTTATGGCTAATTGATGTTCCTATCATAAAACACCGTCACTAAGACACTTAGTGCGTCGCGGAGAGGAGTAATATCCCAATTGTCAGTTTCAAGTAGCCTAGCACGATTGTGGCATGTCGCGATAAAGTTTTAGGTCCCAACCAGTGGGACAACGCAATGGCTTTGCATCACGGTGACCCTCAGATTCCCATTCGTCAATTTCTAGTGAGTCACCACGATAGTGGCGCGTTGCGGTGGCCCATAAAATTGGGCTCCCAGTTATATTTTCCAGTTTTATTCAGAAGTAAAAAAAGGGTATTTTGGACTTTTTTCAAGCCACTTAAAACATCCAAACACCTGATTTAAGGTCATTACAAGAATCATATACCATTTATATCAATAATCCCTCAACCAAAAACCCTAGTTCATCAAACTTCTCCTCTAAGAAACTTAAGATTTCTCCAACAATTCTCCAACTTAAGTCAAGATTCCAAGTTCAGTAGTGCATGAATTCCAAGAACCCTCATTCAAGAGTTCCAGTAACATATCACAAACAAGTTATTCATTCAAGTTTATCAATCTAAGGTATGTGGGGTTTTGAACAAGGGTAATCCTGTCACCCTTGTGCCTAAAGGCTTATTTAAACTATAATTTTCTGCAATTTATGAGATTTTACATAAAATTGAATTGAGGTTTTTCACCCATTGTTATTGGTTGCAAGCTTTTGAGAAATTGAAGCTGGGTTTATACCCCATGATTTTAATTCTTGAGAAGTTAATAGTTGCAATGTTTGAATTATTGAAGTATATGAGTATGTTGATATTTTGAGACAAATTGCTGTAACTTGCATATTTCTACATGAATTAAGAATCTATATGCTATCTATTATACATTATGATGAGTTTTAACTTGAGATTGAAGTATGGGTCATTAAGCCCTACTTGAGACTTGCAATTTTATGAACTATTATGCTATAAGTATTCATGATTTGAGTATTTTGATATTATTGAGAAATTCTTTGACCTAATGGTCATAGAGTTTTGAAATCCACTCCACCACATGAGATTACAAATTTGATTATTGGGTTCTTATGAACCATAAGATTATTGTGAAAGTGAATTTTCATGAGATGAGCAAGATAAACTAAATGGAGTAGTATTTAGCACTGAGTTGGGTAAGTTACTATAGTTTCTTACCACAGAACTAAGTGCCACCGTATGTTTATGTAACACCCCGATTTGTTGAACCGGAACGCTACACAGTGCTCATGACCCCGAGGGACCACAAGCTAACCCATGACTAATATCTGTACCTGTATACTGCAAATTATGACATAATAATGCGGAATACATAAAACTATAAGGCCATAAGGTTCAACTGAATAAAACTATGTTTGAAAATCATAATGTCCATGTGGGTGAAAATACCCAAAACAACTCAATCTGAAAGCTAAGTCTGAACCTAAATCTGAACATAAATCTGAAAGCCTCTAAACTATATGAATAAGGAGTTGAAGGAATATGTCTCCAACTAACTCCGTAAAATTGAAATGAAGAAATAAATAAACGTATCAAATCATATTGTCCTCGAATCAATGAGGACTCACTGTGTCTCTGCGACAGGAATGCTACCGCTACTGCTGGACTGGAGCTCGTGTCTCGGAACCTATGGTGTAACATAAAAATAAAGCACCATAGCACAAATGAGTTAGTACAACTGGAGTACTAAGTATACGAGGAAGGTAGGCTAAACATAAAGGGTTTCATGCATGAACAACACTACTGACTAATATGAACGTGGGAGTGCAAACATGCATATATAGAAACTGGGACCGTGAATGTGTGATAGCAAGACCTAAAGCTAATACATGGTTTACTGATAACTGTCATGACTGATACTGCAAGCTGATAACATGGACGACTGTATCTGACAGTCCTGTATATACTGAAATGTGAAGAACATAACGGCTGTATTTGACAGTCCTGTATATAGTGAAATCTGAAGAACGCCCTGAGTTATTTTACTGAGACTGATACTGAAACTGTGGGAGATATTGTTTAACCGACATGCCCCATGTATGCCAAGCTTATGGCTAAGATGGGGTCCAATCTCTGCCCCGACTGGAGGGGTGTCAATACTGTGCCACGGATAAGGACAGCTTGTTAGTGACCCTTATCTGGCAGGTACTCAATGAGAATGGTGGGAACCCTAAACTGACGGGTTAAACCACCTCATCAACCCTAATCTGACAGGTTAAGATGTCTCAACCTACACTGGCTACGTAGTTCTGGAACACAAAAACTGCTTCTAAGAATCACACCCTGAACTGGCAGGTGAGTTCCCATCCTTGGGTTCACTCAGTGCTAACCTCTAGCCCCATTTGGGAGGATTGGACATGAATAATTGTCTATACATGACTTAACCTTACTGAATTTCGTTGACTGGCAGAATGTTACTGATATCTGACAACTGACTGAGATCATGAGGTTTTCCTGAGTCACATAACTGACTGAAGTCTATAGAATCATAGCTTGAGTTCGGATATCGTGAAACATGACATGGCTCTAGGCACACAACTATAGTTTTTGGGTATGAATTCCCCCAAGACTCGATAGGAGAAAACTGACACACATGACATGACTTGATCACTAGATTTGAGTCCACAATTCACAATATCATAAGCATGAGATAGTATACTTCATGTATTTATTCAATATTTCGAACATGATAGGAAAAACATGGATACATTTTGTGTACATAATTTATATATCCATTATCATACATGCTTTATACCACAACAATAACAACACATAATTTGCATGGAAATTCATATTGGAGTGTATGGCTTACATGAACTTGTTATTTAGATATCATGAAATCATGTAAATATGAAGTTCTAACATACTGGGTATTTTATCGAACACCTTGCATGCATTCTTTAAGGCATAGGTGGATTTCATACTTGCATTCTATCAATCCACCTAAAGATCATGTTTTTCAACTAACAACATAACTTTCATGAGATGTACAGTCACAATACTATTATATAGCAAAACAAACAAGTATCAACATGGGTATGATCATATCACCACAGCCAACCACGTTTTTGTTTTTTAACGATTGATTGTTGAACTCCACGGACGAAAGGAATTCGTGGATGAACACTACACATACCTTGGAAGGGAGGTTCTTGATGATTGACGGAGGAAGTTCCTTAAAACTTGATCTTCAAGCTTGATTGTGCAACCCTAGTTGTTTTTCTCCAATAGTGCTCTTGGATAATGAGCTTTGAGATGTTAATAGGGTTATAATATGTTTAGAAGATATAAATTTCGTGAGGTTAGGTTTAGGGACATGTAAGAAGTGTTAAACGACTTAACTACCCTCAAAATAACTCAAAAACTAAGTGTTTTCATTGCTGAAATCATACATAGGCACCGCATATGATATCGCCTATATTTACATAGGCTCCGCATATGATATCGCCTATGCTTTACATAGGAGACGTATATGGTATCGTCTATGCTTTACATAGGCGCCACATATGATATCGCCTATGCTTTCTAGTGGTCATGTGCGATTGGTTAGGCGACACATTCTACTTTGAAAGGCCATAACTCCTTGCTCGGGTGTCGGATTTTGATAAAATTGGTATCGTTGGAAAGCTAATTCGATTCTATACAATTTGGTGGGTCTAAATCTACCAAAATTTCATATATTTATCACGTTATTCTTGTTCAAAGATGGCCCTTGAAAAATTGAACACTAAGACTTGATGGATTCAAAAACTCTTAGCTTGCATCACTCTAAGCGACTCATATAAGCATGCTCAAGACATCGCAAGCTATCCCATCGCTAGGATATTCATTGTAAGTCATGCAGTAAAATGCTACTCATAGGATAGGAGGTTTCATACGTAGGAAAACTTATTCACTTCCTAGCTTAGAAAAATGCGGGGTATTACAATATCTCCCCCTTGGGAACATTCATCCTCGAATGAGAATTTACTGAGAAGGGATACAAGACAACAAATTCTGAACTGAACATGAAGAACTGAAACTTGATCTCATGACTGACATGCTAAACATACTGAACTCATGCATATCTGATGCACGGACAACTGATACATGAATGCATGACTGAGTATGCAACGGTTAATAGGTACCAAGTTTATACTGGAAACATGAACATGAAACTGAATAAGCTTAAGGAGAACTGTGTTACCTTGAGCTTGATCTGAATTAGCGAGGAAGAGGTGAGGATACTTGGTACGCATATCTGCTTCTTCTTTCCAAGTAGCTCTCTCATGAGACTGATTTTGCCAAAGAACCTTGACTAGAGGGACTTCTTTGTTCCTCAATCTACTAGTATGATAATCTAAGATTTCGACTGGAATCTCTTCATAAAAAAGGTTGTTCTGAATGTCGATGCTCCGAATAGGGACAACAACTGCTGGGTCACCGATGCACTTCTTGAGCAAAGAGACATGGAAGAATGGATGGACTGAGGCTAGATCTGAAGGAAACTCAAGCTCATAAGCTACCTTGCTGAAGCGACAGAGAATTCTGAAGGGACCGACATATCTGGGACTGAGTTTCCCTTTCTTTCCAAACCTCTTCACTCCCTTCATGGGAGAGATCTTAAGATAGACATAGTCATTGACCTCAAACTCGAGATCCTTTCTACGAACATCTGCTTAGGACTTCTGTCGGCTCTGAGCAGCCCGGAGTCTCTCTCTGATCAACTGAACTTTCTCTAAGGCGTCGAATACTATGTCAGGACCTATGACTGAGGCCTCACTAATTTCGAACCAACCAATTGGAGACCTACATCTTCTACCATAGAGAGCTTCGAATGGAGCCATCTGAATACTAGAATGATAGCTATTATTGTATGTAAACTCAATCAAAGGCAAGTGGTCATCCCAACTTCCCTTGAAGTCAATTGTACACGCCCTTAGAATATATTTAAGAGTCTGAATGATCCTCTATGGTTGACCATCTGTCTGAGGATGAAACGCTGTGCTGAGATGGACTTGGGTACCGAGACCCTTTTAGAACGCTTTCAAAAAGTGAGAGGTAAATTGGGTACCTATGTCTGAGATGATAGATAGTAGAACACCGTGTAACCTGACTAACTCCCTGATATAGAGTTTGGCATAATCCTCGGCAGAATAAGAACTACGAACAGGAAGGAAATGAGCTGACTTGGTTATTCTATCTATAATGACCCAGACTGAATCATTCTGATGAAGAGTTCTAGGCAAACCCTTCACGAAGTCCATGTTCACTTCTTCCCACTTCCAAGTAGGAATGGTGAACTCTTGCATGGAACCACTAGGTTTCTGATGCTCTATCTTAACCTGCTGACATGTAGAGAACTTAGCCACAAACTCTGCAATATCTCTCTTCATCCTACTCCACTAATAGATCTCCCGCATATCATGGTACATCTTAGTGGCCCCTAGATGAATAGAGTATCGTGCACCATGCGCTTTTGCAAGAATTCGCTGCCTCAATTCATCTACACCTGGAACACATAGACGACCCTGACAACGAAGAACACCATCTTCCCCTTGGGAGAAAACCTCGACTTTCTGATTCTGAAATGACTCTTTGAGCTAGACAAGGCTAGGATCCCTTTCTTGCTTATCTTTCACCTCAGAAACTAGAGATGACTCTGAACTACTGTGAACACATACACCACCCTCTGAAGAATCGACTAAGCAAATGCCTAGTCTGGCAAGATGATGGATCTCCGAGCTATCTTTTTCATGCTACCCTCAACGTGAGAAATACTACCCATGGAGAGTCTACTGAGAGTGTCGGCCATAACATTGGCCTTGATCGGATGATAAAGAAAACTCATGTCGTAATATTTCAAGAGCTCTAACAACTTTCTCTGAAAAAGATTGAGATCTTTCTGGGAAAAGACATACTGGAGGCTTTTATGGTCTGTGAAGACATTTACATAAACTCCATAGAGATAATGCCTCCAAATCTTTAAGGCAAAAACTACCGTTTCTAACTCAAGATCATGAGTAGGATAATTCTTCTCATGTGGCTTTAACTGTCTGGAGGCGTAGGCTATGACCTTACCATGATGCATGAGGACGCAACCTACAAAACCTTGAAAGAGCTATGGATGCATCACAATAGACTACAAAACCTTCTGAACCATTTGGAAGAGCTAGAACTGGAGCTAAGGTGAGTCGAGTCTTCAACTCTTGAAAGGTCTTCTCGCATGAATCTGACCACTGAAACTTAATATTCTTCTGAGTCAATCTGGACATGGGATATTCAATAGAAGAAAATCCCTTAACAAATAGTCTGTAATAGCCAGCCAAACCCAAGAAACTCCTGATATCTGATGGAGATACGGGTCTGGGCCAATTTATTACAGCCTCGGTTTTCTGAGGATCTACTCTAATGCCATCACCGGAAATAATTGGCCAAGGAATGCTACTGATCTTAGCCAAAATTTGTACTTGCAGAACTTAGCGAATAACTGGTGATCCCTGAGAGTCTGAAGAACAATCCTAAGATGGTCTGCATGATAACGCTCTGTGCGAGAATAGACCAGAATATCATCTATAAAGACTATGAAAAATATGTCCAAGTACTACTTGAACACACGGTTCATCAAATCCATGAAAGCTACAGGGGCATTGGTAAGACCAAATGACATGACTAAAAATTCGAAGTGACCATACCGAGTACAGAAAGCTGTGTTCGGAATGCCACATTCTCTAACTCTGAGATGATGATAGCTTGATCTGAGGTCTATCTTGGAGAAGTAAATGGCACCCTGAAGTTGGTCGAATAGATCATCAATCCTGGGAAGAGGATATCTATTCTTGACCGTGACCTTGTTGAGTTGACGGTAATCAATACACATCCTGAGAGAACCGTCTTTCTTGCGCACGAATAATACTGGCGCACCCCATGGGGAAACGCTGGGTCTGATGAATCACTTATCTAAGAGATCCTTTAATTGATCTTTCAGTTCCTTGAGTTCTGCTGGTGCCATTTTGTATGGCGGAATAGAAATAGGTTGAGTATCCGGAAGAAGGTCTATGCCGAAGTCTATTTCCTTTTCGGGAGGAATGCCTGGAAGATCTTCGGGAAAGACATCTGAGTATTCATTAACAACTGGGATTGTTTCAAGACTGGGAGATTCAGAACTAAAGTATTTAACATGCACGAGATGATACACACACCCCTTAGAAATCATTTTTCTTGCCTGAAGGTAGGAAATAAGTTAACCCCTGAACTTTGAAATGCTACCCTTCTACTCTAGGATGGGCTCATTCAGGAACTAAAACTGAACTATCCTATTTCTATAGTCGACTGTGGCATAGCAGGAATGAAGACAATCCATGCCGAGAATGACATCAAAATCAGTCATCTCTAACCCAACTAAATTTGCTGACGTGGATTTCTGAGATATCATAATCGGGCAGTTCTTGTATACCTGCCGAGCTATGATGGTTTTACCCACTGGGGTAGAGACTGAAAAGGGCTCTGCTAGAATTTCAGGACTGATTTCAAAATAGCCTGCTATGTATGGAGTAACAAAAGACAAGGATACACCTGGGTCTAGCAAAGCATAAACATGAACATGGAAAATATGTAACGTACCAGTAACGACATCAGGAGAATTTTCTTGATCCTACTGGGATTGAAGAGCATAGAGTCTGTTTAGGCCTTGCCCACTGGTAGCACTGGTAGCACTGGAAACGGCACCCTGCTGGTTCGGGAGACCGGACTGAGCTGCAGAATGATTTTGCTGACCCTAAAGACTTGACTGCGGACACTCCCTAATCCTATGGCCTGGCTTAACATAACCAAAACAGATATCACTACCGGCTCTGCAAATGCCCTTGTGGTTCTTACCACAAGTCTGAGAAAAAGGATTCGTTCGGGCACTGCTAACACTGCCCTGAGATTTAGAGCCTGGATCTTTGTCTTTTTTGCCGTGTCTAAACTTCAGCACTGGAGCGCTGGTAGAGAAAGGGGATGGAATAGCTGACTTAGAGCGAAACTATGAACGGTTTCCTCCATCTAACTTGGGGTGAGAAAAGTTGAAGTTACCTGACGTTGCTCTCTTGTTCTGCCTCTCCCTAGTCTTAACCTTCTGATCTTCTACTTGCTGGGCATAGGTCATGAGTCTAGCTAAGGTCATATCACTGATCAGCATCATAGAACTACACTCATTTACCATGCTATCGTTGACCCCTGACACGAACTTGCTCATCTTATACCTATTGTCTGCAACCACATGAGGAGCATACCTGGCTAGCTGAGTAAATCTGAGAGAATACTCCTTAACCGTCATATTCCCCTGCCTGAGGTTGATGAACTCAAGAACTTTGGCTTCTCTCATCTCTTGGGGAAAAAAATTGTCTAAGAAAGCCGTGACAAATTCCTCTCACTCGATAGGGCCTGCATCATCTAACCTCTTAAACTTCCACTGTTTGTACCAATCATAAGCAATTTCTTGTAACTGGTAGGTGTCTAACTCGGCACTCTCAATAGAAGTATCACCCATGATGTCAATGACCTTCTGGACTTGGTCAATGAACTCCTGAGGGTCCTCATCAGACTTAGACCCATGGAAAAATGGAGGGTTCATCCGGGTGAAGTCCCGAACCCTAGCTGTTATGGGATTGGTCTCTGGATCGGTCGGAATGACTGGTGGCCGTACATTCTGTGCAGCCACGTACTGAGCAAGTGTGGTAAATGCAACTCTAAACTCCGCATAGGAAACATGTTCTCCCAAAAGATCTTCGGGCTTAGGAGCTGGCTGGTTTCTTCTCTTTGGGGCCATGGTCTAGAATAAGAGAAGAACGGATTAGACTGAGTGTTTAACTTGTGATTATGCTCTCTAGAATGACATGAATACTGAAGAAATGGGACTGTTCCTAAAACATCTTATAGACTTCTCTACATAAATGTGGCGCGCAATACACCCATGTACAAGACTCTACTAGATGCGGTTTTCAGACTTCCTAGGACTCTATTGAACCTTAGGATTTGATACCAAGTTTGTAATGCCTCGATTTGCTGAACCAAAATGCTACACGATGCTCATGACCCCGAGGGACCACAAGCTAACCCATGACTGATATCTGTACTTGTATACTTCAAATCATGACATAATAATGCAGAATACGTAAAAATGTAAGGCCATAAAGTTCAACTGAATAAAACCATATCTGACATCATAACGTCCATGTGGGTGAAAATACCCAAAATAACTCAATCTGAAAGCTAAGTCTGAACATAAATCTGAAAGCCTCTAAACTATCTGAATAAGGAGTTGAAGGAATATGTCTCCAACTAACTCCATAAAACTAAAATGAAGAAATAAATAAACATATCAAATCATATTGTCCTCGAATCAATGAGGACTCACTGTGTCTCTGCGACTGGAATGCTATCGCTACTGCTGGACTGGAGCTCGTGTCTCAAAACCTATAGTGTAACATGAAAAGAAAGCACCATAATGCAAATGTGTCAGTACAACTGGAGTACTGAGAATATGAAGAAGGTAGGCTGAACATAAAGGGTTTCATGCATAAACAACACTGACTGACTAATATGAACGCGGGAGTGCAAACATGCATATATAGAAATTGAGACCGTGAATGCGTGATAGCAAGACCTGTAAGCTAATACATGGTTTATTGATAACTGTTATGACTGATACTGCAAGTTGATAACATGGACGACTGTATCTGATAGTCCTATATATACTGAAATCTGAAGAACATAACGACTGTATCTGACAGTTCTGTATATACTGAAATCTGAAGAACGCCCTGAGTTCTTTTACTGAGACTGATACTGAAACTGTGGGAGGTAGTTTTTAATCGACATGGCCCATCTATGTCGTTATGGCTAAGCTGGGGTCCAATCTCTGCCCTGACTGGAGGGGTGTTAATAACGTGCCACGGGTAAGGACAGCTTATGAGTAACCCTTATCTGGCAGGTACTCAATGAGAACGGTGGGAACCCTAAACTGACTGGTTAAACCACCTCATCAACCCTAATATGACCGGTTAAGATATCTCAACCTATGTTGGCTACGTAGTTCTGGAACATAAGGACTGCTTCTAAGAATCACACCCTGAACTGGCAGGTGAGTTCCCATCCTTGGGTTCACTTGGTGCTAACCTCTACTCCTATATGGAGGGACTGGACATGAATAACTGGCTATACATGACTTAAACTTACTGAATTCCATTGATTGGCAGAATGTTACTGATATCTGACAACTGACTGAGATCATGAGGTTTTCCTGAGTCACATGACTGACTGAAGTCTATGGAATCATAGCTTGAGTTTGGATATCGTGAAACATGACATGGCTCTAGGCACACAACTATAGTTTTCGAGTACGAATTCCCCTAGGACTCGATAGGAGGAAACTGACACACATGACATGACTTGATCACAAGATTTGAGTCCTTAATTCACAATATCATAAGCATGAGATAGTATACTTCATGTATTTATTCAACATTTCGAACATGATAGGAAAAGCATGGATATATTTTGTGTGCATAATTTATATCTCCATTATCATACATGTTTTATACCACAACAATAACAACACATAATTTGCATGGAAATTCATATTGGAGCGTATGGCTAACATGAACTTGTTATTTAGATATCATGAAATCATGTAAATATGAAGTTCTAACATACTAGGCATTTTATCGAACACCTTGCATGCATTCTTTAAGGCATAGGTGGATTTCATACTTGCATTCTATCAATCCTCCTAAAGATCATGTTTTTCAACTAACAACATAACTTTCATGAGATGTACAGTCACGATACTATTATATAGCAAAAAAAAAACAAGCATCAACATGGGTATGATCATATCACCACAACCAACCAAGCTTTTTTATTTTAAAGATTGATTCTTGAACTCCACGGATGAAAGAAATCCATGGATGAACACTACGCATACCTTGGAAGGGAGGTTCTCTATGATTGACGGAGGAATATCCTTGAAACTTGATCTTCAAGCTTGATTGTGCAACCCTAGTTGTTTTTCTCCTATGGTGCTCTTGGATAATGAGATTTAAGATGTTAATAGGGTTGTAATATGTTTAGAATCTATAAATTTCATGAGGTTAGGTGTAGGGACATGTAAGGAGTGTTAAAAGACTTAACTACCCTCAAAATAACTCAAAAACTAAGTGTTTTTATGGCTGAAATCATACATAGGCGCCGCATATGATATCGCCTATTCTTTACATAGGCGCCGTATATGGTATCACCTATTCTCTACATAGGCTCCGCATATGATATTGCCTATGCTTTCCAGTGGCCATGTGCGATTGGTTTGGCGATTCATTCTACTTTGAAAGACCATAACTCCTTGCTCGGGTGTCGGATTTTGATGAAATTGGTCTCGTTGAAAAGATAATTCGATTCCCGCCGGCAGATGATGAGTCCTCCTATTTTGGGGACTTCAGTTAGATTCACTATTATTCTTTACTTTATTATTTTTATGTATTGATTAGTGATAGTTAGGGTCGCGTCCTTGCTATCTATAGTCAGTATTAGTAGAAGATTCATAGAGAGTCAGTAGAGTTAAATCATTTAGTTTCAGTTTCCATTTTAAAAGCAGAGTTATAATCCTGTGAATTCAGTTTTGTATTGATTAGATTCACAAAAGAGTTGGCTTCCGCTGATATTGTACAAATTTATGCATTTTATTCAATTGCTTATGAGTTTTCCAGTAGAAGGGTTAGATTGGGGTCACTTGTGACCCCAAGCACCATGTGACGTCTCGGGACCTATTTTTGGGGCGTTACAAACTTGGTATCAAAGCACAGAGTTCAAGTGTCCTAGGATGTCTGTGAAGTCGTGTCTAGTAGAGTCTTACGGAACGGTATGGAGACATCTGTACTTTTCTTTGAGAGGCTACGAGGCATTTAGGAAATATTTATGTTCTTTCAAGCCTCAGATCATACTATAGAAAAATTGTCTAAGAAGCTTATACAAATTTTTATCTTACTCTATTCAGGCCATCTCTGCCTTATTTTCAAGGTATCAAAAATAGTACAGCTTAAGTCTTTACTGATAAATCTTTCTGAGACAGTCTCTATAGATAGTTATGGGATTGTAAGCGATCTAGAAAGTATCCCATTAATGTTTTTGAGTTACAAATATTGAAGTGTTTTATTCATGTTCATGAAAGTCGTGCACTAAGCCCAAAACAGAGTTGCTTTCAGATTCCTCCTCATAATCCATAATGTAAATTTATACTTTTCTATCCTTGTATTATTCTTGGGATAGCATGATCAACAAGTTCCAGTTCCTCCCCCGACAATGCTCTTAGACTTGCTAGCAAGAAGTTTCAGAAGTTTCTCAAAGTGCCTTGAGAGGGGCCTTTGGGTGTGTTATAAGCCCCTCAAGTTTAAAGTTATGTTCTCATTCTTATGAGCTATTTAGTTAAGAAAGAGTAAGATTTGTATTCTTAGATCATTGAATATTATGTGTTAGGTTTCTATCTCTTGTAATCTTATTATCATTGTGTTGTTAAAAAATCAAAGTATAGTGAAGCCGTGTGAGGCCTATTTTGATTCACTAGCAACTTGTTGTTCACCTTGTTGTTCTTGTGTTGGTTGGAACCGGGGATTTAGAGGTGTATTTACAAGAAGGGTGGTAAGTGCGATTTATTGAATATATGTATAGCCGAATATTTTTGTATATGATTTAGTTAGTAATGAATTCATATATCCTGGAGTGCTAGATTAGTAGAAGGTAGAGAAAGAGTTATTAGTTGTGGTGAATTGTTGTTTGCTTGAAGTATGAAAAGAGTTGTTGATGGAGTTTGTTATTCTATAAAAGTATAGGTTATTGATGAAGTAAATTGGTGGATAAGCATTGTTAATTTAGGGTTCCCAGAGATTGCAAGAACGAGTTTAGTTGAAACTTATAGAGGTCTGAAAGAAGTTTAGGTGTATAGATAGGTATATAGTAATGATGTGTGGACGGAGGATGTGTTAATGGATTATGATTAAGATAGGCCATATGATTATGATCGATATTGTCGTTATGAGGTTTGAGTGGGCTAGTGTTTCTTGATGTTTTGTTTTGTAGTTTCCAAGTGAGAATTATGTGTGAGGTGGGGTTGTAAATCATGTTAAGCGTTAGAAATTAAGTTTGAATGATTGGTGGTCATGAAGGTGGATGTGATGATTTCTTGGTTAATGGTACTAGTTATAAGGAAGTGATCTAGTAGGATTGAATAGTTCATATAAGAGCTTAAGTTTATTTGATTCGTAATTGAGTCTGATGTTGTATGTATGGTGTAGAAGTACGCCCAAGGTTCTATGGGCCTACATTAGTTTTAAGGATCATTTCATGTGGTGGAGTTAGTAGTACCGTGGAGATGCTAGTTGGATAAAGACTAGTTAGATAATGAATGATGGTCTTGATAGCTAAGTTAAGGAGCTATGATTATGATTAAAGATATTGAGACTTTTAAGTATGATTTTGATTCCCATGGTTTAGAAATGTAAGTTTACAGGCGTGCTATGGGTAGGCTATGACAGAAGTAGTATGGTTCATCAAAGGTTTTGAAGTATCCATGTTAAGTATTAGAAATATAAGTTTGAAAGTTTGAAGTTTCAGCCAATAAAAATAAGAGTTGAAGCACTAGATGGTGTGCACTCCGACTATGGGGATGCTCATGCAGATTCTAAGTTATTGAGCATTCAAGTATTATATGATGACTATTGGGGCATCATTCGGGCTAAGTTCTATTATTCATGTGTATTGTTATATCCCAGACGCTAGAGTAAAGTGATTTTAGTTTAGAGTAGAGTATATATAGTGGTTCACAGACTTTGAGTAATGGCTTAAATCCAAGGGGGAGTTGATAGAACGAGTAACTGAGTTAAGCTTTCAGATTCTAGTAGATGTGCCAGTAAGTTGTAGAATAGCTATGAGAAAGGTTGATGCTTGACCCAGTCTTATTTTAGTATTTTCAGTTGTCCCAATACCTACTCAAGCTTTACGTGTTAATTCTATGATCTTAATTCATGTTCATGCATATGATAGAGAATTATGTACTCTTCTAGTTCCTAAAAGAAGGAGTTCCAGTTCTTTCAGCAGTTGGAATGTTATGAACTCCAAATCTGGGTCATGCAACTCATGACTCATGTACTCAAGCTTTACGGTATGTTCAGCTCAATTGATCAAGCAATACTTTTGATGAGCAGCGAAATTCAGATTTATATTGTGCATATCCTTTTGTTAGACCTCTTTGATAATTTCATGATGTTAAATGCTTTATTCCTCAGGCCTCAGATGAGTACCCAAGTTACGCATGGTATCCCTTCATGCTACAGGTCCTCATGTTCTAACCTTTTAGTGACCTTTTCCTTCGGTCAAGAATTGTGATGATGAGCAGTTGCATAGATAGGAGAGAGTAAATGGGTCATGTTGGGGAAGATGGTCGTATGCTTGCTTTATGTAATTTTATGAGTCTGAAGAAGTATTGAGTGAAGTTTTTGTGTATGACCTGGTCAGTTAGAATATGTTATGTATGTCTTCTTACGAGTGGTTCATAGAAGTTTTTCTTGATAGAGGTTTGTAGGTTATGACAAGGGCGTTTTATGGAATGTGTTTAAAAGTGCATGTGTGGTTATAGAAGTAGGATTGAACATCATATTTGTATATATCTAGATGAATGCACTGCACATTAGTAAATGTCTAGTATGAGGTTGAATGTTGTTGTTGGAGTGGTAATAAGAATTTTGCATGAGATAAGAAGTTGTAAAGTGCAGGGTGTGTTGAATTACGGTTTAGAATAGTATTACAGTGTTATGTGGTGTATCCTGTGATGGTGGGATAGGATTGAAGATGGTGAGGGAATTTAGTTCAGTTTAGACATGAGTAGATGGAAATATTAATGGCCATGTGTGAATTAGAAGATGAATTAATGAGTATGGTCTTTAAGGGAAAGAAATAGTTGAGAGAATATTTTAGAAGTATGTCTAAACTTGCTAGTAAGGTGTTGCGTTGCCTAAGACCCAGAAATTCTATCCCAGTCTCTGATTCAAAAGGGTATATGTTCCAAGCTATAGAGTCATTGAAATATTGTAATCTCGTATTCAGATTCCTTTTTCAGATCATGCCCAAAGTTCTTTGCTCCCTCATAGCGTTAGAACTCCCTAGGAGGTTGTTAATGAAATCCTCCACTGGAGTATGAGTATCTAGTATGATTCACTTTGGATAGCCAGCAGTCTAGTTTAACAATCGGATGGATAGATTTTTATAGTTTTCTATTTTCCGAACTAGTCTGGTCTTACTACGTGAAGTTTCATAAGTACGATCATACCAGTAAATAGTTGTTCGCACCCATGAAAATTTGTGAATTCAGCTCAGTATATGTATCAAGCATCACTTTCAAAATTCGGATATCTAGTCATGATTCAGTGCATAAGTATTCACGAAATGATCTTCATTTTCCAAGCGTTCCAGCTCAGACAGTGTAATACCCATTGTGTAATCTTCGCCTCATTTTCTCTTGATTTATTCCTACATAAACTATCACTTCGCAATCTATAAGTACGATCGCACCATGAGAATATCAAGCAAGTTCTAAACTCTCAGCATGAATCAGCTCCTTACGATAAGTAAAGACAAGTTCAGTCAAAGGTAATAGTCTTCCTTCATTCATCTCCTTTCTAATCAAAGATTCAGCTATATAGTTATTCTTATTATAAGTTTGTGCACTCACAGAAGTACTCAAAGTTTTAGAATGTGGTAGAATTCGTTTAGCAAGTTATTTAAGCTGTGCACCCTTAGTTTTTCATTGTATTCTTAGCCTAGCTAGCCACATTCGAGGAGGAATATTCCCAAGGGGGAGATATTGTAATACCCCGAGCTTTCCTTAAGCCTAATTTCGTCTCTATAAGATTGAGGAATGACTTCCAAAGTGAGTAATCTTTAAATCATATAGAATTCTCATAATTTTGAATTTTTATCATGTGGAAAATTGAATTGTCTTTCCAACGATATAAGATTCGCCCAAATCCAATAACCGGACAAGAAGTTATGGCTAATTGAAGTTCCTATCATAAAGCACCGTCACTCAGACCCTTAGCACGTCACAGAGAGGAGTAATATCCCAATTGTTAGTTTCCATTAGACTAGCACGATTATGGTGCATTGCGCAGAAGTTTCAGGTCCCAACTATTGGGACAACGCGATGGCTCCACGTAGCGGTGACCCTCAGTTTCCTATTCGTCAATTTCCAGTCAGCCACCGCGATAGTAGCACATCGCAGTAGCCCATAAAATAGGTATCCCAGTTATATTTTTTAGTTTTGTTTAGAAGTTAAAAAGGGGTATTTTAGACTTTTTCCAAGCCACTTATATCGTCCAAACACCCGATTTAAGGTCATTACAAGCATTGTATACCATCTTTCTCAAAAATCCCTCAACCAAAAACCATAGTTCATCAAACTTCTCCTCCAAGAAACTCAAGATTTCTCCATCAATTCTCCAACTTAAGTCAAGATTCTAAGTTCTTAGTGCATGAATTCCAAGAATCCTCATTCAAGAGTTCCAATAACAGCTCACAAGCAAGTTATTCATTCAAGTTTATCAATCTAAGGTATGTGGGGGTTTTGAACAAGGGTAATCCTTTCACCCTTGTGCCCAAAGGCTTATTTAAACTATAATTTTTTGCAATTTATAAGATTTTACATGAAATTGAATTAAGGTTTTTCACCCATTGTTATTGGTTGCAAGCTTTTGATGTTACCCATGAATTGAGAGTCTAATGACATGATTTGTACATGTTTTTTTGAGAAATTAAAGCTGGGTTTATACCCCATGATTTTAATCCTTGAGAAGTTAATAGTTGCAATGTTTGAAATAATGAAGTATATGGGTATGTTGATATTTTGAGACAAATTATTGTAACTTCCAGATTTCTACATGAATTATGAATCTATATGCTATCTATTATGCATTATGATGAGTTTTAACTTGAGATTGAATTATGGGTCATTAATCCCTACTTGAGACTTGCAATTTTATGAACTATTGTACTATAAACACCCATGATTTGAGTATTTTGAGATTATTGAGAAATTTTTTGACCTAATGGTCATAGAGTTTTGAAATCCACTCTACCACATGAGATTACAGATTTGATTGTTGGGTTATTATGAACCATAAGATTATTTTGAAAGTGGATTTTCATGAGATGAGCGAGATAAACTAAAGGGAGCAGTATTTACAATCGAGTTGGGTAAGTTACTACGATTTCTTACCCCAAAACTACGTGCCACCGTAGGTTTGAGATTTTGGGCCTGAGGCCGAGATGATTGGGCCCGAAGCTGAGATAAGTGATCCCTTAGTTGAGGTTATACTCCTTCGCAAGAGTATGATGCCTCTCCCCAACGTGAGGTTTCTTTCTTAGGAGGAAAAGACGTTGGACTCCATGTAGCTCACATGGTTTATGTCAGTTTAGAGAACCTCCCTAAACTAAAGTATTTTCCATTGAGATAGAGTATTTTTCCCTAAAGCTTTGGGATGAGATATTTTCAAAAATGAATGAACTACTTTGAGTTTTTTCCAAAGAAGGAAGTAGTTTTCTCTACTAATACGAGTTGATCATCGGTTTTCAAACCTAAGTTATATAATTTCGAGTTCCAAGTGTTTGAGTTCAAAAGAGTTATAAGTTCTTGAGAATTAAAGAAGTTTTACTCCCCATGAGACAATGCATGAGTAGAAAGTATTGTTTAAAGTTTCCTTCAGCCTATGAGTAATGAGAATAAGAGAAGAGTACAGATTTTAAAGCCAAAGTATAATGACTCACGAGATTTGTGTTACATGCTTCATTCTACATGATTTATGATCTTTACATTTTAGACTTATCCAAGCCATGTGAGTCATTCCTATTTGGTTTCATGATTTGATTAAAAAGTATTGATATTGTTTTATTTAAATTCATACACCCCCATATACTCAGTACATTCCCAAGTGCTGATCCACATATATGTCTATGTGATACATTGTCTCATAATGTAGGTACAAGTTGTAGTATGTGCATTCAAAATCAGACAGTTGCAGATTCCCGTCGGCAGATGATGAGTCCTCCTATTTCAGTGACTTCAGTTAGATTCACTATTGTTCTTTACTTTTTTATTCTTATGTATTGATTAGTGATAGTTGGGGTCACGTCCTTGCTATCTATAGTTAGTATTAGTAGAAGCTTCATAGACATTCAGTAGAGTTAATGTATTCAGTTTTAGTTTCCATTGTAAAAGCAGAGTTATAATCCTGTGAATTTAGTTTTGTATTGATTAGATTCAGAAAAGAGTTATCTTCCATTGATATTGTACAAATTTATGTATTTAATTTAGTTGCTTATGATTTTGCTAGTAGAAGGGTTAGCTTGGGGTCACTTATGACCCTAAGCACAGTGTGATATCTCGGGACCCGTTTTTGGGGCGTTATAATAGAAGGAATAAGTCAGGGACTACAAAACTTTGGTTAGAACATATGGATGACAACCCTTCTGAAACTTCCAATCAGTCCTCTCTAGGACCCCTAACCCCATAAATCTTGAATGCAAAAATGGAAATAACAAGCCACTCTAGATTGCATAAAAAATTCTCCTAATAATGCTTGGATAGTGGGGGGAGAGGACTTCAATGAGATTCTCAAATCCTCTGATAAATTTGGAGAAAACTGTATCTACCACAATAGAGCATCCCACATCAGGGATTGCATCTACAAAAGTGTCCTTATTGATCTTGGGTTCAAGGGCAGCTTCTAAACCTGGTGTTATAAAATATATAGGAACAAAAATTCCTTAATCTTTGAGAGGCTGGAAAGATGCTTATCCAATGATTCCTGGATTAATTCATTTCCTGAAGCTAATGTCTCTCATCTGCCTAGAACCCATTCAGACCACTCTCCCCTCCTTATAAACCTTAGCAGGAATCACAACATTGTCCTCAAACCTGTTAAAATGGAAACTATGTAGTGCTTCTACCGTTCCCTTTCTCAGCCTTTGAAGAATTCCTTTGAGTCTTGAATTCAGCATCTCTACCTAGAATAAAGATACCTTTGGCAATATTTTTCATAAGAAAAAACACCTTCTAGACAGGTTAGTTGGGATTCAAAAAGCTCATGCTTACCCTTATAGTTCCTTTCTCTGGAACCTAGAACAACACCTTACTAAGAAATATAGTGAGACCCTTAAGTATGAGCATGAGTTCTGGAGATTAAAATCTAGAATAAACTGGCTTACTGAAGAAGACAACAATACTTAGTTTTTCCATACTTCTACCATCAATAGAAGAAGGAGAAACATGATTAACTCTATTAAGGATGATCTAGGTAACTAAATCTTCTCTTAAGATAAGATTAGAGATAGTATCATTAAATTCTACTCTAAGATGGTATCCATCTCTTTTTTATTAGAACTACTGGAATATCACAGGTCCCTCTGTAGTCAAGTTCCGTAAAGACACTTTCTCTTAGAGTATTATAGAGAAAAAGTAAACTCCTCCTACCTTTTCCTAATACCCAAATTCACTAATTCTCCTAGCCTGAGAAATGTTAGGCCTATTGGATTTGCAATACACAGTACAAAATAATTACCAAAATTCTTGCCAATAGGCTTAAGCCTCATCTGGCTACCCTTATTAGCCATAGTCAATCCAGCTTGCTTACCAATAGATTGGCCTCAGATAATTCCATTATAGTTTAGATTTAGATCAACCACTTCTCTAAGATGAAAGGTAATAAGGCCAACATGATCCTTAAAATTGATCTTGAAAAGGACTTTGACAGAATAGAATGGTCATTCATTAGGCAAGCTCTTCACTTCTTCAACTTTCCTACTAAAATGATCAAACTCATTATGTCTTGCATTACTACTTCCACCATTTCTATCCTGGTAAATGAGAGGAAAACTTAATCTTTTAAACCTACCAGGGGCATCAAATAAGGGGACCCCATATCTTCTTATATTTTCATTATATGTATGAAACTTCTCTCTAGGAGAACTAATCATAAAGTAGACCTCCTTAACTAAACTCCTATTTCAATCAATACTAAAGGGACCAAAATCTCATACCTCTTCTTTGTTGATGATCTTGCTCTGTTTGCTAGAGTTGACACTAAGAATTGACAAACCATCATGAACACTCTTAGTAGCTTCATCCACCACTTTGGTAAGAGAGTTAACCCCTCTATGTCTAAATTCCGTTTTTCTCAAAACTGCTATAGAGAATATAGGAACCTCCTGGATAAAATGCTTAACATTAAGGCCAGAGAAGGCTTTGGAAAATACCTAGTTTTCCCTATCTTCCATAGAAAATCCCAGGCTAGAGACTTCCAGTTCATATTGGATAATCTCAATGCAAAATTTAGGGTTTGGAAAACCAAATTTCTTAACATGGCTGGTAGAACTACTCTGGTTAAAGCCTCTCTGAGTAGCATCCCAAACCATATCATACAATTCATAAACATCCTAGAAAGACTCAAAAACTCATTGATATGACCCAAAAAGATTTCATTTGGGGTTCCACCAATGATAAAAAGAGGATGCATCTAATCTCTTGGAACATAATAACCCTCTGAAAAAGAAAGGTGGACTAGGTATGCAAAAGGCCATCACAAAAAATGACTCCATGATCATAAGCTTATCCTGGAGATTGAATAATCCCTCCAACCTTTGGTAAGATTTCTAATAGCTAAGTACAACACTATGGGTATGGAATGTACTAATTCTACTTCCAAAACTTGGAGAAGTCTCTTTAAGGGCTGTAAAACATGCAAAAAAGCTAGTACCTGGAGTGTTAGGAATGGCCATGACATTAGCTTCTAGATAGATAAACTGATTCCTAATAATATTTCTTTGAGGGACATCATTTATGGCCCTCTCACCCACACTGAGGAAAACACCAAACTCTTAGATGTGTGGAACAATAATTCTTGGAACTATGAGAACCTATCCTTTGATATCCCTGCAGACATCAAGTGACATGTATCTATCTCCTTCTTTCCTAACACCAATATCCATAAGGATACCCACTTCTAGAGACTTAAGGGCAATGGTCTATTTTCCAGCAACACTGCCTATCAACATCTGGCTAATACGAGAAGAAGGGATCATCCTAACCATGGAAAAGATTCAATTGGATTTGGAGACTTCACACTCTAAAAAAATTTAAATTTTTCCTATGGCTCCTCCACTATGATAGATTCCCCTCAAACTTGAACCTATCCATGATGGGGCTCATTATCTCCCTTAATTGCCAGAGATGTAATATGACCTCTAAGGATACCAACCACCTCTTCTTTGAATGCCCTAATTCCATAAACCTCTAGGAAGACCTATTGGGGAAAGTTAGGAAGCCTCCTAACATAAGTCTCTCAAGTTCCCCCCCCAATTGGAAGGTCACCTGGAGAACCATTTACAACTTAGACTTTATAACCTTATTCTCTGGTCTGAGCTTCTTTCTTTTTGTCTCTAGACAATTTAGATGAATATAAATAATAATGTCTTCAATCAGAAGACCCAAAAAGCCTCCTTTACCTAGGCTAATTTAGAATCTATAGAGTACAACCACCTCAATAACTCTAGACCCAACCTCATACAAATCACTTTCATTAACATCAAATGGAACTCCCCCTCCCCAAGGAGGTACCTTCAAACTTTATATCATTGGCTCTTGTCTGGGCAACCTCAAGATGGGAGGCATAGGTGGGGATATCAGAGACCACACTGGATATTGGATGATTGGGCTAAGAGTTTCCTTACTGATACCAATAATCAAATAAAGTTTTTAGCCTTGCATGAGGGTCTAAAAATAGTTGAATATAATAATTATCTACATGTGGAGGTAAACACTGATTCCATGGAAGTTATTAAAAGGCTTAAAGAAGGAAACCAACTCTATAATAGTAATATTGATGATTACAGGTCCAGGTTAAGAAGACTGGGATGTCCAGTGGTGCTTCATAGATATAGGGAGTAAAATATTGTGGCAGATCCATTGGCTAAACTTGGAGTGACCTCTATAGTTTTTGATTAAGCAAAGATTTGGCAATTCCTCTAGTGTATGCCTGTCAGGCTATGGTCATACAATTTAGGAACTACATTTGAAAGATGCATTAGATGAACTAATTGTACTCCACTAAATCAGAACCATCTAATTTTTCTATTAATCTAGACTGACAATCTGGGAATATGTAAACTATTACACTGCGCTTTACCTAATCCTAATTCACCAAAAAAAGGATTACTGTTCGTTGCCCCCCTCCCCCCGCCTTTTCCTTTGAAGTTCAATTTGTCCTATAAATATGCCACCTACTTTAATTTTTCAATTTATAAATGTGGCGCCTACTTCATTTCTCAATTCATATGCTCTAATACCTTTTCATTATTCATTTCTCTTTTTTTGTTCGCTTTTGTTTTCTTCTATATTTTTTCCTTTTATTTTCTTTAATGTTACTTATCTTTTTACAAGAAAAATATATAAAAAATAATTATAATGGCTAATCCATTTACTAAAATTATCCCACACAAATTTAAAAACTCCAACCATAGAACAGAGACCTTAACTTGAATGTTAAAGTACAAAAATATTCTTCTAAACCTAAAAGCACTCTACTTCTAATTATAAATTTTTAAAAAAATTGTTGGGATAACTCCATACCCAAAAAAAGTTACACTTAGCAGCAACCACTAGAATCTTTAATAAAACTCCAAAGAGATGCCACCCTTTCAAAACTCTTTAGAAGGAACTTGTTCCTAAAACTGCTTCTACAAAGATAACTCTATACACAGGTTTTACAGGAAACACAAAAACCTATTTGACTTAGATTACTTTGCCAACCTCTTTTAAGGGTTTTTTTTCTCTTTAAATTTTGTTCTCTTTGTACTCGTAGACAAAAAAATTCGAGTCAAAAAATAATAATCGAGACAAAATAATATTGCAACAATTATTTTGTTGATTTCAATATGTGAGTGTTATAATCTCTATGAACCTCTAATTTGCCTTTTCAAATATAAATTCAAGGGTTTCGAGCCTGATCTTAAATTTAAACTTTATTTGTGAATTTGATGGATTTGATCTTGTCTTATACTTGAATTAAAGAACTTTAAGCTTGTTTTTGAATCTTGTGGTGTTGATCTTGAATCTTGATGAACTTGAATGATTGATTTATAGTCGGTAGAGACATTTGGAGTGTTTGATCCACGAGCTCTCTCTTGCTTCTTGTTAGAGTTGTTGGTCCTTTTTTCTGAATTATGAGACCCTTATTTATAGTTGTAGCAAGGAAAGAGTCATGATGAAGATGATCTTCTTTTGGTCAATCAAATTTAAGTGACATGTCGATATTTGATTGGAAATTTGATTTCACCAGGCATGCCGCATTATTTTAAAACGTGGCATGATCCTATTAACTTCTTCACTTGACTTGGCATGCTATGTATGGGCTCATCATTTGTAGCCCAAATCAATGAACTAGCCTAATAAAAATTGGGCTTTAATTAAATTCATATTTATTTAGATTTAAATAATAATCCACAATATTTATTTAGACTAATATATTTAAATTTTATGTGATCACAAATTCCCTTATTTCAAGTCTTGTCGAGGAATTTAGATCTTCGTACACTAGACTTGAAGTATCAACTTGGTGATTTAACTCTAAGCTCAATAATAATTCATATGCATAATTGAATAGTCCAAAAATAGGAATATTACCCAATGATATTAATATAAAGTACTATAATAATTATAATAATTATCATTAAAATTATTTTGTGATTTTTAAAAGATTGTATTTATTTGATTGGAGGGAATTTGTGCGTCCAAGTGAATCCTACTCCAATATGAACTTGTCAGCTACCTTCGCAGACTTAGCAAACTTTCAGGAGCCTAATTATTGTAGTCTCACATTGATTAAAAATTTGCAATAATTACCATATTGAGACTTCTTCTGGTTGAACTAGGACCAATCACCCTTTTCTTCTAGAATTATAACACTAAAGTAACCTCAATTTAGGAATGTACAATCCTCATTATCTGTATATAAATAGGGACATGATGTCAGTTATTTTTTTTATCTATTAGAGCGCTGATCCACATCAAGGAAACATAATGCTAGGTAATTATTTTCTTCTTTTTTATTTTCGTCACATTTTTCTAGCCCAACATATTAGCGATAGAAAATTCATATAAAATTATAGGAATGTCAAAATCATGGACAATTTGATTTTTCAAAAATAGACTTTGAAATCTACAACATATCCAAAATTTATACTTAAAATCCTTCAATATAATTCTAGAAACTGTTTTGAATTTAGCCTTGAATATTATCATGCTGAAAATTTTAGATATGAGCGTCTTTACTAAAACTTTCATAACTTGAAGCAGGAATGACGAAATCACTAGCCGCTTCATTCTTCTAAAACTAGATACGATAATCTATTACATACATAAAATTTATAACTTAACATTTTTTGTATCTTTTCAAATGTTATTCCAAAATCAACTTTGGGTTATGATATACCAACAGTTTTAGATTTGTGCGATGAAAACAAAAAAATTGTATCTCAATGTGGAAGTATCAAAATCATGATCCGCTTAATTCTATAGATACCAAAAATATACAGCTATAACATATAAAAAAATTTAGAACTCAAAACCTCGCTTATCATTCTAGATAATTTTTGAAATAGACATTGAATTCTATCCATAGAGAATTTTAGATTTGTGCTTTCTCATTAAATAATTTATATCTTAATGACAGACGGTCACCATCAAAAAGGATTTTGATTGATAGAAACTAGACTTCAAAGGGCTTCATTATCACCCAAATATCTTATATCAAGCCTATCCAAGTTGGTGATGTATGGATTTTGAGTTCAAAATGCCCTGACAGGTAACAATCTTTCTTTTTCTTGTGTTTTATTTAAGTTGTCTCTTTTTTTTATTTTGCATAATTGAAATAGGTTGTAATATGCAATAATTCACTTAAGGTGTGAGACTTTAAATTTTCCTCCATACCCCTTAAAATCGACCAAATTTGAATTCAAGTTTTGTGACTATGCAACAATCGGCTTAAGGTGGGAGAGTTTAACTTCACTTCCATACACTTTAAGACCGACCAATTTGACTTCAAGTTTGGTGACTATTCAATAATCTACTTAATTTTGGAGACTTTAACTTTATCTCTGTACACCATAAGATCAACTAATTTAACTTCAAGTTGGTGACTATGCAATAATCGACTTGTGGTGGGAGAGTTTAACTTTGCCTCAGTACAGCTTAAGACCGACCAATTTGGGTTTAAGCTTGGTGACTATGCAACAATCATCTTAAGGTGCAAAATTTTAACTTTTCCCTCGCCCACCTTAATACCGACCAATTTGGCTTCATGTTTGGTGACTATGCAACAATCAACTTAGGTGTGAAAGTTTAACTTTGCCTTCGCACTCCTTAAGACTGATCAATTTGGCTTCAAGTTTGGCGTTTATGCAATAATCGACTTAAGTTGTGAAAGTTTAACTTTGCCTCCGTACAACTTAAGATGGACCAATTTTTCATCAAGTTTCAACAACTTTACATAAAAAATCCATCAAAGGGCCAGTATAAGGTTCAAATATTGTCCACCTTAAAAAATGAAAATTTTGAGATCCTTTCAAGGATAAATCGGTGACGAGACGATCTTAAAGTGCAAAGAAATAGATCTTGTCCACCTTAAGGTGTAAAGATTTTTAGATCCTTTTAAGGATAGGCTTGTGAAAGGTCAACTTAAGGTGAAAAGGGAAAGTTCTTTTCCACCTTAAAGAACAAAAATTTTAAGATCCTTTTAAGGATAAATTCATGAGAGGCCAACTTAAGGTGCGAAGGGACAAGTCTTGTCCATCTTAAGGCATGAAAATTTTGAGATCATTTTAAGGATAAAACCTTCAGAGGATAGATTAAGGTGGAAAGGAAAAATCTTGTCCACCTTAAGACATGGAAATCTTGAGATCCTCTTAAGGATGAACCCGTGAGAGGCCAACTTGAGGGGCAAAAGGACAAATCTTGTCCACCTTAAGACAAAGAAATATTGAGATCCTTTTTATGGATAAAACCTGAGAGGCCAACTTAAGGTTTAAAGGGACAAATTTTTTCCACCTTAAGGCTTGAAAATCTAGTAGGCTTTAATTTGAAGACTTAGAAATTTTGACAACTTCAACTTGCAAATTTAGAGATTTTGGAAGTTTAGCTTTCAAATTTGGTGGATTTGAAGACTTCAACTTGTAGACTTGACAAATTTGATGTCATGAACCGAGGTTACCCCCTAGTTGTGACATGATGCTTAAGGCCATAAGTGACCCCAATCTAACCCATGATGTGGTACCTATTGGGAACACCAAATAAAATAATAATGAAATAACATGTGCGAAAGATAATCTGATAAAATATTGGTACGATGTAATACTAAAATATAATTCAACATGTCTGAAATAACTGAATAGATTGAAAACTAACTATCTGTCTGTCTGAAAGCCTCTAAAATCATAAGGATTTGATGGGACAAACCCCCAACTAACTCCGACTAACTAAACATAAAGAAATACTGAAATAACTGTAATAATATGTTATGTCCTTGATGGATGAGGACTTACCACTATTGATGCTGGGAAATATTGAACTATCTAAGGATGGTCAGGGAAATGATCCTTCGAACCTATGTTATAAGATAACATAACACAAAAGAAAAGTATGCAATCAGTACTTTGAATGTATTGGTACGTGAGGTAAGGACTATTTGAAAATACATGTGGAACTGAGCATAGATGCATGGACATGAAAACTGAGAATGCAAGACCAAGTAAAACATAAACTGAAATAATTTGTAAACATCAAAATCTACCATCTCTAACTCCATAAGTTCAACTGAAGTAACTTTTTGAAACACTGTGACCGAGAAATTTCTGTATACCCGTCTGACTACAATTGACTTACCCACTAGGGTAGACACTAAAAAAGGTTGTACTAATATTTTGGGACTAACACCAAAGTCTACATCTATATAAGGAGTCACAAAGAAAAGTGAAGCTCCGAGGTCTAACAATGCATACTCATGAAGTTGAACGACTCGTAACGTACTCGTAACCACACCAGGGGCACTTTCATGATCATGTAGTGTATAAGGGAGTACATTCTATTCTGGCATTTTCCATTAGTGGGACTAGAAATGACACCCTGCTGAGTTGGGTGACCTGTTAGAGATGATGAAAGCTGAACCTCTTTACCCTTCAGTCTAACCATCGGGCAATCCCTAATTTTGTAGTCTGGCCTACCACACCAAAAAATCATATCACTACCTGCTATACACTCACCCTGATGATTCTTACCACACTTTCTATAGAGCGGATTGGTATGACCATTGTTCATACTACCTTAGGACTTAGAGCTTGGCGCTCTATCTGAACTGTCTTGCCTGTACTTAGGCATTGGTTCACTGGCTAAGTATAGAGATGGAGTTGAGAATTTTTGGAGAAATTGAGAAAGATTATCTCCTTCTGACCTTGGCTAAAAAAAGTTAAAGCTACTTGTTCTATCCATTTTATTCTCTCTTCCCTTCTCTTTGAGTTTCTCCTCTTGAATCAACTGAGCATAAACTATCAGCTTAGAAAGGTCCTCCACCTCCTTGATCAACATGGAAGTCCTACACTCCTTGCTACACTATCAGATACACTAGACACAAACTTACTCATCCTGGATCTGGAGTCAGCCATCATAGTTAGAGAATACCTCGCCAACTTAGTGAACTTGAGTGTGTACTCCTTCACACTCATGCTACCCTGCTTCAAATTTATAAACTTTTGAACCTTAGGTTCCCTCAACTCTAGTGGAAAGAACCTTTCTAAGAAAGCTATGAAAAACTCTTCCCACTAAATAGGTCCTGTATATTAACACCCCTATCCTTCTTCTACTACTTGAAATAGGTATGAGTTACTTCCTGTAACTGATGCATAACTATGTCTGCACTCTCACCAGAAGTCAAACCCATGATACCTATAACTTTCTGCACCCCATCTAGAAATTCCTGTGGATCCTCCTTGGACTTGGATCTAGAAAATAAAGAGGGATTCATCCAAGTGAAGTCTCATATCCTATATGCAGTTGTATTCATCACTGGATTAGATGGAGCAACAACCTATTGGTTGTTTGAAGCAGTTATATAATTAGCCAAAGCTATGAAAGCGGTCGTGAACTCAGCATGGGAAACATGATCATTTAGGGGATCTTTGTAAATAGGTGGGGTGTAGGATGATCCTCGTTCCTTCTTCTATTATGTCTTCTGGGAGGCATTTTTTATAAATGGAATGATGGATGAGTTCAAAAAAGGGAATTTAATATAGCTCATGCTCTTTCAAATAACATGAATATTGAAAGAAGGGAAACTTTTCTAAAAAAATATCTCATAGCCTTATGTCCATAAGCGTTGCACACACCTTTGCACAAGACTCTAATCAACGTGGCTTTCAGACACCCTAGGACACTTTAAACCTTAGGCTCTAATACCAATTTTTGTCATGACTCGAGGCTACCCCAAGTCACGACACAGTTCTTAAGGCAATAAGGGAGGCTTTGATGGGACAAACCCCTAACTAACTTCGACTAACTGAACATAAAGAAATACTAAAATAACCATAAGAATATATTATGTTCTCAATGGATGAGGACACACTACTATTGATACTGGAAAATGCTAAACAGTCTAAGGATGGTCGGGGAAATAAGCCTTTGCACCTATGTTATAAGATAACATAATGCAAAATAAAAATATGCAATCAGTACTTTGAATGTACTGGTACGTGAGGTAAGGACTATCTAAAAATACATGTGGAACCGATCATAGATGTATGAACATAAAAAACTGAGAATGCAAGACCAAGTAAAGCATAAACTAAAATAATCTATAAACTGAGTGACTGAATAACTGAAAATCTAATTTCTTGGTCTAGCAAACCCAAATTGATATAGACTGAGCACTGACTGAAACTGTGGGAGCTATCAAATAATCAACATACCCCAATCTGAGCTAATTGGGGTCCAACCTGTAAATTAGCTGGAAGGGTGTTAGTACCTTGCAACGGGTACCAATACATGGCTGTGTGGATCTACTAATCTGATTTCCCAGAGGAGTTGGGTGTCACCCTCTACTGGTAGGTTCCTGTAAGAGAGTGTCAACCTTCAACTGGTAGGAAGACCTTTCAAAATCTATGATAGCTATGTAGTTCTAAAACTCAGGGATTTCTATTAAAGTTACACCCTCTACTGGTAGGTGATCCCCCATCCCTGGGTTTACTCAGTGCTAAGTTCTTCTCCCAACTAAACTAAAACTTGTTCTAACAATGTTCAACTGAACATCTCAACCGATAGTTTGCATCATGATCATAACAAACAGAGAATGATAATAAAATCATGAATTGGCTGACTAATTACTTGAAAAGTATAAAAATGAGCAAATACATAGGTATTGGGTGTTCATAACCCTCTAGTACTGAATGATTAGAATAATATGATAACAACTCTTAAAATAGTGATATAAAGTCATAGTTAGAGACCTAAAACATAAGACATTTCAATATATAAGAGAGATACATGAATTTGAACATGGGGATCTGTTAAACTAAGGAGGATAACAATTTTACATAGTTTAATTCATAACTTGATGATTTAACATAAATCCATTGAATACAATATGGGAAATTGAAACTCAAGACATGAAATAACCTAATTCACATAGAAATACATGAAGACATGGCTTGAATTCAATTTACTAAGAAAATCAAGGATTAAGTTCATATTTAACATAGATGATTTCATAAAAGTGAGGAAAATTTCATACTTTAATCAAAAAGGGGATTTTTTGGCTCAATAGGTAGAAGGAACCCATTGATGAATACCACAGATACCTCAATTGGATGAATCCTTGAAGAAAACTTGAAATTGGAACTTTAATCCTTGAATTCTTGGTGAAGAAAGCTTGAATTTTGTTCTTGGGAAAAAGGAAAGGGTTTACGTAAGTTAACTAATTGAGAATAAGAAAATACTTCCCTTTGTGGGGATTTCATTCGTATATTAGATGTTTCGGGGTAAGGGGTAAAGACCAAAGTACCCCTTGAACATTTAGTTAAAACACAGGAAAAATACATCCTTTGTGGAACGAAGGCAATCATGTAGGCTAGCTAAAATACCCTAGGTTATGTTATTTGGAAATTCCCTACATTTTGAGTTTCTTGACATCATACGACTTGAGGGTACTAGTTGTATGATAGGGTAAAATTTAGGGGGGTCTTGGTCGTATGATGATAGTATGGTTTAGTTAGTTTCTGTCAAAGGTACGAATGGACATCATACTAGTTGTATGTTAGGGTATGAGAGGTATGATGCCAAATCGTATGGTGTCCTATGTCTAGCCTAGATGATTTTGTCTTGGGTACGGTTCTGAGGGTACTTATTGTATGGTTGGATACGAGTAGGCCTTGGTGGTCATATATTGGAAAATGTTAGGGTCCAAAGTGAGGCCTAGGGTGCAAGTTGTGGGTACCACTCATATGGTAGGGTACGATTTAGGTGGTATGGAGTCGCACCCTCCTATGGGAAATTTATACAGTTACATTAGGGGTATGGACATTTCCCCTCTTAACCTCTTAAGACCACTCGATAAAAAACACTATTGGGACTTTATTTAACCTATAATTCTAATCTTAAACACTCAAAAACTCTCTCTAAACTCTCTCAAGTTCTTGGAATAATCAAAGGCTAGGGTTTTCTTCAAGGTGGTTAATTAAGGCTCTAAAAGGTACTTTTTATCCATTTTCTTTGTAATCTAAGGCATGTTACTCCTCCCTTATTTTTAGTTCCAACTAAAGGAATTTTCGATGAATAGTTTTCTTGGCATAAATTGTGATCATGTTTGGGTTTTGGAATATATGTTGGGGTTTTGATTATAAATGGTTGGTTATGGTTTTCCCATATCTTTTACTTATGGTTTTCATGTTATAATGGTGAGTTTAACATGTGGTTGCATGGGAATGGTTAATTGGAACTTGGTTTTGGTTTTGAAACTATATGCCCTCAACATGTTTGTTAAAATGCCTATGAGAATGATTTATTACATAGTTGGACTTTCACTGAAAACTTTGCATAGTATAATATGGTAATGGAATCTAAATTAGTTAAATAGGTTTAATGGTTAAATGGTAAGGCCTTGGTGGATATGGCTTTGATTTAAAACCTTGTGGGTACATGGGAGTCTCCCAAGTGAACTATAATAATAACCTTGTGGAGTACATGGGAATCCCCCAAGTAAACTTAATAATGTAATCCATGGGTACAAGGGAATCCCTTAAAAGGTTGACTAAGGACATTGCTTTCTAGCTATAGTCAGTATGATGTCACCACTTCTTATAAACTTGGTTAATAATAAATGAAATTGGTGATTTGGTTGTGTGTTAATGGTTTTAATTAGGCAATAATGGTGTGTTGTGATTGTTAACCGTGAAGATTTGAGTCCAATTAACGAACACCGAAAACTCATATTTGCCGACATGAGGATTGGTCATGGCGACCATATACTTGTGGGGTATATGTGAATCCTCTAAGTTATATCTATATATATGTATAATGGAGGGCGAAAGGTACACGTGAATCCCCTTCCCCTAGATATCTCTAGTTTGTATGGATACACACATCAGGGCCCGTTCAGGGGGTAATACTGTACCAATCCAGCCATTGGGTGGTTCTAGGATGGTTAAGCTACACATACCCAGGTTCATGGTTTTAAAGAAATGCTAAACCCGATTTTCTTTCCCAGTATAGATTATATATATCTATATTGATGTGTATGCATATGGTTGTTTACTTAGTTTTAAAGGTTGTCATTATTTTGTCTTTATCCTGAGTGCATCCTAGCTTTCACCAGATAACCCATCTTTAAGTTTTGTATCCCCACGTGATGAAAGAATTTACCATACTCTTCCTGCTTAGTGATCAAATTCGGGATCAACTTGTGTTGGATTGAAATGGTGATCTTTCATACTACGGAAGGCTCCATTTCATATCATGGATTTCTTTACATACTTTGGTTATTTCATATACTTTGGCTTTGGCTATGGTCAGGGGAATGTACCGATCAGATATTGTTTTACTTTTGGATAGAGGCTTTGTGGGACTACTATGGGTTTGGTACGGGCGGCGTAGCTGTGGATGGAAACTTTGGCATTGGCATTGGTATTAGGGATGACACCATTGGACTATATTTGATTTATGATTATTCTATTTTTTATGTTATATTTATTTAAATTTCCTCTAATATGGCTTGTAGAATGGTTATGGTCGGGTATTAGGGGTGGTCTCCTGTATCGGTTGGGCTTGTGGCACCCGACATGATTTGTCCCTGGTTTGAGTTATGTTAGATTGGTATCAAATCCCTAGGTTCATGGTCAATTAGTAGTCCACAAAGCTATGTCAAGTAGAGTCTCTTTTAAGGGTGTGTAGCGTGCCATACTTATAAGGGAGAGGCTATAAGATATTTTGGAATATTTTTCTTTCTTATGTTTTAATTTCTAGATGTAGAGTCTAAGGTCCTAAAATCTTCTCTAATTCTTGTTTGTTTGTTTTTTTTTGAATCATGCCTCGGCTATTTAATACCCATGAAAACTCCTCTATCCCAACTGAGAACAATATTGATGGGACAAGCTCTACTTATGGGATCCATACTTGGTCGAGGGGTCTAGTTCCTGATTGTCTTGGAGTTCCACTGATTCCTTCTAGTCCACCTCAGGATGACGTGATGAGTGCTGAGTTTCGTTAATTGATTTATATGATTGCTCAGTTGGTGAATTCTCAGGCTGAGCACGGTACAACTGCTACTCTATCTTTTGAGGCCACAACGGTTGGCCAGTTCATGAGGATGATCCCTTTGACTTTTACTAGTGTTAAGGTAGAGGAGGATCCTTAGGGTTTTCTGGATGAGATGAAAAAGTTTTTAGGGTTATGCATGCCACAAATATGGAAGGGGTGGCTGAAGGATGTGACCTACCAATGGTATGAGGAATGAGATCGGACGAGGGGTGATGTTGGTGAGTCATCTCTATGGGAGACTTCTCTAATGCATTTTTGGACCGCTTCTTTCCTCAGGAGTTGAGAGAAACAAAAACAAAGGAATTTGTTAATCTAAAATAGGAAAAAATGACGATCATGGAGTATGTCTTGAAGTTTCACGAGTTGTCTTAGTATACTCTAAAGATGGGGTCTGATATGAGGGCTTGGATGAGAAAGTTCGCTTCTGGACTGTCTTGTTAGTTGATCCTTGAAAGTAAGGCTTCCTTACTGGTCAAGGATATGGATATTTCTAGGTTTGTTATTTATATTTAAAAAGCGGTGGAGGAGAAACAAAATAGGCTGAGATAGGGGAAAGGTAGGGTAATAAATTTAGTTCTTAGAGTAGGATGGTGACCATTAACAAAGTGGTAGAGATGGTGATAAGTGACTAAAGAAGAAGTGGGGGAGTTTTAATTCTTTCTCCACAACTAGTGCTCCCTACCCAAAGCCATCGGGTAATAGGCGTCAGCAGGGAGACGATAACTTTAGGGCACAGGGGGTCCAATCTCAGGATAGTGGGGCTTAGTCTACTTTATCATGTCCTTTTATAGGTTCTATAACCGTTTACATCGAGGTTTTTGTGATGAAGGGAGGGACAGGTGCTTCAAATATGGTCAGATAGGACACATGCTTACAAACTATCCTGTTGGTAAGGTTGCTTTAGGGGAGAACAAGGTTCCAGTTGCATCATCTTCAGCTCCGACACCAAAGGGTGCATCATCTAGTTCTAGAACTAGTCAAAACTATCTATATGCACTCACTACCTGACAAGAGTCTGAGACATTGCCTGATATCATGACTGGTACACTATAACTCTTTTTCTGTGATGTGTATTATTTACTTAATCTGAGGTCCACTCTCTTATATAACCCCATATGTCGCTGTGTATTTTAGTTTTTGGTCCTAAGGTTATTTCAAACCATTTTTCTATTACCACCTCGATAGGTGACTATATGGTTACTAAAGGAGTCTATAGGGTATATGTGGTATCTGTTGGTAGTAAAGAGACTTTGGTGGATCTGTTTGAATTAGACATGGTTGATTTTGATATCATATTGGGGATGGATTGGTTACACTCGTGTGATGCAACTCTAGATTGTCGAACCTATAAGGTTGTTTCTAATTTCCCTAATAAGCCAGTTATTAAGTAAGAGGGTGGTTCCCTAGCTCCTAAGGGGAATTTTATATCATATCTTAGAGCTCGAAGATTAATCTCCAAGGGGTGTCTCTATCATCTAGTCTGGGTTAAAGATTTTAACTTGAAAGGTCTTTCTTTGCATTTTGTTCCAGTGGTGAATGAATTTCCTGAGGTCTTTCTTGATGCCCTTCCTGGGTTCCTCCTAATAGGGAGATTGAGTTTGGGAAAGATGTTGTTCTGGACACTCATCCAATTTCTAGTTGTCCATATAGAATGGCTCCGGCTGAGTTGAAGAAGCTTAAAGAGCAACTCAAGGACCCTTTGGATAATGGTTTCATTCATCCCAATATGTTCCCGTGGGGTACACTGGTGTTATTCATGCGTAAGAAGGATGGTTACCTTTGGATGTGCATTGATATCCAATAGTTGAACAAGATAATGGTAAAGAATAAGTATCCTCTTCCAAGGATAGGTGATTTGTTTGATCAATTATAGGGTGCTAAGTTTTTCTCCAAAATTAATCTTTAGTCTGGGTATCATCAGTTAAATATTAGGGAGGTAGATATCCCTAAGACTGCATTCCAGACCCGGTATGGTCACTATAAGTTCCTAGTTATGTCTTTTGGGTTGACCAATTCCCCTGCGACATTCATGGATTTGAAAAATACAATTTTCCATCAGTTCTTAAATCTATTTGTAATTGTGTTCATAGATGACATTTTTGTGTACTCTAAGAATGAGGTGGATCATGCCAATTACCTCTGCATTGTGTTGTATAACTTGAAGGAGCATTAGTTGTATGCCAAGTTCTTAAAATATGAATTCTAGGAGAATGTTGTCACTTTTCTAGGTTATATCATTTCTAATGAAGGGATTAAGGTGGATCCACAGAAAGTTGCAGTGGTTATGAAGTGGCCTAGACCCATGAATCCAATCGATATTCGAAGCTTCTTGGGTTTAGCAAGTTATTATAGGAGTTTTTTGGAGAGATTTTCTTCTATAGTTGCCTCGTTGACTAAGTTGACTCAGAAAAGGTAAAGTTCTTATGGTCTGATGCTTGTGAGGGTAGTTTCAAGAAGCTAAAGGATAAGCTAACTTTGGATCCAATTTTGACTTTATCAAAAGGTATGGAGGGGTTTGTAGTTTATTATGATGAGTCCCAGGTGGGACTTAGTTGTGTTCTTATGCAGTATGGGAAGGTGATAGCCTATGCTTCTTGGCAGTTGAAGGTGCATGAAAGGAACTATCCTACTCATAATTTAGAGCTGTTAGTCGTGGTGTTTGTATTAAAGATTTGGCGGCACTATTTGTATGGAGTGCATGTGTATATCTTCTCGAATCATAAGAGGTTGCAGTATGTATTCCCTCAGAAAGAACTTAACCTCAAGCAGAAAAGGTGGCTTAAGCTTCTTAAGGACTATGACATGAGTCTTCACTACCACCCAAGTAAAGCTAATATGGTTGCTGATGCTCTAAGAAGGTTGTCTATGGGAAGTCTCACTCATGTGGATAAAAGAAAATGGGAGTTAGTGAGGGATATTCACCATTTAGATAACCTTGGAGTTTGTCTTTTAGACATCCAGAATGGTAATGTATTTGTGCAGGAAGTGGCGCTGTTATTTCTTGGTGCAAAAATCAAGGAGGAGCAAATATTAGGTCTTGTTTTGATGAAAATCAAGGGTGATGTAGGTGGGAAAAAGGTGATGCCATTTGAGATTAGCAACAATGGTGCCTTGCGGTACCAGGTGAGGTTATGTGTTCCCGACGTTGATGGTTTGTGAGGAAGGATATTAGTTGAGGCGCATGAATCACACTATGTTGTTCATCAGGGTTCGATAAAAATATATAATGACCTCAAGGAGATGTATTAGTGGAATGGTATAAAAAGGAATGTGGCTAGCTTTGTGGCCAAGTACATCCTATGCTAGTAAGTGAAAGTTGAGCACATGAGGCTCGGAGGATTATATCAAGAAATTAAGTTTCCTGAATGGAAGTGGAAAGTGATCAACATGGTTTTTATACCGGTCTTGCTCGGTCTCAGAATTAATTTGATTTGGTTTGGGTCATTATGGATAGGATGACCAAGTCAGCTCACTTTTTGCCTGTGAGGAGTAACTTTTTGGCTGAGGATTATGCGATGCTGTACCTCCAGGAGATTGTGAAGCTACATGGGGTACCTGTATCTATTATCTCTGATCATGGTACACAGTTTTCATCTCACTTTTGGCGGTCGCTTTAGAAGGGGTTGGGGACTAAGGTTAATTTGAGTACTGCTTTTCACTTACAGTCGGATGGGCAAGCAGAGAGGAATATTGATACATTAGAGGATATGCTTCACACGTGTGTGACCGATTATAGTGGTAGTTAGGTTAAACATTTGCCTCATGTGGAGTTTGCTTACAATAATAGTTACAATTTTAGCATTGGTATGGCCCCTTTTGAGGAATTGTATGGTAGGAGGTGTAGGTTTCCTATTGGGTGGTTCGAGGTTGGTGAGGCGAATATGTTTGTCCCAAATTTTGTTAACCAATCCATAGAGAAGGTAAAAGTAATTCAAGATAGAAAAATGGCTACCCAAAGTCACCAAAAGTCCTATGCAGATGTAAGGCGAAAGGACTTAAAGTTTGAGGTTGGGGATAGGGTGTTCCTAAAGGTGTTTCCTGTGAAGGGGGTAATACAGTTTGGGAAGAAGGGTAAGCTCAATCCTCGGTGTGTTTATCAGTATATGATCTTTAGAAGGGTTGGCAATGTTGGTTGAGTTTGAGTTGCCTTCTAGTTTGAGCTTCATTCATTCGGTGTTCCATGTCTTTATGTTGAGAAAGTGTGTAGGTGATCCTTCATTGGTTGTTCCTTTGGAAGGGTAGGGTATCTTGGATTCTTTATCTTATGAGGTAGTCCCAGTTGATATCTTAGATCATTAGGTTCGCCAGTTGCGGTCCAAGAAAGTGGCCTCGGTTAAAGTTTTATAGAGGAGCCATAAGGTGGAGAGGCTACTTGGGAAGCAGAAGAGGACATGAAGTCCAAGTATCCATTCCAGTTTCTTGCTCCGAAAATTCATGCGGATGATATGTGTTCTTTATTATATTTTTGTTTTCTAACATAGTTAAAGGAAAGATTGATTTCCTTGCATCTTTGTTTTCTAACTTAGTTAAAGGTCGAAATAGAGGTGTTGGGTGTAAATCATGCTTGTACTGCTTTGTCCATCATTCAGGGATGAATGATCCAAGTGGGGGAGAATTGAAACACCCTAGGTTTTGGTCCTTGGAAATTCCCTTCATTTTGAGCTTCAGAACCTCATACAACTTGGGGGTACTAGTAGTATGATAGGGTACGGTCTAGGGGGGTCTTGGTCATATGATAATCAGTGTAGTTTGGTTAGTTTCTGTCCAAGGTACAAATGGATATAATACTAGTCGTATGATAGGGTACGTGAGGTATGATGACAAAACATATGGTGTTCTATGTCTAGCCTAGATGATTCTATCTTGGCTATGATTTTGAGGGTACTTGTCGTATGGTTGGATATGAGTTGGACTTATTGGTCTTATATTGGATAGTGTTGGGGTCCAAGGTAAGTCCTAGGGTATGGTAGTGTGTACCACTTATATGGTAGGGTACAATTTGGGTGGTATGGAGTTATACCCTACTGCAGGAAATTTATACAGTTTAAGTTGGGGGTATTTTAGACATTTCCCCTCTTAACCTCTTAAGACCCCAGGACTTAAAACACCATTGGGACATTATTTACCCTATTATTCTAATCTTAAAAACTCAAAAACCCTGTCTAAACTCTCTCAAGCTCTTGGGTTAAGCAAAGGCTAGGGTTTCCTTCAAGGTGGTCAATTAAGGCTCTAAGGGGTGGTTTCTCTCCGTCTTCTTTGTAATCTAAGGCATGTTACTCCTCCCTCATTGTTAGTTCCATCTAAAGTCATGCATAAATTGTGATAATATTTGGGTTTTGAAATATATGTTGGGGGTTTTGGTTATAAATGGTTGGTTATGGTTTTCCCATGTCTTTTACTAATGGTTTTCATGTTATAATGATGGATTGAACATGTGGTTTCATGTGAATGGTTAATTGGTACCTATTTTTGGTTTGGAAACAATATTCCCTAACTATGTTTGTTAAAATACCTGTAAGAATGTTTTATTACATAGTTGGACTTTCATTGAAAACTTTACATGGTATAATATGGTAATGGAACCTAAATTTTTTAAATGACTTTAATGGTTCGATTGTAAGGATTTGGTGTCCATGGATTTGATTTAAAACCTTGTGGGGTACCTGGGAATCCCCCAAGTGAACAATAATAATAACCTTGTGGGGTACACGAGAATCCCCTAATTAAACTTAATAATGTAATGTATGGGTACAAGGGAATCCCTTAAAAGGTTGGCTAAGGACATTACTTGCAAGCTATAGTCAGTATGATGATACCACTTCTTATAGTCTTGGTTAATATTAAATGGAATTGGTGATTTAGTTGCGTGTTAATGGTTTTAATAGGGAAATAATGCTAGTTTGTGATAGCTAATAGTAAAGGTGTGAGTCCAATGGACAGGCATTGGAAACTCATGTTTGCCGACATGAGGATTGGTCATGGCGACCATATACTTGTGGGGTACACGGGAATCACCTAAGTTATATCTATATATATATATCATGGAGGGTGAAGGGTACACGGGAATCGTCTGCCCTTATGATATCACCATTTCGTGCAACTACATGCATCGGGGCCCGTTTAGGGGGTTACACTGGACCCATTTAGCCCGGGGTATTTCTAGGATGATTAAGCTACGCATACCCAGGTCAATGGTTTTAAAGGCATGCTAAACCCAGTTCCCTTTGCCGACATGGATTATATATATATATATATGTATAGATGTGTATGCTTATGGTTGTTTACTTGGTTTTAAAGGTTGAAATTATTTTATCCTTATCTTGAGTAAATGCTAGAGTTCAACCGCTAAACCATCTTCGGGCGTTGTATCCCCACGTGATGTAGGAACTATCCATACCCCTCCTTCTTAGTGATCGGATTCGGGATCAGCTTGTGTTTGATTGAAGTGGTGAGCTTCAATACTCTGGAAGGATCCATTTCATGTCATAGATTTGTTTGAATACTTTTGTCATTTCATTGACTTTGATTTTGGCTATGGTCGGGGGCTTGTCTCGACTGGATATTGTTTTACTTTTAGATAGAGGCTTTGTGTGACTACTATGGGTTGGTATGGGCGGTGTCGGTATGAGTGTTATCCTTGGCATTGGTATAAGTAATGGTGTTGACACCGTTGGATTGTATTTGATTTATGGTCGTTCCATTTTGTTATGTTAAATATATTCGGATTTCCATTGATATGGCATGTAGCACAATTTTGGTTGGGTATTGGGGGTGGTCTCCGATCCCAATTGGTCTTGAGGTACCCGACACGACTAGACCCTGGTTCGGGTCATGTCACTAGCCTCTGTCAAATGGACCCTATCGCGCAGGTCTTGCCTCCATGTCATAGATCTCATCGTGGAGCTCCAGCCTCTGTGACACTCCACTATCATGAAGTTATTTTGCCTCAGAGGTCAAAAAATACCCCGAACCCCTTTCGAAAATTTTGAAACTCTTTCGAGACACTCCTTTAACGTCCCTAAACATGTTTCAACTCAAAAATCAACGTTTTGGATTCAGGAAGGCCAAAGATAAAATCCTTGAAATCTTGGTGTCTTGAAAATGGCTAAGTACCCTACACTTAGTGTAAAAACTTATGCCTTGGACCCCCTTAAACATGCAACTATGATCTTAAAAGCTTACGGGGGTATTACATTTGATGACATCAACTTACAGACTTTGTAGATTTAAAGACTTTAGCTTACAAGCAGATTGAAGATTTCAGCTTGCAGACTTGATATATTTTTTTGACTTCAATTACAGGCTTGGTAGACTTGTAATCTTACCTGTAGGCTTAGAGAACTTTAGTATTCATTTTTTGAAGGGTTGCTTCCATTGAGCCATTGATATTTGGTGCAATTCCAAAATTTAAACAGTATACTTGCATACTTAACTTTTATGTGACGAATCAAGAGGGAACATGCCTAATTTTTATATTTATGCAACTGAACTCAAAATGTAATTCCAAGTGCCAACGTACCTCAATAAAGAGGATCAAGTCACAATATAGTTCTGAATGTGTAATTATATCTATATATATGTGTGTGTGTATGTGTATATGTGTGTGTATGTATGTGTGTGTGTGTGTCCTAAATTTTTCCTAGGTCACCTGCTTTGAGGTTTTCAACCTAGCAGACTTTTTTTTCCTTTTCTTATAGGGTCGTACACAGTTTATACTCTTGTGGGCCAGGAGTGGATAAGCAGTTTATGCTTATGTCTTAAGGAGCATCATCTTTCTTTAAGGATAGTACTTCTTCAAGAACTTGGCATTAATGAGACCAATTTTTACACCATCTATATCGACAAGCTTATAAGAAGCATTTGAATATGCCTCTTGTACGACATATGGTCTATCCCATTTTGAGGTGAATTTTCCCCGACTTATGAGAAGTAATAGTGGGCGTTCTTATTGCAAGAACTTGATCTCCAACTTAAAGTCACCTCAACCAAAATCTTTTATTGATAGAACAAGATAGATAGGCTTGGTAACATTAAAGATTTTGTTCAGCCTCTAGCCTCTTCTCATCAAGAACTTCTAATTCCTCAAGACACAAATTAGCATTTTCTTCTTCGATGAGCCCTTCTTGAATAGCCAATCTTAAAGAAGGGATTTAACGCTTAAGTGGTAGGACTGCTTCAACTCCAAAAGAAAGTGAGTATGAGGTTGCATGTATCAGTGTGCGATAAGTCGTCCTATATTCCTACAAAGCTTTTTCCATTCGTTCATGCCAGTCTTCTTTTGATTTAGACACGACTTTCTTTGACACGTTGCATAAAGTCTTATTAAATGGCTTTGCTAGACCATTGGTGGCAGCACGATGCATAGAAGGTATATTGATAAAACCCAAATCAAGGCCTAGTCGTGTCGGGTATCTCAAGTCAAACCAGGACTGAAGATTACCCCCAATACCCCACCAATAACCACCCTACACCCCATGTAGGATGAATCTTAAGCATATAACAAGATAAAACAATAATAATCCAAAGACAATAAGGTAAGTCTATAAACATAAACAAATAGTCACAACCAGATATCCAACCAATACCAATACCAATGCCAATACCAATACCAATGCTAACATTAATATCGACACCGCCAATGCCCATGTAGTCTGACAAAGCCTCTAACCAGAATCAAAGAACATCTTCTCGGGACATGCCCCTGACCATAGCTAAAACCATAACCAAATAAATAAATATGACACAAAGAAGTCCATAATATAAAATGGGGTCTTCCGGAGTATGGAACCTTACCACTTCAATCTGACTCATAGCTAACCCCAGATCCAAGTCACTGAGCAGGAGGAATGGTAGTATGGCCGATTCCTACATCGCGTGGGGATACAACACCTGAAGACAGTTAGCAGAGTGAATGCTAGAATGTAACTCAGGGATAAATATAAGATAATTCCATCATTTCAAAACCAAATTGATAACCATATACAATCACACACACACACACACATACACACACACACAGAGACACACACACATACACACACATATATATATATCGTGCCAAAATAGGGAAAAAGGTTTAGCAGGCATTTAAATCCTTAACCTGGGTTGTGTAGCTTGACCGTCCAAAAACCACCCACGGGATATATAGGTTTTGATCCTCCTGCTGAAATGGCCCTAGTGCATATTAGCCGCACGACCGGAGAAAAGAACCTGAGATGACTCATACATCTCAAAAATATAAAGTGTGACATCATGCACCTGGTCATCAAGACCACCCTCACATCGACAAATATTTCCAGTGTCGGTTCTCCTGGGACCCCTACCTTCCATGACTTTACTACGCAACCCCTTTTAAGCCCATATTAAATCATTTACACATTCCCAACCATTTATCAAGGAATATTTTAATTAGGCATTAACCATTGGTATTTTCATACCAAAATTAGAGCATGCAAGTCTGTTACGTTATGCCATATAAAACATTAGACCAAATTATACTCCATTGTTTCCAATTAATCAAAACCATTTATAATCAAACCATAGACACCAAGGCCTTTCCAAAACCATATGAAACCAACCAAAACCAATTCATCTTTCTTTAACCATTTATGTAATGTACGGACTCCAAGAATAATTACTTTATGTGAAAAAATCATTTGCATTGACAACTTCATAAACAGGTTGAGGGCATTCCCTTATCAAAGTCAAACTCATCAAATTTGTGGCTCAACCATGAATCCTCAATTAAGTCACCATTCCCATGCACCCACATGTGGAAAACCATAATTAAAATATGAAAAGCCATAATTAAGTCATGAGGAACATTAATCAACCATGAACATCCAAAACCCCCAACCTTTATTTCAAAACCATAACAATACCATGAAAATCATACATTAAAACATATGACTTTAGTAAAATAACAATAAGGAAAGAGTCACATGCATGAATTACAAAAATTTATGGAGACAAATTGATCTTTAAGCCCTTAGATGACCACTTTGGAGAAACCCTAGCCAATTTTGCTTGAGAGGATTTTGAGAGAGTAAAGAGGATGTTTAATCTTGTAAAGTATGGAATGGTTGACCAAAAAGTGTTATAGGGACGTAAGGTCGTAAGGGTTTTAAGTGGGAAATATATAAAGTGCCCCCAACTAAAAACTGTAAAAAAAGATTGCAGGTGGTTATGAGTCTACCACTTGATTTGTGACCACAACATACGACTCGTACCCTTAAGTCATCACCGAGATAGTGAGTTGGACACCCATACATTGTCCACTATACGACTCCATGACTCCACTCATTACCAAACCATACGACCCATATAGTTTAGTCATATCCAAGAAAGAACCCACGAGGTTAAACACTGGACAACATACAACTCAACCCTACCATCCGTAGCCTATCCTCACACCCCTTAGTGAGCCACTCATACACAAAACCAAATTAAGTCACTAAGTTTCTGATTTAATCAAGGATCTTCATAACGACCCGTCACCAACCCAAATGACTCATACCAAAAAGTTGTTACCAAGATAAAAAACCCAACAACCACCCATTGGAAACCTAACGACTAGGTTCGCCTGACCCAAACCTATACCATACGACTAGGGTCCTTAGAAGATGGGACAAGGTAGTGACCAACATGATTAAAATCCCAAATATATCTCTACTCATACCTTTAAGATAGGAAACAGATTACCAAGGAATTCACAATCTACCTTTAACAAAGAAATAAACAAAGCTATTAAGATCAACACATACCATAAGCATAATTTCCCAGAATGATAAATAGGAATAAATACTTGGACTTCATGTTCTATTTAGATGTAATGCCCTGAGTCTGTACCCCGTACACTACACGGTGTTCATAATTCCGAAAAACCACAAGCTAACCCATGACTAGTACCTTCTGTAATATCTGAATAGAAATACTATAAATATGCAAAAATTATGCAAAAACTTGACATAAGGTTCAATACTAAAATAAAACTGAATACGGTATAAAAATACAAAAACTGAAACATCTATCTAAAAATACTCAGGTCTGAAAAGCCTCTCCTGTCTGAATTATGGAGTTGATGGAACAAGCCCCCAACTAACTCTAACTACTAAAAACTATACTGATAAACTAAAATATTGAAGAAAATAATCATGTTCTCAAACTATAAGGACTCAACACTAACTCTGACTACTGAAGATCTGATCTACTAAGGGTGCTCGGGAGCCCGTACATCTGAACCTATGAAATAAGACATCACAGTGCAAAATAAAGGTATGCACCAGTACTTTGAATGTACTAGTATGCTAAGTAAGGTAGGCTGAAATACATGGGTTCATATGCATAAACAATACTGACTGAATGACATGAATATAATTGAATGAGAGTACATGCATGAATTTGTATACTGTAACTGTGATCGTGATAACACTGGATACTGAGTTATGAATTACTGATTTACTAATATCTGAGTTTACTAATACAGTGTAGCTGATAACTGAGTGACTGTATCTAACAGTCTTCATTCTGTGGAACTATACTGAGTTCTATACTGAACTGAGTGACTGTGTCTGACAGTATTGAATCTGTAGAACTAAACGGAGTTCTATAATAAGATTGACTCTGAGACTGAACCTGTGGGAGGTAATTGTTGCGTCTCTACGCACAAGTAAGTGTATGCGATCGTGCAAGTAATATAATGACTTAGAGTCATATATCGTTCCCACGAGGATCAATAAACTAGAAATTTATTCAATTTTTAGTTTAAGAAAATTGGGTATTAAGTGCTTGAAGGTATCAAGATGATTTTCATTTATAAATAAAATATAAATTACTAACCAAGAAATAATTAGTAACGACTAGAGAAAATCAAGCAATAGTTGTAATCAATAATGAGGATGATTCCAGGGTTGAGGTATTTCGAACAATCATACAATTCTCTATTCTTATCATAGTCTAATTGGTTATCGGGTTGATGATTCGCAAGGTTTATGCAACGATCTTGGTTTCCCGACCTCAAATCTTTTATCTATTGAATGTTGTAGCTAAAACTCCCACAGAGATACAACAATTCTCCTAGATTCATAAAGTTGTCTTCTTTCACGTGAACCAAGAAAGGCTTCTAGGCAATCCCTCTCCTAGATGCTAATTCAAATCCCTTATTTCATAAAAGAATATGAACCTTGCTCCCTAATTTCCTTATTCTATCTTACGATTCTCCTCGTGGATGCACATAGAAATATAAATTTATTCTAATGGTGGCCAATCATTAAAATAGTAAGCTCAAGAAATTAAGAACAACCCAGATAATAATCCAAAAATAAACTATGAATAAGAATATAAAAGAGTAATCATATTCTTAGCCTCAACCCCAGAAATAGGGTGTTTAGCTACTCATGTTTGAATTCATCATCCAAAATAAGTAATAAATCATACCCAAAACAAGTCTTGAAGTAAAGAAATTTAAAAGAATGTGTAAGAACCCTAAAAGAGAGAAATTTCTCCTTTTTCTCCCATGCTATGCTTGCCAAAAATCCCCCAAAATTATCTTGAATTTTTTCTTTTATAGCTGGGACAAAACACTTAAAATATACCCGATTTTGCCTCACGGCACATCACGTCATGCCTTCAATTGCTATTTTTCGTTAAAATCATGGCAATCACAGAGCTCAAGTATTCCATGACAATTGTAAAATGCGCCCTCACCGCGACGCGCCACTATCGCGGTGAGCCCCTGGATTTGGACAATTGTGAAATATTCAATCTCTGCGATGCGCTAAACTTTCAGATCGTAAAATTTTATAAGTGGAATTGCTCCGCGATGCGGTGGTTTCGCGGACCTGTACTGGAAAGTTCCAAGTGAGAAGTTATGCCTCTCTGCAATGCGTTGATTTCGTGAACCTTCACTGAAATTTGACCATTACTATTTTATTGGTCAGCACAATGCAGAATGTATTCAAATGAGGATTCCTACTTTCCAGCTTCCCTTTTTTGGCTTTATTTCACTCCCTTGTATTCCTTCAATCCTTCCATATCATCATTGTATCCAAATGCGCAAAATTCTTCATGATGTTTTACTTGAAAGTACTAATCATATCCATTAGGCACGAAATGGAATAAAAAATGAATTATACTTAAGATTTATACAAAAGTTCTTGAACTAAGTCTAAATCTGGGTGCATATTGGTGCTTTGACCATATAAATATGCCCAAGATCACCACCCTATACTTAAAACCCTATTTGTCCTCGAACACATTAATTCAAAAGCATAATTACTTTCTCTTTATATCATAATCTCAAAGTTATGTTTCAATGGGCACTTACACTTTGCAATAGTGTATTCTTACATCATGTCAAAAAAAAATTAGCATATATGGCAATTTAGTACAAATTTTTCTATCTCAATAATGAATTTCTAACATTTCGGCAAACTCAATCAAAGAAACACAATAAGTAATCCGATTTTCATCCGCCTGCATCCTCACTTAAGAAAATTTCCCCATATTTACTCACACTAATATCTATGCAAAAATGGAGAGTATTAACATCAAATCACTCACTCTCAACAAAGAATTCATACATGTTAGTGAATGAACCATAAGATTTCCCTTAGTGTCCTACTCCACTAATAGTCGGATGTTTAGGTGAAGGATCAACTAGGTCTTTTTTGGGTTGTAATAAAGGCTTGGGGACAGGTAGGTACTATTTGGGGAAATAGTGACTATTGATCCTAAGCATTTTAGTACAAGAATTCTCACTTAACTCTGTTCTCCAACACCAATTTATCCTTCTATTTTCTCCCCATTCTTTCATTTTTCAACTCCTCTTTCAATTATCTTATTTCTTCAAACCAGGCTGAGAGTATTAGTCATTCCTTCCACATACTTTTTTTTCGTACCAATTTCATGTTATGCACCCTTATTATACCTACCCTTAATGTAAGAGAAAAACCTTCATTAAGGTTCTCATTATCCAACTGGACCAGGGCCAAAACAGGTTCATTGTAACATTTCTATTTACTAACTCCCAATTGCACCCAGAATCTTTAAACATCAATAACAACTACTTTGGGGGCATTAAATTTTACCTTTTTCTCCTCCTCATTTACGCTCTTAATCTCTTTCTAGTATTATATTAAAACGCCCAGGAGCTCATTTGGATCAAATTAAGATTTAGCAAAGAAAGGATAGGTTTGCATAATAGGCTACCAAAGAAAGACGCTAAAGGATCAATGGGGTTGACTAAGACTATGCACCAAGGTAGGTCTATTTAAGTTAAAAACACGGCTGTCAAAGAAATACCTACATCATTTTCTACACCCAACACCTTTTATTTCATTTTATAAACACACCGGGCAAGTTCTAGTCATTTCTATTCATGTAGAATATACACAAATCCTCACACTCACAGTGTATGCACTGAATCAAACCAAGGTTCCCAATCATGTTCTTTATTGAATTCAAAATTAAGCCAACACATCAAATTTTATTTATCGAGATTAATTCATCAGTACTCAAATAAAAACACTCTTATACTTATTTATACTCAATTTAATTTACATTACTGTGAAGATGAACAATTCCACACACTCCTCTAAGATAGTGATTAGGTTCTTATTTATTCTTTACTTCCTACGACCACTCTCCTTAAGACAGTCGTCATCCATCTATCATAGAGGATGGCAACTAACTATGACTGTTTATACTACTTGAAACTTAAACTACTTGAAACTTAAACTTGCCAATGAGGGAGAAAATAACAATAAAATAATACTTTAAACTAAAGGAACATGCGATAAATGCCAAAGACAGAAAATTGCAATCCATAAAGTTACTAACTATTATAGACAAATGCTTTGAATAACTAGTACTTGCAAAATCAACAAAATAGAAAATAAAATTGTTCAGCCATAATAAAATAACAAAGATGAAGAAGAATACGAGCCCACCACCCCACACTTAAATAAAGCATTGTCCCGGTGCTTCCAAATAAGCCTATGATAGGGTGGAAGTATACTCCCTGGTCACTCAAATGGGACTATGGAAGTCATGTCCTCAGGAGTCCCCTTCACATCATCACCATCATTTCATCTCCATCATTATCAGACTGGTCCTCATCATTCGAGTTCATGTCTGAATCCCTGTACCTATGCTCTTCATCAGTTAGTATATCATCATCAATCGGCTCAACAAAATCTGGGCCAATCCTCAACATAGTCCTAGTATGGTGGCCGAGTAGATAATCAAGCTCTACAACATGGAGATCCTCTAGTGTAGCTGGTCTACCTCCCGTCTTCGAAAGTATCATTATAAGACCATATAGCTTACCCAGTACCTCATCAGTCCTCATCTGTCACTCCATCATGGTCAAATCGAGCTAGTTGCCCCAGATGTGCTCCTTGCAGTAGTTATATCCACAGGGCGAGTAATAACCTCGGGCATATAATCCAGCTCCTCTTCATCAACCCTGTGCCTTCGTAGAAATCTAGTCACCAAACCTCCAAACCCAAAACTGCACCTCGCCTAGGTACGCTCCTTCTTCATCGCAGAAAAAATCATATTACCCACATTTATCTCCACATCAGGACATATCAGGGCATAGATTAAACATACCCTATCCTTAGTAACCTCCGTCATATGCTTTCCTTGAATCAAACATGAATAAATAATATGACCCTACATCCTTGCTTTCTTGTTCATCTGAGCATAAGGGAAGGAAGAGTGCAAACCTGTAACGCGATGCCTAGTCCAACGAGATGAGGATCATTGACCACACAACAAATGCCTAATATGTTTATACGGAGGAGAAACAATAAACTGCCTCAAGAAATTTAGGTTGGCTTCTGGTATACCCAACAAGTCATTAATATCAGTAGCAGTAAAATGAATTACTTTCCCACGAACCTTCAGCAAATGATCAGGATGACTAGGGTCCTAATTGGCGTAAACTTTTCTAACTAAATGCAAATTACACTCAGTCGGATGATGGAAGATGAAATTCATGTTGATTGCCTCAATTCTTCATACCATGGACAAACATTCTCTCATAAGGCTGGCACAATCAATGTATACCTCCGGGATATACTTGGCATCCGTATGCTTGTAATACCACTATTTTCCATCCTTGCATACAACTTTGAATCCAAATTTGTGAACTTGCCCCCACTGAAGTGGTGGGTCCCTAGGCACCCTAGTTAGTTGACCTTCAGATGGTTTTCTCCTCTTCCTAGAAGGTGCAGAAGGTCCTGTCTTTGCCTTGCCTTTGACTGGTTATGGTTCTATAATTCCTGTAATACAGAATATGTAACAAATATTTGAGTATGTTAAACTTTGGACTAGCTAAACTAGGTGTGAATTACGGGTGACTTTCCACCCCACACTTAGTTGTTAGCTAGAACACTTGCCTCAAAATTCATGGTACTTTGACTTTCTTTTGTTGACCTTATTTTCATATTTAAAAACATTATATTGCTCTTCGGGTCAGCCTTAGTCATTTCCTCAGCACACAACATCGTCTCATCTATTCCCATCTAATTACTCATTAAGAGACTATGAACGAGATCATTTTTCTACAACATCATGCATCAAAGGAGTATTTTCCTAAAATTCAACCAAATCAACTAACTTCAGACATAAAGGGTATATGCAGAGTGGAAAGTAGGAACATAATCAACATGGTTTCATCCATAATGAAATTACCCCCAACTTCCTAAACCTTCTTGCTTCACATATCTAGCTATAATGCCCCTACATTCCCTGACCTCGCAACTCACATTTGAAAAATGCTTTCCCAAAATACCAACTGCATATAACCATTCGATTATCATCTAATCAATTCAGAATTCTGAAGACTAAATTAAGATGTCACAAAGATTGCAAGATAATATATGACGGGCAATGCTAAAATTCACAACTACTATGATAGGAAAAAACAATATTATGCCCCAAAATACTAGCAAACATCATAAGACACAAAAAGAAAAAAATAAATTTAAATCTTAAAGCACATACCTCAAAGGTTGAATGAAGGATGAAAGTTGGGGACAATTTTAGAAGATTAGGAGGAGGAAAGGGTGCGAAGGCGGCGCTTGAGGGGGAAATAAGAGGGTTTAAGGTTTTGAGTAGGGTTTTATAGAGGAGCGGGTCGGGTTAGTTTTAATTCAATATTTATGCTCGATTTTAACCCCCTTCACGATACGGTAGGATCGTGTAGATCTACTGGAGAATGCCAATTTCCATTTAACTATCCACCGTGATGCGCTAAATTTCCCATCAAGTCACTGTATCTTGACAATTGTCAATTTTCCAAGATACGCGTCGCGCTGATATCGCAACAGGCCACTGGAATTTGACAATTTTCAAATCACACTTCTACGTGTAGCAATGGAAATCGCAAATCCTTACTGGAATTTGGAAATCGTCAATCTACCAAATTCTACGTCGCGCCATTCTTCAAAATTAGATTTCCTTGTGTAATTTTCACTCTTTTCTTACCTGAGAAGATCCCTACTTACACATATCATTTTGAAAACTTGATTTCTTTCCTCAAATATGGTAGTTTTCTTATTCTCACATTGAAATTCCCTGCAATTTCAAACAAAAAATAAATATTGTAAGTAAAAGTGGGTTGTCTCCCACTCAACGCCTTAGTTTTGGTCATGGCATGACTCATCTTTTTGTATTTTTCTTTTCGTTTTGATTTTACAAGCTAAAAATTAAACTACCTATTACAATACATGTGTGGGTTTCCTCCCACATAGCACCTTATTTTACGTCGTGGCACGACTCAGATCATCATCACTCATCAGCAAAAATGATAGAATCCTTGTGCTTAACCGGATGATCCACCTAATAATGCTTTACACGTTGTCCATTCACAAGGAACTTCTCCGTCTTGACTTTATTCCACAACTCCACAGCTCCAAGGGGTGTCATACACACCACCTCAAAAGGTCCAGACCATTTCAATCGTAATATACCCGAAAATAACTTAAGCCATGAATTAAACAACAACACAAGTTGTCCGGGTTCAAATTCCCTAGATTGAATTTGCTTGTCATGCTATCTTTTAGTCTTCTCGTTGTAGAGATTGGCATTTTTTTAGGCTTGGAGTCTAAGCTCATCAAGCTCATTCAGTTGGAATAACCTTCTCTCCCCTGCGACAGTCATCTTAAAGTTTAGCTTCTTCACCACCCAATATTCTTGGTGTTCCAACTCTATAGGAAGATGACACACCTTACCATACACCAAGCGATATAGAGATGTCCCAACAGGCATCTTGCATGCTGTTGGATATGCCCAAAGTGCACCATCTAGCTTCTCCGCCCAATCTTTTCTCTGCTCATTCACGGTCTTCTGAAATATTTGCTTAATCTCCCGATTGGATACCTCTACTTGTCCACTCGTTTGATGATGGTATGAAGTGGAAACCTTGTGCCTAACACCATACTTAGCAAGAAGATTTTTGAACCAGGTGTTGATAAAGTGCATACCTCCATCACTAATTATTGCTCTTGGCATACCAAATCTGGAAAATATGTTCTTCTTCACAAACTTCAGCACCACTCTTGCATCATTGGTCGGACTCGCCATAGCTTCCACTCATTTAGATACATAGTCAATCGCTACAAGAATGTACATATTACCTTTTGAAGGTGGGAATGGGCCAATGAAATCGATACCCCAAACATCAAAGACTTCTACTTCTAAAATATTGTTGAGGGGCATCTCATGACGCCTAGATATAGTACCCAACCTTTGACATTGAACACAATTCTTTACAAAATCCACTGCATCTTTAAATAGAGTCGGCCAGAAAAAACCTGATTGCAATATTTTTCTTGCAGTCTTCTCACCCAGATGTCCACCATATGGAGATGAGTGGCAATCTAGTAACACCTTTGAAAATTCATCCTCTGGGATACACCTACAAATAAATCCATCTAGACCCTACTTGAAAAGGTACGATTCATCCCAAATGTAAGCACATGAATCATGGAGTAATTTCTTCCTTTGTTGTGTGGTGGCCTCAGGAGGGTACACCTCACATGCAATCAAGTTCACAATGTCAGCATACCATGAGAACTCAACTGCATCTAATGAAAACAACTTCTCATCAAGAAACTCTTCCTTAATACTCAGAAAGTCATCAACAATATAGCCTCGATTTTCCAGCCGTGACAAGTGATCAACAACTTGATTTCCAGCTCCTTTTCTATCTCGCACCTCAAGATCAAATTCTTGAAGTAGAAGAATCGACCTAATTAGTCGTGGCTTCACATCCTTTTAGTTCACAAGATACTTAATGGTAGCATGTCTGTATAAAAAATATCCTTGGTACCAACTAAGTAAGATCGAAACTTGTTGAAAGCATATACCACGGCCAACATCTCTTTCTCTGTAACTGTGTAGTTAACTTAAGCATCATTCAACACTTTACTAGCACAGTAAATGGAATGAAATACCTTATCTTTTCTTTAACCCAAAACTTCTCCCACTAATATGTCACTAGCATCACATATCACCTCAAAAGGTAACTCCTAATCTGGTGCAATCAAAATACGTGCTTCCATCAACTTCTTCTTAAGATTTTCAAAAGCTTCATGGAAATCACCCCCGAACTTGAACTTGGCTTCTTTCTCTAACAATTTGAACATGGGGCTTGCAATCTTTGAGAAATTTTGAATGAATCGTCTATAGAACCCAACATGTCCCAGAAAGCTCTGCACTCCTTTGACTGTGACTGGATGAGGCAACTTTTCAATCACTTCAACCTTTGGTTTTTCCACTTCCAGCCATTTTCATGACACTTTATGGCCTAAGACAATTCCTTTCTTAACCGTAAAATGGCACTTTTCCCAATTCAACACCAAGTTTATTTCTTCGCATCGACCTAGAAATCTATCAAGATTCTGCAAACACTTTTCAAATAAATTATCATACACGGAGAAATCATCCATGAAAACTCCACAAATTCTTCCACCATGTCTGAAAATATCGCCATTATACACCTCTGAAATGTAGCAGGTGCATTACATAATCCAAAGGACATGTGTCTGAATGTGTATGTACCGTATAGACATGTAAACGTGGTCTTCTCTTGATCTTTCGGTGCTATGCTTATTTGATTGTAGCCAAAGTACCCATATAGAAAATAATAATACTTTTTCCCCACCAATCTATCCAGCATTTGGTCAATGAAGGGAATTGGATAGTGATCTTTATGAGTTGCTTCATTCAATATCTGATAATCTATACATATTCTCCAACCGGTCACTGTAAGTGTGGGAATTAACTCATTATCATCATTGGTCACTACTATCATTCCTCCCTTCTTTGGTATACAGTGCACCAAACTCACCCATTTGCTATCAGAAATGGGGTAAACAATACCACTATCTAACCACTTGATCACTTCTTTCCTAACCACCTCCTTTATCACAGGATTTAACCTTCGTTGTTGCTATAATATAGGTATGTAACCTTCATCCATGTAAATATTATGTATGCAAAATGCTGGATTGATTCCTAAAATATCAGACATCTGCCAGCCAATCGACTTTCTTTTTCTCTTGAGAACCACTACAACTTTCTTTACATGTACATCTGATAATCCTGCAGACAAAATAATAGGCAAGGTATCTTGATCACCCAGAAAAACATATTGTAAATGCAGAAGAAGAACCTTAAGCTCCAAGTTAGGAGCTTCTTCGGCCGAAGGCCTGGGTGAGGGACCAATTGGCCTATTTAAAGGCTTGAATGGAACTTTATTTGTCTTTACCACTGCCAAATTCATAACCTGGAATAATTCCAGTGCTTCTACGTCTCCATGCAAATCATAACCTATCAAAGCTCGCTTTAATGGATTATCAAACAATAACAACTGCCAATCCAAAGCAAGATCAACAACCGATATAGAAGACAACTCTTCATAAATGGCTGGCAGTTTCAATGCTATGTACACATCAAAAACCTCTATTTTATCATGCACTTGCATTCTCAGTTTTCCAACTGCCATATTAATGAGTGACTATCCAGTTGCTAGGAAGGGTTGTCCCAAAATAAATGGAACAACTGGATCAACCTCTAAGTCAAGAATCACAAAATCCACCGAAAAGATTGAAGATCCCACTTGTACCAACACATCTTTAATAATACCATCAGGTCTAGCAAGTGACCTATCTGCTAACTGCAACATAATAGTCGTAGGTTTGGGACTCCCAATACCCATCTTCCGGTACCATGACGTGGGCATGAGATTTATGCTAGCACCCAAGTCACACAATCCAAGTGCATAAATAGTCTGACCAATGGTAATCTGCAAGGTGAAACTATCTGGATCCTTCAACTTTGTGGGAAGTTTATTTTGAATTTTAGACGTGCACTCTTGAGTAAGTGAAACTGTAGCATATTCAGTCAACTGGTTCTTATTGGAACCAATATCCTTCAAGTATTTAGCATATTTTGGGACACTCGGCAGGATGTCAATAAGTGGAAGGTTTACTTGGACTTGTTTCAGAAGATCTAGAAACTTCTTATAACTGGCTTCCTCTTGATGCTTCCTTGCCCTTTGAGGAAAGGGTAAGGGGATAGTCTTCTTCTCAATACAAATTTCTTCACTTGCCTCTTTTTCCTTAACTTTCACTTCTGTATTCTCTTGCAAACTGTCATCAGTGACTGCGGGATTATCCTGCTCCTGAACCGTCTCCTTAGTTTGTAGCCCACTCCTTATTGTAACTGCATTCACCTATTTAGGATTAGCCTCAGTATCGCTAGGCAATGCTCCTTGTGGACTTATATTCTATGATCCTACAATTTGACCAAACTGCAACTCCAGATTTCTTGTGAGCAATTGTTGACTATTCAACTCAGCTGCAAAATATTCATGTTGAGTCTTTATGTCTAATGCAAACTATGATTTTTAAGCCATAAACTGCTTAATCAACTCCTCCACATTACTATTCTGAGTAGTTGCCTGATTATTTTGAACCGGCTGTGGATTTGATTTCACTGGTCCCTTATACTAATTTGTATTTTGTGCCCGATTTCCACTCTATGAGAAATTAGAGTGGTTCCTCCAATTTGGATTATACATACTGCTAAAATTCTGTTGACCCTGGCGATTTGCATTCCCTACATAGTTGACTGAATATGGATTAATAGAACATGCATCTGCTTTATGCTCACCACTTCCGCAAACTTCACACCATGGATATACTTGTTGAACCGCATTTGCTGTGGCTGCTGGTTGTGTTACACCCAACTTTAAGTTGTTGAGCTGAGTAGTCATATTATTATGCATTGATGCAATCTGTTCTTGTAATACAGTTAACTGATCAACCTCCAAAACCCTTACAACCTTCTTGGGAATATTTTTTGAGTCTGCATGTCAATCAGGATTCCCTTGTATGATTCGATTCAACAATGTATACAATTATTCATACGTTTTCTCCAAATCCTAGCCTCCTGCTGCTGAATCCAAGAGAATATTTGTATTAGACTCAAGGCCTTCTATAAATGTGTGTACCAAAATATCATTCGATTGATGGTGATGAGGATAATTTCTGAGCATGCCCTTGAATCTCTCCGAAGCTTGGTAGAGATTTTCTCCATCTTTCTGTTTGAAACTTAATATCTCACTCCTCAATTGTGCAGTCTTCTGGGATGGAAAGAATCGAATGAGGAACTTCTGAGCACAATCTTACCATAAAGTGATGGAGTGTGGTGGTTCAATATGTAACCACCTCTTTGCTTCCCCCATTAGAGAAAAGGAAAAGAGTGCCAATTTGATATAATCAGCATTCACATCTTCAGGAATGTATGTATCGCTTATTTCCAGGAAGGTCTGTAAGTTCTGTTGCGGATCATCGTGTGAAAGTCTGAGAAATTCCCCCGCAGATTTTAATAATTACACCATATTTTATTTCAATTCCCACTGAGCTCCTTGTTTAGGCTTCCGAATATTGTTAGTCACATGGTTCATAAGTGGGATTGCCACCTCACGAATAGGTCTTGTGGATGGTTGAACAGGAACAACTGGAATAATAGGAGATGGAACATTTCCAATATTTGGATCATCAATAATTGAATCTCGTATTTCAGCCATCTGTCCCTGTTGAATGTAATATTGAGCTCTAAGAATCTAATGAAAAATTACTTACGGTTCTGCAAACTAACTCTTTATCCCTACCCAGTCCAGTGTTCAGCTAAACCTGCAAAAAATCAGACACTAAGATAAAGTTGTTAACACTTAAACTTATTATCAAAAACCAAACAATCAAGCAATTTACTAATTCTATTAGATCCCTAGCAACGACGCCAAAAACTTGTTGCGTCTCTAGGCACACGCAAGTGTACACAATCGTGCAAGTAATATAATGACTTAGAGGTAGATATCGTTCCCATGAGGATCAATAAACTAGAAATTTATTCAATCTTTAGTTTAAGATAATTGGGTATTAAGTGTTTGAAGGTATCAAGATGATTTTGATTTACAAATAAAATGTAAATTTCTAAACAAGAAATAATTAGTGACGACTAGAGAAAATTAAGTAACGATTGTAATCAATAATGAGGATGATTCCAGGGTTGAGGTATTTCGAACAATCATACAATTCTCTATTCTTATCACAGTCTAATTGGTTATCGGGTTGATGATTCGCAAGGTTTATGAAACGATCTTGGTCTCGCGACCTCAAATCTTTTATTTATTGAATATTGTAGCTACAACTCCTGTAGAGATACAACAATTCTTCTAGATTCATAAAGTTTTCTTCTTGCACGTGAACCAAGCAAGGCTTCTAGGCATATCCCTAACCTAGATGCTAATTTAAATCCCTTATTTCATAAAAGAATAAGAACCTTGCTCCTTAATTTCTTCGTTCTATCCTACGATTCTCCACCCTGATGCACATAGAAATATAAATTTATTCTAGTGGTGGTCATTCATTAAAATAGTAAGCTCAAGAAATTAAGAACAACCCAGATGATAATCCAAAAAGAAACTATGAATAAGAATATAAAATAGTAATCATGTTCTTAGCCTCAACCCCAAAAATAGGGTGTTTAGTTACTCATGTTTGACTTCATCATCCAAAATAAGTAATAAATCATACCCAAAACAAGTCCTAAAGTAAAGAACTTTAAAAGAATGTCTAAGAACCCTAAAAGAGAGAAATTTCTCCTTTTTCGCCGATGCTATGCTTGCCAAAAGTCCCCCAAAATTATCTTTGATTTTTCCTTTTATAACTGGGACAAAACACTTAAAATATTCCCAATTTTTCCACACGGCGCGTCGTGCCATGCCTTTAATTGCTATTCTCTATTAAAATCTAGGCAATCATGGAGCTCAAATATTCCTTGACAATTGTAAAATGCACCCTCACCGCGACGCGCCACTATCGCGGTGAACCCCTGGATTTGGAAAATTTTGAAATATCTAATCTCTGTGACGCGCTAAACTTTCAGGTCCCAAAATTTTATAAGTAGAACTGCTCCACGACACGGTGGTTTCATGGAACTATACAGTAAAGTGCCAAGTGAGAATTTATGCCTCTCCACAACACGTTGATTTTGCGAACCTTTACTGGAATTTGACCATTGCTATTTTATGGTCAGCGCAATGCGGAGTGTCTTCAAATGAGGATTCCTACTTTTCAGCTTCCCTTTTTTGGCTTTATTTCACTCCTTTGTATTCCTTCAATCCTTCCATATCATCATTGTATCCAAATGCATACAATTCTTCATGATTTTTTACCTGAAAGTACTAATCATATCCATTAGGCACGGAACGGAATAAAAGATGAATTATACTTAAGAATTCATACAAAATTTCTTGAACTAAGTCTAAATCTAGGTGCATATTGGTGCTTTAAGCATATAAATATGCCCAAGATCAGTAACTATTTAGCCGACATACCCCTTTCTAAATAGATAGGGGTCTAACCTGTAACCCTAGTTTGAAGGGTGTCAGTACCGTGCCATGAGTAAAGACAAGATGTGAGTTAACCCTCTCTGACAGGAAGCTCTTTCGTCAACCTTGCTGGCAGGAAAACTCATGTGAGATGTATCAACACTAATCTGACAGGAAGATATCTCAACCTATACTAGCTACATAGTTCTATAACGCAGGTATTGCTACTAAGGGTCAAACCCTCTGCTGGCAGGAATGCCCCCATCCCTGGGTTTGCTCGGTACTAAATCCTACTCCCAACTGAATAGACACTGAACTGATTTCCTAGTTCATACTAGGATTGATTGAACTCTTACTAATTTTTTCGAGTTCCGTTGACTGATGGAATACTACTGAATTCTATTAGCTGACTGACTTTACTAAGGTCTGAACTGAATACTGAACTAGACGGGACTAATACTGAGTCTACTGAGTTCTTCTGAGCCCTGTAACTGACTGAGAGTACTACTGATTGTGACTTGATAGAGATTATTCTATAACTGACAGTGGCTCTAGGTAAACAGCTAAATAGTCGGGTATGAATACCCCCAGGATTCAATAGCATGAAAAGTAAAGCTTCACATGATCTTTCATAACAAAAAAATGCACACTTGTTCATAATGCATCTATAAAGGCATTTTATCAAACACTTGCATGGCATGAAATAGTATACATACTAGCATGATATAATTTTATTATTACATTCACATGAGCAATTCATCAAACACTTGGATGGCATAGTATATACATATAATACTAAACAACATGTGAGCATCATGATTCAATTTCCAAATTCATAATTCCATGGTTTCAACATGAATTCACATGATAAATCATACATATCAAATAATTCTAAATCAATCTTGTAATAAATCATGAAATAGAAACCCAATTATAGCAATAATCATGAATACACTTTGATTTTAAATCATGAAAAACATGAAATCAAGCTACTTGAAGTTTAAAAGAGTTTATTGGACTCCAAGGGTGGAAGGAACCCTTGGATGAACACTTCACATACTTTGGTTGCTAAATTCTTGAAGAACAATGGTGAAATCTTGAGACTTGGCTTTTGAATTTAGATCACCTAGGGTTTCTGTTCTTGAGCAGTTTGAGAATAGTGAATGGATTTAGCCTATAAAGGGGCTTAATCTCATGTTTTGGGGATGATAGGCATGGGATAAAGACATTAATACCCCGAAAGACATAACTTTTAATGACTAAAAACCAAACTATTCATGCGCAAACCGACGCACCGTGTTGTTGGCATCGATACGATGGCCAACTCACTGCATCAGTTCACTGGAATTTGCACTGATTTGAAAGAAAAATTATCTGTCGACATGGGGGGCGCATTGACTCACTATTTTGGTCACTCGAACATGATCTAAATGAGGTACAAAAAATCTAAAACTCGTCCAGGAACACCTACTGACATTCTTAATTATGATTCAATCTAAATATTTGTACTTTAAGGTCATAAGAGTCATGAAATGGAGTTACCAACTTACGAAGGCCAAAGTAATACTAAGTCTGAATACTTAGCTAGAATTTTCTAAGTCTGGGACCCCTTAGCAAGCTTAAAAGACTGAGTTGAGCTTAGGATTTTTTGGGGTTTTACAATATCTCCCCCTTGGGAACATTCATCCTCGAATGAGACTGATTAAATTGAGAATACCGATAGACTGGATTTAGACACGGGACATGCATAACTGAAACATGATTTTATGACTGAAATTACTGATATACTGAATTATCATAATGAACATGTATATCTGATGCATGAGTACATAGTTGAACATGATTCATGAATGCATGACTAGGATTACTGATAAGCTGAGCTTATATACTGGACATGCATGTCTGATGCATGAGTACATGACTGAACTAATTCGTGAATGCATGACTGAGTATGCAATGTTAATTAATACCAAGTTGGTAGCTATATCTGAACATGAGACTAAGTAAATTCAAAGGAAAACTATTACCTTGGGCTAAGTTTGAGTTTGTGGAGAAGAGGTGAGGATAGTTGGTCCACATGTATGCTTCTTATTCCCAAGTAGCTCCCTCTATGGACTGATTCCGCCAAAGAACTTTAACTAGAGTCACTTCTTTGTTCCTCAGTCTGCGAATCTGATAATCAAGGATTTCGACTAGGATCTCTTCATAAGAGTGGCTATTCTGGATATCTATGCCCTCTATCTGGACTACGACTACTGGGTCACTTATGCATTTCTTAAGCAAGGATACATGGAATACTAGATGCACTGAAGCTAAGTCTAAAGGCAACTCAAGATCGTAAGCTACCTTGCCAAAATGGATGAGAATTCGGTTAGGACCGACATATCGGGGGATGAGTTTCCCCTTCTTGCCAAACCTCTTCACTCCTTTCATAGGAGAGATTTTAAAATACACAAAATCACCAATATCGAACTCGAGATCCTTTCTGCACACATCTGCATACAATTTTTTTGGCTCTGAGCTGTCTTAAGCCTTTCCTTACCACTGTGGCCTTACCCACTTCAAACCAACCAATGGGAGCTCTACACCCCCTCCTATAAAATGCCTTAAAAGAAGCCATCTGAATACTAGAATGATAGTTGTTGTTATATGAAAATTCAATCAAAGGCAAGTGGTTATCCCAACTACCTTTAAAGTCTATTGCACACGCTCGCAGCATATCTGCTAAAGTCTGAATGGTCCTTTCTGCTTGACTATCTGTCTGAGGATGAAAAGTTGTACTGAGATGAACTCGGGTACCAAGACCCATTTGGAATGCCTTCTAGAAATGAGAGGTGAACTGGGTACCTCTATCTGAGATAATGGACAACGGAACACCATATAATCTGACCAACTCCCTGATATAGAGTTTGGCGTAATCCTCGACTGAATAAGAGGTATGGACTAGTAGGAAATAAGCTAATTTGGTCATCCTATCTATAATGACCCAAACTAAATCATGATGAAGACGAGTACGAGGCAAACCCATCATAAAGTCCATGTTCACTTCTTTCTATTTCCAGGTGGGAATACTGAACTCCTGCATGGACCCACATAGCTTCTGATGCTCGATCTTAACTTGATGACATGTTGAGCACTTAGCCATAAAATCTACAATGTCTCTCTTTATCCCACTCCACCAATTAATCTTTCACAAATCATGGTACATCTTAGTGGCCTATGGATGAATAGAGTAGCGTGCACCATGTGCTTCTGCAAGAACTCGTTGTCTCAAGTCGTCTACACCTGGCACACATAGCCGGCCCTGATAACACAAAACACCATATCCCCCTTGGGAGAAGAACTCTAGTTTTTAATTTCTGAACGATTCCTTCAACTTGACTAGACTAGGATCCCTATCCTGCTTTTACTATACCTCAGAAACCAGGGATGATTCTGAACTACTCTGCAACCATACACTACCTTCTGCTGAATCATCTAAGCGAACACCTAGTCGGGAAAGCTGATGAATTTCCTAAACTAACTTCTTCTTACCATCCTCCAGATGAGCAACACTACCCATAAACATCCTACTGAGAGCATCAACCACAACATTGGCTTTGCCCGAATGATACAAGACGCTTATGTTGTAGTCTTTCAACAACTCCAACCACCTTCTCTGACAGAGATTTAGTTTTGTTTTAGATAGCACATATTGTAGGCTCTTATGGTTAGTGAACACATCAACGTACACCCCATACAAATATGGACTACAAATCTTTAAGGAAAATACTACTACTGCTAACTCACGATTATGAGTGGGATAGTTCTTTTCATGGGGCTTAAACTGTCTAGAGGCGTAGGCTATGACCTTACCTCTCTGCATCAAAACACACCCCAAATCGACTCTGGAGGCATCAAAATATACCACAAAACCATCTGAACCATCTGGTAGGGTCAAAACTAGAGCTGTAGTGAGTCGAGTCTTCAACTCCTCTAAACTCTTTTCACAAGAATCTGACCACTGGAATTTGACTTTTTCCTGAGTCAATCTGGACATAGGGGATGCAATAGATGAAAATCCCTCAACAAAATATCAGTAATAGCCAGCCAAGACCAAGAAACTCCTGATATCTAATGGAGAGATGGGTCTAGGCCAATTTCTTACTTCTTTGGTCTTTTAGGGATCAACTCTAATGCCATAATCAGAAATGATATGGCCATAGAAAGATACTGACCTTACCAAAATTCACACTTACTGAATTTGGCAAATAGCTGATGATTTCTTAAAATTTGTAGTACTATTCTGAGATGGTCTACATCATTGCAGGGGTAGACAAAAATGTCATCTATGAAGACTATGATGAACATGTCCAGGTACTGCTTGAACACACGGTTCATCAAGTCCATGAAGGATGCAGGGGCATTGGTAAGACCAAAGGACATGACTAAGAATTAGATGTGACCATATCGAGTTCTGAAGGCTGTTTTTGGGATGTCACATTCTTTGAATCTGATCTGATGATAGCCCGATCTGAGGTCTATCTTGGAGAAGTAAATGGCACCCTGAAGTTGGTCAAATAATTCATCAATTTTGGGAAGTGGATACTTGTTCTTAACTATAACTTTGTTTAGCTGACTGTAGTTAATACACATTCTGAGAGAATCGTCTTTCTTATGCATGAATTAGTGGACCCCACGGGGACACACTGGTTCTGATGAATCCCTTATCTAGGATATCCTTCAATTATTCTTTTAATTCTCTAAGTTCTGTAGGTTCCATTCTGTATGGCGTAATAGATATGGGCAGATTATCGGGAAGAAGATCAATTCCAAAATCAATTTCCCTTTCAAGATAAACTCCGGGGAGATCTTCAGAAAACACATCTGGGAATTCACATGCTACTGACACTAATTCAAGATTAGGGGTTTCTGAACTAGAGTGCTAGACTCAAATGAGACGGTATACACATATCTTAGATATCATTTTTCTTGACCTTAGGTAAGAAATAAGCTGACCCCTAAGTGCTGAAGTACTACCCCTCCACTCTAGGACGGGTTTATTCGAAAACTCAAACTAGACAATTCTGTTTCTGCAGTCGACTGAGGCATAGAAGGAATGAATCCAATCCATTTCAAGAATGCCAAAAAAATCGATAATCTCTAATTCGACTAAGTCTGCTGAAGTGACTTTCTGAGTTACCATAATCGGATAGTTCTTGTATACCCGCTGGGCTATGATAGATTTACACACTAGGGTAGAGATTGAGAAAGGCTCTTCTAGGGTTTTGGGACTGACTCCGAAGTCAACAGCTATATAAGGAGTAACTGATAACACCCAAATTACAGCTCTCGTTAAAAAGTGTAAGCGGTCGCTGTCAAATATAGAACCCAACTGGGTTGGGTTTCAAATCCCACAGGGAATACTTGGTCACTAAGTGTTGCAATTGTTAGTAGACTGTTGGTCGAAAATTCCACGGAAAAGAGGGGTTTTGATTTAGGCGTGAATTAATAATATCAAAGTAACGAATGAATGATTTGTTTAGTAAAGGTTAATCATAGATAATAATAAGTTAGGGTTATGTCCACCTTGTAGTTTCTACTTCTCTATTAACTATGAGTAATGCGGAATTTAGACATGCATGCACTTATAGAGAATCGTATTCTAATTCTAATTCCAAGTGTTTCCCAACCATCAAGGATTTATTTCACTTTAGCTCTCCCGAGCCTAAAGTGTATAACAAATGGTACAAATTCTCCAAGAAGTTAATCCGATTAAGGCATTAACGTGTAAATAGAGGTTAGAAGCCCTATTTCCTTGTCACACTCTCTTTTCCAAACATGTAACTTTTCTCCCGAACAAGCTAATGCTATAATGGCATGATCTCTATGTTTGCAACCATGAGAATTTAATTAAAACGAAGACAGTAATGATATAAGTAGCATACACATCAAGAATTCACAAACTCATAGCAATAGATAGTATCTTACAAGGTTTCCATAACCCTAACAGAGAAGTTTAGCTACTCATGAGTGCAACTGAAATCAAAGAAGACATCACCATCATACCAAAGTTAGAACAATCTCACGATGGGGATGAGTTTGGCGTCAAACAAGAGGTTGACGTTTTTCTTCCCTTTAGCCGTTCGTGTAGCCTTAGCGTTTTTGTCTGTCTAAACTTACAGAATCTGTAAACTAAATAATGAAAAGTGATGGCATGAATGAATCAAAAAGAATGCTGAAAAATTCAGCAAATAGGGTTTTTATAACATCCTTGTCCTACTAAGTTACTGTTGCATCCCTAAGTATTTAGAAATACTGATTTTGCCCGGGACAAGTTCTCCATGCATCACTTTCAGTCCACAAGCTTTCAAAAGTTGCCTTCCCTCTTATGTGAAGTTTCCCTTTGCTGCCCAAAGGTCCACAAAGTGCTGAAATCTTCATCATTAATACCTGAAAAACATGCTAATCACATAGGTTAGCTCACTTAAAGGAAAATGGACTAAAAGTGCAGGAATTATATATTTTATCCTCCAAACTTAGCTATAATATGGGTAAATTATGGTTCTTAGGGGTATAAATACGCCCAACATCACCACCCCACACTTAAAGATTTGTTCGTCCTCGAACAAAATATTACGTCCATGCAAACACCTAACTAGAATTTCACAATAGCAACAAAAAATGTTCAACAAGACATGCACGACAATTATTAACAGAGAGTAGGTTTCTTGATCACTCCTAGAAACAATTCAACCTCCAACATAGACTCGTAAGGATGGTTAATTCTTATCCACAAGTTAAGCCACAAAGAATTATATAACACTACCCAAATATCATCAACCATGTGTGTCTCACACAAGATATCACCCATAATCACTCAAAAGTTTTGCATTATTCGAAACATGGGTATAAGACTCTCCTTGGTCTCACTCTCACAAAGAATTCTTATGTTGCAACTGATGACCATAGGCTTGCCCTTAGTGTAATGCTCTACTAATATCGGAATGCTAAGCTTAGGATCAAATAGGTCTTTACAGGTTGTAATGTAGGCTAAGGGACAGGTAGGACTATTTTGGCCAGAAATAGTGACTATGTTCCCTAAACGCTTTAATACACTACAATATGTCATATACACCAACTCTTAACAACAACTTTACCTTCCTTTCATCTACCAACCCCTTTTCACTCAATTTTTTATTCAATCATAAACACAACTATTTATTTTTTTTATTTAATTTTTTTTTCTTTTTTTTTCTTTTCTTTAAACATCCCTATGATAGCCACTCTTTTTCACAACATTTTCAAGTACCAATACACCCTGAGGCATCACTTTCACCATTCTCCTTTTATTTTTCCACATGATTCTACAATTTTAAAGCGCTTAGGAGTTTGGATCAAATTATGGTCTTGAAAAAAAATGGATTAGGCTACATATGAGGCTGCCAAAGAAAATAGCTAAAGGCTCAAAGGGGGTTCACTAGGATAATGTACAAAGGTAGGTAAAAAGAAGGTAAACAATTACAGGCTGCCAAAGAAATGCCTAAATCATCTCCTAAACTCACACTCTTTATTTCGCTTTACACACACACCAGGAAAGTTCTAGTATCAGTCACAACACAGAATATACTATAACCTCACACACACAAGACACATGGTCAACTTTATTGGGAGCAGTATAGACTCTTCACTCAACAGATGAATGAATTAAACCACACAATTATCACACAGTGAGTCACACCTAGAGCCTAAATGTCTCAATAGTAATGATTTAGCACAAACTCTTGTTATACTACCATGCCGTCTATCAGAACAATTTCATGCAAACTCTAAAAAAAAATCTAGAATTTAACTAACTAATTATGACTAATTAACAAACAAGAAGAAGAATAAATTGTAGGCAAAGAAGTACAATACAACATACAAATACCAGCACCCCACACTTAGATGGGACACACTGCCCTCAGTGGAAAATAAATAAGGAAAACCTGATTAGTCGGACTCCTCCTCTATGTCTGGGGTCATACCCCCTGCGTCAGAATCATCATCAGAGTCGTCGTCATCAGAGTTGTCCTCCACGTCTGAGTCTGTCAGTCGACGATTATTGTTAGTCGGCACGTCATCATCGAGAGGTTCCTCAAAATATACCCCTACTCCATACATAGCCCGCGCATGCTCATTCATCGGGTAGTCATAATCCAACTGTTGAAGCTCTGCATTAGTCGGAACCCGACCCCCACTCATCATGGTAAACTGAGTTATGCCATATAGATGGCGAAAGAAACTTTCATACCGAGCATGTCTTTCTGTAGTGGTAAGGTTGATGCCATGACCAGTTTCAGGCTCTTTAACTTTCGTAAGATCAACCTTCTTCGGGTTGTGTGGAAGCTTATGATCTGCAGGTTCCTCTTCAATGTGCTCCTTCCTTAAGATCGCAGTCAACAAATTGCCAAAGCTAAAATGGGACCTTTTGTGCAGCCTAGCCTTACGCATTGACGATTGTATAACCGCACCAATGTTGATGGGAATATTAGTCATCAGAGAGTACACCAAGCATACTCTATCACGTGTGATCTTTGTGTACTGTGTCCCAGGAATCAGGCAAGAGTTGACTATCCTCAACCATATACGAGCTTCTCTATTCAAGGAAGCATACAGGAAGGTATTGTGCCGACCGTTATCCTTGTGACAAATCCACCGGGCCATGGACCTTGTTCCGCACAGTGTGTGTCTGATTTCCCTGTAGGGAGGTCTATGATAAAGCTCCTTGAGAGGTGATGGATCCACAGATGGAAGACCCAGAAAAGAGTTGAAAAACTCCGCATTCAGTTGCAAGACTTGGCCCCGAATCTTCACTTCACTTTCGGTAGTCTTTGGGGACCAATTGGCATAGAACTCTCACGTTAGATCAAGATTGCATTCCCCCATATCTCGGAAAATGAAATCAAGATTTAGTGCCATGATTTTCGCTAAAATGCGGGGCTCTCTCTCTTTTCTAGATTCTCCTTCTGCATCAAATCCACGTGAATATATTTTTCACTTTGTTGTTCTTGTACCACTCCTTTCCTTTCTCCTCTAGGACCCACTTTATCCCAAAAGTGCGTCGAGGTATTTGTAGAGAGGAGGACTTAGCTTGATCTTTTCTTCCCCTTTTCTGACCTTTCTACGAGGTGGACACTTTTTCTTTTCCTTGTAGTCCTTTTGGGGCCATTCTACCTGAGATTAAAATAGAGTCATGTTAGCTTCATCTCGGAAGATTCAATTGAAAACAAACAGTAATAGCACCACCCCACACTTAATTTGTTAGCACAGACTAATTAAGAGAGTGATGTCGATTACTCAGACTTCATCGACATACATTTAGGCGATATGTTCCAACAACATGTTTAGCACAATCATACTTTCATGTAATCTTTGAATATCCTTTCCAACTTTGTTTCATGTAATCTTAACTATACTTTCATGTTTGGATTAATGCACTTCTTGAATAAGACTACCACATAGAGATCGTATCAAGTTATTGCAGAGAAATAATCACAACATCTTATGCTCGTGGTCAATCATGATCGTTATCTCGATGAACGAGTCATTCAAACATTCAAGCTTTCAACTTTCTCGATTACGCATTAACTTCACAATTTCGACTCCATAAAAATATGATAGCGTATAACAATCAAGTACAAGTCGGAACAAAGTCAAGAACACCCACACGTATTCTTTTACTCAATCTAGATGTATCATAACAAACCAATCATATTCTTATCACCAAACACCACTTCAAAATCTAAAATACCATTATAAACGTAGTATTGCAACAACTACAGAATATAAAAGAATAACTTACTTGGTGATGGTTCGGGAAGATGATCTTGCAAGATTAGATGAGCAAAAAGAAAAGTTATGAGAGATTTGGGAAGCTTAGGCGGCGCCTAGGTTGAGAAAACAAGTGCATTTTGTTCTAAGGTTGAAGATCTATTTATAGACTAAGCTATGGGTCGGGTTTGATCCATGTAAAATCGGGTTAGGAGAAAAAAATGCATAAGTAGGCGGCGCCTAATGCTTTGCCTATGCTTAGCATAGGCGGCGCCTTTGTCAATGCCAAGTTGGGCATAGGCGGCTCCTTTGCCAATGCCTTGTTGAAACAGTGAGCATAGGAAATGGCATAGGCGGAGCCTATGGTATTGCCTAGATTTACATAGGCGGCGCCTATGGTATTGCCTAGATTTGCATAGGCAATGCCTTGTCCGTTGCCTATGTGAGGCAGTGAGCATAGGCAATGGTATAGGCCTTGCCTTGTCCATTGCCTAGATTAGCATAGGCCTTGCCTTGTCCATTTCCTAGATTAGCATAAGCAATGACTAACCAATAGCATTTGCTCCATCATTCCTAGCTTACCACCCTTAGCATGGCTCACTGTCAAATCAAAATTTTGGGACCAAGCTCCTCCTTTATACATCTTTTACCTACACTTAATCAAAAACAACCAAAAAATGATTAGACGGATGGGTTGCCTCCCACCAAGCGCCTTAGTTTTGGTCGTGGCTCGACTCTTCTTTTTGGATTTTTATTTAACAAAAACAAACTCCTAGTAAAACCAAACTATTAAAAACCATGGGTTGCCTCCCATGTAGCGCTTGATCTATTGTCGCAGCACGACATAGTTATCTCGATTACTTTAGACTTCATCGAGATAGACGGTGGCTATACATTTTATCGAGTCAAGTGGACCGATATATGGCTTCACTCGTTGGCCATTCACCTTAAAGACACCACCATCATTGTTTTCTAACTCTACTACTCCAGACAAGTAGACTTGGATAATTTTAAATGGACCCGACCATCTAGACTTCAACTTACCTGGAAATAGCTTCAGTCTGGAGTTGAAAAGAAGTACCAAATCACCCTTCTGTAAGTTTTGTTGGATAATCCTCCGATCATGGTACTTTTTCATCCGTTCCTTGTAGAGGTCTGCTCTTTCATACGTGTGTAGACGGAATTCATCCATCTCATTCAGCTGTTCCAATCTCAGATTAATAACATCATCCCAATTCAGGTTAAGCCGCTTCAACGCCCACAACGCTTTATGTTCGAGCTCCATTGGCAAGTGACAAGCCTTCCCATAAACTAGTTGGTAAGGTGACATACCAATTGGTGTCTTGAACACAGTCTTATAAGCCCATAAGGCATCATCCAGCTTTCGGGACCAATCCTTCCTACTAGCATTTACAGTCTTAGCAAGGATCAGCTTGATCTCCCGATTAGAAACCTCTACCTGCCCACTAGTTTGCGGGTGGTAAGGTGTAGCTACCTTATGTTGCTTGACCCTATATTTCACCAACACGGCTCTGAACAGCTTGTTGCAAAAGTGTGATCCTCCATCGCTTATGATGGTACGTGGTACCCCAAAATGAGAGAAGATATTTCTCTTTAAGAATGCTACAACACGCTTACCTTCATTATCAGCCAGCGCTACCGCTTCGACCCATTTGGATACATAATCCACAACAACTAGGATATATTTCATTCCAAATGAATTCATAAATGGGCCCGTGAAATCAATACCCCATACATCAAATAGCTCCACTTCAAGAATTTTAGACATGGGCATCTTATGGTGCTTTGAAATCGCGCCTTGCCTCTGACACTGATCACATCTTCTCACAAAATCATAGGAATCCTTGAATAATGAAGGACAATAATAGCCGCTTTGCAATACCTTCCTGGCTGTCCGATCACCTGCATGGTGACCCCCAACTTGGGAAGCATGACTTGCTTCCAAGATGCTAGGCACCTCCACATCAGAGATGCATCGCCTAATAACACCATCAACACATCATCGAAAAAGATACGATTCATCCCAGAAGTAGTGTTTCACATCATGCATGAACTTTCTCTTTTGATGAAAGGAGAAATTTTTAGGCATCACTTTACTTACCACGTAGTTCGCAAAGTCTGCATACCACGGTAAGTATTCCACCATAGTGGCTAGGATCTCTTCGTCGGGAAATGCATCATCAATCTCAAGGTCGGGTTGCACTATGTGCTCACTCTCAAGCCTAGATAGATGATCAGCTACTTGGTTTTCGCAACCTTTTCTATCCTTTACCTCGAAATCAAATTCTTGAAGCAATAACACCCACCGAATTAGCCTTGTCTTAGCATCCTTCTTTTCCATTAAATATCTTAGAGCCACATGATCTGTATGAACCACCACTTTGGTTCCCAACAAGTAAGCACGAAACTTTTCAAAAGCATAAACAACTGCTAGAAGCTCTTGTTCCGTGACTGTATAGTTCTTCTGGGCTCCATTCAAGGCCTTGCTCGCATAGTATATTGGATGAAATAGCCTTTCTCTTTTCTGACCAAGTACAGCACCCAAAGCTACCCCAATTGCATCACACATCACTTCAAACGGTAGAAACCAATCGGGTGCTATAATAATAGGAGCTTCAACTAGCTTCCCTTTGAGGCATTCAAATTCCTTCAAGCAATCTTCACCAAAGTCGAACTTTGCATCCTTCTCCAAAAGTTTGCATAATGGACTAGAAATCTTGGAGAAGTCTTTAATAAACCTCCGATAAAAACCTGCATGACCGAGTAAACTACGAACTCCCTTTATAGAAATTGGAGGTAGTAGTTTCTCGATAACTTCAATATTGGCTCGATCCATCTCAATTCCTCTTTCAGAGACTTTATGCCCAAGAACAATGCCTTCCTTCACCATAAAATGACACTTCTCCCAGTTCAGCACCAAGTTGAATTCAATACATCTCTGCAACGCTATACTCAGATTTGCCAAGCATGATTCAAATGACTCACCTACTACTGAAAAATCATCCATGAACACCTCCAAGGTGTCTTCAACCATATCAGAAAAAATGGACATCATACAACGCTGAAAAGTGGCAGGTTCGTTACATAACCCAAATGGCATACGTTTGAAAGCAAACGTACCATACGGGCATGTAAAAGTTGTCTTCTCTTGATCTTCAAGAGCAATGCAGATCTGATTATAGCCGGAATAACCATCTAAGAAATAAAACCATCCCTTCCCTGCCAATCGATCAAGCATTTGGTCCATGAATGGCATTGGGAAGTGATCCTTTAGCGTCCACAAATTCGGCTTCCGATAGTCCATGCACACTCTCCACCCTGTGACAGGTCTGAGTGGAATTATTTCATTCTTTTCGTTTGCGACTACCGTCATGCCCCCTTTCTTGGGCACACATTGTACCGGACTCACCCATTTACTGTCGGAGATTGGATACACCACCCCAGCATCTAACCACTTAATAATTTCTTTCTTCACCACCTCTTGCATAGGTGGATTCAAACGACGTTGATGCTCAATTGTGGGCACGCAATCTTCTTCGAGCTGAATCTTATGCATACATATCCAAAGAGGGATACCAATTATATCAGCAATAGTCCAACTGATGGCTCTCTTGTATTTTTTTAGAACAGAGATGAGAGCCGCTACTTTTTGTTCACCTAAATCAGCCACAACAATAACCGGAAGTGTATCACCACTTCCCAAAAATGCATACTTTAGGTGGCTGGGCAGCTCTTTCAATTCTAGCACTGGTGGTTCTTCAATGGATGGCTTTGCTGGTGGTGAAGGTCGATTCTTAAGATCAAGGTCCAGCTTCTTAGGAGCATGGGAATATAACCCTATTCCTGTTAGAGCCCAAATAGTTTCTTCATATTCTTCAACATCCTCACGCTCAAAATTTATAAGCACAACAGCCAATGGATCAACAATCAGCTGCTTCTCTACAGATAATTCTTTCTCATCTTCATAATAAACATCAGCTACAGAGAACACATTCATATTTTTGGGCTGCTTCATTGATTTGCATACATCAAAATGGACCACTTCGTCATTCATCCGAAATAAAAGATCATTAGCTCTTAAATCAATAAGCACACTTCTTGTTGCAAGGAAAGAACGCCCCAAGATTATGGGAACTTCAGAATCCACCTCACAATCCAAAATAACAAAGTCTGCAGGAAAAATAAAGGTGGAAACCTTCACCAATACATCATATAAGATACCAACAGGTCATTTTACCGACCTATCTGCCATCATGAGCCGCATATTGGTTGGTGTAGGATCACCCAACCCCAACTTTCTGTAAATAGATAGCGGCATCAAATTGATGCTAGCTCCCAAATCGCACAATGCCTTAGCAAAATCCAAAGATCCAACCGTGTAAGGAATAATGAAAGCACCAGGATCAGCCTTCTTCTGAACTAACGATCTTGTAGCAATTGCACTGCAATGATGAACATTATTTTCCAGCTCATAGCTTGCTTCCCGCTTCTTTGTCAAAAGGTCCTTCATGAATTTAGCGTACCCAGGCATCTGTTCCAGTGCCTCCACCAATGGAACATTAATAGTCAGCTGCTTCAACATAGCCATGAATTTACTGAACCTGGTGTCATCAGCTTTCTTCTTCAGTCTCTGAGGAAAAGGTGGTGGTGGAAGAGGAATAGTTTTCTCTACCACTTCCCTTTTATCTTGCTTCAGATTATCAATCTTTTCAGGCTGGTGACGTCTAAGTGTAGTGTCATGAACGTTCTGACTTTCAGCTTCTACAGAATCATCACAATCTTCTTCAATCATATTCTCTTCTGTATTATCAACCACCTTCTTGCCTTTGGATGGATTTTCCAACACCTTACCACTCCTATTAGTAATAGCCATACATGATCCATCATTCCTTGGATTTTGCACGGTGTCGCTAGGTAGGGTGCCAGTTTTTCTTTGATTGAATGCCACTGATAGTTGACTCAATTGTTGTTCCAACTATTTTATTGAAGTGGAATGCGAATTAACCTATTGATTTATTGAGGACAAATCATTTTTTACCTCCATTACTCCCGTGTTGGTTGCCTCCACTCCTTTCAACAGCTTAGCCATCATATCTTCCATTGACATTTTCCCAGGGCCAGATGTCGCGGCCTCACGATTTCCAGGAGGAACATACAAACCACTCCTGTTAGTCTTATTCTTGTATCCGTATTTATCATAATAGTTCCGACCTTGGTTTCCTTGGGCATTGCCTCGGAAACCTACCTGATTATTCAAATAATTTGCTTCCTCCTCCGAATCGGATTCATCTCTTCCCTATGATACAACGGCCTTAACCTTTTCGGTCTTCCCTGATAATAAATGCTTGGTAAGAAGATCCATCTGTATTTTCATATAAGCCATATCCTGGTCATGTTCCTCTTCTCTTCGCCTTTGTTCTGCCATCAAGCCAATAGATACAGTAGAGCTTGCTACCTCAGAATACCTGGTATGCCAAGCTCTACTCTACTTTGTCATACGATCTAGCATATCACTTGCCTCAATAAAAGTAAGGTCCATGAATGACCCACCTGCAGCATTATCAATCCACTGGCTTAGTCACCGAATTCAAACACCTGTATAATATCTCCATCAAGTGGATATTGGTCATCTGATGGTTTGGGTACCGTATAAGCTTTTTCTTGAACCTCTCCCATGTTTCTTGGAGAGCTTCAATTGGAAGCTGTCAAAAATTGCTGATCTCATCTCTTAATTGTGCTCTTTTGGATGGCGGAAAGAATATTTCTAGGAAAGCGTCTTTCAGTTGCCTTCAATTAGTAATAGAATCAGGAGTTAGCCCGTTCAACCATTGAGTTTCCTCTCTAGATAGAGACAACGGAAATAAGCTCAGTCAAATTGCATTCTGTCCAACTCCTGGATTGTCAAACGACTTACATGTTGAGATAAAGTTGATCAGATGCATATACGGATCATCGCTTGCAAGTCCACCAAATAACCCTTTGAGTTGCAACAGTTGGATCATGGTGCTAGTGATATTAAACTTAGCTCCGGGTGCCAAGGAAGGAGGAATAATAGCCCCTGTGGCACCAGCTCCATCCAAATTGTCATCATCATCATCAAAAGGAGCCTGCACAGCTCGGCGTTCAGGTCTCATTCTAGCTTGACGATCTCTCCTGTTCACAGGTGCTGCCACCTCATCTGCACGCCGTGGATTAAGTAACTCATCATTACCCAGGTCCTCATCATCAGGATTTGTTGCCCGACCTGGGTTATCAATATTCTGTTGATGCACTTAAGCAGCTGCCAACGCAGCTAACCTAGCCTGCTCCTGTTGAGTAGCCCTTCTTTCAAAGTCATGTTGTGTATCCATTCTGCCAATAAGTTGTGGTTCAGGATTTATGGGTAATAATGGCTGACCAGATCTTCATGTATTTGGCATGCACTCTACCAAACCTGAACAAAACAAAAACAACAAACAAAAAGTAAAATTCAAGAATCTTTGACCAAAGGGTCTAGTAACTATCACAAACTTAGTTGACAACCGTATTCCCCGGTAGCGGCGCCAAAATTTGATAACGCCCAAATTACAGCTCTCGTTAGAAAGTGTAAGCAGTCGCTGTCAAATATAGAACCCAACTGGGTTGGGTGTCGAATCCCACAGGGAATACTTGGTCACTAAGTGTTGCAATTGTTAGTAGACTGTTGGTCGAAAATTCCACGGAAAAGGGGGGTTTTGATTTAGGCGTGAATTAATAATATCAAAGTAACGAATGAATGATTTGTTTAGTAAAGGTTAATCACAGAGAATAATAAGTTAGGGTTATGTCCACCTTGTAGTTTCTACTTCTCTATTAACTATGAGTAACGCAGAATTTAGACATGCATGCACTTATAGAGAATCGTATTCTAATTCTAAATCCAAGTGTTTCCCAACCATCAAGGATTTATTTCACTTTAGCTCTCCCGAGCCTAAAGTGTATAACAAATGGTACAAATTCTCCAAGAAGTTAATCCGGTTAAGGCATTAACGTGTAAATAGAGGTTAGAAGCCCTATTTTCTTGTCACACTCTCTTTTCCAAACATGTAACTTTTCTCCCGAACAAGCTAATGCTATAATGGCATGTTCTCTATGTTTGCAACCATGAGAATTTAATTAAAACGAAGACAGTAATGATATAAGTAGCATACACATCAAGAATTCACAAACTCATAGCAATAGATAGTATCTTACAAGGTTTCCATAACCCTAACAGAGAAGTTTAGCTACTCATGAGTACAACTGAAATCAAAGAAGACATCATCATCATACCAAAGTTAAAATAATCTCACGATGGGGATGAGTTTGGCGTCAAACAAGAGGTTGACGTTTTTCTTCCCTTTAGTCATTCGTGTAGCCTTAGCGTTTTTCTCTGTCTAAACTTACAGAATCTGTAAACTAAATAATGAAAAGTGATCGCATGAATAAATCAAAAAGAATGCTGAAAAATTCAGCAAATAGGGTTTTTATAACATCCTTGTCCTACTAAGTTACTGCTGCATCCCTAAGTATTTAGAAATACTGATTTTTCCCGGGACAAGTTCTCCATGCATCACATTCAGTCCACAAGCTTCCAAAAGCTGCCTTCCCTCTTATGTGAAGTTTCCCTTTGCTGCCCAAAGGTCCACAAAGTGCTGAAATCTTCATCATTAATACCTGAAAAACATGCTAATCACATAGGTTAGTTCACTTAAAGGAAAATGGACTAAAAGTGCAGGCATTATATATTTTATCCTCCAAACTTAGCTAAAATATGGGTAAATTATGGTTCTTAGGGGTATAAATACGCCCAACATCAGTAACAAAGGACAACAAATCTCCCAGATCTGGCAAAGCATAAATATGTAAATGATAAACTTATAACATACCAGTGACCACATCAGGAGAACTTTTCTAATCCTGTCAGGACTAAAGTGCATAAATTCTATTTGGGCGCTGCCCACTGGTGGCACTGGAACGGCACCCTACTGATTTGGGCGATCGGACTGAGCTGGGGGACGATTATGCTGACTCTGCGAACCCACCTGAGGAAACTGTCTGACCCTATGGCCTGGCTTGCCACATTCTAAAAACACATCATTGTCGGCTCTGCAGATACCCTGGTGGTTTCTACCACACTTCTAACAAAAGAGATTAGTTCGAGAACTGCTAACTCTACCCCAGGGTTTAGGGCCTAATGATCTATCTCTATTTCCATCTCTAAATTTAAGTATAGTAGCACTGGCTGACAAAGGAGCTAGAACTGAGGATTTTAGGTAGAACTGAGAATGATTCCCACCCTCTGACTTAGGCTGAGCGAAGTTGAAACAACCTATTATCGTTCTCTTGTTTTCCTTCTCATTTTCTTTATTCTTGGCCTCCTCTATCTATTAAGTATAGACCATGAGCATGGATATGTCCATCTCCTCAATCAACATTGCGGTCCTACACTCCTTGACCACACTGCTATACACTCAGAGACAAACTTACTCATCTTAGATTTCCTATCTGCTACTACATGTGGGGTATATCTATCTAACTAAGTAAACTTGAGAGAGTACTATTGTACTTTCAGGTTACCCTACTTCAGATTTATAAACTCCAAAACCTTATCTTCCCTCAACTCAAGCGGGAAGAACCTATCCAAAAAAGCAATAACAAACTTCTCCCATTTTATAGGCCCTGCATTTGCGGCCCTTTTTCCTTTCCACTATTTAAACCATGAGTGTGCCACTCCCTGTAACTGATTTATGGAAAACTTAGCACTCTCAACAGCAGTCACTCCCATAATATCTGTAACTTTTTGCACCTGATCAAGAAATTCCCGAGGGTCCTCATCTAACTTAGACCTAGTAAAAGATAGAGGGTTTATTCGAGTGAAATCCTTAATCCAGGCAGCAACAAAATTGGCCACTGGGTTGGCCGAAATAGTAGCTGGACATTCATTCTGGGATGCCACAGAATGAGCTAGGGTGGTAAAAGCTTCTCTGAACTGATCATAGAAGACATATTCGTCTAGAGGATCTGGCTGGATGGGTTGGGGTTCTGGCTGGTCTCCCGCTCCTCTTACCTTAGTTCTTTTTGGAGGCATATTCTGTAAATGGAAGAGAAACTTGGATTAGACAAAGAGTTTTACTGGAGCTCATGCCCACTCGCACGATATGAGTACTGAAAGAAGGAAAACTTTTCCTAAAACATATCGTAGCCTCTTATCCATAAGAGTGGTGCGCTAAACACCCATGCACAAGACTCTACTAGAAGTAGATTTTAGACTTCCTAGGACTCTATTGAACCTTAGGCTCTTATACTAAGTTTGTAATGCCCTGAGTCTATACCCTGGAAGCTACATAGTTCTTATAATCCCGAAGGACCACAAGCTAACCCATGACTGGTACCTACTACAATATCTGAACAGTAATACTACAAATATGCAGAAATTAGGCAGAAACTTGACATAAGGTTCAATACTAAAATAAAACTAAATACGATATAATAACACCAAAACTGAAAGATCTGTCTGAAAATACTCTGTTCTAAAAAACCGCTACTGTCTGAATCATGGAGTTGATGGGACAAGCCCCCAACTAACTCCAACTACTGAAAGCTTTACTGATAAACCAAACTACTAAAGAAAATAATCATTTCCTCAAGCTATGAGGACTCACCACTAACTCTGACTCCTGAAGATCTAATATGCTAAGGGTGCTCGATAGCCCGTACGTCTGAACCTATGATATAAGACATCATAGAGCAAGAGAAAGATATGTGTCAGTACTTTGAATGTACTGGTATGCTAAGTGAGGTAGAATGAATTTCAAGGGGTTCATATGCATGAACAATACTGACTAAATGACAGGAATATAACTGAATGAGAGTACATACATGAATACATATACGGTAACTGAGATCGTGATAACACTGGGTACTAAGTTCTAAATTACTGATTTACTGATATTTGAGTTTATTGATACTGTGTAGCTGGTAACTGAGTGACTGTATCTAAAAGTATTGATTCTATGGAACTATACTAAGTTTCGTACTAAACTGATTAACTGTGTCTAACAGTACTAAATCTGTAGAACTGAACTAAGTTCTACATTAAGACTGAGTCTGAGACTGAAACTGTGGAAGGTAATCATGTAATTGACATTCCCTTCTCTGAATACATTGAGGTCCAACTATAACCCCAGTTGGAAGGGTTCCAGTACCATGCCATGGGTAAAGACAAGCTGTGAGTTAACCCTCCCTGATAGAAAGCTCTTTCGTCAACCCTCGCTGGCAGGAAAACTCATGTGAGATGTATCTACCCTAATTTGGAAGGAAGATATCTCAAACTACGCTAGCTAGGTAGTTCTGTAATATTGGGACTGCTACTAAGGGTCAAATCCTCTACTGGTAGGAATGCCCCCATCCCTGGGTTCGCTCGGTGATGAATCCTACTCCTAACTGAATAGACACAGAACTGATTTCCTAGTTCATACTAGGATTGAATGAACTCTTACTGATTTTACTAAGTTCCATTGACTGATGGAATACTACTGAATTCTGTTAGCTGACTGACTTTACTGAGGTCTGAACTAAATATTGAATTAGAAGGGAGTAATACTGAGTCTACTGAGTTATCCTGAGCCCTGTAACTAACTGAGAGTACTACTGATCATGACGTGATTGAGATTATTCCGTAATTGACACTGGCTCTAGGTAAACAACTAAATTATCGGGTATGAATACCCCAGGACTCGATAGCATGAAAAGTAAAGATTCAAATGATCTTGAAAAGTATAAAAATGCACACTTGTTCATAATGCATCTATAGAGTCCTTTTATCAAACACATGTATTGAATGAAATAGTATACATACTAGCATGATATTAGCTTATTATTACATTCACATGAGCAATTTATCAAACACTTGAATGGCATAGTATATGCACATAATACTAAACAACATGTGAGCATCATGATTCAATTTCCAAATTCACAATTCCATGGGATTCAACATGAATTCACATGATAAATCACATATATCAAATAATTCTACATCAATCTTGTAATAAATCAGGGAATATAAACCCCATTATAGCAATAATCATGAATCCACTTCATTTTAAATCACGGAAAGCATTAAATCAAGCTACTTTAAGTTTAAAAGAGTTTCTTGGACTCCAAGAGTGGAAGGAACCCTTGTTTGAATACTTCACATACCTTGGATACTAAATTCTTGAAGAACAATAGTGAAATCTTTAGCCTTGGCTTTTGAATTTAGATCACCTAGTGTTTTTGTTCTTCAGAAATTTAAAAATAGTGAATGGATTTAGCCTCTAATGGAGCTTAATATCATGTTTTGGGGTTGATAGGAGTGGGAAAAAGACCTTAATACCCCTGAGGATGCGACTTTTAATGACTGAAAACCAAACTGTCTATGTGAAGACCGACGTTCCACATTGTTGGCATCGATACGATAGCCAACGGCCGCATCGAGTCCGCATCAGTTCACTGGAATTTGCACTGAGCTGAGGGAAAAATTATTTGTCAAAGCGAGGGACGACGCGACGCGTTGACTAACTGTTTTGGTCAGCCGAACATGGTCTAAATGAGGTTTGAAAAATCTAAAACTTGTCTGGGAACACCTACTGACATTCATGATCATAATTCAACCTAAAGATTGATACTTTAAGGTCATAAAGTCGTGAAATAGAGTTGCCAAATAACGTTGGACAAAATAATACTTAATATGATTACTTAGCTAGAATTTTCTAATTCTGGAACCCCTTAGTGATAACGCTCAACTTACACCTCAATTTAGTGCAAGGATGTCGTCGTCAATATATTTACCCAACTTTGGAGTCGGGGTCGAATCCACAGGAAATAATGTGAGTGGCAATTAAACTAGTTTGAAACTAAAGTTACAAGTTGAATTCAAATAGATGATACAAAAAGATAAAATGGGAGTTTTGGAGATTAGCCAATAAATGTTGGTCACTTTAGGTTCGGTGATTGGAATCAAGAGTTTATGAAATAACAAGAATTATGTTCACTAGGGCTTCTGGTACATGACAGATACTAAAAGTGGTTCAAGATTCTCACGGTGGGTAGGATAACAATCTATCTTTATCGATGTTATGCTTAAATGTCTCTCGACCTACTTAAGTATTTAATTCTCTAATCCTCTCGGACTTAGGGAATTTCTATCTACTGCCCAGATTTTACCTCAGGTTAACCAACATTGTTACAGCACTGATTATTAAACGAAGTATTTTCAAGTCCTTGATGATAATTCACTTCCTACTATATTTGATTTCTTTCTCAAGCAAATCAAAGCAGGCGCGTCTACTGTTTACAACCAACAGACGTTAATTAAAACTTCAGAATTATAAAGAAATCCTACACCTTTTGAATCTTGAACACTTAGCACCTCATCAAGACATAACCCTAGATCCCATAATTCAGGTTAAAGCAATTTAGCCGCTCATGATGTAATAATCAAAGCAACTAGTTGAATTCATGATTTGAAAGATAAACTTACCGCAAGATAAATAGAAACTAGAGATTCTCAGATTAAATTACAATAGAAATCCCAAAATAATGATAATAATCTCTTCAAAGTATTTGTTTTTTCATGCCAAGAAACTCGAGAGAGAAAATATCAAATTATGTCTCTTAAAACTCAAGTACCAATCCTTAGAAAAACCCTAAACAATGATTTTTATAGTTATTCCTAAATAAGGAAATAAAATCACAATGTTCTGAAAATCCTTCGGAATAGGTGATGGCGTTTGTAACGGTGTGTCAGGGTCCTGACGACTTATCAGGAATGTTGTCAGGCCCTCCAGTATTCTTGGCATCTATTGCTTTAATTGACGACAAATCTTGACGACTTATCAGATACGTGATGACATATCAGAAAGGTCGTCAATTCTTTATTCAAAATTTGATTCTCTGCCTACACTTGACAGCAACTCTGACGCCTTATGACAGTTGTGACGACATGTCAGAAATGTCATCGCAGTTTCACTTTAATCCTTCTAACACTGCAACACCTGACATGATTTTTGATAACTTATCACAAGGCTGACGACTTATCAGGAATGTCGTCAACCGCCTGACGTGATTTCTGATAACTTATCACAAGGCTGATGACTTATCAGGAATATCGTCAGCCACACTTCCAGTTTTTTTGCATCAGTTTTCATCTTTTTTTCTTCCATTTCCTTAAATTTCTGTTGCATCATGATTTTTACTGCAATATCAAAGTAAAATAATCAAAAATGACAAAAGTTGCTTAAGACTTCGCAATTATTCTCAGTTAAAAGCGTTAAATGTGTTAGAGTTTGCTCACACATCAACACCCTCAACTTAAAACAATTTCTTGTCCTCAAACAACCTAAACACAACACTACGATGCTTAACCAAGAGACACATATGATACCTATGATAGTTGATCATCAATTTAGTTCCAAATACATTACTCTCTCTATTTTTAATCTATTTAAACCCAGCTGTGTATATCCATCAAGATCAACAATGTGACAAAAATGAATCAAGATATGGAACCAACTTAGCAACAATAACTATGCATATGTACAAATTACACTACCCAAACAAGTAGGCAACTAGCAATGCAACCGATGTGCCCTTACAACAACGAAGTCCCTCCTCATTCATATATGAAATCAAGCATGTAAATGTAGGGACGGTGAAGAGACACTCACTCTCAGAAAGAAATTTCAATCAATGCATGTCAAATACCATATGCTTTTCATTATTTTCATTGCCTAAGTTTTCAGACAGTTAAGTTAGGATCACTATAGGTCTTTTCTTTGGCTTTGTAACGTAGGTTTTGGGCTGGTATGATACGCAAGGATATTTAAATTGACTAAGCCTCATTGGCACTACACTATTTTTGGGGTCTCACTTATCAACCTTTACATAATTCTCTCCTTTCTTGATCACACATACTCCGAATGGGTGCGGTATTTTTTTTTTTTTGACAATCATTTCTTTTTTTTCACAACTTTTCTTTTCTTATTCTTTTTCCACCACTCCCAGCTTTTTATTATTTTCTATCATTATATCTTTCTTCATGCTCATTTTACATCACGCACCCCTATGGTAGCCACCCTTAACTTAGGCAATTTGCCTCAGTCAAAGTGCACAATGTCCAAGGAGGACCAGGGCCAAAATAGGTTCATTGTGATACAAATGGGAAGGTGATAGGTATAATAAAAAGAATAGACATTCAATCTCAAAATCAAGATCAAGGGATATTATTCACACATGGAAGGTCATTTAGGCTAAAAGTGGACTAATATCAACAATGGCCTATGATCCTTTCCTAACCGCTATCCTACAACCAAGGCAAGACCAACCGGGCAAGTTCTGGATTTAACACACAACGGGAACTAGGTAGCATCTCACACACACATGGAACAAAGGTACATCACAAGCTACTACCCATTCGGTTTATGTAATTGTTAGCAGTGATTATCATGTACCTAATACTAATGCCATAAAAAGATTCACAATAGTAACATATAGATGCTCATCACATAGTTACCAGATAGACAATTGGAGAGGTATTTATCATTTCAAGAAAAATCAACAAAATATGTCAACTATCCCAGATACTTATTTTCCCCCAGTTAACCATGACACATCACAAAACAAACACCATATGCCTAAACATGCCGGCTCTACTAGGAATAAGACTCCAGGGAAAAAAGCCACGGCAACAAAAACCCCAAGAGGACATCAACACCCACAAGTAGCCCCACCCTCAACTTAAAATCATGAAATGTCCCCAATGCATCAAACCAAAACAAAAGAGTTAGAAACATACCTGTGGCACCACGGGTACGATGATCTGATGTCAACCACATAATACAAATAGAAACAACAAAATACCTTGGGTTGCCTCCCAAGAAACACCTAATTTAGTACTACTCAGACTTCATCAAGATACCTTGTTGATAATTATTTATGTCTCCACTTGGAGGATTTGAAACATCGACCCAACTTTTGATCAATACATTTTCGGGGTGTGTTGGGCAAATGTGAGGGCATGATAAGGAATGTTCTATCACGCCACTTCGAAGACTCAAACTGTTTGCCCAATTTTGCATCAAACTTTCATGTGGGCTCATTTGGCAACGGTGAGAATCTTAAACAACCACTAAATGGACATTGATCTTTAAGCTTCTTGGCCTTCAAGATTGGGGTTGTAGTATACCCTTTTGGAAAGACGAACTCCAAAATGTAAAAATCTTTCTCCTCATTTTCAAAATTCATCATTTTCTTGGATGATTCAACTTTCATCACATCCACCAAGCATAATGTTGAAAAGTGGTTCGAATGAGGAATAAATCTTAATTTTGGAGTAGCATCCTTATTAGTATTTCTACCCCGAAATGGACTAGCGTCTTCACAAGGATTGTGCTTCATTTCTTCTTTTGACTCTAGTGCCATCTCCTCTTCTTTGGCATCTTCATTCATAAATGGATCGGTTGGTTGGGAAATCACTGAGGGTTGCTCAACATCAAGCTCATCATCAACATTGGATTCTTGCTTCTCATCTTCACACTCGTCCATTATGTTAAATGATTCCACAGATAAGATATCATCTAAACATAATGTGGAAAAGTGGTTTGAATGCTTGACCTCTATATCCATATCATCTATCATTCTTCTTTCCTCATTATTTGCCCTTATGTCTTGATGTATATCACGTATCATATTATTTGTTGTGTCCACAGACTCTAACATTAGTTGAAGCATAGCTTCAATTCCACTCTTTTCGGTGCTACGTTCTTCTTGTTCTTGACCATAAGACCTATCAAAATCATAACAAGAACTAGAATTTGGGTTAGCATACCGGGGGGGAGGGCATTTGGGCAATCACTCTAATATCCATCTTGACCACCACATAAATAACAATCATACTCCTAGTAGGATGGAGATGGTGCACACATCTCTCCTCGGGGAGCATATCTACAATCTTCCCAAAAGTGAGGTCCATCACAATATGGATATAGATCATCAACATACGATTTCCAACCACCAATCTCATGTTCATTACAAGATGCCATAGTAATAAGTAAACTAAAATAAAAATCTGCCTAAAACCAGAAATAAAAAAAAAACTAAAAACAAATACTTACAAGTTTGAATTCAAGCAAGTAGGCTAAAATTCCAAGCCAACTTAATACGCCAAATTTTTCCCCAACAATAGTGCCATTTTTTATAACGCTCAACTTACACCTCAATTTAGTACAAGGCGGTCGTCGTCAGCATATTTACCCAACTTTGGAGTCGGGGTCGAATCCACAGGAAACAATGTGAGTGGCGATTAAACTAGTTTGAAACTAAAGTTACATGTTGAATTCAAACAGATGATACAAAAAGATAAAATGGGGGTTTTGGAGATTAGCCAATAAATGTTGGTCACTTTAGCTTCGGTGTTTGGAATCAAGAGTTTATGAAATGACCAGAATTATGTTCACTAGGGCTTCCGGTACATGACAGATGCTAAAAGTGGTTCAAGATTCTCATGGTGGGTAGCATAACAAGCTATCTTTATCGATGTTATGCTTAAATTTCTCTCGACCTACTTAAGCGTTTAGTTCTTTAATCCTCTCGGACTTAGGGAATTTCTATCTACTACCCAGATTTTACCTCAGGTTAACTAACCTTGTTACAGTACTTATTATTAAACGAAGTATTTCCGAGTCCCTATTGATAATTCACTTCCTACTATATTTTATTTCTTTCTCAAGCAAATCAAAGAAGGTGTGTCTACTATTTGCAACTAACAGACGTTAATTAAAACTTCAGAATTATCAAGAAATCCTACCACATTTTGAATCTTGAACACTAAGCACCTCATCAAGACCTAACCCTAGATCCCATAATCTAGGTCAAAGGAATTTAGCCGCTCATGATATAATAATCGAAGCAACTAGTTGAATTCATGATTTGAAAGATAAACTTACCGCAAGATGAATAGAAACTAGAGATTCTCAGATTAAATCACAATGGAAATCCCAAAATAATGGTAATAATCTCTTCAAAGTATTTGTTTTTTCAAGCCAAGAACCTCGAGAGAGAAAATATCAAATTACATCTCTTAAAACTCAAGTGCCAATCCTTAGGAAAAACCTAAACAATGCTTTTTTTTAGTTAATCCTAAATAAAGAAATAAAATCACAATGTTCAAAAAATCCTTCGGAATAGGTGACGGCATTTGTGATGGTGTGTCAGGGTCCTAAAGACTTATCAAAAATGTCGTCATGCCCTCCAGCATTCTTGGCATCTTCTGCTTTAACTGACGACAAATCTTGACGACTTATCAGATACGTGATGACATATCAGAAAGGTCGTCACTTCTTCATTCAAAATTTGATTCTCTGCCTATACTTGACGGCAACTCTGACGCCTTATCACAGTTGTGACAACATGTCAGAAATGTCATCACAGTTTCACTTTAATCCTTCTAACAACGCAACACCTGGCATTATTTCTGATAACTTATCACAGGGCTGACGACTTATCAGGAATGTCGTCAGCCACCTGACGTGATTTCTGATAACTTATCACAGGGCTGACGACTTATCAAGAATATCGTCAGCCACACTTCTAGTTCTTTTGCATCAGTTTTCAGCTCTTTTGCTTCCATTTCCTTAAATTTCCATTGCATCATGATTTTTACTACAATATCAAAGTAAAATAATTAAAAACGATAAAAGTTGCTTAAGAATTCTCAATTATTCTCAGTTAAAATCCTTAAATGTGTTAGCGTCTGCTCACACATCACTTAGCAAGCTTTAAAGACTGAGTTGAGCTTAGGATTTTACAGGGTCTTACATTAACTTCCCAAGTAGCCTCTTCCATCTTGCGATTCCTCCATTGAACCTTTATTGAATCTACATCCTTGGTCCGCATCCGATGAACCTGCCAATCTAAAATTTCAACCAGGACCTTCTCATAAAACATGGAATCCAAAATACCCATGTCCTTGATAGGAATAATTTAAGATGGATCACCCACACACTTCCTCAACATAGAAACATAGAACACTGGTGTATGGAGGTCAAACTAGAAGGCAACTCTTACTCATACGCAACATTGCCAACCCTTTTTAAAACTAAGTACGGACCAATACACCAAGGACTAAGCTTCCCCTTCTTCCCAAACCGCATCACTCCTTTCATGGGAGATATCTTCAAGAACACCCTATCCCTAATCTCAAACTCTAACTTCCTATGCCTCACATCTGGATAGGACTTTTGGTGACTTTGGGCAACTTTAGGTCTATCCTCAATAACCTTTACCTTCTTCGTGGCTTGGTGAACCAAATCTGGGCCAAAAATATTTGTCTCACCAATCTTAAACCACCCAATAGGAGCCTTCTACCATACAAGGCCTCAAACTGAGCCACCCTAATACTAGAGTGGTACTATTATTATACGCAAACTCTATAAGAGGAAAATGCTCAGCCCAACTACCATTATAGTCAATCATAAAAGCTCTAAGCATATCTTCTAATGTTTGAATAGTTCTTTTTTCTTGCCCATTCGACTGTGGGTGGAAAGAAGTACTAAGACTCACCTAGGTCCCCAAGCCTTTCCAGAACAACCGCCAAAAGTGCAATGAAAACTGCATACCACGATCTGAGATGATAGAAACATACACCCTATACAACTTCACAATCTAATAGAGGTACAACCACGCATAATCCTCTGTCAAAAAATTAGTCCTCACTAGAAAAAAATGAGCAGACTTAGATATCCTATCCACGATGACCCAAATCAACTCAAACTAATTTTGAGATCGAGGAAGAATGGTAACAAAATCCATGTTGATCACTTCCCACTTCCACGCAGGCAACTCGATATCTTATTACAATCTTCCAAACCTTATGTGCTCAACTTTTACTTGTTGGCACACCATTTACTTAGCCACAAAACTAGCCACATCCAGCTTCTTATTGTTCCGACAATTCATTTTCTTAAAGTCATGATACATTTTCATTGAGCCAGGATGGATAACATAGCATGAAAAATTCACCTTAGCCAAGATTCTCTCTTGCAAACCATCTATGTCAAGAACAAACAATCTTTCTTGGTATCGCAAGGTACTATCACCACTAATCTCAAAGGCCATCACCTTCTACCCACCTACCTCACCCTTGATCCTCATTAATAGGATCTAGCACTTACTTCTCCTTCACCACATCACCCAATAACGACTGTGCCACCTTTTGCAAAAACACACCACAATCCTCAAAGTCCAAGAGGCGAACTCTAAGGTTAGACAAATGGTGAACATCTTTCACAAATTCCCGCTTTCCCTCATCCACATAAGCTAAAATCCCCATGGATAACCTACTAAGAGCATAAAAAACAACGTTAGATTTTACCTGGATGATAGTGAAGACTCATGTCATAATCCATAAGCAGCTTAAGACATCTCCTTTTCCTGAGGTTAAGCTCTTTTTTAGTAAACAAATATTGTAGGCTCTTATGATCTGAAAGGATATCCACATAAACTCCATACAGATAGTGAAGCCAAATTTTTAATGCGAACACCTCAACCAAAAGCTCTAAGTCATGAGTCGAATAATTCTTCTTGCACCTTCGATTGTCTAGAGGCATAACCTATAACCATGCTATGCCACATCAAGACGCAACTAAGACCCACACGGGATGCATCACAAAAGAACACAAACCCATCAGTGCCTTCAGGCAAAGTCAAGACCGGTGCCGAAGTTAGCTTATCCCTCAACTTTACAAAATTACCCTTACAAGCATTAAACCATAAGAACTTTACCTTCCTCAGAGTTAACTTAGTCAATAGAGCTGCAATAATTGAAAAACTTCCCACAAACCTTCTATAATAATGAGCTAAACCCTAGAAGCTCTGGATATTGGTTGGAGTCATAGGTCTAAGACACTTCTTAACAACTACAACTTTCTGCGAATCCACCATGATCCCTTCACTAAAAATGACATTACCTTGAAAAATGACAATGTTTAACCAGAATTCACATTTCAAAAATTTGGCATATAATTGCTGCTTTTCAAGGTCTGCAACATAATGCGAAGGTGATCAACATGATCCACCTCACTCTTAAAGTACACTAGAATATCATCTATGAACACAATGATGAATAAATCCAAAAACTGACAAAAAACTCTATTCATCAAGTCCATGAATGTCGCTGGGGCATTGGTCAATCCAAAAGACAAAACTAGAAACTCATAATACCCATATCGGGTATGGAAGGTAGTCTTAGGAATATCTACCTCCCTAATCTTTAACTGATGATACCCATACCGCAAATCAATCTTGGAGAAAAACTTATCACCCTGAAGTTGATCAAACAAATCATCTATCATTTGAAGAAGGTACTTATTCTTTATCGTCACCTTATTCAACTGTCGGTAATCAATACACATCCAAAGGAAACCATCCTTATTACACACGAATAACACCATGCACCCCATAGAGGCACACTAGGGAGGATGAAACCCTTGTCTAAAAGATCCTTTAGTTTCCCCTTAAGCTCTTTTAACTCAGCTAGAGCCATTCTATATGGGGGAATAGGAATAGGATGAGTGTTTGAAACAAGATCTATCCCAAAATCAATCTCTCTATCGGGAGTAACACCAGGAAGGTCATCGGGGAATACCTTAGGAAATTTATTCACCACCAAGATATAATGTCAAGAATGACCATGCGAGTTAGAATCCTTAACCCAGACCAAATGATAAAGAAACCCCTTTGAAATTAATCTCTGGGATCTAAGATATTATTTGAACCTCCCCTTAGGAGCTAAGGAACCACCCTCTCACTCAATAACTAACTCATCTAAGAATTTGAGGATGACCTTACGGGTTCGATAGTCTAGATAAGCAAACCACGAGTTCAACCAATTCATCCCTAATATAACATCAAAATCAACCATATCTAATTCAAACAAATCCACCAAAGTCTCCCGACCACCCACAAATACCACACAGCCCCAATAAACTCTCTTGGTAGACCATAGGGTCACCTACAGAGGTAGAAACAACAAAAGGGTCTGAAATACACTCAGGATTAAAGCCAAAATGCAGAACCACAAATGAGGTCATATAAGAAAGAGTGGATCCCAGATCAATTAAACAATACAAATCACAGGAAAAGAGTTTCAACATACCAGTAATGACATCAGGCGATACCTCAGACTCCTGATGGGTAGTGAGAGTATAAAGTTAATTTTGACTAGTACCAGAGCCAGATGGTACACCCTTTGGTGCCGAATCTAATGAAGAGGAAACATGAATCTTATTTGTCCAAAAGGCAACCTTACCAATAGTATAAATTTTAAGCATATGCCTTGGCTGACCACAGATAAAGAACTTGTCCTTTCCTTCATTATAATAACCCCAATGCAATCGACAACAAAATCTATAGAGAGGATAGGATGGAGCTGATTGGGCTATGCTGGCCTGAGATTGGGCACCCTATGCCCTATTATTGTCTCAACTGTGAAAATGCCTGACACCAAATAGCTTTGGGTAGGGAGCACTAACCATTGAGTAAGATCCAAAATTGCCCCACTTCTTCTTAGACCACTTTTCACCATACCTACCACTCTACTGTTGGCCAGCACTCTGCTAAAAAATCTAAACTTCTTTCTTTGCCTTTCCCTTATCTCTGTCTGCTTCTTCATCTCTTTCTTAACCATCTGCATGTATACAACCAACTTGGAGATCTCTAATTCCTTTTTCAACAAGGTAGCCTTACTCTCTAAAATCAAGTGTAGAGATAACCCAAAAACTAAACTTTCTCATTCTAGCCCTCATGCTAGAAACCAACTTCGTAGCATACCGAGACAACTGGTGGAACTTTAAGGCATACTCTTTGACTGACATCTTTCCTTGCTTCAGGTTAACAAACTATTTTTCCTTTGACTCCCTTAACTCCTAAGGAAAGAAGAAGTCCAGAAAAGCACTAGTAAAATTATCCCACAGGGCTGACTCTTCATTTTTACCCCTAGACTATTCACACTCCTTATACCATCGGTAGGCTACATCTTTCAGTTGGTAGGCAACAAATTCCACACCTTCCACATTAGTATCATGCATAACGTGGAAGATATTTTCCATCTCATCAATAAAACCTTAAGGAACCTCCTTAACCCTAACACGAGTAAAGGTTGGAGGATTTAACTTCATAAACTAGCGAACCCTTATGGCCTCAGAAAATAAAGTAACATAACCACCACACTCAGCCTGAGAAGCTACCAACTGAGCCAATATATAAATAGACTAATGAAAGTCGACATTCATCACATTAGCCTGGGGAGTTCTACTAGAGGGGACCATTGGAATCTAAGAGGTAAATCAGGAACTGGGCCACTAGACCGAGTCTAGGTCCTATAAATAGGATGGGTTTTATCAATATTGTCCTCAGGTGGGACAGAGGAGTTTCCATGAACCTTAGATCATTTGGGAGGCATGATTTGAAAAGCGAACAAATGGGTACTTTAAAAGATTCCAGGGCCTTAGACTATATAGCTTGAAAATAGAAAACAAGAAAAGGAAATATTCCTAAATGCCTTGTAGCCTCTCCTTTATGAGTGTAGCATGCTACACATCCTTAAAAGAGACTCTGTTCATCATGACTCTGTTGGACATCTAGTTGACCATAAACCCAGGGCTCTAATACCAATCTGACATGACTCGAATTGGGGCTTAGTTGTGTCGGGTATCTCTAGTCCAACCAAGATCGGAGACAACCCTCAATACCGCACCATTAACCACCCTACACCCCATGTTGGATGAATCTCAAGAAAATCACAAGACAAAATAATAATAATCCAAAGACAATAAGGTAAGTCTATAACCATAACCAAACATTCACAACCAGATATCCAACCAATACCAATCCTAATTCCAATACCAATACTAATACTAACGCTAATACCGACACCGCCTATGACTATAATAGTATAACAAAGCCTCTAACTGTGATACCCCAAGTTTTACCGTTAAATATTTTTCTCCCAAATGTGTAGAGTCGTTAAAGCCTTTTTATCTTTCCAAGAGTCCGTTAAGATCTCGGACGAAAATGTGTTGAATTTTGTTCTTTATCATGATTAATAATTTTTTTTGTGTGGAATTTCTAGATATGTGATACCCCGAGTTTTTCCATTAAATATTTTTCTCCCAAATATGTCGAGTCATTAAAGCTTTTTATCTTTCCATGAGTCCGTTAAGATCTCGGACGAAAATGTGTTGAATTTTGTTCTTTATCGTGATTAATAATTTTTTTTTCTGGAATTTATAGATATACGACCCGTCATTGCGTATAGCATCGAATAGTCTTTCCAACGATATGTGGATCATCCAAAATGGACACTCGAGCGATGATTTATGATCATTCCGATCTAACCGTGAATAGTGGTGCACAGTAAATGTGCAGGAAAAAAAATACTGAGGCCAGGAGAATTTTAGGGTCAACTTCAAACGATCATAACTCCTTGTACATAATGATCTGGGTGAGCTACTATATATTAAAAGAAATCTCTGAGAGTCCTCTTTCCAATGAAATTAGTTTCATCTAATTTTTCAATCGTATCAAAAGGTTATGGTCGATCTACTTCAGCTTATCAAAACAGTCCACCAAAGGACAGATTTGACATTATTTGATTTTTAAGGGTATTTTGGTCATTCACACTCCAATCCATCTGGGTAAACCATGGATTTAAGTCCATTAAGAGCATTCAATAGCTCATTTTTCTCCAAAATTTCCTAAGTCTCAAACCCCAACCCTACTACTCCAAATTTCATCCTTCCATATCTCTTGATTGAATCGTAGAAATTTCAAATTGATTTGGGATTCGAGTTGATCATGTTAAGGGCTTCGAGAAGCACCCTTTATTTTCGTGAATAAAGTTCCGGAGTTGGAAGTTCATATTCATCTTCCATTTTTAGGTATGTGGGGCTTTGAACAAGAATAATTCTTCCGTTCTTGTGCCCGTATCATTAATTTTTATTATGGATTATTGTGAGTTTGGCAAATGAATTTATTTCCAAGATATCCTACCATGAGATTTTGATTATTTATATATGTAAATTATTCAAGCTTGCCAATTATGATTATTTAATGGATTCATATGGTTTTGTAAGTTGAATTATGTCTAAATAATTTGATTATGAACTTATAAAAATTTGAATTGTAAGTTTTGAATCACATGAGTATTTGACTATTTTAGTTCTATAAATTGAGATTTAATTTTGGGATTCTTGGTGTTTCTATTAAGAATTGATACATTTTGAACATGTATCCACGTTTTAAGTTCAAGAATGAATTATTGGTATTTTCAAATGTTTTCGAGCCATGTGTCAAATTTTGAGCTTCCTTATGACGATTTGAGTTATTGGGTATATTGATATCGAAGTTGTAATGAGTCTTGGTATTTTCCGGATGGTTTTGATGAGTTAAATTGTTGAAAATATTACGTATTGAGTCTTCATAGCCTTGTCCAAATGTCGAGTTGGTTATTTTTCAATGCATTGATACCTTGTTGATGTTGAGGAAGATTAAAATATTTTGAGCTAAAATGTGTTGAGTTATGAATCCATAAATTGATATGATTTGAGAAATGAGAAAGAGATTTGATTTGGCCTTTATGATAGACCCTTGTGATGTTGTGGTGGATTTCCTAATGCGTTCTAAGCTTGTCGGGGAGTAGTACTTAGCATTGAGAGGGAAATTTGGTATTTTCCCAAACCTATGTGCCATCGTAGGGTTGTTTGATGATGATATTATTGGCCAGAGAGCCCGATTGTGATTATTACAGTTTTAAGGTTGTACTCCCTGGAAAAGAGTTTGATGCTCCCGCCAACGAGGGTTTCAAACGTTGGTATTCCACGTAGCTCATGTGGGGTTGTCGGCTATAGGGAACTCCCGTGCCCATAAGATTAAGTTTCTAGAATTACCTAGTCACTCCGAGATTTGAGTCAAAGAGTTGAGATGTTTATGGTGTTTTATGGTCATTTATGATGATTTATAATTACCTATGATGATTTTTGATGATATGATAATTTATGATGATTTAGGATGACTTATCATAATTTATGATTTATAATGATTTACATGGATTATGAGATTTTATCATATGAACTGTTTATTATGAAATTACAAAAAGTATGATTTGATATAACTCAAGCCATGTGGGTCATCATTGTCCGTATGCATGTTTTCATGAAATTGATTATACTATTTATATTGTTGCATGCGCCCCCACATACTCAGTACATTTCATAGTGCTGACCCACATATTTCCATGGGCTACATTCTTACTAAAATGTATATCATGTTCAGCTGGGTCGCAACTCTCGATCGGCAGGTGATTAGTCCTTTTTATTCAGGGACATGAGTTGTTCAGATTTGAGGTGTATTATATTTTCTGTATTCAATCATATTAAGTAGGGGTAGTTGGGAGTCATGACCCATCTATCTTTGGTCAATGCTAGTAGAGGCTTCATAGACAGTCACTAGTAGTCAGTGTATTCAGTTTCAGATTTGTATATATATGAGCAGAATTGTGACCGTGTAAATTTACTTTCATGTTGGTCCGACTAAGTTATGGGTTGTTTTTGCATTATTCCTTCTATTTTATGTATTTTATTCAGTTGCTTTGGGTTATGCCAGATGAAGGGTTAGCTTGGGGTCACTTGTGACCTTAAGCTTTGTGTGACATCTTGGGATCCGATTTCGGGGCGTTACAAGCTTGGTATCAGAGCACAGAGTTCAAGTATCCTAGGGTGTCTAAGAAGTCGTGTCTAGTAGAGTCTTGCGGACCGGTACGAAGACGTCTGTACCTTTCTTCGAGAGGATACAAGGCATTTAGGAAAATATTCCCTTTCTTTTAAGTTGTAGATCATGCTATGGAAAGGTTCCTTTAGAAATTCATACGGGTTCATATCTTGCATAAATTGGGCCATTTTGCCTTGTTCTAAAATATCGGATATAGTCAAGCGTAAATCCTTATAGATGGTGCTTTCTTAGATAATCTCCTCTAATATTACGGGCTTGTAAGTGAGCTAGAAAAAAAAATGATTTCATTAGTGCTCTTGAGTTCCAAATAATTGAGGTGTCATATGTACGTTCTTGAAGGTTGTGCATTAAGCCTATGTCGGAAGTGTTTTTGGATTTCTCCCTAGAATTCATGATGTGATTTCGTATTTTCCTTATCCGTGTACTAATGTTGAGACAGGGTGATTAACTAGTTCCAATTTCCTCTCTTGATTATATTCCTGGGCTTACTAGCAAAGGTTTCATCTCACCCCTCTTGAGTCATTTAGTTGAGGTAAAGCGAGAAACATATTCTCAAATCCTTGATTATGGTGTACCAGGCTTTTATTTCTTGAAAATATTTTTTGATCATCTCTTGATAAAAACTTGAAGTCTAGTGAAGCAGTGTGGGGCTTATTTCGATTCACTAGCATAATTGTTTTGATATTTATTTCCTTTTTCAAAATACAAAACTAAAGTCTAGTGAATCCGTGTGAGGCCTGTTTCGATTCACTAGCAGTTGGCTGTTTACTCTGTTGTTCTTGCATTGGTTGGAACCGGGGGGTTGGAAACATGGTGGAAGGCGGTATTAATAAATTATTATGGCATAGGCCATGGAGTTGTGGATGATTATTATCGTTATGAGGTTTTGGTGGACTAGTATATTTGGGGTGTTTGATAGATGGAAATGGTTGTTGAGATTGTTGTTAATCGTAGTCAGAGTGAGTTGTTAAGTTTGTATAGCGGGTGACAAGAAAAATCAATTTAATGATTGAATTGCTACGGCGTTAGTGATAGAGAGGAGATTTAGTAGGTTTGAACCGTATGTACGGGAGCTTAAGTCTATTTGTTTGTGATCAAGTGTGATATTGTGTGTTGAGGTAGTAGTATTCTCAAGGTGTTATGGGGATTTTTTTTAAGTTATTAAATGTTAAGCGGTTAGTGCTATCCTTGATCGGGTAAGTATGAATGATGATATGTGGTATACGATGTAATTTTGAGTTAACTTGGGCCTTAGAGGTTGACGAGGGTGTTAATTTGAGATGTGATGGTAGTAAAGAATGAAGAAGTAAGTATGGTTTAGCGAAGGTTTGATGTATCCATGGTAAGTGCTAGAATCTAAGCTGTGGAGTGAATGAATTGTTGTATGATAACTTTTAAAGTTGTCTAAGTTCGTGGGTATTTGAGAGTTATGTTAATATTGGGTTTTGCGCTCGCAGGTGAAGTTATGCGGGTTAAGTTATGGATCTTGTGTATGGATATATCCGGGAATCCTGGAGTAAAGCAAATGCCATGGACTAGAGTTTGTATGGTGATTCGTTGACTTGGAGTATTGGCTTAAGTCTAAGGGGGAGATAGTAGAAAAAAAATTAACTAAGTTAAGATTGCGGGATTTAGGTAGGTGTATCGGTGGGTTGCAAGTTCGTGGCGAGAAGTAGTGGTGTTGATCCTATTTTACCCCAGCCTTTTCAATGACTTTGATATTTTCTCATGCCTTATGTTTCATTCCCCCAATCATAATACATGTTCATGCATATCATGGGAAATCATGTATTCTCCTAACTATCGAAATATGGAGTCCCAATTTTTCTAGCGGGCGAAATCGATATTTCATAAGCTATAAACTCCAAACTCAAGTCACGTGCTTCATAATGCATGTGCTTAAGTTTTATTGTATGTTTAAGTTCAGTCCACCGGCAACACCCTTAGCGACCAATAAGATTCAATTTATGTCCTGGGCGTCCTTAATCTTTAATTTTGATTCTGGTTGAATTCATGCATTTGATGCCCTAGTTCTCTGGCCTCAATAACCGCACCAAGTCATACACAATATCACTTCATATTCTACCCTTTCATGACTTTCCATTTGTCGAGGGAGTGTGGATGAACATTAGTGACGATAGGAGAGAGTGAGCAGGTTTTTGTTGACAAAGATTGTGGCATGTTCATTTTAGCTAAGGTGGCAAGTGTGGAGTAAGCTTGAGGCTAGGCTTTTGATGGATGTCATGGTTATTTGAAGCATTTCGTGTTGGGTTTATGAAAGTGGTTGTGTGATGGTTTATCTAGGTTTGTAGGTGGGGAATTATTGAAGTGAAGTCTTGTGCGTGGCTTAGTTAATTGGAAAAGTTAGTGAGTATTTTCTTAAGAATAGTGCCCGGAAGTTGTCTTAATAAAGGATTGTAGAATTTGAAAAAGGTATTTTATGGGTGTTGATTAAGAGTGTATACGTAATTATAAAGATAGGCTTGAACATCATAGGTGTATATATGGACGGAGATTAAAGTTTATATTATCGATAAGTTTTGGTGTTTATGTTGATTTAAAAGTCTAAGCTAAAAGCTCTTGTAAATTGATCTTGCATAGCACTCATGTATTGTGAATATATCTCTTGTCTGAGGATATTAGTTGCAAGCCTTGGCCTTGCTATAAGTTGAATTGCGTATATGCCTATGAATAGTTCCCTATGCTTCAAGACTTGTTGATATGAATATGATGGTTGAAAATGGTGAGTATTAAGTGGATTAAAGTTGATTGAGTGGTAATAAGAATTATATGTGAGATGAGGAATTGTAACAATGTGGATGTGTGTAAATTTATAATTCGGAATGGTTCTATGTTACGGTGTTAGGTGGAGGAATTGGTGACTCCAAATTAAGCTTGAAAATGAGGAGAGAGAGTTTGGCTTAGTTAGATTTGAATAGCCAAGATTGCAAATGCCTTGTGAGAATTATGAATTGAATCAAGTAAGTATGGTATTTGGGGAAAATAGTATTGCGGAGAAAGGGTGTGTGAAGCGTATTGATAAGCTTGAAAGTAAGGAGTTGTACTGCGTGGGGTCTAGTACTTTTATTTTGATATAAGACTGATCGACCTACGCTCCGTAATTAAAATTGGGGTCAAGTTATAAATCCTTATTTCAATATATATATATATATATATATATATATATTGTTTGGACCATATCCCAAACCCAATTGCTTCCTAGTAGCGTTGAAAGTTCCTTGGAAAGATTTTGAATCATGTCCTAATTGAATGAGAGCGTGTCTTGATTCGGTCGGTGCACCTAGAAATTCAACTTGATAGTTATTCCGACGGATTCATATATTTCTTCCATCTTCCGATGTGGTCCAATCTCACTACTTGAAGTTTCGTGAGCATAACCATTTCAAGAATGATTTATTTGCGTCAAAGCGAGTTACCAAATTCTATTTAGCCTTTGCTTTTGTTCCCGACCCATGTATTAAGCCATGGGTCGATAATAAAGTGTCCCGTGTATCAATTAGTATTATTCGGGGAGAACCGATCCCAAGAGGGAGATATTGTTATATCCCGAGTTTTCATATCCTAGATCTTTTATCTCTTTCTTTGTGAATGCGGATTTAAATTGAAGTTAATAATTTTTCCTTCATCCAACTCTTTTAGTAATAGACTCAACTATGTCGTTGTGATTATCATGAGCTTATGCGTCGGAAAGTACTCCAAAGCTTAGAAAAATATAAACTTGTTCATCAAGCTATTTTAGTTGCGTTTCCTCAATTTTCCTTGTCTTCTTAACCCAACGAGCGACATTCGGGGACGAATGTTTCCAAGGGGGAGATGATGTGATACCCCGAGTTTTTCCATTAAATATTTTTCTCCCAAATGTGTCGAGTCATTAAAGCTTTTTATCTTTCCATGAGTCCGTTAAGATCTCGGACGAAAATGTGTTGAATTTTGTTCTTTATCGTGATTAATAATTTTTTTTTCTGGAATTTATAGATATACGATCCGTCATTGCGTATAGCATCGAATAGTCTTTCCAAGGATATGTGGATCATCCAAAACGGACACTCGAGCGATGAGTTATGATCATTCCGATCTAATCGTGAATAGTGGTGCACAGTAAATGTGCAGGGAAAAAAATACTGAGGCTAGGAGAATTTTAGGGTCAACTTCAAACGATCATAACTCCTTGTACATAATGATCTGGGTGAGATACTATATATTAAAAGAAATCTCTGAGAGTCCTCTTTCCAATGAAATTAGTTTCATCTAATTTTTCAATCGGATCAAAAGGTTATGGTCGATCTACTTCAGCTTATCAAAACAGTCCACCAAAGGACAGATTTGACATTATTAAATTTTTAAGGGTATTTTGGTCATTCCCACTCCAATCCATCTGGGTAAACCATGGATTTAAGTCCATTAAGAGCATTCAATAGCTCATTTTTCTCCAAAATTTCCTAAGGCTAAAAGCCCAACCCTACTACTCCAAATTTCATCCTTCCATATCTCTTGATTGAATCGTAGAAATTTCAAATTGATTTGAGATTCGAGTTGATCATGTTAAGGGCTTCGAGAAGCACCCTTTATTTTCGTGAATAAAGTTCCGGAGTTGGAAGTTCATAGTCATCTTCCATTTTTAGGTATGTGGGGCTTTGAACAAGAATAATTCTTCCGTTCTTGTGCCCGTATCATTAATTTTTATTATGGATTATTATGAGTTTGGCAAATGAATTTATTTCCAAGATATCCTACCATGAGATTTTGATTATTTATATATGTAAATTGTTCAATCTTGCCAATTATGATTATTTAATGGATTCATATGGTTTTGTAAGTTGAATTATGTCTAAATAATTTGATTATGAACTTATAAAAATTTCAATTGTAAGTTTTGAATCACATGAGTATTTGACTATTTTAGTTCTATAAATTGAGATTTAATTTTGGGATTCTTGGTGTTTCTATCAAGAATTGATACATTTTGAACATGTATCCACGTTTTAAGTTCAAGAATGAATTATTGGTATTTTCAAATGTTTTTGAGCCATGTGTCAAATTTTGAGCTTCCTTATGACGATTTGAGTTATTGGGTATATTGATATCGAAGTTGTAATGAGTCTTGGTATTTTCCGGATGGTTTTGATGAGTTAAATTGTTGAAAATATTACGTATTGAGTCTTCATAGCCTTGTCCAAATGTCGAGTTGGTTATTTTTCAATGCATTGATACCTTGTTGATGTTGAGGAAGATTAAAATATTTTGAGCTAAAATGTGTTGAGTTATGAATCCATAAACTGATATGATTTGAGAAATGAGAAAGAGATTTGATTTGGTCTTTATGATAGACCCTTGTGATGTTGTGGTGGATTTCCTAATGCGTTCTAAGCTTGTCGGGGAGTAGTACTTAGCATTGAGAGGGAAATTTGGTATTTTCCCAAACCTATGTGCCATCGTAGGGTTGTTTGATGATGATATTATTGTCCAGAGAGCCCGATTGTGATTATTACAGTTTTAAGGTTGTACTCCCTGGAAAAGAGTTTGATGCTCCCGCCAACGAGGGTTTCAAACGTTGGTATTCCACATAGCTCATGTGGGGTTGTCGGCTATAGGGAACTCTCGTGCCCATAAGATTAAGTTTCTAGAATTACCTAGTCACTCTAAGATTTGAGTCAAAGAGTAGAGATGTTTATGGTGTTTTATGGTCATTTATGATGATTTATAATTACCTATGATGATTTTTGATGATATGATAATTTATGATGATTTAGGATGATTTATCATAATTTATGATTTATAATGATTTACATGGATTATGAGATTTTATCATATGAACTGTTTATTATGAAATTACAAAAAGTATGATTTGATATAACTCAAGCCAAGTGGGTCATCATTGTCCGTATGCATGTTTTCATGAAATTGATTATACTATTTATATTGTTGCATGCGCCCCCACATACTCAGTACATTTCATAGTGCTGACCCACATATTTCCATGGGCTACATTCTTACTAAAATGTATATCATGTTCAGCTGGGTCGCAACTCTCGATCGGCAGGTGATTAGTCCTTTTTATTCAGGGACTTGAGTTGTTCAGATTTGAGGTGTATTATATTTTCTGTATTCAATCGTATTAAGTAGAGGTAGTTGGGAGTCATCACCCATCTATCTTTGGTCAATGCTAGTAGAGGATTCATAGACAGTCACTAGTAGTCAGTGTATTCAGTTTCAGATTTGTATATATATGAGCAGAATTGTGACCGTGTAAATTTACTTTCATGTTGGTCCGACTAAGTTATGGGTTGTTTTTGCATTATTCCTTCTATTTTATGTATTTTATTCAGTTCTTTTGGTTATGCCAGATGAAGGGTTAGCTTGGGGTCACTTGTGACCTTAAGCTTTGTGTGACATCTTGGGATCCGATTTCGGGGCATTACAAGCTTGGTATCAGAGAACAGAGTTCAAGTATCCTAGGGTGTCTAAGAAGTCGTGTCCAGTAGAGTCTTGCGGACCGGTACGAAGACGTCTGTACTTTTCTTCGAGAGGATACAAGGCATTTAGGAAAATATTCCCTTTCTTTCAAGTCGTAGATCATGCTATGGAAAGGTTCCTTTAGAAATTCATACGGGTTCATATCTTGCATAAATTGGGCCATTTCGCCTTGTTCTAAAATATCGGATATAGTCAAGCGTAAATCCTTATAGATGGTGCTTTCTTAGATAATCTCCTCTAATATTACAGGCTTGTAAGTGAGCTAGAAAAAAAAATGATTTCATTAGTGCTCTTGAGTTCCAAAAAATTGAGGTGTCATATGTACGTTCTTGAAGGTTGTGCATTAAGCCTATGTCGGAAGTGTTTTTGGATTTCTCCCTAGAATTCATGATGTGATTTCGTATTTTCCTTATCCGTGTACTAATGTTGAGACAGGGTGATTAACTAGTTCCAATTTCCTCTCTTGATTATATTCCTGGGCTTACTAGCAAAGGTTTCATCTCACCCCTCTTGAGTCATTTAGTTGAGGTAAAGCGAGAAACATATTCTCAAATCCTTGATTATGGTGTACCAGGCTTTTATTTCTTGAAAATATTTTTTGATCATCTCTTGATGAAAACTTGAAGTCTAGTGAAGCAGTGTGGGGCTTATTTCGATTCACTAGCATAATTGTTTTGATATTTATTTCCTTTTTCAAAATACAAAACTAAAGTCTAGTGAATCCGTGTGAGGCCTGTTTCGATTCACTAGAAGTTGGTTGTTTACTCTGTTGTTCTTGCATTGGTTGGAACCGGGGGATTGGAAACATGGTGGAAGACGGTGTTAATAAATTATTATGGCATAGGCCATGGAGTTGTGGATGATTATTGTCGTTATGAGGTTTTGGTGGACTAGTATGTTTGGGGTGTTTGATAGATGGAAATGGTTGTTGAGATTGTTGTTAATCGTATTCAGAGTGAGTTGTTAAGTTTGTATAGCGGGTGACAAGAAAAATCAATTTAATGATTGAATTGCTACGGCGTTAGTGATAGGGAGGAGATTTAGTAGGTTTGAACCGTATGTACGGGAGCTTAAGTCTATTTGTTTGTGATCAAGTGTGATATTGTGTGTTGAGGTAGTAGTATTCTCAAGGTGTTATGATGATTTTTTTAAGTTATTAAATGTTAAGCGGTTAGTGCTATCCTTGATCGGGTAAGTATGAATGATGATATGTGGTATACGATGTAATTTTGAGTTAACTTGGGCATTAGAGGTTGACGAGGGTGTTAATTTGAGATGTGATGTTAGTAAAGAATGAAGAAGTTAGTATGGTTTAGCGAAGGTTTGATGTATCCATGGTAAGTGCTAGAATCTAAGCTGTGGAGTGAATGAATTGTTGTATGATAACTTTTAAAGTTGTCTAAGTTCGTGGGTATTTGAGAGTTATGTTAAGATTGGGTTTTGCGCTCGCGAGTGAAGTTATGCGGGTTAAGTTATGGATCTTGTGTATGGATATATCCGGGGATCCTGGAGTAAAGCAAATGCCTTGCACTAGAGTTTGTATGGTGATTCGTTGACTCGGAGTATTGGCTTAAGTCTAAGGGGGAGATAGTAGAAAAAAAATTAACTAAGTTAAGATTGCGGGATTTAGGTAGGTGTATCGGTGGGTTGCAAGTTGGTGGCGAGAATTAGTGGTGTTGATCCTATTTTACCCCAGCCTTTTCAATGACTTTGATATTTTCTCATGCCTTATGTTTCATTCCCCCAATTATAATACATGTTCATGCATATCATGGGAAATCATGTATTCTCCTAACTATCGAAATATGGAGTCCCAATTTTTCTAGCGGGCGAAATCGATATTTCATAAGCTATAAACTCTAAACTCAAGTCACGTGCTTCATAATGCATGTGCTTAAGTTTTATTGTATGTTCAAGTTCAGTCCACCGGCAACACCCTTAGCGACCAATAAGATTCAATTTATGTCCTGGGTGTCCTTAATCTTTAATTTTGATTCTGGTTGAATTCATGCATTTGATGCGCTAGTTCTCCGGCCTCAATAACCGCACCAAGTCATACACAATATCACTTCATATTCTACCCTTTCATGACTTTCCATTTGTTGAGGGAGTGTGGATGAACATTAGTGACGATAGGAGAGAGTGAGCAGGTTTTTGTTGACAAAGATTGTGGCATGTTCATTTTAGCTAAGGTGGCAAGTGTGGAGTAAGCTTGAGGCTAGGCTTTTGATGGATGTCATGGTTATTTGAAGCATTTTGTGTTGGGTTTATTAAAGTGGTTGTGTGATGGTTTATCTAGGTTTGTAGGTGGGGAATTATTGAAGTGAAGTCTTGTGCATGTCTTAGTTAATTGGAAAAGTTAGTGAGTATTTTCTTAAGAATAGTGCCCGGAAGTTGTCTTAATAAAGGATTGTAGAATTTGAAAAAGGTATTTTATGGGTGTTGATTAGGAGTGTATACGTAATTATAAAGATAGGCTTGAACATCATAGGTGTATATATGGACGGAGATTAAAGTTTATATTATCGATAAGTTTTGGTGTTTATGTTGATTTAGAAGTCTAAGCTAAAAGCTCTTGTAAATTGATCTTGCATAGCACTCATGTATTGTGAATATATCTCTTGTCTGAGGATATTAGTTGCAAGCCTTGGCCTTGCTATAAGTTGAATTGCGTATATGCCTATGAATAGTTCCCTATGCTTCAAGACTTGTTGATATGAATATGATGGTTGAAAATGGTGAGTATTAAGTGGATTAAAGTTGATTGAGTGGTAATAAGAATTATATGTGAGATGAGGAATTGTAACAATGTTGATGTGTGTAAATTTATAATTCGGAATGGTTCTATGTTATGGTGTTAGGTGGAGGAATTGGTGACTCCAAATTAAGCTTGAAAATGAGGAGAGAGAGTTTGGCTTAGTTAGATTATAATAGCCAAGATTGCAAATGCCTTGTGAGAATTATGAATTGAATCAAGTAAGTATGGTATTTGGGGAAAATAGTATTGCGGAGAAAGGGTGTGCGAAGCGTATTGATAAGCTTGAAAGTAAGGAGTTGTACTGCGTGGGGTCTAGTACTTTTATTTTGATATAAGACTGATCGACCTACGCTCCGTAATTAAAATTGGGGTCAAGTTATAAATCCGTATTTTAATATATATATATATATATTGTTTGGACCATATCCCAAACCCAATTGCTTCCTAGTAGCGTTGAAAGTTCCTTGGAAAGATTTTGAATCATGTCCTAATTGAATGAGAGCGTGTCTTGATTCGGTCGGTGCACCTAGAAATTCAACTTGATAGTTATTCCGACGGATTCATATATTTCTTCCATCTTCCGATGTGGTCCAATCTCACTACTTGAAGTTTCGTGAGCATAACCATTTCAAGAATGATTTATTTGCGTCAAAGTGAGTTACCAAATTCTATTTAGCCTTTGCTTTTGTTCCCGACCCAAGTATTAAGCCATGGGTCGATAATAAAGTGTCACGTGTATCAATTAGTATTATTCGGGGAGAACCGATCCCAAGATGGAGATATTGTTATATCCCGAGTTTTCATATCCTAGATCTTTTATCTCATTCTTTGTGAATGCGGATTTAAATTGAAGTTAATAATTTTTCCTTCATCCAACTCTTTTAGTAATAGACTCAACTATGTCGTTGTGATTATCATGAGCTTATGCGTTGGAAAGTACTCCAAAGCTTAGAAAAATATAAACTTGTTCATCAAGCTATTTTAGTTGCGTTTCCTCAATTTTCCTTGTCTTCCTAACCCAACGAGCGACATTCGGGGACGAATGTTTCCAAGGGGGAGATGATGTGATACCCCGAGTTTTTCCATTAAATATTTTTCTCCCAAATGTGTCGAGTCATTAAAGCTTTTTATCTTTCCATGAGTCCGTTAAGATCTCGGACGAAAATGTGTTGAATTTTGTTCTTTATCGTGATTAATAATTTTTTTTCTGGAATTTATAGATATACGACCCGTCATTGCGTATAGCATCGAATAGTCTTTCCAACGATATGTGGATCATCCAAAATGGACACTCGAGCGATGAGTTATGATCATTCCGATCTAACCGTGAATAGTGGTGCACAGTAAATGTGCAGGGAAAAAAATACTGAGGCCAGGAGAATTTTAGGGTCAACTTCAAACGATCATAACTCCTTGTACATAATGATCTGGGTGAGCTACTATATATTAAAAGAAATCTCTGAGAGTCCTCTTTTCAATGAAATTAGTTTCATCTAATTTTTCAATCGGATCAAAAGGTTATGGTCGATCTACTTCAGCTTATCAAAACAGTCCACCAAAGGACAGATTTGACATTATTTGATTTTTAAGGGTATTTTGGTCATTCCCACTCCAATCCATCTGGGTAAACAATGGATTTAATTCCTTTAAAAGCATTCAATAACTCATTTTTCTCCAAAATTTTCTAAGTCTCAAACCCCAACCCTACTACTCCAAATTTCATCCTTCCTTGTCTCTTAATTGAACCGTAGAAATTTCAAATTGATTTGGAATTTGAGTTGATCATGTTAAGGGCTTCGAGAAGCACCCTTTATTTTCTTGAATAAAGTTCTGGAGTCGGAAGTTCATATTCATCTTCCATTTTTAGGTATGTGGGGCTTTGAACAAGAATAATTCTTCCGTTCTTGTGCCCGTATCTTTAATTTTTATTATGGATTATTATGAGTTTGGCAAATGAATTTATTTCCAAGATATCCTACCATGAGATTTTGGTTATGTATATATGTAATCATTCTTCCAAATAGACTCTGATCTGGTGCTTGGGAATCATTCAGAATCCCATGCACGTAAGCAAACTATGCTACCATACCAAATTTAATATTCCAAACTCAATAAAACCATCATAACTTTCATCTGAGATAGTTTCAACTAAATATGGGCCCCACACTTGTAGTTCCATTTTTCATATAATCCACCCAATAGTCCAAAATGAGTTTGGAATCCTCAGAACCTAAACCAAGGGTCTCCTATCCTAAAATCAACATTTTAAAGCTGATGGCATAGTCAAAATTCTCATTTGAGGTCATCTACTAGAACTTTTAGTCCAAGGACAAATCCTAAATAGTGAAATCTCCAAAATAAGAAAAGGAGCCTACAACCCAAATAAACTGCTCAATAGTTGAACCAATAGTTCCAGCAAGTAATAAGTGACTTGTAGTTGTCGTGGAAAGCCTATAAATGTCAAAAATGCATGCAAATCAAGTAAATAACCTAGAGGGACAATATATTGAGAAGGTCAATGCAAAACACAACTTTTTGATTGGAGAATAATTCAAAACTTTTGGTGTCATCATTCTACTCTGATATTAAAGAGTGTTTTCTTTGCCTTCACTATTTTCTTAGATAGAAGTGCTTCAATCAACCTTTCTTGTGACATGATATAGAGTATCAATTATTTTCCAAGTATAGGTGCCACAAGAACTGAAGGTTTCATTAAGTATGATTTGATACTTTCAAAGACCTTATTACAAGCTTGGCCTAATTTGAAAGAAGCATTTCTTTATGAGACGGCAAAATGGTTGACATTTTTCAGTCATGTTTGAGATAAACCTCCTTAAATATTCTAGCCTTTATTGAAGGATTTTTAACTCATGAATGTAATGAGGCTCGAGCATCTTTAAAATTACATCGACCTTTGCTTGATCATTTTTAAATCCTCGATGTCGTGCAAATGTAGCCAAGGGGATTTCCATAGATAACACCAAAGGCATATTTCAATGAGTTCTCCTAAGTTTATATCTTTTTAGAAACTCAAATATAATTCTTAGGTCTTTCATGTGGTCATTCCTATTTTTTCATTTCACCACTAAGTCATCCACATATCACTCAACATTTTTATGGAATAGGCCATCAAAGATGTTTTGCATATCCCTTTTATAAGTGGCACCACCATTATTTAAACCATAAGGCATCACCTTGTAGCGATAATTAACTTTGGGCATACAAATGCAGTGAGCTCTTCATCATTTAGTGCCATACAAATTTAGTTATAGCCGGATGAACCATCTATAAAGGACATCACCTCATAACTAATGGTATAATCAATCATCAACTATAGAATAGGGATTGTAAAATCATCCTTAGAATATGCATTATTGAGATTCCTAAAGTCAACATAAACTCGAATTTGTCTATTCTTCTTCCTCATAGTAACAATACTTGAAATCCATGTAGGGTATTTAACGCCATCAATAAATCCATCTTTAATGAGTTTGTTAACCTTATTTTAAATCCATAGAAACAATTTTGGCCTAAAATGCCTTTGGGCTTGCTTAATAGGACGAGCACTATTCTTGAATGCCAACTGATGGACTTCTACTTTTTGATCTAAGACAGAAATCTTCTTCTAACTCACTATTCTTGACCCCTAACTGATGGACTACTTCTTTTGGATCTAAGCTAGATATCTTCTTAGAACTCCAAGTGAGGACATCCTTATATTCTTTGACTATGTCCATATAAGAAATTCTTCATCTATTCCTAGAAAAAGGCTTAGGTAAGTTGGTCTTGGGTCTTCATCAGTGCCAAGATTAACTTCCTTCAAGGTATCTATGGTGGTATTCCCTCATTATTAAAGTTCCAAGTAGTACCTTCCTCCTCTTTAAGATAATCATCATTGATAGATATGTGGTAACACCGGGAAATATCTTCCAGTTCTTTAGTAACCTTTATTTGAGATGAGGCATCATTCTCACTTTGGGTTATAAAACCATATAAGGAGCCTACACTTTCTTCAAATTTCTCATGTTTCTTGGTATAAAACATAGTATGAATCTTTGTTTTTAATAGCTCCTTGCATGAAACCATGAGTTCTATCCGTTTCCTCATTCTAGAAGAAATCAAACTTTGGAAATCCTTATGAATTCTAGGTAAAGAGTGTATTATCATACTTTGAAAACTTTTCTAATGCTTTTTTCTTTTATTCTTATTAAGTGGACTCAACCTCACGAACAAAAAAGTTTTTATGGTTGATTCTCCAAGTCGATAAAAGACAAAAAACATTTTCATAAAAGTAGTGGACTCTTCCTCCATGATGATGTAGTTACTAACTGCCTTTCTTATGGAGCTGCGAATTGGAGGTGGTGGTGTATACCCTAGGCCGCCTTCACACGTTCCCCTGGTTTCACTTTTTGATGGAAGTTTTCCTAACCTCAATAGCTCATAAGAATTGTATTTGGCCTTTACAAATAACTTGTAAACATTTAAATCAAAGCCTTCTTTTGTCCTCTTCATAGGAGAGGTCATCTTATGACAGATTTTGAGCCACAAATTCTCCAAGTAGCCTTGAGTATGAGTTTATTGTGTCAATTCTCTTGATAGGTAAAGTTAGCCCCCCTATTACATTATCTTGGGTATAAGATGAATGGTTTTACTCTTTCTTTACCTTTGGTATGTAGAGGAGCATAGGATTTGACTTTATTTTCAAGCATGAGATATTTTCTTTATTTTAAGTAGATTTAAAAGGCTTCTTAGCGGCAAATTTTTCAACAACCACCGTGACCTTTGTAGCTGCGATATCATCGCACTTGGTTGTTGTGATATCATTAACTCTTTTCTCATTCAAAAAATAATTCTTCTAGTAGAATTTTGCATCGACAAAGTGTAACTCAACTTCAGTGGATGTCTTATCATTGATAACTATTTTTCTTTCCACTTTGCCTTCGAGGTACTTCAGACATTGATAGTAAAAGGATGACATAATTTTGTTCTCATATACCCAAGGCCTATCAAGCAATATGTTCTATGAAGTCTTGTCATTGATCACATGTATCAATACATTTAATTGCAAATTATCCATATGTATCCCTAACTTGATAAATCCCATTAACCTCTATCCCCCTTGGTTGAACACTTGGATCATCAAATTACTTTTAGTAAATTCATCAGTTGTGCTGCTAAGTTCCCTTATTGTGTGAATAGGTAGGATGTTGATTCTACATCCCTTATCTATTAATTCTATTTATATTTTTTCTTAGAGAATGACCCACCACATATAAGGGATAATTATATAGGGTATCACCAAGAAGGAGATCATCATTTGCAAATGTAACTTTTATATAACATACATGTGTTATTTGGATAAGAGGTTCAGTAGGCTTTTTAGAAAATGAAGGAACTTTTATAGGTAGTTTTTTACCCTTTGCCCCTTCTTTTCCAGTATTAAAGAAAGATACGTTAAGGTTAAATTGAGTCGTATTTGCACGAAACCAACTAGGAAATAATTATTTTAAAGTTACAAGACATCATGGTTTTTGATGGTATGCTCCACTACGCTCGTCCTTTTTAGAACATCAAGCAGTATCTATTTTTTCAGTTTCTTCACCATCCTCCTTCTAGTTGGCTGCTCGAATGACTTTTTTCATAGACTTATCTTCTTATGTCTGTGCCTAGTCACCAGATTCCATCCTTGGTCATCACCAGCCAAAGTTTTTTCATGCTCTAATGGTTCCTCCTTATGACCTTCAAAGCATTTTTGGAATGGATCGAGCAAGCTAAAAATGATAAAGATTTGATAAGAATTGGCCTTCTCATCATCCAAGAAGATCTTCTTCTCATTTGTTAATTGCATGATTTTATCTTTGAAGATAAAAAATTTCTCCAGAGAGTGACCCACAAGCTTATAATACTTACAATATTTTGAGTCATTAGTTCTTCTAGCCTTATTGGACTACTTCAACTCTAGTAGATCAATGAGCTTATTCTAAAGAAGTTCATTCAAAATTTTAGTAGCATCAGAATCAATGAAGGGGTATTCCTTTTCTTGCATTTCATTCAATGTCAACTTTTGATTTGGACGTGCTGGAGAAGTTATCATTATGCTTTACTTCTTTCTCACCTTTGTGGTGAACTTTACAGGAGGCACATGATGTGTGACCATATTCTAACACATTTGAGGCTTTTAACTCTAAATAATTGCATGGTCTTTAGCAACTTTAGTTATTTTTTATTAGTTTATGTTTGATTTTGCAGTTTAAGCTGATATGATAGAGAACCAACATAAAATAAAGCAAAGAAGTTGAAATTTGAAGAAATATGAAGACAAGTGTGGCTAACGACATTTGTGATAAGTAGTCAGCCCTGTGATAAGCTATCAGGTTGGTCATCATCAGTAGACAAAGAATTGGCCTAAAGTAGAAGTTGTGACGACATTTTGTGATAAGCCATCAAAGGTCTGATAAGTTATTAAGTTTGTTGTCAGCCTTAAATGGGGAATGAGTTCTAGCTGGTAGAATCGATGACATTTTTTTATAGGCCATCATAATGGTGATAAGTTGTCTGGAATGCCGTCAGTCTTAGGTAGGACATGAGAATTGGAGAAAAAGTGTGATGACATTTCTCATAAATCGTCACAGTCCTGATAAGCCATTAGAAGTTACCGTCAACCTAAGACAGGACTATTGCAGATTTGAAGAAGACCTAATGACATTCTTGATAAGTCATTAGGATCCTGATAAGGCATCACCAATAGTCATTTTTTATTCCGAGAAAAAGTTGTAACCTTGATTTTGTTTCCTTATTTAGGGTAAACTATTTAAAGCTTTGTTTTAGGGTTTTCAAAAGACATTAGAATTATCATTATTATTCCGCACAAGGTTGAGACCTTGAGTTTTGGATAGCATATCTTGATATTTTCTCTCTTTACTTCTTGACTTGAACAACACAACTATTTTTGAGAGATTATTATCAGTATTTTGGGATTTTTCCTTTGTGATCTAATCTGCGATTCACTAGTTATTATTCATCTATGTAAGTTTATCTTTCATTCATAAATTCAATTAAGTGTTTCGTTTGTTACATCATGATGGCTAAACTCCATTAACCTGAGTTATGGGATCTAAGGTTAGGTCTTGATAAGGTGCAAAGTATTCAAAATTCAAAAAGTGGTAGGATTTCTTGATAATTCTAAAGTTTTATTTAACGTCTGTTGGTTGCAAACAGTAGACACGCCTGCTTTGATTTGCTTGAGAAAGAAATCAAATATAGTATGAAGTGAACTATCAACAGGGACTCCGAAATACTTTGTTTAATAATCAGCACTGTAACAAGGTTGGTTAACTTGAGGTAAAATTTGGGCGGTAATAGAAATTCCCTAGGTCCGAGAGGATTAAGGAATGAAACGCTTATGTAGGTCGAGAGACATTTAAGCATAACATCGATAGAGATAGCTTGTTATCTTACCCACCGTGAGAATCTTGAATCACTTTTAGCATTTTTCATGTACCGGAAGCCCTAGTGAACATAACTCTGGTTATTTCATAAACTCTTGATTTAAAAACACCGAAAGTAAAGTGACAAACAAAAACTTGTTAAACCTAAACCTCCTATTTCAGGAAACATTAAACTATCAGTGGATTAAATTGCAAACAACTTGAGTTCACACCATATTCCATGTGGGATTCAAACCCAACCTAGTTGGATTTTATATTGACAAAGATCGCTTACACCCATTCAAGAGTGTAATTTGAGCGTCATCAAAAATGATGCCGTTGCCGGGGAATACGATTGTAAGCTGAAGTTTGTATGCGCTAATTGACTATTAGTTAAGTTTCCTAGATTTATGTTTATTTGTTGTTTTTGTTTATTTGTAGGATTTTATAGTGTATGCCAAGCACCAAAAGTTCTAGAGAAACATTATTACCACTAAATCCGGAACCGCAGCAAATAGGAAGAATGGTAGAACAGCAAGAGGATGACAGACTGGCAGCCTTAGCTAGAGCTCAGGTGAATGTGCAAATTGTCGGGCAACATGCACGAAATCCAAACCATGAGGATGAAGATTTAAGGAATGAGGAGTTATTGAACCCTGGTAACCCAAGGCGTGCAGAGGAGATAGCTATATAAGTGCCACGTAATGTAAACTGAAATCGTCCGTTCCAAAGAAGACAAGAGTACCAATCGGTCCAGTATAATCTCAATAATGATGATGATGACATGGATGGGGTAGGTCCAATGGGTGCAATTATTCCTGCACCGTTGGCACCTGGAGCCAAGTTCAACATTACGAGTACTATGATCCAACTCATCAATCTGAAGGGTTTGTTTGGTGTCCTTCCTAGGGATGATCCAAACCTACATCTGGTAAATTTTGTCACCATTTACAAATCTTTTGATAACCCAGGACTGGGCCAGAACGCTATCTGGTTGAGGTTGTTCCCGTTGTCTCTGTCTGGGGAGGCAACATTGTGGATGAATGAGCTTATGCCTAATTCCATCACCCACTAGAGGCAATTGAAAGAAGCATTCCTAGAATGATTTTTCCACCCTCCAGGAGGGTACAGTTGAGGGACAAGATCAATAATTTTAGACAACTTCCTACTGAAGCTTTGCATGAGACTTGGGAGAGATTCAAGAAGAAGCTAACACAGTATCCGAACCACAATATGATGGACCTATACTTGATGGAGACTTTATACAGGGCCTTCAACTCTGTAACAAAGCCGATTGTAGATAATGTTGTTGGTGGTTTGTTTGTTGATCTATCTTTTCAATAAGCCTCAAATATGCTAAGTAGGATGATGTGATGCCCCGAAAAAATTTTCCGTTAAGATCTCGGACGAAAATGTGTTGAATTTTGTTCTTTATCGTGATTAATAATTTTTCTGTGTTGATTTTCTGGATATGCGTCCCATCATCGTGTAGATCATTGAATAAGATTTCCAACGATGTGTGGATCATCCAAAAAGGACACTCGAGCGATGAGTTATGATCATTCCAATCTAACCGTGAATAGTGGTGAACAGTAAATATGTAGGAAAAAATACTGACGTCAGGCGAATTTTAGGGTCAACTTCAAATATTCATAACTCCTTGTACATAATGACCTGGGTGATCTACTATATATCAACAGAAATATCTGAAAGTACTCTTTCCAATGAAATTTGTTTCATCTAATTTGGCCATCGGAGAAAAATGTTATGGTCGATCTACTTCAGCCTATCAAAACAGTCCACCAAAGGACAGATTTGACATTATTTGATTTTTAAGGGTATTTTGATCATTCCCACTCCAATCCATCTGGGTAAACCATGGATTTAAGTCCATTAAGATCATTCAATAGCTCATTTTTCTCCAAAATTTCCTAAGGCTCAAACCCCAACCCTACTACTCCAAATTTCATCCTTCTATGTCTCTTAATTGAACCGTAGAAATTTGAAATTAATTTGGGATTCGAGTTGATCATCTTAAGGGCTTCGAGAAACACCCTTTATTTTCGTGAATAAAGTTTCGGAGTTGGACGTTCATATTCATCTTCCATCTTTAGGTATGTGGGGCTATGAACAAGATTATCCTTTCGATTTTGTGCCCGGTATTTTTGTTGAATTACATTGACATGAGATTTTACATGTTTTACCATGAATTGGAAATATGGTTTTATATCTTATATTATTGTCCATTAGCTATGGGATTATTTCATCCGATATGTGTATGATGTTGAGATGGAATTATGTCCAAAAAGTATTTGATTATGAGAGTGTGATGATTTAATTTGTTAAGCCTTGATTTATACTATCATTCCACTATTTCCTTATTATGAATTTATAATTGATATTGGAAATTCTATATCCTTACTACTATGGGTTGATGTCTCAAGTACCTTTAAATGAGAGTTAGATGGCAAATTGAGAAATGTTGATATTGAAGTTGCAATGAGTCTTGGTATTTTTCGAATGGTTTTGATGAGTTAAATTGTTAAAAATATTATGTATTGAATCTTCATATCCTTGTCCAAATGTTGAGTCGGTTATGGTTCAATGCATTGATACCTTGTTGATGTTGAGGAAGATTAAAATGTTTTGAGCTAAAACGTGTTGAGTTAGGAATCCACAAATTGATATGATTTGATAAATTAGAAAGAGATTTGATTTGGTATTTATGATAGACCCTTGTGATGTTGTGGTAGATTTCCTAACGCGTTCTAAGCTTGTCGGGGAGTAGTACTTAGCACCGAGAGGAAAATTTGGTATTTCCCCAAACCTATATGCCACCGTAGGGTTGTTTGATGATGATATTATTGGCCAGAGAGCCCAATTATGATTATTGCAGTTTTAAGGTCGTACTCCCTGGCAAAGAGTATGACGCTCCCGCCAACGGGGGTTTCAAATGTTGGTATTCCACGTAGCTCATGTGGGGTTGTCGGTTATAGGAAACTCCCCTGTCCATAAGAGTCATGTTTATTGAAATACCAAGTCACTTCGAGTTTTGATGTGGTAAGTCAAGTTGCCTATGATGATATATAATGATTTATGAGTTTTTTCTTCTACATTTCCTATATAAGATATTATGAGTTGCATGATTTAATGTCTCTCAAGCCAGGTGTGTCATTATGGTCCGTATGTACGTTTTTACAAAATTTATGATATTTTTTATATTTTGCATACGCCCCTACATACTCAGTATGTATCTTGTGCTGACCCTCATATTTCTCTATGGGCTACATTCTTACCATGATGAAGGTTCAGGTACTCAGCCGCAGTCGTGACAGTGATATCCGAGTGCCGCATCTATGTTTCTTTAGTGTTGAGTCCTCATGGTTCGAGGACCAAGTTACTAGTTTTGGTTCTATTATTTTGTGATCCCTTTGGTCTGTTGAATCAGTTAGGGGTTCGCCCCAATGGCTCGTTGATTTTTCTGTATTGAGTCTATGTCAGACTAGTGTATTATTGGGTCGGTTTGGGTATAGACATTCCATATATGTACAGTCTAATGATATTTTGTGTAATGTGCGATGTGATATGTTATGTACTTATATATATATCCTTAACGTAGCGTGTATGTTGTTGTGTTGGAACCCAAGGGTAGTGTTTTGATTAAAGAGATAGCTTGAGGCTACGTGTAGCCTTGGACACAGTGTGGCATCTCGGGATGATATTTTGGGGCGTTACAAACTTGGTATCAGAGCCTAAAGTTGTGAAGAGTCCTAGGGAGTCTGACAAGCCGTGTTACATAGAGTCTTGAGCATCGGTGTATAGCGCACCATACCTATGATCAAGAGGCTGTGGGGGGTTCTAGGAAAAGTTGTTTCTTTATTTCTACAAGAGTCTATCATGCTTACAACTGTTTCCTTCTGCTATTAATTCGTGCATTCTTACGACAGAAAATGCCAACAACCAACTTTAACCCGTTGATCCATTGCATGAGCTGGTATCCCATGCTAAATTTTGGGCAGCTTTTCAGATGCTAGCCTAGGCATTTACCGCCAATACTCAGGCCAACGCTCCACCTCCGCAGCAAAATAATTTGGCAGCAGCACGAATTCGTGATTTTATGCGGATGAGTCCGCCAGAGTTTCATGGGTCGAGAGCAGGTGAGGACCTTCAGATGTATGTTGATAAAATGAAGAAAATTACACAGATTATGCCCGTGACCGAGGAAAAAGTGTGGAGATGGCTTCTTATTGGTTGAAGGATGTTTCCTATGACTGGGTGAAGATGTGGAATAAGGGTAGAGAGAAAGATACCGCTCCGGTGACTTGGCAATTGTTCCAAGATGCTTTCTTGGATAGATTATTTCCTCTTGAGTTACGGGAAGATAATATAGAGGATTTTATGAATTTGAGACAAGGCTCCATGTCAGTTAAGGAGTATTGTCTTAAGTTTAATCAGCTATCGAAGTACGCTCCCAATATGATAGCTGACTCGAGGACTAGTATGAGCAAGTTTCTAACTGGGGTGTGGAGTTATGTGATGAAAGAATGTAGATCTTCTATGATAAACAGGGAGATTGATCTTCCTAGGTTAATGATTCACGCCCAACAGATTGAGTCAGACAAGATAAAGGAAAGAGAAAGAGTAAGAGGGATTAAGAGAGTCAGATCGGAGCAACAGGGGTCTGGTTAGACTAGATTCTCCGGAGGGAGTCGCCCTCAGTTTCAGAGACGTTTATTTATACCTGTGCCTTCCTCATCTATTGCTCCCGTATATCGGGGAAGGAAGGAGATCGGAAATAGGTCGGTACCTTCCAAGCCTCAAAAAAGTGTAAGCAATCGGCCTCATCCTCCTTTGTGTGCTAAGTGTGGTAAAAACCATTTTGGGGAGTGTTATATGGGGAAGCGGGGCTGTTTTTGTTGTGGCAAGTTGGGCCACATACTTAGAGACTGCCCATATGCCAGATAGAAGAGTCGTGATACCCGTCCCCAGAGTCAGGCTACTAGTGCCCCGTCTTTCGCAGCCCGTCTAGTTCCTCCTCAGGGTGATTCATCTAGTAGTGCTGGCGGTCAATGCCAGAATCATTTCTATGTTATACCACCTCGTCAGGAGCAGGAAGACTCTCCCAATGTTGTCACTGGTATGCTCCGTGTTTTTTATTTTGATGTCTATGTGTTGATGGACCCCGGTTTGAGTTTTTCTTATGTGACACCTCTGGTTGCTGTAAATTTTAAAACGGATCCTGAACTAATTTCTGAGCCTATTTTAGTTTCTACTCCAGTAAGAGAGTCTGTTATTCCTAAGAGGGTGTATAAGAAATGTCCCATTATTGACTTTCATCGGGTTATGTATGCTGATTTGATTGAGCTAAATATGGTTGACTTTGATATCATTCTGGGTATGGATTGACTTCACTCATGCTATGCGTCTATTTATTGTCGTTCCTGTGTGGTGAAGTTTTAATTTCCTAATAAACCTATCCTCGAATGGTTCGGGAGTTCTGTGATTCCTAAGGGTCATTTCATATCCTATCTCAAAGCTAGGAAGTTGATTTCCAAGGGTTGCATCCACCATTTGGTTCAGGTTAAAGACACTAAGTCTGAAACCCCGACCATACAGTCAATTAATGTTGTTAATGAGTTTCCTGATATCTTTCCGGAAGATATCCATGGAGTACCTCTTGATAAAGAGATAGAGTTTGAGATTGACCTTCTTCCCTATACTCAGCCTATTTCCATTCCTCCGTATCGCATGGCTCCTGCGAAACTTAAAGAGTTGAAGGAGAAATTGAAAGATCTTTTAGACAAAAGCTTTATCAGACATAGTGTGTCCCCGTGGGGTGCACCATTCCTGTTTGTGCGTAAGAAAGATGGTTCTTTGCAGATGTGTATTGATTACCGGTAGCTTAATAGGGTTACTATCAAGAATAAATATCCGCTTCCTCAAATTGATGATTTATTTGATCAATTGCAAGGTACGAGCTACTTTTCAAAGATAGACCTCAGATCTGGTTATCACCAACTTAAGGTTAGGGAATGTTATATCCCCAAGATAGCCTTCCGAACCCGTTACGGTCATTTTGAATTTCTAGTGATGTCTTTCGGGTTAACTAATGCTCCAACAGCTTTCATGGATCTTATGAACCATGTATTTTGTCCATATCTGGATTTATTTGTAATAGTATTCCTTGATGATATTCTTATTTACTCCCGAAGTGAGGGTGATCATGCGGATCATCTCCGAATCATGTTGGAAACTCTTCGAACTCATCGGTTGTATGCTAAGTTCAGTAAGTGTGAGTTCTGGATGAACTCTGTAGCCTTTTTGGGTCATGTTGTTTCTTCCGAAGGTATTAGAGTTGATCCTCAAAAGATAGAGGCTATAAAGAGTTGGCCTAGACCTATTTCTCCTTCTGATATCCAAAGTTTCTTGGGTCTAGCTGGTTATTATCGTCATTTTGTTGATGGGTTTACATCTATTGCGTCTTCTATAACCCGTTTGACCCAAAAGAAAGTGAAGTTCCTGTGGTCCGAATCTTGCGAGAAGAGTTTTCAGGAGTTGAAGACTCGACTCACTTCATCCCCTGTGTTGACTTTGCCTGACGGTGTTGATGGTTTTGTGGTGTATTGCGATGCTTCCAAAGTCGGTTTGGGTTGTGTATTTATGCAAAAGGGCAAGGTACAACTTATGCTTCCAGGCAGATAAAGCCTTATGAAAAGAATTATCCTACCCATGACCTTGAATTAGCTGTCGTGGTTTTTGCTTTGAAAATCTGGAGACATTATTTGTATGGTGTCTATGTCGACGTCTTCACAGACCATAAGAGCTTGCAGTATGTATTCACCCAAAAGGAGTTGAATCTTAGGAAGAGATGATGGTTAGAACTGTTGAAAGATTATTATATGAGCGTGTTATATCATCCGGGCAAGGCCAATGTAGTAGCAGATGCCCTTAGTCAGAAGTCCATAGGTAGTGTAGCACATGTGGAGATTGGTAAGAAGGAGTTGTCCCGTGAGGTACATCGTTTGGCTAGATTGGGGGTTAGGTTGTTTGGTGATGCTGAGGATAGTATAGGAGTGCAAAGCGGTTCCGAATCCTCTTTAGTTTTGGAAGTGAAGGAGAAGCAAGACAGGGATCCTACCTTGGTCAGGTTAAAAGACTAAGTTAAAGACCAAAAGGTGAAGGTTTTCTCCCAATGGGGAGATGACGTTTTGAGACTCCGAGAAAGATTATGTATTCCTGATGTTAATAACTTGAAGCATAAGATTATGGCAAAAGCGCATGGTACGCGATACTCCATCCATCCTGGTGCTACCAAGATGTACCATGATTTGCGGGAAATCTATTGGTGGAACGGTATGAAGAGGAACATAGCAGAATTTGTAGTAAAGTGTTCCACGTGTCAGCAGGTTAAAATAGAGCATCAAAGGCCCAGTGGAGTGATGTAAGAGTTTAGCATTCCTACTTGGAAGTAGGAAGAAGTGAATATGGACTTCATAGTTGGTTTGTCTCCTTCTCGTCGCCATCATAATTCGATTTGGGTTGTCATAGATCGGCTGACGAAATCAGCTCATTTCTTGCCTGTGCATTCATCGTATATAGCTGAAGATTATGCTAGAATATATATTCGGGAACTCGTCAGACTTCATGGAATCCTTTTGGCTATTATTTCTGACAGAGGTACTCAGTTTACCTCTCAATTTTGGAAATCTTTCTAGAAGGGTCTCGGTACCCAAATTTATTTAAGTTCTTCTTTCCATCCACAAATAGATGGTCAGGCCGAGCGGACCATTCAGACTTTAGAAGATATGTTTAGGGCTTGTGTTCTTGATTTTAAAGGTAGTTGGGATGAGCACTTAGCATTAATCGAGTTTGCTTACAATAACAGTTTTCATGCTACTATTGGAATGGCCCCGTTTGAAGCTTTGTATGGTAGAAGGTGTAGATCATCCATTGGTTGGTTCAAAATTGGTGAGGCTGTCGCGACTAGACCAGATGCGGTGTTCGAGTCCATGGAGAATGTTAAGTTAATTCAGGAAAGGTTGAAAACCGCCCAAAGTCATCAAAAATCATATGCAGATGTAAGGAGGAAAGACCTTGAATTTGATGTTGATGATTTAGTGTACTTTAAAGTTTCACCCATGAAAGGGGTGAAGAGATTTGAGAAGAAAGGTAAACTAAGTCCCCGTTACATTGGTCCCTATAAGATTGTGGATCACATTGGGAAGGTAGCGTATAAGGTTGAATTTCCCGCGGAGTTATCTAACGTCCATCCGGTTTTCCATGTTTCTATGCTTAAGAAGTCTATTAGTGATTCTGTTGTGATTGATCCTTTCGAAATCTCGGGTATTCAAGATAGTCTTTCATATGAAGATATTCCGGTTGAGGTTTTTGACTTTCAAGTTCGTAGGCTAAGAAACAAGGAAGTTACTTTGGTTAAAGTGCTTTGGCGAAATCAATCCATGGAGAGTGCTACTTGGGAAGCCGAAGAGGATATTGGCGCCAAATATCCCCACCTCTTTCCTACGATCCTGAGCATGTCAAAGGTATCATTCTCTTTTGATTTAATCCTTATTGCTATGTTTATCTTAGCTTGTATGTTTTTTATGATATCCAAAAAAAATCTAGAATGGAGTATATGCTTGGGAAAGATGATTTTACTCTATATACTCATTTTCATAGTATTCTTGACCTACCTATCAACATTCGAGGATGAATGTTTCCAAGGGGGAGATGATGTGATACCCCGGAAAAAATTTTCGTTAAGATCTCGGACGAAAATGTGTTGAATTCTATTCTTTGTCATGATTAATAATTTTTCTATGTGGAATGTCTGGATATGCAAGCCGCCATTGCGTAGAGCATCAAATAATATTTCCAATGATATGTGGATCATCCAAAATGGATACTCGAGCGATGAGTTATGATCATTCTGATCTAACAGTGAATAGTGGTGAACAGTAAATGTGCAGGAAAAAATTATTGAGGCCAGGCGAATTTTAGGGTCAACTTCAAACGATCATAACTCCTTATACATAATGATCTGGGTGAGATACTATATATCAAAAGAAATCTCTGAAAGTCCTCTTTCCAATGAAATTGGTTTCATCCAATTTGGCCATCAGAGCAAAAAGTTATGGTCGATCTACTTTAGCCTATCAAAACAGTCCACCAAAGAACAGATTTGACATTATTTGATTTTTAAGGGTATTTTGATCATTCCCACTCCAATCCATCCGGGTAAACCATGGATTTAAGTCCATTAAGAGCATTCAATAGCTCATTTTTCTCCAAAATTTCCTAAGGCTCAAACCCCAACCCTACTACTTCAAATTTCATCCTTCTATGTCTCTTGATTGAACCGTAGAAATTTCAAATTGATTTGGAATTCGAGTTGATCATGCTAAGAGCTTCGAGAAACACCCTTTATTTTTGTGAATAAAGTTCTAGAGTCGGAAGTTCATATTCGTCTTCCATTTTTAGGTATGTGGGGCTTTGAACAAGATTATCTTTTCGATCTTGTGCCCGATATTTTTGTTGAATTACATTGACATGAGATTTTACATGTTTTACCATGAATTGGAAATATGGTTTTATATCTTATATTATTGTCCATGAGCTATGGGATTATGTCATCCGATATGTGTATGATGTTGAGATGAAATTATGTTCAAAAAGTATTTGATTATGAGAATATGATGATTTAATTTGTTAAGCCTTGATTTATACTATCATTCCACTATTTCCTTATTATGAATTTATAATTGATATTGGAAATTCCATATCCCTACTATGGGTTGATGTCTGAAGTACCTTTAAATGAGAGTTGGATGGCAAATTGAGAAATGTTGATATTGAAGTTGCAATGAGTCTTGGTATTTTCCGGATGGTTTTGATGAGTTAAATTGTTGTAAATATTATGTATTGAGTCTTCATATCCTTGTCCAAATGTCGAGTCGGTTATAGTTCAATGCATTGATACCTTGTTGATGTTAAGGAAGATTAAAATGTTTTGAGCTAAAATGTGTTGAGTTAGGAATCCACAAATTGATATGATTTGATAAATGAGAAAGAGATTTGATTTGGTCTTTATGATAGACCGTTGTGATGTTGTGGTGGATTTCCTAACGCGTTCTGAGCTTTTCGGGGAGTAGTACTTAGCACCGAGAGGGAAATTTGGTATTTCCCCAAACCTATGTGCCACCGTAGGGTTGTTTGATGATGATATTATTGGCCAGAGAGCCCGATTGTGATTATTGCAGTTTTAAGGTCGTACTCCCTGGCAAAGAGTATGATGCTCCTGCCAACGGGGGTTTCAAATGTTGGTGTTCCACGTAGCTCACGTGGGGTTTTCGGTTATAGGAAACTCCCCTGTCCATAAGAGTCATGTTTATTGAAATACCGAGTCACTCCGAGTTTTGATGTGGTAAGTTAAGTTGCCTATGATGATCTATAATAATTTATGAGGTTTTTCTCCTACATTTCCTATCTAAGATGTTATGAGTTGCATGATTCAATGTCACTCAAGCCAGGTGTGTCATTATGGTCCGTATGTACATTTTTACGAAATTTATGATATTATTTATATTTTGCATGCGCCCCCACATACTCAGTACGTATCTTGTGCTGACCCACATATTTATCTATGGGCTACATTTTTACCATGATGTAGGTTCAGTTACGCAGCCATAGTCGCGACAGTGATATCCGAGTGCCACATCTACGTTTCTTCAGTGGTGAGTCCTCATGGTTCGAGGACCAAGTTGCTAGTTTTGGTGTTGTTGTTTTGTGATCCCTTTGGTCTGTTGAGTCAGTTGGGGGTTTATCTCAATGGCTCGTTGATTTTGCTGTATAGAGGCTATGTCAGACTAGTGTATTGTTGGGTTGGTTTAGGTATAGACATTCCATATATGTATAGTCTAACGATATTCTTTGCCATATGCGACGTGATATGTTATGTACTTATATATATATCCTTAGCATAGTATGTATGTTGTTGTGTTGGAACCCAAGGGTAGTGTTTTAGCTTAAAGGGTTAGCTTGAGGCTACGTGTAGCCTTGGGCACTATGTGGCATCTCGGGATGATAGTTCGGGGCATTACAGATGACCAAATAGAGTAGCGCTTGGCATACCAGGGAGTCTGTGGTAGCAAGACCCACTGTTTCTGTTGGTATGTCTGCTGAACAATGCAGGAGAGATGAGGAGCGGGATCAAGACATGGCCCATCTAATGACTCAGATGGACTTGCTCACTAAGCACTTATTATCAGGGAATACTAAGAAAGTGAATGTTGTAACATCTCAAGACCGAGTTGATGTAAAACCTGAAGAAGAGATGAATTATGTTAATAATCAGGGGGGTTTCCGAGGCAATAGCCAAGGGGATCAAGGTTTGAACATTTATGACAAGCCTGCTTACAAAGACAGAGAGCAAGGAAATATGAGAAGCAATAATGATAGGAGTGGTTTATATGTTCCTCCTGGAAATCGGGAAGCTGATGCAACTAGCTCTGGAAAGATGTCCATAGAGAACATGATGGAGAAATTGTTGAAGGGAGTTGAGGCCACCAACTCTGGTGTAACAACCATGAAGACCGATCTGGCATCCATCAGTCAGTTGGTACACTCACACTCCACTACTCAAATAGTTAGAGCAGTAGATGAGCCAATTTTCCACTGCATTCAACCAGAGAAAAAACGGAATGTTACCAAGCGATACGGTTTAGAATCCGCTGAATGATGGCTCATGTATGGTGATAACCACTAGGAGTGGTAAGATATTACCTGTCCCTTCTGTGGGAAAATCTATAGATGGTGAGGTAGTTGTTGATGAATTCGAAGAAAGCAATCCAGTAGAGTCTGAGAAGATGGATAGTTCTGTTAATGCTCCGGAGAAGGAAACAAAGAAGGAAGAGGAAGTTGTGTTGAAAACTATCCTAAGACCACCACCTCTCTTTCCTCTACAATTGAAGAAGAAGGTTGAGGATGCAAAATTCAGAAAATTCCTGGCAATGCTCAAGCAATTGGCAATAAATATGCCTTTGGTTGAGGCACTTGAACAAATTCCAAGATACACAAAGTTCATGAAGGACCTTTTGACCAAGAAATGGAAAGTTAGCCATGAGCCGGAGGACAATCTTCTCCATTGTGGTTCTATCTCTACAAGGTCTTTAGTGCAGAAAAAGGCAGACCCGGGAGCGTTTACCATTTTGTGTACTATTGGTTCCCTTAAATTCACCAAAGCATTATGAGATCTGGGAGCTAGTATAAACCTAATGCCACTTGCTCTGTACAAAAAACTGGGCTTGGGAAATCCTACCCCAACAAATATGCGGTTGGTGATGGCAGATAGGTGTGTGAAGTATCCTGTGGGTATATTATACGATGTTTTAGTAAAGGTAGCTGATTTTATTCTGCCTGCTGATTTTGTAGTCCTATATTGCGAGGTGGACTTTGAAGTTCCCATCACCTTGGGTAGACCATTTCTTTCAATTGGGAGAGTGACGTAGACATGGAGCTGAATGAGCTGAAGTTCAGGCTAAATGATAAACAAGCATACTTCGAGATACACTCATCCATGACTCAGTAAAATGGGATGGGTGTTTTCTCAATCGTTGATGTATGCTATGAGGATGATAAAGGGGTATCAACAGGTTGTCTTGGCGAAGTCTGAGTAGTCCAGATAACCAAGTCGTGCCGCGACAGTAAATCAGGCGCTATTGGGAGGCAACCCAAAATTTTATATTCCGATAAAGTATTTATTTTTGTCGTTAGGATTTAGTTCACATAAGGTGGAAAACTGAATAAATCAATAGAAAAGGTCCTGATGGCATTGATGATAAGCCGTCAAAACTGTGATAAGCTATCAGAATTGTCTTCAGAGAGGCCAAGTTTGAATTGAAGTTCTGTTAAGGATGACGACATCCATGATAGGTCGTCACACCTATGATAAGCCTTCATAAGATGTTGTTAGAAAGTAACTTAATAGCTACATCTGGGCCAATTATAAAGATCCAACCCGGGCCCAGTCGAACCTTTCCACCTTCCCTCTTATTTTTACTTCCTTTTAAGTTATTTCCCTTCAATATCTAGAGTTTTCTATTTCCTTATTCAAAAAAAATTCCAAGTAAAACAAAAGGCAAGTTTCCTTATGTGTGGGTTTGAAATTAAAGTCAAGAATTTCTTCCTACTTCCTCTTGTGTGTGTAATCACATTGAAGGCTCCCATCAGGTATGCTCTAAATTTGACTTTTCTTTTCAAGTGGTAAGGGATAGATTGATGACAACCCAAGATCCCAAGAGACTTGAACCAAGTTCAACTGGAAAGGGGGCTAAAATTAGGAACTAGGGTTTGCTGTGTAAGCCTAAGGCTTAAAATTCAGCTCACAAATCAGAACTTGAGTGGATTTTGAGAAATAATGGGACCAAAAATTGAGTTAAAATCAAAAGTGGGGTTCTGATAATAGCTGGTGATATTTATGATAATTTATCAAAACTGTGATGGCTTATTAGAAATGTCGTCAAAGGCTACTAAGAATGAAGTGAGTTCTGTTTAGAGCTGACGACATTTGTGATAGGCTATCACATTTGTGACGGCTTATCAGAAATGTCATCTGAAGTTGATAAAGTTTTATAGGTTCTATCTAAAGCTGACGACAATTGTGATAAGCTATCACAGTCGTGATGACTTATCAAGAAATGTCATCACACCTGGAACCTGAAGCATGAATGTGTTTTTTCAAAGGATGTGAAGCTTAAATGATTAATGTGTTTGTGTTTAGGCTCTTGAGGATTGACTAATGGTTTTTATATTTCTACAAGAACCCTATAATGGCATCCAAAGGAAAGAGCCCCATGCTTACAAAGAAGGAATAATAGAAAAGTATACGCCGGAAGCTCATCGATGAGGAGTCTGATTATGAAGAGGAAGAACCTACGCTCAGGAAGCGAAAGAAGAAGCAAAGCCCTAAACAGCCTTCACCACCCCAACTAGTTAAGGTGGAGGATAGTGAGGAAACTAAAACAACAACTACTTCTGAGCAAGAGGCATCTGAACATTCTGAACAAGAGCAGCATGAGTCTGAACATATTGAATCTGAATAGGAAGAACATGAAGAGTCTGAGGAGCTTGAGTCTGAGGGAACAACATCTGAATCCCCTTCCACTGAACAACAAGATGATGAGGAGTCTCCAATTCAGGTAACACTTATAAAATATAAGAACCCCAAAGTTTGAGACAATGCTAGATGGCAAATTCCCAAGGAAAATGGCATCTTCACTGTTGGGATTCACAGAACTGATAGAAGAAGGACTAAAAGGCTGATTCAGGAAGAAAAAAGGATTATCACTAAAGGTCTGGATAGGTATCCTAAAGTTCATTAGAAGTTCCAAGATTACGGCTTGGGTAGGACTACAAAAGAGGGAAGCTCATTTTGCCTTGCACTGGTCCGAGAGTTTTACGCGAACTACCAGGCTCAATTGGAGAATATGTGTAGGTCAGGAGAAAGAGTTGCAGACCATACCCTATTGGAGAGAGTTCAGGTAAGGGGCGTAAGGGTTGATATCTCAATCAGAACCATCAACAGGTTCTTGGATTGCCCCAACTTCACCCCTCAAGCCACTTCACCATCATTCTATGCTTGGATTAAAAATTGGGAAAATCAACGTCTGTGGTTGGCCAACATCATAGACGAAGGGAAACCAGCATGGGTGACCAACCCAAATGAGAGAATCTATAAGTCTTCTTTGACTCAAGAGGTAAATTTTTAGTGGGGTGTAGTGTGTATCTGGCTGATGCCCACTGATAGAGACAACATTCTGGGTGAAGATCGAGCTATCCTAGTAGCAAGCATGGTGCAGCAGCTCCCCCTTAATTTTGGGGAAATTATTATTGATGAGATGAAGATTAGAATGTCAAGAATCGACACTACTTATCCTTTCCTGTGTTTTATCATAGAGTTGTGCCGAGCTGCTAATATGCTAGAGATTTCAAGGGTTGATGATGACATTCCTGAATGAAAGACCCACAATCCCATAGGGTATGATGAAAATTATCCAGAACTGAGACTTGATAGAGGTGTAGAGGTAGCAGCAGACCCTCCAGTTACAGATGTCGGTTCAACACCTAATGTGGAAGTGCAAGATTTTGAGACTGTGCAACCAACTTTTTCAACACAAACAGGTTCAGTACTTGAGAATGAACCCAATCCCTCAGCTCCTATAGCATCAGCAGGATTTGTATTTTATCTGATCGATATAAAAGAAGTGGCCAAACAATCCAAATGGTGTGAGGTACAACTACATGCTTTTTCCAAATAGTTTGCCACTGCAGTAGACAAGAGAATCAAGGCTGCCCTTGAGCCTTTTATGACTTTTCCTGGATGGGTTGCAGATTTGGAAAACCAATTTGATGCACAGGAAAAAGAAATATCAAGAGATGATCTTGCTAAATTTAGAGCGGCGTTGAACAAGACAAAGGCAGATGTTAAGGTATTATAGCAACACCAATTTATGGTGCCGAAAGATATGGCTATGCATGAATCTGAGGAAGAAATTCCAATGCTTGACCTCACTGGAGATTCACCAAAGAAAAAGAAAAAGAAGAGGGAGCGGAAGGAAAAAGATAAAAGAGAAGACCCAGATAGCGAGGAAGAAAAAAGAGTGAAAAAAGGGGAAAAAATAAGGCTGAAAAAGAGGAGTTGAAGAAAGAAAGAATGGAGTCCCTAGCAGACAATGAGAGATGGGAGGAGGCTTTGAAAGCCAGGGCTGCAGGTGCCTCATCTAGAAAAACCCTACCACTGTAAGGCCAAAAGCTCCTGATGGAGAAAAGGTAGCAGATGATGTATTAGTAGGGTCAGAAGCCCATAAACCCCGGGATTGATCTATTCCAGGTATACTCTAACCCTTAGTTTATCTTTATTTTCAATTTTAAGTTAAAGGTGTAGGGTAGGATGTTGTTGTAATAATTTTTGGTATATAATTAGGAGTAATACAGATACTTGAGGTTGTTAGTTTATTTTGTGACCTTTGAGCACCTCTCCATTGATCTGAGTTTATAACTGTGTGAGTTGCATTCATTTGTAAGTACGGTGCATCTTTTTATGGCATTAGTCTAGCTACTTCACGATTTTTGCTAAACAAATTGCATGAATCGGATAAGTAGTGATATGCAATTTACTTATGTGCCATGTGTGTGTGAAGTCTTACTCAGTTTCTGCTGTGTGCCGAATCTATAAGTTGCCCTGTTAGTCATGCCTAGGTTATAGGATAGGGGTTAGGAAAGGATTATAGGCCATTTTTTATTGTAACCCACTTTCAGCCTAAATGACCTTTCTAATGTGAATAATATCCCTTGATCCCTGATTTGAGCCTATATGTCTGTTTCTTTCTTTGAAACCTCTCACTTTCCCGTTTACCTCATAATGAACCTATTTTGGCCCTGGTCCTCCTTGGACACTGTGCACCTTGACTTAGGCAAACAACCTAAGTTGAGGGTGGCTATCATAGGGGTGCATGATGCAAAATTAGCATAAAGAGAGGTAGAATAAAAAGTTGGGTGCGGTGAAAAAGGAATAAGAAAAAAAAAAGTTGTGTTAAAGATGATAAAAAGATAATATGATGATTGAAAAGACCATATCTATCTTGAGCATGTGTGATCAATAAAAGAAGAGGAAGAAAAGAAGGTTGAGAAGTGAAACCCTAAGAGTTTAGTGTAGTGTCAAGGAGGCATAGTCACTCTAAAATATCCATGAATATCATACCAGCCCCTAGCCTACATTACAAGACTAAGAAAAGCTCTAAAGTGATCCTAACTGACCTACCTGGAGATTTGGGTACTCAATATAAGGGCAAGCCTATGGTATTTGACATGCAGTGTTTGGAACTTTATTTTGAGAGTGAGACTTATGATTATCCCTATATTCATGTATGTGAATTCTGATATGAATGAAAAAGGGATTTCTTTGTTGTGAGGGCACATTGGGTATGTTGCTAAGTCACTGACTTGTTCAGATAGTGTGATCTTGGTATGGCATAATTGTTATTGCTGAATTTTTATCGTATCTTTATGCTTGTGAGTTGCATGATTGTTCTTCAAAACATCAACAGTGAGTTTTAAATTGACTGACCTTTGAGATAGTGAAATTATTCAGAACTAATATGAGTAGTTAGCTACCAAATTGTACTTTGTATTCTCTTAATTATGTTTTGGTTGCTTGAGGAAAAACAATTGTTTTATGTTAAGGGTGTTGATATGTGAGCATATGCTAACACATTTGAGGCTTTTAACTCTAAATAATTGCAAAGTCTTGAGAACTTTAGTTATTTTTTATTAGTTTATGTTTGATTTTGTCGTTTAAGCTGATATGATAGAGAACCAACATGAAATGAAGCAAAGAAGTTGAAATTTAAAGAAATATGAAGACAAGTATGACTGACGACATTTGTGATAAGTCGTCAGCACTGTGATAAGCTATTAGGTTGGTCATCATCAGTAGACAGAGAATTGGCCTAAAGTGGAAGTTATGACGATATTTTTTTATAAACCGTCAAGGGTATGATAAGTTATCAAGTTTGTTGTCAGCCTTAAATGGGGAATGAGTTCCAGCTGGTAGAATCGATGACATTTTGTGATAGGCCGTCATAATGGTGATAATTCATCAGGAATTCCATCAGACTTAGGCAGGATATGAGAATTGGAGCAAAAGTGTGACGATATTTCTGATAAGTCATCACAGTCCTGATAAGCCGTCAGAAGTTGTTGTCAACCTAAGATAGGACTAGTGCAGATTTGAAGAAGACCTAATGATATTCTTGATAAGTCGTCAGGATCCTGATATGGCATCACCAATAGTCGTCGTCTATTCCGAGAAAAAGTTGTAACCTTGATTTTGTTTCCTTATTTAGGGTAAACTATTTAAAGCTTTTTTTAGGGTTTTCAAAAGAATTATCATTAGAATTATCATTATTATTCCGCAGAAGGTCGAGACCTTGATTTTTGGACAGCATATCTTGATATTTTCTCTCTTTACTTCTTGACTTGAATAACACAACTATTTTTGAGAGATTATTATTAGTATTTTGGGATTTTTCCTTTGTGATCTAATCTACGATTCACTAGTTATTATTCATCTCTGTAAGTTTATCTTTCAATTCATGAATTCAATTATGTGTTTCATTCATTACATCATGAGTGGCTAAAATCCATTTACTTGAGTTATGGGATCTAGGGTTAGGTCTTGATGAGGTGCTAAGTATTCAAGATTCAAAAGGTGGTAGAATTTCTTGATAATTCTGAAGTTTTAATTAATGTTTGTTGGTTGCAAATAGTAGACACACCATCTTTGATTTGCTTGAGAAAGAAATCAAATATAGTAGGAAGTGAATTATCAATAGGGACTCAGAAATACTTCGTATAATAATCAACATTTTAACAAGGTTGGTTAACTTGAGGTAAAATCTAGGTGGTAATAGAAATTCCCTAAGTCCGAGAGGATTGGGTAATTAAATGCTTAAGTATGTCGAGAGACATTTAAGCATATCATCGATAGAGATAGCTTGTTATCTTACCCACCGTGAGAATCTTGAATCACTTTTAGCATCTATCATGTACCGGAAGCTCTAGTGAACATAACTCTGGTTATTTCATAAACTCTTGATTTACAAACACCTAAAGTAAAGTGAAAAACAACAACTTGTTAAACCTAAACCCCCCATTTCAGGAACCATTAAACTATCAGTGGATTAAATCGCAAACAACTTGAGTTCACACCATATTCCCTGTGGGATTCGACCCCAACCTAGTTGGGTTTTATATTGACAACGATCGCTTATACCCATTCAAGAGTGTAATTTGAGCGTTATCAGCACATTGACATTTATGGATTCTATACTATCATTTTTTGGGATAAACTTACTCTATCTTTTGAAGTCCTTCTTATCCTTCCCCTTCAAGGTCGTGGATAGGCTCTACTCTTATTTTGATAGAAAACATGCTCAACTCCATATCGTGAGCACGAGTAGCTAACTCTTCAAAAATTTTGATTTAATGTCTTGCAAGATATAGAGAAGTTGTCAGTGTATCCTTGGATGCATATCTCTATTGAAGAAGTTTCATTGAGCCTATCTTTGCAGTTTAGGCTCACATTTCTCCATCGATTGATGATGTCATTAACTAGATCATTCTTTTTTTAACGAGTATTTATGATCTCTTCCATGATCATTGTACGGCTTGTGCTATAGAAGTAATTCAGGTAATCATGCTTAAATTTCTCCCAACAATCGATCAAATTAGGCTCAAGGTCTCTGTATCAATCGAAGGTGTTTTTCTTTAGAGAACGGATAAATTGTTTGACAAGATAGTCACTATGGGTTCCAGTATTATTACATGTCTCAACAAAGTGCGTGACATGTTGCTTTGGATTGCCTTTGTCTTCAAATTATTGAAATTTAGTGGTTTGATAGCCGGTGTCCATTTTGAAGCTAATAATCCTTCTAGTGTAAGGCTTGATGTATGATGGGAAAGACTTAGTGGAAACATCATACTTTTCTTTGAAGGTCCCTTTAATCAACTCTTTCAATTGACTAATTGGGACCCTTCTCTCAGAAGAAACTTGTACTTTCTTAGGTGGTGGTGTTTGTTTTATAGGATGTTCTATCTTGTGAACTTCTTGATCTTTCCCAGGTACATGGATAGAATACCCATCTAATAAGACATCCATCCTACCCACCAACTTATCAATTTGAGCATCTTGATTTTGCACACATTTTGGTCAGACCTTCAATTGTCTTTGCCTATTTTGCAAGTTGCTTCTCTATGAATGAGGCATCAGTTGCCATTACTTGTATGATCATTGGATACATAAGAGAGTAACATGGGTTTTAACATAAGTTGATCTTTGAAGTGCTCAACTTATACAGTGTAAGTGGAGATGATACGTTGGTTGAACGACCATCATTCCTTATTATAGAATTTTTTGAACTAAGTGCTCATGTAGAGCTAGAGTCATCTTAATTTTCTCTGCCATAGTGCTTCATTATTTTGAGGCACTTGCATGAGACCTCACTTCTTTTGAGGTTGAAGATTCAATAATTAGAGTTGGTGCGGACGACACTTGATGTGTTTGTTGTCCTAACACACTGGCTTTGCTCCTTATGACAGCTCCAAAGCTTCCAAAAGTAATACCAAGAATGTTTTCTACTTCAACAGAGAATTTTGAATCAATAGCCTTGAAGGAATTCGATTGAGAGCTAACCTTCTTGGAAGTCATTTCAGTGTTTTTGATCTTTGATATTAGAAAAGTTGAGATGAGAGTTAGAGATCGTCGTATTGGGCATGCCAGAATTTGTTGACTATAAAATTTGATTTTAGAAAATAAAAATTTAGATAAGAAAAATATTTCAATAATTTTTTTGTTGATTTCAACATGTAATTGTTACAATCTTCATGAATACTCTGATTCGCCTTTTCAAATATAAATTCAAGGACTTAGAGCTTGGTTTTGAATTTGAACTTGATTTATGAATTTGATGAACTTTATCTTGACTTATTCTTGAATTCAATGGCTTTGTAGCTTGTTCTTGAATCTTGTGGTCTTGATCTTGAATCTTGATGAACTTGAATGATTGATTTGTAGCTTGTAGGAAAATCTAGTGTGTTTGATACACGAGATCTCTCTTACTTCTTGTTTGAGTTGTTGGTTCCTTTTTTTTTAATTATGAGACCCATGTTTACAGTCGTAGGAAGGAAAGAGTCATGGTGAAGATGAACTTCTTTTGACTAATCAGATTTAAGTGACATGATGATATTTGATTGGGCCTTTGATTTCACTAAGCATGCTGCATCATTTTGACATGTGATATGATCCTATTGACTTCTTCACTTGACTTGGCATGCTACGACATTCGACACGTAGCACCAAATTGTCCCTCTAGAATGAAATGACATTTTGGGCTTAGCCAAGTGGGCTCATCATTTGTAGCCCAAATCAATGAACTAGCCAAATAAAAATTGAGTTTTAATTAAATTCATATTTATTTAAATTTAAATAATTAATTCAATTATTAATCCATAGTATTTATTCGGACTAATATATTTAAAATTTATGTGATCACAATATTCTAGGCTTTCTATTTAAAACTTAGTACCTTTTTCCTTTGTTCTCCGTATGAGAAATTTTCAAATTTGTTGGTTCTCGCGTGTAGGAATTTAAATTTACTTGTAGGTGAAAGCAAAATAATTGGCTAAGCAAGATACTCGAAAGAAGCAGATGGGGTTTCTTATCCTAAAAATTTATCAATCTTCTTCTTGGGAGCAAAAGGGACGTGCCCAAGACATAAAAATCTGTGTTTGTTAGAGGAATTTGTTGGATAAAATAGGGGTAAAGTATTTAACTTTGTAGTCACTTTATATAACCCTGTGTTTTATTTAACATTTTAATCGTATACTGTGATTAAAAATTTTTACTGATTTCTTTTACTAATATTACTGAAATTTATTATGTGTAATATATATATTCAACTATTTCCTCGAGTGGGTTTTCTTGTCTTAATCCAATTTCCACAAGTACATACTCTTAATTCTTTTAATTCTTGTTGATTTCTTCCTACAATTATCTCTCTCTCCCTCTAGCTTCACTTTAAAAATATACTTCCGTTTGATCAGGCCTTCAGGCTGCTATTGATCGGACTACATTGAGTTACATATTAGGCTAGCCACACAAATTTATGGATCAATGTTGATTTGAGATAAGATTGGAAGATGATATACTCTAAATATGTCCAAAGTTCTCTTTCATGGATGTGAAACTATCATGAAACTATCTTTTAATTTCTCTCTTTAGCTTCTTTTTGGACTTTCCCTAAGCTTCATAGATCAATTATTAATTGATTTAATAACATGTCAAAGCATTTCTCATTAAATAATATTTTAGCTATTTTTTAAAATTAATTACTTTTTGTTTCTAAATAAGTGACACATTTTAGCCTAACACATCCCTTAAAAAACTACTCATTCCTAAAAACAAAGAGTACTGTTACTAACTTGCCCTTAATAAATACCTTGAGAAAAAATGTAACTCATTAATAGTTTCTTGATTGTAAAATTTTCTATATTTAAATAAGGATAAAATTGAAAGAAAATCATTAATATCTTTTTGATTATTTAAAACAACACTTATTAGGCGCAAAATAAAGAGGCTAAACAACCACTTATTTAGGAACTACTGATTATCTGATAGTGTTTCTAGTGTTACTACACTCTAGATGTATCATGATTCGTGAACTAAAAGCTTAATTTAAGAAGCATTGTCTACTTGATGAAATCTTTTAATTCACAATGATAATAAGGAAGTCTTTTTTTGTGTTGTACCATTCTAGCCTTTACATTCTTTTATGGAGACAAAGCATTAATAGATAAATGAGGATTGGACATATCAAGCTTTCAGTCTTTTCATGTATTTCTATGTTCAGCCCAAGAAATCAAGGAGGTGTCAACATTCCTTCAAAATATGAGATTTTCTGATATTGGGGTACATGGTTGTATGTCTAATATGTTTATTTTCAAACAAATTGAAATATATAATCGTATTTGATGTGAAGAAAGGACTATTAGTTAAAATTTAGTTTGCTTCATTGTTGATAGGGATTCCATCCTTTCCATACAAAAGTTGTCGAGGACATGTATTGTTGGGTTCAATTGGTGTGAATAGAAAATAAAGGGACACAATCCTTCGAGGAAAAGACACACTGTTTCGGAAAAGGGGTGACTGTTCGGTTAATTGTGACTGTTCAGAAAAGACATGTTGTTTGTTGTTTCAGAATGGACAGACATGACTATTCCGAATGGTACACCTATCTGATGAACCATTGCCTCCTTTCCGAAGAGTCACTCCATGGCTATATAAACATGCAGTTTTTCCACAGGTTTAGAATGAAAATTTCTATATAGAAAAAAAATTTCTCTTGCTTCTAAAAACTTTGTGTGATTATCTTCTGTTGAGTGACTTCGAAAAAAACCATACAGTTTGAGGTACCACTATATTCTGGTTGTGAAGATATTATATCCTGGGAGGAAAATTTCACAACCTCGGGTGCTTGAGGGAAATTATTTCCTTAAGGACATTCCGTGAATTCGGAGGACTTGGCTTATTCTGCTTGATCTTTTTTCTTTAAAATAAAATAACACACTTCTCTGATAGTTCATATTGAACTTGTGTTGAAAAACTTCATAAGTATTCTTCATTTAATCTTGAACTTGTGTTGAAGTTGTTTAGACATAATACAGATTATGTACCTGAAACAACAATCTTAAGGAAAAAATAACTACAGACGGTCATGTTGAAGGTGTGAAAAGTGTGGCAGCACCAAGTGTTCCTAAAACCTATCGCACAAATGTGCCACCCGCTATGGCACTAGCGAAAAATCCCAAAAATATTTCTGGAGTTGATTTCAAGAGGTGGTAATAAAAGATGTTCTTCTATTTAACAGTCTTATGTCTTCAAAGGTTTATTTCAGAAGATTCTCTAGAAGTGCCCGAAGAAAATTCAGATTAGAAGTGATTCATTATAACAGAGGCGTGGAAACATTCTAATTTTCTATGTAGGAATTACATAATAAGCGGCCTCCAAGATGACTTATACAACGTCTACAACATAATGATGAATCTAAAGAATTGTGGAATGCACTGCAAAAAGAAATATAAGACTGAGGATGCAGGAACCAAGAAGTTCTATATTGCACGATTCCTTGAGTACAAATGATTGATAGCAAGATTGTCGTTTCTCAAGTACAAGAGTTGCAAGTCATCATCCACGATCTCTTTGCGGAAGGTATAAATTTAATGAATACCTTATTTGAACAGGTTAAATGTTCTTAATGTTCACATAAACTTTGTTGTAGGTTTGGTTGTGAATGAGACATTTCAACTAGCTGCGATAATTGAGATGTTGCCACCTTTGTGGAAGGACTTCAAGAATTACTTGAAACACAAACGAAAGAAGATGACAGTCGAAGACCTCATTGTGAGGCTGCATATTGAAGAAGACAATAAAGTCATAGAGAGGAGGTCTAAAAGAAATTTGCAATTAATGGAGCTAACATTGTAGAAGATGACCCCAATAACTCAAAAAAGTGAAAGAAAGCTAAACAACAAAGCAATCATCCTAAGAAGAAATTCAAAGGAAAATGCTCTAATTGTGAAAAGATTGGCCATAATTTTACAGTTTGTCGTGCCCCAAAGAAAGGTAAAAGAAGGATCAAGCAAATATGGCAGAATATAAGAACGAAATGGACGATCTATGTGCCATGCTATCGGAATGTAACTTAGTGGGAAATTCTATAGAATAGTGGATGGATTTTGGTGCCACCAGCCACGTTTGTGCAAATAAAGAGTTGTTTTCTATGTTTTCTCTAGCTCAAGAAGAAGAAAATATTTACATGGCAAACTCTGCACTTGAAAAAGTTGAAGAAACAGGAAAAGTTTGCCTGAAAATGACATCAAGTAAAGTGTTGACTCTTAACAATGTCCTGTATGTACCGGAGTTAAGGAAAAACTTGATTTTTGTATCACTTCTTGATAAAAATGGATTCAAATGTGTATTTATATTTGAAAAAACTGTACTTAGTAAAGAAGAAGTGTACGTAGGAAAATGCTACCTCACTGAGGGTCTATTTAAGATGAAGAAAATGAATGTTGAAATCAATAAAAGTTTTTTTTCTTCTTAATTGCTTGAGTCTAATGATTTGTGGCATGAACGATTAGGACATGTCAATTATAAAACTTTGCGAAAGCTGATTAACTTAGAAGTTTTGCCAAACTTTGATGGCAATAAATCAAAATGTCAAACATGTGTGAAATCAAAGTATGCTAAGAAAGGAATTCCAATCCCTTAGAATTAATCCACACTAACATTTTTGATATGAAGTCAACACCATCTCACTATGGTAAATAGTATTTTATAACTTTTATTAATGATTGCACTAGGTGATGTTATGTCTATTTTCTAAATAGTAAGGATGAAGAAATAGATGCATTTAGACAATATAAAACAAAAGTTAAAAATTAATTAGATAAAAAGATCAAAACGATAAAAAGTGATAGGGGTGGAGAATATGAATCTCCCTTTGTGGAAATATGAGTAGAGAATGGAATTGTCCATCAAACTATGACCCTGTATTGACCTCGATCTAATGAAATTGCAGAAAGAAAAAAACAAACCTTAAAGGAAATGATGAATGACTTACTAATAAGTTCAGGTTTACTGCAAAACTTGTGGGGAGAAGCTATACTTACAGGTACAAGAATACTTACTAAAGTGCCCACAGTAAGACACTATTAATTCCATATAAAAATGGAAAGGAAGAAAACCCAACGTGAAATATTTCAAAGTGGGGGGGGTCTAGCAAAAGTACAAGTTCCTATGCCTAAAAGGGTGAATATAGGACCTAAGACAGTGGACTGCGTGTTCATAGGATATTCTAAAAATAGTAAATCATGTTGATTTTGTGTTCATAAATCCAAACATTTGGATATCACTACAAATATGGTTATTGAATCAGATAATGCTAAATTTTTTAAACATATTTATCCGTATAAAACTAGGCATGAACAGTCTAGTTGAGGATCTAAACGACCTCAAAATAAACCAAGTGAGGATGTACATAATGATGAGAATACAAGATGTAGTATACGTCAAACAACATCAACTTCATTTGGATCGGATTTTGTAATATTTCTCTTATAAAATGACACTCAAACATTTAAAAAAGTGATGTCGTCTTTAGACTCATCCTTTTGGAAAGAGGCAGTCAATAGTGAGATTGATTCAATCTGAAGCAACCATACTTAGGAGTTGGTTGATCTTCCTCCAGGAAATACAACTTTAGGTTTTAATGGATCTTCAAAAGGAAAATGAAAGCAGATGGTACTATTGAAAAATTGTAAGACCCCACAAAAATCCTAAGCTTAAATCAATCCGTTAAAGCTTGAAAAGAGTTCCAGACTTAGAAATTTCAGTTAAATATTTATACTTAGAAGTATTTTAGCCTTTTTAAGTTGGTGATCCTAGTTCACGACCCTTATGACCTTAAAGTATCGATTTTTAGGTTTATTCATGATCAGAAATGTCAGTAGGTCACTTCGGGTGAGTTTTGAATTTTTCACACCTCGTTTGAACCATGTTCAAGTAACAAAAACAGTGAGTCAAGCACGATCTTGATGCGTTGCATCACCAATCGCGTCGATAGATAATTTCCCCTATCTTTCAGTGCAATTCTAGTAAACAAACATGAACTCGACGCGATGCGTTGGTCATTACATTGATGCCATCGATGCGGCGCATCGTTCTGTGCGTCACTAGACACATTTTAAGTTATTAAAAGCCCGTGTCTAGTTGGATATTTGGGTCAGTATCCCACCCATTTTTAGCCTCAAAACATAAAATCAAACGACACTAGAGGCTAAATTGCTCACTTTCTTTCAAATTCTCTCAAATTTACTCAAGAACAAATCCTAGGGCTTTTAATTTCAAGAGAAAATCTTCAAGAACACACCATCAGTCTTCACGAATTCAACATCAAGGTATGTGAAGTGTTCATCCAAGGGTTTCCTTATACCCTTGGAGTTCAAAAAACTCTTTTAAATTATAAGTTAATTGATTTCATAAATTTCATGTGGGATTTGAGTGTACTCATGATTATGATGTTAATTGTGTTCTAATCCATGGTTTATTTCAAGTTTAATGTGAAATTATTTATCTTCTGTGTAGTATAATGTGAATTAATGTTAAAAGCCCTTGATTTTCGAATTGGGATTTGAAATTATGATTCCCACATATTGTTCAGTATCATTGCATAGATTATGTTCCCCAAGTGCTTGATAAATTGCTCATGTGAATTAAATGTGAAAATCATCAAATACGAACATATGTGCAAGCTTATATCTTACAGGTGTTTGATAAAATGCCTCTATGAATAAGTTGTGAGCAAGTGAACATTGTTATGTTTTTCAAGTATATGTTATGCTTTACTTTTCTTGTTATCGAGTCCTGGAGGTATTCAATACCCAAAAATCTAGCTGCTTACCTAGAGTTATAGTAGTTATAGAATAGTCTCAGTAGCGCCATGAACAATAGTACTCAGTAATCAGTAACAGTCTCAGTTCAGCATTTAGTTCAAAATTCAGTAGTGTTTCATCAGTCAGCAGGACCCAGTAAACTCAGTTCAGTTTAGTTAGAAAACACGATTAGTAATTGTTCTATCCAGCCTAGTACAGTTTAGAAATTCGTTCAGTGTCTATTCATTTGGGAGTAGGACTCAGCACCGAGTGAACCCAACGATGGGGACTGACCTGTCAGTAGAGGGTGTGATCCTTAGAAGAAGTCCTTGTGTTCAAAAACTACGTAGCCAGCGTAGGTTGAGATATCAACCTGCGAGTGAAGGGTTGATGAGGTGTTCTACCTTCCATTTGAGGGTACCACCATTCTTATTCAGAGCATCTGCCAGATGAGGGAGACTCAGCACTTGTCTTTACCCGTGGCATGGTACTGACACCCTTCCAACTTGGGTTACAGGTTGGACCCCAAATAAGTTTAGAGAAGGGGCATTTTGGTTAGATGATTATCTCCTATAGTTCCAGTTTTAGTCTCAGTATAGAACTCTGTTCAGTTCTACAAAATCAAGATTGTCAGACACAGTCACCCAGCTTAGTATAGAACTCAGTTCAGTTCTACAGAATCCGGACTATCAAAAATAGTCACCCAGCTATCAGTAATACAGTTATCAGTAAACTCAGATATCAGTCATTCAGTTATCAAAACTTAGAATCCAGTGTTACTATGATCTCAGACACAGTATCTGTGGATATGTGCACAGTATTGCATAATTAGTGTTTCATTAGTTTCAGTTATACATGTACTCTCATTCAGTTGTATTCATGCTATTCAGTCAGTTATTGTTCATGCACATGGACCCATGCATATCAGCCTACCTCACTTAGGATACCAGTACATTCTAAATACTGGCGAATACTTTTTTTCTGCGCTATGATATCTTATATCATAGGTTCAAATGCATGAGCTCCTGACTGTACTTTGAAACCAAACTATTAGCAGTAGACCTAGTGGTGAGTCCTCACAGCTCAAGGACAAAGTTATCATAACATTTAATTATTTCAGTATTCAGTATATTTCAGTAGTCGGGGTTAGTTGGGGACTTGTCCCATCAACCCTATTTTTAGATGGTTCAGTTAGATGATTTTCAGACTAGATTATTTCAAACAGTTATTCAGTTTTTAGATATGATTGTTAGATGTTCAGTATTTACTATTTACGTATCAGTATATGATTCAGATTGAACCATATGGAAATTTCCACATAATTTATGCATTGTACAGTATTATTATTCAGTGATAGAAGCAGGTACCAGTAATTGGTTAACTTGTGGTCCTTCGGGATTTTGAGCATCGTGTAGCGTCTGAGGTACAGCCTCAGGGAGTTACAAACTTGGTATTAGTGTCTAATGTTCAATAGAGTCCTAGAAAGTTTGAAAGCCGTATCTAGTAGAGTTTTTTGCATGGGTGTGTAGCACCCCACACTTATGAATAAGAGGCTGTGAGGAATTTTAGGAAAAGTTTCCCTTCTTTCAGTATTCATATCATTTGAGTGAGCATGAGATCAAGTTATAGTCTCAGTTTAATCCTTTACTTACTTCCATTTACAGAACATGCCTCCCAAAAAGAACAATGGAAAAAGAATAGGAAATTAGCCAGCACCTCAGCCCGTTCAGTTAGATCCCCTAGATGAGCATGTCTCCCATACATAATTCAGAGACACTTTCACTACCTTTGAAAATTTTATTGCAGCTCATAATGAATGACCAACTGCTATTCAGGCCAAACCAGTGGCTAATACTACTGCAGCTAGAATTTGGGACTTCACTCAAATGAATTCTCCATCTTTTACTAAGTCTAAGTCAGAGGAGGACCCATAGGAATTCCTTGATCAGGTGCAGAAAGTCACAGATATTATGAGGGTGATAGATAGTAAGAGTGCTGAGTTGGCAACATATCAGTTGCAGGATGTGGCTCATTCATGGTTCAAGCAATGGAAGACAGAGAGGGCCGATGATGTAGGGACCATAAAATGGGAGGATTTTTCCACTATTTTTCTGGATAGGTTCTTCCCACTGGAGTTGAGAGAAGAAAAGGTGTTGGAGTTTATTAATCTAAAGTAGGGCAACATAATAGTGAAAGAGTATTCTCTTAAGTTTACTCAATTAGCTAGATGCGCTCCTCATGTGGTAGCCGATAGCAGATCCAAGATGAGTAAGTTTATGTTGGGTGTGTCTAACAGTATGGTCATGGAGTGTAGGACAGTAATACTGATTAAAAAAATGGATATATCTAGGCACATGGTCTATGCTCAGTAGATAGAGGAGGCTAAGAATAGGGAGAAGGAGAATAAGAGAGCTAGAACAAGTAGCTTCAACTTTGCTCAGCCTAAGTTAGAAGGTGGAAATCATTCTCAGTTTTGCTCAAAATCCTCAACTCCATCTCTGTCCTTAGCCATTGCCCTAGTGCCGAAATTCAGAGATGGAAATAATGATAGGGCATCAGGCCCTAAACTTCAATGTAGTGTTAGTTGTGCCTGAACAAACCCTCTTTGCCAGAAATATGGTAGAAACCATCAGGATATCTGCAGGGCTGCCAGTGATGTATGTTTTGGATGTGGTAAGCTAGGCCATAGGGTCAGATATTGTCCTCAGTTATGTTCTTAGGGTCAGTATAATCGTCCTTCAGCTAAGTTCGGTCACCGAAACCAGCAGGGTGCTGCTTCCAGTGCCACCAGTGGGCAGCACCCAAATAGGCTTTATGCACTTCAGTACCGATAGGATCAGGAAAGTTTTCATGATATGGTCACTGGTACGTTACAATTTTATCATTTACATATTTATGCTTTGCTATACCTAGGAGATTTTTTATCCTTTGTAACTCCTTATATAGCTGTTAACTTCAGAGTCAGTCCCAAAATCCTAACAGAGCCTTTCTCAGTCTTTACCCAGTGGGTAAATCTATCATAGCCCAATGGGTATACAGGAACTGTCTGATTATGGTATCTCAGAAAGTTACTTCAGCAGACTTAGTAGAATTGAGATGACAGATTTTAATGTCATTCTTAGTATGGATTGGCTTCATTCATGCTATGCTTCAGTTGATGGTAGAAATAGAGTCATTCATTTTCAATTTTTGAATGAACCTATCCTTGAGTAGAGGGATAGTACTTCAGCACTTAGGGGTCAGCTTGTTATATCTAAGTGATGTGTCTATCATCTCTGTTGAGTTTAATACTCTAGTTTAGAGACCCCCAATCTGGAGTCAGTATCTATAGCAAGTAAATTTCCTAATATGTTTCCCGAAGATCTTCCTGGGATTCCTCCCAAAATAGAAATTGACTTTAGAATTGACCTTCTTTCAGATACTTGTCCCACATCTATTTCGATGTATAGAATGGCACCTACAGAACTCAAAGAGTTAAAAGACCAATTGAAAGATCTCCTAGATAAGGGGTTCATCAATCCCAATGTTTCTCTGTGGGGTGCACTAGTTCTTTTCATGCGTAACAAAGATGGTTGTCTCAGAATATGTATAGACTACCGTCAGCTAAATAAAGTCACGGTCAGGAACAAGTATCTACTTCCTAGAATCGATGACTTATTTGACCAACTTCAGGGTACCAATTACTTCTTTAAGATAGACCTCAGATCAGGCTATCATCAGCTTAGAGTCAGATATTATGACATTTCAAAAATAGCTTTCAGAACTTGGTATGGCAACTTCAAATTCTTAGTCATGTAATTTGGTCTTACCAATGCCCCAGCAGCCTTCATGGACTTGATGAACTGTATGTTTAAGCAGTACTTGGACATGTTCGGCATAGTCTTCATTGATGACATTCTTGTCTACTCTTATAGTGAATATGATCATGCAAATCATCTCAGAATAGTGTTACGGACCCTTAAAGCCCATCAGTTGTTCGCCAAATTCAGTAAATGCAAATTTTGGCAAAGGTCAGTAGCTTTTCATGTCTATATAGTTTCCGGTGATGGCATTAGATTGGATCCCAAAAGACCAAAAAAGTAAGAAACTAGACCAGACCCATCTCTCCATTAGATATCAGGAGTTTCTTGGGTTTAGATGGTTATTACTAATGGTTTATTAAGGGATTCTCATCTATTACATCTCCCATATGTAGATTGACTTAGAAGAAAGTCAAATTCCAGTGGTCAGATTCTTCTGATAAGAGTTTTCAGGAGTTGAAAACTTAACTCACTACAGCCCAATTTTGACTCTACCAGATGGTTCAGACAGGTTTGTGGTATATTGTGAAGCTTCCAGAGTGGGTTTGGGGTATGTTTTTATGCAGAGAGGTAAGGTCATAGCCTATGCCTCTATATAGCTTAAGCCCTATGAAAAGAATTATCTAACTCATGATCTTGAGTTAGGATCTGTTGTTTTTGCCTTAAATATTTGGAGGCATTATTTGTATGGGGTACATGTAGATTTGTTCACAGACCGTAAGAGCCTGCAGTATGTGTTCTCTTAGAAAGATTTGAACCTACGTCAGAGAAGGTGGTTAGTGTTGTTGAAAGACTATGACATAAGCATTAAGTATCATCTGAGCAAGTCCAATTTAGTAGTTGATACTCACAGTAGAATGTCTATGGGTAGTGTTTCTCACGTGGAGGATAATAAGAAGAAGTTAGTTCAGGAAGTTCATCATCTTGCCCGACTAGGTGTCCGCTTAGTCGATTCAGCATAGAAAAGTGTGTGGGTGCAGAATAGTTCAAATTATCTTTGGTTTCCGAAGTAAAGGAAAAGCAGGACAGAGATCCCAGTTTATTCAAGTTGAAAGAGTCAGTCAGAGATCAGAAAGTAGAGGTTTTCTCCCAAGGGGTAGATAGTGTGTTGCATTTCTAGGGTCACCTATGTGTTCCATATAAGGATGATTTGAATCAATGAGTTCTTGCAGAAGTGCACGGTGTGCGTTTCTCTATTTATCCAAAGGTCACTAAGATGTACTGCAATTTGCGGGAAATTTATTGGTGGAGTGGGATGAAGAGAGACATTGTAGATTTTGTAGCTAAGTACTCAACGTGTCAGCAGGTTAACATCAATCATCGGAAGCATAGTGGTTCTATGCAAGAGTTCAGTATTCCCATATGGAAGTGGGAGGAAGTGAACATGGACTTTGTGACGGGTTTGCCTCGTACTCGTTGTCAGCATAATTCTATTTTGGTCATTGTAGACAGAATGATCAAATCAGCTCACTTCTTACCAGTTCATACCTTTTATTTAGCTGAGGATTATACCAAGCTCTATGTTAGATAGTTGGTCAGATTTTACGGAGTTTCGTTGTCCATCATCTCAGATAGAGGTACGCAGTTCACCTCTCACTTTTGGAAAGCCTTCCAAAAAAGTCTTGGTACCCAAGTTCACCTTAGTATAGCCTTCCACTCTCATAAAGATGGTCAAGAAAAAAGGACCATCCAAACTCTAGAAGATTTGTTAAGGGTGTGTGCCATTGATTTTAAGGGTAGTTGGGATGACCACTTGCCCTTGATTGAGTTCTCATATAATAACAGTTATCATTCCCGCATTCAGATGGCTCCCTTTAAGGTGCTTTTTAGGAGGAGATGTAGATATCCCATTGGTTGATTTAAAGTAGGTGAGGCCACAGTGGTAGGTCCTGACTTGGTATTTGATACCTTAGAAAGGTTCAGTTGATCAGGGAAAGGCTTAAGGCAGCTCAGAGCCGACAAAAGTAGTATGCAGATATGGGAAGGAAGGATCTCGAGTTTGATATTGGTGATTATATGTATTTGAAAATCTCTCCTATGAAGGGAGTAAATAGGTTTGGAAAAAAAGGGAAGCTCAGTCCCTGATATGTCGGTCCTTACCGTATTCTAAGCCGTTTTAGAACGGTAGCTTACGAGCTTAAGTTGCCTTCAGAATTAGCTTTAGTATATCCAGTGTTTCATGTATCCTTGCTAGAGATGTGCATAGGATACCCAGAAGTTGAAGTCCCTATAGAGGGTATAGATGTTCAGAACAACCTCTCTTATGAGGAAATCTCAATCAAAATTCTTGATTTTCAGGTTCGCAGACTGAGGAACAAAGAAGTCTCTCTAGTCAAAGTTCTTTGGCGGAATCAGTCTGTTGATGGATCTAATTGGGAAGAAGAAGCATATATGCAACCAAGTATCCTCTCCTCTTGTCCACAAACTCAGACTCAGCTCAAGGTAACAGTTTTCCTTAGATTTGCTCAGTTCTATATTCAGTTACAGTTACAAATTTGGTATTCATTACCATTGCATATCATCTTCATGATAGTCATGCATTCATGAACCAGTTCAACCATGTACTCATGCATCAGATATGCATGTTCAGTTTAAAAACTCAGCTTATCAGTAGTTTCAATTATGTATTTCATGCAACAGATATGCATACTTAGGGTGTAAGCTCAGTCTATCAGTGTTTCTCAGTTTAGGCAGTCTCATTTAAGGATAAATGTTCCCAAGGGGGAGATATTATAAGACCCCACAAAAATACTAAGCTTAACTCAGTCTGTTAAAGCCTGAAAAGAGGTCCCAGACTTAGAAATTTCAGCTAAGTGTTTATACTTAGAAGTATTTTAGCCTTTTTAAGTTGGCGGTCCTATTTCATGACCTTTATAACCTTAAAGTATTGATTTTTAGGTCTACTCATGATCAGGAATGTTAGTAGGTCACTTTGGGTGAGTTTTGGATTTTTTGGACCTCGTTTAAACCATGTTCAGGAGACCAAAATAGTGGGTTGACGGAATCTCAATGCGTTGCGTCTCCCATCGCATCGACAGATAATTTCCCCCAGCTTTCAGTGCAATTCTAGTTAACCAATGTGAATTCAACGCATTGCGTTGGTCATCTCATTGATGCCATCGATGCAGCACATTGGTCTGCGCATCACTAGACACGTTTTCAGTCATTAAAATCCCTCACCCAGAGGGGTATGTGGGTCATTATCCCACTCATTTTCATCCCCAAAACATAAAATCAAATGACCCTAGAGGTTAAATTGCTTACTTTCTTTCACATTCTCTCAAATTTACTCAAGAACAAATCCTAGGGCTTTTAATTTCAAGAGCAAATCTTCAAGAACAAACTATCAGTCTTCACGAATTCAAGTATCAAGGTATATGAAGTGTTCATCCAAGGGTTTCCTTTCACCCTTGGAGTTCAAGAAACTCTTTTAAACTACAAGTTATATGATTTTATGAATTCCATGTGGGATTTGAGTGTACTTATGATTATGATGTTAATTGTGTTCTAATCCATGGTTTATTTCAAGTTTTATGTGAAATTATTTATCATGTGTGTAGTATCATGTGAATTCATGTTAAAAACCCTTGATTTTTGAATTGGGATTTAAAATTATGATGCCTATATGTTGTTTAGTATCATGTCCATAGATTATGTTCCCCAAGTTCTTGATAAATTGATCATGTGAATTAAATGTGAAAATCATGACATGCTAGCATATGTGCAAGCATATATCATACAAGTGTTTGATAAAATGCCTCTATGAACGAGTTGTGAGCAAGAGATAATTGTTATGCTTTTCAAGTTTATGCTATGATTTACTTTTCATGCTATCGAGTCTTGAAGGTATTCAATATCCAAAAATCTAGCTGCTTACCTAGTGTTACAGTAGTTACAAAACAGTCTTAGTAGCGCCATTAATAGTAGTACTTCGTAATCAGTCACAGTCTCAGTTCAGTATTCAGTTCAGAACTCAGTAGTGTTCCGTCAGTCAGCAGGACCCAGTAAACTCAGTTTAGTTCAGTTAGATAACACGATCAGTAATAGTTCAATCCATCCTTGTACAGTATAGAAATCCGTTCAGTACCTATTCAGTTGGGAGTAGGATTCAGCACCGACTGAACCCAAGGATGGGGACTCACCTGCTAGTAGAGGGTGTGATCCTTAGAAGCAGTCCTTTGTATTCTAAAAATACGTAGCCAGCATAAGTTAAGACATCAACTTTCCAGTTGAGGTCTGATGAGGTGTTCTACCTACCAGTAGAGGGTACCACCATTCTTGTTTAGAGCACCTGCCAGATGAGGGTGACTCAGAACTTATATTAACCCGTGGCACGGTACTGACACCCTTACAACTAGGGTTACAGGTTGGACCCCAAATCAGTTTAAAGAAGGGGCACGTCAGTTAGATGATTATCTCCTACATTTTTAGTTTCAATCTCAGTATAGAACTCAGTTCAATTCTACAGATTCAGGATTGTCAGACACAGTCACCCAACTCAGTTTAGTTCTACAAAATCAAGACGGTCAGAAATAGTCACCCAGCTCTCAGTAATACAATTATCAGTAAACTTAGATATCATTCATTCAGTTATCACAACTCAGTATCTAGTGTTACTATGATCTCAGACACAGTATATGTATATATGTGCACAGTATTGCATAATCAGTGTTTCATCAATTTCAGTTATACAAGTACTCACATTCAATTGTATTCATGTTATTCAGTCAGTTATTATTCGTGCACATGAACCTATTCATATCAGACTACCTCACTTAGCATACCAATACATTCAAAGTACTGACGCATACCTTTTTTTACTCTATGATGTTTTATATCATAGGTTCAGACGCACGGGCTCCTAACCATACTAAGCAGCCCAGACTATTAGCAGCAAACCTAGTGGTAAGTCCTCATAGTTTGAGGACAAAGTTATCATAACATTTCAGTTTTTTAGTATTTAGTTTATTTTAGTAGTTGGGGTTAGTTGGGGACTTATCCTATCAACTCCATTTTCAGATAGTTCAGTTAGAGGATTTTCATACTAGATTATTTCAGAAAGCTATTCAGTTTTCCAATATGATTGTCAGATGTTCAGTATTCAGTATTTACGTATCAGTATATGATTCAGATTGAACCATATGGCAATTTCCATCTAATTTCTACATTATACAGTATTATTATTCAGTGATTGTAGAAGGTACCAGTAATGGGTTAGCTTGTGGTCCTTCACGATTATGAGCACCGTGTAGAGTCTGGGGTATAGACTCGGGGCATTACAAACTTGGTATCAGAGCCTATGATTCAAAAGAGCCCTAGGAATTCTAAAAGTTGTGTCTAGTAGATTCTAGTGCATGGATGTGTAGCGCTCCATACTTATGAACAAAAGGCTATGAGGCATTTTAGGAAAAATTTCCCTTCTTTGAGTATTTATATCGTGCGAGTGAGCATGAACTCAAGTTACAGTCTCAGTCTAATCCTTTTCTTACTTTAGTTTATAGAACATGACACCCAAATAGAACAAAAAAAGAATAATAGGAAATCAACCAACACCTCAGCCCGTTCAGGTAGATCCCCTAGTTGAGCGTGTCTCTCATGCTAAATTCAGAGCCTCTTTCACTACTCTAGCCAATTTTGTTGCAGCTCTAAATAAATGAACAAATATTGTTCAGGCCAACCCAGTGGGCAATACTGTTGCAGCTTGAATTTGGGACTTCACTCAAATAAATCCTCCATCTTTTATCGGGTCTAAGTTAGAGGAAGACCCACAGGAATTCCTTGATTAGGTGCAAAAAGTCGCAGATATTATGGGGGTAACAGCTAGTGAGAGTGTTGAGTTGGATGCATATTAGTTTCAAGATGTGGATCACTCATGATTTAAGTAGTAGAAGCCAAAGAGGGCCGATTATACAGGGCCCGTAGAATAGGAGGAGTTTGCCACTATTTTTCTGGATAGGTTCTTCCCACTAGAGTTAAGGAAAGAGAAGGTGTTGAGTTTATTAATCTGAAGCAGGGCAACATAACAGTGAAAGAGTATTCACTCAAGTTTACTCAATTAGCTAGATACGCTCCTCATATGGTAGCTTATAGCAGATCCGAGATGAGTAAGTTTGTGTCGGGTTTGTCTAATAGTGTGGTCAAGGAGTGTAGGATCATAATGTTAATTAAGGAGATGGATATATCCAGGCTCATGGTCTATGCTTAGCAGATAGATAAGGCTAAGAATAGGGAAAAGGAGAGGGAGAATAAGAGAGTTAGAACAGGTAGCTTCAACTTCGCTCAGCTTAAGTCAGAAAGTGGAAATCGTTCTTAGTTCTACTCGAAATCCTCAATTCAAGCTTCGTCCTTAGCCAGTTCTACAGTGTTAAAATTCAGAGACAGCAATAAAGATAGGGCACTAGGCCCTAAACCTCAAGGTATGTTAGCAGTGCTCGAAAAAACACTATTTACTATAAGTATGACAGAAACCATCAGGGTGTCTGCAGGGAAGGCAGTGATGTATATTTTAGATATGGAAATCCAGGCCATACGGTCAGAGATTGGCCTCAGTTAGGTTCTCAGGTTTAGTATAATCGTCCTTCAGTTCAGTCCGATCGCCCGAACCAGTAGGGTGTCGCTTCTAGTGCCACTAGTGGGCAACACCCAAATAGGCTTTATGTACTTCAGTCCCGACAGGATCAGGAAAGTTCTCCTGATGTGGTTACTGGTACGTTAAAAGTTTATCATTTACATGTTTATGCTTTGCTAGACCCAGGAGCTTCTTTGTCCTTTATAACTCCTTATATAGTTGTTAACTTCAGAGTCAGTCCTAAAATCCTAGAACAGTTTTTCTTAGTCTCTACCCCAATGAGTAAATCTATCATAGACCAACGGGTATACAGGAATTGTTCGGTTATGATATCTCAGAAAGTTACTTCAACAGACTTAGTAGAATTAGAGATGAAAGATTTTGATGTAATTCTCGACATGAATTGGCTTCATTCAATAGAGTTGTCCATTTTTAATTTCCGAATGAACCATTCCTTGAGTAAAGGGGTAGTACTTCAGCACTTAGGGGTCATCTTATTTCGTACCTTAGTACGAGAAAAATAATATCTAAGGGATGTGTCTATCATCTCGTTCGAGTTTAAGACTCTAGTTTAGAGACCCCTAATCTAGAATTAGTATTATTAGCATGTGAATTTCCTAATGTGTTTCCTGAAGATCTTCCTGTGATTTCTCCCGAAAGGGAAATTGACTTCGAAATCGACCTTCTTCCAGATACTCAGCCCATATTTATTCCACCATATAGAATGACACCTGTAGAACTCAAAGAGTTAAAAGAACAGTTGAAAGATCTCCTAGATAAGGGGTTCATGAAACCCAGCATTTCCCCATGGGGTGTACTAGCTCTATTTGTACATAAGAAAGACGGTTCTCTCTGAATGTGTATAGACTACCGTCAGCTAAATAAAGTCACGATCAAGAAAAAGTATCTACTTCCCAGAATCGATGACTTGTTTAACCCTCAGATCAGGCTATCATCAGCTCAGAGTCAGAAAATATAACATTCCAAAAACATCTTTCAAAACTTGGTATGTCCACTTCAAATTCTTAGCCATGTCACTTGGTCTTACTAATTCCCCAAAAGCCTTCATGGACTTGATGAACCGCATGTTCAAGTAGTACTTGGACATGTTCGTCATAGTCTTCATTGATGATATTCTTGTCTACTCCTACAGTGAACATGGTCATGCAGACCATTTCAGAATAGTGTTAGAGATCCTTAGAGTCCATCAGTTGTTTGCCAAATTCAGTAAATGCAAATTTTGGCTAAAGTCAGTAGCTTTTCTTGGCCATATAGTTTTCAGTAATGCCATTAGAGTGGATCCTCAGAAGATCAAAGCAGTGAGAAACTAGCCCAAACCTATCTCTCCATCAGCTATCAGAAGTTTTTTTAGTTTATCTGGCTATTACCGATAGTTTGTTGAGGGATTCTCATCTATTACATCTCCCATGTCCAGATTGACTTAGAAAAAAGTCAAATTCTAGTGGTCAGATTCTTGTGAGATGAGTTTTCAGGAGTTGAAGACTCGACTCACTACAGCCATAGTTTTGACTCTACCAGATAGTTCAGATGGGTTTGTGGTATATTGCAATACTTCTAGAGTGGGTTTGGGGTTGTTTTGATACAGAGAGGTAAGGTCATAGCCTATCCCTCTAGACAACTTAAACCCCATAAAAAGAATTATCCAACTCATGATCTTGAGTTAGCAGCTATTGTTTTTTCCTTAAATATTTGAAAGCATTATTTGTATGGGTTACATGTAGATGTGTCCACATACCATAAGAGCCTGCAATATTTATTCTCTCAGAAAGATCTAAAACTACGTCAGAGAAGGTGGTTAGAGTTGTTGAAAGACTACGACATGTGCATCATGTATTATCTGGGCAAGGCTAATGTAGTGGTTGATGCCCTCAGTAGGATGTCTATAGGTAGTGTTGCTCGCATGAAGGATGATAAAAAGAAGTTAGTTTAGGAAGTTCATCAGCTTACCCTACTAGGTGTCCGCTTAGTCGATTCAGAAGAGGGAAGTGTATGGGTGCAGAATAGTTTAAAATCATCTCTGGTTTCCAAAGTAAAGGAAAAGTAGGACAGAGAACCCATTTTAGCCAAGTTGAAAGAGTCAGTCAGAGATCAGAAAGTAGAGGTTTTCTCCCAAGGGGGAGATGGTGTGTTGAATTGCCAGGGTCGCCTATGTGAGCTATGTATGGATGATTATAGGCAATGAGTTCTTGTAGAAGCACATTGTGTGTGTTACTCTATTCATCTAGGGGTCACTAAGATGTATCACAATTTATGGGAGATCTATTGGTAGAGTGGGATAAAGAGAGACATTGCAAAGTTTATAGATAAGTACTCGATATGTCAGTATGTTAAGATCAAGCATCAGAAGACTAGTGGTTCCATGCAAGAGTTCAGTATTCCCATGTGGATGTGGGAGGAAGAGAACATGGACTTTGTGATGGGTTTACCTCATACTCGCCATCAGCACAATTCTATTTGGTTCATTGTAGATAGGATGACCAAATCAGCTCACTTCTTACCAGTTCATACCTCTTATTCAGCTAGGGATTATGCCAAGCTCTATGTTAGAGAGTTGGTCAGATTGCACAGAGTTTCATTGTCCATCATCTCAGATAGAGGTACAAAGTTCACCTCTCACTTTTGGAAAACCTTACAAAAGGGTCTTGGTACCTAAGTTCACCTCAGTATAGCCTTCCACCCTATGAAAAATGGTCAAGCATAAAGGACCATCTAGACCCTAGAAGATATGTTAAAGGCACGTGCCATTGACTTTAAGGGTAGTAGGTATGACCACTTTACCTTGATTGAGTTCACATATAATAACAGTTATCATTCCAGTATTCAAATGGCTCCTTTTGAAAAACTTTATTGGAGGAGATGTAGATCTTCATTGGTTGGTTTGAAGTAGGTGAGTCCATGGTATTAGGTCCTGACTTGGTATTTCATACCTTAGAAAAGGTTCAGTTGATCAGGGAAAGGCTTAAGACAGCTCAGAGCCGACAAAAGACGTGTGCAGATGTGCAAAGGAAGGATCTCGAGTTTGAGATTGGTGATTATGTGTTTTTAAAAATCTCTAGAAGAGCGTCGCCCATCGCGTCGACAGATAATTTTCCTAACTTTTAGTAAAATTCTAGTGAACCAACGCAAACTCAACGCGGCGCGTTGGTTATCACATTGAGCCATCGACATGGTGCATCGGTCTGCGCATCACTGGATAAGTTTTCATTCATTAAAAGCCTGCGTCCAAAGGGGTATTTGGGTCATTGTCCCACCCATTTTCAGCCCCAAAACATAAAATCAAACGATCCTAGAGGCTAAATTTCTCACTTTCTTTCAAATTCTCTCAAATTTACTCAAGAACAAATCCTAGGGCTTTTAATTTCAAGAGCAAATCTTGAAGGAAAAAATATCATTCTTTATGAATTCAAGCATCAAGGAATATGAAGTGTTCATCCAAGGGTTTCCTTCCACCCTTGGAGTTCAAGAAACACTTTTAAACTACAAGTTAATTAATTTCATGAATTCCATGTGGGAATTGAGTATACTCATGATTATGATGTTAATTGTGTTCTAATCCATTGTTTATTTCAAGTTCATGTGAAATTATTTATCATGTGTGTAGTATCATGTTAATTCATGTTAAAAGCCCTTGATTTTCGAATTGGGATTTGAAATTATGATGCCTACATGTTGTTTAGTATCATGTGCATTAAATGATACTTACAGAATAGTCTCAGTCGCACCACAAATAGTAGTACTCAGTAATCAGTGACAGTCTCAATTCAGTATTTAATTCAAAACTTAGTAGTGTTCTGTCAGTTAGCGGGACCCAGTAAACTAAGTTCAGTTCAGTTAGACAACACGATCAGTAACAGTTCAGTCCAGCCTAGTATAGTATAGAAATTCATTCAGTTTCTATTTAGTTGGGAGTAGGATTCATCACCAAGTTAACCCAAGGATAGGGACTCATCTGCCAGTAGAGGGTATGATCCTATGAAACAGTCCTTGCATTCTAGAACTATGTAGCCAGCATAGATTGAGACATCGACCTACCAATTGAGGGTTGATGAGATTTTCTACCTTCCAGTTGAGGGCACCACCGTTCTCATTTAGATCACCTTTAAGATGAGGGTGAATCAGCACTTATATTTAATCGTCGCACGATACTGACACCCTTCCAACTGGGGTTACAGGTTGGACCCCCCAAAATAGTTTAGAGAAGGGGCATGTCAGTTAGATGATTATCTCCTACAGTTTCAGTTTCAGTCTCAGTATAGAACTCAGTTCAGTTCTACAAAATCAGGATTGTTAGACACATTCACCCAACTCAGTATTGAACTTAGTTCAGTTCTACAGAATTAAGATTGTCAGAAACAGTCACCCAACTATCAGTAATAGAGTTATCAGTAAACTCAGATATCAGTTATTCAGTTATCAGAACTCAGTATCCAGTGTTACTATAATCTCAGGCACAGTATATAGATATGTGCACAGTATTGCATCATCAGTGTTTCATCAGTTTCAGTTATACAAGTACTCTCATTCAGTTGTATTCATGTTATTCAGTCAGTTATTGTTAGTGCATATGAACCTATACATATCAGCCTTCCTCACTTAGCATACCAGTACATTCAAAGTACTAACGCATACCTTTCTTTTATGCTATGATGTCTTATATCATAGGTTCAGATGCACAGGCTCCTGACCATACTTAGCAGCCCATACTTTCAGCAGCAGACCTAGTGGTGAGTCCTCATAGTTCGAGGAAAAAGCTATCATAATATTTTATTATTTCAATATTTAGTTTATTTTAGTTGTCGGGGTTAGTTGGGGACTAGTCCCATCAACTCTATTTTCAAATAGTTTAGTTAGAGGTTTTTCAGACTAGATTATTTTAGACAGTTATTTAGTTTTTAGATATGATTGTCAGATGTTCAGTATTTTGTATTTACGTATCAGTATATGATTGAGATTGAACCTTATGGCAATTTCCACCTAATTTCCACATTATACAGTATTATTATTCCGTGATTACAGCAAGTACCAGTCATGGGTTAGCTTGTGGTTCTTCAGGATTATGAGCACCATATAGCGTTCAGGGTATAGACTCGGGGCGTTACACAAATACAAGGCAGTACTTGTAGTAAAATCCTTTAAACAATAGGAAGGCATTGATTACTTTGATACATACTCATATGTAACAAGGATAACGTCAATTCAGATGTTAATGTCCTTAACGGCAGTATATGGTTTTGAAATCCATCAAATAGATGTGAAAATAACACTCCTAAATGGAAAATTGGAGGAAGAAATTTACATGGAACAACCTGAGGGCTTTGTGGTTCCAGGAAAAGAAAATAAGATGTGTAAACTTGTTAAGTCACTTTATGGACTAAAACAAGCACCTAAACAGTGGAATGCGAAGTTTGACCAAACCATGTTGGAAAACGGGTTTAAGATAAACGAATGTGATAAATGTGTTTACATTAAAGATACTCCAAATCACAAAGTCATTATTTTTTTGTATGCGGATGATATGTTAATCATCAGTAGAGATATTTCTGACATAAATGCTACAAAATGAATGCTTGAGACCAAGTTTGATATGAAAGACCTTGGAGTTACGGATTTGATTTAGAAATAAGAATCCATAGAACTCCACAAGGGTTGGCATTATCACAGTCTCATTACATCAAAAAGGTACTTGAAAAATTCAAGTATTTTGAATTTGGTATTGCCAAGACTCAATTGGACGTAAGTTTCTCACTTTAAAATAATGAAGGTGAAAGTGACTCACAGTTGAAATACACAAGAATGTTGGGATATTTAATGTATATCATAAATTGTACACTACCAGATGTATGCTATTAGTAAGTTGAGTCATTACACAAGTAATATGCTATTAGTAAGTTGAGTCAGTACACAAGTAATCCCAATAAAACTCATTAGATGGCAATGAAAATAGTTTTAGAGTATCTTAATTACACTCAAGACTATGTTTTGCATTATAGTAAATATCCAGTGGTACTTGAAGGATATAGTGATGTAAATTGGATCACCGGATCGAATAAAGTAAAATCTACGAGTGGATACATATTTACTATAGATGGAGGAGCAGTGTCTTAGAAATTTTCCAAATAGACATGTATTACTCACTCTATAATGGAATAAGAATTTATCACATTAGATAAAACTAGTGAAGAAGCAAAATGGCTTCAAAACTTCTTGGAAGATATTCCTTATTGGCCTAAACCATTGGAACTAGTATCTATATACTATGATAGTCAAGTGGCAATAGGTAGGGAAGGGAGCATGATATATAACGATAAATCTCATCACATAAGAGGGAGACATAATACCATTAGAGAACTTCTCTCTAGTAGAATTATCACTGTTGACTATGTAAAGTCAAAGGATAAAGTGTCGGATCCACTTACAAAAGGCTTATCTAGAAAGAAAGTTGAGAGAACATCCAACGAAATGGGTTTACGGCCTAGGACAAGTCAGCATGGCTGTAAATCTACCTAGCATACTGGAGATCCCAAGATCTAGGGTCGAGGAGATCAAACAAAGTTGTGTCTGACAGGTTCAACATTGTCAATATACCCAACCCATTCTCTTGATGTAGACAATGTTTGGTAAATAAGGATAAGACTTATGGTGCGAAGTCTTTTAATGATTATCTAAATTTGGAAGATTTGATCAAATAGTTTAATCTATAAGATTAAATATTTAGAAATCACCTATGTGAGGAAAAATAGAAGCTGCTTCAAGGAGAATATTAGTAAAGGCCTATTCTCAAAGCTCTCATGAAACCGGAACGTGTTCATGGATGAAACGAACAAAACTATGAGAACCATAAATGGTAAAAGGCTTGTTGTATGACATGTATTGTCTAGGTATACATTAAAGCTCGACGGTTCAAATATATCAAATCTACCGATTGACCGAGTGCATTCGATGCACGTTCATTACGAAAAGTTCAAAGGGAAACCCACTTATCCAGATGCAATCAGTCTTTGCATGATGATCACATACTTGTCCATAAAGTTTTACAAAGAATAGTTATTCCACATTCATGTGTGGGATTGTTGAGTTCAATTGGTGTAAATGGAAAATAAAGAAACACAGCCCTTCGTGGAAAAGACATACTGTTTTGGAAAAAAAGTGAGTGTTTGGTCAGTTGTGACTGTTCAAAAAAGACATGATATTTTAGAGGACAGACATGACTATTTCGAAATGATACACCTTTCCAATGAACCATTGCCTCCTTTCTAAAAAGGCACTTCATGGCTACATAAACCTGTATTTTTCCACAAGTTTAATATGAAAATTTCTATATAGAAAAAAATATTTTTCTTAAATCTAAAAACTCTGTGTGATCATCTCCCGTTGAGTGAGTTCGAAAAAAACCAGAAGTTTGAGGTACCACTACATTCTGGTTGTGAAGCCATTTTATCTTGGGAGAAAAATTTCGCAACCTCGGGTACTTGAAGGCAATTATTTCCTTAAGGACACTCCATGAATTCGAAGAACTTGGCCTATTCTGCTTCATATTTTTTCTTTAAAATAAAATAACACACTTCTTTGATAGTTCATATTGAACTTGTGTTAAAAAACTTCATAAGTGTTATTGATTTAATCTTGAACTTGTGTTGTTGTTTTGACATAATACAGATTGTGTACTCGAAACAACAATTATGATTTGAAAATATCTTTCTTAACGTAAGGATGAGAAATTAAGCTATATATATTATATGTTAGATTATCTTCTTTTATATCATTTCTTTTTAAAGATAAAAAAATCTTAAAATAATATTATCTAATTATTTTAGATTGATAAAAAAAAAAAAATTAAACAACAATAATAAATAATTAAGAATGACTAAGGAGGGCCTCATTAAAGAATTGGAACAAACATCTATGATACTCTGACATTATATATATGTATAAATCATGATTGTGTCATGAATTGAGAAGTGTCTTATTAAAGGACTGAAGCAAACCTCAAAAAGTATATTGATATACTGTGATGGTATCATTGTAGACTGAAAGAAACTCCAGTGATACCTTGGCGGTATATAAATATATTGTGATGGTATTATTGAGGTTTCACTGAAGGAATGAAGTAGGCATATGATACCAAGGCAGTATACTTATGTATTGTGATGATATCATTACAAACTGAAGCAAATTTCAATGATATCATGCGAGTATGTATATATGCATATATATATATATATGTATATAAATATATATATAGATATGAATATATATATATATATATATATATATATATATGTATATATATGTATACATGATGGTGGTATCATACACTATACGTACTGTTATATGAAACAGTCCTTAATAATACCACATCAGCATATGATATACTGTGATGGTATCATTGAGAAGTTATGAGTATCCCCTAAGGACAACTCATTTGTGAATATACTGTGGTATTATATAGATAATATTGTTGTTTCATTGAGGGATGAGTTGGTTGTACATGAGCGAATAAAGGAAATCATAATGCTACCATATTAGTATATTTATATACTGTGGTGGTATCATGCATAAGTGTGTGATGTTTTTCTTAATGATATCATTATAGAATATATATACTTATTTAGTATTATGAATAAGTGAGTGGTTGTTTTATGAATAACTTTGTTAGTTCTCAAAGATGCCATGTTAGTATATATACACTAAGTTGGTATCATGCAGTATTTTAAGGACTGTTTGAATATAATGCACAGTTTATCATGTGCATTATAGATAAATGGATGCAAAATTGAATACCTTATATAATATCAAAACAAACACATACACGAGCAATATAAAACTTGTATTTGAATTTGAATAAGCCAAAACAACAAAAATATATAACAATGCCTTGGTAATGTTTGACTACAAAAAATGAATAATAATAATTCTGGGTGATCAAGCATTAGTGTATTTATTTCGATTGGTGTGTGGTTGTAAGAGATCACCAAAGGATAGAAAGTGACATACTACTTCTTCTTCTTCTTCAATTCGATGTGGACTCTCACACCCATATCATTAACTATCATCAATGGCGAAAATTCAAGTGAAATTACATATTTGATGTCGATACATCCAGTAGCAACAATTTTTAGTTGATTTGAGATCCATATTTTTAAATTTTCATAATTGGAAGTAGATTCAACTAGTACAACCTCAACATCTTTGGTAAGGTACTAGTGTTCTAAGTTTAAACTTTCATGAGATAATTTTGTAAAATTTAGGGCTAACTTCAATTAGAAAGAATGAAAATTGGGGAAGAGAGCGAATTTTAGAAGAAGCCAGAGTTTTTCCTTTTTTAAATTGTTGAAGAAATATTTACGTGTGTGCCTAATATATCGCGAAAGTCTTGCTTGAGGGTATTAACTATAATAAGTTTTGGGGGTATTTTTTTTAAGGAGGCGTTTGACTGTAATTATTTTGCTCCTATAAGGCATGGATATATGTTTCCGTCGAAAAATCATTGACATGACATGACAGATAGAGAAATCAACATTGGTAAATTTGGAAACACGTGGGGTCAAATCCTTTCCAAATTACTCCATCCGTTCACTTTGGCATGTCACTTTTTCATATGACACCTCCATTAAAAAAATATTAATTTGTATAGTGATTTTACCATATTAATTCTATTAATTGACATTTATTAATGGTGTTGAAAAATGATTGGGAGAATAAGTAATTTATGTTAAATATAAAACATGGAAAAAAGTTTTTTTGTCTTTCCTTGATTTGTAAAAAAAATGACAAGTGAAAATAGAAATCAAATTTAAAAAATAGTGATAAGTAAATCCAAATGAAGCAAGTACTAATTACTTGCGTTTCAAGGAGTTACTATATTTTGTCCTAATAATATTTTGACTATTTATATAAGTTAATATATATGTTTGAGTTTATGTGTTTATGAATTTAGATCGGATTTACTTAACATGGAGTTAATCAATATTAATTATGAGAAGACCATTTAAAAACAGAGAAGCTTTTAGAAAAATTAAAGAATCTTTAATTAGTAATTATTCGGAATATATAAGTCTAAATAAAACAAAAGAAAACCCACAAAGATTAGCTTACCTAATTACCTTAATATCTAGTATTGAAGCAAAATTAATAATCCATTTAAAATATAGAAGAATGAGACATATACCACTTAATTATGATAAAATTAGATTTAGATATCCACCAAAATACTATAAATATTGTTTGAATGAATAAAATACAAAAATACAAAGAACTAAAACAGACTATATCTGAAAAACGTAAAGAATTAAAATTAAGAACAAAAAGATTAAATTATAATATATTTGCCGGAGTTAGTAAAAACTCAATAAATGCACAAAAGGATGAAATATCAAATTTAGAATCACAAATAGATAGTTTAGAATATATATATCAACATGAACTATTTACAATAAAATGAACAAAGAAGAATTTATAATAGACGAAAAAATATATGAAAATCACGAAGGATTAAAAATAAGAATAGTATTTTCTAATTTAGGAAGAAGATATAAGAAAATAGGCGAACAATTATATTTAATGTTAGAAAAAGAAGAATTAAAACTAGAAGATAAGTTGACAGCTATGGTAAGAATAGAAAGAGAAAACGAAGAAATAGATAGAAAAAAGGAAATAGAAAAAATAAAACAACAAACTACAGAAGAAATACGAAAAATAGAAGAAACTAAAAATAGTAGGATTGCTGAATTAGAAAAAGAATTACAAATGTTAAAAGATCTGTATGAAAAAAGACAGAAAGAAAAAGATAAAGAACAAAAATTATTAAACGAGATAAATCAATTTAAAGAAAAATTAGAAATAGACAATAAAGAAATAAAAAACAAGGAATTAGAAATAAATAATATAGATGTTGAAGAAACAGACAATTATGATTCAGAAGATAGTGAAACATATACAGAAATATTAACAAATACAAAAAATTTAGAAATCAATGAAAAACAAGAAGAAATTAATGGAGAAAATTTAGAAAATATCAACACAGAAATAAATACTCTTCATAAAAAAGAAGATCAAAATATAATACCTAGTACATCAGAAATAAGGAAACCTACATATTATAAAAATAAGTTTAAAAGATATAATCTAAAGAATGAATATGACAAATGGACACCAAAACAAATAGTTAATAAAAGTTATAACTTTCTAGATTTAGATTGTGTAATAGATACAGAAAAAACAATACAATTATGGATAGGATATATGACAAAACAATTATTAGATAATAACATAAGTGTAACAGATGCACCAGAATATATAGAAAGAACACTAATAGGAACAGTGAAATTATGATTTTTAAATCTAACTGAAAATAGTAAAAAAATATTAAGAACTGACAAACCCACAGAAGGAACAATAAAATTAACACCTATAGAATTATTAAAAAAATATGAAACAGCTATAAAAGACGAATTTAGTAGCATGACAACAACAGAAGAAGAACAAAATGAAGAGAAAGATATAAATAGGAATTTAATGCTAAAATTAGCAATATGTAATATGTGTTACATAGATGAATACACTTGCGCATTTAAAGAATATTATTATAAAGGAGCATATAATATAGAAGAAAGTAAAGAAATAAGAAAATTATATTTTAATAAATTACCTGAACCATTTAGTTCAAAAATAATAAAAAGTTGGGATGAAACAAAAATAGTAGATACTTTAGGAGCAAGAATAAAATTTTTACAACAATGGTATAGAAACCTATGTGAAAAATACAGAGAAGAAATAAAAATGGAAAAAACATTAATAAGAAATTTAGCATGTTGCAAAGATAAAATAGCACCTCAATTTGGATGCGAAGAAAGATATTATAAGAAAAGAAAAAGGCATAAGAAATATAAGAAATACAAAAAATCAAAATATAAATACAAAAAACCAAGAAAAAGATATTATGTAAAAAATTATAAAAATAAAAGACCATATAGAAAGAAAAAATCTATAAAAGAATGTACTTGTTATAATTGTGGAAAGTTAGGACACTTAGCTAGAGATTGTAAATTACCTAAAAACCCAAAAAATAAACAAATATCAGAAATAAAAATAGAAAATACAGAATATATGCAAATAGATTACATAGATTACGAATTAGAAAGTGAAGACAGTATATATGAAATTTCAGAGAATGAAACAGATAATGAAATAGATAGTGAATTAGATGAATTAAATGACTGAAGAAGATATAAAAATATTAACAAAAGAAGAATATTTAAATGAAGAAGGAACAGATCAAAAAATAATATTTGATAACAATGTATTTGATGAAATAAAAGGAAAAGAGTTAGACTTAAGTGTAGAAAAAATATTTAAAATACCAACAATAAAAAATATATTTACTAGAAAAAAGGAAGAATATTATGTAGTAAGTCAAAAAGAGCACGTAATAGACTGTAGATATGCAAAAGGTAAAGCCAGTATACCACTAGTAACAAAAAGAATAATTAATAAAGAAATAAACGATATAAAAAGTAGAGACCCAATAAAATATGTACACCTTGGAGGTACAGAAATATTAATAAAAGCATGTTTTAGAGAAGGAATAGATACACCAATAGAATTATATTTAGCAGATGATAGAATTATAAAACCTATAGAAAAAAGCATAATAACTTCCATTAAAGGAAATTTAATATACCAAAAATTTAAATTCATAATAAGTGCGAACTATTCAGTAGCAGTAACGGATAGAAAAATAGATAAATCACTAGTATTATATTGGAAGATATCAGGAATAAAATTAACCCCAGGAAGTAAAATATTTACAGCAAGATGCAAAAATTTATATGTATTAACAACAAAACATAAAATAACGGGAAAAAATAAGATTAACAAGATACAAATAGATAGCCCATTTGAACAATTTGTAAAAACGATAGATTATAATGATTATAGCTATAGAGACATAGATGTAGAAGAAAATCTAGAAATAATAAATGATAGGATAAGTACAACAAAAAGAACAGCTTATGATAAACCGGAATCATCAAGCTCATCAAAAAGAATAAGTTATGAAACAAGTTCAATGGATAATTCAAACCATTATTACATAACAGGAAAGGTAAATGAAAAAGAATATTTAATACTCTTAAATACAGGACAAGAAGAAAATTATATAGCAAAATATCTAGTAAAAAATGAGGAAATAAAAACCGACAATAATATATGCCCAGATCTACCAAGAAGTTTAATAAACACTAAAAATATAGCAGAAAAAAAAATAATAATAGGAATAAGAAAAATAAAAATAGAATTTGAAGTAAAAGAAGAAATGCAAAAAACAGACATAATATTAGGAATAAAATGGCTAGAACAAGTAAAACCATATAATATAGAACATACACAATTAACTATAACATATAATAGAGAGAAACTATTCTTAAGAAGAGCTTTAACATAAAATGAAAATATATGTATTGATGAAGATAGTAGTAGAAGGATATTACAGTAGATATTATACGCCTATGATAGATACAGGAGCAGAAGCTAATTTATGCAGATATAATTGTTTACCAGAAAGTAAATGGGATAAATTAAAAACACCAATAATAGTTAAAGGATTTAATAACGAAGGAAGCTAAATTACTTATAAAGCTAAGAATGTAAAAACACAAGTATGGGATAAAATATTAACAATAGAAAAAAATTATAATTATGAACTAACATCAAAAGATATACTTTTAGGAATGCCATTTCTAGATAAATTATACCCACATATAATAACTAGAACAGACTGGTGGTTTACAACACCATGTAAACAAAAAGTAAGAGCAAAAAGAGTTAATAATAAAATAAGAAAGAAAACTGATTGGATAAAAGGAAGTGAAAAAATTACACAAAAGTTAGAAAATATAAAAAATACTGAAGATACAATAGAACTAGTCGTATTTTCGATAAATAAAACAGAAATAACAATATTTTCAATAAATAAGATAGAAATAACTAAGAAAAAATTAGAACAATTATATAGTGAAGATCCATTAAAAGGATGGGAAAAACATAAAACTACTATAAAAATTGAATTAATAGATAAAAATAGCATAATAACCCAGAAACCACTAACATATAATTTTGATGATTTAAAAGAATTTAAAATGCATATAGATGAATTATTAGAAAAACAATATATACAAAAAAGTAATAGCAAACATAATAGCCCAGCATTTATAGTAAATAAACATAGTGAACAAAAAAGAGGAAAAAGTAGAATGGTTATTGATTATAGAAATTTAAATGCAAAACCAATAACTTATAATTACCCAATACCAAATAACATATTAAAAATAAGACAAATACAAGGATATAATTATTTTAGTAAATTTAATTGCAAATCAGGATTTTACCATCTGAAGTTAGAAGAGGAATCTAAGGAATTAACCGCATTTACGGTACCACAAGGATTTTATGAATGGAATGTACTACCATTTGGATATAAAAATGCACCAGGTAGATATCAACATTTTATGGATAGTTATTTTAAACAACTACCTAATTGTATAGTATACATAGACGATATACTATTATATACAAAGACCAAAGAAGAACATTTAAAATTATTGGAACAATTTACGGATATAATAGAAAATTCGGGAATAAGTTTAAGTAAAAAGAAAGCTGAAATTATGAAAAATCAAATAGAATTTTTAGGAATACAAATAGATAAAAGTGGAGTAAAAATGCAACAACATATAGTACAAAAAATAATAAATTCGAAAGAAGAATTAGATACGAAAAAGAAATTACAATCATTTTTAGGATTAGTAAACCAAGTAAGAGAATATATTCCAAAATTAGCAGAAAACTTAAAACCACTACAGAAAAAATTAAAAAAGGATATAGAATATAACTATAATGAAGAAGATAAAAAACAAGTTCAAAAAATAAAAATACTTTGTAAAGAATTACCAAAATTACAATTTTCAGATGAAAATAGAAAATTTATATATATAGTAGAAGCAGATGCTAGTGAATATAGTTACGGAGGAGTACTTAAATATAAATATGAAGCAGAAAAAATAGAACACCATTGTAGATATTACTCAGGTAAGTTCAACGAGACAGAAATAAAATGGGAAATAAATAGAAAAGAATTATGTTCATTATATAAATGTTTGTTAGCATTTGAGCCATATATTGTATATAACAAATTTATTGTGCGAACAGATAATACACAAGTACGCTGGTGGCTAACAAAGAAAATACAAAATTCAGTTACAACAAAAGAAATTCGGAGACTAGTATTGAATATATTAAATTTTACATTTACAATTGAAGTAATTGGTACTAATAAAAATGTTATTGCAGATTACATATCAAGACAAAGCTACACAGACTGATATCATAGAAGAAGATACTCTAGAAAAAATACTCAACACCCTAACTACGCTTTCAATAAAAGTGGACAGTATGGGTAATGAGATAGAAAAGCTAAAGACTAATGAAGGTAAACTGAAGTCTATAGCTACAAATCAGCTAACTCAGCAGTGTGCAGAGCTATGTCGATCGGAAGACATTAAAATTCCAGAGCTAGAAGGAGACGTTGGGATACTCCATAAAACCCATAACGTTTATCTATCTACTTCTGCAGGTACAAGCAATGGAGTTAGTCGACCAAGATACCAGAACATGAATATGAATAAAATATTTGAAAAACCATATACCCCAAATACATCAAAAGATCCCATGTTTATACCCCCACAAATTACCACATACCGAGATAGTCTGAACCAAGATAAAAAAGTTTATAACTACACATCCCAAAAATACATAGAAAATATCTACAATATACAAACCTTTTTAAATAGCAACCCCAAAGCTAAAAATGTCCAAGAACCAGATACAAACTATATAACCCAGAGATTGACCAGATATAATAAATTAATTGCCTTACCTAAAACCAAACCAAACATAGTTAAAACTTGCTACGAATATGGACTACTTAATACTGTATATACCACGGACGGAACTGAGATATCCACTATACCAGAAATATATGAAGCATTTATCATTTTTAAAAGAATAACCAAAGGTACCTTGTTTTTTATAAAAATTTACGCGGCACCAGCAGAGATATTATTTGATGAAGTTAAAAAACCTATACAAGTTGTAAAGATAGGAATGACACGAGATATGATTATACCTCAAGATATTATTTCACAACCAGAGATACCTAGAATCGAGATACCAAAATTTTATGCAAACAAGAGGATTATCGGATTATCTACAATTTTACAAGAGCTAGCAAATACATATTGCAAACAAAATCCCATATGGAACTACTATTCAAGAGATCATGTACTAATATATTCAAATTCAAAAGAGTTACGAGAAACAAATATGGAAACTATTAGGCAATGGATTATCACGTTGCTTAAACCAGAAACAGAACCTATTGCCAGAGCTATCAGAGAAAAATTTATTTCGGAAGAATTATTGACCAGATACTGCAAGACTATTGGACATAAATATCCAGATCACAGATGTTCAAAATGTAATGGAGGAGATAATGATGTCCCAGCAGTTCAACTAGAATAAAATAGATAAGAACGCCAGCTGGAAGAAGAGATAAGAGAGAAATAATGGAGACATAGCAGATACGACAAAATCAACGGAGGCAAAATATTTAATGTACAAATTGTATTTACGTAAAAAGTCTTTAAGATACTATTTTTGTAAAGACTTTCCTTAAGCCTAGGTAGAGTAGCCTTTTTAGGTTAGAAGACTTTTTAAGTTTTTGTTTTTTTAGCCTAGCTTTTTGATCTTTTGCAAATACATGTAAATATCCGTTCATTCTATAAATAGAGAAAGCAGAAGGCATTGCAAAGCAAGCCTTCATGCGTTGAAGCAAACATTCTCTCAAATCCACAAAAAATATTTTTCTCAGTTAATTAAAAAATAGGTATATTTCAATGGAAAAATCTATGGAGGAACAAAGCTCAGAAATATCAAACCTACCAGAACAGGTATATTTATTTATGATTATGAATAGCTAAATTCATAATTCCCAACAATCATGATATGATAAAATAAATTCATGTTAGTTACTTTATGGTAGAATTATTCGAAGAATAATATGTTAAGAAGTTTATTAGCAAAGTGGAAACGGAGAAAGATCCCTAAGAACTATGCCATCCTAAAGGTGAAACCAATAAGGTAAGAAGCCGTGGTGGGGAGTAACCAGAGTAGAGGCGCTGTTTAAGGGAAAAGTATCCAGATTACCATGCTAATAGTGACCGAAGAACATGTTATTTAAGAATAATCTAGTATATAGTAATCTAAGATGACCATATTTTGCTATGAACATGGTTGAAGGGAATATTTTGAATAAAGCAATTTTATGCAAATGAATAATTATTTATCTGATGAGATGGTAGATAAATTTAAAATACTTATTTTGTATGCACTTAAAGATATAAAAGTAGTAGATATAAGAAAAATCATATTAGAAAAAGCATTTGGTATATATTACATGACTAGAGTAAATTATATACCATGCCTACCTAACTACTCTTATAAATACTTAGCATGATAAATTGCATAGAATTTCTTAATAAAAAAATACAAGAACTACTAAGCCTGAAACAAACAACTACAGAATATTATAATAAAATATTTAGTCAATTTTAAATGATAGATAATCTTAAAGTTTTGATCTTATATATACTTAAAGACATAGAAATTATAGATATTAAGAAAATAATATTAGAAGAAGTAATAAACTATGAAATTGAAACAATAAATGCGTTAGAACAGATATACGAAGACATTTACCCAGAAGGATATTATTCAGATCAAGACTGTGGATGTTAGAATATATAAGAAAAACTAGGGAAAACCAAAATAACCTAAGTGACGAAATTAATTATAGAAATCGAATTAGAGAAATAATGGAGAATCTAAAAGAAAAGTTAATATGGATAGAAAAAACCTTAGAAAATTTAGAAAAAAGTACATGTGATAGTTTAAATAATTTAAAAAACTCAGTACGAGAAGAACAACACAAGATAATAAATGACATAGAAAATCTAGAATTAGATATATACTACAGTACAGATAGGATAAATTATTATACAGAAATTTGTAACTCTGCAGTTACTACAGGATAAAATAATAAACCAAATAAATTAATGAATACATCTCACGAAAAGGATAAATCATTAAAAGAAATAGAAACTCAACTATATAGTCTATACCAAGAATATAAAAGATTACATATTACTAACGAGGATCCTAAAACACTAGATAATCTAATCACGATAATATCTAATTTAGAATATGAATTAATAAAACATCTTAAGTCAAGAAGATAAAAATGAATATTATTCCAATCAATAATATTCATTATAAAAATAAATACATACGTATTTATTATCTAGTTGAAACTACGCACCTAATCCGCACCCCCCTACAAATGGTATCAAAGTCACGTATTTAGAAAAATACAGAAGTAATATATATGTAAATACGTGGCTTTGATACCATTTGTAGGGGGGTGCGGATTAGGTGCGTAGTTTCAACTAGATAATAAATACGTATGTATTTATTTTTATAATGAATATTATTGATTGGAATAATATTCATTTTTATCTTCTTGACTTAAGATGTTTTATTAATTCATATTCTAAATTAGATATTATCGTGATTAGATTATCTAGTGTTTTAGGATCCTCGTTAGTAATATGTAATCTTTTATATTCTTGGTATAGACTATATAGTTGAGTTTCTATTTCTTTTAATGATTTATCCTTTTCGTGAGATGTATTCATTAATTTATTTGGTTTATTATTTTATCCTGTAGTAACTGCAGAGTTACAAATTTCTGTATAATAATTTATCCTATCTGTACTGTAGTATATATCTAATTCTAGATTTTCTATGTCATTTATTATCTTGTGTTGTTCTTCTCGTACTGAGTTTTTTAAATTATTTAAACTATCACATGTACTTTTTTCTAAATTTTCTAAGGTTTTTTCTATCCATATTAACTTTTCTTTTAGATTCTCCATTATTTCTATAATTAATTTCGTCACTTAGGTTATTTTGGTTTTCCCTAGTTTTTCTTATATATTCTAACATCCACAGTCTTGATCTGAATAATATCCTTCTGGGTAAATGTCTTCGTATATCTGTTCTAACGCATTTATTGTTTCAATTTCGTAGTTTATTACTTCTTCTAATATTATTTTCTTAATATCTATAATTTCTATGTCTTTAAGTATATATAAGATCAAAACTTTAAGATTATCTATCATTTAAAATTGAATAAATATTTTATTATAATATTCTGTAGTTGTTTGTTTCAGGCTTAGTAGTTCTTGTATTTTTTTATTAAGAAATTCTATGCAATTTATCATGCTAAGTATTTATAAGAGTAGTTAGGTAGGCATGGTATATAATTTACTCTAGTCATGTAATATATACCAAATGCTTTTTCTAATATGATTTTTCTTATATCTACTACTTTTATATCTTTAAGTGCATACAAAATAAGTATTTTAAATTTATCTACCATCTCATCAGATAAATAATTATTCATTTGCATAAAATTGTTTTTTTCAAAATATTCCCTTCAACCATGTTCATAACAAAATATGGTCATCTTAGATTACTATATACTAGATTATTCTTAAATAACATGTTCTTCGATCACTATTAGCATGGTAATCTGGATACTTTTCCCTTAAACAGCGCCTCTACTCTGGTTACTCCCCACCACGGCTTCTTACCTTATTGGTTTCACCTTTAGGATGGCATAGTTCTTAGGGATCTTTCTCCGTTTCCACTTTGCTAATAAACTTCTTAACATATTATTCTTGGAATAATTATACCATAAAGTAACTAACATGAATTTATTTTATCATATCATGATTGTTGGGAATTATGAATTTAGCTATTCATAATCATAAATAAATATACCTGTTCTGGTAGGTTTGATATTTCTGAGCTTTGTTCCTCCATAGATTTTTCCATTGAAATATACCTGTTTTTTAATTAACTGAGCAAAATATTTTTTGTGGATTTGAGAGAATGTTTGCTTCAACGCATGAAGGCTTGTTTTGCAATGCCTTTTGCTTTCTCTATTTATAGAATGAACGGATATTTACATGTATTTGCAAAAGATCAAAAAGCTAGGCTAAAAAAACAAAAACTTAAAAAGTCTTCTAACCTAAAAAGGCTACTCTACCTAGGCTTAAAGAAAGTCTTTACAAAAATAGTATCTTAAAGACTTTTTACGTAAATACAATTTGTACATTAAATATTTTGCCTCCGTTGATTTTGTCGTATCTGCTATGTCTCCATTATTGCTCTCTTATCTCTTCTTCCAGCTGGCGTTCTTATCTATTTTATTCTAGCTGAACTGCTGGGACATCATTATCTCCTCCATTACATTTTGAACATCTGTGATCTGGATATTTATGTCCAATAGTCTTGCAGTATCTGGTCAATAATTCTTCCAAAATAAATTTTTCTCTGATAGCTCTGGCAATAGGTTCTGTTTCTGGTTTAAGCAACGTGATAATCCATTACCTAATAGTTTCCATATCTGTTTCTCGTAACTCTTTTGAATTTGAATATATTAGTACATGATCTCTTGAATAGTAGTTCCATATGGGATTTTGTTTGCAATATGTATTTGCTAGCTCTTGTAAAATTGTAGATAATTCGATAATCCTCTTGTTTGCATAAAATTTTGGTATCTCGATTCTAGGTATCTCTGGTTGTGAAATAATATCTTGAGGTATAATCATATCTCGTGTCATTCCTATCTTTACAACTTGTATAGATTTTTTAACTTCATCAAATAATATCTCTGCTGGTGCCGCGTAAATTTTTATAAAAAACAAGGTACCTTTGGTTATTCTTTTAAAAATGATAAATGCTTCATATATTTCTGGTATAGTGAATATCTCAGTTCCGTCCGTGGTATATACAGTATTAAGTAGTCCATATTTGTAGCAAGTTTTAACTATGTTTGGTTTGGTTTTAGGTAAGGCAATTAATTTATTATATCCGGTCAATCTCTGGGTTATATAGTTTGTATCTGGTTCTTGGACATTTTTAGCTTTGGGGTTTCTATTTAAAAAGGTTTGTATATTGTAGATATTTTCTATGTATTTTTGGGATGTGTAGTTATAAACTTTTTTATCTTGGTTCAGACTATCTCGGTATGTGGTAATTTGTGGGGGTATAAACATGGGATCTTTTGATGTATTTGGGGTATATGGTTTTTCAAATATTTTATTCATATTCATGTTCTGGTATCTTGGTCGACTAACTCCTTTGCTTGTACCTGCAGAAGTAGATAGATAAACGTTATGGGTTTTATGGAGTATCCCAACGTCTCCTTCTAGCTCTGGAATTTTAATGTCTTCCGATCGACATAGCTCTGCACACTGCTGAGTTAGCTGATTTGTAGCTATAGACTTCAGTTTACCTTCATTAGTCTTTAGCTTTTCTATCTCATTACCCATACTGTCCACTTTTATTGAAAGCGTAGTTAGGGTGTTGAGTATTTTTTCTAGAGTATCTTCTTCTATGATATCAGTCTGTGTAGCTTTGTCTTGATATGTAATCTGCAATAACATTTTTATTAGTACCAATTACTTCAATTGTAAATGTAAAATTTAATATATTCAATACTAGTCTCCGAATTTCTTTTGTTGTAACTGAATTTTGTATTTTCTTTGTTAGCCACCAGCGTACTTGTGTATTATCTGTTCGCACAATAAATTTGTTATATACAATATATGGCTCAAATGCTAACAAACATTTATATAATGAACATAATTCTTTTCTATTTATTTCCCATTTTATTTCTGTCTCGTTGAACGTACCTGAGTAATATCTACAATGGTGTTCTATTTTTTCTGCTTCATATTTATATTTAAGTACTTCTCCGTAACTATATTCACTAGCATCTGCTTCTACTATATATATAAATTTTCTATTTTCATCTGGAAATTGTAATTTTGGTAATTCTTTACAAAGTATTTTTATTTTTTGAACTTGTTTTTTATCTTCTTCATTATAGTTATATTCTATATCCTTTTTTAATTTTTTCTGTAGTGGTTTTAAGTTTTCTGCTAATTTTGGAATATATTCTCTTACTTGGTTTACTAATCCTAAAAATGATTGTAATTTCTTTTTCGTATCTAATTCTTCTTTCGAATTTATTATTTTTTGTACTATATGTTGTTGCATTTTTACTCCACTTTTATCTATTTATATTCCTAAAAATTCTATTTGATTTTTCATAATTTCAGCTTTCTTTTTACTTAAACTTATTCCCGAATTTTCTATTATATCCGTAAATTGTTCTAATAATTTTAAATGTTCTTCTTTGGTCTTTGTATATAATAGTATATCGTCTATGTATACTATACAATTAGGTAGTTGTTTAAAATAACTATCCATAAAATGTTGATATCTACCTGGTGCATTTTTATATCCAAATGGTAGTACATTCCATTCATAAAATCCTTGTGGTACCGTAAATGCGGTTAATTCCTTAGATTCCTCTTCTAACTTCAGATGGTAAAATCCTGATTTGCAATCAAATTTACTAAAATAATTATATCCTTGTATTTGTCCTATTTTTAATATCTTATTTGGTATTGGGTAATTATAAGTTATTGTTTTTGCATTTAAATTTCTATAATCAATAACCATTCTACTTTTTCCTCTTTTTTGTTCACTATGTTTATTTACTATAAATGTTGGGCTATTATGTTTGCTATTACTTTTTTGTATATATTGTTTTTCTAATAATTCATCTATATGCATTTTAAATTCTTTTAAATCATCAAAATTATATGTTAGTGGTTTCTGGGTTATTATGCTATTTTTATCTATTAATTCAATTTTTATAGTAGTTTTATGTTTTTCCCATCCTTTTAATGGATCTTCACTATATAATTGTTCTAATTTTTTCTTAGTTATTTCTATCTTATTTATTGAAAATATAGTTATTTCTGTTTTATTTATCGAAAATACGACTAGTTCTATTGTATCTTCAGTATTTTTTATATTTTCTAACTTTTGTGTAATTTTTTCACTTCCTTTTATCCAATCAGTTTTCTTTCTTATTTTATTATTAACTCTTTTTGCTCTTACTTTTTGTTTACATGGTGTTGTAAACCACCAGTCTGTTCTAGTTATTATATGTGGGTATAATTTATCTAGAAACGGCATTCCTAAAAGTATATCTTTTGATGTTAGTTCATAATTATAAATTTCTTCTATTGTTAATATTTTATCCCATACTTGTGTTTTTACATTCTTAGCTTTATAAGTAATTAAGCTTCCTTCGTTATTAAATCCTTTAACTATTATTGGTGTTTTTAATTTATCCCATTTACTTTCTGGTAAACAATTATATCTGCATAAATTAGCTTCTGCTCCTGTATCTATCATAGGCGTATAATATCTACTGTAATATCCTTCTACTACTATCTTCATCAATACATATATTTTCATTTTATGTTAAAGCTCTTCTTAAGAATAGTTTCTCTCTGTTATATGTTATAGTTAATTGTGTATGTTCTATATTATATGGTTTTACTTGTTCTAGCCATTTTATTCCTAATATTATGTCTGTTTTTTGCATTTCTTCTTTTACTTCAAATTCTATTTTTATTTTTCTTATTCCTATTAGTATTTCTTTTTCTGCTATATTTTTAGTGTTTATTAAACTTCTTAGTAGATCTGGGCATATATTATTGTCGGTTTTTATTTCCTCATTTTTTACTAGATATTTTGCTATATAATTTTCTTCTTGTCCTGTATTTAAGAGTATTAAATATTCTTTTTCATTTATCTTTCCTGTTATGTAATTATGGTTTGAATTATCCATTGAGCTTGTTTCATAACTTATTCTTTTTTATGAGCTTGATGATTCCGGTTTATCATAAACTGTTCTTTTTGTTGTACTTATCCTATCATTTATTATTTCTAGATTTTCTTCTACATCTATGTCTCTATAGCTATAATCATTATAATCTATCGTTTTTACAAATTGTTCAAATGGGCTATCTATTTGTATCTTGTTAATCTTATTTTTTCCCGTTATTTTATGTTTTGTTGTTAATACATATAAATTTTTGCATCTTGCTGTAAATATTTTACTTCCTGGGGTTAATTCTATTCCTGATATCTTCCAATATAATACTAGTGATTTATCTATATTTCTATCCGTTACTGCTACTGAATAGTTCGCACTTATTATGAATTTAAATTTTTGGTATATTAAATTTCCTTTAATGGAAGTTATTATGCTTTTTTCTATAGGTTTTATAATTCTATCATCTGTTAAATATAATTCTATTGGTGTATCTATTCCTTCTCTAAAACATGCTTTTATTAATATTTCTGTACCTCCAAGGTGTACATATTTTATTGGGTCTCTACTTTTTATATCGTTTATTTCTTTATTAATTATTCTTTTTGTTACTAGTGGTATACTGGCTTTACCTTTTGCATATCTACAGTCTATTACGTGCTCTTTTTGACTTACTACATAATATTCTTCCTTTTTTCTAGTAAATATATTTTTTATTGTTGGTATTTTAAATATTTTTTCTACACTTAAGTCTAACTCTTTTCCTTTTATTTCATCAAATACATTGTTATCAAATATTACTTTTTGATCTGTTCCTTCTTCATTTAAATATTATTCTTTTGTTAATATTTTTATATCTTCTTCAGTCATTTAATTCATCTAATTCACTATCTATTTCATTATCTGTTTCATTCTCTGAAATTTCATATATACTGTCTTCACTTTCTAATTCGTAATCTATGTAATCTATTTGCATATATTCTGTATTTTCTATTTTTATTTCTGATAATTGTTTATTTTTTGGGTTTTTAGGTAATTTACAATCTCTAGCTAAGTGTCCTAACTTTCCACAATTATAACAAGTACATTCTTTTATAGATTTTTTCTTTCTATATGGTCTTTTATTTTTATAATTTTTTACATAATATCTTTTTCTTGGTTTTTTGTATTTATATTTTAATTTTTTGTATTTCTTATATTTCTTATGCCTTTTTCTTTTCTTATAATATCTTTTTTCGCATCCAAATTGAGGTGCTATTTTATCTTTGCAACATGCTAAATTTCTTATTAATGTTTTTTCCATTTTTATTTCTTCTCTGTATTTTTCACATAGGTTTCTATACCATTGTTGTAAAAATTTTATTCTTGCTCCTAAAGTATCTACTATTTTTGTTTCATCCCAACTTTTTATTATTTTTGAACTAAATGGTTCAGGTAATTTATTAAAATATAATTTTCTTATTTCTTTACTTTCTTCTATATTATATGCTCCTTTATAATAATATTCTTTAAATGCGCAAGTGTATTCATCTATGTAACACATATTACATATTGCTAATTTTAGCATTAAATTCCTATTTATATCTTTCTCTTCATTTTGTTCTTCTTCTGTTGTTGTCATGCTACTAAATTCGTCTTTTATAGCTGTTTCATATTTTTTTAATAATTCTATAGGTGTTAATTTTATTGTTCCTTCTGTGGGTTTGTCAGTTCTTAATATTTTTTTACTATTTTCAGTTAGATTTAAAAACCATAATTTCACTGTTCCTATTAGTGTTCTTTCTATATATTCTGGTGCATCTGTTACACTTATGTTATTATCTAATAATTTTTTTGTCATATATCCTATCCATAATTGTATTGTTTTTTCTGTATCTATTACACAATCTAAGTCTAGAAAGTTATAACTTTTATTAACTATTTGTTTTGGTGTCCATTTGTCATATTCATTCTTTAGATTATATCTTTTAAACTTATTTTTATAATATGTAGGTTTCCTTATTTCTGATGTACTAGGTATTATATTTTGATCTTCTTTTTTATGAAGAGTATTTATTTCTGTGTTGATATTTTCTAAATTTTCTCCATTAATTTCTTCTTGTTTTTCATTGATTTCTAAATTTTTTGTATTTGTTAATATTTCTGTATATGTTTCACTATCTTCTGAATCATAATTGTCTGTTTCTTCAACATCTATATTATTTATTTCTAATTCCTTGTTTTTTATTTCTTTATTGTCTATTTCTATTTTTTCTTTAAATTGATTTATCTCGTTTAATAATTTTTGTTCTTTATCTTTTTCTTTCTGTCCTTTTTCATACAGATCTTTTAACATTTGTAATTCTTTTTCTAATTCAGCAATCCTACTATTTTTAGTTTCTTCTATTTTTCATATTTCTTCTGTAGTTTGTTGTTTTGTTTTTTCTATTTCCTTTTTTCTATCTATTTCTTCGTTTTCTCTTTCTATTCTTACCATAGCTGTCAACTTATCTTCTAATTTTAATTCTTCTTTTTCTAACATTAAATATAAATGTTCGCCTATTTTCTTATATCTTCTTCCTAAATTAGAAAATACTATTCTTATTTTTAATCCTTCGTGATTTTCATATATTTTTTCGTCTATTATAAATTCTTCTTTGTTCATTTTATTGTAAATAGTTCATGTTGATATATATATTCTAAACTATCTATTTGTGATTCTAAATTTGATATTTCATCCTTTTGTGCATTTATTGAGTTTTTACTAACTCCGGCAAATATATTATAATTTAATCTTTTTGTTCTTATTTTTAATTCTTTACGTTTTTCAGATATAGTCTGTTTTAGTTCTTTGTATTTTTGTATTTTATTCATTCAAACAATATTTATAGTATTTTGGTGGATATCTAAATCTAATTTTATCATAATTAAGTGGTATATGTCTCATTCTTCTAGATTTTAAATGGATTATTAATTTTGCTTCAATACTAGATATTAAGGTAATTAGGTAAGCTAATCTTTGTGGGTTTTCTTTTGTTTTATTTAGACTTATATATTCCGAATAATTACTAATTAAATATTCTTTAATTTTTCTAAAAGCTTCTCTGTTTTTAAATGGTCTTCTCATAATTAATATTGATTAACTCCATGTTAAGTAAATCCGATCTAAATTCATAAACACATAAACTCAAACATATATATTACTTCTGTATTTTTCTAAATACGTGGCTCTGATACCATTTGTAGGGGGGTGCGGATTAGGTGCGTAGTTTCAACTAGATAATAAATACGTGCTTTGTTCCTCCATAGATTTTTCCATTGAAATATACCTGTTTTTTAATTAACTGAGCAAAATATTTTTTGTGGATTTGAGAGAATGTTTGCTTCAACGCATGAAGGCTTGCTTTGCAATGCCTTCTGCTTTCTCTATTTATAGAATGAACGGATATTTACATGTATTTGCAAAAGATCAAAAAGCTAGGCTAAAAAAATAAAAACTTAAAAAGTCTTCTAACCTAAAAAGGCTACTCTACCTAGGCTTAAAGAAAGTCTTTACAAAAATAGTATTTTAAAGACTTTTTACGTAAATACAATTTGTACATTAAATATTTTGCCTCCGTTGATTTTTTCGTATCTGCTATGTCTCCATTATAGCTCTCTTATTTCTTCTTCCAGCTGGCGTTTCCTTATTTGGTACTCCCATTACGAATCGAAAAGAAAAGACTGCTTATAAACAATTGGAATTTGGTTGTGCAAGTACGCTCTTCTTGCACATTCTATTTTTGTACTTCTCAATGTGCAAAAAAGAGTAGGTAATATTGTCAAAGGAGATCCATAGCGGAAGAACAGGAATATCAGGACGACTCAAGCGAATTTGTGGTCTAAGATCAAAATCGAACGGAGACATTACGGTTATTTTTAAAAATAATTATTTTTATAAAGTCTATTTTTAAAATTATATAATCGATTTTTTCTATAATTTTTTTAATTAATAATATAGTCAATGCATTAATTTCTTGAGACATAGAATTTTGGACTAATATATCAAACTCCTAAATTTTTTTATATAAAAAGTTTATTTTTTTCTATAAATATTATTTAATATATCTTTAAAAATTTATAATTTATTATTATTAAAAAAAAACTAGGCCCTCAAATTTTAGGTTTAGGCGGCCGCTTTCTTTCCAAGGATTGAGCCGCCCCTAGATAATATACTTCAAGAACCAAGAAAATGGGCATCAAATTATTTGGGGTGGACATCCCTAGTAGTATTGAGAACAATAGTGTTTCTTCCTCTGAAGAAAAATCAACAAGTGCTTATACCCAATTGGAAATTGGTTCTCTAACCCATTCTATTTTACCAAAAAAAGAGTAGTTACGTAGTGATAAATATGGAAACGGAAATTGATAATGGAAGAATAGGGCATACTTCAAGAATCAAGAAAGAAACTATCAAATAATTTGGGGTGTAGATGAGCAGTAGTTGTAGTAGTAGTACTCAGAATAATATTGTCTCTTCCTCCGGTGAAGAAGGATCAATAAGTGTCAGAATGAGTAGTAGTAAGGGCGGAAGATGGAGTGAGGATGAACATAGGGCGTTCTTGATCGGATTGGAGAAACTAGGCAAAGGAAGTTGGACTGGAATTGCTAAAGATTTTGTGCCAAGCAGGACGCCAACACAAGTTGCCAGTCATGCCCAGAAATATTTTGACAGACAGAAGGAAAACAGAGGACGACTCAAACAGCAGAAATCCAGTGTCTTCAACATTAATTTGGATCAAGAATCCTCAAGCACTTGTCTGGAATTGGTGTCGAAAAGGCTTGTTGTTCCGTTAAAGGAAAATAACAACAAATGCAAAGAAGTTTTGAATCAACAAAGTGCAATTTTACCAATACCAGTCATTTACAGAGTTCCTCCCGATGTTTCGTTTAATAGAAGCTATGCATATGCGTATGTTCCCATAAAAAATTATCAGTTTAATTTTGTCTCATCATCAACTAATGCAACTACAGTCCACCAGGTTTCGTCTCCATCTAATTGTGCATCTCTGGTTAATTTAGATCTAAAACTCTAGCTATCCAAGATACAACACCAGTTATTCTGGTCTTGACAAGATTTAACCAATTTTGAATCTCTTCGGCGACATAGAATTTTGAATTAAACTTGTGTGTAGTATTTGTCAGCGTTATGCTTGTCTCTCTTGGATTACTATTTTGTATTTCTCACTTGTGGTATCAATAGCAGTACATTTTCTAGTTTACACAGTAATATATTGATCACAACCAATTCTAATCCTTAAAAAGGATAATCCATCGCAAATATATCCGGCTAAAGAATCATGAATTGACTTCCATAAAGAACTAAGGCTTAGCTCTAACTATTCATCATTTCGAAGAAACAAGATGAACAACTTTCGAATTATAGATATTATGATTTGTGTTTTAAATTTAAACTAACTAATCAAAGCAGTAGAAATAAACAAGTAAAGAGATACAGATGTGTTCAATGATTTAAAAAGACATATAATGATTTTCTTAATTATCAGAATAAATTTCTTAATGTGTTCGCTACAATATCTCTGAAGTATTATCCCCATATCATAATTTCTTTACTTACTGCAAGTATCTCTCAATTTGGAGTAGTTATTCTCCACAATTATTTCTAGTTAGCAATTCAAACTACTCACGGGGATCGTGCCAAAGCTTCATTAATTTGTGAACCCCCTTTTAAATCTTCACAATTAATACCTCGATCCCTCAAAAGTGACATTGTTCAACGACAATCTAATGTTGTGTTCATTCTCAAGTAGAAATCGAGGATCCTTTTGTTGGTGATGGTACAGGAATGATAAAGAGGTGAAGTAAAAAGATGTCCATTGATTGTTCTTGTTGTTTGTAAGAGGTGTTTGGATGGCTTTTTTTTTAAAGTTACTTAAAAGTTAAAAGTCAAAAGTAGATAGTAAATTGATCAAAAATAGGTAGTTTTCATGGCCAAACACCTACGTAAAATGGTGCCCACTTGAAAAACTTAAATCACTCGGTACCCGCCACTTTTCTTTTCATTTACTTTTAAGGGTTAGGGTTTGAAACAAGAAAAAAGTGCGGTAGAATTGTGGGGTCATAGGCTTTTTCACTACTAGTTTAGGTGTACGCGTCTTGCGCGTGTACTTCACTTTAATGGGTTCAAACATTACCATAAATAAGATATTTATTTAAATAATAAAGATGAATATAATAATTAAATTTAATATCTTTCGAGTATGTAAAGATGAAGAATTTATTTATTAAGCCTAACATTTATCAAAAATATTTTTAAAAATCAACTACATTCATCTACTATCTATAAATTACAACAAAATAATACAGATATAGAGACATCAAAATAATACAATTAAATCCAATCTTTACACACAATTTTTTTTTAAGTCATCTGACACTTATCTACCACTTGTAAACAATAACAAAATAATACGATAATAGAGATATCAAAATAATACAACTAAACCTAACCTTTACATAAAAAAATTCTCAAAGCCGCCCAACATTTATCTATCACCCATAAACTGCAACAAAATAATATGATAAAAGTGATATCAAAACAATACAATTAAACTTAAATTTTATACACAAAAATTTCTCAAAGCCGATCGAGGTTCATCTACGAACTGTAAACTACTACAAAATTACAAACTAATAGAGATTTTATGATAATACAATTAAATCTAACCTTTATCTAAAAAAGATTTTAAAAGCCGACCCACATTCATCTAACATCTGTAAATTAAAATAAAACAATAACATAATAAAGATATCAAAACAATACAATTAAACCTAACCTTTACACAAGAAATTCTTCAAATCCAACCAACATTCATCTACGACCAGTAAACTATAAAAAAATATAATAGTGATCACAAAGCTTCGAATTTGATCCAACTAATTCTTGTCTGAGCAAAAATTATGACCATAAAGAATGATTTTGAATGAGAACAAAGAAATACATATATACACACGTGCTGACAAAAATAACGAAGAAGTTGAAGGTTAGAAGAAAATCAAGTATCCACCAATTTAGACATGCAATCGGATCAAGTTAGATGAACATCAATCATATTTTTTCAATAGGCAAATCGATTTGTTCTTTAGTTTAACGTACATCTCAATATTTATAAAAGTATTTTCTTAATAGAGTCCTAATGCAAAACACATAATGCTTGAATACACGTTAGCATTTAACCAAAAAAGGAAAGAATACACGTTAGCTTTATTATCACTTGACAATGAATTGAACATTGAGAAATTCGTATAAACATCAGTATGGTAAGTTTAGAATCATAAGAGGAAAAGCACTCCTAAAATAATTAAGTAGTCCTATATATTTTAGGAAGTATAATAGAAAGGAAAATATTAATTAATTTTCCTACCATATATTGTATGAGTCCCGTATGTTTTAGAAAGTCTAGTAAATATAATAAAAAATAATTAAATAATAAATTAAAAATATAGTGAAAAGACAGTTTTGTCTAAAGAAGAGTCTTTTAATGAAGGGCAAAAAGTTCAAATCATTTTTCTAAGGCTCTTCACACTTTTTATATATTATAGATTTTTAAAAGTTGTGACCAAACTTCTTTAAGAAAATACACTTAGACCTCTTAATATTACCTTAAAATAAAATTCAACCTCTTTCTCTCTCCACCTCATTTCTATTCATTTTTCTTCAAACTCTAAATATTTCCATTTGATTTATCTTCTCCTTTAATTTGAAAACTCTTTATTCATTCACATACGATCCAAGAAGTTTAAACAAGTCATATGATCATGTAGGAGTCCACGTAAATTGGGGGTGGTGATTAAAGATGTATGAGGAAGTGTAATGGCTGAAGAAATGAAATTCTCACAACATAATAATATTTTGCCAAACATTACTCTGAGGAGTATGTTTTTTCAACCATTACTTATCTTTATACATCTTTGATCACGATCCTCAAATTACATGGACTCTTATATAATAATATGACCTGTTAACATTCCTTGCATTTTATAACTTTCAATAATTTAATTTATTATTAATTAATTGCCCCTTTTCATGATATACTATTAATGACTATATACTCATCCAATATATTATAGACTACATGTATAGTCTAGGATATATAGTGAAATCAATCGATAGTCCTTAACAATATATTGTCACGATCCGATTTCTCAAGTCATGATGGAGCCTACCTTATTCCACCAGTAGGCAAGCCAAGCCATAGCCCAGAACGATAGGTAACGGGCTTACGGACAGAAACCAAAGACCATATATAATAATAATAGTAGAAATAATAAACGAAAGACAGAAAGCAAACATATAAAGCATATCAAAATAAAAGAAGAAAAAGGATCAAAATATACAAACGAATCCCTCCCAAGACTTGGTAAGGTCTGTACTAGATAAACTACTAAAAGATACCCAGAGAACTAGACAAAATTCAAAACATACACAATATATACAAACAGTCTCGAGTACAAAAGACTAAACTGAAACAGACAGAGGAGGATCAACCCCGAACGACCGCAAGCTCACCCTACTCCTGATCACTACTAGAAAATAGGATTCACATCAACGCCAACTGCTAGTTCTCGAGTCTGCATCAGGATAAAGATTTAGAAGTATAGTGTGAGTACCAAAGCAATGGGTACTCAGTAGGCATCATCAACCAATTAAGCTCGATATAAGAAAATATAACTAAAATGCGAGGGTGTAGTCTAAGTCAATAGTAAATAGGGATAGAAAGGTAAACAACTATCGAGCTAAGAAAATACGATAAAGGAATAAGTAAAAGCAACATAAATAGATAAAAAAAATGCAATAATAAAAGAAAAACCAAATATAACCGAACTAGGACCCTATAAGACCGCTAGAGACATTAAAAAAAGATAATTAATTCAACTATGCCTTCATAAGTCGGTGGGATACACAAGAAGTAATTTTTTAAAAAATATAAAAAATTCATAATTGATCCAATCCCATGAAATCGTATTTTTCCTCCAGGCATGTACCGATCTCGAACTGGCACTAATGGATAGTAACGAGAATCCACACACCAAACTTAAATTGCTAGTGTGGATAGTAACAAGAGGTTTAAGATTCGAATAAAAAATAGTAGGTAATAACGAGAGGCCACATATATGATATACAACAGAACTAAAAATCAGATACCGCACTCGAACCAAAACTCAGAGGAACCACAACTCCTAGAACAATTATAATCAGTATCAGAACTCCCAGATAATATCATAACCAGATGCTGGACTTGAACCAAAACATATAGTAACCATACCAGCTATAAGATTAAAATCAAACCAGACCGTGTCGATGTCAAAGTGGTGCCAAATTTTGTAATAAATGACAAAAATAAGGTATATGTTGTCCCTAAGTCATAACTAAGACGTTTTAAGATACACATAGTTATAATTTAGTTAAAAGAAAAGAATTTAAGGTTTTCAAGCTTAATACTATGCCCTAAGTTTATAATTATTACACCATACTAAGGGATAACGGGATCATAATTTATCGAAATGGGGTTCTAATTGGATAATTAAGGCATGAAATATTCTAAAAATACATGTAATACCCCACCATTCGCCTAGTTTAAATTCATCTCTAGAACATAAAAAATCTTGCTTCAAAGATGAAAATATTTTATTCCATGTGAAATTTTTAAGATTTTGACTTTTTATCACGTGAAAAATTGAATAATACTTTCATCGATACTAAATTTGTCCAAATTCGACACTCGAACGAAGAGTTAGAGCCATTCTAGTGAGATAGTGTACCACCTGGTACTTTGGCGCATCGTGGAGTCAGCCAAAATGGCAATCGTCAAAATCCAGTGAGCCTCCGCGAATATGAAGTATCGCGCCAATGCTCAATTTTAGAATTTTCAAATTCCAGTAGCTCACCGCGATTCTATCACGCCGCGGTGAAGCTTTTAACGGCATTCCAGTTCCGGATTTTAATTCTAAGGGAAAAACAGTCATTTTACTACCCCTATATATACTACTTAACACGATATTCATCCACATTAAACCTAAATATTGTTGTTTTCTCTTAATTTTTTTCAAGAATAAGAGCTAGAGTTCCAAAATCAAGACCCCAATCATCAAGGTTTCACCATTAATCTTCCGAGGATCAAGTAGTAAGGTATGTTAGATGTTGATTCTTGGGTTCCTTCCACCCAATAATCTCAAGAATTCTTTTTAAAATTTTGAGGTTTACGTATTTATGAGATTTTATGATTTATGTGTATTAGAGTTCATGATTTTGTATTGTTGGGTTTTAATTCATGATTTAGACTACCAATTTCATGAGTTGATTCTAGTATGTGATGAATTGTATGATGTTCATGATAATCCCTCTTCAAGTTGCATAATATTGATGTATTCATGATAATTAAGTATAAAATTTATGGTATAACCAAAACATGCTCCCTATATATTTGATAGAATGCTTAAGTAAAGATAATAATGCCTATTTAGTATGTTAAGCATGAAATCCCCAATTTTGTGATAACTAGTGCATGACAAGTGTTCGCTAAAATTCCTTAGTGAATGTATTATGATAAGTTTCATGCATTCTTATCCATGTGTATTCCTTATTGAACAACTATGAGGTATTAGTATGTATTCCCTATACATTTACATATTTATGACATTCAAATGATTGACGAGATATCGTATTAATTGTATTGTGAATGAAAGTCCATTGTCATGATACTCAAGTGTTGTCCTTTCTTATTTATTTATGCTATTGAGTCCTGGGGGTATTTATACCCAAAAAATTAGCTGCGTGTCTATAGCCGAGTCAGTCTCAAGATAATTTCAGTCGTGCTATGATCAGTAGAATTCAACCAGTACAAAACTTAAGAAAATTCTGCAATCCTAGTACTAGTTCAATTTAGTCTCAGTACTAGTCTAATACAACTCAGTATTCAGTTCCTATTCAATAGTATTCAGTAGTATCCAGTATTCAGTTCAGACTTTACGGAAACTCAGTAAGCTAACAAGAATTCAGTAGCATTTTGTCAGATAGTGGAACCAAATAAATTCAATTTGCTCAGTGAAGCAAGATGACCAGTAATAGATTCAGCTCAGTCTAGAACAGTCTAGGAATCAGTTCAGTGTCTATTCAGTTAGGAGTAGGATTCAACACCGAGCGAGGGCAGGGATGATGACTTCCTCATTATTTTAGGCAGAGTCGTTAAAAACAATCCCTGTACTCTAGAACTGCGTAGACAACATAGGATGAGGAGTCACCCATCATATTAGGCTTGACTACCTCCCCGGAGTCACCCGTTATATTAGGCTTAGCTTCAACCAGGTGCCACCCATTATATTAGGCATGACATCCTGGGTTTAGAGAGAAGTGTCTTTACCTTTGGCACGGTATTGACACCCTTCCAATTGGGGTTACAGGTTGGACCCGAAAGAAGCTAGAAGGGGCATGTCAGTTAGATAACTGCCTCCCACAGTCTCAGATTCAAATTCAGTCTCAGTAATAGAATTCAGCTGAGAAGTCACCCATTATACTAGGCTTACCTACCTCTCAGAGGTCACCCATTAAATAGGCTTGATCTCAGATTCTGACAATCATATTCATTATCAGTAGACTAAGAGGTCACCCGTTATATAGGCTTGATCTCAGATTCAAACAATCATATTCATTATCAGTAGACCCAGAGGTCACCCATTATATAGGATTCATCTCAGATTTAGCTTATCAAGTATCAGGCATCATTACCAGTAAACTCAGAGGTCACCCGTTATATAGGCTTAATCTCAAATATAATAATTTAGTATCAGTATCTGTAAAATTAGACATCAATCTCAATAGACTCAATTATTCTGTCTCTCCATAGTAGTAAACTCAGACATCAGTACTAGTAGATTCAGTCATCAGTCATCAGTACTCAAAAACCAGTATTTAGAGTTTGTATTCAGTGTTACTGTGATTCCAGTTTTGGTTTGTGCATTCATGCATATGTCCTCATTCAGTACTCTCATGTTATTTAGTTAATCTATGTTCATGCATAAGCCCTTTCATTTAGCCTTATCTTATCTAGCATACCAGTATATTCAAAGTACTAACGCATATTTTTCTCTTGTGCTATGGTGTCTTATACCATAGGTTCCGAAGTGCAAAATCCAGAGCACCCTTAGCAGTCCAGACTCAGTCAACAGCAGTATACGTAGAAGTGAGTCCTCTTCATTCGAGGATGGTCCTTATTTTACTATAGAATAAGACTCTGTTTATTTTCAGAAGACGGAGTTAGTTGGGGACATGTCCCATAAACTCCACAGTTCAGACAAGTTTAGAGGCTTTCCGGATAGATATATTGGTATTCAATTTTTAGTATTGAGTATTTTTAGATATTTGAACCTTATGGCAAGTTTCCGCCAGTTTTCTGTATTTATTTTAGTATATTATGCAGTTCTCAGGTAAGATATCAGAAAAGCATTAACTTGTGGTCCTTTGGGATCATGAGCAACATGTGGCATTCTGGTTCCAGAAAATTGAGGCATTACAAACTTGGTATCAGAGCCTAAGGTTCAATAGTGTCCTAGGAAGTCTGAAAGCCACATCTAGTAGAGTCTTGTGCATGGGTGTGTTACACACCACATTTATGTACAGGAGGCTGTAAGATGTTTTAGGAAAATTTTTCCTTCTTTCATGTCTCAGATCGAGCTATAGAGAGGTCCTCTAAGAAAGTTATATAGATTCTCAGCATGCTTCACTCATGTCAACTCCAAATTACCTTCAAGGTAATAGAAATAGTGAAGCTCAAAGTCCTAGAGATAGGGCTTTCTCAGACCGTCCCTGCAGATATTTATGGGATCACCCATAGGCTCAGTAGTATTTTATTAGATCCTTTCACAGAATCCTATGATAGCATATGACCTAGAGTTAGAATCATGAACCAAGGAGTTTAGCAGTAGTAGAGTTGGGATAGCGTTAACCATATCGAGCAAATTATGTATTCATGGGGATAGTTGTATAAGAGGTAAATCAGTAGGCTTGAACAGTGCATGCAAGAATTTAAGGTTATTGATTAGAAACTAAGTGTGAAGGTATGAATGTAAGTTAAGAGGTGTGATACTAGTAGTTGATGAAGAAACAGAAGCAGATGATGTGTTTAGCGAGACAAACATGTGTCGAAAAGGGGTGTAGGCATGTGATGATGATAGAAGAAACTAAAGAATGTTAAGAGTTGTATTCCAGAAGATAGTATTAGCAGTGAGTTTTATACTTTCAGGTGCAGACTTTTCGGATAAGTTTATCATTTATGTGCATTATTATGCCCCAGACACTAAAGTAGATTGATTGTAGTTCAGTTCAGAGTTTAGTAAGGTGTTCTCAGACTTATAGTGATGAATTGAAGCTAAAGAAGAGATTATAGCTGAAAGAGTACAGAATAAGTACTTTAATTAAGTATAAGTTTCAGTATGAGTTAGTCAGTAAAGCCATCAAGTCAGTTTAGCGGTCAGACAGTCAGATCCATGTAGTTTGTTTTCTTATCTTTCGATCTAGTCATGCCCTCTGAAATCTCCAAGAAAGATAACTATTCTAAGTTAGAAAGTCCTAGTAGTTGCAAGATAAGTTCAGTTCATGAGTCATGCATTAGTTTCATCTCTCTGAGGTTCAGTTATGATCCAGTTCATAGGTGACTTATGCATTGCCTCAATATTTTGGTGAAGTACGCATTCTTAGAGGGACATAGTTTCCCAAGGGGGAGATACCCTATGATTCCCAGATATTTTTAATTCTTTAAACCCATTCAGTTGCATGTTCAAATATTTCTCACAAAGCTAGCATCCATTATCATTGCATAATCAGTCAAGCATTCAAAAGTCAGTTCAGTCAAGTATTCATGCATTAGATATGCATGTTCAGTAGAAAAGCTCAACTTATTAGTGTATTCAGTCATGCATTCATGAGAACAACTCAATCAAGAATCCATACATCGCATGTCCATTATGAGAATTTAGCTTATAAGTAGCTTCAGTCGAGTATTCCATACATCAGATATGCATGTTCAGTATGAAATCTCAGTATATCAGTAGTTCCGGTCATATAGTCATGTTTATCATGTTCATGTCTAGCAAGTAATTTCAGCCTGCTAGTATTCTTAGCTTAATCAGTCTAATTTGAGGACGAATGTTACCAAGCGGGAGATATTGTAATACCCCACCCTTCCCCTAGTTTAAATTCGTCTCTAGAACATCAAAGATCTTGCTTCAAAGATGAATATATTTTATTCCATGTGAAATGTTTAAGATTTTAACTTTTTATCACGTGGTAAATTGAATAATCTTTCAATCAATACCAAATTCTCCCAAATCCGTCACTCGGGCGAAGAGTTAGAGCTATTCTAGTGAGACAGTGTACCACTTGGTACTTTGGTGCATCGTGGAGTCAGCCAAAATGGAAATCGTCAAAATACAGTGAGCCTCCGCGAATATGAAGTATCGCACCAAGGCTCAATTTTAGAATTTTTAAATTACAGTAGCTCACCGCGATTCTACCGCGTCGCGGTGAAGCATTTATCGGCGTTCCAGTTCCGGATTTTAATTCCAAGGGCAAAACAGTCATTTTACTACCCCTATATATACTCTTTAACACGATATTCATCCACATTAAACCTAAATATTGTTGTTTTCTCTCAATTTTTCTCAAGAACAAGAGCTAGAGTTCCAAAATCAAGGTTTCACCATTAATCTTCCGAGGATCAAGTAGTAAGGTATGTTAGATGTTGATTCTTGGGTTCCTTCCACCCAATAAGCTCAAGAATCCTTTTCAAAAATTTGAGGTTTACGTATTTATGAGATTTTATGATTTATGTGTATTAGAGTTCATGATTTTGTATTGTTGGGTTTTAATACATGATTTAGACTACCGATTTTAAGAGTTGATTCTAGTATGTGATGAATTGTATGATGTTCATGATAAACCCTCTTCAAGTTACATGATATTGATGTATTCATGATAATTAAATATAGAATCTGTGGTATAACCAAAGCATGCTCCCCATATGTTTGATAGAATGCTTAAGTAAAGATAATAGTGCCTATTTAGTATGTTAACCATGAAATCCCCAATTTTGTGATAACTAGTGCATGCCAAGTGTTTGTTGAAATGCCTTAGTGAATGTATTATGATAATTTGCATGCATTCTTATCCATATGTATTCTTTATTGAACAACTATGAGGTATTAGTATGCATTCACTATACATTTACATATTTATGACATTCAAGTGATTGACGAGATATCGTATTGATTGTATTGTTAATGAAAGTCCATTGTCATGGTACTCAAGTGTTGTCCTTTCTTATTTATTTATGCTATCGAGTCCTGGGGGTATTTATACCTGAAAAATTAGCTGTGTCTATAGCCGAGTCAGTCTCAAGATAATTTCAGTCATGCTATGATCAGTAGAATTCAACCAGTACAAAACTTAAGAAAATTCTGTAATCCTAGTACTAGTTCAATTCAGTCTCAGTACCAGTCTAATACAACTCAGTATTCAGTTCTGATTCAATAGTATTCAGTAGTATCCAGTATTCAGTTCAGACTTTACGGAAACTCAGTAAGCTAACAAGAATTCAGTAGCATTTTGTCAGATAATGGAACCAAATAAATTCAATTTGCTCAGTGAAGCAAGATGACCAGTAATAGATTCAGCTCAGTCTAGAACAGTCTAGGAATCAGTTTAGTATCTATTCAGTTGGCAGTAGGATTCAGCAACGAGCAAGGGCAGGGATGAAGGCTTCCCCATTATTTTAGGCTGAATCATTAAAAACAATCCCTGTACTCCAGAACTGTGTAGTCAGTATAGGATGAGGAGTCACCCGTCATATTAGGCTCGACTACCTCCCCGGAGTCACCCATTATATTAGGCTTTGCTCCAACCAGGTGTCACCCGTTATATTAGGCATAACATCCTGGGTTCAGAGAGAAGTTTCTTTACCCATGACACTGTATTGACACCCTTCCAACTGGGGTAGTAGGTTGAACCCCAAAGAACCTAGAATGGGCATGTCGGTTAGATGACTACCTCCCACAGTCTGAGTTTTAGATTCAGTTTTAGTAATAGAATTCAGTTAAGGAGTCACCCATTATACTATGCTTGACTACCTGTCAGAGGTCACCCATTATATAGGTTTGATCTCAGATTCAGACAATTATATTCATTATCAGTAGACTCAGAGGTCACTCGTTATATAGGATTGATCTCAGATTTAGTTTATCAAGTATCAGGCATCATTACCAGTAAACTCAGAGTCCACCCGTTATGTAGGATTGATCTCAAATATAATAATTCAGTATCAGTATCAGCAAGATTAGACATCAATCTCAATAGACTCAGTTGTTCTGTCTCTCTATATTAGTAAACTCAGATATCAGTACTAGTAGACTCATTCATCAGTAACTCAGTATTCAGAAACCAGTATTTAGAGTTCGTATTCTGTGTTATTGCGATTCTAGTTTTGTCTTATGCATTCATACATATGTCCTTATTCAGTACTCTCATGTTATTCAGTTAAGCTATGTTCATGCATAAGCCCTTGTATTTAGCCTTACCTCATCTAGCATACCAGTACATTCAAAGTACTAACGCATACTTTTCTCTTGCTCTATGGTGTCTTATACCATAGGTTCTGAAGCGCGAGATCCAAAACCCCCTTAGCAGTCTAGGCTCAGTCAACAATAGTATACATAGCAGTGAGTCCTCTTCATTCGAGGATGATCCTTATTTTAGTATGGCATTAGACTCAGTTTATTTTCAGTAGATGCAGTTAGTAGGGGACATGTCCCATCAACTCCACAGTTCAGACATATTTAGAGGCTTTTCGGATAGATGTATTAGTATTCAGTTTTTATTATTGAGTATTTTTAGATATTTGAACCTTATGGCAAGTTTACGCCAGTTTTCCTCATTTATTTCAGTATATTATGCAGTTCTCAGGTAGAGATATCAGAAAAGGGTTAGCTTGTGGTTCTTCGGGATCATGAGCACCGTGTGGCATTCCGATTCCAGAAAATCGGGGCGTTACAATACCCCGATTACAATTACCTTCCAAAACTAGCCTAATAACATATAATTACTAGAACTATGCTTAATCAAAAGGTTGGATAAGCCTAGCCAGCCTTGACGCCAAAGCCAAAAGCCCTTCCGAATAGCCCCCGAGTAGTGCCTCACTACAACTCAAACTTGAATAATTTGATGTGGATAATTATTTTTTCCTCGAATTTAGTTTAAACAACTTAATGAGCTGGTTTTATTCCCTTATTTATATTTCATGTAGTGTCACTTTTTCTGGCCTATCTATGCATGTGAGTGTGTTGGTTGATATATTTGTTGAGTGAGCATCATTTCATTAATAAATATGCATGGAAACCATAAGTTAGGTACACACAACCTCATGCCAAGTATAAATAGTGACACACTTAGTTAATTATAATGTTGTACCCCTTCCTCCCCTTCCACGTGGAGTGGAGGTGACAACAACCTTACTTATCTCGTTATGTATTTACGAGTATTGTATAGGTTCTTGGTAAAATAAAGATAATATTTTGAATATACCATAATTAATAGAAAATTATTTCTAATAAAATATCTATTATATAATAATAATAATAATAATAATAATATTTTAACATATCTAGATTCACCATCTCCGCTTAAAATGTTAACAAGTTATAAAACTATTTATAAAGTAATATACACATACTATAACTATAGAATCCTATACAAATTAAAAACACTTTAGAAGGGTATTAAATTACATTTTTACCAAATGGTAATTTAGATTAAATATTTCACAATATATTTGGTATCACAAATATTCTCAAATGAACCATCCAAAAATTGAACTGTCAGTCATAGCAAATCATAAATAACTTAAGCCAGTTACAAAAAAGATCTAGACACCGATATGGAAATAAAAAAAAGAGCCATGAGGGTCATTACAACATCCACTACTAAAAGGATAAGGAAGTACCTGAAAGCTCGAACCGGTAAAGTTACTATGCCTGCATCTTATGCTTGGTCTCCCAGTTAGACTCTTCCACGGGACGGTGGCCCCACTCAATCTTAAATACTAGAATGTCCCTAGAGTGTAACCGCCGGACATCTCTGGAAAAAATGGACACTAGTTCTTCTACAAATGTCAACCTCTCATTCAAATGAACCGAGTCAAATCAAAGTACATGTGACTCATCTAAAATGTACTGCCGCAACATAGATACATGGAACACTGGGTGGATGGCTTAAAAAGAAGTAGAAAATGCCAATACATATGCTATTTCCTCAACTGTCTGTAGAATCTTAAAGGGTCCAATATATCCGGAGCTAAGCGTACCCCTCTTTCTGAATCTGATCACACCCTTCATGAATGACACTTACAAAAAGACCCTATTACAATCTCTGAACCTCAATGGAAAACATCTGTAGTTAGCATAATTCCTTTTTATACTCTGAGATGCTCATATCTTATCCCGAATCACCCAAACTCAGTTCAGTAACTCACTAAGAAAATTTATGCCACGAGGCCTAGCCTTAGAAGTCTCGAACCAACCAATAGGATTTTGACATCGCCTAACACACAACGCCTCAAATGGGGACATTTGAATACTCGAATGAAAACTATTATTACATGAAAACTTAGCGAAAGATAGAAACTGGTCCCACTGACCCCCAAAATCCAAAACACAAGCGCGGAGCATGTTCTCAAAGACTTGAATCATTCGCTCTGAATGCCCTACAGTTTGGGGGTGAAATACGGTGCTAAGGTCAATATAGGTACCCAACTCTATCTGAAATGTCCTCTAAAATCTAGAAGTGAACTGATAGCCTCTATTTGAAATAATGGACACAAGTATTCCATATAAGCGAACTATCTCCTGAATATAAATATGGGCTAACCTCTCAGCACTTTAGGAAACTCAAAAGGGGATAAATGAGCAGACTTGGTCAATCGATCCACGAGACCAAAATGCTATCCAAACAATGGGAGGTGCGATACAATCTACCTACAAAATCCATCTTAACTCACTTCCATTTTCACTCAATAATGGGTAGCTGCTGAAGCAATCCACCAGGCATTTAGTACTTGACCTTTACATTCTAACAACAAAGTCATCGAGACACAAACCCTACTATATCTCTCCACATACCACTCCACCAGTAGTATTGCCTCAAATTCCTATACATATTAGCTATCCTAGGGTTAATAAAGTATCTGGAGCTATGAGCCTATACAAAGAATCAACTGAATCTAATCTCCAACTATTTGAACATAACTACGATCATCAAACCTCAAAACAACCTTAGAATCTAAGGTAGCCCTCCTAGACTCACCTCTCAACACCCACCCTTGAATGCTACGAAGCCTGCTATCCTCAAACTGACGACCTGAATTTTCTCCAACAAGGTATATCTAGCATCGACACTTGCGATAATTCTATGAGGGTTAATAATATCAAAACTAACCATTAAGTTAGATAAGGACTGGATGTCCAAAGCAAATGACTATTGAGAAACTAAAATAAAGGCTAAGCTACCCATACTCACTGACTTCCGGTTTAAGGCATTTGCTACCATATTTTCCATTTCATGATGGTAGAGAACAGAGATATCATAGTCCTTCAAAAACTCAATCCATTTATATTGCCTCAAATTAAGCTCTTTCTTGGTCATAGTATACAAAAGAATGTGGTGGTCAGTAAATATCTCACAGTGAACTCCAGAAAAATAATGCCTCTAAATCCTAAATGCAAACACTACCGCTGCCAACTCCAAGTCATGGTAGGGTAGTTGTACTCATGCACCTTCAGTTGCCTCGATGCATATGCAGTAACAAGGGCCCACTGCATCAGAACACACTCCAAACCAATGCTAGACGTATCACAGTAGATAATAAAACCCTCTCCCTCAACAAGAAGATTCAGAACAGATCTGAAGTAAGAAAATCCTTAAGATTTAAAAAGCTCACCTTACAACTCATAGACTACTGAAATGGAACCTCCTCCCTATTTAATCTAGTTAAATGGGCTGCAATAGAAGAAAATCCTCAATAAATCGCCTATAGTAACTTGCCAACCCAACAAAATTGCAAACCTCAATAGGTGATGTAGGACTATCCCAATAATGAATAGCCTCAATCTTTGTTGGGTCCATCATAATACCATCCTTGGACACTACGTGCCTTAAAAAGCTACAAACTTAAGCCACAACTCATACTTTGAGTATTTGGCATAAAGCTGATGATCTCTAAAAGTGTGGAGAACATCCCACAAATATTGCTCATGCTCCTTCCTACTCCTCAAATATATCAGAATTTCATCAATAAATACTATCACGAAGGAGTCCAAATACGGCCTGAATACGCGGTTCATCAGATCAATTAAAGTAGCTGGGGAATTGGTCAACCTAAAAAACATTACCAAGAACTCATAATAACTGTAATAAATCCTAAAGGTTGTCTTAGAGATGTCTGCAACCCTAACTCTCAACTGATGGTAGCCCTAACTCTCAATTGATGGTAACCAAAACTCAAATCTATCTTAGAAAATAGTGTTTCACCCTAAAGCTGGTCAAATAAATCTTCAATATGAGGCATAGATACTTACTTCACAATCATCTTATTCAATTTTTTATAGTCGGTACACATACACATAGAGCCATCTTTCTTTTTCACAAGTAGAACTTGAGCACCCCATGATGATACACTCGATCTTGATAAAACTGTTACCCAAAGATCTTGAAGCTGACTATTCAGATCCTTTAGATCAATAAGATCCATATGATATAGATCCATAAAAATAGGTTTGGTGCCTAGCTCGAGGTCAATAATAAATTTTATATCACGCTCAAGAGGAAGTCTAGGTAGGTTGGTTGAAAACACATCAGGAAACTCACGAACAATAGGGACGAAGTCAACTGATGGACTATCAGGACTAACATCCCAAACATATGCAAGAAATGGCTCACAACCCCTCCATATCAATCTCCTAGCCTGCATGTAAGAAATATTCCCCGTCGATAAATAGTTAACAGAACCCTACCATAAAATTAAGTGTACGCCAGGAAAGGCTAAGGTAACGGTCTTTGTGAAATATTCCAACACCGTATAGTAAGGAGATAAATAATCGATGCCACGAATCACATCAAAATTGTAATACCCTGTATTCAAGTACGTGTATTGACATATTCAAGTACGTGTATTGGTCTTATTTATATGGAATTAATTTATTTTTTTATTTATACCAGAATTCGCCCGTCGATGGTTCCATGCGAAGGTTATTGAATAAGCTTTACAACGATATGAAGATTTCCAAAAACGTATAGGTTTCAGATATAATCGAGCATGTTCAAAACTATAAAACGGTGGCTGGGATATTTGGGAATAGTAAATGTGCAGGAAAATTTCCTGCACACAAACTACTGAGGCCAGCCGAATTTTTGGGTCAACTTTGAATGATCATAACTCCCTTAATATAATGAACTGGGAGAGATGCGACCTATGAAAAGAAAAATCTTTGAGTCTTATTTCCAATTCAATTGGTTTCATCCAAATCTAACGTCTGAGTAAGGAGTTATACTCGTTTTACTTCAGCCTATCAAAACAGATTTTTAGGGTCAACTTCAAACGACCATAACTCCTTGTACATGACGAACTAGTGGCCTACTTTATATGAAATGAAAGCCCTTTGAATTATCCTTCCAAAGATACCAATTTCACCCAAATCCGATGTCGGAGATAAGAGTTATGGTCGATCTACTTTAGCTTATCAAAACAGTCCACCAAAGGACAGATTTGACATTATTTAAATTTTAAAGGCATTTTGGTCATTTTCTATTATATTATGGACGGGAATATGTGTATATATACATTTATATGAGTTCAAAAACTTATTTTCATCATCAATCATTGAGAAAGAACAAACCCTAGCCAAATTTGACCTTTAAATTACTTTTGATTCAACCGTAGAAATTCCAAAGTAATCCGATAATTGCGTTTGTCATCTTGAGAGCTTCGAACAACACCTATTATTTGTGCAAATAGGATTGCATAATCAACAGGTGAATTCTAAGGTATGAATATTGTTTGCCTTTGTTCTTTTCCATATGTATATGTGTGATAGAGGATTATATGTATTGGTTGTTATTGAAAGGTGATGGAAATAAGGTTATGGACTATTTTGCATGGTTTGGTTGTATTGAATTATGGAAGGTGGATATGGTAATGGAGTTATGGAAGGTGGATATGGTGATATACTATTGAATTGATGATTATTTATGTCTATGGCTCAATTTGGTTTAATGGATTGGTTGGAAGGAAATGAATCCAAACTTGATATTGGAGGATGTTGTATCAATGTGCATGGCATGTGAATGTAATTGGAATATAAGAGGGTTAAAGTGACACCCTTTATGGTGTAATTAAGACTTACTACTTAACCACTAGTTTGGTGAATTCAAATAATTGAATTGTGACGTTTGGTTGCTAATACTAGATTGCTATATATGTTCATTGTAGATAAGTAATATTAAAAGACGGAAAGTCCATTTGGGACTAGTATTGAGGGTTGATAGTCAGGTATGTAAAGCATACTCTATACCATATCTTTGGCATAAAAGTGAACAATTGTTCTATTAATAAAGTTTCCAAAGTTATTCAATAACATATGATCCATAAAGGTTTTGTATGATGTCCTACGTTACCAATGAACTTGTTTCCACCCTACAAGATGTCAAGACATTCCAATACTTACTTGTTTTCCAAATCTTACATGTTTATTGCACTAATGAATGTCATAAGGTATCCGGTTACTTAAACAAGATCCATGTGCTATTAATGACTCCAAAACGTTTCATTGATATACCAATAAGTTCCTACTTCATTGTTATGGCATTGATGACTCCAAAACACTTCATTGATGTGCCAATGAGTTCTTACTTCATTCTTATTGCATTGATGGTCTATTTAGATATCTCTTATTGATGTATCATTGTTTCAAAGTATCAAAAATGCAGTGACGACCGAAATAACAATCTCAAATATTAATTGATCTAAGTGATGGAAGTTCTCTCTTATCGGGTGGTATCCCAGGGGCATAAGCCTATCATGGGTCGATCCCTATTTATGTGTTTATGGGTGGTATCCCAGGGGCATAAACCTATCATGGGTCGATCCCAGTTGATATGTACTGGAGGCAGCCTAATGGTCACAGTACAGTACAGTAATGATTACAAAGATGATAAGAACGAAGGTAAAGTGAGTGAATAAATACAATGTACAGGTTGTCACAAGTTCTAGTAAGTGTGGTCCACTCCTATTACAATTTATTCACTTGTTTTTGATTTCTATTGAGCTCCTATATCATATGTGATTATCTACAGCTTTACATACTCAGTACATATTTCGTATTGATGTCCACCACGGGGGACCTGCATTTCATGCTGCAGGCACAGGTACCTCCGCTCATACACCACACAAGTAGAAGCTAGGATATCCAACTGCTTTTGGTGAGCTCCAGTTTGCTTCCGGGCTTTCCGTGTCATATCCAGTCACTTTTGGTATTGTATAGAAGTTAGTTATATGGCGGGGTGTGTCCCGACCTTAGTTAAACTTTGTGTATTATCTAGAGGCTTTGTAGACCTAATGTACAGTCAAGGTGGTGTTTTGTTAATAGACGTGATGGCTCCAACGACCAAGTATTATATATATATATATGTATGCTCGAGCTTATACAGGTGATTATTTCCTTTTATATGCGACATGATGATGTCCGAATTTTGGGTTGTCATAGAGGTATGCATGGGAAGTATAAGGTTATGAGCTGGTTCTCCCGGACCTCCTCGGTTACGGGTGTCGGGCCGCCCCAATAGGATTTGAGGCTTGACAAAAATATACCATATCTAGGACAATAAGATTAATTTGAGTATTTAACTCCCCAAAATTCACCAAACACGATCTATATACCTGATCCACTATTAAAGAATCATCCAATGGGGTAGCTACATGCAATGGCACAAATAAGAATTCCGAACATAAACCCAACTATGATGTAAAATAAGATGAAACATATGAAAATGTGGAACCGGGATCAAACAAATTAGAAGTTGGCTGATGGCATAAGAAAATCATACCTGTGATCACAATATTCAAAGCCTTATCCTCTGGTATACCTGGTACAACATACAAATGACCCTGTCTACTACTGGTTTGGGTGCCTATCCGACCATCTCTCTTACCTTCTTGCAAACCACCTCTAAAACCCTGGGGACTACCCTATGACCCTGTGCACTACTTCTGGATGGAGGTGGCACTAATGTGAGTAGTTGTGTAGTTTGAAAGAAAGTCTCAATCATCCCACACTGGGGATACTCACGAGTGAATTGAACAACAACCCTACTCTGCCTAGAAGGTCCGACCAATCTAAAATAACCATCATGAATTAGTGATCTTGACTGAACACGTCGCTGTGAATGGATGCTGCTACGACTATAAGAACCATTATAATTAAGTTGAACCCTCTCCGATATCTAAAGTGATGCTCAAAATGGATGACTAGGTTAAACCTTATACTGATAAGGCTACTACTAGGGGTATCTACCGTGAAACTCTTAGTCTGCAAACTGTGAACCATTGTGGCTCCTACTATAATTACCCTGGTAACAAGGTCTCTTATCACTTCCTTCTTGGGCCTCATGATCTATCTCCTCTATAGAATAAACATGCTCACCAATATCTAAAAAATCTTCCCTAAAGTCACTAAACTTTGTGTATACCTACAAAGAAGTTATCTTAATCCCCTAACAAAGCATTGAATTCAATCATACTCCGTAGTCAGAATCATACTGGCGTGCCTAGCTAACTCATAAAATCTAGCCTTATACTTAGCCACAGACATAGAACCCTATTTCAAAGCAGAAAACTCATCTCCAAGATGCTCGCACATGCAGCGAGGCATATACTTCCCTAAGAAAACCTTTGAGAACTGAGTCAAAGTCATAGTGGAGATCCAACTGGCCTAGAATCAAGAGAACTTCTCAACCACGTCTTCACTATTGTGTTTAGTTGATAAGCAATATAGTCCAATCAATGCGACTCAACCTACCCTAAATTCATGATCTCTCCTCGCAACTGGATAGGAAATAATAAGAATCCTATCTTGGTTCCCTAGCAAACTTAGGTGGAGTCAATCGCAAAAATTGGCCCACCATAGTCTACTCTTTTAAAGAAAAAACTGGAAGGGATACTATCGATTGTAGGACTATTGGTGTTAGCCGAACCTCTGACCTAGGCGCTGCTATTGCAGGTTGTGCCCCTAAATTAATACCACCTTGTGTCACTGTCTAGTCTTTCTCAATCGATGGACCACCAAAGACCTCTAATAACTATACCAATACATCATGAAGGACTGAAGAAGATATAAACTCAAGTAGAGCCCAAGCTACCTAGACCACATATTGCTGTGATGGTAAAATATACGGATCTCTCTCAGTCTCACGATCTATGACAAGATCAAGTAATGGATCCCTATCCTAATCTCAAACTGACGTTGTTGCTTTATCCTGCCCCCGACCTCTAGGTCGACCTTGCTCCTAATCGTAACTCTAGCAACGACTTAGGGTCCCAATCTCTGGCTTTCGCACCCTGTATCATGTTCATCTGCATAAAGAGTGAACTAATAAATAATAAAATCAACTCAGACCCAACACATAGAAATGGATTAAGAAAATATGATTTTTCACTAAAAATGCTCTATAGCCTCTTGAAGATAGGATATAGACGTGTTTGTATCAATCAGTGGTTTCTACTAACATCGACTCTAGTAGCGACAATACCAATGAAACCTTATCTCTGATACTAAGCTATCACAACTTAATTTCTCAAGTCATGTTGATGCCTATCTTATCCCACCAGTAGGCAAGCCAATCCATAGCTCAGAACTATAGGTAATAGTCGTACGGGCAAAAACCAAAAAAGGCCACATATAGTGATAATAGTAGTAATAATAAATGAAAGATATACAGGAAACATATAAAATATATCAAAATGAGAGAAGGAAAAAGATCAAAATATACAAACAAATCCCTCCCAAGAGCTGATAAGGTTGGTACTAGAACTACTACTAAGAGATACCCAGAGTACTAGACAGAATCCAAAATATACACAATATATACAATCAGTCTCAAGTGCAAAAGACTAAATTGGCGCAGATAGAGAAGGATCAGCCTCAGATTACAACAATCTTACCCCGCTCTAGATCAGTACTGGAAAATAGGAATCACATTAATACTGACTGCTAGTACTTATATCTACATCAGGGTAAAGATGTAGAAGTGTAGTGTGTGTACCAAAGCAACGGGTACTCAGTAGGCATCATTAATCTACTGAGCTCATTACAGGAAAAGTATAACTAAAATTTAAGGGTGTAGTCTAAGTCAACAATAAATAGGGATAAAAAGGTAAACAACTATCGAGCTACGCAAATGAGAAAAAGGAATAAGTAAAAGCAATAAAAAAAATAACACAGAAATAAAAGACAAACCAAACTTAACCTAATTAGGCTCCCATAAGCCCGCCAGGTAGACTGAATAAGATAATTAACACAACTGTGCCTCCGTAAGCCAGTGGGATACATAAGAAGTAATTTTTTAAAAATATATAAATTATCCATAACTAAACTAATCCCATGAAACCATAGAAGCCCTCTAGATGTACACCATGCTCGAACTGAATCCAATGGATAGTAACGAGAGTCCAAACATGGGGTATGAACTGTTAGTAGTGGATAATAGCAAGAGGCACCAGATTCAAATAGAAAATAGAGAGTGATAGGGGGAGGCCATATATATGGTATACAAAAAAACTCATAATCATATTCCGAGCTCAAATCAAAACTCAGAGGAACCACAACTTCTAGAATAACCGTAATTAGTATCAAAACTGCCAGATAATATCATAACTAGATCTTGGACTTAAATAAAAACATATGGTAACCATATCCAATTGAAAAATTAAAACCCAAAATAGACCATGACTGATGCCAAAGTAGTGCAAATTTGATAGAAAATGACAAAAATAAAGTATATGTTGTCCCTAAGCCGCAACTGAGATATATTTAAATACATATACTTATAACTTAGTTAAAAGGGAGGAATTTAAGGTTCCAAATCTTAACACCATGCCCTAAGTTTATAAACATTACACCATACTAAGGGATAACAAGACCGAAATTTATCAAAATGTGGTTCTAACAGAATAAGTAAAGCATGAAATATTTTAAGAATACCCCAATTACAACTACCTGCCAAAACAAACATAATAGCATAAAATTACTATAAAGAATCTCAATCTGAAGATTGGATAATCCTACACTACCTAGATGTCAAAGCCAGAAACCCTTTTGAGAAGCCTCCGAGTAGTACCTAACTAGAAGCCAAGCTTGAATAATTTAATGTGGATAATTATTTTCTTCAATTGAGCCTAAACAAATTAATGAGCTAATTTTACTACCTTCTTTAGACTTCACGTAGTATCACTTTTGCTAGCCTAGCTATGTATATATGAGTGTGTTGGTTGGTATATATAAGTGAGCATCTTTTTACTAATACATATGTATGACAACCTTAAGTTAGGCACACACACATCCACTTGCCAAGTTTAAATAGCGACACACTTCATTTGTTATTATGTTTACCCCTTTCTCCACTTCCATGTGGAGTGGAGGTGGAAGCAACCTTTATGTATCTCATTATGTATATACTTGGGTATTGTATAGGTTTGTGGTAAAATAAATATAATATTTAAATATATCATAATTAATAGAAAATTATTATTAATAAAATCTCTATTATATAATAAATAATATTTTAACATATCTAGTAAGGTCTGACCGTGACAAGTATCTCAAGTCCACCGTGGATCGGAGACCACCTCCTTAGCCTAACCAATAGAGCATTCACACTAACAGAGACAGAATTTTGAATATATAATAAGATAAAAAAAGGTAAATTCAAAGACATCTATGATATGTCAAAAGAACCTATATCCAATACCCAAGTCCACGGTAATATCCACAAAACCTTTAACCAATTGAATGCCAATGAAAGTTGGGACATGCCCCTGACAATAACCAAAAATAAGTCCAAAGGAAAGAGTCAATAACTTAAAGAAACCCCAAACATGAAATGATGTCTTTCGAAGTATGGAATTTCACCATGTCAATCTGACTCACGATCTATCCCACGATCACCTAGTCACTGCATAGGAAAAGTAGAAGTATCTCTGATTCCTGTATCACGTAGGAATATAGCATTTAGAGACGATTAGCGGGTTGAGCGCTAGAATGTATCTTAGGGATAATGGATAAAGTAATGCCATGATTAATAATCCAAAATCAGTCATAAAAATCCAAATGCACACAAGCATATGTATATACCAATATATATATATATAACTATATATATATATAACATGTCCAGGTAGGGAACAAGGCTTAGCATGAAATTTGAAAATCTTAGCCTGTATTGGGTAGCTTGACTGTCATAAAACTATTCACGGGATATATCGGCCTAGTGTTTCCCCCTGGTCAGGCCCCAGTGCGTGATAGTCGCACAAATTGGGGATATCATAAAAGGCCAGTGAATCCTCGTACCTTTTGCCATCCATGATACCAACATATATATAGTGTGACATAAGCATACTGTCATTAAGACCAACTCTTATTTCGAAAACCATGAGTTTCCAGTATAAGTCCTTTGGGACTCAAATCTTTAAGGCCAGGTAAAACAACCCCCATTAAGCCTAATTAAAACATTTTTATACATAACCCAACTATTATAGTAAGATTTAATCTTTAAGGCATCATTAAGTTGTATCATCATACCGATTATAGCTTGCAAGCAATGTTATTAAGAGAAAACTTTAGGGATCCCTTGTACCCCACACTCCATTATTAAAAATAAACTTGGGGGATTCCTTGAACCCCACAAGGTTTTCAAGAACATTATTATCAACTTGGGGTAATTCTTGTACCCCGCATTATTTTCAAAGCCATCTTTAACCATTTTTCCATTTGTGCAATGAATTAGTTTTAAGTAAATAAATCAAGCCAATTGTTAAATCACATTCCAAAACCAATTATGCATGTGGGTTGGGGGTTCTTACCAATTTCAACACAAAAATCCAATTATTTGAGGAATCCTTGTACACGTAATTACATTGTTCACAACTTTGGGGAATCCTTGTCCCCCTAAATCCATTCACGATTACCATACACCCCAATGAGTGTACGAACCAATAATTCAATGCATATTAAATCGATAGTAATAATGGAAAAAACATTCAAATAATTTATATCCAAAACCGTTAACCCATAATTTAAAATCCAATATCCAAACCATGTGAATAATAAACCAATTTAATTCCATTAAGAAAATCCAAGTATAAGGATAGAGATACATGCCTTAATAACCAAGAAAATTGAGGAAGAAACCACCCTTAGATCCCTAGATGACCACTTCCCTTAAAACCCTAGCCTTGACTTAAATGGGGAATTTTGAGAGAGTAAAAAGAGTATTTGATGTGTTAAAGTATTGAAAATAACCCCTCCTTGGTGTTTTAGATGTGGGGTTTAAGGGGGTAAGAAGGGACATGACCATTGTGCCCTTTGAATAAAAATTGAAAACTGTCATCCAGTCACTACGAGTGGCCTTACGACTCATAGAGTCAACCTATGACTCATGGCCCTTAGACTTAGGTTAAAAAGTGTCCATAGGAACCTACACTAGTTTGGTTACGAGAAGCACCATATGACTCACATCGTGACCCTACAACTCATAGGGTTCAAGTTATAGTCAAGACAGAACCACCAAGGCCATATAATGGTTACCTTACGAAAGACATGTTACAACTCGTAATGAGTCTATACAAATCATGAGTCTTATCGTAGTAACATTAGAAACATTGGGATAGTACACTGGTTGGCCTACGATTTGGACTATACAACTCATAACGAGTTCTAACATCTCATGAGGTAGAAGTCATACTCAAAGTAGAACACTAGGTTAACATACTGGACAGGATATGATTGGGTCTCAAGACCCATATAGAGACCTTACGACTCATACAGTGAGTCGTGGTCAGGACAACGAGTTCAAACTCAAAATTTCTCAAAGGCCAACATCTGTGATGTTTCATCTAGATTCACCATCACCGCTTAAAATGTTAACAAAATATAAAACTATTTATAAATTAATACAAATATATTATAGTTAAAGAATCCTATGCAAATTAAAAAAACTTTAGAAGAGTAATAAATTATATTTCTACCACCTACCAATTTAAATTAAATATTCCACAATATATTTTTTATCACTAAAATTATCAAATGAATTGCCCGAAAATTGAACTGTCAGTCCTAGCAAGTCATAAATAACATGGCGCAGTTATAGAAAAACGCTAGACATCAAAAGTGTATGAATCCAAGGAAAATGACCATGAGGGTCATCGCAACAATATATTTAATTATCACATTTGTTATTATATGTTGATATTTTTGGACCATTATATCGACCCGTACACTGAAAATCATCTATTATAGAAATTGGTAGTATGTGTGTATGTGTATATATATATATATCGTCTTTCATTAATTAGTTATTAAAGAAATCAACTATTGCATTCATCTTCTGAAAAATTTTCAAAATTCACAAACAATAAAATTGAGATTTTTAACAAATTTGCAAAATTAATTATTAAAGCAATCAACTATTGCATTGAAAAACTGAGACTTTCCTATGGCTTCCCATGGAATTTTCAACATCATTACTGTGATTGTTAACGTAGTTGTAAATGCAAAATCTTCTCAAGTATTCATAATTTCTAAACCGCAAAATCTGAAAAAATTTAGGACATACTCATTTCACCTTAAAATATTTACTACAATCCTTCAATGTAGCAAAAACAAAATACTTCCTGACCAATGCTTTATCCAATAATATTTTTAGCTCTTCTTTCTACTAAATATTTATTCTTTGTCGAAATTAATTTCATCAAAAAAGAATGATTAGGCCGTGATACCAATCCACACTCTCTACACTCTCCTTGAAAACACTCAAGATCTTCCACATCCGTTGGATAATCTTTCATATCTATTGGATGATAATCTATATTCATTTGATGAGCATCCAGGCTCTCATGGTCAATTAAATCATTATCATCTATTGTTGACTGGTGGTGGGGGTGGGGCTAATTTTGTTGGTTCTACCAGAGATCTTGCGATGATATTTATTCTCAATATAAGCCTAAATCCATTGACAATAACATCCAACATGTACATAGCCACCTGTCTATCATTCTTTATGAATGTGAGATGTATTTTTCCCTCTCATTCATTAGGTAGCTAATCACCAAGTCGCCTGACTTGCAATCTAATTCTCTGATCTCAATTACGCTTGCAATCATGTCAATGTACAAACCATTGTGACGCAACACAATGGGCACTGTTACCTTCCTAAAAGATTTTTAATTTGAACATTTGATAGTCTCCTCCCATACTCCCATATAATCACCACCAACAATAATAAATTTTGATACTATCATTATAGACTACATTGGCCGATCCTAGCTTAAGGTCTTATCTATAATAGATTGATGATTGGTAAGACATCCGTACAAAAATGTGAATAAATGAAATCTAATTCGTATCTATGATCTCTAAGCTACTGAATAGGAGAAAATTTTTTACAGTTCTTCTGAACTACTTTAATCTATCTAATAACGAGTTATGAAGTGATTTTGAAAGCTTCTCAAGATTGTAAAAATGGTGAAAAAATATTTTTTGAAGATATTTTAAAGATTATAGGGAAAATATAAGCAATGAGCAAGATTATTGTGATTTTAAGTTGTGAGGCGAAAGAATCCCCCAAAAAGCCATCGAAATAGGAGAACTTAGGTTGAAATGAAGAGCATTTTTGTATCTTCTTGGAGAATTTTTTTTAGAAATTAAAAATTAGATTTTTGTTGGATAAAAGGGGGGAGAGGATTAAAGTGTAATATTAAAGATTTGTATCCTAGTTTTGGATGGTTTTGGAAGTCAAATGGAAGACATTATATATGGTGTCTAACCACTACATTTTTTAAAACTTGTGTCTAAATGTGAAATTAAATTTTGAAAATGGGTGTTTTTCCAACTATCCCTAGCAACCTACTTTTGATTTATGGCATTCTTTTGTACTTTTAAGCTTAAAGTAAAGTGCTTAAAAGTACTTTTATCTCTGTAAAACACCTCTAAAAATAAAAAAGTGTTTAAAAGTCCAAAACACTTAAAGTTTAAGTCAATTCAAACACTTACTAAGAAATATTTGCTACTTTAAAAATAAGGTTCACAATAGTTAGGGCTTTACCAGATTTATAGATTGGGCTCATTTATCATTTAGCCCAAATACAATTACAACAAAGGCCCATATAGTGCACCCCTAGATTCCTTTATTTATTGTAAATATTCACTTATCATAGATACGGATATTAGTAACTATTCACTTGTCATATACGACCCATATAGTGCAACCCTAGATTTCTTTCTTTCTTTATTATAAATATTCACTTGTCATATATACGTATCTTAGTAACTATTCACTTGTCATATACAGATCCTTATTAGTTGTATAGATACATTGTACGAATGAATGAAACACACAGAAGAAAAAAGAATCTCTTTATTCTAGTCTTTTACTATTGTTACATCCTTCAATTAACTACAGTAAACACATACTTCAACAAATACAATAACATACCCAGTGTATTATTATTTTTTGGGTACAATTTTTATTAACAACATGAACTTCAACAACAATTCAAGAACAACAAAAAAATTCAAACTATTTTCCAGAAAAATAGAAACACCATTTGAAAGAGATGAAGAAAGAAAGAATCTAAGTCCACCGAATCAATAATATTTTCTTAAGAAATTTATTCTTTTTACGTACCTGAGGTAAATGAAATATAGTCTCCCAAGATAAAATAATTCACATCAGCAAATAGTGGTACCTCATATTTGCCAAACTATGAACTCACTCAACGATTTGTAAATCACACTTGAGTTTTTTCAAGAAGAAGAGACTGTTTATACTTTAAAATTTCATCACATACCTAAGAAAAAATAGATTTTATAGACAAAAGGTGGTGATTCAGAATAGAAGCAATGGTTCATGAAGGAACACTGCGGACCCCATTTGTGGTTGCAGTTGGGCCACATGCAGCTGAAAGTTACTTTCATCTTTTTTATCTTCAAACAGTGCCTTGAAGGGTTGCGTTCCTTCGAGATGCGTTGTGGCATGCGTCCGTACATGCTCATGTGCGTCCGCAAATAGATAATATCTTTGTATTGGATTTTTAAATTAAAGCATCATTAACTCTCAAGTTTTAAATAAATTTTATCGAAAAAAATAATCTCTCAATCATTTTTTAAATCCAATCAAAATTTGAAATCAAGCGTGCGATGATAACAACGACACGAGGCTTGTCTTCTTCTTGCCTAACTATCCATATGGAGTAATACTTCTATATTTAAGCATAAAAATGTTTCCTTCTTCCACTAAAGTGGGATTCTGCGCTTTTTACACAATGAATTCATATTTTACGTTCCCTCTATTTTTCTTCACTCTATTTTTCATTCATATTTCACTAAAATCAACATATATTCCTGGGGTGCATAGATCAATAAATATAAATTTAAAAATGACTAAATGATAGATACACACTATCAAACAATTGATCCAACTAACTAGTTCCATCCAACTCTTAAATGAGAAGCTTAGATTACTCATAATTATACTAAAAATAGATAAATTAAACTATTGCTTAAACAATATTCATAGTGACAATGATAGAGAAGTAGAGAATAAATCTTCGATTCATCTTGTGGAATACCCCATAACTAGGTTAGTACTCATCATAAATTAATCCTTCTTTCATGCAATGGAGCTCTCACACAAGAACTGTGTGAGAAATATTTTAGCTCTTATTTTTTCTCACGCTCTGGACCTATTATGGATAGTAAATTCACTGTTTCACAACTTTCAATACAAAATTTGTTTAAATTCCAATGGCGATGCTCCGCAACAAACTTTTCTAAGTGTCACAATCTTCTATATTTTAAATAGTTCTATCTTTTGTTTTTCGAAGAAGGCTAAAGAATAAACTGAGGAAAGAAATATGTTTCTAAAATTTGACTGTGGTAATATTTATAGGTTTAATCTAAAAAGTATGTGCATATGAATTTTCTTTAATTACTTTTGAGGAAATATGCAAGTTTGAATTCTTTAGGTATTGAAGATTTGGATTGCAGTATTATGCAAGGTTTAATATCGTAAATGATCTGGTTCTAGAAAAGGTATGATAATGACAATTTTAATCGAGAATGTTCTGAGTGTGTCATGGCCCAAGACTAGGCCCTAGATGTAATAGGCACCCGAAATCAATTAAGGTATGCGATAAGAACTTAGCATTAGTTATGAGCATTTTATTACAATTTGTAGATGAAAACATTTATGATAGAATATAATAAGAGGTCTGAAATCATTCAACCATTTCAAGAATCTCAAAAGAAACAATACAGGAATACTAAAACTTCTATCTAACATCAACATCATTCTATGAAGCCACTAAACATAAAGAACCATCAAATATGGGACAAGGTCCTGAGGTACAATTCATAGGATATGGTCACGAGTCACTGGGTCGACTCGTAACCACCTACGATATTTTTACAGTTTTAAGTTGGGGCATTCTGGACATTTCCTCTTTTAACTTCCTTTGATACCATGACTTAAAACACCTTTTGGGGTTTTATTAACCTATTATTCCAAATCAAACACTCTTAAAATATCTCTCAAAGTATTGGTTTAAAAAAGTCTAGGGTTTCATCAAGATATTCAATTAAGGATCTTAAGAGTGGTTTCTCTTCGTCTTCCTTGGTGTCTAAGGCATGTTACTGCTACCTCATTATTATTTTACAAAGAGCATGAGTTTTAATGTACGATTTTCATAATATTGTTATGATTTGAAATAATGGTTAGGATTTTTTGGATGTTCATGGTTGAATAATGGTTCTCATGGTTTAATTATGTTTTCTCCCATGTCTTTTGTATGATTTTGACATCGTGGGATGCATGTTAATGGTCAATGGATTTTGGGGTTTTATGGATTCCCCAAATTACTTTGTTATGATTTTGAAACTTATGTGCCCTCAACCTGTTTGTTAAAATGCTAATTAGAATGATTTTATCACATAGTTTTAATATTTTTGGAATTCTTGCATGGCATAAATGGTTAAAGAAACATGAATTGGTTTTAGTTGGTTTCATAAGATTTTGAAAAGGCCTTGGTGGTCATGATTTTATTATAAATGATTTTAGTTTAATTGGAAATGGTGGAATCTAATTTGGTTTAATGGTTATATGGCATAAGGTAATAAACTTGCAAGCTCTAATTTTGGTATGACGATACCAATGGTTAATGCCTAATTAAAAGACTCCTTGGTAAATAGTTGTAATGTGTAAATGGTTTTAATATAGGCTTAAAGAGGGCCGAGTAGTAAAGCTGTGGAAGGTGGGGGTCCCGGGTGATCGATATCGAAAACTCACGTTTGCTAATGTGAGGGTGGTCTTGGTGATTGTGTGCATGATATCACACTTTATATTTTGGGATATGTACTATTCATCTCATGTTCTTTTCTCCGGTCATGCAACTAACACACACTAGTCCCCTTTAATTAGGGGAGCTGAACCCATATAGCCAATGGGTGGTTTTAGGATGGTCAAGTTACTCAGCCCAGGTTAAGGTTTTAAATGCATTCTAAACCCGGTTCCCTATCCTAGCACGATATATATATATATGTGTGATTGCATTTGGTTATTTCTTTAGTTTTAAATAATGGAATTATTTTATCTTTATGTTTGAGTACATGCTAGCGTTCACTCTGCCTATTGTCTTTGAGCACTGTATATCCATACGATGTAGAAACCAACCATACTACCCTTTCTCCTACTCACTGACTTGGATTCAGGGACAACTTTGATTAGATTAAAGTGGTGAGCTTCCATAGTTTGGAAGACTTTATTTCATGCTATGGACTTCTTTTCATTATTTTTGTTTCTTGGATTTTGTTCGTAGCTATGGTCGAGGGCATATCTTGACTAGATATTATTTGATTCTAGTTAAAGTCTTTGTTAGACTACTATGAGCATGGACGGTGTCGGTATTGGTGTCAACCTTGGTATTGGTATTGGCATTAGGGTTGACACTAGGTTGATATTTGGTTGAGGTTGTTGGATTATGATTATAGAATTTGTTTAATGTTTTTGAAATGTTGTTATTTTATCTTGTTATATGATCATAATTAATTTGACATAAGGTGCAGGGAGATTATGGTTGGGTATTAGGAGAGGTCTCCAGTCCTGGTTGGACTTGAGATACCCGACACGACTAGGCCCTAGTTCGAGTTGAGTCAATTAGAATGTGTGTCAACTCCTTCAAATTATTTTATCTTTACATTTGCATGAGGGAAAGTTTCATAATTCAAGTAATACCCTCTTACACCATTTACATAATAACAAAAAGTAAATATATGGAGAGAGTATTCATAAAACCATGCATTTTCATGTATCATAAAACAATTCCTAACCTTATTTTAAATTCATAATTTTGGCATAAATAAGGGTTGAGGAAAACATACATTTAAAATTAAGTTTAAGAAGATGATTATACTGTGGACTTACGATACTTAAGACTCTTAAAACTATGAATATTTGTATGTACAATGGTAACTCCATGTAAATATGATGGTTTCTAGCATGATTGCAAGATAATAGGCTCGAGGGCAAATGGTGTTGAGTATTGGGTAAAAAGGGCATGAGACGATCAAAGAAACAATCGTGGAATCTGTCCATTATCTTGCCAAGGCTATTGAAACATAATCTAGAGGATGAGTTTTAGATGTTTCTCAGATGAGAAGCTCTCATGATCATGCATTGATCATACGATCGTACCATCTGATTGTAGGAAATGTAACTAGTAATAGGCTTATAGAAGTTAAGTGTAAAGAGGATCATATGATAGATTCCCATAATCATACTTTGAAAGCACTGTCATGGTATGAGGTCTTGGGAAGGAGCTCCAAATTTGCGTGTTTCAAAAGTTAAACTGTAGGATGATTAGATAAGAATATTATACGATCGAGATTTGAAGATACGAGATTGTATTGAGAGACATACAAGTGACGATCTAAGGATCAAAATCCATGAGCCAAACCACGATCACCCAAGGAAGATTGTGGGTTCTAACCACAATCATAACTTTTCATCGTTTAATGTTGCTGATCCAAATTTCCTATTTTATTTAGGATAGAATTTATTTTATCTACAAATACTCTTAGAGTGTTATTAGGATGAGTTTACACTTCTTTATATTTTACAATATTATATTCTGATATTCCAAGTCATATTATTGAAATTTTATGAACATTGTTTTTAGGGGTTTAATTCAAGTTGAGATTTTGGAGTTTTATTTTTATTGTATTAATCTTGTTTTTATCTATGAATTCTTCCTGTGTTTTTGCAATCATGATTACCTAAACACCATAACTAGAATTATGGGAACCATAATGCATTAATGAAGTGTGTTAACTGCAAAGAAATTATAGACTGGTGTGCTTACATATCTTGACATTTCCTTCATTATGATTGCTTTTCTAATGGTTGAAAATGTGAGGATCTTGTATATAATCTAGACGTAGATATTAGGAAAAAGAAATAACAACAAAGATTTAAATCTATCAACCTTCATATAATAACTTTAACTATAATAGGGATAGTAAATCTGAGATCAGGAATAAAGGTGGGCGACACTAGAAGTTTGACAGGATAAGAGTGAAATTCATCAAACCAAGTTTGAGAGAAGTTTAGATGAACCTATTTTGTTAGATTTTGCATACAAGGTGCTAGAATAGTTTGCTAGCATGAGAAACCTGTGTAGTTATGAAGAAATGGGGATCATAATCCTAGTACTTTCTTTTTCTAATTATAAATCCAACAACGAAAAATTATTACAATTGCTCTTTTGTTTCACAAAATGCACCCTCTTATCCATATTTTCCAGTTATCTAGATAACACGTGATCAAATTTTGAACTATTTTCTATGGGATCGACCCCAACCTTGTTGGGTTCTATATTTGATTTAGCGGTTTCTTTAAACTTTATTGGGAGGTCTAATATTGACGACACTAAATTTTGTCACCATTGTTAGATAATACAGTTATAGAGGTGATTATTATGTTTGTGAGGTTGTTCGATTTGATTGATTATTTTACTTTTCTACTATGTCTATGGAATACACTGGTGTATGACCAATACTCGGCTTTAAGTAATTCCCTTATTTTATTTGATCCTAAAATTAAGAGAACTCTGAGACAAAATTGAAGGATGGGGAGAGAAGGATTTCATGGTCAAAGAGCCCTACTTATGGGGGTTCCTGATGACCTAGTAGTTTTGAATCAGCCACTACAATCGCATGATATTTAGGAAAACATAGAAAAAGTCACTACTTGGTTAATGGATAAGGAAAATTTTAGGTAAGAAGCTTCCCGATGAGCAGCAAAAGGCAAGAAAGGGCTAGACATGAAGAGACAAATTGGATAGCTATGCTTGATGTGAGGGAAAGATTGAGAATAAATTGGATATAATTGCATCTCTAATAATATCTTTCTATTTATGACAACCCGGAGTAATACTTGGGTTCCGTAGAGCTGATTGAAACTGGTGCAACCATTCCACTAGAAAATCCTCGAGGTATGAAGTTTGACATTAGGAATGTGATGATCCATCTATTGAATTTGAAGGAGGTGTTTGTTGTCCTACCTACTGATGATGCAAACATGCATATGATAAAGTTTGTGAGGATTTTCACTTCATATAATCTACATGGAGTGAGTCAGGAAGCTATTCGACTAGGGTTATTTCTATTTTATCTGATGGGAGAAACTACTCTATGGTTAGGCAAATTGCCCCATAGATCTATTACTACTTGGAATGAGTTAAGGACTCAGTTCTTGGAATAATTTTTCCTGCCCTTCATAATACCATAATTGAAATATGAGATATACAACTTCTGATAGGTTTATTTAGAGGCACTATATGATACATAGTTGAGGTTCAAGAAGCTACAAATGTTCTAAATCACAAAATTACTAGTAGAAAATTGCTAGAGATCTTCTATAGAGACTTGAATTCTAACATTAAGGCTATAGTGGAGACTATCACTGGTGGGGCATTCATGAGTCTACAATGGGAGAATGCTTCTAAGATCTTAGATTGGATTACAAAAACCAACTGAGGGTGGCATACTCAGAAGGCAGATAGTTCAACCAGTACTTATGCAATTGGAACCTGTAATGAGTAGCGAGCGCTGGATGAGACAATGGCTCAGGAGGTGGTACAACTAAGGATTGAAATTAGGTTGCTTACCAAGCAATTTTTAGTAGCTGCGGATAAGAAAGTCAATGTAGTGGGTGCATAAAGTAAGGGCCAAGGGTCTAATAAAGACAACTGAAACTCTAAGCAAGGGAATCAAGGTCAGAACTATTATGGATACAACTATAATAGGCGTGGATATAGAAATATGAGTATGGATAGAGATGACGATTGGAAGAAAAAAGATGATTATAAAGTCAAGAGTGGCCTATATGTTCCATCAAGGAACCGTGATGCAGAGTCTGGAATTAATGGATGGAATATTTTCTTGTGAAACTTGTTAAGGAACAGAGAGCCAAGAAAACTGCCCTAATGAGATTAGGACAGGCATTTTAGGAATAATCCAAAAAGTTGAATTTCATGCGAATACTATTTAATGGCTTGAGGAATAATTTGGGTAGATTTCAACAATACTAAACCAACATCAACCAAACATACTTTCGAGAAACACCATCTAGAATCCTAAGAATGATAGCCATTGCTTAGCCATTATTACTCTGAGTAGTAAGGCTACTACTGACCCACCTATGCCTATGGTAGATGACAAAAGGGATGACCTTATGATCAATGATAAAGTGGATGAGAATGAAGCCAAGAATCTGGTGGTCAACGAGGATACATATTAAACCTCTAGTTGCTGAAAAAGAGGCTATATCTAACAAAGAGAAGGTAAGGAGATTGCACCAGCATTGAAGCCGATTCCACGACCTCATCTTCTTTTTTCAAAAAGATTGAAAAAGAAAAACCAATTATAGAAAATATCAAAAGTTTATTTCAATGTTGAAAGAGTTGTCGATGAACATTCCTTATGAAGGCTTTAGATCAAATGTTGAGCTATGCAAAATTTATGAAAAACTTGGTGACAAAGAAGAGGACTGAGAGTTTTTAGCATGTGGATAATATGCCCCATTATAGTGCAATCTCTTTCCACTTTATAGTTTAGAAAAACAAATACCCAAGATCTTCCTTGATTCCTTGTACTATCATTTCTATGAATTTTGCAAGGGCATTATACGACTGATGTCCCAAGCTGTTTACAAACAGTTAGGGCTGGGGTTGCCTAAACCAACCTCTATGAGACTTATTATAGTGTATCATACTATGAAAAAACTGGTCGGAGTATTTTGTGACGTGTTCGTGAATGTAGCATCCTTCATATTTTTGGATGACTTTGTGATTCTCGACCGTGAGGTTGATTTTGGGGTTTCTATTATATTGGGAAGGACTTTTCTTGCAACTGGATGAGCATTGGTTGATGTGGAATTTGTTTGATAAAATTTTAGTTGAATAATAAGCATGTTACTATTAATGTATGCTAGTTTATGAAGCAACCAAAGGACATATGCATTATCTCTGTGATAGATACCATATATGAGGATGAGTTGGTAGTTCCTATCAAGGAATGACTAGAGTTCGATGAGATGGATAGAGTCTTAGAGCATCAAAAGAAGAGAAAAGAGTGCTGATAGATAGAGTGAAAAAGAGGAAGTCGAAAAAGAAGAAAAAGAAGAGAAAGAATGATAAGGAGATCAAGTAGACATCTAAGAAGGCAACTCCGGAGGGAGGTTAAATACCACCTACCACAAAGGTAGTTGAGACTATTAGAGAGCATATATATATTTCCCCCAAATTTATTACCTAGAGTGCACTAATAGCAAACAATGCCAACTAATTCAAGAGTTCCATGGCCACAGCCAAGGCTACTAGAGTAGAGAAAACAATTGGGACCCACCTGTATGTAATACCCCAAGTTGTTATACTCTAGACTCACCAACATATATATATTTGAATAAGCATTCAAACACCACCAGTCTTGCATTAATAAGATATCGTAGTGAAAAGTGATGGGAAAAACATCTAAGACACTGACAAACTACTAGTAACAAAGACTCTAACAACGAGTCATTGTCAGGACATAATGAGTCATAATGAAGATTCGTTGTCATGGTAGTGAGGGATCAAATATTTTAGTCCAATGATGATGAGTCCATCATACGGCTTATTATTAGTCTAAATAAGTCATTAGGTGGACCCGACATCACAAATGTAAGAAATCAAGGAAATTAGTGCCCTTGACTACAACTCTTCATGATGACTCGTGGTCAGACTAAATGAGTCATAGGAAAAGTCATTATCATCACAGTGAGGACCTATGATTTAGGTCCCCTAGTCATGACTCCAATCCATGACTAGTGGTCAGACCCGATGAGTCGTAGCCGGAGTCGTCATGATTATTTCCAATAACTTCCTAAATAATTTTAGGAGGGCTATTTTTTCTTTTCACTCTCTTTTAACAACTAACCTATGTCTTTTAGGATTTTACATATCTAGAATAAAAATTGAAAATGCCCAAATCCCTCATAAGTAATAGATTTAATTGATACTTTGAAAAGGGATGATTTTCTCTTCTCTAAAGGCAAAGTAGGGTTACTCAACATCAAGAAAAAATTCCAAGGAGTTCATAAAATATTTCCTCTCCAGGTATGTGGTATTTCATCAATGGGTTCCTTTCACCCATTGAGACCCAAAGATTTCTCCAATTCTCAAGTTTATTTTACCCTTCAAGTCTAGGGTTCCATGGAAAGCACGTGTTTAATAAATTTTCAGTTTATTTCTTGAATTCCACCATGAATATGTGTTTCCCCATATGTTTAAGCATTCTTCCATCCTCGGAATATGAATTCTATTTATATTGAAAAATTTCTGATTTTTGGCTTGAATTATAAAATTCCTCATGATGTTCAGTTTAATGTTATCGTGTTTAGTTGAATTATTCAGAGCTGGTGGATTATGAACACCCAATACATAGGAATTCATGCATACATCATTTTGCATATTCTTAAATAGTTAATATTATGCATATATTGTTATTTTCAAAATAGTATTACATTGGGCATATCAGTTATCAATGTCTTTTAGTTGGGAGTAGTACTTAGCACTGAGCGAACACATGGATGAAGGATACTAAGACCTTTAGTAGAAGTCCCTAAGTCCCAGAACTATGATGCCACTGTATGTTATAAGGGGCTACCTGCAAGATCAGGGCTAACACCTTATTCCTTCAAGACAACACTTTAGTAGATCCACGCAGCCCATGTTCGTACCCTTAGCAAGGTACTGAACACACTTCCAAATGGGGTTAAAGGTTGGACCCCGATCTGCTCAGATTGGGGTATGTCTTTTAATGTTATCTCCCATAGTCCATATTTTTGTGTCAGTTTTAGATTTTGAATGACCTCATATTTAGTTATTCAGTTTTCATTCAGTACATGTTTATACTTGGTCTTGTATTAGGTCACCATATTTCATGTATTTATGTTTAGCTTATATTAGTTAGTTTTCCCATCTCACATACTCATTACATTCAAAGTACTGATCACATACGGCGGAAACTAGAGTCTGGGACTTTACTCGGATGAATCCTCCAGTGTAGGTATAAGCCTAAAGAGGATTCATTAGAGTTCCTGGATAGTATAAATAAAGTCACTAAGATCATGGGTCTAACATCAACTAAGAGTGCTGATTTGGTTGCTTATTAACAGTAAAGAGTGGCTCACAGATGGTTCAAATAGTTGAAGGAGGATAGAGATACAGATACAGGGTTGGTCGAGTGGGATGAGTTTTTTTACTGTATTCATGGATATGTTCTTCCCAATGGAGTTATGGAAAGCCAAGGTAAAGGAGTTCATAAACCTGAAGTAGGGAAATACGAGTGTGAATGAGTTTTTGCTTTAGTTTACTTAGCTGGCATGGTATGCTCTAACTATGGTTGTTGAATCTAAGGCCCAAATAAGTAAGTTTGTGTCTTGTGCTTCTGAGGATGTGGTCAAACAGTTTAGAGAAACTATGTTGGTTAAGAAGATGGACATCTCTAGATTGATGGTCCATTCTCAATAGATTGAAGAAGAGAACATCAAGGAAAAGGAAAGAGAGAGTAAGAGGGCCTGAACTTGTAGTTTTTATTTCTCCCTATAGAGGTCAGATAATGGTAATTGTTCTTAATTCACAAGAAATATTTATCCCCAACCCCATCATCTACTAGTTCTCCATTATCCAAGTTCAGGCAGGATACTCGAGATAGGGCCCCAGGCTCTAAGTCCCAGAGTAGTGTGAGTAGTTTTTTCCCCAACCTAGTTTGCATGAAATATGGTAGAAACTGCAATGATGAGTTCATGGATGGTAGTGATACTTGTTTTTGGTGTGTCAAGTCAATCCACATAGTGAGATATTTCCATCGATTGCATGGAGAGGTAAGGATGTTCATCAGAAAGGTCAATCTAACTCTTCCGCAGCTCTAATAAGTCTTCCGACTCAGAAGAGTGACACTTCTATTGCAACCAGTGGACAACATTAGAATATGTTCTATGACTTTTAAACTTAACTGGATCAGGAGGGTTCTCCTGATGTGGTTATCGATATATTTCAATTTTTTCATATTTATGTTTATGCATTATTAGATATTGGAGACACACTTTCCTTCATGACTCCCTTTATAGTAGTAAATTTTGGTGTCAGCCCCGAAATCCTCCCAGAAACCTTCTCAGTCACTACTCCAGTTGCTAGTTCAATCATAGCCCGATAGGTATACAAAAATTGCCCAATCATTGTATCCCAGAAAATTACTTCAGTCGATCTTGTAGAGTTGGACATAACCAATTTTGATATTATTCTTGGCATGGATTGGCTCCATCTTTCTATGCTTCATTTGATTGTAGGAACTGAGTAGTCCAGTTTCAATTTCCTAATAAGCCAATCTTATAGTGGAAGGGTAGTACCTCAGTGCCTATAGGTCGATTTTCTTAAGGCAAGGAAAATGATTTACAAAGGGTGTATCTATCACCTTGGTCATGTCAAGGACTCAAGGTCCAAAACCCCATGTTTTAAGTCAGTTCCAGTATTAAAAGAATTTCCAAAAGTTTTTCCAGAAGATCTTCTCAGAGTTTCTCTCGAGCGGGAAATTAACTATGGAATAGATCTCTTTCCAGATACGTAGCCTATTTCAATTCCACCTTATTGAATGGATCCAGTTGAGATTATAAAATAAAAGGAAAAATTGGAAGATCTCCTAGTCAAAGGGTTTTATTAGGTCTAGTCTCTCGCCTTGGGGTGTATCAGTTATTTTTGTGCGGAAGAAAGACGGTTCTGTCAGAATGTGCATCGACTACTGTGAATTGAGATCCTTGAAATTTAGATTCATAGGCTAAGAAATAAAGAGGTCTCTTTAGTGAAGGTTCTATAAAAAAATTAGTTAGTCTAGGGATCTACTTGGGAAGCAAAGAAAGATATGATGACCAATTAACCCCATCTTTTTTCTTCAAATTTAGTCCTAACTTGAGGTAATAGTTCCCTTAATTAATTAATTATTTAATTTCTCTTTTAGACTACCCAACTAATTCCAGGTCATAATATGCATTAATGAGTTATTTTTGAGTCTATATGTCAGTTATAAGTTAATTTATCGAGTCATTATTCTCATTCAACATGTAGGAGTTTAGCATGGAAATTTTAGCTTTTCTCTCACACTTCAGCTTAGTAGTTTCATTTGGGGATGAATGACCCCGAGGGTGAGATATTATAACACCCTAAGTTTTAATTCTCTTGAATAACCAACTTATATACATTTGAAGGAGCTTTCCAATGCCACCGGTCTCACTTTAATCTGATATCATAGTAAAAAGTTATCAAGAAACTTCAAAGGTATAGTCAAACTTTCAATGACGGGGACTCTGAGAATGACTCATTGTCAGGACACAACGAGTCATAATGATGATTCATTGTTACAACAATGAGGGACCAACGATTTTAGTCCAATGATGACAAGTCTAGCTTATGACTCGTTATCAATCTAAATGAGTTTTTAGGTGGACCCGTCATCACAACAGTAAAAAATCAATGAAATTAGCCCCTTGAGTATGACTCTTTAGGATGATCATGGTCATACAAAATGAGACATCAGAAGAAATCATTGTTATAGTAGTGAGGACCCAAGGTTTAGGTCCCCTGGTCATGACTCCACACCATGACTCATGGTCAGACCTGACGAGTCATAGCCTGATCCATCTCAACTATTTCCAGTAACTTTCTAAAAAAATTTAAGAGGGCTATTTTGTCTTTTCGCATCCTTTTAATACCTAACCCATATCTTTTAGGCTTTCCCAAGGCTTGAATAAAATTGGAAAAATTCCTAAATTGCTCATTAAGTCATAAATTCAATTAACACTTAGAGAAAGGGAAATTCTTTCTTCTCCTAAGGAAAAGTAGGGTTCCTCAATGTCAAGTACAAATTTCAAAGAGTTCATCAAAGATTTCCTCTCCAGGTATGTTGGATTTCATCAATGGGTTCCTTCCACCCATTGAGTCCCAAATATTTCTCAAATTCTCAAGTTTAATTTACCTTTTAAGTCTAGCGTTCCATGGAAAGCATGAGTTTCATAAATTTTTAGTTTATTTCTTAAATTCCACCTTGGATATGTCTTTCCCTATTAGTTTAAGCATTTTTCCATCCTCAAAATCATGAATTCTCTTTATATTGACAAATTGTTGATTTTTGGGCTTGAATTATGAAATTCCTCATGATGTTCAATTTAATGTTATTATGTTTAGTTGTATTATTAAGATCTGGTGGATTATGAACACCCGATACCCAATAATTCATGCACTCATCAATTTACATATTCTTGAATAGTTAATATTACGAATATATTGTTATTTTCAAAATAGTATTACATTAAGCATATCATATATCTATTTATTTTAGTTGGGATTAGTACTTAGAATTGAGAAAATGTACGGATAATGGATCACTCATCAGCTAGGACTGAGACCTTTAGCAGAAGTCCCTAAGTTCTAGAACTAGAATGCAACCATAGGTTATAAGCGGTTGCCCTCCATATTATGACTGGTACCCTAGTCCTTTGGGATATTAGTTTAATGTATCCAAGCTAGGAACTATTCGTACCCTTGGCAAGGTACTAAACAACATTCAAATTAGGGTTAAAGGTTGTACCCCAATCATCTCAGATTGGGGTATGTCATTTAATGTTAACTCCCACAGTTCACACCTTATGTTTCAGTTTTATATTTTATATGTCATCGTATTTAGTTAATCAGTTTTCATTCACTACATGTTTATACTTAGTATTGTATGAGGTCACCATGTTTTATGCATTTACGTTCAGCTTATATTAGTTAGTTTTCCTATCTCACATACTCAGTACATTCAAAGTACTGATTACATATTTTTCTGTGCTATATTATCTTATAATATAGGTTTAGACGCCCAACACCTATATTGAGTTTGGTATGGTATGATATAATTTTTTTTGCAGTATTTTAAGTGTCCTCATCATTCGAAGACTAGTTATCATTATTTATTTTCAGTATTCTTTTAGTTACAGTCAGTTGGAGTTAGTTTAGGAGTTGTCTCAACAACTCATATGAGTTAGAGGCTTTTAGACAAATGATTAGGTTTTCAGCATATTGAGTATCTTCAAAATGTTTTATTTATGTTATTCAATATCTTATATCATTATTATTTACTATCAATTCATTTTAATTTAGCTTCTACTCAGTATGTTATCTCTTTATTGTTCTTACTATTATTCAAGACCATGAGTTTACTTTGGTTCACTCGTGACTCTAAGCACCGTGTTAAAACTAGGGGCAGTCCCAGGTCATAACAAACTTGGTATTAGAGAAGTAGGTTTAAAGTGTCCTAGTGTGTCTGAAAGCAGTATTAAGTATAGTCTTGATCATGGATGAGAAACATGCCACACTTATGAGTGAGAGCCTATGAAATATTTTAGGAACGTATCACTTCTTTCATTATTCAAGTCATGCAATATAGTGTGAACTCGACTAAAATTATCCTTATAAATCATCCAATACCTATTTACAAAAATGCCTCCCAAGAGAACTAACAGTAGGAGGAATGAAAATCAGTAGACATCGCTGCTAATTTTGGAAGACCCTCTGAGTGAATAGGTTTTCCATAATGAGTTCAAAGTTGATTTCACAACATTATCCCAATAAAAGGTAGCCTAGAATAACCATCAGGTTGTTTCCCTAGCTAACCCAGCTATGAATACAGAAACAACTAAAGTCTGGGACTTCACTTGGATGAATCCTTTGGTGTTTTTTAGGTTTAAGCCTGAAAAGGATCCACTAGAATTCCTAGATAGTATCAAGAAGGTCACTGAGATCATGGGTATCACGTCAACTGAGAGTCATGATTTGGTTTCGTATTGACTGCAAGGAGTGGCTCACATATAGTTTAAATAGTGGAAGTATGGTAGAGGTGCAGATGCTGGGTCGGTCGAGTGGGATAAGTTTGTTACTACATTCCTGGATAGGTTCTTCCTAATGGAGTTATGGGAAACCAAGGTGCAGGAGTTCATAAACCTAAAGTAGGGAAATATGAGTATGAAAGAGTATTCACTTAGTTTACTCAGCTATCATAATATGCTCCAACTATGGTTACTGACTCTAAGGCTTGAATGAGAAAGTTTATGTCTAGTTTTTCTAAGGATGTGGTCAAAGAGTGTAGAATGACCATGTTGGTTAAAGAGATGGACCTCTCCATATTGATGGTCCATGCTCAATAGATTGAAGTGGAGAACATTAATAAAAAGGAATAGAAGAGTAAAAGGTCTTGAACTGGTTGCATAAGTTTTTCTCAGCAGAGGTCAGATGGTGGTAATCATTCTCAGTTCACTAGAAATCTTAAGCCTAGACCCATCTTCTGCTAGTGATCCAGTACCCAAATTCAGGTAGGATACTCGAGATAGTGCACCAGGCTTTAAGTCCTATGCTAGTGTTACTAGTGTTTGCACCAACCTAGTTTGCATGAAATATGGTAGGAACTGCCATAGTGAGTGAATGTCAAGTAGTGATGCTTATTTTAGGTGTGTCAAGTCAGGCCACATAGTGAGATAATTCCATCAGTTGCACAAAGAAGTAAGGATGTTCATCAAGGAGGTCAACCTAACTCTTCAGTAGCTCAACAGGTCATCCAACTCAGTAGATTGCCACTTCTAGTGCAACTAATGGACAAAGTTAGAATAGGTTCTATGCCCTTCATACTCAACAGGATCAAAAGGGTTCTCCTAATGTGGTTACCTGTATATTACAAATTTTTCATATCCATGTTTATGTATCATTAGATATCGGAGCCACACTTTCCTTTGTGACTCCCTATTTAGTAGTTGAATTTGGTGTGAACCCAAAAATCCTCACAGAACCCTTCAGTCTCTACTCCAGTTGGTAGTTCAATCATAGACTGACTGGTGTATAGAAATTTCCCAATCACAATATCCCAGAAAATCACTTTAGTCGATCTTGTATAGTTAGACATGGAAAATTTTGATATTATTCTTAGAAAGGATTGATCCACTCATGCTATGACTCAGTTGATTCTAGAAATAGAGTAGTCTAGTTTCAATTTCCAAAGGATCCAGCCTTATATTGTAAGGGTTGTACCTCAGTGCCTATAGGTCGGTTTTCTTAAGTTAAGGAAAATGATTTCCAAAAGGTGTATCTATAATCTTGTTTAAGTCAAGGTCTTAAGGTCCAAAACCATAAGTTTTGAGTCAATTCCAGTAGTAAAATAATTTCCATAAGTGTTTTCTAAAGATCTTCTCGGAGTTCCTCTCGAGTGGGAGATTGACTATGGGATAGATCTCCTTCTAAATACCTAGCCTATATCAATTCTACTTTATTGCATGGCTCTAGTCGAGCTTATAGAATTAAAGGAACAATTGAAATATCTCTTAGACAAGGGTTCTATCTGGCACAGTGTCTCTCCATAGGGTACTCTAGTTCTTTTCATGTGCAAGAAAGATGGTCCTCTTAGAATGTGCATCGATTATTGTCAATTGATATCCTTGATCATCAGATTCATAGTTTGAGAAATAAAGAGGCCTCTTTAGTAATATAATACTCTGGTTTTGACCTTTAAAAAATTTCTTGGAATACTAGTCTCTGGACCCAATACGACTCATGGGAACGATCTATATGATGGTGTACGAATGGTATGGTCATAGCCTATGTCGACCAGTGTTGGTTGGTACGATGGATTTTGGTTACTGGAATGGATACAACTTAGGGGTATGAGTCGTATTGGTTGGTATGGATTATTTGGTTCCTTAAATTAATCTTATACTTAGTTACTCAGGTTAGATCTGAGTACGAGTGGCTCAGCATGAGCTGTAAGTAGGGTACAAGTGATACCATAGACTTATATGGTAGATAGTGTCTAAATCTTCCTTGGGTTTAACCTGCTAGGATTATGGATAAAGGGTACAGATCGTATTCTTTGGATATGACTTGGTTTGATAAGTCATAAATTGGGTAGTGTTTTATCTAAAGGTTGAGTCTAGGATATGAGTAGAGGGTACCAATCGTATTGGAGGGTGTGACTCGTGAGGGTCAGTCGTACCTCTATGATGGGATTTTGTTACAACTTAAATGAGGGTATACTGAATATTTCCCCACTTATACTAATAAGCTCCCATGACTTTTAACCTAGTTGGGAGGTTATTAACCCTATTATTCCATTCTTTAATACTTATAAACTCATCTAAAATACTCTATAATTCTCTCAAAAGGTTTTGGGCAAGGAAAGCTAGGGTTATAACTAGAGGATTAATTTGGGGCTTGTCTTGGTGATTTTTTCTATCATTTTTTTGGTTCAAGGCATATTCTCTTCCCTCATTGTTAATACTAACTAAAAGCATAGTTTTTATGAATGTTTTGGATGACTTCATTGATTGTATGGTTTTGGTTTTCAAATATGAATTGGGGCTTTTGATATTAAATGGTTGGTTATTGTTTTCCATGGTTTTAATTATGCCTTATGTGTATTAATGGAAGTTTGGGATAATTGGATTTCTTAGGAATGGTTTAATGATAATTGTAATTGGTTTTGGTTATATTATTCCCCAACGTGTTTGACAAAATGCCTATAATAATGTTTTCATTGCATTGAGTACTTTTAATGGAACTCTTGCTTGTTTTAAAACTTGGTAAAGGAATTATACGTGGTTTAAATGACTTGGAAAAGTAAATGGATAAATGGCTATGCTTATGGGATACATGAAATCCCCCAAGTGGTTTAATATGGTAAATAGAAGGGCACTTGGAAGTCCCCTTAAACCGATATATATTGTCTATAGATAGTACTTACAAGTATGCTCGGTATGATACCACCACTAAATGGAAATGGTTAATAAATGGTAAATGGATTGATTGGTTCTTTAGTAGTGGTTTTAATTGGGAAATAATGGAAGGATGTGAGCAAAGCCGTGGAAGGTGGAGGTCTTGGGGTGACCAAAACTGGAAACTCATATTTGCCGATGCGAGGTTAGTCTTTGTGACCGTGTGCGTGATGTCACACTTTATATTTGGGGGATGTACTAGTCATCTCAGGTTTTCTTCCTTGGTTATACGGCTACACGTACTGAGGCACTTTCAATGAGGGAGCTGAACCTATATAGCCCATGGGTGGTTTAGGATGACAACAACCCAAGTAAAAGTTTTAATGGAATGCTAAACCTGGTCCCCTTCCTAGCATGGTTATATATATATATATATGGTTGTGTTTATATGGATGATTTTACTTGGCTTTATAATGGGCATTATTTTATCTTTATCCTGAGATTATGCTAGCGTTCACCCACTAACTCGTCTACTACGGCTGTATACCCATGCTATGTAGGAACCGACCATTCTACTCTTCATACATAGTGATTGACTCAGGGATCAATATTTGGACTAGAGTAGTAAGCTTCCATCCTTTCGGAAGGCTCTATTTTATGTTATAGATCTTTCTATACACTTTGATTTTATTATGGATATTGTTTTTGTCCATGGTTGGGGGCATGTCCCCACCGAATATTCTTACTCTTTTTGTTAGAGGCTATGGTACTGCTATGGTTTGGAATAGGCAGGATTGGTATTAGTGTGGGCCTTGGAATTAGAATAAGCTAGTGGGCAAACATCATTAGACATAATTTCTCACTATTCCATTATATTTTATTTTTGTGATTAACTATATTATGTTTTGGAACTTATTTAGTTATGCCCTAGTTTATGACCTTTGGAATTGTTTGGTACAGTTGGGTGGTTGGTGTGGGATGGTTAGTCTTGGTTGGGCTGGACACGAATGTGATCCTATCCTAGAGTGTTCATGTGAGCTGCTACACTATCTTGTTATATGCTCGAAATTCAGCCAACTAAGTATGAGAAGCTGGAGGTTGGGTTTTGTAATGGGGGTGGTCTCTAATCCTGATCTGACCTAGGATGCCTATACGACAAAGCCCCCGGTTGGGTCGTGTCAAGTTGGTATCAACGCCTAGGTTCATGTTTAATTGGAAGTCCACAAAGCCATATGTGGTAGAGTCTCTTTTAGAGGTGTGTAGCGCGCCACACTCGTAAGGGAGAGGCTACAAGACATTTAGGAATGTTTCACTTTCTTGGTATTCTATTTTCAAGCTTGGAGTCTAAGTACCAGAATTCTTCTCTTATCGTTGGTTGCTCACTTTTTAGATCAAGCCTCATAGATTTAGAAGACAAGGAAATTCTTTTATCCTATCTAGGGGTAATGCTGAAGGGGTGCATCCTACTTTTGGGTGTCATCTTTGATCTAAGGTTCCTATCTTTTATTATTCTGGAGTACCACCAATTGCTACTAGTCCTCCTTAAGGTGAGGTGACTAATGCAGAATTCCATCAGTCTATCCACGTTATTGCTCAGATGGTCGTTGCTCAGGCTGAGCAGGGTGTGACTGGTAGTTTGTATGCTAAGGCCAGAAGGGTTGTCCAATTTATGAAGATGTATCCTCCCATTTTTTCTGGAGTAAGGATGGAGAAGGATCCATAGGGCTTATTGGATGAAATGGAAAAAATATTTCCGGTGATGCAGACTACCAATGTGGAGGGGGTAAACTTTGCAGCTTATCAATTCAAAAATATTGTATATTAATGGTATGAAGAGTGGGATAGGGATAAGGGTGATGTGGAAGAATCAGTCTTGTGGGATACTTTTTAGAAGGCCTTCTTAGATCGGTTCTTTCCCCAAGAGTTGAGGAAAGCAAAGATAGAAGAGTTTGTGAACCTCAAGCTGGAGAGGATGTCTGCCAAGGAATATGCCATGAAGTTTCACCAATTATCAAGGTATGCTCCTGATTTAGTAGATGACATGTGGGGAAGAATGAGGAAGTTTTCTTCTGGGTTGAATCAGGATTTAATCTTGGAGAGAAAGACTGCCTTGCTGATTAAATATATGGACACCTTTAGGTGGACTATTCATATACAGTAGGTAGAGGATAAGAAGAGGAAATAGGCAGAGTTCAGAGATTGGTAGGTTAAGCTGAATAAGTTTTTTTACTAGGGAGGTGCTCAGTCTCAGGATGGTCGGGATGGTGGCAAATGGTAGAAAAAAAAGTAGGGGAGTTCTGGTTCCTTCTCTTCTGCTAGTGCTCCTTACCAGTTGGGAGATAAGCGTCACGAAGGTGGTGATAATTTTTGGGCACAGGGTGCCCAGTCTCAGGCAAGCGGAGGTCAATTAGTTTTTTCATACCCTCCTTGTAGGTTATGTGGTCGTCCTCATCGGGGTTATTATGATAAAGGAACGGACAAATGATTCAAGTATGTCTAGGAAAGCCACCGGCTTAGGGATTGTCTAAATAATAAGGTTGCTACGGGGGCGAATAGGATTCCTTTGGCTTCATCTTCTGCTACTACACCTGGAGGTGTTGCATCTACTTTTGTTACTTCTCCTGGTTCTAGTATTGGTATAGGTTGTATGCTTTGGCGTTCCGACAAGAATTTGAAGCATCACTTGATGTTGTTATTGGTACATTACAACTTTTGTCTCGTGATGTATATTATTTGCTTGATTCGAGGTCCACTCTCTCCTATGTGACTCCTTATGTGGATGTATCTTTTGGTTTTCTTCATTTGGAGGTAATACCACCTCTTTATTCCTTGTCTTTTCATTCTTTTCTTTTAAAAATTTCTACCCAATACTTATAGAGTTTTCATTGGATCACCATCAAGGAAAAGAATATTCACAGCTCCCAAGTTCATTTTGCTAATAGGATCATATCTCTTTACAGGAATTTCATCATCACACAATTGAGCAAAGATGGATTTTGATTCAGAGACACTAGAGGAACCAAATATTGGTAGATTTTCTAATTTTTCAGAACCTACCAATTCTTCACGTCGAATGGGAATTTATGGGTCCTTAGAGGAATCTGGTTCTTTTAAGAAGGGAGAATTTCTGGGTGAGAAAAACTCTTGTTCAATTAGAGAGTTGAGGTTTTGATTCAAATCTTCCAAGGCTAACTCTGCAAGAACCTTGATGGATGCCGGATTGTCAATAGAAATTTGTTCACTTAGGGTTTTGGGGATTTCAAGAGTTGGACTAATGGGTAAAATATTTTATAACTCTTAAGGATGATCAGTGGATGACTCTTTTATAGGGTTTGAAGAAGATAGGATTTCATCCATTTTGAACTTTGGAGAAAGAAAAGAAAAAGACCAGTTCAGTTTTAGGAAGAGAAAAATGCTTTGAGCTAATTGAGAAGAGAATAGGAGGATTTGAATTAGTTATATTTTTAGAATAGAAGAAGATCTTTAGGATTTAGTTCTGACTAGTACTGTCAAGGAGCGATTCCTCTAAATGGCAAGTATGAGTTCAACTGCCCCTCCTTCAAAGAATGAAGTCAGGGAGTGACGAGACAAAGAATATTTTTATACCTTAAACCTTTAGCTATCAACATTCCAGACCTTTGGTTTTGTCAATAATGATAAGTGGAGAGCTCAAGGTCAATCAAGGAAATCTAACAGGCTATGGAATAGCTGCCTCAAAATAAGTAATTGAAGAGAAGACCATTTGTCATTTAATAGATACCCTTTTAAATAGGTGCATCTGATGACACGGCGTGACTCTTCATATTTGAACCATATTAATAGCTTTTATTCATATGAGATAGGACATATGGCCTTTTTAAATAGAATTTAATAAAAACAATTTAAGGCACATTATTGTGGACTCACCTGAGAGATAGGACCAGGTCCTTCTCTTACTTGAGTGAATTTTTAACTTGTGGTTGCTTTAATTATTTTCCTCCAAAGCTATCCCCATGGGTGTATACCTGCGAAGGTATGATACTGAGTTATATTAGTATGAACCTACACTATTAGGATACCTGTCACCTTGACATAGCTAATTTTTAGGAGTGACATTAACTCAGATGTTAGGTCAGTGTATTTTTATCAATCTTACTCTTAATTTGCTCTTTTAGAACATGTTTGAGGAACAGGTCCCAGACTTTACTTCACTCATACTACCTCAAGTTTCTTCTTCTAAGATGAATTCATTTGGGATCAGATCTCTTGAAATCATCTCTTTCACAATGAGATACTTTTACTTTGAAGTGACTAGAGAGAGAATCCATTCAGGTCTTCCAATGTTTAGCTTGGAGTACATACTATTAACTGACCATTCCTAACTCCAATCCTCTTTCTCATCTCTGGAATCATGATCACGAGTTGGGCTTGGGAATCCACTTGAGTTTGAGTTCCTTGTAGGAGGATAATGGCGTGATCAACTCCTTTTTGGCCCATCTAGGCAATGATGACTTACCTTTTTCCCTTTTCAGATAATTAAAGCCCTTGGAATGTGCATTCACCTACTGAATCTATTCAGTATTCCTTAATTTTGCCTTAGGTTAGTACTGACATCTTTCTTTCAAATGTTCATTTTTTATACAGTGAGTGCATATGAGTTTGCTTTCTATGCTTCAACATTATTGATAGTCTTTATTCGAGACACATTAGGCTGGAATTCTCCTTGATACCTAGGCCTCTACCTTTATTTACACCTTGACTATTCAATTAGAAAGAATCAGTGAGGAAGTAGTCCATTTAAGAGAATTGTTCAATTCTTCTTTCAAGCGGACCATGTCCCTCTCTAACTTTTATTTTTGTGAAGTGCATACCTAAGGTGTTTTTGAGAATCCCTAAGTATTTCTTCAATATCAGTTTGAATCCATGAATCTTTTTTCTTCCTTTTTCATCTCTATCATTTACTTTATTCAGATTACTCATTAAACTCTAATTTTCAGATTTTATCTCTGTGAACAACTCTTCAGTTTTAGAGATTTAGAGATTTAAAGTAATCAACTCATGTTCTTGATTTTTTACTTTCTCCTCTAATACATTCTTCTTAGTAATTAGTTCACCTACTTAGTCTATCAACACGCCAACAAGACTTTTTATTTTCTTAGAAGAGTAGTTATCTAGGTCATCCTAAAAGCTAAGAAGGGTTACCTTTTTTTCTTCTTCATCTTCTAAGTTTGCCATGAATGCACACAAGGAATCATAGATACCTAGATTGTATTCCACTGCTAACCTAGATACATTTCCAATATTTCTATGTTTATTAGCATCACTAGAAGAATATCCCCATACTATTAGAGCTTGCTTTACTGCATACTCGGCTGTAGTTTTTCTTTTTGACTTTTCAGGGACCTATCATTCTTTTGTATTTGGTAGTTTCTTATGAATCTTTTAGATCTACCATTTTTGTGACAATCTTTAATCCTACCATTTTATTTGCTAAGATGACCACCCCTTTTTATAGATCAAACAATTTTTTTTGCTAAAAGTGCAACATCAGAGTCTTCTTCACATGTGTCAAACTCTAAAGCCTTTAAGGTCAAGAATCTCTCCCTTCTTGCTTCTTTTCTTTCCATCCTTAGTTTAGTTATAGTATCCATGATTACTAGATTATTCTAGGTATAAACATTTTAGAGTGAGCCCTCTATGATACCAATTGTAGAACCCTTGGGGGTTACATCACACAGTGAGGGACCAGGTCCCTCAAAGTCAAACAAAAGCGATAGAACAGTAAAACAACAATGAGGTGCTATAAAAAAATGGTAGTGCAATAAAGTGAAACATAGGATTTTTATGTCAAAACCCATAAAGGTAAAAACCATGGCTTTCCCTCACCAGCACCAAAGAAACCCATAATAATCAACCTACTGATTATAGTCTAGACAGCCTACCTCTAGGCTTCTTTCGCTTGTAGTAACTCTACTACAAGTTCATCTTGGTAACTCTATGAAGGAACTCTCTACTGATTACCTATAATCAATAACTAACTTAGGTAACTCTACCTAAGAACTCACAAAAGAAACACTACTCTTATAGCATGAGTAGTTCAATTACAAAGTAGTACTGTAATACCCCACATGTTTCTAAGCTAGGAAGTGAATAAGTTTTCCTACGTATGAAACCTCCTATACTGTGAGTATAATTTTAGTTCATGACTTACAATGAATATCCTAGTTATAGGATAGCTTGCGATGTCTTAAGCATGCTCATATGAACACTTAGAGTGATGCAAGCTAATAGTTTTTGAATCCATCAAGTCTCAGTGTTTGATTTTTCAAGGTTCATCTTTGAACAAGAATAACGTGATTGATATGTGACATTTTGGCAGATTTAGACCCATAAAATTTTAGAGAATCAAATTATCTTTCCAACGATACCAATTTCATCAAAATCCAACACCCGAGCAAGGAGTTATGGCCTTTCAAAGTTGAATGCGTCGCCTAACCAATCGTACATGGCCACTGGAAAGCATAGGCGATATCATATGCGGTGCCTATGTAAATATAGGAAATATCATATGCGGATCCTATGTAAATATAGACGATATCATATGTGGCGCCTATGTAAATATAGGCGATATCATATGCGGCGCCTATGTATGATTTCATCCACAAAAACACTTAGTTTTTGAGTTATTTCGAGGGTAGTTAAGTCTTTTAACACTCCTTACATGTCCCTAAACCTAACCTCACGAAATTTATAGCTTCTAAACACATTATAACCCTATTAACATCTCAAAGTTTATTATCCAAGAGTACCATAGGAGAAAACAACTAGGGTTGCACAATCAAGCTTGAAGATCAAATTTCAAGGAAATCTCTCCGTCAATCATCAAGAACCTCCCTTCAAAGGTATTCGTAGTGTTCATCCACAGATTCATTTCATCCGTGGAGTTCAAGAATAAATCTTTAAAATACAAAAGCTTGGTTGGTTGTGGTGATATGATCATACCCATGTTGATGCTTGTTTGTTATGCTATATAATAGTATTTGTGACTGTATATCTCATGAAAGTTATGTTGTTAGTTGAAAAATATGATCTTTAGATAGATTGATAGAATGCAAGTATGAAATCCACCTATGCCTTAAAGAATTCATGCAAGGTGTTCGATAAAATTCCTAGTATGTTAGAACTTCTTATTTACATGATTTCATGATATCTAAATAACAAGTTCAAGTTAGTCATACACTCCAATATGAATTTCTATGCAAATTATGTGTTGTTATTATTGTGGTATAAAGCATGTATGATAATGGAGATATAAATTATGTACACAAAATATATCCATGCTTTTCCTATAATGTTTGAAATGTTGAATAAATACATGAAGTATACTATCCCTTGCTTATGATATTGTGAATTATGGACTCAAAACTTATGATCAAGTCATGTCATGTGTGTCAGTTTCCTCCTATCGAGTCCTGGGTGTATTCGTACCTGAAAACTATAGCTTTGTGCCTAGAGCCATGTCAAGTTTCACGATATCTGAACTCAAGCTTTGATTCCATAGACTTCAATCAATCATGTGACTCAGGAAAACCTCATGATCTTAGTCAGTTGTCAGATATCAGTAACATTCCGCCAGTCAAAAAAATTCAGTAATATTAAGTCATGTATAGTTAGTTATTCATGTCCAGTCCCTCCAGATGGGATTAGAGGTTAGCACCGAGTGAACCCAAGGATGGGAACTCACCCTCCAGTTTAGGGTGTGATTCTTAGAAGCAGTCCTTGTGATCCAGAACTACGTAGCCAGCGTAGGTTGAGACATCTTAACCTATCAGATTAGGGTTGATAAGGTGGTTTAACCTATCAATTTAGGGTTCCTACCGTTCTCATTGAGTACCTTCTATATAAGGGTCACTCATAAAATATCCTTACCCATGGCACGGTATTAACACCCCTCCAATCGGGGAAGAGATTGGACCCCAGCTTAGCCATAACAGCATACATGGGGCATGTCGGTTAAACACTACCTCCCACAGTTTCAGTATCAGTCTCAGTAAAAGAACTCAGTATGTTCTTCAGATTTCAGTATTTAAAAGACTGTCAGATATAGTCGTTATGTTCTTTAGATTTCAGTATATACAGGACTATCAGATACAGTCGTCCAGGTTATCATCTTGCATTATCAATCATGAAAGTTATCAGTAAACCATGTATTAGATTATAGGTCTTGCTATCATGCATTCACAGTCCCAGTTTCTATATATGTATGTTTGCACTCCCACGTTCATATTAGTCAGTCAGTGTTGTTCATTCATGAAACCCTTTATGTTTAGCCTACATTCCTCATATACTCAGTACTCCAGTTGTACTAATGCATTTATTCTATGGTTCTTTCTTTTCATATTACATTATAGGTTCCGAGACATGAGCTCCAGCCCAGCAGTAGCGGTAGCATTCCAGTCGCAGAGACACAGTGGGTCCTCATTGATTCAAGGGCAATATAATTTGATACATTTATTTATTTCTTCAGTTCAGTTTTATGGAGTTAGTCGGAGACATGTTCCTTCAACTCCTTATTCAGATAGTTTAGAGGCTTTCAGATTTATGTTCAAATTTACATTCAGACTTAGCTTTCAGATTGAGTTGTTTTGGGTATTTTTACCCACATGGATGTTATGATTTTCAGACATGGTTTTATTCAGTTGAACCTTATTGGCCTTACAGTTTTACGTATTCTGCATTATTATGTCATGATTTGCAGTATACAGGTACAAATATCAGTCATGGGTTAGTTTGTGGTCCCTCGGGGTCATGAGCACCGTGTAGAATTCTGGTTTAGCAAATTGGGGTGTTACAAACTTGGTATCAGAGCCTAAGGTTCAATAGAATCCTAGGAAGTCTGAAATCCGCATCTAGTAGAGTCTTGTACATGGGTGTGTTGCGCGCCACATTTATGTATAGGAGTCTATAAGATGTTTTAGGAATGGTCCCCTTTCTTCAGTATTCATGTTATGCTAGTGAGCATAATCACAATTTAAACTCTTAGTCAAATCCATTCTTCTCTTATTTCAGACCATGGCCCCAAAGAGAAGAAACCAGCCAGCTTCTCAGCCCGAAGATCCTTTGGGCGAACATGTTTCCCATGTGCAGTTTAGACCCGCATTTACAACACTTGCTCAGTCCATGGCTGCATTGAATGAATGGACACCAGTCATTCCGGCCAATCCAGTGGCCAATCCCATAGCAGCTAGGGTTCAGTACTTCACCCGGATGAACCCTCCATCTTTCCATGGGTCTATGTCTGATGAGAACCCTTAAGAGTTCATTGACCAAGTCCAGAAGGTCATTGACATCATGAGTGTTAATTCTATTGAGAGTGCCGAGTTAGCTGCCTACTAGTTACAGGATGTTGCTCATGATTGGTACAAACAGTGGAAGTCTGAGAGGTTAGATGATGCAGGCCCTATCGAGTGGGAGGAATTTTTCACGACCTTCTTAGACAGATTCTATCCCCAAGAGCTGAGGAAAGCCAAAGTTCTTGAGTTCATCAACCTCAGGAAGGGGAATATGATAGTTAGGGAGTATTCTCTTAGATTTACTCTGCTAGCCAGGTATGCTCCTCATGTGGTTGTAGACAATAGGGCTAAGATGAGCAAGTTCGTGTCAAGGGTCAACGATAGCGTGGTAAATGAGTGTAGGTCTACGATGCTGATCGGTGATATGACCTTATCCAAACTCATGACCCATGCCCAATAAGTAGAAGAGCAGAAGGTTAAGACTAGGGAGAGGCAAAACAAGAGAGCAAGGTTAGGTAACTTAAACTTTTCTCACCCCAAGTCAGATGGTGAAAATCATTCACAGTTTCGCTCTAAGTCAACCGTTCCATCCCCTTCCTCTGCCAGCACTCCAGTGATGAAGTTTAAAGACGGAAACAAAGACAAAGCACCAGGCTTTAAATCTCAGGGCAGTGTTAGTAGTGTCCGAATGAATACCCTTTGTCAGACTTGTGGTAAGAACTATAAGGGCATTTGTAGAGACGGTAGTGATGTCTGTTTTAGTTGTGGCAAGCCAGGACATAGGATTAGGGAGTGTCCGCAGTCAAGTCTTCAGGGTCAGCAAAATCATTCTGCAGCTCATTCCGGTCGCCCAAACCAGCAGGGTGCCATTTCCAATGCTACCAGTGGGCAACGCCCAAACAGACTCTATGCTCTTTAGTCCCGACAGGATCAGGAAAATTCTCCTAATGTCGTTACTGGTACGTTACAGATTTTCTATGTTCATGTTTATTCTTTCCTATACCCAGGTGCATCCTTGTCTTTTGTTACTCCATACATAGCAGGCGATTTCGGAATCAGGCCCAAAATTCTAGCAGAGCCCTTTTCAGTCTCTACCCCAGTGGGTAAAACCATCATAGCCCGGCGGGTATACAGGAACTACCCGGTTTTGATAGCTCAGAAATCCACATCAGTAGATTTAGTTGAGTTAAAGATGACTGATTTTGATGTAATTCTCGGCATGGATTGGCTTCATTCCTGCTATTTCACAGTCGACTGTAGAAATAGGATAGTTTAGTTTCAGTTCCCGAATGAGCCCATCCTAGAGTGAAAGGGTAGCATTTCAGCGTTCAGGGGTCAACTTGTTTCCTACCTTCGGACAAGGAAAATGATTTCTAAGGGGTGTCTGTATCATCTCGTGCATGTTAAAGATTCCAGTTCTGAATCTCCCAGTCTCGAAACAGTCCCAGTTTTTAATGAATACTCAGATGTCTTTCCCAAAGATCTTCTAGGCATTCCTCTGAAAAGGGAAATAGACTTTGGCATAAACCTTCTTCCGAATACTCAACCTATTTCTATTCCACCATATAGAATAGCACCAGCAGAACTCAAGGAACTGAAAGATCAGTTAAAGGATTTCTTAGATAAGGGATTAATCAGACCCAACGTTTCCCTATGGGGTACGCCAGTATTATTCATGCACAAGAAAGATGATTCTCTCAGGATGTGTATTGATTACCGTCAACTCAACAAGGTCACAATCAAGAACAGCTATCCTCTTCCTAGGATTGATCATCTATTCGACCAACTTCAGGGTGCCAGTTACTTCTCCAAGATAGACCTCAGATCAAGCTATCATCAGCTCAGAGTTAGAGAATGTGACATTCCAAAAATAGCTTTCCATACTCGGTATGGTCACTTTGAATTTTTAGTCATGTCATTTGGTCTTACCAATGCCCCTGCAGCTTTCATGGATTTGATGAACCGTGTGTTCAAGCAGTACTTGGATATATTTGTCATAGTCTTTATAGATGATATTCTGGTCTATTCTTGCACAGAGCATGATCATGCAGACTATCTCAGGATTGTTCTTCAGACTCTCAGGGATCAGCAGTTATTCACTAAGTTCAGCAAGTGCGAATTTTGTCTAAGATCAGTAGCATTCCTTGGCCATCTTATTTCCGGTGATGGCATTAGAGTAGATCCTCAGAAAACCGAGGCAGTAAAAAATTGGCCCAGACCCATATCTCCATCAGATATCATGAGTTTCTTGGGTTTGGCTAGCTATTATAGACGATTTGTTGAGGGATTTTCTTCTATTGCATCTCCCATGTCCAGATTGACTCAGAAGAAGATTAAGTTTCAGAGGTCAGATTCATGCGAGAAGAGCTTTCAAGAGTTGAAGATGACTCACCTCAACTACAGTTCTAGCTCTTCCAGATGGTTCAGATGGTTTTTTAGTCTATTATGATGCATCCATAATGGGTTTAGGTTGTGTACTCATGCAGCATGGTAAGGTCATAGCCTACGCCTCCAGACAGATAAAGCCACATGAGAAGAATTATCCTACTCATGATCTTGAGTTAGCAGCGGTAGTTTTTTCCTTGAAGATTTGGAGGCATTATCTCTATGGAGTTCATGTAGATGTCTTCACAGACCATAAAAGCCTCCAGTATGTCTTTTCCCAGAAAGATCTCAATCTTTGTCAGAGAATATGGTTAGAGATCTTGAAGGATTACGACATGAGTGTTCTTTATCATCCGGGAAAGGCGAATGTTGTGGACGACGCTCTCAGTAGACTCTCCATGGGTAGTATTTCTCACGTTGAGGGTAGCAAGAAAAAGTTGGCTCAGGAGATCCATCAGCTTTCCAGACTAGGCGTTCGCTTAGTCGATTCTTCAGAGAGTGGTGTATGTATTCACAGTAGTTCAGAGTCATCTCTAGTTTTAGAGGTGAAAGAGAAGCAAGAAAGTGATCCTAGCAAGACAGGGATCCTAGCCTTGTCAAGCTCAAAGAGTCAGTTCAAAATCAGAAAGTTGAGGTTTTCTCCCAGGGGTAAGATGGTGTTCTTCGTTGTCAGGGTCATCTATGTGTTGCAGGTGTAGATGAATTGAGGCAGCGAATTCTTGTAAAAGCATATGGTGCGTGATACTCTATTCATCCATGGGCCACTAAGATGTACCGCAACATGCGGGAGATCTATTAGTGGAGTGAAATGAAGAGAGATGTTGTAGAGTTTATGGCTACGTGCTCTACATGTCAGCAGGTTAAGATAGAGCATCAAAAACCTAGTGGTTCCATGCAAGAGTTCACCATTCCTACTTGGAAGTAGGAATAAGTGAACATGGACTTCGTGACGGGTTTGCCTAGAACTTGTCATCAGCATGATTCAGTTTGGGTTATTATAGATAGAATGACCAAGTCATCTCATTTCCTTCCTGTTCGTACTTCTTATTCCGCCGAGGATTATGCCAAACTCTATATCAGAGAGTTAGTCAGGTTATACGGTATTCCACTATCTATCATCTCAGACAGAGGTACCCAGTTCACCTGTCACTTTTGGAAAGCATTCCAAAAGGGTCTCGGTACCCAAGTCAATCTCAATACAGTGTTTCATCCTCATACAGATGGTCAAGCAGAGAGGGCCATTCAGACTCTTGAAGATATGATAAGGGCGTGTACAATTGACTTTAAGGGAAGTTGGTATGACCACTTGCCTTTGATTAAGTTTGCATACAACAATAGCTATCATTCTAGTATTCAGATTTCTCCACTTGAAGCTCTCTATAGTAGGAGATGTAGATCTCCGATTGGTTGGTCCGAAGTTAGTGAGGCCTCAGTCATAGGTCCTGACTTAGTATTCGATGCCTTAGAGAAAGTTTAGTTGATTAGAAAGAGACTTCGGGTTTCTCAGAGCTGACAGAAGTCCTATGTAGATGTTTGTAGAAAGGATCTCGAGTTTGAGGTCAATGACTATGTCTATCTTAAGATCTCTCCCATGAAGGGAGTGAAGAGGTTCGGCAAGAAAGGGAAACTCAGTCCCCGATATGTTGGTCCCTTCAGAATTCTCTGTCGCTTTGGCAAGGTAGCTTATGAGCTTGAGTTGCCTTTAGATCTAGCCTCAGTCCATCCAGTCTTCCATGTGTCTTTTCTCAAGAAGTGCATAGATGACCCAGCAGTTGTTTTCCCTATTCAGAGCATCGATATTCAGAACAGCCTCTCTTATAAAGAGATTTCAGTCAAAATCATAGATTATTAGACTCATAGATTGAGGAACAAAGAAGTCCCTCTAGTCAAGGTTCTTTGGCGAAATTAGTCTCATGATGGAGCTACTTGGGAAGCAAAAGCAGATATGCGTACCAAGTATGCTCACCTCTTCCCCGCCAATTCAGATCAAGCTTAAGGTAATAGTTCTCCTTAGGCTTATTCAGTTTCATGTTCATGTTTCCAGTATAAACTTGGTACCTATTAACCGTTGCATACTCAGTCATGCATTCATGTATCAGTTGTCCGTGCATCAGATATGCATGAGTTCAGTATGTTTAGCTGTCAGTCATGAGATCAAGTTTAAGTTCTTCATGTTCAGTTCAGTTTCTGTTGTCTTGTATCCCTTCTCAGTAAATTCTCATTCGAGGACGAATGTTCCCAAGGGGGAGATATTATAATACCCCGCATGTTTCTAAGCTAGGAAGTGAATAAGTTTTCCTACGTATGAAACCTCCTATCCTGTGAGTAGCATTTTAGTGCATGACTTACAATGAATATCCTAGCGATAGGATATCTTGCGATGTCTTAAGCATGCTCATATGAGTCGCTTAGAGTGATGCAAGCTAAGAGTTTTTGAATCCATCAAGTCTTAGTGTTCGATTTTTCAAGGGTCATCTTTGAACAAGAATAACGTGATTGATATGTGACATTTTGGCAGATTTATACCCACCAAATTCTAGAGAATCGAATTAGCTTTCAAAATATACCAATTCATCAAAATCTGACACCCGAGCAAGGAGTTATGGCCATTCAAAGTAGAATGCGTCGCCTAACCAATCGCACATGGCCACTGGAAAGCATAGGCGATATCATATACAACGCCTATGTAAATATAGGTGATATCATATGTGGAGGCTATGTAAATATAGGTGATATTATATGCGGTGCCTATGTAAATATAGGCGATATCATATGCGGTGCCTATGTATGATTTCAGCCACGAAAACACTTAGATTTTGAGTTATTTCTAGGGTAGTTAAGTCTTTTAACACTCCTTACATGTCCCTAAACCTAACCTCACGAAATTTATATATTCTAAACACATTACAACCCTATTAATATCTTAAATTTCATTATCTAAGAGCACCATAGGAGAAAACAACTAGGGTTGCACAATCAAGCTTGAAGATCAAATTTCTAGGAAATTCCTCCGTCAATCATCAAGAACCTCCCTTCCAAGGTAAGCATAGTGTTCATCCACGGATTTCTTTCATCCGTGGAGTTCAAGAATCAATCTTTAGAATACAAAAGCTTGGTTGGTTGTGGTTATATGATCATACCCATGTTGATGCTTGTTTGTTTTGCTATATAATAGTATCGTGACTGTATATCTCATGAAAGTTTTGTTGTTAGTTGAAAAACATGATCTTTAGATGGATTGATAGAATGCAAGTATGAAATCCACCTATGCCTTAAAGAATGCATGCAAGATGTTCGATAAAATGCCTAGTATGTTAGAACTTCATATTTACATGATTCATGATATCTAAATAACAAGTTCATGTTCGTCATACACTCCAATATAAATTTCCATGCAAATTATGTGTTGTTATTGTTATGGTATAAAGCATGTATGATAATGGAGATATAAATTATGTACACAAAATATATCCATGCTTTTCCTATCATGTTTGAAATATTGAATAAATACATAAAGTATACTATCCCCTGCTTATGATATTGTGAATTATAGACTCAAAACTTGTGATCAAGTCATGTAATGTGTCTCAGTTTCCACCTATTGAGTCCTGGGGGTATTCATACCCAAAAACTATAGCTGTGTGCCTAGATCCATGTCATGTTTCACGATATCCAAACTCAAGCTATGATTCCATAGACTTCAGTCAATCATGTGACTCAGGAAAACCTCATGATCTCAGTCAGTTGTCAGATATAAGTAACATTCCATCAGTCAACAAAATTCAATAAGATTAAGTCATGTATAGTTAGTTATTCATGTCCAGTCCCTCAAGATGGGATTAGAGGTTAGCACCGAGTAAACCCAAGGATGGGAACTCACCCGCCAGTTCAGGGTGTGATTCTTAAAAACAGTCCTTGTGTTCCAGAATTACGTAGCCAGCGTAGGTTGAGACATCTTAACCTATCATATTAGGGTTGATGAGGTGGTTTAACCTGTCAGTTTAGGGTTCCCACCGGTATTGACACCCCTTCTTTCTGGGCAGAGATTGGACCCCAGCTTAGCCATAACATCATACATGGGGTATGTCGGTTAAACACTACCTCCCATAGTTTTAGTATCAGTCTCAGTAAAAGAACTCAGGGCTTTCTTCAGATTTTAGTATATACAGGACTATCAGATACAGTCGTTATGTTCTTCAGATTTTAGTATATACAGGACTGTCAGATACAGTCATCCATGTTATCAGCTTGTAGTACCAGTCATGACAGTTATTAGTAAACCATGTATTAGATTATAGGTCTTGATATCAGCATTTACTATCCCAGATTCTATATATATATGTTTGCATTCCCACGTTCATATTAGTCAGTCAGTGTTGTTCATGCATGAAACCCTTTATGTTCAGCCTACATTCCTCGCATACTCAGTACTCCAGTTGTACTGAAGCATTTGCACTATGGTGCTTTCTTTTCATGTTACTCCATAGGTTCCGAGACACGAGCTCTAGCCCAGCAGTAGCGGTAGCATTCCAGTCGTAGAGACACAGTGAGTCCTCATTGATTCGAGGATAATATGATTTGATACATTTATTTATTTCTTCAGTTTAGTTATACGGAGTTAGTTGGATACATGTTCCTTCCACTCCTTATTCAGATAGTTTAGAGGCTTTCAGATTTATGTTTAGATTTACGTTCAGACTTAGCTTTCAGATTGAGTTGTTTTAGGTATTTTTACCCACATGGATGTTATGATTTTCAGGCATGGTTTTATTTTGTTGAACCTTATGGCCTTACAGTTTTATGTATTCCGTATTATTATGTCATAATTTATAGTATACAGGTACAAATATCAGTCATGGGTTAGCTTGTGGTCCCTCGGGGTCATGAGCATCGTGTAGCGTTCTGGTTCAACAAATCGGGGTGTTACAAGTACTCACTCAAGAACAATTTCTATTCAAGCTTACATAGATAGCTGAGAACTTGAGTTGTGATGAAATGGGGTTTTTGCTTCCTCTCTTCACTCTTTTTAATGTTCAAAAAACACTTGATGAAGAGGCTTCTATTTCTTTTTATTGTTGAGTGATGATTAGGGATGAAATATCATTGGACCAGCTATCCAACTTAGTACAAAATAGCACCTGGAAGTTTGTTTCATAAGAGTACAAAACTGTGTAGATACCATGTGCTAGTTGTATTATACTTCACATGTCCAGGGACCTGGTCCCTTGTAGTTTAGTTTCTCATCATCAAAACTACATATAGCACATGTTCAACTTATATTAGTTAGTTTTCCTATCTCGCATACTCAATACATTCAAAGTACTGATGGCATACTTTTGTTGTGCTATATTGTCTTATATTATAAGTTCAAATCCTTAGCACCTAGATCAAGTTTAGCATGTTTCCGTATTGTATTTGCCATAATATTTAGTGAGTCCTCATTCGAGGACTAGTTATCAGTATTTATTTTTAGTAGTGTTTTAGTTACAGTCAGTTGGAGTTAGTTGAGGTCTTTTCCTAACAACTCATATAAATTAGATACTTTCAGATAGATGATAAGGTTTTTAGCATATTGAGTACTGTCAAATAGTCTTATTTATGTTATTCAGTATTTGATTTCATTATTATTTACTATTAGTTCATTTTAGTTTAGCTTCTGCTCAATATGTTTCTCTTCAGTATTCTTAGTGTTATGCCAGGCCATGTGTTAGCTTGGGGTCACTCATGACTCTGAAAACCATGTTACGACTATGAAAAGTCTTAGCTTGTGACATTGTAGCCTCGTGTGACCAAAATTTTACAAATTTCTAAAGCGCCACAGTTATATCCCTTACCCTATTGTATATTTTCATGATTTTAGGCCATAAGGACATTGCATGATTTCTTAGTTGGGGGTGGGAGTATACCAACACTAAGGGTTTTTGTTGTTGTTTTTCTTTTCCCTTGACTATTCTATCATAGTAAGAACCAACATGTTTAGGTGCTTAATCTTATTTATGTATTGTTTTAACATTTTTTGTGTAAATTAGAATAGAACAAGAGAACTTGGTGCAGTCAAAATGAATAAAGCATTCAAACCTGTTATGAAGTGTTAAAAAGATACCCCTCTAAAAATTTTATTTGTGGTGTTGTGTGTTTGCATATTCTTTGTTGTAACCAATGCTAGGATATATATATGGGATTGATTGTTTGTATGATAATTTGTCCTGACTTTGCATGAACCAAGTACAAAGTAACTTAGATGAAAGCCTTGATCTATGAGTGAGTAAGGTCTTGAAATATTTAGGGTTTGTGTGTGCGATCTAGAACTTCCCCAGTTAGTCTTGCTAAATCTATAGGTTACGTAGTTAGGAAAGGATCATAGGTCATTTTTGAAAAGTTCACTAAAGTCTAAATAACCTACCAAATGATCATGTATCCTTTGAACTCAAACTTTGAGCCTTAATAGACTTATTCTTTGAACTACCAAAGTTCACCTACCCAATTTTTCAATGAACCTTCTTTGGCCTTGGTCCCTCCTTAGGCACTGTGTACCACAACCCAAGTAAATTGCATTAGTTGAGGGTGTCTATTGAGTAGGGGTGCATAGAAACTGGGTATAAGTGATTTGGGTGCGGTGTGAAAAAAAGAAAAAAGGAGATAAGATGTTGTGAAAATAAAACTATACCGGGGTCAAAAAAGAAATAAAAATGGGAAAAGAGAGAAAAATATGGGAAAGTAGGAAACTGGAGGCAAATGTTTTGTAATTCTGAGGATAAATTGAGTCACTTTACCCAAAGGTAACATACACGTCCCTAATCCTACATTACAAGACTAGAAAATTCCTACAGTGATCCTAACTCAATTGTATGAAAGCTGAAGCATAGAAAATAAGGGCAAGTCTATTGTATGAAATGCACACGACCTGACTTCATTGTCATAGTGCAAGACTTGATGCATTCCTACTTTGGTAAATTCATTACATATACTAAATGATTAAGGGACTTCAATGATGTGAGGGCATAGGGGTTGTAGTTTAGTTGCTACTTGTTTGGCTAGTGTGTTGGTCTAGGTGTTAGGTTGTACATTCACAATGTAATGCCATATCCTGCTCCCTTTTGGTTAGGGTACTTGATTTGCATACACACTATATCAGTTAATTTTGAAACGTGGAGGGTGTTAGAAATACTTATTTTATTTTCATGTATGAAATTGATTTTATAAAAAGTGACTGTCGTAGGAACCTTGGTTTTTCTCTAAGTTAAGTGTCTTAATTAATCTAGTCTATTTTATTTGTATGAGAACATTCAAACGCTCTAAGTTGAGAGTGTCGATGTGTCATGGACTTACGACACTTAAGATGGTTAAAACTATGAATATTTAAATGTACAAGGCTATTTCTATGTGGATATGATGGGTTTTTGCATGATTACAAGAATAATAGGCTCAGGGAAGGAAGGTGTTGAATATTGGACAAAAAGGGCATCAGAAAATCAAAGATACAACTATGGGATCAGACCACGATTATGCCAAGGCTGCTATAACATGATCTAGAGGATAAGTCTCAGATGTTGATTAGATGAGAAGCATTGGTGATCATTCATCTATCATACGATTGTACCATCTGATCACGGAAAGAGAGACTGGAAACTGTCTTCTAGAGTTTATGTCTAAAGAGTATTAAATGATAGTATCCCATGATCGTACTTTGAAGGCACACTTATAGTATGAATCGTGGTAAGGAGTTTTAGATTTACAAGTTTCAGAAGTTAAAGTGTAGGATGATTAGACGAAACATTATACAGTTTTGATTTAAAGACATGATACCATACTAAGAGTTGTACTATAAGAACCGAGGATGAAAATTGATGAGCCAAACCACGATCACCCAAGGACGATCGTGGGTTCTAAACACAATTACACCTTCCTGTCATCTGATGCCCTTTATTCAGATTTTGTGTTTTGTTTATGATTGGATTTATTTAGTCTCTAAATTCTCTTATAAGGTTATTTGGATGAGTTTAAACTTCTTTATATCTTATAAAATTATATTGTGATGTTCTAAGTCACATTTTTGGAATTTTACGAACATTATTTCTAAGGTTTTAACTCAACTTGAGATTTTGGAGTTTTATTTTTTTTGAAAGTTCATAATCACGTTTCATATATGAATTCTTCTTGTGTTCTTGCATTTATGATTATCTAAACACCACAACTAGAGTTATCGAAACCATGATGAATTAATAAAATGGGTTAAGTGCAAAGCAATTCTAGACCGATGTGGTTGCACATATTGGTATTTCCTTCATTATGATTGCTTATGTAATAATTGAAAATATTAGGATCTCGCATGTATTCTAGATTTTCTTGAGAGAGATAGGTAGATATTAAGAAAAAGAAAAAATGATAAATAGTTGAAGCTATTAACCTTTATCTAATAACTTGAGTCACAACAGGGATAGTTAATCTGAGATCAAGAACAACGGTTAGTAGTACTACACTCAGGGCCTGAGAGAAGAAGGCTGAAATTCATCTCACCAAGGTCGAGATATATCTTGATGGACCTATCTTGTTAGATTTTTCATGCAATGCATCAGAATAGTTTTCTAGCATGAGAAACTTGTGTAGTTATGAAGTCATAGCGATCACAATCCTATTGATTTCTCTTACTGATTATAAATCCAGCAACCAATAATTGTTATGATTGCTATTTTGTTTCACAAAATAATTATCTTTTACTTATTTTCCAATTATACATCTAAACAAATTATCGAATTTCAACCTATTTCCTGTGAGATTGACCCATCCTTGTTTGGTTGTATATTTGATTTAGTGACTGCTTTATACTTTCTTAGGAGGTGTAATTTAGAAAACATCAGGAGAGTCTTCCTACATATAGGAATTTAGAATTTGTAGATGAAAGGGATTCAATATTCCAAGTGACAATCTCAAATCAAATTTCAAATAGAAAATTAGAGTAACTTCATCAAAGATGTATTCCCAAGTTTAATTCTTTTTTCTTTCGTAAATTCAATTCCAACCCTAGTTTATAAATCATGTAAAATCATAAACACTAAGACAAAAAAACTATTTAATCATGATATTTACTCAAGAAGGATTGTCCTACATACCTTGGGTAAGAAGATTGAAGAAAAACCTTGAGCTAAGAAACTTTGAGCTATGAATTAGTAAAATTCTTTTTGAAGTTCTTGAAGTTTTTGGGAGAAAGAGAATGAGAGATATGGGAGATTTTAGATAGTATAGGATGATTTTAGTATTAAAAACATATTTGGGAAGTTACATGGGAGAAAGTACTATTTTTCTCCTAATTTAATAAAAGAAAAATGAGTTTTAATGATTGGGAGGGTTTCTTAGTTCCACACAAACTAACGAGGAGGCTAACCAATGGACAAAGTTATATGATGATCAATTTGAGGTAGTATCTTACTCTTAGGAAGTCAAAGTTATATTCCCAATAGGGGTATGGTTGAAAGACTTCCCAAAGTTCAAAGCTCCTAAGCCTGCCATATTTGTGTTTTTACTTAATGGGCTACTTTTGGTTCTTATTATTGCTCAGATAAATATGGAACTATACTTTGAGAAGCTAGATATCTATAATCTTTCTTGAGTATGGGTTTCATTATCTAATCCCTCTTTTGTAGAAGATTCTAATACACAATAGCCATGATAGAATTATTGAATACTCCAAAATGATGTTATACATAAGGAGGTCCTATAATCTTAGAGTGAAGCATATCTTTATTGTTATAGCATGAATGATGACAACTTTTGTCACAACCCAAACTCAAGCCTGGTCATGATAGGCAATCTCAAACCTAAAATGGGCTGAAGACAACCCCCTTAAACTTTTCTCAAGAGCACATAAATATAAATAGTGGAATCCAACCAAATAGTAATAAGAATGATAGATAGTCAAATGAAATTTCTAAGATTCAAAACAAAAAAATAACCCAACACTTCCCACAAAAGCCTTTAAACCAGAAATACCAACTAAGTCAGGGAATGCCCCCGACTATGACCAAAAAGAATCCAAAATAAAATGCTAAAACAATAAAGAAAATAATAAAATGATCGGGCCTTCTGGAAGATGGAGGCTCATGACTTTGCAGCAGACCAAAAAACATACCACACCACCTAATGTTGCACAGGGGTAGTAGAAAAGTCCTCCAAAACTACATCATTAAATGATGCAGAGTCTGGGGACGGTCAGTGGGACGAGCATTGACATATAACCCATAAGAAAGAGATAAAATAATGCCATTGCAAAAAATTACTCAAAATCACATGCACAATATTTATATATACATATAGAGGATGTTAGTATAGGGAAAAGGGTCATGAAAATAAGAGTTTAAACCATTAGCCTGAATTGTGTAGCTTGCTCCCTCCTAAAGGCACTCGCGGGCTCTATGGGTATGACTCTACCTACCAAAAGGGACCCAGTGCGTGTTAGCTGTATGTACCAAGAAAAGTCTAAAGAAACCAAGGTGATAGCCATCAAAAATAAAATATGTATCTAGACACGTCGTCATATAGACCCCTAATGTCAGCAAACGTTGTTTCCAGTGTTTGTTCCCTCGAGACCTACACCTTTATGGTGAGATACACAATTCTCTTTAATCCCAAATTAAAACATTTTTCACATAAACCAACCATTAACCCAACAATTATTTATTAAGGAATTTACCAACTTAGTATCATCATACTAATATACTTTCAAGATAATTCAATTATGCCAAACCGGTCCATTTAACCATTAGACTCTCAAATTCTATTTAAAGTCCAAAACTATGGCCCCCAAGGGCATTCCAAAACCAAATTTATCTAATTATCCTTTAATGAAATCCAATGGGTTCAAAAGACAAGTTAATTTATTCAAATATCCATATTCAAATTCAAGTTTATAATGTGGGTTGAGGTTAATGCCATTACCAAGTCAAAAATCTATTCAATTTGGGGAAGCCCATGTCAGCCATTCTAATTAATATCATAATGACCAATCCAGTCCCAAAAACCATTAATTAAAGCATGAGTATCCATTTAAAACATGAAAAAATAATTCAAGTAATAACAATCAAAACCCATAACCCAATTTTCAGCCCATCATTTAAAGCACATGAATATTGATTAAATAAATACCATAATGTAAATTTCAAGTTAAGGATGGAGCAACATGCCTAAAAAATAAAGGAATTTGAAAAGAAATTGAAGTTTGGAGATTGAAGGAAAAATTATCAGCAAAACCCTTGAGTTTTCATGGGTTGGGAGTTAATAAAGAAAAGAGTGAAATTTGATATTTTGAAACTAAAGAAGAAGGGTCAATTTAGTGTTATAAGGTTGTTTGATGTTGGGTGAATTTATGCATTTTAGCGTTGCTATTCTAGCCCTTCTAGCCTTGTTTTTAGGATGATTCATGTGCTTAATGTAGTGATAATGATATAAATGTCCATCTAAGTGTCCATGTATGTGTTTACAATGTTCAATAATGTTTCCACACAAGTTTTGATTCAAATTGATCATTTAGAAGTCAACCGAGAAAACTAGTGTGACTAGCTTGAGCTAGGTGTTTGTCTAGTCTATCGTGTTGGGTTATAACATTTTTAATGAGTTCCTAAGGTTTTTATTATGTATTTATATGTGAAAAAAAATTTGGTAATGTTCAAGGGTCAATTGGATCAAGACAAGAGTCAAAATAATAAGTTAGAAATCAAAGTGCATAAAGCCTATGCTTAGCTCGTGTTTCTAGTTCTCCGCCTTGGATGTTGTGTTGTTTTGAGAACTAAATTGTTGTATTTACTGATATAGTATGCTTGGTGAATGGATTATGATGATATATAAAGGATATAAAAGCTTCAACTGAAGTGTAAACAACTCAAAAAGTCTTGGAATAGATCATGGAAGCACAATATGCAAATTGACACAAATTTGGACACCTGAAATGTCTTGGGTGAGTGAGGGCGTATTGGGAAAGTATCTTGGCACATGATAAACACAAAACGACTCAGAAGGGACCCAAAACAGTGTGTACGTTCGATATGCGTGCATCGCATGCTCCATGTCACCCCTGGACTGCACGTTGATTCCTTGGCTAACACGGCTTGGGCTTACCCTATTTCTATAAATACAACTTTGTAAACGTTCTTAATCACTTTTGGACGTCATAGGAATATATTGGAGGATACCACAACTTCTTTTTAGGTTTTATCATTCTTTAATTTAGTTTTCTTTATGGTTTGTATCATCAATCCAAGAGATTGGATGATGAATATTTCCATTAGAGGCTAAACTCCCTTTCCGTGGTTAAGGCCAAGACCATGAATACTTTTGTTTTGAATTAATTTTGTTTGATTTTCTTATCATTATTGGTTGTTTTTTAATTCTTGTTATAACTATTTTAAGGATTCGCGACCCTTGGAGTACATTAATTGTCAACCTTGTAAACTCAGGAGAGGGAATAGGGCCATAGAACATTGGAATAAGCAAAGTATGGTTTGTATTTCTTTATAAAATAAGGAATTTAAATTAGTATCTAGGCCAGGGATGTACTTAGATGCCTTACTTGATTCACACGGAGGATGATAGCTTAAAGAACTTAAGTGGACCATCACATCCCCGCTCAACGATTTAGTTGTAATGTTCAACTTAAGTAAAGGATTAGAGGTTTGGCAACCATAATCATGCGATTAACCCTATGAATCAACAACCAAGATAAGCAATTTAATGAAAGAAGTTCAATAACATAGTATGATTGTTCTTAAGCCTTAACCCTGGGCTTTTATCCTTTAATTGTCCAAAGTCATTACTTTTCTGCATTAGTTTAGTTTTTTTTTAGTTTACAATTCTAAAACCTTTTTTTTACTTTTTCTCAATTGTTGAACTAGAATTGGATAGTCGGCGAACGTAAGTCCTTGAGATATCGATACTTGGGCTTTCCTGAAGCCACTTTACTACTTGATAAGACCATGTACAGTTGCATACGCGCTTGGGCACTGCCAAGTTTTTGGTGCCATTTCCAGGGACTTATAAATAGGAAACTGTATTATTTTTAGTTTAGCTACATTGAGTTATGAATAGTGTAGTTTTTTTTTAGTTTTTTTTTATCACATTTTTCTTGAGATGTCAGTCTTGGATATATGGTTTTCGAGGGATGATGATTCTTGTCCTTATTATAGAGGACCCCACCATGAGGCTTCTTGTCCAGATTTTGATCCAAGAATTTAGAGGGGACCTATTTGTTTCCAATATATGGAACGACCCACAAGTTGGCATGTGGTTTGTTACAGTATGTATCACTCTGCAGATATGTGTACTTTTAATCCCAATTCAGTCATGTTTGCAAGTAATGCTCAAAATACAATTACGAAGGTAGATGCAGAGTTGATGCTCCAACCAGATGCAAAAAAAGTTGCTATCAATTCGAGGAAGTCTGAGTACTCGATAACTAAAATTGTTGAAAAGGTTAAGGAGATACCACCACCATGAAAAGAATCGCAGCCACTCGACTTTCATCTTTCTTTTGAGACTTGAATTGATAACGTGAATATAAGTAAAGGTATAATGGACTATGTAAATTTTAAAGTGGGATTTGCTGGGCCTCACTCAAAGCACTTTTCTACATTATGTTTAGATGATGTCTTGTTTGTGGAATTATTTAAAATAGTGGAATAGTGTGGAGATGAGGAACAAGAATTCTACATTCTTAATTTTACACCGGATAATAAACATAAAAACATACCTCACCTCAAGGATGAGTGGTTTACTATGCATCATCCATTACTCGGTTCCTTAATATTTGTACCACTTCCCTATGATCGAGGCAAAAAGATGGATGCGATGTTGGGGTAAAAATTCATATACTCAAGGTGGACAAAAAAGTTGATTGGGTTATGCCGCGACACTAAATTAGGCGTTTCTTGGGAGGCAAACCAAGCTAAGGTATGTTTTCTTTTTATTTTCTAATTTCTACTTCACGTAGTTTTTATTTTTTATTGATTCACAGGTAGATAGAAAGTCTGAGTACCAGAAACCTGAGCTTGAAGCATAGCGAAGACTGAGTATGGGGTCCCCAGATCTTCTTGATATCTAAATATGCTACTAGCTAGGCCTAGAGGCCTCAGGGAGTATTTCTATCTCTTACTTTTAAATTCACTTTGGGGACAAAGTAGATTTTTAAGGTGGGGTGAGGAAATTCCCAAATTTTAGCTCAATTTAAAAAAATTTAGGATAGGAATAAGTGAGATATTTGAGTTGATACTATTTTTATTGCATGGTGCAAGTTTTTTGTTTGGTAAAAGCATGTTGATTGTGTGAATTACTATTTTTTAGACTCTTAGGCTCATGTTTATGACTCTTGTTCTTGTTGGCTTAAATTTGAATTTATGCTATTGTTTGGTTGGGAGTCTATGATGATCCTATTGAGTTAAGCATATTCCATGTGAGTGTGAGATTTTTGTATATTTCTTATTGCATGTATTGTCTAGAACTTGCTCGGTATGTGTGTAAAGCGAAATAAAGAGTGTGGGTTTAGGAGATGATTTAGTCCTTTCTTTGATAGTCTTGTTTTATACCTTCTATTTGTCCTACCCTTTGTGCATTATCCTAGTTAATCCTCATTGAGCCTTTAGACTTTTCTTTGGTAGCCACATAAGTAGCATAATCCCTTCTTTTATGAACCTTATTTTGATCCAAAAAGGCTTCTAAGTGCTTTAATGAAAAATTAATTTAGTAATGAGTTCGAGAAATTGAAGAAGAAAAAGGTAAAATTGATGCCCCAAGGTAAGAGTTATTGGTGTTTATATTTGATATGTGGTGGTTGGGAGTGATGTATATGGTGTTAGAAATATTCCCATATTTGTGAAAAAGAAAAAAATTGAATCTTGAAGGAATAAACAATATGCCCACTATGTGTTTGTGAAAATGCTTAAAAGCGATGAGGCAAAAACAAAAGAATGGGGAAGTAAACAATGGTGTAATTTGGTTGTTGGAAATTGGTTTTAAATTTATGATGTAGTGTATTAAAGAGCTTAGGAAAGATAGTCATTATTCTTGGCCAAAATAGTTCCTACCCGTCCCTTATCCTACATTACAACCCAGAAAAGACCTATTTGATCCTTAATTTTAACATTAGTGGAGTATGACACTAAGGGAAAGACTATTGTTCATTATGTGTAATTTGTGAATTCTTTGTGAGAGTGAGTGTAATTTGATTCTTGTACCCATTATTTTATAAATTGCATTATTGTAAGTAATTATGGGTAACTCTCTTATTGTGAGGGGCACATGTTTGATGAATGTGGGTGATTTTTATGATATCGTTAATTGAGCAATAAGCATGAGTTTTTCAACTAGGTGAGTCAATTCTTGAGGCTAGGTTGTTTTTAAGTAGTGTTATTGAGCTTTCAATCGTGTTGAAACATGCTTAGTGCAATAACTTGCATTATGTGAAGTCATTGTAGTACTAGCTTGAGTTTCTTGCATGTAGTAGAAGTGTGGAGTCTCTTCATCTCATGATTCTTTTAGTAAAGAATTGTTCGAGGATGAACAAGGCTTTAAGTGTGGATGGTGATGTTGGGTGAATTTATGCATTTTAGTGTTGCTATTCTAGCCCTTTTAGCCTTATTTTAAGGATGATTCATGTGCTTAATGTGGTGATAAGGATATAAATGTGCATCTAAGTGTCCATGTATTTGTTTACAATGCTCAATAGTGTTTCCACACAAGTTTTCATTCAAATTGATCATTTAGAAGTCAACCAAGAAAACTAATGTGACTAGCTTGAGCTAGGTGTTTGTCTAGTCTATCGTGTTGGGTTATAATGTGTTTAATGAGTCCCTAAGGATGTTATTATGTATTTATATGTGACAAAACTTTTTGGTAATGTTCAAGGGTCAATTGTATCAAGACAAGAGTCAAAACAATAAGTTAGAAATCAAAGTGAATGAAGCCTATGCTTAGCTCATGTTTCTAGTTCTCCATTTTGCATGTTGTGTTATTTTGAGATCTAAATTGTTGTGTTTTATTCTATATGATACCTTATGAATGGATTATGATGATATATGAAGGATATAAGATCTTCAAATCAAGTTGAAACAATTCAAAAAGTCTTGGAATGGATCATGGAAGCACAATACGTAACTTGACACAAATTTGGACGCCTGAAATGTCTTGGGAGAGTGAGGGAACGTTGGGAAAGTATCTTGGTGCGTTCTACACACAAAAAGACTCAGAAGGGACCCAAAACAGTGCGTAGATGTAATATGTATGCATCACATTCTCTATTTTTATGGAATATTGTGTGCGACGCATGCTCCATTTCACCCTTGGACTGCACATTGATTCCTTGTCCAACACGGCTTGGGATTACCCTATTGCTACAAATACAACTTCGTAAATATTTTTAATCACTTTTGGACGTCCTTGGAAGATATTGGAGGATACCACAACTTCTCTTTAGGTTTTATCATTCTTTAATTTAGTTTTCTTTATGGTTTGTATCATCAATCCAAGAGATTGAATGATGAATATTTCCATTAGAGGGTAAACTCCCTTTCCGGGGTTAAGGAGAAGATCATGAGTACTTTTGTTTTGAATTAAGTTTTTTTTTATTTTCCTATCATTATTGGTTATTTCTTTATTCTTTTTATAACTATTTTAAGGATTCGCGGCCCTTAAAATACATTAATTGTCAACTTTGTGTACTCGGGAGAGGGAATACATCCACAGAACATTGGAATAAGCAAAGTATGATTTGTGTTTCTTTATGAAATAAGGAATTAAAATTAGTATATAGGCCAAGGATGTACTTATATTACTTACTCTATTGACACGTAGAATGAAAGCTTAAAGAACTTAAGTAGACAATTACATCCCTGCTCAACGATGTAGTTGTAAGGTTCAACTTAGGTAAAGGATTAGAGGTTGGGAAACCATAATCATACGATTAACCTTTACGAATCAACAACCAAGATTAGCGATTAAATGAAAGAAGTTCAATAACGTAGTATGATAGTTCTTAAGACTTAACCTTGGGCTTCTATCCTTTGATTATCCAAAGTCATTACTTTTCCGCATTACTTTAGTTTCTTTTTAGTTTACAATTCTAAAACCTTTTTGTTTACTTTTCTCAATTGTTGAATAAGAATTGGATAGTCGGCGAATGCAAGTCCTTGAGAGATCGATACTTGGGCTTTCCTGAATCCACTTTACTACTTGATAAGACCACGTACACTTGCGTGTGCGCTTGGGTGTTGTCATTATTTAAGGGGTAAAAGAACCAAAAAACCCTCACCTCAAGTGAAAAAAATAAAAACTAGATGAAAAATGCATAGCGACTTAGGGAACTGAGACTCTGTGCCACGTCCTTATCGCAGAGGCCAAGTGGCATGGCATGCTACAATCCTGGAGACTTACTTCCTCGGGGTCCTAAAATTTCCCCGAACCCCTTCCAAGAATTTCAAAACTTTTCCAAAACAACCTTTTAACATCCCTTAACATAATTCAAGTCAAAAATTTACATTACGCATGTGGGAGGGTCAAAAATAAATTCGTTAAAATTTTGCGAGGTCTTACATTATCACCCCCTTTGGATCATTCATCCCCAAATGAGGATTTAGGATAGGTTTAACACGATAATAGACAAAATACATCAAAATTCAAGGGCGAATTTGAAATACGACAAGATGGAGAATGGAAACCATACCTTAAGCATTTGCATCCAACGTGGGAAACAGAAACAGGTATTTGGCCTTCTTATCTTCTTCAGCTTCTCATGCATCTTCCTCCACCTTTTGATATCTCCAAAGAACCTTCACCGAAGCTATATATTTCATTCTTAATCTATGAACTTTCCTATCCAATATGCCAACTGAGACCTCCTTATAAGACCACTACAAGAAAACTGCTTATTACCTAGGGATTTTCATAGGGATAATGTGGTAAAATCCCCAAGTAATTTGATTACCTGCAGATTTTCTTACCAATTAGAATCCAAAGGAAATACCTTCGTAGGTAATTATTATCTGTGGATTTATAAAATCTCTAGGTAATTTAGCTGCAAAAACAAATCCGCAAGTAAGTTATTTGCAGATTTATTTGCGATTAACTATCAAAATTTTGCATGAATTAATTGGTAAAATTTCATAAAAAGGGATTTTACCTGTGGATTTCCACGAAAAAAATAACAAATTATTCCTCACAAAGATTCCCAAGTAAATCCCTAGGAAATTTACCTGCGGAAATAAATCCGCAGGTACATTATTTGCGAATTTATTTGTGATTAACTATCAAAATTTTGCATGAATTATTCGGTAAAATTTCATAGAAAAAGATTTTACCTGCGGATTTTTACGAAAAAAATCAAAAATTATTCCCCACGAAGACGCAAAGTAACTCCCTAGGTAATTTGGCTGTGAAAATAAATCCACAGGTACGTTATTTGCGAATTTATTTGTGATTAACTATCAAATTTTTGCATGAATTATTTGGTAAAATTTCATAAAAAAGGATTTTACCTACAGATTTTCACGAAAAAAATCACAAATTACTCCCCACGAAGATTGCCAAGTAAATCCCTAGGTAATTTAGCAGCGAAAATAAATCTGTAGGTACGATTTGAAGATTTATTTGCTATTAACTATCAAAATTTTGCATGAATTATTTGGTAAAATTTCATAAAAAAGAATTTTAACTGCGGATTTTTATGAAAAAAATCACAAATTATTCCCCCCGAAGATTACCAAGTAAATCCCTAGGTAATTTAGCTGCGAAAATAAATACGCAAGTACGTCATTTGCGGATTTATTTGTGATTAATTAGGAAAATTTTAAATGAATTATTTGGTACAATTTCATTAAAAATGATTTTACCTACGAATTTTCACGAAAATAATTCACACGTAAATTACTAGAAACATTTCAAAATTAATCCAAAATCTATTTAAAACCTTCAATAATTCTCAAAATCATCATTCAAAACAACTTTAATGTAAACCATTATAGCTAACACAACACATAATCCAAAACATCCACATCAATAATGTATGATTCATAAATGGTCCAAAACAAAATATTTCAAACTTGAATCCTAAATAAAACTACCAACCATCAAGGTCAAAATCACTTTCATTCACGTTATCGGGATTATCACTTCCATTCACGTCATCAGAGTCATCATCTCTTTCATCCTCATAATCTTGGTAGCCTTCTTGAGATGGGCGTTCATCATTTGAAGATGATTTGTTGTATACATGCTTCATCAACATGTGTAATTCCTTTCTCATCCTCTTATTTTTCTTTCGCTCATTCTGCAACTGAGCATACAAATGAGCATTTGAAGCATCAACCTGAGACTTAATCATCTCATCAATTTCTTTTGACAAAGTTGATGTTGAACTGTTAGTTGCCTTTACACTTCGACCCAGGGAGCCAAGACCTTTGACTCTTCCTTTTTTCTTTCCACCAACAGATTGCACCCAGATATCTATTTCACTTAACTGAGTCAGCTGACTAGTTGAATTAGTTTCTTCATCCACAGCTGATGCACTTTGAGCAGCTAATATTTCTTGTTTCTTTCTTTCAAACTCATTCTGCATAAGAATATGTTAAGTCAGACCATAAAAATTTGTAAGAAATATATCATTAGCATAAATTATATTAGATTATAGAATAACTGTTGCTATGTTATTAATAGACTAACTTCTCATTTTCTTAGCACTTAAGCAATAGTAAATCATTGAACCAGATGACAGTTAGGTCACAGATACATCTACTGAATGAGTACAATTATGCAAAAATTATTTGGAAAAAATAATATTTACATTTTTTGACCTCTTTAACCTGTTATTACAAAATTTACAGCCCTAATATATACTTATCTACTGATGATGGTGCATTCCTGAGAACTACACTAGATCAATGTTTCCCTACATAGAGGGTCGTCTAATTGCTCTGCCAACTACCTCTTTATATAGAAGGATTACTGGAACTCTAACTGATATTTAGATGCGACCAACTTTGAGGGGTTTTTTATTTTGACTGAGAATACTGATAGGATAACAACAGTTGGAGATATTGATATAAGCAGTCTGGGGGTAGAGCTACTTCTATGGAAGGTAGTAAGGGAGTTACAGGTATTTCAGCCCCAACTTTAACTTATATAGTGCCCCCTCGATAAATCCAAAAACAACAAATCAAGTAAGTTAAATGTTTTGAAATTTTAAGTTGGTACTTAAATATGGTTCAAAATTTCTTAGATTCCTTGATTACACTATGTTTGGAAAATATAAATTGGCCTTGTTCTTGAGTAACTTGAACTACACTGATAAAATTTGGAGTAGAATAACACTTGTCCTATGATTACTATGTAAGGGTGAACTGAGAGTTGTAACTACTAATAGGGTCACCTAACGAGTCGTTACTTGACTTGTTATCACTGGAACATAGGTGCAAAAAGAATTTGGGTTTCTGTTATCATAACGACTAATACAATGAGACCTAATTTATGACTCGTGGTGAGGATTAATGAGGACTGGGAAGGGTAAGACACTATGGAAATAGTTATGGACGGAGATCGAGTGTTTGTAACGAGTCATCGTCTAACATAATGACTCATTAAAAGGACTCGTTACCTGAAAAGTGACTATTTCTTATACACAGTATTATCTCGCGAGTCTTCTAATAACTTATTACTGGTGGTAACAAGTCATACCCTGACTCATACGGTACCCAGACCCTGCAACACATGATATTTTTCTTATTTTTCTTTTCTTTTCTTAGATGTACTAACATGTGAGTTTCTCCCAGCTATCAATGGAACTAAAGAATGACTCCATAAAGAAGCAAACTATTTCTACACCCCTCCACAGGAAAACAAAAAAGAGGGATTTACCAAGAGAGAAAGCTAAGCACCACAGGCATGTCTGAGATGCCTAAATTCGACACTCGATTAAGACAGTACCACTTTGAATGGATGACCAGAGCACCAAGGCAGTACAGTCCTGCATTAGTAAGAGAATTCTATACAGCTTATTAGATTGGGCTTTAGAGGTTGTATCCACAGGGGCATTCATAGAAGGGTGGTGACCCCTTGATGATACTAATGATTAGAGGTGTTCGGGTTAACATCTTTACACAAACCATATCTATATTCCTATATGGGCCAAAGTCCCAGTAACAAACCAACACAGCTGAGATTGATTATCGTATGAAAGAGATGTGGAAGTTAAAGTTAAAGAAGATTGGTTTGAAAGAAAAGATTGCCTAAACTTCGTAGGAAGGCTTGGTGGATGCTTATGCGTCATATGTTGAGACCCATATATGGGGACAACGTATTGAGTCCAGACCGAGTATCCTTGATTATGGGCATCATGGAGGGCTATGAGTTTAATATAGCTAAGTGGATAGCAATGAAGATCCATGATCAGGCGGTAAAGCCTGACACAGTCCTGGCATTTTTATTTTTACTGATAAAAATATGTTTAGATGAGGAAGTTCTAGATATTCTAGGATTTAATCAGTTTATATGCCCATAGAGTACTACATATTTAGGCCTAATTAACAATGCTAATAACCCCATCTCCAAGGCAGCTAAGGCGGGGACCAATTTACTCCAAGAGGCATTCCAGATTGGAGGGCACCGGATTGATACCCTAAGGTACACTGATATTGGTGGAACCCTTTCTGAAACTGAACAATACAAGCCTCAGGTATAAGATAGACAAGTACCTCCCAGACTCTGATGCCTCCTCCTGCAACTAGACCATTCACTGCTAGGCCGGCCATTGCCGGCTATGCCTTTGTACCGCTGACATTCATAAATGAGGTGCTAACTTCTATAGGTAAAATTTTGTAAGATTCTATAGGTAAAATTTTGTAAGATTCTGGGAAAGGCGGTAAAGTTTGAAGATAATTTATATATTTTTTGTCAGAGTACATTAGGCATTATTATACAGGAGAACCGAGAACAAATTTTGACTGTAGGGGAATCAAGAACACTGAGTGCTAATAGAAGAAGACATGTAGCAGGTAAGCCACTGATCCTAGTGCCATAGTGTATTAATAACATTACATTTAGTAAATAGAAAATTTATAGGAGAAATATTTTAGTATGCTAGTTCTCAATCACAGTTTAGCAAATTATCACTATTTTAAACAATCTAATTATTATTTTAAGTACATATCTTATCATTTCTAATATAGTATGTACATCGATATATCCCAAGACTTTCTTCATTTAATTTTTGTACAAGTTAATGCAGTCATCTAACTATATGAAAGCATAGGACACATGCTAACATATGGGCAACTATTAATCCAATTGCATTTTAACAGTCCAAGCAGAAAATCTTAACGCAAATATTGAAACCTCAGCATCAGACCCACTGATTCTACTGCTCGACTTCAATTACTTCCATATTAACTAAATGGTTCTAAAGTGCTTATTCAAACCATAATAGAACATTTATGACTATGTCCAAAATAAGTTGGGATCGGCTAAATGAATCCCATTTCTCCATTTTAAGCTCATTTCATATCATTCTCATTGATACAAGATGAAGTTCAAAAACACAAGAAGAAAACCACAACAAGAACAACAAGATGTCAACGACAATGCTAGTGAATCAAAATAGCCCACACACGGCTTCACTAGACTTCAAGATTACAACAAAAACCAGATTTTAAGAGTACAAGATTGCAACAAGTTGTAGTGAATAGAAATTGGCCCCTGACATCTTCACTACTTCAAGATTGAAATGAACTCAACTAGTGAACAGAGTAAATGAACACTTACATAAGTAGCTTCGGTTTCTCATTTACCCAACTTTCATCACTTTTCTTGCGATGAGTTCGAAAATAAAATTCTGAAACAGAAGGATCTTTTCCAGTAGCTTCTTTCTATATTCAAAAAAAGATACATATGTTATCAACATTGAATATGATATTATCTTCTTTAAAGAAATATATTTAAAAAAATTATAATTACCATTCTCTTATAGATCAATCAATGAGGTACACAACCACCTGTATGAAGTGATGCACTAGCATTTGAATCACGATTGTCTTTATTTCATTCAGATTGTGTTTTGGGATTATCAGACTCCCAATACACCTTTATCTCATTGAATACTGCATCTCCCATCCAATGTGGTTTCAGAGGCAATTTTTTTCTAACATCTTGGAAAAGTTGGGTCATTTTTTAAGATGCCCTTTTATTAAAATTAGACCATATAGCATCATTATAGTGAGGAAGCCACTTAAATTTCTTCTGCATATATCAAATGAATAAAATATTAGCTATATAGTCCCACAATTATATTTATACATGAATTAGAATGTATAGATTTTTTACCTTGAATTCCTCAAACCACATCTTCTGAGTAGAATCTGGAAACTTCTTCCATGAAGGTCTAGCCAATTCAAACTTACTCCGAATGCAATTAGCAATACCATCAATAACTACCTTGTGTGGATCAAACCTACATAACATATAGTAGTTATCAAATATCTACATATATAAATAGTACACCAAAATATATGTATTATTAAATGTTAGTACATCTGTGCATATAAATAGTACACAAATATATGTATTATTAAACGTTAGTGGTATTACCCATCCCCTTCAGGTACAATCCATATTTGATTATCATCGGCTATATTGTCAACTACATTAGGTGAGGTGGATGGAGTCTTGTTGGCCGGTGGTAACATTAATGGTTCAGAATCTTGATTTGCAGGTTGGGACCGATTAGATTGAGGAGAAGATTCAATAATAGTAGGCTGGGGTTGGTTGATCCCAAGATTAGGTTGAGACTCATTTACATGAAGTAGAATAGTATGGGAATAGAGGGGTTGTGATGGTATTATGGGAGGCACAACAATGTTATAAGTTTGGGATTGATTGACTTTAGGATTTGGTTGATGTGAGGAAGAGTTATTCACATGAGGTGAACCAGTATGAGATTGAAGGGATCTTGACGAAATTATGGAAGACAATTGAACTGTTTGTCGCTCTATTGTCTGTTTTTTTATTACTTGACTTCTCTCCTTTTTCATTAGGCAATCCAACTTATTTAGATCCTACACCTTGCATTTGCATCAAATAAAAATAGAAAAAATAATATAGTAGTGATTTAATTGATGAACAACACATGAATAAAGGTGATAAAAATAATATATTAGTGTAGAATGTAAAGAGAACGATCTTATTAAGTATTAGAGTGAAAAAGGTCCAAATGAAGCAAAATAGATATTGTGATTCATGATATAACTGATTTCGGCTTGTGCACAAAGAATGTTAGAGCTACAAGGAACATTTGAATAGTGTAGTACCACAAATAGGCTAATTAAACGGTGCCGGCAAGTGACTATTTCTAGATATTTCTACTAACAATAGAAGTGCAAAACACAAGACTCAAAGTAGAGATCTTCACAAACAAGTGAGTACTTAAATTAAACAAGCAATCATATGACACATAGTTTGTATGAGTACTTAAATTTAACAAGTGAATTCTCTTCCAGTAGACAAGTAAAATAACAATAATTTTGACAAAAATCATAGTAGCTTTAATTAAATATAGTATTGTACATTGACCAAAGAAATCAACAAGCTAATATTCTCAATCCACCTCATATTCATCTTCATCTTCCTCTTGAGTATGAAAATGACTTGTTGAATCATCACTATCCAAAAAGTCTTCCTCTACACTTGTTTCCTCCTCTTCATCATTAGCTTCTTCACTTTATGTCTCCTCATCACCTTTCTCTTCTTCATTTGATATATCCTCATCTTCCTCTTCAATTATATCACGTTTATTTTCATTAACAACAGCTTGAAAACTACTTCCATCAACCTCTTCACCATCAGCTTGGTCATCACGTAAGCAATCAATTGGGTCATTCTCTATACTTGCACTAAAACGTGATTGCTCCTCTTAGTACGAAACTTCTAAATTGTATCTTGTATCTACAGCTCCTCTTGGCTTTGTCTTTATAACCACCCACCAATCAGCCTTATTTTTTTTTCTTTCAGGATAATTTGCATAATAAACTTAAGTTGTAGTTTGTGGAAAGATGAAAGGGTCAAATTTAGAATATCTTCTCCTTTTTCGAACCACGACAATACCAAATTGGCTATCAACTTTCATGCCATGTTTTGAGGGATCAAACCAATCACAATAAAATAAAACTAACTTCATAAATAATATCATTGGCCATTGAAATTCGATAATCTCCTTAAGAACACCATAATATTCACTTGTAATGCCATCTTGTCCAACGCCAGCAACACACACCCCACTGCTATATGTACTTTTTCCTTCACCCCAAGAAGAAGTATGAAACTTGTATCCATTCACAAAATAAACAGGCCAAGACTTTGCCTTTCTTAATGGTCCCATTGCTAAGATTTGCAAATATGGATTCTGCAGCATCTCTTGTGGATTACTATTTACCTATCAAATAATTGAACCATATTAGATATGCATTTTAAGTGATATATTCTTTATTAAGATAATAGATTCATACATAATCTTTGAATCATCGTGAAAAGTCTTCTTTAATTTTTTTATCAATGACATCGTCAGTGAGATCACTGTAAGTATCTCTTAGGATTTACTCATACAAACTACATGTACTTACATTAGCACATTAGTTTCAATCCAAATATAATAGTTAAAAGAACAACATGGTTGATACTTACTTGAGAAAAGTCTTAACCTCATCACAATTTATAAGAACATGCAATTGTGTTGCAACAACTTATTTATTATCTAGCCATCGAGTATCATCATCCTTCTTACCATAACTTCGTCCAGGATAATTAAAGACTGATAGTGTTGGGTTAGTTGCATTTTTATCACCGACATCATCATTATGCCCAACTCTTTTGTTGCTACATAGGACATGAGATTCAAAATAATGGGAAGCAAAGTATGAGATTTCTTGAGCCAAATATGCTTGATAAATAGATCCTTCAACCCTGGCTTTGTTTTTGATAGTCTTTTTAATCTTGTTTAGGAACCTACGATTATTTTTAGGAAATAAATAATTAGGTAATAAAATAATGAGTCAAGTAATAAACTTTTATACCTTTCAAATAGATACATCCATCGATATTGAACTGGCCTACAAACTCTTGCTTCATAAGGCAAATGAATCGATAAGTGCTCCATCGAATCAAAAAAGCTAGGTGGAAATATTTTTTTCAACTTACACAAGATTACAGGAATATTTTGTTCCATTTGCATAAGATGATCCACCCGTAATACTATTGAGCACAATCTTTAAAGAATAAACTGAGTTCAGTTAGTGACTTCCATATAGGTTTTGGAAGAGCGCTAAAAGCAATTGGCATAAGATATTGCATGAAAATATGGTAGTCGTGACTTTTCATCCCAAATAACTTTTCATCATTCCATTACAAGTGTAAATAATTTCGCCGATAATACTCTTCCAAATCCATTCTTGCCTTCTCGTTATCCTTTGTCCTCTCCTTGTTGTCCATGACAGTATGAAAAACATTATCAAAGAAGTTCTTCTTTGTATGCATTACACCAATATTATTGGAAAATGGATGGGTCTTCCAATATGGTAAATCCCAAAAAATGTTTTTCTTGGTCCAATTATGTGATTTTCCATAGCCATAAAATTTTCGTGGACCAGATTCAGTGATCTTAGGAAACCCTCTCACTTTTTCCCACACCTGATCTCTAGTTAACATAGGAGGAGGACTAGACTATTCCTCTTTTCCATTATAAAAGGTGATAACGCTCAAACTACAGCTTTTGTAAGAGTGTAAGCGGTAGTTGTCAAATATAGAACCCAACTGGGTTGGGTGTCGAATCCCACAGGGAATACTTGGTCACTAAGTATGCAATGATTAGTAGACTTTTGATCGAAAATTCTACGAAAAAGGGGGGATTTAATTGTAGCGTGAATTAAGAGTATCTAAGTAACAAAGAAAAACGGAATGTTTAGTAGGTTTTAATCAATGAGAATTGTAAGTTAGGGTTATGTCCACCTTATGAGTTTTACGTATCTATTGGCTATGAGTTATGTGGAATTCAGACATGCATGCGCTTATAGAGATTCGTATTCTATGGTAAATCCTAGTGTCTTTCGACCATCAAGGATTATATCACTTTAACTCTTTCGAGCTTAAAGCGTATACTAATGGTACAAATTCTCCAAGAGGTTAATCCAGTTACGGCACTAACTTTTAAACAGGGGTTGGTAGCCCTATTTCCTTGTCATTCTCTCTTTTCCAGACATGTAACTTTTCTTTCGAACAAGTTAATGCTATACTGGCGTATTCTATATGTTTGCAACCACAAGAATTCAATTAAGATGAAGAGAGTAATGATATAAGCAGCATACGTATCAAGAATTCACAAACTCATAGCAATAGATAGTATATCATAAGGCTTCCATAACCCTAACAGAGAAGTTTAGCTACTCATGAGCGCAACGGAGATCACAATAAACATCATCATCATATCAAAACTAGAATGATCTCACGTTGGAGAGGAGTGTGGCGTCACAACAAGGTTGACGTTTTTTCTCTTGGTATTTCCCACGAGTTAGCGTTTTTCTCTGTTAACAATTGTAACGTGAATTAGGAGCGGGAGTTGAATGAAAAAGACTTGAATTAATGAATGAGTGAATATTAAAAAGCTTGCTGAAAAATTCAGCAAATAGGGTTTTTATAATATCCTTGTCCTAGTCCTACTGAAATAGGGTTTTTATCCTTGTCCTAGTCCTACTGGGTTACTGCATACTTGTCCTAATTCTACTAAGTTACTGTTGATCCCCCAAGTCTTTAGAAATGCTGTTTTTGCCCGAAACAAGTTCTCCATGCAACACTTTCAGTCCACAAGCTTCCAGAAGCTGCCTTCTTTCTTACGTGAAGTTTCCTTTGGCGTCCAACAGTCCATAAAATGCTGAAATCTTCATCATTTATTCCTGAAAACTTGCTAATCACGTTGGTTAGCTCACTTACAGGAAAAAGGACTAAAAGTGTAGGAATTATATATTTTGTCCTCAAAACTTAGCTAAAATATGGGTAAATTAAGGTGCTTTAGGCGTGTAAATACGCCTAACATCAAAAGGAATTCTTGTTTTTTCTAAATTCGTGATTGAGAGGCAAGAATTGACGGTTACAATCAAATGAAGTAACTTTTCTTCCATTTTTCGAACTAAAAGTTTTTGTTTGTTCCATACAAATCGGACATGCTAATTTACCTGCTATACTTCATCCCAACAACATGCCATAAGTAGGAAAATCATTAATTGTCCACATCAATATTTCTCGCATGAGAAAATTTTGCTTCTTAGACACGTCATAAGTTAGTGCACCATCTGTCTATAGTTGTAACAACTAATCTATTAATGGCTGAAGATACACATCAATTTTATTCTTGGGATTGCGAGGACCTGGAATGATCAATGTTAAGAACATATATGGGGCAGTCATACACATATCAGGAGGAAAATTATAAGGAGTAACAATCACAGGCCAACAAGAGTACGGTGATGCTGACTAGCTATAAGGAGTAAAACCATCAGAACAAAGACCGAGCTTGACATTCCTAGGCTCTGAGGCAAAGTCTGGATAAGTTTTATCAAAATATTTCCATGCTTCTTCATCTGACGAGTGACACAAAAAACCTTCTTCCCTGCAATTCTCAGAGTGCCACCTCATGTGCTCTGCAGATCGAGTTGAAGCATATAGTCGTTGAAGCCTAGGAACAAGTGGCAGGTAATACATAGTCTTGTGCGGAACCTTTCTTATACCCTTTTTTCATACTTATTTATAGCGAGATTCTTTACAAAACTTACATTCTATCATCTCTTGATCAGCCTTGTAATACAGCATACATCCATTAACATAGCAATTAATCTTTTGGCTAGTTAAACCAAGCCTCGCCACTAACTTCTTTGCTCGGTAGTAATCAAGAGGTATCTTACTATCCGTATGGCTTGTATCTTTCATCAATTATTCCATTGCATTAAAAAAAACAAGAGACATATTATATTCATATTTAATACTCATCATTCTAACAGTTGTAGACAACTCTGAATATTTACATCCAGGCCATAAGGGTTCTTGAGCTGAATTCAACAGTTCGTAAAATTTGTTAGCGCCCATATTTGGAAACTTTTATACAGTAGGCTCAACATGATGATCAAGTTCTATCCTGGCAGCATCATACACCATACCTTGATACCTATTTACGTGTTCAGAGTCTTCCGCTAGAATGTTACTTTAACTTCTTAAAGACATGTCGAAGCTACATCCTTGATGACTAGTTGAAGCACTTGAATGGACATTTTCATTCAAATTAATTGAAGGAGATTCCTCTCCATGTGAAGTCCAATACCAATATCCCGGAGTGAACCCTTTCTTAAAAATATGAACATTAACTTCATCGGGCATAAAGTGTTTTATGTTCTTCCAAATTTTACAAGGACACCTTATGACTTTCTCGGACAAGTACTTCGGTTGACTATAAGAAAATTTAATTAACTCTTACATGCATTTTATAAACTCATCTGTATATGCTACTTTACCAGGAAGAAGTCTATTTATCATCCATTTTCGATGCTCCAGAATAGTCATTTCTGAATTAAAAGATACCATATATAAAAACACATAATAATAAAATTTAAAGGGTTCCCAGTCTTCATATCCACTAAGATTTAATGATCCAATACAGTCAACAAAGACAACAATATATCTCAATTATAAGATAAATATAAAAGGAATCAAGAAAAAACAACAATAATAAACATTAACAATGAGACACGATTCCTACAGCTAGAGCAATATCTCTATGTAATCCAGTAACTTCCTACAAACTTAGATCTCAATGGAAGTTAGATGTTCTTAGATGGCTTTATTCTTCGCATGTTTCTTTATAAGCCTATGAATGCCCCCTCCCCCCACAACTTATATATTCTACCATGCTATTATCATTGGTCCCTTTACAATAATGATAATCCTGACTCCAACTGAAAAAGCATTTACAGGACCATTATCATATTTCAAAGTCCTTAAGACAAACAAATACAGTAGTAGATCTTGATGGATGATATAATAAATTACAAAGTCAAACAACAGTTATATGATGGCATAAATTTCAAAGTCAACCAACATGATGAAATAATTCAACTTGACATAGACCTTTCGCTTACAGTTTTTCAGTGAAGAATTCGAAATAGACACCTGCTTCATTTAGCCTATGATCGATAAATTCAGCTTGACATATACAGGGAAAACTAAGAGAAAGATCTAAAGAGGTGAACAAAGAGGAAGATATAAAGAGGTTTATTATGGAACTACATTGGCTCACTGATCCATCATCTTGAAATTAATGAAATAGACCGAATATGAATATGAATTTGGACAAAAGGGTGTTCTTGAAGTGTATTGTCTTGCTCAAGAATTGCAAAAGATTTTGGAACTCACTTCTATTGTAGTATAGCTAGGTTAAAACTTGAAAAAAAATCCATATTTAGTTTAGAGGGTTATTCTATGATTTGTAATGTTAAATTGACATCGTCCTATAACAATATGTAACTTTCTATATCAATTTTGTTATTCATAACATGTAAGATACATTAGCTAATTAAACACTCTCGTACGTCCGTGATTGAACATCTAGAGAATGTATAGTAAGACAGAGGGGTACAACATGGAAAACAAAACTCATCCTGTACCATGATAAAGAAATAAACTTTGGGCCTAATTGGTTCCTTTTCTCTTTAATAACGAGAAAATTACTATTTCAGAAAGCAAAGCTAACTCAAATCCATAATTTTGCTCATGATCGAGGAGAGAATTATTCAAGATTTTAAAAAAGATCTAGGGTATAAATTTAACTTCAAACTTAATCCTGAAATATTCTGCTTACACTTATCAGTCCACAATCGACAGACTCATTAAACTCCAAATAAAATTATTTTCATGAATGTCTTTGTTCCCCTCCTTTTCCAATTTGCTTCTATTTTTTTATTGGGATAAAAGTTAATTATAGATAAGATGTGGATAGGTAAGAAAGGACTCAATAGTTTAGGAATATATAGTACTCATTCAGTAAAGTAAACAAGAGGCCCCCTCCATCTTTATCAATTGTCCATTTTCCTTGGACCATCTTCTAGTGAAATTTAGGCATAAAAGATTTGTATACTACTCAGGGAAAACTCGATAAATTCAGGTTGACATATACAGTTTTTCATTAATTCCTCAACTTGTCTCGTGCATGTTGTACAGGGAAAACTATACAGGGAATACAACAATATCATCAAGATGAACAGAGGAAGTCATACTCTAGCAGAATTCCAAGCAAACTATTCAGTTAGCACTAACAACCTTCTAGGAGCACTAACAACCATAACGACATCAAACTCGTAGATAGTCCCACAGTGACTGAAATCAAGTTTAAGTACAAAAATAAGAAAATAAAAAAACTAGCCAAAACAGAGTAATCCAAAGCAGTAGGAGATTGTCTACTCACACTTCCAAGCATATCAAAGTGGAGCAATCCAAATTTTCAGTTGATGTAAGTAAGCATACATACAAAATCAGAACCTTTCACTTCAAAATATCGAGTAGGGACCTTTGCAAATGAAAAAATTATGAAGTTTACAGTACAATCTAAAGAAACTAACCTCGAATATCTTTGATTTTGATTGACAAAGTCTTGAAGCTAAAGAGAAAACCTCTGAATTTTGGATATCACGTATTTTTTTTTTATAGAATTGAGAATTGAGAAGGCCTCTGCTTAGAGAATTGACAATTGAGAAGGCCTCTGCTTAGAGAATTGAGAGGAGAAGGTGGAGAGTTTAATTGAGATGTCAATGTGAAAAAAAAGGGAGACACGTTTTTGTCCAATTTTTTTGTATAGATGAAATTTGAAAAATTAATAAATTTTTTGGTTAAATTGAATGGAATTTATGAAATTAATAAATTATGTGTTGGGAAATATTTATTAATCGTGTGTTTAGATAAAGTACTTGTTAGCATGATTTAAAGTTTAAGTGGGATATTATTGAAATATATACTATTAATCATGTCTAAGTGGGATATTGTTCCCTTTTACTTGTTAAGTATATTAAAATAATTTTTCCTTTTTACTTGTTCTAGAATTAGCAATTCTCAATCTCAATGAAGTTTTAATAGTTAACGTAGATTTTTAAAGTACCAATGACAAGGATAAATTAGTAAAATAATCACTTAATTAATGTTATTTTAAGAAGAGCATAAAATATTAACTGAAACAGGTAAAAGTAAATATAATGAGTTTAACTATTGTGACTTAGAGTATATTTATAGACGTTATCGAATATAAAATTTCATATACAAAAATTAAGAAAGAAGAAATTAAAATACTTTACTAAGAAAGTGTTTTTCTTTTGGTTTTCATCTGATGTTCAGTGTCCGGTACCCGTATTGAAGCTTCGACTAATTCGGATCGCGCGTTGCAGGGTTCATTCTGGGAGTAGTGCTCCCAACGGGATTTTTTTCATCCCAAGGACTCAAACCCGAAAATCCTGGTTAAAGAATTATTAATTTATAAAGATATTTAGGGAGTATCATTATGTTATTGGTGGTCAAGGTGAAATGACATGTTATTTTTAGAATATTTTCTTTGTTCTCAAAAATTCTAAGTAGGTGTTTGACCATAAAAACTAAAAAAATTTGAAGTTGGAGTTGGAGTTGGAGTTGAATTTGAAGTTGGGTTGGAGTTGTGTTGGCCATGTGTTTTTGGAAGATTTTTTTGACTTTTGAAAAGTTTTTTTTGACCTTTCAAAAACTATCAAAATTTCCCAAATAACTAATTTACCTGATTCCCCTCTATAATTGATATTCATTTTGTCTGTAATTCTTTGGACATTACTTTAATGAACTCTGTGCCAATTTTTCAATTTTGCTAATTGAATTTTGAGGGAAACTTTACACAGAATGGATGGTGAAAGCTTGAAAATTAATTTGAACACAATGCATTTTATTCAGATTACATAGTTAACTAGATTCATCTAATGGATGATTTAGCTGGAAAATGTGATATCATGGGACTACTATATCCACCTTCCACATAGGATTGTACTTCCACATTGTAATTTATTTGCATCTAAAAAGAAATTTTTACCTAAGTTACTCGAACTTTTCACTTTCGGTGCCGCACTCGTGTCATGTTAATTTTAACCCAAAGTATTTTTATACCTTGTTTTGAAATATTTGTTGCATTCTGTTGATTTGGAATTTTCGTTGAGGCTGTAAACTTGTGAACTTGCTATTACATTTGTTTACCTATTGTTCAATTTGTTCATCGCATATTATTTTGTAATTTTTCAGTTTAAAAGTTCATGAAAAGTTCATGTCAATTTGTTCATGGTTGTTGGTGGATGGATAGCTACAGTTAATAAAAATAGGCTTTGTGTAATATTAAAAAATTTAGAGTAATATGTAATAATAATAAAAATTAAAATTGGAATTGGAAAAAGGTGAAAACAACAAAAAGTTGTTTTCACTTTTTAGAAAATAATTTTGGAATTTCTATGGCCAAACACCCCAAGTCTTATAAAGTGAAAAAAAAATCGGAAAAAAGTGAATAATATCCTCCCCTTAATGTCTCAACAACTTGCTTTCATAGAACAAGTGATAAATTAAATTCCCTATATATTTTTCCAATTTCAATTAATATAACATAAAGTTTAGAACAATTGAATGGAATTTGAAATTGAGTTCAATTGGTCATAATTTGGGCTAGGATTGTAATTAATTGGATAAAATTAGGCTAAAATTGTTATAAATTGATAAAATCAGGCTAGAAAATAAATAAATTAAAAAAAATTAAATTGACTAAGGTTGCGGATTAATACAATAATAATAATAGTAAAACAAATAATATAATTATTCTCATATTAGTTATGAATAAATTGTGCAAATAAAAATATGGCACATAATATATTACTTTAAAATCAACGATAACAATAATTCGAAATAGACTCTTCTTTTGCTTGATAATACGTATCCATCGATTTAATGTCTAATTTTTTTCATTATTATTTTATTCTTCATGTTTATTCTTTTTCTATTAAACTTGTAGCAAAAATCCATCATTATTCAAGTCACCAAAATAAATTTCAAGTCACAATAATCCGTTATCCTTTTCCTATCCTTTTATCCGTTATTCTTCAAGTCACAAAAATCCTACATAAATCCCCAAGAAATAATTTCAGCTAAATTTGTAGTAACACAATTCTCAAATAATTTTCCAAGTAATAATTTCGTAGGTAAATCCCCAAGAAATAATTTTAGCTAAATTTGTAGCAACACAATCCCCAGGTAATTTTGCAAGTAATAATTTCACAGGTAAATCCCCAAGAATAAATCCCCAGCAAAATTCACAGACAAAATCCCAAAATAATTTCCCAGGTAATAAAATCCATTACATAAATTTCCACCAAAATATCTCTACGTAAATCCATAGGATAAATTACCTGGGGATTTTCCTATAGATTTAAAAAATATATATATTTATCCATATACGTGCGGATTTACCTAGAGATAAAATACCTGCCGATACATTTTCCCAGGTAATGTCGCAAGTAAGAAATTTCGCAGGTAAATCATTAAGAATAAATCCCCAGCAAAATTCGCAGCACATAATCCCAAAATAATTTTCCATGTAATAAAATTCATTAAATAAATTTCCACCAAAATATCTCTACGTAAATCCATAGAATAAATTACCTGGGGATTTTTCTATACATTTAAAAAATATATATATTTATCCATATACCTGCGGATTTACCTAGAGATAAAATACCTGTCGATACATTTCCCCAGGCAATGTCGCAAGTACAATATTTTGCAGGTAAATCCCCAAAATAAATCCCCAGCAAAATTCGCAGCACAAAATTCCTAAATAATTTCTCAGGTAATAAAATCCATTACATAAATTTTCACCAAAATATCTCTAAGTAAATCCGTAGGATAAGTTACCTGGGGATTTTTCTATGGATTTAAAAAATATATATATTTGTTCATATACCTGCGGATTTACCTAGAGATAAAATACCCGCCGATACATTTCCCCAGGTAATGTTGCAAGTAATAATTTCCCAGGTAAATCCCCAGCAAAATTTGCAGCATAAAATCCCAAATAATTTTCCAGGTAATAAAATCCTTTACATAAATTTCCACCAAAATATCTCTAAGTAAATCTATAGGATAAATTACCTGGGGATTTTTCTACGGATTTAAAAAATATATATATTTGTCCGTATACCTATGGATTTACCTAGATATAAAATATCCGACGATATAGTTTTCCCTGTAATGTCGCAAGTACGAAATTTACACAATATGGCACCAAATTTACCAGCGGAATTTATTACAAATATATAGTTCGCAAGTAATATATTTTAATATTGACGAATTTAATAATTTCGTAGTTAAATCTACATGTATTTCCTGCGATATTATTCCCTAGGTAAAATCCCCAGGTAATAAGCAGTTTTCTAGTAGTGACAATGAATTTGTCACACCAACACCCTCAATAGTAACTATCAAAGAAGGATCACCCACAAGCTATTTCATCATAGATACATGGAAAATAGGATGAATCAAATCCAAACAACCTAGTCTCACCCACCTCAAACCATACAATAGGATACCTATATCTTCTACCATAAAAAGCTTCAAAAAAAAGCCATTTGAATGCTAGAATGATACTATTGTTATAAGAAAACTCAATAGAGGCAAATGGCCAACCCAACTCCCCTTAAAGTCAATCATACAGGCCCTTAGTATATCTCTAAAGTCTAAATAGTACGTTATGCTTGTACATCTATTTAATGGTGGAAAGTGGAGCTTAGGTTCACCTGGGTACCCAAACCTTTCTAATAATAACACCCAAAGTTAGAATAAAATTGTGTACCTCAGTCTAAAATAATGGACACCGACACAACATACAACTTTACTATTTCCTAAATGAACAACTTGGTATAGTCCTCTCCTGAGTAGTTAGTCCTCACAGACAATAAGTGAATAGACTTAGTCATTATATCCACAATAAACCAAATAGAACCATACTAATTGCGAGAGATCATAAGACGTGTAATGAAATCCATAATTATTGATCTTGGGTTTATTTATGCACCTAAGTGTCATTATCTCTACTTGTTTAGCCTTGTTTTGAGGACTTCTTGAGTGCTTAATGAGTAATATTTGTATAATTCATAATCTTAGTGTTAAACTAATTTATTATAAGGTTTAAGGTATGTTTCAAAGAAGTTTGTAATTAATTTGTTCACTTCGAGTTTAGACAAGAAAACTAGTGTTACTAGCTTGAGCTGTGTGTTGTTCTAGTTGCTCTCGAAGTATTCTAGAGTGCATAATGAATTAGTGTATGATTGTGTAATTATTTGTGGAATAACTTTTTTATATTGTTTAATATTGAACTGAAATAATCCAAGATCAAAACTAAGTTAAATATCAAAAGGACAAAACTAGTACTCTTAGCTTAAGTTACTAGTTCATCGTCTTGGATTATATGTTGTTTTGAGCTCTAATTTGTGGTGTTTGATGATATAGGTTTCTTGGTGAGTTAATAATGATGATATATGGATGATAAAAAATATTTAAATAAAGTGGAAACAATACCAAAAGGCTTGTAAAGAATGGACAAACACTTGGGATAAGATTTGACAAAAAATAGACGTAGTGGAGTCAATGACGTGCCACGGACCTTAGGAACCACGTTAAGTCTGTGCCACGTCCTTGGGGGTATCCTAAATGATAAATTCCAGTATATAACCATGATTATGTAGTGTCAAATACCCACACCATGATAAGGGTGTGGCACGGCCCTAAGTCAAAATTGGCAGCTTTCGTCCTACTATAAATAGGACACTTAGTTGTTATGTTTCACACCTTGGGCGACCTTGGGACTTTAAGGGATTATTTATAATACTAAAATTGGGGTTTTATTACATTACTTTGGTTTTTATGTATTTCAATATGGATTCATTAATTGTGACTCGGTTTCGTCCATGATCGGCTAAACACTTTTTTGGGGGGTTAAGGCCAAGAACATGATTTCTATTGTTATGAATTGATTTGGTTATGGTTTTTCATCATTTTTGGTTGTTTATTTATAATTTTTATCACTATTTTAAGGCTTCATTACCCTTATAAAACATACATTATCATCTTGTGAACCCAAAAGAAGAAACAAGAGGATAAAACGTAGGATGGATAGAATAGAATTGTAATCTTCTAATAGAATGAAGTTATAATCTGCATTTAGGATAGGAATATACCTATGTTCTCTATTTGGTTAAATTAAGGATGAAATATGAACGTATTTAATTTAGTTCTTGTATCCCCGCTCAACGATGTCACTGTGGAGCTAAGTTAGACAATTGATGAGAGGTTTAGAAAGACATAGTCATAGTATGAACCCTGTGAACCAACAACCAAGATAAGTAACCTAAACAATTAAATTCTATATCATAGTATGATTATTTTCAGTGATTTAACCATAGTCTTGTCCTCATTGATTATTCAAACCTTTAATTTACCGCCTTGTTAGTTTTACTTTAGTTGTAACTTTTAAACAATCTTGTGGTTACATTAGCACTAAGTTTGTCTTAATAGTTGGACTAGTATGAATAGTTTTAATACAAGTCTCTAATGTATTGATACTTGGTTTGTAAAATACCACTACATTACTTGGTGAGACCATACACACTTGTATGTGCTCTTGGGCGCAACAAGTGTTTGGTGCCATTGTTGGGGACTTGTAATTTGGCAACCATCATGGTTTTGTTTTTACTTTTTGATTTCTTTGGTGATTTTCACTTGATCTTGGCGTCTGAATTTGCAAAACCAAGTAGTAGAGTAGTAAGTTGTCCAGGGATAGGGAGTTGGTTGAATCAGGCCCTGATCCTGAGCAAACATTACACCAATGAAGAATAGACAAAGTACTTCTCTATAGGATACTGCAAATTCATGAAGAACAAGATATTTCTGCTCCCATGTATAAGGATCCACCAGCCCACAGGACAGTTTGTGAAGTGGTAATTCCACTTATGACTAATGTGACCTACGTCATTCATAGAACGACTCTTGGAGGTAGATTTGAATTGAAGTAGAACATGGTGCAGCTCTTGCACAATAGTGGACAATTCATCAGGCTATCACATAATGATCCGCAAGTCCATTTGTAGAGCTTTTTGGAGATCAGTGACATGTTCATACCTATAAGTATGTCAGTTGATTATGTGAGGCTGAAATTCTTCCAGTTCTCACTTTTGGGGAAAGCAAAGAAATGGTTAAACATTGAGCCGGTAGGTTCAATCACAACTTGGTATGACTTAGCCTGGAAATTCCTCATCCAATTCGTTCTATCTGACAAGACTGTGAGACTTCATAGTGAGATTTTGAGCTTCAGGCAATGGCCAAATGAGAACCTATATCATGCTTAGGAGAGATTTAAGTTTCTTGTTTGAGATTGTCTACATCACCAACAGTCCAATAAGGTACTAGCTCAAACCTTTGTTGAGGCACTTGACCATAACACAAAAATGTTACTAGATTCAAATACAAGTGGTCAAGCTTTAAAGACATATGATAAGCTATACACCTTATTGAACTAGATTTCCCAAGGAACTAAATTGGCATGGTGATACCTCAAGGAGCTTGATGAAAAGGGTTGCAGGGATGATTAAAGTTGATAGCATCACTACCTTAGCCACCCAAATTTTAGCTATGCATAATCAAATCCTTTGTAGACTCTGTAGTTTATTTCATGCAAATCCTAGAATCCATCAATTTTTTAGGCAATAGACAGAAACAGTTAAAGCAGCCATTGGGGAAATTATAGTAGGCACATAATACAAGGCCTCAAGGTGGTTTTCCAAGTGACAATGAACCACAATTACAGTAGGTACAAAATACCAAGCCTCAATGTGGTTTTCCAAGTGAGAATTAACCTCCAAAATAAGTAATGACAATCACTTTGAGGAGTGGTAAAGAGTTGAATGATAGGCTTCCAAAGACAAATAAAGAGGTAGATGCAGAGTTGGTTCCTCAACCGGTTGTAGACAAAGTTTCTGAAAATTTGGGAAAGTCTAAGTACCCAAAAACAAAGTTTGATGAATAAGTGAATAACAAACCACCGCCACCATTCCTATAGAGATTCAAGAAATCCACAAAGGATGCCTGTTTCAAGAAGTTCTTTGACACATTTAGAGAACTTCATATTAACCTTCCTCTTCTAGATGCTTAGCAAGGAATGCCTAAGTACTCTAAGTACTTGAAGAATATGGTGACTAATAAATTTAAGCTGCAAGATATTGAAACCGTGGCACTGACAAAGAGCCAGCTTTGTGGTAACTTAAAAGATGCCCAAAAATGCATAAAGACCTAGGGAGTTTCACCCCACCCCCACCCCACCCCACCCCCACCCCACCCCCTATTTAGATTTTTAATAATGTAGTGTATATGTCTTTAGTGATTTAGGGGCGAGTATAAATTTGATGCCTCTATCTATGTTCGAAACTGTTATCTTGGGTGAGACAAGACCAAGCCCTTTGATGATCCAATTGGCAGACATGACCACAGTTAAGATTGAAGGAATAATTGACGACATGCTCATAAAGGTTGGTAAGTTTTTAATTCTAGCTGATTTTATTATTATGGATTTAGATGTAGAACGTCCATTCTTAGCCATGGGAGGAGCATTGATAATGTGCGAGAGGGCACTCTCATAATGAGATTGGATGATGAAGTGGTGGTTTTCAGAGTGTATAAGACACTTAATCCACGTTTCCACTACAAAGATTTATGTATGATTATAGTGATGGATGTGGATAAGTGTGGGGTAGTAGAAAGTGCACCACTAAAGACCTTTTCAAATAGTCTTATTGAGTTGACCAAGGCACCACTTAATCCTAAACTTATGATGATTGATGAGCCTAAAAGTATATTGTTGAGAAAGTTGTTGACCTTGAAAGTACACTCTCAAAAGGTCAGAAAAAATATAAAGATGGCCTTTGAGTAGGTGGAAACGAATGAAGAAAAATAGTTGAGTAATGATGTTGGGTCATGCTGACACACTAAATCATGCACTTCTTGGGAGGATATCCAAGTTAAGGTAGGTTTTATTTTTTGTATTTTTAGTGTTACATCACGTAGTTTTTATATTTGTTGAGTCATGGGTTGATGAAAAATCTGAGTATCGGAGACCCGAGCCAAGGAGCATAGCAATGACTAAGTGTAGGGTCCCCGATTAATGTAAAAGATGCTACTAGGTAGGCCTAGAGGACTCATGGAGTATTTCCATATCTACTTTAAATTCAACTTTGGGGACAAAGTATACTCTTGAGTGTGGGGTGGGGAAATTCCTATGCTTTTGGGTGAAGTGATGTGGTAGGGTCTTAGTTTTAGTTTTTTTCTTAGTTGGATTTTGGGTCAAGTTTAAAAGATTTTAAAAAATTACAAAAAGATTTTCCTTTTAGTTTTTAGTTTTTAGTTTGTAGGTGGCAATTGAGTGGATGCATACTTTGTTCTTTTTGGTTCTTTTCCACGAGGACACCCTTGAACCCAGAATCCTTTTTTATTTTAGGATTAAATTTTAAAAAAAATTAGTTTTGGTAAGTGAGATGCTCTTGTTGGTGCTATGTGTGATTGTATGATTTACGTTGGTTTGATTGTAGAGCATGTTGATTATGTGAATTACTGCTTTTGAGACTTCTAGGCTCTAGTTTTTGACTCTTAAACATTGTTGGTTTAACGTTGAATTCATATGATTACTTGGTTAAGATCCTAGAATGATCTTGTTAGACTTGAGTATGTACCATGTATGTGTGAGGTTTGTTTGTATATTCCTTGTTGCATTTGATATTTAGAACTTTCCTGGTGTATGTGCAAAGTAAAATAAAGAGTGTGGGTTTAGAATATGAAATAAGCATTTCTTTGATAGCCATGTTTTATACCCTTTGTGACCTACCTTTATGCATAATCATAGTGAGCCCTGTTGAGCCTTTAGCAAATTCTTTGGCATCTTTATATGTAGCTTAATCCCCTTCATTGGTTGAACTTAATTCAATCCATAGATCCTAAGCACTTTAGTGAAAACTTAATAAGTTAAGGAGGGTGAAAAATAAGAAGAAGAGAGGTGAAAGTGAGACCCCAAGAAGTAGCTATAGGTGTAGTAAATTGATTTCTTGTGGTTAGGAGTTGTGTAATGAAAAGAATAAATATTGTTCAAAATTGAATAATGTATTAAATAAAATACTCCCTAACCCATTATATGTGAATTAACTTAATGAGATAGGGTAAAAAAAATGTTATGTGTGAAGGTATATAAGGTGGAAGTTGGTTGTTAGAGGTGGATTTAGTTGATATGTGTGATGTATTAAAGCGATTAGGGAATATAGTCACTATTCTTGGAAAAAATAGTTCCTACCCGACCCTTTGCATATATTACAACCCTAAAAGTCCTACTTGATCTTGAGACTTTACATTCTAATATTAGTAGAGTACTACACTAAGGGAAAGCATATGGTTCATCTTTTGTAACTTGTGAATTATTTGTGAGAGTGAGCGTAAATTGATTCGTATACCTATTTTGTGATAAATTTCATCCATGTGAGTGATTATGGGCAACTCTTTTATGGTGAGGGAACATATTTTATCATAGTTGGGTGAGTTGTATGATCTCTTTGGTTGAGTGATATGCATGAGTTTGCCAACTTGATGAGTTAATTCTTGAGGTTAGGATATTATGAAGTAGTGTTCATGAGCTTTTAATTGTGTATATAAAAGGCTTAGAGTAAAAACTTGCATATATTATTTGAATATCTTGCTTGTTGTAGAAGTGTGGATTCTTTCCTAATTATGATGCTTAGAGTAAAGAGTTGTTCGAGGAAGAACAAGGCTTTAAGTGTGGGGTGATGATCTTAGGTGGATTTATGCACCTAAGTGTCATTATCTCTACTTGTTTAGCGTTGTTTTGAGGACTTATTGTGTGCATAATGAGTAAATATTTGTATAATTGAGCATCTAAGTAATAAACTACTTGATTATAATATTTAAGGTGTGTTTCAAACAAGTTTGGAATTAATTAGGTCACTTAGAGTTTAGACAAGAAAACTAGTGTTACTAGCTTGAGCTATGTGTTGTTGCAGTTGCTCTCAAAGGATTCTAGAGTGCGTAATGAGTTAGTGTATGATTGTATAATTTTGTGTGGAATAACTTTTTTATATTGTTGAAGGTTCAATTTAAACATGCCAAGTGTCAAAACTAAGTTATAGATCAAAAGGACAAAACTAGTACTCTTAGATTAAGTTACTAGTTCATCGTCTTGGATTATATTTATTTTGAGCTCTAATTCGTGGTGTTTTATGATATAGGTTGCTTTATTAGTTGATAATTATGATATATAGATGATACAAAATCTGGAAATCTAGTGCAAAAAACACCAAAAGGCTTGGAAAGGATAGACAAACACTTGGGACTAGATTTGACAAAAAATGGATGTTTTGGAGTCATTGGTGTGCCACGGAACTTAGACACCACGTTAGGGACGTTACATGGACTTGAGGGGATCCTAAATGATCACTTACAGTATCTAACCATTATTTTTTCATGTCATGGACCCTAGGAACCGCGATAAGGGAGTGGCACAATCCTATGTCAAAATCAACAACTTTGGTCCTACTATAAATAGGGCACTTAGTTGTTATGTTTCACACCTTGGACGACCTTGGTACTTGAAGGGACCCTGGAGAAAAATTTTATTAGGGTTTATATTTAATTATTTTTTTATTTTATCGATTTTAAAATGTATTCATTTCATTGTGATTACAGTTACGTCCATGATCGACTAAACACCCATTTCTGGGGTTAAGGCCAAGAACATGATTTCTATTGTTTCGAATTCATTTGGTTATGATTTTTTATGATTTCGATTGTTTATTTATAATTTTTATCACTATTTTAAGGTTTCATGAACCTTATAATACATACATAATCATCTTGTGAACCTAGAAGGAGGAACAAGAGGGTAGAATGTGGGATAGATAGAATAGAATTGTAATCTTCTAATAGAATGAAGTTATAATTTGCATTTAGGATCGGAATATACCATGTGCTCTATTTGGTTCATGTATGGAATGAAATATGAACTTATTTAACTTTGTTCTCGCATCCCCTCTCAATGATGTAGTTATGGGGCTAAGTTAGACATTTGACGAGAGGTTTAGAAGGCCATAGTCATAGTATGAATCCTGTGAACCAACAACCGAGATCAGTAACCTAACCAATGAAATTCTATATCGTAGTATGATTTTTTGCAGTGATATAACCCTGGGATTATCCTCATTGATTTTTCAAACCTTTAATTTACTGCATTGTTAATTTTACTTTAGCTGTAACTTTTAAACAATCTTGTGGTTACGTTAGCATTGAGTTAATCTTAATATTTGGACTAGTCTGGGATAGTTGTTAAGTCAAGTTTCTGAGGGATCGATACTTAGCTTGTAAAAGGCCACTATATTACTTGTTGATACCACGTACACTTACGTATGTGCTTAGGTGCAACGTTGATCATCTCCCACTTCTACATAAGCAAATCTATCTCTTGTGGCATGCCATCAGGTCTCAATTGCTCAACCTTGACTTGCTGACAAACCATACACTTAGCAATAAATTTGACACATCCCTCTTCAAATTATTCCACCCGTAGATTTTCTTCAAGTCGTGATACATTTTTTTCAAACTCAAATGAATTGTATATCGAAACTTACGAGCTTTGGTCAAAATCCTTTATCGCAGCCCATCCATATTAGGGACACACATCCTTCCTTGATATCTCAAGATGCCATCTCCCCCAATATCAAAAGCCATAAAATTTTGCTGACCCACATCATCCTTAATCTGAATAAGTATGAGATCCAAATCATGTTTCTTCTTCACCTCAACACCTAGAGATGATTTAACCATTTCCTGAACAACCACTCTGATGTTGGGTGTATTTATGCATTCTAATGTTACTATTCTAGCCTTTTTAGCCTAGTTTTAAGGAATATTCATGTGCTAGATGTCTTGATAATGAGATAAATGAGCATTTATGTGTCCAATTATGTGTTTACAATGTTTAATGGTGTTTTCACATGAGTTTTGATTCAATTTGAGCATTTAGAGTTCAACCGAGAAAACTAGTGTGACTAGCTTGAGCTAGGTGTTGTCTAGTCTCTTATGTTAGATTATAATGCGTTTAATGAGTTCCTAAGGTTATTATTGTGTATTTATATATGAAAAAAATTGTTGGTAATGTTCAAGGGTCAATTGGATTAAGCCAAGTGTTAAAACAATGAGTTAAAGATAAAAGTGAAATTAGCCTATGCTTAGCTCGTGTTTTTTATTCACCGCTGAGGATGTTGTGTTTGTTTGAGCTCTAAATTGTTGTGTTTAATGCTATAGGATACTTTTTTAATATGTTATTAGTATACATGGAGGATATACAAGATTCAAATAAAGTGGAAACAACTTAAAAAGGCTCGGAATGGCTCAACGAAAGCACAATACAAAAATTGACGCAATTTGGACCCCTGAAATGTATGTGACAAGCGTGGACTGTAGGAGTGTCCAATTGACAAGTGAAAAATACCACTGGATTCATAATAGTATAAAAATAATGACCCACTAGTGCGTGTAGCATTTAATGACGATTAAGGAGGCGCCACAACATGGTGAAATTGCGGTGAGATTCTGGAAATTGACAATTCCGGATTGGCATGTCACCGCGACGTGGTGACCATGAAAAGCGGAAAAAACTACCCATCTGAAGGATAATAACGTGTAAATCCATTCCTATTTGGCTTATGACTTGTTTACTATAAATATAACGTGTTAAATCGCGTTTTAATCATTTTGGGACATCTTGGAACCCCTAGATTGCTTGGAACAACTTTGGAGGCAACCACAACTTATTTTTAGGTTTTTATTTATTTAATTTAGCTTTATTTATGGTCTTAATTATTCATACAATTATTTGGATGTTGATTATGGCTATGAGTGGCTAAAAACTCCTTTTTCCGGAGTTGAAGCCAAGAACATGAGTACTATTGTTTTAAATTAAGTTCGTTTTATTTTATTATTATTATTAGTGGTTTGTTTATTCTTGTTTTAACTATTTTAAGTATTTGCGGCCCTTAAAATACATCAATTGTCAACCTTGTAAACTCAGGAGAGGGAATAGGGAGATACAACATAGGAATAAATAAAGTAGGGTTTGTATTTCTTTATGAAATAAGAAATTCAAATTAGTATCTAGGACAGGGATGTACGTAGATGCCTTACTTGATTCAAATGTAGGATGATATCTTTAATAACTTAAGTGAACTATTACATCCCCGCTCAACGATGTACTTGTAAAGTTCAACTGAGGTAAAGGATTAGAGGTTAGAAAATCATAATCATGCAATTAACTCTACGAATCAATAACCAAGATAAGCAAGTTAACGAATGAAATTCAATAACATAGTATGATTGTTCAATTTTCTTCAACCCTAGGTTTTTTCTTATAGATATTTTCAAGACTTTAATTTCCGCATTCTTTACTTTAGTTTTAGTTTACAATTATTTAACACTCTTCTTGATTACGTTATCTCAATTGTTAAACTAGAATTAGATAGTTGTCAAAATAAGTCCCTGTGGGATCTATATTCGGCTTTCTTGAAGGCCACTATATTAGTTGATAATACCACGTACACTTGCGTTTGCGCTTGGGCGTTGTCAAGTTTTTGGCGCCATTGTCGGGGACTTACAATTTGGCAATTGTTTATTTTAGTTTTACTTTTAGATTTATTTGGTGTTTTTATGCTTGGTCTTGGTTTTGTTATTGCAGAAAAAAGGGTTTTAGGTTGATAAGTTGGCAAGGGATTGGGAATTGGTAAAACAAGCTCTGAACCCAAGCAAGACTTTCACCAATGCAGAAGAAAAGCAATCCTTTTCCCCAGAATTCCTCAAACTTAAGAAGACTAAGAGAATACTACTCCAATAGCTGAAAAATAAGCAACTTGTAGGACAGTTAGGGAAGTGGCAGTCCCATTTTCAATGAACTTAACTTTACCAATTAAAAGAACAACAACTGGGGGGGATTTTGAGTTAAAAACAATATGGTACAGCTTCTTATTAGCAGTGGATAGTTTGTAGGGCTTTCATACGAGGATCCACAAGTTCACTTGTAGACCTTTATTGAGCTTACTGATACATTCAATCCAATTGGGGTGAGTATAGATTATATGAGGCTGACACTATTTCCCCATTCATTTTTAGGGGAAGGTAAAAGGTGGTTGAATGTGGATCCAGCCAATTCAATTACATCATGGAATGACTTAGCCAAAAGGTTTCTCATTTGATTCTTTCCATAAAGCTAGACTACAAGACTTCGCAGTGAGATAGTGAGCTTCAAATAGAAGCCTAATGAAAACCTATATCATGCTTGGGAACGTTTCAAGGCTCTTCTTTGGGATTGTCCACACCACCAATAGTCCAATGAGGTACTTGCTGACACTTTCGTAGAAGCTCTTGATCACAATACAAAGATTTTGTTAGATTCAGCCATAGATGGTCAAGCTCTGGAATTGACTTATGATGAGTTTTACACATTGTTGAACCTCATAGCACAAGGAAATCTAGTGGCATTCAGATTCTAGAAGTGCCACAAAAAGAAGTCTGAGTGTATTAGACGTGGACTAATTCACAGCCTTATTAGGACAGGTTTTTGCATTACAGAATTTGATCAACATATCATTCAGTAGCATAAAGTTGGGAGCAGCACAACCTACATCCACAGTCAATTCCATCCAACAAGCAGCAGGTTGGTGTGAGTTCTATGGAAATAATGGTCATTCAGCGGCCATGTGTGCTTCAAATCCAAAATCTGTGATATATGTAGACAATGCTCAAAGGCTAAATTATGGTAATGCCTAAAACATGAAGCGGCAGACTCATCCACTAAATCAGTCATTGAATACCCCACAGCCACAAGACCAACTAAATCAGTCAACTAGCAACATGGAGGAGATAATGAAACAACTCTTAGCTAATTAGGCATAGTTTGCTTCAGACTTGAAAAATTCGCAAGTTGCTCAGAGAAGCTTAGAGTTTTAGATTGGACAGTTGCAGCAAGCATTAAATACTAGGACACAAGGTGGTTTGTCAGTAGATATAGAAAATCCAAAGTAAGTTATAGCAATCACCTTGAAAAGTAGTAAAGAGTTTCAAGGAGAACCTCTGAAGGCAAAAAAGGAGGTAAATGCTAATATGGTAACCCAACAAGTAAATGAAAGAGTTGCTGAAAATTTAAGGAAGTCTGAGTACTTGAAAGAAAAAGTTTCTACAAAATAAGTGAAGAAGATACCGCCACTACCCTTCCCTCAGAGGCAAGTAAAAGAAAAGAAAGATGTTATGTTCAAAAAAAAATTGACACATTCAGAGAGCTGCATATTAATTTACTTCTTTTAGGTATTTTACAGAGTATGCCTAAGTATGCAAAGTACTTGAGAGATGTGGTGGGAAAAAAGGTGAAATTGCAGGATGTGGAAGCAATAACAGTCACTGAAGAGTATAGTTCGTTAATAACACAAAAAATTCCTAAGAAATTAAAAGATCAGGGAAAGTTTGTCATCCCAATTCAAATTGGAAGTAAAGTGACCCATGCACTGAGTGACTTAGGGATGAGCATAAATGTGATGCCTCTATCATTGTTTAAAATATTGGGGTTGGGAGAGCCTAGATCGACCACAGTGGTTTTGCAGCTCGCAGACGGATCCATAAAATATCCAGAAGGAGTAATAAAGGACGTTCTCATATGGGTTGGTAAATTCATTATACCTGCTGACTTTTCTGTTCTTGATTTTAAGGCAGATGAACAGATATCAATCATCTTGGGGAAACCATTATTATCAATTAGAGGGGCCTTGATTGATGTTAGAAAAGGCATGCTCAAGATGAAGGTAGATGATGAAGATATGGTATTTGATGTTTACAAAGAACCCAATGTAACGTCCTAAGTTACATATTTATATATGAACAATGTTATTGAAGGGGAAAAATATGAGGTGGTTAATCCACCAAAGGCCTCTTTAGACTACTTTATTAAGTAGCCTAAACTTCTACCGCCTAAGCCTGACATGATAAATGTGGATGATCTTGAAAAAGCTAAAGTTGAAAAATATGTTGCTCTAGAAAAGTCACCCCCAAGAGGGGTGAAAAGAATAAGAAGATTACCTCCAAGTGTAAGGAAAAAAATAAAGGAATTTGGTTGAGTTGAGCTGGTTCGTGCCGCGACACTAAATCAGGCACTGCTTGGGAGGCAACCCAAGTTAAAGTAGGTATGTTTTATTTTTAATTTTTAGTTTTTATTTCACATATTTTTTGTTTTTGGTTAATTCACAAGTTAATGGGAAGTCTGAGTACCAAAAAACTGAGCTAAGAAGCATGGCTAAGACTGAGTGTGGGATTCCCTAGACCCCCTTTATGTAAAAAGATGCTACTAGCTAGGCCTAGAGGCCTCAGGAAGTATTTCTATCTCTTACTTTTAAATTTACTTTGGGGACAAAGTAGATTTTTAAGTGTGGGATGGGGAAATTCCCAATTTTTGGCTCAATTTTAAAAAAATTAGGTTAGGAATAAGTGAGATATTCTTGTTGGTGCTATTTTGATTACATGGTGCAAGTATTTTGTGTGGTAAAAGCGTGTGATTTAGAGAATTGCTATTTTTGAGACTTCTAGGCTCGTTTTTGTGACGCTTGTACTTTGTGGCTTAATTTTGAATTCATGTTATTGTTTGGTTGGGAGCCTATGATGATCCTATTGAGTTGAGCATGTGCCATGTGCGTGTAAGGTTTTTTGTATATTCCTTGTTGCATGTGATGTCTAGAACTTGCCTAGTGTGTGTGTAAAGCGAAATAAAGAGTGTGGGTTTAGGAGATGATTTAGGCATTTCTTTGATATCCTTGTTTTATACCTTTTATTTATCCTACCCATTGTGCATTACACTAGTTAACCCTATTGAGCCTTTAGCCTTTTTTTTGGTAGCTTCATATGTAGCCTAATCCTCTTTTTTGATAGACCATAATTTATCCAAAAGCTCCTAAGTGCTTTAATTGAAAAAACTATAATTGAGAAAGGAGTTTGAGAAATTGAAGAAGAAAAAGGTGAAATTGATACCACAAGCTAATAGTTATTAGTGTTTATAATTGATGTGTGATGGTTGGGAGTGATATAAATGGTGTTAGAAATATTCCCATAATTGTAGAAAAGGAAAAAAAATAAATCTTAAAGAAATAAAATATACACCCACCATGTGTTTGTGAAAATGCTTAAAAGAGGTGGGGCAAAAACAAAAGATGGGTGGATAAAAAAGTGTAATTTGTTTGTTGGAGATTGGTTTTAAATGTAGAATGTAGTGTATTAACGAACTTATATAGGTTAGTCACTATTCCTAAATAGTTCCTACCCATCCCTTAGCCTACATTACAATCCGAAAAAGTCCTAATTGATCCTAAGCTTTACATTCTAATATTAGTAGAGCACTACACTAAGGGCAAGCCTATGGTTCATTATGTGTAATTTGTTAATTCCTTGTTAGAGTAAGCATAGTTTGATTCATATACCCATCATGTTATGAATTGCTTAATGGTGAGTGATTATGAGTAACTCTCTTGTTGTGAGGGAAACATGTTTGATGAATGTGGGTGATTCATATGATGTCTTTAATTGAGAAATATGCATGATTTTTCCACTTGTGGAGTCCATTCTTGAGGTTAGGATGTTTTGGAAGTAGGATTCTTGAGCTTTTAATTATGTATAACATGCTAGTGTTGTAAACTTGCATTCTGTGTAGTCATTATAGTAACGGATTGAGTTTCTTGTTTATAGTAGAAGTTTGGAATTTTTCCAGCTCATGGTGTTTATAGTGAAGAGTTGTTCGAGGACAAACAGGGCTTTAAGTGTGGGGTGGTGATGTTGGGTGTATTTATGCATTCTAGCATTACTATTCTAACCTTTTTAGCCTAGTTTTGAGGAAGATTCATGTGCTATATGTTTTGATAATGAGATAAATGATAATTTATGTGTCCAAGTATGTGTTTACAATGTTTAATGGGGTTTTCACTTGAGTTTTGATTCAATTTGAGCATTTAGAGTTCAACCTAGAAAACTAGTGCACATTAGCTTGAGCTAGGTGTTGTCTAGTCTCTTGTGTTGGGTTATAATGTGTTTAATGAGTTCCTAAGGTTGTTATTGTGTATTTATATATGAAAAAACTTGTTGTTAATGTTCAAGAATCAATTTTATCAATCCAAGGGTCAAAACAATGAGTTAAAGATCAAAGTGAAATTAGCCTATGGATAGCTCGTGTTTTTTATTCACCATTGGGGATATTGTGTTGTTTTGAGCTCTAAATTGTTGTGTTTAATACTATAAGATTCTTGATAAATGTATTATTATGATATATGTAGGATATAAAAGCTTCAAATCAAATGGAAACAACTCAAAAAGGCTCAGAATGGCTCAACGAAAGCACAAAACAATAATTGATGCAATTTGGACCCCTGAAATGTATTGGGCGCGTGTGGAATCTAGAAGTGTCCAATTGATGAGTATAAATCACCATTGGATTTATAAGAGTCCCAAAATAATGACCTAGTGGATCGTGTAGCATTTAATGGTGATTAAGAAGGCACCGTGACGCGATGAAATCGCGGTGAGATTCTTGAAATTGACAATTGTGGATTGGCATGTCACCGCGATGCGGTGGCCATCAAAAGTGGAAAAAAACTTCCCAGCTGAAGGATAATAATGTGGAAACCCAATCCTATTTGGTTTATGACTTGTTTACTATAAATATAACATGTTAAATCACATTTTAATCATCTTGGGACATCTTGGAACCCTTAGATCGCTTGGAACAACTTTGGAGGGGACATCTTGTAACCCCTAGGATTGGGTTTCCACATTATTATCCTTAATCTGGGAAGTTTTTTTCCGTTTTTGATGGCCACCACGTTGCGGTGACATGCCAATCCGCAATTGTCAATTTCTAGAATCTCACCGTAATTTCACTGCATCATGGCACCTTCTTAATCGCCATTAAATGCTACACATGCTAGTGGGTCATTGTTTTGGGCCTCTTCTGAATTCATTGGTATTTTTCACGCATCAATTTTCCACTCCTACAGTCCACACGCGCCCCATACATTTCAGGGGTCCAAATTGCGTCAATTTTTGTATTGTGCTTTCGTTGAGCATTCTGAGCCTTTTTGAGTTGTTTCCACTTTATTTGAAGCTTGTATATCCTCAATATATCATAATAATCCATTAACAAAGAATAATATATCATTAAAAACAACAATTTAGAGCTCAAACCAATGCAACATCCTCAACGGTGAATCAAAAACACGAGCTAAGCATAGGCTAATTTCACTTTAATCTTTAACTCATTGTTTTGACCCTTGGCTTTATCCAATTGACCCTTGAACATTACCAAAAAGTTTTTTCATATATAAATACACAATAATAACCTTAGAAACTCATTAAACACATTAAAACCCAACACAAGAGACTAGACAACACCTAGCTCAAGCTAGTCACACTAGTTTTCTCGGTTGAACTCTAAATGCTCAAATTGAATCAAAATTCATGTGAAAACACCATTAAACATTGTAAACACATACTTGGACACATACATGCTCATTTATCTAATTATCAACACATATAGAACATGAATCATCCTCAAAACTAGGCTAAAAAGGCTAGAATAGTAACATTAGAATGCATAAATACACCCAACATCACACTCCTCCATCCTCAAAGTCCAAGAGACGGAATCCAAAGTTAGCCATCCTATGGATGTCATTCACAAACCCTCTTTTCTCCTACTCAATGTGATATAGGCTCCATATAGACAATCTATTAAGAGAATCAGCAATAATATTTGCTTTACTCGGATGATAGTGTATACTCTTGTCGTAATCCTTAAGTTTCTTGAGCCACTGCCATTTCTTGAGTTTAAATTCCTTTTACGTAAAGGCATATTAAAAGATCTTATGGTCTCAATAAATATCCACATGCACCCCATACAAATAATGGCGCCAGATCTTTGAAGCAAAAACTATAGCTGTCAACTCTAGATCGTGAGTTGGGTAATTTCTCTTGTAGATCTTAAGCTGCCTAGAAGCATAGGCTATAACCTTTCCATATGGAATCAAAAGAACCTAGTCCCACACAAAATGTATCATAATACACAACTAACTCATCAGTACCCTCGGGAAGGGTCAATACTAGCGCAGAAGTCAATTTATCCTTCAACTTCTCAAATTTATCTTCATAAGCATCAGACCACAAAAACATAAACTTCTTCTGTGTCAACCTTATCAGTGAAGCAACAATAGTTGAGAAACTTGAACAAACCTCCTAAAATACCCAACAAAGCCCAAGAATCTCCTAATATTAGTTGGAGTCTTACGTTTATGCCATTTCTTAATTGCCTCAATTTTCTATTGATCCATCTTGATCCCCCCACTAGAAATAATATTCCCAAGAAAGGTCAAAACACTTAACCAAAATTCACACTTAGAAAATCTTGCATACGATTTCTTGCCCGTAAGAGTCTACAACACAAAGATGTCATTGATGAACACTATAAAAAACAAATCCAAAAATTGCTTGAAAACCCGATTCATAATATCCATGAAAGAAGCCGGAGCATTAGTCAACTCAAATGACATAATCAAAACTAATAATGACCATCTCTAGTTTGAAAAGTAGTCTTACAAATATCAACCTCCCTGATTTTCAACTGATGATACACCGAACGAAGATCTATCTTAGAGAAACACATAGCACTCTGAAGTTGAACGAAAAGATTATCAATCCTAGGAAGAGGATACTTATTCTTCATTATAAACTTATTCAATTGATTATAGAATATACACATCTAAAGAGACACATCATTCTTTCACACGAAAATTTTAGAAGCACCCCACAGAATAATGCTAGGATAAATTAAACCCTTATTAAGAAGATCTTTTAACTGCTCCTTTAGTTTCTTTTGTTCAGCTGAAACCATTTAATAAGGAGGAATATAAATAGGATAGGTATCCGATAGAAGATCAATCCCAAAATCTATCTCCCTATCAGGATAAATTCTAAAAAGATCATTGGGAAAACCTTTAAGAAATTCATTAACCACAGAGACAGATTGAAAAAAAAGACTCTTAGAATTTGAATCCTTAACTTGATATAGATAATACAAACACCCCTTGGAAATTAACTTCTGAGCTCTTAGATAGGAAATAAATGTACTTTTTGGTACTAAGGAACTTCCCTCCCATTCGATCACTGGTTCGTTAGGAAAATGAAAATTGACCTTTTGGGTCCTACACTCTGAAGAAGTATAGCATGAATAAAGCCAATCCATCCCCATGATTACATCAAAATCTACCATATCAAGTTTTATCAAATCCACCAATGTATTCCTATGAAAGATGGACACCACACAACCCCTATAGATGTTTTGAGCAACAATAGAATCACCTAACAAAGTTGAAATAAAAAAGGGATCAAAAATATTTTCAAGACCTAAACCAAAGTGTATAGACACATAAGGGGTCACATAAGATAGAGTAGAACCCGAATTATGAAAATAATAAACATCATAGGAAAAGAGTAGTAACATACCAATGACAACATTAGGGGATGCCTCAAATTCCTAATGAGTAGCAAGTGCATAGAGATAATTCTGGCCACTGCCGGTACCTAAAGTGGAGCCCTTAAAATTAGGAGCCAAAGAGGTCACGACTGGGACCTTATGAGCTCCAGTGGAAACCTTAGTTGGAGGATAATTCAGCTATAGATGACCAGGATGACCATAATTAAAACACAAATTCCTCGCCTTCTCATAATAACCACGGTGAAGCTGCCCACAAAAGTGACAAGAAGAGTAAGGTGGGGATGACTGAGCTCTATTGGCCTGAGACTGGGCACCCTGAGCCTTAGGACCACTACTAACCTAAATATAATTATCCTATGAAGGCTTAGGACAAGGAGAACTAGCTGAAGAATAAGAATTTCCTTAATTTTTCTTCTTAGTCCACTACCTACCATAGTTCCCACTGTTCTGTTGATTTGCACCCTGCTCTACAAATCTAAACTTCTTGATTTACCTTTCTCCCATCTCTACCTTCTTCTTTTTCTCATTCTCCACCTACAACATATAAACCACCATCCTAGAGATGTTCATATCATTATTTAACATAGCATACTTAAACTTTAGCACAAACTCACAGGACAAACTAGAAGAAAATTTCCTTATTTGGAACCTCATTCTAGACACCACCTTCATAGCATAATGAAACAACTACTGGAATTTCAGGGCATACTTCATAACACTTATCTTACCTTACTTCAAGTTCACAAACTCTTTTTCCTTAGCCTCCCTCAACTTCTGAGGAAAGAAGTGGTTAAGAAAAAAACCTAAAATCTTATCCCACATTGTCGGCTTAACATCATCACCCCTCATTCTTTTCCACTCCTCATAACACTGGTAAGACATATCTTTTAACTAATACGCAGAAAACTCTACACCCTGTGAATTAGTAGCATGCATTACCCTAAATATCTTCTCTATCACATCAATAAATCCCTGAGAATCCTCTTTGGCCCTATAGCCTATGAAGGTTGGGGGATTCATCTTCATAAATTAGTTAACCCGAGTGACCTTAAATAAATTAGAAATAGAACTAACATGATCAGGTCAATGATATAGAATACCACTAGTTGAGCAAGCATATGAATAGACTAATAGAACTTTGCATTAGATATATCTCTCTGGGGTAACTGAGCATAAGTATCACCATCCCAAAAAGCACGAGGAGGACTAGTAGGGACTAGTGGAACCTTACATGGAGGGACCCTAGAATGGGTCTACACTCCATAAATAGTGACCCAGGAATGGGTCTACACGTGGAGGCATAGGGACCCTAGAATGGGTCTACACTTCATAAATAGTGAAAATTCCCTTCATATTCTCCCCAAGTGGGACAGAGTTTCCAATAAAGTTTCTAAGACCATCTGACTTTTAAGGAGGCATGATCTGAAATGCAAGTAAGCCAGGAGTTAGAGAAGTTTCATAGCATCTAGACACTATAGCCTGAAATAGAACACAAAAAAGGGAAATATTTCCTAAATGCCTCATATTCTCCCTCTTATAAGTACGGCACACTACACACCTATAAAAGGGACACTACTCGACATGACTTTGTGGACACCCAACGAACCTGAACCTGGCTCTGATACAAAGCTTGTCATGACCCAAACCCAAGCCTAGTCGTGATGGGCAATCTCAAACCCACAATGGTTGAAGACAAACCATATAGCCTTACCTCAAGAGCATATAAATATAAACAGAGGAAGCCAACCAAATAGTAATAAGAAGGACAAATAGTCAATTGAAATTTCAAAGATTCAAAATAAACAAATAACCCAACACTGTCCATAAAAGCCTCTAAACCAAAAATACCAACTAAGTCAAGAATACCTCTATATATGACCAAAAATAATCCAAAATGAAATACTAAGATAATAATAAAAATAATGAAATAATCAATCCTTTTGGGAAGGGGGCTTACCACTTCACAGTAGACCACAGACGTACCACACCACCTAAAGCTGCACAGGGGTAGCAGAAAAGTCCTCAAAATATAAATTATTAAATGATACAGTATCTAAGGATGGTCAGTGGGGAAAGAACTAGTATATAACTTAGGGGAAAGAGATAAAATAATACCTTTGCAAAAATCATTGAAAATCACATGCACAACATCTATTATACATATATAGAATGGCAAGATAGGGACAAGGGTAATGAACATGAGAGTTTAAACCATTAGCTAGAACTGTGTAGCTCGCTCCATCCTAAAGACACCCACGAGTTATATTGGTCTGACTCTCTTTATTGGAAGGGCCCCAATGCATATTAGCCGCACGTAATGAAGAAACCGAGGAAAGGCTAAATACACCAAGGCGATATCTATCCAAAATATAATGTGTATCTAGAAACTTGGTCATATAGACCTCCAACGTCAACAAATGGCTTTTATAGTGTTGGACCCCTCCCCCCCCAGACCTACACCTTCACGGTGAGCTACACAATTCCCTTTAATCCCAAATTAAAATAATTTGCACATAAACAAACCATTAACCCAAGAGTCATTTATTAAGGAACATACAAGTTGGTATCGTCAAAGCAATATACTTGCAAGCTAATCTAATTATACCAAACCAGGACCGATTTTTCTTAAATGGGGTATGTCAGTTATTGTTAGCTCCCACAATCCTCAGTTCATTTTTATTTTATGTTCAGTTTAGGTTTGCATGACCAAGTATTTAGATATACAGTTATTCAGTATTTAATTTTATCCAGCACATGTTTATACTTGGTTTTGATTTAAGTTTACATGTTCGTGCATTCATGTTACGTTTATGTTATCTAGTTTCCCACCTCACTTATTCAGTACGTTCAAACTTTTGAACACATACATTTTGGTGCTATATTGTCTCTTAATATAGGTTTGGACGCTTAGTACTCGGACCGTACTTAGTATGTTACTGCACCGTATTCAATAGAAACTTTTGGTGAGTACTCATTATTTAAGGACTAGTAATCAATTCTTTATTTTCTTGTCAGTTGGACTTAGTTGGGGTCTTGTCCCAACAACTCTTTATGAGTAGAGGCTCTCAGATAGATGTTTAGATTTTCAACATGATTGGTTGTCTGACAATTCTTTGTTCAATTTCCAACTTTATTAGATATTCTATTTTACATTATTATGGTTTATACTAGATATTTCAGTTAGCTTCCGCCCAGTATTTTGTTACTTTATATATTTTTTTGATGCATACCATACCATGGGTTAGATAAGGCTCACTTGTGACCTTAAGAACTGTGTTACAACTAGGGGGTAGTCTCGGGTCATGACAAACTTGGTATCAGAGTAGCAGGTTTAAAGTGTCCTAGATTGTCTAAAAACAACATTAAGTAGAGTCTTGTTTATGGGTGTGAAGCGCGCCACACTTATGGGCGAGAGGCTATGAAATATTTTAGGAAAGTCCCACTTCTTTCATCACTCATGTCGTATGATAGAGTGTGAGCTCTATTAAAATTCTTTTTCTAACTTTTACTCTATCTTTTTATAGGAAATGCCTCCCAAGATAACTAATGAAAGAAGAGACAAAAAACAGCACGCATCATCACCTGTTCTCGAAGACCCTCTGAATAAACAAGTCTCACACGTTGAGTTTAGGACTGCTTTCACCATACTAGCCTAATCTATGACTTTTCGAAACAACTAGAAGTTTATTGCCCAAGCCAACCCAGTAGTAAATATGTTTGCAAGTGAATTTGGGATTTCACTTAAATGAACCTGCCAGTATTGTTTGGGTCTAAGTCGGAGGAAGATCCATAAGAGTTCTTAGACAATGCTAATAAAGTGATGGATATTATGGGTGTCACGTCAAGTGAAAATGCTGATTTAGCTGCTTAACAACTGCAAGGAGTGGCTCATACTTAGTATAAGCAATGAAAGGAAGATAGAGGTATAGATGTCAGACTAGTAAAGTGGAACAAGTTTGCTGCTGCATTTCTGGACATGTTCTTTCTTCTTGAGTTGAGAAAAGCCAAAGTACAGGAGTTCATAAACTTAAAGCAAGGTAGTATAAGTGTTAAGGAGTATTCTCTCAAGTTTACTAAATTGGTGAGGTATACCCAAATGCAATGGTTGATTCTAGGTCCTGAATGAGTAAGTTTGTGTCTGGTATTTCTATGGATGTGGTTAAATAGTATAGAACGGACATATTAGTTTAGGATATGGATATATCCTTATTGATGGTTCATACTAAATAGATCAAAGAGGAGAAAATCAAGGAATGGAAAAGAGAAAATAAGAAGACCAAAACTAGTAGAATCAATTTCTCTCAACTAAGGCCAAATAGTGGGAATAATTCTTAGTTTTGCTAAAAATCTTTAGTCCTAGCCCCATCTTCTGCCAATGCTCCAGTGTCCAAGTTTAGATAGGATACTCATGATAGGACACCAGGCTCTAAGTCCTAGGGTAGAATAAATAGTGGTTTCACCAACCTAGTTTACAAGAGATGTGGTAGGAACAACAAGGGTGAGTGCATGGTAGGTAGTGATGCTTTTTTTGATGCAGCAAGTTAGGCCACAGGATAAGGGATTTCCTAGTGGTTGCGCATAAGAGTAAGGATTTTTGTTAGCAGGGTCAGACTAACTCCTCATCATTTCCAGCAGGTCTCCCAACTCATTAGGGTTCCATATCTAGTGCAACTAATGGAAAACATTAGAATAGGTTTATGCCCTTCATACTCGACAGATCAGGAGGTTTCCCCTGGTGTGTTTATTGGTACATTGCAAGTTTTTCACCTTTATGTTTATGCATTGTTAGATCCCGGAGCCATACTCTCCTTCGTGACTCCCTTTATAGCAATAGATTTTGGTGTTAGTCCTAAAATTCTTGTAGAATCCTTCTTAGTTTCTACTTCAGTGGGTAGTTCAATTATAACTAGATGAGTATATAGGAACTGCCTAGTCACAATATCACTGAAAGTCAGTTCAGTCGATCTCGTAGAATTAGAGATGAATGATTTTGATTTTATTCATAGTATGGATTGGCTCCACTCTTGCTATACCTTAGTTGACTATAGAAACATTATAGTTTAATTTTAGTTTCATAATAATTTGGTCTTAGAATGGAAGGGTAGTACCTCAATGCCTATAAGGTGGTGTCTCTTTTCTTAAGGTAGGGAAAATGATTTCCAAGGAGTGCATCTATCATCTTGTCTGAGTCAAAGACTCATGTTACAAAGTTCTGAGTCATGAGTCTGTTCCAGTAGTGAATAAAATTCCAAAAGTATTTCCTGAAGATCTTCTAAGAGTTTCTCCTGAGAAGTAAATTGACTTTGAAACAGATCTCCTTCTAGATACCCAACCTATCTTAATTCCACATTATAGAATGGATCCAGGAGAGCTTAAGAAATTGAAAGAAAATTTTAAAGATCTATTAGAAAAGGGTTTTATCAGGCTGAGTATCTCTCTGTGGGGTGCTCCAATTCGTTTTGTGCATAAGAAAGATGGTTCTCTTAGAATATGCATTGACTACCATCAGCTGAACAAAGTCACAGTCAATAATAAGTATCCCATCCCCAAGATTGATGACTTTTTTGACTAACTTCATGGTTCCATTTGTTTCTCTAAGATAGACCCTAGATCCATCTATCATCATCTTAGAGTTCGAGAATGTGACATCCCGAAGGTAGGCTTCAAGAATTGGTATGGTCACTTTGAATTTGTATCTATATCTTTTGGACTAACAAATGCTCATGCAACTTTTATGGACTTAATGAATAGGGTTTTCAAGATTACTTGGACATGTTTATTATAGTCTTTATAGATGACATCCTTGTTTATTCTCAGAGTGAAGGTGAACATGCAGATCACTTGAGGATTGTGTTACAAACTCATAAAAGTCACCAGTTATTCGCTAAGTTCAGTAAGTGTAAATTCTAGTTGAAATTAGTAACATTCCTTGGTCATATCATTTCCAGTGAAGGCATTCAAGTTGATCCTCAAAATATCAAAGCACTAAGGAACTAGCCTTAACCTAACTCTCAATAACACAGGAGTTTGTTGGGCTTAACTGATTACTACAGATGATTTGTTGAAGGTTTTTCCTATATTATTTCTCTTATGTCTAGACAGACTTAGAAGAAAGTCAAATTCTAGTGGTCTGATTTGTGCAAGAAGAGTTTTTAGGAGTTGAAGACTTGACTTACCTCCGCCTTAGTTTTGACTCTACCAGATGGTTCAAATGGTTTTGTGGTATATTATAATGCTTCCAAAGTTGGTCTTAGTTGTGTATTGATGCAGCGAGGCAAGGTTATAACATATGACTCTAGGCAATTTAAACCTCATGAGAAGAAGTACCCGACTTATGATCTTAAGTTGGCAGCAGTCATGTTTGCCTTAAGGATTAGGAGGCATTATCTTTATGGGCTCCATTTTGATGTGTTCACTGATTACAAGAGTCTTTAGTATATTTTCAGTCAAAAAGATCTAAATCCTTGTCAAGGTTTCTAGAGTTGTTGAAGAATTATGATATGAGTGTCTTGTATCACCCTAGTAAGGCCAATGTGGTGGCCGATTCCCTTAGCTGATTGTCTATGGATAGTTTTTCTCATATGGAGAATGATAAGAAAGAGTTAGTTCATGAAGTTCATCAGCTTTCTAGATTGGTAGTTTGGTTGATTGATTCGACTAAAGGTAGTGTTTGGGCTCAGAATAGTTTGAAATCTTCATTGATTATCGGGGTGAAGGAAAATCAAGATAGAGATCCTATTTTTGTTAAGTTGAAAGAGGCAGTTCCGGATCAGAAGGTAGAGGTTTTATCCCAAGGCTAGATAGTGTTCTTTGCTATTGGGACAGATTATGTGTTTTAGATATGGATGACTTAAGGCAATGAATATTAGCAGAAGCTCATGGTTTCTGATATTCTATTCACCTAGGAGCCACTAATTTGTACCGTGATCTATGGGAAGTCTATTGATGGAATGTCATGAAAAAGGGTATCACAAAATTTATGGCAAAGTGTCCAAACTACCAGTAGGTTAAGGTAGAGCACCAGATGCCTAGTGGTACTCTTTAGGAATTTATTATTCCTACTTGGAAGTGGTAAGTGATGAATATGGACTTCATCATAGGGTTACCTCATACTCATCTTTAGCATGATTTATTTTTGGTTATTGTGGACCAAATGACTAAGTCATCTTATTTCTTGCCGGTAAATACTTTATATTTAGCCAAAAATTATTCCAGACTCTATCTCAAGGAGTTGGTGAAAATTCCTAGTGTTCCTTTGACCATTATCTCAGATAGAGGTACCCAGTTTACCTCTCGATTTTGGAAGGGTTTTTAGAAGTGTCTTTATACCCAAGTTCATCTCAATACGACTCTTCATCTACAAAAAGATGGTCAGGTAGAGAGAACCATTTAGACCTTAGAGGATATATTAAGGTCCTGTGTAATTGATTTCAAGGGTGGTTGCGATAATCATTTGCCTTTGATTAAGTTTTCCTATAATAACAGCTATCACTCAAGTATTCAGATGGCTTTGTTTGAGGCTCTTTTTGGTAGGAGGTGTAGATCTCCTATTAGTTGGTTTGAAGTTGGTGATGTTACTTTGATAGGGCCAAATTTAGTACATAAGGCGATAGAGAAAGTTTAGCTTATTAGAGAAAGGTTGAAGATAGCCCAAAGTCGTCAGAAATCTTATACAGATGTGAAAAGAATGGAGCTTAAGTTTAATGTAGTTCATTCTGTATATTTGAAGATTTTTCCTATGAAAAGGGTGAAGAAATTTGATAAGAAGGGAAAGCTCGGTCCCCTTTATGTTGGACCTTACAAGATTTTAAGTCGGTATGGTAAGGTAGCATATGAGTTAGATTTGCCTTCAGAGCTAGCATCGTGCATCCAATCTTCTATGTCTCCTTGTTGAAGAAATATATTAGTGACCCAGCATCAGTACTCCATTTAAAATGGGTTGGCATGGAAAACAGTCTCCCTTATGAAGAGGTCCTAGTTGAGGTCCTTAATCGTTATATTTGTAGCTTTAGGAATAAAGAGTCGCTTTGGTGAAATTTATATGGAGAAATTAGTTATTCGAGGCAGCTACTTGGGAAGTAGTGACAAATATGCTAGCCAAGTACCCTCATCTATTACCGTCAAACTCAATCCCAATATGAGATAATAGTATTTGTTAATTAATTAATTCTTTCCTATCTATCTCGGTCATCCATCCATTTGCATGTCATAGCATGAATTCATGAGTTTAGTTTAGTTCATGCATCAGTCAAGATTTTAGATATCAGTTCCTGATTCAACTCATAAGTGTTCAGTGTAAAATTTCATCTTTCCCCTAGTCTCTCAGCTTAGTCATTTTCATTCAAGAATGAATAATCAGAAGGGGAGCTATTGTAATACCCCAACTTTTTAAGCTCTAGACCCATCAAAACATAGGCAATTAATTTAGCTTCCAAATGCCACTAGTCTTATTTTAATCAAATATCATACCAAAAATTTATGGAAAATTTCATGAGGGTCTGTCAACTGCCAGTGACAACGACTCTGGCAATGACCCATTATCATTCATAATGAGTCATTGTGAGAAGTCGTTTCCAAAATAGTGTAGGATCCTAAATTTTAACTCAGTGGTGACGACTCCTACATACAACTCATTACTAGTCCTAATAAGTCATTAGTTAGACCCATCGTCATAATAGAAAGAAATCTAGAAAGCAAGTCTCTGACCATGACTTCTCCTAATATTGGGATTAGACCTAACAAGTCATTAGGAGGGGATTCGTTGTCATAATAGAAGGGACTTAGAACTCAAGACCTCAGGTCATGACTCAGACGACAACTCGTGACCAGTTGAAATGAGTCATGACGACTACTTACCAAAAATTCTTGAATGATTTAAATGGTCTATTAAGTCTTTTCCCATTTTCTTAACCCCAAACACATGTCATTTGGGCACTCTAAAACTAGTTATTGGGGTTTAATATTACCCTAATCCCTCATAAACTCAAAATCATTCTACATTTAACCAAAAATAAGTCATTCTCTCATCCCCAAAAGCAATTTAGGGTTTCTCCATCTTAAGTTCAATTCCAAGGGTTTCTCAAGGCTTTCATTCCGTTATATGGGATTTCATTAATGGGTCCCTTTTACCCATTGAGTCCCAAAGATTTCTTAAATCCTCAAGTTAATTTCACTTTAATAACTGGGTTCTAGGTCAAATATTAGTTTCTTAATTCCTTCAGTTTATTTGTGTAAATAAACCATAAGGACATGTTTTCCTATGGGATTTGTATCTTCCCATACTCACCATCATAAATTTTGTTATTATTGATAAATTATTGAGTTTGGGATATATTTTATAGAATTCTCTACTATGATCAACTTTAAATTGTTATCATGTTAAGTTGATTTAGACAAAGTTGGTGGGTTATGAACACCCAATACCTAGAATTTCATGCACGTACCAGTTGACATGTTTTGGGCATTTTAGATAATGCATCTATGACTATTTTCAAGAGTTTACCATAGTGAGCATATATATATATATCGGTTTTCAGTGTTATTTAGTTGAGGGTTGTACTCAGCACCGATTGAATACAGGGATAAAGGCTCACCCACCAATTGAGAACTGAGATCTTTAGTAGAAATCTATATGTTCCAGAACTACTGCACCACCATAGAAATAAAGGGTCACCCACCAGTAGAAGACTAAAACCCTAGTCATTTAGGATATCAGTTTAGTGGATCCACTAAAACACCCAAGGTGTTGGCCTCTGCAAAATTTTGAGTTTTGAACTCATTATCCTGACTATAATTCATTGTACAAGTTGTAGGGTCTCTCTATGGGTCTTGAGACCACAATCGTAGCCTGTCCAGTATGTTTACCTAGTATTCTGCTTCGAGTACGACTTGTACCTCATGAGTCGTTATGACTAGTTATGAGTCACATAGTCCAAATCATAGGCTAACCAATATACTATCCCAATGTTTCTGATGTCACTATGACTAGACTCATTACGAGTAGTAATGTGCCTTCCATAAGGTAACCGGTGTAAGGCCTTGGTGGTTCTCTATTGACTACGACTTGGACCCTACGAGTCGTAGGGTCATGATATAAGTTTCATGGTTCTTCTCATAACTAAACCAGTGTGGGTTCCCATGGATACTTTCTAAACTACGACTAAGGTCCAAGAGTCGTAAGGTGACCCTACGAGTCATAACATCACCCATAGTGACTAGGCGACAATTTTTAGCTTTTTATTTAATGGGCACTTTGGTCATTTCCCTCCTTAACCCCTTAGACCATACATCCATAAAACACCTAGGATGGTTTATTGCCAATACTTTAACATATCAAATATTCTCTTCACTCTCTCAAATTCCCCATTCACGACAAGGCTAGGGTTATAAAGAAAGTGGTCATCTAAGGTTCTAAGAGGGGTTTCTTCATCAAGTTTCTTGGTGATTAAGGCATGTATCTATTTCCTTGCACTTGGATTTTCTTAATGGCATGAAATTGGTTGATTATTCACATGGTTTTGATGTTGGGTTTTGGATTATGGGTTAAGGGTTTTGGATACAAATTGTTTGAATTTTCTTCCCATGATTACTTTTAATTTATTATGCATTGAATTGTTGGTTGGTACACTCATTGGGATGCATGGGAATAGTGAATGAATTTAGGGGTACAAGTATTCCCTAAACTTGTGAACAATGTAATTAGGGGTACAAAGATTCCCCAAATAATTGGATTTTTGTATTGAAATTGATAAGAACCCCAACCCACTTGCATAATTGATTTTGGAATGTGATTTATTAATTGGCTTGACTTATTTATTTAAAACTAATTCATTGCATAAATCGTAAAATGGTTAAGGATGTCTTGAAAAATATTATGGAATACAAGGATTCCTCCAAGTGGATAATAATGGTTTTGAAAACTTTATTGGGTACAAGGAATCCCTCATGTTGATTTTAATGATGGAGTATGGGGTACAAAGGTTCCCTAAATTGTTGGCTTAATAACATTGATTTCAAGATATAGTTGGTATGAAGATACCACTTAATGAAGCCTTAATGATTGACTCCTTACTGTAATGGGTGGTTTATGTGTTAAATATATTAATTGGGTTTAATGGGGTTTCTGTTAGCTAGTCGTGAAGGTGTGAGCCCTAAACGACTGATATTAGAAATATATCTTTGCTGACATAAAGGTTGTTCTTGATGACCGTGTTCATATGTCACACTGTATATATTTGTATCATGGAGGCGAAGGGTATGAGGATTCCCCAGCCATCTATGATATCCTTGATTTGTGCAGCTAAGATGCACTGGGGCCCGACCAAAGGGAGACATTTGACCCAAATAGCCCATGTGTAGTTTTATGACGGTCAAGATACACAATCTAGGATAAAATTTTCAAATTGCATGCTAAACTTATTCACTAACCCGGTATATTATATATATGTATATGCATATGCTTATGTGAATTTGGATTTTTGGACTGATTTTGGATTGTTGTACTAATTTTGTATTATTGATCATGGCATTACTTTATCCCTTATCCCTGAGTTACATGATAGCTCTCAACTTTCTAACCGTCTTAGGATGTTGTATCCCCATGCGATGCAAGCACCGAAAATACTTTTACTTTTCCTGTGTAGTGACTAGGTGATTGTGGGATAGCTCGTGGGTTGGATTAAAGTGGTGCACTTCCATACTTTGAAAGACCTAATTTCATGTTTTGGTTTCCTATTTTCATATACTATTTTTTTGTCTTTTTATGGCTATCGTCAGGGGCATGTCCCGACTTAGATTGTTTTCAGATTAGTAGAGTCTTTGTGGATATTACTATGGATTGGATATTAATATTGGCACTTGTAGATGTATTTGAGCTTATTATTTTACATCCTATTATAAGTTCAAAATTCAGCTGCTGCTAGATGTGTTATATTCTAGTTGGATAGGCAAAGGGGATTCTCTCTAGTCCTTGGTAGACTTGAGATACCTCTCATGGCTAGGCCTTGTTTTGGGTCATGAAAAAGTTGGTATCAAAGCCAGGTTCATAGTCAATTGGGTGTTTACAAAGACGTGTAAAGTAGAGTCTCTTTTATAGGTATGTACCATGCCACACTTATAAGGGAAAGGCTATGAGACATAGGAATTTTTTCCTTTTTTGTTGTTCTATTTTTGGGTTGCAGAGTATAAGATCTTGAATCTTCACTAATTACCATTAGTTCGCATTATAGATCATGCCTCCTAAATGATCTGAAGCTCGTGGAAACTCTTCTGTCCTTCCTGAGGATATTATGGAAAGAATCTATCCTACTTATGGGGTACAGACTCAGTCTAGGGCCACTACTTCTGATTTCCCCAGTAGAGTTCTACCAGTCTCCACTGATCCTTCTCCAGATGGTGACACTCATGCTCAGTCACCTCAAGAAGATATTTCCAATGCCAAGTTTTGTCATTCCATTCATATATTGACCTAGTTGGTGACATCTCAGTCATGTCAGTCAGGTCTTGTTAGTGCTTCTATGAATTCTTCTAAGGACACTAGAATTTTCTATTTTATTTGGTTAAATTCTTCTATTTATACTAGTACTAGAGTTGAGGAGGATACTTAAGGTGTCATTGATGAGATAGAGAAGATCTTTTGGGTTTTGCATGCTACTAATGTAGAGGGTGTTGAATTCACTACTTATCAGTTGAAGGATGCAGTACATCAATGGTATGAATAGTGGGAGCAGCTTAGGGGTGATGATGCTAAGTATGCTTTGTAGGATTACTTTTTGGGAGCTTTTATAAATTTCTTCATTCCTCAAGAGTTTAAGAAGGAAAAATCTAAGGAGTTCATGAATTTGAAGTAAGGCAAAATGACTATGAAAGAATATGCTCTAAAGTTTCTTCAGTTTTCATGTTATGTCCTGACTTAGTGTCTAACATGAGGGATAGAATGAGGAAATTTGCTTCTAGGTTGTCCCATGATTTGATTTTTGGAGAGCAAGGCCACTTAGTTAAACAAGTACATGGACATCTCTATACTTATGGTATATATGTAACAAGTTGAAGAGAAAAATAAGAAGCAAGCCGGGACAGGAGAGAGGCAGAGTTAAAAGTTTTGATATCCAAAGTTTTTTGGTGATCATCATTTTTAGAATGGTGATGGTCCTAGGTCATACTGTGCCTAATCTTTGGCAAGTGGAGCCCAATCAGCTCCATCATATCCTCTATATTGGTTCTATGGTTAGTTTTATTATGGTTTCTATGATGAGGAGAGGAACCAATGCTTTAATTATGGTCAACTTGGACATATGTAGAGAAATTATCACATGGGTAAGGTTGCTCTGGGAGCTAATAAGGTTCCTATGGACATTTCTTTATCTCAAGCACCAAAGGGTTCCACTTTTAGTGTTGGCCCTGGCCAAAATTATTTGTATGCTCTTACCACCTTCCAGGAGTCTGAAGCATCTCCTTATATCATTATTGGTACGTTATAACTCTTTTCCCATAATGTGTATTGTTTACTTGATCCGGGGTCTACTCTTTCTTATGTGACCCCATATGGCTATTTATTTTCGTCTCGATCCTAAGTGTATTTTTGACTCTTTTTCTACATCTACCCTAGTGGGTGACTCTATTGTTGCTAGAAGGATTTATAGGGGTTTTGTGGTAACTATCCATGGTAGAAACTTTATTAGATCTGATAGAGTTGGATATGGTGGATTTTGATGTTATCGTTAGGATGGATTGGCTCTATTTATGCTATGCCTCTTTAGACCATCGAACCTGTAAGGTCATTTTAAAATTCCCTAATGAGATAGTTATTGAGTGGGCAATGAGTTCCCTAGATCCTAAGGGAAGGTTTATATCTTATCTTAGAGCCTAAAATTTAATTCACAAGGGGTGTCTTTATTATTTGGTCCAGGTTAAAGATTCTAACATAGATGGTCCATCATTATAATATATTCCTATGATTCACGAATTTCCTGAGGTATTCCCTGATGATCTACCTGGTGTCCCTCTTGATAGAGAAATAGAGTTTGGGATTCATCTTCTCCCGAACATTCATACTATCTCGATCCTTCCCTATAGAATGGCTCCAACTGATTTGAAAGAGCTTAAGGAGAAGTAGAAAGATCTCCTTCACAAGGGTTTTATTCTCCCTAGTGTATCTCTGTCGGGTACTCCTGTTCTCTTCGTGCATAGGAAGGATGGTTCCCTTCGTATGTGTATAGATTACCGCCAGTTGAATAAGGTGATGGTGAAGAATAAGTATCCTCTCCTTAAGATTGTTGACCTATTTGACCATATTCAGGGTGCTAAGTACTTTCTAAGATTAACCTCCGGTCTAGAAACCATCGACTGAAGAATAGGGAGGTAGATATCCCTAAGACTACTTTCCAAACTTGGTATGGTCATTTTGAGTTCTTGGTGGTCCTTTGGTTTGACTAATGGCCCGGCGGCATTAACAGATCTTATGAATTGGGTATTTCGTTATTTTTTTATTTGTTTGTGATAGTTTTTATAGATGATATTTTGGCATATTTAAAAAGTGAGGTAAATCTTGACGATCACCTCTGTATAGTATTGCAGATACTCAAGTATCAGTGTTTGTATGCTAAATTTTTTTTATGTGAGTTTTGGTTGAGTGATGTTACTTTTTTGGGTCATGTTATTTCTAGTGAAGGTATAATGGTGGATCCACAAAAGGTTGTGGTGGTTATGAAGTGGCCTAGATCTACGACTCTAACCAATATCAGAGAATCTTGTGTTTGGCTAGTTATTACAGAAGGTTTGTGGAGAGCTTCTCTTTGATTGTTGCTCCATCGACAAAGTTAACTAAGAAAAAAGTAAAGTTTTTATGATCGAATTCTCGTAAGGGAAGTTTTGAGAAGTTAAAGGATAGGTTGACATCTTCTTTGTTTGACACTACCCGAGGGTACTAATGGTTTTATGGTTTACTATGATGTGTCCCATGTAGGGCTAGGTTGTGTATTGATGCAGCATGGTAGTGTGGAGGTGTATGATTCTAGGAAGTTGAAGGTTCATGAGAGGAATTATTCAACTCATGACTTGGAGTTCTTAGTTGTGGTGTTTGCATTAAAGATTTGGCGACACTATTTGATGGAGTTCATGTTGACATCTATTTTGACCATAAGTTCTTGAAGTATGTATTCACCTAGAAAGAGTTGAATCTCAGGCAGAGGGGATGGCTTAAGTTTCTTAAAGATTACGACATGAGCCTTCTTTATCATCTAGGTAAAGCTAATATGGTTGTTGATGCTCTTAGCAGGCTATCTATGGGGAGTCTATCTCATGTGGATCAGGAGAAGCATGATTGTTAAAGAATATTCACTGTTTGGCTAGCCTTGGAGTTCATCTTTTGGATTTCAAAGATAGAAGTGTGTTTGTTCAAGAGTTGATAAAGTTATGACTTTGGAGACTAGTGATGATGGTATCTTAAGGTGCGAATGTTGATTGTGCATTCACGATGTTGATAGGTTACGAGAAAGAATTTAGGTCAAGACCCATGAGTCACGGTGTATGGTTTATCCTGTCTTGACGAAGATGTACTATGATTTCAAGGAAATTTATTGGTGGAATAACATGAAGCGGGATGTGACCAATTCTATGGCTAAGTGAATGGTGTGTCAACAAGTAAAGGTGTACCACTTAAGGCTTGATGGGTTGTCTCAAGAGATTGAGTTGCTTATGAGGAGTGGGAAGTGATTAATATGGATTTCATTATCGGTCCTCCATAGTCTTGAAATCAGTTGGATTTGATTTGGGTCATCATTGATAGGATGAATAAGTCCACTCACTTTCAGCTAGTATGAACTAATTATTCTACTGAGGACTATATGAAGCTATTTATCCAAGAGATCATGAAGTTGTATGGTGCACCTATTTCTATTATTTTTCATCATGGTACTCAGTTCACATTGCATTTTTGGCATTCTCTTTAGAGAGGTTTAGTGACTAAGGTGAACCTTACTACCGATTTCCACCCGCAGATGGATGGACAAGCAGGAAAGAAAATTCAAATGTTATAAAATATGCTTTGAGCTTGTATGATTGACTTTGGTGGTAGTAGGGTTAATCATTTGCCTCTCATCGAGTCCGTGTATAATAACAACTATCACTCTAGCATTGGAATGTCCCCCTTTGAGGTTTTGTATGGTAGGAGATATTGTTCTCCTATTAGGTAGTTCAAAGTTTATGAGATAAGGTTATTTGGTCCTGATTCAGTTCATCAAGATATAGAGAAGGTGAAGGTGATTTAGGAAAGGCTTAAGATAGACCGAAGTTTCCAAAAGTCTTATGCAGACGTGAGGGAAAGGGAGTTGGATTTTAAAGTTGGTGATTGGGTATTCTTGAAGGTATCTCCCATGAAAGGGGTGATATGGTTTGGAAAGAAGGGAAAGCTCAGTCCTTGTTATATGGGTTCATATTTGGTTTTGAAGAGAGTGGATAATGTGGCTTATGAATTGGATTTGCCTTCTGGTTTGGGTTTCATTCACCGAGTCTTACATGTTCCGATGCTAAAGAAGTGTGTTAGTGATCCATTCTTGATTGTTTCTCTTGAGAGTAAAGGTATTTTGGATTTCTTATCTTATAAGGAAGTCCTGGTTGAGATTTTGGATTGTCAAGTCTGTTGGTTTCGGACTAAGGATGTGGTTTAGGTGAAGGTTCTATGGAGGAACCAAAAGGTTGAAGAAGCTACTTGGGAAGCCGAGGAGGAAATAAAGTCAAAATATTTGTTCTTGTTCCTCGTTCCGGATAATCGTGCTTCAGGCATGTATTGTCTTAACATCTTTATTTTCTATCTTTGTCAAGTGTGGGGGTGTTTTTTTGTTAAATCATGCTAAAGGATACCATGACCCATCATTCGAGGATGAATGATCTTAAGGGGGAGAACAAAACACCCCAGGTATTGGCCTCTGAGAAATTTTGAGTTTTGAACTCACTGTCCTGACAACGACTCACTATATGAGTCGTAGGGTCTCTATACGGGTCTTGAAACCCCAATCTTAGTTTGTCCAGTATGTTTACCTAGGGTTCTCCTCTGAGTACAACTCATACCTGATGAGTTATTAGGACTCATTACGAGTCGTATAGTCTGAATCGTAGGCCAACCAGTGTACTATCCCAATGTTTCTAATGTCACTACGACTATACTCAATGAGTCATACAGACCCATTATGATTCGCAATGTGCCAATCGTAAGGTAACAAGTGTAGGGCCTTGGTGGTTTTGTTTTGCCTACAACTTGGACCCTATGAGTCATAGGATCATGATACGAGATGTATGGTACTCCTAATTACCAAACTGGTGTGGGTGACCATGGACAATATGTAACTTATAACTAAGGGCCACGAGTCGTAGAGTGACTCTACGAGTCATAAGGGCATCCGTAGTGACAAGGCGATAGTTTTAGTTGTTTATTTTAGGGGCACTTTGGTCATTTCCCTCCTTACCCCCTTATACCCTACGGCCATAAATAACCAAGGAGGGGTTATTTTCAACACTGTAACATATCAAATACTCTCTTCACTCACTCAAATTCCCCCATTTAAGACAAGGCTAGGGTTTCAAGGAAAGTGGTTATCTAGGGTTCTAAGGGGGTTTTCTGCTTCAAGTTTCTTGGTGATTAAGGAATGTATCTTTCTCCTTACACTTGGATTTTCTTAATGGCATGAAATTGATTTATTCTTCACATGGTTTTGATGTTGGGTTTTTAATTATGGTTTAAGGGTTTTGGATACAAATTGTTTGAATGTATTCCCATGATTACTAATAATTTATTATGCATTGAATTGTTAGTTGGTACACTTATTGGGGTGCATGATAATGGTGAATGAATTTAGGGGTACAAGGATTCCTCAAACTTGTGAACAATGTATTTAGGGGTACAAGAATTACCCAAATAACTGGATTTTGATAAGAATCCCAACCCATTTGCATAATTGGTTTTGGAACGTGATTTATTAATTGGCTTGACTTATTTCTTTAAAACTAATGCATTTCTTAATGGAAAAATGGTTAAGGATGGCTTGAAAAAACTTGTGGGGTGTAACTATTCCCCCAAGTGGATAATAATGGTCTTGAAAACCTTGTGGGTTACAAGGAATCTCCCAAGTTTATTTTAATAATGGAGTCTGGGGTACAAAGGTTCCCCAAAGTATTGGCTTATTGACATTGCTTTTAAGCTGTAGTTGCTATGATGATACCACTTTATGATTCCTTAATGATTGACTCCTTACTTTAATGGGCGTGTTATGTGTTAAATGTTTTAATTGGGCTTAATGGGGGTTGTGTTAGCTAGCCGTGAAGGTGTGAGTCCTGAAGGACTGATATTGGAAACTCATGTTTGCTGACATGAGGGTTAGTTTTGATGACCGTGTTCTTATGTCACACTATATATATATTTGTATCACGAATGGCGAAGGGTATGAGGATTACCTAGCCTTCTATAATTTCTCGTTTTGTGTGGCTAACACACACTGGGGACCGAATAGGGGGAGATACTGGACCCATATAGAATGTGGGTGGTCTTATGATGGTCAAGCTACTCAATCCAGGCTAAGATTTTCAAATTGCATGATAAGCCTTGTTCCCTAACCCAACACGTTATATATATATATTCATATGCTTGTGTGCATATGTTTGGACTAATTTTGAATTATTAATCATGGCATTACTTTATCCCTTATCCCTTATCCCTGAGTTACATACTAGCTCTCACCCTGCTAACTGTCTTCAAACGTTGTATCCCCACATGATTCAGGAACTGAAAATACTTTTACTTTTCCTGCACAGTGACTAGGTGATCGTGGGATAGCTCATGGGTCAGATTGAAGTGGTGCGCTTCCATATTTCGGAAGACCTCATTTCATTTTTTGGCTTCCTATTGTCATAGACTTTTCTTTTGGCTCTTTATGGATATTTTCAGGGGCATGTCTCGACTTATATTATTTTCGTATTAGTAGAGGCTTTGTGGATATTACTATGGATTGGGTATTGATATTGGCACACTTAGATGTCTTTGAACTTATTATTTTTTATCCTATTATATGTTCTGAATTCAGCCGTTTCTAGGTGTGTTTTGCTCTATTTGGATAGGCAAGGGGGGTGGTCTCTGATCTATGGTGAACTTGAGATACCCGTCACGGCCAGTCCCTAGTTCAGATCATGAAATCCATGCCATCCAGTGTTGGTACACTTGGAAAGGTACTAGCACCCTTCCAACTAGGTGATAGTTTAGGCCTCGGTTTTTCTCAGATTGGGGTATGTAGATTTTTATTAGCTCCCACAGTACGCACTTCATTTTTAGTTTATATTCAGTTCAGGTTTGTTTGACCAAGTATTAAGTTATTCAGCATTCTATTTTATTTAGCACATGTTTATACTTTGTTTTGCATTCAGTTTACATATTTATGCATTCATGTTAAGTTTATGTTAGCTAGTTTCCCATCTCACTTAATCAATACATTCAAAGTACTGATCCCATACTTTCTTGTGCCATATTGTCTCATAATATAGGTTCGTACGCTTCGTACCCAAAACGCACTTCGCACGTTCCCGTGCCACATTCAGTAATAACTTTTGGTGAATCCTCATCATTCGAGGACTAGTTATCAATTCTTTATTTTCTAGTCAGTTTAATTTAGTTTCAGTCAGTTGGAATTAGTTTGGGGCTTGTCCCAACAACTCATTATGAGTAGAGACTTTTAGATAGATGTTTAGATTTTAGGCATGATTGGTTTTCAGAAAGTTCTTTGTTCTATTTCCAGCTTAATTAGATATTCAGTTTTACATTATTATGGTATCCACCAGTTATTTCAGTTAGCTTCCACCCAATGTTCTGTTACTTTATTCATTATTCTGATGCATGCCAGACCATGTATAATCTTGGGGTCACTTTTGACCTCAGGCACCGTATTATGACTAGGGGCAGTCTCGGGTCATGACAAGGAACCACTACCTCTACCACATGCACCTCTAGTAGTACATCTATCAATCTAAGGGTCACCTCTCACTGTCGATATAAGAGTAGGCCTAAAAACACGACCCGACAATCCTTAGCCCCAATAGCCAAACTCATCACACACATAGAAACCTCTGTGGCCTAACTCAATCTAAGAAGGTATGATTGAGATAGAATGACCACCTTAGGATGACGCCCAACTATCTAAAATTGTTGAACTAGAAGACCTACCACCTGAACCCTTAGTAGCTTACCATGGTACCCACTAAAATATCTAAAATCTCTACCTCGAAGAGTATGACCACTGAACTAGCCCTAATGATATACCCTCTTGGCACCTCCCTAAGTAGATCAAAGAGTAGCCTCAGTTATCTTTGCATGATCCACCATACTCTGAAATGATTCCCCCCCATTACCACTATCTGGGTAGTGGCCAACTGAAAAATAGTATCAAATCCCTTCACGATCTTGTTAATCTTCTCAAACTTAGTGGAAGAACTGCTAGTAGAATATCTGCCTCACACTCGACAACAGTCATGAAATCCCTACTCTAAGGGATCAATCTTATCTCTTATATGATCCCTTAAACTGTGTGGCACAAACTTGTCCAAAAAGGCCTCAGCAAACTGATCCGAAGTCATCTTTGGCAAATAGAGAGGTCTACAACTAACAAGTGACCTCCAACAATCTTAAGCTACATCTCTCAGTAGGTAAGTAGTGTAAGATACTCCATGTGACTCAAGAGATCTAAGGTTATACAACTTATCTCGATAATCAATCAAGAAATCACAAGCATTATCACCTATAACACCACTAAACTTGGGTGAACCCAAGTTAGTAAATCTCTCAAACCTTTTGTGATCCTCAGGAGACATAATAGAACCCAAAGCAACCAGAAGCACAATGATCTAGCAGGATGGGGTCCTAATTGATGAGGTAACATAAATAAAGATTGAACCCCTAGACTCAAAATATCATGCTCAAATACTGGCACTAAAGAAGATACAGCACACTAAGCTTGCAAAATACCATAAGTAGATACTAGTACTAATGAAAAAATCACACCTGGGACTGGAAAAACACCATAAGCAGACTTTGGTGAAGATGGAGGTACCACACTTGGAACTAGAGAAATACCAGATGCATTCAATTTAACACCCTCCAAATGAGTCGATAAATAAATCAATAACCCTCCAAGACTAGGGTAGCAGTAATTTCTAGAATCAGAGTAGGGACTACATATCTAGCATGATCAGCCTTAGACTCAAAAGAAATCCCTCTAGTACTACCTCTGGAAGGGGAAGATCCTCATGCCCACCCTCTCCTCGAGCCCGTTCGTGACCCTTATCTCATCCCTTAGGCTAGGCTCTCTCCTTAGATGGCATCTCTGTATCCTTTGTCCCACTAGATCAAGTTCTCACCATCTACGTAGAAAAGAGTGAAGCCCAATTTAAAACATAGGGTATAGAAAAACCCGCATAGTAAGGAACAAAAAAATGCAAAAATTCCTAAAAATGTCTTATAGCCTATCAAAGATATATACAGACGTCAACATACTGATCTACAAAACTCTAATAGACACCCTGTTCTTATACTGATGAGACCCATGAACCTGGCTGCTATTATACCAATTTATCATGACCCAAAAGTACAGTTCATAACGGCACTTATTGCCGTTAAGCCTTAATAAGACAATCACCTAAACTGACATGCATAAGAAAATTATAGCATAAATTCAAAGGCGAGACTTCAAGAACAAAGTCCAACAAGTCTTACATAGTAATAACGGAAGTCTCAATAACAATAAATATGATAAACCATCCCTAAAACTAGAGTCACGGTGTAAGAACAAATCTAAAGACAACCAAAAATCTAAAATAAAATTGAAAATCTGAAAAAAAAAAAAAAACACAAGTCTATCTTTGAATACAAAATAAGACATAACTAGATAGGATGAGGTCGGAAGTTAACTCTAAAAACCTAGAGCGAACACTACCTTGAATATATTAAATCACTCCCGGACTCAACTGTCGTTCCGCACACTCATACCTGGATATGCACCAAAAAGGCACAGTAGGAATGTGTAAGCTCCACTTATAATCAATAGGTATCATAGGTCGACTGAGAAAAAAAGAAAATAAGATGTATAAATACACACTATGATCATGTCACCTACAAGAAGAAAATGCCCCAAATGGTAGCTCACACAGACTCCACTAACAGTTATAAATATAACGCATAAGCAAGAAATAAGTACATAAAGAAAGCATGAAAAACATTCATTAGATAAAATATTGAAACACAACATTGAAGATAAAGAGATGAAAAAAATCTAATAAGGATGAAAATATGATTATGTGATATGATCGAGGTTATCTCATAACCTCCGTATAAACCTACCAAGTGTCGGTGCATCCAGGTAGGACCCATGGTGGGTTCGCAATCCATTTACTATCTTAATACTCAATCTCAATCTAAATATCCATATTTCCTTTTCAACTCATGGGCTAAAATAGAGGGTTTTGTAAAAGTGTCTCATTTTTTTCAAAAATTAGTGTTTCACAAAGGTACCAATATCTTATGAATGTATGTATGATATAAGGATGTAATGTTGTAATGACCCTTTAGATCGTTTTCCATATTTTCAATTATTTTCACTCTCAGAACTTTTCTATAGTTTCGCCAAGTCATTAGTGACTTGCTGAAACATATAGTTTAATTATTGGACAGTTCATTTGGTTTTTAGAGCCATTTACCTATTTGACTCTTTGGTAGTTCGAATTGGCTACCAAGAAAAAACTTTAGTCAAACAATCTATTGTTCAACTTTTGACTATTCCAGTAGATCTAGAATGTTGATTTTAGGCTAGGTGGACTCTTATTTTAAGTCTCGAGACAACAGGACTCCTGAGACAATAGGACTCATTTTGACCTATTGGTCAAGAAGTTAAGAAAATAAAAATTAGGTGTGGGACCCACATTTTATTGAAACAACCTCAAATGGAAATTTTGACTATGCCATTGAGTCTAAAACATCAAATTTGCTATAGTTCCATAGTCCATTTGTGTATATGGGATTTTGAATGAATATCAAAGAGTTTGCGGAGACTTGAATTTTCCAAGTCTCAGCTAGTGCTGAAGAATCGAAAATCGTGAGCCACGTGTCGTAATAGAAATTCCTATGGAAGCCATCTGAAGTGGTTAATGCAAGAAATATTTTTTTAAACTCGCCTTGCATCTACAAATTATGGTGATCGCAAGGTATCGGCCCACGATAGCGATACCCAAGAACCTGGGACAGGTATAAATAAACCTTTTTTGCCTATTTCTCACCCATTTTCATGATACTTAAATCCTAAATAGTCAGATAGCTTGGGATTAATACATGTGGGTGATTTGAGGAACATGAATAATGATTATTCCTTGATTCTCCTTTGGATTTGAGATAAGATTCCTCTAATTTCATAGTTGATTTTCCTATTTCTTATACAAAATCCCTAAAATATAGATGCTTTATTTAGCCTTAAATTATCTTGGATTTCACCTATTTTAAAGGGTGATTACTCCTTGAGCATAAGGGAATTTGGTTTGTCATCAAAAATATGATTTCCATAAATAGGACCCGTATGGAATTTTGGCATAATTTTTGGACACGAAGAACAATGGTGAAATATGGGTATCATTATTCTCTTATTGATGAGTAAAATATGTTTTTAATAGATTGGCAACTTACATATGCATCTCGAAAGGAAAAGTCGGTGATATAATGGATTCTTCAAGCTTTCTTCGACATTTAGGTAGGCTAGGTTTTCCACATCATAGATTGGTATTTGTTATAGTTTTTTATGATATTTTGTTATATTTGGGATGGGTTTTAGGTGTCAAAAATGTAAATAATGAGAATTGAGTTAATTGGACCCTTAGGCTACCTTAAAATCTTAGATATAAAATAGATAGTGTGGTTAGTTATGGTTTGAGAAAATTAGGCTTCATGGTATGTCGTTAGATTGCAAATACCTTGATTACTAAAGGTAGGTGGATTAACATAGTTATACATTTAGAGTAGAATTATTCCAAATTGCTTAAGCTGAGAAATTGTCTTAGTAGATCACATTTGGGAAAGTATTTATATCTTAGGACTAATGTTGGATTCCTTGACATGTAGGAAAGTGATTAGATTCCTTATCCTTATCCATGGTAGAAGTTTCCTAAGTGGATCTTGAAGAATAAGAAGTGGGCCCTCCAACCCACCTTATGTTAAGACTCATGATAACCTTACACCTATTGCATGGGATATGCCTTCTTAAAGAGGTAGGTCGATACCCAAGAATATTAAGAATATTGATTGAGTGTGACTAGTGGTTATGAAAGGATTAAAACAATTTTTGAGTATTTCTAATGATATTTCCTTTATGTGTGATCCATGGTATACTTTATACGTATGATTTACAACTTATGTATATAGTTATGGGCATGAATTTCGAGTATGATTAATGATTATTGGCCCATTTGGGAAATATGTCTTATGTGGAAGAATAATATGGCTAATATATATATATATAACATGGATCGTAAATGTTATAATGCTCATATTATGATAATTGGTCCATAGAAAAGAACATGGCTTATAGATGTAAGAATTGACTTGTGTATAAGTATGAATTTTAGAGATGATTTGGTATATTTATATCTGATTATCGACCTTTAGATAAGATGGGTGGTCCCTAAATATGGTTACTAATGCAAGTCTAAATATGCTTAGTGATATTACTTGAGAACATTAGCATCGATGTGATCTACGAATATGATTTATGTTATGACATATCAACATGAATTATTAAGTTTAACTTATTGAAATTATGCTTTAATATAGTTCATTGGTCCGCGATTTATGATTATGAGTACCAGTTCAAGTCTAGCAATTTATCGATAATATTAATGATATACTTATCGGTTTAGACCCAAATATGGATCATGATATTGATGATATGACTATAGGTTCAAGTCTAGTGATGGAGTATAATATTGATGATATGATTTTCAGTTTAAGTCCAAGTATGGATTTTAATATTGATGATATAAATACTGGTTCTAGTCCAAATATGGAATATGATATGGGTGATATAACTATTGACTTAAGTATAAAAGAGGTAATTTTGGTAATGTGGCATGTTATGGATAGATTTTTATTGTATATTTAGGATTACTAGATGATAATTGTTCAGTTTATATTACCTTTAAGTGTACCTTCCAGGTTTATGGAGGCGGCATTAGGTTTTTTACTTTTTTGCACTTATTGACTTATGAGGGCTAAGTCTGTAGTTATAATTGCATGTGGTTGATCCTTTGTATTACATTACTATTTTGGTTATTTACTTATGTGCGTACAGTGATGTTGGAGTTACTTCAGGTTCATTCCTTACCTTGACTTAGTTATGTTATCTTGCATTCTATTTTACTTATATCATGATTTAGCTCAGTTGGCCGTTGATGCCTACTGAGTACCCATGGTTTTGGTACTCATTCTACACTTCTATACTATTTTGGTGTAGATCTGAGTACTAGTTATCTCCATTGATTCGAGGATCATTTTATGGTTGATATAGATATAGGGTGAGCTCTTGGAGTTAAAGTTGCCCCATTTCCTTTTATCTTACTTGTGTCTAGTCTTTAGTTTCAAGAGAGGAATGTACTGACAATTTTAGACATAGGTTCTATTTATAGTAGATCTTGTACTGGCTCTACCAAGTCCCGGCATGGTTTCTTATATTATGGCTACCTTTAGACTATTCTATTGTCTTGTTTATTTATTATGTTGGATTGTTTGACTTCTCCCTTATGAGGCAATTTTCACTAAGTTATCCCATTGCAAACATATCCGAATTATGGTTTGGCCTACCTACTGGCAGGATTTAGTAGGGGCCATCCTGACTCGTCAGTTAGGTCGTGACAAATTGGTATCAGAGCCTAGGTTTACACTGATATTATTAGAACAAGATCAAGTGTCTAGTAAAGTCATGTGGATCATAATGATGACATCCGTTTCCTATATTTGGGATTCTATAAGAAATTCTTAGGATTTCTTCACTTATTTTACTCATTTTGTGCTAAGTGTCTTAGTTGGTTTGTAAAGCATTCCCTTGACTTCACTCTTTCGTAGATGGTTAGAAAGCATGCTACTGCTGTATGAGATGAGGGTCTTGAGATCGATATTAGGGATTCTACTCCTATTTGTGGATAATATAAAGGTTGTGGATATCCTCGAGATGTATCCCCAGCTAGGGGCCAGGATAAGGGGCCTCCACCAGGCCCTATTTCTACTCTTGAGCTAGAGACTCCTCTGCCTCAGCCAGCAGTGAGCTAGGGACCAGCCTAGGATCCATCGAGGTTTATTTTTTCTTCAGTGCTCATGGATTCTTTGGTTCAAATTTTTGGGTTATTTGGTGGTGCACCGTCTAATGGTGCACAGTCTACAGATCAAAGTGGTACTGAGGCTCCTAAAGTTGAGGTTTCTCCTATGACGGTAGTTTCTCAATCAGTAGTTTCGTAGCCAATGGTTGCCTAGCCTACTATTTCTGCTGAGAAGTAGAAGATATTGGGTAGGTTCTTGAGATTAGTTTCGTATAGGTATTTTGGTTCACTAGGAGAGGATGCATATGAGTTTCTGATTATTTATGAGGATAGGCTCTATAATTTGGGCCTTGTAGAGACTTATGGTATAGACAACACTACCCGTGCTATAAATTATTAATAGAGGTCATTCTAACTATAGTGATCACCCTGGACAGGGTCATGCTCAGTCTTTGAGGGGTTTATCTTCAGGCTATTCTAGTCATGGTGATTATTCTGGGTTAGCTAGATCTTCTGGTTTTAGTTAAGCACCTGGAGCATATTATGGTTGTGGAGATTGTAGTCACTTTTTGAGGGAGTGCCCCAGGCTGGGAGCAATTGTTCCTTCAGCTTAGAGTGTTCAACCTGTTAGGGTAGTTCATCTCTTAGCTAGCTATGGTTTCCACAGTCATAAGGATTGTACCCAGGGTGCTCGAGGTGGTCCACGGGCAGGTAAGTTATGAGTTCTGTCAGGTGTCCATCCAGGTGACAGGCATGGTCAGTTACGTGCACTACCTGATAGACCTGAAGTCGAGTCTTCGGATGCTATTGTCATAGGTACCACTCTAGTATGTAGTCAGTCGGCCTTTGGTTTATTTTGATAAAGGATGCACTTATTCTTATGTGTCTCCTTATTATGCTCCATGGTTAGAGTTTTCTTAGGATTTATTATCTATGCCATTATATGTATCTACTCCCATGGGTGATTCTTTAGTAGTAGATCAGGTTTTCAGATCTTGTGTTGTGACTGTTAAAGATATTGATACTCATGCTAATCATATTATATTGGACATATTGGATTTCGATATAATTCTTGGCATGAATTGGTTATCCCACTATCATGCGGTCATGGATTATTTTGCCAAAACCATTACCTTAGCCCTGCCCGACATACCCTCAGTCATGTGGTAGAAAGCTTTTAGCCGTGAGCCGAAGGCGATTATTTCTTATATATGTGCTAGGAGGCTTATTTCGAGGAGTTACGAGTCTTATCTCACTTGTATTTATGATGTTAGTATAGAGAGTATGTTGTTTGAATCTATTTCTATAGTTCGTGTGTTTCCTAATATTTTCCCTACTGATCTACCTGGTATACCTTATTCCCGTAAGATTAAGTTTGCTATTAATCTTAAGCTTAGCACCCAACCTATTTTTATGGCACCTTACTGTATGGATCCTATCAATCTTAAGGAGCTAATTTCTCATCTTCAGAATCTTCTTGGTAAGGGTTTTATTAGATTGTGTGTGTTTCCTTAGAGAGCTTCTTTGTTGTTTATGAAAAAGAAGGATGGCTCTATGCATATGTATATTGATTATAGGTAGCTTAATAAGGTGTCGGTGAAGAATCATTATCCTATGCCTTACATCAATGACTTGTTTAACCAACTTCAGGATGCAGTTGTGTTTTCTAAGATTGATTTGAGGTCTTGTTACCATCATTTGAGGATTCAAGTCGAGGATATGTCGATGAAAATTTTTAGGACCCGTTATGGTAATTATGAGTTCCTAGTAATGTCTTTGGGTTGACTAATGCCCCAGCCGCATTTATGGATTCGATAAATAAAGTGTTCAAGCCTTATTTAGATTATTTCATGATTATGTCCATCGATGACATCTTGTATATTTAAGGAGTAGAGAGAAGCATATGCAATATATAAGAATTGTGCTCCAAACTTTGATAGATCAATTGAAGTGTGAGCTTTGGCTTGGGTCGGTGACCTTCCATAGACATATGGTTTCTAAGGATGGGATTATGGTAGACCCGACGTAGGTTGATTCCTTTCATTATTGGGCTAGGCCTACATCTCCAACTGAGGTTTGTAACTTTATTGGCTTGGTTGGTTGTTATTGACGATTCATCGAGGGTTCTGCTACTATTTTAGTGCCTATGATAAGATTTTCTTGGAAGAAGTTTCCTCTTTGATGGTTCAAAGAGTGTTAGTTGAGCTTTGGTAAGCTCAAGGGGTTTCTTACTTCAGTTTCTATTTTGGCTCTTTCTGTTGAGGGTGAGAAATTCACTATTTATTGTGATGCTTCTGGTGTTGATTAGGGTTGTGTATTGATGCAGTAGGGTCGTTTTATCCTTATATTTCGAGGCAGCTTAAGATGCATGAGCACAACTACCCCACTTATGATTTATAGTTGGTGGCAGTAGTTTTCGTGCTTAAGATTTGGAGACTTATCTTTATGGTGTACATTGTGAGATTTTCATCGATCATCGCAGTCTTCTGCATCTTAAGACCCAGCGAGAGCTTAATATTAGGAGGCATAGATGGATAGAGTTTCTTAAGGTTTATTATATCTCCATCTTGTATCATTCAGATAGGTCAAATGCGGAGACAGATGCCTTGAGTCGGAAGGTAGTAAGTATGGGTAACCTAGCTTGCATTTGAGTTTCTCAGAGGCCGTTGGCATGGGACATCTAGTCCTTATCTAATTTGATGGTTTGCCTCGATATTTTAGACCTTAGGAAGATTTTTGTTAGTTTTGATGCATGGTCTTCACTATTTTAGCAGATTCAGGATCGATAGTTTAAGGATAGTAAGCTTCACTTTCTTCATGATCAGGTGTTGAATGGTAAGTCCGAGAGGGCTACCATATATTTTAAGGGTGCTTTGAGATTTGATAGCCATATCTGTGTCCAAGAATTGATGATTTAATTCATTTGATTTTTCATTAGGCTCACAACTCTTGATATTCTATTCACCCGGGTATAACCAAGATATATAGAGATTTGAGGCAACATTATTGGTAGGGTGGTATGAAGATAGATATGGTGGAATTTGTAGCTCATTTCCTATGTTATCAGTATGTGAAGGTCGGGCATCAGAGACCAGGTGGCTTGATTCAGAGATGTCCCATTCCAAAGTGGAAATAGGAGTGAATTACTATATTTTGTAAGTGATTTACCCTACACTTCCCGTGGTTCTGATGGTATTTGGGACATTATAGATCGGTTGACCAAGTTGGCGCACTTTATTCTTAATCAGATGTCCTTTAGTGTTGAGAAGTTGTCTCATTTATATGTTAGCAAGATAGTTCATTTTCATTGTGTACTTATATCTATCATTTCGGACTGGGTTCCATTTTTACTTCTAGCTTTTGGAGATGTTTTCAAGAGGAGTTGGGCACTCAGGTGGATCTTATTACAACCTTTCATCCTCAGACTGGTGACCAATTTGAGTGGACTATTCATGTCCTTGAGGATATTCTCTGAGCCTATATCATTGATTTTGGAGGTTAGTGGAAGAAGAACTTAGCATTGGCAGAGTTTTCATACAAAAATAGTTATCATTCGAGTATTGAGATTTTGAGTTTTGAGGCTTTGTATAGGATGATATGTTGTTCACTGATTGGATAGTTTGCGACTTTTAATATTAGACCCTATGGTGTTGACTTGCTTTAGGGGTCGTTGGATAGAGTTAGGGTGATTCAGGATAGAGTGAGAGCAGCTCAGAGTAGGCAGAAGGCTTTTGCAGGTTGTAGGATTCATGCCTTGAGATTTGGAGTTAGTGATTGGGTATTCCTTCGTGTGTCACCCAAGAAGGGTGTTATGTGATTTGGGATAAAATGAAAGCTCAGCCCCAGATATATTGGATCCTTTGAGATTCTTTGCACAATTGGTGAGGTGTCTTATGAGTTAACCTTACCTCTATATTTTACTATTGTCCATCTAGTTTTCTATGTTTCTATGTTGCAGCGATATATTCCTGATCCATCTCATGTTCTTAGGTGGGATTCAGTCCAGTTGGATAAGCGATTGACCTTCGTAGGGAAACTTGTGCTCATTTTAGTTGGTGATGTTAGGTGGTTTTTCACTAAGGAGATTCTTGATTTTAAGATTCAGTGAAGGCATCTCCTAGTGGAGGAGGATACTTGAGAGATTAAGAGCAAGATACAGACCCAATATACTCACCTGTTCGATCTATCGGGTACATCCTAGTCCTTAACTTTTGCCAACAAAAGTTCTTTTACTAGTGGGTATTGTAATGACCCTTCTGGTCATTTTCCATATTTTGACTTATTTTTGCAATTAAAGCTTTTCTATAGCTGCCTCAAGTCATTTATGACTTGCTGGAACTAACAGTTTGGTTACCTAGCAGTTCGTTTGGTTTTTAGAGACAATTTCTTATTTTAAAGTCTTTGATAGTTTGAATTGGCTACTGAGAGAAAACTTCAGTCAAACAACCTCGTATGCCAATTCTAACTATTCCAAAAGCTTCGGTATGTTGATTTTAGGCTATGTGGACACTTGGTTTGGGTTCTAAGGCAATTGAGCTCATTTCAACCAATTGGTAGGAAAGCTAAGAAAATGGAAATTGAGTGTGGGACCCACTTTTTGTGGAAACTACTTTGGATGGAAATTTAGACTGTGCCATTGAGTTTGAAACATTAGATTTGGTATGATTGCATAGTTTATTTACATATACGAAATTTTGAATGAATCCCGAGGGGTTCACGGAAACTTGAAATTTTCCAAGTCTCAGCTAAAGCTGAAGCACCAACGATTGTAAGCCACGTGTTGCGATAGAAACTCCCATAAAAGATAGTTGATATGATCGCAGGCCATGTGTCACAATTGTGACACTCCTATCAGCCACCAATTATGGTGATTGCGAGTTGTCAGGTCACGATAGCGATACCCGAGCACCTGAGAGGGGTATAAATAGACCCTTTTAGCCCCTTTTTGCCTATTTCTCACCAATTCTCATGAGACTTAAATCCAAAATAGTGATATAGCTTGGGATTAAGGCTTGTCGGTGATTTGAGAAACTTAAATAGCGATTATTTCTTGATTCTCCTTCGGATTTGAGGTAAGATTCCTCTAATTTCATAGTTGATTTTCCCATTACTTGTCCATAATCCATAAGCTTTGGAGGCTTTATTTTTTCCCTAAATTACCTCGGATTTCACCTATTAATAAGGGTAATTACTCCTTGAGCATAAGGGAATATTGGGTTGGCCTCGAAAATGCAATTTTCGTAAATGGGACATGTATGATATTTTGGTGAGATTTTTGGACCCAAAGCACAATGGTATAATATGGGTATCATTATTCTTGTATTGATGAGAAGAATATAATTTTGATAGCTTGGCATCTTGTCGGGAGGTAAAGTCGGTGATATAGTGGATTCTTTGAGTTTTCTTCTATTTTCAGGTAGGTTAGGTTTTTTCTAGTCATAGATTGAACTTTGTCATATTATGTTTATTCTATTATGTTAGAGTTAAGATTCATGATAACCTTATACACCTATTTCATAGGATATGCCTTCTGAAAAAGGTAGGATGATACTCGAGAAGACTAAGTAGATTTAATGAGTGTGATTAGTGGTTATGAAAGGATGGATACAATTTTCGAGTATTGTCTTCATGTGTGATTCATGGTATGATTTATACGTAAGATTTATGACTTATGTATAAGGTTATGGGCATGACTTTTGAGTATGATTAATGATTATTGGCCCATATAGGAAATATTGCTTATGTGGAAGCATAATATGGCATATATATATGCTCATGAATGTTATAATGCTCATGATTATGATTATTGGTCCATAGACAAGAACATGGCCTATAGATGTAAGAATTTATTTGTGTATAAGTATGAATTTTAGAGATGTGGTATATTTATATGTGATTATCAACCTTTTGATAAGATGGGTGGTCCCTAAATATGGTTACTAATGCAAGTCCAGATATGCTTAGTGATATTACTTGAGAACATTAGCATTAATGCGATCTCCGAATATGATTTATGTTATGACTTATCAACATGAATATTATGTTTAACTTATTGAAATGGTGCTCTAATGTGATTCATTTATATTGTTTATGATTATGAGTACCGGTTCAAGTTTGGCAATTTACCAATAATGTTAATGATATACTTATCGGCTTAGACCCAGCTATATATCATGATATTGATGATATGATTACTTGTTCAAGTCCGGTGATGGATTATAATATTGATAATATGATTGTCAGTTCAATTCCAGTTATGGATTATAATGTTGATGATATAAATACTAGTTCTAGTTTTAATATGGAATATGATATGGGTGATATGAGTATCAACTTGAGTATGGAAAAGGGAATTGTGGTAATGTAATATGTTATGGATAGTTTTTATTGTATCTTGAGGATTGGTAGATGATGATGGTTTCGTTTACATTACCATTGAGTTTACCTTCCAGGATTATGGGGGCCTGTGTTGGGTTCTTTACTTTTCCGCACTTATTGATTTATGCGGGCCAATTTTGTAGTTATTATTGTATGTGGTTGATCCTTTGTGTTACGTTATTATTTTGATTATTTACATATGTGTGTACAGCGATGTTGGAGTTACTTCAGGTTTGTTCCTTACCATGACTTAGTGATGTTATCTTGCATTCTATTATACTTATATCATGACTTAGCTCTGTCGGCCTATGATGTCTGCTGAGTACCTATGGTTTTGGTACTCATACTACACTTTTGTACCTTTTTGGTGTAGATCTGTGTACTAGTTGTCGTTGTTGATTCGAGGATCGTGTAGTGGTTGATTCGGAGATAGGGTAATCTCTTGGAGTCAGAGTTGCCCTATTTCCTTCTATCTTATTCTCGTCTAGTCTTTAATTTCAAGACAGGATTGTATTAACTATTTTAGACATGGGTTGTATTTATAATAGCTCTTGTACTAGCACTACTAGGTCCTGGGATGGTTTCTTACATTATGGCTACTTTTATACTATTCTCTTGTCTTACTTATTTATTGTGTTGGATTGTTTGAATTCGCCCTTTTGAGGCAATTTCCACCAAGTTAACCTATTACAAACAGCTTTGAGTTATGGTTCGACGTACCTTCTAGTGGAATTCAGAAGGTTCCATCATGTCTCATAAGTTGGGTCATGACAAATGCTCAAAACTAAACTAGTATGAAGATCACAAATCCAGTCAATATACACGTCGTGTGCTCAAAATTCACTTAATATGTCAACCATCCATGATTCAATATAAGTCATGTACCATTAGAGTGAAATAAGCAAGTGAAACATCTTTATTATTCCATTAACCTCATTTTTTGCATTTTCTACAATGAAGAAATCAACCAAATGTGTATACAAGGCCAATAATATTAGATAATCAAATTCAAGAGGAGGTGAATTGAAAATTTCTGTGAGTCGACTACTGACTCCGCACAGTCGACTTTCCTGCAGATCAGTACCCTTCACAAAAGAGATTATATTTTAAATAATCAAGCAAGTAAATAATTGAATTTAAAGTAAAGACATAGAGATTTATCCTGGTTTAGAACAACAATGTGTTGCCTACTTCTAGTCCCCTTGGGTTTCAATGTTTCCTTAGATTTTTCAATATCAGGATCGAGTACAATGATGGGAAACAAGTTCCAAAGACTTATTTTGTTCTTCAGATCTTGTGACATAGCTTCAGTTTGTATTACTATTGTGAACTGAGAGTTACAAAGCTTTGTAAGACTATGATTGAGACACTTTGAGATTTTTCTTGAAGTTGTGCAAATGTTTTAGCCTTTTTTCTTTTCTTTTATAGTCTCAAGCTTGTTATGTTATTTCTCCGTGTAAGGAAACCTAAGAGATTTCATCTCAATCAAGGATTTTGAATTAATTCCTTGATTAACATTGGCACCATAAAATATGTCCATATCAGATATATCCATACATGGTGCATCTTCTACAGCTATACATGTATATATCAGATATGTCCATGCAGAGGTTGTGGTCTTCCTTCTTTTTGCTTTAAGTCTCATTTGATTTGATATGCCGAGATTCTGGGACTATGATTTATTCTCGTACCTAGTTGATTTGCTTTCCATAATCTTTGGATGTCATAGATCTCTATGATTTGATTGATTTGCTTGCCATAATCTTTAGATGTTGTAGATCTCCATGATTTGATACTCTTCCATTTTTGGAGCCGGCTCTTTTGCTTGCTTTCATTTTGAATTACCCTTCTTTGATCCTTCATATCGTTGTATAAGATATCCTTTCATCATTAGCGATCCTGAAAACTTCCACTCTTTAGTTTTGTCATTATTAAAACTTAAATATAGGAGGATAACAATCTACCCCTTTTTGATAATGACAAGCAAGTATAAACATCAATTGACTTCCTATCTGTCACAGTAGTCGGCATGCTTCCCCGGACTTGTAAGCACTTTTGTTGTTCCAAGGTTCATTAGTTTTAGTCGACTCTCACTTATTGATAGATGACTTGCCCCCCTGACTTGTAGGCACTTTTGATGTTCCCCTTATTAATAGTCGACTTGATCCCCCTGACTTGTAGGCACTTCTGATGTTCCTGTCCTTCTCCCCCTTTTGACATGATTAAAAAAAATAGAGTAGCAAAAGAAAGGAAGTAGAAAAGTAGCAGAGATATAATCTATTAAATAACAAGTAATAGGAAAAAAGAGTGTGGCAGATAGGGTAAAAATATCATCAAACAACCCAACGAAAAAAGGGACAAGATTCCCTTTTGAATAAAAGGTCATCACTCACCGCTTCTTTAGAAAATAGGTCAGGGTATTGTGCATATTATAGCAGAAAGTGTCATACAATTTTTCAATGTTCTTGAAGAAGGAGGAGTATGAGTTCTGAATAGAAATGGCTAGAACACCATTGGAGGAGTGGACTTGGATCTTGAGGGAATCCATGTGGGTGAACACTTGAGTAAACAACTCGATGCCCTCCTGCTTGAACCCGTGAAGATCCAACCGGACCATGCCTATGTATGTGTTGGTGATTTTCCTGAGGTCGAAAGGTTTGGAAGTCGACTACTGCAGCAACATAGTACCCTCCTCGATGGCTTTGAAGATATCCTTAACTTCCTCCCGTTCTTTCAAGACAGTAGTTATGGGGTTAGAAATAGTTTTGTTTACCTTGGGGATTTTGCACTTTGCCCGGGAAGACTCCTTCTTGCACCATCCATCTTCAACCAAAACATAGCCCATAATGGCAAATTTTTTGGAGTCATTAGTAGCAACAACTTTCACTGGGGGTAAGTAGAGATATTAATTAAGTAGTATAGAAGATTTTGAGTAATGAGCAGACCATACGACAAACCGGCTGAGGTATGAATATATGCAACACTCTTAAGCATGTACTCAAGAATCTAGGTTACCCAGTTTATTTTGATCTTCTTAACCAGACAATACAATATAAAAACATCACGACCGATAATATTGTTGAAGGACCCTTTCCGTGGGATCAATTTAGTAGCAATAATGTAGGCCAAGATGCAAAACTTGAAGCATAGGGATAGGGGACAAAAATTAGTTGAAACAGAGTCAGGGTCAGACAAGACCCTTTTGGCTTCTTCAACGCTGACCATAAAATCATCGAGCCAGTTACCATTTATAAAACCGATGTCTCCAGTGAACTTTGTATCAAAGGAATTTTCGAAAAAAAAAATCATTCAGAATAATTCTTGTGCCAAGCACAAAAGTCTCGGGTTCACTACTATTAGGGGAGCGGCAGAGATTCGCATAAAATATATGGAATAGTTACTCATAAACCAGAAGTCTACAGAGACAAAAAACTAGGGAAAAATCTTGAAACTTAAAGAAGTGACTGACATTACAAAAGGAATCTTTCAATTGACAAAGATTGATAATGCGTCTGGGTACAACAGAGTGACTTTTAAAGATGGAGAATTTGTCTTAGTGAGAACATGTCTAGAACTTATGCATGTCTTCTAGAGGGAGAGAATTGAGAGAGTTTGGGTGAGGTTTCTTGGCAGAGGGGTCTGGGCTAGAAATAGGATGACGCCTTTTGATAAGAGTTGACTAAGAGTCCATTCAAGATTTGTCGGAGGACACAGAGAGAAGAATAGGACAGTCGGACAGGGATTTGAGAAGATATTTAGACAGGTTTTCCATTGAACGAGTTCTGGTCATGGGAGTAGAGGGAGGATGAATTTTAAAATGTCAGAGAGGAAGGAGAAAGGACGGTTAAGAAGGTTGTAAAGGAGAGGAGGGATGTAGGCAACTATTTAAAAAGATAAGGAGAAGAAGACAAAGGGGCATAAGGGGGAAAAAGTGACTGATGGAAGTAAAAGGGTGGGTGTTGGAAAGGTAAGAACATGCAAAAGCAGCAGAGGTGGAGAGAATATCGATGAGAATAATGATGACCCCCTTTTTGAAAACCAAATTTTTGGTTAAAATCTGAAGAGAAATTGGAACAAGTAAAAAAATATTTTTGTCCAAACATAAGTTCATAATTCATTAATACTGAGAATGCCAAGTCTTTTTTTAAGGTAACAAAATTTGTCTTCCAACAAAGGTTTTGTAAAAAATATATGCCAGTTAATTTTCAATGTCAACAAAAGTTATCGAAAAATCACCATTTTCTACATGATTTCAAATAAAATTAAGCTTGATAGCAATGTGTTTGGCCCTAGAATGATGCAAAGTATATTTAGATAAACTAATCGAATTGGAGTTATCAAACATTAAGGGAACAGATTTGAAGATAAATTAAAATCAAGTATTTGATGCATAATCCATAAAATTTGAGTACCACAACTTCCAATGGCTATGTATCCTATTTCAGTTATTGAAAGGAAAACTGAAGTTTGCTTCTTGTTGTGCCATGGAATGAGGGAATCACCAAGAATTTGGCATGTTCCACTAGTTCTTTTTCTATCACTTTTATCACCTACAAAGTCAGAGTCTGAATATCCAATTAAATCAGAATAAGAAGAGCAAGGGTACCATAGTCCAATGTCTTGAGTTCCTATGTGATATCGGATGATCCTTTTAATGGCAGTCAGATGAGACTCTTTGGGATTCAACTGGAACCTAGCACACTTACATATGCTAAACATGATGTCTAGTCAACTGGCGGTCAAATAGAGTAGTGACCCAATTATTCCCCCGTACATTTTTTCATCAATATCCTTGCCAGATTAGTCTGAATCAAGGCTTGTGGATGGACTCTCGGAGTTCCATAGGCCTTTCCTTTTTCCATACCAAAATTTTTGATGAGTTCCTTTATGTACTTAGCTTGACTGATGAAGGTACCTTTGGGATATTGTTTGATTTCTAATCCCAAAAAAATGTGAGATCTCTCATAAGGCTCATTTCAAATTCTCCTTTCATCAAATTATCAAAATTCTGTCACAGATAGATGTTAGAACTACCAAAAATGATATCATCAATATAAATTTGTACAATAAGAAGATTTGAATCAGGCTTTTGTACGAACAGAGTTGTATCAGTTTTACCTCTTTGAAAATTATTATTTAGTAAGAAAGTACTCAATCTCTCATACCAAGCCTTTTGATCTTGTTTGAGACAGTAAAGTTCTTTTGACAATTTGAAAACATTATTTGGATAAGATGGATTTTCAAACCCCGGGGGTTGTTTTACAAAAACATCCTCAAGAATAAAACTATTTAAGAAGGTGTTTTTGATGTCTATTTGATATAACTTAAAGCATTTGAAAGAAGCAAAAGCTAATAAAATATGAGTTGTTTCTAACCTTGCTGCAGGAGCAAAGGTTTCATCATAATTAATACCTTCTTGTTGAGAGTAGCCTTGAGATACAAGTTTGGATTTATTTATGATAACCTTACCTTCTTTATTTAATTTGTTTCTGTAGACCCATCTACTTCCAATTACTGAGCAGTTCTTGGATCTTTCAACCAGAGTACAAATTTGATTTCGGTCAAACTGGTCCAATTCTTCCTTTATGTCTTTGACCCATGATTTATCTTTGAGGGTCTCATCTGTCTTTTTTGGTTTAATTTGAGAGCATCATCTTGGGAGGAATTGGAATCTAGTACTCATGTTATCTCAAAAAGTCATAGATGGAAAATTATGGAGTAACTCACAAATAGATAGAAGTTTTTGAGAGAATAACTTTACAGCACAATCTAGAGTATGAAAGAAAGGAAACTTTTCTTAAATGCCTTGTAGCCTCTCGAAGAAAAGTACAGACGTCTCCGCACGGTTCTGCAAGACTTTACAAGACACGGCTTCACAAACACCCTAGGACACTTGAACCTTGTTCTCTGATACTAAGTTTGTAACAACCCGAGACTAACCCCTAGTCGTCACATGGTGCTTAAGACCACAAGTGATCCCAAGCTAACCTTTTTTACTGGCATAACTCTTGAGAAACTAAAATAAATACTTAACTATGAAAGAATAATGCGGAAGATAAATCTTTTTTGAATATAATCAATACAAAGATATATTAAAATTATACATCTCTAATTATACAAAGCAAAACTTGAATCAACTTCATTAACTCCACTGACTGTCTATGAAGTCTCTACTAGTATTGACTATAGGTAGCCGGGACATGACACTCAACTATCCCAAATCAATATGACTGAATAAAGAAAAAATAAAATACTACTCAAACTATATGAATGACTCAAGCCCTTGAATCAAAAGGACTCATCACCCGCTGATTGGAAACAGCAAACTGACTGAATATGATGAGCGCACTACAACTCTTACCAACATTATGAGACAATGTATCACATAGACATATATGTGGATCAGTACTTTTGGAATGTACTAAGCAAGTGGGGTAGAATGAATAAGTAAAAAATAATGCAATAATTCAAATAAACTTTCAAAACTGCATGCTAAATGTGAGTGACTCACCTTGGCTTGAATGATCAAAACTAACAAATCATAAGTCATGAGTAATAAAGTGGAAAAGAAAATTCTTGTGAGCAACCACACTTAGTTCTAAAAAGTTGTAGTCTTATTCTAATTTTAAATCATGCTAGCTAAGTATAAAAAAGGACTCACCTTTATCTTATGTAAAATAATATCTAAGTAAAATTGTGAGCCTTTATACTTAGTTTCTAAAATTTGTTCTGTCATTCTATCTTAAGAATTACAGACTTTGGGAGGTACTTCTAACCAACATAAATCATGTGAGATATCATGGAGTCCAACGTCTTACCCACACTAGGGAGAGATGTTTTACCCTTGCCATCGGAATAGAACCTTAGCATAAGTGATCACTATCTTAGCTCACTATGGGCAAATCATAAACTTATGGTGGCACGTAGTTCTAGGGAATGAGACCTTTCGAATCATACCCAACTTGGTACTAAATACTAATCCCATACTTATCGCTCATAACTTTAGGAAATCCACCTTAAAACAGCACAAGGGTTTGCAATTAAAACCAATTATGCTTCTCTTTCTTTAAATCTCAAACTGTATAAACAATGTGGATTCCTTGCCTTAGCTTAGGATCAAAAGATCAACTTTTTTTCTTAAATCATGGTAAACAACTCAGAAAAAGGGTCTTAAAATCATAATCTTCTTGAAATATCAATACTTAGACTTAAGGCGTAAAACCCATGCTTTAGCTCATGCAAGTTCATAGTAAAACATCATGCTCAATATACTTCTTGAAATACTTCAACAATATCCAAAGTAATGGAATCAAACTCACAATATTATGCTTAAAAACTTCATTGAAAATCTATAAAATCATATCACACGCATAAAGATGTGAAAATAGACATGAAATTCAATATTTAAGTCCCTTGTAACATCATAATCTTCAAACAATGAAAATTGGGTATGAACCCTAATTTGAAAAATATGAAATATTAAATAAAGATTATGTTTATGGCATAAGGATGAAAGGGTATCCTTGTTCATAAACCCCACATACCTTAATGACGACGAAATTGTGAAAAGATTGGACCTTTAAGCTTGAATTCCTTAATTTCTTGTGAAAATCACTTTAATCTTGTTCTTTTGAATGGAAAAGGTATTTTGATCATAACTTGACTGATTTGGGGTTTTGGGATTGTAAATAATGCGTTTAAAAATCCCTTATAACGATTTGAGTGATTAGGGACAGTTTAGAGGTGTGAAATGACTTCAAAACCCTGGATATAAGTCAAAACAGAGTGTTTTTGGTACTTGGAAATGACTTAGGCGTCGCCCAGTTAGGCTTTGCGTTGCATTGGCCATCTCCCAAGTTTGGTTGGGCGGCGCATTGCCCATCGCACACCCTTATTGCCTCTCACAAAAATGGGCATAATATTTTGGTCGGGTATCGAATTAAGGCGATATTGGTATCGTTGGAAAGCTAATTCAATTATCTAAAAAAAATTGGCTCTTGAGCTTAAAAATTCTATATACATCAAAAGTTATACTCTTTAAAAGTTGACACTTGTAGAATCGAACACCAAACTTTGGACGAATTTAAGGTTCTTAGCTCAACTTGTCTCTAAGTGATTTCTATGAACATTTTTCACCTAATAGGCCCTTCATACACTAGGATAATTTTCATTAAACTTATATTCACATGGGAATCATTTGTATTAGGCATTATACATGTAAGAACAATGGTTAGAATTCTAGCGCAAAAATATGGGGTGTTACATTATCTCCCTCTTGGAATCGTTCTTCCTCAAATGATGGGTAGGAACTTATTGAAACATTAAAATTATGGAATAATGTGTCTACTAATGAAGGATATAGTTGAGCGGAAACTTTAAAAATTCCATCATGAAGCTGAATTCTGAGCTGACTTGACTTTACGGACCATCAGGAACTGATTCATTTTTGGAGTTTAGAACTCACTTGAGGTGTTTATGATACAATCATACATATAGAGTTGCAAAGTGATGACTTATGCAAGCACGAACCATGAGACAACGAGAATAATATTGTACCAGGGGTATTACACTATCTGGGCTGGAATACTTGGAAAACTTAGGTTATGCTCTGAACACTTACGAACTGAGTCATGACTAAATAGATGAATGTGAAACATGATGCTTGGACTGAACTAAATTTGCAACTTGCATGGACGTGAATGAATTACCTCAGGATTAGCGAAGATGGAAATCCATGGGAACTTGTCTGTCTAATTACTAAACTAAATTGATGGCTATACGAACTAAATTATACTGAAAGCTTATACTCAACTGGAATATTTCTTCAGCACTCTTTGCAAGAAGTTCTAATAACATTGGGGAAAATGAATCTTGGGTATGATCTGAGTGAGATATTTGAAGAAGGAATTGTCAGTATAGTTATAACTTTGTAACATGGAACATAGGATTATTAAACATAAACTAGTTTAGAATTACTAGGCCTTAGACACTGCAACTACTAATTGTTCAAGCTTAGAAACACTTCTCAAATACTCTCTTCAACTATACTTTCTCCCCTTGAATACCATGCTCACACGGGTTCATATAACTTCATATACTAATGTCTGATCTAAACTAAATTCTCTCACTATGTTCAAGCCTAACTTGAATCACAACGTACTACACATAACATTATAAAACTAGTCTGAACCATGAATTCAATACCCCAAGCATTTTCACAACTTCTCCTCTCTAAGATAATTCTTCATATCACTTCGATAACAAAATTCAACCACTTACTAGGAAATCTTTAATGCATAATGCGCCCATCCACTTATATACCAACATAACATTCAAGACTATCATTTTAACCACATAAGAACTTCTAGGCAAATGCCTATAAAAACCTCTTCCTCATAATCTCTAAACTTCTATCATTCATAACTTTCTTGCATTATTCTTAAGAAGACACATACAAAATCCCAACTAACCATGATGCATACCAAAATCTTAGTATCGATCTTACTTTACACTTATAGCCTCATATAAAACAAATATTTAGCAAGCAGACAACAATCTTTCCTCATCTAGAAAAAACCCATCTCAACAACTGTTTATCACTACTATCATTTCCTTCTTAGATTAAATCCATTATTCTAAGTCTATGGAACCCTTTACTAAACTCTAATCTAAATTGTAATCACTTTACTCTAGAGTCTGGGGTATAACAATACACATAAATAACAAACTTACCCTTAAAGACTACACCTGAAAGTGTAAAACCCACTGCTAATACTTCATTCTAAGATACAACTCTATCTTTCTATGGCCCCAATAGTCATCATCTAATAAGTTGAACACTTACTAACTTAGAATCTTTGAGAGTATCACCATATTATGAGTTCACACCATCTAGTTCTTTACTCTACTTTCTATTAGCTCAATCTTCAATGATTCAAACTTAGATTCTAACACTTAACATGGATATTCCCAACATTTTAACAAACTATACTAACATCATTCCTAAACACCCCTTGATATATACTATTCTTAACTTTCTAGGTTTAGCAATCATCATCAAATACTTACACTCTCATTAGAAAACATATCTACCTCACTAAAAAAAAATCATAGCCTTCCAAGATCACACTTCTATACTTATATTTTTCTCCAAATCGTGAGAATCAAAATCATACTTAAAAGACTCAACACCATCTATCCAAAATTTCTCAACTTAGCTATTAAGAACACCATGTAATATATACTAACATTCTTCCACTTAACAAACTCAAGGGTACTATTAACCATGCACAACACTTAATAAACTTCAAAAATAATGCAGCTACATAACACCTTTGGCACACCACTACATCATACCTACAACATCATGATAAATTTCAAATCAACAAACTTAAATTTTTACATGCACTATTCAAGCCTACTAGATCACCTCCATATAACTAGCATCACTAACCAAGCAATCATTATTTCCACCTAAATAGTCATTCACTATTCCAACTTAGTTTCTAGTGCTAGGCATGATTAACAACCCAATCTCACATACTATTCTCACTTGAAAACTATAAAATAAAATATCAAGAAACACTAGTCCACTAGAACTTCATGACAACAATAATCGGTCATCATCATATGGTGTAACTTATTAAAATTTGCTAGTACATCCTCCTTATATACATTACGACTATTTACTCATCTATATACCTAAATTACATCCATATCTCTTAAAGCATCAAAAAATCTTTTTTTCATAGCCACTTGGGGAAGCCTATGATAACAATACTCAACCACCAAACACTTCATGAATATCCTATACTTTTATAACACAATAAATACCATCAATAACTACTTCTCTACCTTCCACTAAACTAACACACAAGGACATATCACTTTACTACTAACTCAATCGTATGCAAAAGTTTATCTATATATATTCAATCAATCTCCCTCACCACCTTTATTGTCTATACACTTCTAAACCTATACTTTCAACTATAAGAATGTTCTACTACTTATAAATCATAACACTCTAGGTTGCAATATCCTTCGAATGCAAACTCTATTTAACAATCTAGGTTCATACTATCTCCTCTTATGAGCACTATCTATATTAAAGGGTTAACAAGGAATCAGAATACATCTCTTATTTTTTATTAACTGAACAACTCATATGGATGAGGAAATAAACATTCAACTTGAGGAACTTATATCATAATAACACGCTTCTCTCAAGCTCCTTGTATGACTTTTGAAGTTACTAATAGTAAATCTGAGAGCATCATCTTGGGAGGAATTGGAATCTAGTACTCATGTTATCTCAAAAAGTCATAGATAGAAAATTATGGAGTAACACACAAATAGATAGATGTGAAAATAGACATGCAATTCAACATTTAAGTCACTTGTAACATCATAATCTTCAAAAAATGATAATTGGGTATGAACCCTAGTTTGAAAAATATGAAATTTTAAATAAAGATCATATTTTGGGAACAATTATGAACGGTTATCCTATTTCATGAACCCCGCATCCTTAATGACGACAAAATTGTGAAAAGATTGGACCTTTAAGCTTGAATTTCTTGATTTCTTGTGAAAAGCACTTGAATCTTGTTCTTGGGAATGGAAAAGGGTTTTGGATCATAACTTGACTGATTTGGGTCTTATGGATTGTAAATAATGTGTTTAAAAATCCCTTATAATGATTTGGAGTGATTAGAAATGGTTTAGGGGTGTGAAATGACTTCAACTCCCTTGAATAAGTCAAAATGGAGTGTTTTCTGCACTTGGCAATGAATTAGGCATCGCCAATTCAATTACCCAATCTAGGTTTTGTGTTGCATTTCCCATTTCCCAAGTTTGGTTGGGCGGCGTATTGTCCATCACACACCCTTACTGTCTCTCACAAAAATGGGCATAACTTTTTGCTTGGGTATCGGATTAAGGCAAAATTGGTATCGTTGGAAAGCTAATTCAATTATATACAATTTAGTGGATCTTGGGCTGAAAAATTCTACATACATCAAAAGTTATACCCTTTGAAAGTCGACCCTTGTAGAATCGAACACCAAAATTTTGATGAATTTAAGGTTCTTAGATCAACATATCTCTAAGTGATTCTTATGAACATTCTTCACCTAATAGGCACTTCACACACTAGGATAATTATCATGAAACTTATATTCACATGGAAATCATTTGTATTAGAGATTATATGCTTAAGAACAACAGTTAGAATTTTAGCACAAAAATATGGGGTGTTACAGCTATCATGACCCACAATCCCTTTTTATAGCTCTTGCGGGCATGTTTTTGTAAAATAAGAAAATTAATTTTATTTAGGTACCCAAGTGGTATAGGTTCCTTGCGGGTTGAGACACTTTCTTTAGGATTCCTAACCCACTCACTTTTAGTCTTATGCCTGCAGCTGTAAGATTTATGTCCATTCTGTCTATAGATGAAACAGACAGGTCCTCGAGAGGAGAAAGAGGTCTTGGCTGATTTAAATAATTTTGATGAGGAACTTGAGTTGTTTTTAAAAGAGTTTGATCTCATGAAACTGTCACTTGGTGATTTCTTGCTATTTCGCTGAATTTTTATGTCATCAAGCTCTTCATAAAGTAAGTTAATTTTAATTTGACATGCTTAGATTTCAATTTGACAGTTTCTTTGTTCCTCTAAGAGTTTTCATTTAAATTGAGATTAGTAATTTTTCTTCTCTTGAGAGAGTTTATTATATTTGTCTATAACTTTTTGAAGCTTCTCAGTTATCATATCTAAATAAGATTCAAGAATATTACAGTTATGATGGTATTAAGGTCTTACCTTGCTAGATTTTCTTGTTACTATAAAGTACATGTTTGTGGCTTCTACTTCTTCTTCGGTTTCAGCTTCATCAGTCTAAGCTCCAAAAATTTTATTCTTTCTAGATGATCTTCTTCTTAATTCTTGATAGATTTATTTGAAGTGGCCAGGCCTTCCATAGTGATAATAGCGTTCATCGTTTGTAGTTGAATCATTACTTTTGTCTCCTTGGGATCTTTGTTGTCTCTGTTTTATTATCTGATTACTCTACGATTTATGAGAGCCATTACTTCTTTATTGGCTTCCTCCTAAATGTCCTCTTCTTCAGTTTGTGCGGAATTGCAGGCTACTGGTTTCTTCTTTTCCTCTTTATGGTACCTGTTAATGTAATTTTATTCATATCCAATGAGATTACCTCATAGCTTGTCACATGCCATGTTGTGAAGATATCCATCTTCCAGGATATCAGCCTTGGTTTTCTATATTTTTTGGGAGACTTTGGACTAGATTTTATACTTGCAGGCTATGTGGATAGATCATCCCTAGTGATTTTAGCTCACATACGATCTTTCGGAATCTAGAAAACATTGTTTCAATGTTCTCATTTTCTTTCATTTTGAACAACTCATATTCATTGACCAGGGCAGTAATCTTTGACTTTTTGACTTTGGTGGTTCCTTTACAGGTTACTTCTAACTTGTCCCACATTTCTTTTGTAGTTATGCAGGTTGACATCTTGTCGTGTTCTTCTCCACTAACTGCACAACTAATTAAACTTATAACTCGTGCATTAGTTTGGATTACCTCTTGTTGTTTTTTGGTGACCTCAAAGCTTTCAAGGTCTTCTACGTCAAAATTGCTTGATTTATTGTCTTTGTCCTTTTGTTTATCTTTGAGTCCTATAATTGTCTTTGGTCCCTTCTTAATGAAAACCTAGGCTTGGAATTCATTTGACAGGACAAAAATTTTAAATCTATTCTTCCGATAAGAGTAGAGTTGTCCATTGAAGTAAGGTGGTCTTATGGGGAGTGACCATCCTGAAGAAGAGCACTGGGAATTTTAAAGTTTTTCATTTGATCTTTGCTCACGTGTGGTTAAGCAACATTGATGGTGAAACCTGCTCTGATACCAATTCAAATTTAAGAGGGGATGAATTGAAAATTTCTGTGACTCTACTACTGACTCCTCAAAATCGGCTTGTTTGTAGATCAGTACACTTCACAAAACATATTAGATTTGAAATAATCAAGCAAGTAAATAATTGAATTTAAAGTAAAGACATAGAGATTTATCCTGGTTCGTAACACCAATGTGGTCCCTACTTCCAGTTCCCTTGGGTTTCAACATTTTTTTAGATCTTCAATATCAGGCTTGAGTACAATGATGTAAAACAAGTTCCAAAGACTTATTTTGTTCTTCAGATCTTGTAATACAACTTCAATTTGTATTACAAAGTTGACTCAATCCTATTCTTTATACAACTATGAACTAAGAGTTACAAAGCTTTGTGAGACTAAGATTGAGACACTTTGAGATTTTTCTTGAAGTTGCGCAAATGCTTTAGCCTTTCTTCTTATCTTTTATAGTCTCCAACTTTTATGTCATTAGGAAACCCAAGAGATTTCTTCTCAATCAAGGATTTTGAATTGATTCCTTGATTGAGAGATGGCACCATAAAGTACGTCCATATCAGATATGTCCATACGTGTTGCACCTTCCACAGTTATATATACCCATGTCAGATATGTCCATGTAGAGTTTTTGGTCTTCCTTTCTTTTTCTTTCAGTCTCAATTGATTTGATATGACGTGATTCCAGGATTGTGATTTACTCTGGTACTTGATTGATTTGCTTTCCATAATCTTTAAATGTCATAGAACTCCATGATTTGATTGATTTTCTTTCCATAATCTTTAAATGTCGTAGGTTTACATGATTTGATGTTTTTCCATTTTTGGAGTTCTTACCTGCTTTCATTTTGAATTACCCTTCTTTCATCATTCATATCCTTGTGTGAGATATCCTTTCATCATTAGCGATCCTGCAAAAATCTACTCATTAGTTTTGTCATTATTAAAACTTAAATATATGAGGCTAACACATAAGACCCACACACGGGCCACACATAGTAATTATCATCTCAGATCACCAATAATAACAACATAAGCCCCCTTACCGGCGCACAACAATAATATCATTATTCCCATGATTATTAAGCATAATCAACATGATTTTATTCAAATATTAACTACCCAGCCTTATCTGAAGAAAGTTAAGTCATAACCTACCTCGTGACGCTGAAATCCAAGCCTAAAATTCTTCACGCAGAGCTTTTTTCCTCACAAATAGACTTAGAGTCAACTAAAACACATAATTATAGAACCTATGCATCAAAACAAAGCCAACGATATTCATATTTCCTATTTTTAAATCGAGGTCAAAATGGATCCTTGAAATAGATTTTTAGAAAGAAGGGATAAAACCGGAATTTTAGTTTATATTTATCTTACCCAAAGGAATCCATAGGAGAAAACTCTAGTGAAAACAGGTTTAAAATGATTTTTAAATTCGAAAAAAAATAGGCCTTTTGGACTAAAATCTCCAAATTCCACTTATAAAATCACAGTATAACGAGTTTTAAACAAGAAGAATTGATGTAAAATAACTGAAATAATGACTTGGAGATTATACAAGATCATAAATAAAAGAAATAGACTAAAACACTCTCAATATGAAGCTCAAAGTCTCAAAAGTGGGAAAAATGAAGTTTTTATACTATTTCAGGCATGATCGCTTAAACAGTCAAGTGTCGCTTATGCAATACCCGTATGGTCTGCACCCTCTGCTTAAGCAGCCTCCACTTTAGTAGCCCTAGTTGGTGATCCTGGTCACTTACGCGATCGGCTATCTTCTTAAGCGGTCTCCACTAAAGCGACACATATGTCGCTTTAGCAGTTGCACTAGCTGAGTGGTGCACCATCTGAGAATTGGAAAACTTTTCAAGTCTCCACCGACCACTCGGGGCTCATTCAAAATCCCGTGAAGGCAAACAAGATGTGCTACTAGATTAAATTTGATATTTAAAACTCAATGGCTATATCAAATTTTTTTAAAAGAGGTTATTTTCATAAAATTGTCCCCCCGAGATCCAATTTTGCAATTTTCCAAATTGAGGGTAAAAAATGAGAATCAAAAGTCATAAAATCACATCAACCATGATACTAACTAAAAATCAAGTTTCGAATCTACTGGCGCAATCCGTTTTGCCATCCAACACATAGAACAATAAATGTTGACCGAAGTCAACTATAAGGCCTTTTTAAACTCTAAAAATCACAAACTCACACAATCATTCTGAAATATATTGAAAACTATGCTAATCATCCCCACACCCCAAGAACATCACGTAACAACCATAGAGAGGAGTAAAATGGTCAAAATACATAAAAATGGAAAATTCATAGAATCAATTCCTTACATATCTCACATCTTCTACCATTCGAGGTTTTTTCCTTTCAAACATCACCATATCTATATCTATACTATTCTAAAAGTTGGAAGCCCCTTAATTAAAAGTTGTTACAAAAATGTCCTTCTAAAGTCATAATATTTAAGGATAAAAATATAAATACATGTAACGACCAAATTTTTCTGGAACCGGAACATCACACGATGCTCATGATCCCGAAGGACCACAAGCCAACCCTCTACTAATATTTGTACCCGAACACTGCATAATATAAATAATAAATACAAAAATTGGCCATAAGGTTCAAAACATCTAAAAATACTCAAAATTGAAAAATGACTACTGATACATCTGTTCAAAAAATCTCTAAACTATCTGAACTGTGGAGTTGATGGGACATGTTCCCAACTAACTTCGTCTACTGAAATTAAACCAAATCTATACGATAATAATAAAAATAAGGATCATCCTCGACTGAAGAGGACTCACTGTTACGTCTACTGTTGCTGACTGGGACTAGCTGCTAATACTCTGGATCTCGTGCCTCTAAACCTATGGTGTCAAATAAAACACCATAGCACAAATGCGTCAGTACGGGAATATACTGAGTATAAAGATGAGGTAAGGCCAAATGCAAGGTCTCATGCATAAACAATTACTTAACTAAATAATCATGAGAGTACAGAATGAGAACACATGCATGAATGCACAAACCATAACCGAAATCATCATGACTCGAGATACTCAAACTCAGATACTAGTTTACTATCATCCAAACTCACTAATAATGCCTGAGATACTGAACACTAAATCATCTAATACTGATAACTGAGTACTGGAGTTGAGATCAGTCTTATCTAGCGAGTGATCTTGAAAACTGATGATACTGAAATTGATTAACTGAATTTACTTATATCAATAACAGAATTCTGAACTTTCTACTCTCGACTGACTTCATCGGAGATCAAACCTCTCTAACGGATGATTCTGGAATCTACTATCAATGATAAAAAATGATCATGTCCAAATCTAACAACAAGAATACTCAACTAAATCTGAAACTGAGATCAAGCTTATCTGACGGGTGATCTCTACATCTGATAACAAGAATACTCAACTGAATTTGAGACTAAGATCAAGCCCATCTGATGGGTGATCTCTAGATCTAATAACAAGAATACTCAATTGAATCTAAGACTGAGATCAAGCCTATCTGATGGGTGATCTCGGGATCTGATAATGAGATTACTCAACTGAATAGAGACTGAGATCAAGCCTATCTGACGGGTGATATCTAGATCTGATAATGAGATTACTCAACTAAATATAAGACTTAGATCAAGCCTATCTGATGGGTGATCTCTAGATTTGATAATGAGATTACTCAATTAAATATGAGATAGAGATCAAGCCTATCTAATGAGTGATCTCTAGATCTGATACTGGATAACTTTATATGGGACCAAGCCTATCTGATGGGTGGTCCATGAATCAATGGAACTATCTGAGTTCCTCATTGTGATAGATGACTGTATCTGACAGTCCTGATTTCTGAAGATTGATACTAAAACTGCAACTGCGGGAAGTAGTCACTTAATCATCATGCCTTGAATCTCAACTAGTGGGGTCTAACCTGTAACCCCAGCTAGAAGGGTGTCAATACCGTGCCATGGGTAAAGACCTCTCTGGTCAAGCTATCTAATGGGTGACCCTCGCAGGAAGTCAATCCTAAGGCAATAAAATAGTCAAGCCTATCTAATGGGTGACCAGTCTTTCCTAATGGGTGACTCCTGCATCCTGTGCTGGCTACGCAGTTTTGGAGTTCAGGGATTGCTCCTAACGACTCTACCTCTCTAATGGGGAACCTCCATCCCTGCCCTCGCTCGGTTCTAGCTCCTACTCCCAACTGAAAGACTCTGAACTGATTCTTAACTGAACATAAACTAAGCTAAATCTGATACCGATCATGTTTATCGAATGATCTTACTGAGTTAAAATTAATTTACTTGGTTTCGTATCTGACGGAATACTACTTAATCTTGTTATCTGACTAAATGACACTGATCTCGGGATAGATTACTCGAATACTATTGAGGACTGAACTGAACACTTGAATACTACTAGATATGAGTTGAGTACAGAACTGAGGCTAGATTACTAGTGATACTGAGATTATGGAGATTACTAAGATTTCTTAAATTATGTATCTATCTGAGAGTACAGAGTTCTATAACTCACTGAGTTCTGACAGTCATGGCTTGACTAAGATTATCGAGGAAACTGACACGGGCTCTAGACTGCAGCTAATTTGTAGGGTATAAATACCCCCAGAACTCGATAACATAAAAGTAAAGCATAACCATTCTTGAATTATCAATACCATGGACATTCGTTCACCATGACAATCACTACAGCATCTCTTTAAGCATTTGGGAATCATAAACATATGATAGTATAGGGAGACATGCTATTGGCTCATACTCTATTCAACAAGATCTTACATCAAACACTTAGCATGTATTAAAGTCTTATCATGTATCAAAGAGTACATAATTAGGGAATTTCATGCTATCATATCATAATTTATTCATTAAAGTTTTTCAACAAACACTTGGCATGCATGGGGTTGCACACAATTGGGGATTTCTAATCAACATGCTAGAATGGCTCTAATTCCTTCACATAAGTATTTTATCAAACATATGGGGAGCATGCTTTGCTTATACAATAATTTCTACACCTAATTGACATGAACACATCATTTAACAAGCAACTTGAAGAGGGTTTATCATGAATTTCACATACTAGGGTCAAAGCTTGAAAACCTTGTAAACAAATATGAATCACAACTCAATAATAGCATGAACATCAATTTCAACTCACATGAATCATGAAAACTCATAAACATAAAAGCTTTGAAATTTAGAAAAGGGTTCTTGAGCTTCTTGGAAGAAAGGGGCCCAAGAATCAACATTTGCATACCTTACAGAAACTCTTTCTTGAAAGCTCTTGAAGAGATTCTTGATTTCTTGATTTCTCTTAATTTTTCTTAAAGAAGATGGAAGGGTTTTGATTTTTTAGAAACCCTAGATCTTGTTCTTGAACAACTTTGAGAGAAACTAGTATTTTTAGGTTAAAATGAGGCCAAATATCATGTTAAGGAGTATATATAGGGGTGGAAAAATGACCCCTTTTGCCTCTGGAAATAAATTGAAAAATCCTAATTTTGCATGCTGGCGCAACGCGCCATAATTGCGCCAGCTCACTGGAAATTGGACAATTGGGAAACTGCTTGATGGCGCGATGCGGTAAAAATTACGTTGCCACCTTGGTTGCGAACTGGAAAGGCACCACGACGCAGTGGAATCACGTTGGTGTACTTGAAATTGACAATTCTGAAACTAAGCCTTGGCGCGATGCATCATAATTGCAGAGGCTCACTGGATTTTGACGATTTCCATTTTGGCTGGCTCCGCGACGCGCTAAAGTGCCAGGTGGCACACTGTCTCACTAAAATAGCTCTAACTCTTTGCCCGAGTGTCAAATTTGGGCGAATTTGGTATCGATGGAAAGATTATTCAATTATCTACGTGACAAAAAGTCGATATTTAAGAAATTCTACACGGTTCAAAATACTTCTCACTTGGGAAGACACTTCTCAACCTTTTAAGGTCGGATTAACACTCCACTGAACACGCTCTAAGGCTCAGACTACGAGAGAATTTTACGGGGTCCTACAATACACAAAGTTATAATAAATACTAATATATTTGATTAAATACTATTTTTATATATTTATGAACAAAAATATAAAAATACATTAATTATAATGAATATAATTACTTATTTTCAATTAAGTAATTAAGTTGAATAATAAATTAATGTAAAAAGCTAAAAATTATACAATAAATTTTTCAAATGGTAGAAAAGGGTAACTGTTGAACGCTTGGGCTTCTCCCATAGAGATGGCTTCTTATTATTCCTTCCAGTTAACAAACACTAGGGAACATAGCTGTGCTTTGCGCGATTTAATAAATTTTTCTCATTTACATTTTAATATATAAATTCAACACCCCTCCCCCCCCTTAAAAAACATTTTGTATATTCATATAAGAAATACAAGAATTGACTTAATGAATCACATCTTTCATTGTCATTTTTTAATAACACTCCAGTCATGTACCATTTCCAACTTTTACTTTTAAGTTTTTGTTTTTTGTTCTTGCTATAAATATATTACTATATATTGTGAATGTCTACTTTATCATATATAGTGAATGTCTATTTATGGAAAAGTTAAAAACCCCAAGGTTAGTTTTCATCTATAAATAAAGGGGTTTTCCTTCATTGTGATTCACCTCTTAAGAGAAATAATAATTACTCTCACTTCTCTCTCTATTCTTGTTGTTCTTCCTTGATATTTCATATCACATTATCGACATTACTCTACTATTTGAAGCTGGATTTTTTCACGAACATTCTTGTAGTTAATGTAATGCAAGATAAGTGCTTTAATGGTTATTCATTGAGTGAAAATTATATTTGTGGGGCTTATTTTAGTCACTCTCATACTTGATAACTATAGGATGCCCTACTGGTATTAATAATTGATTCTCTTTACTGCAGGAGTTGGCTTCCTTTAAAAATTTTGATTATCATTTTTCTAGTTTTCCTTTCAAATATGATGCTAACTATTTTAGGTTTCAGGGGAAGATCACAAACAAACAAAAACAACACGGTAATATTCTCTTATTTTGGGGTCAACTTTTAACAACAATAATATTTCCTGAGTCTAATTATGACTAGACTATGTCTACAATTATGATAAGTCATTAAATTTAACAATGATTCATTAACTCTCAAAGCAGCAATTGCTTTGAAGCCTAATATATCCTGAAAGACATCGGGTTATAGTTTCAAGACACCATGATGATAAGATGTTGGGTTTAAGCTCCATCGATTTATATCCTAAGATGCCTTTATGTGGATAAGATAATGAGTTTGAATCTCAATGCACCATATTAATGATATTATGATGGCTAAGGCATAACAATATGTATTTGGTGAAAAGTCATGAAACCTGTCCCATTAGATATGGTCCATTTCATGAAGTGAATATGATAGCAATATATGATAAGTCTGAAAGATGATAATTTGCTTCATTCTTGAAGTGAATGTGGTAACAATATATGATATACTCTTAAAGATATATTAAGAGAAAAATTCTCTACATTATATGTATGACTTGATATTCTCTTGAAGTAGAAATATCATGAAAGAGGTTATAATCTATCAAAATTTGATATGCTTAAGGCACGATTATATTCCATTCATGTGGAATAAGAATTTGGTTATTAGAAATACAGATCTTAACCCTGGGGGTGAATATGACTACATATAAATTAAAAATCATAATCCACTTCCAAAAAAGGTAGAACCATTTGAAGATTGAATATCTTCAAGTTACTATAATAAGAACCATGAATGTGAAAAGTTACCCAAGCTGATGATGAGATCACATGCCATAGTAAACTAAGAATCTATTATTTATTGATATAAAATTCTTGTCATAGTAAACAGAAGTTTACTAAAGTAAAAGTCACATGTCATGGTAAACTTGGAGTTTACTAGTATAAAAGTTCATAAGTTGACATGAAGGATTACAGCATCCCAAAGATATGCATATTGAATATTAAACATATGTTGAAAAAAAATCCTTCATAAACTTTTAATATTGCTTATACTCGTGATAAGTTGGTTGGATCAACTAATATTGGGGTTGGATCCCCTAAATTTTTGAAAAATATCAATGGTGAATAAGGGATCATTCACTTGTCATGTGTTCTATTCAGATGCATCAATATAAGATAATCACATGTGAGTTTATTGTCAACCTGCAGTTTTACATTCATAAAGCTGATTGCTCAATATAAATTGAGTTAAGAGCATAATTTTTAGATTGTGTAATCAAGGTAATTCATTTTTATAATGCTAGTTAAGTTGGTGTCAAATGTCTTCGATAAATAGTTAAACCATTGCTTATGAGAAAAAAGTTTCATGTGTTGGTTTGAAGTATGATATATTGCATACAATAACACTTATTTGCATTAGACTAAAAATTATGATTAATTCCTTCCTCTAAATTAGTTTAAGATTCAGGAATCAATTATTCCATAAAGTAGTTTTGATGTGTGGTATTTGATAAATGGATATACCATGATGCACAAAGATGGATTCTCTAAAGTAAATTGGGAAGTATGTTAGTTTTCCTAACGTAAGGAGAAGATAATAAACAGCTAAGTAATATATTGTGAATTACCATCAGATCCTCATTCAAAACATAATTCAAGTTCAAATGCTAGGAACATTTTTTAACCCAATAGTAATCTGATATTTAGCAGTAAATACTCCAAATTGAATATCTCTGAAGGACAAAATCTACTGCATGCATGAAGCATGGTAGATCAATCAATTCTAAATAAAATAATTCTTGAAAAAAATGAGCAAATGATAATAATAATAATAATAATAAGAAGAAGAAGAAGAAGAAGGTAATGTTCTCTTATAGAGTCTATGACATAACACTTCATAAAACCTTATGAGAGGTTCAGGTACCTGAAAATAGTGAAGTGATGAGATCTCAAAATATTATGTCAAATTGTGAATCAATAGTAAATAATATATTATCGATAGTATCTTTGATACAGTATTGGTGTAATATTGTAAAAGATTATGAAGATCTAAATTCTATATGTATTTAAGCATGCTGACGTAGAAATATTTATCAAGTTACATGAAAGGATGCATCTTGGTAAGCATAAAACCTATTTGATTACAGTCCAAACACTTGAAGATGTCACACATGAAATACTGAATATTGTCACTTGACAAAATTTATATGAAAACTTTAATGGATTCTAATGTTTGAAGCATATAAAAGTTTCTAGAAAACTTATTTATAATCCTTATATTGCATAAATTTATATCTTGAAAATCATTGGAACACTTGAAGAGTTTTTTGAAAGCAATAGATTATTTACTGACATAAGAAATATACCGAATTGAATTGGTTATAAAGCATAATATCTTAATGCAATTGGTGTACTAATATATCTTGCAAATACTACAAGGCCTGATATATCATTTTTCAGTTAATTTGTTAACATGGTATACTTCTGCTCCTACTAGGAGACATCAAAATGGGATCAATCACATGATCTTATTTTACTCTAAATATTATTGTCTCGATCTTGTTGATTATGCTGATGTTGGGTATTCATTTAAACCGCATAAATCTTGTCTCAAACATTCAATATGTTCACATATGGGAATACTACTAGATCTTGGAGATATACCAAGTAGTCTATCTAGCCACTTCATCGAACTATGCTGAGATAATAGCTATTCATGAAGTGAGATGGGAGTATGTGTAGTTGAGGTACATGATACATCTCATTCAAGAAAAGGTTTGAAATATGACAAAGTACTCACAATTTTATATGAAGATAATGTAGCATACATAGTGTAACTTAAGAAAGGATTCACAAAAGGAGATAGAATGAAGCACATTTCGCTAAAGTTATTCTATACACTTGAGCTCTAAAAGAATGATGCTATAATGTGCAACGGGTTCTTTTAAGTAAAAATGTGGCTGATTTATTCACCAAGTCTCTTCCAACTGCAAATTTCAAGATGATGGTATACAAGATTGGGATGCAAGGGTTTAAGGATGTTCTCATTAGGGAAAGTTAATACGCATTGTACTCTTTTCCTTACGAGGTTTTTTCCCACTAGGTTTTCCTTGTAAGGTTTTTAATGAGGTAGCCTATATGCATATTATTATAGATATGTACTCTTTTTCTTTCATCATATTTTCTTTTCACTGGATTTTTTCTAGTAAGATTTTAATGAGGCACATTATTTATCAATTAGATATTCAAGGGGGAGTGTTATAAATATATTATCATATATAGTGAATGTCTACTTTACCATATATAGTGAATATCTACTTTACCATGTATAGTGAATTTCTATTTATGGAAAAGTTAGAAACCCCAAGGTTAGTTTCCTCCGATAAATAAAGGGATTTTCCTTCATTGTGATTCACCTCTCAAGAGAAATAATTATCACTCTCTCTTCTCTCTTTATTCTTGTTGTTCTTACTTTATATTTCATAACATTTCTATACTTCTCTTATCTTTTTTAATTCCTTGACCTCTCTACTATTTTTTCATTCTTTTTTCTCCTTTTAACTTTTTATATAGTAGTTTTCTTTTTTCTTTCCTTTTATCTTACTTTGAGAAACAAATTAAATTATTTATACTTTGAATTGGGAAAATGAGGTGAAAATACAAAAAGAGTGATTTTAGAAAGTGTTACTTGATCTCCATATATTAAATAAAAGTCATATTTTTCACACAATGACATATTTTTTTGGTAAGTAAATATTTTATTTACCAAGTAATCAATTCAAAACTGATAAGTCAGCAACCACGAACAAATAGCCCTGTGGTTTACTGAGTACATAAAATGTTAGTCTCTATCTAACTACTTATAGCTATGGGAGTACATTTAGTTCAAGTAGTTTCCTAGCTAATCTGGCTTGGTGAATTCCTCTTCCATGCACCTCTTGTATAACCTGTTTAATCATGACTATAAGTTGGTCATTTTTTGTTCTGAAACACCATTGCATTACATTCCAACCATATTGCAGATATACCACAAGCCAATGTCATTATATAAACGTGTACAGTACTATTATTTCCTTTTGTGTATTGTATTGCCCATTGTATCTTAGTCTGCCACTATAAATTCAACCTACTGATCCCTTGCCACTTCAGTAATTGATTCCAAATACTTGCAGCATATGTACATTCAAAAAATAAGTGCTCAACATCCTCATCCTTATCTTGACGTAATGGGCATATCACATTGTCCACTAGATTCCATTTTTAAAGCATAGTTTTGGTGGCAAGTCATTTGTTGATTTCCAGATATATTATGAACAGCCATTTTGGTGCACCATAATTGGCCAAACCAATTTTCTCTATTCCTCTTTATCTATTTCACCCCTTATTTGTAGATAAAACTTTTTGATAAAGTACTTGTCCATATCCAATATTGTATCCTTATCATACCCAACCTCTTGTAGATATTTTGTGCTTTAAGAATCTTTTGCACTATCCAGGAAGCTTGTTTGGCCTATATACCCCGCACTCCTTCATTCCAATGATATATATGAATCCATTCAACCCAAAGCTTATTCTTCTTTTGTCATAAGTTCCACAAGCACTTGCCAATAGTTATTTTATTCCAGGTATGCTGTAACGCCCCGAGTCTGTACACCAAATGCTACACGGTGCTCATAATCTTGTGGGACCACAAGCTAACCTATGAATGGTACCTGCTATAATAAGTGAATGATAATACTGTAATTATGCAAAACTTAGGTAGAAATCTTCCATAAGGTTCAAATATGAAATAAATATTTAGTATGGTACATCAATACCAAAACTAATCATTTGTCTATAAATACTCTAGTCTGAAAAGCCTCTACTGTATGAATAAGGAGTTGATGGAACAAGTCCCCAACTAACTTCGACCACTGAAACAAACTGAGTACTGAAATACTGGAATAATAAATCTTTCCTCGAACAATGAGGACTTACCACTAGTCTGCTACTGATGGATCGGGCTGTTAAGTATGATCAGGAGCCCATGCATCTAAACCTATGATATAAGACATTATAGCGCAAAAGAAAGGTATGCGTCAGTACTTTGAATGTATTAGTATGCTAAGTGAGATAGGCTGAGATGCATGCGTTCATATGCATGAACAATACTGACTGAATAGCATGAGTATAACTAAATGAAAGTACATGCATGAATACGTAAACTATAACTGAGGTCATAATAACACTGGATACTGAGTTTGAATTACTAATTTTCTGATATCTGAGTTTACTGATACTGTATAACTGATAGATGAATGACTGTATCTGACAATCCTAATTTTATAAAACTGTACTAAGTTTCGTACTGAACTGAGTGACTGTATCGAATAGTCCTGATTCTGTAGAATTGAACTGAGTTTTATACAGAGACTAAAACTAAAACTGAGACTGTGGGAGGTAATCATCTAACCAGCATGCCCTTTTCTGGACTGTTACTGAACATACTATCTAACTGAACTTAACTGAGTTTACTGAGTTCCATTAACTGACGGAGTACTAAGGAATTATGTTTACAAGTTGTATTTACTGAAACCTAAACTGAATACTAAACTATAACAATAACTGCTTACTGAGGTTATTGTTTGTGACACTACTAAGACTATTCTGCAACTATCATAGCTCTAGGTAAACATCTAAGTTTTTGGGTATTAGATACCCCCAGGACTCGATAGCATAAAAGTTAAATCATAGAATAAATTTAAAAGAGTATAACCATGTGCACTTGATCATAACTCATTCATAGAGACATTTTATAAAACACTTGCATGATATAACTTGAACATAAGCTAACATGACATGATTGTTTTCCCTTTTTCATTGTTCACATGAGCAATTTATCAAACACTTGGAGAACATAATACATGAACATGACACTAAACAACACATAGACATCATAATTCAAATCATCATTTACAATTTTAAGGGTTTAGCATGGATTCACATGATTTTGTACATATATCAAATAATTCTACATGAAACTTATAACAAAACATGGATTAGAAACTCAATTAATCATTATAATTATGAATATAATCAAACCCAATATGAAATTCATAAAATCAATACACTTGCAGTTTAAAAAATAGATTCTTGAACTCCAAAGGTGGAAGAGACCCTTGAATGAACACTTGACATACCTTAACAATTAAATTCTAAAAAATTGATGGTAATTTCTTGAGCCTTGAATTGAATTTAAAATCTCCTAGTGTTTGTTCTTGAGAGCAACTTGTGAAGAATGAATAGTTTTTTCTCTTGGAAGGGTTTAATTTTGTGTTTTGGGGCTAATAGACGTGGGAAAAAGACCCAAATACCCCTAAGGATGCGGCTTTTTTAATGACTAAAAAACTGACCTAGCGACATGCATACCAATGTGCCATGTCATTGGCATCGACATGATGGTCAATGCACCGCATCGAGTCCTCTTTAGTTCAGTGAAATTTGCACTGGGAGCTGGAGGAAAATATTGCAACGTGGTGCATCGAGATTGCGTTCGATCCACTGGTTTGAGCTTTCAAATATGATCCAAACGAAGTCCAAAAAATCTCAAACTTTTTTGGAAACACGACTAACATTCCTAATCATAATTCAACCTAAAAATCATTACTTTAAGGTCATGAGGGTGGTGAAATAGAGTCTCCAACCTATGAAGGATAAAATAACACTAAGTCTGAATACTTCGCTAAAATTTTCTAAGTCTAGGAACCCTTAACAAGCTTTAAAGGACTAAGTTAAGCTTAGGATTTTATGGGGTCTTACAATATCTCACCCTTGGGAACATTCATCCTCAAATGAGACTGACTAAGCTGAGAATACTGACAGACTGAATTTAGATACAAGACATGTGAAACAAAAGCATGATTTTATGATTGAAACTACTGATAAACTGAAATTTCATACTGAACCTGCATATCTAATACATGAGTACATAGATAAACATAACTCACGAATACATGACTGGAATTATTGATAAGTTGAGTTTCTCATAATAAACATGCATATCTGATGCATGAATATATAACTGAAAAAATGCAATAGTAACTGATACCAAGTCTATAAGGGAAAATCTGAGCATAGAACTGAGTAAGTTCAAGGAAAAAGTATTACCTTGGGTTGAGTCTGAGTTTGCAGAGAAGAGGTAAGGATACTTCGTCCGCATATCTGCTTCTGCTTCCCAAGTAGCTCCCTCAATGGACTGATTTTGCCAAAGAACTTTGACTAGACGGACCTCTTTGTTCCTCAGTCTGCGAATTTGTTAATGAAAGATTTTGACTGGAATCTCCTCATAAGAGAGGTTGTTCTAAATCATCTGGTAGAGTCAAAATTGGGGCTATTGTGAGTCGAGTCTTTAACTCCTGAAAACTCTTCTCAGAAGAATCTGACCACTAAAATTTGACCTTTTTCTGAGTTAATCTATACATAGGGGATGTAATAAACAAAAATCCCTCAACAAACCATCAGTAATAGCCAGCCAAACCCAAGAAACTCTGAATATCTGATGGAGAGATGGGTCTGGGCCAATTTCTCATTACTTTGGTCTTTTAGGGATCAACTCTAATGCCATCATCGGAAATAATATGGCCGAGAAAGGCTACTGACCTTAGCCAAAATTAGCACTTACTGAATATAGCGAATATTTGATGGTTTCTGGGAGTTTGTATAACTATTCTAAGATGGTCGGCACGATCATACTCACTACGGGAGTAGACAAGGATGTCATCTATGAAGTCTATGACAAACATGTCCAAGTACTGCTTGAACACATGGTTTATCAAGTTCATGAAAGTTGTTGGGGAATTAGTAAGACCAAATGATATGACTAAGAATTTGAAGTGACCATACCAAGTTCTGAAAGTTATTTTTGGAATGTCATATTCTCTAACTCTGAGCTGATAATAACCTGATCTGAGGGCTATCTTACAAAAGTAACTAGCACCCTAAAGTTGGTCAAACAAGTCATTGATTCTAGGAAATGGATACTTGTTCTTAACCGTGACTTTATTAACTGACGGTAGTCTATACATATTCTGAGAGAACCATCTTTCTTACGCACGAATAGAACTAGTGCACCCCACGGGGACACACTTGGTCTGATAAATCCCTTATCTAGGAGATCTGTTAACTATTCTTTTAATTCTTTGAGTTTTGCTGGAGCCATTCTATATGGCGGAATAGATATGGGCTGAGTATCTGGAAGAAGGTCTATTTTAAAGTCGATTTCCCTTTCGGGAGGAACTCCGAGAAGATCTTCAGGAAACACGTCTAGGAATTCACATGCTGCTGATACTGACTCAAAAGTAGGGGTTTATGATCTAGAGTCCTGGACTCGAACGATATGGTAGACACATCCCTTAGATATCATTTTCCTTTCCATAAGGTAGGAAACAAGTTGACCACTAAGTACTGAAGTACTCCCCCTCCACTCTAGGATGGGCTCATTCGAAAAGTGAAACTGGACAATTTTGTTTCTACAGTCGACTGAGGCATAGTAGGAATGAAGCCAATCTATGCTGAGAATGACATCAAAATCGGTCATTTCTAATTCGACTAGGTCTGCTGAAGTGACTTTCTGAGATACCATAACCGGATAGTTCCTATATACCCGTCGGGCCATGATAGATTTACCCACTGGGGTAGAGACGAAGAAAGGATCTGCTAGTATTTCAGGACTGACTCCGAAGCCAACAGCTATATAAGAAGTTACAAAAAACAAAGAAGCTCCTAGATCTAGTAAAGCATAAACATGCAAATGATAAACTTATAATGTACCAGTGACCACATTAGGAGAACTTTCCTAATCCTGTCAGGACTGAAGTGCACAGAGTCTATTTGGGGCAATGCCCACTGGTGGCACTGGAAGTGGCACCCTGCTAATTCGAGTGATCGAACTGAGTTGAGGGATGATTATGCTGAGTCTGCGAACCCACATGAGTACACTGTCTGACTCTATGGACTAGCTTTCCCCATTCAAAACATACATCACTGCTAGCTCAGTAGACACCCTGATGGTTTCTGCCACACTTTTGGCAGAGAGGATTTGTTCAAGCACTACTAACACTCTCCTGGGGTTTAGGGCCTGACTCCCTATCTCTATTGTTATTTCTAAACTTTGGTACGGGAGCATTGGCTGAGGACGGAGCTGGGACTGAGGAATTTGGGCAGAACTGAGAATGATTACCACCCTCTAACTTAGGCTGGGTAAAGTTGAAGCTATCTGCTCTAGCTCTCTTATTCTCCCTCTCCTTCTTTTTATTCATAGCCTCCTCTATTTGTTGAGCATGTACCATAAGCCTGGATATATCTATCTTCTTAATAAACATTGCATTTCTACACTCCTTGACCACACTATTAGATACTCCATACATAATCTTACTCATCTTAGATTTTCTATTTACTACCATATAAGAAACGTATCTGGCTAATTGAGTAAACTTGAGAGAATACTTCTGTACCATCATATTGCCCTACTTCAAATTTATAAAATCCAAAACCTTTACTACCTTCAACTCTACAGAAAGAACCTATCAAAAAAAGCAATAGCAAAATCCTCTCATTCTATAGGCCCTGCATCTATGGCCCTCTCTGTTTTCCATTATTTGTACCATAAGTGAGCCATATACTGTAATTGATATGCAGTTAACTCATCACTTTCACTAAATGTTACCCCCATAATATCTGTAACTTTTTGCACCTGATCAAGAAATTCCTCAGGGTCCTCATCTGACTTAGACCTAGTAAAAGATGGAGGGTTCATTTGGGTGAAGTCCTGAATCCTAGCTGCAACAATATTGGCGACTGGGTTGGATGGAATGGCAGTTGGGCATTCATTCTGGGCTGCCACAGAATAAGCTAGGGTGGTTAAAGCTACTCTGAATTCAGCATAGGAGACATGTTCGTCCAGGGGATCTGCCTGAAAGGGCTAAGGTGCTGACTAATTTATGGTTCTCCTTTTGCTAGTCTTTTTGGGAGGCATGTTCTGTAAATAAAAAGAAGAGAACAGATTAGACTGAGAGTTTAACTTGATCTCATGCTTACTTGCATGACATGAATACTGATGTAATGGCCTGATTCTTTACCTCGGAGACTAAGCGATGCTCATAATCCCGAAGAACCACAAGCTAACCCATAACTGGTACCAACTGCAGTAACTGTGTAACAAATATTGTAAGAATTATGAAAATAGGAAGAAACATATGCCATAAAGTTCAAATCTGTAAATAAATCTAAATGCGGTATCAAAATACCAAAACTGAATATAAGTACTAAAAACTGAACAACTATCTGAAAATACTCTAGTCTAAAAAACCTCTAAACTCTCTGAACTGTGGAGTTGATGGGACAAGTTCCCAACTAACTCTGGCTATTGAAAATAATACTGAAATACTAAAAACAACCATGTCCCCAAACTATGAGGACTCACCACTATGCTGACTACTGAAAATATGAACTGTTAAGGGTGCTCTGGAGCCCGTGCATCTAAACCTATGATATAAGACATCATAGCGTAAAATAAAAGCATTTGTCAGTACTTTGAATATACTGGTATGCTCAGTGAGGTAGGCTGAAGTGCATGGGTTCACATGCATGAACAATAATAACTAAATAACATGAGTATGACTGAATGAGAGTACATGCTTGAATATGTAAACTGTACTGAGTTCATAATAACACCAAATACTGAATTACTGGTAACTAAATGATTATATCTGACAGTCTTGATTCTGTGGAACTATACTGAATCCCATACTGAGTTGAGTGACTGTGCTAGACAGTCCTGAATCTGCGAAACTAAATTGAGTTCCACATTGAGACTGAATCTATAATGGAGACTGTGGGAAGTAATCATCTAACTGATATGCCCCTTCTCTAACTGATTTGGGGTCTAACCTGTAACCTCAGTTGGAAGGGTGTCAATACCGTACCATGGGTAAGGACAAGTTCTGAATCACCCTCATCTGATAGGTACTCTGAATGAGAATGATGGTACCCTCAACTGGCAGGTAGATAACCTCATCAACCCTCAACTGGTAGGTTGATGTCTCAACCTACGCTGGCTACATAGTTCTAGAATACAAGGACTGCTTCTAAGGATTTCACCCTCTATTAACAGGTGAGTCCTCATCCTTGGGATCACTCGATGTTGAATCCTAATCCCAACTGAATAGACACTGGACTGAATCGGAGTTCACTAAGTTTTCCTATGTTCTATAACTGACTGAATTATACTGATCGAGACATGACTGATTCTACTCTATGACTAACCATGGCTCTAGACAAGCAGCTAAATTTGTTGGGTGTTAAATACCCCCAGGACTCGATAGCATAAACTTAAAAGACATGGCATAATCTTGAGACATGGTAATTAACTACTTAGTCATCATTCATTCATTTGGCCATTTAAGAAAACACTTGCATACATGCTAACATGATATAATTTCACTATTCAACTCACATGGACAATTCATCAAAAACTTGTGGGGCATAATATATGCACATAATACTAAAACAACATGTAGGCATCGTGATTAAATTCCAATTACACAATTCCAAGAGTTTCAACATGGATTCTCATGATAAGGCACACATATCAATTGACTCTACATGAATCTTGCAATAAATCATGAACACACTTTAATTCAAATCATGGAAATCACAAAATCACTCTACATGAACTTTAAAAGAGTTTCTTGGACTCCAAGTGTGGAAGGAACCCTTGGATGAACACTTCACATACCTTAGTTGATAAATTTCTGAAAGTTAATGGTGAGTTCTTGAGTTCTTGATTTGAAATTTAAACACCTGGGGTTCTATTCTTGAGCAAATTGGAGAATGAATGAGTATATTCTCTCTCCAAAGGGATTAATTTCATGTTTTGGGGGTTGAAGGACATGGGAAAAGACCCAAATACCCCCAAGGATGCGGTCTTTAAATGACTAAAAAATTGTGTTACCCGACGCATAGGCTCATGTGCAGCGTCATTGGCATTGATGCGATAGACAACGCGCCACATTGACTCTGTGTTGATTCACTAGAATTTGCACTGAAGCTGGGAAAAACTATCTTATAGATGTGATGGTCGACACGACGCATCGAGATCGCGTTGACCCACTATTTTGGGCACTCAAACATGATCCAAACGAGGTTCAAAAATTCAAAACTTGTCCGGAAACACCTATTGACATGCCTGATCATGAATTAACTCAAATATTGACATTTAATGGATGTAAAGGTCACTAAATAAGATTTCCAACTTTCGAAGGTTAAAATAACACTAAGTCTGAATACTTAGCTAAAATATTCTAAGTCTGGGACCCCTTGCCAAGCCTATATGACTTATTTAAGATAAGAATTTTGCGGGGTCATACATTATCTCCCACTTGGGAACATTCGTCCTCGAATGAGACTACTGAGAATACTGAGAGACTGGACTTAGACATTGGGTATGCACAGCTAAAGCATGGTTTCATGACTGAGATCACTGATACACTAAATTATCATACTGAATATGCATATCTGATGCATAAATACATGACTGAACTGACTCATGAACATATGATTGAACATGCAATGGTAACTGATACCAAATTTATAACTGAAATCTGAACATGAAACAGAATAAGCTTAAGGAAAACTATTACCTTGAGCTAAATCTGAGTTTTTGGAAAAGAGTTGAGGATACTTGGTCTACATATCGCTTCTGCTTCCTAAGTAGCTCCCTCAACGGGCTGATCCGCCAAAGAACTTTGAATAGAGGGACTTCTTTGTTCCTCAGTATGCGAATCTGATAATCAAGGATTTCAACTGGAATCTCTTTGTAAGTGAGGTTGTTCGGAACATCTATGCCCTCTATCGGGACTATAGCTGATAGGTCACCTATGCATTTATTTAGCAAGGAGACATGAAACACTGGATGGACTAAAGATAGATCTGAAGGCAACTCAAGCTTGTAAGCTACCTTTCTAAAATGGATGAGAATTCAGTAAGGACCGATATATCGAGGACTGAGTTTCCCCGTCTTTCCATACCACTTCACTCCTTTCATAGGAGAGATCTTCAAGTATACATAGTCACCAATCTCGAACTCGAGATCTTTTTTGTGCACATTTGTGTATGATTTCCGCCAACTCTAAGTTGTCTTAATCATTTCCCTGATCAGATGGATTTTCTCTAAGGTATCAAATACCAAGTCAGGCCCTACCACTATAGCCTCACCTACTAAAAACCAACCAATGGGAGATCTACACCTCCTCCCATAAAGAGCCTCAAACAGATCCATTTGAATACTATAATGATAGTTGTTGTTGTATGTTAATTCAATCAAAGGCAAGTGGTCATCCCAACTACCTTTAAAATATATCGCACATACTCGCAGTATATCCTCTAAAGTCTGAATGGTCCTTTTTGCTTGACCATCTGTCTAAGGATAAAAACTTGTACTGAGGTGAACTCGGATACCATGACCCTTTTGGAATGCTTTCCATAAATGAGAAGTGAACTGAGTACCTCTATCTGAGATAATGGACAATGGAACACAGTGCAATTTGACCAACTCCCTAATATAAAGTTTGACATAATCCTTGGTTGAGTAAGAGGTATGGGCTGGTAGGAAATAAGTTGATTTGGTCATCGTATCTACAATGACCCTAACTGAAGCATGCTGGCGACGAGTATGAGGCAAACCCATCACAAAGTCCATGTTCACTTCTTCACACTTCCAGGTGGGAATACTAAACTCCTTCATGGATCCTCTTGGCTTCTGATGCTCGATCTTACCCTACTGACATATTAAGCACTTAGCCACAAACTCTGCAATATCTTTCTTCATCCCACTCTACCAATAGATCTCCCATAAATCACGGTATATCTTAGTGGCCCCTGGATTAATAAAGTAGCATGCACCATGCACTTCTACAAGAATTCTCTGCCTCAAATCATCTACCCCTGGCACACATAGCTGACCCTGACAACACAAAACACCATCTCACCCTTGGGAGAAGACCTCAACTTTCTAATCTCTGACTAATTCTTTCAATTTGACCAGACTAGGATCTCTATCTTGCTTTTCCTTCACTTCAAAAACTAGGGATGATTCTAAACTACTTTGCACCCATACACTACCTTCTGCTGGATAAACTAAGCGAACACCTAGTAGGGCTAGCTGATGAACTTCCTGAGATAACTTCTTCTTACTATCCTCGACATGGATAATACTACCAATAGACATTCTACTAAGAGCGTCGGCCACTACATTGGCCTTGCCCGGATGATATAGGACACTTATGTCGTAGTCTTTCAACAACTCCAACCACCTTCTCTGACAGAAAATTAGGTCTTTCTAAGAGAATACATATTGCAGGCTCTTATGGTCAGTGAATACATCAACGTGCACACCATACAAATAGTGCCTCCAAATTTTTAAGGAAAATACTACTGCTGCTAACTCAAGATCAAAAGTAGGATAGTTCTTCTCATGGGGTTTAAGTTGCCTAGAGGCATAGGCTATAACCTTACCTATCTGCATTAGAACATACCCCAAGCCAACTCTGGAGGCATCATAATACATAACAAAGTCGTTTGAACCATCTGGTAGGGTCAAATCTGGAGCTGTAGTGAGTCAATTCTTCAACTCCTGAAAACTCTTCTCATAAGAATCTGACCACTGGAATTTGATTTTCTTCTGAGTCAATCTGGACATAGGGGATGCAATAGACGAAAATCCCTCAACGAACCATCGATAATAGCTGGTCAAACCCAAGAAACTCATGATATCTGACAGAGAGATAAGCCTAGGCCAATTTCTCACTGCTTTAGTCTTTTGGGGATCAATTCTAATGCCATCACCAAAAATTATCTGGCCGAGGAAAGCTACTGACCTTAGCCAAAATTCTTACTTACAAAATTTGGCAAATAACTGATGATTTTTTAGAGTCTATAATACTATTTTGAGATGGTCTGCATGATCATGTTCACTGTGGAAGTAGACAAGAATGTCATCTATGAAGACTATAACAAACATGTCCAAGTACTGATTGAACACACAGTTCATCAAGTCTATGAAAGTTGTTGGGGCATTGGTAAGACCAACGGACATGACTAAGAATTCAAAGTGACCATACCAAGTTCTAAAAGCTATTTTTGGGATGTCACACTCCCTAAATCTGAGCTGATGATAGCCTGATCTGAGGTCTATCTCAAAGAAATTCTGGCACCTTAAAGTTGGTTAAACAAGACATCGACTCTGGGGAGTGGATACTTGTTCTTGACCGTGACTTTATTTAACTGATGATAGTCAATACACATTCTAAGGGAACCATCTTTCTTATGAATGAATAAAACTGGTGCCCCACAGGGACACACTTGGTCTGATGAATCCCTTATATAGGAGATCCTTCAACTGTTCTATCAATTCTTAGAGTTCTGCTGGAGCCATTCTATATGGCTAAATAGATATGGGTTGAGTATCTAGAAGAAAATCGATTTTGAAATCAATTTCCCTTTTGGGAGGAATCCCAGAAAGATCTTTGGGAAACACATCTGGGTATTCACAGGCTACTGACACTGATTCAAGAGTAGGGGTTTCTAAATTAGAGTCCTAGACTTGAACTAGATGGTAGACACATCCCTTAGATATCATTTTTCTTGCCTGAAGGTAAGGAACAAGCTGACCCCTAAGTGCTGAAGTACTACCCCTCCACTCTAGGATGGGTTTATTCAGAAACTAGAACTGGAAAATTCAGTTTCTATAGTCAACTATGGAATAGAAGTAATAAATCCAATCCATGCCGAGAATGACATCAAAATCAGTAATTTCTAATTTGACTTAGTCTGCTGAAGTGATTTTCTAAGATATCATAACTGGACAGTTCTTGTATACCCGCTGGGCTATGATAGATTTACCCACTAGGGTAGAGACTGAGAAAGGCTCTACTAGGATTTCAAGACTGACTCCAAAATTGATAGTTATATAAGGAGTAACAAAGGACAAAGAAGCTCCTGGATCTAGCAAAGAATAAATATGCAAATAGAAAACTTGTAACGTACCAGTGACCACATCAGGAGAACTCTCCTGATCCTTTCGAAACTGAAGAGCATAGAGTCTATTTGGGCGTTGCCCACTAGTGGCACTGCAAGTGGTACCCTACTGATTCAGGCAACCGGACTAAGCTAGGGGACGGTTATTCTGACCCTGAGAACCTGACTGGGGATAATCTCTGACTTTGTGACCTATCTTGCCACACCCAAAACACACATCACTACTCATTCTACAGATACCCTGGTGTTTATGCCACACTTCTGACAAAGGGGGTTGGTTCGGACACTGCTAACACTGCCCTGGGGTTTAGGGCCTAATGCCCTATCCCTGTTGCCGTCTCTAAATTTCAGCACAGGAGAACCGGCTAAGGACGGAGCTGGGACTGAAGATTTTGAGTGAAACTGAGAATGATTCCCATCCTCTAACTTAGGCTGAGCGAAGTTGAAACTACATGTTCTTGCTCTCTTACTCTCCCTCTTCTTCTGTTTATTCTTGGCCTTTTCTATTTGTTGAGCGTGGACTATGAGCCTAGATATGTCCATCTTCTTAATAAGTATTGTGGTCCTACACTCCTTGACCACACTGCTAGACACCCCTGACACAAGCTTACTCATTCGAGACCTGTTGTCTGCCACCACATGAGGAGCATATCTAGATAATTGAGTAAACTTGAGAGAATACTCTTTCACTGTCATATTGTCCTGCTTTAGATTGATAAATTCTAGAACCTTCGCTTCCCTCAACTCCAGTGGGAAGAATCTATCCAAAGAAGCAGTGGTAAACTCCTCCTACTCTATGGGCCCTGCATCTACGGCCCTCTCTACTTTTTACTGTTTCAACCATAAGTGAGCCACATCCTGCAACTGATATGTGGTCAACTCAGCGCTCTCAACAATAGTCACCCCTATAATATCAGTAACCTTCTGCACCTGATCAAGAAATTCTTGAGGGTCCTCATCTGACTTAGACCCAATAAATGATGGAGGGTTCATTCGGGTGAGGTCCCAAATCCTGGTAACACCAGTATTGGCAACTGGGTTGGCTGGAAAAGCAGCTAGGCGTTCATTCTAGGCTACCATAGAATGAGCTAGAGTAGTGAAGGCTACTCTGAACTCAGCGTGGGAGACGTGTTCGTCCAGTGGATCTAGCTGGACAGGCTGGGGTTTTGGCTGATCTCCTGTTCCTCTTTCCTTAGTCCTCTTTGGAAGCATATTTTTATAAACGGAAGATAAGGGATTAGACTAAGAGTTTAACAGGAGCTCATGCTTACTCAGACGACATGAATACTTAAAGAAGGGAAACTTTTCCTAAAATATCTCGTAGCCTCGTATCCATAAGTGTGGCATGCAACACACCCATGCACAAGACTCTACTAGATGTGGCTTTCATACTTCTTAGGACACTGTTAAACCTTAGGCTCAGATTCCAAGTTTGTAATGCCACGAGTCTCTACCCCGGATGCTACATTGTGCTCATAATGTCGAAGGACCACAAGCTAACCCATGACTGGTACCTGCTGCAGTAATTGTGTAATAAATACTGTAATAATTACGGAAATAGGCGGAAACATATGCTATAAGGTTCAAATCTATAAATAAATCTAAACGCGGTATCAAAATACCAAAATTGAATATAAGTACTGAACAACTGTCTGAAAATACTCTAGTATGAAAAGCCTCTAAACTGTCTGAATTGTGGAGTTAATGGGACAAGTCCCCAACTAACTCCGAATACTAAAAATAATACTAAAATACTAAAAATAACCATGTCCTTGAACTATGAGGACTCACCACTATGCTGACTGCTAAAAATCTGAACTACTAAGGGTGCTCTGGAGCCCATGAGTCTGAAACATGATATAAGACATCATAGCGCAAAAAAACACATGTGTCAGTACTTTAAATGTACTGATATACTCAATGAGGTAGGATAAAATACATGGGTTCACATGCATGAACAATAATAATTGAATAACATGAGTATGACTGAATGAGAGTACATGCATGAATACGTAAATTATACTGAGATCATAATAACACCAAATACTGGATTACTGGTAACTGGATGACTGTATCTAATAGTCTTGATTCTGTGGAACTATACTGAGTCTCGTACTGAGTTGAGTGACTGTGCCTGACAGTCCTAAATCTGCGGAACTAAACTGAGTTCCATACTGAGACTGAATCTGAAATGGAGACAGTGGGAAGTAATCATCTAACTGATATGCCCCTTCTCTAACTGATTTGGGGTCCAACCTGTAACCTCAGTTGGAAGGGTGTCAATACTGTGCCATGGGTAAGGATAAGTGCTGAGTCACCCTCATCTGACAGGTACTCTGAACGAGAATGGTGGTACCCTCAACTGGCAGGTAAATCACCTCATCAACCCTCAACTAGCAGGTTGATGTCTCAACCTATGCTGGCTACATAGTTCTAGAATGTAAGGAATGTTTATAAGGATTTTTCCTTCTACTAGCAGGTGAGTCACTCGGTGTTGAATCCTACTCCCAACTGAATAGAAACTGGACTGAATCTGAGTTCACTAAGTTTTCCTACATTCTATAACTGATTGAATTCTACTGATCGAGACATGACTGATTCTAATCTATGACTAACCATGGCTCTAGACAAGCAGCTAAATTTGTTGGGTATTAAACACCCCCAGGACTCGATAGCATAAACTTAAAAGACATGGCATAATCTTGAGACATGGTAATTTACTACTTAGTCATCATTTGTTCAGTTGGGCAGTTAAGCAAACACTTGCATACATGCTAACTTGATATAATTCCACTATTCAACTCATACGGACAATTCATCAAACACTTGTAGGGCATAATATATACACATAATACTAAAATAGTATGTAGGCATCATGATTCAATTCCCATTACACAATTCCAAGAGTTAAAACATGGATTTACATGATAAATCACACATATCAATTGACTCTACATGAATCTTGTAATAAATTATGAACACACTTTAATTCAAATCATGGAAATTATAAAATCACTCTACATGAACTTTAAAAGTGTTTCTTGGACTCCAAGGGTGGAAGAAACCCTTGGATTAACACTTCGCATACCTTAGTTATTGAATTTCTAAAAGTTAATGGTGAGTTCTTGACTTCTTGATTTGAAATTTGAACAGCTAGGTTTCTGTTCTTGAGAAAACCAGAGAATGAATGAGTATATTTTCTCTCCAAAGGGCTTAAATTTGTGTTTTTGGGGATCGAAGGGCGTGGGAAAAGACCCAAATACCCCCAAGGATACGGTCTTTTAATGACTGAAAAATTGTATTACCCGACGCGCTGGCTGATCCATCGCATCGTTGGCATCGATGTAATAGCCAATCCGCCGCGTCCAGTCCGCATCGGTACTCTGGAATTTGCACTGAAGCTGGGAAGAACTATCTTATCGACATGATGGTCAATGCGACGCATCGAGATCATGTCGACTTACTATTTTAGGCACTCAACCACGATCTAAACAAGGTTTAGAAATTTCAAAACTTGTTCAAAAGCACCTATTGACATTCCTGATCATGAATTAACTCAAATATTGATATTTAATGGACGTAAAGGTCGCAAAATAAGATTGCCAACTTTCGAAGGCTAAAATAACACTAAGTCTGAATACTTAGCTAAAATATTCTATGTTTGGGACCCCTTGCCAAGTCTAAAGGACTGATTTAAGCTAAGAATTTTGAGGGGTCTTACAACTAAAAGAAGGGAAACTTTTTTTAAAGCATCTAATAGCCTCCTGTCCATAAGTGTGGAGAGCTACACACCCATGCATAAGAATCTACTAGGCATGGCTTTCAGACTTCCTAGGACTCTGTTGAACCTTAAGATCTGATACCAAGTTTGTAACGCCCTAAGTTTGTACCCTGGATGCTACACGGTGTTCATAATCCCGAGGGACCACAAGCTAACCCATGACTGGTACCTGCTGCAATAACTGAATAATAATACTGTAATTATGCAAAAATTAGGCAAAAATCTACCATAAGGTTCAAATTTGAAATAAATACTGAGTATGGTACATCAATACCAAAACTGATTATCTGTCTATAAATACTCTATATGAAAAGCCTCTACTGTCTGAACAAGGAGTTGATGGGACAAGTCCCCAACTAACTCCGACTACTGAAATAAACTGAGTACTAAAATACTAGAATAATATATTTGTCCTCAAACAATGAGGACTCACCACTAGTCTACTGCTGATGGATTGGGCTGCTAAGTATGATCGGGAGCCCGTGCATCTGAACCTATGATAGAAGACATCATAGCGCAAAAAAAAGGTATGCATCAGTACTTTAAATGTACTGGTATGCTAAGTGAAGTAGGCTGAGATGCATGGGTTCATATGCATGGGTTCATATGCATGAACAATACTGATTGAATAGCATGAGTATAACTGAATGAGAGAACATGCAGGAATAAATAAACTATAACTGAGGTCATGATAACACTGGATACGGAGTTCTAAATTACTGATTTTTTTATATCTGAGTTTGTTGATACTGTATAACTGATAGCTTAATGATTGTATCTAACAGTCTTGATTCTATGAAAATGTTCTAAGTTTCATAATTAATTGAGTTACTGTATCTGACAGTCCTAATTCTCTAGAACTAAACTGAGTTCTATACTGAGACTGAAACTGAGACTGAGACTGTGGAAGGTAATCATCTAATCGGCATACCCCTTTTTGAATAGAATGGGGTCCAACTTGTAACCCCAGTTGGAAAGGTGTCAGTATCGTACCACGAGTAAAGACAAGTTGTGAGTTGACCCTCTCTGATGGAAAGCTCTTTCGTCAACCCTTACTAGCAGGAAAACTCATATGATTTATTCCAACCCTAATCTGGCAGGAAGATATCTCAACCTACGCTGGCTACGTAGTTCTGTAATGCAGGGACTGCTACTAAGGGTCAAACCCTCTGCTGGCAGGAATGGACCCCATCCCTGGGTTCGCTCGGTCCTGAATCCTACTCCCAATTGAATAGACACTGGACTTATTTCTAAACTGTACTAGGCTGGACTGGACTGTTACTGAATGTACTATCTAACTGAACTAAACTGAGTTCACTAAGTTTCGTTAACTGACGGAGTACTACTGAATTCTGTTGACTAACTGCATTTACTGAGATCTGAACTAAATACTGAATTGTAGCTATGACTAATTACTGAGGCTACTATTTGTGACACTACTAAGACTGTTCTACAACTACCATAGCTCTAGGTAAACAGCTAAGTTTTTAGGTATTGGCTACCCCCAGGACTCGATAGCATGAAAGTTAAATCATAGCATAAATTTAAAAGGGCATAACCATGTGCACTTGATCATAACTCATTCATAGAGACATTTTATCAAACACTTGCATGATATAATTTGCACATAAGCTAACATGACATGATTGTTTTCCCTTTTTCTTTTTTCACATGAGCAACAACAACAACAACAACAGACCCAATATATTCCCACAAAGTGAGGTCTGGGGAGGGTAAAATGTACGTAGTCCATACCACTACCTCTGAGGAAGTAGAGACGTTGTTTCCGATAGACCCTCGGCTCAAGATAGAGAATAGTATACCAAGGTCGTAATGATACATAAAACAGGTTGTATAGCATAACAGAAATAAGAGATAAAAGATAAGAACACTAAGTCTCAGAGAAATAGGAAATAAGAGAAATACGAATAATACGGAATATGAAATAAGAAAATAGATACCCATGTGGTAGTAACATTCCCTCACAGGACTAAAACACCCACCACACCGAAACTCCCCTATCACCTAGCGATTACCTACATACTCACCCTATCCGTCTACCCTAATCCGCGACCTCCACACCTTCCTGTCTAGGTAGTAATCTGAAGCAGTTCTATGTCATGCCTAATCACCTCCCTCCAGTATTTCTTAGGCCTACCTCTACTCCTCTTGAATCCATCCAAAGCTAGCCTCTCATACCTCCGAATAGGTTCATCCGTTCCCCTTCTCATCATATGCCCAAACCATCTCAACCTTCTTTTTTGTATCTTGTCCTCCATCGAAGCCACTCCCACCTTCTCTCAGATAATCTCATTCCTAACTTTATCCTCTCTAGTTAGTCCACACATCTAACGCAACATTCTTATTTCCTCCACCTTTAATCTTTGAATATGGGAGTTCTTAACTGGCCAACACTCCGCTCCATAAGCATGGCCGGACAGACTACCACTTTGTATAATCCATGCACATGACACTAAATAACACATAGGCATCATAATTCAAATTCTCATTTACAATTTCAAGGGTTTAGCATGGATTCACATGATTCTATACATATATGAAATAACTCCACATGAAACTTGTAACAAAACATGGATTAGAAACCCAATTAATCATTACAATCATGAATATAATCAAACCCAATATGAAATTCATGAAATCAATACACTTGCAGTTTTAAAAATAGATTCTTGAACTCCAAGGGTAGAAGGGACCCTTGAATGAACACTTGAGATACCTTAACAATTAAATTCTAAAAGATTGATGGTAATTTCTTAAGCCCTGAATTGAATTTAAAATCTCCTAGGGTTTGTTCTTGAGAGCAAATTGTGAAGAATAAATAGTTTTTTCTCTTAGAAGGGTTTAATTTTATGTTTTAGGGTTGATAGACGTGGGAAAAAAACCCAAATACCCCTAAGTAAGCGGCTTTTTTAATGACTGAAAACTGACCTAGCGATGCACAGATCGACACGCTGCGTCGTTGGCATCAATGCGATGGCCAACGCACCGTGTCGAGTCTGCATCGGTTCACTGGAATTTGTACTAGAATTTGGAGGAAAATATTCATCGACACGATAGGCGATCCAGCGCATCGAGATCGCGTTGATCCACTAGTTTGAGCTCACAAATGTGATCCAAACGAAGTCTGAAAAATCCGAAACTTGTCCGGGAATAAAAATCATTACCTTAAGGTCATGAGGGTCATGAAATAGAGTCTTCAACCTACGAAGGCTAAAATAATACTAAGTTTTAATACTTAGCTAAAATTTTCCAAGTCTGAGACCCCTTAACAAGCTTTAAAGGACTGAGTTAAGCTTAGGATTTTGTGGGGTCATACATATGCACATCTAAGAAATTTAATCCCTCACTGGACTTGGGACAGCACATTTTTTCCCAAGTAATCAATGATTTTTGGAGGCTTCAACAGTCCCTGACCACATGAATCTCCTACATATACCCTCTATAACCTGTATAAGTTTCTTAGGTAGATAAAAAATTTAAATAGAAAATAATTCACTCTTAATCAGTTGGGCCCTCCCAGTATAAGATAAGAACCTAGTTGTCAAATTTGTTATTCTACTCAGCATCTTGTCAACAAGAGGTTTGCATTGGACCACAGATAATCTCTTAGTGCTCAGTTGAACCCCAAGGTATCTAAATGGTAGTTCACCTTTTGTAAAGTAAAGTTCCTACAAGATTTGATCCTGAACAACTTGTTTTATTCCCCTAAAATACACATTACTCTTCCCAGCATTTTCTACAAAGCATGATACCTGTGAGAACATTTCAAAGCATAAATGCAAGCATTTGACAGAATTCAAATCTCCCCTACAAAATAATAGTAAATCATCAGCAAAGCTAAGATGCATAATTCATTGCGGTTTGAATCTTGGATGATAGTGGAAATTTGTATTGTTGTGCAGTGTCTTGATTATCCTTGTGAGATAGTCCATAGCTAAGACAAAGAGGTAAGGAAACAGAAGATCTCTTTGTCTAAATCCTATCTTAGCATGGAATGGTATAGTGTCCTTGCCATTAACCATCACTGAATAATTCACAGTTGTAACACACTACATAATCCATTTGATGACCATCTCTGAAAACTTCAGTCCTTTTAGAACTTGCTCTAAAAAGGACCACTCCAAGGAGTCATATGCCTTCTTCATATCATTCTTAATCATACATCTATTAGAAATACCCTTTATTCCATACCCTTTCACCAATTCATGGCTAAGTATGATATTATCATTCAATGCTCGACCAGGTACAAAAGAAGCCTGATGAATATCCACTGAATGGCTCATGACTTGCTGTAGTATGGATATGATTACCTTGCAAATGATCTTATATATAGTAGAGCAACGGATATTAATCTATACTCACTAATTATTGTTGCATTATCCATCTTAGGTATTAGAATGAATGGTGTATAATTGATAGGCCTATACATTTTACCAGTTCTAAAGAATAGCAGGATTGCATTAGTGATATCTATACCAACCACTGACCAGGCTTTTTTAAAAAACTTACATTATACCCATCATGTGTTGGAGATTTTAAATCATTTATAACTTGTAGTGATGCCTTCACCTCCATTTCAGTGATTGATTGTGCAAAGAGAAGTTGTTGCTCCCTATTCAAAACATTACTAAGATTTATAATGTTCACATTAACACTCGGTACGCAAAGAATATGACTTTCTCAGTAGTTCTTTGTAGAATCCAGTAACCTCTCTTTCAATATTCTCTTATGTGTGCACTCTAACTCCCTCAGCATTTAGTGGACTAGTAATAGAAGACTAAGCAATTCTATTCTTCATATGAGCAAGAAAATAAGAGGTATTTGCATCCCCTAACTTTAACCATTGGACCCTAGATTTTTGTTGCATTGCACTTTCATCAATCAAACTCCTTTTTTTCTAGTTGATGTCTCAGATCTTGTTCCTGTTTTCTATGAAATTCAACTGTTATGTGATCATGTATTTTCTTTTGTATCTTATTAAGTTGGTTTCTCAAGTCCACTACCTTTGCCCTTATATTTTTGAACTCACAATTATTGAGCAGCTTAAGTTTGGATTTAACTCTGTCCAGGTTCTGCAATATTTGCTTTAAGCCAATTTTGTGATCAACTTTCCATGCCTCATTGACTCTGGGTATGAACTCAGGATTCTCTGTAAGATAATTAAAAATCTGAAAGTGTTAGAAAATCTTTTGATCTCACCACCTAGATCCAAGCTTAAGGGAGAATGATCTGATACCTTGGAGGTAGTATAATAACCTCTAACATTGACATTTTTACCATCCACTCAGCACTGACTTATTCTTAATCAATTCTACTACATGTGTGACCATTTATCCAAGTGTATTCTCTAACAACTGTCTTCAGTTCAGTCATATGGGTATTTGCCAAGAAATCTACAAAGTCTTTAATTTCGCCTTCTTGCAGTGGACTTCTATTTAATATGTCATTTCCATTTAGCATGACATTAAAGTCTCTCATACACAGCATAGGCATCTGAACATTTGCTACCATCAGCCTCAAATCTGCCCAAAATTGTACTCTATCTTATATAGTGTGTAGCCCATAGATAGCCACAAAGCAGAACAAAATATCACTTCCTTTCACCTGTAATCTACTTTGAATAACTTGGTCAGTTTTATGAATTATATGATAATCTATTTCTTGAGGATTGAATACCATCCAAATTCTTCCTTTATTTGAGTGCTCATAGTTAGCTACATAAGCCCATCCAGGAGCAATTTTTGGACTACCTTACTAGTTACATTCTCCTTTACTTTATGTTTTATGATAGCAATAATGCTAACTTTCTTTACCTTTATAAAAACTTTCAACCTCTTTTACTTGTGAAGCTTATTTAAACCCCTAGTGTTCTAGGTTATCAACTTCATTATACAATCTTTGAACTTGTGTCACCCTCTCTCTTCCTCTATATTCCATGGCTTATGTCCTTATTATGATATTATTTCGATGCAGTAAGTGATTCAAAGCCCTTATTCCTCTTTATTACTTGGGATGTACTTGGAACTACCACACCTTTAGTTGTTAATTTGGTTGCCACCTGCTTCCATGAGTCCTCATCCTTCTCACCTTGTGACTGCTTATTCATTTAGTTATTGTTCTTTTTAGATGTTCCTACTTCCATAATTTTTTTCCCTACTATTTTTGAACTATCCTGGGCGCTTCTCTATCTTTACTTTTATCCTTAGTATGATATTTATTCCCAATATGCATACATTTCATGCAATACTCTGGCACCCATTTATATTTGACCACTTGGTCAAAAGTTCGGCTATTAGGGTCTGCCACTTTAATCTTCTAGCACAATTCCTTTGCTGCATCAATTTTTACAAGCACTAGAGAATATGATATGCACTCCACCTTTGTAGTGCACTCATCTGCATATAGAGAAATCCATAGGCATTACTGATTCTACTTAATGAATCCATACCCCAGCAATTTAGGGGTAGGTTTGGGTATTTTACCCAAATTGGAATGGTTTGTAATACCTCTTTGTTGAGATCAAAGTGAGCACTCCACACTTTGATTATGATTGGTCAATTGTTTAGCATATATGGTCCAAAATAGAGCAACTCATTTTGATCATTCATACTTGCAAACTTTACTAAGAAATAGTCGACGTTATGATAGTAAACTTTAGGTTTCCTAACGTTGTTCATATGAATAGAAATGTATCTCTCTATTGCCACTATAGTAGGTGACTCCCCTACAACATGTACAATAAAAGTTTGTTTCTATTCCACTGTATCCCGATTAACCTTTTCTTTACTTAGTTTAATAACCTTTTCCCCATTCTTCACAATTAGAACCACGTAGTTAGATTCATACCTTTAGCCGCCATACAATTTGAAGCAAATAAATTCAACTATTTTGGAGCTGGATCTGTGGGCAAATCAAGTTTCCGTTGAGCATCCACTCATTTTGGATGTTTGTCTCGACTACCCATCACTTGGCTTTGTATGTCCATTATTGCATTCTTCTGAGTTCCAGTAGCAGCATCTACAGTTATTGTTCCACTGTATTTGGGGGTAACTTCCATAACCAAAGGTGGCCATTGCTCCATAGGTTTCCTCCATATCTGTTTACTCTGTTCTCCAATTTCACTATTTTCCCCACTACGTAGATCTCCGATGTGTTCACCTTCTTTTTATGTCTTCCACACTCCATCTCCATCTCAATGGCGCACTTTATCTAGTCTCTCTAACATTCATCGAGAGAGAGTCTAAAATATTATGATTATTTAATGATAGGGGTAGTATTAAAAGAACAAAATAAAATTCTCTTCCACAATGACACTTAATCTTTAGTAAAATCATTAAAATATAAGCAACTTTCATCAAATTTTTTACTTTATAAAATAAAAATCAGAAAATGCTTGTGACACCATGGCAACACTCATCATCCATATAAAAAATATAAGAAGAAAAAAATATCAACAAAATAACTTGGAAGTGAAAGTTGTATACATACTTCAAAATAATACCACATCAATTGTATTAAAGAAAAGCTTGCCAAATTTATCCACCAATTCATAGATTTTGAAAGGATATTTACAATATCATCCTCGATTTACATGTATACTAAATTGTTAGTTTGATATGTATACTATTGTGTGTATATGCATATTTGTTGAAATATTTAGAATTTAAAATATTGTTTAAACGTAAGAAGAATTTGAAAACTCACCACATTGCAGTTAGGTTAGATAAACAATTCAAATGGACAACAAATAAATAGCCAATTAGATACAATTTAATACACATAATTGTATTGTAAGTAATTACTTTTAATGATCGGAGAAATGAAACATATAAGTTACTTGAGAAATTGAAGGAAAGGTGTCTTTTAAGTCTTGGATGAAGGATTGGTGACATTGACCAACTTAAAGGGTCAAACATCATTAGGAAACTTGATTAACTTAATTATGGACTTGATTAATATTTTCAAAACTTTCTAATCTTTTCAAAAATACAAATCAACCCACACCCCTCTTCAATCCAAATCAACCAATCTCTCTCCTCTCTCTCGACAGTTTCTCTCAACCCTCTCCCAACCAATAGTTCTGCAAAATTCTCCCTTCAATCCCCGGTGACTTCAACCTCCGGTAAAAAATAGTCGGGAGAGTTCCTTTTCGAATTTTAACTGTCAATTGACGTGAAGACTTCTCCAGCGACAACAACTTCGAGTTCTTCATTGTCCCATTTCTTTTTTCACAGGTAAAAAATTATGAAAAAACAGAGGAACTTGAGCCAACTACTCTTCTAGTATTGAAATGTGGACTAAATAAAATCCTAATTTCTGGCATTTCTTCTTCTTGTTGTCGTACTGTTGATTCAGATTTGTGGGTGATTTTTGTTCACAGTTGATGTTTTTAGTAGAGACCCTTTCTTAGTATGTGTGTGTGTATGATGTGTTGGTGTTGTTGGGTTGATTTGTTGTTTGTCTTGGTAAAAATGGTGTTGCAATAGATGAAACATCTGATGCAACATATGAATACATCTGATGCAGCAGATAAAAATATCTGATGCACCAGATTAAAATCTGATGTAACTTTGAAAATCTGATGCAACAGATGAATAATCTAATAGATCATTCATCTGTTGCGACAAGCGAATCTTCTATTTGGAAGAAATCTAAACAATATTGATCAAATAGATAACTCATTTTATAATAGATAAGTGATATGTTTCAACAGATCAGTGATTTTTTTTATTGTTTCCAATGGTTTACTCATTCGTTGCAACAGGTTAGTTAGATATTGCACAAGATAACATACCTGGTGCAACAAATTTGTGATCTATCTTTATGGTTTCCAATGGATTACTCATCCGTTGTAACAGGTTGGTTATATATTGCAACAGATAACTACATGGTGCAACAAATTAGTGATCTATTTTTATTGTTTCCAACGGTTTACTCATCCATTGCAATAAGTCGGTTATAAGTTGCAACAGATAACATACCTGGTGCAATAGTTATGTGATCTATTTTTACTATTTCCAATGGATTACTCATCCGTTGAAACAGGTTGGTTATATGTCGCAACAGATAAACTACCTGGTGCAACAGATTAGTGATCTATTTTTTACTGTTTCTAACGAATTACTAATCCTTTCAACTGGTTGGTTATATATTGCAACAGATAAACTACCTGGTGAAATAAATTAGAGATTTGTTTTTATTGTTTCCAATGGTTTACTCATCCGTTGCAATAGATCGGTTATATGTTGCAACAGATAACATACCTGGTGCAACAGATGTGTGGTCTGTTGGAATTGTTATTTTACCTTACCGTTGTGCATGTTAGATTTACTGTTATCCCTTTTTAATGATGCATTAACCAATTATAATCTATTTTATGTTCCTGTTAATTGAAGATAATATGGCTCCCAAAAAAAAAAACAAATCAAGTCCAAGTAAAGGAACAAGTGCAGCATCTCGGCTACATCCACCACTCTATGAGCTTGCTTTACAAGTATTATATCAATCAAGAACAGAAGATAATGAACATGGGGAGGAGGAAGGTCTCAAATAAGATGATCCAAATGCTAATAGACCTTCCACCGGAGAGTTGGTCAAAACCTTCAGCATTGATCATTATCCTATGAGAATCCTAGAGGGTGGGCGTATTCCTGTTGATGATGGTAGTCATAGTGGTAGTGGTAGTGGTGCTACTGTTGGGGCTAATGATAATCCTCTTACCGTTTTTGAAACAACAAGCCATTATGATTATTATCATACTGGTTGTACGGATTTTTCTCCTGATTTTCCACATCTAGCGAATATTTTTCATACAAATGTCAAGACTTCAAGGTGAAACACGATGGAGTGATTAATGCTATTAATTCACTAACTACTTCTAGAAAGAAAATGGCATCTAAGAGGGGTGTCATTCCATCAAAGATAATTTCATATCCATACACTCCACTAGAGATCAAGGCGGCTAAGAGGAGAAGGAAAGATACTTCCAAGGCATCATCAAGCATCGAAAAAAGCAAAATTGCAATGCCTTTGTATTTGTATTACACCGATGTTCAGTGTGCAAGGGACACATAAGATCAGCATAAACCGAAGAAGGTGAATGTACATCACCTATTCCAACAAACAAACAGGCACATATCTGTTTCAATAGATGATGCATCTACTGAAAATTATCAAATAGATATATATATTTATTGCAACTGTTGTCTAACCTATTACATCAGAGGTATTATCTATTGCAAAAGATGAGTCTTATGTTGCAATATATGGGTCATCTGTTCAAAATTATCATACTGCTTTGATTTACCTATTTGAATTCATCCCAATAAATGATCTATCTGTTGCAACATAAAGCTCTTTTATTGCAATAGATGGACAATCTGTTGTATATCTGTAATTAGTATTGATAATTCTGGATTTCTAGATGGATGTCACAGTAGAACCTATTGTTGAAGAGCATAATATCACAGTTGATAATCCATCAACTTCTTCCAAAGAAGAAGAAAAAGTGGAGCCTGTCAGTTCGGGAGAACGAAAGAATTACCCATTTAAAGGGTTCAACATCTCGGACTAGACTTCAAAAATACTAACATAGTTGATTAATGACTATTCAGAATGGATTGCCGATGGGCTGTTAAAGCATCATGCTGGCTGGTACATAAATCAATTTTTAAAGATATTGGTTTATATTATTCTTGTTGTAAGAACGTGACATTAACACATATAAATCATCATGTAGAAAATAAAATGACGAACGCTACAAAGTGAACGAATCGAGTCTTGGTTTTGATATGTTCGACTTTGTTGTTGCACATCTCGGAATGAAGAATTGGTTCTATTTGATGTCATAGCCCCAAACTTGCTGGAATGATGAGGTTTAAATTCCATAATATTACTATTAATTAATATTTTATTTAATTACATCTGCGTATTAATTTTTTCTTCACAAAATATAAAATGTTTGATAATATGTGCAGCACATCGATGTCATTTTTTACTACCTCCGAAAGAAGGCCAAGTTGTAAACACAAGAATAATACAGATACACGACAAGCGATTATTTGTATAATGTTTATATCAATAATGTCTACGATAGGTATTGTCAACAACAGCCGGAAGTTTCCTAAAATGAGGAACGCTTAATCAACATCATCAAAGATTTTAGCATTCCGGCTGGCTTACCTTGGCATTTGGTCGATGAATAGTACATCCCAATAAATTGTGGTGATGCATTCCATTAGGTGTTTGTTGTCGTCGTTCTAAAAGAGAGGCGCATCCGAGTTTATGATTCGATGTTGCAAAGAAGACGATGCGGGCCTTTGTCTGAGATACAAAAGCTGGCCAAAATATTACCTACTTACCTTGATATGAGTGGCTTTTTGGACCAAAAGGTTTGTACTGATTGGTCGACGTTTGAAGCATACCGTGATAAAAAGGGTAATCCATTTGATGTACAATATGTTGAAGGAATTTCTCAACATACCATTGGTAGCCTGTAAGTATAAGTGTCATGATTTAGTTTCATTGCATAAATTTCACAATGCTTGCATGAACTGCAAGATATGGATTATCTATTTTTTTAAAACACAGGAATTACGGTCCTTTTGTTGCTGCTTATTCCGAGTATTTGAGCAATAGATTACAAGTACCAAATGATGGACTTGATGCTGGATTACTCCGCAAAAGATATGGTACTCTTTTATGGAAATACGGAGAAGCGAAAGCTCAGAAGCCGTACGCAAGCGACATTAAAGATCCATGACGTCCAAAGCCGAATTTCATAACACCGGATGAAGAACAACTTGTCAATATTGATTAGATCTTTATAGCTTGAGTCCGTCAATGTAATAACCTATCCTCCTTGGTTTAACTTATTGATTTATTTGTAGAGTAGATCATTTGTACCCATAATGATTTTTTTTATATTTCATTTATTTGTTGAGTTATTTCATATAATTTTCGAAGGCTTCGAATTATTTTATGCTATCTATGAATATAATTTAATCTTTAGTTTTGAACATGTTAATTGAAATCATCTGTTGTAACAGATGACATATCTTATCAAATAGATTTAGACATATATTACAACATGAGATGCAACACGTACATCATCTTCTGGAAATTATATAACAGGTCTTCCTACTTTCTTGATTTTTTCCAACAGATTACCTATCAATTGCAACAGATAGATTATATGTTATAAAAGATTAGATATTTGTTATGACAGATAGACTGGGAAACATCTATTAATATAACAGATGACCAACCTATTCCAATAGATAATCAATCTGCCACAACAGGTATTATATTTGTTACAACATATATAAAATCCGTTGCATCATAAAAATTCAACTTGGCCAGACCTAAAAATTATTGCCACTACATATAAAGTGAAGTGGCTTGAAATGAAAAATTATTATCTTGTTCGTTTCTATCTTTGTACATATTCTTTTTTAGACACGGGCTCCAACCATTTAGTTAGTACCCCATAATCCCAGATCCATTGCATCTTTCCCAAAATGGCATCGCACATACCAGTCATTTCTATATCGGTCACCAAACACTCGATGTATGCAAGCGAGTACGGCCCGTACGCTGCACCAGTTTTATTTTTTGGGAGCTTGATGTTCTTATTTCGACCTTCAAAATCCCATGATTCCTTCGTCAAGACTTCAGCTGGCAAATGATCCATCAACTTACTCTGCGTCAACAACTTGGGCAAAAACTTCAAAAGCAACTGCATGTGGGCTAAAAATGTGTCCTCGCTGAAGACAGGTAAGTTACAGTCATAAACCGTAATATTTACCTCATAGAGTAGTATCTCAACTGTGAGAAAATATTTGACTTCCACATTCATGACTGCAAGGATTCTCTTTGCCTTGGTCCAGCTCTTGCCGTGTTGATATAGCCTCCTCCCTCTAACATATTTAATCACTTCTTCATCCCATTGGAACATAGAAACTAACTTATCAATTCTCGACCCACTGGAATCAGCTAGCTTATAGAGATCAGCGTACCTATCCTTGAAATTATTGTAGAAGTTGAGGTCCATTATCCTATCGGCAGCATCATAAGCATCCGGGTACGCTAATTGCCTGCCCCTCATGAGGCAGAGAATTTCATCAACATAATGTGGTATAAGAAGACAATTTTTAAATAGCTTAGTAATTGTAAAGAATAAAAACACAGTGAAAAGAATCTGACACAGAGGGTTCTCTGAATCAGTTCACAGATTACCCAGCCAACGCAACTTATACAACAGATATGTATTATGTTGCAACAGAATACCACGTTCTTGCAACAGATTACACATCCGCTGCGTAGATTCTTCTTCGTGGAGTAGATTGGAAGGCTAGGTTAGCAAAAGTAAACTTACATTATATTCGTACCACACACGCATATTTCATATTCATGAAGGCTTTGGTGACAAATGAATGCATGGTGTATTCTTTTTTAACCTTCGTCCTGCCATTCATAATTTCTTGCAGTTCCTTCTTCTTCTCCTTGCCAAGTGTCGCGAATATGTCCACCTTCTTCAGCGGCCCCTGAACTTCAACAACTCTTAGAGCTAGAGGAGTTGCAGTTTTTGTTGTTTTCAAAACGGAGAGAATTTGTCTAATTTTTATTCTCTTCCTCCTAACCACCACTGTAAGAGTGCATGGATCCCTCACCTCATTGGATGGTATGACACTCCTCCTGGATTTCAACTCCTCGATAGCTTCAGTAATATCCTCTATCTTTTCAAGGATTTTATCCTCTCTGTCCTTGCATACTTTGTATTTACAATAAGAACATAAGGGTGGGAAGGGGTGAGAGAGACCATTGTAAGGGTGGGAGGGATCGGTGTAGGGGTGAGAGGGACCTGTGCAAGGGGTATTTTCAAAAGTATTTATTTTTTGTTGAGCACTAACATGCTCATAATCACGACTGCCAGCAGCAGTAGCATCGGGATGGCTGCCACATCACAAACAACTCCACCAGCAACACCCCCAGAAGAAGCACCCGGATTTATTACAGTTTGAGGTTGGTCGTGAAGAGCTTCAATATTAGGCTGACCTTGCCTAACTTCTCTTCTTATGGATGCTGCTCCAGCCAATTCCTTCTTTATTAACTCCACTATTGGGTCTTCTTTTGTATCAACAAGACCTAGAGTAAGAAAAGAAGTCATCCCCAGCTCATCCTCAGTAGGCACGATCCAACGATACACAACCTATAAAAAAAGATATGAGGCATTTAAATCATATAACAACAATTTACAGTCAGTTGGGTTACATGGATCTTAACACAGCCAACTTATACAACAGACGATCTAGCTGCCGCAATAGCTAATATGTATGTCGCAATAGATTGACAATATATTACATCAGATTACACATCTATTGCATAATTTGCACCAGATGGGTAATCTATTGAGTCAGGTTTAGAGAAACAGAACAACATATGGTTAATCTGTTGTGAAATATGGATCGTCTGTCACAACAGATTATCCATCTGTTGCACTGGTTGTAGTTGACGGGTAATCTATTGCAACAGATGACCCATTTGTCACAACAGATGGAACATCTGTTTCAATATCTTTTTTTAGGAAAATTATTTTAGTTGAAAGAAGACGTACTACATCATCCGGAGGGTTAAATAGATCAGCGTCCTGCTCTTTAATGTTTTTTTGCTGCCCTTTACAGCCGCCAATCACCTAAGGATCCTTGGATGAGAAACCTCATCCGGGTAATCCTTGAACTTCTTTCGGACGGAAGGAATCGCTTCACATTCCCAAGCCTAAAAATATAAATAGGAAGCAAGCAAAAAAAAGTCATAATAAGTATATTCATTATAAATTAATGGATGAGTAAAAATAGTGATCAATTTTACCATGAAAGCCCAGGGAAAGCCGTATAATGTGATCGTCCCTGTGGATAGCTTTGTCAGTAAATATTGGACAGTCAAGTAGTAGCTATCATATCCCCAGGGATAGTCGTTAAATTTGTCAAAATCATTAGCAAGCGCCAACAAATCATCTTCTATGACTTTTCTAACATCTCTTGCCAATTAAACAGAATGGGCAAACCAAACTAAGCACAATTTCTCTCTACAGTGCTTTGGTATGTCTTTATCCTCTAGATCTTCCATCAAATCCATCGCTTTGTAGATACTACATCCAACAATGCCCAATAACCCATCTTTTTTTTACTTTGGATTTGTTGGACCCTTTGTGGGGTGTTTCCTGGATGAGAGGTTTTTCTGGATGATCGCATCTCAATCTCGTCATTATGGCAAACTCTTTCAATCCAAAACAAACTAAAATACCACAGTATTTGATCCAGACTTCATCCATCTTTTTTCCATCCACCTTCCCCGCATACTTGATCCTGCGCTTGATAAGGACATATACCATGTTCATTGGGAAATGGAGAGTGCGGTCCTCAGACAGCTCAAGAAAATATGCAAAGCAGCACTTCTTAAAAAGTCCATCTATGTTTTTATTCTTCATTATACTCCTAAGTTCATCAAAAGGTTTCCCCAACTGACATTTAAGTACAAGATCACCAAATACTGCATTAGGGCTATTCATCGGCATCGCAACTCAAAACTTGTCAATACTAATGGTTTTGACTGAATCATGGTGGGATTTTGATATTATTTCACACCCCATTGGTGAGGAGGAGTTATCACTTTCCTCGAATTCATTTTTCCTAGACTGAGATTGTTCTAGAAGTTTCTCCGAATATATCTGTACTCTAGCCTTTTTTGTTTGGTGATAAGAAGTTGATCCACTTTCTTCACTTTCAGATTCTTTTCTTTTGGAAGACATCTTTTAACTACAAATAATAGAAAAACAAAAAATACATTGCATTTGATGTTTGCATAATTTAAAAAAAAAAAAGGTAAGATAAATTTCAATAAATTATTCTACGCCACATTACAAACAAAAAATACTCCAACGGATAAGCAATCAGTTGGAACAGATGGGGAATCTGTTTGAAGACCTATTTAATATCTTGCAACAGATATCCCACCTGTTGCAATAGATAAACCACTAACACCACAACCAATGCCAGCACCAATACCACCAAGACCACCACCAATGCCACCAATACCAACACTAAGACCACCGACACCACTACCAAAAACACAAATACCGACACCAACAACAACATCCACCAACAACACCACAAACACCATCCAATTATACCACGACAGTCAACAAAATACTGAGACAAAAATTAAAGTTTTCTCGGGTGCTTCCTACTTTTTTAGCATCAAAACACAAAATTGTTAACCCATTCTCGAAGATAATACAACTTAAAGTCTTTTTTTTCATCATTAACTAAAAAGCCCTAATTTTTAGAATAAAGAACAAATGTAGAACTCTTCTTGAACTCTGTTACCTGTGAAGATAGAGAAAATGACGGATACAAGTGAGAATAAAGTCAAAAATAACAACTATGTGGTCGAAAATGGGAACAAAATCAATCTGTTTTGAAGGATTGAGCAATATGTTGAGTAATTGTTGTCTGTATTGTTAAGAGAGAGAGAAGAGAGAACATGAGATTTTAAATGAGGAAAAGTTTTTCTCATAAATGGATGATTTGTATGGGTTGATTTGTAATTTTGAAAAAGAATGACAAGTTTTGAAATTGTTAATTTGGTTCGAATTGATCTTAATTAATTTTTAAAATTTCAAAAGAGATAGTTTTTAAAATATTAAGTTAATGAGAACTCATTTCAACTCAGAGTAATCGATCAAAGACTCGGGTCGGGATGAACGCAATACCAACACCATGCAAATGCAACGACGCAATTAAAGTTGTTGTTGACCCTGTGAGCTCATTCATTCAGCCCTAGTTCCACCTAAATCAATATAGGTACTATTAATCTTAACATTAAGTTAATGACAATTCATTTCAACTCAGAGTGATCGATCAACGACTCGGGTCGGGATGAACGCAATACCAATACCATGCAAATGCAATGACTCAATTGAAGTTTTTGTTGACCCTGTGAGCTCATTCATTCATAACTAGTTCCACCTAAATTAATGTAGGTACTATTATTAATCTTAACATTAAGTTAATGAGAACTCATTTCAACTCAGAGTGATCGATCGATGACTCGGGTTGGGATAAATGCAATACCAACACCATGCAAATGCAACGACTCAATTGAAGTTATTGTTGACCCTGTGATCTCATTCATTCATTCCTAGTTCCACCTAAATCAATTGCAATGAAATTTGTTGCAATAAACGACTGAGTTGTTGGATATTTTCAAACAGATAATCATATTTGTTGCAACAAATAACATATCTGATTTAATTATCAAATAGACATTTGCATCTGTTGTGACAGATGAATGAGCTATTGGAAATTTTCAAACAGATATTGATATATGTTGTAACAGATGACATATCTGATTTAGTTACCAAATGGACATTTGTATCTATTGTCACGGATGACTGAGCTGTAGGGATTTTTCAAATAGATATTTATATTTGTTGCAACAAACGACATATCTATTTGAAAATCTTTTTTTATTTTAATTTAAAAGCAACCTTCTGTCCGAGTAGATAAAGTAATACTACTAAAGGCGGTAAATAATATTTTTTGGATAACTCAAAAATCACATTGAGTAGTCTTTTCTTGTCTTTTCATTGTCACCTATTTTCTTTCTCATACCCCTCAAATTATTAATGAATATTGAAACCCCTAATACTTTCTCTGTTTCATATTAGTTCGCCCCTATTGACTTGGCACACCCATTAAGAAAATACTACTATTAATTTGGAGTTTATTTTACCAAATTAGTCTTATTAATTATGCTTTGAAAATATAAACTTTAATAAATACACTTTGTTTAGTCATTTAATATTAAAGGTAGTACATCTAGAAATTAGAATTATTTCATCTCTCCTTCAGTCCTAAATTTATTTTATCCATCTCTCATCTTTTTCTTTTTTCTCCTGTTTAGGGTTATCACAGCCTTTTTTCTCTCCTCTTTCTTATAAAGATCCTTTCGGATCTAAAATGATCCATATCTTAGATTTCTCGAATGAAATTGTTGTTTTGATCCCCTTTTAACATTAAGGTATGGTTTACTATTGCTCTTTCATTCTTGTTTTCTTCTTTGCAAGTTATTTACAGCTATTTTTTAATTTAATTATCATTTACCCATATCATATTTATTTTAAAAATTTGAAGGAACTTTTAATTGTTAAATAAATAAACAGGGAATTTTTATTACAATATGCGAAAAATGTCATCTGTCGGAAGAAGTTTAAAAGCCTTGTTGGCAGTATCATTTTTTTGTATGTATTTTATTTGTTTCTTTGTTGTTGATGCTGTTATTGATGTTGTTGGTGGGGTTGGCGTTGTTGGAACTTGTGGCGTGGTGTTGTTGATGGTGTTGGAACATAGGATGTTGCTTCTTTTTTGTTGATGATGTTGTTGGAACAAATATTGTTTTTTTATTTGTTGTTGATGTTTTTTATTTGTTGTTTCTTTGTAGTTTATGTTGTTATTGATATTGCAACAGACGGAGCAACTGTTGGAATAAATCAAACCACCAGCAAGGCTGGTTTGATGTATGCCAACAGACTCCACAACTGTTGCAACAGACTCCACATCTGTTGCATCAGACTCCATATCTGATACAACAGACTCCTCATCTGATGTAACAGACTCCTCATCTGATGCAACAGACTCTACATCTGTTGCAACAGGTGGATAATATTCTTTTTGTGATATTAATTTTTTTTATCTTTTTAATAGATATAAGGAACTGAAAGTTGATCAACTTTTGCCCGACCATACAAGAGGCTGCAGTAAATATGGGTTCGGAAGAATAAGATGTATGCAGATGGAACCACTTCATATATGGGAGGTATGTATTACTGATAATATTATCATGGAAACACATATAGAGTACACTAATTTTGTGAATGTTGTTTTTACCGATTAGTCATAGATTATTCAAACAAGATATCTGCAATTTTACAGTTAAATTTGGTAGGTTTGAACTGATAAGGCTGAGGGACTATGAATATAGTTCTAATACCCTGTTAAGATTTAATGTCGGTTGTTGCTCATATTTATTTATTAAGCATTATGAAGGGATCTAGGTTTGGTGTCGTTGTAAAGATATTCAATAGCGATTGGACTAACTTTTAGGGTGCATTGGACTTTGAGAAGGCCTTCAACACCTAGCACTACATCTAGCAAGAATGAAAAACCAATATAGTTATTGCCCTAGCCTAAATTTATATGGTTGGGTTACTCTTGGTGATGATTATACGCCAGAAGGTGCGGTAGAAGAATGCCTTCGAGGTAAAATGAGTGGTTAATGAAAGATTATAGCATCTGAGAGCTAATTGAAGAGGATAGATAGGATAGAAAGTAACTTCTAGCGAATCTGGCCAATGAAATTATCTTAAAACATGATAAATTTGTATCAAGTGCAACTATGAAAGTGTATCTGATAATGTAAATTTGTTTGTTGTCTCTCTAAGAGAAAAATAATGCAGATGGTCACTTTGCTAGGGAGTTGCGACTAGGTAGCGTGGTCGGGATTATCACCTAGATATAAAATAGCAAAAGAACAAGAAAGCCACTTTAAGGTAATCGAGGGTTGAAATATTGTACAGTAAGTCTAGAAAACTTCCGACAACAGAAACTGCAGTTAAAGTAAGGAATCTAAGTGAAGGCGGCAATTTTTGAATTTTAAATTGCATTCCATGCCTTCTTGTTTGTGGTTCCGATCAGGTCCACTGCTGTTGACCTGATCGGAACCATAAACGTGATTGAAAGGCAGATTGAGTGTCACTACTTCCTTAGCAATTGTTTCTAGCCTTAGCATGCTTTTAACATTCCTTGGAGAAGATCAGAGGTTAGCTGTAGTATGCGAATCTCGATAATTTTCAAGCTTGCCTCCAGGTTTCCGATTTGGTCTTCAAGATTGTCGTTGTTATCTTTGAATTTGGTATAGAGTTCCTTATCTCTTGTGAGCTCGATCAGGAACACTACCTTCAAAGTTGTGGCATTGTAGAAGCCCTTCAAAACACCTTCTTCAAAAGCCTTAAAGGATACATGAAGGGTTGTTGTGTATGTTTTTAGGTCAAAATGTGTTGATGCACAGTGAAGATGTGGTTCCAACAGTTGAATAGCTCACTTTTATTGAGCGTTGCTCAATGCAGCTTGCTCAACCAACCTTCAAGGGTTTTGATAAATTAATTAGCAAGGAGTAAGGTAATGTTTGATCTAAACTGACTCTACCAAGCCTATCAAACATTACATAACTGCAGGTTCGTTACCCTATTAAAAACTTTGCTCGAGTTAGTGAACAAATTAAACAATTTCAATATCTCAACCTTTTTGCTAATCTCTCTTCTCCCATATAGAGGACAACATATCCGCCATGCAAAAGTCTATACTGTCACCAAAAATGCTTGCCACAGTGAAAGTCTTTAGAAGGCTTAATTATTAGCCTCTTAGTATCACTTTTATGACTTTCTTGATATCTTTTCCAATTATATTGGAACTGACAAACCAAACTAAGCACAATTGCTCGATATGTCCATCCCGGAATTTTTTTTATCTCTTCTTGATTAGTAAAAAAAGACAAGTAAAATGAGAAATCAAATTAAAAAATTTGGGATGGGTAATTTGAGACGGAGGGAGTATTTAATTTTCATTCTGTCTATTATATTCTCAACAAATATGTCGACGATTGGACGTAAGAAATAATTTGGAATCCAGTAGCAATAGCAAAACATATTGGTTATCTATTGGGTTTGTGGCAGGGGCTGATTTGTGTTGTTCCAAACAGATTAATCAGTCTGATGCAACAAATAATCAGTCTGATGCAATAGATAATCAGTCTGATGCAACATATAATCAATCTGATGCAATATATAATCAATCTGATGCAATAGATAATCAGTCTGATGCAATAGATAATCAGTCTGATGCAACAGATATATCTTCTGTTGCAACAGATGAGTGATCTGTTTAAATTGTGGGCACTTATATTGGATTCATGATCGGCTTCTATCCATTATTGGAAAAAACAGCAGTAACTTTGTAACCCAGATAACAAATTCGACTAATAATCAGAATTTGACTGACCAAGGTCTCCTATGAAGTAATGTCAAAGTGAAAAGTTGTGATGTTCGAAATAAAATGGAACTTAAGAAATTGGTAAAATAGCAACAGTAGCGGTAACAACAACAACAATGGTCGACAAGAAGAAGATGAATATGCTAATGAAGTAGAAGATGATGATAATGAAGTAGAAGATGATGAATAAAGTAGCAGCAACAACAATGAACAACAATAGTCGTGAAGAGAGAGAAAACAACAACGGATGAGAAGAGAGAGAAATGTGCCTTTTTCCCTCCATTTTCTGTTATATTAACTAACATTTGGATCAAAGGGTAAATTTAAAAACTTGTGGGTTATTTTTAAACTTCTCCAACTTTCTTAATCCATAATAAAGTAATTGTCACCTCCACCTAATAATTAAGACTTATATCACCTACACCTCATTTTAAAAATTTTTTGCCACCTATAACCCAAAGCCCCAAGTTACTTATTATCCAATTAAAGTGATTCTCATTCTCTCCCTTAATCACTTATTATTAGGACAAATTTATCAACAGCAACCTAAACTTGGCACAATATTTTACTTTGACACCTTAAGTTGACTGTGTTCATTTTATACACCTAAATTAGCGACCAACTGCGTTATTTTGACACTTTTAGCTAACATGACATGGCGAGTGTGGCACTCTCGAGTTCAGTGCGTGAAACTTATTTATCCAAAAATAATATTTTTAATATAGCTCTTCTTCATTTTTTTTTGTCCTTCTTCTTCATTACCATTTTTAGGTCTCCCCACACCATAAACCCACCGAATCATCACCATCGCCATTGATGGTATAATTGTTTAACCTCATTTATATAAATCTGCCAGTATCACTATTTTTCGCCACTCTCTATCAAAATTTTAACTCCGGCCAAACTCTGTAAATTTTTAAATTTGAATTCTTCAAGTAATGAGAAGTTAGAACTTCAAGCAATTAATGAAATTCTTTAATGGGTTCTTGAAAATTTTCAAGAAAATAAAAATTTTGCATCGCGGAAGTTTCAGAAATTCTTCAACTTGATGAGTTTCATAAACTCCGGCTACCACTGTTTCGCCGAAGTTAAGAGCAGTTCCAACATTTTTCCTTTGATTAAATTAATCGAAATGAAAGCAAAAAGAAGAAAACTTGAGAGGGAAGAGGAGCATCAGCGAGACAAATGGCCATTGTCATTGTTGGTTTGGGGGGGCATTGTTGTAGCATTAATTTGGGGGGTGGGATTCTTGGAGAAGATAATCTTGGGGTGAGGGGATTGGAGGGTTTGGGGTGGGTGGAGTGCGAGTACTTGGAGAAGATGATGTTGGTGGTAGAGGGGGTGGTCATTTAATTATTGATTTTTTTAAAAAATTTAAATTAATTATTTAAAAATTGATTTTTTTTAACTATAATTTTTTTAAAATTATTAATTTACACAAGAATGTCACATTTTTTAATTGGTCGTATGTCATGTCAGCAGCGTGTGTATTACACACACTTTATACTATCAGTTGATTGTAAAAGAAGTGTTAAAATGATATAGTAATAGCTGGTTTAGGTGTTTAAAATGAACATTATCTACTTTAGGTGGCAAAGTAAAAGTTCGTGTCAATTTTAGGTGTCTGTCGATGGGTTTGGCCTTATTATTACATTTATAGTAAAGGTTAATTATGACTTTACAAGCTTTTCTAGAGAGAAGGAGCTAGACAACAACAACATACCTAGTGTATTCTCACAAAGTGGGGTCTGGAGAGGGTAAAGTGTACGCAGTCCATACCACTACCTTAACTGAAGTAGAGAGGTTATTTCCGATAGATCCCCGGGTCAGGATAGTTAACAAATATGATCAAACAAAAATCATAAAAGCAACCAATGAAAAGGGGATATCACACCGCTATATAGTAAGGGAAACAAAGCACCCACAAAATGATATTGTAAACTAACTATACGAAAACATCATCAAAACACTACGAACAAGAGGCTACAAGACACTATAGGCACAAATAAAAACATAGCAGTATGAAAATTGAATCACAAGAAGATTCATGCGAGAAAGTAAAAAAATTTCTTTGTCTGTTGGCATTTTCTTAATGACAAAGGTCTTAATTTTTGATAATTACCTCTGCACTTATTGAAAGTAGTAGTTCACTAGTCTATCATTTCATGAGGCATATATAGATGTTTTCAATAAAGCAGCAAATCAAATTCTGCAAAGGTCACAAAACATAAGTTAGACTATAATAAGCGTCAAAGAATAAATGTTACAAACAGGAAATAAATTATGACCAACTAATTATTATAGGTGATTCTACTAATTAGCTATTCTTGGTAGTGATCTCAAACAAATGAGATACACTGATTCACTAAAAAGAAGAGTTATACTGATTCACATTATTTGAGAAGTTACAAAAGTTACAGGAGTATCTTTTTTTTTTTAAGAGACAAAATAAATACTTATATGAAAATGAAAGGCTACAAAATGAGAAGAAAATTGCATTTCTTAATTAGAGAGGTGGCACGCCACTTCCTTATAGATTATTTTGTATTACGTTCTTTGTAAAATTAAAATTGACTACTCAATAAAATTGTCTATTAAAAGTTCTGTATTAATTTTTCATTAGTTCATCTCTTGTTCGAGAATGCAACGTATAAATATGTTCATTAGGCCGATTTTCGATGGCTAAAAATTACCGTATAACTGAAAATGTTGAACATGTAACAATAATATAAGATAATTAAGAAACAAATGCACAAATACCCAAAAACAAAAAAAGAGGCAGGAGCTTCAACAATTAACATTCAAACAAACATAAAATTGATCATTCAAACAAATCAGAACTTCTAGAAGTTACATATAATCATACTTAAGTGGCTAAGAAAATTAACATAATTCAACGGACAAACTAACAAAAATAGTTACGGCTAAAATGTAAAGAGAATTCTCACCTAAATTTACTTTGAAGATAGTTTTGGAGACTAGGTACATTCATAAAAGAGAAGGACAAAATAAAAGTTTACATCCAACAACTTCATAATTGTAATATAAAGATTGGTTGGATCATAAAAAAGGAAGTTAAAGAGGTATTTTATTAAGTAGAGAATGCAAATAGATGAATATCTTTTTGTAACCAATGAAATATAATTAAATATAATAAGTATGATAGAGTTTTTAAAATTATTAAAAAAATTGACTAATGCAAAGAATGAAAGAAAAACATCAAAAAGAGAAAAAAAAAAATATATATATATATATAAATAGAGGTCATAGAGATGTGTCACATCACCTTGTCTTAATTCGCCTTTATATAGATGTAAGACGAAAAATGATGAATGAAGAATAAAAGATGCAAACAATTGAGAAAAAAAATTACCAATGTTAAAACATTTATAATTAGGATTTAGAAAAAGGAGACAAATTACACCATGAGAAGAGTACAAAACATTAACACAAGAAAATAAATAGAAAGATTACATATTAATCGAAAAATGACTAGAAATATCCTTCAAGTATTGAAATTGGTTCAAGAATACTCTTCGTTTATTTATTGGCCCAAAAATACCCCTTCATCCACCTTTATACCCTCACAACTAACAAAAAAAAATTAAATCACAATTAGAAATTCTATTAAACACGTGGCAACTTTCTATTGGTTGTAAATTAAATTAATTAAAATATTAAATTAAATTTGAATTCAATTAAAATACCCCACCCAAAGCCAACCCAAATCATTAAACCACCCCAACCTGATAAACCAAAAGAAAATTTTGAGAGCTAAACCTAACTTCACCACTAAACCACTGAAGGCGATTTTGATACCACGAGTTTAGACGAAAGTGACGGTGAAGAAGCCCATACTTGACTCAAATTTACCTTCTACGCTCATCAATCTATAGTATTCAAGTAAGTTTTGTAGTATCCATCTAATGTTAGGGTTTAGTTAGGGTTTAGTGTATTTTGAAATTCTACCCGACCTAATGAATATGAACACATTTTATAAGTTTTTGGTGTTTTATATGCTTGTTTGTAAAACTAACTAGTTTAGGATGTCATTGTACTATCAAGTTAAAGTTTTTATAATTTTGGTGTCGGTGAAATTCTACGATTTACTCTTTATTTTTATAATTTTTATATTCTGATTTTAAGGCTTTAATGAAGTCCTCGTGTCTCGATTAAGTAAACATGGAATTGAGATGTTAGGATTTTATGATGGTGGTATCGATTTGTTGTATTGTTTTAAAGATTTTTTATTTATTTCAGATCCTTATGCAACTATTGTCTCAATTTTGTGCATTTAAAAGGCATGTCATGAATTTTCTATTCGAATGGGTCCCTTTCATATTTGTTTTGCCCTTTATACTATATATAATTGTAATCTTGTATAATTTATTATATACAGTCCCAACTACTTTATCCCCTTGTTTTCACATTAAATAATGTTAGATTTTCTACTGTTTGTTTGTTTTAACTCATATAATTATCTGACAAGTTCAATTCTTTATTATTTTTTATGTGAATTTACTGAAGAATGGTTGATACGGTGGGTTTAGTATTTAATTATGGAAGAAAGTGGGTCCTATATCCTCAACTTGTCTACATAAAAAAAATGAATCAGTCTTGGGAAGGATATGACATTGATCCATTATCATATATTGACATAACTACAGAGTTCACAAAAAAATTAATTTTAAGGTTGTTAATCAACTATTAGTAACAGGGACTAATGGTAAGTATTTTTTGCTTGAGGATGATTCAAACATTAGGACCCTACAATCTGTTTTGTCTAGCCAGTTCAAGATGCTTCAACTATTTGTTGTAGATGAGGGTGGCGCTCTAAACATCTTTTTTGTTAATCAACCTAGTTTAAATGAAAGGGATATAGAAATAGAAACTGATGTTGAATCAGAGGAGGAGAATAATAATGAGCCTGTTCCTAGTGATTATGATAGTAAAGAGTTGGAATTTTTAAAGCATAGAGAAGCCAATGACAAGCTGGACATGCTCTTAGTGTTGGGAAAAGGTATTTTCTTTAAAAAATTTAAAGAAGCTAAAAGAGTTGTGAGTTATTACTCTATTGCTAATAAGAAAGGCATTCAAGTTGATAAAAGTGACACTACCAGTTTGAGATGTGTGTGAGATATTAGATGTCCCTTTGAATGTTTGATATCTGAAGATAAGAAAAGTCAGGAATTCAAAATTAAGACTCTGAATACAAATCACGCTTGTTTGTCAGCTTTTAAGAATAGAAGAGCTACCCAAGATGCTTTAGCACACTACTTCAAAAAGAAGATTGAGAATGATCCAAAGTACAAGGTGACAAACATGAGAAAATATTTGGATGATATGTTTAAATTGAATATTAGCTATTCTATAATGTAAAGGGTTAAGAGGCTTATATTAGAGAAATTGAAGGGTAGCTACATTGGTGAATTTAATAAGTTGAAGGCTTATGCCCAAGAACTGAGGGAGAGAAATCCTGATACGAATATGATCATAAATATATCTAAAGAGGCCTTGAATCAGGGGAAAAGAAAATTCTTAAGAACGTAGGTGTGTATTCAAGCTATGAAAAATAGTTGGAAAGCAGGTTTGAGGCCTTTTATAGGGCTGGATGGAACTTTTTTAAAAGAAAAATTCAAGAAAATTTTATCAGTTGCACTCGGTCAAGATTTAATGAAACACTTCTATCCCCTTGCTTGGGCAGTAGTGGACAAAGAGATAAGTAGAACCTGAAAATGATTTACTGAGGAGCTCCAAAGTTCCTTAGATTTAGCCAATGATGAAGGATTGACATTTATGTCTAATATGCAGAAGGTAATTGCTTGACACTTTTATTTATGCTTTTCTGTTGAATTTTTATGCAACTAGTACTTTAACTATATTTATGTTTATTGTTACAGAGGTTGTTGAATGTTATTAGTTAAGTCTATCCCAAAGCACATCATAGATTATGTGTAAGACACATAGAAGTAAATTAGAGCAAGATTTGGAGAAATGTACAAATGAAGAAACTATTGTGGTGGTCTGCTTGGAGCACATATGAAAAAGAATTTCATGATCAATTAAAGGATATGGGAGCTTTTTCTGAAAAAACTGTCAAGCATTTGATGTGTATCCTGCACAACATTGGTGTAGGGCTTATTTTGACACAATCTGCAAGAATTCTGCATATGAAAATAATTTTACAAAATTATTCAACAAATGAATTCTAAATGCAAGAGGAAAACCTATAATCAATATGTTGGAAAAAACTTAAAACTAAGGCAATCTACTCTTTATTTTTTTCACTGTTTGGATTTTTGAGTTTTTCACTTTTTTTTTTGGAAAAGTTGTTTATGTCTCAGTGTTTTCATTGTTTTTAGTTTATAAACTAGTTTTCAGAATACCATCTTGTTTTCAGTTTATAAATGGTTATATTACCTACTGCTTTACCTGTTAAGTTTGTTGTCTTGTTGTTATCTATTTGTTTGTGTAATATTTTCATGTTTTTTGTATCTATTTTTAGTTTATATTGTTTTCAGTTTATATTTGTCAACCAGTTTTTTATCATATTTTCAATTTAGCAAGACTTTATCAATTAAGTTTGTTGTCTTACTATTTTTCAGTTAAGCTTATTGTCTCACTATTTGTAGAAATAGGTCATGGTAAGGTTTGAAGAACTTGAAAAGGAGGGAAGAAATTGAAAAAAAAAGTTCAGAACATATGTCATGGAGTTGTATACTGATTACAATATGATTGCACAATGTTGTGAAGTAAAATCTAATGAAGACCAAGGGTATGAGGTGGTTGAGGGTGAAGATACGCATGTGGTACATCTTGGTAGGAAGAAGTGCACGTGTAGGACATGGGACTTGATAGGTATATCATGTCCTCATGTCATTAAAGCTTACATTCATGATAAACAAGAACCAGAAGATCATGTGAATTGATGGTATTCAAAAGAAGTTTACATGTTGGTGTACATGCATAAGATACAACCTGTTAGAGGTTCTAAATTCTAAAAATTTGATTTGCTCATGCTATGGAGACACCATAAATACATAAAACAGTTTGTAGACCAAAGCTTAAGAGTAAAAGGGAAAAGGTTCAGTCTAGAAAGACGGAGGGGGTATGGTCAGCTTCAACAAAATGATTAAAATGGCATGTGGGCATTGTGGTGCAACAGACCACGGTCAAAGGAAATGTCCTTTGATAAGTAGTTTTTCTGTTCTTGGTTAATATTAGCATTACTTAATCCATTATCTAACTGCTTTGTCAATTTTTGTAGCATAACAGATCAAAAGAATCAGTCCAAGATGTACTAGTGTGAGCACCCCGAGATAGACAAGAATCCGACGTCTTCATGCCTACTCCTGGTTGTGTTGCTTTTTCAAGTCAACAGACCAACCATTCTACTCAACATACTTGTTTATCTGTTGGTAGTTCAAACCCAAAGACAAATGGAAAAGAAATCTGTTGGAGCTTCAAGGTCAAAGAACAAATTTGTTGGACTTGAGCTACATGTTGCACCTTCAAGTGCAGTTGCTGATACAGATGGAGATGAATCTGAAGAGGATGAGCATCCAACTATACAGCCTAAGAGAATCTCTGAATCTAAGACTAGGCTTGAATCTAAAAAGGTTCCGCATTGACCAACTGTACTAGGAAAATTGGCTTTAAGGGAGATGAAAATGGTTTAAGTATACCTAAAACTTTACCGTATTCACCAAAAAATTTGGCTTACAAATGCAACGCAACCATGACTTCAAATCAGTTGAATGTTAAAAAGGAAAAAAGAATAGGCAAACTGAAGATAAAGAGGGGTAGAAAGAAATAGGGGAGAAGTTGTTATTTTTTAGTTGAATTTTTTTTAGTTCAAGGGAGAAGAAAGTAGTTTTTATTTAAGTTTTTGAATGTATGTAATGGCACCAAACTTCATATTTTGTTGTTGTTTTGCTGCTAATTAGACTTTTTAGTAGTTGTATTAAGGGAATAAGTGATTGCCATATATGTCAATGGCAATGACGTAGGCTTGGGATTTTTGAACAATGCAAATTTATAAAAATGCTATTACAATTTGTTTAAGATGGGACGTTATTTTATTATGGTGCTGTAATTTGTTCTACTGTAGTCTTATATATTGAGGCAGTTGATATGTGGATGTTGTTTCTGATATATGGATGTAGTCTTATATGTTGGTATTGCTGAAAGTTGTCTTTTGTCTTTCCTTTTCCTTTGCTTTAGTTGTAAGTCTGTAATTCAACTATTCCATGTTGAAATATCTTATGCGTATCATATACAAGAACTTATTAAGAAACCAAATCGATCTTAAAACAGCTACCACTGGATTGCATCCCTACACCTCTTCATATTCATGATATCTTGATGGCAGTCTGATTGTCTCTATAATGCTGGATACACGGAGGACATCCGCAAAATCATTGACCATCTCCACACCCGATACCCTCAAGCTTTATTTGTTGTTGGCACTAGAATTGGGGATAATGTTCCTACTATGAGCGCGAATTGTGCACCACTGCTACGCTAAATATTCTTTATGGTTACCCAAAAACTGAAACTAAATTTGGAAGATAACGGAAGAGAATTATTATAGGTCCTTATAGTGAATATCTTCAGAGAAGTTATTGTTTTCAGGATGGTTCATATACACACACATATAATAACTGTCCGTATCGTTATCATAATGCTTTAGTTATCAGTTCTTTGAAGTTATATAGTAATTCCCTAGTGTATAAAAACATTTTGACCATTACAAAAGAATTTTCTAGTTTAGTATCAAAGTTACATCTGAACAAGATTGTCCTCAGCTTACTTGGTTGTTCATCTGCTTTAGTTTGATATGTTACAAATCTTAAGCGTGGATTTCTATTCAAAATTTTGAGCATCCAATAAGTTCAGCTCTATGCAATATGACAATTATTCTGGATGAAGCCAAGAACTATTTCATTAACAATTTTAATAATTTCCAGGTAAAATTTCTTGGTGAGGAAGGAGTCAATACTGTGCTTATTGAGGCGGCTGCAATTTGTTTTCCTTGGGACATTTTGGTTAGTTACTAGACTAACTAATATGCATGCTTCCACTTTTTTAATGTATTGGTAGATAACCAATTTCTTTTGTTTCATACATGTCATTATTTATCTTGTATTTCTTCCTGCTAAGTTAGATTTTGTTTATTTCTTGGGTTAAGGGTTGTTTTGGATGGTATGATCTGTTTGATTATCACGATCCAAATAGAATTTATCTAATCTAAAACAAATCAGTGAAGGTGCTAGATGAATACAGTGATGGAAGCAACATAGTTTAATTAAAGTCAAATTAGTCATTTTTCTTAAGTTGATTATGCACCACAAGGAACTATACTCATTTTTTGTGTGAAGGTTTATCTGTCTTTTGTTTTCCATATTGGTGATAGGTTTATTAAGTGCGGGCTTGCTAATAGATCCTATGACAGAGCTTTAGGAATTGGATTAAAAGCTTATGCTGAGCTGTAAGTAATGACATAGTTTTTGGGTGTGATGGCATTAATTCTAAACTAATTCTACGTCAAAACTAGTGTACGTCTATTTGAGTTGGTCTTAATTCAGGTGTCCTAATTCATTTGTGTGGTGAAATCTGAGTTTTGCAGGCATCGGAGTATTTTGCCTCGTCTAAGAAATTGGAAAAGCATTTCTAAGGTCAATTATTTCTCAGTTGCAGATTTGAAAACTGATATTTGAAATGATTTTTGAAATATGTATTAGAGACACTGGCGAGATTTGAAATATATATTATTAATCCCAAAGGTTGGACTGATGGAATCAGCCATCTAGGCGCCAGTAAGACAATACAATCTTTAACTTACTGTATTTTTGGTTCCTCATTCAGTATCTGGTATCGGCATTACGCCCCTGAGACCTCTGGTTATGGATGGATATCTCATATTATCCCGCCGCAGTTCAATCTTTAACTAATGTTATTCTTGTTCTGCTAAAAGTGTGTCTTGTATGACAAAGCATGTTTTGAAAATTGACTTCGCGGATAGGTATTTAGTGAAAAATTTGAGTATTAGACAAATGAAGATCGATAATAATATCTAAGCGATGATTAACACAAGACTATGATGGAAAAAACTTGAGTAAGCAATGGTCTTCTTGAGATTGAGTTGCCTTCAAACTGACTTATTTTCTTGAAAACATTTTTTAGTCATAGCAAACATACCCTCCTTTAAGTTACAATTCAATTGGAAAACTTCAACAAGGCTGAACTTTTTGTGTTTACTGTGTTTGTAGGCATGCAATATTTGGAGAATACTAGAGAAGGATTAATGGAGCAAATACAACAGGTAGAGTGGCATGGTCCAGGACTCAATGACTCTGAAGCATAGACTGTGAACTTTAAAACCGAACTAAATTGGATTATGAGCATTCCACTTTCATAGGTGTTGATCAAGAATCCACCACCCTCAATTTTGAAATATAGACCATATAGTGTCACAATGATTTTACCTTAAAACATTGCATTTTCAGCATGCAAGAATCTTATTATGTATGCATCTATTACATAGTGTGCAACACACTTGCAAAACAATGTCCTAATAGTGATTCTAAGATCTACGTTACAGATATCGTCTCCTAGTCATTAGAGAGTTTCTAATTGCTAGAGCATCTCCAGATTCTAACAAAGTTGCAAACAGAAAAAACTAATGACAACTCTGTACACCTAACACTGCGAGCAAACCTCATTCAATCTCCATCTCTATGCACAGTTGAACAGCATTGGGTACATTTGTAACAAAGTGGCATCTGTTTTGGTGGTAAAACATCACGCCACCTTATCCATTACTTCTGTGTCACATTTTTTTCCCATCAATCTCAGGTTCTGATGATTTTTTTCGGTTGTTATCCTTGTTAATTTGTTGTCAATGTCCGTGTTGTAAGAATCATTATCATCGCTAAGGTGGCAGGTCTAAGTCATGTAGTCTCTAATACATATTTCAAATATCATTTGTAGCTGTGCATTACAAAAAAATGATTGATAGTTTCTTCAATTTGATGGCACATGTAAGTTGTAACATCTGTTTGCCATCCGAAATTTCCTTCTCTTGAGATTGTCCTGTATCAAGGATGCACCATGGAGAGCTATCTATCCAATTAAAGCAAATAACTTTTGGAAAATTTAGTCTTCCAAATTTGATTCCGGAGCCAACTGTCTACCAATCTACTGAGAGTACAAACCCGAGTGTAGATTAGGCCTAATGAGTTGACATCTTGGTTGTGTTGTTCAGCACTTTGTACATGGTTAGTCAGTGGATTCATGAGAAATTAGAGTTCAGAACAATATGAGGCCATTGCGATTTCAGCACCTTTGAAACCATTATCCAAGCTAGGATTCCTTCCCCTGGTGAGATTCGAAAGCAACCCATAGTAATAGTCATTGACAAGTTCAAAGAATTGTGCAAACATGAGTTTGCCAAGTTCAGTAGTTTGGTGGTGAAATTAGGTTCAGCTCTCAAAATCCCCTTTTGGTTTAATAGGTTGGGGCGGTTTAATGGTTTGGGTCGGGTTTGGGTGGGGTATTTTAATTGAATTCGAATTTAATTTAATATTTTAATTAATTTAATTTACAACCAATAGAAAGCAGCCACGTGTTTTATAGAATTTCTAATTCTGGTTTAAAAAAATTATGTTAGTTGTGAAGGCATATTTGAGTCATAAAGGTGGATAGAGGGGTATTTTTGGCCCAATATGTAAACGAAGGGTATTCTTAAACCAATTACAATATTTGAAGGATATTTCATGCCTTTTTTCGGATAATAATTTCTTCAACTAATGGTGTAGTGGACTGATAAATGACATTAGTGAGACTTTAAGAGAAGAAAAAGTGGAGTATTGATTATTCAGGCATTTAATTTTGATACAAAAAAAGAGCAGTCTGGTGCATTAAAGCTACCGTTATGCGCGGTGTTTGGGGAAGGGCCCCACCACAAGGGTGTATCGTACACAGTCTTACCTTGCATTTCTGCCAGAGACTGTTTCCAAGGCTTGAACCCGTGACCTCCTAGTCACATGGCAGCAACTTTACCAGTTACACCAAGGCTTCCCTTCGTGCACAAAATACTTAAAAAGTAATAGAAAAAAAAAATGAATAAAGGTCATACAGAGTGTCACCTAACCATATCTATAACCCTCCTTTATATATATATATAATAATATAGGTATTCGTGCGATGTACGAATAATATTAAAATATTATTTTTAGTTCTCTACCCCCCTCCACCCCACCCCACCCTCAGTTTTTTTAAAAAATAAAAATAAAAATCTACCCCCACCCCACCCCTCCCCCCAACCACATGCCTCCACCCCTCCCCCACCAAAACCTCCTCCTCTAATCAAATCTATACAAAAAAATAATCATATAATTGTAAAAACTTTTATGTTTCATATTTTTCTTTAGTATATTATTCTCAATTTAAAAATATTAGATATAATTTAAAGGGGTGAAAACAAACATGTAATTGTAAAATATATATATATATATATATATATATATATATATATATATATATTTCATATATATTTTTTTAATTATATTATTTACAATTTAAGAACTTCAAATTGTCAAAAATCATTTAAATACAGAACAACTTGTGAATGTGATATTAAATACAAAAACAATTACCAATTGCAACAATTGAATGAAATAACAAAAATTTATGAAATAAAGCAGCATTACAAAGAAGAACAATAATATGAAACACATATTTAGAAAACATAAGTTGGTCAACTATATCAATAAAATTTCTACTTTCATATTTCTTTATTTTGCTCTTCTCTTCATTCTTCTTTATCTCCACTGCAAGTCAATAACAATAATAAAATCATCACTATAAAGATAAGAACAACTCTTAATAAAACTTTCTCATAAATTAAATAGCAGAAAAGGTTTGAATCAATTTGAAAATCAATTGATTTATGAATCTTTTACTTGTCAAAGTCGTCGTTTCAATTATTATTGGCCCCCTTTGTACTTATTTCCTTTGAGGGTGTTATCAATTATAGTGAAAGACGAAGAGGTTCGAGAAGCAGATAAATATAACATTAATGATGTGGATTGTTGTTCCTCTTCGTTAACATTAACAAATGAAGATGAAAATGAAAATGTTATCCATCCTACATATAAAAAAAAATATTAAATCAAAAATAATTTTTAAAAAATTAAGAATAGAAAAAATTCAGTAAATAAAGTCACCAAGCTAATGATATAGGAGTATATATAAAAGAGATCAAGAAGCTAGAATTTCATTTCAATTCAAATTTAAATATCATATTAATTTATTAAAAGAAGATTAGTTTGTTATTCTTTCTTGTCCTTACTTTTTTTAAATAAAATATATATTTATCTAATAGTCTATATATTTAGATTGAGATAAATATTTGAAATCAATGAAATGATAATATGATGATATGATGATAGTAGTAGTAGTAGTAATAATAATAAAATAAGTGTAAGAATAAAAAAGAATGACAAACTAATCTTTTTTAACAAATGAAGATTGTTATTTCTAAATCACTTTAAATTGTACATATTATTTGAATATGCTAAATCATATTATTTTTAAAAATTCAATAATTATATTGTTTCTCGGTCACTATTAGCATAGTAATCCAGATACTTTTCTCTTAAACAGTGTCTTAACTCTGGCTACTCCCCACCACGGCTTCTTGCCTTATTGGTTTCACCTTTAGGATGGCATAGTTCTTCGGGATTTTTCTCCGTTGTAGGTTAGGTAGAAGACTTTTTGTAAAAAGTTTTAGAAACGTGTAAAATTAGAGAAACTTTTTCACTATAAATAGAAGGCATCGGAGGCAGAAGAGAAGCAATCCTTCATGCGTTGAAGCAAAAAATCTCTCTCTTGTCCACAACAAATATTTTGATTATTTATTTAAAAACAGATATATTTCAATGGAAAAATCTATGGAGGAACAAAACTTAGGATTATCAAACTTACCAGAACAGGTGTATTTATTCAGTATTATGAATAACTAAATTCATAATTCCTAACAATCATGATATGATAAAATAAGTTCCAAGTTAGTTACTTTATAATAGAATTATTCGAAGAATAACATGTTAAGAAGTTTATTAGCAAAGTGGAAACAGAGAAAAATCCCTAAGAACTATGTCATCCTAAAGGTGAAACCAATAAGGCGAGAAGCAGTGGTAGGGAGTAGCCAGAGTTGAGGCGTTGTTTAAGGGAAAAGTATCTGGATTACCATGCTAATAGACCGACGAACATGTTATTTAAGAATAATCTAGTATATATTAATCTAATATGATCATATTTTGTTATGTGTATGATTGAAAGGAATATTTTGAAAATAGCAATTTTATGAAAAATGAATAATTATTTATCTGACGAAATGGTAGATAAATTTAAAACACTTATTTTGTATGCACTTAAGGATATAGAAGTAGTAGATATAAGAAAAATCATATTAGAAAAAGCATTTGGTAAATATTATATGACTAGAATAAATTACATACCACAAATACCTAATTACACTTACAAACACATATATATCAAACCTACATGTCAACCATGATAAATTACGTATATTTAGAATTTTGGAAAAAAGATATGAGAAACATACAGTTAGTAGAAAAACAGATGAAAATAAATTTAGACAAATACATGGAAACTAAAGATATAAAATATATAGAATTCCTTAATGAAAATATGCAAGAATTACTTAGACTAAAACAAACAACTAAAAAATATTATGAAAAAGCATTTAATCAAGCTTAAATGACAGATGATATTAAAATACTTGTTTTATATATACTTAGATATATAGAAATTATAGACATAAAGAAAATAATATGGAAAAAATTACAAGATTATGAAGAGGAAGAATTATTAAACAGTATAGAAAACTTACGCATATATTATGAACATCAATATTATTTAGATTCAAATAGATATTATACAGACTAAAAATGTCAGAAAACATTAAGAAAATTAGAGAAAACCAAGAAGACCTACATAAAGAAATTAATTATAGAAAACAAATTAGAGAAATAATGGAAAATCTAATAGAAAAATTAAAATGGATAGACAAAACCTTGAAAATATTAGAAAAAAACAAAGATAAAAGTTTAGATAGTTTAAAAAATTTATTAAGAAGAGAACAAGAAAAAATAGTTAGTAGTATTAATAACCTCAAACAAGATATTAAATATAGTACAAATAGAATAGATTATTATACATTTACTTTAGAAGAATAAAATGATAAACTACGAATATCTAAAATACTGGGAACAAGAAATGGAAGAATAAAGATTAACAGAAAACCTTATAAAAACGAATTTAATTGAATATTTTAAAACAAAAGATATAGAATATTTAGAATATCTTAAAAATAATATAGAAGACTTACAAAAACTAAGAGAAAAAGCTAAAGAATATTATAACAAAGAATTTAATCAACTACCATTTAATCACCCCCAAAATATGAATATCAGTAAAATTAAAAATGTTAATAAGATATACGGAAATAAAAGATACAAGAACAAAGAAAAACAGTTAATAAACATTACTACAAAGCATTTAACAATTACATAAATTAATGGATACATCTTACGAAAAGAATAAATCATTAAAAAAAATCGAAATCCAACTATATAGTTTATACCTAGAATACAAAAGATTACATAATACCAACGAGGATCCTAGAACACTAGATAATTTAATGACGATAATATCTAATTTAGAATATGAACTAATAAAACATCTTAAGTCAAGAAGATAAAAATAAAAATTAATCAAATCAATAATATTCACAAAATACATTATATAAAAATAAATACTTATTACCTAATAACTATTTATTATCTAGTAAAGTTACCGCGCCTAATCCGCACCCCCTACAATTGGTATCAGAGCCTTGTTATTTAAAAAATAAGGAAGTCGTATATATATGGATTTACTTGATTAATTTATTAATTATGATTTATTTGATAAAACTAGATTTAGATATTCCCCAAAATATTATTTAAATAAATATCGTACAAAAATATAAAGAATTAAAGCAAATAATATATGAAAAACGTAAAGAATTAAAAATAAGGATAGAAAGACTACAATATAACATAATTGCCGAAGTTAGTAAAAACTCAATAAATGCACAAAAAGAAGAGATATCAAATTTAGAATCAACAATAGATAGTCTAGAATATACATACCAACATGATTTATTAACAATTAAATAAAATGAACAAAGAAGAATTTATAATAGACGAAAAAACATATGAAAATCACGAAGGATTAAAAATAAAAATAGTATTTTCTAATTTAGGTAGAAGGTATAAGAAAATAGGTGAACATTTATATTTAATGTTAGAAAAAGAAGAATTAAAATTAGAAGATAAATTGACAGCTATGGTGAGAATAGAAAAAGAAAACGAAGAAATAGATAGAAAAAAGGAAATAGAAAAAATAAAACAACAAACTACAGAAGAAATACGAAAAATAGAAGAAACTAAAAATAGTAGGATTGCTGAATTAGAAAAAGAACTACAAATGCTAAAAGATTTGTATGAAAAAAGACAAAAAGAAAAAAAAGAAAAAGATAAGGAACAAAAATTATTAAACGAGATAAATCAATTTAAAGAAAAATTAGAAATAAATGCAATAGATGTTGAAGAAACAGATAATTATGATTCGGAAGATAGTGAAACATATACAGAAATCTTAACAAATACAAAAAAATTAGAAATCAATGAAAAACAAGAAGTAATTAATGAAGAAAACTTAGAAAATATAAACACGGAAATAAACACTATTGATAAAAAAGAAGATGAAAATATAATACCTAGAACATCAGAAATAAGAAAACCTACATATTATAAGAATAAGTTTAAAAGATATAATCTAAAGAATGAATATGACAAATGGACACCAAAATAAATAGTTAATAAAAATTATAACTTTTTAGACTTAGATTGTGTAATAGATACAGAAAAAACAATACAATTATGGATAGGATATATGACAAAACAATTATTAGATAATAATATAAATGTAATAGATGCACCAGAATATATAGAAAGAACACTAATAGGAACAGTGAAATTATGGTTTTTAAATCTAACTGAAAATAGTAAAAGAGTATTAAGAACTGACAAACCTACAGAAGAAACATTATCAAAAACTACAACTAAATTAACACCTATAGAATTATTAAAAAAATATGAAACAACTATAAAAGACGAATTTAGTAGCATGACAACAACAGAAGAAGAACAAAATGAAGAGAAAGATACAAATAGAAATTTAATGTTAAAATTAGCAATATGTAATATGTGCTACATAGATGAATATACTTGCGCATTTAAAGAATATTATTATAAAGGAACATATAATACAGAAGAAAGTAAAGAAATAAGAAAATTATATTTTAGTAAATTACCTGAATCATTTAGTTCAAAAATAATAAAGAGTTGGGATGAAGCAAAATAGTAGATACTCTAGGAGCAAGAATAAATTTTTTACAACAATGGTATAGAAACCTATGTGAAAAATATAGAGAAGAAATAAAAATGGAAAAAACATTAATAAGAAATTTAGCATGTTGCAAAGATAAAATAGCACCTCAATTTGGATGCGAAGAAAGATATTATAAGAAAAGAAAAAGACATAAGAAATATAAGAAATACAAAAAATCAAAATATAAATATAAAAAACCAAGAAAAAGATATTATGTAAAAAATTATAAACATAAAAGACTATATAGGAAAAAGAAATCTATAAAAGAATGTACTTGTTATAATTGTGGAAAATTAGGACATTTAGCTAGAGATTGTAAATTACCTAAAAACCCAAAAAATAAACAAATATCAGAAATAAAAATAGAAAATACAGAATATATGCAGATAGATTATATAGATTACGAATTAGAAAGTGAAGACAGTATATATGAAATTTCAGAGAATGAAACAGCTAATGAAATAGATAGTGAATTAGACGAATTAAATGACTGAAGAAGATATACAAATAAACCAAATGACTGAAGAAGATATAAAAATAATAACAAAAGAAGAATATTTAAATGATGAAGGAACAAATCAAAAAATAATATTTGATAATAATATATTTGATGAAATAAAAGGAAAAGAGTTAGACTTAAGTGTAGAAAAAATATTTAAAATACTAACAATCAAAAATATATTTACTAGGAAAAAGGAAGAATACTATGTAGTAAGCCAAAAAGAACATGTAATAGACTGCAGATATGCAAAAGGTAAAGCTAGTATACCACTAGTAACAAAAAGATAATAAATAAAGAAATAAACGATATAAAAAGTAGAAACCCAATAAAATATGTACACCTTGGAGGTACAGAAATATTGATAAAAGTATATTTTAGAGAAGGAATAGATACACCAATAGAACTATATTTAGCAGATAATAGGATTGTAAGACCTATAGAAAAAAGTATAATAACTGCAATAAAAGGAAATTTAATATACCAAAAATTTAAATTTATAATAAGTGCAAATTATTCAGTAGCAATAACAGATAAAAATATAGATAAATCATTAGTATTATATTGGAAAATATCAGGAATAGAACTAACCCCGGGAAGTAAAATATTTACAACAAGATGTAAGAATCTATATGTATTAACTACAAAACACAAAATAACAGGAAAAAATAAAATTAATAAAATACAAATAGAAAGTCCTTTTGAACAATTCGTAAAAACAATTGATAATAATGATTATAGTTACAAAAATATAGACATAGAAGAAGATTTAGAAATAATAAATGATAGAATAAGTACAACAAAAAGAATAGCTTATGAAAAAACAAAATCATCAAGTTCATCAAAAAGAACAAGTTTTGAAACAAGTTCAATAGTTAATTTAAACCAATATTACATAACAGGAACAATAAATGAAAAAGAATATTTAATACTCTTAAATACAGGACAAGAAGAAAATTATATAGCAAAATATCTAGTAAAAATGAGGAAATAAAATCTGATAATAATATATGCCCAGATCTACCAAGAAGCTTAATAAACACTAAAAATATAGCAGAAAAAAAAATAACAATAGGAGTTAGAAAAATGAAAATAGAATTTGAAATAAAGGAAGAAATGCAAAAAGCAGACATAATATTAGGAATTAAATGGCTAGAACAAGTAAAACCACACAATATAGAACATACACAATTATCTATAACATATAATAAAGAAAACTTATTCTTAAGAATAGCTTTAACATGATATGAAAATATATGTATTAATGAAGATAGTAGTAGAAGGATATTACAGTAGATATTATACGCCTATGATAGATACAGGAGCAGAAGCTAATTTATGTAGATATAATTGTTTACCAGAAAGTAAATGGGATAAATTAAAAACACCAATAATAGTTAAAGGATTTAATAATGAAGGAAGCTTAATTACATATAAAGCTAAGAATGTAAAAATACAGATATGGGATAAAATATTAACAATAGAAGAAATCTCTAATTATGAGCTAACATCAAAAGATATACTTTTAGGAATGCTTTTTTTAGATAAATTATACCCACATATAATAACTAGAACAGATTGGTGGTTTACAACACCATGTAAACAGAAAGTAAGAGCAAAAAGAGTTATTAATAAAATAAGAAAGAAAACTGATTGGATAGAAGGAAGTAAAAAAATTACACAAAAATTAGAAAATATAAAAAATACTGAAGATACAATAGAACTGGTCGTATTTTCAATAAATAAAAAGGAAATAACTATATTTTCAATAAATAAGATAGAAATAATTAAGAAAAAATTAGAATAATTATATAGTGAAGATCCATTAAAAGGATGGAAAAACATAAAACCACTATAAAAATTGAATTAATAGATAAAAATAGCATAATAACCCAGAAACCAATAACATATAATTTTGATGATTTAAAAGAATTTAAAATGCATATAGAAGAATTATTAGAAAAACAATATATACAAAAAAATAATAGTAAACATAATAGCCCAGCATTTATAGTAAATAAACATAGTGAACAAAAAAGAGGAAAAAGTAGGATGGTTATTGTTTATAGAAATTTAAATGTAAAAATAATGACTTATAATTACCCAATACCAAACAAGATATTAAAAATAAGACAAATACAAGGATATAATTATTTTAGTAAATTTGATTGTAAATCAGGATTTTACCATTTAAAGTTAGAAGAAGAATCTAAGGAATTAACCGCATTTACGGTACCACAAGGATTTTATGAATGGAATGTACTGTCATTTGGATATAAAAATGCACCAGGTAGATATCAATATTTTATGGATAGTTATTTTAAACAATTACCTAATAGTATAGTATACATAGATGATATACTATTATATACAAAAACTAAAGAAGAACATTTAAAATTATTAGAACAATTTACAGATATAATAGAAAAATCAGGAATAAGTTTAAGTGAGAAGAAAGCAGAAATTATGAAAAATCAGATAGAATTTTTAGGAATACAAATAGATAAAAGTGGAGTCAAAATGCAATAACATATAGTCCAAAAAATAATAAATTCAGAAGAAGAATTAGATACAAAAAAAGAAATTACAATCATTTTTAGGATTAGTAAACCAAGTAAGAGAATATATTCCAAAATTAGCAGAAAACTTAAAATCATTACAGAAAAAAATTAAAAAAGGATGTAGAATATAGATATAATGAAGAAGACAAAAAACAGGTACAGAAAATAAAATTACTTTGTAAAGAATTACCAAAATTACAATTTCAAAATGAAAATAAAAAATTTACATATATAGTAGAAGTTGATGCAAGTGAATATAGTTATGGAGGAGTACTCAAATATAGGTATGAGGAAGAAAAATTAGAACATCATTGTAGATATTATTCAGGAACGTTTAACGAAACAGAAATAAAATGGGAAATAAATAGAAAAGAATTATGTTCTTTATATAAATGTTTAATAGCATTTAAACCATATATCGTATATAACAAGTTTATTGTTAGAACAGATAATACACAGGTACGATGGTGGCTAACAAGAAAAATACAAAACTCAGTTACGACAAAGGAAATTCGGAGACTAGTATTAAATATACTGAATTTTACATTTACAATTGAAGTAATCAATACTAACAAAAATATCATTGCAGATTACTTATCAAGACAAAGCTACTCAAACTGATTTACCAATGGAAGAGGCTGATGCCAAAGATACCCAGACTGATTTATTGCTCCAAATGTTTAAACAAATGGAGTTATTACAAGAACGAGTTATTACACTAACTACTGAAGTTACAAATGTAAAAGTGCAAGTCGAGCACTATAAAAAACAAGATACTGTGCAGGAAGAACACATTAAAAAACTAGACCTAGAAGGTGACGATGAGAAACACCATAAAACTCAAATTACTGACGAAACTTCAATTACAGCTGCAAGCACATCTAAAGGAAAAAATATAGTCACTCAAAATAGACCTGGAATACCAAAGAAAAAGAATTATAACCTCAGCCAAATATTTTCAAAATCATATACACCAAATATACAAAATTTAAAAGCATTTGCACCTCCCCAGATACATACATATTCTAAATCACTTAACCAAGAAAAACAGATATACAATTATTCTTCTCGTAAATACATTGACAACATACACACCTTACAAATCTTATTAAATACCAAACCTATTCAAAGAGAAGAGCTAGCCGCACAACAAAAATGATATATTACCCAGAAATGCCAAAATTACAATAAACTTATTGCCTTACCAGGTACAAGCCCAAATTTCATTAAATCATGTTACTATTATGGATTATTATCTACGGTTTACACAACAGATGGAGAAGAGTTAGAAGGAATTTCAGAAATTCACAAAGAATTTATGACTTACAAGAGAATTACTAACGGACAATTATTCTATGTTTGATTCTATTCCGCACCAGCAAAAATATTATTTGACGAAATTAAACAGACTATTAATATGATCAAAATGGGTATGACCAGAGATTATATTATTCGGGAAGAAATATGTGAACATACCGAGATACCAAAAACGCAAATACCAGCATTTTACTGCAACAAAAGACTTATTGGAATAAGCAATATATTATCAGAGTTATTTAATAATTATTCAAATAAAAAGCCAGTTTGGATATATAATTCAAGGAATCAAGCATTGATTTATTCAACTTGCAAAGAAGTTAGAGACCATGACATGGAAGAACTTAGAAAATGGGGATTAACACTCCTCAGACCAGAAGAACAACCATTAACGAGATCTATCAGTAAGAGAATTATTTCAGAAGAAGCTATGGATCAATTTTGTGAAAAAGTTGGCCAAAAATACAAAGACTACATATGCAGCAGATGTAGTGGCAAGCACAACTTTATTCCAGATGTGACGCTACACTGAAAAGAAGATAGAAAAATAGCAGATACTACAAAAAAGATAGCTACGAAGCAAAATAATGGAGATAAAAGACAAGATATTAAATTGTGAAAGCGATATGTAACAAACTTTCACAATTTTCTTTACGTAAATTATTAGAAACTATTGTATAGTTTGACTATTATTAGTCTAAAGCATTAATAGTTTTTGTCTTTTTAGACTTTTTGTATAGTAAAGTAGGTTAGGTAGAAAACTTTTTGTAAAAAGTTTTAGAAACGTGTAAAATTAGAGAAACTTTTTCATTATAAATAGAAGGCATCGGAGGAAGAAGAGAAGCAAGCCTTCATGCGTTAAAGCAAAAAATCTCTCTCTTGTCCACAACAAATATTTTGCTTATTTATTTAAAAGCAGATATATTTCAATGGAAAAATCTATGGAGGAGCAAAACTTAGGATTATCAAACTTACCAGAACAGGTATATTTATTCAGTATTATGAATAGCTAAATTCATAATTCCTAACAATCATGATATGATAAAATAAGTTCCATGTTAGTTACTTTATACTAGAATTATTCGAAGAATAGCATGTTAAGAAGTTTATTAGCAAAGTGGAAACAGAGAAAAATCCCTAAGAACTATGCCATCCTAAAGGTGAAACCAATAAGACAAGAAGCCGTGGTGGGGAGTAGCCAGAGTTGAGGCGCTGTTTAAGGGAAAAGTATCTGGATTACCATGCTAATAGTGACCGACGAACATGTTATTTAAGAATAATCTAGTATAGATTAATCTAATATGATCATATTTTGTTATGTGTATGATTGAAAGGAATATTTTGAAAATAGCAATTTTATGAAAAATGAATAATTATTTATCTGACGAAATGGTAGATAAATTTAAAATACTTATTTTGTATGCACTTAAGGATATAGAAGTAGTAGATATAAAAAAAATCATATTAGAAAAAGCATTTGGTAAATATTATATGACTAGAATAAATTACATACCACAAATACCTAATTACACTTACAAATACATATATACCAAACCTACATGTCAACCATGATAAATTACGTATATTTAGAATTTTGGAAAAAAGATATGAGAAACATACAGTTAGTAGAAAAACAGATGAAAACAAATTTAGACAAATACATGAAAACTAAAGATATAAAATATATAGAATTCCTTAATGAAAATATGCAAGAATTACTTAGACTAAAACAAACAACCAAAAAATATTATGAAAAAGCATTTAATCAAGCTTAAATGACAGATGATATTAAAATACTTGTTTTATATATACTTAGAGATATAGAAATTATAGACATAAAGAAAATAATATGGGAAAAATTACAAGATTATGAAGAGGAAGAATTATTAAACAGTATAGAAAACTTACACATATATTATGAACATCAATATTATTTAGATTCAGATGGATATTATACAGACTAAAAATGTCAGAAAACATTAAGAAAATTAGAGAAAACCAAGAAGACCTACATAAAGAAATTAATTATAGAAAACAAATTAGAGAAATAATGGAAAATCTAATAGAAAATTAAAATGGATAGACGAAACCTTGAAAAATTTAGAAAAAAGCAAAGATAAAAGTTTAGATAGTTTAAAAAATTCATTAAGAAGAGAACAAGAAAAAATAGTTAGTAGTATTAATAACCTCAAACAAGATATTAAATATAGTACAAATAGAATAGATTATTATACAGTTACTTTAGAAGAATAAAATGATAAACTACGAATATCTAAAATACTGAGAACAAGAAATGGAAGAAATAAGATTAACAGAAAACTTTATAAAAACGAATTTAATTGAATATTTTAAAACAAAAGATATAGAATATTTAGAATATCTTAAAAATGATATAGAAGACTTACAAAAACTAAAGAATATTATAACAAAGCATTTAATCAACTACCATTTAATCACTCCCCAAAATATAAATATCAGTAAAATTAAAAATGTTAATAAGATATACGGAAATAAAAGATACAAGAACAAAGAAAAACAGTTAATAAACATTACTACAAAACATTTAATAATTACATAAATCAATGGATACATCTTACGAAAAGAATAAATCATTATAAGAAATTGAAAATAAACTATATAGTTTATACCTAGAATACAAAAGATTACATAATACCAACAAGGATCCTACAACACTAGATAATTTAATTACGATAATATCTAAATTAGAATATGAACTAATAAAACATCTTAAGTCAAGAAGATAAAAATGAAAATTAATCCAATCAATAATATTCAAAAAATACATTATATAAAAATAAATACTTATTACCTAATAACTATTTATTATCTAGTAAAGTTACCGAGCCTAATCCGCACCCCCTACAATTGGTATCAGAGCCTCGTTATTTAAAAAATACGGAAGTCGTATATATATGGATTTACATGATTAATTTATTAATTATGATTATTTAATTTATTAATTTAACTTTTCTTCTACAAACATAGTTTAGTGATTATTTCAATTCTAATAAGGATTAAGAAGGTATCTTAAATAATTTCACTTACTTGGAGAAGGGAAAAAAATATTAGACATCTAGTTGGGAAGTGTCTCCTTATGAAAAATTGGAGACTCCTTTATCGGAGGTATTTGATACATATAGTCACGATGACCGTGAACTTATTGTGCTAGGTAACTAAACCAAGTCATACTACAACACAAAGTTACTCTTACCATAAAGGACTTTTAGTTTTGTCTTACCATATATATATATGAAAGTCTTGATCCCATATATTATAGGAGACAAGGTTATAAATATAATTAAGTAATAATTTGAAGAAAAATATAAAAAGATAATTTTGTCTATTGTGGAGTATTTTAATGAAGGGTAAAAAGTTTGAATCACTTTTTTAATGGTCTTCACACTTTTAATATATTATAAATTATTATTATTAAAATTTTAAAGCTTATTTTTAAAATTTTCTTTTCCTTTTTGTGTTTGATTAGAGTAACAATTCTTTTTTTAAAAGTTCTCTTAATTTTGAGAACTCCAATAAAGGAGTAGTTGAGATAAGCACTAAATAATAAGAATAATTAACAATACTTAAAAATGAATAGAATCTGAATTAAAAAAAAAATGATTTCATTAAAGTTGTGTTATCTTATTTTATGGAAATATAGTTCCACAAAAATAGATTTTGAAACGGATATGTAGCAAATATGTGTTGGGTATTTTGTAGAAAGATTTGGTTCTTTCATTTAATAAGTAAAAAAATTAAATTCATATCAGTTTTATAATATTTAAATTTTAAAAGATATAAGTTTGAAATAATAAAGTCAATATTCAATATAGATATACTGATATAATGACTTCTAATATTTTCTCTCTCTCTCTCTCTATCTATCTATCTATCTATCTATCTATCTATCTATCTATCTATCTATCTATCTATCTATCTATCTATCTATATATATATATATATATATATATATATATATATATGTGTGTGTATACATATACTAGTTTAGGTGTACGCACCTCGCACGTGTATTTCACTTTATTGAGTTCAAACTTTATACTAAATAGGATATTTATTTTAACAGAAAATACTCTATTACCACCTTGAACTATACGTGAACAGACTGAGACACACCCGAACTTTAGAAGGCTCCTATTACCCCTGAACTAATTAAAATTATATTTTTGACAGTGAAGGGTCCACGTAGGCACACGTGTGTGCCACGTATGTGTCATATAGGCACTAAGGTTATCAAAAATACGATTTTAATTAGTCCAGAGGAATAATAGGACCCTTCTAAAGTTCGGGTATGTCTCAGCCTTTTCGCGTATAGTTCAAGGTGGTAATAGAGCATTTTACCTTGTTTAAATAATAAAGATGCATACAATAATTAAATTCAACATCTTTTGGAGAATTAATTTAATTAAACCTAACCTTTACCAAAAAAAATTCTCAAAGACGATCGACATTCATCTAACACCTGTAAACTGCAACAAAATAATACGATGATAGAGACATCAAAATAATATAATTAATCTAATCTTTACACAAAAATTTCCTCAAAGCCGTCCGACACTCATCTACCATCTGTAAACTATTACAAAATAATACCACAATAGAAATATCAAAATAATACAACTAAACTTTACCTTTACACAAAAAAATTTCAAAACAGAGATATAAAAATAATACAATTAAACCTAACCTTTACCTAAAATAATTAAGCATTCACCAATATAGACCGCAACCGAATTAAGTTAAATAAGCATCAATCATATTTTCCCAATAAGTAAACCAGTTTCTTCTCTAGTTTAACGTGCATCTCAATATTTATAGAAGTATTTTTCTTAATAGATTCCTATTTTAGGAGTATTTTTTTATTCTATTTTAGGAGTATTTTTCTAATTGATCAGTACAAAAGAAAATATTAATTGATTCCCCTTCCATATATTTTAGGAGTCCCATATATTTTAGGAATTTAATCAATATATATATATATAAGAGAATGTTAGCTCATCCTATGTGGCATGCCTTAGAGGCCTCCACTGTCATTTATCTTTTTTGTGGGTTTTTTTTACCTTAATTGAGTTTTTTTTTCTCTATTTAAATATGCATGTTTAAAGAAAATTCAAAGGCAAGTATATTTAACTCTATTAATTATATAATAATTTTAAGAATGAGCAAGAGTTAGTAATGTGGAAGGTCACTTAGAATGAATGTATAGTAGTCCATCGGAATTGGATTATTTAACACGTCCATTTCCTATTTGGTTCACTGACCAATTTACCAGTTTCATTTCAAAGCCAAAACTGTGCTTTTTCTTATCTTGCAATCCTTCAATAATACTTCGCCAGGACAACAGTGATTAAAAAATATAGCCTTTTTTATGCCTCGAATTGTATTGCGGCCTACTCTATCATTGCCATTCTAATCCCAGATGAGTGCCTTGATGGGGGACAATGCTGACTGTCTACATTCGACATAAAAAAATCGTGGACAGCCAACGGTTGATGGCAGAAATAGCGATTGGGATTGCATTAGCTTTCCAACTATGATTGATAATTTTATTGTTTTGAAATGGCTTTTTGTTTGTGGCTTCAAAGAGACAGAAGCAGCCTCACAGGGTCATTTGGTTTACCGTACAGTTATGAGAGGACAAGAATGCATGACTTATATATAATGTATGGAGACCTGTATGATCAATAAATAATAGGTAACTATTGTTAATTTAATGATTGTTAAACTGTAAACGATGGAATACTGTAGATTGTTATGTAGGATGAACAATCTACATATTTAACTCTATTAATTATATAATATTTTTAAGAATGAGCAAGAGTTGAACAGTTAGTAATGCGGAAAGTCTCTTAGAATGAATAAATAATAGTCCATCGGAATGAGATTATTACGTCTAAATGGCCCCAATACTACACTAACCCTGAATACAATTATCTTCAACACATTTATATTCTACCAGGCAAACTTTAGCAATTATTTTCTTCAGTAAGAGAAGTTTCAGTAATTTACATTACTTCTATCTGCACCTCTTCAACGAAATAAACTCTGTAGAGATGTTAAAAGTTGAGGTTTGGAAAGGAATGCTTGATAATTACGTATTTGTTACCGTTATCAGCATAGCGCTTGGTTTCCAAATCATAATTATAGAATATCTGGGGACATTTGCAAGAACAACACCCCTCTCATTCTTCCAATGGTTTGTTAAGTGTATTTTTTGGATTCTTGAGCATGCCAGTTGCAGTAGGCTTAAAGAAGTTTTAGGTATGAAGTACATGAATTGAAGGTACCTCGTCTTTTTGTACAATTTTACGAAAGAAACTGCCCTGTAAACTCCCTAGGATTGCCTAAAAACTCAATAAAAATATATTTTTTTAAATATTTGCAGCCTCAGTAACACAATTGTAGATCCAAAACTCCTTATATTTCCCTGTTGCTTTTGTTCGAGGGGAAAAAGGAAAAGAAAGAAGACAAAAAGAACAACAACTAAGAGCTTGGCATACATTATTCCTGAGCTTGTGAAGAATGTCTAGCCTAAGCTTTCAAGCATCCTGTGATTAACCTGAACTGTTAGCACTAAGAAAAATTGGATTCTTCCTATTTAATGTTTTGTTGTCTGCATAGTATAGAACTAACATCGTGTTAAAGAGATATAACATTTCAATCAAATCTAAAGTTATATCTTATTAAGCATTTCGAGATTTACAATTTATCATTTCTTGTCTAACACTGAAGTTATCCTAACATTTGTTTGCTTTTATTGTTGATTGATGATGTAAGTTTCAAAATATAAAGTTAGAGTATCATTTTACTCCAACATTAAATCAAAATATTATAAAACATTAATTAAGTATCAAATAGTAATCATATCGTATTAGACTAAATACTAACAAAGTATTTACTGAAACTAATATAAATTTAAATGAAAAATTACAAATATTAAGCTATTAAATGGTCATATGTGCCTTTGGACTTCTACAAAAGTGGTTATGGTACATTTATTTCTTTTACATTTAAAGTCATAAAGTTTTAAAATTCATGAATATAAATATCAATTACTATAATGAAACAATTGTTAGTTATCATGAAAAGATTTGTTTACTCTTCCAATTTTAATGCACGTCCAATTTTACTCGCGTTCGCTTTTACTTGTTACTAATTTTCTAATTGTATTTTAATTTTTTTTTGTTATTTTCGACATATCAAGAAATGACAACTTTTTTTTTTTAATTATTATTTTATCCTTAGCATTAATTATTTTTTTAAAATTAATTTCAAGACACAATATAAACATCATTTAATAGTGGTACTATATATAGTAAAATAACTATGTTATTAATTTTTTTTCATGAATGTGTCAAATCAAAATGTGACCAGTAAAAGCGAACGGAGAAAGTATTTTATTTTATTTTTTTCATTAATCTTCTTTAATTTAAGTTTTTATGAATTTTTAATTGCAGTAAATTTATATTTTTATTTGGATTTAATTAGTCATTTTTTATGTTATTGAAACTTTGCTAATTACTAAATAAAGTTCATAATTTACTGTTTGCTGCTTAAATTATGAATTAATTTTAAATATTAAAATACGCCCCCTCATTTGGTCCTTTTTTTCAATACTTATAAATATTTATTTGTAGTTATTGCATTTTATTTCTCATTGCACACGTAATAGAGAACATGAGTAGTGAAATATCACGTCTCTTAGGCTAGAATTTGTGTTTATATTTTTTAAATTTTTTGGCCCTTTTTTTTCTTAAAGTATTTGCTGAAAAAAAATATTGTATCAAGAAATTCATAATTATATATATTCATTGCTCAAAAAGAGACATAAGCGTATGAAATAATTTTAATTAGAAAATAATTAAAGGGGAAGACTTCATTGCACTAAACTGTTTTGATGTCCTTTCATGTCGGGTAGAAATCTTCTTAAAGTCTTATGTAGTTTGTTTTATTGATTTCATGAAGATGATTGATAAAATAAATAGACCCAATTTTGTAACTATGAAAGAGGATGGAAGAGAAGTAGATGACTATATAATTGTGTTGTTATGTTTCTTCTAAATATGTTGCGCAATTTTAAAATTTCTTTTTTCTTTTTACATTATCTAATTTTTCTAAACTTCTCGAATGTGCCGGGGGGGGGGGGGGGGGGGGGTTATAAGAGCAACAATCAACAACGTGTGGAAGATAGAAGGATAACAATATTTGTTATTTAAGCCTTCTTGCTGGGATAGAACTTTCAAAATTGAAGCAACATTAATTTTTATTATATTAAATTCTTTGAAATTTGGAATAACTAGAACTTAAACTAAAGCATAATGATGAAATAATAGTTGACATAACTAATTACGAAATACAAAGCAATAATTAAATTTTTTTATTTTAGTTTGTATTCATCGATTATAATTTTTTTAAGTTTCTTATCTCATATTCATTTCATTTAAATATATAAATAAAAATTATAGAGAAACAAAAATTCTATTATCCAAATAAATACATAAACACAAGTAAGAATTTGTAATTTAATTAACTATATACAATTAATTATCACAGGTGTATGATAAAAATAAATCATTTTCTTTATAATAATTTGCGATAATATCTATTAATATAAATTTACTAATAATACTTCTAACCGCGCGAAGCGCGGCCATTATAACTATTTAATATAATAAAAATAATTAAATAATAGATTGAAAAAAATAGTGAAAAGACAGTTTTCTCTAAAGGAGAGTCTTTTAATGAAGGACAAAAAGTTCAAATCATTTTTCTAAGGGTCTTCACACTTTTAATATATTATTATAGATTTTTCAAATATTCTTAAAATTAACTTTAGTTGATTTAGAATTCTTAAACTAATAAAAAATGTATTAGTTGTCATTAATTCTGATGAGTTCTAATAAGGAAAGGTTTTACAATAAATATTTAATTCATTTTTAACTCTTAAATATTAATAAAAATAGTGAAAAGACGATTTTGTCTAAAGCAAAGATTTTTAATGAAGAATAAAAAGTTCAAACAATATTTTTAAGGTCCTTCATACTTTTAAGATAATATAAAATAAATAGATAAAATAGTTAGTGTAAGTATCAGATGCCTTATCAATATTATGTTGGTGTTTGATCATGAATATTTTTTTTATCGAAGTTAAATTCTGAAATTCATGTCAAGTTGAATTCCAGAATTTGAAAAACATTAAAAAAGTTGGTTTCCTCTTTCTTACTGAAGACCAAAAAGGAGTATTCTTTCTCGAAAGAGAAAAAGTCTTATTTATAAAAATATAGAAAAGATAAACAAGTGAAAGCCGTGGAAGATCAGATTACTCACCTAAGATTATTTTCTATGAATCGCCTTTGTTTCTTTAGAATGATACTGCTTGTTAATCTTTTTCCATAATTGAATAAAATCTGGATATATATTATGAGAATTTATAAATAATTATAATTTTATTCAATATCAAGGCGGATTTTGACAATAAATTTCAGAAAAAATTGAGTAGCTATGAATTTCATTGTTAATTCACTACCAAAAGAAATATGTAGGGATTTTGACCATTTTTAGAACAAAATATATACTCCCTCCGTTTAAAAAAGAATGACCTACTTTGACTTGACACAAAGTTTAAGAAAATAAAAAAGACTTTTGAATCTTGTGGCCTTAAATTAAAGTAGTGTCAAATGTACCAAAATATCTTTTAATCTTGTGGTCATAAACATGCCAGGTGAAAAGTTGAAATTAAAGTATTGTCAAAAAAAAAGAAGTAATTCTTTTTTAAACGAACTAAAAAGGAAAATAAGTCACTCTTTTTTAAACGAAGGAATGAATATATACTTATTTATGATTATTGACTTCTAAGCGAACTAAAAATATAAAAAAAACTACCTCAAATCCTAAGCATGTTTACCTCCTCAATCATCTACTATATAAACCTCAAGTGAATTGTTGAATACTTTTAAACCTAATATTTCTCTTTTACAGATTTCGATAATTTTGTTAAAAAGGTAAATGTCAAATCTAATTATATATGACTTACTATAAGAAATATTAATTAATGATATAAAAACTCTTTATATTTGTAACTAATATATCCTCTAATGAAGTTAAAATATTTTTGTCCAAATCACTCCTCGAGAAAACCATCATGCTAACCACATTACAACATCTCACACCATACGACACAACATCATCAACCTCCATTGATATGCGAATTTGAGAATGAGTCATCATCTTTTATGAGAGAATGAGTCCAAACCTTAAACTCAATCACGTATGCACAGTAAAAAAAAATGGAAGAATGGAAGTTTCCTGAATGTTAAATTTAACATAATTAGATATTGTACAAACCTTAGCAGATAAGTTCTCGCTTTGTACATCAAGATATTCCACCACCAATTGATAATATTGTCTTTAGAGCTCATCCCAAACCAACAACTATATATGCATATATCATTTCAAAAGATATATATATATATATATATGTGTGTGTAATATTTGCTCCAATTCTGTATGAAGATTTTGAGGTCTCCCTTTATATAAAGAGGAGAATTACAACACATTTAGATGATTTCTACCCATTGTATTGTGTTGTATGTGTTGTTAATGTAGATACGATATTATTTTATTCCTTAAATTTTATTAGGCATAATACATAAATATGTACTTTAATTTGACACCAAATCACATCTATGGCCTCCAACTAGGTGTGCACAAGTAGACACTTGAACCTATATAAAGTCGAACAAGTAAGCACATATGTCTTATGTGACATAATACACATAGAATGTCATGTAGGAGAAAAATTGTCCACGTAGGATGTCACATAGGACATATGTGTCTACTTGTTTAACTTTATACAAGTTTAATTGTCTACCTGTGCACACCCAAAGTTGGAGGTCATAAATATGATACCCAAAATTGAAGATCATAAATATAATTTGATATCAAGTTAAACAATATATATTTATGTATTGTGCCATTTTATTATATTGTATCATTAAATTTATTATTAGATAACGATACAAAATTGCATAAATATCCATTAAAATAATATTGTATGATAACAAACATCCAAACAAAGTCATTCTTGGGATAAAAGAACGTGATAAAGTTGCAAAAATATTATATACAAAGGTATGAACAGTTGTTTGACACAATAGATAGCTATGATAAAAAAATTAAATAACTTAACATCAGCATACTCAAGAATATATATATAAAAGAAAAGCATATTACCTGCTTTGAGGAGATAGCGAGTTGATTTCTTGGCTTGCATTAAGCAAATCCTTTTGTGCGTCTTCATTCATTGAGACCATATCTATCTATATATATATCTATATCTATAATCTATATCTATATCTATATCTATATAATATATTAAAAATGCGAAAACTTTAGAAAAGTGATTCAAACTTTTTGTCATTCATTAAAACACGCTCCAATAGACAAGATCGTTTTTTCACCCATCTCTTTCAATTATTATATTATTAAATTAATTACTCCTAAAATATATGAAAAACCTTGATAGACAAGATCATCTTTTCACCCATCTCTTTCTATTATTATATTATTAAATCAAGCACTCCTAAAATATATGGAAAACCTGATGAAATAAATATATGAAAAGATTAAGAATTCTAAACTACATAAAATATATGAATCCTAAAATATTTATAAATTCTGAAATATATAAAAATAAATTAACAGTCCTAAAATAATATATATAAAGAATCACATTAATTTTTTTTTTTACCTTTTTCAACGTTTCTACCTGCATTCTAAAACGTTATGAGGTGTTTTGATGATGGGGCATTGGGGAAGAGTTCTTTCTTTAAGTTTAGATTGGACAATCTTTATTTAAAAAATTAAAATGCTTTAAGAAAAGAAGGGAAAAGACTCACAGTATGTACATGTATTTATGATTGGCATGACCTTTACGTGATTAATAAATAACTTTGATCGATTTTTGTTTATATCATTTTAGTAATTAAGTTATTAATTTTAAAGTAATGGTAACTAGAGATTTCATGTGTTAGTAAATTAAATTTATAATCAATTTTATTTTTTCATCAGAGATAATTTGAATTGTCCATTTTACGTTTTAGTATCGTTATCAAGACTCTAAAATATATAATTTTTTTTAAAGTGTAATATTAAATAATTGATATTTCAATATGTCATATTTTTTTTCAATTTGTTGTCCATATCTTTATTTTATAATTTATAATTATTTGTCTTGAATGAGAAGATTCATGAAGTGGAATGTGATTTTACGTACCTTGATGTGAGCAGTATGAAAAGAGAGAAATAGAAGATTTTTTGAAGGGTAAGCTTTTCTTTATAAAAAAATTAGCCTTACATGACTTTAAATGAATCCGATTCATAAAAGCAAGATTTTTAAAGGCGGATCAAGTATATTATTCGATATAAATGGTAGAATTTTATTTTTTTTATATACACTTAGTATTATCTTCAAACACACGTGCAAAGCACGTTTACTTGACTAGTTCTTTTATAAAAGCAAGAGTATTTTACATTACATTAGAAGTTGATTTGGAATCAATAATAATTTTTAATATCAAGTTAAAATAATTCTTTTTGACGGTGATATAAATTCCTAGCTGAAGTCTATTTGACGTATATACTAACATAAATGAAAAACTAACCCGAAATTAATTTTCCAAATATTTTCTACAATTTATTTTAAGATTCCTTATTTTATCAGGTCTTTCCCTCTATATTTAGAAGTAAATATAATAAAAATAATGAAACAATAATTGGAGGAAAAAGGTGAAAAAGACGATTTATCTAAAGCGAAGACTTTTAATGAAGGGCAAAAAGTTCAAACAAATATTTTTAAGGTCCTTCACACTTTTAGTATATATATATATATATATATATATATATATATATATATAAGGTTAAGAAATTAGAAATCTATTCTAACTCAAATAAATATTTTCTGCAATTTATTTTAAGATTCCTTATTTTATCAGGTTTTCCCACTATATTTAGAAATAAATATAAAAAAAATAATGAAACAATAATTGGAGGAAAAAGGTGAAAAAGATGATTTTATCTAAAGCGAAGACTTTTAATGAAGGGCAAAAAGTTCAAACAACATTTTTAAGGCCATTCACACTTTTAGTATATACTAGTTCAGGTGTACGTGTCTTGCGCGTGTATCTCACTTTAATGAGTTTAAATATAACATTAAATAGAATATTTCTTTAAATAATAAAGATGAATATAATAATTAAATTTAATATCTTTTGAGTATGTAAAGATGGAGAATTTATTTATTAAACCTAATCTTTACCAAAAATATTTTTAAAAGTCGATCGACATTCATCTACCATCAGTAAATTGCAACAAAACAATACAATGATAGAGACATCAAAATAATACAATTGAATCTAATTTTTACACACAAAATTTTCTCAAAGTCGTCTGACACTCATCTACCACCTGTAAACGATAACAAAATAGTACGATAATAGAGATATCAAAATAATACAACTAAACCTAAGCTTTACATCAAAAAAATTCTCAAAGCTGACCAATATTTATCTATCACCTGTAAACTGCAACAAAATAATACAATAAAAGTGATATCAAAATAATACAATTAAACTTAAATTTTACACACAAAAAATTTTCAAAGCCGATTGAGATTCATCTACGAATTGTAAACTACTAAAAAATAATAAACTAATAGAGATATTACGATAATACAATTAAACCTAACCTTTACCTAAAAAAAAATTCAAAGGCGACCCGCATTCATCTAACATCTGTAAATTAAAATAAAAAAATAAGATAATAAAGATATCAAAACAATACAATTAAACTTAACCTTTACACAAAAAATTCTTCAAAGTCAACCGACATTCATCTACGACTTGTAAATCAAGCATCCACCATCTAAACATGCAATCGAATCAAGTTAGATGAGCATCAATCATATTCTCCCAATAGGCAAACCGATTTGTTCTCTAGTTTAACGTACATCTCGATATTTATAGAAGTATGTTCTTAATAGGGTCGTATTTTAGGAGTATTTTTCTAATTGAACAGTAGAAAGAAAAATATTAATTAATTCTCCTACCATATTTTTTAGGGGTCCCATATATTTTAGAAAGTTGAGTAGAAAGGAAAATATTAATTATTTCTCCTACCATATATTTTAGGAGTCCCATATATTTTAGGAAGTCTAGTTAATATAATAAAAATAATTAAATAATAAATTTTAAAAAATAGTGAAAAGACTATTTTGTCTAAAGAAAAGGCTTTTAATGAAGGGTAAAAAGTTCAAATCACTTTCTAAGGGCATTCACACTTTTAATATATTATAAATATAGATATAAATTATAGATATAGATATATGAAAATACAACTTATTTGATGTACTAAACTTTTGTGGTTTACAATTAACATATATAAATCTTACAATACAATTAAAGTACAAATTGTGTACTTGTAATTCTTACTACACAATTGAAGTACATAGTAGATCTTTTGAAAGCAATTAAAATTCATTAAAATTATTATAGAATAAATAGTACTTAAGGCTATCATGTTATTCATATAATTCAAATACATGTATAGAAAGAAAAAATAAGAACAAATATTTTATTAATCAAAGCAAAACTTACATATTTTTATTAGGAGAACAAAAAGATATTTTCTCATCATTACTCTTCAAGAGGTAATTTTGTTTCTAGAATTCTGCACTGAAACAAACACTTAGTCACACATTTTGTGGAGTCTATTGTTGTATCACAAGATAAATATTAAAAAGGTAAAATGAAGCAACTTATATATTCGTCCAACCTTCAATAAAAGAAAAAGAATGAACTTCGAAAATCTTATCAACTTGTTAATTGTCCCTAAAAAGATTTATAGTGTACTAAAAATAATTTTTTTAAAAAATAAATAAATAAAGTCAGACCTAACTTTCATCTGATTAAAGAATTATAATTTCAAGACTATAACTTTAAGATAAATAAATAAAAATTAATAGTACTTCTAAAATAATTAGTGTACAATTCCGTTACTTTAACAGGAATATAATAAATTAAAACTCTTTATAATATTTGAGTGCTGCAGTCCATTTTGAATTAGTTATAGCATTGCAGAACTTCAATTGTCCATGGTATAGGACTATTGAATTGCGTATTAATACACAAAATCAATGAGTGGAGGGTTTCAATCCAAATTTCTAGTATAATTTAGGTGTACAAGTTAAATTTTAAATTTAAATTTCTTTTTCCATATTAATAATTTTATATAAGATAAAATTTTAATTAATTTAGAAGTGTTAAATATTATGATTTCTTACCTTGATCAAATAAGTACTTTAATTAATTTCAAATTTCTAAATATTAGAATGATAATTAAATAACAATTGTTTGAGAATACAATAGATGAAGAAATTATAATAATCAAATTTTTGTAGTGTTACAATTTTATAGTTGAGAAAAAGAGGAAAACAATAAACCTTTTATGATTGGCCCTTGACAAGAAAAATCTTCTGTGATCTAACAAAGCTCAGATCGAATCATATGAAATTTAACGATTCAAACCTAATTTTAATTTTTAAAATGTTGCAGTTTTACAGTAAAAAAGAGGAAAACAACGAACCTTGTATTTTTTTTGGTCCTCCTTGAGAAAAAATATCTCCCTTTCTTTGAAGTTGGCATTCTTGTGGATGAAAATCTCCATCTTATTCTTCTGAAAATAATCTTTCAGCGCAAAATAATTCGCAATTGCAAGCAATTATATATAGCTTGTTCACAATAAGTGTAACCTATATAACACACATGAATCTAATTGTACAATGTAAGTAGAAACTTGAAATAACTTAAGAACAATACCATGATAGTTACCTAGCTTGTTGAGTGTTGAAACTAAATTGTAGTATTCCTTATCCCTTAAAACAGAGGAATAATTTAATATAATAATGTTGATTAAAAGTTTTTTTCTTTTTCTTTTCGGTTATAATATAAATAGGACAAGTTTAGTGGACTTATAAGTTTGCTAAAACTTGAACTCATATGGTAATTTTAGGATAGGACTCCTAATATTGTTTGCTTTTGCCTAAAATAAACGGTACGACAGTTTAGGACTTGTCTTTGTTGTGTAATTTGCCATAAATAATTAGTTTTAAATATTAGAATAATGAAAAAAAATTATTTAAAAAATAATAAATGACAATTTTGTCTATTTTTGAGTCTTTTAAGAAAGGGTAAAAAGTTCAAATCACTTTTCTAACGGTCTTCGTACTTATATATATATATATATATATATATAAAGGTTAAGAAATTAGAAATCTATTCCAACTCAAATTTCATTTAAATTCAAATTCAAATATCAGCTTGTTATAAAATGATCAGGATACTGATTGGATAAATGATCAGGATACTACTACTACTACTACTGCTACTGCTACTGCTACTACTACTGCTACTACCACTACTACTACCGCTACTACAACAACAACTACTACTACTATTACTATTCTAATTTTATTTAAATTCAAATTCAAATATCAGCTTGTTATAAAATGATCAAGATACTGATTGGATAAATGATCAGGATACTACTACTACTGTTGTTGTTGTTGTTGCTACTACTACTACTACTACTGCTGCTGCTACTACTGCTACTACTACTACTGCTACTGCTACTACTACTACTACTGCTGCTGCTGCTACTGCTACTGCTACTACTGCTGGTACTGCTGCTACTACTGCTACTCCTACTCCTCCTATGCTGCTACTGCTACTGCTGCTGCCGCTGCTACTGCCACTGCTGTTGCTGCTACTACTAATACTACTTTATTATTATTATTATTATTATTATTATTATTATTATTATTATTATTTCTACTATTTCTATTTTAAATTTAAATTTCTAATCTTTATTTTGAAGTTATAATACATTTTGATAGTAGTGGTTATCCACATTTTGTGGTAGTAAATTATGTAGCATGAATATTGAATAAACACATCTAATATTACTTTTTTTAAAAAAAATTAACATATCTAATATTATTTTTTAATAGAAAAAATTATAAGTTTATCTTTAAGAAGATATTGCATCTACTAAAATTTAAAAATATTAAGAGAATGGATAATATCTTATATTATCGGTTAAACAACCATAAGAGTCCAATTATAACTCTCTACTATTATAACTAACTATTTTTTTTTTTTTTTGTAATTATGTTTGATTCAAAAGTAATAATTTATTACTCTTAATTTTTTTCCACGTTTTTTGCAATTTTCGTTCCTTTCCTTTCATGTCTTTTTTTTTTTTGTTTGTTTGTTAATTTTTTAAATTAAAAACCAATGAAAAATTAGATATATAAAGGTATTTCAAATAGATATATAAGTTTAATTTAATTATTAAATATCAATTTGTATTTTAAATTTTAAAATAATTGCAAGTAAGTATAAGTTTTAGATATGCATCACAAATATATATTATTTATATTTATTAATAATAATAAATCATATTTAAAAAATATGATTTTATTAAAAAAATATGATTTTATTAAAGTTGTATTATCTTCTAAGCTAATTTTGTGAAAATATAGATCCACAAAATGGGTTTTGAAACGGATATGTAGAAAACATGTGTTGCATATTTTGTTGAAAGATTTGGTTCTTTCAATTAATAAGTACAAAAAATAAATTCTTATCAGTTTTATAATATTTAAATTTTGAAAGAGACAAGTTTGAAATAATAAAGCATATTCAATATATATACTGATATAATGACTTCTAATATTATTTATTTATATAGGTTATTATGTATATATATATATATATATATATATATATATATATATATATAAGGTTAAGAAATTAGAAATCTATTCCAACTCAATTTTTATTTAAATCTAAATTCAAATATCAGTTTGTTAGAAGAAGATCAAGAAATTGATTGGATAAATCTATAGCTATAATCTATAATCTATAATATATTAAAAGTGTGAAGACCCTTAGAAAAATGATTTGAACTTTTTGCCCTTCATTAAAGGACTCCATAATAAGTTAAAAGATTTATGGCAATAAAATTAAAAGATTTTCTACTTTTAGTTGAATTACTAAATTTATGGTAATAAATTGTTAAAGAAAATCCAACTTCAAAGAAATTATTATGTTCTAAATATTTTAGAAAAATTGAAAAATTATCTTACATAAAATAGGTTAAGACTCCTAAAATAAGAAGAAGAGGAAAAATCTTCCAAAAATTAAATGGAATTCGATTATCCCAATTAAAAAAGGTAAGTGGATTTCAACCCAAAAAAAGAGGTATTGTTTTTTTAAGGTTAGGACTATTATTTTTTTGTTATAATATTTTAGTTTAGGAGTCTTTAAATCCAACTTCAAAAAAATTATTATATATGAAAAATTTCTATATAAGGTAAAGTTCTAAATATTTTAGAAAAAATGGAAAATTATCTTACATAAAATAGGTTAAGGCTCCTAAAAGAAGAAGAAGAAGAAAAATCTTCCAAAAATTAAATGGAATTCGTTTATCCCAATTAAAAAAGGTAAGTGGATTTCAACCCAAAAAAAAGAGGTATTGTTTTTTTTAAGGTTAGAACTATTATTTTTTTGTTATAATATTTTAGTTTAGGAGTCTTTTTATTTCTTTGTTTTTTCCAATTTTACAAGTCCGCTTTTAGGTTTATATGGATACATTTTTTGGGTAGTAAAATATTGTGGCTTTGAATTTTTTTTTTTAAGAAAAGGTTAGATTTAATTGTATTGTTTTGATGTCTCTACTTTGAGAATTGTTTTTTGTGTGTAAAGGTTAGATTTAGTTCTATTATTTTGATATCACTATCATTGTATTATTTTGTTGTTGTTGATAGGTGGTAGATGGATGTCGATCAACTTTGAGAAAAATCTTTTGCAAAGGTTGGATTTAATTGTATTGTTTTGATATTATTATTTTATTGTAATTTACAGGTAGTAGATAAATTTTGATTGGTGTTGAGAATTCTTTTTTATATGTTAGGTTTAGTTAAATAAATTTCCCATCTTTATATGTTCAAAAGATGTTGAATTTACTTATTGTATTCTTTTTTATTATTTAAACAAATATTCTATTTAGTGTAACGTGTAAATTCATTAAAGTGAGGTGCACGCGCAAACTAGTATAAATATAAAAACAAATAAAAACAAAGAATACAAAAAACTTTTAGTTGCTATTAAAGAGGATGATATGCTATAAAAAAGGAACGTTCACATCCTGCAAAACAACTAATTTTCAATTCATATTTTAAAGTAATTTTTATCAGTGGGGGTAATTGGGGGTAAGGGACGTGTATTTATTATTATTATTATTATTATTATTATTAATATTATTATTATTATTATTATTACCGCATATTACCACTATTATTATTATTTTTGTTTCGTCTTATAACTAATACTACTGCTGCTACGTATGGCCGCTACTAATACTTCTATACTATTATTTATTATTATTACTATTATCATTATATTATATTTTTTATATTATTTTAATACTTAAATAAATAGTATTTCGATATATTTTACAATTTATATGTTAAAAGAGATAAATTTATAAAAGAGTAAAAGTCTATTTAGAACTCTTCGACCATGAATTTTTATTTTCAAGACAAATATAGATTATTATTATTATTATTATTATTATTATTATTGCCACACCCCTTTTTATCAAAAAGATTGATTTTAAGTTTGAAAAGCTTTTTATTATTAAGTGACAAAAGATAATAATTTGTTTTGAAAAGGACTTTTAACAATCAAAATTTAGAGTCGCCACTTGGCATAATCTGGTGTGCCAAGTCACCATTGAAAATCCTTTTTCAAAATAATTTTTGACTCCTTCAAAACTGATCCACGAATAAAGATTTCAGTTAAGGAATTTTGTTGACCGGGGAAGGTGTTAGGCACCCCTCGATCCCGTGGTTCGACCACGGTCGCTCCGCGAACTATATCGGCTAGTATGACATTATAAAATGTATAAACCAAACAAAACACACACACAAAAAACAAACAATCAAACAATCAAAATTTCAAAATAGTGTCCAGTCCAATTTATTACAAACTAAAATAAAAATGCTAAAATTGAAACCTAAACTATTCTAACTAGTCCTAAAATATGCTCTACCCGATGCCTCGGTCCTTGATCACGAACGTTCTTTTCGTACAAGATACTTCGGAGCATACCCCAGTGAATAAGTACAAATGACCTCGGGGCATTCCTCGACTAAATGAATACATTTTCTAATTTCAAGCTACAAAATGAAACAATCTCAAGCACACAAATTTAATCATTCCACAATCGTCAATTTCTACAATATACCTACTAAACTTAGTATTTGCCTACCCATATCACGACACTATCATAATCAATGAATCAAAAAAACTAACGCTTGCTTTTTATCAATTTTTAATTTTCGCCTCCCTAAATAACTGATTTTACCTCTCGAATGAGATATCATTTCATCACACAGTTCATAATCAAGGGAATCAAACAACAAATAAAAAAAGTAGCAATTTATCACCAATCAAGATCAACCAACACACAATATTCAATCTGATGCACCGGATATCATCAACCATGAAATAAAAAAAGGGAAAGAGTAGAATTGGACCTTAATTTGAAGTTTTCAAACCCAATGTTACTCGAATAAAGAGAGTATGCACCTGAAAACCTCGATTTGAACCTCAACAACGATCAAACTCAACTCGGTATCAAGAAATACAACCCAGACGGATTTGGAAACCGATGGAAAACCTCAAAATAAAATGACACTAGCTCGGTATCGAGATCCGCAACCCAAACATAAATCAAACGCAACAAAAGACCTGAATTCAAACCCCAAATCAAAGATTAGGAACCAACTTAATCACGCCGATCCCGAAAATCGATTTGAACACAACTCCACGAAGAAAAAGGGACAATCCAAAACAACGATACACAAATCTAAGCGAAATACAAATGCTAACATGGTTCCAAAATATTTTTTAAGAAAAGTGGGGCTAATGGTGTCATTTTCTAGTAGATTTAGCCGGAATAGGGATGAACGACGGCTGACGGTGTTTTTCGGTGGAAAATCCAGTGGGTTTCCGGCGAGAAACTCGCTTGAAATCGTCAATGAACGTTTGTTTCTCCATCTCTCTCGAGATTTCACTATCTCGCTGGTTTTCTCTCATCTCTTGCATCACTCTCTTCTCTTTATTTTCTTTTACTTTTCTCTCTGTTTTTCTGTTTTTTTCTATTTTCCAGTGAAGCTGTATGTGTATTGTGAGAATATCTATGGTGTGTGCTCTGTGTGTGTCTATAGTGAGGAAGTCGTATGGAGGTGTATGTCTGTGTCCCCCTTATATAGGTGTGTGTCTATGTATTGTATTGTATTGTATTGCTGTTGAAAAGTATAAAAATATGTGAGGGGCAGGATATATGAGGGTAAGGGGTGAGGGGTATGAGTAAGGGGTGGGGTAGGAAGTTGGTATTTTTGTTAGGGTGAGGTAGTTAAATTTTATTGGTGGGGTGTTAATTTGTTAAGAATTTTGTTATTTTTTGTCTTTTTGTGGAAGAATAATCACATGGGGGTAAGGTACATGGTAAGGCGGGGTAAATGGATAAATTCGGCTTTCGAGAGGGATAAAATTACGTGTCTACATCATGCCCTTCTTTGGTTGTAAACACAAAGTGTTTTCAGACAAAGAAGTAGACAATGATATAGAATTTTGACCCGACTTTTATTCAAAATAAAGAAAAAAAAGGACGACACAATCGAGTCCTTATTTTAAAAATCCTACCTAACCAAGTTATGAGGGAATCAAGTCACAGGTATCTCAAAGCGTTGGAAGAAGAAGGACTATACCGAGTTGGAGAGTCGAGTGAGGTCCTATCGAGATTCCGATCTGCGCTCTGTCATTACATCAAAAATAAAAATTACAAGTTAAAAACATAAATAAAAGTACAAAAGTTCTATCTATGCAGCTTTCCTTGGTGCTTGACTTTCTATTTCATCGCCCTATTCTCCAGGCGGGCTCCTGACTTGCAATTTCCTTACTCTATTCTCCGAACTAGCTTCTGACTTGCAATTTCACCACCTTGTTGCTTGGCTTTAAATTTCTTCACCCTGTTCTCAGGTGGGCTCCTGAAATCACATCAAAACTAGAAAAAAAGATTATCCCAAACAAAGGTTATAATAGAAATCTCACTTGTCAAAAAATAAAGTCTCATTTTTCAAGAGGGTCCTAAATGATGCTTTCAATAACATGAATTATTTTTTTTCCCCAGTTTATCATCAGAAAACTTTTGCAAATGTCAAATACATCCATAACTACTTGCATGTTGCAATGATAAATCAAGACTCTGACCAAGAAATGCATTTCTTAAGAGTAAAATTAAATGACCAAGACTAGGAAGTGCGTCTCCTAAGAATTAAAGTGAGGAATTCTGACTAGAAAGTGCATCTTCTAGAGATAAAGGTTTAAGTTAGGAAGTGTGTCACCTGATAAATGAAAACTGACAAGGAAGTGTGTCTCCTAAGGGTTAAGTGCAATGACTCGACTAGAAAATGCGGCTTCTAGGAGCGAAGGTTCAATTTAGGAAGTGCATCACCTAATAAATAAAACCTGAATTACCCAGATAAGGAGGTGCATCTCCTAGGGGTTGCATGGAAGGACTCAACCAGAAAGTGCATCTTCTAGGAGTAAAGTCTTAAGTTAGGAAGTATGTCACCTAGCAAGCCAAACTTGAACTACTCTGACAAGAAAGTGCGTCTCATATAGGTTAACTACTCAACTAGAAAGTACATTTTTTAGGAGTAAAGGATTAAGTTAGGAAATGCGTCTTGTAACAAGCGAAACTTGAATTACCCTGACAAGAAAGTGCGTCTCCTAAGGGCTAACTACTCAACTAGAAAATACATTTTTTAGGAGTAAAGGCTTAAGTTAGGAAGTGAACCGCCTAACAAGCAAAACTTGAATACCCACCAAGGAAGTGTGTCTTTTAAGGGTTAAGTGGAATGACTCGACTGGAAAGTGAATTTTCTAGGAGTCAAGACTTAAGTTAGGAAGTGAATCACCTAACAAGTAAAATTAAACTTTCCCAATCAAGGAAGTGCATCTCTTACAAATGCCAATTAAATTACCCAGATAAGGAAATGCGTCTCCTTATAAATGCCACTTAAATTACTTAGACAAAGAAATGCGTCTCCTTATAAATGCCGCTTGAATTATCCAAACAAGGAAATGCGTCTCCTTAGAAATGCTTTTTGAGTTACCCAGAAAAAAAATGTGTCTCCTTACAAATGCCACTTAAATTATCCAAACAAGAAAATGTATCTCCTTACAAATGCTTCTTGAATTACCCAATCAATAAAATGCATCTCTTTACAAATGCCGCTTGAATTACCCAAACAAGAAAATGCATCTCCTTACAAATACTACTTAAATTATTCAGACAAGGAAATGTGTCTCCTTACAAATGCCACTTGAATTACCCAAGGAAATGTGTATCCTTACAAATGCCACTTAAATTACTCAGATAAGGAAATACGTCTCCTTACAAATACCACTCAAATTACCCAAGGAAGTACGTCTCCTTACAAATATTGCTTGAATTACCCAAACAAGGAAATGTGTCTCCTTACATATACCGCTTGAGTTACCTAAATAAAGAAATGTGTCTCCTAAAGATTAAATGAAAGGACCCAACTAGAAAGTGCAATTTCTAGGAGTGAAGGTTCAATTTATGAAGTGCATCACCTAATAAATGAACCTGAATTACCCGAACAAGGAAGTGTATCTCCTAGAGATATTGAATTATGAGTTTTATCATGGTTTTTATTACCAAACCTGTGCAATAATATTGCCTCTTGCATTTGTAGAAGTGAGAAATTATGGCTTTTGATGTTTAGGCTTTGAAGTCCTTGATTTGAAGGTAATATGTGTTCTTATTTCATACAAAGAAAACTTGTGAGTGTAAAAACACAGTGGTTGGTTTGTGGCTTTATCTTTTGCGACAATCGCTCTTGCCCCCATCATATTTAATCTTGCTTTCAACAATTAGCATATGTCATTGACTTGCTGCATCATTGACCCGAACTCAGATTATTAAGAGTGATTCTGAAACAAACACACAGCATGTCTGCTTTGCCATGCTCCTCAGATAAACCCTTTGAACCTTGGTATTTTCATGAGTTCCCAGACTTGTCTCTGGACAAAATTTTTTGCATGCCTTATTTCGGCTCACAATCATGTCTCTTTCATGTGCTGACTTTTTGTCTTGCTTTGTGCAATTGAAGAAGTTGGTAACGAGTTTTGAAATCTTTTCTCACCTGCTTTGGCATTGATTTAACTTAAAGACACAAGAAAAATAATTTTCCATTTGAATAACTGACTCAAGAAAACAAAAATAAAAATAAAAATATAAAAAAGCAAGAACAGACAATGAATATCCCTATTGAAACAAAGAAAAGAAAAATTTATCTGAAAGTGATAGTCAACTCTAATGATTATGACATGCATTTTGGATTAAGCTGTCTGATCTTTCTATCCAAACTTTCACCAATTGTTGCTGAGTTAATGGCCCTGAAATTAAGTTACTTCCTTGGTTCAATCGCATTCAGAGACCTCATTCGGCTAGTGATGCCTTGAAGAGTTTTCGCTAACAGGCCTCTCTCATTTTTCTCACCCTTGTCTTCTGGCGCCCGTGAGGGTTTTCATCAATAAGACTCTCTCATTTTTATTTCTCTCAACTTACAGTAGTCTTATGGTGTCCGTGAGGGTTTTCACTAATAAGATTCTCTCATTTTTATTTCTCTCCTGATTCCTTATGTTGAGGTAGACAAGTAGTACCCAAAATGCGTCATCATATTCATTGCATGCTTAGCCTTAACATTCTTAAAAATTGATCTGAAGGGCTTTATTTGGCTATAACTTGGCTTTTGGATAGAAATAGAAAGAAAACATGACATGAGACCCAAACGACACTTGAAGTGGAGTGGGACTAACAACTTTTGAAATCGACTCAATCAATGAAGATCAACTCATGCCCCAATTTCTTTTTACTGGGAAATTCTAAATTATTCATTTGATTGGATAGAGCCAAGAGTAGGACAACCTACGTATCTCACCCCTGAGAAAGGAGAATCAGGTCACACGTAGTTTTGACAACTTGTTTCTTTGCTTAACTTTAATTTATTTTTTCTTTTTACTGACTCATTTTCTTTTTGAAACTTTTTTTACTCTATTTTTCTTGACACTTATCTCTTTTCTTCCTTTTTGACACATTTTACTCTCTTTTTATTTATTTTTTGAATCTTTTCTTACTCTATTCTTTTGCTCAACACTTTTCTTTTAAGCTTTGTTGACTCTATCTTGATTCCAAAAGAGAGGTATGAAAGAAAATAGAACTAAAGCTCAAACGGGGTAAACAAAGGATGACACAATGTTTGGATAGCAGAATGAAATGCCTTCGTTATATCAATCCTTGAAAATGCAAGTACATATCATGCAATATGAAGTGAAAGAAGAAGATTATCTGTGACACTTTAACAACACTAACTTTAACTAAGCATGTATTCCACTTCTTTTTTTACACTTGTTAGACATACAACTCCAGCTTTTGTTGTACATCCCTCACATCGAATGATCCATGCTTTCATGGAGCTAATTATCTTCCTATTCCTCTTGATATAGGAATCATGTGTCAACTATTAGACCTAATTAAGATATATTTTCAACTGATGACCAAGTTATTCCTGTGATTCTTAAAATAATTGCCTTACTTTTGAAAGAAAGCTTTATCGTGGTCACCAAATGTTTCAACACTCTACCAATTTCTCAGATGCCTTTTTTTCTAACTTTAGCCCTCTGATTCAATGTTCATGATTAAACTAAATTTTAAGATTTGGCTAAAAATTTCGCAAACATATCATATCACTAGAGCCAACATAAAATGTACTATGTAAAGAAAATAAATAAACAACACATATTTAAAACACAAAGAGAAAAGGGACACTCCATTTAGTTAAAATGAAAGATAAAAGAGTTTGAACATAAACGACAAAGGGATAAAACAAGATAGATTCTGAACTACAACCCTGAAATAATTTAAATAATAGAAAATAAAACAAAACAAGTTACCAAACTTCTTCCTAGTAAAGAGAAGGGTGACTTCTCAATTGTCGAGCCTAACATTTAGCCATTGGTTTGCACCTCAGCATGACTTAAGCTTTCACCACTATCAATGTTTAACACCATAATAGATATATCTTGAATCATCTTTTCTATTTCTCTTTTCAAAGAATGATAATTTTCAATACTGTGACCCTGAACATCAGAATGATATGCACATCATATATTAGGATCAAAATTTTTTGAATGCGGGTCAGGAGTATACCCAAGGACAGGAGTGATCATGCCTCATTGTACTAATCTCTGGAAAAAGTTAGCATACGATTCTCCAATTGGCGTAAAACTATCCATACGCTTCTGCCTCTCTTCATTGTTTGGCTTGGATCGAAGATCAGACCTAGAAGGATTTTAGTATTTTTGTGGAGTTGGAGGATGACTTTGAGGAGTTGGTGCATGCCATTGTGGGTAAGGTGAGGGTTGAACATATGGTTGTGCGTTATATACTGGATATAGAGTTGGGGGAATGAAGTATAATGGATTTTGGGGGTGATTATGTGGAGATTGGGTATGAACTTGGGCTTGAGACAGAGGGTAACGATGATGTGGTCTTCTTGACTGTGCCCATTGTCCAACTACAATTGCAACTACATCTTCCTCATTCGTTTTTCCTCCAGTATTTCCTGAACCCTTCTGAATTGCTTGAGTAGTTGCTTTAAATGTTGCAAAACTTACAATGCGACCAGTCTTAATTCCATCATCTATCATCTCTCTTATTTTGAGGGCCTCAATAAATGGTTTTCCTAATGCAGGTAACAAGTGTTGATAATATATTTCATCCTGCGCTTGAATAAGCACCTCCACTATCTTGCTATCTTTCATTGGCGGTTTAACCCTAGTAGTTTGTTCACGCCATCTAATCGCATACTCTTTGATATTTTCAGTACTTTTTTTCTTCATATTAGTTAGGAATTTTTGTCAACTCCACATTGTATTGGAATTGTTTCACGAAATCATTAGCTAAATTATCCCAACTATTCCACTTGTCGATGTCTTGATCAACAAATCATTCCAAAGCTAGACTTGAAAGGCTTTCACTAAAATAAGCCATGAGTAATTCTTCCTTCCCTCCAGCGCCTCTTAGTTGGTTATAATAACGTCTCAAATGTGCCACCGGATCCCCATGCCCATCATATTTCTCAAACTTTGGCATTTTAAATCCAAGAGGGAGATTAACACCTGGAAACATGCACAAATTTTTTTATCAGACATTTTTGTACCCCCAAGTCCTTGGAAGTTCTTCATAACCAGTTCTAAACTTCTCAATTTTCTAGTCATTTCCTCTTGTTCTTCTGTTATAACAGACTTTTCAGCATTAAGAGCAAATTCAGGTGAGTGAGTGTAGCCATAAGGACCAGTCGACTTAAATGTGGGCTCGGGAGCATAATGCTGATTATCAGAAATATTCAATACAAGCTCTCTCGTAGAGTAGGGAGGCACAATCGGTGGAAGAACATCAAAAGTAGGAGCTTCAGGTGGGGTTGGTGCTGCAAAAATATGGACAGTAGGTGGAGCCAAACATGTGGTAGTTTTATGTTGAGGAGTGAGGAAATAAATATTGAAAGTGTTTGGATAGTATTGCCCCAGAGTAGACCCTGATGCATGTTGTGGCGTGTCAACAAAAATGAGAAATTATGAATGTGACACGGGGGCAAACTAAACAGATATTCCATATTATCAGTGGAAACTGGAGGAGGAGGCTACCCGTTAGCCCAAGCTCGATGTATTTCTATCATTTGTTGCTTTAATTTTTGAATCTCTTCATTAAATCCTAAATTATCATTCCCCGAACTCTCTATCTAATTAGCGATAACAACCTCGGTATCCTTGTTGGTCATAACTTTCTCTTATGTAATATAGAAGACCAGCCAAAATGCCACAAACCAACCACCTTAAACTAACTGAACAAGAGATAACAAATGCATTAGAGTTACACACTTTTTCAAAACCTCTTTTTTATTTTTATTTTTTACTTTTGAAAAGATCACCGAACCCAAGAAGGGCGCCTACGTATCTCATTCTCGAGAGAAGAGAATCAAGTGTGCGTAGTTTGTGAAGTTTTGGTACAACATGGCCAATCAAACTCTCTTTCATTTTTTTTCTTGAAACTTTAAGAAGAAACAAATTGTCAACAGAATTGATGAAAATCTTTTATTTTATTTTTTCCATCTTTAAAATTCCTATACAAAATGAGATCTATGATTACCAAAGAAAAAAAATCTTTTTGGATTTTTGATTTTGAATTTCATACGAAAATAAAACTTGAAACTATTAAAGAAAAATCTTTTTGTAGTTTTCTTTTAAAAATGTATATGAAACACTACTCTAAATGAAAAGTAAAGAAAATCTTTTTGAATTTTTTAAATAAGACACCGAACCCTTGGAGGGCTGCCTATGTATCTCTCTCCCAAAAGAGGAAAATCAGGTGTGCGTAGTTCATCCAGATTGAACAATTAAACATTAACTGACAGACTGGACCACGACTTGAGAGACACGACCAAGACAGACGAAGAAAATCGTCAATAAATTTTTTTTTTGAGTTTTCAATTTGACAGTTCACATAAAAAATGACACCAACAACTATGAAAGAAAAATCTTTTTGGTATTTTCGTTATATGAAATGTACAAAACTTCTACCTTTTTTTTGCACTTTTCTTTTATAAAAAGCTCCTATTGAATTTTTTTTTTTAAAAAATTCAACTTATGAATGCTTACTAAAGAAACATAGGCAAAATCTTTTTGATGTTTTATTTTTTGAGTAAATGAGTGAAAAAGGTTGAATTTTTGAATTATGAAAAACAAAAGTCATAAAGAACACTAAAAAACTACGAAATGCTTTTTTTTTTACTCATTTTTTTTCCCCTTTTCAAACACGCCTTCTTTTAATTCTAGCACATACTTTCCCCAAAATTAGTCTGTTAAATAACCCTATTACTCTCAAAGATGCAACAATTAGCACGTAGGAATGCTTTAGGGGTGAGTCTCCTACAAAGGACTAATTGGATCCCGCAAGGTCTCAATATGATGCAGATAAGCATGACCTAAAGGTTGACTACGCTGGGGTCCACTAATAAGGCTGCTCGGGAGAGCGTATGGTAGATGGTGGCTGTGATAGCTTTCCACCCACTCCATACCAGCCGATGGCTCCCCCTCCTAAAATAAGAAGACTCAACTAGAGGTCATATACACAGCGTGTACTAGGGACTTATTGCGAAATAAATGACTCGGGTTATGCAAATGATGACAGATATAAAACGGTAATACATAAGAGAAAAACTGTAAACATGTAGCACGTAGACACTCAACAATGATAAAACAACAACACAAACGATAACAAAAATAAGAAGTCTATACACCTATAGTGTCACACTCAACCGATACTACTCAAAATAAAGCTCAAATTCTGAAAATCCCCAGCGAAGTCACCAGAGATGTCACACCCCTAAAAAGATTGATTTTAAGTTTGAAAAAAGTTTTATTATTAAGTGAAAAAAGATAATAATTTGTTCTGAAAAGGACTTTTGACAATCAAAATTCAGAGTTGCCACGTGGCATAATCTGGTATGCCAAGTCACCTTTGAAAATCCTTTTTCAAAATAATTTTTGACTCCTTCAAAACTGATCCACGAACAGAGATTTTGATTAAGGAATTCTGTTGACCCAGGGAAACGTGTTAGGCACCCCTAGATCCCGTGATTCGATCACAGTCGCTCCATGAACTATATCGGCTAGTATGACACTATGAAATGTATAAACCAAACAAAACATAAAAACACACACAAAAAAACAAACAATCAAACAGTCAAAATTCCAAAATACTGTCCACTCCAATTTATTACAAACCGAAATAAAAATATTAAAATTGAAACCTAAACTATTCTATCTAGTCCTAAACTATGCTCTACCCGATGCCTCGGGCCTTGATCACGAACTTCCTTCGTGTACAAGATACTTCAGAGCATAACCCGGTGAATAAGTAAAAATGGCCTCGGGGCATTCCCCGGCTAAATGAATATATTTTCCAATTTCAAGTGACAAAATGAAACAATCTCAACACAAAAATTTAATCATTCCACGATCGTCGATTTCTATAATTTGCCTACCCAACTTAGTATTTGCCTACCCATTTGACCTATCACGACACTATCATAATCAATGAATCAAAATAACTAACACTTTTTTTATCAATTTTTAATTTTTGCCTCCCCAAATAACTTGTTTTACCTCTCGAATAAGATATCATTTCATCACACAGTTCATAATTAAGGGAATCAAACAAAAAATCAAACAAGTAGCAATTTATCACCAATCAAGATCAACCAACACATGATATTCAATCCAATGCATCGGAAATCATCATCCATGAAATAAAAAGCGGAAAAGAGTAGAATTAGACCTCAATTTGAAACTTTCGAACTCAATGTTACTCAAATAAAGAGAGTCCGCACCCGAAAACCTCGAGACGAACCTCAACAACGATCAGACTCAGCTCGGTATCAAGAAATACAACCCGAAAAGATTTGAAAACAGATGAAAAACCTCAAAATGAAATGACACCAGCTCGATATCGAGATACGCTAACTCAAAAAGAAATCAAATGCAATAAAAGATCTCAATTCGAACCCCAAATCAAAGATTATGAGCCAACTCAATCACGTCGATCCCAAAAACTAATTTGAACACAAACCCACGAAGAAAAAAGGACAATCCGAAACATCGATACTCAAATATAAGCGAAATACAAACGCTAACACGATTCCAAGTCGTTTTTAGGAAAAGTGGGGTTGATGACGTGGTTTTATGGTAGATTTAGCCAGAACAGGGATGAACGACAGCTGGCATTGTTTTCGATGGCGAATCTGGTGGGTTTCCAGCGAGAAACTCACCGAAAACCATCAATGAACGTTTGTTTCTCCCTTTCTCTCTCGATTTCACTATCTGGCTAGTTTTCTCTCCTCTCTTGCGTCACTCTCTTCTCTCTATTTTCCCTTACATCTTTCTCTATTTTTGTGTTTCCTTCTATTTTTTATTGAAGTTGTGTGTGTATTGTGAGAATATCTGTGGTATATGTTATTTGTGTGTCTATGGTGGGAAGCCATATGGGGGTGTATGTTTGTGTTCCCCCTTTTAGGTGTGTGTATATGTCTTGTATTATGTTGATGTTGAAAAGTAAAAAAAAAATATGAGGGGTGGGGTATGTGAGGGTTGGGGTGAGGGGTAGGCGTGGGGGTCGGATAGGAAGTTGTTATTTTTGTTAGAGTGAGGTGGTTAAATTTGATTGGTGGGGTGCTAATTTGTTAAGAATTTTGTTATTTTTGTCTTTTTGTGGAAGAATAATCACATGGGGTAAGGTACATGATAAGGTGGGGTAAATGAATAAATTCGGCTTTCGAGAGGGACAAAATTACGTGTATATAATTATTATTATTATTTTTATTTATACTACTTTTATTTTAAATTTAACTTTCTAATCTTTATTTTGCAGTTATAATATATTTTGATAGTAGTGGTTATCCACATTTTGTGCCAGTAAATTGTGTAGCATGACTATTGAATAAGCACATCTAATATTTTTTTTTAAAAAAAAACTAACACATCTAATATTTTTTTTTAGAATAAGTTTATCTTTAAGACGATATTGTATCTACAAATGAAATTTTAAAAAATTAATAGAATGGATAATATCTTATAGTATTGATTAAACAACAATAAGAGTACAATTTTAACTCTACTATTATAGCTAACTATTTGTTTTTTGTTTGTTTTTGTAATTATGTTTGATTCAAAAGTAACAATTTATTACTCTTACTTTTTTTCCCACGTTTTTTGCAATTTTCTTTCCTTTCTTTCTTTTGTCTGTTTGTTCATTTTTTTTAATAAAAGTCCATGACAAAGTAGATATATAAAGATATTTCAAATAGATATATACGTTAAATTTAATTATTAAATTTTAATTTATATTTTAAATTTTAAAATAATTGCAAGTAAGTATAAGTTTTAGATACACATCACAAATATATAATATTATTTATATTTATTAATTATAATAATATATTTATTATTATATTTAATACAAATAAGTTTATGAAATATAAGAATTTATTTAGAACTCTTTCATTGTAGGTTTCTATTTTTAAACTAATTAATAATTTTTTTTAAAGGATAATGTATTTTTATAATTCAGATAATAATAAAAATCTTATTACAATACTATTAATCTATATCTATAATATATTAAAAGTGTGAAGACCCTTACAAAAGTGATTTGAATTTTTTGCCCTTCATTAAAACAGTTTGCAATAGACAAAATCGTCATTTTATATTTTTAAAATTATTAATTAATTATTTATTTGATTAAAAAATAAGATTAGCATCAGGTTCCTACAAGGAAAAAAATTTATGGTAACTCAAATTCACTTTCCTAAAATAGTAAGGAAAAAAGGAAAAATATGGTAGTCTTTCAAAAAAAAAAAATCAAGCACAAAATTCGGTGCATAATAGTAACATATATGATCACATATAATAAATTTTTTATGTGTCAATATTAAGACTACACAAATTAAATTACGGACCCAAATCCATCATAAAGTAAGAAAATGTACTGAGTTAAAGTGGGGAAAAGGCTTTGCACGTGTGTCTTGTGTTAATAAATAAAATTATATGTAATAGAATAAAATTATTTACAATAGCGATTAATAGTTAAAATAAATAAACACCAAATAAAAGCAAAAAAAACAATAAAGAGAAATACTTATCTTATGAACCACATAAGTGCATATATTAAGTGTTGTGCCGATTAAAACAACCAAATAGATAGTACATTGCACTTTCGTTGTAAGATATCGTAGCATGGAGTTTTGCACTTATTGTTCAAAATATACGTGTCTTGCAAGTATTTAACTCTTTATATAGTGGTAAGAGATAATTCTAAGTGTTTTTATTCATGTGGAATTCATAAAGTTTGTATATTTAACAATAGGTAGAACAATGGTATGTGTTTTAGAGGTTCTATGCAAATTTATATATACACTTCTGTTAAGAAGAGTTTTAAAGTACTTATAGTAAAACTTGTCCTACGACAATAAATTATTAGATATTTTTTTAAATTTAAATGATAAGTTTAAGATCAAAAGATTTAAAAGACTACACACATCTTTAATTTAAGATCATAAGATCCAAAAATCTCTTTATATTTCTTAAACTTCACGCTTAATCAAAAATCAAACGAAGACACCTAATTTGAGACAAAGAATGCAACAAAAGTTTACCTCTTTAATCAAGTCCAAACAAAGATCATATTTGATGTCTCTTCTAAAGCCCTAAGAAAGGTTGCTTATGATTTCGCATTCGTCAATCCAATGTGTTGCTGCAAATTTTTGCAGCTCATTTCGATCCCCTGCTTGAATTCTTGAGACAACCTTCTTCTCCTCATCCACTATATTATATTCCTCTTTTTTTATAACACTGCATATTTCTTTGATATTGTTGCATGCAAGAATACCTGTCAAACGTGATATCATCATACACCATAACATATAAAAGACACAGACACAACTATAGCAATTGACAAAAACAAATCAGTCTATCACTATTTGTTAGTGCTTCCTCCCCCTCTTCATATTTTTGTTACTTATTTTTTAGCTTCTATAATTTTCTGAAAGAGAATTACCAAGTGTTATTGCCTGGTCTTTTATTTGTTACATATCCAATAGTTTCATGATATTTGAGGTAGGATTTGTGATTCTTTTTTATATATGCAGGTGCATTAGATGGGTGTAAAAGTCGCAAATTAAGATAAAATATTAAATTCTTTTTAATTTATGAATTAAATTTTTCATAATGTCGTAGCTTTTATGCATTGTTTAATTCTAATATTGTTGCACATCCATGATATATTTATTTTCATAACTTTGTGCTTCCTTTTTATACATGTACATTAGATATGAGGGTATAGAGAGGTCGTGCATTAGGATAGAAGATTATTTTTTTTTAATTTATGAATCATATTTTTTATAATATCGTAACTTTTATTGAGAGTCTAAAAGCATATATATGTTGGTCGTAGATTTAGTCGCACAACATTTATTCTTAATGAAGTTTCTATTTATTCCTGGAATAGTATTAATTTTTTTAATCATTTGTTCAAATGCAAAATAAGGTTACTCTTCACTTGCTTAATGTACCAACTCCGTATAACCACTACAACGGACCTCTTGCCTAAGAGGGGCAACTCTCGTGTGCACGTAAAGTCTAACGAAGGACTCCCTCTCTAGAAGGGATAAAAATCAATCAAAATTTTACCATATAAAAGAAGAATTCCCATAATTATATTTAATATTTTGGATCAAGCTTTAATATATGAGCGCTTCATCTACTTTAATTTTTTTTTCTTCTTCTTCTACCACTTCTATTTTTATTCTTATTTTTCTTTTTAATTCAAGTCGTTTTCTTGCATTAATTATTATCACTGTCTTTGTCTTTCTTTATTTCTTTTAGTTAATAATTTTAAAGATTATTTATAAGTTCTATAGAATGGTGGTTACATTGATTATGTTGTATGGAATGGATATCACACACTTTCAGCTTATCGAAAACATGAACTTTGATAGGAGATTATGAAAACTCAGTTTAGGGTAGAAGATTTGTTAGATAGCTAAGCTAACATTTCTCCTTATTTTTATTACTATTAGCATCAATAATCAAATCGTATAATTATGTGATAACAATCATGCTTTTTATCTCCAATTATTTATAAAATTGAACTCATCAAGTAAGATACACGCGCGAGGCGCGTATGCCTAAATTAGTTTGTCCTAAAAACTGACACGTGACTTCTCATCAATTGCCACTTGACTTCATCTAATGCTTCGTTCTATGCTTTATATATATATATATATATACTAGTGAAATTATTCGCACTTTTACGATTATAAAAGACCTCATTCCACTCACGAGTTGTTTTAAATTCAAAATTTCTTAATTACTAAAAAGTTTGTTTATGCAAATTTAGAATATCTTTAATTTTATTTCAACATATAATTAAGAATCTATAGGTGTGTAACTTCCTCGAAGGTATTTTGAGAAACTTAATTTTCTTGGGTTGGCACCCACTTTAATTTTCTGCATCGACTTTCCTTTAAAAGAAATTCGACGTTTTAGAGAAATAAAGATATATCATGCTCGCACAATTTTTTTTAAAAAATATTTATGCAGGTTGGATTATGTTTTTAAATATTGACCTGTTACTCAGGCAATTATTTCCTTCCTCCATAGCCCTTACCAAATTTGGTATACTCAAAAGGGTGAAAATCTTTTCACCCCCGAACTTTGATTGAAAAATCAAACTCCCCCCTCAACATTGAACAATAATCATACTCTCCTCTTTATTCCATGCAATGTCTATTTTTTCCTTGTAATTTTAATCTTATATTTATGTAATATCTTTTTATATTATATGTAATGAATATTTTTTTAACATGGATATTTGTAGCATTTTATTTAAGTTTATTAACTTTATAAGCAAATTAATGTTTTTTATAAATTTATCACAAAATTCAATGTTATTTTTTAAGATCGTTATTTTAATATTATATGTATTCAAGAGTCGTTTGGTGTGAGGTATAATTATAATAATTCAGAGATAAAGTTCATAATTATTTATCCTGCGTTTAATTGGATGTATTACGTAGTCTCAAAATTATTTGTCGCACCATTTATATCACAGTGATAAGATAAGTTATCACACATACATGTTAGTACAACTTATTTTGTGATAACTAATCCCGGAATAACTTGTTTCCAAACAACCCACCCCTAAGTGTGTATATATACATATGTATGTACATGCATGTGCGTATATTTTTGCGTTTTATCACTCTCTTACTAAATTCATTTTATATTACTTAACTTTTTGTTGATGTAACACAATCCTTAAGAAAATTTTACTTAGAGGTATATTTTGCTAAATTAACCTTATTAATGATAATTTGAAACTTTAAATTTATTTATATTGTTACTTTATATAGTTATTTAACACTAAAGGGTAGAAGAAAAACATAATACAATTCTCTTGATTTCACAAATTGAGTAGATAAATTTAAACATCTATTTTTAGTATGAGTATCAAGTGATAAGAAACGATATTATCTATTGTCTATATCAGTAAATAAGTTGTGATTGTCATTAATAGAGTATTACATATTTTACAATTTATATAAATAAATATAATCTTTAAAATTTGACCTTATTTTTATTCGAGAAAAACATCTAGTACCTCCGAACTATGACCAAATTTGCTACGACACACGTCAACTTCACGGGGGTCCTATTGCCCCTTAAACTAAATTTTAGCGTATTTTTGTCAATCTTTTTAGCTAACGTAATACCTTTTGTCAATCATTTTAGATGGCGTGATACCTTTGATGTGGACTCCATTTTATGTAATAAAGATGCCACATTAGCACAAAAATTGACAAAAATATGCTAAATTTGAGTTCAGGGGATAGTAGGACCCCTGTGAAGTTGGAGTGTGTCGTAACAACTTTGACCATAGTTCGGAGTGATACTAGAGGCTTATCGCTTTCATTTATTGTTTGTATTTTCTGCATTGAAATATGTTTATAAAATTAGTATTACTTATTATTTTCACTTGTAAAATAAATATTATAGTTTAGGTTATTATTAATAAAACTAATTTTCTTATCATGATAATTTACTTCATAAAGATCATCATTAGCTTATATACTTAATTAGTATTTCTTACCTTTTTTCCTAGAAGATAATGTTTATGTTTTTATGAAAATTTTGTTATATGATTTTTTTTAAAAATAAAAATATGATGATTTTAAAGAAGTTATAAAAAAGAATAAAAAAATTGATGATAAAGGGTAAAATAGGAATTTTAAAAAGTCAATTAGGATAAAGGGAGAAGTATGATTATTGTTCAAAGTTGAGGGAGAGTTTAATTTTTAAGACAAAGTTGGGGAGGAAAAATGATTTTGACTCATACTCAAAAATATATTTTGCATAATGTATTAATTGAATTTGCTTAATTAGTTTCATTTGATAAGGTGTATCGCTCAAATATAGTAGATAAAAGTGAATATTAGAGGGAAAAAAGAATACACTATGCCATATGCTCCCTAGAAATTAATCAGAAAATGACTAAAAAAACTGATCTTTCATCATGGATAGAAACCTTTAGTTAGTAAACCATAATCATCTTCCATCACCCAATTTTCTGTATTTTTTTATACTTCTTCCACCTCTGTCAATATCTTCATAGAATGGGAAACTGACATAGGACCAACAACAGTACACTATTCACTTGGAACAACCTCACATAATCGAGGAAAATGAACAATCCCAAATCTTGAATGACAAAAGGCTTCATCTTGATAAAGATAGTGAACTTTATCCAGAATTTTAAGAGACTGCCAAAATTAGCCACCCTAAGAAACATAAAACCTCTATCATAAACTTATTTAAGTACAAAATTTCAATAAAGAAGATTATGTAAATAACAAAATTTATAAGTATGTAAACTCCATCCTTAATTGAATATAAGAAGTGTGAGCACACATTATAAGTATGTAAACTCCATCCTCAATTTGTATCAATCAATCAAGAAAGGCTGATAAAGGATAATATTCTCTATCTTATATTTGAAGTTTAAAAAAGTTGTTACATAATTGCAAGTAATGATCGTGATGATAAAGGGTAATATTCTCTAACTTACATTTGAAGTTTAAAAAAGTTGTTACATAATTGCAAGTAAAGTGATTTGAATTTTTTGACCTTCATTAAAAGTCTTTGTTTTAGATAAAATCGTCTTTTCACTATATTTTTTCTAATATTTAAGAGTTAAAAATTAATTAAATATATTTACGGTAATGGTAAAACCTTTTCATATTAAAACTAATCAGAATTAATGACAACTAATACTTTTTTTCATTAGCTTAAAAATTCTAAATCAACTAAATTTGATTTAAAGAAGATGTTGATTTTAAAAAAGATTTGAAAAATATAAAAATCATGACAAAAAAGGAAAAAAGAAGATCGTAGGTTAGTAAAATTGCAATAGGTAAAGGAGCAGGTGAGTAAAATTGTAAATAAAGGAAAAAAATCTATGTAAAAAATATAGTAATTTGTGAATTTTTGTTGTAACACTACTGCTATTTAGGATCTTTAGTTTGAATTGATGCATTTATAGAAAATAATAATATCTATAATCTATATTTATAATCTATAATCTATATCTATAATCTATAATCTATATCTATATCTATATTTATAATCTATATCTATAATCTATATCTATATCTATATCTATAATCTATAATCTATAATATATTAAAAGTGTGAAGCCCCTTAGAAAAGTGAATTGCACTTTTTGCCCTTCATTAAAAAATTTCACAATAGACAAAACTGTCATTTACTAATTTTTATATTTAATAATTTTAAATCACTTAAAAATTAAATATAATAAATTAGTAGTTCTTTATTTAAATTAGGCAAGAAAACCTAATATTTTTGTATCCTTTTAATTTTGGTCACAATCAAAACATAAATGGATTAAACAAATAAATATGTACGAACTGAACAAACCAAGTTAAAGACAAAATAAATTAGAAGTCCTATTTAAGGTAAATTTGATTATTCAAACAATTATTTGAATAAATTGTAGAAATCTTCATCAAAGGCAAAATAAATTTAAAGCCTTACTGCAGGTCTCATATATTTATGGTAGCAAAGCAGTTTTAAACCTAACCATTTTCTTTACTTTAAAAAAATAAAAATAAAAATCTTGTAATTTTGTATAACTAAAAATAGATTGACTTTGGTTATTTCTTTTATTTTTTAATGAAATAATTTATAATTTCATAAATATTTAAGTTTTATTTTAAATCACAAATTGCAAATATATTATTTAACTTTTTAGGTCAATTTAAAAAATATATTTATATCTATAGTCTATATATCTATATAATAATAATAATAATAATAATAATAATAATAATAATAATAATAATAATAATCATATATACTAAAGTGGGACCCCCTTATAAAAGTGATTTGAACTTTTTGTCCTTCAATAAAAATTATCACAACAGACAGAACTATCATTTACTAATTTTTATATTTAATAATTTAAAATAACTTAAATTTAAATGTAATAAATTAGTAGTTCTTTATTTAAACTAGATAAGAAAACCTAATATTTTAGTATCCTTTTAATTTTGATTATAATAAAAAACATAAATGGACTAAACAAACAAATTAAATATGCACGAACTGGACACACCAAATTAAAGACAAAATAAATTAGAAATCCTATTTAAGGTGAAATTTGATTATTCAAACAATTATTTGAATAATTGTAGAAATCTTCATCCTAAATACAAAATAAACTAAAAGTCCTATTTAAAGTGATTTAATTATTCGAACAAGTATCAAGATAGTTGTAGGAATCTTCATTATTTTTGTCTATATAATTTAATGGTTACGTTCTTGACACTTTGAAGTTGTTTTGATTTTCTTCTTTAACCTAATTTGTGTGATTTTTATATGTGTTTTATTGTATTTTGAAACTTTATCCTTCGCTTTTGTTTAAATTAGTTCATATATTATTATTGTCATAATTTATGTTTGCTAGGTTGTGACCTGATTCAAAACAATGCTACGAGACTAAAAAATTTCAAGTAAGCTTTGAAGCTTTATTGTATTTAGAAAATAAAATAAAATATTTTAATTTTTTGATTCATAAGATGCACACGTTTACCTTCAGTTTAAATTCATTGTTTTTAAGTGTTGCTTTGATTTTTTAAACCTAATTGTGTGACTTTTTGTGCATATTTTGTGGTATTTTGAGATTTTATACTTAATATTTTTTAAATTGATTTATATTGTTTAATTGTCATAATTTATGTTCATTAGATTGTGACCTGATCTAGAAGAATGCAGCGAGACCGAAATTTTCAAGTAAGATTTGAAGCTTTGTTGTATTCAGAAAATATAATTAAATTTAAATTTTTAATTTTTGTTATTATAATTGGTTAGGAGTCGTGATAAAAGTGTTTTACTTTTTGGCATTATATTAATAAATTATTAATATTAAACATAAATAAATATAGTGTGAAGGTCCTTAGAAAGAGCTTTTTGTGAATCTTTAAAAAACACTACAATAAATAAAATTGATATTTATTATTTTTCTCAATTTTTTGTTTAATTTTTTAATTTCAATTTATGTTATTATAATTAGTTACGAGTTATAATAAAAGTTTTTTCTTTTTTTTTTATTTTGAATTATATTAATAGATTATTAGTCTTAATTATAAATTAATAAAGTTTGAAGGTCCTTAAAACAATAGATAAAATTGTTATTTACTATTATTATTCAATTTTTCATTTAATTATTTTATAATATTTCTCCTAAAATATGTAGAAAGAATTGTGATAAAATAAAGACTCTTAAACCATGAAAGATTAAGAATTTGTAAAATATATTATATTAAAGGGCAATTAATGTCAATATGAAGTAGTTGGTGCGAATTTTTTTTTGAAGACACGTTAGACATAAAATAATTAAACTTATAAATAGAAATATAGAAATACAAAATTAGAAGGTAGTTTCTAAGGGCAGCTGATTTCTTTTTCACTTTTAAAGTTGAAACATTGCTGTCTAAGGAATGACTTTGTGGTACAATCAAACTTATGTACATTGTACAACATAAATATGATTATCTAGAATTATTTGGATAATTAGATCTTAGTATTTTGCTATTTTGTTATTTCCCTTTTTTGTAATTATGTGTCTCACACTTTTTTTTTTTGAGTCGATGGTCCATGAAAAATAATATCTCTACCTCACAATATATAAGGTAAAATCTGCCTACATTCTATATTTTTCAAACTTCATTTTAAAATTAAATTGGATGTATTGTTCTTCTTTATTATGTTCAAATTAAACTCTATATTTGTCGAATTCCATTTTAAAATTAAATTGGATGTGTTGTTCTTCTTTATTATGTTTAAATTAACGATATTAAATATAATATTTACTTTTATTTTATAAAATATATTTATTTTGCATATTTTATTGATTAACGCTACACATATATTCAACACATGTACACTTTTATATGTAACTTTTTCGTGTCGGTGTGATACATTTGTTGGTTACTTAGAGAATTATTATACCTTTTGTTATTAAGGGTAATCTTAGATCAAATAATAAATTAGTTATTTTCAAAAATTAGAATTTGCATCTGCCGCAAGCTTCATTTTTATTACACATAAGTTAGATAAATTTTCTTTTAAGTCACGTATTATATTAAAATATTATTATTTTAAATTTGTATCTTACGAAATGAATGTCGCCAGCCAATTTAGTTATTCATGTCAACAAATTAGGTAATAAGCTTGCATATGATAGTGATCGAAAAACTTAAAGGAATTTAAAGAGTACGTCAATCACCTCTCAATCTTGCATTAAATGAATTTTATTTTATATTAAAAAATATTTGGATTCTTTATTATAGTTAAATTCCTAATTAAAATATTGATTGGCGTTTTTTCTAAAAAAAATTATTTACTCGACATAAGTACACGCGCAAAGCGCGTACACTAAACTAATAATGTTTACGCGCCTCGCGCGTGTACCTCACTTTATTGAGTTCAAACGTTACACTAAATAACATATTTGTTTAAATAATAAAGATGAATATAATAATTAAATTCAACATCTTTTGGAGAATTTATTTAATTAAACCTAACCTTTACCAAAAAAATTTGTCAAAGATGATCGACATTCATCTACCACCTGTAACTGCAATAAAATAATACGATGATAGAGACATCAAAACAATATAATTAAATCTAACCTTTACACAAAAAATTTCTCAAAGCCGTCTGACACTCATCTACTACTCGTAAACTATAACAAATAATACGATAATACAGATATCAAAATAATACAACTAAACTTAACCTTTACACAAAAAAAATTCTCAAAACAGAGATATAAAAATAATACAATTAAACCTAGCCTTTACCTAGAAAAATTTCTCAAAGTCGATCAACATTCATCTACCACCTTTCAATGCATCTACGACCTGTAAACTACAATAAAATAATACAATAGTGATAACAAAGCTTCAGTTTTGATGAAAGTAATTCTTGTCTGAGCGAAAATTTTGATTCTGAAGAATGACTTGAATGAAAAACAAAGAATATGTTGAATTCTATTATGCTGACAAAAATAGTGAAGAAGTTGAGGGCTAGAAGATTAAACATCCACCAATCTAAACATGCAACCGAATCAAGTTAGATGAGCATCAATCATATTTTCCCAATAAGTAAACCGAATTCTTCTCTAGTTTAACGTAAATCTCAATATTTATAGAAGTATTTCCTTAATAGAGTTCTATTTTAGGAGTATTTTTCTATCCTATTTTAGGAGTATTTTTCTAATTGAGAAAAATATTAATTGATTCTTATTCCTATATTTTAGGAGTCCAATAAAAATTAACGTTGAAATCATATAAAATTGAGGAAAGGAAAATAAGAATTTTTACCTAACATACCTAATGCAATAAATCAGCCCACGTCTCTTACCATATTTATAGATTTTTGTAGACTCTTTATTAATTATCATATATTTTTGCTCCTACCATATAATTTAAGACTCCTTAATCTTTTAAGATTATAATAATTAATTTTATAAAGTTATTTAAATAATAATTGAAGAAAATGGGTGAAAAGACGATTTTGTCAAAAGCAAAAGACTTTTAATGAAAGGTAAAAAGTTCAAATCATATTTCTAAGGGTCTTCACACTTTTCATATTTTTTTTTATATATATATATAAGTAAGGAAAAAACCTATGAAAACTTTTCTTTCCATTTATTTAAATAGGAAAAGTACCAATTTTTTTTTATATATAAAGTAAATTTTTTATTAATTTAAAAGTGTTAAATATTATGATTTATTAATAAAATAAATTTTTTAATTAATTTCAATTCTGAAATATTAATTAATAATTAAATGACAATACGATCTCATAATAAAACTTGATTCCTAATAGGATAGGATTGGAGTATATATATTCTTTTGTCAGTGTAAAAAGATTATTTTCCCGTATGCTGACTTTTAGCCTACACAATTCAACATTATTAATTTTGAAAAAATAGTAAATTACCAAAATAATGACGGAATGTCTAAACTGACGGCTATAAATTATAAGAATATTGAAGGTTTAATAATTAAAATATGGCACAATATATTTGTTTTGTTTACCATATATTTTTTTTGTCTAATCACTCATCTTTTTTCCATGTATATAAAGGAAAAATAAAAATCTATCAACATCAAGTCACCATATATTTCGCTCTTTTCATATATTTTAGAATTTTTTTATTTTTTAATAATTGAAGGAAATAAGTGAAAAGACAGTTTTGTCTATTGTAAAATCTTTTAATAAAGAGTAAAAACTTCAAACAATATTTCCAAGGACCTTCACACTTTTAATATATTTTGATTATATTATATTATATATATAGATATATATTTTATTATATTTTTTATCTGGTATTGGAAGCCAGAAACTGTAATCAATTATATTTAATATAGTATTATAATGTCAAAATCTGATCAACATCTCATAATAAATTCTACACATTGCTACGAAACGACTTTCTTCTGGCATCTCATCTTTATGTGATGATATGAAATAGTTTTTTTTTTCTTTCACGGCAAACACACCCATGTTGGGTGTTTCTTGATGCTATCACATTGTAGTAGTTTGATTATCTCTTCCTTGGTTTTTGTAGAAATAGTAAAAATTGATTTATTTTGTTGACAGAAAAATTAAGGTCCCAAGCCAAGTAATGAGAAGAGTGATCACGATTCAAGATGGTAGCATGGAGAAGGGGCTGATTTGCACAACAGGGAGACGAAAAAGAAGTAATTAAACAAAAACCGAAGATTCAATTATTAGATATATATCTACATGATGGATGATCTATCTTTGTTTGCTTATGCTCCTATTTTAACTGTATTTATTCAAATATAGAGAAAAAGACATTATTTTCATCTCATACTATATAAGAAAAGTCTAAGCCACATCTAAATTATATAAGTGACCTATTACATACCTTAACTATATAAAAGTGATATTATTACCTCCCCGCGACCCCCATTCTAAGGCGCGTGTGTTACACTTATTTTAGGCGCGTCCAGCCTATTAAATAACAAAAGTAAACAGCTAAAAACATTAAGGAAAAAGACATCCTTTCCACCCCAAACTATAGTCGAAAAGTCGAATCCACACCTAAACTATATAAGTGACCTATTACACACCTTAACTATAAAAAAGTGATACTTTTTACTGACGTGGTGCTGATGTGGCAGCGCGTGTAAAACACTACACCACATGCAAGTGGTGGTAGCCTGACAGGGTGTAGATAGTTTCACTTTTTATAGTTTAGGTGTGTAATAGGTCACTAGTATAGTTTAGGTGTGGCTTCGACTTTTCGGGTATAGTTTGAGGTGAAAACAATGCTTTTTCCCTTCAAATATATAGTATTTATAGAACAAGAGTACACCAAAAAACTTCTATAATTTCTATTGCAATGTCAAGAGTGAATTATTTTTATTATTCTTGTTTGTAGCTAGTTATTTGAAAATGTATTTTTATCTCTTTGTATACGAGTAAATTTACTGTAAATATTCTTATTTGCCTAATTTGTAGGTTTAAGATGAGATTTATGTTATTTTTATTTTATTCTAGAGTAAAGCATCTAGTACATGACGTGCTATGGATTCATAGCACTTACGATACTTAAATATGGAGAATATGCATGTACTTAAGACTATTTTATTGGATTTGATGAGTTTCTGGAATAATTTTGCAGAAAACTAGGTGTTGGAAGCTAACTGGAAGAAAACAGAATGAAAAGACGAAAAATGACTACTTACTAAGGCACCTTAGGCCCATAGGTATCACCTAAGGGGCATAGGTCGGTCCGATATGTATCAAAACTTGGAAAAGCAGAGAGCAATTTTGGGGCTGACTACCTACATCCCTCTACCTACGGCCCATAGGTGGGTTCGTAGGTGGCTGCCGATGCAAATTTTCTGGATCGTTTCAAAGTTGTTTCTTAAGGTTTTCATGTAACCTAAATCTACTCCAATGATGTTTTTAGTCATTATTATGTACGTTTAGTTAAGTTTTTCTATTTTCTTTAGGATTTGAATTCTAGGGTTTCTTGTAATCTATAAATACCCTTTAGACTTTGTTTAGTTAGAGAGTTCAGAGATAGACCCTTTAGGTCTGAGTTGACATTATTCACAAACATCTTTTGATTATAAGATTGACTTATAATTTTGGGATATTATTGTTCTTATTTTGTTTTTGGGTTTGTTCTTTAATTTAAGACTTTGAGTTTTCTTCTTTTATTATTGTAAGACTGATTATACGATTTTGTCTATGAATTTCATGAATTATCTCACTATATGAGAGGCTCATTTCCTTAGCTAGGATTGTGGGAACCCTAGCGGATTAACGAAGTAGAGAAAGTCTCAAGTCATTCTAGATAAAGATTCTTGCATGTATTTTGATTTGATTGTCTTCTTAATGGGTGCACGTATAAGAATCCCACCTATATTTACTATGAGCCTGGCTGGGAGGTAGCGATTGGGAAAAGAAGATCACAACAGTGATTTGGAGTTAATTGTCGAAATAAGCTTACCCGCACCATCTATTTAAGATAATTATTTTTTCATCTGATAACTTGAGACTCAAAAGGTAATATTTAAACTAGAATCCAGGATAAGGGTTAGTACGGAAACATCCTGACACTCAAAATGTAAAGGGTGAAATCTATCAATGAGTCCACAAGATAGTTGATGGTACATAACTTATCAGATTCTGCAAGCAAGGTATTGAAATAGTTCAATAGTGCACAATAAATCTACGGAGTTATAAGCCATGGGGAACACAAGCCTAGTATTCGTCTTAGATTAGTTACAACCTCAAGCATCCACTTCTTGTTACTTTTTACTATTTTAGCAAATCCTTCTTTTTACTTTTTCGTACTGCTTTGTGATTTAGACAAGTTTGAGAAGGATTTCTAACGTATTCCCTGTGGGATCGACCCCAACCTACTTGGGTTACTATATTTTACATAGATCATTTTATCCTTCAATTGGAGGTGTAGTTTGAGCAATATCAAAATTTTTATGCCATTTTTAGAAAATACGGTTACGGATTGACTGATTGGTGTTGTTGAAGTTGTCAGACTTTTCTTTTCTATTCTTCTTTAGGCATATGCTAGTGCTAGTGTATTCCTACTCTTCTTGATATGATAACTTGGCTAGAAGAAATATGGAGTGATGAAGACTTTTTTATTATTGATCCTTATCCTTTTGATATGGTGCCGTATTGCAGGAGTGTGGCAAATATAGTGTGTGAACAAAAGAATAGCCTGATAGAAACATTGACACACCTTGCAAATAACAATCACGAGCTTATCAAAAGGTTGATAAGTTTGACTTAGATATTCACCACTTACAAGTAGAGATGAATACAAAAGTTGTTGCATGTAATGCCCAACACATTAGTTATGAGTGGTGTGAGACAAAAAATTTCTGAAAAACCAACTCAAGGAGCTGAAATTGGAGGAGTTAGCAATTGCTCATACTCTTATGGATAGTGTCTCTTTGAAGAAGAACATACTGGAGCTATGTAGGGATGTAAATAAGAGTGCAATTCCTAAGTTGGGGAATACTGGACCTCATTCGAAGCATTTTTCCATATTATATTTGGATAGTAAGATATTGATTAAGCCACCGAACCCAAAGAAGAGTGCAAGAAAAAGAAAATATATGTCTATATTCTTCAATTTGTTGAGACAGAAATAAAGAATTACATTACTCACATAAGGTCCAAGAAGTACAACATGCCTCATCTATTTCTGAGGTCCTTTATTTTTATACCACCACCGCTTGAGCATAATGAGAAATCAGAAAAATAATTAGGAGTGAAGTTCATAAGTTCAAAGTGGAAAGAGAAAATTGGAGGACAACTTTTGAGATACCTTGATGAAGTCTAAGTAATCAAGATACCTGTGGGCTTGTTGGTGAAATCTTAGTAACCAGCATAATCATGTCCTGTCGAGACGTTAAAGCAAGCGCTTCTTAAGGGGAAACTCAAGGTATTTTATTGTTTGTACGTGTTATTGTGATTGACGTCAAATCTGTGCACCTATGGTGCCACAGGTATGTTCCTAACTCTCATGCTTTGTAGTGATCCAATGCATTGGGGACAATGCATGTCTTAAGTTGAGGGTAGGGTTGCTTATGGGTCTTGATGTCCTCTTAGGGTTTTAATTGTCGTACCTCTTTTTTCTGGAGTCCTGTTCCAAGTAAAGACAACATGTTTAGGCATATTGTGTTTTGTTTCATGATATTTTGTGTTTAACTAGGAGAAAAATGAGTATCTAGGACAGTTGATATATTTTTTTGTTGATTTTTGAGAAAAATGATACCCCTTCAAAATTTTATTTTTGAATTGTATGATATGTATATATATATGTGAATTTTGTGAATCTCGTAATGGCATCAGGATTAGGGATATGATAATCATTGTATGATATGATACCCCATACTTTATTCATCTCTATGTTATATCTCCCTATTCCCTCTCCCGAGTTCACAAGGTCGATAATATATGTATTTTTCGAGTGATCAATCCATCAAATAGTAAATCAAAGATAAAAAAATAATCAATATTGTTAAGCAATTTAGACAAAATCAATTCAAAACAATAATACTCAAATGTTCTTAGCTTTAATCGCGAAAAGGGAGTTTCTAGCCACTCATAGTCATAATCAACATCCAAATAATTGTATGAATGATTAAAGTCATAAATAAACTAAAAAGAAAAGAATATAAAACCTAAAAAGAAGTTGTGGTAGCCTCCAATGTTGTTCCAAGCGATCTAGGGTGTTCCAAGATGTTCAAAACGTGTTTTGAGACGTTATATTTAAAGTAGACAAGTCATAAACCGACTTGGATTAGGTTTCCACACTATTATACTTTAGTTGGGCACAAAAATCCCATTTTTGATGGCCATCACATCGTGGTGGTGGGCTCATTGCTATTAGCTCGCGAAGCGGCGTAATCACACCAAGATTTTGGAATTTGACAGTTGCAGATTTGCTTTTCACCGCAATGCAATGGGTCACTATTTTGGGCCCCTTCTGAATCCAATGGTGGGTCGCACATGCCCAGTGGATGATCCAAACTCCTCCACTTGGCCAAGACATTTCAGGTGTCCAAATAGAGTCCAAGTTGTGTATTGTGCTTCCGTGATGCATTCCGAACCTTTTTGAGTTGTTTCCACTTGATTTGAAGCTTGTACATCCTTTATATCTCTTATTCCATTCAAAAAGCATCATTAGAATTAAACACAATAATTTAGAGCTCAAAACAACACAATATCTAAGACGGTGGACTAGAATACGAGCTAAGCTTAGGCTAATTCACATTGATCTCAAGTTTATTGTTTTGACTCTTATCTTGATCCAATTGAACCTTGAAAATTATAACCAGGTTTTTTCACATATAAATACACAATACCAACCTTAGGAACTCATTAAACACGTTAGAACCCAACATGATAGACTAGACAAACACCTAGCTCAAGCTAGTCACACTAGTTTTCTTGGTTGACTTCCACACGATCAATTTGAATCAAAACTTGCGTGAAAACACTATTAAATATTATGAACACATACATGGACACTTCGATGCAAATGTATATCATTATCAACACATTAAGCATACGAAACATCCTCAAAACAAGGCTAAAAAATCTAGAATAGTAACACTAGAATGCATAAATACACTCAACATCACCACCCCACACTTAAAGAATTGTTCGTCCTTGAACAACTCTTCATTATAAGCATCATGAATTGAATATACTCCACACTTCTACTAAAATCAAGACACTCAAGTTAGTACTACAATGACTACACGGAATGCAGTTTCTAAACTAAGCATGTTATACACAATTTAAAGCTCAAGAATCCTACTTCAGAACATCCTAGCCTCAAGAATTGACTCCACTAGTGAAAGACTCGTGCATATTCATCAATCAAAGATATCACAAAAATCATCCATATTCATCAAACATGTGCCCTCACAAAAGAGAGTTACCCATAATCACTCACAATAATGCAATTTATAACAATGGGTACAAGAATCAAATTACGCTCACTCTCACAAGAAATTCACAAGTTACACATAATGAACCATAGGCTTGCCCTTAGTGTAGTACTCCACTAATATCAGAGTGTTAAATTTAGGATCAAATAGGTCTTTTTCGGGTTGTAATATAAGCTAAGGGATGGGTAGAACCTATTTGGGAATAGTGACTAACCTCTCTAAGTGCTTTAATACACTACATTATACATTTAAAACCAATCTTCAACAACCAAATTACACTTTTTACATCCGCCCATATCTTTTGTTTTGCTCCATCTCTTTTAAGCATTTTCACAAACACATGGTGGAAGTATTGTCTATTACCACATGACTTAATTTTTTTCTTTTTCTTTTTCACAACTATGGTAATATTTCTAGCAAAATGTCTATCACACCCATCCACCACACATCAATTATCAACACCAATAACTATATCCTTGGGGCATCAAATTTACCTTTTTTCTCTTATTTCTCAAACTCCTTACTCACTTAATTTTTTATTAGAGCGCCTAGGAGATTTTGGATCAAATTAAGATCAATCCAAAAAGGCATTAGGCTACATATGAGGCTTCCAAATAAAAATCTAAAGGCTCAACGGGGTTTACTAGGATTATGCACAAAGGGTAGGTCAAATAGAAGGTAAAAACAAGGCTATCAAAGAAATGCCTATATCATCTCCTAAACCGACACTCTTTATTTCACTTTATACACACACCGGGCAAGTTCTAGACATCACATGCAATAAGGAATATACAACAAAAAACCTTACATGCACATGGCACATGCTCAACTCACATAGGATCATCATAGACTCTCAACCAACCAATAGCATGAATTCAGTTTAAGCCAACAAATACAAGGGTCACAAACATGAGCCTAGATGTCTCAAAAGTAGCAATTCGCAAAATCAATATGCTTATACAACTAAAACACTTGCACCATGTAATAAAAAATAGCACCAACAAGATTATCTTACATATTTTTTTTAAAATTGAGCCTAAAATTGGGAATTTCCCTACCCCACACTCAAAAATCTACTTTATCCCTAAAGTAAACTTAAAAGTAAGAGATAGAAATACCTCCTGAGGCCTCTAGGCCTAGCTAGTAGCATCTTTATATTTTAATGGGATCCGGAGGAGCCCACACTCCATCTTTGTCATGCTCCTTAGCTTAGGTTTTCGGTACTCAAACTTCCCATCAACCTATGACTCAACAAAAACAAAAACTATGTGAAGTAAAAAAACAAAAAATCTGGAAAATAAAACATACCTACTTAATTTGGATTGCCTCCCATGTAGCACCTGATTTAGTGTCGCAGCACGACCCAACTCAACGACTTAGTCTTTCTCTTTCCTTCTCTTTCTCACACTTAGTCTCCATCTTCTTATTCTTTTCACCCCTCTTGGGCGTGAACTCTCAAGGATAGTAGATTTTTCAACAACAGCCTTTTCAGGCTCATCAATATGCATCAAGTCAGGCAGTGGTGGTGGTAGCTTGGGAAACTCAATGTGGGTGTCAAAAGAGGTCTTTTGTGGAATGACCACCCCACACTTATCCCCTTCAATAACAGTAATCATACACAAGTCTTTATATTGGGATAGTGCAGTGAGTGGTTTGTATACCTTAAAAACTTTCTCTTTATCCTCCAACCTTATAGTCAGTATTCTCTCTCTTACATCGATTAGTGCTCTTCTAGTTGATAATAATGGATACCCCAAGATGATTGGTACCTGTTCGTCTGCCAGAAAATCAAGAACAATAAAGTCAGCAGGAATAATTAATTTACCAATCTTTATAAGGACATCCTCTATAATTCCTTTGGGATAGGCAATGGACCAGTCTGCCAGCTGCAAAAGTATGGCGGTCGGTCTAGGCTTTCCCAAGCCCAATGTATTGAACAAAGATAGGGATATCAAATTTATTCTCGCCCCTAGGTCACTCAGTGTGTGAACCACCTTACTACTCCCAATTTAAATAGGGAGAGTGAACTTCCCTGGGTCCCTAAGCTTCATGGGCATCTTCTGTGTCATTATCGCGCTATACTCTTCAGTGAGTGCTATTGCCTCCACATCCTACAATTTTACCTTATTAGAAACCACACCCCTAATGTACTTAGCATACTTGGGCATTCCTTGCAAAACATTTAAAAAAAGTAAGTTAATGTGAAGCTCTCTGAACGTGTCGAAGAACTTCTTGAACACTGTATCCTCTTTTTCTTTTTGTTGCCTCTAAGGGAAAAGAAGTGGAAACATCTGCTTCTTTTCTAGTTCAACAACAACTTTAGTTTTTGAGTACTCAGACTTCCTTGAATTTTCAGCACTTTTTTTTCTACCCTTTTTTAGTCCAAATAAGCACCTACCTCCTTTATTTTGGTTGGAGGTTGTTCATTCAGATCCTTACCACTCCTCAAAGTGATTGCCATGAATTGTTTTAGATTTTTAGTGTCACTTGGCAAACTATATTGAGGCCTGGTATTTTGTGACTTTTGTAACTTCCCTAACTGTAGCCCCAAGCTTCTCAATGTTGTTTGCTAATTTTTTATATATGCAACCAGCTGTATCTGATTAGCTAGAACATGCTTCATCATCTCTTCTATGTTGCTAGTTGACTGATTTGGTTGAGCTTGTGGTTGCTGTAATTGTTGTTGTTGGATGGCCCATGGCTGATTTTGTGGCTGAGTCTGCCATTTGTAAGCATTTCTGTAGTTCTACCTTTGAGCATGGCCTATTAACATCATCGATTCTGGATTTGCTGCACAAATAGCCGTTGTATAGACACTATTTCCACAAACTTCACACCAACCTGCAGCTTGTTGGATTGTATTAACTGTGGCTGCAGGTTGTGCTACTCCTAACTTCAGACTGCTAATTTGATTTTGCAAGGCTGAGATCTGTGCGGATATGGCAGTTAATTGATCAACCTCTAACACACCTGCAGTTCTTTTTGTAGCGCTCCTTGATTCTGAATGCCACTATGGATTCCCTTGAGCAATATGGTTCTATAAGGTGTACAACTCATCATAAGTCATCGCAAAATCTTGACCACCTGCAGCTGAATCTAACAAAATTTTTGTATTGTGGTCAAGAGCCTTTACAAAAGTGTGAACAAATACCTCATTGGACTATTGATGGTGTGGACAGTCCCGGAGAAGAGCTTTGAACCGCTCCCAAGCATGATAGAGATTCTCTTCTGGCTTCTGTTTGAAGCACAAAATGTCACTGCAAAGTCTCACAGTCTTACCAGACGGGAAAAACCAAATAAGAAATTTTTTGGCCAAATCATCCCATGATGTGATTGAATTTGCCGGTTCTGCAGCCAACCACTTTTTTTATTCCCCCAATAGTGAAAAGGGTAAAAGAGTCATCTTCACATAATCTTGATTAACGCCTGTCGGGGTGAATTTATCACTGATTTCCAGAAAATTCCGTAAGTGGACCTATGGATCTTCATATGAAAGACCTGTGAACTGTCCACTGCTTATCAAAAGCTATACTATATTTTGTTTAAGCTCAAAATTTCCTCTAGCTGTCGGCTTCTGAAACAGGGAGGTCAAATTTGTTGGAAGTGGGATTGCCACTTCTCTAACCGTCCTATGGGCTGCTTGTTCTTCCATCATTGGAGCAGGAACTACTTAGTGTTCTTCTATTTGCAGAATTTGAGGGGAGACAGATTGCGTCTCTCCTGCATTGATGGAAGTGTTGTTCGGTTTGGGACTTGGTTCTACCAAATTCATATCCCTTGCCAGTTTACTATCTTTAAAACCTATTTCCTGCAATTATAAAACCAAGACCAAGCGTAAAAACACCAAAGAAATCTAAAAAGTAAAAATAAAAATAAAACTGTTGCCAATTGCAAGTCCCCGACAATGGCGTCAAAAACTTGACAGCGCCCAAGTGCACACACAAGTGTACGTGGTCTATCAAGTAGTAAAGTGTCCTAATGAAAGTCAATTATCGATCCTACAGGGACTTGGTTTAACAACGATTCAATTCTAGTTCACAGTGTAGATTACTTTGGTGCAAGAGTAACCAAAAAAAGAGTTGATAACGGTAACTAAAATTAAAGTAAATAATGCGTAAAATAAAGTCTTGAAACAATCAATGGATTAAAGCCTAGGGTTAAAGCACTTTCGAACAATCATATTACGTTATTGAACTTTATTCGTTAACTTGCTTATCTTGGTTGTTCATTCGTAAGGTTAATTGCATGATCATGGTCTCCCGATCTCTAATCTTTTACCTAATATGAATATTACAACTACATTGTTGAGTGGGGATACAATAATACAATTAAGTGTTTTATAGCTATCATCCTATGTTTGAATCAAGTAAGACATCTAAGTATATCCCTGTTCTAGATACTAAGTTAAATTCTTTATTTCATAAAAGAATAAAAACCCATACTTTGTTCATCTCCATGTTCTATCTCCCTATTCCCTCTCCCGAGTTCAAAAGGTCGGCAATATATGTATTTTTCAGGTGATAAATTCATAAAATAGTTAAATCAAAGATAAACAAACAACCAATATTGATAATTAATTTAGATGAAATCAATTCAAAATAATAATACTCATGTTCTTGGCTTTAACCTCGGAAAGGGAGTTTCTAGCCACTCATAGTCATAATCAACATTCAAATAATTTTATGAATGATTAAAATCATAAATAAACTAAAATTAAAAGATTATAAACCTAAAAAGAAGTTGTGGTAGCCTCTAATGTTGTTCCAAGCGATCTAGGGTGTTCCAAGACGTCCAAAACGTGTTTTAAGACGTTATATTTATAGTAAATAAGTCATAAACCGACTTGGATTAGGTTTCCACGCTATTATACTTCATCTAGGCACAAACATCCTGTTTTTGATGGCCATCACATCGCGGTGGTGGGTACATCGCTATTAGCCTGCGAAGCGGCGTATTCGTGCCAAGATTTTGGAATTTGACAATTGCAGATTTGTTTTTCACTGCGATGTGGTGCCTCCTTCATCGCTATTAGGACCACGATGCGGTGGGTCACCATTTTGGGCCCCTTCTACCCAGTGGTGGGTCGTACGCATCCAGTGGATGCTCTACGCGCCTCCACTCGGCCAAGACATTTCCGGTGTCCGAATTGAGTCCAAGCTGTGTATTGTGCTTCCGTGATCCATTCCAAGCCTTTATGAGTTGTTTTCTCTTGATTTAAAGCTTGTACATATTTAATATATCATCATAGTCCATTCAAAAAGCATCATACATTAAGCAAAACAATTTAGAGCTCAAAACAACACAACATCCAAAACGGTGGACTAGAAACACGAGCTAAGCTTAGGCTAATTCACATTGATCTCAAGTTTATTGTTTTGACTCTTGTCTTGATCCAATTGACCCTTGAACATTATAACAAAGTTGTTTCACATATAAATACACAATAACAATCTTAGGAACTCATTAAACACTTTAGTACCCAACACGATAGACTAGACAAACACCTAGCTCAAGCTTGTCACACTAGTTTTATCGGTTGACTTTCCACATGATCAATTTGAATCAAAACTTGCGTGAAAACACTATTAAATATTATGAACACATATATCCACGAGAAGTGCAAGGTAATCCAGTCACAAAGTCCATAGTGATCCATTTCCACTTCAACTTGGGAATGGGTAATCTCTGAACCAATCCACCAAGTCTCAAATGCTCGGCCTTTCATCTGCTGGAAACAAAGGTAACAAGCTACAAAATCTGTTACATCCTTAATCATACCACCCCACCAGTAATGTTGTCTGGAGTCACGATACATCGTAGTCACTCCTCGATAGATGGAATACCAAGAACGATAGGCCTTCTCCAAAATCAATTTAATCCAGTCACCCACTCTTGGCACACAAAGTCGCCCCCAATCCTAAGAACACCATCGAAATCAAGTAAGGATTCTTTATACTCACCACCCAACGCCTTATCCTGAATCAATCTCAACCCAACATCATCAAACTAATGAGCTCGAATCTGCTCCATCAAAAAATACCTAACCTCTACAAATGCCAAAATACACCCAAGTGTCGAAATATCAAGCCTAACCATCTGGTCAGCTAAAGATTGAACTTCCAAGGCCAAAGGACTCTCCTGGGTTAAAAGATGAGCCAAGCTACCCATGTTAGTTGACTTCTAGCTCAAGGAATCTGCAACCACATTAGACTTGCCCGGATGATAAAGAATATTCAAGTCGTAATCCTTAACAACTCAAGGCAATGACGCTACCTCATATTAAGATCTCGTTGGTTGAATAAGTACTAAAGGCTACGATGATTCAAGAAAATCTCATAATGGACTTTATACAAGTAGCGCCTCCACAACTTCAAAGAAAAAACAACTACACACAACTCCAAATCATGGGTAGGGCAGTTCTTCTCATGAGGCTTCAACTGACAAGAAGCATAAGCAATCACCTACCCTCCTACATCAACCCAACACCTGAAGCATCACAAAAGATGGTAAAACCCACGTCCTCCTTGGGCAAAGCCAGATAGGAGGTGAAGTCAACAAATCCTTGAGCTTTTAGAAGTTCGCCTCACAAGTATCAGACCACTACAAGGAAATCTTCTTCTGAGTTAACCTGGTCAACGAAGCTACAATAGATGAAAAACCCTCAACAAAACACCGATAATAACCTACCAAGCCAACAAAACTTTGAATCTTAGTAGGTGAATTAGGTCTAGCCCAATCATGAACCGATGCAATCTTGGCTGGATTAACCATAATACCCTTCTTAGTCACTACTGACTCAAGAAAGAAATAGTCTCCAACTAAAACTCACACTTGGAGAACTTGACATATAACTTCTCATACCTCAATCTCTGAACCAAAATCCACAAATGCTCCTCGTGCTTAGCCTTATTATTGGAGTAAACCAAGATATCATCTATAAATACAATAACAAAAGAGTCAAGATACGATTGAAACACCTGGTTCATCAACTCCATGAACACGGCTGGGGCATTAGTCAACCCAAAGTACATGACAAAGAACTCATAATGACCATATCGAGTCTGAAAAGCTGTCTTCGGAATATCCAAAGTTCAATCCCCAACTGGTGATATCCAGACCTTAAATCAATCTTTGAAAATACTACGGCACCCTGAAGCTGCAAATCATCAATATGAGGAAGAGGATACTTATTCTTAACCATCACCTTATTCAACTACCAATAATCAATACACATTTGAATAGACCCATTTTTTTTTCACCAAGAAGACAGGCGCACCCCAAAGTGATACACTATGTCGGATAAATCTCTTTTCTAACAACTCTTTCAACTAATATTTTTGTTTTTTTAACTCTGCTGAGGCCATCTTATAAGGAGAAATGGAGATGGGCTTGGTGCCTATCTCAACATCAATGGCAAAATAAATATAATGATTCAAAGGCATACCAACCAAATTCGTAGGGAACACATCTATGTACTCACATATAATACGAACAGGATACAAAAAAGGAGGTACAACAACACTAGTATCAAGAATATGAGCCAAATAAGACAAACATCCCTTCTCAACCAATCGATGAGCCTAAACATGAGATATAACCCTCTAAGGACCTGAATGAAGCACACCCTTCCAAGATATCCCCGACATACCTAGTGAAGGTAAAGTCACGATGTTAGACTAACAATCTAGAAGAACATAGTAAGGAGACATCCAGTCCATACCAAGATGACTTCAAAATCAACCATATTTAACATAAGCAAGTCTATCCAAGTTTCACGCCTAGAAAAAGTTAGAATACAAGATCGATACACCTAATCCACACTAAAGAATCTCCTATTGGGTTAGATACATAGATAGGCATAGCAATAGGCTCACTAATAGAATCAAAACCCAAAGAAAACTATACAGACACATAGGAATAGTTGATCCCAAATCAAATAACACAGATGCAGATCTAAAATAAATGAGGATGATACCTATGATCACAGTATTAGAAGCTTCTACATCTAGTCTGGAGGGTATAACATAGCACTGTCCATGACCACCAACCAGCTGAATAGCCCCATAACTACCATCACGGGTTGTACTAAATTAGCCTCTTGCACCTCTAGTAGAATCTCTCCCTCTCATGGTTGTAATAGGTGTAACTATAATCACAAAGCGGGGATAGTCCTTAGCCAAAAGGCCAATCTCATCACACATAAAGCAACCTCTACGGCCTAACTCAATAGGAGAAGGTACTACTAGGCCCGAACGACCACCCTGAACTACTAGACTAAAAGACCCATACCTGAACTCTGTAAGGCTGTCTGCATCGGTATATCATGATACCCATGAGAACCTCTAAAAACTCTACCTCGAGAAACCTGAACTCTAAACTCACAAAAAATGCACACCTTCTTGGCGACTCCCTGAGATGCTCACAGAATACCCTCAGTCATCTTAGCATGTTCCACTATACTTTGAAAAAGAAACTTAAAATACAACTATCTAAAATATAGCCAATTGAAGAGAGACATCCAAACCCTTTATGAACTTTTGAATCTTATCAAACTTCGTGGATATACAGGCATAAGAATATCTATACAAGGCATGGAAACATGCCTCATACTCTACAACAATTATGGAGCCCTGTTCCAAGCGATCAAACTTATCTTTTATTCGATCCCTTTGACCCTAAGGCACAAAACTCTCCAAAAAGGCATCAACAAAATGATCCTATATCATCTCAAAATAATCAAGAGGTCTGTAACTAACAATCGATCTCCACTAATCTCTAGAAGTGTCTTTCAACTGATAGGTAGTATAAGCAACCCCACGCGACTCAAGCGAACCTAAATTATGCAACTTCTCTCGACAATTAGTCAGGAACTCATAGGCATCCTTGTCTACAACACCACTAAATCTAGGAGGAATCAAATGAGTAAATCTCTCAAACCTCTTCTGATCTTCAAAAGACATAACCTCTTCTGAGTAGCAAGAGGAGGCATAGTAAATCTGGTAGGCTAAGATCCAATTTGAGAAGGTAACATAAATAAAGGATGAACTCCTATCCTAGGAACACCATAATTAAATATCGATGCTCAAATAGGAATAGTACTCTAGGTTTGAGGAGTACCTATAATAGAAATAGGTACAACCGAAGGAACCACACAAGACAGGAGGAACACCCAACATAACCAAAGGAGAACCCTTTAAACGAGTCAGCAAACACACTAACAACTCCTCCAAGAATAGGGTAGAAAAACTTGGTAAAATTGAAGTAGGACCCATACCTTTATCATGCTCAACACGAGGCTTAGGGAAAAGTCCCCTAGAACTACTCCTAGATGGGGCAGATCCATATACCCATCCACTCTCTCAATACCGTCTATGACTTGAGGCTTGCCCTCTTGACTGGACTCGCTCTCCATAAGCAGACTCCATATCTCTGACCTCACAAGATGTAATCAACACCATATGCATAGAAAGAGTGAAATATAACTCAGAACACAAGGTAAGAAAGAAATTCACATGATAAGGAATAAAATAAGGAAAGTTTCCTAAAGATATCCTATAGCCTTTTGAAGATAGATATGGACGTATACATATTGATACACGAGACTCTATTCGACATAGTGTTCTTACAACGTTGAGACTAATGAACCTGGATGCTCTGATACCAATTTGCCACAACCCAAAAACAAGGGTCATGATGGCACTCATCATGGAGAACCTTGATAAGTAATCCTATCACTCAAACTGATCTACAAGAAGGAAAAAGATAGACTTAACCCCAAGCAAGGCTTCTAGAATGAAGTCGAACCATATAATATATATGAAAGTGGAAACATACAACCAAAGATATTAAACCAACTCCCAAAACCTGGTGTCAATAGTATAAGAACTACTAATACAATTCATGAGTCAAATATATCAGAATATCCAATAGAAATAATATCTGTCTCTTAATACTAGTAAAGACATACACTAATACATAAAGATAGAAGTGGACCCAGACGTATGAAAGTCCAACTGCTACCTTGAAAAACTCTGAAGGTACTCAAAATCAAGTAGAGTGAGATGCGCCCACACCAGAATCTGTATTGAAAGAGCACAATAGGTGTCACCCCCCTTCTTAAACCAAAAAAGGATATAATTTTAAGTTTGAAAGGATTTTTATTATTAAGTGACAAGAAATGAAATTTTTTTCAAAAAAGGATTATTTTTTTTACATTCAGAGTCACCATTTGACATAAACTCAGTATGCCAAGTCACCTTTGGAAATTCTTTTCAAAACTGTTTTAACTCTTTTAAAAACTGGTTTGCGAATAGAGATTCTAGTTAAAGAATTATGTTGACCGAGGGGAAGGTGTTAGGCATCCCTTGGACCCGTGGTTCTACCACAGTCTCTTCATGAACTATATCGGCTAGTATGATATTATGAATGTATAAACTTAATAAAACATACAATAATCAATCAAACAAACAAAAAACAAAAAAAGTCTAAAAATATAGTGTCCAGTCCAATTTATTACAAACTGAGAATAAAAAAAATATTGAAATCAAAACCTAAACTATTCTAACTATACTAGCTATGCTTTACCCGATGCCTCGGACCTTGATCACGAGCCTCCTTTGCATACATGATACTTTGGGGCATTCCCCGATGAATAAGTACAATGTGACCTCGGGGTAATCCCAGGTAAATGAATACAAATTCAAGTATTACGATGAAGTATAAAGAACCATTCACACACATTCAAATATTCAACAAAACACAATCCCTAAGTTTTGCCTACCCGAAACCTACGATTCGCCTATAGATTTTCGGCCTAAAACATTATATTATCTAATTTAACAATATTCATCAATGAATTAAAATAAACAACATTCAACTTATTCGATTCTCAATTCTCCCCAAATTTCATTCAAGGTTGCAACGTAACAATTCACGATTACCATTTTCAATAATTCACAATCGTATAATTCCATATTAATCATTCATATCACACATAAAAATAAAGAATTAGTGGAGAATAAGAAAAGATAAGAGATAGACCTTAAATACTTTTTCAATTCATACAATTCAATTAAGATGAATGTTGTCGAACCTCAAAAAGAAAACCATGCTAAATCAAATCCGAGCCACACCAGACCTTGATCAAAGAACCTCGACAAATGGACCCGACAACTCAAATATAACTCGTCGATGGTAATTGTGTTATTTCCAGTGAAACCTTCCAAAATTATCACAAAGAAGAGTCAATTTTGGAATATTATTATCAATATCACGTTCGATGACGGCTCCTGCCGCCGGAACAACGCAACAAAGGTAGCATAGGGGTGTTGGGTTATTTATTTTAGGTGGTTTTGGAGAGAAATCAGAGAGACGATGGTGGGAATGGGTTTTTGATTAGCGATTTTAGGAGTTTAGGATGGGTGGAACCGGTGGTTTTGCCAGAGCTCTAACGGTGATGAATTTCACCAAAACGACCTCCATTTCTCGCTATTTTTCTCACTCTTTCTCTTCACTATTTATCTCTTCTCTTAGTCTCTCTCTTTTCACCCCAATATCTACCTTTCTAAATCAGATGTGTGTGTGCGTTTGTGAGTGAGGATAAGGATGGGTGAATGTGTAGTCTGAGTGGGTGTGAGTGAATTCTGTGTGTACAAATGGTTATCCATGGGTAAAGATTTGAGAAGGGATCTGTGTATTGTAGTTCTCTAAAAATGGTAATTCCTCTTCCCCTTTTATGTATATGAGTAAATATATGTATATAGTGTGTTGTTTATGTGTGTGTATATTCTGTGATGTGTATATATATTTTGTTTTTTTTTGAGTTGGTTAGGAAAATGGAATAAAATATGACAATGGACAGGGATATGTGGGTAGAAGGGGGTATGAGGTAGGGGGTGTGAGATGGCAAAATTAGTTAGGGTGGGTGGTGAATTTGTTGAAGGTTTGTTAAGATAAGATGGTTATGTATTTGTTTATTTGGCTTTTAGTTGGAGAGATTATCACATGATTGAGGGTTCATGGTAAGATGGGTAAATGGGTAAAAATATACTCCCTGGAGGGATAAAATTACGTGTCTACATCATGCCCCTCTTTGTATGTAAACACAAAGTATTTTTAGACAAAGAAGTAGACGAGATAGAATTTTGACCCGACTATTATTTGAAGGGAAGAAAAGAAGGATAAAGTACCACTGAGTATTGATTTAGGACATCCTACCTACCCTAATTTATCAGGGAATCAAGTCACAAGTATCTCAAAGGGTGAGAAAGAGAAGGACTATACCGAGTTGGAGAGTCGAGTGATGTTCTGTTGCGGTTTCGGTCGGCAGCTCTTTCATTACATCAAAATGAATATTACAAGTTAAAAGCATAAATAAAATTAAAAAATTCCTATCTATGAAGCTTTCCTTGGCTCTTGACTTGCTATTTCATCACCCTGTTCTTCAGGCGAGCTCCTGACTTTTAATTTCATCATCCTATTCTTTAGGCGGGCTCCTGACTTGCTATTTCTTCAATCTGTTGACTTTCAATTACTTCACCTTGTTGCTTGACTTTAAACTTCTTCACTTTGTTTCTTGACTTTCAACTTCTTCACCTTGTGGCTTGACTTTCCATTTATTCGCCCTGTGCTTCAGGAGGGCTCCTGAAATCACATCAAAACTAGGAAGGAAATTATCCCAAACAAAGGTTATGATAAAAATCTCATTTTTCAAAAATAAAGTTTCATTTTTTAAGAGGATCCTAAATGATGCTTTCAATAACATGAATTAAAGTATTGCCCCAGTTTATCATTAGAAAACTTTTGTGAATGTCAAATCCAATCATAATTACTTGCATGTTGCAATAATAAATTTAAGACTCTGACCAAGAAATGCACCTCTTGAGAGTAAGATTAAATGACCAAGATTAGGAAATACGTCTCCTAAGAGTTAAAGTGAGGAATTCCGACTAGGAAGTGTGTCTTCTAGAGATAAATGTTTAAGTTAGAAAGTGTGCCACCTGACAAATGAAAGCTGACAAGGAAGTGCGTCTCCTAAGGGTTAAGTGCAATGGCTCGGCTAGAAAATGCGGCTTCTATGAGTGAACGTTCAATTTAGGAAGCATCACCTAATAAATGAAATCTGAATTACTCAGCCAAGGAAGTGCATCTCCTAGGGGTTGCATGGAAGGACGCAACCGGAAAGTGCATCTTCTAGGAGTAAAGGCTTAAGTTAGGAAGTATGTCACCTAGCAAGCCAAACTTAAACTACCCTGAAAAGGAAGTGCGTCTCCTAAGGGTTAACTACTCAACTAGAAAGTATATTTTCTTGGAGTAAAAACTTAAGTTAGGAAGTGTGTCTTCTAACCAGCGAAACTTGAATTACCCTGACAAGAAAGTGCGTCTCCTAAGGGTTAACTACTCAACATGAAAGTACATTTTCTAGGAGTAAAGGCTTAAGTTAGGAAGTGAACCACCTAACTAGCGAAACTTGAATACCCACCATGGAAGTGTGTCTCCTAAGGGTCAAGTGGAATGACTCGACTAGAAAATGAATTTTCTAGGAGTCAAGACTTAGGTTAGGAAGTGCATCACCTAACAAGTAAAATTCAAAATACCCAATCTAGGAAGTGCGTTTCCTTACAAATGCCACTTGAATTACCCAGATAAGGAAATGCGTCTCTTTACAAATGCTACTTAAATTATCCATATAAGGAAATGCCTATCCTTACAAATATTTCTTGAATTACCCAAATAAGGAAATACGTCTCCTTACAAATTTTTCTTGAATTACCCAAACAAGGAAATACGTCTCTTTACAAATATCGCTTGAATTACCCAAACAAGGAAATACGTCTCCTAAAGATTAAATGTAAGGAATCAACTAGAAAGTGTGATTTCTAGAAGTGAAGGTTCAATTTAGGAAGTGCATCACCTAATAATGAACCTGGATTACCTTGACAAGGAATCCTAGAGATATTGAATTATAAGTTTTACCATGGTTTTGTTTTCCAAACTTGTGCAACAACATTGTTTCTTGCATTTGTAGAAGTGAGAAATTACGGCCTTTGATGTTTAGTCTTTGAAATACTTGATTTGAAGGTAATATATTCCTATTTCATACAAAGAAAACTTGTGAGTTTAAAAACATGGTGGGTGGTCTGTGGCTTTAGCTTTCACAACAATCGCTCTTGCCTTCGTCATATTTAACCTTACTTCCAACCATTAGCATATGTCATTGACTTGCTACATCATTGATCCAAACTCAGATTATTAAGAGTGACTCTGAAACAAACACAGTATCTCGGCTTTGCCATGCTTCTCAAATAAACTCTTTGAACCTTGGTATTTACATGAGTTCCCTGACTTTTCTATTGACAAAACTTTCTGCATGCCTTATTTCAGCTCACAATCATGTCTCTTTCATGTGCTGGCCTTTTGTCTTTCTTTGTGCAATTGAAAAAGTTGGTATCCAGTTTTGAAATCTTTTCTCATTTGCTTTGACATTTATTTGACTCAAATACACAGGAAAAATGACTTTTCATTTGAATAACTGACTCAAGAAAATAAAAATAAAAATAAAAATATAAAGAAAAAAGAACAGACAATGAATGTCCCCACTGAAACAGAGAAAAGAAAAATTTATCTGAAAGCGACAATCAACTCCAATGATTATGACATGCATTTCAGATTAAGTTGTCTGATTTTTCCGTCCAAACTTTCACCAATTCTTGTTAAGTTAATGGCCTTGAAATTGAGTTGCTTCCTTAGGTCAATTGCATTTAAGACCTCATTCGGCTAGTGACACCTTGAAGGATTTTCGCCAACAAGCCTCTCTCATTTTTCTCTCAGATCACCATTGCCTTATGGTGCCCATAAAGGTTTTTATCAATAAGACTCTCTCTTTCTTATTTATCTCAAATTACCATCACCTTACAATGCCTATGAGGATTTTCACCAATAAGACTCTCATTTCATTCTCTCTCAATTACCATTGCCTTACGATACCCGTGAGGGTTTTCACCAATAAGAATCTCTAATTTTTACTTCTCTCTTGATTGCTTATGCTAAGGAAGTCAAGTAGTTCCCAAATACATCATCATATCCCTTGCATGATTAGCCTTAACATCCTCAAATATTGATGTGAATGTCTTTATTTGGTTCTAACTTGGCTTTTGTATAGGGTTAGAAAGAAAGGATGACATGGGGCCCAAACGACATTTGAAGTGGGGTGAGACTTACAACTTTTGGAATCAACTCAAACAATGAGGGTTAAATCTGCCCTAGTTTCTTTTAATTGGGCAATTCTAAATTATTTATTTGGTTGGACCAAGCCCAGAGTAAGGTAGCCTACGTATCTCACTCCCGAGAGAGGAGAATCAGGTCACCCGTAGTTTCGGCAACTTATTCCTTTGCTTGACTCTGATTTTGTTTCTTATTTTTCTCTTTTATTGACTCTTTTTCTCTTTGAAACTTTTTTTGACTCTATTTTTCTTGACACTCATCTCTTTTTTCCTTTTTCACACATTATTTTTGAAACTTTTCTGACTCTATTTTTCTTGACACTCATCTCTTTTGTCCTTTTTGACACGTTTTTTTGAAACTTTTCTGACTCTATTCTTTTGTTCGATTCTTTTCTTTTGAGCTTTGATGACTTTATCTTGATTATAAAAGAGGGGTATGAAAGAAAATAGAACTAAAGCTCAAATGGGGTAAGCAAAGAATGACACAAGGTTTGAATAGCAGAATGAAATGCCTTCGTCATATCAATCCTTGAAAATGCAAGTACATATCATGCAATATGAAGTGAAAGATAAAGATTATTTGTGACACTTTAACAACACTAACTTTAACTGAGCATGTGTGACACTTAATCTTCTATACCTGTCAAACATACAACTCTACCTTTGTTGCACATCCCTCACATCGAATGATCTATGCTTTCATGGAGCTGATTATCTTCATGTTTCTCTTGGTATAGGATTGTGCATGACTTAATTGAGATATGTTTTTCAATTGGTGACTAAGTTATTCTTGTGATTCTCAAAATAATTGCCTTAATTTTCAAAGAAAGCTTCAACTTGGTCACCAAATGTCTCAGCACTTTACCTATTTTCTCTGATGCTCTTTTTCTAATTGAAATATTCTGATTCAAAGTTCATGCTTAAACTGGATTTTAAGATATAGCTGAAAATTCCGCCAGCATGTCATATCACTAAAACCAATATAAAATGTATTGTGTCAAGAAAATTAACAAACAACACATATTTAAAACACAAAGAGAAAAGGGATACTTTATTTAGTTAAATAAAAGATAGAAGGGTTTGAACATAAACGACAAAGGGTCAAAATAAGATATATCCCAAACTACAATCCTAAAATAATTTAGATAATAGAAAAGAAAACAAAGTAAGCTACTAAACCCCTTCCTAGTAACGAGAGGAGTGGCTTTTCAATTACTGAGCCTGGCATCTTAGTCACTTGTTTGCACGTCAGCATGACTAGAGATTTCACAACTGTCAATATTTTGCACTATAATCAATTTATATTGAATCATCTTTTCTATTTCTCTTTTAAAAGCACGACAATCTTCAATACTATGACCCGGGATATCAAAATAATATGCACATCGTACATTAGGATCAAAACTTCTTGAATACGGGTCAGGAGTATGCCCAAGGAAAGGAGTGATCATGCCTCACTATACCAATCTCTAGAATAAACTAGCATACTACTCTCCAATTAGTGTAAAGCTATACCTCGACTTTTTCCTTATTTTGTTATTTTGCTTGAATCAAAAATTGGGCCTAGAAGGGCTTTGGTATATTTGTGGAGTTGGAAGATGACTCTGAGAGTTGGTACGTGCCATTGTGGGTAACATGGGGGTTGAATATGTGGTTGTGCATTATACACTGGATATGGAGGTGGGATAATGGAGTATAATGGATTTTAGGAGTGATTCTGTAGATCTTGGGTTTGAACCTGGGGGTAACGACGAAGTGGTCTTCTTGATCGTGCCCGTTGCCCAACTACAATTGGAGCTATATTTTCCTCATTCTTCTTTCCTCCAGTATTTCCTGAATCCTTTTGAGTTGCTTGAGTAGTTGTTTTCAATGTTGCAAAACTCACAATGCGATCAGTCTTAATTCCATCTTCTATCATCTCCCCTATTTTGAGGACCTTAATAAATGGCTTTCCTAATGTAGGTCAAAAGTGTTGATAATATGTTTCGTCCTTCGCTTGAATAAACACCTCCACTATCTTACTTTTTTCATTGGCGGTTTCACCCTAGCGGCTTGTTCATTCTATCTAATCGCATACTTCCTGAAACTTTCAGTGTTTTTTTTCTTTTTCTTCTTCATTTTAGTTAGGGATTTCTCATCAGGAATCAATTCCTCATTGTATTGGAATTGTAGCATGAATTCATTAGCTAGGTCATCCCAACTATTTCACTTGTTGATGTCTTGATCAACAAACCATTCTGAAGCTAGACCCGAAAGACTCTTACTGAAATAAGCCATGAGTAATTCTTCCTTCCCTCCAGAGCCCCTTAGATGGTTACAATAATGCCTTAAATAAGCCATTGGGTCACCGTGCCCATCGTATTCTCAAAATTTAGTATTTTAAAACTAGGAGGGAGATTGACATCTAGGAACATGCATAAATCATTATACGATACACTTTTATAACCCCCGAACCACTGCAAGTTTCTCATGGCTTATTCTAAACTCTTCAATTTTTGCGCCATGCCCTCCTGTTCTTCTGTCGCAATAGGCTTCTCAGTGTTAGGATAAAATTCAGGAGGTTGAGTATAGCCATAAGGACTAGTTGACTTAAATGTAGGCTCGGGAGTATAATGCTAATCACAAGAAATATTCAATACAATCTCTCTTACAGAGTAAGGAATCACAACCGTTGGATGGACATTAAAAGCAGGAGCTTCAGGCGGGGGTGGCGCCGCAAAAGTATGAACAACAGGTGGAGCCGAGTATGTGGTAGTTTTGTGTTGAGGAGTGAGGAAATAAATATTGAAAGTGTTTGGATATTGTTTCCCTAGAGTAGATCCTGATGCATATTGCAGCATGCCAACAAAAATAGGAAAATGTGCATGTGACACTGGAAGCAAGCTAGAAAGATATTCTATATTATCAGTGGGAAATGGAGGAGGCGAAAACCCATTAGCCCAAGCTCGATGTATTTCTATCATTTGATGCCTTATGTTCTAAATCTCTTCATTAGCTTCTAAATTCTCATTTCCCAAACTCTCTATCTGATTAGTGACAACAACCTCGGTATGCATGTTGGTCATAACTTTCTCTTCGACTTGGTGCAATATGGAGGACCAACCAAAATGCCACAAATCAACCTTAAACTAACTGAACAAAAGATAACAAATGCGTTAGAGTTCAATATTTTCTCAAAACCTTTTTCTCTTTTTTTTTTCTTTGTAAAAGATCACCGAACCCAAGAAGGGCGCCTACGTATCTCACCCCCGAGAGAAGAGAATCGGGTGTGCGTAGTTTGTGAAGTTTGTCCATAAAATGGCCGATCAAACTCTTTTTCTTTTTCTTGTAACTTTAGAAGAAAAGAAAGTAACAAATTGTCAAAAGAACTAACGAAAATCTTTTTTTGAATTATTCATCTTTAACATCCCTATAAAAAATGAAACCTATGATTACCAAAGAAAAATCTTTTTGGGTTTTCGATTTTAAATTTCATACAAAAATAGAACTTGAAACTATTAAAGATTTTTTTTTTTGTAGTTTTCTTTTAAAGATGTGTATGACACCTAACTCTAAATGAAGAGCGGAGAAAATGATCTTAAATTTTGTAAATAAGATCACCGAACCCTAGAAGGGATGCCTATGTATCTCACTCCCGAGAGAGGAGAATCAAGTGTGCATAGTTCGTACAGATTGGACAATTAAGGATTAAGTAACAAACTGAACCCTAACTTGAGACACACGACCAAAGACAGACAATGAAAAACCTCAGTAAAATCTTTTGAGTTTTCAATTTGACACTTCACACAAAAATAATACCAACAACTATGAAGGAAAAATCTTTTTGGTATTTTCGTTATATAAAATGTACAAAACTTCTACCATATTTTTGAATTTTCTTTATAAAAAGCTCCTATTGAAAAAAATCTTTTTGAAAATTTTGAATTATGAATACTAGCTAAAGGAAACAAAGGCAAAATCTTTTTGATGTTTTACTTTTTGAGTAAATGAGTGCAAAAGGCAAAAAATCTTTTTAAATTTTTGAATTGTGAAAAACAAAAGCCATAAAAAAATACTAAAAAAACACTACGAAGCACTATTTTTTTCTTTTCTTTTTCCATGCTTAAACACACGCTCTTTTAATTCTAACATATGCTTTCCCCAAATCAATCCGTCAAATGACCCTATTATCCCCAATGATGCAACAACTAGCACGTAAGGATGCTTTAGGGGTGAATCTCCTATAACGGACCAAGTGGATCCCACTAGGTGTCAATATGATGTAGATAAGCATGACCTAAAAGCTGACCTAGGCTGGAGTCCACTAACAAGGTTGTTCGGGGGTGCATATAGTCGATAGTGATTGTGATTGCTTTCCACCTACTCCATACATCCAATGGCTCCCTCTCCTAAAATAAGGGTGACTCAACTTGGGTTCGTGTACATGACGTGTACTTCGGGACTTGTTGCAAAAAAAATAACTCAGGGTAATGCATATGATGCCAGATATAAAATGGTAACATATAAAAGAAAATTGTAAATACATAGCACATACACATCCAACAATGATAAAACAATAATACAAATAAAAGCTCAAACAAAATGTCTATACACCTATAGTGTTAAACTAAGTTGATACAACTTAAGAAAATAAGCTCAAATTCTGAAAATTCCCTAGCGGTGTCGCCAGAGCTGTCACACCCTTTTTTTTAACCAAAAAAAAAATTAATTTTAAGTTTGAAAGGGTTTTTATTATTAAGTGACAAGAAATGAAAATTATTTCTAAAAAGTATTATTTTTTTACATTCAAATTCAGAGTCTCCACTTGACATAAACTCGGTGTGCCAAGTCACCTTTGGAAATCCTTTTCAAAATTGTTATGACTTTTTTAAAAACTGGTTTACAAACAGAGATTTCGGTTAAGAATTCTGTTAACCAAGGAGAAGGTGTTAGGCATCCCTCGGTACCGTGGTTCTACCACGGTTTCTTCAGGGAGTATATCGGATAGTACGATGCTACGAATGTATAAACCACATAAAACACACAACAATCAATCAAACAAATAAAAAAATAAAACAATTCCAAGAATATAGTGTCCAGTCCAATTTATTACAAATCGAGAATAAAAAAAATGCTGAAATCAAGACCTAAACAATTCTAACTATCCTAGATATGCTTTACCCGATGCCTCTGGCCTTAATCACGAGCTTCCTTTGCATACATGATACTTTGGGAAATTCTTCGGTGAATAAGTACAATGTGACCTCGGGGCATTCCCTGATAAATGAATACAAATTCAAGTCTTGTGTGATAAAGTGAAAAGAACCATTCACACACATTCAAACATTCAACAAAACACAATCCCTAAGTTTTGCCTACCCGAAACCTATGATTCGCCTATATATTTTGGCCTAAAACATTATATTATCGAATTCAACAATATTCATCAACGAATCAAAATAAACAACATTGAACTTATTCGATTCTCAATTCCCCCCAAATTTCATTCAAGGTTGCAACGTAACAATTCACGATTACCATTTTCAACAATCCACAGCCATATAATTCCACATTAATCATTCACATCACACACAAAAATAAAAAATTAGCGGAGAATAAGAAAAAGATAAGAGATGGACCTTAAATGCTTTTTCAATTCACCAGATTCGGTTAAGATGAATATTGTCAGACCTCAAATAGAAAACCACGCTAAAGCAAATCCGATCCACACCGGACCTCGATAAAAAAACCTCGACAAATGGACCCGATAACTCAAATATAACTTGTCGATGGTAATTATGTTATTTCCAGCAAAACCCGCTAAAATTATTCCAAAAGATAAGTCAATTTTGGAAAATTATTGTCACTGTCACGTTCGATGATGGCTCTTGCCACCGGAACAGTGCAACGACGGTGGCGGAGGGGCGTTGGGTTACTGGTTTTAGGTGGGTTCAGAGCGAAACCAGAGAGAATGCGGTGGGGATAGGTTTCCAATCGGCGATTTTAGGAGTTTAGGATGGGTGGAATCGGTGGTTTCGTCGGAGCTCTGATGCTGACGAATTTCACTGAAATGGCCTCTATTTCTCACTTGTTTTCTTACACTTTCTCCTTACTGTTTCTCTCCTCTCTTAATTACTCTCTTTTTTACCCTAATCTCTCCCTCTCTCAATTAGATGTGTGTGTGTGTATCCGGTGTTATGTTTGTGCTTTGGTGAGTGATGATATAAATATGTGAATGTGTAGTCTGAGTGGGTGTGAGTGAATTTTGTGTGTACTAATGGTTATCCATGGAGAAAAATTAGAGAAGGGATCTGTGTATTGTAGTGCTTCGAAAAATGGAAATTCCTCCCCCCCTTTACTGTATGTGAGTGAATATATGTATATAGTATGTTGTTTATGTGTGTGTATATTATGTGATGTGTAAATATATTTTTGTCTTTTTTTGAGTTGGTTAGGAAAATGGAATAAAATGTTAAAAGGGGTAGGGGGTATGTGGCTAGAAGAGGGTATGAGGTAGGGGTGTGAGATGGAAAAATTAGTTAGGGTGGGTGGTGAATATGTTTAGGGTTTGTTAGGATAAGAGGGTTATGGATTTGTTTATTTGGCTTTTAGTAGGGGGATTATCACATGATCAAGGGTGCATGGTAAGATGGGATAATGTGTAAAAATACAGTCTCGGGAGGGACAAAATTACGTGTCTACAGTAGGGATGATTATGGTCCTCTTGTACTAAATAGGTATCATAGGCCGACCGAGCAAAGTAGAAAATAAATCATACAAAATACACACAAAGGACACGTCACCTGCAATCAAGAAATATCCAACAATGATAACCCATACCGCTTGCACTAACAGTTCTATAATATCCACATATAATCGATCAAAGCACTAGAAAGGGGTACAAGTATACATTTTATACCACATGTAAGTAGAGCGCAGAAGGAAAACATAGATAAGAACGCCAAGTACAAATAACCGAAGATATACCAAATGTGTAAGTAATAAGTCAAGACAGAAATGCAATCATATCACAAGCATAATAAATTAAATACAATAAAAATGATGATGATGATGTAATGCATGAGGTCATCGCACAACCTCTGAGACTATCGCACAACCTCTGTATACACCTACGGAGCTAAAGCTTCCCGACGTAGGACCCATAGGGGTTTGTCAACTCATATACAATCCATATATCCATATCTCCTCCCCAACACATCCCTCGATGATAGTTTTATAAAATGTTACATTATATGTCATAAAAAAGTGTTGCCAGTGTTTCTCAGTACCATTATTTCATGAATGAGTATGAGGATGAAATTATCATAACCAACCACAATAAGTATTTCCACAACCAACCACGGTGAGTATTTTCACAACTAACCAATATATCATCACGTGAGCCAAATATCCACTCATTATTTCCAACCATTCATGAAAATCCAACATGATTCATATGCTAATAGAGTATGAATACATCACAAAACACAATTGGTACCACAATATGCTTTTCATCAAACAAAACACACTTATTCTTATGTACACAAGCTATCAACATCAAATAGGACCTCACGCGGTCTCATATAGCACATAATATACCAAATCCATCAATTACATCACATATAGTCTCCCACAAGGGCACAACACAATAACATAGTTATTTTTCATGATTAGTTCCCACACTCTTAACATGCATTTTATATTAATATTAACTACCAGCTAGTCTGAAAGAAGTTAAGCCATAACTACCTCAAAGGCAAAAATTTGATCTGCAATACTTCAATCTCAATGCCCTACTCTTCACAAACGGACCCAAAATCAACTAAAATATCAAAATATGAAATTTATGCATCAAAAGGAAGCCAATGATACTCATATTATCCAATTTCAAGTCGGGGACAAAATGGACCTCCGACATGGATTTTTGTAAAAAAGGAAAAAATAGTAGCTTTGTTTCAAAAAATGTTTTCAATTTTTTAGGACTCTATAGCTGAAAATTCAAGTAAAAATGCATTTAAAATGAGGTTAAAATCGAAGAAAAATCATTTTTAAACTTCACCGGGTAAAATCTTCGAAATCCATTTAAAAATCAAGAATCAAAATTATTTTGAAGATGAAATTGAGGAAAAACTGATAATTATAGAATTAGAAGCTTATTAAAGTTTAAAAACAGTAAAATTAGGGTTTAAATTGGAGGAATACCATTTTTAGGCCTTACGGGCCAAAATTTCCAAATACTTTAATTCATGTTGAAAACATTAAATTAATGTTAAAGATAAAAGAAATTAGTTGAAATGGGTGTAATGGAGATTACCAAAGATTAGAAATGGAGAAAGTTGCTCAAAACCACGAAATCCTAAGCTCCAAGTCTCAAAAATAGCAAAAATCAGGTATTTATATACAGAGGCATCGCGATCGCGGACCATGAGTCGCGATCGCAACACCTTGACTGTTAGGGGAATCGTGATCGCTGGACAGGGTTACTATTGTAATATTTACCCTTCACACCCTACCACAATCGTGGAAATAGCTTTCGCAATAACGGGTGCACCAGTTGAGTAGTGCACCAGCTAGGCACTTGGTTTAATCCGAGTCTCTGCGGGCCCCTCAGATTTCATTCAAAATCCCATGAATGCAAACGAAATATGCAAATCTATTAAATTCGATACTTCGAACTAAATGGAGATATCAAATTTTTTTAAAAATATCATTTTCACAAAGTTGGCCCGCGAAATTTAAAATTATAACTTTCCAAACTGAGGGTCGAAATGAGATTTATAAGTCATAAAATCACACAAACCATGTTACCGTCCTAAAATCGATGTTTCGATTCTACTAGCACATTCTGTTTTGTCATTCATTGCATGGATCAAAAGATATCAGCAGAAATCAACTATAAGGCTCTTGAAGTTGTCAAAAAAATACAAAATCATACAAATGACACCAAAATACATAGAGAATTATGTCAATTATCTCTACACTTCAAAAATACCTCAACACAACCACGGAGAGAAGAAAAATAGTCAAATCACACAAAAACACATATTTCACATATTTCTTCAAAATTCAGATCATTACATTTATTAACTAGGATAATACTACAACATTTGCCCTCTCCCAATGAATTTCTAATTCTATAGGAAACCCTTTTTTTTTTCTAGTAAACTATCAAAAAATACCAATTTATTTCTTCCTAAATGAGCAATTCTCACTTCTTTACTCCAGACCACAAAATTTTCACTCCCAACAATTGAAAAGAAATGACAGAACTACCACTTACATCAGATGCAACCAGCTATAAGGGATGATTGTAATATGTTGAAAATTGAATGGTAGACGTTTTAGGAGTAACCCGCGCGAATGAATCCATGGAGGAAGAAACTTCAGTAATGTGACCATTTCCAACTTGATTTTCAGTCATTGTTACACAAAAGGTTGAACTTTAGGTTCAATAAGTATGAAATTACAGAAAAATTCAGAAAAATGTACATTAAGATTTAGTGATCTTTTCTACAATACGATAAAGATGATATAGTAGTTGATTGTATTAACAATCCTCTGCTCTGATACCAAGAAGAATTATGTAACTTTACTACAGAAACATAAAGATCCAAAGGAGAGGAAGAAGAATAAGAGAGGAGAAAAAAGAGTAATTAATATTCTATAACTAAATTATCTAACTTAATTCTATAGTGTGTATGGATAATATCTACATCTATACTATTCTAAAAGTGAGAAGCCACCAAGTTAAAAGTTGAATTACAAAAATACTTCTTAAAAATTGAAAGACCATTTTATCCTTGACCAAAAAGAAATAATTACATTCTTAACATATGAGTAATTTTAACTTTCATCTACCTCTTGAGTTGTATATGTCATATGAAATTTAATTATTTCACATATCATCTTTACTTTTTGGTCTTTAAGATTCATCCATTTTTTTCTTTTGACTTTTAATATTTTTTTGCTCATTCTGCAAAAGAAAGAGTGAAGTGTGATTGTTTCTTTGTAGATGTTCTCAATATTCTCCTTACCACTCTCATTGATCCTTTTCGTTATTGTAAGAGGTGGTTATATTATATTTAGATCCCCACTATTATTTCTTATTCACCTAATAGATCTTTTTGTTTTTTACTTTATTCCTTATTCTTTATATAATGTATTTTCATGAATTAATATCCAATAATAAATCCGACTTTTTGATTTCACAACTCCATAAGGGACCTTCACGTGATTTCTTAACTATGCACTCCTTGCTTTAGTTGGCAATCTAGAGGATCAGTGAAAATATACAAAAATCATTCAAAATTTTGACAATATTTGGCTAGTGATGTGGTACTCTAATGTCTATAAGCATTTGGATCGTCGATTGTGAGATTTTGGTTATATTTTTTGTTATATAAGCAAACTTTTCAAAAGTGCAGAATTTAGATTTGCATTTCTTTCTTCAATAATATAAACCGAAAGAAATATCAATAAGAGGTTGTGTAATTGTAGAATGGTAGATTTATATTTTCAGGCTTAATATTTTACTTGGGTTTGGATTGAATTTTTTTAGCTTTGATTACGTTATGGTAGTTCAGTTTACCATTTTGAGTAATTCTTTTTGTTGATACTTAGCTATTATTATAGGTGATATGAAGGAATGCCCATATTGTTCTAAAGTCAATAGATAGAAGAACCATAGCGAGGCAGTTGACACTGAATTATAAAATGCAATGTTGCTGCGAAAATAGCTAAGGAAAAGAAAGCCTCCTTTCCAATTGTATGTTAGACATGAATTTTTGTTTCAGTACTTTCTCTGTTTCGTCTGTTCTAACCTAATTTAAGTTTTAGTTATTTCATAATATCATTGTTCTGTTTATGATATACTTTCTTCGTTCCATTTTATTCGTTTCAATTTGACATTGCACATTGATTAAGAAAAACAATTAATAACATGACTACTTTACCATAGTACCCCTGTTAAATGATGTTTACATTTTAGTTTGGGAAAAAATATTAATACTAAGGATAAAAAAGAAAAAAAATTTGTCTTGTCTTGATTAGTGAAAAATGACAAGTAAAATAAGAAATCAATTAAGAAATTTGGGATGAGCTAGTAAAATGGGACGGAGGGAATATTAGTTTATTTGGTATTCTGTGATCTCATGATACAATCAAAATCCAGAAACATTGAATTGTTTGAAACTGTGCAAAAATCTAATCCATACTCTAGCCTTCAGATGTTCGATTTTTGGTATTATATGCACACTAATGTTGACCTCTTTGTTTGATTATGCGTAAAATGTAAGAAACAAGTAAGGGATCGTTTGGTGTGAGGTATAAGTAATCCAAAGGATAAGTTATTCTGGGATAAAATAAAAGATCACTTAAATCCCTTATTTGGTTGGAAGGATTAATTCATGGTGAGATAACTTATTCCACCATTTTTTCCATAGTGATGGAATAACTTATCCCATATACATGATGGGATAAGTTATCCCGGATAATTCCGGAATAACTAATCCCGATATTAGTTATGCCGGGATAATAATTTCCCAACCAAATGACCCCTAAGTGGATAAGGAGGAAAAGTATGAAGATAAAAAATGAAAACTAATTTTCTACCCTTCTTTTTTCAAAATTAAAATAAATAAATAAAAGATAAACAGTCACAATATGAAACCAATTATACGCCAAACCTTTTGATTGAGATTGAACCATCAAATGACATTGAAGATCAATTAATTCAATGAAATCCTATTAAATACTAAGTAATTGCTACAAAAACCAATTACTATGAATAACTTACAATAATTTATGACGTTGTAAACGTTCTCATACACTTCGTTTTCCCTCATTTATCAATTAGTACTAATGATGAATTTATATAAAATTATGTATAAATAACATAAATTCCAACCTTTTTGAAAGTAATTACACTTTCTTCACTTTTTTAATTACTTTACTCTCTCTTCCTATTGATATACATAACATAGCCGACATATACATAACATTCCGTGTATATGTTGGAATTTTTGTAATATGTTTAGGGAGTTGTGATTTTTTGTAATATTGGAAACATAAGTTGTGTAATTTTTAGTAAAATTATTATGTTCATTACGGATCTTATATAAATGGACATCAAAATAATGTCTAACCCTCATCATTAAATGAAACAACACTCACTAGCAGGGGCGGAGCTACACTTGACTGAGGAGGTTCATCGGTGAAAAATTATATTATCTATACATATTTTATGTATATACAGATGTTGAACCCCTTTCGATTAGTTCGTATGTTTACTTCTGAACCCCCTTAACGAAAATTCTGGTTCCACCACTGCTCACTAGGTATGTAACAATTTACTTTAAGTCTGACTATTCTATTTGTTCCCCAAACAAGCTAGGTGAGTAATTCTTTGAACCTTTTACGTACTCTAATGTATATTTTATGTGATCACATTTTCTACGCTAAGTCCAGTTCATTATTTTATGAATCAATACATATATGTTTTTCCATCTACCCTAAAAGCCACGAATATAAGGGGCATATAGAGACGAAAGAAGCCGCGGTGACAAAAATATGACGTTCATATTTTCATAATGTCATCTAAGAATCTTGAGGTCACTTTTTATCTTGTGATTTGTAAACTGTTTGTATAAGTTGATTTAAAATTCACGTGCAACACGTGTCGAAAATTATATATATATATATATATATATATATTCTCCTATAGCCGATATATGTTCTTCTTTATAATGTCTATACAATTGATTATCTGTTGAAAAATATCTAGCATTGTATAATGTCTTAGGATTTAATAGTTTTAACTGATGTTGTTAAAAAATTTGTAAGTCTTTATCTACATCTATTATTTCATTTAGTTCTTAATTCTGTTCTGTAGTTGGTTTTCTTCTAAATATTCTAGATACTATAGTATTATTTCCTATTCTATTCTCAGAAAAACTTATTCTTTGTCTTTCTTCTCTTTGTCCTTCGTTGTTTTCGATGGTTCTCCGTCTATTTGATAGAAAGTCCATTTTTGTGGTTTTCTAATTATATTTCTTTTTTCTTGTCTAGAGGTTAGTTCAGTTCTTTTTAGTTGGTTAATAAGTTCGTCTATTTCAGTATTTTTGAGATTACCGATTACCGTTTGAACCGAACTAGCTGTACCAACATTCGATATAGTGAATTTCTGAGCATTCAGAGGGGAATGCACACCCTTCTCATCCATTTTTTGTGGAGATGGAGAACTCTGTGTCTGAGTACTTGCATGAGTCTTTCTTGTCTGATATTTACTAAGCTTGTCTTGTAGAGTCTGTATTTGCTCCATGAGTCTAGAATTTTCCACAATAAGAGCCTCCTTCTGAAGATTTAATCTTTTGAAGGCGTCGGTCATTGAGGTGCAATGGTCACAAAAAATTATTTTTTCTGAATCCCTTTGGATATTGTATTGGAGTGTCTGGTCTGAATTTTGTCTGAGGGCTGGTGATAAATAAAAATTTGGTCCAAGGTGTCTTCTTGAATAGTCTAAAGCTTAAAAAAAATCATTAAAATCTTTGTAAAGAGGATTTCTTACCCCTTTTATAGAGCCCATTACTTCTAACCAAGTTTAAAATTTTTTATTTGTTTTACTATGTATAATTACATAATATTTGAATCTAGGCTTACTTTTGTCTGATATATATTGACATAAAGCATTTATAGAGGCTAAAAAATATTTGTGGTCTGTCTTATGGTGTGCTATCCAAAGATTATCTACCAAACATTTTTGGGATCTATCTAAAACATGTTCTGTTCTAAGTTTGAACGAATAATTATTGGGTGGAAAAGAAATTAAATTAAAAGGTCCAAAGTCTATTCTTTCCATTGGTTCTATGGAATTTTGAAGTCCTATAGAATTCTGGGGTCTAAATCTAACATTTCCTAGCATTGTCTGATAATAAATGTCTTGAGATGAGGAAGATGCTACTCCCTTGTCCTTGTCTGCTGTATGTTGACTAGTTGGTCGCATGCTGAAACAAACATTAGTTTTGGTTAACCGATTTTGTTTTAATTGTAACCTACTTAACTGGTCAGCTAATTCATTTTCTTTACCTTTAATATAATCGAAAACAATGTTCTTATATACCGATATAGTGTCCATAAAATTTAATCATCTTCTTCTACTACTAGCTTTATCATTTATTTTTTGACTAAATTTAACTATCGCCTCACAATCTGTCCTTACTAAAACTTCTTCTTTATTTAAAATATATAATTTAAAACTATTTAAACCATATACTATAGCTAATACTTCTAAATCTATACTAGGCATATTTTCTTTTTCTTTATATTGTCCACTTTGATATGCACAAATTTTTTCTTCATTTTTATCACTATATTTATTAGGTTTAGCTTTTAACACTGCTCCCTATTCTAAATTACTTCCATCAGTCTGGACGATTAAATAATCGGATTCTAATGAAATTTTTAAGTCTGGGATATTTTTAACCTTTTCTTTAATCTGTTGTACTAATTTAATGTCTTCTAGATTAAAATATTTTTTCCCTTTACTGCCTGTTTTAGCATATAAAGGTCCTGCTATTTTTCCTAAGTCTTGAATAAAGTTTCTTGCGTAATTTTCTAATCCTAAAATTTTTTGTAGGTCTTTAGTATTTTTTAATTTGTCTGGCATTTCTAATACCTTTTTGGCTATATGTGGTTGGAGTTTTATCTTCCCATTTCCTAGAGTGATTCCTAAGAAATTAATAAGTGTTTTACATAATTTTATTTTCTTTTTGCTAATTATTATTCCGTGTTTAACAAATAGTCTAAATACCGTTTGTAAATGTCCTAAATGTTGCTGCATATCTTTGCTAAATACTAAAATAGCATCTACATATACTAATATAAAAATTTTATAATCTCTAAAAATATCATTCATTTTTTTTTTGAAAAATGGGTGGGGCTGTTTTTAGTCCGAATGACATAACAAGCCACTCAAAATGTCCTTCTGGACAGGTAAATGTTGTCCATTCTATGTTGTCTGGGTGCATTTTTACTTGCCAATATCTCGATTTACATTCAAATTTACTATATATCTTTTTACCTTGTATTCTATTAATTAACTCACTTTTATCTGGTAACTTATATGCGTTTGTTTTGGTGTTGTCATTTAATCTTTTATAGTTTATTACCATATGAGCTTTTTCCCTTATTTGCTTACTATGGTTTCTTACCATGAATGCTGTTGATCTGTGTCAAGATGTTGATCTTCGAATTACTTCTAATTTTAACAATTCTTTGATTTGTTTCTCAAATTCTTCTATATCTTCATTGTTAGCTTCTATAGATGTTGTCTTTGTGGTATATTCTGGGTTGATTATTTCTAATTTACACATTATTTCGTTAGCATTCCAATGTGCTAAGGATTTTCTCCTATTATTTCTATTTTATTTAGAATATTTATTACTTTATCTAAATCTTTAGGACTATTTATCATGCCTATTTTATTTATACCTTCTTGAAAATTATAAAATTGAGTTTCAACATTTATTAATGTATAATCTTTTTCTATTTCTTCTATATATTCTAATCCTTCTGCGTTAATTAGTGTGTAATTTTTTAATTCTTCAATGTTTTCCTTTAGCATTTTCTTTTCTTTTAATAGGTTACTATTTTGGCATTGATTTTGACATTTATCATTATTTGAGCATCCTTCACAACATGGTTTAGAAACTATTTCCTTTTTGTGTGTTCTTAGTGTTCTATATACTATTGGTAATGTTACTGTTTGTACTGGAGTATAGATTAGATTTTTAAATAGTATTATTCCATCTCTTGTTAAGAGACATCCTCCTCTATTTTGTATGCAAAAACGCAATCCTATTACAAAATCTGAACCTTTGTTTAAATCTCTCGCTAATATTCTGTTAATATTGTAAGTTGGCTTGTAGAATTCATTACATGTGTTTAAGAAACTTATTTATGCCTTTTCTATGTAATAATTATAGATATTTTGCGATTCGTCCAATTGTGTAGCTGCTATGGATTTATCAAATGTCTTTAGTAAATATTCTGGTGCTATTTCTTTATTAATTATACAGCTGGTACATCCTGGGTCTACTAGTGCTAGAGTTTTTATCTCTATATCTTGAATTCTAATTTTCACTGATACTTTTATGGTAGAAAACTCTTTATCTTCATTACATATTAGGCTAGTGCCATTATCTTCTATGTTCATAAGTTCTGCTTCTAATTTTTTTAAATGTACATTTTCTTGTGTATCTTCTTGTGTATTTAGTTCTTCTCTAGTTATTTTGGCTTTTCTTTTTTCGAAGGTAGTTAGCCTTTGTTCTAGATTATTTACTCTGGCTTCTAGAGTTGCTACTCTTAAATTTAGAATTTGATTATTTGTATAATTCGGTTCTCTATTTGGTTCTGATTCTATTTTTATCTTTAGAATATTTTCTATACAATTTACACAGGCTTCTAAATAACATTTTCTACACTTAGCTCTGTTTTCTTTGCTTGGGTACCAACTACAAATACGACATCTATTACTGTCTAGACCTTTATATTTTTTAAATTCATGTACACATTCTTGAGTGACATTCATTAAATTATTAATTACTAGGTTATTTAAATCTAAATCATCTAGATCATCTATTTCTTGTCCTAACTCATTTACTAAATTATCCTCTTCTGAATCTAAGAGTTAGTTTTAGAAATGTCCTCTATATCAAAACTTATTATTGAATATACACTCTTTATATCTGACATTTATTCATCTACATTTAGTAATGTTTCTTGAAAATCTTCTATTAATTGAGAATTTCTAGTTCTATTATTATTTCTTTTAGGACATACATTGGCTAAATGATCTATGCTTCCACAAGTATAACATTCTAATTTATTTTTATAGTTTCTATCATTTCTATATTTTCTAACATGTCAATCTCTATTTAGCCATGATTTTTTAGCTTTTGATTTTCTTAAGAAGTATTGTTTACGACTAAATGGTTTTTGGTTATATTTTTTCTTATATCTTTTAGGTTTTTTCTGATTATCATAATTTTGGGTTGTGTATATAACAGATTTACAGAAATTCATTTCATTTTTTTTTAGTTGTTTTTGTATTTATATATTCGTACATTTTTCTGTTAGTATATCCATTATATGTTGAGTTCTATGTCCTATGGTCCATTTTACGTTTGGGCTAGCTACTACACCGTCTCTTTTATACCATCTTTCTTCTATTTCTCCTCCTAAGGCTCCTGGTAGCTTATTAAATAGTTTTTTACCCAGTTCTTCATTAAACGTATTTCCGCTGACCGTGTAGTAATAAAAATAATCTTGTAAATTTTTTTTTATATATATCCAATGTGAGATGCTAAGTTGTTCTAGTTTTATTAAAGCTTCTTTTTGTAATGCTAATAATTCACTATTTGGATCTTTTACGGTTAGTAATATATGCATTTTATTTGTGAAGTTATAGAAATTTGGACCCATACTTAACAGAACCTGAAAGTCATATGGGCAATTAGTTTTAAAACTTTCCCACGTAGCTTTTGCCGATTCTCCTAAAAAAGTTTCTAAGTATTTGTACATTGTCTCTGTATCGATTTCTGTATAATGTCTTAAATAATCTGCTGCTACTATTCTTTTCCATAAATCTATTACTGTATCTCACATTTGTGGGTCATGTGCTGCTATATTTAGTATTTTACCTTTACTACCTCCTTCTTGTAGTTTAATTGATTCTTCTATTGGCATTCTCTTTCTTGCTGTATTTATATTATCTCCTCTAAGTTCTGTATCTGGATTTATCCTAACCGCTGGCCTCCTAGATACATTACCTGTACTATAATCTATTGGTTGAAGATTCGGGTTTGTCTGTTGAAAAGGGCTAGCACTTGTTGAATTAGTTGTTTTTAATTCTACTAATTCTTTATAACTCATTATGGAACTTAGTATGAATTTTGTATCTTCATCTTTCTTTTCAAAAATTAATTCTTCGTTATTTCTATATCCTAGGTTATCACTTTTTTCTAAGCAGTTTTTGAAATGTTCTGTACATTCTTTTATTTTCATTTCATTTTTCTGACATCCTTTACATTTAAAGGCTATATGTTTATATTCTTCTGCTAACATTTGAGCTTTTTCTATTACTATATATACTTCGTAGCCTTTTTGTAGAACTTCTATATTCATAAATTCTTGTTCTGTTTCTATAGTACTTTCTGTTTCAGCGTCGTCTAAATCTCTTCTAGATGTATAATTATAATCTGTATATCTAACTGAAGTTTCTCTTTTACTTGTAGTGTATAGTAAATGAGATTCTGGTGTAAGGATTTTTGGTTTATTAAATTTTTTTAGATTCCATTCTAAACCTGCATATACCTCTAGGTCTATTTTTGTTGTTTTTATTAACCTTATACCTTTATTTTCCATTACTTCAACTACGTCATTTACTTTTAATTTAAATTTAGTATTACTACTTAATGTTAATTTTCCTATAAATCCTACACACATTAATAAATTGTTACCACTATTCATTTCTTCTTAATTTGGATCTATGATGACCCTCTTCTTCTATCCACTTATTTAGTCGTCACCTTATCCTAATGAAATTTTATTTACTTGTTGTAAATAGTAATTTGTCCTATAATAAGAGTTTTCTATTCTTATGTTATTGAAATCTAATTCTTCTTTAGAAATTTTTAGCAGAGTTTTTAATATTTTGTATCTATTTTGTCTATGTTTTCCTGAGTTATTTGACCCTGTATTTTTTCTCTATTATCTTCTAAATTTATACCCTTTCTTATTAATTTGGATCTATGATGACCCTCTTCTTCTATCCACTTATTTAGTCGTCTAATTCTTTGGAAAATAACTACACCTTATACTCTATATAAATAAAAATAACTACACCTTTTTTTTTTATATATATATATATATATATATCAGTATTAGAGTAGTCTCCTAATTAAGTATAGTTGATCATCTACTAACCAACTCTTATAGTAGTTAGACTAGCTAGCTCAGAAACAGTTTTAACTGTTTCCTTCACACAGTCAGCTAACTAATTGATATAGTGATAACTAACTTCAGCTGACTACTAACTTTCATTGTCAACATTTTGTAAAATCTAATTAGCATGGGATATATACGTATAACGCACGTGTTCAAACACTAGTTATTACAAGAATTGAAAGATACAAAGTTAAAAGTTGGATTACTAAAACATCCCACAAAAGTTGATGATAAGAAAATGAAAAAGAAAGAAAATTAGAAAAATAAAATACTTAATAAAGAGGAAAGACCAAAGGTTAATTTTTTTCCTTATTAGATGTGGATATAAATTCCTACGTATGTGATCTTATCACCATTTGCAGTTAAAAGATTCTTTCATAAGTATGTGGACATTTCAAAAGTTAATACTGCAATGAATGTTGGAATGTGATACGAGATACACACATCCGATTCCTGCTTTTGAATATTTTTGTAAAGTCTATTGCTTTTCCTTTGAAGATTTGTTATTTGTGCTTTTGAATATTTATCTAAAGCCATTTTTTTTCCATTGCAGATTTGTTCGTTCACCTCTGAGTTTTGCAACTGTCAAAGGTTTGAAATTGAGCATACATTTGTGTTCATGTTATCTACTCATGACTTATGATTCCGCTGGGATTTCTTGGATTACACGTAATTTGTTATATTTCCTCCTTTAATTTCTTGGATTCAATTTTGTTTTTTTGTTTTTTCCGTAGCGCAATGAAAGTCCAACAACAAATATACCATTTAAAATAAATTATCATTTGCAATCTATATCTATCTATCTATCTATCTATCTATATATTATATTATAAAGCAAAAGACAAAGCACCGCAATTAGTCAAGTGACGATTTACTGAGAAGCCATGTGACACTTTTTAAGACAAAGCTTAATATTATTGTAATAAAAAATTCGAATTAATATATTGAAATATTTGAATTTGAAAATGCATCATCTTTTATTTTAAAAAAAAAGAAGATTTTCATTAGCTTCTAAGTGTTGAGGAATATCATACTCCTTTTTTTAATTGTTTTTAACAATATTCTTCTTCCTTATGATATTCATGAGGAAAGGTGTGTTGAATATGTAACAGTTATGTATACAAGTATGCCATGACTCTGATACCATACAAGGACCGGATCGGTTCAAATGATATTGCCCGGAATATTTACAAGCAAAGCATAAACTCATAGGAATAGTCTTAACTCAAAACAAGTCTAAAACACAGCCCTTAATGTCCTTTTGGCTAACAGGCCTCCCAATTAGACCTCCAGCATGAAACCTGAATCAAAACTAATTATGTGAGTCTATGTGTTGCGACCTTAAAGAAAAAGAATATGTTCTGCCTGAACAACAAAAAGTCACAGTTAAGTACAATTACTAGGACTATGTTGAAAGTTTTGATAAAACTTTCTTATGTGAGAATCCTGAGAGATCTCATTCATGATTTATTAAAGTTTGTGGAAATGTCTACAAACAAAACATACCAAATTGGTTTGCTAAATGGTGGATCTTGCATGGTCCTTCACAAAAAATATTGCCAGAGCCTTTTAAAAGTCTCTATAATGACTGAGTGGAGGTATCACCAATACTGTTTGAAATGCAAAGAGAAAACATATACTTTGAAGGCATATCAACAAAGTATTTTTTTCATTGAATTTTCTATTCCTTGGATCTTGAAATGGTCTATAGAAGTAAAATCAAATCCTGACAATGTCCCTTGTTTAATGAGAATTTATTACACTAAATTCTGGAGAAAATTGAATCAACAAACGGCTGAAGAAAATGTCCATGGCCACCAATTAATAGAAACAATCAAAGCTGTCATAAATAATTATAAGCAGCAGAAAGAAACAGCCTTACTTTAGCAATTTCCAATTTAGATAAAATTATTGAGACTAATGCCTCAGATATAGGTTATGCAGGAATTTTAAAACAGTATTCCCCAGAAGATAAATGAGCCTATATTATTCAGTTTTATTCTAGAAAATGGAATAAAGGGCAGTCCGGTGCACTAAAGCTACCACTATATGCGGTGTCCGGGGAAGGGCCCCACCACAAGGGTGTATCGTACGCAGCCTTACCTTGCATTTCTGCCAAAGGCTATTTATAATAGGAAGTTCTTGATAAGAACAGATTGCTAGCCTTCTTAATTGATTTTAAATAAAGATGTGAAACATGATGTTTCTAAGCAACTGTTTGCAAGATGACATGCCCTGTTAGTCCCATTTGATTTTGAAATTCAATATTTAAAAGAGTCAGATAATAGTCTACCCGATTTCCTTACTCGTGAATTTTTAAACTGATGTTTTCTATTGTGACATACAGGATGGCATCACAGGCATCCTCGTACAGGGGAAGAGGAGAAAGAGGTAGATCAACCTCGACTGGAGGCAGAGAAAATACTGTCCTTGTCCAAATTGAAAATCAAAGGTTTATTGCCTCGAACATTGTAAGTTCAAGTTCAGGTTCGTCAAGTATGAATATAGATGAACAACTGTATTAGCAATTTCTAGATTTTATGAAATCAAAATTCAAAAGGCAAAAGAAATCTGATGTTCCTTCATATGCTAGTGCCTTGAAAGACACTAATGAAAATATTGAGTTGTATGAACGCAACAAAGCAGAAGGAGTAATATTACTTCTTTAGCGCCATGATCTTAGATGAAAAGATAACCCATGGCAACTTATGCAAAAATATTTAGACAATACATTTTACACTATGGCTACATACAAATACCGTAGACATTATGAACTATATTGTCTCAAACTGCTTCTGCATAAATTCAACACTGCTATGCAAGTGGAGCTATCGGAAAGAATTATAGTTTTTCTAAAATTATAATCAAAAAGATCTTTTCTCGTGAAGAATGGGGCTTGAGTACCCTTAAAAAAAGAATATGTTCTGCCTGAACAGTAAAAAATCACAGTTAAGTATAATTACTGGGACTATGTTGAAAATTTTGATTAAGCTTTCTTATGTGAGAATCCTGAGAGATCTCATTCATGGTTTATTAAAGTTTGTGAAAACGTCTATAAACAAAGCATACCAAACTGGTTTGCTAAATGGTGGATCTTGCATGGCCCTTCACAAAAAATATTGTCAGAGCCTTTTAAAAGTCTCTATAATGACTGGGTGGAGGTATCACTAATACTGCTTGAAATACAAAGAGAAACACATACTTTGAAGGCATATCAGCAATGTAATTTTTTATTGAATTTTTTATTTCTCGGATCTTGAAATGGTCTATAGAAGTAAAATCAAATCCTAAAAATATCCCTTGTTTAATGAGAATTTATTACACTAAATTCTGGGAAAAATTAAATCAACAAACGGTTGAAGAAAATGTCCATGACCACCAATTAATAGAAACAATCAAAGTTGTCATAAATTATTATAAGCAGTAGAAAGAACCAACCTTACTTTAGCAATTCCAAATTTAGATAAAATTATTGAGACTGATGCTCAGATATAGGTTATGGAGGAATTTTAAAACAGTATTTCCCAGAAGATAAATGAGCCTATATTATCTAGTTTTATTCTAGAAAATGGAATAATAGTCAAAAAAATTATTCCACAGTAGCTAAAGAAATTCTTGCTATAACTAAATGTGTATTAAAATTTCATGGTGATCTTTATAATAGAAAGTTCTTGATAAGAATAGATTGCCAGTCTGCTAAATTGATTTTTAATAAAGATGTGAAACATGATGTTTCTAAGAAAATGTTTGCAATATGACAGGTCCTGTTAACACCATTTGATTTTGAAATTCAATATTTGAAAGAGCCATTTAATGTCTACCCGATTTCCTTACTCATGAATTTTTAAACTGATGTTTTCTATTGTGACATACAGGATGGCATCACAGGCATCCTCGTACAGGAGAAGAGAAGAAAGAGGTAGATCAACCTCGACTAGAGGCAGAGGAAATACAGTCCTTGCCTATATTGGAAATCAAAGTTTTATTGCCTCGAACATTGCAAGTTCAAGTTCAAGTTTGTCGAGTATGAATACAAATGAACAACTGTATCAACAATTTTTAGATTTTATGAAATCAAAATCCAAAAGACAAGAGGAATATAATGTTCCTTCATATGCTAGTGCCTTGAAAGACACTAATAAAAATATTGAGTTGAATGAATGCAACAAAGCAGAAGAAGTAATATTACTTCTTGAGCGCCATGATCTTAGAAGGAAAGATAACCCATGGCAACTTATGCAAAAATATTTAGACAATACATTTTACACTACGGCTACATACAAATACCGTAGACATTATGAAACTATATTATCTCAAACTGCTTCTGCCTAAATTCAACACTGCTATGCAAGTGGAGCTATCAGAAAGGATTATAGTTTTTCTAAAATTATAATCAAAAAGATCTTTTCTCATGAAGAATGGGGCTTGAATATCCTTAAAGAAAAAGAATATGTTCTGCCTGAACAACAAAAAGTCACAGTTAAGTACAATTACTAGAACTATGTTGAAAGTTTTGATAAAGCTTTCTTATGTGAGAATCCTGAGAGATCTCATTCATGATTTATTAAAGTTTGTGAAAATGTCTACAAATAAAGCACACCAAACTGGTTTGTTAAATGGTGGATCTTGCATGATCCTTCACAAAAAATATTGCCAGAGCCTTTTAAAAGTCTCTATAATGAGTGGGTAGAGGTATCACCAATACTGCTTGAAATGCAAAGAGAAAACATATACTTTGAAGGAATCTCAAAAATGTATTTTTTATTGAATTTTTTATTTCTTGGGTATTGAAATGGTCTATAGAAGTAAAACCAAATTTTGACAATATTCCTTGTTTAATGAAAATTTATTACACTAAATTCTGAGAAAAATTGACTCAACAAATGACTGAAGGAAATGTTCATGGCCACTAATTAATAGAAATAATCAAAGCTTCCATAAATAATTATAAGCAGCAGAAAGAAACAACTCCTCTTTATGAACAAGAGGAACACAATCCATTCAGAAATATTGCCTGAAAACTCAAGATGAAGAAAGGGACGATATCCAAATCAGAAAGCTTTATTTATGGAGGAAGTTAAACGAGATTTAATAAAGAATCTCTATCAAGGATGATCTTAAGACATGTCAATATCGTCAGCAGGCCATGAAGAAGATTATTTGGCTGGAAAATTTCAAAGTATTCAAAGTGATGAAGAAATTTACTTGGATGCTTATCTTGTAAAATTTCAAGACACCTTAGAATAATCTTCCATGTACACAAACGACAAAGGGAAGAAATAAATAAAAGGATCCCACCACTACTCACATTATTGGAGAAACAAGCTTGATGGCAGACGGCTTTTGAAAAAGCAAAATAGTAAGGGCCATTAGCTTTCTGATAAAGCAAGATCCATTTGTAAATAGTAAGGGTTAAATAGTAAAGTCCACTTACTTTATTTTGTCATTTTATTTCGGTGCTTTCATTATATAAGGAGCCCATTGTTAGTAGTAGAGGATAGGTTTTCAGAACCCCTCTCTCTAGAATACTTTCTCGCTCTCTTGTAAAAATATTCTTAGTGTGGAATATAAGATCTTTGCTTCTGAGCACAATCCATCCATCTTAAGTTTAATTTATAATTTTTGTATTTTAAATTTATTTTTACTAAACTTATTCATTAGCCTATGATAGGCTAAACTCTTTGTGTTGAACTATGACAAGTTATATTACATTTATGAAATGATATACGTTATTCAAATAAGAATCAAATCATCCAAATGATATTAAGTTCACAACACATAGACTAACATAAATAGTTTTGATTCAGGCTTCATACCGGAGGTCTAATTGGAAGGCTTGTTAGCTAGAAGGGCATTAAGGATTGTGTTTTAGACCCGTTTTGAGTTAAGACTATTCCTATGAGTCTATGCTTTGCTTGTAAATGTTCCTGGCAATATTATTTGAAGTGATCCGATCCTTATAATGAGAATTTATTATACTAAATTCTGGGAAAAATTTAATCAACAAACGACTGAAGAAAATGTCCATGGACACCAATTAATAGAAACAATCAAAGCTGCCATAAATAATTATAAGCAGCAGAAAGAAACAACTCCTCTTTATGAACAAGAGGAACAAAGTCCATTCAGAAATATTGCCCGAAAACTCCAAATGAAGAAAGAGACAATATCCAAATTAGAAATTCTTGCTTAGACATGTCAATATCATCAGCAGGTCATGAAGAAGATTGCTTGGCTGGGGAATCCCAAAGTATTCAAAGTGATGAAGAAATTGACTTGAATGCTTAGCTTGCAAAATTTCAAGACACCTTGGAAGAATCTTTCATTTCCACAAAAGACAAAGAAAAGAAATAAATAAAAGGACCCCACCACTACTCACATTATTGGGAAAACATGCTTGATGGGAGACGGTTTTTGAAAAACTAAAACAGAGAGGGCCATTAGCTTTCTGATAAAGCAAGAGCCATTTGTAAATAGTAAGGGTCAAATAGTAAAGGCCACTTACTTTATTTTTTCATTTTATTTCTGTTCTTCCATTATATAAGGAGCCCATTGTTAGTAGTAGAGGACAGGTTTTCAGAACCCCTCTCTCTAGAATACTTTCTCTCTCTAGTAAAAATATTCTGAGTGGGAAATAAAAAGATCTTTGCTTCTGAGCACAATCCATCCGTCTTAAGGTTAATTTAGAATTTTTGTATTTAAAATTTATTTTTATTTTACTTATCCATTAACCTATGATGGGCTAAACTCTTTGTGTTGAACTATGACAGATTATATTACATTTATGAAATGACGTACGTTATTCAAATAAGAATCAAAACATCCAAATAATATTAAGGTCACAACACATAGACTCACATAAACAGTTTTGATTCAGGCTTCATACCGGAGGTCTAATTGGAAGGCCTGTTATCCAGAAGGGCATTAAGGGCTGTGTTTTAGACTTGTTTTGAGTTAAGACTATTTCTATGAGTCTATGCGTTGCTTGTAAATATTCCTGGCAATATAATTTAAAGCGATCCGATCCTTATATGGTATTAGAGCCATGACATACTTATATACATAACTGTTATATGTTCAACACACCTTTTCTCATGAATATCATAAGAAAGAAATATTATTAAAAATAGTAAAAAAAAGAGTGTGATATTCCTTAACACTTGGATCTACTTAATAAGGGGATGATCCCAAAGGTGGCGCCCAAAACGTTGTATGAATTGGGTACTTTTGAAAAAATGGGTTTCAAACAAGTCGTAAAGACAACTAAAGAGACCCTCACTGTTGATAGTGATCATGTTACTTTTAGGTTATTATCTGAAAATGATTTTGCTGCATATAGGGAATAGTGTAGATTCATGTATATTGGTTTAGTGAAAGTTGCTTTTAAACCATTAAACCTGAGAGGTTTGCCTGAAAGCTTTATTGCAGCTTTACGAGATGGCAGAAATCAAGCTTGAAAAAAGTCTCTTATAGGGACTGTCCAAACAAGTTTGGCTTATGACCCAGTTTATTTCAATGCTTATCCTAATCTACAAATTTCTCTTGGTGATGAGAATTTGTTAAATGCTTTAATACTAAGCATTAAATTGTATGGATATAATTACATGCCAGAAACTAAGGTAATATGTATTTGTTATAGAATATATTATAAACCTCTGTCCACATTAAATCCTATGTGTAAAATGCTGGATTTCAAGAATGAAACCATTCTGATGGAAACCAATTTTTCTCGGTCTAAAGTTGTTACTAAAAGACCTATTAACTAGGATGAAATTGACTTTCCAAAAGAATGGATCCTCGAGGATGCATTCCCTCCTCAAAATAATCTCAATAGTGAGATTTCAGAAGTAGAACAGGCCACTGATGGCACTGTAAAGATCAGATTTTCTGATTCTTTGCCTCTACTTAATAGGGCTGATGATTTGCGTATAGCATCATCATCAAGACTAATAAGATCAACATCTTCTTACATATTCCCTGTTGATTATATTATTAGATCTCCATCTAAAGCTTTTACATCTCAGATCAGAGAAAGTTCTAGGATGCACAATATTAGAATCGATAGCGATAATATTGCTACTGCAGTCTCTGATATGGATCCAACTGAATTCGAAATGAATTTTTCCACAGGTTTAAAATAAATTACAATAAAATTAATTTTAGTCTGGGATCACCGGCGAGAAAAAAGATCTCACAGGAGTTGATAAAACCTAGATGGAAATTATTTCGAAAATGGTTTTTCAAAAGTTTCAATAAAGAAGAAAAATATGCTCTTCAGGAAGAATTCTACGTTGATCTTTCTGTGCATAACAAAATAATTGCTTTTGTACCATGGTTCATGATTAAGTATGTAGATCATTATATCTCTATGATTGCTAGGGATTTTAAGCTGGCTACTGGGGAAATCACTACATCAGTGCTCCCTCCCTAACAATTCTTTCAAATTGAAAAAGATAATAAAGTAGTTTAGTTCACTGCTTTTGCCAAGCTAATTAAGAATGATACTGTGCTTATCACTGCTCAAAATGTCAATATGATGTTGAAACAACATAATTATGCTAATATGTACATGAGTATTTTAGGAGAACAAATTGTTTCTCTACATGAAAAAATTGATAAAGTTCTATCCAAATTACAAAAGACAGGGCTTAGTGAAACTAAGCATAAAGACCAAGAGGTTACTGCTACTACCAATATCCAACCTCCTCCTGAGATTAAGAATTTTAAGCTGAATAATGACTTCAAAAATATAAAGAAGTTATTAGCAGAAAAATTTAATGAATTACGAATAAATTTCATACATGATAATGATATCGCAGCAGAGGACAATGCTGAGTATGTTGGTCCATCTGAGATTAAGAAAATCTCAGACAAGTTTGCTAGGAAGCCGTTCCCAAAATGATTTATTATCCAAGGCCTACTCCTCAAGATGTGTTATTTGAGGAACACAGATTGTATGTTCCCTATAAGTTTAGATGTGATAAAATCTATGAATGAAATGTAGATGGCCTATATGACAGACAAATTTCTACGATGGTACATAGAATGTTAATGTACAATACAATTTACAAGGCTAACCCTGACACAAATGATAGGGGTATAGCAAAAATGATTGCTGCTGAATTTACTGGTCAGCTTAAAGGCTGGTGGGATAATTACCTAACCCCAGACCATAAAGAGAAAATAATGAGTGCAGTCAAACAAGACAGAAATGGCTCCAAAGTTATGAACGCTGTCTATATATTAATTATTAATGTTATTGAGCACTTCTCTGAAAGATGGTCAGACAGTAGTGAAACTATTAGGACTTTGCTCCAAAATCTTAGATGTAAGACTCTAACATCTTTTAGGTGGTATAGAGATATTTTTCTGTCAGGAGTCATGGAATTACCTGACAGTAATAATCCATACTGAAAGTCTAAGTTTATAGATGGTCTTCCTATGTTATTTGCAGAAAGAGTTAGAAAAATCCTTGGAGGACCTGATGTAAGTATAAATTACAATGCTTATACCTACGACAAACTTATAAAGGTTTGTACTCATGAAGAATTAGCTTTGTGTAATGAGATAAAACTAAATCGTCAAATTAAAAAATATCGTCTTAATGAAAAACAACAATTAGGTGAGTTTTGTGAACAATTCTCCATGGATGTTCCTAAGAGTTCTAAAGAAACCACTAGGTACAAGAAAAAGAAATTCTCAGAAGACAGAAAGTCAAAGAAAATAGAGAAGAAGGCCAAAAGAAAAAAAAACTTACAAATCTCGTTAAGAGTACAAAAAAGCCAAAAAGACTAATGCCTGCTATAGATGTGGTAGAGTTGATCATTTTGCAAAAGAATGCAAATTCAAAAGCAAGATTAAAAGTCTTACTCTGGATGAAGAGATTAAAGATTCTTTGTGTAAAATATTTCTTAATTCCTCTCTGAAAAATTCTAGTCTAGATCATGCTAATAATGAGGAAAATGGTTCCACAGAGGAGGACCTGCGCGGCCTCCATAATGAAGACTACATGTCTTCTGAAGATAAATTTCTTCCATAATAATAATAATAATAATAATAATAATAATAATAATAATAATAATAATAATAATAATAATAATAATAATAATAATAATTTGAACTAAAGGATATTTACTAAAGGATATTAAATATTTGAATTTGAAAATGTTAAGTGTTTAGAAGAATTAAAAAAATTCATTAGCTTAAAGATAGGAACTCATAGTTTGCATAATCCTAAATAAACTCTAACTATTTTTTAACAACAACAACAACAATCACAACTTCTTCTATTTACCATTTAACATAATATTATGCTTACATAATAATAGCATGTAATCCTACTTTCTAGCAATTAATGCACAAAATTTTCTCTCTTTTTTATTTTTTTTATAAAATTTAAAATTTGCAATTATCCAATTAATATCCTAATCAATTTTTGAATTTAAAGTTAATGATAACTTTCTTTTATGGCTAAGCACATTTTGTATCTTTTTGCCTATCACAGTAATTACCATATTATACGATTAGGAGATAATGCTGAATATAATATTACTCTCTATAATTACTTTTTAATAATTTACATTCACATTTTATCTAATAGGATAATTACAGTATTATTTGAATTTAAGTTTATCAACGAGTTAAATCATTTCATTTTTGAAATTTCATATTAAGTATGTTAACTATATAAAGCCATTAACATTATAATCCCATACAAATCTGTTCATTACTATTTGTATCTTCTATTTTTCTTTTCGAATTGAGCAGACATATTGTAGGTAGGTAGTTAACTCTTATTTCTTAGATATACACATTTATTTATTTGTAGCTTCAGATTTTGTTAATCTACAATGTTTTATATATATATATATATGACCCGAACCAGTTTCTAGTTGTGTCGGGTGCCTCAAGCCCAATAAGGACCACACCTAATACCCAACCATAATCGTCCTGTACCCTATGTCGGATGAATTCCGAACGTAAAACAAGATAGAATAATTATAAGTGAAAAGACATTTAATAAAGTTCATAACCATCCAAATGTCCAACCAAACATCCAACCAGTATCAACCCCAATACCAATATCAATGCCAAGCCTGACACCAATACCGACACCGTCCTTGCCCATAGTAGCCACGAAAACCTCTAACCAAAAATAAAGAACATCCGGTCGGGACATGCCTCTAACCATAGCCAAAATCAAAGTCTAAGAAATAAACAAAAGTATGAAAAGTTATCCATAGCATGAAATGGAGTCTCCTGGAGTTTGGAAGATCACCATTTTAGTCTGACACGAATATTGTCCCCGAATCTAAGTCACTGAGCAGAAGGAGTATAATGGTCGGTTCCTGCATCGCATGGGGATACAACGCCCAAAGATGTGTTAGCGGGTGAACGCTGGCATGTACTCAGATATACTGATAAAATAATGCCATTATTTAAAATCAAAGTAAATATCCAATTTCAATCAGATCCATATGTGTTAAATATATATATATATATCATGCCGGAAAAGGGAATCGGGTTTAACATGCATTTAAAACTATAACTTGGGTTTGTGTAGCTTTACTATCATAATCCACCCACGGGCTATATGGATCCATTGTTACCCCCTGAACGGGCCCCAATACGTGTAGCCTTACGAATCAGAGATATCATGGGGGCCGAGAATTTTCGTATACCTTTCACCCTCCATGATATATATATACGAGTATAGACTTAAGGGATTCCCTGTATCCCACAAATATATGATCACCATGACCAACCCTCATGTTGGCAAACATGAGTTTTCAGTGCTCATCCATTGAACTCACACCTTCACGGTTCGCTATCAGAACCCGTCATTATTTCCCAATTTAAACCTTTAGCACATAACCAAACCACCAATTCCAGAAGTTAACTACCAAGGCATTATGAAGTGGTATCATCATACCGACTATAGCTTGCAAGCAATGTCATTAGCCAATATTTAGGGGATTCCTATGTACCCCATAGGATTTCCAATCAATCAAAACCATGGCCACCAAGGAATTTTCAAATCATTTAATTCAATCAAACCATTTTAGGTTCCATTTCTATATTATGCAATGCAAGCTTTTCAATAAAAGTCAAACTATGTGACAAAAACATTCTCATTGGCATTTTAACAAACATGTTGAGGGAATATAGTTTCCAAAACCAAACCCAAGAACCAATTAACCATTCCCATGAAATAACATGTTCAAACCAACATTATAACATAAAAACTATAAATAGAATCATGGGAAAACATCATCCAACCACGAGTAATCAAAACCCCCAATATATATATTTCAAAACCAATACAAACCCACAATAATGCCACGAAAACCAATAAGTATAACATGTTTTTAATTTGAACTAACAATGAGGGAGGATTAGCATGCCTTAGACAACAAGGAAGACGAAGAGAAATCATCCTTTAGAGCCTTAATTTACCATCTTCAAGAAACTCTAGCCTTTTCTTGAACTAAGAGTTTTGAGAGAGATTTAGAGTGTTTAATTTCGGAATAGTATGTTAATGAAGTCCGAAGAGTGTTTTAAGTCATGGGGTCAAAACAAGTTAAGAGAAAAAATATCCGGAATACCCCTAACTTAAACTGTAAAAATTCCCGCAGGTGGTTACGATTTGAACCCTTCACCCGTATCTAATCATATGAATAGTACCCTAACTCGTACCCTAGGAAGAAAATTGGACTACAATTCTGTCCAACATACGACTTCATGGCCTATATCGTATCAACATCATATAATTGGTACCCTATATATAGTCGAACCCTAGGCAGTACATGATCAAGAATGCGCACTATTTAATATACGATTGGCCCTACTCTCTCGTACCATCTCCATACAACTCGTATGGAGTCTTGTCGTACCTTGGACAGAAAATGAACACACTGTTTATCATACGACTTGGGCTCCTATGTTGTAAGCACAATATACGACTAGTATGCTTGAGTCGTATGGTTCCTAGAGAGTTCAAACACTCAAGAAACTTTTAAGGGTCAAAACTCAGGGTGTTTTAATTCTCTCCCACTTTGATCATTCGTCCTCGAATGATAGAATGAGGCATGACTAGCACAATTTAAACCCCAAGCGCCTTTACCCTTACCTTAAAGCAAGTTAGAAAACAAAGATACCAAGGAAGTCAATTTTTCCTTTAACAAAATTTAAAAATAAAGACGTTATGAAGAACACATACCTTCCATACGAATTTTTAGTACAGAAAACAAGAATGGATAATTGGACTTCATATCCTCTTCAACTTCCCAAGTAGCCACTTCTACCTTGTGGTTCCTCCATAGAACCTTTACCGAGGCCACATATTTGATCCGCAATCGATGAACCTGATGATCTAAGATCTCAACCAGGATCTCTTCATAAGATAGGGAATCCAAAATATCAATTGTTGACACCCAATTTTGTTCCGTCTTCTTTCAAGTCATCTCTTTGCACTTCTAATAATTTTGGTAACTTAAAAAATGCATGTATTCTATTTCTATAATTTGGAGTTTATACCAGTCTAGCCACAATTTATATTTTAAATTAAGAATCATCGAAAATATTTTATTATTAGTAGTATTATTATTTGTTACTACTATTTTTGTTATATTCTTACCATCTCATTTCCTGTAAACTTTTGCGTAAGGAATTATATTTATTTATTATTTTAACTGAATAAGTATTTTTGTGGCTTTCTTCTTTATAAATATTGTCGTTCAATTTCAAATTATCATGCAACTTTGTTTAAATTTTTATATTTTAATATCAAATGATTTTGTCATTTATTCAAATATTTATAATATATTCTTGTTAAAAGTGTTATTTAAATTAATTTAGAAAAGCCCAAAGAACATAATAATTCAACCCATTTTATAATATTCTTGCAATTTGGCTTAATTTCAGGCCTGATTCACCAAATCCAACTTTTATCTCCCTCTTCCACCTCAGCACCACATGGATGCCATATTTGTGCCACATAAGGTGTCAAATGATCACAACACACGTTTATTGCACATCTTCCACATATTGCACACGCTTGGCTCTCCTCTGCCACGTGTCGTTATGTTATTGGCTGGTCAAACTCAATTAATTATCAATTATAGCCAACTACCTATTTTGTCCCCAATTATTGTGCTCGAAATACCCATAATACCCCCAAACCCTAATGTTATAGAAATATTGTCATCAGCCGCATCTTGTCCCTTTCTCTTTCCTCCCCTCGCAGCCTCGCTGCTATGGCAGAGGAACTTTTTTAGAGCCTTTCTCCATTTTTAGCAAAGTTTTGACCCACATGGGCATATTTATTGAAAAATTTCTATTCTCACCTACAATACACACCAAATCCTTATGCTTCAGTGGAATCTCTCCATTTTTTTGTTAATCTGGAAAAAAAGCTCCCTGTAAAGGGTGTAACGTTCAAAGTTCAGATGAGTCTCATGACTCATTTTTTGAAGAGATCCCACCTAAACTATGAGCGCTAGCTTTGGCTCTACCTTATAAATACCAGAGCGTGATGATGATTTTGAGAAGGGGGGATAGGACTCACGTTCCATGATTACATACAACAAATTTTGTCCTCATCTTACAAATATTTACTCCCTTCATTTCTCTAAAAAATTGGAGTTGGCTTCAATTGATCTGAGTTCAAAATCTAAAATCCTCTAGTTCACTGCCTTGCAGCAGGTGATCTTTTTTTCACCCATCTTCTTCTCCATTTTTCTTTCTTCGTGTGTGTTTTGCCTCTATGGTGAATATATTATGAACATTCTCTGTTTTATTTTTCGTTATAAAAGTTCTATGTAATGAGATTTAGTTCTCATGTTAAAATTTCCGTTTGCTTCGTAATTATAATAATGTGAATTTATTCTGTGACTAGTAGTATGGGAACTTTGAGTGCATTTTTTATCTTTTTGAAAATATGTTAACACCCGAGGAGCATTTGATTCTGAAATTTTGCACGTTGCGATACCATTATACTTCAAAAATCATGCTTTACTTTGGTTCATCCTTTTTCGGGAATATGCTCAGAGGCACATACTAGTACTCTATTCTGCTTTAAAAGTGTGTCGTTTTGGAGGGGATTGACATCCACTAGCGAGATGTTTTGGGGTATTGTAGAATAAGCTTGGATTTTGTCCCAACTTTACTTATCTAAGACTCTAAAGTGAAGACATAACCATATCCTCTTAGTTCATAGTGTTATAGTTCGTCGGTATGAAGATGCTTTGGCTGCCTCAAGTGTTTGTTTATAGGGTTCTCCAAATCTGTTTCACTGAGATATCTGGGAGAAATTATTGCACTTGCAATTTATTGTTGAAATCGTAATGATAGGAAAACCAATTGGTTGAAACGATAGCTACCAATTTACGTGTTATGTAACACGCTATTTGAAACGAAGATAGATGTCATATGCGTGTTGTAGATGATGTAGTTATCTTCCCCTGTTTCAGCCATATATATGATTGTAACACATCTATAATCAGTGAATTCGTCTTAATGTTTCAACATTTTTTTTCGTTTTAGATTTCCGTCGTATAAGTACCACATTTTAAGATCAATAAAATGCATGTTGCCCGTTATCTTTATGGATCATCTGTCTTCTTTGTGTATTCTCATCAACTGAGGAACTCCTAGACAACTGATTTTTTTTTAAAAAACGGGTAGGATGTATGAAGAGGCGTTTTGTTTCGAGACATTGTTATACTACTACTAAGCATGAGTTCTCTCATATATTGGTTGCAGTGAAACATAGGAGTCTCATCTTTAGATAACTATCGGTGTTATTTCAATTAAAATTATTATTTTATATTCATCATCTTTATTTGAAAACACGATCTACGTCGTATTATGCAGGAAAACATATTTATAAGAAGCTTTTATTTGTTGTCCATATTAGAACATGCACCAATACTCCACTTATTTAAAAGAAGTGCTAATAGTAGGAGATTTGGTTACTGTTAGAAGCTCGACTTTCATATTAGTGATTTTTTTATTCCTTTTTATTTATTAAAAAAGAACCCCTTATTGATTTTTTTAGAAAAATAAACGTTGTCTATCCTTGAATTCGTGAACTCCATTTCCCTTTGTTTAGAGTGCGTGTCTTAATATGTATATTATGTCATGAAGTTGTGTCCTTTGAAAGTTTGAGGCTCGGCCATATATTCAAAATTTGAATGCTTAAATATTCCACTGTTATGTTAGCGTTGGTTCTTTGCCACCATTGGCATAAATATTTCATTCAATTACTTATTTAACTCCCGAGAAATCACATAAATAAAGATATTGGTCATTATATTAGAAGAATTGTAATTGCTATAGTTTATACTATAAAGCTTAGTCAAATGAATACGTTCTTGAGTTTTTACTTTATGGAATCTTTTGAATATTATAGGCCAGTGAAGTTATCATATGGAGAGGCTTCTTTGTTCAGTCATATTTTAGTATTTGATATGAATATGTGACAGGATTTTGTTCAAATTCTCTTTTCTTATATTAGATGTGGCGAATAAGGTATCATGTATTTTGGTATGTTTATGTATAATTAAATATTTGATTCGAGTTTACATGTTAGTTGTCAGGACTGATTAAGAATAATATTAACTAACGTATAATGATTTGATTCTCTCAAGGGAACCTCTCTCACACACTCACGTTTACCAGTGTGCTAAGATTGAGTTTTCCTTTTAATGTGCTACTGTATGACCATTTTTTTAGAAAAAAAAATCATGAACTTGATTCTTTGACACCTGTGCAATCGCCTAACATACTAATGGGTCACTAATCCTTTTCCTTTTATTATTTCACATGTACACTCGGAGATCGTGTGGAATCTCATGGCGGGATTCTATCTCTGCCCAAATCAGAGAAGAAAATGATAATTGCATTATGCATTTTTCGTCTAGTAGTCTAGTGCTTCTTTCCCTTTTTTTCGAGTTCTTTCCTTCCTTTGTAGTCACTTGAGATTATTTTCGTTCTCAATGATGTTGAGTGTATTTATGCATTCTAGTGTTCCTATTCTAGACTTGTTTAGCCTTATTTTTAGGATGATTGTATGCTATATGGGTTGATTATGAGATAAATGTGTATCAAAGTGTTAAAGCATATGTTTACAAGGTTCAAGGTGAATTCCAAGTAAGTTGATACTTCAAAGAGTCAATTAAAGTTCAATAGAGAAAACTAGTTTTTCTAGCTTGAGCTAGTAGCTTGTCTAGTCTATCTTGTTGGATTCTATTATGTTTAATGTGTTTCAAATGATTTTAAATGTGTTATTATATGTGGAACAAGTTGTTAGGAGTGTATAACGTTCAAGTGAGTCAAGGGAAGAGTTGAAACTTGATGTGAAAGATCATGGAAATCAACCTAGTCTAAGCTCTTGTTTTTTATTCTCGTGATGGATATTGTGTGTTTGTACCTCTAATTCGTGTGTTTTTCTTGTAGGATCCTTTGTGATCTTAATATGATGACATATGAATGATATAGAGGCTGAAAAATCATTTGAAAGACACCACAAGACAAGGGATGAAAGGAGGAAGGACCAACACTTAATCAAATTTGGAAAGCAAATTCCAGTGAAGGCGTGCGTTGCATGCTCTATTCCTATGGAATAGAGGGTGCGTCTCATGGTCCATTCCATAGGAATAGAGGGTGCGATGCATGGTCTACTCCACCCCTGAGTTTTTCATCTAATTCAACTCCAACACGAACTTGGCTTACCCCTATGTTATAAATACATGTTGTATCACGTTTTTACATTTTTTTGGATGTCTTTGGACAAGAGGAGGCTTCTACACAACGTTATTTAGGGTTTTATTTTCTAAACTTTAGTTTCTTTCATGGGTTTTATCATCAATCCAAGGTATTGGATGATGAATATTCCCAGTAGAGGCTAAAACTTCCTTTCTGAGGTTAAGACCAAGATCATGACTACTTTCATTTTGAGTTAAGTTTGTTAATTTGCTTATCATTATTGGTTGTTTGTTTATTCTTGTTTTAACTATTATAAGGATTAGCTACCCTTAGAATACATCAATTGTCAACCTTGTGAACTCGGGAGAGGGAATAGGGCGATAGAACATGGGAATAAACAAAGTATGATTTGTAAATTTTTTATGAAATAAGGAATTCAAATTAGTGTCCAAGACAGAGATGTACTTAGATGCCTTACTTGATTCATACGTAGGATGATATCTTAAAGAACTTAATTGGATTATTACATCCTCGCTCAACGATGTAGTTGTAAGGTTCAAATTAGGTAAACAGTTAGAGGTCGGGAGACCATAATCGAGCGATTAACCCCATATGAATCAACAATCAAGATAAGCAATTTAATGAATGAAATTCAATAACATAGCATGATTGTTCGTAAGCCTTAACCCCGGGCTTCTATCCATTGATTGTCCTAAGTCATTACTTTTTGAATTAGTTTAGTTTCTCTTCAGTTTATAAATCTAAAACCTTCTTGTTTACTTTTTCTCAATCGTTAAACTAGAATTGGGTAGTTGTCAACACAAGTCCCTGTGAGATCGATACTTGACTTCTTGAAGGCCACTCTACTACTTGATAAGACCACGTACACTTGCGTGTGCGCTTGAGCACTGTCACTCAATATTTTGCACGTTATTATTTAGAATTTGTGTTTTTGCTTGTTCCTATTTGAATTAGTGTGAATGTTTAAATGTGTTAGCTTAATTACTCTCCTCCCGTTCCTCTTAGGTTTTAAATTTAGCATAATCACTAGGCTTCGCTACATATTTTACATCTCTAAAAGTTTAAAAATTTAGTAGGCAAAAGATATACCCTTTTTGAATAGTTGGTCGAGTTGTTATAACCCTTTAACGCTTTAATATAGAATAATGACTTTATCTTTAGAATCAAAGTTAGTCTTAACTAATTAGTAGTATTGATTTAACCAAATATAAGTTTTGGCGGTAGGAAAATTTATTACCGTTAAACTTAATAATCGACTTTACTTATTTTGAATATTGTAAGTTAATTTCGTTTCAAATAAAAGATGGCAACTTTGCCAAACCGACTTCGCAAAACCTTTTTTAAAACTTTAAATGACAAGAAAATATTTTATTCATTTATTTATTTTAGTTGTATCATGATAAATAGTAAATTCTCAAGTCTTTATAGATTTAAGCGGTTATATTTTTATAACTATTTCTTAATTATCAATCTGGCATAGAATAATTAACTATCCTATTTGCATCTAATTTATAGAATTCAGTTAAAAAAAGAGAGAGGGAAGCAAGGGTCATTTTATAAAAGAAAAATGTGATTTTTTTTTTCATTTCTAACCTCCCTTTTTTAAAGAAAAAATATAGTCTAGATCTTTGCCTAAATTACTATATCCTTTTTGGAAATAACTTTCTTTTGACAGTAATAATTGTATCATTTTTAAGAAGTCTTATAAAAAGTTATCTTTGGTAATTTTGAAAAGTAGAGTTTATGACGAGGCCCTTCTAAAGTTTTCTAATCTTTTCTTATAAATAATTAGCATGTTTAATATATTTTCAATACCTTACTTATATTTCTCTTAATATAATTTTAATTTCTTTATCAACCTAAGTTCGGCCGGTTAATCATAGTTAGCGGATCCTTTAGGGTGCTTAATCCCTTCCCTTTAGGGTAATTTGAATCCTTACCTAGAATCACTTAAGTAGACATTAAAATAAAGTCTTTATTTTCTTTTTAATCACATAGTTTATAATAGGTGTCCTAATTCACCGTAGAACTAATTAGGTGGCGACTTCTTTATTTAACTCATAAGTTTTACAATATATTGTACCTAGGTTTGACCCGTGTTAAAATGGGGTATAACACCAATATCCTTGATAGGCACAATTTGCGATGGATCTCCAATACACTTCCTCAACATAGAGACATGGAATACTAAGTGAATGGAGCTCAAACTAGAAGACAATTCCAACTCATATGCAACATTACCAACCCTCCTCAAAATCATATAAGGATCCACATATTGGGGAGTGAGCTTCCCCTTCTTCCCAAACTGCATCACTCCCTTCATGTGAGACACCTTCAGGAATACCCTATCCTTAACCTCAAACTCCAAGTCCCTTCGCCTCACGTCTTCATAGGACTTTTGGCGACTTTGGGCAGCCTTTAGCCTATCCTGAATCACCTTCACGTTTTTCATAGCTTGGTGAACCAAATCCAGGACAAACATATCCGCCTCACCAAAATTGAACCACCCAATAGGAGATCTACACCTCATATCATTTAATGCTTCAAATAGAGCCATCCTACTACTAGAGTGGCAGCTATTGTTGTAAGCAAACTCTACAAGAGTAAAGTGCTCAACCCAACCATCACCATCATTAATCACACAAGCCCGAAGCATATCCTCTAACGTCTGAATAGTCCTTTCTACTTGCCCATCCGACTGCGGGTGAAAAGCAGTACTCAGAATTACCTTAGTCCCTAAGCATTTCTAAAATAACCATCAAAAGTGAGATAAATACTGCGTACCACGATCGAAGATGATAGAAAAAGATACCCCATGCAACTTCACAATCTCTCGGAGGTACAACCTTGCATAGTCCTCAGTAGAGAATTTAGTTCCCACTGGCAAAAAGTGAGCCGACTTTGTCATCCTATTCACGATGACCCATATCGAATCAAATTGATTTTGAGATCGAGGGAGACCGGTAGCAAAATTCATGTTGATCACTTCTCACTTCCATTCAGCTAGCTCAATTTCTTAACACAATCCTTCGGGCCTCATGTGCTCAACTTTCACTTGTTGACACACCATGCACTTGTCCATAAAATTAGCCACATCCCGCTTCATATTGATCCACCAATCATCTCTTTGAGGTCATGATACATTTTTGTCGAAATGGGATGAACAACATAGCTTGACTCATGCTCCTCAACCAAGATTCTCTTTCGCAAACCATCTATATCCGGAACATATAACCTCCTTTGGTACCACAAAGTACTATCACCACTAATCTCGAAGGCCATCACCTTCTACCCACCTACATCACCCTTGATCCTCATCAAGAAAGGATCTAACATCTGCTTCTCTTTGATTTCAGCACCAAGAGACGACTGGGCCACTTCCTGACCAACACACCACCATCCTCGGAGTCCAAGAGGCAAACTCCAAGGTTATCCAAACGGTGAATGTCCTTCACCAACTCCTGTTTTCTTTTATCCACATGAACTATACTTTCCATGGATAACCTGCTAAGAGAATCAGCAACTACGTTAGCTTTACCTGGGTGGTAGTGAAGGCTCATGTCATAATCGTTGAGGAGCTCAAGCCATCTCCTTTACCTGAGGTTAAGCTCTTTTTTAGTAAACACATACTGCAGGCCTTTATGATAAAAAAAGATATCCACGTATACCCCATACAATTAGTAACGCCAGAGTTTCAACGTGAATACCACAACTAACAATTCCAAGTCATGAGTTGGATAATTTCTCTCATGCACTTTCAATCGTCTAGAGGCATAAACTATCACCTATCTATGCTGCATCAGAATGCAACCAAGTCCCACACGGGATGCATCACAGTAGACCAAAAACCCATTAGTGCCTTCAGGCAAGGTCAAAATCAGAGCCAAAGTTAGCTTATCCTTCATCTTCTCGAAAATACCTTCACAAGCATACAACCACAAGACTTTACCTTTTTTTGAGTCAACTTAGTTAACGGGGAAGCTATACTAAAAAACTCTCCACAAACCTCCTATAGTAACCAGCTAAACCCAAGAAGCTCCAAATATCAATTGAAGTTGTGGGTCGAGGCCACTTCTTCACCACTGCAACTTTCTGTGGATCTACCATAATCCCTTCACTAGAAATGATATGACCCAGAAAAGTGACAACATTCAACTAGAATTCACATTTTAAAAATTTGGCATACAACTGCTACTCCTTCAAAGTCTGCAATATAATATGGAGGTGATTCGCATGATCCACCTCGCTCTTCGAATACCCCAAAATGTCATCTATAAAAATAATGACAAACAGATCCACCAAAGTTTCTTTACTATTAGAATCTTCTAGAAATCATAGAGTCACCACCATGGTAGAAACAGAAAAAGTGTCTGAAATAACCTCGGGACCAAAATCAAAATACACAACTACAACTGGGGTCACATAAGAGAAAGTAGATCTTGGATCAAGTAAACAGTACACATCACGGGAAAAGAGTTTCAACATACCAATCATGACATCAGGCGATGCCTTGGACTTCTGTCGAATAGTGAAAGCATAGAGATGGTTTTGACCAGTGCTGAAACAAGATGGTGTACCCTTTGGTGCCAAAGCTGAAGAAGAGGGAACTGGAATTGAATCAAAATATTGAATTTAAGACTAGTGACAATTGAATCAAAATATTTATTTGCCTGAATTGTACTAATAAAGTGTAAAGACCTCTTGCGATTAGTCTTTAAATCAATAAACTTATTTGAATCAATCCCTCCGTGAGAATTAGAACTGAAAGAAATAAGATAAAGACCCCTTAGATCAATAAACTTATTTGAGTTAATTCCTCCGTGAGAATTAGGACTAAAAAAAATAAGATAGAGATCATTAAATCAATAAACTTGATTGAGTTAATCCCTCCGCGAGAATTAGGACTAAAAGAAGCAAAATTAAAGATTTGAAATAATAGATAACTAAATATTATTCTCCATCTACTATTTTATTCATTAGTTATTATATATTAATTTTTCTCTGTGAGAATTACAAAATAAATATAAAATTAACTTAGAGATGAAATAGATAGATGTGAAAACAACAATTAGATAAAGTTATTATTTCGGCACAATATGAAGATGTAAGTGAAACTTGCAGGTGAAGCATGCATTAAAACAAGATAGTATTATAAATATATATATCGAGATTCATCAACTATCCCAGCCAAAAGAAATTACTCCATTAGCGAGAAAAGATAAAACTACTAAGGAAATATTATCCTACTAAAGAAAAAGAAAAGAAGGAAAACAAGACTAATGAATCTTGCTAATGGTGTTTTCTTTTTTTCACAATGAAAGAACCTTTCCTATTTATAGAAATATTTCTATGGAGGCTTTGGTGAGAATTTTCAATACTATATCAATATATCATGATATCTTGAGGAGAAATTTACATGCAAATTTATCATCCAATCTTGGTGATATTTTGACATGAATATTATCATGATATCTTGATTAGAAATTCAAAAACCTTGATGATAGTTTCATTATTTTATATTTCTTGTCCTTCCGTAGTCTTTGATGAATTTGTAGCAGATGTATCTTTCTTCTTTCTTTCTTTTTCTTAATTTATTCCTCCTGCAAGATTTGTTAGAAAATATGCGAGAATAGGATATATTTATTCATATTTATTTAAAATACTTGATATATAAAAATATACTAATAAATATATTTCATCAGGCCACTTCCCACCATCCCTGCCACTCTGCTGTTGGCCACCACCCTGGTCAAAGAACCTAAATTTCTTGCCCTGCCTCTTCCCTATCTCAGCCTGCTTCTTCTTCTCTTCATCTACCTATTGCATGTACACAACCAACCTAGAGATCTCCATGTCCTTGATCAACAAGGCAGCCTTACTCTCCAATATCAAATATCTGGACAACCTAGAAGCGAACTTCCATATTCTAGCCCTCATGCTAGAAACCATCTTCGAAGCATACCGAGACAACTGGTGAAACTTCAAGGCATAGTCCTTGACAAACATCTTACCTTGCTTCAGACTAACAAACTGTTCTGCATTTGGTTCTCTCAACTCCTGAGGAAAGAAGTGGTCCAGTATAGCATTAGAAAAATCCTTGCACAAAGATAACTCAACATCGTCACCCCTTGTCTAATCCCATTCCTCGTACTATTGGTACACCACATCCTTCAGATGATAGGCGAAAAACTCTACACCCTCCACATTCGTGGCATACATAACTCGGAAAGTCTTTTCCATTTCATCTAGAACACCATGAGGATCCTCCTCTATCTTAACACCATTAAAGGTCTGAGGGATCAACCTCATGAACTGGCCAACCTTTGTGGTCTCAGAAGATGGAGTAACAGAAACACCACGCTCAAACTAAGAAGCTACCAACTGTGCCAACATATGAATGGACTGACGAAATTCAACGTTCATCACTTCAGCCTGATAATCTCGAGAAGGAGTAAAGGGAATCGGTGGAACTCCAAGAGGACAATCGAGAACTGGACCCCCTAAACCCCTAGACCTGGTATGAACCCCATAAGTAGAACGAGCCCTATCAAAATTATCCTCAGTTGGGACAAAAAAATTTTTGTGAGCATCAGATTGTCGAGGAGGCATGATCTGAAAAACGAACAAACAGGGATTAGAGAAGAATTCTGGACCTTAGACTCTATAACTTGAAAATAGAACACAAGAAAGAGAAACATTCCTAAATGCCTCGTAGCCTTTCCCTTATAAGTGTGGCGTGCTACACACTCTTAAAAGAGACTCTACTCAACACGACTTTGTGGACTCCCAAGTGACCATGAACCTAGGGATCTGATACCAATCTAACATGACTCGAACCAGGGCGTAGTCGTGTCGGGTGCCTCAAGCCCAACCCGGACAAGACACCACCCCCAATACCCAACCATAATCGCCCTGTACCCTATGTCAGATGAATTTTAAACGTAAAACAAGATAAAAAAATTATAAGTGAAAAGACATTAATAAAGTTCATAACCATAACTATCCAAATATCCAACCAAACATCCAATCAGTGTCAGCCCCAACACCAATACCAATGCCAAGGATGACACTAATACAGACACCGCCCATGCCCATAGTAGTCACACAAAGCCTCTAACCAAAAATAAAAAATATTTAATCGGTACATGCTCCCGATCATAGCCAAAACCAAAGTCCAAGAAATAAACAAAAATATGAAAAGATGTTCATAGCATGAAATAGAGTCTCTCGGAGAATAAAAAGTCACCACTTCAGTCTGACACAAATGTTGTCCCTTAATCCAATTCACTAAGTAGGAGGAGTAGAATGGTCAGTTCCTGCATCGCGTGGGGATACAACACCCGAAGACGGGTCAACGGGTGAACGCTAGCATATACTCAGGTATAATGATAAAATAATGTCATTATTCAAAACCAAAGTAAATATCAAATTGTAGTTACATCCATACATATATATATATGTGTGTGTGTGTGTGTGTGTATGTATGTATATATCATGTCGGGAAAGGAAATCCGATTTAGCATGCATTTAAAACTTTAACCTGGGTTTGTGTAGTTTTACCGTCATTGTCACACCCTAATTTTTACCGCCCCAACCGCTAGTGAGTTGATTTTAGAGAGAAAGGATTTTTCCAATTAAAGTGACATTTTGAAAAGGGATTATTTATTTTACAGAGTCGCCACTTGGAATTGAGTTTGGATGTTCCAAGTCACCTTATTGAATCCCCAATCAAAAGAAAATGACTCTTAATTTTTTGGTCTGCGAACTAGAAATTTGGATAAGAAATTCTGTTGACCGAGGGGAAGGTATGAGACACCCCTCGAGTCCCGTGGTTCTAGCATGATCGCTTTAATGACTTATTTCTGACTTAAATTAATCTCCTGAATATTTAATATTTGTTAGCCTAAAAGTTATTTACATCCCGCTTTTAATTTATTTTAAACTAGGGAAACTAACCGCGCTTCGCGCGGTGCTAAAGAATTAATTATTTTTTCGATTAATTTTATATTCACTTTAGATTTATTATCTATTTGTAATAGTATAACTTGTTATAATTATATTATGAAGAATGTTTTCGTTTCATAAAAAAAATTAAAAATTAATAATTTAACATTTATTAAATGATGGATAGTATATTCTTTATCAATGTGTTAAAATATATTCTCTAATAACAATTTTATTTCATTTCTATTTCACATTCAATGAAGTTGATATTTTAATTTGAAATAATGTATTTTTTTTCAATCAAAAAGCATGAAAAAATTAAGTAGATCCTTGTGTAAATACCCATAATTCCTCTGAAAAATTTTTATATTCACTTTAGATTTATTATCTATTTGTAATATTATAACTTGTTATAATTATATTATGAAGAATGTTTTCGTTTCATAAAAGAAAATAAAAATTAATAATTTAACATTTATTAAATGATGGATAGTATATTCTTTATCAATGAGTTAAAATATATTATCTAATAACAATTTTATTTCATTTCTATTTCACATTCAATGAAGTTGATATTTTAATTTGAAATAATGTATTTTTTTTCAATCAAAAAGCATGAAAAAATTAAGTAGATCCTTGTGTAAATACCCATAATTCCTCTGCACCGTACCAGATTATCAACAAAATTCAAAACCTTCTTCAACATTTCATAACTTCCTTCTCCATATGTTTCTGAAGTGTACAATATTATACGTTAAAAGATTAAAATAACTATACAATATTATACGTTACAAGATTAAAATAACTACACAAGACATTTTATGTAGAATTGAAATATTGTATATATGATGATCCTTAATTGTCCATTTACAACTCTTAATTTTCTTTAGTGAAAATTATTAAGAGCATGAGTTATAAAGATGGTAATATGTGAGTTAAAAGCACAAAATTAATGGATATTATTAGAATAGAAGTTATTGGAATGTGAAGTAGTGTAAGTTATGAAAATGACTTATTAAATAAATTATTTAAGAAAAACAAAAATACTTTAAAATAGATTATTATGCTCTCATTATATAGTGAAATGGAGACAACAATATAAAAAAGATAAGAAAAAAATAGATACAATTGGAGGCCATAAAGAAGTGAACTTCGCCTCTTATATATTTGTTTTTTAAAAAACTTTAAGCGTTTAAAAAAATGACATAAAGAAGAATGCTATAAAATAATGTAAGCAATATATATCCATCATAGCAAGCTAATGAATTGTAACAATAATTAAAGAAGACGAAAGTGTAACCCTATAACATATATATTTGAACAAAGATGGAGAAGATCTTTCTTTATAAAGAGAAACTGTTGAGATGCCTAGCATCAAGTAAAAGCTATGGAGAACAATAATTTGATAAATTGATATTTTTATTTCTATTTTATTTGAGTTCTCTAAAAATCGAAGAGTATGTATCCTCTCAGTATGGGACAATTACGAATCCATTTGACCTAAAAACCTCCCGCGATAAGTTTTTCTTGATCTTTTTTAAGTCTCTCATCTAGTACTTGGAACCTCCATTCGAGTCCGATTAATGCAGATTCACACCGGATATGATTCATTCGAAGATATCGCTCCTACTAAAGTTTTTTCTACACTAAGAGCTCAAAACAGAGACTGATTAAGGAGCAGGCCCTCCAACAACAAATTTCAACTTGCAAACAAATGAAAAATTTAATGTCTAACCAAATAAATTGTATTTTGCATTACTATACCTTCCATTGGATAAGTAGTTTCAACTTAAAAACAAATCATTATTTTGACAATAATAAGTAACCTGCAAAAAGAAGGAAAGATTAGATCTTTGTAATCAATATTCAAAGTTTGCATTATAATTTAAAGTATAAATAACATAAATACCAACCCTTTTGGAAGTAATTACACTCTCTCTCACTTTTTTAATTACTTTACTCTCTCTCCCTATTAATATACATAACATAGCCGACATATACATAAATTCTTTGTATATGTTGGGAATTTTGTAATATGTTTAGGGAGTTGAGATTTTTTGTAATATTGGAAACATAAGTTGTGTATTTGTGTAATTTTTAGATTTAAAATATTAACAGAATCAAAGTCAATCAAAAATAAAATATACCAACAAAACATTAAATATACCAAGAATAAGATTTAAGTCACACATTAGTATACATATTACAATATTGTGAAATGCTATTGTTACCTCTTTATATCAAACAACTTCATCTTCACCATCCTTTTTATAAGATGATGATAATATACATTAAAATCAAAGATATAAAACAAAACTAAAAAAAAAAAAAAAAAAAGGAGAAGAGAAAAAAACATATCATAAGACCCTCCCAAAAAACTGAAAAGATTATATATAGAATGAAAAATAGAATATGAATAGGCAAAAATAAATTGCTCAATTAGTAGCCATTTATTTTCCTTATTTAATGTGCAGTTTTTTTTTCTTCATAAATATAATGACTTGTAAAATATTGGAAAAACTCAAAAATAGGAGGAAAAAGATAAATATTTTTCTTGGCCTACGAAGCATGCCACATAAGCATGCCTATAAGTCTCTTTATATATATATATATATATTATTTAATGATATTAATGTGTGGCTTTCCGGTAGCAGTACTTTCCGATTATACCACGAGTTTTGATATATTTCTCACGCCTTTGAGACATTTATGGATCGTTCTCATTTTTTTCAATCTAAATAATCACCTGACATGTTTAGAATCTATACAAACCAATTGTATCGACTTCAAATGGTATGTTTATTTTATTATAACGAATGGTCGATAGCAGTGCTTTCCGACTTCATCGTTAATTATCACTTATATATAAAACTTTAAAATTTCTTTTGATCAAAACCTAAACTCATTTTTTTTATAAGTTATTCTCTCATTTCCTAAAGAAGTGATTGTACACATAATTCTATATTTCTTAATCCAACTATATTTGTCTATTATTATTGTCGGTCGAACCATATTCCTAATGATCCAATTAGATAACAAAGTAATGACACACTTAAGAATAAAATACAGCTTCATTCATCATAAATTTCATGTGTTCATCACCCAATTTGCAGACAAATATTATCATAGTAACACAAATTTTAAATAAATACATCCACTAAAATAGCATACACAGATTCAAGGACCACAAATTTGAACCAATCTAATCTAATAAATTATTTATAAACTCCCTTGAAATTTCATCCGTACTATATTACTTTACTTCCCTTTTTTTATTTTAAGAAAATCTTTCTCTTCCTTTTTTTTTTTCTAATCTTTCCTTCTCTTTCCTTGTTTTTTTAATGTCTCTCTCCCAGGGATGGTAATTACTCTGAGCGATGCCATTAAATTTTCTATCTAAAACTCACCATTGAATTTCATGTGTATTGTGTGGTATGTATCTCAAAATTTCACCTCAATAGACATTCATGCCAAGTTCTAGATCAACTGAGCGATGCCATTGAATTTTCTATCTAAAACTCACCACACTATACACATGAAACAGTGAGGTAAGATTTATTTTAAACTCGACTTAGAGCAAGAAAATTTTACAAGTGCAACTTTAGTATACTTAGAGGCACCAAAATAATTTATAGTTCACAACCAAGTTGGTCCACTCTATCATGTCTTATAATTTAACACTTTTTTATTTCATATTTTTAAATATGTTGGTATCAATTACTAAGTCAAGATTATTTTTTTTAGATGAGACCGAGCCCAAAAGAAGAGTTGCCTACGAATCTTGTTAAAACAAGAATCAGGTCAGACATAGTTCAGGGAGCTTAAAATATGAAGTAGCAAATTAATTTATTTTTTTTAATTTTGAATAAGGACGAAAAACTTTTCTTTTTCTTTTCTATTTTTTTTGAAATCCTATTAATAAACACTTTTTTCTAAGGATTTCTTTTGAAGAAGACTAACGTCCTTTATTTTTTTTTATTTTTTTAAAATCAATAGATTTTTTTTTAAAAAAATTGAATGAGGATCACCGAACCTAACAAAGGTTGCCTACGTATCTCATTAAGATGAGAATCATGTGTTCGTAGTTCATGTAACTGGAGACATGAAGAAACCCACTTTTTATTTGGCTAATGAAAGAAAATGATTTTTTTTGAATTTATTAATAATGATGATTTTTTTTAATTTTTGAAAACGAATTGATTGATTTTTTTCTAAGGATCAAAACTCTTCTTTTTTTTCTTTAAGAAAATACAACCTTCGTTTTTAAGGATCACCGAACTTGTGGAGGAATGCCTACATATCTCACTGAGATGAGAATCAGATGTGCGTAGTTCGTCCAGATTGGAGCAAATTCGATAGAAACTATTTTTTTATTCGTCAAAACAAACCTCACACTTCATTTGAGTTTTGATAAAGAATAGGTTTTGGAGAGTTATTTTCACCCTCTCTTATGTAAGTGGATTCTAATGCTGGCCAACATTCGAAACAACCTAATAGCTAATGCAACTAGCGGCACAGAAAATGAATAATCTTAAATAGGGTACTTTTAGACATTCAAATCTTTATCGAGCCTCCACTAAGTCAAAATGTATGTGATGCAAATAAAATGAATCTTGGTAAGGATAATCATTGTTCGAGGCTTGTTCTAGAAGGTTTAACATTCTGATGAAACAGGTGTCTAGAATAGCTGTAAAACGAGCGGACAACTCGAGTCGGGTAGGGACAACTTACTGGTAGCAGTGCTTTACGGCCTCACCGTTGGTCCTTCCCATCCTAAATCATGTGTGACTATAGAATCCTTCCCAGGAGCATTGCTGCATATCTGTTATCTCAAGGCTCGGGAGTGTACGCCACATCTCCGAATATAAAGTATCACAGAAGGCTCAGATGGGCACGTGAGAGAAGACAATTTATATTGCAATTCAAATATTATCAAAGCGATAAACAATTAGACACATAACACATTTAGGGCAGAAAATGCAATATCTCAAAATATATAAAGCCAAGCAAGTCAATATACAAGCTCAAATTCTGGTTGTCCCCAACAGAGTCGCCATCTTTCACACCCCTATTTTTACCGCCCCAACCCCGCTAGTGAGTTGATTTTAGAGAGAAAGGGTTTTTCCAATTAAAGTGACGTTTTGAAAAGGGATTATTTATTTTACAGATTCGCCACTTGAAATTGAGTTTGGGTGTTCCAAGTCACCTTATTAAATCCCCAATCAAAAGAAAATGACTCTTAATTTTTTGGTCTACGAACTAGAAATCCGACTAAGAAATTTTGTTGACCGAGGGAAAGGTATGAGGCACCCCTCGTGTTCTGTGGTTCTAGAACAGTCGATTTAATGACTTATGTCTGGATTAAATTAATCTCCTGAATATTCAATATTTGTTAGCCTAAAAGTTATTTACATCCTTCTTTTAATTTATTTTAAATTATTTAATGATATTAATGTGTGGCTTGTCGGTAGAAGTACTTTCCGATCATACCACGAGTTTTGATATATTTCTCATGCCTTTGAGGCATTTATGGTTCGTTCTCATTTTTCCCAATCTAAATAATCACCTGACATGTTTAGAATCTACCCAACTCAATTGTACCAGCTTCAAATGGTCTGTTTATTTTATTATAATGAATGGTCGATAACAGTGCTTTCCGACTTCATCGTTAATTATCACTTATATATTAAACTTTAAAATTTCTTTTGATCAAAACATAAACTCATTTTTTTTATAAGTTATTCTCTCATTTCCTAAAGATGTGATTGTACACATAATTCTATATTTCTTAATCCAACTATATTTGTCTATTATTATTGCCGGTCGAACCATATTCCTAATGATCCAATTAGATAACAAAGTAATGACAAACTTAAGAGTAAAATACAACTTCATTCGTCATAAATTTCATGTGTTCATCACCCAATTTGCACGATAAATATTATCATGGTAACACAAATTTTAAATAAATACATCCACTAAAATAACATACACAGATTCAAGGACCACAAATTTGAACCAATCTAATCTAATAAATTATTTATAAACTCCCTTGAAATTTCATCCGTATTATATTACCTTACTTCCCTTTTTTATTTTAAGAAAATCTTTCTCTTCCTTTTTTTGTTCTAATCTTTCCTTCTTCTTTTTTAATCTCACTGTCCCAGGGGTTTCTTTTCTTTCCACTCTAGTTTTTTTTATAACCCCTTCCCTTTTTCTTAAGTTTTCTTCTTCCCATTTTTTGCATTCTGTGTGCGTGTGTTATGTGTTTTTCCTTTTTCTAATTAAAACATCTTTTTTTTTGTTGCATGCATGCATGAGTCGTAAATTGTAGCCCTTAACACAACTACACCAATTGCATTTCAACTGAATGTGATGTTATAAGACAAACCAAATATGAAAAATACATGCTAACACATTGATATTACCTTAAAGATTAATCACTATAGGAAAAAGAAATTCAACTAACCCAAGATAAGAAGCACTCACAATCATATACGTATTGCAGAAAATTATACATAAACATTTAGAAAAGAAAAAAATCTCACCCAAACTTCAATTAATTGCATAACGTATAATACAACATCTCACGAATTATTCAAAGCCAAGGTGACAATTGGACTTTATGCATGCCATTATACCGAACACTTTACTTTAAATTTATCTACATACAAAAAGGAGAATATACCTTATGTTGAAACATCGTCTATAAAAATGAACAACTTTATAACATTGGAATCAAATCTCGCATAATCACGCTGTTACGTTGTACAAAGAATAATTGAGGTTTACCTCTTGAAAAGGTAACTCACAAACAAAGTCAATCTAATTTACTGATTTAGGAGCCACAACCATGAAACCGTGAATGAAAACCTCGAAACTTTCACTTTTTCCTCTCTCGTGAACTTTGTTTTCCTTTTTTTTTTTTTTTCTGGGCTGGTGTTTTTCAATGTTGTTGTCTGCGTTGTTTCCACGAGGTGGGAAGGATTATATTTTTGTTATAATTTCCTTTTGGTGGGCCGAAGAGTCCTCTCTCTTTTTTCTTCTGTTTTTCTTTTGCTCCCTTGTTTCTCCAATCTTCTTTTCTCTCTTGTTTTTTGTTGCTTCTCCCTCTCTCTTTTTTCTTTTGGTTTGTCCGTGTGTGTAATATAGTGTGTATGTTTGTGTGTGTCAAGTGTTTTTGTGTGGAGAAAATTGAATGGGGGAGAGGTTGAGTGGAAGTGGGAATTGTGGGGTGGTTTGGGTAGTTTAGGTCCTTTTTTTTTTAAATTAATATTTTAAATAAATAAATAAAATAAAAATGATATAAATTATTTATAACTAATAAAATACAGGTAAGTTAAATGGTTGGTATTAGAAATATGATTAAAAAAATATTAACATCATTAGATTATTTATAAAAGTTAAAGGAAGAAAACAAATATAATTTAAAATATTTTTCTAAAATAAATAAATAAATAAATAATAAAATAAAAATTTATTTAAAACGTGCTTCTATTTTGTAGTTTTCAAAACTCTTAAACAAACTTTTTAAAATAAGATGAAATCAAAATATCTAATTTAGACCTAAAAATAAAATATGCTAAAAATAGCGTAAAATATTCGATTTGGTAAAAAATTAGGTGTTTACAGTCATAATCCACCCACAGGCTATGTCGGTCCAATGTTACCTCCTGAACGAGCTCCAGTGCGTGTAGCCGTACGAACCGAAGATGTCATAGGGGATGGAGATTCCTGTGTTCCTTTCGCCCTCCATGATACATATATACAAGTATAGGCTTAGAAAATTCTCGTGTACCCCACAAGTATATGGTCACCATGGCCAACCCTCATGTCGGCAAATATGAGTTTTTAGTATTTGTCCATTGGACTCACACCTTCACAGTTAGCTATCACAATCCGCCATCATTGCCTAATTAAAACCTTTAGCACATAACCAAATCACCAATTATAGAAGTTAACTACCAAGGCATTATGAAGTGGTATCATCATACCGACTATAGCTTGCAAGCAATGTCATTAGCCAATACTTAGGGGATTCCAATGTAGCCCATAAGATTTCCAATCAATCAAAACCATGGCCACCAAGACCTTTCCAAATCATTTAATTCAATCAAACTATTTTAGGTTCCATTTCTATATTAAGCAATGCAAAGTTTTAAATAAAAGTCAAACTATGTGTCAAAAGTATGCTCATCGGCATTTTAACAAACATGTTGAGCGCATATAGTTTCCAAACCAAACCCAAGAACCAATTAACCACTTTCATGCAACCACATGTTCAAACCAACATTATAACATGAAAAACCATAAATAGAATCATGGGAAAACATTATCCAACCACGAGTAACCAAAACCTCTAACATTTATTTCAAAATCAACACAAACCCACAATAATGCCATGAAAATCATTAAGTAAAACATGCTTTTAGTTTGAACTAACAATGAGGGAGTAGTAACATGCCTTAGACAACAAGGAAGACGGGAAAAAACCACCCTTTAGATCCTTAATTTACCACCTTGAAGAAACCTTAGCCTTTTCTTGATCTAGGAGTTTTGAGAGAGATTTTAGAGTGTTTTATTTGGGAATAGTAGGTTAATGAAGTCCCAAGAGTGTTTTAAGTCTTCGGGTCAAAAGAAGTTAAGAGAAAAAATGTCAAGAATACCCCTAATTTAAACTGCAAAAATTCCCGTCGGTGGGTACGATTTGGACCCCTCACCCATATCCAATCATACGAGTAGTACCCCTAACTCGCACCTTAGACAGAAAGTTGGACTACAATTCTGTCCAACATACGATTTCATGGCCTATCTCATATCAAGATCATATGATTGGTACCCTATAGTCGTACCCTAGGCAATACATGATTAAGAATACACACTGTTTAATATATGATTAGCCCTATTCTTTCGTACCACCACTATACAACTCGTATGGAGTCTTATCGTACCTTGGACAAAAAATGACCTAGAACACACTGTTTATCATATGACTTGGGCTCCTAAGTCGTTAGCACAACATATGACTAGTATGCTTGAGTCATATGGTTCTCAGAGAGTTAAAAAACTCAGAACATTTCTAAGGGGCAAAACTCAGGGTGTTTCATATAATATATATTGTCATAGAGTATTTCTACCATGGATAAAAAGATTAAAGGTGATGTTCATCACATTTCTCTAAGTAGTTATCAAGGTATGTTGTTCATGCATAATTTAGTTTTAAATTTTTTATTATTATTTGTAATTAATATTGTACTTATTATAAGACACAGGCGCACCTATCATGGATAAAAAGATTATAGTTAATGCTCATCCTCAGATTTCTCTGAATAAATACGAAGGTGTGTTTTTTCATGCTTAATTTAATTTTTTTAGTTGTGGTACTATTATTTTTTATTATTAACACTATATATATCTTTTGTCATATATGAATAAGGTGGACCATTAAGAAGTTCAAATTGAGGAGTCAATCAAGTTGATTTACTTATTTTGTCGATGGTATTGAAGTGAAAGTAAAAGTTCTAGGAGACGAAGTTGCCTACTGCTTCTTTGGTGGATAATATTTTTAGTTGATCGGTTGTTATTTCAAGTGTTGTATGCTTTTGGAACATCTTGAATGATTTGATACCAGTAGAATCTTTCTTTTAAAAAAGAATCTAAATAAAGTGAAGTTTACACACATGTGATATTCGTAAATAATTCAAAAATGTAAAATGAATATTTACGAAATCGATAACTATATAACAGAAATTTAACAAATTATTTGCGTAAAGAATGGATGTAAAAAGAAAATTCGTATCTACTTTCTTCTAGGAGATTATAAAATAATGTTGTAGGCATTTATATATTATTGATCTATTTTTTTATGATTTTACTTGCAAATTTACATTTATGAATAATTTCTTGTTACTGATTTTATGCATTGTTTTAGTATATAAGAGGTGGTATTTTTGCATTCCTTCTTAAATAATTTCATGCATTATTGAATTCTTTTAATCATAAGAACAAAGTTAATAATTTTTTAATTTGAATTTAAAAAATTAAAATCAAATCAGAGAAAACTTATCTCCAATAGAGGTGAAAATGTTTAGCTTAAATAAGTGTTGAGTTTGAATTTTTAAACAATAAGTATTGAGTCTTCTTCTACTCTATATTTCATTTAGTAAAATTTTATTCTATATTTCATTTTATTATTTCTATTACACATAATAAAACTTATAATTATATTACATGATACAAAACTTATTAACTGAAAAATATAAATAGATAAAATAGTCAATCAATATTTCTCTTTATCTCTAATCTCTAATATATTAAAAGTGTGAAGGGCCTTAGAAATGTTGTTTGAACTTTTTTTCCTTCATTAAAAGATTTCGCTTTAGACAAAATCGTCATTTCACATATTTCTTCCAATTATTATTAATTAAATATATGGAGAATTAATACTGGTAAGTTTTCTTTTCCTTTGTGTATGTGAAAAAGAAGTCCTAAAATATGGTAAGAGAAAAGTATCTATTTAAAAGTTTTAAATTGACTAAAAATTAATTTTTCCTTATTTAAACTATAAAGTCTTAATTTTTAGAGATTTATTCAACATCATTAGAACTTTTCGTAACTACACTTGGAATGAAATTTGAGCAAGTAGGTTTTCTTTTTCGTTATCTATGTGAAAAAGAAGTCCTAAAATATATGGTAAGAGAAAAATATCCTTTAAACGTTTTAAATCGACTAAAATTAATTTTTCCTTATTTAAACTATAAAATCCTAATTGTAATTACAGTTGAACTGAAATTTGAACAAATTTCACATAAAGAGAAGTTGAAAGAAAGGAAGAAAAGTGAATGGCAAGAATAGTAAAACCCAAATCAAATTAAGTTTACACTAAATAGAAGCATTATAAGATAAAAATAACTATATCTAAATATAGAAAATGACGGTTTATGTATCAACCAAAAAAAATGTTTCATTGAATGTCTAGAATAAATAATTGTCTTTCTACTTTAATAACGAGGTAATATATGTATGAGAAAAAGAGTAAAATATTATTAAAGAGATAATTAAATAATATTATGAAATTATAATATTGAATGTTTCTTAATTAATTAAAATATTGCCTTATAGTAAAAAAAATTCAAAGTATGATCCTAAAGTTAAATTAAATGAATTGATAGATAGTATAAAGAGATTTTAGAGGAGATACAATAATATGATATATTGACGAAATGGATTCGCAACTCGTTGAATTTGTTGATAAATTTCATTTAAACATTTAAATTATGATCTGTTTCAATCGAGCATCTAAACACATAATAAAGTCTTCATATTTAATAGAGGTATGAAAATAAGTAGAAAAGTAATTTTTTTCAAAATTGAAAATGTCTAATAGGAATAATTTAGGTAAATTCTTCCCGAATCATATTATTTGATGAAATAGGTTGGCAACTCTCTGAATTTATTGATAAATTTTATTTAAATATTTAAATTATGATTTGTTTCAATTGAGCATATAAACACATAATAAAGTCTTCATATTTAACATAGGTGTGAGAATAAGTAGAAAAGTAATTTTTCAAAATTGAAAATGTCTAATAGGAATACTTTAGGCAGATTCTTCCCATATAATATTTATTTTACCTTATAAGGGTAAAAATATTAATTTGTTGTCCGTAACACTTTGTAACGACATATCAATTGCTCGATATGTAATATTAAATACGTTTATTAAGCTTTTTCTTAGGTCATTTTATAGTCTTGGTAATTTTTCTTAATTCAATTTAGAGTAATTTTTAATGCTTTTATATGAATTTATTAATTTTTTATTTAAGTTTTTCCCTTGTTTAATAAAATCATTAATTTATTTATTAATCAAGGCATATTTTCTTTTATAATATCGAAGTAATTTTATAAAATTAAACTTATTATAGCGAGCTATACGCGCGAGGCGCGTATCCTAAACTAGTATTACATAATAGTATGAAACTATCATTTGAAATAAATAGTTTACAAAAAATATATATATATTTATATTTTAAAAGAACATAATGATTATTTTTAATATTTACAAATTTATTAATTTTAAATAACTTTGAAAAATGCAAAATTATAAGGATAATGAAGAGTAACAAATTGGTCTTCTTTTATTCCATTTTTGTTAATATAAGAATATTTTTTATTTCAAATATCTATCTCAATTTTAAAAAGCAAGATAAGAAAGAACGATAAATTGATCTCATTTAACAAAGTGATATGATATTTAAATTTGAGTTGGAACAAAGTTCTAGCTTCTTGAGTAGTTTCTTAGTATAGATAAAGAAAATAAACAAACATAAAAATAAATCACAAACTGTAGAAAACTGGCGTGTTGGGGGATAGTTTTTAAACTAATTTTTAAAATATACTGAAGTAATCAGTTAATACACATATTGCTATTCATAAAGTAAAAATTGGAAAGACATAGAATAAAGGTTCAAAAAAATCATACGTAAACAAAATAGAAATATTTATTTTATAATAATAAAATTTGTGATTTTTCAAAATATGTGTTTGATATTATTGTTCTTCTTTTGAATGTTGTTTTATTTTATAGTTTTGCTGTATTTTATTCAATTCTATGCAATTCATAATTGTCTGATTTCCATATTTAATATAACATTCACATATTTACTTTTTTAGGAGGATTATAAAATAAATTTACAGACATTTTGATATTTTAATGTATTTATTCTCATTTAATTTTACTTGCAAATTTACATTTATGTATAAACTTTTTTAGTGATTTTGGGCAGCACTTAGTTTCATAATATAAAGAAAGAAAATTAAGAGCATAAAGATGAATTATAGAATAAGAGATAAGATTATATTTCGATAGTCGAGAAAGTGTTTAACTTGGATTTTAAATTATAATTACTTCTAACAGATTAAATTAGTTTGAGTCTTCTTCTAATCTACATATCATTTATTTTATTATGCATAACAAAACTTATCTATTCTAATTTCAATATTTTAAGATAAGAGTGAAGAAAACCCAATTGCTTATTTGTTTAACACACAAAAAAATAATTTAATTCAAAGTCAAATTATAGAAAAATAAAATAACTAAAATATAATAGAAAAAAATGCACACTAAGGATTGGTGGTGGGAGGGTGAGGTGGGGGGTGGGGGGTGGGGATTGAACTAATTTTTAGAATATAATGAAGCAATTAGACAATATCACATACGTTTTACTATTTATATTTTTACAACAGAATAAAAATTTACATTGTTTTTGATAATCAGAAATCTCTAGATTGTAAACAATAAAACAAAGAAAAACATAAAATACAAAAACTTTTTTGAGTATCATGATTGTTTTTACTTATATAAATTTCGCAAGAGGTGGGATGAGGGGAATATTATCAATCTATTATCTTTAAATTGTGAATAACATAATAAAAAAATATAATATATATATATATATATATTTTATAATTACATGATATTTTTCCTATAAATTTGATAGAGATATGGAGATTGGGTGGGTAGGGGTGGAAACGAGGAGGAGGGATAAATTTTTTATATTTTTAATCCGAGTTAGCCCTCCAAGCGGACAAAGAGGTGAATCATTTGATCTTAAAATAGGTGGGGTATGGGTGGGAGGTGGGTGTAGTAGATTTTTTTTTTTTTCGAATTTCACTGAGAAATAATATGATAGTTGAACTTTTCTTTAATATAATATGATGTAACATACTCAAACGAGACATTCAGATATGAAATGATTACTGAAAAGCCATGTTTGAAGATATACTGAAAATTGATTATTCACGTTATGTAATTATGACATATTCTAGATCACAAGAGATAACTTGCAATCTTTTTATGTTAATTATTTATGCATGTACATATTTTTTTGTTTAATAGTTCTGTCATTTAAGTCTTGAATGAAGGATTGATGACATTGACTAACTTAAAGGGTGAAACATAATTAGAAAACTAGATTAAGTTAATTGTGAACTTGATTAATATTTTTAAAACTTTCTAATCTTTTCAAAAATACAAATCAACCCACACCCCTCTCCTCTCCAAATCAACCGTCTCTCCCCTCTCTCTCGACAGTTTTTCTCAACTTCTCCAACCAACAGTTCTGCAAATTTCTCCTTTCAATCCCCGACAACTTCAATCTCCCACGACAAATAGTTGGGATTCGAGTTCCTTTTAGACTTTCAACAGTCAATCAACGTGACAGCCTTGCTCTCCGATCACAACAACTTCGAGTTCTTCATCGTTTCTTTTTTTCTTTCACAGGTAAAAAATTCTGGCTTTTTAGTTTTGAAGAAAAAGAGGAACTTGAGCCAACTTCTCTTCTAGTATTAGTTAACAATTTTAATATTTGTTGCTTTAATTTGAAATGCGGTCTGAAGAAAATTCTAATTTCTGATATTTCTTCTCTTCTCTTTTCGGAGTGAAATTTGATTTTTTATTGTTTGTTGTATTTTTGGAAGTTTGATTTTTGTTGTTTGTGTTTGTACAAACAAAACAACAATATTGGTATTTTTGGCGTTGCGCCTGTTGCTGGATTGATTTGTTCTTGATAAAAAATGTGTATTTGATATTAAATAGTGATATTATTATTGTTCTATTAAATAAAATCTTTCTACTATTTTTTATGCAATAGATTAACCATCTGATATAACAGATTAACCATATGATGCAACAGATTAACCATCTAATGCAATAAATTTACCATCTAATGCAACAGATTTACCATTGGATTAAAAATTTGATGCAACAAATTATCCATCTGATGCAATCGATTAACCATCTGATGCAACAGATTTACCATCCGATGTAACAGAGGAACCATCAGATTAAAAACTTCATGCAACATATTAACCACCTGATGCAACAGATTTACCATATGATGAAACATAGGAACCATTAGATTAAAAATTTAATGCAATAGATTAATCATTTGATGCAACATATTAACCATCTGATGCTACAGAGGAACCATTGAATTAAAAATCTAATGCAATAGATTGACCATTTGATGCAACAGATTTACTATCGTATTAACCATCTGATGTAACAGATGAAGAATCTATTGGATAAAATCCTATCACTATTCCAATAGGACGACATGTCCAAGACTTGATTTTTTTCAACAGGTCATTCACCTGTTGCAATAGACGACCCTTCTGTTGGAAGAAATTTAAACAATATTGACAGTAGATAACAGTTTCAACAGATCACTCATATGTTACAACAGATATTTGATCTGTTGCACAGACCAGTCATCTGTTTCAATAGATGAGTGATTTATTTTTATTATTTCCAATAGATTTCTCATCTGTTCCAACAAGTTATTTATATGTTGCAACAGATAATATACCTAGTTCAACAAATATGTGATCTTTTGGAACTATTAGTTTACTATTGTATATGTTAGATTTACTGTTATCCTTTTTATAATGATGCATTAATCAATTATAATCTTTTATATTTTTCTGTTATTTTTAGATAATATGGCTCTCAAAAGAAAAGAAATCGAATCAAGTCTAAGTAAAGGAACAAGTAAAGCAGCTAGGCTACATCCACCACTCCATGAGCTTACTTTACAAACGATATCTCAATCAGAAGTAGAAGATAATGAACATGGGGATGAGGAATGTTTCAAAAAAGATGATCCAAATGCTAATAGCCCTTCTACTGAAGAGTTGGTAAAAAACTTCAGCATTGATAGTTATCCTGTGAGAATGCAGTGCGATGGTGCCACCGATTTAACAGGTGATTTCATGGTTAAGTCAGCCATTGGAAAATCTTTTGACGCCTTCCAAAAAATACTTCAAGAAAAAAAAATTGGATGCTTATTTCAGGGAAAGCTGCTTTGAGCAATATCTTGATTTATCAGAGGACAACAATGCTCGTTTTCAAATGAAAATGCTATATGATCTTCTCAAGCGTAGGTTTATGTATGAAAATAAAGATAAGATGGATGAGGTGTGGATAAATTACTGTGACATGCCTGTTTGCTTTGGATGGAAGGAGTTTGCCATAGTTACTGGACTAAAATATTATCCTCTTTCTCCTTCTCAAGTTATACCTATTCTAATCCCAAAAAAACACCCCACACACCCAAAAAAGGCAATGACAAAGGTAAAGGCAAAGGTAAAGGCAAAGGCAAGTCAAGTGATGTGATAACTTGGTGTCCTTTGTTAGTCTAGGCTTCAAAAATAAAAATTTGATAGAAGCGTTGAAAGATAAAAGACTTTTAAAGTAGCACAAACAATCATTGTGCTTGGTTTGTTTTGTACATAATATTCTTTGAATGAGAGACGTTAACAACAACATACCGCTTGGTTTAATAAAGCTATCCGAGGATCTTGAGGAATTTAACAGCTATCCTTGAGGTTATGAAAGCTTCAAAATGACTGTCAAATATTTGTTGAACCCATTAACGCCAAAGATAGTCAACTTATATGGATTTCCATGGGCTTTCATGGTAAATATTTTTTTTATTATGATTCATTTTTATTTTATTCAATAATGCTTTTGATTTATTAGTGTTATTTTATAGGCTTGGGTATTTGAAGCCATTCCTTATTTGAGACAACAAGTGATCTACCAGGAAGAAGTTTCATTTCCAAGAATTCTGAGATGGTTGTTGGCCAAAATTGACAAAAAAGGCAAAATTTCTTGATCTCTTCAACCCTTCGAATGTACTAAGTCTAATTCTAATTAAGTTTTTATTTTAATTAATAATTTTTTGAATGATCTAATCATCTTTCTTATATATGTATTGATTTATTTTAGATTGTGCATCCATCGCTTGTTCCGACCAATCTATAGTTGAAGATGTCATTTTTTTTATTACTTTACGATTTGTGAAAACTTTATCGGACCCTAAGGTCATTAACAAAATAAAAAAGGAATTGTTTGAAGCAACAACCATCATAAGAAAAATAATTTCAGAGGGTGGACTTGTTATTATTGAAGGTGTTAGTGGTGATGATTTTGTTGTTGGTGGTAGTGGTGTTGCTATTGGGGCTAATGATGCCCCTCTTACAGTTTTTAAAATAACAAGCCATTATGAGTATAATCATGCTAGTTATATAGATTTTGCCCCTCCTAGCGAATGTTCTACATGCAAATGTCAAGACTGCGAGGCAAAACGTGATGAAGTGATTAATGCTATTAATGCATTAACTGCTTCTAAAAAGAAATTGACATCAAAGAGGGGTTTATTCCATCAAAGAATATTTCATATCCATCCACTCTATTAGATATTAAGGCTAAGAAGAGAAGGAAAGTAATTTCCAAGGCATTATCAAGTATCTAAAAGAGCAAAATTGCAGCTTATCTGTCTTTATGTTGCACTATTGAGAGATGTACAAGGGCCATAGGAGAGCAACATGAACCGAAGAAGATGAATATATATCATTTGTTCCAACTAAAACCAGAAATATATCTGTTTCAACAGATGATACATCTGCTAAAAATTATCAAACAGATATATACATCTATTGCAACAATTGACTAACCTATTATATCAGATACAGTATCTGTTGCAACATGTGTCCCATCTATTTATCAAATCAAATAACTCTTTATATCATTTTTATTTATACCAACAGATGACTTATTTGCTGCAATAGATGGGTCATCTATTGGGATAAATTAAATCAAGACTTCCTACTATTTTAGTTTATCCAAACAGATGAGTTATACGTTGCAACAGATGGGTCATTCATTGGAAATTATAATACAGGTCTTCCTCATGTTTTAATTTGTCCCAACATATGATTCATCTGTTGAAATAGATAGATAATCTATTGGGGATAATTTAAAATAGGAGGAAGACCTGTTTGATTCGCTAAAACAGATGAGTTATCCTTTTTCGTTTTTTGTACCTTTGTGATTAGCATTAAGAATTTTATCTTTCCAGTGGATATCATAGTAGAAGCTACTACTGAACAACATTGACAATATGCTACTCTTTCATGAAAATACGGAGAAACAAAAATGTAGAAATTGTACGCAAGCGACATTAAAGATCCATGACGACCAAAGCCAAATTTCATAGCTCCGAATGAAGAACAACTTGTCCATATTGAGTAGATCTTTATATCTTGAGCCTGTCAAAGTAATAACCTTACCTCTCCTTATGAATTGTTGGCATCAAATCTTAAATTGTTTATTTAATTGTTAAAATCTATACCCATCACAATTTTTGTACATTTTATTTATTTATTTCACGTAATTTCTAAAAGCTTTGATTTTTTTTATTTTGTCTAAGAATTTTATTTTATCCTTAGATTTGAACTTATTAATTAAAATGAAAAATAGATTCAAATATTGCAACAGATAAGGTATCCATTACAACAGATGACATATCTATTGAAAAATATCAAACAGATTTAGACATATGTTGCAACATGTAGATCATCTATTGAAAATTATCAAATAGGTCTTTCCACTGTTTCAACAGATAGACTTTGATATAAACATCTGCATAATGCAATAGATGACTAACCTATTACAACAGATAAACTATCTGTTAGAAAAGTTAGACTATCTGTAAAACCCCACAAAATTCTAAGCTCAACTTAGTCTTTTAAGCTTGCTAAGGGGTCCCAGACTTAGAAAATTCTAGCTAAGTATACAGACTTAGTATTATTTTGGGCTTCGTAAGTTGGAAACTCTATTTAACTACTCTTATGACCTTAAAGTATCGATCTTTAGGTTGAATCATGATTAGGAATGTCAGTAGGTATTCCCGAATGAGTTTCAGATTTTTTGGACCTCGTTTGACACATGTCTGGGAACCCAAAATAGTGTATCAACGTGATCTCGACGTAGCTTGTCGTCCATCGCGTCAATTAATATTTTATTGTCTCCCAGTGGAAAATTCTAGTGAACCGATGCGGACTCGACGCGGTGCGTTAGCCATCGCGTCGATGCCAATGATGCAACACGTCGGTCTGTGTGTTGACAGTTCAGTTTTTAGTCTTTAAAAACTGCGTCCAGAGGGGTATTTGGGTCATTTTTATCACCCCTATTCATCCCCAAAAGCATAAAATTAAGTCATTCCTAGGACAAAAATTCATTCTCTCTCAAATTGCTCTTAAGAACAAAATCCTAAGACATTAATTTCACGATCAATCCTCAAGAACACTTCGTCAACCTTCAATAATTCAAGCATTAAGGTATGTTAAGTGTTTATCCAAGGGTTTCCTTCCACCCTTGGAGTTCAAGAAACCTTTTTGAAACTACAAGTTAAAGGGTTTAATGAATTTCATGATTTGATGTGACTATGTTCATGATTATTATGTTGATGGGGTTTTCTAATCCATGATTAGTTGAAAGATTCATGTGAAATCATTTATTTTATGTGTAGTGTCATGTGAATTCATGATAAAGCCTTGGGATTGTGAATTTGGTGTTGAAATTGGGATGCTCTCATGTTATCTAGTGTTATGTGCATATACTATGCCTTCCAAGTGTTTGTGAATTGTTCATGTGGGCTGAATAATGAAATTACAGCATGCTAACATGCATTCCCCATTCATGTACAAGTTAATGCATTAAAAGTGTTTGAGTAAATGTCTCTATGAATGAACTATGGACTAGCATACATTGTTATGACTTTTACGACTATGCTATACTCTACTTTTCCTGCTATTGAGTCCTGGGGGTATTTATACCCAAAAATTTAGCTGTTTACCTAGAGCCAGTGTCAGGTACAGAATAATCTCAGTCATGTCACGATCAGTAGTACTCTCAGTTAGTTACAGGACTCAAAATAATTTAGTAGTACTCAGTAATCAATCTCAGTTCAGTATTCAGTTTAGAACACAGTAGTATTCAGTTCAGAACTTAGTAAACATAGTTAGTTCATAGAATTCAGTCAGTAATCAGTTCTGTACTCATTGAACTCAGAATCAGTCCAGTTCGGTTCATTATTTAGTTCCAACCTCAGTAAACTCAGTCAGCTAACAGAACTCAGTAATATTCAATCAATAAATAGAATCCAGTAGTATTCCGTCAGTCAATGGAACTCAGTGATCTCAGTTTAGTTCAGTTAAATAGTACGATCAGTAATAGTTCAATCAATCCTAGTATAGTATAAGAATCAGTTCAGTGTCTTTCAGTTGGGAGTAGGATTCAACACTGAGTGAGCCTAGGGATGGGGGCTCACCTGTCAGCTAGGATTGGGTCCCTAGAAGTAATCCCTAAGTTCTAGAACTACGTAGCCAACATAGGTTATAAGATGTTACCCGTTAGATAGAACTGACATACTCAGGGATCACCCGCTAGTTTAGGACTGATCTCAGGGGTCACCCTCTAGACTAGGACTGACCCAACAACCAGTTATCTTTACCTATGGCACGGTACTGACACCCTTCTAATTGGGGTTACAGATTGGACCGCAACTCAATTATATTATTTAGGGCATGTCGGTTAGATGATTACATCCCACAGTCTCAGTTTTAGATCCTGTCTCAGTATAGAACTCAGTTCAATTCTACAGATTCATGACTATCAAACATAGTCACTCAGCTCAATACAGAACTCAGCATAGTTCCACAGAATCAAGACTGTCAGATACAATTATTTAGTTATCAGTAATATAGTATCAATAAACTCAAATATCAGTTAATCAATATTCAGAACTCAGTATCCACTGTTATCATGATCTCAGTTACAGTTTACGTAGTCATGCATGTACTCTCATTCAGTTATATTCATGTCTTTTAGTCTGTATTGTTCATGCATATAAACCCATGCATCTCAGCCTACCTCACTTAGCATACCAGTATATTCAAAGTACTAACGCATACCTTTCTTTTATGCTATGATGTCTTATATCATAGGTTCAGATGCAAGGGATCCCGAGCTCTCTTAGCAGTTCAGATCTTCAGCAGTCAGAGTTTATGGTGAGTCCTTATAGTTTGAGGACATGATTATTTTCATCAGTATTTTAGTTTATCAGTACAGTTTTCAGTAGTTGGAGTTAGTTGGGGACTTGTCCCATCAACTCTATGATTCAGACAGTAGAGGCTTTTCAGACTAGAGTATTTTTCAGACAAATGTTTCAGTTTTGGTATTTTTATATCGTATTCAGATTTCAGTAGACAATATATATTTATAGTATTGAACCTTATGGCCAGTTTTTGCCTAATTTCTACATACTTTACAATGATATTATTCAGTTACTACAGCAGGTACCAGTCATGGGTTAGCTTATGGTCCTTCGGGATTATGAGCATCGTGTACCGTCCGGGGTACAAATTCGGGGCATTACAAACTTGGTATCAGAGCCTAAGGTTTAATAGAGTCCTAGGAAGTCTAAAAGCCACATCTAGTAGATTCTTGTGCATGGGTGTATAGCGCGCCACACTTATGGACAAGAGGCTATGAGATATTTTAGGAAAAGTTTCCCTTCTTTCAGTATTCATGTCGTGCGAGTGAGCGTGATCTCAGTTAAACCCTCAGTTTAATACAATTATTTTCTTCCTTCCATTTAATGAACATGCCTTCCATGAAAAATGGAAGAAGAATAGGAAATTAGCCATCCCCCAGCCCGTCCAGGCAGATTCTCTAGACGAGCATGTCTCCTATGTAGAATTTAGGGCCATATTTACTACTCTAACCAATTCAGTAGCAACTTAGAATGAACGGACAACTATTGTTCAGGCCAACCCAGTGGCTAATACTGCTGCATCTAGGATTTGGGACTTCACCCGAATGAACCCTCCTTCCTTCACGGGATCTAAGTCAGAAGAGGATCCACAGGAGTTCCTCGATCATGTTCAGAAAGTCACAGATATTATGGGAGTGACTTCCAGTGAGAGTGCTGAGTTAGCTTCCTATCAACTACAAGATGTACCCCATACGTGGTTTAAGCAGTGGAAGGTAGATAGGGGTACAAATATAGAACCCATAGAATGGGAAGAGTTTGCTACTATTTTTCTAGATAGATTCTTTCCCTTAGAGATGAGAGAAGCCAAGGTATTAGAGTTCATCAATCCCAAGCAAGGCAGTATGAGTGTGAAAGAGTATTCTCTCAAATTTACTTAGTTATCCAGGTATGCTCCCCATGTAGTAGCAGACAATAGGTCCAGAATGAGAAAGTTTATATATGGGGTGTCAGAAAGTGTGGTCAAGGAGTGCATGACTACAATGTTGATTAAGGAGATGGACATATCTAGGCTTATGGTCCATGCTCAACAGATTGAGGAGCAGAAGCTTAAAAAGAAGGAGAGAGAGAATAAGAGAGCCAGAACAGGTAGCTTTAGTTTTGCTCATCCAGGTATAGAGGGGGTAACCATCCCAGTTCAGTCAAAATTTTTTAGTCTCAGCCCTATCTGCAGTTAGTGAACTAGTACCAAAGTTTAGGATTGGCCGTCGGGATGGGGCGCCAGGATAAAAAACCCAGGGTAGTATGAGCAGGGGTCTTACCTATCCACTTTGCAGAGAATGTGGTAGACATCACCCAGGTATGTGTAGAGATGGCAGTGATGTATGTTTTAGATATGGAAATCCAGGCCACAGGATACGGGAGTGTAGATTAATAGCCCACAGGGGAAAAGATTTACGCCAGCAGGGTCAGTCCAATCGTCCTTCAGTTTAGTTCGGCCACCCGAATCGGCAGGGCGTCACTTCCAGTGTCGCCAGGGGAAACGCCCAAACAGGATTTATGCACTTCAGTCCAGAAAAGATTAGGAAATCTCTCCTGATGCGGTCACTGGTATGTTACAGATCTCCCATTTATATATTTATACCTCATCAGATCCAGGAGCTTCTTTTTTCTTTTGTAACTCTTTGCATAGCAGTCAGCTTTAAAGTCAGACCAACTATTAATAGGACCTTTCCCAGTCTCCACCCTAGTGGATCATTCTATCATAGCCAGCGGGTGTACAGGAACCGCCCGATTATGATACCTCAGAAAGTCAGGCCTTTAGATTCTAGTAGTAATGTCAGTAGGTGTAGACACGCAGTAGAAGGGGATGATTCCCAACCCATCTGTACCTTAGTGCAGAGTTTTGTACTCCAGTTATCATGATGTCTACTCATGCCTTACATATCAACTCTATGATCATAACCCATATTCGTGAACATTAACGAAAATCATGTACGCTTACAGTTCCTAGTATAAGGAGTTCCAGTTCACTCAGTGCTATGAATAATGTTCCATGAATATAAAAACTCCAGACTCAGGTCATGCAGCTCATGACTTCTGCACTCATGCCTTGCAGTGTGTTCAGTCCCAGTTACAGTCTCAATTACAGTCTCAGTTACCATCTTAGTCATAGTCCCAGTCCCAGTCCAATAATTAGATCAACAACTCCGTTTAGTTTTAGATTTTCTTGACCATAGCATACGATTATCAGTTATTTAGTTATCAGTATTTTAGTACCTCAGTTTACAAACTATTTTAGAGTTATGTTATACGCTTGGTCTTGCATTCTTAGATAATACAATCTTCACGAATTCATGCTCAGTATCTTATGTTACTCAGTTAGTCCTTGCCTCATAGACATGATACTCTATAGTTTTAATCCCGTTATTCAGACTAAATACAGTTCAGTCTTATATGCCCAGTATTCAACTATCAAACATTCAGATAATCAGATAAATTAGTATGTTTATGCACTCGTGCTAAGCACCTATATGAATATTTTCAGTAGTCTCAGGTGATGTGATTTTCTTATTCAGCTGTTTTATTCATCCATGCCAAGATTCTTTGCTCCCTAAAGCCACTAGAACTCTATAGAAAGAGTGTCAAAGGAAGGCTCCAATCAAATATAAGTTTTCAGCATAAGTTAGTTCACAAAGCCAGTAATTCAGTTTAGCAGTTAGGCAGAAAATATTCATGTGGGTTGGTTTTCCATCTTTACATTTAGTCGCACTATCCAAAGTCTCATGACTGTAACTATTCCAAGGTCGAGCAACCATGAGGTTGTGAGTTCAGCTCAGTTCAAGTGTCATGCCTCAGTTTCAGATCCCCAATATGCAGTCACAATTTAGTTCGTAAGTGCCCTATGTATCGTCTTATTTTTTCCTCAGTATCTCAGCCAAGTCAGCATTTTTAGGGGACATAATATCCTAAGGGGGAGATGTACTATAATCCCTCGAGTTTTCATGACCTAAACCTTTCATCTTTCCTTCACGTAACGAATCTAGTTTGGAGTAGTGGGTACTCATAGGTGGACCCTCAAGTTCCTAATCTCATCCATAATCCATGTATTTAGGGGCTCAGTTCAGTTCATGTATCCCATTTCAGTCTCAGTTATGTTCTCATGTTCCCATTGATACATATTTAGTAAATGATCTCAGGTTCATCAGTATTCTCAGCTTAAGGTAACAATCTTCCTTAGATTGGATTAGTCCATGTTCAGTTACAATTATAAACTTGGTATCCATTACCGTTGCATATTCAACCAAGCATTCACAAATCAGTTCAGTCATGTACTCATGCATCAGACATGCATGTCTAATATATAAGCCTAGATTATCAGTAATCCCAGTCATGCATTCATGAATCATGTTCATATATGTACTCATGCATCAGATATTCATGTTCAGTATGATAATTCAGTATATTAATAATTTCAGTCATGAAATTATGCTTCAGTTGTGCATGTTCGTGCATGAGTCCAGTCTATCAGTATTCTCAGTTTAATCAATCTCATTCAAGGATTAATGTTCCTAAGGGGGAGATATTGTAAGATATCGCAAAATCCTAAGCTCAACTTAGTCTATTAAGCTTGCTAAGGGGTCCCAGACTTAGAAAATTCTAGCTAAGTATTCAGACTTAATATTATTTTGGACTTCGTAAGTTGACAACTCTATTTTACAACTCTTATAACCTTAAAGTATCGATCTTCAGGTTGAATCATGATCAGGAATGTTAGTAGGTATTTTCGGACGAGTTTTAAATTTTTTGGACCTCGTTTGACACATGTCTGGAAACCCAAAATAGTATAGCAACACAATCTCAACGCGGCGTCCATCGCGTCGATTAATATTTTGTTATCTCCCAGTGGCAAATTCCAGTAAACCAATACGGACTCGATGCGGTGCGTTGTCCATCACATCAATGCCAACGACGTAGCACGTCGGTCTGCGCATCGATAGTTCAGTTTTTAGTCTTTAAAAACCGTGTTTAGAGGGGTATTTGGGTCATTTCTCCCACCCCTATTCAGCCCCAAAAGCACTAAATTAAGTCATTCCTAGGGCAAAATTTCATTCTCTCTCAAATTTCTCTTAAGAACAAAACCCTAGGACATCAATTTCAAGATCAATCCTCACGAACACTCTGTCAACCTTCAAGAATTCAAGCATTAAGGTATGTTAAGTGTTCATTCAAGGGTTTTCTTCAACCCTTGGAGTTCAAGAAACCTTTTTGAAACTACAAGTTAAATGGTTTAATGAATTTCATGATTTGATGTGACTGTGTTCATGATTATTATGTTGATGGAGTTTTCTAATCCATGATTAGTTATAAGATTTAAGAGAAATCATTTATTTTATGTAGTGTCATGTGAATTCATGCTAAAGCCTTGAGATTGTGAATTTGGTGTTGAAATTGTGATGCTCTCATGTTGTCTAGTGTTATATGCATGTACTATGCCCTCCAAGTGTTTGATGATTGTTCATGTGAGCTGAATAATAAAATTATAGCATGCTAACATGCATTCCCCATTCATGTACAAGTTAATGCATTATAAGTGTTTGAGTAAATGTCTCTATAAATGAACTATGGACTAATATACATTGTTATGACTTTTACGACTATGCTACGCTCTACTTTTCATGCTATCGAGTCCTGAGGGTATTTATACCCAAAAATTTAGCTGTTTACCTAGAGCCAGTGTCAGGTACAGAATAATCTCAGTCATGTAATGATTAATAGTACTCTCAGTCAGTTATAGGACTCAAGAAAATTTAGTAGTACTGAATAATCAGTCTCAGTTCAGTATTCAGTTCAAAACACAGTAATATTCAGTTCAGAACTTAGTAAACTCAGTCATTTCATAGAATTCAGTCAGTAATCAGTTCAGTACTTAGAGAACTCAGAATTAGTCTAGTACGTTTCAGTATTCAGTTTCAACCTCAGTTAAATTGGTCAGCTAATAGAACTCAGTAGTATTCAATCAGTTAATAGAATCTAGTAGTATTTCGTCAGTCAATGGAACTCAGTGAACTCAGTTTAGTTCAGTTAAACAATATGATCAGTAACAGTTCAGTCAAGCCTAGTACAGTCTAGGAATCAGTTCAGTGTCTTTCAGTTGGGAGTAGGATTTAGCACCGAGTGAGCCTAGGGATGGGGGCTCACCCGTCAGCTAGGTTTGGGTCCCTTGAAGCAATCCCTAAGTTCCAGAACTTTGTATCCATCGTAGGTTATGAGATGTCATCCGTTAGATAGGAATGACATACTCAGGGATCCCCCGCTAGTTTAGGACTGATCTCAGGGGTCACCCGCTAAACTTGGACTGACCTCACAGCCAGTTGTCTTTGCCCATGGCATTACTGACACCCTTCCAATTGGGGTTACAAATTGGGACCCCATTCAATTATCTTATTTAGGGCATGTTGGTTAGATGATTAACTCCCACAGTCTTAGTTTCAGATTCAGTCTCAGTATAGAACTTAGTTCAGTGCTACATATTCATGACTGTCAGACACAGTCACTCAGCTCAGTACGAAACTCAGCATAGTTCTACAGAATTAAGACTGTCAGATACAGTTATTTAATTATAAGTAAGACAATATCAGTAAACTCAGATATCAGTTAATCAGTATTCAGAATTCAATATCCAGTAGTATCACAATCTCAGTTACAGTTTATGTACTCATGCATGTACTCTCATTTAGTTATATTCATGTCTTTCAGTCAGTATTATTTATGCGTATGAACCCATACATCTCAGCCTACCCCACTTAGCATACCAGTACATTCAAAGTACTGACGCATACCTTTCTTTTATGCTATGATGTCTTATATCATAGGTTTAGATGCATGGGCTCCTGAGCACCCTTAGTAGTTCAGATCTTCAGCAGTCAGAGTTAGTGGTGAGTTCTCATAGTTCAAGAACATGATTATTTTATTTAGTATTTCAGTTTATCAGTACAGTTTTCAGTAGTTGGAGTTAGTTGGGGACTTGTCCCACCAACTCTATGATTCAAACAGTAGAGGCTTTCCAAACTAGAGTATTTTTCAGACAAATGTTTTAGTTTTGTTATTTGTATACCGTATTCAAATTTTAGTATACAGTATTTATTTATAGTATTAAACCTTATGGTTAGTTTCTGCCTAATTTCCATATACTTTACAGTTATATTATTCAAGTACTGCTGCAGGTACCAGTCATGGGTTAGTTTGTGGTCCTTCGAGATTATGAACATCATGTAGAATCTGGGGTACAGAATCGGGGCGTTACACTATCTATTAAAACAGTTAGACAATCTGTTGCATTATAAAAAATTCAATTTTTATCAAATATAAAAAATTATCACTATATGTAAAGTGAAGTTACTTAAAATAAAAAATTGTTATGGTGTTTGTGTTTCTACATCTTCTTCTTTATACACAGACACCAAGCGTCTAGTTAGTACCCCATAAGCCCAAACCTCTTGTATATTTGCCACAGTGTTGTCGCACAGAAAGGACATTGGATCGGCTATTTCTGTGCCGATCAGCTAACATTCTATATGTGCAAGCACGTATGACCCGTACACAGTAAAAATTTTATTTTTTGGAAGGTTCATGTCCTTATTTCGACCTTTAAAATCCTATTTTTTCTTTATCAACACTTTCGTTGTCAAATGATCCATCTGTTTACTCTGCCTTAACAAGTTGGGGAACAACTCCAACAGTGGGTGCATGTGGGTAAAAAGAATGGCCTTGTTGAACACAAGTAAGTTGCAGTCATAAACCTTCATTATTCCGTCTTTGAGTAGTATCTCAAGAGCCATGAAATGTTTTACCTCCACGTTCATGACTCTAAGGATTCTCTTTGTATTGGTCCAACTCTTGTCATGTGTATATGACCTCTTCCTTCTAACATAATTAATCATATCTTCATCCCATTGGAACCTAGAAACTAATGAATCAAATCACGGGGGCCATCGAGAGTTGACGCTAGCTTAATGAGATTATCGTACCTATCCTTGAAATTATTATAGAGGTTGAGTTCTATTATTTTATCGGCAACATCGTAAGCATCCGGGTATGCTAATTGCTTGCCCCTCATGAGGTAGAGAATTTCATCAACATATTGTCATATAAGAAGACAATTTTTAAATAGGTTAGTAATTTTTAAAAAGAAAAACAAAGTGGAAAGATACAATGGATGGTCCATCTATTATAGAGGGTTCTCTAAATTTGTTCACAGATTACCCATCTAACGCAACTTATGCAATATATGAGTAATCTGTTGCAACAAAAATACCACCAGTTGTACCAGAATACCAGCTGTTACAATAGATGACACATCTGTTGCATAGCTTTTTTTTCATGGAGTAGATTAGTAGGCTAGGTTAGGTCAAGTAAACTTACCTTGTCCACGTACCACTGATGCATATCTGTCATATTCTGAAAGTTTTGGTGGGAAAAGGTATGTATGGTGAATTATTTTGTGCGTTGCTTAGAATTTATGGTCTTTCGCAGAGAAACCTTCTATTTGGCGACAAGTTCCACATATATGTCCACCTTCTTCATTGTCCCCTGAACTTCAACAACTTTTAGAGAGAGAGGAGTTGTAATTTTTTTTAGTTTCAGATTGGAGAGAATATGTCTAATTGCTCTTTTTTTCTTCCTAACCGCCACTATAGGAGTGTATGGATCCCTCACCTTCTTGGATTTTAATTTCACAGATTTAGCGATAGCCTTTAGTTTTTTAAAGAGTTTATCCTATCTATCCATGCACTCTTTGTATTTACAATGAGACATGAGGGTGAAGTGGGGTGAGAGGATCATTATCAGGCTGGGAGGGGTAGGTGTAAGGGGTGTTTTCAAACGTATTTATTTTTTCTTGAGCATTAACAAGCTCATCATCATGACTGAAAGGAATATCAGCATCAGCATGGCTGCCACCAACATCAACAACTCCACCAGCAACACCCCCAGAAGCAACACCCGGATTTGTTGCAGCAGGTTAGTTATGAAGAGCCTCAACATTAGGCTGAATTTGCCTAACTGCTCTTCTTATAACTGTTGCTCCATCTAAATACTTATTTATTAAGTCCACTATTAGGTCTGCTATTACATCAACAAGACCTAGAGTAATACAAAAGTCATCCCCAGCTCCTGCTCAGTAGGCACAATCCATGGATGCACAACCTATAAAAAAGACAAATACTTTTAAATCATATAATAATTTGTAGTCAGTTGGGTTACATGTTAACACAGATAACTTATGCAACAAATAATCTTTCTATCACAATAGATGATTCATATGTGGCAATAAATTAACTATTTGTTGCATCAAATTACCCATCTGTTGCATAATTTGCAGTAGATGGGTAGTTTGTTGAGTTGGGTTCAGAGAACCAAAGCAACATATGGGTAATTTGTTGTGAAATATGAATCATCTATCGTAATAGATTACCCTTATATTGCACCAATTATAGTAGACGGGTAATCTGTTGCAACAGATGACCCATCTATCGCAACAAATAACCCATTTGTTTTAATATCTTTCTTTGAGTCAATTTTTTTACTTGAAGTAAGACTTACTTCATTATCCAGAGGGTTAAAGAGATCAACCTCCTTAATTCTTGTGTTGCTCTTTACAGCCAACCAACTAAGGATGCTTAGATGAGAAACCTCATTGGAATAATCCTTGACCTGCTTTCGGAGGGGAGTAATGGCTTCAAATTCCTAAGCCTAAAAAATGTAAACAGGAAGCAAGCAAAAAAATTCATAATAATTATTCAATATAAATTAATGAAAGAGTAAACAAATAATGATTGAATTTACCATGAAAGCCCAAGAAAAGCCGTATAATGTGATTGTCTTTGGGGATAGCTTTGTCAATAAATATTTGACAACCAACTTGTAGCTGTCATATCCCCAAGGATAATTGTTGAATTTCTCAAAATCCCAAGCAAGCTCGAATAAATCATCTTTTATGACTTTGTATACGTCTCTTGCCAATATAATGGAATGGGAAAACCAAACTAAGAACAATTGTTCCTTGTACTTCCTTGGTATGGTTTTATCCTTAACATTTTCTATCAACACGTGGCTCTGTAACCACACCCAACAATGTCTAACAACCCATCTATTTTTTCCTTGTGTTTTTGGTTTTGGTGGGTGGTCCCTTGGACAATGCCTTCCCTTTATTTAATGGTGGTAGTTTGGTTGTCCTATTTGCCTTGGAATTTTTGCGGGGTGTTTCCTTAATGAGAGGTTCTTTTGGACAATTGCATCCCAAGCCTGTCACTATGGAAAACTCCTTCATGCCAAAACAAACCGGCATGCCACAGTAGTTGATCCAGATTTCATCCATCTTTTTGCCATCCTCCTTTGAATCTTTATCATCCCCACATACTTTATCCTGCGCTTGAGAAGACCATATACCATGCTCATTTGGAAATGGGCATTGTTGTCCTCAGGCATCTCAAGAAAGTGTCCAAAGCAACTCTTCTTTAAAAGTTTGTCTATTTTTTCCTCCTTCATTGTTTTCCTACAATCATCAAAATATTTTCCTAACTGAGAATTAAGTACAAAATCACCAGTTAAAACTGCGGGGTTACCTATCGGTATCTCAACTTGAAACATTTCAATACTAGTAGTTTTGATAGGATCATGCTGGGATTTCGTTCTTAAGTCACGTCCCATTGATTATGCATTATCACATTTTGATCATCATCTTCTTTCTCACTTTCTACTTCCTCCTGTTCTTCTTTATCTTCTTCATCTTCCTTCTCACTTTTATTTTCCTCATCACCCTCTACAGACCCTTCTTCATTTCCCTCAACATCATTTTCATATCTTTCATAAGCTTCACTTTTCCCGGTCTGAGATTGTTCAGAACGTTCCTTCGAATCCATTTGTACTCTAGCCTTTATTGTTAGGTGATCAGAAGTTGATCCACTTTCACTTTCTTTTCTTTTGGGAGACATGTTTTACCTACAAACAACATAAAAAAAACACATTACAATTGATTTCTGCATAAAATTTTAAAAAGGTAAGACAAATTTCAATAAATTTTTATACGCCACATTACAAAAAAAAATATTCCAACAAATAACCCATCGGTTGGAATAGATGAATCATTTGTTATGACAGATGAATAACCAGTTGCAACTGATGAACAACCTGATGGATGAGATCAAAATTGTCTAGCTACTGGTTTGTTTTATGCCAATAACTGAAACATTTGTTGCAATAGATGAGGAATCTGTTTGAAGACCTATTTTAATATCTCCCAACAATTGGTCCATCTGTTGCAACAGATGGACCACCACCACCAACAACAACAACAACAACACCAACACCACTACCAATACCAACACCACTACCAACATCCACCACAAACACCACTAATACCACCACCACCACCACCAATACCACTACCAACACCACCGCCAACACTACCTCTAACACCACCAATACCACCAACAACCACCACCACAAATACCACCAATACCACCACTACCACCACCGTCAATAATATTAATACCAATACCAACACCAACACCACCACCAGCATCACCACCAAGACTACTACCACCACCACCAAATCACCAATACCAAAAACACCACCAATACCAACATCAAGATCACCAACAGCACCACCAACACCACTACCAATACCATTAATGCTACCAAAACCACTACCAAACCACCAACACCAATGCCAATTGAAATACCACCACTAAGACCACCACCACTACCACCAATGCCACCAACACCACCACCACCAACACCAGCCACCACCACCACCACCACAAATACCATCCAATAATATAACAATAGTCACCAAAACACTGCAATAAAAATTAGGGTTTTCTCAACTTTTTCTATAATTTTATCATCAAAACTCAAAGTTGTTAACTCATTCTCAAAGATAATACAACTAAAAGTCTTCCTTTTCATCATTTACTAAAAAGGCCTAATTTTTAGGAAAAAAAACAAATGTAGAACTCTTCTCGAACTCTATTACCTATGAAGATAGATAAAATGATAGATACAAGCAAGAATGAAGTCAAAAACAATAACTATGTGGTCGAAAATGGGAAGAAAATTGATTTATTGTGAAGGGTTGAGCAATATGTTAAATAGTTGTTGTTTGTATTATTGAGAGAGAAAGAAAAGAGCGAGAACTCAAGATTTGAAATGATAAAGCATTTTCCCCGTAAATAGATAATTTATATGGATTGATTTGTATTTTGGAAAAGAATGACAAGTTTTAAAAATATTAATTTGGTACGAATTAATCTTAATTATTTTTTGTAGAAGAAAAAAATTTGTAGGGGAGCCTTGGAGTAACTGATAAAGTTGCTGCCATATGATCAGGAGGTCACGGGTTCAAGCCTTAGAAACAACTTTAAACAGAAATGCAAGGTAAGGCTGTGTACAATACACCCTTGTGGTGGGGCCCTTCCCCGGACACCACGCATAGCGATAACTTTAGTGTAATAAGCTACCCTTTTTTTAGATAAATTTTAACCATTTTATTATAATAAATTATATCACGTTCAATTCAGATTAATCGATTAACAACCCAGGTCAAGAGAAATGCAATACCAACATCATGCAATTATAATTACTCAATTAAAATTGTAGTTGGCTCTATGAACTCATCCCTAGTTATAGCTAAATTAATTTAGGTATTTCAAATAATAAGCTAATATAAATTATTTCAACTCAGATTGATCAATTGACGACTCAGGTCAGGAGGAACGTAATACCAACTTCATGCAATTACAATGACTCAATTAAAATTGTAGTTGACCCTGTGAACTCATCTATAGTTCTACCTAAATCAATTTAGGTATTTCAAATAATAAGCTAATATGAATTATTACAACTCAAATTGATCGGTTGATGACTTAGGTCAGGAGGAATATAATACCAACATCATGCAATTGGAATAACTCAACTGAAACTGTAGTTCACCTTGTGAACTCATCCCTAGTTTTAGATAAATCAATTTAGGTATTTCAAATAATAAGATAATATGAATTATTACAACTCAAATTGATCAGTTGATGACTCAGGCAGGAGGAATACAATATCAACATCATGCAATTGCAGTGACTTAATTAAAACTATAGTTGACCCTATGAACTCATCCCTAGTTCTAGCTAAATTAATTTAGGTATTTCAAATAATAAGATAATATGAATTATTTTAACTCTGATTGATCGGTTGATGAACCAGGTCAGGAGAAATGCAATGCCAACATCATGCAATTGCAGTGACTTAATTAAAACTGTAGTTGACCCAGTGAACTCATCCATATTTCTAGCTAAATCAATTAAAATTATATTAAAACATGTATTTAACCTGTTGCAACAGATGACTTATTTGCTGAAAATTATCAAACAGATAAATAAAATTGTTGCAACAGATTACCTATCTATTATAAATTATCAAATAGACGTTGCCATCTGTTGCGGTAGATGACGGAGCTATAGGAAATTTTCAAATAGAAATTGACATTTGTTGCACCAGATGACTTGTATTTTTTAAGATTTTTTATTTTAAAGTAATTTTTTGTCCGAGATAAAAATTAGAAAATACTAAGGCGGTAAAAAATATTTCTTGGATAACTTAAAAATCTCCTCCTTGAGTTGTATTATATTTTCTTTTCAATGTCACCGTCTCCTCGTGCCCCTCAAAGTTATTAATGAATATTTAAAACCCATCTCTAGAATTATCTCTCCTTTAGCCATAAATTAATTCATCTCTCTTCTTTCTCTTTCACTTCTCTTTAGGGTAATGACAACCCTCTCCTTTTTTTTTCTCTTTTTTCTCCTCTTTTGCATAAGAATCCTTTCAGATCTCAACTAATCTATATCTTTTCTCGATTGAAATGGGTGTTTTGTTCCTTTTGCTTTTTTAACATTGCAGGTATGGTTCATTATTATGCTTTTCTTCCCGTCTTCTTCTTTGTATGTAATTTAAATAAGATATTTACATTTATTATTTTTATTTATTTACCCATTACCTATATCCTATTTATTAAGAAAATTAAAGGAAAGGTGACTTTTAATTCTTGAATGAACGAACCATTATTTTAATTAAAATATGCAAAAAAGTCATATGTTGGGAGAACTTAAAAAGCCTTGTTGGCAGTATCATTTTTTTATGTCTTTTGTTTGTTTCTTTGTTTTTGACGTTGTTGTTGATGTTGGTGGTGTTGTAATATGTGGTGTTTGTGTTGTTGATGGTGTTAGAACATATGGTGTTGTTTCTTTGTTGTAGATGTTGTTGTTGGTGTTGGTGGTGTTGCAACAGATTCCCCAACTGTTGCAACTGATAAATTAGATGTTGGAATAGACGGAGAAACTGTTGAAAGAAGTCAAACCAGTAGTAAGGATGGTTTGATTTATTCCAATAGATGACCATCTGTTGCCATAGATGCATCTTCTGTTGCAACAGATGACTGCCATGTCAGCTAAAAAGATTGACAAAAGATATTACATCAGTTAAAAAGATTAAAAAATACCCTAAAATTTAATTCAGGATAAATTTTTCGTAAAATTAAAGTATATCGTAGCTGATTTAATCATAGTTCGAAGAGGTGCTAGATATTTTACTCAACTTAAATTCATAAAATAAATTATTGGGCCTAACAAAAAGAGACCAAGAGGCACATGCAAATGCACCTTTTGCCATCATCTATTAGGTGAAGTCCCCCTCCTAACATCACTATGGAAAATCTGTTGCAACAGATGGGTCATATGTTGGAACACTTGTCGTAATGTATTGTATTCATTCAATTTTGTGTTACCTTTTTTTAAAATTATGTAGACATCAATTGTAATGTTCTTTTTGTTCTTCTCTCGTTTGACATCAATTATTTTTCTCTTGTTTGCAGATAAAAAGAAGTGAAAGTAGATTAACTTTTGCTCGACCAATATAAAAGGCTAGAGTAAAGATGTGTTCAGAGGAATAAGCTACTTGAAGATGGAACCACTTCATATGTGGGAGGTATGTATTACTGATTATGTTATTCGAAAAAGACACATAGAGTACACTGATTTTGTGAATGAAGTTTTTTATCGATTAGGCATTAATCATTCGATGAAGATATCGATTTTATAGTTAAGATTGATAGGTTTGAACTTATAAGGCTTAGGGACCAATTAGGAGGTATCGATACCCTATTATGATTTAATGATGGTTTTGCTAATATTTATGTGTCAAGTTAAGAGAAGGGACCAAGTTTTTAATAGAAGGGTAAAGATTCAATAGTGATTGGACTAATTTTAAGGGTTCAATGGAATTTTGAAAGGCCTCCAAATCCTCACATTGCTGTAACCAAGAATGGAAATCAATATATGTAATACCCCGCAATTTTTCCTAGCTTAAATTCGTCCCTAGAGTGTTAAGAAATAGCTTCCAAAAAAAATACTATTTATTTAGTGTGAAATTCCTTATATTTGGACTTTCCATTGCATAGGAAATTGAATTAACTTTCCAGCGATATAAGGTTCGTCTAAATTCGATAACTGGGTAACAAGTAATGGTTATTTTAAGTTCCTGTCGCAAAACACCATTGTTTGGACCCTTAGCGCATCGTGGATCAGTGTAAATTTCCAATTGTCCCATTCCAGTAGACCTCTGTGGTATTGGCGCATCGCAGATAGGGTCAATTTCCCGTTTGTCAATTTCCAGAGGTCCAGCGTAATATGGCGCATCGCGCTATGTGCTAAAATGGCATTCCAAAGGGGCACCGCGATGTCTTCGCATCTCAGAATCTGGTTATTTTCCATTCATCGATTTCCAGTGAGCCACTATAATCGTGGTGCGTCGTGGAAGCCACGCAGATCGAGAAAATATACGTTTTCCAGTTTTGTATAAAAGTTTAAAGGGGGTATTTTGGTAAATCCCCAACCCCCAATCCATCCAAAAATAATAGATTAATCATATTTGAGAGCACTTTATGCTTTATTCATCGTTCTCTCTTAAACAAAACCCTAAGGCTCATACTTTCTCTCCAAGAAACCCAAAATTTCCTCCATTAATTCTCCAAGATAATATAAGATTGAGAATCCCCAATTTAAGAACTCTAAGAATTCATCTCCAAAGCATCAATAAGAATCCAAGATTTGAGTTTCTCATCAAAGATCATCAATTTAAGGTATGTGGGGTTTGAACAAAGATAATTCTTTCATCCTTGTGCCCAAAACTTTATTTTAATTACAAATTTACTGCAATTTATGACCATGAAATTAAAGTTAGGGTTTATGCCCATTATCATTATTTGCAAGATTTTGAGATTTTCCATGATTTAGAAGTTGAAATTACATGACTTTATTCATATTTCTAAGCATTTTGCTGTAATTTCTAGATTTTATGATGAATTATAAGTGTTTACATTATCAAGCATGAATTTTTTTTATGTTTTAATATGAGATTGATGCATGGGTCATTGTGCCCTAATTAAGATTTCTATTTCAAGATTATTTGTTCTATAAGAACCCTCAGATAAGATTATTATGAGATTATCAATAAAGATTTGACCTTTTGGTCCTAAGCTAAGATAAAGAATCCACTTTATTCATATAATTTGAGATTTAACCATGTGATATTTTGAAGTGGATTTCTTAAGATTTTGAGCATAAGAATAGGGTAGTATTTAGCACCGAGATGGGTAGGTTACTACGGTTTCATACCCCAGAACTACTTGCCAACGTGGGATTCAGATTATTCCTACTTCTATGTGGATGACTCAGATTGTGATCACTTAAGATAGAAGTTCTATTCCTATGAAAAGGCTAGAACAACCCTACCTAATGGAGGCCAGACGTGGGACTCCATGGATGTTCACATGGTGTATGTCGGTTAGAAGAATCTCCCAATAGATGTCCTCCACTCTTCAATAATCTATTGAATAAATATTTAAGATAAAAGCATATGTTTTTGGAAGTTATGTTCTTAAAATTTTAAGCCCTAAGATAGGATATTTTACAGACTTCAGAACTAAGTGTAATGGCTCATAAGAATTTTGTTATATGTCTTATCAATCATGATTATGATTTTTAGAATTCAGATTACTCAAGCTATGTGAGTCATTTACATTTAGCATGCAAGAATTTTATAAACTATGATGAAGTTGTTTACTTATTGCATGCACCCCCATATGCTCAGTACATTCTCAAAGTACTGATCCACATATATGTCTATGTGCTACATTATCTCATAATGTAGGTTCAGGTACTTATTCTTAGCAGCATTGGTGATTCCCGAGCATCTCATCTACATCCCTGCAGTTGGTGAGTCCTCATAGTTTGGGGACTTGGTTATTCATACTTTCAGTTTATTAGTAGATATTTCTTTATTCATTTAAGACAGTTTATGTCAGCTGGGGCCTGTCCCAATGACTCTCTAGATTCAGATAGTAGAGGCTTATCAGACTACTAGATTCAGTGTTAGACTTTTAATTCAATATTCAGATTCTCAGTATTGTCTTACCAGGATTTGTGAGATTTCTATGCTATAGATAGGATTTCCGCAATTATTATGTTTTCATATTCATATTTCCACTATGTTGAGATCCAGACTTAGTAGAAAGTAGCCAGGGTTAGCTCAGGACTACTTGTAGTTTGAAGCACCGTGTGGCATCCCAGGAACTAGATTTTGGGGCGTTACAAAATTGGTATTAGGTCCTAAGGTTTAGAGAGTCCTACGGAGTTAGACAAGCCGCATCACACAGAGTCTTTATCATCGGTGTGAAGCGCGCCATATCTATGAGCAAGAGGCTATGGAGCATTTATGAAATCATCTTTTTTTCATAATCTATCGTGCATTCAGTGTCACTATCTACTTCTAACTCATGCTTTCATGTGACAAAAAATACCTCCTCATCGATCTAATGCTCGTAGAAATGATAACCAGCCACCCCAGCCCGCAGATTCTTTGAATGAGAATGCGTTACATGCAGAGTTTCAGGATTCCTTTTAGGCGCTAGCCCAAGCTATGACAGCTAATGTTTAGGATAGTCGTCATGCTGCAGTCCTACCTCAGTAAGATGGGGACATAGCCGCAGCCAGAATTTGAGATTTTATGAGGATGAATCTGCCAAAATTCTTTGGGTCAAAGACAGATGAGGACCCACAGTTGTATCTAGATGAGGTGAAGAATATCACCCTAATTATGCATGTTTCTAAAGAAGAGAGTGTAGAATTGGCATCCTATAGGTTGAAGGATGTTGCGTATAATTAGACGGTGATGTGGAAGAAAGTAGAGAAGAGAATGCAGCTCCCATTACTTGGCAGATATTTTAGGATGCATTCCTAGACACATTCTTCTCACGTGAGATAAGGAAAGATAAGATAGAAGAGTTCATGAACCCGAGGCAAGGCTCAATGATAGTGAAGGAGTATTGCCTCAAGTTCAACCAGTTGTCTAAGTATGCCCTTGATCAGATGGCTGACCCTAGGTCAAGCATGAGTAAGTTTATGACTGGTGTGTCTAGGTTGGTAGTTAAGGAATGTAGGAATGCTATGCTCATTGAAGTAATGGATCTTTCTAGATTGATGATTCACGCTTAGTAAATTGAGGCAGAAAAGGTGAAGGAAAGAGAGAGCAAATAAGAGGGCTAGAATAGGGCAGTTCGATTATGGTCAGAATAGGTCTAGAGGTGGAAATCGTTTGCATTTTCAAAATCATTCATCTATGCCTGCACTTTCTTCAGCCAGTGCCTCTGCACCCAGAAATAGGCAGGAATAGTGGGGTAAGTCTTCTATGTCCAAATCTCAGAATAGTATGAGTGGGAAGCCTAATCATCCCCAATGTGCTAAGTTTGGCAAAAATCATGGAGGTGAATATTTGTGGGGTCAGAAAGGTTATTATGGTTTTGGACAGGTGGGTCATGGAATCAAAGAGTGCCTGCATGCTAGGCGGTGGAATAGAGATGTTCGTCCTCAGACTCAGGAAAATAGTGCACCAGCTCCTCTAGGTTGCCTAGCTCCTCCTCAAGGCGCATCATATAGTACCGGTGGCGGTCAACACCATAATCAGTTTTATGCTTTAGCATCCCATCAGGAGTAGGAGGATTTACCCGATGTTGTGACTGGTATGCTTTATGTCTTTTATTTTGATATTTATGTGTTGTTAGACCCTGGGTTGAGTTTCTCTTATGTGACCCTGCTAGTTGCTGTAAATTTTGAGATAAGTTCTGAAAAGATCCTTGAGCCCTTCTTGGTTTCTACTCCAGTAGGTAAGTCAGTTGTTGCCAAATAGATTTATAAAAAGTGTCCTATCACTGTCCTTCATAAAGTCATATTAGCATAACTAATAGAGTTAGATATGGTTGACTTTGATCTTATCCTTGGTATGGATTGGCTTCATTCTTGTTATGCTTATATAGACTGTCGAACCCGTGTGGTGAAATTTCAGTTCCCAGATGAGCCAGTCTTTCAGTGGTCAGGTAATTCAGTGTCCCCCAAGAGTCATTTCATATCTTACCTTAAGGCCAGGAATTTTATATCTAAAGGTTGAATTTATCATCTAGTTTGAGACAATGACACAAAGTCTGAGACTCCAACACTTCAGTCCGTCTGAGTGGTCAACGAGTTTCCTGATGTTTTTCCAGAAGATCTCCTAGGGGTACCTCCCGATAAAGAGTTAGAATTTGGTATTGACCTTCTCCCAGATACTCAACCTATTTCTATCTTTCCTTACCATATGGCTGCTGTAGAGCTTAAGGAGTTAAATGAGCAACTAAAAGATCTTCTGGATAAAGGTTTCATAAGGCCCAGTGTTTCTCCATGGGGCGCTTCCATCCTATTCGTACAAAAAAAAGATGGTTCTTTGCGTATGTGCATTGACTATCGTCAGTTAAATAAAGTTTCAGTAAAAAACAAATATCCTCTTCCTAGAATTAATGACTTGTTTGATCAACTCCAAGGTGCAAGTTATTTCTTAAAGATAGACCTTAGATACGACTATCATTAGCTTAAAGTAAGGGAATGTGATATTCCAAATACAGCTTTCAAAACCTAATATGGTCATTTTGAATTTCTAGTTATGTCTTTCGGGCTAACCAATGCCCCAACAGCTTTCCTGGACCTCATGAACAGAGTGTTCAAATAGTATCTAGACATATTTGTCATAGTATTCATAGACGATATCCTTGTGTATTCCCGTAGTGAGGATGACCATGTAGATTATCTTAGGATTGTATTGAAAACTCTTAGAGATCATCAATTGTTTGCCAAGTTTAGAAAGTGTGAATTTTGGCTAAGGTCAGTAGCCTTTCTAGGTCATATTGTTTCAGCCGATAGAATTAGAGTCGATCCCCAAAAGACAAAAGCCGTAAGGAGTTGGCCTAGACCTATCTCTCTGTCAGACATTAGGAGTTTCTTGGGTCTAGCTGGTTATTACCACTGTTTTGTTGATGGTTTCTCCTCTATGGCGTCTCCTATGTCTAGATTGACCCAAAAGAAAGTTAAGTTCCTATTCTCAGATTTCTGCGAGAAGAGTTTTCTAGAGTTGAAGGTTCGACTAACTTCAGCCCCAGTTCAAGCATTACCTGATGGTACAAACGGTTTTTTGGTGTATTATGATGCCTCTAGAGTTGGTTTGGGTTGTGTGTTGATACAGAGAGGTAAGGTCGTAGCCTATGCCTCTAGACAGTTGAAGCCTCATGAAAAGAATTACCCAACCCATGATCTTGAATTAGCTGTTGTGGTGTTTGCTTTGAAAATCTGGAGACATTATATGTATGGTGTGCACGTTGATATGTTCACGAACCATAAAAGTTTGCAATATGTATTTACTCAGAGGGAGTTAAATCTCCATCAGAGAAGGTGGTTGGAGTTGTTGAAGGATTATGATATGAGTATGTTGTATCATCCGATAAAGGCCAATGTAGTGGCAGACGCCCTTAGTAGGTTGTCTATGGGCAGTGTTACTCATGCTGAGAATAATAAGAAAGAGTTAGCTCGAGAAGTTCATTGTTTAGATTGATTGGGTGTTAGGTTAGTTAATTTAGCTGAAGGGAATGTTTGGGTTCAGAGTAGTTCCAAATCTTCTCTAGTTTCGGAAGTGAAAGAGAAGGAAGATAAGGATTTTATTTTGGTCAAACTGAAAGAGTCGGTTAAACACCAAAGGGTAAAGGTTTTCTCCAAGGGGGAGATGGTTTGTTAAGATACCAAAATAGATTGTGTGTACCTTGTGTTGATGATTTGAGACAGAGAATTATGGATGAAGTGCATGGTGCATGTTATTCTATCCATCTAGGAGCTACCAAGATGTACCACAACTTGCGGGAAATCTATTGGTGGAGTGGAATGAAGAAAGATATAGTGAAATTTGTAACGAAGTATGCAACTTGTCAATAGGTTAAGGTGGAACACCAAAGACCTGATGGTACATTGTAAGAGTTTGGTAACCTCACTTAGAAGTGGAAAGAGGTGAATATGGATTTTTTAACTAGTTTACCCTAATTGCGACATCATCATGATTCAATTTGGATTATTATAGATAGATTGACTAAGTCAGCACATTTCTTGCCAGTTCATATGTCTTATACAACTGAGGATTATGCTAAGCTGTATATCCAAGAGTTAGTCAGATTGCATGGGGTTCCTTTGTCTATCATCTCAGATAGGGGTACTCAGTTTACTTCCTAGTTTTGGAGATATTTTCAGAAGGGTTCTTGGTACCTAAGTCCATCTTAGTTCATCTTTCCACCCTTAGACAGATGGTCAAGTAGAGAGGACCATCCAAACTCTCGAAGATATGTTGAGGGAATGTTCTCTTGATTTCAGAGGTAGTTGGGATGAGCATTTTTCATTGATTGAGTTCACGTATAATAACAGTTATCATGCTAGAATTTAGATGGCCCCATTTGAGGATCTTTATTGGAGGAGATGTAGATCACCCATAGGTTGGTTCGAGGTGGGTGAGGCCACTTTGCTTGGGCCCGATGCAGTGTATGAATCTATGGAAAAAGTTAAGTTGATTAGAGAAAGGTTAAAAACTGCCCAGAGTCATCAAAAATCCTATATAGATATGAGAAGAAGGGAACTTGAGTTTAAGGTTGGTGATTCAGTGTATCTGAAAATTTCACCCATGAAAGGTTGAAGAGATTTGGAAAAAAAGGGAAGTTTAGTCCCCGGTATGTTGGCCCTTATAGAATTTTGAGTCTTGTTGGGAAGGTAGCTTATGAGCAAAATTTGCCTGTAGACTTGTTAGCCGTTCATACTGTATTCCACGTCTCTATGCTTAAGAAAAGTATCTGTGACTCTACTGTTGTAGTTCCTTTAGAAAGCTCAGATATTCAGAACAATCTTTCTTACAAAGAGATTCCAATCGAGATTTTAGATCATCAGATTCATAGACTAAGGAACAAAAAAGTTCCATTGGTCAAAGTTATTTGGCGAAATCAGACTGTTGAGGGTGACACTTGGGAAGCAGAAGTAGATATACGAGCCAAGTACCCTCACCTTTTCTCTGTAAAATCAAATTTAACCAAAGGTAATACTCTTCATTGATACAATTTTTTTCTAGTCATATATTCAGCTATATAGTTGTCCTCATGTAAGTTCATGCACTCACAAATTACTCAAAAGTTCAGAATGATTTAGATTCAGAATCACAGTTTATTTCAGTTATGGATTCTACCTTATATTCTTAGATTCCTCAAAAATCTCAGCTTAACTAGCCACATTTGAGGACGAATGTTCCCAAGGAGGAGATATTGTAATACCCCATGATTTTTCCTAGCTTAAATTCATCCCTAGAGTGTTAAGGGATAGCTTCCAAAATAAATAATATTTATTTGGTGTGAAATTCCTTAGATTTGTACTTTCCATTGCGTAGGAAATTGAATTAGCTTTCCAGTGATATAAGATTCACCTAAATCCGATAATTGGGTAAGAAGTTATGGTTATTTTAAGTTCTTGTCGCAAAACACCGTCGTTTGGACCCTTAGCGTGTCATGGATCAGTGTAAATTCCTGATTTTCCCATTCCAGTATCTCTCCACGATATTAGGGCATCGCGGAGAGAGTTAATTTCCAGTTTGTAAATTTCCAGAAGTCCAACGCGATAATGGCGCATCGCGCCATATGCCAAAATGGCTTTCCAAAGGGGCACCACGATGTCGCCATATCGCAGAGTCTGCTTATTTTCCATTCGTCGATTTCCAGTGAGCCACCGCGATAGTGGCGCATCGTGGTGGCCACCCAGATCAAGAAAATATACGTTTTTCAGTTTCATATAAAAGCTTAAAGGGGGTATTTTGGTAAATCCCCAACCCCCAATCCGTCCAAAAACAATAGATTAATCATATTTAAGAGAACTTTATACTTTATTCATCATTCTCTCTTAAACAAAACCCTAAGGCTTATACTTTCTCTCCAAGAAATCCAAAATTTTCTCCATTAATTCTCCAAGATAATATAAGATTGAGAATTCCCAATTCAAGAACTCTAAGAATTCATCTTCAAAGTATCAATAGGAATCCAAGATTTGAGTTTCTCATTAAAGATCATCAATTTAAGGTATGTGGGGTTTGAACAAGGATAATTCTTTCATTCTTGTTCCCAAAACTTTATTTTAATTACAAATTTACTACAATTTATGAGATTTCCCATGAAATTAAAGTTAGGGTTTATGCCCATTATCATTATTTGCAAGATTTTGAGATTTCCCATGATTTAGAAGTTGAAATTACATGACTTTATTCATATTTCTATGCATTGTGAAATAATTTCCAAATTTTATGATGAATTATAAGTGTTTACATTATCAAGCATGAATTTTTTTGATGTTTTAACATGAGATTGATGGATGGGTCATTGCGCCCTAATTAAAATTTCTATTTCAAGATTATTTGTGCTATAAGCACCCTCATCTAAGATTATTCTCAGATTATAGATAAAGATTTGAACTTTTGGTCCTAAGCTAAGATAAATAATCCACTTTATTCATATAACTTGAGATTTGACCATGTACTATTTTGAAGTGGATTTCTTAATATTTTGAGCATAAGAATGGGAGTAGTATTTAGAACTGGGATGGGTGGGTTACTATGGTTTCATACCTCAAAACTACGTGCCAACGTAGATTCAGATTATTCCCACTTCCACGTGGATGACTTAGATTGTGATCACTTAAGATAGAAGTTCTATTCCGATGGCAAGGGTACAATAACCCTACCTAATAGGGGACAGACGTGGGACTCCATGGATTCTCACATGATGTATGTTGGTAAGAAGAACCTCCCAACGGATGTTCTCCACTCTTCAACAGTCTATTGATTTAAAGATTTAAGATAAAAGAATATGTTTTTGGAAGTTATGGTCTTAAGATTTTAAGCCCTAAGACAAGCTATTTTACATACTTCAGAACTAAGTGTAATGGCTCAGAAGAATTTACGTTATATGTCTTATCAATCATGATTATGATTTTCAGAATTCAGATTACTCAAGCTATGTGAGTCATTTAAATTTAGCATGCATGAATTTTATAAACTGTGATGATATTGTTTACTCATTGCATGCACCCCCATATACTCAGTACGTCCTCAAAGTACTGATCCACATATATGTATATGTGCTACATTGTCTCATAATGTAGGTTTAGGTGCTCAGTCTCAGCAACATGAGTGATTCCCGAGCATCTCATCTACATCCCTGCAGTTGGTAAATCCTCATAGTTTGGGGACTTGGTTATTCATACTTTTAGTTTATTAGTAGATATTTCTTTATTCATTTCAGACAGTTTGGGTCAGCTGGGACCTGTCCCAGTGACTCTCTAGATTCAGATAGTAGAGGCTTGTCGGACTACTAGATTATGTGTTAGACTTTTAATTCAGTATTCAAATTCTAAGTATTGTCTTACCAGGATTTGTGAGATTTCTATGCTTTAGATAAGATTTCCATAATTATTATGTTTTCATATTCATATTTCCCCTATGTTGAGATCCATACTTAGTAGAAAGTAGCCAGGGTTAACTCAGGACTACTTGTAGTTCAGAGCACCGTGTAGCATCTTGGGAACTAGATTTTGAGGCATTACAATATAGTTATTACCTAGGTCCAAATTTATATGGCTGGGTTGCTCGAGGTGACGCTTATACAACATAAGTGCTTGAGAGAATATCTGTGAGGGAAATGTAAGATGCTGAAGACCATGTATCAACTCTAACTTTATTAAAGAAGAAACAAAGGGTAGCAAGGAATGTGTAGCAAATCCGTCCGATGAAATTGACATAAAAAATGAAAAAAACTGAATTAGTTGACAAAGAGTGATGACCCACAAAGCGCAGGATCAGAACTCTAAGGTTGCAGCTTTGCAAGCACCGAGGGTGGTAAGATGATTAGTCAAGAATAAAACTTGAACCAAAAACTCCTAAAGTAAAAATAGGGATCACGCTAAGGTGGAAATTTTTGATGTTAAACTTGCATCCCAGGCCTTCTGCTTGTGGTTCTGGTCAGGTCAGAGGCAGAGGAAACAATAAGGCATGTGATTTTTTCCCAACTTTAGAACTTTTTATTTCTGCTACCATTGACCTTATTAGAACCACAAACAGAAGGCATGGGATGCAAGTTAGACTTCAGAAATTGACGTCTTGGCTTCCCTTATTTTTACTTCAGGAGTTATTGGTTAAGTTTCATTCTTGACTGAAAATATTACTAATCCTCGACGCTCGCCAAGATGTTTCCTTAGAGTTTTTATCCTGCACTTTTGGGGTTTCCATTTAGGCCATGCTAGCAAGTCAGTTGCCTAGCAAAGTGTCCAGCTCTAGTCTACTTTACCATTTTTATTTTCAATAATGACTGACAAATTTTAGGACACACTTTCACATTTGCAACTCATTCAGTTTTTTTATCTTTCAAGTCAATTTCATTGACTAGATTGGCTAGAAATTCCTTACTTGCTGCCCTATATTTCCTCTAAAACAAGGTCTGAGATGATATATTGTCTTCTCCACCTCTCTTTTCCCACACAAGTGTTCTCCCAAGAACCTTCTGTTATATAATAGTCTCCTCGAGCAAACCATCCACATAAATTTGGACTAGGGGAATTTCTATTGGTTTTCCTTTCTTGTTTGTTGTAGTGGGAGGATTCGAAGGCCTTCTCAAAATCCATTGCACTATTAAAATTGATCCAATCACTATTGAATGTCTACAATTCCATCAAATATTGATCCCTTCTAAGAACTTGATGCATAAATATGAGCAAAACCATCATTAAATTGTAACAGATGATCGACACCCCCTTCTCGAAACCCTTCAACCTTATGAGATTGCACCTATCAAATATAACTATAAAATACATGATCTTGTTTAAAGGATCAATGTCTAAGAGGTAAAAAACCGAATTCACAAAATCATTATACTTTATGTGTTATCATGATAACCTGATTAGTAATACATAACTCTCAAGCATGAAAGTGGATACATCCATCTGTACGCACCTTATTTTTCCTACCCCATCAATGTCAAACAGTGTTGAATATTCAGTTTCCATCGTGAAGTAGTGTATAAAACTATGGAGGCTAAACGGGAAACCATCTTGAACGTCAAAAGACTACATGCCCGTTAAGAACAAACAAGTGCTACACATGTAATGCACCATGATCGTTATATTAGTAAACTTGTGTTGTTTGATTATGGAATTTGATAATTTTAACTTATTGTTGGATATATAAATGTTATTATTTATTATATAAAATATGTTTTTAATAGCTTGTGCATCAATAAAAAGATAGACATTGGCTGGAAGAACATAATACACTTCATCAGACATCATTGCGTTCAACCAACACATGGCCACTATGTTGCAAAAGATGAAACATCTATTGCATAGATCTACTGTAAGAACACAATACAATTCTTGCCATTGGTTTGTGTACTTCGAACATATGACAAATCTGTTGCAATAGATGGTCCATCTGCCAAAAAAGTGACTAAAACCGGTTATTAATAAAACAAAGAGTTATTGAAAGGGTGAAAAGTCATGACTTTTAAATTATTTAATAAATAAAAGTGGTTCATAAAAAAATTAATAAGAAAATAAATGATAAACATAATTTAAAACCATAAAAAATTGTAACACTCCGCATCGTCCATGAGTTAGCTCGTGGTAATATGCTCTTAGAGTTAAAGACTAGAAAATTAATTTTTCCTAATTTTGAATTTTCTTCACATGGGAAATTTGATAAGCTTTCCTCCGATTTAAGATTTGCCCAAATTCGATACCCGAACAAGAAATTATGGCTAATTTAAGTTTTAGTCGAAAAACACCGTCATTTTAGTGCTTGGTGCGTTGCGGAGGGGGTCTATTTAACAATTATCAAATTCCAGTAGCCTAGCGAGATTTTGGCACGTTGCACTGAAGTTACAGGTCTCAACCAGTGGGACTACGCGATGGCTTCGCATCACGGTGACCCTAAGAATCCCATTCCTTAATTTTTAGTGAGCCACCGCGATTGTGGCGCATCGTGGTGGACTATAAAATTGGGCTCCCAGTTATATTTTATTCCGTCTCAGTAAGGATATATTAGGTATTTTCCACCACTACCCCTTATCAGCTTAAACACGGGATTATACTCCCAAGTGACCACATTATTCATACTTTCTTTAAAAAATTCACAAGAACACTCTCTAGGGTTTCAAACTAAAAACTCAATTAACTCAAAATTCAACCGTGGGTTTTCAAAACTGAGTGAAGATTTGAAATTTCCAAATAGTAGGCTTCAAGAATCAGTCACTAAGTTCATAATTCAAGGTACGTGGGGTTTATCCTAAAAATTACATGGGCTTGTAAACACTAGATCATGATTTAAAAATTATCAAGCATGAATTTTAAAGGGGTTTTTGGAATCTATGTTTTAATTATGCATTATGAATATTTTTATGATATTGTTGATTTAGCCTTTAGGTCTTTCCCCCCGGGAATTGATTTACAAGTATATCTATATGTATGAAAACTAAGACTGAAGATTGTTTGAGAGAATATATTATGAAACCCTTCTCATATGTTGAATTAAAGATAATGGTTTCGTCGAAAAAGAGTTGAAATGCATGCCTTGTGATTTGAAAGTAGTTTTCTCAATGTCATAGAAATTGAAATATGATTTAGAAATAATGAGAGAGTGTTTCTTGATGTTACTATGATTTTCTTGTGTTAAAGAGAAAGAAATACATGTAATTGAGAACTTTGACATGACCACCTTGAATTCTTGAAATGTTGACAAAGAGTGTTTCCTTGCATATGTTTACATGAGTTTTAAAGAATGAGTTTCTCGAAAAAAATTGTTGACATGGTGGTCCTAAATTCCATATTTTGAGAACAGAGATATAATTTGCTAAATGGCTCAGAGAATGTGACTTCCAAGTCAATGGTATGACGATACCATATAAATGTATGCCATAACAGAGTTAGAGTTTTCAAAGTATGTTTTCAGAGAATGCATGTCTTAAAGAGTTAAAAATGGGCATAAAGAAAGCTAGGTGGCTGCCTGAAGAGGGTTTGAGTTCAAGTAACTCTTATCCTAAAACCATGATTTGCCGATCCGGGTATATTATTTTACGCTGGCTACGGCCGTGTGGCATAGCAGAGTCAGAGACTCCATCCATTGTGGCACACTTGGGTTGGAGGCTTCCCCGCCGAGTCAATGACGGATTCCATATAGCCTATGGAATTTCAAAGTTGTAGGGTATACCACCTAGCGCAGAAGTAAGACAAAGGGTGTCACAGAGTTCAGATGATTTTACAGAGTCTTTCAGAAATGCCCATGAGATTTCTTACTATATGATATGTTTATGAAATATTTTAAATTTCTCTCATATATGTTGAATATAAATTATTATTTTAGATTTTTTCTACGCACCAGTACAATTGTATTGACCCCTACCTCCTAAGTTCGGAGGCTCAGTCTAGGGGTTTGACTAATCAGTAGAGTATCGAGGGAGTAGTGATCCGTGCAGTGGTGAGCCTTGTTTGTTCCAGAAGGCCTGTCATTTCAGATTATGTTATTTCTTTGTTTTGGCCTACTGGGGGCCTTGTCCCAGCTTTTCAGACAGTTATCTTTAGATCATGTAGTAGAGATTTCAAAGATTGTTCCAAAAGTTGTTTAGTTGATTTTGAATGTCATTCCGTATGGTTAAAATAAATTCAGAGTATGACCATGTTTCCGTATTAGATTATAATTCTGCATTTTCTTTTATTATATGAATATTGTGCATGATTACTAGATCAGATAGAGCAAGACGTCCATCCCTTCATGGTTCGACATGTCCGTCACGGACGGTCCCTAGTTCGGGTCATGACAAACATGGTATCAGAGTACGGTTCATGGTCCCAGGGTATCTACAAAATCACGTCGGGTAGAGTCTTATTTATGGGTGTGTAGCACACCACACTTATAAGCAGGAGGCTCCTAGGCATTTAGGAATATTTCTCTACTTTATGGTTTAGTTCGTGCTTCATAGTCTAAATTGTCCCCTAATCAATAGTCTCTTGTATTTTAGAAAAACAATCATGCCTCCCCATCGTACTATCGATCAGAATGAACAGACAGATGATGTTTGTCCCACTTATAGGATGAGGACTCAAAATAGAGCTTAGACTCCAGAGATTGATGATACTCCAAGAGTCCCACCTACTCAGACTAGCCTACCTAGGTCACCCAGAGCTCCCCAGAAGGGGACTAACCACACTCAGCCTCGTGAGTGAGAGATATCTAATGCAGAATTCAGACAATCCATTCATATGCTTGCACAGTTGGTAGACACATAGACTCAACATTTGGAAGATATTAGGTCTGTATCTGTTACGTCTGAGGCTATAAGAGTGAGCCAGTTCATGAGAATGAACCCACCCATGTTTACTGGTACCAAGTTAGAAGAGGATTCACAGGAGTTTGTGGACGAGTTTGAGATTATCTTTAAGGTGATGCATGAAGATAAGGTAGAGGGGGTTGAGTTAGCAGCTTACTAGCTTAAGGATGTAGCAAACCAATGGTATAACGAGTGGGAAGATTCAAAGGGTGAGAGTGCTGAGCCCACAATTTAGGTCGAGATCGTGGAAGCCTTCCTCGATCGGTTCTTTCCTCTCGAGCTGAGAGAGGCCAAAGCTGAAGAGTTTATGAATCTAAAGAAGGGAAAGATGAGTGTCTAGGAGTACACTCTAAGGTTCAACCAACTAGCCCGTTATGTTCCAGAGATGACTAGTAACATGAGAGATCAAATGAGGAAATTTGCATCTGGCCTTTTGGATGACTTAGTGCTTAAATGTCAGGGAGTAATGTTGATCCGGGACATAAATTTTCCCAGAATATTAGTCCATATGCTGTAAGTTAAGGAAAAAAAAAGAAAATCACTCAATCTAGAGAGAAGGACATGCAGATAATGAGATCCAAGACAACAGACCAGAGCCACAGTTAGCAGTAGAGTGGGAATTGGGGTAACAAATGGCAGTAGAAGAAGTTTTAGGGTAATGTACAGTCTACAGCCAGTGTTTCAGTGTCCAGACCCCCAGCCGGACAGCACTCCCAGGATTTTTAGTCCAGGTAGGTGCCGATAATGTAAGGTTCGCAGTCTCAAGGAAGTGTAGCTCAGACCTCTCAGACATACCCACGCTGTGAAAGATATGGAAGGAATCATCCAGGGAGATGCCAGTTTAGTGCTAAGCTGTGTTATTCGTACGGCCAGCCAAGCCATATCCTGATAGACTGTCCGGAAGCAAAGGGTAATATTGGTGGAGCCAAGTCACAAGCTAATTCTTATGCACTATCACCACCTCAGAAGGGTGCCATTTTAGCCGCCAAAAATGGCCACAACCGGTTGTACACCTTAACCAACCTCCAGGAGGCAGAGGCCTCACCGGATGTAGTTACTGGTATGTTGCAAATCTTTTCCCATGATGTGTATATGTTACTTGATCTCGGGTCTACCCTATATTACGTGACACCTTATCTGGTTGTTAGTTTTGGGTTCGAGCCCGATGTGATTGCCGAACTATTTTCTATTTCTACTCTGGTGGGAGATTCTGTTGTGGGGATAAGAGGGTGTATAGAAATTGTGTAGTGACTGTTTGTGGGTGAGATACTGTGAAATACCTCGTAGACTTTGACATGGTTGATTTTGAGGCTATCCTAGGGATGGACTGGCTCCATTCGTGTTATGCCATGTTAGATTGTAATAAAATGGGAGAGATATTTCTTAGCACCTAGAGGGAACTTTATATCTTACTTCAGAGCCCGTAATCTCATTTCTAAGGGTTGCTTGTATCATCTTATTTGGGTTAAAGATTCGAATACCGAAAACCTTTCTCTTCAGTCTGTCCCTGTGGTGAATGAGTTCCCAGAAGTTTTTCTTGATGATCTCCCAAGCATACCACCTGATAGAGAGATAGATTTTGGTATTGATTTGTTGCCTGATACCCATCCCATCTCTATTTCGCCATATAGAATGGCTTCTACAGAAGTGAAAGAGTTGAAAGAACAACTAACAGATCTTCTAGACAAAGGTTTTATCCGTCCTAGTGTTTTTCCCTGGGGTTCACCTGTACTCTTCGTGCAAAAGAAAGATGGTTCCCTTCGTATGTGTATAAATTATCGCCAGTTGAGCAAGGTCACTGTTAAAAATTAATATCCTCTTCCTAGAATTGATGATCTTTTTGACTAACTTCAAGGTGCTAGATGTTTTTCAAATATAGACCTTCGTTCGGGATACCATCAGTTGAAAGTTAGTGAGTCAGACATTCCCAAAATAGCTTTCCAAACCAGATATGGTCATTATGAATTCCTAGTCATGTCCTTCGAGTTGACTAATACCCCTGTAGCCTTTATGGATCTTATGAACAGGGTGTTCCGTCAGTTTCTGGATTTGTTTGCCATAGTTTTTATTGATGATATCTTGATTTATTCTAAGAGTGAGGAGGATCATGCCAATCACCTCCAAATCATCCTTCAGACTCTCAAAGATCATAGGTTGTATGCAAAGTTTTCCAAGTGTGAATTCTGGCTTAATGTTATTTCTTTCTTGGGGAATATTGTGTCTAGTGATGAGATTAAGGTTGATCCCCAAAAGGTTGAGGCAGTGAGAAAATGGCCCAGACCCACGACTCCAACCGACATTCGGAGCTTCTTGGGTTTAGCGGGGTATTACAGAAGATTCGTAGAAAGTTTCTCTTCCATAGTTGCACCACTCACTAAGTTGACGTTAAAAAAGGTGAAGTTTGTATGGTCTGACTCCTATGACAATAGTTTTGAGAAATTAAAAGACAAGTTGACCACTGCACCTGTTCTGACTCTTTTGGAAGGTACAAAGGGTTTTGTTGTGTACTATATTGCATCCCGAGTGGGACTTGGGTGCGTACTTATGTAGCATGGTAAAGTGGTGGCTTATGCGTCTAGGCAGTTAAAAATGCATGAGCGAAATTACCCCACCCATGACTTAGAGTTAACGGCTGTGGTTTTGCGCTTAAAATTTGGTGGCATTATCTATATGGGGTACATGTTTATATATTTACTGACCACAAGATTTTACAATATGTTTTCTCGCAGAAAGAATTAAACCTCAGGCAAAGACGATGGTTGGAGCTTTTGAAGGATTATGACATGATCTTGCACTACCATCCAGGCAAGGCAAATGAGGTACCCGATGCCCTCAGCAGGATATCTATGGGTAGCCTTTTGGATATTAAAAAGAGGAAGAGAGAGATGGTGAAGGATATTCACCGACTTGCAAATCTAGGAGTACGACTCTTGGATTTTGAAGATGGGGGAGTGGTTGTTCATGAGGTAGCTAAGTCTTCCCTTTGTGTTGAAGTTAAATAAAAGAAGATTGAAGATCCCATCTTGATGTAGATCAAGAAAGATGTGGATCAACAGAAGGTGATGTTTTTTGAAATTGGTGGTGATGGAATTTCGAGATTCAGGGTAGACTATGTGTGCCAGATGTTGATGGGTTACGAAAGAGGATCCTTGATGAAGCTCACACTTTGAGGTATGTTGTTCACCCAGACTCTACTAAGATGTATCATGATCTGAAAACCATATACTGGTGGAATAATATAAAGTGTGTGTGGCTAACTTTGTTGCCAAGTGTTTGAATTGTCAACAAGTAAAAGTAGAGCATATGAGGCCAGGTGGTACCTCCCAAGTGATAGCTTTGACCTTGTGGGAGTGGGAGATGGTCAATATGAACTTTATCATGGGACTTCCGAGGTCCTGAAACCAGTATGATTCTATTTGGGTAATTATTGGCCGGCTGAACAAGTCAGCCCACTTTCTGCCTGTGAGAACCAACTATTCGGGAGATGACTACGCTAAGTTATAAATAGAGGAGATAGTCTGTTTGCATGGAGCAACTGTATCCATAATATCTGACCGAGGTACATAATTCTCTTCACAGTTCCGGAGATCTTTTCAGAGGGGTTTAGGTACCCAAGTGAACCTGAGTATAGCTTTCCACCCTCAGACGGATGGGAAAGCCAAACATACTATTCATACCCTTAAAGATATGTTGAGAGCTTGTGTGATTGACTTCAAAGGTAGTTGGATCGATCACTTGCCATTGATAGAGTTTGTTTATAATAATATCTACCATGCTAGTATTTAGATGGCTCCATTTGAAGCTTTGTTTGGGAGAAGATGTAGATCACCGATAGGGTGGTATAAAGTGGGTGAGACTCAGTTATTTGGGCCTGATCTTGTTCATCAGGCGATGGAGGACGTGAAAATTATTAAAGAACGACTTAAAATAGCCCAGAGTAGACATAAATCCTATGCCGATGTTCGGAGAAGGGAGCTAGAATTTGAAGTTGGTGATTTGGTATTTCTCAAAGTCTCCCCAATAAAGGGAGTTATGAGATTCGGGAAGAAAGGTAAGCTAAGTTCTCGCTATATAGGGCTATACCAAATTTTGATAAGGATAGGTGGGGTTGCATATGAGTTAGAGTTGCCTGCAAGTTTATGTTATGTGCATTCGGTATTTCACATATCCAAGTTGAAGAAATGTATTGGAGATCATTCATTAGTGTTGCCTATAGACGAGGTCAAAGTGACAGACTCCTTATCAAATAAAGAGAAACCTATGGAAATATTAGATCGTCAAGTTAAAAATTTGAGGAGTAAGGAAATAACTTCGGTTAAAGTGTTGTGGAAAAATCAGAAAGTTGCGAAAGTAACTTGGAAATCAGAAGATCACATGAGAGATAGATACACAGACTTATTTGATCCGGTGAATGGTGAAATGGAAGGTACCATCCTTGTCTTATTCTTTTATGTCCTTAATATGTTTGAAATCTTGCTTGTCTTTGTTCCGCATCATCATTCGGGGACGAATGATCCCAAGGGGGGATAATGTAACACCCCACATCATTCATGAGTTAGCTCGTGGTAATATGCTCTTAGAGTTAAAGACTAGAAAATTAATTTTTCCTAATTTTGACTTTTCTTCACATGGGAAATTTAATATGCTTTCCGTTGATTTAAGATTCGCCCAAATTCGATACCCGGGCAAGAAATTATGGCTAATTTAAGTCCTAGTTGAAAAACACCATCATTTTAGTGCTTGGCGCGTTGCAGAAGGGGTCTATTTAACAATTGTCAAATTCCAGTAGCCCAACGCGATTTTGGCACTTCGTGCTGAAGTTCCAGGTCCTAATTAGTGGGACAACATGATGGCTCCGCATCGCGGTGCCCCTAAGAATCCCATTCGTCAATTTCCAGTGAGCCACTACGATTGTGTCACGACGTTGTGGGCAATAAAATCGGGCTCCCAGTTATAGTTTATTCCATCTCATTAAGGATATATTAGGTATTTTCCACCCCCACTTATCATCTTAAACATGAGATTATTCTCCCAAGTGACCACATTATTCATACTTTCCTAAAAAAATTCACAAGAACACTCTCTATGGTTTCAAACTAAAAACTCAATTAACTCAAGATTCAACCGTGGGTTTTTAAAATTGAGTGAAGATTGGGAACTCCCAAACTGTAGGCTTCAAGAATCAGTCACTAAGTTCATAATTCAAGGTACGTGGGGTTTATCCTAAAAACTACATAGGCTTGTAAACACTAGATCATGATTTAAAGATTATCAAGCATGAATTTTAAAGGGGTTTTTGGAATCTATGTTTTAATTATGCATTATGAATGTTATTATGATATTGTTGATTTGGCCTTTAGGTCTTTCCCCCTGGAATTGACTTACAAGTATATGTATATGTATGAAAACTGAGATTGAAGATTGTTTGAGAGTACATATTATGAAACCCCTCTCGTATGTTGAATTAAAGATAATGGTTTTGTCGGAAAAGAGTTGAAATACATGCCTTGTGATTTGAAAGAGTTTTCTCAATTTCATAGCAATTGAAACATGATTTATAAATAATGAGAGGGTGTTTTTTAATGTTACTATGATGTTCTTGTGTTAAAGAGAAAGAAATGCATGTAATTGAGAGCTTTGACATGACCACCTTGAATTCTTGAAATATTGACAAAGAGAGTTTCCTTGCATATGTTTACATGAGTTTTAAAGAATGAGTTTCTTGAAAAGAATTTTTGAAATGGTGGTCCTAAATTCCTTGTTTTGAGAACAGAGATATAATTTTCTAAATGGCTCGGAGAATGTGACTTGCAAGTCAATGGTATGACGATACCATATAAATGTATGCCATAACAGAGTTAGAGTTTTCAGAGTATGTTTTCAAAGAATACATGTCTTAAAGAGTTAAAAATAGGCATAAAGAGAGCTAGGTGGTTGCCTGAAGAGGGTTTGAGTTCAAGTAACTCTTAACTTAAAATCGTGATTTGCCGATCCAGGTATATTATTTTACGCTGGCGATGGCCGTGTGGCGTAGCCGAGTCAGAGACTCCAACCCTTGCGGCACACTTGGGTTGGAGGCTTCCCCACCGAGTCAATGGCGGATTCCATATACCCTGTGGAATTTTAGAGTTATAGGATATACCACCTAGCACAGAAGTAAAACAAAAAGTATCACAGAGTTCAGATGATTTTACATAGTCTTTCAGAAATGCCCATAAGATTTCTTACTATATAATATGTTTATGAAATATTTTAAATTGCTCTCATATATGTTGAATACAAATTATTATTTTGGATTTGCTCTGCGTACAAGTACAATTGTATTGACCCCCTACCTCCCAGGTTCGGAGGCTTAGTCTAGGGGTTCGGCTAATCAGTAGAGTATCCAGGAAGAAGTGATCCATGCAGTGGTGAGCCTTGTTTGTTCTAGAAGGCCTGTTATTTCAAATTATGTTATTCCTTTATTTTGGTCTACTGGGGGGCCTTGTCCTAGCTTTTAAGACAATTATCTTTAGATCATGTAGTAGAGATTTCATAGTCTGTTCTAGAAGTTATTTAGTTGATTTCGGATTTCATTTTGTATGGTTAAACTGAATCTAGAGTATGACCATGTTTCCATATTAGATTATAATTCCGCATTTTCTTTTATTATATGAATGTTGTGCATAATTACTAGATCAGATAGAGTAGGAAGTCCGGGCCTTCATAGTTAGGGATGTCCGTCATAGCCAGACCCTAGTTCGGGTCATAACAAAAATGATTATTTAATTTTAATTAATAGATGACCCTCAACAGATGATCCATATGTTGCATTAGATTATTCATCTATTGCATTAGATAATTAATATATTGCATTAGATGATCCGTCTGTTGCAACAGATAATTCATCTGTTGCACAGATGGATCATTTGTTGCAATAGATGGAAAATTTACTGTAACAGATGGGGTATCTGATGCAACAGATGGACCATCTACTGCCATAACTTAATAAAAATGGATATTATTAAAATAAACAATTATTGAAAAGGTGAGAAGTCTTCTATTATTTAATTGAGAAAAATAATTACTTCATTTAAAGAACTAATTAATATTAAGAAGCTGAAGAGTCATGACTTGTGACGATAATCAAAAAGTCTCTAACTTAATTTAATTTAGTCATGACTTTTCATAGTAATAAAAAAGTCACCAGCTTGAATGTAATTAATAAAACGGAGGTGAACAGTTGTGTCTTTTGGCCTTACACATTCAAATTCAATCCTCTATAAATAGGTCCCTCCTTACTCATTCATTCCACTACACTTTATTTATTTCTTGCATTTTGTCTTTCATATTACATCTTCAACCACTTCTCTTCAAAGACCAGATTTCTTTACCTGACTCAGGTGAGTTTATTTTTTCGTGTAAATCTACCCATTTTGTAGTATACGTTGTATTACATTCTGACTTTTTTCTCTACTTTTGTGTTTATGTTTTTTGCCAATTTATGCGTGTTCTAGATATGGATGATCCTTTTTGGGACATTGTTATTCTACCGACACCGTACGGGAACTTCAGAGGCAAGTTAATGACCTGCAGAAGGAGTTGGCCACCGTGAGGGCAAGGATGCTTCGAGAGATTCACAGGCTGAGGAGGGCCCTGCTGCTGTCGGATGAAAATTGGCCATCTGACAATAATAATAATAATAATAACGTTGATAACAATAATTAGGTTATGTTTTTTCTTTTAGCGTATGTATTTTTTTAATTTATATCCAATCTACATACCTAATGTATTTTGTTTTTGTTTAATGAAAGAATTTATGTTTAGTCGACTTTGACTTTTTAATTCTTATTTTGTCTATTTCTTTTTGTCAATATATCAACGGTTGGAGGTAGGGATTGAGCATTTGGTACAATTTTGAATCCAGTAGCAATAATAAGAGTTTTGAGTTCTTTCAACATATGGACTATCTATTGAAACAGATTGGCCATCTGTTGGAACAACACTAACCAGTGGCAAGAACTGTATTGTGTTGCTCCAACACATTACCCATCTGTTGCAACAGATTTTTCATCTGTTGGAGGAACACATTCCAGTTTGGTGAACTATATTGTGTTCTTCTAATAAATATCCATCTGTTGTAATAGATGGATAGTCTTTTGAAAATAATCTTGTGGTCTGTTGTATTTAATTCCTCTTTTTATTGATTCACAAGTTCATAAAAAGATATTTTATAAAATAAATAATAACATTTACATTCACAACAACACAAGTTTAGTTATTACAATGATCATGATGGATTACGATATGCGCATGTAGTTCTTTTGTGGCCAGTATTTTTACATACGGAGAACTTATTTTTCTTCATGGGAATGATTCTCTGACACCACTCCTCCTCTTATATCGCCTTCTTCCTGGTTTGATAGTGCTTGGGTCAATATATGAAGGAGGTATTAATCTCCCCAAAAGCTCTATAGGAACAACCTAAGATTCTTCGTGAGGCACTGGATTAATATTCTCACTATATGCGATTATATGTCTTTCCAACAAATAATATGGATAGAAACACTCATAAATTTTAGTTCCACATTCCATACTGTATTGAGCTCGAAGTTCTTACATAACATGTGGACAGGGTATTTTGTTCAAGTCAAAAACTCTGCATGTACAAGATCTTGTTTGAAGATTAGTCATGGCAACATCACCATTACCATCTCTAACATCCTGGGTTTTCGACCCTTAGAAAATTTTCTGTATTTTTAGTTTTTGGATAAGATATAACTAGCGAGAATGAGTTGTACATAAGAGTACGAGTGGTATGGGTTGGTCGTACACTGACCAGTATTGGATGGTGGGTTGAATTTAGTTCCTGAAATGGACACGACTTGAGTGGTATGAGTCATATTGGTGGATATGGGTTATTGGGCTTGGTTCTTTCCTTCACGTAATCTAGGACTTGGAAACTTAAGTTGGATCTGAGTACGAGTGGATCATCATGAGCCGTAAGCTAAGGTACAAGTCGTACCATGGACTCGTACGGTGGACAATGTTCAGTTGTCTTTTGATTTTATGATGCAAGGGGTACGGGTCAAAGGTACGGGTCATATGCTTTAGGTATAATTTGGTTTGGATAAGTCGTACCTTGGACAGTGTTGGGTTCAAGGGGGAGGCCTAGGGTACGAGTGATGGGTACCACTCATATTGGAGGGTGCGATTGGTATGGTTAGTCGTACCCCCCTGACGGGAATTTTATGCAGTTTAAGTGAGGGAAATCTGAATATTTCCCCACTTAATCTTATAAGGCCCCACTAATTTTAACACACTTGGGAGGTTATTTTCCCTATTATTCTATTCATTAACACTTAGAAAATGCTCTTTAATCCTCTTTAAAGTTCTTGGGCAAAGGAAGCTAGAGTTTCATCTTAAGGATTAATTTGGGGCTTGTGTTGGTAATGTTTCTCCATTAACTTGTCAATTAAGGTTTGTACTCTTCCCTCATTGTTAGTTCCAACTAAAGGCATGGTTTTATACAATGTTTTCATGGAATGATTATTGTATGGTTTTGGCTACAAATGCTTGGTTATGGTTTTCCCATGTTTTAGTTATGTTATTACATGCTTTAATGGTGGTTTTGGATTATTGGTTGCATGGGAATGTCCATATGATAATTGATTTTGGTTTTGGAAATACTATGCCTCTAACATGTTTGATAAAATGCCTATGATAATGCTTTTACTATATTATTGGATTTTTAATGAAGCTATTACATGGGACAGTTTGGTAATGGAACTCTAAATGGTTTAAATATTTTGGAATGGTTAAATGGAATGGTTTGGTGGTCATGGTTATGGTTAATTGAACTCTTTGTAGGGTACAATGGAATCCCCCAAACAAGCATAATGGAGCACTTATGGGGTACATGGGACTCCCCGATGTTAACTTGGTAAATGGGTACACGAAAATCTCTTTACCTTAAAAGGTTTGGCTAAGGCCAATATTTGCAAGTTATAGTCGGTATGATGATACCACTATTAATAGCCCTGGTTAATAATAAATGGAATAATAGATTGGTTGTTTGGAAATGATTTTAACTAGGTAGTAATGGCAGAGTGTGATAGCTAACCGTGAAGGTGGGAATTCAATAAACGAACACTGAAAACTCATATTTGCCGACATAAGGGGTTGTTCATTGCAACCATTTATGATACTATGAGGTACATGGGAATCCCCTAAGTACACTGTACATATGTATCATAGAGAACGAAGGGTACTCTAGAATTTCCAACTCTTATGGTATCTCTGGTTCGTGCGGCTACACCCATTGCGGCCCATTCATATAGTTACACTGGACCCATATAGCTCGTGGGTGGTTTAGTATGGTTAAGCTACACATACCCAGATTAATTGTTTCAAATGCATGCTAAACTCGATTCCCTTTTACCGACATAGTTATATATGTGTGTGTGGTTTGTATGCATATGATTGGTCTAATTGGTTTTACTAGATCAAATTATTATATCCTTATCTTGAGTTCATGCTAGCGATCACCTGCTAACCTATCTTCGAGCAGCTGTATCCCCACGCGAAGTAGGAACCAATCATTCTACTCCTCATACATAGTGATCGGATTTTGGGATCAGCTTTTGGATTAAAGTTATGAGCGTTCATCTTTTCGTAAGGCTCCATTTCATGTTATAAATATTTTTATATACTTTGGTTTATTTATGAATATTGGTTTTGGCTATGGTTGGGGGCATGTCCCATCCAGATATTAGTTGTTATAGGCTTTCATGGAACTACTATGGGTTGGTATGGGCAGGATCAGTATTAGTGCCAGCCTTAGTATTGGCATTGGCATTGGGGCTGATACCGTTGGACTAAATTTCTCACTATTTAATCCTCTTTTATTTTGGGATTATATTTTATTATAATGGAACTCATATGGTTATGGTTATGGATTATGGTTTGGTTAGTATCGGTTATCAGTTGGGTATCTGACGGGTGGACTCATTTGGGTGGTCACAGATATAGACCTATCCCAGAGTCTTGGATTTTATAATAACACTATCTTATTATATGTTCAGAATTATCTGACTCAGGATATGCATAGATTAGTTGGGTTGGGTAATGGGGGTAGTCTCTAGTCCCGATTGAACTTGGGAAGCCTATTACGACAATGCCTTGGTTCAGGTAGAGTCAAGTTAGTATCAGAGCTTTAGGTTTATGGTCAATTAGGAGTCCACAAATTCGTGTCTAGTAGAGTTTCTTCCAGGGGTGTGTCGCACGCTACACTCATAAGGGAGAGGCTACAAAACATTTAGGAATGTTTTACTTTCTTGGTATTCTATTTTCAAGCTTGGAGTCTAAGTCCTGGAATCTTCTCTAATCCCTTTCTTTTCACTTTTCAGATCATGCCTCGATGATCTAGAACACAAGGAAACTCTTTTTGTCCCATCTAGAGATAATGTGGAAGGAACACAGGGGATCCATACTCAGTCTAGTGGTCCAGTCTATGATGTTTTTGGAGTTCCATAGATTACCACTAGTCCTCTTCAAGGTGAGGTGATGAATGTGGAATTTTGTCAATCGATTCAAACTATTTCTCAGTTGGTTACTACTTAGGCTGAGTGGGATGTATCTAGTATTTAATCTATTGAGACCACAAGGGTTGTCTAGTTTATAAAGATGAATCCTTCTACTTTTACTGGAGTAGAGGTTGAGGAGGATCCTCAGGGTTTCTTGGATAAAATAGAGAAAATCTTCAGGGTGATGCAGACCACGAATGTGGAAGAGGTGAATTTTGCAACTTATCAGTTTAAGGATGTTGCGTACCAGTGGTACGAGAAGTAGGATAGGGATAAATATTATGTTGAGGAGTTGTACTTATGGGAGACTTTCTCAAATACTTTTCTGGATTGCTTCTTTCCACAGGAGCCGAGAAAAGAAAAGATGGAGGAATTCGTGAATCTTAAGCATGGAAAGATGATTGTCAATGAATATACCTTGAAGTTTCATCAGTTTTCAAGGTATGCTCCAAACTTGGTATCAAATATGAGGGCGAGGATAAGAAATTTCACTTCTAGGTTATCTTAGGATTTGATCCTTGAAAGCAAGACTGCTTTGCTGATTAAGGATATAGGTATTTTAAGGTTAGTGGGTTATATGCAATAGGTGGAGGATGAAAAGAGAAAACAGGCAGAGTTTGGGGAAAAGAGGGGTAAAAATTTTAGGTCTACTGAACAAGGTGGTGGACAACAACAAGGTGGTCAAAATGGCGGTATGTGGACAAAGAAGAAGTGGGAGAGTTCTGGATCCTTTTATTCTGCTAGTGCTTCTTACCCGAATTAATTGAGTGATAGGCGTCAATAGGGTGGCAATAATTTTTGGGTACAGGGTGCCCAATCTCAGGCGAGTGGGGCTCAGTCATCTTTTTTATGCCTTTATTATCAATTTTATGGTCGTCTTTATTGGGGATTTTGTGATGAAGAGAGGGACAAATGTTTTAAATATGGCTAGCTAGGACATATGCTCAGGAATTGTCCTGTTGGTAAAGGTTCTTTGGGAGTAGTCAAAGCTCCATTTTCTTCATCTTTTGCTCCTACATCTAGTGGTGCTGCTTCTGCGTCTGTTCCTATTTTTGGTACCGATACTAGTCACAATAGGTTATATGGTCTTGCATCTCAACAAGAATTTGAGGCATCACCTGATGTCCTGAATGGTACGTTACAATAGATTATTTTCTTAATTCGGGGTCCTCTCTTTCTTATGTGACCCTATTTATGGCTGTGTGTTTTGGTTTTGATCCTGAGGTTATTTTAGATCAATTTTCTATTTCTACCTCTGTAGGTAACTTAATTATTGCTAAGAAGTCTATAGGGTGTGTGGTATCTGTTGGTAGTAGGCATGCTTTGGTGGATTTTATTTGAAATTGATATGGTAGATTTCGATGTTATTTTGGGTATGGATTGGTTACACTTTTGTTATGCATCCTTAGATTGTTAGACTCTTAAGGTTGTTTTTAGGTTCCCTGGTGGACCAGTTATAGAGTGGGAAGTTGGTTTCGTAGCTCATAGGAGAAGGTTTATTTCTTATCTTAGAGGTTGAAGATTAATCTCTAAAGGGTGTCTTTATCAATTGGTTTGGGTTAAAGATTTTAACTCAAAAGGTCTCTCTTTTCATTCAGCTCTGGTGGTAAGTGAGTTTCTTGAGGTCTTTCCGGATGGTCTTCCTGGTGTTCCTCCAGATAGAGAGATTGAGTTTGGTATTTGATTTGGTTCTGGACACTTGTCCAATATCTATTCCTTCTTATAGAATAGCTCCGGCTGAGTTGAGGAAACTCAAGGAGTAGCTTAAGGATCTTCTGGATAAGGGGTTTATTGGTCCTAGTGTGTCCCGGTGGGGTGCACCGGTGTTGTTCGTGCTCAAGAAGGATAGTTCCCTTTGGATGTGCATTGACTATCGACAGTTGAATATGGTAACTGTAAAGAACAAATATCCTCTTCCAAGGATAGATGACTTGTTTGATCAGTTGCAAAGTGCCAAGTTCTTTTCTAAGATAGATCTTTGGTCTAGATATCATCATCTTAAGATTAGGAAGGTGGATATCCCTAAGATGGATTTTCGTACTTGGTATGGAAACTTTGAGTTCTTGGTGATGTCATTTGGCTTTACTAATGCCCTGACGATGTTTATGTATTTGATGAACAGGGTTTTCAAGTAGTTCTTGGATTTTTTTGTCATTATGTTTATTGATGACATTTTGGTGTATTCTAAGAGTCAGGTGGATCATGCCAATCACCTCTTTGTGGTGTTGCAGACCTTGAAGGAACAACAGTTGTATGCCAAGTTCTCAAGTGTGAGTTTTAGTTGAACGTTGTGACTTTCTTGGGTCATATTATTTCTAGTAGGGAGATCATGGTGGATCTGTAAAGGGTGGATGTGGTTAAAAAGTGGCCTAGACCCATGACTCCAACTGACATTCGGAGCTTCTTAGGTTTGGCTGGGTATTATAGGCAGTTTGTGGAAAGTTTCCCGACTATAACTGCTTCATTGACTAAGTTGTCTCAGAAAAAGGTAAAGTTTTCTTAGTTGGATGCATGTGAAGGGAGTTTCGAGAAGCTTAAGGATAAGCTAACTTTGGCTCAAATTTTGACATTGCCTGAAGGTAATGAGGGGTTTATGGTTTATTGTGATGCGTCTTCGGTGGGACTTTTTTATGTTTTAATACAGCATGGGAAGGTGATTGCCTATGCTTCTAGGTAGTTAAAGGTGCATGAGATAAACTATCCTATTTATGATTTAGAGCTGTTGGCGGTGGTTTTTGCTTTGAAAATCTAGAGACATTAGTTATATGGAGTACACGTGGACATCTTTTCTGATCATAAGTCTACTGTATATGTGCACTCAAAAGGGGATAAATCTCAAGCAAAGGAGATAGTTGGAGCCTCTCAAGGACTATGATATGAGTCTTCACTACCACCCAAGCAAAGTTAACGTGGTTACTAATGCTCTTAGCAAATTGTCCATGGGGAGTTTGGCTCTTGTGGAGAAAGAAAAATGGGAATTAGTGAAGGATATTCACCCCTTGGGCAATCTTAGAGTTCGTCTCTTGGACTCCAAGGATGGTGGTATAGTGGTTCAGGAAGTGGTTAGGTCATCTTTTGGTGCAGAGATCAAGGAGAAGCAAGTGGTAGATCCTGTCTTGATGAAAATCAAGAGTGATGTTGGTGGGTGAAAGGTAATGGTATTTGAGATCGGTGGTGATGGTACTCTATAGTACCAAGAAAGGTTGTGTATTCCTGATATCGATGGTTTGCAATAAAGGGCTTTGGCTAAGGCGCATGAATCGCTCTATGTTGTTCATTCTGGTTTGACAAAAATGTATCATGATCTCAAGGAGATATATTGGTGGAATGGTATGAAAATGGATGTGGCTGATTTTCTAGCCAAGTGCATGGTGTGCCAATAAGTTAAAATTGAGCACATGAAGATTGGTGGGTTGTATAAAGAAATTGATTTGCCTGAATGGAAATGAGAGGTAATCAATATGGATTTCATTATCCATCTTCCTCGGTCTCGGAACCAAATTGATTCGATTTGGGTCATCGTGGATAGGATGATGAAGTCTGCTCACTTCTTGCCATTGAGGACTACCTTTTTGACAGAGGCTTATGCAAAGTTAGATCTTTGGGAGATTGTGAAGCTGCACGGGATACCTATTTTGATTATCTCAGATCATGGTATATAGTTTTAATCTCATTTTTGGCGTTTTTTTCAGAAAGGATTGGGGACTAAGGTTAGTCTAAGTACTGCTTTTCATCGTCAAATGAATGTGCAAGCAGAGACGACTATTCAGACGTTGGAGGATATGCTTTGGGCGTATGTAATTGATTATGGTGAAAATTGGGTTGACCATCTACCTTTGATAGAGTTTGCTTACAACAATAGTTATCATTCTAGCATTGGCATGTCCCCCTTTGAGCCATTGTATGGTAGGAGGTGTAGATCTCCTATTGATTGGTTTGAGATTGATGAGGCGGATATGTTCGGTCCGGATTTGGTTTATAAGTCTATGGAAAAAGCGAATGTGATTTGGGATAGACTTAAGGTTGCCCAAAGTGGCCAAAAGTCCTATGCGGATGTAAGGCATAGAGACTAGGAGTTTGAGGTTGGGGATCAGGTGTTCCTAAAGGTATCTCCTATGAAGAGAGTAATGCGGTCTAGTAAAAAGGGAAAGCTCAGTCCCCGGTTAATTGGTCCTTATGTAGTTTTACGGAGGGTTGGTAATGTGGCTTATGAATTAGAGTTGCTTTCTAGTTTGAGCTCTGTACATCTGTCATTTCATGTTTCCATGTTTAGGAAGTGCATTGTTGATCCTTCTTCGGTTGTTCCCTTGGATGGATTGGGTATCTCAGATTCCCTGTCTTATGAAGAGGTCCCGATTGAGCTATTGGATCGACAGGTTCGTTGATTATGGACCAAGGATATGGCCTCGGTTAAGGTTCTATGGCGGAACCACAAGGTGGAAGAGGCTACATGGGAAGTAGAAGAGGACGTGAAGTCCAAGTATCAGCATCTATTTTCTGCTCCTGGGATTCGTGCAGAAGGTATATGTTCTTCAACATACTTTTGTTTTCAAACTTTGTTAAAGTAAGGATTTTCATTCCTCCTGCCAAAAGCTAGAAAAGAAAGGATCTTTTTTTTTTCCATCCTTCTTTTTATTTTAAAGTCATATAGTTCATTCTCGTTTTCAGGGGGAATTCTTTTAAAAATCTAGTACAAGAAGGAAGCGAGGTTAATATCTTTGCATCTTTATTTTCTAACTTGGTTAAAGGTTGGATTGATAGTTGATAATGCAAATGAATCGTGCTTGTCGTTACCCTACTATGTCTGTCATTCGGGGACGAATGTTCCTAGTGAGGGAGATTATAACACCCGAGTTTTCGACCCTTAGAAAATTTCCTGGATTTCTGGTTTCTAGACAAGATACGACTAGGAAAATGAGTTGTACACAGGGGTATGAGTGGTATGGTTGGTCGTACACTACCAGTGTTGGATAATGGGTTGAATTTGGTTCCTGAAATGGATACGACTTGAGTGATACGAGTCGTATTGGTAGATATGGTTTGTTGGGTTTGGTTCTTTCCTTCACTTAATCTAGGACTTAGAAACTTAAGTTAAATCTGAGTACGAGTGGCTCACTATGAGCCGTAAGTTAGGGTACGAGTCATACCATTGACTCATATGGTGGGCAGTGTTCAGTTTTCTTTTGATTCTATTTTTCCAAGGGTACGGGTCATCGGTACGGGTCGTATGCTTTGGGTATGATTTGGTTTGGGTAAGTCATACCTTGGACAATATTGGGTCTAAAAGTGAGGCCTAGGGTACGAGTGGTGGGTACTACTCGTATTGGAGGGTACTAATGGTATGGTTAGTTGTACCCCTCTAACGGAAATTTTATGCAGTTTAAGTGAGGGTAATCTAGATATTTCCCCACTTGACCTAATAAGGCCCCACGACTTTTAACATACTTAGGAGGTTATTTGCCATATTACTCTATTCATTAACACTTAGAAAACACTCTCTAATCCTCTGTAAGGTTCTTGGGCAAAGGAAGCTAGGGTTTCATATTAAGGATTAATTTAGGGATTGTGTTGGTAATCTCTCTCCATTAACTTCTTAATTAAGGCATTTACTCTTCCCTCATTGTTGGTTCCAACTAAAGGCATAGTTTTATACAATGTTTTCATGACATGATTTATTGTATGGTTTTGGAGTTTTGGTTATAAATGCTTGGTTATGGTTTTTCCATATTTTAATTATGTTATTACATGTTTAATGGTGGTTTTGTACAATTGTTTGCATGAGAATGGTCATATGGTAATTGGCTTTGGTTTTGGAAATACTATGCCCCCAACATGTTTGATAAAATGCCTATAATAATGCTTTTACTATATTATTGAATTTTTAATGGCACTATTGCATGGGATGGTTTGGTAATGGAAGTCTAAATGGTTTGGAATGGTTAAATGGAATGGTTTGGTGGTCATGGTTATGGTTAATTAAACTCTTTGTGGGGTACAATGGAATCCCCCAAGTAAACATGTCAGTAAACATCCTTGTGGGGTACAATTGAATCCCCTAAGAAAACATAATGAAGTACTTGTGGGGTACATGGGACTCCCTAAAGTTAACTTGGTAAATGGATACACGGGAATCCTTTTACCTTAAAAGATTTGGATAAGAAAAATACTTGCAAGTTATAGTCGTTATGACGATATCACTATTAATAGCCTTGGTTAATAATAAATGGAATAATGGATTGGTTGGTTGGAAATGGTTTTAACTGGAAAATAATGGCAGGGTGTGATAGTTAACCGTGAAGGTGGGAGTTCAATGAACGAACACTGAGAACTCATATTTGCCGACATGAGGGGTTGGTCATGGAGACCATATATGATACTATAAGGTACATGGGAATCCTCTAAGTACACTGTACATATGTATCAGTGAGAGCGAAGAGTACTTGGGAATTCCCTACTCTTATGGTATCTCCAGTTCATGCAGATATACACATGGGGCCCGTTTAGGGGATTACACTGGACCCATATAGCCCGTGGATGGTTAAGTATAGTTAAGATACACATACCCAGGTTAATGGTTTCAAATGCACGCTAAAACCGATTCATTTTCCCGGCATGGTTATATATGTGTGTGTGGTTTGTATGCATATGGTTGGTTTACTTTGTTTTACTGGATGGCATTATTTTATCCTTGTACTGAGTTCATGCTAGCGTTTACCCGCTAACCCACCTTCGGGAGGCTGTATCCCCACGCAATGCAGAAATTGGCCATTCTATTTCTCCTACATAGTGATCGAATTTCGCGATCAACTTTTAGATTGAAGTGGTGACCTTCCATCTTTCCGGATGACATCATTTTATGTTATGGACATTTTCATATACTTTGATTTATTTATGGATATTAGTTTTGGCTATGGTTGGGGGCATGTACCAACCGAATGTCGATTTTCTTTTGGTTAGAGGCTTTTGTGGAACCACTAAGGATTGGTATGGGCGGGATCGGTATTGGTGTCAGCCTTAGTATTGGCATTGGTATTGGGGCTAACACCGTTGGACTAAATTTCTCACTGTTCCATCCTCTTTTATTTTGGGATTATATATTATTATAATAGAACTTTTGGTTGGTATGGGTTATCAGTTGGGTATTGAACGAGTGGACTCATTTAGGTGGTCACGTATATAGACCTGTCCCAGAGTCTTGGATTTTACAATAATGCTATCTTGTTATACGTTCGGAATTCATCTGACTTAGGATATGCGTAGTTAGTTGGGTTGGGGAACAGGGGTGGTCTCCAGTCCTGGTTGGGCTTAGGATGCCATTACGACAAGGCTCTATTTCAGGTCATGTCATCGTTGATACTAAACTTGTAATCTGATAATTGATGAGCAAATAACCTATTACCCAAATTGATGTTCGTTGATATTTTTTTCCGCTTCTAGAACAAATTTGATTCCTGCGTTCTCGAACTTCATCAGTCTTTTGTGAAAAAATTTGCCATACTTCTTGTTTATTTCATCAAATAGCGTCACAATGGGAAATTCTCTTTCAATGCCAAATAATGAATTCACCGATTCAACTATGTTAGACATCATAATATTATACCTATACAAAAGAATCACTTAGTGCGACATCATACTAAACTTGTAACTCAAACAAGACATTAAATTCATAAGAATGTACCTAATTGTCGGACAGAATGCCCGGCTCCATCTCTCAAAACCGATACGTATGAGATGTTCTGTTGTCTTGGGATGCATATCCGTTATTTGATTGAAATGGTCTAAAAACTCCTCTCTATTGTATGCTTTTGCTACTCTATAAAAAGTGTCACGACCCTTTCGTTGTGAAAGTTATTTTGAATATCATTTCCAAGATGCCTCATGCAACAACAAAAGTGAGCGGAAGTGTAGAAAGTTGAACCCATCTTTGATATACTTGGATGCCTATCTGAAATAAAACACAACTCTTCGATATCTTCAATGCAGCTTCACATTTGTTCAAAAAAAATCCATACGAGACATCACATTCTTTGTCTGCTACGCAAAAAGCGACAGGAAAGATGTGACTCTCCGCATCTTGCGCCACCACCGCTAGCAAAACTCCATTATACCTGCTCCTCAAGAAGGTCCCATCGATGGCTATGACTTTTCTCAAATGTTGAAAACCAAGAATCCAAGCACCATAGGATATAAAAACTATTTGAACCTTCTATTTTCATCAACATGCAACTCCGTCTTACTTTTGGGATTTGTGGACTCAAGCATGTAATGGTAGGCATCGATGAATACATACCCGTGTTCATGTGTCCCCTTAACCAAGTCCTTGGAAACCCCCATGGTCGTATATATCTTCCAATAACTAACCATAACACCTAATTTCGTAAGGAGTTGATTGGTCATATCACTTGTAGAAGGGCCTTTGCCATTGGGGAATCAATTCTTGAAATATTGATCGAGGTCCTCTGCCGTGGCATGAGAATTTTATCCAGTAATTTACTACGAACCACATGTGTGATACTTATCATAAACATTAATGACAAATCTATCAAAACTTAAGTATTTCACAGTCCTCAACCACCACTTGCAGTTATGATTAGCACATCTGAAGAAAAAGACTTTGCTCGAATTAATCACTTTCTTTACTCTGAAATCTTTTTTCAAAAAAGAAATAAACAAAGAAGTAGAAAGTTGTTTCTTTATCCTTGAATGACATTCCCTTGTAAAAACCGGTCTCGTCGTCTTGACATTTGCCAGACTGTGTCGATTGAGAAGAACTGCCCACCGTATTGCTCGCAGTAACAGGCGTAGGTGTTTGATCATCATCTAGAATATTCATGTCCAGATAATCCAACTTATCATCAAAGATGTATTGTTGTTGTTCTTCTTCTATATCCTGGTTCTTATTCTCTCTCGGTTTTTCAACCACGTATATCCTTAACACTAGCCTATCTGAATCACTAAGATAAGCACACAATTGAACTTGATCGATTATCTTGAAAGGTAGTACCCTCTTATTTTCAAAGAAGCTATGCATGTAGCTGTGATGAGTTCTTTCGGTTGATAATTCAGTCCACAATAGCTGATGATTAAGCTCACAAAATCATAATACGAAATATTACTTTGGATTGTCATAGCTATCATCTCTATTATTTCACCTCCTTCCAAAGCCATACATATCGATCGCTCTTTTTGATCTATTGACCATGACAATTCACTCCCATTGTTATTGACCCCTCCATTAGTGGTACCTAAATAAAGTCATTTGTTAAACAAAGTATATAATGACATCATAATAAAATTAATAGTGACTTCATAGTGTCGTAATATGAACTTCAATAGATAAGTAATCTGTTACAACAGGTGAAAAATATATTGCAACAGGTCAGTGATCAGTTGCAATATATGACTCACCTGTTAGGATTCATGTTACGGTCCTAAAGCTCATTCCAACAGATGAGTCATCTGTTGTAACAGGTGAATCATATGTTGCAATAGACTATCCATCTATTGCAATAGATGAAATGTCTGTTGGGTTGATGTTACAATACTAAAGAATCTTTGAAGCTGATTCCAACAGATGGGTGACATATTGCAACAGATAACTAACCTGTTGCGACATATGAATCGAGTTCAGGTTTTGTTGCAACAGGTGACTAATCTAGTTCAATAGATCACTCCTCTGTTGCAACAGATGAGTAATATATTGAAATAAATGACCCATCTATTCAATTCATGTTACGACACCATAGAACCATAAACATGAATCCAACATATGAGTCTTTCCATGCAACAGATGACTCATCTATCGCTACAGATGAGTGATCTATTTAAACAGATGGCTTTTAGGTTGGATTCATGTTCGAGTTCTATCCATTATTGAAAAAACAACACATTATTCAACTAAAAATCATAATTTTACTTACCAAAGTTTCCTATGAAGTAATGCCAAAGTGAAAGTGATGTACGAAACAAAATTGGACCTAAAAATTGGTCAAGTAGCAGTAGTAGCCATAATAACAATAACAACAATGGTCAACAATAAGAAGATGATGATGATAATGAAGAAGAAGATGATGATAATGAAGCAAAAGATAATGAATAAAGCAGCAACAACAATGAACAACAAAAATCGTGAAGAGAGAGAAAATAACAATGAATGAGAAGAAAGAGAAATAAGTCTTTTTTCCCTCCGTTTTCTGCTATATTAGGTTAACATTTGGATCAAAGTATAAATTAAAAAACTTGTGGGTTATTCTCAAACTTTCCCAACTTTCTTAATTCATAATAAAGTAATTGTCACCTACACTCAATTATTAAAACTTGAGTCACCTACACCTCATTTTAAATTTTTTTTATCACTTTTAGCTCAATTGCCCAACTTACATCTTTATATCCAAACTGAAATCAATAAATACCAATATATAATTATAAGAAGAAACATAGAGAAGGTGATGTGACATCTCTCTATGACCTTCATTGCTATTTATTGTTTTTCTTCATTTTCTGATAATTTTTCTAAATAATTTACCTACTAATTATATTTAAAAAAATCTAAACATAAAATATTAATATTAATCTAAAAGAGTTACCCACTATATCCAATAAAATCTAACCATACCATTACTTCACCCACTTGGCTTAAATATTCATTTATATAATATGCCTAAACAATTTCTCCTTATAATTAATCACTCATAATTTAGTGGACAATTCATTTGTCTTGCCTATTCATATTTCAGTTTCGCACTATATATATCTTCATATAATTTTGGGTTCTGATGGTAGGTAATTTCTTTTTTTTTCCTTTTGTTTCCTTCGTCCTTCCTTTCTTTTTTATTTTAGCCTATATCTTTAATTTTAAGCATATTATCATCGTCTTATAAATAGGCTGATGCACATGAAGTTGTTTGACCTGAAGAGGTAAGTCAAGAATCTATTTTATTAATATCATTGTTATTCAAGTTTTTGTAAGATTTTTTTTTAATTTTTGTAATTTAAATTTTAATTCTTTGGAGGTTGTTTATTTACAAGAATTTATAGCTATATTTACATGTTTATATAATTGCGGGCAATAGAGAATACGAGAAGTGAAATATCGCGTCTCTGGGACTATAATTTCTATTTATCTTATCTAAAATATTTTGGCCCTTTTTAAATATTTTCTTAAAATATTTAGTAGAAAAAATACTCTATCAAAAAATTCATAATTGTATATATTCATTGCTCAAAAAGAAATATAAGAGTATAATAATAAAGAAAAAACGTAGAGAAGGTGATGTGGCACATCTCTGTGACCTCTATTGTCGTGTATCTTTTTTCTCCATTTTTTATAATTTTTCTTCATAATTTACCCACTAATTATATTTAAAAACCCTACACATTGAATATTAATCTTAAAGAGTTACCCATTATATGCAATAAAGTCTAATTATACAATTGCTTCACCCCGCATCAATATTCATTTAAAAAGTATGCCTAAACACTTTCTCCTTATAATTAATCACTTAATTATCATAATTAAGTGAACAATTCATTTATCTTGCCTATTCATATTCCAGTTTTGCCCTATATGTATCGTCATATAATTTTGGGGGTTTCATGGTAGGTCATTGTTTTTTCTTTTGTTTCCTTCATTCCTTTCGTTCTCTTTTATTTTATTTTACATCTTTAATTTCTAAGTATATCATCTTCATCTTATAAAAGGGCTGATGCATATGAAGTTATTTGACATGAAGAGGTAAGTCACGAATCTATTTTATTAGTATCATTGTTATTTAATATTTTGCGAGATTTTTTTTTTTAAATTTTTGAAATTTAGGTTTTAATTCTCTGAAGGTTGTTTATTTATAGGAATCTATAGCTATATATTTACATGTTTACATAATTGCGACAATGGAGAGTACGAGAAGTGAAATGTCACGTCTCTTAGGTCAGAATTGGTATTTATCTTTTCTAAAAAAAATTTGGTCCTTTTATTTTATATTTCTTCTTAAATATTTGCTGGAAAAAAACTCTCATAAAGTTCATAATTGTATATATTTATTGCTCCAAAAGAGATATAAGAGTACGAAATAATTTTAATAAATAAATTCATTAAAGAGGGAGACTTTATTACACCAAACCATTTTAATATCCTTTCATGTCACTAAAAACTCTTTTGCCTTTTTTAAGGTCTTATATAGTTTGTTTCATTGATTTCATAGACGTGATATATAAAACACATTAACCCAACTTTGTAACTGTGAAAGAGGATGAAAGAGAAGTAGATAACTTTTAATTGCATAAAAAAAATAACTACAACTTATATCTTTTGAATGATAGTGAGCGATGTAACAATTACCACTCCTCCTAATGACTTGTAAAATCACTTATGAAGGAATTTGAAGATATCTTCAAAAATAAAATAACTCAAATTCAATAAATTCATATACCGATCAACCTGCAAAAAAATAATACATGTAACATTAATAAACTATAAAGAAACTATAAATCAATAAAAAAAATACTAAAAAATAACACTCAAAGCACTTTACCGTTTCAGTTTTAGAAAATCATATTTAAGAAAAGCATCAAACAAAAATCAACAACTTCATATACACACATATATATATATATATATAAAGGGGAGTTATAGATATGTCTATGTGGCACCTCTCTATAACCTTCATTCCTATTTCTCTTTTTTCTTAATTTTTTGAGGTTTTAATCCTTATTTTTCATTTAAGCAATAATAGAAATTCAATTTTACTTGTGTTTATTTCCAAGCAGCTCAAAAGTCATGTCCATTAGTAATTGACCCCAGAAAACAGATGAATGTGTAGGCAATTATATATACTAGTTTAACCGCACGTATATCATATGTGTAACGTTTGATTATTTAAATGATTTGTTTATTGCAGAGATTTTTAATGAAGTGCAAAAATTTTAAATCACTTTTCAAAGATCCTTCACACTTTAATATAATAATATAAATATAAACATACATTTTAGTGCAAGCACATATATATTTTACCAAATTTTCAAGTGGTTGATGGATCATCACTTTTGCATTTGTCCGATTATTTTTCTCTTTTTTTTTCTATATTTAAAATTTTTACCCCTTTCCCTTGTTGCTAGAGACTAAGAGAGACGTATCAATTTGAATTATATTTGTAGTACGATTATTTTTCTCTTTTATTCTATATTTAAAATCTTTTCTTGTTTTTAAAAGTTAAATATTTACAAAATCATTGATTGCATTCTTATTCCGTACATAGTACTTTTAAAAATTTTGGTACTTTTTAAATTTTTCTTATTCTAACGCTTGTATATTTATTTCTAAATTTTCAAATCTTCTTAAAATCAAATTTAATTGATTTAGAATTCTTAAACTAATGGAAAAAGTATTTAGTTGTCATTAATTTTGATGACTTCTAATAAAGAAAGGTTTTAATATAAAGTTATTTAATTAATTTTCAACTCTTAAATATTAGGAAAATAGTGTAAAAACGATTTTATCTAAAATAAAGACTTTTAATGAAGGACAAAAAGTTCAAACAACATTTCTAAGCCGTTATAATATAGTATAGATATACTTCAAAAATAAAAGACATCAATTTGAAGTTTGACTTCTATCTTCTCACTCCCTTTATATTCTGGGATGATTATGGAGTTCCACCAACCATTTTTTTTTAGTTATTTTCTTTTGCCTTCTTCCTTTCTACTCTAAATTTCCAATTCTTAATTTGTTTTTTTACATTGAGCACTTGAAACCTTTTACATTTAGTCTCTAGCAGATACCGGCCAGTATATTACTTCTGTGATTTTTAAACCTTTGATTTGCTTCACATGCCACAGAATGGATTGCACAACTGGGCGCATGAATCGTTGTTCTTGAAATAACGAAAACATGTCACGAAAATAAGTCTTTTTCACTTTTTAATCAATTCTTTTTCTTAATAATTTTAGTTGGTATTTCATATTGTAGCCCCATAAATAAATTGTAAGACTTTGCTGCAAAAAGAAATTATCATACTATTAATATAAAATATCGTCCTTCTTGAGAATTTGATGATATTGCAAATTTATATTTTTGCTTCATGAGACTCTATCTAAGATTATCTTTTCATTTAATATTTGAAGTAATGATGTTGCTATAATAGCGTTGGTGATGGACATGTTGACGAAGAGTATTCAAGGCGAGGTGCCTTGGTGTATGTTATATTGCAGATGATGTAATGCTGATTGATGAGATGTGCGGGGGGTGGGGGGTGGGGGGTGGGGGGGAGGTGAATGACAAATTGGAGGTTTGGAGGCAAGCCCTTGAATCTAAGGGGTTCAAGTTGAGTAGGTCCAAGACAGAGTATTTGGAATGCAAGTTTAGTGACTTGAGGTAGGAGGACAAAGTGATGGTGAGATTGGACTCCCAGGATGTTTGTAAGAGGGATAGTTTCAAGTATCTTGACTCTATGATTCAGGGGAATGGTGAGATTGATGAGGATGTCGCTAAGCGTATTGGAGAAGGTTGGATGAAATGGAGGCTCGCCTCGGGAGTGTTGTGCGATAAGAAGGTGCCCCTTAAGCTTAAAGATAAATTTTATAGAGTGGCAGTCCATCCGGCCATATTGTATAGAGCGGAGTGTTAACCAGTCAAGCACTCCCACATCCAAAAATTGAAGGTGGCGAAAATGAGAATGTTGCGTTGGATGTGTGGGCTTACTAGAGGGGACAGATTTAGGAATGAGATTATCCTGGAGAAGGTGAGAGTGGCCTCGGTGGAGGACAAGATGCAGGAAGGAAGGTTGAGATGGTTTGGACATGTGATTAGGAGAGGCACGGATGCCCCATTTCGTAGGTGTAAGAGGTTAGGGTTGGATGACAGGTAGGCCTAAGAAATACTAGAGGGAGGTGATTAGATATGACATGGAACAGTTGCAGCTTACCGAGGACATGACCCTTGATAGGAAGGTGTGGAGGTCGCAGATAAGGGTAGAAGGCTAGTGTGAGTGTGTGGGTTATAGCTAGCAGTGAGAGACCTTGTGTAGCCGGGTTAGTAATTCTAGGACTGTGTACATAGGTGTCTTTGGTTTGCGAGTGTATGTTACTACTAGGTGGGTGTCCTATTCCGTATTTCTTAGTTCCTATTTTCTTATTTCGTGTTGCCCTTATTTCTCGTATTTCGTATTGCTTTGATTTCTATTTTATCATTTCTTACTCCTTATTTCTGTTATGCCATCCATCCCCTTGTTTAGTATTCTTTATCTTGAGTCGGGGGTCTATCGGAAACAACCTCTCTACTTCTTCGGAGGTAGTGATATGGACTGCGTACATCTTACCCTCCCCAAACTTCACTTTGTAGGAATACACTGAGTTTGTTGTTGTTGCTGTTGATTTTGTTATAATTACTGTAGATTATATTTATGCATTGGTCTAGCTTGAAGAACAAGAATACTCATGAAGTGGACGATTTGTAGAAGTTGATGTCCATAAGAGTTGAGGAATTAATTTGTTTGTTTTGTCATTCTACTTTTTAATGATTAAAGTAGTTTTTTTTAATACTTGATTAAAATAGTGTTTTTTTTAAAATACTCTTTCTACAATTTTTGTTTATTTGATCTTTAAATAAACTTTTGATTGTCATAATTCTATAATTTCGTTTAATTCAAATAGTAAATTATGACTTTCTTGAAGTCCGCATTCCTTAATGGAATTAATTGTAAATTGTTTGAGTATTATATAATATGGTCAAGTTGGCAAAATTTTATTTTTGTGTTTTTTCTATTTTACATTATTGTTTACGCAAGGAGAATAACACGTATATTCTAGATAATCAACTCTACAATTTTAGTCTTTTTATAAAAGTAGAGTCATCTGTACACTTTCTTATGAACATTTCTAACATATAACATTGCTTAAAGTATGTAAATTATAACCATATTAGTCGAAGTTCTTTATGTTGTACCATACAAGCAGGATCTGAAGAGGCAGGGGTAAGCCGCTCTACCTAGCAGACTAACTTATAAGCATCGGATTAAGTCTTAGTCGGAATACCGAACCAAAACACCAACCGAAATATAAAAGAATTTCAAATAGCTTGATGACTGCATGGAAGATATAATCTTTTACCCAAACAAGGGGTCTGTCAGTTGTTTAATATATTTATGTTGAACCCATATGTCTAGAAGTTCTTACTGTGCAAAAGGTCGCCCTTTTCTTCAATGTTATCGGGCTAAAGAGGCTCAGCTTACTAGACGTAGTCATAGAGACAAAGCCAACATAAACCATATTAAATTTCAATTGTACCACCATTTTGGAACCAAGTCAAGAAACCATAAAAAAATTCGTTCATATTTTGATAAAGTCTGAATTTTTCATAATTATCTAGTAAGAGAGGTTAGATTTCCAACATAGGTATGAGAAGTTTTTTAGCCGGACATAGTCACGGATGAAAAGGAAGAAGAAGTATTAAAAGTACTCCAGAAGAAAAAGAAATAAATACCTTATAAGTGGCTGAGTGCAGGGACGGAATAGTAAATGTCGGCTAGCTACCTTCTTTTATTAAAGCCTCGAAATATTATACAAGAGGGGAAGAGAGCAGGTAGAGAAAGTTTAGAGAGAGAAAATGAAAGAGAAAATTTTACTCCTGCCTCTCTAACAAATGAGGCGTCTATATATATAGAAAGAAAAAAAATCTGCGCACAGTAGCACATAGTGTTTTAATTATTACAAAGGGCCCTACATCCTGGTCCCATACATAGTAAAAATGACTTAGTAGATGGGTCCTTCTTATCACATCTTCTCTTTTCTTTTCATCTGGTAGAGATTCCTCAATTTTTTTAATTTCTTCGTTATTGAGAATATTTTCTGACGGAAGTGGCTGAGATTTTTGGATATCTTTAGTTTCTTCACTTGTAAGACTTTTCATAGAAGTATCCGAACATTGTTCCACAATTTTTATCAAATTTTTTCGGACTTCTTCTAAATATTTTTCAATCAATTCTAATTTGTCTCCTTCATGGACCGAGATTCTTCTAGAGATATAACTTAGATTTTTACCGTCCACGACTTTCTTTTGTGGAGCAGCAGAATATTCGATGGTTTTTCTATTAATAGATTCGAGCAAGTCTCGTTCATGCGGGATTTTAGTGATGGGGTTCTTTCTGATTAGTTTTTTCCAAAAATTGGTATAGAATACCCTATAGAGTTTGGGTATTTGTTCTTTCGTGTAACCAAATTCAACACTCCATTTATGTATTCATGGAATGGAAAATTCTATAAAGAAATACATTTGGTCGATTTTATTCAAGTTTCAGACATGATCCGAGTGATATAAATCTGTTAAGAATGATGATACTTTAGCCCATTCTTTGTAAAGATGTAGATATTCTGCTGGCAGTATTTAATGTTAGAAAAAAAAGAATTAAAATTAGAAGATAAATTGACAGCTATGGTAAGAATAGAAAGAGAAAACGAAGAAATAGATAGAAAAAAGGAAATAGAAAAAATAAAACAACAAACTACAGAAGAAATACGAAAAATAGAAGAAACTAAAAATAGTAGGATTGCTGAATTAGAAAAAGAATTACAAATGTTAAAAGATCTGTATGAAAAAAGACAAAAAGAAAAAGAAGAAAAAGATAAAGAACAAAAATTATTAAACGAGATAAATCAATTTAAAGAAAAATTAGAAATAGACGATAAAGAAATAAAAAACGAGGAATTAGAAATAAATAATATAGATGTTGAAGAAACAGACAATTATGATTCAGAAGATAGTGAAACATATACAGAAATATTAACAAATACAAAAAATTTAGAAATCAATGAAAAACAAGAAGTAATTAATGAAGAAAATTTAGAAAATATCAACACAGAAATAAATACTCTTGATAAAAAAGAAGATCAAAATATAATACCTAGTACATCAGAAATAAGGCAACCTACATATTATAAAAATAAGTTTAAAAGATATAATCTAAAGAATGAATATGACAAATGGACACCAAAACAAATAGTTAATAAAAATTATAAGTTTCTAGACTTAGATTGTGTAATAGATACAGAAAAAACAATACAATTATGGATAGGATATATGACAAAGCAATTATTAGATAATAATATAAGTGTAACAGATGCACCAGAATATATAGAAAGAACACTAATAGGAACAGTAAAATTATGGTTTTTAAATCTAACTGAAAATAGTAAAAAAATATTAAGAACTGACAAACCCACAGAAGGAATAATGAAATTAACACCTATAGAATTATTAAAAAAATATGAAACAGCTATAAAAGACGAATTTAGTAGCATGACAACAACAGAAAAAGAACAAAATGAAGAGAAAGACATAAATAGAAATTTAATGTTAAAATTAGCAATATGTAATATGTGTTACATAGATGAATATACTTGCGCATTTAAAGAATATTATTATAAAGGAGCATATAATATAGAAGAAAGTAAAGAAATAAGAAAATTATATTTTAATAAATTACCTGAACCATTTAGTTCAAAAATAATAAAAAGTTGGGATGAAACAAAAATAGTAGATACTTTAGGAGCAAGAATAAAATTTTTACAACAATGGTATAGAAACTTATGTGAAAAATACAGAGAAGAAATAAAAATGGAAAAAACATTAATAAGAAATTTAGCATGTTGCAAAGATAAATTAGCACCTCAATTTGGATGCGAAGAAAGATATTATAAGAAAAGAAAAAGGCATAAGAAATATAAAAAATACAAAAAATCAAAATATAAATACAAAAAACCAAGAAAAAGATATTATGTAAAAAATTATAAAAACAAAAGACCATATAGAAAGAAAAAATCTATAAAAGAATGTACTTGTTATAATTGTGGAAAGTTAGGACATCTAGCTAGAGATTGTAAATTACCTAAAAACCCAAAAAATAAACAAATATCAGAAATAAAAATAGAAAATACAGAATATATGCAAATAGATTACATAGATTACGAATTAGAAAGTGAAGACAGTATATATGAAATTTCAGAGAATGAAACAGATAATGAAATAGATAGTGAATTAGATGAATTAAATGACTGAAGAAGATATAAAAATAGTAACAAAAAGAATAATTAATAAAGAGATAAACGATATAAAAAGTAGAGACCCAATAAAATATGTACACCTTGGAGGTACAGAAATATTAATAAAAGCATGTTTTAGAGAAGGAATAGATACACCAATAGAATTATATTTAGCAGATGATAGAATTATAAAACCTATAGAAAAAAGTATAATAACTGCCATAAAAGGAAATTTAATATACCAAAAATTTAAATTTATAATAAGTGCAAATTATTCAGTAGCAGTAACGGATAGAAATATAGATAAATCACTAGTATTATATTGGAAGATATCAGGAATAGAATTAACCCCAGGAAGTAAAATATTTACAGCAAGATGCAAAAATTTATATGTATTAACAACAAAACATAAAATAACGGGAAAAAATAAGATTAATAAGATACAAATAGATAGCCCATTTGAACAATTTGTAAAAACGATAGACTATAATGATTATAGCTATAGAGACATAGATGTAGAAGAAAATCTAGAAATAATAAATGATAGAATAAGTACAACAAAAAGAACAGCTTATGATAAACCAGAATCATCAAGCTCATAAAAAAGAATAAGTTATGAAACAAGTTCAATGGATAATTCAAACCATTATTACATAACAGGAAAGGTAAATGAAAAAGAATATTTAATACTCTTAAATACAGGACAAGAAGAAAATTATATAGCAAAATATCTAGTAAAAAATGAAGAAATAAAAATCGACAATAATATATGCCCAGATCTACCAAGAAGCTTAATAAATACTAAAAATATAGCAGAAAAAGAAATAATAATAGGAATAAGAAAAATAAAAATAGAATTTGAAGTAAAAGAAGAAATGCAAAAAACAGACATAATATTAGGAATAAAATGGTTAGAACAAGTAAAACCATATAATATAGAACATACACAATTAACTATAACATATAACAGAGAGAAATTATTCTTAAGAAGAGCATTAACATAAAATGAAAATATATGTATTAATGAAGATAGTAGTAGAAGGATATTACAGTAGATATTATACGCCTATGATAGATACAGGAGCAGAAGCTAATTTATGTAGATATAATTGTTTACCAGAAAGTAAATGGGATAAATTGAAAACACCAATAATAGTTAAAGGATTTAATAACGAAGGAAGCTTAATTACTTATAAAGCTAAGAATGTAAAAACACAAGTATGGGATAAAATATTAACAATAGAAGAAATTTATAATTATGAACTAACATCAAAAGATATACTTTTAGGAATGCCGTTTCTAGATAAATTATACCCACATATAATAACTAGAACAGACTGGTGGTTTACAACACCATGTAAACAAAAAGTAAGAGCAAAAAGAGTTAATAATAAAATAAGAAAGAAAACTGATTGGATAAAAGGAAGTGAAAAAATTACACAAAAGTTAGGAAATATAAAAAATACTGAAGATACAATAGAATTAGTTGTATTTTCGATAAATAAAACAGAAATAACTATATTTTCAATAAATAAGATAGAAATAATTAAGAAAAAATTAGAACAATTATATAGTGAAGATCCATTAAAAGGATGGAAAAAACATAAAACTACTATAAAAATTGAATTAATAGATAAAAATAGCATAATAACCCAGAAACCATTAACATATAATTTTGATGATTTAAAAGAATTTAAAATGCATATAGATGAATTATTAGAAAAACAATATATACAAAAAAGTAATAGCAAACATAATAGCCCAGCATTTATAGTAAATAAACATAGTGAATAAAAAAGAGGAAAAAGTAGAATGGTTATTGATTATAGAAATTTAAATGCAAAAACAATAACTTATAATTACCCAATACCAAATAAGATATTAAAAATAAGACAAATACAAGGATATAATTATTTTAGTAAATTTGATTGCAAATCAGGATTTTACCATCTAAAGTTAGAAGAAGAATCTAAGGAATTAACCGCATTTACGGTACCACAAGGATTTTATGAATGGAATGTACTACCATTTGGATATAAAAATGCACCAGGTAGATATCAATATTTTATGGATAGTTATTTTAAACAACTACCTAATTGTATAGTATACATAGACGATATACTATTATATACAAACACCAAAGAAGAACATTTAAAATTATTAGAACAATTTACGGATATAATAGAAAATTCGGGAATAAGTTTAAGTAAAAAGAAAGCTGAAATTATGAAAAATCAAATAGAATTTTTAGGAATACAAATAGATAAAAGTGGAGTAAAAATGCAACAACATATAGTACAAAAAATAATAAATTCGAAAGAAGAATTAGATACGAAAAAGAAATTACAATCATTTTTAGGATTAGTAAACCAAGTAAGAGAATATATTCCAAAATTAGCAGAAAACTTAAAACCACTACAGAAAAAATTAAAAAAGGATATAGAATATAACTATAATGAAGAAGATAAAAAACAAGTTCAAAAAATAAAAATACTTTGTAAAGAATTACCAAAATTACAATTTCCAGATGAAAATAGAAAATTTATATATATAGTAGAAGCAGATGCTAGTGAATATAGTTACGGGGGAGTACTTAAATATAAATATGAAGCAGAAAAAATAGAACACCATTGTAGATATTACTCAGGTACGTTCAACGAGACTGAAATAAAATGGGAAATAAATAGAAAAGAATTATGTTCATTATATAAATGTTTGTTAGCATTTGAGCCATATATTGTATATAACAAATTTATTGTGCGAACAGATAATACACAAGTACGCTGGTGGCTAACAAAGAAAATACAAAATTCAGTTACAACAAAAGAAATTCGGAGACTAGTATTAAATATATTAAATTTTACATTTACAATTGAAGTAATTGGTACTAATAAAAATGTTATTGCAGATTACATATCAAGACAAAGCTACACAGACTGATATCATAGAAGAAGATACTCTAGAAAAGATACTCAACACCCTAACTACGCTTTCAATAAAAGTGGACAGTATGGGTAATGAGATAGAAAAGCTAAAGACTAATGAAGGTAAACTGAAGTCTATAGCTACAAATCAGCTAACTCAGCAGTGTGCAGAGCTATGTCGATCGGAAGACATTAAAATTCCAGAGCTAGAAGGAGACGTTGGGATACTCCATAAAACCCATAACGTTTATCTATCTACTTCTGCAGGTACAAGCAAAGGAGCTAGTCGACCAAGATACCAGAACATGAATATAAATAAAATATTTGAAAAACCATATACCCCAAATACATCAAAAGATCCCATGTTTATACCCCCACAAATTACCACATACCGAGATAGTCTGGACCAAGATAAAAAAGTTTATAACTACACATCCCAAAAATACATAGAAAATATCTACAATATACAAACCTTTTTAAATAGCAACCCCAAAGCTACAAATGTCCAAGAACCAGATACAAACTATATAACCCAGAGATTGACCGGATATAATAAACTAATTGCCTTACCTAAAACCAAACCAAACATAGTTAAAACTTGCTACGAATATGGACTACTTAGTACTGTATATACCACGGACGGAACTGAGATATCCACTATACCAAAAATATATGAAGCATTTATCATTTTTAAAAGAATAACCAAAGGCACCTTGTTCTTTATAAAAATTTACGCGGCACCAGCAGAGATATTATTTGATGAAGTTAAAAAACCTATACAAGTTGTGAAGATAGGAATGACACGAGATATGATTATACCACAAGATATTATTTCACAACCAGAGATACCTAGAATCGAGATACCAAAATTTTATGCAAACAAGAGGATTATCGGATTATCTACAATTTTACAAGAGCTAGCAAATACATATTGCAAACAAAATCCCATATGGAACTACTATTCAAGAGATCATGTATTAATATATTCAAATTCAAAAGAGTTACGAGAAACAGATATGGAAACTATTAGGCAATGGATTATCACGTTGCTTAAACCAGAAACAGAACCTATTGCCAGAGCTATCAGAGAAAAATTTATTTCGGAAGAATTATTGACCAGATACTGCAAGACTATTGGACATAAATATCCAGATCACAGATGTTCAAAATGTAATGGATGAGATAATGATGTCCCAGCAGTTCAGCTAGAATAAAAGATAAGACCAGAGCAATAATGGAGACACAACAGATATGACAAAATAGACGGAAGACGTATTGTAAATTACATTTACGTAAAAAGTCTTTGTATTCTTGTAAAGACTACTTTTTAGCTTTACTTTTTAGGTTTAGACTTTTAGGTAGTCTAGGAAATAGGCTTTAGGACTTTTTTAAGTCTATTTTTGTTTTTAGCTTTTTAGAAAACATAAAAAAAACGTGTAAAGAACTTTGTACAAATCGTTCATTCTATAAATAGAAAAAGCAGAAGGCATTGCAAAGCAAGCCTTCATGCGTTGAAGCAAATATTCTCTCAAAGCCCACAATAAATATTTTTGCTTAGTTAATTAAAAAACAGGTATATATCAATGGAAAAATCTATGGAAGAACAAAGCTCAGAAATATCAAACCTACCAGAACAGGTATATTTATTTATGATTATGAATAGCTAAATTCATAATTCCCAACAATCATGATGTGATAAAATAAATTCATGTTAGTTACTTTATAGTAGAATTATTCGAAGAATAATATGTTAAGAAGTTTATTAGCAAAGTGGAAACGGAGAAAAATTCCTAAGAACTATGCCATCCTAAAGGTGAAACCAATAAGGCAAGAAGCCGTGGTGGGGAGTAACCAGAGTAGAGGCACTGTTTAAGGGAAAAGTAACCAGATTACCATGCTAATAGTGACCGAAGAACATGTTATTTAAGAATAATCTAGTATATAGTAATCTAAGATGACTATATTTTGTTATGAACATGGTTGAAGGGAATATTTTGAAAAAAAGCAATTTTATGAAAATGAATAATTATTTATCTGATGAGATGGTAGATAAATTTAAAATACTTATTTTGTATGCACTTAAAGATATAAAAGTAGTAGATATAAGAAAAATCATATTAGAAAAAGCATTTGGTATATATTACATGACTAGAGTAAATTATATACCATGCCTACCTAACTACTCTTATAAATACTTAGCATGATAAATTACATAGAATTTCTTAATAAAAATATACAAGAACTACTAAGCCTAAAACAAACAACTACAAAATATTATAATAAAATATTTAGTCAATTTTAAATGATAGATAATCTTAAAGTCTTAATATTATATATACTTAGAGATATAGAAATTATAGATATTAAGAGAATAATATTAGAAAAAGTATTAGACTATGAAATTGAAATTATGAATTGGATAGCACAGTTATACCTAGATAATTACCCAGATGGATATTATTCAGATTAAAAGATGTTAGAATATATAAAGAAAATTAGAGAAAGGAAAAATTGGATATATGAAGAAGTTAATTACAGAAATCAACTTGAAATAGAGAAAAAACAACTAGAAGAAAAATTACTTAAAATAAAATTAACCTTAGAAAAGGAAGATACAAGTAATAATTTATTTAATACGTACGAAAAATTATTTAATGCAGATGGAAAATTAGTTATACATGAACAACAAATACTAATTAGTCAAATAAAAAATATAAATCTACGCATTGAATATAGCAAAGTTAGAATAAAATACTACACAGAAATTGCTAAAATTTCAATAGGATAAAATAATAAACTAAACAAATTAATGAATACATCTTACGAAAAGAATAAATCATTAAAAGAAATAGAAACCCAACTATATAATTTATACCTAGAATACGAAAGGTTACATATTACTAACGAGGATCCTAAAACACTAGATAATTTAATTACGATAATATCTAATCTAGAATATGAATTAATAAAACATCTTAAGTCAAGAAGATAAAAATGAAAATTATTCCAATCAATAAAAATAAATACCTACGTATTTATTATCTAGTTAAATTATCGTACCTAATCCGCACCCACCTACGTATTTATTATCTAGTTAAATTATCATACCTAATCCGCACCCACCTACAATGGAAGTAAAATATTTACAGCAAGATGCAAAAATTTATATGTATTAACAACAAAACATAAAATAACGGGAAAAAATAAGATTAATAAGATACAAATAGATAGCCCATTTGAACAATTTGTAAAAACGATAGACTATAATGATTATAGCTATAGAGACATAGATGTAGAAGAAAATCTAGAAATAATAAATGATAGGATAAGTACAACAAAAAGAACAGCTTATGATAAACCAGAATCATCAAGCTCATAAAAAAGAATAAGTTATGAAACAAGTTCAATGGATAATTCAAACCATTATTACATAACAGGAAAGGTAAATGAAAAAGAATATTTAATACTCTTAAATACAGGACAAGAAGAAAATTATATAGCAAAATATCTAGTAAAAAATGAAGAAATAAAAATCGACAATAATATATGCCCAGATCTACCAAGAAGCTTAATAAATACTAAAAATATAGCAGAAAAAGAAATAATAATAGGAATAAGAAAAATAAAAATAGAATTTGAAGTAAAAGAAGAAATGCAAAAAACAGACATAATATTAGGAATAAAATGGTTAGAACAAGTAAAACCATATAATATAGAACATACACAATTAACTATAACATATAACAGAGAGAAATTATTCTTAAGAAGAGCATTAACATAAAATGAAAATATATGTATTAATGAAGATAGTAGTAGAAGGATATTACAGTAGATATTATACGCCTATGATAGATACAGGAGCAGAAGCTAATTTATGTAGATATAATTGTTTACCAGAAAGTAAATGGGATAAATTGAAAACACCAATAATAGTTAAAGGATTTAATAACGAAGGAAGCTTAATTACTTATAAAGCTAAGAATGTAAAAACACAAGTATGGGATAAAATATTAACAATAGAAGAAATTTATAATTATGAACTAACATCAAAAGATATACTTTTAGGAATACCGTTTCTAGATAAATTATACCCACATATAATAACTAGAACAGACTGGTGGTTTACAACACCATGTAAACAAAAAGTAAGAGCAAAAGTAATTAAGCAAAAAGTAAGAACAAATCTTTAGAAATAAAATATTTTTATGTTTAATATTGTTATAATATAATATCTGAGTAAAGGCCTTTGTATAGTCCCAATAAGTGAAGGCAATCCTTGATCCTTTCATTGTCATGGCTTTTTCTGTCATGGAGGTGGTTACCCAATCTTCTATCGAGATGAGTTTTTTAATAACCATTTTGGAATATCCATGAACATCTAGAGTTGTTTCACCCATTTGGTGGTGTTCTATTTTAATACTCCCAGTAGACACTAGTATTGATTTATAAAACGCTCTTGTCTTATAAGATTCTCCTGCAAAATGGAGGTTAGTTAACAAGTATTTTTGGAGGAGCTTCTATGGATCATTTTGTTTACATATCTGAGAGTTTTCTAAGAGAACTATTAATTCTCGATTTTCAAGTTTTTCATAATTTTGCCTATCGGCAGAGTTTTCTTTGGCAACTGAAGCAAACGAATCGGCTTGCTTAGCAGACATATAAGATTGCAGTTGCTCATATAAGGGATGATCCTCTGAAATATCTTCTAGATGGATCAAAGTGCACATATGCGAAGTTTTTGACGATTCTGCGATCTGCAGAATTCTTGTATTAATTAAACTCATATTTCCCCTTTGCAAAACTGGGAAATTGGATGATGATGAAGGGGAGTTTCTTCCCCTAGAGGAGGAGTATCTCTCTCCTTGGCTTCTGCCGCATTTTCCTCGATCGCTGGCTATCTGCCAAGGTGGATCTATACAGCACTAAAAATTAGTATTTATCAAATGATGAATCAATATCATCCCAATCAATTTCATCTCTTATGTCTTCAAAATTTGGAAGGAATAAATCTTCTTTTATCATATTATGAATGATTTTTTCTAGTATAATAAAATGAATATCTTCATTTAGAGGAACACACTTAATTATAGTAATTATTATTTTTTCAGAAAGAAAGTAAGTGTAAAAATTTATTTAACCCTTTAAATATTTCCTTGACAAAAAGTCAGGTAAAGAATTTTCACTACCTTTCTTATATTGTATTTCAAAATCAAAAGGGGCTAATTGAGCTTGCCACCTTGAAAAAATTAATTTTGAAGCATCATGTTTAAAATATTTGTCAAACATATATTTGACTGATTGGGCGTTAGTTCTTACTATAAATTTCTGATTATATAAATCATCTTAAAATTTTAAAACACATTTAACAATAGTTAACATTTTATGGGCCACAGTGGTAAATTTTTTCTGACTTTCAGACCATTTTTCAGAGTGAAAACTAATGAGACGTTCAGTATTATTATGGGGATTTACTTGTTTAAGTATTCCTCCATAACCAATATTAGAGCATCAGTCTCGATTATTTTTAACCAAGCAGGATTTGCTAAGGTTAAACAAGGTAAAGTCTTGAAACATTTTTTTTAATTATTTTGACTAGATTAGTGTGAGAAGTCGTCCAAGATTCTTTATGATTCTTTTTTAGTATATCATACAAAGGAGCTAAATCACGAGATAAGTTTTGATAGACAGGAGAAATATAATTAGGACTTCCTAAGAATCTTTGTAATTAAGTTTTGTCAGTAATAATATCAGAGAATTTTTCTGCAAAGTTCATAGCCCTTTGGATAGGCTTGATTTCTCCTTGACAAATATTATGTCCTAGAAATCGAACACTAATTTGGAATAAGCACATTTTCGGTTTAGAAATGATCAAGCCATTTTGCATTACAATTTGTTTGAAAATATTCAGGTGTTTGAAATGTAATTCTATTGTTTTAGAAAACACAAGGATATCATCAATATATGCTATTATAAAATCCATGTATGGATTAAATATATCATTCATGATTTTGTGAAATTCAGAGGGAGCATTTTTCAAACCAAAGGGCATAACATTCCACTCATATTGACCAAAAGACACATTAAAAGTAGTTCTATAAGTGTGTTCTTTAAAAATTCGAATTTGCCAGTATCCAGATTTTAAATCAAATTTTGAAAATATATTGACATCATATAATCTAGATAATAAATCCTTTTTATTGGGAATTGGATATCTAATTCATTTTAAAACTTTATTAAGAGGTTTATAATCAATAACAAGTCTGGGCATATCTCGTTCTTTCTCTGCAGCATTATTAACAAAAAATGCAGTGCAAGACCAAGGAGATTTTGAAGGTTTTATGAGACCCTTTTGTAAGAGATTGCCAATCTTTTGTTTACAGAATTCTACTAACTTTGTGTTCATTTGGCAGGGTCTGGATTTTGTTGGAATACTATCTTCTCTGAAATCATCTTAATAAGGAAGAGTAACAACATGTTCTTTGGGATTTCAGAAAGCATTTAAGTGATCAGCACAAATATCCACAATTAATTTATCAGATATTAAATTTATTTTTTCTTGATTTTTTACAGAATTCATTGTATTATGAACATTCATACTCATCATTTCAAGTTGTAAGAAATTCACATGTTTTTGCTTCATATCAATCAAAGCATTTATGTCTCTTGTTACTGGATCTGTAACAAAAGGATAAGAAATTTCTTGGTTTTTATAAGTATCTTTGAAGCCCTTCGCATCAATAAGCATGTAAGGATAAATTGTATTTATAAATGGCGTTCCTAAAATAATAGGAGGATATAATTGATTTTTTACTAAGAAAAAGAAATGCGGAATGCAAATTTTATTTCTATAGATATGTGCATGAGGTGGTTTATAATTAATATCAAGAGAATGATCAGATGAAGATTTGACTATATGCGGTATTTTTTGAAAATATCTGGTTGGAATTAATTCTTCCTAAATACAACTAACATCAACACCACTATCAATCATAGCCATATCAGTTACAAAAAATTCGTTATTAATCAAGATAGTATAATTTATATACCATTTATGGGTATTAACAGTTTGCATCATACCCAAAAGAAATTATTTTTTACATCAATTTCACGAATAATTTGATTGTTAGAATTTTCAGCAATTTTTTCTTTTGCTTTGGAACTGGAAATAATATCAATTTGAATTTTTTTTTCAATATTTAAAATTCTACGATCAGAAATCATTTGATTTTGTTTCAAAGAAAAATTTTCTTTTTCAAATTTTCAACTTCTATTTTCAAATCATCAAGATACGTATCGTTACCAGGTGTTTGACTGATGACAAGACGCCTATTGACTTCAGTTAAAGAGTAGGACATAATATCGATAACAGATACAGTATTTTTCTTAACATATTTTCTATCAGCAGGCTTTGAAGTGCTAGGTTGTGAATAAGCAAGATCAATAATTTTTTGATGAAGTTTTTCATCAGTCATTTCTTTTAATAATTGTAAGCACTATCAGCAGTAATTGTTTGAACATTTAAATCTAAATCTTTAAAATAGGATTACAATTTATAAAAAACATCATCATAATCAAAAATATTATTATTACAATCAGTGCACGCATTAACATTAGCTTTTTCATGATTCTTATTGTCAGTTGAATTAGGTAATTCAAAATCATTTTTAGATTCAGAATCATAGTCATAATCAAATTCAGAACCTGAAGTATATAACAAACCATAGACCTTATCATGAATCTCATCAAAAAGTCCTAAGGACTTGAGTTTTTGAAGTTTACAATTTGGAGCAATATGACCAAATTGACCACAATTGTAACACTTGATTTTTGATAAGTCTCTCTTAGACCTATTTCTCGTAAATCTAGTAGACTTACGATGTTTTTTTCTAACTTCACGCTCTTCTTTGGATATATGTCTAGATCTCCTTTTTCTATAGGGTTTATCTGGGTCATTGAGTTTTATATGTCTATGACCCCTTTTTTTAGAGGCAGAAGTAGGATTTTCCATATCAAATTGTCCACAGAAATCACCTAATTGGGATTTTTCTTTAAACCTATCAAGCTTAAGTTGTCTAGACAATTTTAACTTATTATAAATTTTTAGACCTTCTTCGGTACAAGCTGTTATAAGCTGACCATAAGTGAAATCCGTCCAAGTAATTACACCATATTGACCCTTGATTGATTTTTTAACTCTTTCTGCAAAAAGAGGTGGAAGACCATCTATGAATCTAGCCTTCTAATGTTCAAATCTAGATTCGGGTAGATTCATAACTCTACTAAAGAAAGTATCCTTGTACCATATGAATTCTCCTAAATGTTTACACCTAAGGCCATTTAAGAGGGTATGAGTATTTTTATGTTGGTTGGTAAATCTACCTCCAAATTGTTGAATAATAGTTAGCATAAGGGTATATACAACATCTTCTCTACCTTCTGGTAATTCTCTACCTAGGTTATCAATACCTGGCAACATATTTTTGGCTTCAAAAATTTTATTTTTTTCTTCGTTAGAAAGAAAATTATCCCACAATCCACGAAGTTGGCTAGTAAAACCTGCAACAATCATTTTGCATATAGTAACATTTGTTCGAATAAGGTTACCCTCAGTATCTTTAGGGCTAGAGACTTTTGCAACAGTGGAATACATTAGCATGCGATAGACTAATATTGATAATTGTCTTTCAGATAATCCATCTAAGTTCCATTCATATATATGATCTCCACTATATGACGTGTCTATCAATGACCACTCTCTTTTGTAACGACCTGAAAATTTGATGAAATTTGTAATTTTGTATGATTTAACTATTTTACCCCTCCCCATAGTTGCATTATGGTATTTCTGGGGTGTGGGAGTGATTGACATAATTTTTGATGCATTTTAGTATCATTTATGCAATATTGTGATTTTCAATGACTTTAAGAGTCTTATTTTGGACTTATGTGGATATCTTTTGATCCGGGCGACGGATGGCCGAACGGACTATGCCAGCAGCTACGAAATATCGATGTTAGGCTAGGTAGACCTTGGGTTCGGATCTTGGTGCACCCGAGCTCATTTCGACCTATTGATCGGAAAGTTGAAAAATTGGAAAGTTGGGTGTGGGACCCACTATTGGTCAAAATGACCTCGTATGGAAAATTCAACTTTTTCAACAGGTCCGGAATGTCAATTTTAGTGTGTTAGCATGTTTGGTATGATTTTACGGCTTTTAAATCTCATTTCAACCCTCAGTTTGGAAAATTGTGATTTCGGGTTTCGGGGGTCAATTTTGTGAAAACGAATTTTCTGGAAAATCTGGTACCGCCATCGCGTCCGAAACATCGAATTTAGTGTGGTTTCATAGTTCGTTTGCATAAATCAGACTCTGAACGAACCCCGAGCACCCCGTTGAAGTCCATTTTGACTTCGAAAAAAAGACAACACCAGTTATTGTAGAAAAATCTGCAATATATAGGAGATTTTTCACCATTTTTGGCCTATTTTACTCATTTTTCATCTTGCCTCTTGAGAGTTAAAACCCTAAATATTTTGGGAGCTTAAAACTGAAGTTTGTGGGAGCTTGGAAAGCTAGATTAACACCTATTTCTTGATTATATTACGGATTTAAGGTAAGAATTCACTCTTTTCTTAGTAATTTCTTCATTAATTTCTCAAAACCCCAAAAATCTTAGGGCATGATTTTAAACCCAAATTTCACTCATTTTTACTTGAATAATACTTTTATCTTATAAATGCTAGTTTTTCATCAATTTAACCTTCATTAATCTAAGATTAGTCCTCACTAACAAGAAGTGAGCAGACTTAGTCATCCTATCCACGATGACCCAAATAGAGTCAAACTGGTTATGATACCGCAAAACACCGATAATAAAATCCATATTAATCACTTCCTACTTACACACAGGAAACTCAATTTCTTGAGATAACCCATCGGTCCTCAAGAGCTCCACCTTCATTTGTTGACATACCATGCACTTAGCCATAAAATTAGCCACATCCCTCTTCATGTTATTCTACTAATAAATCTCCTTAAGGTTATGATACATCTTCATCGAACTAGGATGAACTGAATAATGCAACTTATGAGTTTCATCCAAATTCTATCTTGCAACCCATCCACATCGGGAATATATAACCTCCCTCAGTACCTTAAGATACCATCACTACCAATCTCGAAAGCCATCACCTTTTTCTTACCCACATATTCCTTGATTTGCATCAAGATAGGACCCAACACCTGATTCTTATTTACCTCAGTGCCAAGAGAAGACTTCGCCACCTCTTGCACAAACACACCACCATCCTCAGAATCTAAGAGACGAACTCTAAGATTAGCCAAACGGTGAATATCCTGCACCAAGTCCCACTTCTCTTCATCCACATAGGATAAAATCCCTATAGATAGCCTGCTAAGAGCATCAACAACCATGTTAGCCTTGTCTGGGTTATAATGGAGACTCATGTCATAGTCCTTGAGAAACTCAAGCCATCTCCTTTTCCTGAGATTTAATTCCTTCTGGATGAATACATATTGCAGGCTCTTATGATCTGAATAAATATCGACATGAACCCTATATAGATAGTGTCACCAAATCTTCAATGCAAACACCACAACCAACAACTCTAAATCATGAGTCAAATAATTTCTCTCATGAACTTTCAATTGCCTAGAAGCATATGCTACCACCTTTCCATGCTGCATTAACATACAACTAAGTCCCACATGGGACACATCACAATAAACGATGAAGCCATCAGTACCCTCAGGCAGGGTTAAAATTGAGCAGAAGTTAATTTATCTTTATACTTCTCAATTCTCCTTGCAAGCATCGAACTATATGAACTTTACCTTTTTCTGAGTCAACTTATTCAAAGGTGCGGCAATCGACATGAATCTCTGCACAAAACTCCTATAATAACAAGCTAAACCCAAGAAACTCTGAATACCAGTTGGAGTCATGGATCTAGGTCACTTCTTAACTATCCACAACTTTCTGTGGATCACCATGATCCCTTCAATACAAACAACGTGACCCAAAAAAGTAACAACATTCAACTAAAATTCACACTTTGAAAACTTAGCATACAAACACTAATTAGGGTCTGCAATACAATACAAAGGTGATTGGTACAATTCACCTCACTCTTTGAATATACCAAAATATCATCTATAAACACAATCACGAATGAGTTCAAAAATAAATGAAATACCCAATTCATGAGATCCATAAATACCATCGAGGCATTGGTCAACCCAAAAGGCATGACCAAGAACTCAAAATGTGCATAACGAGTGTGGAAGGCAGTCTTAAGGATATCTTCCTCCCCAATCTTTAACTGATGATAACCTGACCAAAGGTTAATCTTAGAAAAATACTTAGCACCCTGAAGTTGGTCAAACATATCATCGATCCTAGGAAGAGGGTACTTAATCTTTACTATCACCTTATTCAACTGACGGTTATCAATACACATTCGAAGAGAACCATCATTCTTTCACACAAAAAGAATGGAAGATCCCATGATGACACATAATAAAACCCTTGTCAAAAAGATATTACAACTGCTCCTTAATTTTCTTCAACTCAGTTGGAGCCATTCTATAAAGAGAAATCTATAGGAGAAATAGAGATAGAATGAGTGTCCGAAAGAAGATCGATCCCAAACTCAATTTACCTATTGGGAGGGACGCCCAAAATATCATTAGGGAAAACCTCAGAAAATTCACTAACCATAGAAATGGATTGTACAGAAGGACCCCCTAAGTTAGAATCTTTAACCCGGATCAAATGATAAAGACACCCCTTGGAAATCATTTTTTGAGCTCTAATATATGATATGAACCTTCTCTTAGGCACTAGAGAACTCCCTTCCCACTAAATAACCGGCTTATTAGGGAATTTGAAAATGACCTTATGGGTTCGAAATTCTAAAGAGGCATAGCACGAATACAACCAATCCATCCCCAAGATGACATCAAAATCTAGCATGTCTAATTCAATCAAATCTACCAAAGTTTCCCTACCTCCAACAGATACCACACAACCCATATAAACCCTTCTAACAACCACCGAGTCACCCACTGGGGTAAAAATAAAAAAAGGGTCTAAAATACACTAGAGAACAAAACCAAAATGCACAACCACAAATGGGGTCGCATAAGAAATGGTAGACCCTGAATCAAGCAAATAATATACATCTTAAGAGAAGAGTGTTAGTGTACCATTAATAATATCAGGAGATGCCTCAGAATCCCAATGGGTGGTAAGAGCATACAGATAATTCTGACCTGTACCGGAGTTAAAATTAGCACCCCTTGGTGTAGGAGCTGAAGAAGCAGCGATTGGGACCTTATTAGCCCTTGTAGCAATGTCACCTGAAGGACAGTTCCTCTGAATGTGGAAAGGCTGGCTATACCTGAAACACTTATCCTCTTCTCATCTTAAAAGTTGCGGTGTAACTGTCCACAAAATCTATAAGAAATATGAGATAGAGCTGATTGGACCTCACTGACCTACGATTAGGAACCTTGTTCTTTAAATCCACTTTTCTCTGAAAATGATGATCACCTAATGACTTAGGATGAGAAGTACTGGCCGTTGGAATAAGAACTCAAATTTTCCCATTTCTTCTTAGACCATTTTCCACCATCTCTACCACCCTACTGCTCACCTCCACTCTAATATGAATACCAAAACTTTCTACTCTGCCTTTTTCTCATCTTTGATTGCTTCTTATTTTCCTCTTCAACTTGCTGCATATACACCACAAGTCTAGAGGTATCCATATCCTTGTTCACTAAGGCGGCCTTGCTCTCCAAAATCAAATCACGGGACAACCTAGAAGCAAAATTTCTCATTTTAGCCCTCATGTTAAACACTAACTCAGGAGCATAACAAGATAACTGATGAAACTTCAAGGTATACTCTTTCATATTCATTTTTCCTTGCTTCAAATTCCCGAACTCCTCAGTTTTTGCCTCCCTAACCTCCCGAAGAAAGAAACAATTCAGAAAGGCACTAGAAAAGTCATCCCACAGTGCCACCTCCATATCATCATGCCTAGATTGATCCACTCTTTATAGCATTGATATGCTACATTATTCAACTGATAAGAAGTGAATTCCACACCCACTATATCAGCAGTATGTATAACCTAAAATATCTTCTCTATCTTATCTATAAAACCTTGAGGATACTCCTCAACCTTAGTACCAGTGAAAGTTGGAGGGCTAAGCCTTATAAACTGACCAACTCTAGTTACCTCAAACAAACTCCCAGTAATACCAATAGAACATGTCTAGTGTAACTGAGATTTCACAAACTGGGTAAATAAATGAATGGATTGGCAAAAATCAGCATTAGTAATATATCTTAAAGGTGACTGAGTATGAGTGCCACCAGCTGAAGAAGGATCGGTAGATATAGGTAGAACATCGTGGGGGAAATCAAAAGTAACGACCCTTGAATGGGTATGTACACCATAAGTTGGATGAGATTCACCCACGTTGTCCTCAAGCGGGACAGATGAGTCTCCGAGAGGTTCAGATCATTTGGGAGACATGATTTGAAAAACGAGCAAATGGGAATTAGAGGAGAATTTAACACCCTAGAATCTACAACTTGAAAGTAGATCACAAGAAAGGTAAACATTCCTAAAGGCCTCATAGCCTCTCTCTCTTATAAGTGTGGCGTGCTGCACACCCATAAAAGAGACTCTACTTAATAAGACTTTGTGGACACCCAACTGACCATGAACCTTGGCTTTGATACCAACTTTGTCATGACCCAAACCAAAACCTGACCGTGATGGGCATCTTAAGTCCACCAAGGACCAGAGACCACCCCCTTTGCCTAGTCAACCAGAACATAATATAATATAATAGAGGAATTCCATAAGTAAAATGAGGTAGATAAGAATGGCCCAAAAGAAGTCTAAGAATTCAAATAAAAAAATCCCAAGTCCACAGTAATCCACAAAGACTCTAAGCAGAACCAAAACAAATCTAAGTCGGGACATGCCCCCGATGATAACTAAAGGTAAACCAAGGAAAAGTATTTGACATAAGAAAACCAAAATATGAAATAAGGTCTTTCGAAGTATGGTATCTCACCACTTTAATATGACTCACGAGCTATCCTATGATCACCTAGTCACTGCATAGGAGAAGTATTTGCAATTTCTGCATCGCATGGGGATATAACGTCTAGAGACGGTTAGTGGAATAAGCACTAGCATATAACTCAAGGAATAGGGATAAAAAATGACATGATAAATATTTCAAAATCATTCAAAGCCAATGCACATAATCATAAATATATATAAACATGTCTTATCGGGAAAGGGAACAAGGCTTATCTTGAAGTAAAACTTTATCCTAGACTATTTAGCTCAACCGTTATAACAGGAACCCATGAGCTAAATGGGTTCAAATTCCCATAATGAAAGGGACCCAACGCGTGTTAGCCACACGAAATAGAGGTATAAAAAAAGATCGGGGAATGCCCCTACCCCACGTCAATCCAAAATACAAATATATCAATAGTGTGAAACATACACACAATTCATCAAGACCAAAACTCATGTTAGCAAACATATGTTTCCAGTATAAGTCATCTGAGAAGTATACCTTCACGGCTTAGCCATGATGTTTTGTCCTTTGATGAACTATTTTATATCTTTTACAAGGGATAATTGTGTGTCTTTAAGCAACTATTAGTGTATTTGATGCTGGGTTTTAGTGTTTTTAGGAAAAGGACTCAACAGAAGAAATAACTTGGAAAAAGAAAAGCCAAAGACTTTTGACGGTCAAACTGATGGTCCATCAACTATGTGACAGACCATCAAGATGTCCGTCAGCTCTAAACAGAGTGAAAGAAATTGAGGTTCCAAGCGATGGACCATCAGAGGTATAACGGGCCGTCAACATGCCCATCATACCTGAAACAGAACTAGGCCTTCTAGATATCCAAGCGAAGATTCAAGTGACAGACCGTCAGACCTCTAACAAGCCGTCAACTTGGCCATCAACAGTGACACGACAATACTAAAGTTTAAATTTTAAATCCCCAGTACCTAGAAATATATAAATACCTACTCTAGGTTTAGAATAGGTATATTTTATCTATCTTTTATCTTTTTTTCAACTTTTGAGCAATTTGTAACCTACTATTCTCTAAGAAATAGCTGATATTATGGATCTGAAATATTATTCACTATTCTTCTTTGGAGATCAAGAACAATCCTTTGGATATTTTTGCAAGTAATTTTCAAAATTATCTATGAGAAACACAATGGAATCTTCTTCTCCATCTATGATGTGTGGCTAAAGCTCCCATAACTAGGGTTATGGGAGTCTTGATGTGATTGGTTGTTTAGATTGTGAGATTGCCTAAGTTCTATAACTAATTACAATTGTATAAAATTCTCTTCATTTTTATGATCTTTCTTGGTTTCAAACTTTAAGGGTGAGCCCCAGAACACCACTTGTTTGAGTTGAAATGTGTGTGTTGGTAAAAGAGGAGATTTACGAGGATCCCAAAGACTTTAACCTTTGGGTTAAGGGTTGATGCCTTAACAAGATTAACCCACTTGAGAAATAAATTGAACATATCAATATATTCTTTAAGTTTGAGAGAATTAAAGGGTAATCATCTATTATGGTTGAGAAACGAATAGATGAACTTTAGAGTTCAATAATTCTTGCAATTAGAATTTGTTATGTATGAATTTGGGATAACTCACAACCTTGACTGTTGTAATATCTTGGTAAACATAATCCTATTTTATTCATTCTTATTGAATCAAAAATAACAAGCAAACTCATTAGTTGGAACATGATTTACTACAAACATACTTTACCGTTAACAAACAAACCCCCTTTTATTTCAGAACCTTCGATCAACCGTCCGTTAATAATTATAATACTTAGTTTACATAGTATTTCCTGTGGGATTCAACCCCAACCTAGTTGGGTTATATATTTGATGACGACCGCATACGCTTTCTAACGAGAGTTTTAATTTTGGCGTATCAAATTTTGGCATCGTTGCCGGGGAATACAGTTGTCAATTAAGTTTATGAGTGTTAATAGACATTTGGTCAAGTTTCCTAATTTTACTTTTATTTGTTGTTTTTGTTCATTACAGGATCTTTATTTTGCTTGCCACGTATGAGCAGGTCAGGATAACCATTATTACCATATCATCTGAAACCTCAATTAATTAGAAGACTGAAAGATTAGCAAGAAGCTGATAGACTAGCTGCCTTGGCTAGAGCTCAATTGAATAAAAAAAATAATGGTTAACGAGTTCGTGATACTAACCCACTTGAGGAGAACCTGGGAGATGATGATCTGATTGAGCTATAAATAGGAGGCGTGCTGAAAATGTAGCAGCACCAATGAACAGGAATCGACCAGTTAGAGGAAGAGCAAACCGCCAATCTGCTGTGCAGTTTGCAGTTAATAAAGAAGATGACACTAATTTTGATGAGTTTGGTGCTATAGGAGCAATTATTCCACCACCATTTGCACCAGGAGTAAACTTCAACATAAAAAACACCATGATACAACTGTTAAACCTCAAATAGTTATTCGGTGGACTTCCAGGGGATGGCCCAAATATGTATCTGGTGAACTTTATCAACATCTGCAAATTCTTTGACAACCTTGGAGTTGGAGAAAATGTAATTTGTCTATGGTTATTCCCATTGTCTCTGTCTGGGGAGGCAACAATGTGGTTGAATAAGTTAGCTCCCGATCTTATAACAAACTGGAGACAGTTGAAAAGAGCTTTTCTAGAAAGGTTCTTTCTGCCTTCCAGGATGTTACAGTTAAGGGACGAGATTAGCAACTTCAGCCAGTTATCTAATGAAGCTCTCCATGAGACTTGGATGAGATTCAAGAAGAGGTAGATGAATGCCCTAATCATAAGATGCCCGACGAGCATTTGATAGAGACATTCTACAGAGTTTTAAACTCCATCACTAAGCCAACTGTGGAAAATATTGTAGGAAGAGCATTCATGGAGATTACTTTCACTGAGGATGGAGAGATTTTGGAAGGATTGACTAAGATAAGTAGATCTTGGCATACCAGGGATTCTGTGGTAGCAAGCCCTACTGTGTCTAGTGGTATGACAGCTGAACAACGTAGGAGAGAGGAAGAATGAGATCAAGACATGGCCCATATAAAGACTTAGATGGACTTGCTTACTAAGCATTTTCTATTGGGAAAGACATAAAAGGTGAAGGCCGCGGGGTCACAAAGTAAGGGAGTCAAGTCTAATTTTGAGGAGGAGGCTAACTATCTGAATAATTAGGGGGGTTTCCGAGGAAATAGCCAAGGGAATAAAGTTTGAAACTACTATGAAAAAGTTGGTTATAGAGATCGTGACCAAGGGAGCTAGAAAAATAAGAATGATAGAAGTGGATTGTATGTACCTCCTGGAAACTATGATAATGCTGCTACTAGTTCAGGCAAGATGTCCATGGAGGATATGATGGAAACATTATTAAAAGGGGTGGAGTCAACTAATCTCAGTGTAACAACGATGAAGAGTGACTTATCATCTATAAGTGAGTTAGTTTAATCACATTCATCCTCTATAAAATATCTAGAACAACAAATGAACAAACTTTAGTGACATTTAATCAGAGAAAAAATAGTACATTACCGAGTGACACAATGCAAAACCCTCAGAATGATAGTTCTTGTATAGAGATTACTACCCGTAGTGGTAAAGTATTATTGGCCCCTTTTGTGGGCAAGCCTGTAATTGATGATATGGTTGAGTTTGATGAGGAACAAGAAAAAGACCATATAGTAGAGTCTGAGAAGCTGGATAATGATGATATTCCATCTAACCATCAGTAGACTAATGAGTTAGATAAAGATAAGGGAAAGGATGGAGAAACAGTGGTTAAGGTAATACCAAAGACACTTCCTCTATTTCCTAATTGATTAAAGAAAAAAGTGGATGATATAAAATTTAGCAAGTTCATGGCAATGCTAAACTAGTTGACTATGAATGTGCCTTTGGTGGAGGCACTGGAACAAATGCCTGGCTACTCTAAGTTCATGAAGGATCTTGTCACAAAGCAGAGGACGGTGATCTACAAACCAGTGGACAATATTCACCATTGTAGTGTTATTTCTACAAGATCCTTAGTGCAAAAGAAAGTGGATCTTGGAGCATTTACTATCCCCTATCCTATTGGATCACTCGATTTTGCAAAGGCCCTATGTGATCTTGGGGAAAGTATTAATCTGATGCCACTTGAAGCTTATAAGAAGTTGGGTTTGGGAGATCCTACGCCTACCAAAATGAGGCTTGTGATGGCAGACAGATCAGTGAAGCGACCAGTCGGTATATTATATGATGTTCTTGTGAAAGTGTCCAGTTTTATTTTCTCGGCCAACTTTGTGATCCTAGATTGCGAGGTGGACTTTGAGGTACCCATAATCTTAGGTAGACCTTTTCTCATAACTGGGAGTGTGTTGATTGACTTACAGGTGAATAAGCTGTAGTTTAGGCTCAATGATGAGGTAGTCTAATTTGAAGTTTGCCAGTCGATGAAACAACATAAAGAGATGAGTGTATTCTCCATTGTTGATGTATATTATGAAGATTAGTAGGAGGTGCCGATTGAGGAAAAATATGCTATTGAAACATTGGTTGCGCGGTATTGATGAACTTTGATAGTGAAGGTATTAAAGATTATGATGAGACAGTATGTGCCCTGATGGGAATGGGATCATATTTATATGCTCCCAAGAAGTTGGATTTGGACCTCAAAAATCATCTAACACTACCGGCTAAGCCATTTATTGTGGAGCCATTGGTTTTGGAGCTGAAGGAGTTCCCAGGTCATATACAGTATGTGTTTCTAGGCAGTGGAAACACCTTACCTATAATTATTGCAGTAGACTTGGTTGAATAGCAAGTAGAAGCCCTTATCTCTGTGCTTAGGAGATACAAAAAGGCTATAGGGTGGACGATTGCTGATATTATTGGTATTTTGTTGGGTATTTACACCCATAAAATTCAGCTAGTGGAAGAGTGCATACCAACTATTGAGCACCAACACAGATTAAATCCACTAATGCAAGAAGTGGTTAAGAAGAAGATTATTAAATGGCTTAACGCAGGGGTAGTGTACTCCATCTTCGACAGTAAGTGGGTGAGTCCTGTGCAATGTGTGCCTAAGAAAGAGGGCATGACTGTAGTTTCTAATGAGAAGAACGAGTTAATTCTTCTTAGACCAGTGAGTAGGTGGCGAGTGTGTATGGACTATCGGAAGTTAAACTCATAGATATTGAAGGATCACTTCCCAATGCACTTCATGGATCAGATCCTTGATCGCTTGGAAGGAAGGGGTTGGTATTGCTTCTTGGATGGGTATTCTGGATACAATCTGATTTTGATTTCCCCAGAAAATTAGGAGAAAACAACATTTACATTACTGTATGGAACGTCTGCATTCAAGCGAATGTCGTCCAATTTATGTAACGCACCCGCCACATTCCAACGGTGCATGATGTCTATCTTTCCCGACATGGTGGGTAAAACCTTAGAGGTGTTCATAGATGATTTTTCTATAGTGGGTGATTCATTTGAGTTATTTTTGGTGAATTTGAGTAGAGTGCTACAGAGATACGAGGAATTCAATCTCGTCCTAAACTGGGAGAAATGCCACTTCATGGTGAATAAGGGCATTGTTCTTGGACATCGAATTTCAACCAAGGGGATTAAGGTTGACCGGGTGAAGGTAGAGGTGATAGAGAAATTATCCCCTCCTATCTCAGTGAAGGGAGTTTGTAGTTTCCTGGGGCATCCTGGATTCTACCGCCGATTTATTAAATACTTCTCTAAAATTGCAAATCCACCGTGAAAGTTGTTGGAGAAGGAGACTAAGTTTGTATTTGATAATAATTGCATGAAGGCATTTGAATGCCTTAAAGAGAAATTGGTGGTTGCCCCAATTATTGTCTCTCCAGGCTGGTTTAGGCCATTCGAAATCATGTATGACACAAGTGGAGTGGCACTTGGGGCTGTACTTGGACAGAAGAAAGAAAAATTATTTCACCCCATTTACTATGAGAGCAAAGCATTGAATGGGTACATTGTTACTGAGCAAGAACTTCTCACAGTTGTCTATGCATTTGAGAAATTTCGTGCCTTTTTTTTGGGAACCAAGGTGGTGGTTCATACAGACCACGCCTCCTTGAGATATTTGATGGCAAAGAAGGATGCTAAGCCAAGGCTAATTAAATGGGTTCTGATTCTGCAAGAGTTTGAATTTGAAGTCAGACAAGAAAGGATACGAAAATCATGTCACAGACCATCTATCTAGGCTTGAGGGAAATCAGGCAGTCACAGATAAGCTTGAAATCGATGATACATTCCCCGATGAGCAAATCCTTGCTACTGTACCTGAAAGGGTACCTTGGTATGCGAACTTTGCCAAATATGTGGTAAGTGATCTTATTTAAGAAAATCTTTCCTTCCATCAGAAAAAAATTCCTCCATGATGCCAAAAGGTACTTTTGCGATGAGCCATATCTATTCAGACACTATGCATATAATATCATCAGAAGATGCATCCCAGAAGTTGATATGCTAAATATTCTGGAAGCCTACCATGCTTCCTAAGTTGGGGGACACCATGCAGGTGATCACACTACAAGAAAAGTACTGCAGAGTGGATATTATTGGCCAACCTTGTTCAAGGATGCATATGAGTTTTTAAGAAGATGTGACCAGTATCAGAGACAAGGTTCAATCTAGAAACACCATGAGATGCCTTTGACGAAAATAATAGAGGTTGAATTGTTCGACGTCTGGGGTATTGATTTCATGGGAACCTTTGTAAGCTCCTATGTGCTAAAGTATATCCTGGTTTCTGTGGACTATGTGTCCTAAAGGGTAGAAGCCATCGCCTTAGCTGACAATGAAGGCAAGAGGGAGGTGGCCTTTCTAAAGAAGAACATCTTCTCTCACTTTGGAGTACCACATACTATTATAAGTGACGGGGTCCCATTTCTGCAACAAAGTATTCCGAGTTACATTGGAAAAATATGGGGTGAAACAGAATAAGGTAGCAACCCCATACCACCCACAGACTAGTGTGCAAGTGGAGATTTCAAACCGTGAGATAAAGGAAATTCTAGCTAAAATGGTGAACGCAAGTAGACAAGATTGGTCTCGAAAGCTCAATAGTGCCTTATGGGCATATTGGACAGCTTTCAAGACATCCATTGGGATATTTCCATATTAGCTGGTATATGGGAAAACATGTTATTTACCGATTCAGCTGGACCACAAGGCTTTATGGGCACTCGAAAGGTTGAATCTAAATTAGAAGAAAACAATGAAACTAAGATTGGAGCAGCTGAATGAGATGGATGAACTTTATCTCAAGGCTTATGAAAGAGAGGATCTGTACAAGGAAAGAATAAAGAAATACCATGATCGGAGGATTGAAAAGAGGGATTTTCAGAAAGGCGATTGGGTATTACTCTTAAACTCCAGACTGGAGCTTTTTCCAGGTAAACTTAAGTCTAAGTGGTCTGTCCCATTTAAAGTTACACAGGTATACTCATCTGGAGTAGTCGAACTTGAGAACAAAGATGGAAATGTCTTCAAAGTCAACGGCCAATGAGTCAAGCTATATATTTGTCCAATGGACTCGGTTAAATACTTAGTTATAGTTTATCTCGATGAATTCTGAGTAATCGAGATAACTGAGTCGTGCCGCGATAGTAAATCAGCCGCTAGTGGGAGGAAACCCACAATGTATTGTTGTAAGTGTAGTTAGTTTTAGTGGTTTCTCTTGGTGCAATTTTATGTGTTTGTTGAAGTGTGCACGAATAAAAATGCAGGAAAACAGAATCTGATCAAGTTTAGTGAGTTTGACGAGAATGTTGATGAACCGTCCATAGCCTGACAGACCATCGTTGAAACCATCAAAGCCATGGAAAAAAGGGACATTCTGGATAAGGCTTGACATCTAAGCTAACGGACCGTCATATGCTTGATGGACCATTAAAGTTACCATCAACATGGAGTTAAAAAATCAAGGTTCTGGATAAGATTTGACGGATACCACGACGGATCGTCAGCCTCCTGACAGACCATCATATTCACTGTCGTAACAAAGAAAAATAAATCAAGTTCTGGTACAGCTTGTCGGTGGAATCGATGAACCGTCAGACAGCTGATGGACCATCAGGTTTCCCGTCAGACAAACACTAGTTTTTTTTAAAAGAGCGGGTCAGGTCACCAAAGGGCTATTTAGTCATTTTGATCCGATCTAAATAATATTTAATGGATAATGGGAGTCATTTATACACACGTTCCCATTTCTTAACTCCCAAAACCGTTTAAATTCCTGTATATTCATTGTGGAATTCAAATACATTCCATCTTAGGACTCTCCATCTCCTCCTTTCTCCTATTTAAACTATCACCCTCTGCTGTTCTTCTCATTAAAATCAAAGTTAAATCACTCACTGAGAAATTGAATAGTATAGTTTATTCTAAGTTTTGCAAGTTCAGAGTATTGAAGAGTACTTCAAGGATAAGGTATGATCAAAACTCTACTTATCTTTTTTGGAATAAAGAACATGAATAATGTGAGTTTGACAATGTTTGAAATAACTTCTTCTTTTCTTTTTGTTGATGTTGTACCTCTGATTTAATCAAACTCTGGTAAATACTCTTATGGATGAAGTTTGAGTAACCCAAAGCCAAAAATTGTGAAACTAGTGTTTAAAGGTTGAGTTAATATGGTGATTATTGTGCTTAATGATAAACTGCATACAAGATATTCGCCAAATTTCCAAAGATAAAGAGGAAATTGAAAATTTCAATTGAAGGCCAAGCTAATAGACCGTTAGACCCCTAACAGATCATCACACTGTCCTTCAACTACCTTTTGAACCATTGCCTTTCTGCTTTAGCCATGACAGACTTATTGACGGACCGTCAACTTGACCGTCGCAAGGCTTCTAAATAAAGGTTTTACTGGTTAAGCTGCGATGGACAACTTAACGGACCGTCAAACTATCCATCAACACAACCCTGAACTATTTTTCTTTCTGATTCTGATACAACATTGATGGTATATTTTCTGTTTTGAAAAAATGGCAAGAAAACTACCACTACACAGAGGTGGTGGCAGATCTCAACAAGTAAGGGGTAGAGGTGAACCGGTATGAAGTGAAGAAGCACTTGCCTTTAAAACTCGTTAGCGAATGACTTAAGTAATCTCCCAGTCTGAGAAGGAGAGTAAGAGTGATAGCAGCAACAGTACTACTTCCAGCCCCAATGAGGAAGGGGTTAACACATAAAACCCTAACCAAGTTGAGGCATGAAAAACTAAAGACATTAATGTGATTAAAAGCAAAGACCCTAAAATGCATAAAGCAATTCGGTGGAAGATTGAAGAAGCACGAGAGATCTACCTTGATGGGCATGAACCAACAACAAATAGGAAAATAAAAAGGCCCATCTCAGAGGAGCACAAAATTGTCACTTTTGAGCTGTATGAGTACCCAGATCTTGAGCAACAATTTAATGAGTACTAGTTGGGGTGGATGAGCAAACCTCCGGGGATATACTATCCCAATATCGTAGAGAGTTTTTTGCCAACTATTTGACACTGGAAGAAAAGTACTGTCTTAAGGGTACAAAAGTTTCAGACTTTCCAAATAGGGAATTAGTTCCTATGAGAGGGGTCACCATTGATATCTCTTCCCGCATGCTGAATAAAATGCTATTTGGGCCTGATTATGAGGCACCGGTGGCCATATCAGAACTTGAACATCACCTGACGACGGTCTCCAGATAAAGTCCTTGGTTATCTAGGATTCTCATTGACGATAGTAACCTATCATGGGCATATAATACTAAAGAGTGGATTGTTAAATTGTCCCTTAGCTTTCGGGCTAAGTTTTGGTGGGCCATTGTCAGACTGCGATTGATGCCGATAGGGGGAGATGCAAACTTGGATAGTCACAAGGCAATATTGGTTGCTAGTCTGGTTGATGGGATGGAGATTAATTTTGGCCATATTATTGCTGATGAGCTGTTTGTCCGTGCACACAAAGTGGTAAGCGCTTTACCATTCCTGTGTTTGATCACAGAACTATGTAAACAAGAAAATATTCCTTTGATTAGAGAGGTTGATAATGAGGTTCGAGCACATCACATGTAGGATATTGAGAGAATGAAAGACGATTTGAAATATAAGATGCGAGCCAATAAGCCACCTGCCTATCACTCACACTCAGCTCTAGCCCCAGGGATGTCTGAGATCCCCACAAGTATGCCATTACCGATTACAACTTATGTACCACTAGATTATATGCCTCCCGATGCTTCTACAGGGTCATCTTCTATGCCCCTAGTAGGAGAAACTATAGACACTGCGTCTGTTCCACTTCAGTATTATGAATACTGGATGACACAAGAGAACTTTGCCAAATCTGTGAGAGCACAGAAAAATTTTAAGAAGCACCTGAATGTATGGGCAAAGCAGTTCAAGTCATTTGTTGACCACATTATTGAGGAAGCCTCAGACTTTATCAGAATATCCATACCAGGATGGATGACATGGAGGAACCTGTGAACAAGAAGTTGTATGAGTTATCAATTTTAGATTTTGTGAGATTTGCGGTAGAGTTTCGGTAAGCACAGGCTGACATTGATGAGTTAAAAAGGCAACCAGAACAACCTATTTTTGATCCTGCATTTATAATCAATGATGAAGATGAGGGCCTCGTTGATCTTATGGGTATACCACTGAAAGATAAACATAAGAAGGTTGATGAAAGTGGTGACAGAAAGACTTCCAAGAGAAGGAGGCACGAAGATATGACACCTAAGGAAAGAGAAGCTAGAGACATGAGAAAAGATATGAAGAGATCAAAAAGAGACAAAAAAAGAGGACAAAAAAGGTTGCAGATGAAGCAGCGGGAGTCTCAACTAGTTCATCCCCATTGTGGGGGCCCACAACTGATTCGGTCCCGTTTGATATCCTTCAACTTAGGAGGGAGCTATTTTAAGCATCCTACCACCATTGGGGTCACTGATATTGCACCTGACTCCAAAGAAGCCTTACCAAATTTGACCGACTCACAATCCTAAGAGGCTTTGCAAATATTTTACTCCTTATACCTTATTATTGATGCATTTGAGGAAAAAGCATTTTTGTTTAGTGGGGGTGAGGTGCTTGTTGTGTTGTTGGTCACCACGGAGGTTTTTGTTGCCTATGTTTTTTTTCTTTTGTGTGCTATCTTGTAGAATCGACATGTTTAGGTTGTTATTTAATTCTTTTGTGCATTGTGATGTAAATATCGTTCAGTGATTATAGATATTTCATGTTCTTTTTTAGCACCTTTTGTACATATGGATGAATGATAAATTGTGGTAGAATACTGTGAATATGCTTGTATACGAGTATGCTTTCTTGTCTCTTAATATATGTTGACCAACCGTCTTGAATCTGCGATTGGCACTAGGATGTAAAGATAAAGTAAGCATGATCATGTGATGTGAACCCAAGAGTTTGTAGGATAAGTATGAGCTCATTGCCTGCGTGTGCGAGTATTTTGATAGAGTTCTTGCATAGTGTGTACAACTAGAACTTGCTTGGTTCATTTTTGTTATGTTGTGGTTGATTTAATAGGATAGGATAGCAGGCCTCCTGCAGTGGTAATCCACTTAGCCATAAAAATCCCACCAAAAATTGTAATTTCTTTCCTTTGCACCTTTTTTGAGCCTTTGTTGTTTTTTATTCAGCCCCAATAATTCTGATTCACTCTCAGTAGGATGTTAGCACCTAGTTTTGGCCCTGGTCCAGTATTGAATATTGTGCACCTTAACTTAGGCAAAATGCCTAAGTTGAGGGTGGATACTGCTGGGAAGTTAGTCTCTACTGTAAATGATTTGGAGTTGAAAGAAAATGTCTCATCCGGCCATGATCTTGTTAGCTAATGTGCACCTCAACTAAAAGCATCAACATAAGTTGAGGGTGGCTGATATAGACCAAAAAAACCTGGAGTTATTGTGAAATTGTGGATGAATAGTATGGATTATGAGTGAGTAGAAAAATAGCAGTCATGGTGGGTAGCTAGCAAAAGCGAAGAGAGTGAAACCTGAACTTAAAGTCACTTTTCCAAAAATTAGTCCTCACCTTGCATCGAAACCTCATTACAAGCCATAGAAAGTCCTATTTGATCCCAGAGAATCAACTGTAGAGGAGCATTAGATGAGAAGGACAAGCTTATGGGTTTGTATGCTGTGTTTTCAACTTCTTTGTGAAAGTGAGAGTCTTAAGTGTTTGTCCACAAGGTAAATTGATAAAGTGTGGTGGACTTCATTAACTGTGAGGGCAATCCGAGTACTTAATTTTATGGATATCTGTGGGATATTACATCTGTGATCGTGTATGTGTTGAATTGTAAATAGTGTTAATTATGGATTATGATGCGTTGAAGCTACATGAGTTAGGTGGCAATTGAGTGGTTGAATCATGCATAGCTGAACAGTTCAATGCCCATCATTGTTCTTGTTCATGCATATGATATAGTGTTAAGTTGCTTGAGGACAAAAAATTGTCTTGAGTTGAGGGTGTTGATGTTTCGGCTTTTGACGGACCATTTTACATCTTTTATAAGGGATAATTATGTGTCTTTAAGCAACTATTAGTGTATTTGATGTTGGGTTTTACTATTTTCAGGAAAAGGACTCAACAGAAGAAATAACTTGGAAAAATAGAAGCCAAAGACTTTTGACCGTAAAACTGACCGGCCATCAACTGTGATGGACCGTCAAGATATCCGTCAGTAATAAACAGAGTGGAAGAAACTGAGGTTTTAAGAGATGGACCGTCAGAGGTATGATGGGCCATCAACATAGCCGTTAGACCCAAAATAGAGCAAGGCCTTCTAGGTATCCAAGCGACGATCCAAGTGACGAACCATCAAACCTCTGACGGGCCGTCAACTTGGCCGTCAACCGTGACGCGACAATATTAAAGTTTGAATTTTAAATCCTCAGTACCTGGAAACATATAAATACCCAGTCTAGGTTTAGAATAGGTATCTTTCATCTATCTTTTATCTTTTTTTCAACTTTTGAGCAATTTGTTAACTACTATTCTCTGAGAAATAGCTAATTTTATGGATCTAAACATATTATTCACTATTCTTCTTTGGAGATCAACAATTCTTTGGATATTTTTGTAAGTAATTTTCTAAATTATCTATGAGAAACACAATGGAATCTTCTTCTCCATCTATGATGTGTGGCTAAAGCTCTCATAACTAGGGTTATGGGAGCCTTGATGTGATTGGTTATTTAAGGTAGTGAGATTGCCTGAGTTCTGTAACTAATTACAATTGTATAGACTTCTCTTCATTTTTATGATCTTTCTTGGTTGCAAACTTTAAGGGTGATCCCAAGAACACCACTTGTTTGAGTAGAAATGTGTGTGTTGGTAAAAGAGGAGATTTACAAGGACCCCAAAGACTTTAACCTTTGGGTTAAGGGTTGATGTCTTAGCAGGATTAACCTACTTGAGAAATCAATTTAACATATCAATATATTCTTTAAGTTTGAGAGAATTAAATGGTAGTCATCTATTATGGTTGAGAAACGAATAGATGAACTTTAGAGTTCAATAATTCTTGCAATTGGAATTTGTTATGTATGAATTCAGGATAACTCACAACCTTGACTGCTGTAACATCTTGGTGAACATAATCCTAGTTTATTCATTCTCATTGAATCAAAATTTACAATCATACTCATTAGTTGGAACACGATTTACTACAAACATACTTCACCGTTAACAAACAAACCCCTTTTTATTTCGGAACCTTCGATCAACTATCCGTTAATAATCATAACACTTAGTTTACACAGTATTCCCTGTGGGATTAGACTCCAACCTAGTTGGGTTCTATATTTGACGACGATCGCTTACGCTTTCTAATGAAAGTTGTAATTTAGGCGTATCAAGCAACATAACCCCCATTTACCTTAATTTAAAATAAGTTTCACATAACCCATTCATTAAGGACAAAATTATACATTAAGGCACACTGCAGGTATCGTCATACTATATGCTTTCAAGCTTATAACTATGCCGTACAATTCCATTAACTTGGGGGAATGCCTCGACTCCCTTTATTTTATAAAATCAAGTTGGAGGAATGCCTCAACTTCCTTTAGTTTATCAAATCAACCCGAGGGAATGCCTCAACCCCCAAGGTTTCAATTTTAGTCAAAACATGGCTAACAAGGCCATCAAAATCCATGTTTAACCTTTTAAACATTTATATAATGCGATAGTATAGATGAGCAAATCAAACCAAGTGACAAATCATATTTCAAGACCAGAGACCAATTACACAAATGGGTTAAAAGAACACAATTTTCAAACCAATTTCAATACCAAAATCATCAAATTGGGGGGATACCTCGACCTCATTTCAATTCACACACCCATGCATTCCATTAGTTCAAAACATGAAAACACAACCTGAAAAACTGTATTAAAATCACGGGAAATCAATTCAAGATGCATTCATTCCAAAACCCTCAAACCCATATTCACAAATCACAATTTAATCACACGGATACAAACATAAACATATTCTTTGGATAAAATAATAGTGGGGAAAGAGTAACGTGCCTTAGATACACGAGAATTGAAAAGTAATTTGAAGCTTGAGACCTAGAGGATGAATATACGATGAAATCCTTATGCTTTCTTGGGGTTTTGAGTTTGAGAGAGTAATTGGGGAAATTAATCTCTTTAAATTGAAAGGAATAAGCTATATAATTCTTAAGGGTCATACATAGGCGAAAGGACCCCAATATCCCTCATCTCAAATAAATAAAATAAAAATGCACGATTTTTACATTGGGGTGTGGCACGGACCTTATCGTGGAGGCGAACCTCCGTGCCACGGACCCTAACACAAAAATTATCCTCCCTATCACGAACCCTATTGCGGAGATTATCCTCCATGAAACGAGGATATCACGAAGGCCTACCACCTCCGTGGTCCCAAATCACCCTTAACCGCGTTCGAAAATTCTAAAACTCTCTCGGGATATCCCATTCATATCTTCAAACATAATTTAAGTAAAAAATAACATTTCGAGCACGGAAGGGCCAAAATTAAAATGCTCGAATTTTTGAGGGTGTTACAATAGTTGTGCTAATCTTTTTCTTTAATTGGTAGCATATGAAGAGGGCTTTGACTTCTTTAAGAAGCAGAATATGGTGATGGATCGACTTGCAAAGGAAGAATCTATACAAACAAAATTTATTGAAGCATATTGGGAATTACTTTAGCTAGATTTTTTTATAAAAATAAATACTTTGGCTTGTAATAGCAACCTAGTTACGCATATTGACAACACTACTTATTTAATCAACTATGATCCTACTATTTGTATGAAATATAATCAACTTGTTTCAATCAAAAAATTAAGACGAGAAGTCTAGTTTTCTCACAAATAAAATTGAAAATAAAATAATTTATTTTGTGATATCATTGCTTATTGCATATGTAACAATCTATTTGTGCTGATATTATTTTTTACTTTAAATTTATTCATAATCTTTTTTTCTTTTTATGTTTGTATTACTGTGTGAGTCTGATAATATAGATTCTATCTTATATCTTAGCCATATAACCATGAAAAATCTATGTCGATATGTTTTTTAATTTTCGTTTTTGAAACAGTAATGTGACACATCTCTTATGCAATTAAATTGTTTATCTTTTTTTTTTTTTTATCTTTTCTTTTTATTTTCTCTGTTCATTTATTTATGCAAAAGTGAACGCACAATGATTAATGTATTTAGTGTCTAATAAAATTATATATTCAAGTTGTTGGAACTCAAATCATTTTATCTTTTTTATAACTTGGCTTCTTAAACATTATTAACTCCTTTTTATTTTAATAATTATTAAATATACTATTTTAATGTGTAAAATAAAAGACAAATGAATGTAACAATAAAGACACTTCAAAACGTTTTTATGAAATCAGTGTTTAAATAGAGGATCAAGTATTCCTACAAAAAATGAGAAAATTAAATTAAAAAAAAATATTTTCTTCCTAATACAATAATAGATTGTTGTTTCATAATATGACCTCTTATTTCACTTACTTCCCTATCTATTTCCTAAATTTTTTGCTCTCCTATGAACATGTAGATAATTTATACTTAAAAAAAAGCAAAGAAATTCTATTTTGCAAATTGAAATTAAAAAATATCATGTCGTGTATAAAAATAAAATTTCCATTATCTTTTCTGAAAGTAGTGAATATATATATATATAATTTATTATTTTTTCTTGTGACCATGCGAAGCACGGATAATTTTACTAGTCAAGAAAGTAAGAATCACAAAAAAGAAAGAGCAGATTAAGATAGTTAATATTTGGAAGAAAATGATAAAAATAGAAGGAAAGATTGAAAAATTCTAGAGTTCAATATTTGTGTTAATTAACTCCATATTGTGTCTGTCTATATCATTTATTATAAATCTTTATTGCTTTCATAAAGTTTTTATTTCATAGGTAGCTTTTCTCATGAAATGACTCTTCATAGTTTAACTAGTCCATTTATCCGCACTTTGCGTTGTCATAAAACTTGTTATTTGAGATATGATGATATTATATCTATGTATAACTTCATGACTTTTTATGTCACCAATTCTTAGATTTTTTCCCCATACAAATAGTAAAAGATCATTACCGTAGATTGTTGATCATGCACTTTATTAGTTCATGAAATAAAATATATGCAACAATCTTATAAGGACTATCTGAAACCACAATGAAATTTAAAGAATGCATAAGAAAATCTACTACAATAGCAGATAATGTCCCTCTAAGCACCATAATCTTAGTAAAATAATTTTTTCCTTCTATTGTCACCTAAAATAATTATTTGTATGCGCCAAATGACAAAGACTCCACATTCTTATTTTAGAGTAGTTCAATATTGGCATGATTTCTTCATTTTTTCTGAAAGCTAGAAATAAAAGAGATAATATATCACCATTTAAAGTTACTTCAAAAGTGATAAATTCTAACACACAAACAATAGTAAACCAACTATGTCGATTATCATTTAAACTAACTAAATTTAGAATAAATTATATTTGAAAACACATAACAACAAATTTTAATTTGTAAAACTAAATTTTGATAATCTTAATTTAATTTGAAACATTAAGAATGAAATTGACTCCATACAATGAAAAGAACATATAAGAGATTCAATATTTTTTTTGTTTTAAATTTTCACTGTAAATCTAGTATTTTTTTTTTTTTTTTTTTTTCATTTCTTTCCTTTTTTTTTTTGTGATAAAGAACACAAATAAAAATTAAATTTTATACTTGTGAATTGTGATACTGAACAAAGTTCAATTATCCTACTCACTACTCAAACTAAATAAAGAGCTTATTAAATAAAGTACGTCCACATAATGATGCGGATAATTATTTACTTAGCAACCACCAAAGGATGTAGTGCAGTGGATGGGGTTGCTCCTCCCATAACCAGGGGTTTCAGGTTCGAGACTTGGGTATGAAAAAATCCTTGGTAGGAAGCGCTTCCCTTGAATGGGCCCTGCCTGACGCGAATTTGACTTAGTCGGGCTCCAATGCAGCTTCGAAAAGTCATGACTACTGAGCTAAAAAATAACATCACAACTCTCTGTACTACTATTAATTAATTGAAAAAAATTCATAAGTAGCAAACTTAAGTCCATAATTAGAAGCCTCATAGCAACTGTTTCATAATTACCTGAATTACCAACTTGTATTTGTATTTTAGACATTGTTTGCTACTGAAATACATATACAAACGAAATTTACTTCCTTTTTTTTCAACTTAGTTGAGTTAAATCAGGAATAATTACCCCATGTATTTAAAACCGAAGATTTTTTTCCCATAAATGACTCTTATTAAACACATTTGCCGTTATTTTTTTTTAACTCAAGTCAAATTTCAAAAAATAATTTTACAGTATAACGTTCAACATCTCAAATCAACTGAAATTCTTATTTTCATGATCTTCAAAATTTCAAAATAAAGCATCATTGATGTTACAGGTATTGAATCAAAAAAATAATTTTGTATATGAATTTCAACTATACAAAATCGTTTAGTTAATCATGTTGTTAGGAGTCATTTTCTCATATGAATTTCATCATTTATGTTTCAGCAAATTATTTTTTCATAACGATTTTTCGGCAAATCGTTCAAAATAGTTTTCTTCTCAGATTGTATTTTGAACATTTGATCAAACTCCATTATTTAGTTGAACTCGATGTTGATTGAAAAGTTATTAATTGATCAAACTCAATTTTGCTATTTACTCAACTAATAGTATAAGTTTTATTTTTTTTAAAATGTAATTATATTAGCGTTGAGTGTATTTGTATATTCTATAGAGTGTGATTGAATTTCTTTTGACTTTTGTTTATATATTTTATTTGTGTTTGTATATTTTCACTGTATTTGTATATTTAAGGTTTAGTTTGTATATATTGACTCTAATTGTATATTATTAGTTTATGGTATGTTGTGAATGTATTTATATACTTTTTATGAAATTGTGGCTTTGAAAGTGTAATTGTATATTTTGTGTGCATTTATATAATTAGACTTATGTTGTATATTTTGAGTGCAGTTTTGTCTTTATGATTCTATTTTTGTGTTGACAGTATTTTTGTATATTATTTGACTGTTTGAATCTGATATATTTATTAATTCATAATTTTTGGTAACGTTTTTGATGTGCTGGAGATTGACAATGGGAAGCATCCCTATTAGATTGTTATTTGGTGTTTAATATTTGATTACATGTATTTGATTGTATTAATTTTTTTTATTGCAATTATACACTATTGTGTAAAATCTTGAGATTGTATTTCCCTCAAAGTACAAGCGACTTCCAGATAGACCTCTAAAGAAAGATTGCGAAAAATCTGGAAGGAATATGTTCGAGAAAAAATCCATCAACTCATGTAATGGTTGTGTCTTTAAGGGACACAATAGGTGTTCGTGTAGGAAATATCATAAATGATACATTTGTTGCGATTTTTCAATCATAAATTTAATATTTGTTGCGATGTTATATTTATTAAAGATATTTTTTCGAATGTCACAATGTTGAACCGATTTTCTACTTGTAGATACTGCCTATATGTGTAAAATTGAATATGTAAAATTACATATTCATATATTCAGAAAAATATAAATACATATTCATATATTAAAAAAATACAAATATAATTTACCTATATGTATTTGCAATTGGGTTTGAAAATACATATGTATTTGCAATTGTGTTTGAATAATACATATACAAGTACCTATATGTATTTGAAACTATATTTGAAAATACATATATATGTACCTATATGTAATGTGACACTGTGTTTGAAAATATATATATAGGTACCTGTATGTATTTGTAATCGTGTTTGAAAAATACATATACAGTTACTTATAGGCTTGTACATTTTCATTCAAATATGTGTATGTACATGTACAAACAAAGATACATATCAAATACAAATATCAAAATGATAAACTTAAGGTTACATTTTTGGTTGGACGTTTATTTGCAGACGTATTTGTAAAAAAAATAAATACATTTGCATGTATAACTATATAAACGTCTACATTCAAATTTAAATACATATTTAGGTGCATGCACAAACGTAAGTACATATAAATACAAATATAAAGTTGTGCAACTAACTACTATATATGTAAGATATGAACATAGACATGTATAATGACTTATGTAAAACAAGAAAATTATTCAACATAAAATCACAACGGAAATATTTTCATTCAATTTCATAAGATATCATTCTTCAAAATACAAAAATAAAGCTGTACAATTCAAACAACTTTTCAAATAAAACCTAAAAGTAAGATTTGAAACTTAACAACTACCTAACTATGTCACTATCGGCATAGCATTTCATGTTATCAAATACAAAATACAACTACAAGACAATCAAACTTCAAGAACTTCTGTGTCGTCTGTTATCTTGATTTTCCTAACAGGCCTTATTGGTACTTCATCGTAACTTTGAGCATTAGCTTCTTATTTTCTTAAACCATAATCTCACGTAAGTGAAGCATATCTTGTATGAAGCAAGTACGACTTGAACTCAACTAAAGGAACGCCTTCCCAATAACTAAGGCACCCGAAATATGCAATCATATATAATCCACAATTTCTACAAATACAGTAAGCGATAAATTAGAATATAATCTATATGTACATTCATATACTTGATATATGTATATTAAAAAGCTTTCAAGCTGTCATTTGGTTGTTTTCTTGCCATGACTATACGATCACGCGACACCTATACAACAAAAAAAGACATACATCTATAATATATAAATAAAATCAAAATATACAAAATACATAGCCATAAACAACTTTATTACACTGTAAAATATAAAATACATACTCAACACAATACAAAAATGCATATAAATCTGCATATGTATTTATAGAATACATATCTGACCCATATGTATATATATATTCATATAGGACATAAATCTCTATACATATATACAAAAAGGACAACTATATAAATACAAATGTTATCCAGCATATAGGTAATCAAAAAATACATAATATATATCTTTAGACATATAGGTAATCAAAAATAAATAATACATATCTTAAATAGTAAAAAATATAAATAAATACATATGTAATTTGATTTCACAAATTCAAATAACATGATAAAACACGGTGAAAAAATTAGTAATGTTGGCCTAGTCCTTTTTTTAATTGATTTGTATTTATTAGATTAAAAACAAAAAAGAAGTTAAACTATAGAGTTAAAAATTATGACCCATTGGATGGTTTAATTTTCCAGCATTTGTAGGTGAAAATGTTAAAATTTGAAGGAATTGAAAAATAAGATAGTTAAATTGAAGAATTTCAATATAAATTTTATTGGTGATCATTCATTTTTGAGTTTATCCTACAATTTTTTTATTATATTTTTTAAATTTATCTAACTTTAAAGTTTATCACAAATAAATTACTCTTGTATTTGTTATATCACATAAAACATAGAAGTCATCCACTTTGATAACGATCCTAGTCGAAACTATAACCCAAACACGAAAAATTGAAATAAAGAAAAAGATATGTGAAATTATTGAAAATCGATTGGATTTATTAGCAACAAAGGACTCTATATCTTCACCTCTCAATTTTTTTGAGTTTAATTTGGGATTTTTTTAATAATTCAAATCATAGTACACAAAGGATGGACCAACCCATCCAATACAACCACCAAAATACCAATCCTAAATAAAAAATGTATCGGCCCATCAAATGAACCGGTCCAATAGGAAACAAACATATAGTGGTAGGGTTTCTATATTGAGCTAAGTTCAGCTCCATCTCCACTGCCTTTCTGCCTACTCCCCTATGGTTGCCTTTGAAGATCGTCAATTCGTGTTGCTCTAGCTGTGGGGGATAACCACCCTACCTGGTTGGATTAGAGTGACTTATTTTCTAACTTGCAAGAGTAAGAACCTTTTCTCCCTGCCATGACTTGAGTTAACATTTGCTCTATAACCTCTGCTTGCTAATGTTCTATCTTGACCTTCAGCTGAGTTCTCCAGTATAAGGGTCCCTTCTTTGACTTTTGGTGCTAACAACTTGGGTCTGGTCAACTGAGATTTGGTGTTTAATCCAGGTATGGTGCCTCTCTTATAGTGCTTAAGATGACTGACTAATCTTACCAACATCCTTTTTCTTCTTGCTCTGTAGTTATGGAAGAGATGAAGATTGTGAGATGCTCAAACCCGCTTATAATTGGATGGTGCCAAGATCCTCAGCCGTATGCATTGAAGATCTGACTTTGTGACCTCCCGATATAATGAGAGTCCATTTTTGTTGGATGGTGTAACTAGGCTAAGTAGCAATTTCACATTTTTGTGTAGCTTGTTAGGTTGTAAATTTGCCATATGAACCAACTTGATTCATCCTTTCAAGTCGTTCTAGCTCTTTAATAATGCTAGCCTCAAATAACATCTTTTTTGTTTATCACTGTTTAAAATCTTCCTTCCTGCACTTGGTAACTGATTGAAGGATGTATATGTGAATTCCTTATGTTCCAATGCTATGTTGGCTAGGTTGTCTGCTAATTGGTTGTCTTCTCTATAAATATGCTGAATCTGCACTTGCTTATTTGAGAAAATCTGCCATATTTGATTGATTATGTCTGCTATCCTCCATGGTATCTCCTATTCCCTGCTTAAGAGCTTTTGCACCAGTAGTGAGTCAGTTTGAATAACAACTTTATCCTACTTTGAGCTCTTGTTATGAATTGCTACATGTAAAATAGACATGGCCTCTGCTTTTATGCTATTTGTATCTTCCATTGCTTCTCCTTTTGTATGTATCAGGTCTTCCTGTGAGTCCCTTAGACAAAAAGCACAAGAACTTCTCCCCGTATTTCCTTTTGATACCCCATCTGCGTTATACTTAACCCAACCATCCTGTGGAAACTTCCATAAGACTAGTGTAACCTTAATCCTAGGTTTCAACTGATTGAGCTATTGTATGATTCCTGGCCATTCAAAAGAGAATTCCATAGTAGGATTTCTAACTTTGAGTAGCATCCTTAGGTGACTAGTTACATTAAAGATCATCCTCTGCACATAAATTCCTTTACCCTCATGTTTAATAGCATTTCTCCTCCTCCATAATTCCCACATTATAATTGCTGGTATTGCTCTGAAGTAAACTTTCTCTCTTGCTTTGACTTGTGGTTCCCACCATACATATATGATATTACTTAAGATGCTTTCTTGTATGTTTATTCCTGCAAAAGAAGAGAAATAGGACCAAGTCCTATTAGCAACATAAGATCTCAGCAGCACATGAGACATAGTCTCTTGTACAAGATTTTGGCAGCACCAACATTTGGATGGACCCTCTACTTCCCACCTTCTGATAGTATCATCAACTACTATCTTTCCTTTCCATATTCTCCACATGAAAAATACTATCTTGAAAGAAAACCCCTTTATCCATAACTGCTTATAGAAATTATTAGGTTGTTCTTTGTGTATGACATAATGCCAAGCCAATTTAACACTAAAGTTCCCTCTTTCTTCCACACACCATATTGCTATGTCCCTTTGTGTTGATTGATGAGGTGGTAACACCTTATGTATTATATGTTCCACAATATTCTCTGTGAATAACTCTTTTAGAAGGTTTGCATTCCATTGCCCATTTGCCATCAAATCTTTAACACTCTGGTATCTATCATCCCATTCCTTGATTTCCCGCATTATAGAGTATAAATCTCCTAGTCCACTCCAGTTATCATACCAAATATGTGCATCCCATCCTCTAAGTTTCCAAGTTATAAGATGATGAGTAAGATCTCTTTGTTACATCTTCTTTTTCCACACTTAGGAGCCTCCTTCTGGTTTCCACATAACTTTCTTGGGATGAGTTCTTCTGTAGTACTTATTCAGAATATAGTCACTCCATATAGATTTCTTAGTTCTGAGGTTCCACCATAACTTACAAAATAGAGCCGTGGACACATCTTGCACTAACCTAAAACCCAAACCTCCCTCCTCTTTTGGTAAGCATAATTTGGACCAAGCTACCCAATGCCTACTGCTACCTCCGATAGTACTACTCCAGAAAAACTTAGCAAGAATTTTTTGAATAGTATTTAAGATATTTTTTGGAGGATTCATAACTGAGAGACAGTGTATGGGAATACTTTGCAGCACATGTTTAATTAATACAACTCTCCCACCAAAAGATTAAAGTTTACCTTGCCATGTTTGTAGTTTGTTACTGATCCTATTCATTAGTATTGGTAATACACCTTCGTGTTCCTCATGTAAAATAAAATACATCCCAAATAATTGAGTGGAAAGTCTTGGCTCAAGATTCCAGTAGCAACTTCATCCATAACAACTATACCATTAGATACACTCTCATGCAAGTACAAAACACTCTTCTCCTTATTAATTTTTTGTCCAGATACCACTTCATACTTCTCCAAATTTGTTGTTAGTATTTTAAAAGTGCCCAATTCAACCTTGCACAAAATGATCATATCATCTGCAAATGCAAGATGATAGATTCCTGGACTACCTCTAGGCATACCAAAAAGTTTGAAATCTTTCCTTATCATCAGTTCTTTCAAACTTCTTGATAGTACTTCAGTTGCAATGATAAACAAGGTGGGTGATAGTGGATCCCCTTTATTAAGACCACTAGAGGACCTAAAGAAACCCTTAGGTTGGCCATTCATCAATATAGAGTACCAATTGTTAGACAATAGTCTAACAACCATGACAATGACTTCTTCACAGAACCCAATTCTCCTTAACACTTTAGTGAGAAACAACCACTCTACTCTATCATATGCTTTTATCATGTCTAATTCATCACCATATTTGGAGGCTTTTCCTTTTTTCTTATTTCAGATATAATTTCTCAAACAACTAAGATATTCTCAGTAATACTTCTCCCATGAACAAAGATAGTGTGCTCTTCAGAGATAATATTAGGAAATAAATACTTAATCCTTTCAAGAATAATTTTAGAAAATATTTTATTCACAAAGTTGCTATGTGAAATAGGTCTCAGGTCTGAAAAAGTGTTCACTACAAGATTTTCTGGTAATAAAACCAAGTTACTATATGTGATAAACCTAGGAATCTCATACCCACAGATGAATGTTGTTACCCTCTGATGTAAACTTTTGCTATTATATGCCAAACATCCCGATAGAAAGCCCTTATCATACCATTTGGTCCCCACACTATTTCTGTTCAACTCCATGACTGCCACCTTCACTTTTTTAATTAACGAAACCCTCTTTAATTCTATATTCTGATCTTCTATTATTGTTCTTGGAAGAACCTTCAATATTGAGTAGTCCTCAATATCCTCTTGCTTCTCAAATTGCTTTTGATAAAACATAGTTGCAACTTCATCTTTATTCTCTAGCCAGAAACCTTGATCATTCTGTATTCTCTGAATCTTTAGTATTGACCTCCTTCTTTTAACCACTACATGAAATAACCTTGTGTTTCTTTCTCCATTCTTAAGACATTCAAAACCAGCCTTCTACCTCTAAAATTCCTCTTTCTTTTTTAATTGCAATGCCAACTCCGCTTGTGCTCTAAACAAATTAGATCTATTCACCCATGTAGGCTCCTCCTCAAATTATTTTTCTCTTACTTTAATGACCTCTTCTAGAGTAGCAATCTCTTAAAATATGTTTCCAAAAGTTTGCTTACTCCACTGAGTTAATGCAACTTTAGTCTTCTTCAACTTTTAGTGGAAAATAATAAAAGGATTCCCCTCTATATCATCCTTCCAACTTTGCCTTATTACTTCCATACAAGATTTTTCTTTCAGCCAGAAATTAAGAAATCTGAATGGATTGATCAACTGCTCCTGTTGTGTATTATAATGCACTAACATTGGTGCATTGTCAGAGCCACTTCTTACCAAATTTTCTACCTCAAGAACTAGAAAGACTTCTTATAACTTGTCATTTGACAACACTCTATCCAGCCCTTTGAATATGCAATCTTCAACTATTCTACCATTCCACCATGTAAATTTTCTTCCCTTGAAAGGTGCCTCCTCTAAGTTTCAGATGTTGATATAGTGATTAAAGTCTTCTATCTCTTTTACTATAACTGGCAATACTCCAAGCTTCTCCTATGAATTCTTTATAACATTAAAGTCTCTACCCATCATCCAAGGCTGTTGAATTGTGTTAGTCATTTCCCTAGAGATTCCCATAGCTATAATCTCTCATTCTGATTGCATTTGGCATAAATTAAAGTAACCACTAATACTACTACTACTCCTGTATGATAATTCTCCAACCTGAGTGTAAGCTGCTGTTCTTCATCAGTGAGGACATTATAATCCATGGTTGACTCCATAAAAACCTAAATCTTACTTGATGTGTTTACATCTACATGCAACATCCCAAGTATTATTTTATATTTTTCTATGTTCTGGTCCTCTTGAAATGGTTCCATAAGTCCTATGAAACAAAATTGATATCTCTTGTTCATGGTTATCAATCTTGTAAAAGCTTTCTGTGTATTGACAGACCTAATATTATAGATTAGTGCATTCATTTGGAACTAGATTTGAAGATGTGGCTCTTTGTCTGCATTGAACTTTCACCTGTTCTTGGTACTGTATTCCTGACCTTCTTATTTTTCTTTCCATGTTTTGCCTTTAATGATTTAATCTGCTTTGGAGACAAATTTCCATCTATTGCTACCCCCTCAATATTGTCCACCAAATCTTCAGCATCCAATCCTTCTTATTGTTATTAACAACATCTATCATATTCTCTACTTTAATTGCCAAAGGTACAATACCCTTTATTACTTCTCCTTGCTTCTCCTTATTGTCTCTATCAATCACCACTAAAAAATCCTTTGTAACATTATTGGGTTCTCCATTATCCTGTTTAAGATGATGAAACTGTCGCTTCAGCTGATCAGTACTGTATGCTGCTATTTTATCTGGCTGTTGATTGTCTTCATTTCTAGCTTTGTCTACTTTAATCTTCTCTGAATTATTCTCCTATGTGTATTTCTTCTCTTTTGATAGTTTTGCATCTGAATTCCCAAAGCTCTTATTTACCCAATTTTTAGTGCTTTCCTTTATGTGTATACTGCTAGAGATTTGTTGCCCTTTTATTTTTTCCTTATCTAAAACATCATAGGTATTTGATGTCTCAATCTCATTAGTCTTTTCTGCCATTTCTCCCACTATATGCCCATACTTGTCTCTTCTATACTTTCTTCTTCTTTACATCCATTGATGTTTATTGTTCTCTCTTACTGCACTTTTCCTTACCCTCTCTTCCTTCTTACCATCTTCTTTACTATTGTCTTTTTCTTTTTGTTTCTTATTTGCCTGATCAAATAACTCCATATGAATGTTCCAATAGGTTTCTTCATCATGTCCTTGTAATCAACACTCCTTATAATACTTTGGCTTATGATAATACTGAATATGGATTCACTTAAATTTTATGCTTCCATTAATGTCATCCTCCTTATTGATTTTAACCCTGTGTAGTAGCCTAGCTATTAAGTCCACCTCGATCGTCACCCTTGCACAGCTTGGCCTTGTATGATTCTTCGTGTTTATATCCACCATTAGAGGTTTACCTAATGCTGATGCAATAGAAAACATAGACTCTTTTGCAAAGAAGTTTGGTGGTAAATCTGGTAATGAAATCCATGTAACACCCACAGTAGTTTCAATGTCTGTTCAAACCATGGATTCTACTTGAGAGTTCTCATCCACCAAAATATGTCCTTGTCCTTAATATAATACGCAGTAGTTGATAATAATTGAACATAATCTTTTAATTGATTCAATCGAACAATATATGTCTTGTATCAAGAATCCCTATTGTATATTCTCCTTTAATTCTACATTGTATTGGTATTGCCCTTCTTAATTCAGTAACTTCAAGTTTTCCATATGAAAACTTACCAATAATTGCATACTGCAAATTCTCCTGCATTATCAAGCTTTTTACTTCTGAAGCTTTCCATGTAATACTTGGTTCCCCATGCAACATCACAACTGGTTTCAGAGGAACCCTACTATTCTCATGCAGATACGTTTCATTTTTCAGCAAATCAACATATTTTAGAGTAGCTGCATTGTTCTTACACTCTCCTTCAGTAATTTGCTTCGAGGATTCCTTCGGTGGGCTAATCCTACCAGAAGTAGTGGCCATAGTTATCGGAAAAATGATTCAAAAAGATAGGTTTTTGCATGCGCCATTTTTTAGTTTTTTTTTTTTAAATACGTTACCTCTCAATTAAATCTAATCAAACAACAATAAATTCTGACTCAATCAAAGATGAGGAAACCAAATTGAATCCACAAAGAGAGTAACTTGATGATCGATAAGCTAGAAGAAGTTAAAAGGAGAAAATTAGAAAACCCACCCTAAACACTCAATCTACGATTAAACACTAATGCTGGACTTCACCTAGAGAAACTACAAGCTTTAAAGTTCTCAAATATTGAATTCAACATGATCTCTTGGACCATCATATACTTCATAAGATTCACCATCGTACTCATGAGCTTCATTACTTTGCCCCTCATATGGATCATCATCATTATACTTATGACTCATGTCGCGACAAACATAGTCATTAATATTATCTTCACAAAAGTCTAAAGATACGAATGACATTCTTCCTTATATCACCTATTGTACCTACTAAACTAGCAAACAAGTTAGTAATAAAAGCCTCACGTCACTCGCATATGAACTCTGAGCTCACCTTCTACGGCTTATTTTTCAAATTGATAGTGTTACTAGTTTTGCCTAATCAATTCAAGGTTATTTATACTTGTGGAGGAATTAATCCTTGTAACACTTCAAAGATGACTCAAATAAAACTAACAAACTTGAATAAAAAAATTACAATAAAATAAAATGAGAAAAGCACACAAAGAAAAGCACAAGAAAAAATATCATACTTAAAGAACTTGATAATATTTTGAGAAAATGTACTGTTTTCACCCTAAACTATACAAGAAATTTCTGAGACACACCCAAACTTTGGGAGTGTCCTATTACCTCTCCGGACTAATTAAAACTGTATTTTTGGCAATTTAGTGCCTCATGGTACATATATGGCACATACGTGTGCCTACGTGGACCTTCAGCGTGTTGATTCACTGATGTGCCACGTATATGATACGTAGGAACTAAGGTTGCCAAAAATATGATTTTAATTGGTTCGAGGGGTAATAGGACCCTCCTAAAGTTTGGGTGTATCTCAGCAATTTCGTGTATAGTTCGGGGTGGAAACAGAGCAATTTCCCTAAAGTTTTTAAAGAAAAATCTACTAATTAAATCAAGTTATGAACCTAAGAGAAGGTAGAATTGTCACGACCCAAATAGGCACGTTGACACTTGTCAAATCCACCAGACAGGTAAGCCTAACTTATCCCAAAGAACTCAATTTAAGGAAAAGGAAGTGGAAATAGAGGGATGAATATACATACATACATACATACATACATATATATATATATGTATGTATATAGTAGCCTCTAAATTCAAAATGATAATAATAGTTAAAGTATCTTAAATGTGAGAAAGCATAAGATAAATAAAGAGAGATTCAGATAAGCTTGGAATCCAACAACATAACTCGATCTTCGCAATATCAATACTGGAAGAAAATAATCTACAAGTTGCTACTTGGTCCAATACCTCTATGGGGTTTAAAAAATAAGAAATAGAAAAAAGAAGAAAAGGGTGAGTACGATACCCCATGTACTTAACAAGCATTGTTGATAACCGACCTAATCCAAAGTGATGGCAAGAACAACCACTCCAACTACCCAAGGCTTTCCAACAATCTAATATACAATATATAAATCACTTTATCCTAATTCGGGTAACCCAACATAATGGTCAATAGATGCACCAAATACAGGGTTGGCATAATGATCTAAGCAAGTTAACACTATTTATTTATATTCCACAACAAGGAAAGTCATTTATCAAGAAGACTTACAAATATGATATAACAGGCTCAATCAATTATCATAAACCAATACTATGGGTTATCAACATGAAGAGTGTATATATATTAGGGTATATCACATGCTTCCAAACCCATCTATCTCTTCTATTATTCCACGACCATACCCCAACCTCATGATATCTCAATATCCCAACTATCAGACACAATATCACAATCAAGATACTATTACAATAATAGAATATAAAAGTAAATACTAACACAATACCAAATTATATCGAGGAATGTAAATGCAATATAAATGATGTAATATGATGTAGAGATAATCATGATGATCAGATGATGATGTCTGTGAAAGTCATCACATGACTTTTTGTTATACACCCACCGAGCTCGTAACTACTAGGTAGGACTCATAGGGGGTTCACAACCCTTATACAAAAATAATATCAATTTCATGTCTCAAATCAAACTCACACATCCCTCGGTATAGATATTTTATAAAGTGTCACTTTTTCTTATAAAAATAAGAATTTCTAAGCGGTACCAATGTCTCATGAATATGATGTGAGGATGTAATGCTTATAATCAAGCATGTAAGGACTTGATTCTATGATTTTTTAGTTTTATGTTTTTTGATCATTTTAACCCTTTTCTTGGTTTCTACATGATGTTTCTAAGGTGTGGGAATGACTGTCTTTTTTCAATGCTTTTCAAAATAATTTGTACGAGTTTGTCATTTTTATAGGTTAAAAAAGCCTCATAGTTGACTTCAGTCAATATTTATTGTTCCGTGTATCGGATGACAAAACAAACTACTTTAGTAGATCTAGAATGTTGATTTTTAATTGGTTGCATGGTTAGTTTGATTTTACGACTCTTGGATATCATTTTGACCCTTGGTTTTGAAAAATTATGAAATTGGGTCTCGAGGATAAACTTTGTAAAAACAACCTTTTTTTGAAAATCTGATGTCACCATTGAGTTTGGAATGTCTGATTTAATTTAGTCGCATATTTTTTTCCTTCACGGGAATTCGTGAGAATATTAAGACTTGATTCGCAACTTTGTATTTTTAGAAAAGTTACTGACACACCAATAATCTTGTGTAGCTACATTAGCGGCCATGGGAATGCTAAAGTGGTATCCACTTAAGTGGCCTAGGTGCCGTTAAAGTGGAGGCCTCTTTGGTAGCCCAAGTACCGTCAAAGAGGACCTTGACTGCTTTAGCAGTCTACTTTTTTAGGCTGGACTGATTTAGCATTCGACTCGCACTTTAGCGGTGACCACTTAAGTGATCATTTGACCACTTTAGCAGTCAACGCTGGGAGTATAAAAACTTTTGTTTCTTGTTTTTATTCTAGTTTTGAGACTTTGAGATTCAGGTTGAGAGAGTTTTTGATGATTTCTTCCATTTTCAAGCTTGGGTAAGCTCCAAATCACTATTTAAATTATTTTACTTCACTTTTTGTCATTTAAAACCCGTTAAATTGTGATTTCAAAAGTAGAATTTGAAGATTTTGGCCCGAAAGGTCTTAAATGGATTTTCATCTATTTATACCGCGTTTTAAACTCATTTTCACTTGAGTTTTCTTATATGACTTCCTTTAATCATGGGTAAGGTGTTTATAGACAAAAATTTTAGTTTTACCCTTTTTTTTAAAATCCCATTTCGGAGGTCCATTTTGACTCTGATTCAAAAATAGACAATATGGGTATTGATGCCTTTTTTGATGCGTAGATTTCATATTTATGTATTTTAGTTAATTTTGAGGCAGTTCGAGAGGGAAAAGCTCCACATTTAAGGACTTTAAGATTAGATTTTGGCTTCACTAGGTAGGGTATGACTTAACTTTCTTTAAAATTGGCTGGGTAATATTTACATGAAAGCATGCTATGGGTATGGGTAATATTCATGGAAATAATATTATAACTTCTTTGTGCCTATGTGGGGGATTATATAGTTATTGTTGGTGATTTGAGATCATATTTATTGCGTGTGGCCTATATGGAGGCCTTATATGATATTATTGTCCTTGTGCATGCATTTGGTTGCACTATTCAAGATAGATATACCTATGTTGGGGTTTAAATGATATTATTGATGTCTTACTTGAATATTTCTCTCTAATGGTATGTTGCTTATACGTAATCATGATTGGTTGATATATTGAGTTAATTCTATGATCACGTGTATATTTATTAAATGCATTTTGAGATCTTCTTAATGGTTTGTCTATGAGCATTACATCCTCATATCACACATACATTCATGATATATTGATACCATTGTGGAAACACTAATTATGATAGAAATAAGATATTTTTAAAAAATCCTCTACTGTAGTCACGAGTCAGACAAGAGATATGATTATTGTTATGGAGTATTTAGATAGTATATGAGTTGCAAACCCCGCATGGGTCCTACCTCGAAGCGCTAAGGCTTGGTAGGTGTAAACGATGTTTATGCGATAACCTCAGTCACATCACATCATTATTATAATCATCATTACCTTTTATACACTATGCATCTTCAGTGTTGTACTTTTGTACTTGATTCAATGCATATCTATTCTATTTCTATTACATACCTATTTTCTTGCTTATATGCTATATTTAGAACTGTTAGGTGTCATTTGGTAGAGTGTATAAGAGTAGTACTGAATAAGGTGTATTAGTAATGCTGGGATTAGTAATGCAGGGATAAGCAATGCTGGAATTAGTTATGCTAGGATTATTCTTATTCAATGTTTGGTTTGATGTATTCAAAATGACATGCATTGTCATATTCTTAAAATAATTATTTATTTATCAAAATCACCTCCATATTTTATAATTTTGTGTACTTTGTAAAATTTTATTGTTCATTCTTAAAAATAAAAAAAAAATCTTTTGGTACTCTCACTTAAATTTTTGGGAGAAAATTGTCATGATAAATTGAATGACAAAAATATAGAGTTATAAAGTTTATTATCAATTGAAAAAATATAAAGTTTGTATTGATAAGATAGGTCATGATTTCTACAATTTCTCAGAAAAACTTGAAAAGGAATTGGTACAAATTTGCTCTATCCTTTCTTTAATATCACCTATTTTGGAATTAATTATCGAGTGAATATTTTTTTTTTAAAAAGTGTAAGGTAGAATTTATATTCAAATTAGAAACCTGGCACTATTGTTTTGAATAAAAATTTAAAATTACTATCTTTATTCCTGATAGTAAAAAGGATCAAGTAAAATCTCTAAAATGACTCAAAGTTATGTTGTGTTGTGTTAAAGCAACATATTATGAGAAGTTGTATTGAATGAAATTGGCAGTGTTGGGAGGGATGGATATTTTTGTCTTTACCATGCTTATCCCATTATATTTAAACCTATGTATTATTAATACCATGATTTCCAAGGTATTAGTTATACATAGGTGTCAGTTTTCTACCAAACAAAGGATTAATTAATACCACATTTAACACATATATTGTTTATTCTAATATACTCTACCAAATGGCCCCTTAGTGGAGACTATGTGAGCTACTGTTCAGGACATCTTTTGACTGCAGTTGACGTGCTCATAGTATGTATTTATATATCTTATTTCTACTTTGCTTAGTTGGACTATGATACTTACTTAGTATAAGTGGATCTTGCTCATCCCTACTATGCCCTTTTGGTGTAGATCCAAGTACGAGTGTGATGTGGGACAACTGAGTTCATGTGGTGATTTAGACACTTTAAGGTATTGGCTGCTCTACGCCTTCAAAGACAACCTTAGACTCCTCCTCTCCAGTTTATGTCTTATATTGTATTAAAAGACAGACTTGTGGTTTCTTTTTAGATTTTTCAATTGTACTTTCGGATTTTGAGTTGTATTTAGATTGTTGTTACACTATGAAATTAGGTCTTGGTATGGTTTACGGTATCATTATTATTTAGAATCTGCTATTTTTGTGCTTGTACAGTCTTACACTATTTTAGGAGTCTCATCTTGGGAATTGTGTTATTGTTTTCTTATTACATATTAGTTTGGGTGATTGGTTTGCTTGTCAATGCTTAGCCACGATAAGTTCCATCATGTCATGACCCGAGGCTACCCCCTAGTTGCGACAACGGTGCTTACGGCCACAAGTGACCACAAGATAACCCATGGATGGTACTTTCTATGAACACTAAAGAAAATAGTAATACATCGCATGTGCGGAAGGTAAGTTAATAAGATACTGTAAAACTAGATACTAAAATACGTATCAAAACATATTTGAAATATTGGATGGAATACTAGAAAACAACTGTCTATCTTAAAACAACTGATAACATTGAAATGACTAACTAACTATCTAACTGATTGTCTGCGACCCTCTAAACATCATGAGGAGTTGATGGGATAGATCCCCAACAAACTTCTACTGGCTGAACATAAGAAAATGCTAAAGTAACTGAAATAACAAATCATGTCCTAGATTGATGAGGACTCTCCACTACAGCTGCCGAATAATGCAGAGCTATATAAGAGTGGCCAAGAAACTATGCGTCCGAACCTAAGTTATAAGACAATATAGCATAGAGAAAAGTATGCGGTCAACACTTTGAATGTATTGGGATATGAGATGAGGATTGGCTGAAATGCATGAGGTATCTGAGCATAAATGAATGAACATGTAATATCTGAGAATGTAAGACCAAGCATAAACATAGTTCTGGAGATAATCAGAAATTTGATAGACTGAAAGCTGTATTACTGAATAAATGAAAATCTATACACTTGGTCAAGCAAACCAAAACTGAAATACACTAATTATTGTACTAAAACTGTGTGAGGTATCATATAATCGACATGCCCTAATCTAAGCTAATCTGGGTCCAACCTGTAACCCTAGTTGGAAGGGTGTCAGTACCATGCCACGGGTACTAACATTAGCTGTGTGGACCACTAAACTATTGTCCTAAAGGACTAAAAAGTCACCCTCTACTAGCAGGTTCCCTCATGAGATATGTGTCAACCCTAGAATGGCAGGTGGACATCTCAAACCTATGCTGTCTACGTAGTTCTGGAACTCAGGGACTGCTACTAGAGGTCACACCCCCTATTGGCAGGTAAACCTCCATCCCTAGGTTCGCTCAGTGCTAAATCCTACTCCCAACTGAACTGACACTAGCAGTGGACTGAAATAAACTCGATTGAATAGTATTACATAATTAGTAGTGCTTATAACAATCAAAAATATCAGAGTAAATAATAAGACTTATGGTTTCACTGAATTGTTACTTGAAAGATCTGAAATAATGTAAACACGTAGGTATCAAGTGTTCATAATCCACCAGCACTGAATAACCATAAAGCATGATATCATCACTTTAAACTGTAGGATGGTAATTATGGTTCGAAGACCCAAAACATAGACATTTCATCAAACATGTAAGAATCATGAACTTTAATATGGGAATGCGTTAGACATAGGAAATCAACATAATTACATGGCTAAATTCATAAATTGGGGATTTAAGATAAAATTCCCTTGAATCATGACATGGGAAATTGTAGTTTAAAACATGAATTAACCTAATATTTTATGGGATCATACGTGAACATGAAGTTGAGTTCAATTACTAAGGAAATACATGACTTTAACCCATTTTGAACACATAAAATTCCATAATAAGAGACAAATCCATAATTTAGTTGAAAAGAAGGGTTTTTGGGCTCTATGGGTGAAAGGGACCCATGGATGAACATCCTACATACCTGAAGTAGAAAATTTGGGGAAATTTCTTTGAAGTTGTTCTTGACCTTAAGAAACCCTAACTGCTTGGGGAAGATGATAAAACCATTTTCTCTTGATTCTATTTAGTAAATTGATGTTTAATGATGTAAATTGGGGATTTGGAGCCTTTTATACTACCCCTTGTGAAGCCAAAATGACATGGGTTTGGATTTTAAGGGAGTGGGGAAAGACATAAAAGCCCCTGGACAAACATGTAGAAAATTGCATCCCTAGTAGGCACAAGTCGACCTTACAACTCATATGTTAGAGTATGACTAGACTGTTGACTCGTAAGCTTGGCAGATTTCAAAGAACATGTACTGGTATGGATACGAGTTGTACATCCAAATCATAAGATGCCTATATAATTTGGTAAAGTCACTCGTAAGATGAACAAACAACTTGGGGAACCAACATTGTTATTGTTACGACTTTTCTCTATACGAGTCGTACCTTTGTATACGACTAGATACCCCCTCTTGTATCCTAGACAGAACCTCAAGGGGTCAACACTGATGTTTATACGCTGGGTTTATATGACTCGTAACCCTCTTGATGACCCATGGGGTCAAGCCGTACCTATAATAGAATGTTCAACATACTATAGTGACTTAGGTACGAGTCAATATACAACTCACACACTGGGGTACAACCGAGGATCATAAGTCGTATGCTGCGCAGAGACTAGAATATATATGTGGTATTATAATATCTCCCCTTGGGAATATTTTTCATTGAATGAGACTGGTTAGACTGAGACCACTGATAAACATGAGATCATATCCTGAACAAGCATAACTTGAAACATGATTACATAACAGATTCTAAAACATAATACATGAACTGAACTGATTTCATGAATGCATGCAATGACATAAAATTGGTTACATAGCTAAAACTGAGAATGGAAAAGAGTCAATCTAAGAAAGATCGTTACCTCAAGATGAATCTGGATTTGCAGAGAAAAAGTGAGGGTACTTGGTTCACATATTTGCTTCTGCTTCCTAAGTAGCTCCCTCAATAGACTTACTCCACCAAAGAACTTTAACCAAGTGAACTTCTTTATTCCTTAGCCTACGAATCTGACGATCAAGGATCTCATCTGGGACTTCTTCATAGGAAAGGCTATCCTTAATGTCCATATCTTTTAAAGGAAAACCTACCGCTGAATCACCAATACATTTCTTTAACAAAGAAATATGAAATACCAGATGTACTAATGCCAAATATGCAGGCAACTCTAGCTCATGGGCTACTTTCGAAAATGACTCAAGATTCTATATGGGCCAACATAGTGGGGACTTAGTTTCCCCTTCTTGCCAATTCTCAAACTCAAGATTTCTTCTTCTTATATCTGCATAAGATTTCTGGAGTCTTTGGGTTGTCTTTAACCTCTCCCATATCAACTGAATTTCTCTATCACACCAAATACTAAATCTGGCCTTAACAAAACAACTTCACCTACCTCAAACCAGCCAATAAGAGATCTACATCTCCTCCCATAGAGAGCCTTAAATGGAGCCTTGTGAAACTGAAGTGATAGCTGTTGTTGTAGGCAAACTCAATCAAAGGGTAGTGGCCATCCCAACTACCTTTAAAGTCAATAGCTCATGCCCTTAATCTGTCCTCTAAGGTCTGAATGGTCCTCTCTGCCTTAACATCTATCTAAGGATGAAAAACTATACTGAGATAAACTTGGGTACTAAGACCTTTTTGAAAAGCCTTCCAAAAGTAAGAGGTAAACCGAGTACCTCTATCTGATATGATAGGCAACGGAATTTCATGAAACTTAACCAACTCCCTAATATAAATCCTGGCATAATCCTCAGCTGAGTAAGAAGTATGAACTGGCAAAAAATGAGCTGATTTGATCATTCTATCAACAATGACCCATATCAAATCATGCTGACGACGCGTATGAGACAACCCTGCCATGAAATCCATGTTCACCATTTCCCACTTTGAAGTGGAGACGCTAAACTCCCGCAATGTACCACTAGGCCTTTGGTGCTCAACCTTGACTTGCTGACGATTTGGAAACTAAGACACAAACCCTGCAATATCCTTCTTCATACCACTCCACCAATAGATTTCCTACAAAATCACGATGCATCTTAGTGGCTCCTGGGTGAATAGAATACTGCGCATCATACACTTATACTAAAATCTACTGCTTTAAACCAACAATACATGGAACATATATCTACCTTGACAACGAAGCACACTATCTCCCCTTTGGGGGAAAACCTTTACCGTCTGATCTCTAACTGCCTTTTTCAACTTAATGAAACTAGGATCTCTATCCTACATTTCTTTTACTTCAGCAACCAAGGAAGATTTCAAACCATTCTAAACCCATAAACTACCCTCATCTAAATCAACCAACCAAATACCTAATCTAGCAAGCTGCTGAACCTCACTGAATAACTTCTTCTTATCTCCTCCAACATGAGCAACACTACCCATAGACAATTTACTAAGGGCATTTAACACTATATTGGTTTTGCTCGGATGATACAATACACTTATATAACAATCTTTTAACAACTCAAGCCACCTTTTTTATAAAAAAATCAGATCTTTCTACGTGAACACGTATCGTAGAAACTTATGGTCAATGAACATATCAACATGAACCCCATTGAGATAATGTATCCAAATTTTTAAGGCAAAGGCAACTGTTGCCAACTCAACATCATGGGTTGGATAATTATTTCCATGGGGTTTAAGTTGTCCAGAGTCATAGGATATGACCTTTTCTCTCTACATCAAACACAACCAAGACCAACTCTGGAAGCATCACAGTAAACTAAAAATCCATTTGAACCCTATGGCAAAGTTAAGATTGAGGTAGAAGTGAGTTGAGTCTTCAACTCCTAAAAACTTTTCTCACAAGAATCTGATGGCTAAAATTTGACTTTCTTCTAATTCAGTCAAGACATAGGGGATGTAATAGAAAAAACCCCCTCAACAAACTGCTTGTAATAGCCAGCCAAACCCAAGATACTCCGATATCTAATAGAGAGATAGGTCTGGGCCAGTTTCTCACAACTTTCGTCTTTTAAGGGTCAACTCTAATACCATCACTGAAAATAATCTGGCCAATAAAATTGATTGATCTCAGCCAAAATTCACACTTACTAAATTTGGCAAACAACTGATGAGCTCTAAGGGTCTGCAACACAATTCTCAAATAGTCTGCATGATTTTTCTCAGTACGAGAATAGACAAGGATATCATCAATGAAGACTATGATGAACATGTCAAAGTACTATTTGAACACCCTGTACATCAAATTCATGAAAAATATAGGGGCATTCGTAAGTCCAACAGATATAAGTAGGAATTTGAAGAGACGATACCGTCATATTCTCTGACTCTAAGCTGATGATAGCTAGATCTGAGGTCTATCTTAGAGAAATAAATGACACCCTAAAGTTGGATAAGAACGTTATCACTTTTGGGGAGTGGATACTTATTATTGATTGTGACTTTGTTCAACTGATGATAGTCGATGGATATTCTGAGAGAACCATCTTTCTTACACACGATAAGATTGGAGTGCCCTATGGAGAAACACTAGGTCTAATGAAACCCTTGTCTATGAAATGTTTTAACTTTTATTTCAACTCCTTAAGCTCAGATGGAGTAATTCAGTAAGGTGGAATAGAGATAGGCTGGGTATCTGGAAGGAGATCTATTCCGAAGTTAATTTTCCTTTCGAGAGGAACTCCGAGAAGATCCTCAAGGAATACATCTGGAAATTCCCTTACCATTGAAACTGACTTGAGACTTGGAGTCTCAAAACTAGAGTCTTTGACTCGAACAAGATGGTAAACATACCCTTTAGATAGCATCTTTCCTGCTTTAAGATAAGAAACAACCTGACCCCTAAGAAATGAAGTATTACCCCTCCATTCAATGTCTGGTTCATTGGAAAACTAAATTGAATGTCTCTATTTCTACAATCAACTTAGGCATAACACGAATAGAGCCAATCTATGTCAAGAATGGCATCGTAATCATTCATCTCTAACTCTATGAGATCAACTGAGGTGATTTTCTGATATACTGTGATCGAGAAATTTATGTATACCTATTTGGCTATAATAAATTTACCCACTAGGGTAGACACTGAGAAAGGCTCTGCTAATATTTCGAGACTGACATCAATATTGATGGCTATATAAGGAGTAAAAAAAAGTGAATCTCCGGGATCTAACAAGGCATAAACATAAAGATGGAAAACCTGTAACGTATGTATAACCACATAAGGAGAACTTTCCTGATCATGTCAAGTATAGGGTGCATACAAACTATTTTGACACTGCTCACTGGTGGTACTGGAAGTAACAACCTACTGAGTCGGGCGACCTGCTGGAGCTGAAGAATGATTGGACTAACCCTGCTGACCAGCCCTCAGGAAATCCCTGACCCTATGCATGGTTTTCCACATCCAAAAAACACATTACTATCAGATGTACACTCACCTTAGTAATGTCTACCACACTTCTTATAGAGCGTATTAGTACAACCATTGTTCACACTACCTAGGACTTAGAGCCTGGCACTCTATCCCGACTGTCTTGTCTGAACTTAGGCACCGATGCACTAGATGAAGATGGAGCTAGGACTGAAATTTTTTGATGGAACTAAGAATGATTACCATCTTCTGACTTTGGTTGAGAAAATTTAAAAATACCTATTTTGGCCTGCTTATTTTCTCTCTCTTTCTCCTTAAGCTTCTCTTTCTTGATATGCCAAACATGAACCATAATCCTACATAGGTCCATGTCTTTAATAAACATAACAATCCTACACTCCTTAACCCACTATCAGATACCCCAGACAAAAAATTACTCATTCTAGACCTACTGCCTGCCACCATTGTAGGAGCATACCTCGCTAACTGAGTGAGCTTAAGAGAGTACTCCTTTACACTCATACTATCTTACTTCAAATTGATAAACTCCTGAACCCTAGATTTCCACTAATATAATAGAAAAAACCTATCAAAGAAATCTATGGCAAACTCCTCCCACTCTATCGGCCCTGCATCAACACCACGGTCTTCCTTCCACTGCTTAAGTGAGGTGTAAGCTCTATCTTGCAATTAATATGCAAATAATTTTGTAATCTTACTCGAAGTGATACCCATGGTATTTTTCACTTTATGCAGCATATCCAGAAACTCTTGTGGATCCTCCTCAGACTTGGATCTAAAAAATAAAGAGGGATTCATCTGAGCAAAATCCTGAATCCTTACTGCAACTGTATTTTCCACTGGATTGGATGGGGAATACCTTAATGGTTGTTCTAAGAAACTACATAATGCGCTAGGGTAGCAAAAGTGGCCCTGAATTCAGCGTGAGATACATGCTCATTCAGGGGATCTTCTTGAGTATGCGGTGATGCGGGCTAATCTCCATTTCTTTTTCCATTGTTTCTTCTGGGAGGAATTGCCTATAAATGAAATGAAGGATGAGTTAGAAAAAAGAGTTTAAATAGAGCTCATGCTTTTTCACATGACATGAACACTGAAAGAAGGGAAACTTTCCTAAAATATTTCATAGCCTCTTGTCCATAAATATGGCGTGCTTCACACCCATGCATAAGACTCCACTCAATATGACTTTAAGACACCCTGGAACACTTTAAAACCTTAGGCTCTGACACCAAGTTTTGTCACAAACCGAGGTTACTCTCTAGTCGCGACAATGGTGCTTACGACCACAAATGACCACAAGCTAACCCATGGGATGGTACTTGCTTTGAACACTAAAGAAAATAGTAATACATCATATGTACAAAAGGTAAGCTGATAATATACTACTAAATTAGATACTGAAATATGTATCAAAACATGTCTGAAATTTCTGACGGAATACTAGAAACCAACTGTCTATCTGAAAATAATTGATAACACTAAAATGACTGATTGACTGTCTAACTGATTATCTAAAAGCCTCTAAACATCATGAGGATTTGATGGGACAGACCCCCAATAAACTCCAATTGTATGAACATAAGAAAACACTGAAGTAACTAAAATAATAAATTATGTCCTCGATGGATGAGAACTCATCACTAATACTGCCGAGTAATAGTTAGCTGTCTAAGAGTGGTCGGGAAACTGTGCATCCAAACCTATGTTATAAGACAACATAGCATAAAGAAAAGCATGCGATCAGTAGTTTGAATATACTGTTATATGAGATGAGGACTGGCTAAAATGCATGAGGTATCTGATCATAAATGCATGAACATATAATATCTAAGAATGCAAAACCAGGCATAAATGTGGTTCTAAGATAATCTGAAATCTAAAAGACTGAAAGCTGTATAACTGAATAACTAAAAATCTATACACTTGGTTAAGCAAACCTAAACTGAAATAAACTGATTACTATAATAAAATTGTGGGAGGTATCATATAACTGACATACCCCAACCTGAGCTAATTAGGGTCCAACGTGTAATCCTAGTTTGAAAGGTGTCAGTAACGTGCCATGGGTACCTATACTAGCTTTGTTGATCCACTAAACTGGTGTCTCAAGGACTAAGGAGTCACCTTCTACTGGCAGGTGCCCTCATGAGATATGTCTCAACCTTTGACTGGTAGGTGGACATCTCAAGCCTACGCTAGCTACATAGTTTTAGAACTCAGGGTCTGCTACTAAAGGTCACACCCTCTACTAGAAGGTGAACCCCCATCCCTGGGTTTGCTCGGTGCTAAAGTCCTACTCCCAAATGAACTGACACTGGTACTGGACTGAACAAAACTTGACTAAATAGTATTACACAACTGATAGTGCTCATCATGATCATAAATATCTGAGTAAATAATAACACTCATGGTTTCACTGAATTATTCCTTGAAAGATCTGAAATCATGTAAACATATAGGTCTCGAGTGCTCATAACCCACTAACACTGAATGGATATAAAGAATGATAACAATACTTTAAACTGTAGGATGGTAATCATGGTTTAAAGACCCAAAAATAGACATTTCATCAAACATGTGACAATCATGAACTTGAATATGAGAATGTGTTAAACATAGGAAATCAACATTATTGCATGGATAAATTCATAAATTGGGGATTTAAGATACAATTAACTTGAATCATAATATGAGAAATTATAGTTTAAAACATAAATTAACCTAATCTTTCATAGGATCATATGTGAACATGCAGTTGAGTTCAATTACTAAGGAAAGACATGAATTTAACCTATCTTGAACACATAAAACTCCATAATAATAGACAAATCCACAATTTAGTTAAAAAGAAGGGTTTCGGGATCTATGGGTAAAAGGGACACATGGATGAACATCCCACATACCTAAAGTAGAAGCTTTGGGAAAATTTCTTTGAAGTTGTTCTTGATCTTGATAAACCCTAGTTGCTTGGGGAAGATGAAAAAACCACTTTTTTTATTCTATTTAGTAAATTGATGTTTAATGATGTAAATTGGGGATTTGGGGCCTTTTATACAACTCCTTGTGAAGCCAAAATGACATGGGTTTGGCCTTTAAGAGAGTGGGGAAATACATAAAATCCCCTAAAAAACATGTAGAAATTGTTTTCCCAATCGACACGAGTAAACCTTACGACTCGTATATTAGGGTACAATTGGACTGCTGACTCATAAGCTTGGTGGATTTTAAAAAACATGTACTGGTATGGATACGAGTCAAACTTCTAACTCGTAAGATGCCTATATAATTTAGTAAAGTCACTCGTAGGATAAATGAACAACTTGTGGAACCAATACTATTATTGATATGATTTCTCTCTATATGAGTTATACCTTTATATATGACTAGATACTTCTCTCTCGAATCCCATACAGAACCTCAAGGGGTCAACACTAATGTTCGTACGACTGGGTTTATACTACTCGTACCCCTCTTGACAACTGATGAGGTCAAGTCTTATTTGTAACAGAATGTTCAACATGCTACAGGAATTTAGGTACTAGTGCAACATACAACTTATAAACAAGGGTATAATCGAGGATCATGAGTCTAATGTTGCATAAAGACCGAAAAAGATATGGGGTATTAAACATCATGACCTTAGTTTTGGGTCATGATAAATTGGTAGAAGAGTATCTAGGTTCATTGGTCTCATCAGTGTGAGAATAAGGTATCTGGTAGTGTTTTGTAGATCGATACGTAGACATACTCGTATCTATCTTCGAGCGTCTATAAGATATTTTTAGGAAACTTTCTTATTTTGTTCTTTATCATGTGGGTTTTTCATACCCTATATTCTAAACTGAGTTTCATTTTTTCTGTACAGATACTGTGGACTAGATCCCGTGAGGCTATAGATGCTAATCTTGCATTCGAGAAGGGAGCCCAACCTAGGGTATTTGGTAGGGGTCATGGACAAGCTCGAGGTAGAGGATATGTACGAGGATCTACCCCTTCTAGAGGTATTACTAAGGGTATCTCCCCTAAGCATGAGGTCGGACATGCTAGAGATATAGTTCCTTCTCAGGTCCCATAGAATACTACTACCCAAACCTTAGAAGGTTTATTAATTTGTTTGCTGACTCATTTAGATGGTGTTCCTCTGAGTGATCTGGTAATCCTCCAACTCCGAGTGTTGTACCTCTATCATTTCCAAAGACTACTTATAGTGTTCCTTTGATTTCTAATGTTATTTCTTTATTGGTACCAATATCTACTTAGTGTATTCTTCACTCTTCAAGTGTTATTTATTCTTCTATGCCAGTATTTCGAGTCCAGGTATACAGACTTTATGTTACCTCCTTAGTTAGGGTCACAGCCAGCCAAATTTACTATGCCTCATATTGTTTCTGGTCCTGTTATATATTCCAAGGATAAAAAAAGGTTTGAGAGATTTATTGTCTTGGGTCTTCCCAAGTTTAGTAGTATTGTGAGTGAGGATTCCTATGAGTTATTGATTGATTTACACGAGAATTTCTATAACCTTAGATCAGTTGCATCACATAGAGTTTCTTACACTACTTAATAGTTGAGAGATATATCTAGAGATTAGTAGAGATCACTTTTTAGTTACAGACCTCTTGGTTTCTCCAACGATAACTTGGGATCAGTTTACCAAGGCATTTTTGGATAAATTTGTGCCATACAATTTGAGGGATCACATGAGAGATGAGTTTGATCACCTGGAGAAGGGCTCCATGACTGTTGTTGAGTATGAGTCATATTTCCATGCCTTGTCTACATATTCTATTGCCAATATTACCTCTGAGTCTGAGAAGATTTGGAATTTCGTAAAGGAATTGGATACTATTGTTCAGTTGGCTACTTTCTAGATGGTGGTATCAGGAGCGTCATTTAAGAGTGTGGTGGATTATGCAAAGATAAATGAGGTTATTCTTTGATTTAGTCAGGAAAGTGCCATGAGGGTGCACCATCAGGATGAGTTTAGTGGTCACACCCCTCGAGGCAGAGATTTAAAAGGTTCTCAGGGGTACCATGGTAGACCGATACAAACAACTTTAAAGGGTTCAGGTAGTAGGTCTTCTAGTTCAATTGATTTGGGTAGTTGGACGTCATCCCAGGGTGGTCGTTCTAGATCGGTTGCACCTCTTTAGATTGAGTCAGGATGAAGAGGTTGTTATGTGTGTGATGAGTTTGTCCATGTGGCCAAGGATTTCCCCTATTGTGTTTTCAGGTCTACTACAATATCGACAGTGAGGGGTAACCCTAAGTGTGGTAGAAAAGCTATTAAGGGTGAGTAAGGCAAAGGTGGTAGTACCCGTGGTGGTGTCTCAGGGTTACTCAGTCCGTTATCAAACGTGGATAGTGCTATGCTCTACCTGCCAAAACTGAGGTAGAGGCTTTTAGTGCTATTATCATAGGTGTTGTCCCTTTTTATTTCAAATTTGTATTTGTGTTATTTGATTTGGGATCGACTTTTTTCTATGTGTCTGCATATTTAGTTTTAGGTTATAACTATACTAGTGAGATTCTTACCATTCCTATCCATGTATATATCCCCATAGGAGTCTCTTTAGTGGTGGATCAGGAGTACCGATCTTGTGTTATGACCTTCGTGGGTCGGGAGACTTGGGTACATCTAATTATCCTAGATATGATAGATTTTAATGTCATCTTGGGTATGAATTGGTTTGACAACTAGTGTTGACACCCAATTTTTGTTCTTCGTGCTTAAAATTAACGTCATCAGGCTTCCTGATCGTTAAAGGGAACAAAATACAATTTTCACATATTTTTTACAATTGTTAACAAATTATTGATAATCATCCATACTATAGAATTTTATCAATTTATTGTCATATTTTTTTACTTTTCATAATTTATTAATAACTCTCCTTATATTAGAATTTTTATCAATTCATTATTATCTTAAACATTTTTACAATCATCTGCACACGTACATGACATGAACTTACATTTTTTTTTACAATATTTTCAAGTTAATTACATTTCAACTTTCTTTACATTTTGTAGATTTAATACAACCCGCAGACACTGAGTCAAATCAATTGTTTTAATACACAATATAATAGTTTGATGTCTTGTCACATCCAAAAATGATCACACAATAATGTCTTGTCACATCCGACAATGACCAGACAATGATGTCTTGTCACATCTGACAATGAATAATCAATGACACCATCCTTTGGACAATAACTTTGCATGTTAGTCAAAAGGATAAAAAATCCTTTGATCAATAACTTAAGGACCAAAGAGTGTCCTGTAATAAAAAAAGGGGCACATCCTTTTATTCTTTGGATAATAAGAGGTGCCAATTTTTATTATAAATAGTGAGGGGGAAGACAAAAAAAAGTACACACATATATTTTTTACAATCATCCACACATATTTTTTATTCCTCTTTCTCCTCTTTCTCAAGAACATATACATTTTCCCTCTTTTTCCACTTACTTTCCCAAACACACACTAAATATAAACAAAAACAAAATATAAACACACACACATAAAAAAATCAGGTTTCTCCCCTTTTCCTCCTATTGTCGACCACTGGATTCAACGGTCGGCCGACCAACAACCATCTAAAATGCCGTTGTAGCTCATCTCCCTCTTCCTGCTCCACTACTCCATCGATGTCTCACCAGAGGTGATTCCTGACGAGTTCCAACTGAACAATGCCACTGTCAGCACCACCCCTTTTCCTTTTCCCCTTTTCTCCCCTCTTTTCGGTTGTCTCTTTATAGGTGATGACCGACGAAGCTTTTGGCTACTTCCATTGTATTGCTTCCCTTCATACAATTTTTGTACATTATTTTTTTGTGTTTTATAGATCTGGCCGATTGTATATTTTTGGTGTTGCTCTAGCATTCATTGTGGAAGCAACGCCTCTCCTTCCCCAGTATCGCAAATTTATACAAAAATATCTCACTTTGGTAGCCTTATTTTCATCCAATGTTCATGTACCATGGGAACTGAAATCATCTATGTTTGTTTTGTTGACTATTAATTGTTCTGCTTGAACTTTTCCGGGCAAGCACCATTTTTCTGTAACTTTTGCATGTTTTGGGTATTTTTTTAAACTAGTGACTATTAATAATTATCTCCTTTGTCGCTGCTGTATTTTGCTACTATTTTTATAATTTTTTTGTCAATATTTTGCTCCATTGACTTAATTCGTTGCCTGCTCTATTTTGACCAACTTGTTGTTTTGAAATCTCTCATTCTATGGTTTGGTCCTTTACAATCTTACTTAACTGATAATGTCGGACACTACACAATATGGCTTATGAAGAAACTCCCGTTGGTTTTTGAGGCCCCTTTATAATAAAATATGGACTTTATTTTCTTGAGTTTATTTATTCATATCAAGTATCAATACATAGCCGATGACAATATCTCCCTGTCGAATTTTTGAGGCCACCCCATTACAATAGACAAACTTTATTTTCTCAAGTTTATTTATTCAAATCAAGTATAAATACTTGGCCGATGAAGAAATTTTCCATCAATTTTCGAGGTCTTCTCAAATAAAAAGACGGACATTACGTATATAAATAAGTAGAAAAAATAAATAAACTTATGCGATGACGAAATCTTTATAATATCATGACAAAACAAAAGGTTTTATGATTTGTATATTTGCAAGGCATTTTAGGATGACCGATAAATCGAGCAACCATTTTGTAGCCGTGACACGTCAAAAACTTAATACGAGCGCACTTTATAATAAAATTCTATTTTTATATATATATATTTGTGTGGACATAATTTCATTTATTTTAATGATTATATGTTCAAGCATTTATACATGTTCTCGGTAACACATTCCGAAGTACTACTTGAAAGGGAGTCCCTAGCTATGTGTTTGTATTTTATTTCTCATCTGTACAATTGTATATAAAGATAAGAGTATAGTGGAAATTTTACTTATTCGGGTGATGGGAGGGGATGTTCTTTATTTACATAATTCTCATCAGGAATTTAGGCAAATTTAGGTCGTCAATATTTACACAAAAGTATTAAGTTAATCAATTAATTCACACATTTAAATATTGCATAGTCTTTTCTTTTTTCGAGTAAAATCTTTATCTTTCTCTTCGTGATTTTGGTCAAGTAGGTAGTATTATTTGAAAACACTTTCCCTTTTAGTACATAAAGATACTTTTCTTTTGATATGTTATAAAGTACTTTTCTTTTTCACATGTAATTTATACATTTTTATACATACCTTTTACACATTTTCATAACAATAAGCTTTATTCATATACTTAATACACATACATTTTTCACATTATTTTTAAATATTAATATTTCTTAAAAGAATCATATTTTACCTCCTACCTCTTTGATAAATTTAGTCTAGACGGGTACCACATTGTGTATTCTGAAGGGTGCCTAACCACTTCCCTACAGAATAATTTGAACCCTTACCTAGAATCTCAATTGATTTTTCGCAAACTAAAAAACATTAGACATACATGTTAATAAATAAATAGGTTGTCTTATTTTCCTTACAAAAATAGGTGGCGACTCTATATGAAATTTCAATTCTATAGAGTCCATAAATCATGTTTTCTTTAACCTTAGTAAAAATAGGATATGACAGAATGACGATTCTACTGGGATACAACAACAGGTTCTGACCATGATAGACTCAATTTTTTAATTGAGGGAGGTTTTTATATTTTTACATATGCAAATTATTAAATCATTAGTTTCTTTGATTCTTTATTGTTATGCTCATAAATTCTTCACACTATTTTCACAAATTACTTTTGCTGTTTTATCAAATTCTTTTATTCATTGCTTGTTTAATACATTATATCTGAACATTATAAAAACTGCTACACATTATTTTTTTCTTCGTGTAACTATAATCACAATTTCGTAGAGTCTTTGGCCGTACACTTCACATACTGTGGTTCACGCAGGGGTGTCTTACACTCTCCCAAACCTTCTTTGAATTCTGTAGTTTCAGAGTTGGTGCATTTAGGTTAGGGGGCCTTCTCGCAATTATTTTTTCCTACTCTGAAAACTATTTAGGAAAATTTCTATTCTATAAATAGGTCATTCCATATACAAACTCATTAAAAGATTTGAACTACGTTCTAACCTGATTCTTGTGCTGACAAGATAGTAGGCAACCCTGTATTAGGGTTCGGTCTCTTCACTATTTCAGAATAATTTCTTGATATTCAAACTGGGGAAATTTTCTGTAATAGTTCAAAGACACTCCCTGAAGGTCTTCAAAGAATGTGAATAAATAACTCTTCAAATCCAAATCTCAATAACATTAGTGCCTATTTGGCCTACCTCCAAATCCTCACCCGATTTTGGGTCTGATAACACTTAGATTATTCTTTACCATTAAATTTGTGACATATCGATCATCACTTTCAAAAGCAAGGGATCAACACACTTTCAGTCATACCAATCCTGCCAACTGCGGTTAAATAATGCCATAACTTCTTTAATGTCTGACCTTTTCAATCTTGTCAACATAACTAGTGTAAAAACTCATGCTTGACATCCACCTTCTTAATTGTCTAATTGGGGTCTGCTCATGCTTTACATCCACCTACTTAATTTTTGATCGGGGTAATTTTGATTTTACAAAAAATTCCTCCCTGGTAGTATTTCACATCATTTTCAAAAATGGCCACCATTCTTTTAATCATACATGCCGTATACAAATTCACAAATTTTCCAGAACTACGCAGACTTGATTCTTGTTTTCACAAGATACATAGGCAACCCTCATTCGAGTTCAGTCCCATTTTTTTTACAAAGTAAATAAAAAATTTAAATTTTGACTTGGTTGGTACCAATATTGTTAGGAGTGTGCATGAAAAAAATAAAGTAGTATTATGGAGAGGACCGACTTCGTGGTAAACCATAGATTCTTTTGGTACCTCTTAGTCAAATTGATCTTGGGTGTATTTATATGTCCAAGTACCAACATTTATCCATATTAAGACTTTTTCTAAGAGCTAATATGTGTTAATCGTATTGTATTTGAGCTATAATTGTAATCTCTAGATAATGGATATGATTATTTTTTGCAGGGCTTGATTGTGATAAAATTGGACGTACTTTGATGCAATAATAAGGAGATTTTGGACTATGTAAGCACTTGGAATGACATGTTGATGATGAAGATGCTAGAAAAAGGTTCAAAAATCATGTAATTAAGTGGGGAAGTAAAAATTGGAAAGAAATTTCCAGTAAGGTTTCGCGATAGCCCCGCACCACGTAATGCAGTATCAATGATGGCCCCCAAGACGCAGAGGCTTATTTTTTCAGCAAGTCAATTTGCATTGAGGGTGCATGATGGCCTTGCATCACGGACTCTAGTTCCCGAATGACCTCTACGATGTAATGAGGAGTAAACTTTGAGCAAATTGTGCCCCACTATAAAAGAAAGACTTAAACATAAATTGGATCATCTTTGTAGACGTATAGGAAAGGTAAAAACAATTAAGAGAGTTGTCTTAGGGTTCTTTGAATTATGATCTTTCAACATTAATTTTTGTATGATTAATTATATTTTGTTGATGTTGATTTTGAACATGAATGGCTAAAAATGCCTTGTTCTGTGGTTTAGGACAAGGACATGATTATATTTTGATATTCTTAGAGTTGTTAACGTTGATTTATCGTATGGGTTATTCTTATTCTCTTGTTTCTACTATTTTAATGAATGACCATCATTAGAATACATCTATAATACCTTTTTGAACCTGGAAGGAGAATCATAGGGATAGATCGAAGAGTTTAAGTAGCAAGTTCGTATTCTTCTACAAAACAAAGAATGGAAAGTAGTGGCTAGGATAGGAATATACCTAGAAGCCTTGTTTGGTTTAATTGTAGGAAGATAACTTAATGCATCTAAATAAATTATCGCATTCCCTCTCAATGAGGTAGTTTCAATGTCATTTTAGGTAGAACATTAAAGGCTCGGAAGACCATGATCATAAACTAAACCATGCGAATCAATAACCCGATAATCAGCACTACCATGATATGGATGGAGATTTATATGATTGTTAAGAAGTGCCTCAACCCTGGAATCTTCTCTAGTATTGTTTACAACCTAGCTTATGTTGCGATTATCACACTTTGTTATTCAATAAATTGTTTCACCAATTTTTTTACTCTGAAGCACTTGAATACATTATTTCAAAACTGAAGTTAAGTAAATTACTAATCAAGTAGTCCTCGTGGGTATAATATCTGATTCTTTGAGTCACTATATTACTTGTACGATCGCATGCATTTGCGATAACAAGTTCTTGGCACCGTTGCCATGGACTCAAATAATTAGTAATTTTCTAATTTTTTGCTTTTGATAATAAATTTAAGTGCCAACAACTTGATCTTAGTGGCTAACTTTTATCATAATGGCTAACTTTTATCAGAAAAGTAAAATATCGGATTGGCAAGAGAAAAAGAATTGGTTGAGCCCTATTCAGAACCTAAATAGATATTTCATCAGAGGCGAAGAGCAACAACACTTCAATACCCAATTCAACAAATTCAAATGGGAGATCAGAGAAATCCTAATCCTGACACTCCAATATCTCCAACTCTGGTTTCCCCAGCACTGGTGGCTCCAACTGCTCCTGCTTGAGTAGAAGATAGACTTGTTCGTGAAGTAGCAATCCCACTTATGAATAATGCTACTAATAGCATCCACATGTCATGGTGGTCAATTTGAATTGAAGCAAAATATGGTGCAACTTTTGAACTTGAGTGGACAATTTACAAGTTTATATCTTGAGGACCCACAACAGCACATACCAAACTTTCTTGAGATCAGTAATACCTACATTCCTACGGGGGTATCTATTGATTGTGTTAGATTGACTCTCTTTCCCTTTTCTCTGTTGGGGGAAGCAAAGAGGTGGTTACATGCTGAACCACTAAACTCACTTCCTGGGATGATCTAGCTCATAAATTCCTTATTCAATTCTTTCCATCTGTGAAGACAACATATTTGAGAAGTGAGATTCTGAGTTTCAGGCAAAAAAAAGAGAGAATCTTTACCAAGCTTGGGAAAGATTCAAGCTATTCTCAGGAATTAACCTCATCATCATCAAACTAATGATGTGTTGGTACACACTTTCATTGAGGGTATTAAGCCAAACACCAAGATTCTCTTAGATTCAACAGAAGGTGGGCCTACTTTAGAGAAGATTTATGATGAATTATACACACTACTAAATCAGATTTCACAGAGGAATCTCGAGTGACATGCTAACGCAAGAAGTGCTCCAAAGAAGGTTGCAGTTGTGTTGGGTTGATCAATTTATGGCTATATCCACCCAGATTGCTACATCATAGAATCAAACAACTACACATCTCAGTAACATGAATTTAGGGGTCACACTGTCCATACCAGCAACAACAAATATAGTTCATCAGGCTTAGAATTGGTGCGAGGTTTGTGGAAGTAGTGATCATACAGTTGATTCCTGTGCATCCAATCCAAAGTCTATTAATTATGTGGGAAATACTAATCGTCAAGAACAATAGAAATTTGGAAAAACTTACAATCCTAATCGGCGGAATCATCCCAATTTCTCATGGGGTGGAAATCTGACTCATAATGAAAATCAGTATCGTGGGCCAGTAGGTCAGAATCAGCAACAACATATTCTAGGGAATCAAGCCACAGTTCAAACAAGCAATATTGAAGAGAAACTAAAGCATAGTATGGATACTCAAGCACATTTTGTAGTATATGTGAAGAACTAGCAGATGATTACAAAGAACTTGGAGGTTTAAATGGGACAAATTGCATGATCACAGAATACTAGACCTCTGTGAGGTCTATCTAGTGATATTGAGCCAAATATAAAATAGGTAAATGCAGTCGCTACTCAGAGTGGGCTGCAACTGAAGGAGTTAGAACCTAAGAAGGTGAGTCATAAGGCTACTGATGGTGAAACAACAAAAGATGAAGAGAAAACCGTAAAAGACAGAGCTTAAAGCAAGGAAACCAAGATGGAAAGTGTGATGCCACCTCCAAATTTCCCACAAAGGCTTTGAAAACACCAAGAAGAGGTTTGTTACAAGAAGTTTATTGATGTATTGAAACATATTCACATTAACTTGCCTCTCATTAATATCTTGCAGAGTGTTCTAAAGTATGCTAAGTACATAGAGGATATCGTGGACAACAAGAACTACTTGATTGAATATTCTAATATGGCACTTACTGAGGAGTGTGTATCACGAATCCAGAACAGGTTGCCCACAAAGCTAAAAGATCCACAGAGCTTCACCATTCATATTACAATTAAGTAATTAATAAGTACTCGGGGTCTATGTGATATTGGGGAGATCATTAATCTTATGACCATTTCATTCTTCAGAAAGGTGGGGATAGGAAGCCCAAAACCCACCACAGTTGTTTTGTGGTTAGCTGACCGTTCTCTTGCCTATATAGATGGGATTGTTGAAGAAGTATTGGTGTAAGTGGGGTCACTCATATTCTGAGTGAATTTTAATATTATTGATTTTGATGTTGATTCGGAAGTCCCATTTATTTTGGGACGCCCTTTTTTAGCAACCGAGCATTCATTGATTGATTTAGCTGCAGGACAATTGACCATGCGTTCTCATGACAAAGTTGAGGTATTTGACTAACATGACCCAAACCAGGGCCTATTCGTGTCAGGAATCTTAAGTCCAACCAGGACCAGAGACCACCCCTAATACCCAATCGTAACATCCCTGCATCCTATGTCGGGTGAATTCTGAACATATAATAACATAAATCAATAATAACTCAGACATTAAATAAAGTCTATATTCATAATCCAACAACCCCAATCAAACATCTAACCAATTGTTACTACAATGCCAATACCAATACACAAGCTAACACCAATACCGACACCACCCATGCCCATAGTTATCTGACAAAACCTCTAACCAGAATGAAATAACATTCAGTCGGGACATGCCTCGACCATAGCCAAAATCAAAATCCAAGAAACAAAAATATAGAAAAGAAGTCCATATCATTAAATGGAGTCTTCCGGAGTATGAAAGCTCACCACTCCAATCTGACTCAAAGTTATCCTCGAATCCAAGTCACTGAGGAGGAGGAATGGTAGTATGGCTGGTTCCTGCATCATATAAGTATAAAATGCTCGAATACAGTTAGCGGAGTGAACACTAGCATGCACTCAGGGATAAAGATAAAATAATGCCATTACTCAAAACCAAATCAAATAACCATGACGGAATAGCTAATCGCGTTTAGCATACATTAAAATCTTAACCTGGGCTGGGGAGCTTGACCGTCCTAAAACCACCCACGAGCTATATGGGTTCAGCCCCCCTGCTGAAAGGTCTCCAGTGCGTGTTAGCCGGACGACCAGAGAAAAAAACCCGAGAAGACTAGTATATCTCCCAAAATATAAAGTGCGACATCATGCACACGATCACCAAGACCTCCCTCACATCGTCGAACGTGAGTTTTAAGTATCGGTCCCCCCAGGACTCCCACCTTCCACAACTTTGCTACTTGAACCTCTTTAAGCCCATATTAAAACCATTTACACATTCCAACCATTTACCAAGGAGTCTTTTAATTAGGCATTAACCATTGGTATCGTCATACCAACATTAGAGCTTGCAAGTCTATCCTTATATGCCATACCAAAGACATTAAACCAAGTTGACTCTAAGTTTCCACTTAAACCAAAACCATGGACACCAAGGCCTTTCCAAGCCATTTAAAATCAACCAGACCAATTCGTGTTCCATTACCATTTATGCAATGCAAAGATTTCAAGAGTAGTAAAACTATGTTACAAAATCATTCTCATTGGCATTTTAACAAACAAGTTGAGGGCACATAAGTTTCAAAACCATAACCAAGTAATTTAGGGGGATCCCTAATACCCTGAAATCCATTTATCATTAACATGTATCCCACAATGTCAAAATCATACTAGAAGCATGAAAGAAAACATAATTAAGATATGAGAAACATTATTCAACCATGAACATAAAAAATGCCCAACCATTATTTAAAACCCAATAATATCATGAAAATCATACATTAAAACACATTTTCTTCGTAAAATAACAATGAAAAAGGAGTAACATGCCTTAGAAACGAAGAAAGATGAAGATAAACCACCCTTGAAAGCCTTAATTGATTATCTTGATGAAACCCTAGCCTTTTACTTGAGAGAGAGTTTGAGAGATATTTTTGAGATTGTTTAATTGAGAATTATTGTTTAATAAAGTGCCAAAAGGTGTTTTATGTCGTGGTATCAAAGGGAGTTACAAAGGAGAAATGTCCAGAATGCCCCCAACTTAAAACTGTAAAATTTTCACAGGTGATTATGGGTCGACCCCGTGACACATAACCACAACATACGATCCGTACCATGGAGTAGTCACCAAGATAGTGAGTTAGATAAACATACGTTGTCCACCATATGACTCCCTGTCTTCCACTGATGACTAGATCATATGACTTGTATGGTCAAGTTGTACCTAAGACAGAATCCAAAAGGATTAATACTGGCCAACATATGATTCAACTATACGACTCATAACCTATCCTCATGACTCCTAGTGAGATAATCGTACTCAGAGCCAATTCAAGTTACTAAGTTACTGATTTAATTAATGGACCGACCCAACGAATAGTCACCACCCCTAAAGACCCGTACCATAAAACCGTAACCACAACTGAAACCCAACTACCATTTACTAAACACCTACGAGTTGGGACACATGATCCGTAACCACAACATATGACTCATATGGTGAGTCGTTACTAAGATAGTGAGTCCAAAACTCATAAAATTTCTAAGGCCCAAAATCCAATGTGTTTTGATTCTCCCTCACTAAGATCATTCATTCTCGAATGATGGAACAAGGCAGCAGAAGCATGATTTGGACCCCATACAGATCTAGTTTTATCTTTAACTATGTTACAAAACAAAGATAGCAAGGAAATAAATCTTTTCTTTAACAAAGTCCAAAAACAAAGATGGTAAGATCAACACATACCTTATGCACGATCTTCCGAAGTGGAAAACAAATATGAATACTTGGAGTTCATGTCCTTTTCAGCTTCCTATGTAGCCACTTCGACCTTGTTATTACTCTAAAGAACCTTTACCAATGCTACTTCCTTGGTCTAAAACTGACGAACCTACTGATCTAAAATCTCAAAAGGGACCTCTTCATAAGACAGGGAATCTGAAATACCAATATCCTTGATAGGTACAATTTGTGATGGATCACCCAGACACTTTCTCAATAGGGAAACATGGAATACCGGGTGAATAGAGCTCAAACTAGAAGGCAACTCCAACTTATATGCAATATTACCAACCCTTCTCAAAACTATTTATGGACCCACATATCGGGGACTGAGCTTCCCCTTTTAACCAAACTACATTACTCCATTCATGGGAGACACCTTTAAGAACACTCTATCCCAACCTCAAACTCTAACTTCCTATGCCTCACATCCATATAGGACTTTTAGCAACTTTGGGCAGCCTTAAGTCTATCCTGAATCACCTTCACTTTCTCCATGGCTTGTTGAACTTACTCCGGTCCAAATGTCTCCGCCTCACCAACCTCAAACCACCCAATCAGGGACCTACACCTCCTACCATACAAGGCCTCAAATGAATATATCTAGATGCTAGAGTGGAAGAAATTGTTGCATGCAAACTCTATAAGAGGTAAATTGTCAACCCAACTACCACCATAGTCAATCACGCAAGCACATGACATATCTTCTAATGTCTAAATAGTCTTTTCTACTAGCCCATCTGAATGCATGTGAAAAGCAGTACTAAGACTCACCTTGGCCCCCAAACCTTTCTAAAATGATTATCAAAAGTGAGATGAAAATCACATACTGTGATCCGAGATAATAGAAATAGATACCCCATGCAACTTCACAATCTTACAGAGATACAATCTTGCTTAATCCTCACTTGAGAAATTGGTCCTTACTGGCAAAAAGTGAGCAGTCTTTGTCATCCTATCCATAATAACCCAAATTGAGTTGAACTAATTTCGAAAACGAGGAAGATCTGTAACGAAATACATGTTGATCACTTCCCATTTCCATACGGGTAACTCAATATCTTGATACAATCCTCTGAGCCTCATGTGCTCAACCTTCACTTGTTGGCACACCATGCACTTAGCCATAAAACTAGCCACATCTCGCTTCATATTGTTCCAACAATATATTTCTTCAAGGTCATGATACATTTTTATCTAAACAGGATGAATAGCATAGCACGAATCATGCGCCTCAGCCAAAATCCTCTCACGTAATCCATCTACATGGGCAAAAATAAACCTTCCTTGGTACCGCAAGGTGCAATCACCACTAATCTCAAAAGCAACCACCTTCTGCCAACCTACATCACCCTTAATCCTCATCAAGATAGGATCCAACACTTGACTGTGCCACCTTCTGCACAATCACACTACCATCCTCATAGCCCAAGAGACGAACCCCGAGGTTAGACAAATGGTGAAAATCTTTCACCAATTCTCACTTTCCTTCATCAACATGAGCCATACTTCCCATGGATAACCTGCTAAGAGCATCAACAACCATATTAGCTTTATCTGGATGGTAGTGAAGACTCATATCATAATTCTTAAGTAGCTCAAGCCATCTCCTTTGCCTAAGGTCAAGCTCTTTCTGAGTAAACACATATTGATGGATCTTATAATCGGAAAAGATATCCACGTGCACGCCATATAGATAGTGATGCCAGATTTTCAACGTGAACACCGCAACTAACAATTCCAAGTCATGGGTCAGATAATTCTTCTCATGAACCTTCAACTATCTAGAGGCATAAGCTATCACCCTGCCATGTTGCATCAAGACACAACCAAGCCCCACAAGGGATGCATCACAATATACCACAAATCCATTCGTGCCTTTGGGTAAAGTTAGGATCGGAGCCGAAGTCAACTTATTCTCGTAGCTATGGAGGAGAAACATTCCACAAACCTCCTGTAGTAACTAGCTAAACCCAAGAAGATCTGAATATCGGTTGGAGTCGTGAGTCTAGGCTACTTCTTAACCATTGCAACTTTCTGTGGATCCACCATGATCCCTTCAGTGTAAATGACATGACCTAGTAAAGTGACAACGTTCAACCAAAAATCATATTTCAGAAATTTTGCATTCAACTGCTGCTCTTTCAGGGTCTGCAACACTATATGGAGGTGATTGGAATGATCTACCTCACTTTTTGAATACACCAAAATATCATCTATGAACACAATAATGAACAAATCCAAAACTGACTAAAGACTCTATTCATCAAATCCATGAATACCGCTGAGGCATAGGTCAACCCAAGAGATATAACCAAAAATTCAAAATGCCCATACCGGGTATGGAAGATAGTCTTAGGGATATCCACCTCCCTAATCTTTAGTACAAGATACCCAGATCGAAGATCAATCTTGGATAAAAACTTAGCACCCTAAAGCTGATCAAACAAATTATTTATCCTTTAAAGATGGTACTTATTCTTTATCGTTACCTTATTTAACTACCGATAGTCAATACACATCCGAAGGGAACCATTCTTCTTAAGCACGAATAACACTGGTGCACCTCATGGAGGTATACTAGAACAGATGAAACTCTTGTCTAAAAGATCATTTAGTTGCTCCTTAAGCTCTTCTAACTTAGCTGGAGCCATTCTATATGGGGGAATAGAAATAGGGTAAGTGTTTGGAATAGGATCATTCCCAAAATCAACCCCCTACTGTGAGGTACACCAGGGAGGTCATCAAGGAAAACCTCAGGAAATTTGTTTTCCACTGGGATGGAATACAAAGTAGGACCCTCCAAGTTAGAGTCTTTAACCCAGACTAGATTATAAAGACACCCCTTAGAGATTAGTTTTCTAGCTCTAAGAAATGATATGAACTCCCCCTTAGGAGATAGGGAACCACCCTCCCACTCAATAACTTGCTCATTAGGGAATTTAAAGACAACCTTACGGGTTTGATAGTCTAGAGAAGTATAGCATGAGTATAACCAATCCATCCCCAATATTTTATCAAAATCGACCATATCTAATTCAAAAAGATCTACTAGAGTCTCCCAACCACCCATAGATACCACATAACCCATATAAAATCTTCTAGCCACCACAGAGTCACCCACCGAGGTAGAAATAGAAAAAGCATTCGAAACACACTCGGACTGAAACTAAAATGCATAGCCACAAATGGGGTCACATAAGAGAGAGTGGACCCCAAGTCAAGTAAATAATACACATCACAGGAAGAGAGTTTAACATATCAGTAACAACATCAGGTGATGCCTCAGAATCTTAGCGGGTAGTGAGAGAATAGAGAAAATTATGACAAGTGCCTGAACTAGATGGTGCACCCTTTTGTGTCGGAGCTAAAGAAGTCACAAAAGGAACTTTGTTTGCCCAGAGGAAACCTTACCAATAGGAAAGTTTCTAATCATGTGCCCTGGCTGACCACAATTGAAGCACTTGTCCTTTCCTTTATCGTAGTAACCCCAATGTAATCGGGCGTAAAATTTGTAGGGAGGATATGATTGTCACGACCCAAAAATGAAGGTCATGATGACACTTGTCGCGGCGTACCTTGATAAGCAAGCCTATCACCCAAACTGATACAAAAAGAGGAAAAGAAAGAAATATCCTAAGGTAAGGCTTCTAGAATAAAGTTGAACCATACAAGTAATCATAACAATGTGGAAAGGACTATCAAAATTACCGATCATGCGCAAAACCAGGTGTCAATAGTGTAAGAACTACTAATACAATCCAGGAGTCAAATATATTAGAAAAATAATCACAAAGGAATAATATCTGTCTCCAAATACTAATAAAGACATAACTACTATAGAAAGATAGAGGTGAAATATGGACGCATGAATGTCCAACCATTACCTATGAGGCTCCAACAATCACCTGAGTCAAGCAAGCTGAGGCGCACTTGAGCTAGGACCTGCACCGAAAGGGTGTAGTAGGCATGAGTACGATCCCCTTGTACTCAATAGGTATCATAGGCTGATCAAGAAAAATAGTAAATGAAGTGTACAAAATATACACTAAGGGCACGTCACCTACAATAAGAAAATGCCCCACATTGGTAGCCCACACCGCTTACACTAACAGTTCTAATATATCACATATATTACAATATCACAATCAGATAAAATACAAGTATGCATCATATCACATATAAGTAGAACAAAGGGGAACATGCATGTACAAGATCATCAAATACAAGTAAAAAAAGATAAGACAATTACATAAATGGCAAGTCAATATGAAAATACAACACAATATAAACACAATAAAGTAAGTGCAATGTATATGATGATGATGATGATGCACGAGGTCATCACACAATCTCTGGGATCATCGCACAATCCCCATATATACCTATGGTGGCAAGCCTCCCAATGCAAGACCCATGGGGGGTTCATCAACCCGTATACAATCCACATATCTCATATCTCCTTTCTGACACATCTCTCAAAAAGGGTTTTATAAGGTGTTACATCATCTTCTCCTCGAAACATCCTCCAGGGAGGGTTTTAAAAAGGTGTTGCCAGTGTTGCTCAGGTGTTGCCATGGTGGAGCCAATATTTTATGAATGAGAATGATATGAGATTTAATGCTCACAACCAATCACACAGAGTATTTCCACAATCTACCACATGATATATTTCCACAACCAACCACTATGATACATTTTCACAACCAACCACATTGATACATTTTCACAACTATCTGAGCCAATATTCACTCATTATTTTCGTTTGATCTATGAATTTCTACATGTCTCATATATCAACAAGTATGAATGTATCACAATACACTAATGGTTCCACATTAGACATTTCAAAAATACGATATAATTATTCACATATATTCAAGTCTATCAACATCACTTAGGACCCCACACAATCACACATATCACATAATATCTTAATTTCTATAATTATATTACATATAGGCCCCCGCACGAGCAAAACACATAGATATCCATTTTTCATGATTAGTTCCCACCCTTGACATACATTTTGTCCCACCATTTACTACCCAACCCAGTTTGAAAGAGTTAAGCCATAACCTACCTCAAAAGTCAAAACCGGTTTGCTATACTTCGAACCCACGACCTTATTTTTCACGAACAATCTCAAACTCCACTAAAAGCATAAAATATGGAATCTACACATCGAAACAAAATCAACAACACTCATATTTATTACTTTTGGTTCGGGGTCAAAACAAACACCCGGAATGGGTTTCCAAAAATGAAGGGCAAAATCAGAACTCTACTTCAAAAATATATTTTCCATGTTTTTAGAAATCTACAGCTGTAAACCCAAGTCAAGTCGAGTAAAAACTGAGGTTCAAATTGAAGAAAAATCACTTTAAATTTTACCGGGTAAAATCTTTAAAATTCGGATTAAAATCAAGAATCAGAGTTGTTTTGAAGGTTAAATTGATGAAGAACTAGTAATTATAAGATAAAAATATTATTCAAGTGAAAAGAGTGAAAGTGAGGTTAAGAATCAAGCCCTAAGATTTTTGAAATTTTGAGAAATTAATCTAGAAATAACTAAGAAAAGGGTGAATTCTTACCTTAAATCAATAATAAAACAAGGAAATAAGTGTTAATCTAGCTTCCAAGCTCCCACAAACATTACTTTTAAGATCCCGCACTATTTTAGTGTTTAAACCCCAAGAGGTAAGATGAAAAATGAACAAAATGGCCCAAAAAGAGGAAAAAAGCTGTTTTTATAGCAAGAAAATTCTGCTATGCACCAGATTTTTCATTTTACGTCCAATCGAACTTCGACGGGGTGTCTGGGATTCGTTTGGAGTCTGATATACACAAACGAACTATGCAACCACACTAAATTCAACATTTCGGACGCGTTGGAGAAGTCAGATTTTTGAAAAAAATATCATTTTCAAAAAGTTGACCCTCGAAACCCGAAATTGTAATTTTCCAAATCGAGGATCAAAATGAGATTTAAAAGTCATAAAATCACACCAAATATGTTAATACCCTAAAATCAATATTTTGGATCAGCTGATGAAGTTGAATTTCCCATACGATGTTGTTTCGACCAAATGTGGGTTCCACACTCATATTTTTAATTTTCTGATCAATAGGTAGAAATAAGTTCTGGTGCATCGGGACCCGAACCAAAGATCTACCAAGCCTAAAATCAATATTCCAGAGCTGCTGGCGCAGTCCACTCAGACATCCGATGTACGGATCAAAAGATATCCCCATAAGTCTAAAATAAGGCTCTCGAAGCCATCAAAAACCACAATATCGCATAAATGATACAAAAATGCATTGAAAATCATGCCAATCAGTCTCACACCCCAGAAATACCATAATACAACTACGGAGAGGGATAAAATAGTCAAATCACACAAAATAAAAAATTTCATATATTTCATAAAATTTTTAGATTGTTACATCATCCACCACTAAAAATCTAGTTTATTTTCGAACTAAGGCAAAGAAATAGCTAAATCAATAAAAATCTGAGGATAAGAACTACACATATCAGACTCAGCCTCCCAAGTAGACTCATCTATAGGTTGATATCCCCACTGAACCTTAACCACAGGGATAACTCTAGAGCGCAACCGCCATAAAGGACAACCGCTCATCTAACTGAACCAATTCCCAATGAATGACATGAGACTCATCAGGAATATTACGATAAATCATAAAAACATGAAAAACTGGAAGAACAACTGATAGATCAGGGGGTAAAGCCAACTCATATACCACATCACCAACAGTCCGAAGAATCTCCAATGGACCAATATACCTAGGACTAAGCTTGCCCCTATTCCTAAACCTTATCATAACCTTCATGGGTAAAACTCAAAGGAAAACACAATCACCAACTCCAAATATCAAGGCACAAAGTCTATGATCATCATAGACCTTCTGCCTACTCTGAGCCACTCTAAGTCTATCCAAAATGACTCAGAATCTATCCAAAGACTCACGAAGCAAGTCTATACCTTGGGGTCTCATCTCTAAAACATCAAACCCATCTACTAGGGAGCGACAACGCCAACCATACAATGCCTTAAAAGTATCCATATCAACACTAAAATGGTCACTATTAATATATGCAAACTCTGCTAAAGCCAAATATTATTCCCATTGGCCACCAAAATCCATCACGCATGCACGAAGCATATCCTCCAAAACCTGGATAGTCTACTCTGACTAGCCATCAGTCTGGGGGTAAAACACTGTACTGAGATCCACTCGAGTACCCAACTAATCGTGAAAAGTTTTCCAAAGTGAGATATGAATGCAATATCCTGATTTAAATACTAGACACTGACACACCATGGAAATGCATAATCTCATGAATGTAGATACGAACCAATCTCTCAGCACTAAATGACACCTGAGCTAGAATAAAATAAGGTGACTTGGTCAATTAATCCACGATGACCCAAACACCATCGTGACCATGAGATGTATGAGGCAAACCAATCACAAAGTCCATGGTGATGCATTTCTACTTTCGCTCGAGAATGGATAACCTCTGAAGAAAACCACCAAGTCTCATATGCTCGGCCATTACCCACTGACAACATAAGAAATGAGCCATAAAATCTTCTATATCTTGCCTCATACCACCAACCAGAAGTTCTACCTCAAATCACGATACATCTTAGTCACACCTGCACGGATAAAATATCTGGAACAATGTGCCTTCTCCAAGATCAACCTAATCTACTCACTCACTCTCGGCACACAAACTTGACCCCCAATCCTCAAAACTCCACCTAAATCAAGTGAGGCTTCCTTAGCCTCCCCACTCAACACCTTATCTCAAATAAACCTCAATCTAACACCATCAACTTGATGAGCTCAAATCAGCTCTATCAAAGAAGGTCTAGCCTCCACAAATGCCAAAACACGTTTTGGTATCAAAATGTCAAGCCTAAATATATGGTTAGATAAAGACTGAACCTCTAAGGCTAAAGGCCTCTCTTGGGTCAAAATATGCGCCAAGCTACCCATGCTAGTCGACTTCTGGCTTAAGGCATCCACAACTATATTAGCCTTACCCTGATGGTAGAGAATAGTTAAGTCATAATCCTTAAGCAACTCAAGCCAATGATGCTGCCTCATATTAAGATCTCACTGGGTGAAAATGTACTGAAGGCTACGATAATTTGAGAAGATCTCACAATGGACTCATACAAGTAGTGCTTCCACAACTTAAAGGCTAACACAACTACACACAACTACAAATCATAGGTAGGATAATTTCTCTCATGAGGTTTTAACTGATGAGATGCATAATCAATCACCTTGCTCTCCTGCATAAACACAATGCCTAACCCAATACCTGAAGCATAAAAAAATATGATAAATCCCATACTCTCCTTGGGCAAAGTCAAGATAAGAGCTAAAGTCAACAAACCCTTGAGCTTTTGAAAGCTCATCTCATAAGCATCAGACCACTGAAAAGAAATCTTCTTCTGGATCAACTTGGACAATGGAGCTATAATAGACGAAAAACCCTTGAAAAATACTGATAATAGCCTGCTAAGCCAACAAAACTAGGAATCTCGATGGGTGAAGTAGGTCTATCCCAATCATGAACCACTGCAACCTCTATCCCAATCATGAACCACTGCAAACTTGGATGGATCAACCATAATACCTTCCTTAGACACCTCATGACCCCAACAAAAAATAGACTCCAACCAAAACTCTCATTTAGAGAACTTAGCATAAAGCTTCTTATCCCTTAATCTCTGAAGCACAATCTGCAAATGCTCCTTATGCTAAACCTCACTCTTGGAATACACCAAGATATCATCTATAAACATAATAACAAAGAAGTCAAGATATGGTTAAAATACCTAATTCATCAACTCCATGAATGCGGCTAGGGATTTGGTCAACTCAAAGGACATGACCAAGAACTCATAATGACCATATCGAGTATGAAAAACATCTTCAAAATATTCAAATCTCTAATCCTCAACTGGTGATAACCGAACCTCAAATCAATCTTCAAAAATACTGCAGCACCCTAAAGCTGATCAACCAAATCATCAATGCGAGAAAATGAATATTTATTATTAGCAGTCGCCTTATTCAACTGTCGATAATCAATACATATCCTGTGCCTGAGATTGGGCTCCCTGTTCCCTAAAATTATCACTGCCATAAAAATGCCTTTCTCCTAATGACTTTAGGTAGGGAGCACTAGCCGTCTAGTAAGACCTAAAATTTCCCCACTTCTTCTTGGACCACTTCCCACCATCCCTACCACTCTGTTGTTTGCCACTACCCTACTTAAAAAATCTAAACTTCTTATTTTGACTCTCCCCAATCTTTGCTTGCTTCTTCTTCTCTTCCTCAGCCTGCTGCATGTACATAACCAACCTAAAAATATCCATGTCATTTTTCAACAAGGAAGACTTACTCTCAAAAATCAAGTCCCGAGATAACTCGGAATTGAACTTCCTCATTCAAGCCCTCATGCTAGAAACCAACTTCGGAGCATACCGAGACAGCTGGTAAAACTTCAAGGCATACTACTTGACTTTTATCTTGCCTTGCTTCAAGTTAACAAACTTTTCTGCCTTTGCCTCCCTCAACTCCTGAGAAAAGAAATGGTCCAGAAAAGTACTAGAGAAATTATCCCATCGGGGTGACTTAACATCGTTACCCCTTGACTGCTCTCATTCCTCATACCATTGGTAGGCTAAATCTTTTAGTTTTTAGGAAACAAATTCTATACCCTCTACATTAGTAGCATACAACGCAAAAGATTTTCTCCATCTCATCAATAAAACCTTGAGGATCCTCCTCAATCTTAACACTAGTGAACATAGAAGAGTTCAACCTCATAAATTGGACAACCCTTATGGCCTCAGAAGATGGAGTAATAGAAATACCATACTCAGCCTAGGAAGCTACCAACTGAGCCAACATATGGATGGACTAACAAAACTCAGCATTCATCACATCATCCTGAGGAGCTTGAGAAGGACTGGAGAGAATTGGTAGATCTCCAGGAGAACAATCAAGAATTGGAACCCTAGATCAGGTCTGGGCCTTAAAAGTAGGATGGGTCACATCAACATTATCCTCGGGTGGGACTGAGGAGTTTTCAAGAACTTTAGATCATCTGGGAGGCATGATCAGAAAAGTAAACAAATACGTATTAGAGAAGATTTCAGGACCTTATACTCTATAACTTAAAAATAGAACACAAGAAAGAGAATCATTACTAAATGACTCGTACCCTCTCCCTTATAAGTGTGGTGCACTACACACCCTTAAAAAAGACTGTACTTGACACGACTTTTTCGTACAACCAATTGACCATAAACCTAGGGTTCTAATACCAATTTGACATGACCTCAACCAGGGCCTAATCGTATCATGGATATCAAGTCCAATCAGGATCGGAGACCACCCCCAATACCCAATCATAATCTCCCTTCACCCTATGTCGGGTGAATACCAAACATATAATAAGATAAATCAATAACAATTCAAACACATTAAATAAAGTCTATATTCGTAATCCAATAACTTGAATAAAATATCCAAACGGTGCCAACCCTAATGCCAATACCAATACCAAAGCTAACACCAGTATCTACACCGCCTATGCCCATAGTTTAAAGCCCCGCAAAGTTCCCTCGTAGTTTGAGTTGTAGGGCGTATCAAGTGAGGCGTGATTTCGGCCCTAAAAGATTGAAAAGTTTCTTCCTAAATGAGTAACGTATTAACCATACATAATTTCCATAATTTACAATTTTTATCACGTGGTAAATCTGATAAGCTTTCCATCGATATAAGATTTGCCCAAATTTGACACTCGGGTAAGAAGTTATGACTAATTTAAGCCGTAATCGTAAAACTGCATCATCGCGGAGTTGTTCCAGGTCCCAAACAGTGGGAATGCGCGATAATGGCATGTTACGGAGAATTATGAATTCCCAATTTTCATTTTTAGTGAGCCACCGCGATAAGTGGCGCGTCGCAGAGGCCAGTGAAATCGGGTTCCAGCTTAATTTTTCCAGTTTCACACAGATGTTTAAATAGGGCATTTTGGACTTTTTCCAAGCCTATAAAATCGTGGAAACACTAAATCAAAGCCATTTACAAGCATCCTATAAGGGTTTTCTCAAGTTTTCTCTCATCAAGAATCCTAATTATCCAAAACCTCTTCCAAGAATCTGAAGAATCCACCATGGACTTTCTAAATTAAGTCAAGATTCAAGGTTCCTAAGTCAAGCACCTCAAGATCCCTCACTCTAGAGCAAGAATAGATTCCCAAAAGTGTGAGTTCACCCAAAGCTTCTAACTCAAAGTATGTGGAGTTTTGAACTAGGGTAACCCTTTCACCCTTGCGCCCAAAAGGCTTGTTTACATCATGATTTTACTGAAATATATGAGGTTTTTACATGAATTTGAATTGGGGGTTTTTCACCCATTATTATTGAATGCATTATCTTGATATTTTCCATGAATTGAGAGTTAAATGGCATGATTTCTACATATTTTCTTGAGTATTTACAGCTGGGTATAAACCCCATGATTTTACTCTTTGATAAGCTAATATTTGCATTGTTGAGATATGGAAGCATATGACTATATTGAGATTTTGAGGTAAATTGCTGAAATTCCCAGATTTCCACATGATTTATAAATCTATATGCTATATAGTATGCTTTTGATAAGCTTTAACTTGAGATTGAATTATGGGTTAGTAAGCCCTATTTGAGACTTGTGAAATTATGAAATCTTATGCTATGAGAACCCATGTTTGGAGTATTTTGAGATGATTAAGAAATAAATTGACCTAATGGTCCTTGAGCTTTGAAATCCACTTTACTATATGAGATTATCGATTTGATTATTGGATTCGTGGTGAACCATGTGATTATTCTAAAAGTGGATTTTTATGAGATGAGCGCAGATAATCTAAAGGGAGTAGTATTTAGCATCGATCGGGTAAGTTACTATGGTTTCTTACCCCCAAAACTACGTGCCATCATAGGATGTGAGCCTGAGGCTTATTATATTATTATTATGAGTGGGCCAGAGGACGAGTTTCATTTAGTGATCACTAGACCTAGGTTATACTCCTTGGAAAGAGTATGACGCTCCTCTCCAACATTGGGTCTCTTCCTTAGGAGGATAAAATGTTGGACTCCATGTAGCTCACATGGTTTATGTCAATTACGAGAACCTCCCTTGCCTTTCGAACTCTGAGAACAATTACTTATTTTCCTTCCCTATAGTCTATTTTCCTAAATGGTTGAATTGCAAAAATGTTCCCTAACCAAGGTATTTTCTTGATGTGAGTTATTTTCCTAAATGAAAACATCTTACCTTGTTATAGTATTTTCATAAAGTATTGAGATAAGTTGTTTCCATAAAATAGAATGTTTTTCCCATTCGAGATAGAATGATTTTTTCTAAAGCTTTAAATGAGATATTTTACTAAAGTGAATGAAATGCCTTCAAGCATGTTTCAAAGTTATATGATTCTGAATTTCAAGTATTTGAGTTCAAAAAGAGTTATGAGATCTTGAGCATTGATGAAGTTTTACTCTCCATGAGACACATGAATGTTTTAAAAGTATCGTGTAAAGTTCCTTTATCCCTTGAATGTTGAGAATAAGAGTAGATTTATGATTTTAAGTTAAATTATGATGACTCACGAGATTTGCGCTACACGCTTCATCCTACATGATTTATGAGCTTTACATTTTATACTTGTTCAAGCCATGTGAGTCATCCCATATTGCATGTGGGGCTCACATGTGAAGCCGTATGGGGCTCTTTCGATTCACTAGCGTAGTTGCTTTGTTGTTTATCTTATTTTCTTGTTCAAAATACAAAACCAAAGTCTAGTGGAGCCGTGTGAGGCCTATTTAGATCCATATAAACTTGTTGTGCGTCCTGTTGTTCTAGTGTTGGTGGAAACTAGGGGTTTAGAGTGGTGGTGACAAGAAAAATGGTAAGGGACAATTGTTGAATTTATATGTTTATATGTATAGCTGAATTTTGTTTCATGTTTAAACTAGGAATAAAGTGCTATGTCCTTGCTTGTTTGGGAAATATTGCTGCTTGAAGTATGTAAAGAGTTGTTGATGATGATTGTTGCATTGGAAAGTATGGGTTATTGATGAAAGTACTTGGTGGATGGGTGTTGTTAATTTGGGTGTCCTTGAGAATTGTAAGATGGGGTTTGGTCGAAACTTATAAGGCTATGAACTAAGTTGGGGATGTATAAATAGGTGGATAGTAATGATGTGTAAAAAAAGGATGTGTTGATGAATTGGAAATAAGAGGGGCCATGTGATTGTGATCGATTATTGTTGGTTATGAAGTTTGAGTGGGCATGCGGTTTTTGAGTATTGTTGATGTTTTATTTAATAACGCCCGAGTAAGATTAATGCTAGACACTAAGTTTGAATGATTGGTGGTCATGAAAGTGAAGGAGACAACTTCTTGTGTGATGGTATTAGTTATAGAGAAGTGATCTAATAGGCTTGAATAGTGTGTGCAAGGGCCTAAGTTTGTTTGGTTCGTAATCAAGTATGATATTGTATGTATGATGCAGAAGTACGCCTAAGGTTCCTTGAGGTTGCATTGCTCCTCGAGGATTATTGCATGTTATCTGGTTAGTAGTGGCGCTGAGTTGCTAGGTGGGACTAGGGAGATAGTGAATGATGTCCGTGATAGCTAAGTTAAGGAGTTAGGAATGAAGGTGTCGTGCGTGATTTGGTTCTTATGTTCTAGAAATATAAGTTATAGGCGATGTAGTGATAGGCTATGGTAGGAGTGGTGTGGTCCATCAGAGATCTGGAGGTTCCCGTTCTAAGCGTTAAGTAGTAAATGATGACATTGGGGCTATAGACGGATGATGCGTATCTCAGGAGGTAGTTTTATGAGTTGGCATTACACTTTGGGAAGTGATGTGATAGAGCGTGACATGGGGAAGCTGTAGCTGACTGAGGACATGACCCTGGATAAGAAGATTTGGAGAAAAAGCATTAGGATAGAGGGATAAGGGTGTGGATGAGCCGTAGTCGGTAATTAGGTGGGCTTTGATGTCCTTGGTTTGACAATGTGAAATTTGTTGTGGATGTTGTACCTATGTTGTTTTATGGTGTCCTATGATTTTGAAGCTTTTGTATACTACCTTTCTATCTTGAGCTGGAGGTCTATCAAAAACTGTCTCTCTACTTTTTTAAAAGGTAGTGGTATGGACTGCATACAATCTACCCTCCCCAGACTCTACTTATGTCGGAATATATTGGGTATATTATTGTTGTTATGGTTATTGTTATTGTTTTGATGTTTTACGCATTGAAGTGTAGTCATTTGAGTCAAGTTCTTTTGTTTATGTGCATTGTTATATCCCCGACTCTAGAGCAAGGTAACGATAGTCAGACCAGAGTTTATGTGGTGGTTCACCACCTTGGAGTGATGGCTTAAGTCTAAGGGAGAGATGATAGAGTCGGTGATAGGGTCAAACCTTAAGATTTTAGTAGACGTACCAGTGAGCGGTAGAATAGCTTTGAGAAAGATTGATGCTTGACCCAATCTCATTTCAGTATTTTAAGTTGTCCCAATACCTGCTCATGTTTTACATTTCTAATCCATGATCCTAATTTATGTTCATGCGTATGATAGAGGGTTATGTACTCTCCTAGTTCATAAAATGGGGAGTTTTGGTGTATTTGGCAGTCAGGATCACATCCCATGAGTTTTGAACTCCAAATTCAGGTCATGCAACTCATGACTTAAGTACTCGAGCAATGCTTTTAGTAATTCACGAAGTCCAGATTTATATCATGCATGTCCTTGGGTTAGATTGCTTTGATAAGTTCATGATGTTAAAGGCCTCAAGCCTCAGTTGAGTTCCAAGTTAAGTACAATGTCCCTTCGTGTTTCAGGTCCACATGTTCTAACTTTTTAGAGACCTCTTCCGTAGGTCATGATGGAAATAATGGACAGTTATGCCGATAGGAGAGAGTAGACGTGCCATGCTGGGGAAGATAGTCGCATGTAGATTTTGATTCATGGGTCCCTCTTATCCAAGAAACTCTAGAACCCTTTTCTGAAGTTCAAAGATTTTTATGTTTATGAATTTCCATGATTCATGTGAGTTGAAATTGATGTTCATGCTATGATTGAGACGTGACTCATGTTTGTTTACAAGTTTATCAAGCTTTGACCCTAGTATGTGATATTCATGTGATGTCCATGGTAAACCCTCTTCACGTTGCTTGTTAGATGATGTGTTCACTCCAATTGAGTGAAGAAATTATTGAATAAGCAAGGTATGCTCCCTATATATATATTTGATGAAATGCTTATGTGAAGGAATTAGAGCCATTATGGCATGTTGACTAGGAAACCCCAATTGTGTACAAGCTCATGCATGCCAAGTGGTTGTTGGAAATCCTTAGTGAATAAATGGTGAAAAGGTAGTATGAAATCCCCCAATTAGGTGCTTTTTGATACATGCTAAACCTTTGATACATGCTAAGTGTTTGATGGATGAGCTGTGACGTGATAACATTAAGTTTCCCCAATTATGTGTTCTCTGATACATACCAACACCCAAATACGTGCTAAGTACTTGACGCAAGACCTTGTTGAACGGAATGGGAGCGAAGAGCATGTATCCCTATATTATCGCATGTCTATGATTCCTAAATACATGAAGTGATACATTACTAATTGTGATGATGAATGAATGACCGTGGTCATGACTAGTCAAGAATGGTTATGTTTTACTTTTATGTTATCGAGTCTTGGGGGTATATGTACCCGACAATTTAGCTGATATCTAGAGATCGTGCCAGTTTTCGCGATGATATCAGTCGAGCCATGATTCTCAGAACTTCGTGAGTTATAGAACTCAGGACTCTTAGGCAGTTATAGAAATTGAGTAATCTCAATATCGTTAGCGCTCTAGCCTCGGTTCTGTACCCTGCTCAGATCCAGTAGTATACCCGTGTTCAGTGTAAACCTCAGTAGTATTCAAGTACTCTGTTCAGAGTTCAGTATTATTCTGTCAGATAAACGGGACAAAGGGAATTTAGCTATTCATGCGAGTAGACTTAGTTAATCAGCTTCAGTATTAGTGTTATCAAATTCTGAGATAACCCATCAGATAGGCTTAATCTTTGATGCAGTTGAGTATTCTTATTATTATTCTAAGGTCACTTTCTAGATGGACTTTATCTCAATCCCATATTCGATTGAGTATCCTTGTTATTAGCTTTAGAGATCACCCGTTAGATAGGCTTGACCTCCGTTTCGGGTTCAGTTGATTATCTTCATTGTCAGATTCAGAGATTTCCCGCTAAATAGGTCTGGTCTCAGACGTAATCATTTCTTATCATTGATAGAAGGTTCATGGATCCGTTACGGAGGTTTAATCCCAGATTTAGTCAGTCGATGATCGCACGCTCTACATTCAGCTTGAGTTAACTCTTCGTTAAAAGACTAAGGCAAGTTAACCCAGATTCAGACGAAGGTAGCACCCTTCCTTCATTCAGATCCTCTCTAATCTAAGGTTCATTTACCCAGTTATTCCCATCGTGAATATAGGTATTCTTCAAGTGTGCTAGGTTTAAAAAGGTATAGATTCAGTTTGACAAGTATTTCAGCTATGCATCTATCTTTGTATGAGTTCTTGCAATATCCGGAGTGGTCATGAATTTAGGAAGACCTTGAACCATTTAGTAATTTATTCAGCTGTGTGTACTCAGTTCTTCCTACATTTTGAGCCTAACTAGTGACATTTGAGGAGGAATGTTCCCAAGGGGGAGATATTGTAAAGCCCCATAAAGTTCCCTCGTAGTTTGAGTCGTAGGGCGTGTCAAGTGAGGCGTGATTTCGGCCTTAAAATATTGTAAAGTTTCTTCCTAAATGAGTAACGTGTTACCTTTCAATTGCTCCTCCAGTTGAGAGATTCTTTATTTCAATAACCCCTCCAACCGAGAGGTGATTATATTTCAATTGCTCCGCCAGTCGAGAGAGATCTTTATTTCAATAGCCCCACTAGTCGAGAGGCTATTACCTTTAAATTGCTCCGCCAATCGAGATCTATTTAATTTTTATAGCCCCACCAGATGAGAGGCTATTACCTTTCAATTACTTTTCCAGTCAAAAGGCTATTACCTTCCATTTATTCCACCTATCGAGAGGCCATTAGAATTTAATCACCTCACTAGATGATCGCTTTAGTCTTCATAAACAATTAAGCATGACCATTAACATCAGTCTCCATAGACAATCAGATATATCATGCACTGAGTCCCTGAAGACAACTGGAGGACTCTACCATAATCAAACTCCGTCTCCATAGACAATTGGAGATGTAATGCATCAAGTCTTCATAGAAAATCTAAGATATCATCATCCAACATCAGTCTTCGTAGATAATCGAAGACGACAATCAACATTAGTCTCCATTGACAATTGGAGATGTTATGCATCAAGTCCCTGTCGACAATCGAAAACATCATGCCATTCATTCTTAAGTCCCCGTAAATAGTCAGAGACATCATGCATCTTTTAAATAAAAAATAAAATTCAAAAACATACGACATTTTTTCAAATTCCGTTCAAAAATCCAAATGTTAGTCATAAATCATGCACTAGGGCAAATTTTGAGAACTGCCTTAAAATTTTTTCCTACTTTCTCATTTCGAAATACATTGATGTAATTCTCATGACACTCGAGATATGTAAGAAGATCTATGGAGATTTTGGTCATCACAACCCTATAATCATCTTTTCTCCCAATAACATATACAATCTTAAATTCGCAACATCTCACAACTCGATACTAGGAAATTTCAAAAAGAGCATTGGTAATATGTTAACAATTCCATTCCCAAATAGTCCTCCTCTCAATAATAATTCCACATGATCATACACCCTTAATAATGGTACAAGAGACAATTTTCCTATTCTTTTAAACTACACTCGACCTGATCCTCATGCGACTCGAGGCATGTAGGCAACTCTAAATTAGAGTTCGATCGAATTTTCATCAAAAATCATTTTTGTTGAGAAAAATTGTCTATATATCAATTTTTTTATTTGAATACTTCTCATCATCTTCAAATCAACATTTGACTCTCCATGCTTAAAATCAACATTTTCACACTTCCTGATCGTTAAAGGGCAAAATAATATAATTGTCACAAATTTTGTACAATTGTTAACAAATTATTTATAATCATCCTTACTTTAGGATTTTATCAATTTATTGTCATATTTTTTATTTTTCATAATTTATTAATAACTTTTCTTATATTAGAATTTTTATCAATTCATTATAGTCTTTAACATTTTCACAATCATTTGCACACATATACGACATGATATTATATTTTTAATAATATTTTCAAGTTAATTACATTTCAAATTTATTTGTATTTTTGTAATTACATATCAATTTCTATATTTTGTACATTTATTATCGCCCACAAACGCTCAGTCGGATCAGTTATTTTAATACACAGTACAATAGTTTGATGTCTTATCACATTCAAAAAAACCACACAATATATCTTGTCATATCCGACAAAGACCAAACAATGAAGTTTTGTCACATATGACAATGACTAATCAATGACACTATCCATTGAACAATAACTTTGCTTGTTGGTCAAAATGATGAAAAATTCTTTGGTTAATAACTTAAGGACCAAAGGGTGTCCTATAATAAAAAGGGGGCACACCCTTTTATCCTTTGGATAGTAAGAGGCGCCAATTTTTTATTACAGATAGAGAGTGGGGAAGACAAAAAAAGGATGCACATATATTTTTTACAATCAACGACACATATTTTTTATTCCTCTTTCTAAAAACACATACATTTTTCCTCTTTTCCCACTTACTCTCCCAAATACACACACAATATAAACACATACAAAATATACATGCACACACAAAAAATATAGGTTTTTCCTCTTTTTCTCTTACTACCGATTACTGGATTCAACTGTCGGATGATCGACAACCATCCAAAATACCATCGTGGCTCATCTCCTTCTTCCTCCTTCACTGAACCATCACTGGCTTGTAGGAGTTAATTACAGGCGAGTTCCAACCAAACAACACTACTTTCAGTGCCTCACCTTTTCCCCTATTTTCCCCTCTTTTATTCCTGCTTTACTAAAGGTGATGACTGTTGAAGCTTTCGGCTACTTCCACTGTATTGCATCCCTTCACCCAATTCTTGTAATTCATATTTTTTGTGTTTTGCAGATCTGTCCTATTGTATATTTTTGGTGTAGCTTCGGCATTCGTCGTGCAAGCAACGCCTCTCCTTCCTCTGGTATCGCAAATTTATTTAAAAATATCTCACTCTAACAGCCTTATTATCATCTAATATCCATGTACCATGGGAACTAAAATCATCTATTTTTGTTTTATTGACTATTAATTGTTGTGCTTGAACTTTTCTTGGAAAACACCATTTTGCTGGCAACTTTTACACGTTTTGGGCATTGTTTTTCAACTTGTGACTATTAATAATTATCTCCCTCATCGGTGCTATATTTTTCTATTATTTTGAATAGTTTTATAATATTTTTGGTAATATTTTGCTCCATTGACTTAATTTGTTGCCTGTTTGTTGCCTGCTCTACTTGGACTAACTTGTTGCTATTTTGAAATGTCTCAGTCTCTGGTTTGGTGTTTTACAATCCTATTTAACTGATAGTGTAGGACATTACCCAATATGTCCAATGAAAAAAATCCCGTCGATTTTCAAGGACACCAAATAACAAAAGATGGACTTTATTTTTTCAAGTTTATTTGTTCATAGCAAGTATCAATACATGACCGATGACAATATCTCTCCATCGAATTTTTGAGGCCATCCCATTACAAAAGATGGACTTTATTTTTTCAAGTTTATTTATTCATATCAAGTATCAATACATGGACAATAAGAAATTCTCCGTTCCAAATAAAAAGACGGACATTACGTATACAAATATATAACAAAAATAAATAAACTCGGGTGATGATGAAATTTTTATAATATCATGACAACACAAAAGGTTTTATGATTCGTATCTTGGCAAGATGGTTTAGGATGACCGATAAATCGAGCAATCATTTCGTACCCATGACACGTCTAAAACTTAATTTGAGCCCACTTTATAACAAAATTCTATTTTTATATGCATACAAGTGCACATAATTTCATTTATTTTAATGATTGTTTGTTCAAGCCTTTATACATGTTCTCGGTAACACATTCCGAAGTACTACTTGAAAGGGAGTCCCGACCTTTATATTTTTATTTTATTTCTCATCTATATAATTGTACATAAAAATAAGTGTATAGTGGAGATTTTACTTTTTCGGGTGCCGTGTGGGGATGTTCTTTATTTACATAATTCTCATCATGCGATTAGGAAAATTTAGGTGGTCAATATTTACATAAAAGGATTAAGTTAATCAATTAATTCACACATTTAAATATTGCATAGTCTTTTCTTTTTCAACTAAAATCTTTATCTTTCTCTCCATGATTTTGGTCAAGTAGGTAATATTATTTGAAAGAACTTTCCCTCTTAGCACATACAAGATACCTTTTTCCATTCATCACAATGTACTTTTCTTTTTTCACATGTAATTTATACATTTTTAAACATACCTTTTACATATCTTCATAATAATAAACTTTATTCATATGCTCAACACACATACATTTTTCACATTATTTTTAATATTAATATTTTTTCAAAAGAATCATATTTTACCTCCTTCCTCTTTGATAAATTTAGTCTCATCGGGCACCACATTTGTGGATTCTGAAGGGGGCCTAACCCCTTCCCTTCAAAATAATTTAAACCCTTACCTAGATTCTCAATTGGTTTTCACAAACTAAAAAACATTAGTCTTACATTTTAATAAATAAATAAGTTTTATTATTTTCCTTCGAAGAAATAGGTGGCCACTCTATATGAAATTTTAATTCTATAGAGTCCATAAGTCATGTTTTGTTTATCCTTGATAAAAATAGGGCACGACACCTAGCATGTTGTTCTACACTATTATGCTAAACTGTGAATTTAGCTTTGTCGAGTGTGTCAAGGATATCTCTGAATGATACACATCATTTCGGTCCCAAGAGAGTTATATCATTTCTTCGAGCTTGTTGCTTGGTAGAGAGGTGATTTTTTCATATTTAGCCCATATTTGTGATACTAGTGTTGCTTCACTGCCTCCTTTGGATTCTATCCATATTGTTCATGAGTTCATAAATATCTTTTCAATGAATTTTCCTAGTATGCCTCTAGATCTTGATATTGACTTTTATATTGATGTTGATCCGAGCACCAAGCCCCTCTCAGTCCCTCCTTATAGGATAGCCCCAACGGAATTGAAAAAATTAAAGGATTAGTTATAGAAATTATTAGATAAGGGATTTAACCGACCTAATGTATCACCTTAGGGCGTTCCTATCTTGTTTGTGAAAAATAAGGATTTGTCTATGCGTATGTGTATTGATTATAGACAGTTGAATAAGGTGACCATTAAGAATAAGTATCCTCTTTCTTGTATTGATGATTGATTTGATCAGCTTCAGGGTGCTTCGGTATTTTTAAAGATTGATTTGAGGTTTGGGTATCACCAATTAAGGACTAAAGCTTTGGATATTCCAAAAAGAACCTTCAAACTAAGTACAGTCATTATGAGTTCTTGGTCATGTCCTTCAAGTTGACCAATGCCCCATTCGTATTCATGGAGTTGATGAATCGCGTGTTTCAATTGTATATTAACTCTTTTGTCATTGTATTTATAGATGATATCTTGGTTTATTCCAGACTGAGTCCAACCATGATGAGCATTTGTAGATTATACTTTAGAGGTTGAGAGATGAGAAATTGTATGCTAAATTCTCCAAGTATGGTTTTTGGTTTGAGTTTGTCTCTTTCTTGGTGCATGTTATAACCAAGGATGGTATCATGGTTGATTTGGTCAAGATTATAGCAGTTTCTGGTTGAGCTAGGCTTACTTTTTCTATCGAGATTTAGAGTTTTTGTAACGACCCGGGACTACCTCCTAGTCATCACACGGTGTTTACAACCCCGAAGGACCACAAGCTAACCAATGAATGATATCTGCTGTGAGCACTGAACAATAATACTGAATTAAATACAGAATAATAGGCTGAAATTCTATAATGTTCAAAACGTCTAAAATACTAATAAAATATAACATCTAAGATAATATCTATAAAACTGAATATTAGCTAAAATTAGTCTGAAAAGCCTCTAACTAAAACTATCTGAAAGTGGAGTTGATGGGACAATCCCTCAACTAACTCCATCTACTAAAATACTGAGTCTACTGAGATAATGAAATTAAAAAATGTCCTTAAATGATGAGGACTCACTGCTAAATATGCTTCTGCTAGCTGAGTCTTAATCTACTACGCGTGGTCGGGAACCTAAGAATCCGAACCTATGATATGAAAATTCATAGCGCAGGAAAGTATGCGTTAGTACGTGGGAATGTACTAGTCTACTATATGAGGTAAGGATAAATGCAAGGGTTCATATGCATAAACAATAATTGACTAAATGATATAGAATAACTGAATATAAGAGTACATGTATACTATAACTGAGCTTTTCTGAAGCTAAGTACTGAGTTCTGATAGTTGTATAGAGGATATCTAAAATTACTGATAATTGAATTACTAATACTGATTGACTGTGTCTAACAGTCCTGATTCTGTAAAACTGACCTGAGTTCTAAACTGAAGACTGAAACTGAAATTGTGGAAGGTAATCATCTAATCGACATGCCCCAAATAAGAGAAGATAACTAAGATGGGGTCCAATCTGTAACCCCAATTAGAAGGGTGTCAGTACCATGCCACGGGTAAAAAAACTGCTATGGAGTCAGTCCAAACTAAAGGGTGACCCTTGAGATTAGTCCTAATCTTGCAGGTGATCCCTGAGTATGTCAGTCCTATCTAACGGGTGTCATCTCATAACCTATGATGGCTACATAGTTTTGGATCTTAGGGATTACTTCTAGGGACCCAGTCCTAACTAACGGGCGTGCCCCTATCCCTAGGCTCACCCGATGTTGAATCCTACTCCCAATTAAAAGAGACTGAACGGAGTATACTGAATTGGACTGGACTGATACTGAGATTACTGAGTTTTCCTAAGTTTTGTAACTAACTGAATTCTACTGAGTTCTGTAACAGACTGAGAGTACTACTGATCGTGACATGACTAATACTATTTTGTAACTGACACTGACTCTAAGTAACAACTATATTATTGGGTTTTAAATACCCCCAGAACTCGATATCATGATAAGTAAAGCAAAACATAATCTTGAATAACATGACAATGTTCACTTGGTCATAATTCCTTCATAGAGATATTTCATCAAACACTTGTGATGCATTAACTTGTACATCAATGAGGATTACATGTTAGAATGCTATAATGATATTATATCATTCTCATAGATAATTTATCAAACACATGGAAAGCATACTTGGTTCATTAAATCATAAACACTTAGGGTTAACATGGATACAACAATCAACTTTCAAATTCATGGATTATAACATGGGGATTACTCAATTCAACATGCATGCTATACAACTTCATGGAATCTACCATTAATCATAGATTGAAACTCAACAATACAACTTCATGAAATCTACCATTAATCATGGATAGAAACTCAACAAATGTCAAAACATGAACACAATCCAATTTCATACATGTAAATAATGAATCATAATTCTTGAAGTTTTAAAAATGGATTCTTTGACTCTATGGGTGGAAGGGACCTATAGTTGAACATTTAACATACCTGATAAGAAGAGTTCTTAGAGGATTTCTTAAGATAGCTCTTGGTTTCTTGGAGTTAGGGTTTTGTATTGTAGAGAGAAAGCTATTGATTTTGGAGAAAAATTGAATAATGAATTACTTAAAATGTTTTTAGGGCTTTAATCCCATACCTGGACGTAATAAAATCATGGGAAAATACTAATTTAACCTTGGGCGCTACTTTAATTTTTTGAGAAATTTTCCCGATCTGGACCTCTTTCATGATGTGCCACTATCACTCTAGGCCACTGGAAAATGAAGACTGGGAAATTGCATGGTGGCGTAATGTGGTACAATCGCGTTACCACCTTGGACGCGACCTGGAAACTCACCATGATGCGGTGGTATCACGTCGGAACACTGGAAAAGGATAATTATGAAATTGAGCCTTGGTACAAAGCGCCAATATTGCGGAGGCTCACTGGTTTTTGACTATTGCCATTTTGGATGGCTTCGCGATGCGCTGACGGCTCAGGTGGTACACTGTCTTACTAAAATGGATCTAACTCTTCGCTCGGGTGTCGAATTTGGGCGAATTTAGTATCGATGGAAAGCTTATTCAATTTCCCACACAAAAAAAAATCAAATCTTGAATATTCCACATGTATAAAAGTGTATTCATATTTAAAGTAAGTCTTTGACATTTTTGGGATGAATTTAAGCTAGGTAAAAGTATGAGGTGTTATAGTTTTGTTGGGTTAGCAGGCTACTATTAGTGCTTTGTTAAGGTTTTTTCATCTATTATGTCTCCATTAACCAAGATGACATAGAAGAAGATTTCCTTTTAGTGATTAGATACTTGTAAGGTGAGGTTTCAAAAGCACAAGGATTTCTTGACATCAACTCCTATCTTGACTTTGTCTTAGGAAGGCATGGGTTTTACCGCTTTTTGTGATATTTTTGGTGTTGGGTTAGGTGATATGTTGATGTATAAGGGTAAGGTGATTACATATGCTTCTCGTAAGTTAAATCACCATGAGAAGAATTACCCTACCAACAAATTGGAGTTATGCATTGTTGTATTTGCTTTAAAGTTATGGAGACACTATTTATACGGAGTCCATTGTGAGATTTTCTTAGATCACCATATCCTTCAGTATTTTTTCACCCAACATGATCTTAATATGAGGCAAGCAACGTCGTTGGCTTGAGTTACTTAAGGATTATGATCTTACAATTCTCTATCATCTGGACAAGGCTAATATGGTTGTGGATGCCTTAAGAAGAAAGTCGACTAGTATGGGTTGTTTGATACATCTTTTGACCCAGGAGAGGCCCTTTGCCTTAGAGGTTCAATCTTTGGCTAATCAAATGGTTAGTCTTGTTATTTTGAAACCTAGTGTGTTTTAGCATTTATGGAGGCTAGATCTTTCTTGATGGGGTAGAATCGATCTCATCAGTTTGATGATGCTAGTTTGATAGTAGTTCGAGATAAGGTGTTAAGTGGTGAGGTGAAGAAATCCTTGACTCCGATGGTATTTTGAAGATTGGGGGCCGAGTTTGTGTACTGAGAGTGGGTGATTCGGTGAGATTAATTTTGAATGAGGGTCATTATTTTAGTTACTATATTCATCCATGGGTGAGTAAGATGTATTGTGATTTAAGACAACACTACTAGTAGGGTGGTTCAAATTTTATAGCTCGTTGCCTATATTGTCAGCAAGTGAAGGCCAAGCATTTGAGGCCTGGTGGTTTACTTCAGAGGTTACCTATTCCCGAGTGGAAATGGGAATAGGTCATTATGGATTTTATGACTTGGTTGCATTGTACTTTTTATGGTTCTGATAGTGTTAGGGTCATTATGGATCGGTTGAACAAATCCACTTATTTATTTCCTATTCAAGTTTCTTTCAGTGCTGAAAGGTTGACACTTATATGTGTTTTTGAGATAGTTTGTCTCTATGGTGTATCGATGTCTATTATATCAGATAGAGGTGTTGTTTTCACCTTTTACTTATGGAAGGCATTTTAGGAGGAGCTGGGTACCAGGTTGATCTTAGCATAACTTTTTACCCCCAGATCGATGATAATTGGAGAAGACTATTTAGGATTTGGAGGATATGCTCCGTGCTTATGTAATGGGCTTTGGAGATCAGTGGGAGCAACATTTAGCCTTGGAGGAGTTTGTGTATAATAATATCTACCTTTCAAGTATTGAGAAGACACCTTTCTAGGCTTTATGTGGTAGGCATTGTCACTGTCTGGTTGATTAGTTTGAGGTTTCTGAAATTAGAACTCGAGGTATGGACTTGCTTCGCAAGTCTTTGGATAGAGCTTGGGTCATTTAGGATAGACTTCGAGCAGCTCAGAATAGGCAAAAGTGCTATACAGATCATAACTTTGACCCTTAAGATTTTGTGTTGGTGACCGAGTCTTTCTTTATATTTTGCCCATAAAGGGCGTGATGAGGTTTGGAAAGAGGGGCAAGCTTAGCCCCGTTATTTTTGGCCATCTGAGATTCATCAAACTATGGGATGTATTTTAAGATTTAGTCCTACCCAGATCTTTTAACCTTTCATCTAGTTTTTCATGTATTTATGCTACGATATTATATTTTAGATGAGTCCCATGTCATTTGTTGGGACACAGTGAAGTTAGATGAGAGGTTGTTCTTCTTTGATGAGCCAATTTTCATTTTAGACAAGAGGTTAAGCAGTTGCATACTAAGGATATTTTGGTGGTTAAGCTTCAGTGGAGACACCGTTCTATAGATGAGGCCACTTGGGAGGTCGAGCCCGACATTCATAGTAGTTATCCCCAGTTTTTTGCTGATTCTGGTATTTCTTTTGCCTTTAGTTCGAAGACTAACTAGTTTTTTTGTAGTGGATATTATAAGGACTTGATTCTGTGAATTTTTCCCCTTTTATATGTTTTGATCCTTTTACCCCTCTCCGTGGTTGCTACATGATATTTCTTGGGTGTGGGAATAGTTGGCATGACTTCAATATAATTTGGAATGATTTGTGCGAGTTTGCATTTTTTAGAGGTTAAAAGGAGTTTATAATTTACTTCGGTCATCATTTATTATTCTGTGTGTTGGATGGAAAAATAGTCTGCGATAGCGGATTCGAAACATCAGTTTGGGTTGGTGGTATAGTTGGTTCAATTTTATGGCTTTTGGATCTCATTTTGATCCTTGGTTTGGAAAATTATGAAATTAGGTGTCGAGTGTCAATTTTGAGAAAGCAGACTCTTTTTAAAAATGTACTAATGCCATTGAGTCTGAAACATCAAATTTAATCTAGTAGTGTATTTCGTTTGCCTTCACAGGATTCCAAGGCTTGATTTACAACTTTGCATTTTTAGCAAAGTTACTGATACAACAATAATCTAGTGCAACTACTTTAGCAGCCATGACACATACTGGACAACTTACGAGTTAGGTCACTTGACCTGTACCCACACTATACAACACATATGGTGAGTCGTATGATCAACAAAAGGCTCAAACTCATGCGATTTTTGTCAGGTCCAGGGTGTTTCATTAAGGGAGGCCCTGTATGCTTAAGTAGAGGGAACATACTTGGAGGGTACCGCTTAAATTGTCCAGTTCTGCGTAAGCAATACTTGGGTGGAAATAAATGCCCTATTAGAATAATTTTTTCTCTATTTTCCATAAGTTCAAGAGCTTGAGCCCTAAATAGTATGGAAAATAAGGGTAACATTTATAAATTGATTTTGGGATGTTTGTGAGCTTGGATTACTCGCTTTTTCCTTGAATTCCTGGTATGTTTTCATTAAATTCATGGATAATTTCTCAACTATTTCTAAAAGAATCATTTGAGATCAAAATTTATCCATTTTAGAGGGTAAATGTTCCTTGGGCATAGATGGACGTGTTGACGATTTTGAAAATGTGATTCTGTAAGAGAGCCCGAAATGGGATTTTTATGTGATTTTGGATATGAAGTATAAAAATGTAATATGGGTATTCTTTTTCTCTTATTTATAGGTAAGTTATCATTTTGAGAGCGTGGCATCATGCAGAAGCTTCTTGGAATGGGAAAATAATGATTTAGCAAATTTCACCAGGCTTTCTTCGATATCTAGGTAGGCTAGGTTTACCTTTATCATACATTGGGATAAATTATAGTATATTTATGATAATTTGATAGATGTGGGTAGGAACTTAGGCCTTGGAAGGATATTTATTATAAATGGGATCTTCTAGCCAGTTAAGGGACCATAAATTGGCAAAATTGACTTAGTTACTCTTTCTTAGGGTAGAATTGCTATCTTAGGACTAAAATGTGGCTTAATTAATACCTAGAAGTGAATTTAAATACCTTAACCTATTCTAGGATAAAATTTTTCATAGAATGGATTTCGAGGATTAGAGGTGGGCCCCTCCAGTCCACCTTAGGCCAAGACTATTATTAGCTACTTGTATACTTTATAAGCTTGTTGCATATTATAAATGTATACTTTAGATCTTGAGGAGGCTAGATATATGATACTTTATTCTATATTGATACTTGGGAGATTATATTACTTATAATTTAAGTCTCACGATTTATGATATTATATTCGAGTTCAAGTCCGACAAATAAGTATATGAGTCCTGATTCAAGTCCAAAAAATAAGTGTAATGCCCCAAAATCTGATCCCGAGACATGATACGGTTCTCAAGACTATGAGTAGCCTTAAGCTAACCCTGTCTGCCTTCTACTAGATATAAATCTCATAATCAAGGTACTATAGACATGAAAGTCATACTGAATGTGAAAGCTGTCTTAAATAACTAAGAATAATCTGAACATAATGTATAAAACATCAATACTGAATAAGCTGAATCACAACTAGTAGTCTTACAAGCCTCTACTACTAACATCTAGAGAGTCGCTGGGACAAACCCCAAGCAAACTCAAACTGTCTGAAAAGAATACTAAATCATGTAAACTGATAAGCTGCAAAATCTGAGTGAACAAGTCCCCGAACTATGAGGACTCACCAACTATAGGATGTAGATGGAGATGCTTGGATTACTCACGCTGCTGATACTAAGCACCTGAACCTACATTATAATATAATTTAGCACACAGACATATATGTGGATCAGTACTTTAAGGATATAAGGAGTATATGGGGGTGAAATGCATAAGTAAAACATCACCTCATCATCATAACTTATAAAACAATGCATGCTAAATGTAAATGACTCACATAAGCTGGAATATCTAAAATATTGAGATCATGAATAATAAATCAATCATACTTTATAAATCAAGTGAGTCATAACATCTAGTTCTGAAATCTATACTTGTATTCTATCTGTAAATCATACTGTCTAAGTGTAGAAAAAGCTCACTTCTGAAATCTGAAATCTAAAAGTTGAAGTCTATAACTGTTATCTGTCTGCAAAGTATAATCTGAGTAAATTGTGAGCCTTTACACTTAGTTTTCTGAAAATATTTACTATTAAACTATAGGGAAAACACTTTATCTCAAGGGAGGTTCTCTTAACTGATATAAACTATGCGAGTTACTTGAAGTCCAATGTCTCATCTTCCTAAGAAAGAAACCTCACGTTGGGGAGAGATGTCATATTTTTTCCAGGGAGTATAACCTACTTTCCATGTGATCGATCATAAGCTAAATCTATCATTCATATAAAAAAAGAAATAATGTCATAATCTGTACCTACGTTGGCTACATAGTTCTGTGGAAGATAGGGCACGCTAATCCCACACTTTCAGCTCGGTGCTAAATACTACTCCCTTTTTATTTGCTATGCTCATTCTGCTAGAAATCCACTTTAAAACTAGCATAAGGGTTTATCTAAAACCAATTATGCATTCATTTGATAAAATCTATAAATAAAGCTGATCTGAATTCCGTAATTCATAATAATCTAAAAAGTGGATTCCATAGCAAATCCGATGATCGAAAGATCAAAGCTTTACTGAAAATTTGTAAATAATCTGATAATAGGATGCTTAAAGCATCGTCTTTCTTGAAATAATAATATTAAATCTTGGGGTAGTAACCCATGTTTCAATCTCAAGTAAAAACATCATAAAAATCATGCTTGATATTCAAAACATGATAATTCATCTTAAAATCTACAAACTACTGCAATAGGCATGAAAATATGAAAATAGACATGCAATTCAACTTCTAAAATACTTGAAATCTCAGAATCTTGAAAAGAGCAATAATGGGTATGAATCCTAATTCAAATATAATGAATAATCATTCAAAATCATGTAACTTTTAAATAAAAGCTTGGTTTTGGGCACAAGGATAGAAGAAAATCCTTGTTCATTAACCCTACATGCCTTAGTAGATGATTAGATGGAGAAACTTGAATTATTTATTCTTATTTGAGTTCTTGAAGATGGATTCTTGCTTATCTTGCCTTGGGAATCCTCAATCTTAAGTTTTCTTGGAGAATCAATGAAGGATTTTAATTTCTTGGAGAAGAGGTTTTAGATCTCTAGGGTTTTTCTTTTGAAGAGAATGATGAATAATGAGCACAAAGTGCTTTGAATATGATTAATCTTGTGTTTTGAAAAGATTGGGGGCTAAGGAATTGACCAAAATATCCTTTTTAAACCTCTAAATAAAACTGGTAAAGAGCAATATTTTTTGATTTGGCTGGCCACTGCGACGCGCCACTATCACTGTGGCTTATTGGAAAATGGACGTATGAGAACTGAACATTCTCCGTGATGCGCCACCATCGCGGTGCCCCTTTGAAATGCCATTTTGGCCACTGGCGCGATGCACTAATATCGCGTCGGGCTACTAGAAATTGATAATTGGGAAACTGGCCCTCTCCGCGATGTGCCAATATCGCGTCAGTCTACTAGAATGGGACAATTGAGAATTTGGGTTTCTCCGCGACGCGGGGCTATCACCGAGGGCCACTAGAATTTGGCAATTATCATTTTACCCTTGTCCGCGATGCGCTATGGGCCTAAATCATGGTGTTTTACGATTGAAACTTAAAAATTTCATAACTCCTTCAGTGAATGTCGAAATTGGGTGAATTTGGTATCGATGAAAATCTTATTCAATTTCCCACATAATGGGAGGTCTAAATATGGAAAATTCCACATGAAATAAATATTCTTCTTTTTGGGAGATTTTTCTTAACATTCTAGGAATGAATTTAAGCTAGATAAAGTGCGCAGTATTACAATATCTCCCCCTTGGGAACATTCATCCTTGAATGTGGCTAGATAAACTGAAAATACTGAGGAATCTAAGGCTATAAGCTATCATGCACAACTGAAATTAACCGAATGGCTGAATCTCAATTAAAATGAGCTACTGAACTAAAATGATAAGTAAGTGCATAAATTCTCATGAAAATAACCATATAGTTGAATCTGAGAATGGGAAAAGACTGAATGAAGGAAAACTATTACCTTCAACTGAATCTGAGTTCGTGGAGAAGAGATGTGGATACTTGGTACGCATGTCTGCTTCTGCTTCCTAAGTAGCACCCTCAACGGACTGATTTCGCCACAGAACTTTGACCAAGGGAACTTCTTAGTTCCTTAGTCTACGAATTTGATGATCAAGAATCTCTACTGGGACTTCTTCATAAGAAAGGCTATTCTAAATATCGGTACTTTCTAGAGGAACTATGACAATTGAATTGTCCATGAACTTCTTTAACAAGGACACATGAAACACTGGATGAACTGAGGATAAATCTATGGGTAGCTCAAGCTCATACGCCACCTTCCCAACACGACAAAAAATACGGAAGGGACCTACATAATGAGGACTAAGTTTCCCCCTTTTGCCAAACCTATTCACACGTTTCATGGGTGAAACTTTCAAATACACAAGATCATCAACCTCAAAATCAAGATCTCTTCTTCTCACACCGGCATAGGATTTCTGATGACTCTGGGCTTCTTTCAATTTCTCTCTGATCAACTAAACTTTCTCCATGGACTCATACACCATGTATGGCCCAATCAATGCGGCCTCACCCACTTTGAACCAACAGACTGGAGATCTACATCTTTGCCTATAAAGTGCTTCAAATGGAGCCATCTGAATACTAGCATGATAACTGTTATTATAAGCGAACTCAATCAATGGAAAATGCTCATCCCAACTACCTTTGAAATAAAAAACACATGCCCTTAACATATCCTCTAAAGTCTGAATGGTCCTCTCTGCCTGACCATCTATCTGTGGATGAAAAGCTGAACTGAGATGAACGTGGGTACCAAGACCCTTCTGAAAGGCTCTCCAAAACTGAGAGGTAAATTGAGTACCCCTATCAGAGATGATAGATAAAGTAACTCCGTGCATTCTGACTATCTCTTAGATATACAACTTAGCATAATCTTCAGCTATGTAAGACGTGTGAACTAGAAAGAAATATGCTAACTTAGTCAATCTGTCTACAATAACCCAAATCGAATCGTGCTGACGACATGAATGGGGTAAACCAGTCACAAAATCCATATTCATATCTTCCCATTTCCAAGTGGGGATACCAAACTCTTGCAGTGCACCACCAGGTCTTTGGTGCTCTACCTTAACCAGTTGACAAGTTGCACACTTGGATACAAACTCTGCTATATCTATTTTTACACCACTCCACCAATAGATTTCCCCCAAGTCGCGGTCATCTTGGTGGATTCAGGATGGATGGAATAACGCACACCATGTGCTTCCGCAATAATCCACTGTCTCAAATCATCAACACAAGGCACACACAATCTACTCTGGTATCTCAACACACCATCTCCCCCTTGGGAGAAAACCTCTAACTTTTGGTCTTTAACTGACTCCTTTAGTTTGACCAAACTAGGACCCTTTTCTTGCTTCTCCTTTACTTCCAAAACTAGGGAAGATTATGAACTACTTTGAACCCAAACATTCCGTTCAACTGAGTCAACCAATCTCATACCTAATCTAGCTAACCAGTGAACTTCCCGAACTAACTTTTTCTTATCATTATCCACATGAGAAACACTGCCCATAGACAGTCTACTAAGGGCGTCTGCCACTACATTGGCCTTGCTTGAATGATACAACACTCTTATATCATAATCGTTCAACAACTCTAACTATCTCTTCTAACGAAGATTCAAATCCCTCTGAGTAAACACATACTGCAAGATTTTTTGATCCGTGAACACATCCACATGCACACCATACAAATAATGTCTCCAAATTTTCAAAGCAAACACAACAATAGCTAACTTAAGATCATGGGTTGGGTAATTCTTTTCATGGGGCTTAATCTATCTAGAGGCATAGGCTATGACCTTACCTCTTTGCATCATAACACAACCCAAAATAACTCTGGAGGTATCACAATAAACCATAAAACCATCTATACCATCAGGTAACGCTAAAACTGGGGCTGAAGTAAGTCGAGTCTTCAACTCCTTAAAACTCTTCTCACAGGAAATTTGACCGCTGAATCTTAACTTTCTTTTAGGTTAATCTAGACGTAGGAGACGAGAAACCCTCAATGAAATATCCGTAGTAACCAGCTAGACCCAAGAAACTCATAATGTCTGACGGAGAAATAGATCTAGGCCAATTTTTTATGGCTTTTGTCTTTAGGGGATCAACTCTAATCCTTTACTGGAAATGATATGGCCAAGGAAAGCTACTGACCTTAGCCAAAATTCACACTTGCTAAACTTGGTGAAAAACTAGTGGTCTCTAAGGGTCTGCAACACAATTCTAAGATGGACTGCATGATCATCCTCACTACGAAAGTAGACATGAATATCATCGACAAAGACTATGACAAACATGTCCAAATACCGTTTGAACACTCTGTTCATCAAGTCCATGAAAGTTGTTGGGGCATTTGTTAGTCCAAAGCACATGACTAGAAACTCAAAATGACCATAATGGGTTCTAAAAGCTGTCTTTGGAATATCACAATCCCTTACTTTAAGATAATGATAGCCGGATCTAAGGTCTATCTTTGAGAAATAACTGGTACCTTGGAGTTGTTCAAATAAGTCATCGATTCTAGGAAGATGCTATTTTTTTGACAGTAACTTTATTCAACTAACAATAGTCAATGCACATACGCAAAGAACCATATTTCTTTCGCATGAATAGGATGAGAGCGCACCATGGAGAAACACTAGGCCTTTTGAAGCCTTTATCTAAAATATCTTTGAGTTGATCCTTCAACTCCTTAAGCTCGGCAGGAGCCATATGATATGGAGGTATAGAAATAGGTTGAGAATCTGGAGATGGTCAATACCAAATTCTATTTCCCAATCGGGAGGTACCCCTGGAAAATCTTTGGGAAAGACATCAGGAAACTCATTAACTACACTGACTAATTGAACTGTTGAAGTCTCAGACTTAGTGTCTTTAACTCAAAAAAGATGATAGATACACCCTTTTGAAATCAACTTTCTGTCTTTAAGATAAGATATTAAATGACTTTTTGGAGACACTAAATTACCTTTCTACTCAAAGACTGGCTCATCTAGAAACTGAAACTTCACCACTCGGGTGCGATAATCTATATAGGCATAACAAGAATGGAGTAATCCATACAAAGAATAAGATCAAAGTCCACCATATCTAACTCTATTAGGTCTGGTAACATGACTTTATGAAGGACAGTGATAGGATACTTTCTATAGACCTTTTTAGCAATAACTGACTCACCCACTAGGGTAGACACCGAGAAAGGCTCAAGGATCTTTTCAGAACTTATCTCAAAATTTACTGCAACTAACGGGGTCACATAAGAGAAACTCGACTCAAGGTCTAACAACACGTAAATATCAAAATAAAAGACACGAAGCATACCAGTAATAGTATTTGGTAAATCCTCCTGCTCCTTACGGGATAGTAAAACATAGAATTGATTCTGGCACTGACCGCCACCGGTTCTGAATGATGCACCTTGAGGAGGAACTGGATGAGCTAAGAGAGTTGGTGTACTAGCAGTCTGAGTCTGGGGATGAACATCTCTGTTTTCCTTCTTAGTATGCGGATAATTTCTAATACCATGACCCAACTTACCACAACCAAAGCAACCCTTCTGTCCAGCGAAGCACTCATTAAGATGACATTTACCACACCTAGCACATGAAGGATAATTGGACCTACCACTCACACTATTTTAGGATCTGGACATAGAAGACTTACCATACTGCTCTGTCTACCTTTGGGAGCGGGAGCACTAACTGAAGATGGTGCTGGCATAGATGAATGATTCTAAAACTGCGAACGATTTCCTCCTTGAGACTTATTTTAACCATACTCAAACTGTCCTATTCTAGCCCTCTTATTATTTCTATCTCTCCCCTTCAATTTCTATGCCTCAATTTGCTGAGTATGTATCATCAATCTAGCAAGATCTATGTCTCTAATAAGCATGGCAGTCCTATACTCTTTGAATACTAAACCAGACACTCTGGTAACAAACTTACTCATACTAGATCTAGGATCAACCATCGTATCAGGGGCATACTTAGACAACTTATTGAACTTAAGGTAGTACTCCTTCACTGTCATTAAACCCTGCCTCAAATTCACAAACTCCTCTATCTTAGCTTCCCTCATCTCATGGGGGAAGAACCTATCTAGAAAAGCATCCTCAAACACCTGCCTACTTAGAGAAACAACATTCTCACCTCTACTATTCTTCCATATCACTAACCAATCATACGCTACATCCTTCAATCTATAGGATGCTAACTCTACACTCTCCTCCTTAGAAATATACATAAGCTGGGTGATCTTTTTCACCTCATATAGATAAAACTATGGGTCCTAACTTGTCCTTGACCCAAAGAACTCTGGCGGATTCATTCTCATGAAGTCTCTGATTCTAGCTGCTGCTAAATCCTAATTCTGCTGAAGTGGAACTGCAGCTAATTCTGATGATTTCCCTGAACATTGGCAGTCACAGCTTGGGAAAACGCTTGAAAGGTAGCCTTAAAATCAGCATGAGATATATTTTCATTCAAAGGATCGGCAGGCTGGGGTGGTTGGTTATCATTTCTGCGGGCGTTAGCTCGATGAGTAGGCATATTCAACTGTCACATAAGAGCACAAGTTAAAAATAGATAGAGATACTGTAAGAATGATAGATCATAAAAGAAAGAGATGATTTCCTAAGAACATTCTATAGCCTCTTTCTCATAAATATGGTGTGATTCATACCCATGATCAAGACTCTACGTAACGCGGCTTATCTAACTCTGTAGGACTCTTAAAAACCTTAGGCTCTGATACCAAGTTTGTAACACCCCAAAATTTGATCCCGATACTTTGCACGGTGCTCAAGACTATGAGTAGCCTTAAGCTAACCCTATCTACGTTCTACTAGATATAAATCTCATAATCAAGGTAACATAGACATAAAAGTCATACTGAATACAGAAAATGTCTGAAATAACTAAGAATACTCTGAACATAATGTATGAAATATCAATACTGAATAAACTGAATCACAACTAGTAGTCTGACAAGCCTCTACTACTAACATCTAGAGAGTCACTGGGACAAACCCCTAGCTAACTTGAACTATCTGAAAAGAATACTAAATCAGGTAAACTGATAAGCTTTAAAATCTGAGTAAACAAGTCACAAAACTATGAGGACTCACCAACTATAAGATGTAGATAGAGATGCTCCAACTACTCACGCTGCTGATACTGAGCACCTGAATCTACATTATGAGACAATATAGCACATAGACATATATGTGGATCAGTACTTTGAGGATGTACTGAGTATATGGGGGTGAAATGCATAAGTAAAACATCATCTCATTTTATAAAACAATGCATGCTAAATGTAAATGACTCACATAAGCTAGAATATCTGAAATACTGAGATCATGAATAATAAATCATACTTTATAAATCTAGTGAGTCATAACATTTAGTTATGAAATCTATACTTGTATTCTGTCAGTAAATCATACTGTCTAAGTGTGGAAAGATTTTACATCTTAAATCTGAAATCTAAAAGCTGAAGTCTGTAACTATTATCTTTCCGCAAAGCATAATCTGAGTAAACTGTGAGCCTTTACACTTAGTTTTCTAAAAATCTTTACTATTAAATTGTATGGAAAACACTTTATATTAATGGAGGTTCTCTTAACCAACATAAATCATGTGAGCTACATGGATTTTAACGTCTCATCCTCCTAAGGAAGAAACCTCATTTTGGGGAGAGGTGTCATACTCTTGCCAGAGAGTATAAACTACTTTCCATGTGATCGATCACAAGCTAAATCTATCATCCATATAGAAATAGGAATAATATCATAATCTGTACCTACGTTGGCTATGTAGTTCTGTGGAAAATAGGGCACACTAATTCCACACTTCCCGCTCGATGCTAAATACTACTCCCTTTTATTTGCTATGCTCATTCTGTTGGAAATACACTTTAAAACTAGCATAAGGGTTTATTTAAAACCAATTATGCATTCATCTGATAAAATTTGTAAATAAAGTTGATCTGAATTCTATAATCTGTAATTATCTAAAAAGTGGATTCCATAGCTAATTCGATGATCGAAATATCAAAGCTTTACAGAAAAATTGTAAATAATCTGATAATAGAATGCTTAAAGCATCATATTTCTTGAAATAATAATATTCAAACTTAGGGTAATAACCCATGCTTCTATCTCATGTCAAAACATCATAGTAATCATAATTCATATTGAAAACAAGGATAATTCATCTCAAAATCTGTAAATTACTGCAATAGGCATGAAAATATGAAAATAGACATGTAATTTAACTTCTAAAATACTTGAAATCTCAGAATCTTGTAAAGAGAAATAATAGGTATGAAACCTAATTTAAATCTCATGAATAACCATTCAAAATCATGTAACTTTTAAGTAAAAGCTTGGTTTTGGGCACAAGGATGGAAGAAAATCCTTCTTCATAAACCCCACATACCTTGGTAGATTATTAGATGGAGAAACTTGAATTATTGATTCTTATTTGAGTTCTTGAAGATGGATTCTTGCTTATCATTCCTTGGGAATCCTCAATCTTAAGTTTTCTTAGAGAATCAATGGAGGATTATGATTTCTTGGAGAAGAGGTTTTAGAGCTCTAGGATTTTACTTTTGAAGAGAATGATGAATAATGAGCACAAAGTGCTTTGAATATGACTAATCTTGTGTTTTGGGTGGATCGGGGCCTTGGGAATTGACCAAAATACCCTTTTTAAACTTCTAAATGGGACTGGAAAAGAGCAATATTTTCCAATTTGGCTAGTCACTACGATGCACCACTATTGCGGTGGCTTACAGGAAAATAGATGAGTGGGAACTGGACATTCTCCGTGATGTGCCACCATTGCGGTGCCCCTTTAAAATGCTATTTTGTCCACTGGTATGATGCACCAATATCGCGTTGGGCTACTAGAAATTGACAATTGGGAAATTGGCCCTCTCTGCGACACGCCAATATCGCGTCGGTCTACTGGAATGGGACAATTGGGAATTTGGGCTTCTCCATAATGTGGGTCTATCGCGGAGGGATAATGAAATTTGACAATTATAATTTTACCCTTCTCCGTGATGCGCTATGGGCCCAAATCACGGTGTTTTATGATTGAAACTTAAAAACGTTATAACTCCTTCACTGAGTGTCGGAATTGGGCGAATTCGGTATCAATGGAAAGCTTATTCAACTTACCACACAACGGGAGGTCTAAATCTGGAAAATTCCACACAAATAAATATTCTTTATTTTGGAAGCTATTTCTTAACATTCTAGGAATGAATTTATGCTAGGAAAAGTGCAGGGTATTTCAATAAGGATATGAGTTCCAAGTCAAGTCCAGTATTGAGAGGTTATCTATGATGATTATGGAATTATTTTGAGTGTAGTATTTATGGTGTGGAAGGATTCTCAATTATGGTTTCGAGATACGATTTATTAGTTTAATTCCAATTACTTCTTCTCTTTGATTGCAATCTTTAGGCTTATGACGGCCCATATTGGGCTATTTACTTTATTTCACTTATTAGCTTATGGGGTAAAATTTTGTAATAATAGTTATATTTTTATTTATATTATTGTTGTCCTAATTCTTTATTTATAATATTTTTAGCATTATTCTAGTTTACCCTCTTACCTTAACTTAGTGAATTTATCTCACATTTTTAATATATTTATATTATGACTTAGCTCAGTCGGCTGATGATGCTTACTGATTACCCTTGGTTCTAGTACTCATTCTATACTTCTGTACCTTTTTGGTGTAGATTCAAGTACTAGTGGCCACTATTGACGTCGAGATTTGTGTTGATAAGAGTTTGGAGACTGGGTGAGCTCTCAGAGCCCCATTGACCTTTTTTTCTTTTTTTTGCTTAGTCATTTTATATTCAAGAGTGATGTATATCTTACAATGAAAGTAATCATATTCTTTTGGTTTAGTGGATCTTGTACCGAACCTACTAAGTCATGTGATGTTATTATTTTGCTTATTTATCTTTTGTCCTATCATATTTGTTTGATTTATTATTGTAAGCCTTTACTAACATATTTCCAGTAGTAATGCCATATTCCTACCAAATTATCCCATTGCTTTTAGATCCACACTATAGTTTGGCTTATCAACTAGTGGGATAAGGTAGGTGCCTTCATGACTCAAAAATTGGGCCTTGAAAAACTAGTTTAAGAGAACTAGGTTCACTAGTATTTTTAGTACAAGAGTACCTGTCTAGTAAAGTCCCGCAGATCAGAATAATGAAGTTTGTTTCTTATCATCGGGAGGATACGAGAAATTCTTAGGAGATATTCAACTTTTTCACTCATTTTATGCTACGATTCAAAGTTTCTTTTCTAAAGATTTCTTTGGTTTCACTCTTTCACAAATGACTTGGATGTGTCCTACCGCTACACGCCGTGATTAGGGATAGTATCATAGTTCGTGGATGAACTAGAGGTTGAGTACAGTCGAGATATGTAACTATAATACCCCATACTTTTCTTACCTCAGTTCAGCTTCTGGTTGTATGTATAAACATCTTAATGCATGAAAACTTCACCAAATATTGGGGACTTAGTCATATGTTTGGCCTCTTAACTTCGAGGATTTTTAAATGAGTATTACTAACCCTGAGATGTAGATTTTTTAGTTAATTCATTTTCAGGGGTGTAAAGAGCATGTCTCGGGGAAGTTTTAGATTTTTTGGACGTAGATTGGGTCATGTTTGGATTTCGATTCCAGTAGCTCACTGTGATAGTGGTGCGTCGTGGTGGCTATAGCAATGAGGGACCCAAATCATTGTGGTATCCCTTCAATCCGCATTCCATCTATGAATTTAAATGTATGAGGGGCAATTACGTCTTTTTCCCTTAATCCAATTCATAAAAACATGACTTAAAAGTCGGTTAGGGCATTATATACCCATTTCCCCCCAATTTTCTCTAAAAAAACAAACCGTAATCATTCCCCCAAGTTCATCAATTTCAATTCTTTCTTTCCAAGGAAACCAAGAATCAAGTTCCTAAATCTAAGAACAGTCAACGAAGCTTAAATATTTGCATTTCTCTTTCAAGATTTAAGATTCAAGGCATGTGTATGTTCATGTAACGACCCAATTTTTCTAGCACTGGAACTTCACATAGTTCTCATGATCACAAAGGACCACAAGCTAACCCTCTACTGATATCTGTACCTGAGCACTGTATAATATAGATAATAAATGTGGAAACTTGCCATAAGGTTCAAAACATCTAAAAATACTCTTATCTGAAAACTGAATACTGATACATCTATCTGAAATGCCTCTAAACTATCTGAACTGTGGAGTTGATGGGACATTCCCCCAACTAACTCCGTCTACTAAAAATAAACTAAATCTGATACAACAATAAAATAAGGATCATCCTCGAATAAAGAGGACTTACTGCTACGTCTACTACTGGTGACTGGGATTGAGCTGCTAAGGGTACTTTAGATCTCGTGCCTATGAACCTATGGTGTAAAATAAAACATCATAGTGCAAATGAGTCAGTACGTGGGAATGTACTGAGTATGAAGATGAGGTAAGGCTAAATACAAAGGCTTATGCATGAACAATTACTTAACTGAATAATCATAAGAGTACTGAATTTGGACATATACATGAATGCACAAACCATAACTGAAATCATCATGACTCTGAATACTGAAACTCGAATACTACTTTACTGTCATCTGAACTCACTACTAATACTGAGATACTGAATAACTGAATCTTCTGATATCGATAACTGAGTACTAAAGTTGAGATTAGTCCTATCTAGAGAGTGATCTCAGAAACTGATGATACTGAAGCTGATTAACTAAATCTACTCATATCAATGACTGAACTCTGAGCTTGCTACTCTTGACTGGCTGAATCTGAGATCAAAACTCTCTAACGGATGATCCCCGAATCTACTATCAATGATAAAAAATTATTATGTCTGAGATCCAACCTATCTAGCGAAAGATCTCTAAATTTGATAATGAGAATGCTCAACTGAATCTGGGAACTAGATCAGGCATATCTCACAAATGATGTCTAGATATGATAATGAGATTACTCAACTAAATCTGAGAACAAGATCAGGCCTATCTAACAAGTGATCTCTGACTCTGATAATGAGATTACTCAACTGAATCCGAGAATGAGATTAGGCCTATCTAATGGGTGATCTTTGAATTTGATAATGAGATTACTCAACTAAATTTAAGAATAAGATCAGGCCTATCTAATGGGTGATCTTTGAATATGATAATGAGATTACTCAACTGAATCTGAGAATGAGATCAGGCTTATCTAATGGGTGATCTCTGAATCTGATAATACTGATACTGAATAACTTTATGAGGGACCAGGCCTATCTAGCGGATGGTCCATGAATCTATGGAACTATTCGAGTTCCTTACTGAGATAGGTGACTATATCTGACAGTCCTAATTTCTGAGTTCTACTCTGAAGACTGATACTGAAACTGCAACTGTGGGAGTTCTCACTTAATTGATATGCCCCGAATATAAACTGGTGGGGTCCAACTTGTAACCCAAGATAGAAGGGTGTTAATACCGTGCCACGGGTAAAGACCTCTATTCTGGTCAAGCCTCTCTAATAGGTGACCTTCACAGGAAGTCAACCCTAAGGCAGTATAATAATCAAGCCTTATTCTCCACCCAGCTAGTGGTGGTCTAGAGACTAGCCTAGGCTTCACCGGGGTTTATTTTTTCTTCACTACTCAGGGATGAATTGGTTCAACTCTTTAGATTAGTTGATAGTGCACCATCTCATAATGCGTAGTCTCTAAATCAGGGTGGTACTAAGGCTAGAGAGCAACTTGTTGCTGCAACTCCTAGAGTTGATATTCCTCCAGCACCAGTAGTTTCTCAGCTGGTAGTGTCCTAGCCTTCTATTCTATCGAGGAACAAAAAATGTTGGGTATAGTTTTTAAATTAAACCAGCCTAGGTTTTCTGGTGTATCGAGTTAGGATGCTTATGAGTTCTTTGTTGCTTACAATTAGTCCTAGTTGAGACTCATGGTATGGAGTACACTCCTTTACAGTTGGATTTGGCAGCTCGACATTGGTGGAGAGGTTATCTTGATTCCAGGTCAGTTGGATCTTTCCATTTGACATAGACTCAATTATCCAAGGTCTCTTGGAGAAGTATATTCCTCGTAGTATTTGATATCATCTAAGAGACTAGTTCTCGATGTTTGAGCAAGGCTTCACGACTATTGTAGAGTATGAGGCTTAATTTAATAAGTTGCCTAGGAATGCTGCATCTATCTTACCAACTGAGTCTGAGCAGGTTTGATGCTTTGTTCGAGGATTGAGACTCTCTCTTCACATAGATCTGCAGAGTTTGGTTGCTACAGGTAGATCTTTTATTTAGGTTTATGATCATGCACAAATTATGAAGGAGATGTATCACATGGCCCAATAAGGAAGTGATAAACGACCGTGATATCAGGGCTATTTTAATTAGATACATATTGGCTCACAATTTAGAGACAGTGCATATCCTCTACATCAACCTTATTAATATTAGGGTCAGTCTAATAGGCTTATTTATGCCTTACTTTAGATTACTGATGGAGGAAAATCAAGTTACAATGATCATTCTTGACAGAGTAGTGGCCAATCTCTGAGGGGTTTATCTTTTGGGTATTCAAGTCGTGGTGGTTACGAAGGGTCAGCCAGATCTTTTGGGTTCAATACAACGCCTGGGGTATGTTATGGTTGTGGGGCCTTTGGCTAATTTTCAATGGAATGTCCCAGTAATGGGGCGATTGTTTCAGCAACTCAGAGTATTTCACCAATTAGGGAAGTATAACCCGAACAAGAGGTGGTATGCATAGTTATCAGGATGGTACCTAGGGTTCTCATGGAATTCCTAAAAAAAGAAAGACAGGATATCAGTCAGGAGCCTAGCCAGGTGGTGGGCGTGGTCAATTGTATGCCATGCTTGTTAGACTGGAGGTAGAGTCTTTAGATGCTATTATTATAGGTACAATTTTATCATGCCATTAGATGGCCTTTGTTTTTTTTTTATATGGGATCCACTTACCCTTATGTATCTACATATTATGCATTACAGTTAGAGTTATCTTGGGATTAATTATCTGTTCCATTATGTTTAATCTACTCCCACAAGTGATTCTTTAGTAGTGGATCAGATTTTAAGATCATATATTATGACAATTTGAGAGTTTGATACTCAGTCTTATCTTATTGTTTTGGCCAAGAGGGATTTTAATGTAATTCTAGGCCTGGACTAGTTATACCCCTATCATGTGATCATGAACTATTTTGTCAAGACCTTTACATTAGTGTAACACCCCAAATTTTTGGTCCCTAAAAATTTTATGATTTTTGAGTTTACTGTCTTCACTACGACTTACCCTGTGAGTCATAGGGTGTCATTACAGGTATTAGGTACCCAATCGTAGCCTGGTTAGTATGTTGTCCTATAGTTTTTGTCTTGACTACTACTTGGACCCTATGAGTCATAGGGTCTCATAACGAGTCATAGGTTGTGAATCATAGGGAACTAAGATAATATCCTAAGTTCCTATTATGACTGCGTCTAGCATGTTATGAGTCGTAAGGATTGGATACGAGTCATATGGTGCAACTCATAACCAGAAAAATATGGGGTGGTCCTAAATAATGACAAGACTATGACTGGACTAAACGTATCCCAGGGTAACCCTATGAGTCGTGAGGTCACCTATAGTAACTGGGTATCGATTTTTAGTCTTTTAATTAAGGGCATCCTAGTAATTTCACACTTGTCCCACTTAACCCCCACAACTTAAAAACCTCTTTGGGACTTTATTAGCATACTATTAACAATCAAAACACTATCTCAAACTTTCTAAATTATGTCAAGCAAGATACTTAGGGTTTCCAAGAAGTTGATTAATTAGAGATTTCAAGGGAAAATTTTCTCCATAACTTTTGATATTTCATGCATTTTACTCTTCCCCAACTAATATATTGTAAAAGCATGTGTTCTAAACAATTATTCATATAGTTTGTATGTTAGTTTTGGATCATGAGTTTGGGGTTTTGAATGTTTGTTTCTAAATAATGTTTTCCATGGTTTACATATGATTTTTCATGATTTAATGGTGGTTTTAAACTTGTGGAATGCATGCGTATGATGAATAAACTAGGGTATTGTGATTTCCCTTAATTTGTTGAATATTTATAATTAAATTAGTAATAACCCCAACCTAAATTTTGTGGAGGTTGTTTGAGTATGAGTATAATTACATTGAACTACTTTAGAAACAGTTGCATGATATAAAGATGTATTTGAAACACATTGGTTTGATTTAATAAACAAAGGGTGTCGGTGTTCCCCCACTTTGTATTAACTAACAAAGGGAGTTGTTTTCCTCAAGTTAATGGAAATTGTAATGGAATGATGTTGTTACCTTTCAAGTGTAGTTGGTATAAGTATACCAACAGTGTATTCCTTAATATGTATTATGGTTCAATGAATGAAAATGTATGGTAAATATTTTAATGGGCCTTAAAAGAGGGGTGTGTAGCTAGGCTGTAAAAGTGAAGGTCTCGGAAGACAAATACTGGAAATTCAGATTGTCGATGTGGGGGTTAAAATAGCTTGGGGTTTGTGTCCCCTCGCGTATGATCAGATGGTTCGAGTCCACCTTATTATTATAGTTGGGAGGTTTAACTCCCCCATATTACATTGCATGATTGGGTACTAAAGTCACCTTGGTTTATGATTGGGAGGTTTGAGTCCCCCGTGCATATATATGAGATTATTCTCCGATTTGTGCGGCTACATGCATTGGGGCCCGACCATGGATGAGAAATAGGGCCTATATAGCCTATGGGTACTATTATGTGATGGTTTAGCTAAACAATCTAGGCTAAAGTTGTAATGTGCATGCTAAATATTGTTCCCTATCCCGTTATGATATTTATATGTATAATGATATGTGCATGGTCATTGAGTTCGATTTGACTTGGCATTATTTTACTCCAGTATACTTGAGTTACATGCTCGTTCTCAACCTATTAATTGTATATGAATGTTGTATTCCTATACGTTGTAGGTACTGAAGATACTTCTACTTTTCTTATGAAGTGTTAGGTGGATTCGCTCGATTCATCGGTGATTTGCGATAAGGTGGTGAGCTTTAATTCTTCAAAAGACTTTATCATTACATCGATTCTTTTTCATAAACTAGAATTAAAGAGTTTACATTAACATTATCATGTTAGTGTCATTGTCATTGTTAGAGTCGAGGGCATGTCCCAACACTTTATTTATGTTGGTTTGTTAGAAGGCTTTGTGGATTACTATGGACTTGGGTGGTGGTGGTTATTGATTTGGTTGGTTAATGATTATCGGTTATAGATATTTCCTAAATTCTTTGGGCTTATCTTATGCTATCTATTATATTGTTTGAAAATCAATCACTATTAGGGGTATTGTGTTTTGTTTGGTTAGGAGCAGGGGATAGTCTCTAGTCCTTGTTGTACTTAAGATTCCCATCACGGCCAGGCCTTAGTTTGGGTCGTACCATAGATGGTATTATAGCCTAGGTTTGGTGTCATTTGGTGTCCATAAAATTATGTCAAATAGAGTATTATTTATGGTCGTTCCACACTTATAAGGGAGAGGCTACAAGATATTTAGGAATGCTTCCCTTTCTTGTTGTTTTATTTCAGGTGATACAGTCTAAGATCCTAAAATCTCCTCTAATCCCCATATGTTTTCTTTACAGATCATCCCTCCCAAAAGATCTGATGCTCGTGGAAATTCTTCTATCACATCTGAGGATAAGGTTGATGGAGCTCGTACTACTTATGGAGTTTAGATCAGGTCTAAAGCTCCAACTCCTGATTGTACTGCCCAATGTGGAGTTCCACCAATTCCCCCTAGCCCTCCTCGAGTACCTAAGCTAATGTGTCTAAGGATGAGTTTTACAGCTCAATCCATTTGCTTACCCAGTTGATGGCTTCCTAAACTTAGCATGTTATTTCTGTTTCTCCATCTTCTGAGGTTACTAGAGTGGGCCAATTTATGAGGTTGAGTCCTTCGACTTTAACTGGTTCAAAGGTTGAGAAGGATCCTTAAAATTTTATTGATGAGATGGGGAAGATTTTTTGTGTGATGCATGTTACTGATGTGGAAGATATGGAGTTTGCTGCTTATCAATTAAAGGATGTGGCATATTAATGGTATGATAGGTAGGACCAGTCTAGGGGTGATGATGTTGAGTCCTCTTTGTGGGATAACTACTCTAGTGCTTTTCTTTCTTGCTTCTTTCCTCGAGAGTTTAGAGAGATAAGGGATGAGGAATTCGTGAATTTGAAGCAAGGCAGGATGCCAGTAAAGGAGTATTCCTTGAAGTTTCATCAGCTATCAAATTATGCTCCTGAGTTAGTATCTAGCATAAGGGCTAGAATGAGGAAATTTGCTTTTGGGTTATCCCTTGTGTTGATTTCAGTGAGCACGACTTCCTTGTTGAACAAAAATATTGACATCTCTAGACTTGTGGTCTATAGGAAATATGTGGAAAAGGAAAATAAAAAGTAAGTTGAGATGAGTGAAAGACAGAGCAAAAAGTTTGGTATTCGAACCAGGGTGGAGGTCAGCAATAAAGTGGTAGATATGATGAAAAATATTCTAAGAAGATGGGAAATTCTGGTTCTTATTCCATGGCTAGTGCTCCATATCCTAAGATATTTGGCAATTTCCATTTTCAGAGAAACAATGGATTTAGGGTACAGGGTGCCCAGTCTCAGGCTAGTGGAGTTTAGTCAGCCCCTTTTTACCCCCTTGCCATTTATGTAGGCAGGTACATCATGGATTTTGTGAGTAAGGAAGAAATAAGTACTTAATGTGTGATTAATTGGGCCACCTACAATGGGAGTTTCCATTAGTCAGGGTTGCTACTGGGTTAATAAGGTTTTGATTGCCACGTCTTCAGCTCCTACAAAATGGGTTTCTACTTCTGGCTCTGACACTAGTCAAAACTGCCTTTATTCTCTTTCCACTCATTAATAATATGAAGTTCTACTAATGTTGTCACTTGTATGTTGCAACTCTTTTCCCCTGATGTGTATTATCTTCTTGATCCAGGGTCTACTCTTTCTTATGTGACCTCATATGTGGTTGTTCATTTTGTTTATGGTCCTGTTGTATTCTGATCCTTTCTTTATGTCTACCCCTATGGGTGATTTTGTGGTGGCTAGAAGGGTGTATAGGGGTTGTATGGTGTCTATTTATGGTAGGGAGACATTATTAGATTTAGTAGAGTAGGACATGTTACATTTTGATGCTATCCTAGGGATGGACACGTTGTATTCGTGCTGTGTCTCTCTTGATTGACGAACCTGTAAGGTCATTTTTAAATTCCTAAATGAGCCGATTATAGAATTGGAAGGGAGTTCCCTAGTGCCTAACAGAAGGTTTGAATCTTATCTTAGAGCCCAAAAATTGATTTCCAAGGGGTGTTTATACAATTTAGTGCATGTTAAAGATTCTAGATCCGAGGGTCATTCATTTTAATTTATTCCAATTATTTATGAATTTCCCAAAGTGTTTCATGATGACCTTCCTAGTATCCCTCTCTATAGGAAATAGATTTTGTGATTTATCTTCTTCCGAATACCCATCCTATCTCTATTCCCCCTAATAGAATGGCTCTAACTGAGTTGAAAGAACTTAAGGAGCAATAGAAAGACCTTTTGATAAGGGTTTTAATCATCCTAGTGCGTCTCTATGTGGTGCTCCTGTGTTGTTCCTGCATAAGAAGGATGGGTCCCTTCGAATGTGCATAGATTACCATTAGTTGAATAAGGTAATGGTAAAGAATCAGTACCCTCTTTCAAAAATTATTGATCGGTTTGACCAGCTTCAGGAGCTAAGTACTTTTCTAAGATTGATCTTTGGACGGGTTATCATTGGCTAAAGATTAGGGAGGTGGATATCCCTAAGACTGCTTTTTGAATCTTGTATGGTGATTTTGAGTCTTTTGTGATGTCCTTTGGTTTGATTAATGCATCGACAACATTTATAGATCTTATGAATAAGGTATTCTATCAGTTTCTGTGCGTATTCATCATCGTGTTTACAAATGATATTTTGATGTATTCCAACAGTAAGGGGGATCATGCCAACCATCTCTGCATAGTGTTGCAGACCCTTAAAACTAAAAAGTTGTATGCTAAATTCTCCAAGTGGGAATTCTAGTTGAATGCAGTGACTTATTTAGGTCATGTTGTTTATAGTGAGGGTATCATGGTGCATCCTCAAAAAGTTGAGGCAGTTACGAAATGTCCTAGAACCACGACTCCAACCGACATTCAGAGTTTTTGGGTTTAGCCGGGTACTATAGAAGGTTGGTGGAAAGTTTTTTCTATTGATGCTCTAATAACTAAGTTGACCCAAAAGAAGGTGAAGTTTCTATGGTCCGATGCTTGTAAGGGTAGATTGGAGAAGTTAAGGGACAAGTTAACCTTGACTTTCATTTTGATGCTACATGAGGGGACTGAGGGTATTGTGGTTTATTATTATGCATCCCATGTGGGACTGGGTTGTGTGATGATGAAGAATGGTAAGGTTGTGGCTTATGTTTCTAGACAGTTAAAAGGTCATGAGAAGAATTACCAGAAGAATGACTTAGAATGATTTGATGTGGTCTTTGCTTTGAAGATTTGGCACCATTATTTTTATGGGGTTCATGTCGACATCTTCTCAGACCACTGATGTTGGGCGTATTTATACGTCTATGCACCATAACTTACCCATGTTTTAGCTAAGTTTTGAGGATAAAATACATAATTCTTGCACTTTTAGTCTATTTTTTAGTTAAGTGAGCTAACCTATGTGATTAGCATGCTTTTCAGGTACTAATGAGGATGATTACGACACTTTGGGGACCTGTGGATAGCAGAGGAAACTTCACATAAAAGAAAAGCAACTTTTGGACTGAATGTGATATATGGGAACTTTTTTCCGGCCAAATTTAATATTTTTAAATAGTTGAGGACTTAGTAGCAATTTATCAGAGAAGGATGTTATTAAAAGCCTTATGGCTGAATTTTTATGGATTATTCTTTATTCTGTATTATTTTCAAAAATAAGAAAAGGCGGCTTAGTTGAGGGTGAGAGGGAGAAAATGTTTTCTCCTCTTGCTTTCTCTATTTTGTGGACACTAAGATCTTCCTCTAGTTTTGGGTATGATGAACATTCTTATGGTTATTTTATTTTGGTTCATAAGTAGCTAAGCTTATTTGTTAGGGTTATGGAAACCACATAGTATACTCTCTATTGCTATGGGTTTTTGAATTTATGATGTGTTGATCCACTTATATCATTGCTCTCTTCGTTATGATTGAATCCTCGTGGTTGCAAACATAGGGAATGTGCCATTATAGCAATAACTTGTTCGATAGAAAAGTTAATGTTTGGAAAAGAGAGTAGTGACAAAAAAATAGAGTTTCCAACCTCTATTTTACACGTTAATGCCTTAATAGGATTGATGACTTGGAGAGTTCGTATGATTGGTTGTACACTTTGGATTCGAGAGAACTAAAGTGAATTAATCCTTTATGGATGATAAACACTTGGATTTATAATTTGAATACATCTCTCTATAAGTGCATGCATGTATAAATCCTTAATACTCATAGTTAATAGAGAAGTAAAAGCTACAAGGTGAACATAACCCTAACTTGTCTTTCTCTGTAATAAAATACTATTACACATATCATCTCATTGTTACACTGATAATATTATTGTGCACTTAAACTGAAACCCCCCTTTACTTTGGAACCTTCGATCAACAGTCTAATAATAATCGCAATACTTAGTGATCATAGTATTCCCTGTGGGATTCGACACCCAACCCAGTTGGGTTCTATATTTGACAACGACCTCTTGCACTTTCGAACGAGAGTTTTAATTTGGGCGTATCAAATTTTGGCGCCATTGTCGGGAAATACGGTTGTCAACTAAGTTTGTGATAGTTAATAGACCCTTTGGTCAAAGATTCTCAAACTTTACTTTTTGTTTGTTGTTTTTGTTTTGAATAGGTTGACTATTGTGAATTTCAAGTACACGTAGATCGGGTCAGCCATTATTACCTATAAATCCTGAACCACATCTTATTGGAAGAATGGATGCGCAACGAGACCCTGAAAGGATAGCTACTCAACAGGAGAAGGCTAGATTATCTGCATTGGCAGCTGTGCAAGTAAATCAATAGAATGCTGATAACCTAGGTTGGGTACCAAATCTTGATGATGAGGATCTGGGTGATGATGAGTTATTAAATCCAAGGCATCCAGATGATGTGGCTGCACTAGTGAACAGGAATGTTAACAGAGATCGTCAAGCTAGGATGAGACCCGAACGCCGAGCTGTGAAAGTTGCTTTTGATAATGATGATGACGACTTGGATAGGGCTGGTGCCATAGGGGCTATTATTCCTCCGCCCTTGGCACCCTAAGCCAAGTTCAATATCACTAGCACTATGATCCAGCTATTGCAACTCAAAGGGCTATTTGGTGGACTTGCAGGCGACGATCCGAATATGCATCTGATTAATTTTATCTCAACATGCAAATTATTTGACAATCCAGGGGTTGGACAAAATACGATCCGGCTGCACTTATTTTAATTATCTCTATCTGGAGAGGGAACTCTATGGTTAAACGAGCTAACTCCCGACTCTATTACCAATTGGAGGCAACTGAAAGACTCTTTCCTAGAAAGATTCTTTTCGCCGTCCAAGAGGGAACAATTGAGAGATGAGATAAGCAAATTCAGATAGCTTCCAACTGAAGCTTTCCATGAGACTTGGGAGAGGTTCAATAAGAATCTTATGTGATGCCCAAATCATCAGATGACCAATGTCCACTTGATGGAGATATTATATAGGGCTTTGAACTCGGTGACTAAGCCAGTGGTAGATAATGCTGCGGGTGGGTCATTCATGGACTTTACTTTTCTTGAGGCATTTAACATACTGGATCGTATGACAAAGCAGAGTAGAGCTTGGCATACCAGGGATTTTGAGGTAGCAAGATCTACTGTATCTATTGGCATGATGGCAGAATAGAGGTGAAGGGAAGAGGAACGTGACCAGGATATAGATCACATGAAAATGCAGATGGACAGAAAAAGTCAAAGTTGTTGTATCACAGGGAAGAGCTGACTCCGATTCTAAGGAAGAAGATTACTTGAATAATCAGGGGGGTTTCCGAGGCAGTGGCCAAGGAAACCAAGGTCGGAACTATTATGAAAAATACGGATACAAGGACCGAGACCAAGGGAATTGGAAGAATAAAAATGACAGGAGCGTTTTGTATGTCCCTCCTGTCAATCGTGAAGCTGCTGCACCTAGCTTTGGGAAGATGTCCATGGAGGACATGATGGCCAAGCTGTTGAAAGGAGTGGAGGCAACCAACATGGGAGTAGATGAGGTATAAAATGATTTTTCCTCAATGAATCAATTGGTTGACTCGTATTCCACTTTAATAAAATAGTTGGAACAACAAATGAGTCAACTATCGGCGACATTCAATCAAAGAAAAGCTGGCACTTTACTAAGTGACACTGTGCAAAATCTAAGTAAATATGAATCATGTTTGGATATTACTACCAGGAGTGGTAAGTTGTTGGAAAATCCATCCAAGGGTAAGTCTGTGGTTGATAGTATGGAGGAGAATGTTGTTGAAGCAGATTGTGATGATTCTATAGAAGTTGAAAATCAGGATGAGGTCATTCATGATACTACACCTAGCTGTCAGCAATATGAAAGGATTGATAATGGGAAGCACAATGAAAAGGAAGTGGTGGAGAAAACTCTTCCAAATTCACCACCCCCTTTTCCTCAGAGACTGAAGAAGAAGGCTGATGACACCAGGTTCAGTAAATTCATGACCATGCTGAAGCAGCTGACTATAAATATGCCTTTGGTGGTGGCACTGAAGCAGATGCCAGGGTACGCCAAATTCATGAAGGACCTTTTTACAAAGAAAAGGGCAGCTAGCTATGAACCGACAGATAATTTCCATCATTGCAGTGCGATTGCCATGAGGTCTTTGGTATAGAAGAAAGAAGATCCGGGTGCTTTCACTATTCCTTGCACGGTTGGATCTTTAGAATTTGCTAAGGCTTTGTGTGATTTGGGGGCTAGCATTAATTTGATGCCGCTAGCCATTTATAAATAGTTGGGGCTGGGGGATCCTACACCAACCAACATGCGGCTTGTAATGGTAGATAGGTCGGTAAAACGACCTATTGGTATTCTATACGATGTATTAGTGAAGGTTTCTACCTTCATATTTCCTGAAGATTTTGTTATTTTGGATTGTGAGGTGGATTTTGAGGTGCCCATAATCTTGGGTTGACCTTTCCTCACAACTGGAAGTGTGCTTATTGATTTATGAGCAAATGAGCTTTTATTTTGGATGAATGATGAAGTGCTACGTTTTGATGTATGCAAATCAATGAAGCAACCCAAGGATATGAATGTGTTTTGTATAGTTGATGTTTATTATGAGGATGAGCATGAATTATCTTTGGAGAAACAGCTTACTGTTGAGCCATTGGCTACTGTGCTTATGAACTTTGATCGTGAGGATGTTGAGGAGTACGAAGAAACTGTCTGTGCTTTGACAGGAATGGGGTCGTATTATTATTCCCCCAAGAAGCTGGAACTTGACCTTAAGAATCGACCTTCACCACTAGTGAAGCCATCCATTGAAGAGCCACCAGTGTTAGAAATAAAAGAGCTACCTAGTCATCTGAGGTATGTGTTCTTGGGTAGTGGAAATACACTGTCGGTTATTATTACTGCTGATTTAGGTGAACAACAGGTAGAGGCTCTCATTTCTGTTCTTAAGAGATATAAGAGAGCTATTGGTTGGACTATTGTAGATATCATCGGTATCTCTCCTGGCATATGTATGCACAAGATTCAGCTAGAGGTAGATTGTGTACCCACTATTGACAATCTGCGTCATTTCTATCCACCTATGCAAGAGGTGGTGAAGAAAGAAATCATCAAGTGGCTAGATACAAGGGTGGTGTACCCAATCTCAGACAGTAAATGGGTGAGTCCTGTACAATGTGTGCCCAAAAAAGGGGGCATGACAGTAATGGCGAACGAGAAGAACGAACTAATTCCACTCAGGCCTGTCACGGGGTGAAGGGTGTGTATGGATTACCAGAAGCTAAACTTGTGGATGTTAAAGGACCATTTCCCAATGCCATTCATGGATCAAATGCTTGATCGATTGGCGGGAAAGGGATGATACTGTTTCTTGGATGGTTATTCCGGATATAACCAGATTTGCATTGCTCCTGAAGATCAAGAGAAAACTACTTTTACATGCCCATATGGTACTTTTGTATTTAAACGGATGCCATTTGGGCTATGTAATGTACCTGGCACTTTTTAACGGTGCATGATGTCCATTTTCTCAGATATGGTCGAAGACACCTTGGAGGTGTTTATGGATGACTTTTTGGTTGTAGGTGATTCATTTGAGTCATGCTTGGAAAATCTGAGTATAGCTTTCCAGCGATGTGTGGAATTCAATCTTGTGCTAAATTGGGAGAAGTCCTATTTTATGGTTAAGGAAGGCATTGTTCTCGGGCATAAAATTTATGAAAAAGAAATTGAAGTTGATCGAGCCAAGATTGAAGTTATCGAGAGATGACCACCTCCAATTTCTATGAAGGGGGTTCGTAGTTTTCTTGGTCATGCTGGTTTTTATCGGAGGTTTATTAAAGACTTCTCCAAGATTGCAAACCCATTATGCAATCTTTTAGAGAAGGAGGCAAAGTTTTACTTTGGTGAAGATTGCTTGAAGGCGTTTGAATGCATCAAAGGGAAGCTAGTTGAAGCCCCTATTATTGTAGCACCCAATTGGTCTCTACCATTTGAAATTATGTGTGATGCAAGTGGCGTAGCTTTGGGTATTGTACTTGGTCAGAAAAGAGAAAAGCTCTTTCATCCAATCTACTACACGAGCAAGGCCTTGAATGGAGCACAGAAGAACTATCCCATCACTGAACAGGAGTTTCTCGCGGTTTTTTATGCTTTCAAAAAGTTCCGTGCTTACTTGTTGGGAACCAAGGTAGTGGTTCATACAGATCATCCGACTCTGATATATCTAATGGAAAAGAAGGATGACAATCCAAGTCTAATCAGGTGGGTGCTACTTCTTCAAGAATTCGATTTCGAGGTAAAGGATAGAAAAGGTTCTGAAAACCAAGTAGCTGATCATCTATCCAGACTTGAGAGTGAGCACACAGTTCATAATGACCTTGATATTGATGATGTATTCCCCGACGAAGAGATTCTAGAAACTGTGGTGGAAAACTTACCGTGGTATGCAGATTTTGCTAACTACGTGGTAAGTGAAGTGATTCTTGAGAATCTCTCCTTTCATCAAAGGAAAAAGTTCATGCATGATATGAAGCATTACTTTTGGGATGAGCCGTATCTTTTCCGACGATGTGCTGACGGTATTATTAGGTGGTGCATCCCAGAAGTAGAGATGTCTAGCATACTGGAAACAAGCCATGCTTCCCAAGTTGGAGGTCACCATGCAGGTGATCGAACGACCAAGAAAGTACTGCAAAGTGGCTACTATTGGCCATCATTATTCAAGGATGCCTACGATTTCATAAGAAGATATGATCAGTTCCAGCGACAAGGTTCTATGTCAAAGCACCATGAGATGCCCATGTCCAAAATGCTTGAAGTAGAGTTATTCGATGTCTGGGGTATTGACTTTATGGGCCCGTTTGTGATATCATTTAGTATGAAATATATCTTAGTTGTTGTGGATTACATATCCAAATGGGTTAAAGCAGTTGCTCTAGGTGATAATGAAGGTAAGAGTGTTGTGGCATTCTTAAAGAGAAATATCTTCTCTCGTTTTGGGGTACCCCGTACCATCATAAGCGATGGAGGATCACATTTCTGCAACAAGCTATTCAGAGCCGTATTGACAAAGTATGGGGTTAAGCAACATAAGGTAACTACACCGTACCACCCACAAACTAGTGGGCAGGTGGAGGTTTCAAACCGGGAAATCAAGGTGATCCTTGCTAAGACTGTGAATGCCAACGGGAAAGATTGGTCCAGGAAGCTGGATGATGCCCTATGGGCATATAGGACCGCGTTCAAGACACCAATTGGCATGTCACCATACCAACTAGTTTATGGCAAGGCTTGTCACTTGCCAATTGAGCTAGAACATAAAGCAATGTGGGCACTGAAGCAGCTTAACCTGAACTGGGATGATGCAATAAATATGAGATTGGGACAGTTGAATGAGATGGATGAATTCCGTCTCAATGCATATAAAAGAGCAGATCTTTACAAGGAAAGGATGAAAAAGTACCATGATCAGAGGATTATCCAATGAAACTTTCAGAAAGGCGATTTGGTACTCCTTTTCAACTCCAGATTGAAGCTGTTACCAGGTAAGTTGAAGTCTAAATGGTCTGGTCCATTCAGAATCAGTCAAGTCTACTCATCTGGAGTAGTAGAGTTAGAAAATGATGATGGTAGTGTCTTTAAGGTGAATGGCCAAAGAGTGAAGCTATATATCGGTCCAACCGACTCGATAAAATGTATAGCCACCATATATCTCGATGAAGTCTGAGTAATCGAGATAACTATGTCATGCTGCGATAATAAATCAAGATCTACATGGGAGGCAACCCATGGTTTTACTAGGATTTTGTTTTTGGTAAATGAAAATTCAAAAAGAAGAGTCGAGCCACGACCGAAACTAAGGCGCTTGGTGGGAGGCAACCCATCCCTCTAATCATCTTGTTTGTTTGTTCTAACTAAGTGAAGGTACTGCAGGCATTAAGGAGACAATTAGTTTTAAATTTGGTGAGAAAATAAACTACATCAAGGGTGGTAAGTGTATTGATGACGTACACATTTCTGAGTGTCGCATTCGAATTCACTTGAAAATTGGGAAGGAAGGCATATAAAAACTAGTATGGGTTGCATTGCAACTTCAAGATAGCACATAAGTGCATATAGGCGCCGCCTATTCCATCGCCTATGCTCACTGCCTCATTTAGGTGATAGGTTAGGTGCCACCTATGTCAACATAGGCGATAGCTTAGGCGCCACCTATGTGAACATGGGAAATAGCTTAGGCGCCGCCTATGCCATCGCCTATGCTCACTGCCTCACTTAGGCGATAGGTTAGGCGCCGCCTACTTATTCTTAGGCAATTTCATGGGCGCCGCCTATCAGTGTAAGTTTTTCCTAATAATCCATTTTTGAATGGATCAAACTGAACCATGTCTCATCTTTTAAACATATTCTCTACTCTTAAATCCCACTCCATTTTTCTTTGACCTAAGCGCCTCCTAAACACCTTTTCCCTCTCCAAGCCCTTCTCTTTTCTCATCTAATCTTGTAGGCTCACCTTCACGGTTCATCAAGCATTTATCATCAAGTAACATGGCTCCAAAAGGATGATAGGGAAAATAAAAAACATCCACATAACAAAAAGGTTAAAAAGGGCAAGAAAGGACAAGGCTGATTTCTCCTCTCTTCAAGTTCCTTAACACACTTTTGGTATCAAATGGGTTCTGGAGGAGGAAGGACAAGAATGGTACAGAAACAATAAAGTGAAGAAATATGTACATGTGGAGTTGATGCAGAAGGAAAGTTTAGCAAAGAACTGCCCTCGCATTCTGGCAAAGATTATGGAACTAAAGCTTGACTTCATCTTCCGAGACATGGGTGAGTGTAATCTTGATTTGACTCGAGAGTTTTATGCCAACTGGTCCCCAAGGACTACGAGAAATGAAGTAAAGATTCGAGGGAAGGTCTTGCAATTGAATGCTGATTTCTTCAACTCTTTCCTGGGTACTCCAAGTGTGGATCAATCACTACTCAAGGAGCTCTACAACAAACCTCCCTACAGAGACATTAGACATACGTTGTGTGGATCAAGGTCCATGACCCGGTGGACTCATCATAAGGATAATGGTCGTCATAATACTTACCCATATGCTTGTTAGAACAGAGAAACTCTCATATGGTTAAGAATAGTCAATTCCTGCTTGATTCCTGGGACACAATACACTAAGTTCATGCGTGATCAAGTCTTCTTGGTATATACTCTATGACGAATATTCCCATCAATATTGGTGCAGTTATACGCGCGTCGATGTGCAAAACAAAGGTTCACAGCAAGTCCTACTTCAGTTTTGGAAACTTGTTGACTGCAATTTTAAGGAAAGAGCACATTGAGGAGGAGCCAGCAGACCATAAGTTGCCACAAAACCCAAAGAAGGTGGATCTCACGAAAATCAAAGATCCAGAAACTAGTCAAGGCATTAACCTTACCACTGCTGAAAGACATGCTCGAAATAAGAGTTTTTTTTTCCATCTGTATGGCATGACTAGGTTTACTATGATGAATGGGGGTCGTGTGCCTACATCTGTAGAGCTTCAGCAGCTTGACCATGACTACCCACTTAATGATCATGCTCGGGCCATATATGGAGTGGGGGTAAATTTTGAAGAACCTCTAGATGATGATGTGCCGACAGACGATGATCACCGACTGCTAGACTTTAATATGGAGGACAACTCTGGTGATGAAGACTCCGATGATGATTCTGATGCAGGGGGTATGACCCCGGATGTAGAGGAAGAGTTTGACTAACTAGGTTCTTGTTTATTTATTTACACTGAGGGCAGTGTGTTCCTTCTTAGTGTGGGATGAGGGTACAAGTACACCTTGATTTTCTTGTCTGTTGTATTGCCTACTGCTTGCCTGCATTTATTCTACAGTTTTTTTGGTTTAGTCATAGTTAGTTAGTCGTAATTAGTTACTTTTCTCAATGATGGATCGATGATGACCGTCTTAAGAGAGAATTTGTCAGATTGTTGCATGAAATTGTTCTTATAGACGGCATGGCATTATAACATGAATTTGTGCTGAATCACTACTATTGAAACATTTAGGCTCTAAGTTGTGACTCGTGTTGTGATAATTGGTTGTGGTTTAATTCATTTATCTGTTGGGTCAAGTTGACCATGTGCCATGTGTGTGTAAGGTTATTGTATATTCTTTGTTACGACTGATGCTAGAACTTGACTAGTGTATGTGTGAAGAGAAATAAAGATTGTATGTTTAGGAGATAATTTAGGCATTTCTTTGGCAGCCCTTATTTTTATCTTCTTTTTACCTACCTTTGTACATTGTCCTAGTTGAACACCCATTGAGCCTTTATCTATTTTCTTTGGCAACCTCATATGTAGCCTAATCCATTTTTTTAAAGACCATAATTTAATCCAAAAGCTCCTAAGCGCTTTAAATTGTAGAATCAAGTTGAGTTTAGAGTGTGGAAAAATAAGAGGAAAATGGTGAAAGTGATGCCCCAAAGTTTAGTTATTCGTACATGAAAATATTGTGATTGGGAGTGGCACCTTGGTCCTTTCTTAGACATTGTGCACCTCGACTAAGGCAAATAGTCTAAGATGAGGGTGGATATCATAGGGATGCATAACAAGAAATTGATGAAAAATAAAAGAGTTGTATACTCCCATCATAGTGTTTTTGATTGAGTAATAAAATGGGGTGAGGGTAAAAGAGGTTGGTAGATGAAAGGAAGGTAGATTGGTTGTTAAAAGTTGGGCTAAATGGCATAATGTAGTGTATTAAAGTGCTTAGGGAACATAGTCACTATTTCTGGCCAAAATAGTCCTACCCATCCCTTTAGCCTACTTTACAACCCGTAAAAGACCTATTTGATCCTAACCTTAGCATTATGATATTAGTGGAGCATTACACTAAGGGAAAGCATATGGTCATCAGTTGTAATCTAAGAATTCTTTGTGAGAGTGAGAGCAAACAAGTTCTTATACCTATATTTTTTGAAGAATGCAAAATTATGAGTGATTATGGGTAACTTTCTTGTGTGAGCGCACATGGTTGATGATTTTTGGGTAGTTTTATATGATTTCTTGGATTAACTTGTGTATATGAATTAACCAACTTAATGAGTCTATGTTGGAGGGTGATTTGTTTCTAGTAATGATCCAGAAATCTACTTTTTGTTAATAATTGTTGTGTATGTCTTGTTGAAAATTGTGTGTTGCTCTTGTGAAGTTTAGTTAGGTATTTGCATGGATGTATTATTTTGTTCGAGGAAAAACAAAGCTTTAAGTGTGGGGTGGTGATGTTGGGCGCATTTATACGTCTAAGCACCATAACTTACCCATGTTTTAGCTAAGTTTTGAGGATAAAATACATAATTCTTGCACTTTTAGTCTATTTTTTAGTTAAGTGAGCTGAACTATGTGATTAGCATGCTTTTCAGGTACTAATGAGAAAGATTACTACACATTGGGGACCTTAGGATAGTAGAGGAAACTTCACATAAAAGGAAAGCAGCTTTTGGACTGAATATGATATATGGGAACTTTTTTCTCGGGCAAACTCAATATTTTTAAATAGTTGCGGACTCAGTAGCAATTTATTAGAGAAGGATGTTATTAAAAGCCTTATTGCTGAATTTTTATCGATTATTCTTTATTCTGTATTATTTTCAAAAACAAGAAAAAACGGCTTAGCTGAGGGTGAGAGGGAGAAAACATTTTCTCCTCTTGCTTTCTCTATTTTGTGGACACTAAGATCATCCTCTAGTTTTGGGTATGATGAACATTCTTATGGTTATTTCCTTTTGGTTCATGAGTAGCTAAGCTTATTTGTTAGGGTTATGGAAACCTTGTAGTATACTCTCTATTGCTATGGGTTTTTGAATTTATGATGTGTTGATCCACTTATATCATTACTCTCTTCATTATGATTGAATTCTCGTGGTTGCAAACATAGTGAATGTGCCATTATAGCAATAACTTGTTCTATAGAAAAGTTAATTTTTGGAAAAGAGAGTAGTGACAAGAAAATAGGGTTTCCAACCTCTATTTTACACATTAATTCCTTAATAGGATTGATGACTTGGAGAGTTCGTATGATTGGTTTTACACTTTGTATTCGAGAGAACTAAAGTGAATTAATCCTTGATGGTTGAAAAACACTTGGATTTAGAATTCAAATACATCTCTCTATAAGTGCATGCATGTATAAATCCTTAATACTCATAGTTAATAGAGAAGTAAAAGCTACAAGGTGGACATAACCCTAACTTGTCTTTCTCTGTAATAAAATGCTATTACACATATCATCTTATTGTTACACTAATAATATTATTGTGCACTTAAACTGAAACCCCCTTTTACTTTGGAACCTTCGATCAACAGTCTAATAATAATCGCAATACTTAGTGATCATAGTATTCCCTGTGGGATTCGACACCCAACCCAGTTGGGTTCTATATTTTATAGCGACCACTTGCACTTTCTAACGAGAGTTGTAATTTGGGCGTATCAACCATAAGAGTTTCCAATATGTGTTCACCCAGAAGGAGTTGAATCTCTGGCAAAGGAGATCGCTTGAGTTGCTCAAAGACTATAATATGAGTCTTCACTATCATCCAGGTAAAGCTAACGTGGTTGCTGATGCTCTTAAAAGTTTATCTATGGAGAGCTTATCTCATGTGGAAGAAGAGAATTGAGAAATTGTAAAGGATATTCACTCGTTGGCTAATCTTAGAGTTCATCTCTTGGACTCTGAGGATGGTGGTGTGATGGTGCAAAAGGTGGTGAAGTCATCTCTTTGTGCTAAGGTGAAAGAGAAGAAAGTTTTGAATCCTATCTTGATATGTATTAAGGGTAACATGGTCCAATAGGAAATAATGGTTTTTGAGATTGGTGGTGATGGTATGCTAAGGTACCAAGGTAGGTTATGTGTTCCCGATGTTTATGGGTTGTAGGAGAGGATTTGGCTGAGGCTCAAGAGTTGAAGTACACTGCTTATTCTAGTTCGACGAAAATGTACTATGATTTGAAAGAGATCTATTAGTAATTCAACATGAAGCGTAATATGAAAAATTTTGTGGCCAAGTTTATGGTTTATCAACAAGTTAAGGTGGAGCACTTGAGACCATATGGGCTGTCTTAAGAAATTGAGTTACACAAATGAAAGTGGGAATTGATTACTATGGATTTGTTACTAGTCTTCTATTGTCCCACTGTTAGTTTAATTTGATTTGGGTCTTCATGGATAGAATTACTAGTTCCTCCATTTCCTACCTGTGAGAACCAATTACTTTGATGAAGGTTTGCAAAGTTATTCAATCAGAAAATCATCAAGTTACATAGTTCACCTATTTTTATTATATTTGATCACGATACTCAGTTCTCCTTACACTTTTGGTGTTCCTGTAAGAGAGGTTTGGGAACTAAGCTGATTTCCACACTCAAATGGATAGACAAGTGGAGTGGACCCTTCAGACATTAGAGGTTATGTCATATCTTCTGTGATCAATTTTGGTTATAGTTGGGTTAATCATTTTCCCCTCATTGAGTTTGCATGTAATAATAACTACCACTCTAGCATTGGGATTACTCTATTTGAGGCTTTGTATGGTAGGAGATGTCGTTCTCCTATTGGGTTGTTTGAGATTAGTGAGGCTGAGTTATTTAGTCATGATTTTGTTAATCAAGCTATAGAGAAGGTAAAGTTGATTTGGGATAGGCTTAAGACCGCCCAAAATCGCCAAAAGTATGACATAGACGTGAGGCGAAGGGAGTTGAAATTTAAAGTTGGTACTTGGGTGTTCTTAAAGGTGCCTCCCATGAAATGAGTGATGCAATATGGAAAAAAAGGGAAGCTCAGTCCCTGTTATGTAGGCCCTTAATTGGTTTTTAAGAGAGTGGGAACTATGGCATATGAATTGGAATTTCCTACGATTCTGTGTTTTATTCACCTGGTCTTTCATGTTTTAATTTTGAGGAAGTACGTGGTGATCCTTCCTTAGTGGTTCCGTTTGAAAATATGGATGTTTCAGATTCCTTGCTTATGAGGAAGTCTCAGTAGAGATCTTTGATTGACAAGCCTGTCGGTTGCAGACTATGGATGTGTCTTGATAAAGGTTCTATGGAGGAACCATAAGGTAGAAGAGGCCACTTGGAAAGCTGAAGGGGACATGAAGTTCAAGTATCCATTCCTGTTCCCCCTTTTGGATAATCATGCTTAAGGTATGTGTTAATCATACCATTTTTGTTTTCTGTCTTTGTTAAAGGGACTTGTAGTTTCCCTGACATCTTTGTTTTCTATCTTTATTAAAGGTAAATGTATTATCTTCCATGTCAAATTATTCTAAGGGATGTCTTGTCTCATTATTCGGGGATGAATGATCCTAAGAGGGGGAAAATGTAACACCCTAAATTTTTGGTCCCTTAAAGTTTCTTGATCTTTGAGCGTACTATCCTAACTATGACTCACCTTACGATTCGTAGGGTGTCAATGCGGGTCTTACAGACCCAATCATAGCCTAGCCAGAATGTTGGTCGAGAGTTACTGTCTTGATTAGGGGAACCAAGGTACTATCCTAAGTTTCTATTATGACTGCAACTAGAATGTTACGAGTTATGAGGACTGGATACAAGTCGTGTGGTGTGACTCATAACCAAACCAATGCGGGGTGGCCCTGGACACTGTCCAGACTATGAATGGACTAAACAAGTCGGAGGGTGACCCTACGAGTTGTGAGGTCACCCGTAGTGACTGGCGTTGGTTTTTAGTCATTTAATTAAAGGCATCTTGGTAATTTCCCTCCTACCCTACTTAGTCCCCATGACTTAATACCCTCTTTGGGACTTTATTAGAATACTATTCACAATCATAACACTCTCAAACTCTCTAAATCCTCTCAAGCAAGAAACTTAGGGTTTCCAAGAAGTTAATCAATTAGAGCTTCCATAGACCAATTCTTTCAATAAATCTTGATACTTCAGGAATGTTCAACTAATATTTTAATAAAAGCATGTGTTCTAAATAGTTATTCATGTGGTTTAGATGTTGGTTTTGGAACATGGGTTGTGGGTTTTGAATGTTTGTTTTTGAATAACGTTTTCCATGGTTTACATATGGTTGATCATGCTTTAATAGTGGTTTTAAACTTATGGGGTGCATGGGTATAGTGAATAAACTAGGGGATTGTGATTTTCTCAAATTTTTTGAATATTTACAATTGAATTAGTAATAGCCCCAACCCAAATTTTGTGGAGATTGTTTTGAGTATGATTATAATTGAATTGAACTACTTTTGGAACAATTGCATGATATAAAAGGGTATTTGAAACACAATGGTCTGATTTAATTAACAAAAGGAGTTGTTTTCCCTAAGTTAATGGAAATTGTAATGGCATAGTGTTGTTATCATGCAAGTGCAGTTGGTATTACAATACCAACATTGTATTCCTAATTATGTGTTATGGTTCAATGAATAAGAATGTGTGATAAATATTTTAATTGGGCTTAAAAAAGGGTTGTGTATCTAGGCCATAAAAGTAGTCATCCCGAGTGACCAATACTGGAATCCGTGTTTGCTGGCACGAGGGCCAAAATGGCATGAGGTTTGAGTCCCCTCACTTGTGACCAGCTGGTTTGATTCCACCTTATTATTATGATTGGGAGGTTTGAGTCCCCCATATTACATAACATGATCGGGTGCTTAAGTCACCTTTGTATATGATTGAGAGGTTCGAGTCCCCCGTGCATATATATATATATATATATATTTATATGAGATTATTCTCTGGTTCATGCGGCTACACGCATTGGGGTCCAACCAGTAGGTGAGAGATGGGCGCCCATATAGACGGTGGGTACTATTATATGAAAGTTAAGCTACAAAATCCAAGTTAAATTTTTAAAGTGCATGATAAGCCTTTTTCCCTATCCCAAAATGATATTTATATATTTAGCGATATGTGTATAGTCTTTGAGTTGGTTTGACTTGGAATTATTTTATTCCCTTATTTGTGAGTTACATTCTAGTGCTCAACCTACTAACCATCTCTGGACGCTTTATCCCCATGCAATATAGGCACCGAAGATACTTCTACTTTTTCTGCATAGTGTTATGTGGATTATCTCAATATGTCGGTCATTTATGATGATGTTGTGAGATTTCATTCTCCGAAATAAGTAATCATTCCATCGGTTCCCTTTCATAAAATAGAATTAAAGAGTTTACACTTACATCATCATTGTCATATTTATTGTCAGAGTCACGGGCATGTCCCGACATGTTATTGTTTTTTATTTGTTAGAAGGCTTTGTGGATTACTGTGGACTTGGGTGGAGGTATTATTTGTTTAATGGTTATCGGTTATAGACATATGTTAAATTCTTTGAGCTTATCTTATGCTATCTTGTTATGTGTTTGGAATCCAGTCACTAGTGGGGGTATTGTTTCTATTTGGTTAGGAGCAGGGGGTGGTATCTGGTCCTTGTTGGACTCTAGATACCTGTCATGGCCAAGCCCTAATTTGGGTCGTGACACTTAACCATGCTGTAAATACCCTCATTGTGTGGCAGGGATCTATTATCTATGAGCCAATGGATATTATTTCATATATTTATCAAGGAGACTTATTTTGATGGGTTGCGAGTCTAATCTATTTGTGATGTTAGTATGGAGAGACCCTCGCTTGTCTCTGTTCCTAGAGTCTGTGAGTTTCTTGATGTTTTTACTACCGATCTACCTGATCTTCTTCCTGAGTGTGATATTGAGTTTGTTATTGATCTTGAGCCGGGAACCCAACCTATTTCTATGGCACCTAACCATATGACACCTATCGAGCTTAAGGAGCTGAATTCCCAACTTTAAGATTATCTGAGTAAGGGATTCATTAGATTTAGTAGGTTTCCTTAGGGTTCTCCTATCCTATTCATAAAAAAGAAGAATGTCTCCTTACATATGTGAATTGACTATAGGTTGCTTAATAAGGAGACAATTAATTATAGGTATCCTATATCTCGCATTAATGATTTATTTGACTAGATTCATGGAGCAATGATATCTTCTAAGATTGACTTGAAGACCGGTTTCCATCAGTTGAGGATTCTGGCTGAGGACATTCTAAAGACAACCTTCAAGAGTCATTACGGTCATTATGAGTTCCTAATGATGTATTTTGGTTTGACTAATGCCCCAACAACATTTATGGATTTGATAAATAGCTTGTTCAGGCCATATTTAGACTCCTTCGTAATTGTATTCATTGATGAAATCCATCTTTTCAAGGAGTAGAGAGGAGCATATGCAGTATTTAAGGATTGTGCTCCAGATTTTATGAGATAATTGACTCTTTGCAAAATTCTTAAAGTGCGGTTTCTAGCTCGAGTCAGTGAAATTCCTTGTACATGTGATGTCTAAGGATGGGATTATGGTGGACCCTAAAGATATTAGGGCTATTCGTGATTGGACCAGGCGTATATCTCAATCTAAGGTTCGTAGCTTCATTAGTTTGGTTGGTTACTACAAGCGGTTTGTTCAGGGTCTTTCAACTATCGCAGTGCCAATGACCATATTGACTCGAAAGGATTTTCCTTTACAGTGGTTCTAGGAGTCTGAGTTGATCTTTTAGAAGATCAAGAGATTTCTCACTTCAGATCCTATAATGGATCTTCTTATTGAGTGTGATGGATTCACCATTTGTTGTAATGCTTTTATTGTTGCTTTGGGTTGTCTGTTGATCCAACAGGGTAGAGTTATTTCTAATGCATCGAGGAAGCTCAAGGTGCACGAGCTCAACTACCCCACTCATGATTTGGAGTTGGTGGCAGTAGTCTTTGCACTTAGGATTTGGAGGCATTATTGATATTAGTCCAAAAATATATGTTTTTAGTCATTATTTATGCCATAATTAGTTTTTATTTGTTCTTCTTGAGTATTGATTTTATGTATTGTGTCTAATATTATATTTATGTGTAGGATTAACATGATGTGAAGATGAAGAAATTTAGAGCTAAAACAAATTAAATACGAAATATTATAGAAGAAAACCAAGAAGTCAACTTAATGGAATAAAGTTAATAAAGTAATTAAAAAGTTCCCTTTCAATTTCAATTGAAATTCACTGCCAGTGGACGTCCGCTTTGCGGCATGACACACAGAGGGGTTGTAGTCGGCGTTTTTTTTCCTAGTCTATTTTGGAATTAGTTATTTTATTTGAAGTTTTTTCCTATAGCTATAAATATTTCATAAAAATCAGTTTTTACATAACTTTTGACCTAAGGAGAGCAAGAAGCTGCCATGGAGGCCAGAGAAAATTGGTTTTATTTTTCTTCTCCTTTATTATTTATTTTATGCTTTTTCTTTTGATGATTTGTTGTAACTGCTCCATGTCTATGTGGAGTTAAGATTTTCGTTCTTGGATTATGATAGCTAACTAAATGATTATTTCGTAATTTCTTGATTTGATTATCATAATAGTTGTTTTTATCTTCTTGTAGTTACTATTTTAATGCTTAGCTACCATTAAAATACATTTATATTCTTATTGTGAATCCAAAAGGAGAATCACTGAGATAGAAAGAAGAATATTTGGAGCAAGATCATTACTTTAGTAAAATAAATAATTGATTTATTGCTATAGTAGGAATATACCTAGATCGTCTTACTTGGTTACAAAAGGAAAATATATATAAATACATCCGATATGGTTGTCACACTCGGCTAATGATGTAGTTGTGAGGTTAATTTGGATAGACAATTACAGAATTTGAAGACCATGATCATATGATCAACCCCGTAAATCAACAAGTAGATAATAAAATAAGTTGATGAAATTGATACTCTACATGATTGTTAGCAAATCCATAGTCCTAGACCAATTTATTGATTGCATAAAATCTGCTCTTCTATTGTTTAATTGTTCATTAGTTATTTTCTTTTTATTATTGTAGTTTAGTAAATTCATAAATTTATCTTTGAAATTTATCACTTGATTAAATAGTTAGAATTAGTCTAATTTGGTGAATAGTTAATCAACAAGTACTGTAGGTTCGACATCCGGTTCGTAAGAGACACTTTATTACTTGTACTACCTCTTAAACTTGCGTGTGCATTTGGATGAAATAATTATCTTTATGGCATGCATTGTGAGATCTACACCAATCATCATAGTCTTTAGCATCTTATGACCTAGAAAAAGCTTAATTCTGGGAAGAATCAAATGGAGTTGCTTAAGGATGATGACGTCTCTATTCTATATCATCAAGGCAAGATGAACATGGTAGAGGATACCTTGAGCTGGAAGCCAGTGTGTATGGGTAGCTTGGCTTCTATTATAGTTTCTTAGTGGCCATTGGAGTAGGAATCCAAACTTTAGCCAACTTGATGCTGCGACTTGATGTTTCTGACCCCAAGTGGATTCTTGATAGTGTTAAGGAAAAGTCTACTTTATTTGAGAAGAATCGGAGTCTCCAGTTTGAGCATATAAGACTTCGTATTATCCGTATTCAGGTGTTGAGTGGTGACTACCATAGATTCTTAGGGTGTTCTAAGATTTGATGGACGCATTTTTGTTCCAAGGGTTGGAGGATTAATTGAGTCGATTTTGTGTGAGGCTCATAGCTCCAGACATTCTACTCACCCTGGTACAACTAAGATGTATAAAGATTTGAGTAAATATTATTGGTGGAGCAGTATGAAGAGAGATGTGGAGGACTTTGTATCTTGTTGCCTATGTTTTCAATAGGTGAAGGTCGAGCATCAGAGACTTTATAGCTTGATTCAGAGATTGCCCATTCTTGATCAAAAATGGGAGCAGGTCACCATACTATTTGTTAGTGGTCTACCTCGCACTTCCCATGGTTTTGATAGGTTGACATAGTCGACAAATTTTATTTCAATTCAGATTTCCTTCTATGCTGAGAGGCTAGCCCGTATCTATGTTCGTGAGATAATACGCTTGAATAATATTCCTATGTCTATCATTTTAGGCCGGGTTTGGTATTCACTTCTATCTTCAAGAGAGCTCTTCAGGTGGAGTTGTGTACTTAGGTTGATATTTAGCACAACCTTCCATCCTCAGACAGATGGATAGTTGGAGCGGACTATTCAGGTTCTTAACGATATACTCCAAGCCCATGTTATGGATTTTGGATGTTAGTGGGAGAAACACTTATCTTTGGCAGAGTTAGAATATAATAATTACTACTGTTAGAGTATTGATATGGCACCATTTGAGGTATTATATAGTAGGTGTTGTTGTTCTCAGATTGATTTATTTGAGATCTGTGAGGTTAGGTGTCACGACTCAAACTATGGCTTGGTCGTGATAGGTATCTCAAGCCCACTATAGACCGGAGAAAACCCTCATCGTATAACCTCATGAGCACAAAAATAACAATAAAGCAGAAGCCAATTAACAGTAATAATAAAGATGGATAGATAACTCAAATGAAACTAAGAATCAAAACAATAACCAACCCACATCAGTCTACAATAGCCTCTAAAACCAAAATAACAACTAAGTAAAGACATGCCCATGACTATGATAAAAAATAATCCATAAGTACTGAGTCAATAATTAAAGAATAATGAAATGATAAGCCCTTTCATAGGATGGAGGCTCACCACTACATAGCAACTTAACATATATGCTAATCCACCTAATACTGCACAGAAGTAATAGAAATGTCTTCATACCCTAAATTATGAGATGGTGCAGTGTCTTAGGACAATCAGTTGGATAAGAACTAGCATGTAACTCAGGAAAAGTGATAACATAATGTCATGTTCAAAATCAATTAAAATCATATGCACACATTCATATATACATTAATCTAGGATATCGAGATAGGTTAAGGGTCATGAACATGAGAGTTTAAAACTATTAACCTGGACCGTGTAGCTTGATCCATACTAAAAGAAATCATGGGCTAAATGGGTTCAGCTCTCCCTACTGAAAGGGCTCCAGTGCATGTTAGGTGCACGAATTGAGGAAAAACCAATGAAAAACTAAAACCACCGTGCGCAATAGCCATCCCAAATATATATATATATATATGTATATATATATGTATATATATATATATACATACATATCAAGTGTGTATCAAGCACAAAGACACATAGATCCCCAACGTCGGCAAACATGGTTTTCATTGTTCATCCCCCCCGGGACTTACCCCTTCACAGTGAGATACATGACCTCCTTTAAGCCCAAATTAAAACCACTTTGAAATAATTCTAACCATTATTCCAGGAGTCATTCATTAAGGCATTCACCACTAGGTATCTTCATACCAATATGCTTGCAAGCTAAATCAAACATGCCAAATAATCTACATATGCAAATTGACTCGCAAGTTCCATTTAAAATCAAAATAATGGCCACCAAGGCCATCCAAATCCATTTTTATATCCATTTTTCAATTAATGCAATGCATTGAGTTCAAAAGCAACGTAAACTATGCAATTTCCCATTGTAAAAATCAAACTGACAGAGTGGGTTGAGGTTCCATCAATTCCAAACCAAAATTCATCCAATTTTGGGAACCCCATGTCCCCAATTCCAACCACTTAATTAGTTAACCAATTTAGTCCCCCGAAACATCAATTTGAAGCATGAATAATCAATTCTCAATATGGGACAAGTAATTCAATCAGTATCAAATATAATCCCTCAACACAATTCAAACTCACAATTTAAATCACATGAATATCCATTCAATTCACGCCACAATGAAAACTTTAAGTTTAGGAAAGAGAAACATGCCTAAAATAAAAAAATTGTTAAGTCAATTTGAAGTTTGGAGCCCAGATGATGAATGCACTATAAAACGCTTAAACGTTCTTGGGTTTGAGTTTTAAGTGAGAATGAATGATTTTGATCTTTGAAAAATTGAAGAAAAGATCCTTACTTCATGTTTAAAGGTCGTACATAGGGTAAAAAGACCAAATCTCCTCACCGCAACTGAAAAAACAAAATTGGACAAAATTAACACACTAGCGTGGAATGCCATTATCGTGGAGGTTATCCTTCGTTCCACGGCGATATCACAGAGGGTAACCTCTATGAAACGATAATATTATAGACGCTCACTGACTCTATGTCCAAAAATGACCAAGAATCCCATCTGAAAATTCAAAAAATTTCCCAAATTACACTTTTAATATCCTTAAAGATAATTCAAGTAAAAATTAATAATACACATGTGGGAAGGTCAAAAATAGACTGATAGAAATTTTATGGGGTCTCACATTATCGCCCCTTTTGGATCATTCATCCTCGAATGATGAGTTAGGACACTTTCAGTATAAGAATAATAAGAGTACACCAGAATCCAATGACAACTCAGAAAGTGGTACGAAGAGAATGAAATTCATACCTTAAGCACTTTCATCCAACTCAAGGAATAAGAATGGGTATTTGGCCTTCATATTTTCCTCGGCTTCCCATGTATCCTCTTCTACCTTTTGGTTTCTCTAAAGAACCTTCACCGAAGCTACATCCGTGTTCCTTAATCTACGAACTTGGCTATCTAATATCTCAATCAGGACTTCCTCATAAGACAAAGAATTCATCACACCAACATTCTCAATTTTCACTATCAAGAAAGGATCACCCACATATATTTTTCATCATGGACACATGAAAACAGGGTGAATAGAATCCAAACTCGTAGGAAAATCTAACTTATACACCATATTCCCAACTCTCCCCAAAATTTGATAAGGACCAACGTAATGAGGACTAAGCTTCCTATTATTCCCAAACCTAATGACTCCTTTTATAGGAGACACTTTCAAGAATGCCCAATCATTTACTTTGAACTTTAATTCTCTTTGGCTCACATTCGTATAAGACTTTTGATGACTTTGGATAGTCTTTCGTCTTTCTCTAATCACTTTTACCTTCTCCATGGCTTGGTGTACCAAGTCGAGACCAAACAACCTAGTCTCACCAACCTCAAGCCATCCAATAGGAGACCTACACCTGCTACCATAAAGAGCCTCAAAAGAAGTTATCTGAATACTCGAATGATAAATATTGTTGTATGCGAACTCAATAAGGGGAAAGAAATCAACGTAACTTCCCTTTCCTATTCATTTGAGGGTGGAAAATTATGCTAAGATTTACCTGAGTACCCAAAACTTTTTGAAACAAATGCCAAGAGTTAGAAGAAAGTTGTGTACCACGGTCTTAAATAATGGACACTGACGCACCATGCAATTGGACAGTCTATTGAATAAATAATTTGGCATAGTCTTCTCTAGAGCAGTTATTTCTCATAGTCATGAAGTGAGCAAACTTAGTCATTCTATCCACAATAACCCAAATTGAATCATACTGGTTTCTAGATTGCGGAAGACTAGTTATAAAATCCATATTGATCATCTCCCACATCCACATGGGCAACTCTATCTCTTGAGACATACTCCCAGGCCTCAAATGTTCAACCTAACTTGCTGACAAATAATACATTTAACCATAAAATTTCCTACATCTCACTACATATTGTTTGACAATTAGATTTACTTCAAGTCATGATACATCTTAGTTGAACCTGGTTGAACTATATATCTAGACTCATGAGCCTCAGTTATAATCTATTCCTATAGTCCATCAATATCAGGAACACACAACCTACCTTAATACCTCAAGATGCCATCTTCCCCAATCTCGAAGCCATAACCTTTTTCTAATCTACATCATCCTTAATCTGCACAAGTATGAGACCCAAAGCCTACTTATCCTTCACCTCTACACCAAGAGTTGATTTGACCACTTCCTGAATGTCACTTCTCTATCCCCAGAGTCTAGAAGAAAAAATCGCAAGTTAGACAACCTATAAATATCCTTCATTTATCTTCTTTTCTCCTCATTACCATGAGATAAGATCCCCATAGACAACCTGCTAAGAGCATCCAAAACAACATTATATTTACCTGGATATTAGTGAAAGCTCATGTTGTAATCCTTGAGTAGTTCAAGAAACCTCCTTTTCCTAAAATTCAATCCCTTCAGCATAAACAGTTACTACAAGATCTTATGATCTGAATAGATGTCTACATATACTTCATATAACTAATGGCACCATATCTTCAAAGAAAAAACCACCACTGCCAAATCCAAGATGTGAGTCAGATAGTTCCTTTTATGAACCTTAAGATGCCTGAAAGAATAGGCCACGACCTTACCATACTGCATCAAAACACAACCTAGTCCCAAATGGGACGCATTACAAAATATGAAAAAAAAACATCAGTACCCTCAAGCAAGGTCAAAACTAGCGCAAAAGTCAAATTATCCTTCAACTTCTCAAAACTACCTTCACAAGGATTGGACCAGAAAAACTTAACCTTTTTTTGAGTTAATTTTTTCAATGGAGAAGCGATAGATGAGAAGCTCTCCACAAGTCACCTATAGTACCCATCCAAGCCTAAGAAGCTCCTAGTGTCAGTTGGATTCGTAGGTCTAGGACATTTATTAACTACCTCCACTTTCAGTGGATACACCTTGATCCCTTCACTAGAGACTACAAGCCAAAGAAAAGTCACAACACTCAAACAAAACTCACACTTAGAAAATTTTGCATACAACTTCTAGTCCTTAAGGGTAAGCAACATAATTCAGAGGTGATTGGCATGATCATCCTCACTCTTAGCATACACCAAGATTTCATCAATAAAGACTATAAGAAACAAATCTAAAAACCGCCTGAAAACATAATTCATAAGATCCATGAATGCAGCCGGATCATTCGTAAACCCAAATGACACTACCAAAAATTCATATTGACCATATTGGGTTTGAAAAGTAGTGTTGGTAATATCAACCTCCCTAATTCTCAACTGATGATAACCCAAACCAAGATCAATCTTAGAAAATATCTAGCACCCTACAGCTTATCGAAAAGATCATCAATCCTAGGAAGAGGATATTTATTCATCACTGTCACCTTATTCAGTTGATGATAGTCTATATATATCTGAAGGGACCTATCCTTCTTTCGCACGAAAAACACAGGAGCATCCCATAGAGAAACACCCGGACGAATGAACCCTTTATCCAGAATATCTATCAATTACTCTTTTAGCTCTTTTAGTTTAGTCGAAGCCATTTTATAAGGAAGAATAGAAATAGGATGAGCATCCAGTAGAAGATCAATCCCAAAATCTATTTTCCTACCAGGAGGAATTCAAGGAAAATCATTGAAAATACTTTTGGAAATTCTTTAACTATAGGGACAGATTATAATGAAGGATTTCAGAATTAGAATCCTTAACCCAAACTAGGTATTACAAACACTCTTTTAAAATCAATTTCTGAGCTCTAAGATACAAGATAAAACTCTCTTTGGCCACTACGAAAACCCCATCCTATTCTAATATCGGTTCCTTAAGAAAGTGAAAACTGACTCTTCGAGTCCTACAATCCAGAGAAGTATAGCATGAATGGAGCTAATACATCCCTAAGCTAATATCAAAATCCACTATATCCAGCTATATCAAATCCACCATGGTCTCCTTATGAAAGATAGACACCACAAAGCCCCTATAGATCTTTCTTGCAACTATAGAATTACCCACTAGAGTAGAAATAGAAAAGGGGTCGGAAATACACTCGAGACCATAACCAAAATGCACAGCCATATAAGGGGTTATATAGGATAGGGTAGAACTCAAATCAAGCAAACAATAAATATCACAAGAAAAGAGATGTAAAATACCAGTAATAATATCTGGTGATGCATTCCTGGAGAGTAGCGAGTGCATAGAGATGATTCCAGCCAGTGCAGGTATCAGAAGCAGTGCCCTTTGGCGCAGAAGATGAAGATGTGGCAACTGGAAATTTATCAGCCCTAGTGGCAACCCTAGATTAAAGACAATCTCGATGCATGTACCCAAGCTGACCATAATTATAGCATGAATTTCTCCCCTCCTTATAATATCCATGGTGAAACTTCCCACAAAAATGACAAGGAGGGTAAGATAGGGATAACTGAGTTCCACTAGCTAAAAATTTGGAACCTTATGCCTTAGGACCACTGCTAATATGAAAAAGATGTTTGCTCGAAGGATTAGGATAGTGGATAAATAAGAATTTCCAAAATTTTTCTTCTTGGTCCAATGTCTACCACCCTTTCCATTATTCTTCTGACCTCCACCATGCTCCAAATACCTGAACTTTTTGTTCTACCTCTTTTATATCTCTGCTTTTTTTTTCTTTTCATCCTCTACCTGTTATATATAAATCATAAGACTAGAGACATTTATGTCATTGTTTAACCTTGCAACCTTACATTCCAATACGAAGTTGCAGTACAACTAGAAGCAAACTTTCTCATTTTAGATCTCCAGATAGATACCAACTCAAGAGAGTAATGAGACAACTGCATAAATTTTAAGGCATACTCTTTCACACTAATATTACCTTGATTCAGATTCACAAACTCCCGAGCCTTAGCTTTCCTCAGTTCCAGAGGAAAGAAATGATCCAGAAAGGTACCTGAAAACTCATCCCATAATGTCATCTTTGCATCATTACCCCTCAACTGCTCCCACTCCTCATACCACTGATAAGCTACATATTTTAGCTAATATCCATCAAACTCTACACCTTTAGAATGAACATTATACATCACTCTAAAAATTATTTCCATCTCATCCAAAAAACCCTGAGGATCTGCCTTAACCTTAGAGACTGCAAAGGTTAGGGGTTTCAACCTCATAAACTGGAAAACCTAAGTGACCTCAGATGAAGGAGAAATAAAACCAATATGATCCGAATAAAGAGACTAAGATGTCACTAACTGAGCAAGCAAATAAATAGACTGGCAGAACTCCACATTAGAGATTTCCCCCGAGGCAGCTGATCATAAGCATCACCATCTTGAAAAGCCTGAGAAGGACTATTGGAGAAAGTTAAAACTCTACGTGGGGTGTCATAATTAGGATTACAGACTCTAGACTAGGTATGAACTCCATAAATAGGGTGAGTACCCTCCATAATGTCCTGAGATAGGATAGAGTTCCTAGCCGAGTTTCTACTAATGTCAGATCATTAGGGAGGCATGATCTGAAATGTGAGGAGGTTAGGAGTTAGAAAAGTTTCATAGCATTAGAATCTATAGCCCAAAAATAGAACACAAGAAAGGGAAACATTCCTCAATACCTGTAACCTCCTCCTTATAAGTATGGCATGCTAAATACTTATAAAAAGGACTTTACTCGACATAGCTTTTGTGGACACCCAATGATTATAAATCATGCTCTGATACCAAACTTGTCATGAACCAAACTAGGTCCTCACTATGACGGGTATCTTCAACCCACCATAGAGGACATACCACCCCCATCGCTTAACCTCATGAGCACAAATTACAATAAAGAAAAATCTAATCTTCAGTAATAAGAAAATGGATATATAACTTAAATGAAACTAAGAATATAAATAATAACCAGCCCACATCTCTCCACAATAGCCTCTAAAACTAGAATAACAACTAAGTTGGGACATACCCCCGACTATGGCCAAAAAAATCCATAAATACTAAGTTAATAATGAAATGATAAGGCCTTTCAAAGGATAAAGGATCACCACTACACAACAACTCAATAAACATGCTAATCAACCAAACATTACACAAGAGAAATAGAAAAGTCTTTGAACCCTACATCATGAAATGTTGTAGCATCCTAGGAAGGATAGTGGGATAAACACTAGCATATAACTCAGGAAAAGTGATAACATAATTCCATGTTCAAAGTTAGTAAAATTCATATGCACACATTCATGCATACATATATGTAAGATCCTGAGATAGGGTAAGGTTCATGAATATGAGAGTTTAAAACAATTAACCTGGACTATGTAGCTTAATCCATCATAAAGGCACCCATGGGCTATATGTGTTCATATTTTCCTACTGAAAGGGCCCTAGTTCATGATAGCGACATGAATCGAGGGAAAACTAAATCCACCATGGGAAATAGATGACCCAAATATACATATATCAAGTGTGTATCAAGCACATGGTCATATGGACCCCCAATACCGGCAAACATGGTTTTAAGTGGTCGTCCCTCCAGGATTTACAACTTCATGATGAGCTACACACCCCTTTTAAGACCAAATTAAAATTACCTTACACGTAATTCCAATCATTAACCCAAAATTCATTCATTAAGGCATTTACCACTTGGTATCGTCATACTAATATGCTTGCAAGATAAATTAAACATGTCAAACCAATCGACATATCTATATTGACTCCCATGTTAAATATAAAATCCAAACCATGGAAACCAAGGCCATCAAAATAAATTTTTATATCCATTTATCCATTAATGAAACTTACTGAGTTCAAAAGCAAGTTAAACCATGTAATTTTCCATAATAAAAATCAAATTGAAAAAGTGGGTTGAGTTTCATGTAATTCTAAGCCAATATTCATACAATTTGGGGAAACTCATGTCCCCCATTTCAACTATTTAAATAATGTAACAATTCAGTCCCCAAAACATCAATTTAAAGCATGAATAATCAATTCCAAACATGAGACAAGTAATGCAATCAGTAACAACAAAAACCCATCAACCCAATTTCAAACCCACAATTTAAATCACATGAAAATCCATTCAATTCATTACACAATGAAAAATTCAAGTTTAAGGTATATAAACATGCCTTAGACAAACAAGAAATTTAAATCAATTTGATGTTTGGAGCCCAGATGATGAATGCACTATGAAACCCTTGAGTGTTCTTGGGTTTTGAGTATTAAGAGATAATGGATTATTTTGATCTTTTAAACCTAAAGAAAAGAGGTTTATTTTATGTTTAAAGGTCATACAAGGGGTAAAAAGAACAAAATCCCCTTACTCCAAGTGAAAAAAGCTAATTCGATAAAATTAACATACTGACGTAGTACACTATTTTAACGGAGGTTATCCTTCATGCCACGCCAATATCACTAAAGGTAACCTTCATGACACAGTAATATCGTAGACCCTCACTGGCCCGGGGTCCCAAAATAACCCTGAACCCCTTCCGAAAATTTCAAAACTTTTTCAAGTGACCCTTTTAACATCCCCAAACATAATTCAAGTCAAACATAAATATTATGCATGCGGGAAGGTAAAAAATGATCAAAATTTTACGAGGCCTCATATTAGTCTCCTTGGTACTGACTTGCTTCAGGATTCATTCGATAGAGTTAGGATATGTTGAGCATAACTCACAGTAGGTAGAAGGCATATGCAGACCGTAGACTTTGTTCCTTGATTTTCAAAGTTGGAGATTGGGTATTCCTCTATGTATCACACATGAAGGGTGTTATGAGGTTCAGGAGGAAAGTCAATCTCAACCACAAATATATTGGACTTTTTCAGATCCACATATAGTTGGAGAAGTGGCATATGATTCAGCCTTACTCCCAGATTTTACCGTAGTTCACCCCATTTTCAATAATTTTTCATTATAATGATATGTTCCTAATGAGTCTCATGTGTTTCGGTAGGACTCGATACAGTTGGATGAGAGATTGATAATCGTGAAGAAACTAACGATCATATTATCCAGGGAGGTCAGAAGATTATGCTCAAGGGAGATTCAAATGGTTAAGTTTCATTGGAGACACCACCCAGTAGAGGAGCTACTTTGGATATTGAGAGTAAGATGTGAGCCCAATATGTTCACCTGTTTGAGCCTTCAGGTACTGCCTAATACTTTACTTTTGTGGATGAAAGCTCTTTTAGTAGTGGATAGTGTATTGACCCTCTAGGTCATTTAGGCATTTATACATATTTTTACCATTTAGAGCTTTCCTATAGTTTCCCATGTCATTTTTTACTTGCTAGAGCTGGTAGTTTAGTTATTGGGTAGTTCATTTGGATTTTATAGCCAATTCCTTATATTGAACTCTTCATCACTCTAACATCCTCATATGAAAATTTTGACACTTTCATTAGCACTAAAACATTAATTTTAGGCAAGGGGATCTTTGGTTTGGGTCCTAAGGCTTCTATAATCATTTTAGGATACTAACAGAAAACTGATCAGAATCCAGATAAATCCTGAGGGGTTGGTAGAGACTTTGAATTTTCCAAGTCCCTAGCTGGTACAACACTCAGCTGGTGCATCCTCTTTAGCATCATTTGGGTTGCTTAAGCAGAGTCTTCTTAAGTAAAGGCCACTTAAACGAAGTGCACAGATTTGGCGAGTACCTTAAGTGGTACTTGGCCATTTAAGCGATCCAATGTTTGCTTAAGCGGTACCTGGGTGGCATTAAATGCCCTATTAGCTTGATTTTCTTCCCATTTTCCCACAAGTTCAATAGGAGCCCTAAAGAATGTGGAAAATTGGGGAGTCGTTTATTAAAAGATTTTGTGGTGTTTTTGAGCTTGGATTACCCATCTCTTACTCAAATTCTTGGTATGTTTTTATTAAATTCATGGTTGATTTCTAAACAATTTCCCAAAATTCCTAGATTATTGGTGGTGGGTTGAATTTAGCATCATTTGGTCTCAGAATTTACACATTCTTGAGGGTAAATATTCCTTAAAAATAGAGGGATTTGTTGATAATTTTAAAGATGTGATTTTGCAAACGGGACCGACATGGGATTTTTATGTGATTTTAAATCCGAAGCATATAAATGCAATATAGGTATCATCGTTCTCTTATTGATGAGTATATTATCATTTGGATAGAGTGGCATCATGAAGAAGCTTCTAGGAAAGGAAAATGAATGATTTTGTAGATTTCATCTGGCTTTCTTTGGCGTCCAGGTAGGCTAGGTTTATCTTTCTCATAAATTTGGCTAAATTGTAGTATATTTATGTCAATGTTCTAGATATAGGTTGGAAGTTAGGCCTTGGAAGTATATTTAGTATAAATGGAATCTTCTAGCGAGTTAAGTGACCATAAATAGGCATAATTGACTTAGTTACTCTTTCTTAGGGTAGAATTGCTATCTTAGGACTAAAATGTGGCTTAATTAATACCTAGAAGTAAATTTAGATACATTAGCCTAGTCCAGGGTATAATTTTTCATAGAATGGATTTTGGGGATTATAAGTGGGCTCCTCCTTCCTACCTTAGGCCAAGACTACTATTAGCTCATTGTAGACTTTATATGTGTGTTACATCTTCCAAATGAATACTTTAGATCTTGAGAAGGCAATATATATTATTTTTTATTCTATATTTATACTTGAGAGATGATATTAGCTCTGGTTCGAGTCCAGAAATTTATGATATGTTCTAATTTAAGTTTGACAAAAAAGGATATCAGTTTCGATTCATGTCCGACATTGAGAGGTTATTTATAATAGTTATTCAACCTGTTTGAGTTTGGTGTTTATGGTATGAAAGGATACATGATTAAGTTTTCGAGATACAGTTAATTAGTTTAATTTTGATTACTTTTTTATTTTGACTGTACCAGTCGGACCTATAGGGCCCCATTGGGTTGTTTACTTTATTGTAGTAACTGGCTTGTGGAGGTCAGTTTTGTAGTAATAGATATGTTTTTATTCATATTATTGTCATTTTGGTTATTTATTTATAGTATCTGGAGAATTATTGTAGGTTTTCCCTCTTATCTTGTGTCACAAACCAAGACTATCTTTAGTCACAACACGGTGCTTAGAATCACAAGTGGTCCCAATCTAAGCTATTTACTGGAATAATGCTTCAGCAACTGATTAAAGTCTATGTAAAATCTATATTTGCTAAGTGGAGGCGTAATCATGAGATACGTTGTTTCAATACATCATTGTTCAAAGTTTACAACACTGTAATCTAAAAGAATAAGGAACTAAAACTACATACAGTGACTCTGCCTGACCATCTATGAAGCCTCTAAAAATATTGACTATAGGTAGTCGGCACATGACCCTTAACGATCCCTAATCAATATATAACAACTAACTTAATGTCATGACATAGCTATCCCCTAGAGCGACAATGGTGCTTACGGTTACAAGTGATCCCAAGTTAACCCATGAGCTTGTACCTACTGTGTGCACTAAATAAAAATGGCACTGAGATAAGAAATACAGAAGTATGCTGATAAACTACTGAAAAACTAAAATACTGAAATACGTAATACTGATATATTTGAAATAACTGATAGAAGCTTAAAGTAACTGACTGAATGTCTAACCATTTTTCTGAAAATCCTATAAAAGACAAAGGAGTTGATGGGAAAAGCCCCCAACTAACTCCATCAGACTGAATATAAAGAACTACTGAAATAACTGGAATAAGAAATCATGTCTTCGATGGATGAGGACTCACCACTAGTGTTGCTAGGTACACTGAGTTGTCTAGGAGCATTCGGGAAACTGAGCGTCCGAACCTATGTTATAAGACAACATAGCGCAAAGAAAAGTATGTGATTAGTACTTTGAATATACTGGTACATGAGATGAGGTCTGGCTGAAATGCATGGGGTAGTGTGCACATGAGATAAGGACTAACTGAACATCATGAAATAACTCAGCATGAATGCATAAAAACTATAATATCTGAGAATGCAATACAAAGCATATACATATTTATGATATAATCTGTAAACTAAAAGACTGAAATTTTTATAACTGAATAACTATAAATCTATATGCTTTGGTCAAGCAAACCTGAACTGAATATACACTAAACATTGTACTAAGACTGTAGGAGGTATCATCTAATCTACATACCCCAATCTGAGCTAATCGAGGTCCAACCTATAACCCTAGTTAGAAGGGTATCAGTACTATAATACGGGTACTAACATTAGCTGTTGGGTACTAACATTAGCTTTGTGGATCCACCAAAATGGTGTACTGAAGGACAAATGGGTCACCCACAACTAGAAGGTTCTCTAATAAGATAAGGGTCACCCTCAACTGGAAGGTAAACACCTTGTCAACCCTCAACTGGCAGGTAGGCCTCTCTAACCTATGTTGGCTATGTAGTTGTATAACTTAGGGATTTTTACTAATGGTCACACCATCTATATTCAAGTGAGACCTCTTCCCTGAATTTGATCGATACTAAATTCTACTCCCAACTGAACTGATACTGGAATTGAACTGAACTAAGCTTGACTGAACATGATTTTGTAACTCTAGTGCTCATCATGATTACATCAACTGAATAAGTAATAGAGTTCATTTTTTAACTAAATCGTTGCTAAAATGAACTGAATTCATTTAAAAACTCTTGGGTACTGAGTATTCATAACCCAGCAGTACTAAATGATCACTGAATGCAACAAGCTTAAAACCTGTAGTAAAAGATCATGGTTCAAACCCCTAAGCATAGACATTCCATCAAACATGTAGGGATCATGAATTTAAAAATGGGAATGCTTTAAATAGGGGAAACAACATAATTACATGATCGAAATCATAAATTGTGGATTTAACATAGAGTTCACTTGAAATAGGACATGGGAAACTGAAATTAAAAGCATAAGGAAATCAAATCTTTCATGGGATCATACACGGCTTGAGTTGAATTAAAATCACAATGAAAACATGAATTAAACCCATATTAAGAAATATAAAATACCATAATAATAGAAAAATCCATTCTTTAATTAAAAAGAGCGTGTTTGGGCTCCATGGGTGAAAGGGACCCATGAATGAACACCCCACATACCTTAAGCTTTTATATTGAAAGGAAAAATGCTATTCTTGAAGGTTCTTGAACTTGGGGAAGTTGAATTCTTGATTTCTTAGGGAGAAAGGAACAGACTTTGTTTTCTTGGGGAAAGAGGAGGATTTTATTAAAAGGAATTTAGATAATAAGGGCAAATAATGCCCTAAATGATGTCCCAATTTATGTTATGGATGATTTAGGTTGAGGGGTAAAAGACACAATTATCCCTCAACCATTTAAATCAAAAAATAGATGCAACAACATCACCGCGATGCGGTCTAATTGCAGTCGTCAAATTCCCTCATTGCTATGTGGTAAATATGAGTTTGGGACTATTGTCGCACCACGGCCTTAGTGTGGTAACCCACTGGTTTCGTGATCCAAATATGCCCCAAATCTTGTCTGAAAAATCTGAAACTTCTACAAGACATACTTTTTACACCCCTAGACATGAATCAACTCAAAAACCAACATTGGGGTAGGGAGTACCAAAATAATAATCCTTAAAGTTAGAGGTCTTACAAAAATGACTAAGTTCCCAACACATAGTGCAAATTTCAGGCCTTAATCCCCTTATGCATGCAATTAAAATCAAAATAGAGCTAAGAATAGTATGGGGTATTATAATATCTCCCCCTTGGAAACATTCGTCCTTGAATGAGATTGGTTAGACTGAGAGTACTATACTAAGGAAACTAAGATCACATACTGAACATGCATGACTAGGAACATGAATACATAACTGAGTCCGAAACATGATACATGAATTGAACTAATTTCTTGAATGCATGAAATGACATAAGAATGGCTATATAGTTGGAACTGAGAATGGGAAAGAGTAAATCTAAGCTAAACTGTTACCTCAAGCTTAGTCAAAGTTTGCAGAGAAAAAATGAGGGTACTTGGTACTCATATTTGCTTCTTATTCCCAAGTATCTCTCTCAATGGACTGATTTTTCCATACACCTTTAACCAAGGGAACTTCTTTGTTCCGTAGTCTACGAATCTAACGATCTAGGTTCTTAACTGGGACTTCTTTGAAAGAAAGGCTATATTGAATACCTATACTTTATAAAATAATAACAACAACTGAATCACCAAGACACTTGTTTAATAAAGAAACATAAAATACCAGATGCAGTGATGCCAAATCTGCAGGTAACTCTAGCTCATAAGCTACCTTCCCAAATGGTTTAAGATTCTATAAGGGCCAACATATCATTGAATGAGCTTCCCCTTCTTACCAAATCTCTTCACTCCCTTCATGGGCGAGCTTCTCAAATAGACTAAATAACAACATCAAAATCAAGGTCTCTTCTCCTCACATCTGTATAAGATTTCTGACGGCTTTGGGTTGTCTTAAGCCTCTCCCTAATCAATTGAACTTTCTCTATTGCATAAAATACTAAATCTGGCCCTATCAATGTAGCCTCGCCTTCTTTAAATCTACTAATATGAGACCTATATCTCCTCCCATAGAGAGCCTTAAATTGCCCCATCTGAATACTAGAGTGATGGTTAATCAAAGGTATGTGGTCATCCCAACTACCTTTAAAATCAATAACACATGCACTCAACATGTCCTCTAAGATCTGAATGGCCCTCTCTACCTGACCATCTGTCTGAGGATAAAAAGTTGTACTGAGATAAATATGGGTACCAAGACCCTTTTGAAAAGCCTTCCAAAAATAAGAGATAAATTGAGCACCTCTATCCCATATGATAGATAATGGAATCCCATGAAACTTAACCAACTCGTTAATATAATGTTTGGCATAATCCTCAGCTGAGTAGGAAGTATGAACTGACAAAAAATAAGCTTATTTGGTCATTCTATCCACAATGACCTATATCGAATCATGCTGACGATGCATATGAAGAAAACCCATCAGAACATCCATGTACACCACTTCCCACTTCCAAGTAGGTCTACTAAAATCCTGCAGTGTACCACTAGGCCTCTGGTGCTCAACTTAACCTGCTGAAAATTTGAACACTTAGCCACCAACTCTGCAATATCCTTTTTCATGTCATTCCGCCAATAGATTTCCCACAAGTCACGGTACATCTTAGTGGCTCCTGGATGAATGGAATATCACTCACCATATGCTTCTGAAAATTTTTTTTTGCCTCAAATAATCAACACGTGGAACACATAATAGGCCCTGAGAATACAACACACCATCTCCCTCTTTGGGAGAAAACCTCTACTTTCTGATCTCTGACTGACTCCTTCAATTTAACTAGACTGGGATCCCTATCTTGCTTTTCATTTACATCTGTAACCAATGAAAATTCTTAACCAGTTCAAACCCATACACTGCCTTCATCTGAGTTAACAAGTCGAATACCTCATCTAACAAGATAATGGACCTCCCAGACTAACTTTTTTCTATCATCCTCAACATGAGCAACACTACCCATAGACAATCTACTAAGGGTATCTTCCACTACGTTAACCTTGATCAAATGATACAAAACACTCATGTCATAATATTTCAACAACTTAAGCCACTTTCTCTGATGAGGATTCAAATTTTTCTGTGAGAACACATACTTCAAACTTTTGTGATTCATGAACACGTCAACATGAACCCCATAAAGATAATGCCTCTAAATTTTCAAGGAAAAAATAACAGCTGCCAACTCAAGATCATGGTAGAATAATTCTTCTTATGAGTTTTATACTGTCTAGAGGCATAGTCTATGACCTTACCTCTCTGCATCAAAAAACAACCAAGACCAACTCTAGAAGAATCATAATAAACTATGAATCCGTCTGAACCATCTGGCAAAGTCAAGAATGGGGCTGAAGTGAGTCGAGTCTTTAACTTCTGAAAACTCTTCTCATAAGAATCTAACCACTAAAATTTGACCTTTTTCTGAGTCAATCGAGAAATGGGAGATTCAATAGAAGAAAACCCTTCACCAAACCTTCTGTAATAGCCAGCCAAACCCAAGAAACTCTTGATATCTAATGGAGAGATGGGTCTGGGTTAGTTTCTCACTACTTCAGTCTTTTGAGTGTTAAATCGAATTCTGTCACCAGAAATAATATGGCCAAGAAAAACAACTAAACTTAGCAAAAATTTGCACTTACTGAACATAGGGAACAACTGATGAGCTCTAAGGTTCTGTAACACAATTCTCAGATGGTCTGGATGATTATTTTCACCATGGGAATAGAAAAGAATATCATTAATGAAGACTATGACGAACATCTCCAAGTACTACTTGAACACTCTATTCATTAAGTCCATGAAAGCTGTAGGGAATTTGTTAGTCCAAAATACATAACTAGAAATTTAAAGTGACTATACCGAGTTCTGAAAGCTATCTTCGGAATATCACATTCTCTGACTCTGATCTGATGATAGACGGATCTAAAGTCTATCTTAAAGAAGTAACTGACACCCTGAAGTTGGTCGAAAAAGTTATTATTGATTGTGACTCTGTTTAACTAATGATAATCGATGCATATTTGAGAGAACCATCTTTATTTTGTACGAACAAGACTGGAGTGCCCCATAGGGAAACACTAGGCATGATGAATCCCTTATCTAAGAGATATTGAAACTGTTCTTTCAATTACCTAAGCTCAGATGGATCCATTCTGTAGGGTGGAATAGAGATAGGCTGGGTATGTTGAATCAGATCTATGTTGAAGTCAATTTCCCTTTTGGGAGGAACTCTGGGAAGGTTTTTAGGGAACATATCTAGAAATTCTCTTACCACTGAAACTGACTCGAGACATAGAGTCTTACAACTAGAGTCCTTGACTTGAACAAGATGGTAAACACACCTTTTAGAAATCATTTTTCTTACCTTAAGGTAAGAAACAACCTGACCCCTAAGCATAAAGGTACTGCCCCTCCATTCAATGACTAGTTCATTGGGAAGCTGAGACTGACGATTCTATTTCATCAATCAACTGAGGCCTAGTAGGAATGGAGGCAATCCATGTCGAGAATGACATCAAAATTTGTCATCTCTAACTCTAAAAGAACAACTATGGTAACTTTCTGAGATACTATAATCGAGCAATTTCTCTATACCCATCTTCCTATAATAAATTTACCCACTAGGGTAGACATTAAGAAAGGTTCTGCTAAAGATTCAGGACTGGCACCAAAATCAACTGCTATATAGGGGTTGCAAAGTAGAGTGAAGCTCCAGTGTCTAATAAACCATAAACATGGACATGAAAGACATACAACGTAACCGTAACTACATTAGTAGAACTTTTCTAATCATACCGAGTTTAGAGGGCATACAAGCTATTCTGACACTGCCCACTGGTTGTGCTTGAAGTGGCACCCTGCTGAGTCGGGCGACCAGATAGAATTGGAGGGCGATTGGACTGACCCTATTGACCAGCCTTTAGGCAATCTCTGACTCTGTGGCCTAGCTTACAACATCCAAAACACATATCACTGCTAGATCTACACACACCCACATGATGCCTACCATATTTCTCACAGAGAGAATTAGTACGACCACTTTTCACACTACCCTAGAACTTAGATCCTGGCGCCCTATCCCGACTATCTTGCCTAAACTTAGGCATTGGCGCACTAGTTGAAGATAGAACTAGGGCTAGAAACTTTTGATAGAACAAAGAATGGCTACCACCTTCTATCCTTGGATGGGAAAAAATAAAACTACTAGTTTTGGCCCTCTTATTCTCTCTCTCTTTCTCCTTAAGCTTCTCTACCTTAATATGCTGAGCATGAACCATAAGTCTAGATAAATCCATCTCTTTAATCAACATGGCAGTCCTACAGACCTTAACCACACTATCAGCTGCACCAGATACAAACTTACTCATTCTAGACCTATTGTCAGCCACCACATTAGGAGAATAACTTGCCAATTGAGTAGACTTAAGCAAGTTACCCTTCACATTCGTGCTGCCCTACTTCAAATTAATGAACTCCTGAATCTTAGTATCCCTAAACTCTAATAGGAAGAATCTATCTCAAAAATTCATAGTAAATTTCTCTCACTCAACAGGCCATGCATCAACACCACGGTCCTCATTCCACTACTTATACTAGGTGCGAGCGATATCCTGCAACTGATATGCAGCCAACCCTGCACTCTCACTTGAAGTAAAGCTCATAATATCTGTCACCTTCTACACCATATCCAAAAACTCCTATGGATCTTTATCAGACTTGGATCTCGAAAACAAAAGAAGATTCATTCGAGTGAAATCCTAAATCCTAGTTGCACCTCTATTTTCCATTGTATTGGATGGAGCAACAACCTGTTGATTGTTATAACCAACTACTAAATAGGCTAAGGTAGTGAAAGCATCTCTGAATTTCGCGTGAGAGATATAATCATTCAGGGGATCTTCCTAAACAGGTGGAGATTCAGGCTAGTCCCCATTCCCTCTTTCGTTATTTCTTCTGAGAAGCATGGTCTGTAAATAGAATGAAAGATGAGTTAGATAGAGAGTTTAAATAGATCTCATGCTCCTTCTCATGACATGAATACTGAATAAGGGGAAAATTTTCCTAATATATCTCATATCCTCCTATCCATAAGTGTGGCACACTTCACACCCATGCACAAGACTCAACTCAATACTGATTTTAGACACCCTAGGACACTGTAAAACTTTAGGCTCTAATACCAAGTTTTGTGATGACCTAAGGCTACTCCGTAGCCACAACAATGGTGCTTACGATCACAAGTGACCCCAAGCTAACCTATGAGTTGTTACCTGTTGTGAGCACTGAATAAAAATGGCACTGAGATAACATATGTGGAAGATAAGCTTATAAACTACTGAAAATCTAAAATACTAAAATACGTAATACAAACATGTTTGAAATAACTGATAAAAGCTGAAAGTAACTAACAGACTGTCTAAATATTTGTCTCAAAAGCCTCTAAATGACAAAGGAGTTGATGGGAAAAGTCCCCAACTAATTCCATCTAACTGAATATAAAAAACTACTAAAATAACTAGAATAAGCAATCATGTCCTCGAAGGATGAGGAATCACCACTACTGCTGCTGGGTGCACTAAGCTGTCTAGGAGCATTTGAGAAATTAAGCATCTAAACCTATGTTAAAAGGCAAAATAGTACAAAGAAAAGTATGTGATCAGTACTTTGAATGTACTAGTATATGAGATGAGGTCTAGAAGAAATGCATGAGGTACTTTGCACATAAGATAAGGACTAACTGAACAACATAAAATAACTGAGCATGAATGTATGAAAATTGTAATATCTGAGAATGTAAGACCAAGCGTATATATATTTATAATATAATCTATAAGCTAAAAGACTGAAATCTGTATAAATGAATAATATTAAATCTATATGCTTTGGTCAAGAAAACCTGAATTAAATATACACTAAATACTTTACTAAGATTGTGGGAGGTATCATCTGACCGACATGCCCCAATATGAGCTAATCGAGGACCAACCTGTAACCCTAGTTGGAAGGGTGTTAGTACCGTGCCACGGGTACTAACACTGGCTATGCTAATCCACTAAACTGGTGTCCTGAAGGACTAATGAGTCACCCTTAACTGTTAGGTGCTCTAATAAGATATGGTTCACACTCAACTTGCAGGTAAACACCTTGTCAACCCGCAACTAGAAGGTAGACGTCTCTAACCTACGCTGGCTACATAGCTGTGTAACTCGACGATTATTAGTAAGGGTCACACCTTCTACTATCAGGTGAGCCCTCATCCCTGAATTAGCTCGATGCTAAATCCTACTCCCAAATAAACTGACACTGGAACTAAACTGAACTAAGTATGACTGAACATGATTTCAGAACTTCTAGTGCTCATCATGATTACATCAATTGCATAAGTAATACAGTTTGTGGTTTATCTAAATCATTACTCAAATGATCTGAATTCAAGTAAAAACTCTTACATATCAGGTATTCATAACCCACCAGCACTAAATGATCACTGAATGCAATAACAAGCTTAAAAACCTGTAGTAAAGGATCATGGTTCAAACCCATAAGAATAGACATTTCATCAAACATGTGAGGATCATGAATTTAATCATGAGAATGTTTTAAAGAGGGGAAACAACATGATTCCCTGACTAAAATCATAAATTATGGATATAACATGGAATTCACTTGAAATAGGACATTGGAAACTAAAATAAAAAGCATGAGGAAATCAAATCTTGCATGGGATCATACATGGGTTGAGTTGAATTATAATCATAATGAAAACATCAATTAAACCCATATTAAGAAATATAAAATACCATAATATTAGAAAAATCCATTATTTAATTGAAAAGAGGGTGTTTGGTCTCCATGGGTAAAAGGTACCCATGAATGAACACCCCACATAACTTAAGCTTTTAAATTAAAAGGAAAAATACTATTCTTGATGCTTTCTTGAAGGTTCTTAAACTTGGGGAAGTTGAATTCTTAATTTCTTAGGGAGAAAGGAATTGAATTTGTGTTATTGGGGAAAGGGGAGGGTTTTCTTGAGAAGGATTTGGTGAAAAAGGGAAAACACTGCCCCAAATGATGTCCCAATTCATGTTTTGGATGATTTGGTTGAAGGGGAAAATACCTAATTGCCCCAAAACCTTTTAAATAAAAAATTAGACATAAAATGTCATCGCGACTCAGTGTAATCACGGCCATTGAATTCCCTCACCACGATATGGTAAATATGAGTTGGGACTATTGCTGCGCCGCAGCCTTATCGCGATAACCCACTAGTTTCATGATCCAAACATGCCCCAAACCTTGTCCGAAAAATCCAAAACTTCTAAAAGACATAATTTTTACACCCTTGAACATGAATCAACCCACAAACCAATATCTCAGGGTCGGAAAGACCAAAATAAAAATCCTCAAAGTTAGAGGTCTTAAAAAATGGCTAAGTCCCCAACACTTAGTGTAAATTTTAAGACTCAAGTCCCATATACATGCAAATGAAAGCTAAATAAAGCTAAGAATATTACGGGGTATTACAATTGAGTCCACAAAATATGAGTACTCATCCCCTACTGGCTAAATGCTATGATATGTTTGGCTATGATACTGTAGTAAGAACCTAAATCTACATCACATTGAAAATATAGGCAGATGATGCATGCTATCGGTACTTTGAAATATACTGAGAATGTGGGATATGCACTAGTCATGAAAATATTTAAAATATTCTTTAAAACTGAGGACATAAGTTATTTTCTGAAATGTGCATTTAAAACATGTTTGTACATAAAAGTTGTAAGGCATAGTGAAATTTCTAAATCATAAGCTAAAATATTTCTGTAAACATGGAAGTGGTACAAACATGAACACTATATGTAATCTCAAGTTAAAGTTGAATTGATATAAAACTCTACTGAGGGTCATGTATGAATTTTGGTTCTGAATCTATGGGATGTGAACTGATGTAATAACCAAGTATAAAATTGTACTAAATAAAATTGAATAACTGAATAACTAAATACAAGGTCATGCATATCAGAACTAAAATATAAGATAAACATAAACTAAGGACTGCGAGTGATAATAATAACTGACATACCTCAATCTGATCAAATCGGGGTCTAACCTATAACCCTAATTGGAAGGTTGATAGTACCTTGCCAAGGGTACCAACACTGGTTGGCGTGGATAAACTAAATTAATGTATAAAGGACTATGGTGTCAATCCTAACTGTATGGGGACCCTTATAACCTACGGTGGCACCGTAATTCTAGAAATTTGGAACTTCTACTAAAGTTCTCACTCCTAACTAATGGGTGAGTCTTCATCCCTACTTTAACTCGGTTCTAAGTACCACTCCCAACTAAATAATACTAAAAGTTGATATATATGTTTAATATATTAGTATTGTTAAAAATAGAAACATATGCATACTCTAAAGTGCTCAAAGCATGTCAATTGATACATACATGAAATCCTAAGTATGCGGTGTTCATAACCCACCAACTCTGTCTAATGCAACTGATCATGATAATAATTTTAAAATTGATCATAATAAGGAAAAAGGGAAATTTCAAAGCACGAATCTAAAATTATAAATTTACCAACATATCGAGGGTTCATAATTCTAAGTATGTGAAAATACTAAATTTTATGTCAACCAATATGGATTAAAATATATAAAGTCATGATAAATAATGCTTAATAGTCTTAAAACTGATAACTCTCATATTGCATGATCATATGCTTAAAATCTTAACTTATATCACGTATAACATGCATGGATTTGAGAATAGCATGAAAGACATGATATGGGCCTAAGAAACCATGAATAATCATTAAAACATGCTTATGAGTGACAAATATGTCATGGGAAATTGAATTTAAGCTTAAAGTAACAATTTTCTGTAAAGCCCTAGTTTATGAAGATCATATCATGAATAAAATCATAATTTGGATATATGGATGAAAGGAAATCCTCATTCAATACCCACATATTTGATAACTTTTGATTCTTGAATTGAAGTTTTAAGCATTTGAACTTGGAGATGAAGAACCCTAATTTCTTGCTCCGGAGGAGTGGAAAATTGCTTGTTTCTTGAGTAATTTGTGTGTCGTGTTGAGAATAAGGGATTTAGAGTTGTTTTGGCTTTACATTCAACCTTAAAATAACTTAAATGACACAGTTTTGGGGTTAAAAGAGTGGGAAAAGAAAAAAAACTTAGAAACCATCTGGAAAACTCTTGAAAACAATCCCTAGGACATAGATCAAGACTCTTAAAGTCTGACCACAAGTTATGACTTGAGTCATGATCAAAAACCCAAATTCAGCCCCTACTTTCCAAGTAAAGTCTTTCTCTGACGACCTGATTATGTCTGATAACGAGTCATTGTCAGGGTCGTTATCATTGGACAACTTTGACAGTGCTTCAGTAATTTGGCCATAAATTTTTACTTCGATATTAGATTAAGGAAAAATAGCTGGCATCAGAAAGATAATTCAATCTTCTATATTTTGGTGTGTTTTGACATAAGGAATTCTTTGTAATAAAAATTTTATGCTCTTTTGAAACTGAATATAGCTATATTCTTCACAAAAATTTAACCGCTAAGGGATATTTTCACTTGTCTATGATCTATGAAATTTTTGAGGCATTACTATATGTCTAATCACTTATCAAATTACCAATACATGATATTTGATTCTGCATGAACTTGAAGCATAGTTCAAATATTGTCTTGGATTTTTGGGATGTTATACCTTGACTTAGTTTATTTATCTCACATTTTTATTGTATTTATATTATGACTTAGCTCAGTCAATCGACTATGACTATTGAGTACCGGTGGTTTTGATACTGATACTACACTTTTATACCTTTTTGGTGCATATCCGAGTACTAGTGGCCATCGTTGATGCTGAGATTTGTCCTGGTCAAAGTTTTGGAGATAGGTTGAGCTCTCAGAGTAGGAGTTGACCTTTGATCCTTCTTCTATCTTTTCTTACTCATTATATATTTGAGATTGATCTACATTTTACTATGATAGTACTTATATTCTTTTGGTTTAGTGGCCCTTGTACCGACACTGCTAGGTCATGGGATGTTATTATTTCTCTTATTTATTTTCGATCTTATTATAGTTGTATTATTTATTATTGTAAGTCTTTAATTATATATTTTTGGCAGTTATTCCATTTTTTCAAAAAATTATCCCATTGCCTTTAGCTCAAAGCTATGGTTTGGCTTACCTTCTAGTCGGATAAGGTAGGTTCCATCAAAAACAGAAAATTGGGTCTTGTCAGGATACTACATACTTGACTTTCATGGAGGAATAAAAAATAAAAGTTTTCTTGATGCTTCTCCAAATCGTGGATGTACCTCCTAAAGTAAATTTATTTCCAAAGGTTAACTTTCTAGAGTCCTTGTCAGATTAGAAATCTGAGTCTGTGTACTTTATAGGCACCACCTCATTTGAATGATAAACTAGTATGGAACCTCTATTTAGTGTTCTCTCCTAGAGTTAAACTAAAATCTGCTATCCATGCTAATAACAAAGCAGATATTAGGTCTAGTGCACAATATCACTTACCTGAGGCTTTTTTTATAGCTAATGCATAAGGAACTTCCTTCATATTTTTTTATCTCCTCATCTATCTTAGGATAATGATCCTTAGATAGATAAATTCCATGTCGAAATGGAAGAAATCCCTTTTTGGAATCATTCATACTGAACCTTCTAATAATTTTCTCAATATAAAGAGCTTGAGATAATCCGAACATCTTTTTCTTGTAATCATGTAGAACCTTGATCCCAAGGATGTGTGCATCATCTCTCAAATTTTTCATATCAAAATTATTGTATAACCATTCCTTAATTGAATTCAACAAGCCCATAGTATTTTTTATGAGAAAGATATCAACTACATACAATAATAAAAAATTCACTTTGTCCTCATTCCACTTTTTGTAGACACAAGATTCATCAAGACATTTTTCATAACAAAATGTCTTAACTGCATCGTAAAAATAATTATTCCATGCCCTAAAACTTGCTTTAATTCATAAGTGGATCTCTTAACCTTGCAAAACATGTGTTCTTTTTCTTTTTTCAATAAAACTACTCTACTACTGCATAAAAATGCTCTCATCAAGACATTAATTAAGGAAAGCAAAATTGACATTCATTTTTCAAATATCATAATCATAATCATCAACAATAGATAAGAGAATTCTAATAGACTTAACATGGCTCCTGGCAAAAAGGTTTCCTCATAAATGATTCCTTCTTTATGAGTAAATTCTTTTTCAACAAGCCTAGCTATGTAAGTTTGATTTTTTCTATTTATTTTGGTTTTTCTTATAGTTCCACTTGCATCCAATGGGTTTGAATCCATATATAAGTGGTTCTATAAGATACCAGACTTTACTAGAGTACATGGACTCCATTTATGATTTCATAGCAATAGTGCATTTGTCTGCATCTTTATCCTATAGTGCTTCATCGTATATCATGGGACCAATATTCAAATTTTTAGAAATTCTATCAAAAGACTCTCCCAAGAGTACATATCAGGATGGTTTTCTTATCTCTCTCCCACTACAATTAGGCACTTCAGTTATAAGGGTCGATAAAATGGCAACTATACTATTATGATCTTGTAGTTGAACCATATCATTTGTTGGATTTTGAGTATCTATGTTAGCCTCATCACTATGAGGTTTTAGGACATCAATGACTTCTTCCTCTAGTGCATCCTTACAACCTTGATGCAATCAATTTTGAGGAACTTGTACTTGTGGACCTGTTTGTCTAATAACATCTCTCCCACTACAAAAATGCAATGGTATGTTAACTATGACATCTGGAGTTTGGATTTGGATTTCATTATTGTCAATAAGTTGATTCATTACCTCTTTGCTTGATTCCCATAAAACTGGTTTACTTCTTTAAATGTGGTTTGTTATAAAATTCATTTCTAGAAACTTGGCGTTGGTACTTAAAGCAACCTTCTTTTCTATAGGATTGTAAGATAGACCACCTTTCATTTATTTAGGGTAACAACAACAACAAAAACAAATCCAGTATATTCCCACCAAGTGGGGTCTATAGAGGATAAGTATACGCAGTCCATACCATTACCTCAAATGTGAGTACCCAATAAAAATACATACTTCTGATCTAGGTTCTAAATTTTCTGCCTTCACTTTCAGTATATGTGTTGGACACCCCAATCCAAACATATTTCAGACTAGGTTTATATGTAGTCCACAGTTTTATGGGTGCCACATGTACCAAATTGGAAGGAACTAAGTTTATAATATAACTTACAGTTTCTAGTTCATAACCCCAAAATGCAGAAGGAAAATTAGAGTAATTCATCATAAATATAACTATTTCTAAAAATAGTCTTGTTACTTGTTTCTACTACACCATTTTTTTGTGGAGTTCTAAGTGTAGACATTTAAGATCTAATTTCTTATTATGATAAGTAACTAATGAAATCATAGGAAAGTTATTCGCCACCACGTTCTTATCACAGGAACTTGATACATTTCTCATCTCGTTGCTCCATTTCTATCTTAAATTCTTTGAATTTTTAAAAACATTCAGACTCACGACGTAAAAAATATACATATCTATATTTTGAGTAATCATCAATGAAAGTCACGGAATAATAATACCCACCTCTCACTTGAATGTTCATTGAGCCACAGAAATTTGAATGAATTAACTCTAATTTATCATTTGTTGTATTTCCTTTCGATAAAAAAAAGTTTCTTAGTCATTTTTCCTTCTAAAAAGGATTTACATATTGGTAGGTCCTCCACTTATAATAAATCTAAAGGTCCATCCCAAATCAAACTCAAAATCCTGTCAAGATTTATGTGACATAGATAAAAATTCCATAATAAGTCTCATTAAATTTAGGAGAACACATTCTTTTACTTGAAAGGTTAATATTATTTAGTTTAATAGTTAATAGCAGTCAAGGAGAGTTATTAATAATAAAAAGATCATCCATCAATGTACCAGTAGAGATAAAATGTTTATTATAGCTAATAACACAACCGTTATCAGAAAAATAACTTCATAACCATATCTCACAACTTTGGAAACTGAAATTAAATTTCTTCTCATAGCAGGTGAATATAATGCATCTTTTTAAATTAAACTCTACCAATACCAAATGAAATACTAATATTTCCTAATGCTAAAGCTAGATCTACTGAACCATACCTTGAAAAATGCTAACATCACCTTGTAACTCCCCGAGTATGTACCCCAGACGTTACACGGTGCATATAATCCCGAAGGACCTCAAGATAACCCTTACTGGTACCTGTTGTGAGAACTGGATAATAGTAATACTGTAATAGCAATAAAACTAAGATAAATGCGGGAAAACTGCCATAAGGTTCAAATCTGAACTGAATACTATAATCTGAAATCTGAATACTGTAAACAACTTTCTGAAAATACTCATCTAAAAATCCTCTAAACTGTCTAAAAATATAGAGTTGATGGGATATGTACCCAAAGAACTCCAAATACTTAAAGGAACTGAAATAATGAAAGAATGATCATGTCCTAGAACTATGAGGACTCACCGCTAACTCTGACAGCGAAAAATCTGATCTACTATGTATGATCGAGAGCCCGTGCGTCTGAACCTATGATATAAGACATCATAGTGCAAGAGAAATTATACGTCATTACTTTGAATGTACTGGTAAACTAAGTGAAGTAGGCTGAGATGCATGGGTTTGTATGCATGAACAATATTGACTTAATGACATGAGTATAACTAAATAAGAGTACATGCATGAATACGTGAACTATAACTGAGATCGTGATAATACTGAATACTGAGTTTAAATACTAAATAGCTAATAAGTTAGTACACAGATACTGTACTACTGATTACTGAGTAACTATATCTGACAGTTTCAATTCGAGGAACTATACTGAGTTCCATACTGAGCTGAGTGACTATGTCTAACAGTCCTGAACCTATAGAACTAGATTGAGTTCTATACTGAGACTGAATCTAAAACTGAGACTGTGGGAGGTAATCATCTAACTGACATGCCCCTTTCTGAATAGATTTTGGGTCCAACCTGTAACCCATTTGGAAGGGTATCCATGCCATGCCACGGGTAAAGACAAGCTGTGAGTTAACCCTCTCTGACAAGAAACCCTTTCATTAACCCTCACCAGCAGGAAAACTCAAATGAGATGTATCAACCCTTACAATATATGGCAGGAAGATATCTCAACCTATACTAGCTACGTAGTTCTGTAACGCAAGGATTTCTACTAAGGCTCAAAACCTCTGCTGGAAGGAATGCCATCATCCCTGGGTTCGCTCGGTGATGAATCCTACTAACAACTGAATAGCTACTGAACTGATCTCCTAGTTCGTACTATGCTTGACTAAACTATTATTGATCATATTGTTTAACTAAACTAAACTAAGTTCGCTTGGTTCCGTTGACTGATGGAATACTACTAAATTTGGTTAACTGACTGAGTTTATGAAGGACTTCACTGAACACTGAATGTTACTAGACTGATACTGAATTTGCCGAGTTTTCCAGAGTCCTATATCTGACTGAGAGTACTACTGATCGTGACATGACTGAGACTGTTCTGTAACTGACACTGGATCTAGGTAGGCATCTAAATTTCCGGGTATTAAATACCCCAGGACTCGATAGTGTAAAGAGTAAATCATAGCATAAATCTTGAAAGCATAACAAATGGCCATATTTTCATAATTCACTTGCTAAGGCATTTCATCAAACACTTGTGATGCATTTACTTGAACATGAATGGGTATCACATGTTATCATGTTATAATGTTACTATTTCACCCACATAGGCATTTTATCAAACACATGGAGGGTATGCTTGAGACTATACAATAAACAACACGTATGATGGTCATGGCTACATCAATAAAGTTGCAAATTGAAGGGTTTAGCATAAAGGATATGTGATTAAACATATATGATGAATAATTCCATAAGAACTTGTAATTCAATCATGGACTAAAACCCAACAAAAACATGAACATTCATTCAATTCAATTCAAACTTGGAAGTTCATAATTCAATAATCTTGTAGCTTGAAAATGGATTCGCAGACTGTATAGGTGAAAGGAAACCATAGATGAAAACCTAACATACCTTAGAGTGTTAATCCTTGGAGGTTGTTGGAGGAATTCTTAAGCCTTGTTCTTGAATTTTGAAACTATGGTTTTTTTTCTTTTGAGAGAGAATGACGTAATTGGGGAAAAATTGAGTGAATAATGATATAATTAGGTCATTAGGGAATTTATTTCATGTTAATGGATGATCTGAGTCATGGGAAAAGTCTACGTTGCCCTTGGGATTTAAAATCCCATAACTGGAATGCAGATTAAAGCCTCACCGCGATGCAGTGATGGGGTCATCGCTATATCCACTGCGACGTGATAGAATTGCGGTGACTCACTGGTTCATGACAATTGTCGATTTGAGCCTCACCACGATGTGGGGAAATCATGGTGAGATACTAGAATTTGAAAAATGCTGGAATGGTCTTCAGCGCGATGCGATGGAGGGCTCATTGCGATACTCACCACAACACAACCTAATAGTGGTGAGCCACTATTTTTACATCAACTTGTCCTAATATTTATATTAACTTTTCTAAGTCCACGACCCTTTATCAATCTTTAACGGGCTGAGATAAGCTTAGAATTTTGTGGGGTCTTATAATATCTCCCCCTTGGGAACATTCGTTCTCAAATAAGACTGACAAAGCAGAGGATCCTGATAGACTGAACTTAATGACTGGATATGAACTTCTGATATTTGATTATATTATTGACATTACTGATATACTAAAATTTCATATTGAACATGCATCTCTGATGCATGAGTACACGACTGAGCTGGATTCATGAATGCATGACTGGGATTACTAATAAGATGAGTTTCTCATACTGAGTATGCATATCTGTTGCAAGAATACATAACTGAACTGATTCATGAATATATTACTATATATGCAATGGTAACTGATACCAAGTTTATAACGGAAATATGAGCATGAAACTGAGTAAGTTTAAGAAAAACTATTACCTTGGGCAGAGTCTGAGTTTGCGAAAAAGAGGTGGGGATACTTGGATCGCAAGTCTTTTTCTACTTCTCAAGTAGCTCCCTTAATGGACTGGCTATGCCAAACAACTTTAACTAGAGGGACTTCTTTGGTCCTCAGTCTGCGAATCTGAAAATCAAGGATTTCAACTGGAACCTCATTATAAGAGAGATTATTTTGAACATCTATACCCTCTACTGGTACTACAACTACTGGTCCACCTATGTATTTCTTAAGAAAAGAGACATAAAATACTGGATGAACTAAAGCTAAATCTGAAGGCACCTTAAACTCATAATCTATCTTTCCAAAGTGGCTAAGAATTAGGTAAGGACACACATATCGGGGACTGAGTTTCCCCTTCTTGCCAAATCTCTTCACTTCCTTCATAGAAGAGATTTTTAAATATACAAAGTCACCAATCTCGAACTTGAGATATTTTTTGCTCACATATGTGTATGACTTCTATCGGCTGTGAGTTGTCTTAATTCTTTCCCTGATAAACTGGACTTTTTTCAAGTCATCAAACACAAGGTCCGGCCCGACTACTCCGGCCTCACCTAAGTCAAACCAACCAACGAGAGATCTACATCTCCTGCCATAGAGCGCCTCAAACTGAGCCATCTTAATACTGTAATGATAGCTGTTGTTATATGTGATTTCAATCAAAGGCAAGTGGTCATCCTAACTAACTTTAAAATCAACTGTACACGCTCGCAGTATATCTTTTAGAGTCTGAATGGTCCTTTCTGCTTGACCATCTATCTGACAATGAAAGGCTGTACTAAGGTGGACTCAGGTGCCAAAACGTTTTTCGAATGCTTTCCAGAAATGAGAGGTGAACTGCGTTCCACTATCTAAGATAATGGACAACGATACTCCGTGTAATCTGACCAACTCTCTGACATAGAGCTTGGCATAATCCTCCGCTGAATAAGAGGTGTGGACTGGTAGGAAATGAGCTAACTTAGTCATCTTGTCTATAATGAACCAGACTGAATCATATTGACGACGAGTATGAGGTAAACCCATCACAAAGTCCATGTTCACTTCTTCCCACTTCTAAGTAGGAATACTGAACTCCTGGATGGACCCGCTAGGTTTCTGATGCTCAATCTTGACCTACTGACATGTAGAGCACTTAGCCACAAAATCTCCCATATCTCTCTTCATCCCACTTCACCAATAGATCTCCCAAAAATTATGTTACATCTTAGTGGCCCCTAGATAAATAGAGTAACGTCCACCATGTGACTCTGCAATTATTCACTATCTCAGGTCATCTACTCCTAGCACACACAGTTAACCCTGACAACGCAACACACCATCTCTTCCTTGGGAGAAAACCTTTACTTTCTAATCTCTGATTGACTCTTTCAACTTAACAAGACTGGGATCTCTATCCTACTTTTCCTTTACTTTGAAAACTGGGGATGATTCTAAACTATTTTGAACCCACACACTACCTTCTACTGAATCGACTAAGCGGACACCTAGTCGGGCAAGCTAATGTACTTACTGAGCTAAATTTTTCTTACTTTCCCCAACATGAGCAACACTACCCATAAACATTCTAATGAAAGCATCAGCCACTACATTAGCCTTTCTTAAATAGTAAAGAACACTCATATAATAATTTTTCAACAACTCCGACCATATTCTCTGACGTAGGTTAAGATTTTTCAGACAAAACACATACTACAGGCTCTTATGGTTAGTGAACACGTCAACGTGCACCCCATACAAATAGTGTCTCCAAATATTTAAGGCAAAAACTACAGCTGCTAGCTCAAGATCCTGAGTCTGATAGTTCTTCTTAAGCTGTCTGGAGGCATAGACTATTACCTTACCTCTTTGCATTATGAAATAACCTAAACCCACTCTGGATGTGTCATAGTACACAACAAAGCCATCGTAAACATCTGGTAGGGTTAAAATTAAAGCTGTAGTGAGTCGAGTCTTCAACTCCTGAAAACTCTTCTCACAAGAATCTGACCAATGGAATTTGGCTTTCTTCTGAGTCAATCTGGACATAAGGGATGCAATGGATGAAAATCCCTTAACAAACCATCGATAATAGCCAGCTAAGCCCAAAAAACTCCTGATATCTGATGGAGAGATGAGTCTGGGCTAGTTTCTACTGCTTTAGTCATTTGCAGATCAACTCTAATGCCATCACCAGAAATGATATGACCAAGGAAGGCTACCGACCTTAGTCAAAATTCGTATTTGCTGAATTTGGCATCTAGGTGATGGTTTTAGAGAGTCTATAATACTATTCTAAGATGGTCTGCATGGTCATGCTCACTGCGGGAGTAGACAAGAATGTCTTCTATGAAGACTATAACGTACATATCTAAGTACTGCTTGAATACACGGTTCATCAAGTCCATGAAAGATACTAGGGCATTGGTAAGTTCAAAGGACATGACTAATAATTCAAAGTGACCATTACAAGTTTGGAAAACTATCTTCGATATGTCACATTCTCTGACTCTATGCTGATGATAGCCTGATTTGAGGTCTATCTTGGAAAAGTAACTGGCGCCCTGAAGTTGGTCAAACAAGTCATCTATTCTGGGAAGTGGATACATGTTGTTGACCGTGACTCTGTTTAACTGACTGCAGTCTATACACATTCTAAGAAAACTGTCTTTCTTTCATAGAAATAGAACTGGTGCACCCAACGGGGACACACAAGGTATAACTATTCCTTTATCTAGGAGATCCTTCAACTATTTATTTCATTCCCTAAGTTTTACAGGTTCCATTCTGTATGGTGGAATAGAAATTGGCTGAGTATCTGGAAAAAGGTCGATTCTGAAGTCTATTTCCTTTTTGGGAGAAACTCCGGGAAGATCTTCAGGAAATATATTAGGGAATTCACATGCTATTGACACTGATTTAAGGTTATGGGTTTCTGAACTGGAGTCCTTGAATCGTACAAGATGACAGACACATCCCTTAGATATCATTTTTCTCTCCCTTAGGTAGGAAAGAAGTTGAACCCTAAGTGCTGAAGTACCACCCCTGCATTCTAAGATGAGTTCATTCAGAAACAAAAATTGGACAATTCTATTTCTACAGTTGACTGAGTCATAGAAGGAATGAAGCTAATCCATGCCAAAAATGACATCAAAATTGGTCATCTCTAATTTGACAATGTCCGCTGAAGTGACTTTCTGAAATATCATAACTGGAAAGTTCCTGTAAACTCGCTAGGCTATGATGAATTTACACAATGGGTAGAGACTGAGAAAGGCTCTGCTAAAATTTTGGGACTGACTCCAAAGTCAACAACTATATAAGGGGTAAGAAAGGACAAATAAGCTCCTGGATCTAGCAAAGCATAAACATGTAAATGGTAAACTTGAAACGTACCAGTGACCACATCAGGAGAATTTTCTCAATCTTTTCATGAATGAAGAGCATAGAGTCTGTTTGGGTGCTGCCCATTGGTGGTACTGGATGTGGCACCCTACTGATTCGGGTGACCGAACTAAGCTGGAAGACGGTTATGCTGAATTTGGGAACCCACTTGAGGTAACTATCTAACTTGGTGTCCTATCTTGCCATATCTAAAACATACATCACTACCCGTTCTGCAGATACCCTAATGGTTTCTGCCATACTTCTGGCAGATAGGATTTGTTTGGGCACTGCTAACACTACCTTGAGGTTTAGGGCCTGGCGCCCTATATCTATTGCCATCTCTAAATTTTGGCACTAGAGAACTAGCTGAGGAAGGGTCTAGAATTGAAAATTTAGGACAGAACTGAGAATGATTCCCTCCTTCTGACTTAGGCTGAGCAAAATTGAAACTACAAATTCTAGCTCTTTTATTTTTCTTCTCTCACTCTCCTTATTATTTTTCTTCTCTATCTGTTGAGCATGGACCATCAGTCTAGAAAATTCCATCTCATTAACCAGCACTTCGGTCCTACACTTCTTGACTACACTATCAAACCATCTAGACATAAGCTTGCTCATCTTAGACCTGCTATCTGCTGCCTCGTGAGAAGTATATCCAGCTAGGTCCTCATCTGACTTTGACCCAATAAATGATGGAGGGTTTATTCGGGTTAAGTCAAGAACCCTGGTAGCAGTAGTATTGACCATTAGGTTGGCCAAAATGGCAGATGGGCGTAGGTTGCCGCAGAATGAGCTAGGGTTGTGAAAGTTGGTCTAACCTCAGCGTGGGAGACATACTCCTCCAGAAGATCTGGCTGGATGGGATGAGGTGCTGGATAGTCTTCTGTTACTCTTCCCTTAGTCCTATTTAGAGGCATATTCTAGAAACAAAAGAGAAACTTAGATTTGATAGAGAGTTTAACTTGAGCTTGTGCTCACTCGCACGACATAAATACTAAAAGAAGGGAAATTGTTCCTAAAATTTCTCGTAGCCTCCTGTCCATAAATGAGGCACGCTATACACCAATGCACAAGACTCTACTAGATGCGGTTTTCAGTCTTCCTAGGACACTGTTGAACCTTAGGCTCTTATACCAAGTTTGTAACTCCCGAAGTCTATACCTCGGATGCTACATAGTTCTTATAATCCTGAAGGACCACAAGCTAACCCATGACTAGTACCTACTATGAGCACTGGATAATAGTAATACTATAATAGTAATAAAACTCAAATAAATTTAGGAAAAACTACCATACGGTTCAAATCTGAAATGAATACTGTAATCTAAAATCAGAATACTATAAATAACGATCTGAAAATACTCTAGTCTGAAAAGCCTCTAAACTGTTAGGAAACATGGAGTTGATGGGAATGTCCCCAACTAACTCCAACTACTGAAATGAACTTAAATAATGAAAGAATGATTATGTCCTTGAACTATGAGGAATCACCACTAACTCTAACTGTGGAAAATATAATTTGCTAAGTATGATCGGGAGCCCGTGCGTCTGAACGTATGATATAATACATCATAGCGCAAGAGAAAAGTATGTGTCAGCACTTTGAATGTACTGGTATGCTAAGTGAGGTAAGTTGAGATGCATGGTTTTGTATGCATGAACAATACTGACTGAATGACATGAGTATAACTAAATAAGAGTACATGCATAAATACATGAACTGTAACTGAGATCGTGATAATACTGAATACTGAGTCTGAATACTGAATAACTAATATGTTAGTATACTGATACTGTACTACTGATAACTGAGTGACTGTATCTGAAAATCTTTACTCTGGGGAACTATACTTAGTTTCATACTGACCTGAATCGACTATGTTTGACAGTCCTTAATTTGTAGAACAGGACTGAGTTCTATACTGAGATTGAATCTGAAACTAAGACTGTGGGAGGTAATCATCTAATCAACATTCCTATTTCTTATTAGATTTTGGTTCCAACCTGTAACCCAAGTTGGAAGGTGTCAGTACCTTGCAACGGGTAAAGACATGTTGTGAGTTAACCCTCTCTGACAGGAAGCCCTTTCATCAATCCTCGCAGGTAGGAAAACTTGGATGATATGTATCAACCCTCATTACATATGGCAGAAAGATATCTCAACCGATGCTAGCTACGTAGTTCTATAATACAGTGATTTCTACTAATGGTCAAACCCTCTGCTGGCAGGAATACCCCCATCCTTGGGTTTGCTTGGTGCTGAATCATACTCCCAACCTAATAGACACTGAATTGATCTCCAAGTTCACACTAGGCTCGACTAAACTACTACTGATCATACTTTTTAACTGATTTGAACTAAGTTCAGTGGGTTTCATTGTCTAACAGAATATTAATGAATTTGGTTAACTGACTAAGTTTACTGAAGATTGAACTAAATACCAAATGGGAATGGACTGATACTGAGTTTACTGAGTTTTCTTGAGTCCTGTATCTGACTTAGAGTACTACTGATTAGGACATGACTTAGACTATTCTGTAACTAACATTGTCTCTAGGTATACAACTAAATTTTTCGGTATTAAATACCCAAGGACTCGATAGCGTAAAGAGTAAATCATAGCATAAATTTTCAAAGAACAATAATGGCCATATTTTTATAATTCATTTGCTAAGGCATTTCATCAAACACTTGTAATGCATTTAATTGAACATGAATGGGGATTACATGTTATCATGTTATAATGGCACTATTTCACACACATAGGAATTTTATCAAACACATGGAGGGTATACTTGAGACTATACAATAAACAACACATATGATGATCATGGCTACGTCAATGAACTTGCAAATTGAAGGGTTTAGCATAAAGGTAATGTAATTAAACATATATGATGATAAATTCCATAAAATCTTGTAATTCAATCATGGACTAAAACCCAACAACAACATGAACATACATTCAATTCAATTCAAACATGGAAGTTCATAATTCAACAATCTTGTAGCTTAAAAATAGATTCATGGACACTACGGGTGAAAGGAACCCATAGATGAACACCTAACATACCTTAGAGTGTAAATCATTGAAGGTTCTAGGAGAAATTCTTGAGCCTTGTTCTTGAATTTTGAAACTAGGGTTTCTTGTTTTTTATGGGAGAATGACGTAATTGGGGAAAAATTGAGTGAATAATGATATCATTAGGTCATTAGGGAATTAATTTTGTGTTTAAGGATGATCTGATTCATGGAAAAAGTCTAAGTTGCCCTTGGGATTTAAAATCCCGTAATTGGAATGCAGATTAAACCCTCACCGCGACGCGGTGACTGGGTCATTGCTATATCCACTACGGCGCGGTTGAATCATAGTGACTCACTGGTTCATGACAATTATTTATTTGAGCATCACCGCGATGTGGGAAAATCACGGTGAGCTATTGGAACATAAAAATGCCAAAATGGCCTTCAGCGCGATGCGATGGAGAGATCATCGCATACTCACTACGATGCGGCGTAATCACTATGAGCCACTATTTTTACATCAAATTGTCCTAACATTTAGCTAAACTTTTCTATGTCAGGGACCCCTTATCAAGCTTTAACGGGATGAGCTAAGCTTAGAATTTTTTGGGGTCTTACAATATCTCCCCCTTGGGAACATTCATCCTTGAATGAGACTGACTAAGCTGAGAATACTGATAGACTAAAATTAATGACTGTACATGAACATCTGTGATATTATTATATGATTGAAATTATTGATATACTTAAATTTCATATTGAACACGCATATCTTATGCATGACTACATGACTGAGCTGGATTCATGAATGCATGACTGGGATTATTAATAAGCTAAGTTTCTCATACAGAGTATGCATATCTGTTACATGAATACATGATTGAGCTGAATCATGAATATATGACTAAATATGTAATTTTAACTGATACCAAGTTTATAATGGAAATCAGAGCATGAAACTGAGTAAGTTTAAGGAAAACTGTTACCTTGGGCTGAGTCTGAGTTTACGGATAAAAGGTGGGGATACTTGGATTACATGTCTTCTTCTTCTTCCCAAGTATCTCTCTTAATGGACTGGCTCTACCAAAGAACTTTGAATAGAGAGACTTCTTTGTTCCTCAGTCTGCGAATCTGAAAATCAAGGATTTCGATTGGGACCTCTTCATAAGAGAGACTGTTCTGAACATCTATACCCTCTACAGGTACTACAACTGCTGGGTCACCTAGGCTCTTTTTAATTAAGGAGACGTGAAATACTGGATGAACTAAAGTTAAATCTGAAGGGAACTCAACATCATAAGCTACCTTTCCAAAACGGCTGAGAATTTGATAAGGACCGATATATCGGGGACTGAGTTTCCCCTTCTTGCCAAATCTATTAACTCTCTTCATAGGAGAGATTTTTAAATATATAAATTCATTAATATCGAACTCTATATCCTTTTTGTGAACATCTGTGTATGACTTTTATCAGCTCTGATCTATCTTAAGCCTTTTCCTGATCAACTGGACTTTTTCCAAGGCATCAAATATAAGGTCAGGCCCGACTACTTCGGCCTAACCCACTTCAAACCAACCAACTAGAGATCTATATATCCTTCCATAAAGCACCTCAAATGAAGCCATCTTAATACTTGAATGATAGATATTGTTATATGCTAATTCAATTAAAGACAAGTGGTCATCCTAACTACCTTTAAAATCAACCGTATGCGCTTGCAGGATATCTTCTAAAGTCTGGGTGGTCCTTTCTTCTTGACTATCTGTTTGAGGATGAAAGGTTGTACTAAGGTGTACTCGGGTGACAAGACCCTTTTGGAATGCTTTCCAGAAATTAGAGGTGAACTGCGTACCTCTATCTGAGATAATGGACAACGGGACTCCATGCAATCTGACCAACTCTCTGACATAGAGCTTGGCATAATCCTCGGTTGAATAAGAGGTATGAACTGGTAGGAAATATGCTGACTTGGTTATCCTATCTATAATGACCCATACTTATCATGTTGACGACGAGTATGAGGTAAACCCATCATAAAGTCCATGTTCACTTCTTCCCACTTTCAAGTAGGAATACTGAACTCCTGCATGGACCCACTAGATTTTTTATGCTCAATATTGACCTACTGATATGTAGAGCACCTAGCCACAAACTGTGCAATATATGTCTTCATCGTACTCCACTAATATATCTTCCACAAATTGTGGTACATCTTAGTGGACCCTGGATGAATAAAGTAATACGCACCATGCGTCTCTTCAAGAATTCACTGTCTCAGGTCATCTACACCTGGCACACACAGTCGACCCTGATAATGAAACACACCATCTCTCCCTTGGGAGAAAACCTTTACTTTCTGATCTCTGACTGACTCTTTCAACCTAATAAGACTGGGATCTCTATCCTTTTTTTTCTTTACTTTGAAAACTAGGGATAATTTTGAACTGTTTTGAACCCACACACTACCTTCTGCTAAATCGACTAAACGGACACCTTGTCGGGCAAGCTAGTGTACTTCCTGAGCTAACTTTTTCTTACTGTCCTCAACATGAGCAACACTACCAATAAACATTCTATTGAGAGAATCAACTAATATATTGGCCTATCCCGGATGGTAAATAACACTAAGTCATAATATTTCAACAACTCCAACCACCTTTTCTGATGGAGGTTAGCATCTTTCTGAGAAAACACATATTGGAGGCTGTTATGGTCAGTGAACACGTCAACGTGGACCCCATACAAATAGTGCCTCTAAATATTTATGGAAAAAACTACAACTGCTAGCTCAACATCATGAGTCAGATAGTTCTTCTCGTGGGGCTTAAGATGCCTGTAGGAATATGCTATGACCTTACCTCTTTCCGTTAGGACAAAACCTAAACCTACTCTGGATGTATCACAGTACATAATAAAGCCATCTGAACCATCTGGTAGGGTCAAAATTGGAGTTGTAGTGAGTTGAGTATTAAACTCCTGAAAACTCTGCTCACAAGAATCTAACCAATGGAATTTGACTTTCTTCTGAGTCAATCTTACATAGGGGACACAATAGATCAAAATCCCTTAACAAACCATCGATTATAGCTTGCCAAGACAAGAAACTCCTGATATCTGATAGAGAGATGGTTCTGGATTAATTTCTCACTGCTTTAGTCTTTTGGGTATCAACTCTAATTCCATCACCAAAAATGATACTTGTTCACCCTAAAGGTGGTCAAATAATTCATTGATTCTGGGAAGTGGATACTTGTTCTTGACCGTGACTTTATTTAACTAACTGTAGTCTATACATATTATGAGAGAACTATCTTTCTTGCACCCGAATAGAACTAATGCACCCCACAGGGACACACTAGGTCTGATGAATCCCTTATCTAGGAGGTCCTTCAACTATTTCTTTAATTCTCTTAGTTCTGCTGGTGTCATTTTGTATGGTAGAATAGATATGGTCTGAGTATTTAGAAAAAGGTCGATTCCGAAGTCTATTTCCCTTTTGGAAGGAACTCTAGAAAGATCTTCGAGAAACACATTAGGGAATTTGCATGCTACTGACCCGTAGATATCATTTTTCTTGCCCTTAGGTAGGAAAGAAGCTGACCCCTAAGTGCTAAAGTACTACCCCTCCATTCTATGATGGGTTCATTCAGAAACTGAAATTAGACAATTGTATTTTTGCAGTTGACTGAGTTATAGCAGGAATGAAGCCAATCCATGCTGAGAATGACATCAAAATCGGTTATCACTAATTCAACTAAGTCTGTTGAAGTGACTTTATGAAATATCATAATTGGATAGTTCCGGTATACCCTCCAGGCTATGATGGATTTTCCCACTGGGTAGAGACTGAGAAAGGCTCTGCTAAAATTTTGTGACTGACTCCGAAGTCAACATCTACATAAGGAGTAACAAAGGATAAAGAAGCTCCTGGATCTAGCAAAGAATAAACATGTAAATGGTAAACTTGCAACGTACCAGTGACCACATCAGGAGAATTTTCTTAATCTTGTCGGGACTGAAGAACATAGAGTCTGTTTGGGCACTGCCCACTGGTGGCACTGGATATGGCACCCTATTGATTTGGGCGACCAGACATTGCTAGAGGACGATTATGCTAACTCTGGGAACCCACCTAAGGACACTGTTTGTCTCGGTGGACAGGCTTGCCATATCTGAAATATACATCACTGCCCGCTCTGCAGACACCCTGATGGTTTCTGCCACACTTCTGGCAAAGAGGATTTGTTCGGGCATTACTAACACAACCCTGAGGTTTAGGTCCTGGCGCCCTACCTATATTGCTATATTTGAATTTTGGCACTAGAGCACTAGCTAAGAAATGGGCTAGAACTAAAGATTTAGGATGGAATTGAGAATGATTCCCACCGTCAGACTTAGGTTAAGCAAAGTTGAAACTACCAGTTCTAGCTCTCTTGTTCTTCTTTACTCTCTCTTTATTCTTTTTCTCCTCTATCTGTTGAGCATGGACCATCACTCTAGACAAGACTATCTTATTAATCAGCATTGCAGTCCTACACTCCTTGACCACACTATCATATGCTCCAAAAACAAACTTGCTCATCTTTGACCTGCTATCTGCTGCTACCTGTGGAGTGTATCTAGCTAATTGAGTAAACTTGAGAGAATACTCTTTCACTTTCATATTACCCTACTTCAAATTAATAAACTCCAAAACCTTCACTTCCTTCAACTCTTGTGGGAAGAACCTATCAAGAAAAGTAATGGCAAACTCTTCACATTCTATGGGACCTAAGTATACGACCCTTTCTGCTTTCCACTATTTAAAGCATGAGTGAGCCACATCCTACAACTGATATGCAGCTAGATAATCACTCTTACTAGCTATCACCCTCCACTGGTGTTTTATTTGACACCATAGGTCCAAAGGCATGTGATCTAGAGTTTCCTCAGCAGTTCAGTCCTAGTCAACAGTAGTAAATGTAGAAGTGAGTCCTCTTCATTCGAGGATGATCCTTGTCTTATTATTGTGTCATACTTTATTTATTTTCAGTTGACGGAGTTATTTGGGGACATGTCCCATCAAATCCACAGTTAAGATAGTTAGATGTTTTTCGGATGGATGTATTAGTATTTAGTTTTCAGTTTTGTGTATTTATAGATGTGTTGAACGTTATGGCTTGTTTCTTCCTATTTTTCCACATTTATTTTCAGATATTATGCAGTGTTCATGGTACAGATATTAGGAAAGGGTTAGCTTGTGGTCCTTTGGGGTTATAAGCATCGTGTAATAACTAGGGGTAGTCTTGGGTCGTTATAAACCCATACACTACCTTTTGCTCAATTGACTAAGCGGACAGCTAGTTGGGCAATCTAATGTACTTACTACTCTAACTTCTTCTTATTGTCCTCAACATGAGCAACACTACCCATAAACATTCTACTGAGAGCATTAACCAGTATATTGGCCTTTCCCAGATGGTAAAGAACACTCAAGTTATAATTTTTTAATAACTCTAACCACCTTATCTGATAGAGGTTAAGATCTTTCTGAGAAAACACATACTGCAGGATCTTATGGCCAGTGAACACGTCAATGTGCACCCCAAACAAATAGTGCCTCCAAATCTTTAAGGCAAAAACTACAACTGCTAGCTCAAGATCATGAGTCGGATAGTTCTTCTTGTGGGACTTACGCTGCCTAGAGGCATAGGCTATGAACTTACCTCTTTGCATTAGTAAACAACCCAAAACTACTATGGATGCATCAAAGTACACAACAAAGCCATTTGAACCATCTGGTAGGGTCAAAATTGGAATTGTAGTGAGTCGAGTCTTTAACTCCTGAAAACTCTTCTTACAAGAATTTGACTAATGGAATTTGACTTTCTTCTAAGTTAATCTGTACATAGGGGATGCAATCGAATAATATCCCTCAACAAACCATTGGTAATAGCAGGCCAATCCCAGGAAACTCTTGATATCTGATGGAGAGATATGTTTGGGCCAGTTTCTCAATGATTCAGTCTTCTAGGGATCAACTCTAATTCCATCATTGGAAATGATATGACCAAGGAAAGATCCCGACCTTAGCCGAAAGATGAACTTGCTGAATTTGGGAAATAGCTAATGGTTTTGGAGAGTCTGCAATACTATTCTGAGATGGTCTGCATGGTCATGCTCACTGCGGGAGTAGACAAGAATGCTATATATGAAGACTATGATGAACATGTCTAAGTACTGCTTGAACACATGGTTTATCAAGTCCATGAAAGTTGCTGGGGAATTGGTAAGACTAAAGGACATGACTATGAATTTGAAGTGACCATACCGATTTCGGAAAGCTGTCTTTGGGATGTCACATTCTCTGACTCTAAGTTGATGATAGCCCGATCTAAGGTCTATCTTGGAAAAGTAACTAGCGCCCTTACATTGGTCGAATAAGTCATCAATTCTGGGAAGTGGATACTTGTTCTTGACCATGACTCTATTTAATTAACTGTAGTCTATAAATATTCTGAAAGAAACTTCTTTCTAGCGCAAGAATTGAACTGGTGCACCCCACGGGGACACACTAGGTCTGATGAATCCCTTATCAAGGTGATCTTTTAACTTTTCCTTTAATTCTATGAGTTCTTTAGGTGACATTCTATATGATGGAATAGATATGGGCTGAGCATCTGGAAGAAGGTCAATTTTGAAGTTTATTTCTCTTTCAAAAGGAACTCTGGAAAGATCTTCGGGGAGCACATTAGGGAATTCACATGCTACTGACACTGATTCAAGATTAGGGGTTTCTGAAATGGAGTCCTTGAATCATACAAGATGATAGACACATCCCTTAGATATCAGTTTCTCTCCCATAGGTAAGAAAAAAGCTGACCCCTAAGTGCTGAAGTACTACCCCTCCATTCTAAGATGGGTTCATTCGGAAACTGAAATTGGACAATTTTTTTTCTATAATTGACTGAGGCATAGCAGGAATAAAGTCAATCCATGATGAAAATGACATCAAAAATGGTCATCTCTAATTCGACTGCATCTGCTAAAGTGACTTTCTGAAATATCATAACCTGATAGTTCCTGTATACCCGCCAGGCTATGATGGATTTACCCACTGGGTAGAGACTGAGAAAGGCTCTGCTAAAATTTTAGGACTGACTGTGAAGTCAACATCTATATAAGGAGTAACAAAGGACAAAGAAGCTCCTGGATCTAGCAAAGCAGAAACATGTAAATGGTAAACTTGTAACGTACCATTGACCATATCAGGAGAATGTTATTGATCTTGTCAGGATTGAAGAGTATAGATTCTGTTTGGGCGCTGCCAGCTTGTGGTGATGGATGTGGCACCCTACTGATTCGGGCGATCAGACTGAGCTGGAGGATGGTTATGCTGACTCTGGGAACCCACCTAAGGACACTATCTAACTCGGTGGCCTGGTTTTCCATATCCAAAATATACAACACTTTCCACTCTGCAAACACCCTGATGGTTTCTACCACACTTCTGGCAAAGAGGATTTGTTCAGGCACTACTAACACTACCTTGAGATTTAGGGCCTGGGGCCCTATTTCTATTGCCGACTCTGAATTTCAGTACCAGAGCACTAGCTGAGGAAAGGGCTGGAATTAAAGTTTTAGGACAAAACTGAGAACGATTCCCACCCTCTGGCTTAGGCTGAGCAAAGTTAAAACTACCAGTTTTAGTTCTCTTTTTCTGCTTCTCTCTCTCCTTATTCATTTTCTCCTCTATCTGTTAAGCATGGACCATCAATCTTGACAAGTTCATCTCATTAATCAGCATTGCGGTCCTATACTCCTTGACCAAACTATCAGACGCTCCAGACACAAACTTGCTCATCTTAGACCTGCTATCTACTGCCACATGAGGAGCGCATGTAGCTAATTGAGTAAACTTGAGAGAATACTCTTTCACTTTCATATTACCCTACTTCAAATTAATAAACTCTAAAACCTTCACTTCCCTCAACTCCTGTGGGAAGAAACTATAGAAAAGTAGTGGCAAACTCCTCCCATTCTTTGGGCCCTAAATCTGTGGCCCTTTCTGCTTTCCACTATTTGAATCATGAGTTAGCCACATCCTATAACTGATATATAGCTAGCTCAACACTCTTACTAGCTGTCACCCCCATAATATCTGTAATATTCTGCACCTGATCAAGAAATTCCTATGGGTCCTCATCTGACTTCGACCTGGTAAAAAATGGAGAGTTCATTTGAGTGAAGTCCTAAATCCTGGAAGTAGTAGTATTAGCCACTGGGTTGGCCAGAACGGCAGCTGGGAATTTATTCTAGGCTTCCACAGAATGAGCTAGGGAGGTAAAAGCTGCTCTGAACTCAACATGGGAGACATGCTCCTCCAAAAGATCTGGCTGGATGGGCTGAGGTGCTGGCTGGTCTCCTATTCCTCTTTCCATTGTCCTCTTTGGAGGTATATTCTGTAAACAAAAGAGAAACTTGGATTAGACAAAATGTTTAATTTAAGCTTGTGCTCACTCGTACAACATAAATACTGAAAGAAAGGAAATTTTTCCTAAAATATCTCGTAGCCTCCTATCCATAAATGTGGCGCGCTACACATCCATGCACAAGACTCTACTAGATGCAGTTTCAGACTTCCTAGGAAACTGTTGAACCTTAGGCTCTGATACTAAGTTTATACCATCCCGATTCTGTATCCCGGACGCTATATGGTGCTTATAATACCAAAGGACCATAAGCTAACCCATGACTGGTACCTTCTGTGAGCACTAGATAATAGCAATACTGTAATAGTAATAAAATTAAAATAAATTCAGGAAAAACTGCCATTAGATTCAAATCTGAAATGAATACTGTAATCTAAAATTTGAATACTATAAATAATTATCTGAAAATACTCTAGTTTGAATAGCCTCTAAAACTGTCAAAAAATATGGATTTGATGGGACATGTCCCCAACTAACTCCAACTACTTAAGTGAACTTAAATAATGAAAGAATGATCATATCCTCAAACTATGAGGACTCACCACTAACTCTAACTATGGAAAATCTAATTTACTAAGTATGATCAGGAGCCTGCGCGTCTGAACCTATAATATAAGACATTATAGCGCAAGAGAAAAGTATGCATTAGTACTTTGACTGTACTAGTATACTAAGTGAGGTAGGCTGAGATGCATCGGTTCGTAAGCATGAACAATACTAACTGAATGACATGAGTATAACTAAATGAGAGTACATGCATGAATATGTAAACTGTTACTGAGATCGTGATAATACTGAATATTGAGTTTGAATACTGAATAACTAATATGTTAGTATAATAATATTGTACTACTAATAACTAAGTGAATGTATCTGACAATCTCAACTTTGGGGAACTATACTAAGTTTCATACTGAGCTGAGTGACTGCGTCTGATATTTCTAAATTTGTACAGCTGGACTGAGTTCTATACTGAGACTACATCTGAAACTAAGACTGTGGGAGGTAATTATCTAACCAACATGCCCCTTTCAAAATAGATTTAGGGTCCAACCTATAACCCAGTTGGAAGGGTGTCAGTACCGTGCCACGAATAATGATAAGTTGTGAGTTAACCCTCTCTGACAAGAAGTCCTTTCATCAACCCTCGATGGCAGAAAAACTAAGATGAGATGTATCAACCCTCATAATATATGGAAGGAAGATATCTCAACCTATCCTGGCTACGTAGATCTGAAATACAGGGATTGCTACTTATGGTCGAAACCTCTGCTGGCAGGAATGCCTCCATCCCTGGGTTTGCTCGGTGCTAAATCCTACTCCTAACTGAATGGATACTGAACTGTTCTCCTAGTTCACACTAGGCTCGACTAAACTATTACTGATCGTACTATTTTAACTGAACTTAACTAAGTTCGCCGGGTTCCATTGACTGATGGAATACTACTAAATTTGGTTAACTGACTGAATTTACTGAGGACTGAACTAAATACTGAATGGGACTGGACTGATACTGAGTTTACTGAGTTTTCCTGAGTCCTGTATCTGACTGATATTGCTACTGATTATGACATGACTCAGACTATTCTATAACTGACAATGTACTTGCAAATTGAAGGGTTTAGCATAAAGGTCATGTAATTAAACATATATGATGACGAATTCAAGAAAAACTTGTAATTCAATTATGGAATAAAACCCAACAATAACATGTATACATTTAATTCAATTCAAACATGGAAGTTCATAATTCTACAGTCTTGTATCTTGAAAATTGATTTGTCGATTCTAATGAACCCATAGATGAACACCTAAAATACCTTAGAGTGTTAATCCTTGAAGGTTCTTGGAGGAATTCTTGAGCTTTGTTCTTGAATTTTCAAAATATGGTTTCTTGCTTTTGAGAGAGAATGACGTGATTGGGAGAAAATTGAGTGAATAATGATATAATTAGGTCATTAGGGAATTAATTTCATGTTTAAGGTTGATCTGAGTCATGGGAAAAGTCTAAGTTGCCCTTGGGATAAAATCCCGTAACTGGAATACAGATTAAAGCCTCACTGCGATGCGATGATTGGGTCATCGCTATATCCACTGCAGTATGGTGGAATTATGGTGAATCACTGGTTCATGACAATTATCAATTTGAGCCTCACAGCGGCGCAGGGAAATCTCGGTGAGCTACTGGAATTTGACAAATGCTGAAATGGCCTTCAGCGCGATGCGATGGAGGTCTCATCGCGATACTCACCGCAACGCGGCCTAATCGCGGTGATCCACTATTTTTACATCAAATTTTTCTATCATTTAGCTGAACTTTTCTAAGTCGGGGACCTCTTATCATGCTATAACGGGCTGACCTAAGCTTAGAATTTTTCTGGGTCTTACAAAATCTCCCCCTTGGGAACATTCATCCTCGAATGAGACTGACTAAGTTGGGAATGCTGACAGACTAAACTTAATGACTAGACATAAACATCTGAGATATGATTATATGATTGACATTACTGATATACTAAAATTTCATACAGAACATACATATTTGATGTATGAGTACACGACTAAGCTGGATTAGTGAATTCATGACTGGGATTATTAATAAGCTCAGTTTCTCATACTGAGTATGCATATATATAGCATAAATACATGACTAAACTGACTCATGAATATATAACTTAATATGCAATGGTAACTGATATCAAGTTTATAACGGAAATCTGAGAATGAAACAGAGTAAGTTTAAGAAAAATTGTTAACTTGGGATGAGTCTGAGTTTGAGGAGAAGAGGTAGGGATACTTGGAGTGCATGTCTGCTTCATCTTCCCAAGTAGCTCCCTCAACAGACTGGCTCTGCAAAAGAACTTTGACTAGAGAAACTTCTTTGTTCCTCAGTCTACGAATTTGAAAATCAAGGATTTCGACTGGGACCTCTCCATAAGTGAGACTGTTCTGAACATCTATACACTCTACAAGTACTACAACTTCTGGGTCACCTATGTACTTCTTAAGCAAGGAGACCTGAAATACTGGATGAACTGAAGCTAAATCTGAAGGTAACTGAAGCTTGTAAGCTACCTTTCCAAAATGACTGAGAATTCGATAAGGACCGACATATCGGGGACTGAGTTTCCCCTTCTTGCCAAATCTCTTCACTCCCTTTATAGTAGATATTTTTAAATATACAAAGTCACCAATCTCAAACTCGAGATCCTTTCTGTGCACATCTGCGTATGACTTCTACTAGCTCTGAGCTGTCTTAAGTCTTTCCCTAATTAAATGGAATTTTTCCAAGGAATCAAACACAAGATCAGGCCTGACTACTGCAGCCTCACCCAATTCAAACCAACCAATGAGAGATCTATATCTCCTGCCATAGGGCACCTCAAACGGAGCCATCTTAATACTAGAATGATAATTGTTGTTATATACAAATTCAATAAAAGGTAAGTGGTCATCCCAACTACCTTTAAAATAATTCATACACGCTCGCAACATATATTCTAAAGTCTGGATAGTCCTTTCTTCTTGACCATCTGTCTAAGGATGAAAAGTTGTACCAAGGTGGACTCGAGTGCCATGAGCCTTTTGGAATGCTTTCCAAAAATAAGAGGTGAACTGCATATATCTATCTGAGATAATAGACAAAGGGACTCTGTGCAATCTAACCAACTCTCTGAAATAGATCTTGTCATAATCCTCAGCTGAATAAGAGGTATGGACTGGTAGGAAATGAGCTGACTTAGTTATTCTGTCTACAACGACTCAGATTGAATCGTGCTATCGATGAGTACGAGGAAAACCCGTCCCAAAGTTCATGTTTACTTCTTCCCACTTCTAAGTAGGAATATTTAACTCATGCATGGACCAACTAGGTTCATGATTCTCAATCTTGACCTGCTGACATGTAGAGCACCTAGCCACAAACTCTATAATATCTTTCTTCATCCCACTCCACCAATAGATCTCCCGCAAATCACGGTACATCTTAGTGGCCCCTAGATGAATAGAGCAATGCATACCATGCACCTCTACAATAATTCACTATCTCAGGTCATCTATATCTGGCACACACAGTCGACCCTGACAACAAAACACACCATCTCCCCCTTGGGAGAAAACCTTTACTTTCTAATCTCTGACCGACTCTTTCAACTTAACAAGACTGGGATATCTATCCTTATTTTCCTTTAGTTTTGAAATTAGGAATGATTCTAAACTATTTTGAACCCTGTAACACCCCGCAAAATTCTCTCCTAGTCTGAGCCTTAGAGTGTGTTCTGTGAAGCGAAAATTTGGTCCCAAAAGTTTGAGAGGTTTCTTCCTAAGTGTGAAACACTTTGAAACATGTATAATTCCCCTAAAATCATGTAGAGCATTGAATAAGATTTCTGTCGATACCAAATTCGCCCAAATCTGACACTTGGGTGAAGATTTAGAGCCATTTTAGTGAGACAGTCTGCCACATAGCACTTCAGCGCGTCGTGGAGCCATAAAAAATGGCCATCATCAAAATCCAATGAGCCTCCATGATTATGGAGCATCTATCCAAGGCTTAATTTTAGAATTTTCAATTTCTAGTGCACCAACGCGATTCCACTGTGTTGCGGTGCCTTTCCAGTTCGTAACCAAGGTGGCAACGCGATTGCCACCGCGTCGCGCCGTCATGCAGTTTCCCAATTGTCTAATTTCCAGTGAACTGGCGCAATTATGGTGCGTTGCGCCAGCATGTAAAATCGGGATTTTTTAGTTTAATTACAAGGACTTTGGGGTCTTTTCCCACTCTTCTTCATCCCCTATATATACCCGATAAAAGGCTCTCAGCCTCATTTCCCATCTTCAACATCAAAACTAGGGTTTTACAAAATCAAAACCCTTATTTTTTCTTCAAGAAAAATCAATAGAGATTAAGAGGAATCAAGAATCTCTCCAAGAACTTTCAAGAAAAGTGTTTCCCCAAGGTATGTAGATGTTGATTATTGGGTTCCTTTCATCCAAGAAGCTCAAGTACCCTTTTTTTAAATCTCAAAGATTTTATGTTTATGAGTTGTTCATGATTCATGTGAAATGAAATTGATGTTCCAGCTATTATTGAGTTGTGATTCATGTTTGCTTACAAGGTTTTTAAGCTTTGACCCTAGTATATGGAATTCATGTGATGTTCATGATAAATACTCTTCAAGTTTATTATTAAATGACGTGTTCATTCCAATTAAGTATGGAAATGGTTGAATAAGCAAATCATGCTCCCCATATATTTGATAAAATACTTATGTGAAGAATTAGGGCCAATATAGCATGTTGATTAAGAAATCCCAATTGTGTGCACGTTCATGCATGCCAAGTGTTTGTTGAAATGCCTTAATGAATGAATTATGTTATGATAGCATGAAATCCCCAATTAGGTGCAACCCATGCATGCCTAGTGTTTGATGAATGCCTTAGTTAATGAATTATGCCATGATATCATGGAATACCCAATTAGGTGTAGACCTATGCATGCCTAGTGTTTGTTGAAAGGCCTTAGTGAATAAGTTGAGACATGATAGTAGTAAATTCCCCAATTACGTGCTATTTGATACATGCTAAGCCTCTAATACATGCTAAGTGCTTGACGAGTAAGTTGTGACATGATAGTATGAAGTTTCCCCAATCATGTGCTTTCCAATACATGCCAAAACTAATATACGTGCGAAGTACTTGATGCAAGACCTTGTTGAATGGAGTATGATCTAGTAATATATTTCCCCTACGCTATTATATGTCTATGATTCCTAACTGCTTGAAGTGATGCCTTAGTGATTGTAATGGTGAATATATGGTTGTGATTCCTAAATGCTTGAAGTGATGCCTTAGTGATTGTGATGGTGAATATATGGTTGTGATTCCTAAATGCTTGAAATGATACCTTAGTGATTGTGATGGTGAATATATGGTTGTGATTCCTAAATGCTTGAAGTGATGCCTTAGTGATTGTGATGTGAATATATGGTTATGATTCCTAAATTCTTGAAGAGATGCTTTGGTGATTGTGATGATGAATGAATGACCGTGGTTATGACTAGTTAAGAATAGTTATGTCTTACTTTTGTGTTATCGAGTCCTAGGGGTATTTATACCCAACAATTTAGCTGCTGTCTAGAGACTGTGTCAGTTTTCACGATAATCCCAGTTGGGCCATGATTCTCAAAACTCAGTGAATTATAGAACTCTATATCCTCAGACAGATACAGAACTTAAGAAATCTCAGTAATCTCAGTAATCTTCGTAATCCCCGTATTATTAGTAATCTAGCCTCAGCGTTGTACTCAGCTCAGATCTAGTTGTATTCAAGTGTTCAGTTTCGACCTCGGTAGTGACCGAGTAATCTATTCAAACTCTGTATCATCAGTCACATACCATGATTCAGTAGTATTTCGTCAGATACGGTACTATGTGAATTTAGCTTAACTCAGTCAAATCAATTGAGGAATGTGATCAATATCATATTTAGTTCAATTTGTGTTCAGTTGAAAATTCAGTTCAGAGTCTTTCAGTTGGGAGTAGGAGCTAGCACCAAGTGAGGGAAGGGATTGCGACTCCCCATTAGAGAGAGGACAAGTCACTAGGAGTAATCCCTAAACTCTAGAACTGCATAGCAAGTGTAGGATGCAGGAGTCCCCATCAGTAGAGGCTATCACCATTAGAGAGGTTGGACTATTATATTGCCTTAGGTTGACTTCCTGCAAAGGTCATCCGTTAAAGAGGCTTAACCAGAGAGGTCTTTACCCGTGGCACGGTATTGAACCCTTCCAGCTGGGGTTACAGGTTGGACCCCACCTATAGGAGGTCAGGGCATGTCGGTTAAGTAACTACTTCCCACAGTTGCAGTTGCAGTATCAATCTTCAGAAATCAAGACTGTGAGGTACAGTCGTCTATCTCAGTGAGAAACTAAGATAGTTCAATTAATTCATGACCATCTATCAGATAGGCTTGGTCTCAGATTCAATTGAGTATTCTTGTTATCAGATCCAGAGATCTCCAGATAGATAGGCTTGATCTCAGTCTCAGATTCAGTTGAGCATTCTTGTTATTAGATCCAGAGATCTCCCGATAGATAGCCTTGATCTCAGTCTCATATTCAGTTGAGTATTCTTGTTATCAGATCCAGAGATCTTCCGATAGATAGGCTCGATCTCAGTCTCAGATTCAATTGAGTATTCTTGTTATTAGATCCAGATATCTCCCGATAGATAGGCTTGATCTCAGTCTCAGATTCTGTTGAGTATTCTTGTTGTCAGATTCGGACATGATCATTTTCTTATCATTAATAATAGATTTTGTAGTCATCCGTTAGAGAGAGATTGATCTCCGATTCCGTCAGTCAAGAGCAATAAGCTCTGAATTCAGTTATTTATGTGAGTATATTCAGTTAATCAGTTATCAGTATCAGATGATTCAGTGATTCAGTATCTCAGTGTTAGAAGTGAGTTCAGATAATAGTAAAGAGGTATCCGAGTTTCAGTATCTAGAGTTGTGATGATTGTAATTATGGTTTGTGCATTCCTGTATGTGTTCTCGTTCGGTACTCTCATGATTATTAAGTTATGTAACTGTTTATGCATGAGCCCTTGCATTTAGCCTTACCTTATCTGCATACTTGGTACATTGTCGTACTGACGCATTTGCGCTATGGTGTTTTATTTGACAACATAGGTCCAGAGGCACGTGATCTAGAGTTCCCTCAGTAGTTCAGTCCTAGTCAGCAGCAGTAGATGTAGAAGTGAGTCCTCTTCATTCGAGGATGATCCTTGTCTTATTATTGTGTCATAATTTGTTTATTTTTAGTTGACGGAGTTAGTTGGGGACATGTCCCATCAAATCCATAGTTCAGATAGTTAGAGGCTTTTCGGATGGATCTCTAAGTTATGATGAAGATTTTATTTATTCAAATCACTTGTTAAGTTCAAATGGAGTAGAAAGCTTAAAGCTTTAATCACCAGAAATCAAACAATACAGATTGTGAAAGAAAAACTTTAGTGAAAAGAAAATTTCACCAAATAAGCAAAATTTTTCTTTTAAAATTTATTTCCTTAAGATTGTTGTTTTACGGGTACACAAGAATCTGTATATGACAACAACAAAAACTTCAACACTCGTTCAAGTATAAAACAAGAACACAAATAAAGTTATGTAACACCCTCAACACAAGATCAAAAAGACTTCCAAAGAAGTGTATTTTTTTTTCCTGAAAATTATTAGATGAAACAAAAAAAAACAGAGTGTCCTTAAGCAAATAATTCCCCTCAAGTACTCGATCTCGCGGAATTTTCCTCCAAGGATAAAATGGATTAACAATCCGACTGTAGTGGTACCTCAAACGATCGTATTCTCTTTGAACTCACTCAACAGTTAGGTGATCACACGAAGTATTATAGAAGGCAAAAAATGTTTTCAAGTGCAGAAAATTTATACTTTGTATAGCCATAAAGTGCCCCTTCTGAAAGGTGGCAATGGTTCACTGGAAATGTATATCCTTTCTGAACAGTCATGTCTGTCCATTCGAAAGAATGTGTCTTTTCCGAACAACCACAACCATCCAAACAATCATACCTTTTACCGAAATAGTGTGTCTTTTACTTGAAGAGTTGTGTCCCTTCTAAGCAACTTTTCATTTTTCATTCACGCTAATTGAACCCAACATTATTTGCACTACAAAGTTGCATCTATCTGAAAATAGCGAATTACAAAAATTAATAGATCATTGGCCTATTAGTCAAGCATATTTACTCTGAAGAAGTGTATTTTCATTTTAAAGGTACTTGGGTAACAACTATTTCTTGCCTTTCTTTTGCAACGAATTTAAAATTCAATTGCTGTCTTTACTGTGTTTACATCTTGTGTAGCTACTTGTTTTCATGATCAATACAAGAGAACTTGAATTTACTGAAACTCCCTAATTCCTATGAGTCAGCTTTCGCATAACTGGAATAAGGTTAGACTCCCTTGTGCCCATTCCTCTCTCCTAATTTCTATATCCTATATTTTGAATAAAGAAGCAGGGTGAGGTGATCTTTAAGTCTTTACAATCATTTTACACGTATTCTCTTTCTATACAATGCTTATCAAAATTACCTTTGGGTTTCTTGTTAAATTCAGAACATTTTTTAAGTCATTGTCTTATCATGCTTTCTACTGATATCAGTGTTTTTACTATCTTAAATTATCATAACTGGTAAGTTTCAGTGGTCAAGCACACTGCTATTTTTTTATTTCATATCCTCTCATACTTTTGGATCGTGAATTGAACTATATGAGCTTTCTTAATGAAGATAAATTCACAAATTCATAGTTGCATCACAAAGTCTCCAAAACTGCATTTTTTTATTCATTTCGTTCTCCACTTGTCCAAATAGTACAAATTACCAAGGAACAAATGCTAGGCATATTTACTTTGAAGAAGTGCATTTTGATTCAAAAAGGTGCTTTGGCGGCCTTATTTGGGGTTAAATAGGACATGAAGTTTCAGTTAAAGTTAATGGGGTGCATGTGCATCAGTATGCCCTAAATTTTTAGGTAGTTCATTCCTTAGTTGGTGTTTTTATTGAACAATAGGTTTTAGTAAGCTAGCCATCTTCATACTACGTAGTATTCTAACAATCAGGATCAAGTAATTTAGTTTCAAATTAGCATATCATTTGAGTCCATAAAAACGATAGGTATATAGCACTAAATGCTGTGTCAATAAAGCCATTGAGAATTATGGGATTTTAGCTTTAAATAAACACTGGTAACTTCTTCATTCCCTATGCGTGAAAGATAGCTCGAAAACCGGGAAATAAAATAATTGTTAACTGAAGAGCAAATAAAAATGGCCATTTCCTCCCACACCCAATTCCCAGTCAAAGCACTCAAATTTCCATGAAGACGCAGTTGACAAATGAAAGAAAAAAAAAACAGAAAGACAAACTTCTGACTTTTATCCTTGATTCTATCTACTTCATGACCAGATAAACTATTGATTCAAGAAACAACCTTAATGGATGTTCTCTGATAAAATGATTGCTCTGAAGTCATGATTATTCTCTAATGATAGAGAAAACGATAGAACAGTGTCGCCATAGTCGATTTGCTGATAAAATAGTAAAGCATCTAGAACCCTCTGAACTATGATCTAAATTTCTACGACACACTCCAACTTCACAGGAGTTCTATTACCACTAAATTAAATTTTAGTGTATTTTTGTCAACCTTTTTAGCTGACGTGACACCTTTTGTCAACCTTTTTAGTAGACATGACACCTTTAATGTAGGTCCCATTTTATTTAATAAAGATGCAACATCAAAACAAAAGAGTGAAAAAAATACGCAAAAATTGAGTTCATATGGTAATAAGACCCATCCAAAGTTAGAGTGGGTCAGAGCAACTTTAGACATAGTTCGGAAGGGGGGAGGTACTGGATTCTTATATCCAGATATAATATTTGGTGTAGCCTAAAGCTATTGATGTGTTATGGTTTCAAAGCACATTCTACGGTTAAAAGGATGAAAATATACAAGTCACTTAGGTCTTTTTGTTAGATATGATGTGTTTTCTGTTGTGTTTTGCAGAAAATCAGGTTTTGGAGCTGAACAGGAGAAAAAAAGATGAAAATTGAAGTGTTTGGACTACCTATGGGGCTACCTGTGCCTCGTAGGTGTTAGAATGTGTGCTAGAAAGATGAGAGATTCAGAAGGTGAAGATTTGTGCCTGTTGATGTTGCCCAAAGCTATGCCTCCAAATACGACTACAACGGTCGAACAAAAAAATAGTAACCCAACAAGGTTGGGGTTGAATCCCAAGGGAATATGAGGAATTATATCTAATTTATTAGAATCAATGGGCAGTGCAAAAAGTAAATTGGGGGTTTGTAGTTGTAAATATCAAACAACAAAGAAATCAACATTAGTTGTAATGAATCGGAGATGAATACTAGGACTGTGTTCTCCCCATTTTCTCAACTCAGTAGGTTTATCATGCTTTGTTGAACCAACTCGATATCTTGCATGCAGAATCTGCTAAGTTATGTACCATCAACAGTCTAGTGGACTCATTAACGGATTTCACCCTTTACCTTTTAAGCCTCAAGATGTTGCATTACTAACTCTTATCCTATATCCAAGTTAACTATTACCTATTGAGTCTCAAGTTATTAGATGAAAGATAACCATCTTTAGTAGATGATGATGATTAGCCTAGATCGATAATTAATCTTTAAATTATTATCGTGTCAAGTTATTAGATGAAAGATAACCGTCTTTAGTAGATGATGATGATTAGCCTAGATCGACAATAAATCTTTAAATTATTATCGTGATTATCTTCTCCTAATACCCACTTCTCTTGTAAAGTAAGTAGTGATATGATAGGCGGGATCTTAATGTTTTCAACCACCAAGAGATCTATTAAACTGAAGAAACCACAATACATGCAAGAATATCTATTAAGAACAACCTAGCACTTCCCCTAGTTCATCAATCGGTTAGGGTTCCCATAACCCTAGCTAAGGCCTTTTGTCGTTCATTTTTGTGAAACAATCAACGATATTGATAATTGAGAGCATAAAAAATATCACAATGATCAACGAATAAAGCCAGAAGTCCTCAATTGAATTATCAAACCAAAATTAAGAACAACGTAATCCCTAGATGAAAATTGAATCTCAGAATCAAATATATATTTGTAAGTATAAAGAGTGCATAACCTTACTAAAAAACATTAAAAGGGTATCTATAGAGTACAACGAAACCTTAGGAAACCATTTCCGAACAAAAGAGGAAAATCAACGTCGATGGCACTTACTAGGCCACCTATAGACCGTAGGTGGTCCCGGTAGGTGGCCCTGGCCCAAAATCTTCTGCATCCTTCTCTGGAATTTGTTCTTATGCAACCTATTCTGTCACCTACGGACCCATAGGTGGAACCTACGGACCGTAAGTGGAACCTATGCGCCATAGGTTCCTTCTGTAAGTGGAAGTGTCTTCTTTTCTAAGCTTCTAAGCCTCTGGACTTCAATTTTTGGCACATACTCTAGAACTTATGCCCAATAAGTAGTACCTACAAGACATAGGTTCCCAGTTCAGTGATCCAAAACTTCAACTTTCTCTCTTTTTCTCTAGAATAATTCCAAATCCTAATTTTCTGCAAAACATAACACAAAACACTTCATATCTAACAAAAAGACCTAGGTAACTTGGATTATTTCATCATTTTAAGCGTCGAAAGTTCTATGACACCATAAAACATCAACACCGTCAAATTAGAAGATTTTTATGTCCTCAGGAAACACAACACAACAAAACAATCAACGACGCTTAACTAGGATAAATCTAAGCTATGTACGATGGTCAATAATCACTTTAAGCTCAAGAATATTACCCACCTTCTATTTCAATAATTCTAAACCAATTGTGTTTATACATGAAGCACAAAAATGTGACACAAGGGATTTATGACATGGAATTACATTTATAACAAACAAACATTCATATGTTCAAGTTACACAACCTAAACAAGTAAGCAGCAAGCAATAAAACCCATGTGCCCTCACAATAAAGAAGTTACAATCACTCATATGAAATCATGGATGTATGTCAATGCAGGGAGGGTCAAGAGATACTCACACTCAAAAGAGAAGTTCCACGAATGCGCGCGACAAATACCATAGGCTTGCCCTTGTTTTCTTTACCTTAGTTTTCAGACAGTCAAATTAAGATCACTATTGGACTTTATTAGGATTGTAATGTAGGCTTAGGGGCTGGTATGGTATATAAGGATATTTTTAGTAACTAAGCCTTCTTGGTACTACACTTAGTTGGGGTCCACTTAACAAAAAAATTATTTTTATTCCACCCTTATTTTTCTCCCTTTTTATTATTTTATCGCGTATTTAGGTTAGGTGTCGTTTCTTTTATTCTTTCCTTTATTTTTTTCTTTTTTTTTCTTTTTTTTTGTTTTCTTTTTCTTTTTCTACCACACCCAACCTGACTATCTTTTCTCTTATTTTGCCCATCTTCATACCCATTTCAAATTATGCACCCCTATGATAGCCACCCTCAACTTAAGTGATTTGCGTGAGTTGAGGTGCACAGTGTCCACGAAAGATCATGACCTAAATAGGTTCATTGTAGAACAAATAGGAAGGTGAAAGGAGTAATAAGAAAAATAGTAACTCATACCAAACCACGGCCTGGCCGTGTTGGGTATCTCAAGTCTAGCATGGACTGGAGATCACCCCTACACCTAACCCACCCATACACAATACACCCCAAAGTTAGATGAATTCTGAATAACAAGATAGTGTGCATTAACTTAAGAAATTTTCAATGCATGTCTATGACGTTTGGCCAAACGATTGATCGATAACACCCAATAACCACAGTACTCCAAACAAAGCCTTATAAACAATGATCTACAACTGCATATCAATAAAGTGTCGAGACCTGCCCCCGACTCTAGCCAAAAATAGTAACCAATAGTCTATAATTCAAATGAGAAACATAATCCTGAAATGGGGCCTTTTGAAGAATGAAAGATTACCACTTCAAGTAGACTCTCGATCAATCCACAATCACCGAGCAAGAGAAGTGGAAGTATGGCAAAATACTACATCGCAAGGGGATACAATGTACGTAGATGGTTAGAATTTGGAGCGCTATCATTTAACTCGGGGATAAGGATTACATAATGACATGATCAAAAGTGTAAAGTCATTCAAAAACCAATGCACATAATCAAATGCATAAACACACACACACACACACATATATATCACATGCCGGGATAGGGAACAAGGCTTAACATGCGTTTCAAAACTTTAGCCTGGATTGTGTAGCTCAATATCAAATAATAGTACCCACGAGCTACATGGGCACCAACTCTCACCCCCTGGTCGGGAACCAAAGCATGTAGCCACACAAACTGGAGAATAATCTCATATATATACACACAGGGGACTTAAACCTCCAAACATATACCAAGGTAACTTAAGAACCTGATAATATACTAATTTACGGGGGACTCAAATCTCTCTAATAATGAAATAATAATAGGGGGACCAAACCTCCCTGGTCACTTTGACCCTGCATCAGCAAACGTAGTTTCCAGTGTCGTTCACCCGAACATCCACTTTCACGACTCAGCTACACCCAGTTAAACTATTTATTACACAATCCCATTCATGAATCACATTCCACATTAAGGCATAAAGTATTGGTATCATCATACCAACTACACTTGAGAGGTAATACATTATGCCAAAATAATTTCCATTATCCTTAGAAGAACAACTCTCTTTGTTCAATAATACAAGGTGGGGGACACCGACTCCCTTTGTTCATTAAATCATACCATTGTGTTTCAAATAACTCTTTATATCATTAAATACTTTAAGTCTAGTTAAACTTATAATTTCCCACAGTTCTCATAATTAAAACCAATTTCATATCCTGGGGTTGTGGTCATAACTACTTTAAAAGTCACAAGTTTGGCAAAATCACAATTCCCTAGTTCATTAACATACCCATGAACACAAAAGTTACCATAGTTAAAGCTTGAGTAATCATAATTAAATCATGGGAAAACATTGTTCAACAATAAACATTCAAAATGTACAACCCTTGTTTTCAAAATCAAAACAATTCCATGTGAATAAAAATTTAATAAATATGCTTTTTTAGAATTATCATTGAGAGACAATCACATGCCTGAAGTAGTAAGATATGTGGAGAGAAATCACCCTTGAAAGCCCTAATTGATCAACCTCTTGAAAACCCTAAGTATTCTTGACCTTGAGGATTTGGTAGTATTTGATAAGTTACTTTGATTTGTTTCTGAGTGTATATGACACCCTAATAAGATTATAAGATATGGGTTTCAAGTTGGGTAAGAGGATAAAATGCCCCTAACATAAAAGCTAAAAAAAGTTGACTTTGATTACTAGTCAACCATCGACTCGTAACCAATCTTTTCGACTTGTCACCACGATTCGTAACTAAAGTAGTACCACCAAGGCCTCCTACATTGTAATCCTTACGACTTAGCCATAGGACTTGTAATGGGACCCTTCGACTTGTAAGTCGAAGTGATAATCAACACAGACCAATTTGGCATATACACTGGACACCCTACGATTTACACCCTATGACTCCTAACAAATCCCTACGGCTCATAGTTCTCCACTCATCCTCAGAGTAGAATCATACCAAAAACTTATATGATTTGGTTACAACTCATCCCAATGAGTCGTTAGGACACCCTACAACTCATAGGGTGAGTCGTAACTAGGGAAGTGAGCTCAAAGATCAAGGAATTTTCAAGGGCTGAAATCTGGGGTGTTTCAATTCTCCCCCACTTGGATCATTCTTCCTTGAATGATGGTTTAAGGAAATTTATTGCATGATTTGACTCCATATACCTCTACTCTTAACTTTAACAAACTCAAAAAACAAAGATGCCAAGGAAATACCTCTTTCCTTTACAAAAGTCATAAAACAAAGATGTTATGAATAACACATACCTTTAGCATGATTATCCGAAGCAAAAAAAGGAATGGATACTTGGAATTCATGTTCTCTTAAGCTTCCTGAGTAGCCTCTTCAACCTTGTGGTTCCTCTATAGAACCTTTACCGTAGCTATATCCTTCATTTGTAAATGATGAACTTACTGATCCAAATTTCAACTGGGACTTCCTCTTATGATAAGGAATCCAAAATACCCACCTCCTTCAAAGAAATCACCATCGAAGGATCACCCACGCACTTTCTTAATATCAAAATATGAAACACTGGATGAATGGAACTCGACATAGGAGGCAAATCTAACTCATATTAAACTCTATCAATCATCTTCGAGATCAAATATAGGTCGACATTTCGAGGACTAAGCTTTCCCTTCTTTCAAAACTACATTACTCCCTTCGCTGGGGATACCTTCAAGAACACCTAATCGCCAACCTCAAACTCTAACTCCCTATGCCTCTCATTTGCATAGGACATTTAGCAACTTTGGGCAGCTTTAAGTCTATCCCATATCACCTTCACCTTCTCCATCACTTGGTGAACCAAATTTAGGCCAAACTTCTTAGCCTGACCAACTTCGAACCACCTAATAGGAGATCCACATATCCTACCATACAATGCCTTTAATGGAGCTATACCAATACTAGAGTGGTCAATATTATTATACGCAAACTCTCTAAGAGGAAAATGATAAACCCAACTGCCACTATAGTTAACCACACATGCTCTAAGCATGTCTTCCGGTATTTGAATAGTCCTTTCTGCTTGCCTATCCACCTTCGGGTGGAAAGCAGTACTAAGGATCACCTTAGTTCCCAAACCTCTATGAAACAAATGCCAAAACAATGATGAGAAATGAGTGCCATGATCTAACATGATAGAAACAGGCACCCCATACAATTTCATAATATCCTGGAGAAACAACTTTGCATAATCCTTTGCCAAATAATTAGTCCTCACTGGAAAGAAGTGAGCAGACTTAGTCATCCTATCCATGATGACACAAATTAAATAAAACTAATTTTTATTTTCAGGTAGACCAATAGTTAAATCAATGTTAATCACTTCCCACTTCGACATAGGCAACTCGATTTCTTGATACAACTCTCCGGGCCACAAGTGCTCAACCTTCACTTGTTGACACACCAAGAATTTAACCACAAAACTTGCCACATCTCACTCCATACCATTCCACCAATAAATCTCCTTAAGATCATGATACATATTTATTGAACCAAGATGAATGGCATACCATGATTTATGAGATTTAGCTAAGATTCTCTTTCGCAACCCTTCTACATCAAGAACACATAATCTACCATGGTACCTCAAGATACAATCGTCACCAATTTCAAATGTTACAACCTTTTGTTGTCCCACATTACCTTTAATCTCATTAAAAAAGGATTCAACCTGCTTCTTATTTATTTCAGCAATAAGGGATGTCTTATCCACCTCTTGCACAAACACACCACCATTCTCATAGTCCAAGAGATGAGCTCCAAGGTTAGACAAACAGTGAATATCTTTCACCAATTCTTGCTTATCCTCAACTACATGAGCTAGACTCCCCATGGATAACCTACTAAGAGTATCATCAACCACATTAGCTTTACCTTGGTAGTAATGGAGACTTATGTCGTAGTCTTTCAGCAACTCAAGCCATCTCTTTTGCTTGAGATTTAGATCCTTCTAGGTGAACACATATTGTAGGATCTTATGATCTGAACAAATATCTACATGGACCCCATATGAAAGGTAAAGCCAAATCTTTAATGCAAACACCATAACCAATAACTCCAAGTCATGAGTTGGATAATTCCTCTCATGAACTTTCAACTACCTATAGTCATAGGTTACTACCTTACCATGATGCATGAACACACAACCAAGTCCCATAAGGGATGAATCATAATAAATTATGAATCCATCATTACCTTCAAACAGGGTCAAAATTGGAGCTGAAGTCAACTTATCTTTTAGCCTCTAAAAACTACCATCAAAAGCATCAGACCACATGAACTTCACCTTCTTTTGGGTCAACTTAGTAAGAAGGGCAGCTCTAGTCGAGAAACTCTCCACAAATCCCCTATAATAATCTGCTAAATCTAAGAAGCTTCAAATATCAATTGGAGTCATGGGCTTAGGCCACTTCTTAACCATAACAACTTTATGCGGATCCACTATGATCCCTTCACTAGAAATAACATGCTGCAGTTAAGTAATAACATCCTACCAAAACTAGCTCTTAGAAAACTTAGCATACAAATGTTAATCTTTCAAGGTTTGCAACATGATAAGAAGATGGTCGGCATGATCCACCTCACTCTTAGAGTACCTCAGAATATCATCTATAAATAAAATGATGAATAGATTAAGAAACTATTGGAACACCCGATTAATAAGATCCATAAATGCCGTCGGGGCATTTGTTATACCAAAATACATGACTAGGAACTCATACTGACCATACCGAGTTCGGAAGGTAGTCTTAGGGACATCCACCTCCCTTATCTTTAGCTAATGATAACCTAATCAAATATTAATTTTAGAGAAACACCTAACACTTTGAAGCTGGTATAATAAATCATCAATCTGAGGAAGAGGATACTTGTTCTTTAATGTAATCCTATTCAACTGGAAGTAATCGATGCACATACAAAGGGAACCATCCTTCTTATATGCGAACAAAATAATAGCACCCCAAAGAGATACACTAGGATAGATAAAACCCTTATCAAGGCGGTCTTTCAACTATTCCTTAAGCTCCTTCAACTCAATAGGAGCCATTTAATAAGGAGGGATGGAAATAGAAAAAATGTTTGAGACAAGGTCAATCCCAAAATCAATCTCCCTATCTGGAGGAATACCAGGAAGATCATTCTAAAAAACCTTAGGGAATTCATTATCTATAAAAACAGATTGTAAGAAAGGACCTTCTGAGCTAGTATCTTTAACCTAGACTAAATGATAAATATATCCCTTGGAAATTAACTATAAGGCTCTAAGATACTATATGAACCTTCCCTTAGGAACTAGAGAATACCATTCCTACTCAATGATTCACTCATTAGAGAATTTGAACATGACCTTATGGGTGCGACAATTTAACGAGGCATAGCACAAGTGCACCTAGTCCATCCCTAATATGACATCAAAATAAACCATGTCTAACTCTATCAGATCTACCAGAGTTTTTCTACCACTAACAGATACCATACAACCCCTATAGACTCTTCTAACAACCATAGAGTCTCTCACCGAGGTAGGAATAGAAAAAGGATTAGGGATGCACTCAAGACAAAAAATAAAATGCCTAGCCACAAATGGGGTCACATAAGAAAGAGTAGATGCTAGATCAAACAAGTAATACACATCACGATAAAAGATTCATAACATACCAATGACGATATCAGGAAATGCCTTGGAGTCCTAGCGGGTAGCAAGAGCATACAAGACGTTTCGACCAATGCCAGTACAAGAAGTAGAAGCATCACCCTTTGATGCAGGAGTTGATGAAGTGGAAAAAGAAATCTGATTTACCCCTAAAGAAACTTTAGAAGGATAATCCCTCTGCAAGTGACCAATCTAACCATATTTAACACACCTTTTCCTTCGCTTTTCATAAAACCCATGGTGCGCCCACCTGCAGAATCTACAAGAAGGATATGATGAAGTAGAATGAGCCCCACAAGCCTGAGAGTAGGCACCCAATGTCTTAAACCCAATTCCATGCTGAGAACGATGATCACCTAACAACTTTGGATAAGGAGCACTAGTCGTAGAGTAGGAACCAAGACTCCCCCACTTATTCTTAGGCCACGTTTTACCGTCTTTACTATTCTACTGCTGACCTCTACCCTAATCAATAAATCTAAACTTCTTATTCTACCTTTCCACTATCTCCAACTGCTTCTTATTCTCTTTCTCAACCTGCTGCATATTCATAACCAATCTTGAAATAACCATATTCTTATTCAACAAGACAACCTTACTCTCTAGAATTAAATCACGGGACAACCCAAACACAAATTTTATTATTCCAGCCCTTATACTAGATACCAACTCCAGAGCATATCAGGACAACTGATGGAATTTTATGACATACTCCTTGACCTTCATCTTAGCTTGCTTCATATTAACAAACTCATCTGCTTTTGGCTTCATCAACTCCTTAGAAAATAAGCAGTCAAGAAAATCACTAGAGAAATCATCCTGCGGTGCAAATTCGACATCGTCTCCCTAGACTATTCCCATTCCTTATACCATTGGTATGCTACACCCTTCAGTTGATAGGCTACTATTCTACACCCTCCATATTGGTAGCATGCATAGCCCAAAATATCTTCTCCATCTCATATATAAAACCTTTAGGATCCTCCTTAACCTTAACACCATTAAAAGTTATAGGACTCAATCTCATAAATAGGCCAACCCTTGTGGCCTCATAAAATGGGGTAACATAAGCAATTTTCTTAGATTGAGATGCTACCAACTGAGCCAACATATGAAAGGACTAAAAAAGTTAGGTATTTGATACATCAGCTTAAGGAGATCAAAGAGGACTAGAGGGGACCAGTGGAACTCCAGGAGGGGAATCAAGAACTGGACCCCTAGACCGAGTCTGTACCCCATGAGTAAGGCATGTCCCATCAACACCATCCTCAAGTGAGACAGAAGAGTTTCCATGAGATTTAGATTGTTTGAGAGGCATGATATAAAAGGAGAACAAATAGAAATTAGAGAGACTCAAGATCTTAGACTCTATAGCTTGAAATAGAACAACCAAAAAGTGCGACATAGCTGAATATTTCGTAGCCTATCTTTGATACCAAAATAACATGACCTGAACTAGGGCCTAGCCATGTAGGGTATCTCAAGTCCTCTGTGGACTAGAGATCTCCCATACACCTAACCAAAGAAAAAACAATACTCCCTAAAATTTGGATGAATTACGAACATATAAAAAGATGGTGTGCAATAGCTTAAGAAAGTTTCAATGTATGTCTATGACCAACCACCGACAATCGGCCAAACGACCGACCGACATCTCTTAATAAACACAATAGTCAAAACAAGGCTTTCTAAATAATCATCTAAAACTAAATGTCAATAAAGTGTCGGTACATTCCCCCAACTATAGCCATAAATAGTAATCAATATTCTATAATTAAAAAGAAAAACATAATCATAAAATTAGGTCTTCCGATGCATAGAAGCTCAGTATTTCAAGTTGACTCTCGATCAATCCACATCACTGAGATGGAGAAGTAGAAGTATAGCCAAATCCCGCATCGCGTGGGGATACAACGTACGTAGATTGTTAGCGGTTGTAGATCTAGAAAGTAACTTAGGGATAAGGATAACATAATAACATTATCAATAATTTAAAATCATTGAAAACCAATGCACATAATCAAATACATAAATATATATATATCACATACCGGGATAGGTAACAAGGCTTAATACGTGTTTCAAAAATTTAGCTTAGATTGTGTAGCTCTATCATATAATAGTACCTACGGGCTATATAGGCCCCAACTTTCACCCCTGGTCAGGCCCCAGTGCATGTATCTAGAGGAACCAGAAAATAATATTCATATATATGCACACAGGGGACTCGAACCTCCCAATCTATACCAAGGTGACTTAAGCGCCCGATCATATAATGATTTATAGGGGAATCAAACCTCACTAATTATGAAATAATAATAAGGGGGACTCAATTCTCCCTAGTCACTTTGACCACCACATTGGAAAATATAGTTTCTAGTTTCGGACACCCGAACCTCCACTTTTACGACTCAACTACACAACCCTATCTATATCCCAGTTAAAACATTTATCACAAAATCCCATTCATAAATCACATTCCACATTAAGCCATAGATTGTTTTTATCCTCATACAAACTACACTTGAGAGGTAATACATCATGCAAAAATAATATCCATTAACCTAGGAAGAACAATTCCCTTTGTTCATTAATACAAGGTGGGGGACATCATATTTTTTCGTTTATTAAATCATACCATTGTGTTTTCAAATACCTCTTTATAGGATTCAATAGTTCAAGACTAGGCCAATTTACATATTTCCACAGTTCTCATAATTAAAACAAATTTCACATCCCGGAGTTGGGGAACCACTTCAAAAGCCCAAGTTTGGGAAAATCACAATTCCCTAGTTCATTCACCTTACCCATGAACCCATAAGTTCAAAACCTTATAGCATGAGTAATCATAATTAAATCATAGAAAAATATTGTTCAACAATAAGCATTAAAAATCCACAATCCTTTTCATTAAAACCAAAATAATTCATGCGAATAACACTTTAATACATATGATTTTAGAAAATTAACAATGAGGGAAGAGTCACATGCCTTAAATAGTAAGATATATGGAGAAAAATCACCCTTGAAGCCCTAATTGATCAACCTCTTGAAAATCCTATGTGTTCTTCACCTTGAGGATTTGGGAGTATTTAAGAAGTTACTTTTATGTGTTTCTGATTGTTAATGACACCCTAATGAGTTTATAAGCCTTGGGTTTCAAGTTGGGTAAGAGAGAAAATGTCTAGAATGTCCCTAACTTAAAAGCTGAAAAAAATGTTTACTTTGACTACAAGTCAACCATCGACTCGTTACCACTCCTTACAACTCATCACCACAAGTATTATTTAAGAAATTACCACCAAGGTACCCTACACTATTATCCTTACAACTCATCCACAGGACTCGTAATGAGACCTAACAAGTTATAGGTCCCAGTCGTAATCAACACAGAACCCATTTGGGGTATACGCTGGACACCCTATGTTTGACACCCCATGACTTATAACAAATTATTATGGCTCATAGTGAGACACTAATACTCAGAGAAAAATCATTCCACAAACACACATAATTTGGTTATGAATTATCCCAACAACTCATCAAGACACCGTACAACTCATAGGGTGAGTCGTAAAAGTGGTTAGGAAAGGAGAACATAACCTACAAAATTTTATATTAGTTAGTCGTAAAAGTCGTAAAAGTGTCTGGAGAACTTGCTTAGTTAGTCTTTCCTAGGTTGTAGGATAATTGGTTAGGAAATAATCATAAGTCATTTTTATATTAGTCCTATTTATCCTAAATGACCTTCCATGTTAAAATAAGTATCCCTTAATCCCTGTTTTTGAGCCTTATAGCCTATTTTAAATACCCCAAAATTTGGCCCTTGAAAATTCCATAAGCTTTGAGCATAATGTGTTGTATGGTGTCTTGATGAGTTGTTGGGATGATTCATAACCTATAACAAGGGTTCTCCAACCAGAACAAACAACTTTATCTATCTCTCCTCATAAATAGTCCTCTTGGGCCTACCTGTCTTAGTCATAAAGCTGTCTCTCCCATAAATCAGTCGTAACCCTTCTACATACCATTTTGGGTTTACCTCATTAAAAGGCTCTACTGAGATATAAGAAAGGTAATAAATCCGGTATGTCTGGGTTAATGGCTCCTGATGGGATATTTGTGAAGTACCTTCCTCAGACTGGGGTATTATAGAAGACGACTTAGGAACTTATACTATGGACTCTTCCTGGGACTCCTTTTCAGATTGGGAGTCCTGTGTAACTGCTGCTAGAAGTGACTCATACTCCATCTCATCCTCTACATCATACTATCCCTCCTTAAATAGTGGAGAGTATAGGGGTGACATGATAGTTGACTGCATCCTTGGCCTGGGTACTGGTATACTAATTTATGGATGAGCTCCAGGTTGAGCAGAAGTAGGTCGTCTGCCCCACTGTGAATGTTCTGGAAGTGGAATACCCAATATAGCTTTAAAAATTTTCTCAGTCATAGCATGTCTTTAGGCTCTAGTTTGTGAACGCATCACTCTTATTGGGGCTGATCTAGTTAGGAAAACCCTGTAATCCTCCACCGAGCCACTACTCTCATGGGATTTGGCTCATCGCCTCGAAGTTCAAGCTTTATTATTTGAAGCCTTTGATGCCATGTGTACCTGAAAAACAAGATGTTAGTATCCAAAAGATTGTGAGGGACTACAAACTCGAAGAATAACTCAAAATTTGAAAACCTTGAATTTTCCCTCAATTTCACATCCTTATAACTTATATTCTATCCAAACAACTCCAATCTTTGCACGTAAAACTTGAATTAACTTTTCAATACAAATAAGACATAAAAGATTCTTGGGATTCCTTGACCTATTCAACTTTAACTTTCATTTAAGGCATGATCATAAAGTTATAATTCACCTTTTCCCTTTTCCAAGTGGGAATACCAAACTCCTACAATGTGTCACTAGGTCTTTAGTGCTCTACCTTAACCTACTGGAAAGTTGTACACTTGGCTACAAATTCTGCTATATCTTTCATTATACCACTCCACCAATAGACTTTCCGCAAGTCGTGGTACATCATGGTGGGCCCTAGATGAATAGAGTAACGCAAACCATGCACTTCTGCCATAATCCGCTACCTCAAATCATCAACACATAGCACACACAATATACTCTGGTATCTTAACACACCATATCCCCCATGGGAGAAAACCTCCACCTTTTGGTCTTTAACTGACCCCTTCAATTTGACCAAACTAGGTTTCTTATCCTACTTCTCTTTCACGTCAGACACTAGAGAGGATTCTGAACTACTCTAAACCCAAACATTACCTTCAGCTGAGTCAACCAACCTCATACCCAATCTAGATAAATGATGTACTTCTCGAACTAACTCTCTCTTATCATTCTCTACATAAGCAACACTACCCATAGACAATCTACTAAGGGCGTATGCCACTACATTGGCCTTGACCAGATGATACAAAACACTCACATCATAATCCTTCAATAATTCTAACCACCTTCTCTGACGAAGATTTAACTTCCTATGAGTAAACACATATTTCAAGCATTGTGATTTGTAAACACATCAACATGTATCCCATAAAGTTAGTGCCTTAAGATCTTCAAGGCAAACACAACAACAGCTAACTCAAGGTCATGGGTAGGATAGTTCTTTTCATGAGGCTTATGCTATCTAGAGACATAGGCTATAACCTTACCTCGCTACATCAAAACACAACATAAACCAATTCTAGAGGTATCACAATATATAAAGAACCCATCTGTACCATTAGGTAATGCTAAAATTGGGGTTGAAGTGAGCTGAGTCTTCAACTCCTAAAAACTTTTCTCATAGGAATCTGACTAGTGAAATTTAACTTTCTTCTAAGTCAATCTAGACATAGGGGACGCAAAAGAAGAAAAACCCTTAACAAAGCATCTATAATAGCTAGCTAAACCCAAGAAACTTCTAATATCTGATGGAGAAATATGTTTAGGCCAGTTTCTTACTGCTTCTGCCTTTTGGGGATCAATTTTAATACCATCACTAGAAATAATATGACCGAGGAAAGATACTGATCTTAGTCAAAAATCACATTTTCTAAATTTGGCGAACAACTGATAATCCCTAAGAGTTTGCAACATAATTCTAAGGTGTCCGACATGATCATCCTCACTACGAGAATAGACAAGAATATCATCGATAAAGACTATGACAATCATGTCCAAATACTGTTTGAACACTCAGTTCATCAAGTCCATAAAGGTTACTGGGGCATTTGTTAGCCCAAAGGACATGACTAGAAACTCAAAATGACCATAACGGGTTCTGAAAGTTGTCTTTGGAATATCACATTCCCTTACTCTATGCTGATGATAGCCGGATCTGAGGTCTATCTTTGAGAAGTAACTTGTACCTTAGAGTTGGTCGAATAAGTCATAAATCCTAGGAAAAGGATATTTGTTTTTGATTGTGACTTTATTCAACTGACAATAGTCAATGCACATTCGCAAAGAACCATCATTTTTTTGCACGAATAGGATGGGAGTGCTACATGGAGAGACACTTGGCTTTATGAAACCTTTATCTAGTAGATCTTTATGCTTTTCTTTTAACTCTTTAATTTCAGCTAGATCCATATGATATGGAGGAATGAAGATGGATTGAGTATCTGAAAGAAGGTCTATGCCAAATTCTATATCCCTATCGGTAGGTACCCTTAGAAAATATTCTAGAATGACATAAGGAAACTCATTGACTAGATAGACTGACTGAACTATTGGTGTCTCATACTTAGTGTCTTTGACCCAAAATAGATGATAGATACACCCTTTTGAGATCAACTTTCTGGGTTTACTATAGGATATGAAATGACTCTTGGGAGACACTGAATTACCTTCCCACTCAAAGACTGGCTCATCTGGAAACTAAAACTTCACCACTCAGGTGCGATAATCTATGGATGCAAAATAGGAATAGAGCCAATCCATACCAAGAATAAGGTCAAAGTTTACCATATCTATCAATATTAAATCTTCTAACATGATTTTATGAAGGACAATGATAGGATAATTTCTATAGATCTGTTTGGCAATAACTGACTCACCCACTAGGGTAGAAACTAAAAGGGCTCAGGGATTTTTTCAGGACCTATTTCAAAATTTACTACAACTAGTTGGGTTATATAAGAAAAATTTGACCCAGGGTCTAACAACACATAAACATCAAGATGAAAGACACGAAGCATACCAGTAACAACATATAGTGAATCCTCTTGCTCCTGATGGGATGGAAAAGAATAAAACTGATTATGGTGCTGACCACCATTGGTATAGGATGATGTACCTTAAGGAGGGATTGGGCGACCTAAAGAGGCAGGTACACTAGTAGCCTGAGTCTGGGGATAAGCATCCTTATTTCCTTTCTTAGCATGCGAACACTCTTTGATTCCATGGCCTAACTTACCATAACCATAACAACCTTTCTTTCCCAACAAACACTTATCAAGATGATTCTTACCACACTTAACACATAGAGGATAATTGGGTTTTTTACTCTCACTATTTTAAGATCTGGACATAGAAGACTTACCCTACTACTTTAGCCCAGTTTTGGGAGTGGGGGAAATAGATCAAGATAGCGCTAGCATAGATGAATGATTTTTAAACTACGTGATTTCCCTCTTCATACTTTGTCTAGCCATACTCAAACTGCCTGGTTTTAGCTTTCTTATTTCCCCTCTCTCTTCTCTTCAAATTTTCTTCCTTAATTTGATGGGCATAAAACATCAACTTACCAAGATCCATGTCCCCAATAATTATGGCAGTCTTACACTCCTTGACTACCAAACTAGATACTCTAGTAACAAACTTACTCATACTCTCCCTAGGGTTAATCATCATATCAGGGGAATACTTAGACAACTGGTTGAACTTAAGGCAGTACTCTTTCACTATCATCAAGACCTGCCTCAAGTTCACAAACACTTCTACCTTAGCTTCTCTCATTTCATGCAGAAAGAACCTATCTAGAAACGTATCCTAAAATACTTGCCAACTCATAAAAGTTGTATTCAAACCTCTACCATTCTTCCACATAACCACCCAATCACATGCTACATTCTTTAATATATAGGATGACAACTCTACACTCTTCTATTCAGAAACCAACATAATCTAGGTGATCTTCTTCACTTCATCTAAATAAAGCTATGGGTCCTCACCTACTTTTGACCCAAAGAACTCTAGAGGATTTATTCTTATGAAGTCTTGGATCTTGGCTACTGCTAAATCCCTATTCTGCTAAGGTGGGACTACCGCCTTATGGTTTCCCTGAACATTTACAGTCACATCTTGGGCTAACGCCTGAAAGGCAGCCCAAAATTTAGCATGGGATATATTTTTATTTAGAGGATCAACAGATTGGGGTGGCTAGTTATCATTTCTATGGGAATTAGCTCAACGAGGAGGCATGTTCAACTTTCACGTAAGAGCACGAGTTAAAAGAAGATAGAGATAATGTAAGCATAATAGATCATAAAAGAATTACATGATTTCCTAAAAATGTCCCATAGCTTTTTGCTCATAAATGTGGCATGCTTCACATCCATGATCAAGACTCTATGTAACGCACCTTTTCTAAATCCTCAGGACTCTTATAACCTTAGACACTAATACCAAGTTTGTAAAGCCTCAAAAATGGATCTCGAGATATCACATGGTGCTCAAGACTACGAGTAGCCTTAAGCTAACCCTGTAACCCATCTACTATATCTGAAACTCATAATAAGGATGTATAAATATCAAATCAAGTTTAAAATACAAAATTCTATATGAGATAAGATGAAAATATCTAAATATAATATCTGAAAAATACTAAACTCAAGAGTCTGATCTATCTATACTAAAAATCTGAATCATATCTAGCAGTCTGATAAGACTTTACTACTAATGCTAGAGTGTGACTGTAAACTATCTAAAAATACTCAATCATCTATCCTAATAAGATAAAAAACTGAATGACTAAGTCACCAAACTATGTAGACTCACCAACTGTCGGGATGTAGATGAAGATGCTCAAAATCACTCACGTTGTTTAAACTGAGCAACTGAACCTACATTATGAGACAATGTTACACATAGACATATCTATGGATTAGTACTTCTGGATTGTACTAAGTATATGGTGGTGAATGCACAAGTAAATCAATATCTCAATATTATTATAAATTTGTAAAAGAATGCATACTAAATGTAGATGACTCACATAAGCTGGAATATCTGAAAACTAAAAATCATAATCATGAATGGAAAAACATGCAGCATAAGTCTAGTGAGTCATAACATTTAGTTTCTAAAAGATGTACTAACATTCTATCTTTAAATTATGCTTTCTAAGTGTAGAAAAGACTCGCTTCTGTATCTGTAAACTGAAATTTGAAGTCTCATAGTTAATATCATATGTAAAGCAATATCTAAATAAAACTGTGAGCCTTTACACTTAGTTTCTAAAAGTTTTTGGTTATTCTTTACTTTTAAGGAGGTTCTTCTAACCGACATACACTATGTATGCTATCATAGCGTCCAACGTCTAGTTCCTTTATGAGAAAACCATTGGGGGGAGGTGTCATACTCTTGACAAGGAGTATAAGCTAATCTAAATGATCACATCTGTAACTGTCATCCATATAGAAATAGAAATAATCTGATAATCTGTACCTACGTTGGCTCGTAGTTCTGGGGCATTTAAATATACCCAACATGGTGCTAAATACCACTCCCTTTAACCTGTATGCTCATTCTATAGGAAATCCACTTTTAAAACTAGTATGAAGGTTTATAATAAAAACCAATTGTGTATCTATTAATCTATTCTTAATTGAAATTGTAAAGTGGATTCCATATTAACGCTCAGATCAAAAGATCAAATATATATTAAAATTTGAAAATAATCTAGTCATAGGGTGATTATACCACAATAAATCTTGAAATATAAATATTCAACTAGGTATTAATAACCCATGCATCAAATTCATGTCAAAATCTAATAGTATTCATGCTTGATATTGAAGATATTGACAATTCATCTCAAAATCTTGAAATTTCTGCAATACTCATGAAAATACAAAAATAAACATGAAATTCATCACCTAAATCACTTCAAATATCATAATATTTCAATTATCAATATTGGGTATGAACCCTAATTCAAAACTCATATAAATTCATAGAAAATTTACTTCAAAAACTAATTTTGGGCATAAGGATGAAAGGATTATCCTTGTTGAAAAATCCACAAACCATAATTGATACAATTGATGAGAACAGTTGATTTTGGATTCATATTTGTTCATTTAAAGATCGATTCTTGATTATCTTAAATTGAAAATCTTGAATTTTGAGTTTCCTTCAAGAAAGAATGGAGGAATTTGAATTTTTTGGGAATTAAGTTTTGATGTTCTAGGGTTTCTTTAGGAGAAATGTAATGAAAAGTGAGCATAGAATGCTTAGAATAGGTTTAATCCTTTGTTATTCAAGATTTGGGTGCCTGGTAAAAAAACCAATTTTCCCTAATAAAATTTTTATAGAAACTGAAAAAATCCTGATTTTACCACCCAACGCGATGCGCCTCTATCGCGGTGGCTTACTGGAAAAGGGACAATTGCAATATTGGCCTCCGGCACGACACGGTGAAATCGTATTGTGTCACTGGAAAAGGACTGTAATACCCCGCAATTTCTAAGCTAGGAAGTGAATAAGTTTTCCTATATATGAAACCTTCTATTCTATGAGTAGCATTTTAGTGCATGACTTACAATGAATATCCTAGCTCTATAGGATAGCTCGCGATGTCTTAAGCATGCTCATTTGAGTCTCTTAGAGTGATGCAAGCTAAGAGTTTTTGAATCCATCAAGTCTTAGTGTTCGATTTTGCAAGGGTCATCTTTGAACAAGAATAACTTGATTGATATGTGACATTTTGGAAGATTTAGACCCACCAAATTGTAAAGAATTGAATTAGCTTTCCAACGATACCAATAATATCAAAATCTGACACCCGAGCAAGGAGTTATGGCCGTTCAAAGTAGAATGCATTACCTAACCAATCGCACATGGCCACTGGAAAGCATAGGCGATATCATATGCGGAGCCTATGTAAATATAGGCGATATCATATGCGGCGCCTATGTAAATATAGGCGATATCATATGCAACTCCTATGTATGATTTCATCCATGAAAACACTTAGTTTTTGAGTTATTTCGAGGGTAGTTAAGTCTTTTAACACTCCTTACATGTCCCTAAACCTAACCTCACGAAATTTATAGCTTTTAAACACATTACAACCCTATTAACATCTCAAAGTTCATTATCCAAGAGCACCATAGGAGAAAAACAACTAGGGTTTCACAATCAAGCTTGAATATCAAATTTCAAGGAAATTCCTCCGTCAATCATCAAGAACCTCCCTTCCAAGGTATGCGTAGTGTTCATCCATGGATTCCTTTCGTTCGTGGAGTTCAAGAATCAATATTTAAAATACAAAATCTTGGTTGGTTGTGGTGATATGATCATACCCATGTTGATGCTTGTTTGTTTTGCTATATAATAGTATCGTGACTGTATATCTCATGAAAGTTATGTTGTTAGTTGAAAAACATGATCTTTAGATGGATTGATAGAATGCAAGTATGAAATCCACCTATGCCTTAAATAATGCATGCAAGGTGTTCGATAAAATGCCTAGTATGTTAGAACTTCATATTTACTTGATTTAATGATATCTAAATGACAAGTTCATGTTTTCCATACACTCCAATATGAATTTCCATGCAAATTATGTGTTGTGATTGTTGTGGTATAAAGCATGTATGATAATGGAGATATAAATTATGTACACAAAATATATCCATGCTTTTCCTATCATGTTTGAAATTTTGAATAAATACATGAAGTATACTATCCCCTGCTTTTGATATTGTTAATTCTGGACTCAAATCTTGTGATAAAGTCATGTCATGTGTGTCAGTTTCCTCCTATCGAGTCCTGGGGGTATTCTTACCCAAAAACTATAGCTGTGTGCCTAGAGCCATGTCATGTTTCACGATATTCGAACTCAAGCTATGATTCCATAGACTTCAGTCAGTCATGTGACTCAGGAAAACTTCATGATCTCAGTCAGTTGTCAGATATAAGTAACATTCTGCCAGTCAACGGAATTCAGTATGATTAAGTCATGTATAGTCAGTTATTCATGTCCAGTCCCTCCATATGGGAGTAGAGGTTAGCACCGAGTGAACCTAAGGATGGGAACTCACCCGCCAGTTCAGGGTGTGATTCTTAGAAGCAGTCCTTGTGTACCAGAACTACGTAGCCAACGTAGGTTGAGACATATTAACCTATCAGATTAGGGTTGATGAGGTGGTTTAACCTATCAGTTTAGGGTTCCCACCATTTTCATTGAGTACCTGCCAGATAAGGGTCACTCACAAGCTGTCCTTACCCGTGGCACGGTATTGAAACCCCTCCATTCAGGGCAGAGATTTAACCCCAGCATAGCCATAACGACATATATGGGGCATGTCAGTTAAACACTATCTCCCACAGTTTCAGTATCAGTCTCAGTAAAAGAACTCAGGGCGTTCTTCAGATTTCAATATATATAGGACTGTTAGATATACTCATCCATGTTATCATCTTGCAGTTTCAATCATGACAGTTATCAGTAAACTATGTATTAGCTTATAGGTCTTGCTATCACGCATTCGCGGTCCCAGTTTCTATATATGTATGTTTGCACTCCCATGTTCATATTAGTCAGTCAGTGTTGTTCATGCATAAAACCCTTTTATGTTCAGCCTACCTTCCTCATATACTTAGTACTCTAGTTGTACTGATGAATTTGTGCTATGGTGCTTTCTTTTCATGTTACACCATAGGTTCCGCGACATGAGCTCTAGACCACCAGTAGCGGTAGCATTCCAGTCGTAGAGATTTATGTTCAGATAGTTTAGAGGCTTTCATATTTATGTTCAGATTTACGTTCAGACTTAGCTTTCAGATTGAGTTGTTTTGGGTATTTTCACCCACATGGACGTTATGATTTTCAGACATGGTTTTATTTAGTTGAACCTTATGGCCTTACAGTTTTATGTATTCTGCATTATTATGTCATGATTTGCAGTATACAGGTACAAATATCAATCATGGGTTAGCTTGTGGTCCCTCAGGTTCATGAGCACCGTGTAGCATTCTGGTTTATCAAATCGGGGCATTACAAACTTAGTATCTGAGCCTAAGGTTCAATAGAGTCCTAGGAAGTCTAAAAGCCGCATCTAGTAGAGTCTTGTACATGGGTGTGTTGCGTGCCACATTTATGTACAGGAGTCTATAAGATGTTTTAGGAACAATCCCCTTTCTTCAGCATTCATGTCATGCTAGTGAGCATAATCACAAGTTAAACTCTTAGTCAAATCTATTCTTCTCTTATTTCAGACCATGGCCCCAAAGACAAGAAACCAACCAGCTCTTCAGCCCGAAGGTCCTTTGGGCGAACATGTTTCCCATACAGAGTTTAGAGCCGCATTTACCACATTTGCTCAGTCCGTGGCTGCACAGAATGAATGGCCACCAGTCATTCCGGCCAATCCAGTGGCCAATCCCATAGTAGCTAGGGTTCGAGACTTCACCCAGATGAACCCTCCATCTTTCCATGGGTCTAAGTCTGATGAGGACCCTCAGGAGTTCATTGACCAAGTCCAAAAGGTCATTGACATCATGGGTGTTACTTCTATTGAGAGTGTCGAGCTAGCCGCCTACCAGTTACAGGATGTTGCTCATGATTGGTACAAACAATGAAAGTCTGAGAGGTTAGATGATGCAGGCCCTATTGAGTGGGAGGAATTTGTCACGAGCTTCTTAGATAGCTTATTTCGCCAAGAGCTGAGAGAAGCCAAAGTTCTTGAGTTCATTAACCTCAGGCAGGGGAATATGATGGTTAGGGAGTATTCTCTCAGATTTACTCAGCTAGCCAGTTATGCTCCTCATGTGGTTGCAGACAATAGGGCTAAGATGAGCAAGTTTGTGTCAGGGGTCAATGATAGCATGGTAAATGAGTGTAGGTATGCGGATGATCGGTGATATGACCTTAGACAGAATCATGACCCATGCCCAGCAAGTAAAAGAGTAGAAGGTTAAGACTAGGGAGAGGAAGAATAAGAGGGCAAGGTCAGGTAACTTTAACTTTGTTCACCCCAAGTCAGATGGAGGAAACGGTTCACAGTTTCGCTCCAAGTCAGCCGTTCCAACCCCTTCCTCTTCCAGTACTCCAGTGCCAAAGTTCAGAGGTGGCAAAAAAGACAAAGCGCCAGGCTCTAAATCTCAGGGCAGTTTTAGCAGTGCCCGAACAAATCCCCTTTGTCAGACTTGTGGTAAGAACCACAAGGGAATTTGCAGAGCCGGTAGTGATGTCTATTTTTGTTGTGGCAAGCCAAGCCACAGGATTAGGGAGTGTCCGCAGTCAAGTCTTCAGGGTCAGAAAAATTATTCTGCAGCTCAGTCCGGTCGCTCGAACCAACAGGGTGCCATTTCTAGTTCTACCAGTGGGAAACGCCCAAACAGACTCTATGCTCTTCAGCCCTGGAAGGATCAGGAAAATTCTCCTGATGTCATTACTGGTACGTTACAGATTTTCCATGTTCATATTTATGCTTTTCTAGACCCAGGTGCATCCTTGTCTTTTGTTACTCCATACATAGCAGGCGATTTCGGAATCAGACCCAAAATTCTAGTAGAGCCCTTTTCAGTCTCTACCCCAGTGGGTAAAACCATCATAGACCGGTGGGTATACAGGAATTTCTCGGTTATGATATCTCAGAAATCCACGTCAGCAGATTTAGTTGAGTTAGAGATGACTGATTTTGATGTCATTCTCGATATGGATTGGCTTCATTCTTGCTATGCCACAGTCGACTGCAGAAATAAGATAGTTTAATTTTAGTTCCCGAATGAGCCCGTCCTAGAGTGGGAGGGTAGCATTTCAGCGTTCAAGGGTCAACTTGTTTCCTACATTCAAGAAAGGAAAATAATTTCTAAAGGATGTCTGTATCATCTCGTACATTTTAAAGATTCCAGTTCAGAATCTCCCAGTCTCGAAATAGTCCTAGTTGTTAATAAATACTCAGATATCTTTCCTGAAGATCTTCCAGGTATTCCTCCCGAAAGGGAAATAGACTTCGGTATAGACCTTCTTCCGGATACTCAACCTATTTCTATTCCTCCATACAGAATGGCACCGGTAGAACTCAAGGAACTGAAAGATCAGTTGAAGGATCTCTTAGATAAGGGATACATCAGACCCAACATTTCCCCATGGGGTGCGCCAGTATTATTTGTGCTCAAGAAAGACGGTTCTCTCAGGATGTGTATTGATTATCGTCAACTTAACAAGGTCACGGTCAAGAACAGATATCCTCTTCCCGGGATTGATGATCTATTCAACCAACTTTAGGGTGCCAGTTACTTCTCACAGATAGACCTCAGACCAGGCTATCATCAGCTCAGAGTTAGAGAATGTGACATTCCGAAGACAACTTTTCGTACTCGGTATGGTCGCTTTGAATTTTTAGTCATGTCATTTGGTCTTTCCAATACCCCTGCAACTTTCATGGATTTAATGAACCGTGTGTTAAAGAAGTACTTGGACATGTTTGTCATAGTCTTTATAGATGATATTCTGGTCTATTCTCGCACAGAGCGTGATCATGCAGACCATCTCAAGATTGTTCTTCAGACTCTCAGGGATCACCAGTTATTCGCTAAGTTCAGCAAGAGTGAATTTTGGCTAAGATCAGTAGCATTAATTGGCCATATTATTTTCGATGATGGCATTAGAGTAGATCCTCAGAAAACTGAGGTAGTAAGAAACTGACCCAGACCTATATCTCTATTTAGATATCAGGAGTTTCTTTGGTTTGGCTGGATATTATAGATGGTTTGTCCAGATTGACTCAGAAGAATATTAAGTTTCAGGGGCCAGATTCATGCGAGAAGAGCTTTCCAGAGTTGAAGACTCAGCTCACCTCAGCTCTAGTTCTAGCTCTTCTAGATGGTTCAGACGGTTTTGTAGTCTATTGTGATCCATCTAGAGTGGGTTTAGGTTGTGTCCTCATGCAGCATGGTAAGGTCATAGCCTACGACTCTAGACAGTTAAAGCCACATGAGAAGAATTATCCTACTCATGATCTTGAGTTAGCAAAGGTAGTTTTTGCCTTGAAGATTTGGAGGCATTATCTCTATGGAGTTCATGTAGATATCTTCACAGACCATAAAATCCTCCAATATGTGTTTTCCCAGAAAGATCTCAATCTTCGCCAGAGAAGGTGGTTAGAACTTTTGAAGGATTACGACATGAGTGTTCTTTATCATCCGGGCATGGCCAATGATGTGGCCGACACTCTCAGTAGACTCTCCATGGGTAGTATTTCTCACGTTGAGGGTAGCAAGAAAAAGATGGCTCAAGAGATCCATCAGCTTTCCAGACTAGGCGTACACTTAGTTGATTCTTCAGAGGGTGGTGTATGTGTTCACAGTAGTTCAGAGTCATCTCTAGTTTCCAAGGTGAGAGAGAAGCAAGATAGGGATCCTAGACTTGTCAAGCTCAAAGATTCAGTTCAGAATCAGAAAGTTGAGGTTTTCTCTCAAGGGGGAGATGGTGTTCTTCGTTGTCAGGGTCATCTATGTGTTCCAGGTGTATATGAATTGAGGCATCAAATTCTTACAGAAGCGCATGGTGCGCAATACTCTATTCACCCAGGGGCCACTAAGATGTACCGCGATATGCGGTAGATCTATTGGTGGAGTGGGATAAAGAGAGATGTTGCAGAGTATATGGCTAAGTGCTCTACATGTCAGCAGGTTAAGATAAAGCATTAGTAACCTAGTGGTTCTATGAAAGAGTTCACCATTCCTACTTATAAGTGGGAAGAAGTAAACATGGACTTCGTGATGGGTTTGCCTAGAACTCGTCATCAGTATGATTCAGTCTGGGTCATTATAGATAGAATAACCAAGTCATCTCATTTCCTTTCTATTCGTACTTCTTATTCCATCGAGGATTATTCCAAAATCTATATCAGGGAGTTAGTCAGGTTACACGGTGTTCCACTATCTATCATCTCAGACAGAGGTACCCAGTTCACCTCTTACTTTTGGAAAGCATTCTAAAAGGGTCTCGGTACCCAAGTCAATCTCAGCACAGTGTTTCATCCTCAGAAAGATGGTCAAGCAGAGAGGACCATTCAGACTCTTGAAGATATGCTAAGGGAGTGTGCAATTAACTTCAAGAGAAGTTGGGATGACAACTTGCCTTTGATTGAGTTTGCATACAACAATAGCTATCATTCTAGTATCCAGATGGCTCCATTCGAAGCTCTCTATGGTAGGAGATGTAGATCTTTGATTGGTTGGTTCGAAGTTAGTGAGGCCTCAGTCATAGGTCCTGACTTAGTATTTGACGCCTTAGAGAAAGTTCAATTGATCAGAAAGAGACTCCGGACTACTCAGAGCCGCCAGAAGTCCTATACAGATGTTCATAGAAAGAATCTCGAGTTACAGGTCAATGACTATTTCTATCTTACGATATCTCCCATGAAGGGAGTGATGAGGTTTGGAAAGAAAGTAAAACTCAGTCCCCGATATGTCGGTCCCTTCAGAATTCTCTGTCGCTTTGGCAAGGTAGCTTATGATCTTGAGTTGCCTTCAGATCTAGCCTCAGTTCATCCAGTCTTCCATGTCTCTTTGCTCAAGAAGTGCATAGGTGACCCAGTAGTTGTTGTCCCTATTCATAGCATCGACATTCAGAACAGCCTCTCTTATGAAGAGATTCCAGTCGAAATCTTAGATTATCAGACTCGTAGATTGAGGAACAAAAAAGTCCCTCTAGTCAAGGTTTTTTGGCAAAATCAGTCTCATGAGGGAGCTACTTGGGAAGCAGAAGTAGATATGCATACTAAGTATCCTTACCCCTTCCCCACCAATTCAGATCAAGCTCAAGGTAACAGTTCTCCTTAAGCTTATTTAGTTTCATGTTCATGTTTCCAGTATAAACTTTGTACCTATTAACCGTTGCATACTCAGCCATGCATTTATGTATCAGTTGTTCGTGCATCAGATATGCACAAGTTCAGTATGTTTAGCATATCAGTCATGAGATCAAGTTTCAGTTCTTCATGATCAGTTCAAGTTCTATTATCTTGTATCCCTTCTCAGTAAATTCTTATTCGATGACGAATGTTCCCAAGGGGGAGATATTGCAATACCAAGCATGTTTCTAAGCTAGGAAGTGAATAAGTTTTCCTACATATGAAACCTCCTATCCTGTGAGTAGCATTTTAGTACATGAATTACAATGAATATCCTAGATATAGGATTGGTTGAGATGTCTTAAGCATGCTCATATGAGTCTCTTAGAGTGATGCAAGCTAAGAGTTTTTGAATCCATCAAGTCTTAGTGTTTGATTTTGCAAGGGTCATCTTTGAACAAGAATAACATGATTTATATGTGATATTTTGATAGATTTATAACCACCAAATTGTAGAGAATCATATTATCTTTCCAACAATACGAATTTCATCAAAATCTGACACCCGAGTAAGGAGTTATGGCCGTTCAAAGTAGAATGCGTCGCCTGACCAATCGCACATGGCCACTGGAAAGCATAGGTGATATCATATGTGGCGCCTATATAAATATAGGCGATATCATATGCGGAGCCTATGTAAATATAGGCGATATCATATGTGGAACCTATGTAAATATAGGCGATATCATATGCAACTCCTATGTATGATTTCATCCATGAAAACACTTAGTTTTTGAGTTATTTCGAGGGTAGTTAAGTATATTAACACTTCTTACATCTCCCTAAACCTAACCATATGAAATTTATAGCTTCTAAACACATTACAACCCTATTAACATCTCAAATTTCATTATCCAAGAGCACCATAGGAGAAAAACAACTAGGTCTGCACAATCAAGCATGAAGATCAAATTTCAAGGAAATTCCTCCGTCAATAATCAAGAACCTCCCTTCCAAGGTATGCGTAGTGTTTATCCACGGATTCCTTTTGTCCGTGGAGTTCAAGAATAAATCTTTAAAATACAAAATCTTGGATGGTTATGGTAATATGATCATACCCATGTTGATGCTTGTTTGTTTTGCTATATAATAGTATCGTGACTGTATATCTCATGAAAGTTATGTTGTTAGTTGAAAAACATGATCTTTAGATGGATTGATAGAATGCAAGTATGAAATCCACCTATGCCTTAAACAATGCATGCAAGGTGTTCGATAAAATGCCTAGTATGTTAGAACTTCATATTTACATGATTTCATGATATCTAAATAACAAGTTCATGTTAGCCATACACTCGAATATGAATTTCCATGCAAATTATGTGTTGTTATTGTTGTGGCATAAAGCATGTATGATAATGGAGATATAAATTATGTACACAAAATATATCCATGATTTTCCTATCATGTTTGAAATTTTGAATAAATACATGAAGTATACTATCCTCTGCTTATGATATTGTGAATTCTGGACTCAAATCTTGTGATAAAGTCATGTCATGTGTGTCAGTTTCCTCCTATCGAGTCCTGGGGGTATTAGTACCCAAATCGATGATTTGTTTGACCAACTTCAGGGTTCCAGTTACTTTCCCAAGATAGACCTCAGATCAGGCTATCATCATCTCAGAGTCAGAGAATGTGACATTCAAAAAACAGCTTTCAGAACTCGCTATGGTCACTTTGAATTCCTAGTCATGTCATTTGGTCTTACTAATGCCCCAACAACATTCATGGACTTGATGAAACACGTGTTCAAGCAGTATTTGGACATGTTCTTCATAGTCTTCATTGATGACATTCTTGTCTACTCCTGCAGTTAAAGTGATCATGCAGACCATCTTAGAATAGTATTACAAACTCTCAGGGCCCGTTAGTTATTTACCAAGTTCAGTAAGTGTGAAATTTGGCTAAGGTCAGTAGCTTTCCTTGGTCACATAGTTTCCGACGATGGCATTAGAGTTGATCCTCAAAAGACCAAAGTAATAATAAACTAGCCTAGGCCTATCTCTCCATTAGATATTAAGAGTTTCTTGAGTTTTTCTGGCTATTACCAACAGTCTGTCGAAGGGTTTTCATCTATTGCATCCTCTATGTCCAGATTGACTTAGAAGAAAGTTAAATTTTAGTGGTCAGATTCTTGTGAGAAGAGTTTTCAGGAGTTGAAGACCCCAGTTTTTACTTTACCATATGGTTCCGGCGGATTTGTTATATATTATGATGCTTCCAGAGTTGGTTTGGGTTGTGTTCTAATGTAGAGAGGTAAGGCCATAGCCTATACCTCTAGATAACTTAAGCACCATAAAAAGAATTACCATACTTATAGTCTTGAGTTAGCAGCTATTGTGTTTTCCATAAAGATTTGGAGGCATTACTTGTATGGAGTATATGTTGATATGTTCATAGACCATAAAATCCTGTAGTATGTGTTTTCTCAGAAAGACCTAAACCTGTGTCAGAGAAGATGGTTAGAGTTGTTAAAAACTATGATATGAGTGTTTTGTATCATCTGAGCAAAGCCAATAAAGTGGTTGATTCTCTTAGTAAGATGTCTATGGGTAGTGTTGCTCACGATAAGGATGGTAAGAAGAAGTTAGTTCAGGAAGTTCATCAGCTTCCCCGACTAGGTGTCCGCTTATTCGATTCAGCAGATGGTAGCGTATGGATGCAGAATAGTTTGGAATCATCTCTGGTTTTGGAGGTAAAAGAAAAAAAGGACAGAGATCCGAGTTTAGTTAAGCTGAAAGTGTCATTCAGAGAATGGAAGGTAGAGGTTTTCTCCCATGGGAGAGATGGGGTATTGCATTATTAGGGTACACTTTGTGTGCCATGTATAGATGGCGTGAGGTAGAGGATTCTTGAATAGGATCATGAAACGCGTTACTTTATTGACCCAGGGGCCACTAAGATGTACAACGATTTGCGGGAGGTCTATTAGTCGAGTGGGATGTAGAGAGACATTACAGAATTCGTAGACAAGTGATCAACATGTCAGCAGTTAAGATTAAGCATCAGAATACTAGTGGAGCTATGTTGGAGTTCAATATTCCCACTTGGAAGTGGGAGGAGGTGAATATGGATTTTTTGATGGGTTTGCCTCACACTCGTCGTCAGCATAACTCGATTTGGGTTATAGTGGATAGGATTACCAAGTCAGCTCATTTATTACTAGTTCATACATTTATTCAGGTGAGGATTATGCCAAGATCTATGTTAGAGACTTGGTCAGATTGCACGGATTTTCGTTGACCATTATTTTAGATAGAGGTATGCAGTTCACCTCTTATTTTTGTAAAGCCTTCCAAAAGGGTCTTGGTACCCAAGTTCACCTCAGTACAACCTTCCACCCTCAAATAGATGGTCAAGCAGAAAGGACCATTTAGAATTTATAAGATATGATAAGATCGTGTGCCATTGACTTTAAGGGCAGTTCAGATGACCACTTTCCCTTGATTGAGTTCGCATATAATAACAGTTATCATTCCAGTATTCAGATGGCTCCGTTTGAGGTAATTTATGGGAGATGTAGATCTCCTATTGGTTGGTTTGAAGTAGGTGAAGGTGCAGTGGTAGGGCCTGACTTGATATTTGATACTTTAGAAATCGTATGCAGATGTGTGAAGAAAGGATCTCGAGTTCGAGATTGGTGATTATGTGTATCTGAAAATATCTCCTTTGAAGGGAGTGAAGAGGTTTATAAAGAAGGGGAAACTCAGTCCCCGATATGTTGGTCCTTACCGAATTATCAGCCATTTTGATAAGGTAGCTTACGAGCTTGAGTTTCCTTCAGACTTAGCTTCAGTACATCCAATGTTTCATGTCTCCTTGCTAAAGAAGTGAATAGTTGACCCAGTAGTTGTAGTACCTATAGAGGGTATAGATGTTCAGAATAGTCTCTCTTATGAGGAAATTCCAATCGAAATTATTGATTTCTAGGTTTGCAGATTGAGGAACTAAGAGGTTCCTCCAGTCAAAGCTCTTTGGAGGAATCAGTCCACTGAGGGAGCTACTTGGGAAGAAGAAGAAGATATGCGAACCAAGTATCCTCACCTATTCTCTGCAAACTCAGACTCAGCTCAAGGTAATAATTTTCCTTGAATTTACATAGTTCCACTCTCAGATTTCCTTTATAACTCTATATTGGTTCAGTTGAATAGAATTCTTATATTATGCACACCTTCATGAAACAACTCATTCATATGTTATGTCTTCAAAATTCAGTCATGCTTCATTTATGCATGTTCAGTATAAAAACTAAGTACATCATTAGCTTCAGACATGTAATCATGCTTCAATTGTGCATGTTCAGTATATAAGTTTAGTCTATCATTATTCTCAGCTTAGTTAGTCTCATTCGAGGACAAATATTCCCAAAAGGGAGATATTGTAAGACCCTACAAAATTCTAATCGTTTGAGTCCTTTAAAACATGAAAAAAGAGGTCACAGACTTAGAAAATATCAACTAAGTGTTAGGACTTAGTCATTTCTAAAGCCCTCAAACTTTGTGGAATTTATTTATGACCTTCCCAAACTAAGAAAGTTAGTTTTTAAGTTGATTCATGATCGAGAAAGTCAATAGTACATCTCAGGTGAGTTTCAGAATTTTTAGACTAGAGTAAGGGTGTGTTCGAAACTCCAAAACAGATGCTCATGGAGATTATCCCGTGGTGCCCTGCCCAGTCCGGTGCTGGGGGGAGCCCATGATGCAGACCACAGTTCCCTACCCAGAGCGGTGCTCCAGATCCTGCGGTGCCCTGGCCAGTCCGGTTTGGGCAATTTTTGCAGTTTTGTTCTGCGTTTTTAAGGGAAAATGGGTCATTTTCCCTTCACCCAATAGGTCCATAAAATGGGATTAAATCCCCAAATATCATAATTTCTCATACTTTTCACAAAATTCTCTCAATAACAAGCCCTATGTTCATCAAGTTCAAGAATCAAGTCTCAAGAACTCACTCCAATCTCTACGAAATTAACAATCAAGGTATGTTAGGTGTTCATCCAAGGGTTCCCTTCCACCCTTGGAGTTCAAGAACCTCTTTTAAAATTTCAAGATGATTATTTTCCAGAATTCCATGTTGAGTTAAATCGTATTCACGATTATGATTTTATTTGGGTTCTAATCCATGATTAATTACAAAATTCATGTGAATTAATAACATGTGTGTAGTACCATGTAGTTGCATGTTGGAAACCCTTGAATTTGTATGTTCGGAATTGTGATCATGATGCTTGCATGTTTACTAGTATTATGTGCATAAACTATGCCCCCAAGTGTTTAATATAATGTACATGTGAGTGGAATAGTGAAATCATGACATAATAGTATGTATACAAGTTCATGTCAAGCAAATGTTTGCTAAAATGCCTCAATGAATGAATTGTGACATAGTGACTAGTTATCATGCTTTCAAGATTGTGCAATGTTGTTACTATCTATGTTATCAAGTCCTGGGGGTATCGAATATCGGACAATCTAGCTGTTTACCTAGATTTACAGTAGTTTTAGAGTAGTCTTAGCGATGTCACGTATAGTAGTACTTAGTTAGTTATAGAACTTAGTTTATCCAGCCAGTTAATAGAACTTAGTGAACTCAGTCCAATTCAGTCAAATAGAGTGATCAGTAACAGTCTAGTCAAGCCTAGGATAGTCTAGAAATCAATTTAGTCTCTATTCAGTTGGGAGTAGGAATCAGCACTGAGCGAACCCAGTGATGGGGGCGTTCCTGTAAGTGAAAGGTTTGACCCTTAGTAGCAATCCCTGTGTTACAGAACTAAGTAGCAAGTGTAGGTTGAGATATCTTCCTGCCAGATAAGGGTAGATACATCTCTTATGAGTTTTCCTATCAGTGAGGGTTGACGAAATTTCTTCCTACCAAATAGGGTTAGCTTACACCCATTGTTAGTTTATAATCGGTGTATGTCGGTTAGATGAACACTTCCAGAGTTACAGTTTTAGACTAAGTATAAAACCTCAGATCAGTTTTCAAATTAGGACTATTAGATACAGTCACCCGGGTCAGTATAGGACTCAGTTAGTTCTACAGAATCAGGACTGTCAAAATAGTCATCCAGTTACCAGTAACCCAGATTTCAGTACTCAGCATTCAGTTCAGCATAATCTCAATTATTATATATACATACATATATGTATAGTAATGCATCATCAGTATTTTCAGCAGTCCAGTTATACATATACTCTCATCCAGTTATATTCATATTATTCAGTCAGCTATTTTTCATGCATATGAACCCTTGCATATCAGCCTACCTCACATAGCATACCAGTACATTCAAAGTACTGACACATACTCTTTCTCTGCGCTATGATGTCTCATATCATAGGTTCAGACGCACGGGCTCCTGATTGTACTTAGCATCTCGGATTATCAGCGACAGATATAGTGGTGAGTCCTTATAGTTTGAGGACAATGTTATCATTTCAGTATAGTTCAGGACTTAGAGTTAGTTGGGGACTTGTCCCATCAACTCCGTCTTCAGACAGTTAGAGATTTTCGGACTAGATTATTTCTGATAGATGTTCAATTTTTAGTATTTATTTATCTTTATTTGATTTAGTTATGAACCTTATGGAAACTTCAGCAAAATTTCTGCATTATTACAGTATTATTGCTCAGTTATTAAAGCAGGTACCAGTCTTGGGTTAGCGTGTGGTCTTTTGGGATTATGAGCACCGTGTGATATCTACGGTGCAGACTCGAGGCGTTACATTCACACTCTAAAAATCCTTAATTTCTCTAAGACTCCAATCAAAGGCAGTGTATGAGAAAAACAAAACTAAAGTGCAGATCCTCGAATTTCATATAAATCCACATACATGATTATCATTAGTGCCAATGATTGACAATCTTTACTTAACCACTAATTTGTATTGCCAATAATGAAATAATCGTGACCACTATATGCATTACTTGATTAACATAAATCAATTTCAACCCAAATCCTTTTTTTAATCTTCACTGTACCGTAACTATATACCCAATACATCCTATAACACGGTCATAATCCAATGAATAACTAATCATTACTTCAATATATGTTTACTAATTAAATCAAATACTTAATATAACCTGAAAGCTAACCTGAAAGATGTCAGAATTTCTTTGAAGCGGTAATGGAAAATAGGATTTGCTAACCGTCGTTCACCTCTCCTGGTGACTATTTGCTTCTATTTTTATTATATATGGTAAAACCTTCTCATTTAAATTATTCTTCTATTGATCACATATGAAAATAAATTGCAACTTTGGCCCATTAAGTAACTAATTAATGAATTATCTAAAATACCCCTGTAATGACTTAACTCACTTCGAAACACATCAAGAATCAGTTCTTTCCTATTCCATAAGTCCTAAATCACGTATGCACACTATGGAAGCGCCAAAATCGGGAAGATGAGAAAATTACAAAAAACGATTGTGAGGATCATTACATAAGATACTAATCAAACAACTGGTCATCCCTGGACGGGCAAACAAGCGACAAGAAAGGAAAATAACGAATTACATGAATCATCAAAAAGATGTGGATACTTGCTACACATTCTGCTTCGGTCTCCGTAGTGACCTCCTTAATAAGACAATCCTTCCACTGGACCTTCATAGACGCAATCTTCTTAGTCCTCAAATTACGGACAACCAAATACCTATCCGAGCCTATGCATACCATAACACCCTAGACTCGGAAGGTTCAATTAGTATACAACAACACAAGGCATACCCACCACCCTAGACTCGAAAGGTTCAATTAGTATACAACAACACAAGGCATATTCTTTACCTATATATATACAACCGTCCTATACCAACTGATAATTGTAAGTGCATACTGGTGATGGGCGATTCGCATGCAGGAATGAATGCAAAGTACACAATATACTAGTACTCATCATAAGTATCCACATCAGGACCATCATTATCGTAATCAACCTCCGTCCTTGACGGATAACAACACATCATCAATAGTACCCCCCGGCCTTACTGGGTATCAACATAATATAAATATATCTTTCTTCTTTGCCAGGTATCAGCATCATCATAACAGTATCCTCCTGCCTTGCCGGGAATCAATATCATAACAATAGTATCCTCCGACCTTTCCAGGTATAAACATGTCATTATAATAGTCATTACCGAATAACATACACTAAAATACTCATAAAAAAGTCATATCACAAAAGAATATCTATGTAGTCAATACTTCCCAACTTCTCATTATTAGCTAACAAACACTTATTATAATAGAATCTTTTATTCGATAGTCATCACATAACCTCTAGTTATTAGGCTAAAAATTATCCTTCACATAATCCTTATTCACGGGATAGCAACTAACCACTATTTACTTAATGTCCAATTCTAACATCTAGTCAAGGTTCATCACTAGACCAAAACTGTCACTTATCCACCATTCATTATTATCAAGTAATCATCCTATATCTATTAATCATTACTAGACAACACAATACTACTTGTCACCTAACCATCTTTTATTAACTGACACCATTCATTATCTAACCATCATTTACTAACTAATCCTTGCTTAAATATTCTTTAGTTAACCTTTTATCAACTATTCAAAGTTATTAACTAGTCACCTCTTATTACAACATCTCTTATTATCTAGCGTCATTAACACACAACTTCTCATATATCGACTAATCGACATCACGAACTTAGTCATCAATACCAACTAATTTTCACCTATGCTAGACGCAACCTCACCACAAGTAACATATTAACCATCGCTAGCTACCATGTTTCAACTAAGCAAGATTCATTAACTAATACATTAGATTCCTATCCATCACCAGTATCCAATAAATAAAGTCGTAAGCAACATACCGTATCTTCCTCCATCCTATATCAGAGAGATGTGTATACACCATATATGTATTCATAAACTGTAATTATATCCTTTACACTGATAAACACTCCTTAAATATTCAATCATTATCATAACATAAACCTTGGCCCATTAATTTTTCCAAAATAGTAACAACATCATAATCATAGTCTTAAGCCCATATACATATTCGAAACTCATATCGATAATCATATTTATAAGCCATAACATATCTCTAATCATCTCACATATAGGAGGCATAATCTAGAGGGACATGTAATCGTCCATAGGATAACTTAAATGGATGATCATACATCATCACTACAAGGAATATCACCTCTCTAGGACAATTTGCATATCTAAGAGTAAATTACGTCTCTATAGGCTACGTAACATGTCTAGGAGGAATATCATATCTAAGTTCCCAATCACTTTTACAAGAAGTATCATAACCATAACTCAAAAGACACAATCCAGGAATATAAATACAAGTTACCAAGTAATGATGTAACCTTATTCTAAGGTTTACTAGCCTCATCTATGTCTAACATCCGCAACTAAGCCCACAAGACTTAACACAAGTTTAGGCCTAAGTGGGCCAGACGATCCCACTTCTAATCCTCAATTTCCATAAATAGGAACACTATGACACAAACTAGGCTAAGGTAACTAGTTCGTCTTCTAGATGTCAAGTAAGCCATATTCAATCCTAAGCTAGCAAATTCAACTAGAAAAAAGGGTACTCAAGCCAACTCTACCCAACTTAAAATTTCAAGACTACAACACTAGCCTAATAAGCCTAAATATACAATTCATACTTTGAATGATAAAACCACACCCCAAACATAGGTTTACAATATAACTATGCTACAACTAATCTAAACTAGAGAGGGAAAGGAATAATATTCAAAAGGGGTATAAACATGCAATTTTATGGGTCCCAAGACATACTTAATAATCGAGGCCAAGTCATCCTACTCATAATCAAGCCTAACATCCGTCTTTACAAAAAAAATATATTACACATCATCTATGAAGAAAGTAGACAAAAAGCCTACCCGAACCTACACTTAGAAAACTTTGCATCAAGTTTTTTCTCTTCTAACAAACCCAAAACAATCCTTATGTGATTCTCTTGTTACTTTTTACTATTAGAATAAACCAGAATATCATCAATAAAGACAATCACAAAAGAATCCAAGTAGGGTTTAAATATCCCATTCATCAAACTCATAAAAGTAGTTGGGGCATTATTCAGCCCAACAGACATCACAAGAAATTCATAGTGCTATATCGGGTTCGAAAAGTAGTCTTAGGAATATCGTTAGGACGAATCTTAAACTGATGATACCCGAATCCTAAATCAATATTACAAAGTATGGATACACCCTATAACAGGTCAAATAAATCATCAATACGGGGTAAAGGATAATTATTATGGATCGTAACTTTGTTCAACTGCCTGTAGTCTATACACATATGAAGACTACCATCCTTCTTCTTCACAAACAAGATAGGAGCACCCCATGGAGAGGGAAGTAAGACAGATAAAACCATTACTTAATAAATACGGCAACTAAGCCTTTAGCTCTCTCAACTCATCCACAACCATCCTATAGGGAGGAATAAAAATAGGACGATTACCTGACTCTAGATCAATACAAAAATTAATGTCACAACCTGGTGGCATACAAGGAAAATCTTCAGAAAAAATCTCTTTCAACTCACATACCACAAAAATAGACTCAATGGATGGGACCTCTATGAAAGTATCCTAAAGATGTGCTATGAAGGCCAAACAACCTCTCCAATTAACCATTTTGCACACAGAAAGGAAATAGTTTCAATAGAGTAGGACTATAATCACCCTCCTATTCAAGTTTATCCATTCCCGGTATAGCCACAGTCACTGTCGTAGCATGACTGTCAAGTATAGCATGATACAGAGACAACCAACTGATACCCAAAATTAAATCAAAATCTACCATATCTAGAATCACAAAATCTGCCCAGGTTTGATACCCATAAACATAATAGAATAGAAACGATAAATCCTATCAACAACAACAGAATCAGTAATTGAAGTAGACAAGTGAATTAGAAAGTCAAATAAATCACACACCATTTATAAACCCACAACAAAATTGACAGACACATATGAGAAAGAAGAACCAAGATTAATTAATACAGTGGTCATCCGATCACAGATAAGAATAGTACCTATAATGATAATTTTTGATACTTCTACCTCGGGTATGCCTGGAAAACATAGATATGGGTCCTACCACCAATTTGAGCATTATTTTTATCAAGCTGAAAACTACCTCGATGAGGTTGATTACTACCCCTACCTACCTGATGACCACCATGACCACTCAATGAATAACCTCAACCATTACCACCACTTTTCCTACCTGCTAGAACTAGAGCTTGATAAGCCTGCAACTGGAAAAACTAAATATAAGGCCTCAAATTAGGATAAAACCTCCTAATGTGACCCATTCTACTGCATCTAAAACATACTCAGACCCTTAGAATAAGAACCATTGAAACTACCTACTCTGCATACATTCTTTTGAAATTTTAAGGTAACCAGTTCTACACCATACCTCTCAACTACATCCATCTTCAATAATAAGAATGAAAGAAGTCAGATACCAATTGGAATCGCTAGATACCAATTGAAATCAAGTAATAACACATAAGAAAGAAGAATTTGAAATTTCCTAGTGTTTTATAGCCTCTCGAAGAAAAGTATAGACGTCTTTGTACCATTCCACAAGACTCTACAAGACATGTTCTTGCATGATGAGATCGACAAACCTAGGGCTCTGATACTAACTTTTTCACGACCCAAATAGCCATGAGTGGCACCCACACTAATCTTTCTGTGGGAGAACTATCTAAACCAAATAATTACCCATTTACTTAGTCGATATTAAGATGATATTATTATAAAATCAACATAATAACAATAATCAATTACTAATCATTATTAATGCAAAAGTAAAAAAAATTACTTACTAAAATCCCCAAGACCTGAGAGTCATCGTACAAGAACTTCTAAATAATGATGATGTCCAAAAGAGATATCCAAAAATAAAGTTAATAAAGAATGTTTCATTGCTCAGAAGATGGACAAGAACAATAAGATGACCCATGGAAGCCTGAAGATGGAGTGCTCACCCTTTGATCAAGATCTTCTATAAAACTCTAGAGGTGAGGTCATGTCTGAGCCTCTAGAATACTTTCTAAACTCAACAAAAAAAGAGTATAGGGTAAAATTAGTACAAACCATCATGTACTAGTAGGTCTCATAGGCCAACCTAATTTAATAACATGTACACAACATAAATCAAATAACAAATAGATAGGCATCATCACATAACAAATATTCAATTAATCAATAATACAACAAAAAAGGTCAAACAGTGCTCTCAAATGAGCCACATAACTATTAAGAGTATCAACCATACCATAAACATCCACAGAATCAACACAAAAAGGTACAGACATGCTATAGGACTTATTTTTACCCAAATAGTCATGACCTTAAGGGAACAATCTATGTTCATGTGCCGTACAATGTGTTACCCAATCTAACATATACATATTCATACTGGCGTGGTACCCGATCTAATATATACATATTCGTACAAGCTTGGTACCCGATCCAACATTGACATATCCCTACTAGAGTGGTACCCGATCTAACATATACATATCCGTGCTAGTGTGGTACCCGATACGACATATACATATCCGTATCGGCGTGGTACCCAATCTAATATATTCATATCTATACCGGCATGGTAGCCAATCCAACATATACATATCCATATTGGTGTGGTACCCGATCTAGCATATACATATCCATACCGGTGTGGTATCCGATCCAACATATACATTTCCATACCAGCATGGTAGCCGATCCTTAATAACAAAGTAATATCAATATCAAATTTACACTACCTCAAAAAATACAGCATGATGTACAAAGTTTACAAGTACACATAAAGTCATAAGAGAATTCCATCAAGTAAATTTTCAATAATCATTTATATATGCCTCAACAATACAAACATCAATAATTTCAAGCATGTCCAAGTATCAATCAACAAGTATCCAATTAGGAGCATACACACAATTAAATTGAGTCTAAATTCCAATTAAATCATAACCTACCTCAACAGAAGAATTTGAATGCAAGCTAATTTTTAAAGGTCTTGCCCTACCATAAAGCTTCCAATTGGTCACAATCTATTAAAATATATAATCTAGATAAGAGTATGAACTAATAACACTCATTTATAAATTCATACTCTAAAAATCCTTAATTTATCTTAAACTCCAATCAAAGGCAGTGTACGAAAAGAATAAAACTAAAGTGCAGATCCTCAAATTTCATATAAACCCGCTTTCATGATCATCATTAGTGCCAATGATTGATAATCATTACTTAACCACTAATTTGTATTGCCAATGATTAACTAATCATGACCACTATATGCATTACTTGATTAACTTAAATCAATTTAAACCCAAATCCTTTTTTTTAATCTTCACTGTACCATAACTATATATATCCAATACACCCTATAACATTGTCATTATCCAATGATTGACTAATCATTACATTATTATATATTTAGTAATTAAATATAATACTTAATATACTTGGAGGCTAACCTAAAAGATGTCAGAATTCCTTTAAAGCGGTAATGGAAAATAAGATTTGCTAACCGGCGTTCACCTCTCCTTGTGACTATTTGCTTTTATTTTTATTATATATGGTAAATCCTTCCCACTTAAATTATTCTTCTATTGATGACATATGAAAATAAATTTCAACTTGAGCCCATCAATTCACTAATTAAATTAATTATCTAAAATACCCAACCAATGACTTAACTTACTTCAGAACACCTCAAGAATCGATACTATCCATCTTCATAAGTCATAAATCACGTATACACTCTATGAAAGTGCCAAAATAGGGAAGATGAAAAAATTTCACAAATGTCTGGGAAGGGTGTTACAGTATATATAGAGTAAAAGGAAACTCCAGGAAAACATTCCCAAAAAAAAGTAAAAAATCAAGGTCGGTTACCACTTACTAGGCCACCTAAGGGTTGGAGGTGGAACGTGCGGACCATAGGTGGTCCACATATGTGTCCTTGGGCCAGAATCTTCTACATCCTTTAGTGGACTTTTCTCTTCTACTACAAACTCTATAACCTACGGATCGTAGGTGGAACCTAAGGGCCATAGCTTTCCTCCGTAAGTGGCAAGGTCTTCTTTTCTTAGCTTCTGAGCCTGTGGACTTCATTTTCTGGCACATACTCTTACACCTACGACTATTAAGTAGTACCTATGGGCCGTAGGAACCCACTTCAATGGTAAAAAACTTTTACTTTCACTCTTTTTTTCTAGAATAATTTCAAAACTTAATTCCCTACAAACCATAATACAAAACACATCATATCTAAAAAAGACCTAAGTAATTTGCATATTTTTATTATTTTAAGCGTCAAAAGTTATATGAAACTATATATTATCACCTGACCCTATGTTGGACTACCAATGGGTCATAGGTTATATCTATGTCTCGTAGGTGTAAGATTTCATTGAGATACTGAGAATATTTTGCAGATTTTAGACACTGGCACCTACATGGGACCACCTATGGTCTGTACGTTCCACCTACAGCCTGTAAGTGGCCTTGTAGGTGGCCAACAACTCTAATTATCCTTTTTTTTTAATTTTGAATTGGTTTAATAGGTTTCCTTGTATACTATAAACACTCTTTTGATGTTTTTAGTTCATTTATGCACTTTTAATACTTACAAACATATATTGAATTTCAGTATTTGATTTTGATCTTGGGATTGTTTTGTTCTTGACCTTGGTTGATTATTCAATATGAGACTTTGGATTTTCATTGTTAATTTTTGTGAGATTGATTTAATTCTTTCCATTATAAATTTAATTAATTGATTCGTAATGGCTAGCGTCTAATTTCCTTAGATAGGGTTGGGGGAATCCTCGCAGATTCACAAAGTAGGGGAAGTATTTAATTCTTCTAGATTATTGTTACTGCATGTATTGTGGTTTTCTTCGCACTTATTGATTTGTTAATAGTTGTAAACGTTAGGATCCCGCTTGTTTCACTACTAATGTGAGAGAGAGGTAGATTGGGAAACTAGATTACAATAGTAATTTGATGTAAGTTGTCGATACAACCTAATTATATTTTATACTTAAGATAATTATCTTCATCTAATTAACTTTAAACAAAGAGGAAATACTTGAAACTGGGGTCCAAGGAAAGATTTAATAATGAAAGACTCTTAGACCGAAAGAAGATGAGTGAAATTCACAAAAGTGTGTTGATAAGCTGTTGGTGATATATAACTTGTTAGATTCTACATGCATACTAGCTTGATAGTTGTATTGAGCATGATAAACCTATAAAGTTACAAGATAGGGGGAATACAATGTAGTTTTCATTTCTAATTGATCACAACCAAAAGCATTTGAGTTTTGTTACTATTTATTGTTAACATAAAAATCCCCCAATTTACTTTTTGTATTGCCCGGTGATTTTAGTCTACTTGAGAGATAGTTTCACGTATTCCATATAGATTCAAACCCAACCTAGTCGGGTTACAATAATTTGAATCAATTGCACTATCTTTAATTGGAGGTGTAACTTTTGGTGATATTAAAATTTTGGCACCATTGCTGGGGAATAAGTGTGACTGTTGATTAAAGTTGTTTAAGTTTTTGGGTTTTATCTTTTGTTCTTCATTAGGTGTACACTATTGTATACCTAAACCTAGGATTCAAGGAATTCCATTACACCTATTTAATCCTAACCTAGAGAGAATCCTATAACCGAATCGTACGATAACAGAATAAGTACATGAATACTATCTTGACGGGGTTTCTGATGATCTTACTGGTGTGTCTCCCAATACTCATAGAGAATTTTATTACATTGTTGATCAAAGAATGGAGAAATTATTAACAGAAGTAACATATAACTAGAAGAGAGACACAAATGCCTAGGATATAGCTCGAGAGATTGAGTTAGGAAGGCAGAGATAAAAACCAGATCTTCAAGTAATAGTCAACTAAAACTGAGATAAAGATAGAAGGGTTAGAGCTCTAGTACTCCTAGAACATCAGTACTTGAAACCATATTATAATCTATAGGAAGATATGGGGTATGTTGATCCTATAGAGGCTAAAGCTATCATTCCTCCTGTACTGCTACCAAGTATGAAGTTTGATATCACTAGTGCTATGATCCAGCTGTTGAATCTGAAATATGTGTTTCTGAGATTACCAATTGATGACGTAAATATGCACCTCAAAAACTTCATTGGAATTTACACTTCATAAACTATATCAGGGGTAGATCAGGAGGCTCTAAGACTCAGGTTGTTCCCTTTTTATTTAACCGATAAAGTTGTATTGTGGTTAAGGGAACTTTCTGAAGGATCAATTACTACTTGGAATAATCTTCAGTGGTAGTTTTTAGATAGTTTATTGCCTCCATGTATAATGTTTGAAGTTGAAAGACAACATATATAACTTCAGAAAGTTACATTTTTGGTCTATGTATTAGGAATGGTTCCGGTTTAAGAAGAAGCTAATGACGGTACCCACATATCAAATTTTAGAGGCTAATTTACTTGAAATATTCCATATCAATGATAGATATAATCACTAGTAGAGAAGTCACTCTTCTATTCTAGGAGGTAGAATTGGAGATATTATACCATATCTCTCCTACAAAAAAGGATGGCATACTCTAGAGGCAGAGAAAGGAGGTTAAACTTATGCCATTAGGGATTCCAGCAAATACAGAGTTGATGTTGACACAGTGGCAGAAGAGGTTGCTCAGTTGAGAACTGAGATTGGGCTACTAACAAAGTAGTTCACGATGATGACTCCTTAGAAGGTAAAAGCAGGGGGCTCAAAGGAAAAGGAAACTAGATCGTATGATTGCAATTTAGAAGAAGAGGCAAAGTACCTAGGGAGAGAGTTGAAGGGTTTTTGAGCCAAAGGGAAAGAAAACCAAGGTCGAAACTATTATGGGGATAGGTACAGAGATAGGAGCAGAAATCAAGATGGTGACTGGAGATGCAATGATGACTAAAAGGAGAAGGGTCATATTTATGTTCCACCAAAAAACCATAGCACTCTATTGAGGGTGGAGACCATTTTATCAAAGCTAGTAAAGGTGTCAGGAAAATAAGAAAATTGCCTTAAGGAGATTAAGGATAACATTTTAGGGTTCACACATAAGTTAAAGTCATATGCTACTCTGATAAAGAAACTAGAGAAACAGTTTTAGCAAATGTCTGCAACCTTAAATTAGAGGTAGTTAGACACCCTTCTGAGCAAGACAGTTTAGAATCCTAAAAGCAAAAGTCATTGTCTGGCCATCATCACTCAGAGTGGTAAGAAAACTATTGACCCCCCTATGCCTACTATTCATGAGATGAAGAATGATAGTGTTGAGCTTTATAAGAACTTGAAGAAGAGTCAAAATAGGTGATAGGTGTTAAATGTAATGCTGAGCAGAACAAAGGTAAGAAAAAGGTTGATGTGTCGTTAGTGAAGATGATTCTATTACCTCCCCCACCTATTTCTTAATAGTTGAATCAAAAAATAGAAGAAAGGAAGTTTAAAAGTTTCATTACTATTCTTAAGGAATTGAGTTTGAATATCTCTCTTCTTTAGGCTCTAGACCAGATGCCTATGTATGCCAAGTTTATGAACGAGTTAGTGATGGAGAAGAAAGAGGTTACTTTTAAGGATGTTTATGGATTGCATAATTGTAGTGATATCACTTCTTGAATCTTACACAAAAGAAGGGTGATTCCAAAGCATTCACAATTCCATGAACCATTGGGACATCTAGGTTTGCCAGAGCATTGTGTGACATGGGGATCTAACATTAATTTGATGTCGTTGGATCTGTTAAAACCTTTATGATTGAGTCATTTAAAACAAATGTCAATGATGTTGTTTATGGTAGACCGTAAAGTGAAGAAGCTCAAAGGCATATTGTTACATGTTTTAGTGAAAGTCGACAATTTTATTTTTCTGGCTGACTTTGTTATCTTGGATTGTGAAGTTTACTCTGAGATGACTATAATCTTAAGAAGACTATTTATGTCCATGGGTAGAGGAATGCTAGATATGGATAAAGGATAGCTCAAATTCAGATTGAATGATGAGAAAGTCACATTTAACATTCACAGAACAATGAAGCAGCCAACCGACATTACAGTGTTGTCGGTGATACATTGCATTGAAAACCTAGGAGTCCAATCCTTATGTTACCTTGATGATTTCTGAGTAGTCAAGGTACCCGCGTCCTTCTGCGATGTTAAATAAAGCACTGCATAAGAGAAAACCATTGGATTGTTGGTGAAGTCTGAGTAACTAACATAGCCACATCTTGTCATGATGTTAAATCAAGCATTGAATGTGATGCAACCCACTATTTTAATATTCACATTGGTTTTCTTATTTAAGGTCTATATCATGAAGAACAACCTAGAACATGGTAAATCATTGCTTAATTCAAAATATTCCTAGTAAGGGGACTCATTGACCAACTCATGGAGGTCATAAGTCCCACTTGGGGTAGGTAAGTTGTGCAATTCCCATCAGAAGGAAATTTGGAGGATTTTGGTTTGCTCAACACCTACTTAGGGTGTCGTAAGTAGTTTAATCTTTGTTAGAATTAAAAGTTCAGAGGGCCGAGAAAAGTCAAAAAATTTTGGTCACCTACGGCAGGGCACCTATGGTCCATAGGTACATAGGTAGTGTTGTAAGTGACTTAAATATTGATGCTTAGTTTTTTTAAAAAAAATTGGCCTACCTCAACCCTACCTATATCAAAATCACTCTACCACTTATTTTAAGAGCTTATAATCTGGTTTATTTACTCTATAATCCTAAAATTTCCAACTCCCTCTAAAATTCAATCTTTCCAATTTCCTCTCAAATTCTATAAAAGGCAACATCCGTCTCTCAGTCCATTACTAGCACGCATATTCACTTACTAAGGATAGGGTTTCTTTACCTATTCAAGTTTAGCTTCCATCTTTCAAACTCAAGGTAAAATTCTTAGCTCCTCTATGTACAAGAATGAAATATTGACAAATAAACATGAGTTAATGTTTCAATATGCTTGATAATCATGTAAACCTAAATAATATTATTGGTGGGAGCCTAGAAAAAAAGAAATTGATGCATTGCTCTTTAATTCAAACTCTAAGATCATGCCTTGAATGAAAGTAGAAGTTGAAAAGGTTTTGTATGCCATTTTTGTGAGTCTAGTTTTATGTGAAAAATGGAATTAAATGGGCAGAAATTACTATATAAGGATGTGAAAATTAGGGGAAAATTTTGAATTTTGACATATTTGATATTTCTTCAAACTCTTACTTTCTCTTTTATCCTTCAGGCACTAATACATTATTTTTTATGTACTATGGCACCAAAGAACGCAGGATCATTAAGGAGACGAGATGAATCTCCCGAGTGTAGTGTCTTGGTGGAAGAATACCTTATTGCCCTAACCAAATCAGTGAGCACATGGACTAGGGCCCAAGGATAGGCCACCGCTGAGCATATTATTAGACCCACCTTGGGCATCCAACTCCTAACACAGACACAGTAGGGCAGGCAACCCTCATGTACTTGGTCTAAGGCCTTGACAGAGGCCAGCCAACCAGTTCCTAGGCTGAGGATAAAATCATTCAGGATGTTATCACCACACTCTCCCAGTATGATGAGGGAGAAGAAGATAATGAGGAGTAGGTATAGTCCAAGCCACTACTGAAGGTAGATACACATGACCCCCAGTATGAAGAGGGGTCATAAAATGATTCTGTAGTATCTGTTATTAAACCATTATCTATAGTACCCCAGTATGAGTAGGGTATAACCCAGACATCCAATCAGGTGCCAACACCAGACATAGAGCCACCATCCCAAACAGACCAAACTTTAAACCCTACTCTAATCTTAGTTGATCCTATTACTAAGGTGAATCTGAGGTGGTGTGTAGAGGAGTTATGGATGATTTATAAGTAGGTAACTAAGTGACTAGGGTAGTCTAGACCAAGAAATATATTTTGTAGGAGAGGCAAATTGAGCTATTCGGGTTAGCCGGAGTACCATACTTTTGGGATCCATTTGATTGATACAAGTAAGGGTGGATAACTAGACACTAGGGTTCCTGCAGTTAGGCTTTGGTTTGCAAGTTTTGTGTGTCCTATGCTGCCAAAGTTTATTTGACAACTCCAAAAGGTAGTAGAGGTATAACACAACCCCAACTAGAGTCCACTTTAGAGAGAGGGGATCAAGTTGATCTTTCAGTGGTAACCATTTGTTGGGTTCTTTTTTGGCTTGATTACGCAGCCTCAGTATCTACTATTGAGTGTGACTAGAGATTGAGGTTTGTATAAGATAAAAAGGTAATAAGGTATTTTGATCATAGGAGAAAAATAATATATTTGGCGAGATGGATCACCAACTTGATTTCTTATTTGGGAGATAATTCCCCTTGGATTTAGGGACACAGGAAATTAAGATGGCTAAATTAAATTTTATCAAAAAGTTCTGGTGTATCATGGTTTGTTATTGGTTATTTTTTATTGTTGCAGACAATCCATTGACATGGGATAAAGTTCTATTTATTGGGAGATTTATAGCGGGTTATGAGATTGACTTTATAGCTATTATTAAGTATGAATGACATGAGAGAGGATGAGGGATTTTGGCCACTTTGCCTTTCCCCTGTCTCATTCAACAGTTGAGTGATGAGGTAGGAGTTAATGAGATCCCCGATGTTGATAGAAGGTTAGAGGTGATGATATTTGCACAATCATATATTATCAAGGATTACGAAAACTCAGTCCTTTCCTAGAGAGTTTGTGTACCTCTGATAGTGATTCCAACATAATCTAAGAAGTGATTATTTTTTATAAAGTAGGTTGATAAGATGGATATAGAGGTTGATGATGTGGGATTTGATTCTAATTTTAATATGGGAAATCATAGAGGTGCACCCAAGATGAGTACTCCGAGAGGGATTCCCCATCCATGTTTACTTTAGCCTAGAATTCAACCTCTAAGTCAGTTGAGGCATCTTTTTTGCCCCCTCATCTCTATACTATAGATCCTTCCACAAGTTTGATAACATTATCATACGTGTTTTTTTAGAGCTTAGTAGAGTACCAGGATGTTACTACTACCCAACTTGAGCATGTTGAGACTAAGCTTGTATATTTTTATAGATTGATTTGGCCTTGGGTTCAGATGACACTTGATACTACTGATACTAGGATACGGGATGCATTTAGAGCTGAAATGCTACCATTAACTTCTAAGTGGCATGCATGTATTAAAGCTTATGAGAGATTGATATCATATCTGTTCACCGCTGTAGAGGCCCATAACTTAGGTAAGATTTGGGAGGAGGTGGCCATATTGTGAGCAGAGGCATGCTCTCTTATTAATAGAAAGATTCTAGCTATCTCTCTTATTATTCATTTATTTGCTTAATCGGTGGCTCCATGTAGACCTAGATATTTTGATTTATTCATGGATAATGATGAGGCATTCCCAATAATTGGGACAAAGAGAGATTATACGGAGGACTTACAAGACCTCTCTATTAAATTTAATCAGGCCATGTGATGGCCCACATATGATTCTAGGGTTTTAGAGTAGTCGATGAGGTATATCAATTTGAGATTATTGTGGGTGTGCCTTTTAGTAAGGCCCCATCACCACCATTACCTCATCTAGTTGATATACCCCTAGAGGGAGACGAGCATGACATAGACACCTAGTGCATCCCATGTATGTCCTAATTCCCTTACTTTATTTTATATACATTCACTGGGATGATGCATAGTCTTTTAGTTGGGGGTCGGGTATACCATTGCTGTCATGGGTTTTGATTGCCATGCTTTTTTCCTGTTGGTCGTGATATGGTTGTAGATCCAACATGTCTAGGAAATTATTGTGTCGTATTGTTTTTTGTATTGTATTGTGTTGTGTTTTTGTGGAATTAGGAGTTTTTGAGTATCTTAGACTATTTATATACATTGTTTTTTATTTTTGAGAAAAATAATATCCCTCAGAAATAATGTTTTTGAGCTATGTGAATATGTATATACGTGTGACCATTGTGAATCTCATTATATCATTAGTATTAGGGGCATGATAATCAAAGCTAAAAATTTCATGAATTAGATAGGTAGTATCTTGTGAAACAACCTTGTACTATGTGTGTGTGACATACTACTTTGTTCCCTTTCTGCTTTGAATCCAGAACTTGCCTGGTTAGTCTTTTCTGGGTTGTAGGATAGTCAATTAGGAAAGTATCATAGCCCATTCTTGAACTAAGTCCAATTTAACCTAAACAACTTTCCGAATGTGAATAAGTATCCTTTGATCCCTATTTTGAGTTTGTATAGACTATTTTTCTTATTTTAACATTCACCTTTCACCTTTAAATTTTTTGTACAATGAGCCTACTTTAGGGCTTGTCCTTCTTTGATATTATGCACCTCAACTCAAGCAAATTTTCTAAATTGAGGGTGGTTGTCATAAGGGTACATAATGTGAAGTGGGTATGACAAATTGTAAATAAAAGAAAAGAAAGTATCATTGGGTGTGGTAGAAAAAGTTGATAAAGATATTAAAAATATAAAAGGAAAGAAAACTGGAAAAAGAAAAAAAAAGAATAAAAGAAACCACAGCCAACCTGAATGTACAATAAAGGAATAAAAGGGAGAAATAAGGGTGGAATAAAAGAAAATTAGTTAATAGGTGTACCTCCTAAGTAAGTGTAGTTCCAAGGATGCCTAGTTACTAAAAATGTCCATATGTACCATACTAGCCTCCAAGCCTACATTACAAGCCGAGTAAAGTCATATAGTGATCCTAACCTAACTGTCTGAAAGTTAATGTATGGAAAATAAAGGCAAGCCTATGGTATTTTTACCATATTGATTGGAGCTTCTTTGTGAGTGTGAGTGTCTCTTGATAGACCTTTCATTAACATGTATGATTTGATATGAGTGATTAGGACTTCTTTTTTGTGAGGGTTTATGTGTTGTGTTGTTATATACATGCTTTTTTCGGTAGTGTAATTTGTAGTATGTATTTTTACGCTACATTGATACATATAGTTGGTTTTCCAGTGTTAAAATTGGAGCGGGTAATGTTCTTGACTTTAAAGGTTATGATTGACTGCCGTAGATAGCTTAGGTTTATCCTAGTTAAGCGTCACTATGTTATTTTTCTATGTTGTATTTCTTGAGGACATGTAAATGTTCTATGTTGAGGGTGTTGATGTACTATAGTTTGATAGAACTTTCAATGCTTAAAATGATGAATATATTCAAGTTACTTAGGTCTTTTTGTTAGATATAATGTGATTTTTGTTGTGTTTTGTAGAAAAATAAGTTTTAAGCTGAATAGAAGAAAAGAGGTTAGAATTTAAGTGTTAAGACTAACTACATAGGTACCTATGCCGCGTAGGTACTATCTACGTGGAGTAGGTGTCTGAATATGTTCTAGAAAAATAAAGTCCAATGATTCAGAAGCTGAAGATTTTTGTCTGTCACCTATATTGGTCTACTTACGAGCCATAGGTAGTACCTACATGAAGTAGGTTCCAGACTTCTTGTAGATACTAAGAATATTTTGATGTTTTTGGAAATTGTCACCTATGTGGGGCCACCCACGATACTTAGGTGCCACCTACGACCCGTAGGTGGCCACTGACTCGAATTTTCCTCTTATGTTTTAGATTGGTTTTCTAGGGTTTCCTTGTATTCTATAAATTCCATTTTGATGTTTTTTGTTAGTTTATGCACTCTTAATACTTACAAACATATATTGATTATGAGATTTAATTTTTTTTCTGGGATTGTTTTGTTCTTATTTTTGATTGATTATTCAATTTGAGACATGAGATTTTCTTTGTTAATTATTTTTTATATTGATTTAATTCTTTCAGTTATTAATTACATTGACTGTTTAACAATGGTGAGCGACTAATTTTCTTATTTAGGGTTATGGGAACCCTGACAGATTCACGAAGTAGGGAAAGTATTTTAGGGGAACACAAGCCTTATGTTCATTTCTGAATGATCACAACCAGAAGTATTTATGTTTTTTACTGCTTATTGTTCACATACATTCCCCCGATTTACTTTTCGTACTACCCGGTGATTTCAGCTAACCTGAGAGATAGTTCTATGTATTTCCTATAGGTTCGACCACAACCTAGTTGACTTATAATATTTTGCATTGATCACTTTATCTTTAATATGAGGTGTTGCTTCAGTCGATATAAACTATGTCCTATTCTATTCTTGCCTTGCTTTTGCATTAAACTTCAATCTCCATGTCTATCCTTACCGCCTTGAATTTTATATAGCAACTTGCATTCATGGTAAATTTGTCATTAGTAGGATTTGATATCAAATGGCTTCAAGATGCTGGTGTTGCTCGAATCTAGGCCAGGAAACAATGTCCCACCTATTTCTATAGACTTTAATTCTTGATGAGATTAGGCTACAACTGCACCAAGTCATTTTTACTTGGTCGTATGCACTTATAGGAGTTATAGAAGAGGAGGAATACTATCAAATATGGAGGTACTGATTCATCTATCAAGTTATTAACAAAGTTCAGACGCTTATTAGAGAGAGGAAATTTTCATTGTAAATTATACCAACTACACCACTATTTTGAGGATATTAAACTACAGCAGAAATTACAACCAGTTGGATGGTACAAGTGTAAAATTGATGATGCTTGTAGGAATAATCCAAGTACAAGTTCCCATAAGGTTTTCTATGGCTAATCAATAAATCTTGAGATTCTGGATATTCTTGAAGCATTGAAATAATGCACCAATCTTTGTTTATTCATTCTTATTGTGCAAATTATTTCTTTATTTTTGGTGAAATGTGATTGAGAACAAATGGAAACCATCATGAAATACATCTTTGTGGGTGAGGAATAAAAGATCTTATAAAAAGATGCAATGCAACTGACATAAGCCAAATTGGTGTCAAACTCCTAAGATTTATGCCACGAGGTAAACATAAGGGAGTCCAATCCATGACAACCTCAAGAATGTGAAGATGTGTTTTGAGTACTCTTTTAGAACTCCTAATACCACAATATCATGAGAGTATGATAGATTGGAGTTCAAGAGGAACTATATGTGTTGATATCATCCAAGGGAGGATTGATCAAAATTATGTTTTGAAGATAGTGTGGAATTTAGAAGGTCCAACGAAGTGAAGGAAGAGCATGTGTACCAATATATGGCCATTTTGGAATTTTGGGTCACTTTTGGGCACAATTTTTGAGTTTTTTATTTTTGGTGTTTTGTTGAGTTTCTAGCACAAGATTCTTGTTCCCTATCACTATTTGAGCCAAAATCTCATATTTGAGCTTAACCAGATCTAAATCAAAGGTTCGACCATTGTTGAAAGCTTGAGTTTGAAGAAATTTGAAGTGGGTGCTATAATTATATGAAAAGTTTGAGTGATCGTTTTGAGTTTAAAATTTCTCGGTTTAGGTTTGGAATCTTGAAAAGAGCTTGAGTTTTAGTTTTCATCAAATTCTTAGTTCGTTTACTTTAGGTTGAATTTTTTAATATTTATGGGGTCTTGAGGGTGTTCATCTCTTTAAGAGGAAAATTATTCAAAAAAGGAGTGTCTGATCAAAGAAAGAGAAAGGAAAAGGCAAGAAAATTTTGTAGAAGGCAATCCTAAAGGGCCCATGGAGCATTCAAAGAGAAAGAACTAAAGGGGGTCCATAGGGGGGTAGAGGGGTGGGGGAGGGAAATTCAGCTATTTCTAGGTACACTGTTTTGCATCTACACCCCACTTTCCCCCCATCTATGCATGCAGGTGTCCCATTCAAGTCACCAACGGCAGTTTCTGATTTGACCTGTGCCTCACATGCGTAGGTAGTTCATCGCCTGCACCTCACCTGCCTCAAACATTCCAAAATAAATTTTCACTTAGGTTCAATTATCCTAAACCCATTTTTTTATTCATAATCTCATTTCTTTATTCTTAACACTAATTATGAACTAGTAAATCTACTTAGTTGTTTAATTGGTTCTTGTATCTTGTTATCTTTATTGTTCTTTTCTTTGTGTGCTTTTATCATTTCTTTCTTCGTTAAATTCTTTGAGAAATATCCTTTAATTTTACTTTTAATTGAGTTGTCCATATTGGATTCATCTCTTTTCTCAAGTGTACTAAGAACTATGGGTGGAGCAACCATTTATACTATCTTGAGTCCCTCTTAGGGATGCTGCAAAATATGAAGCAAATGACTAAGGGATTGTCACACATGAATGAGAAATTATCAAACATTGATTGTAGAGTGGAAAATAAAGATTGTAGGTTGGCAAAACTTGTGCATGCAGGTGGCTTATGAAGGTCACCAAGGTCTATTTCTAGTTTGACTTGCGCCCTACATGCATAGGTAGGCCACCACCTGTGCCCCACCTTCTTCAAGCATCCCAAAATCAATTTTTACTTAGGTTCAATCATCCTAAACCCATTTCTTTATTCATAATCTTATTTCTTGATTCATAACACTAATTATCAACTAATAATTAACCTACTTAATTTTTTAATTAGTTTTTGAATCTATTTTTATTTCTTGTTTTATTCTTTATGTGCTTTTATTATTTCTTTCTTCATTAACTTCTATAAGTCAAATCCTTTAAATTTACTTTTAAATGAGGTGTATATATTTTCTTCATCCTTTTCTCAAGTGTTCTAAGAACTATGGGTAGAGCTACCCTTAATACCATTTTGAGGCACTCCTAGGGATACGATAACATGTGAATCAAATGACTATGGGATTGTCACACATGAATGAGAAATTGTTCAGCATTGATTATAGAATGGAAAGTATAGATGGTATGTTGGAAAACCTTAGGGAACATTCAAAAACCTCTTATCCTACTCCTCAACCCCATGTCTCAATGCCCTCAATCCTACGAAATATGAAACAAGTTCCACAAATTATTGTTCGATCACTTCAAATCCAATTTGAAAAATACAATTCCAACACTAGGCCTTTGTTACCTACTAACCACGATACTAGCATTTTACCTAGTATCACTCTTTTATTTATGCAGGTTCAGGGATAAATAACTTCAAAGGAAGATGCAAATAGAGTTTCTCATGACCATATGTTTGAAGGCCTAACAGAGTTCTTACAAAAAAATTCCAAACTTGGGAAGCGTTATGGAAAGTTAGCAAATGAATTGGAATCAAGGTCAAATTTTTTGCAAGATTTGGAGGATGATACAAGCAAAATTTATGTCAATCTCTTAAGATCTAAGCCTAGAGTTCAACATAAGAGAGTCCAAACTATGACCACCTCAATGATGCCAAGATGTGGTTGGAGTACCCTTTTAGAGCTTCCACTACCACAATATCAAATGTGGATGATATCTTGAAGCACGGAGAAACTATATGTGGTTATATTATACAAGAGAGTATTGAGAAATATTTTGTTTTTAAGTTAGTATGGAGTTTACAAGATCCAAATATGCAAAGGAAGAGCATATGTGCCAATATGTGTATATTTTGGTATTGGGTCACTTTTGGTTCCATTTAGAATTTATTTTGATAAATAACATATCCTATAAATAGCTAATCTTCTCCTAGAGGTAGGGGAGATGATATTTTGATGAAGACTAAACTTGAGAGTGTTTTGGAAAGCTTGTTGGGAACTTGTGTGTATTTAGTAGAAACATTAATTATAAGAGATCAATGTCCCCCTTGGTCTGTATATAAGTTAGGTGCCTGTAGTTTATCCACATTTGAGGTAATTGGTTTAATATACCCAGGTTTTCCTATGTTGCTTCTCTCGTGTCTATTTTTTATCCTTTGTATTCCTTGATTTGATTCCATTATTTTTCTTGTTATGGGTTTTTGTACTTCATGTTTTGTTTTTATATTTTGTCTCTTATCAGCAAAAGTTCTACCAGAAGGCAACATGCCGGTTGATCATTTGGCCAATGGTGTTATATGATGTGATAATACATGTGGAGAGATTGATGCACAAGTAAGGCCTCAACTTTTATTATTACATCATAATAAAATCATAGCTGAGTGACAATTCATATTTTTATTTTTATACAATGACTAGTTTGTGGACTAAATTTGGTTTATAGGCAAGTGACCATTCTTATGAGTTTACAACTAAAAGTGCAAATTTCAACATTGTACCGTGTTTTCTATTGAAAGACAAGAAGTGTAAGTTCCATTGTCCATTTCTTTTGAATCAAATTTTATTTCAATTAATTATGTTGTGAAAATTATAGTCAAGTTGGTTTTGTAATCTGCATTTTTTTATGTTTTAAAACACTGAGCTAAGATAATCCGTTCATGTACAAGGTTCCTTTATTTTCAAAATTGTGATCAGTTTAACGATAATTATTCAATTTACATTAGCAATATAATGCTCTTTCAAGTGAGTATTTCTAGTTTAAATTGCCTGAATAGGTAAAAAGAGATTGTACTTTTTTTATACGAAATTTATCTTTGCTGAAGTCTCTTGAAAATATAAATATTGAGATCCTTAACAAGAAAGTTTCGAGGTCATCTTGAAGTATCTGAATTAGAGGTTTATATTCTTTGAGTTGATAAGAAATGGATAAATGTGGGCCAAATTTTCAATCCCGTATCGGGATCATTTGTTAATGCTAATGTCAACGGTGCTGAGGAAACATATTAAAATTAGTGCCAACATTTTACCCCTTTAATATTTACACTAAAGAGGTGAAGTCCCTGCGACCTCGACCTGGTCTAGAGACCTAAGCTGAGCTTGGGACTTCCCAATGTTTGTCTGATAATGGATATAGTGAGTATGTTGATATATGGTGGATGAAGAATATGGAATATCTCAATCATGGACAAAAGATCGCATTATAATTCTGCCAATCATAATTTAGAAAGATGGAGAAATCTTGATGAAATGGAACATGGCACCTAACTTGAGTCGTACAACCCAAAAGAGAAAAAGTTCATGAAGGTCAATGGTTATGGTAGTGGCATTACAGTTACTATATATATGTTTCAAGGTTTACTCACTCAAGAACGTCATGTGAAACTTTCAAGTTTCAAATGTTTCTCCAAAGACAAAAATAGTTTAGATATCTAATTTTTCTTACTTCCTCTAGGATATTATGTTATGCTTCTGACTTTCAGGTATAGTTTAGTTAAAACCTGAATATTCTTACTATTTTGTGGATGTTTTTTATTTTGGTAGAAGGACAACAATCGCCTATCATAGAATATATTGTCCATTTCATCATTTCTAAGTTATCTGCATTACAAAGTCTTAAAAGCTACATTTTCTATAATTCATTTCATTTTGCACTTGTCTGAACAGAAAGGACCATGGAAGAACAAATATTGGCCTATGGGTAAGTCATATTTACTTTGAAGAAATGTATTTTTATGAAAAAGGTGATGTGCCAGCCTTGTTTGGGGTAAATATGACATGAAATTTACGGTAAAGTTTGTGGGGCATGCCAATTGGAAGTGAAGTTTCAATTATGTCCAATTTCTTTAGGTAATTCTTCCCATAGTTTGAGATTTTCTTGAGCATGGACTTACAATCAAGCTAGCCACTATCAAGCTACCTTATAATCTTAAAATGATCAAGTGACATATTTTCATACCGTTATTTTATTACACATGAATCCACTTGGTTTATCTTGAATCTATGTCCTATTATATTATTGAATTGATTTTTCATCACACTTCAATTTTTGAAAGTTCTAAGGTTTGAGTCTTTATGACCCTATAAAAATGTAAAATGTATAACTTTTTCTTGCTTCATTACTATTTTTAGGGGTGTTTACAATTTGGTTTGGGTCGGTTGTTTATTAAAACCATAACTAAACCAATTAAGTCGGCTTTTAAAATTCAAATACCAAACCAAATAAAAATCCATCGGTTTGGTTCTTGTCTATTTGGTTTGATTTTTTAATTTATGATTAGCTAATAATTAATCGATAATAGTAAAACAATAGGACATGAGAACTATTTCAAATGAACATTAGAAATTAATAAATTTCTCTCTACTATCACAAGATGAATGTATATGAATATTTTATTATTTTTCATCACTATTCTCAAGTTTTAGCATGTTTACATTGCATAATTGTAGAGGTTTTTTTCACTTCCCGTGCCTAATATCCATAGAATAAATATACATCTTTAAATAAAAATGTCAACCTTTTAATAATCAAAGAGGCAAGCCATTGAAGAGTAGATGGATGTCTTGGTAAAGAAAATTAAAAATAGATAATAGCATAACTACTTCCTTTCATTAAACCCTATATTTTTCATTTCTACTTGCTTTCATTATCTAATTGATAGCGTAACTATTTTGATCTTTTCGTGATGAGCCCAACCTGTCTACTTATGATAAGTCAGCTTTAGTAAAAAGGATTAAGTCTACTCTCCCTTGTACCTTCCATTTTCTCCTAATTTTCCATGTCCAATGTTTTGATACACAATGAATAAGCAGAATCATAGATGTTTTCTTAACATTTACAAGGTAATCATCTTTTTGCATTTCTTCTTTCTTTCTATGATATGCTTATTTTCTTGTCAAGTTTTCTACTGATAGTACATTTCTTATTTACAAGCATTATGACACAGTTGAAATAAAACTAGATTCAATGATGATCAACAAGCCTTGATGAGATATCTATGATTGTCTTTTCTTTCAAATTTCTTTCTCTTTAGGCTATGGTGCAATTTCTCTTCATATGCCAATGTACATGTATTGATTTGTTCCATAGTTACTAAAAATATTTATGGTAAATATGTAAGAATTCAATTCTTCATAGGTGTTAGGATCAATTCTTTAGCTTGGAAGTGCATTGACATAAATTAAGGTCATAGAATACCCCTAGACAAACTTATGTTGAAAATGACCTTACCAATTGGGTTTTAGGTTATTTTTAAACTAGGATCAACTTTAAATGATGAAACCTTCAAGAATAAAAAGAGTCATGGGGCCGAATACCCACCAAATTGAATACCCTAAGTCTTCTTTCCAACATCACTGACTGTTCATTCATATGCTTTTGAAGTAAAAAGTTACGACAGTTTTACTGAAGACTGTCATGAGTTAGCTAACTGAATTATGCAGGCACATTCTCTAATCTACCTAGATAGTATAACCTTTTTGGGTAATAACAATATGTGATAGTAAATATCATTAATCACATTATGTATAAATAATCGCGGAAGATAAGGCTTGCAACAGTTAAAAAGTCATTAATATAAAACACTTCCCTATGGTCGAGTCTTGATAGGTACAAGAGAAACTACAATACATGGTAAAATAACCAAGACCAAAATTCTAAAACGGGAATGAGAAGAAAGAAGCTATTGAGGATCTCTATCCATATCAAGAAATAAAGCCTAAACTAATTCTGCAATGGGCTATATCCTAAAATCGGATACACAAAAGTGTAGCATAAGTACAAATAACACATATCGGCCGACCAAGATTAAAACATATAACAAAACACAAAATTAAGAATAAGTCATTCATTCTTTACGCTAACCATTTATTTATATAATTCACAACAATTTCTACTAAGAACCCTCACCTCATTGAGTTTTGGCCTTCTAACAATTAGTAGGCACATTCTACCATGATTATAATTCTGGCTTTCACCTCTTACAAAAACACTAAAACCACCAATCTATATATCACGCCTAATCATTTCTTATTAAACTAAACCACATTTCAATAACCAATTATCTCTTTTTCACATCTCTAAAACTTACCCAATCAAGTTACTGAATTATCGATTACATAGTTAAGGTTCAATTTAGTAATATCAAATAAAACCATCATTAAAATCTTCACTTACCATGTTTTAGGAAACAACCATGACACATAATTCAATTAATCAACAATAATGTTTGCATCTAGATATATATGCCCACAATCACAAGTCTGTTATGTTCTAGCACACACATAAGTGTATGTGGTTACCCATGTAATAAAGTGGCCTTTAAAAGCCAAGTATCAATCCCACAATCACTTATTCTCAACAACAATCTAATTCTAGTATTACTACAAAGATTAAAAAAGTTCAAGATTAACCAATAATGTTTGAGATTTTAAAATTTAAAGTAACCATAAACAATGGGCCAATATAAATTTGCTGGAGACAATAATCGGGAAGGATCCAGGGTCAAGGAACTACGAACGATCTTACTTTGCTATACAATTTCTCTGGGTTAGTTAATTACCTTAAGTGTTGATTCACAGGGGTTGTATCATGACTATGGTTTTCCAAGCCTCTAATCAGCTATCTAACTTAGACCCACAACTACATCATTGATAGGTTATGTGAGAATAAATTAAACTTATTTATATTTCATCCCACATATGAACCAAATAGGGATGTATTCAACGGATTGAGTTAGTTTATTTCTATCCTAAATGTAAATACAGCTCAATCCGTTGAACGTTTAAGATCCCACTCCATACATCGCACATTCTAATCTATCGTTCATCCTTTCGTGCTGACAATAGAAAAGTAGATTTATCCTAGGTGTTAAAAACCCATAGAATAATAATAACAAGGTTATATTAACAACCAAACATGATAATAAACATATAGAATAATAATAACAAGGTTATATTAACAACCAAACATGATAATAAACATAAACCAACTCAAATATAAGCTTAAGTATTCATGTTCTTATCCTTAACCATAAATGAGGGTGTTTAGCCACCCATGTATTTAAAATGAATCATAATTAAGGAATTAAAGTATAAAACAAAAAGTAAATTAAAATAAAGAATAATAACCCTATAAGTATCCTCCTAAAATGTGTTTTCATCCCCAAAAGTTCTCCAAGGTATGTACAATCAAATCCATGTGTCCTATTTATAGTGTGAGAGAATTAACCGATTTTGGTGTCAAGGGTGAGGCATGGTATGCCCTAATCATGGATAAAAACTATTTTTCAACATATTGGTTTGTGTCTAAGGGCGTGGTATGCCCGTGGCCTCAAATTTTCCAGATTTTGTCAAGGTTTACTCCTTTTATTTATCTTCGAGTCCCTTACTTTGTGGATGTTTTCCATAATCATTAGACATTGTTTTGATCCCAAACATCACTAATAAAATCACACATGTCCTTGTATAACATAACACACCATTTATTAAAGTATAAAACACAATAGAATTCCATGAGATACAATGGACAACACCTTGCTCAAGCTAGTAACACTAGTTTTCTCGTCTAAACTACAAATGATCATTTTTGTTTCAAACTTTGTTTTTAACACACCTTAAACACTACAATCAAGTAGTTTAACATATCTATTGTCAATTGTATGACTATAAACTAATTAAGAATACAATAAGTCCTCAAAGTAAGGCCAATTACATATAGATAATAACACGTTGGTGCATAAATTCACATAAGATAATCACCCCACACTTATAGTGTTGTTCATCCTCGAATAACAGTTTACTCTAAGAACCATCTAATGAAGAATCCAAAATTTCTACCACAATCAAGATACTTAACCTAGCACTATAAGGACTATACGAATAACAAGTTCTACACCAAGCATGCCATATACTTTTGAAAACTTATGAAAACTACCTCCAAATATCATAACCTAAAAAATTGACCTAGCCAACTTGAAGTTCACAACTCTGAAAGCCAAAAATGATGTGAGGAAGGCAGCTACAGAGCAATAGATAAGGAAGAGATTTAGGCAACTTAATTGTCCTACCAGACTCTAAAATAAAGAAAACTCATGCTTATTACTCAATCAAAGATATTATATAAGTCACTTAACTAAAATTAAACATGCACCCTTACATAGGAGAGTCACCTATGTTCACATATAGAGATGCACTTTATCACAATAATAGGTATAATAATTAAATAATGCTTACATTGAAAAGGAAATCATAGGATATATAAGATGAACCATAGGCTTTCTCTTTGTTTAGTACTCCACAAATATCAAAACATCGAGGTTCAATATCAAAAGGACTTTAAGGATTGAAATGTAGGTTGAGGGATAGGTAGGAACTATTCTAACCAATAATAGTGACTATCTTATGGAAGAGAGTTAATACATCACTACTATCATTCAAGTTCACTCTCAACAACCAATTTCTTATCACCTCTATCTTCCCATATCTCTTTTGATTTCCCCATCTCTTAAAGATAGTTCATATATGCTAATGAGGGAGAATTTCCTACCAATACATGATTTAATATTGATAAGTTTTTTTATTATATTTCTCCAAAACATAACACATAAAATTTCCCAACACTAATAGCTATTATTTTGGGTCTTTATTTCATCTCTTTCTTCTTAAGTATTTGTAATGACCCACCAGGTCATTCCCTATGTTCCCGCTTACTTTTGCATTTATATCTCTTTCATAGTATCCCTAATCTATTTATGAATTACTGGAACTGATAGTTTAGTTAATAGGCAATTCATTTGTTTTTTAGAGTCAATCCCTCGTTTAGAAGTCTTTACTAGTTCCAAATGGCCACCAGTGAAAACTTTGGTAAAACAATCTCAAACGTGAATGTTGACTATGCGTGTTTCTCTATAATATCCATTTAAGTCTAGGTAGACCTTTGGTTTGAGTCCCAATGCACCCAAAGTCATTTCAACCTATTGGTCGAAAAGTTAAAAATTAGGAATTTGGGTATTGTAATTCCCCGAGTGTTTTGTCCTTGAGAATTTCAGAAATTTTATCATTACTATCCTTACTACGATTGAGAATATGAGTCGTAGGGTGTATTGATAGGTAAGGTGATCCTAGTTGTAAGGTATCCAATGTATGGTCTTTGAGTTATTATCTTAGGTACAACTTGGGGACATGAGTTGTAAAGACCCATGATGAGTCATTGGTATCGAATTGTAACCATATAATAAATAAAGTGGGAAAGTCTTTCTCTGAATACCAATGGCTCACTATGTGTAATACCCCATATTTTTAGGCTAGACTTTGAACCGTCATTTCTACATGTGTAAACTTTAATCCCAAGATTTGTATGTGAATACATGTGGCATGATCATTAACCTAGTGTGTGAAGTGCTTTTGGGGTGAATATTTTTTATAGGAATCACTTAGAATAAAGTTAAGCTAAGAGATTTTGATTTGTCCAAATCTTTGTATTTGATTCTACAAGGGTCTTTTTTTGAATATGTATAACTTTTCAAATATTTTGAATTTTTCATATAAAGAACAACCAAAGTGTAGATAATTAATTTATATTTCCAATGATACAAATTTTACCTTAATATGATAAGTGAGTAAAAAGTTATGGCCTTTTTCGTGAGAGACAGCAAGGGTCAGCAATTTGGCCGCGGCGCGCCGGTCTCTCAATGAGATAAGGGGAGTGATGCATTTCTCTCTCCTTTTTATATGGGATGCGATGCAAAGATTATTCCCTCTCTGTTTCAGATTCTTAAGGTTCAAGGGGCACTTTGGTCCTTCCCCCAACCCCAAACATCCAAGGCACGAATTATAACAGCTAAAAGGGCATTATTTGCCTATCTTTCTCAAAATTTCTCACATAGAAACACTCTTCTTCCCAAGAACAAAATATTCAACTTTCTCTCAAAGAATTAAAGTATCTAATCTCCAAATTCAAGTTTTTTTCAAGGATTAAAGCTTCAATTGCAAGAATAGATCTAATTAAGGTATGTGGGAGTTCATTTATTAGTCCCTTTCACCCATGGTGCCCAAAATCCTTTATTTGATTTAAAAATATGAGTTTTATTTTATATTGATGTTGCATATGTTCAAGATGGGTTTATTATATGTTTTATTTAGAGATTTGAACTCAATTCATGTACAAGTATGACTCCATGGATAGTTATGTTATATTATGCTTCAACTTTAAATTTTCCATGTCATATTCAAGTGAATTTCATGTTAAACCCCCAATTGATGAATTTAGCCGTGTAATCATACTAATTTTTTTATCTTTAACACATTTCCATGTTCAAGTTCATGATTCTCACTGGTTTGGTTGAATGTTTATTCTTTGGGTCTTTGAACCATGATTCCCATCCTATAGTTTCAAGTGTTGATATCGGGCTTTATGGTCATTCAGTACTGGTGGGTTATGAATACTCGATACCTATGTGCTTACTTATGCTTCAGATCTTTCAAGTAATAATTCAATGAAACTGTGACTCTTATTATTTACTCAGATATTTATGATCATGATGAGCTGTATCAGTTATAAGAAATAATGTTTAGTTAAACTTAGTTCAGTTTAGTACCAGTGTCAGTTTAGTTAAGAGTAGGATTTAGAACCGATTGAACCCAGGGATGGGGGTTCACCTTCCAGTAGAGGGTGTTACCCTTAGTAGCAATCCTTGAGTTACAAAACTACGTAGCCAATGTAGGTTTGAGTTAGCTACCAGCTAGTTGAGGGTTGACACAAATCTCATGAGGGCACATGCCAGTAGAGGAGAACTCTTTAGTCCTTCAAGACACCAGTTTAGTGGATCAACATAGCCAGTGTTAGTACCCGTGCAATGGTATTGACACCTTTCTAACTAGGGTTATAGGTTAGACCCCGATTAGCTCACATTGGGGCTTGTCAGTTATATGATAGCTCCCACAATTTTAATACAATTATTCAGACTAAATACTATTTAGTATTACATGATCAATATTTATATATTAGTTAATCTATATAGATATAGTTAATCAGTGTACAGATACTAGTTAATCAATATTTAGATGTCAGTTGATCAGTATTCAGATAAAAGTTATTCATTTTTAATCATGAGATATTTAGGATTTGTAAAGTATTTGGTTCATATTAAGATATCAGATACTCAGTATATCAATATTAGTTATCCCTTTACTTAGATTTGAATTATCCAGGCACATAGAAATCAGTTATTCAGTTAATCAGATCAGCCCAATACATGTTATGTTTGTTTTTTATATGTTCATGTATTCATTCTAAGTATATCGGTATATTCAGATCCTTGAGTTATGTCAGTTTCCATCCCCATTGTTTCAGACCCATAATTCATAAATTATACTCAATATAGTTTTACAACATGTTCATCTTTACATGAGATGTACATACAATATTCATGTTTTAGTGCTTCCTAGCTTCAGTTCTACTTATTCTACAAAATTAAAGATTGAACAAACCAAGCATAGTGATTCACCAGCTTACTAGATCATGTCGTTTACTCATGTTGTAAGATACTTTAGCTTTCAGTTTATTTCAGTATCTTGGTGAGTCTACGTGCACTTTGCATGCATGTTTTAAGATTATATATGTAATCAGTTTTATGTATTACATTCAACCATACTTACTTAGTACATTCTAAAGTACTGATCCATATATATCTCTATGTGATACATTATCTAATAATGTAGATACTAGTTATAACCTACATATCAGAATCTGATTGTTGTAGCTTTCAACCAGTAGATGATGAGTTCTCCTATTTTGGGGAATCTATTAAGTTGCAGCTCATATAGTGTATTGTATCTATTAATATGTATTGATTAGTAGTAGTTGGAGGAATGTCCTATCTATCTATAGTAAGTATAGTAGAGGCTTCATAGACAGTCAATCAGAGTCATGAAATGTAAATTCTAGTTCTCTCTTTAGTTTTATCAGGTAGTAAACTTTATCTGAATTATATTATCTAGATTATATCATGAACATGTTTCCTCACCAAAAACTTATCTATTTTATATATTTTAATTCAGATGTTAAAGTATATTGCCAGTTCATGGGTTAGATGAGGTTCACTTGTGGTTCTGAGCATCATGTTATAACTAGAAGGTAGTCTCGGATTATGAAAAACTTGGTATCAAAGAGAAGAGTTCAAGTGTCCTAGGGTGTCTATGAAGTCATGCCTGGTAGAGTCTTGCAGAATGGTATGAAGATGTCTATACTTTTTTTCGAGAGGCTATAGTGCATTTAAGAAATATTTCCCTTCTTATATGTCTCAGACCGTGTAGTAAAAATGTTCTCTAAGAAATTTATGTAGATGCCTACATTATTGCATTCTTTCCATCTCTGCCTTATCCTCGAGGCAACAAAAGTTGCCAAGTTTAAACCCTTACAGACAAAATTTTCTCAAATAGTCCCCATAGACAGTTATGGGATTATACGCAGTCTTGAAAGTATTCCATCAATACTTTTAAGTTCTTTAGTTTGAAAGACTTCATTCATGTTCAGGAAAATCGTGCACTAAGACAAAGTCAAATATGCCCTTAGATCCCTTCCCAGAACCCTCTGACAACATATGATCTAGAATTACAAGCATAATCCCAACAGTTTAGCAGCAGTAAAATGGGCATAGTGTTTATTTGGATTTAGTAGAATATGTACCCATGAGGCTAGTTATATGAAAAGTAAATTAGTAGGCTTGAAACAATACATTGCAGAATTTTAGTATGTTGATTAAAAAGTATATATTGTTGATGTAGGGTATGTTAAGGTGTAATAGTAGTTCTCATAGTTTAGGAAAAAAAATAAGTTTAGGGATGTGATACTAGTAGGCTATGAGAGAAGTAGTATGGTTCATTAAGAGTTTGTGAATATCTATATTACATGTTAGAATCTAAGTTAAATCTTTGATGATTGGGAAAATAGATACAAGAGTTTGAAATTCTAGATGGTGTGAATTCGTGGTATGGTGATACTCCTAAAGATTCTAAGTAAGTAAGTGTTTAAGTTATTGTATGGTGACTATTGAGGCCATGGAAATATAAGAGTTGTATCTCACAAGAAAGTATTAGCAGAGTGTTGTACACTTTTAGGTGCAAATTTTTAGGGTAAGTTTATTATGGATGTGTATTTTTATATCCCAAACTCTAAAGTAAAGTGGTTGCAGTTCAGTTTAGAGTTTATTTAAGGGGTCCTCATACTTAGAATGATGGCTTAAAGCTAATGAGGAGATGATAAAATAAGGAACCAATTCAGGATCTCATATTCTAGTAGTAATGTCAGTGTATTATAGAACATTAGTAAGGGAGGAAGATGCCAGACCCATTCTTATCTTAGTGCAAGGTTTTGTACTTCAGTCATCACGATATCTGCTCATGCCTTACATGTCATCTATATGATCATAGCTCATATTCATGCTCGTTCCATTGAATTATGTATGCTCCCAGTTCCTAGTTTGAGGATTTCCAGTTCACTCAGAAGTACAAATCATATTCCCTGAAATTATGAACTTCAAATTCAGGTCATGCAACTCATGACTCATACACTTATGTTTTACAATTTATTCAGTTTTAGGTACTCGTGTTACATTCTTAATGATTAGAGAAATTCAAATCATGTCCTGTATGTCCTTGGTTTTGATGTCACTAATGTATTCATGCTTTTAATACTCTATACCTCAGGACTTAGTTATGTGTCCAAGTTATGCATAATATTCTTTCATATTCCAGGTCCTTATGTTCTAATCCTTCAGTGACCTCCCCTTGTGAATTGATAGTGGTGGTGTGTAATTGCATAGAGAGGAGAGTGTAAATGTCTCATGTTGGGGAAAGATTGTTGCATGCTTGTTTTATCTCATACCATACGAGTGAAGGATGATTGAGGTAGAATTTTTTATATATGTCATGGTTAGTTGAGAATTCGATGTGTATCTTCTTAAAAATAGTGGAATAAATTGTTTTGATAGGGGTTTAGAGAATATGAGAAATATGTTTTTATGGATGTTTGCCAAGAAGTTCATATATGGTTATAATGATAGGCTTGAATCTCATGTTTGTATATAAGTGGATGGGTGCATTATGCGCTAATAATTCCTAGTAAGAGGTTGAATTTAGTTATTGAAGGGGAAGGAAGAATTATTCTTAAGATGAGAAGTTGTGAAAATGCATGGGGTATTGAATTCATGGTTCAGATTAGTGTTATGGTGTTATGTGTAGTACCTGGTAATTTCAAGGTAGGCATGAACATAGTGAGGGTCTATGGTTCAACTCAGACTTGGGACAAATCTTGAGCGTTAGAAGTTGTCTTACTTAAGGCATAATGGTGGTATCCCAGCTTATGTTTCATAAATCTACATTCCATGTTATAGAGTTATTGAAAAATTAAGATTCCATACTTGGATATGTTATTCAGAAAATTCCAGTTGAGTATATGCTTCTAGTATAATTCAGTCTGTATAGCCAACAACTCAGTTTAGCAGTCAGACAGATAAGTTTCTATGGTTTTCCATCTTCCATCTAGTCATACTATTCGAAGTTTCATGAATATGGATATTCCATGAGGTAATTCATTCACGTCCATGCAAGTTCCAAATTTAGTTTAGTTCATGCATCATGTTTCAGATTTAGCTATGCAGTAATGATTCAGTTCATAAGTGTTTAGTGAATGACCTCAGTTTTCCATGTATTTCAGCTCAAATAGTATAGTAGCTCTTATATGATCTTAGTCTTGTTATCTCATAATTGGTTCTTAAATAAATTATCACCTCATAGTTCTATGTGTATGATTGTATCATGAACATTTCAAGCAAGTTCTAAGCTCTCAGATGAATCAACTCCTTATACTAAGTAAAGTAAAGTCAACCTAGAAATCAGTTTCATGAAAAAGTTATAATTCTTCACCTCAGCTATATCCTTCATTAAAATACATGCCCTGTGTACATTTTTCTATATTTCTAAGGGTTCATGAAGTTCCTATCCATCATTCGAGGATGAATGGTTCCAAAGGGGAGATAATTAACCCCCGATATTTTTGGGCTAGACATTGAACCGTCATTCCTAAATGTTTTTAATCCCATTATTTGTATGTGAATACATGTTTGATGATCATTAATCTAGTGTTTGAAGTTCTTTCTATGTGAGAATTGTTCAGAGAAATCACGTAGAACAAAGTAGAGCTAAGAGTCTTGATTCGGCCAAATCTTTATATTCGATTCTACAAGGGTCTACTTTTAATGTGTACAACATTTTATATATCTTAAAATTTTTATATTAAAACCCATCAAATTATAGATAATTTTTTTATCTTTTCAAGGATACTAATTTTTCCCTAATATGATTCCTGAGCAAAAAGATATGGCCTTTTTTGTGAGAGGCAGTAATGTAATACCCCAAAGTTTCCTAGCTAATTTCGTCCCAAGAATGTGTAGTATTATCTTCTAAATTTAATGATGTTTATTCTATGAGGAATTTTTAAGATTTTCACATTTTGTCATGTGAGAAATTCAGTAAGCTTTCCATTGATATAAGATTCGCCCAAATCCGATAAACGGGTAAGAAGTTATGACTATTTAAAGTTCCTATTGTAAAACAGTGCCAAATTGGCCAGTGGTGCACCGTTCCACAAGCTAAAATGGCAATTGTCCTTTTTCCAGTGTCTAAGCGTGATTTCTCCGTATCGTGCCAAACTTCCAGGTCGCAAATGAAGTGACAATGCGATGTCTCCACGTCGCGCCATCCCTCAATTTGCCAGTTGTCAAATTCCAGTGACACGGCACGATATCACCGTGTCGTGCCTGGTGTCCAAATTTGGAAGATTTTACTGAAATTAAAAGATGCATCTAGGGTTAAAAGGGTTAATTTCCCACCCCTATTTAAGTCCTTTAACACGATATTCAGCTATTTGGAACACAAAATATACTAGTTTCTCTTAATTTTCTCTCAAGAACAAGCTAGGGTTTCAATTTCAAGAAAGTCTCTCCGTCAATCTTCGCTAAATCAAGAACTAAGGTATGCGTTGTGTAGATTTATGGATTCCTTTCATCCATAAATCTCAAGACACCTATTTAAAATTATGAAACATGATTATTATGTTGTGGGTTGCTCAAGTTATGTGATGGTTGTTGTTTGATTCCCATGTTGGGATCCTTATGTGAAATTATGAAAACTACGTTAGCATATAAATTGAAATCCATGAATTTGGTGGTTTATGATTTGTAAAATTTGATGATTTCACCTATGCCTTAAGTTGTGCATTAAGGTGTTTGATAAAATGCCTAGGAGGATAGAAATTATGCACTATAGTTTAATTGTGATCCAAAATGACTTCCATGTTATTCTTATGTATTGAAATTTTTGTTGGATTGCTCATGAGTTAGCCTTATGAAATTATGATATGTATACATGCTATCTAATTCACGTATCAAGCTATGATAATCAAATGCCCATGAAATATCTCCAACTATTGTATTATAGATTGTTGATGTTGGTCATGTGTTCAAGAATGCCATGCCTTGTCAGTTTCCTTCCATCGAGTCCTTGGGGTACTTGTACCCAAAAAATATAGTTGTGTGCCTAGATTTAGTGTCATGTTTTCACAATATCCTCAGTAAAGCCATGGTCCATAGAACCCATTCAGTTATGTGACTCAGGAAAGCTCAGTAATTCAGTAATCTCAATAGTATTCCGTCAGCAAACAGAATTCCATGAATTCAGTCTAGTCCAGTTTAGTTAATCATGTTCAGTGTCTATTTAGCTGGGAGTAGGAATTAGCACCGAGTGAATCCAAGGATGGGAACTCACCTGTTATATGAGGGTGTGATTCTTAGATGCAATCCTTGCATTACAGAACTACATAGACAGCGTAGCTTGAGACATAATATCCTATTATATGAGGGTAGATGAGGTGGCTTAACCTATTATATGAGGGTTTCCACCGTTCTCACTAGAGTTACCTATTATATAAGGGTTACTCAAAGATTGTGCTTACCAGTGGCACGGTATTGACACTCTTCCAATTGGAATTACAGATTGGACCCCAACTCAGCTATAATGTGTTATTTGGGGAATGTTGATTAGATAACTACTTCCCACATTTTCAGTTACAGAATTCAGGACTGTTAGGTACAGTCAACTCAGAATAGTATGGAACTCAGTTAGTTCAATTAGATTCAGGACTGTTAGATACAATCACTCATATTATCAATAATATCAGTCATCAGAACTCAGTTATCAGTCATGTTAGTTACCAGTAAATTCATGTTATCATGATCTCAGATATAGTTACTATGTATTCATACATGTATTCTCACGTTCATATTAGTCACTTAGGCAGTATTGTTCATACTTATGAATCCCATGAATTCAGCCTACCTCAGATGCATACCAGTACATTCAAAGTACAGACACATTTGCGCTATGGTGTCTTATACGATAGGTTTAGAGACAGGAGCTCTAGAGCATCAGTAGATTCAAGATATCAGCAGTCAGTCAGAAGTGTGTCCTTATCCTCCGAGGATGATATGATTTGTTATTTCATTATCTCAGTACTTAGTCATTTTAGTAGTCGGAGTTAGTTTTGAACATGTCCCATCAAATCCTTATTCAGTCAGTTCAGTAAGTTAGAGGCTTTCCATACTATCATGTTTAGACAGTTTTGTTTTGGTTATTTATACCCCATCCAAGATGTTATGTTACTGTTTTGAACCTTATGGACTTTCAGTTCATGTTTCCATATTTATACAGTATATCTTGCAGTATACAGGTACAAATCAGTCATGGGTTAGCTTGTGGTCCTTTGGGGTCATGAGCACTGTGTAGAATTCTGGGTAGCATATTTGGGGCGCTACAAACTTGTTATTAGAGACTAAGGTTCAATAGAGTCCAAGAAATTTTGAAAGCCGCATTTAGTACAGTCTTGTGCATGGGTGTGTTGAGCGCCACATTTATGTAAATGAGGCAATAAGATGTTTTAGGAATAGTTTCCCCTCTTTCAGTATTCATGTCATGCTAGTGAGAATAATCTTAAGTAAATCTCTCAGTCTAATCCATTTCTCCCTTTTTTCTAATAAAAAAAGAAATGGGAATCAATTAGCTTCTTAGCCCGAAGAACCTTTGGGAAAACATGTTTCTCATACACAGTTTAGAGCTGTATTCACTACTCTTTCTCAGTCAGTTGCTGCTCAGAATGAACGACCAACAGTCGTTTCGTCCAACCCAGTAACCAGAGTCAGTCAAGGATCAGAATGTAGAGATTTTCTCCCAAGGAGGAGATGGTGTATTGCGTTGTCAGGGTCGTCTCTGTTTTCTAGATGTAGATGACTTAAGGTAGCGAATTCTTGCAGAAGTGCATACGCTACTCTATTCATCTAGGGTCCACAAAGATTTGCCATGACTTGTGGGAGATCTATTGGTTGAGTGGGATGAAGAGAGATATTGAAGAGTTTGTGGCTAAGTGCTCTACATATTGGCAGGTTAAGATAGATAATCAAAAGCTTAGTGGGTCCATTCAGGAGTTTAGTATTCCTACTTGGAAGTGGGAAGAATTGAACATGGACTTTGTGATGGATTTTTCTTGTACTCGCCATCAGCATGATTTATTTTGGGTCATTGTAGATAGAATGACCAAATTAGCTCATTTCCTTCCAGTTCATACCTCTTATTCTTCCGAGGATTATGCCAAACTCTACATCAGAGAGTTGGTTAGATTACACGGTGTTCCATTATCCATTGTGTCAGAAAGAGGTACCTATTTCACCTCTTATTTTTGGAAAGCATTCCAAAAGGGTCGTGGCACCCAAGTTCATCTTAACATAACCTTTCATCCTCATACAGATGGTCAAGCAGAAAGGACTATTCAGACCCTAAAAGATATGCTAAAGGTGTGTGCAATTGATTTTAAAGGTAGTTGGTATGACCACTTGCCTTTGATTGAGTTTGCATACAACAATAGCTATCATTTCAGTATTCGGATGGCTCCATTTAATGCTCTCTTTGGTAGGAGGTGCAGATCTCCAATCCGTTGGTTTGAAGTTAGTGAGGCCTCAGTTATAGGGCCTGACTTAGTATTTGATGCCTTAGAGAAAGTCCAGTTAATCAGAGAAAGACTCTGGGCTGCTCAGAGCTGATAGAAGTCTTATGCAGATGTGTATAGAAAGGATATCGAGTTCAACATTAGTGACTATGTCTATCTAAAGCTCTCTCCCATGAAGGAAGTGAAGAGGTACGGCAAGAAGTGAAAGCTCTGTCCTCGATATGTCAGTCCCTTTAACATTTACAGTCGCTTTGGCAAGGTAGGCTATGAGCTCGAATTGCCTTCAGATCTAGCCTCAATTCATCCAGTTTTCCATGTCTCTTTGTTCAAGAAGTGCATAGATGACCCAGTGGTTGTAGTCCCTATTCAGAGCATAGATATTCAGAACAGTCTCTCTTATGAAGAGATTCCAGTCAAAATTCTAGACTATCTGACTCGTAGACTAAGGAACAAAGAAGTCCCTCTAGTGAAAGTTCTTTGACAGAATCAGTTCGTTGAGGGAGCTACTTGGGAAGTAGAAGCAGACATGCATACTAAGTATCCTCACCTCTTCTCTGCTAACTCAGATCTAGATCAAGGTAAGAGTTCTTCTTAAGCTTTTCATTTTTCATGTCCAGATTTTAGTTACAACTTGGTATCAGCCTAATGTTTAGGATTCCATTTTTAAACTTGGTACTAAGTACCATTGCATATCCAATTATTTGTTCATGCATCAGATTAGTCATGCGTTCATGCATCAGACATGCATAATACTTGCGAGAAAACTCATCTTAGTCATGTAATCAGTTCTTTCATGAGTTCATGCATTAAGTATGTGTGATCACCTTATCAGTACTCTCAGTCATGCATTCAGGTATCAGCTGAGTCATAAAATCATGCATCAGATATGCATGCTCTGTATAAATCTCAGGAATGTTAGTTATATAGTCATGTTTCATTGTTTATGTTTAGTTGGTACTTCGTCTTATCATTTCTTCCCTCTCAGTCAGTCTTATCGAGGATGAATGTTCCCAAGGGGGAGATATTGTAATACCCTAAAGTTTCCTAGCTATTTTTGTCCCAAGAATGTCTAGTATTATCTTCTAAATTGGATGATATTTATTCCATGAGGAATTTTTAAGATTTTCACTTTTTTCATGTGGAAAATTCAATAAGCTTTCCATCGATATAAGATTCTCCCATATCCAATAATCGGGTACGAAGTTATGACTATTTCAAGTTCCTATCATAAGATAGTGCCAAATTGGTCAGTGGCGCACCGCATCACAAGATAAAATGGAAATTGTCCTTTTTCCAGTGTCTTAGCGTGATTTCTCTGCATCGCGCCAAACTTCAAAGTCATAAATAAAGTGGCAACGTGATGGCTCTGCATCACGGCATCCCTCAATTTCCCAGTTATCAAATTCTAGTGACACGGCGCGATAGCGACGCATCGCGCCAAGGGTCAAATTCTGGAAAATCTTACTGAAATTAAATCACACATCCAGGGTTAAAAGGGTCAATTTACCACCCCTATTTAAGCCCTTTAACACGAGATTAAGCTATTTGGAACCCAAAATATACTAATTTCTCTCAATTTTCTCTCAAGAACAAGCTAGGGTTTCAATTGGGGATTCAATTTCAAGAAAATCTCTCTGTCAATCTTTGCTAAATCAAGAACTAAGGTATGCGTTCTATTTATTTATGGATTCCTTTCATCCATAAAGCTTAAGAACCCTATTATTAAATAATGAATCATGAGTAATATGTTGTGGGTTGCTCAATTTATGTGATGGTTGTTGTTTGATTCCCATGTTGGGATCCTTATGTGAAATTATGAAAACTACGTTAGCATATAAATTGAAATCCATGAATTTGGTGGTTTATGATTTGTGAAATTTGATGATTTCACCTATGCCTTAAGTTGTGCATGTAAGGTGTTTGATAAAATGCCTTGAAGGATAGAAATTATGCAATATAGCTAAATTGTTATCCAAAATGACCTCCATGTTATTCTTATGTATTGAAATTGTTATTGGATTGCTCATGAGTTAGCCTTATGAAATTATGCTATGTATACATTCTATTTTATTGACGTATCAAGCTATGATAATCAAATGCCCATGAAATATCTCCAATTATTGTATTATGGATTGCTGATGTTAGTCATGTATTCAAGTATGTCATACCTTGTCAGCTTCATTCCATCGAGTCCTGGGGTTACTTGCACCCAAAAAAAATAGTTGTGTGCCTAGATTTAGTATCATGTTTTCAAGATATCCTCAGTCAAGCCGTGGTCCATAGAACCCAGTCAGTCATGTGACTTAGGAAAGCTCTGTAATTCAGCAATCTCAATAGTATTTTGTCAGCTAACGGAACTCCATGAATTTAGTCTAGTCCAGTTCAGTTAATCATGTTCAGTGTTTATTCAGACGGGAGTAGGAATAAGCACCGAGTGAACCCAAGGATGGGAACTCACCTGTTATATGAGGGTGTGATTCTTAGAAGCAATCCTGGCATTCCAGATCGACGTAGCCAGCGTATGTTGACACACAATAGCCAGTTATATGAGGGTAGATGAGGTGTCTTAACCTGTTATATGAGGGTTCCCACCATTCTCACTAGAGTTACCTGTTATATGAGGGTTACTCACAGATTGTCCTTACTAGTGGCGCGGTATTGACACCCTTCCAATTGGGGTTACAGATTAGACCCCAACTTAGCTATAATGCGTTATTTGGGGCATGTCGGTTAGATAACTACTTCCCATAGTTTCAGTTATAGAATTTAGGACTGTCAGATACCGTCAACTCAGAATAGTACGAAACTCAGCTAGTTCTATTAGATTCAGGACTTTCAGATACAGTCACTCATTTTATCAGTTATATCAGTCATCAGAGTTATCAGTCATGTTAGTTACCAGTAATTTCATGTTATCATGATCTCAGATATAGTTACTATGTATTCATGCATGTATTCTCACATTTATATTAGTCAGTTAGTCAGTATTGTTCATGCATACGAACCTCATGCATTCAGCCTACCTCACATGCATACTAGTACATTCAAAGTACTGACACTTCTGCGATATGGTGTCTTATACCATAGGTTTAGAGACACGAGATCTAGAGCATCAGTAGATTCCAGATATTAGCAGTCAGTCAGCAGTGAGTCCTTATCCTCCAAGGACAATATGATTTGTTATTTCATTGTCTCGGTACTTAGTAATTTCAGTAGTCGGAGTTAGTTGGGGAGATATCCCATTAACTCCTTATTCATACAGTTCAGTCAGTTAGAGGCTTTCCAGACTATCATTTTCAAACTATCATGTTCAGACAGTTTTTTTTGGGTATTTATACTCCCTTCCAGATGTTATGTTATAGTTTTGAACCTTAAGGCCTTTCAGTTTATGTTTTTGCATTTATACAGTATATCATGCAATATACATGTACATATATTAGTCATGGGTTAGCTTATGGTCCTTCAGAGTCATGAGCACCGTGTAGCATTCCAGGTACCAGATTCGGGGCATTACAAGTAAGGGTCCACAATTTGGCTCCGGCTCGCCGGTCTCTCAATGAGATTATGGGCGCAATGAATTTCTCTCTCCATATGATATGGGACCCTTATTCCCCCCCTATTTCAGCTTCTTAATGTTCAAGGGGAGCTTTGTTCCTTTCCATCTAACCCCAAATGTCCAAGGCACTAATTATAACACCCACAGGGGCATTATTTTCCCATCTACCTCAAAATATTCAACTTTCACTAAAAGAATTAAAGTATCCAAGCTTGAAATTTAACTTTTTCTTTAGAAATTCAAGATTCAGTTGCAAGAATTCATCTAATTAAGGTATGTGAGAGTTCATTCATGGGTCCCTTTCAACCATGGAGCCCAAAAACCTTTCTTTGATTTAAAAAGATGGGTTTCTTTTCTATTGAAGATTCATATGTTCAAGATGGGTTCAGTTGATGTTTCCTTAGTGATTTGAACTCAATTCATGTCCGAGTATGACTCCATGGATAGTTATGATATATCATGCTATAATTTTTAATTTTCCATGTCATATTCAAGTGAATTTTATGTTAAACCCCCAATTTACGAATTTAGCAATGTAATCATGTTGATTTCTCATGTTTAACACATTCTCATTTTCAAGTTCATGATTCTCACTTGTTGGTGGAATGTTCATATTTTGGGTCTTTGAACCATGATTCTCATCCTCCAGTTTTAAGTGTTGATATCGTACTTTATGGTTAATCTGTGCTGAAGGGTTATGAACACCTGATACTTCTATGTATACTTACACTTCATATCTTTCAAGTAATAATTTCAATGGAACCATGAGTCTTATTAGTTACTCAGATACTTATGATCATGATGAGCACTATAAGTTCTCAAAAATAATGTTCTGTTAAACTTAGTTCAGTTCAGTACCAGTGTTAGTTTAGTTAGGAAGATTTTAGGACCATGCGAACCCAGGGATGGGGGCTAACCTTCCAGTAGAAGGTGTGACCCTTTGGAGAAATCCCTGAGTTACAGAAATTCATAGTTAACATAGGTTTTGAGATATCTACCTGCCAATTGAGGGTCAATATAGATCTCATGAGGGCACCTACTAGTAGAGAGTGACTCTTTCATCCTTTAGGACACTAACTTAGTCGATCAACACAACCAATATTAGTACCCATGCCACGGTATTGACACCCTTCTAATTGGGGTTACAGGTTGGACCCCGATTAGCTTATATTGGGGCATATCGGTTAAATGATAGCTCCCATAGCTGTAGTCCAATTATTCAGACTAAGTACAGTTTAGTATTATATGATCAACATTAAGATATCAATTAATTAGTTTATAAAAATATAGATACCAGTTAATCAATATTCAAATTTCATTTGATTAGTATTCAGATGACAGTTATTCAGTATTCAATCATCAACAATTTTGTGTTCATAAATTAGTTAGTCCATATTCAGATATCAACTACTCAGTATATAAACATTAGTTATCCCTTTACTTAGATTTCAATCATTCAGTCACACAGACATCAATTATTCAGTTACTCTGATCAACCCAATATATGTTATGTTTGATTTTGTATGTTCATGCATTCATTCTCAGTATATCACAATATTCATATCATTGAGTTATGTTAGTTTCCATCTATAGTTTCAGACCTATAATTCAGACATGATCCTCAGTATAATTTTATAACATATTCAACTTTACATTAGATGTGCATACAATATTCATGTTTTACCGCTTCCTAGCTTTAGTTCAACTTATTCTACCAAATAAAAGATTTAAGAAACAAAGTGTAGCGATTCACCAGCTTATCAGATCATGTTTGTTACTCATGTTTTAAGATACTTAAGCTTTCAGTTTATTTCTATCTCTTAGTGAGTCTACTTGCACTTAGCATGCATGTTTTAAGATTATATATGTAATTAGTTTTATGTAATGCATTCACCCCCACTTTCTCATAATATTCCAAAGTACTGATCCATATATATGTCTATGTGCTATATTGTCTCATAATGTAGGTACCTATTGTATCCTACACATTAGAATCAGATAGTTGCAGCTTCAAACCAGCAAGTGATGAGTTCTCTTTTTTTGGGGACTCTGGTCAGATGTAGTTTATGTTATGCATTGTATTTATTCATATGTATTAATTAGTGGTAGTTAGAGGCATGTCCCAGCTATCTATAGTCAGTATAGTTGAGTCTTCATAGAGAGTCAATCAGAGTCATGAAATGTAAATTCGAGTCCTTTCTTTAGCTTTATAAGGTTGTAAACTTTATCAGAATTATATTATCTAGATTATATCATGGATATGTTTTTGCACCACAAACTTATCTATTTTATATATTTTAATTCATATGCTAAAGTATCATGCTAGTTCATAGGTTAGATTTGGATTACTTGTGTTTTAAGAACCATATTATGACTAGGGGGTAGTCTCGGGAAGTGAAACTATGAGTCATTATGTCCTGTTATAAGTCGTTGGGTTCAAATCGTAGGATGTACGACGTTTACACAATTGAGTTCTATGTTGATAACAACTGGACCCTATGAGTCATAGGATCCCATGACGAGTGATACCAGTTGAGTCGTAGGGTCAATAGTAGGTGGATGCCTAGGGACTGTCTTGGTTATGACTCTTGGTTTCGAGTCATAATGTGTCTATAAAAGTCGTATAGTGGCCCATAGTCACTTGTGACAAATTTTTAGTCTTTTCATTGAGGGAACTTTGGACATTTCCCCTCTACCCGAATGTAACCCATGACTTAAAACGCTATTCGGGACCTTATTAGCATTACTAACTCACAATTGTTTTTTCTAAAATCTCTCTTTAATTCTCTCAAGCATCCATACTTAGGGGTTCCAAGAAGTAGGTTATCCAAGGGCTTAAGGGTTGAATTCATTTCGTGAAACTTATTATTTCAAACATGTTACTCGTCTTTCATTTTTAATTTGTTAAAGCATATATTCTAAAGTATTATTCATGAGATATTGATGATTGGTTTGAACCAATGGTTGAGGGTTTTAAATGTTTATGGATTGAATAAACTTTCTCATGGTTTACATATGATTAATCATACTTTAATTATAGTTTTGAACTTATGAGTGTAGGGGTATGATGAATGAACAAGGAAATTGTGATTTTTACCCAACTTGTGACTTTTGAAGTGGTTATAACCTCAATCCCATATTTTGAAATTGGTTTAGTTATGAGAAATCTAGGAATTGAATTATCCTTGAACTAACGCATTATGGTTTTGAACTAAACCTTGTGGGTTTTGTGTTTTCTCAAACTTTTGAATAATTGAACCAAGGGGCTTGTGAATTCCCCCTAGTGATGTAATTTTTTTGGCATGTTATTGTTACCTTTTAAGTGTAGTTGGTATAACGATACCATCAATGTATGACTTAAAGTGAAATATGTTTTAATGGATGGTAATGTGTGATGAATGTTTTAATTGGGCTTTAATGGGGGTTGTGTAGCTGAGTCATGAAAGTGGAGGTCTAAGTGATCGATAATATAACACACATTTCCCAATGTGGGAGTCTAATTAACTAGGGAGGTTCGAGTCCTCCGCATTATTGTTATATGATTTAGGAGGTTCGAGTCCCCCACATATCATTACATGATATTCTGCTTAAGTAACCTTAGTATATGAGATTATTCTCTAGTTTGTATGACTACATGCTCTGGTGCCCGACCAGAGGATAAGAGTTGGGGCCCATATGGCCCGTGCATACATATTATGATGGTTGAGATACACAATCTAGGGTAAAGTTTTAAAGAACTTGTTATGCCTTGTTCCCTATCCCCACATCTGATATATCTATATGTATATGCATTTGATTATGTGCATTGACTTTGAATGATTTTTAACTATTGAGCATGGAATTATGTTATCTTTAACCCTAAGTTATATGTTAGTATTCACTCCACTAACCATCTCCAAAAAATGTATCCCCACATGATGCACGCATCAGAGCATCTTTTACTTTTCCTGTGTAAAGTTAGGTCAATTAGATTTGTTCGTTAGTTTGTGGTGAAGTGGTGAGCTTCCACTCCCCGGAAGGCTTAGGCATTTCACCAGCTTTTATACTTAGATTTGAGTTGATAGGTGCTTTTATTATCATTAACATTATTATTTTCATTCTCATTGTCACCTGTTAATGTCAGGGACATATCTCGACCAAGATTGGTTTTAGTTCTTTGTTTAGAAGGATTTGTTTGGATTACTATGGATATTAGGCAGTGTTGGTCAATTGTTTGGCCAGTTATCAATCGTTGGTTATAGACATATTTTTATTATCTTTAAGCTAGTTTTATGCTAGTTCTTTTGGGTTGGTTAGGTACAGTAGGGATCTCTGATTTATGTAGGATTTGAGATACCTGTCACGACCAGGGCATGGTTCGGGTTGTGACAAGATGGTATCAGAGCCTAGGTTTGGTGTCATTGGGTTTATAACATATCCATGTCAAGTAGAGTATTATTTATGAGTGTGTAGCACACCACAATTATAAACGAGTATCTAAGAGGCATTTAGGAATATTTTCCTTTCTTTTTTCTATTTCAAGCTATAGTGTCCAAGGTCTTGAATCTTCTCTAATTTCCATATTTTTTATTTTCAGATCATGCCTTCAAAAAGATATGATATTCATGGAAACTTTTCTTTCCTATTTGAGGACAATATGGATGGAACTTGACCTACACAAGGAGTTCAAACTTAATCTAGGGTTGCTTCTTTTAATTTCCATGAAGGATCTCAACCGGTCCCTCTACCCCTCCTCAGGTTCCCTAAGCTAGTATGTCTAATGTTGAGTTTCTCCAGTCGATTAATTTTCTTATCGAGTTGGTGGCCACCTTGATTGAATGTATTACTTCTGTGTCACTATCATTTGAGGCCACTAGAGTTGCCCAATTTATGAGGTTGAGTCCTCTTATTTTCACTGGTTTTAATATTGAGAAAGATCCTCAAATGTTTGTTGATGAGATGGAAAAGATCTTCCATGTGATGTATGCTACAAATATGGAGGGTGGAGAGTTCACTGCTTATTAGTTTAATAAAATAGCATACTAATGGTATGAAGAGTGGGACCAGTCTAGGGGTGGTGATATTGAGTCTGCTTTATGGGATGATTTCTCAAGTAATTTCCTTGGTCATTTCTTTCCTCTAGAGTTGAGGGAGGAGAAGGACGAGGAATTTGTAAACCTAAAGCAAGAAATGATGTCAATAAAGGAGTATGCCTTGAAGTTTCATCAGTTTTCGCATTGTACTACATAATTGGTGTCTAGCATGAGTGCTAGAATAAGGAAGTTTGCCTCTGGGTTGTACCATGAATTAATATTAGAGAGAAAGGATCCTTTGTTGAACAAGGATATGGACTTTTTTAGACTTGTGGTGTATCTGCAATAAATGGAAGAGGAAAATAAAAAGCAAGCAGAAATAAGTGAATGATCGAGTAAGAAGTTTTGTTGTTCAGATTAGGATGGACGTCAGCAGAAAAATGGTAGTGATAGTGGAAAGTGGTCAAAGAAGAATAGGGGTAATTTTGGTTCCTACTCTACGGCTAGTTCTCCTTATCCAAAGTCATCACGTGATTGTCTTTCTCAATATTACAGTGTGTTTAAAGCTCCAGAATCCCAGCCTTAGGCTAGGGGAATTAATTTGCTTCATCAAATCCTTCTTGTAGATTTTTTGGCCAGATGCATCATTATTTTTGAAAGCAATGGTGGAACACGTTCTTAAAATTTGGTCAAACTAGTCATTTGTAGAGGGATTAACCTTCTAAGGTTGCTTCTGGGGAAAAAATTTCCTGTTGCTACTTTATTTGTTGTTGCTCCAAAAGGTGCTACTTCTGGTTCTGGTTCTAGTACTGTAAAAAATAGTTTGTACATTCTTGACACTCGCCTCCATTTAGAGGCATCCCTCGATTTTGTTATTGGTATGCTTAAACTCTTTTCTCGTGATGTATAATTTCTGATTGATCCCAGGTCTACCATCTCTTTTATGACCCCTTATGTGGCTATTCATTTTGGTTTTCATCTTGAGTGTATTTTTGATACCTTCTTTGTGTCCACCCCATTGGGTAACTCCATTGTGGCTAAAAGGGTCTATAGGTGTTTTGTAATATTGGTCCATGGTAGGGAGACCTTGGTGTATCTAATAGAGTTTGACATGGTATACTTTGATGTGATTTGGGGATAGATTGGTTGGATTCGTTCTATGAATCTCATGATTGCCAAACCCGAAGGTGGTCATTTTCCATTTCCTAAATAATCTATAACCCGAGTGGTAAAGTAGTTCCCTAGTGCCTAAAGGAAAGTTTATTTCGTATCTCGAGATCCTAGAAATTGGTTTCTAAAAGTTGGCTCTATCATATAGTGCATATCAAGGATACTAGATCAAAATTTCCTTCTTGGAAGACTACCCCTGTGGTCTATGAATTTCCTAAGGTGTTCCCTAAAGATTTTCTTGGCGCTCCTCCTGATAGGGAAATTAATTTTAGGATTGATCATCTTCAGGACACTCATCTTATTTCTATCCCTCCTTATATGATGGCTCCAACTTAATTGAAGAAACTTAAGGAGTAGTTGGAAGTTCTTCTTCACAAGGGTTTTATCTACCCTATATGTCTCTGTAGGGTGATTCTTTTCTTTTTGTGAGTAAGAGGGATGGTTCCGTTCGAATGTGTATTGATTACCGCCAACTGAATATGGTGACCGTGAAGAATAAGTACCCATTTTTTAGGATTGATGATCTGTTCGATAAACTTTGTGGTGCTAAGTTCATTTCTACTATTGATCTTAGATCGACTTACCATTAGTTGAATATTAGGGAGGTAGATATCCCTAAGACTGCTTGCTGAACTTAGTATGGTCATTTTGAGTTTTTTGTGATGTTTTTTGGTTTGACTAATGCCCAACAACATTTATGGATCTTATGAATTAGGTTTCCTTATGTTTTTGGATCTGTTTATCTTTGTCTTTATCAATGCTATTTTGGTGTATTCTAATAGCGAGGTGGATCATACCGATCACCTTGGCCTTATGTTGCAGACCTTAAAGGATTAACGTTTGTATGCAAAGTTCTCTAAGTGTGAATTCTGGTTGGATGTTGTGACTTATTTGGGTCATGTTGTTTCTAGTAACGGGGTCATAATGGATCCATATAAGATTGCAGTGGTTAAGGAGTGGCCTAGACCTACAAATCTATTCGACATTTGGATCTTCTTGGGTTTAACAAGTTTCTATAGAAGGTTTGTGGAGAGTTTCTCTTCTATTATTACCCCGTTGACTAAGTTGAATAAAAAATAGTGAAATTCTTGTGTGGGTAGTTTCAAGAAGATAAAGGATAAGTTGACTTCGTCTCCTGTCTTGACTCTACCTATAGGCATTAATGGTTTTGTTGTCTTTTGTGTTGCGTTCTGGATGGGAATGGGTTATGCATTAATGCAGCATGGCAAGGTGGTTGCTTATGCTTCTAGATAGTTTAAAGTTCATGAGAAAAATTATCTGATGCATGATTTGGAACTTTTAGCTGTGGTATTTTCATTAAAGATTTGGCGGCATTATTTGTATGGGTGCATGTTGACATTTACTCTGATTATAAGTGCCTGCAATATATGTTCTCCCAAAAGAAATTAAATCACAGGCAAAAAAGATTGCTTGAGTTGCTTAAGGACTATCATATGAGTCTTCACTATCATCCAGGTAAACCTAACGTAGTTTGCTGATGCTCTTAGCTGGTTGTCCTTGGGAAGCTTGTCTCACACGGATGAGAAGAAGCAGGATTTCGTGAATGATATTCACCGTTTGGCTAATCTCAGAGTTCTTCTCCTAGATTTTGAGAATGGTGGTGTGATTGTTCAAGATGTGGCAAGGTCATCTCTTGGTGATAAAGTAAAGGAAAAACAAGTGCTGGATCCTATCTGATCCAAATCAAGAATGATTTAGGTAGGCAGAAAGTGATGGTTTTGGAGATTAGTGGTGATGGTATCTTGAGGTATCAAGGAAGAATATGTGTTCCCAATATTGATGGGTTGCGAGGAAGAATTTTGGCCAAAACTCATAAGTCGCTTATAATATTTATCCTAGTTCGACAAAAATGTATCATGATCTTAAGTAGATTTATTGGTGGAATATTATGAAGTGGGATGTAGCCAATTTTGTGTCTATGTTCTTGGTGTGTCAGCAAATGAAGATAGAGAACTTGAGGCCTGAAGGGTTGACCCAAGACATTTAACTGCCGGTGTAGAAATGAGAGATAATTAATATGGATTTTTTCACTAGTCTTCCGTGCTCTCTCCAAAAATTTGATTTGACTCGGGTCATCATGGATAGGATGACTATGTCTGCTCACTTCCTACCAGTAAGGACTAATTTCTTTTTTGAGGATGGCAAGTTCTTCATTGAGAAAATCATGAAGATGTATGGTACTCCAGTTTCCATCTTATCTGATCGGGGTACCCAGTTCTGTTCTCACTTTTGGAGATTGTTCCTGCGAGGTTTGGGGACTAAGGTATCCTTTAGAACCGCCTTCTACCTATACATGGATGGGCATGACGAAAGGATAATCAGGTTTTGGAAGATATGTTTCGGGCTTGTGTTTTTTATTTTTGTAGTAGTTGGGTAGACCAATTGCCTCTCATAGAATATGCCTACAATAACAGTTATCAGTCTAGAATTTGCATGGCTCCATTTGAGGCCTTGTATAATAGGAGGTGTAGGTCTCTTATTGGGTGGTTTGAGGTTGGTGAGAATAAGTTGTTTGGTGCGAATTTGGTTCATTGTTTGCCAAGCCATGGTGAAGGTAAAGGTGATTCGGGATAGATTTAAGGCAGACCAAAGTTGCCAAAAGTCCTACACGGATGTAAGGCAAAGGGGTTTGGAGTTCAGTGTTGGTGATTGAGTGTTTTTGAATGTATCCCCCATGAAGAGAGTGATGCATTTTTGTAAGAAGGGGAAGCTCAGGCCCCATTTTGTCGGTTCTTACAAGGTTTTAAAGAGGGTTGGTAATGCCACATGTGATTGGAGTTGCCTTCTAGGTTGAGCTCTATTCATCCAGAGTTTCATGTCTAGTTAGTGATAACACACAAATTACACTCTTGAATGGGTGTAAGCGATCATTGTCAATATAAAACTCAACTAGGTTAGGGTCAAATCCCACAAGGAACAATGTGAGTGGCGATTAAACTAGTTTGAAACTAAAGCTACAAGTTAAATTCAAACAAACGATATAAAAAGATAAAATGGAGGTTTTGGAGATTAGCAAATAATTTTTGGTCGCTTTAATTTGAGTGTTTGTCAATCAAGAGTTTATGAAATAACCAAAATTGTGTTCACTAGGGCTTACGGTACATGACAGATGCTAAAGGTGACTAAAGATTCTCATGATGGTTAGGATCACAAGCTATCTCTATCAATGATATGCTTAAATGTCTCTCGACCTATTCAAGCGTCTTATTTCCTAATCCTCTCAGACTTAGGGAATCACTATGCACTGTCCAGATTTTACCTCAGGTTAATCAACCTTGTTACAACGCTGATTATTAAATGAAGCCTTACCGAGTCCCTGTTGATAATTCACTTTCTACTGTTTATGATTTCTTTCTCAAGCAAACCAAAGTAGGTACGCCTACTATTTGCAACCAACAGACGTAAATTATAATCTCAGAATTACCAGGAAATACTAACACCTATTAAATCTTGAGTATTTAATGCCTTATCATGACCTAACCCTAGATCCCATGATCCAGGTTACATGTGTTTAGCCACTCATGATGCATCAAACAAGTATCCAAATTGAATTCATAACTGAAAGGATTAACTTACAATGATGAAGAAAATCAAAAGTATACTTTGAATTGAATCACAAGTCAAAGCTCCAAAATATTGGTCTTAGAGAGAGAGAGAGAGAGAGAGAGAGAAATCATATATTCTATCTTGTGGGATATGTCCATCGATAATGATCAAATGAATAAAAAAAAACTTAAAACAAGGCTTTAAATAGTTAACCCTAAATAAGGAAATAAAACTAAAGTTACAGGTTTTCCTCGGAATGGATGACAGAGATTGTGATGACCTATCAGGAGTTTGACGGCCTATCACGGACGTCGTAAGATTCTATTTAAGTTTGGCTTTTGCTGTCTCAGGCTGACGGTGAGAATGACGTCCTATCAGGAGTCTGACGGTGCGTCATGGATGTCGTCAACTCCTCTTCAATACTGAGAATTTTTGCCTAAGGTTGACGGTGATCCTAACGCCTTATCGCAACTCTGACACCTTGTCACGACATGCTGTCACAACGTTACAGAAAATCTCATTCTATGGTTAAGGCTGACAACATCCCTGACGACTTATCACACTTTTGATGTCTTATCACCAGGTTGACGACGTGTCATGGATGTCGTCAGCCACACTTTGTTCTTTATTTTCTTCCGATTTCATGCTTTTTGCTTCCTTTATTTGTGGTTCCCCTTCTTCTCTACTTATTATGCAAAATCAAAGTAAACTAATAAAAAACGACTAAAGTTGCTCAAGACTTTGCAATTATTTAGAGTTAAAAGCTTTAAATGTGTTAGCATAGGCTCACACATCAACACCCTCAACTTAAACAATTTCTTTTCCTCAAGCAACCAAAATATAACCAAGAGTATACAAAGTACAAGTTGGCAACTAACTACTCATATCAGTTCAAAATACGTGCACCATCTCCAAGGTCAGTCAAATTAAGAGCAACTGTATCTATTATTGAAAACACTTATGTAATTCACGAAGATCAAGATATAGCAAAAATTTCAGCAATAACAACCCAACACATACCAGAATCACACTATCTGAATAAGGCAGTGATTAGCAACATACCTAGTGTGCCCTCACAACAAAGAAATTTCTTTTTCACTCATGTCAGAATTTACATACATAAATGCAGGGATAAATACAAGACTCACTCTTAGAACGAAGTTCTAACATTACGCATAAAATGCCATAGGCTTTCCCTTATAGTCAGTACCCAACTCTTCAGACAGGTATGTTTGGATCACTATAGGGCTTTTCTTAAGCTTGTAACGTAGGCTAGAGGCTGGTATGATATTCATGGATATTTCAGAGTGACTATGCCTCCTTGACACTATACTAAACTCTTGGGTTTTCAAATCCCAACCTTTTTTTCTTCCTCTCTTATATTGATCACATATGCTCAAGATGGATGCAGTCTTTTCAATTATCATATTATCTTTTTATCATCTTTTGCACAACTTTCTCATTTCTTATTCCTTTTTCACCGCACCCAAATTTTATTCTTTTCTTTTATTCTTCCTCTCTTCATAATCATGTTGTATCATGCACCACTATGATAGCCACCCTCAACTTACGTTGTTTTCCTAAGTGAAAGTGCACAGTGTCCAAGGAGGACTAGGGCCAAAACAGGTTCATTGTGATGTAAACGGGAAGATGAGAGGTGTCATAGAAAGAAATAAGCTAATTCATCTCAAAACAGGGATCAAGAGATATTATGCACATAGAGAAGATCATTTTGGCTAAAGTGGGATAAAATAAAAAAAACTGCCTATGATCCTTTCCTAAGTCCTATCCGATGACCATGGCAAGACTAACAGGGAAAGTTGTAGATTCAGCACACAATGGGAACTGAGTAAGACCTTACACACACAAGGAACACAGGTATCTCACATATCACTACTTATCCAGTTTATGCACTTGTTTAAACAAGGTTATTCAGTTGCTAGACTAATGCCACAAAAAGATAGACCACGGTCACAAATGGATACAATTCACATAGTAATATATCAGACCAATGAAGAGGTCATCAAAAATCACAAAAATAAGTTAACTGCCTTAGTTACTTATATTTCTCCTAGTCAACTACAATACCTCACAAAATAAGCGCAATATGCCTAAACATGTCGTCTCTACTAGGAACAAGATTCTGGGGAAAAAAGGCACGACAACAAAAATCCCAGGACATCATCAAAACCTATTTCTAGCCAGTAAGGACTAATTATTCTACCAAGGATTATGCAAAGTTGTTCCTTTAGAAAGTTGTAAAGTTGCACTGTGCGCCTGTCTTAATTATTTTTTATCGTAGTACTCAAGTTTCTTTGCATTTCTAGTGTTTTTTTAAGTGTGGTTTGGGGACAAAAGTGAGTCTTAGTATGATCTTTCACCCGTAGTCGTATGGGCACGCCGAAATAACTATTCAAACTTTAGAGGATATGTTGTGAGACTATTTAATTGACTATGGTAGTAGTTGGTTCGACCATTTTTCTCTCATTAAGTTTTCTTATAACAATTGTTACCATTTTAACATTGGTATGGCCCCATTTGAGGTATTGCATGGTAGGAGGTGCAGGTCTCTTATTAGGCAATTTGAGGTTTATGAAGTAGAGATGTTTAGCATGAATTTGGTACCCCAAGAAATGGAGAAGGTGAAGGTGATCTGGATAGCCTTAAGACCTGAAAAAGTCTCCAAAAGTCCTATGTGTATGTGAGGATAAAGGAACTGGAGTTTGAGGTTAGATATTGGATATTTTTGAAGGTATCTCACATGAAGGGAGTGATGCAGTTTGAGAAGAAGGGGAAGCTCATCCCCCGGCATGTTGGCCCATACATGGGTTTGATAAGAGTTGGTAGTGTTGTGTATGAGTTGGATTTTCTCTTTAGCATGAGTTCCATTCATCCAGTATTCCATGTCTCCATGTTTCAAAAATGCATGGGTGATCCTTCTTTTGTTGTTCCCTTCGAGAACATTGGTATTTTGGATTCTTTGTCCTATAAGGAGGTCCATGTAAATATCTTTGATCAGGATGTTCGTCTATTGCAAATGAAATACGTGGCTTCGGTGAAGGTTCTATGGTGGAACTGAAAGTCTGAGGAAGCTACTTGGGAAGTCGAGGAGGATTTTAACTCAAAGTATCTGTTCCTATTCCCAATTTCAAAAATTCGTGCTTGAGGAATGTATAGATCTTAAATCTTTGTTTTCTAACTTTGTTAAAAGTAAAGATTGATTTCCTTGGCATCTTTGTTTTCTAACTTGGTTAGAGGTAAGAGTAGAGGCATGTATAATCTAAATTGTTCTTCTGTTTCCTTTTCCCATTATTTGAAGATAAAGGATTGTAATACCTGGTATTTCCCCAGCCTAAATTAACTCTCAGGGCATGAGTTATCTAACCTATAATTTTTGAAATACCCATTATTTTTAAGTTTAAAGTCTTTCTTTGTGTAGGAAATTCAATTAGCTTTCCAACAATATAAAATTTGCCTAAATTCGATAATTAGGTAAGAAGTTGTGGCTATTTTAAGTTTAAGCCATTAAACACCATCATTTAGGCCAGTAGCGCATTGCGGAGTATGTTAAAATGACAATTGTCAGTTTCAAGAGAGATACCGCAATACCGGCACGTTGCGCCAAAGCTTATTTTCACATTTGTCCATTTCCAATTTACTAATGCGATCCCACCACGTTACGATGAGTCCATATTTCAAAATCAAAGGGAAACTGTGATTCCACTGCATCGTGCCAAGCACTATGTTCCTAATTATCTATTTCCAGTGGCCCGACGCAATCATTGTGCGTCGCGCCAGGGGTGCAGTTCTTAAAAAATTAACAAAAATTAATTATTTTGTCCAGGATTAAAGCAGTCTTTTCCCATGATTTTGTTCCACCTAGGTGTGAGAATAATGCCTTAAAAACATTTTAAATCATTTGTTTATTAACTTTTCCCCCAAAATCAAAGCATTCTCTCTCAAGGAAACAAACCCTAGCTTCTAGAATCAAGGTCAAAACTCAAGAATTTCTTCAAGAACCTTCGAGAATTAACTTTCCAAGGTGTGTTAGGTGTTCATTCATATGTTTATTTCACCTATGAAGTCTAAGAACCCTTTCAAAACTTACAAGATCTTTTATTTATGATTTCTACATTTGATTGAATTGAATTCATGTTCATGTGATTGTCGAGTGTTAGTCCATGATTAAATTACAAGCTTGCATGAAATTAATCATTATATGTATTGAATTACATGATCTTTATGATAAACCCTTCAATTTACAAGTTGATTGATGCAACCATGATATCTATGTATGTTGATGGTTGTATAACCTAAGCATGTTCCCCATGTGTTTGATAAAATACCTATGTGGATGAATTAGTGCCATTAGGCTTAAGTCATCGACAGGCCCTCAAACTTGTCACAAAAATTCACTTAGATGCCTGAACTAAGGCTTGTACCTATCATGACCCTAACCCACCCGAATTTTGATTCAATTAGGCCTTTTTTTGTCAACTAGCTAAAAGCTAAAGTGTGTGCAACACATACAATGACGTAGAAAAATATCCAACTAAAAAAACACGTGGAAAAAAATAATTAAAAAGTGAAGTTGTTGATTTGTTAATTTTTCTATTTAAATATTTATTTAATAATAATTTTTTAATTAAAAAGGAAAAAAAACACCCCCTAGTCATCATCTTGACACACCCCTCCACCTCACACACAGAGAGTTCTCTCTCACACACACACCGTTCACACACACAGTCGCAACAACAATGTCCATTTTTGTTATTGTTCAATGGTAAATTTACCGTTGAATGATTGAAAAATTAATCGTAAGGAATTTCAACATTGCCATATCCATTGATGAAAAGCTGAGAACTCGTATTCATCATCTATTATGAATGAGTTCAAATCCGTCATTTCTATTAATGAAAAGCTTTAAAATCTGCCATTTCCATTAATGAAAAACATTAAAATCCGTCATTTCCATTAATGAAAACTCTAATTAATGAATTGAAGATGACGATGACAGGGTGAGGTGGGGTGCTGTGAAGACGACGAAGATGCGGGGGTGGGGTGGAGTTGAATACTATGGAGATACGGGGTAGGGTGGGGGTCGGGTGCTCTGAAGAAGATGACTTAGGGGGTAGGGTGCTTTTTTAAAAAAAATTAATAAATTATTATACTAAAAAATTATATTAATAAAATAGTTTAAATATAAATTTTTTAATAAATATTTTTTTGGGGTCCTCAGTGCCACTTGGAACCTTTCTATTTGCAATTTAGAAAAAAATCGCTCCTAATGTGCCTCCGACGAGTAGACAGGACGTGATGTGCCATGTAGGCAAAAAAGGTCCAATTGGATCAAAATTCGGGTGTGTTAGGGTCCTAATAGATGCAAGCCTTAGTTGAGGCATCTAAGTGAATTTTCGGGACAAGTTTGAGGGCCTGTCGATGACATAAGCTAGTGTTATTATAACATTATAGCATTTATTCCCCATTCATGAATAAGTAGGTGCCTTACAAGTGTTTTATATAATATCTCTATGGATGAATTATGAACAAGTGAAACATGTATGTTATTTAAGATCATTCTATGTTGTACTTTTCATGCTATCGAGTCCTCGGGGTATTTAATACCCAACAATTTAATTGTTTAACTAGAGCTAGTCTTAGTTATAGAATAGTATCAGTCATGTCACGATCAGTAGTACTCTTAGTCAGTTACAGAACTAAGTAGAACTCAGTAAGTTACAGAACTCAGGAAAACTCAGTAAACTCAATCTCGGTCCAATCCAGTTTTTAACACTCAGTTTAGTGTCTTTCAGTTAGGAGTAGGATTTAGCACACTGAGTGAATTGAAGGATAGGGGCTAACCTTCTAGTAGAGGGTGTGACCCTTAAAATCAATCCTAACATTCCAAAACTACGTATCCAGCGTAGGTTGAGACATCAACCTGCTAGTTGAGGGTTGATGAGGTGTTTGAACCTTCCAGATGAGGGTTCCACCATTCTTGTTAGAGTACCTTCAAGATGAGGGTAACTCTCAAATTGTATTTACCCGTGGAATGGTACTGACACTCTTCCAATTGGGATTATAGATTGGACCCCAACTCAGTTATTTTATATTATTTGGGGCATGTCGGTTAGATGATTTCCTTCCACAGTTTCAATTTCAGTCGTCAGAATAGAACTTAATTCAGTTCTACAGTATTAGGACTATCAGATACAGTCAATTAGTATCAGTAACTCAGTTATTAGAAATCTCAGATTATCAGTTACTATGTATCAGAAACTATTACTTAGCTTCAGAAAAACTAAGTTATATTATATGTATATATACACAGTATTGCATGCTCAGTATTTATAGTAGTTCAGATTATCCATGTACTCTCATATTTAGTTTCTCTATATCATTCAGTTAGTTATTGTTCGTGCATATAAACCCTTGCATTTAGCCTTACCTCATATAACATACCGGTAAATTTCACATACTGATGCATACTACATACCGGTATATTCCACATACTGATGCATACTCTTTCTTTGCACTATGATGTCTTATATCATAGGGTCGGATGCTCAGGTTCTTGGCCGTGTATAAATAGATCCAGACTCAGCCATCAGTAGATTTAGTAGTAAGTCCTCATCTATTGAGGATATTCTTTCATTTCATTATTACAGTAGACTCAGTATTTCAGTAGATGGAGTTAGTTGAGGGATTGTCCCATCAACTTCACTTTCAGACAGTTTCAGATTTAGAGGCTTTTCATACTTGAGTTTAGATAGTATTCAGTTTTACATATTGTCATTTAAGTTGATACACTTTAGCAGTATTTATAGATTTTTATCCTTATGGCATTTCAGCCTATTATTCCACATTTATTACAGTATCATGTATCAGCTCACTTCAGATATTAGTCATGGGTTAGCTTATAGTTGTTTGGGATCATAAGCACCGTGTAGCATCAGGGTACAGACACGGGGTGTTAAAAACTTGGTATTAGATCCTAAGGTTCAACAGTGTCCTAGAAAGTCTGAAAGACACATCTAGTAAAGTCTTGTGTATGGTTGTGTAGCGCGCCATACTTATGGATGAGAGGATGAGATGTTTTAGAAAAAGTTTCCCTTCTTTTAGTATTCATGTCGTGCGAGTAAGCATGAGTTCTAGTTAAACTCTCAGTCTAATTTGTTTCTTCCTTTTGTTTATAGAACATGCCTCCCAAAAAGACTAACAAAAGAAGAACCGGGAATCAGTCAGCACCTCAGCCCGTTCAGGAAGATCCCCTTGATGAGCATGTCTATTATGTAGAATTTAGAGTTGCATTCACGATTCTAGCTAAATCAGTAGAAGCTCAGAATGAACGGCTAGCTGCTGTTTTGGCCAACCCAGTGGCCAATACTGTTGTTGTTAGGATTTGGGACTTCACCCGAATGAATCCTCCCCTATTCTCAGGATCTATGTAAGAAGAGGATCTATAAGAGTATCTCGATCAGTTTCAGAAAGTCATAGTTATCATGGGAGTGACTTCCAGTAAGAGTGCTAAGTTATCCACCTATCAGCTATAAGATGTATATCATATGTGGTTTAAGTAGTGGGAGGTACATAGGAGTACAGATGTAGAGCCCTTAGAGTGGGAAGAGTTTCCTACTATCTTCTTAGATAGATTCTTTCCCTTAGAGCTGAGAGAAGAGAAGGTGTTAGAGTTTATCAACCTCACGCAAGGTAGTATGAGCGTGAAAGAGTATTCCCTCAAGTTTACTCAGTTAGCCAAGTATGCTCCACATGTAGTGGCAGACAGAAGGTCTAGAATAAGCAAGTTCGTATCTGGGGTGTCAGATAGTATGGTTATGGAGTGCAGAACAATGATTTTGATTAAGGAGATAGACATATCCAGGCTCATGGTCCATGCTCAGCATATAAAAGAGGCTAAGATCAGAGATAGAGAGAGGAAGAACAAGAGAGTTAGAATAGGTAGATTCAATTTTAATCAGCCTTAGTCAGATGGCGGTAACCATTCCCAGTTTTTCTCAAAGTCATTAGCTCTAGCTCCGTCCTCAACCAGTGCTCTAGTACCAAAGTTTAAAAAAGGTAACAAATATAGGGCTCCAGGATCTAAGTCTTTAGGTAGTGTCAGCAGCGCTTGAACAAATTCTCTGTGTCTGTAATCTTGCAGAAACCACCACTGTGTCTACAGAGCTGATAGTGATGTTTATTTCGGGTGTGGTAATCCATGTGATAGAGTCAGGGATTGTCCTCAAGGAATTTTTTAGGGTTAGTATAATCGTCCTTCATCTCAGTCTGGTCACCTGAATCAGCAGGATGCCACTTCCAATTCCACTAGTGGGCAACACCCAAATAGGCTTTATGCACTTTAGTCCAGATAAGATCAGGAAAGTTCTCCTGACGTAGTCACTGGTACATTACAAATCCTCCATTTATATGTTTATGCCTTATTACATCCTATAACTTCTCTGTCTTTTGAAACTTCTTACATAGCAGTCAACTTTAAAGTCAAACCAGAACCATTCTCAGTCTCTACCCAGGTGAGTCAGTCTATCATAGCCGACGGGTATATAAGAACTATTCGGTTATTATATCTCAGAATGTCACTTCAATAGATTTAGTAAAATTAGATATGATAGATTTTGACGTCATTCTCATCATGGATTGGGTTAATTCATGCTATGCCTCACTTGATTGTAGAAGAAAAATTATTTATCTCCTGTTTCCAAATAAACCAATCCTTAAATGGAGGGGTAGTACTATAGCGCTTAAGGGTCAGTTGATTTCATACTTTAGAGTGAGAAAAATGATATCCAAAAGGTGTGTTTATCATCATGTGGAAGTCAAGGACTCTAATGCTGAAACTCTAATTCTTGAGTTAGTTCTATTAGTAAATGAATTCTTAGATGTATTTCCCTAAGATCTTCCTGGAGTGCCTCTAAAAAGGGAAATAGACTTCAGAATAGACCTTCTTCCAGATACTCAGCCCATATCTATTCTGCCATACAGAATAGCCCCAGTAGAACTCAGAGAGTTAAAGGAAAAATTAAAGGACCTCCTAGATAAGGGATTCATCAGGCCCAGTGTTTCCCCATGGGACACACCAGTTCTATTCATGCGTAAGAAAGAGGGTTATCTTAGAATATGTATAGACTACCGTCAGTTGAACAAAGTCACAGTCAAGAACAAATACCCACCTCCAAGAATCGATGACTTGTTTAACCAACTGCAGGGTGCTAGTTACTTTTCTAAGATAGACCTCAGATCAGGCTATCATAAGCTCAGGGTTAGAGAATGTGACATTCCAAAAATAGCTTTCCAAACCTTGTATAGTCACTTAGAGTTTTGAGTCATGTCCTTTGGTCTTACTAATGCCCCAACAGCTTTCATGGAATTAATGAACAACGTGTTTAAGCAATACTTAAACATGTTCATTATAGTCTTTATCGATGACATTCTTGTCTATTCCTGTAGAGAGATTGATCACGCAGACCACCTCAGAATCGTACTTCAGACTCTCAGAACTTATTCGTTGTTTGTCAAATTCAGTAACTGAAAATTTTGGTTAAGGTCAGTAGCGTTCCTTGGTTATATTATTTATGGTGATGGAATTATAGTTGATCCTCAAAATACCAAAGTGGTGAGAAACTAGACTACACCCATCTCTCCATTAGATATCAGGATTTTCTTGGGTTTATCTGGCTATTACGATCGATTTTTTGAAGGATTTTCATTTATTACATAACCCATTCCCAAATTGACGCAGAATAAAGTCCATCTTTAGTGGTCAGATTCCTGCAAGAAGATATTTTAGAAGATAAAGACTCGACTCACCTTAGCTCTAGTTCTGACTCTACCAAATGGTTTAGATTGGTTTGTTTTGTACTGTGATGCATCCAGAGTAGGTTTGGGTTGTGTCCTCATGCATAGAGGTAAGGTCATAGCCTACACCTCAAGACAACTTAAGCCTCATGAGAAGAATTATCTGACTCATGATCTTGAGTTAGAAGTTTTAGTGTTTGCCTTAAAGATTTGGAGGCACTATCTGTATGGGGTGCATGTAGATATGTCCATAGATCAAAAAATCTTGCAGTATGTCTTTTCTCAAAAGTATTTAAATTTGTGACAGAAAAGGGGGTTAGAGTTATTGAAAGATTATGACATGAGTGACATGAGTGTTCTTTATCATTCGAGCAAGGCCAAGGTAGTGGCTGATGCTCTCAGTAGAATGTCTATGGTTAGTGTTATACATGTCGAGGATGATAAAAATAACCTAGTTCAGGAAGTTCATCAGCTTTCCCAGCTAGGTGTCTGCTCAGTTGATTCAGCAAAAGGTAGTGTATGAGTATAGAATAGTTCTAAATCCTCTCTAGTTTCTGAGGTGAAGGATAAATAGGATAGAGATCCCAGTCTTATTAAGCTGAAAGAGTCAGTCAGAGATAAAAAAGTAGAGGTTTTCTCCCAAGGGAGAGATGGTGTTTTGCATTCCAGGGTCGTCTATGTGTGCCATGTATAGACGACTTGAGGCAATGAATTCTTGCCAAAGCGCATGATGCGTGTTACTTTATATATCCAAGGACCAATAAGATGTACCATGATTTTTAAGAGATATATTTGTAGAGGGGGATGAAGAGAAATATTGCAGAATTCATAGCTAAATGCTCTACATGTTAGCAAGTTAAGATTGAGCACCAGAAGCCTAGTGGGTCATTGCAAAAGTTCAATATTCCTACATGGAAATTGAAAGAAGTGAACATGGACTTTGTGATGGGTTTGCCTCATACTCATAATCAGCATGAATCTATATGGGTTATCATAGACAGGATGACCAAATCAGCTCATTTCTTGCCAGTCCATACTTCCTATTCATCTGAGGACTATGCCAAACTCTATATCAGAGAGTTAGTCAGGTTACACGGAGTCCTAGTATCTATTATCTTAGATAGAGTTACCCAGTTTACCTCTCATTTCTGGAAAACATTCAAAAATAGTCCTGGTACCAAAGTTTATCTTAATACAACCTTCCACCCTCAAACAGATAATCAAGAAGAAAGGACCATTCGAACTCTAGAAGATATGCTAAGAGCATGCGTTGTTGATTTTAAGGGTAGTTGGGATGACCACTTTCCTTTGATTGAGTTCGTATATAATAATAGCTATCATTCCAGTATTTAAATTTCCTTGTTTGAGGCTTTCTATGGTAGGATATGTAGATCTCAAATTGTTTGGTTCGAGGTAGGTGAGGCTGCAGTATTAGGGCCTGACCTAGTGTTTGATGCTTTAGAGAAGGTTTAGTTGATCAGAGAAAGACTTAAAGCTGCATAGAACCGACAAAAATCGTATGCAGATGTGAGGAAAAAGGATCTCAATTTTGAGATTGGTGATTTTGTAAACTTAAAAATCTCTCCCATGAAAGGAGTAAAGAGGTTCGACAAGAAGGAAAGCTCAGTCCCTGATATGTCAGTTCTTACAAGATTCTCAGTCGTTTTGAAAGGGTAGCTTTTGATCTTGAGTTGCCTTCGGATCTAGATTCAATACATCTAGTATTCCATGTCTGCTTGATAAAGAAATGCATTGGTGACCCAGCAGTCATAGTCCCCTTCAAGGATGGAAATATTCAGAATGATCTCTCTTTCAATGAGGTTCCAGTCCAGATCCTCCATCATCAGATTTGTAGACTGGGGAACAAAAAAGTTCCCTTAGTCAAATATCTTTGGCAAAATTAGTCCGTACAGGGAGCTACTTGGGAAGCAGAAGAAAATATGCGGACTAACTATCCCCACCTTTTCTCCGTAATCTTAGATCCAGCTTAAGGTAACAGTCTTCCTTATCTTTTCTCAGTTCTATGTTCATCTATAATTATAACTTGGTATCCATTACCAATGCATATTTAGTCACGCCTCAATAAATAAGTTCACTCACGGACTCATGCAACAGATATGCATGTTCAGTATAAAAACCCAGCTTATCAGTAGCTTTAGTCATGTATTCCATGCATCAGATATGCATGTTCAGTATAATAGCTCGGTTTGTCAGTAGTTCAATCATGTAGTCATGCATCAGATATGCATGTTCAGTGTGTCAACTCAGCCTATCAGTGTTTCTTAGCTTAATCAATGTCATTCGAGGATGAATGTTTGCAAGGGGGATATATTGTAATAACCCGTATTCCCCTAGCATAAATTAACTCTCAATCCATTAGTTATCTAATATATAAATTTTGAAATACCCACTATTTTTTGTTTAGAGCCTGCCATTCGTAGGAAATTCAATTAGAGTTTCAATGATATAAAATGTGCTTAAATTCGATATCCGGTTAAGAAGTTATGGCTATTTTAAGTTTTAGTCATTAAACATCGTCATTCAGGCTAGTAGTGCATTGCAGAGTATGTCATAATGGCAATTGTCAGTTTCCAGTGAGATACCGCAATACCGGCGCGTCGCGCCAAAGCATTTTTTCATATTTGTTAATTTCCAGTGTACCAATACGATTCCATCATATCACGATGAGTACAAATTTCAGAATTAAAGGGAAACTACAATTCCAGCATGTTTCACCAAGCCCTCTGTTCCTAATTGTCTATTTCAAGTGGCCCGACGCGATCATGGCGCATCGCGCTAGGGGCCCAATTCGGAAAAATTTGACAAAAATTAAATGTTTTGTCTAGGGTTAAAACAGTCTTTTCCTATGATTTTATTCAGCTAAGGCTTGAGATTAAAGCCATAAAAATGTTTTAAATCATTTGTTTATTAACTTTTCCCCCAAAATCAAAGCATTCTCTCTTAAGAAAACAAACCCTAGCTTCAAGAATCGAGGTCAAAACTCAAGAATTTCTTTAAGCACCTTCAAAAATTAACTTTCCAAGGTATGTTAGGTGTTCATTCATGGGTTCCTTTAACCCATGAAGTCCAAGAACCCTTTTCAAAGTTACAAGATCTTAGATTTATAATTTCTATGTTGAATTGAATTGAATTCATGTTCATGTCATTGTTGGGCCTTAGTCCACGATTATATGAAAAGCTTTTAGGAAATTATTTATTATATGTATTGAATTACATGATCTTCTTGATAAAACCTTTAATTTACAAATTGATTGATGTAGCCATGATAACTATGTGTGTTGATGGTTGTATAACCTAAGCATGCTCCCTATGTGTTTGATAAAATGCCTATGTGTATGAATTAGTGACATTATAACATGATAGAATGTATTCCTCATTCATGAATAAGTAGATGCCTTACAAGTGTTTGATAAAATATCTCTCTGGATGAATTTTGAACAAGTGAAACATGTTATGTTATTTAACATCATGCTATGCTTTACTTTTTATGCTATCGAGTCCTGAGGGTATTTAATACCCAACAATTTAGTTGTTTACCTAAAGCCAGTGTCAGTTACAGAATAGTATAACTCATTTCATGATCAGTAGTACACTCAGTCAGTTATAGAACTCAGTAGAACTCTGTCAGTTATAGAACTCAGGAAAACTCAGTAAACTTAGTCACGATCCAGTCCATTTCAGAACACTCACTTTAGTGTCTTTCAGTTGGGAGTAGGATTCAACACCGAGTGAACCCAAATATGAGGCTCACCTTCCAGTAGAGGGTCAGTTGATGAGGTGTTTTAACCTACCAGATGAGGGTTCCACCATTCTCATTAGATTATGTGCAAAATAAGGGTAACTCTTAGCTTGTGTTTACCTGTGTCACAGTACTGACACCCTTCCAATTGGGGTTACAGATTAGACCCTAACTCAGTTATCTTATCTTATTTGAGACATGTCAATTATTTGATTTCCTACCACAGTTTCAATTTTAGTCTTCAAAATAGAACTCATTTAAGTTCTACAGAATTAGAACTGTCAGATACAGTCAATCAGTATCAGTAACTCAATTATTAGAAATCTCAGATTATCAGTTACTCTGTATCTAAACTTAATACTTAGGTTCAGAAAAGCTCAGTTACAGTATATATATGCATAATATTGCATGCTCAGTATTTATAGTAGTTTAGATTATCCATGTACTCTCATGTTCAGTTTCTCTATATTTTTCTATCAGTTATTATTCTTGCATATGAACCCTTGCATTCAGTCTTACTTTATCTAGCATACCAGTACATTCCATGTACTAATACATAGTCTTTCTTTGCGCTATGATGTCTTGTATCATAGGTTCGGATGATCAAGTTCCTGACCGCGCATAGACTAATCCAGATTCAACCAGCAGTAGATTTAGTAGTGAGTCCTTATTTATTGAGGATATTATTTCATTTTATTTTTAAAGAAAACTCAGTATTTCAGTAGATGGAGTTAGTTGGGGGATTATCCCATCAACTCCACTTTCAAATAGTTTAAGAATTAGAGGCTTTTTAGACTAGAGTTCAAACAGTATTCAGTTTAACAAATTGTTATTTCTATTGATACACTTTATCAATATTTATAGAATTTGAACCATATGACATTTTAGCCTATTATTCAATATTTATTACAGTATCATGTTTCAGTGTTCACATCAATTATCAGTCATGGGTTAGCTTGTGGTCCTTTGGGATCGTAAGCACCGTGTAGTATTCAGGGTACAAACTCAGGGCATTATAATGATCCTAAGTGTGGGACACTAAAACAACTCAAACATTGGCTCTTGCGAAATTCTATAGTCTTGAACCTTTTGTTCAACATACGACTCACACAATAATTCATATGGTGTGGTGAAGGGTCTTGGAACCCTAGTGGTATATTGGTTAGTGTGTTGATGGATAAGTTTTTTCTTAGGTACGAGAGGCACCATACGAGTCGTATGATCTTGTGATGAGAAGGTATGGTACAAATCGTATGTTGTCCACAGTCTAGCCCTTTATGTTCTACCTTGGATACCACTTCAGGGTACTAGTCATATGGTGATGATACGAGTTAGGAGAGGTAGTCGTCTGTTGGATAGAATATGGTTTCCAACTTTCTGATCAAGTCACGACTTGATGCTACCACTCGTATTATGTTGTGACAAGTTTGAGGGTCTACTCATACCCTCTCGTGAGATTTTTACAACTTTTAAGAAGAGGGTATGTTGAACTTTTCCCATCAAAGGCCTCTATGACCCCATGCCCTATAACACTTATTGGGCATTCATTCTACACTTTAGAAGATTGATACACTCTCTAAGAATATCTCAAGAAGATTGGGCTAGGGTTTTTTTAAGGTAGTTATCTAGAGGCTTAAGGATCAAAATCTCACTGTTAATCTTCATAACTCAGGCATCTGACTCTTTCTTCATTGTTAGTTCACAAAAATCATGTGTCTTAAGTATTGTTCATGATTCATAAATAGTTTTTTGAAAAACCATAGTTGAGGGTTTGAATGCATAATGTTGAGTATTGTTTTTATCTTTGTTTAAATTATGATTATAGAAGTTTTTAATTCTTTTTCATATATGGATGCATGGGAATTGTGATTTAATGAATAGGTTATGTTTAACCCTAGACTTGATGGTTCTTGGCTTTGAATAATAGTTTGATAATGGTATGCCCTCAACATTTTTGTGAAAATATCAATGTGGACAATCTTGTCACATATGAATTGTGTTTGAACTAAGGCATTGGCCTATGAATTTTGATGGTTGGTAAATAGTTTTATAAAGGCCTTGTTGGCCATAAATTTATTTTAAATTGTAACCTTGGTGGTTTAATAGGATAAATAGGTTTGAGTCCTTAAATGTTCAATTTTAATTATTGTATTTGTTTAGACAATTTGTTCGAGTCCCAAAGTTGATTAATAATGGTTATGGCATGTTGTATGCTTACAAGTAGGCGTGGTATGATGATATTAATGGGATGCCTTTGGTAATTAAATGGTATATTGTTGTGTATGTGTGTAATGAATGTTTTAATTTGTCTTTAAAGTGGGATGTGTAGTCGGACCATGAAAGTGGAGTTCGAAGAACAAACTCTCGAAACTGTGCTAGCCGGTGCGGGTGTCTGTATGACCAGGAGGTTTGATTCCCCCAAATGAATATATGAATGGGAGTTTTATGTCCCCCATATTGTATATGTTTGTGATTTAAATAACCTTTATTATGTAGGGAGGTTCGAGTCCCCCAAAAAGGCATGTGCAGATATGGAAATTCTCTAATTCGTGCGGCTACATGCACTGGTACCCTTCCAGCTAGGGGAGAGATGGGACCATATAGCACGTGGTGCCTTGTTATATGACGGTTACACTTCACATCCGATGCAAAGGGGTTTAATTATATGACAAATCTTATTCCCTATCCCACCATGATATGTGTGTGTGTGTGATTGCATATAATGATTTTACTTGGTTTTGAATGATGACATTATTATATTTCTCTATCCCTGGGTAACATGCTAGCGCTCAAACTGCTAACCATCTACGAAACCTTATCCTAATGCAATGAAGGAACCGGAACATCATCTACTCTTTATGTATAGTGATCAGGTATTCAAGTAGTTTGTGAGTTGACATTGAATTCGTGATCTTCCATATTCTGGAAGGCTTTATTTCATGGTCTTCAGATTCTATGTCTCATACTTTGTTTAGACTTTATTTTTTCTATTGTCTGGGGCATTCCTTACATTCTATTAATATCAGATTTATAGAGGCTTTGTTGGACTACTGTGAACTTTGGTTTATTATTTTTTTTGGACAAATACAAACTCTATCAAATCATGCTTAACCTTTTTAATAGCCTGGTCATATGACAAATCAGGGTCTGGCAAATCATCATAGTGACCTCTCTTGTCCTCAACAGTTGGGACTTCCTCAACATCCTCCCCAAAGAAATCAAATTATCTTGGTGCGCGTAGAGGTGATATCTTGGCCACCTTGGGCATAATTGAGAGAGGGGATGCAACACGACTCTCTATGATAGAGTGTACCTCTGCTCGTAATATATTAGACTCCTCCCTCATCTAGACTGAATTTGGAGCATCTAACTCTATGTATCATGTTGTAACCCATCTCTAAAATTTAGTGAGCCATGTTTGGAAATTAGTACATAGCCCAGACAGTGCAACACTTAGTGCGGCTTCCAATCTAGCCTCTTCTTACCCAAATCTATTCCTAACCCTTGATCTCATTTTCTTCTAGAAGGTAGTCATCTTAGTCTCAACAACCCTCACCCTGGCATTGGTGGCACTTTGGTTTTCCACTAAGCTCTGCAAAAACTCACTAGATATAATGATCATACCTGAAGAAAGAGTTGTAGTGGATGGCGAGTAGGCTTTGAAGGTATACCCATCGGCTTTGAGGTTAAAGCCGAGGCTGAAGAAGAAGTAGAAAGTGTCCCCTTGCCTATCATACTAGAGTCTGTAGCCTCTATTTACTCCCCTATATCCATATAAATACTAACACCTACATCACCTCGATGTTCTCTCATTAGGATCTGTGGAAACTGCTAGGCAATCAGTCTGGGATTATGGTACTACTTTATGCTATCTCAATCTCATAAAAGTGCCTGGAGAACCTAGATCCTTCATAGTTTTTGTTTGTGCAGTCGTCATTACAAGTACCCTCTAGTCTACTCCTGTGATCTCAGGCACAATGGCCTCATCACATAGCATCTAGATCATGTAAGCAACAGGTAGATTAGTTAAAAATCCCCAAATGCTTTGTCATATACCTCATACACGAGGATGGCAGCAAAAACAATCACCTAAACATTCATCATACAAGCAACTGGTTGATTTCCCTCCCACGTTAATATATTAACCAAAATAGTGGGTATCAGTCGGTATCTAATAAGAAGCCACAAAAACATGGCCTCAAATGTGAATAGGACCTTTTTTATCACAGCATGACTCTCAATCCATAGGGTTGCATCACCCAGAGGTGAAATATAATTAGCTATCCACCTAACCATCTCCACTTTCTCTCATTGGTACTCAGTCTTCCACAAAATATCAATCATATGTGTACCTCAGTCTATGGTCACACTCAGTTATAGATGCAGGAGTGATGTAATCTGGGCCAAAGATAACTCTACAGATAGTCTGTGTCAAAATTTCAACTTTCAACCCTCAAATCAGTATGTGATAGAGCTCTCTCTGCTTCATAAATCTCACTAGGCCTTGATGTTTGCATATTAGAAAGACAACGATGGTCTGTAGTATGCATTAAATACCCATACCATAGCTGGGTTTTAAGAATCGAGAGGATGAGTCATCCACTCTAGTTGATATCTATCAAATGTCACCCGTAACTATGGTACTATATCTAGGTCTGATAGTTCAATCTAGAGCTCCTCATAAATGTACCTCATAGGCCTACTTGCCTCTTAGATATGACTGTCAGTAGTGAATATCTCCCTTATCCTTTCCACATACCATCTCTAATGTCCCTCATTGGGAGATATATCTAAGTCAAATATAGGAGTGGGACTATTACCCTTATGTACTAACTCATCATGGGTATCCTGCTCAGTATCCTCCACAGATTGGGGTATATTTTTCTATTTTACATGAGTATCTATATCCTCTTCAGCTTAGGGAACCTTTGATGACTCTACCTGCTAGAATGAATATTTGGACCCCACCTCAGACTGAGAGGTCCTGAGCAATAAGTTATGGAGTAGACTTGGAATCTATATCTTCCCCGTAATCATCATCATTAGGAGAAAGAGTGTGTGGAAGTGACATCCTTGTCGACTTCATTCTTTGTCGGGTTCTAATTTACTGGGCAGTCGCGGTCATCCGTCCTCTCGTGACTCTGTGTGTCACCCATACTGCAGTGTCTCTACATTGCTACCTTAGGTACTCCTCTAGTGAACCTCTAGGCTCAAACTACTAGGCTCAGAAAACTCTACACATCATTTTGAAGTAGAGACCTTTATCTTTTTCACAGCCTTAGGTTCCATAAGGACCTGAAAAACTAGCTGTTAATTTCCAACAAAAGTAAGGGATAGCAAAAGTTGAAAAAAAACTAAAAATTCAAAAAGTTCATATTTTCTCTCAATTTTCACACCCCTATGACATATTTTTAATCCCAGCAAGTCCATTGTGAACACACCTAATGTAAATTCTAGCTTTCAAGCAAGAAAACATGCTCAACTAGTTGTATTTCTTTTATTCATTCAAGTTCAACTTCCGGTTGGGGCATAACATTAGATTTTTCTTCAAAACAAGGCCCTACTTTATGATTTAAGGCAACCTCATAGATCCTAAATACAAGAATGAAAGATAATATATATTTTGCAGTGGAATACACATATCAACTTGTCCAAATAATAAATAAATCAATACATAACCATAAGGTGCCTAGAAAGTTACCTCTTTAATGACTCACCAGAAGTGAATAATGAAGAAGTCAAGAAAAACCAATGTTGAAACTTTTTTTAGCGTATTGGGACAAATTTGTATCTCAAATAAGTGTCAATTTAGACTTTACTTAGGTGTGGGGTTAGTTTGTGATTTAAGAGGAAAGATTGAATGGAAAGAGAAAAGTTAAGTTTTGAGGATTAGAATGAGTTAGAATGAGGTTAAGGTTGTTTAAATATAAGTGGGGCTATTTTAGGTCATATATAAGTGTTTGTGGGCCAAAAATTTGAATTAAAAATTAGGCCCACAAAAGACTAACCTGTGGCTTCCACCTGCGGTCACTACCTGCGGCCAGCAGGTGATGAGCCAAAATATTTGCCCAGTTTCCTACAATTCGGATATGATGTTTCGATAATTTTCCAGCTACTTATGGACCCGTATATAATACCCCGTACTTCTACCTAGCTTAAAATCATCCTAAAAATGTTAAAGACTTTCTTTAAAAGATTAATCCACTTTTATACAAGTAGAATTTTCAAGTTGTTTACTTTTTAATGTTTGGGAAATTGAATAAGCTTTCCATCCATACCAAATTCTCCCAAATCCAACACTTGGGCGAAGAGTTAGAGCCATTTTAGTAAGATAGTGTTCCACCTGAGCCATCAACGCGTCGCGAAGAATAACAAAAGGGCAATCGTCAAAATCCAGTGGGCCTCGTCGATTATGGCGTGTTGTGCCAAGGCTCAAATCCAGAGTTGTCAATTTCCAGGGAATGATCGTGATACCACCGTGTCGTGGTGATATTCCAGGTCGTATCTAGTATTGCAATGCGATTTCAGCGCATCGCGCCGTCAGCCCAGTTCCCATCTGGAAATTTCCAGTGGCATGATGTGATAGCGCCGTATCACGCCAGGTGCCCAAATCAAGTTTTCAGTGACGAAAATAAAAATCTTCTACGGGCAATTGGGTATTTTTCCATGACTCAGATAACCCTTTAACCATGAAATTATGCCCTAAAACCCCTATTACATCACCTTGCCTCACTTTCTCTCAAGAACAAAATCATTCTCCCTCAAGAACAAGAACCCTAGCTCTCAAATTCAAGGTCCAAATCACAAGAACTCTCCATCAATCCTTCCAAATTTATTAACTCAGGTATGCATACTGTTCATTCACGGATTCCTTTCTTCTATAAAGCCCAAGAATCGAGTTTTAAATCATGTATTATGAATATTATGTTATGGATTGATTATGTTTATGTGATTGTTGTTGTATGGTTCCCAAGTTGGAATCTCAATGTGTTTTTATGGAATTACATTAGCATATGAATTTAAATCCATGAATTGAGTAGTTTATGAGGTGTTAATAGATGATTATACCTATGCCCTAAGTGGTGCATGTATGTTGTTTGATAAAATTCCTAGAAGACTAGAAATCATGTAATATCATTTAATTGTGACTGAAGTGACGGATTCATGTTTTACCCTTATGTTCAAATGACTCCCATGCCATTGATGTGCAATGTAAATGTTGTTGAAATGCTCATGAAGCTATAATATGGAATTATGACATTGATTATATGCATTCCTTCCATGTACAAGATTATAATAACTATGTACTTCATGAAATCTCTAACTTATTGTATTATGAATTGTTGATATTGGTCATGTGTTCAAGAAGCATCAAGTCTTGTTATTTTCATGTTATCGAGTCCTGGGGGTACTTGTACACGATAATTTAGCTGTATGCCTAGAGCCAGTGTCATGTTTTCATGATACCCTCCGTCAAGACATGTTCTGTAGAATTCAGTTAGTCATGTGACTCAGGAAAACTCAGTAATCCCAGTAATCTAGGAAAGCTCAGTAATTCAATAATCTTTGTAGTATATTGTCAGTCAACGAAACTCAATAAACTTAGTCCAGTTAAGTTCAGTTAATCATTTTCAGTGTTGATTCATATAGGAGTGAGATTTAGTACCAAGTGAACCCAAGGATGAGGTCACACACACTGAAAGTTGAGGGTGTGATCCTTAGAAGCAATCCTTGCATTCAAGAACTATGTAGCTAGCATAGGTTGAGAATTAAACACTGTTAGATAAGGGTTGATGAGGTTGATTGAAACTTTAAGATGAGCGTCCCACTTTTATCTTTTGGGGACACTAACTGATGAGGGTCACTCACATCTTGATCTTACCAGTGGCGCGGTATTGACACCCTTCCAATTGGGGTTACAGATTGGAGCTCAACTCAGCTTTAATATCTCACCAGTGGCATGTCGGTTAGATAACTATTTCCCATAGTTATAGTTTCAGACTCAATCTCAGTAATAGAACTTAGATAGTTCTTTAGATATCAGGACTGTTAGATACAGTCATTCAGTACAATATGAAACTCAGCTAGTTCCATCTGATTTCAGGACTGTCAGACACAGTCACCCAGTTAATAGTATATTAATTATATAAAATTCATGTTACCAATATTCAGATTTCAGGACTGTCAGATACAGTCAATCAGACCAGTTCTTCATAATCAGAACTTTCAGAAATAGTCATTCTATTACAATTAATACGACATCAGTTCCTCAGTACTCAATAGATTTAGTCATTCAGTCTTCAAATATTAGTACTCAGATTTTAGAAAATCCACATTATCAGAATTCATGATTCAGTGTTATCACGATCTAAGTTATGGTTACGTATTCATGCATGTATTATCAATTTTATGTTATTCAGTCAGTTAGTATTGTTCATGCATATGAACCATTGCATTCATCCTACCTCACTTGCATACCAGTACATTCAATGTACTGATGCATTTGCGCTATGGTATTTTATACCATAGGTTTAGAAGCACGAGCTCTCGAGCTTTCTTAGTAGATCAGACGTTCAGCAGCCAGAATACTAGTTAGTCCTTATTATTCGAGGATATCATGATTATTTTATTACTTTATTATTTCAATAGTTCAGTGTTAGTTGGGGACATGTCCCATCAACTACACAGATTTCAGATTCTTTAGTGTCTTTCAACCTACAACATGTTTCAGACAATTTATTTCAGTTTTGGGTATTGTTATACCCCATTACAGACATTGTTTTATATTCAGTATTAGTTTAGTTTTGAGACCTATGGACTTACAGCTTATATTCATATAATTACAGTATATTATTCAGTTCTCAGTTACAAATATCAGTCATGGGTTAGCTTGTGGTCCTTTGGGGTCATGAGTACTGTGAAGCATTTTGGGTACCAGATTTGGGACGTTAAAAACGTGGTATCAGATCCTAAGGTTCAACAGTGTCCTAGGAAGTTGATAACACTCAAACTACAGCTCTCGTAAGAGTGTAAGCGATTGTTGTCAAATATAGAACCCAACTGGGTTGGGTGTCGAATCCCACAGGGAATACTTGGTCACTAAGTATACAACGATTAGTAGACTGTTGATCGAAAATTCTACGAAAAAGGGGGGATTTAATTGTAGCGTGAATTAAGAGTATCAAAGTAACAAAGAAAAACAGAATGTTTAGTAGGTTTTAATGAATGAGAATTGTAAGTTAGGGTTATGTCCACCTTATGAGTTTTACGTATCTATTGGCTATGAGTTATGCAGAATTCAGACATGCATGCGCTTATAGAGATTCGTATTCGATGATAAATCCTAGTGTCTTTTGACCATCAAGGATTATATCACTTTAACTCTTTTGAGCTTAAAGCGTATACTAATGGTATGAATTCTCCAAGAGGTTAATCCAGTTACGGCACTAACTTTTAAACAGGGGTTGGTAGCCCTATTTCCTTGTCATTCTCTCTTTTTCCAGAAATGTAACTTTTCTTTCAAACAAGTTAATGCTATACTGGCGTATTCTATATGTTTGCAACCACAAGAATTCAATTAAGATGAAAAGAGTAATGATATAAGCAGCATACGTATCAAGAATTCACAAACTCATAGCAATAGATAGTATCTCATAAGGCTTCCATAACCCTAACAGAGAAGTTTAGCTACTCATGAGAGCAACGGAGATCACAATAAACATCATCATCATATCAAAACTAGAATGATCTCACGTTGGAGAGGATTGTGGCGTCACAACAAGGTTGACATTTTTCCTCTTGGTGTTTCCCACGAGTTAGCGTTTTTCTCTGTTAACAATTGTAACGTGAATTAGGAGCGGAAGTTGAATGAAAAAGAATTGAATTAATGAATGAGTCGATGCTGAAAAATTCAGCAAAATAGGGTTTTTATAACATCCTTGTACTAGTCCTACTGAAATAGGGTTTTTATCCTTGTCCTAGTCCTACTGGGTTACTGTATACTTGTCCTAATCCTACTAAGTTACTGCTGATCCCCCAAGTCTTTAGAAATGCTGTTTTTTGCCCGGGACAACTTCTCCATGCATCACTTTCAGTCCACAAGCTTCCAGAAGCTGCCTTCCTTCTTACGTGAAGTTTCCTTTGGTGTCCAACAGTCCATAAAATGCTGAAATCTTCATCATAAATACCTGAAATCTTGCTAATCACGTTGGTTAGCTCACTTACAGGAAAATGGACTAAAAGTGCAGGAATTATATATTTTGTCCTTAAAACTTAGCTAAAATATGGGTAAATTAAGGTGCTTTAGGCGTGTAAATACGCCTAACATCAACACCCCACACTTAAAGCTTTGTTCGTCCTCGAACAAAATATTATGTCCATGCAATCATCTACGTAGGGTTTCCTAGTAACAACACAAAATGTTCAACCAGACAGGCACAACAATTATTAACAAAGAGTAGTTTTCTGATCACTACTAGAAACAATTCAACCTCCAACCTAGACTCGTGATGATGGTTAATTCGTATTCAAAAGTTAAGGCACAAAGAATTATACAAGACTACCGAAAACTCATCAACTATGTATGCCTCACGCAATATATCACCCATAATCACTCACAAGTTTTGCATTTTTTGAAACATGGGTATAAGACTCTCCTTGCTCTCTCTCTCACAAAGAATTCATATGTTGCAACTGATGACCATAGGCTTGCCATTAGTGTAATGCTCTACTAATATCAGAATGTTAAGGTTAGGATCAAATAGGTCTTTACAGGTTGTAATGTAGGCTAAGGGACGGGTAGGACTATTTTGGCCAGAAATAGTGACTAAGTTCCCTAAGCGCTTTAATACATGACATTATGCCATTTACACTTTCTTTCAAACGACCTTTCTACTTTCTTTTAATCTACCACCCCTTCTCACCTCTTTTGTTATTCAATTTTAAATAGAATCAACTTTGTATTTTTCTTTTTCATTTCATTTTTCATTTTTTTTATAACACACCTCTATAATAGCCATTCTTTTTCATAACAAATTCAAGTACCAATTCACTTTAAGGTATCACTCTCACCCAATTTTCTTTTATTTTGTCACATGACTTTACAATTTAAAGAGCTTAGGAATTTGGATCAAATTATGGTCTTAAAAAAATGGATTAGGCTACATATGAGGTTGTCAAAGAAAATGGCTTAAAGGCTCAAAAGAGTTGACTAGGATAATGTCCACGGGTAGGTAAAAAAAAGGTAAACAATCACAAGTTGTCAAAGAAATGCCTAAATCATATCCTAAACTCACACTCTTTATTTCGCTTTACACACACACCGGGCAAGTTCTAGCATCAGCCACAAACACAGAATATACTATAATCTCACACACACAAGGCACATGGTCGACTTTATTAGGAGCAGTATAGACTCTTGACCCAACAGATGAAGGAATTAACCCACACATTTATCATATACTGAGTCACATTTAGATCCTAAATGTCTCAATAGTAATGATTTTATCATAGACTCTTGTCATAATACCATGCTGCCTATCAGAACAATTTTATGGAAAAAAAATTTCTAAAATTTAACTACTAACAAACAAAAAAAACAAACATAAATAAATGCAAATGCAGAGAAAGAAGTATAGCATACAAATACCAGCACCCCACACTTAGACGGGACACACTGCCCTCAGTGGAAAATAAATAAGAAGAACCTGGTTATTCGGACTCCTCCTCTATGTCTGGGGTCATACCCCCTGCATCGGAATCATCATCAGAGTTGTTGTCATCAGAGTTCTCCTCCATGTCGGAGTCTGGCATTCATTGATCATCATCAGTTGGCATGTCGTCATCAAGAGGTTCCTCAAAATATACACCTACTCCACACATAGCCCTCGCATGCTCATTCATTGGGTAGTCATAATCCAACTGTTGGAGCTCTGCAGCAGTTGGAATACGACCCCCTCTCATCATGGTAAACCTTGTCATGCCATATAAATGCAGAAGAAGCTTTCGTCGCGAGCATGTCTTTCTGCAATGGTCAGGTTGATGCCATGCATAGATTCAGCATCTTTCACCTTTGTGAGGTCAACTTTCTTTGGGTTGTGTGGAAGCTTATGATCTGCAGGTTCCTCTTCGATGTCCTCCTTCCTCAACATCGTAGTCAATAGATTGCCAAAGCTGAAGTGGGACCTCTTATGCAGCCTAGCCTTATGCATTGAAGATCGAATAATTGCCCCAATGTTGATGGGGGTGTTCGTCATCAAAGAGTACACCAAGCACACTCTATCACGTGTGATCTTTGTGTACTATGTTCCTAGAATCAAGCAAGAGTTGACCATCCACAACCATATCCGAGCTTCTTTGTTCAAAGAAGCATATGGGAAGGTATTGTGCCGACCGGTATCCTTGTGACGAATCCAACGTGCCATTGATCTTGTTCCGCACAGTGTGTGTCTGATTTCCCTGAACGGAGGTCTGTTATACAGCTCCTTGAGTGGTGATGGATCAACAGATGGCAAACCCAGAAAAGAGTTGAAGAACTCTGCATTTAGTTGCAGGACTTGACCCCGAATCTTTACTTCACTCCCTGTAGTTTTCGGTGACCAGTTGGCATAGAATTCTCATGTTAGATCGATATTGCACTCTCCCATATCTTGGAAGATGAAATCAAGATTTAGCGCCATGATTTTTGCCAAGATGCGAGGTTCTTTCTTTGCTAGGCTCTCCTTTTGTATCAATTCCATGTGAACATATTTTTTCACTTTATTGTTCCTGTACCACTCCTTTGTTTCCTCCTCTAGGACCCATTTTATCCAGTACATGCATCGAGGTATTTGCAGCGAGGAGGATTCAGCTTGCTCTTTTCTTCGCCTTTTCTGGCCTTTCTTTAAGGTAGATGCTTTTTCTTTTCCGGGTCAACTTTTTGGTGCCATTGTACCTGAGATTAAAATAATAGTCATATTAGATTCATCTCGGTAGATACAATCGACAAACCAACAGTAGTGGCACTACCCCACACTTAATTTGTTGACACAAACTTAATTAAGTGAAAGATGTCGATTACTCAGACTTCATCGCCCTGCATTTAGGTGTTATGTTCCAACAATATATTCAGCGCAGTCATACTTTTCTTGTCATCTTCACTATCCTTTTCAATTATTTTTCATGTATTCTTAACTATGTTTTCATGTTTGGACTAATGCATCTCTTTGAACAAAACTAATACATCGATATCGTATCAATTTATGGCTTAGAAATAATCACAACATCTCATGTTTGTAGTTAACCATGATTTTCATCTCGATGGACAAGTCATTCAAACATACAAGCTTTCGAGTTACAAGATTATGCAATTATCTTAACCATGTCGATTCCGCAAAAGTATGACAGTGTATGAAAATCAAATTCAGGTTGGAACCAAGTCTAGAACACCCATACGTATTCTTTCACTCACTTAGTTGTATCACAACAAATCAACCACATTCAAATCACCAACACTACTTCAAGATTTAACAACTTATTATAGGTGTAGTATTGTAATACTTACGGAATATAAAAGAAGAGCAAAGAAGTACTTACTTGGTTGATGGCCTTGGAAAATGTTCTTGCAAAGTTAAAAGAGCAAAAAGAAAATTTTTGAAAGATTTTGGAGAGGTAGGCAGCGCTTAGGTTGAGTTTTCAATGAAATTTTGTTCTAAGACTAAGGTTCTATTTAAAGGACAAGCTTGGGTCGGGTTTTGACCCATTTGAAATCGGATTAGGAGACCAAAAAGTGAGCATAGGCGGCGCCTAATGCTTTGCCTATGCTTGGCATAGGCGGCGCCTTTTGCAAAGCCTAGTTGAGCATAGGCGGCGCCTATGCTATGTCATTGTTAGGCATAGGCGGCGCCTATGCCATGACATTCTAGATTCAGAGACAAAAGGCTTTTGCATAGGCGGCGCCTATGCTATTGCATTGTTAGGCATAGGTGGAGCCTATGCCATGGCATTCTAGATTCAGAGACAAAAGGCTTTTGCATAGGCGGCGCCTATGCTATGGCATTGTTAGGCATAGGCAGCGCCTATTCCATGGCATTCTAGATTCAGAGACAAAAGGCTTTTGCATAGGTGGTGCCTATGCTGTGGCACTGTTAGGCATAGGCGGCGCCTATGCTATGGCATTCTAGGTTAAGAGACAAAAGGCTTTTGCATAGGCGGCGCCTATGCTATGGCATTGTTAGGAATAGGCGGCGCCTATGCCATGGCATTCTAGATTCAGAGACAAAAGGCTTTTGCATAGGAGGCACCTATGCTATGGCATTATTAGGCATAGGCGGCACCTATGCCATGGCATTCTAGATTCAGAGACAAAAGGCTTTTGCATAGGCTGCGCCTATGCTATGGCATTGTTAGGCATAGGCAGCGCCTATGCTATGGCATTCTAGATTCAGAGAGCTTAGGCCATACTATAGGCCTTGCCTTGTTCGTTGCCTAGATTTTCATAGGCAATGCCTAACTCATAGCCTTTTGCTTCTTCATTCCCAACTTACCACCTTCAACATGCAATACCTCCAAATCAAAATTTGAAACCAATCTCCTCCTTTACACCTTTTGCACCTATACTTATTCAAAAACAACAAAAACGATTAGAACGATGGGTTGCCTCCAACCAAGAGCCTTAGTTTTGGTCGTGGCTCGACTCTTCTTTTTGGATTTTTTTATTTAACAAAAACAAACTCTAAGTAAAACAATAAAAAATGAAAAACGATGGGTTGCCTCCCATCTAGAGCTTGATTTATTGTCGTGGCACGACATAGTTACCTCGAGTACTTAGATTTCGTCGAGATAGATGGTGGCCATGCATTTATCGAGTCAAGAGGACCAATATATGGTTTTACTCGTTGGCCATTCACCTTAAAGACAACACCATTATTTTCTTCTAGCTCAACTACTCCAGACGAGTAGACTTGGCTAATTTTGTACGAACCAGACCATTTGGATCTTAACTTACCTGGGAATATCTTCAGTCTAGAATTGAAAAGAAGTACCATATCACCCTTTTGAAAGTTTCGTTGAACAATCCGTTGATCATGATACTTTTTTATCCGCTCCTTGTAGAAGTCTGATCTTTCATACGCATGTAGACGGAATTCATCCATCTCATTCAGCTGCTCCAATCTCATATTCATGGCATCATCCCAATTCAAATTCAATCGCTTCAACGCCCATAATTCTTTATGCTCGAGCTCAATGGGCAAGTGACAAGCCTTCCCATAAACTATTTGGTATGGGGACATGCCAATTGGCATTTTGAATACAGTCCTATAAGCCAATAGTGCATCGTCCAGCTTCCGAGACCAATCCTTCCTATTAGCGTTTACAGTCTTAGCAAGGATCTGCTTGATCTCTCGATTAGAAACCTCTACCTGTCCACTAGTTTATGGGTGATAAGGCGTGGCTGCCTTATGTTGCTTGACCCCATATTTCTTCAACACGGATTTGAACAACTTGTTGCAAAAGTGTGATCCTCCATCGCTTATGATGGTACATGGTACCCCAAAACGAGAGAAGATATTTCTCTTCAAGAATGCTACAACACGCTTTCCTTCATTATTGGCCAGCGCTACTTCTTCGACCCATTTGGATATATAGTCGACAGCAACTAGGATATATTTCATCCCAAATGAATTTACAAATGGGCCCATAAAATCAATACCCCACACATCAAACAACTCTACTTCAAGAATTTTTGACATGGGCATCTCATGGTGCTTCGAAATCGTGCCTTGTCTCTGACATTGGTCACATCTTCTCACAAATTCGTAGGCATCTCTAAATATCGAAGGCCAATAATAGCCGTTTTTTAATACCTTCCTTGTTGTTCGACCACCTGCATGGTGTCCCCCAACTTGGGAAGCATGACTTGCTTCCAAGATACTTGGCACTTCCACATGAGATATGCATCACTTGATAACACCATCCGCGCATCGTCGAAACAAATATGGCTCATCCCAGAAGTAGTGTTTTACATCATGCTTGAACTTCCTCTTTTGATGAGAAGACAGATGTGCAGGTATCACATTACTTACCACATAGTTTGCAAAGTCTGCGTACCATGGTAATTCTTCCAACATCGTGGCTAGGATCTCTTCATCGGGGAATGCATCATTAATCTCAAGATCGAGTTGTGCTGTGTGCTCATTCTCAAGTCTAGATAGGTGATCAGCCACTTGGTTTTCGTAACCTCTTCTATCTTTTACCTCGAAATCAAATTCTTGCAGCAATAACACCCATCGAATTAGCCTGGGCTTTGCATCCTTCTTCTTCGTTAGGTATCTCAGGGCTGCATGATCGGTATGAACCACCACTTTAGTCCCCAACAGGTAAGCACGAAACTTTTTAAAAGCATAAACAACTGCTAGAAGCTCTTGTTCCGTGACAGTATAGTTCTTCTGGGCTCCGTTCAAGACCTTGCTCGCGTAGTAGATTGGATGAAATAACTTTTTTCTTCTCTGTCCAAGTACAGCACCCAAAGCTACTCCGCTTGTATCACACATAACTTCAAATGGTAGGGACCAATCGGGCGCTACAATGATAGGAGCTTCAATTAGATTCCCTTTAAGGCATTCGAATGCCTTCAAGCAATCTTCACCAAAGTTGAACTTTGCATCCTTCTCTAAAAGCTTGCATAATGGACTAGCAATCTTGGAAAAGTCTTTAATGAACCTTCGATAAAAACCTGCATGCCCGAGGAAACTACGAACTCCCTTTACAGAGATTGGAGGTGGTAGTTTCTCGATGACTTCAATTTTAGCTCGATCCACCTCAATTCCTCTTTCGGAAATTTTATGCCCAAGAACAATACCTTCTTTAACCATAAAGTGGCACTTCTCCCAGTTTAGCACCAAGTTGAATTCAACACATCTCTGTAACGCCATACTTACATTCGCCAAGCACGATTCAAATGACTCACCCACAACTGAAAAATCGTCCATGAATACCTCCAAGGTTTCTTCAACCATATCAGAAAAAATGGACATCATACAATGCTGGAAAGTGGCGGGTGCGTTACATAGCCCAAATGGAATACGTTTGAAGGCAAACGTACCATATAGGCATGTAAACATTGTCTTCTCTTGGTATTCGGGAGCAATATAAATCTGATTAGAGACGGAATAACCATCTAAGAAGCAAAACCATCCTTTCCCTGCCAATCGATCAAGCATTTGGTCCATGAATGGCATTGGGAAGTGATCCTTAAGCGTCCATGAATTTAGCTTCCGGTAGTCCATGCATACTCTCCACCCTGTGATAGGTGTGAGTGGAATTAGCTCATTCCTTTCGTTTGCAACTACCGTCATGCCCCCTTTCTTGGGCACACACTGTACCGGACTCACCCATTTACTATCAGAGATTGGATACACTACCCCTGCATCTAACCACTTAATAATTTCTTTCTTCACCACCTCTTGCATAGGTGGATTCAAACGTCTTTGATTCTCAATAGTGGGTATGCAATTTTCTTCAATCTGAATCTTGTGCATACATATCCCAGGCGGAATACCCATAATATCAGCGATGGTCCAACCGATGGCTCTCATGTATTTCCTTAGAACAGCGATGAGAGCTACAACTTGCTTCTCACCTAAGTCAGCCGCCACAATAACTGGGAGTGTGTTTCCGTTTCCTAGGAACGCATACTTTAGATGACTAGGCAGCTCCTTCATTTCTAACGTTCGTGGCTCTTCAATGGATGGTTTAGCTGGTGGTGTCGGTCGATTTTTGAGATCAAGGTCCAGCTTCTTGGGAGCATGAGAATACGACCCTATTCCTCTTAGAGCACAAATAGTTTCATCATAATCTTCAGCATCCTCCCGCTCAACATTCATAAGTACAGCTGCCAATGGATCAATAAAAAGTTGTGTCTCTATAGATACTTCTTTCTCATCATCAAAATAAACATCAGTTACAGAGAACACATTCATATCTTTGGGCTGCTTCATTGATTTGCACACATCAAAGCGGACCGCTTCGTTATTCATCCGAAATAAAAGCTCATTAGCTCTTAAATCAATAAGCACACTTCCTGTTGCAAGGAAGGGACGCCCCAAGATTATGGGAACTTTAGAGTCTACCTCACAGTCCAGAATAACAAAATCTACAGGAAAGATGAAGGAGGAAACCTTCACCAATACATCATATAGGATACCAACAGGTCGTTTTACCGACCTATCTGCCATTACGAGCTTCATATTGGTTGGTGTAGGATCGCCTAACCCCAACTTTCTGTAAATAGATAATGGCATCAAATTGATGATAGCTCCCAAATCGCATAAGGCCTTGGCAAAATTCAAAGATCCAACGGTGCAAGGAATCATGAAAGCACCGGGGTCAGTCTTCTTCTGAACTAGTGATCTGGTAGCGATTGCACTGCAATGATAAACAGTATCCGTCAACTCATAACTTGTTGCCCGCTTCTTTGTCAAAAGATCCTTCATAAATTTTGCGTACCCAGGCATTTGTTCCAGTGCCTCGACCAAAGGAACATTAATAGTTAGCTGCTTCAACATAGTCATAAACTTATTGAACCTGGTATCGTCAGCTTTCTTCTTCAATCTCTGAGGAAAAGGTGGTGGTGGAAGGGGAATAGTTTTCTCCACCGCTTCCTTTTCATCTTACTTCAGTTCGGTGATCTTTTCAGGCTGTGGACGTTGAGAGGTGACATCACGAACAACCTCATCAGCTGCTTCGGCATCTTTTGGTTCTGCAATGATCTCATTATCTTCTATATCATCAACCACCTGCTTGCCTTTGGATGGATTTTCCAACACTTTACCACTTTGGGTGGTGATAGCCATACACGATCCATCATTCCTTGGATTTTGCACTGTGTCGCTAGGTAGTGTTCCAACTTTTCTTTGATTTAATGCCGCTGAAAGTTGACTCAATTGCTGCTCTAGTTGCTTTATTGCAGTAGAATGCGAGTCAACCAATTGATTTATTGAAGACAAATCGTTTTTCACCTCATTCACTCCCGTATTAGTTGCCTCTACTCCCTTCAACAGCTTCACCATCATATCTTTCATCGACATCTTTCCAGAGCCAGACGCCACAGCCTCACAGTTTCCAGGAGGAACATACAAACCACTCCTGTCGGTCTTATTCTTCCAACCACCTTGATCGCGGTCCTTGTATCCAGATTTATCATAATAGTTCCGACCTTGGTTTCCTTGGGCATTGCCTCGGAAACCCCCCTGATTATTCAAGTAGTTCGCTTCTTCCTCAGAATCAGATTCATCTCTTCCCTGTAATACAATGGCTTTCACTTTTTTGGTCTTCCCTAATAATAAGTGCTTGGTAAGAAGATCCATCTGTGTTTTCATGTGAGCCATATCTTGGTCACGTTCCTCTTGTCTACGCCTCTGCTCTGCAGTTAAGCTAATAGATGCGGTAGAGCTTGCTACCTCAGAATTCCTGGTATGCCAAGCTCTACTCTGCTTTGTCATACGATCTAGCATATCACTTGCCTCAAGAAAAGTAAGGTCCATGAATGACCCACCTGCAGCATTATCAACCACTGGCTTTGTCACCGAGTTCAAAGCCCTATATAATATTTCCATCAAGTGGATAATCCTCATCTGATGGTTTGGGCACCGCATAAGCTTCTTCTTGAACCTCTCCCATGTTTCGTGGAGAGCTTCAGTTGGAAGCTATCGAAAATTACTGATATCATCCCGTAGTTGGGCTCTCTTGGATGGCGGAAAGAATCTTTCTAGGAAAGCGTCTTTCAGTTGCCTCCAATTAGTAATAGAATCAGGAGTTAGCCCGTTCAACCATAGAGTTGCCTCCCCAGACAGAGACAATGGAAATAAGCGCAGCCGAATTGCATTCTGCCCAACTCCTGGATTATCAAACGACTTGCATGTTGAAATAAAATTGACCAGATACATATTCAGATCATCTCCTGCAAGTCAACCAAATAAACCATTGAGATGCAATAGCTGAATCATGGTGCTAGTAATATTGAACTTGGCTCCAGGTGCCAAGGGCGGAGGAATAATAGCCCCTGTGGCACCAGCTCCATCAAGATCTCCATCATCATCATCAAAAGGAGCCTGCACATCTCGGCGTTCAGGTCGTATTCTAGCTTGACGATCTCTCCTGTTCACAGGTGCTGCCACCTCATCTGCACGCCGTGGATTAAGTAAATCATCATCACCCAGGTCCTCATCATCAGGATTTGTTGCCCGACCTGGGTTATCAATATTTTGTTGATGCACTTGAGCAGCTGCCAACACAGCTAATCTAGCCTGCTCCTGTTGAGCAGCCATTCTTTCAATGTCACGTTGTGCATCCATTCTGCCAATAAGTTAAGGTTCAGGATTTATGGGTAATAACGGTTGACCTGAACTTTGAGTGTTTGGCATACACTCAAACAAACCTGAATAAACAAAAACAACAAATAAAAGTAAAATCTGAGAATTTTTGACCAAAGGGTCTAGTAACTATCACAAACTTAGTTGACAACTGTATTCCCCAGCAACGGCACCAAAATTTGATAACGCTCAAACTACAGCTCTCGTAAGAGTGTAAGCGGTCGTTATCAAATATAGAACCCAACTGGGTTGGGTGTCGAATCCCACAGGGAATACTTGGTCACTAAATATGCAATGATTAGTAGACAGTTGATCAAAAATTCTACGAAAAAGGGGGGATTTAATTGTAGCATGAATTAAGAGTATCAAAGTAACAAAGAAAAACGGAATGTTTAGTATGTTTTAATCAATGAGAATTGTAAGTTAGGGTTATGTCCACCTTATGAGTTTTACGTATCTATTGGCTATGAGTTATGCGGAATTCAGACATGCATGCACTTATAGAGATTCGTATTTTATGGTAAATCCTAGTGTCTTTCGACCATCAAGGATTATATCACTTTAACTCTTTCGAGATTAAAGCGTATACTAATGGTACGAATTCTCCAAGAGGTTAATCCAGTTACGGCACTAACTTTCAAATAGGGGTTGGTAACCCTATTTCCTTGTCATTCTCTCTTTTCTAGAAATGTAACTTTTCTTTCGAACAAGTTAATGTTATACTGGCGTATTCTATATGTTTGCAACCACAAGAATTCAATTAAGATGAAGAGTGTAATGATATAAGCAACATACGTATCAAGAATTCACAAACTCATAGCAATAGATAGTATCTCATAAGGCTTCCATAACCCTAACAGAGAAGTTTAGCTACTCATGAGCGCAACGGAGATCACAATAAACATCATCATCATATCAAAACTAGAATGATCTCACGTTGGAGAGGAGTGTGGCGTCACAACAAGGTTGACATTTTTCCTCTTGGTGTTTCCCACGAGTTAGCATTTTTCTCTGTTAACAATTGTAACGTGAATTAGGAGCGGAAGTTGAATGAAAAAGAATTGAATTAATGAATGAGTCAATGCTGAAAAATTCAGCAAAATAGGGTTTTTATAACATCCTTATCCTAGTCCTACTGAAATAGGGTTTTTATCCTTGTCCTAGTCCTACTGGGTTACTGTATACTTGTCCTAATCCTACTAAGTTACTGCTGATCCCCCAAGTCTTTAGAAATGCTGTTTTTTGCCCGGGAAAAGTTCTCCATGCATCACTTTAAGTCCACAAGCTTCCAAAAGTTGTCTTCCTTCTTACGTGAAGTTTCCTTTGGCGTCCAACAGTCCATAAAATGCTGAAATCTTCATCATAAATACCTGAAATCTTGCTAATCACGTTGGTTAGCTCACTTACAAGAAAATGGACTAAAAGTGCAGGAATTATAGATTTTGTCCTTAAAACTTAGCTAAAATATGGGTAAATTAAGGTGCTTCAGGCGTGTAAATACGCCTAACATCAGAAGTCTAAAAAGTTGTATCTACTAAAGTCTTGTTCATAGGTGTTTTGTGTACCAGATTTGTATGCGGGAGGCTATGAGATTTTTTACGAACAGTTTCCCTTCTTCCAGTATTCATGTCATGCCAGTGAGCATAATCTCTAGTTTTTTTCTTAGTAAAATTTGCTTCTTCCTCTCTCTTAAAAAATATGCCTTGCAATGGGGCTAGCTAAAGGAGAATCTTTAATCAGTCAGCACCTCAGTCCGTTCAGGCAGATCCCCTGGATGAACATGTTGTCCATGGAGAATTCAGGACTGCATTTACTGCTCTAGCCAATTTAGTCACAACTCTGAATGAAAAAACATCTATTATTTCGGCCAACCCAGTGTCCAATTCAGCTGCAGCTAGAATTCGGTACTTTACCCAAATGAATCCTCCCTTATTCTCCGGTTCTAAGTCTGAAAAGGATCCACAGGAATTCCTCGACCAGGTTCAAAAAGTCACAGACATCATGGAAGTAACTTCTTGTAAGAGCGCAGAGTTAGCCACTTATCATCTACAAGAGGTATCCCATACATGGTTTAAACAATGGAAGGTAGACAGGGGTACATATGTAGATCCCATAGAATCAGAAAAGTTTGCTACAGCCTTCTTAGATTGATTCTTTGCCCTAGAGCCGAAAAAAGCAAAGTGTTAGAGTTCATCATTCTCAGATAAGGTATCATGAGTGTAAAATAATACTCCCTCAAGTTCACCCAGTTAGCCAGGTATGATCCCCATGTAATAGCAGACTGTAGATCCAGAATAAGTAAGTTTGTGTTTGGGGTTTCAGGTAGAGTGGTTAAGGAGTGTAGGACTGCAATGTTGATTAAGGAAATGGACATATCTAGACTTCAGTTCTATGCTCAATAGATTAAAGAGAAGAAACTTAAGAAAAATGATAGATAGAATAAGAGAGCCAGAATAAATAGTTATAGTTTTTCTCAGCCAGGGTCACAGGGAGGTAACCGTTCTCAGCATACCCAGAAGTTTTCAGTTCCATCTCCTTCCTCAGCTAGTGTTTTAGTTCCTAAGTTTAGAAACAGTATCAAAGATAGGACTCCAGTCTCCAAATCACAGAATAGTGCAAGTATTATTCCCACTCATCCGTTTTTCAAAGAATGTGGTAACTATCATAAGGGTATGTGTAGAGCCGATAGTAATATATGTTTTAGATATGGTGATCAATTCATAAGGTCTGAGACTGTCCTAAACTCGGTCCGCGAAGTCAACATGGTCGTCCTTCAACTCAGTCCGGTCTCTTGAATCAGCAGGGTGCCAATTCCAGCACTATCAGTAGGCAACGCCCAAATAGACTCTATGCACTTCAGTCCCGACAAAATAAGGTAAGTACTCCTGATGTATTCACTAGTATGTTGTAGTTCTTTGACTTGCATATTTTCGCTTCTTCAGATTCAGGATCTTCCTTTTCTTTTGTAACTTTAAGGTCAAACCAAATGTTAACAAGGCCTTTTCCAGTGTCCACCCAGTGATTCAATCTAACACAGCCCAACAGGTATACAGGAACTATCCGATTATGATTTCTCAGAAATTCAGGCCTTCAGGATTCTGGTAGTGATGCCAGTATGTGTAGAAATTCAGTAAGGGAAGATGATTTCCGACCCATTCCTACCTCAGTGCAAAGTTTTGTACTTCATACATCACGATACTTATGCATTCTTGACGTTTTATTTCTATGAACACAACTTACATTCACGCACTTCACTTAGGATCGTGTGTATTTAAAGTTCATAGTATGTGGAATCCTAATTCACTCAATGTTACGAATCATGTTCCATGAGTACAGAAATTTTAGACTCAGGTCATGCAGCCCATGACTGATACACTCTTGTCCTGTCTTACAGTATGTTCATCCCACATGACTCATGCTCCACTCCTAATGATCATCCAAACTCAGACTATGTCACGTATACCCTCAATTTAGATCCCTTGGGGAATCCATTGGGATGATGTTCTACCCCTAATGTTTCAGTTACGAAGTCAGTTCAGTAATGAATATTCAGTAAAGGACTCAAATAGTCCTACAAAACTATGGCTTTCAGATATCAGTTACTTAGCCATTAGAATTTAGTACTTCAATACCAGTATAAACATTAGTTAACAGAAACCAGTATTCAGTCTAAGCTATAGTCTTAGTTAAAGTTACAGTCTCAATTATCGTCTTAGCTACAATCTTAGTCACAATACTAGCCCAGTAATCGGGTTGGTAACTCAATTCAGTTTTGAGTTTACTCGACCATAGCATACAATTATCAGTCACTCAGTTGTTAGCTTTCCATTACCTCAGTTTACAAGACTATTCCAGAATCTTGATGTACTCCTGGTGTTGCATTCTCAAATAAAGTACTCAGTTATCTTATGTCACTCAGTCAGTCCTTATCTCCTATGGATAATGCTTTGCAGTTGTAGTCCAGTTATTCAAGACTAAGTATAGTTCCATCTTGCAGACCCAGTATTCAACTATCAGTCATTCAGTTAATCAGATAAGTTAGTATGTTTAGGCATTCATGCTCAGTGCTCATGCGAATATTTTTAGTAGTCTCTGGTAAAGAAGAAGTACTTCAGTTAAGTATAAGTTTTTTGTATGAGTTTGATCGATCATCCAATAATTCAGTTTAGCAATCAGGCAAAAAGTTTGTGTGGTGTGATTTCCCATCTTTCCACCAAGTCCTACTATCAGAAATCTCAAGAATGTAATTATTCCAAGATAGAAAGTCCCAATAGTTGCAAGATCAACTCAGTTCATGTATTATGTCTCAGTTTTAGATCCCAGATATTTAGTCATAATTCAGTTCATAGGTTCCCTGTGCATCATCCAAGTTTTTTTCAGTATCTCAGTCAGGTCAGTATTTTTCAAGGGACATAATGTCCTAAGAGGGAGATTCTCTATAACCCCCGAGCTATCATGCCCTAAACCCTTAAATTTCTCTTCGCGTAATGAATCCAGTTTGGAGTTGTGGGTACCCATGGGTTGACCCTCTAGCTCCAATATCAGCCGTAATCCATGTACTCAATGTCTCATTTCAGTTCCTGATACCCAGTTCATGTCACATGTTACAGACTCAGCCATGTTCTTATTTTTTTCATTCATGCATGTTCAGAAAGGATCTCAAGATGAGGTCAGAAAATTTTGTGTGTTTGAAAATCTCTCCCATGAAGAAAGTGAAGAGGTTCGGCAAGAAGGGAAAGCTCAGTCCCCAATATGTCGGTCCCTTCAAAATTCTAAGTCGCTTTGGCAAAGTAGCTAATGATCTCGAGTCGCCTTTCGATCTAGCTTCTGTGCATTTGGTCTTTCATGTCTCCTTGATTAAGAAATGCATAGGTCACACAGACGTCGTAGTCCCTGTTGAGGGCATAGACAGTCAGAACAACCTCTCTTATGAAGAGATTCTAGCCGAAATCCTTGACTATCAGACACATAGACTGAGGAACAAAAAAGTTTGTCTAGTAAAATTTCTTTGGAGGGATCAGTCCGTTGAGGGAGCTAATTGAAAAGCAGAAAAAGACATACAATCGAAGAACCCTCACCTCTTCTCCACAAAACTTAGACTCAGCCCAAGGTAATAGCTTTCCTTAAAGCTTATTCAGTTTCATGTTCAAGTTCCAGTTACAAACCAGTTTCATGCTTGGATTCCCATTTTTAACTTGGTATCTATTTACCATTGCATATTCAATCATATGCTCATGCATCATATTAGCCATGTGTTCATGCATCAGATACGCATTCTCCTTGTGAGAAACTCAGTTATCAAAAATCTCAGTAATGTATTCATAAGTCAGTTCAGTCATAAAATCATGCATCAGATATGCATGCTCGGTATGAATCACAGCAATGTCAAGTCATGTAGTCATGTTCGAATTATTCATGTTCAATATGTACTTCAGATTATCATTTCTCCCATTTTAGTAAGTCTCATTAGAGTACGAATGTTCCCAAGGGGGAGATATTGTAATACCCCATACTTCTACCTAGCTTAAAATCATCCCAAAAATGTTAAAGACTTGCTTTAAAAGATTAATCCACTTTTTTACATATGGAATTTTCAAGATTTTTACTTTTTGTTGTGTGGGAAATTGAATAAGGTTTCCATCGATACCAAATTTGCCCAAATTTGTCACTCGGGCGAAGAGTTAGAGCAATTTTGTAAGACTGTGTGCCACCTGAGCCATCAACGCATCGCGAAGCATACCAAAAGGGAAATCATCAAAATCCAGTGGGCCTCCGTGATTATGGAACATCGAACCAAGACTCAAATCCAAAGTTATCAATTTCTAGTGTCTCAGCGCGATACCACCGCATTGCGGTAAGATTCCAGGTCCCATCCAGTATTGCAACTCGACTTCACCGTGTCGCGCCGTCATCCCAGTTCTTAGTTGGCAATTTCCAGTGGCATGACATGATAGCACTTGGTCGCTCCAGGTTCCCAAATTGGATTTTCAGTAACCAAAAATAAAAACCTTCTAACAGCAATTGGGTCTTTTTCCATGACCCAGATCAACCTTTAACCACAAAATTATTCCCTAAAAACCCTATTACATCACTTTTTTCTCACTTTATCTCAAGAAAAAACCATTCTCCCTTAAGAACAAGAACCCTAGCTCCCAAATTCAAGGGCCAAATCATAAGAACTCTCCATCATTCCCTCCAAATTCATTAACTCAAGTATGCATAGTATTCATTCATGGATTTATTTCATTCAAGAAGCCCAAGAATCATGTTTTAAATCATGTACTATGAATATTATGTTGTGGGTTGATTATGTTTATGTGATTGTTGTTGAATGGTTCCCAAGTTGGAATATCAATGTGTTTTTATTGAATTACGTTAGTATATGAGTTTAAATTCATGAATTTAGTGGTTTATGAGGTGTTAATGGATGATTATACCTATGCCATAAGTGGTGCATGTAAGGTGTTTGATAAAATTCTTAGAAGACTAAAAATCATGTAATATAGTTCAATTGTGACTTAAGTGATGGATTAATGTTTTACCCTTATGTTCAAATGACTCCCAAGCTATTGATGTGCAATGTAGGTGTTGTTGAAATGCTCATAATGCTAGAATATGGAATTATGACATTGATTATATGCATTCCTTCCATGTACAAGATTATGATAACCAAGTACTTAATGAAATCCCCAACTTATTGCATTATGAATTGTTGATATTGGTCATGTGTTCAAGAAGTGTCAAGTCTAGTCAGTTTTATGCTATCGAGTCCTGGGGGTACATGTACCCAAAATTTAGCTGTATACTTAGAGCTAGTGTCATGTTTTCACGATATCCTCAGTCAAGCCATGTTTAGTAGAATTCAGTCAGTCATGTGACTCAGGAAAACTCAGTAAACTTAGTAATCTCAGTAATATCAGAAAGCTTAGTAATTCAGTAATCTCAATAGTATTCCTTCAGTCAACAAAACTCAATGAACGCAGTCCAATTCAATTCAGTTAATCATGTTCAATGTCTATTCAGATGGGAGTAGGATTTGGCACCTAGTGAATCCAAGGATGAGTACATACATACTGACAGTTGAAGGTGTGATCCTTAGAAGCAATCCTTGCATTCCTGAACTATGTAGCCAGCATAGATTAAGACATCCACACTGTCAGATGAGAGTTGATGAGGTTGACAAACACTGTCACATGAGGGTCTCACCATTCTCTTTTGGGGACACTACCAGATGAAGGACAGTCATAGCTTGTCCTTACCAGTGGTGCAGTATTGACACCCTTCTAATTAGGGTTACAGATTGGACCCCAACTCAGCCATAATAGCTTACTAGGGGCATGTCAATTGGATGAAAATTTCCCATAGTTACAGTTTCAGACTCAGTCTCAGTAATAAAACTCAGATAGTTCTTTAGATCTCAGGACTGTTAGATATAGTCACTCACTATAGTACAAAACTCATCTAGTTCCATCGTATTTTAGGACTGTCAGACACGGTCACCCAGTTAATAGTATATTAATTATACGAAATTCATGGTACCAATATTCAGATTTCAGGACTGTCAAATATAGTCAATCAGACCAGTTTTTCATAATCAGAACTGTCAGAAACAGTCATTCTCTACAAGTAATACAACATCAGTTCCTCAGTACTCAATAGACTTAGTCATTCAGTACTCAGATATTAGTACTCAGTTATCAGAAAATCCATATTATCAGAATTCATGAGTTAGTGTTATCATGATCACACTTACAGTTATGTATTCATGCATGTATTCTCACATTTATGTTATTCAGTGAGTTAGTATTGTTCATGGATATGAACCATTGCATTCAGCATAACTTACTTGCATTCCAGTACATTCAATGTATTGACGTATTTGCGCTATGGTGTTTTATACCATAGGTTTAGAAGCACGAGCTCCCGAGAATCCTTAGTAGATCAGACGTCCGGTAGCTAGACTAGCAGTGAGTCATCATTATTCAAGGATAGAATGATTATTTTATTACTTTATTATTTCAGTAGTTCAGAGTTTGTTGGGGATATGTCCCATCAACTCTACAAATTTCAGACTGTTTAGATGCTTTCAGACTATAATATGTTTCAAACAATTTATTTCAGTTTTGGGTATTATTAGACCCCATTACAGACATTGTTTTATATTCAGTATTAGTTCTATTTTGAACCTTTTGGCCTTACAACTTATATTCTTCATAATTACAGTATATTATTTAGTTCTCAATTTCAGATATAAGTCATGGGTTTGCTTGTGGTCCTTCGGGTTCTTGAGCACCGTGTAACGTTTCGAATACCAGATTCGGGGCGTTACACTGTAACCTAAGTTTGAGGTCCCAAAAGTAAAATTTGATGCCAAAGATGGGTTGATCACTCATTCCCCTTACTTGAAACTCTATGAATATAGAAATTTTTACCATATTATGGTTAAGTTCAAGATCTAGAAACCTACAAAAATGAAAAACAACCAATATTTTAAAATAACAATTATAGGTTACCTCCCACTCAACGCTTGATTTAACATTGCGGCACGGCGTAGTTATGTTGGTTACTCAGATTTCACTAACAAGCCCTTGGGTTGCCTATTATGTAATACTTGATTTAATGTCGTGGCACGATGTAGGTATCTTGAATACTCAGAATTCATCAAGATCCCCATACGAGTATCCTCCATGGTCATCAATACAATCAATCACCGACACTACCATCATGTCAGTTTGTTGCTTCATTAACTTTTGGATGTTGAATGTAGCCTCATCACCGCTGACTATGAATTTCATCTCACCTTTCTGTCTGTTAACTGTAGCTCTATTTGTGGCTATAAATGGTCTTCCCAATATAATGGGCATCTCGGTGTCAACCTCACAGTCTAGGATAACAAAGTCAGCAAAAAAGATAAACTTATCCGCCCTTATGATCACATCAAAGAGATGCCCACAGGTTTCTTCATTGTGCGGTCAGCCATCAATAGCCGTATCAAAGTTTGTTTTGGAGGATTCAAGCTCAATTGCATGAATACGGACAACGATATTTTTTTAATTCTGGACCTTAAATATCATAAGGCTCTGGAAATCGGTATGACCCTATAGTGCATAGTATAGTGAATGCTCCTAGATCACCCTATTTATGCACCAAAGACCTAGTCCTGACTGCACTACAGTGGTGCACACCATAAACATCCTCAATTATCACTCTTTTTATCCTTTTAACCAATTGTTTCATAAACATGGAATATCTAGGCATCTGTTATAACTCTTCAAGAAGTGGTATGTTCATGCTAAATTATTTCAATATCTCAATGAATTTCTTTATATTACCTTTATCTTTCCTTTGCCTCAATCTCTAAGGAAAAGGTGGGGGTGGTCTCAGAATTTGCCTAATTTCCGGCTCAATGACTGGACCTTTACCTTTGTCTTTAGTATCTTTACCTTTATCACTTATTACCTTCTCAAACTCAACAGTATGTGTCTCATCATCAACATCTTGTACAGTAGGTCATGGGGGATCTATAGTAGTGAAACCACTCTTTGTGGTAATAGCAAGTACATAACCATCATTTTTTGGTTTTTACATGGTGTTGCCCAGAAGGGTACCTGGCCTCCTCTGGTTCAGAGATGCTGACATCTACTCGAACTAGTGCTCCAACTACTTAATAGCAGTTTTATGTGACTCGACCTTCTGGGACAATACTAAAATATTAGACTGAATCTCCTTAAGTCTTATCTCTTGACTTTCTTGACCCTTTACCAGCTTAGCCAACATCTTTTCTATTCTGGATTTAGTATCTCATCCACCAGGTGGAATGTACCTATCTCTCTTCTATATGTAGTCATTCTTCTTTCTCCAGTCACCATCTCTCTCTCTTCTATAGTCTCTATATAGGTAGTAGTAGTTTTGACCTTGATTCCCATGTCATTAGTCTCGTAAACCCACCTTTGATGATCCAGATAATTTGTTTTCTCCTCCAATTCTGTCTCATAAGCTTTAAAAGCTGACCCTTGTGCTGCTACTGCATTTACTTTCTCAGAAGTTGTTGCTGCAAGTTTCTTTGATAGTACCCCAATATCATTTCTTAGTAATGCAATCTCTTATGCTACTATGTCATCAGCTACTTTCTGGTTGCAGGAGGCACCAATACCATAAGTGCAAGATCCCCTTTCAGTGTCTTAATTTTCCCAGTCTTAGTTAGTGAGCGAGATATGACCTAACATATCCAAAGATGCCGCCCAGTATAGTCTCATAAAATCTTCTCAAGATATGGTGTCTTACATGGCTACGAAGAAGATGGTCAGGGCTCTTTAGAATATAGTAAGCTCATCCCCATCAACCGATAGTTGGACACCATACTTAACTTTTTTTGAACCTAAACCATGCCTCACACATAAACTCTGACTGCAGCTTCTTGAAATAATAAATCTCATCCTTTAGCTATAACATCATGGATATAGTTAAGAACCTATTCATGAATTTCCTGTGAAACTCATTCTATATAGAGATAGAGCCTTTTGGTAGTTCCCCTAACCCTAAGATGCTTCTCCTATAAGTGAGAAGGGGAAGAAACTCAGTCTTAGTGATTTCTAATTCATCCACTAGATTTTTATATGAACGGCAGATCCTGATAAAATTAGCAAGGAGAAAATTGGCATCATCTATAGGGAGAACTGAGAACACACCCTTCAGATGTAGACCTTGGATCATTGAGATCGTGATGTCAAACTTAATGCTTGGGAGTAAAATAAGAGGAACTATAGCTCATTATCTGCCGAATCAATGAGCCCAAGTCTTTTTCATTGTCTTTATATGTATTCACTTACTTATCTACTGTGAATAATTGAAAACAGGCACCTCGTGCTCGGTTCTTATTCCTACCGAGTGTTTCTCGGTGGTCTACATCTTGTCTCTGCTCAGCTAACTCTACCTCTCTAGATACTCATTGATATTCTCCCATTACCCTCTTCCCGAATTTAGCTTGAGCTAAAAACTCACCAGTCCATCGATGTCATAACCTGAGGCTACCCCCTAGTCGCAACAATGGTGCTTATAGTCACAAGTGACCACAAGCCAACCCATGATCTGGTTCCTGCTGTGAGCACTAAATAAAACTGATAACAAAATAGCATGTGCAAAAATTCAACTGAACATTCCATAAGGTATTAAATATTTAAATAATACAACTAAATACGTAACTCTGAAACATGTGTGAGAATACTGAAAATCTAACTGAAAATACTAATAAAACTAACTGACTTTCTGGAAAATCTGGAAACCCTCTAAGACTGACTGACTGGAGTTGATGGGATAAACCATAAACTAACCCAAACTGATCATATAAATGAACTGCTAACTCAACTAAATAAATATAAACTTGTCCTCGAAATAGGAGGACTCACCACTATTGCTGATGTTGGCTAGTTAATCCTGACTAAGCTCAGTTGGGAAACTGAGTGTCTGAACATATGATATAAGACATCATAGCACAAGAAATGAGTATGCAATCACTACTTTGAATGTACTGGTACATGAGATCAGTTTAGGTTGAAATGTATGGTTAACTGAACATTAAAAAATGTCTGACTGGATAATATGAGATAACTGAATAAACATGCATTTAAACTGAAATGCTTAAAGTGCAAGACCAAGCATATAAAGTGTGTGAAATAATCTGTAAACATAAAATACTAAAATTTGATAAGTGAATAACTGATAATCTATATGCCTTGGTCAATTCACCTAAACTAAATTTTGTACTGAATACTAAACTGAGGCAGTGGGAGGATCATCTAATCGACATACACCATTCTAAACTTATTATTGTCCAACCTGTAACGCAGTTGGAAGGGTGTTACTACCGTCCCATGGGATTTAACACTGGATGTGTGGATCCTCTAAGATACTGAAGAACCAGGCAATCAAGACTAAATTGATGGGTGATCCCTAGGTAGAGTCAATCCTAAACTGACAGTTTACCCTTAGGAGGTAGTCAAGTCTAAACTGACGTGTGACTCCTTATGACTAATGCTGGCTACGTGTTTCTTGAATACAGGGACGTCTACTAACGACTTCACCTAACTTATTTGTAAGCTATCATCCTAAATTTTCTCATTTCTAAATACTACTCCCAACTAAAAGACACAGATTACTAAATTATACTAAACTTAACTTAGCCAACATCTGAACATAAATCTAATTGAATTACAAGGATCATGGTTTATCTGAAACATTTTTTTAGTAACTAAAAACTAGGTAAACAACTAAGTTTTGGGTATAATAACACCCAACAAAGAATGGAAATAACAAATAGGAACTCATGAAAGCCATGAAACCACAATAGTGAATCATAGTTCAAAATTCAATAATTTAGACATTTCATCAAATACTTGAAATTCATATACATAAGCTTGAAAGTGAGTGAAACATGTGGGAATAGCATAATCATAAAACTAAAACCATGAATTTGATATTAAACATAATTTTTTTATCTATCAAACGTGTAAGGGCTACTATCACCGAAAATCATAAGTAAACATAATGTATATTCGATATTCATGAACGATTCATGGAAATAACTCATTATAAAGAGGAAAATTTCATGATTTAAAACATAAAATAGGTTATTGGACTCCATGGAGAAAGAAATCCTTGGCTGAACATTGATAACGCTCAATCTACAGCTCTCGTTTGAGTGTAAAGCGGTCGTTAGCAAATATAGAACCCAACCTGGGTTGGGTGTCGATCCCACAGGGAATAGCTTGGCCAACAAGTAAGTAAAATTACTAAACTTTTGGTGCAAGTCTCGTAAGAAGGGGGGATTCTTGTTTTGCAAGTAATGTAAACAAAAGCTGAAAATAATAAAGTAAAAAGAGAGAGATTGTTACGTTGGTTGTAAACAATGAGAATTGAAGCGTTGGGGTTATGTCCACCTTCTGAGGTATACGTCTCTATTGGCTATGAGTGTGTAGAATTCTGTCATGCAATTGCTTATAGAGGATTGTAGTCGATGGTAAATCCAAGCGTCTCTCGACCTAAACAAGGACTATTTCACTTTAACTCTCTCGAGCTTAAAGCGTATCTAACGGTACGAATTCTCCAAGAGGTTAGTCCAGTTACGGCACTAGCTTTTTAATAGGAAAGGGTGTCCTACTACCTTGACATTATCTCTTTTCCAGACAAATAACTTTTCTCTCGAACAAGTTAAATGTTAGACTGGCGTATTCTTGCGTTTGCAACCGCAAAGAATGTAGATTAAGATGAAGAGAATAATGATATAAGAAATATACGCGCCTCGAACTCACAAACTCACAGCAATAGATAGTATCTGATACGACTTCCATAACCCCAACAGAGAAGTTTAGTTACCCATGAATGCGAAGGAATCACGATTGACATTGTTATTATATCACGATATTGAGTAATGGCGTGTAGATCAAGTGATAGGCGTGAGGCGTGATTCCTTAGCAAGTAACGATTCTCTTGTTGTGGAATTTAAGAATAGAAGAGTAGAAGAAGAAAAATAGAATTAATGGAAAGATTAGAAGAGTTGTAGAATTGTTTGTAGTGTAGAATAATAGAGGAGTAGAAGATGTGAGAAGATGTGAGGGATGGAAGGAAGTATTGTGTTCTCCCTCCTTCCTCCCTCCTTATTCAAAATCTCTAGCATGATAGGGTATTTATAATACCCATATCCTACTCCTACTAGATAAATAAAATATCTAACCAAATCCTACTAGGCTAATGTAATACTTAACCCAATTGTATTGGGTTAATGTAACATTATCATAATCCAAATAAAATAATGAAATACATAACCTAATTGTACTAGGTTAATGTATCATTGTCAAAATCCAGCTTTGTGTCTGTAAGTCCCCAAAGTCTTCAGAATTTCTGTTTTAGCCCGGGAAAGATTTTCCATGCAGCAGTTTTGGTCCCCCAAAGTCTTCAGAAATGTTGTTTTAGCCCGGGACAGATTTTCCATGCAGCAGTTTTGGTCCTTAGGCGTGTAAACTCCCTTTCCTTCCTTCGTGAGCTTTCTTTAGCGTCAAGTAAGCCATAAAATGCTGAATTATGCATCATTTATACCTGAAACTTTACTAATCATGTTTGTTAGCTCATTTACAGGAAAAAGGACTAAAAGTGCATGAAATATATAATTTGTTCTCAAAACTAGGCTAAAATATGGGAAAAATATATTGATATAGGCGCGTAAATTCGCCTATCATCAAGCATCACACACACCTCAATTGTCAATTTCTTGAAGAGTCTTGAGGATTTTCTTGAAGCTTGAGCTTGAATTCTTTGATTCTATTGGATGGTCTAGATTTTTTTCTTGAGAAAGGAATGAATTTCTTTGAGAGGATTTGGGAATAATGAGTCAAATAATTCTCCTAAGGTACCTAAATTTCATGTTATGGAAGAGTTTGGGTAGGGGAAATTGACCCAAATGTCCTTAATGACGAGCATTTTAAAAGCTGGAGGAGCCCACCTAACACGGCGTGATCCTTGGCTCAGTCAAGCAGCCAATGCACCACGACCCTTGGCTGGGTAAAGCAGCCAACATGACGCAACCCTAAGCGTAGGTCAACTACCCATCGCAGCATGGCTCCATCGCGATGCCACACTAATTTAAACATCCAAACACGGCCTAAACCTCATCTAAAAGTTCTTAAACTTCCCCGATACATAGTTTTAACCTCTCTAAACATGAATCAACTTAGAAATAAATATTTAGAGGTCGGGAAGGCCAAACGAAAAATCTTCAAAGATTAGGGGTCTTGAAATGGCTAAGTCTTTAACACTTAATGGAAATTTTCTAACTCTTGAACCCCATTAACATAAAATAGTGAGCTGAATTGAGTTAGGATCTTACGGGGTATTACAATATCTCGTAGTTAGGGATATTCATCTTCGAATGAGACTGATTAAGCTTAGAATACTAAGGAATTGAGATTACATACTGAACAAGAAAAATCAAAAACATGATTACATGACTGATCTGATTCGTGAATTCATGCAATGATAATATGGCTGGAACTAAGAATGGAAAAGAGATAATCTAAGGAAAACTATTACATTACGCTAAGTCTAAGTTTATAGAGAAAAGATGAGGGTACTTGGTACGCATATCTGCTTCTATTTCCTAAGTTGCTCCCTCAACGGACTAATTCAGACAAAGAACTTTGACCAATGCAACCTATTTTTTCCTTAGTCTGCGAACCTAACGATCTATGATCTCAACTTGGATTTCTTCGAAAGAAAGGTTATCTTGAACATCTATAGCCTCCAATGGAGAAGATACAACTAAATCACCAATACATTTTCTCAATAAGGTAACATAGAACACTGGATTTATTAATGTCAAATCTGCAGGAAACTCAAGCTCTTAAGATACCTTTCAAAAATGACCCAGGAACCTATAAGGACCAACATATCGGGACTAAGCTTACCTTTCTTGCAAAATCTCTTCACTCCTTTCTAGGTAGATATTTTCAAATAGGATAAATCTCCAACTGCAAATTAGTGTTCTCTCATATGCTCCTTTGCATAAGATTTCTGATAACTTTGGGTTGTCTTAAACCTCTCCCTGATTAGCTAAACTTTCTCCATCGCATCAAATACTGAATCTGGCGCTATCAAAGAAATTTCACCTACCTCAAACTAATCATTAGGAGATCTACATATCCTCTCATAGAGAGTCTTAAACGGGGTCATATGAATACTGGAGTGTTAACTGTTACTGTAGGCAAACTCGATCAATGGCAAATGATCATTCCAATTAACCTTAAATGCGATAACACATGCTCTCCACATATCCTCTTGGATCTAAATGTTCCTCTTTGCCTGACCATCTATCTGAGGATGAATGGTCGTACTGAGATTAATTTGTGTACCAAGAACCTTCTGAAAAGTTCTTTATAAGTGAGAGGTAAAATACGTATCTCTATCTAAATTTATGGACAATGGGACACCATGCAATCTAACCAACTTCTAATATAGAGATTGGCATAATTCTTGGATGAATAAAAGTATGAACTGACAAGAAATGAGTTGATTTGGTCATTTTTTCTTTGATAACCCATATTGAATTATGCTGACAACGCATAAAGCGCAACCTATTTACCAAATAAATGTTTACCTCTTCCTTCTTCTAAGTGGGGATGATAAACTCCTACATTATGCCACTAGGCCTGTATTTCTCAACCTTAACCTACTAACAGTTAGAGCACTTAGCTATAAACTCTGCAATATCCCTCTTCATATCACTCCACCAATAGATTTCCTACAAATCACGATACACCTTAGTGGTTCCTGGATGAATAAAGTAACGTGCACCATACATTTCTACAAGGATTCACTACCTCAACCCATCAACACAGGGCACACTTAGCCTACCCAGACATCGCAACACACCATCTCCCCCTTGGGAGAAAACCTCTACTTTTTTATCTCTAATTGACTCTTTTAACTTAACCAAACTATAAGAATCCCTATCCTATTTTCTCATTACTTCTGCAACTAATGATGATTCTGAGGTATTCTAAACCCATACACTACCCTCAGTTGAATGGACAAAATGAACACCTAATCTAGATAACTGAAAAACCTCCTTAACCAACTTCTTCTTATCATTTTAAACATAAGCAACACTACCCATAGAAAACTTACTAAGGTCGTCTTCCACTATATTTCCCTTGCCCAAAATATACAACACACTTATATCATAATTCTTTAAAAATTCTAACCATCTTCTCTGATGATGATTCAAGTCTTTCTGCGATTACACATATTGTAAAAAATTTGTGATCTGTGAACACATCAACATGAACCCTATACAAATAATGCCTCCAAATTTTCAAGGCAAAGATAATAGTTGCTAACTCAACATCATGGGTAGTGTAATTCTTCTCATGGGTTTTAATCTATCTAGAGGCATAGGTTATGACCTTACCTCTCTGCATTAAAATACAACAAAGTACTACTATGGATGCATCACAGTAAATAATAAAACACTCTAAACCATCAGGCGAAGTCAAGACTGGGGCTGAGGTGAGTCAAGTTTTCAACTCCTAAAAACTCCTCTTATAGGAATCTGACCACTAAAACTTAACTTTTTCCAAGTCAATCGAGCTATGGGGGAGGCAATAGATGATAACCCTTCAATAAACTATCTTTAATATCTAGCCAAACATAAAAAAACTACTAATATCCGACAGAGAGATAGGTTTGGGAAAGTTTCTCACTGCTTTGGTCTTTTCAGGGTCAACACTAATACCATAATTGGAAATAATATGGTCAAGGAAAGCTACTGATCTTTGACAAATTAACTCTTATTGAATTTGGAGAACAACTGATGGGCTCTAAAAGATTGTAATACAATTCTGAGATGGTCTACATGATTATTTTCACTCTGGGAGTATACAAGAATATCATCAATGAAGACTATGATGATCATGTCCAAGTACTACTTAAACACTCGATTCATAAAGTCCATGAAATCTATTGGGGAATCCATTAGTACAAAAGAAATAACTAGAAATTTTAAATAGCCATACCAAGTTCAGAAAGTTGTTTTTGGAATGTCAAATTCTCTGACTCTGAGTTAATGATAGCTAGATCTAAGGTCTATCTAAGATAAATAACTGGCACCCTAAAGTTGGTTGAACAAGTCATCTATCTTGGAAAATGTATACTTATTCTTGATTGTGACTTTATTCAACTGAAGACAATTGATGCACATTTATAGAGAACCATCTTTCTTACTAATGAAAAGGATAGAAGCACCCCATGGGGAAACACTAGGCCTAATGAATCCCTTATCTAAGAGGTCTTTGAACTATTCTTTCAACTCCCTAAGCTTTTTTTGAGCCATTTTATATGGCAGAATAGAGATATGCTGGGTTTCTGGAAGGATGTATATTCAAAAGTCAATTTTCCTTTTGGGAGAAACTCCGGGAAGACCTTCAGGGAGCACATCTTGTTTTACCCTTACTACTGAAACTGACTTGAGACTAGGAGTAGTAGAATTAGAGTTTTTAACTTGAACAAGATGGTAAACACATCCCTTGAATATCTTTTTCCTTCCTATAAGGTATGAAACAAGCTGACCCCTAAGTGCTAAAGTATTACCCCTCCATTAATTAATTGTTTATTCAGTAACTGAAAATGAACAACTCTTTTTCTATAATCAACTAAAACATAGAATGAGTAGAGCCAATCCATGTCGAGAATGACATCAAAATTAGTCATCTCTAACTCCACAAGATTTCCTGTAGTGTCTTTCTAGGATATTTTGACTGAACAATTCTTGTATACTTACATGGATACAATAGCTACGCCTACTGGGGTAGACACTGATAAGGGTTCTTCTAATTCTTCAGGACTGAAACTGAAATTAACAACTATATATGGGGTTACAAAAGAAAGTGAAGTTGTGGGGTATAATAAAGCATACACATGAAGATAAAAGACTTGTAACGTACCCATAATCACATAAGGAGAGCTTTCCTGATCATGACGGGAATGGAGTGCATACAACCTATTCTAACGCTGACCACTAGTGGAATAGGATAGGGCGCCCTGCTGAGTCGGGCGACCTGCTAGAGCTGATAACTGGTTAGTCTGACCCTGTTAGCATGAATCTCTTCCCCTCTAAGAAACTAATCAATATTCCTTGAACCTATGGCCTGTATTACCACATCCAAAACATAAATCACTGATAGCTCTACATATACCGTGATGATTCCTATCACATTTCTGGAAAATGAGATTAGTAAGATCACTATTCACACTACCTTAGGGCTTTTAGCCTGGCGCCTTATCTTGATTGTCATTCCTGAACTAGTGTACTAGCTGAAGATGGAGCTGGGTCTAAAAACTTCTATCGAAACTAACAACGGTTACTACCTTCTGACTTTGGCTGAGAAAAACTGAAGCTACTTGTTCTAGCTTTCTTATTCTCCCTCTCTTTCTCCTTAAACTTTTGCTTCTCAATCAATTGAACATAGACCATAAGCTAAGATATATCCATCTCCTTAATCAACATCTATTTCCTATACTCCTTGTCCATAATATCAAATATGAGAGACATGAACTTACTCAATCAAGATCGATTATCAGACACCACATGAGGAGCATACCTCACCAGCTGAGTAAACTTAAGTAAATACTCTTTCACACTCTTATTTCCCTTCTTCAAATTAACAAACTCCAGCACCTAAGCTTTCCTTAACTCTAAGGGAAAGAATATATAAAAAAAGTTATAACAAACCCCTCCCACTCTATAGGCCCTATATCTGCGCCTCTATCCTCCTTCTACTGCTTAAACTAGGTGTCAGTTATATCCTACAATTGGTAAGCAACCAACTCTATACTCTAACTATATGTGACACCCATAATATATGTTACCTTCTGAACCATGTAAAGGAACTCCTGTGGATCCTTATTTGATTTGGATCTTAAAAACGGAGGGGGATTCATTCAAGTGAAGTCCTAAATCCTAGATGCAGTTGTGTTAGACACAGGATTAGATGGGGAAATAACCTGCTAATTATTATGAGCTGCTACTAAGTGAGATAAGGTATTTAATGTAGCTTTGAACTCACTATGAGAGACATGCTCATTCTAGGGATTTTCTAGAACAGGTGAAGGTGCGGGTTGGTTCCCATTCCTTCTTATGTTATTCTTTCTGGGAGGCATTATTCATAACAAAATAAATGTTGGATTAGGAAGGGAGTTCAAATAGATCTCATTCTCAATTGCACAACATGAATACTGAAAGAAGGGAAACTTTTCCTATGTACGTCTTATAGCCTCTTTTCCATAAGTGTTGCGTACTTCACACCTATGCATAAGACTCTACTCAATGTTGCTTTCTAAATTCCTAGGATACTTTAAAAACTTACGCTCTGATATAAACTTTGGTCATAACCCAAAGCTACCCCCTAATCACAACAATAGTGCTTACAGCCTCAAGTGACCACAATCCAACCCATGAGCTGGTACCAAATGTGAGCACTTAATAAAACTAATAAAAAAAAGCATGTGTGAAAATTCAACTAATCACTCCATAAGGTTTTAAATAATAAAATAATGCAACTGAATATGAATGTCTAAAATATGGGAAAAATACTGAAAATTCGATTAAAAAGACTAATAAAACTAACTGACTGACTGATGTGTCTAAAAAGCCTCTAAGGCTGACAGACTGGGGAGTTGATGGGACAAACCCCCAACTAACTCCAACTGATCATATAACTGAACTTCTAACTCAACTGAAAAAAATAAACTCATCCTTAAAGTATGAGGACTTACCACTATTGTTGATGCTGGCTAGCTGATCCTGTCTAAGCTCGATTGGGAAACTCAACATCCAAACCTATGAGATAAGACATCATAGTACAAGGAATGAGTATGTGATCAGTACTTTGAATGTACTAGTATATGAGATGAGGTTAGTCTAAAATGCCTAGTTAACTGAACAAAAAGTAATGTATGTCTGAATAATATGAGATAATTGAGTAAATATGCATGAAAACTGAAATTCTAAAAGTGCAAGACCAAGCATATAAAGTTTCTAAAATAATCTATAAAACTAAAATACTGAAATCTCATAACTGAATAACAAATAATATTTATTCCTTGTTCTAGCCATCTGAAATGAATTATGTACTTAATACTAAACTGAGACTGTAAGAGGTATCATCTAACCAACATAGCCTACTCTAAACTAATTGGTGTCCAACCTGTAACCAAGTCGGAAGGGTGTCAGTACCATGCCACGGGTACTAAAGTTGGATGTGTGGATCCAGTAAGATACTGAAGAAATAGGGTATCAATCCTAAACTAATAGGTGATCCCTAGGAATGGTTAAGCCTAAATTGATGGGTGACCCCTAGGAGGTCGTCAAGCCTAAATTAATGGGTGACTCCTCATAACCCATGTTGGTTATGTTGTTTGGGAATACGGGACGACTACTAACGACTTTTGTCTAAATGATGGGAAATCCGTCGTACTGCATTCGCTTGGTGTTAAATCCTACTCCTAACCGAAAGATGCTAGTTACTGAACTATATTGAGCTTAACTTAGCTAAAAACTGAACATGAAGATAGCTGAATGACGAGGCTCTTGGTTTATCTACAAACTTTCTAGAGATACTAAAAACTATGTAAATAGCAAAGTTTTAGATATACATAAACACCAGCACTGAATGGAAATAACAAATAGGAACTAATCAATGACATAAAACCATAAAAAAGAATCATAGTTCTAAATTCAATCATTTAAACATTTCATCAAACACTTGAAATTCTTATACTTAAGCATTAAAGCGAGTAAAACAAGTGGGAATAGCCTAATTGCAATATTGAAACCATAAATTTGAGATTAAACATAAAGTTTCCATCAATCAAACATATAAGGGCTGCTTTCAACGAAAATCACTTGTAAACATAATGTAAATTCGAAATTCATGAAAGATTCATGGAAATAACTCATTATAAACATGCAAATTTCATGATTTAAAACATAAAATAGGTTCTTGAACTGTATGGTGAAAGAAAGCCATGGATGAACATCACACATACCTCTCTCGTTGATTTCTTAAAGATTCTTGAGTATTTACTTGAAGCTTAAGAGAATTTGTGAATAATGAGGCAAATAATGCTCCTAAGGGACTAAAATTTTGTGTTATGTACAAGTTTTGATGGGGAAATTAACCCAAAATACCCTTAATAACGAGGATTTAAAAAGCTAGAAGAGGCCACCTAATGCGGCGCAACCCCTAGTTTGGTCAAGCAGCCAACACAGCGCGAACCCTAGCCTTGTCAAACAGCCAACGTAGTGTGACCCTTATCCTAGGTCAAATATCTAAGGTGGCACGACTCCATCTTGATGCCTCATTATTTTGAACATTCAAACACGGCCTAAACCTCGGCTAAAAGTTCCAAAACCTCTCTGAGACATACTTTTGACCTACTTAAATATGAATTAACTTAGAAATCAACATTCTGAGGTCGGGAAGGCCAAACTAAAATTCATCAAAGATTAAGGGTCTTGAAATGGCTAAGTCTTTCTTACTTAGTGGAATTTTTTTAACTTTTGGACCCCTTTAACATAAAATAGTGAGATGAATTGATCTAGGATCTTATAGGGCCTTACAGTCGATTAATAATATCCTATACTCCTTTGGGGGGAGGGGGAGATACAATATCATGAACCATTTCAGGTGCTTCATCTTTTTTCTACTCAGAAATCCTACTAGGTGTTTGTAGGATCCTCTCTTGATTCATATTTAGTGGGAGTAAGGGATTGCCTCTACTCTATGTGCTAGACATACACCAACAAATGCCAAACTAAGAGAAAAAATAAAAATAAAAACCTAAAATCTACAACAACTTCAAATTACAAATCAACACCGTGTTCCCCAACATTGATGCCAAAATTTTGATGACGTCCTAACAACTCCTCTACTTAGATGATGATATAGTCGCTATCAAAATATAGTAATCCAACAAAGGTTGGGTTCATATCCCAACGAAACCATTGGAATCATAGACCTTAACCATTGTAGTCAATGGGTAGAATAAGAAAAGTAAAGAGGGGTTTATGTTGTAATCTTGAGCAAGTAACTATATAAACTTCGATTGAATTCAGTGTAGGTGAACACTAGGATTGTGTTCCCACTGGTTTCTCAACATCGTAGTCTTATCGTGCTTTGTTGAACCAACCTTATACCTTCCATGCAGAATCGATAAGTTATGTACCTTATGCAGTCTCTTGGACGAGCAGAAGGATTTTACCCCTTTAGCTTTTAAGTCCTAATATGTCACCTTACTAATCCTTATCTTAATCCTAGTTAACTTTTACCTTTTGAGTCTTTATTTTTGATAAAACTAACTATATTACTATGATAGAACCTAGAAGAATGGATCGACAGTTAAACTCCAAATTGTTGTTGTCTTTATCTCTTCCTAGTCACTACTCCTCTTTTAGAGTAAGTAGCAATATCTAGGAGGAATCCAAATGTGTGCACCCATTATGAAAACTATTATAATGAAAATAAAGAAATATATGCATGGTTATTGGTTCAGAACAACAACAATACTTCCCATACTTTGTTAAGAAGCTAGAATTTGCACAACCTTAGCTATAGGTTTTATCTGCTCATGTTTTTGAAGAAATCAGTAACATTCATAATTGAAAGTATAGATGAAATAACAATGATAACAAGTGTAAAAACCCAAAATTGTAACTGAATTAATGAACCAAAGTCAATATAAGAGAATCCAATGATAAAAATCAAATCTTGGAATTGAAATATATTTGTATCAAAAGTGTGTAACTCCTAGATAAAAACACATAAAGGGTAATTATAATAAAAGATGAAACCCTCAAAATGAAGTGCGAATATAATAAGAGAAAATTGGGTTGGCGGCTATATGTGGTCTGTACCTTCAATCTAACCCTGGATGCAGATAGTACATGTGGTTCTAACCCTAGGAGCAATTATAAGGTGCAGGTAGCATATGGAAAACTCTGGTAAATTTAGCTCTTTAGATTTCATACTTCTCTCACTTGCTTTACCTACTTACGGTCTTGTATGTCCAACTTGCGGTCTGTAGATTAACTTAGTAAGTGTCGAGAGTCATATTTTTATCTCTTTTTCAATTTTGGAACATTATTTGATGACGAACAAATCGGAAAGTTTCCTGAGCATACATAATTGCTCCAAAAATTAGCCAAAAATAACTCTTTTCACCATTTCACAAACTTTGCATCCAAAATATGATTTGCTAACAAACATATGCAAAATGCATTATTTCCAACAAAATAACCTCAGAAACTTGCATATTTTCCTTATTTTAATCGTCGAAAGTTCTATATTTTGATAGTACATCAGGGTCATCATCACTAGGCTTAAAACCAAGGACCCTTTTATTCTGATGATAACTTCTAGTAACGACTCGTTATGTCTAGTTACAGGTCATAAAGTGAGTCATAATCAGAAGAAGCTGATAGACTCTTGGTAGAAAATTAGTATAACTTTTTCTCATGATATCGTATTTAGTCAAAACTTGTGGTGTTAGAAAACTAACTTGATGAAAAATCTTTTGATGTTCTAGGTCTTTAAAACTAAGGGTATTACATTTGGCATTTGGGGTATTTCTATGATTAGGGAGAGATCGGTCAGTAGTCCAGAGAGTGCCCTAGTAAGCAATTATTAGTCACTCAACTTATAACTCTTATGGTGTTGTGGTACCTTCTATTATAAGAATTGTACTTAGTGCCACATTGTTGATTCAAAAGCTTAGTTTGAGTTTAGATTCCCTTTGATTCGTACTCTCTTGAGCACATCAAGTATATGGCTTTAGATTTCACCATGATAGATTCTCTTTAATTTCATTCCTTTACCTCTTCATTAAGTGTATTAGGGGTTTTATACCTAACGATGATTGTATGCCTTGGTAGGTTTATATTGATTATTGGGTGCCTTGGTTAGAGTTCATAATTATATAACTATCCTCCATCCTATTTGATTATTTCTTTTAGTAGTGGATAGAGTAGATCAATATTGATATTTTTCCTAGGGGTGTAGTATTTGGGCTTGAGTCCCATATACCATGGAATATTGGTTTTATTATAGCCATAGAGTGGTACTTGTTATTGATTTCCCTTTTAGTATGACCTATTCCTTATACAACGGTATCTATTGCTATTAGTATTGTCATTATTTGATGCTAATCTATACTTTCTTGATTAATGACTAGGCTATCATTATCTAGTTAGAATTTTCTTCCTCGTGATTATTATTCGTTAGTAAGGCAAGACCTATCGTTGAGTGGGTTTTGGTGGCAACGATAAGTTTTCCTTTTTTTGTTCTGTTATGGTTTGAGAGTTGGAAATTTGGTTATATTTTCCCTTTTTAGTTTATATTCTAGGACTTGCCTCCTACATTGCTTAAATTCTAGAATTGCCTATCCTTTTTCATAGCTCATTCCTGAGGCTGACTAGTTTGGGCTTATGTTATTTTGATTTGAATAGTTCATTACTCGATAGTGCTCTTGAGGTTGATATACAGAGGTATTTTACTTTTCTCTAAGATTACTTGGGGTCATATACTAGTGATAGTCTGATCTTTGTATTAGTGTGGAGTTTAATACTCTGTTCTTGCTGGATGTGGTTCTTCTTCTAATGGAGTTAACAAAGGTGGAGATAGGTGATATTTTTTATGACCGCTTCTTAAGATGGTTATTTATCTATTTATTGCTAAGATTAAGTATTGTATTACCAATTTTTGACTAAGGTTGTATTTCTCTAAGTTTCTCTATCAGATGATAGACATTTCATCTCGAAAGGTTGTCTTCACAATTTATCCTATCTCTACTAGACTTCCTCAGTTCTTAGGTATAACTTGGTCCATTATGCCATCCTGAAGATATGGAGTTAATTATTTTGTTTTTAATATGTGGTTATCCTATATTATGGATTTGTTTTTCAGCTATATTTTGACTTTAGTTCCAAAAGTTTGAGGTATGCTCTTTTTATTTGACTAGTTCATTCCCAATAGTGATCTTGAGTTTAAAATAAAGAGGTCTTCGGCTTCTCTTTAAGATTTGTTGGGGTCATCTACTAGTGATAGTCTGATCTTTGTATTAGTGTGGAGTTTGATACTCTATTCTTGTTTTGATGTGTTTCTTGTTCTAATGGAATTAAAAGAGGTAGATAGGTGATCTTTTTTATGAATTCTTCTTAAGTTGGTTATTTGGATATTCATATCTAAGATTAAGTATTAGATTAACTAGTTTTTTACCAAGGTTGTATTTCTCTAAGTTTCTCTGTCAAATGATAGATACTTTATCTCAATCCTTTAGAAAGTTTTATCTTCATAGAGGTTATATGAGGAGTCTTGCTCAGACCATGAAAGACCAGTACCTTATCTCGTTGAGCTTTCGTGATTCTCTGATCTATTGAATTTTATAGACAAATGTCCTATTAGTAGTGGATATTGTAATGACCCTCTAGAAAATTTTCTTAATTTATGTGCATTTCCAGCATTTTTAGTCTTCCCACAACCGCCACAAGTCATTAATGACTTGTTGGAACTTCTAATTGGGTTATTAGATAGTTCATTTGGGTTATAGGCTCATTTTCCAATTTTGGATTTTTTGTTGACAAGCATTTGATCTTGAACCAAAACTTCTAGTAAATGACCTCAGATGAGAATTTCAATAGTGTCATTAGCTTCAAAATATTGATTTTAGGCCTAGGAGATCCTTGGTTTAGGTCTGGAGGCTTTCAAACTCATTTTGAGCTATTTGGTGGATTATATGAAAATGCAAATAAAGATGTTAGCTCCATATTTAGTTGAGAAATATCGAATAAAAGTTTTGATTGTTCCATTGAGTCTGTAATGTTGAATTTGGTATGGTAGCATAGTTTGTTTATGCGCAAGGGGTTTTGAACAAATTTCAAGCACCCGATCAGAGTCTATTTTGGACATAGAAAATTTTATGCCAAATGTTGTCGGGGCAACCACTTAAGTCGTCGTCATATTATTGACATTGGGGCACTTTAAAAGTCTTGGCCATTTAGCCAAGGGCCTCTTAACCGAACAATGTCCAATTTGGGAGATACCATTTTAGTATCCTAGGCATCGCTTAGTGGTACTTGCTTCTCTTGCTAGACCATTTTAGCGGTTGAGGAGCCGCTTAAGAGACTGGGTGACTGCTTAAGCGGTACTTGGGGGGTTTTCAATCCCCTTCTTCACCAAGAATTCCTATATTTTTCTCCTCTATTTCTACACCATTTTGAGAGTATGAAGAAAGAAAAAAAAGTGGGGAATCATCCATTAAAGCTAAGTTAAGCTAGACAAACTCTCCTTGGTTATTTCCTATTAATTCTTCCATCAATTTCCATCCCATTACATGTTAAATTCTTTTAAATTGCATCTTAAATTCCTTAGACCTTAGGGACTGATTTGGTGCCCAATTTACGCAGCATTTGTGCTCAACTTTTGAGAACAAATTCCTTGTCCTTTGAGAGACCTCGTGACACATTCAATATTAAATTTTGTTTGTGGAACCGCAGTCCCATTCTTGACCCAAATTCTAATCCAACACTTTTTTCTATAATATGGGCCTTTGTTTACTCCTATTAGAATGTAGTTTACTATTTTGATAGCATGGCAGCATTTTGGGATCATGGAGAAAAGGCGGATGATTTATGGGTAATTTAAGGATTTACGATTCAATATTGACGTATGATTTGGTCTAGTCTTCTTCATGGTATAGTGTATTATATATATTGCATATTAGGTAAGAATGTTAGGATGTGATAATGGGTAGAACACCATGACTTTAGGATGTGATAATGGGTAGAACACCATGACTTATCTTATATTATGATTTTGGGTGATAGATGTATGAACCGATTCTTAATATTAAATATTTGTTATACCTATAGGATTTTATTACCCTGTTACTAGCATCTTAGACATAGTTGAGGCTAAGGATCTTTTAGTTTAAGGTTTACTACATGACTCGATGGATTATCATGGTTTCTCTGATTATGGATCTATGGTTATGCCAGTTGTTTATTATTTGGCCAAGGCCATGATGATGATATTTGTTGGACTCAAGGTGTGTGATCTATCATTGTAAAAGACGTGGTTGTTCTATTGATTCTTAGATACTTCTAACTGTCTTATTTGGATACTAGTGATGGCATACATAGATTTGGTATATTCATGCTCACACACTGGTACTATTCCAACTAAAGACATGGTTTTACTACTATTTTCTTTACAGGAGATTTATTCCCACTTTTCACTATTAAACAAATTCTTTCATAACGAGAATTATACTACCTTAATGCATGACTTATGAGATTTTGAAACTAAAAATGATGTTTTACAAATTTGACAGAGTTAGATTCTAATCTAAGGTTTTACCGCTACTATTTTCTTCGGTCGAGAGAGTTTTCGACCTTTTCTACACTTTTATGATGATTTAGTTCTGGAGTTGACCTCGGGCAATGGATTTACCGATTCATTATTTTTTAGCCATGATACTTGTCTGTGCATTTATTATACATATATATCTCTAGTATTTGTATGAATAGATGGATGATCATAATAATGATGATAAAAAATCCTAGATTGGGATCACGTCAGTGTATACGGGTACCATTGAACCCTCTAGCGGCCCCTTCATCTGTGAGCCATCGTGTTGGAGATGAGAGTTTTCCTTTGATTCTAGATTTATGAACCGTCGAGCTGAGGAAGGTGTATACACAGGGTTATGTTATGGCACTTGGACTAGTTATGATTTTATGGATATACGTTTCATTCATTCTTGTTTGTAAATTGCCTATCACCAGTATGTTGTTTGGTCCATATATCTATCAACCTTATAGGGATTGCATAGGTATAGGTTATGAGTGTTGTTTGCTATATGTTGGGTTTTGATTGAACCTTCTAGGTTATTGGGCCCAGTTAAGGTATTGTTTGCCTGTACTAGCAAATTACTTTGTTGTTATTATTATGGTTAGTTTGTGGAAAGTTTACTATGGACTGATATGAGGTTGGATGCATGATTCTAATTCCTTTCTCTCATGGTTATTATATTATGGATAATCATATCATATTTTGACATTCTTATTATGGATCCTGATTATGCCAATACTAGTTCCTACTATGATAAAGAGGCCTTAAGATTTTAGGATGACTACCTTAGGTTGTACCTTTTATTTAACCTTGTATACCTATACGTATGTATATATATATATATATAAATATATATATATATATATATATATATATATATATATTTATATTACCAATATACCTCTCTTCTTCTTATTTATTCACATTATTTATGTATTGCACTGATATATATCCTTCTTCCATTTCTTATATGCATATTTTCAAGTGATATATGGTATAGTGCTTTAGTTCCTGATTAGAGCTAGAATAGGGTAGTTTATCCTTATTGTCGTAGTTTTGTTATGTTAGCTTCATTGATATTTTTCTATAGTTTACAGTCCTGCTTGTATGTGTTATATATTTTCATTATCTATGGTTCTCAGTCAGCAACTACCTACAGAGTACAACATGTTTGGTACTCATACACTTCTATATCCTGGAGATTATAGTACTAGTTCTCACTGTTTTCATATGCATCAGTGGAGCAACTATGAATAGAAGATATAGTGTGAGCTTCTAGCTTTTGAAGTATTTCTATTCTCTCTCTTATAGATTAGAATGATCACTAAGTTGTATTCAGAGATGGGTTGTACATGTATATTTGTTTTGTACATTATTATGTATTCTTATTATATTAGTTCTTCTACTGATTCTACAAAGTTTTGGGAATGTATTCTATATATAAGTCTTTTAACATAATTATTCTTCTATCTTCGTTCACTTATTTATGTTGTCCGTACATTATGGTTTTGGGCTATGGGTTGGTTTACCTACTAGTAGGTCATATTAGGTGTCATCATGACTTGCAAAATCAGGTCGTGAAACAAGAAAACTAACCAATCATGGTACACACATTCTAAGGGTTTTATAGTTTCCCATTATCCATGACCTTCAAAAGACGAGCTCAGTCAATGTACCAATTAACATAGATATCTAGTGTCTGCTACCCTAACACAAGTCAATGTTGTTCCACCCATATTCCAACATTCCTAACCTTATACTCCATGAGTTCCACCAATTCAATGACAATGAACATTATTGGTTCATCTCATAATATCTACCCATGACACTCATAGACATTAGATAATACAACCATCTGAGCACTTTAAAACAAGTCTTTTTACACGAACTCAAGGTGATTTGAAACATGTATTATAATCAAACAGGTACACATTCACATCATGTATTATTACAATAAGTAAAAAAATGCTCCTAATACTTTGTCAAACTCAAGTCCATCATTTCATATAAACACCAATTACTCTTTAAGGCATGAAATAAAAAGTATGCCAAAAGTCCAACCAAAAACTTACAATTCTACAAAAAACAATGCATTCACAATTGTGTTACAACCCAAACCATAACTAATATGTTTATAGTTAACACACATGTTATTAAAGTCAAGTTTACATAACCACAAGATAAGTATTTGACATTCGCATCCATTAGTTTTCTTATTAACATGATCATTATTAATAAGATTCAGAGTAAGAAGGACACAAGGAGTTAAAAAAATCCATTTGCAGCATGTTGAAACATAACTACGTGTAATTTTAATAGTCCATCGACTATAGATCATTAATCCTTATAACTATTCTAAATCTTTCACTCCTTGGGGATTTCTAGAAAATGTTCCTTTACCACCTATTATATTGGTAGGTATTTTTAAATTATATCTTAATGTCAACACCTTATCACACACCCTTACTCATGGTCATGGAAGGATTGCCAAACCAATTAACTCTAAAGATCCCCTAATTCCGTTGCATTTTATTTTGGATGCTAACTCAAACCCTTCATTTCTGAAACTCAAGGTAAATTATGATTATTATTCTTTCCCAAATAATAGACCTATTGTGTTGAGCCCTAATTTTAACATCCCTCCTGTAGAATGGAAGATGTTTTAAATTGATTGAACCTATTTTATTGAATGGTCATTCATTGTACATTAACAATACTCTTTTAGGTGAGTATATTAAACATAAATTTCTCGAATTTAAAGTGTTTGTTGTATTTCTTATGGATTTTTGTTTAGTAAATTCTCTCGACATTTGAAGGTATTGAGATTAGTAACTAGTAAGTTGAATAGTCATACTTAAGTAATAGAATTGGAGGTTTATACTCTTGGTTTTGATGAAAAATGTAGAAATATAGGCCAAGTTCCAGGTCATATGTGGGATCGTGTATGGAGTAATTTTAATAAGCCATATGTTAATGGTGCTCTTCATTAGATGGATCAAGGTAAAAATGACAGCATTAACTCCTTTGTTATTGGGATAGAAAAGCTAAAGTCCCTGCCACCTTTACCTAGTCTAAAAATTTCACTGTGGTGGTTGTCGCTAGCAAAGTTGGGGAATTATCTATACTTTATTTATTATATCTTCAAAGACGGTACAATGTGTCTTGATATTTGGTGGAAGAAAGAGTATAGGTATGGTTGAATCTTGGACTAACGACAACACTTTTGTTGATCCTTTTTCTATCAGGTATGAGTGAAAATAATTTGAAGCAAAATTAATTTGGAAAGATGGAGAAATCTTGATTCAAAGCGGAAAACAAATATTTTCGTATAACCGAAAAAAAAAGTTTAAACAGATTAATGTTTATGATTGTGGAGGTGTGACTGGATAAATCCCAAGTTTTTACTCATACAAGATTGTCATTAGAGACATATTTGATGTCTCGATATGTTTATTCAAGGCCTCGGAAAATTCCATACTTTATTTATTTAGTCTTGCTTCCTCCAGGATATTATATTTTCTATTTGTTTTTGGATTTAGCATAAAACCTTGTTTACTTAGAATATTTTGTAGATACTTGTGAATTCTGGAAGGACAATTTTACAAATATAAGTATGTACATGTTCTCCATTTTCACATTCTCCAAAGCTGAATTTCTTTGTTTAAGCCATGCTCACATGAACAAAATGAGTGAATACAACATATTCACATATTGGTCAGACATATTTACTTTTAACAATTTCTTATTGATATAAAAAGTTACTTTATCCTATTTTGGAATGCAAGTTTAGTGATGCGAGGCAAGAAGATGAGGTAGTGGTGAAGTTGGAGTCAAAGGTTGTTTGTAAGAGATATAGGTTTAGGTATCTTGGATCTATGATACAAAGGAATGGTGAGGTTGATGAGGATGTCTCCCACCATAGTGGGGCAGGTTGGATGAAATGAAGGCTTGCCTCAGTAATTTTGTGCGATAAGAAGGTGCCTCTTAAGATTAAAGATAAATTTTATAGAGCTGCGGTCCAGCCGGCCATGTTATATGGGGTTGAGTGCTGTCCGGTTAAGAGTTCTTAAGTCCAAAGGTTGAAGGTGGCGGAAATGAGAATGTTGCATTGGATGTGTGGATTTACGAGGGCTGACAGGGTCAGGAATGAGACTATTCGGGAGAAAGTGAGAGTGGTCTCGGTAGAGGATAAGTTGCGGAAAATGAGGTTGAGATGGTTTGGCCATGTCATGATAAGGGGAACGGATACCCCCATTCGTAGGTGTGAGAGGTTGTCCTTGGAGGGTTTCAAGCGGGGTAGGGGTAGACCTAAGTTTTACTGCATAGGAGTGATTAGACGTGACATGGAACAGTTACAGCTTACTAAGGACATGGCCCTCGATAGGAAGGTTTGGAAGAAGAGTATTAAGCTAGAGGGCTAAGGTGTAGGGTCGAGTCGTAGTCTGTAGATAGGAGGGTTAAGGGTAGCTTGGTTGGTAGCTCTAGGTTTGGGGAATGGAGGGTCCTTGGTGGGTTAACTATACGTCTTGTTTGTGAATGTTGATTCTTTGTTACTTTAACATAATGCTTTCCTTTTGGTTAATTATACTTTATTTTTGTGGATGTTGGTGCTATGTTATTTTATCATTTTGCTTGCCTGTTGGTCTACAGTCCTTGGTCCTGAGCCGGGGGTCTATCGAAAACAGCCTCTCTACCCCCATCGGGGATAGTGGTATGGACTGCATATATTTTAACCTCTCCAGACCCCACTATGTGGGAATATACTAGGTATGTTATTGTTGTTGTTTTGTCAAATATGACAGGATCAGTTGGACTTAGTTAATGGGGTGAAGCAATTGGATGCAATTGATGTTTTTCTGATGTTTTATTATCTTTGGTTGTTCTTTAGTGGCACACATATTATCTAGAAAGATTCCTACTATATTCCATTGAGAAATTAATTTCCTCTTTTGTAAGGATATTGTATATGAAACCATAACCCTAGTTGCTACTTTCTTTCCTATGAAAATCTATTGGCTTTTGGTAGAACAACATCTTGGTATAGTATTATATTATATATATAGAAAAAAATATGATGAAGGTAAACTTCAACTAAATTAAATGATCTTTTGCATGAGCCTATCGATAACAAGAGGCCCTAGTTTAAAATTATTGCAAAAAACAAATCACTAGGCCATTTATTCCTTTGTGTGGACATTGATTAGTGGATAGAGTTATATGGTATCTTTCTGATAAAATGTTTAAAATGTTCCTATATCTATGGAGGTTGATTTATTTGGTCCTTAATATATTCCATTTGATCAATATGGTCCTTAATGTATTGCAAAAGTTGTTCATTTTTTCCTTTACCGTGATTCTATCTTGTTTATAAAAAAAGGTTGTTGAATTTTGACTTAGGTCCCACATGCACCTCCCATGGGACCTAGGACCAAGATAATGTAGGATCTAAGGGATTAGAAATTGCTCCATGTCCATGTTTGTTCTTCCCAAACTCATAGAAAAAATATGAGAAGCTAAAAATAGATTGGAAGTAGTTGAAAAAGAAGATAAGCATTGTATGAAAAGATTAATTGAAGAAAAAAAAAGAAAGAAACAAAATTTATCTCTAGATTTGAAACTTCATCTTGAAAAATAGACTGAGAAGGAGAAAAAATTAGGATTAAATTTTCTAAGGCTAGAGTAGACAAAATATGCTTTAGTGTATTATTTTGTGTTTTTAAAATCAAAGTGAAGTCAGTTTCCCTAGATTGATGTGTAATCTTAGAATCTTTTCTTTTTCTAACTGTCGAGCACTGTGCGTGGATGATCTTTTTGTTTATGTAATTGTAATGAAAGTTTTTTTCGTTAAAAATAGGGTCCATTAAACTTCATTGATGTTTAGGTTTTAATATTACTAGATTAGGTACTCTACCAAGAAAAATCTGGTGTACTCTAGCATATCAGGCACATTTTCATTTGAAAAGATTTGGTGCATAATGTACAAATTTTTAAAGAATAAGACTAAAAGGTAAAAGTGTAGGAGGGGGAGGGGTGAACTTCTAGGGTGAATTACTATTTTTGATTTCTAAGACGACTTCCTATGACAATCATCAGTCAACTGTCAAAATAATATTGAGAAAGAAAAGTAAATACTATAATGAAACATGCTAAAGATAAAATTTACACCAGATATTTTATAGTGGTTGTGACCCAGAATAGGTCTTACTTCAGTGTCATTTAGAAACAGATTTCACTAGCTCACTTTGATGAATAAAATACAATATTTGAGTATAGCTTTTTGTCTTATACTCACACTATTTATTTTTTTCTTTTGATACATTATCTAACCAACTATATTGTTTTCTATCCTTTCTTTTCTGATACATAACAAACTTATAAAGAAAACAATCTTTAATAAAAGTAAAGCAAAGAGTTAGAGAAGATTAAGCCAATTGTATATCTCTTCCTTATCTTTCATTCTTTAAATTGTAGAGGCTACACTTCAATCTAGTTGGAAAATTTAAAATAAAAGACATCCAAAGAGATTTTACTCTTGAAAATGAGATGTGAAATATCCTATTTCTAAGAATAAGGCCAGCCAATTAGTTATGGTCCTTACAATTAATGAGATAACAATCCTTTCTTTAATAAAACGATTCTTGAAGATTGAAAAATCCTTTGCCAAAGGTGCTGATTAAATATTGGTTGATTCTTGGAGGATAATATTTAGCTCTTTCCTTTATGGCTACCTTGGACAACACTATCAGTTTGTGATTGATTCTCCGTCATGTTATTCAAGCAGTCTTATTGAACTTTTAAGCAGTTTCTGAAATGCAAGAAGGTTTACAACTCAAAAAATTGCCATAACACAAAGATCAAGAAGCATTGTTATCCAATTGCATACAGTAGGGCAATCACACAGAAAATAGAAAGATTATTTAGACAAACTACTTGGTTATCTAATGTAATTCTGTTGTTGACTATAGAAGACTAGTTTAGATCATTTAAATAGATGTAATGAGAGTTGGCATTAAGTTAAAAAGTGTCCAGTTGGTTTGTAAAGTTTTTTAGATGAATGAAAATTTACCTATTTACAAAAAAAAATTCCCCCCTTTTTTGATGGATGACAACATTAAGATAATTAATATAGTCTATTTGTTTGTCGAGATCCTACTAAATAGTTGATTGATTTCCATGTTAACTCCTTGTGAATATTATGCTTCCCGACTGGTCGACTTGTACTTTTAGGATAACATTTCTCTCCCTTTGACATCAATTAACAAGGAAGAGTACTACTAATATACCAAAATAAAAGTAGGTAGATATAGCAGTAGATAAGTCATAATAAATTGAGCATTCATGAGCTTATGCATAGATACAGAAAAAACCCACAATATATAAATATATATAAATGAAAATAGATTTAAGTAGCCAAAGGAGGAGGATCTAAGGAACGAAGGAGATATGCCAATGTGTTAGCAGTGGCATCCTTTAAATTTTTGTACTAATCAATAATGGTGGTAGAGAGATCATTAGTATACTTATAAATTTTGATGGCAATCTTCACAGCTTCCCTAATGATAAAGACCAGTTTTATTCATATGTGAGATACATTAGCAGCTATCCCTTTGCTAGCATTCTAATTACATGAAGCTAAAAATAAGTTGCTAGAAGAGGGTCCTTGAGAGCATAAAGTTTTGACTCCATCTTAGTCACTTGATGGAAAACATCAAAAGACAAGAAGGAAGAAGTGGTATTAGATGGAGGAGAGGACCTTTATTTTTTAGCGGAAGGAGCACCAATAGAGCAACCATCAGACTAAGGAACCCAAATGCTATCATTAAGAATATAAGCCATACTGACAAATACCTTATAATTATAGCATTACTTTACAGTAAGAGATGGAAAATCATCAAGAAAAATATTGTTTGCTTCCAAAATATGGATTATGAGAAGCACATATGGAATACAAGAATGATCAAGAGAGGCTTAGCCTCCATAATATAGTTGATAACAAAGGAAGAAAGTTTAAACATACATTAAGAGACAAGGCAATATATTAGTAGAGGGTCACACTAAGACAGAGTAGAAAGAGATCCTGCACGAAGAAAAAGAGTACTTTCCACAACATGATAAACTACACACATTTCAAAGGATAATTACTTGTGGCCAAGACCATTAGGCAGTGTTGCAGACATTTCTAAAGAAAATAAGTGTGTGGCATTCTGAAAGTGAACAACAAAATCATAAGGCCAACTTCTCTTAGAAGAAGTGGAGTAACCAGAGCATTAAATACTGTCAAACATTGTACAATAAATAAAAATTCCTTTCCCATCGCAAGAATTCCCAATTTGTTAGACCGAAAAGACCTAAAATTTGCATAAAATGAAAAAATGTGAGATTCGTAAGCTACTTTATGTGTTGAGGATAAAAGATTAGATGAAGCGGAGTAACTATAACATTGAATGCCAAAAATAGAGTATAATATTGCACAATCAAGAAAGGTTTTTTTTCCACTACAAGAGTTTCCAATTCATTCAACCAAAAATACCTACGATTGGCAAGAAAATTTGAATAAGATGTTCATAAGAAACTTTAGGTTTGTGGAGAAAAGATTTGCATATCTTTAACTTCAAAGAAGGATTAATAGGATAGTGAAGGGATTCTAAAAGGTCAATATCAATGTGTCTACCATGAACAATGGACAGTTCTTTCATAGAATAGAACACGAGTCATTAGTAAGTCTCCAAAAGTCGGTCTTGAAATTCAAGGAACTCCTAAAATAAAACTTTACCTTCTTTTTTATAACATTTAAAATCATCATAAGCAATAGAGCATTTTCCTATCAAAGAGTGGGAGGAATTGCAAGATTATGGAGACATGTTCAATTCAAACACATCAGAGTCAAGAGGGATAGAAGATGAAGCTTGTCCTTTGCCTTTGAAGGAAGAGATTTTCATGAGGCCAAGGAAGAGGTTTAGGGTTTCTAACCATGGTTGAGAAAGAAGAGAGTAAGACACAGAGAGAGACGGAATAAATAAGAAATAACATATATAAAGCGAGACAGGGGTAAAGAAAAAGATGAATGGAAAAGTTAAAAAGGAAGTGAAGAGGTGTCGTGATTACTTTATTCTTAATCATGTGATAAGAGGTAAAAAGACACAAAGACAAGTACATACAATTAAAGAAAAAACATTTAATGAAGGTACTTCATATGGAAAAGTATTGAAAGCAAAGGATAAAAGGAAAAGAATCAAGTAAAATCTTCTATTTTAAAAAGATTTTATCATAATGCAAAGATATTTTTGAACATTACAAAAACTTTCTACCAATAATGGTTGTGTAAAATTAAAAACAAATCAAAAATTAGTAGTTACTAATGATAGTCCAATATAACCATTTGAAACATGATCAGTGATAAAATAATGTTTGATATCTATATTATTTGCTCTAGAATGATGCACAAGAATTTTAGTTCGGAAAAGAGAACTATAATTATCACAAAATATTTTAACAATAGTTGGACAAATATCATAATCACTATGCTAATGAGTCATCAAAAGAAACTGATCACAACATAGACCAATAAAAACATACTAAAATTCAGTTGCAGAATTAGCAAGTTCACTTGTATTCGTTCTATCGATTTTATTATCTGCATAAATTGATTTTGAGAAAAACTTTGGGCATAAAGTCACAAGATTTAGATTATCATAAATCATAAGAAAAGTTTTGATGAGATACCTCATGATGCGCTTGACTACAATCAGATGTGATTCTTTGGGAGCTGACTATAATCTAGCACATATGCTATTGTTGAACATTATAATAGATCAACTAGATGTAAAGTCAATCATAACGTGATATTTAGTTTTATCCACAAACCAGCCTTCATTATTAGCACAATCCAAAAATTTAAGGGTCATGATGGATCTTGTATCGGTGAACCTTGATAGGTAAGCCTATTACACAAACTGATGCAAAATGGAAAAATAATAGCAATATCCTAGTAAGTTTTCTAGAATGAAGCCTAACCACAAAATATAGTAAAGCAGAAAGACATAATCATCAACACCATAATCCCAAAACCTGGTGTCACACTATAAGAACATCACTAGTACAACTGAATATCAAATACATATGATATCTAAAATAGAAATACTCTATCTCTGAATATGAATAAAGACGTAGTCTTAATAAAAAAGGTGGTAGTTAACTCTAGAACAAGAATCTAACCACCACCTCAAATATCTTTAAAGATAACCTAAATAGACCATCGTAAGTGATGTCGCCCAAAACTAACCTCCAAAGAAGTATGCTCGATCGATGAAAACTATATTAACCTAACTCAGGTTGGGATTGAACCCACAGGGAATACATCAAACAGTATCTCAAACTTTACAAAATCCATGAGTAGTATACAAAAGTAAATAGGGGGAATTTGAAGTCAATAGTAACAGGTAGCCAAACTTGAGTACTTAAGTTTGTAGAAAATAGAAGATGAAAACTAGGATTGTGTTCCCCCTAGCCTCATAAATATGTAAGATTCTCATGTTCATCCTGCCTAACCTCCTGCTCTACATGCAAAGTTTAAAAGTTATGTATTATTAACCTCCTTGTGAACACATTGATAGATTCCACCCTTTACCTTGTGAGTCTTTGGGTGTCTCCTTATTGTACATTATCTATAAACTCAGTACAAATCTCACCTTTTGAGTCTCAAGTTTTATAGAAGAGGGTTGATAGGCTCGAATCACTATTGTAACCTCATTTTCAAAAATCTTAAACACCCTTGTGAGGACATTCTCGAATACAGACAATTCCTACTATAGTGCAATAACTTGGGTCCAATTAATACGAAGAAGGTTAAGATATAAGCAACTATAATAGAATAGATAAATTTCTCACTTTTCTTATGTAGCTAATCTACCATGTATCCCACAACCCTAGTTAAGGAATTTAGCCGCTTATGTTCGTACAAAAATCAATGATTATCAATGAAGATCATATGTAATCAATTGTACAGTGATGAAAGAGTAGAATCCAAAATCTCCAATTGAATACAAAAGCAAAAATATCAAGAACAAATTATTAATGATTAAGTATGCTAAAAGTATAAAAAGTAATGTAAAAGTGGGTAACTTAATAAAGGAATAAGCCTAAGGTATTTATAGTATCTCAAAATAATAAGGAAATCCTAATAAAAATGGAATAGAAAAATTTAGTCGGCAATTCATTACAACTCATAAGGCCTCCTTATGAGTTTTATGCTACTAGTCGTAGGCATTTCAATAAAATTTCATCTTCAGGGCTTCAAGCATATGTTATAATTATGATTACTCATCGTGAGTCGTAGTAAGTCCTTAAGACTCGTGGTATTCATTCATTATCACTTGATCCTCACACGTCAGGATCTTGCACACTAGTCTTATTATTATTGCTCACTATGAGTCGTAATCTGACCTTATGATTTTTATTCTTCAATGAATTCAATTAAGGATCTCAGATCTACTTGTTGTTTTCATTAGGGATGCATACCACCACTCATATCCACTACATACGAGTTGTGGTCACCTTTTACTTGGATCTTTCTTTCAGCTTGCAGACACTGATCTTCTTATGAGTTGGGTTACGCGTCATATAGTGACATAATGACTCATAGACTAAATAGTACTTGACTAGTATGAGACTTTTCTTACCTTTATCAACTTATCTTATCTATTTTCCTTCCAATCATGCAACAAACATATCATATCCAACAAGATAACCTAATTCCAATCATAAATTCCTTGTTTTAAGCATCTAATGTGCCACTAAATACTGGCAAATCAATACCCTCAACTTAGAATGTTTGTGTATCCTTAAGTAAATGAAAATCAAACCTTAAAAAACACATGATGCTTAATTTAGAAGTGTCTATTGATAACGCTCAACTTATACCTCAAATTAGTGTAAGGCGGTCGTTGTCAATATATTTATCCAACTTTGGAGTCGGGGTCGAATCCACAGGGAATAATATGAGTGGCGATTAAACTTTTTTGAAATTATAGCTACAAGTTAAATTCAAACAAATGATACAAAAATATAAAATACGGTTTTAGTATTAATGTTTCTAATCAATATAAATGGAAAACCAGAGTTATGTTCACTGTGGGTTTCGGGAATTAACAGATACTAGGTACTGCTTAAGACTCTTGAAGTAAGTAGGAATAGCAGAATATCCCTGATGACTATACTATATGACTTATCTCTCGACCTCACCAGACAATTTATTATCCAATTCTCTCAAACATAGATAAATTATCTATTTCCAATAGGATGCTATCTCAGGTAGATTAATCAAGTTATGGCATTAATCATTAAACAGAAGGTTGGTAGATTCCGAGTCCCTGTTGATAATTCACGTCCTCTAGTCTATTTTTCTATTCTAGCAAATAAACCTAATACATAACCTATTGTTTGCAACCAATATATTTTAAGTTAAAACAACAGAATTTCAAGATGTTCTACTACTCTTTGAATCCATTAAACACCTAGCATCCCGGCTAATGGAATTAGCCGCTCATGATTTGATGAACGAAATAACAAGTTGAATTCATAATAATAAGGATAAATTTACGAATAGATGAAAAACAACGAGTAGTCCTTCAATTTAATCACAAGGTGGAAAACCAAAAATAGTTGATAAGAAACAAGAAGAATAATTGATGAAAGAGAGCAATGTACGTCCCTCTCTTCTCGAAGTTAATGTCTAATAGATAAATACCAATTTTTTTTAAAAACCCTAAAACTAGTCTTTAAATAGTCAACCCTAATTAAGGAAACAAAATTAAAGTTTTAGTTTTCTCTTCGGATTAGACGACGATGCTTTTGACGGCGTCCTCAGACACCTGACGACGTGTGTGAGATGTCATTAAAGATTCCACTGAATTGTTATCTTCTGACTTTTCAAACGGTAATCCAGATGGCGTGTCAAAGATCTTGACGGTGCTTGCAAACTGACATCACAGTTCACTGGAAATCATCATACTCTGCCCTCTTGTTGATGGTGATTTTGACGAGATGTCAAATATTTGTCGGCCTTTCTGAATCATCATCACAGTTTATCTAATCTTCTCAGGTTCTATCTAATCTTGACGGTGACTTTGATAGCCTGTCCCATGTATGACGGTTCTTCAAAATGATCGTCAGATACATTTCAGCTTATTTCCACCAGATTTCAACTATTTTATTCTTCTTTTCTTTGATTTCCTCCCTGATCATTTGTATCTGTATTAACAAACAAAAACAATCAAAAACAACAAAAGTTATAGCTACAAGTTAAATTCAAATAAATGATACAAAAATATAAAATGGGGTTTTAGTATTAATGTTTGTAATCAATATAAATGGAAAACTAGAGTTATGTTTGCTTTGGTTTTTGGGAATTGATAGATACTAGGTACCACATAAGACTCTTGAAGTAAGTAGGAATAGCAGAATATCCCTGACGACTATACTATCTGACTTATCTCTCGACCTCACCAGACAATTTATTATCTAATTCTCTCAAACTTAGATAACTTATCTATTTCCAATAGGATGTTATCTCAGGTCGATTAATCCAGTTACGACATTGATCATTAAGCAGAAGGTTGGTAGCTTCAGAGTCCCTATTGATAATTCACGTCCTCTAGTCTATTTCTCTGTTCAAATAAGTAAATCTCAAGCATAACCTATGGTTTCCAACCAATATATTTTAAGTTAAAACAACAGAATTTCAAGATATTCAACGACTCTTTGAATCCGTTAAACACATAGCATCATATCAAACCCTAATCCATGGATCCCATAACTCCAGCTAATGGAATTAGCCGCTCATGATTTGATAAGCTAAATAATAATTTGAATTCATGATGATAAGGATAAACTTATGAATGGATGAAAAAAAAGTAGTTCCTTCAATTTAATCACAAGGTGGAAAACCAAAAATAGTTGATAAGAAACAAGAAGAATAATTGATGAAAGAGAGAAATATACGTCCCTCTCTTCTCAGAGTTAATGTCTCATAGATAATGACCAATTTGTTTTTTAAAAACCATAAAACAAGTCTTTAAATAGTCAACCCTAATTAAGGAAACAAAATTAAAGTTTCAGTTTTCTCTTGGGATTAGACGATGATGCTTTTGACGGCGCGTCAGAAACCTGACGATGTGTGCGAGTTCTTGTCAAAAATTCTAGTGAATTGTTATCTTCTGACTCTTCAGACGGTAATACTGATGGCATGTCAATGATCTTGACGGTGCTTTCAAACTGACGTCATACTTCACTGGAAATTAGCATACTCTGCCCTCTGGTTGACGGCGATTTTGACGATATGTCAAATATTTGACGGCCCTTCCGAATCATCGTCACAGTTCATCTAATCTTCTCAGGTTCTGTCTAATCTTGACGGTGACTTTTACAGCCTTTCCCATGTATGACGACGCTTCAAAATGATAGTCAAATACATTTCAGCTTATTTCCACCAGATTTCAGCTGTTTTATTCTTCTCTCCTTTGGTTTCCTCCCCAATCACTTGTAACTGCATTAACACACAAAAACGATCAAAAATAACAAAAGTTGCTTAAGACTTCACAATTATTCAAAATTAAAATCTTTAAATGTGTTACCATCGGCTCACACATCAACACCCTCAACTTACACAATTGCTTGTCCTCAAGCAACGAAAACATAACTAGGATTATACAAAGTACAATTCGGCAGCTAACTACTCTTATCAGTTCAGAATACATGTACCATCTCCATGATCAACCAAAATAAAATCCATTGTGTCTAATATTTGAAAACCATGTAACTCACAAGCATCTAGATATGACAAAACTCTCAGCAATAACAACCTAGCACATACCGAAATTACATTCTCCGAACAAAGCAGTTAATAGCAACATACCTGGTGTGCCCTCACAACAAAGAAATCCCTTTTTCACTTAGATTTATATGTATTAACATAAGGATGAACGTACGACTCACTCTCAGAACGAAGTTCCAATATTGCACATCGAATGCCATAGGTTTGCCCGTATAGTTAGTACCAAAGTCTTCAGATGAGTCAGTTAGGATCACTATAGGGCTTTTCTAATCTTGTAATGTAGGCAAGGGGCTGGTATGACATTCAAAGGTATTTCATAGTGACTGCACCTCTTTGGCACTACATTAACTCACGGGGTTTCAACTATTGACCTTCTTTTCTTCCCTCTTTTATTTGTCAAGTATTCTCAAGATGGGTGTTGTCTGTTCAAGTATTAGATCAACTTTTTCAGTTTTCTCTTTTGTATTTGCTTTTTCACTAAACCCAACTTGTTATTCATTTTCCTTATTTTACCTCTATTCATACTCATAATGCATCACACACCCCTATAGTAGACACTCTCAACTTAGGCTATTTTCCTAAGTCAAGGTGCACAATTTCCAAGGAATACCAAGGCCAATACAGATTCATTGTGATGTAATGGGAAGGTGAAAGACCCAATAGTGCATGGAACGGTGCAAGCTCTAGGGTCCTTTTTTTCTCTACTAACAATATAGAGGCAATAGCACTATAGTGATGAACATTGTTAGCAAGCTCATAGCTCATATTCCATTTTATAGAGACCATCTATTTCATGAATTTTGCATAACTTGCATTTTATCCAACGCCTCAACTAATGGAATGTTTACAGACAGGTTTTTTAACATAGATAGAAACTTCAGATATTTACTATCTTCCTACTTCGTTTTATATCTTTGATGATAAGGTGGTCGAGGTCTTGGAATGGTTTTCAGAATGGGCTCCATATTGTTACCCTTACCTTTGTCTTCTATACTACTGTCCTCAACCTCTAATGACTTATTTTCTTCTACATCAATTGTTTCCTCAACAACAATAGGATCAACATCATTTTTTGACTCATTCACAGTGGGCACTGGTGGATCCATAATGGTTTTACCACTTCGAGTGGTAATGGCATGTAAATGACTATAATTATCGACTTTTGTATTGTATTGTATTGTTGGGAAGTGTTCCAGGCTACCTTTGATTCAACATGGCAGACATTTCGCCAAACTACTACACCAGTTCTTTGATCACGGTATCATATGACTCAACATTCTGATCAACCCTGATAGGTAAGCCTTAATAACCTTAAGACAAATCTCGAGACTATCTGAACTTTTACTAATTTTGTTAACATTGCTTCCATTCTATACTCGGTAACTCGGCTACCTGGTTGGACATATCTGCCACTCTTCTCTTTGTAGTCATCCTTATACCTGTAATCACCATCTCATTCTCTGCTCCTATATCAATACCTATCACTATAATAGTCCCGTCCTTAGTTTCCTTTACCTATGGCTCAAAAAACCGCCACTTTGCAATACAAACACTTTGCTTCCTCATATTCATTAGACTCATATGCTCTGGAACTAGATCCTTGTGGCCCTACTGCGTTCACCTTTTAGCCGTCATTGCTGAAAATTATTTGTAAAGCATCCCAATATTAGTTTTGAGCTGTGTAACTTCTTGTGCTATCATATCATCATAATCTCTATAGTTAATTACAGATCAAATAGTGTAAGTATCGGATCCTCTATCAACCTCCCGAGTGTGCTATCCTCGGTTAGTGATAGAAATATTATCTAGAATCTCTTAGGCCTTCTCCCAACATAGACGCATAAACACACCTCCAGATATTATGTCTTTTATTTCCCTACTAACATTCAATGATCTATAAAAGATTTCAAACAGGTTGATTCTTAGAATTCTGTTATGGGGTACCATACTCAACTTCTTTATGAATCGAAACCATGCTTCATAAATAGACTCTATAGGTAATTACTAGAAATTATATATCTCATATTTTAACTGCACCATCTTGGGAGCGGGAAAAAATCAATTCAAAAACTAGCTACGCAACTTATGCTAAGTCGTGATTGAGCCTCTAAGAAGTTCTCCTATCCACATTGATGTAGCACCTGTCAATGAAAAAGGGAACAATCATAACCTCAAATGTCTTGATCCACCCCAAGGATAGTATATAAAGTGTATATCCTTGTAAAATTTACTAGATGCATGTTTGCATTATCTGTTGTTTCCATCCAGAGTACACCCTTTAGATTCAGTAGCTAGATTATTGCACTGGTAATATTAAACTCCTGATAAGGGGTAAGCAATTTGAACAATAGATCTAATATCGACAGACTCTACATAACCTATGTATTCATTTTAATCGTATGGTTATAGATACTGATAGGATGGGAATACTCTAGCACTGGAACCACTCACTCAATTATGATTTTCATCAAGTGGTACTTTATGATCTTCTACCGGTCTTGAGAAAGCCAGATGTTCCTGTTGAGCCAATCAAGCCTTCTCGTCTACTCTTCTCTTTTCAGTTAGATAAAACCTAATCTATCTACCTATTAGAAACATTTTGTAGATCAATAGTAGGAAAAAAAGGTATATTGTTAATTTCTCAGAACCTAACAAGAACACCATCATGAACTTGCTTTGACATCATTCATGGTGTATGTAGATTTTTTTTGTGCTCTGGATCAATACGGAGTAAGGGATTGCCTTGACTCCAGGTACTTGGCATACAACGGCTTATACAAAACTATGACAAAAAATAAAAACTTGTGAACTCTATAAACTTCAGCTAATAATTCACACAGTGTTCCTTGGCAATGACAACAAAATTTAATGTCACCCAAAACTAACCTCCAGAGAAGTATGTGTGGTTGATTACCAAAATTGTAATATAACTCAGATTAGGATTAAACCCATAGGTAATACATCAAATAGTATCTCAAACTTGACAAAAATCCATGAGAAGTGTTGAAAATTAAATGGGGAGAATTTGAAGTCAATAGTAACAAGTAGCCAAAATTGAGTGGTTGAGTTTGTAAACAATAGAAGGTGAACACTAGCATTACAACTATGTAAGATTCTTGTGTTCAACCCACCTAACCTCGTTCTCTTTATACAAAGTTGACAAAATATATACTAGCAACCATCTTATGAATGAATTTATAGATTTCAACTTTTACCTAGTGAGTCTTAGGGTGTCGCCTTCTTTTCCATTGTCTATAACCTCAGTACAACTCTCACCTTTTGAGTCTCAAGATGAGTAGATGAGGGTCGATAGACTCAAATCACTATTGTAACCTCCTTTTCCAAAATCTTAAACACCCTTGTGAGAATGTTCGCAGATACAAGCAATTCCCAAGCCTTTGTAATTGATTGGGTACAATTAATACGAAAAAGGTTTCAATAAACACACCTATAGTAGATTAGATAAATCTCCCACTTTCCTTAAGTAGACAATCCACCATGGTTCCCACAATCGTAGTTAAGGAATTTAGCCACTTATATTGATGCAACAATCCATGATAATCAATGAAGAATAGATGCACTTAATTGCACAATGATGAAAGAGTAAAATCCATAATCTCCAATGCAATAGGAAACCAAAAGTGTCAAGAAAAAAAGCTCAATGATCAAAGTAGGCTAAAAGTATCAAAGTAATGTAAAAATGTGTAATCTATTAAAGGAATAACCCTAAGGCTAAAAATGGAATAGGAAAATCTAGATAGAAAACATTACGACTCGTAAGGTCTCCTTACGAGTCGTGTGTTGCTAGTCGTAGACATTCTAGTGAACTTTCATATATAGGGAATCAAGCTTCTATTGTCTTTATGATTCCTCACCATGAGTTGTAGTCAGCCCTTACAACTCGTGGTCTTCACTCGTTATCACTTGATCCTCACACTTTAGGATCTTGAACACTGGTCTCATTGTGATTTCTCACTACGAGTTGTAATCTAAACTTACAAATAGTAGTCTTCTATTGATTTAATTTATGATCTCAGCTTTACTCACTTTTTTCATTAAGGATGTATACCACTACTCGTAGCCACTCCATACTAGTCATGGACACTCTTTACTTGGCTCCTTCTCTTAGCTTGCAGATAATGTTTTTCTTACGAGTTGAGTTGTGAGTAATATAGTGACTTGACGACTGGTCGTGTTACAAGTACTTAATTTTCTAAGACTTTTCTTTCTTTTTTCAACTAAATCCACGGGGAGGTCATGGAGTGTTTGATGTGATCTTCTTTAGACTTCAACATATTCCTTTCCTTGTGTCTTTTTGGTCTTCATAATGATTCTTCAACACTTGGAGCTCTCGGGCATCTTATCAAGGCAAGCTTCCAAGAAATCTTCTATATACGGGATTGTTCAATTATGGGCTCAAAATGGGCCCCACATGCGTGTTCCCATGCCATCAATGTGACCACAATTGGGTTCTTCTTGTGTTGGACTCGCATGATGTCATCGAAAGATGTGATGCCCATTAGGCCACTTATCCATTTTATATACAATCATGCAACAAACACATTATATCAATCAATATAACCTAAGTCCAAGCATAAATTCCTTATGTTAAGCTTCCAATGTGCCGCTAAATCCCTACACATCAGTGAGGCACTCTCAAACTAGTATCTACCATAAAATTACACAGTAAGGGTTAGTACGGGCCAATAGTAATTAGTAGGTATCATAGGTTGATTGAGCGAAGTAGAAAATAAATCCTACAAATTTCATACCAAGGGAATGTCACCTATAAACAAAAAAATATTGCATAATGCTAGCCCGCACTATTTCAACTAATAATTATATAATGTTCACATATGTCACAGCCAATACAAGGAAGGGTTACACATAAAACCAATATCACAAATACAAGTACTAGGGAAGGGGTTAAATATAGACAAGTATACATCAAGAGTGATAATACAACACAAATAAAGGCATTATTTAACATAAATGCAATGAAGATGATAATCAGGCTTCTGGTAATGATGATAATGATGATGTAAAGAATAAGGTTGTCACACATAATCCATGTATACCTATGGATATAAATATAACCAACCCATAGAGGGTTCGTCAACCCATACAAAATGCATATCCAATCCATATCTATATCTATATCTCCTCTCCGACACATCTTTTGGTAAAGAGTTTTAAAGATGTTTTATGTCAAAATGCTAGTGTTTACAATATGTCCATGGTGGTACCAATATTTCATGAATGTATATGCTATGAGAATGTTATGCTAACAGTAAACAAGAATGATTATTTAAAAATCCAACCAATATACCGAACTAGTGAGCCAAAAATCCATTTAATATCTCTAACCAGCCATGAATTTCAACATAAAATGTATACCAAGATAATGAAACATATAAAAATACACCATTGGTACCACATTAGGCTTTTTCATCCATCAAGACACAAAAAATTTCATATACACAAGGACAACAATATCATATTAGACCCCACACCGTTATATATAACAAATAGTATACCAAGACTATCTAATAACATCGTTATATATGTAATGACCCTTAAGGTCATTTTTTATATTTTTGCTTATTTTCACCGTCAGAGTTTTTCTATAATTATCCCAAGTCATTTATGACTTGATTGAGTTAAGAGTTTAGTTACTAGGTAGTTCATTTGATTTTTAAAACCAGTTCCCTATTTTGAAGTCTTTGTTGGTTCTAAATAACCACTGAGTGAAAACTATAATATGACAAACTTGAATGCTAAATTCTTACTACACGATGAACTTTAGAATAATGGTTTTAGGCTAGGTGGAACCTTGGTTAAGGTCTTGAGACACCTAAGATTATTTTGACCTATTGGTCATAATGTTATGAAAATGAAATATAGGTGTGTAACCCACATTTAGTTGAAATGACCTCGAATGGAAAAATTGATTGCGCCATCAAATCAAAAATATCAAATTTGATATGGTTACATAGTCTATTTACATATATAGTATTCCAGATGAATATCGAGGTCTTGGTAAGGACTTTGAAATTTTCCAAGTCCATTATTTTCAGCTGTTGCATCGCTATCGCGGGCCAAGGGTCACGATCATGACACTCTTGGCAGTCAACTAGTATTGCAATTGTGTTGTGTAGGTCACAATTTTGACTGGAACCAGCAGGATCAAGATGTCGTGATTACATTTATGGCTATAAAAAGACCCATTTTCCATAAATTTGGCCAATCTTCATCATTCTGTTGAGACCTAAAATCCTTAATAGTGTGATATCTTAAAATTGAGACTTGTGGATTACTTGGGAGCTTACTTAATATTTATTGCAACTATCTTCCAATTTGAGTTAAGAATTCACACTTTACTTAGTTAAATTTCAAGATTTATTTCTCAAAATCCAAAACCTTGAGGGCTTGATTGTAACTTAGTTTTAACCCATTTTTTAGGGTAATGATTTTTTGATCTTGTAAGATTCGTTGGGTTGGTTTCAGAAATGCAATTTCCATAAGTGGGACCTATATGGGGTATTATGTTATTTTAGGACCAAAAGTTAAATGGTGTAATATGGGTATCATCATTCTTGTATTAATGAGTAAAATATTTTATAATATCTTGTCATCTTGAGGGAGCTTCTCAAAAGGAAAAATCATTGGTTAAGCAATTCGTTGAGCGTTCTTTGGAGTTCAAGTAGACTAGGTTTATCCCTTATTAGATTAAGCTACTTCATAGTATGTTTATGATATTGTGTTGGATTTTAGATTAGTTTTAGGTCTTTGATTAAAGAAATGCACGAGTTGGGTTAGTTTGAACATTTAGGCTAATTTGAAATCTTAGAGTTGAAACACGTGAATTGTTTCTTTATTCCTTAGGTGAACTGGACTTCTTACTCATGTTTAGAATGAGAATGCCTTATATTACTCATGATAGGTAAAAATGCTCTAAATACTCATAATTTGGGTAAATTTGCCGTAGTTTCTTACATTAATAGAGGTTGCCTTTGTTCCCATTTGAATTAGTTAAAGTGCTTGAGAAGAATATCTACCTTAAGGATAATTGTGGTTTGCTATACATCTAAGAGTGGATTTTGATACCTTAGCCTAGTCTGGGGTATAACTTTTCTTAGAATACATTTTGGGGATTTAAAATTAGGCACTCCGACCCAACTTAAGTCAAGATTGATGAATAGTTTTCGTGAAACTATTATACGGTTATTAAATGCCTAAAGAATTCCCTATTGAGGCAATATTGAGGAATCTTGGTACTTGTTAGTTATAATGAATGACATGGAAATTAATGCCTAAGCGATTATGCCATAAGTATGTTTTATTTGTTAAGCTTATGACGAGCTATTGATTATGCTATTGTTTGGGCTTTTTATTGGACTACTTAATATATCATTGAATGAGACATTGACTATGATATTGTATTATCCATGAATTATGTTGTTGACTATGCTATGAATAAGATATAGATTATTCCATGGATTAACTATTGCTCAAGCTATTGATAAGTAACCTTTTATGCTAATGATAAGCAATTGAATACACTATTGGAAAGTCATTGTTTATGATATTTCTTATGATTATGACCAAGCTAAGAAATTATGCTAGAAAATATCCCTATTGATGATATTTGCAATTGTGCCACGGATCATGTTAGAAGTCATGCTTATTGATTTTATGGGAAGTTATGCCATTAATTATGCTTGAAATCGTGGTGCTTGTTTATCTGATTAAATATCTTATTGATTTTTCCACTTAATATGATGATTTCATTACTGGTTTGAGTCTGGATATTAACTATATATACATATATACCAGGTTAAATTCTTGAAGATGACATTGATATTGATTATACCCGGTTTGATTTTGAAGGATGATTTTGATGATATATTTATACTCGATAAGGCAGAATGATGAATGTGATGATATATTCATTCCTGGAAATGCCCGAGGAAGATTATTATAATATATTGATACTTGTCAAGGCTAAAGGATTATTATAATGATATATTTATATGCAGCAAGACCTAAGGATGATTGTGAAGATATATTGATACCCGAAAAGTCCAGAGGATGATTATATTGATGTGCCTATGCATAAATCTACTGGTTGGAGTTCTTCTATGCCATATATATATATATCTGTATATGTACTGGGATATAATATTGATATTAGGGTTGCCTATTATAGCCCAAAAGCGGTATAAATAATAATTAGTGGACTTGTGAGGATTAGTAATACTTGTTGGTTAGGGATAAATAATTATAATATTTTATAGTTGATGATTAGTGATTAATAAGGATTAGTGGTGGATATTGTTTAAGTAACCAGTCATGACTATGTTATAAATGAGGATTAGTTGGTAAAAGGTGATTAGTGAATAAATATTGGTTAGTTGATAAATATTGACTAGTTTCTTAATGTTGGTTAGTGGATAAATATTGGCTAGTTCATAGCTAATGATTAATGGTTATGTGGTGAATTATCTTTAAATGATGAATAGAGGTTATATGATGACTAGTAATGAAATGGATTACTTAATAAGAGATGGTTAGCTAATAATTGGGGACGAGTGATTATTGATAATAAGGTTGTTAAATGATGGTAATATTATGGAATATTAGTACATTGTTGAGTGTTGGTAAATTTTGGAATGAAGGTTAAATAATGAGTTGGCTAATTATACGCGATAAATGGTTTCCTTAATCTAACTTAGAGTGTACTCTCTAGGCTTATGGAGTCTGTGATGAGATATTTACATTCCACCCCAATTGGCGCATGTGAGATAATTTTGTTTGTGATTGCTTGTGTGATGACTTGTGATGCAATATTAATCCGATTTATATACTTATATAATGCAGTGATGTTGGCATGTGTTTATGACTTGTGTTATATTTTTATTTCGGATAAATTACTTATTATGTAAAGCAGTATCGGAGAAGATTCAGGTTTAGTTTTTTTCCTCGACTTAGATATGTTATCCATAATATTATCATAATTATATCATGATTTATCTCAATTGGCCGATGATGCCTCCTGAGTACTCGTTGTTATGGTACTCATACTACACTTCTATACCTTTTTGTATAGATTCGAGTACTAGTTTTCCATTGAATGTTGATCGTGCTATGTTGATTTTCTGGAGATAAGGTTAGTTTTTGGAGTCGTAGACATCTATTTCCTTCTATCTTTAGATATTCCGTCATTTGTTATCGAGAAAAATGTTGTTGACTATTCTATGTCCTTAAGTTGTAATACCATTAGTTTCTCTTGTACTGGCTTTACCAGGTTGTGGGATGGTATCTTGTACAGAATGTTTTTATCTATTTAGAACATTTTGCATATCTATAAGTGTGTTGTTCATTTTCGTCTATTGATTGGGCATTTTCCACCAAGTTAACCCATTGCATTTAGCCACAAGATACAATTTGGCTTACCTTCTGAGGGGATAGAGTAGGTTCTATCATGACTCGTAAATTAGGTCGTGACAATATAGGCCCCCATAAGGACACAACATTATAATAAATCCATTTTCATGATTAGTTACTACACTATTAATATGATTTTGTATCAACATTTACTACCCATCCCAGTCTAAAAAAGTTAAGCTATAACCTACCACGAATGCTGAAAATTGATCTTTAAGCCTTCACTCTAAAGCCTTACTCATCCCGTGTGGACTCAAAATAAACTGAAACATAGAGATATAGAACCTATGCTTCAAAAGAAAGCCAATTATATCCATATTGCCTATTCTCAAGTAGGAGTCAAAACGGACACCCGAAATAGGTTTTAAAAGAAAAAGGACAAAATTTTAATATAATCTTTGAAACATGGTTCTCAAATTTTTTGGAGTCTACATCTAAAAATCGAACTGACAATGAGCTAAAAATGAGGTCCAAATGGAAGAACAATCATGTTTAAGATTTACTAGCGAAATCCCCAAAAATCCTTTTTGAAATCAAGAATATGAAGTTTTCTTGAAGATGAAATTGAGAGATATCAGCTACTTATAAGATTACAACCTTGCCCAATTGAAAACAGGTTGAAAACAGGTTGAAAACAGTGTTTGAATCAAAGAAATATAAGTTATAGGCTTTCAAGCAAAAATTTCCAATTTCCCTCTTCTGCATTAAAACAAGAATTAGATGATAAAATTGAAGTAAAGTAGTTGAAATAGGTGTTTAGAAGCTTACCCAAGTATAGAAATAGAAGAAACTGCTCAAAGTGTGAAACCCTAAGCTCCAAGTCTCAAAAATGGGGGGAAAAGGCAAAACATTGGTAAATAACGTCCAAGTCTCAACAGATCCCTCGTGATTCATTTAGAATCCTATGAACACAAACGAAATATTCTACCCTATCAAATTCGACACTTAAGACTTTATGGCGATATCATTTTTTTGAAAAAATATCGTTTTCACAAAAATAACCACCGAAACCCAATTTCACAACTTTTTGAACCATGGGAAGAAATGAGATTTAAAAGCCATAAAACCACACCAGCCATGTTACCAACCTAAAATCGACGCTTCGAATCTATTGGCACAATTTCCATCCGACAGAAATACCACAAAGCAACAATAGGGAGGGATAAAATGGTCAAATCTCACAAAAATGAATATTTCACAAAAATCACCAACAAATTAGGTCATTACATTATCCACCACTAAAAATCTAGTTTTTCCTCAAGCTAAATGCAAGAGAAATACCTGAACAAACAAAGATACGAGGGTAGGAACAACGCATATCAGACTTGACCTCCAAAGTAACCTCATCCATAAGTCGATGCTTCCACTGGACCTTAACTACTGCAATAAGTCTAGAACACATTCTCCTAGCATCTCTAGCTAGGATGGAGACAGGTTTCTCAACTAAAGACAATCTCTCATCTAACTTAACCAACCCCCCAATGAATGACATGAGACTCATCTGGAATGTAATGGCGAAGCGTGAAAACATGAATAACTAATGAATCAAGGGGCAAGGACAACTCATAAGCCATATCACCAATAGTCCAAAGAATCTCAAATGGGCAAATATACCTAGGCTAAGCTTGCACCAATTGTCAAACCTCATCACACCCTTTATGGGCAAAACTCAAAGGAAAATTCAATAAACAGCTCCAAATATCAAGGCATGATTACTATGGTCTACATAACATTTATGCCTACTCTGTGCTGCTCAAAGCCTATCCTCAATGATCCTAACTCTATCAAAGCACTCACTAAGCAAGTTTGTACCTCAATATCTAATATAAAAAACCTCAAACCAAACAACGGGAGAACGACATCACCTACCACACAAAGCCTCAAAAAGATCCATAGTATAACTGGAATGATAGATATTATTATATGTAAACTCCGCCAAGGCAAAATGTTGCTCCTACTAACCACCAAAATCCATCACATTAGTGTAGAAAATATCCTCCAAAACCTAAAGAGTCCGCTCTGACAGATCATTATTCTGGGGGTGGAAAGTCATAGTAAGATCAACCCAAGTACCCAACTCTTCCTGAAAAGTCTGCCAAAAGTGAGATGTGAACACAAAAACTAGATCTGAGACAATTGACACTACAACAGACGAAACATACATAATCTCACAAATATAGATACAGGCCAACCTCTCATCACTAAAAAAAATGAACCAGAATAAAATGAGCAGATTTGGCTAATTGATCCACAGTAACCCATACAATATGTCAACCATGAGTAGTATGAGGAAATCTAGTCATAAAATCTATAGTGATTTGCTCCCATTTCTACTCGAGAATAGGTAACCTCTGAAGCAAACTACGAAGCCTCAAATACTTGGCCTTCACCTAGTGGAAACATAGGCAATAAGCTAGGAATTCTACTACATCCCTCCTCATACCACCCCAAAAGTAATGTTGTCTTAAATCAGGATACATCTAAGTAACACCTAGATGAATGGAGACCTAGAAAAATGATCCTTCTCCAAAATCAATCTAATCCAATTAACTACTCTCGGTATACAAACTTGGCCTCTAATCCTCAATCACCATCTGAATCAAGTGAGGTTTTCTTCACCCGACCACTCAGTAATTTATCTTGAATAAACCTCAATCACATATCATCAAACTGATAAACTCGAACATGCTCCATCAAAGAAGACCTAGACCCCACGAATACTAAAACACACCCTGGTGCTGAAACATAAAGACTAACTATCTAGTTAACAAAGGACTAAATTTCTCAGGCCAACGACCTCTCCTAAGTTAAAAGATATGCAAAGCTACCCATGCTTGTTAATTTTTGGCTTAATGTATCCACAACTATATTAGCTTTGCCCAAATGATAGAGAGTAGTCAAGTCATAATACTTAAGTAACTCAATCCATAAAAGCTTCTTTATATTAATAACTCGCTGGGTAAAGAAATACTGAAGGCTACGATAATCCACAAAAATCTCACAACGGACTCCATACAAGTAGTGCCTCCACAACTTCAAAGCAAAAACAACCACGCATAATTTGAAATCATAGGTAGGGTAATTCTTCTCATGGGGCTTCAGCTGATGAGAAACATACGCAATAACCTTACCCTCTTAAATCAATACATCACCATACCCGACACTTGAAGAATTACAAAAGATGGTTAAGCCCATGCCCTCCTTGGGCATCGTAAAGATAAGAGCTGAAGTTAACAAATCTTTGAGCTTTCGGAAGCTTTCCTCATTAGTATCGAGCCACTAAAAGGAAATCTTCTTTTTAGTCAACTTATTCAACGAGGCTGTAATAAATGATAAACCCTCAACGAAACGCCGATAATAACTCACTAAGACAATAAAGCTCTAAATCTTTATAGACAAATTAGGCCTAGCCTAATGACAAACTGCTGCTATCTTTGCTAGATCAACCATAATACCATACTTAGTCACCACATGACCCAAAAAAGGTACCGACTCTAACAAAAACACACAATTGGAGAACTTTGTATACAACTTGTCATCCCCCAATCTCTGAAGCACAATCAATAAATTCTCCTTATGATCATCCATGCTCTTTGAATTAAACAAAGATATCATCTTTAAATACAATCACAAAGGAGTCGAGACATAGTAAAAATACACAATTTATCAACTCCATAAATGCGGTTGGGTTATTGGTCAACCCAAATGATATGACCAAGAACTGATAATGACTATCGAGTCCAAAAATCTATTTTTTGAATATTCAAAGGTATAATCCTCAACTAGTGATATCTAGATCTCAAATCAATCTTCAAAAATAACGAAGCACCCTTCAGCTGGTTGAACAAATCACAATACGAGGAACAGGATACTTATTCTTAATCATCACCTCGTTCAACTATCAATAATTAAAAAACATCTACATAGACCCATCATTTTTCTTCACAAAAAAAATAGGTGCACCCCAAGGTGATACACTACGTCAGATAAATCCATTATCTTACAAATCCTGCAATTGATCCTTCAATCTCTTCAACTCAATTGGGGACCTACTATAATGAGGACTAGAGATATGGTTGCTTCCCAACTCAACATCAATGGAAAAATTAATGTTATGATTTGGAGGCATACCAGGTAAATCCATAGGAAACACATTCATGAACTCATAAACAACATAAATAGAATGCAAAGAAGGAGACGAGCCAACACTAGTATCATGAATCTAAGACAAATAGGACATACATCCCTTCTCAACCAAGAAAAGAGCCTAAACATTGGATATAACCCTTTTAGGACCCAAATGAACTGCACATTTCCATTCTATCCTTGGCATACCCGGCGGAGCTATAGTCACAATCTTAGCATAAAAATCTAGGATAGCATGGTAAGAAACCAACTAATATATAGCAAAAATGAAATCAAAATGAACCATATATATGATAAGAAAATCTACCCAAGTCTTACAACCAAAAAAACTTATAAAACAAGATCAGTACACCCGATCCACCACTAAAGAATCTCTTATAGGGGTAGATATACGAATAGGCATGATAAGAGGCTCACTAAAAAAATTAAAGCCCAAAGAAAAATATGCAAACATCTAGCAAAAATTTAATCTTGGATAAAATAAAACAGATATTGATAAACAAAAAGGGATGATACTTATGATTACATCATCAAAAGCCTCTGCCTATGTTCTTTCTAGTATATAACAATATTGTCAATGACCACCAACTTCCTAAGTATCCCCATGAACACAATCATGGGAACCACTACCTCTACCTCGAGCACCTCTAGTGGGACCTCTACCTCTCATAAATAAAAAGTAGTAACTCTAAACACTCAACCAAGAAAATCCTTGGAAAAATGGCTAGTCTCATCACACACATAGCAAGTTCTATGACCCTACTAAACAGGTAGAGCAGCGTAACCAAAATGGCCACCCTAAATTATTAAATAAGAAGACCCACTATCTGAGCTCATCAAGGCTGCCTGCATTGGTCTAACATGATATACTCAAAAGCCTCTTGAATTTTCACTTTGAGAAGTACGACCTCTAAACTCACCCATGTGATGCATCTTTTTTATGCCTCTGTGAGATGCTTGAAAAATACCCTAAGTGATCTTAGCATGGTACTCTATACTCTGAAATGATGCTCAAACTACTACCATTTGAGATGTCACTAACTGAAGAAAAAAATCCAGCCCCTTCATGAAACTCTGAATCTTCTCAGTTTTAGTGGCCATGCTTGCATAGGAATACCAAGATAACGCATGAATTTGTGCCTTAAACTCGGTAATAGTTTTAGAACTATGCTCTAGGTGATCAAACACATCTCTCATCTGATCCCTATTAATATAAGTCACGAACCTATCCAAAAATGCCTTCGGAAACTGATCCCATGACATCTTAAGGAAATAAAGAGGTTTGCAACCAATAAGTGACCTCCACCAATCTCTAGTGAAATCCCTCAACTGATAAGTATTATATTTAACACCGTGTGACTCAAGAAAACCTAGGTTATGCATCTTCTCACGACAATCAATCAAGAAGTCATAGGCATTCTTGCCCAGGGCACCCCTGAAACTAGAAAGACCAAAATAAGTAAATCTCTCAAACTACTTCTGATCCTTAAAAGATAAAACTTTACTCAAAACAAAAGGTGGCATGGTTAATATAACCTGGTAATCTCCCACCTTTGGAGGAAACATAGACGAAGGTTGAACTGCTGAGCTCAGAATACCTTACCAGGTGCAGGCATTGAAGGAGAAATAATCTTTGTATTCTATGAAGTATTAAAGAAAAAAGTAGGTAACATCAAAGGATTCACAATCAAGGCTAGAGGAACACCATAAGTAAATTTTGGCATAGATTGAGGTGCAATACATGGAGAAAGGGGAACACCAGATATACACGAAAGAGCAACCTCCAAAGAGGTTAACAAGTGAATTAATAAACCCTCCAAGACTGGGGTAGAGAAACTTTGTGGAATCGAAGTAGGATCCATATCTCTAACACGATCAGCACTAGTTCCTGGGTAGATTCCCCTTGCACTACTCTTAGACAGAGCTCCACGTCTCTATTTACTACCTCGATCCCTTCCACAAGTTGTAACTCATCTTCTAGACTAGGGTCTCTCCTCGAATAAAAGATTTATATCTTTATCTTCATGAGATATAATCATCACCATCTATATCTTAAAGAGTGTAAATGAATTAGAACACACAGCGTGAAGGAAATCTACATGATAAGGAATAAAATAAGAGAGATTTCCAAAATGCATCATATAGCCTCTAGAATATAGATATGTACATCTAATTACCGATTAAAGAGACTTTATTGGACATCTCGTTCTTATACAATTGATACTAATGAACATGTCTACTCGGAAACTAATTTGTCACAATCCAAGAAATTTAAGGGTCAAGATGGCACTTGTCACAAAAAACCTTGACAAGTAATCCTATTATACAAAATTATACAAAAGCAAAAAATAATAGCAATAACCCAAGTACCACTTACAGAATTAAAGAAAACCACATAATATAGTAATCCAAAAACATATAACCAGTAGTACCTTAATTCTAAACCTAGTGTCGGAGTGTAAGAAAATCACTAGTACAACTCGAGATTAAATACATAAGATATCCAAAATTAGAATACTCTATCTCTGAGTATGAATGAAGATAGTCTAAATAAAAAAGGGTAGTACTCAATTTTGAAAGCAGGAATCCAACTGCTACCTTGAATAACTCTATAGGTAGCCTGAATCAACCACTGTGAGAAGTACTTGAACCAGGTTTTACTCAAAAGGGCTCATTAAGGGTGAGTACGGTCCACTTATACTTAGTAAGTATCATTAACATACAGGGCAAAGTACAAAATAAAGCATACAAAAAACATGCTAAGGGCATGTCACCTGCAATCAGAAAATGTCCCACAATGATAGCCCACACCATTTCCAATAACAGTTCTATAATATTCACATACATCATAGAAAATACGAGGAATGAATTCAAGTAAAAACAATATCACACATATAAGTACTAGGGAAGGGGTTACACCTACACAAGTATACATCAAGAAAGATAATACAAAATAAATAATGGCACCATGTAACACAAATGCAATAAAAAGTATGATGATGATGATGATGGTAATGATGATAATGATGATGTGGTGAATTAGGTTGTCCCACAACTTCTGTATAAACCTATGGAGCTAAAGATTCACAATGTAAGACTAATAGGGGTTAGTCAACCAGTGTACAATCCATATCCAAACCATATGCATATCTCTTATTCGGCATATCCTTCGATAGAGGGTTTTATAGATGTCATATTTTCTTTAAGAAAAAAACAATGTTTCCAATATTTCCATGGTGGTACAAATATTTCATGAATTAATATGCTATGAGGACCTAATGCTCATAACCATTGATGTTGGGCGTATCTATACCCCTAAGAACCATAATTTACTCATATTTTAGCTAAGTTTGGAGGATAAAATATATAATTCCTATACTTTTAGTACATTTTCCTTTAAGTGAGCTAACCTATGTGATTAGCATGTTTTTCAGTTATTAATGATGAAGATTTCAGCACTTTGTGGACCTTTGGGCAGCAAAGGGAAACTTCACATAAGAGGGAAGGCACCTTTTGGAAGCTTGTGGACTGAATGTGATGCATGGAGAACTTGCCCCGGGCAAAATCAGTATTTCTAAATACTTAGGGATGCAGCAGTAACTTAGTAGGACAAGGATGTTATAAAAACCCTATTTGCTGAATTTTTCAGCATTTTTTGATTGAATTCATTCGATCACTTTTTATTTATTCAGTTTACAGATTCTGTAAGTTGAGACAGAGAAAAACGCTAAGGCAAGAGCATCGGATAGGAGAACGACGTTCTTCCCCTTTTGACGCCAAGAATCATTCCCATCGCTAAGATTATTCTAAGTTGTGGTATGATGATTATGTCTATGGTGATTTTTGTTGTACTCATGAGTAGCTAAACTTCTCTGTTAGGGTTATGGAAACCTTGTAAGATACTATCTATTGCTATGAGATTGTGAATTCTTGATGTGTATGCTACTTATATCATTACTCTTTTCGTTTTAATTAAATTCTCATGGTTGCAAACATAGAGAACATGCCATTATAGCATTAGCTTGTTCGGAAGAAAAGTTACATGTTTGGAAAAGAGAGTGTGACAAGGAAATAGGGCTTCTAACCTCTATTTACAAGTTAATGCCTTAACCGGATTAACTTCTTGGAGAATTTGTACCATTCGTTATACACTTTAGGCTCGGGAGAGCTAAAGTGAAATAAATCCTTGATGGTTGGGAAACACTTGGATTTAGAATTAGAATACGATTCTCTATAAGTGCATGCATGTCTAAATTCCGCGGTACTCATAGTTAATAGAGAAGTAGAAACTACAAGGTGGACATAACTCTAACTTATTATTCTCTGTGATTAACCTTTGCTAAACAAATCATTGATTCGTTACTTTGATATTATTAATTCACGCCTAAAGAAAAACCCCCTTTTTTCGTGGAATTTTCGACCAACAGTCTACTAACAATTGCAACACTTAGTGACCAAGTATTTCCTGTGGGATTCGACACCCAACCCAGTTGGGTTCTATATTTAACAGCGACCGCTTACACTTTCTAACGAGAGCTGTAGTTTAGGCGTTATCAAATTTTGGCGCCGTTGCCGGGGAATACGGTTGTCAACTAAGTTTGTGATAGTTACTAGACCTTTTGGTCAAAGATTCTCGAATTTTACTTTTTGTTTGTTGTTTTTGTTTTGTTCAGGTTTGGTAGAGTGCATGCCCAATACATGAAGATCTGGTCAACCATTATTACCCATAAATCCTGAACCACAACTTATTGGCAGAATGGATACACAACATGACTTTGAAAGAAGGGTTTCTCAATAGGAGCAGGCTAGGTTAGCTGCGTTGCCAGCTGCTCAAGTGCATCAATAGAATATTGATAACCCAGGTCGGGCAACAAATCCTGATGATGAGGACCTGGGTGATGATGAGTTACTTAATCCACGGCGTGCAGATAAGGTGGAAGCACCTGTGAACAGGATAGATCATCAAGCTAGAATGAGACCTGAACGCCTAGCTGTGCAGGCTCCTTTTGATGATGACGATGACGATCTGGATGGGGATGGTGCCACAGGGGCTATTATTCCTCCACCCTTGGCACCCGGAGCCAAGTTCAATATCACTAGCACCATGATTCAGCTATTGCAACTTAAGGGGTTATTTGTTGGACTTGCAGGCGATGATACGAATATGCATTTGATCAACTTTATCTCAACATGCAAGTCATTTGACAATCCAGGAGTTGGACAAAATGCAATTCGACTGCGCTTATTTCCGTTGTCTCTATCTGGAGAGGCAACTCTATGGTTGAACGGGCTAACTCCTGATTCTATTACTAATTGGAGGTAACTGAAAGACGCTTTCCTAGAAAGATTCTTTCCGCCATCCAAAAGAGCACAATTAAGAGATGAGATCAGAAATTTTCGACAGCTTCCAACTGAAGCTCTCCACGAAACATGGGAGAGGTTCAAGAAGAAGCTTATGCGGTGCCCAAACCATCAGATAACCAATATCCACTTGATGGAGATATTATACAGGTCTTTGAATTCGGTGACTAAGCCAGTGGTTGATAATGCTGCAGGTGGGTCATTCATGGACCTTACTTTTATTGAGGCAAGTGATATGCTAGATCTTATGACAAAGCAGAGTAGAGCTTGGCATACCAGGGATTCTGAGGTAGCAAGCTCTACTGTATCTATTGGCTTGACGGTAGAACAAAGGAGAAGAGAAGAGGAATATGACCAGGATATGGCTCACATAAAAACACAGATGGATCTTCTTACCAAGCATTTATTATCAGGGAAGACCGAAAAGGTTAAGGCCGTTGTATCATAGGCAAGAGATGAATCCGATTCTGAGGAGAAAGCAAATTATTTGAATAATCAGTGGGGTTTACGAGGCAATGTCCAAGGAAACCAAGGTCGGAACTATTATGATAAATACGGATACAAGAATAAGACTGACATGAGTGGTTTGTATATTCCTCCTGGAAATCGTGAGGCCGCAAAATCTAGCTCTGGGAAGATGTCCATGGAAGATATGATGGCTAAGATGTTTAAAGGAGTAGAGGCAACCAAAACGGGAGTAACGGAGGTAAAAAAGGATTTGTCCTCAATAAATCAATTGGTTGATTCACATTCCACTTTAATAAAATAGTTGGAACAAAAATTGAGTCAACAATCAGCGGCACTCAATCAAAGAAAAGCTGGCACCCTACCTAGCGACACCGTGCAAAATCCAAGGAATGATGGATCATGTATGGCTATTACTACCAGGAGTGGTAAGGTGTTGGAAAATCCATCCAAAGGTAAGCAGGTGGTTGATAATACAGAAGAGAATGTGATTGAAGCAGATTGTGATGATTCTGTAGAAGATGAAAGTAAGAACGTTCATGACGCTACACTTAGACGTCACCAGCCTGAAAAGATTGATAATCTGAAGCAAGATAAAAAGGAAGTGGTGGAGAAAACTATTCTCCTTCCACCACCACCTTTTCCTCAGAGACTGAAGAAGAAAGCTGATGACACCAGGTTCAGTAAATTCATGACTATGTTGAAGCAGCTGACTATTAATGTTCCTTTGGTGGAGGCGCTGGAACAGATGCCTGGGTACGCTAAATTCATGAAGGACCTTTTGACAAAGAAGCGGCCAGCAAGCTACGAGCTGGCAGATAATGTTCATCATTGCAGTGCAATTGCCACGAGGTCTTTAGTACAGAAGAAGGCAGATCCTGGTGCTTTTACTATTCCTTGCACAGTTAGATCGTTGGATTTTGCTAAGGCGTTGTGCGATTTGGGTGCTAGCATAAATTTGATGCCGCTATCTATTTACAAAAAGTTGGGGTTGGGTGATCCTTCACCAACCAATATGCGGCTCGTGATGGCTGATAGGTCGGTAAAATGACCTGTTGGTATCTTATATGATGTATTGGTGAAGGTTTCTACCTTCATTTTTCCTGCAGACTTTGTTATTTTGGATTGTGAGGTGGATTCTGAAGTTCCCATAATCTTGGGGCGTCCTTTCCTTGCATCAGGAAGTGTGCTTATTGATTTAAGAGCTAATGATCTTTTATTTTGGATGAATGATGAAGTGGTCTGTTTTGATGTATGCAAATCAATGAAGCATCCCAAAGATATGAATGTGTTCTCTGTAGCTGATGTTTATTATGAAGATGAGAAAAAATTATCTGTAGAGAAGCAGCTGATTGTTGATCCATTGGCTGCTGTGCTTATAAATTTTGAGCGTGAGGATATTGAAGAATATGAAGAAACTATTTGTGCTCCAACAGGAATAGGGTCATATTCTCATGCTCCTAAGAAGTTGGACCTTGATCTTAAGAATTGACCTTCACCACCAGCAAAGCCATCCATTGAAGAACCACCAGTGCTAGAATTGAAAGAGCTGCCCAGCCACCTGAAGTATGCATTTTTGGGAAGTGGTGATACACTTCCGGTTATTGTTGCAGCTGATTTAGGTGAACAACAAGTAGCGTCTCTCATCTCTGTTCTAAAAAATACAAGAGAGCCATTGGTTGGACTATTGCTGATATCATTGGTATCCCTCCTAGGATATGTATGCACAAGATTCAGTTCGAAAAAGATTGCGTGCCCACAATTGAGCATCAACGTCGTTTGAATCTACCTATGTAAGAGGTGGTAAAGAAAGAAATTATTAAGTGGTTAGATGCTGGGGTGGTGTATCCAATCTCCGACAGTAAATGGGTGAGTCCGGTACAATGTGTGCCTAAGAAAGGGGGCATGACGGTAGTCGTAAACGAAAAGAATGAGCTAATTCCACTCAGACTTGTCACAGGGTGGAGAGTGGGCATGGACTACTGGAAGCTGAATTCGTGGACGCTAAAGGATCACTTCCCAATGCCATTCATGGACCAAATGCTTGATCGATTGGCAGGGAAGGGATGGTTTTGTTTCTTAGATGATTATTCCGGCTATAATCAGATCTTTATTGCTCCTGAAGATCAAGAGAAGACAACTTTTACATGCCCGTATGGTATGTTTTCTTTCAAACGTATGCCATTTAGGTTATGTAATGCACCTGCCACTTTTCAGCGTTGTATGATTTCCATTTTTTATGATATGGTTGAAGACACCTTGGAGGTGTTCATGGACGATTTTTCAGTAGTAGGTGAGTCATTTGAATCATGCTTCACAAATCTGAGTATGGCGTTGCAGAGATGTGTTGAATTCAACTTGGTGCTAAACTGGGAGAAGTGCCATTTTATGGTGAAGGAAGGCATTGTTCTTGGGCATAAAGTCTCTGAAAGAGGAATTGAGGTTGATCGAGCCAAGATTAAAGTTATCGAGAAACTACCACCTCCAATTTCTGTAAAGGGAGTTCGTAGTTTCCTCGGTCATGCAGGTTTTTATCGGAGGTTTATTAAAGACTTCTCCAAGATTTCTAGTCCATTATGCAAACTTTTGGAGAAGGATGCAACGTTCGACTTCGGTGAAGATTGCTTGAAGGCATTTGAATGCCTCAAAGGGAAGCTAGTTGAAGCTCCTATTATTGTAGCACCCGATTGGTCTCTACCGTTTGAAGTTATGTGTGATGCAAGTGGGGTAGCTTTAGGTGCTGTACTTGGTCAGAAAAGAGAAAGGTTATTTCATCCAATATACTATGCGATCAAGGCCTTGAATGGAGCCCAGAAGAACTATACCGTCATGGAACAAGAGCTTCTAGCAGTTGTTTATGCTTTTGAAAAGTTCCGTGCTTACTTGTTGGGAACCAAAGTGGTGGTTCATAAAGATCATGCAGCTCTGAGATATTTAATGGCAATGAATGATGCTAAGCCAAGGCTAATTCGGTGGGTGTTATTGCTTCAAGAATTTGATTTCAAGGTAAAGGATAGAAAAGGTTGCGAAAACCAAGTAGCTGATCATCTATCTAGACTTGAGAGTGCGCACATAGCGCAACCCGACCTTGAGATTGATGATGCATTTCCCGACGAAGAGATCCTAGCCGCTATGGTGGAAGACTTACCGTGGTATGCAGACTTTGCGAACTACGTGGTAAGTAAAGTGATGCCTGGAAATCTCTCCTTTCATCAAAAGAGAAAGTTCATGCATGATGTGAAACACTACTTCTGGGATGAACCGTATCTTTTTCGACGATGTGATGATGGTGTTATTAGGCGATGCATCTCTGATGTGGAGGTGCCTAGCATCTTTGAAGCAAGTCATGCTTCCCAAGTTGGGGGTCACCATGCAGGTGATCGGACAGCCAGGAAGGTATTGCAAAACGGCTATTATTGGCCTTCATTATTCAAGGATGCATATGATTTTGTGAGAAGATGTGATTAGTGTCAGAGGCAAGGCGCGATTTAAAAGTACCATGAGATGCCCATGTCTAAAATTCTTGAAGTGGAGCTATTTGATGTATGGGGTATTGATTTCATGGGCCCATTTGTGAATTCGTTTGGGATGAAATATATCCTAGTTGCTGTGGATTATGTATCCAAATGGGTCAAATTGGTAGCGCTGGCTGATAATGAAGGTAAGCGTGTTGTATCATTCTTAAAGAGAAATATCTTCTCTCGTTTTGGGGTACCACGTTCCATCATAAGTGATGGAGGATCACACTTTTGCAACAAGTTGTTCAGAGCCGTGTTGGTGAAATATGGGGTCAAGCAACAAAAGGTAGCTACAACTTACCACCCACAAACTAGTGGGTAGGTAGAGGTTTCTAATTGGGAGATCAAGCTGATCCTTGCTAAGACTGTAAATGCTAGTAGGAAGGATTGGTCTCGAAAGCAGGATGATGCCTTATGGGCTTATAGGACTGCGTTCAAGACACCAATTGGTATGTCGCCTTACCAACTAGTTTATGGGAAGGCTTGTCACTTGCCAATCGAGCTCGAACATAAAGCGCTGTGGGCATTGAAGCGGCTTAACCTGAATTGGGATGATGCTATTAATCTGAGATTGGAACAGCTGAATGAGATGGATGAATTCCGTCTACACGCGTATGAAAGAGCAGACCTCTACAAGGAACGGATGAAAAAGTATCATGATCGGAGGATTATCCAACGAAACTTACAGAAGGGTGATTTGGTACTTCTTTTCAACTCCAGACTGAAGCTATTTCCAGGTAAGTTGAAGTCTAGATGGTCTGGTCCATTTAAAATTAGCCAAGTCTACTCGTCTGGAGTAGTAGAGTTTGAAAACAATGATGGTGGTGTCTTTAACGTGAATGGCCAACGAGTGAAGCCATATATCGGTCAACTTGACTTGATAAAATGTATAGCCACTGTCTATATCGATGAAGTCTAAAGTAATCGAGATAACTATGTCGTGCCGCGATAATAAATCAAGCGCTACATGGGAGGCAACCCATGTTTTTAATAGTTTTGTTTTACTAGGAGTTTATTTTTGTTAAATAAAAATACAAAAAGAAGAGTCGAGCCACGACCTAAACTAAGGCGCTTGGTGGGAGGCAACCCATCCGTCTAATCATTCTCTTGTTATTTTTGATTAAGTGTAGGTAAAAGATGTATAAAGGAAGAGATTGGTCCTAAAATTTTAATTTGAAAGTGAGCCATGCTAAGGGTGGTAAGCTAGGAATGATGGAGCAAATGCTATTGATTAGGCATTGCTTATGCTAATCTAGGCAATGGACAAGGCAAGGCCTATGCTAATCTAGGCAATGGACAAGTCAAGTCCTATGCTAATCTAGGCAATGGACAAGGCAAGTCCTATACCATTGCCTATGCTCACTGCCTCACATAGGCAACGGACAAGGCATTGCCTATGCAAATCTAGGCAATACCATAGGCGTCGCCTATGTAAATCTAGGCAATACCATAGGCACCGCCTATGCCATTGCCTATGCTCACTGTTTCAAAAAGGCATTGGCAAAGGCGCCGCCTATGCCCAACTAGGCATTGACAAAGGCGCCGCCTATGCCCAACTAGGCATTGACAAAGGCGCCGCCTATGCTAAGCATAGGTAAAGCATTAGGCGCCGCCTACTTATGTATTTTTTCTTCTAACTTGATTTTACATGGATCAAACCTGACCCATGGCTTAGTCTATAAATAGATCTTCAACCTTAGAAAAAAATGCACTTGTTTTCTCAACCTAGGCGCCGCCTAAGCTTCCCAAATCTCTCAAAATTTTTCTTTTTGCTCATCTAATCTTGCAAGATCATCTTCCCGAACCATCACCAAGTAAGTTATTCTTTTATATTCCATAGTTGTTGCAATACTACGTTTATAATGGTATTTTAGATTTTGAAGTGGTGTTTGGTGATAAGAATATGATTGGTTTGTTATGATACATCTAGATTGAGTAAAAGAATACGTGTGGGTGTTCTTGACTTTGTTCCGACTTGTACTTGATTTCTATACACTATCATATTTTTATGGAGTCAAAATTATAAAGTTAATGCGTAATCGTGAAAGTTGAAAGTTTGAATGTTTGAATGACTCATTCATCGAGATAACAATCATGATTGACCACGAGCCTATGATGTTGTGATTATTTCTCTGCAATAACTTGATATGATGTCTATGTGGTAGTCTTATTCAAGAAGTGCATTAATCCAAACATGAAAGTATAGTTAAGATTACATGAAACAAAGTTGGAAAGGATATTCAAAGATTACATGAAAGTATGACTGTGCTAAACATGTTGTTGGAACATATCGCCTAAATGTATGTCGATGAAGTCTGAGTAATCGACATCACTCACTTAATTAGTCTGTGCTAACAAATTAAGTGTGGGGTGGTGCCATTACTGTTTGTTTATCGATTGAATCTTCCGAGATGAAGCTAACATGACTTTATTTTAATCTCAGGTAGAATGGCCCCAAAAGGATGACAAGGAAAAGAAAAAGTGTCCACCTCGCAGAAAAGTCAGAAAAGGGGAAGAAAAGATCAAGTTGAGTCCTCCTCTCTACAAATACCTCGACACACTTTCGGAATAAAATGGGTCCTAAAGGAGGAAGGAAAGGAGTGGCACAAGAACAACAAAGTGAAAAAATATGTTCACGTGGATTTGATGCAGAAGGAGAATCTAGCAAAGAGAGAGCCCCGCATTTTGGCGAAAATCATGGAACTAAATCTTGATTTCATTTTCTGAGATATGGGGGAATTCAATCTTGATCTAACGCGAGAGTTCTATGCCAATTGGTCCCCAAAGACTACCGGAAGTGAAGTGAAGATTCGGGGCCAAGTCTTGCAACTGAATGAGGAGTTTTTCAACTCTTTTCTGGGTCTTCCATCTGTGGATCCATCACCGCTCAAGGAGCTTTATCACAGACCTCCCTACAGGACAATCAGACACACACTGTATGGAACAAGGTCCATGGCCCGGTGGAGTCGTCACAAGGATAACGGTCAGCACAATACCTTCCCGTATGCTTCCTTGAACAGAGAAGCTCGTATATGGTTGAGGATAGTCAACTCTTGCCTGATTCCTGGGACACAGTACACAAATATCACACGTGATAGAGTATGTTTGGTGTACGCTCTGATGACTAATATTCCCATCAACATTGGTGCGTTTATACGATCGTCAATGCGTAAGGCTAGGCTGCACAAAAGGTCCCATTTCAGCTTTGGCAATTTGTTGACTGCGATCTTAAGAAAGGAGCACATTGAAGAGGAACTTGTAGATCATAAGCTTCCATACAACCCGAAGAAGGTTGATCTTACGAAAGTTAAAGAGCCTGAAACTGGTCATGGCATCAACCTTACCACTGCAGAAAGACATGCTCGGGATGAAAGTTTCTTTCGCCATCTATATGGCATGAATCGGTTTACCATGATGAGTGGGGGTCGGGTTTCGACTGATGCAGAGCTTCAACAGTTGGATTATGACTACCAGATGAATGAGCATGCGCGGGCTATGTGTGGAGTAGGGGTACATTTTGACGAACCTCTTGATGATGACATGCCGACTGACGATGATCGTCGACTGCCAGACTCATACGTAGAGGATAACTCTGGTTACGACGACTCTGATGATGATTTCGACGCAAGGGGTATGGCCCCAGACATAGAGGAGGAGTCCGACTAATCAGGTTTTCCTTATTTATTTTCCACTAAGGGCAGTGTGTCCCGTCTAAGTGTAGAGTGCTGGTATTTTTATGTTGTATTGTACTTCTTTGCCTATAATTTATTCTTGTTTTTGCTAATTAGTCGTAATTAGTTAGTTAAATTTTTTGAATTTTTTTTTTTTTAGATTTTACATGAAATTGTTCTGATAGATGGCATGGTAGTATAACAAGAGTTTGTGCTAAATCATTACTATTGAGATATTTAGGCTCTACGTGTGACTCACTGTGTGATAATTATGTGGTTTAATTCATTTATCTGTTGGGTCAAGAGTCTATACTGCTCCCAATAAAGTTGACCATGTGCCTTGTGTGTGTGAGGATATAGTATATTCTGTGTTGTGACTGATGCTAGAACTTGCCTGGTGTGTGTGTAAAGAGAAATAAAGAGTGTGAGTTTAGGAGATGATTTAGGCATTTCTTTGGCAGCCTGTAATTGTTTACCTTCTTTTTACCTACCTTTGTACATTATCCTAGTTAACCCCCTTTGAGCCTTTAGCTATTTTCTTTGACAGCCTCATATGTAACCTAATCCATTTTTTTTTCAAGACCATAATTTGATCCAAATTCCTAAGAGCTTTAAATTGTAGAGTCATGTGACAAAATAAGAGGAAATTGGTGACAATAATGTCTCAGAGTGTATTGGTGCTTGAAAATGTTGTGAAAAAAAGTGGCTATCATAGGGAGGTTTAAAAAAAAGAAAAAAAAAAGAATTTTTTTTTTTAAAAAAATAAATAGTTGTGTTTATGATTGAATAACAAATTGGATGAAAATAGGTTGGTAGATGAAAGAAAAGTGGAGGGGTTGTTTAAAAGAGAGTGTTAATGACATAACGTAGTGTATTAAAGCGCTTAGGGAACATAGACACTATTTCTGGCCAAAATAGTCCTACCTGTCCCTTAGCCTACATTAAAACCTGTAAAGACCTATTTGATCCTAAGCTTAGCATTTCGATATTAGTAGAGCATTACACTACGGCAAGCCTATGGTCATCAGTTGCAATATAAGAATTCTTTGTGAGAAGTGAGAGCAAGGAGAGTCTTATACCCATGTTTCGAAAATTGCAAAACTGTGAGTGATCATGGATAATATCTTGTGTGAGACACACATGGTTGATGATTTTTGGGTAGTGTTATATGATTCTTTGTGGCTTAACTTGTGGATACGAATTAACCATCCTTACGAGTCTATGTTGGAGGTTGAATTATTTCTAGTAGTGATCAAGAAACCTACTCTCTATTAATAATTGTTGTGCAAGTCTTGTTGAAAATTTTGTGTTGCTATTGTGAAATTCTAGTTAGGTGTTTGTATGGACGTAATATTTTGTTCGAGGACGAACAAAGCTTTAAGTGTGGGGTGGTGATGTTGGGCATATTTATAGCCCTAAGAACCATAATTTACCCATATTTTAGCTAAGTTTGGAGGATAAAATATATAATTCCTGCACTTTTAGTCCATTTTCCTTTAAGTGAGCTAACCTATGTGATTAGCATGTTTTCCAGGTATTAATGATGAAGATTTCAGCACTTTGTGGACCTTTGGGCAGCAAAGGGAAACTTCACATAAGAGGGAAGGCAGCTTTTGGAAGCTTGTGTCTAAATGTGATGCATGGAGAACTTGCCCCGGGCAAAATCAGTATTTCTAAATACTTAGGGATGCAACAGTAACTTAGTAGGACAAGGATGTTACAAAAACCCTATTTTCTGAATTTTTCAGCATTCTTTGATTGAATTCATTCGATCACTTTTTATTTATTCAGTTTACAGATTCTGTAAGTTGAGACAGAGAAAAACGCTAAGGCAAGAGCATCGGATAAGAGAACGACGTTCTTCCCCTTTTGACGCCAGGAATCATTCCCATCGCTAAGATTATTCTAAGTTGTGGTATGATGATTATGTCTATGGTGATTTCTGTTGTACTCATGAGTAGCTAAACTTCTCTGTTAGGTTTATGAAAACCTTGTAAGATACTATCTATTGCTATGAGTTTGTGAATTCTTGATGTGTATGCTACTTATATCATTACTCTCTTCATTTTAATTAAATTCTCATGGTTGCAAACATAGAGAACATGCCATTATAGCATTAGCTTGTTCGGAAGAAAAGTTACATGTTTGGAAAAGAGAGTGTGACAAGGAAATAGGGCTTCTAACCTCTATTTACACGTTAATGCCTTAACCGTATTAACTTCTTGGAGAATTTGTACCATTCGTTATACACTTTAGGCGCGGGAGAGCTAAACTGAAATAAATCCTTGATGGTTGGGAAACACTTGGATTTAGAATTAGAATACGATTCTCTATAAGTGCATGCATGTCTAAATTCCGCGTTACTCATAGTTAATAGAGAAGTAGAAACTACAAGGTGGACATAACCCTAACTTATTATTCTCTGTGATTAACCTTTACTAAACAAATCATTGATTCGTTACTTTGATATTATTAATTCACGCCTAAAGCAAAACCCCCTTTTCCGTGGAATTTTCGACCAACAGTCTACTAACAATTGCAACACTTAGTGACCAAGTATTCCCTGTGGGATTCGACACCCAACCCAGTTGGGTTCTATATTTGACAGCGACCGCTTACACTTTTTAACGAGAGCTGTAGTTTGGGCGTTATCAACCATCCAACCGATTCTCCAATTGAGTGAGCCAATAATCCACTCAATGTTTCAAACCAACCATGAATTTCAACATAAAATATATTCCAATAGAATGAAACATATAAAATTACACCATTGATACCACATTAGTCTTTTTCATTAATCAAGACAACTAATTTTATGTACACAAGGCCACAAATTTCATATAGGACCCAACACGGTCACACATAACAAATAGTATACCAAGACCATCAAATAACATTATTATATAGGCCACTACACAAAAAAATGATAATGAATTAATTTTGATGATTAGTTCCCATACCATCAACATGATTTTGTATCGACATTCACTATCCAGCCAGTTTGAAGAAAGATAAGCTATAACATACGTCAAATGCCAAAAAATATTCTGCAAGCCTTCTCTCCAAAGACTTAATCCCATGAAAAAAAACTCAAAATCAACTAAAATAAAGAAATATAGATTATATGCATCAAAAAAATCCAACAATACCCATATTACCTATTTTCAAGTTTGGGTTAAAACGGACACCCACAATGTTTTTTTTTTTTTAAATAAAAGAATATCATAATTTATATTTAAAACATGTATTCCATATTATTAGGATTCTACATCTTAAACCCCAAGAAACAATGAGTTAAAAACTCATCCAAATTGAAGAAAACCAATGTTTAAGCTTTACCGAAAAAATTCTCAAAAATCCTTATTGAAATCAAGAATCTGAAGTTACTTGGAAAATGAAATTGAGAGAAAATTAATAATTATAAGATTAGAAACTTATCCAAGTGTAAACGGATTGAAAATGGGGTTTGGATCGAATTAATACAAGTTTTAGGCCTTCCGGGGCAAAATCCCCAAGTTTCCACTTTAATCTTTGTTAAAACAATAATTAGATGACAAAATTGGAGTAAAGTAATTGAAATAAGTGTTTAGAAGATTACCCTATCTTATAAATTGAAGAAACTACTCAAAAGTTTGAAACCCTAAGCTCTAAGTTTCAAAAATAGGGAAAAGGGCTGAAACATGGGTATATATGGGGTCCAAGTCTTTGCGGACCCCTTGTGATTCATTCAAAATTCTATGAACACAAATTAAATATGTTACCCTATCAAATCAGACTCTTCAGACTCAATGGACATTTCATATTTTCAAAAAAATGCCATTTTTACAAAGTTGACCCCCGAAACCCAATTTCACAACTTTCTTAACTGAGCGGCAAAAAAAAGATTTAAAAGCCATAAAACCACATCAACCATGTTACCAACTTAAAGTCGAAGTTCCAAATCTAATTGTGCAGTTTATTTTTTTATCCAGTGCATAGATCAATAAGTGTCGACCCAAATTAACTATAAGGCTCTCAAAGTCACCAAAACCCACAAATTCACACAAATCATGCCAAAACGCATCGGGAACCATGTCAATCCTCCCCATGTACAATAAATTCCACAAATAAACCATAAAAAGGGGTAAAATGTTCCAATTACAAAAAATTAATATTTCACAAAAATCACTAAAAATCAGGTCATTACAATAATCAGCAATAAGAGTACATGTAAAGCTCATAGGAGTGTTGGCAGATTTAGCAGCATTCTTTCCAAAATTTTAACTGAGTGTTTTTGTATAATTTAAAAAATAAATCTCTCTTCGGTTTACTGAAGGATTTATAGCCCCTAGAAGAAGATTAACTCACCCATCATACTTATTTTGAATTCACTTTGTATTAACTCATAGAATTCCTTACACAGACCAACATTAGTTTTTCCAATTTAATATGATTAATTTATGAATAATGAGATTTCTATCAGAGGTTATTTTGATATTTGTCCTTGTATAATGTCATGTACAGTTAAGAAATTAATCAATCATATCATGCCAAGCATGTGGTTCTTATTTTAAATGATAAAGAGCTTTGATAGTTTAAGGAAATGAGTAGGGTATTTGGGGTTTTCAAAACTGTGAGGTTGTTTTACAAATATTTGTTCCTTAATAAAATAATTTTAAAAGAACTTTTGTTATCCATTTGGACTAAGTTAAAACCATTATAAGAAGCATATGTATGTAATATCCAAATCGATCCTAACCTTGCTACTAGTGCAAATATTTCATCATATTCGACTCTTTGTTGTGAGTTGCCTTGGGACACTAGGTGAACTTTATTTTTAGCCACCTCACCCATTTCATTCATCTTGTTCTTGATGACTTATTTAGTTCCAATAATGAATGTGTTTTAAAGATTTAGATCCATGGTCCACACATTATTTTTATCTAATTGCTCAAGCTCTTCTTCTATTACTTTGACCCATCTTTTATCATCTAAGGCCTCATTTACCTTATTTTGTTAAAGATGAGATATCAGTAGAACATTTGCAATTATTTTTCTAGAAACATCTATTTTTATTCCTTTGGTGGGATATCTAATATAAAGTTCTTTGGATATTCAAGATCGTTACATTATTCATTTTGAATAGTTTTTACGGCCAACTGATCATCAATAGTTGAAGTCAATATCGCTACAATGTCAACATCGATGGGAGTAACTTTGGTTGTTTTAAACTGGTCATCCTTACCATATGGACCACTAGTATTCTTAAAAATACGATTAGATTTATCAAAAATAACTTGAATAGATTCTTCAATGCAAAGTGTAAATTTATTGAAAACTCTATAGGATCTACACGAGTTAGAGTAGTCCATGAAAATACCTTCATCACTTTAAGGATTAATCCTACTGCTGTCTTTAGCATTGTTAGAAACAAAATATTTACATCCAAAAGGATAAAAGTACCCAATGTTGGCTTTCTTATTATTCCACAGTTCATATGGAATTTTCTTCAGAATTGGTCTGATAGGACACTTATTAAAATATGACTAGTAGTACTTACAAATTTTGTCCAAAATTTTTGAGGTAGGTTGTGTGTACAAATCATGATTTATTCCATTTGTTGAAGAGTTTTATTTTTTCATTCCATAACTCCAATTTGCTCAAGGAACCTTGAAGAAGAGAAATTGTGAGTTTAGCCTTGACTATTGAATAATGATTCAAAGACTTTCTTCTCAAATTCTCCTCTAAGATTGATGACGTCCAAGAAAACCCTTATTTTAAATGATAATACAACCACTGCCAAGATATAGTAAAACCACTAAGGTTGGGGTCAAATATCAAGGAAACATGTGGCTTAGCAGATCTCACTAGTTATAGTCAATGGACAAAAGAAGAAAAGTAAATAAGGGGTTTTTTGGTGTTAATATCGATAAAAGTACAATATTAACATTGTTGAAATAAGTCGTAAGTTAATGCTATGATTGTGTTCCCCCTGGATTCTCAACTCCATAGTCTTATCGTGCGTTATTCAACAAATCTAATACCTTCCATGCATAACCGATAAGGTATGTACCTTCTACATCTTTTGGATGAGCAAAAGGATTTCACCCTTTAACTTTTGAGTCTCAGGGCATCATATTATTAACCCTTCTCTTGATCCCAGTTAACTATTACCTTTTGAGTCTCTAGTTATTATATAAAAACTAACCATCTTACCTAGATAGAACCTAGTAGCGTGGATCGATAGTTAAACTCCAAATTACTATTGTCTTTATATTTTCCTAGTCACTACTCCTCTTTTGGAGCAAGTAGCAATATATATGTTGGATCCTAATATGTGCACTCATTAAGAAATCAATCATAACGAATGTAAAGTAATGCTTTCCATTAGTATTGGGTCAGATAAACAATTGCACTTCCCTAACTTCGTCAATTTGTCAGGGTTTACAAAACCCTAGATATAGGTTTTAGCCATACATGATTATGAAGAAATCAATAAAATTCATAATAGAAAGCATAGATGAAATTACAATGACAAGATGAATACAAACCCACAATCATAAACTGAAGAATCAATCAAAGTCAGTATAAGGGAATCCTAAGACCAAAGATGGATCTTGGAATCAAAATATGTTTCTGAGTGTTAAAAGTGTGTAACCCCAACTAAAAAGTACATAAGGGGTATTTATAGTGGATGAGGAAACCTTAAAAACAAATCCCAAATGAACTAGGAGAAAATAGAGTCGGTGGCCACCTGCGGTCTGGCACAGGTGCAAGTAGTACCTGCGGTCTAGCACAGGTCGCAGGTGCAAACCGAAGGTTATGGATAGACAAATCCATACAAATCAGCTCGTAGGATTTTGGTTTTTAGAACCTTGTTTGTCTACATGTAGTCTATAGGTCTACATGCGATCTGTTAGTTAACTAAGAAGGTGTCGTGAGTCAGTTTCTCTGCTCTTACTCAGCTCTTGAATATGCATTGATAATGATCTAGCCAAAAAATATCTCAAACATCTATAATTGCTCCAAAAGTATCTTAAAACACCTTTTTCACAAACTTAGCATCAAAAATATGGTTTCGTACAAAACATACTCAAAGCAGGTCATATCTAATAAAAAGTCCTAAAAAACTTGCATCTCTTTCTAATTTTAAACATCAAAAGTTCTATATTTCTATAGGAAATCAACACCCTCAAATTAGAGCATTTGCATGTCCTCAGAAAACAAGAACACAATAAAAAAACAACGTTTAACTTGGAGAATCTAAGCTATCCAAGGAAGTCAATCATCGTATTAAGTTCAAATCACAACTTCCCCTCTTATATCTGTTTTCAATGCCAATTTTGTATGAACATGAAGAACCACAATGTGACACGTCAGGATCAAGTCATGGAAATTATATTAGCAACAGAAAACCACTTATATATACCAATTACACTACACGAACAAGAAAATAGCTAGTAACATAACTCAAGTGCCCTAATAACAAAATTTTTCCACTCGATTATATGAAATCCTGTATGTCAATGTAGGGACGGTCAAGAGACACTCACTCTCAAAATAGAAGTTCCAGTCAATGCATGTCAAATACCATAGGCTTGCCTTTATTTCTTTACCTTAGCATTCAGATAGTCAAGTTAGGGTCACTATAGGACTTTTATCGTCTTGTAATGTAGGGTTGGGGCTGGCATGATAAATCTGGACATATCAAGTGAATAAGTCTCCTTGTCACTACATTAACTTTGGGGTCTCACTTACTAACCAATTTTCTTTTTATTCAACCCTTATTTCTCCCTTTTGTTCTTTTATGCACATTCGGGTTAGGTGTGATCTTTTATCTTTCTTTTTCGCTTTTTCATAATTTTTTTCTTTTTCTTTTTTTCTTTTTGTTCCTTTTCTACCATACCCAGCCCTACTAACTTTTTGGTAACTTTACTCTTCTTCATACCCATTTTACACTATGTACCCCTATGATAGCCACCCCAAACTTAGGCATTTTTCCTATGTTGAGGTGCTCAATGTCCAAAAAGGACCTGGGACAAACTAGGTAAATTGTAATACAAATAGGAATATGGATGGTGAAAACAAGAAAAATAGGATAACAAGGCTCAAAGCAGGGATCAAGCAATATCGTTCACACATAGAACGTCATTAAGGCTAAAAGTGGACTAAAATAAAAAATTCCCTATGATCCTTTCCTAAGAAACTATCCTACAACCTAGGAAAGACTAACTAGGAAAGTTATGAATTCAACACACAAAAGGAAGTAGGTTGTATCTCACACACATAGCATAGAGTCAATATCACCAACTACTACCTATTCGGCTCATGCAATTATTAGCAAATGGTTATCATGACCCGAATCCTAATGGCATAAAAAGATACACAAAGTACACACTTATATACATCAACATAATTCTTAAAACTAAAAATTTCTGAGGGGTATAAAAAATTAGTCAAAATATGACTACTACACTAAATACTCAAAATCTCCTAATTATACAAAACCCAAACACAATACAAAGAAAAACACACTACAACACATAATTATCGTTGATATGCCAATTCTATAACCATACCGCAGTCAATAGGAAAAACACTACAATAAAAACCTATGGCATGGTTTGTCCACCCCCAACTAAACAATACACATTGTCCTTAATGCACTAAAACAAAGTAAAACATAGGGAAGTGAGACAATACTTGGGACACACTAGGTGCCCAAATTAGAAACCTCCCCAGACGGGAGAATATCAGCTGACGGAGGTGATGGTGGTGGCGGTGGACTACTAGTGGATGTACTTTCTGTAAAAGATGCACGCCTTTTCCTATGAACGTATGTAGTCTCTGAAAAATCATGCCTAGCCTTTTTAATGGCCTCATCCTCTTTCATATCAGGATCCTCTAAGTCATTTAAGTGACCTTTCTTGGTCCCAACTGTTGGGACCTCCTCCTCATTCTCCGAAAGAAAATCAAAGTGTCTCGATGCATGAAACGGTGATATTTGGACAACAAAGAGTATAATCGATTGAGTAGCTAATATATGGCTTTCTGCAAAAGATCGTACCTCTGCTCGAAGGATATCAAAATCCTCTCTCATCTGAACTAGATCTGGTGAACCTATCTCTGTAAATCAATATGAAAATTATTTTTCCCGCTCATCGATCTGTGTCTTAAAATTATCATGCAACCCTGATAGTACGTCTCTCTAAGTGGCCTCCCCTCTATCTTTGACCTGCTCAAATCTAGTCCTAATCTCTGATCTTATCTGTCCAATGAGTGTAATCATCTCAGTCTCAACAACCTTTAATTGAGAAGTTGTGACCCACTAATTGTCCATTAAGCTCTGTATAAACTCACTAGATATAGTAATAATTCCTGTTGTGGGAGTTGTAGTTGATGGGAGAGCAGGCTCTATAGATACACCAACCAACTTTGAGTTCAAATCTGTGGCTGAGGAAGAAGTATCTTATGCCCCTTTGACCCCTTTACTCGAATCTTGATCCTCTCTCTGCTCCCTTATCTCCATATCAATAAAAACACTCGTATAATCTCAATGTGCCTCATAAGGCTCTGTGGAAACTTTTGGTCCCTCAAACTAGGCCTGTGGTACTGCTGCCCACTATATAGATCTCCTAGAAGTGCCTAAATGTGCTAGAACCTTTATGGTCCTTATCTGTACAGTCTTGGTTGAAGATACCCTCTCATGAGTACCTATTAACTCAAGCACTTCGACCTTATCACATAGCCTCTTGATCATGCAAGGAAATAGAATATTAGATAAATCACCAAAGTCTCTATCATGAAACTCCTGTGGAAGAATAGTAGGAAAATCAACTTCATAATCGACAACCAGTACTGCTCCCTTCCACGTCAATGTATTATCCAAGACAATGGGTATCAAATGGTATCAAATCAGTAAACACCAAAACATGGCCTCTACTATCAAGAGGACCTTATTGATCATATCTTTTCTCTCAAACTATTGTGTCACATCACAGAGTGGTGAAATATAACTGGTTATCCACCTAGCCGTCTCAACCCTCTCTAGATGGTTCTTAACATCCTGCATGATAGATCGATCTTGGGTGATCCTTGTTCTATATTCACACTAAGTAATAGATGCAGGAGTAATGTATCCTAGGCCAAAGATAACTCTACAGATAGTCTCTGTCGATATGTCAACTTTCACCACCTTAAACAGTGTGTGATCAAGTTGTTGTTGTCGTTCAAATCTGATAAAATGTGGATGATATTTCATAGAAAGGACTAAGAAAGATTTGTAGGATTCATAAAAAACTTATAACATAGTCAGGCTGTAGGAACCAAGTGTTCTGGTCATCAACTCTAGATGAAATCTATCAAATGTTATGCGTAGCTGTGGTACTTGCTCTAGCCTTAAAAAGTTGATATGACGCTCCTCATAAATACATTTTATAGGCCAGTCTAGCTCTCAAACATGACTGTCTAGTTAAAATATATGTTGTATCTCTTCCACACACCACCTCAAATATTTTCCTTGGGAGGTACATATGGGGCATGTACGGGTGTAGGGCTCTACTGTACTAAAGCACCATTGGAATGCTGCTCTACACTCTCATCAGACTGGGGTCCCTCTATCTTATATACTTGAGAAATTGTACCCTTATCAAACTTTGGAACCGCAAATGACTACTCCTTCTCAACCTCAACAGATGAATCCTGCAACCCTTCCTCAAACTGGGGGTCCTGAACAACAACCAATGGAGTAGTCTCGGACTCTGTTTACTCCTCCTCATCATCAGGTGGAGTAGTGTGTGGGGACTCTATTCATGCAAAATTCATCTTGACCAGGATGTAGCTGACTAAGTATCTTGTCGAGTCTATCCTCTCATTACAATGTTTGTCACCCCAGTGGCAATGTTTGTACTTTATTTCCTCGGACACTCTTCTACTGAACCACTAGGCCTGGGAGACTCTGCTCGTTTACTCGATGTACCTAATTTCATTTTCTTCATCATTTTAGGTGTCATATGTACCTAAAAAGCCAATTGTAAGTTTCCAACAGAAGTTAGGGTTGGAAAAAGTCGAAGAAAAACTCAAAATTTGAAAAGTTTGAATTTTTCCTCAATTTCCACATCCGTATATCCTATTTGAAATCCCAAAAAGTGCAATGGATACACACCAATCAAGAATTATGAATTTCAAAGAATGCAAACATGCTCAACCCATCTAATTTGGGATGATCATTTGATTTAGCACAACAAATTTGGGAAAAGCCCACATATCCGTTTCAATCTGAAATTCAATTTGAATGAGAAAGAAGTTAAACTTCTTAATTCTATTCTTCACAGCAAAAATCTCTTTAAAGGTACAGTAGTAGTGTTGTCAAGACCCAAGGCTACCCCTAATCATGACAACAATGCTTATAGTCACAGGTGACCCCAAGCTAACCCATCTTCTAGTACCTGCTGTGAGAATTGAGTACACTTGGCCCTAAAACATATACGTAGAAGATAAACTAATAAGGACAAAATCAATCTAAATGTTGAAAGTGTGATTCAATCACAAGACTGTAAACTTCTGATAACAATAATAAAAATGCAATTGATAATACTGATAAATTGACTAGCTGGATTACTATCTTTCTGAATGTCTGAAAGCCTCTAAATTGATTAAGGAGTTGATAGGATAGACCCCAACTCACTCCAACTTGCAAACTAAATAGAAATGCAAAAATAACTGAATAAACATAACAGGTCCTCGATAGATGAGGACTCACCACTATTTCTGCTACTAAAGCACTGGACTATCTAAGTACGGTTGGGAAACTGAGTATTTGAACTAATGATATAAGATATCATAGTGCAAAGAAGATTATGCGGTCAGTACTTTGAATGTACTGGTATATGCAATAAGGACAGGCTAAAATACATAGGGTACTATGCATGAGAAATAAGTACTAATTCTATAGCATGAGATAACTGAACATGAATGCATACAAGAAGAAATATCTGGGAATGCAAGACCAAGAACATATATAGACACATTTCTGAAATAATAAAATCTGATAACTGAATGACTGGTAATCTGTATGCTTTGGTCAAGCAAACCTTAACTATATTCTGGACTGAATATTGCACTGAGACTGTGGGAGATATCATCTAAATGACATGCCCCAATCTGAGTTAATTGGGGTCCAACCTATAACCCAGTTTGAAAAGAGTAAGACCGTTCCACAGGTACTAATACTAGGTATGTGGATCTACTAAAATGGCATCCCGAAGGACTGAAGAGTAACCTAATACTGGAGGGAAACTTATGTGATATGTGTCAACCCTAAACTGGTAAGAAGTCATATCAAAACTATGCTTTCTACGTAGTTCTGTAACTTAGGGATTGATACTAAGGGTCAAACCTTAAACTGATAGGAACTCCCCCATCCCTGGGTTCGCTCAGTGGTGAATCCTACTCCCAACTGAATGACACTATTTACTGGACTGAATTAATCTTAACTGAGCAAACAAAAGATTATAACAAATAACTGAATGACAAGGCTCATGGTTTATCTAAAATCATTCTGAAGATACTTAAATTATGTAAACAACTAGGTATCGGGTGTTCATAACCCACCATCACTGAATGGAAATAACAATGATGACATATAAAGGTGTAAAAACCATAGTAGGGGATCATTGCTCAAAACCCAATATTTAGACATATCATCAAACATATGATAGTTATGAATTTAAGCATGGTAACGAGTAAAACATGCAAGGGTAACATGATTACAATGGTAAAACCATAAATTAGAGATTTCAATGTGAAAATTTAAATATTCAAAACATATAATGGCTCATCCCATAAAAAACACTTGTAATCATAACTCAAAAACAAAATAAATAATAGCTTCATGGAGATAATTCAACTTGAATATTTAAAAACTCATAATTTAAAAATAAAAAGGGATTCTTGGACTTCATGGGCCCGTGGATGAACATCACACATACCTTAAACCCTTAACCCTGAAAGAGAAAAGCTAATATTGATGCTTTCTTGAAAGTTCTTGGATTTGGGAACTTGATTTCTTGGTTTCCATGGAGAGAAACTAATGGAAATTGGTGTTCCTTAGAGGTGAATAGGGTTTCTTTGAGAGGAGAATTGAAGAAGATGGTCAAATAATGGCGTAACTAATGTTATAATTCATGAATTGATTAATTGAATTGAGAGGTAGTGACATAATTTCCCCTCGGATAGTTAAATTTGCAATAGGAATGTGGCTTACATTTTCACCACGATGCGATGAGGGTTCCATTGCTATTACCATCGTGACGCGGCCCTATCTCAATGAGCTTCTAGAATTATGATCCAAACATAACTCAATCCTCATCTAAAAAATCTAAAACTTCTTTGAGACATATAATTTACACCCCTGGACATGAATTAACTTAAAAAATAAAGAGTCTTGGTCGGGAAGACCAATTTAAAAATTCTTAAAGTTAAGAGGCCTTAAAAATGACTAAGCCCCAAACACTTAGCAAAAATTTCATGTTTTAAGCCTCTTATGCACGTAGCTAGGTGCTGAACTGAGCTATGAATAATATGGGGTATTACAATATCTCCCCCTTGGGAGCATTCATCCTCAAATGAGACTAATTAGGTTGAGATTTCTAAACTAAAGAAAATGAGATCATAGACTGAACGTGCATAACTAAATACATGATTACACGACTGAGTCTAAAATATGATAGATGAACTAAACTGATTTCATAATTGCATGCAATGACATGAGAATGATTATATAGATGGAACTGAGAATGAAAAAGAAATAATCTACGGAAAACTGTTACCTTAAGGTGAGTATGAGTTTGCGGAGAAAAGATGAGGGTACTTGGTACGTATATCTGCTTCTTCTTCCTTAGTGTCTCCCTCAATAGACTGCTTTCGCCAAAGAACTTTGACAAAGGGAACATCTTTGTTCCTTAGTCTACGAATATGATGATCAAGGATTTAAACTAGTACTTATTCGAAGGAAAATATATCCTTAACCTCCATATCCTCCAATGAAATAACCATAGTTGAATCATCAATACACTTCTTAAACGGGGAAACATGAAATGTTGGATGCACTAATGCCAAATCTGCGGGCAATTCTAGCTCATACGCTACCTTTCCAAAATGGCCCAAGATTCTGTAAGGTCCAACATATCAACGACTAAGCTTCCCCTTGTTGCCGAATCTCTTCACTCCCTTTCTAGGTGAGATTTTCAAATAAACCAAATCCCCAACTTCATACTAAATATCTCTCTTCCTCACATCTTTAGAAGATTTCTGACAACTTTAGGTTGTCTTAAGTCTCCCCCTAATTAATTAAACTTTATCCATCGCATCAAACACTTAATCTAGACCTACCAACATGGCCTGTCCTACTTTAAACCAACCAATAGGAGATCTACACCTCCTCCATTGAGGGCCTCAAACAGAGCCATCAGAATAGTAAAGTGATAATTGTTATTGTAGGAAAACATAATTGAGGGTAAGTGATCATCCCAACTACCTTTAAAGTCATTTACGAACGCCCTCAATATATCCTTTAGGGTGTAATATTACTCTCTTCCTGACCATCTATCTGAGAATGAAAAGTTGTACTAAGATGAATTTGGGTACCAAGACCTTTCTAAAAACTCATCCAAAACTGAGAGGTAAATTGAGTACCTCTATCTGAAATAATAATCAATGGGACTCCGTGAAACCTAAACAACTCTCTAATATAGAGCTTTATTTAGTCCTCGACTTACTGAATAAGAAGTATGAACTGGCAAAAACTTAGCTAATTTGTTCATTCTGTCTACAACTACCCATATCAAATCATGCTGACGATGCATACGAGGCAACCCTGTCATAAAAACCATGTTCACCTCTTCCAACTTCCAAGTGGGAATGCTGACTCCTACAATGAGCCACTATACCACTTGTGTTCAACCTTGACTTACTGACAGTTAGAACACTTAGCTACCAACTCTTCAGTGTCCTTCTTCATACTACTCCACCAATAGATTTCCCACAAATCTGCATACATCTTAGTGGCTCTTGGATTAATGGATTAACATGCACCATGCACTTCTATTAAAATCTGTTGTTTCAAATCATAAACACACGGCACATACAACCTACCCTGACATTAAAACATACCATCTCCCCCTTGGGAGAAAACCTCTACTTTCTGATCTCTAACTGATTCCTTCAACTTAACAAAAATGGAATCCCTATATTTCTTTTCTTTCACATTGGCAACCAAAGAAGTTTTCTAAACCATTCTGAACCCATATACTACTCTCAGATGAATCAACCAACAGTATACTTAATCTAGTAAGCTGATTAACCTCTCTGACTAACTTCCTCTTATCATTCTCAACATGAGCAACACTACCCATAGTAAATCTACTAAGGGTGTCTGCCACTATATTAGCCTTGCCTGGATTATACAACATACTCATATCATTATCTTTTAACTACTCAATCCATATCTCGAACGAATATTTAAATCCTTCTGTGAAAATAAATACTGCAAACTTTTGTGATTCGTGAACACTTCAACATGAACTCCATAAAGATAATGACTCCAAATTATCAAGGAAAAAACAATAACGTCCAACTTAAGATCATGGGCAGGGTAATTTTTTTGTAAGACTTAAGTTGTCTAGAGGTATAGCCTCTCTTCATCAATACACCACAAAGACCAACTCTGGAACCATCACAGTAAATAATAAACCCATTTGAACCATCTAGAAAAGTCAAGACTAGGGTTGAGGTGAGTTGAGTCTTTAACTCTTGAAAACTCTTCCCGCAAGAATCTGACCACTGGAATTTGACTTTCTTCTGAGTCAATCGATACATGGAGACTATAATACCCAAAAACCCTTAAACAAACCATATTTAATATTTATTCAAACCTAAGAAACTCCTAATATATGATGGAGAGGTGGGTTTGGGCTAATTTTTCATTGACTCTAACTTTGGATGGTCAACTCTAATGCCATCATGAAAAATTATATTGCCTTGGAAAGCTACTGATCTTATACAAAATGCGAACTTACTGAAATTGGTGAACAACTATGGGCTCTAAGAGTCTACAAGAAAATTCTTACATGGTCTGCATAATCATTTACACTACGAGAATAGACAAGTATATCATCAATGAAGACTATCACGAACATGTCTAAGTACTGCTTGAACACTCAGTTCATCAAGTCCATAAAAGTTGTTGGGGCATTCGTTAGTCCAAAAGAATAACTAGGAATACAAAGTGACCATACCGAGTTCTGAAAGTTGTCTTCAAAATGTCATCTTATCTCACTCTGAGTTGATGATAGCCGAATCTTAGGTCTATCTTAGAGAAATAACTGGAACCCTGAAGGTTGTCAAACAAGTTATCAATCCTAGAGAGTGGATACTTATTCTTGGTTGAAACTTTTTTCAACTGACGATAATCGATGCATATTCTGAGAGAACCATCTTTCTTACGAATGAATAGGACTGGAGTTCCCTACGGGGAAACACTAGGTCTGATGAATCCCTTATTTAAGAGATCTTTCAACTGTTCTTTCAACTCTTTGATCTCAGCTAAAGACATTCTGTAGGGCAAAATTGAGATAGGCTAGGTAGATTGAAGAAGATCTATTCTAAAGTCAATTTCCCTTTCGGGAGAAACTCTGGGAAGATCTTCAGGGAAAACATTTGGAAAATTCCTTACTACTAAAACTGACTCAAGACTTGGAGTCTCAAAACTAGAGTCTTCGACTCAAACAAGATTTTAAATACACCCCTTAGATATCATTTTTCTTGCCTTAAGATATGAAACCATCTTACCCCTAAGCACAGAAGTACTACCACTCCATTTAATAACTGGTTCTTTGGGAAAATAAAATTGGACAACTATATTTCTACAATCAACTAAAGCATAGCATGAGTGGAGCCAATCCATGTCGAGAATGACATAAAAAACAATCATCTCTAACTCTACAAGATCAAATAAAGTGACTTTTTGAGATACTATAACCGAGCAATTTTGATATACACATCTGGCTATAATAGATTTACCCACTGGGGTAGACACTGAGAAGGGCTAGGCTAATATTTCTAGAATGACATCGAAATTGATAGCTATATAGGGGGGTACAAAGAAAGTGAAGCTCTAGGGTCTAAAACACCATACACATGAAGATGAAAATTATGTAACGTACCCGTAACTAAATCAGGAGAACTTTCCTAGTCATTTTGGGATTGGAGTGTATACAGCCTATTCTGGCATTTTCCACTAGTTGCATTACAAATGACACCATGCTGAGCCAGGTGATCGACTGGAACTTTAGGATGACTGTGTTGAATATGTTGACCTACCTATGGTAATTCTCTTACACTGTAGCATGGATTTCTAAAACCCAAACATACATAACTACCAGCCTTACACACACCCTAATGGTTCCTACCACACTTTCCATAGAGAGGATTAATATGACCACTATTCACACTATCCTTGGACTAGAGCCTAGCTCCCTATCCCGATATCCATTTTGGAACTTTGGTACTGGCACATTAGCTGAAGATGAAATTAGGGATGAAAATTTCTGACAGAACTAAGAACGGTTACCACCCTCTAACCTTGGATGACAAAAATTAAAGATACATATTTTGTCCCTCTTATTCTCTCTCTCTTTCTCCTTAAACTTATGTTCCTTAATCTGTTGAGCATGAACCATAAGCCTATATAGGTCCAACTCTTTAATAAACATAGCAGTCCATTGAAGGAGCAGACCTCGCCAGCTAAGTAAACTTAAGTGAATATTCCTTCACACTCATATTATCCTGCTTCAAATTAATAAACACCAGCACCTTAGCTTCCCTAAACTCTAACGGAAAGAACTTTTCTAAGAAGGTCGTGGTAAACTACTCCCACTCAACAGGCCCTACCTCAACACCTCTATCCTACTTCTACTATTTATACCACGTATGAGTTATATCCTATAAATGGTAAATAACTAACTCTACACTCTCACTCAAAAATACAACTATGATATCAGTCACCTTCTGAACCATATCAAGAAAATCCTATGAATCCTCCTTAGACTTGGATCTAGAAAACAAAGGGGAATTTATTCAGGTGATATCCCAAGTCCTAATTGCAGTTGTATTTTCCAATGGGTTAGCTGGGGAAACAACCTGCTGGTTGTTCTCATTAGCCACTGAGTGAGCTAAAGTAGTGAATGCAACTTTTAACTCTGCATGAGAGATGTCCTCATTCAGGGGATCTTCCTGAATAGGCGAAGGTGCAGGCTGATTTCAATTTCTTCTTCCGTTGTTTCTTTTTGGAGGTATTGTCTATAAACAAAAGGAAAAATAAGTTAGAAAGAGGTTTTTAAATAAAGATTACTCTCATTCGCATGACATAAACACTGAAAGAAGGTAAAAATTTCCTTAAACGTATTGTAGCCTCTTATCCATATGTGTGGTGTGATTCACACTATATATAAGACTCTAACCAATGTGTCCTTTAGACTCCCTACGAAACTATAAAACCTGGCTCTGATACCATGATTTTTCATGACCCGAGGCTACCCCTTAATCGTGACAATGGTGTTTACGATCATAGGTGACCACAATATAACCCGTGATCTGGTACCTATTATGAGCACTGAGTACACTTAGCAATAAAACATGTACGGGGAAGATAAACTAATAAGGACAAAATCAATATATATACTTAAAACGTGATTCAATCTAAAGTTTGTAAATTTCTGATAATAATACTAAAAACGCAATTGATAATACTAATAAATTGACTTGTTTTCTAACTAACTATCTGAATATCTGAAAGCCTCTAAACTGACTGAGGAGTTAATGGGATAGAACCCAACTAACTCCAACTGAATAACAGAACAAAAATATTGAAATAACTAAATAAACATAATATGTCCTCGATAGATGAGGACTCACCACTGCTTCTTCTTTTGAAGTGCTGGACAGTCTAAGTATGATCGAGAAACTGATCATCCAAAAATATGATATAAGACATCATAGCGCAAAGAAAAGTATGTGGTTAGTACTTTTAATATACTAGTATATGCAATAAGGATAACCTAAAATGCATAGGGTACTGTGCATACGAAATAAGGACTAACTATATAGCATGAGATAACTGAACATAAATGCATGGAAATTGAAATATCTAACAGTGCCAGACCAAGCATATATATACACATTTCTAAAATAATCTATAAACTAAAATACTCAAATTTGATAAATGAATGACTGGTAATCTATATGGTATGGTCAAGCAAACCTGAAATGAATTTTGGACTGAATACATTACTGAGATTGTGGGAGGTATCATCTAACCAACACCCCAGTTGGAAGGGTGTCAGTACCTTACCATGGTTACTAACTCTGGTTGTGTAGACCTACTAAACTAGGGTCCCGAAGGACTAAAGAGTCACCCTATACTGGCAGGAAACTCATGTGAAATGTGTCAACCCTAAACTGGCTGGAAGACATCTCAAACCTACATTGGCTATGTAGCTTTGTAACTCAGGGATTTCTACTAATGGTCAAACCCTATACTGACAAGAATGCTGCCAGCCCTGGGTTGGCTCAGTGCTAAATCCTACTCCCAACTAAATGACACTATTTACAAAGTTGAACTAAACATAATTGAGCAAACAACTGATCATAAAAACTAACTGAATGACAAGGCTCATGGTTTATCTGAAATTATTCTAAAGATACTTAAATGATCTAGACAACTAGGTATTGGGTGTTCATAACCCACCAACTTTAAATGGAACTAACAATGATTACACATAAAGCTTTAAAAACCATAGTAGGGGATCATTGCTCAAAACCCAACATTTAGACATATCATCAAATACATGAGATTCATGAATTTAAGCATGGTAATGGGTAAAACATACAAGGATAATGTGATTACAATACTAAAACCATTAATTAGATATTTCAATATGATGATTTCAATATTCAGAACATGTAATGGCTCATCCCATCGAAAACACTTTTAAACATAACTCAAAATCAAAATCAATAATAGTTTTAGGGAGATAATTCAACTTGAACATGTAAAAACTCATAATTTAAAAATAAAAATGGATTCTTTGACTCCATGAGAGAAAAGGGACCATAGATGAACATCACACATGCCTAAAACCTCTATGCTTAAAAAAGAAACACCAATCTTGATGCTTTATTGAAGGTTCTTAGATTTGAGAACTTGAATTCTTTGTTTCCATTCAGAGAAAGTAATGGAAATTGGTATTCTTGGGAGGTGAATAGGGTTTCATGGAGAGGAGAATTGAAGATTGTCTAATGATGGCCTAAGTGATATTATAATTCATGAATTAACAAATTGAATGGAGGGGGAATGGCATAATCGCCCCTAGGCAATTAAGTTTATAAATGGTATACGATTTACAGGGTCACCGCGATGCGATGATAGTTCCACCACTATTACCACTATTACATGGCCCTATCATGATGAGCTACTAGAATTGAGTTCAAAATAAGACCCAATCCTCATCTAAAATATCTAAAACTTCTCCGAGACATGTACCTTATACCCCTAAACAGGAATTAACTCAAAAACTAACGTCTCAGGGTCAGGAAGACAAATTTAAAAATTATTAAAGTTAAGAGGCCTTAAAAATTACTAAGTCACCAACACTTGTTGAATTTTTCATGTTTTAAGCCTTTTATGTATCCATCTAGGAGCTAAACTGAGCTAAGAATAATATGGGGTATTACACATGTTATTCTTCTTATTTGAAATTTTCACTAGCATATCTGCATAATTTTCACTGGACATCTTTTTCTTCCAGGAGAAGTGCACTCCAATAATCATTATTGACATCATTCTTCAATATCATCTATCTTTTCGATGGAATATGAAGTATCTTAACTTAACTGGATATTTCTTTTGTTTTTTAGACTGCATTATCCTATTTTTTTCCCCAGGCTGGAGCATGTTTCTTTAGCATCTTCGATAGCAGGGAGATATAGGTAGAGACATCAGGAATAAAGTCTCTAACATAATTAATCACATTGAGAAATAGTTGGATATTCTTAATGGAGGAGTTAGTTTCTAGAAAATTAAGCAATTCTTAGCATTTGTGTGGTCCTGGAGTGTAAGACCTGTGGGCAAAATGCATCCTTAGAAAGTCAATATCATCTTTTATGAGGGTCATCTTCTTTGCCAAGGTCATAACTCCATGCTACTTTAGCGGGTCATGGAATTGAAGGATGAGGTCTAGGTGTTCCTCTAAAGTATTGTTAAAGAGTAGTATGTCATCGATGTAGACCAATAATGTATGAAAGATGGAATGGAATATCTTAATCACGGCCTTTTGGAATAGTGAAGTATATGTTTTGAGCCCAAATGACATAAACATCCACTGGTAGTAGTGGTTAGGTATGTAGAAGGTGATTTTGGCTCTATCTTCTAGGTGTATGCCTAGCTGCTAGAATCTAAATTTGAGATTGAATTTAGAAAAGTAGGCAGGTTTTACTAGGTGTGAGAATAGCGTTAGCTTATTTAGAATGGGGAATTTGTCATCTAGAATGAAGTGATTTAGGGAATGGTATTTTTTAACTATACAGAGTTTTCCCCTTGTTTGTTCAGTGTGCTTGTTGACATAGAATGCCTTGCAGGCCCACTGGTAAAATCTGATGGCATAATGAGCCATAAGTCTTGATGTTCTTTACACTCCTTCTTTGAAAGCTAAAGATGTTTGGGATTCATACCAGAATGACTTGCCTTTATGGGATTAAAATTTTTACTCTGGAAGAATAAAAGTCTAATGAAGAATTCTTGATAGAAACACAAGGGGTGTTTATTCTTTTTTAGGAACTCTTTGTCAGATTCACTTCAAGATTCTTCTATCAGACGATTCTCATATTCTTTACTGGATCTTTATCGGCAATCTGGAAAACCTTATTATGGTGGAATATTGCCTGAAGCAACCCATGAAGGTTATACCATCCGTCAAAATAAGAAGACGGTTCTTCAACTTCCTATTGATGTTAAAACTAATGATATGATCCTTCCCTGGTATATTGGAGTTGAGGAGTTTTGTTTTGTAAAGTAATCCTGGGAAAAATTTAATCACGATTGGCTGCCTTGAGATCACCCTAGTTGTGAGAACTCCTCCTTTTAAGGTTGTGACAAAGGTCCTAAAGTGAGGAACACGTAGATCACTAGGGATGATGTCGAGATTCAATATGAGGAAGCTTCTCCGATGTCCATGAAGGCGATTATCTAAAGGGGCTTGTCCTATTTTGATGGTTATATCTTAAGCTCGACATAGGGTGTTTCTAGATTGGAGATTATGTTGTTTCCTTCCATGAGCATGTTGATCTCCTTCATCAGTTTTTCTATCCAGGTGAATTCACCTTCACTGATGTTTTATGATATCTTTTCAAGGTAGTCATCAATAATAAGAGACTGAGGTTTTCCATTAATAAAGAGAGATGTAATTTCCTTGGGCATTCCTTTGTCTCTGTTGCAAAAAGATTTAGGGATGTTGTCTAGATTAGAGTGAAGAAAGTCATCTTCAATTGGGAACTTACTATCCATCATTACTTATAATGATTGAGCTTTCTTTTTTGCATTTTTGGACATAGGATATGTTTTCGCAAAGTGTCCTTTGTCATGGCAGATAAATAACTTATGATTGCCTCAATTATATTTTCCAAAGGATCTGACATCTTTGCCAATAATCAGTTGCTTATCTGATTATTTCTTCTTTCTGGCCCTTCTAAACTGCATTTATTTCTTGTTCCTTTCTTTATATTTTAAGAGCTAGGGAGATCCATTTGGCTTGGGATATGGATCAACATGATTGGTTATAATCGTGCAAGTAATTTCGTCAGCTTCTGTATGAAGAACATGATATGAATCATAGTTTGAGATCATCATGTTTGCCGAATAACATGACTGGTTGTCTCATTGCTCTTATTATCCCTCTAGGTCAAGGTCCTTAAAGGCATTTGGGGAATTCAAATATTTCTCCATAAGGTCGCCATTGAATTGTTTTGGAGTATTATTCCCAATTTTTATTATATTGAAATCAAACATAGTCTATTCTAGCATAGAAGAATCATCAGTCCAGAAGGTTCCTGGATATGAATGGTTGCCATTAAGAAGACTATTCTTGATCTAGCAACACTTCATCTAGGATCTGTAAGTCACTATCTAGGACAGTAGCATCCAGCTTTAAAAAAATATCATCTTGTGGTGGAGAAGTAGGCATTGAGTTCATCATATCAGTATCATGCGGGGCCTTCATCCTTTTGACTTGTCCTTGTGTTCTTTTGGCTTGATGGCAGTATACCATGGCTTTTTCTGTTTTCCAAGAGAACCTGGGAAGGTCAGGCCCTTTCTCATCTTCTTGAGTTGGACAGAGTAGCTCGAAGGTGGATGAACTTGATAGGTATGTGGAAAAGGGTTGGTATGGATTTGTGGTTATGTGGGAAGTATAACATATGGAAGGAGATTTTATGGATTTGTTGTGTCATATCTCAACAGATGAATCTATTCTTTGAGTGATGCCAGTTTTATTCATTGTTGGTCAATAAAGGATAGTACCGAGGTTTCTAGCGGACATGTCGTAGACTGGATAGCCTATATTCATCATCTTCACTGTGTGGTCTGGCCGCATCACGATTTGAATAACTACATTTGCTAACAAAGGGATAATGTCCCATGAAAGGATATTTGAACTAATGTAAGTTACATCCCTTGTGATTGGATTTTTCAAGTAAGTATGAGATATAGGATGGGTCTGATCTTTTTTCCCTCAGATATGATCAGTAGGGATAAGCATGTTGATAGGCAGAGAAATATGATGAGGTATCATTTCTGATATGGGATAAAAAGTTCAGAGAGTCTGAGAATAGAATCTCAGCTTGTTTTAACTTTTGACCCAATCTAGAATGACTCGGAGGAATTCTTCCCTAGACACTTGCCTGGAGATTTGTACACAAAGGGTGGCTCTTTGGGTAATTTCTATAAATAAGGAGAGGGGATTTGATCGCCTGGCATGGATAAGGTGTCTTCATGGTTTTGCGCTTGCCAAGCTAATTGGTAATTTATCATTGGACATAAGTTAGAATGTAAGGTTTCTAGGATTTGGACTTGAATTTTTTGTGCCTCTGTTAAGTTTGGCTTGGAAAGGGACATGGTAATGTTTGGAATACAGAGTAACATTAACTGTCCTAACGTCCAAGATAATATGTACAGTACAAAAATTTATATGTTGGTACTTGCAAAATCTCGTATCAAGGAGAGAAAGATGTGACTTTAGTATTTGTCCTTTTCTTCCATGATGCCTCGACGCAACATAAATAGAACCAAATTAAATAAGGGTACAACCATGGTTTTTACACTCTTGTTGAAAATTTTTTGGCATGTGCAGAGTGATAAAATGGTCATTTGGAGTCGTAAGGATATGCTGGTCCAGTGTTGTCACAACAAAGTATTTCCTTAACTCTTTTTTGCCTATTCTGATACAAAGAATCATTCTTCATCCATTGATTACATGTTTTTTTGCCAAGGTAGAGTACAAATTAGGTAGGGCTAGATGTGAAGAAAAAATATCTTGTTCACGTTGCAACACATCTACTCTATATAGATAGTTATCTCTACATGAAAAAGTTCTATGTTGAGTTGGACACATGTATAACTTAGGAAGAAACTTGTACGGGTCGAACCAAGTAGGTGAACAATTAGAGAAAGTCATATTTTTGTATATTTTGGACTGTAAAGACACAATGTAGTTGTTCTAAGGATCTAAGGAAAAGACTCAATAAAATGTTTTTTGGGTTTTTGTGGACAATAAGACTCTATATATTTTGTTCTAATGTTCTAAGGACAAGTCACAACAAATATTTGTTCTAAAATCTAAGATAAGAAACTATGACACTATGATGTACATGATGTTGAATATGATACTGGAAAACACTGACTTTGATAATGGAAATACTTTGACTATAATATTTACAAGACTTCATTAGTAAAATTGGGAATTAAAAACTAAGGATGGATCTAAGACTAAAAACTAAAACAAAGAAAAGGGAAAAGTAAAACAAAAAATAAAATTTGAAACTGGCTCGCACATTTGCAATCAACAGATGTGTATGCAAACTCCAGCTTCCTCCCTCTCTTAAGGAGTAGGGATGACTCTGATACCAAATAGATGGGGATATAGCAGGGCACAAAGGACTATCGATAATGGAGACTAGGTGGCTAGCAATAGAGCTCCAAACTTTCCAACATGAAAGGTAGTTTCACGATAATATAGGCGGCACGCCATACAAAATCAAATATTCTATCGACACAACAGAAAAAGAGTCTAACCTTTCAAACATGATAGGTGATTCACGTACATATAAGCGGCAATCCAAATAAAATAAATTTTTTTAATCGGCACACCCTAGCTTTCTTATGACTAAGCTACACATACGACTAAGGATGGTCTTCTTCAGCAACAAAGACTTTTCAACCCTCAATAGGATGGAATGAATTTTCCATTGAGCTAAACATCTGGCTAAGGATGGTTTTCCTTGGAAACAAAGACTTCGCAACCCTCAATGAGTTGGCATGACTTTGCCAGTCTTAGAACACATAAAATCTGTTATCTTCATATAACAAGATTGTTTTGTATATGACATAAATTAGTCATATGGAAGCTCTCCCTTGCTTATTTACCTTAAGCTTCTGGGGAATAAAAGGTGTACTAAGGCAAATCTCATATTTGCATGTTCTTTCTAAGATATCAAATCATTTCAGCAAGTTATGGCGCAGATTAAGCCAATTTCATTTCATATACATAGAAAGGACTTAGAATTCTATGTCGTTTGGATGAAGACAACTTTGTTTCCTATTTGGAGTTATATTTTATAGTCATAACAAGTACTTCATCAAAGTATTTTCTTACCCCACCACTCTGACCTAAAGGATCAAAGTACTCATCCCTTGGGAAGAGAGAAAACAAGAGAAAGAGAGTTTGGCCAACAAACAACTTTATTGGTAGAGAGAAAACTATACAAGAGGGTTTTAGGTAGAGAGGATGATGCCCCTTAAATAAAGGCCTACACTTCTTTTTATAGGAGAAAGAAGCTTTCTATATAAGCTAGACCTAGGGGTAAACTTGAAATAAATTATTACAATTTTGTACTATCTTTTATGGGATAGAAATTATACGTCATGACTACATAAGTCTTATCCTTTTCTAAAGGTTAAGCTTTATTTGTTATGACTAGATAATCCTTATCTTTATTCACATCCCACTGGAGAGGGTAACCATGGGTAACTCACTAGAGAGATATCTTTCTAGCACATGTAATCTAACTTCATATTTCAGGAAGAAGTGTTTGATAGTGCCGGAGATGATCAGCTCACGTATATTTCTTCTATCCACTAATTGATTTTCTACTTCTGCTTGAGGTGTTCTTGTCCTTCTAAGTTTCTCTTCATCAATCTGGCAGAGTAACTCCTTCTGCTGGATGATGAATCTTTGCATTCCCATGGGGAGCTTTTAGTTGTATGCTTTTAATTAAGTTAGTGACTTTATCTCTCATGATTTCATACCATGGATGATATTTCTTTGGATCTCATTGGACTTCATCCCAGTGGGGATGATCGTAAGTGCATTTCCGTTTTCCCTATTCTTTTGGAATGCATTTGTTTCTCTGTAAAATAAATCATTGTGGTTTAGAATATTCATATTCAAGAGAGTGTCTTGAATAGAGAAAGTCCCTGAGAGGTGAAATTTTTGGATGAGCTTGGACTTCATGGCCTGTGATTCCTACCGAATAATATCGCAAGAAGACTATTGCATCATAGGAATCTTTGATATATTGAATCCAGTACTATTATAGCTTTAACCACAATATGAATCTCTTTAGAGCTGGTTGTATCCGATTATAATTCCCAAATACATAACACTTGAACTCTACGAGGATGCAGTATGCCACCATAGTAATTCTTACTGGAAGTCATCGTCTTGTAATATGAACACATAACAGAAAAGATATCTTGGTTGTGATTGAATGGCTTCAGGATGGATTTTCTATACCTTTTGAATACTTTAAGCTTGTAGAAAGTCTATCTTTCATGAAAGAAATATGGATTTGAAGGATCCAAAAATTAGTTGAATAGATTTCGAGGGCAATATGTTATTCCAGATGATAATATTTCTGATATGTTGAACATGATAATCTGACTGGCTAATCTATGGTTGTCTTCTTTATACTGGATATCAGTTAGAGATCATCTACATATATATCTCTTAATTCTTCATGGACGCCTATGGATAAGATGGTGTCCTCCTTCGATTCTTCTTCCACTAGGAAAACCAATTTAAGGTCATTCCCTTTGCTGGGATAGATTTCTGCATGATGAGCTATTTCATTAAAGAGGTTAACAAAGTCCTTATACTTTATCGTTTGAGGATAGTTTCATGCATGGTGACTAAGTTTTCTGTAGATGGAGCAGCTATCATTCTTCTTTTGGTAGTTTGCCGGGCTCCTTCCTCTAAAATACCTGATACTTTTAATCTCCTTAGTCTTATCATCTAGAGGCTTGTGTAGTTTGAATCTCCTAAAATGTATCTTTCTTTGGGATCCTACCTGAAAGCTTGAGCAAGGGCAATTAGATATCATAACAAGGTTGTTTTTGTTGTGCTGAAGATCAAGATCAGGATTGTTCTGAATGATCTGCTTTAGTATAGGTCTCTTTTTGCATAGACTATTCGAGGTCTTGAAAATGGCCTACCTGGTGTAGTTTTTATAACTGCAGAAGACTTCTCGCAAGATGCTGAATTTTATGTCAAAGTCTTGAGATGTGAGATAAGTGTTTTTATCCACAATCCCAAGTGCATTCCACCAGTCAATGAGACCTTAAGATAATCTGGATGTGCAATCTGACTGTATTATGTATTGTCTTATTTCATCTAAATTCTTAATTGTCATGAGAGTGTATTAGTCCTTAGTCCAAGGTAGATTAGGAGAGATGATTTCCTTTGCCTTTATTTTTGGTTCTTGCCTCATTTATAGGATGGGATCACTAGTCAACTCATGTTGATCATAGATTGATTATGAGAAATCTAGTTCTTTGAAGTATTTCCTGAACATAGATGTATGTTCTTACTTAGTCAATTGGATTGATGGTTGCAAAGCATCTTATTACCTTTGAAACATTCACCAGCACCGAAGTCATCATTGGTATTGGATGACTATATACTAATGAAAGGTTGTGGTTGGCCATTAATGAAGACGTCCTCAGATATTCCTTTCTATATGTTGAAAAAAAATTCGAGAATGTCATCTAGATTGGGATAAAGATTATGAAGAGATTTATCTTCAGTTGGGAATTGAGAATCCATAGTTTCCCTACGAGGCTTGAGCTATCGTATTGACCTTTTTGGATTTAGGACATATTTTTTCAAACTGTCCTTTGTCATGGAAGATAAAGCATTTGTGTTTGCCTGGATCTTTCTTTCTAGAGTATTTGTCATCTTTGATGGTCATCAATTTCTTATCCAATAATTTCTTCGTTCTCGCTTGGCTGTAGAATATATATCTCTTATGCCTTTCTTGACGCCTTGGGAGTTGGGGAGACCCATGTATCTTGAGAATAGGATCACCATGTATAGAATCAGAGTGGATAGATTTTGAGCTTTCCTCCGACATGGTGTTGCCAAATGAAGTTTTCTAATGCTTTTTGTGAGGATGGGAATCTATTAGAGGAGATGAGTATTTTGGCATAATCTTATCATCCTATGGAACAACAAGGCTTGGTTCAACTTGATTGAGGTTGATCAAGTCAACGACCTTGCCATTGTTCTGAGAAGGAATTATTTATGAAAGACATATTCATCATTGTTTAATTCCTCATCAGTGATCTTCAAGGGATTATATGAAGTGGTGTGATTTGGCTATAAATTTGATATCATCATATATGTCGGATCAACTGGTAGGTCATTTATGTCCTTCTATTGGTGTTTTGGATCATAATTCTGAACTACTTTGTAAATAAAAGTAACATCTTGTGGCTCGTCATTTTGTTTTTCTGAGCTTTGGATCTCTAGAACATCAGTTGGGACTACAAGATCTGTATTATTGATGATGGACTCACATCTTGAGACCATGTTATCCGCATCATATGAAACCTAGCTTGAATAATTTATTTCTAGACCTGGTGTTGTTCCATATTGGCTTTGGGTTCCATGGAAACTTTTCTTTCCCGCATAGTATCAGTTTTAGTCTCTTATTCTCTCCAGATCTTAGTGCACTCTGTTTTTCTATCAGTAGCATCTATGGATGAGTTATGATTTTACCACTCATTCTCACTAAACATTTGTGTAGATTACCTTGTTTTGAATTAATATATGAGACATATTGGTAATAAAATACACTAATATCCACTCTTTGGAGGCATAGAGTTGAAGAGATAAAAAGATGTGGATTAAGCTGAAAATGATGAAAAGAGAGCATGAAAAGTTTAGCTGAAGACTCGGAACAGAAAGGACTTAGGTACCGGGGTCACGGTCTACTGATCGTGATCGCGGTATTCAAGTAAAAGTCATTCAACTGTGATTGCAAAATTTACCCAAAGTTGCATAACCGCGGTCGTAGCTAGACCCGCGCGATCGCAGCTTAGCGTCAGAAATCAGCCCAATGAAAAAACTGGAAATGCACGTGGCTGATCCCAATTATTACAAAAATACTCAAACCCAAGCATCATTGAAGATATTTTATCTTACCCAATTTTTAGGTTTATCTCTTGAGTTCATAGCCTCTACTTCTTAGAAGAAAATATAGTATAATTTTTGGGTGAATAATATATTGGAAACTTTCTAACTAGAATATTAGCTCACTTTCATTGTTGATTAATGGAAGTGCCGAGTTTGAAGTAACATTCACTTAAGATTTAATAAATCACATCAATTGAAATTATGGGTATATCTATTCTTATTTATCTTATGTGTAGTTAGATCTCCCTCTTGGGGTTGTATGAATAGGGGTTAAAGTGTGCATGGGTTGTTATTGATTAGATTCTATTAGTATTTCATGTTTATGGGCTTAATCATTGCTATGCTAACTTGGTTAAGGTTTGATGATTGAAATCCCCAAATACCTACATGGGTATGATGAGTGAAATCTCCATGCTCTAGAAAACCCGAAGCCATCTTCAAAATAAAGGTTTTGGGTGAAGTTTAGATATCCATATCATCCTCGAAAGAGGGATGTGGAGACCAAAGCAATGATAGACAATTGTGTGTGTAGTTTGCTGAATTTTCACTATCTTAGACATAAGGGTTAATGTGAGGTTGACTATACCATAGGTATCATCCTTGAAATAGGGATGCCTAGATTGAGGTTGCGGTTACCAATTGTTTAACACACCTATTAGGTATTTGTAAGAATTAATGGGTGAAAGTTTGGTGTTGTGTTGAAAGACTAGCATCAAAATCTATAACCAAACCTACCCATATTTGACTTACTAAATTGATGTTGGTTTCTAACACCCATATATCACTCCCTTAGTAGTGCATAATCCCAAGATCTATGCATACTTATTAGGACTCTAATTATTCATAGCCCCAAATTTATACTAGAAAAAAACAAAAAGAAATATTAGTGTAGATACTTATCTCCCCTATTTTTACCTTCTTTTAACATTGGTTTGGATTTAACTTGTATCTATTATTTCAAAGTAACTTAATTACCACTCACATTGTTCCTCATGAATTCGACCCTGACTCTAAAGTTGGGTAAATACATTGACGATGACCGCCTTGCACTGACATTGACATGTAAGTTGAGCCTTATAAAAAATGGCGCCATTTTCGGGGAATAATTTGGTGTATTTAGTTAGTTTGAAATTTTAGCTACTTGCTTGAATTCAATATTGTATATATTTGTTTGTGGTTTTTCTTTGTAGGTAGATTTTATTTTATTTTTACTTTTCTCCATCGCATCTCCTTACAAATATGATACTGGTAGTTGGGAATCCTATTGTGACAACCCATGTCCAATCTATGACGGACCGTATTTCAAAAAAGATTGTAACCATACTCCCCAAATGAGATGGACCCACAGTCTAAATCCTATAGGGACTATAGGTGCTCGTTATGCAGTGGTCGAGATGGACATTAGGATGATTTTCCAAATGCCCCCTCCTCCTATTATAATAACTGAATTGCTAGTTTTTCTTATGCGATTGATAGGTATTATGATGATAAGAAGGAGGATCAACAAAAAGGACCTATTGGTCATGGAGAAATGCTTCAAACTATTTTGGATCAGGTAACTATAACCGCGGAGAATGCCCAAGACTTATATCAACCCTACGGGGTGTTAGAAGGGGAAAATGTCAAGGTAAGGGAATTGGACAAGGATATAATTCTTGCAAACCTCACAACCATGCCCATTTCCCAAGAGAAGGTTCGTCAAGAAGAGAAACCAAGCTATGACGATGATCTTGGTAGCAATGACTCCCTGGTGGCTTCTCAATCGTCAAAATCATATAAGGAAGAAGAGGCCAAAATAAAAGAAATGGTACTAGAGTCATAAAAATAATCAATCTAAGCCTTTTACGATGACTCTAGTTCATTTTGGGGTGAAGATGCTTTGGAGGAGGTTAACCCAAAATTAGGAGTTAGACCTCATTGAAACCACTTTTCAACATTATGCTTAGTAGATATGATAAGAAAACATCCACCGAGAAAAATGATGGATGGTGGGGAGACATAGTACGATTCCTATATTTTGGAATTCGACATTCCAAAGGAGCATCTGAACCTCCCTCCATCAATGGCCAAGGGACTCAATACCCGATGTGCAACTAGTGGCCTACTGATGAACTTACTTTTACTCAAGGAGCCAAATTGAAATTTCGATGCAAATCTGGGTAAAAGGTTCAAATCTTCAAAATGGCGAGATCGAAGCTTGCTCACCATGTCCTCACCTCTTCCAAGTCTCATATTTGAATATCTAAATTTTTTGTCCCTCTGCCGCTCATTACATATTGAACGAAAGTTAGGACAGAGATTCAGCTCTTCTAAGTGGCGACATAAAGGGAAATAGTGGTGGCATTGTGATAAGATGTTAAACTAAACTCTCGATAGGAGGCAAACTATCACGTTCGGAAAAGTGTCACATATCCTTTTTATTTATGCATGATAGAATAGATTTTGTTTTTATATTTCTTCATGCATAATCCATGAAATACTGGTACTAGGAGGAATGTTGAATGAACTTGAAAAATGAAAATGGGTGGATTTGGCAAGTTTGGACTGAACAGGAAATGCAGAAGACCCAATTTTTGGTCTCAGTTACTGCGACCTCGGTTCGTGCCACTGCGATCGTGGAGGCCGCATGACCGCGATCGCGGTACTTGGGCCGAAATCGCAGTCAAATAATTTTAAATGACCATCCAAAGGATACTTTCCCTTACACCTTTATTTCAATTTCTCTCAAAATTCTATTCTATTTTTAGCATTACATTGCATATCCAAGTGTCAATTCATTCCGTGCATCATTTAATTTTGTATGTTGTCTCAACTCCATTGGTTTGGACAATTACATGCTTAGAACTTATAGCTTAGGAGAGTCATGAAATGATGTTTTCATCACTAAATGTGTGCTTACTTTTGACTAAATTTAGTTGTTGTAGTTGGTGTACACACTAATGGGGAAGTCTTGAGTACCCAAATTTAAGGTTTAAACGGTTGAAATGATTGTGTACACCTTGTGTTCAATTCAATACCCCTATGAATTACATGTTAAATTCTTTGAATTTGGGGGTATGATCATGATAACTAGTCCTGATTCACTTAGTCTTAGTGCTTGAGGGACTAGTAGAACACGAATGTAGGGATAAAATTGTATGTTCTAACTAAAGTGCAGAATTGCAGACTATGGTCTTAGGTACCGCGATCGCAGTCCCGATGACCGCGATCACGTCTCTTCGATCGCGGTCACTTCTCCTCAATCACCATACCTGAGACACTGAGCCTAAACATTCCAACATGATAGGAAATTCATGTCCATATAAGTGGCAAGCCGTACAAAATCAAAGCTTTTAATTAACACACTATAGCTTTTTTATGATTATTCTACGTATTCGTCTAAGGATGGTATGCTTCAGCAAAAAAGGCTTTGCCACCCTCAATAAAATGGCATTACTTTCCAACTAATCTAAATATTCGGATATGGATGTTTTTCCTTTACAAAAAAGACTTCACCACACTTCACAGGATGGCATGACCTTTCCCGTCTTAGAACACATGAATTTTTTTTCCCTTAGTACAAGACTATTCTGTATATGACATAAAGGGGTCTTACTATGGTTATCCCTGTCTTGTTTCCCTAAAGAATCTATGGACCAAAAGGTGTACTAAGGCATATCTTATATCTTCATGTTCTTTCTAAGATATAAAATCATTTTAAAAAGTTATGGCGCAGACTAAGCTAATTTAATTTCATATATATGGAAAGGACTTAGACATCTACATCACATGGATGGAGAAAACTTTATTTCTTATTCATGAAAAGTAACTTTGTAGTTCCATGTTGCAGTCACAATAAGTACATTGGCAAAGTATTTTGTTACCCCACTAATCCGACCTATAGGATAAAAGTACCTATCCCTTTGGAAGAGAGAAAACAAGAGAATGAGAGTTTATCCAACAAACATCTTTATTGATAGAGAGAAAACTATACAAAATATTTTTAGGTAGAGAGGATGATGCCCTCTAACTAAAGGATTATGCTCCTTTTAAAGGGGAAGAAAGCATTCTAGATAAGCTAGACCAATGGATAAACTTGAAATAAAATATTATAATCCTATCCTATTTTCTAAGGGACAGACATTATCCGTTATGGCTAGATAAGTCTTATCTCCTTATAAGGGATGAAATTTATCTGTTATGACTAGATAAGCCTTATATTTATTCACATCGGGCCCTACTAATATGTGATGGGACAAATAAAAACAAAACACACTAATGTTTTTAGCATGTGGCAGTATGTGCAAGCAGGTGAGTCAGCAGCTTATAATAAGGTGAATCAGAAGCTTGTAGGCATCTTATAAGTAGGTGGATAAGCTCTTTGTCTTCAATGTAGCTGATCTAGTAACTTCAAGATAATCCCATGTGAAATGATAATCCACTGAAGAGGGTTTCCTTAGAGATGAGGGTAACCCACTGAAAAGGGTAACTAGGTGGTGAGGGCAAACTATCTGATAGAGTTTCCTTGGAGATAAGGGTAACCTACTACAAAGGGTAACCCAATTAAAAGTGTAACCCACTGGAGAGCGTAGATTCTTGCATATTTTATCTGATGTCATCTTTCAGGAAGTAGTGTTGGATGGTGTCAGCAATGATGAGCTCGCGTATCCTTTTTCCATCCACCAATTAATGTTTTGATTTTTCCTGAGGCATTCTTGGCCTTCCAAGCTTTTGTTTATCGATCTGGTGAAGTAACTCTTTTTTCTGGATGATGAATCCTTGCATTCCTATTGGAGATCTTTCAGTCATATGCTTTTGATGAAGTTTGTGAATTTATCTCTCGTGATTTCATACTGTGGATGATATTTCTATGTCAATCATCAAAATTCATCCCAGCGGGCATGATCTTCAGTGTTGTTCCACTTTCCCCATTTATTTGGCCAGATTTTTTTTAGAATTCGTCTATTATGCTGGAAAATAAAGCGTTGTGCTTCATAATATTCATCTTCTAAGGAGAGCATGGACAAGGGAAATTTCCAGAAGAGTGAAATTTCTGGCTGATATTGGATGTCGTGGCTCGTGATTCCTACCGAACCATACAGAAAGAAGACCAATGTGTCATAGAAATCTCTGAAGCATCAAATCAAGTATTTTCGTGGGTTGAACCACAACATGAAACATTTTAGAGCTGGTTGGATTCGGTGACAGAAATGCCTAAAGTCATCATAGTTAAACTCTATGAGAAAGTAGTAATGGTGGCACAGGTACCAGAATAGCCACATGAGTTCTTAAGAAAAGTCATTGGATAGTCCTATGAACACATGACAGAACGGATATTTTGGGTGCACTCCAAACGTCTTCCAGATGGATCCACCATACTTTCTGAATGCTTGAAGATTGTAGAAGGTTCTTTTTTCTTGATGGATGGATGGATCAAAAGGATCCACATACAGATTGAAAATATTTGGCAGGAAGTCTATTATTTTGTAAGATAGAATTCTTGCTATGTTGAACATGAGGATTTGAGTAGTCGGTGTCTTATTGTCTTCTTCGAGATTAATTATCAGGTAGAGATCTTATGCATAGATATCTCCTAATTCTTTATAAATATCTACAAAGAAGAGGGTTTCCTTCATCAGATATTCTTCAAGAAAGAAGATCAAATAAAGGCCATCCTTTTTTATGAGATAAATTCTTGTGTGATTAGCAATTTCTTCAAAGAGGTGGACGAAGTCCTTTGACTTCTTATCTTAAGGAAAATTTGTGGTAAAATGACAAGGCTTTTTGCAGATAAGAATCCATTATTCTTCATCTTGTAATTTTTTGGGATCCTTCATCTGAAATACCTAGTTTACTTGATCACCTTAGATTTTTCATCTAGATTCCTAGGTAGTTTGAATCTCCTAAACCACAACTTTAATTGGTATTCCTACTAATAGCTTGAGAAGGGGTCATTGGACTTCATAATAACATTGTTGTTCTTTTAATAAAAATCAAGAATTGGGTAGTTATGGATGATCTGCTACAGTATAGATTTTGTCTCTCACATACTATTCAAGGCTTGGACGATGGCCTATTTAGTGTAGCTCGTGGCTCTACAAAAGACTTCTCCTAGGATTCTGATGTTGATGACAAAGTCTTGGGATGTGAGATAAGTATTTTTGTCCATAATCCCAAGTTCATTCCACAAATCAGTGAGATCTTTATAGAATCTGGACGTGCAACCTAACAGTAACAGGTATTGTCCTCTTTCAGCTAGATTCTTCATCATCATGAAAGTGTAGACGTATTGAGGACAAGGTATAATTAGAGAAGTGGTCTTCTTTTCCTTGGCTGTAGGTTCTTGGTTCTTTTGTGGGACTGGATAACTAGTCAGCTCATTTTGATTTGAGACTAATTTAGATACCTTGTTTCTTTGGAGTGTTTTGCAATCATAGTTGGGCAATCCTCCTTAGGGTATTGAATTGGTGGTTTCATAGTATCTTCCTTACATTCAGCAGTAAATATGTCATTGCTTGCATTAGATGGTTGTCTACTATTGACATATTGTGGTTGGCCATGAATTATGACGTCCTTGAATGTTCCTTTCACTGCATTGAAAGCAGACTCGTGAAAGTTATTTGGATCAGGAAGAAGACCATGAAGATCTTCACCTTCATCTAGGAACTAGGAATTCATGGTTTAAGCCTCCCTCTTATCCTTTTTAGACTTTGGACATAATTTTGCAAAGTGTACTCTATCAAGGCAGATGAAGCATTTGTGCTTTCTGGGATCTTTCTTCTAAGAGGAATTGACGTCCTTGTTGATCATCACTTCCATATCCAGTGGTTTCTTTTTTTCTAACCCATTGGTACTACATGTACCTACTGTTCTTTACTTGAGACCTTGAGAGTTGGGAACACCTTTATATCTTGAGAACCTTGTCGTCATGTTTTGTACCAAAGTGGACAGATTTTGTGCTTTCGAACGACATGTTGATGGCAAATGAAGTTTCTTTATGCTTCTTGGGATGAAGGGAACCTGTGTAAGGAAATGACATTTTTTTCGTAGGATCGTCATCATTTGGAACAACAAGGCATGGGTCAACTTGATGGAGGTTGATCAAGTTATCAATGTTTTATAGAAGTAATGTGTGAGCTGATGCTAACACATTTGAGGTTTTTAACTGAGAATAATTGCAAAGTCTTAAGCAACTTTTGTCATTTTTGGTTGTTTTATCTTTGATTTTGCAATAGAAGCTAAGATGCTAGAGAGCCAACAAGGATGGAAGCAAGAGAGTCGAAATCTGAAGAACAAAGAAGAGAAGTGTAGCTGACGACATTCCCAATAAGTCGTCAGCCCTGTGATAAGTTATCAGCTTCATCGTCATCCTTAGACAGAGAATGGACCTCAGTTGAATGTTGTGACGACATTTCGTGATAAGCCATCAAGGAGTTGATAGGTCATTAAAATTGGCGTTAGCCTAAGGAAGAACATGAGAGCTGAAGTAGAGACGTGACGACATTCGTGACAAGTGATCAAGGAGCGTATAGGTAATCAAAACCGTCGTCATCCTAAGGCAACAAATACCAAAAGGAAAGATGAGCTGACGACATTTTTGATAAGTCGTCAGCCTCCTGATAAGACGTCATGAATGGCGTCACCTATTCGAGAAATTATTGCACACTATGATTTTTGTTTCCATAATTAGAGTGAACTATTTAAAGCATTTTTTAGGGTTTTCTAAGGAGTTCCGAACATCTTTTGGAGACACATATTTTTGTTATTATCTCTCTAGTTTCTTGGCTTGAAAAGGCAATTACTTTGAAGAGATTTTAATCATTACTTTGGGATTCCTATTGTGATCTAATCTGAGAATCACTAGTTATTATTCATCTTTTGGTAAGTTTATCTTTCAAATTATGAATTCATCCAGTTGTTTCGATCATTACATCATGAGTAGATAAACCCCTTTAACCTTAATTATGGGATCTAGAGTTAAGTCTTGATAAGGTGCTAAGTGTTCGAGATTCGAAAGGTAATAGGACTCCTTGATAATTTTGAGGTTTTAATTATCGTTTATTGGTTTCAAATGATAGGTAACACCTGTTTTGATTTGCTTGAGAAAGAAATCAAATATAGTGGGAAGTGAATTATCAACAGGGACTTGGAAACACAAAACTTCCATTTAATAATCATTGTTGTAATAAGGTTGATTAACCTGAGGTGAAGTCTGGTTAATAAATATAAATTCCCTAAGTTCAAGAGGACGGGGTAATTAAATGCTTAAGTAGGTCGAGAGATATTTAGGTATAACTTCGATAAAGATAACCTGTTGTCCACCTACTGTGAGAATCTTGAACCACTATTAGCATCTGTCAAGTACCCAAACCCCTAGTGAACATAATTCTGGTTTCTCCATAAACTCTTGATTAGAAACACTGAAGTTAAAGTGACCAATAATTATTTGCCAATCTCCAAAACCATCATTTTATCTTTTCGTTCCAGTTGTTTGAATTCAACTTATAGCTATAGTTTCAAATTAGTTTAATTGCCACTCACATTGTTCCCTGTGGATTCGATCCCGACTCCAAAGTTGGGTAAATGTATTGACGACGATCGTTTTATTCTAAATTAACAAGTAAGTTGAGAGATATAAAAAAGTAATTATTTCAGAGAGACCTATTTGTTATTTTGGAATTCCTCATAACAGATCTACAAGAGATCATCTAATATGGTGGGATTTCATTTGCAACTTCCGATCATCATATATGCTGGATTAATAGACCGGTTATTTTTGTCTTGCGGTTGTTCTTTTGGATCATAATCCTAGACTACTCTCTGAATAAAATAAATATATAGTGGCTCATCATATTAGGTTTTTGAGATTTGGATCTCTAGGACATTAGTTGGGACTATAGGATTTGTATTACAGAAGATTGAAGCAATTCTTGAGACCATCTTATCAGCATTATGTGGAACCGGGATAGAATTCTTTATTTTGTGGACCTAATTTTTTGCCATCTCAACTTTTTGTGTTATGGAATATTTCCTTTTCCACAAAGTATCAGACTCTTGTTCATCTTTTGAAGATAAGGTGAATATCTTGGATAAACAGGATAGAAAAGGTTGGCCTAATCTTTATGGGAATACGGTGGATACATAGGCATTTGGAATAGGGCATAGTCGTAATTCATATTCTAGATTTTTTCTCTAAGAGAGTCCATTTCATTTTGTTTTTGATCAAGAAAATATAGAAATAGGGTTCTTAGTAGACATTTTTCAGACTTAATGGTCTGCAACTTATCTTCGAGTCCTCTAATATGTATGGCATGTTGGGTGTATTCTTGAACACCTTCTGGGAGGATAATATGTGGTACTTTTAGATCGTGGCTGAGGTTATCCGTTGTAGAGTTGTTTGGCGGGAAAGCTTTGATGTGACTGATCTACAAAGGGATGTCATGAGCATCTGAGGGTTGACCTTAAATCAAGTAGCCATTTCATCCTTTCTGTTGCAGGTTTTACAACCACAATCAGTCCTCCATGGGTAATGTCCTAAGAATGGGGATTTATGCCATATTAGACTAAGACCCTCACGATTGATGTGCTTTATCCAATCATGTTCTTTCATGAAGCCAGTGTGGAACCTGAGAATGCTCCTTAGGTCTTTTACATCTGAAAGGTCATCACTTGGGTTGTACATGGGGATGGACAAGGTGATTCTAGGTTGTTTTTTAGATAGAGGTGGTCAAAATCATTAGTGGACTTAAGAGTTTGAGGATAGCCTCTCAGTTTCTCAAATTTGGTGAGCCATAGAGCTAGGATAATGCTGACTAGTTCATCCTTTGATATGTTTCTCGCGATCTTAGTGCACTTTATGGTTCCATCAGTTGCATCTACATTTAAAACCAGAGTGTTCTTGTCACTTGGAGGAGATATGTTCATATTATGGTTTTTAACTTGCCGGACTATTTGGCTATGAAGAGTTGCCTGAATGGCATCTCTAACCTACAAAACTCTGAGAATCAGAACCTGGATCTTCAATGCCTTCATTTGATGTGGATGAGATAGTGGCATGTTGAAGTTGGGGAACATGGTTACAAAGACTTTATGATAATCTAGGATGATCTCTAACATATTCAATTTTATATGTTGGTACTTGCTAAATTTGGTATCAAGAAGAGAAAAATGTGCCATAATTGGTTGGCCGTTTCTCCTTTGATATGTCAATACAATTAATAATGCATAAATATGGAGATGAGTAAATCCAAGGATTTTCCACTATCGTTGAAAGTATTCTAGCATCTAAAGTGATATGAACTGTTCCACTTGAGTAATAAGAATAGGGTGTTGGACAAGTGGTATGGCAGCAATATATTCCTTAACTCCTCTTGGCCTTTTTTGGACCATAGAATTTATTTGTATCCACGGACTACATATCTTCTTAAGAACAACTGAGTAAGGGTTTAGTAGAGGTGTAGTAGATAGTTGGTGTTCTGGTAACAACATATTTACTATATATAGGGGGTCGTATTTACATGACAACATTTCTTTGATATTGGATACATGTTTTTGGTGGCAAGATACTTGGATGGACTAGATGAATATTTAGACGAAAAAAAATAATTTTGTACTATAAAGACACGATGTATTTGTTCTAAGGCTTTATGGAAAAGACTTAAAACAATAGAATATCTTTTTGTATTTTTGTGGACAATAAGACTTTATATATTTTTGATAAAGATCTAAGGAAAGAAACTACGACTCTATTATGTAAAAGACTCTGAATATGATTCTGGGAAACACTAACTCTGATAATTGAAATACTATGAATCTAATATTTATAAGACTTTGGTAGTAAAATTGGGAACTGGAAACTAAGGACGGATTTAAGACTAACAGCAAAGACAAGGAAAAGTAACTAATAAAAATAAAAATGTAAAGTTGCTATATGTATTTGCAATCAACAGATGTGTATGTGAACTCCTACCTCCTCCATCCCTCCGGGAGTAGGGATTGCTCTGATACCAAATAGACAGGGAGACAGTGGGGCCAGGAGGATTTTCGGCGACGGTACCTAGGTAGCTAGCAACAGAGCTCCAAACTTTCAACTATTAAAGACGCTTTCATGACTATGTAGGTGGCACGCCATATGAAATCAAAGCTTCTGTCAACACCATAGACATAGAGTACAACCTTTCCAACAAGATAGGAGATTCACATTAATATAGGAGGAAATGCATATGAAATCAAAGCTTTTTATCGACACACCATAGCTTTCTTATAACTGAGCTACGCATTCAACTAAGGATGGTCTGCTTCAGCAACAAAGATTTTGTAACCCTCAGTGGGATGGAATGACTTCACCACTGAGCTACACATCTAGATAAGGATGGTTTACCTTGGCAATAAAGACTTCACAACCCTTAATAGTACGACATGACTTTGTCAGTCTTAAAACACATGAAATCTTTTGTATCCTTAGTACAAGACTATTATGTAAATGACAAAAATGGGTCATATAGCAACACTCCCTTGCCTATTTCCTCAAGAGTCCATGGAACAAAAGGTTTACTATGGCAGATCTCAGATCTACAAATTCTTTCTTAGATATAGAATCATTTCGGAAAGCTATGGCGCAGACTTAGCCAATTTCATTTCATATAAATGGAAAGTACTTGGACATCTACAACACGTGAACAAAACCAATATCATTTCATATTCTTGAAAAGTACCTTTGGATTTATATGTGGCAGCCACACCAAGTACTTCGCCGAATAATTTCATTAACCCAATACTCCAACCTAAAGGATTGTTGTACCTATCCCTTTGGAAGAAAGAAAATAAGAGAAAAAAAGATTAGCCAACAAAAATATTTATCGATGGAGAGAAAAATATGCAATTGGTTTTTAGGCAGAGAGGATGATACCCTCTAACTAAAGACCTACGCTTACTTTTATAAGAGAAGTAACATTTGTAGATAACCTATACCTATGGATAAACTTGAAATAAAATATTATAATCATATCCTATAGTCTAAAGGATATGCATTATCCATTATGACTAGATATGTCGTATCTTTTTGTAAGGGACCAGCTTTATCTTTTATGACTAGATTAGCCTTGTCCTTATTCACACCAGGCCCTACTAACATGTGATGGGCCAAATAAAAACAAAACATACTAATGTTATTGGCATGTGATAGAATGTGAAAGCAGGTGAGTCAGGTTCTTTCAAGTAGATGCATTTTCATCTTGTAGGCATCTCGTAAGAAGGTGGATAAACTCCCTATCTTTAAAGTGGTTGAGTTGCAGCTTCACGACAAACCGATCTAAAATGGTAACCTACTAAAGAGGGTTTTCTTAGAGATGAGGGTAACCCACTGGAAAGAGTAACCCACTAGTAAGGGAAACACATCTAACAGGGTTTCCTTAGAGAGAAGGGTAATCCACTAGAAAGGGTAACCCACTGAAGAGGATAACCCACTGGAATTGGTAACCCGTTGGAATAGGTAACCCACTAGAAAGGGTAACCCACTGGAAAGGGTAACTTTTTGTACATGTAATATGATGTCATCTTTCAGGAAGAATATTGGATGGTTTCGACAATGATGAGCTCATCTATCCTTCTTCCATCCACCAATTGATGATGTGCTTCCTCTTGAGATGTTCTTGGCCCTCCAATTTTTTCTTAATTAATCTACTGAAGTAACTCCTTCTACTGGATGATGAATATTTGCATTCCTATTAGGGAACATTTAGTTGTATGCTTTTGATGGAATTTGTCACTTCATCTCTTATGATTTCAAACTGGGGTTGATATTCTTTTGCTGCTCATTGAACTTCATCCCAGTGGTGATGATCACTGGTGTAGTTCCATTTTCCTCATTCTTGTGGCTAGATTTATTTCAGAATGCATATGTTCTTCTTGAAAATAAAGAATTGTGCTTCAGAGTATTCATTTTCCGGGTAGAGTATAGACATGGTAAATTTCTATAAAAGAGAAATTTCCAACTAAGGTTAGATACCGTGGCCCCTGATTCCTATTGAATGATATAGCATGATGACCAGTGCATCTTAGAAATCTATAAAGCATCAAATTTGGTATTCTTGTGCCTTGAACCATAGCTGAATATCTTTAGAGGTAGTTGGATTTGACGATTCAAATGCCTGAAGGCATCACACTTGAAATATGTGAGAATGTAGTACTTGAGGCATAGGTACCAAAATAGCCACAAGAGTTCTTGCGTGAACTCATTGGCAGGTGCTTTGAACACATGGTAGAAAAGTTATTCACGTTTCACTTAGAATAGACTCAATATGGATCTGTCGTACTTTCTAATCACTTGAAGATTGTAGAAGCTTTTTATTTCTTGAAGGATGGATAGATCGAAGGGATCCACATATTAGTTGAATGGATCTGGAGGGTAGTCTATTATTCTAAAAGATAGTAATCCTACCATCTTGAGCATGACGATTTGACTAGTCAGTGTCTGGTTGTCTTCCCTAAGATTGAATATCAGGTGCAGATCATATGCATATATATCTCCTGATTTTTCATAAACATCAACGAAGAAGAGGGTGTTCCTCATCAAATTTTCTTTTAGAAAGAAGAACAATTCAAGGTCATTCTCTTTGTTGAAATAGATTCCTATGCTATTAGTTATTTTATTAAAGAGGTGGATGGAGTTCTTCAACTTCTTAGCTTGAGAATAGTTTGTGGCGAAATGACCAATCTTTTTGCAGATGAAGTAGCCATTATTCATCTTTTTGTAATCTGGTAGGATCCTTCATCTGAAATACCTGGTTTGACTAATCACCTTAGTCTTTTCTTCTTAAATCCTTGGTAGTTTGAATCTCCTAAATTACAACATTCTATGGGATCCCTCCTAATGGCTTGAGTAGGGGAAATTGGATTTTGTAATAAGATTGTTCCTGTTGTAATAAAGATCAAGAGCTAGGTTGTTCAAAATGATATGCTTCAGTACAGATCTCTTGTCGCACAGACTATTCAAGGCATAGAAGATAGCATGTAGGGTGTATCTTGCATCTTTATAGAAGACTTCTTGCAGGATTTTAAAGTTGACGACAAAGTCTTGGGATATGAGATAAGTTCTTTTATCTACAATACCAAGTGAATTCCACAAATCAGTGAGAACTTTAGAGAATCCGGACGTGCAGCCAGACAGTATTATGTATTATCCTCTTTTAACCAGATTCTTAATCGTCATGAGAGTGTAGAAGTCCTAAGGCCAAGGTAGAATCAAAGCAATGGTCTTCTTTGCCTCCATTGTTGGTTCTTGCCTATTTTTTGGGACTGGATCACTACTCAACTAATTTTGATCTGAGTCTAATTTTTATACATTTAGTTCTTTAGAGTATTTCTCAAAGATGAATGGACATTCCTCCTCAGGTGATTGGATTGGTGATTGCATATTATCTTCATTACATTCACCAGCACAGAGGTCATCTTTGGCATAGATGGTTGTCCACTAATGAAAAGTTGTGGTTGTCCATCAATGAAGACATCCTCGAATGTTCCTTTCTCTGTGTTAAAATTAGAGTCGGGAATATCGTCTGGATCAGGATGAAGACCATGAAGATCTTCACCTTCAGTTGGGAACTTAGAAGCCATGGTTTGAGCTGCCCTCTTGGACTTTTTGGAAAAATACTTTGGTGAAGTACTTGTTGTGAATGCAACATGGTACTCCAAAGGTACTTTCCATGAATATGAAATGATGTTGTCTTATTCTACGTGACGTAGATGTCAAATCCCTTTCCATGTATATGAAATGAAATTGGCGTAGTATGTGCCATAGCTTTCTAAAATGAAATGAATTGATATCTTAGAAAAAACATACAAATCTGATATCTACCTTAGTAAACCTCTTATTCCACGGATGCTTGAGGGAAATAGGATAGGAAGAGCTACCATAAGACATATTTATGTCATATATAGAACAGTCTTGTAATAAGGAGATAAAAGATTTCATGTGTTATAAGACTGGCAAAGTCATGCCATCCAGTTGAGGTTTGTGAAGTCTTTTTTTTCAAGGAAAACCATCCATAGACGGATGTATATCTCATTGTCAAAGTCATGCCATCCCATTGAGGGTTGTAAATTCTTTATTACTGAACCATACCATCCTTAGCCAGATGCATAGCTTAGTCGTAAGAAAGCTATAGTGTATCGATTAAAAGCTTTGATTTCATATGGCTCGTCACCTATATTGACGTGAATTTCCTATTATGTTGGAAATGTGTCACGACCATATAGGAGGCACACTATACAATATCAAAGCTTCTGTCGACACTACAAACACAGAGTCTAAATTTTCTAACATGACATGTGATTCACGTATATATAGGTGGCAAGACATACGAAATCAAAGATTTTAATCGACACACAATAGCTATCTTATGATAGAGCTATGGATTTTGCTAAGGATGGTCTACTTTAGCAATAAAGAATTATCAAACCTAAATGAGATGGCGTGACTATTCCACTGAGCTACACATCCAGCTAAGGACAGTTTGCCTTTGCAACAAAGACTTCACAACCCTCAATGGGATGACATAACTTTGCTAGTATTAGAACACATGAAATATTTTATATCATTAGTAAAAGACTTTTCTGTATATGGCATAAATGGATCCTACGGTGGCTCTCCTTGTTCTATTTGACTAATTCATTTATGGAACAAGCGATGTACAAAGGCCATCTCAGATCTACATGTTCTTTCTAATATATTGAATCATTTTAGAAAGCTATGGCATAGACTAGTCCAATTTTATTTCATATATATTAAAAGGACTTATAAATATACGTTGAGTAGACAAAGCCAACTTCGTTTCATATTCATGGAAATTACCTTCAAAGTTCTATGTTGCAGTCATAATAAGTACTTTGTTGAAGTATTTCCTTACCCTACTACTCCGACCTAAAAGATCTAAGTACCCATCCCTTTGAAAGTGAGAAACAATAGAAATAGAGTTTATCCAACAAATATCTTTATTGATAAAGATAAAACTATACAAGAGGTTTTTAGGTAGAGAGGATGATTCCCTCTAACAAAAGCCCGACAGTTTCTTTTATAGGAGAAGGAAACTTTCTAGATAATCTATACCTACAGATAAACTTGAAATAAAATATTACAATCTTATCCTATCTTCTAAGGAATAGGCATTATCCGTTATGACTAGATAACCCTTATCCTTTTGTATGGACAAACTTTATCTATTATGACTAAATAAGCCTTATATTTTTTCACACCGGGCACTTCTAACATTTGATTATCCAAATAAAAACCAAACACAATAATGTTATTGGAATATGATAATATGTGCAAGCAAGTGAGTCAACAGCTAGCAAGCAGGTGCATCTGTAGCTTGTAGGCATCTTGCAAGCAGTTGGATAAGATCCTTGTCTTCAAAGTAGCCGAGTTAGTAGCTTTACGGCATACCCGCCTATAAGTGTAACCTAAAAAAGTGGTTTTCTTTGAGATGAGGGTAACCGATTGGATAGGGTAACCATTCTAATAGTGTTTATTTAGAGAGGAGGATAACCCACCGAAAAGGGTAACCCACTGGAGAGGGTAGCTTATTGCATATTTTATTTGACGTCATCTTTCAGGCAGTAGGGTTTGATGGTTCTAGTGATGATGATCTCGCGTATCCTTCTTCCATTGACCAAATAATGTTGTGCTTCTGCGTGAGACATTCTTGGCCTTCTAAGCTTCTCTTCATCAATCTAGTGAAGTAAATCCTTCTGTTAGATAATGAATTTTTGCATTCCTATTGCAGAGCTTTCAGCCAGTGGTGGAGGCAGGATCATTATCAAGGGGGTTCAACATAATTAAGGATGCTACTAATATCCACAAATAAGTTGGTTGGTTCATAATAACAAGTTCAATACGCACACATGAATCCCTTCTTCTAAGGAAAATTTTCACTACAATGGTAAAAATATCTCAAAAGTTTTGGCTCTTCTTCTAACACAGTTCGTCAATATATATATTTAAAAAAATAAACTTGTCGAAGAAATATTATGCAACCGCGTTGTCTATGGATAGTTCAACTCCTGTAAAGTATCCATAGAGCAGGACAAAATCCATGTCCTGTAGTTTGTAGCAGCATACTACAATATCTAAAATTAATAAAGAGATAGAATTAGGAAAAAATTATCTTCTAAACAAGAAACAAAATTACAAAAATATTGTCTTGGGTATAATTTGAAAAAATAAAATAAAGAAAAATTGAAGTAATACATGAATTATTTTCATCAATTTGTGTTAACACGTTATATATAAACCAAAGAACATAAACCAAAACTCATAATCACTTAGAAATATCCTAAAAATCATAGAAAAACTCTTAAATGTTTCATTTGGGAAATTTGACAAACACTTGGTGTGCAATTCAAATTCCAATTGGGTACTTAATACTTCCACAATCACTTAAACACCAAAATAAACACAACATACAAAAGATAAATAAACTTCAAAAATCAAAACATGAAAGAAATTGCAACCCAACTTTTGACCCTAAACAAGAAATTAAAGAGCAATTTCAACAATTAAATAATAGATTAAGAGACATACTTGAAGATTTAGTCAAATTAGGATGAAGAACACTTTGAAAGCCATTTTTAAATTGATAAAAAAAATTGGGTATCGGGTATTACAAGAATTGAAGGGAGGAGAGAGTGAAACAATGTTGAAACTTAATAGTGATAATTTTAAATTTAATTCAATTTGACCCTTTTATGAAAGTGGGAGAAACGACATCATTTGGTCATTAAGAATAAACTTAATGTGGGAAACAACATCATTTGGTCTTTAGAAATAAACTTTCTTTTTAAAATTCTAAAACACATGAAGCAATAAAAAAAATGTAAAACTCTTGTTGTAACTGGGTATCGAACCCGCGACCAGGGGGTCTCATGCTTGCAAGGTTGCACCCCCTTTTCCACTGAACCATTTATTTTTCTTGAATAAACGGGGTTCTATTTAATATATGTACACATAGAAAAAAAATTGCACCATATATATACAGTGTATTTTTGGACGAAGGGGGTTCGGGTGAAACCCCTAAACACCACGCAGCTCCTCTCTTGCTTTCTGCCGTATACTTTTTATGAAGTTTGTGACTTAATCTCTCATAATTTAATAACTTACCTAATATTTCTTTGCCACTTATCTAAATTCATCCCAATGGGGATGATCGTCGATGTAGTTCCACTTTCCCCATTCTTTTGAAATATATCTATTCTTCTTGAAAATAAAATGATGTGCTTCATAGTATTAATCCTCTAGGGTGAGTATAGACATAGGAAATTTCCAAAGGAGTGAAATTTTCAGCTGAGCTTAGACATCGTGTCCCATGATTCGTATAGGGTGATGCAGTATGAAGTCCATTGCATCATAGGAATCTTTGAAACATCAAATCCATAATTCTCGTATCTTGAACCACATAATGAATCTCTTTAGAGATACTAGGATTTGATGATCAAAATTCCAGAAGGTATCAGACTTGAACTCCATGAGAATGCAGTGCTTGAGACACAGGTACCAAAATAGCCACAAGAGTTCTTATGGAAAGTCATTGGCTAGTTCTACGAACACGTGGTAGAAAGGATATTTAAGGTGCACTCCGAACGTCTTTAAGATGAATCCGCCATACATTATTAACACTTGAAGCTCATATAAGATTCTTGTTTCTTGAAGGATAAATAGATCAAAGTGATCCACCTATTGGTTTAACAAATCTTGTGGGTAGTCTGTTATTCTAGAAGATAGTAATCCTGTGATGTTGAGCATAAGGATTTGACTAGCTTGGTTCTAGTTATCTTTTTGGTACTAGATATCAGTTAGAGGTCATCATTATAGATGTAACCTAATTATTCATACATGTCTATTGAGAAGAGGGTTTCCAACATTGGTTCTTCCTCCTGAGAGAAGATCCATTCAACGTCATCCTCTTTGCTGAGATAGATTCTTGCATGATCAGATATTTATTAAAAAAGGTGGATAAAGTCCTTCAACTTCTTGGATTGAGGACAGTTTCTAGCAAAGTGACCAGTCTTTATACAGAAAAAATAGCCATCATTCTTCTGCTTATAATTTGCTCGGCTTTTTTGTCTGAAGTACCTGGTTCCCTGGATGACCCTGGTCCTGTCGTTGGGAAGGCTTGGGAGTTTGAACCTTCTGAAAAGAATTTGTATTTTTGATCTTATCTTTTGATTTGAATAAGAGAAGTCAGATATAGTGACAAGGTTATCCTAATTGCAAGCTCGATCAATGGCTAGATTACGATCTACTTTAGCATATATCTTTTCGTGCATATATTCTCCAGAGCTTGCTATATGGATTTTCGAATATCCTATTTGTGGGATGGTTATGGATTTGAACTTCTTCTTCACAATCATCATCATATGGTTTGCTATCATATTTGGTAGTGATGATACAAAGGTTTGCTTTAAGATGGGATTTTTGCCTGACTCAAAGTAGATCTTCTCAATCTTCTAGAAGTGGATATTGATAACCTTTTTGTTGAATGATAAGAAACTCATCTCGATGATATATCATTAGAGAATTTCTTATCTCTCGCCTTCATCTTGCAAGTAGTTGGATAAGCTTATTGTCTTCAAAGTAGCCGAGTTAGTAGCTTTACGACATACCCACCTATAAGTGAAACCTAAAAAAGAGGTTTTCTTTGAGATGAGGGTAACCCACTGGATAGGGTAACCTATTAGTGAGGTTAACCCATCTAACAGTGTTTGTTTTGAGAGGAAGATAACCCACTACGAAGGGTAACCCACTGGAGAGGGTAGCTTATTGCATATTTCATCTGACGTCATCTTTCAGGCAACAGGGTTTGATAGTTTTGGTGATGATGATCTCGTGTATCCTTCTTCCATTGAGCAAATAACGTTGTGCTTCTACCTGAGATATTTTTGGCCTTCTAAGATTCTCTTCATCAATCTAGTGAAGTAAATCCTTCTATTAGATGATGAATTTTTGCATTCATGTTGCAGAGCTTTCAACCATTGGTGGAGGCAGGATCATTATCAAGGGGGTTCAACTTAAGTAAGGATGCTACTAATATCCACAAATAAGTGGGTCAAGTCACAATAAGAGGTTCAATACACACACATGAATCCCTTATTATAAAGAATTTTTTCACTACAATGGTAAAAATAGCTCAAAAGTTTTGGCTCTGCTTCTAACACAGTTAGTCAATATATATATTTAAAAAAATAAACCTATCGAAGAACTACTCTGCAACCGCGTTGTTTGTGGATAGTTCAACTCCCATAAAGTATCCATAGAGAAGGACAAAATCCATGTCCTGTAGTTTGTAGTAACATACTACAATATCTAAAATTACTAAAGAGATAGAATTAGTAAAAAATGATCTTCTAAACAAGAAACAAAATTACAAAAATATTGTCTTGGGTATAATTTGAAAAAATAAAATCAAGAAAAATTGATGTAAGAAATGAATTATTTTCATCAATTTGTGTTAACACATGATATATAAACCAAAGAACATCAACCACAACTCATAATCACTTAGAAATTTCCTAAAAATCATAGAAAAACTCATAAAAGTTTCATTTGAGAAATTTAAAAAATACTTGGTGTGCAATTCAAATTCCAATTGGGCACTTAATACTTCCACAATCACTTACACACCAAAACAAACACTACATACAAAAGATAAATAAACTTCAAGCATCAAAACATGAAAGAAATTGCAACCCAATTTTTTACCCTAAACAAAAAATTAAAGAGCAATTTCAACAATTAAATAATAGATTAAGAGACATACTTGAAGATTTAGTGCAAATGAGGATGAAGAACACTTTGAAAGCTATTTTTAAATTGATAAAAATAATTGGGTATCTGGTATTTCAAGAATTGAAGGTAAGAGAAAGTCAAACAATGTTGAAACTTAATAGTGATAATTTTAAATTTAATTCAATTTGACCCTTTTCTAAAAGTGGGAGAAACGACATCATTTGGTCTTTAAAAATAAACTTAATGTGGGAAACACCATCATTTGGTCTTTATAAATAAACATTCTTTTTAAAATTCTAAACCACGTGAAGCAATAAAAAATGTAAAACTCTTGTTGTAACTGGGTATCGAACCCGCGACCACGGGGTCTCATCCTTCCAAGGTTACACCCTCTTTTCCACTGAACCATTTATTTTTCTTTTATTAAGGGGGTTCAGTTTAATATATATACACATACAAAAAAAAATTGCACCATATATATACAGTGTATTTTTTGGACGAAGGGGGTTCGGGTGAACCCCCTAAACACCACGCAACTCCTCTCCTTCTTTCTTGCATATAATTTTTATGAATTTTGTGACTTAATCTCTCATGATTTCATAATGTATATAATATTTCTTTGCCACTCATCAAAATTCATCCCAATGAGGATGATCGTCGATGTAGTTCCACTTTCCCCATTCTATTGCATAATTTCTTCCGAAATATATCTATTATTCTTGAAAATAAAGTGGTGTGCTTCAAACTATTAATCTTCTAGGGAGAGTATGCACATAGGAAATTTCCAGAGGAGTGAAATTTTCAGCTGATCTTGGACATTGTATCCCGTGATTTGTATAGGGTGATGCAGTATGAAGTCCACTGCATCATGTGAATCTTTGAAACACCAAATCCAGTATTCTTGTAGCTTGAACCACATAATGAATCTCTTTAGAGATAGTTGGATTCGATGATCGAAATGCAATAAGGTATCACACTTGAACTCCATAAGAATGCAGTGCTTGTGATACAGGTACCAAAATAGCCACAAGAGTTCTTATGGCAAGTCATTGGCTAGTTCTACGAACACGTGGTAGAAAGGATATTTAAGGTGAACTCCAAGCGTCTTCAAGATGGATCAGCCATACTTTCTTACCACTTGAAGCTCATATAATATTCTTGTTTCTCGAAGGATAGATAGATCAAAGGGATCCACATATTTGTTTAACAAATCTTGTGGGTAGTCTGTTATTCTAGAAGATAGTAATCCTATGATGTTGAGCATAAGGATTTGACTAGATTGGTTCTAGTTGTCTTTTTTGTTACTAGATATCAGTTAGAGGTCATCAGTATACATATAACCTGATTCTTCATGCATGTCTATGGATAAGAGGGTTTCTAACATCGGTTCTTCTTCCAGCGAGAAGATCGATTCAAGGTCGTCCTCTTTGCTGAGATAGATTCCTGCATGATCAGCTATTTATTAAAAGAAGTGTATAGAGTCCTTCAATATATTGGATTGAGGACAGTTTCTAGCAAAGTGACCAGGCTTTCTACAGAAGAAATAGCCAGTATTCTTCTGCTAATTTTCTGGGCTTTTTTGTTTGAAGTACCTGGTTCCCTGGATTCCCCTGGTCCTGTCATTGGGAGGTCTTGGGAGTTTGAACCTTCTGAAAAGAATTTGTATTTTTGATCTCATCTTTTGATTTGAATAAGAGAAACCAGATATAATGACAAGGTTTTCCTTATTGAAAGCTCGATCGATAGCTAGATTACAATTTACTTCATCATAGATCTCTTCATGCATATGTTCCCCAGAGCTTGATATATGGATTTTCGAATATAGCCTATATGTGGGATGGTTATGGATTTGAACTTCTCCTTCACAATCATCATCGTATGGTTTACTAGCATATTTGGTAGTGATGATATAAAGGTTTGCTTTAAGCTGGGATTTATGCCCGACTCAAAGTATATCTTCTCAATCTTCTAGAAGTGGATATTGATGACATTTTTGTCGAGTGATAGGAACCTCATCTCGATGATCTATCATCAGCTAATTTCTTATCTCTGGACTTCGTCTCCGTAGAAGACCTCATTCTGGAACCTGATATTGAAGGTAAAATCCTGGGATTCTAGGTTAGTGTTCTTTTCATAAATCCTATGAACATTCCACCAGTATATGAGTATGTCAGAGAATCTTGATGTGATCTCCAAGAGTATCATATATTTCTCCAATTCTGCCAGATTCGTCATCGTTATCCACGTATAGAAGTCTTAGCTCCTGAACTTTTCATTGTTTTAGTTGTTAACGTTAGACCCAAAGTATTTACTTTTCAATTATTACTAGAAAAGTAATGTACATATTCAAGTCATAGTATTTCCATAATTAGAGTCAGTGTTTTAAAATTAAGATGTCTTGTGTCTTATACGAAAATGAGTCATAGTTTCTTTTCTTAGATTTTAGAACAAGTATTTGTTCTGCCTTGTACTTAGATCTTTATTACAAATAATTGAGTCTTATAGTCCTGTCATGACCCGAGGATACCCCCTAGTCATCACAATGATGCTTATGGTCATAAGTGACCATAGGCTAACCCATGAGTTGGTACTTTCTATGAGCACTAAATAAAATAACATTGATATAAAATATGTGGAAGATAAGATGATAAAAATACTATAAAACTTAATACTGAAATACGAATAAAAACATATCGGGAATATATGATAACAATTGATAATACCAAAATGACTGACAGACTATCTAACTAGGTGTCTAAACGCTTGTAAACTGACTGTGAAGTTTATGGGACAGACCCCCAACTAACTCCAACTGACTGAACATATAAAAATATTGAAGTAACTGAAGTAAGAAAATCATGTCCTTGATGGATGATGACTCTCAACTATTCTTGCTGAGTATACTGAGCTGTCTAAGAGAGGTCAGTAAACTGAGGGTCCGAACCTATGTTATAAGACAAGATAGCACAAAGAAAAGTAAGCGATCAGTACTTTGAATGTACTGGTACATGAGATAAGGAATGACCGAAATACATGAGATATCTGAGCATAAAATGATTGAACATGTATGTAATACCCTATACTTTTCGTAGTTCAGTTCATCTTTTAATACATGCACAAGATACTTAGAACCTTAAAATTTAGCTAAGTGTTGGAGACTTAGTTTTATTCTTGGCCTCTTAACTTTAATGATTTTTAAATTGACCTTCCTGACCACGAGACAAAAATGTTTTAGTTGATTCATGTTCAAGGGTGTAAGTAGCATGTCTCGGGTGAGTTTCAGATTTTTTGGATGAGGTTTGGACCACGTTTGGATTTCCAAAATAGCAGCTCACTTCGATTTCACTGCATCACAGTGGCTATAGCAGTGGAAGCCCACATCGCAGTGAGATCCCAAACGGCATTCCAGTTGCTAATTTTAATTTCCAGGGGCAGTTTAGTCTTTTTCCACTGCCCCCAAATCATGAAAACACGGGATTAAACTGCTAAAAGGGCATATTTTGCCCACATTCGCCGATTTCAATTAACAAGAAACCCTAAACTCTCTAATTGTTCATTAAGATAAACCCCTCCCCCAACCCCCCAACTCCCATCCCCCACCCCTATCCCTCACTCCCACCCCCTACCCCTCCAAACAAGATAAATAATTGGGGTTTCCATGCCAAGGACATTCAAGCCTGTGATATTCTTCAGGATTTAATCCTTAGAGGTATGTTAAATGTTCTTCGATGGGAATTTTTCACCCATAGAGTCCAAGAATCCATCTTTTATGTTTTAAATTATTAAATTACAGGCTTATAATGGTTTATCTCCATGAAGCTTTTATGAATTTGAATTATACATGATGTTCACAATCTATTTTTATTGAAAGCAACCCTTACACGTTTGAATCATGAAATTTCATTGTTAAATCCCTATGTATGGTTTTAGTATTCAAATTATGCTATTCCCAGAGGTTTTACTAATTCCCGTGTTTAAGTTCATGATTCCCAAGTGTTTTATGAAATGCCTTAATGATCGAATTTTGAATATTGACTACTTATTAGTCCCAAAGCATTAGTATCTCCTATTTCTATTGTTATCGAGTCCTGGGAGTTATGAATACCTGAAATTTAGTTGTTTACCTAGTTTCCATATTTAAAGAATGGTTTCAGTCATACCTTGACCAATATCGTTCAGTTAGTTAATAAAGTCAGTTGTGGGGTAAGTTAAGCTTAGTTCTATCCAGTAATCTGTGTCAGTTTAGTTGGGAGTAGGATTCAGGACCGAGTGAACCTAGGGAAGGGGGCTCACCCATAAGTTAGGACTGGGTCCTTAGAAATAATCCCTAAGTTCCAAAACTACATAGTCAGTATAGGTTATAAGATATCACCCGCTGCTTAAGACTGACACTCTCAGGGATACCTGCTAGTTTAGGACAGATCTCAGGGGTCAGCTACCAGATTAGGACTAAATCCACAACCATTGTTAGTACCCGTAGCAAGGTACTAGCACCTTTCCAACTGGAGTCACAGTTTGGACCCCAATCAGATCAGTTTGGGGCATGACGGTTAGATGACACCTCCCAAAATTTTAGTTTTAGTGTTAAGTTTAGAACTAAGTTCAGTTTTTCTTGACCATAGCATATAGTTTATCAGTTATTCAGTTATCAGATTTCAGTATTTCTACTTACAAACTATTTTAGAATCAAGTTATAAACTTGGTCATACATTCTCATAATTTACAGCATTCACGGATGCATATCCAGTTATCTCATGCTATTCATTCAGTAGTTCTTATTCATACACATAATCCCATGTATATCATCCTAACCTCATCTAGAATACCAGTATATTCAAAGTACTAACAACATACTCGTTAATTGCATTGTAATGTATCATATCATAGGTTTGGATGCTCAAGTTCCCAACTTCACCTAGATATTCCAGTGAATCAGCAGTAGCAACAGTGGTGAGTCCTAATATTTTGAGGGACGATAATGTTTATTTTAGTGTTTCAGTCCTGTAGTCAGCTGGAGTTTAATATGTCCTATTAACTCTACAGTCATTCAGTTAGAGACTTTCAGACACTTTCAGACAGTTATCCAGCTTTCAGTTGATTGTCATATTTTACGTTATTACTTTCAGACCATTGTTTCAGATTTAAGAGTTTAGTAATGTCTTAGTATTTGAAAACCTTATGGTATATTCAGTTATTCCTCATATATGTATCTCTTATTATAAGTTTTATTCAGTGCTCCCAGCAGGTACCAACTCATGGGTTAACTTGTGGTCACTTGTGACTATAAGCACCGTGTGGCATCCAAGGTGTACTCCTGGAGTATTACAAACTTGGTATCATAGACTAATATTTTAAAGTGTCCTAGGGAGTTTGAAAGCCGACTTGAGTAGAGTCTTATGCATGGGTGTGAAGCGTTCCACACTTATGGACAAAAGGCTACAAAACATTTTAGGAAAAGTTTATCTTCTTTTAGTATTCATGACGTGCGAATGAGAATTAACTTAATTTAAACTCTCTTTATAATTCAATATTCTTTCCATTTATAGAGCATGCCTCCCAGAAAGACTAACAAAAGTAGAAATGACAATCATCCTGCACCTCCACCTATTCATGAAGATCCCCTGAAAGAGCATGTTTCTCATGCTAAATTCATAGCTACATTCACCACTCTAAATCACTCAGTAACAGCTTAGAATAATCAGTAGGATACTATCCCAGCCAATTCAGTGGCTAATACCTCCACAGCTAGGATTCAGGATTTCACCCAAATTAACTTTCTATTGTTTTAGGGATCCAAGTCTAAGAAGGATTTGTAGGAGTTCCTCAACATGGTTTAGAAAGTAACTGATATTATGGGTGTCACTTCTAGTGATAGTTCAAAGTTAGGTGATTACCAGTTGCAAGATGTAGATCACACCTGGTATAAGTAGTGGAAGGGAGATAGAGGCATAGATGCATGACTTATTAAGTTGGAGGAGTTTTCTATAGACTTTTTAGATAGGTTCTTTCCCTTGATATTAAGGGAAGCTAAGGTGCAGGAGGTTATAAATTTGAAGCACGTTAACATAAGTGTTAAGTTTACCTAGTTGGTTAGGTATGCTCCTAATATGGTATCTGATAACAGGTCTAGAATGAGTAAGTTTTTTTCTGGTGTAGCAGATAGTATAGTCATAGAGTGTAGGACTAATATGTTGATTAATGGGATAGACTTGTCTACGCTCATGATTCATGTTCATCAATCGAGGAGGAAAAATCTAAGGAGAAGGAAAGAGTGAATAACAGGGCTAGGACAAGTAGTTTTAATTTATCTCAACCAAGAATAGAGGGTGGTATCCATTCTCTGTTTAGTCAGAAGTTTTCATCCCCAGCTCCATCTTCAACTAGTGCTCTAGTACCAAAGTTCAGGAATGATAGCCGGGATGGGGAGTCAAGCCCTAAGACCAAGGGTAGTGGGAATAATTGTCGTACCCATCCTTTTTGCGGAGAATATGGTAGAAATCACCTAGGTGTGTATATAGATGATAGTGATATTTTTTTGGGGTATGGTAAGCCAGGACACAAATTTTGGGAGTGTTGAGTAATGGCTCAGAGGGGAAAGGATTTACATCAGCAGGGTCAGTCCAACCGTCCTCCAGTTCCATCCTATCACCCAACTCAGTAGTGTACCACTTCTAGTGCCACCAGTGGTCAACATCAAAATAGAATTTATGCAATCCAGTACCAACATGATCAGAAAATTTCTCCCTATGCAATTATGGGTACTTCACAGGCCTATCATATTTTTGTGTATGTTAGTAGACACCAAAACTTCACTTCCTCTTCATAACCCCTATTTAGATTTCAAGTTAATATCAATCTTAAAACCTTAGCAGAGCCCATTACAGTGTCTACCTCAGTGGGTAAATCTATTCTGGCTAGACGAGTATACGGAAACTGCCTATTTCAGTATCCCAAAAAATCACTTTTGTTGATTTCAGAAATAGAATCATTCAATTTCAGTTTACAAATGAACTTATCATTTAATGTAGGGGTAGTACATTAGTGCTTAGGATTCAGACGTGTTTTAAGATTCCTTGTCGAAATCCTATGATAGCAAATGATCTATAATTAGAGGTATGAAACCCGATGTTTAGTAGTAGAAGTAGAGTTGGGAAGGTATTATCCAAATTTGAGCAGATTATATTTCATGGGGTTAGTTGGCTGAAAGGTGAATTAGTAGGCTTGAAGTAGTGTATGTAATAATTTAGGTTTGTTGACTCAAAAAATATGTAGTGGATGTTATATTTATAGGCTATGATGAAAGTAGTATGGTTACTAAAGATTTGGGGATATCCATATTATGTGTTAAAATCTAAGTTTGAATCTTTGAAGTTGAGCTAATAGAAAGAGAAGTTGAAAATTCTAAGTTAGTCAATTTTAAGTTGTTACATGATGATCGTTGGGGCTATAGAGGGATAGGAGTTATATCTTAGAAGAAATTACTAGCAACAAGTTTTACATTATCGAGCATAGTCACTTAGGGTGAGTTTACTAGTTATGCATAGTATTATACCCCAGATTCCAGAGTAAAGCGTTGGTAGTTCAGTTTTGAGATGTTGATTAAGTGGTTCCCAAATTTAGAGTGGTGACTTTAAGCCAAGGTTTATATAATAGAACAAGTAACCAAGTCAGGCTCTCTAGTTCTAGTAGTGATGCCAACTTGTTGTGGAAAAACACTTGCGAGGATACCCAATCCATTCTTATCTCAGTGTAAGGTTTTCAATCATCATGATATCTACTTATGCCTTACATGTCAACTCTATGATCATAGTTCATGTTCATACACATCACATAAAATTTTGTACACTTCCAGTCCCTAGTATAAGGAGTTATAGTTTACTCAGCAGCAAGAACCATGTTCCATAAATTTATGTACTCCAAAATTAGGTCATGAAGCTCATTACTCGAGTACTCATGCTTTACAATATGTTAAGTTCCAGTACTCAGGATACACTCTCAATGATCAGGGAAATATAGATTTTTGTTTTGAATATCATCAGATTTAATTTCTTGATGAATTTATGTCGTTGATACACTATTCCTCAGGCCTCAATTTAAAACTGCAGATATTCAGTCATGATTAAGTTCATAAGATTCCTATGAATTATCTGAGTCTTTCCTTAGTATTTCAGTCAAGTCAATATCATTTGGGGGACGAACTATCCCAAGTGGGATATATTGTAACACCCTCGAGTTTTCATGTACTAAATCTCTCAACATTTCTTCATGAAACCAGATCCAGCCTGAGGTAGTGGTTACTCATAATTTGACTCTCTCTCATTTGTATCTCAATCATATACTTAGCTTCATGTTATTGAATACATTCACGAATCAGTTCAGTCATACACCATGTTTCAAACTCAGTCAGGAAATCATGTTTACAATTATGCATGTTCAGTAAATAATCTTAGTTACTTCAGTACTTTCAGCTTAATCCATCTCATTCGAGGACGAATGTTCCCAAAGGATAAATATTGTAATACCCCATACTTTTCTTAGTTCAATTAAGCTTTTTTTACATGCACGAGAGGTTTAGAACCTGTAAATTTTGCTAAGTGTTGGAGACTTAGTTTTGTTCTTGCCCTCTTAATTTTGATAATTTTTAAATAGACCTTCCCGACCCTGAGATGTAATTTTTTTAGTCGATTCATGTTCAAGGGTTTAAGTTGCATGTCTCAGGTGATTATCGTATTTTTCGGACGAGATTTGGACCATGTTTGGATTTCCAAATTAGCAACTCACCTCGATTGCACTGCGTTGTGGTGGCTATAGCGTTGGATGCCTTGGCTCATCATGGAGAGAGCCTAAATGGCATTCCAGTTGCGAACATTAATTTCTAGGAGCAGTTTAGTCTTTTTCCACCGCCCCCAAATCATAAAAACACAGGATTGAACAGCTGAAAGGGCATATTGTGCCCACATTCCCTAATTTATTTCATTAAGAAACCCTAGACTTTCTAATTTTTCATCAAGCTAAACCTTCTGCCCCCCCCCCCCCACCACGGTCCCCCTCTAACAAAGATCAAGAACTTTTGTTTCCAATCCAAGAATATTCAAGCTTGTGATATTCTTTAGGATTTAATCCTTAGAGGTATGACAGATGTTCATCCATGGGCCCTTTTCACCTATGGAGTCCAAGAATTCATATTTTATATTTTACGTAATAAAATTACATGTTTATAATGATTTATATCCATGAAGATTTATGAATTTTTATTATACATGATGTTTACAATCTATTTTCATTGAATGCATACCTTACACGTTTGAAGCATAAAATTTCATTGTTAAATCCATAAGTATGGCTTTAGTATTGCAATTATGCTATTCCCACATGTTTTACTTATTCCCATGTATAAGTTCATGATTCCCAAGTGTTTGATGAAATACCCTAATGATTGAATTTTGAATATTGACAACTTATTTTTTCTCGAAGCTTTAGTATGTCCTATTGCTATTGTTATCGAGTCCTGGGGGTTATGAATACCCAAAATTTAGCTATTTACTTAGTTTTCAGTATCTACAGAATGATTTCTGTCATATCATGAGCAATATCATTTAGTTAGTTTATATGGTCAGTTGTTGGTTCAATTAAGCTTTGTTTTGTCCAGTAATCAATGTTAGTTCAGTTGGGAGTAGGATTCAGCACCGATCGAACCTAGGGATAGGGGCTCACCCATCATTTTGGACTGGGTCATTAGAAGCAATCCCTAAGTTCCAAAACTATGTAGGAAGGATAGGTTTTGAGATATCACCCGCCAGTTTAGGACTGACTCTCTAAGGGATCACCCGCCAGTTTAGGACTGATCTCAGGGGTCTTACGAGATTAGGATTGACTCCACAACCATTGTTAGTACCCGTGGCATGGTACTAGAACCCTTCCAACTGGGGTCACAGGTTGGACCCCGATCAATTTAGTTTGGGGCATGTCAGTTAGATAATACCTCTCACAATTTAAGTTTCTGTATTCAGTTCAGTTTTGGTTGATCATAGATTAATGTTTATCATTTATTCAGTTATCAAATATTAGTATTTCATTTTATAGAATTTTTTAGAATTATGTTATATGCTTGGTCTGCATTTTCAGATTTTACAGCATTCACGCATGCATATCCAGTTATCTCATGTAATTTATTTAGTCAGTTGTTATTATTACACATAAGCCCATGTATTTCAACCTAATATCATATAGAATACCAATACATTCAAAGTACTGACCTCATAGTCATTTCTTGCACTATGATGTTTCATATCATAGGTTCAGACACTCAGGTTCCCGACCGCACTTTGACATTATAGCGTAGCAGCAGTAGCAGCAGTGATTAGTCCTCATATATCAAGGGCCAATTATGTTTATTTTAGTACTTCAGTATAGTAGTCAGTCAGAGTTAGTTGGGAACATTTCCCTTAAACTCCACAGTCATTTAGTTAGAGGCTTCCAGACATTTTAAAATAGTTATCCTATTTTCAGTTGATTGTTAGTTTTTATGTTATTACTTTCAGACAGTTGTTTCAGATTTAATAGTTCAGTAATGTGTTAGTATTATAAAACCTTATGGCATATTCAATTATTCTGAATATGTGTATCTTTTATTAGTAGTTTTGTTCAGTGCTCACAGCAGGTACAAGCTCATGGGTTATCTTGTGGTCACTTGTGACTATAAGCACCATGTGGCATCCTGGGTGTACTCCTAAGGTGTTACAATGTAAGGAAAATCAAATAATGCAAGACCAAGTATAAATATGTTACTGAGATAATCTGTATTCTGGAAGACTGAAATCTGTATAATTGAATAACTAAAATATTTGTGAACTTGGTCGAGCAAACCTAAACTAAAATACACTGATTTCTTTACTGATACGATGGGAGGTATCATATAACAGGCTCGCCCCAATCTAAACTAATTGGGGTCTAACCTTTTACCCCAGTTGAAAGGGTGTCAGTACTGTTCCACGGGTACTAACACTAGCTCTGTGGATCCACTAATCTGATGTCTCGAAGGACCAAGGTGGAAAGACTAAACTGATATGTGGCCTTTGAGAGGAAGTCAATCCTAAACTGATGGTTGACCCCTCAAATCCTACGCAGGCTACGTAGTTCTAGAATACGGGGACTGCTTGTAATAACTCTTCTTAACTGATGGGGAAGCCGTCATCCCTTCATTTTCTTGGTGTTAAATCCTACTCCCAAGTGAACTAACACTGGTTCTGAACTGAACTAAAGTTTAAATGAACATTATTTCTGATAACTGATAGTGCTCATCATGATTATAAATTTCTAAGTAAATAATAGGAGGTTTCAATGAATTATTACTTGAAAATCTGAATTCATGTAAAACACATAGGTATTGGGTCTTCGTTACAAGCCAACATTGAATGACCATAAATTACGATAATAAGCTTTTAAAACAATAGTTTGGGATCATGGTTCAAACCCAAAAGCATTGACATTTCATCAAACATGTGAAAATCATGAATTTGAAAATGGGAATGTCTTAAACATGAGAAAACAATATGCTTACATGTCCAAATCCATAAATTAGGGGTTTAACATGAAATTCACTTGAACAAAACATGGGAACTGCAACACTCAAAACATGATATGACTCATTCAACTTGAAAATACTTGAAAACATAACCTATAATTGGATTAATAGGAGATTCATGGATTTATTTCATCTTGAACATGTGTGAACTCATAAATTAAACCAAAAGAGGGTTTTCGGGCTCCATGGGTGAAAGGGACCCATGGATGAATATCCCACACACCTAACTTGATGAATTCTTAAAGATTCCTTGAGGATTTCTTGAACTTGAAGCTTGAATTCCTTGATTTCTTGGTTTGGGGTTTGGAATTTGTTATTGGGGAAGGGGAGGGTTTCTTGAGAGAAATTTGTGAATAAAACGGCAAATAATACCCCTTTGAATACCCAATTTCATGCTATGGATGAATTAGATGAAGGTAAATAACCCAATTACCCATAAAATACCAAGAAAAAATGCTAGATGATATAGGAAGGGGGAAACGTGGGATATGGAGCAGCTGACTAAGCCAGGTGATGCCTGCCTTACCCCGGTGGACTGGAGGGGATGGAGCTCGCTTATCCTGATGGTGCTACAGGTTTGGTTTTCCCAACATGCCCCTACGCTCGTCCAAAAATTCTAAAACTCACCCGAGAAATACTTTGAACAACCCCGATTATAAATCAACTCAAAAATTGGCATCCTAAGGTTGGGAAGGTTAAAAATAAAATCATAGAAATTTAGGGGTCTTGAAAATGACTACGTCCTCAACACTTAGTGAAAATTCCAAAGCTTGGGCCCCTTAACATTCTACTATGAGTTGCATCGAGCTAATATTAATATGGGGTATTACAAAATATTCCCCTTGGGCACATTCATCCTCGAAAGAGACCGGTTGGACTAAGAGTACTGTACTAAGGTAACTAGGATTAGACACTAAACATGCATAACTTTGAACATGATTAAACAACTGAGATGGAGTATCTCAATTGGAAATTCTTCATAGGAAAGGTTATCCTTAACGTCCAAATATTATAAAGGAACAAGTACAGCTGAATCACCAATAGACTTCTTTAACAAAGAAACATGAAACACTGGATGTACTGACACTAAATCTTTAGGCATTTCTAGATCATAAGCTACTTTCGCAAAACGACTCAAGATCCTATATGGGCCAACATAGTAGGGACTGAGCTTCCTTTATTGCTAAATCACTTCATTCTTTTCATAGGCAAAATTTTCAAACAGTGCCAACTGAATACTAGATTGATAGTTATTAGTGAAGGCAAACTCAATTAAAGGTAAGTGGTCATCCCAACTACCTTTAGAGTCAATAACACAGGCTCTCAATATGTATTCTAAGGTCTGAATAGTCCTCTCTGCCTAGCCGTCTATCTGAGGATGGAAAGTTGTACTGAGATGAACATAGGTACCAAGCCCCTTTTGAAAAGCCTTCCAAAAGTAAGAGGTTAACCAAGTACCCCTATCTGATATGATAGACTACGAAACCCTATGCAATTAAACTAACTCTCTGAGATAGATTCTAACATAATCTTCACATGAATACAACGTATGTACTGGCAAAAAATAATCTGATTTGGTTATTCTCTCGATAATGACATTTATCGAATCATGCTGACGACGCCTACGAGGAAAACCTATTACAAAATCCATGTTCACCACTTCCCACTTCCAAGTTGGGATGCTAAACTCCTACAATGTACCACTAGGCCTTTGGATCTCAACCTTAACCTATTGACAATTTGGGCACTTAGCCACAAACTCTGCAATATCCCTCTTCACACCACTCTACTAATAGATTTCTCACAAATCACAGTACATCTGAGTGGCTCCTGGGTGGATCGTGTATCATGCACCATAATATTCTACATGTATTCCCTATCTCAAATAATCAACACACAAAACAGATAAGCTGCCCTAGTAATGAAGCACACCATCTCTCCCCTGGGAGAAAACCTCTACTTTATGATCTCTAACTGCCTCCTTCACCTTAACAAAACTAGGATCCCTATCTTGCTTTTTTCTCACTACAGCAACCAATGAAGATTCCAAACCATTCTGAACCCATATACTAGCTTCTACTAAATCAACTAACCAAACAACTAATCTAGCAAGCTGATGAACCTCCTGAACTAACTTCTTCTTATCCTCCTTATCATGAGCAACACTACCCATAGACAACCGACTAATGGTATTCTCCACTACATTAGCCTTGCCTTGATGATAAAACACACTCATATCACAATCTTTTAGCAAATCAAGCCTTTTTATCTGACGAAGATTCAAATCTTTCTTTATGAACAGGTACTGTAAACTCTTACGGTTAGTGAACACATCAACATGAACCCCATAAAGATAGTGCCTCCATACTTTTAAGTCAAAAACAAGTACTGCCAACTTAAGATCATGGGTAAGATAATTCTTTTCATAGGGTTTAAGCTGTCTAGAGGCGTAGGATATGACCTTGACTCTCTATATCAAAACACAACCAAGACCAACTCTAGAAGCATCACAATAAACTACAAACCCATTTGTGTCATCTGGCAAAGTCAACGCTGGAGAGAGAAAATGAGTCGAGTCTTCAGCTATTGAAAACTCTTTTCACAAGGATTTGACCACTAAAATTTGAAATTTTTTTGAGTCAATCAATACATGGGGTATGCAATTGAAGAAAGTCCTTCAGCAAACTTTCTGTAATAGCAATTCAAACCCAAGAAACTACATATATCTAATGGAGAGATAGGTCTAGGCAAGTTTCTCACTACTTCAGTCTTTTGAGGGTCAACTCTAATGCCATCGCTGGAAATAATATATCCAAAGAAAGATACTAATCTTAGACAAAATTTGCACTTACTGAACTTGGCGAACAACAAATGAGCTCTAAGGGTCTGCAACATAATTCTCAGATAGTCTGCATGATAATTCTCATGATAGGAATAGTCAAGGATATCATCAATAAAGACAATGTCGAACATGTCCAAGTACTATTTAAACAAATTGTACATCAAGTCCATGAAAGGTAAAGTGGTATTCGTTAGTCCAAAAGACATAACTAGGAATTCAAAGTGACTATATCGGTTTCTGAATGTTGTCTTCAGAATATCACATTCTTTGACTCTAAGATAATGATAGCCGGATCTAAGGTCTAACTCAGAAAAATAATAAGTAACCTGATGTTGTTCGAATAAGTCATTAATTATATAAAGAGGTTACTTATTATTGATGGTTACTTTGTTCACTTGACGGTAATCAATGCACATTCTTAGAGAACCGTCTTACTTACGTACGAACAAGACAGGAGCACCCCATGGATAAACACTGGTACTGATGAAAACCCTATCTAAGAGATATTTTAACTGTTCTTTCAATTCCAAAAGCTCAGCTGGATCCATATTATAGAATGTAATAGAGATAAGTTGGGCATTTGGAAGAAAATCTATCCCAAAGTCAATTTCCCTTTAGGGAGGAGCTCCAGGAAGATCTTAAGGGAACACATCTGGAAATTCCCTTACTACTAAAAATTAACTCGAGACTGGGATCGCAGAGTTAGAGTTTTTGACTTAGACAAGATGGTAAAAATACCTTTTAGATGTCATCTTTCTTTCTTTAAGATAAGAAATAATCTGACCCCTAAGCACTGAAGTACTACCCCTCCATTCAATGATTGGTTCATTGGGAAACTAAAACTGAACGACTCTATTTCAACAGTTAACTGAGGCATAAAATGAGTGGAGCTAATCAATGCCGAGAATGACTTGAAAATCAGTCATCCCTAACTCCATAAGATTAACTGAAGTGACTTTCTGCAATACTTTGACCGAGCAATTTTTGTACATCCATTTGGCTATGATAGATTTACTTACTAGGGTAGACACTGAGAAAGGTTCTACTAAAGATTTGGGGCTGACACTGAAATTGACTACTATATAAGGAGTCATAAGAGAGAGTGAAGCTCCAGATTCTAATAAAACATATATATGAGGAAAACTATCCTGATCATGCCAAGACTGGAAAGCATACAGTCTATTTTGGCATTGCCCACCAGTGGCACTGGAATTAGCAACCTTTTGATTCGGGCGACCTTCTGGAGCGATTGATGAAGTAGTCTAGCCCTGCTGGCGATCATTTCTGCCCCTCTGCGCAACTACCATACACTCTTGAATATTGTGTCCTGGCTTGCCACATCCGAAACACACATCACTACCATCCTTACACATATCTTGATGATTCCTACCATACTTCTTGTAGAGTAGATTAGTACGACCACAATTCACACTATCCTAGGACTTAGAGACAGGCACCTTATCCCGACTGTCATGCCTGAACATAGGCACCGGCGCACTAGCTGAAGATGGAGCTGGGGCTGAAAAATTATTAAAGAATTGAGAACGGTTTCCACCATCTGACCTTGGCTAAGAAAAGTTAAAATGACTTGTTCTGGCCGTCTTATTCTATCTCTCTCTCTCTCTCTTCTTAAGCTTCTACTACTCAATTTGATGACCATGAACTATGAGTCTAGATAGATCCATCAACTTAATCAGCATGGCATGCCAACCCTCCTTAACCATACTATCAGCTACACCAGACACAAACTTACTCATTTTAGACTTATTATCAGCCACCATCGAAGAAGCATACCTCTCAAACTGAGTAAACTTAAGTGAGTACTCATTCATGCTTATATTACCCTATTTCAAATTGATGAACTCCTGTACCCTATCTTACCTCAACTCTAAGTGGAAGAACTTGTCTAGAAAAGTCATGGAAAACTTCTCTCACTCTACAGGTCATACCTTAATACCTCGGTCCTTCTTCCACTACTTAAACCAGCTGTAATCTATATCCCACAACTGAAACGTAGCCAATTCTGTACTCTCAGTCAAACTGATGCCTATAATATTATTCACCTTCTTCACTATATCAAGAAGCTCCTACAAATCATCCTCCGACTTGGATCTCGAAAATAGAGGAGGATTTATTCGAGTGAAATCCCAAATCCAACCTGCAGCCGTATTTTCCACTGGATTGGCTGGGGAAATAGCTTAATGGTTTTTTTAGCATCTACTGTATGGGCTAAGGTAGTAAAAGTAGCCCAGAATTAAGAAAGGGAGACATAATCATTTAGGGGATATTCCTCAACATGTAGGGGAGCTGATTGATCCTGATTCCTTTTTTAGTTTTTTTTCTTGAAAGTATTGTCTATAAACATAATTATGGATTATTTAGAAAAGATACTTTAAATAGAACTCATTCTCTTTAAAAGGACATAAACACTGAAAGAAGGAAAACTTTCCTAAAATATTTCATATCCCTTTGTTCATAAGTGGGGCGCACTTCACACCCATGTACAAGACTCTACTCAATGCGGCTTTCAGACTCACTATGACACTTTATAACCTTTATCTATGATACCAAGTTTTGTAATGACTAGAGGCTACCCCCTAGTCACAACAATGGTGCTTACAGTAATAAGTGACTATACACAAACCCATAAGCTGGTATCTTCTATGAGAAATGAATATAATAGAACTGATATAACATATACAGAAGATAAGATATAAAAATACTATAAAACTTGATACTTAAATATGAATAAAAACATGTCTGGAATAGCTGATAACAATTGATAATACTGAATATGACTGACTGGTTGTCTAATAAAGTAACTGAAAGCCTCTAAACTCACTGTGGAGTTGATAGGACAGACCCTCAACCAACTCCAACTGACCAAACATATAAAAATACTAAAGTAACTAATGTAAGAAAATCATGTCCTCGTTGGATAAGGACTCACCACTATTGCTGCTGAGTAGGTTGAATTGTCTAAGAGCGATTGGGAAACTGAGCATCTGAACCTATGTTATAAGTCAACATTGCAAAAATAAAAGAATCTAATCATTACTTTGAATGTACTAGTACGTGAGATAAGGACTAACTAAAATATATGAGATATCTAAACATAAAATGCATGAACATCAAAGGAAAATCTGAGAATGCAAGACCAATCATAAATGTGTTACTGAGATAATTTGTAATCTGGAAGACTGAAATCTATATAATTAAATAACTGAAAAATTTGTACACTTGGTCAAGTAAATCTGAACTGAAATAAGTTGATTTTTGTACAAATGTTTTGGGAGACATTATATAACAGATAAGTCCCAATCTGATCTAATTTGGGTCCAACCTATAGCCCTAGTTTGAAGGGTGTCAGTAGCGTGCCATGGGAACTAACATTCGTTGTGTGGATACACTAATCTATTATCCCAAAGGACCAGGGTGTCAAGCCTAAATTGACTAGGGACCCCTGAGAGGAAGTTAAGCCTAAACTGATGGGTAACCTCTCATATCCTACACTGGCTACATAGTTTTGGCATACAACGGCTACTACTAACAACTATACCTAACTACCGGGAAATCACCATCCCTATATTCGCTCAGTGCTAAATCCTACTCCCAATTGAACTTACACTGGTACCGAACTAAACTAAGTTAAAATGAATATTATTTCAGATAACTTATAGTTCTTATTATGATCATAAATATTTGACTAAATAGCAAGACTAAAGGTTTCACTGAATTATTAAATGAAAATCTGAAATAATGTAAAATATGAAGGTATCAGGTATTCATAACCCATACGCACTGAATAACTATAAATTACAACAATAAGCTTTTAAAACGATAGTATGGGATCATAGTTAAGACCCAAAAGCATAGACATTTCATCAAACGTGTGAAAATCATGAACTTCAACATGGGAATGTCTTAAACATGAGGAAACAATATGCTTATATGGCTAAATTGATAAATTAGGGGTTTAACATGAAATTCACTTAAACATGACATGGGAATTGCAACACTCAAAACATGATATGACTCATTCAACTTGAAAATACTTGAAAACATAACTTCTAATTAGATTGACAAGAGATTCATGGAGTTATTTCATCTTGAACATGTATAAACTCATAAATTAAACCAAAAGAGGATTTTTGGGATCCATGGGTGAAAGGGACCGATGGATGAACATCTCACATACCTCACTAGATGAATTCTTAACTATTTCTTGAGGATTTCTTGAACTTGAAGCTTGAATTCCTTGATTTCTTTATTTGGGGTTTGGAATTTATTCATGGGGAATGGAAGGGTTTCTTTAGAGCAATTTTTGAATAAAAGGGAAAATAATGCCCCTTGGAAACACCACTTTTATTTTTGGGTGAATTAGGTGAAGGAAAATGACCAAAACACCCTTAAAATATCAAGAACAAAAACTTTATGGAATCGGTAGGGGCGACGTGGGATCTGGAGTAGCGGACTAAGCCAGACGATGCCTGCCTTACCCTGATGGACTGGGGACAGCGCTTGCTTTACCCTAGTGGACTGGAGGGGCTGGCGTTGCTTATCCCGGTGGTGGTACTGGTTTCATTTTCCAAGCACACCCCTTCACTCGTCTTACAATTCCAAAACTCACTCGAAATATGCTTTGAACAACCCTAAACATGAATTAACATAAAAATCCATTTCCCGAGGTTGGGAAGGTTAAAAATAAAATAATCAAAGTTTAGGGGTCTTGAAAATGACTATGTTTTCAACACTTAAAGAAAATTCAAAGGCTCGGACCCCTTATCATGCAACTGTGAGTTGAATCAAGCTAAGAATAATATGTGGTATTACAAGTCCACAAAAACACAAAATGAGTTTATTGTGAGTTTCCTCAGAACTTTAGAACAAATACATCGAGTTTTTATAGTCTAGAAAAATACAAAAATATATTTGTCTCCGATACCTTACTGTCTTCCTCATATAGTTGATATAATCCTTCTGTTAAGATAAAAATATCTTATCACCTTAAGTGATACATTGTCATGTAATCTTTAATATCTATATGAAGTAGATGTATTGCCATCACAAAACCTAATATCTACCATACCTTTACGAAATCCCTATTCAGTTGTTCATATAAATATATGCAATCCCTGGATGAAGATCCAGTCTGTGGTGATGAAAATAAAAAAAGAGTTAAGGAATATGTTGTTGCAACACCACTTGTCCAGCACTCTATTCTTGTGACTCCAGAGGAACAGTTCATATTACTGTAATGCCAGAGGATTTTTCACAACAATGGAAAAGCCTTGGATTTACTTATCTACATATTGGTGTTGTGTGAATTGGGTTGACATATCAAGGAAGAAAAGGCCGGCTAGTTGCGGTGCATCTTGCTCTTATTGATTCCAGATTCAACACGTACCAACATGCAAATTTGGGTACATTAGAGATCATACTAGATGATGGTACAGTATTTGTCACCATGATCCCCAACTTCAACATGCCATTAACTGATCCATATTAAATGAAGGAATTGATGATCCAAGCTCAGATTCTCAGAGCTCGGGAGGTTAGAGATACCACTTAGGAAAATCTTCATTGCCAAATAGCCTGGCGAGTACAAAACAATAAAATTAATCTATCTCCTACAAGTGGCAAGAACTCTCTATTCTTGAGGATAGATACAACTGACAAAACCAAAGAGGGCACTAAGATCTCGAGATACATATTGAGGGATTAACTAGTCAGTATTATCCCAGCTTTATGCGTCACAAAATATGAGAAGTTGAGAGACTATCCTCAACCTCTCAAGTCTACTAATGATTCTGACCACATCAATCTAAAAAATATACCTAGAACCACCTTCTACATCCCCATGTACAACCCAAATGATGTTCTTGAGGATGTAAAAAAACCCGAGAACTATCCCCAGGCTTCTAACTGTCTTTATGAAAGAAAATGATTTGATAAAGAACTTAAATCATAAGGGTCCTAGTTTTATCTAACATAAATGCCCTTTGTCAGATCATAACCCATTGAAAACTAATTGAGACTATAAAATATGCAATAGAAAGGATACAACGGCTGCTCGATCTAAAGTCAACTCTCAGATGCTCATGACATCCCTTTCTAGATCCAGACACATAAATGATTACCTACCAAACCACCATTGTGAAACAGATAACCTAATTCGAGCTCCAAAAGTACCATATGTTATCCTACCATAAAGTACCCAAGAATGCACCCAACATTCCATACTTATCAAAGAACACAAAGATAAGTTGCAGACCATCTAGTCTAAAAATTATTTGCTAGCAACCATATTTCTATATTTTTATAACTAACAACAAAAAGAGATACCTTCTCTTGAAGAACAAATCTAAAATCAATAATAGGATTGCACCATACAACAAAATGCCCAAGTATCCATCGTATTTCCATATGGATTTCCTTCATAGTGATTAGGCCAACCCTCTCGACCTCGTTGATCCATGTTTTTCACCTCAGCTTCAAAAGATAAACAAGAGACAGATATTGATACTATATGGAAAAGGAAATGTGCCATGGCACCAAAATTTGAGATGGCACAACACCAGGTCCAGAAAATAAAGTATTCTAGCCAGGTTCCAAATAATGCTAATAAGATGGTCTCAAGATGTGCATCCACCTTCCAAAATATATACAGTGTAGTCCTAGATGATGTCCTAAAAATCCAAAGTTCAGAAACCCAAAATAATGAGCCACCAGATGTTTCTATGGTTTAGAGAGTTATCCAGAATTATGATCTAGAAGAACAACTGTAGGACATAAATGACATGTCAGTTGATTCAGTGCATATGATGATCTCAAGTTGTGAACCAAATTATACTACTTTAGATGATCCCATGCGTAGACCTGATGAGGGATTCCAAAACGATGAAAAACTCTCTCAAAAACATTGTCTTCTCAAGAATAATAGCGAGGACACTGACTTGATCAAGAACAATCAAGTTGACCCTAGCCTTTTTGTTCCAAATAATGATGAGATTAAGACAAAAGAGTCATCTCCTCCCACAGACTCCCATCGTACTGAGAATCATAAGGAAACTTTATTTGGCAACACTATGTTGGATGAAAGATTAAAATATATCCACTCTGGTGCTATACTTGATGATTTAGTTCTCAAGCTACATAGTTCTCCCCAGCTCTCAAGGCATCTGGAAAGGAACAAGAAGTACATGTTGTACAAATAGGCCAAAAAAATAGAAAAGGAACTGATGATCAGTAAAGATGCCAAATCTTCCAAAAAGAAAGATTAAGACAAGCATAAATGCTTCATCTTCAATGAAAAAGGGAACTTTGAAAAATTATTTCCTAAATCCAGAAAGGCTAAGAGGGCAGCTCAAACCTTGGAGAAAACCATGGATTCTCAGTTCCTAGCTGAAGATGAAGCTCTTCATGATGTTCATATAGATCCAGATAACATTCCCAAAATTACTTTCAACAAAGATAAAGGAACATTCAAGGATGTCTTTATTAATGGCCAACCACAACCTTTCATTAGTAGACATTCATCCGATCCTAACGATGAATTCGGTGTTGATAAATGTATCAAAGTTAATGAAGATGCTTTGCAACCATCAATCCAATTACCTGAGGAGGAACGTCCATCCATGTTCAGGAAACACTCTAAAGAACCAGAGTTCTATAAATTATTCTCTGATCAACATATGCTAACTAGTGATCTAGTCCCAGAAAGGTGGCAAGAACTAACAACAGAGGCAAAGAAAATCATTGCTCCTAATCTAACTTGGTCTCAGGACTTCTACACTCCCATGACAATGAATAATGTGGCTGAAAGAGGACAATACATGATACTATAAGATTGAACATGAATATTCTCAAAAGTTCTCACTGACTGGTGGAACACAATTGGGATTGTGGATAAAAACACTTATCTCACATGTCAAAACTTTGCCATCAACTTTAAAATCCTTTAGAAGTCTTCTGCAAAGATGTCAACTACACTAGGTAGGCCATCTTCCAGGCCTTGAATAGTCTATACAAGAAGAGATCTATATTGAAGCAAATCATTCATAACAACCCAACTCTTAATGTTCAGCACAGAAGGAAGAACCTTGTTGTGATGTCCAATTTTCCCTACTCAAGCCGTCAAGTAGGATTCTAAAAAAAAGTTGTGGTTCATGAAATTAAAACTACCCAATCCTCCAGATGACAAGACTAAGGAAATTAAGAAAACTAGGTATTTCAGACAAAGGAGCCTAGCAGACTATAAAAAGAAGAATGATAGTTGCTTCATCTACAGAAAACCTGGTCATTATGTAAGAAACTATCCTCAAGCCATAAAGTCAAAGGACTCTGTCTACCTCTTTAATGAAATAGTTGATCAAGTAGGAATCTATCTAGCAAAGAGAATGACCTTGAATTGGTGTTCTCTGTAGAAGAATAACCGACAAAAGACACCCTCTTCTCCATAGACGTCTATGAAGAATCAGGAGATATCTATACATATGATCTCTACCTGATATCCAGTACCAGAGAAGACAACTAGAAATTAGCTAGTTAGATTCTCATTTTCAACATGTCAGAACTATTATCATCTGGAATAACAGATTTCCCTCCCAATTTGTTCAACCAATATATAGATCCCTACGATCTATCTATCCTCCACGAAATATAGAATTTATACAAGCTTCATGTATTCAAAAGGTATAGAAAATCCACCCTAAATCTATTCAGAGAAAAAATGGGATATCTTTTCTGTAATGTGTTTATATTACTAACCGATGACTTACAAAAGAAACTACAATGGTTGTTAAGGTACCTGTGCCACAAGTACTGCATCCTCGTGGAGTTCAAATATTATGCTTTCGGGCATTATGATCTAATCCAACCAGCTCCAAAGAGATTCATATTATGGTTTAAGCCACTACAGTACTGTATTTTACACTTTAAAAAATCCTACAATGTAATAGTTTGCATGTTACATCATTAGGTAGGAATCACAGGCCATGAAGTCCAAGCTCAGCCAAAAATTTCACCACTCTGGAAATTTCCCATTTCAATACTCTCACTTAAAGATGAATATTATACTCCAAAGGAATGGGGAAAGTGGAACTGCACTGACGATCATCCTCACTGGGATGATGTCTGATGAATGGTAAAGAAATATCAGCCATAGTATCAAATCACGAGATATGAAGTCACCAACTCCATCAAAAGAATACGGCTAAATGCTCCCTCATAGGAATGCAAAAATTAATCATCTAACAGAAGGGGTTACTTTACCATATCTATGAAGAGAGGATTGGAAGGGTAAAAATACCTCAAGTAATAGCACGACATGTCATATATGGAATAGTCTTGTACTACGGAGACAAATGATTTCACGTGTTCTAAGACTAGAAAAGTTATGCCATCTCGTTGGGGGTTTTGAAGTCACTTTTGCAAAGGCTAACAATAATTAGTTGGATGTGTACCTCAGTGGACAAGTCATGCCATCCTGTTGAGGGTTACAAAATCTTTGTTGATGAAGTGGACCATCATTAGCGGAATGCATAGCTCAGTCATGAGAAAGCTATGGTGTATCAATTAAAAGCTTTGATTTTATATTACTTGTTGCCTATGTGGATGTGAATCACCTATCATATAGAAAGGGTTAGACTCTGTGTCTGTTGTGTCAACAGAAGCTTTGATTTCATATGGCATGCCGCCTACATGGTTGTGAAACCATATTTCATGTTGCAAAGTTTGGAGATCTATTGGTAGCCTCCTAGTTTCCATCGCAGGCAGTCCTTCGTGCCCTACTATCTCACCATCTATTTGGTATCAGAGCAATCCCCACTCCAAGAGGAAGGGAGAAAGCAGGAGTTTTCATACACATTTGTTGATTGCAAATACTTAATCTAGCTTTACATTTTTATTTTTAGTTTTTACTTTTATTTTTCTTAGATATTAGTCTTAGATCCATCCTTAGTTTTCACTTCCTAATTTTACTACCAAGGATGTGTAAATATTAAACCCATAGTATTTCCATTATTAGATTTAGTGTTTTCCAGTTATCATATTTTGTGTCTTGTACATAATCGAGTCGTAGTTCCTTTTCTTAGATTTTTGAACAAATATTTATTTTGTATTGTCCTTAGATATTTAGTACAAATATATAGATTCTTATTGACCACAAAAATACAATAGATTTTTAATTTTTTGAGTCCTTTCCATAGAGGCTTAGAACAAATACATTGATGCTTTATAGTCCAGAAAATACAGAAATATATCTTCCTCAGAGTCTTCTTCTTCAAGTGTGTCCAGTCCCTGTAAATCTCTAACTCGATTAAATATGTAACCTACAGTTACTAAAACTCTGTCATGTAAATAACTACCTATATAAAGTAGATGTGTTACAACCACAACAGAAAATATCTGCAACATATATACCTCTATTGAGCCCCTACTCTGCCTTCACAAAGAAGGCATGAAACCCGTGGCTAAAGATCCATTCTTTGGTATAGAAAAGACTAAGAGGAGATAAAGAATATGTTGCTGTATCAAAACTAGATCAGAATCCTATTCTTGCAACTCATGAGGAATAATTAATCGCTCTACAGATGTCGAAAGATTTTCCACGACAATAAAGAATCCAAGGCTTCACCCATATTCACTTTGGTGTTGTTAGGGTTGCATTGATATATCACAAAAGAAAACCCCAGAAAATATTAGTGAATTTATCCTTTCTTGATACCATATACAATGAATACCATCTCTCCAATTAGGGAATTTAAGAAATCACACTGAATGTTGGGATAGGCTTTATCACTACATTTCCTAACTTCAACATATCCCTCTTCGATCTGTATTTGATGGATTCATTAAAGATCCAAGTCCAGATTCTCATTTCTCTGTAGGTGAGAGATTCCATTCAAGCAACTATCCACTACCAGGTAGCTTGGCGAGTTTAGAATCACGCTATGGATTTATCTCTTACAGGTAGCGAAAATGCTTTGTTCCTAAACAAAGATTCCACTAATGGAACCAATAAGTGTACTCAGATCCTAAGAAAAATTCCCAAAGATAAACTTATCAAAGTACTCTAAGACACATGGGTCACAAACTTTGAGTATTTGAGAGACCATCCTCAACCTCTCCATTCCACAGAACCAACCTTTTCCTAAAGGTGTGACAATATCATCACGATCAGCTTCGACCACTCACACCTAAAAAGCCTCCTAAAACTTCCTTCTCAATCCATTTGTACCAACCCTATGATGTCCTTTCACTAGTAACCAACCCCAAATTCCTACACTGGTTCCTAGGAAACTACATGGATGAGCATGATTGGATACACTACTTTAATCATGATGGTAGTTATATTGTATGGAGAAAATGTCCTTTCTCTGGACACTATTCATGGAAGTCGAATTGCAGATTCCATATATGACAAGGAGATACCTCACCAACTCCACCATAAAATAAAGCCACCAAAACCAAAGATAAGCAACCTACAATCAATATGCTTAAGATGTCCCCTGCAGGAACCAGTCAGTCAAATGAATTTCCACCAAAAAAACCCTTTGTAAAGTATAACCTAAGCCATACTACAAAGATATGAGCTAAAATTGTTATCCTGTCATTCAAAGAGAAAATACCCCTCGGTGAGAAAGAAGCAACACTTAACTGGGAATCTGAAAATGCCATGTACCAGAATAGGATATTGTCCAACATCAACCAAGCCATGAAGAATGTTGCTCACTTACAAACCATGTTGGCAAGCAAATTTAAAGGAATGAACAAAAGAGAAGAACAAGCATCTACTCAGCATAATAGAGTTATCCTACAATTGGAACTGAGGCTACAATTCATGCAGTATGATATATGTCCGCCAGGCACTTCACTATCTTATTACCTCAACCAACAGCAGACGAAAATGGCTTCTCTAAAAGAAAAAATCCATCACCTGAAATATGATTGCTTTCAAGCCCAGAGAAACCACAACTCACTACCAAAGCCAACCTTGTTCCCTATGTCGCCCCATACATACTCTCTGCCAAAGATGAGCCACATATTTCCCACTCCTCCTTCAAGCTCTAATATGCCTATATCATGATCCCAAGGATCCCAGAGATCTAAAGATGAATAGAAGTTTGACATTGCTAAACTAACTTGGTAAAGAAAAGATGCCATTGCTGCAAAGAGAAAAGATGATGCCACTCAAAATAAGTCCATGATGATATCAGACCATGACATCACCTTCACATATGACAATCTAATAATCCATATGCCAAAAGTGTCATACGAAGATAAAGAATGGAATGACCTGCTGAATGATGGCATCTCAATCACTAGTGTTTGCCACCCCAACGTGATCCAGATACTGATTCAAAATAAATCATCCCAAATTTGTATATCTTAAAAATCAATGATGATGCAGTTACAGATCAACAAGTAACACTAGATTCTGATCCAATAGAAGAACCTCTGAAGTGCAATAAAAGGATCCAAGATGCTGACTTATTAGTCCTGGTATAAATAATAAAGGTTTTTCTGATACAAATTCATACTCTGACACTGGCAACAACTTTCCATTTGATGGACATGTGGAGGACGATAAGGAGTCTGGCGATTCATGAGTGTACATTGAGGACACTCCTGAATCCTTAATTGAATCTCCAAAAAAAGACTATCCACAAATATACATGAATAATTCCAAGAAACTAGAGGTCTCAAAAGTTTTTGATGACCAAGATGGTATGACAGATGATCCAATCATAGAAAGAAGTCCAGACCCAGGTACACCAGAAAAGAAAACCATGTGAAGTGGATTTCACACCATCACTCTCGACGACGTTAAGATTTTGACTTAACCCTAAAGGATCTAGGACTTTTATACTTTGATAGAGACAAAGATTATGGATGAATGGGAGAAATACATGATACTCTCGGAGTTTACAACCAGATTCTTTGACATACTCAGAGACTGGTGGAATTCTCTTGGGCTTTCTTATAAGAATACTTACCTGATATCCTAGGATTTTGTCTTAAATATCAGGATCCTACAGAAGGTCTTCTATAGAGATGCAAGCCATAGATAAGAAAACCTCTAGCGACATCTCTTCAAAATGAGTAGCTTATTATTTGATAGAAATGTCATCAATTTCCACTTCTAGAAGACGGTGAAGATCTAATTGGAGTTGGGCAGAGATCCCAGTCTATAGAAAGCCTTCGTATCATCATTGCCAAAGATACTAGCAGGCCATACAATGACGATTGTTGAGGAAAAATTCAAATCTATAATCGTCCTATAGATAAAATATATTTGGCAAACCATATTCCAAGCTCTGGACAGCATATGCACGAAGAGATCCATGCTGAAGTAGATCATCCAAAATAATCCATCCCTCAATCGAACTTATAACAACGATGACCTTGTCACCAAGTCCGACTTCTTCTGTTTATGTTGAAAGACGTGATCAAAATGATAGTTTCTATTTTAGAGGTTCTAACTGCCATGACCTCCCTACGATAAGATCAAGGTAATCCAGCAAACTAGGTATTTAAGATGAAGGATCCTAGCAAATTACAAGAAGAAAAATAATGGATGCTTCATCTGTAAAAAGCCTCGTCACTTTGCTAGAAACTGCCCTAAAGCCAAGAAGTCGAAGGACTCTGTCCACCTCTTTACAGAAATAGCTGATCATACGGGAATCTATCTCAGTAAAGAGGATGACCTTGAATTAGTCTTGTTGTTGGAAGAAGAACCGAATGAGGACACCCTCTTCTCCATAGAAGTGTATGAAGAATCTGGCAATATCTAAAACTAGGCTAGTAACCTAAAGGACAACCAGAACTAAGCAAGTCAAATCCTCATGCTCAATATAGAAGGATTACTATCTTTTAGAATAGAAGACTACCCTCAAGATCTATTCAACAAATATGTGGATCCCTTTGATCCATTCATACTGTGATAAAGAAAAACTTTTTATGAGCTTCAAGTGTTCATAAAGTATGTCATATTGAAGTTTTTCAGAGTGTACCCAGAATATTCTTTCTTCCATGTGTTCATAACACTAGACAATGACTTCTTTAAGAACTCATGTGGCTATTCTGTTTCTTGTGCCACTAGCACTACATTATCACGGAGTTCAAGTGTGATGTCTTCAGGCATTTTGATCATCAAATCAAACCAGCTCTAAAGAGATTTAAGATGTAGTTCAAGTTAGGAGAATACTAGATTCATTTCTTCAGAGATTCCTATAATACACTGGTCATCATGCTGCATTGTCCTATAAGAATCCCGGGCTACGACTTGTAAGATCAGCTTGAAATTTTACTCCTCTTGAAATTTCCCATGTCTATACTCTCCCTGGAAGATGAATACTATGAAGCACAACATTTTATTTTCTAGTAGAACAGATGAATTCTAAAAGAAATTTCATCAAAGGAGTGGGAAAAATAGAACTACACCGATGATCATCTCCACTAGGATGAAGTTCGATAAATGGCAAAGGAATATCAACAACAGTATGAACTACAGAGATAAAGTCGCAAACCCCATAAAAATCATATGGCTAAAAGATCATCAAAAGGAATGCAAAAATTCATCATCTAGCAGAAGAAGTTACTTCACTAGATCGAGGAAAAGAATCTTGGAAGGCAAAAAATGCCTCGGATAGAAGAACAATTTTTATTGGTTGATGGAAGAAGGATACGCGAGCTCATCATCAATGGCTTCATCCAACACTGTTGACTAAAAGATGATGTTATACGAAATGTGAAAGAAGTTACCCTCTCCAGTGGGTTACCCTTTCTAGTAGGTTACCCTCATCTCCAAGGAAAATAGAGTAGATGGGTTTCCCTCATCAGCAAATTACCCTTTCCGATAGGTTATACGCATCTCTAAAGAAACCCGCTTTAGTGGGTTTCCTTTTTAGATGGGTTTGCCGTAAAACTACTGAGTCATCTACTTTGAAGACGAGGAGCTTATCCACCTGCTTAAAAGATGTCAACAATTTGTTGACGCACCTGCTTGCAAGTTGTTGAATCATTTGCTTGCATATGTTGTCACATACAAAGAAAATTGGTGTGTTTTGTTTTATTTGAAACATCACATGTTAGCAGGGCCCGGCGTGAATAAAGATAAAGCTTATCTAGTCATAATAAATAAAGCTTGTCCCTTAAAAATGAATATGACTTATCTAGTCATGTTGGATAATCCCTATCCCTTAGAAGTTAGGATAGTATTGTAATATTTTATTCTAAGTTTATCCATAGGTCTATCTTATATAGAAAGCTTCCTTCTCCTATAAAAGGAAGAATATGCCCTTAGTTAGTGGGCAGCATCCTCTCTACTTAAAAACCTCTTGTATAGTTTTCTCTTTATCAATAAATATGTTTGTTGGCTAAACTCTATTTCTCTTATTTTCTCTCTTCTGAAGGGATGGGTACTTTAATCTATTAGGTTGGAGTAGTGGGGTAAGGAAATATTTCGGTTTGTAATTATTGTGACTGGAACATAGAACTCTTAAGGTTCTTTCCATAAATATGAAACGAAGTTGGCTTAATCCACACGACATAGATGTCTAAGTCCTTTCTATGTATATGAAATAAAATTGGCTTAGTCTGCGCAATAGCTTTTAAAAATGATTTGATATCTTAGAAAGAACACCCAGATATAAGATTTGTCTTAGTACACCTTTTGTTCCACAGACTCTTGAGGTAAATAGGCCAGGGGGAGATACCATAAGACCCGTTTATTTTATATATGAAATTGTCTTTTACTAAGGAGACAAAAGATTTCATTTGTTCTAATACTGGCAATGTCATGACATCCCATTGAGGGTTATGAAGTCTTTGTTGCCTAGGCAAATGATTCTTAACTGGATATGTAGCTTAGTGGAGAATTCTTGCCTCCCATTAAGGGTTACAAAGTCGTTGTTGCTGAAGCAGACAGTCCTTAGCCGAAAACGTAGCTCAATTGTAAGAAATTTGTGGTTTGTCGATTAAAAGCTTTGATTTCATATGGCTTGTCATCTATATGGACCTAAATTGAAGGTTAGACTTTGTGTCTCTGGTGTCGACAAAATCATTGATTTTGTATTGCATGTCACCCACATGGTCGTGAAATCAGAAAATATAGGTGACATGCCATAGGAAATCAAAGCTTCTGTCAACACCATAGGCACAAACTATAAACTTTCCAACATGATAGGTAATTCACGTCCATATAGGTAGCAAGCCATACAAAATAAAAGCTTTAAATCAATACACCATGGCTTTCTTACGACTGAGATACACATTCAACTAGGGACAGTCTACATCAGCAACAAAGACGTTGTAACCCTTAACAAGATGGGATGACTTTGCTACTGAGCTACTCATTTGGCTAAGGATGATCTGCTTCAGCAACAAAGACTTCGCAACCCTCAACAAGATGGAATGACTTTCCACTAAGCTACCCATCAAGCTATGGATGGTTTTCCTTGGAAACAAAGACTTCATAACTCTCAAAAGGATGGAATGACGTTTCCTGTCTTAGAACACATGAAATCTTTTGTCTCTATAGTACAAGATTGTTTTTCAAATTCTGACTCATACGCTTCGGAAGTTGACCACTATGCTGCTACAACATTCACTTTCTTAGAAGTTTTCACTTCTCTCTGGTCACAAAAGGCACCAATAGAATATGTACCAGATCCTCTCTCAGCCTCTCAAGTTTTCTACCCTCGATTAGTGAGTGAAATCTGATCTAACATCTCCAAAGTTGTCTCCCAATATAGCCTCACAATATCTTGTCCAGAAATAATTTATACCATGGCTTTGGAACTGATGGTCAGGGCTCTATACAATATCTATGATAATCTTGTCCCTAATAACTAATAATTTGGCACCATACTCAGTTTCTTCTTAAACTTAAACCAAGCCTTGTATATGGACTCTGACTGCAGTTGCCTGAAATTATAGATCTCGTCCTCAAGTTGAAATATCCTTGATGTAGGAAAAAACCTTCTTAAGAATTTCCTACACAACTCATTCCAAGTCATGATAGAGACTCTTGGAAATTCCCCTAACCATAAAGAAATTTCTTTCATAAGTGAGAAGGGGAAAAACCTCAGTCTAAGTACTTCTTGATCTACAGATGGAATGGTATACGAGGTACATACCCCAAGGAAATTTGTAAGGTGCAAATTTGCATCAACGATATGCAATCATGCAAACACACCCTTCAAATTTACAAGTTGGATCATAGCACTAGTAATGTCAAATTTGATGTCTGGGTCAAAATTGGAGGTATTATTACTCTAATATTGGTCGTCTCAACATATCCAAAATCCTCTTCATCATCTATATATGGTTGTGTACTGATATGCGGGGGTTACTTGAACATGGGTACGTCTAGCTCTATTCTAGTTTTCACCAAGTGCTTCTCGACGGTCAGTTGCTTGTCTCTGCTCAGCAAGATCTGCTTCCCTAGATACTCTCTTAGCTTTATTTATTTCTCTCTTCTCAGCTTCAGCATGAGCTAATAGCTCAGTAGTCTGACGATCAACAATATCCTACATTCCCTTGGGCAGAGGTACAACTTCGTGAACCCCTTAAGGATTATCAGCTCTTTTCATCTTAGATATCCTACAAGGTGTTTGCAGGATCCTCTCTAGATTTATATTGATAGGGATCAAGGGTTTGTGTTTACTCCATGTGCTACGCATGAACCGGTGTATGTCCAAATAATAACAAAAACAAAAAAGAAGTACCCAAAATTGCAACAACTTCAAATCACTTATCAACTTCGTATTCCCCGACAATGGTGCCAATTTTTTTATGATGTCTACGCAACACCTCTTTTTTTATTATAAGACAATTGCTTTCAAGATATAGTAACCCAACTAAGGTTGGGGTCAAATCCCAAGGGATCATGTGGAATAGAAGATCTCAGTAGTTGTAGTCAATGGGAGGAACAAGAAAAGTAAATGGGGGGTTTTGTTTGTAGGTATCTCGAGCAAACAACAGTATTAACTTGGTTTAAATCAATCATAATTGAAAACTAGGATTGTATTCCCCTGTCTTTTCAACTCCGTAGGTTTCTCATGCATTGTTGAACCAATCCAATACCTTGCATACAAAATTTATAAGTTATGTACCTTCTACAGTCTTTTGAACAAGCAGAAAGATTTCACCCTTTACCTTTTGAGTGTCAGGGCATTGTATTAATAACCCTTATCTTGATCCAGTTACCTATTACATTATGAGTCTCTAGTTATTATATGAAGCCTAACCATCTTACGTAGATAGAACCTAGAAGCGTGGATTGACAGTTAAACTCTAAATTACTTTGGTCTTTAATTTTTCCTAGTCACTACTCCTCTTTTGGAGTAAGTATCATATATCTAGGTGGGATACTAATGTGTGCACCCATTAATAAATTAGTCATAACAAAGATAAAGCAATGTATGTCATTGGTATTAGTTCATATCAACAACTTCACTCCTCCTACTTTGTCAATTCTCCAGGATTTCCACAACCCTAGCTATGGGTTTTAGCCGCTCATGATTGTGAGGAAATTAATAACATTCATAATAGAAATAATAGATGAAATCAAAATTACAAGATGAATAAAAACCCACAATCATAAACTGAATAATATATCAAAGTCAATACAAGAAAACCCAAGACCAAAGACAGATCTTGGAATCAAACTATGTTTCTGAGTGTTAAAAGTGTGTAACTCCTACTAAAAAGTACATAAGGGGCATTTATGGTACATAAGGAAAAACTAAAAACAAAGGCCAAATAAACTAAGAGAAAACAGGTCGGTGACCGCCTGCATGCGGTCTGGCACAGACACAGGTAGTACCTGCAGTATGCCATAGGGAACGAGTGCAGACTACATGCTATGGATGGACAAAGTCCTGAAACTAAGCTCTTAAGATTTTGGTTTTTTGGCACCTTCTTTATCTGCATACTATCCGTAGGTCTACATGTGGTCCGTACATTGACTTCGTAGGTTCCAGGAGTCAATTTTTCAGCTGTTCTTCGATTCTCAAACATGCATTGATCATGATAAATTTGGAAAACATCCCGAACATCCATAATCGCTCCAAAAGTAGCCAAAAACACTCTTTTACAAACTTATCATCCAAACTATGGTTTCCTGCAAAACATACCCAAAACGAATCATATCTAACAAAAAGGCCTCAGAAACTTGCATCATTTCCTTATTTTAAGCATCAATAGTGCTATATTTCTATAGCACATCAATGATCACTTCTTATAGAAATAATTTATTAACTGTTATTCATTTGGACCTTTTAACTAAAAAATTTAAAACTAATTAAATTGTCATATTCTGTTAGATAAAGACATAACCCAAGAAAAATGAGAATAATCATCAATAATAATAAAAACATACTTTTTACCCCCAATACCAGTAGTTCTAGTTGGACCAAAGACGTCCTACTACAATGGTTTATAAGTAGAGATTATATCTTTGGCAGGAAAACAATTTATAGTTGTCATAATAACTGGACATGCATCATAGATATGAATCTTTTTGTAATCTAATTTAGGAAGTCCAGCGGCAAGCTTATGTTTTACTAATTTTGCAATGAATCTCATGCTTGAATAACCAAGCTTTGTATGCCAAATCCATGGATCTTCTAATATAAAAGCAAAGAGTATGTGATCTTCTATTCTTTTGATGGAGTGCAGAACATAAACATTTTTGTGTCTACTTCTAAGAAGAACATGTTTTCTAATCTTGGGTGGATTTATACACCTAAGTGTCATTATCTACTCATATATAGTTATTTTGAGGACTTCCTGTGTGCTTAATGACTATTTCATGATATTTTATCATATTTATGTTAAACTACATGTTTATAATATTTAATGTGTGTTCAAAACAAGTTTAGAATCAAATTAGTCACATGGAGTTTAGATGAGAAAAAATAGTGTTACTAGCTTAAGCTATTTGTTGTTCTAGTGTCTCTCAGCGAATTGTATTATGTTGTGTGTACTAATTAGTGGTGTTTGATGTTGTAAGAGACCATGTGATCTGGTAGGAGAAATGTTTTAGAGAATAACAAGGTCAAATAATATTGGAAAGACACCCACCTGGAAAGGAAATCAAAGGAAAAATAAAGGAGTTAACGATGGACCAAATATGGATTTTTTGAGCACATGGGCACGCCACGCCCTTAAACCTTCAAGATAAGGGTGTGACACACCCCAATACATAATGTAACATGACCAAAACTAGTAAACATCTATATTTAGGGCATGCCACATATCCCTAAATGTGCGAAAACATGGGCATGCCACGCCCAAGGGACAAAAATAGGCAACTTCTTTCATGTTATATATACGACACTTAGTTCTTGTTGTATGCACCTTGGACAACTTTTAGGGAATTAAAAACACTTGGAAGGATGCAATTAGGGTTATTAATCTATACTTTAGTTTACTCTTAGTTTTTAAGTAAGAGTTTCATTCCTGTGATTTGTTATAAGACCATGATTGGCTAAACCCCCTTGATTTGGGTTTGAGGCCAAGAATATGAATACTTATGCTTTCCACTGAGATTTTTAAAGTTTATTATCACGTTTGTTTGTTCATATATCCTTGTTATTGCTATTCTTTGGATTAAATGGCCCTTGTGATGAACCTATATTTCTATAGTTAGCTCGGAATGAGGAATAATTTATTAGATCATAGGATGTATGGTGTGGGATCCTATACTTCAAGAAATAAAAGTTAGGATTTGCATTTAGGATAGGAATATATCTATTTTACCCAATTTAATTCATATAAGTGATGAAATATAAATTCTTCTAACTTAGTTATTGCATTCTCAATCAACAATGTAGTTGTGGGTCTAAGTTAGATAGACGATTAGAGGATGACCATTCCCATATTACGTTATCAACCCTGTGAATCAACAACCAATATAATCAACTAAGTCAAAAAAATTGTATATCTTAGTAGGATTTTCAAAGTGCCTTGATCCTAGATTCATTCCCATTATTATCTCCAACACTATATAGTTTCTAATTGCTTATGATTACTTTTAGATTTTCAAACATGAACTCTCTTTGGTTACCATCATTCATAATTGCTCTCACTAGTAAAGCTAGAATTGGATCATTGTTAAATGCATGTCCCTATGGGTTTGACATCCCGCTTCAAAGGGAAACTTTACTACTTTCCTGACCACGTATACTTTTTTTTGAACTAGGACCATAATAACTTTTTGGCGCAGTTGCCAAGAACTTGAAAATTAGCATCTACCTTATTTTTATAATTGATATTTTATTTATATGTGCTAACAACTTGATCTTAGCTTTTGAATATGTAGGTACAGGAAAAAATATCAAGTAAGCTGGAAAGGGGAAGGGATTTGGTTGACCTATATCATTAACATGAGTAACATTTACATTAGCTAAGAATAGAAACAATACTTCTCTACCGCATACTTCAAGTCCTTCAGGAATAAGTAAATCCTACAGACATTGGTGATGAACAACTAGTCTTCAAGACAACAAGTGAAGTGCCTATCCCATTAGCAACCACTGATACCTATGTCATCCACAAACTTGGAGGTAGATTTGACCTCAAATGGAATATGGTGAAATTATTGGACAATAGTGGGCAATTCACATGCCTGTCACATGAAAGTCCACGAGTCCATCTGTTGAACTTTTTAGAGATTAGTGACAAATTTATTCCTACTGGAGTCTCCACCAGCTACACGAGGCTTTATCTTTTTCCTTCTCACTTTTAGGGAAAACAAAGAAAAAGTTAAAGGTAGAACCTTCTTACTCCATCACAACATAGGATGACCTGGATAAGAAGTTCCTCATCAAATTTTTCTCGTCTGGCATAGCTACAAGGTTACAAAGTAATATTCTAAGTTTTATGTGAAAGATAGATGAAAAATAACCTCATGCATGGGAGAGGTTCAAATCACTTCTCAAGGACTACCATCACTATCAAAAGATGAATTAGGTATTAGCTCATACTTTTCTTTAAACTTTTGACGAAGCAACAAAAAATTTATTAGATACAGTTGCAAGTGGTCAAGTGTTGGAAAAATATATAATGAGCTATGCACTTTGCTGAACTGAATTGCACAAGGAAATCTCATATGATAGGGCGATATGTCAAAAAGTGTAGTAAAGAAGCCTGCCGGGAAAATTAAAGTGAATGGTGTCACAGCTTTGGCTGCTCAATTGGCTTCTCTCCATAACCAAATAATGACACAATTCATCAAGTTGGGTGTGAACTAATCTCAGGCCCAAATAAATTTATTCCATCACACCCCAGTTTGGTATGAGAATTATAGTATTAGTGGTTACTCTGTAGACTCATGTGGAGCAAATATGGAGTCTGTTAACTTTATGGTCAATGCACAAAAAGGGGTCCAAAACTATGGGAATGCCTACAATGGCAATTGGCAGAGTCATCCCAACTACTCACGAGGCAATAATTAGGATCAAACTTAGTAGTTTTTGCAACAACAAAACATGCAAACCAGTCATATTGTAGAGACATTGAAAAAGATCCTATCAAACCAAGAATAGATGATTGCAGATATTAAAATTAGCAATTTGCTCAAAAGAATATAGAGACACAGTTGGGGAAGTTAGCTTAGGATCTTAATACACAACCTCAGGGGGGTTTACCTAATAATATAGAGAACAGAAGTAAGTGATAGAAATCACCTTGATGAGTGGCAGAGACTTAATCGATAGAACTCTAAAGAAAAATTAGGAGGTACAAGGAATAGGTTGGGGTTGATCACATAGGGAATAGGTTGAATTTTTCTCATGATGTTGTTGAATTTGTTGGAAGTGAAAAAAAGTAAATAAGGGGAATTTGTAGTAAACAATGAAAAGTAACAAGTATTGATTGCTTTCGGTTGTAATCAATTTGAGATGAACACTAGAACTATGTTCCCCCTGACTTCCTAAGTCCGTAGGTTTATCATGCTCAATCCTACAATCTCACTTCTACAGATGTAGAATCTGATAAGCTAGGTATTACCAACCATCATATGAATGTTTTTCTACATCTCACCCTTTACCTTGTGAGTCTTAGGATGTCGCCTTACTAACCCTTGTATTTGATCCTATTCTAACTAACACCTATTAGGTATCAATTTATTAGATGAAGGATAATAGCCTCGTATCATTGTTGTAATCTCCTTTTCCTAATCACAATCTCTCTTGTAAAGATGATCTCAAGTACAGGAGGGTTCTCAACGTTGGCCACTGGTAGGAAAACAATTAAACTAAAGATTATCACAATGCATGTGTAAACAATAATCTAGAAGAACCTCACACTTCCTCTACTTTGTTATTCTTCTAGGGTTCCCACAACTCTAATTAAGGAATTTATCAGCTCATAGTTGCAAGAAATGCCATGGGATTTAATAAATAAATCATAGAAGTAATATCACAACAAGTTATGAATAAAACACAAAATCTTAAATTAGTTAATCAACCAAAACCCAAGAATAGAAGAATATCAAGATCAAAAATCAATCTTTAAATCAATATATGTTTGTGTATAATATTAGTGCATAAACTATTACAAAATATCAATGGACTGTTTATAGTGTCTTAAAATAACACAGAGAACCTAAAACAAAACAAACTAGGAAACTAAAGTTGATAGTGCCTAGGACTTAGGAAATGAGTTGTCTGGAATGACAATGACTCATTGTCAGTTTCGTTGTCTCCATTCTACGCTTAGTGATGACTACTTATTTTGAGACCCTACGAGTCTTGGTTTGACCCTTTGTTTCTCTAGTTTATTTACATCTTTCAGAGCATTCCTCAATGTTATTAGAATGATTCTTCACTATGAATCATAGCCTATTATGATACCTCGTAGTCACCTTCGTTTCCACTAGGGCTTCAACTTGGCTATCCTTAGGACTTTGGCCATTTTTCTCAGAATGACTTTAGACTATGACTCATTTCCAATCCCTGCGAGTCGTATCCTGCCTCAAACTTACTCCTTGATTAGAAAACCATAACTGTTATGATCATTGCTTAGGCTCAAGTCGTATAGTCACAAAACAACTCGTAGTCCATGCAGCATCTCTAATTTTATTTAATTTTTCTTCATATTAAGTTTCATTTCACTTCCAACCAAATTTTCATGAAACATTCACAAAACGCACCCTATATCCAACAAAATGGACTAAGTATTTGCATATTTTCATAGTGTTATATATTGAAAAAGCCATGAAACCATGACATAGAAACACCCTCAACTTAGAATGTTTGAATGTCCTCAGGCAATAAAAATAGAAAAATACAACAAAACATACCATACTTCTTATCCATAAGATACCTAAGATACCTACGGTAGTTTATCCCAAAGTTTGCGAAAAAACATCACCTTCTCTATATTTTAATTTTCAACACCAACTGTGTTGATCAATGTAGAACCATCAGTGTGAGACAAAGGAATCAGACTATGGCATTACATTAGCAAAAAAATTCAAGCATATGTAAAAATTACACTACCCGAAAAGATAAACGGCTAGTAATACAACCCATGTACCCTTAAAACAAAGCAGTACCACTCACTAGAATCATGCATGTCAATGTATGGACTATAACATTACACTCACACGCACAAAAGAAATTCCAACAATGAGCATAGACTACCATAGGCTTTCCCTTATTTTCTTTCCCTTAGCCTTCAGACAGTCGGACTAGGATCACTATAGGAGTTTACTCAGCTTGTAACGTAGGCTTAGGAGCTAGTATGGTAAATTTAGAAAATTTAAGTGACTATGCCTCCTTGGCACTACAATTACATTTGGGGTCCACTTTTCAACCAACTTTGCTTTTATTCTTCCCTTATTTCTCCTTTTTTTTTCTTTTTATTGCTTATTCAGGATGGGTGTAGTTTATTTTATTCTCTTTTTTCCTTATTTTAAACTTTTTTTCTTCTTGCATTTATTTTTCCATTTTTTCTTTTCTTATACAACACCAAATCTTACTTTTTTTTCCTTTCTTTGTACCACTCTTTATACCTAACTCTAATTATGCACCCTTATGATATCCACCCTCAACTTAGGTGGTTGGCCTGAGTTGAGGTGTACAATGTCCAAGAAGGACCAGGTCCAAATAAGGTTCATTGTAACTAAAATGGAAAGGTGAAAGCTTAAAACGAAGAAAATAGGTCTATACAGGTTGAAAGCGGGAATCAAGGCATACTTATTCTTATCGAGGAGGTTGTTTGGCTAAAAGTGGACTAATTTCAATTATGACCTATGATACTTTCCTAACATACTATCCTACAACATAGGCAAAACTAACGGGAAAGTTCTGAATTCATCACATAAGGGGAACTAAGTAACCATCTCTCACACATATGACACAGGTTTATATTACAAACTATTACCTATCCAGTTCATGCAAATGCTAGCTATGGTTATTATGTCTGTAATCCTAATTTCATAAAAAGATCCATAATGCTCGCATATGTAAGCACATCATAATGTTCTAACTAACTTTTTTGGAGGGGTATAATTTTTCTAACATATTTAAGAAAATTAACAATAAAATACATCAACTGTCCTTAGGTATTTATTTTTCTCCTAGTTAAACAAAGAAAAACACAAAACATCCTAGATATTCCAATTCTACTATTATAGTGCGATCATTGAGAAAACAACCATGACAACATATACCTACGTTCGTTGTGGTAAATCCCTACCCTACACTAAAAGAATACGCATTGTCCCTAGTGTATGAACATAATATAAAGAAAGGGAATAAATACATACCTGGGATGCACTAGGTATCCATCTCATGAAGTCTTATCTTAAGGGGTCCTAAAATGGGCCCACTCTTATCAGTAATGGTCCCCGTGGTTACTAGGACACTCACATCAGTAGTGGAACCAATGATGGTCAGTTCACTCAAAGAAATATCTAGAGGTGGAGTTGTGCCCCCAATCAAATTAGATGCATTCATAGCCGTCGTCTCAACCACTCAGTAGATACTAGTTCTTGCTCCCATCTCATGGACCCTCCATCTAGTGGTCCTGAGCAAATTGGATAATGTCCGCCTTGGAATCCTCCATAATATCCTTCTCCTTTCTCTTTCTATTCTTCACCAGTCTTTCACTACCTTCTTCCTCAACAATCATCTTCCCCTTCGTGCCCCTATATTTGACACTTTCTCTTATGGCATCTCTTATATAATAAGGAACGTGATAAAAGTTCTCCTATGTAGATCTTCTATAGAATCTTAGATCATGGCCAACTCTGTATGCACGCCCACCAGATCTGAGGCCTTAAAAGTTGCCAGCTTCTGGCTAATCCACCGTTTAAACCCATCAAACCAGGTCTGCACACATTGAATCTCCCTCTATATCTCCCTCTTCTTAACCCATATTTCTACCCCTACTCAATATTCATCTTTTATCGCTCTAGCGTACCCAATATCTTCAACACATCAGTTAGGAATGCATGTGAGACTAAATCATAGCCAGCAAGGGCCGGCCTAGATGTAAATAGCCTCGTAGTAGGATTTAGAGTTGAATCTTGTGAATTACCAACTGCAGCTTTAGAGGCTTGAGGCTTGGACTGGGCAGTCTTAGTAGGGGTTACACCAATATCGGCAAACCCCAGAGTATCAATACCATGCCCTCTGGCCTAAAATACTGCCTGAAGTAACGTGGACCAATCTTAACCTATGAGATGGGTCATAAAAATCTTTTATTAATCCTGAATAGGTAGTCCTCATAATTAGAAAAAACTAATCCACACCATAGATCTATGACACACCCTGGTCCAAGAAAAGTTGTGTCAACCAGTATGAGAAGACTAAGGTGGTGTCTATGTTTATTGCCCAGTTATGGATATATCCAGCTATAATATTTGTTGCATCTATCTAGCATCCCTCCATTATGATCATAACTATAGTGGATCAGTCAGTATTAGATACATTGTCCTACTTTATGGAACAAAAATAGTGATAGACCAACATCCATCGAGCCTTTGAGTAAAACTCAGCGAACCCTTCGTGATCTATGTCGTAGGGCCAACCACCCATAACACCTCCTCTTATGCCATAGCATTAATACTATCCATCCACCTAAAGTTGGCAAACTTATCTTTTAACCCAATCTATTTTGTCTTCACTTTGTATATTTCATCCATGCAGAGACCAATTTCAATTTTTTTAGCTGGCAATTGCAAATTTGGACCATGAAGAAATCTTGAAATAGTCTGGGTTGAAATGTTCACACCGAAAAAAACTGATAAGTACAGAGAATAATGGGTCACCACTCTTCCATAATATCACCTGCGGATAGTCCCACTTCAACTCTATCTAGTAAGAAGTATATCCCAAACCAATGTCAGGCTATATAATCCTAGAGCCCTTGTCATCCACTCAAAGTGATACTTCTTGAATCGAGACTCAAATTCTGGCATCTCAAACATGCCCGTCGTACTCAGTTTTGGCTTTATATAGAACCCTCTTTTTGGTATTTGGGTGGTAGGGACATTGCACTATCTTTCTCATGTCATTCCTGCATCCAAGGGTTCCCCTAATGGCTAACAATGGACATTGAGGCAATCTCAATTTGGAGTTGCTCATCTAAGGTAGAAGGTGGTATCTATGCATGGGTAGCACTAGACTCTCTTTCTTTTTCCTCATTATTCTCCTCATCAGCTGATCCATCATGTTTTAACCCTTTATTTCTGACCCATTAATTGGCTTATCATCTGCTTCTTCATTCTTATTATCGAGTCTGAATGTTGATTTACTATTCTCTTTATACTGCGATGGTGAGTGTGGTGGTAATTGGATAGGGTTTTTATTCCTCATCCTAGTTGATAAAGGTGATTGTCCATAGTGTGAACACTTATTTCGTCGGGGTAAACTCTTTATTAGTTCCACCACCGCTAATGGATATTCTTCGCTGGAGATATTTGACTCATCATCTTTGGATTTATTCCTGAGATGTCAAGTGGAGGGACAGACTTGCTTCTTTGGTGTTTTTTTGGTGGAATCAGTCTTAGATGACAATGGTACCTATTAATACACACATGCTAGTTAATTCTAAAAATGGAAAGAAAAATAAGTAAAAACAACAAATGTGTAGAGTGGCTTCCAATACTATGAGTCGGGGTATGACTCATTGCCAGAGGGTATGAGTTCAGATAAAACTCATTGCCATAGGCTACAAGTCAAGGTATGACACATTTCCAAAGGCTATGAGTCATACTGAGACTCGTAGGGTGGAAAGAGTTATAGGTATCATACACTAGTTAGGGTACGATTCATCATAACAAGTTGATGGTTCAAACAATAAATCATCACCAACACTCATAATCTAACCAAAAACTTTTCCTTAATGCATTCCTCTTCCCAATCACTATGAGTTCATACGACAAGTTGTATGGTGAGACAATTACTTGTAGTGTGAGTCATAGTATAACAAGAGACCATGTACCCCATTTCATCCATTTTCCCAATAGCTATGATTCATGTAACAACTTGTTAGGTTACCCTACAGATAATCATGAGCTCCAAAGCGACTATTACAAGGATGTTTAAAGGGTTTAATTTTTTATCAACTTCCTAAGGGTACTCATACTTCCCCATGGTCTTAGCATCTAATCTAACCTTCTAATTCATAACCACATCACAAAATCAACCTATTCTCATTTACTTTTAGTATACTTCTACTTCTTAAGAGAAAATATACATGGATTTGCCCTAAGCACATATTTAAACATAAAATCAAGTATTTTTCACCACAATTTCACAACTTAGGATGTAGAACATTAAAGCCTACTACTTACTTTGATGATACCGAATGACTTTCTTGGATTATTTCAAATTCATAGGTGTTGTCTTTGTTCTTGGGAATAGAGAATTTTGAGTGATTAAATATTGATTGTGACGTTACGGGATGAATTTATAGTGTATTTTAAGTGTTTATGGAGTGATTAAAGTAATGGAGAGAATCGGAGTCATTTAAAATGAAATGTGGATCATAAATGGGATAAATTTCCGTTTAATTTATCTGAAATAGGTCGGGTCAACCCATTTAGTCTGCAATGTTGGCTCGATGAGGAGTTGCAGACTCCCTCCATTGATAAAAGAACCTTACCTTGATTCTCCAGTCATGATGACTTAAGGCGATGAGTCATTGTCACTCATATTAAATCATTATGAGAGTCGTCATGACTCTTGAGAAATTTTACATGGGATTGGTTTGGGATCCTGATCCCTACGATTCTGGTGATAAGTTGTAGGGTGACCCTATGACACGTAGGGTCCCTCATAGTGACCTGGCACTTGAAAATTTTTGGGTTTTTTTTTGCAATCTCCATCCCCACACACCAGACATATATGTTACCTTATAATGTAATAAGTGCAAAACATGGGTTTCCTCCCACACAACGCTTGAATTAATGTCGCATCACGACATGGAAATGTTTGATACTCAGACATCACTAACTAGACCATGGGTTGCCTCCTATGAATTTCTTTCTTTACCATCACGGCATGATGTAGTTTCCTTGGTTACTAAAACTTTGCAAAGGTTCATATCAACATATACTTTCACCCCATGAAGGTTTCCCATAGAGTGTTTCACCCACTGCCCATTCACCTTTAATGGGGCTTCATCATCACATTTCATCTTAATAGACCCATCTGGAAACACCCTTAGCATGGTGAATGATCCATACCACCTAGACTATAACTTTCCAAGTTACAAGCGAAGTCTTGAATTATACAATAGGACCAAATCTTCGGGTTCAAACACTCTTTTCTTGATATTACTATCATGATACAACTTCATATTTTCTTTGTACAAAGCTAACTTTCATATGCTTGGAATTGGAATTCATCTAACTCATTAACCTTTCTCATTCTCAACATAGATGAATCATGCCACTCAAAATTTTGCTTACTCAACACCCATAGTGCCTTGTATTCTGATTTATCGGCAAGTAGCATGCCTTACCGTACACAAGATAATATACAGAGGCTCCTATGGGGTCTTAAAAATTGACTTATAGGCCCACAAAGAATCATTTAACTTCCTCACTAGTTAGTCTTGCTGGCATTCACAGTCTTTGCTAATATGGACTTGATCTCTTGATTAGATACCTTAATCTACCACTCATTTGAGTATGGTAAGGTGTATGTTTCTCATCATATTTTTTAAGAAGGGGCTTGAAAAGGAGATTGCACAAGGGAGAACCACCATAACTAATAATTGCAAATGGAGTTCCAAACTGAGAAAAGATATTCTTTTTCAATAATTCATTGACACTTTGAACCTCATTGTTGGGGAGCGCTACCGCCTCCACACACTTTGAAACATAGTTTACTGCCACTAGAAATTGCTTCATCCCATAGGTTCTCATAAATTGACCCATGAAATCAATTCCCCATACATCAAACAACTCCAACCCAAAGATAGGTTCCATGGGGAGTTCATGTTTCCGTGAGATATTGCCTTGTCGCTGACACTAGTCATAGGCTTGAGAAAAGACGTAAGAATCCTTGTAGATAGTCGTCCAATAATACCTATATTTCAGAATATTTTGGCCTATGGAAATACCATAATATTTACCCCCCAACTAGTGATGAATGACAATCCTCAAGGATGTTTCTCTTCTATACCCCAGGAATACATATATGCACAACACCATCCACACAAATTCGAAAGAGATGAGGCTCATCCCTGAAAAATTTTCTAACCTCATGCATGAGCTACTTATGATACTGGAATGACAAATATTCGGAAATAAGATCAGTGGACAAAAAGTTGAAAAAATTGGTGAACCAGGGCATTAAGTCTTGTGATGCTTCCAAGACCCGCTCATCTAAAAAAGTATCATCTATATTATTCTCCTCCCCCAACTTTTTCATTGCTTGCTCCTCAAGGTGAGATAAGTGATCAACAACTTGGTTCATAGTACCCTTCTGATCATTCACCTCAAAGTTAAATTCTAGCAATAAGAGGGCCCAACATATCAATATCAGTTTTGCATATTTATTTAATATTATATCCCTTAAATCTAGATGATCTATGTGAGTTATGACTTTGGTCCCTATCAAATACGACAAAAAAATTTCATTGGCAAAAGCCACAGCATGTAACTCATGCTCAGGGACTCTACAGTTATTTTATGTAGGGTTTAATTCCTTTCTGGCATAATAGATCGAGTGTAGGATAACATTAGTAATGCTCTTTATTAGATGGATCGCAAAAATAATGATAACTTTTATTGCTTAAGCATTTCGACAGATGAGTGAAGTCCTAGTCAGATTAAAATGTATGAGTTTGTATCATAATAGGTATATGATGCATTTTGATAGATGGTGGATGAAAAAGTATGGAATAGCTGAATCATGGACTAAAGATCATATTTTGATGTATAATATTCAATGTGACACCCTGTGATGCTAGAATAAACCAAGCATAATTTGAAAATTTTGAGAAATCTTGATGCTAAGATATTGTGACACATAACTAGCTTCTTACAACCCAAAAGAGAAGATGGTTAGAAAGATCAAGGTGATGGTAGAATCAATGCAGTGACTAGATACATTCCAAGCTTTTATTCACACAAGAATGTAATGTGGGATAACTATAAAGTCTTAAAGGTTTATACAAAGTCTGAGATAGTGTAGTATTTTATTTGCCTAACATCCTACGAGATACAGTATTTTGCTTATGTGCTTCAAGTGTATATAGTTTATAACTCGGCATCTTATACAGTTTTTTGGATGCTTTTGAATTCTGGCAGAACAACAACTTTATCATGCAAGTATACCTAATCTATCATAGTTTTTAAACATCATATGAGCAATGTCCTGATGGATCTTATCGAAGCTCAACCTTGATAAGAAAGCCAATAACCCTAAAGAAAAGAAATGAAAAATGAATAAGGCAATATAGTAAACGTGACTTCTAAAATGAATTCAATTCACACATATATATAAGAAAAGGAAAAAACTCTAAACAAGATAAAAAATCCATCCCAAAAACTAGTCTCATGAGTGTTCGGTACCTTGAATATCGCCAATCAATAACATGATATCAACCTATACATGTTGTACTCATGGTAGGGTCTATGCCAAAAGGGAACAATAGAGGTGAGTGATTGTGCCCAAGAGCATCGCAAGTGTACATGGTCTCACCAAGTAAGATAGTGACCTTAAATAAAGCTAAATATTGATCCCTCGGAGACTTGAGTTAAACAACTATCCAATTTTGGTTTGACTATTGAGATAAGATTGGTGCACCCGTAACCAAAAGAGTTTTGAAAGTTTAGAAAATAAAAGTTCATTAAAGTAATACGGAAAAGTAAAGACTTGTGACAATAATTGGATGAAAGACCGGTGTTACCGTACTATGAATAATCACACTACGCTATTGAACCTCATTCATTAGATCTTGGTTGTTGATTCGCAAGGTTTATCATATAATCATGGTCTCCCAACCTCTAACTTTCTACCTAACTATAGATTACAACTACATCGATTAGCGGGGATGTAATAATCCATTTAGATACATTAAGATGTCATCCTACATGTGTACCAAGAAAGGCTTCTAGGTATATTCCCATCCTAGTCACTAATTCAAATTCCTTAATTTATAAAAGAATAAGAACCTTACTCTACCTATCCCCAGGTTCTATCTTCCTATTTCTCCTCCGGATCTCACAAGGTTGATAGTTAATGAATTGTAAGGGTCATGTGTTAAAATAGTTATAACAAGGATAAATAAACAACAAACTATGATGATCAATCCAAACAAACTCAATTTGAAGTTGTCATAAACATGTTCTTAGCCTTAACCCCAGAAAGGAGGCTTTTAGCCACTAATGGGCATAATCAAAATTGCAATAATTGAAAACATATTATATTCCATAAAAAACTAAATTAAGGAAATAAAAAAACCTATTTGAAGTGTTTATCATCCCCTCTCCAAATATCCAAGACGTCCAAGGTGTTTAACAATGAGTATAAGTGTCCTATTTATAGGACTTAAAATTTAGTTGTGTGGGGAATGGGATCGCAACGCGATGGCTGGTCCATGGGAGTGAAGGTTGCGATCTGAGGATCATTTCATGGGATTTGGGGTCATGGTGCAATGCCGATTTCCTTGGAGTATGGGTCGCGGTGGTCCTATATCGCGAGGCCTTACTAGAAATGCCTCAATTTGACATCTCAACTTGTTTGTGCACTTTCCTTTCAATCCTAAGACTTGTAGTGTTATTTACCTTCAATTTCCAGATTATATATCCTCCATATATCACCATAATCAACTCACAAAGAATTAGATATCATAAAGAAACACGGAATAGATCTTAAAATAACACAATATCAAGAACGGTGAACTAGAAACTCAAGATAAGAACTAGTGTTGTCCTTTAAATCTTTAGCTTATTGTTTTGACTCTTGACTTGATGCAAATGAACCTTTAACACTATAAACAAGTTTTTTCACACATAATTAAATAATAATAACCTTATTAACACACTAAACATGTTTTAATCCACTACCATCAACTAGAACAACACCTAGCTCAAGCTAGTAACACTAGTCTTCTCATTTGAACTCTAAGTGACCAAATTAAGTACAAACTTGTTTGAAAGACACCATGAACATTGTTATTAAGTACTTAAAAACTTAGATGCTCACTTATATCATAACTAACACATTAAGAACACAATATGTCCTCAAAATAAAACTAAATAAGCTAGGATAACAACACTAAAGTGCATAAAACTACCTCAGATCATCACCCCACACTTAAAGCGTTGTTCTTCCACGAACAGCTATTTACTCTAAGCATCATAAGATAAAGTGACTCCGCACATACTAAAATTAAGACACTCAAGCTAGTACTATAGTGAATACACAAAATGCAAGTTTCTATACTAAGCATGTTATGTACACAATTGAAAGATCAAGAATACTACTTCAAAACAGCCTAGCCTCAAGATTGACTCACCACATTGGCAAACTCATGTATATTTCCCAATAAAATACAACATTAAAATCACCCAACATTTATCAAGTATGTTCCTTCACCATAAGAGAGTTACCCATAATCACTCACCTAAATATAATTTATAACAGAATGGGCAGAAGAAAAAAATTACGCTTACTCTCACAAGTAATTCAAAAGTTGCAAAAGATGAACCATAGGCTTTCCCTTAGTGTAGTACTCCACTAAATATCAAAATGTTAAAGCTCAGCATCAAGTAGGTCTTCATGTATTGTAATGTAGGCTAAGGGATGGGTAGGAACTATTTTGATTAGGAATAGTGTGTATCTTCCCTAAGTGCTTTAATACATCACACAGTTTATTCAATCTACCTTTAACAACAAACTATTCACCTCTTCAAACTACCCATATCTTTTGGTTTGCTCCATATCATTAATCTCATTCACATACACTATTCTGGGAGTGTTTTCTATAGCTAACTTATTCAATTTGAACAAATTTTTATTCTTTTCATTACTCAATGCTTAACCACAACACATAACAATTGTACACACCTGTAACTATCACTTCGGGGATTCAATTTCATCTTTCTCATACTTGAATTTCCAACTCCTTCACTTAATTAACTTTACATTAAAGTTCTTAAGAACTTTGGATAAAATTAAGGTCTATCAAATAAGGGATTAGGATACATATGAGGCTACCAAAGAAAATAAGTTAAGGGCTCAATGGGGTTTAACTAGGATTATGCACAACGGTAGGTAAAAAGAAGGTATAAACAAGGCTATCAAAAAATTCCTATATCATCTCCTAAACCCACACTCTTTAATTCACTTTGTGCACACACCAAGAAATTTCTAGACATCATATGCAGCAAGGAATATACAAACACCTCACACGCACATGGTACATGCCTAACTCAAGTGGGATCATTATAGACTATTAACCAAATAGTCACATGAATTCATTAATTAAGACAACAAGTATGAGAGTCAAAGTCGTGAGCCTAAGAGTCTAAAAAGTAGTAATTGACACCATCTACATGATTCTTACAACCCACACACTTGAAGCATGAAATCAAAGATAGAACAAACAAGAATATCTTACTTATTCCTAACAAAAATAAAATAAAATTGCTCCTAAAACTGGGAATTTCCCACCCCACACTTTAAAATCTACTTTGTCCCCAAAATGTACTTTTAAAAGTAGAGATAGAAATACTTCTTGTGGCCTCTAGGTCTAACTAGCAGCATTCTTTTGCATCCAAGGGAGTCCAGGGACCCCACACTTAGTCTTCACCATGCTTCGTAGCTCAAATTTCCATCACTCAGACTTCCCATCAACCTGTGACTCAAAAAAATAGCTCGTGAACTTAAACTAAAAATACTAAAAATAAAACCTATCTTAACTTGGGTTTTCTCCAAAGCATCGCCTAATTTAGTGTTGCGGCACAACAAAACTTTGACTCATCTATTTTCATTCAAATCTTTCCTCACACTCAGAAGCCATCTTATTATTCATTTTGTGCCTCTTGAGTGTGAACTCTCAAGGTCAACAAATCTCTCAACAAAAGCCTTTTTCAGGCTCATAGATTTGCATTATGTTGGGCTAGGGTGGTTGTGTCATGGGTTGCTTAATGAGAAAGGTTGAAGATCTCTTTGGTGAACTTAACTCCACTACCCCACACTTATGTAACGACCCAAAATCACCTCCCGGGACGTCACCCGGTGCTTGAGTCTACAAGTAGCCCCAAGGTAATCCTTTGAGCCCGTTTCTACTAATAACCCTCATTTCGAAATGAAATAATTCAAACCCTAGCATAGTCATATCATATGAAAGGAAATATGGAGAAAATGCTCGGTCCAAACGACCAAAATACTGGAAATCTCCACACAACCACAATCTGATAACTAGTCCGACAAAGCCTCTACTAGTCTATGACCTAGAGAGCCATTGGGATAGGTCCCCAACTGACTCGAAATGAACTAAAAGTAAAAACAGTCTCTCAAACACAGAAATGCCTGAAAATAGGTCCTCAAACCTTGAGGACTCACCACTATAGGAATATAGACAGAGGTACTCAAAAGTCAATGATGAGGATGGGACTGAGCACCTAAACCTATATTATAAGACAATGTAGCACATAGACGTATATGTGGATCAGCACTTAGGAATGTACTGATTATGTGGGGGTGCATTCAATAAGTAATGACTCGCATGTCTTGAGTAAGTATAAAATGTAAAGCTAATGAATCATGTAAAATGGAGCATGTAACACAAATCTCGCGAGTCATCATAGTTTAACCTTGAAATTGGTAATCTTCTCTTATTCTCATTACGCATAGGCTAAAGGAAACTTTAAACAATACTTTCAACTCATTCATATGCCTCATGGAGAGTAAAACTTCTTTAATGTTCGAGAACTCATAACTCTTTTGATTTCAAATACTAGGAATATGGAATCATATAACTTTGAAATATGCTTGAAGTCATTTCATTCACTTTAGGAAAATATCTCATTGGAAGGGTAAATACTTTTGTTTTCAAGGAAGTAACTGATGTCAAAGTTTAAATGTCAAGGGAGGTTCTCTTAACCGACATAAACCATACGAGCTACATGGAATGCAACATTTTGTCCTCCAAAGGAAGAGACCTCATGTTGGGGAGAGGTGTCATACTCTTGCTAAAGAGTATAACCTAGGTCCAGTGATCACTAAACAAACTCAGCCTCAGGCCGAATATCAACTCAGCCTTTGGCCCAATAATAATCATAAACTCAACCTCAGGCCCAACCTACGGTGGGATATAGTTTTGGGGTAAGAAATCGTAGTAACTTACTCGCTCGGTGCTAAATACTACTCCCTTTAGATTATCTGCGCTCACCTCGTAAATATCCACTTTTAGAAATAATCTCATGGTTCACCACGAACCCAATAAACAAATCTGAAATCTCATGTAGTAGAGTGGATTTCAAAACTCAATGACCATTGTGTAACATTTCTCAATAATCTCAGAATACTCAAATCATGGGTGCTTATAGCACAATAGTTCATAAAATCTCAAGTCTCAAGTAAGGCTTAATAACCCATAGTTCAATCTCAAGTTAAAACTCATCAAAGCATAATAGATAGCATATAGATTAATAACTCATGTAGAAATCTGGAAACTTCAGCAATTTATCTCAAAATCTCAACATACTCATAGACTTCAATGTTTCAAACATTTCAACTATTAACTTCTCAAGGATTAAAATCATGGGGTATAGACCCAGCTGAAATTTCTCAAGTAAACATGTAAAAATCATGCCATTAGACTCTCAATTCAAGAGAAACATCAAAAGCTTGCAACCAATAACAATGGGTGAAAAACCCCAATTCAATTTTATGTAAAATCTCTTAAATTGCATAGAATTGTAGTTTAGATAATCTTTTGGGCACAAGGGTGAAAGGATTACCCTTGTTCAAAACCCCTCATACATTGAATTAGAAGCTTTGGATGAACTCTCGCTTTTTGAACTCTATTCGTACTCTTGAATGAGGGTTCTTGAAGCCCTTGACTGGGAACCTTGAATCTTGACTCAATTAAGAAAATCTATGGTGGATTCTTGAGATTCTTGGAAGAGTTTTTGGATGCTTAGGGTTTTCGCTGAGAGAAAACTTAAGAGAGAATCCATAGAATGCTTGTAAATGACCTTGATTTGGTGTTTGTACGGTTTAAGAGGCTTGGAAAAAAGTCCAAAATACCCTTTTTAACTTTTGTACAAAGCTGGAAAAATTAAACTGGGAACCCGATTTCATGGGCCACTGCGACACGCCACTATTGCGGTGGCTCACTAGAAATTAAAAAATGGGAATTTGGGAATCACCACGACGTAGAACCATGGCGTTGTTCTACTAGTTAGGACATGAAACTTCAGCGCGATGTGCCACAATCGTGCCAGGCCACTGGAAATTGACTATTAGGAAATTGGGGTCCTTCGCTATGCGCCACTATAGCAGAGTTACCCTGGAAATTGACAATTGTCAAATAGACCCTCTCTGTGATGCGCCAAGCACCAAAATGACGTTGTTTTATGACTAGGACTTTAATTAGTCATAACTTCTTACCCGAGTATCGGATTTTGGCGAATCTTATATTGACGGAAAGCTTATCAAATTTCCCTTGTGATAAAAAGTCAAAATTAGGGAAATTCTTTTTTGTTAACACGCTACTTACATAGAAAGTAACTTCTCAATCTTTTAGGGCTGAAATTACACTTTATTTAACAGGCTCTAAGGATCAGACTACGAGGGAACTCTGCGAGGTCTTACAATATCTCTTCTTTGGAAACATTCTTCCTCGAATGACGCTAGTTAGACTAGGAACAAACAAAAAACAGAGTACACATAGCTGAAGAAAATTTGCTAAATGGCTCAACATCTCTCTAAACTCTTGAATACCTCAGAAATTGCAAGAACTCATGCAAGAATAGATGCATAGCTGAACTTTAGATTAAAAGGGCTGAATTAAGGGAGAATAATACCTTCAGATTGATTTGACCTCATGAAAAAGAGGTGCGGGTACTTGGCTCGCATGTATTCTTTTGCCTCCCAAGTAGCACCCTCAACAGACTGGTTCCTCCACAAAAATGACCTAGGAAACTTCTTTGTTCCTTAGTCTACGGATCTAAAAATCTAGGATCTCAATAGGAATGTCATCGAAGGAAACACTATTCTGAATATCGGCATTCTCTGAAGGATCTACTACAACGAAATCACCAATATGCTTCTTATGCATGAAGACATGAAAAACAGGATGAACAGCTGATAACTCTGGGGGCAACTCAACCTCATAGGCCACCTTACCAACACGGCTGAAGACTCTATACGGGCCAATATAACGGAGACTAAGCTTTCCCTTTTGATCAAACCTCTTCACCCATTTCATGGGTGAAATCTTTAAGTACACCAAATCACCCACTTTAAACTCAAGATCTCTTCTCCTTACACCAGCATATGACTTTTGATGACTCTGAGATGTCTTTAACCTCTCTCTAATCAACTTAACTTTCTCTATAGCTTCAAATACTGCATCAGGCCCAATTGCGGTAGCTTCACCCACTTTAAACTACCCTATGGGTGACCTAAATCTCCTACCATACAAGGCCTCAAATGGTGCCATCCTGATGCTAGCATGGAAACTGTTGTTATAAGCAAACTCTATCAATGGAATATGCTCATCCCAACTACTTTTGAAATCAAGGGCACATGCCCTCAACATATCTTCCAGGGTCTGAATTGTCTTCTCAGCCTGACCATCTATCTACGGATGAAAAGTGGAACTCAAAAGAGCTTGGGTACCAAGACCCTGCTGAAATGCCCTCTAAAACTGAGAAGTAAATTGAGTGACCCTATCCAAAATGATGGACGAGGGAACTCCATGCAGCCTAACAATCCCCCGGATATACAATCTAGCATAATCCTCAGCAGTATAAGATGTGAGAACGAGCAAGAAATGCGCAAACTTAGTCAGCCTATCCACAACAACCCAAATAGAATCATGATGACGATGCGAAAGAGGCAAGCCAGTCACGAAGTCCATATTCACCACCTCCCACTTCCAATTGGGTATACCAAACTCTTGCATCACACTACCAGGTCTTTGGTTTTCTACCTTAACCTGTTGGCAGGTTGCAAACTTTGATTCGAACTCGCTATATCCTTCTTCATACCATTCAACCAATAGATTTCCTGCAAGTTGCGGTACATCTTGGCGGTACCGGGATGAATAAAATACCGCACGCCATGCGCTTCATCCATAATCCTCTACCTCAGATCATCAACACACAGAACATAAAATCTACCTTGCACTCTCAACAGGACATCTCCCCCTTGGGAGAAAACCTCTACCTTTTGGTCCTGAACTGACTCCTTTGATCCAACCAAACTAGGATCCTTGTCTTGCTTCTCCTTCACTTCCAAAACTAAAGAGGATTCGGAACTACTTTGCACCAACGTACTCCCCTCGGCTGAATCAAGTAACCTTACACCCAATATAGCCAAACAATGCACATTGCGAGCTAACTCTTTCTTCCCTTCCTCTACATGAGCAATAATACCCATAGATAATTTTCTAAGGGCATCGCCACTATGTTGGCCTTGCCTGGGTGATACAGCACACTCATATCATAGTTTTTTAACAACTCCAACCACCTCCTCTACCTAAGATTAAACTCTCTCTAAGTAAACACATACTGCAAGCTCTTATGATCAGTAAACACATCAACATAAACACCATAAAGATAATGTCTCTAGATTTTCAAAGCAAAGACAACAGCAGCTAACTCAAAATCATAGGTTGGGTAATTCTTCTCATGCATCTTTAACTGTCTAGAGGCGTAGGCTATAACCTTACCTATTTGCATTAACACATAACCCAAACTAATTCTAGAGGCATCACAATACACTACAAAACCAGCTGTACCATCAGGAAAAGTCAACACAGGGGCTGAAGTAAGTCGAGTCTTCAACTCCTAAAAACTCTTCTCACAAGAATATGACTACTAGAACTTAACCTTTTTTGGGTCAATCGGGTCATGGGAGACGCAATAGAAGAGAAACCTTCAATAAAATGAAAGTAGTAGCCCACTAGACCTAAGAAACTTCTAATGTTAGATGGAGAGATAGGTCTTTACCAATTTCTTACAGCTTTTGTCTTTTAGGGTCAACTCTAATACCTTCGACTGAAACAATATAACCTAAAAAGGCTACAAAACTTAGCCTAAATTCACACTTACAGAATTTAGCAAACAACTGGTGATCTCTAAGAGTTTGCAAGATAACTCTAAGGTGATTCGCATGGTCATACTCATTACGGGAGTATACAAGGATGTCATCTATGAAGACAATGACAAACATATCAAGATATGGCTTGAACACTTAATTCATGAGGTCCATAAAGGCGGCTAGGGCATTGGTTAGCCAGGACATGACTAGAAACTCAAAGTGACCATAGCAAGTTTGGAAGGATGTCTTTGGAATATCATATTCCCTCACTTTAAGTTGATAATAGTCGGCTCTAAGGTCTATCTTGGAGAAATAACTTGCACCTTGCAACTGATCAAACAGGTTATCAATTCTCAGAAAAGGATACTTATTTTTTTATGTGACCTTGTTGAGCTGATGATAGTCAATGCACATAAGCAAAGAACCATCTTTCTTTCGCACTAATAAAATAGGTGCACCCCAAGGAGAAATATTGGGCCTTATGAAATCTTTGTCTAAAAGATCTTTGAGTTTCTCTTTCAACTCCTTAAGCTCAGCAGGTGCCATACGGTATGGTGGAATAGAAATAGGCCGAGTATTAGGAAGAAGGTCAATCCCAAATTCTATTTCTCGATCGGGAGGTACCCCTTGGAGATCTTCCAGAAAAATATCTGGAAACTCATTAACAATAGTGACTGACTGAATAGTTGGAGCCTCGAACTTAGTGTCTTTGACTCTAACTAGGTGATAGATGCAACCTTTGGATATTAGCTTTCTGTCTTTGAGATAGGAGATAAAATGACTCTTGGGAGATACTGAACTCCTGGACCACTCAAACACTGGTTCATCAGGAAACTGAAACTTGACCATATGGGTACGACAGTCTATAGATGCATAACAAGAATGAATCCAATCCATACCCAGAATAAGGTCAAAATCCACCATGTCTAACTCTATCAAATCAGCAAGTATGACTCTATGAAGAACAATAACAGGACAATCTCTATACACTTGTTTAGCAATAATTGACTCCCCGACGGGTGTAGAAACTAGGAAAGGCTCATGAATCTTTCTAGAACTCATTTTGAAATTCATAGCTACAAGTGGGGTCACATAAGAGAAATTTGACTCGGGGTCCAACAACACATAGACATCAAAGTAAAAGACACAGAGAATACCGGTAACAACATTGGGAGAGTCCTCCTATTCCTGATGGGATGGTAAGGCATAGAATGTGTTCTTGAGCTGACCGCCAGCAGTGCTAGACGAAGCGCCCTGAGCAGGGGAGGGGACAGGGTACAAGAGTTGGTGCACTAGTAGCTTGTGCCTGAGGTCGGGAATCTCTGTTCCCCTTTCTAGCATGAGGACAATCTCTAAGTCTGTGGCACTACTTTCCATAATCAAAACAACCCTCAGATCTACAAACACTCCTCGAGATGACTCCTACCATACATAGCACAAGGAAGATAGCAGGTCCTATTACCAACACCGCTCTGCGACCTAGACATAAAAGATCAGTCCCCTTGCTCCTGCCTGCTTCTAGGTGCGGGAGCACTAGCTGATAAAGTCATTGGCATAGATGGACGCCTTTGGAACTGAGGGCGGTTCCCTCCATAGAACCTAGGCTGGCTTAACTCATGTTGCTCATATCTAGCCCTCTTGTTACCCCTCACTCGATCTCTCTCCCTAATCTTATCCACCTCTATCTGCTAGGGATACGTCATTAACCTAGACAGATCTATATCCCTATGAAGCATTGTAGTCCTACACTCCTTTAGTACCAATACAGAAACACCGGTCACGAACTTGCTCATACTAGCCCGAGTGTCAGAAATCAAATCAGGAGCATACTTGGCCAACTGGTTGAACATCAAGCAGTACTCCTTAAAAGTCATAAAGCCCTACCTCAAGTTCATAAACTCCTCAATCGTTGCCTCTCTCATCTCAAGAAGAACGAACATGTCCAAGAATTTATTTTGGAATACCTACCAAGTCATAGGAGTAGCATCCTCACTTTTACCCTTCCTCCGTGATACAACCAAGACATATTCTATGTCCTTCAACCTGTAAGATACCAACTCAACACATTCTTCCTCAGAAATATGTATCACCTGCATGTTCTTTCTCACCTTCTCCAGGTACAACTGTGGGTCCTCACCTACCTTGGACCCATAAAACTCTGACGAATTCATCTATATGAAATCATGAATCCTAGCCGTAGCTACATCACCTCTTTGTTGATTAGCAACTATGGCCTGGTTATTGGACCGAACATTAGCGGTGACTTCTTGGGTTAACGCCTGAAAGGCCGCTCAAAACTCGGTATGAGACACAGTCTCATTCAAAGGATCAACAGGTGGGTGTTGTTCATCATTATTCCTGTGGGCATTCGCTCTTCACAGAGGCATTTTTTAAAATAGATGATCACAAATTATTAGATGAGAGAGATGACTGTAGGAATGATAGAATCTGAAAGAAAGAAATAACTTCTACTGAAACGTTTTGTAGCCTCTTGCTCATAAATGTGGCGCGCTACACACTGATGGTCAAGACTCTACTCAACACAGCTTGTCAGGCTCTCTAGGACTCCTTAAAAACCTTAGGCTCTGATACCAAATTTGTAAAGACCCGAAATCGCCTCCCGGGATGTCACACGATGCTTGAGGCTACAAGTAGCCCCAACTAACCCTTTGAGATGGTTTCTATTAATAATACTCAATTCAAGATGAAATAATTCAAACACTAGCATAGTCATATCATATGAAAGGAAATACAGAGAAAATTCTTGGTCCAAACGACCAAAATACTGGAAACCTCCACACAACCACAATCTGATAACTAGTCTGACAAAGCCTCTACTAATCCATGAACTAGAGAGCCATTGGGACAGGTCCTCAACTGACTCAAAATGAACTGAAAGTAAAAACATAGTCTCTCAAATACAAAAATGCCTAAAGATTGGTCCTCGAACCATGAGGACTCGCTACTATAGGAATATAGAAAGAGGTACTCGAAAGTCACTGAAGAGAGTAGTAATGAGCACCTGAACCTACATTATAAGATAATGTAGCACATAGACATATATGTGGATCAACACTTGGGAATGTACTGAGTATGTGGGGGTGCATGCATTTATATAAAACAACATCAATACTCTTTAATCGAATCATGCATGCAATAAGTAATGACTCACATGGCTTATTAAGTATAAAATGTAAAGCACATGAATCATGTAGAATGGAGCATGAAACACAAATCTCGTGAGTCATCATAGTTTAACCTTGAAATCGGTAATCTTCTCTTATTCTCATTACCCATAGGCTAAAGGAGACTTTAAGCAATACTTTTAACTCATTCATATGCCTCATGGAGAGTAAAACTTCTTTAATGCTCAAGAACTCATAACTCTTTTGAACTCAAATACTAGGAATACGGACTCATATAACTTTGAAACATACTAGAAGGTATTTCATTCACTTTAGGAAAATATTTCTTTGGAAGGGTAAATACTTTAGTTTTGAAGGAAGTAACTGATCTTGAAGTTTAAATTTCAAGGGAGGTTATCTTAACAGACATAAAATATACGATCTACATGGAGTCAAACATTTTGTCCTCCTAAGGAAGTGACCTCACATTGGGGAGAGGCATCATATTCTTGCCAGGGAGTATAACCTAGGTCCAGTTATCACTAAACAAAATCAGCCTCAGGACCAATCTCAAATCGACCTTAGGCCCAATAATAATCATAAACTCGACCTCAGGCCCAACCTACAGTGGCATGTAGTGTAACGCCCTGAGATCCCATCCCGAGATGTCACACGATGCTTGTGACCCCAAAGGACCACAAGCTAACCCTTTTCTGATATTTGTACCTGTACACTTGCATAATATCTAGAATAAATGTAGAAACTGGCCATAAGGTTCAACACATCTATAAATACTCAAAATATAAAACTTAATACTATACAATACATCCGTCTGAAAAGCCTCTTATCTGACTGAACTGTGAAGTTGATGGGACAGGTCCCCAACTAACTCCGTCAATTGAAAGTAAATAAGATTTTGATTACAATAATAGAAAACTGAAACTCATCCTCGAAAGAAGAGGACTCACTGCTACTGCTGCTGACTGGGACTGATCTGCTGATGATACTTTGGGTCCTGTGCCTCTAAACCTATGGTGTCAAGTGAGACACCATAGCGCAAATGCGTCAACACAAAATTTACTGAGTATGTAGACGGGTAAGGCTAAATGCAAGGGCTCATGCATGCAAAATATGTATAACCTAAATGATCATGAGAATACCTCACGAAAAGAAGCACACATATAAGAATGCATAAATCATACTCATAATCATCACAACTCTAGAGACTTGACCTTAGATACCGCTTTACTGCGAGCTAAACTCACTACCATCACTGAGATACTGAACCACTGACTCATATGCTACTGATAACTGAGGATGTAAGTATACTTATATCAAAGAATGAGTTCTGAGCTTACCGCTTTCAATCGACAAAATTAGAGATTCAACTTTTCTAACAGATAACTTCAGAAGCTTTATCAATGATAAGAAAATAGGATAATATCCAAACCCGACAACAAGAATACTCAACAAATTCTGATAAGAAGACCAAGCCTATCTGATGGGAGATCTTTAAATATGATAATAAGAATATTCAACATGATCTGAGACTGAGATCAAGCCTCTCTGATGGGAGATCTTTAAATATGATAGTAAGAATCTGTATATGAGGCCAAGCCTATCTGACGGGATGGCTCATGAATTAATGGAACTATTTGGGTTCTTTACTGAGATAGAAGACTGTACCATATGGTCTAGACTTCTGAAGATTGATACTGAAACTGCAACTATGGGAAGTAGTCACTTAATCAACATGCCCTGACCTACCACAGGTGGGGTCCAACCTATAACCTCAGCTGGAAGGGAATCAATACCGTGCCACAGGTAAATACTCACTCTCGGGTCAAGCCTCTCTAATGGGATGACCCTCGCAGGAAGTCGACCTGAGGCAATATAATAGTCAACCTCTCTGATGGTGACAGCCTCTACGGATGGGGACTCCTGTATCCTATGCTGGCTATGAAGTTCTGGAGTTTAGGTATTTCTACTAATGACTCTGGCCACTCTCTCTAATGGGAGGAATCGCCATCCCTTCCATCGCTCGGTGCTAGTTTCTACTCCTAACTGAAAGACTCTCACTAAATCCTTAGAATGAACCCAATAAAGTTGAATTTGTTTACATAATCATGTTTCTCAAATGATCTGGCTGAAATACGCTGAGATCACTTGGTTCCATATCTGACAGAAACAATATCGAATCACGGTATCTGACTGACGATAAATAGCTTGATTAGACTATTCAAATCATTTTTGAAATTAGAATTGAATCACTTGAGTTCCATTAGGACTCGGATGAGTACAGGTCTGAGGCTATATTAATAGCGATACAGAGATTACAGAGATAACTAAGATTACTGGGCTTTATTAAGCTTCGCACTTGTCTGAGGATACAGAGTTCTATAGTTCACTAAGTTCTGAAAATCATGGCTCGGTTGGAATTATCGAGAAACTGACACGGGCTCTAGACAACAGCTCTATTTTTTGGGTATAAATACCCCCAGGACTCGATAACCTAGAAGTAAAGAATCATCATTCATTCAAGAATCACAAGCATTCATGCATCATTACCATCATTCAGGCATATTCATAAGAAACTCAGAAATCATGTCATATATTCAATTTCACAATCATTAGAACATCACCTCAAGCCTCCAAGGATTCACAAATGTCTACTCATCATCACAACTACCAAGGGGTCACTCTAAGCGTTTTAGAATCATAACATACTTTCCCCCTCACAAATATTACGGTATCGCATCTATCATTTAGGAAATATAAACCCCTATTCACCATCATGATTACCAGAGGATCTCTCCCAACATTTTGGGGGTCATCAATATCGATTCATCGTCACAAACTACCTTAAGTAAGACATGCTATTAAATTATACCCCTTTCAATAAAGTTTTATATGAAGTACTTCACACCTATATTGGTCTCGACGTATATCTAGATATCATGAGATTTTGGGAAAACTTCACACTGTCATGTCATTACTCTCTTGCTAACCACTTAGCATGTATAAAAACTTAAAATAAATCAAAGAGTACTCACTTGGGAGATTTACCGCTATTTTGTCACAACTTACTCACTGCGATCTTTCAACAACCACTAGACATGTCCGATTCTACACCTACTTGGGGATTCCATATTATTATTATGGCTCATTCTGCTCACTAAGGTATTTTATCAAACACTAGGTGTGCATGGACTAGCCCACAACTTTGGGTTTCCCCTTTAACATACTACAATGCCCTCTATGATTTACCTCAGCCTTTCATCCAACCTATGTGGTGCATACTCTACTTATTCAACCATCTCTATACCCTAATGTCATGAATACCTAACATAGATACCAACTTCAAAAGGCTCATCACAACATCACATAAATTCCACATACTAGGGTCAAAGACCATAAATCTTGCAAACAATCATGAATCCAAACTCAACAACACAAGTAACATCAACTTCAACTGATACAAATCATGGAATATCACAAAACATAAAATCCTTAATTTTAAAAAGGGGTACTTGAGCTTCTTGGATGAAAGGGACCCAAGAATAAATATCTACATACCTGGGAATTTCTTTTCTTGAAAGCTCTTCAAAGGAGTTCTTGATTTCTCTAGATCCTTCTTGATCTCTCTTGAATTTTTATGAAAGGAGGAAAGAGTATTTTAATTTTTGAATTCCTAAGTTTTGGGTGGAAGAGAGAAAAATGAAGTTGAAGTCCCTTGGCCCGGTATTTATAGAGCTGGGGGAGGATGTGAAAAAGACCAAAATGCCCCTTTAAAATTTGTCTAGAAAATTCTGATCGGGCTCTGTGATGGTCGAACTGATGGTCCATCAGAGGAATTGACGGTATACCAAGTCATCCATCACTCGGGGTCCAGGAATGGGACATTCTGCCTCAGTCTAACAGGCCCCTTGACGGTCCGTCAACTTTCTGACGGTCCACCACTTTGGCCGTCACATGATGACCAAAAAAGTAAGCCACTGCCTTGGTCTAAAAATACACTTGATGGTCCACCAAGGACTTGGCGGTCCGTCAGATCGATCGTCAAACCTGTGATTCCGACAACGCTCGATAAAACGGCCATAACTTCTTCATCCGATGTCAGATTTTGATGAAATTGGTATCGATGGAAAGCTTATTAAATGATCTACATGACTAAAATTAGAAATTAGGGAAATTACAAATGATTCAAAGTGTTTCATAATTGGGAAGATACTTCTGAAACTTTTAGACATAGATTTTCTACTTTGCTGGATATGCTCTAAGGCTCAGACTAGAAGAGAACATTGCGGGGTATTACATTATCTCCCCCTTGAAAAAATTCATACTTGAATATTTCTTGGTAGGCTGGGAATACTGATCCATAGAACTTACTCAAGAAACAGAAACATCTCAAGGAAATATATAAAATTACTCTTGCAATTCCAATTCTAAATCATTGGAAACCTTATAGGCTTGTAATTAACAACAATGGGTATAAACCCCAACTTGAATTTCATGGAAAATAATCAAAAATTCAGTAATTTATAATCTAAAATAAGTTTTGGGCACAAGGACGAAAGGATTGTCCTTGTTGAAACCCCACATACCTTGGATGATAAACTTGGATGAACAACTTTCTTATGAGATGATATTTGAACTCTTGAATGAGGGTTCTTGGTGTTCTTGAACTAAGAACTTGGAATCTGGACCCAACTTGGAGAATTAATGGTAAACTTTAGGAGATTCTTGAATTTGGGTGATGAAACTTAGGGTTTCTAGATGAGAGAACTTAATGAAAAAGGGGGTGTAATTTGTTTAATATCACGCTTAATCCTTTGTTTTTACGACCTGGGTTGAGGGGGAAAAAGACCCCATTACCTCTCATTAATTTGAAGCAGAAATTCATGACCCGAATCCTGATTTTTCCCTTCAGCGCAACGCGCTACCATCGCAACATCTTACTTTCTCACACTAAAATGGCTATAACTTTTCGCTCGGGTATCGAATTTTTTTGAAATTGGTATAGTCAAAAAGACAATAAAATTATATACAATTTGGTGGGTATTGGTATGTAAAATTACAAGTATATAAGAGGTTATACACATTTAAAGTAGACCCTCATAGGATTGAATACCAAATTTTGGACAAATCTAATGTTCTTAGCTCCACTTGGCTCTAAATGACTTCTATGAACATTATTCACCTAATAAGGACTTCACATACTTAGTATTAAAGTCATTATACAAGAATTAGATTTATGGATCAAGAGTACGACAATTACTCCTTCACCGCGACGCATTGAAATTGCGTTAAGATACTAAAAAGGACGAGTGTGAATTTACACTCTAGCGCGATGCAGTGCTATCGCGTTGCTCCACTGAAAATTGACAATTGGAAATTTGGAACTCTCCTCAATGTTCCAATATTGTGAAGGTCCACTTTAATGTGACAATTGTCATTTTAGCATCCACCGTGACGCGGTGCGTGCCCAGGTGGAACACTGCATTACTAAAAATGCTCTAACTTCTTCACCGAGTGTCGAAATTGGGAAAATTTGGTATTGATGGAATGCTTATTCAATTTTCCACACAAAGGAAGGTCTAAATCTGTAAAATTTCATATGAAATAAAGGTTATTCATTTTTGAATCATATTGTTAACATTCTAGGAATGAATTTTAAGCTAGGAAAAACATGGGGTGTTACAGATCAAGTGCCTCAACAAAAGTGTGAGATAATACCTCAATGGACTGTTGATGATATGGAAAGTCCTTGGGAAGATATTTTAACCTCTCCTATGCATGATATAACTTCTCATATGGCTTCTAGTTAAAGCACATAATTTCACTCTGAAGTCTCACGGTCTTGCAAGATGGAAAGAATCAGATGAGGAATTTCTAGGCTAAGTCATCCTAGGTTGTAATTGAATTTTCTGACATAGTGTTCAATCTTTTCTTTGTTTTCCCCAATATTTAAAAGGAAAATAGTGTCATCCTAACATAATTAGTTGACACACACATAAGGATGAATGTATCACTGGTCTCCAAAAAGTTCTATTGGTGGACTTGTGGATCTTTAAGTGAAAGCCACATAAAATATAAACTACTAATCAACATTTGAACCATGTTCTATTTTATCTCAAGTTACCTCCTGTAGTCTGTTTCTGAAAAAGGGAGGGAAAATTATTGGAAGTGGGATTGCCACTTCACAAACTATCATGCGGTTTGGTTGATCTCGAGCCATAAAAGCAGGATTGTTTTATTTCTCTTGAATTTGTGGGATATGAGGGAGAAGAATTGTTTGTCTCCATAATTGGTGAAAATGTTGCTCAAGTTTGTGGCTTGGTTCAACCAATTCCCATTCCCTCTCCAGCTTACTTGTCTGGGAACCAGATTCTTGCAACTTCAATACCAATTCCAAGTGTAAAGCACCAAAGAAATCTAAAAATTTAAACTAAAACAAAAATAGTTGCTAATTTACAAGTCCCCAGCAACAACTCCAAAAACTTAATTGTGCCCAAGCGCACACCCAAGTGTACGTGGTCTCACCAAGTAATACAGTTGCCTTAAATAAAGATGAATACCGATCCCTCGGAGACTTGTGCTAAACAACTATCCAATTCTAGTTTGACTATTGAGATAAAATTGGTGCACCCATAACCAAAAGAGTTTTGAAAGTTTATAAACTAAAAGTACATTATAATGATGTGGAAAAGTAAAGACTTTGGACAATCAATGGATGAAAGCTCGGGTTTAAAGAGTTAAAAACAATCACACTACTCTATTGAACCTCATTCGATAGACTACTCATCTTGGTTGTTGATTGAAAGGGTTTATCGTATGATCATGGTTTCCAGACCTCTAACCTTCTACGTAACTAGACATTAAAACAACATCGTTGAGAGGAAATATAATAATCTATTTATATAAATTAGGATGTTATCCTACATGTGAACCAAAGTCTTCCAGGTATATCCCTATCCTAGTCACTAATTCAAATTCCTTATTTTTTAAAAGAATAAGAACCTTACTCTTTTTATCCCCACGTTCTATCTTTCTTTTCCCCATCTCGAGATCATAAGGTGAACAATATATATATTCTAAGGGTTGTAAATCCTTAAAATAGTGATAAAAAGGACAAATAAACAATCAAATATGGTAATAAACCCAAACAAACTCAATTCAAAGCAATCATAAGCATGTTCTTGGCCTTAACCCCAAAAAGGGGGAGTTTAGCCGCTAATGGACATAATCAAAATTGCAATAATTGAAAACATATTATATTCCATAAAAAATCTAAATTAAGGAAATAAAAAACCCTATTTTATGTTCTTATAAGACCTTCTCCAAATGTCCAAGACGTCCAAGGTTTTTAACAATGAGTACAAGTGTCCTATTTAAAGGACTTGAAATTTTTCCATTTGGGGAATGGGGTCGCGATGCCATGGCTGGTACATGGCAGTGAGAGTCGTGAAGAGAGTATAATTTCATGGGATTTGGGGACATGGAACACTACCCATTTCACAGGAGTATGGGTCTCTACGCACCTATATCGTGAGGCCTTACTAGAAATGCCTCAATTTGATGTCTCAACTTGTTTATGCACTTTCCCTTTAATCATGAGTCTTGTTGTTCATTTCTCTTCGATTTTTATAATTTATATCCTATATATATCACCATAATAAGATAACAAAGAATCATATATCATCAAAAAAACATGTATCATAGCTCAAACCAACACAATATCAAGAATGGTGAACTAGAAACTCAAGCTAAGAACTAGTGTTGTCCTTTAAATCTTTAACTTATTATTCTGACACTTGGCTTGGTCCAAATGAACCTTGAACAGTATAAACAAGTTTTTCAACACATAATTACACAATAATAACCTTAAGAAATCATTAAAAACATTATAATCCATCACGATCAACTTGAACAACACCTAGCTCAAGCTAGTGACAGTAGTCTTCTCATTTGAACTCCAAGTGACTAAATTAAGTACAAACTTGTTTGAAAGACACGATGAACATTGTTATTAAGTAGTTAAACACTTATATTATCACTTATGTCATAACTAAAACATTAATAACACAAGACATCCTCAATAAAAGACTAAATAAGCTATAGGATAACAACACTAAAGTGCATAAAACCACCTCAGATCATTTGGGGTTAGTATAATCCACTTGTACTCAATTTGTATCATAGGCCAACAGAGAAAATTATAAAATAAGGTAGTTAATGTAAACTATGAGATGGTAACCTACAAGCATAAAAGTTCAAAACCATATTGAAACTCCCTGAATTTTGGCCCTTGGAAATTTCTTGAGCATTCAGCTCACTGCCTTGGTAATGACTCTCCCTATGAGTCGTAGGGTGTCCTGACTAGTCGATAGAATGATTCATAAAAAAACTAGTAAGTTTGTTGCTAGATTCTTCTCTGATTATGAGAGGATCACTAAGAGCTGAAAGGATATGTTATGAGTTGTTAGATGTAATCGTGGGGTGTCCAGTGTAAGTCCCAATTTGGGTTCTATGTTGAATAAGACTGGACACTATGAGTCTTAGGATCCTGTAAGAGTGGTGTCACTGAGTCGTAAGGATAAAAATGTAGAGTGACTTGGTGGTACTTCCTTGGTTACGAATCACCGTGATGAGTCATAAGGAGTGGCTACGAGTCAAGGGTTGACTCGTCGTCAAAGATGACCCTTTTTCAACTTTTATGTTAAGGGAATTCTAGATATTTCCACTCTTACCCAACTTGAAACCTATATCTTATAACCCCTTTGGTGTATTATTATCCCTCATAAACACATCAAAGTAACTTCTCTACACTCTCAAATTCCTCAAGGTCAAGAATACTTAGGGTTTTCAAAAGGTTGATCAATTAGGGATCTCAAGGGTGATTTTTCATTGTACATCTTACTATTAAAGTCATGTGACTATTCCCACATTTTTAATTTCGGTAAGTATATGTATTAAAGTGTTGCTCACATAAAATTATTTTGATTTTGAAATCAAGGATTGTGGATTTTTAATGCGTATTGTTGAACAATGTTTTCCCATGATTTAATTGTGATTATTTATGATTTATATATGGTTTGAAATTGTGGGTGCATGGGTATGGTGAATGAACTAGAGAATTGTGATTTTCCCAAACTTGTGACTTTTGAAGTGGTTATGACCTCAATCCATAGTCTGAAATTAGTTTTAAGTCATGATAAAGGTAGGAATTTGTAAATTGAACTGGTCTTGAACTATTGCATGATATAAAGACGTATTTGAAATACATTGGTATCATTTAATAAAAAATGGTTCATTGTTCCCCCACCTTGTATTAATGAACAAAGGGAGTTATTTTCTCCAAGTTGATAAAAATTGGATTGGCATGATATGTTACCTTGCAAATATAGTTGGTATGACGATACCAACAATGTATGCTTTAATGTGAAATGTGTTTCATGATTGGGATTGTGTGATAAATATTTTAATTGGGTTCTAATAGGGTTCTATAGATGAGTCATGAAAGTGAAGGAATGGGTTACCGACACTAGAACCTATGTATATCGATGCGGGGGTCAAAGTGACAAGGGTGGTTTGAGTCCCCCTTAATATTATTATTTCATGATTAGGAGGTTTAAGTCCCCCATAAATAATTACATAATCGGGTGTTTAATTAAACTTAGTATATGTTGGGAGGTTTGAGTCCCCCGTGTGCATATGTATAAGATTATTTTTCGGTTCGTGTGGCTACACGCTCTGGGGCTGACCTGGGGGGAGAGATAGGGCCCATATAGATCGTGGTACATGTTATGGCAGTGGAACTACATAATCTAGGCTAAAGTTTTGAAAATGCATATTAAGCCTTTTTCTCTATCCCGGTATGTGATTTATATATATATATGTATGTATATGCATTTGATTATGTGCATTGTTTTGAATGATGTTAAATTATTAACCATGTCATTATCTCATCCTTATCCCCAAGTTACATACTAGCGTTTACCTCGCTAACTATCATTGGATGTTGTATCCCTACATGTTTTAGGAATCAGTCATACTTTTACTCCTCCTACTCAGTGATTAGGATTTGGGATCTACTAGTGAGTTGACATTAAAGTGGTGAGCTTCCATGCATCTAAAGTATACATTTTATGATTTGTTCCTCTTATGTCTTAGACATAGTTTTTGTTATTGTCTGGGGAATCTCCTAACACTTTATTGATATTATGTTGTAGATCATTGTTTAGAAGGATTTTTTTGGACTACTGCAGTTATTAGCCTATGTCGGTCAGTCGTTTGGCCGATCATTGGTGGTTGGTCATCGACATTCATAGAGTTTTCTTAAGATATTACACACTATCTTGTTATATGTTTGGAATTCATCCAACTTTGGGGTGTGTTGTGTTTGGCTTGGTTAGGTGCAGGGGTGATATCCAGTCCACGTGGGACTTGAGATACTTGACACCGACAGGCTATGGTTTGGGATGTGTGACATAGCTCACATTGTCTCCACTAACAATTCTAAAACATATAGAAATGAAACCAACACAGATATACACGAAGAACATACTGAAACCAAACCCAAATAAAGGAAAGTAATGAAACCATGAAAAATGTGTATTTAAATGCAATGCAATGCAGTTTGCATGGGATGAATGGTGAAAGCTATCATGACTTTCTATATAAACCCACTGAGGTCGCAATTTCAAAGTAGGACCCATGGGTTGTTCACAATGCATATATTATAACTCATATCTCGATTCTCATCAAACCTCACTAACTCATTTTCAAAGAGAGGCTTCTTGAAAAATTTTCTTATTTTCTTTCAATAATAGTGTTCCACAATTGTGCCAGTATCTCATATATGAATGTAATATGGATGTAATGCTCACAACCAACTCAATATGAAGATATCGATTCCATCAATTGTTATAAGTGAGCCCAGAAATCAACTCAATTTACCCACAATTCATGATTATCAACTTTATTTAGGCACCATCTAAATAAATATGCATGTAAGACATCATTTATATCATATAAACCCCCATGTCGGGTATTACTCTCATGATAAGGGCAACCAATGCACAAATCAGCATAAAATAACAATTCAAGCTCCCACATGGGCTTTATATCAAAAATAAAGGGAATTAAATGCATATATAAAACCAATGGTGTTAAATAAAGCTCCTACATAGGCAACACACAATACCAGATACCGCATGTCAACAACAATAGAATATAAGCCCCCATATTGTAACATAATAGTAGCAGTAATTCTCAAAATATAAACCTCATAGTTATTTTCCCCAATCTATAGCATTCTTAACTTATTTATTAGCTACCAGCTCAATCTAAAAGAAGTTAAGTAGCCTACCTTAAAACGATGAAATCCAAGCATAAAGTTCTTTAAAATGGAGACTTTCCCTTACGAACGGCATCATAATAATCTACAAAATTCAAGAATAGCATCAATGTATTAAAATAAAGTTATTGATACCCATATTTCTTATATTTGAGATGAGTGAAAATGGGTTTAAAAATGAGTTTGAAAATAACAAGGGGAAAAACCAAAATTTTGTTTTATAAATGCATTTCGCGTGGTTTTAGGAGTATACAACTAAAAACCTATGTGAAAATAGGCAAAAATGAGGTCTGAATCAAAGAAAAATCATTTTTAAGTTTTATCAATAAAAACCTCAAATTTCTATATCATGATTAAAAGGTTTATTTAAAAGATGTATTCAATGAAAAATAATGAAAATGTGATTTAGAAGTTTACCTATGCAAGAATGTGAGAAAACCCTAAGAAATTGCCTCTTCTCGAAGATTGGAGGTCTAAAATAGTGAAAATTGGAAAAAAAAAGAGGAGGAAGTTATATATAGCGGTTGCTGCTTAAGTGGCTACCGCTAAAGTAGTACCAGACCGCTAAAGCAACTACTACTTAAGTTATGCCAGGGTGCTAAAACATCTATCACTTAAACACTCTTAGGATGCTAAAGTAGATGTTGATTAAGCAAACCATGGCCTCTTAATTGGCTGCACCTAATATCAACAAATGTTGATTTTGGGGAAAGCCTATCAAGCTATGAATGTACTCTTCGGATTTGATCGAGCCCTTATAGCGACAAACCATATATGCTTTCAGGATATTTTTGAAGTTTCAAACTCAATGGTGATTCCCAATTGTTTTAAAAACAGATAGGTTTCAATAAGTTAACCCCAGGACCTTTTATCGTTATTTTCCAAATGAATGGTCGAAATACAAAATAAATATCTTGAACTAAAACCAACCACGCTACTAACCCAAATTCAATAGTCAAAACCTAATGGAAATGTCCTGATTGTCAATCGATACTCCAAACAACAAATACTGACCGAAGTTAACTATATGACTTTTAAATCCATTAAAAACACAAACATGGCCAAATCATTCCTAAACACATTGAGAACCATGCCAAACACATCCAATGATACAGAAAAAAACTACGAAATTAAAACTAAACTAAGAAACAAAGAAAACAAAGAAAAAGATAATTAGATATAGCAATAAAATAGATGCAAGAAGGGAATGGATAGCAAACAAAAGGTATAGGAAATCCTTAATCCTCGATTAAATATCCAATCAAGCACCTAATTCTTAGGTAGACCTCAAGAGAATCGGATTCCCAAGTAACCCACGTTTCCAAATGTAAGATCAACAAAAGAGATTTCACTCTTTCCACAAGCTAATCCAAGATTTCCTCTCACTTACAAAGGAGTAATCATTTATAATTCATCAAATTCTAACTACTAAATGAAAGAAAGACAATATTTATAGTCTAGGATTAATTATTACATCATATGGGACCAAAAGTAACCCATTTGGGAAAGACAAAGCATAGAAGCCCATCAAGTATCCGCTTAAGGATTTGGGACGCACATAGGGGCATGTCTAGATCATAGTGGATTATTTTGACCCACTCTAAAAGATCTAGAGCAGGTTGGGTGCACATCCATAGCATGTGGGGAGCAAGTCACCTTACGGGGGCCTTCTACCCCCATTTGACTTTCCCTTGGCCTCTTTGATGTCCCTTAACCCTCCTTGACCATCATAATCATAGTATTGGAACCCTTTGATAGAACCAAGTATTAATCAAGTTCCTCTTGACCCACAAGAATCCTCTCTAACAATCTGGAGGCCATTTGGATTGTATCTTCCTCTCATTCTTGAAGAAGATTCATCCTCGAAGCTACAACCTTGAAACATAAGAGAAGAACACGCAACCAATATATCCTCGAAGCACAAGGATTGGTAAAAGAGTTTATAACAAAATATTCATGCAAAGGAGCTACACATTTGACATATATCCAAGTATCAAAAGGTGACTTACGGGTATGTAACCCCATATTATAGAAGCTAATTGGTCATTCATGATATTTGGACAATGAGGAATGCTAGAGGAACCATGGTAATCAATCAAACACTCGTAAAGACTCACATAGGTTCCATGTCTCAAAAAGAACATAACCCCTATTTACCACTTATCTTTTTGGGGGATACCTCCCATGCACAACATGGGTCTGTCAAATGGATTATATATCACCAAGAAAGACTTTCCATTATGGGGAAGGATTCCAACATTCTCAATCAAACTTTGCTTGATATCTTAATTAAGAACTAAGTTGGTAATATCCACATTCAAATTTGTCATCGAGGCCAAATTCATAGAGTGGTCGTTGACATGGATCTATACACCACTATTTTCCCTAAAGCCATTACCAAACGAAATGGATTTACTCTCCGCACTAGCATAAGCATTTTAAATGGAAATTAGAGAGTAAAGAATGGTGTCACGCAAATTAAATTCAACTAAGGTGTTCTTGTGCATAGACTCATTTTCTGATTCAAGATCATCACCATTAGTATTCTCATCTATATAGGCATACAAAAAAAAGGAACAATTTAGAAATAGGTAACACCTTTTCTTTAAAGAAGTTAATTCTCAGGTAGATACAAACCACCACTAACATCAAAGGAGTCATTCCTCGAGTCATCATAAGAACCAAACAATTCATCCTCATAATTATGAAACAAGAGTGGGGTGCCATACAAAGGATCATCACCAAAATATTTTTCATAGGAACAATCACTAATTGGGTTTCTCAAGCATTCAAGTAAATCAAAGTTATCATCACTCAATGGATCAATCATTTTCAAAACTTCACATTCATTTTCCTTAAGTGTACTCTCATCTTCAAGGAAGAGATTTCCATCTTTAGGAGGAATGTTTTCATACCATAGTAGGTTGTAATATAGGATATAGCCCTCAATATCAGATACACCATCAATATTATCCTCACCTCTTGGTAGTGTATTTGGAGTGGTTTCAATATCTTCAAATAAGATATTATAATTAGAAAGAGAAGGGGCATTCCATAAAGAGGAATTAAAACATACAAGTTCAATCACTAAAAGACAACTATCAAGTGTTTATGATTTGTCAAACACATTGTTATCCCCATTAGACAAACAAGCAATAGGAGCCTCACTAAAATATAAGATCAAAGAGTCACTCCTGTTTACTCTACCGATAATCTCAATAACATCACTCACTTGAGGTTCATTAACCATATCATAAACATCCTCAAGTGGTGGATTAGGTTCACACATAATTTGGTTCATATTATTTCCATAATTCAATTACCATCACTCATCACAAGGGTTTCAACACTAGGAGAAAACAAATCGATTTTTCTAAAAGAGACAATCTTATCATCATTAGGATCAACTATTATATCCACACTCTTAAGTTGTACGTTATCATTATGAAGAAAAGAAATATTAGGATCATCAAAAGATAAGTTATCACTCATATTTAGTTCACTACTAGTCGCACAATAATTTTTCATATTTACTAGAGTGTAAGAGTTAGCTTGGTTACCTTGAAGTTCATTTGGTGTATGTACACACAATGGATCTCGAGGTTGGAGTTAGGGTAGTTGTGATGATCTATCATGTCATCCATCATACCACAATTTCTAGATATCCTTACTTTAAATGACTCTAACCTTGTTTCAAATTGACAGTTGAAAGCTTCAAGGACTGCTAAGATAGTTTTTGGGGTGTTTTCATCCATGGTACCTAAATAAAGAAATACTAAACAGAAAAAAAAAAAAAAAAAAAAAAAAAGACAAACAACTTAAAGTTAAGAAATCAACCTCACAAGCCCTCGAATATCACCCCTTTGTGTTGTCTCTTAATTGATGTTGCATGCGTTGATAAGTCGTTTATACTCCAATGAGAATGCTTGATATCAATTGTGGCTTGAGGTTGGAATGGATTCTTATTTGAAAGACTAAAACTAAAAACTGATTAAGGACTTAAATCAAGAAATAACAAAGAATTGAAAAGAAAAAAGCTTGAAAGAAATTGGACTATCACGACCCAATTCCTCAGGTCATGGTGGCGCCTAACATAACCCACCAGTAGGAAAGCCAACCCATAGTCTAGAATGGCTAGTAATGGATTACTCAACAATATGAGGAAAAATTGTAGAATAAATAAGGTAAAGATCAATACATTAAAATCCCAAAACCTTGTGGTATTAGTACAAGAGTTTCTAATATATTAAGAGTATAAAAGTGAAATGTTAATAGAGTTACAGTGATACAACTTATCTCTATATACAATATACAGACTATTCTAATACATAAGACAGATGATTAATACTCCAAACATCAAGAGTTCACTCTAAGTCTCTAAACCATGGCCGCTCCACACGATGCATGCATCAACGACGATAATCCTTTCTATGATATGCAAGCTGCAGAAGTGTAGTATGAGTACCAAATGAATGGAACTCAGTAGGCAACTGCCAACTGAGTTCCAAAGATAAAACATATATATATAACATATCAAACAGAATGGAATCTACACCCAAGAGTCCAGAACTCATATAACAAATCAATGAGAATAATAAGGGACAACTATCCTGTTCAAGTGCAAGAGTCTAACATAATAAGACTAAGTATCCAGGTGAACTATCCTATTCAAGCCATAATCAATAGATGTCAATACTTTACTGTATATCACATACCAATATACGAAGGAAGGTTTTATATATAGTAATATACAAGGCAAAGAAATAATATACAATATGTACAAATTAAGGAAGGGATAGAAATATACAAGGCGAAGAAACAATATAGAATATGTACTAATGAAGAATGGGATACACGGTAGTGCCATAACTTCACATACATAGATAAATAGATATATATACATTCATATAAACATGAGGTCATCTCAAAGCATAACCTAGATCATCATATCCTCATTCTAGGAACTCATTACAATACTACTAGGATTTAATACTATCATACTCAAGGATCCTAATCCACATCGCAAGACATGAAATAATCGTGCATAATACTACCATCATAAGATAGGAAAGGTCGTAAACATACCTCAGATCTGCATACCATATCAATGACGAATCTTTCATAATTTTTCCATAATAATGATATAATAATGATAATAATAATAATATCAATAACAGCGTGAACAACCGGCTACACAAGACATATAAATACCTAGCCGAGCCATGTGTACCCCCACTTCCCCATACTTGAAAGGTTCAATCAACATAAAAAAACACAAGGCATACTCTTTACCCATATATATACAATTGGCCCATACCGGTTGACAGACATAGGTGCATACTAATGATAGGAGAAGCGCATGCAGGAATTAATGTAAAGTACACAATCAATATAACAATCTCATCATCATAACCATCTCTATCATAAATGTCATCATAATAACTGTTATCAACGTAATCAACCTCTGGACTTGTCGGGTATCATTACATCATCACAGTATCCACCGGCCTTGCCAGGAATCAATACATCTTCATAGTATCCTCAAACCTTATTGGGTATCAATATCATCATTACAATATCCTCTGGCCTTGCTGGGTATCAATATTATCATAATATCCTCTGGCCTTATATGGCATCAATACATCAACACAGTATTCTCCGACCTTACCAGGTATCAATATCATCATCACAATATCTTTCTGCCTTTTCGGGTATCAATATAATCATAAACATTAATACACATATATTTATAGACATATAATAGGAGCACGGGCTCATGACGTGGCAAAAGGAGGGTAAATCTACAAGTCTTCTAGTATACATATAATCATAATCGTATCACCATAACAATATCTAACTTTTCAATACTTCCCAACTATTTGTTATTAGTTAACCAATGCTTATGAATATTAAACCACTAGTTCACTAGTCTTCACATGACCTCTAATTATTAGTATAAACATTATACTTCACATAATCCTTATTTGTGGGACAATAACTAACCATTATTAATTAAGTAACTAATATCTAATATCTAGTCAAGATTTATCACTAGACCATAATCGTTATTTATCTGCTAATCATCATTATCAACTATAAACCTATTGACATTAATCATTATTAGTCCACACATTACCATTTATCATCTAACCATCTTTAATTAACTAACACCATTCGTTAAATAACCATTGTTTACCAATAAATCCTTGTTTACCAACTATCTGTCATTATTATCAAGTCATCTCTTATCTCTAACATCTCTTATGATCAAGCCTCATTAATACACAACTTTTTGTATAACAACTAATCGACATCATAAACTAAGTCATCAACTGTTATAATCATCTAATAGACAACTAGCTACCACATAGCTTAACCCTTAATTAGGAAGAACAGATATAAGATCATATTTCATTTAGAATCACATAAATTATCGATATAATAATCACAAATGTACCAAATCTATGCATACCATAACCAGTATTCAATTAGTGGAATAATAAGCAACATACCATATCTTCCTCTGTCCCATATCAGAGAGATATGTATACAAACACATATATGCATATTCATAAATTGTAATATCATCCTTTATAATAATAAGTACATCTCGGATATCCAATCAATATTATAACACGACCCATGTCCCAATAATATGCCCAAAATAATCACAACATCATAATCATGGTTTTTATCCCATATACATATCTGAAATCATATCGAGAATCATATTTATAAGTCGTAGATAATCTCTAATCATCTCACATATAGGAGGCAAAATATCAATAAGCATGTAATCATCTCTCGCATAGGAGGCATCTCACGTCGAGGAGTCATAATATTAATAGGCATGAAATCATCTCTCATATATGAGGCATCTCACATCTAGGAGTAATAATATCAATACGCATGTAATGATCTCTCACATAGGAGGCATCTCAAATCTAGGAGGCATAATATCAATAAGTCATACATTATGACTATGAGGAGTATCATCTCTCTCATCCAATTGTCATATCTAAGAGGAATATCATCTCTATAGGCCAATTATCAAGTCCTGAAGGAAATAGTATCTCTATAGGCCAACATCATAGGTAAGAGAAAATAGCATCTCTATAGGCCAATCTCATATTTAAGAGTAAATAGCATCTCAATAGGACAATATCAAATCTAAGAGGAAATAGTATCTCTATAGGCCAATATAATATCTAAGAGGAAATAGCATCTCTATAGGCCAATTAACGTATTTAGGAGGAATGTCACCTCTGAAAGCCTAATATCACTTCTATAAGGAGTGTCATAGCCATAACACAAAGTCACAATCCGGGGAACACAATTGCAAGTTACCAATTCATAAAGTAACCTTATACTAAGGTTTAATAGTCCTAACTATGAATAGCATTAGTAACTAAGCCCGTAAGGATAACACAAGTCTTGGCCTAAGTGGTCTGACAATCCCACTTCTAATCCTTAATTTCCATATTTAGGTCAACTATGCCCCGAACTATGCTAAGGAATCCATATTTAAGATGGAGATAGTAACTTCTACTAGAAATAAGGCCATTTGAGTAAACTCTACCTAATTACGATTTCAATACCACCACACTATCCCAATCAAATCAAAATATGATAAGCATGCTTCCAACTCAAAAACCACATCCCAAACCTAGCCTTATATCATATGCATGATACAAACTAATCCAAACTAGGAAGAAGGAAATAGGATTCTCGTGGTTTGTAAACATACCATCTTACAGGTTAAAAACACTCATCTAATACCCAAACATAAACAATCAAGGCTAAGTTATTCTACTCATAATCAAGCCTAATATCCCAATTGACACGTAATATATGTCACACATCAACTATGAAAAACAGTAGAATCCTACATCAAAGACGAACTGCAAGACTTGACATCATGAACCATATGCCCGACTATACTTCACAATCCCCAAAATATCATCACATTAACAAAACCATAATCTACTCGTCAATACTAGTCTAATGATATACATATTGCACTATTATACTTCGTGTCCAACAATGCCACCAAATCCCAAGTGGGCTCCACATACAAAAAATGAGTTTCAGAGGCCAACCCAATATTTACACATGAACAAGGAATCATACTCTCAAGAAATGGGTGAAAATTAAGCATACTATGGGGTAAAATTAAGCCCTAAGCTAAATTTAGGGTATTGGGTCCAAAATAGGAAATTCAAGGGAATATTACATTAAATTTTAAAATAATCCCGATAAAAAATGATAATCAAGCTCCAAAGTCATCCACTATGATCAATTTGTGATTAACACACCATATTAGGGTTCTTAGGTCTCAATGGAGGAAGAAGATTTCCAATTCTCGATCAAAATGGGTATTGAAAAACCCTTCCTAGGCCCTCTGCTAGGGAAATTGCGAACCCACGCGTGCCGAGATCGCAAAATCATGATTGTTGCGAAGCTACGCAATCGCGGTACTTTTCTGCACTAATTGACTGCTGAAACTTAGAACTTGATTCTAAGTTTCGACCAATGCCTCGAAAAGCATCCGAAATCCAATCTTCAGAAACAAAATAAGTAGCCACCTTAAATTAAATATTTCTTATTCATTGGAAAATTCATATTTTTAATCTGAGTTTGTTTCGACCAAATATGGATCCCACACCTAAACTTTTAAATTTTTAACTTTCCGATCGATAGGTCGAAATGAGCTCGGGTCTACTAGGACCCGAACCAAAGGTTTACCTAGCCTAAAATTGATATTCTTAATCTGTTGGCACAGTCAGAATTTGAATTTGAGATCATTTCACTGAAGTTTTTGCATGGTGGCCATTTAGAACCAGCGAAGACTTCTAATAGGGAATTGATTCTAATGACACAACCCAAACTAGGGTCTATTCATTTTGGGCATGTAGAGTAAAACTAGGACTAGAGACCACCCCCCAATACCCAACCATAACCTCCCTGCACCCTATGCTGGATGAATTTCGAACATATTACAAGATATAATAATAATAATTCAAAGACACTAAATAAAGTCTATAATCACAATCCAGCAACTGATCAGATCTATTCATTAAAAAATTGATTCAATACATTTCTTATGTACCCATAGGTACTATATTTGATTTGAATCGGATTTCGTATCAACTATATTGAGTGACTGCCCCCATTATGTTATTGCTAGTAAATACCACTATTTTTGGTTTTGGATCTTCCAAATCATTCCCGCAAGAGATCCGAACCCATTTTTTCTGATCCTTCGAGAAAAAGATTCATTCTCTTCATAAAAATAGGAGGTAGAACAAATAAAGATTTCTTTTTTGATTCATCCCTGGCCTCATTCAAGAATTGTTTTTGATCCAATCCGCAAGAATCAATAGAAAAGGAAAATCCTTTATGATACACCAGATCCCCTCAATAAAATATCTAATTAGAGGTAACCCCAATACCAATACCAATACCAATACCAAGGTTTACACACCAGTACCGACACCACCTATGCCAATAGTTGTCTAATAAATCCTCTATCTATAATCAATAACATTTTGCCGAGACATGCCCCCGACCATAGCCAAAACCAAACCAAAGAAATAACAGAAACAAAAGAAGTCCATAGAATGAAATGGAGCCTTCCGGAGTATGAAAGCTCACAACTTTGGTCTGAGTCAAAGTTGTCCTTGAATCCAAGTCACTGAGTAAAAGGAATGGTAGTAAGCCTGGTTTTTTCATCTCGTGGGGATACAGTTCCTGAAGACGGTTAGCGGAGTAAATGCTAGCATTTACGTAGGGATAAGATAAAATAATTCTTGTAATTAAAACCAAAGTAAATAACCATATGAAATCATATAGATACATATAATATATATATACTGTGTTGAGATAGGGAATTGGGTTTAGCATGCATTTTAAACCTTAACCTATGTTGAGTAGCTTGACCATCCTAAAATCACCCACGTGTTATATGGGTTTATCTACCCCTTCTGAAAGGGCTCCAGTGCGTGTTATCCATACGACCAGAGAAAAGAACATGAGATGACTAGTACATCTCCCAAAATATAACATAATCAAACCACCTATTCCAGAGTTAATTGCCAAGGTATTATGTAGTGGTATTTTTATACCAACTATAGCTTGTAACCAATGTCATTTTCCAAACCATAGGGGATTCCCATGTACCCCACATGATTTCTAATTACCAAAACCATAGCCACCAAGGCCCTACCAAATCAATTAAAACCATTTCGATCAATTTAGGTTTCGTAACCATATTATGCAATGAAATGGTTTCAATAAAAGTCAAACTATGTGACAAAACCATTCTTATAGGCATTTTAATAAACATGTTAAGGGAAATTAGTTTTAAAAACCAAAACAAAGGACCAATTGACCATTCCCATGAAACCACATGTTCGATTCCATAATTTTAACATGAAAACCATAAGAAAAATATAGAAAATAATATTCATCCATTAACAACCCAAACCCCCAACATACAATTCAAAACCAAATAATACCCATAATTAAATTATCAAAACCATTAATCAAAACATGTATTTAGTTGAATTAACAATCTTGGAGGAGTAAAATGCTTTAGATACCAAATAAAATGGAGATATTTGCTCTTGAAATCCCCTTATTAAATCACCTTAAGTAAACCCTAGTCTCTATCTTGAACTAAATGCTTGAGAGAGATTTAAGAGTGTTTAAAGTGTTTTTGATTGAGAATAATATGGTAAATAAATTCCCAAAAGTGTTTTAAGTCATGAAGTCAAAAGAATTTAAGAGGTAAAATGTCTAGGATACCCTCAACTTAACCTGTAAAAATACCTGTAGTTAGGTACGATTTGTGTACCTCACTCGTACCCCATCATACGAGTAGTACCCCTAACTAATTCCCAGGATATAAAGTTAGACCTCACACACTGTCCATCATACGACTCCCCTTGTCTAAGTCATACCATCACCATACGACAAATACCTACCTAGTTGTACCCTAAGCAAAATGTTAAGTCTAGCAATGTATAACATACAATTTGAACTATACTACTCGTATCATATACATAAAAGTACTAAGATGTCCATTCATAACTTGGATAGTTAATAACCTACCACACATATGATCATCATACGACTTAGTCTATTAAGTCGTACCCACATAATACGACTAGTAATCTTTAGTCGTATGATGGCCAGAGTGTTCAAAACATAGGAAATTTCTAAGGACTAGAACCTAGGGAGTTTTAGTGGGCGTGGTCATTTATATATAATACCTACTAGACCTGAGGTTGAGACTTTGGATATTATTATTACAGGTATGATTTTTGTGTACCTCCAGTCGACCTTTGCTTTATTTGATTTGGGTTCCACTTATTCTTATACTTTTACTTATTATGCACCATAATTGGAGTTGTCTTAATATTTATTATCTATTTCATTACATGTATCTACTCCTATAGGTGATTTTTTAGAAGTTGACCGAGTATTCAGACCATGTGTTGTGACAATTAGTGATGTTGATACTTATGTTGATCTCATTATTCTCGATATAGTGTATTTTTATGTGATTATGGGAATGGAATGGTTATCCCACTATCATACGATCATGAATTATTTTGATAAGATTATTAAATTAGTCATGTCTGTTATACCCCAGTCGTGTGGCAGGGAGCGATTATCTATGAGCTGATGGGGATTATTTTTTTTGTTCAAGATATGAGGCTTATCTCCAAGGGTTTCAAGTCTTACCTCACTTATATTTTTGATACTAGTATGGAGAGTCTGTGGCTTGACTCTATTCCTATTGTTTATGAGTTTCCTAACATGTTCTCTATCGACCTACCTAGTATTCCCCCAGCCCATGAGATTAAGTTTCTTATTAATCTCAAGCCTAGCACATGACCTATTTCTATGGCACCTTACCATATATCTTCTACCGAGCTTAAAGAGCTAAATTCTCAACTTCAGGATCTTTTTGGTAAGGATTTTATTAGATTGAGTGTGTCCACTTTGGGAGATCCTGTATTGTTTTTGAAGAAAAAGATGGTTTTATGCTCATGTGCATTAATTATAGGTAGCTTAATAAGGTGACGCTAAAGAACCGTTATCTTATTCCTTACATTTATGATTTATTTGACCATCTTTAGGGTGCAGCCATATTTCCTAAGATTGATTTGAGATTTGGTTACCATCAGTTGAGAATTCAGGCTGAAAATGTCCCAAAGAAATCCTTAGGAGTTGTTATTATCATTATGAGTTCGTAGTGATGTCTTTTGGTTTGACTAATGCCCCAATTGTGTTCATGGATTTGATCAACCAAATATTTAGGCCTTATTTGGATTCCTTCATAATTGTGTTCATTGGTGACATCCTTGTGTATTCAAGAAGTACTGAGAAGCATACACAACATGTGAGGATCATGCTCAAAACTTTGAGAAAATATTTTCTTTTTGCCAAGTTCTCAAAATGTGAGTTTTGTCTTGAGTCGATGACATTTCTTGGACATGTGGTGTCTAGGTCATGGATTATGGTAGACCCTACCAAGATTGAGTAAATTTATTATTGGTCTAGACCTACATCTCTGACTAGGGTTTATAGCTTTATTGGTTTAGCTGATTATTATAGGCACTTTGTTGGGTATTTTGCTTTTATTTTAGCCCCTAGGACCCGATTGACACACAAGAAGGTTCCCTTTTGATGGTCTAAGAAGTGTGAGTCGAGCTTTGGCAAACTCAAGGACTTTGTTACTTTAGCTCCTATATTTATTCTTCCTATTAAGAGTAAGGTATTCATCGTGTTTTATGATGCTTTTAGTGTTGGTGTAGGTTCTATTTTGAATTAGTAGGGTCGTGTTATTGCTTATGCTTCTACGCAGCTTAAGGTGCGTGAGCGTAAATACCCTACTCATGATTTGGAGTTGGCGGCGGTGGTTTTTGTGCTTAAGATTTTGAGGCATTATTTGTACTGTGTGCATTGTTAGATTTCCATTGATCATCGAGTCTCCAACATCCTATGACCTAGAGAGATTTTAATACTTGACAACGTAGATGATTAATTTGCATAAGGACTATGATATTTCCATCATATATCATCCAAGTAAGGCCAAAATGGTTGTAGATGCCTTGAGTCACAAGGCAATGAGTATGGGTAGCTTGGATTTTATTTCAAACTCTTATAGGTCGTTAGCATAAGACATTCAGTCCTTAGCTAACTTGATGGTTTTCCTTGATATTTCCAGTCTTAGGAGGATTTTTACTAGTGTAGAGGTGAGGTCCTCACTATTTAAGTAGATTCATGATCGTCAGTATAAGGATAGCAAGCTTTGCTTCCTTCGTGATCATGTAGTAAGAAGTTTATGAAAGGCACACCATTAATTATGAGGGTATTTTGAGGTTTGCTGGTTGTATTTTTGTTCCTCATCTTAATGACTTGATTCAGTTGACTTTTCATGAGTGTCAAAGCTATAGATATTTTATTTACCCCAGCACAGCCAAGATGTGTAGAGATTTGAGATAACACTATTGGGGAGATAGTATGAAGAGAGATATGGAAGACTTTATAGATTATTACCTTTGTTGTCAGCACATAAAGGTCGAGCATCACTAACCAGGTGATTTGAGTTAGAGGTTACCCATTTTTTAGTGGTAATGGGAATGATTACCATAGATTTTGTTAGTGGTTTAACATATTCCTTGCATGGTTCTGATGGTATATGGGTCATTGAAGATCTCTTGACCAAGTTAATACATTTTATTTTAGTCCATTTTCATGGGGTGCATATACATTATTTCAGATCATGGTTCTATGTTCACTTTGAGGTTTTGGAGAGCATTTTAGAAGAAGTTGGAAACTTAGATGGATTTGAGTACAGCTTTACATCCGCAAACCGATGGCCAGTTTGGGTGAATATTTAGGTTCTCGAGGACATTCTTCTAGCCTATGTTATGGATTTTGGAGGCCAGTGGGAGAAGCACTTTGTCTTGGCAGAGTTGGTGTATAAAAATTATTATTTAACTACTGAGATGGTTCATTTTAAGTCATTATAAGGTAGGAGGTGTTATTCTCTAATTGGATGGTTTGAGACCACCGAGGTTAGGCCTCGTGCTATAGATATGCTTCAAGCGTCATTGGACAGAGTCAGGGTTATTCAAGATAAATTGAGAGTAGCCCAGAGTAGGAAGAAGGCCTATGCAGATCGTAGGCTCCGTGCCTTGAGATTTAGAGTTGGTGACTGTGTATTCCTCTGTGTGTCAACCATGAATGGTGTGATGAGGTTTTAGAGGAAGGGTAAGCTTAGTTTGAGATATTTGGACCTTTAGAGATTCTCCACACAGATAGTGAGGTAGCCTATGAGTTAGCTTTACCTCTAGATTATACTGATGTTCATCTAGTTTTCTATGTCTCTATGTTGCAGTGATATATACCTGATCCTTCATATGAGCTTAGATGGGACTCAATCTAGTTGGATGAGCATTTTACCTAGGTAGAAGAGTCAGAGCTAATTTTGGCTAGTGATTTGAGGCAGTTAAGCACTAGAGATCCCTGTAGTTAAGGTTCAGTGGAGGTACCTCCCAGTATAGGAGTGTAACGACCCAATTTTCTAGAATCGAAACGTCAAACGGTGCTCATGATCCCAAATGATCATAAGCCAACCCTCTACTAATATTTGTACCTGAACACTGCATAATATAAAAATAAATGTGGAAACTGGACATAAGGTTCAAAACATCTAAAAATACTCAAAATTTAAAACTGAATACTAATACACTTATTCAAAAAGCCTCTAAACTATCTGAACTGTGGAGGTGATGAGGCATGTCCCAAACTAACTCCGTCTACTAAAAATAAACTAAGTCTGATACGATAATAATATAAATAAGGATCATCCACCACTGAAAAGGGCTCACTGCTATGTCTATTACTGCTGACTGGGACTGAGCTGCTAAGTGTACTCTGGATCTCGTGCCTCTGAACCTATGGTGTCAAATAAAACACCATAATGGAAATACGTCAGTATGGGAATATACTGAGTATGCAGACGAGGTAAGGCTAAATGCATGGGCTTATGCATGAATAATTACTTAACTGAATAATCATGAGAGTACTGAATGAGAACACATGCATGAATGCACAAACCATAACTACAACCATCACGACTCTGAATACTGAATCTCAGATACTGCATTACTATCATCTGAACTCACTACTAATACTGAGATACTGAACAACAAAATCATCTCATATCGATAACTGAGTACTGGAGTTGAGATCAGTCTTATCTAGCGAGTGATCTCAAAATCTAAGGATACTGAAGTCTATTGACTAAATATACTCACATCATTGACTGAATTTTTAGATTTCTACTCTCGACTGACTGCATCAGAGATCAAACCCCTCTAACGGATGATTCCTAAATCTACTATCAATGATAAGAAAAGATCATGTCCGAATCTGAAAACAGAAATACTCAACTATATGTGAGACTGAGATCAAGCCTATCTGATGGGTGATCTCGGGATCTAATAATGAGATTACTCAACTGAATATGAGACTGAGATCAATCCTATCTGACTGGTGATATCAGGATCTAATAATGACATGATTCAACTGATTATGAGACTGAGATCAAGCCTATCTGATGAGTGATCTCGGGATCTGATAATGAGATTACTCAACTGAATATGAGACTGAGATCAAGCCTATCTGACGGGTGATCTCGGGATTTGATAATGAGATTACTCAAATGAATATGAGATTGAGATCAAGACTATCTAACGGGTGATCTCTAGATCTGATAACAAGAATACTCAATTAAATCTAAGACTGAGATCAAGCCTATCTGACGGGTGATATCTAAATCTGATACTAAATAACTATATATGAGACCAAGCCTATCTGACGGGTGGTCCATAAATCAATAAAATTATCTGAGTTTCACACTGAGATAGATGGTTGTATCTGACAGTCCTGATTTTTGAAGATTGATACTAAAACTGTAACCGTGGGAAGTAGTCACTTAATCGATAATGCCCCGAATCTCAACTGGTGGGGTCCAACCTGTAACCCCAGCTGGAAGGTTGTCAATATCGTGCCACGGGTATTGACCTCTCTGGTTAAGACTATCTTACGGGTGACCTTCACAGGAAGTCAAGCCTAAGGCATATAATAGTCAAGCCTATCTGACGGGGGACCAGCCTTTCCTGACGGGTAACTCCTGCATCCTGCGCTGGATACGTAGTTATAGAGTTCAGGGATTGCTCCTAACGACTCTAACTCTCTTATAGGTATCCATCATCCCTCCCCTCACTCAGTTCTAGATCCTACTCCCAACTGAAAGACTCTGAACTGATTCTTAACTGAACACAAACTAAGCTAAATCTGATACTGATTATATTTCTCGAATGGTCTAACTGAGTTAAGCTAAATTCAATTGGTTTCGTATATAATGAAATAATACTAAATCTTGTTATCTGACTGAACGACACTAATCTTTGAATAGAGTACTCGATTACTACAGAGGTCAGAACTGAACACTTTAATACTGCTAGATCTGAGTTGGGTACAGAACTGAGGCTAGATTTCTAGCGATACTAAAATTATAGAGATTACTGAGATTTCTTAAGTTATGTATCTATCTGAGAATATAGAGTTCCATAACTCTGTGAGTTCGGAGGATCATAGCTCGACTGGAATTATCGTGAAAACTGACACGGGCTCTAGACAGCGGCTAAATTATCTGGTATAAATACCCCTAAGATTCGATAACAAAAAAGTAAAACATAACCATTCTTGAATAATCAAGACCATGGAGAATCATTCATCATCACAATCACTAAGGAATCACTTCAAGCATTTAGGAATCCTAAACACGTAATAACATAGGGGGACATGTTATTGGATCATACTCCATTCAACAAGGTCTTACATCAAACACTTGGCATGTATTAAAGTCTTAGCATGTATCAAAGAGCACATTATTGATGAACTTCATGCTATCATGTCATAATTCATTCACTATGGCTTTTCAACAAACACTTGACATGTATGGGCTTGCACACAATTGGGGATTTCTAGTCAACATGCTATAATGGCTCTAATTCCTTCACTTAAGCATTTTATCAAATATATGGGGAGCATGCTTTCCTTATTCAACAATTTTCTTCACTTAATTGATATGAACACATCACTTAACAAGCAACTTGAAGAGGGTCTATCATGAACATCACATGAATATCACATACTAGGGTCAAAGCTTGAAAAACTTGCAAATAAACAAGAATCAAAACTCAATAATAGCATGAACATCAATTTCAACTCACATAATTCATCAAAACCCACAAACATAAGATCTTTGAATTTTAGAAAAGGGTTCTTGAGATTTTTGGATGAACGGTGCCCAAGAATCAACATCAACATACCTTAGAGAAACTCTTTCTTGAAAGCTCTTGGACAGATTCTTGATTTCTTGATTTCTCTTGGCTTTTCTTGAAGAAGAAGGGTTTTGATTTTGTAGAAATCCTAGTTTTTGATGTTGAAGATGATAAATGAAGTTCTGAGCCTTGATCGGATATAAATAGGGATTGAAAATAGTGGGAAAATACCCAAAAAGCTCTTTTTAAAATGTCTTAAAAATGCTGAATCGGGGGCTACGACGGTGGAAGTGACGGTCGTCTCTCAATCTGATGGTCCATCAGATCATACGTCGCACAGCGGTCAAAAAATAACACACTTCCTTGATGCGACAGTCTCAGCGATGGTCCGTCGCAAACCCGACGGTCCGTCGGATCGTCCGTCGCACGTTGGCCAAGATGAGGTCATACTGCCTCAGCGCGACGGTCCTCGCGACGATCCTTCTCAGCCTCGATGGTCCATCGTCCTGGTATTCACACTTAGGCATCTCTTCCTTGGATGCAATAGGCTGGGCGATGGTCCATCGCAAGTCAATCCGGTTGTCGCACCTAGGCGGTTCTGACTGTTTTCAGTAAAACGGCCATAACTTCCTCGTCCGATGTCGGATTTTGATGAAATTAGTATCGATGGAAAGATTATTCAATGATATAGATGAAAAATGTCTATATTATGGAAATGCTTCATGGTTCAAAATATTTCTCACTTAGGAAGACACTTCTCAACCTTTTGGGACCGGATTTACGCTTCACTTGACACGCTCTAAGGATCAGACTACGAGAGAAATTTATGGTATCTTACATTATCTTCCCCTTGGAAATATTAATCCTCGAATGTCGCATAATAGTCTAAGAAGACTAATCAACTGATCTTACTCAAGGAACAAGAATATCCTAAACATGACTATGCCATTGGAACCACTGATACACCGAGTTCTCATATTGGACATGCATACCTTACACATAGAATACTCGATTCAAGATACTCATAAGCTGAATTCTCATAATGGACATGCATATCTAATGCGTGGATGCATAACTGGGCTGATCTCATTAATGCATGACTAAACACACTGAAAAGCTGAACTCCTTCCACTGAATGTGCATATCTAATACATGAATGTCTGACTGGACTAACTCTCGAAAGCATGACTGGCTATGCAATGATCACTGATCTTAACTTCATAAGGAGAGTCTAAAAATGCAAATAAATGAGTCTAAGAACATGAGAGCATCGCAATATCATGGGGTATCTCCCCCTTGGGACTCTATGTCTCTCTACAAACACCTTGCTAAAATACTGGGGCGGTGCATGGGGCACCTACGAACTGGGTCATGATTGACCGACTTAGATCTAAAACTCATCCATGACTCATGCTGACATATAAGCTTAAAATGGAAGCAAAGGATCTAGAAATACATATCACAAAGATGAAGGACTCATAACATACCCGGATCTATGTTAGGAAACCTTTCCTGAACAAGGTGGATCGGAAGTGCATAGAGACTGTTATGACGCTGACCACTATTGGCACCGGAAGGGGCACCCTACTGATGAAACTCTCTAACCCTCTGAGCTATTACTCAATACTCTCACATCCTGTGGCCTGGCTCACCACACCCAAAGCACACATTACTTCCGGCTCTACACATACCTCGGTGGCTCTTGCCACACTCTTTACAAGTGGATTGGTACGAACACCACTAGTACTACTCAAAGCTTTGGAGCCTGGTGCCCCATCATAACTTACATCCCCGAACTTCTGTGTGGTACACTAGTTGAGTATGGAGCTAGGACTGAAAATCTCTGACTATGCTGAGAATGACTACCACCATGGGACCCTGCTTGAGAGAAACCATGACTACCTATCCTGGCTCTCTTACTCTCTTTCTCTTTCATTCATCTTATCTGCCTCAATCTGCGGAACATGCATCATCATCCTAGGAAGGTCCATATCTCTGTGAAGCATAGAAGCTCTACACTCTTTCAACACTAACCCGGATACACCAGTCACAAACTTACTCATACTCATTCTAGGGTCAGCTATCAAGTCAGGAGCATGCTTATCTAACTGGTTAATCTTAATACAATACTCTTTCACTGTCATGGAGCTTTGTCTTAGGTTCATGAAATCCTATACCTTAGCCTCTCTCATCTCTAATGGGAAAAACTTATCTAGAAAGGCATCCTAAAATTCATGCCAAGTCACGGGAGATACATAGTCCCCTCTACCCTTCTTCCACATCACTACCCGATCATGAGCAATATCCTTCAGCCTATAGGATACTAACTCTATGCTCTCCTACTCTGAAACATACATACCCTAGGTAATTTTCCCCACCTCCTCTAGATAAAGTTGTGGGTCCTCACCTGCTACTAACCCAAAGAATTCTGGTGGGCTCATTCTCATAAAATCTCTAATTTTGGCTACAGCTGAACTCCATCCTACTGAAGTGGGGCCACAGCCTGACGGTTACCCTGAACATTAGTCACAGCTTGGGCTAGCACCTGAAAATTTTATCAAAACTTTGCATGTGACACACTCTTATTCTCAGGGTCTACTGGCGAAGGGAGCTTGTCATCAACCCTACAGATGTAACCTCTGGGAGGAGGCATACTCTGTAAAAAGAAGAAAGAGGTGTATTAGACTGAGGATCAACTCAAGCTCATGCTCACTCGCATGACATGAATACTAAAAGAAGGGAAACTGCTCTTAAAAATATCTTATATCCTCTTGTACATAAATATGGTGCGCAACACACCCATGCACAAGACTCTACAAGATGCGGTTTTTCAGACTCCCTAGGACACTATTGAACCTTAGGCTCTGATATCAAGTTTATAACGACCCAATTTTCTAAAACTGGAACGTCACATGGTTCTCAAGATCCCAAAGGACCACAATCCAACCATCTACTAATATCTATACCTGACACTACATAATATAGAAATAAATGCAGAAACTGTCCATAAGGTTCAAAACATCTAAAAATACTCAAAATTTAAAAATAAATATTAATACACCTGTCCGTAAAGCCTCTAAACTATCTGAACTATGTAGTTGATGGGACATATCCCCAACTAACTCCATCTACTGGAAATAAACTAAGTCTGATACGATAATAATATAAATAAGGATCATCTCTCACTAAAAAGGACTCACTGCTATGTCTACTGCTACTAACTGGGACTGAGCTGCTAAGGGTACTCTGGATCTCGTGCCTCTGAACCTATGGTGTCAAATAAAACACCATATCTCAAATGCGTCAGTACGGGAATATACCGAGTATGCAGACAAGGTAAGGCTAAATGCAAGGGCTTATGCATGAACAATTACTTAACTGAATAATCATGAGAGTACTGAATGAGAACACATGCATGAATGCACAAACCATAACTAAAACCCTCACGACTCTAAATATTGAAACTCAAATACTGCATTACTATCATCTGAACTTACTGCTAATACTGAGATACTGAATAACTGAATGATCTGATACCGATAACTGAGTACTAGAGTTGAGATTAGTCTAAAATAGCGAGTGATCTCGGAATCTAAGGATACTAAAGCTGATTGACTAAATATACTCACGTCATTGACTAAATTTTGAGCTTTCTACTCTTGACTGACTACATCAGAGATCAAACCCCTCTAACGGGTGATTCCAAAATCTACTATCAATGATAAGAAAAGATCATGTCTGTATCTGACAACAAGAATGCTCAACTAAATCTAAAACTGAGATTAAGCTTATCTGAAGGGTGATCTCGGGATCTGATAATGAGATTATTCAACTGAATAAGAAACTGATATCAAGCCTATATGATGGGTGATCTCGGGAACTGATAATGAGATTACTCAATTGAATATGAAACTGAGTTCAATCCTATCTGATGGGTGATCTCGGGATCTGATAATGAAATTACTCAACTGAATATGAGACTGAGATCAAGCCTATCTACCGGGTGATCTTGGGATCTGATAATGAGATTACTCATATGAATATGAGGATGAGATCAAGTCTATCTGACAGGTGATCTCTAGATATGATTACAAGAATACTCAAATGAATCTGAGACTGAGATCAAGCCTATCTAATGGGTGATCTCTAATTCTAATACTGAATAACTTTATATTAGACCAAGACTATCTGACGGGTGGTCCATAAATCAGTGAAACTATTTGAGTTCCTCAGTGAGATAGATGACTGTATCTGACAGTCCTGATTTTTGAAGATTGATACTGAAACTGTAACTGTGGGAAGTAGTCACTTAACCGATATGCCCTGAATCTCAACTGGTGGGGTCCGACCTGTAACCCCAGCTGGAAGGTTGTCAATATTGTGCCACGGGTATTGACCTCTCTGGTCAAGCCTATCTTACGGGTGAACCTCACGGGAAGTTAAGCCTAAGTCATATAATAGTCAAGCTTATCTGACGGGTGACTTTTGTATCCTGCGCTGGATACGCAGTTTTGGAGTTCAGGGATTGCTCCTAACGACTCTACCCCTATGATGGGGAGCCGCCATCCCTGCCCTCGCTCGGTGCTAGCTCCTACTCCCAACTAAAAGACTTCTAACTGATTCTTAACTGAACACAAACTAAGCTGAATTTGATACTGATCATGTTTCTCTAATGGCCTGATTGAGTTAAGCTGAATTCACTTAGTTTCGTATTTGACGAAATATTACTAAATCTCGTTATATGACTGAATAACGCTAATCTTTTAATAGAGTACTCAATTACTACATAGGTCAAAACTAAACACTTGAATACTACTAGATCTGATATGGGTACAAAACTGAGGCTAGATTACTAGTGATACTGAGATTACGGTGATTAAAAATATTATTGAGATTTCTTAAGTTCTGTATCTGTCTAAGAATACAGAGTTCTATAATTCGCTGAGTTTCAAGAAAAATGGCTTGACTAGAATTATCGTGAAAATTGACACGGGCTCTAGACAACAACTAAATTGTCGGGTATAAATTCCCCCACGAGAATCATTCATCATCACAATGACTAAGGTATCACTTCAAGCATTTAGGAATCCTAAACATGTAATAACATAGGGGGAAATGCTATTGGATCATACTCCATTCAACAAGGTCTTGCATCAAACACTTAGCATGTATTAAAGTCTTAGCATGTATCAAAGAGCACATAAATGGGGAATTTCATTCTATCATGTCATAATTCATTCACTACGGCTTTTCAACAAACACTTGACATGCATGGGTTTCCACACAATTAGGGATTTCTAGTCATTATGCTATAATGGCTATAATTCCTTCACATAAGCATTTTATCAAATATGTGGGGAGCATACTTTGCTTATTCAACAATTTTATTCACTTAATTAATATGAACACATCACTTAACAAGAAACTTGAAGAGGGTTTATCATGAACATTGCATGAATATCACATACTAGGGTCAAAGCTTGAAAACCTTGCAAACAAATATGAATCAAAACTCAATAATAGCATGAACATCAATTTCAACTCACATGAATCTTGAAAACCCACAAACATAAGATCTTTGAATTTTATAAAAGGTTTCTTGAGCTTCTTGGATGAAAGGGACCCAAGAATCAACATCTGCATACCTTAGAGAAACTCTTTCTTGAAATCTCTTGGAGAGATTCTTGATTTCTTGATTTCTTTTGATTCTACTTGAAGAAGAAGAAAGGGTTTTGATTTTGTAGAAACCCTAGTTTTTTATGTTGAATATGAGATATAAATTTTTGATCCTTGATCGGATATAAATAGGGTCTGAAAGGAGTGGGAAAATACCCAAAAAGACATTTTAAAAATATCCTAAAAATGCTGAATCGGGGGCTGCGACGGTCGAAGTGACGGTCCATCACTCAATCTGACAGTCCGTCGGATATTCCATCGCATAGAGTTTGGAAAATAACACATTTCCTTGATGTGACGGTCTCAGCGATGGTACATCGCAAACCTGATGGTCCGTCAGATCGTCCGTCGTACGTTGGCCAAGATGAGGTCATATTGCCTCAGTGCGACGGTCCCAGAGATAGTTTTTCATAGCCTCGATGGTCCGTCATCCTGGCTATCATACTTGAGCTTCACTTTCCTGGTTGCAATGGGATGGGCGACAGTCCGTCAATCTAGCCGTCGCACAAGGGTGGTTCCGATTATTTTTAGTAAAACGGCCATAACTTCCTCTTCCGATGTCGGATTTTGACAAAATTAGTATCGATGGAAAGCGTATTCAATGATATACATGAAAAAAAGTCTATATTAGGGAAATTATACATGGTTCACAATATTTCTCACTTGGAAAGACACTTCTTAACCTTTTTAGACCATATTTACGCTTCACTTGACATGCTCTAAGGCTCAGACTATGAGAGAAATTTGCGGGTTCTTACAAGGAGTCTACTTTGGTATTGAGAGAGATATATGTCTTAGTATCCTTACCTATTCGAGACTCGGGTATTTCCTAATCTTTAATTTTCAAGAATGAAAGTTTCTTTAGTTGTGGATATTGTAATAACCCTTCAGGTCATTTTCCATATTACCAATTATTTTCACCATTATAGCTTTTAGATAGCTTTCCTAAGTTATTTTAGACTTGTTGGAACTAATAGTTCAATTACCGAGCAGTTTTTTTTATTTTTGGAGCTAATTCCCTATTTAGAAGTCTACGCTGCTTCCAAATAGCCATCAAGAAAAACCATTAGTAAAATTATCTTGAATGCAAATTTAGACTGTTCCAGTAGCTTCGGAATATCAATTTTAGGCTAGGTATACCTTTGGTTGGGTTCCGATGCACCCGAGCTCATTTTAACCTATAGGTCAAAAAGTTAGAAAATTTGAATTATGGATGTGGGATCCATATAAGATTGGAATGACCTTATATTGAGAATCCAACTTTTCCATTACATTCTAAACACTAAATTTAGTATGATTACATAGGTCATTTATGTATATCGAATTCTGAATGAATCTTGAGGCATTTGCAGAAACTTGAAAATTTTCTAAGTTTCAGCTGTCAGTTGTACTGACAACAAGTATTGCAATCTCACAAGGAAGGATGGTGATTTCCATACCTACTCCTGCACTCAAGTAGTGCGATTTCACACCCTGTTGTGCGATAGCCATTCCAGATTACCTAGCATGGGTATAAAATGACCCCTTAGGTCGCGTTTTGGTTATTTTTACTCATTCTTGAGAGCCAAGAACCCTAAAAGAGTGATAACTTTAAATTAGGTCTTGGGGGTGACTTGGGATCTTGATTAACATATATTGTTGCAAATATCTTTAGATTTAAGCTAAGAATCCTTCAATTTCATGCTTAAATTTCTTGAATTTTTTACCAAAGCCCCAATCATTTAGGGCATGATTTTAGCCCAAACTTAGCTTAATTTTCACTTATTTTTGAAGGGCTTTGATTCATTTTACTTTATATCATGTTGGGTCGGCCTCCAAAATATGATTTCAATGAGTGGGTCCCACATAAGATTTTGACAAAATTTTTGGACCTGAGGCCTAATGGTGAAATATGGGTATCAATATTCTTGTGTTGATATGCAGAATATGTTTTTGATAGCGTGGCAGCTAGAATAACCTTCTTGAAAGGGAAAAGTGAAGGTTTAGTGAATTGTAGAGGTTTCTTTAGCATTGAGGTAGGTTAGGTTTATCCCTTGTAAGATTGAGCTATGTCATAGTATAATTATGATATCTTATTTGATTTGGATGGGTTTTCGGTGTTGGTTTGATGATGTGCAAGACTTGGGATTAGTGGAATCCTTTAGGTCATTTGATACCCTTAGAGTGAAATGCTTAGTTTGTTGCCTTGAATCTTAATAGATTAGATTTAATGTCTCATGTTTAGCATGAGAATACATAGAATTACTCTAGTTAGATGGGAGTGACCTTATAACTTATGCTAAGGGAAAGATTGGACTTAGTAGCTTATTCAAATGGAATTTTTTTAGTTCTAATGGAATTAGTGATAGAACTTGAGTAGAATCTCTACCTTGGAGTTTTCTGTGGTTTTCTATACATCTAAGAGTTGATTTAAATACCCTAGCCTATTTGGGTAGAAATGAACTTAGAATATATTTTGAGGATATAGAAGTGGAATCTTGACCCACCTTAAGCCAAGATTGATATAGTTCTCTTGAAACCCTTATATGCTTGTTAAATGCTTAGAAAATCCCTTTTGAGGCAAGGTTGAAGAACTCTTGGTACTTATTGGTTATGTTAAATAAAGTTAGAAGTAATGTCTTATCTAATGTGCTATGTATTTGAGCTATTTTCTAAGTTCATGATAAGCCAATGTTTAGGGCATTGTTTAGGCCATTGTTTTTCTTTTGATTGGGCTTCCAAAAATATATTATTAAATGAGGCCTTGGCTAGAATATTGCTTAAGCCTTAAATTATGATATTAACTATGGTATGAGTAAGCTATGGATTATGCCACGGATTAGCTATTTCCCAAGTTATTGATAGACTCTCTCCTGCTAATGATAGGTCATTAAGTATGTTACTAATGGGTCATTATTAATGATATTGCTTATGATATCGATTATGTCAAAAATATATGATAGAAATCTTGCTTGAAAACACTCCTTATGATAATATTAGTAATGATTTCATGAATTATGATAGGAACTCATGCTTATTGATTAATGAGAAGTTATGTTACTAATTATGCTTGAAATCATGAAACTTTCTTATATAATTTCTTATGTGATGAATGTTGCCATCGATTATGATTATGAACATATATTGATACTCAACATGGCCGGAGAAGATTGTGATGATATATTTATGTTTGAAATGGCTGAAGGATAATATGATGATGTGATGATACCCAGAAAGGCCAGAGGATGTTATGATAATGATGATACTCGACAAGGACTGAGTATATTATGATAAGGTGATGATACCAGGCAAGGACGGAGGATATTGATTATGATGATATATACCCGGCAAGGCCGGAGGATGATTAAATTGATGTACCTACGTGTACATCTAACGATTCGAGTTCGGCAAGCCCTATGTATGGAAATCACATGCTTATTTGTATACTTATGTGTAATTTGGGTATGTTGTTGATATTAAGGATGCCGGTTATGGACCACTAGTGATAAATGATTATATGCAGTATAAATGATGCTTAAAACTAAATGATGATTAGTGATGGATATTGTTGAGTGACTAGTAATGGCTAATGGATAATCGAACACTACTGATAATGATGATTAATCTATAATACCTATTAGTGTTAATAATGATTAGTAACCACAATTATTGGTTGATAATGATGATTAAGTCAATAATGATATCTAGTTAACAAATGATGTCTAGTTTCCAAACACGGGTTAGTTGGTGAATAATGGCTAGCTGATAACCAATTAATAGAGGTTATGTGGTAAATAGTTAAATAACAATTAGACATCTTATGACGGTTAGTAAGTAAATAGATTCGTTAATGGGAGATGACTAGCTAGTAAATTATTGTTAGTGTATATTGATTTTAAGGTTGCTAAACGATGGTAATAGTATGGAATATGGTCACTTGGTTGAAGTGGGTAATTAATTAAAGTTTGGTAAAATCACCGATTGATGATATTATAGGAAAATGGTTGAATAATGATGAGGTTTGGTATATGTTTTGGTTAAATTTTTTTATGCTTTTCTTGTTTGTACTCTCCAGTTGTATGGGATGTTGTGATGAGTTCTTTACTTTATGCACCAGTTGGTGTATGGGAGATAACTTTGTACGTGTGTTTGCTTGTGTTTATTCCTTATGATGCATTATGATTCCACTTTATCTATTTCTTACACATAGTGATATTGGCATGTGTTGATGTCTTATGTTATATTGCTACTTCGATTTAATTACTCATTATGTATAATGATGACGGTGCTGATTCATGTTTGATTATGTACCTTGACTTTGTTATGTTTATCTTGCATTATATTATCTTTAAATCTTGATTTATCTTTGTCAGTTGATGATGCCTACTCAGTACCTGTTGTTTTGGAACTCATATTATAATTTGGTACCTTTTTGGTGCAGATCCTAGTACTAGCTGTCGTTGTTAAACATTGTTCGTGCAGAGTTAATCTTTCGGAGATTGGGTGATCTCTTGGAGTTCTAAGTTTCCCATTTCCATCTATTTTATTATTATTCAGTCTTTTGTATTAAGATAGATGTATTGACTATATTCTATGTATTTTGAGTTGAATCATTGACTTTAGATCCTCTTGTACATGTTCTACTAGGTTGTGGGACTGGTATTTTTATTGTGTCTGTGTATCTATTTTCAGACACTCTACTTATTTATAATTTGCGTTCATTGAATTTGGCCTATGATGGGCATTCCTTACTGAATTGATCAATTACATTAGCTTCGTGTTATGGTATTGGCTTACCTATTGGCAGAATTTAGTAGGTGCTATCCTGACTCATAAATATGGTTGTGACATGAATAGACTGCTCCTACTGGTCGTAGGTATGGGGGTGGAAAGCTATATTAAGGTAAACTTAAGTAACCTACTCCTCCTGAAAAGTTCGCCAGAAGCTATAAGTAAACTATAAGCCTCTGTCTAAACTAATAGACATGGGTACCCCATGAAGACGACCAATCTCATATTTATTGCTACGAGCCAACCTCTCTACACTGAATGAAATCTAAATAGGCATGAAATGGGCTGATTTGGTCAATCGATCCACGATTAACAAAATACTATCAAATTTTTGTGAAGTGCGAGGTAACCCACTCATGAAGTCCATAGTATTGTATTCTCACTTCTACTCATGAATAGAAAATCTTTGAAGTAAGCCACCTATTCTTTGATGCTCTATCTTCAAGCAATGAGCTACAAATTTTGCCAAATCCTTCTTCATACTACCCCACTAATAAAGCCTCTTCAAATCATGATGCAACTTAGTATACCCTAGATTGATAGAATATCTTAAACAATATGTCTCCTCAAAAATCAGTCTTATCCATCCACCAACTCTCGTCTCACAAACCCAACGCCCAATCCTTAAAACACCACTAAAATCAAAATTTTCCTTAGCCTTGCCACTCAACACCTTATCTTGAATCATGCTTAAACTGTCATCATCAAACTAGTGAGAAAATTTTCTCAATCAAAGAAGATCTAGAATCAACAGAGGCTATAATACATCCATCTATCAAAATATCAAGCCTAAACATCTAGTTATATGAAGACTGAACCTCCAAGGCTAAAGGCCACTCCTGAGTTAAGAGATAAGACAAACACCCTATACTAGACAACTTCTGGCTCAATGCATCCGCAACTATATTATGCTTGCACGGATGATACAGAATAGTAAAGTCATAATCCTTAAGCAACTCAAGCCAACGTCGATGCCTCATCTTAAGATCTCGTTAACTGAAGAATTACTGAAGGCTATAATGGTCAAAAAAAATCTCACAAGGAACTCCATACAAGTAGTGCCATCACAACTTCAACACAAGCGCTATGGTTGCAAACTCCAATCATTGTTAGGGTAATTCTCTCATGAGGCTTCAACTGAAGAGAACCATAAGCAATTACCTTACCCTCCTGCATCAATACTGTTCCCAAACCAATGCCAGAAGCATCCTAAAACACAATAAAACCAACATCATTATTGGGCAAAGTCAAAATAGTTGTTGAAGTAACAACTCTGTTAGTGTTTGAAAGCTCTTCTCATACACATCTAACCACTTAAATACCACCATTCTCTTAGTCAACATGGTCAAAGGATCCATAATAGACAAGAAATCCTCTATAAAATAACAATATAGCCCTTTAAACTAATAGAACTTTGAATCTTGATAGGAGAAGTAAGTCTAGACCAATCATTAATTTTCTGCTATCTTGGCTGGATCGACCATATGCCATACTTACTCACCACATGACCCAATAAAGAGATAGAATCCAATGGAAACTCACACATGGAAAAATTGGCATACAACTTCTTATCATGCAACCTCTGGAGTATAATCCTCAAATTCTTCACATTGTTAGCCTTATTTTTAGAATAAACCAATATGTAATCTATAAATACAATATCAAATGTGTAGAGATACAGTTGATATACTTGATTTATCAACTCCATGATTGTTACATGGGCATTGGTCAATCTAAAAGACATGAGCAAGAAATCATAGTGACCGTATAGTGTAAGAAAAGTTGCCAATATAACATTTGAAGCTCTAGTCTTCAACTAGTGATACTCAAATGTCAAAAGCTCTACTCTTCAACTGGTGATACCTGGATCTCAAATAAATCTTAGAGAACACAGAAGCACCCTGAAGCTGGTCAAAAATATCATTAATTGAGGAAGAGGATACTTATTCTTAACCGTCTTTTTGGTCAAATATTTATAAAAGATAACATTCTTGGCTCCTAATAGTTATATATTGATATATCTATTGTTTAAATAAGTTGATACGTGTATTCCATTGAAAAATATATAGAATATATCATGATTGTATGTTGGATCCATGAAGTTTCCTGAAATCATAATGTAGGGCCTTGTTTTGAAGAAAAATCTAAAGTTACACCCCAACCAGAAAGTGAACTTGAATGAATAGAGTAATACCGCTAGTTGAACATGTTTGTTTGTTTTGAAACTCATGATTCTTGATCAGTGTGTGCACATCAAACTTTTTGGGATTTCAAATAGGTCTTAGGGGTGTAAAAATTGAGGAAAAATGTAAACATTTTAAATGTTGAGTTTTCTTCAACTTTTGCTACCCCTCACTTTTGTTGGAAACTAACAACTCATTTTTTAGGTACATATGGCACTTAAAGCGGCAAAGAAGATGAAGGCCATTACTTTAAGGAAACGGGCAAAGTTTCTCAAGCCTAGCATTTCAGTGGAGGAGTAGTCGCGACAGCGACATAGAGACACTGTCGTTGGGGTGACACACCAAGTCATGAGAGGATAAACTCGCCAGACTGCTCATTCAGTTGGTGCCTGACTGAGAATGAAGTCTATACAAATATCACCCCCACACACTTCTCTACCCTATTATGATAATGATGAGGAGGAGACAGAGTATGATACTACTCCACAGGTTATTGCTCAAGATCCACAGTCTGAGGTGGTGTCTCGAGATTCATCTGATGAGGTTGAGCAGTAGAAATCATCTGTGATTCCCCAGTCTGAGGAACGTACCGCTACTCATGTATAATAGATAGAGGTACCCTAGCCTAATAAAGTTACCAGGAAGCTTTCTCATAATGCATCAGTATATTAGAGCCCCGTACCTATACATACCCAAGAGGAACCTACCGATGAGGGACCTCCGAAGTAGTTTGTGGAAGGGATGCAGAACATATTTGAGATTGACAGTCATGATTGGGAAGTAGGCAGGCCTATGAAGTATATTTATGAGGAGCACCAGATTGACTTATTAGGGATAGATCGTGTACCACTGCTGTGGGCAATTTTTGATAGATATCATCTACATTAAATGACTAGGCCATTCAGTTCCTATAGCCCAACTATGGTATGGGAACTTTATTCATCCTATAGAGCTATTGTGGTTATTCTAATATATAGACATACATGACTAATCAGATTTGCATGGCAACCACAACTTGATCATACCCTAGTAAGAGGGGTCAAAGTTGATTTTGCAGAGGAGACTATCTGCAAAGTTATCTTCAGCCCAGATTACATTACTCTTATATCTACAGCTGAGTTCTACCATAGATTGAGTATCACATGTGATCGACATATCATATGGGAGGTTGAGCACCAATATGAGAAGATCAAGATGGCTAGGTGGATAACCAGTTATATTTCACTGCTGGGTGATACAACCCCATAGATCGAGGGGTAAGCTATAATTAATAAGGGCCTTTTGACATTGGAGGAAAAGTTTTGGTGGTTGCTAATTAGATACCAACTAATACCCACTACTTTGGATAATAAATTGATATGGGATGGAGTATCACTGGTTGCCTTTCTAATGGCCGAATATGATATTGATTTTATTGTTATTCTTCACCATGAGTTACATGACAGAGCATCTGGGAGTTGACTAATTTTCCCTTCCCTTACATAATTTAGAGGTTGTGTGATGAGGATGGTGTGCCTAAGATACCAGGTGTAAACGAGAGGGTAGCTCCAATGGTGACTACACAGTTGAGGACCATAAAGGATCTAGCATGTCCAGTTACTTCTAGGAGATCGAGAGAGTAACCAGCTATACCACGATCCCTGTTTGAGGGCCCAAGAGTTTCCATAGGGCCTACTGAGGAACATCTAGATAATGTAGGTATTAGTATTAACATAAAGATAGGGAAGAAGAGAGAGGCTCCTAATTCGAGTACTTTAGGTGAGGGGATACAGGCTAATTCTTATTCTACCCCAGTTTCAACCTTAGAGGTGGTGGGTGAATCTACAGATCCTACTCGCCCATCCACTATAGATCCTGCGATAGGTATGATTACTATATCTAGTGAGTTTTTACAGAGCTTAGTGGATATCCAGAAGGCCACAAATTCTAGAGTGAGGGTCATTAAGTCTAAAATGACTACCCTCTACTCTCATATAATATTAGGAGTTAGGACTAGATTTGATCAGGCATAGGTCCAATGGGAGGCCACACTGAGTACTGGACTATCTGAGCTACATGCTAATTTTCAGACATAAGTAGATGAGTTTGAGAGATGGGCTATATCTCGATATACAGAGACAGTTGCACTAGATCTAGCACAGATGAAGGAATAGTTTAATGTGTTACGAGTAGAGGTATGCCCTCTCATAAATATTTATGTTGCAGCCACTCCCTCAGTTATATCCCAGGTGGTCCAAATATCACCTCAACGCATACTGAGATAGTTTAATTTTCTCGCGGAGGGTGATGAGTACATCCCAGTAGGAGGGGCTAATAGAGTTATCATAGACGACTTGTAGGACCCTGATTTACCATATTACCAGGCCGTTAAAAAATCCAAGCATGATTTGATGGAGTCTATATTCATCCATACGTAGAGGCATGCATCTCTAGTAGTGAGTTCATCATCCAGTAGTACACCACCACCGCCACCGCCTCCTCCAGCTGATATGCCCCCATTTGGGGATGCTCCTAATTTGAGCGCCTAGTGCATCCCAGGGATGTTCTCACTTCCCTTTGTTTTACTTTATTTTAGCACATTGAGTACAATGCATCATTTTTTATTGAGGGTGGGCATACCATGCCACCCCAGGTTTTTGTTGTAATGCTTCTTTTCCTATCGGTCGCAGTATAGTTGTAGAATCGACATGTCTAGGATACTTTTTGTGTTGTATTGTGTTTTTTGTATTGTGTTATTTTGGTGTAATAAAGATATTATAAGTATTTAGGATAGTAGTTATGTTTTTATTAATTTTTGATACCCTCCAAAAATTTATGTTTTAGAACTATGTGAATGTATATATATGTGTGAACTTTATGGATCTTATTTTGCCATTAGGATTAGGAACATGATAATCAGTTTAACAATTGTATCAATGGGGTAGGTAGTAGTTGGTGATATTGACTATGTTCTATGTGTGTTTGACATACTACCTAGTTCCCTTTGTGTGTCAGATTCAGAACTTTCCTTGTTAGTCTTGCCTAGATTGAAGGATAGTCGGTTAGGAAAGGATCATAGGACACTTTTGATTTCAGTCCACATTTAGCCTAAATGACCTTCCATGTGTGAAGTATATCCCTTGATCTCTATTTTGAGACTTGTAGCCTATTTTTCTTACTTCACTATTCACCTTCCCATATATAGTATAATGAACCTAATTTAGCCCTAGTCCTTCTTGAACATTGTGCACCTCAACTCAAGCAAAATGTTTAGTTGAGGGTGGATCTCATAGGGGTGTGTAGTGTATAATAGGTATGAAGAAGTGTAAAATAAGAGAAAAAATTTAGTAGGGTTGGGTGTAGTATAAAAAGAAAAGAAAAAGAAAAGTAAAAGAAAAGAAAAATTGTGAAAAGGTGAAAAAGAAAGAATAAAAGATAACACCCAACCTGAATGTGCATAAAAGAATAAAAAGGGAGAAACAAGGATGGAATAAAAAATAAATTGGCTAGTAAGTGAAATCCCAAGGTTATTGTAGTGCCAAGAAGGCTTAGTCACTTGATATGTCCATATGTACCATACCATCCCCAAGCCTACATTACAAGTCGAGAAAATTCCTATAGTGATCCTTAATTGACTATCTGAATGCTAAGGTAAAGAAATTAAAATAAAACCTATGGTATTAGACATTCATTGATTGGAACTTCTTTTTGTGTATGAGTGTCTCTTGAGTCATATTTCTAGCTATTTTCTTGTTTCAGATAGTGTAATTTTTATATATGAGTGGTTGTTTGTTACTAAAGTAATTGTCATATGTTGATCCCATTGTTTCACATTGTTGTGCTTCATGATCATACACAGTTTGTTTTGAAAAATAACATTGGAGGGGGATGTTGTGTTTTAAGTTTAAGTGTTGACTAACTGTCGTGAATCACTTAGTTTCTCCTCCTTAAGCATCATTTTTTTTGTTATATTTTGTTGCCTGAGGACATGCAAAGGTTTCAAGTTGAGGGTGTTGATGTGCTATTGAAATATAACTCTTTCGACGCTCAAAATAAGGAATAGATGAAAGTTTTTGAGGTTATTTTGTTTGATATGATACCTTTTGGGTATGTTTTGCAGGATATCATGTTTTGGATAATAAGTTAATGAAAAAGGTCAAAAAGGTGTTTTTGGCTATGTTTGAAGATATTATGGATATTCATGATGTTTTCTAGATTGTTCGGGATTAAAGCATTATCGGGAATCAAAAAGAGCTAAAATAATGACTCCCAACACTTACCAAGTCAAAATATGGCGCAAGTAGGACCTACAGACCGAATGTTGGCAAAGCAAGTACCAAGTGTCCAAAATCTCGAGAGTTGAACTTGCAGGTTTTTTGCTCCTGGTACCGGTGATTTGTACCTATGCCAAGTGTCACGACCACAGGTACTACCTGCGCCTAGTACCAGACCACAGGTATAGACCATATGTGGCCACCAACTCGGTTTTCTCCTATTTCATTTAGACTTTGGTTTTAGGGTTTCCTCTTGTACTATAAATATTCTTTATGTACTTTTTAGTCTGTGTTACGTACTTTTGATATTCACAAACATATTTGATTCTAAGATTTGTCTTTGATCTTGGGATTTTCTTGTATTAACTTTTGTTCCTTAATTTATTTATAGTTGTGGGTTTTATTACTTCTTATCATTGTGATTTCTTCTATGCTATCAAATATGAATGTTATTGATTTCTTCACAAGCATGAGTGGCTAAAAACTATAGCTAGGGTTTTGGAACCCTGGTAGATTGACGAAATAGGGGAAGTGCTTTCATTTTTCTAAATCAATACCCATGCATTTATTGATTTTTCTTTGAAATGATAAATTTCTTGATGGGTGCACACATTAGGATCCTTCCTAGATATTGCTTCTTACTCCAAAAGTGGAGAAATAACTAGGAAAAGATAAAGACAATAGTAATTTGGAGTTTAACTGTTGATCCGCGCTTCTAGGTTCTATCTTAGTAAGATGGTTAGGTTTCATCTTATAATTGGAAACTCAAATGGTAATAGTTAACTGGGATCAACATAAGGGTTAGCAAGGCAACATCTTGAGACTCAAATGGTAAAGGGTGAAATCCTTCTGCTTATCCAAAAGACAATAGAACGTACATAGCTTATCGATTCTGCATGAAAGGTATCGGGTTGGTCCAACAAAGCATGATAACCCTACAAAGTTTAGAAGATGGGGGGAACACAATCCTAGTGTTAACCTACACTGATTACAACCAAAGTTAATATAGTTACTTGATCAAGATTACTACACAAAACCCCGATTTACTTTTTTTGTTCTTCCCGCGGACTATAACTGCTTGAGATATGCAAAGCCACGTATTCCCTTTGGAATCGACCCCAACCTCTATTGGGTTACTATACTTTGACAGCGATCATAAAATTATCTAATAGGTGGTGTTATTTGGATGTCATCAGTACATAGAAGTTTGCTACAGTCCAGATGGTAGTTTTATGGGCTTTTTTCTAAAGTGTTATTAAGCATCCCAAGATGATTGATTCTATTATCAAGGATTCTTAAGGAGGCACCAATAAGGTGCGTCGTTAGGGTAAGTTTAGTGAACACGGCTTTAAAGTTAGAAATTTACTCAATACAGATTTCGTGATTATTATGGTAGGTTGGTTCAAGTGGCATTGTATTGTTTAGGTTGTAGGACTTTAGTTCTATGTATTTTAGTTGACAAGTATTAGGTTATGTAGATGGCATCTTTAGGATAGTTCATTAGTCCAGGATGGTCATTTTAGTTCATCCATACCTTCTCAGATTGACTCAGACCACTAGGGAAGTTTTATATCTAATGAGTTTGTCCATAAGGCCAAGGATTTCCCTTGACATATGTATGGACCCACTCAATCAGGTTCTTAGCTTCAGCTTTGCCGTACTCCTATTTTTTTAGTAAAAGGTAGTTCATAAAGTGATAGTGGTGGTTCCAGTGCGACTAGAGGTAGAGGTAGGGGATATCATGGAGGTGGCCATGAGGTTACTTAGTTTGGGAGAAGATGTGGTTAGTGTTATGATATAGCTAGGAGATACAAGGCAGAGGCTTCTAATGTTGTTATTATAGGTATCGTCATCATTTCTACAGATATGATTCCATATTATTTGAGACTTGGTCTACATTCTCCTATGTGTATACATATTTTGCTTCTAGTTTTGATATTACGTATAAGCCCTTTGCTATGCCTCTTCCTATTTTTACCCTCTTAAGAGATTCTGTAGTGGTGGATTATGTGTACCGATCTTATGTGGTTACCTCTGAAGGAGGTAAGACTTGGGTAGACTTGATTATCCTAAATAAGGTTGATTTTAATGTTATTTCAGGTAGTATTAGTTAGATATTTATCATGATATTTTGGATTGTTATGCCTTGATTGTTACCTTAGGTACGCCGGGTGTGGTGAGGTTATCTTTGAAGGGTACTCTTAGTTTGGGTACAAAGGGTGTTATATCTTTTCTAAATGCTCGTCGCATGATAGAGAGAGGATGCTTTTATAATTTGGCTCATGTCAATAATAATAATGTTGCCTTACCACCATGTATGGATTATATTCGAGTAGTTTTTGAGTTCATGGATGTCTTTTCTATTGATTTACCTGGTATGCCTCTAGATCATGATATTGAATTTTCTATTGATTAGGAGTTAGGCACCAAGCCCATTTCCATTCCTCCATATAGGATATCCCCGATTGAGTTAAAAGAGTTGAATGAACAGTTGCAGTTTTTTTTTAGTAAGGGGTATATTAAACTTTTTATATCTCCTTGGGGTACTCCTATTTTGTTCATGAATGAAGAACCGGAACTGAATAATGAAGAACTCACGTAAAACAAAAGTCAAAACTTCTATGAAGTGTGTTGGGACAAGTTGGTACCTAAAATAAGTGTCAATTAAGCCTTTAATTAAGTGTTGGGTTAGTTTATGTTTTAACAAGGAAGTTTGAATTCAAATATGAAAGTGAAGTTTTGAGCATTTGAATAAGTCAGAATAGCGGTAAGAATTTTTTATATTGGTGGGGGTTCTTTTAGGTCATATTTAAATATAGGTGGGCCCAAAATTTTAATTAAAAAATGGGCCCAAAAGATGAACTAGTCGCGGGTTGTACCTACAGCCACCACCCGTTGTCTGGACCTAGGTGCAAGTACCACCTATGGCAAGCAGGTGTTAGGCACTAGTGCTGGGCCAAAAATTTTGGCCCACTTTTCTACAACCCAGACCTAGAGTTCTAATATTTTTCTAGATACTTATGGTCCTACAACCTAAGTTTTAGGTCCCAAAAGTAAAATTAGATGCCAAAGTCCGAATCTTACCATTTTTCATCCTGAAAATTTCTTTTTTAAACTTATTACTCAACTTACCGTGTGGTACTTGTGACCATGATAGGTTGATCACACAGTCCCCTTAATTGGAAATCGATGAATGTAGCAATTTTTTCTATATTCCTAGCAAGATTCAAAAGCTAAAAAGCTACAAAAAGACAAAAACAACAAAAACATGAATACTAAAATAGTGGGTTGCCTCCCACTCAATGTTTAATTTAACTTCGTGGCACGATGTGCCTAAGTTGGTTACTCAGACTTCACCAAAAATCCCATGGGTTTCCTCCTATACAGCTCTTGATTTAACATCACACCACGTTCTGGTATATTGAGTAGTCAAAATTCATCAAGATACCCATAGGAAAATCCTCTAGGATCATCAATACAATCAATCACCGACACTACCCTCATGTCGGTTGGCTGCTTCATTGACTTTTGAATGTTGAATGTAGCCTCCTCACTGTTGACTCTAAATTTTAGCTCAACTTTTTCTATGTCAACCATATCTCTACCTGTGGCCATAAAAGGTCTTCCCAAGATAATGGACATCTCAGTGTCAACCTCAGAATCCAGGATGACAAAGTCAGCTAGAAAGATGAAGTTTTCCACCCTCATGATCACATCAAAAGAGATTCCAATAGGCTTCTTCACTGTACGGTCAACCATCAATAGCGCATCAAATTTGGTTCTGGAGAGTTCAAGCTAAATTTCTTGAATACGGCCAGCGGCATCAAATTAATGATTTCCCCTAGATCATACAAGGCTCTGGAAAATTGAGATGACCCAATAGTACATGGTATAGTGCATGTATCGGGTTACCCTTTTTCTGTGCCAAAGACCTAGTTGTGACTATATTAAAGTGGTGTATACCATCTACATCCTCAAATGTTGCTTCTTTTATCCTTATTACCAATTATTTCATGAACCTGGCATATCCAGGCATCTTCTCCTGATGAGTTGTGATTTTACCATTAGGTATTCTAAAGGAACAATGGGTGAAAGTTTGGTGTTTTGTTTAAAGACTAGAATAAAAATCTATAACCAAACCTACCCATATTTGACTTACTAAATCGATGTTGATGACTAACTCCCACATGTCACTTCCTTAGTAATGCATAATCCCAAGATTCATGCATAATTGTCAAAACTCTAATTATTCATAGCCTCAAATTTATACAAGAAAATCACCAAAAGAAAAATTAGTGTAGGAACTCACCTCCCCAATTTTAACTTTTTGTACCATTCGTTTGAATTTAACTTGTAACTATTATTTCAAATTAATTTGATCGCCACTCACATTATTCGTCGTAGTTTCGACCCTGACTCCAAAGTTGGGTAAATATATTGACGAGACTAGCTTGCACTCAAATTGTCGTATAAGTTGAGCGTTATCAAAAATAGTGTTGTTGTTGGGGAACAATTTGGCATATTAAGTTAGTTTGAAATATTAGTTACTTGCTTGAATTCAAGCTTGTAAATATTTGTTTGTGATTTTTCTTTGTAGGAAGATTTCATTTTATTTTTACTTCTCTTGGTGGTTTCTTCTAACAAATATGAGTTTAATGATTGGAAGTCATATCGTGACCCCCCATGCTCATATTGCTATGGACCGTACTTCAGGAGAGATTCTACAAATAAGTATGCTCTCTGGGAAGATATTTTACCATCTTCATCCAATTGGTAGCATGGTTTGCCCTTGTACGACCATCTACAAGGAAATTGGGATGAGTGTCCAAACACATCCCCCCTCCCCATTATAATAATCAGTTGCTAGTTCTTTCTATGATTTTATTAGGTCATATAATGAGAAACCAAAAGAACAATGCACCGAGTCCAGTAGTTGTGACCCAAGGTTATTAGCCTTCTTGGATCGGGTAGATTCCATGAGGGAGAATATGGAATACATGTACAAAGAATGGACAGGTGTAAAGAAAGAGCTATTGGGCAAAGAAAAAAAGCTTGAAACTATCACTACCTTTCCTAATACTCAAGAGGAGTGTTATCAAGAAGAGAAATCAAGCTATGATGATGAGCTTGGTAGCGAATATTCCTCAATGACTTCATAATTTTCTGGCTCATATGAGGGAGAAGACACTAAAATAAAGGAAGTAAGTATAGAGTCAAAATAAGAAATAATGCATTAAGCTCATGACGACTCTAGCTCATTTCAAGGTAAGTATGTTTCGTTGGATGCAATTCCTAAAGTAAATGACGGACCCCATCCTAACAACTTTTCAACATTATGATTCTCGGATTGTATGAAAGTCTATATACCCAAGTTAATGATGAGACTTGGAGAGAATAAACTCCTCCCTTATATTATTGAATTTGACATTCCAACAAAGCATATGGATCCCCCCACATCAATGGCCGAGAAACTCAACTTCCGAAGTACAAGGAATGACCAATTGATGACCATGCTTTTACCCATGAAACCAATCCAAAAATTTGATGTGAAGTTGGGTAAAAGGTCCAAATCTTCAAAATGGAAAGATTGAAGATTTCTTGTCATCTCTCCACATCTTCCAAGTGTCATCTTGGAAGATTTGAATCTTTTGTCCCTCTACTGTTCACTGAATAATAAATAAAAGTTGGGACGAAAATTCAAATCTTCTAAGTGGAGACACAAAAGAGATAAATGGAGGTGTCATTATACAACAGTAAACTAAGAACTCGATGGGATGCAACCTATCACACCATAAAAAGTGGCTCGTATCCTTTTTGTTTAGGCATGCTAGGGTAGATTTTGATTGGTGTTGTTGTTTGTATGCATGCATAGTCCATATAGTATTGGTGATTAGGGGCATTGTGTTTGAATTTGGAAAGAAAAGATGTTTGAATTTGGCAAATAGACTAAGCAGGACATGAAGGAACCCCAGATGCTTGGTCTCAGTTACCACCATCGCAGTCCATGCCTCTGCGATCATAACTTGGACCACGATTGTGGTTAACTCAGATTAAAAGGACCATCCGAATTCCATGCACCCATGCACCTTATTTTCAAATTTTCTCATAATTCCCCTCAAAATTATGGTCGCATAAGAGTATCCAAGGTTTCATTTCAAACCTTTTGCATCAGTTACCTAGTATGTAGTCTCAAACTTCCTTACATTCACTGTTATTATAGGCTTATGACATGTAGCTTGAAATGAGCTTGAAATAGTATTATAATTCCAAAACTATGCTTAGTTGTAATTATAATTGTGGTTAGCAGTTGTAGGGCATCTACACGTCATTTGGGGAAGTCTTGAGTACCCATGTTCTAACCTAGATTGGTTATAATTGACATATGCAATAGGTGTCTATTCATTGCCCAAATGATTCCAACATGAATTCCTTCAAATTTTGGGTTGTAATCTTGTTATCTATGGTTATTTTATCTGATTATTATGTTATACACCTAGTTAGAAGATAAAGTTGGTGTGAAGTTCATGCCTTTTGAGCAATGGAAGAATTGTTGGATGCGATATCAGGTATCGCGACCACAGTAATGCGATCGCGATAAATGCTCCGCGATCGCAATAAATGCTCCGCAATCGCCATACTTGAGGATAGCTGCCTAGGGAAAACCAACTTTCTACACATCTATTTTTACCCTATACTTTTCAATAGAAGTGCCACATGTAGTTTTCTTGTTAATATAGCATATGTTTTTCTTTGAAAATATCAAAAAATGGTCTAAAGTTTCCTACATATATGTACTCAACTACAGAATAAGAGACTTAGACGAATCTGGAGCCTTGCTTCTGGAAAGCCACTACCAGTATTACAAGAACCACCTAAGGTCTAAGCTATACCTAGAACAGAGTATTTCTATGGACCAAGCCCCAGTGAAGTTCCAAGAATTCTTTGATAGAATTTCTGCTACCAGGGAATATGCTCCAGGACTACCCCAGGGGCCTGGAGAATCCTCCACCACTTTCCATTCATATGCAGCTTAGTCTGACTATGAAATATATTAGGAGGAGCTGAAGAAGCAAGGTTCTAGGGTTCACCAAATTGGAAAGAGCATATTCGACCTTGGCAATATCACACAGGACCCTCCAGGAGTCACAAGAAAGGTTGTTTAAGAGGGAAAATAAGAGAGAAAAATTCTTTAACAAATTATAGAGAGGGGTAAAGGGCCTCTTTAAGGTGCTTAAGCCTACAGAACATCTACCTTCATCGAGGAGCGACAGTGATGATGGAGCCACTACTGAGGGGTCTAGTGCTAACGACGGTGAAGAAGATGCAGGGTATACAGAAGATGATGAATCTAATTTATGGAATATCCTTTACTCTTACATTGTTAACTAGGTAGTGGGGGCACTTCCAACTTTTCAGTTAGGGGTACATGTCCCTATATTTGTACTGCTTGGATATCCTTGGGTAGTGTTATGGATGACACTCTCGATATTATTTTTATTGTGTTTTGAGATGCTATATGTTTGGGTACTCTGATGGTGCCCACGCTTTATGGATTATCATGCTTCCCTCTTATTTTTAGTATTCTTTGATTTACTTTTATTTTGATCTGGTTGATGCTTGACTAGCTTTGCCCAATGATAGATTGAGTGATTGCAGTCTTAAAGGTAAAGCATGGTTTTAGGTTTGAGGTATAAATCCAGGGTAATTCTGAGTATCCGTATCATTTTGTTTTGTAAATTGGAATAAATTTATACACTATTGGCAAAGTCTGAGTAGCCATTTGGTTAGCTCGCCCATGATTGATCCAAGATATAAGACTAAGACTTTGGTTGTAGCCATCGCCATATGTTATTAATTTGTGCATGGTTCAATGGCAAATCAAGAAACCCCCTCCGTCCAAAAATTTTGAAAAATCAAGGGCATGGACGTAAGTAATGTTGTAACAAATCCTTTTCTCTTTTTGTGGTTCCACAAATTCTTGAATTGTGAATAAGTGATGAATACTCCATGATTGTTTCTATAAAGAGGGACATTTGATCTCCCTTAATGAATTTTGCAAGTCATGTGTGGTGAGAATATTGCATTCATCTCTTGTATACTTGTGTTATCTAGAACTTACCACATTAGTCTTTCAAAACTATTTTTTATTGTATATGGTTGTAGAAATGATCGTAGGCCATCTTTGTGATTTTGGAACCCACTCTATCCTAAAAAGCCTACCCACGTATAATTGTAATCCCTAGTACCCACTTTGAGCCTTTAAACCTTTTTTGGCAAAATCATTACAAACTGTGAACCTTTTTTTTTATCCCTCTTTGAACCATACCCTCCTTGAACTTAAAAATACAACGTGAGTCTAAATGCCTAAGTTGGGGGTGGTAAAAAATTGACGGAAGTCAATTTGGGACCATGAAGTATTAGTAAAAATGCCAAATATGCCTAAGTGTTGAAAACAAATGTTTATAAAAAGGAAAGGACCCAACAAATGGATGACTTGCACAAAAGTACAAGTAAATAGAAGTACAAGGAAAGTGGTAAATAAAGAAGGAAAAAAGTAGGCATATGAAAAGAGAGAAAACATAGTAGAGTGGCCCTTAGTCGAAAGGAAGATTGCTGTAAAGTGTGATATAGATGTTCAAGGTAGGGTGTAACCTAGTTCCCAAAATGATATCTGAACCTAAACCAAACCTACGTTACAAGCTTAGAAATTCCTTTGAGATCTCCAACTATTTACCTTCTTTGTAGTGGTGATTGAAAATAGGGGAAAGCCTATGGCATGACACTTGTTGCATTGAAATTTCTTTTGTGAGGGGAGAGTTCTTACACTTAAATTTCCTTGTTACCTATTTGGTAATGTGGTGTGTAGAAATTCTCTTTCTTATGAGGATGGTATATAAACAAGCTGAGGTGTGTGACCTTTGTCACCTCCCGAATAATGAGGAAAATAGAGTATGGGTTAGTTCTAGTCAAAGATGAGCCACTTCTTAAGTATTGGTCTTTGTTGTTTGATTGCTCTTTAAAGTCTTATGCATTCTTTGAGGATTGAATTTTGTAATAAGGGGTGTTGTAAAATTAGTCTAGCATATGTGCAATGAGCTACTTATGGTTGCAACTCAAGTCGAGGTCGGTATAGCATTTAAGGTATAAAATGTGGGCATAAATGATTGTGGCTCATGGTAAAGAGATAGTGTTGCTCTAGGACAAGCAAGGTCTTAAGTTGGGGTTGTTGATGAGTGGTGATTTTACCACTCATTCGCACTCATGTTTTGTGCACATTACCTTGTCTCAAATGAGTAAATGAGTCATAATTGTGATTTAATGCACTAATATCCACTTGTTGCAGGTATAGAAGTTGAAAATACAAAGAGATGTGGATTGGAGCTTGAAATGATCAAAAAAGAGCAAAAAAAGTGCAGCTGAAGATCTGCAGTGAACTAGCCTCAGTTACCGCGGTCGCAGTCCATGGGCTGCGATCACGGTCAGTCAAGATGGTCAATCAACCACGATCATGGAAGTAAACCACAATCACGTAGCCATGGTCGCAGCTAGACTTGTGCGATCGCGGCTTGGTGAAATTTTTTAGCCCAAGGGTAAAACTGTAATTGCACATGTTGATCCCAATTTGAACAAAAAGACTCAAACCCTAATTTGATGAATCATCCATTGCATCACATTCATTCTTCCCCAATTTTTCTAGGTTTAGCTTGAGACTTTGTAGCCTCCATTTTTGGAGAAGAAAATATTGTATAAATTTTTGGTGAAGAATACATTGGAGACTTTCCAAGTGGAAGATTTGCTCACTTTCATTGTTGATATTGTGGAGGAGCCAAGTTTGAAGCAACATTCACTTAGATCTACCACAAATTAATTTAATAGAGATTATAGGTATATTTATGCTTATTTATCTTATGTGTAGCTAAATCTCCCTGTTGGGGTTATGTGTGAATAGGGATTAAAGTGTGTAGGGGTTGTGAGTGTTAGCATCTATTTGGTCGTTCTTGTTTATGGGTTCTATTATTGCTATGCTATTTTGGTTTAGACTTGATGGGTGAAAACTCCAGATACTCACATGGGCTTGATGGGTGAAAGCTCCGAGCTCTAAAAAAACTCAGGCTATCTTTGAAAGAAAGGTTTTGGGAGAAGTTTAGGAATCTATATCATCCTCCAAATAGGTATGTGGATACCAAAGCAATGATAGACAATTATGTGTGTAGTTTACTAAATTCTCACTATCTTAGAAATAAGGGTGAAAGTGAGGTTAACTATGCCTTGGGTGTCATCCTAGAAATAGAGATGTCCTTATTGAGGTTGTGGTTGCTAATTCTTAAACACATCTATTAGGTATTCTAAAGGATCAATGGATGAAAGTTTGGTATTTTGTTGAAAGACTAGCATCAAAATCTATAACCAAACCTACCCATATTTTACTTACTAAATCGATGTTGATGACTAACTCCCACATGTCACTCTCTTAGTAATGCATAATCCCGAGATCCGTGTATAATTATTAAAACTCTAATTATTCATAGCCCCGAATTTATACAAGAAAATCCTAAAAAGAAACATTAGTGTAGGAACTCACCTCCTCTATTTTATCTTTTTGTACCATTCGTTTGAATTTAACTTGTAACTATCATTTCAAATTAATTTGATCGCTACTCATATTGTTCCTCGTGGATTCAACCCTGACTCCAAAGTTGGGTAAATATATTGATGAAGACCGCCTTGCACTTAAATTGGCGTGTAAGTTGAGCATTATTAGCTCTATCGCCTCTACATAAAGTATGTTCAAGCTTAATTCATTCAGTATATTAATGAATTGCATAAACTTATGTTCCTCTTTCTTCTTCCTCAATCTTTGAGGATAAGGTGGGGGCGGTTTGGGATTGCTCTAATTTTTGGATCAGTGATCAGACCCTTACCTTTATCTTCAACAACTTTACAATTATAACTTGTTACCTTTTCATACTCAACAGCAGGTGCCTCATTATCAATAGCTTCTATAGCAGGTCGTGGGGGATCCATAGTAGTGATACCACTCCTCATGGTAATAGCAAGTACATGACCCTTGTTTTTAGGATCTTGCATTTTGTTGGTCGGAAGGGTCCCTTGTTGTCTCTAGTTCAGAGGTGTTGACATCTGCCCAAACTGGTGCTCCAACTGCTTGATAGCAATGGCATATGACTCAACCTTCTGGGTCAATTAAGAAATGCCAGCCTTAATCTCCTTAAGGCTGATCTTTTGATTCTCCTAACCCTTCACCAGCTTAGATAACTTCTCTTCCATTCTAGATTTTGTATCTCGCCTGCCAGGTGGAAAGTATCTATCTCCCTTCTCTCTGTAATCATCCTTGTTTCTCCAGTCATCATCTCACTCTCTACAACAATCTCTATATCTGTCATAATAGTTTTCACCTTGGTTCCCTTGCCCTTGAGCTTGGAAATATGCCATTTGATGATCCACATAATTAATTTTCTCTTCAAATTCTGACTCGTACATTGTAGAAGTTGACCTCTGTGCTTCTATTGCATTCACTTTCTCGGTAATCGCTAATACAAGCTATTTTTCTAGTACCACAACATCATCCCTTAGCAACGTAATTTCTTATGCTACTGTGTCATTAACTACTTTCTAGATACAGGAGGCTCCAATAGCATAACTGTCAGATCCCCTCTCAGCCTCCCTATTTTGCCACCCTCGGTTAGTAAGCGAGATCTGATCTATCATATCCAAAGCTGCCTCCCAGCATAGTCTCATAAAAGATTCTTTGGATATAGTGTCTTCCATGGCTCTGGAGATGATGGTCATGAATCTGTGGAATATCTCTAATAAGCTCGTCCCTGACAACCGATGATTGGGCACCATACTCAGCTTCTTCTTGACCCTAAACTATGGCTCGTACATAGACTCGAAATTCAGCTGCATGAGATTATAAATCTCGACCTTAAGCTGCAACATCCTGGATTGAGGAATAAACCTATTCAAAAATTGCTTACGTAACTCGTTCCATGTAGTGATAGAGCTTCTTGGCAATTCCCCTAACCATAAAGATGTTTCTCCTATAAGTGAGAAGGGGAAAAGCCTCAGTCTAAGTGCTTCCTGATTCATCTTTAGATTTGTATACGAACTTCAGATCCCAAGGAAATTGGCAAGGTGCTAATTTGCATCATTTGTAGGAAGACCTGCAAACACACCCTTAAGATTCAAGAGTTGAATCATTGCGCTCATAATATGAACTTGATGCCTGGGAGAAAAATAGGAGGAACTGTGGTTCCAATCTCTATCAGCTTAATGTAACCCAAGTCTTCTTAGTCATCTATATATGGTTGCATATACTGCTATGCTGGGATCACTTAAAAAAGGGTACCTCTTGTTTTTTTTTGGTTTCCACTAAGTACTTCTCAGCGGTCTGCTTCTTGTCTCTACTCAGCTATCTCTACCTCACTAACTACCCTCTGAGCTTCTTCTGTTACCCTTCTCTCGGCTTTAGATTGAGCTAATAGCTTAGTGATCTATTGATAAATGATATTTTGTACCCATTCAGGAGGAGAGAGAGGTAAAACATAACAAACCCCTTCAGGAGTTTCATCTCCTTTATGCTCAAACATCCTACCAGGTGTTTGTAGGATTCTTTCTGGATTCGAATTTAGTAGGATTAAGGGATTTCCTCTACTCCATGGGTTAGGAATACACCGACGTATGCCAAAATAAGAAAAAAATAAAAACCTAAAAACTTCAACTACGTCAAATCATAAATCAACACCGTGTTCCCTGGCAACAGCGCCAAAATTTTTATAACGTCAAAACAATACCTCATATTAGATAATGATATAGTCGCTATCAAAATATAATAAACCAATATAGTTAGGGATCGAATTCTAAGGGAACATGTGGCTTTGCGGATCTCAAGCAATTGTAGTCCACAGGCACAATATGAAAAGTAAATAGGGGTGTAGTGATCTCTGTCGAGTAACTATATTAACTTCGGTTGTAATCAGTGTAGGTGAACACTAGGATTGTGTTCTCCCCATCTTCTTAAGTCTGTTGGCTTATCGTGCTTTGTTGAACGAACCTGATACCTTTCATGCAGAATTGATAAGTTATGTACCTTCTATAGTCTTTTGGATGAGCAAAAGGATTTCACCCTTTACCTTTTGAGTCTAAGGATGTCTCCTTGATAATCCTTAACTAGATCCAAGTTAACTAATACCATATGAGTTTCTAGTTATTAGATGAAACCTAACCATCTTACTAAGATAGAACCTAGAAGCGTGGATCAAAAGTTTAACTCCAAATTACTGTTGTCTTTATCTTTTTGTAGTCACTGCTCCTCTTTTGGAGTAAGCAGTAATATCTAGGTGGGATCCTAATGTGTGTGCACATTAAGAAATCTATCATAATAAAGACAAATCAATACATGAATGGGTATCGATTCAGAACAACGAAAGAACTTTCCCTACATTGTCAATCCGCCAAGGTTTCCATAACCCTAGCTATGGGTTTTAGCCGCTCATTCTTGTGAAGAAATCAATAACATTTATATTTGAAAGCATAGAAGAAATCACAATGATAAGAAGCAATAAAACCCACAACCGTAACTGAATTAATGAACCAAAATCATTACAAGAAAATCCCAAGATCAAAGATGGATCTAAGAATCAAAATATGTTTGTGATTATCAAAAGTGTGTAAATCTAACAAAAATGTCCATAAAGGGTATTTATAGTACAAAAGGAAATCCTAAAACCAAAGCCAGAATGAAATAGGAGAAAACCGAGTTGGTGGCCACTTATGATCTGTAACTGCGGTCTGGTACTGGGAGCAGGTAGTACTTGCAGTCTTAATACTGGCCGCAGGTACCGAGAGCAAAAATCCTGCAAGTTCAGCTTTTGGGATTTTGTACTTCTGGTACTTGCTTTGCCCACATGCGGTCTGTAGGTCCTATTTGCGGGCATATGTTGACTTGGTAAATGTTGAGAGTCATCTTTTTAGCTCTTCTTTGATTCCCAAACATGCTTTGATCACTAACCGACTAGAAAACATCCCGAATATCCATAATTGCTCTAAACATAGCCAAAAGCACCTTTTTCACGAACTTATCATCCAAAATATGATTTTCTGCAAAACATACCAAAAAGGCATTACATCTAACAAAATAACCTCAAAAACTTTTATCTTTTCATTATTTTAAGCACCGAAAGTGCTATATTACCTTAGCACATCATGTACCATCTAACCCTTTCAAAAAAATTTGAGTCCTCTCAGACCCAATAGAGATATTAGCGGCTAAATATCTAGATAACGTGTGAAAACGTGCCTTAAACTCGACATTAGCATGGATACCTACTCTAAATGATCAAAATCTTACCTCATCTAATCCCTCAACCTATACAACACAAACCTCTTAAAAAAGACCTTGAAAAATAGAGTCCAACTCATAATAGGTGAACCCAATGGCCTATAACTAGTAAATGGCCTTCATCAATCCATAGTCATATTCATAAATCGATAGGTATTCTAAGCAACTCTATGAAACTCAAGGGATCTAAGATTTTGTAAATTTTACTTGAAAACAATAAAAATCTCTTAGGTACCCTCAACAATAGCTCCATTAAACATAGGTAGACCTAACAGAATAAACCTCTCAAATCTCTTTTGATCATTAGTAGACATAACTGTACCCAAAGAAATCAAAGGAATAATGAGTCATGTAGACAAAATGTCCACATATAGGAGTACCATAGATGATGGTTGTACCCCAAAATTAGGAATACCATAAGTAATTGCTCGAATTAAGGGTGGAATATCACTCAAAGTTTGAGGAATAGAAGGTAAACAACAGGGAACACTCTCCAAATGACTAAAGAAATGAACCAAAAGACCCTAAAACACTGGGGTGTCAATTGAACCCTTTGGTAACTGAACTGGACCTGCACCATCTATCTAATAATCAACCCTGGAATACATAACCTTGGGATAGGGATAGGACTTCATAGCATGTTTTTTACCTTTAGGTTGACCGTGACCCTTGCGCATCCTCGAACTAGGGATCCTATATTGGGTGATGGATTAGCATCTATACCCTTTCTGAATCTAGTTCTCACTATCTTTACAAAAAAAATGGAATATAGGTTTAGAATTTTGGGTATGAACAACCTGCACAATAAAGAATCAAACTTGAGAAGTTTTTTAAAAAGATATCTTATAGTCTCTCGAAGATAGATACAAATGTCTACATACAAATCCATGAGACTCTACTAGATATCCTACTCTTACATTTTAGAGACCAGTTAACCTGGTTGCTCTAATACATATTTGTCATGACCCAAACATAAGGTCATGATGACTCTTTTCATGGCCTAGCCTTCATAAGTAAGCCAATCACCCCTAAAAGGAAGAAATATGAAATAAAAAGGCAATAAAGTAAAAAAAGACTTCTTTAATAAAGTTATGTCACATATATATATATATATATGCAAAGGACATAAATCCAAATAAGATACAAAAGTAATACTAAAATCTAATATCATGAGTGCAGAGCACCTAATAATACAAATTGAATTTGAAGTACGTGATTTATCTCAGAAAATAAAAATAAAGATATCCAGATAGATAAGAAGAGACTTGGGGTCGACTCAAAAGATATAGATCAACCAGTACATCAAATATCACCAATCAATAGCATGACCCTTTGTCTATCATACTCATAGTAAGATATGCACTGAAAGGGCACAGGAGGGGTGAGTACGATTTACTTGTACTCAATAGGTATCATAAGTCGACTAAGAATTGTTAAAAATAAGGTAAGTAAAATAACACTATGAGCACATAAACTTCAAGAAAAAAATTCTCAAATGGTAGCTCACATCGTTTTCATTAATATTTCTAAATTCATATAGAACACAGATACACACGAAGAATATACTGAAACAAAACCCAAATCATGGAAAGTAAAGAACCCATGAAAATTGAGTAAGCAAATGCAATGTAATGTGGATGGGATGAATGGTTAAAGCCATCACATGACTTTCTCTATACACTCACCAAGCTTGTAGCTTCCTAGTAAGACCCATGGTGTGTTTGCAACCCATATACTATAACTCATATGGAAAATCTCAACCCACCTCTCTAAATCGTGCTCATGGAGAAGGTTTTTTTAAAAGTGTATCCTTTTCTTTCAAAAATAGTGTTCCAAATTATACATGTATCTCATAAATGTATATGTATGGAACAAGGATGTAATGCTCACCATCAACTCAATATAAATATATCTAATCCGTCTAACACATGTACAAATGAGCCAGGAAATCAACTCAATATGTCCATAATGCATGATGATCAACTCTAATTAGGGACCATCGGAATAAATATACATGTAACACATTATTTAAATCATATCAATCCATAACTCGGGTTTTTCTTCCATGATAAGGACAACCAATGCTCAAAACGGCCTAAAACAACAATTCAAGCCCTCGCACGAGCATTCTATCTAAAATAAAGACATTTAAATGCATAGATAAGGCTAATAATGCCAAATAAATCCACACACGGTCAACACACAATACCAGATATCAAAAAACAACAATAATAGAATATAATCCCCCCTACACGGACACATAACAGAAACAATAATTCTTGAAATATAAATAACATAGTTATTTTCGCCAACCCTTAGCATGTTTTACTTGTGTATCAAAATACCCAACTCAATCTAATAGAAATTAAGTCATAACCTACCTTAATACGATGAAATGTAAGCATAAATTGCTTCAATACAGAGTGTTTCCCTTACGAACAGCCTCAGAATAAACTACAATATTGAAAAATAATATATATACATTAAAATAAAGTTATTGATACCTATATTTCCCATATTTGAGCCAGGTCCATAATGAGTTCAAAAATGAATTCAAAAATAAAATAAGGTTAAGCTGAAATTTTGTTATAGAAATAGATTCTCCAAGTTTATTGTAATGAACCGAGAGTACATCCTAGGCACCACATGGTGATTACGACCCCGAAGGACCACAAGCTAACCTATGACTGATATCTGCTGTGAAAACTATATAATAATCATGAAATAAATTCAGAATTTGGATGAATTGCCATAAGGTTCAAAATCTAAATACTGATAAAGTGTAACAACTGAAATAACAATCTATAAACTGAATATTGTTTGACAACTGGTCTGAAAAGCCTCTAATAGAAACTATCTGAAAGTGGAGTTGATGGGACAATCCCCCAACTAACTTCCTTTACTAAAATACTGAGTCTACTGAAATACTAAAATAAAGCATATCCTTGATAGATAGGACTCACTTTTAAATCTACTACTGGCTGAATCTTAATCTATTTATGCACGGACAGGAACCGAAGCATCCGAACCTATGATATAAGACATCATAGTACAAGAGAAAGTATGCGTCAATACGTGGAATGTACTGGTATGCCAGATAAGGTAAGGCTGAATGTAAGGGTTCATATGCATGAACAATACTGACAGAATGATATAGAGTAGCTGAACATGAGAGTACCTGAAAACTCAAACTATTGTAACTACTGAGTATGCAATACTACGCATCTACATGAATATATACTGTGACTGATCTTTTCAAATCTAATTACTAAATTCTGATAACTGAGTTACTGATACTGACTAATTGAATGTATCTAACAGTCCTGATTCTAGAGAACTAAACTAAATTCTATACTACGACTGAAATTAAAATTGTGGGAGGTAATCATCTAACCGACATACCCCTTTTAATCTAATTGGATTCCAACCAATAACCCAACAGGAAGGGTGATAATACCATGCCACGGGTACTAACAACTACTATGGAGTCAATCCTAATCTAGCGGGTGATCTCTGAGATCAGTCCTAAACTAGCGGGTGATCCCTAAGTATGTTAGTCCTTTCTAATGGGTGACATCTCATAACCTACGCTAGCTACATAGTTTTAGAACTTAGGAATTTCTTTTAGGGACCTAAACTAACGAGTGTTCCCCCATCTCTAGGCTCTCTCGGTGATAAATCCTACTCCCAACTGAAAGACCCTAAATTGAGTATACTGAACTGGACTGGACTGATATTGAGATTACTGAGTTTGCCTAAGTTCTGTATCTGACTGAGTTCTATAACGGACTGAGAGTACTACTGATTGTGACATGACTGATACTATTCTGTAACTAACACTGGCTCTAGATAAACTAGTAAACTATTGGGTATTAAAAGCCCCCCAGGACTCGATAGCATGAAAACTAAAGCAAAGCATAAATTTGAATAACATATAAATGCTCACTAGGTCATAATTCATTCATAGAGACATTTCATCAAACACCTGTAATGCATTAACTTGTACATGAATGGAGAACACATGTTAGCATGCTATAATGGCATTATTTCATTTTTATAGATAATTTATCAAACACATGGAAAGCATAATTGGTACATTAAATCATAAACACTTAGGGTTGACATGATTACAATAATCAACTTACTCATTGAAGGGCTTATCATGAATGTCATGTAGTTCAACACATATTAGGATCAATTCTTGGAACTTGTAATCTAGATCATGGATTAAAACCAAAATAACATCACAGACACTTTAATCACTTTGTAAATTCAAGGATTTATCAATATAATCAAATATTCTTGACACTTTCTATTCAATTTCACAAAAAAACATGCACTTAAATCATGGATTGAGATCCAACTAATATCATGAACATGAATTCAATATAATTCAAACATAGAAATCATAAATACACAATCTCTGTACTTTGAAAAGGGATTCTTGGACTTCATAGGTGGAAGGGACCCATGAATGAACATCTAACATACCTTAATTTGTGAGTTTCTTGGAGTTCTTAGAGAGATTCTTGGGATTGACCTTGATTTCTTGAACTAGGATTTTCGCCTCTTGAGAGAGAATGATTTTGTTCTTAAGAGAAAGTGAGAAAAGTGACATAGTAGGGAATTTAGGGCATAATTTCATGTTTAAAGGCTGATCTAAGTAATGGGAAAAGACTAAGTTGCCCTTGTAATTTAAAATCCCGTAACTAGAATGCAGATTAAAGCCTCACCGTGACATGGTGACTGGGTCATCGCTATATCAACCGCGGCGTGGTGGAATCGTGGTGACTTATCGATTTGGGATAATTATCTATTTGAGCCTCACCGCGATGTGGGGTAATCGCGGTGAGCTCTTGGAACTAGACAAATGCCAAAATATCCTTCCAACTGGGGTTACAGTTTGGACCCATATCAGTTCAGATTTAAGGTATGTCGGTTAGATGATTACCTCTCATAGTTTGAGTCTCAATTTTAGTCTTTACTTTAGAACTCAACTTAGTTTTACAGAATCTGGACTGTCAGATACAGTCAATTAGTATTAGTTAATCAGTTATCAGAATTAAATACTTAGAGTAAGAAAAGCTCAGTTATAGTTTATATATATATATATATATATATGTATATGCACAGATTGCATTCTCAGTATTTATAGTATTCTCAAATTTTCCACGTACTCTCATGTTCAGTTATTCTCATTCAGTTAGTTATATCCTCATGCATATGAACCCTTGCATTCAGCCTTACCTCATCTAGTATACCAGTATATTCCCATGTACTGACGTATACTTTTCTATTCTATGATGTTTTATATCATAGGTTCGGATACTCAGGTTCCCAATTACGCATAGTAGATTTAGGTTCAGCTAGCAGCAGTTGATTTAGCAGTGAGTCCTCATCATTCGAGTATAATGTATTATTTTATATTTTTAGTAGATGTATTAGCTCAGTAGATTGAGTTAGATGAGGGATTGTCCCATCAACTCCACTTTCAGACAAATTTAGTTGGAGGCTTTTCAAACTAGTTTTCAGACAATGTTCAATTTTTATCAAATGTTGTTATTTATCAGTATTTCAGATATTTTGAACCTTATGGCATTTTAGCCTATTTTCTGTATTAATTACAATATTATTATTTAGTGCTCACAGCATATATCATTCATGGGTTATCTTGTGATCCTTTGGGATTATATGCACCATGGGACAACTAGGGGGTAGTCTCGGGCCGTTACATTATTCTAACCCTTTTATTGTTTCTACTCTCCCCTCCCTCATTTTACTGAGTGCAAGTCAAAGCCTAGATAGGAAAATAGTCTTCAAATTACTCTGAGAAACCACTGAATAAGTTAAGGTAGTGAAAGAAGCTCTAAATTCAGCGTGAGAGACATACTCAAGCAGGGGATCTACCTGAACAGGTGGAGGAGCTGACTGGTCTTCATTACTCCTTCCATTAGTTTCTCTAGGGGCATGTTCTGAAAGCATAAGGAAGAGATGAATTAGACTAAGAGTTTAACTTGAGCTCATTCTCACTCGTACGACATGAATATTGAAAGAAGCAAAACTTTTCCTAAATCATCACATAGCCTCCTGTCATAAGTGAGGCGCACTACACACTTATGCGTAAGACTTTACTCGATGCAACTTTTAGACTCCCTAGGACTCTATTAAACGTGGCTCTGATACTAAGTTTGTAATGAACCAAGAGTACACCTTGGGTGCCACACGGTACTTATGACCTCGAAGGACCACAAGTTAACCCATGACTGATATTTGTTGTAAGAACTATATAATAATTATGAAATAAATGCAAAATTTGGATGAATTGACATAAGGTTCAAAATCTAAATACTGATTAAGTATAACAATTGAAATTATAATTTGTAAACCAAATATTGTCTGACAACTAATCTGAAGAGCCTCTAACTGAAACTATCTGAAAGTGGAGTTGATGGGAAAATCCCCCAACTAAGTCCCTCTACTGATATACTGAGTCTACTGAAATAGTGAAATAAAGCATATCCTCAATAGATAAGTACTCACTTCTAAATCTACTGCTGGATGAATCTGAATCTAAATCTGTCTATGCGCGGTCAGGAACCAGAGCATCCGAACCAATGATATAAGACATCATAGTGTAAGAGAAAGTATGCGTCAGTACGTGGAATGTACTTGTATGATAGATGAGGTAAGGCTAAATTCAAGGGTTCATATGTATGAACAATACTAACTAAATGATATAGATTAGCTGAACGCGAGAGTAAATGAAAACTGAAACTACTATAACTACTAAGTAGGCAATACTGCACATATATGTGAATGTAAACTATAACTGAGATTTTCTGAAGCTAAGTACTAAATTTTGATAACTGAGTTACTCATACTGATTAACTATATCTAACTGTCCTGATTCTACAGAACTTAGCGAAATTCTATACTAAGAGTGAAACTAAAATTGTGGGAGGTAATCATCTAATCGACAGCCCCTTTTCAAAACCGATAACCCAGCTTGAACGGTTATAATACCGTGCCACGGGTACTAACAACTATTATGGAGTCAGTTCTAATCTAGCTGGTGACCCCTGATATCAGTTCTATACTAGCGGGTGATCCCTAAGTATGTCATTCTTATCTAATGGGTGAGATCTTATAACCTACGTTGGCTACATTGTTTTGGAACTTAGGGATTTCTTCTAGGGACCCAGTCCTAACTAACGGGTGTGCCCCATACCTAGGCTCGCTTGGTGCTGAATCCTACTCCCAACTGAAAGACCCTGAAATGAGTATACTAAACTGGACTGGACTGATACTGAGATTACTAAGTTTTCCTATGTTCTGTAACTGACTAAGTTCTACTGAGTTCTATAACGGACTGAGAGTACTACTGATCATGACATGACTGATACTATTCTGTAACTGACTCTGGCTCTAGATAAACTAGTAAACTATTGGGTATTAAAAGCCCCCAGGACTCGATAGCATGAAAACTAAAGCAAAGCATAAATTTGAATAACATATAAATGTTCACTAGGTCATAATTCATTCATAGAGACATTTCATCAAACACTTGTAATGCATTAACTTGTACATGAATAGAGAACACATGTTAGAATGCTATAATGGCATTATTTCATTTTTATAGATAATTTATCAAACACATGGAAAGCATAATTGGTACATTAAATCATCAACACTTAGGGTTGACATGATTACAATAATCAACTTGCTCATTGAAGGGCTTATCATGAATATCATGTAGTTCAACACATATTAGGATCAATTCTTGGAACTTGTAATCTAGATCATGGATTAAAACCAAAATAACATTACAGACACCTTAATCACTTTGTAAATTCAAGGATTTATCAAGATAATCAAATATTCTTCACTTACTATTCAATTTCACAAAAAAACATGCACTTAAATCATGGATTGAGATCCAACTAATATCATGAACATGAATTCAATGTAATTCAAACATGGAAATCATAAATACACAATCTCTGTACTTTGAAAAGGGATTCTTGGACTTCATGAGTGGAAGGGACCCATGAATGAACATCTAACATACCTTAATTTGTGAGTTTCTTGGAGTTCTTAGAGAGATTCTTGGGATTTACATTGATTTCTTAAACTTGGGTTTTGCCTCTTGAGAGAGAATGATTTTTTTCTTGAGATAAAGTGAGGAAAAGTGACATAATAGTGTATTTCGGGCATAATTTTGTGTTTAAAGGCTGATCTGAGTTATGGGAAAAGTGTAAGTTTCCCTTGGGATTTAAAATCCAGTTACTAGAATGCATATTAAAGCCTCACTGCGACGTGGTGACTTGGTCATCGCTATATCAACCACGGTGCGGTGGAATTGCCATGACTCACTGGTTTAGTATAATTGTCGATTTGAGCCACACCGCAATACGGGGCAATCACGATGAGCTACTGAATTTGAAAAATATTGAAATGGCCTTCACACGATGCGATAGAGGGCTCATCATGATACTCACCACGATGCAGTCTAATCCCGCTGAGCCACTATTTTTACATAAACTTGTCCTAACATTTAGCTGAACCTTTCTAAGTTGGGGACCCCTTATCAAGCTTTAACGGACTAAGCTAAGTTTAGGATTTTACGAGTTCATACAATATCTTTCCCTTGGGAACATTCATCCTCGAATAAGACTGACTAAGATGGGAGAAATGATAAACTGAGAGTACATACTAGACATGCACAACTAAATTATGACTGCATGACTAAAACTGCTGATATCCTGAGTTTTCCATACTGAACATGCATATCTAAATGCATGAATACATGACTGAAGCTACTTGATAAGATGGGTTTGTAAACTGAACATGCATATCTGATGCATGATTACATGACTGAAAATGATTCATGAATCCATGATTTAATATGTAACGGTAACTAATACCAAGTTTATAATTATATCTTGAACATGGAACAGGGTAAAGCTAAGAAAGACTGTTCTCCTAAGTTGAGAGTACTGATGAACCTGAGATCATTTACTGAACATGAATGTATGGGAATGTGAGAGAATAACTGGGTCTAAAACATGATACGTAGAATGAATATCATGAACTAAACTGATTCCTTGAATACATGCCATCACATGGGAATGGTCATATGGCTGAGATTGGAATGAGAAAGTCAACTTTTGGGTACTAATTCCTCCTAACTGGATATTGCTACGTGAAGAGAAACTAAAAGGTTTAGGACATAAAATCTCGGGGGTTATAGTGCATCTCCCTCTTAGGACACTATGTCCTTCGAGGAATGCTTACTTGGCTGAGATACTAAGGAAAATCTGAGACGATACACGGGGCACCTACTAATTAAATCGTGACTAAATATCTGGGATCTGAAACTGAGGCATGATGCATGACCAAGGCTAAACTCATAACTACTAGGATTCTCTATCTTGGAATGGTTATATACATGAAACTTTGGATAGTTCAACTAGATGAAAATATGGGAAGTGATAGGAGCTTACCCGCCTGACTGCTAAACTAAACTAAATTCTTAGCTTCATGAACTAACTCATGCTGAAAACTTACACTCAACTGGAGCATTCCTTTGACACTCTTTATATAAGATTCTAATGACTTTAGGGAGTAAGGAACCTTGGTATGATCTGAATAAGACATCTTAATAGGAAACCACAACATGGCTAGAATTTTGTAGTATGGGCGCTAATAACCCTACCTACTGAGGTCTGAGCTAAACTAAATTCTCCTGCTAAGTTCAAGTCTACTCGAATCTCTGAAATATATATAGCCACTTACACATCAACATGACATTCAAGCCTATCTTCATGACTAAATCCTTGTGTAAAACAAGCATGAAACAATCTTTCCTTAACATGAAACATTTACTTTCTCCCATCTAAGCAACAGCTCATCACTAAGGAGGGTTCACTGAAAGGTTAAAACATGGGGACCTAATGCATGAATGGACACTATACTGAACTTGGAACTTGATTGAAGCCTGAGGAATAAAATATCAACATCATGAGTTTATTGAGGGGTCTAAATAGAGAATATTCATGACATACTCTGAATTTAGCAAATCATTAAGAGCGTAACATGATTCATGGGAACTGAGCATACTGTAAGGCATGAGTACATGAGTCATGAGTTTCTTGACCTGAGTTGGCATTTTTGTATTCGTGGAACATGAATCGTAACACTAAGTAAATTGGAACTCGATTATACTAGGAACTGTAAGCGTACATGATTTTTGTTAATGTGCATGACTATGAGCTATGAGCATAGAGCTGACATGTAAGGCATGAGTACTGACATTACTGAAATCACTACTAAAATTTGAAAGCCTGACTTTGTCACTCGTTCTACCATCTCCCCCTTAGCTTAAAGCCATTATTCTAAAGTTGTGAACCACTAAATTAACAATTCCAGACTGGACTACCACTGCTATACTCTAGAGTCGGGGGGAAAACACTAAGGAGGGCCCTGCTAATATTTTGGACGACACCAAAGTTGACAGCTATATAGGGGTTACAAGAAGAGAAGCCTCGAAATCTAACTAAGTATAAACTTATAGATGAAAAACTCAGAACATACCCATAAATATATTAGGAGAACTTCCTTGATCATGGCGAGACTGGGGTGCATAAAATCAGTTCTGGCATTAACCACTAATGGTACTGAAAGTGGCACCCTGCTTATTCGGGCGACCAGACTGAGCTAAAGAACAACTCTACTGACTTCGTGGACCAGCCTTTGGACATTCTCAGACTCTATAACCTGAATCTCCACATCCAAAACACACATCACTGCCTTCTTTACACACTTCTTTATGGTTCTTACCACATTCTTCGTAAAGCGGATTAGTACGAACACCCTTCCCACGACCTTGTGACTTAGAGTCTGGTGCTCCATCTCGACTGACATTCTTAGACTTAGATACTGGTGCCTAAGCTGAAAACAAAACTGGTGTTGAGAATCTCTGATGGAACTATGAGTGGTTACTACCCCTTGATCTTGGCATAGAGTTACTTGTTTGTAACACTCCGGGCTTTTTCTTAGCTTAAAATTCATTCCTAGAATGTTAAAGACTTGATTTAAAGATGAATATACTTTTATAAATATAGAATTTTCAAGATTTTGACCATTTTATTTTATGGAAAATTGAATAAGCTTTCCATCGATACCAAATTCGCCCAAATCCGATACCCGGATGAAGAGTTAGAGTCATTTTAGTAAGAAAGTATACCACCTGGTACTCTAGTGCATCGCAGAGGCAGTCCAAATGGCATTTATCATTTTTCAGTGAGACAACATGATACCACCGCGTCACGCTACTAGCCTTTTTCCCAATTGTCACTTTTCAGTGTGACTTTGCGATCATGGCGCGTCGCGCTAAAGGGAAAATTCACAACCATTGAGGCACCGCGATGGCGCCGCATCGCACCATCATCCCAGTTCCCAATTATCAATTTCCAGTGAACCATCACGATATCTCCACGTCGTGCCAGCGTCCAAAATTAGGATTTTCAGTCAGTTCCGAGTTTTAATTTTGAGGGCACTAAGGCTTTTTTCCCTCACCCCCAGTCAGCCTAAACATGCAATCAAACCCTAAAAGAGCAAAAATTGCTCATTAATTCACTATTTTCTCAGGAAGCAAGCCATTCTCTCTCTCAAAGGGCAAAACCCTAGTTCAAGAAATCAAGGTCAAGCTCAAAAAATCCTTGAAGAACTTCAAGAATCTCACAAATTAAGATATGTTAGATGTTGATTCATGGGTCCCATTCACCCATGAACTACAAGAATCCTTTTTCAAAGTACAAAGATGATGTATTTATGATTTCCATGTTTGAATTAGATTGAATGAATGTTTATAATATTAGTTGGGTTCCAATCCATGATTTAAATTTAAGTTTCACAAAATTAAATAGCATGTATAAAAAATATGTGATTATCTTGATAGAACCTTAAATTTATAAAGTGATTAATGCATCTATGATGTTGATTTGGTTTTCAATCCATGATTATGATAAGATTCATGAAAAATAGAATAGTATTTAGGAGGACTTATATGAATTACATGATAAACCCTTAAATTTACAATTAAGTATTGTATTCATGATGTTTATATGATGACCATTATCATGTGAAACACTCATGCTCCCCAAGTATTTGCTAAAATGCCTATGTGAAGTAGATAGAGGAATCATGAGATGTTATTATGAGATCTTAATCATGTACAAGCTTATTCCATACAAGTGTTTGATAAAATGCTTATGTGAATTGACTAGTGAAGGCGTGACATGTTATTATGTGATCCCATTCATGTACAAGTTAATGTATTACAAGTGTTTGATGAAATATATCTATAAATGAATTATGACCAAGTAAACATTGTTATATTATTCAATATTATGCTTTGCTTTACTCTTCATGTTATCGAGTCTTGGAGGTATTTAATACCCAACAATTTAGTTGTTTACCTAGAGCCAGTGTCAGTTATAGAATAGTATCAGTCATGTCACGATCAGTACTCTCAGTTCGTTATAGAACTCAGTAGAACTCAGCCAATTACAGAACTTGGGAAAACTTAGTAAACTCAGTCTCAATCCAGTCCAGTCCAGTATACTCAATTCAGTGTCTTTCAGTTGGGAGTAAGATTCAGTCCCGAGCTAGAGCAAGGATGATGGCTTCCCCATTAGATAGGAAGAGTCGTTAGTAGCAATCCTTATACTCCAGAACTGCGTAGCTAGCTCAGGATGAGGAGTCACCCATCAGACTAGGCTTGACTACCTCCTAAGGGTCACCCGTCAAATTAGGCTTGGCGCCACCCAGGTGTCACTAGTTAGTTAGGCTTGGCATCCTGGTTTTCTAGTATTAGTACCCATGGCACGATATTAGCACCCTTCCAACTGGGGTTACAGGTTGGACCCCTATCAGTTAAAATTTGGGGCATATCGGTTAGATGATTACCTCTCATAGTTTGAGTCTCAGTTTTAGTCTTCAGTTCAGAAATCAGCTTAATTTTACAGAATCAGGACTATCAGATATAGTCAATCAGTATCAGTTAATCAGTTATCAGAATTCAATACGTAGTGTAAGAAAATCTCAGTTATAGTTTATATATATATATATATATATATATATGTATATGCACAAATTGCATTCTCAGTATTTACAGTATTCTCAAATTTTCCACGTACTCTCATGTTCAGTTATTCTCATTCAGTCAGTTATATCCTCATGCATATGAACCCTTTTATTTACCCTTACCTCATCTAGTATACCAGTATATTCCCAAGTATTGACACATACTTTTCTGTGCTATGATGTTTCATATCATAGGTTCGGACGCTCAGGTTCCCAATCACACATAGTAGATTCAGGTTCATCCAGAAATAGTAGATTTAGTAGTGAGTCCTCATCATTCGAGGATATTATACTATTTCATATTTTCAGTAGATGTATTAGTTCAGTAGATGGAGTTAGTTAGGGGATTGTCCCATCAACTCCATTTTCAGACAGATTTAGTTAGAGACTTTTCAGACTAGTTTACAGACAGTGTTCAGTTTTTATCAAATGTTGTTATTTACTAGTATTTTAGATATTTTGAACCTTATGGCATTTCAGCCTATTTTTTGCATTAATTACAGTATTATTATTCAGTGCTCACAACAGATATCATTCATGGGTTAGCTTGTGGTCCTTTGGGGTCGTAAGCACCGTGTAACTACTAGGAAGTAGTCTCGGGCCATTACATTATTCTAACCATCTTATTGTTCCAATGCTCCCCTCCTTCATTATACTGAGTTCAATTCAAAGTCTAGATAGGACAACAGTCTACAAATTACATTGAGCAACTACTGAATAAGCTAAGGTAGTGAAACCGGCTCTAAATTCAGCATGAGACATATGCTCATGTAGGGGATCTGCAAGAACAGACGGGGGAGCTGACTAGTCTTCATTACTCCTTCCATTAGCTTATCTGGGAGGCATGTTCTGGAAGTATAAGGAAGATATGAATTAGACTGAGAGTTTAACTTGAGATCATTCTCACTCGTACGACATGAATACTGAAAGAAGCAAAACTTTTCCTAAAACATCTCATAGCCTCTTGTCTATAAGTGTGGTGTGCTACACACCCATGCATAAGACTTTACTCGATGCGACTTTTAGAATCTGTAGGGCTGTATTTAACCTGGCTCTAATACAAATACTATAATGACCCGGGAGTACACCCTGGGCTCCACACGGTGCTTACGACCCCGAAGGACCACAAGCTAACCCATGACTGATATCTGTTGTGAGAACTATATAATAATCATAAAATAAATGCAAAATTTGGATAAAATTCCATAAGGTTAAAAATCTAAATACTGATAAAGTGTAACAACTAAAATAACAATCTGTAAACCAAATACTGTCTGACAACTAATCTAAAAAGCCTCTAACTGAAATTGTCTGAAAGTGGAGTTGATGAGAAAATCTCCCAACTAACTCCCTCTACTGAAATACTGAGTCTACTATAATACTGAAATAAAGCATATCCTTGATATATAAGGACTCACTTCTAAATCTACTGCTGGCTGAATTTGAATCTTTCTATGCGCATTCAGGAACCGAAGCATCCGAACCTATGATATAAGACATCATAGCACAAAAAAGTATGCGTCAGTACATGGAATGTACTGGTATTCTAGATGAGGTAAGGCTAAATACAAGGGTTCATATGCATGAACAATACTGACTGAATGATATAGAGTAGCAGAACACAAGAGTACCTAAAAACTGAAACTACTGCTACTAAGTATGTAATACTGCGCATGTACGTAAATGTAAATTGTAACTGAGCTTTTATAAATATAAGTGCTTAATTCTGATAACTGAGTTCTTATACTGATTGACTGTATCTAACAGTCCTGATTCTGTAGAACTGAACTGAATTCTATACTAAGACTAAAACCAATATTATGGGAGGTAATCATCTAACTGACATGCTCCTTTTTAATCTAATTGGGTTCCAACCTATAACCCAGATGGAAGGGTTCTAATACCATTCCAAGGGCACTAATAACTACTATGGAGTCAATCCTAATCTAACGGGTGACCCCTGATATCAGTTCTAAACTAGTGGGTGATCCCTGACTATGTTAATCCTATCTAATGGGTGACATCTCATAACCTATGATGGCTACGTAGTTCTGGAACTTAGGGATTGATTCTAGGGACTCAGTCCTAACTAATGGGTGTGTCCCCATCCCTAGGCTCGCTCGGTGCTGAATCCTACTCCTAACTGAAAGACCCTGAACTGAGTATACTGAACTGGACTGGACTGACTGAGTTTACTGAGTTTTCCTAAGTTCTATAACTGACTGAGTTCTACTGAGTTCTACAACGGACTGAGAGTATAACTGATCATAACATGACTGATAATATTCTTTAACTGACACTGGCTCTAGATAAATAGCTAAATTATCGGGTATTAAATATCCCTAGGACTCGATAGCATGAAAATAAAGCAAAGCATAACTTTGAATAACATATAAATGTTCACTTGGTCATAATTCATTCATAGAGACATTTCACCAAACACTTGTAATGTATTAACTTGTACATGAATGGAGAACACATGTTAGCATGCTATAATGGTATTATTTCATTCTCATAGACAATTTATCAAACACATGGAAATCATAATTGGTACATTAAATCATAAACACTTAGGGTTGACATGATTACAACAATCAACACATATTAGGATCAATTCTTGGACCTGGTAATCTAAATCATGGATTAAAATCAAAATCTCATCATAGAAACCTTAATCACTTTGTAAATTCAAGGGTTTATAAAGATAATCAAATATTCTTCACACTTGCTATTCAATTTCAGGAAAAACATGCACTTAAATCATGGATTGAGACCTAACTAATATCATGAACATGAATTCAATCTAATTCAAGCATAGAAATCATAAATACACAATCTCTGTACTTTGAAAAAGGATTGTTGGACTACATGGGTGAAAGGGACCCATGAATGAATATCTAACATACCTTATTTGTGAGTTTCTTTGAGTTCTTAGCGAGATTCTTGGGATTGACCTTGATTTCTTGAACTAGGGTTTTTGTATCTTGAGAGAGAATAATTTTGGTCTTTAGAGAAAGTGAGGAAAAGTGACATAATAGAGTATCTAGGATATAATTTCGTGTTTAAAGGCTGATCTGAGTCATGAAAAAAGTCTAAGGTGCCTTTGGGATTTAAAATCCCATAACTGGAATGTATATTAAAGCCTCACCGTGATGCGGTGATTGGGTCATCGCTATATCAACCGCGGAGCGGTGGAATCATGGTGACTCACTGGTTTGTGACAATTATTGACTTGAGCATCACCGTAATGCATGGAAATCGCAGTGAGCTACTAGAATTTGACAAATATTAAAATGGCCTTTAGTGCGATGCGATAGAGAGCTCATCGCGATTCTCACCACAACGTGGCCTAATCGCCGTGAGCCACTATTTTTACATAAACTTGTCCTAACATTTAGCTTAACTTTTCTAAGTTGGGGACCCTGATGTGTGAGCAGATGTTAGCACCTTTGGCGCTTTTAACTGAGAATAATTACAAAGTCTTAAGCAACTTTTGTCGTTTTTTATTGTTTTCTCTTTGATATTGCAGTAAAGGTGAAAATGCAAGATAACCAGAAATAATGGAAGTAAAAGAGTTAATTTCTGAGCAAGTAGAGAGGGAAGTATAGCTGACAACTAATCTGATAAGTCATCCGTCTTGTGATAAGCTATCAGAGTTGCCGTCAGCCTTAGACAAAGAATGAGATTCAGCTGGAAGAAGTGACGACAACCTGTGATATGCCGTCAGAATTGTGATAAGCCGTCAGGCTCGTTGTCAGGCTTAGGAAGTATTTGAGAACTTGAAGTGAAGAAGTGATGACAATTCTGATAAGTCATCACATGTCTGATAAGTTGTTAGGATTTATCGTCGGCTGAAGACTGAACTTGTTCAAACGTTAAGAGGAGCTGACGACATTCTTGATAAGGCATCAGACTCCTGATAAGTCATCACACATATCGTCGTCTGTCCGATAAAATACTATGATTTGTGATTTTGTTTCCATAATTAGGATGAAGTATTTAAAGCATATGTTAGGGTTTTCTAATCATAAGGGGGTGGAACATCTGGAACTTATTCCAAGGGAGTTTACTTTTTTTTTGGCTCTCTTAACTTAGAATTCAATTTTTTCAAGTCTTTGATTTGGTTGTGGGAATTTTCTCTTGAACTTAGAAGAGAATCAACTTCAGACTTCATCTTTTGTAAGTTTAATTACTTTGAATGCAACAACAACAAAAACAACAAACCCAGTATATTTCTACATAGTGGGGTATGGGGAGGGTAGAATGTACTCAGTCCAAACCCAGTAATTACTTTGAATGATGATTATAATTATTGCTATCTCTTTCTTTATCATGTGGAACTAAAACCCACAACTAGGGTTGTGGGATCTATGATTATTCCCCTATGGATTTAATAGTTGGTTAGGGTTTGAGTGATTATGGAGACATCTTGATAATTCTTTTGCTATGATTGTTATTTATTGGTTGCAAACAATAAATCCCACCTTATGTTGATTCGCTCGAACTGAGCAATAAACTAAAGGTAGTGAATTATCAACAAGGATTTGGAAAGGTTAAGCTCCCATCTAATGATTAATGTTGTAACAAGATTGATCAACTTGAGATAAAATCAGTATGAATAGAATGATTTCCTAAGTTTGAGAGAATTAGGGAGTTCAACATTTAGGCAGGTTGACAAACACTTAGATGGACTATCGAAACTGATAATTTGGTGTTTCCCACAAGTCATGAGAACCCAATACTATAGTTATTATTTAATGGGGATTAATAATCATAGTGATCACAACCCTAGTTCTCTCTATCACTGATTTGAACTGTTGAAATTTTAGTTTTGAGCTATGAAGCAAGTTAAAACTTAAACATTTGTTTGATCATCAAAAACCCCCTATTTTATCTTTTCGTATCATTTGTTTGAATTCAACTTATATCTATAGTTTCAAATTAGTTTAATCGCCACTCACATTGTTCCTCGTGGATTCAACCCCGACTCCAAACTTGGGTAAATCTATTGACGACAATCGCCTTGCACTAAATTTACGTGTAAGTTGAGCATTATAAAAAAGGGCGCAGTTGTCGGGGAACAATTTGGCGTATTGAGTTGGTTTGGAATTTTAGCCTAGTTGCTTAAATTCAAACTTGTAAATATTTGTTTTTAGTTTTCTTTTATTTCTTGTGTTACGTAGATTTTTATTTTAGTTTACTTATTACTATGGCATCGTGGAAAGAACATGAGCTTGGTGGTTGGAAATCTTATCTTGATTATCTATGTCCATATTATGCTGGACCTCACTTTTGATAAAATTGTAGATATGCTCCCCGGAGAGAGATGTGTACACCACCTCCATACTACCGGAAGTATGATTTTTCTTTATGTGGTGGTCAAGATAGACATTGGAGTGATTGCCCAAATTCCCCCTCCCCCTATTGTGCTAACCCAAATTCTAGTTCTTCTCATGAGTTTGATAGGTCTTATGGTTAAGAGAATAAAGAACGAAGCACCGATAAGAGTGGCATTGAAGCTATGTTTCAACAAATGTTGGATCTGTAGAAAAAAACATATGATATCATATGTGATATGAGTCAAGACATGAAGCCAATCATTCATGAGGAGATAAATATAGAGGTTAATCATTCAAAGAATTCTTCTATATTATGTTTAGATGATATCTTATTTGTGGAATCATTTAAAATAATGGAAGAGTGTAAAGATGAGGAGCAAGAACCCTATATTGATGTTTAGCTTAATGATGAGGAAACCTCAGTGATTTCCCAACCAACCGAACCGACCATAAGAGATCATTCCAAGATTGAGAAAATAGTGCTAGAGGCAAAAGAAGAAACCAAGCCAATCTCTTATAAAGACTCTAGCCCAATTCGGGGTGAAGAGGTCGAGAAGGATATAACTCCAAAATTAGGGAGAAGACTTCACTCGAATCATTTTTCAACATTATGCTTTGTGGATGTGATAAAAGTCGAATCACCCAAGCAAATGATGAATTTTGGAAATGAGGAGGAAAATTCCTACATTTTGAAGTTTGTCATGCGGAAAGAGTATAATACAACCCCAATCTTGAAGGCCAAGAAGCTTAAATATCGATGTCCATTTAGTGGCTTTTTAAGATTCTCACTGTTGCCAAATGAGCCCACACGAAAGTTCAGTGAAAAATTGGGCAAGTAGTTCAAGTCTTCGAAGTGGCGTGATAGAACTTTCCATATCATGCTCTCACATTTTTCCAATGCACCTAAAAGATGTAAAGATCAAAAGATGGTCTGAAGATTCAAATTATCTAAGTGGAGGGATAAAGGATGAATCACTTTTAAGGTATCTTGATGAATTCTGAGTAGTCAAGATAACCTAGTCGTGCCGCGATATTAAATCAGGCGCTGCTTAGGAGGCAACCCAAGGTATTTTGTTGTTTGTATTCATATTATGTGATTGACATAAAATATTCACACCCATGGTGCCACAGGTATGTTTCTAACTCTCTTGTTTTGGTTTGACGCATTGGGGACATTTCATGATTTTAAGTTGATGGTGGGGATACTTGTGGGTGTTGATGTCCTCTTGGGATATTTGTTGACATGCCTCTTTTTCCCGGAGTCTTGTTCCTAGTAGAGCCAGCTTGTTTAGGCGTATTGTATTTTATTTTGTGATGTGTTGTGGTTAACTAGAGAAAAATAAGTATCTACGGCAGTTGACATATTTTTGTTGATTTTTTTGGGAATGATAAATACCTCTCCAATTGTCTACTTTGTAATTGTGTGATGTGCATCTATATGTGACTACTGTGAATCTTTTTATGGCATTGGTATTAGTGACTTGATAATCATTGCTAAACAATTACATGAACTGGATAAGTAGTAACTTGTGATATACTTGTGTGCCATGTGCGTGTGAGATCTTACTTAGTTCTCTTTGTATGTTGAATCCAGAACTTGCCCGGTTAGTCTTACATAGATTGAAGGATAGGGGTTAGGAAAGGATCATAGGTCATTTTGATATTAGCCCACTTTTAGCCTAAATGACCTTCCCTGTATGCATAATATCCCTTGATCCCTATTTTGAGCCAGAATAGCCTATTTCGTTTTATGCTACCTATCATTGTCCCATTTATATCATAATGAACCTATTTTGGCCCTGGTCCTCCTTGGACACTGTGAACCTTGACTTAGGCAAATGGCCTAAGTTGAGGGATGTAAAATAAGTATGGAGAAAGATAGAATAAAAGAAAAAAATAAAGAGCTGGGTGCGGTGGAAAAGAACAAGAAAAGTTGTGAAAAAAAATGAATGAATAAGAATTGCGCCCATCTTGAATGTTCTTTAATCAAGAAAGAGAGAAATAAGGTAAAGGTTGATAAGTTAGACCCCAAAAATAGTGTAGTGCCAAGGAGGCTTAGTTACTTTAAATATCCTTGTGTATCATACCATCCCCAAGCCTACATTACAAGCTGAAAAAAACTCCTATAGTGATCCTAACTTCACTGTCTAAAAGCTTTGGTAATGAAAATAAGGGCAAGCTTATGGTATTTGGCATACATTGATTGGAACATCATTCTGAGAGTAAGCGTCTTTTGATTTCCCCCATGGCTACATAAGTGATGTCTGATATAAGTGAAGTGGGACTTTTTTGTAGTGAGGGTACACTGGTTACGTTGCTAGTTGCTAACTTATTTGGATAGTGTAATCTTGGAACATGCATGATTATTGTTGCTGAATTGATGTCATATCTTGATTCATGTGTGTCGCATTGTTGTTCTTCAATAATATGCACAGTTATTTTTTTAAAATTAATTGACCTTGGAGATGTTGAAGATGTTTTGAGATAATATAGATGGTTGACTGCCGAATGTACTTGGTATCCTCTTGGTTGTGTTTTAGTTGCTTGAGGACAAGCGATTGTTTTAAGTTGAGGGTGTTGATGTGTAAGAAGATGCTAACACATTTGAGGCTTTTAACTAAGAATAATTGCAAAGTCCTAAGCAACTTTTGTTGCTTTTATTATTTTCTCTTTGATATTGTAGTAAAAGTCAAGAAGCAAGAGTACCAACAATAATGGAAGTAAAAGAGTTGATTTCTGAGCAAGTAGAGAGGGAAGTATAGCTGATGACTTGTCTGATAAGTCGTCAGACTTGTGATAAGCTATCAGAGTTGCCGTCAGCCTTAAATAAAGAATGAGATTCAGCTGGAAGAAGTGAAGACAACCTGTGATAGGCCGTCAGAGTTATAATAAGCCGTCAGGCTCGTCGTTAGGCTTAGGCAGTGCTTGAGAACTTGAAGTGATGAAGAGACGATAATTTTCATAAGTCGTCACATGTCTGATAAGCCGTCAGGATTCATCGTCAGCTAAAGACAGAACTTTTTCAAATGTGAAGAGGAGCTGACGACATTCTTAATAAGGCATCAGACTCCTGATAAGTCATCACACATATCGTCGTCTGTCCGAGAAAATACTATGATTTGTGATTTTGTTTCCATAATTAGGATGAAGTATTTAAAGCATATGTTAGGGTTTTCTAATCATAAGGGGGCGGAACATCTGGAACTTATTCCAAGGGAGTTTACTTTTCTTTTTGGATCTCTTAACTTAAAATTCAATTTTTTCAACTCTTTGATTTGGTTGTGGGAATTTTCTCTTGAACTTAGAAGAGAATCAACTTCAGACATCATCTTTTGTATGTTTAATTACTTTGAATGATGATTATAATTGTTGATATCTCTTTCTTTCTCATGTGGAACTAAAACCCACAACTAGGTTTGTGGGATCTATGATAATTCCCCCATGGATTTAATAGTTGGTTAGGGTTTGAGTGATTGTGGAAACATCTTGATAATTCCTTTGTTATGATTGTTATTTATTGGTTGCAAATAATAAATCTTGCCTTATGTTGATTTGCTCGAACTGAGAAATAAATTAAAGGTAGCGAATTATCAACAAGGATTTGGGAAGGTTAAGCTCCCATCTAATGATTAATGTTGTAAGAAGATTGATCAGCTTGAGATAAAAGCAGTATGAATAGAATGATTTCATAAGTTCGAGAGAATTAGGGATTTCAACATCTAGGCAGGTTGAGAAACACTTAGATGGACTGTCAAAACTGATAATTTGATGTTTCTCATAAGTCATGAGAACCCAATACTACAGTTATTATTTAATGAGGATTAATAATCATAGTGATCACAACTCTAGCTCCTCTCTATCACTGATTTGAACTATTGAAATTTTAGTTTTGAGCTCTGAAGCAAGTTAAAACTTTAACATTTGTTTGATCATAAAAAACTCTCATTTTATCTTTTCTTATCATTTATTTGAATTCAACTTATAGCTATAGTTTTAAATTAGTTTAATCGCCACTCACATTGTTCCTCGTGGATTCGATCCTGACTCCAAAATTGGGTAAATATATTGACGACGACCGCCTTGCACTAAATTGATGTGTAAGTGGAGCGTTATCAGACCCCTTTATCAAGCTTTAACTGACTGAGCTAAGTTTAGGATTTTATGGGGTCTAACAGTTATAGGAGTCTATATTTTAAAACCCACATGAAATTGGGTTAAACACAAGGTTCAAATTGAGAAAAAGTTATTTTTAAGCTTTACTAGCAATACCCTCAAAATTTCATTTCAGATTATGATTAAAAGGTGTTTTTAAAGATGTATTCAACAAAAAATAATGAAAATATGATTTAAGAGTTTACCCAAGCAAGAACGGTGAGAAAAATCTAAGAAATTGCCTCTTCTCAAAGTTTGGAGTTTCCAAAATAGTGAAAATTGCAAAAGGAAGGGGGTTATATATAAGCGGCAACCGCTAAAATAGTACGAGGCCGCTAAAGTACCTACCTCTTAAGGGATGCCAGACTTCTAATGCAGATACCGCGCAAGTGGTCTTGGGACGCTAAAGAGGTTGTCACTTAAGTGATTGCACCAGATATAAGCAAATGTTGATTTTGGTGCAAGACTATCAAGCTCCAAACAGACCCTCTAAATTTAATTGGAAACCCACAGTGACAAATCATATATGCTACCAGGCTATTTTTATGTTCTGGACTCAGTGGCAACACCGAAGTTTTGAATAAAAAGATTATTTTCAATAAGTTTATCCTCAAAACCCCTTTTTCACTATTTTTCAAACGAATGGATCAAAATATAAATAAGGTCCCGAACTCGAACTAACCATGCTACTAACCCAAATTCCACATTCTGGACATAATGGAATGGTTCAAATCATCAACCGACGCTCAGAACAACAATGTTGTTCGATAAAGCCTCTAAAAAACACAAACTTACCCAAATCATTCCCGATCGCTTTGAAAACCACATCAACCATTTTCACACCTCAAAATCAACAGGTAACAACTACAGAAAAGAGAAAAACAATCAAACACACATAAAATAAGATTTTGCAAATCAGGTTATTACAACTTTCTCAAATTATTTGCTTAACGTCTCCAAAGTTGTAGCTCTTTTATCCATTTCATTATGTACATGCCTGAATAGGAGGAACTACACAAAGCAACAAAACATTGCCTATCACTCAGAGATATTTGTTTTGAAGAAGTAGGTTTTGATTGTCTTATCATTGCATGAGAATTATATGATATTTAGCGATCATGCATACTATGATTTTCTTATATTTCATATTTTCTCTTTTTATTTGTGCACACTCTCTCCTAAAGCTATATTAGATTTCTTAATGAAGAAAAATTTAAAATTCATAGTTTCTTATGGGAAACTTCAATCTCTTCTTTTTGGTTGGTGCATATTTATTCAGCCCATTTTATTGAATTCAGATATATTTGTGTAGACTTGAAAAAAATTGTCTGTCAACATCCATTGGCAGTCCTTATTCCCTTTGATATTCCTTACTACTCTCTTCCATGATCAAATTTTGTATTCAATGAAAAAGCAGAATGAGCGATGCTTTCTTAACCTTCACAAGGTAATCGAATTATTTTATTTCTTCTTTATTGCTATTATATGTGGATTTTCTTGTCACGTCCTTTCTATCGTTTATTTTTTCTTGAATTGCTAGCGCTTTTAGGCTATGGTGCAATCTCTCATCAGATGTCAGTGTACGTTGGTTATTAAGCCTCTTTTATTTATTTTAAAATGCATGTGTGAAACTTTAGACTATTTTGGTCATTGTGAAATATTATTATGTTCCACATTGAAGTTGTAGCTGATTGACAATTCGGATGAGTTTACTTCGATGGGCTAAAAAAAAAATTATACCCCAAGGTGCAACTTTCTTTGTATTAAATTTGGCTATAATGTGTTTGAAATTGACGGACAAGATGTGTGTATCAAGCATGAGACATTACTACTGCAAACGTAAAAACTTACCCATGTCTTTATACCCAATTAGCTGAGTTAACCTTAACCATAGTTACTGAAAAGAATAGATATTGGGTGTAACTCAACCTCAAAAACTAGCTCATGAGGGAAGATTGTCCAAATCCATATAAGCAAATCACCAGTCCATTCCCCAAGCAATGTGGGACTTTTACCCACTCTAATGCCCCCTTCATGCTCAAGGGCAGCTGGCCTTGGCGCGTGGACCGGGAGCCCAAACGGGGATGGACCTAACTCTGATACAATGAAAAGAATGGATTTTGGTTCTAACTCAACCTCAAAAGTTAGCTTATGAGGGGAGGATGGCCCAAATCGATATATAAGTAAACCACCAGTCCATTTTCCAAAGAATACTAAATTTAAAAAGGAACTAAAAAGCATAATATCATAGCATTTTTCTTTTTCTTTATTTTTTTTCTGTTCGTTTTCTTTGTACTTATTTTCGGTTGTTTTGTGGCTTAATTCTATATTTTTTCGTCATGCTTGCATCCCCCATTGAAAATCAAAAGGCATAATTCCAAAATTACCACGTAGTTGAGATATCTAATTAAGAGCGAAAGTCATTGACAAGCATATATTAGATTGCTTAAGTTCATATATATATATATATATATATATATATATATATACTTGAAAGAATTATAAATTAAGGATCATATCTAGTTCATTTTGAAAATAATATCTTGCATGACATAAAGGTCAAGCGCAATTTTGTTAAGATCATTTATATCTTGGATATACAAAGACAAGTATGTGCTTTTGCTTATTGTTTATTCTTCTAATGATATTCACATCAGAAGGATTTATTTTATTTTGTAGTGGTCAGTGATTGTCTTTGAGTTTGAGAAATTGTTAGTGTAGGGATGATAAATAGACGGATCGGATCGGATTTGAATGGATTGAAAATGGATTGAGCTCAAATGGATTGAATTGTAATTCACTCATATAATATATGGGTAAATATGGATTTGGTCAAATACAGATTGGATAAAAATGGTTCCAACTTACTTTTAACTCCTAAAGTCAAAAATTTAAAACATTTATATGCATATCAATTTGATTTTTTTCTCCTACCCCACCCTCATCCCTCTAACCCATCACCCTCCCCAACCCCTCCTCAAGAAAAAAATATAATTTTTAAAAAGAAAAAGAAAAATTAAAAAAATTTCTACCTTCCCCCCACTGTACCCCCATGCCACCCCACCTCTATCCCTAATTTTCTTTTCTAGAAAAAAAAATTAAATTTTTGTAGTGTAATTAAACATTTTAAGAATAGATGGGTGATTTCTGTATTTAAATGGGTATTCATATTTTTTCCATTTTATTCATAGTTGTATGAATTTTAAAATGAATTGAAGTCTATATTTATCCATTAAAAATATGAGCAACCCAACTAAATAAATATGAGTTATTACGGAAAAATTACAGAAACTAACATACTTAAGACATTAATTACAAAAAATAACAACACTTTTTCTAAATTACAACTTATAGCAATACTAGCAATATTTTAATCTTTTTAGAGTTAGACGCGTGGATTCCACCAATTACTTTACCATTACCTATTTTCAAGTCATTTACCTTATTTCAGTTCCCTCAACTTCAATGTTTTCTTTTATTTTTATTTTTTTAAATCGCTCTTTGCTCTCTAATTTTTGATAAACTTGTTCCCCAATAATTAAGGTAAGCATACTTTTCAGTTAATGCATGTTATTTTTTTCATATAACTTCTTTTTTGTAAATCAACTTCGACATTATTCAACCTACATCTGCAATTCACTTTTTGGGGGTTTTTTTTTAATTTTTTTGCGTGTTAAAATTTTTGGAGTTACGTGATAATGGCAGTACATGCACATCGTAGTAGTTCAGTTAGTGGTATTCCACCGTTGAATTTAGATTCCGATGAACTACCATCATTTAGTCTTGATTTAACGCAAGATGAAGAAATTAACTTGATTTTTACTAATGTCCAATCGAAGGGTGGTGCTAGCATAGAAGAGGTGAGATTGATGAATCGTAACGATCCAAAAAAGATTATCTCAATCATAAAACGAAAAGCATTGAGAGAATCTTCATCCCCAAAATTCTCAAAAATTCAAAAATTGGAAAAAGAAAAAGAAAGTCAGTCGAAAAAAGAAGAATCTAGGAAAATTGCAACTCTTGTTTCATCTGATTATGAATCTGAAGAAGAGAAAATAGAGGAGGTAATTTTGTATTTTTAATTTTTTCAATTTATGATAAATATATTCATATATGTATTTTTTATATTTTGTAATGAATTTTTATTTAAAATGTATTTTTTACATTTATGATATGTATTTGTATTTTGGTAATGATTTGTATTATTTTTGTATTTGTATTTGGTTCTGTTAAGAGTTGTACTTATTCCAATATAGATAAATATTTGTATTTTGCTACTGTAAGAAATGTATTTGTTACTTATAACTGGTAAAGAATATTTGTTAAAGTATAAATATGTATTTTTGTATTTGTAATATTATATGGTTGATGTACAATATCTATATGTATTTGTTATTACGGATTATTATTTTAAAATATATTTTTTACATTGTCGATATGTATTTTGTATTTTGATACTGTTTAGTGTTGTATTTGTATTGTGTACTGATAAGAGTTGTATTTGTTTCCGTGTAGATATGTATTTGAATTTAGTAATGTATAATTTCTATTTGTTACCGGTAACTAATAAAATATAATTGTGATGGTATGGATAGTTGTTTTTGCATTTGTAATCTTATATTTGATGGACAATATGTTCTATTATGTATTTATTTCTTTGTAATGTGAAGATATATATATATATATATATATATATGTTACATTACAATATATATTTGTATTTTATGTAGTGTACTTGTGTCCAACATAGATATGTATTTATGTTTGGTACTGACAGAGGCGGAGCCAAGATTTCAACTGAGTGGGTTAACTATTCAAATAAAACTTAATCGAAGGGGGTTCAACGCCTACTATAACCACATAAAAAATAATTTTAATCATGTATAAATAGTATATTTTTTCATCGAAGGGGGTTCGGTTGAACCCCCTAAAGGAGGCTAGCTCTGCCTCTGGGTACTGATATGAAACTTCATTATGTATTTGTAGATACATATGTGGTATTGTTTTGACATGTAACTATATTTCTAAATGTTAAGAAATATATTAGATATGCTCTATTTTTAGTTTCAATATCACTGTCACTTGAGACAAAGAAAAATTCTACAAGTGTCACAGTTTACAAGTGTAAATAGTACAAGTCTTTATTTCAGTCCGAGAGAGTTTGATGTGGTCACTGGCTTGAACCGTGTTTCAAACAAGGATGATTTACTGTTTGATGAGGATGTATTTAAAAATACTTACTTATTCATTAATATATTTGTAGGAATTGTGGTTTATATATCGTGACATATGCTGAGTGTCTTACTTTTGGTGACTATGTTCCAAATATTGACTTTGATCTAGATCTTCTTCGCATGAGATATGTTTTAATGTTGTGAAATTATGCTTCGAGGAAAGAAGATGAGAAGGCTGAAAGTGATGATGAAGCACCAATGAGGCCTCTTAGGGATATTGGGATAACAGAAGATACTAAAGTGCATGATATTTGAAGTTTATTTGTATTTATTGTAGTTGGGTATTTGTTGTATTTGGCAACATTGAACTTTAGGAGGACTAAGATATAGTTGAAAGATGATATCTTAATATTTTTTAACGTGATTGTTAGATTTTTTATCGTTATGCTTCTAAAATAGAACTATTCGATCTTATTTTATGTTATTGTTATGCATATTTTGGTATGAATATGTGATTTTCAGTTTTGAGTATAATTTTCAGTAATGAATATATATGTTTCAGTCATCATATGTATTTTTTAATTATGTATTTGTATTTTTCATTGTATGCATATGTATTTTTTTGTAATACATATAAGGTAAGGTGAGGTTGCATATAATATTTTTCATTGTATGAATATGTATTTTTTTGTAATGCATATGTATTTTGAGTAATGTATATATTTTTTTCCAGTTATGCACATATACTTTCGAATAATACAAAGTTATTGTATTGTTTTGCATAAGTCTATATATTTTTATGAAGCATATGTATTTATGATTCATACATACATAGTTATTCGTATATATCTATGAATAATGCATATTTGTTTATGATTATTGCATATGTTTTCTTTAAAAAAAAAAAAGGATTTCAAGTTCTGGTTAAGTAATTGATAAGTCATTATATGTATTTTTATTTATTACATAAATATATATTAACTTATTTTTAGTTTTTATAGATCGGTATACGTTTTTATTAGAATCTCATATGTATTTTTCAGACCAAAATATTGGCTTGTGTGATGTACACTCTTTTACGCATAAATAAATAATGGTATATGTTTTATAAAATATATTCATTATGATAACATTTGCAACAGTTTAACTACAAAAAAGTCAACGTCATCAAAAGTTTGTATCAAAATTTAGAATCATAAAATAATCAGTGAAAAAAAACAATTATTTTTTAATTGAATACATCTGTAAACGTATCATTTATTATATTTCATACATAAACGCCTATTGTGACCTTTAAATTCACATGACCTACAATAATTTTTATTTTTCTTCTCGAACATATCGCTTCCCGATTTTCCACGATCCTTCTTTGCAGGTCTTCCAGGGGATCGCTTGTATTTTGGGGGTAAAACTATCTCCTCCAATATCTCCTGTGGAATCACCCAATCATCTTTATGTGGTATAGGATAAATGGAAAGATCATGCGTTCTTGACACAGTTTTTGATTTGTTTAGATTAGAGCAATATGATCCCTTTTGAAAATTCTTGCTATCAAGTATTGCATAAGCATGCACACACGGTATCTCGTCCTATTGGAATGCATAGCAAGAATTTTTTTCCTTAAGGCAAACAATAAAATGTTTATCCTTGTCGTGTAGTGTATAGACATACTATGAGGCAGGTATAACCTGAAATTATTAAAATAAAATTAAAATTATAACAACAATTATTCATTTTACATTTGTAATTGTTCCAGCTTAGCAATTGTATTTTACCAACTCTGCATATGTATATTGCATGTCTCAATATGTATTTTTAGAAATATATGACCTGCATATTTTAAAAAAAAAAAACAAATACAGTAAAACACTTAAAACAGAGTGCATATGGATTTTTTAAATACATATAGCTGGCAGCATATGTAAACTGAAATACATAAAAGTAACTACTAGTGATCACATAAAAAGACTGCATATGTATTTTACAAATACATAGAGCTGGCAGCATATGTAATGTTAAATACACATATAAGAAGGACTTGCCGGTTTCATCCATGGTATAAGCAGCTACAAAAGTACCAATATACAGTTTTCTGAGATGACTTGCATCAACGATTATTACAGGTCTACAATGTTCGAACCCTTTGATACGATAACTTATTAGTATATACAAAACTTCAAAACGAAATACAACAAGAACAAATTATTTAATTGAAAACGGGAAAAAATATAAAATAAACTGTAATAATTGTATATCAATATTCAACCTACATAACGCGATGAAAAACTCTAATTTGTAAAAAAAAATTATCGATCAAACCACTATATTTGAGAACTGATCAAACCATTGTTGTTACGATTTTTCCAGCGATTTTCACAAATATATTTCGAAAATTCACAAACAAAATTATATTTGTTTATTGATACATATATTTGCAGCGTTGCCTTATCAAACTTTTCTCAAAACATTAGATGGTGAACATAAATTTTGAAAGCAGTTGTTTTTTAAAAAATGATATGAGTTGCAGATTATGAAAAATATTTTTGAATTTTGAATTATGTTGCTATAAAATAATGGTTGTGGTTAAAATAGAGTCATTAAAGGAAAAGATATTTGTATAATTAATGTACCATTAATTACCATTCAGTTATTCCCTTAAATAACTCTAACTGATTAAAATTAAATTAGGAACTGCTATTACATTTGTATATGTATTTTTATAGCAACATTTGTACAAAATAAAGAATACATATTTCTATTTTTCGTAATTATGAAACTGTTTCTATAAAATTTATAATTAAGGCTCCACAATTGTTATTTCTGAAATTTTCCCTTAAATGAAACTCTTTTCACTAATATGGGCTTAATTGCCACCTCTAGATTAGTGGCACAGAAAATTAGAAATACCATGAATCTTGTTAACGCTACAGTTAAAAGAACAAGTGAGATTAGCAATATTCTATGCATTTTTTATATTATCTATAATCTATAATCTATAATATATTAAAAGTGTGAAGATCCTTAAAAAAGTGATTTAAATTTTTTACCCTTCATTAAAACACCTTGCAATAGACAAAATAGTCTTTTTGCTATTTTCTAATAATTTTTAAAATTTAAAAATTAATTAAAATTTAGTTATTAAACCTTTTCTTATTAGAGCTATGTATTGACTTTTTCCATATAAACACTAATCCAAAAGAATCCTAAATTTTAGGTACAAAACTCCAATAAGGAAAGGTTTAATAAAAACGTTAACATAAGAAATTTTTTGAAAGCCTCTTATTTTATAAGAATGACTCCTTGATAATTTTAAATTTTAAATTTTAAATTTTTCAAAACTAAGGGAGGTTTTTTTTGTACCCTACGACATTTTTGTTTTGTTAAAAATAAGGTAATTTTTTTGTGATTTTTTAAAGGTGGATTTTAATTGGAGAAACTCATAAGGCAATTTTGCTTGACAAATAAAAGACAATTTTTAAAGTTTTTATTTTTCGAAAGTAGGGGGCTGACATAAATTTCTAATAATTGAGTTTTTTTTTCTAATTCTTCTATTTAGGAGTCGTTTTTCTATTCTAATGAGTCGTTATCTAAATCTCTTATTTTAGGAATCTTTTTCTGATTAGATTATAGATATAAATATATAGGTAAAAGTGTTACTATGTTATATTTTTAAATCAATTAAAATACTACCTTATATAATTATTTACTTATTTAAAAGAAGTAAAATCCCTAATATTTAGTACACTTCTAAATCAATAAAAATACTAAAATACTACCTTATATAATTCTATTTAAGTAACTTTTTGTGCACAAAAATTTAGCTCTTAATAATACAGTACGTGTTTTTTTTTCTTGTTTGTTCGTTTTTTTATTTGGTTTTGATTTGATTCAACTTTTTTTCTTCCTTTTGCATACAATTAGTTCTAATATTTTTTGTGTTTTTTCAGCTGAAAATTTTGATCCAAAAAAAGAGAAGAACTATGCAACATTGTCAAGGAATGAAGTGGATCAGATGATGATAATCAATTGTTGTACTGGCTAAAAATCAAAGGTTATGTTTCTAATTATAATTCGTAGGAATTGTATACGACACTCAATTGGTGATATGTATGTTCTTATTTGTTTTAGACCTAAAGTTCTTCTTCTTCTTTCTTCGTGAATTACGAGTAGAAGAAGAAAAATAAATTTTTGAAAAGAAAAGGCGAAAAAAAGACTATCATTGTCATGTCCAAAGAATCATACTTACAAATTGATAATTTTTGTTTCTGAAATTTTTTTAACTTTGTTTTCTATAATTTTCTTTGTCATCTGTATATTGTAAGTAGTTGTGGGGTCTAATTTGGTTTATGTTCAATATGATAACATTCTTTATGATTGACATTTAAATTATTAGTGATACTTAGCTAAAATTATATTTATTTTAATTTTTAAAATTATTTAATAAAATATTCATGTTAGTCCTTATTGATTTAAGTAATAACATATATAATTTGTAAGATCACTTCAATGAGTAGTAAATGTATACAAAAATAAAAAATTATTGTGTGTACACATCTACATCTACATCTACAATATAAATATATTTATAATTACTTAATCCTATTTCTACTAGAAACTTAATTGTTTCTAGGAAATAATTTTAAATAATTTTTGAAGATAAATTGAATTAGATTAATTTGATGTTTTAAAATTATGATTATATTATTTAAAAATTATATGACAAGTATTATTAGTCCGACTTTTTCTCATGTTAATATGATAAAAAAGTATATTTTTTTTAAAAAAATTGAGTTAACACAATTTAAATCTTAAAAAGGAAAGAAAATCACAAAAATATAAAAAAGTGAGTTCTATTTATTTTAAATATTTTTATTAATTATTTATTTTAATATAAGTAGAGTCGTATATAGTATCAAACTCTACTTTGAAGAAAACTAATGCTTTTATGTGAATTTGATTTTAATATGAATCTAAGTGTCTATTAAATAATTTTAACTAAAATTAGGCGTATTCATACACATGCAAAGCACGTATACTAAACTAGTTAATTAAGTTCATGTGCTAATTACATGATACTTATCTATGATAAAGTACTAATAATTGTAGTTAAAATGAGTGACATGTGTCATTTATTTATTGACTAGGAAATGTAAACTCACTTTACCCTATCATAAAATATCTCATTGCCTAATTTACAAACTAATTTATCATATTCAAAAATTAAAAATATATTTAAATATTCTTTGATCTTCAGATTCAAAGAGGTTAGATTTTCACTTCTAATTTATTTTATTATTGTATATTTTAAAAAAAATTCTTCACTATCTTATCTTCTACGACTTGGTTCTTAGTCAATTACATTCATCTACAAAAGAAAATGCAAGATTCCTTAAATTATGAGTGAAAATTATTTTCATCTCTAACTTTGCTCAAAAGTAATATCATTCTCAATTATGAAACAAAATTTTAGAAAAATACTAGAATTGTATATGTTAATAAGAAAAAAAAGTTCTATGTACAGTTTATCAAATATATATACTTTTTATGTTAAGATAATAATGATTTTTATTCTTCCGTTCATTCTCTATAGTAATATATTATATAACACCATATTCATTAATTATAATAGTTTTCCCCTTATTTAAGGTCAGTACAATATTCAAATTAATCACTACAGTTAGTTTAACCATTTCTACCAAGCTTAATGATGATACTTATCATAAAATCATAAATGCTAGGTTTAATATAAAAAGGGAAAACACACATTTTATTAGAGTATTATTTATGAGCAAAAACAACAGTATAACACTCACTCTACCAAAACGATGTCATCATACACTAGTAAAAGAGGGAAAAGTACACAAAAAGAGGACAATAAAAAGAAATAGAATATAATAGTAACCCAGTACCCACATTGTTTTTACCATAGAAACCTCCGCAGGGCATCTGAAACAAATTCATAAAATGTTAATATTAAAAAATCACAACTAAGAAATATTTCTTTTGTTGAAATTTGTTTGTTCTACATTTCTTTTTTATACTTTTTTTTATAAAGAATTTCTCCTTTTTTTTGTTGATAACTTTTAAAATAAAAAAAATACTTTAATTCATTATACATATTTTTAATTTAAAGTCATAAAATTCAATAATATTTTTTAAAATTTTTTAAACTGCATATCAAGTTAAAACCGAATAAGTAAATTGAACCAAAGAAATAAGTAGAACTTGAAAAAGTAACAACGATAGTGCTACACCCATTGTCAAAGTAACTTTTTTTTTTTCGTCTCTATCTATCATTATTGATTTTATTTCACCTATAAAAATCAACAAAAAAAAAAAAACAATGTTTATTTCATGCCAATGAAATCTGAGAAAAAAAATGCAGAATAGAATTCTTACCATATAATAATATATGTGGTCTAAAAGTATTTTCTTTGGTTTACTCTGTGCATACTGATCCATTTTCTTTCCAGCAGACCATCACTAAAACTGCAAGGAAATAGTTAAAAAAAAATTAAGTAAACATGATACATAAAAAGTAAATGAAAGAGAAGTCATACAGTCGGTAGAAGATGCATGCATTACCCATTAATGTTTAAACGGGTGATCATTGAGTTTATGATCATATTTAACAATTGAAAAACAACTCATACGTTACATTCTCTAAGATGTTTCTCTTTCATATTTCTTATTTATCTAAAGATTTTGTTCATTTGAAATGCAAAGAAATTTCTAAAATATTTTAGAAAAAGTCCAAAAAACATAAGAAAAAAGTTAAATATGTCTTTAATTTTTAGTTTTCACAAATATTTTTTAGTTTTTGCTCACATATTTAACATGATTAAGAGAATTTAAGGAGTGATTTTTTATTTTTTTTTACATAACATATAAATGAGAAATATTTAATAGCATTGATAATGAAAGTAATTTAATATGACTATCTTCAATGTTGTGTATAATGTTAAGGTGAATTTTTAATCTTTTAAAATTTAAAAATGGCCAAAAAAAAAACAATAAAGATAAATAGTTTTGGAGGTCTCTAAGACATGCCACATAAGATTGACTAAGAGTCCTATATATATATATATATATATATATATATATATATATATATATATATATATATATATATATATATATTAATTGGATGTAAACACCAGGTGCGAATAATGTTTTACCCTACTGCAGATATAAGAGAATATCAAAATTTGTAGCACTCACAAGGTGTCATGATCCGAACTAGGGCCTGGCCGTGACGGACATCCCGAACCAAGAAGGCCCGGGCGTCCTACTCTATCTGGTAATCATGCACAACATTCACATAATAAAAGAAAATGCAAAAATATAATTTGATACGGAAACATGGTCATAATATGGATTAAGTTTAACAATAAGGAATGAAATCCGAAAATCACTAACAATATCTGGAACGGTCTGCGAAATCTCTGCTACATGAAAATTTGACAACTATCTGAAAATTGGGACAAGGCCCTCAATAGACCAAAACTGTAATAGATGACAAAATTTGAAAAGGGCAGGCCTTCTGGAATAGATAAGGCTCACCACTACACAATCTGATCTACTGTCTGAATTATCTACTGATTATCTGGACCCCTAGACTGAGTCTCAGAATCTGAGAGGTAGGGGAGGGGGGTCAATACAGATGTACTGGTACGCAGAGCAAATTCAAAATAATCATTTATATTCAACATATATGAGAGCAATTTAAAGCAGTTCATAAATATATCATATAGTAAGAAATCACATGGGTATTTTAAAAGACTCTGCGAAAACATCTGAAATCTGTGACACTCTTTGTCTTACTTCTACGCTAGGTGGTGTACCCTACAATCTATAATTCTATAGGCTATATAGGATCTGCCATTAACTCGATAGCCAAGCCACCAACCCAAGTGTGCCGCAAGGGTCAGAGTCTCTGAATCTATTGCGCTACACGATCGTCGCCAGCGTACAATAATAATATACTCGTATAGGAAAAATACAGTTTCAGGCTAAGAGTTTCTTGAACTCATGCCTTATTCGGGTAACCACCTAACCCTCTTTATACCCATTTTAGTTCTTTAAACATGCATGCTCTGAAAACATACTCTGAAATCTTTAACTCTGTCATGACATATACACATATATGGTATCGTCATACCATTGACTTGCAAGTCACATTCTCTGAGCCATTTATAGCAATTTATATCTCTGTTTTTAAATCATGAAGTTCAGGACCACCATATCAACAATTCTTTCAAGAAACTCATATAAAACCATGCAGTTAATTCTCTTTATCAATGATTCAGTAAACAAAGGTGGTCATGTTAAATGTCTTAATCTCAAGCAATTCTTTCTCTTTAACATCTCATAGTTATATGAATAAACACCCTCTCAATAAGTTTAAATCATATTCAAGTACAAGGACATTGAGAAAACATCTTTCAATTCATAAAACATGCATTTCAACTCTTTTCCAATAAAACTATAAGCTTTAATCCAATACAAGAGAGGGAGTTTATAATTTATTCTCTCAAACAATCTTAAATCTCAAATCCCATACATATACATATACATATAAATCAATTTGGGGGATAGGACCACAAGGTCAAAACAATAGTAACATTAAAACATTCGGAGTACGTAATTTAGAACATAGTTTCCAAAACCCCTTTGAAATTCATGCATAAAATCTTAAAAATCATGCTCGAATGGTTTTAAGACCATGTAGTTTTTAGGATAAACCCCACACACCTCTATTTAGGAAATTAAAGGATGATTATTGGTGCCCATGGCTTGGGGATTCTAAATCTTCAATCAATTTCAAAAACCCACGATTGAATCTTAAGTTGTTTGGGTTTTCTTGTTTGAAACCCTAAGGAGTGTTCTTGATGGTTTTTTATGAAAATATCAATAATGAGGTCATTTGGAATTAAAATCCCGTATTTAAGCTGATAAGAGGGTGAAAAATACCTAATGTACCCTTAATGAAATGGAATAAAAATATAACTGGGAGCCTAATTTTATGGGCCACCGCAATGCGCCACAATCGTGGTGGCTCACTAAAAATTAACGAATGGGATTCTTAGGGTCACCGCGATGCGAAACCATCGCGTTGTCCCTCTGGTTGGGATCTGGAGCTTTAGCGCAACGCACCACAATCGCGTTAGGCTACTGAAATTTGACAATTTCTAAATAAACCCACTCCGCGATGCGCCAAGCACTAAAATGATGGTGTTTTACGATTAGGACTTAAATTAGCCATAACTTCTTTTTCTGGTATCGGATTTGGGTGAATCTTATATCGACGGAAAGCTCATTCAATTTTCCATATGATAAAAAGTCGAAATTAGGAAAATTATATATGGTTTAACCTTTACTCATTTTGGAAGCCAAAAAATGAGACTAAGTCTCTTTGACACTATTCTAGTTATTTAACTCTAAGAGCATATTACCACGAGCTAATGTATGGATGATTTTGCGGGGTGTTACATTATCCCCCCTTGGGATCATTCGTCCCCGAATGATTACGCAAAACACAAACACGAACGATTTAAAGTATACTAAGTCCATAAAAGAATAAGACAAGGATTGTACCTTCCATTTCGTCATTCATCGGATCAAATAAGTCTGGGTATCTATCACTCATGTCATTTTTTGATTCCCAAGTTGCTTCCTCAATTTTTTTATTTTTCCACGACACTTTAACAGGAGTCAGAACAGGTGCTGTAGTCAATTTGTCTTTCACTTCTCAAAACTACTCTCACAGGAGTCAGACCACACAAACTTCACCTTTTTCTGGGTTAACTTAGTAAGTGGAGAATCTATGGAAGAAAAGCTTTCTATGAATCTTTTGTAATACACTACCAAACCCAAGAAGCTCCGAATGTCGATTGGAGTCGTGGGTCTGGGCCATTTTCTCACTGCCTCAACCTTTTGGAGATCCATCCTAATCCCGTCACTAGACACAATATGCCCCAAGAAAGAAATAGTACTTAGCTAGAATTCACATTTAGAGAATTTTGCATACAACTTATGATCTCTGAGAGTTTGAAGAATAATTCGGAGGTGATTGGCATGGTCCTCCTCACTCTTAGAATAAACCAAGATGTCATCAATGAATACTATGACAAACAGATCCAGAAACTGATGAAATACCCTATTTATTAGATCCATGAAGGCTACAGAGGAGGTAGTCAACCCGAAGAATATAACTAAGAATTCATAATGACCGCATCTGGTTCGGAACACTGTTTTAGGAATATCTGACTCCCTAACCTTCAACTGATGATATCCCGAACGAAGGTCTATCTTTGAAAAATATTTAGCACCCTGAAGCTGGTAAAAAAGATCATTAATCCTAGGAAGAGGATATTCATTTTTAATAGAGACCTTATTCAACTGGCGGTAATCTATGCACATACGAAGGAAACCATCTTTCTTTAGCACGGAGAGTACAGGTGCATCCCAGGGAGAAACACTAGGATGGATAAAACCTTTATCTAGGAGATCTGCTAGCTTCTCTTTCAACTCTTTCAACTCTGCTAGAGCCATTCTATATGGAAGAATTGAGATGAGACTGGTATCTGGCAATAAATCAATGCCAAAACCTATCTCCCTATCAGGTAGTATTCCCAGGAGATAATCTGGAAAGACTTCTGGAACTCATTTACCACCGGGATAGAGAAAAAAAGACTTTCGGTATTAGAATCTTTAACCCAGATAAGATGGTACAAACACCCTTTTGAGATAAGTTTATGGGCTCTGAGATACAACATAAAGTTCCCCATAGGTTCTAAAGAATGCCCCTCCCATTCTAAGACTGGTTCATTTAAAAAAGAAAAAGTGACTCTTCAGGTTCTACAATTTAGTGTGGCATAGCATGAATGAAGCCAGTCCATTCCTAAGATAGCATCAAAGTCAACCTCTATGAGGTCTTCCACAGTATCCCGACCACAAATAGTCACAACACAGTCCCTATACATCCTTCTAGCTACAACAGAATCTCCCACCAAAGTGGAAGCAGAGAAAGGTTCAGCAATCACATCGGGCTCAAACCCAAAACCAACAGCCACATAAGGGGTCACATAGGATAAGGTAGACTCGGGATCAAGTAACACATAAACATCACGAGAAAAGATTTGCAATGTACTGATAACTACATCTGGTGAAGCCTCTGCCTCCTGGCGGTTGGTAAAGGTGTACAACTAGTTGCGTCCATTTTCGGTGGCTGAAGTGGAACCCTTCTGAAGTGGTGGTGGTGCAGAAGAATTCACCTGTGACTTGGATCCTCCAACATTACTCCTTGCTGTCGGACAGTCTCTCTGGATATAGCCTGGCTGGACACATGAATAACACACTAAAGCACCAAACTGACATCTCCCTGGATGATTCCTCCCGTATCTCCCACAGCGCGAATAGGACCGAGAGGTCTGATCTATACTTCCCTGCGACTGCGCACCATGCATCCTCAGCCCCTGACTAGACTAAAAATTTTGGGTGCGCTACTCAGCTGGGGATCTGGACATCGGGGCACTAGCTGCAGACTGCGCATTACCCTAATTCTTTCTCTTTTGCCATTTGTTACCCCAATTACCACTCTACTACTGACTGTAGCTCTGGTCTGCTATTTTAACTCTTTTTGCCTGCCTGTCCTTCTCCTTAGATTCAACGATCTTGTTCTTCTTCTTCTCCTCAACTTGCTGCATGTGGGCTGATAGTCTGGGAAAATCCATGTCCCTGATCAACATTGCTCCCTGATATTCAAGTACCAAGTCATCTGAAAGGTCGAATGCAAATTTCCTCATTCGGGCTCTCATGTTACTAGTCATCTCTGGTGCATAACGGGTTAGTTGGTTGAACTTCAGAGTGTACTCCTGGACACTCACCTTTCCATGCTTTAGATTCATAAACTTCTCAGCTTTGGCCTCCCTTAGGTCGAGAGGAAAGAACCGATCAAGGAAGGCTTTCACGAACTCAGCCCAAACTATGGGCTCAGCATGCTCACTCTTTGAATCTTCCCACTCGTTATACCATTGGTTCTCTACATCCTTAAGATGGGAGGATGCTAACTCAACCTCCTTTACCTCATCTACATGCATCACCTTAAAGATCTTCTCCATCTCGTCCACAAACTCCTGTGGATCCTCTTCTACCTTGGTACCAGTAAACTTGGGCGGGTTCATCCTCATGAACTGGACCATACTTGAAGCCTCAGACGTAATAGATACAGACCCAATATCTTTCGACCATTGAGTCTGTGTGTCTACGAACTGTGCAAGCATATGAATGGATTGTCTGAATTCTCCATTAGATACTTCTCTCTCCCGAGGCTGAGTACGGTTAGTCCCCGCTCGGGGAGCTCTGGGTGCCCTAGGTGGGTTGGTCTGAGTAAGTGGGACTCTCGGAGTAGCATCAATCTACAGAGTCTGATCTCTGTTTTGGGTCCTCTTCCCATGAGTGGGACGGACCTCATCTGTCTGTGCATTCTAATCGATAGTATGATGGGAAGGCATGATTATTTTTCTGAAATGCAAGAGATAACGGATTAGATGACAGATTAGACTCCAAAGCACGAACTATATTACAAAGTGGGGAAACATTCCTAAATGCCTGGTAGCCTCCTGCTTATAAGTATTGCATGCTACACACCCATAAACAAGACTCTACCCGACGTAATTTTGCAGACACCCTGGGACTATGAACCGTGCTCTGATACCAAGTTTGTCAAGACCCAAACTATGGCCTGGCCATGATGGACATCCCGAACCAAGAAGGCCCGGGCATCCTACTCTATCTGGTAATCATTCGCAACATTCACATAATAAAAGAAGATATGGAAATATAATCTGATACGGAAACATGGTCATAATTTGGATTAAGTTTAATAAGAAGGAATGAAATCCAAAAATCACTAACATCTGGAACAGTTTGTGAAATCTCTACTACATAAAAATCTGACAACTACCTGAAAACTGGGACAAGGACCCTAGTATACCAAAACTATAATAGATGACAAAATTTGAAAGGGGAGGCCTTCTGGAAAAGAGAAGGCTCACCACTGCACAATCTGATCTACTGTCTGAATTATCTACTGCTTATCTGGACCCCTAGACTGAGTCTCAGAACCTGAGAGGTATGGGAGGGGGGTTAATACAGATGTACTGGTATGCAGAAAAAATCCAAAATAATCATTTATATTCAACATATATGAGAGCAATTTAAAGCAGTTCATAAGCATATCATATAATAAGAAATCACATGAGAATTTTAAAAGACTATGTGAAAACATCTGAAATCTGTGACACTCTTTGTCTTACTTCTGCGATAGGTGGTGTACCCTATAATCTGTAATCGCACAAGCTATATGGGATCTGCCATTAACTCGGCAGCCAAGCCCCCAACCCAAGTGTGCCACAAGGGTCGGAGTCTCTAAATCTACTACGCCACACGATCGTCGCCAGCGTATAATAATAATATACCCGTATCGACAAATACAGTTTTAGGCTAAGAGTTTCTTGAACTCGTGCCTTATTCGGGTAACCACCTAACCCTCTTTATGCTCATTTTTTGTTCTTTAAACATGCATGCTTTGAAAACATACTCTGAAATCTTTAACTCTGTCATGGCATATACACATATATGGTATCTTCATACCATTGTCTTACAAGTCACATTCTCTAAGCCATTTATAGCAATTTATATCTCTGTTTTCAAATCATGAAGTTCAGTACCACCATATCAATAATTCTTTCAAGAAACTCATGTAAAACCATGCAGTTAATTCTCTTTATCAATGATTCAGTAAACAAAGGTGGTCATGTTAAAAGTCTCAATCTCATGCAATTCTTTCTCTTTAACATCACATAGTTATATGAAGAAACATCCTCTCAACAGGTTGAAATCATATTCAAGTACAATGACATTGAGAAAACATCTTTCAAATCTTAAAACATGTATTTCAACTCTTTTCCAATAAAACCATAAGCTTTAATCCCATACAAGAGAGGGAGTTCATAATTTATTCTCTCAAACAATCTTAAATCTCAAATCCCATACATATACATATACATATACATATAAATCAATTTTGGGGATAGGACCACAAGGTCAAAATAATAGTAACATTAAAACATTCGGAGTACGTAATTTAGAACATAGTTTCCAAAATCCCTTTGGAATTCATGCATTAAATCTTAAAAATCATGCTCTAATGGTTTTAAGCCCATGTAATTTTTAGGATAAACCCCACGTACCTCTACTTAGGAAATTAAAGGATGAATCTTGGTGCCCACGACTTGAGGATTTCAAATCATCAATCAATTTCCAAAACTCGTGGTTGAATCTTGAGTTGTTTGGGTTTTCTTGTTTGAAACCCTAAGGAGTGTTCTTGATGGTTTTTGATGAAAATATCAATAATGAGATCATTTGGGATTAAAATCCCGTGTTTAAGATGATAAGAGGGTGGAAAATACCTAATGTACCTTTAATGAGACAGAATAAAAATATAACTGGGAGCCCAATTTTATGGGCCACCGCGACGTGCCACAATTTCGGTGGCTCACTGGAAATTGACGAATGGAATTCTTAGGGTCACCGCGACGCGGAGCCATAACGTTGTCCCACTGGTTGGGACCTGGAGCTTCAGCGTGACGCGCCACAATCGCGGTAGGCTACTGAAATTTGACAATTGCTAAATAGACCCACTCCTCGATGCGCCAAGCACCAAAATGACGGTGTTTTACGATTAAGACTTAAATTAGCCATAACTTCTTGCCCGGGTATCGGATTTGGGCGAATCTTATATCGACGGAAAGCTCATTCAATTTTCCACATGATAAAAATTTGAAATTAGGAAAATTATATTTTTTTTAAACTTTACTCATTTTGGAAGCAAAAAATAAGACTAAGTCTCTTTGACACTATTCTAGTCATTTAACTCTAAGAGCATATTACGACGAACTAACGCATGGACGATTTTGTGGGGTGTTACACAAGGTTATTATGATTTCAAATTTTTAATCCTCTAAAGTTGTGGAATATTGCTGATAAAGGTACTTTTTCTCTGTATATTTTCTTTCTTGGTACTTGAGCCTTTTCACTTGTTCTGTCATAATATGATATACTACTTTACTCATTGTGCTTTCTTCTTGTGTTTTCATTTCTTTAATTAATTGATAAATATTTTTAGAAGCTTTGCTTATAATGTCCTGCTTCTCATTATAATACAAATTATTTAATCAAGTCAATTTTAAAAAATCTAAAAGCTACATATCCAAACTAATTTTGTTTATCGATCAAATTACTTGTGTTTCACGACTTCATAAATGCATCTTCTAAGTGACATTATTTTTATACAATTTTGAAAATAGTTATCCGATGACAAAACCAAAAAAAAATAATTTTAACTATATCTAACATTTTCCGATCAAGATGGATTATTTAGTCAATCTTCAAATTATTAGATTAGTTTTAACAAAATTAAAATTATTCATGTGTTAGTACATTATATGTTTTTTTAGAATTTACCTCATTACCACTATTTCTCGGCACATTATTTCGTGTTCTTTTTATATATTATCACAACCTATCCTTTTTATGAAATTAATAAAAATTACTGATGAAGTATATTTAAAAATGGTTAAGATCATTTATATAATAATCATTCTTTAGGAAAAATATCTTATGATTTCAGAGACTTTGAGCTGTAGGTGACAAAAGAGTTTTAAAATGAGGTGTAGGTGACACACGTTTTAATTATTGAGTAGAGGTGACAATTACTTTATTATGGATTAAGAAAGTTTGGTAAGTTTGAGAATAGCCCAGAAGTTTTTAAATTTACACTTTGATCTAAATGTTTACTTAATATAACAGAAAACGGAGGAAAAAAAACGCATTTCTCTCTCTTTTCATCCGTTCTTGTCTTCTCTCTCTTCGTGATTTTTGTTGTTCATTACTGCTACTACTTTATTCATCATCTTCTGCTTCATTATCATCATCTTATACTTCATTATCCGTTTCATATTCTTCTTGTAGGCCATTGTTGCTGTTGTTGTTACCGCAACTGCTGTTCATTGACCAATTTCTTAGGTCAAATATTATTTCGTACATCACTTTCAACTTTGGCATTTACTTGATAGGAGACTTTGGTAAGTCAAATTATGTTTTTTAGTTGAATTTGCCATCTGGGTAACTGCTAGTGTGCTATTTTTTCAACAATAGCTAGCACACGAACATGAATGCAACGTAATATCCATATGTTTAAAAAGATCCATAATCTGTTGCACCAGATAGATATTCCGTTGCAACATAAGACTCATATGTTGGATTCATATTTATTGTTCTACAGTGTCCGTAACATGAATTGAACAAATGGGTAATCTGTTGCACCATAGTAGTAATCTGTTCCAACAAACAATTAATTTGTTGCACCAAATTAGTAATTTGTTCCAACGAACAATTAATCTATTGCATAAGAATATTTATCTTCTTCAACATATTATAATTCTGTTGCAACAAATGAATAATCTGTTTCAAACAACACAATATAGCTCATGTCACAAACCCAACAGATAAACCGTATGTTGATCTCTTGCTATTGATACTGAATTCAAATTATTCCCTAATCATAGACATGTTTGTTGAGAAGAAGAAATAGACAGAATAAAAATTAAATAAGAATTAAAACGTCAAAGGGGATGAAACATAATTTTTTTATTAAACAAAAAAATAAAAATACATAGGTAAAAGAAATATTTCATATGTTGGATTAATGTTTATGGTTCTATAGTTCCCGTAACATGAATCGAAAAGAAGGATAATCTGTTGCGACATATTAGTAATCTGTTCCAGCAGACAATTAATCTGTTGCACCAGATTAGTAATTTGTTCCAACAGACAATTAATCTATTGCACAAGAATATTTATCTATTGCAACATATTATAATTTTATTGCAACATATGAATAATCTATTTTAAACAACACAATATAGCTCTTGTCACAAACCCAACAGATAACCCCTATGTTGATCTCTTGCTATTGATACTAGATTTAAATTATTCCTTAATTGTAGACATATTTGTTGAGAAGAAGATATAGACATAATGAAAATTAAATAAGAATTAAAACATCAAAGTGGATGAAACATAAATTTTTTATTAAATAAAAAAAATAAAAATATATAGGTAAAAGAAATATTTCATATGTTGGATTAATGTTTATAGTTCTATAGTGTCCATAATATGAATCGAACATATGGGTATTCTGTTGCGACATATTAGTAATCTGTTCCAACAGATAATTAATCTATTGCACAAGAATATTTATTTGTTGCAACATATTATAATTCTGTTGCAACAAATGAATAATTTGTTTCAAACAACATAATATAGCTCTTGTCACAAACTCAAGAGATAACTCGTATGTTGATTTCTTTCTAATGATACTGGAATTCAAATTATTCCTTAATCTTAGACATGTTTGTTGAGAAAAAGAAATAGACAGAATAAAAATTAAAACATCAAAGTGGATGAAACATAAATTTTTTATTAAAAAAAATAAATATAAATACATTTATACATAGGTAAAAGAAAAAAAATCTAATTATTATTATTATTATTATTATTATTATTATCATCATGATCATCATCATTATTATTATTGCCAGCCGACCAATCTTCAACCAGCAGCAGCAGCGCCCTCCTCATCCTGCGGATCTCCTGCAACATCCTTACTCTGACAGTCGCCAACTCCCACAGTATGTCATGAACCTTCCTCTGCATTTTTCATACGGCGTCTCATAAAATAGCGACACCCCACACTGGATCAGTCATATCTAGAACATACATAAATTGATAAAATATGCAAAAATAAAAGTAAAGAAAAGAATTCGAAGGTAATACAACGTATATTTACACAAAAAGTAAGGAAAAAACTTACCATAGATAGGAAAAAGCTATCAAGTCCTTGAAGAGAAAGTAGTTGAAAGGGTAATATGAAAGACAAAAGAAAGAAATAAATAGATTTGTGTAGTATAATGAACGAGTAAGGAGAGACCTATTTATAGAGGATTGAATTTAAATGCGTTAGACAAAAAGGCGCGACTGTTCACCTCCATTTATTAATTACATTAAAAATGGTGACTTTTTGATTGCTGTGGAAAATTATGAATTAATTAGTTCTTTTCAGTAACCGATTTTATTGAGTTGTGACAACATATTATATATCTGTTGCATCAGATAACCTATCTGTGACAACAGATACACAATTTGTTGTAATAAATCTACAATATGTTGTATCAGATAATATGTTTTTTACAACATATATCTTTTTAATAATCATCATATCTTTATCTTTAATCCAAATTTGATGACTTTTTTATTATGTAAATTAAAAAAACAGATTCAAAAATAAAAAGGAGTGACTGCTTACCTCCATTTATTAATTACATTTAAACTGGTGACTTTTTTATTACTGTGAAAAGTTATGAGTTGATAAGTTCTTTTCAGTAACCATTTTTATTGAGTTGTAGCAAAATATTATATATCTGTTGCATCATATAACCTACCTGTGACAATAGATATATCATTTGTTGCAACAAATCTACAATCTGTTGCATCAGATAATATATCTGTTGCTACATATATATTTTTAATAATCAACATATCCTTATCTTTAATCCAAATTTGGTGACTTTCTTATTATATAAATTAAAAAAAAAGATTCAAAAATAAAAAGACGCGATTGTTCACCTCCATTTATTAATTACATTCAAACTGGTGACTTTTTTTATTACTGTGAAAAGTTATGACTTGATAAGTTCTTTTCAGTAACTATTTTTATTGAGTTGTGGCAACAGATTGTATATTTGTTGCACAGATAATCCATCTGTGACAACAGATATACTATTTATTGTAATAAATCGACAATCTATTGCATTACATAATATATCTGTTGCACATATAAGCTATCTTTTTTAATAATCAACATATCTTTAATCCAAATTTGGTGACTTTTTTATTATATAAATTAAAAAAATAGATTTAAAAATAAATATGTTGAAGAGTCACGATTAGCTATTAAAATTAAATAATCGTTCTTTTATGGTTATAAATTGTGTTTATCATTTATTTTCTTATTTTACGAACCGTTTTCATATGAAAAAAGTCATGACTAAAGACTTTCACCCTTTCAATAAAAATAATAATAACCCTTTTTTATTAATAATCGCCTGTTGCAACATATGATCCGTCTGTTTAGGTAGATCCGATATAAAAAAAGAAAATACATACGCTAAAAGGAAAAACATAACTTATTTATTATTACTACTATTATTATTATCATTATTATTATTAAAAGTATTACTATTACTACTTTTATTGTCTGAAGGACAATTTTTATCCAGCAACAGTAGGACCCTCCTCAGCCTTGATTTGAAGTCGGCCAAATCCCTCTGGAGTTCATCCTACTGCCTTCGAAGTTCCCGGAAGGACTCGATATAAATCTTCTTGTACGAATCTGGATCAGCCATATCTGGAAGTGTAGTAGTAGAATGAATGAGTAAGGAGGGACCTATTTATAAAGGAAGGGGTTAGTCAAAAAGCCATGAATGTTCATCCCTTAATTAAATAAAATTGGTGACTTTTTGAATGTGTAAATTAAAAAAAAAATAGATCTAAATAAACATTGTACAATCTTTATTGTATTTCGGAAAGAAAAAAAAATTGCTTTAAAATAAATCTAATAGATGCATAATCTGTTGCAAAATACATTCTATCTGTTAGATAATTTACAAAATATTAAAATTGTTGCAACAAATGCATATACTTATTTGATACTTCCAATAGATAAGTCCTATGTCATAACAGATTGATCATCTGTCATAACAGATGTCTATAATTGTTTGACAATTTAAACAGATGTGGCATCTGTTGTAATTTGTTAGTCATCTGTTTATTCAATTTAAGCCATAGATGGGCTAAGAATAATAAGGTACATGCAGATGAATGGATCCACTTTCATGTGTAGGAGTTAAGTATTACTAATAAGGTCATTGGGATAACACACACAAAGTATAATATTTTTGTGAATGTAGTCTTTAACCGATTAGGCACTGATCATTCAAACAAGATCCTACATTTTATAGTTAAGTTTGATGGGTTCAAATTGATAAGGCTGAAGGCCTTATGAAGATGGTGCAGATACCCTGTTACGAATTACTGACGGTTGTTGCTCGTGTTATGCATGTTAATTTTTGAGAAGGGATCAATATTTAGTGTCATTGCAGAGATACAATAGCGATTGGACTTAACTTTAAGTGTGTATTGGACTCTGATAAGGCCTTCGAAGCCTCACACTGCATCAAACAAGAACATAAAACTAATAGAAATTCCCCTGGCCTAAATTTATATGAAAGGATTGATCGAGAAGATGATTATACGCCAGAAGGAGCCGAAGGAGAATGCCTGCTAGGGAAAGGGGAGTTGATGAAAGATCCTATATCATCTGAGATCTAATTGAAGAAGAGACATAGGATAGAAAGTAGCTTCTAGGGAATCTGTTCTATGAAATTATTTTAATACATAAGAAATATGAATCAAGTGCAAATATGAAAGTATATCCGGTAATGTAAATTCGTCTGTTGTCTCTCTAAAAGAAAAATAATGCAGATAGACACTTTGCTAGGAAGATGTAACTAGGTAGCATGGTCAGGATTATCACCTAGATAGAAAATAGCAAAAGACCAAGAAAGCAGCCTTACGGGCATCGAGGGTTGAAATAATGTGAAGTAAGTCTAGAAAACTTGCGCCAACAACAACTGCAGTTAAAGTAAGGAATCTAAGCGAAGGCGGCAATTTTTGAATTTTAAATTGCATCCCACGCCTTTTTGTTTATGGTTCTTATTAGGTCCACTGCTGTTGACCTGATTAGAACCACAAACGAGATTGAAAGAAAGATTGAGTGGCATTACTTACTTAGCAATATGGATTTATTGATTGTGTTTTCTTTCCTTATTATGCTTTCAACATTCCTTGGAGAAGATCAGAGGCTTGATGTAGTATGTGAATCCCGATAATTTTCAAGCTTGCCTCCAGCTTGCCGCTTTAGTATTCAAGCTTATCATTTCCGTCTTTGAAGTTGGTATAGAGTTCCTGATCTCTGGTGAGCTCGATCATAAATAGTTTCTCCTTTGAAGTTGTGGAATTAAAGAAGGCCTTCAGAACACTTTCTTCAGAAGCCTTAAAGGATACATGGAGGGTCGCTGTGTTTGTTTAGGGTCAAAATATGTTGATGCACATTGAAGATGTGGTCCTAATAGTTGAATTGATCACTTTTATCGAGCATTGCTCAATGCAGCTTGCTCAACCGTCTTTCAAGGCATTTGATAAATTAATAAGCAAGGAGTTACGTAACATTTAATCTAAACTAACTCTACCAAGACTATCAAACGTTACGTAACTCTAGGCTTATTACCCTATTAATTTTTTTTTCCTGAATTAGTGGACAAATCAAACGAGCTCAATCTCTCAGCCTTTCTACTGATCGCTCTTCTCCAAAATAGATAACAAGATATCGATCATACAAAAGTCTACACCGTTACCAAAAATTCTTGCTAGGGCGCAATCTTCAGAAGGCATCAATAGTAATCTCTCAATATCAAGTGATATTGAGAGATTCCTAGTCATTCCTTCTCAAATATTTTGCTATAACAAGAATTTCTGCTGATGAAAAGATATCCACAATGTAAAATTCTACACCGTCAGTAAAAATTCTTTCCAGAGCGAAAGACTTAAGAAGGCATGATTAGTAATCTCTCAATATACTAATCATGCCTTCCAAAGACTTTCGCTCTAGAAAGAATTTCTACCGACGGTGTAGACTTTTGCATGGAGGATATTTTGTCATTGACAGAAATTATTGTCGTAGCGAAAGTCTTGAGAAGGCATGATTAGGAATCTCTCAATATCACTTGATATTGAGAGATTAATATTGATTCCTTCTGAAGACTTGCGCCCTGGCAAGAATTTCTGGTGATGGTGTAGACTTTTGCATGACAGATATCTTGTCATCTATATTGAAGAAGAGCAATCAGGAAAAAGGCTGAGAGATTGAGATCGTTTAATTTGTCCACTAACTCAGGAAAGTTTTTTAATAGGGTAATGTGCCTAGAGTTACGTAATGTTTGATAGGCTTGGTAGAGTCAGTTTAGATCAAACGTTACGTAACTCCTTGCTTATTAATTTTTCAAATGCCTTGAAGGTTGGTTGAGCAAGCTACATTGAGCAACGCTCGATAAAAGTTAGCTATTCAACTATTGGGACCACATCTTAAATGTACATCAACATATTTTGACCTAAAACAAACAAAACGACCTTACATGTATCCTTTAAGTCTTTTGAAGAAAGTGTTTTGAAGGGCTTCTATATTGCCACAACTTCGAAGATAGTGTTCCTGATCGAGATCACAAAAGATCAGGAACTCTATACCAACTTCAAAGCTGGAAACGACAAACTTGAAGACTGAATCAGCAAGCTGGAGGCAAGCTTGGAAATTATCGGGATTCATATACTACAACAAGCCTCTGATCTTCTCCAAGGAATGTCGAAAGAATGCTAAGGCAAGAAAACACAATCAATTATAACCATATTGCTAAGGATGTAATGACACTTAAACTGTCTTTCAATCTCGTTTGTGGTTCCGATCAGGTTAACATCAATGAACCTAATCGAAACCACAAACAAGAAGGCATGGAATGAAATTTAAAATTCAAAAATTGCCGCCTTCGCTTAGATTCCTTACTTTAACTGTAGTTCCTGTTGGCGTAAGTTTTCTAAACTTACAGTACATCATTTCAACCCTCGATCCCTATAAGGCTACTTTCTTGGTCTTCTGCTATTATCTAGAATCTAGGTGATAATCTCGACAACGCTACCTAGACGTAGCTCCCTAAAAAAAGACCATCTGAACTATTTTTCTCTTAGACAAACAACAAACGTATTTTTCATTATCGGATATAATTTCATATTTCCACTTGATACAGATTTCTCATGTTTTAAGATAATTTCATCGGTCAGATTCGCTAGAAGTTACTTTCTATCCTATGTATCCTCTTCAATTAGCTCTCAGATGATATAGTCTTTCATCAACCACCTATTTTCCCTCGAAGGCATTCTCCTACCGTACCTTCTGGAGTATAATCACCACCCCGAGCAACCCAACCAAATAAATTTGGGCTAGGTCAATAACTATATTGGTTTTACGTTCTTGTTAGATGCAGTTCTAGGCTTCGAAGGCCTTTTTAGAGTCTAATGCACCCTAAAAGTTAGTCCAATCGCTATTGAATCTCTTTACAGTGACACAAAAACTAGATCCCTTCACAATGATTGACAAATAAACATGAGAAACAACCGATATTAAATCTTAATAGGGTATCAGAATCATATTCATGGTCCCTCAGCCTTATCAGTTTGGACCTACCAAACTTAACTGTAAAATTACAGATATCTTATTTGAATGATCAATGACTAATTAGTAAAAACAACATTCATAAAATCACGGTACTCTATATGTGTTTCCACGATAATATTATCAGTAATACATATCTCACACATATGAAGTGGTTCCATCTGCATGCAGCTTATTCCTCCGAATCCATCTTTACTGCAGCCTCTTGTGTTGGTCGGACAAAAGTTGATCAACTTTTAGTTCCTTATATCTATAAAGAAGAGGAAAAAAAATTAATGTCACAAAAAGAACATTATCCATCTGTTGCATCAGATGTGGAGTCTGTTGTATCAGATGTAAAGTCTGTTGCAACTGATGTGCAGTCTGTTGCAATAGATATGGAGTTTGTTGCAACAGATATTGAGTCTGTTGGAATACATCAAACCAGCCTTACTGGTGTTTTGATTTGTTCCAACAGTTGCTCCGTCTGTTGCAACATGAACAACAACATAATCTATAAAGAAACAACAAATAAAAAACATCAACAACAAAGAAACAATAATATTTATTCCAACACCATCAACAACATCATCAATAACAAAGAAGCAACATCCTTTATTCCATCACCATCAACAACACCACACCATAAGTTCCAACAATGTCAACCCCACCAACAACATCAACTACAAAGAAACAAATAAAATACATATGAAAAAATGATACTGCCAACAATGCTTTTAAACTTCTCCCAACAGATAATTTTTTTTACATATTATAATAAAAATTCTCGATTCGTTTATTCAGCACTTAGAAGTTCCTTCAAATTTTTTAAATAAATATAATATGGGTAAATGGTAATTAAATAAAAAAACAAATGTAAATAACTTGCAAAGAAGAAGACTAGAATGAAAGAGCAATAGTGAACTATACCTTAATATCAAAAGGGGATCAAAATAATAATTTCAATCGAGGAAAGATATGGATCAGTTTAGATTCGAAAGGATCTTTATGAGAAAGAGAAGAGAAAAGAGAGAAAAAGGCTGTAATAACCCTAAAGAGGAGATAAAGAAAAGGATGAGAGATGAATAAAATATATTTAGGGCTAAAGCTGAAGGAGAGATGAGATAATAATTCTAGATGTATTGTGTACGTAGATGTGGGTTTCAATATTCATTAATTAATATAATTAATATTCATTAATAATTTGAGGGCACGAGGAAGACTAGTGACATTGAAAAGACAAGATAAGACTACTCAATGAACTCATTTTTAAGTTATCCAAGAAATATTTTTACCGCATTTTGTAGTACTACTTTATCTACTCGGATAAAAGCTTATTTTAAAATTAAAAGAAAAAAATATTTTCAAACAGATATGTCATCTGTTGCAATAGATAGCAATATCTGTTTAAAAATCCCAACAACATAGTCATCTGTCACAACAAATACAAATATCTATTTAAAAATCCTAACAGCTCAGTCATTGTGACAACAGATACAAATGTCCATTTGATAATTAAATCGGATATGTCATCGGTTACATTAGATATCAATATCTATTTAAATATCCCTATAGCTCAGTCATCTGTGATAACAGATGCAAATTTCTATTTGATAATTAAATTAGATATGTCATCTGTTACCACAAATATCAATATCTATTTGAAATTTTCCAACAGCTCAGTCATCTATCAGAACAGATGCAAATGTCTATTTGATAATTAAAACAGATATGTCAGCTGTTGCAACAAATATGAATATCTATTAGAAATTTCCAACAGCTCAGTCGTTTGTTCCAATAGATTTTATTGCAATTCATTTAGGTGGAACTAGGGATGAATAAATAAGTTTATAGGGTCAACTAAACCTTCAATTGAGTCTTTAAAATTGCATGGTGTTGGAATTATGTTCACCCCGATCCGAGTCATCGATCGATCGATCTCTCTGAGTTAAAAAGATTCTCATTAACTTAATGTTAAGCTAGTACCTAATTTATTTAGGTGGAACTAGGGATGAATGAGTTCTCATTAACTTAATGTTAAGCTAGAACCTTAATTGATTTAGGTGGAACTAGGGATGAGTGAGTTCATAGGGTCAATAATAACTTCAATTGAATCTTTGCAATTGCATAGTATTGGTATTGCGTTCATCCCAACCCGAGTCATCGATCGATCACTCTGAGTTCAAATGAGTTATCATTAACTTAATGTTAAGATTAATAGTACCTAAATTGATTTAGATGGAACTAGGGATAAATGAATTCATAGGGTCAACAACAACTTCAATTGACTCATTGCAATTGCATGGTGTTGGTATTGCGTTCATCCCGATCTGAGTCGTCGATCGATCACTCTGATTTGAAATGAGTTCTCATTAACTTAATGTTAATATTAATATTAATAGTACCTAAATTAATTTAGGTGGAACTAAGGATAAATGAGCTCATAGGGTCAACTACAACTTCAATTGAGTCATTGCAATTGCATGGTATTGGTATTGCGTTCATCCTAACTCGAGTCGTCGATCGATCACTCTGAGTTGAAATGAGTTCTCATTAACTTAATATTTTAAAAACTATATCTTTTGAAATTTTAAAAATTAATTAAGACCAATTCGGACCAAATTAACAATTTCAAAACTTGTCATTCTTTTCCAAAATTACAAATCAACCCATACAAATCATCCATTTGTGGGAAAAACTTTTCCTCATTTCAAATATCAAGTTCTCTCTTCTCTCTCTCTCTCTCTCTCTCAATAATAGAGACAACAACTACTCAACATATTGCTCAACCCTTCAAAACAGATCGATTTTCTTTCCATTTTCGACCACATAGTTGTTATTTTTGACTTCTTTCTCACTTGTATCCATCGTTTTCTCTGTATTTGTATGTAACAAAATTTGAGAAAAGTTCTACATTTGTTCTTTATTCTAAAAATTAGGACTTTTTAGTTAATGCTGAAAAATAAGACTTTTAGTTGTATTATCTTCGATAATGGGTTAACAATTTTGTGTTTTGATGCTAAGAAAGTAGGAAGCACCCGAGAAAACCTTAGTTCTTGTCTCAGTGTTTTGTTGACTATCGTGATATTTTTGGATGGTATTTGTGGTGTTGTTGGTGGTGTCGGTATTTATGTTTTTGGTTGTGGTGTCGGTGGTCTTGGTGTTGGTATTGGTATTGGTGGCATTGGTGGTGGTCTTGGTGGCATTGGTTGTGGTGTTGGTGGTCCATCTATTGCAACAAGTGAAAGATCTGTTGGAAAATATTAAATAGGTCTTCAAACAGATTCCCCATCTGTTCCAACTGATGGGTTATCCGTTGGAGTATTTTTTTGTAATGTGGCGTAGAATAATTTATTGAAATTTATCTTACCTTTTTTAAAAAAATTATGCAAACATCAATTGCAATGTATTTTTTTCTATTATTTGTAGTTAAAAGATGTCTCCCAAAAGAAAAGAAACTGAAAGTGGATCAACTTCTGACCACCTAACAAAAAAGGTTAGAATACAGATAGATTTGGAGGAACTTCCTGAACAATCTCAGTTAGGGCAAAATAAATCTGAGGAAAGTGATAACTCCTTCTCACCAATAGGACATGAATTAATATCAAAATCCAAGCATTATCCTGTCAAAACCATTAGTATCGACAGATTTTGAGTTGCGATGCTGATAGATAACCCTGACAAAGTAACTAGTGATCTTGTACTTAAATGTCAGTTGGGGAAACATTTTGATGAACTTAGGAGTATTATGAAGAATAAAAACATAGACAGACTTTTTAACAAGAGCTGCTTTACATACTTTCTTAAGCTGCCTGCGGACCACACTCTTCATTTCCCAATGAGCATGCTATATGGTCTTCTCAAGTGCAGGATCAAGTATGCACGGGATGATAAAGATTTGAAGGAGGGAAAAAAGGTGGATGAAATCTAGATCAACTACTGTGGCATGCCAGTTTATTTTGGATTGAAAGAGTTTGCCATAGTGACGGTCTTGAGATGTGTCGTCTAGAAGAACCTCTTATTAAGGAAATTCCCCACAAAGGGTCCAACAAACGCAAGGGAAAAAAACATAAGTTTTTGGGAATTGTTGGACGTAGCTACAAAGTGGATGATTTGATGGAAGATCTCGAGGATAAAAACATACCAAAGCACTATAGGGAGAAATTGTGCTTAGTTTGTTTTGTCCATTCTGTTTTATTGGCAAAAGACATCAGTAAAGTCATAAAAGATGATTTTCTTGCGCTTGCTGATGATTTTGAGAAATTTAATGATTATTCCTGGGGATATGACAGCTACTACTTGACTGTCGAATATTTACTAACAAATCTATCCACAAAAACGACTACATTATACGGCTTTTCTTGGGATTTCATGGTAAAATTGATCACTATTTTTACTCATCTATTAATTTATATTGAATATAGTTATTATGAATTTTTTTTGCTTGCTTCCTGTTTATATTTTTTAGGCTTGGTCATGTGAAGCCATTACTCCACTCCGAAAGTAGTTCAAGGTTTACCTGGATAAGGTTTCTCATCCAAGGATCCTTGGGTGGATGCTTGCAAATGGCAGTAAAAATATTAAGGAGGTTGATCTCTTTAACCCTCCAGATGATGTAGTACATCTTCTTTCAACTAAAATAATTTTCCTCAAAGAAAGATATTGAAACAGATGTGCCATCTATTATGACATATGAGTCATCCGTTGCAATAGATTACCCATCAACTATAACTGGTACAACAGATAGGTAATCTGTTATGATAGACGATCCATATTTTGCAATAAATTAACCATCTATTTCTATGGTTCTCTAAACTCGACTCAATAGATTACCCATCTACTGCAAATTATGCAACAGATGGATAATCTGATACAATATATTATCACTCTATTGTGACATACAGATCAGCTGTTGCGGCAGCTAGATCGTCTATTGCATAAGTTGACTGTGGTAACATGTAAACCAACTCACTACAAATTATTATTATATAATTTAAATGCCTCCTGTCTTTTTTATAGGTTGTGCATCCTTGAATCGTGCCTACTATTGATGAGTTGGGGATGATTTTTTTTCTTACTCTAGGTCTTTTTGATACAAAAGAAGATCCAATGGAGTTAATAAAGAAGGAATTGGCTGGAGCAACATCTATAAGAAGAGCAGTTAGGTAAGGTCATCCTAATGTTTAAGCTCTTCACGACCAATCTACTGCAATAGATCCGGGTGCTTTTTCTAGGGGTGTTGCTGGTGGAGTTGTTGATGATGGTGGCAGACATCCTGCTGCTGCTTTTGGTACTGACAATAGTGATTATGATCATGTTGGTGCTTAGGAAAAAATAAATACGTTTGAAAACACCCCTTCCACAGTTTTCTCTCACCCCTACACCGGTCCCTCCTACCTTTACAGTGGTCCCTCTCACCCCTCTTCACCTTTCTGTTCTCATTGCAAATGCAAAGTATATAAACACAGAGAGGATGAATTCCTTGAAAAGCTAGAGGCTATTGCTGAAGCTGCCGATGATTTGAAATCCAAGAGGAGTGTCATACCATCCAAGAAGCTGAGGGATCCATACACTCCTACAGTGGAGGTGAGGAGGAAGACAAGAAATATTAGACAAATACTCTCCATTGTGAAAATAAAATTACAACTCCTCCTACTCCAAGAGTTGTTGAAGTTCAGGGGCCGCTGAAGAAGGTGGACATATACGCGGCACTTGGCTATGAAAATAATAAAGAACTACAAGAAATCATGAATGACAAGACAAAGGTTCCAGAAGTATACACTATGTATTTATTTGCGGCCAAAGACTTTGTGAATATGACAAATATGCATCAGTGGTATGTGGACTACATAAGCTTAGTTTTGCTAACCTAGCCTTCCTATATACTCCATGAAGAAGAAGCTACGCAACAGATGTGTAATCTGTTGCAATATCTGGGTATTCTATTGTAACATAATACACATCTATTGCATAGGTTGCATTAGCTGGGTAATCTGTGAACTGATTCAGAGAACCCTCAGCAATAGAATCTTTCCACTATGTTTTTATTCTTTAAAATTACTAAGCTATTTAAAAATTATCTTCTTATACCACAGTATGTTGATGAAATTTTCTGCCTCATGAGGGACAGGTAATTAGCGTACCCGAATTCTTATGATGCTGCCGATACGATAATGAACCTCAATTTCTACAATAATTTCAAGAATAGGTACGATGATCTTTGTAGATGATCTGGTTTCGGTGGTCGTAGATTTGAAAAGTTAGTTTCTACATTTGAATAGGATGAAGACATGATTAAATATGTTAGAAGGAAGAGGCCATACCTACACAGTAAGAGCTGGACCAAGGCAAAGAGAATTCTTGCAGTTATGAAAGTGGAAGTCAAACCTTTTCTCACTGTTGAGATACTACTCGATTAGGAAAAAATTAATGTTTATGACTAAAACTTACCTGTCTTCAATGAGGACACGTTTTTAACCCACGTGCAGCCACTCTTGAAGTTGTTCCCCAAGTTGTTGACGCAGAGTAAGTTGATGGATCATTTGCCGACGGAAGTTTTGACGAAGGAATCATGGGTTTTTAAAGGATGAAATAAGAACATCCAACTCCCAAAAATTAAAATTGGTGTAGCGTGTGGGCCGTACTCGATTGCATACATTGAGTGTTTACTGTCCGGCACAGAAATGACCAGTATGTATGACGCCGTTGTAGGAAAGATGCAAGAGGTCTGGGCTTATGGGGTACTAACTAAATGGTTGGAGCCCATGTAGAAAGAAGAATATGTACAAAGATAGAGCCGTGCATGATAATAATTTTTTATTTCAAGCCACTTCACTTTACATGTAGTGGCAATAATTTTTATGTATGGCGAAAGTTAAATTTTTATAATGCAACAGATTTTCTATCTGTTGTATCAGATATAGCACCTGTTGTGATTGATTGATTATCTATTGGAACAAGTTGGTCATCTATTGCATTATGCAGATGTTTTCATCTGTTTGTCGCAATAGATATACAATCTGTTGTAACTGATAGGTGATCTGTTGGAATAAATAAAAAAAGTAGGAAGAGTTGTTTATATAATTTCCAGCAGATGACCTAACTAAATTGTTGGAGCCCGTGTACAAAGAAGAATATGTACAAAGACAAAGACGAACACGATAATAATTTTTTTATTTCAAGCCACTTCACTTTACATGTAGTGACAATAATTTTTATGTCTGGCGAAAGTTGAATTTTTATAATGCAATAATTGTCTATCTATTGTAACAGATATAATACTGTTGTGATTGATTAATTATCTGTTGGAATCTGTCTGTCGCAACAGATATACAATATGTTACAACATATAATCTATCTGTTGCAACTGATAGATAATCTGTTGGAACAAATCAAAAAAGTAAGAAGACTTGTTTACATAATTTCTAGTAGATGACCTACATGTTGCAACATATCTCATAATCTATTTGATAAGATATGTCGTCTGTTGCAACAGATGTATTATCTGTTGCGATATTTGAATTTAGTATTTCATTTCAATTATCATGTTCAAAACTAAGGATTAAATTATTTTCATAGACAACATAAAATTAATCGAAGCCTTCGGAAATTACATGAAATAACTTAACAAATAAATGAAAAGTAAAAAAAATATTATGGGTACAAATGATCTACTATACAAATAAATCAACAAGTTAAACCAAGGAGGATAGATTATTACATTGACGGACTCAAGCTATAAAGATATAATCAATATGGACAAGTTGTTCTTCATTCGGTGCTACGGAATTCGTCTTTAGTCGTCGTGGATCTTTAAAATCGCTTGCGTACGGCTTTTGAGCTTTTGCTTCTCCATATTTCCATAAAAGAGCAACATATCTCTTGTGGAGTAAGTCAACATCAAGTCCATCATTTGTTACTTGTAATCCATCGCTCAAATACTCGACACAAGCGGCAACAAAAGAACTGCAATCCCTGCATTTTAAAAAAATAGATAATTCATATCTTGCAGTTCATGAAAGCGTTGTCAAATTTATGAAATAAAACTAAATCATGATACTTATACTTACAGGCTACCAATATTTTGTTGAGCAATTCCTTCAACATATTGTACATCAAATGGATTACCCATTTTATCCCAGTATGCTTCAATCATCAACCAATCAGTACGAACCTTTTGGTCCAAAAAGCTACTCATATCAAGGTAAGTAGGTAATATTTTGGCCATCTTTTGTATATCAAACAATGTCCTGGAACATCTCCTTAGCGACATCGAGTCATAAACTCAGATGTGCCTCACTTTTAGAACGACTACAGCCAACACCCAATGGAATTCATCACCACAATTGATTGGGATGTACACTTCTTCAACCTAATGTCAAGGTAAGCCAGCTGGAATTCTAAAACCTTTGATGATGTTCATTAAGCATTCCTCATTTTTGGAAACTTCTGGCTGTTGTTGACAATACCTATCGTAGGCATTATTGATGTAATCTTTGTACAAATAATTATTTTTCGTGTATCTGTATTATTCTTGTGTTTGCAACTTGGCCTTCTTTCGGAGGTAGTAAAAAATGACATCGATGTGCTGTAGATATTATCAAATATTTCGAATTGCGTGATAAAAAAATTAATATGCAGATGTAATTAAATAAAGTATTCATTAATAGTAATATGTATGTCAGTTAAACCTAATCATTCCATCAAGTTTGGGGATGTGACATCAAATAGAACTAATTTTTCATTCTGGGATATGCAACAACAAAGTCGAACATATCAAAACTAAGACTCGATTTATTCACTTTGTAGTGTTCGTCATTTATTTTCTACATGATGATTTATATGTGTTAATGTTATGTTCTTACAACAAGAATTGTATAAATCAATATCTTTAAAGTTGATTTATGTACCTACTGGCATGATGCTTTAACAGTCCATCGGCAATCCATTCTGAATAGTCGTTGATCAACTTTGTTAGTATTTTTGGAGCCTCATCCGAGATGTTGAACCCTTCAAATGGGTAATTCTTCCGTTCTCCTAAACTTACAGGCTCTATATATTCTTCTTCTTTGGAATAAGTTGATGGATTATCAACTGTGATATTATGCTCTTGAGCAGTAGCTTCTGCTGTGACATCCACTTAGAAAGCCAGAATTGTCAATGCTAATTATAGATATACAACAGATTGTCCATCTGTTGCAATAGATGAGTCTTGTGTTACGATAGATGGATCATCTATTGGGATAAATTCGAATAGGTAAAATAGAGCAGTACGATAATTTTGGTGCAAGAAAAAGATAGAGGCGTTGCAATTTTTCTTTTTTCGATGCTTGGTGATGCCTTGGAAATATATTTCCTTCTCCTCTTAGCCACCTTGATCTCTAGTGGATTGTATGGATATAAAATTCTCTTTGATGGAATGACACCTCTCTTTAATGTCATTTTATTTACAAAAGCAGTTAGTGCATTAATATCATTAATCACTCCATCATGTTTCGCCTTGCAGTCTTGACATTTGCATGCAGAACATTCGCTAGATGTGGAAAAATCTAGATAAAAATCTATACATCCAGTATGATCATAATCATAATGGTTTGTTGTTTAAAAAATTATAAGAGGAACATCATTAGCCCCAACATCAGCACCACTATCACTACCACTACCACTACGGCTACCATCATCAACAACAACAAGCCCACCCTCCAATTTTTTTTTTTATGATGGTTGTTATTCCAAACAATTCCATTTTTATTCCATCAAAGACCTTAGGGTCCGATAAAGTTTGCACAACCTATAAAGTAAGAAAAAATGTCATCTTCAACTCTCAGTTGGTCGGAACAAGCCATAGATGGACAATCTAAAATAAATTAGTACATATATTAAATTATTTAAAATAATCATTAATTAAAATAAAAACTTGATTAGAATTGGACTTACTGCTTCCTTTGGGGGATTGAAAAGATCAAGAAATTTTATATTTTTATCAGTTTTGGTCGACAACCATCTCAGAATTCTTGGACAGAAAACTTCTTCCTGGTAGTTCACTTATTGTCTCAAATAAGGAATGACTTTAAATACCCAAGCCAATAACATAACACCAATAAATCAAAAACATTATTGAATAAAATAAATGATGAATCATATCATGATAAAAGAAATATTTACTATGAAGGCCCATGAAAAGCCATATAAGTTGACTGTCTTTGGCGTTAATGGAGTCAACAAATATTTGACAGTTATTTTGAAGCTTTTGTAACCCCAAGGATATCTGTTAAATACCTCAAGATCCTCAGAGAGATTTATTGAATCAAGTCTTATGTTGTTGTTAACGTCTCTCGCCCAAAGAATATTATGTACAAACTAAATCAAGCACAATGATTTCTTGTGCTTCTTTGAAAGTCCTTTACCTTTCAACGTTTCTATCAAATTTTTGTTTTTGAAGCTTGGACCAACAATGGACACCCGGTCATCACGATCACTCGACTTGTCTTAGCCTTTTTTGGGTGTGCGGAGTGCTTTTTTGGGTTAGAGTAGGTATAACTTGAGAAGGAGAAGGAGGATAACATTTTAGTCCGGTAACTATGGTAAACTCCTTCCAACCAAAACAAACAGGCATGCCACAGTAATTTATCCATACCTCATCCATCTTATCTTTGTTTTCATACATAAATCTGTGCTTGAGAAGATTATATACCATTTTCATCTGGAAACGAGCATTGTTTTCCTCTGGCAAATCAAGATATTATCTAAAGCATCCTTCCCTGAAATAAGAATCCAATTTTTGTTCTCGAAGTATTTTTCTAAAGGTGTCGAAAGATTTTCCCTTGGCTGACTTTAACATAAAATCACCTGTTAAATCTGCGGCACCATCGCACTGCATTCTTACAGGATAACAATCAATGCTGAAGGTTTTGACCAACACTTTGGTGGAAGGGCTATTAGCATTTGGATCATCTCTTTTGAAATATTCCTCCTCCGCGTGTTCTTTATCTTCTGCTCCTGATTGAGATAACACTTGTAAAGAAAACTCATAGAGTGTTGGATGTAGCTGAGATACTGCACTTGTACCTTTACTTGGACTTGATTCGATTTCTTTTCTTTTGGGAACCATATTATCTTAAATTAACAGAGACATAAAATAGATTACAATTGATTAATGCATCTTTTAAAAAGGATAATAGTAAATCTAACATGCACAATAGTAAAATAACAGTTCCAACAGACTATATATTTGTTGGACCAAGTATGTTATCTCTTGCAACATATAACCGACCCATTACAACGGATGAGTAAACCATTGGAAATAATAAAAATAGATCACTAATTTTTTGCACCAGATATTTTATCTGATGAAATATATAACCAACCGTTGCAACAGATGAGTAAACCATTAGAAACTATGAAAATAAATCACTAATTTATTGCACCAGGTAGTTTATCTATTGCAACATATATCCAACCTGTCGTAATGGATGAGTAATCCATTGAAATCAGTAAAAATAGATCACTCTTCTATCGCACCAGGAAGGTTATCTGTTGCAATATACAACTAACCTGTTGCAAAGATGAGTAATCCATTGGAAACAATAAAAACAGATCACTAATATGTTATATCAGGTAGTTTATCAGTTGCAACATATAACCAACTTATTGCAACAGATGAGTAATTCGTTTAAAACCATAAAATAAATCACTAATCTGTTGCACCATGTAGTTTATCTATTGTAATATATAACCAACCTATTGTAACAAATGATTAATCCATTGAAAACCATAAAAAAAGATCACTAATCTATTGCACCAGGTATTTTATCTGATGCAACATATAACCAACCTATTGCAAGGATGAGTAATCTGTTGGAAATAGTAAAAACAGATCACTAATCTATTACACCAGGTATTTTATCTATTGCAACATATAACCAACATATTGTAATGGATAAGTAATTCGTTGGAAACCATAAAATAGATCATTAATCTATTGTAACAGGTAGTTTATCTATTGTAACATATAACCAACCTATTGAAATAAATGAGTAATCTGCTGGAAACCATAAAAATAGATCACTAATCTGTTGCACCAAGTATTTTATCTGATGCAACGTATAACTAACCATTGCAACGGATGAGTAAACCATTGGAAACCATAAAAATAGATCATAAATCTTTTGCAGCAGATAGTTTATCTGTTGCAACATATAACTAACCTGTTGCAATGAATGAGTATTCTATTGGAAACAGTAATAACAGATCACTCATCTGTTGTACTATGAAGGTTATCTATTGCAATGTATAACCAACCTGTTGCAACGGATGAGTAATCCACTGGAAATAATAAAATAGATCACTAATCTGTTGAAATATATCACTCATCTATTGCAAAATTAGTTATCTATTGGATAAATATTATTTAGATTTCTTCTAAACAAAAGAGGCATCTGTCGCAACAGATGAATGATCTGTGAGATTGTTCATCAGTTGCATCAAATTTTCATAGTTGCATCAGGTTTTCATCTGTTGCATTAGATGTTTTCATCTGTTGCATCAGATGTTTTCATCTGGCGTATCAAATGTTTCATCTGTTGCATCAGATGTTTTATCTATTGCAATACCATTTTTACCAAGACAAATAACAAATCAACCCAGCAACACCAACACATCACACACACACTAAGAACATCAACTGTGACAAAAAATTATCAAAAATTCTGAATCAACAGTTTGACAAGAAGAAGAAGAAATACCAAAAATTAAGATTTTATTCAGTCCACATTTTAAATTTAAGCAAGAATTATTAAAATTGTTAACCAATACTAGAAGAGTAGTTGGCTCAATTTCTTCTATTTCTTCATAATTTTTTACCTGTAAAAAAAATGGAACGACGAAGAACTCGAAGTTGTTATCGCCGGAGAAGTCTTCACGTCGATTGACGGTTGAAAGTCGAAAGGGAACTCGCCCGACTATTTGTCACCGGAGGTTGAAGTCACCAGAGATTAAAGGGAGAATTTTGCAAAACTGTTGGTTGGGAAAGAGTTGAGAGAAACTGTTAAGAGAGAGAGAAGAGAGACAGTTGATTTGGATTGAAGGGGGTGTGGGTTGATTTGTATTTTTGAAAAGATTAGAAAGTTTTGAAAATATTAATCAAGTTCACAATTAACTTAATCAAGTTTTCTAATGATATTTGACCCTTTAAATTGGTCAATATCACCAATCCTTTATTCAAGACTTAAAAGACACATTTTCTTCAATTTTCTCAACCTTCTTGTGTTTCACAAACAATTTATAGCCTTTTTGCTTCTTTCTTAGTACTTGAACTAAATAATTTTGGTTATTTAAGAACGTAGTTTCTACACACAATTTTGGGTTGAAGAAAAGGAAAAAGAGAAGTGGTTAAAATTATTCTAAACTTTTGTGAATTTATGAGGTTATATAAATTTTTCACATAATAAGTTTTTTCTAATTAATTTTTTTATGAAATGAATAGAAATTTTTTTGACGTTGTTATTCATCGCTTTAAAATATTGATGTCATATTTCAAATACTAAAATTTTAAATTATTGATAAATTAATAATGAAGGTAGTGACATCAGTCAACATTCAATTACTTTTAAGATATCTTTTTTGATTGATTGAAAATTAATATTACTAAGCATAACCTATATATGAAGACGTAATTTATTAATGAGATTCTTTCGATGAATCTAAGTTTTTTTTTTCTAATTTCCTATAAAACTAACTTATATCACCATATTTAATTAGCATAAACTCTTGTCATGTAAATTTATGAATGAAATAAAGGCTTAATAAATATCAACATGCATATATTTCTATCTATAGCTAATGAAAATGGCATTATTTTTAAATTTATGATCTTTGTTGAGTTGTAATTGTTAGAGATTTCATTTATTAAATATAATTGTTTGTAGATTGCTACCATTAAAAGGTTGACCCAGATTAAAGTGATCTCCAAAAGTTTAAGTTATTAGGTCTAAAACACACCTCATTTAAGTAGGAGATCTTATGTGTAAATACCTAAATGTAATTTAGTTTACTGGTGAGATAAATTAGAATTATGTAAACTTGTACCTATTATAAATATAGAGTTATTAAAGTCCCAAATTAGAATTAGGCTTTTTTTTCTAGAATCTCGTCATTACAAAGGACAGAACGACTTACTTTCAAGTAGCAGTTGATTGAGGGATGAACCCTGAATCCATACTTTTCGATATTATGCCCACTCTCCTTTCCTCTTTCAAGTGAGTTGAACTCTTTTGGTGGCAAGGGGTTATGTGTATGCGACGACTGCTCTGTCTTCTGGAAGGATAAATACTGTTATAGAATCCACTATTTTAGGAATAGAATAAGCTTGGTATCCTTACCAGATTCTATGGGGAGACAATGGGTCTTAATTTGTAAGAGTCATAATCACAAGATGGAGAATTGTTATGGTGCTCATGGATTCAGGTATGCTTCTACATCTAGTATTATGTTTTTAATGATTTGACATGGTAGACCTTAAGAAAATACGATTGTTTTCATCTCTTAAATTTTAATTTTAACAATTGGTATCAAGAGCCTATATCACATTAAATTATTGACACAATTTCAGTTATGACTTAGAGAAACTTCCGTTAATTTTTTGGGAACTACCTAAGAAATCACCAAGGAAAGAAATACGTAAAAAATAAGACTTAATGGAAACATCAATCCTGTTTGAAGAACCCAACTAACTTTACCCAAAAGTTTACCAACTATTTACCCCAAACAAGGCATGCCTGACTGATAGGACAATGTTTTGTTCCTTCTTACTTTGTTCTATTCAGACAAGTGCAAAGTGAAATGAATAAAATGAATGAAACTTTTTCAATTTTACATTGCAAATAACATATGAACGTTAAATGGACAAGTTATGTTGCTTATATCGGCAGAGTTATAGTACCAAAACTTACAAAAGCATCCATAAAACAATACAAGCTACCAGGTCTTAAGCTAAAATATAGCAAAAACAAAGAAGAAATATATAATATCAAGGAGGAAATAAGATAATAAAATATCCAAACTATCTCTATCTTCGGATAGGCATTTCAGACTTAAAAATATAACCCCATGACAGTTTTTCTTGAGTGAGTTAAAAATTGGGATGTATTTAGTCACTGCACATCCATCACACACTTTGACCTTCCTAATTTTCTTTATTTTTTGTTCTAAGAAACTAGTTGTGTACCACAATCCCTTAGCATAAACATTTCTCCATCTTTCCAAATTATGATTGGAATAAATCTATCATACGGATATATAGTTGAATACTCTCTTTCAAAATGCAATTTTTAGTCCAAGATTCTAATTTTCCATACTATTTCACTCACCATATATCAACATACTCATTATAGCATTTTTAGGAAAAAAAACCCAGATAATTTCCCAACTCTACTAGCGTCAAGAAGTAGGATGAAGTTTCCTGACCACACGGAGCTGGCAGGGACTTAAGATATTCTTTTCCGATATCAAAGGAGTAAATGTTGTCATTTTTTTCAAAGAACCACTGACGTTAGCATTACTAAATGATCCATATAGAGGTTCTGGAGCCTCACCCACATTTCTCTATTTCTCATGAACTATAAGACTATAAACCTCCAATTCTGATACTTTTAGACGACGAAAAAACTTTCTAATTGCTAATCTAAATACTTTATATTATCATGAGGAATCACTAAATCAAAATCCATAACAAGTATGAATAACACTTTTCTCCCATTTGGGCAATTTAATCTTGAAATACTCACCTAAAAGGAGATTGCTTATACAAATTGAATGTTGCACGTCATTCCTTCAATCATTTAAAAAATAAATGAACCCATTACATGAACTAAATAAACTTAAGTTTTTTTTAACATTAATAGAACTAATGAGTGGAGTAAGGAGAATCAAAGGGCTCAACACAATGGATCTGGTTAGGGGCTGATGAAAATCATGTGCTTTGAGTTCCATAAGTAATAGGACATAGTCATTAATCAAAAGCAAAGTATTGAGAAAATTAGATGATCTTATGTGTACATCTTAGCAAATAAAGGGTCACAAGTTGAATGACACCAGCTTTTGCAAACAATCTCACAAAGGTAAATGGACCTTAGAAGGTTAATCTTGAAAATTTTCACCATAATCACACTTAGAAGGTCAATAATTGAGAATCAACTGATTCTTGTTTTTGTTTGAATCTTAGAATTGGGTTTGAAATAGTGATAGGAACATCAGTAGCCTTGGGTTCCATTTCAGTAAATAAGCAGTGAATTATTTTAGTTTTTTTGCCTGGTCTAGTGCATAATTATCGAGGAATTAAATTTTTTTACCGAAATGGAACCCAAGGAGTTTGATGTTCCTATCACTATTTCAAACCCAATGTCAAGCTCCAAATGGTATACATGAATCAGTGAAGTCACAATTATGAAACTTCCAAGGGAGATTACTGTGGAAATTCATGCAAGATTGCCAATCAAGTCAATTTTCCGGTGTAGGACTATTGCAAAAGTTGATATTATCTTTTAATTTCTGAACCCTTTGTTAAGATGTTTCACAAAATATTTTCCCTGAGTTTTTCATTCGATTAATTACTTTGTCCGATTACTTGTTGAACACAAAGCAGATAATTTTCATCACCCCTTAACCAAAGCCATTGTGTTGAGCCCTATGTTTCACCTCCCTCCACACATTTGTTCTAGGTATGTTAACCAAACTTGAGATTAATTAGTTTATGTAATATATTTATTTGTTTGTTGATTGGTTTGAGGAATGACTACATCATTCGTTTTGCATTCACAATCCTCTTTTGGTCAAGTGTTTAAGATTAAATTGCCCGAATGGATGAAAAGCGTCATTCATACTAGTTATGGATTTTTCTTTAGTGATTTCTCATGACATCATAATGTATTAAGATTAGTAACTATACAGTTTCCTTTTCAACCCAAAGTATCGGAATTGGAGAGTTACTCTTGCAATTAATGAAAAAAGAAGAAATGTGGGTGAGGCTCTAAAATCTGTATGCAAATTATTTAGTATTGATAACATTTGTGATGATTTTTGTTGGAAGGATTTCAAAATAAATGATAGCATTAACTCCTTTAATATTGGAAAAGAAGAGATGAAGTTCCTTCCAGGTCCATGTGGTCTAGAAACTCGATTCTACTGCTTGACACTAGTAAAGTTGGGGAATTATCTCTGTTTTTCTGACAATGTATAATGATTATATTGGTTTATGATGGATGAAATAGATGAATCTTGAACTAAAATTCATATTTTGAAGGATAGTATTAAACTATATATCTATTATGATATATTTATACCAATCATAATTTGAAAAGAAGGAGAAATATTTATGCAAAGAGATGATGGAACACAACCACTTTCTTATTACCCAAACAAATGATGTCTAGGAAGGTCAAAGTGTACGGTGGATCTTCTGTAACTAGATATATCCTAAGTTTTTACTTATTCAAGACTGTCATAGGAGAAAGCTTTTGAGTCTCGAATGCTTATCTGAAGATTGATATAGTTTAGATATTTAATTTGTCTTAGTTCCTCCTGGATATTATGCTTTGCTTCTATATTTATGGTGTAATTTTACTTAACACCTGTCAACTTTTACTAGTTCTATAGGTGCTTTCAAGTTCTGGTAGTACAACCCTGCCTTGTCAATTATAACATTCCTAGGTTAATTGCAAACGTAAAGTCACCAAATCTGAATTCTTTTATTTTTCATTTCATGTTGCACTTGTCTAAATAGAAAGAACTAAGTAGGTAGAAAAACATTATCTTATCTATCAAGCATGCCGCATTTGGGATAAACAGAACATGAAATTTGGGTAAAGTTAATTAGGTGCTTCAATTGGGATTGACATTTCAATTATGTCCTAATTCTTTAGGTAGTTCTTTCCTTTGTTGGTTATTTTCTTGAGATAGCATAGTATTTTAGTTTAAAGTTATGTCCTATACCCTTGATTATGTAACAAACATCAATTTTCACGACCATTCTTACTACCTTTAATTTTATGTAGCAGCTTGGTTTGATAATCAATATTGAGAGATTAACACTTTTGATCTAGTTCAACATTAAAGAACATGAATTCATTTCATCTCTCTAATAATACATGTTGACTTATATATGGGAGTGGAATAAGGTTTTATCTTCAGAACATCTTTCACTACATGTTCTAGTTTAATGCAAGGGAAAATGGTTCACTCGGGCCATTTATGATTTCGAGTATTGATTACATCCAGGGTGGAGGTTCGGATCATGAAGAACTTGTTATCAAAATGTAGTGTAAGTATCCAAGGGTGTCATTAAAGTCGTGTCAGTAGTATCTTATTTATGGTTGATAAGGTCCCACTTCTATAAATGAGGGACTATAAATATTTACAAAAAGTTATTCATTATTTCATACTCTAAATCGTGTAATAGAAGTATTTCCCTTAGAAACATATGTTAATTCATGCGTTGCTCTAATTTCTTCGATTATGCCCCATTTTCGAGGTGGAAAATGTAGTAAATCTTAGACTCCAATCAATGTGGTGCTCTCAGATAGAGCCATCATACAATTTAATATTGCACAAGGGCTTGAGTGGAGTACGTGAGTGTGTGTAAGTCTGTTGATTCAAATGCAAACATCCTTATTGGTTATATTTGTGTGATTGAGACAAAGTAAGATTTGTATTCAGATAATTCTCTAAACCTTATTATAGATCATACCATAATGGGGGAGTATGTTTCTGAATGCTTGGGTTGTGTTGTTGCTCGAAAGATTACTTGATTTAGATTTTATGAGCCATAAGTAGTAGAATGATCCCAGATGTATATAAGTATGAATTTAGAAGTGTCGTATCCAAATGACATGCAAATTTGCCTTGTTTTTGCATCGAAGATCTATTTTCTCGGCCATCATCACTATCTTTAATTTTATGTAGAAACTTGCTTTTATGATCAATTTGAGAGCTTAACACTTCTGATCTAGTTCAATATTAAAGAACATGAATTCATTTCACCTATCTAATCATACAGGTTAACTTCCTTATATGAGGAATGAGGTTAGACTCCCTTGTTACTATTCCTCTCTCCTAATTTCTTGAGGTGACTTTGTTATTTAAGTTTAATGATACTCTCAGATCTCTCTACTAATACTCTTCCTCTTAATTATGGAGTTGATTGCCTGAATGATCATATTGTTTTATTTGGCCATCAAAGACATCTATTTCTTTTTTATTGTCACCCAAAAGTAATCTTGCGTTATAGTTAGAGGTGGCAATTTAAGCCCATATTAGTGAAAGGAGTTCATTTAATTCATATTTATTGAGTTGGATCACTCATATTTAAATGGGTAAATATGGACTTCAACTAATATTAAAGCTCATACAAATATAAATAAAATGCGTAATCATAGCCACCACATTGATAATTATTGACATGGCCCTTTGATCATTTCATTTAATCTCTTTTGGAATTCTATAACATATGCTTGGTGGTTCTCCTAGTAGTTAATCAAATTGAGATGAGCATATTATATCAAATTCATATTTTATAGTTTATACTAAAAGGGTAAGCCCCAAAGTTGAAAGTTAAATTACTATATTACTCCTACACTAAATCAATTACTTAGATTTAAAAATAAATAGTATCATTTTGCCCCTAAAGTAAAAAAAAACCTCAATTTAAATAATTATTCAATTACATGAATTGAACATGATTTGGGATTGGAGTGGTAGTTTAATGCTCACACGGATGTATCAAAAGCGTTCATATGGTACAAAATTAATATCTTTACTTTAATACATATTTATGGGTATATAATTGTTCAGTCTAATAATACTTGTACATTATACTAAAAATAAATGTCAACAATACTTGTCTAGTTTGAAAAATTAATGAATAATTTATTATTTTCTACCTATTTTATCCATGCTATTAAATACTATTCATCACTCAATGTATTTTCTAAGACTTTAAATTTATTATATTGAAAGGGTGCTATATTAGATTACCCCTATTATTTATCGTTTCTTAACATGTGTGCCAAATCATTAGGCGACAAAATTGTTGGATGGAGGGAGTAACTTCTACAATTCCTATGATTTATCTTTTTATTTTGTTAACTTCGTTTTTCAAATCCTTAAGACATTTAAATCAGTAACCTCTTTGTTCATAGAAGACCCATAGCATTTGAATGGTTCTTCAATTAATTAAATAGGTTAATTTAACTTAATAAATGAAGGGGAATCTTGAAGTAACTAGTAAAGTTATTGCCATATGACTAGGAGGTCACGGGTTCAAGCCTTGAAACAGTCTCTGACAGAAATGCCAGGTAAGACTGTGTACAATACACCTTTGTGGTGGAACCCTTTTCACGACCTGAGTAGAGGCCCTAGCCGTGACGGACATCCCAGATCTATGAAGGCCCGAGATGATCCCGTAACATTTCATCAAAAGCATAGTAAAAAATAAAGTGCAGAATTAGATCCATAAAATATGAAGTTCAACTTAATTGAATAAAACTTAAGCCAATACTTGTAATTGTAACATCTGTCTACAATAGTCTGTGAAGCCTTTAACAATTCAAATAGAAAATTCTAAGCCGTAATATGGCCCTGGCGATATCATAAAACAACATCTAGAAACTGAGAAAAAATACAGGCCTTTCGAAGGGTGGAGGGATCACCATTTTCTATGGTCTAACTAGGGGATTTGCTGCTACATAATAGCACGGGAGTGTACCTCCTAACCTATATAATGAAACGATGCAACCTCCCGAAGATGGTCAACATGTGAAATGTATTGGCATTTAGATTACAAAAAAAAAAGATTTCACTTGGAAAAGAAAATATTCCATACTAAATATGACAAGTAAAACTCTTAAAGGGATGTATATAATACTATAAGTAAAAGCCAAAACAATACGTGAAAACATCAATTATGACTCCAAGTAAAAGAAAATCACACTTCTATTCTTAATTTTGAACTAGATGGTATCACCGATTCTCATTAAACACCACAACTATGTGGGTACGATCAACATATGATTGTCTAAGCCTCAATTAATATTTACTGCATGAATCGAGATTAAAAATATTATGGCCAACGATCATCCTCATAGAGGAAAACATAAGGTCATTCAATTAAGGATCAACAATTTCTATGTCGACAAATCACATATTTCGGGTTTAGAGTCAGTTGGACTTGCACCTTCTAAGTTAACCATCTAATTCTCGTTAAGCCCAAATTTTAGCGCTTTTACACCATTAAATATCGTTAAAACAATTTCATCCATTAAAGGGATAGGTCAATGTTGGTATCGTCATACCAAGACTTGCAAGTCATCTATTCCATTAACCATTCAACAATAAGGTCCATTTTCATAGTACTAAGCCCAAAATTATTATTATAGGAAATTATAGATTTCTTGTCCCATCGTTTGAAAATATAAGTGTAATCATTTTTGAGTTCATCATAACATTTTCAAACAATTTTCAAAATATAGTACATTCAATGACCAAAAGGAATGGAAAAATAATGTTATTTCTTACCAAATTTGAAGATTCCAAGAGGCTCTCCATTCAAAGCTTAACTGTTTCATACTTTCGACATTTTATTCCTAAACATAAGAGTTCACCATTTTCAAATTCTCATTTTAGTCTTGAAACCACAAACACAAGTTTAAAAATCCACCCTTAAAGTAAAGTAGAAAGTTTACATAAATTTTCATAATGGAACGTTTAACGATAGTTTCAAATTACAAACACAACAATACATATTCAATACTTTAAATTCATAATCCATCTAGTAATTAAAATAGGAAGTGCTCGACATGCCTTTTGATGGAGAGAATTTGAGAAAAAGCTTGATCTTGGTCTCTCCTATAGAGTTAACTTAGCTCGAAAGATATAGAGCAACCAATACCTTGAATATCACCAATAAACAGTATGATCTCAACCTCTGTGTGTTGTACTAAATGTAGGATCTGCACCAAAAGGGAACAGTAGGGGGTGATTACGATCTACTCGTACTTAATATGTATCATAAGCCGACTGAGCAATGTATAAATAAGGTAAGTAAAATAACACTATGAGCACATAATCTGCAAACAGAAAAGTCCCAAATGGTAGATCATACTATCTTCACTAACAATTCTAATGTTCATATAAAACAGAGATATACATGAAGAAAATACTAAAACCAAACCCAAATCAAGAAAACTAAAGAAACCATGAACGATGAGTATGCAAGTGCAATGCAATGTAATGTAGATGGGATCAATGTTGAAAGACATCATATGACTTTTTGTATACACTCACCAAGCGTACAGCTTCCAGGTAGGAACCATGGGGTTTTCAAAACCCATATACTGAAACTTATATCTCAAATCTCAAGCAGTGGCAGAGCCACATTGAATTCAGGGGGTTCAACCCTTCATCGAAAAATTATACTATTTTTACATGGTCAAAAATATTTTTATATATAGATATAGTAGATGTTGAACTCCCTTTGACTAATCTATATATTTACTTCTGACCCCCTCAATGAAAATTATGGACCCACCACTGATCTCAACCCATCTCTCTGCCTCATGTTCATAGAGAAGGTTTTTATAAAAGTGTCTTATTTTCTTTTAAATATAGTATTTCAAAATTGTACTAGTATCTCATTAATGTATATGTATGGGACGAGGATTTAATTCTGACAATCAACTCAATACAAATATAATCAATCCATCAAACACATATACAAGTGAGCCAAGAAATCAACTCAATATATATATAATTGATGATCATCAACTCTAATTAGGAACCATCGAAATAAATATATATGTAAGACATTATTTATATCATATCAACTCATATCTTGGGTATTTCTATTATGATAAGGGCAACCAATGCTCAAAAATGCATAAAATAAAAATTCAAGCCGTCGCACTGGTATTATATCTAGAATAAAGATACTTAAATACATAGATAAGGTCAATGATGTCAAATAAAGCCCTACACGATCAACACATAATACCAAATATCTAAAGTCAACAACAACAGAATATGAGTCCCCTACATGGACACACAACAATAGCAATAATTCTCGAAATATATACTACATAGTTATTTTTACCAACCCATAGCATGTTTTACTTACGTATTAACTACCCAACTCAATATAAAAGAAGTTAAGCCATAACCTACCTTAAAACGCTGAAATCTAAGCCTAAAGTTCTTTAACATAGAGCCTTTCCCTTACGAACAACCTCAGAATAATCCACAAAATTCAAGAATAGAATATATGCACTAAAAAACTATTGATACCCATATTGCCCATACTTAAGTCGGATCCAAAATGAGTTTGAAAATAGGAGGTAAAGCAAAATTTTGTTTTAGAAATAGACTCCCTAAGATTATAGGAGTCTATAGCTGAAAACCTACACTAAAATGGATTAAAAACAAGATCTAAATCGAGCAAAAAAATTATTTTTAAGCGTTACCAGCAAAACCCTCAAAATTCCATTCTAGAATCTTGATTAAAATTGAAATGGTGAGAAAACTCTAAGAAGCCGCCTCTTCTCAAAGTTTGGAGCTCCCAATATAGTGAAAATTGTGAGGGGGGGGGTATACATAGTGATTGTTTCTTAAACAGATGTCGCTAATGTGGTACAAGACCGCTAAATCAACTATCTCTTAAGGGGCCCAAAACTGCCATCGCAGATACAGCTCAAGCGGTCTTGGGCTGCTAAAGAGGTTGTCACTTAAGCATCTGCACCAGATATCAGTTAATGTTAATTTTGTACAAGACTATCAAGCTTCGAAAGGACCCTCAAAATTTAATCAAAAATCAACAGTACCAAATTATATATGCTATCCGGCTATTTTTGATTTTCCGCACTTAGTGGCAACACCAAATTTTTGAAAAAAAAGATTATTTTCAATAATTTTACCCCCAGGACCCCTTATTCATAATTTTTCAAACAAATGGATCGAAATACAAACAAGAACTCGAATTAACCAGGCTACTAACCCAAATTTGATATTTTGGACATAATGATACAGTTCAAATCAACACCCGACACTCAAAACAATAATGTTGTTCGAAGTCAACTATATGGCTTTAAAGCCTCAAAAACCCAGAAACATGCCTTAATCATTCCCGATCGCTTTAGGAACCATGTCAAATATTTCCACACCTCAAAATAAATATGTAAAAACTACAAAAAAGGTGAAAATGGTCAAAACACAAAATAAGTTTTCGCAAATTAGGTTATTACACCTTTCTCAATTTATTTGCATTAAAGTCTCCAAAGTTGCATTTCTTATCAATTCCATTATGTACTTTCCTGGATAGAAGGAACTATACGAAGGAAAAAAACATTGACTATCACTCAGACATATTTGTTTTGAAGAAGTACGTTTTGATTGTATTATCATTGATTTAGAATTATATGATCTTTAATGATCATGCATACTATGATTTTCTTATATTTCATATTTTCTATTTTTGGTTGCGCACAGTCTCCCCTAGAGCTATATTAGATTTCTTAATAAAGAAAAAAATCATTAATTCATAGTTGCTTACAGGAACTTCAGTCTCTTCTTTTTGGTTGGTGCACATTTATTCAACCCATTTTATCTAATTAAGATGTATTTGTGAAGACTTGAAAAACTTTGCCTGTTAACATGGGAAGTCCTTATTGCCTTTGGTATTCATTACTACTAGCTTTCACAATCAAATTTTGCATACTATGAATAAGTAGAATTAGAGATGTTTTCTTAACCTTCACAAGGTAATCGTATTATATGCGTATCTTCACATATTGTCTGTTTATACATGTTTCCCTTTTCAAGAAACAAGTCAATCAAATCATGATTTTATTATCATACTTAGTTAGTCATGATCATGTTGAGCATTATCAGTTGTGATGTCCAGTTGACTTTAATCATTACAAGTGTTAGTTCAACTGAGAGTAGGATTTAGCACCAAGTGAACCCAGGGATGGGGGCTCACCTGGTAGTTGAGATGTGACCTTTAGTAGCAGTCCTTGAGTTCCAAAATGGTATCTCCAGCATAGATTTTGAGATATCTTCCTGCCATTTGAGGGATGACACTCTCTTAGGTCACCTGCTAGTAGAGGGTGACACCCTTGTCCTTCAAGATACTAGTTTAGTGGATCCACATAGCCGTTGTCGGTACCTGTGGTAAGGTACTAACACCCATCCAATTAAAGTTATAGGTTGGACCCCAATTAGTACAGATTGGCGCATGTCGGTTATATGATAGCTACCACAGTTTTAATTCAGTATCTAATTTTATTAGCTCAGGTTTACATGACCAAGTGTTTAGTTTATCAGCTATTCCGCTAGTCAATTTTACAGATTATTTTAGTACATGTTTTACTTGGTCTTGCATTTATTTTACATGTTCATGCATTCATTGTAAGTATCCATATGCATTTTAATTAGTACCTATCTTATGTACCAGTACATTCAAAGTACTGACCGTGTAATCTCTTTGTGCTATATTGATTTCACAATATAGGTTCAAAAACTCAGTTTCTCTATTGCCCTCAGTCAGATCAGTACTACTCAACAACAGTTGTGGTGAGTCCTCATCTATCAAGGCCAAGTATTTATAGTTATTTTCAGTTTTTCATTCATTTCAGTTAGTTGGAGTTAGTTAGAGGCTTGTCCCATCAACTTCTCATGTCTTCAAGGCTTTTAGATATTCAGACAGTCGAACTTGTTTATATTTTTATCAGTAGTTAAGACACGTTGGTTATTGTTTCAGTATTCTACCTTAATAGTGTTTTTGTTAGTTTAACTTCCTCATATGATGCTTGTATTATTATTTTATTCACTGCTCATAGTAGGTACTCGATTATGGGTTAACTTAGGGCAGTTGTGGCCTTATGCATCGTGTTACCATTAGGGGGTAGCTTCGAGTTGTGACAAAATTTGGTATCAGAGCCTATGGTTATAAAGAGTCCTAGGGTGCCTGAAAGATACCTGAGTAGAGTTTTGTGCATAGGTGTGAAATGCAACACACTTATGGGAGAGTGACTATGCGATATTTTAGGAAATTTTCCCTTCTTTCAGTGTTACTGTCGTGCGAAAGAGCATGATCTATATTGCATTTCCTTTTCTAGGTCGTCTTTCATCCATTTACAGTAAATGCCTTTTATAAGAAAAAATGAAAAAAGAAATGAGAATCAACCCGCAATACCACTTATTCAGGAAGATCCCCTGAATTAACATGTTTCTCATGCCAAATTAAGGACCGTTTTTATTATTTTTGCCCAGACTGCAGATGCTAAAAATAACCAGTAAGCTATTGCCACAGCCAATCCAGTAATGAATACAACTACAGCTAGGATCCAAAACTTTATTAGAATGAATCCTCCATTGTTTTCTAGATCCAAGTTTGAGGAGGATCCATAAGAGTTTCTAAATGGTGTGTAGAAAGTGACAGATATTATAGGTGTCACTTCTAGTGAGAGTGATAATTTAAGTACTTACTAGTTGTAGGGAGTAGCTCATACTTGGTTCAAGCAGCAAAAGAAGGACAGAGGTGTTGAGGCAGGACCTATAGAGTAGGAGGAGTTTTCCACAACTTTCTTAGATAAGTTCTTCCCACTAGAGTTGAGGGAGGATAAGGAAAAGGAGTTTATAAATATGAAGCAAGGTAACATGACCGTGAATGAGTACTCACTTAAATTTACTCAGTTTGTGAGGTATGCTTTAATTATGATGGCTGATTCGAGGGCTAGAATGAGTAAGTTTGTGTCTGGTGTGTCAGATAATGTATTCAAGAAGTGTAGAACAACTATGTTGATGAAGAAGATGGACCTTTCTAGGTTGATGGTTCATGCTCAGCAGATTGAGGAGGATAATCTTAAAAAGAAGAAAAAAGAGAATAAGAACGCCAAAACTGGTAACTTCAACTTCTCCTAACAAAGGTATAATGGTAGGAATCATTCTCAGTTCCACCAAAAATTTTCAGTTCCAGTCCCATCTTCAGCCAGTACACCAGTGCCTAAGTTTAGGCAAGACAGTCGGGATAGAGTGTCAGGCTCTAAGTCCCATGGTAGCGTAAACAATGGTCGCACCAATCTACTTAGTAGGAAATATGGTAAGAACCACAAGGGTGAGTGCATGGCAGGTAGTAATAAGTTTTTTGGATGTGGTAAGCCAAGCCACAGGATCAGGGATTGCCCAGGGGTTGTCCAAAAGTGAAATGATTTTCATCCACAGGAGCAATCAAACTTTTCATCAGCTCTAGTAGGTCGCCCAACTCAGAAGTGCTCCACCTCTAGTGCCACTAGTAGATAGTGTCAGAATCGACATTATGCTCTCTAGACTCAACATGATCGGGAGAGTTCTCCTGATATGGTTAAAGGTACATTACAAGTCTTTCATCTTCATGTTTATACATTTTTAGACCCTAGAGATTTACTTTTTTTATGACTCTTTATATAGCAGTAGACTTTGGTGTCAGTCCTAACATATTAACAAAACCTTTCTCTATGTCTACCTCAGTGGGTAGTTCTATTATAACTAGACGGGTATGCAAAGATTGCCTGGTCACAATGTCTCAAAAGTTACTTTATTTGACCTTGTGGAGTTAGAGATGACTTACTTTAAATTCATTCTCGGCATAGATTGGATCCACTCGTACTATGACTCAATTGATTGTAAAAATAGAATTGTTCAGTTCCAGTTTCTTAATGACCCCGCTAGTGAATAGAGGGATAGTACTTCAGTGCCTAAGTGTCAGTTTGTCTCCTATCTTATGGAAAGAAAGATGATATCCAAGGGTTATATTTACTAAATCATCTGAGTCAAGGACTCAAATTCTAAAGCTCTGAGTCTTGAGTTAGTTCAGTAGTGAATGAGTTTCCAGAAGTATTCCCTGAAGATCCTTCCAAAGTTCCTCCTAAGAGGGAAATTGACTTCGGAATAAATCTCTTTTAAGATACCCAAACTATCTTAATTCCACCTTACAGAATGGCTCCAGCCAAGCTTAAGGAATTGAAGGTTTAGTTGAAATATCTCTTAGATAAGGGTTTTATCAGGTGTAGTGTTTCTTCATGGGGTGCTCTAGTTCTCTTCGTGCGTAAGAAAGATGGCTCCATCAAAATATGCATTGACTACTATTAGTTGAACAAATTCAAAATCAAGAATAAGTATTCTCTCCCAAGAATTGATAACTTGCTCGACCAACTTCAAGGTGTAAGCTATTTCTCTAAGATAGACCTCAAATTCGGTTATCATCAACTTAGAGTCATAGAATATGACATCCCAAAGATACTTTTTAGAACTCGGTATGGTTACTTCAAACCCTAGATATGTCTTTTAGACTAATGACTGCTCCTTTATCTATTATGAACTTGATGAATAGGGTGTTTAAGTGGTACTTGGACATGTTCATCATAGTCTTTATAAATCACATCCTCGTCTATTCTCATGGTGAAGGGATTATGTAGACCATTTGTGGATTGTATGACAGACCCTTAAGGATAACCAGTTATTCTCCAAGTTTAGTAAGTGCAAATTATGGTTGAGATCATTAGCTTTCCTTGGTCATATCATTAACGGTGATGGCTTTCGAGTTGACCCTTAAAAGACTAAAGCAATGAGAAATTGGCCTAGACCCATCTCTTCATCAAATATCAGGAGTTTCTTGGGTTTAGCTGGTTACTATAGATGGTTTATTGAAGGGTTTTCTTCTATTTCTTCTCCCATGGCTTAACTAACCTAAAAGTAAGTCAAATTTTAGTCGTCAGATTCCTGCGTGAAGAGTTTTCAAGAGTTGAAAACTCGAATCACTTTCACTCCAGTCTTGACTTTCCTAGATGGCATAAATGGGTTTGTAGTCTATTTTAGTGCTTCTAGAGTTGATCTTGGTTGTGTATTAATACAACAAGGTAAGGTCATAGCTTATTCCCTTAGACCACTTAAACCCCATAAAAAGAATTACCGGACACATGAACTTATGTTGGAAACAGTTATCCTTGCCTTAAATATTTAGAGGCATTACCTTTATGGGTTTCATGTTGATATGTTGACGGATAATAAGAGTTTACAAAATGTGTTCACGTAGAAAGACTTGAATCTTTATTAGAGAAGGTAACTGGAATTATTAAAAGACTATGATATGAGTATGATGTATCACCCGGGTAAGGCTAATGTAGTGGACGATACCTTTAGAAGATTGCCTATGAGAGGTGTTATTTATGTTCAGGATGATAAGAATAAGTTTGTCTGTGAGGTTCATCAGCTTGCTAGGTTAGGTGTTTGGTTGGTTGACTCGGTCGAAGGTAGTATATGGGTTTATAATGGTTAAAAATATTCATTAGTGGCCAAAGTGAAAGAAAATCAAGACAAGGATCCTATTTTGGACAAGTTGAAGAAGGCAGTTCGAGATTAGAAGGTTGAAGTTTTCTTCTAAGAGGCAGATAGTGTGCTTCATTGTTAAGGAAGGATATGTGTTTCATGTGTTGATGGTTTGAGACAATGAATATTAGATAAAGAGTATGGTGCACGGTATTCTATTCACCCATGGTTCACTAAGATGTACCATGATTTTCGGGAAATCTATTTGTGGAGTGCTATGAAGAAAGATATTGGGAAATTTGAGGCAAAGTGTTTGAATTATCAGTAGGTTAAAGTGGATCACCAAAAGCCTAGTGGTATGCTTCAGGAGTTTAGCATCCCCACTTAGAAGTAGAAGGTGGTCAACATAGATTTTATGATAGGGTTACCTCGTTCGCGTCGTCAACATGATTCAATTTGGTTCATTATAGATAGGATTACCAATTCAACCTATTTCTTCCCAGTTCGTACTTCATACTTAGTTTAGGACTATGCTAAACACTATATCAGAGTTTTGGTGAAGCTCATGGGGTTCCATTGACCATTATTTCAGATAGAGGTACCTAATTTACTTATCACTTTTGGCAGGCTTTTCAGAAGGGTGTTGGTACCCAAGTTAATCTCGGTATAACTTTTTATCCTAAGATAGATTGTCAGGTAGAATGGACCATTCATACTTTAGAAGACACGTTAAGGGCTTGTGTTATTGACTTTAAGGGTAGTTGGGATGACCACATACCTTTGATTGAGTTTTCCTACAACAATAGCTATCACTCCAGTATTCAGATGACTCCATTTTAGTTTCTCTATAGAATAAGATGTATATCTCTTTATGGTTGGTTTGAAGTAGGTGAGGCTGCTCTGATAGAGACAGATTTAGTGTATGAGGTGATGCAGAATGTTAAGTTGATTCGAGAAAGGCTGAAGATAACCCAAAGTCATCAGAAATCTTATATAGATGTGAGGAGAAGAGATCATGAGTTTGGCGTTGTTGACTTGGTTTATTTGAAAATTTTTCCTATGAAAGAGGTAATGAGATTTTGCAAGAAGGGGAAGCTCAGTCCATGCTATGTTGGCCCATATAGGATTTGAGCTGTTTTGGCATTAGTATATCCGGTGTTTCATGTCTCTTTGCAAAAAAAATATATTGGTGACTTAGTTTCTGTTGTTTCTTTAGAGAGTGTGGATGTGAAAGATAGTCTCTCCTACGAAAAAGTCCCAATTGAGATCCTTGATCGTCATACTCGTAGGTTGAGAAATAAAGAGTCCCTTTGGTTAAGGTTTTATGGAGAATAAGTCCGTTGAGGGTAGCTACTTGGGAAGCAAAAGTAGATATGCGAACCAGGTACCCTATCTTTTAACTACGAATTCAAATTTAACTTGAGGTAATGGTTTCTCATAAATTGATTCTCCCATTTTCTATCTCAGCTAGCCAACCATTCTCATGTCATAACATACATTCTTACATTCAGTTCAACCCATGCATTACGTTTCAGGTTTAGTTATTTAATCATGATTTAGCTATTAAGTATTCAGTGCACAATCTTAGCTTTCTTAGTATCTCAGCTTAAATAGTTTATTTGGCGATGAATGATAAAAAAAGGGAGATATTGTAATAACCCGCAAGATCTTAGACACATTTCTAACTATTAGTCGCTTGCTTAAAGGGGATCCAAGGAATTTATTTCACACTAGTACAAGAGACTTAGCCATTTTAATACCCTATGATTTTGAACATTTTATTTTTGGCCTACTCATGTTCAAAACATTGATTTATGAGTTGAAATATGTTTAAGGGTTTCAAAAGGGTCATCCAGGAGAGTTTCAGAATTTTTAGAACAGGTTCAGGGTGTTTTTGAACCACATAGGCAGAATGCCTCCACAATTTAGATATGTCAAGAAGGATGGACCTCTACGATACATGGCATGTCACGGAGGTTAGTATCTATGGTACATGTCGTGTCACAGAGTCTAGTCTCTATGATAACCTCCATGCCACAATGGTTGTGTTTTCCTATAGCCTTATTAAGGGTTCAAGGGGGTATTTTGATCTTTACCCCCTCCCTAAATGCCCAATTGATGAATTAAAACCAAAAAAGGGACCTTATATGCCCCATTCTCCATTAGTTAACAATGTGAAACAATTTCCTATTCCCAAGGACTCACAATTTCAAGCTTCTTCCAAAGAATTCAACCTTTCAAGGTACCAATTCTAAGTTCTCTTCAAGAATTCAAGCAACTCAGGTATGCGGGGTATTCATCAATGAGTTCTTTCTACCCACTGAATCCCAAACATCCCTTGTTTTTCAAGTATAAACCTTTTTGCCTCTTTTTATGAAAATTTTAATGTGAAGTACGAATTTACTAAATGTTCTCCTAGTAGTTTTGAATTCAATCCACGCCAATATGTTTACCCATGTGAATTATGTTATTTCATTCTTTAAATTTCAATCACCTATATCATGCTTAGTTGACACCATGTTAATTTACTAATTTATGAATTACACCATGTGAGCATGTTGTCCTCATAAGTATAACATATTCCCATACTCAAAATCATGGATTTCTTCAGTTAGGGGTATATATAATTTTTTTGGGTCTCTAAATCATGAATTTCCTTATACTGTTGTTAAATGATGTCATTGTATTTAAAGTAATATTCAGTGCTGGAGGGTTATGAACACCCTATACCTATCTGTTTATACATGTTTCAATTTTCAAGCAACAAGTTAATCAGATTATGATTTTACTACCATACTCAGTTGGTCATGATCATCTTGAGAATTATCAGTTGTGATGTCCAGTTGACTTTAATTAGTACCAGTGTCAGTTTAATTAGGAGTAGGATTTAGCACTGAGTGAACCCAGGGATGTGGGCTCACCTGGCATCGAGGGTGTAACCTTTAGTAGCATTCCCTGAGTTTCAGAACTACGTAGCCACCATAGGTTTAGATAAGAGTTCCTACTAGTTGAGGGTTGAAACTCTCATAGGGGCACTTTCCAGCAGAGGGTGATAACCTTGTCCTTCGATACACCAGTTTAATGGATCCACACCACCAGTGTCGGTACCCATGGTAAGGTACTAATACCTTTCCAATTGGAGTTACAGGTTTGATCCCGACTAACTCAGATTGGGGTATGTCAGTTACAAAATAGCTCCCACAATTTCAATTCAGTATCCAGATTCTATCAACTCAGGTTTGCATGACCAAGTGTTTAGTTTATCAGTTCGCGATCATGACGAGAATGGACTTTTCCGTAATGTAATAGAATAAGTCCAGTTCCACCGGCTTTCTCTTTATTATGACTAGTAAGAAGAAGAGAGAGTAATTCAAGCGGAGCGGGTCGGGGAGACCATTCGAATGGTTTAATTGATGACTTCGCTTCGATCTCTTCGACTGTCCGCTAGTCAGTTTTATAGATTATTGTAGTACATATTTTACTTGGTCTTGCATTCATTTTACATGTTCATGCATTCATGTTTAGTATCCATATGCATTTTAATTAGTCCCTATCTTATGTACCAGTACATTCATAGTACTGACCGCAAACTCTCTTTTGCGCTATATTGATTTAATAATATAGGTTTGGACGCTCAGTTCCTCGATCTCTCTTAGTCAGCTCAATACCACTCAACAACAGTTGTGTTGAATTCTCATCCATTAAGGGCAGTATTTACAATCATTTTTGGTATTTCCTTTATTTTAGTCAGATAGAGTTAGTTGGGGGATTTTCCCATTAACTCCTCATGTTTTAGAGGCTTTCAGGTATTTATATATTCAAATAGTCGGACTTGTTTTCAGTTTTATCAGTAGTTCAAACATGTTGGGTATTGTTTTAGTATTCTGCCTTAATAGTGTTTTATTAGTTTAACTTCCGCATATGATGCTTGTAATATTATTTCATTCAGTGCTCACAATATGTACTAGATCATGGGTTAGCTTGGGGTTACTTATGGCCTTAAGCACTGTGGTACGACTAGGGGGTAGGCTCAGGTTGTTGTACCCATAATCTCATTTCACGTCCTAAAACTATCCCAAAGTTCCCAATCTCATCCGAAAATGTATTACACTCATTTTAAGGGTCATATATGTTCATTTTTAAGCTCTAATGGAGCATGCAAACTTACGGGGAGCTACAACCCTTCTCCAGACTCTATGCATTGCGGTAGCTTTAGTGCATCGGTTTTTCCTTTTTGAAACAATAACTTAATAAATACATACATTAAAAGGAATTCTAAAGAACATCAAGAAACACTATATAAAGGCAACAAATGTTTCCATTTCCCTCAAGGTTTCTTTTTGGTTGTGCAAATTTTTATTTTAATTTGACATTCCTTTTTGTTTCTATCTTTCTCCTCTCATTAATTTTCCCTTCAATACAAAATTTCTTGAACTAAAGAAAATGGAAGATGGAGAACATGTATAGTTTGTCACTGTTAGAATTGTATAGTCGCCAAATTCAACTTACTTTTGATGTAACAACCTAATATGTTAAATCTTTCTTTTTGTGTTTTAACCATTTTCCCTTCTCCGTAGTTTTTATGCTGATTTTGTGGTTTGGGGATGATTGGCATGCTTCCCGAGACTGTAAGAGTGATTTGACAGAAGTTTGATCTATTGAAGGCTTTAAACGTCATTAGTGTGACTTTTGTTAACATTTTTAGTTTCGGGCACAACATAATAATTTGGCACAATTCTATTAGATTTAAAATATTGATTTTGGATTAGTAGCATGGGTAGTTCAAACTTAGAACCTTTATTTTGAATTTTGATCCTCTATTCAAAGCTAGTGAAAAATGCCTGGTGGAGATCATGAGAACTAACTTTTTTTAAATGAGTATTTTTTAAAAATTCAATATTAACATTGAGTCTGGAACATCGAAAATACCCTAGTAGAATATATGGTTTGCTCCTATGGGGTCCTGAAGGAATCTCAAGGGTCTGTTTGGAGATATTCTCAACTTGCAAAACTCAGCATTTATTGATATTTAGTGCGGGTGGATTTATTATTCATGAATGTGGCCCCATAATGTGAATGTGAATACGTAGAAGAAAAAATAATTCATCATAACCATGAGAAGGGCACATCCGCAATTTTAAAGGCCTGTTAGGGTTGAGTCAAGAAATTCATTAAATGTGAACATGACCGGACTATCATAAATGCAATGGTTCGAGCTATCCTTCTTTGTAAACATAAAGAGAAACTTATTGTCCTGGTCAATATTGACCCTTGCAATCAGGAGGCTTAGGCCATGATCGTGAGGTATGTTCACCGACCAGTATAAAAAGTCTATTTTGTAATTTTTTTTTTACAATTTTTAGACCTCAAAGCTTTGGGAAAGGTCAATTCTAAGGGTTTTCTTCATTACTCATGCTTTGTAATCTCCAAAAGATTATTCTCATTAAACTTAATTGATTGTATCCTCAAAAATACCTTCATTTCTCTATTTCAAAATGCATTATTTGGGTTTTTTACTGGTAAAACCTTAAGTTGTTTTTTCTTCAATTTAAACCTTATTATTTATTTTAAAGTGGGTTTTCAACTGTTGACTCCTATACTATTAGAGAAGATGTTTCTAAATAAAAATTTCAATTTTACCCCTTTTTATTTTTAAGCCCATTTTTTAAACTAATTTTGGACCAATAATGAAAATAGCTAATATGGGTGTCATTAGCTTCTTTTTGATAGGTAAAGATGTTTTTGATAGTTTTAGCTCGTTATATGACCATTCTAGGGGGACATGGCTCATATTGAAGGATTCTAGGATTAGATTTTAGCACATCAAGGTAGGTTATGGATTAACTTCCTACAAATTAGGGTGGGTATTTATTAAACTTGTAAATCATGCTATTGGTTAAGGAATTACACTTGGAAATCATATTTTGAGGTTTTAATATGTTATTGTGTTACCCATATAGGGGCTTATATGCATTATGTCATTGACTTTAGAGGTGGTAAATGTTATGATGCCTATGTTGGGGTTTTATTGATAATTTGGGCCTACTTATACATTATTTACCATTATCATTCATTTTTTGCCATTATTATAGCTATGTTGCTTGGGTGGGGTCTTTATTTCATATTATATGCCTTATTTGTGCATTTAATTTCCCTTTCACATAATTTATTCCTAAATGAGGAATTTTATATGATATTCATGATGTATTACATGACTATTCATATCAGTGGTACCCTATTATGACTTATATCACTATTCATTATTATATGGAGTAGATTTTGAGCTCATTCATACCTATATTAAATTGATATTCATTTTTAGAGTTACTGGTTATGAGCATTATATCTTCACATAATCTATATATTTATGATGACTTGATACCATTAAGATACTTAGATGTTGAAAGAGAAATAGAAGCTCTTTTTAATAAACACCTTGGTTGAGGTCATTGCTGGCAAGGTAGATTGTGAGATATTTGAAACCTAGGCTAAGGTTATTTGCAGATAAGGTTTGTGGAGATTATAACAGTATATGGGTTGCAAACCCCCCATAGTTCTTGCCTGAAGTGTTGAAGTTAGGAAGGTGTATGTGTAAGTTCTATCATAATACACCATTGCATTGCATTGAATTGCATTTGCATCTTTTGTGTATCCTTTTTGTACTTATTGTTGTGTATTTTATTTCCATTGTATATTGTATGTATAGTCTCCCATTTTGATCTTTTATATTAGAACTATTAGTGGAGATCTTGTGAGCCACTATTTCTAAACTTTTCAATTAGCAGGAGGCATGCTCATATTATATTTTACTCTTTTTTTCTACTTTGCTCGGTTGATCTATGATATCTACTGAGTGTATGTGGATTGTACTTACCCCTACTGTGCCCTTTCAATGAACATCTTAGTTTATTATATCTCATAATATTTGAATTTGTGCCATAATTGAGGAGACTTTGAAGTACTATTGAACTTTAGAGTTTGAAGCTGATTTATGGACTTCATCTTATCTTAGTTTTTTGTATTTACTTTTCAAAGGTAGACTTATGTATTTTTGTTATTTAGGATTGTATTAGATTCTCTTTACACTTATGACACTTACCTCATAGGGATTTTATCTATGTATCTCATTTGAATTTTCATTAGTACCAATTATGGCATGATTTCATTCTAGATGGCTTGCACTTATGAGTTTATTTCCATTTTTCTTGTCTTTTCTAGACTTGGTACGTTTTTGACTTCCCTACATAGGTAGAGCCAAAATAGGTGCCATCATGACATCAAGTTTAGGGTCATAACAAATTTGTATCAAGGGAATAGGTTCTCCTATCTCATAAGAATATAACAGGATGTCTAATAGAGTCTTGTGGATCAATACATAACTGTTTGTATCTATATTTAAGAGGTTATAAGATGTCTTTATGAAAAAATCCTCTAATATAATTTTTGAAGGTAATTCATATCATATGCTCTAAACCTGTAATCTATTTTTTTTGCATAGATGGCGGGGACTAGATCCAATGATATTGAGGATGCTGAGACAACACATATTATTAAGGCTTTAATCAGGATGTGAGATAGGGTCATAGCCAACCTAGAGGTAGAGGATGGATATAAGGAGTTTCCCAATGAAAGGACGTGCTAGAAAGGCCTCTCATGTGCCTAAGCTTGATTATACTAAGGATGACTATTAGATAGAGGGTGCAAGACCAACTTAGATTTTTCAGAGTCTAGTTGATACTCAGTATTGCATGACTTAGTGATTAACCTATTGAGATATTTGGATAGTGTTTTTTTTAAATGTACAAGGTATTTCTCAAACTTCTAGTGGTGTTTGATCATCAGTACTTCCTTCTGCTTTTGTTATTCTAAATTAAGGGGTACAACCATCTTTTGTGGTACCCCATGTTTAATTCACTACCTACTAGGCTCACTAGTTTTTCTATTGCTCCAGCCTTGGTGAAGTCTTTTAATAATCAGGAGAGGTTTAAGAGATTCATCCGCTTGGCTTTTCTCAAGTTTAGTGGTTCTATTAGAAAGGATGCCTATGAGGTTTTGCTTGACTGCTAGGAGCGTTTGCACTGCCCCAAATCCCTTGAGTCCTATGGAATTAATTATATTACTTATTATTTGTCTGATGTAACTAGACTATGGTAGATGTGTCTTTGTAGTTGTAGACCATTGGGTTCACCTACCATGACATGGACTTAATTGTTTGATGCTTTTTTGGAGAGGCTTATGCCTTACAATAAGAGGGATAAGATGTGAGATGAATTTGAGCACTTGGAGCAGGGATCTATGACTATTACTAAGTATGAGGCACATTTTTGTGGACTATCTAGATATTTTTCCACCAGTATTTCCACTAAGTAGGAGAGGATTTAGAAGTTCATTATCAGTCTAATGAGTGAATACAACATAGATGGCAGTTTCAAGAGTTTTTTTCCAGAGTATTATAGAGCATGGAAAGTTGGTTGAGTCTATTTGTTAGGGTATTTAGAGCGTTAGTGGTGCTAAGAGGATCCACCGCTATGGTAAGTTTAGTGGAAATGTATCCCAAGGTAAGGACTTTTTTTGTAGAGGCTCATGGTTATTATGGTAGGTATTTCAGGCAACATTATAGGGTTTGGATAGAAGGGTCATGGTTTTTTTTGGCTCCAGGCAGCCAGAGTTCAGGTCATACAGGTAGAGGCTCCAGTTTTGATTCTTTAGGGCAAGGTGGTAATTCTTGTTCTTCTAAACCTTTTCAGCATGATGTGAGTAGAAAACAATGTTTCATGTGTCATGATAATATACATTATGTGAGGGACCAACCTTGACATATATTGGGTTTTACATAATTGGGTTCTTATCTTTAATTTTGCCTTTCTCTTACTTCTGCTATTAGAGATATTTCACAGTCCCGGGAAGGGTACTGAAGTTGCTCGAGATAGAGATTGTGGAGCTTTTGGTGGTAGACATAGGGTTGTTTAGAATGGAATCAATCATCCCGGTTTTCCATCATTATTTCTTTTATGTTATTTCACCTTGGATCTATATTCTCCTATGTGTTTGCCTACTTTTTTATTGGTTTTGATGCTTTATATGATACTTTTAATATGTCTTTTCATGTTTCTACCCTAGTAGGAGAGTCTTTAATGGTAGATCGGGTGTATTGATCTTGAGTAGTGACCTTTGTGGAACATGAGATAAAGGTATATTTAATTATTCGAGATATGGTTGACTTTGATGTTATCTTAGGTATGGATTGGTTAGCTCTCTGTCATTCTCTTTGGATTGTTATGCTAAGACCGTGACCTTAGCTCCATCGAGTTTGCCAAGGTTTTCAGGGAAGGGTACTCTTAATTTAGGTCCGAAGGGTGTTATATCATTTCTACATGATTTTTATATGGTAGAAAAAAGTGTCTTTCTTATTTGGCCTATATTCATGATAATAGTGTTGCTTCACTAATCCCTTTTGGATTATGTCTGAGTTGTTAGGGAGTTTTAGGATGTATCCTTATAGATTTGCTAGGTATATCTCGAGATTATGATATTAACTTTGTGATTGATGTTGAGTTGGACACCAATCCCTTCTCCATTCTTTTTATAGACTAGCCCTGAATGAGTTGAAAGAATTAAAGAAGTAGTTATAGGAATTGTTTAGTAAGGGTTTTATTAGACCTATTGTGTCTTCTTGGGGTCCTCTATCTTGTTTGTGGAAAAAAGGGTTCCATACACATGTGTATTGACTATCGGTTATTGAACAAAGTAACCATCAAGAATAAGTATCATCTTCCTCGTATTGATGATTTACTTGACCAACTTGATGATGCTTTGGTGTTTTCAACCATTCGTCATGATCCCATCATCACTGCATTGCAATGTGTTGCTTTTCTTTGTATGGTTTAACGTTGTTGTTGATCTCTTACTTTTGTAGTTAATTATCACTATTGAACCTTGTTTTTGTATTGTGTATTGAGCATTCATTCCACTTTATTACATCATGTTATATCATGTTTTACTGACATTAAAGGTTAACATATTAGACACATGGGGTATGACTATGGCTTAATATAAGAGACTATTGTGTCACAATTTTTGGCAACATGATATACACTTTTATATATACTCTCACTATTTTATCCCATTTTATTTATTGAACATGTTTGATTAGGCATGATATACTGTGTTGGTGAGTTTCCTTAATAAATGACTCTTCTTTACTGTTGATTATAAAACTTCTAGTGTTGAATCACCCAGATTAATAAGTTTATCTTATATTTTGATAATCCTTTGAATATTATGTTGGGATACCCTATTAGGATTAAATGGCTTATCTCTCATTTTTATTTTTAAAAATAGCGAACCTTGGGTAGTCTGGGTAGTGGTTCTCACTATCAATTTGGATTAAGGTCAGGTACAATGCTTGCTGCGTACATGTGTTTCATACTCTCCATTGCTTTTCTTTTCTTTTATTCTTTATGTACCTCATGCAGGTATTGGTTCAAGTAGTTGATTATAGAATCTATTAATTCAACATTGATAATTGTAGATATTAGACAGTGGCTGACAGACTTCAAAGCTTACCATATCTCTCTTTTATCTATCATGTGCTTTATCCTTATTTAAGATGTTATATTTTAGTGATCTCATTCTATATTTAATGTCTTTTGCTAGTATCAACCAGACCTAGGATGTATCTTGAATTTTTATTTCTTTTTGAAATTTATGGGTTTATTTTTCTTCTTTTCTTTCATTTCTAATTTACTTAACTATTGAGTTTTAGATTGGGACATGCTTACTTGTTCGAAGGGTGTTACAAGTACCATCACATTTGTCATGACAAATTGGTATCAATGAAAGGTTCATTGGTTTCATTAGTACAAGTTGAGTCTTATGAATTAGTATGGAGATGTACATTATCTATCTTTGAGAGGCTTCATGACTTTATGAGAATCATTTTGTCATTTTGTGTCATGAGTTCATAGCTTTGTATGATAAAAAATCTCTTATTCACTCTCTCACATATGGTGAGCATGCATTCTTCCTAACCTAGAGATTCAGAACTCGTGCCTTAGCTATACGGTAGGAGCAAGGTTTAAGGCAGAGGTCGAATCTGGATATTTAGATCAACAAGAGCTAAGGATAGGAATGCCTCTTCAGGTTCTAGAGTTTCTAGTGATGTGTGATTTATTGTGTTAGAGGGGTTGAGGCTAGAGAAGTCACCCCCTATGATGATAACTATGCATTAGGATTGTTTGTTCAAGTGTTAGGCTTTTTCGGAGGATGGATCCTATTTTTATTCAGCATGCTACTTTAGGACTCCAGACTCAAGATTCATATGTGACTACAATAGGATCTCCTAGTGTTGATAAGATATTTCCAGAGTAGGCTCCACATCTAGTGACCTTACCATTTATGTACATGGAAGGAAATATTAGGTATGTACAGTTTTAGAGGACATTCCTCTTTATTTCAATAGAGACCCTAGGTCTGATCCTTATTTGTTCTTTCTTGGTTGCCATAAGAATTTATATAGGTTGGTCTTGGTGGAATCTAATGGAGTATATTTCACCGTCTTTCAGTTTTTGGACCAGCTAGATAGTCGTGGAGGACTTTATGGGCTAGAGGCCTCATAGATTTAATGATGATAGTGACATGTATAGTAGAGGCTAGGATCCTTATATCTATACTTGGAGAGGGTTAGATCACGATGTCTGTTAAGGTTCTTTGGGCCTATTTCAACAGGCTCTGTCTTCTTTAGGTTGTTTCATTTGTGATTTTTTTTGCACTATAAAAGGGATTGCCCATAGTGTGGACAAAGATATGCTTCCTTAGTTGTCTTAGGATATGACTGATCTCTATATCATATTTCACAGGATGAACTAAATGCAAGAACTTATGGTACATTAGCCGCAAGTATGATTTTAGTGCTCCTTTGGTATGTCTTGGTCGTGATTGATTGCGGTATCATGTTTATTTATTTGGCAGTAACTCTTGTTATGATTAATGACCTCTTTTTGGGTCCATTGATATTGTTACCCCGTAGTTGATTCTTTAGTGGTGGATCGGGTGTGTAGATCCTATGTTGTGACTCATTTAGAGTATATCACCGGATTAGATAATTTTTTCAAGTATTGTGGATTTTGTGTCTTTGGATATGATCTCATTGATGGTTTTGTTATGGGATAGTGGTGGATTGATTATAGGTTTTGCAATATTATGATTATTGGATTTCTAGTGGTACTTATAATGGTAGGCTTTTGATAGTCGGGACTTATGGTGTATCTATTTTGAAAGGTTTGCAAATAAAGGACTCTAATTGGATCCGGGAAGACTTTCAGGAGTTTATACCTTGTGATTTATTACTTTCATAGTGATTAGCTTTTCTTGTATCGAAGACTTATGGATTTTGACATACTCTTCGGTTAGAATTAATGGAGTTTAACTTATAAAGAATCTTGCTCATGATTTAGAAGAAGTTTCAGATAGAACAAAAATTAGTTTATGACATTTTTTACATTTGTAGAAAAGTGAATTAATGGAATATTTTGGTTCGTGTATTTGGTTAGAGTATGAGTTAGTATTCCGAAACTCCTGTATTAAAGGATACTGAATAGGAAGAGCATTAAGGAAAAAGATAAGGATTTTTGTACATAAGAAAATTTTATATATTCGATATTAATCTATGGGTTTGAGTTAGAAATTTAAAGTCCTTATAGTATGGTTCTATAGTGGCTTATAAGGAGCCTAGTTATGACTTTCTTGAGATTTGATTTATGATTTAGAGATATCGTAATTGTTGCACTTCTTCTATGGATTGATTGTCCCTGATATAACAGGTTTCTTATGTATATATAGACATAAAGGTTCTTCGTTCTACCAAATTATTTACAACTTTTAGTTGATTGATATCTTTTGGTATAGAGGTTACATAGGTTATTATGATGAGTTAAATGAGATTTTGGTGCATTTTTGGATGTTTATGTCTATGGTATATTGAGTTTTATGATGATTCTCAGTTTTTTCTATGATTGAGCATAAGGGTTTAACAATAGTATAGTGTCTTAAGTATGCTAAGTGTGGCTTTTGATGTTCTGTGTGACATTGGTATCTTCTAGGCAATCACTCTAGTGTTCGGTTAAAGTGCTGTCTGATTTTATATTGGTAGTATCAACCTTAAGTAGGTTGAACCAGTATTTTGATAAAGCGGCTATGTGGTTTCATGGGTTCCTTGTCCCTGTGTGCGTCCGGCAATGATTTTTGGTTTTGTGGTTATAGCTAGTGTCTTGGTCAGGTTTAGGTTAGCCTGGTACATTTGGAACTTCTATTATGTTTGACTTAGTTTTTGAGTATAGAGGAAGCTCTAAAATATATAAATTCAAATTTGATTTTTGTTTTTATCATGGTTAGTTCTAGCCTTGAGCCTTTATACTATATTTTGACCCTTTTTACCAAAACTTGTTAAAATGGCCTAAACGAATTGGGGGAGGGGTAAGAGGGGGGCTAAATTGGGGTAAATGATCTCTCTTTGAAAATCCAATGGTTTCATTGAGTTGGAATGACAAAATTATTCTAGTTTCATTATTGGTTTGTTTTTGTGAGGTCTCAACCAAATCCTGAGGGTCTAGTAAGAGGGATTTTAGACTTAGAGTTGTTGAAGTTGTTGTTTTATGCTGTAGATCTCCACCCCTTATCGCATTCGTGGACCTAGTATTTCGTCCATGATGAAGGAGTTTATTGTGCTTAGTGATTGTGGGTGGTAGGGCACATTTAAAATGAGGATGAACCTTGGTCTGGGCTGAGTCACTTTTACTGTTCGCGTTCATAAGAAGAGGCTCGCATTCAAGAAAGGTGGAGTTATTTCTTCTTTGCATTAGCTGCCCTAGGATCATGTTGTATTGTGATAGACCCAAAATCAGAATTTTCAATGTTTATGCAAACTATTAAAATATTTTATAATTAAGATCCAAACTATCGCAACATTCTGGTTTGGGCACCTTCGCAATCTCAACCATGGGGCATACTTTGGCGAAGGCCATTGATCTGGATAGAATATTAATTCCATTTTCGACTGCAATTCATATTTTCTCTATTTTTGGAACTTAGTCTTGGGTGACTTCTAGGGGATTTGTGAGATTTTATCCATGGGAAAGTTCCTTAATATTGTATTCATCAGTTTTTATTAATTTCATCTTCAAAAGAACTTCAAATTCTTGATTTTAAACATGATTTTTGGGGTTTATCCCGATAAGATGTAAAAGTGGTTTTATTTGATTTTATTTCTAACTTCACCTTATTTTTGCATTGGTTTTCAGATATTGACTCTCACTGATATGGAGAACTTGTTTCTAAATTAAAGTCACAATTTTACCCTTGTATATTTGGAAATGTATTTTGAAGAAAATTTTGGATATACAATAAATATCGCCGATATGGGTATCATTGGACTCTTTTAACTTATAAATGTCATATTTTATTAGATTGGATGCACGCAAAGTGTTTATTTGAGGGAGTAGAGCTTCCAGCTAATGCCTTGGACTGAGTTTAGCAAGCATCTTGACGAAGTATAGTTATATAGTTGCTTATCCTAGTTAGTCATGTTTCTTATGGAAACTCGTAGAGTAGATTGTGGATAGTTAACCCTTGGTCTTGAATAATGTTAGTGGTTTTCCTATTTAGGAAATTGGTTCATGTTTACTGGATGTTGATGAAATGATTGGGGTTTAGAGACCTTTTAAGGGATCACTGTGTAATTATTGTCTTTGATGGAATAATTGAGGGCTAGTAATACTTAGAGTATGAATAGACTTGTAAAAGTTTATGAAATTATCGCGGTTTAGTACCTCTTTTTAGAACATGTTGATAACTAGCATAGCTTTCCTCGAAGTAATTTAGTCTAATGATTTCATACTTGGGAAAGATGGTACTTATTGTAAAGAAACAAGCTGGGTTTGGATAAGTTTCACGATATATTATTGTTTTAATTTGTTTAAAATTCTGTGTTGCTCAAGTGTGGGCTTATATGAACATCATTATTGACTTGAAGTTTTATCTATTATGGTGATGACTGAGTGAGGGCTTGAATTGATGTTATTGGCCTTATTTATGCATTAAATTGCCTCATTATATATTAAGTCAACCTAGTGGGGGATTGACTTATCAAGATAGACCTTATTTGTGTGTTATTTTCCTCTATCATTATAGTGATGCCTGAGAGAGGGGCTTGAGTTAGAAATGATGTTATTGATGTTTTACATGACTATTTATCCCGCTGTTGCTAAGGAATAGCTTGTATAATAAATTATTAACATATTCAGTTGATTTTCCACTCATTCATATCTGAATTGAATTGATTATTATTTTCATACTGAATGGTTGTGATCATTGCATCCTCATTTCATCTACACATTTCATGAGATTTGTGCCACTAAGAAACACTAATTTTGAAAGACAATGAGAAATTTTAAAAAAATCTAGACCAAGAGATATACTGGTCGGGTTGATTGAGATATGAGAAATACTTTATAAAACCTTTTATTCGTGAACATTATCCGAGGAAGTGAATTAGACTCTTTATAAAACCCTTGACTTGTGAAAATTAGACAAGTGGTGAATTGATATTTGAGAAAGTATACGGATTGTGAACCCCCCACAGAACAAATCTTAGTAGCGCTGAGGCTCGATAGGCATATACAGAAAGTTAGGCGATGACTTTCAACCATTAATCATGATTAACCATCACTACATTGCACTGAATTACTTTTCTTGTTATGATTTGGTGTTGTTGTTGAGTGTTTACTTTTGTAGTGAACCTTGTTTGTGATATTGTGCATTAAGCATTCATTCCACTTTATTACATCAACTTATATCATCTTTTATTGACATTGGAGGTTTACCAATTATTAGACATGCAATACGACTATGGCTTGATCTGAGAGACCATTGTGTCACACCTTTTGGTAGCATGATATATACTCTCATAATTTTATTCCAAATTATTGGTTGAATAAATTTGATTAAGCCTAATATACTGTGTTAGTGAGTCTCCTTCATAAGTGACTTTCCTTAATTACTAATCATAAAACTTTTAGTGTTGACTCACTTAGATTAATGAGTTGATCCTATATTTTGATAATTCTTTGGTTGTTATGTTGGGATACTATGTTAGGATGAAGTGGCTTGTTGCTCGGTTGTATTTAGAATAATGGGGAACCTTGGGTGGTTGGTATTAAGGTTCTCCCCATCATTTTGGATTAGGGTTGGTTATCGAAGATGCTTGCTGAGTACACGTGTTTCATACTCGCCCTTGCTTTTCTTTCCTTTTTGTTATTTTCTTACACCTAGTGAAGGTATTGCTTAGAGTAGTAGATCTTAGATTCCGTTTATTTAGTGTTAATGATTGCAGAGATCATGGTGGGGGATTACATCAAAGCTTTTCAGATATTTTTTTTATCTTATTCTTTATTTGCATTTAAGACACTATAATTCAGTGATCGAATATTGTATTTAGAGGCTTGTACTAGTGACAACAAAGCTTGGAATGTATCTTGAATTTTTATTTTTTCTTTAGTTATTTTGGGTTTATCCTTCTTCTTTTCTTCCATTTCTGATTTATTTGATTATTGAACTTTGGGTATGGTCAATCTTACTTGTCTGAAAGGCGTGACTAGTGCCATCATGTACCTATTTTAGGTCGTTACACCCTCATACACGGTTGTTACATACTGATTTTGAGGTTTGGGGATGGTTGACATGCTTGTCGGTTCTTTAGGGAGTGATTTAGGAGAGGCTGGATCTATTGGAGGCTTTAAAAGCCATTAGCCTGACTTCTAACAATATTTTTAGTTTCAAGCATCAGATGGTGATTTGGACAGTTCTGTATTCAAAAATTTAATTTTGTGTTAGTATCTTGGGTAGTTTTGACCCAGAGCCTTTATTTTGCATTTTGATTCTCCATTCAAAAAAATAAAAAATACCAAAATGGGTCCTGAGGGCTAATATGTTGTAATAAACTTCTTTTCATAATCCAGTGCTTCCAATGAGTTTGAAATATCGAAAATATCCTAATAGCATATCGGGTATTTTTTTATGGCATCCTGAATGAATGACAATGGTCTATTCGAAGATAGAAAATCACGAGGCAGAAAACCACGATGGCAAAGGCATGCTGGGTCCGGCTCGAAAAATTCCTTAATCGCAAATGCGATCAGGATATCGCGAACATGATGGTCCAAGTTATCCACCTTCGCAGATACGAAGGACTGGACATGAATGTGAAGGACAACCTATTTGCCTAGTCAATTTTGACCCTCATGATCGTAGACTTTGACCACAATCGTGAGGTACTGTTCACTGAACAGTATAAATAGTCCATTTTGCGATATTTCACTACTTTTGGAGCTCAAAGCTTTGGGAAAGGATGATTTTATGGATTTTCTTCATCACTAATACTTGAGTAAGCTCCAAACTCTTTCTTCCATTAAACTCTATTGATTATATTTTTAAAAATATCTTAATTTTTTAATTTCAAAATGGATTTTAGGGTTTATGCTGATAAAGCCTTAAGTTATTTTTTCTATGATTCATACCTCATTTTTAACTCGTTTTCAAGTGGGTTTTCAACTGTAGACTTCTATAATCTTGGAGAACATATTTTTAAAAAATATTTTTCTTTTACCCCTTATCCTTTTTGAACCCATTTTTCGAATAATTTTGGACCTATTTTGAAAATAGCTAATATGGGTATCATTAACTATATTTTGACATTTAGATGATCTTTTTAAAAGTTTTTGCTCATGATGACACTTTTTGAGTTGAATAGGGCTCCACGTTGAAAGTTTCTAGGCTTGGATTGCGACACTTCGTAGTAGGTTATGGATTAACTTCCTTTAGATTGGGATGGGTAGTTAATAAAATTGTAAAGCATGTGAGGGGTTAGGATATTAGACTTGGGATTGAAAACTTTTATATTTTATCGTGTTGCCTGTGTGAGATCTTATCCATATTTTGTCATTGGTTTGATAGGTGGTAAATTTTGTGATGTCGTGTGAAGGCTTTATTTGATTATTCAAGCCTACTTATGCATTTCTTACCATTATTATTGTTATGTTGCCCAAGTAGGGGCTTCATTTGATATTATAGGCGTTATTTGTGAATTTAATTTCTTTTTTACATAATTGATGCCCTAATGAGGGATTTTAAACTACATTCTTTGTGTCTTACAAGACTATTCATAATTGGGGTACCCTATTATGGCTTATATCATGATTCATTGTCATATGGAGTAAATTACGTGCTCATTCATACTATTATTGAATTGATGTTTATTGTCATACTTATTGGTTTTGAGAATAATATCCTCATTCATCAATACATATTTATGATGACTTGATACCACTGAGACACTTTGATTTTGAAAGAAAAATGGAAACTCTTTTTATAAAATCCTTGGCCGAGGTCATTGCTGGCAAGGTGAATTATGAGATATTGTAAACCTTGGCCGAGAGCATTTAACAATAAGGTTTGTTGATATTATAAAAGTATATGGATTGTGAACACCCCATGAGTCTTGTCCAAAACACTGAGGCTTGGAAGGTGTATACATAAGTTCCACCATACAACATCATTATATTATATTGCATTGCATTCTAATCTTTTGGTGTTTTCTTTATGTGCTTGTTGTTCTGCACTTTATTTCCTTTATATATACTATGTGTATAGTTTCCTTTTTTGATCTTATATATTAGAACTGTTAGTGGAGATGGTTTGAGCTACTATTTTTAAAGTTTTTGTGAGAAATTGACTTGCTCATAGTATACTTTATTTATATTATTTTATACTTTGCTCAGTCAGCCTACGATACCTACTGAGCACAAGTGATCGTACTCACACCTATCGTGACCTTTCAGTGTAAATCCTTTGTCACAACTCGAACATAGGCCCTATCTGCGATGAGAATCCCAAACCATAAAGGCCCGAGAGCTCCTTTAACTTGTAACCATATGCATAATTCATCAACTACTAAAAATGCGGAAGTAAATTAGGAACATGATACTCTTATTATTGCAACTTAACAATGCAGAGAGTAAGTTCAGAAAGACCCAAACCATTTATAACATGTTTGCAAAATCTCTACTAAACTAAAAACAACAATCTGTCTGAAACCGGGACAAGGCCCCTGGTTAGAACATGAATTAATCAAGTGAAATCAATATATGTGAACAAGACGCCTTCCAAAAATAAGGGAGGCTCACCAACTTTGAATGTCTGACAATGATCTACTGATTAGAAGGACCACAGGACTGGGCCTCAGAACCTTAAATATAGGGGTCAATACACAATGTACTTGTATGTGAAACAATCCAAAATAGAGTACTTTTACAACATACGTGAGAACGTTTCTTAAAACAGTGAACATAAGATAAGTGAAAACACATGGGCACACTTTAATGAACTTCAAAACAATTCTTGGAAATCATGACTCACTCTTTATTTTACTTCTTAGCTATATGGTACACCCTACATATCTACAATCTCACGGGCTATATGAAATCTTTCCTTGACTCGACGGTCAAGCCCCCAATCCAAGTTGCCGCAAGGATTGGAGTTCATGAAATTTGTAATACCCCCCATGTGAGAATACCATAGGAATCCCCCCATGTGAGATATCCTAATTATTCTCCCATGTAGGATAACATATCATAAGTCCCGTATCAGTAAATTACAATTTTAGGCTGTGAGTGATCTGAACTCGAGACTTCTTTGGGTAACAATCCTGCTCTCTTTAATCCCAATTTAGTTCTTTAAACATTATGCTACATGCTTAAAAAACAGTCAGGGCTATTTTGTTTAGGGCATATCAACACAGAGTATCGTCATACCCGAACTTTCAATTCACTCAGTTCTTATCACAACATATATGTATCCCTTTCTTATTTAGCATCACGTTAATGACCACCAAAAACTTTAAACATTATGCGAGAGAGAGTCTTTCTATAGGTTATCAAATGAGTTTTCACAAATCATTCTCTTCTCAATATTTCAAACATATGATGGCTATCTCATGCTTGCATTTACTTTAAGACTCATACAATCCTTCAATTAGTACAATGAATGATTTCAATAATAAAAACACCTCCTCCCCAACATGTCATAAACCATATCAATTCATGAACATTCGTAAGGAACTCATTCCCAAGTTTTTCTTTTAAAATCATGCATTGGAACAACCCATAACATTTGAGATCAAAGAATATCATAATGAGAGAGGGAGTTTCATTATTCATACTCTCAATCAAACTTTAAAAACTAAAAACATATATATATATACGTGGTAACAATTCAATTGTATGAAACGGGTTCAAGACAAATATTTACTTTCATCAAAACAAAACCATAATACATGCTATTAAAAATAATGTCAAAAACCCTCTTTGTGAACATGATCATATATCTTTAGATTTGATAAAAATAATAAAATTTATGCCCATGGAGTTTAGGATAGTCCCACATACCTTAAGTTCTTAGTTTGAAGAGTGAAACCCTAATCTTGACACCTTTCTTGAGAATCTTAAACTTAGGAGGATTGGATTCTTATTTTGGGGGAAAAGATAGGGTTTGCTTGAGAGAAAAATAGGAGAAGATGGGAAAATAATGCCCTAACTGGTGATTTAAGTTGTGGATTTATGAATTGGATTGAGGGGAAAAGACACAATTGCCCCTCAGGCAATTTTAAACTCGTAATTGTATTTTTCAGTCTCACCGCGACACAGTCTTATCGTGGTGGCTTACTGGTTTTGAAAAAAATGATCATTAGATTTTGCTCGGGTATCAAATTAAGGCAAAATTGGTATTGTTGGAAAGCTGACTCAATTATTTACAATTTGGTGGGTCTTGAGCTGAAAAATTCCACATATATGAAAAGTTATACACATTCAAAGTTGACTCTTGTAGAATCGAATACCAAAACTTTGGACGAATCAAAGGATCTTAGCACAACTTTGTTCTAAGTGATTTCTATGAATATTTTTCACCTAATAAGCACTCCAAATACTAGGATAAAGATCATGACACATGTATTAAAATTATAAATCAAGAACTGGATGAAAACACCTTCACCACGATGCCATGTATGTGCCAAACGGAATGTCACCGAGACGCGGCCCTATCGCGGTGACTTGCTGGATTCGTGATCCAAGCATGACCCAAACCTCATCCGAAAAATTTGAGACTTCCCCGAGACATGCCCTTTACACCCCCGGAACATGAAATAACTCATAAATCTACATCTCAGGGCCGGAAAGACCGATTTAGAAATCATTGAAGTTAAGGTCTTAAAGTATGAGTAAGTCTTTCATCACTTGGAAATTTTTTGAGCCATAAGCCCCTTAAGCATGCAACTAAAAGCTGAATTAAACTAAGAATAGTACGCGGTAATACAGTTCAGGTCTATAAACGTAGGAAAAATGGTTTAACTTAAGTCCAAAAGTGTGGGGTATTACATCCTAGTTGAGTACGACTTTCAGCAACTATGTTTGTGCCATCAGTGAGGACATTTTTAGGGACCGGTAAGCTTCAGAGTTCGAGGTTAATTTCGAGACTTCATCTTATATTATTTTTACTTATTTACTTTTTCGTAGACAAACTTATGTATTCCCATTATTCTGAGTTGTCTTAGATGTTCCTTACACTTCTGAGTTGTCTTAGATTCTCCTTACAGTTGTGACATTTACATCTTGGGGATTTTATAAATGCATCTTGTTCGAATTTTCATTAGTATATGTTATGGCCTAACTTTGTTTTAGAAGTCTCACACTTATAAGTTTATTTCCTTTTTATTTGTCTTTTGTTACCTTGGTGGGATTTTAGCTTACTTACTAAGGCTGGGCAAAAATAGGTGTCATCAAGACCTCAACTTTAGGGTCGTGACATTCGACTTTCACGAATGATATATGAACACGAAGATTCATGAGCTATGAAAAGGAGGTAGTTTAAGAAGTTTTCATTAATTGATTCTGTCGTATATTGTATTGTGGTTACAATTTTAATTGATTAAAACACAATACATATGATTCAACATATATATAACTATTTATGGCTAAGGACGTGATATTATTTATGTATTTGAAGGGAGTAAAATGACTTCTTAGAGTATTTTACTACATAAGCGAGAACTACAAAAGTTAAAAGTTTGCATGTCTCATATTTATCTTGATTTGCTTGTTATTGTTAATATAATTTTTGGATATCAAAGGTTGTATTCCTTCATGGCTTATGGATACGCCCCTGCATACACAGTTAATTCTATACATATTTTGCCAACAATTTTTCTTAATGGTCTTTTTATACCATATAATTAACTTTGTATGATCTTTTCTGTGATTTTTCTTATGTGATTGGGTAAAAGAACTTGAAATCTTGTTCTCTAATAATTCATTGTATGTTTAATCTCTATTTCTCATTTATCAATAAATTGATTAACGAACTATGGTTACAACAATCATATGAAGTAGAGAATGAAATCAAATGAAATCCAAAGAAGTTGAACAATTCATTGGGTTTATGCTTTCTTATTTGTTCAGAATTTCTATTTTTCATTAGGAGAGAAATTGAAGTGAAACACAGAATTGGAACAAAGTATAGAAATTTTGGGAGATTTGTATTGAGCCTCTCTACTGCATCAAATTCGCAACTCAGATAGCATTGTAGGAAGACAAGGTTCTGAAATAGTCAATATGTTTCTATTCTGTTAGCTTGATGTAATAGTTATTATTAACATATGATAGTAACGGTCTTCTTCAATTCTATTAGATTGATGTAACAATTATTTTATTATGATAGCAATGGTCTACATCAATTCTGTTAGATTGATGTAACAATTATTTTATTCTTTCTCAAAGTGATGAGAATGTGCAGAATGAAATCATAAATCATAGATCGTTGAGACATCCAAAACTTATCAGGTTTAAAGAGGTAAATAATTGCTTTATAACAATGTGTTATACCTTCTAAATCTATATCATTTCAATATTTTCAGCTCCAAGAATTTGTAATGTTGTCTTATAATTGATCTGTGGTTTATACTAAAAGCTAGGTAGCTAGAAAGTTTAAATGAGACTATTGCAGAATTTTAAATAATGAATATGCGGAAGCATCAGTTTCTTCTTATATTTCAATGATTGAAAAAAATATATAATATACAATGTGTTCTATTTATACAAGTAGAAAAGACCTACTTTACTATGTAGAAGAGACCTAATTCACCTTTCTCCATGGAGAAAAGATTTACCTACCTTTTAGAAAATATTTTCCTAACTTAGATGATACAAAATAAAAGATTTACCTAAGCTAGAAGATTTACAATGATTTACATAGATTTACATATATATGTGATACATTCTCTGCAAATTCTCTGTTGGGATGGAGCTGTATCAGAAAAGAAGTTGTTGTGAGTGTTAGGATCGATTTGCGTGCACACACACTAGATCAATGGGAATGATGAAGAAAACTAGAGAGAAAGTTCTTGAGGAGAGAGAGAAATAAGTGAGAATAAATTACGTGGTAACACCCCGTGAGTAACCTCCACGGCGGATGGACTATTTATATTAGTGACTAAGAGTATTTACAGTTACACAGAGAATTGAGAATAAAAGGTACAACCTAAAATTTGGGTCACATATTAATTAGGCTCCACAACCTAACAGTTCTCCCACTTGGAAACTGATTCTGTCATCCAAGAATTACGTTCTAATAAATAAATAAATAATATTCCTCTATCATCAATATGTTTGCCACACCGCAACATCTGTAGACACAACTAAAGAAGACCAACTAAGGTTTTGCACAACCTTAGTTTACCAACATCAACATATTTTGTCAACATGTCTACTGGATTCTTTGCACCCTTTATCTTTTCCAAACACATATCACCTTCTTCCACTACCTGCGAGTGAAATGGTACTGTCTTCTAATGTGCTTTGTCTTTGAATGATAGATTGGGTTCTTTACCAACTGTATGGCACTCTGTCTATATGTGTAAAGAATCTTCTCATGTAGCTTCTTTCCCAGTTCTTACAGATAATCTGCCAGCCCTATCATCTCCTTTCCAGCTTCATCTATTGCCACATACTCATCCTCAGTAGATAAAACATCAGCACACTTCTGAAGCCTGGACATCCAACTCACTGCTGTACCACCTATGGTGTAAATGTATCCAAAAGTGCTCATGATCGAGTCCACATCCCCACCAAGATCAGCATCAACAAAACCTTGCAGAATCACCTTGCCATTGCCAAAACAAAGTGAAGTACTGGATGTACCTCTCAAATATCTTAGAAGCCACTTCACAACTTTCCAATTCTCTTTCCCGGGGTTTTCCATGTACCTTCTAACAACTTCCACTACATATTCTATGTCAGGTCTAGTGCAGACCATAACATACATTAGACTCCCAGCTGCAGAAGCATATGGAACAAGTGTCATGTGCACTCGCTCCTAAGCTGTCTTTGGTGACTTCTCCTTTGACAATTTTATGTGATTTTCCAATGGAGTAGTCTTGGGTTTAGTATCATTAACTATGAATCTGGCCAACACCTTTTCAACATACTTCTATAGGGATAGATTCAAAGTTCTAGCAGATCTATCCCGAGAAATACTCATCCCAAGAATCTGCTTCGCTGCACCTAAATCTTTCATCTCAAACTCAGAAGACATACTTGCCTTCAGAGAGTTTATCTCCTTCATACTGGATCTTGCAGTCAATATATCATCTACATACAAGAGTAAAAATACATAAGAATCAGTGTATTTTTTGAAGTAGTAACACTGATCCTTTTCACTCCTGCGGAAGCCATTCTTTCTCATAAAGGAGTCAAACTTCTTGCACCACTGTCTAGGTGCTTTCTTCATCCCATACAAGATTCTGTTGAGCTTGCATACCATGTGTTCCTTTCCTGAAATTACAAACCCCTCTGGTTGCCACATATAGATTTCCTTATCTAAATCTCCATGTAAAAATGTAGTTTTACATCCATTTGCTCAAGATTCAAATTCTCCGATGCAACAATACTCAATAAAATTCTGATAGTAGTTAATTTCACAACAAGAGAAAATATTTCAGTATAATCAATACCTTTCCTTTGTGAATATCCTTTAACTAATAACCGAGCCTTGAACCTTTTTTTTCTATCTGGTTTTGCCTTGATTCTGAACACCTACTTGTTCAACAAGGCTCTCTTCCCTACAGGTAACTCAGTCAACATCCATGTGTTATTCTTGTCAAGTAAGGTCATCTCATCATCCATGGATTTCTCCCACTTGATTGAATCCTCCACCTGCAGGGCCTTAGCAACAGACTCTGGTTCTCCTTCATCAGTTAGAAACAAATAATGTAATGATGGTGAATACCTATCTGGTGCCCTAATGGTCCTGGATGATCTCCTCTAAACCTTCTCAGGTGTCACTTGTTCCACCTCTGGTTCTTCAATGACATTCTCTGGAGTTTGTTGAGTTTCTGCTTTAATATTTTTAGGTGTAATCTTCGGCAACTCAAGCTCAACTCCCACTTTCTTTGTAGTCTCTTGAACCTTTTGCTCTTCGTCCTTGTACAAAACATTTTCATCAAATATCACATCACAATGTCTTAGGATCTTCTTGTTCCTGTCATCCCAAAACCTATACCCAAACATATCAGAACCATTACCTATAGAGTAGCACTTTATAGATTTAGCATTAAGCTTATCTCTCTTCTATGGATCAATATGAACATAAGTAGTACAACCAAAAGTTCTCAAGTAAGAATACTTGAGTTCTTTTTCTGTCCATACTTCTTTCAGAATCTTGAACCTAGAGGAACTGATGGTCCCCTGTTGATCAAGTATGCAGCTGTGCTCACAGCATTTGCCTAAAACATCTTAGGCAGTCCACAGTGTATCCTCATGCTCCTTGAATGCTCATTCAATGTTCTGTTTATCCTTTCAGCAACTCCATTCTGCATTGCCTTCCCAGGAACTGTCCTCATCAATTTGATTTCCTCAGCTGTACAAAATTATTTGAATTCTGACTTGTCATATTCTCCTCCATTATTAGACCTCAGGAATTTGATTTTCAAGCCAGTTTGATTTTGAACTTCACCTTTCAACCTCTTAAAAGTAGCAAACGCATCTGACTTATGTTTCAAGAATTAAACCCATACCTTCCTTCTGAAATGATCAATGAAGGTGACATAGAATCTTGATCCACCAAGTGATGAAATAGGAGATGGTCCCCAAACATCTGTATGGACCATTCTATCCTTACTTTCTTTGGCTCTCTCACAGTTTTCGTGAAGCTTACTCGTTTCTATTTACCCATAACACAAATCTCACAAAGATCCATACCAATAAATTTCAGCCTAACTAAATCTCATTTTGCAGCCAATATCTTCATTCCTTTGGTACTCATGTGTCCAAGTCTGTTGTACCACAGATAAAACCAAAAACACCCTCAACAACAGTAGCCAGTATCTACTCAGAAGGCTATGTTTCATGGATGTTATTTCATACTTTGACGTACTTATAGATATTTATTTGGTCTATGCTTGGGGACATGTCTTAACCAGATTTTAGTATTCTTTTGGTTAGAGGATTTGTGGTACTGCTATTATAACGCCCCCAGATCCCATCCCGAGACGTCACACGGTTCTTATGGACCCGAAGGACCACAAGCTAACCCTTTTTTGATATCTGTACCTGTACACTGCATAATATCTGAAAAAAATGTGAAAACTTGCCATAAGGTTCAACACATCTATACATACTCAAAGCTAAAAACTGAATACTAATACATCTGTCTGAAAGCCTCTAACTTTTTGAACTGTGGAGTTGATGGGACATATCCCTAACTAACTCCATCAACAGAAAATAAACAAAGTCTAAAACAATAGAAGTAAATTGAAACTCATCCTCGAAAGAAGAGGACTCACTGCTACTGCTGCTGACTGGGACTAAACTGCTAAGGATAAATCGTATCCTATGCCTCTAAACCTATGGTGTCAAATAAAACACCATAGCGCAAATGCGTCAAACAAAAATGTACCGAGTATGTTGATGGGGTAGGCTAATGCAAGGGTTTATGCATCCGCAATATCTAAACTGAATAATTATGAAAATGCCGCATGAGAACACATACATAAATGCACAGAACATGAACACAATTATTGCAACTCTAGATACTGAAACTTAGATACCACTTTACTGCAGACTGAACTAACTATTGACACTGAGATACTGAATCACTGACTCATATGATATTGATAACTGAGGATCTGGATGTGCTTACATCAATGATAGAATTCTTAGACTTACAACTTTCGACTGACAGGATTAGAGATTAACCTTTCTAACAGATGATTTTAGAAGCTTTATCAATGATAAGAAATATGATTATATATGAATCTGACAACTAAAATACTCAATAGAAATCTGATAGTGTGATCAAGCCTGTCTGACGGCATATCTCTAAATATGATATGTTATAACTGTATGTCAGTCAAAAACTATTTGATGGGATGGTCCATAAATCAATAGAACTATCTTTGTTCCTCACAATGATAGATGACTGTATATGACAGTCCTGATTTTTGAAGACTGATTCTAAAACTGAGACTGAATCTGAAACTAAAACTGTGGGAAGTAGTCACTTAACCGACATGCCCCGACTTACCACAAGTGGGGTCCAACCAGTTCCCCAGTTGGAAAGGTGTCATTACCGCGCCACTGGTAAATACAACTCTATGTGACCCTCATCTAGCAGGTCCTCAAACGAGAACTGTGGAGCCCTCATCTAGCAGGTCAAGCCACCTCATCTACCCTCATCTAGCAGGTATGATGTCTCTCATCCACCCTCAACTAACAGGTATGATATCTCAACCTACGCTGGCTACGTAGTTCTGGATCATAAGGATTGCTTCTAAGAATCACACCCTCTACTAGTAGGTGAGATCCCATCCTTCAGCTTGCTCGGTACTAGTTTCTACTCCCAACTGAAAGACTCAGAACTGAATTCTCAACTAAACACTGGATGAACTGAATCTGACACTGATCATATTACTCATAAGTTCAACCTGAGTTACGCTGAGATCACTTGGATCTGTATCTAATGAAAAAGATATCGAATCATGGTATCTGACTGATGATATAAAGCTTGAATAGATTACTCTAATTGCTTCTGAGATTAGGATTGAATGACTTGAATAATATTAGAAATGAGATGATTACAGGTATGAGGCTAGATTACTAGAGATACAGAAATTACAGAGATAACTGAGATTACTGAGCTTTATTAAGTTTCGCACTTGTCTGAGGATACAGATCTATAGTTCACTGAGTTTTAAGAATCATGGATCGATTGGAATTATCGAGAATTTGACACGGGCTATAGGCAACAACTCTATTTTTTGGTATAAATACCCCTAGGACTCAACAACATAAAAGTAAGACATAATAATTCTTCATCACAAATCATTCATGCATCATCATGGTCATCCATTCATCACTACAATCATTTATTCATCATTACAAGCATTCATTCATCATTACAATCATTCATGTATTATCACAACCATTAAAGAATAACTTCAAGTAGTTGGGCATCATAACATACTTTCCCTCTCAAGATCCTTAGGACATCGCGTTAAGCATTTAGGAAACATAGACCTCTATTCATTATCACAACCACCAAAGGGTCACTCCAAACCTTTAAGGATCATCAATATCGGTTCACTATCATATACTAGCTTAGGTAAGACATGATATTAGATTATACCCCATTCAACGAGATCTTACATCAAGTACTTCATACCAATATCGGTCTTTTCATGTATTTGGATATCACTTGATTTGGGGGAAACTTCATACTAACCCGTCACTATTTACTTGCTAACCACTTGACGTATTAAAAGCTTAGCATATATCAAAGAGCACAAAATCTGGGAATTTACAACCATCATATCTCGACTTGTTCACTAGGGTCTTTCAACAACCATTACACACTACCAATTTTACACCTACTTGGGGATTTCATGCTATCTTGGCACATTTCACTCACTAAGGCATGCATGGACTAGCTCATAATTTGGGGTTTCCTATTCAACATACTATTGTGGCCCTTATGCTTCACCTAAGCTCTTTATCAAACCTATGGAGAATTTTCTTCACTTATTCAACCATTTCTACACCCAAAAGTCATGAATACATCACATGGAAAAATAACTTCAAGAGGGTCTATCACAAATATCACATGAATTCCACATACTAGGGTCAAAGCTCAAAATTTTTTTAGGAAAACATAAATCAAAACTCCACAACACATTAAACATCCATTTCAACACATACAAATCATTAACAACTCATATATATAAAAATCTTTTAGTTTTAAAAAGGGTTCTTTAGCTTCTTGGATGAAAGGGACCCAAGAATCAACATCTACATACCTTAACCTTTGAAATTGGATGAAATTTAGTGCTTGAAACTTTATGCACACTTGAAATAATTAAATTATTGAAGCCCACACTATGAGGAACTTGATTCTTGAAGAAAGCTTGAAGATTTATGGATGAATTTTTGGAGGATTAAGGTTCTTGAATTGAACCTTAGATATTCTCTCTTTAGAGAATTGGAAGAGAAATGGAGAAATTATCATTTGAATAAGGGTTACTCATATTTATAGAGGCTAAAAAAAGTGGAAAATGACCAAAATACCCTTGCAAAAAGGCCTTTGAATTGCTGGAAAAAATATTCTTGACGCTATCCGTGACAGGACGTCAGGTTTGTGATAGGCTGTCATGAATGGTCGTCACAAAAGGGGTCCAATTCTTGATTTTCTTCCCAGGGTTGACAACGTCGTCAGAAATGTCGTCAAAATGTGACGACGTCATTAAAAAGGTCATAAAAAACGTAATAGCCCGTCAGAAACGTCATCACCATTTTTCAGCTTGACATGCTGGAGTAAAATTGGCATAACTCTTTGCTACGATATCGGATTTGGCGAAATTAGTATTGTTGGAAAGCTAATTCAAAGATCTTTCATTTGATATATTGAAAGCCACCCAGTTCTTCATATACAACGAGGTATGGTCAATTGAAGTTGACCCAAATTTTGACGGTCACTAAAACTTGAATGATAGGAAAGTTTTCAACTCATCCATAAGTTAGGGGACCTATATGATGCTCAAATAGATTCCCAAATGATTCAAACTATTTCATACTTGGGAGGATATTTTCCAAACATTTTGACTTGGATTTTCGCTTTACCAAATACGCTTTAAAGCTCAGACTGGAAGAGGATTTTGTGGGGCATTACATTATCTCCCCCTTTAGAACATTCATCCTTGAATGTAGCTTGATAGACTGAGAATATGGATCAACAGAACTTACTCAAGAAATGGAAATATCTCAGATCAGGACTACGCAACTGGAACGACTGACATATAGAGTTCTCACACTAGGCATGCAGATATGATGCATGGAATACTCGACTGATGATACTCATAGCTGAATTCTCATAATTCACATGCATATCTAATGCATGGACTCATAACTGGGATGATCTCATGAATACACGACTGACAATGCAATAATGATTGACAATGCAGTAACAACTGATGCTAATTTCATAAATAAGATCTGAACATGCATCTGGATGAATCTAATGGCATGCAATATCATAATACTATGGGGTATCTCCCCCTTGGGGATCTATGTCCCACTAAACACACTTCGCTGAAATTTTGGGGCGGTGCGCGGGGCACCTACAACTGGGTCATGGTTGACCGATCAAGATCTGAAACTTATACATGACTCATGCTAACGTATAAGCTCAAAATGGAAGAAAAGGACCTAACAATGCATATCATAAAGAAGAAGGGATCATAACTTACCCGGGTCTATTTCAGGGAATACTTCTCGATCAAGGCGAGTCTGAAGCACCTGAAGTCTACCCCTTTGAGTCAGCACTCTATATTCTCTCATTCTATGGCCTAATTCACCGTACCCGAAACACACATCACTACTGGCTCTACACACACCTTGGTGGCTCCTTCCACACTCTCTACAATGCAGATGGGTATGAACATCACTAGTAGTACTGGAAGTGGCTTCCTGCTGGCGTGAATCTCTACCCCTCTGAGCTAGTATTCTACACTCTCACAACTTGTGGCCTAGCCTACCATATCCAAAACACCCCCTACTTCCAACTCTACATACATCCCTGTGCTGCCTACCATACTTTTCACAACACAGGTAGGTAAGAACACTCTTCCCATGACCTAGTGACTTAGATGTTGATGCTCCCTCTCGACTAGAATTCTTAGGTTTAGGTACCAGTGCCGGGACTGATAAAGAAACTGGTGCTGAGGATCTCAGATGGAATTGGGAGTGGTTACTACTCCTTCATCTTGGCGTAGAGTTATTGGTTATAGTCCATTGATCCATCCTATGCTCTCTCCCCTCATTATGTTGAGTGTCAGCTAGAAGACTAGATAGGACAACGTTCTGTAAACTGTTCTGCACAGCTATTGCCTGGGCTAAGGTACTAAATGCATCTTTGAACTCTGTAGGTGACACACCCTCATTCTTAGGATCTACTGGCTGTGGGGGCTGGTCATCTACCCCAAGGACAAAATCTCTGCGAGGAGGCATACCTTGTAATTGGAAGAAACAAGTGGATTAGACTGAGGATCAACTTCAGCTCATGCTCACTCGCTCGATCTGAATACTGAAAGAAAGGAAACTACTCCTAAGTACATCCTATAGACTCTTGTACATAAATGTGGCATGCTACACACCCATGCATAATACTCTACTAGATGCTGCTTTTCCGACTCCCGAGGACACTATTGAACCTTAGGCTTTGATACCAAGTTTGTAATGCTCCCAGATCCCATCCCGAGACGTCACAAGGTGCTTATGAACCCGAAGGACCACAAGCTAACTGTTTATTGATATCTGTACCTATACACTGCATAATATCTGGAAAAAAAGTGGAAACTTGCCATAACATTCAACATATCTATACATACTCAAAGCTGAAAACTGAATACTAATACATCCGTCTGAAAAACCTCTAACTGTCTGAACTGTGGATTTGATGGGACATGTCCCCAACTAACTCCGTCAATAGAAAATAAACAAAGTCTAAAACAATAATAGTAAACTTAGACTCGTCCTCAAAAGAAGAGGACTCACTGCTACTGCTGCTGATTGGGACCAAACTACTGAGGATAAATTGGATCCTGTGCCTCTAAACCTATGGTGTCAAATAAAACACCATAGCACAAATGCGTCAGTACAAAAATATATCGAGTATGTAGACGGGGTAGGCTAATGCAAGGGTTCATGCATGCGCAATATCTAAATGAATAATTATGAAAATGTTGCATGAGAACATATACATGAATGCACAGATCATAAACACAATAATCGCAACTCTAGATACTGAAACTCAGATACCAGTTTACTGCAGACTGAACTCAGTACTGACACAGAGATATTGAATCACTGACTCATCTGATACTGATAACGGAGGATCTGGATGTGCTTACATCAAAGACTAAATTCTTAGACTTACTGCTTTTGACTGACAGGATTAGATACCAACTTTTCTAATAGATGATTTTGGAATCCTTATAAATGATAAGAAATATGATTATATCTGAATCTGACAACAAGAATACTCAATAGAAATTTGATACTGTGATCAAGCCTGTCTGACGACATATCTCTAAATATGATATCAAATAATTATATGTGAGACCAAGTCTATCTGATGGGATGGTCCATAAATCAATGGAACTATCTGAGTTCCTCAAAATAATAGATGACTGTATCTGACAATCCTGATTTTTGAAGACTAATTCTGAAACTGAGACTGAATCTGAAAATAAAAATGTGGGAAGTAGTCACTTAAATGACATACCCTGACCTACCACAGGTGGGGTCCAACCTGTTCCCCAGTTGGAAGGGTGTCATTACCGCACCACTGGTAAAGACAACTCTATGTGACCCTCATCTAGCAGGTCCCCAAATGAGAATGGTGGAGCGCTCATCTAGAAGGTCAAGCCACCTCATCTACCATCATCTAGCAGGTATGATGTCTCTTATCCACCCTCAACTAACAGGTGTGATATCTCAACCTGTGCTGGCTACGTAGTTCTAGAGCAGAAGGATTGCTTCTAAGAATAACACCCTCTACTAGTAGGTGAGATCCCATCCTTGAGCTCACTCGATGCTACTTTCTACTCCCAACTGAAAGACTCAGAACTGAATTCTCAACTGAATACTAGATGAACTGAATCAGACACTGATCATATTACTCAAAAGTTTTGACTGAGTTACGCTGAGATTACTAGGTTCCGTATCTGACGGAAAAGATATCGAATCATGGTATCTGACTGACGATACAGAGCTTGAATAGATTACTCAAATCACTTCTGAGAATAGTATTGAATAACTTGAATAATATTAGAACTGAGATGATTATAGGTCTGAGGCTAGATTACTAGGGATACAGAGATTACAGAGATAATTGAGATTACTGAGCTTTACTAAGCTTCGCACTTGTCTGAGGATACAGAGTTCTATAGTTCACTGAGTTTTGAGAATCATGGTTCGATTGGAATTATCGAGAAAATGATATGGGATCTAGATGTCAGCTCTATTTTCGGGTATAAATACCCCCAGGTCTCGACAACATAAAAGTAAGACATAATCATTATTCATCACAAATCATTCATGCATCATCACAGTCATCCATTTATCACTACAATTATTTATTCATCATTACAAGAATTCATTCATTATTACAATCATTCATGTATTATCACAACCATTAAAGAATCACTTCAAGTAGTTGGGCATCATAACATACTTTTCCTCTCAAGATCCATAGGACATCGCGTTAACCATTTAGGAAACATAGACCTCTATTCATCATCATGACCACCAAAGGGTCCCTCCAAACCTTTAAGGATCATCAATATCGGTTCACTATCATATACTAGCTTAGGTAAGACATGCTATTAGATTATACCCCATTCAATGAGATATTACATCAAGTACTTCATACCTATATCGGTCTTGTCATGTATTTGGATATCACTTGATTTGGGGGAAACTTCATACTAACACATCACTATTTACTTGCTAACCACTTGACATGTATTAAAAGCTTAGCATATATCAAAGAACACAAAATCGGGGAATTTACAACCATCATATCTCAACTTGTTCACTAGAATCTTTCATCAACCATTAGACACGACCGATTTTACACCTACTTGTGTATTTCATGCTATCTTGGCACATTTCACTCACTAAGGCATGCATGGACTAGCTCACAATTTGGGGTTTCCTATTTAACATACTATTGTGGCCCTTATGCTTCACCTAAGCTCTTTATCAAACCTATGGGGAATGTTCTTCACTTATTTAACCATTTCTACACCCAAAAGTCATGAACAGATCACATGGAAAAACAACTTCAAGAGGGCCTATCACAAACATCACATGAATTCCACATACTAGGATCAAAGATCAAAAATTTTGTAGGCAAACATAAATCAAAACTCAACAACACATTAAACATCCATTTCAACTCATACAAATCATTAACAACTCATAAACATAAAAATATTTTAGTTTTAAAAAGGGTTCTTGAGCTTCTTGGATGAAAAGGACCCAAGAATCAACATCTACATACCTTAACCTTTGAAATTGGATGAACTTTAGTACTTGAAATTTTATCCACACTTGAAATAAATAAATTCTTGAAGCCCACACTATGAGGAACTTGATTCTTGAAGAAAGCTTGAAGATTTATGGATGAATTTTTGGAGGATTAAGGTTCTTGAATTGAAACTCTAGATATTCTCTCTTTAGAGAATTTGAAGAGAAATAGAGAAATTAGGGTTTGAATGAGGGTTCCTCATATTTATAGAGGCTAAAAAAAGTAGAAAATTACCAAAATACCCTTGCAAAAATGCCCTTGAATTGTTGGAAAAAATGTTCTTGACTCCATCCGTGACAGGCCATCAGGTTCGTGATAGGCCGTCACGAATGGTCATCACAAAAGGGGTCCAATTCTTGATTTTCTTCCTAGGGATGACGACGTCGTCAGAAATGTCATCAAAATATGACGACATCATCAAAAAGGTTGTTAGAAACGTAATAGCCCGTCAGAAACGTCGTCACCATTTTCCAGCTTTGCATGCTAGAGTAAAATGGGTATAACTCTGTTCTACGATATCGTATTTAGGCAAAAATTGGTATAGTTGGAAAGATAATTCAAAGATCTTTCATTTGATATATATAAATCCACTCAGTTCTTCATATGCAATAAGTTATGGTCGATTGAAGTTGACCCAAATTTTGACGGTCACTAAAACTTGAACGATAGGAAAGTTTTCAACTCATTCATAAGTTAGGGAACCTCTATGATATTAATTCATGCTCAAATATATTCTGACATGATTCAAAGTATTTCATACTTGGGAGGATATTTTTGAAGCATTTTAACTCCGATTTTTGCTTTACCAAATACGCTCTAAGGCTCAGACTGGAAGAGGATTTTGCAGGGCATTACAGCTATGGGCTTGTATGGGCGGGATCATTATTGGTGTCGGACTTAATATTGGCATTGATATTGAGGCTGACATCATTGTACATAATTTGTCACTTTTTTATCGTATTTTATTATGGGATTAATCATATTATGTTTTAGATATCATTTGGTTATGTTTTGGTTTATACCCCTTGGTTTGGATAGTATGGTTTGGTGTGATAAGATGACTTGGTAGGGGCGGTCTAGGAATATATAAATCTTAAAGTTAGTCCTTGTACAGTTATACTAGCTTACGATTTGTTCAGAGTTCAACCGACTCAGGGTAGGCAGCTGGAGATTAGGATAGGTAATAGGGGTGGTCTTTGGTCTCAGTTAGACCTGGGATGCCAATTACGATAAGGTCTCAGGTTGGGTTGTGTAGATTTTGTATCTTAGCTTAAGGTTCATGGTCAACTAGCATTCCACAAAGCCATGCCTAGTAGCGTCACTTTTAAGGGTGTGTAGCATTCCACACTCATAAGAGAGAGGCTATAAGGAATTTAGGAATGTTTCACATTCTTGGCATTCTATTTTCAAGCTTAGATTCTATGTCCTAGAATTCTTCTCTAATCCTTGGCTGTTCACTTTATAGATTATGCCTCGATGATCTGGATCAAGGAAACTCTTTTGTCCCATCTAGGGACAATGGTAATAGGGTACGCCTTACTCAGGAATTTATTTTTGATCTCAAGGTCCTATCCGTAATAGTTTTGGAGTTCCTCCATTTACTACAAGTCCTCCTTAAGGTGAGGTGACTAATATAGAATTTTGCCAGTCTATTCATACTATTGCTCAGTTGGATACTACTCAGGTTAAGTGAGATACATCTGGTGGGTTATCTGCTGAGTCCATAAGGGTTGATAAGTTTATAAAACTAAATCCTCCTACTTTTACAAGTGTGGTGGTGGGGAAGGATACTCAGGGTTTCTTGGATAAAATAGCAAAGATATTCAAGGTGAGGTAGGCTACTAATGTGGAAGGTGTAAACTTTGCAACCTATCAATACAAGGATGTTACGTACTAATGGTATGAAGAGTAGGATAGGGATAGAGGTGATGTGGTGGAGTCATCCTTATTGGATGCTTTTTCTGGTGGTTTTCTAGATTATTTCTTTCCTCAAGAGCTGAGGGAAGTCAAGATAGAAGAGTTTTTGAATCTAAAGAAAGGGAGAATATCTGTTAAGGAATATGCCTTGAAATTTCATTAGCTATCAAGGTATGATCCTAATTTTTTTCCTTACATAAGGGTGAGGATGAGAACGTTTGCTTTAGGGATATCTCAAGATTTGATCTTGGAAAGAAAGATTGCTTTGCTGATCAAGGATATGGACATTTCTTGGTTGACTATTCTTATGCATCAGGTGAAGGATAAGAAAAGGAAACAGGTAGAGTTTGGAAATAGGAAGGGTAAGAGGAGCAGGTTTTTAGATCATAGAGGTGCACAATCGGAAAGTGGTCAGGGTGGAGGTAAATGGCCAAAGAAGAAGTGGGGGATTTTTGGTTCCTTCATAAGAAATAACGCTCCTTACCTGATGTAGTTAGGTGATATGTGTCAGTAGGGTGGTGATAATTTCCAAGAACAGGGTGCCCAATCTTAGGTGAGTGGGGGTCAGTCAATTTATTCATACACTCCTATCGAGTTTTATAGTCATCTTCATCAGGGTTATTCTGATGAAGAAAGGGACAAATATTTTAAATGTTGCTTGCTAGGCTGTATTATCAAGAATTGTTCAGTTGGGAAGGGAGCTCTGAGAGTGATCAAAGCTCTAGTGGCTTCATCTTATACTCCTACACCCAGTGGTACAGCTTTGGAGTCTGCTCCTGCTTCTAGTATGGGCACTGCCTGGAATAGGTTGTATGCTGTTATATCTCTACAGGAATGTGAGGTATCACCTGGTGTTGTTACTAGTATGTTACAACTCTTTTCCCATGACATGTATTATCTTCTTGATCTAAGGTCCACTCTTTCTTATGTGACCACAATCGTGGCTATATGTATTAGTTTTGATCCTGAGGTTGTTTGTTATCCTTTTTCTATTTCTACCCTTGTGGGTGACTAAGTTATTGCTGAGAGAGTGTATAGGCGGTGTGTGGTATCTGTTGGTGGTAGGCAGACTTTGGTAGATTTACCTGAACTTGATATGGTGGATTTTGATGCTATTTTGGGGATGGATTAGTTACACTTTTGTTATGCATCCTTGAATTATCGAACATGTAAGGTTATCTTTAGGTTCCCTGGTGAACCAGTTATAGAGTGGGAGGGTGGTTCCCAAGATTTCACCTGGAAGGTCCTTTACAGTTTGTTCTAGTGGTAAGTGAGTTTCCTGAGGTCTTTTTTAATGATCTTCCTGATGTTTCTCAAGATAGGGAAATAGAGTTTGGTATTGATATAGTTTTGGATACTCTTCCAATTTCTATTCCCCCTTATAGAATGACTCTAGTTAAGTTGAGGGAACTCAAGGAGCAACTTAAGGATCTTCTGGATAAGGGGTTTATTCATCGTAGTGTATCTCCATGGGGTGCATTGGTGTTGTTCGTGTGTAAGGAGTATGGTTCCCTTCAGATTAGCATTGACTATCAGCAGTTGAATATGGTAACGATTAAGAACAAGTATCATTTTCTAAGGATAAATGACTTATTTGATCAGTTGCAAGGTGCCAAGTTCTTCTCTAAGATGGATCTTCAGTATGGGCATCATCAGCTTAAGAGTAGGGAGGAAGATATCCCTAAAACAATTTTTCATACTCAGTACAGGCACTTTGAATTCTTGGTAATGTAATTCCTCGATGGCATTTATGGACTTGATGAACATGGTTTTTAGGAAGTTCTTAGATCTTTTTGTCATTGTGTTTATGGATGACATTCTAGTTTATTTCAAAAGTGAGGTGGATCATACTAATCACCACTGTGTGGTATTATAGACCATGAAAGAACAGTAGTTGTAGGCCAAGTTCTCCAAGTGTGAGTTTTGGTTGAATGTTGTTATTTTTCTTGGTCATATTATTTCTAGCGAAGAGATCATTGTGGATCTGCAAAAGGTGGTTGTGGTTAAAAGATGGCCTAGACCCACAACTCCAATCGATATTTGGAGCTTCTTGGGTTTAGATGGGTATTATCGGTGGTTTGTGGAGTTATTTTCAACAATAGCTACTCCTTTGACTAAGTTGACTCCTTTGACTAAGTTGACTTCTTTGACTAAGCTTATAAAGGGAATTTCGATAAGTTGAAAGATAACCTAAATTCAGCTTCGATCTTGACATTGCTTGAGGGCAGTAAGGGATTGTGGTTTATTTTGATGCACATAAGGAGGGACTTGGTTGTTTATAGATGCAACACGAGAAGCTAATTGCCTATGATTCCAGGCAATTGAAGGTGCACGAGAGGAATAATCCTACTCATGTTTTAGAGCTGTTAACGGTGCTTTTTTCTTTGAAAATTTGTCGGCATTATGTGTATGGAGTTCACGTAGACATCTTTACTAATCATAAGAGTCTACAATATGTGTTCAATCAGAAGTAGCTAAATCTCAGACAATGAAGATGGTTAGAACTTCTCAAAGATTATGACATGATCCTTTACTATCACCCAGGTTAGGCTTATGTGGTTGCTGATGCTCTTAGCAGGTTATCCATAGGGAGTTTGGCTTATGTGGATGAAGGAAAGTGGGATTGGTGAAGTATATTCACTGTTTGGAAGATCTTGGAATTTGTCTTTTAGGTTTTGAGGGTGGTGGGGTGATGGTACATGAAGTGATTCGATCATCTCTTGGTGCAAAGATTAAGAAAAAGCCAGTACTGGATCCTATCATGATGAAAATCAAGAGTAATATGGGTATGCATAAGGTAATGGTGTTTGATATCAGTGGCGATGGTAATTTATGATACTAGTGGAGTTTAGGTGTTCCTGATGTTGACAGTTTGAGGAAAACGATCATGGCTAAGGCGCATATATCATACTACAAGGTACATCACAGCTCGACAAAGATGTATCATGATCTTAAGGAGATGTATTGGTTGAATGGTATGGAAAAGGACATGGCTGATTTTGTGACCAAGTTCTTGGTGTGTCAACAAGTTAAAGTTGATCATATAAGACCTTGTACGTTATATCAAGAGATTTTTTTACCCGAATGGAAATGGGAGATAATCAATATGGATTTCGTTACCGGTCTTCCTCGATCTCAGAGTCAATATGATTTGATTTCGGTAATCATGGATAGGATGACAAAGTCTTCTCACTTCTTTCCAGTGAGGACAACTTTTTCGGCTGAGGTTTATGCAATGTTCTATCTTTAGATAATTGTGAAGCTATTTGAATGTAATACCCCGTATTTCTACCTAGCTTGAAATCATCCCAAGAATGTTAGAAACTTACTTTGAAATATGAGACCATTTTTGTACACGTAGAATTTTTAATATTTTAGCTTCCTATCATGTGGAAAATTGAATTAGCTTTCCAATGATACCAATTTCATCCAAATCTGTTATCGGAGTAAAAAGTTATGGATTATTTATTCAGAGCTGTCAGAATCGCCCAGGTGCGACGGCCAGGTTGATGGACTGTCGATCTAGCGACGGACCGTCATAGCCAAGGCAGTGAGTCAACCTTCTGAATAAGGTGCAACAAATAGTTTGATGGACTATCAAACTTGCGATGGACTATCGCCTAAGCCGTCGCTATAAGACAATGAGTCTTTTTTTTGGTCCACGTACGACGGTCAAAACGACGGACCGTCGAGCCAGCGATGGACCGTCACACGAGCCATCGGAAGTCCCGTTCAGCAAAATTTAAATCATTTTTAAAGGATATTTGGGTCTTTTCCCACCCATTTTAACCCCTAATTATCTCAAACCAAGGCTCATAAGTTTATTATTCATCTATAACATCAAATTAGGGTTTCTCTCAAAGATCAATTCCCAAGAACAAGAAAACCCTAGGTGTTTCATTCCAATTCAAGAATTCAAGTTTTCCCATATCAATCTTCAGGAAATCATCCACCCAGGTATGTCATGTGTTGATTCATGGGTCCCTTCCTCCCATGAAGCTCAAGAATCTCTTTTCAAAATACAAGATTTATGTATTTATGAATGTTCATGATTTAAATTGAATTGAAATTCAGGTTCGTGATGTTGTTGGCTTTTGATTCACATTTTAAATTACATGTTCCAAGGATTGACCTTAGAATGTGGTGACTTTCATAATAATCATGATAAAGCCCTTTTAATTTACAAGTTGATTGATGTATCCATGATTATTATATGTGTTGATGATTGTATAACCAAAGCATGCTTCCCATGTGTTTGATTAAATGCCTATGTGAAGGAAAAGTGCCATTCTAGTATGATAATATGAAATCCCCATTAATGTACAAGTTCATCCATGTTAAGTGTTTGATGAAATGTCTTAGCTAATGAATTATGGATATATGTGTAGCCATTGTGTTGCTTTAGCACTTGTACTTCATGAAATCCCCATCTTATTATATTATGGATTGTTGATGTTGGTTATGTATCCAAGAAAGTCATGCTCTATCAGTTTTCATGCTATCGAGTCCTGGGGGTACTTGTACCCGATAATTAGTTGTGTGCCTAGAGCCTGTATCATGTTTTCAAGATACTCTCAGTCGATCCATGTTCATAGAAATTTAATCAGTCATGTGACTCAGGAAAACTCAGTAGTATTCCGTCAGTCGACGAAACTCAGTTAACTCAGTCCTGTTAGTTCAGTTAATTATGTTCAGTGTCTATCCATATGGAAGTAGAAATTAGCACCGAGCGAACCTAAGGATGGGTACCAACTGTTATATGAGGGTGTGATTCTTAGAAGTAATCCTTGCATTCCAGAACAACGTAGCCAACGTAGGTTGGGACATCATAGCCTATTATATAAGGGTAGATGAGGTTGCTTAACCTGTTATATGAGTGTTTCCACCATTCTCACTAGATTTACCTATTATAGAAGGCTTACTCATAGATTGTCCTTACTAGTGGCGCGATATTGACACCCTTCCAATTAGGGTTACAGATTGGACCCAAACTTAGACTTAATAGCGTATTAGAGGCATGTCGGTTAGATGAATACTTCCCACAGTTTCAGTAAAGAATCAAGATTGTCAGATATAGTCATTCAGTCTCAGTAATAAAACTCAGATAGTTTAATAGTATTCAGGACTGTCAGATACAGTCAACTTAGAACAGTACGGAACTCAGCTAGTTCTATCAGAAACTAGACTGTTAGATACAGTTACTCAGTATTAGTTATTTCAGTTACACAATTATCAGTATCTCATGTCATCATTACTCAGACTCAATAATCATGTTATCAAAAACTCAGTTACAGCTATTATGTATTCATGCATGTTTTCTCACGCTCAAGTTAATCATTCAGTTAGTATAGTTCATGTATGTGAACCCTTTGCATTCAACCTATCTCACATGTATACCAGTACATTCCAACGTACTGACACATTTGTGCTATGGTGTTTTATACCATTGGTTCAGAAGCACGAGATCCCGAGAATTAGTAGCATTCCAGTCTCAACAGTCAGAGTTAGCAGTGAGTCCTCATCCTTTGAGGACATGACCATTGCCTTATTATCTCATTAATTAATTTATTTTAGTATTTGGAGTTATTTGGGGACATGTCCCATCAACTTCTTATTCAGACAGTACAATCAGTTAGAGGCTTTTTCGACTATCATGTTAGACAGTTTATTTCAGGTTTTGTTTTGGTATTGTGATACCACACCATTTAGAGATTATTTTATTAATTTTGAACCTTATGGCCTTTCAACCTTTATTTTCGTATTTCTACAATATATTATGCATTGTTCAGGTACATATATTAGTCATGGGTTAGCTTGTGGTCCTTCGGGGTCATGAGTACCATGTAGCATTTTGGGTACTAGAGTCGGGGCGTTACAAATTTAGTATCATAGCCTAAGGTTCAATAGTGTCCTAGGAAGTCTGAAAGCCGCATCTAGTAGAGTCTTATATATAGGTGTGTTTCACGCCACATTTATGTATAGGAGTCTATAAGATGTTTTAGGAATAGTTTCCCTTCTGTTAATATTCATATCGTACCAGTGAGCATAATCTCCAGTTAATCTCTCAGTCGGGTCTAATTAGTTTCTCTTTTTTCTTCTACAGAACATGCCTCCTTAAAGAAAAAACGGGGATCAGCTAGCCCCTCATCCCGAATACTTCTCATGCAGAGTTTAGAGAAGTATTCACTACTCTTGCTCAGTCAGTTGCTACTCAGAATGAACGACCAGCTGTTGTTCCATCCAACCCAGTGGCCAATTTAGCTGCAGATAAGATTCGGGACTTCACCCGAATGAATCATCCATTCTTTCTTGGGTCTAAGTCAGATGAGGGCCCTCAGGAATTTCTTGATCAAGTTCAGAAGGTTATGAATATCATGTGGGTTACTTCTAGTGAGAACAATGGAAGTCAGAGAGCGTTGTAGATGTAGGTCCTATTGAGTGGGAGGAGTTTGCTACTGCATTCTTAGATAGATTCTTTTTCCTAGAGCTGAGAGAAGCTAATGTGTTAGAATTTATCTACCTCAGGCAGGGCAACATAATGGTAAATGAGTATTCTCTTAAGTTTACTCAATTAGCTAGATATGCTCCTTATGTTGTTGTAGATAGAAGGGATAAGATGAGTAAGTTTGTTTCTAGAGTGAATGATAGTGTAGTCAATGAGTGCAGGTCCGCGATGTTGAAAAGTAACATGAGCATAGCCAGTCTTATAACCTATGCTCAGAAGATAGAAGAGCGAAAGATTATGATGAGGGAAAAGCAGAATAAGATAGCAAGGACAGGAAGTTTCAACTTTGCTGATCCCAAATCAGAAGGAGGAAACCATTCTTAGTTTCATCCTAAGTAAGTAGTTCCAGCTCCTTCTTCAGCTAGTGCTCCAGCTCCTAAGTTTAGGGATGGTAACAGAGATAGAGCCCCAAGCTTTAATTCTCAGGGCAATGTTAGCAGCACCCGCACCTATCCTCTTTGCCAGACTTATGGCAAGCACCATTAGGGTATTTACAAAGCTGGCAGTGGTATTTGTTTTGAATGTGGCAGGACAAAACACAGAGTTAGAGAATGTCCTCAGCCAGGTCCTCAAGGTCAACAGAACTGTTCCCCATCTCAGTCAGGTTGCCCAAATCAGTAGGGTGCCACCTCCAGTGCTACTAGTGGGCAATGCCAAAATCGACTTTATGCTCTCCACTCCCATCATGATTAGGAAAATTCTCCTGATGTGGTTACTGGTATGTTACAGATCATTCCTGTGCATGTTTATGCTTTGCTATATCCAGGATCTTCTTTGTCTTTTGTTACTCTTTATATAGTAGTTGATTTTAGAGCCAGTCCCAAAATTCTAGCAGAGCCCTTTTTAGTCTCTACCCCAGTGGGTGAAACCATCATAGCCCGGTGGGTATACAGGAACTGCCCAGTTATGATATTTTAGAAAGTCACTTCAGCAGACTTAGTAGAATTAGAGATGATTGATTTTGATGTCATTCTCAACATGGATTGGCTTCATTCCTACTATGCCACAGTCGACTTCAGAAACAGAATAGTCCAGTTTTAGTTTTTGAATGAAACTGTCCTAGAGTGGAAGGGTAGTACTTCAGCGTTCAGAGGTCATCTTGTTTCCCACCTTCGAGCAAGGAAAATGATATCTAAAAGATGTGTCTATTATTTTATTTGAGTTAAGGACACTAGTTCTAAAAATCCCTATCTCGAATCAGTCCTAGTTGTAAATGAGTATTCAGATGTCTTTCCCGAAGACCTTTCAGGAATTCCCCCCAAAAGGGAAATAGACTTCGACATCAATCTTCTTCCAGATACTTAGCCTATATCTGTTTTGCCATATAGAATGGAACCAACAGAGCTCAAAGAATTTAAAGAGCAGCTGAAGGATCTCTTAGATAAGGGATTCATCAGACCCAACGTGTCTTCATGGGGTGCACCAGTCTTATTCATGCGCAAGAAAGATGGTCCTCTTAGAATGTGCATTGATCACCGTCAGGTCAATAAAGTCATGGTAAAGAACAAGTATCCTCTTCCCAGAATCGATGACTTGTTCGACCAACTTTAGGGTGCCAACTATTTTTCTAAGATAGACCTCAGATTAGGCTATCATCAGCTCAGAGTTAGAGAATGTGACATTCCAAAAACAACCTTCCGTACTTGGTATGGTCACTTCGAATTCTTAGGTATGTCTTTGCTCTTACCAATGCCCCAACAACTTTCATGGACTTAATGAACTGTGTGTTCAAGCAGTACTTAGACATGTTCGTTAGAGTCATTATAGATGATATTCTGGTCTATTCCCGCAGTGAGTGTGATTATGCAGACCATCTCAGAATTGTACTTCTGACTCTCAGATATCATCAGATGTTTGTCAAATTTAGTAAGTGTGAATTTTGTCTATGGTCAGCAGTATTTCTTGGTCATATCATGTCCGATGATGGCATTATGGTTGATTCTCAAAAGACCAAAGCGGTAAGAAACTATCCCAGACCTGTATCTTTATCAGATATTAGGATTTTCTTGGGTTTGCTAGCTATTACAGAGAGTTTGTTAAGGGATTTTCTTCTATTGCATCCCTTATGTCTAGATTGACTTAGAAGAAAGCCAAGTTTCAGTGGTCAGATCCTTTCGAGAAGAGTTTTCAGGAGTTGAAGACTCGACTCACCTCAGCTCCAGTCTTAGCTCTTCCAGATGGTTCAGATGTGTTTGTAGTGTATTGTGATGCATCCAGAGTAGGTTTGGGTTGTGTACTCATGTAGCATGGTAAGTTCATATCCTATGCCTCCAGACAACTTAAACCACATGAGAGGAATTATCTGACTCATGATCTTGAATTAGCGGCCGTAGTTTTTACCTTGAAGATTTGGAGGAATTATCAATATGGAGTTCATGTAGATATGTTCATAGATCATAAGAGCCTTTAGTATGCCTTTTCTATGAAAGATATCAATATTCGTCAGAGAAGGTGGTTAGAGATCTTGAAAGATTATGACATGAGTGTCCTTTATCATCCGAGCAAGGCCAACATCATGTCCGATGCTCTCAGTAGACTATCTATGGGTAGTGTTACTCATGTTGAGGATAGTAAGATTAAGTTATCTCAGGAAATCCATCAGCTTACTAGCCTAGGCATTCGCCTATTTGATTCAGAGGAGGGTGACATATGGGTTTAAAGTAGTTCAGAATCATCTCTAGTTTCCGAGGTGAAAGAAAAGAGAGATAGAGATCCCAACCTAGTCAAGTTGAAAGAGTCAGTCAAAGATCAGAAAGTAGAGGTTTTCTCCCAAGGAGGAGATGGTGTATTGCATTGTCAGGGTCGTCTGTGTGTTCCAGGTGTAGATGACTTAAGGCAGCAAATTCTTGCAGAAGCATATGGTGTGCGCTACTCTATTCATTCAGGGGCCACAAAGATGTACCGCGACTTACATGAAATCTATTGGTCGAGTGGGATGAAGAGAGATGTTTCTGAGTTTTTCACTAAGTGCTCTATATGTCTGCATGTTATGATAGAGCATCAGAAACCTAGTGGGTCCATGCAGGAGTTCAATATTCCTACTTGGAAGTAGGAAAAAGTGAACATGGACTTTATGACGGGTTTGCCTCATACTCATAGCTATCCTGATTTAGTTTAGGTCATTATAGATAGAATGACCAAATTATCTCTTTTCCTTCCAGTCCATACCTCTTATTCAGTCAAGGATTACGCCAAACTCTACATTAGAGAGTTGGTCAAATTGAATGGTGTTCCGTTATCTATTATTTCAGACAAAGGTGCCCAGTTCACCTCTTATTTATGAAAAGTATTCCAAAAGGGTCTTGGTACCCAAGTTCATCTTTGTATAGCCTTTCATCCTCAGGCAGATGGTCAAGAAGAAAGGACCATTGAAACTTTAGAAGATATGCTGTGAGTATGTGCAATTGATTTAAATGGTAGTTGGGATGACCACTTTCCCTTGATTGAGTTTGCATAAAACAACAACTATCATTCTAGTATTGAGATGGCTCTATTTGAAGATCTCTATGGTAGGAGGTGCAGATCCCCAATTGGTTAGTTCGAAGTTAGTGAGGCCTCAGTTATAGGGCCTGACTTAGTATTCGATGCTTTAGAAAAAGTCCAGTTGATCAGAGAAACACTCTGGGATGCTTAGAGATGATAGAAGTCTTATTCAGATATGTGCAGAAAGGATCTCGAGTTAGAGATGGGTGACTATGTCTATCTAAAGATCTCTCCCATGAAAAGAGTGAAGAGATTCGACAAGAAGTGTAAGATCAGTCCTCGATATGTTGGTCCCTTCAAAATTCTCAGTCGTTTTGGCAAGGTAGCTTATAGCTCGAATTGCCTTCAGACCTAGCCTCAGTTCATCCAGTCATCCATGTCTATTTTCTCAAGAAGTGAATAGGTGACCCAGCCGTTGTAGTCCCTATTCAGAGCATAGATGTTCAGAACAACCTCTCTTATGAAGAGATTCCAGCTAAAATTCTTGACTACCCGACTCGTAGACTGAGGAACAAAGAAGTCCCTCTAGTCAAAGTTCTTTGGCAAAATCAGTCAGTTGAGAGAGGTACTTGGGAAGCATAAACAGACATGCAGACTAAGTATCTTTACCTCTTCTCTACAAACTCAGATCTAGCTGAAGGTAATAGTTCTCCTTAAGATTTTCAGTTTTATGTTCAGATTTCAGTTACAAGCTTGGTATCTATTTCATGTTCTGAATTCTATCACAAACTTGGTATTAAATACCATTGCATATTCAGTCATGCATTCACGCACCGGTTTAGTCATATAATCTTGCATCAAATATGCATTCTCATTGTGAGAACCTTAGTACATCAAATACTCAGTCATGCATTCATGAATCAGTTATACACGCATCAGGTATGCATAATCAGTATGATATATTCATTTATCAGTCATGTCAATCATGAGATCATGTTCCAATTGTATATGTTCAGTATGTACATCAGTTTATATTCTCCCCTCTCACTTAGTCTCATTTGAGGACAAATATTCTCAAGGGGGAGATATTGTAATACCCCATACTTATACCTAGCTTGAAATTATCCCAAGAATGTTAGAAACTTATTTTGAAATATAAATCCATTTTGTACATGTGGAATTTTTAAGATTTTCACTTTTTATCATGTAGAAAATTAAATTGGCATTCCAATGATACCATTTTCATCTAAATCCAATATCAGAGTAAAAAGTTATGGACGATTTACTCAAAGATGTCAGAATCGCCCAGATGCGACAGCCAGGTTGATGGACCATCGATCTAGATATGAACCATCTCCTAGACTATCGCAACCAAGGCAGTGAGTCAACCTTCTAGATAAGGTGCGACGGGCAGGTTGATGGACCGTCGAACTTGCGATGGACCGTCGCCCAAGCTGTCACTATAAGGCAGTCAGTTTTTTTTTGGTCCAAGTGTGACGGTCGAAACAACAGACTGTCGAGACAACGATGGACCATCGCACAAGCCATCGCAGGTCCCGTTCAGGGAATTTTAAGTCATTTTTAAAGGGTATTTGGGTCTTTTTCCACCCATTTTAACCCCTAATTATATCAGAACAAGGCTCATAAGTTTATTATTCATCTATAACATCAAATTAGGGTTTGTCTCAAAGATCAATCCCTAAGAATAATAAAACCCTAGGTGTTTAATTCCAAGTCAAGAATTTAAGTTTTCCCTCATCAATCTTCAGGAAATCATCCTTCCAAGTATGTCATGTGTTGATTCATGGGTCCCTTCCTCCCATGAAGTTCAAGAATATCTTTTCAAAATACAAGATTTGTGTATTTATGAAAGTTCATGATTTAAATTGAATTGAAATTCAGGTTCGTGATGTTGTTGGCTTTTGATTCACATTTCAAATTACATATTCCAAGGATTGACCTTAGAATGTGGTGATTTTCATAATAATGATGATAAACCCCCTTTAATTTACAAGTTGATTGATGTATCCATGATTATTAGATGTGTTGATGATTGTATAACCAAAGCATGCTTCCCATGTGTTTGATTAAATGCCTATGTGAAGGAAAAGTGCCATTCTAGTATGATAATATGAAATCCCCATTAATGTACAAGTTCATACATGTTAAGTGTTTGATAAAATGTCTTAGTCAATGAATTATGGATATATGTGTAGCCATTGTGGTGCTTTAGCACTTGTACTTCATGAAATCCCCATATTATTATATTATGGATTGTTGATGTTGGTCATGTATCCAAGAAAGTCATGCTCTATTAGTTTTCATGCTATCGAGTCCTGGGGGTACTTGTACCCGACAATTAGCTTTGTGCCTAGAGCCAGTGTCATGTTTTCAAGATACTCTCAGTCTATCCATGTTTATAGAAATTCAGTCATTCATGTGACTCAGGAAAACTCAGTAGTATTATGTCAGTCGATGAAACTCAGTTAACTCAGTACAGTCAGTTTAGTTAATCATTTTCAGTGTCTATCCAGATGGGAGTAGAAATTAGTACCGAGCAAACCCAAGGATGGGAACCCACCTGTTATATGAGGGTGTGATTCTTAGAAGTAATCCTTGCATTCCAGAACTACATAGCCAGCGTAGGTTGAGACATCATAGCCTGTTATATGAGGGTACATGAGGTGGCTTAACCTATTTTATAAAGGTTCCCACCGTTCTCACTAGAGTTACCTATTATACGAGGGTTACTCACAGATTGTCCTTTCCAGTGGCGCGGTATTGACACCCTTCTAATTGGGGTTACAGATTAGACCCCAACGCATCCTTAATGGCATATTAGGGGCATGTAATTTAGATGAATACTTCCCATAGTTTTAGTATAGAATCAGGACTGTTAGATATAGTCATTCAGTCTCAGTAATAGAATTCAGATAGTTCAACAGCATTAAGGACTGTCAGATACAGTCAACTCAGAATAATATGGAACTCAGCTAGTTCTATCAGAAATTGTACTGTGAGATACAGTCGCTTATTATTAGTTATTTTAGTTACACAGTTATCAGTACCTTATGTTATCAGTACTCAAACTCAGTAATCATGTTATCATGAACTAAATTACAGTTATTATGTATCCATGCATGTATTCTTACGTTTATGTTAATCAGTCAGTTAGTATAGTTCATGCATGTGAACCCTTTGCATTCAGCCTACCTCACATGCATACTAGTACGTTCCAACGTACTGACACATTTGCTCTATGGTGTTTTATACCATAGTTTCACAAGCACGAGCTCTAGAGCATCAATAATATTCCAGACTCAGCAGTCAGAGTTAGCAGTGAGTCCTCATCCTTCGAGGACATGACCATTACTTTATTATCTCATTAATTAATTTATTTCAGTAGTTGGAGTTAGTTAGGGACATATACCACCAACTCCTTATTCAGATAGTACAGTAAGTTAGAGGTTTTTCATACTATCATGTTCAGACAGTTTATTTCAAGTTTTGTTTTGGTATTGTGATACCACATCATTCAGAGATTATTTTATTAGTTTTGAACCTTATGGCCTTACAACCTTTATTTCTGTATTTCTATAGTATATTATGCAATATCCAGGAATAATTATCAGTCATGGGTTATTTTATGGTCCTTCAGGGTCATGAGCACCGTGTAGCATTTCGGGTACTAGATTCGGGGCGTTACATTGAAGTACCTATTTCAATTATCTCTAATCATGGTATGCAATTTTCATCTCATTTCTGGTAGTCTATTTGGAGGGGATTGGGTACTAAGGTGAGTATGAGTATTGCTTTTCATGCTCATATGGATGGTAAAGCGTAAATAACTATTTATACATTGGAGAATATGCTTCGGGCATGTATGGTTGGTTATGGTTGAAATTAGGTTGAGAATCTACCTTTGGTAGTGTTTGCTTACAACAATAACTATCATTCTAGTATTGGTAGGGCACCTTTTGTAGCATTGTATGGTAGGAGGTATAGATCTCCTATTTATTGGTTCGAGCTTGGAGAGGTAGATATGTTTGGTCCAGATTTGGTCTATCAAGCTATGGAAAGCATGGAGGTTATTCAGGATAGGATTAAGGCTACCCAATGTTGCCAAAAGTCCTATCCAGATGTAATACATAGAGACTTGAAGTTTGAGGTTGGGGATAAAGTGTTTCTCAAGGTAACTCCCATGAAGGGAGTAATGTGTTATGGAAAAAAGCAAAAGTTCAGTCCCCTGTATATTGATCCTTAAGTTGTTTTACGGAGGGTTTTAAATAGTACTTATGAATTGTAGTTTCCTTCTAGTTTGAACTCCATTCATTCGGCATTCTTGTCTCCATATTGAGAAAGTGTCTTGGTGATCCTTCTTTGAATTTTTCTTTCGAGGGGTTGGGTATCTCAGACTCTCTTTCTATTGAAGAGGTCTCGATTGAGATCTTGGATAGGCAGGTTCATCGATTACAAACCAAGAAATTGGCTTTGATTATGGTTTTGTGGTGGACCCATAAGGTAGAAGAAGCTACATATAAAGATGAGGAGGACATAAAGTCCATGTATTGGCATTTATTTTCTGCTCCTAGGATTCGTGTGGAAGTCATGTTTCTTCAACACATCTTTATTTTCCGAGTTTTTTAAAGGAAATATTAATATCTTTGCCTTTTTTTTAAACTTTGTTAAAGATTAAAAATATATTTGACACTGCAAATGACTCGTGCGTGTGGTTACCCCTACCTTATTTGTCATTCAGGATGAATGTTCTTAAATAGAGAGACTGAAACACTCTAGTTTCTGGACCATAGAAAATTTCCTAGTTGGTCTTTGGATCCAATATGACTCATGGGTACGAACCGTATGTTGGGGTATAAATCGTATGGTCTAGTAGTATGCTGACCAGTGTGGTTGGTGGGATGAATTTTGGTCACTGGAATGGGTATGAATTTACTTTACTTAAACTTAGACTTGGAAACTTAAGTTGGATTTGAGCAAAAATGGCTCACCATCAACGGTAATCCATGGTACGAGTCGTACCCAGGATTAATATGGTGGTCAGTGTTCAAACCTCCTGGATTTGATTCTGCCAGGGAGTATGGTTGATTGATACAAGTCGTACACTTGAATTCGACTTGGGTTTGGGTATGTCGTACCTTTGATAGTGTTGGTTCCATGGGGAAACCACGGGTACGAGTAGTGGGTACCACTCATACAGAGAGGATACAACTCGTAAGGGTAAGTCATATCACCTTGATGATATTTTTGTGCAAATTAAGTGGGGGTATTCTGAACATTTCCCCACTTATCCTAATAAGGTTCCATGACATATATTGCTCTTTGGAGGTTATTTTCCCTATTATTCTATTCTTAAACACTTGAAAACACTCTTAAATCATCTGTAGAGTTCTTGGGCAAAGAAATCTAGGGTTTCATTTTAAGGAGTAAATTGGGGCTTATCTTGGTGATTTTTCTCCATTATCATCTCAGTTTAAGGAATGTCCTCTTCCCTCATTGTTAGTTCCAACTAAAGGCATGGTTTTATGCAATGTTTTCATGGTTTGAATGTTGTATGATTTTGGGTTTTCAAGTATGATTTGGGGTTTTTGGTTATAAATGCTTGGTTATGGTTTTCCCATGTTTTAATTATCATTTTATATGCATTAATGGTGGTTTCTAATAATTGGTTGTATGGGAATGGTTCTTTGGTGATGGTGATTGGTTTTGGAAATTCTACGCCCCCAATGTGTTTGATAAAATACCTTTAACAATGTTTTCACTATTATATTGGTTTTTCAATGGAACTTATGCATGGTTTTAACCTGGTAATGGAATCCTAAACAATATGAATGATTCAAATGGTTTTGAATGGATTGGAAAGTCCTTGGTGGCCATGGTTTTCATTAATTGGAAATCATATGGGATACATGGGAATCCCCTAAGGATTGGCTATGGACAATACTTGCAAGTTATTATTGGTATGATGATACCACTACTAATAGCCTTGGTTAATAATAATGGAATAATAGTTTTGTTGGAAAATGGTTTTAATTGGGCTTAAAAGGGGGATATGTAGCAAAGCCGTGGAAGTTGGAGCTCCCGGGGGGATCGAAACTAGTAACTCATATTTGCCGATGTGTGGTTTAGTCCTAATGACCATGTGCATGATTTCACACTATATATTTTGGGGGATGTACTAGTCATCCCAAGTTTTCTTCCATGACCGTGCAGCTTCATGCACTGGGCCTTTTCAGTAGGAGGAGCAGAACCCATAAGCCCGTGGGTGGTTTAGAATGGCAAAGATACACAAAACAGGTAAAGGTTTTAATGGAATGATAAACCCGGTCCCCTTTTTGAGCATGGTTATATATATCTGTGGTTGTGTGCATATGGATAATTTTTACTTGGTTTTATAAATGGCATTATTCTATCCTTATCTTGAGTTCCTGCTAGCGTTCATCCTATAACCTATCTTCTGGTGCTGTATCACTACGCGATACAGGAACCGTCCATTCCACTCCTCCTACTTAGCGATTCAAATTTCAGGGTCAGCATTTGGATTGAAATGGTGAGCTTCCATCTATTCAGAAGGCTCCATTTCATGGATGTTATTTCATACTTTGAGTTATTTATGGATATTGTTTTTGGCTTTGGTTGGGGGAATTTCCCAACAAGATTTTGGTTATCTTTTGGCTAGAGTCTTTGTGGTACTGCTATGGGTTGGTATGTGCGGGATCAGTATTGGTGTCGTCCTTTATATTGTCATTTGTATTTGGGCCAACATCATTGAAAATAATTTCTCACTGTTTCATCGTATTTCATTTTGGGATTAATCATATTATGTTTTTGATGTTATTTTGTTATGGCCCTTAGTTCGGTATTGGTATGTCTTTGTGGTATGGTTGTAATGGTTTGGTGTGACAGGATGACTTGGTAGATCCGGTATAGGAATAGACCTATCCTTAAGTTAGTCTCTGTCTAGTTATGCTCTTTTGCAATATGTTTGGAGTTTAGCCTACTCAGGGTAAGCGACAGGAGGTTGGGATGGGTAACGGGTGTGGTCACCGGTCCCGATTGGTCCTGGGATGCCTATTACGACAAAGCCTTAGTCGGGTCGTGTTAAACAACCATATCAATAAATTTACTTTCATAAAATGGATGACTCACCAACTTTAACATTTTTGAAGGTTTTGTGATGGCCCACGAGAACGAGCCTCAGAACCTACATTATAAGACAATGGAGATGCCCGAGGATGATTAATACTTGAAATGTATTGGAAAGAAGAACAATAAAAACAACAACATACATTTCATATAGAATAATCAAAAGCATTGTGAAAAGGATTTAACAAATTAGAGATCAAAATACATGTGCCAAGTTAACAAGCTTCAATAAATCTCATAAAATATAGACTTCACTCTTTACTTTACTTCTGTTCTAGGTGGTACAACCTACAAGTCTATTATACCACGGGCTATTTGGGTCCGCCATTAACTCATCGGGTAAGCCACCACTCCTTGTTTGTCGCAAGAATCAATATTTAGTTATAATGGTATACCTCCTTTCAGGCATATCATAATTATACGCCTGTCACAACCCGAGGCTACCCCTAGTGAGACAACGGTGCTTACAACAACAAATGACCACAAGCAAACCCTTGAACTGGTACCTGCTGTGAGCACTGAGTAAAATAGTAATACAACACATGAGCGGAAGATAAGCTGATAAGATACTGTAATATGAATACCGAAATGCATAGCAATGACATGTCTTTAATATGTGATAAAACTACTGGAAACTAAACTGTCTATACAAAACAACTGATAAAACTGAAAGAACTAACTGAATGTATAATTGATTGTCTGAAAGACTCTAAACATCATGAGGAAATGATGGGACAAACCCCCAACTAACTCCGACTGACTGAACATAAACAAATACTGAAATAACTAAGAAACCATATCCTGTAATCAATGGATGAGGACTCACCACTACTACTGTCGGGTAACGCTGAGCTATCTAAAAACGATCGCGAAATTGACCGTCCAAACCTATATTATAAGATAAAATAACACAAAGAAAAGTATGCGGCCAGTACTTTGAATGTACTAGTATGTGAGATAAGAACTAACTGAAATACACAGGATAACTGAGCATGAATGAATAAGTATGTAATATCTGATAATGCAAGACCAAGCACAAAAATGTTACTGAGATAATCTGAGATCTGTATAGCTAAATAACTGATAATCTGTACACTTAGTCAAGCTAACCTGAGATGAGATACACTTAAATAGTGATTGAAACTGTGGGAGATATCATGTACCGATATGCCTCAATTTGAGCAAACCAGAGTCCAACCTGTAACCCCAATTGGAAGGGTGTCAGTACCATACCATAGGTAATAACACTGGCTATGTGGATCCACTAATCTAATGTCCCGAAGAACTAGGGAGTAAGTCCTAATCTGGCGGGAGACCCATACGAGAGTGTCAGTCCTAGACTGGCGAATGAAATCTCCTAATCCTATGGTGGCTACGTAGTTCTGGTACTTAGGGACTGCTACTAAGGACCCAGTCCTAACTGGCGGGTGAGTCCCCATCCCTAGGTTCATTCGGTGCTAAATCCTACTCCTAACTAAACTGACACTGGTACTGAACTGAACTATGTTAGATGAACATTACTTCTGATGGTTCTCGCATGATTATACCAACTGAGTAATGATAATAATATCCATGGTTTAACTGAATCAAAAACTACAACAACAAAATATACAGTATATTCCCACCAAGTGGGGTCTAGGGATGGTAAGCGTACGCAGTCCATACCACTACCTCAAATGTGAGATGGTTTAACTGAATCATTACTTAAAAATCTGAAATCATGTAAAACACATAGGAATTGGGTGTTCATAATCAACCAACACTGAATTACCATAAAATACGATAACAAAGCTTTAAAACTATAGGATGGGATCATAGTTCAAGGACCCAAAACATAAATATTTCATCAAACATGTGAGAATCACGAAATTGAACAAGGGAATTTGTTAAAAATGAGGAAAACAACATGATTACATGGCTAAATTCGTAATATGGGAATTTAACATGAAATTCACTAGAATATGACATTGAAAACTGAAATTCAAAGCATGAGGAAACCTAACTTTTCATGGGATCATACATGGAGATGGATTGAGTTTAAATTACTAGGGAACACTTGAATTTAAACCATCTTGAACATATGAAATTCCATAGTAAAGGAAAAGCTCCATAATTGTAATTTTAAAAAAGGTTTTTGGGATCAATGGGTGAAAGGACCCATCAATGAATACCCACATAACTCAATAGATAGTTTTTTGAAGATTTCTTGAGGTTTTCTTGAACTTGGAAGCTTGACTCTTAATTTATTGAGAAAGGGTCTTGGATTTTTTTCTTGTTAAAGAATGGGGGTTTCTTGAGAGTAATTTTGAGAGGAAGGGAAAATAATGCTCCTAATAATACCCCTAATCGTGTTATGGTCGAGTTGGGTTTAGGGGAAAAGACTAGATATCCACTCGTTTTATTTAATAAAAAGGCTGGACAATGAGATCTGGTGCACCACGACCCTGGCTTGAGTCAAGAAGCCCTCGCATCGCGACCCTTGCTTGGGTGAAGCTACCATCACACCCGACCCTTGCTTGTGTTAAGCATCCCTTGTGCCGCGGGCCTATGGCTAGGACTATTTGCCTCCGCTCATCAAACACACCCTTAATCCCGTTCAAAAATCCCAAAATTTCTCTAGGACACACCTTTAACAATACAAAACATGATTCAACTCAAAAACCAATGTCTCGAGGTTGGAAAGACCAAAATAAAAATTCATGAAGTTTAAGAGTCTTGAAAATGATTAAGTCCATAACACTTAGTGAATATGTCAAGCCTTGGACACCTTAAGCATGCAACTAGAAGCTGAAACGAGCTTAGAATTTTATAGGGTATTACAATATCTACCCCTTGGGAACATTCATCCTCGAATGACACTGGTTAGATGGAGAAAACTAAGGCAACTGATATCAAATACTGAACATGCATGACTTGGAATATGATTACATAAGTGAGTCTAAAGCATGATATATGAACTAAACTAATTTCGTGAATGCATACGATGACATGAGAACGGTTACATAGCTGCAATAGAGAAATCAAAGGACTAAATCTAAGAAAGATCATTACCTTATGCTGAATCAAAGTTTGTAGAGAAAAGATGAGGGTACTTGGTTCACATATCTGCTTCTGCTTCCCAAGTATCACCCTCAACAGACTGATTCCTCCATAGAACTTTAACCAAGGGAACTTCTTTATTCCTTTGCCTACGAATCTGATGATCAAGGATCTCAATTGGAACTTCTTAATAGGAAAGACTATTCTGAACATCCATACTCTCTAAAGAAACAACAACAGTTGAATGATAGATGCATTTCTTTAACACGAAAATATGAAACACCAGATACACTTATTCCAAATAAGAAGGAAACTTAAGATCATAAGGTACCTTCCAAAAATGGTTCAAGATTCTATATGGGCGAACATAGCAGGGACTGAGATTCCCCTTCTTGCCAAATCTCTTCACTCCATTCATAGGCAAAATCTTCAAGAAAAATAGATCACGAACCTCAAACCGAATAAATTGAAGCTTCTCTATTGCCTCAAACACTAAATCTATCCCTACCAATGCAGCCTCACCTACCTCAAACCAACCAATAGGAGATTTACATCTCCTTCTATAGAGAGCCTCAAACTGATCCATCTGAATACTTGAGTAATAACTATTGTTGTAAGCAAACTCAATCAAAGGTAAGTGGTCATCCCAACTACCTTTAAAGTCAATAACACAGTCACTCAAAATGTCCTATAAAGTTGGAATGGTCCATTCTTCCTGACCATCTATCTGAGTCTGAAAAGTTGTACTGAGATGAACTTGGGTACTAAGACCCTTCTAGAAAGACTTCAAAAAGAGAGAGGTAAACTGAGTACCTCATCTGAAATGATAGATAATGGAATCCCGTGCAACTTAACCAACTCTCTTAGATACAGTCTAGCATAATCCTCGACTGAATACGATGTATGAAGTGGCAAGAAATATGCTGATTTTGTCATTCTATCTACAACAACCCAAATTAAATCATGCTGACGACGTGTACGAGGTAACCCTATCACAAAATCCATGTTCACCACTTCCCACTTCCTAGTGGGATGCAAAACTTCTACAATGTACCACTAGGCCTTTGGTGCTCAACTTTAACCTACTGATAGTTCGAATACTTAGCCAGAAACTCTACAATATCTTTCTGCATACCACTCCACCAATAGATTTCCCTCAAGTCATGATACATCTTAGTTGTCCCTGGATAAATAAAGTACTGCACACCATGTGCTTCCACTAAAATTTGTTGTCTTAAACTATCAACACAAGGAACACATGACCTACCTTAACAACGAAGCACACCATCTCCTCCTTGGGAGAAAACCTCCACCTCCTTTTATTTAACTTCCTCCTTCAACTTAACCAGACTGGGATCCCTATCTTGTTTTTCTTTTACTTCAGCAACCAAAGAAGATTCCGAACCATTTAGAACCCATGTACTACCTTCAGCTGAATCAAGCAACCGAACAAGTAATCTAGCAAGTTGATCAATCCCTCAGACTAACTTCTTCTTATCATCCTCTAAATAGGCAACAATACACATAGAAAGCCTACTAAGGGCATCTTTCACTACATTGTCCTTGAACGGATGATATAACAAACTCATATCATAATATTTTAACAACTCAAGCCATCTTCTATGACAAAGATTTTGATCTTTCCGCATGAACACATACTGTAAACTTTGTGATTAGTGAACACATCAACATAAATCCCATAAAGATAATGCCTCCAAATCTTTAAGGTAGGACAACAACTGCTAACTCAAGATAATATGTCGGATAATTTTTTTAATGTGGTTTAAGCTAGCTAGAGACATAGTCTATGACCTTGCCTCTCAGCATCAAAACACATGTGACACCAACATTGGAAGCATCACAGTAAACTTTAAATCGATCTGAACCATCTGGCAACGTCAAGACTAGGGAAAAAGTGAGTCAAGTGTTTAACTCCTAAAAACTCTTCTCGCAGGAATCTAGCCAATGAAATTTGACTTTCTTCTAAGTCAATTGAGACATAGGGGAGGAATTAGAAGAAAATCCTTCAACACACCGTATATAATAGAAAACCAAACCCAAGAAACTCCTGATATATATGATGGAGAGATGAGCCTAGGCCAGTTTCTCACTACGTTGGTCTTTTGTGAGTTAACTCAGATGCCATTACCATAAAATATATGGCCAAGGAAAGATAGTAAACTTAGAAAAAAATTCCCACTTACTGAACTTAGCGAATAACTGATGATCTCTAAGGGTCTGTAACATAACTCTCAGATGATTTGCATGATCATTCTCATTACGGGAATAAACAAGGATATCATCAATGAAGACTATGATGAACATGTCCAAGTACTTCTTGAATACCCTATTCATCAAGTCCATTAAAGCTACACGGGCATTTGTTAGTCCAAAAGACAACAATAAATTTGAAGTGACCATACCGAGTTTTAAAAGCTATCTTCAGAATGTCACATTCTCTGACTCTAAGCTGATGATAGCTGAATTCGAGGTCTATCTTAGAGAAATAACTGGCACCCTGAAGTTGGTCAAACAAGTAATCAATTTTGGGGAGAGGATACTTATTCATGATGGTGACTTTGTTCAACTGACAATAGTCTATGTACATTTTGAGAGAACCGTCTTTCTTATGCACGAACAGGATAGGAACTCCCCATGGAGAAACACTAGGCCCTATGAAACCCTTATGTAAGATATATTTTAATTGTTCCTTCCATTCCTTAAGCTCAGCAGGAGCCATTCGGTAAGAAAGAATAGAAATAGGCTGGGTATCTAGAAGGAGATCGATTTTGAAGTTGATTTCCCTCTTGGGAGAAACTCCAGGAAGATCTTTACTACTGAAACTGAATCAAGACTTGGAGCTTTAGAATTTGAGTCTTTGACTTGGAAAAGATTGTAAATACACCCCTTGGATATCAACTTTTTTTCTCTAACATGGGAGATAATATGAGCCCTAAGCACTGAAGTAATACCCCTCTATTCGATAACTAGTTCATTAGGAAACTTAAACTTAACGACTCTATTTCTACAATCAACTGAGGCATAGCATGAGTAGAGCCAATCCATGTCAAGAATTACATCAAATCAGTCATCTCTAACTCCATAAGTTCAACTGAAGTGATTTTCTGAGATACGGTGATCGAGCAATTTCTATATACATGTCTAGCTATAATAGATTTACCCACTGGGGTAGACACTGAAAAAGGTTCTTCTAATGTTTTGGGACTAACACCAAAGTTGACGGCTATATATGGAGTCACAAAAGAAAGTGAAGCTTTAGGATCTAATAATGCATAAACATAAAGATGGAAGAATCTTAACGTACCCATAACCACATCAGGAGAACTTTCCTAATCATGTCCAGTATGGTGAGAATACAACCTATTCTGACGCTGTCCACAAGTTTCACTAAAAGTGGCACCCTGCTGAGTTGGGTGACCTGCTGCATCTGATAAAAAATTTGATTGTCCCTATTGGAGCATATCCTTTCCTCTTTGGGCAACCACTGGACACTCTCGAATCTAGTGGCCTGGTTTTCCACATCCAAAATTAACATAACTACAAGCCTTACGCTCATGTTGATGATATCTAACACATCTTTGGAAAATCGTATTAGTACGACCACTATTCACATAACCCTGGGACTTAGAGACTAGCGCTTTATCTCGACTATCTTGCCTGAACTCGAGCACTGGTGCACTAGATGAAAAAGGAGCTCGGCCTAAATTTTTTTGACATAATTAAGAACGATTACCATCTTTTGACCTTGGCTAATTAAGTTGAAACTAATTGTTCTGGCCCTCATATTTTCTCTTTCCCTTTGTTATGCTTCTCAGCCTTAATCTGCTGAGCCTGAACCATGAGCCTAGATAGGTCTATCTCCTTAATCAACATGGCAGTCCTACAGTCCTTAAGAAAACTATCAGATATACCTGATACAAACTTACTCATTCTACACCTATTATCCACAACTATAGTAGGAGCATACCTTGCCAACTGAGTGAACTTAAACGAGTTATACATTACGCTCATATTACCCTTTTTAAAGTTAATGAACTCTTGAACCTTAGATTCTCTCAGCTCTAGGGGAAAGAACCTATCCAAGAAAGTTATAGCAAACTCCTCCCACTCTACAGGCCCTTCTTCAATACCTCAGTCCACCTTCCAGTGCTTAAACTAGGTTTGAGCTACATCCTGCAACTGATATGCAACCAACTCTGCACTCTTACTCGAAGGGACGTCCATGATATCTGACATGCCCCAATTTATGGGCTATGCCATATGTGCACCTCAAGTACATATATACCGGAGGTCACCCTGATAACAAAACTAATAACCAATAATAATAAACAAGGGTCGGATAAAGTCCGACCATATAACAAGATAATAGAAATGTAAGACAAACAGTCAAAAAAGACAATATCTACCATTTCATTAATAACAACAGTCTAGACAACATGCCCAACTACACAGTAATATACAAAACCTCTAACAAGCCAAAGTCATTAATTTTTTTGGACAAGCCCCGACAATAGTCAAGTACCAAATCTATACAAATCTATACAATAGAGTAACTTTACTATACAAGGTAGATCTTCCTGAGTATGGAAGCTCACAACTTAATGGTCAATGCCTGAACTGCTCAAACACCTGTGCACTGCTAAGAAGAAAAAGATGCTCCAGCCCCTTTGTCGCATGAAGACATAATATCTGAAGATGGTTAGCGGTTAGAGCACTAGAATGTAACCCAAGAATAAGGATAAAATAATATCATCATTCAATAGAAAGTCAATATGTCATGTTCAATATTATTCATACACTTAATCTTACATATAGGTATATGACATGAAAGTTCAAGAGACTAAGGCTTAACAATATTTTTATACATTTATTCATTTATAAGGTATAAAGTAGAAGGCTACGACAATCCACACTTAGGTTCAACCATTCTTATTTGGCATAGAACTTTAATTACATTCTTAAACACATGCTCATACATATAGAAATATACATCATGTTCATATTATGCAATAAAAGGAACAAAACTTAGCATACATTCTCTACTTATTCATTCATGAGAAATAGAGTGAAGAATTTTCAATCTTCCACCTTACCAAATTTATAACTTAAACTTCATTGTAACATAAGACACGGGGATCCAAACCCCAAACCAAACCAACCAACATACCACATTTGACCAAGTCAACCAATTATACCAAGTTAGCCCATTCGACCAATCTCATTGCCATTTCATTGAACTAGGAACTCGAATCACTAGTCGTTTCACTAGTCTAGGAACTCGAATCACTAGCCATTTTATTTCATTGATCTAAGAACTCAAATCACTAGTCATATCACTGGACTAGGAACCCGAATCACTAGTCATGTTATTTTATTGAACTAGGAACTTGAATCACTAGTCTTATCACTGGTCTGGAAGTCGAATCACTAGCTTTGTTATTTGACAAGGTATTCTAACCTCAATAGATCTCTTCAGACTAGAAACTCGAATTGCTAGCCATATCACCAGTCTAGGAACTCAAATCACTAACCATATCATTAGATGAAGAACTTAAATCACCCATTGTTCATTGGACTAGGAGCACAAATCACTCATTGTTCATTGGCATTAATGATCGGCATCAGAACTCTTGACTCATTAGTTCATGCATTTACATATATCCAACTTATATCACATTTAATGGTTTTGGCTCATATAGACAAGTCAACATTATACCTGACCACATGGTCCTCATGGGAGAGTTAATTTCTCAACTATTTCAATAGGATAATGCCTTCATTCCACTCATCATACAATCCAATTTGCAGTCCTCAAAACCCGCACAAGCCATCCACATATCGTTAGTAACATTAGATCAAATTTTCACCACACTTGGTTCCATACACAATTCAAGTTCAAGTTTAGGGAATTGAACCCCTCTTCTGGGCCATCTAACAAACATGGTCATAGTTTAAAAAATTACATAGCCAACAACATCAACACAACATTAATCATCAATATTCATACTTATAGGGCCATCACACCATTTAAATCCATAGGATAATTCATTACATAATTAACAAGGTTCATAGAAACCATTTACATGCATTCACAATCATGATAACTCAATACATGGCCAACATTTCCTTTACAAACCATTCACAAGTATTCACATTAATTTTGACATTATCATGACTCATTCATATCCAGTAGGAAAATTCAATAGGTACACACTTGACCTTCACAAAACTATTTAACCAATGATCATTCCAATAAGACTCATAACTTGATTCAATATATCATTAATTTCATTTATGGTCACCAAGACCCACACAACCATTTATGATTCATTAGCAAGCTTTTACCATATTCTCACTACATCTAGGCTTAACACACACAATAAGTTCATTATCATATTTAGGGTTTCACTCCGTTATTAGTCATTGACGTAACAATATAATCAATTTCTCCATACATAGCATACAATACTTTTGCAACATTATCTATCAATCATTCATGCTTGTTGGGCTATTTCCCTAGCTCAACACATTGTCAAAATGCAACTAGTTATTTTACTTAGATATTTTCACAAACACCTTGTGTTCATACCTTTGGCAAGGTCATTTTTATGGTAGAAATCATCAAGACTGGGGTTACTCCATACCTTTATGTTAAACACAATACAACAAGCACCCACATATACAATCTACCATCAATAACTTGTATCAACATAAGTATAAACGAGAATCATCATTATTCATTGTTAGGTAACAAAACCCTTTACATTTGATTTAAAACCACCATGTACACTTACTAATCCAAGTGTGAAATACATGTGCTTAGAGTTATTTAGAAAGATAAAGAGATACATTCCTTAAAAATATGATACACCAACTATCTCGACTCCTTCTTGCCACTAGATCAGATCCCTCAAAACTCTAGCCTTCAATCTTGCTTCAAGAAGCCTTTAGAGTTTTAGGATGTTTAAATATTTTAAAATAAAATCCTAGGAGGCTAAAATGCCTTGCATAGTGAGAGTGTTTAGGTTTTTAAGAATGGGAAAGGACCAAAAGGTCCTTGGTTAAAAGATAGAAAGTCCACTCGTTCAGGGGTACGACTCCCTCTTATGGTTCCTATGAAAATTATGATCTAGGGTACGAATGGTATCCTAACTCGTGACCTAGGATTCTCCTAGGTCAACAACACTATTGTGGGTAGGATAGGGAACCTTTGAGTCATGACCAAAGGGTACGACTCATGCCCCAATCATGAGTTGCACTCGTAACAAAAATAGTCCACTTTAGGTTAGGTTTTCACTCCATACAACCTTGAAGTATATGACTAATATGCATGGTTCTGACCAAGTGATGGACTTGTCGTATTGGAGATAGTATGCTACGTTAAATTACTGCTCAAGGTATGAAAAAGGAGGGGGGGAATATACGAGTGGCGACCAAGGGTATGACTCAAGCTTTTCAATCGTATCCACCCCAGAGACATCAAAAGAAGTTGTTTTTGAGTGGTTCAAAGTCTAGTTGTTTAAATTCTTCCCCACTTGGGATCATTCGTCCATGAAGGAAGGGTAAATCAAGCATAAACACAAGTTAACACATCAACATGCATCAAGGCAACCTTTAAACATATTAGAAACAACACATAATAAGAATACAACACAACACATATCACGATCATTACCAATCAACCAAAATTTTTTGTAAGGCCACATTCTTGGGTATTTTATTCTCCCCCACATAGGATCATTCGTCCGCGAATGATGTGTAAGAAAGAATCAACACGGGTTAACAGATTAGCACATATCACAAATCACTTTAAACATAACCAGGACAAAGCAAACCACAAGGTTAAAACACGACATGTATTATGATCCTTATCGCTTAACCTATTCAATCTAATATTCTTGGGATTCCAGCCCATCACTTCTCAAAACACTTAATTATTTCAAAGACTAAGGGCTTGATCTCATCATCTCTTAAAGTTATGAATAAACTCAATATTTATAAACTCAAATCCCTTTCCTAACAAAGACATGAATCAATAGTAACCATCAGAAAGTTCATGCATCCTCCATCAAAGACATAAAACAAATTAGAAACAATAACACACACCTTAAGTATGAGTTTTTGGAACTGAACATAATTGCAGATTCTTGGACTTCATGTCCTCTTATGCCTCCCAAGTAGATTCCTCAAACTTACGATCCCTCCATGGAACCTTTACCGAAGCCACTACTTTCCTTCATAATCGGCGAACTCCTCAACCCAAGATCCTTATTGGGATCTACTCACAAGAAAAGGAACCCAATATACCAATGTCCTCTAGGGGGATGACCAATAAAGGATCCCCTACACAATTTTGTACATAGAGAAATGGACAATCGATGGAAATAGAGTTCAACCTAAAAGGCATCTTATCTTTTAGGTAGTATTGCCAACTACTTTCTAGACCACCTAGGGACCAACATACCAGGGACTAAGCTTTCCCCCTTCTTACCAGCTTGCATTATTCCCTTAATGGGAGACACCTTCAAGAATCCCTACTCACTAACACTAAGCTCTAAAATCCTAACGCCACACATCTGCATAGAACCTTTGGTGACTTCGAGAAATTTTCAACTTCTCATGACTTACCTTCGCCTTCACCAAGACATGGTGAACTAAATTAGGGTCAAACAACTTACCCCTACTAACTACATACCTTCAAGAGGAAGGACAACATTTTTTACCATACGATGCCTAAGAGGCACCCTAGAGTCTCACCCAGTTAGGGACTCCTACACTTTTTAATTTTAAAATGCCACCATGCTCCCATAGACACTAACCATCACAAAAGGGTCACAGAGGAACTAAAGAACAAGAACCACTCATGCCATTCAAGGCCAGACCCTCAGCAGAAACACGACAACGCAGGTACGAGCTTCTTTATAGTGACCACCTAAGTCACGAATGAGACTCATCCTAAAATAATATACCAAAGGTTGAGCCCTTCTGTTCGCACACCAAAAGACACACCACCACACACCTTTTTGCGAATCTACCATGATCCCTTTACTAAAGATAGATAATATGAACAAAAAAATCCACGACCTTCAACCAAAGCTCGCACTTGGAGGACTTTCCATACATATGATGATCCTTCAAAGTTGACAACATGGCACAGGGGTGATCTACTTGATCAGCCTCCTTCTTTGAAAACACTAAGATATAATCAATGAAGGCAATGAAAAATATGTCCATAAATGGATGGAATACCATATTCATCAAGCCCATGAATGCCGCCGAGGCATTGGTCAACCCAAAGGACATGACAAGAAAATCATCAACCATGGAAATGGATTCTTGAGAAGAACCATCAAATTTAGGACCTTTAAGTCAGAACAAATAATACAAACACCCCTTTAAAATTAACTATTTGATTTTGAGACCAGAAAAGAATCCCCTCCTAGGTACTAAAGAACAATAAAACCAATTTCCTATACAATGACTGGATCATTAGAAAGATAAACATGACCCTATGGGCCTAACAATCTACGAAAGCATTGCAAGGGTGCAACCAATCCATTTCTAATTTGACCATGTCCCACTCTACCAAGTCTACAAGAGTGTCTTATCCACCATTAGATACCACACGCCCCTATAGACTTTTCTAACAATCACAGGGTCTCTAATCGAGGTAGAAATAGAAATAGGAACCAACTAACTCTTGGGACCACAATCAAGATACACATCCACACATGGAGTCACATAGGAAAGAGTAGACCCTAGATCAAGAAAATTATACACATCACGGGAGAAAAGTTTCCACATACCTGCATCAACATTAGAAGATGCCTCGGACTCCCGAGGGATAGCAAGAGCATTGAGATGTCCCCAACCAATGTCAAATCTAGAAACAACATCCTTGGGTATAAGAGCTAGAGAAATAGTAACTGACATCCTTTGTCTTGCCCAAATGACAGCCGCTATAGGATACACCCATTGTATGTGGCCCAATTGTCCACACTTAAAACACCATTTCTTTATTTTCTCATAATAACCATGGTGTGATTGACCACAAACCCAACAAAGAGCACAGGTGAATGAGGATTGGGCCCCACTGACCTGATGTTGGGCACCTTGTTCCCTACAAGCATTATTAATTAGAAGACACCCGTCTCCCAATGAGTTTGGGTAGGGAGCACTAGCTGCGACATAAAAATTAAGACCTAACCAACACCTCAATTTGGACCACCTTCTACCAACCTAATCCAATAGAGCAAAGAAGCGATGGAACTCAGCATTCTGAGGCAACTAAAAAGAAGTATCAACTTCAGTAGTGGGGTTAGCGAGAACAGGTAGAACTCCATGGGATAGTTAGATATCAAGACCCCTTATCGGGTCTAAATCTAGAAGTTGGACGAGTGTTGTCCATATTGCCCCCAGTTGGGATAGGATATCTTGCTTGAAAGTCAGATCTTCTTGGATACATTATCCAAAAGATAAACAAGCAGAAATCAGAGTAATCTAAAACCTTAGACTCTATATAGATTGAGATTGAAACACAAGGAAGGGAAATATTCCTAAATGTCTCATAGCCTCTCTCTTATAAGTATGGCGTGCTACACACCCATAAAAAAGACTCTACTTGACACGACTTTATAGACTCCCAACTGACCATGAACCTAGGCTCTGATACAAACTTGACACCCCCCAAACTTCGGGCCATGTTGTATGGGCTCCTCAAGTACACTTGTACCAGATGTCATTCCGATAACACAACCTAATCACCAACAATAATCCATAGGGGTATGATGAAGTCTGACCATATAATAGGATAGCAGGAATGCAAGACTAATAGTCATAACTAGAAAATAACTACTATTTCATTAATAAAAAATAGTCTAGCCAGCATGCCCAAGTCCATAGTCATCTACAAAACCTCTAACAAAGCGTAGTCAATAAATTATCTAGACAAGCCCCCAATAATAGTGAATTACAAAATCTATAAAAGTCTATTACATAGAGTAATGTGACTATGAAAGGTAGATCTTCCGAAGAATGAAAGCTCACCACTTCTAGGTCAATGCCCGAACATCTCAAACACCTATGCACTGGATAAAAGAAGAAAATGTTCCGGTCTCTATGTCGCGTGCAGACATAGCATCCGAAGATGATTAATGGTTAGAGCACTAGTATGCAACTCAAGGATAAGGATAAAATAATATCATCATTCAACAATAAGTCAATATATCATGTTCAATATTATTTGTACGCTTATCCTTACATATAGGTATTTCATATGCAAGTCAAGAGACCAAGGCTTAACAATATTTGTATACATTCATTTATTCATAAGGTATAAAGTAGATGGATTTGACAATCCATACTTAGGTTCAACCATTCTTATTAGGCATAAAACTTTAATCACATTCTTAAACACATGCTCATACATATAGACATATACATCATGTTTATAATATACCACAAAAAAAGACTTAGTATACATTCTCAACTCATTCATTCATGAGACATGGAGTGAAGAACTTTCAATCATCCACCTTACAAAGTTTATGTCTTAAACTTTATTGTCACATTAGCCACAGGGATCTAAACCCCAAACGAAATCAACCAACATACCATATTTGACCAAGTCAACCAATTCAACCATGTTATCTAATTTGACCAACCTTATTGCAATTTCATTGGACTAGGAACTCAAATCGCCAGTCGTTTCACCGGTATAGGCACTCAAATCACTAGCTATTTTATTTCATTAAACTAGGAACATGAATCACTAGTCTTATCACTGGTCTAGGAACTTGAATCACTAGCCGTGTTATTTCATTGAACTGGAACTCAAATCAATAGTCTTATCACCGGCGTAGGAACTTGAATCACTAGCTGTGTCATTTGATGAGGTATTCTAACCTCAAGACTTCTCTTCAAACTAGGAACTCGAATTGCAAGCCATATCACCGGTCTAGGAACTCAAATCACTAACCATGTCATTAGAAGAGGAACTCAAATCACCTATTTTTCATTAGACTAGGAACCCAAATCACTAGTTATTTCATCAGACGAGGAACACAAATCAATCATTATTTATTGGCATCAATGATCGGCATTAGAACTCTTGACTTATTAGTTCATGCATTTACATATGTCCAACTTATATCACATTTAATGGTTTTGGCTCATACAGACAATTCAACATTATACATGACTACATGGTCCTCATGGGAGCATTAATTTCTCAGCCATTTGAATAGGCCAATGCCTTCATTCTACTCATCATACAATCCAATTTGCAGTCCTCAAGACCCACACAAACCATCCATATATTGTTAGCAACATTATATCACATTTTTACCACACTTGGTTCCATACACAATTCAAGTTCAAGTTTAGGGAATTGAACCCCTCTTCTTTGTCCATCAAACAAACATGGTACCATAACTTATGTCCTAGGTTTCACTCAGATCAACCATACTTTTGTAGGTACAAGAGGGAACATTTTAGTCATAACCAAAGGTTACGGATTATTCCCCAATCGTGAGCTTTACCCGTAACAAAAATAGTCCACTCTAGGTTAGGTTTTCACTCCATACGACCTAGTAATATACGACTCATATGCATAGTTACAACCAAGGGATGTCCTGGTCATATTAGAGATAGTATGCTACCTCAACTTACTATTCAAGGTACAAAGGGGAAGAGGAATAAGGGTACAAGTCGTGACCAAGGGTATGACTCAAGCCCATCAATCATACCCACCCCAGAGACATAAAAAAGAGTTATTTCCCAGTGGTTCAATGTCTAGGTGTTTCAATTCTTCCCCACATAGGATCATACATCCATAATGGAAGGGTAAATCAAGCATAAACATAAGTTAACACATCAACATGCATCAAGGCAAACTTTAAAAAAGTTAGAAACAACACACAACAAGGATACAACACAACACGTATCACGATCATTACCAATTAACCAAAATATTTTACAAGGCCACATTCTTGGGTGTTTTAATAACTATCACTTTCTGCACCATGTCCAAAAACTCCTACGGATCCTTCTCAAACTTGGATCCAAAAAATAAAGGGGGATTCATCCAAATGAAATCTTGAATCATAACTGCAGCTGTATTTACCACTGGTTTGGCTGGGGCACCAGACTGCTGGTTGTTCTGGGCATCTAAATAATGGGCTAAGGTCGTGAAAGCGCCCCTAAATTCAGTGTGAGAGACATACTTATTCAGGGGATCTTCCTGAACATGTGGTGGTGCGGGCTTATCCCCGTTCCTTCTTCCATTATTCTTTCTAAGAGGCATTGTTTGTAGATGAAATGAAGGATGATATAGAAAGAGTAATTAAATAGAGCTCATGATCTTTTGCATGACATGAACACTTAAAAAAGGGAAACTTTACTAAAACATCTTATAACCTTTTGCCCATAAGTGTGACGCGCTTCACACCCATGCACAAGACTATACACAATGTGGCTTTCAGATACCTTACGACACTTTAAAACTTTTAGATCTAATACCCTATTTTGTCAGAGCCTGAGGCTTTTCCCTAGTCAATACAGCAGTGCATACGATGACAAGTTACAATAAGCGATCCAATGAACTGGTCCTTGTTGTGATCATTGAGTAAAATAGTAATACAACACATGAACAGAAGATAAGCTGATAAGATACTATAAATCCAAACATTGAAATATATTGCAATTAAATTTAAAAAATATCTGATAAAAAAATTGGAAACTATACTGTCTGTCTGAAACAACTGATAAAACTAAAATAACTGACTGACTGTCTAACTGATTGTATAAAACCCTCAAAACATCACACAGAGATGATAGGAAAAAACCCCAACAAACTCCGACAGACTGAACATAAAAAATTACTAAAACAACTGAGAAAATATATCTTATAACCGATGGATGAGGACTCACCACTACTACTATTGCATAATATTGAGTTGTATAAAAATGGTTGGGAAACTGAGAATCTGAACCTTTGTTATAAGACAACACAACACAAAGAAAAGTATGCGGTCAGTACTTCGAATGTACTGGTATGCAAGATAAGAATTGACTGAAATACATGGAATAATTAAGCATGAATGCATAAGCAAGTAAGATCTGCGAATGCAATACCAAGAATAAGCATGTTACTGAGATAATTTCAAAACTTAAAGACTAAAATCTATATAACTAAATAACTGATAATTTGTATACTTGGTCAAGCAAACCTAAACTGAGATACACTAAAATATTGACTGAAACTATGGTAGGTATCATGTAACCAAAATGTCCCAATCTGAGTTAATCAGGGTCCAAGATGTAATCCTAGTTGGAAGAGTGTCAGTATCATTCCATGGGTACTAGTACTGGCTATGTTGATCCACTAATCTGATGTCCCGAAGGACTCGGGTGTCAGTCCTAATTTGGTGGGTGGCCCCTAAGAGAGTGTAAATCATAAACTGGTGGGTAGAATCTCATAGTCCTATGCTGGCTATGTAGTTATGGAACTTAGGGACTGCTACTAAGGACCAAGTCCTAATTGGCGGGTGAGCCCCCATCCGTAGGGTTGCTCGGTGCTAAATCTTACTCCCAATTGAACTGACACTGGTACTTCACTAAACTAAGTTTAGATGAATATTACTTCTGATGGTGTTGATCATGATTATATCAGCTGAGTAAAGATAATAATATACATTGTTTAACTGAATAATTACTTGAAAATCTAAAATCATGTAAACCACATAGGTATAGGGTGTTCATAACCCGCCACACTAAATGACCATAAAATACGATAACAATGCTTGAAAACTATAGTATGTGATCATAGTTCAAGGACCCAAAACATAGATATTTCATCAAATATGTGAGAATCATGAACTTGACCATAGGAATGTGTTAAGTATAAGGAAAAAAACATGATTACATTGCTAAATTAGTAATTTGGGAATTTAACATAAAATTCACTTGAATATAACATGGAAAACTAACATTTAAAGAATGAGGCAACCTATCATTTCATGGGATCATACATGGACATGAATTGAGTTTAAATTACTAGAGAACACTTGAATTTAACCCATCTTGAACATATAAAATTCCATAAAAAAGAAAAAATCCATAATTTTAATTAAAAATAAAGGTTTTTGTGACCAATGGGTGGAAGGTAGCCATCGATGAATACCAACATACCCCTATAGATAGTTTATTGAATATTTCTTGAGGTTTTCTTGAACCTGGAAGCTTGAAATTTTGATTTCTTGAGAAAGGCGCTTGGATTTTTGTTCTTGGGAAAGGATGAGGGTTTCTTTAAAGTAATTTTGATAGGAAGGGTAAAAAATGCACCTAAGAATGCCCCTAATCATGTTATGGATGAGATAGGTTGAGCGGAAAAGACAACATTGCCCCTTTATTTCTTTAATAAAGAGTTTGGGTGAGGAGCTTTGGCGCGTTGCAAGCCTGGCTTGGGACAAGCATCCTCGCGCCGCGCCCTTCCTTGGGTCACTAGGACATCACTCTGAGACCCTTGCTTTGGTCAAGAATCCCTCATGCCTATAATGAGGCCTTGCTGCCTCTGCTCACTAAACACGCCCCTAATCCCATTTTAAATTCCCAAAACTCCTTAGGGACACACCTTTAACAACCCAAAATATTATTCAACTCAAAAACCAATGTCTAGGTATCAAAAAGACAAAAATCAAAATTCGTGAAATATAGGGGTCTTTAAAATGACTAAGTCCTTAACACTTAATGAAAATTTAAAGCCTTGGACCCCTTATGCATGCAACAAGAAGCTGAAACAAGTGTAGAATTTTTTGGTGAATTACACCGTCTTTCAAGAAACCAAAATTATCCTCCTTTCAGTATAAAATAGTATTATTCCCCCGTCGGCAAAACACAATTTATAGCAATGAGTCTTTCAACTTGTGCATTCTTCGGGTAACTATCTAACTCTCTTTATGCCTAATTTTAGCCTTTTAAAATCATGTTTCATTACTCATAAATTTTCATTACTTTTATGTCAAGGGAATTCTGTAATAAGTATCATCATATCTAGACCTGCAAGCCATATCATATCATATTATTTCCATAGCCCTTTCATTCATGAACATGTTAATGACCACCAAAATATTTAAAAATTACATAAGAGTTTTCATTTCAAAAGCCCATGAAAACTTATGCAAAAACATCTTCCTTTTAAGAATTTAATAAAGGGTGATTATCTCTTTCATAAATCACCTGCAGTTCTTCATTAGAATACAAGAGAATTTAGAAATAAGAAACACTCCTTTTAAAACACGTAAAATGACAATGCATAACTGATAAAAAGACATTTAAAGCTCAAGTTTGTCAACATTCATTAAAAATCCACCATCACTAGTCCATAAATAAATCTTATGATAAAAAAAGGAGATTTATGGTTCACGCTCTCAAATCCATTTCAAAATCCATAAAACATTCACATAAATATAATTTAAAGTTTATAGAAAACCCCATAGTTATTACATGATTTCATCATAAAAATTGTTTTTTTAATTAATGCTTTTCCATCAATTACAAAACCTTAACTTATACATATAAATTATAGGTTTTATTAAAAATATCATACTTATGCTTATGAGAGTTAGGATAGTTTTACATACCTTTTGATAGAGGGAAATTGAATAAGAACCTGGAGTTTGGAATCTACAAGCTTTGGAATTGAGAAATCATTCTTGTTGTTCTTGGGAGGAAGAAAATGAGGAGTTTGGGAGATTCTACTAGTTTAGGATGACTTTAGGATTATAAAAATGGATTGAGGAAGTTATAGGAGTGAAAAGACTATTTTCCATTTATTTAATAAGGAAAAACCATATTTTAAAGCCCGGGAATGGGGGGTAGCACCACAGGTCCCATCGCATGCCTCTAGCCATGCTCTGCGACTCAAATCGTGCGGAATAAACATTTTCTCATGCAGCCATCGCTCACCCTAAAAAGTGTCTCACTAAAATTCCCATAACATTATATGCCAACTCGGATTGGCGAATGACCAGTGGCATTGGAAAGAAGGCTCAAAGTTCTTTAATTTGATATATAGTTTTCAACATAACTCATTATATTCTAGTATTAATGAGCGTTGAAACTTTTCTCAAGTTAAAACGTCTACTAAAACTCAATCGGTAGAAAAATTCTCACCTCCTCTTTGAGTTAAGTGATTTCTATGACATATATTCATTTCCAAATATGGTACTCTACTAAAGAATTAATATTCATATTTATCTTAAAATAGAAATCATTGGGTTCGGTCCTATATACGTAGGAAGGACGATTCAAGTTCTAGCCAAAAAATATGGGGTGTTACAATACTCATGGAGTTTATGAGAATTGGAAAATTATGGGCAAAGTTTTGTGTCCTGTATGGTATAATATTGGGGTTGTTAATGTCAATGGGCTATTAATTTGATATATAGCAAAAAAATGACAATGGTTACTCCTTTGATACTAGGATAGAAAAGCTCAAGTACCTGTTAGTTCCACCTGGTCTGGAAACTCCATCCTTGTGCTTGAGGCTAGCAGAAGTGGGGAATTTTCCATGTTTGACTAATTATATCTACGGATAGTGAGTTAATATTAATATCTAGGGGATGAAAGAGTATGAGATTTCTGAATCTTGAAGTAAAGATAAATTTTTAGTGGATTATCTTTTTCCAGATATCAGTGTTATCATAGGCAAGCTTAAAGAAGTGCTTAAGCCCTGAAGTGAGGATGAAAGAGTGTTTAATGCTTTGCGTCTCATAATGTTCACTGAAGTGTCGTCATCAAGGTATAAGACTTACTTTTAATTTCCAATGAGCCTCTTTTGAAATGGTGACACTAAAAAATTGATATTTCACTTTATTGTAAATCTTTTTTCAATTTTTCTTGTTCATAGCGTAAATCTTTATATATATGTGTGTGTGTGTTCATTTTCTCCCTTTGCAGCTTTTTCCGTTAAAGCCCACATTTTATTTGTGATTTCCACTTAAAAAACCAATAGACCTTGGAGCTTTTTGTGCGTTTTGCCTTTGATAACACTTCCAGATATGAGTAAATATAACTTTTGAACAATATTAATTCAGAAGGATAGATAAATCTTTATTCATGGAGGATTTTGAACAATATTAATTCAGAAGGATAGATAAATCTTTATTCGTGGTGGAATACAACTAGCCAATAGACATAATATCATTACTAATGGGTGAAAAATTAATAGGCGTCTAGAGAAAGGAAAAACATGGCACGCAAAATTGTCCCTTCACTATGTTTAAGAATTTTTTCTAATGTGTGTTGGCTCAATCTTCTTCAAAAATAATCATTACATTTATGGGGTTGAACAATATGTAAAGCTTGGTGGTTATTACTATTTTCTTACTGATACTTATATATTTAATCAAATTTCTTTCCAACATATGCACTAACAAAATCGCAATGCTGAGAGTATGGTTCTCACCATCCTTAATATGATACACACTTTTCTTATTCAATCCTGTCTTCCCTTACAATTTTTTTTAGAAGAACTGTTAGGTTCATGTGGTTTGAATGGAAAATAAAGGGACACTACTCTTCGAGTTAAAGACACACTGTTTTGGGAAAAGGCATGACTGTTTGGATTCTTGTAGCTGTTCAGAAAAGACACACTATTTTGAATGGATAAACATGACTATTTAGAAAAGATACACCTTTTCGATGAACCATTGCCTCCTTTCAGAAGAGGCAGTTCATGGATATATAAAACTACATTTTTCCATAGGTTTAGTATAAAATTTCTTCATAAGAAAAACATTTTCTTGTCTTCTGAAAACTCCTTGTGATCATCTCCCCTTGAGTGAGTTGGAAGAAACCCAGAATTTGAGGTAACACTACATCATGGTTGTGACGCCATTTTATCGTAGGGGTAAATTTTTTCAACCTCGGGTACTTGAGGAGATTATTTCCTTAAGGACTCCTCGTGAAGTCAAAGGACTTGTCTCATTCTGCTTCATCTTTTTTCTTTAAAATAAAACAAAACACTTCTTTGATAGTTCATATTAAACTTGTGTTAAAGGTGTTGAAAAACTTTATAAGTGTTCTTGATTTAATCTTTTAACTTGTGTTGAAGTTGTTTTGACATAATATAGATTATATATCAAAAACAACAATCTTAAGGAAATAATTTTTTTTAAAAAATTATTTGCTTGTTTGGTGAAATTTTCTTTTCAGTAAAGGTTTTTTTCATAATCTGTATTATTTATTTTCTAGAGATTAAAGCTTTAAACTTTCTACTCCATTTGAACTTAACAAGTGATTTGAAGAAATAAAATCTTCATCACAAGTTAAAGGTCATTCGGTTAACGATTGGAAGAAATAAAAACTTCATCGTTAAACTAGAAACAGGTAGTATTTATAAGTTGCAACAAACTTGTAATAGGTATAATTTTAGAAAAAATGACTATAGAAGGTCATGTTTATGGTGTGACAAGTTTGGCAGCAACAAATGTTGCCGTAACCAATCGCACAAATGAGCCACCCGCTATGGCACTAGCAAAAAGGCCCAGAAATTTTATTGGAGTTGCTTTCAAGAGGTGGAAACAAAAGATGTTCTTCTATTAAACAACCTTATGTCTTCAAAGGTTTATTTCAGAAGATGCTACCGAAGTGTCCGAAGGAACTTCAGAATAGGAGCGATTCATTGTAACAGAGACGTGGAAACATTCTGATTTCCTATGTAGGAATTACAAACTAAGCGGCCTCCAAGATGACTTATACAACATCTTCAATGTAATGAAGGCATCTAAGGAATTGTGGAATTCACTGGAAAAGAAATATAAGACTGAGGATGCGGGAACCAAGAAGTTCTATGTTGCACGATTCTTTAAGTACAAAATGATTGATATGAAGAATGTCGTTTCTTAAGTATAGGAGTTGTAAGTCATCATCCAAGATCTCCTTGCAGAAGGTATAAATTTAATGTATACCTTATTTGGACATGTTAAAAGTGTTCTTAATGTTCACATTAACTTTATTATAGGTTTGGTTATGAATGAGGCATTTCAAGTAGCTACGATAATTGAGAAGTTGCCACCTTTGTGGAAGGACTTCAAGAATTACTTGAAACACAAAAGAAAGGAGATGAAAATTGAAAACCTTATTGTGAGGCTGTGCATTGAAGAAGCCAATACAGCTGTAGATAGGAGGTTTAAAGGAAATTCTACAATGAATGGACTAACATTGTAGAAGATGACCCCAATAACTCAATGAAGTGGAAGAAAGATGGACAACAAAGCAATCATCCTAAGAAGAAATTCAAAGGAAAATGCTTTAATTGTGGAGAAATTGACCAAAAGTCTACAAATTGTCGTGCCTTTAAAAAGGCAAAAAGAAGGATCAAGAAAATAAGGATGAATCCAAGAATGAAATGGACAATTTTTGTGCCATGCTTTCAGAATGTAACTTGGTGGAAAATACTCGAGAATGGTGGATGGATTCTGGTGCCACCCGCCACGTTTGTGCAAATAAAGAGTTGTTTTCTTCGTTCGCTCAGACTCAAGGCAAAGAAAAGATTTAAATGACAAACTCCACAACTGCAAAAGTTAAAGGAATAGGAAAAGTCTGCCTGAAAATGACATCAGGAAAAATGTTGACTCTTAATAATGTCCTGTATATACTGTAGAAAAATTGTACTTAATTAAGGAGAAGTGTACATAGGAAAAGGCTACCTCACTGAAGGCCTATTTAAAATGAATGTAATGATTGTTTAAATTAATAAAAGTTCTGTTTCTTCTTACTTACTTAAGTCTAATGAATTGTGGCATGAATGATTAGGACATGTCAATTACAAAACTTAGCGAAAACTTATTAAATTAGAAGTTTTACCAAACTTTAAGTGCAATAAATCAAAATGTCAAACGTGTGTGGAATCAAAGTATGCTAAGAATCCATATAAGTTCATTGAAAGGAATTCCAATACCTTAGAGTTAATCCACACGGATTTTTGTGATTGAAGTCAACACCATATTGTGGTGGGAAAAAATATTTTATAACTTTTATTGACAATTGAACTAGGTACTGTTATGTCTATTTGCTAAATAGTAAGGATAAAACAGTAGATACGTTTAGGCAATATAAAAATGAAGTTGAAAATCAGTTAGAGAAAAAGATTGAAACAATAAGAAGTGATAGGGGTGGATAATATGAATCTCTCTTTGTGGAAATATGTGTTGAGAATGGAATTAACCATTAAAATACGGCCCCATATTCACCTCAATCTAATGGAATTGTGGAAAGGAAAAATTGAACCTTAATGGAAATGATTAGCGCCTTACTAATAAGTTCAGGTTTACCACAAAACTTCTGGAGGAAGCTATCCTTATAGCTAATCGAATACTTAATAGAGTACCCCATGGTAACACACTATCAATTCCATATGAAAAATGGAAAGGAAAGAAACCTAACGGGAAATATTTCAAAGTATGGGGGTGTCTAGCAAAAGTCCAAGTTCCTATGCCTAAAGGGGTGAAAATAGAATCTAAGACAATGGACGGTGTGCTTATAGGATATGCTAAAAGTAGTAAAACATGTTTTTTTTATAAATCTGAACATCCGTATATTAATGAAAATATGGTAATTGAGTGATATAATGTTGAATTCTTTGATCATATTTATCCGTATAAAATTAGACATGAACAGTCTAGTGGGGGGTCTAAACAACCTCGAGATGAACCAAGCGAGGATGTACATAGTGATGAGAATCCAAGACACTGTACACATCAAAGAATGTTAACTTTGTTTGGATCGGATTTTTGTAACATTTCTCTAAGAAAATGAGTCTGAAATATTTAAAAAGCAATGTCGTCGTTAGACTTATCCTTTTTGAAAGAGGCAGTAAATAGTGAGATTGATTCAATCTTAAGGAACCATACGTGGGAGTTGGTTGATATTTCTCAAGGAATTAGGTTATAAATGGATCTTCAAAAAGAAAATGAAAAAGGATGGTATTATTGACAAATAAAAGGTAAGACTTATAGTAAAAGGCTTCAATTAGAAAGAAGGCCTTGATAACTTTAATACACACTCACCAGTAACAAGAATAATGTCAATTCAAACGTTAATTACCTTGACAACGGTATATGATTTTGAAATCCATCAAATGGATGTGAAAACAACATTTTTAAATGGAGAATTGGAGAAAGAAATTTACATGGAACAACTCACGGGTTTTGTGGTTCCCGGTAAAGATAAGAAGGTGTAAAAACTGGTTAAGTCACTCTATGGACTAAAACAAGCATCTAAACAGTGGCATGCAAAGTTTTTGCAAACTATGTTGGCAAACGGGTTCAATATAAATAAATGTGATAAATATATTTACATTAAAGACGCTCCAAATCACAAAGTCATTTTTTTTTGTAAGTGGATGATATGTTAATCATCAGTAGAGATATTTCTAACATAAATGCTACAAAATGAATTCTTGAGAGAAAGTTTGATATGAAAGACCTTGGAGTTGCGGATGTGATCTTAGGAATAAGAATCCATATAACTCCAGAAGGGTTGGCATTGTCACAGTCTCATTACATCGAAAACATACTTGACAAATTCAGGTATTTGGAGTTTGATATTGTCAAGACTCTATTGGACGTGAGCTTCACACTTCAAAAGAATGAAGGTGAAAGTGACACAGTTTGAATACGCAAGAGTGTTGGGATGTTCAATGTATATAATGAATTATACATGACTAGACATTGCATGTGTATGATATGTTGACCATCAGTATCAATATTTCTAACATAAATGCTATGAAATTTGATATGAAAGACCTTGGGGTTGCTGATGTGATCTTAGGAATAAGAATCCTTGAAACTCAACAAGGGTTGGCATTGTCATTGTCTCATTTCATAGAAAAGGTACTTGACAAGTTCAAGTATTTGGAATTTGGTAATTGGTATTTCCAAGACTCCATTGGATGTGAGCTTTGCACTTCAAAAGAATGAAGGTGAAAGTGACTCACAATTGGACTAAGTAAGAGTGTTGGGATATTTAATAAATATCATGAATTGTACGCAACCATACATACAATGTGCTAATAGTAAGTTGAGTTGGTACACGAGTAATTCCAATAAAACTCATTAGATGGAAATGAAAAAAGTTTTGGGGTATCATAAATACACTCAAGACTATGCTTTGCATTATAGTAAATATCCAATGGTACATGAAGGATATAGTAATGTAAATTGGATCACCAGATTGAATGAAGTAAAATCCATGAGTGGATACATATTTACTATAGGTGGAGGAGAAGTCTCTTGGAAATCATCAAAATAGATATGTATTGCTCTCTATAAAATGGAGTCGAAATTTATCATATCAGATAAACTCGATGAAGAAGAAGAATGGCTCCGAAACTTCTTGGAAGATATCCTTATTGGCCCAAACCATTGGCACCCGTATGTATACACTGTGATAGTCAAGCGAAAATAGGTAGGTAAGGGAGCATGATGTAGAATGGTAAATCTCATCACACAAGATATAGACATAATACCGTTAGGGAACTTCTCTCTTGTGGAATTATCACAATTGACTATGTGAAGTAAAAGGATAATGTGTTGGATCCACTTAAAAAAGGCCTACCTAGAGAGGGAGTTGAGAGAATATCTAAGGTAATAGGTTTACGAACTAGGACAAGTCAGCATGTCGGTAACTCTACCTAGCAAATTAGAGATCCCACGAGATAGGTTCAAGGAGATTAAATAAAGTTGTGTATGACAGGTTAAACATTGTCAATATACCCATCCCATTTTCATAATGTAGACAATATTTAGTAAACAAGGATAAGGCTTATGGTGTGAAGTCCTTTAGTAATTATTTAAATTTGGCAGATTTGATCAAATAGTTTAATCTATAGGATTAAACATTTAGAAATCACCTTTATGAGGACGAAGTGGAAGTCGTTTTAAGGAGAATATTAGTAAAGGCCTATTCTCTAAGATCTCATGAGACCAGGACGTGTTCATGGCTGAAATGAACAAAATTGTGAGAACCATAAATGGTAAAAGGCTGATTGTGTGACATGTGTTGTCTAGGTGTACATTAAATCTCAACGGTTCAAAGATATCAAATCAACCTATTGACCGAGTGCATCCAATGCATCTTCAATATAGAAAGTTCAAAGGAAAACCCACTTATCCAGATGCAATCAGTCTGTGCTTGATGATGACATACTTGCCCGTAAAGTTTTATAAAGAATAGCCATTCCCATTCATGTGGTGGATTGTTGGGTTCATGAGGTGTAAATAGAAAATAAAGGGACACAACTCTTCGAGTAAAAGACACACTATTTTGGGAAAAGGTATGATTGTTTAGATGGTTGTGGCTGTTCGATAAAAACACACTGTTTTGAATGGACAGACACGACTATTCAAAAAAGATACACATTTATAATACACCATTGCCTTCTTTCCAAAGAGGCACTTAATTGATATATAAACCTGCACTTTTCCGCAGGTTTAGTATGAAATTTTTGCATAAGAAAAATACTTTTGTCTTCTAAAAACTCCATGTGATCATCTCCTGGTGAGTGAGTTTGAAGAAAACCAGAAATTTTGAGGTACTGCTATATTCTAGTTATGAAGCCATTTTATCCTAGGATGAAAATTCCACAACCTCGGGTACTTGAGGGGAATTATTTCCTTAAGGACACTTCGTGAATTCAAAGGACTTGGCTTATTCTACTTTATCTTTTTTCTTTAAAATAAAATAACACACTTCTTTGATAGTTCATATTGAACTTGTGTTGAAGGTGTTGAAAAACTTCATAAGTATTCTTGATTTAATCTTGAAATTGTGTTAAGTTTGCTTTGACATAATACAGATTGTGTACCCGAAACATCAAGCACTACATAATACTGTCCATCTCCTAAATTTCTACTTTCTTTTATCATTAATTATAAAACTCTAGTTGAACATCTTTTTGGCAAGTTACCTAGGTACAATAATCTATATGTTTTTGGTTGTCCCTATTATCTAAATTTAGGTGAATATTGATAAAATAAATTAACTCCACATTGAAAACATTGTGTTTTCATTGATTATTGATGACGCTCAACTTACACACCAATTTAGTGCAAGGCGATCATCATCAATATATTTACCCAACTTTTGGAGTCGGGGTCGAATACACAGGGAACAATGTGAGTGGCGATTAAACTAGTTTGAAACTAAAGCTACAAGTTAAATTCAAAAAAATGATACGAAAAGATAAAATGGTTTTTTTTATGATCAACAAATAATTGTTGGTCACTTTAGTTTCAGTGTTTGTAATCAAGAGATTATGAAATACTAGAATTATGTTCACTATGGGTTTTAGTACTTGAAAGTTGCTAATAGTGATTCAATATTCTCACAGTAGGTAGGACAACAGATTATCTTTATCAAATTTATGCCTAAATGTCTCTCGACCTACTTAAGCATTTAATTACCTAATCCTCTCGGACTTAGAGAATTTATATTTACTAACCAGACTTCACCTTAGGTTAATCAACCTTGTTACAATGTAAATTATTAAATGGAAGTTTAGTGTTTCCAAGTCCCTGTCAATAATTCACTTCCTACTATATTTGATTTATTATCTCAAGCAAATCAAAGAAGGTGTTATCTATCGTTTGAAACTAATAGACAATAATTAAAATCTCGGAATTATCAAGGAGTTCTATTACCTTTAGAATCTTAAACACATAGCATCTTACCAAGAATTAACCCATATATCCCATAATTCGAGTTAAAGAAATTTAGCCACTCATAATGTAATAAGCGAAACAACAAGATGTATTCATAATTTGGAAGATGAACTTACCACAAGATAAATAGTAACTATTGATTCTCAGATTAGATCATATTAGAAATCCCAAAATAGTCGTCAGCCATACTTCTCTTCTATTTTATTCATATTTCAACTCTTTTACTTCCATCCTTGTTGGTTCTCTTTCATCTTGGCTTTTACTACAAAATCAAAGATAAAACAATCAAAAATGACAAAAGTTGCTTAAGACCTTGCAATTATTCTCAGTTAAAAGCCTCAAATGTGTTAGCATCTGCTCACATATCAACACCTCAACTTAAAACAATTTCTTGTCCTCAAGCAACTCAAACACAATCAAGAGGATACAAAGTACATTCGGCAGTCAATTATTCATATTATCTCAAAACATCTTGACCATATCCAAGGTCAGTCAATTCAAGAACAACTGTATATATTATTGAAGAGCAATAATGCAACACACAAGAATCAAGATACGACATCAACCATGCATGTACCAAGATTACACTATCCAAACAAGTCAGCTACCAACAACATAACCAATGTTCCCTTAAAACAAAGAGGTCCGTCCTCACTCATATGTGAACTCAAGCATGTCAATGCGGGGATGGTTAATAGATACTCACTCTCAAAATAAAGTTCCAGTCAATCTATTCCAAATACCATAAGCTTGCCCTTATTTTCATTATCAAGGCTTTTAGATAGGTAAGCTGGGATCACTATAGGTCTTCTCTTAGGCTTGTAATGTAGGATAGGGGCTGGTATGATACTCAATGATATTTAAAGTGACTAATCCTCCTTGACACTACACTAGCTTTTGGGGTTTCACTCATTAGCCTTTTTCTATTCTTCTCTTTTCTTGATCACACTTATTCAGGATGGGTGCAGTTCTTTTCTATAATCACTTTTTTTCACAACTTTTCTTTTCTTGCTCTTTTCCACCACACCCAAATTTTTATTCTTTTCTTTTACTCTACCTTTCTTCATACTTATTTTACATCACGCACCCCTATGATAGCCACCCTCAACTTAGGCCATTTGACTAAGTCAAGGTGCACAATATCCAAGGAGGACCAAGGCCAAAACAGGTTCATTATTATAAAAAAAATAGGACGGTGATAGGTATTATAAAAAGAAATAGTCTATTCAGGCTCAAAATCAGGATCAAGGGATATTATTCACACATGAAAGGTCATTTAGGTTAAAAGTGTACTAATATAAACAACGGCCTATGATTCTTTCCTAACCGCTATCCTACAACCAAGGCAAGACAAACCAGACAAGTTCTAGATTTAACACACAATGGGAAGTAGGTAGTATCTCACACACACATGGCACAAAGGTACATCACAAGCTACTACTTATCCGGTTCATGCAATTATTTAGCAATGGTTATCATGTCACTAGTACTAATACTGTAACATGATGCACAATGGTCACACATAAATGCATATCACACAGTTATAAAACAGACCTTTGGAGAGGTGTTCAAAAATCAACAAAAATATGTCAACTGTCGTAGATACTTATTTTTCTCCTAGTTAACCACAACACATCACAAAATAAAACACAATATGCCTAAAAATGCCGGCTGTACTAGGAATAAGACTACGGGGAAAAGAGGCACGACAACAAAAACCCCAAGAGGACATTAACACCCACAAGTAGCCCCTTCCTCAACTTAAAATCGTGCAATGTCCCCAATGCGTCAAACCAAAAAAAGAGACTTAGAAACATACCTATGGCACCATGGGTGCAAAGATCTGATGTCAATCACATAATACGAATAAAAATAACAAAATACCTTGGGTTTTCTCCCAAGCAGCACCTGATTTAATGTAGTGGCATGACCCAACTCAGTTTTCCCCTCTATCTTGAGGATATGAATTTCACCCCGAACTTAGAGTCCATCTTCTTTCCTGAGTCATAGGGGGTGGTACAAAAATTAAGAAGTCGAGTAATAGATTGAGCATGGTAAACCACTCTTCCTTAAAGTGAGGTGTATTTTTATGTTGTTTATCAAGTGTAAAATAAAGAATATAGGATTCTTGTTCCTCATCTTCACACTCATCCACTATTTTAGATGATTCCACAGACAAGATAATATCTAAACATAATGTGGAAAAATGCTTCGAGTGAGGCCCAATTAATTTTACTTCAAAATTTACACTATTTACTACACACTCACTTTTATTCACCTTCGCAATGTCAGTCTCAAGATCAAGATGACAATCGAGTAGTTGCGATTCTTGAGTTTTCTCCTCAAATTGGCTTATGTCCTCCTCATATTCTTTTTTGTTTAGCCACTGTAAACATGGTGAGAGTGGTAACTCCTTTAGCTCTGCCCACAATTGTTCTTGATTATCTAAAATTCATTTCATCAATTTGTTTCCTTGAATCATGACAACACACATATCTTCAGTATAATCACTTTGACCATAAGCCAAACACCAAGTTATAGTAAATAGGACAGTATCTGCATCATATTGTGAAGGTCCATTGCATTCACTTCCAGGTAAATCTGAACAGCAAGCCTCAAAATATAGCCCCCCATAATAATAACAAGAATCGTCATAAGAATCATCATTACTCCAAAAATCATCTATCCAGGCCGATGTCTCAAGAAAGGTGTGAGAAAAATAAAAATAAAAATAAAAGAAAATATAAAAAAAATAAACTAAACAAATATTTACAAGTTTGAGTTCAAGAGAGTAAACTAAAATTCCAAACCAACTCAATACGCTAAATTGTTCCCCGGCAACTGCGTCATTTTTTGATAACACTTCACTTACATGTCAATTTAGTGCAAAGCGATCGTTGTCAATATATTTATCCAACTTTGGAGTCGGGGTCAAATCCATAGAGAACAATGTGAGTGGCGATTAAACTAGTTTGAAACTAAAGCTACAAGTTAAATTCAAAAAAATGATACGAAAAGATAAAATGGGGTTTTTTGATGATCAACAAATAATTGTTGGTCACTTTAGTTTCAGTGTTTGTATCAAGAGTTTATGGAAAACTAGAATTATGTTCACTATGGGTTTTAGTGCTTGACAGATGCTAATACTGATTCAAGATTCTCAAAGTAGGTAGGACAACAGATTATCTTTATCGAATTTATGCCTAAATGTCTCTCGGCCTACTTAAGCATTTAATTACCTCATCATCTCGGAATTAGGGAATTTATATTTACTAACCAGAATTTACCTCGGGTTAATCAACCTTGTTACAACATCAATTATTACATGGAAGTTTAGTGTTTCCAAGTCCTTGTCAAAATTTCACTTCCTACTATATTTGATTTCTTATCTCAAGCAAATCAAAGAAGGTGCTATCTATCGTTTGCAACCAAGAGACAATAATTAAAATCTCAAAATTATCAGGGAGTCCTATTACCTTTAGAATCTTAAACACATAGCATCTTACCAAGACTTAACCCATAGATCCCATAATTCGTGTTAAAGAGATTTAGCCACTCATAATGTAATAAGTGAAACAACTAGATGTATTCATAATTTGAAAGAAGAACTTACCACAAGATGAATAGTAACTAGTGATTCTTAGATTAGATCACAATAGAAATACAAAAATATTGATGAAAATCTCTTCAAATTTAACTGTTTTTCAAGATAAGAAACTAGAGAGAAAAATAACAATATATGTGTGTCCTAAAAAAGGTTTGAAATTTCTTTTGAAAATCCTAAAATATTCTTTAAATGGTTCACCCTAATTATGGAAATAGAATCATAGAGTTCAACAATTTCTCGGATTAGATGATGACATTCGTGACACCTTATCAGGAGTTTGACGACTTATCACAAATGTCGTCATCTCCTTCTTTAATTTTAGCACTTTCTGCTTAAGGCTGACGATGAAACCTGACGACTTATCAACTCTTTGATGACTTATCACAGATGTCATCAATTATTCACTTCATCTCTTATGTTCTACCTTAGGCTAACGAGAAACCTGACAGCTTATCACACTTATGATGGCCTATCACAAAATGTCGTTGCAATATTCAGCTGAGGTCCATTCACTGTTTAAGGCTGACGGTGACTCTGATAGCTTATCACAAGACTGATGACTTATCAAGAATGTCGTCAGCCACACTTCTCTTCTATTTTCTTCATATTTCAACTCTTTTGCTTTCTCCTTGTTGGTTCTCTTGCATTTTGGCTTCTACTACAAAATTAAAGATAAAACAATCAAAAATGACAAAAGTTGATTAAGAACTTTCAATTATTCTTAGTTAAAATCCTCAAATGTGTTAGCATCTGCTCACACATCAATTATCCATCAGTTACAAAGATTTTTGGTGTTTTGGTCCCTCAATGTGACAAAGATAGCAGGTCATGTATGATTTAACTAAGTTCATTTTCCTTATCTATATCTCATATCAAAAGATTCTAATAAATAATCTACACCTCCTTTTAGATCCCCTAACAAATTAAATTTCTCTTTGAGTACAATTTCATCATTCTTTGTTCCTCCAAACTCTTTTTTATATCTATCTTCTTCAGAGTCTTTTATTCTAACCGTTACTTTTCCTATCAGATCAAATAATACATTACCAGATTTCACTAAAAGTCCAAATAACCAACATACTCATTCCAGTATCCAACTTCAATCTACTCTTTCCATCCCTTATTCATTCCCGTAAAATGACCAGCCACTCTTCCTTTTAATAAGTTTCACACTCCTTTACTACCTTTTATTCCTTCTCTTTTCTGAATCACCCCAACTCTATCCAATGAATCCTGAAGCAAATCAGTACGATGAGAACAAACCTTGGATGTCTCAAATAATCCAACCATAGAACAATATCTTCTAATCGAAGAAACAATCCTCCTAGACATTCTCCACCTTCTGATGATCACGCAAGGAAAATCTGTTGCAACCCAACTATATTAATCCAACCATAGTTCAGTCTCCTCATTTATATCCTATATCATCTTCCTCTACCAACTTTCATCGATGTTTATAGGCCAACAACCTTCTCCTAATACCATTTTACCTCCACTACGAGTGTCAGTTTGTTCTATTACTCATGCATTAAAATTACCTTATTCTAATCCTAAAATTCATCATACTCTCAACTAGAATAGCTCTCTTAAACCATAGATACTTCCATCCTTAATTTCTCATTCCTCCTCCCTTCCACCTAAACCATCCTCTTTAATGAATTCCAAAAATAGCCTCATTGGAGATGGCAAGGGCCGATGAGTACAATGTTCTCATGGCCAATCATACTTGGGATTTGGTACCACCACCACCTAATGCTAACATTATTGGTAGTGATTGGTTTTTTGAAATAAATATAAATTGGATGGATTACTTGAGTATTTCAAAGCTCTTCTAGTTTCCCAAGGTTATAATTAGAAGTTTGAACTTTACTATGATCAAACATTTTGCCTGCGGTAAAACACTCACCGTTTGTATTTTAGCTCTTTCTATGTCTAAGGGTTGGTTTATCAATCAATTAGACATCAAGAATGCTTTCTTAAATGGCACTCTCGATGAACTGGTATGTATGAAATAGCCTATTGGATTTTGTTCATCCATAATTTCTACCTCATGTTTGTAGGTTGAACAAGGATCTTTATAGCTTAAAACAAACTCCACAAGTGTGGTTCCAATATTTTTCCTCTTTTCTTCTGCATAATCATTTTCAAAATAGAATGTACGATTGCTCACTTTATATTTATAACCATCATTTTGATATCCCTATTCTTTTTTTACTGCAACATCTACTAAATTGCTTAATTAACTCTTTGATTAAAACTCTAAAGTTTAACTTTTCAATAGTGCTTCCATCTTTAGTATTTTTTGAATAATTTTAAGAGTAAACTACTAGAATTTAAAACTAAAGAGAAGGAAAAGATAAGGATCGGTAGTAACTTTTCATTCATATCTTCATATTACAAAAAGACCATACATATAGCTAAATAATCCTTACAAAGTTTGTAGAGGAACATACCTCAAACAACATTCTTACAAGACATATTACACAAAATAAGGACTGCCATATTTAAAGGTTGAACATAAGATTTAAAAATAAACCATTAAACGAATGATTATCTAGAATAATCTCATATTCTAACACTCCTCCTTGAGATTTTTCTTGGATACCCCTAGCTAAGCCCTTTGAACTTCAAATTCCTATTAGGAAGAGCCTTGGTCAAAATATATGCAATCTTCTGATCTGAGCTGCAATGAACAAGATTAACTTCTCCATCCTTCTTTGCTTTCTAGATAGCATGAGAATTCACATTTATATTCTTGCTACGACCATGTTGCACTAGATTTTTGTCCACAAAAATTGTTGACTTGTTAACCTTAATGCCAATATCTTTAATGTTATTTTTCTCTAGTTCATGTAGAATTTATTTTAGCTATAGAGCCTGATTAGTTGCACCAATAGCGGCAATGTATTCTACTTCTGTAGATGATTAAGCTAAAACCTCTTGCTTCTTTGAATTCCATGAGAACATGCCTGAACCAAGTGTAAAAGCATACCCAGAAGTGATTTTCATCTCATCAACACATTCTGCCCAATCACACTATTTGTATAACCTATCAAATACCCTTGATCTTCCCTTTTAAACCAAATACCATAATCAACATTTGTCTTGATATAACTTAATGTTATTTTATCTATACAAAGATGAACTTGACTTGGAGAATGCATAAACCTAGAAAAATAACTCGCTGCGATCATGAGATCACGTCTTGTTGTAGTAAAATATAGTAAACTACCACTTAGACTTTTGTAAACAGTTTGATCAGCCCAATCACCTCTTTCAGACTTAGAGATCCTTTCATTGTGAACTAGTGGGGTTAACACAAGCTTACACCTCTTCATATTAAACTTCTTAAGAATATCCCATGCATATTTTTTCTTAGAAATGAAGATTACATAAGTATCTTGATGAATCTCCATTCCCATAAAGTAATTCATTCTACCCAAATCTGACATCTCAAATTTGGCCTCGATTTCTCGCTTGAACTGATTCACCATATCATCATTACTTCTGATTAACAGAAGATAATCAACATAGAGTGACACCATAAGCACATCTATGCCTTTATCTTTCTTCATATATATAATGACTTCATTTTCACTTTTATTGAATCCACAATAAGTGAGATTATCATCAATCAAACTGTATTAGGCTTGAGGAGCCCATTTTAATCCATACAATGCCTTATGCAATCTATTAAATTTATCCTTTATTCTTGCAACTTAAGATCCTTTCAATTGTTCTACATAAATCTTCTCTCTTAACAGTTCATTTAAGAATGACAAATTCTCACCCAGATGATACAACTTCCAATTTGATTGAGTTGACAAATTGCGCATAACCTTTCATAAAAAGCCTTGATTTATATTTATAAACTGAACAATCTAGATTAAATTTAGGTCTATAAACCTATTTCACCCCTATTGCATTTTTGTTTGTGGGTTTATTAACTAGCTTCCAAGTGTCATTCTACTTTGTCATACCAATCTCCTCCTTCATAGCTTCAATAAAAACTTTTATGTTTTGAAGCATCCTGATAGGTATTGGGTTGCAAGATTGCAACATTGCATCTTTAATATATCTCAGAATGGGACCTTGTCTTTAAAATTTGTGAATCAAGTAATGATTCACCCTCTAATTCTTCAGCTTCTGCCAGTTTTTCAAAGCCAAAAGATTGTTTTTCAAGAAGAGGATGCAAGGTAAGATAACCTACATTTTCTTGCTCAACTTGCTGTTTATCCAGTTCATATAAGAATGTTCATCCACTATTACATCTCTTATGATGGAAATACTTTTTTCTCTAAAGATTTTGGGGTCCAACCTGTAACCTCAGTTGGAAGGGTGCCAGTACCGTGCCAAGTGTAAAGACAACTGAATAGATACCCTCATCTGGCAGGTACTCTAATGAGAACGGTGGAACCCTAAACTGACAGGTTAAAACACCTCATTAACCCTTGAATGGCAGGTTTGATATCTCAACCTACGCTGGCAATGTAGTTCTAGAACATAAGGATTGATTCTATGAATAGCACCCTCTACTGGCAGGTGAGTACCCATCCTTGGGTTCACTCGGTGATGAATTCTACTCCCAACTGAATAGACACCGAACTAATTTCTTAGTTCGTACTAGGCTTGACTGAACTGGACTGGATTAGTACTGAGTTTACTGAGTTTTCCTGGATTATTGAACTGAATAAAAGTTCCATTGATCGTGACCTGAATGAGACTATTTTGTAAGTGACACTGGGTGTAGGTATACTGCTAAATTGTCGGGTATTAAACACCCCCCATGACTCGATAATGTAAAGAGTAAAGCGTAATATAAATCTTAAAGGCACAACAATGGCCACATGTTCATAATTTATTTTATAAGTCATTTCATCGAACACTTGTAAATCTTGAACTTGTACATGTATAGGGATGCATGCTATCATGTCATAAGTATACTAACAATTCACATAGGCATTTTTGGCAAGCACATGGGAGTCATCTCATTATACTTAGTCATGAATAATAATTCAATACATTATGGCTACATTAATCATTTCAATTTCAAAGATTTCAACCCACATGCTAACATAATGTAACGCCCCGAGTCTGTACCTCGGATGCTAAACGGTGCTCATAATCCCATAGGACCACAAGTTAACCTATGACTGGTACTTTCTGCAATAACTGAATAATAATATGGTATAATTCGGAATAATGGGATGAAATGCCATAAAGTTCAAATAACTAAAATAAAACTGATATAAGGTATATCAATACCAAAACTGAACTGAACAACTATCTGAACATCTAGTCTAAATAGCCTCACACTGAACTGTCTGAACTGTGGAGTTGATGGGACAATCCCCCAATTAACTACATCTACTGAAATACTAAATGTAATGAGATAATTAAATAAAAGAATATCTTTGAATGATGAGGACTCACTACTAGTCTACTATTGCTGGCTGAATATGAATCTATCTATGCGTGACCGGGAACCTAAGTGCCCGAACCTATGGTGTAAAACACCATAGTGTAAGAGAACAGTATGCGTCAGTATGTGTGAATGTACATGTATGCAAAGTGAGGTAGGGTGAATGCAAGGGTTAACATGCATGAACTATAACTGACTAAATAACATGAACATGGCTGAGTGAGAAACACATGCATAAATACAGGAGCTATAACTGATGTCATAATAATATAGGATACTAAGTTAACTTATAACGTGGATTACTGATAACTGATATAATGTTACTGAGTGACTGTTCCTGACAGTCCTGGTTCTGATGGAACTAGCTGAGTTCCAAACTGAGTTGAGTGACTGTATCTGACAATCCTAAAATCTATAAAACTATCTGAGTTCTTTATTAATGACTGAGACTAAGAGTGTGGGAGGTAATCATCTAATCGATATGATCCTTTTTAACTGATTTGGGTTCCAACCCGTAACCCAGTTGGAAGGGTGTAAATACCATACCACAGGTAAGGACAAGCTGAGAGCTACCCTCATCTGTCAGATACTCTAATAAGAATGGTGGGACCCTCAACTGATAGGTTAAGCTACCTCATTAACCCTCATCTGGCAGGTTTGATGTCTCAACCTAGGCTGGCTACGTAGTTCTGGAAAACAAGGACTTCTTCTAAGGATCAGACCCTCTACTGGCAGGTGATCCCTCATCCCTGGGTTCACTCGGTGATGGACCCTACTATTAACTGAATAGACACTGAGCTAAGTAGACTGGAATGATCTGGACAAAATATACTGAGTTTAGTTAACTAATGGAATACTTCTGAACTCTGTTGACTAACTGAGTTTACTGAGGCCTGAACTAAATACTACGTAGTTTTTTTTCCTGAGTTGTGAGATTGGCTGAGAGTACTAATGATCTTGACCTGACTGAGATGGATTCTGTAACTGACACTGGATCTAGGCACACTACTAATTTGTTGGGCATTAAACACCCCTAGGACTCGATAGAATTAAAATAATAAGACATGACAATTCTTGAATACTTAACAATAGTCAACAACTCATAATACTATTTATGATGCATTTCATCAAACACTTGAAAGTCGTGAACTTGAACATAAATAGGAATGCATGCTAACAGGTCATAATTTCATTAAACTAATCTCATGACCATTCCATCAAACACTTAGAAGGCGTAGCTTTATACTTTGGCATGAACAACAAAGAAAATACATCATGACTACCATAGTAATTCATAATTTAGTCATTTCTCCATAAGAGAATCAAAGTTCAACTTACATGCCACCATAATATCAAGAAATACTTTAAGGATTTAAACTTGACATACATACCACAATATCAACATGATTACATCCAAACTCACAACATGAAATCACAATTTTTTATTTTTAAAAGAAGTTTCTTGAACTCCAAAGGTTGAAGGGACCCTTGGATGAACACTTTACATATCTTATTGCTTGAATTTTGAAAGATTGATGGTGAAATCTTTTGAATTTGATTCTTTAATTAATAGCCCTAGGGTTTTGTTCTTGAGGATTTTATGAATAATTATTGCATTATGCCTCTAAAGGGGCTAAATTTTGTGTTATGGGGGCTGAAGAATGTGGGAAAAGGATCCAATTACCCCTTGCGACACTGTTTTTAAATGACTAAAAAATAGGTTACCAATGCATAGGTCAACGCGGCGCAATGGTAGCATCGATGGGATATCTAACTCATCGCGCCAAGTTAGCATCGACTCACTGGAATTTGACGCTGGTAGCTGGGAAAAATATTAACTAATGCGATAGTCGATACGACGCACCAAGATCGTGTTGGCTCACTGTTTTGGGATTCCAAAGGAGCTTCAAACAAAGTTCGAAAATTACAAAACTTGCCGGGGTTCACCTATTGACCTTCCTTATCATGAATTAACTCAAATATAGACTTCTAAAGGACATTAAGGTTGCAAAGTAAGAGCGCCAACTTCTGAATGATAAAATATAACTAAGTCGGAATGCTTAGCTAAATATTCTAAGTCTAGGACCCCTTGACAAGTTTAAAGGACTGAATTATGCTATAAATTTTTCTGGTGTCTTACAATATCCCCCCCTTAGGAACATTCATCCTCTAATAGGGCGGATTGAACTGAGAGTACTAGTAGGCTGAATCTACTAACTAGATATGTAAGTCTGGGACATTAGTATAGGATGATATTATTGATATATTAAATTACCACACTGAAAATGCATATCTTATGCATAAGTACATTACTGAGCTAATTCATTAGTACATGACTGGGATTTCTAATAAGCTGAGTTTCTCATACTAAACATGCATATCTGTTGCATGGATACATGATAGAACTGACTCATGAACATATGAATGAACATGCAATGGTATTTGATACCAAGTTTGTAACTGAAATCAGAACATAAAACTTAATAAGGTTAGGAAAAAAATATTACCTTGGGGGCTGAGTCTGAGTTTGCGGAGAAGAGGTGAGGATACTTGGTCAAAATATATGCCTCTACTTCCTAAGTAGCTCCCTCAATGGACTGGCTCTGCCAAAGAACTTTGACTAGAGGGACTTCTTTGTTCCTCAATCTGTGAGTCTAAAAGTCAAGGATTTTGACTGGAATCTCTTCGAAAGAGAGGTTGTTCTGAACATCTATGCCTTTTATAGGGACTACAACTACTTGGTCACCTATGCACTTCTTTAGCAAGGAGATATGAAATATTGGATGGACTGAAGCTAGATCTGAAGACAATTCAAGCTCATTATCTACCTTGCTAAAACGACTGAGAATTTTGAAGGGACCGATATATCGGGGACAAAGATTTCCCTTTTTGCCAAACCTCTTCACCCCATTCAAGGGAGAGATTTTCAAGTACACATAATCGCTAATCTCAAACTCAAGATCCTTTCTACGCATATCTGTGTACGATTTCTCAGCTCTGAGCTATCTTAAGCCTTACTCTGATCAACTAAACTTTTTCTAAGGTATCGAATACTAGGTCAGGCCATACAACTGTAGCCTCACTCAACTTGAACCAAGCAATTGGAGATATGCATCTCCTTCCATAGAGATCTTCAAACGGAGCCATCTGAATACTGGAATGATAGTTATTATTGTCTGCAAACTCAATCAAAGGAAAGTAGTGATCCCAAATACCTTTAAAATATATCACACACGCTCGCAACATATCTTTCAAAGTATGAATGGTCCTTTTTTCTTGACCATCTGTCTGAGGATAAAAGGCTATAGTGAGATGAACTCGGGTACCAAGAACCTTTTGGAATGCTTTCCATAAATGAGAGGTTAAATAGGTACCTCTACCTGAGACAATGGACAACGGAAAATCGTGAAATCTGACCAACTCTCTAATATAAAGTTTGGCATAATCCTTAGCTGAATATAAGGTATGGAATGGAAGGAAGTGAGCTAATTTTGTCACCCTGTCTACGATGACCCAAACCAAATCATGCTGATGAAGAGTACGAGGTAAACCCATCAGAAAGTCCATGTTCACTTCTTCTCACTTCAAAGAAGGGAATTGAACTCCTGCATGGACCCACTTGGCTTCTGATGCTCAATCTTAACCTGCTGGCATGTTGACCACTTAGCCACGAATTCTGTAATGTCTCTCTTCATCCTACTTCACCAATACATCTCCCACAAATCGCGATACATCTTAGTGGCCCATGGATGAATAGAGTAAAGTGAACCATGCGCCTCTGCAAGAATTCACTGCCTCAAGTCATCCAAACCTGGCACATATAGACGACCTTAACAATGCAAAACACCATCTCCCCCTTTGGATAAAACCTCCACTTTCTAATCTTTAACTAACTTTTCAACTTGACTAAATTGGGATCTCTATCATTTTTTTCTTTACTTCAAAAACTAGAGATGATTTTGAACTATTCTGAACCCACACACTACCTTCTGTTGAATCGACTAAGCAGCCACCTAGTCAATCAAGCTGATGGACTTCCTGAACTAACTTTTTCTTACTGTCCTCCACATGAGAAACACTACCCATAGACAGTGTAGTGAGATAATTAGCCACTATATTGGCCTTGCTCGGGTGATACATAATGCTCATATCGCAGTATTTCAACAACTCCAACCACCTTCTCTGATGGTGGTTTAAATATTTCTGGGAAAACAAATACTGAAGGCTTTTGTGATCTGTGAACACATCTACATACACTCCATACAAGTAGTTCCTCTAAATCTTTAAGGAAAACACTACTGCTGCTAACTCGAGATCATGAGTTGGATAATTCTTCTCACAAGGTTTAAGCTGTCTGGAGATGTAGGCTATGACCTTACCATGTTGCATGAGGACAAAACCCAAACCTACTATGGATGCATCACAATATACCACAAACCCATCTAAACCATCTGGAAGAGTCAAAACTGGAGTTGAGGTGAGTCGAGTCTTCAACTCCTAAAAACTCTTCTCACATGAATCTGACCACTAAAATTTGACTTTTTTCTAATTCAATCAGGACATAGGGGATGCAATAGATGAAAATCCTTCAAAAAAACACCTATAATAGCCAACCAAACCCAAGAAACTCCTGATATATGATGGAGAGATGGGTCAAGGCCAGTTTTTCACCGCTTTGGTCTTTTGGGAATCCAACCTAATGCCATCACTGGAGATAATATGACCAAGGAACACTACTAACCTTAGCCAAAATTCGCACTTACTAAATTTGGTGAACAACTGATGATTTCTGAGAGTCTGCAATATTATTCTGAGATGGTTTGCATTATCATGCTCACTACGGGAGTAAATAAGAATGTCATCTATGAATACTATGAACAACATATCTAAGTACTTCTTAAACACACGGTTCATCAAGTCTATGAAGGATGCTGGGGCATTGGTAAGACCAAAGGACATGACTAAGAATTCAAAGTGACCATAAAGGGTTATGAAATCTATTTTTGGGATGTCACATTCTCTGACTCTGATCTAATGATAGCCTGATCTGAGGTCTATCTTAGAGAAGTAACTGGCTCCCTGAAGTTGGTCAAACAAGTCATTGATTCTGGGAAGGGGATACTTGTTCTTGACAGTGACCTTATTTAGCTGACGATAGTCTATGCATATTCTGAGAGAACCATCTTTCTTATGTACAAATAAAATTGGTGCACCCTACGGGGACACACTGGGTCTGATGAATCCATTTTTTAAGAGATCCTTCAGCTGTTCTTTTAATTCTTTGAGTTCTGCAGGTGCCATTCTATATGGCGGAATAGATATGGGCTGAGTGCCCAGAAGAAGGTCTATTCCAAAGTCAATTTCCCTCTCAGGAGAAACTCCAGAAAGATCTTCTGGAAACACATCTGAATATTCATTCACCACAGGAACTGACTCAAGACTAGGAGTTTCTAAACTAGAGTCTCTGACTCGCATAAGATGATTAACACATCCCTTAGATATTATTTTTCCTGCCCTTAGGTAGGAAACAAGATGACCCTTGAAAGATGAAGTACTACCTTTCTACTCTAGGACATGTTCATTTGGAAACTTAAATAGGACAATTCTATTTCTATAGTCGACTGAGGCATAGTAGGAATGAAGCCAATCAATGCTGAGAATGACATTAAAATTGGTCATATGTAATTTTACTAATTCTGTTGAAGTGACTTTCTATGATATCATAACTAGATAGTTCCTGTATACCCGCCGGGCTATGATAGATTTACCCATAGGGGTAGAGACTGAGAAAGGCTCTATTAGAATTTTGAGATTCACTTCGAAATCAACTGCTGTGTAAGGAGTAACAAAAGATAAGAAAGCTCCTGATCTAGCAAAGTGTAAACATGTATATGAAAGACCTGTAACGTACCAGTGACCACATCAGGAGAATTTTCCTGATCCTTCCGGGACTGAAGAGTATAGAGTCTATTTGGGCGCTGCCCACTGGTGGCACTGGATACGACACCCTACTGATTCGGGAGACCCAACTGAGCTGGAGGACAGTTACGCTGACAATGGAAACCTGACTGAGGATAATCTTAGACTTTTTGGCTTGGCTTGCCATATTCAAAACACACATCACTTCCAGCCTAGAAGATATCCTGATGGTTCTTGCCGCAAGTCTGATTAGGAGGATTGGTTCGGGCACTGCCAACACTTCTCTGAGGTTTAGGGCCTGATGCCCTATCTCTATTACTGTCTCTGAATTTTAGCACTAGAGCACTGGCTGAGGATGGAGTTGGAACTGAAGATTTTGAGCAAAATTGAGAACAGTTCCCACCGTCTAACTTAGGCTGAGCAAAGTGAAAGCTACTTATTCTATCTCTCTTATTTTTCTTTTCTCTCTTCTTTTTCTTATGCTTCTCTATCTTCTGAGCATGAATTATTAGCCTAGCCAAGTCCATATCACTGATCAATATTGCAGTCCTGCACTCTTTGACCACACTATCATTCACTCCAGACATAAACCTGCTTAGTTAGGATCTGCTATCTTCCACAACATGAGGAGCATATCTAGCTAATTGAGTAAACTTGAGAGAATACTCTTTCACTGTCATATTGACCTGCTTCCGATTAAAATACTCTAACGCCTTATCTTTTCTTATCTCTAGGAGAAAGAATATATCTAGAAATGCAATGGAAAATTCCTCACACTTTATGGGTCCTGTATCTACGTCCCTCTCTACTTTTCACTGTTTGAACCAACTATGAGCCACATCCTGCAATTGATATGCATCTAGCTCAGCACTTTTACTAGCTGTCACCCCCATAATATCTATAATCTTTTACACCTGATCAAGAATAACTGAGGGTACTCATCTGACTTAGACGATGTGAAAGATGGAGGGTTCATTCGGGTGAAGTCCCAAATCCTGGTTTCTGCAGTATTGTCCACTGGGTTGGTCGGAACAGCAGTGGGATGTTCATTCTGAGAAGTAATTGAATGAGTTAGGGCGGTGAAAATAGCTCTGAACTCAGCGTGGGAGACATGTTCACCCAAAGGATTTAGCTGAATGGGCTGAGGGGTTGACTGATCTCTCGTTCCTCTTCCCTGATTCCTTTTAAGAGGCATTTTATGTAGATAGAAGACAAACCTGTATGAAAAAGATATTTTATCTGGAGCTCATGCTCACTCGCATGACATAAATACTGAAAATAAAAGAAATTATTCCTAAAATATCTCATAGCCTCCTGTCCATAAGTGTGGCGTACTACACACCCATGGACAAGACTCTACTAGATGCAGCTTTCAAACTTCCTAGGACAATGTTGAACCTTAGGCACTAATACTAAGTTTGTAACGCCCCGATTCTGTACCCCAGATGCTACATGGTGCTCATAATCTTGAAGGACCACAAGCAAACCCATGAATGGTACCATCTACAATAACGGAATAATAATATGGTATAATGCGGAATAATGGGATGAAATGCCATAAGGTTCAAATAACTAAAATAAAACTGAAATAAGGTATCTTAATACCAAAACTGAACAACTGTCTGAACATCTAGTCTGAAAGCCTCTAACTGAAATGTTTGAACAGTGGAGTTAATGAGATAATCCCCCAACTAATTCCATCTACTAAAATACTGAATGTAAAGAGATAATGAAATTAAAGAATATCCTTGAATGATGAGGACTCACTGCTAGTCTACTGTTGTTGGCTGAATCTGAATCTATATATGCGTAATCGGGAAACTGAGCATCTAAACCTATGGTATAAAACACCATAACTCAAGAAAAAAGTATGCATCAGTACGTGTGAATGTACTGGTATACAAAGTGAGGTAGGCTGAATGCAAGGGTTCACATGCATGAACTATAACTGACTAAATAAAATGAACATAGCTGAGTGAGAAATACATGCATGAATACAAGAGCTATAACTGAAGTCATAATAATACTGGATACTGAGTTTAATAGTAACATGGATTAGTGATAACTAATTTACTGTTACTGAGTGACTGTTCCTGATAGTCCTGATTCTGGTGGAACTAGCTAAGTTCCGAACTGAGCAGAGTGACTGTATCTGACAGTCCTAAAATTTTTAAAATTATGTGAGTTTTTTACTGATGATTGAGACAGAGACTATGGGAAGTAATCATCTAACTGACATGCCCCTTTTTAACTGATTTGGGGTCAAACTTGTAACCCCAGTTGGAAGGTTGTCAATACTGTGTCACAGGTAAGGACAAGCTGAGAGTTACCCTCATCTGTTAGGTATTCTAATAAGAATGGTGGTACCCATAACTGATAGGTTAACCCATCTCATAAACCCTTATCTTTAAGGTTTGATGTATCAACCTATGCTGGCTATGTAGTTCTGGAATACAAGGACTGCTTCTAAGGATCATACCCTCTACTGGTAGGTGAGCCGTTATCCCTAGGTTCACTCGGTGTTGAATCCTACTCCCAACTGACTAGACACTGAGCTGAGTATACTGGACTGATCTGGAGTGAGTTTACTGAGTTTCATTGACTAACAGAACACTACTAAACTCTATTAACTTACTGAGTTTACTGATGTTAGAACTAAATACTACATAGTTTTTTTCTGAGTTCTGAGATTGGCTGAGAGTAATACTGAACTTCACCTGACTGAGAAGGATTCTGTAACTAACACTAGATCTTGGAACACAACTAATTTGTCTGGTATTAAATACCCCCAGAACTCGATAGCATGAAAATAATAAGACATGACAATAGTCAACAACTCACAATACAATTTATGAGGCATTTAATCAAATACTTGAGAGTCGTTAACTTGCACATAAATAGAAATGCATGCTAACATGTCATAATTTCGTTAAACTAATCTCAAGAACATTTCATCAAACACTTACAATGCATAGCTTTATACTTGAGCATGAACTACAATTCTAATACATCATGGCTACCATATTAATTCATAATTCAGGGGTTTCTACATAAGAGAATCAAAGTTCAACTTACATGCCACAATAATATCAAGAAATACACTAAAGATTTCAACTTGACATACATACAACAACATCAACATGATTACATCCAAACTCACAACATGACATCAGAATTTTATATTTTTAAAAGAACTTTCTTGAACTCCAAGGGTGGAAGGGACCCTTGGATGAACACTTTTCATACCTTATTGCTTGAATTTGGAAAGATTGATGGTTAAATCTTTTGAATTTGATTCTTGGATTAATAACCCTAGGGTTTTATTCTTTAGGATTTTATGTGTAATGATTGCATTATGCCTCTAAAGGGGCTCAATTTCGTGTTATGGGGGCAAAAATGCATGGGAAAAAGATGCAATTACCCCTTGAGATGCTATTTTTAAATGACTGAAAACTGGGTTACCGACATACAGGTCTATGCGGCTCGTCGATTCCATCAACGCAATATCCAACGTGTCATGCTAAGTTAGCATTGACTCATTGAAATTTGAAGCTGGTAGCTGGGGAAAATATTAACCAACGCGATAGTTAATGCGACGCGCCATGATCGTGTTTGCTCACTATTTTGGGATTCCAAGGAGCTTTAAACGAAGTTTGAAAAATCTGAAACTTGCCCGGATTCACCTATTGACCTTCCTGATCATTAATTAACTCAAACATAGACATTTAAAGGACATTTAAGTTACAAAGTGAGAGCGCCAACTTCCGAAGGACAAAATATAACTATGTCGGAATACTTAGCTAAATATTGTAAATCTGGGACCCCTTGAGAAGCTTAAAGGACTAAATTAAGCTAGAAATTTTTGCGGGGTCTTACACATAAATTAATTAAATTCATTTAAGACATCATCTTAGAAATAACACAATAATATTAACATGAATACAAACAACCCATTACATGGAAATCATAATTTAAGATTTAAAAAAAGGTTTCTTGAACTCCAAGTATGAAAGGGCCCTTGGATGAACACTTCACATTCCTTTAATCTTGTTTTTTGAGAATATTGATGGTAGAAGTCTTGAGGTTTGAATATTGAATTAGAAACCCTAATTCTTGTTCTGAGAGAGTTTGAGAGAAATAATGAGATTTTTCCCTATAGGCTGATTAATTTCATGTTAAGGCTGAATAAGGTGGGGAAAATGACCCATTTGCCCCCACATACTTCATTAAAATAATGCTGAATAGGGCTTCTCTAACATCGCGGCCCCTGCTTGGGTCAAGTAGCTATCGTGATGCGACCCCTACTAGGGTCAAGTAGCCATCGCGGTGGAACCCTTACTTGGGTTGACTGGCCCACTCAACGCGGGGCTATCGCGACCCTTCACTATTTTGGGCATCCAAACTCGCCCTTACGCTAGTCCAAAAAATCCAAAACTCGCCTAAGATGACCTACAATTGACCCTGATAGTGAATCAATTTAAAAATCAACTAAGTAAGGCTGGGAAGGTGGGAAATAAAATCCTCCAAATTTGGATAGTTAGCTAAAATTTTCTAAGTTTGGGACCCCTTAGTAGTCTTTAAAGGATTGAGTCAAGCTTAGAATTTTGTGGGGCACCTTACAATATCTCCTCCTTAGGAACATTCGCCCTTGAATGAGGTGGACTAAGCTGAGATTACTGATGTACTGAACTTATTTGCTGGACACGAACAATGAAACATGACTGAAACTACTGATATACTGAGTTTTTATACTGAATATGCATATCTGAATACAATGAATACATGACTGAAAACAATTCATGAATGCATGACTAAATATACAATAGTAACTGACCATGTTTTGCAAGGGAATTCTTTGTAAGTTTTAAGGAAAACTATTACCTTGAGCTAAGTGTGACTTGAAAAAGAAAAGGTGAGGGTAATTTGTTCACATATCTACTTCTACTTCCCAAGTAGCTCCCTCAATTGACTAATTGCGCCAAAGAACTTTGAGTAGAGAGACATCTTTGTTCCTCAGTCTACAAATCTGATAGTTAAGGATTTTGACTGGAACCTCTTCATAAGAGAGACTGTTCCGAACATCTATTCCCTCTATCGGGACTACGGATGCTGGGTCACCTATGCATTTTATTAGCAAGGAGACATGAAACACTAGATGGAATGAAGCTAGATCTGAAGGCAACTCAAGCTCGTAATCTACCTTTCCAAAATGGCTGAGAATTCAGTAAGGACCAACATATCGAGGACTAAGTTTCCTCCTCTTGAAAAACCTCTTCACCCCTTTTATGGGAAGATTTTCAAATACACATAGTCACCAATCTTGAACTCGAGATCTTTTCTTCACACGTTTGCATACGATTTCTTTGGGCTCTGAGTTGTCTTAAGCCTTTCTCTGATCAACTAAACTTTTTCCAAGGCATCAAATACTAGGTCAGACCCTACAACTGAGACCTCAAACACTTCGCACCAACCAATGGGATATTAATATCTCCTCACATAAAGTGCCTTAAACAGAGCCATATGAAGGATGAAATGATAGCTATTGTTATATGCAAACTCAATCAAAGAAAAGTGGTCATCCCAACTACCTTTAAAATCAATCGCACATGCTCATAGCATATCTTCTAATATCTTAATGGTCCTTTCTTCCCGATCGTCTATCTGAGGATGAAAAGTGGTACTGTGGTGAACTCAGGTACCAAGACCCTTTTTGAATGCCTTCTAAAAATAAGAGGTAAACTAGGTACCTCTATCTGAGACAATGGAAAACAAAACACTGTGCAATTTGACCAACTCCCTGATATAGAGTTTGGCATAATCCTCGGTTGAGTAAGAGGTATGGTCTAGTAGAAAATGAGTTGATACCTAAATTGAATCATGCTAATGACGAGTATGAGGCAAACCCATCACAAAGTCCATGTTCATTTCTTCCCACTTCCAAGCAGGAATGCTAAACTCCTGCATGGATCCACTAGGTTTCTGATACTCAATATTAACATGCTTATATATAGAGAACCTAGCTATAAAATTGCACAATGTTTGTCTTCATCCCACTCCACCAATAGATTTCTCATAAATCGCGGTACCTCTTCAAAGACCCTAGATAAATAGAGTAACGCTCACCATGCACCTCTAAAAGAATTCGCTGCCTTAAGTCATCTACACTCGACACATACAAATGACCCTAACAATGCAATACACCATCTCCCCCTTGGGAGAAAACCTCTACCTTCTGATCGCTAACTGACTCTTTCAAATTAACTAAATTGGGATCTCTATCCTATTTTCCCTTACTTCAGAAACTAAAGATGATTCTAAATTGTTCTAAACCTACACACTACATTCTGATGAGTCGACTAAGTGGATACCTAGTCGGGCAAGATGATGGACTTCCTGAGCTAAATTCTGCTTACTGTCCTCAACATGAGCAATACTGCCCATAGACAGCCTACTAAGAGCATCAACCACTACATTGTCCTTGCCCAGATGGTATAGTACACTCATGTCATAATCTTTGAACAACTCTAGCCACCTTCTCTGATAGAGGTTAAGATATTTTTGGGAGAACACATACTACAGGCTCTTATGGTCTGTGAACACATCAAGGTACACCCCAAATAAGTAATTCCTCAAAACCTTTAAGGAAAAAATTATTGTTGCTAACTCAAGATCGTGAGTAGGATAGTTCTTCTCGTAGGGTTTAAGCTGTCTGGAGGCATAGGCTATGACCCTACCTATCTACATAAGGATACAACCCAAAACTACTTTGGATGCATCACAGTACCCAACAAAGCCATTAAAACCATTTGGTAGGGTCAAAACTGAAGCTGTAGTGAGTCGAGTTTTCAACTCCTGAAAACTCTTCTCAAAAGAATTTGACCACTCGAATTTGACCTTATTCTGAGTCAATCTGGACATAGGGGATGCAATAGATGAAAATCCCTCAATAAAACATTAGTAATAGCCATCTAAACCCAAGAAACTCCTAATATCTTATGGAGAGATGGGTCTAGGCCAGTTTCTCACTGCTTTGGTCTTTTGAGGATCAACTATATTTCCAACACTAGAAACTATATGGCTGAGGAAAGCTACTGACCTTAGCTAAAATTCACACTTACTTAATTTGGCGAATAGCTGATGGTTTTTGAGAGTCTGGAATACTATTCTGAGATGGTCTGCATGATCATGTTCAGTACTGGAGTAAACAAGAATATCATCTATAAAGACTATGAAAAACATGTCCAAGTAATGCTTGAACACATAGTTCATCAAGTCCATGAAAGCTGCTGGGGCATTGGTAAGACCAAAGGACATGACTAAGAATTCAAACTGACCATACGAATTCTCATTATACTTGGGCATGAATAATATTTCAATACATCATGGCTTCATTAATAACTTAAATTTCAAAGATTTCAACCCACATGCTAATATAAATTCATAAAATTCATTAAAGACATCATCTTATAAATCAAACAACAAGATTAACATGAATAAAAATAACCCACAACATGGAAATCATGATTTAAGATTTTAAAAAGGTTTCTTGAACGCCAAGGGTGAAAGGGCCTTGGATGCACACTTCACATACCTTTAAGCTTGTTTTTGAGAATATTGATGGTAGAATTCTTGAGGTTTGAATCTTGAATTGAAAACCCTAATGCTTGTTCTTGAGAGAGTTTGAAAGAAAGAATGAGATTTTGCCCTATAGGCTAATTAATTTCATGTTAAGGTTGAATAAGGTAGGAAAAATGACCCATTTCCCCCCCACAACCTGTATTAAAATAATGCTGAACAGGGCTTCCCTCGCATCGCGACCCCTGCTCTGGTCAAGTAGCCATCGCAATACGACCCCTATTCGGGTCAAGTACCCATCGCGGTGCGACCCGTAATTGGGTTGACTGGCCCTCACGACGCGGGGCTATCACTACCCTTCACTATTTTGGGCATCCAAACTTGCCCTTACGCTAGTCAAAAAAATCCAAAACTCTCCTGAGATGACCTACAAGTGACCCTGATCATGAATCAATTTAAAAATCGACTAGCTAAGGTCGGAAAGGTCAAAAATAAAATCATCCAAATATTGAAGGCTAAAATGATTCTAAGTCTTGATACTTAGCTAAAATTTTATAAGTTTGGGACCCCTTAGTAGGCTTTAAAGGACTGACTCAAACTTAGAATTTTGCGGGGTCTTACAAGGGATGTAAGATTAGTAGATTTTATGGTAGTAGATAGAGATAGAGTTATTAGTTAAGATGTTCTATATTTTATTCAAAAAGGAAAGAAATAGGAGATGAGTTGTCATTGTTGTAGTAATGATCACATATAGGTTATCCATGAAGGATACAGTTGTTAAGGATCTATAAAATTAATCTTCACTTTAGGGATCTTTGAAAGGGATACTTAGTGATAATTATAGAACTTAGAAGGTAGTTTAATTTATGCATGGGTAAGTAGATATGGTATGAGAAATGGGAATATGCTACTTGATTATGATGGGTTATATTGCAATATGAAGATCAATTATCCTTATCATAAAATTTTAGTAGACCGAGTATTTCTTGATTTTTCTAATCTAGTTGTTGAAGCTAGTATATTATGTTAAAAGATGCATAACGAACAATAAGGTGTAGTAGTAATGTTGTGAAGAGGATGTCATTGGAAGAAATGATTAAGTTGGAAAAAATATTGATTATTTTATCAAAATTTTTGGTGGACTAGTATTTCATGGTTTTATCTGGTAGCTGTGAGCTAGTATAATATGTGATATGTTTCTTTAGCAATTCATTTGGTACTATACACTAGGTGAAATTTAGGTGGTGACAGTAGTAAGAAGAATGATTGTTTGAGGAAAGTAACAAGGACTTTATGGAAATGGTTCTATTAAGCTAGAGGTTGTGTGCGGAATCATCAGGACCCAAACCTGTCGTGAGTGGAACCCTAACTAACCATCAAGTGGGAGAACCCACTAGCCCCATAAACCATACAACACTTAGAAAAAAAATACAACTAAACCAAAAACATTAATAAAACCATTATTAAATAGCTCAAACATGAGTAATGGTAAAAATATGCACAATCAACCATCCCCTAGATCTTGAAAGTCATTGTAACAAAAGTCTAACAATTTTCAAAAAGGGGATGTAATTAAAAAAGAAGTAATATATGTGTATGAACAATGGAAAGGAGAAATAAGTGAAGAACTCATGGTAGCCCCAAAGATGCAGCTCATACTTTAGTTTGAATATGGTCTAAATCACAACTGAGGTCTCGGAATAGTCCCTGGAATTTGCTCTATGCTAAACAAAAAGAAGAGAATATGTAATATAAGTACATACGAAATAATGATGTGTCGTTAGGGTCATTGACCAACCAAAATATAGAATATGGACACATAAAAAATATTTAGTACAAAAAGACAACCATGAAACCTATCATGCAACTCTTTTTGAAGTTCATAACTCTTAATATTGTAAACAAGTACATCATGAAGTTAATCAAAATTGAATCTGAAAACATATCAAGTCAAGTCTAACTATGACCACCAAAAAGACTCCAAGTCAACACCCATGATGCAATAATAATATATACCATGCCCCAATTACCCAAATAACAGACAACACAAAGTTAAGTCAAAACTTTTAATTAACCTGGGACACTCAAGAAACCACAAGTGCAACAACACTGGCAATTTTATGAATGCCATATACCATAAAGAAACCACCTTTAGCAAATAAGCACATAAACCTGATTTTCTCTAGGAACCAATATAACAAACACAATACCAACCCTGGTTCAATCAAGGAACTAATAAAATAAAGAAATCACGTAATCCCCAATTTAATTAAGGAGTCATCACACTCATATGTAACTTTTCCATATAGGTTAAGTGTCCTTTGGTCACCCAATAGTCATGACCTGTAAGTGATGAACATTTTTCCATGTATCAAAATCCCAGACATCAAGTGCCTTCCAACCTTATATTAACCAATCCCATGGAGATATCTAACTACCAGTACATTCCACAATAATGATAAATATCATAACTATCACAACAATAATGATAACAAAAAAAACTTGTGTAAAGGAACAAGCTTTCTTATAAGTTCATTGCATGCGATTAACACTTAGGATATCAAATAGTCATTTACTTTTCTTTAACATGCATCGTACAAGGAATATAAAGGAATACTTATCATTCACACATAATACAAATTAGAATTCAATTATAGTAAAACCATCACCTACCTAAATCCAAGCTTGAACCACCCTATTAAACTCGAGCCTTCCCTTTTCGTGCAATCTCTGCTTAGTCGTCGTCTAAAAATAGGAATATTACACATAATCAATCGAATCACTACAATATTGAGTATTTACAACCTAATTCTAAACCCCAAGTCCAGTTTCATGATCCTTCCTTCCATTCTAGGTCTATTCTACTATATGTTCACCTTAAATTACAAGCTTCTTGGTTACTTCAATGAATTGTGGTCACTGAAGAGTAAATAATCAGTCTTTAATAAAAAAACCAAGTGCTTAATATCCAATTTACCACTACGTTAGAATATTAAGCTTGGGCAATTTAAACACTCTCCAAGCCCATAAACTAGTGATTCTACGTTTAAAGAATTGAAAAACTAGTAAATAGAAATAAATAACTTTCCATTGTAACAAACTTTGGAAGAAAATAAGTGAAATTTCCTTATACCTTCCAAAAATATGTTTATAAAAAATAAATTATTTTTGGGAATATTTTTTTCGTAAACAAAAATTTACCCCTCTACACCGGCTCCTCCCGCCAAAGCGGCATCGCAGGATTAAAAGTCTTTGGATTCTTCTACAATAGAAATTTATCTGCTGTAACGGAAGCCCTAAAAACCTTCCAACCTCTTTATCAAGTATGGTGAGGCAAAAATTCGAGATCAAGTTTTTCTGGGGTCCAACCTGTAACCCCAGTTGGAAGGGTGCCAGTACCGTGTCAGGTGTAAAGATAACTGAAGATATACCCTCATCTAGTAGGTACTCTAATGAGAACGGTGGAATGCTCAACTGACAGGTTAAAACAAATCATCAACCCTCGACTGGTAGGTTTGATATCTCAACCTACACTGGCTACGTAGTTCTAGAACATAAGAATTGCTTCTATGAATAACACCCTCTACTGGCAGGTGAGTCCCTATCCTTGGGTTGACTCGGTGTTGAATCCTACTCCCAAATAAATAGACACCGAACTAATTTCCTAGTTCATACTAGGCTTGACTGAACTATTACTGAACTGGACTGGATTAGTACTAAGTTTACTGAGTTTTCCTGGATTATGGAACTGACTAAAAGTACCATTGATTGTGAACTGACTGAGACTATTCTGTAAGTGACATTGGCTCGAGGTATACCGCTAAATTATCAGGTATTAAAAACCCCCCATGACTCGATAGCGTAAAGAGTAAATCATAACATAAATCTTAAATGCACAACAATGGCCAGATGTTCATAACTCATTTTATAAGGCATTTCATCAAACACTTGTAAATCTTGAACTTGTACATATATAGGGATGCATGCTATCATGTCATAAGTACACTAACAATTCACATAGGCATTTTTGGAAAACACATGGGAGGCATCACATTATACTTGGGCATGAATAATAATTCAATACATTATGGATACATTAATCATTTCAATTTCAATGATTTCAACCCACATGCTAACATAATGTAACGTCCCGAGTCTGTACCTCGAACGCTACACGGTGCTCACAATCCCATAGGACCACAAACTAACATATGATTGGTACCTTCTGCAATAACTGAATAATAATATGGTATAATACAGAATAGTGGGATGAAATGACATAAAGTTCAAATAACTAAAATAAAAATGATATAAGGTATCTCAATACCAAAACTGAACTGAACAACTATCTGAACATCTAGTCTCAATAGCCTCTAACTGAACTGTGGAGTTGATGGGACAATCCCCCAATTAACTCCATCTACTAAAATACTAAATGTAATAAGATAACTAAATAAAAGAATATCTTCGAATGATGAGGACTCACTTCTAGTCTACTGCTGCTGGCTGAATATGAATCTATCTACGCATGATCGGGAACCTGAGCGCCCGAACCTATCGTATAAAACACCATAGTGTAAGAGAACAGTATGCGTTAGTACGTGTGAATGTACAAGTATGCAAAGTGAGGTAGGGTGAATGCAAGGGTTAAAATGAATGAACTATAATTGACTAAATAACATGAACATGGATGAGTGTGAAACACATGCATGAATACAAGAGTTATAACTGAAGTCATAATAATATAGGATACTGAGTTTACATGTAATGTGGATTACTGATAACTGATTTACTGCTACCGGGTTTGAATATTCTCTTCTTAATCTTCTTTTCATGGTGAAACATCATTCTTTCTTTGTATACGTCCAAGTTCTCATAAGCATAGAGTCAGAATTCATCCAACTCATTCACCTTTCTCAACCTCAAGTTTGTTGCATTACGCCACTCAAAATTTATCTCTTTCAATGCCTACAATGACTTATGCTCAAGCACAACCGGTAAGTGGAATGCATTTCCATACATAAGTTGATATGGAGAGGCACTAATGAGGATCTTATAGGCTATTCGATAGGCCCAAAATACATCGTCTAACTTTCTAGACCAGCTAGTCCTATTGGCATTTATCGTGTTTGCCAATATGGACTTTATCTCTCTATTGGAGAATTCATCTTGCCACTCATCTGAGGATGGTAAGGTCTTTCCACCTTATTCCTTACACCATATCTATCAAGCAGTTCTTTGAATAAGCTGTTGTAAAAGTGTGACCCATCATCATTTATAATTGCATGTGGAGTGCCAAATCCAGAAAATATATTTCTCTTCAAAAGGCGGTGATGCTTCTACCTTCATTGTCTGTAAGTGAAAAATCCTCACCCACTTTAATACATAGTCAATTTCAACCAAAATTCATCTCATGCCATAGAATCTCACAACTATCCCATGAAATCAATCCCCTACATATCAAACAACTACAACTCCAGAATAGGTGTCATGGGGAGTTCCTGGCACCGTGAAATGTTTCCTTGACACTGAGTGACATTGGTCATAGGATTTTGACAAATCATAACCATCCTTGTAAATTTAAGGCAAATAAAACCCACACAGGAGAATTTTGTGAGATATTCGTGTGCCACTATGGTGACCCCCAACTGGTGTAAAATGACAAGCTTTTAGTATACTCATCATCTCCATATTTAGAAAGCATCTCCGAATCACACAATCAGTGCAAAACCTAAACAAATATGACTCATCCCAACAAAAATTCTTTATCTCATTCATAAATCCCCATAGCTGCTGAAAGGATAGATTATCTAGGACAGGATAGCTTGCAAAATATTTTGGAGAATTAGCAAACCAGGGAATCAAATCTTAAGATATTGACAATACTCTAATTAGGAAAAGAATCATATGTCTCAATATTATTCCCTAGTTTTGGAATGGTCACCTCTTCAAGTGTGGATAAGTGGTCTGCAACTTGATTTTCCTTCCATTTTTGGTCCTTGACTTCAAAACCAAACTATTACATTAAAAGAACCCAATGAATCAATTTGGGTTTGGTATCGTTCTTCGATATAAATTACCTCAAGGATGCATGGTATGTGTTCACTCTAACCTTAGTCCCAATCAAATAAGACCAAAATTTTTCCAAAGTAAAAACCACCACAATTAGCTCCTTTTCTGTAACTGTAAATTTTTTCTATGCAGGGTTTAAAGCTTTGCTGGCGTAGTAGATGGGGTGAATTATATTTTCTGTTCATTGCAATAGAAAATCTCCAAAGTCCACTATGCTCACATTATACATTACTCAAAAGGTGTAGATCAATCAGGAGACACAATGATGGGTTCCCAAAAAAACCGATCCTTTATGCATTTGAAAGCCTTGAGATAAGCATCAAAAAAATCAAATTTCACCCCCTTCTCTAAAAGAATGCACATAGGACTTGCAATTTTAGAGATGTCCTTAATGAACTTCCTATAAAAGCCTACATGATACAAAGAATTCTATATTCCTTTTATTGACACTGGCGGTGACAGCTTCTTAATTACCTTTATCTTTACTTTATCTGCTTCAATACCATGTTTGGAGATCTTGTGCACTAGCACGATACCATTTTTCACCAAGAAGTGAGATTTTTCCAGTTTAGTACCAAGTTGCACTCTTTACATCTCTAGAGTGCACTAGCTAAATAGGATAAATAGTCATTAAATGAGTCCCCAACCACTAAAAAGTCATCCATGAATAATTTAATAGTGTCTTCCACCATGTTAGTAAATATGCACATAATACATCTCTAAAAAGTGGCAAGCGCATTGCATAGTCCACACAACATCCTCTTGAATGCAAAGGTCCCATAAGGGCAAGTAAAGGTAGTCTTTTCTTGGTATTTAGGAGTAATCATGATTTTATTGTACTCCAATTACCCATAAAGAAAATAGTACCAACTCCTGCCTTCTATTCTGTCCAACATCCGATCTATGAATGACATAGAAAGTGATATTTTTGCATCCACTTGTTCAGCTTTTTGTAGTCTATGCATACTATCCAACCGGTCACCGGACTTATTGGTACTAATTAATTCTTTTCATTTTGGACCACTGTGAATCCTTCTTTCTTTGGCACATATTTAATTTGGATCATACACTTATAATCTACAATGGAAAAAGCCACCCCAATATCTAACAACTTGATTATCTCCTATTACACCACATCTTTTGTGGGATGGTTTAGTTGTCTCTGATGCTCAATACAGGTAATGTTGTCCATCTCAAGCTATATCTTGTATGTGCATATACCTGGAGGAATCCCTACAATGTTTGCAATAGTCCATCTAATAGCTCTCTTAAATTTTTGTAATATTGATATCAAAGCTTCCACCTGTGCTCTTGCCATATATTCTGCAATAATTACTGGCAGAGTATTGTTTCCCTAATGAATATATACTACAAGTGACCTGGGAGGGCCTTAAATTCCAATACCGATAGTTCTTCAATTGATGGTCTTGCAGGAGGTGTGGTTATTTTCTTCAAGTCAAGATCTAGGTTCTTAGGTCATATTTATATGAAACTATGCCATGTAGTGTATGAAAAATCTCATCATAATCATCTATCCCATCACTCTCAAAGTTCTTAATCCTTGCTGCTAATTCTTCTACCCCTAATATCTTCTCAATAGGTACCTTCGTTGCAACTATGTCATCATCCACTGAATCAATCACTGTTATCACTCTCATATTATTATGATGCTAATCTATCATGCATATATTCAATAATATTTTCTTATCATTTTATTTGAAAGTCATCTCCTATAGGTCCATATCAGTAATCACCCGGCCAATAGACAATAAAGGTATACCCAAGACAATCAGAGAGTAGGCATCAACTTCACAGTCTAAATTCATAAAACCTGCAGGATACGTGAATGATGGAACCTTTACTTTTACATTGGGCACGATACCCGCTGCCTCCTTTATAGATAAAAAAACCATCAACAACCTTGCAGATGTAAGATTGAGTTATCCTAACACAAATACCTTGTATATCACCTATTGCATTACATATTCATTATCCTGTATTGTATAGAGCCTGAGTAATATAATAAGGCCCAATAAAACATTGAATGGTAACTGTCCCTAACTTTCCCTTCTTTTCTACTGATGGTGTATTAAAATTTGCACTAAATAATTACACTATAGCCTAGAGCTTTTGTGCTACCCAGTCATTATCATCACTCATAAATTATCATCATATGAAGTAAAATTCTCAAATTCTGCTTTAGGTGGCTTATCTGCAACCATATTTTCCTTTTGTGGAACATTAGTAGTAGGAAAAAAGTGCTCATCATGTGGAAAATCATTCCTTATGTTAATAGCCATACAATGAACCAATGTTGGAGTATTCGATACATTGTCACTAGGAAGTTCTCTATCATTGGGCAAAAGTGGAAGAGATTTGCCTATACTGCTGCTCCAACTACTTGATAGTAGTTGAATTTGACTCAACCTTCTTATTCAATTCTGAAACATCAGCCTTGAGTTCTTTGAGAAAAGTTTTCTAACTATTTTTACCCTTTATCAGCTTAGCCAACATCTCTTATATTCTGACTTTTGTATCTTTTCTGCCAGGTGGAATGTATTTGTCTCTATTATCATAGCTTCGACCTTGATTTCCTTGCCTTTAGACTCAGTAAACTACAAACTGACGATCCACATACTTTACCTCCTCTAAATCAGACTCATGCACCATAGAAGCTGCACCCTGAACCCCTACGGCATTAAACTTTACAGAAGTTATTATTGCAAATTGTTTGGACAACTCACTAATGTGTGCCCTTAATAGTAAAATCTACTGAGCTACAATATCCTCAGTTGCTCTTCGTTCACCAGAATTAACAATGGAATAAATGTCAGAAACTCTCTCAACCTCTCGAGTTTTCCACCCTTGGTTAGTTAGTGAGATTTGATCTATAATACTCGAAACCATCTCCCATTATAATCTAATGAATGATCCTTCAGAGATAGTATTTTCTATTACTCTGGAACTTATAGTAAAGTCTCTATAAAATATATCTAATAAGCTTGTCCCTAAAATATGGTGGTTTAGCACTATGCTAAGCTTATTCTTTAACCTTATCAACGCCTCATCTATAGATTCTGACTGTAGCTACTTGAAGTTATGAATCTCGTCCTTAATCTGCAATACCCTTGATGGATGAAAGAACCCGTTCAAGATTTATTTGCGTAACTCACTCCATGTAATGATACATCCTCTGTGAAGTTCCTCTAGTCATAAATATGCTTCTTTATCAAGGAAGAAGGGAAACAACCTCAGTCTCGATGGCTCCTAATCTACCCTAGGTATGGTATATGAAGTGTATATCCCAGTAAAATTTTCCAGATTTATGTTTGTGTTGTCCGTAGGCAACCCTGCAAAAATCCCTTTAAGAATAAGAGTTGAATAATAGCACTAGAAATATTGAACATGACATCAGGGTCAAAATAGGAAGAATGATAGCTCTAGTCTCTATCGTCTTAATGTATGCCATATTATATTCATCATTTTTATATTTATGAATATACTAATATGCTGGGATAACTTGTGGTCGGCCTACTCTTTTTCTATTTTGGTTTTCACCAAGTACTCCTCAGTAGCCTGTTGCCTGTCTCTACTCAGCTAACTCTGCCTCTCGAGCTATGCATTAAGCTTGTTCTACCACCTTCCTCTCATTTTTAGATTTAGATAAACGCTCGCCAATCTATCGATTAATAATTTCCTGAACTCCTTCAGGAGGAAGGGGCGACAAATCTTTCTTTTCGACTCTGGCATCCTAATAGGTATTTGTATTATCCTTTCTGGATTTGTATTCAATAGAAGTAAGGGGTTACCTTCACTCCAAATCCTAGCCATACACCACAGTATGGACAAATAAGAAGAAAAATAATAACCAAAAGACTACAAAAACTTCAATTCATAAATCAACTCTGTAGTCCCCGACAATGGTGCAAAAAATTTTATGACGTCCAAACAACACCTACTCTCAGATGATGATACAATTGCTATCAAAATATAGTAACCTAATAATGGTTTATGTCAAATACTAGTAGAATAATTGGAATAATGTCTTTTAGATGCTCTAATCAATGGGATAAAATTAGAATAGTAAATGGGGAAATTTGAATGGAATTATCGAACAAAGAGAAAATATAAACATCAATTGCGATCAGTATTGGTGAACACTAGGATTTTGTTCCCCCTAGCTTCTAAAATACATAGGATTATCATTCTTTGTTCAACAAACTCAATACCTTGCATGCAGAACCAATAAGTTAAGTACAATCTACTGTATTTTGGACGAGCAGATAGATTTCACCCTTTACCTTTTGAGTTTCAGTATGTCACATTACTAACCCTTATCTTGATCCCAATTAACTATTACCTTTTAAGTCTCTATTTATTATATAAAATCTAATCATATTACATAGATAATACCTAGTAGCACAGATCAATATCTAAACTCTAAATTATTATTGTCATTATCTTTTCCTAGTCACTACTTCTCTTTTGGAGTAAATAGAAATAATTTAGGAGGGATCATAACATTGTCCACCACTATGAAATCTATTTTAGTGAAGATAATGCAATTCATGCCATGGGAATCGATTCATTTAAATAATTACACTTCCCCTTCTTCGTTAATCTACTAGGGTTTACATAACCCTAGCTATGGGTTTTAGCTTCTTATGCTTATGAAGAAATCAATATCATTCATAATTAAAAGCATAGGTGAAATCACAATGATAAGAAGTTTAAAAACCCATAACCATAACTGAATTAATCACTGAATTTAATACAAGTAATCCTAAGATCAAAATCAAATCTTGGAATCAAAATATGTTAATGAGTATAAAGAGTGTGTAACTCCTACTAAAAAACACATGAAGAGTATTTATAGTACAAGAGAAAACCCTAAAACCAAAGCCTAAATGAAATAGAAGAAAATAAGGTTGGTGACCACTTGTGGTCCGTACCTGCGCTCTGACCATAGGTGCAGGTAGTATGTGCGGTCCTGACCCTAGGAGTATGTACAAGGTGCAGGTAGCGGATAAAATAGTTCGTAAGTTCAGCTCTTGAGATTTTGGTCTTCTTGTAATTGCTTTGCCTACATGCAGTTCGTAGGTCCCACAAGTGGTTTGTAGGTTGACATAGTAAGTGCTGGGAGTCATATTTTTAGCTCTTCTTCAATTCTCGAACATGATTTGATCACGAACAAGCCAAAAAGTGTTTCGAAGCTCTAAAAAGTATCCAAAAACACCTTTTTTTTTATCATTTTTGTGAACTTAGAATCCAAAATATGATTTTCTGCAATACATACCCAAAAGTATCATATCTAACAAAATAACCTTAGAAACTTACATATTTTCCTTATTTTAAGCATCGAAAGTTCTATATTTCTATTGCACATCAAGTGAATCCTATTTTCCTGAAATTATATGCCACTGTAGGTTTATGGGACTTTCCAGAGAGTGTCCCCTCTATTTCCCAATATGGGCTAAGTTTACTGATTACTCTAAGTTAAGGTTCTATTTTGATGGCAAGGTAGAATAGCTCTCCTTAATGCCGGTTAGACATTGGACTACATGATAGCTCACATGGTTTATGTCGATTATAAAAGTCTCCCATAATAGCAATGATTTTAGAAAAGTAAGAATAATGACTCACTAAGATTATTAGATTATATTTAAGTATTCTTGTTTTATGATATTTTAGATATTTTCCTATACTGCTGCTCTAACAGCTTAATAGCAGTTGAATGTGATTCAACCTTCTAATTTAATCCTTAAACATTGGACTTGAGTTCTTTGAGGAAAGTTTCTTGACTCTCTTGACCCTTCATTATCTTAGCCAACATCTCTTCTATTCTCAATTTTGCATCTCCTCTGCAAGGTGGAATGTATTTGTCTCTATCTCATAGTTTTGACCTTGATTACCTTTCCCTTGGTAACAAAAACCTTCTAACTTACGATCCACATACTTTTCTTCCTTCTCTATCTCGGACTCTTGCACACTAGAAGTTGTACCCTGAAGCCTACTGCATTAACCTTTGTAGATTTTATTTTTGCAAATTGTTTGCCCAACTCACCAAGGTGTGTCCTTAGTAGTGAAATCTCCTTAGCTAATCTTCATTCACCAAGGTGTCTGTCATTGCTATGGAATTGATAATCAGGCTCTATAGAAGATTTCCAAAAATCTTATCTATGAAATCCAATGGTTGGGAACCATGCTAAGCTTTTTCTTGAACCTAAACTATGCCTGATACATAGATTATGATTGCATCTGCTTGGAGTTATAGATATCGTCCTTTACCTTCAATACCCAGGTTGTAGGAATAAACATATTCAAGAATTTCCTGCATAACTCGCTACATATAGTGATAGACCCTCTTAGAAGTTCCCTTAGACATAAATATGGTTCACTAGAAAGCGAAAAGTGAAACAACCTAAGTCTCAGTGCCTCATGATCTACCCTATGTATGACATATGAAGTTCAAATCCCAGTAAAATATGCTAGATGTATATTTGCGTAGTCCGTAGGCAACCATGCAAAAACTCCCTTCAAGTATAAGAGTTGAATCATAGCACTAGAAATGTTGAACTTGACATCAAAGGTGAAAAAAGGAGTAATGATAGCTCCAATCTCAGCCTGCTCAAAGTATCCCAGATCCTATTCATCATTTTCATAAGGTTGAACATACTGATATGTAGGGACCACATGAGGTTGTCCTACTCTATTTTTGAGTACTACTAGACGGTATGCTGCCTGTCTCTACTCGACTAACTCTGCGTCTCGATCTATACGTTGAGGTACTTCTTCTACCCTACTCTTATTTTCCATTAGATCTAAAAGCTCACCAGTCTATCGATCAATAATGTCCTAAAATCCTTCAGGAGGAAAGAGAGGAAAATCTTCTCTTTTCGAATCTCACATCCTACTAGGTGTTTGTAATATCCTTTTTGGATTCGGATTCAGTGGAATTAATGGGTTGTCTTTACTCTATGTTCTAGGAATACACCGACGTATACCAAACTAATAATGAAAAAAAAACACCTGAAGATTACAAAATCTTCAATTCACAAATCAACACCGTATTCCCTAGCAATGATACAAAAATTTTGATGACGTCCAAACAATACCTACACTAAGATGATGATACAGTCACTATAAAACTATAGTAACCTAATAAAGTTTCAGTTCCAATTCCAAGGGAATATGTGGACTCATGCCTTTCAGATGCTGTAATCAAAGGGAAAAAAATAGAAAAGAAAATGGGGAAATTTGAATGGCAGTATCAAATATTGGGAAAATATTAACTTTAATTGTTATCAGTATTGGAGAACACTAGGATTTTGTTCCCTGTAGATTCTCAACTATGTAGGTTTACCATATTTGCGTAGTCCTTAGCCACTCATGCTTGTAAAGAAATGAATATAATTCATAATTAAAAGCATAGATGAAATAACAATGATAATAACTGTAAAAACCCATAAGTGCAAATGAATTAATCAACTAAAGTCAATAGAATCCAAAGATCAAAATTGAATTATGGAATTAAAATATGTTTATGAGTATCAAAAGTGTGTAACTCCTACTAAATAAAATATAAAAGGTATTTATAGTACAAGAGGAAACCCTAAAACCAAATCTTGAATGAAATAGGAGTAAACAGGGTCGGTGGCCACGTATGGTCCGTACCTATGATCTAAACCTGGGCATACGTAGTACCTACGATATTTACCCTGGATGCAGGTATAGGGTACAGGTAGTGGATGAAAAAAACTGTAAGTTCAGCTATCAGGATTTTGGACTTCTGGCACTTACTTTGCCTACATGCAGTCTGTAAGTCCCATATGCGGTCTGTAGGTTAACTTAGCAAGTGTTGGAGTCATCTTTTAATCTCTTTTTTCAATTCTGGAACATTCTTTAATCATGAACAAGCCAAAAAGTGTCTCGAACATCCATATATGCTCAAAAAAGTAATCAAAAACACCTTTTTTCATTTTTTCTAAGAACTTATCATCCAAAACACCTTTTTCCTTATTTTTCAAGAACTTATCATCCAAAACATATTTTCCCGCAAAACATACCCAAAACGCATTATATCTAAGAAAATAACCTTAGAAACTTGCATATCTTTCTCATTTTATGCGTAGAAAGTGCTATATTTCTATAGCACATTAAGCGCATCCTATTTCTTAAAAACTAAATGCCACCATAGGTTTAAGGGCCTTACCATAGAGTGTCCCCTCTGTTTCCCAATATGTGCTAAGTTTAGTGATCACTATAAGATAAGGTTCTATTCCTATGAAAAGGGTAGAACAACTCTCCTCAACATGGGTAAGACGTTGGACTCCATAATAACTCATATAGTTTATGTCGATTATAAAAATCTCTGATAATATTAATGATTTTAGAAACTATGTGCAATGACTCATTAATATTATCAAATTATACTTTATTATCCATGTTTTAAGCTTATTCAGATTTCGGTTTTATTCATGATCAAGTAGAGTCCTTTTACACTTAAAATGCATGATTTAAAACTATGTTCAAACTTATTGTTACATAATGCATTCACCCCTACATATTCAGTACATTCCAGAAATACTGACCACGTATTCGTCAGTATGGCTATAGTGTTTCATATTGTATGTACCTGTTTTAGCCTATACACTATAATCAAATAGTTTATAACTTTTAGATAGCAAGTGATGAGTTCTCTTGATTTGAGGACTTGAGTCAACCATAGTTCAAATATTATATGTTTATTCAGTTGTATTGATTATGGATAGTTGGGGGTCATGTTCCGTCTACCCATAGTCAGTATTAGTAGAGGCTTCATAGACAGTCAGTTAGAGTTGATGTATTCAATTTCATCTTTCTTTTTGATAATCCAGTGATTTTAATGTTTTAAACAAATTTATATTGAATAATTTCAAATAATGACATCTCTATAAATTATTGTTTTAAATTTTATGTATTTTATTAAGTTTCTAATAAGTTATATCAGTATCATAGGTTAGCGTAGGATCAGTGGACGTTCTAAGCACCATGTATTTTTCATAGGGTGGTCTCAAGGCATTACAAACTTGGTATTAGAGAAGAGAGTTTAAGTTTCCTGGGATGTCTATGAAGTTGTGTCTAGTAGAGTCCTACGGAATGGTATGGAGAAATCATTACTTTTCTTTGAGAGGCTATTAGAAATTTAGGAAATATTTCCAATCATTATTATCTAGATCATGCAGTAAGGTTATTCACTTAGAAACTTTTATCAATGTGTGTGTTACTCCATAATCTATGACTTATTCTTGAGATAACATGAGTAGTAAATTCCAATTCCTCCCAAGATGATGCTTTCAGATTTTGTGTTAGTAATTTCATAAATCACACAAAGGTCTTGAGAGGTGCATGTTAGTGTGTTTTAAGTCTTTTAAGTCAAAAGCTTGTGTCCTCATCCATTTTAGTGATGTAGTTAAGACATAATATACTATGTATCTAGATTTATCTTTAGCCCTTCATTATGGATCTCACTCATATAATGAGAGATCATATGCCTAGTGTATTAAATATAGTTTTTATTAAGGGATAGTGTAACTTAGGGTAATAGTTCATAAGTATTAGAACGTCCTTAGAGTTGGATGTATGAATTTCAAAGTGTAGTAACAAGAAAAGGTGAGGTTAGCCTTTGGTTGAGGATATTTTGAAAGATCTATGTATTATATTAAGTAGGATTAAGGTGATATGTCCTTGTGTGTTAACTAAGAGGTAGTGAATGTGGTGTAGGTTTCATGGTGGAAGGTAAAGAATGAATAATTAGTTAAGGTGAATCATGGTATGTATTACGTAGGAAAGGATTATGAATGAGTTATGAGTTAAAGTGTTGATTATGAATGTGGGTTGAAGGCCTTTGAGCATTATTGATTAAATTGCTTTTCCAAAGGCTTTTATGAACCATGTATGGTTTGAATTGATGAATTTGAACTAATTGGGTTGCATGTTAATGGGTAAATGGGAAAGGAAGTCATGGATTCGCCCAAATTAATGATTTTGATAATGGAATTGGTATAAACTAAACCAAATTTTCTGAAACTTACTTTGAACATGAGAATACACATATTGAATTAATTTTGGAACTATTGCATGGCATAAAAGTCTAGTGTACATGAATTTATTTTGAATTAAACCTTGTGGGGTCATGGATTCGCCCAAGTTAATATATAATTAAACCTAGGGGGTCGTGGATTCCCCTATGTGGATGAATAATTGGAACTCGTGGCATCGTAGATTCTTCATAACAATGATAATTTAAATGGCAAGATGATAATAGCTTGCAAACATAAATTTGAATGACGATACTAATAATATGTTCCTTGACGGATAATATTCATTCAATTAATGGGAATGTGTAACTATTTTAATAAGGATTAATGGAAGTTATGTATCTAGCCATAAAGGTGGAGGTCTTGAGAGACTGATACCCAAAAACTCACATTTGACGATGTAAGGGTTGGTCTTGAAGACTGCTGCTTTTGTCAAGATTTATATATTTGTATCATAGATGGAGAAGGGTTGTGGATTCCGCAGCCTTCTATGATATATCTGGTGCGTACGGCTAACACGTATTAGGGCCTATTCATCAAGGGGGTTGGACCCATGTAGCCCATGGGTGTTTTTATGATGGTCAAATGACATAGTCCTTGCTAATATGTTACTCTCATACTAAACCTTATTTACTATCCCAGCATATGATATGTATGTATATATATATGTTCATTGTGTGCATATGGTTTTACTGTGGTTTTGACTTGGCATTATTTTATTTCTTCCCTAAGTTAAATGGTAGCTCTCACCCTGCTAACCATCTCAAGACACCGTATCCCCATACAATGCAGGAAATGGAGACACTTTCGCTTCTTTGGCATAGTGATAGGCGCTTTTTTTATTCTATATGAGTTAGCTTAAAGTGGTGAACCTCATTCTTTCGGAAGGCCAGTTACTTCTCATTTTAGCTTATGTCATAGACCATGTTCTGGTTCCTCTTTTTGTATATCATTGGGGCATGTCCCAACTTAGGTTAATATTGGTTTTATTTTAGAGGATTTATGGATTACTATGGATTGGGATATTTGTTAAATTCTTAGAGCTATGTCTTTGTTTTGCTTATCCTTATAATATCTATTTGAATTTCTTTCACTGTCGTATATGTGTAGTGTTCTGTTTGACTTGGTGTAATGCCCCGAGTCTTTACCCCGGATGCTATACGATGCTAGCGAACCCAAAGGACCACCAGCTAACCCATAACTAGTACCTGTTGTGAGCACTGAATAATAATAACACTGTAATAATAACATACCTGAAATAAGTACGGAAGTTAGGATGAAAATGCAATACGGTTCATAACTGAAAGACCAATACTGAATACTAAAAGTTGAATGCTAAAAACTGAAAAATTCATCTGAAACACCCTAGTCTGAAAGTCTCTAACAGTCTGAATTATGGAGTTGATGGGACAAGCCCCCAACTAACTCTGACTACTGAAACTGTACTAAAATAATACTCTTTCCATGAACTATGAGGACTCACATCTAATTTTGCTGATGATAGGCTAGGCTACTAAGTACGGTCAAGAGCCCATGCATCTGAACCTATGATATAAGACATCATAGCGCAAAAGAAAATTATGCATCAGTACTTTGAATATACTGGTATGCTTAGTGAGGTAGGCTGATATGCATGAAATGTAAATGACTGAGTAACATGAACATAACTAAATGAGAGAACATACATTAATACATAAACTGTAACTGAGATCATGTTAACATTGGTTATTGAGTTCTGAATACTATTTAGCTGATATCTGAGTTTACTGATACTATATTACTAATAACTAGGTGACTATTTCTGACAGTCCTGATTGATAACTGGGTGACTATTTCTCACAGTCCTGATTCTATAGAATTTAACTGAGTTCTATAATGAGATGGTTAACTGTATCTGAAAGTCCTAAATCTATAAAACTAAACTGAGTTCTATACTGAGATTAAAACTAAAACTAAAACTGTGCAACGTAATTATCTAACCGACATGCCCCTCTCTAAATGTACTGGGGTATAACCTGTAACCCTAGTTGGAACGGTTTTAGTACCATGCCATGGGTAAATACAAGTTGTGAGTCAACCCTCTCTAACAGAAAGCTCTTTCGTCAACCCTTGCTGGCAGGAAAACTCAAAAGAGATATATCAACCCTAGTCTGCTAGAAAGATATCTCAACCTATATCGGATAAGTAGTTCTATAATATAGGGATTTCTACTAAGGGTCAAACCCAATACTAACAAGAATACGCCTATCCCTGGGTTTGCTCGGTGTTGAATCCTCCTCCCAACTGAATAGATACTGAACTAATTTCTAGACCATACTAGGCTTGATAGAACAGTTATTGATCATACTGTCTAACTGAACTGAACTGAGTTCACTGGATTCCGCTAAATGATGGAGTACTACCGAATCTGGTTAAATGATTGAGTTTATTGAGTTCTAAACTAAATACTGAACTAAGTGTGTGATTTATTACTGAGTACTACTATTCGTAACACTACTGAGGCTGTTCTGTAACTACTTCATCTCTAGGTAAACAGCTAAATTTTTGGGTATTGAATACCCCTAGGACTCGATAGCATGAAAAGTAAAGCGTAGAGTAAACTTGAAAAGCATAACACCATGCACTTGTTCATAACACATCTATAGGGACATTTTATCAAACACTTGTAAGTCATAAGTTTACACCTATACTAGCATGGCATAATTTTTCCCCATTTAGTTAACATGAGCATTTGAACAAACACACGGGGAGCACAACTATGCATATGATACTAAAACAACATGTAGGCATCATAACATAAATTCCTAAATTCACAAAATCAATGGCTTCAATATGAATTCACATGATATTATACACATGATAATCAATTCCACATGAATATTTTAATAAACCATGGATTAAAAACCCAATTAACATTATAATCATGAATACACTTAAACCTAATCATGGAAATCATGAAATCAATCTACTTGAAGTTTAAAAGAGTTTCTTGGACTCCAAGGGTGGAAGGAACCCTTGGATGAACACTTCACATACCTGAGTACTAGAATTAATGAAGGTTGGTGGTGTGTTCTTGAATCTTGAACCTTGAATTAGAAGCCCTAGGGTTTTGTTTCTTGAGTAATTTTGATAATAGTGAATTGATTTGGCCTCTAAAGTGGGTAAATATCATGTTTTGGGGGCTGATAGAAGTAGAAAAAAGACCTAAATACCCCTGAGGATACGACTTTTTAATGACTGAAAAATGGCCTAGCGACACGCACACTGACGCACCGTGTCAAATTTGCATTGGTATACTAGAAATTGCAGAAATATTCATTGATGCAATAGGCGATGAGGCGAGTTGAGATCACATCGATATACTAGTTTGGACTCCAAAACATACTTCAAACGATGTTCAAAAAGTCAGAAACTCGTCCGAGAACACCTACTGACATTCCTTATCATGAAGCAACTTAAAGATCCACATTTAATGGCCGTAAGGGTCTCAAAATAGGATCGCCAACTATGAAGGATAAAATAACTCTATGTATGAATACTTAGCTAAATTTTTTCTAAGTCTGGGACCCCTCAACAAGATTTAAAGGACTGAATTAATCTTAGGATTTTGCAGGGTCTTACACTTGGCTAAGGGGGAGGTCTTTAGTCCTTGACAGACTTGAGATACCCATCACAGCTAGTCCCTTCTTCGGTTTGTGACAATAAGTTTAGAGGGGTGATATTAGTAAGATATAATGAATGGGTAGATTACATGTTTAGATAGACATGTGTGTTTTTGGAATAAAGCGTAAGTATATGATGATTATTATTAAAGTTAGAGAAAGTTAAGTATGGTATATATTAAGGGAGTGTCCAATATTAAAGTTAGTATTGTCCATATATAGTTTATTTTGGAGAGTTTGAGCATTTATGTATTGGCCATTAGAGTGAAGAAATTAGGGATTAGTTTTGAGGATATTGAATATACCCATAAGATTAGAATGTTGGCTTTAATCTAAGGGGGAGATGATAGGGTAAAGAACCAAATTAAGGTTTGAGAATTAGATTATGATGTATCTCAATAAGAGTTGTGATGTGATAGTGATCTATTGTTGCTCTAGCATATTCCTTTCCTTAAATTTCAATCGTTATAGAACCTTATCTATGTCTTGCATGATAGAGCCGTACCTTTGACAAATGCTTATAATCTTCATCCGTATTTAAGTTCATTATCAGCTCCTAGTAAAGAATTAAAAATGACAGTCTGTGAGTTAAGTCACCTCCTATATATCTATAAACTCCAGTCCTATGTTGAGTAGCTTATGATAAGTATGCACATATGTTTTAGAATATGCTCCATTCTTTATTTCTCAAAATTCATGGTATACCCTTAATGATCAGTGACATTTACATTTTGTTATGTATGCCCTCAGTTTAGATCTGTTTAATTAATCCATAGCTTTGATAGTCTATACTTCAGGCCACAGTCAAGTGTCAAAGTTATGCATAGTATTCTTTCAGTCTTTAGGTTCTTATGTTTTATCCCTTTACTACCCTCTTCCTATATTAAGATAGTGGCAGTGAAAGTGGATGAACAATGTTATATTTGGGATAGAGTAGGTGTTTCTTATTAGGGAAAATTTATTGAATGCTTGTTTTATCTAATGCTATAAGTTTGAAAGAAGAGTGATGCAAATATTTTTTGTACCATAGTTAGTTAAAAATTCTAGGTGTGTCTTCTTAGGGATAATGCATGCAAGTTGTTATTAATAGAGGTATTAGAGAATATGGGAAAACTTCATAGGTAGGTTGGTTTCCTAAAAGTTCATATCTGGTTATAACGATAGGCTTGAATGTCATGTTGGTACATAAGTGAATAATGCATTGTGTGCTAGTGAATTCCCAGTAAGAAGTTAAAGTTGTCTGTTGAAGTGGTAAATGGTGTTGTTCTTTATATGAGAGCTTTGATAAGACATTAGAGATTTGATCCCATGGTTTAGACTAGTATTATGATGTTATGTTTAGTACCTTGTCTTTCCAGTTAAACTTTAACATAGTTAGAGTATGTAGTTCAATTTAAACTTTGGTTTGGGTAGTCATAGTACCCATGTGAGAATTTTGCGTTGCATCAAATAAGTGTAGTATTTAAGAGGATAAGTATAGTTGAAGAGAGTATTTGAGTTGTTTGTCTATGCTTTAAAGTTAGATTTTTTTTTACTAAGGCATAGTAATCCTATTCTTGCTTCTACTTTATATGCCTATATCCCATGTAATAGAGTTGTATCCATGTTACTGTTCCTTGTTTAAATTCCATACCGAGATCATTCCAAAAATTCTTTCCCTCAATTGTTATAAGAAGTTATGATAAGGAGAGTCTAAGGAAACACAAATTACAATCTTAGTAACTCTTGAAAATTTCATCGCATTAGATATCCTTTTGCAGTTCTATTTGTAAGATAGTATCATCAATGTTTCATTTGAGTTCTAAATTCAAAACTTGAATCAGAACCTTATAGTTAATCAAGTCATCTTAGAAATCAGTTTCATGATAAAAGTTTTTTCATTTTATCTCAGCTATATCAATCATTAATAGACATGTCATTCCTACTATATTCCATTCTATTCCTATGTATGTGTTCGTATTCCACGTGAATCAACTTAGTTAGTACCCTGTCAAGGGGTGATTCCATCATGATACATGATAAAATTTACAGAAACTATTTTAATATAGAAACTACATTCTTTTCATGCGACTATAAGTCTTCATTCGAGGATAAGTGATCCCAAGGAGGAGATAATGTAATACCCCACAATCTCCTAGATATGTTTATAAATATTCAATATATATTTAAAATCCCAAAAGAGATTATTTAAAACCATAGCTATGTTTCATGACCATTCATCGTGTGGTTAAAGTGTTTTCGATGCGATAACGGTCATAGGAAGCACTTAGAGCAAATATGAGTTGAAATCATTTGTATTGACTAAGTTTTAATATTACCATCTACAATGGTAAATTTTAAACAATTGTAAGTCCTAGAATATAATAAGTTAGCTATCCTACTACATATCAAATGAAAAATCTTCGAGTCTTTTTTCCAACAATCTAATTTCAGCTTAATCCGATATAGGAGTAGAAAGTTATGCTAATTTGAGTTGGGAGCTTATTTTTATCAACTAGGTGATAATTAAGTTGATGAATCATCAACTCAATTCATCAATCATAACAGTAAAAGTCAAAATCCAGCTATATATTAATGACTAGGGTGACGTGTTGTCACCAAACTAACTAGTCGTCAACCCAATCGACAACCAAATAATTCTTACGACCCTACCACTACGACTTAAATAGACCTATAAACAATATGTATTCATCAGTTATCAATTTTCATTACTCATTCTCTTCTCCACTCTCAAGACAAATAATTTTAGGAGTTTTTCTTAGAGTTTAGCTTCCAAGGATCCAAACTCAAGTTTTCCGTCAAAAAATTAAGAAATTTAGGTATGTGGGGTTTGAAAAAGGATACTCTTCCATCCTTGTTTCCAAAAGTTCAATTTTTTATTTCACTTTGAAGAAATTTACTTACTAGGGTTTATACCCATGTTCTTTATGGTTTGAGATTTTTATTCTTCCTCGTGAATTGGACATTATTTTGCATATGATTTCATGTTTACTTTTGTTTTTATCCTTGAAAATGATCTTAAGAATTGAATTGGATATTTTTATGTGATGTTTCTCTGAGATGATGAATAATTTTAAGTTTAAGCACAAGTTACAAAGTTTACAAGAAGTTCAAGCTTATAAGTTCAGGATACAAGTTTTACAGCATGATAAAGTTCAATTTTGATCTTATGATCTCAGATAAGAAATGAAATTCATAAGTTTCCTCATGAATACGATTTAAGTAAGAGAAACATAGTTGTTTTTTAGTTTAGAAACTCATATTCTATTTTAAGGTGGATTTCACAAGTATAAGCATATAAGTATATGTTCTAGGACTAGTATTTAGCACCGAGAGGGAAATATGGCTTTTGCGTATCCTTTCCCAGAAAATACATTCCATCGTAGGTTTAGGGGCCTCATCAGAGAGTCTCCCAATAGTTTCCTAATATGGGATTAGTTTAGTGATCACTCTAAGTTAAGTTCTATTTTGATGACAAGGGTAGAATAGCTCTCCTCGATGTGGGTAAGATGTTAGACTCCATGATAGCTTATATGGTTTATGTTAGTTATAAGTATCTCCCATACTATTAAATATTTTAGAAACTAAGTTTAATGACTCACTAAGCTTATCAAATTATGCTTTATTATTCACGTTTTATGATATTTCAGCTTTAAGTTTTATTCATGATCAAGGTGAGTCCTTTTACACTTGGTATGCATTATTTGAAAGTATGTTTATCTTTAGGTTTACTTATTGCATTCACCCCTGCATACTCAGTATATTCCAAAAGTACTGACCATACATACATCTATGTGGATACATTATTTCATAATATAGATAACAGTTTTAGCCCACACACCATAATTAGACAGTTTGCAGCTTCCAACCAGCAGGTGATGAGTTCTCTTGAATTGAGGAATTAACTAAACAATAGTACCAGTATTATATGTTTAATTTAGTTGTATTAATTAGAGATAGCTGGGGGTCATAGACCAACTACCTATAGTCTATATTAGTACAGGATTCATAGACAGTCAGTCAGAATTGATGTATTCAGTTTAAGTTTCCTTTTGTAAAATCTAGTGGGGTAAATGTTTTAAAGATATTTATTTTTAAAAACTTCAGCTAATGACATCCCTTTCGCTTATTTTTTCATGTTTTATGTATTTTATTCAGTTGCTGAAGATTTAAGTCAGTACATGGGTTAGCATAGGATCACTTATGGTTCTAAGCATTGTGTGATGTTCAAGGTGTAGTCTCTAGGTATTACAATTTGACAGCGAAAGAGTTGTACTTTCTTTTGAGGTATAGCTTGGGTGTAATCAAATTTTGGCATCGTTGTCGGGGAATACAATTATGGATTGATTGTTAGAGTTTTTTGAGGTTGTTGGGTTTTACTTTTGTATTTTTCTTGGTGAGTACACCTATTTATACCTAGCAATAAGAGTCAAGGAAATCCTTTGATGCCACCTAATCCAGAGCTTGAAAGAACACTACAATAGAATCATAGGATATCAGAACCTGATCATGAAGCTCATCATAGTAGTATCAAGATGCTCCGCTTTGATTGAATCTACCTTCTCCCCTTGGCGCTAAAGATACTGTTATGCTAAAAACATCATGATTAATAGATAAAGTAAATACGAGGCAGGATGCAACTTCCCATCATGCAACTCAAGAGAAATGACAGAGGCAGAAAGGAAAGTGTCGTGAAGAACTCAATATAGGTAGAAAGCTAGATTTCAAATTCCCCTAATTTTTAGTATTTTCCAGCATATGATGATCTGGAGGATGACTTTTATTGAGCCAATATAGATAGGTACCATCATTCCTCCTAAATTTCCCTAGGGGTAATGTTCAATATTATAAGTATCATGATTCAACAGCTCAATATCAAGGGCGTGTTTATGAGTTTTCCAACGGATCACACAAACATGCACATCATGAATTTCATGGAAATCTACCCTTCATATAATTTACCTAGGTTGAGTCAAGAAGATTTGAAAGTCAAGCCATTCCAATTCTCTCTAACTGAAGAAGTAAAATTATGGCTAGGGGAATTACCTTGTGAGTCCATCACTAATTGGAATGACTTGCAAAAATATCTCATGGACCAATTCTTCCCGCCATCTAGCATGCTGTAGTTGAAGGACAGGATTTAAAGTTTCAAGCAATTGTGGTTTGAATTAATGTATGTGTCATAGTTGAAGTTCAAGAAGAAGTTTATAATGGTGTCCAATCATAGCATTTCAAGGATAAATTTACTTGAGATATTCTATTGATCTAAGAATGTCAATACCAAAGCTATTGCAGATACTATTATAGGTGGAGATTTCATGAGCTTTCGTTTTGAGGTAGTTCTAAAAATCTTAGTTAGATTCATTTTCACCAACCGAGGGTGGCATAATCGAGAGGTAGAAAGAGGCACCAACACTTATTCTTTTAGTGATTCCAGTGAGAATATGATCATAGATGATACAGTAGCTCAAGAAGTTGCACAACTGAGGATAAAGATTATAGTACTGACCAAGCAATTTGAAGCTATGAATTCTGAAAATGTGTATATTATGGTCCCACATGGTAAATCTTCTAGGTCATATGATTCTTATATTGATGAATAGGTGAAGGATCAAGATTGAGCGGTGGTGGGTTTTCTAGCCAACGGCCAAGGGTCTATTTAAGATACTTGGAACTCAAGGCAAGGGAATTAAGGTCAAAACTATTATGGGGATAGATATAGGTATTGAAACATACAGAGATGGTTTCTAGACAAAAAAAGATGATTATAAAGAGAATAGTATTACATATGTTCCACCAGGTAATCGTGATACTGATTTGAGGATGGAGGCATTTCATGCTAAGATGGTTAAGGGTTCAGTGAATCAAGATATTTTCCTCAAAGATTTTATAATAAATATTTTTGGTTTGAGAAAAAAAGTTGAATCGCATACTATTGCAATCAAGAAACTTGATCTATAATGTGGTCAAATATCATCTATGTTGAATCAATATCAGTCGGGAACTCTGCTAAGTAATATCATTTAGAATAGATGAATGATAATCACTACTTTGACAGCAACACTCAAAGTGGTAAGGCTACTATTAATCCCTTTATGCCTATAATTGACAAGGTCCTAGATGATGTTGTGATGTTGATGATGTACCCAAAGAAAAATCTAAATTTTTTGTGACTAATGGTAAGTCATAACTAAAATCTACCTGTATGGATAAGTGAGTTAAGAAGAATAAAGGCAAGAGGAAGGAAGTTAACCCTATTTTGAAGCCTATTCCATTAATTTCCCCACTTTTCTTCAAAGTTTGAAATAGTAAAAAGGAAGAAAGAAAGTATAAGAAATTTATTGCTAAGCTGAGGAGTTAAGTGTGAATATCCCTTTTCTTGAAGCTCTTAAGCAGATGTCTGGCTATATAAAATTTATGAAGGATTTGGTGAAAAATAAGAGACCAATTAGGTATACGTATCATTGTAGTGTAATTATATCTCGATCACCTATGCAAAAGAGAGGTGACCTTGGTACCTTCATATGTCCTTGTACGATTTGGGTCATCTAGATTTGCCTGATCTTTATGTGTCTTGGGTGCAAAAATTAATTTGATGTCGCTCACAATATTCAAACAGTTTGGATTGAGACCTTTCAAATCAATGATGATGAGGTTATTGATGACAAGTAGTATAGTGAAATAGTTCATGGGCATTTTTTTATGATTTGGTAAAGGTGGACAACTTTATCATTTTGGCTGACTTCGTTGTATTGGATTGTGAAGTTTATTTGGAGATGTCCATAATATTAGGGAACCATTTTTAGGCATGGGTAGATCATTCGTGGATACGGAAAGAAGTGAGCTTAAGTTTAGGTTAAATAATGAGGAAGTCATTTTTATTTTTTACAGAACCATGAAGCAGTCGACTGACATGATGGTGGTTTTTATAGTAAACTATGTTGATGACCCTGGAACCCAACCCTAGTTACCTTTATAATGTCTGAGTAATCAAGGTACCCATATCGTTCCACAATTTTAAATCAGGCGCTCCTTGGGAGGCAACCCAAGGTATTTTATTATTTTTGTAGATCTACACACCTAATGTGTCGCAGGTATGTTAAAACTCTCTTTGTTTGTATCTAACCAATTCATTGGGGACAATGCATGTGGATTTGATAGGAGTGAGGTTACTTGTGGGTCTTGATGTCCTCTTGGGATTTTGTTGTCTTATCCCTTTTCCTTAGAGTTTGTTCTTAGTAGAGTTGGAAGGTTTAGGTCATTTTGTTTTTGGGTCGTATATGTGTTATGTTTTATTGTGTTTAATTAATAGAAAACAAGTAACCTAACGATAGTTAATGCATTTTGTTTGTTTTTAATGGGTTTTTGAAAATTGATACCCCTCCAAAATGTTTGTTTTGAACTGTGTGATGTTTTTGTATGTGTGACCACTCTGAATCTTTTTATGGCATTAGGATTTAGGTACCAAATAATCATAGCTAGAATTTACATGAATTGGATATGTAATAGTTGATAATACAAACCTGTACTCTATATGTGAGAGATACTTACCTAGTTCTCTTTATGCATTTAATACAGAACTTGCCCGGTTAGTCTTGCCTATGTTGTAGGATAGTTGGGTAGGATGTGATCATAGTCTGTTTTGAATTTATTCCATAGCCTAAATGACAATCAAAATGTGAATATGTATCACTTGATCCTTCTTTTGAGCCTATACTGACCCATTTTCTTATTATTACTAATCACCTTTCCAATTTGATTTCAATGAACCAGTTTTAGACCTAGTCCCTTATTGGACATTATGCACCTCAACTCAGGCAAAAAACCTAAGTTTTGGGTGTATATAAAGGTGCTTAGTAAGATTATGTATAAAAAATTGTTTGAATAAGAGGAAAGAAAGTAGGGTTGCATGTGGTAAAAAATAGAAAAATTGAAAAAGAAAGAAAAGAAGAAAGAATAAAAGAAATCGCATCCAACCTGAAAAAGCAACAAAAGTGAGAAATAAGGGAGAAACAAAAGATAAGAAAATATAGTTAAGAAGTATATCCCAAAAGTAATTCTAATGTAAATGAGGGTTAGTCACTAGTTCCAAAATATACCAAACCAACCCCAAAGCTATATTACAAGCCGAATAAAGTCCTATAGTGATCCTAGTTTGACTATCCCAAAAACTAAGGTACTGAAAGTAAGTTCAAGCCTATGATATTCTATGCATATTGATTGAAACTTTTTGAATGAGTTTAAGTGTATCGTTGTTGTCCTTACATTGATGTGCATGATTATACTGTGTGTGTGGGACTTTTTTATCGTGAGAGTACATGGGTTGTGTTTCTATCTACTTATCTATTGGGTAGGGTAACTTGCGTACTCTTTTTGTTGTTTGTTTCTAAAGTAATGCCAAATCTTGACTCTTTCTTGTCACATTATTTTGATCCATAGATCTGCATAGTTCATTTTGAAAAGTTTAAAATAGGAGAAGTAATGTTTTATGATGGAATTGAATTAACTATAGTAGGTTACATAGCTTTGTCTTGATTATGTATCGTGTTATGTTTTGTTATATATTTATTTCCTGAGTATATGCAAACGTTCTAAGTTGAGGGTATTGATGTACCATGGTATCTTGGCACCTTCGATGCTTAAAACCTAAACATATATAAGTACATAGGTATGTTTTTGAAATGCCTCAAACTTTGGACAGTGCAAATTCCTTAAGTTTTAAACCTTATCTTCATCATAAGAATTATACCACAAGTCATATGGTGTCGTGACAAATTTAGGGACCCTCGACATATGTTTGTCATTATATTGTTGGAAAAGTTTTGATCTATATACTAGAGGCACCATACAAGTCGTATGGTCTCGTCATGAGAAGTTAGGGTCTAGTCGTATGCAGTCCAGTGTCTAGCCCTTGATGTTCTGCCTTGTATGGGACTTCATGGTACTAGTCGTATGTTGTTGTGATGTGTTGGGAAAGGGAGTCATATATTAGACAGAATATGGTGTCCAACCTTCTATTTTGGTAATGGTTTGAGGGTACCACTCGTATAATGTGGTGATGAGTTGGAGGGTCCATACATACCCACTTGCATATTTTCCATAACTTTTAAGTTGAGGGTAGTTTGGACATATCCCACCCCAAGCCCTTAATACCCCACATCTTATAACACTTTTTAGTCATTCATTCTACACATAGAAGATTGAAAACACTCTCTAAACTCTATCTAAATACCTCTCGGAGAAGATTAGGCTAGATTTTCTTCAAGGTGACCATCTAGAGGCTTTAAGATCAAAATCTCTCCGTCAATCTTTGTAACTCAAGCATGTGACTCTTTCTTCATTGTTAGTTCACAAAAAAATGATGTGTTTTAAACATTGTTCATGATTCGTTAATAGTGGTTTTTAAAACCATTGTTAAGGTTTTGAATGCATAATTTTGAGTATTGTTTTATCATGTTTTAATTATGATTATACATGTTTGATAATAGTTTTTCACACATGGGTGAATGGAAATTATAGTTTAATGAATAGGTTATGTTTAACCTTAAACTTAATTGTTTTTGGCTTTAAATAATGATTTTCTAATGGTATGCCCTCAACCTATTTGTGAAAATGTGAATTAGAATAATCTTGTCAAATATGAATTGTTTTTGAACTAAGGCATTGGACTATGAACGTTGATGATTGGTAAATGATTTTATGAAGTCCTTGTTGTCCATAATTTGATTTAAATTGTAACCTTAGTGGTTTAATTGGCTTAATGGGTCCGAGTCCCACAGTTTATAGATAATGGTTATGTCATGTTGTACGCTTGCAAGCGGGGTTGGTATGATGATACCAACCTGATAAATTTTGTAAGTAACTAGATTAATGGTTGTGCATGTGTGATGAATATTTTAATTTGGCGTAAAAACAGGATATGTAGTCGGGCCATGAAAGTGGAGTTTGAAAAACTGACACTGGAAACTATGCTAGTCAATATGAGTGTCTATATAACCATGAGGTTTGAGACCCCCGAATGAAGATATGAATAGTAGGTTCAAGTCCCCCATATTTTATACATTGGTTCTTAAGTCACCTTGATTGTGCTGATAGGTTTAAGTCCCCCATAATGGTATGTACAGTTATGGATTTTTTTTCTTCGTGTGGATACATGCACTAGGGCTCTTCCACCTAGGGGAGAGCTGGGCCTATGTAGCCCATGAGTGCCTTTTTTTTTTCTGATAGCTATGCTACACAACCTAGGTTAATGTTCTTCAAAGTTTATGGAAAGCCTTGTTCCCATCCCAACATGCTATATATATGTATGTATGTTATTTCATATAATGATTTTACTTGGTTTGAATGATGGAATTATTTTATTCCTCTATCCTTGAGTTACTTGCTAGTGCTCCAGCCTCTACCCATCTCCAAATGTTGTATCCCTATATGATGCAGGAACCAAAACTTCTTCTACTCTTCCTGGGAATTGATCAGCTGTTTGAGTAGTTTGTGAGTTGACATTGAAGTGGTAAGCCTCCAAACATCAGAAGGATTTATTTCATGGTCTTTATTTTCCATGTCATAGATCTTGTTTTGACTTCATTTGAATATCTCCTTTGATACTGTTAATGGCTAACTTCATGGGCATGTCCCAAATTTTATTGATATTCAATTGTGTAGAGGCTTTGTTGGATTACTATGTTCTTGGGTGTTTTGTTCTAGTGGATTGTCTCAGTGACGAATGGTTGTCCGACTACAAGGGGTTGTTATAGACATTTCATGAATAAACATCAGTCTTTGTTTATAATCTCTTGTTATATGTTACAAATTCATCCAAAACTTCAGTTTATTGAGATGAATAGGTTAGGTGAGGGTGTTGATCTTCGATTAATAAGGGATTTGAGATACCTGTCATGGCCAGGCCCTGGTTCGGATTATGACAAAGTTGGTATTAGAGTCCTAGGTTTATGGTCTATTGAGTGTCCACAATGTTATGTTTAGTATAGTCTATTTTATGTGTTTGTAGCACGCCACACTTATAAGAGAGGCGATGTGACATTTAGGAATTTTTCCCTTTCTTATTGTCTTACTCTGAACTATAGAGTCTAAGGTTTTGGATTCCTCTAATTCTTGTTTCCTTGCATTTTTAGATCATGCCTCCTCGATGATCTGAAGCTCATGGAGACTCATTTGTTCCACCTGGATATACTGTTAATGGGACACACTCTGTTTTTAAGGTTCAGACCAAATCTAGGGGTCCAGTTCCTGATTGTCCTCCTGGAGTTCCATCAGCTCCCTCTAGTCATTCTTGAGTTCCTTAGGTGGATGTGATGAACACCAAGTTTCGTTAGTTTATTCTTATATTGGCTCAGTTAGTAGCTTTTTAGGCCGATTATGGTACTTCTTTTACTCCTTCTTATGATGCCAAAAGGGTTGGAAAATTCATGAGTCTTAGTCCTCCAATTTTTAATGGTGTTAAGGTTAAGGAGGATCCTCAAGATTTTATTGATAAAATAGAGAAAATCTTCTGGATTATGCATGTATCAGATGTTGAAGGTATGGAGTTTTCTACCTAAAAATTGAAGGATATGGCATTCCAGTGGTACGAAGAGTGAGAACTGTCCAGGGGAAGTGATGCTGACTCTGCATTATAGGATGACTTCTCTAGTGCCTTTTTGTATCACTTCTTCCTTAGGAGTTAACGGAAGCGAAAGTGGAAGAGTTTATTAATTTTAAGCAAGGTAGGATGTCGATCAAGGAGTATGTCTTGAAAACCATTAGTTGTCCAGGTATTCTCCAAGGTTAGTGTCTAGCATGAGAGCTAGAATGTATAAGTTTTCTTTGGGGTAGTCCCGCTAGTTGATTTTGGAGAGTAAGGTTTCCTTGTTAAAAAAGGATATGGATATTTCTCAGTTTATAATTTATATGCAATAGGTTAAAGATGAAATAAATATGTAGGATGAGATTGGTGAGAGGCAGAGTAAGAGATTTAGATTTTTTTATCAAGGATGAGGCCATAGCAGAGTGGTAGAGACGAGAGAAAATGGCCTAAGAAGAATTGATAGAGTTTTGGTTCTTTATTTATGGCTAGTATTCCTCACGCAAAATAATCGGGTGAGCATTTCTGTCAGCATGGTGGATGGTATAGGACACTGGGTGCCCAATCTCAGACTGGTGGGCCCCAGTTCACTCTATCATATCTTTCTTGCAGATTTTTTGATTATCCGCACTGTGGCCAATGTGTGAAGAGGAGAAACCGATGTCACAATTATGGTTAGATCAATCACATGTAGCGTGATTGTCCTTCTAGGGTTTCTTTTGGGGACAATAAGGTTCCCATTTCCTCTTCATCAACTCCTACACCAAAGGGTGTTGCTTTTGCTTCTGGTACCAGCACTGTCCTGAATTTCTTATATGCCTTTACCTCTCATTAGGAGTTTGAGGTATTTCCCAATGTCGTTACTAGTATGTTGAAACTTTTTTCCCGTGATATGTACTATTTTCTTGATCAAGGGTCTACTCTTTCTTCTTTAATCCTATTTGTGGCTGTGCATTTTGGTTTTGGCCCAGAGTGTATTTCAGACCCTTTTTTTGTGTCTACCCTATTGGGTGACTCTATGGTTGATAGAAGTATCTATACGGGTTATGTGGTATCTGTTGGTGGTCGAGAGGCTTTGGTTGATTTGTTTGAACTAGAGATTGTTGATTTTTGATGACATATTAGGGATAGATTGGCTACATTCATGCTATTATTCTTTAGACCTTTAGACCCATAAGGTCGTCATCCTTAAATTCCTAGATGAGCAAGTTAATGAGTGAGAGGATGGTTACCTTGCTCCTAAGGGAAGATGTATATCATAATTTAGAGCTCAAAGATTAATCTCCAAGTGGGGTCTATATCATTTGGTTTGGGTTAAAGATTCTAACTTGGACGGTCCTTCTTTACATTCCATCCTAGTGGTGAATGAATTTCAGAAGGTTTTCCATGCCGACCTTCCTGGTATTCATCCAGATAGGGAGATTGATTTTGGAATAGATCTTATTTCAAACACTCACTCTATATCATTTCCCCCGAATAGAATAGCTTTGAATGAATTAATGAGTTATAAGGAAAAATTTTGGCATCTTTTAGACAAGGGTTTCATCCATCCCAGTGTGTCTCTGTGGGGTACATTAGTGTTATTCGTACGTAAGATGGATAGATCCCTTTTGATGTGTATTGATTATCAATAGATGAATAAAATGATGGTATAGAAAAAGAACTTCTTCTGAGGATATATAGTCTCTTTGATTAGCTTCAGGGTGCCAAATTCATCTCTAAGATCAATCTTCGGTCCGAGTATCATCAATTAAAGAATTGGGAGGTAGACATCCCTAAGAAAGTTTCCATACTCGGTATTGGCATTTTGAGGTTTTGGTGATGTTGTTTGGCTTGACTAATGCCCCTATGACGTTAATGGTTTTTATGAATATGGTATTTTATCAGTTTTTAGATTTTTTTGTGATCTTCTTCATTGATGATATTTTGATATACTCCAAGAGTGAGGAGGATCATCCCGATCACCTTCAAATTGTGTTGCAGACCTTGAAAGATCAGTAGTTGTATGCTAAGTTCTCTAAATGTGAATTCTGGTTGAACAAAACTACATTTCTTAGTCATGTTATGTCTAGTGAGGGGATCATGGTGGATCCTCAGAAAGTTGTTTCTATATAAAAGTGGCCTAAACCTATAACTTCAACAGCTATTCAGAGCTTTTTCGATTTAGCCAGATACTAAAAGAGATTTGTGGAATGTTTTTTTTCTATTATAGCTCTATTGTCCAAGATGACTAAGAAGAAGGTAAATTTCTTATGGTCTGATGCTTGCGAGGGTAGCTTTGAGAAGCTAAAAAGTAAGTTGACTTCAGCTCTAGTCTTGACTATACCTGAAGGTACTGAGGGTTTTGTCATCTATTTCTGATGTGTCTTAGGTTGGTTTGGACTATGTGTTGATGCAGCATGGAAAAGTGGTTGATTATGACTCTTGAAAGTTGAAGGTGGATGAGAAGAATTATCTAACTCATTACTTGGAGCTATTGTCCATGGTGTTCGAGATAAAAATATAGCACCATTATCTATATGGGGTCCATGCTGATATCTTTTCTGATCTTAAGATCCTTAGTAAATGTTAAACTAGAAAAAGCTAAGTCTTAGGAAAATAAGGTGGCTTTAGTTACTGAAGGACTATGACATGAGTCCTTACTACCATTCAGGTAAAGCTAATGTAGATTTCATGCTCTTAGAAGGTTATCCATGGGGAGTATAGCTTATATGGATGAGGATAAGTGGGAATCGGTGAAGAATATCACCTTTTGGATAACATTTGGGTTCTTCTCTTGGACACTGAGGATGGTGGTGTGTTTATATAATAGGTGGGACAATCATCTCTTAGTTCTGAAGTAAAGGAGAATAGGTATTAGACCCTCTTTTGATGAAAATCAAGGATGTTGTGGGCAAGCAGAAAGTTATGGCTTTCGCGATCAGTTGTGATGGTATTTTGAGATACTAAAGTAGGTAGTGAGTTTTGGAGGTTGATGGATTATGAGGCAAGATTTTGGATGAGGGCCATGAGTTACAATATACGGTTCATCTCTATTCAACAAATATGTATCATGACCTTAAGGAGATGTATTGGTGGAATAGTAAGAAATTGGATATAGCCAACTTTATAGCTAAGTGTATGGTGTGTCAGCAAGTGATGGTGGAGCACATGAGGCCAAGTGGGAAACTTCAAGGGATTGAATTACCAGTGTGGAAATAAGAGGTAATTATTATGAATTTCATTACCAGTCATGCATTTTGAAATCAGTGTGAATATATTTCAGTAATCGTGGACAAGATGACTAAATCCACTTACTTTTTTATGAATTAGGACTACTTATTCAGTCGAGGATTATGCGAAGTTGTTCCCATAGAAAGTTATAATGTGGCATGGTGCCCCTGTCTCAATTATTTTGGATTATTGTACTCTATTTTCTTTGCATTTCTAGCACTCTTTTTAGCGTGCTTTGGGGATAAAATTGAGTCTTAGTACAGGCTTTCTCCCGCAGTCGGTTAGTATAGCTGAAAGGACTATTTAGACTTTCGAAGATATGTTGTGATATTTTATAATTGACTTTTCTGGTAGTTGGTATGACCACTTTTCTCTCATTGAATTTTCTTATAATAGTTCCATTCTAGCATTGTTATTGTGTCATTTGAGGCATTGTAGGGTAGGAGGTATAGATCTCCTACTGGGTTGTTTGAGGTTGGTGAAGCAGAGATGTTTGGTATAGATTTGGTTCGCCAACATATGGAGAAGGTGAAGGTAATTTAGGATAGGATTAATACTACCCAAAGTCGCCAAAAGTCCTATGTGGACGTAAGGAGAAGGGACTTGGAATTTGAGGTTGGAGATTGGGGGTATTTGAAGGTATCTTCCATGATGGGAGTGATGTAATTTTGGAAGAAAGAAAAGCTCAGTCCCCAATATGTTAGGCCGTACTTGTTTTTTAAAAAGGCTGGTAGTGTTGCATATGAGTTGGAATTTCCTTCTAGCATGAGTTCCATTCATCTGGTATTCCATGTGTCCATGTTACAAAAATGCATAAGTGAAACTTTCTTTGTTGTTCCCTTCAGAACATCGGTATTTCAGATTCTTTGTCCTATGAGGAGGTCCTGGTGAGGATCTTGGATTAGCAAGTTCCTCGGTTGCGAACAAAAGATGTTACTTTGATGAAGGTTCTATGGAAAAACAAAAAGTCCAAAGAAGCTACTTGGGAAGCTCAGGAGGACATAAAGTCCAAGTATCTGTCCCTATTATCGATTCTAGAAATTCATGCTTGAGGTATGTATTGATCCTAACATCTTTTGTTTCCTGACTTTGTTAAAGGAAAGATGGGTTACCTTGGCATCTTTGTTTTCTAACTTAGTTAAAGGGAAGAGGAGAGAAGTGTAGAGTCCAATAATGCTTGTGTTTCCTTGTTCCATCAATCAAGGATGAATGATCCTAAGTTGGGGAGACTAAAACACCCCAAACTTTGTCCTTTTTGAATTCATTATGTTTTGACCTATCTATTCATCATATGACTCACATCACAAGTTGTATGGTGTGGTGACGGGTCTAGGGACCCTACTCATACGTTCGTCAGTGTATTGTTGTCCAAGTACTGAACAAGATACGAGTTGTATGGTCTTGTAATGAGAAGGTAGGGTCCAATCATAAGTTGTCCAGTGTCTAGCCCCTAATGTTGTTCCTTGGATACGACTTGATGGTACTAGTCGTATGGTGTTGTGATGAGTTGGGCAAGTGAGTCATATATTGGATAGAATGTGGTGTCCAAACTTCTATTTATGTGATGTTTTAAGGGTAGCACTAATATGATGTGGTGAGGAATTGGAGGGTCCACTCATACCCACCTTTGAGTTTTCCACAACATTTAAGCTTAGTGTAGTTTGGACATTTCCCACTACAACACCTTAAGACCCCACCTCTTATAACACTTTTTGATCATTCATTTTACACATAGAAGATTTAAAATACTCTATTAACTCTCTATAAATTCTTCTCAAGAAGATTGGGCTAGGTTTTTTTCAGGGGAACCATTTTGAGGTTTAAAGATCAAAATCACTCCATGAATATTCTTAACTCGGGCTTGTGATTCTTCCTTAATTGTTAGTTCACAAAAGATCATATGTTTTAAACATTGTTCATGATTCATTAATGGTGGTTTTGAAAACCATGGTTGAGGGTTTGAATGAATAATGTTGAGTATTGTTTTCTCATGTTTTAAATTATGATTATACATGTTTTGATAATGATTTTACAGATATAGGTGCATGGGAATTATTGTTTAATGAAGGGATCATGTTTAACCCTAGACTTAATGGTTTTTGGCTTTAAATAATGGTTTTCTAATGGTATGCCCTCAACCTGTTTGTTAAAATATCAATGAGAAGAATCTTCTCACATATGAATTGTTTTTGAACTAAGGCACTGGCTTATGAACGTTGATGATTGGTAAATGGTTTTATAAAGGTCTTATTTTCATAAATTGATTTTAAATGTAACCTAGATGGTTTAATTGGATAAGTAGGTTCAATTCCCTAAATGTTGAATTTAATTAATATCTTGCATTAGACAATAGGTTCGAGTCCCAATGGTATTAATAATGGTTATGGCATGTTGTACGATTGCAAGTGGGGTTGGTATGATGATACCAACGGGATGACTTTGGTAAATAATTGGATTAATGGTTTTTATTGTGTGATTAATGTTTTAATTGGGATTTAAAGCGGGATGTGTAATTGGGCCGTGAAAGTGGAGTCTTAAGGATTAACACTGTAAACCACTCTAGTCGATGCGGGTGTCTACATGAAAGTGAGGTTTGAGTCCCACGAATTAATATATGAATGGGGGGTTCAAGTCCCCCTTATTTTATACATTAGTGCTTAAGTCACCTTGATTGTGTCGGGTGGCTCAAGTCCCCCATAAAAGCATATACGATTATGAATATTCTTTGGTTCGTGCAGATACACGTTGGGGCCTTTCTAGCTAAGGGAGAAATGGGTCCATGGGTACCTTATTTTATGATGGTTATTCTACACAACCCAGGTTAATGTTCTTCAAAGTTCATGCTAAGACATTTTACCTATCCCAACATGCTATATATATATGTATATATGCATGTATGTGATTGCATATGATGATTTGACTTTGTTTGAAAAATGGAATTATTTTATTCCTCTATCCTTAAGTTACAAGTTAGCGCTCCAACCGTTAACCGTCTTCGGACGTTGTATCTCTATGTGATGCATTAACTAGAACTTCTTCTACTCTTCCAGCACAAAGATCAGGTGTTTTAGTAGTTCGTAAGTTGACATTAAAGTGGTGATACTCCATACTTAGGAAGGCTTTATTTCATGGCCTTTATTTTCCATGTCTTAGATCTTGTTTAGACTTTATTTGACTATCTTCTAGGATATTGGTTATGGATATTATCGGGGGTATGTCCCAATATTTAATTGATATTCGATTGTGTAGAGGCTTTGTTGGATTACTGTGGACTTGGCTGTGCTATTTTGGTTGGTTGGCTTGGTGACGGACGGTTGTCCGGCTACCAGGTGTTGTTATATATATATTTCATGAATAAACAATAGTCTCAGTTTATACTCTCTTATTTAATGTTCCGAATTCATCCAACTCTTGAGGTTGTTGAGTTGATGATTTGAAGCTCATGTAAACTCCTTTATTCCACTTGGTACACTATTTAGGGGACACATACTGCTTATGGGGTTCATACCCCGATCTAGGGATTCAGTTCCTGATTGTCCTCTTTTAGCCCAACCTGTTCCCTCCAGTCCTTCTCGAGCTCCTCAGGTGATGTAAAGAATGCTGAGCTCCGTTAGTCAATTCATATGTCTTCTCAGTTTGTAGATTTTAAGGTCGAGCATGGTGCTTCTAATACTCCATCTTATAAGGCCTTAAGGATTGTCCAATTCTTGAGGTTGAGTCCTCATATTTTAATGGTGTTAAGGTTTAGGAGGATCCTCAAGCTTTTATTCATGAAATGGAGAAAATCTTCTGAATTATGCATGCGTCAGATGCTGAAGGTATGGAGTTTTCTTCTTACCAATTGAAAGATGTAGCGTACAAGTTGTAAGAAGAGTGGGAATTTTCCAAGGAAAGTGATGATAACTCTGCATTTTGGGATGACTTTCCTAGTACCTTTTCCGACCACTTCTTCCTTAAGAGTTGAGAGAGGCAAAAATAGAAGAGTTTGTTAATTTGAAGCGAGGTGGGATGTCAAACAAGGAGTATACTTTGAAATTCCATCAGTGGTCTAGTTATGCTCCAGGGTTGTTGTCTACCATGAGAAGTAGAATGCATAAGTTTGCTTTGGGGTTGTCCCGTAATTTGATTCTAGAGAGTAAGGCTACCTTGTTGAACAAGGATATTGATATTACTTATCTTATGGTTTAAATGTAAAAGGTTAAGGAAGAAAAAAAGAAGCAAACAAATATTGGTGAGAGTTAGAATTAGAATTTTAGATTTTTTAATCCGGGAGGAGGCCAACAAACATACTGTAGAGACGGGGGAAGTGGCATAAGAAGAAGTGATGGAGTTTTGGTTCTTTTTTTACATCTATTACTCCTTACCCGAAGTCGTAGGGTGACTGTTTCTCTCAGCATGGTGGAGGGTATAATACACAGGGTTCTTAATATCTTACTGGTGGGGCTCATTTTTCTCCATCATATCCTCACTGCAGATTTTGTAATTAGCCGCACTGTGGTCAATGTGCGAATGGGAGAAATCAATGGTTTAATTGTGGTTAAATCAGCCATATTCAACATGATTGTCCTTCTAGGGTTGCTTTTGGGGCCAGTAAGGTTCCTATTTCCTCTTCATTAGCTCCTACACTAGAGAGTGCTGTTTCGTCTGGTACCGATACTGGATGGAATAACATATATGCCTTTGCCTCTCATACTAACTATGAGGCGTCTCCCAATGTCTTTAATTGTATGTTGAAACTCTTTTCCTGTGATGTGTACTGTTTACTTGAACTAGAGTCTACTCATTCTTATGGGACCCATTTGTGGTTGTGCATTTTGGTTTTGGTCCTGAGTCTATTTCGAACTCTTTTTGTGTCTACCCTGGTAGGTGAATCTGTGGTTGCTAGAATAGTCTATAGGTGTTGTGTCATATCTGTTGGTGGTCCTGAGAATTTAGTGGGTGTATTTGAATTATACATGGTTGATTTCAATGTCATATTGGGATGGATTGGCAGCACTCGTGCTCTGCTTCTTTAGATTATCGAACCCGTAAGGTCATCCTTAAATTTCCAAATGAGCTGGCTATAGAGTGGAAGGGTGGTTCCCTAGCTCCTAAGGGAAGGTTTATATCATATCTTAGAGATCATAGATTGATCTCCAAGAGGTTTCTCTATCATCTGGTCTCGCTAAAATATTCTAACTTTGAGGTTCCTTCTTTACATTTCGTCCGGGTGGTGAATGAATTTCCTGAGGTTCTCTATGACGCCCTTCCTGGTATTCGTCCTGAGAGGGAGATTGATTTTGGAATAAATCTTGGTCCCGACACTCTTCCTATTTCATTTTCCTATATAGAATGATTTTGGTCGAGTTAAAAGAGCTAAGAAGCAATTAAGGCATCTTTTAGACAAGGGTTTTATCCGTCCTAGTGTGAATCTATGAGGTCCACCAGTGATATTTGTAAGTAAGATGGATGGTTCCCTTCGAATGTGTATTAATTACCAATATCTAAATAAACTTATGTAGCCTCTTTTGAGGATAAATGGTCTCTTTGATCAGCTTCAGGTTGCCAAATTCATCTCAAAGATTGATAATCAGTCCGGGTATCATCAGTCAAAGATTAGGGAGATGGACATCCCTAAGATAATTTTCGTACCCGGTATTGGTATTTTAAGTGATTGGTGATGTCATTTTGCTTGGATAATGACCCTGTGGTGTTCATGGTTTTGATAAATAGCGTATTCCAATAGTTTCTTGATTTGTTCATGATTATCTTCATTGATGATATTTTGGTATACTCCAAGATTGAGGAGGATCATGGCGATCACCTCCGTATTGTGTTGCAGAGCTTTAATGATTAGTAGTTGTATGATATGATATCTAAATGTGAATTATGGTTAAAATCTATTATATTTCTGGGCCATGTTGTGTCTAGTGAGGGGACCATGGTGGATCCTCAAAAAGTTACTGTGGTTAAGAAGTGTCCTAGACCCAGGAGTCACACTGATATTTAGAGCTTCTTGGGTTTATCCAGATATTATAAGAGATTTGTGGAACGTTTTTCTTCTATTGCTGCTCAATTGACCAAGTTGACTCAGACGAATGTAATGTTCTTTTGGTCTAATTCTTCCGAGGGTAGCTTTGATAAACTAAAAGATAAGTTGACTTCAACTCCGATCTTGACTCTACCTGAGTGAATCGAGGGATTTGTCGTCATTTGTTATGTGTCCCGAATTGGTTAGGGCTGTGTATTGATTCAATATGGAAAAGTGGTTGATTATGACTCTTGACAGTTTAAGGTGCATGACAAGAATTATTTGATTCATGATTTGGAGCTATTAGTTGTGGTGTTCGTGATGAAAATCTGGTGCCATTATCTGTATGGGATCCATATTGATATCTTATCTGATCATAAGACCCTACAATACGTGATCTCTCAGAAAGAGCGAAATCTCATGTAAAGGAGGTTTCTTCAATTGCTGATGAACTTTGACTTGAGTCTTTACTACCATCCAGGTAAAGCTAATGTAGTTTCTGATGTTTTTAGCAGGTTATCCATGGGGAGTCTACCTTATGTGGATGAGGATAAGAGGGAATTGGTGAAGGATATCACCGTTTAGCTAAACTTGGGGTTCATCTCTTGGACTCTGAGAATGGTGGTGTGTTTATGCAACAGGTGGTTCAGTCATCTCTTGGTTCTGAAATAAAGCAGAAACTGGTATTAGACCCTCTATTGATAAAAATCAAGCATGACTGGGTAAGTAGAAGGTGATGGCTTTCGATATCGGTGGTGATTGTATCTTGAGGTACCAAAGAAGGTTGTGTGTTCCCAACATTGATGGATTCCACGACAGGATTTAGGCTGAGGCCCATGAGTCGTGGTATACGGTTCATCCCGGGGCCCATTGGTGGAATAATATGAAACGGGACATAGCCAACTTTGTGGCTAAGTGTACAATGTGTCATCAAGTGAAAGTGGAGCATATGTTATACGACATGACCGGGGGACTTATAGTAATGGGCATCCCAAGTCCGACCGGATCCGGAGACCACCCCCGTTACCTAACCCAACCTCCAGCCAGGCCCTAAGTTGGCTGAATTTTGTGCATATAACAATATAGTGTAACAGCTCATATGAAGACTCTGGGATAGGATCACAATCGTGACCGAACCAACTGAGTCTAACCATCACATACCAACCTAATACAGAAATAAGGGTCATAAACCAAACCATAACCAAATAAGTTCCAAAACATAATATTATTAATCCCAAAATGAAATACGATGGAACAACAACAATATCGTCAAACAGTATCAGCCCTAGTACCAATGCCAATGCCAAGGCTGACAATAATAACGATCCCACTCATTCCAACCCATAGCAGTACCACAAAGCCTCTAACCAAAAGAGTAAATATATCTATTTGGGACATGCCCCTCACCATAGACAAAACCAATATCTAGAAATAAATCTAAATGTCTCAAAATATCCATACCAAAAAATAGAGCCTTCTAAAAATATAGAAGGTCATCACTTCCATCCAACAATTTTCCCCTAGTCAATCACTATGTTGGAGGAGTAAAACAGTTGGTTCCTACATAGCGTGGGTATACAACTCGAAGATGGGTTAGTGAGTGATTGCTATCCTGAACTCAGGATAAAAATAAAATAATTCCATTTATAAAACCATATAAAACCATCCATAAGTACATGACCATACATATATATAACCATACCGGGAAAGGGGACTAGGTTTAGCATGACATTAAAACCTTTACCTTGGGTTGTGTAGCTTTGCCATCCTAAACCACCCACGAGCTATATGGGTTCAACTCCCCTTGCTGTAAAGTCCCGAGTTTGTGAAGCCACATGACCAAGAAAGAAAACCTGGGATGACTAGTACCTCCCCTAAATATAATGTTTGACATCATGCACACGGTCACCAAGAGCAAACCTCACATCGACAACTATGAGTTTCCAATTTTTGTCCCCTCCCGGGACCTCCACCTTCCATGGCTTTAATACACAACCTACCATTATTTCCAAATTAAATCCATTACAAAGTAACCAACCAATCCATTTACAATTAATTAAAGAAGGCCATTAGTAGTGGTATCATCATACCGACTATACTTGCATGTTTTTTCCACTACCAACCATATATAGGCTTAAGGGATTTCATGTACCCTTCATGATTTCCAATTAACCAAAACCATGGCCACCAAGGATTTTCTGATCCATTTAAAACCCCTTAAACCATTCATATCATTTAGGGTTCCATTACCAATTTTAAACCATGCATAAGTTCCATTGAAAAACCAATATTATAGTGAAAGCATTGTTTAGGGTATTTTATCAAACACATTGGGGCCATAGATTTCCAAATCCAAAGTCCGTTACCAAACAACAATTACAATGCAATAAATTATTCAAAATCACTATTAATGCATATAAAAGCATAATTAAAACATGGGAAAACCATAACCACACATTTATAACCAAAACCCCCAAATTCTATTTGAAAACACAATCATACAACATTCAAATCATAAAAACATTATATAAAACCATGACTTTAATTGGAACTATCAATGAGGGAAGAGAACATTCCTTAATTGACTAAGTAGAAGGAGACAAACCACCAACTAAATCCCTAATTTAGTCCTTTAGTTGAAACCCTTGCTTCCTAGCCCAAAAGCTCTTGGGAGAATAATAGAGTGTTTAGGAAAAGTTTCTAAGTGTTAATGAATAGAATAGTAGGGTAAATAACTTCCCAATAGGAATATAAGTCATGGGACCTTATTTGTGTAAGTGGGGAAATGTCCAGAATATGTTGCACAAAATCCCATCACAGGGGTACGATTGACTCTCACGAGACATACCCTTTGATACGAGTGGGACCCACCACTCGAATTATTGGCCTTAACCCTTGAACCCAACACTGTCTAGTGTATTCCTTATCCTACCCAAGTCATATTAATAGCATATTATCCGTACCCTTCACCCGTATCCCTAAAAAGATATAATCACAGATAGTTTTAACACTAACCACCATATGAGTCCTAGGTACGACTCACTCCCAGGATTACGGCTCCTAGTGAGCTACTCGTACTCATATACAACTTAAATTACCAAGTCTAAGGCTAAGTGAAGAAACTGAACAATCCATATAAAACCATATGACTCATACCACCAAGTCGTACCCATTCTAGTGACCAAAATCCATTCGTCCAACCAATACTGGTAAGCATACGACTGTACCATACCGTTCATACCCCAACATACGGCTCGTACCCATGAGTCGTATTTGGTCGAAAGACCAGAAATCTAGGAAATTTTCTAAGGTCCAAAAGCCATGGTGTTTAAGTCTCCCCCACTAGGAACATTCGTTCCTAAATGACGGACAAAGTAGAGGTAACCACACATACGAGTCAATTACAGTAACAAGTATATTTTCAATATTTAACAAAGTTTGAAAACAAAGAGGTAAAGATACAAATCTTTCCCTGAACAAACTCTGAAAATAAAGATGTGTTTAATACACATACGTTCCACACAAATCCCAAAAGCAGTAAAGAAATGTGGATACTTAGACTTCATGTCCTCCTCCGCTTCCCATGTAGATTCTTCCACCTTATGGTTCTGTCGTAGCACCTTAACCGAAGCCACATCATTGGTTTGTAATGATGAACCTACCTATCCAAGATATCAACCTAGACCTCTTCATAAGACAGAGAGTCTAAGATACCCAACCTCTCCGCAAGAATAATAAAAAAAGTATCACCAAGACACTTCCTCAACATATGGACATAAAATATAGGATGAATGGATTTAAAAATAGAACTTAACTCAAATTTGTAAGCAATATTTCCAAACTTCCATAAAATCACATAAGGACCAATATACCAGGGACTAAGTTTCCCTTTTTTACCAAACCGCATTACTTATATCATGGTTGATAGCTTGAGGAATACCTTATCCTCATCCTCAATCTCTAAGTCTCTACATCTTACATCCGCATAGGACTTTTGGAGACATTGGGAAGCCTTAAGCCAATCCCAAATCACCTTCACCTTTTTAATAGCCTGACAGATCAAATCTAGACCGAACATATCCTCCTCACCAAGCTCGAAAATACTAATAGGATATCTACATCTCCTACTATACAATATCTCAAAAGGTACCATGCTAATACAATAATGATAACTATTGTTGTAAGCAAACTCCACCAAAGGTAGATTCCCAAACCAACTGCTACCATAATCAGCCACATATGCCCAAAGTATATCCTTCAATGTCTGAATAGTTCTTTCCTCTTGCCCATCTGCCTATGAATGAAAACCAGTACTCAAATTCACCTTAGTACCCAATCCCTTCTGAAAAGACCGCCAGAAATAGGATGAGAACTACATATCATGATAAAATAAAATTGAAACAGGTGCTCCATGCAGCTTCAAAATCTCCTGAAGATATATCTTCACATAATTGTAACATCCCGTATTTTACTTGTACTTGTTCTAATTATATGGAACCTAGTATAGCCTTGTGGTATAGGTAACAGATGAGATTTGTTATGCAAGTATTAATGGTGTAGATGGAGTTATAGATGCTGCCCATACAGTTTAATGTGATGCGACTAAGTTAACATTGATTCAACTATTTAAACTTGGGATCGTAAGCTAGTATTTGAATATAAAAATTAAAATGACCAAGTGTGTATAAGTTGAAGGTTAGATTAAAGGGATTACGAGCTAGAAATAGAATAAAATATTGAGGTTCTTTCTTGACTTAATTAAGCAAGTAGGTTAGTCACCTACTTAAGCTATTTGGACCAAATTAATGGACCCATGGCTATGGAGAAGATTTGGGCCTATACTAATGTACTCATTTGGGCCCAAACTGTATAAAATAGAAAGAAAATGGATAAATGGCCCAACACACAAATATGACAAAGGCCCAAGTTAATTGAGCCCAAAATAAGAATTTAAGTAAGCAGGTGCATCACCTACATTGAAAATTTGAGCAGCTTGAACCCTTAAGTAGGTACATCACCTACTTGGACCAATTTGAACAATTTTAAGGTCCAAAACGCAGCTAAGGAGGTGGACAAAATAGGTCCTTTATAAGGTCAAGTTTCTAGTCATTTTACTTCATTTCTAAGTCACAAAAAGTGTATATTTCACAAAATCTCTCTACTCTCTCTAAAACAACATGGAGCATCCCTAAAATCTCTTCTAGGGTTTTTCAAGAAACCCTCACCTATGCAGCCCAAGGTAAGTGAAAACACTTATGGTTTACCTTAAATATCTCGAAGAAATATTAGGAAAACATGATATAGGTACCTAATTATAAATACATGGCAGAATATAGAACAAGCTACTTGCTCACTTTTTTCTTTGTTATTAAGAGATCTCTTTTCTTCTTTGGTTTAAAGTGTGAAGGAAAGTGAAAGTTAAAGTTTTGAGGAGTTCAAATTAAAAGAATAAGTTGAAGTATTGAGGTAAGGTGAGTGATCCATTATGTTCTCCTTGTATGTGAATTCGAAAAAGAATTATGTATGTGTTATTATTGAGAACTCAAGAGATGATGAGTTCAATAATTGATTGCTACAATAAAAGGCATTTGAGGCTGTATTGTGGACTATTTTGTATGTATATATTATGGGATACTAGGTTGATGTTGGAAAAATGTATGATTAGTTTGTAATTAAATATAGAAGAAAGGTGTGGAAGTACACCACCAATCAATTATTTCATTTGTTTACTGCCCAACTGTTTTGCGTATTGTTTGGAATATGTAGTGAAACCAAGGTGGTTTCGGTGAACCTTATAAGGACATGTATTGTATGTGGATGTAATTGGAAGATAAAATGGTTAAAATAACACCCTTAATTGATAGATTAAGAGCCTACTGCCCGGTTACTGTTTTGGTGAAGTTAAATAGCCCAAACGTGTCGGTTGTTTGCTAATATTAGTTTACCATATATTCTATTGTAGATAAGTAATCTGAAAGGCGGGAAGTAAAGTTTGGTTAGTTTTAGAGTTATATGATCAGGTATGTAAGGCATACTCCATTTTGTACTCTTTGGCATTAAATCGAACATTTGTTCCATCAAGCAAGCTTCCAAGGTTATCCTATAACAAGTGATATGTAATAGTAGATCATTATATTCCATGTAGACAATGAACTTGTTCTCACTCTCAAATGTTTTAAAACACCTCGATACATGCTTATTATTTAACCTGTACATCTATTTTCACTAGAAAATTTCAGAAGTTCTTCGTTTACTCAAATAAGACCCATGTGTATTTTCAGTTTCTAGATACTTCATTTGTGTACCAATATCTCCCTACCTCATTTTTGTTGCATTAAGTATCCATTTATATATATCTTATTTGTCGATTATTGGTTCAAGGTACCATAATGTTATGACCACCAAAGTAACAATCTCAAAGGCTAAATAAACTAAGTAACGTAAATTTGTAAAATGAGTAGCAGCTTGGGGGCATAATCCTAGCATGGTACGATCTCAATACCTTTATATGTGGGTGGAAGCTCAGGGGCATAAACCTAGCATGGGCCGATCCCAATCTTTATATGTAGGTGGCAGCTAAGGGACGTAAGCCTAGCATTGGCCATTCCTAATTTATCTATTTACCACTGATCAGCTGGTCATTGCATTATATATATCTTACAAAGATTATGAAGTAACAAAGGTAAAAATAAAGAAAGGTACATAATGTATGTAGTCCCACAAGTATATATAAAGGTGGTCTACTAGTACTAGTTATACATTTGTAGTTGATTTCTATTGAGCTCTTGTATCATGTGTTGTTAACTTCAGCCTTACATATTCAGTACATATTTTAGTCCCGACTTCCCTCATGGGGGACCTGTATTTCATGATATAGGCCTAGGTACTTCAGCTCATACACCTCACTAGTAGGAGCGCAGGCTATTCAGTGACTATCGGTGAGCTCCAGGTTGATTTGGGGCTCTCCGAGTCTGTTCCTTATATTTTGGTATTATGCAGTAAGTCAAGATTAGGGTGAGGCTTTTTACCAACCCTTAATAAGTTTATGTATCTTTTAGAGGCTTTGTAGACTAATGTAAAGTTATGTTAGTCTCTTGCCTTTAGAAGTGGTGGCCCCAACGGCCGAGTGTTATATATATAAGTTTGTGCTTGCCTATGTAATTATTCACATTGATACATAATATCATATTTTTCATAACCTTTGGTTGTCATAGTTACATGCATGAGAACTATAAGGTTATGAATTGGTTCTCTCAGGACTTTACCGCTATGGGTGCCTGTCCTCCATAATGGGATTTGAGGTGTGACAAAAGTGGTATCAAAGCAGGTCATCTAGGGTGTCAACAAAGCCATGTCTATATAGAGTCTTGTTTATGGGCGTGTTATGCACCACATCTATAAACAGGAGGATATGGTATATTTAGGGGTTGTCTCTTTTTCATCAAATCTTAGATCATCAATAGAGCCCATGTTGTAGGTGGAGTCATATTTAACCATTGAACCTATTTTTTTCCTCTTATTATCATAAAGATGACGGTTATGAGAAGGAGTAAGAATACAGGTAAGTGAATAGATGTGGCTACCAGAGAAGGGATCAGCAAGTCACAACCTAGACAAGCTTATCAAAGCAAGGCTCAAGCTGAGTTTGTATCCCAAACTTCTTCTACTCCTCCATCTCCAGAAGAACTAAGGAGTAGAAGAACCACATACTTAGAACCAGCTTTTAATGATACTTACTAATATCTAAGAAATGCGGTTCAATTATTGTCTCATATAGTTGCTAGACAAGCTCAGGTACAAACTATTCCAACCACAGGTTCTAGTGGTGCAGAAATGGCAGCTAGCCTACAAATGCAGGATTTTCTTAACTTGGATCCTCCTACATTCACTGGATTAGATCTTAATGAAGACCTACAGGACTTTATTTATCAAATCCAAAGGGTTCTAAATGTCATGCAGGTGTCAGGTAAAGAGACAGTTGAACTAGCAGCATATATATTTAAAGAGGAGGCTATATTTTGGTATGAAGACTGGAAATGATCTAGGGGTATCGATGCACCTTCAGATACTTGGAAGGAGTTCAAAGAGGCATTCCTTTATCATTATCTTCCATTTGAGATTCGAGCAGCCCGTGCACATCAGTTCCTAAATCTTCACCAAGGGAATATGAGCGTGAGGGAGTACAACCTCCGATTTAACTCTTTGGAAAGTTATGCTCTTAATGTAGTAGCTATAATGTATGATAGAATTCATTAATATGTGGATATATTAGATCCATATCTAGTTAGATATTGTATTATTGCTTTTTTAAAAAAGGACATGGACATAAAAAGTGATACATAATAGTTGCACATTACATTCCATGTAGCCAATTACCTTGTTCCCAGTCTCTAAAGTGTTAAAACACCTTGATACATGCTTATTATTTAACCTGAACATCTATTTTCACTAGAAAATTTTAGAAGTTCTCCATTTACTCAAATAAGACCCAGGTGTATTTTCAGCTTCTAAACACTTCATTTGTGTGCCAACAGCTCAATACCTAATTGTTGTTCCATTAAGTATCCATTTATATGTCTCTTATTAGCCTATTATTGGTTCAAGGTACCATAATGTTATGACCACCAAAGTAACAATCTCAAAGGCTAAATAAACTAAGTAACACAAATCTATAAAACGAGTGGCAGCTCAGGGCCATAAGCCTAGCATAGGACGGTCTCGATACCTTTATATATGGGTGACAGCTCAGGGTCATAATCCTAGCATGGGCCGATCCCAATATTTATATGTAGGTGGCAGCTCAGGGGAATAAGTGATCTTGGGTGTATTTATACGCCTAAGCACAATAATTTATCCATGTTTTAGCTAAGTTTAGAGAACAAAATTCCTAGTTTCTTATGTTTTCACTCTACTTCTATGTAGTTGAGCTAACCGATGTGATTAGTATGATTTCAGGTATTAATGAGGTAGATGAAGACATAATGGGATTATAGAATGCGGATGGCATATGAAACAAGAGAGAGTAGCAGTCTGGACTAAATGTGGCGCCTGAAAACTATGTCCAAGACTAATTTGTCATTTATAATTAGTTCAAGGACTTAGAAGGCAATTATGAGAGAAGAGATTATTAAAAGACTTAATGCTGAATTTTTATTCATTATTCAATTATTCTGTATTATTTTGGATTGGAGAGTGGCGAATTAGTTAGAGGAGAGACAGAGAAACATTTTCTCTCTTGTTTTCACTATTCGTACACCAAGATGGTCTTCTAGTTTTTGGTATGATGAATATTTCTATTGTGATTTCTATTTTATTCATGAGTAGCTAAGTTTATTTGTTAGGGTTATGGAAGCCTTGTAGCATACAATCTATTACTTTGGGTTTTGAATTCATTATGCATTGATTTGTTTACATCATACTCTCTTCGCTTATCTTGAATTCTCGTGGTTGCAAACATAGAGGATATGCCTTAAAATGCAACTTGTTTGAAATAAAGGTTGATGTTCAAAAGATAGAGTAGTGATAAGAAAATAGGATTACCAACCCCTATTTCATATGTTAATGCCTTAGCAGGATTAACTACTTGGAGATTTTGTATTGTTTTTGGTAAACGCTTTTGATTCGAGAGAACTAAAGTGAATTAGTCCTTGATGGTTGAGAAACACTAGGATTATGTTATTAAATACAATATGTTTCTCTGTAAGCATGATGCATGTATGAATTCGTAAATCCCATAGTTAGAAAGTATTGAAAAATACAAGGTGAACATTCCTAGCTTGCTATTTCTCTGAATTTTAATACTACTACATGTATTTCATCTTGTTAAACCGAAACCATTAATTTGTGAATTGAATCAAATCCCCCTATTTATTTTACGGAAATAAATGATTAAAAGTCAACTAATCTGCATACAACTTAATTAACACCATATTCCCTTTGGGATTCGACCCAAATCTAGTTGGTTTATATATTTGACAACGAACGCTTAATATCTCATAAGAGAGGTGTAATTTGGGTGTATCAGTAAGCCTAGCATGGGCCGATCCTAATTTATCTATTTACCACTGATCAGCTGATCATTTGCATTATATATGTCTTATAAAGATTATGAAGTAAGAAAGGAACGTAATGTATGTAGTCCCATAAGTATATATAAAGGTGGTCTACTAGTACTACTTATACATTTGTATCTGATTTCTATTGAGATTTTGTATCATTTGTTGTTACCTTCAGCCTTACATATTCAGTACATATTTTCATACTGACGTCCCTCATGTGGGACCTATTTTTTATGTTGCAGGCCCAGGTACTTTAGATCATACACCTCACTAGTAGGAGCGCAGGCTATTCAGTGACTATTGGTGAGCTCCAGGTTGATTCGGGGCTTCCGAATCTGTTCCATATATTTTGGTATTGTGCAGTAAGTCAAGAGTAGGGTGGGGGTTTATCCCGACCCTAACTAAGTCTATGTATCTTTTAGAGGCTTTGTATACTAATGTAAAGTTATGGTAGTGTGTTTCTTTTAGACGTGGTGGCCCCAATGACTAAGTGTTATATATATAAGTTTGTGCCCGCATATGTAATTATTCACATTGATACATAATATCATATTTGTTAGAACCTTTGGTTGTCTTAGTTACATACATGAGAAGTACAAGGTTTTTAATTGGTTCTCTTGGGCCTTTATGGCTATGGGTGCCTGTCTAACCCAATAGGATTTGAGGCGTTACAAAAGAAAATTTTCAAAGTAGGTGATGCACCTACCTACTTAAATTCTTTTTTTGGGCTTGATTAACTTAGGCCTTTGGCAGATTTATGTGTTAGGCCATTTATCCATTTTTTCCTCTTTTATTCAATAGGGGCCCAAATGAGTACATTAGTATAGGCCCAAATCTGGTCCATAGCCATGGGTCCATTAATTTGATCCAAATAGCTTAAGTAGCTTACTCACCTACTATCTTAATTAAGTCAAGCAAGCACCTAAATATTTCATTCCATTTCCATCTCCTAATCCTTTTATTCTAACCTTTAACGTATACACACTTAGTCACTTTAAAATTTAGATTCAAATACTAGATTACAATCCCAAGTTTAAATAGTCTTATCGACGTTAACTTGGTCACATCACATTAAACTATACGGGCAACATCAATAATTCCATCTACACGATTAATACTTGCATAAAAAATCTCATCTGTTACCTATACCACAAGGCTATACTAGGTTCCATGTAATTAGAACAAGTACAAGCAAAATATGGGATATTACATCTTTCCCCTCTCAGGAAGATTCATCCTCGAGTGTGAGCATAACTATGAAACCAGAACAAGTTCAAGCCTAAGTTTAATATCCCTATTATCACATAGTACTTATATATTACACTTACTTGTTATTTCTCTAATTCAGCATCTTGGACTTTCCCTTCGTATTTGAACAAATAGTGGTACTTAAATATCATCGCTTCTTCAGCTTCCCATGTTATCTCTTCTACTTCTTGGTTCCTCTAAAGCACTTTTATAGAAGCTATATCTTTATTCCTTAACTTCTTAACTTGTCGATCTAGGATAGAAATAGGTATTTCTTCATAGGTAAGATCTTTTGTAACTTGTACATCTTCAGTAGGAGTGATATGAGATAGATCTCCCATGCACTTTTGAAGCATTGAGACGTGAAATAGTGGATGAACTATTGAGATCTCTTAGGGTAGCTCTAATTCAAAAGAAACTTGGCCAAACCTCTTAGTAGTATTGTATGGGCCTATATAACGTGGACTTAGTTGTCCTTTCTTACAAAATCTCATAACCCCCTTCATTGGTGATACCTTCAAGAATACCCAATCACCTATAGAAAATTCTATCCCTCTGCTTCAAACATCTGCATATGACTTATGTCGACTTTGGGCTATTTCTAGCCGCTGTTGGATCACTTTAATCTTTTCCATAGCTTGATGAAAAATCTCTCATCCAAATAAGGTAGTTTCACCGGCTTCAAACCATCCAATTGGTGATCTATACTTTCTTCCATACAAAGCTTCATATGGTGCCATTTTGCTACTTGAATGATAGTTATTGTTGTAGGAAAACTCGATGATAGATAAATGATCATCCCAAGTTCCTTTAAAGTCCAATACACAAGCTCACAGCATATCTTCAAGTGTTTGAATGGTACGTTCTACTTGTCCATCTGTTTGACGGTGAAAAGTTATACATAGATTCACATGTGATCCCAAATTTCTCTGGAAAGACTTCCAAAAATTTATAGTAAATTGAGCTCCTCGATCTGATATAGTAGATATTATAACTCCGTAAAGATGAACTATCTCTTTAATATACAATTTGGCATATTCTTCAACTGTGTAAGTGATCCTAACCGGTAGGAAGTATGCTGATTTGGTAAGTCTATTAACTATCACCCATATGGAAAGAAACCTTTGAGATGTACGAGGAAAACTAGTGACAAAATCTATGTTGATCATGTCCTACTTCCAGATTGGAAGATCTATACATTGCATATAACCCCGAGGCTTTTGATGCTCTACTTTAACTCATTGATAATTTGGATATTCGGTTATAAACTCGAAAATGTTCTTCTTCATGTTACCCAACCAATACATCTCTTTCAAATCATGTGCTTCTATCATAATCCTCTTTCTTAGCCCATCTACATTAGGCATACAGAATTTGTTTTAGAACCGAAGTACTCCCTCTTTTGTAAGCTCAAATGCCTTTGTCATACCACATTGTACAATCTCCTTAAGATGTAATAGAATGGGATCTTCATATTGCTTCTCTTTTACTTCAGCTACTAGTGAAGATTCTGCAGTATTATGCATAATAAGCCCCTCATCTGGAGTTTCAAGAAAGCGGACCCCAAAATTGGCTAGTTGGTGTAGATCCTTAGTCATCCCTTGTTGTTCTATAGACTGCCCATATGTGACCTCCATAGAATTATGACTTAAAACATCAGCTACCACATTTGAGAAGCTTGAACCCTTAAGTAGGTGCATCACCTACTTGGAACAATTTGACCAATTTTAAGTTCCAAAATGCAGTTAAGGAGGTGGACAAAATATGGCCTTTATAAGGTCAAGTTTCTGGTCATTTCAATTCATTTCTAAGTAAAAATAAAGAGTATATTTCCTAAAATCTCTCTACTCTCTCTAAAATAACAAGGAGCATCCCTAAAATTCCTTTTAGGGTTCTTCCAGAAACCCTCTCCTTTCCAGCCCTAGGTAAGTTAAAACACTTATGGTTTAGCTTAATTTTATCGAGGGAATATTAGGAAAACATGCTATAGGTGCCTAATTATAAATACATGGCAGAATATAGAACAAGCTACTTGCTCACTTTTTCTTTGTGATTAAGAGATCTCTTTTCTTCTTTGCTTTAAAGTGTGAAGGAAAGTGAAAGTTGAAGTTTTGAGGAGTTCAAATTAAAAGAATAAGTTGCAAAATTGAGGTAAGGTGTCTGCTCCATTTTGTTCTCCTTGTATGTGAATTTGAATGAGAATTATGGATGTGTTGTTATTGAGAACTCTAGGGATGATGAGTTCAATAATTGATTGCTACAGTAAAAGGAATTTGAGGTTGTATTGTGGACTGTTTTGTATGTATATGTTATGGGATTCTAGATTAATGTTGGATAAAGGTATGACTAGATTGTAATGAAATATAGAAGAAAGTTGTGGTGGTACACCACCAAACCAATTATTGTATCTGTTTATAGCCCAATCTGTTTTGCGTATTGTTTGGAATGTGTAGTGAAGCCAAGGTGGTTTCGGTGAACCTTATAAGGACATGTATGGTATGTGGATATAATTGGAATAGAAAAGGGTTAAAATAACACCCTTAATTGATAGATTAAGAGCCTACTTCCTGATTACTATTTTGGTGAAGTTAAATAGCCCGAACTTGTCGGTTGGTTGCTAATAATAGTTTACCATATCTTTTATTATAGATAAGTAATATGAAAGGCAGGAAGTCAAGTTTGGTTAGTTTTAGATTTATATAATTAGGTATGTAAGGCATACTCCATTTTGTACTCTTTGGCATGAAATCGATTATTTGTTCCATCAAGTAAGCTTCCAAGGTTATCCTATAACAAGTGATACATAATAGAAGCACATTCCATTCCATGTAGCCAATTACCTTATTCCCACTCTTTAATGTGTTTAAAAACCCCGATACATGCTTATTATTTAACTTCAACATCTATTTTCTCTAGAAAATTTTAGAAGTTCTCCATTTACTCAAATAAGACCCATGCGTATTTTCAGCTTCTAAACACTTCATTTGTGTGCCAACAGCTCCCTACCTCATTGTTGTTGCATTAAGTAGCCATTTATATGTCTCTTATTAGAAGATTATTTGTTTAAGGTACCATAATGTTATGACCACCAAAGTAACAATCTCAAAGGATAAATAAACTAATTAATGCAAATCTGTAAAATGAGTGGTAGCTCAGGGGCATAATCCTATCATGGGCTGATCTCTATACCTTTATATGTGGGTGGAAGCTCTGGGGAAGAAGCCTAACATGGGCCGATCCTAATCATTATATGTAGGTGGCAGCTTAGGGTCATAAACCTAGCATGGGCCGATCCTAATTTATCTATTTACCACTGATCAGTTGGTCATTTGCATTATTTATGGCTTACAAAGATTATTAAGTAATAAAGGTAAAAATGAAGAAAGTAACATAATGAATATAGTCCCACAAGTATATATAAAGGTGGTCTACTAGTATTACTTCAATACTTGTATCTGATTTTTATTGAGATATTGTATCATGTGTTGTTTCCTTTAGCCTTACATATTAAGTACATATTTTCGTACTGACGTCCCTCATGGGGGACCTGTATTTCATGTTGCAGGACCAGGTACTTCAGTTTATACACCTCACTAGTAGGACCGCAGTCTATTATGAGACTATTGGTGAGCTGTAGGTTGATTCGGGGCTCTTCTAGTCTATTCCATATATTTTGGTATTGTGCAGTAAGTCAAGAGTAGTGTGGGGTTTTGTCCCGACCCTAACTAAGTCTATGTATCTTTTAGAGGATTTGTAGACTAATGTAAAGTTATGCTAGTGTCTTGCCTTTAGACGTGGTGGCCCCAACGGCCAAGTGTTATGTATATAAGTTTGTTCTTGCATATGTAATTATTCACATTGATACATAATATTATATTTGTCAGAACCTTTGTTTGTCATAGTTACATGTATGACAAGTACAAGGTTTTGAATTTGTTCTCTTGGGCCTTTACGGCTACGGGTGCCTGTCCGCCCTAATAGGATTTGAGGCATTACAAATGCAAATTTTCAAAGTAGGTGATGAACCTACTTACATAAATTCTTATTTTGGGCTTAATTAACTTGGACCTTTAGAAGATTTGTGTGTTGGGCCATTTACCCATTTCTTGCTCTTTAATTTAATTTGGGCCCAAATGAGTATATTAGTATAGGCCCAACTCTGGTCGATAGCCCTGGGTCCATTAATTTGGTACAAATAGCTTAAGTGGGTGACTCACCCACTAGCTTAATTAAGTCAGGAAAGCACCTCAATATTTTCTTCCATTTCTAACTCCTAATACCTTTAATCTAACCTTCAACTTATACACACTTGGTCACTTTAAACTTTAGATGAAATAATAGCTTACGATCCCAAGTTTAAATAGTCGTATAGACATTAACTTGGTCACATCACATTAAAATGTACTGGTAGCATCTATAATTCCATCTACACTATTAATACTTGCATAACAAATCTCATCTGTTGCCTATACCACAAGGCTATACCAGGTTCCATATAATTAGAACAAGTACAAGAAAAATACGGGATGTTACATCTTTCCCCCTTAGGAACATTCATCCTTGAAAGTGAGCATAACTATCCAACCAGAACAAGTTCAAGCCTAAGTTTAATATCCCTATTATCACATAGTACTTATATATTACACTTACTTGTTAATTCTCTAATTTAGCATCTTGGACTTTCTGTTTGTATTTGAACAACTGGGGTACTTAGATTTCATCGTTTCTTCAGCTTCCTATGTTATCTCTTCAACTTGGTTCCTCCATAGCACTTTTATAGAAGCAATTTCTTAATTCCTTAACTTCTTAACTTATCGATCTAGGATAGAAATAGGTATTTATTCATAGGTAAGATCTTCCTTAACTTGTACATCTTCAATAAGAGTGATATGAGATGGATCTCGCATTCACTTTTGAAGCATTGAGACCTGAAATACTGGATTAACTATTGAGAGCTCTTAGGGTAGCTCTAATTCATAAGAGACTTGGCTAAACCTCTGAGTAGTCTTGTATGGGACTATATAACGTGGACTTAGTTTTCCGTTCTAACCAAATCTCATAACCCCCTTCATTGGTGATACCTTCAAGAACACCCAATCACTTATAGCAAACTCTAGCCCTCTTCTTCAAACATCTGCATATGTCTTGTGTCGACTTTGGGCTATTTCTAGCGACTGTTGGATAACTTTAAACTTATCCATAGCTTGATGAATAAGATATGGTCCGAATAAGGCAGTTTCACCCGCTTCAAACCATCCAATTGATGATTTACACTTTCTTCCATACAAAGCTTCATATAGTGCCATTTTGATACTTGAATAATAGAAATTGTTGTAGGCAAACTTGATGAGAGGTAAATGGTCATCCCAACTTCATTTTAAGTCTAATACACAAGCTCGTAGAATATCTTCAAGTGTTTGAATGGTAAGTTTTCGTTGTCCATCTGTTTGAGGGTGAAAATCAGAACTTAGATTCATATGTTTTCCCAAATTTATTTGGAAAGACTTCCAAAAATTTGAAGTAAATAGAGAACCTAGATCTGATATAATAGAGATTGGAACTCCGTGAAGACGAACTATCTCTTTAATATACAATTTGGCATATTCTTCAACTGTGTAAGTGGTCCTAACCGGTGGAAAGTGTGCTGATTTGGTAAGACTATAAACTATCACCCATATGGAATCATACGTTCAAGATATATGAGGCAAACCAGTGACAAAATCCATGTTGATCTTGTCCTAATTCCAAATTGGAAGATCTATACATTGCATATAACCCCCGGGCTTTTGGTGCTTTACATTAACTCTTTGACAATTTGGACATTTGACTACAAACTCTGCAATGTTCTTCTTCATGTAAACCCACCAATATATCCCTTTAAAATTATGGTACATTTTTGTTGACCCTGGATGGATGGAATACCTTGAATCATGTGCTTCTATCATAATCCTCTTTCTTAGCCCATCTACATTAGGCATACAGAATTTGTTTTAGAACCGAAGTACTCCCTCTTTTGTAAGCTCAAATGCCTTTGTCATACCACATTGTACAATCTCCTTAAGATGTAATAGAATGGGATCTTCATATTGCTTCTCTTTTACTTCAGCTACTAGTGAAGATTCTGCAGTATTATGCATAATAAGCCCCTCATCTGGAGTTTCAAGAAAGCGGACCCCAAAATTGGCTAGTTGGTGTAGATCCTTAGTCATCCCTTGTTGTTCTATAGACTGCCCATATGTGACCTCCATAGAATTATGACTTAAAACATCAGCTACCACATTTGAGAAGCTTGAACCCTTAAGTAGGTGCATCACCTACTTGGAACAATTTGACCAATTTTAAGTTCCAAAATGCAGTTAAGGAGGTGGACAAAATATGGCCTTTATAAGGTCAAGTTTCTGGTCATTTCAATTCATTTCTAAGTAAAAATAAAGAGTATATTTCCTAAAATCTCTCTACTCTCTCTAAAATAACAAGGAGCATCCCTAAAATTCCTTTTAGGGTTCTTCCAGAAACCCTCTCCTTTCCAGCCCTAGGTAAGTTAAAACACTTATGGTTTAGCTTAATTTTATCGAGGGAATATTAGGAAAACATGCTATAGGTGCCTAATTATAAATACATGGCAGAATATAGAACAAGCTACTTGCTCACTTTTTCTTTGTGATTAAGAGATCTCTTTTCTTCTTTGCTTTAAAGTGTGAAGGAAAGTGAAAGTTGAAGTTTTGAGGAGTTCAAATTAAAAGAATAAGTTGCAAAATTGAGGTAAGGTGTCTGCTCCATTTTGTTCTCCTTGTATGTGAATTTGAATGAGAATTATGGATGTGTTGTTATTGAGAACTCTAGGGATGATGAGTTCAATAATTGATTGCTACAGTAAAAGGAATTTGAGGTTGTATTGTGGACTGTTTTGTATGTATATGTTATGGGATTCTAGATTAATGTTGGATAAAGGTATGACTAGATTGTAATGAAATATAGAAGAAAGTTGTGGTGGTACACCACCAAACCAATTATTGTATCTGTTTATAGCCCAATCTGTTTTGCGTATTGTTTGGAATGTGTAGTGAAGCCAAGGTGGTTTCGGTGAACCTTATAAGGACATGTGCTTCTATCATAATCCTCTTTCTTAGTCTATCTACATTAGGCACACACAATTTGTTTTGGCACCAAAGTACTCCCTCTTGAGTAAGCTCAAAGGCCTTTGTCATACCACATTGCACATTCTCCTTAAGCTATAATAGAATGGGATCTGAATATTGCTTCTCTTTTACTTCAGCTACTAGTGAAGATTCTGCAGCATTATGCATAATAAGCCCCTCATCTGGAGTTTCAAGAAGGCAAAACCCCTAAATTAGCTAGTTGGTGTATATCCTTAGGCATACCTTTTTTTTCTATAGACTGACCATAAGTGACCTCCATAGACTTATGACTTAATGCATCAACTATCACATTTGTGTAGATTGAACCCTTAAGTAGGTGCATCACCTACTTGGACCAATTTGACCAATTTTAAGGTCCAAAATACAGCTTAGGAGGTAGACAAAATAGGGCCTTTATAAGGTAAAGTTGCTGGTAATTTTACTTCATTTCTAAGTCACAAAAAAGAGTATATTTCACAAAATCTCTCCACTCTCTCTAAAACAACAAGGAGCAGCCCTAAAACTCCTTCTAGGGTTCATGCAGAAACCCTCACCTTTGCAGCCCAAGGTAAGTGAAAACACTTATGGTTTAGCTTAATTATCTCAAGAGAATATTAGGAAAACATGCTATAGGTGCCTAATCATAAATACATGGCAGAATATATAACAAGATACTTCCTCACTTTTTCTTTCTTATTAATAGGTCTCTTTTCTTCTTTGGTTTAAAGTGTAAAGGAAAGTGAAAGTTGAGGTTTTGAGGGGTTCAAATTAAAAGAATAAGTTGCAGAATTGAGGTAAGGTGACTGATCCATTTTGTTATCCTTGTCTATGAATTTGAAATAGAATTATTGATGTGTTGTTATTGAGAACCCAAGAGATGATGAGTTTAATAATTGATTGATACAATAAAAGAGATTTGTGGTTATATTTTGGATTGTTTTGTATGTTTATGTTACGGGATGCTAGGTTTATGTTGGAGAAAGGTATGATTAGTTTGTAATGAAATATAGAATAAAGTTGTGGTGGTACACCACCAAACCAATTATTGCATTTGTTTATTGCCTAATCTATTTGGCATATTGTTTAGAATGTGTAGTGAAGCCAAGGTTGTTTCGGTGAAACGTATAAGGACATGTATGGTATTTAGGTGTAATTGGAAGATAAAAGGGTTAAAATAACATCCTTAATTGATAGATTAATATCCTACTGCCCGGTTCCTGTTTTGGTGAAGTTAAATATACCAAATGTGTCGGTTGGTTGGTAATATTAGTTTACCATATCTTCTATTGTAGTTAAGTAATTTGAAAGGTGGGAAGTCAAGTTTGGTTAGTTTCGGAGTTATATAATTAGGTATGTAAGGCATACTTCATTTTGTACTCTTTGGCATGAAATCGAACATTTGTTCCATCAAGAAAGCTTCCAAGGTTATCCTATAACAAGTGATACATAATAGCACCACATTACATTCCATGTAGCCAATGACCTTGTTCCCACTCTCTAATGTGTTAAAACAACCCAATACATGCTTATTATTTAACCTGCACATCTTTTTTCACTAGAAAATTTCACAAGTTCTCTGTTTACTCAAATAAGGCCCATGTGTATTTTCAGCTTCTAAACAATTAATTTATGTGTGAAAAACTCCCTAACTCATTGTTGTTGCATTAAGTATCCATTTATATCTCTCATATTTGCAGATTATTGGTTCAACGTACTATAATGTTATGACCACCAAAGTAACAATCTCAAAGGATAAATAAACTAATTAACGCAAATCTTTAAAATGGGTGGCAGCTCAGGGGCATAAGCCAAGCATGGTCTGATCTCGATACCTTTATATATGGGTGGCAGCTTAGTGGAATAATCCTATCATGGGCCGATCCTAATCTTTATATGTAGGTGGAATCTCAGGGGCGTAAGCCTAGAATGGGACGATCCTAATTTATCTATTTACAACTGATCAGATGGTCATTCCCATTATATATGGATTACAAATATTATGAAGTAAGAAAGGTAAAAATAAAGAAATAAACGTAATGTATGTATTCCCATAAGTATATATAAAGTTGGTCTACTAGTACTACTTATACACTTGTATCTAATTTCTATTGAGATCTTTTATCATGTGTTGTTACCTTCAGCCTTACATATTCAGTACATATTTTCCTACTGACGTCCCTCATGGACGACCTTTATTTCATGCTTCAGGCCCAGGTACTTCAGCTCATACACCTCACTAGTTGGAGCGCAGTCTATTCAGTGACTATTGGTGAGCTCCAGGTTGATTTAGGGCTCTCTGAGTCTGTTCCATATATTTGGGTATTGTGTAGTAAGTCAAGAGTAGGGTGGGGGTTTGTCACGAACTTAACCAAGTCTATGTATCTTTTAGAGGCTTTAATGACTAATGTAAAGTTATGGTAGTGTCTTTCCTTTAGACGTGGTGGCCCCAACGGCCAAGTGTTATATATATAAGTTTGTACTTGCCTATATAATTATTCACATTGATACATAATATAATATTTGTCAGAACCTTTGGTTGTCATAGTTAAATGCATGAGAGGTACAAGGTTATGAATTCGTTCTCTCAGGCCTTTACAGTCATGGATGCCTGTCCACCCCAATAGGATTTGAGGTGTGACAATAATCCTCCACTTAGAAGGTAGTCCTCACTAGAAAAAAGTGAGCAAAATTTGTCATCTTATCCACGATGACCAAATTTGAATAATATTAGTTCCAAAGCTAAGGAAGGCAAGTAACGAAGTCTATATTAATAACCTCTCATTTCCATTGTGGAAAAACAATCTCTTGATACAACCCTCCAGGTCTCATGTGCTAAACTTTAACTTGTTGACACACCAAGCACTTGGCGATAAAATCAGTCACGTCCCTTTCCATACCATTCCACCAATACATCTCCTTAAGATCATGATAAATCTTTTTCACACTGGGATGTACAATGTAGCGCAATTCATGCGCCTCAGACAAAATCCTTTGTCGTAAATCGTCGACATCAGGAATGCACAACCTCCCTTGGTACCATAAAGTACCGTCGCCACTAATTTCAAACACCATTACCTTCTACATACCAATATTACTCTAGATTTTCATCAAGATAGGATCTATCGCTTGCTTCTCTTTGATCTTTGCATTAATAGACAATTGAACCACTTCATGTACCATTACCCCTCCACCCTTGAAATCCATAAGACGAACTCAGAGATTTTCCAAGAAATGAATATCTTTCACCAATTTCCACTTTAATTTCTCCACATGAGCCAAAATCCCCACGGAAAACCTGCTAAGAGCATCAACAAACATGTTAGCCTTACATGGGTGATAGTGAAGACTTATGTCATAGTCTTTGAGAAGCTCCAACCATCTCCTATACTTGAAATTTAGCTCCTTCTGAGTGAACATATACTGTAGAATCTTATGATTAGTAAAGATGTCTAAGTACACTACATACAAATAATGTCACTAGATTTTCAAGGTAAAAACCACCACCAACAGCACTAAATCAGGATAGGAAAATTTTTCTCGTGTACCTTCAACTGCCTAGAAGCATAGGCAATAACCTTCCATGCTGCATCAAAACACAACCAAGTCCCGCCATAGATGAATCAAAATAAACCACAAAACCTTTAGTGCCCTCAGGAAATGTAAAAATCGAAGCCGAAGTTATCTTATCTTTCAACTTCTTGAAACTTCCCTCACAAGAATCCGACCTAGAAAACTTTGCCTTTTTATGAGTCAACTTAGTTAAAGGAATAATTATAGTCGATAAGTGATGTTGGGCGTATTTATACGTCTAAGCACCATAACTTACCCATGTTTTAGCTAAGTTTTGAGGATAAAATACATAATTCTTGCACTTTTAGTCTATTTTTAGTTAAGTGAGCTGACCTATGTGATTAGCATGCTTTTCAGGTACTAATGAGAAAGATTAAAACACTTTGGGGACCTGTGGAAAGCAAAGAAAACTTCACATAAAAAGGAAAGCAGCTTTTGGACTGAATGTGATGTATGGGAACTTTTTCCCGGGCAAACACAATATTTTTAAATAGTTAAGGATGCAGTAGCAATTTATTAGAGAAGGATGTTATTAAAAGCCTTATTGCTGAATTTTTAGGGATTATTCACATAATTCAGATTCGTTAATATTTTTGGAGAGCAAAAAATGGCTTAGCTTGAGCAACGGAGAGAGAGAAACACGTTCCTCTCTTATTGTCGCTAGTCATCTCCATCGCCGAGATTGTTCTAAGTTTTGGTATGATGATTATGTTTATTTTGATTTCCGTTGTATTCATGAGTAGCTAAACTTATCTGTTAGGGTTATGGAAACCTTGTAGTATACTCTCTATTGCTATGGATTTGTGAATTTATGATGTGTAATGCACTTATATCATTACTCTCTTCATTATAATTGAATTCTCGTGGTTGCAAACATAGGGAATACGACATTATATCAATAACTTGTTCGATAGAAAAGTTGTTGTTTGGAAAAGAGAGTGTGACAAGAAATTAGGGTTTCCAACTTCTAGTTTACACGTTAATGCCCTAGCAGGATTAACTACTTGGAGAGTTCGTATTAGTTGTTGTACACTTTAGGTTCGAGAGAACTAAGGTGAATAAATCCTTGATGGTCGAAAAACACTTGGATTTAGAATTAGAATACGTCTCTCTATAAGTGCATGCATGTATAAAATTCGTATTACCCATAGTTAATATAGAAGTAGAAGCTACAAGGTGGACATAACCCTAACTTATCATTCTCTGTGATCAATTACTTTTACATATATCGTCTCATTCGTTACACTAATAGTACTATTGTGCACTTAAACCAAAACCCCCCTTATCTTGGAATCTTCGACCAACAGTCTAATAATAATCGCAATACTTAGTGATCATAGTATTCCCTGTGGGATTCGGCACCCAACCCAGTTGGGTTCTATATTTGACAGCGACCGCTTACACTTTCTAACGAGAGTTGTAATTTAGGCATATCAAATTTTGTCACCGTTGCCGGGGAATACGGTTGTCAACTAAGTTTGTGATAGTTAATAGACCCTTTGGTCAAAGATTCTCAAATTTTACTTTTTGTTTATTGTTTTTGTTTTGTTCAGGTTTAGTGGAGTGCATGCCAAATACACGAAGTACTGGTCAGCCCTTATTACCTATAAATCCTGAACCACATCTTATTGGCAGAACGGATGCACAACGAAACCTTGAAAAGATGGCTACTCAACAGGAGCAGGCTAGATTAGTTGCATTGGCAGCTGCGCAAGTACATCAACAGAATGCTGATAACCCAGGTCGGGTAATAAATCTTGATGATGAGGACCTGGTTGATGATGAGTTATTAAATCCAAGGTGTGCAGATGATGTGGTTGCACCAGTGAACAGGAATGTCAACAGAGATCGTCAAGCTAGGATGATACCCAAACGTTGAGCTGTGCAAGTTGATTTTGATGATGATGATGATGACTTGGATGGGACTAGTGCCACAGGGGATATTATTCCTCCACCCTTAGCACCCAAAGCTAAGTTCAATATCACTAGCACCATGATCCAGCTATTGCAACTCAAAGGGTTATTTGGTGGACTTGCAGGCGACGATCCAAATATACATATGATTAATTTTATCTCAACATGTAAATCATTTGACAATCCAGGCGTTGGACAGAATGCGATCCGGCTGCGCTTATTTCCACTTTCTCTATATGGAGAGGCAACTCTATGGTTAAACGGGCTAACTCCTGACTCTATTACCAATTGGAGGCAATTGAAAGACGCTTTCCTAGAAAGATTCTTTCCATCATCCAAGAGGGCACAATTGAGAGATGAGATAAGCAATTTTAGACAGTTTCCAAATGAAGCTATCCACGAGACTTGGGAGAGGTTCAATAAGAAGCTTATGTGGTGCCCAAACCATCAGATGACCAATGTCCACTTGATGGAAATATTATATAGGGCTTTGAACTCGGTGACTAAGCCAGTGGTAGATAATGCTGCGGGTGGGTCATTCATGGACCTTACTTTTCTTGAGGCATCTGACATGCTGGATCGTATGACAAAGCAGAGTAGAGCTTGGCATACCAGGGATTCTAAGGTAGCAAGCTCTACTGTATCTATTGGCATGATGGCAGAACAGAGGCGAAGAGAAGAGGGATGTGACCAGGATATGGCTCACATGAAAACATAGATGGACCTTTTCACGAAGCATTTATTATCAAGAAAGACAGAAAAGGTTAAAGATGTAGCATCACAGGGAAGGGCTGACTCCAATCCTGAGGAAGAAGCCAATTACTTGAACAATCAGATGGGTTTCCGAGGTGGTGGCCAAGGAAACCAAGGTTGGAACCATCAAGGATATTGGAAGAATAAAAGTGACAGGAGTGGACTGTATGTACCTCCTGGAAGCCGTGATAATGCTGCTACCAGTTCAGGCAAAATGTCTATGGAGGACATGATGGAGAAAGTATTAAAGGGAGTTGAGGAGGCAAATTCTGGGGTAACTACAATAAAGAGTGACGTATCTTCCATAAGTCAACTTGTAAATTCGCACTCAGTTGCTATTAAACAATTGGAGCAGCAGATGAGCCAGTTATCCGCAACATTCAACCAAAGAAAAAATGGGACTCTACCAAGTGATACAGTTAAGAATTCGAGGACTGATGGATCGTGTATGGCCATTACCACTAGGAGCGGTAAGATGTTATCTAGTCCAGGTTTGGGAGCTTCCTCTTATACTGATAAGGTTGAAATGGATTGGGAGATGGTTGATGAATCTCTAGTAGTGCCTGTGGAGTTGGGAGGTTTGAAAAAGAAAAGTGCGGAAGTTGAACAACCAACTAAGCCGAAGCATGTTAGTGATGTGGAGCAAGGCATAAGAAAGGAGGTAAAAGTTGCTCCAACTGAAATTCCAAGGCCGCCACCTCCATTTGCACAATGATTAAAGAAGAAAAAAGATGATGGCAAGTTTAGCAAATTCATGGCTATGTTAAAGCAGTTGACAGTGAATGTGCCCTTAGTTGAAGAACTGGAACAGATGCCCGAATATGCTAAGTTTATGAAAGACCTGTTGACAAAGAAAAAGAATGTGAGCTATGAAATGGTAGACAATCTTCATCATTGTAGTGCTATTTCTACAAGATCTATTGTCCAGAAGAAAGCTGATCCGGGAGCATTTACTATTCCATGTACGATTGGATTGCTAAAGTTTGAAAAGGCCCTTTGTGATCTTGGGGCAAGTATCATTCTTATGACACTGACGGTTTTCATGAAATTGGGTTTTGGATATCCTACGCCCACTAATATGCGGCTTCTAATGGCGGATAGATCAGTAAAAAGACCGATTGGGTTTCTACACGATGTACTTGTAAAAGTTGTTGATTTTATATTTCCTGTCGATTTTGTAATTCTTGATTGTGAAGTGGACGTTGAATTACCCATAATTTTGGGTAGGCCATTCTTAGCAACTGGAAGGGTGTTAGTTGACATGGAGCTGAATGAGCTGAAATTTAGGCTCAATGAGAAAGAAGTTAGCTTTGAAGTATGTCGGTCTATGAAACAACAAAAAGAGATGAGTGTATTCTCGATAGTTGATGTATTCTATGAAGATAAGAGAGATGTACCAGTTAAGGATATGTCTTTTGTGGAGACCATAGCTGGTTTGGTTAAACTTGCATGCAAGGATGTGAGTGACTTCAAAGTGGTTGGACTAAGAATAAGGCATTGTCTTGATCCAACAAATGAGGTAAAAATGGTATCATCGATGTATCTTGACGTAGTCTGAGTAGTCAAGATAGTCGAGTCATGCCGCGACGTTAAATTAGGCGCTGCATGGGAGGCAACCCATCTTTCTAATCATTTTTGTTGTTTTTGATTAAGTGTAGGTGCACGAAGTACTAAGGAGAATATTAGTACCAATTTTGATTTGGAAGCGAGACATGTCAATGGTGGTAAGTTTAGGAGTGATAGGAACATTACAGGTAAGTTGGAGTGGTCAAATGTGTAAGGCTCAAGTATGATTTGCATTAGATTCGTGCCTTGAATTATGTTAATTCGACCCCAAAAGTTTCGCGGCGCGACTTTATTTTGTGACTTTCAATGAGGTCTGTGGTGGTAGCGTAGGGATCGGGCTGATTGGCCCGATCCTGAAGCCCACCACTGACCTCGATGGGGGTGCGGGGGCGAAACCCCCGCGGTATGGACCTTTTCGACCAAGAGTGCGCTATTTTTCCAATTTCCTATGCCAACATAAGCAATAATCTAGGCGCCGCCTATGCCTACATAGGCAATAGGCTAGGCGCCGCCTATGCCAACATAGGCAATAGGTTAGGCACCGCCTATGCCATTGCCTATGCTCACTGCCTCACATAGGCAATAGGCTAGGCGCCACCTATGCCAACATAGGCAATCGTCTAGGCGCCGCCTATGCCAACATAGGCAATAGGCTAGGCGCCGCCTATGCCATTGCCTATGCTCACTGCCTCACATAGGCGGTAGGCTAGGCGCCGCCTATGCCAACATAGGCGATAGGCTAGGCGCCGCCTACTTATGCTTAGGCAATGCTATAGGCGCCACCTACTTATTCTTAGGCAATGCTATAGGTGCCGCCTATCAACATAATTTTTGCCCACTAACCCGTTTGTGAATGGACCAACCCGACCCATGGCTTATCCTTTAAACATATTCTCTACTCTTAAATCCCACTCCATTCTTCTTTCACCTAAGCTCCTCCCAACCCCTCCTCTCTTTAAACCCTTCTCTTTGGTCTACTAATCTTACAAGCTCCTCACCACTTTCAAAACCCAAGAACATCTACTCACTTTCTTTAATCCTTCATATTCAAGGTAAGTGTTCTTTTCTTAATCATTAGGTGTTTTGAATTTATGTTGTAGTTTTTAATTGATTACTTGAGGATTATGAATTAAATTTTTTCCATGGCTATGTTGAGAAAGTAATGGTGTTTTATATATCTTGATATGGTTGAAAGTGTAGGGTATGATTTTGATAAAAAAGTGTTTCATTGAAATAGACATGGGGAAATTAAAGTGATTGAATTGTATTGTGACTAATGTGGTGCACCATGTCAAAGTGTATGTCGGTGAAGTTTGAGTACCCGATAATAACACGAAATGAGTTGATACTAACAAATTAAGTATGGGGTGGTGACTTCACCACCCTCATATTAATTATAGTTAGTTTCATTATGTGTGGATGACATGGATGACAAGATGAATACAGGAAAAATGGCTCCAATTATGATCTCCATGCAGGTGGCATGACTCCTAATGTGGATGAGAAGTACTACTATCCAGGTTCTTTATCTTGTTATTTACACTGGGGACAGTGCAGAGCTTAAGTATGGATAGGATTAGTTATTTTGTTCATTTTGTTAGTTATTTAGTCATAATTAGGTGTTTTTCTCGATGATGGATGGATGACGACCGTCTTAAGAGAAAAGTAGTCTTTCAATTACATGTAACTACTCTTGTGGATCAGATGACATTATAACCTAAATATGTGATGGATCATTACGTTTGAAACACCTAGTCTCTAGTTGTGTCTCTTGTTGTGATTGTTGGTTTTAATTGAATTCATGTAATTGTTCGGTTGAGAATCTATAATGCTCCTAATTGAGTTGACCATGTGCCATGAGTGTGTAAGACTGTTGTATATTCCTTATTGTAATTGATGCTAGAACTTTCCTGGTGTGTATGCAAAGAGAAATAAAGATTGTGAGTTTAGGAGATGATTTAGGCATTTCTTTGATAGCCATTGTTCATACCTTCTTTTGACCTACCTTTGTACATTATCTTAGATAGCCCCGTCGAGACTTTACCTTGTTCTTTTGTTAGCCTCATATGTAGCCTAATCCGTTCTTTAATAGACCGTAATTTGATCCAAAAAGATCCTAAGCGCTTTAATGTAAAATCAATGTGAGTTAAGAGTTTGAGAATAAGAGGAAAAAGGTGAAATTGATGCCACAAAGTCTGGTTATTGGTGTGAGCAATTGATGTGGTTGGGAGTAGCTACAATTGGTGAAAAAGTTTAAAATTTTATCCCGGACATGTTACAATGAACCTTTTTTTGGCCCTGGTCCTTCTTGGACATTGTGCACCTCAACTAAGGCAAATTGCTTAAGTTGAGGGTGGCTATTATAGGGGTGCGTAACGTGAAAAGGGTGCCCAAAAAAAATTAAAAAAAATTGAAAGGGTTGCATACTCCCACCATAGTGTTATTAATTAAGCTTAACGAGTTGGGGTGAAAAGCAAATCTGTGAAGATAGAAGAAGTGGAAATTGGTTGTTTGAGATTGATCTTAATTTCATAATGTAGTGTATTAAAGCGCTTAGGGGAGATAGTCACTATTTCTGGCCAAAATAGTTCCTACCCATCCTTTAGCCTACATTACAACCCGAAAAGACCTATTTGATCCTAATCTTAGCATTCTGATATTAGTGGAGTATTACACTAAGGGAAAGTATATGGTCATCAGTTGTAATTTGAGAATTCTTTGTGAGAGTGAGCGCAACTTGATTCTTGTGCCCATTTTGATAGAAATTGCATAATTGTGAGTGATTATGGGTAACTCTCTTGTTGTGAGGGAACACGGTTGATGAAGGTTGGGTAATTTATATGATTTTCTTGAATGATATGCATGAAATTTCCAACTTAATGAGTCTATTCTTGAGGGTAGGTTGTATCTAGGAATGATTCCTGAAGCTACTTCTTGTTCATAATTGTTGTGTGAGCCTATTTGAGCATCTTGTCTTCCTTTGTGGGTGCTAAGGCTTGTGTAGTATGCATAAATAGATATGTTGTTCGAGGACGAAAAAAGCTTTAAGTGTGGGGTGGTGATGTTGGGCGTATTTATACGTCTAAGCACCATAACTTACCCATGTTTTAGCTAAGTTTTGAGGATAAAATACATAATTCTTGCACTTTTAGTCTATTTTTAGTTAAGTGAGCTGACCTATGTGATTAGCATGCTTTTCAGGTACTAATGAGAAAGATTACAGCACTTTGGGGACCTGTGGACAGCAAAGAAAACTTCACATAAAAAGGAAAGCAACTTTTGGACTGAATGTGATGTATGGGAACTTTTTCCCGGGCAAACACAATATTTTTAAATAGTTAAGGATGCAGTAGCAATTTATTAGAGAAGGATGTTATTAAAAGCCTTATTGCTGAATTTTTAGGGATTATTCACATAATTCAGATTCGTTAATATTTTTGTAGAGCAGAAAACGGCTTAGCTTGAGCAACGGAGAGAGAGAAACACGTTCCTCTCTTATTGTCACTAGTCATCTCCATCGCCGAGATTGTTCTATGTTTTGGTATGATGATTATGTCTATTTTGATTTCCGTTGTATTCATGAGTAGCTAAACTTATCTGTTAGGGTTATGGAAACCTTGTAGTATACTCTCTATTGCTATGGGTTTGTGAATTTATGATGTGTAATGCACTTATATCATTACTCTCTTCATTATAATTGAATTCTCGTGGTTGCAAACATAGGGAATACGCCATTATAGCAATAACTTGTTCGATAGAAAAGTTGTTGTTTGGAAAAGAGAGTGTGACAAGAAATTAGGGTTTCCAACCTCTAGTTTACACGTTAATGCCCTAGCAGGATTAACTACTTGGAGAGTTCGTATTAGTTGTTGTACACTTTAGGTTCAAGAGAACTAAGGTGAATAAATCCTTGATGGTTGAAAAACACTTGGATTTAGAATTAGAATACGTCTCTCTATAAGTGCATGCATGTATAAAATTCGTATTACCCGTAGTTAATATAGAAGTAGAAGCTACAAGGTGGACATAACCCTAACTTGTCATTCTCTGTGATCAATTACTTTTACATATATAGTCTCATTCGTTACACTAATAGTACTATTATGCACTTAAACCAAAACCCCCCTTATCTTTGAATCTTCGACCAACAGTCTAATAATAATCGCAATACTTAGTGATCATAGTATTCCCTGTGGGATTCGATAATACCTACAAACTGCCGATAATACCTAGCCAAACCTAAAAAACTCCAAATGTCAATTAGAGTTATGGGTCTAGGCCACTGTTTAACGACAACCACCTTTTGTAGATCCACCATAATCCCCTCGCTAGAAATAACATGAACAAGAAAAGTTACAACGTTCAACAAAAACTCAAACTTGTTAAACTTGGCATACAAATGATGTTCCTTCAAGGTCTACAATACCACACAGAGGTGATTAGGATAATCCCTCTCACTTTTAGAATAATCCAGAATGTCATCAATAAACACAATGACAAAGAGATCCTAGAACTACCTAAAAATCATGTTCATAAAGTCCATAAATTTCGTTGGGGCATTAGCCTATCCAAATGACATTCCCAAAAACTCAAAGTTCCCTTACCAAGTACAAAAATCGGTCTTAGGGATATCCACCTACCTAATTTTTAGCTGATGATACCCAGATCAAAGATTTATCTTAGAAAAGAACTTGGCACCTTGCACCTGATCAAACAAGTTATCTATACTTGGAAGAGGATACATGTTCTTAATTGTTACCTTATTAAACTATCGATATTCAATGAACATCAGACAGAAATCATTTTTCATTAACACGAACTACGCTGGTTTCCCCACGGAGATACACTAGGATGAGTAAACCACTTATCCAAAAGATCCTTAAGTTGCTCCTTGAGATCCCTAAACTCAGTCGATGCCATTATATAGGAAGGAAAAGATTTTGTATGAGTTTCTGAAACAAAAGAAATACCAAACTCTATTTCCCGATTCGGAGGAACACCAGAAAGATCATTCGGAAAGACCTCAGGAAACTCATTCACCACTGGGACTGACTGAAAAGATGGATCCTCCGAGTTAGAATCTTTAACCCAAACCAAGTGATAAAGACAACCTTTAGAGATTAACCTCTGAGCTCTAAGATAAGAAATAAACCTCCCCCTAGGATCTAGGGAACAACCCTCCAACTCTATAACCGATTCGCCAGGGAACCTAAATCAACCTTATAGGTACGACAATCCAAGGATGCGTAGCAAAAGTGTAACCAATCCATCCCCTGAATAACATAAAAATCCACCATATAAAGTTCAAAAAAATCAACCAAAGTTTGCATACGACCAATAGATACCATACACTCTTATAGACTCTCTTAGCAATTACTGAGTCACCTACCAGAGTAGAAATAGAAAAAGTTTCCTAAATAACCTAAGGATCAAAACCAAAACAAAAAGCAATAAAATAGAGACACATAAAGAATTTTTTGTTGAATCTTCTTCATGTTCGAGGACCTACCATCCCTAAGCCAAAAACCCTAACAACAACAACAAATCATGGTAATTTTTCGGCCACCGTGGCCAATGTGGCCGGTGGGACTACCCTACCGGATAAAAATATGTAATGAAATAATGTGGATAGAATAAAGATAAATAAAAAGGGCAGTAATACTCCAAAATTTGAAGATCTTTAAAAGCCTAAAGTAGTTGATAACAATACTTTTAGGGTTCATCCTTAATTGGTGATAATGTTGCATAGAGAACCCACTATCACGTGGAAATCATCAAAAGTACATAACTTAATCATATAGGAGAATCTTCAATATGCAATAATAGGAAAATTATCGTATGGAAAGCCAGATTGGAAGGATTGGAGGATTATGTACCATTACTATCTACAGTAGCCTATTATATTAGGACAAAAAAGATGTTTTGGCAGATAAGAACTTTGAAATGGGATCCATGGTTTGATCCAGATATAGAGACAAACATAAAAGCAGCATGCATCTCAATACCATATTTGCCTATGAAATTCTTTGCTCGAGAAGCAAATTTTTCTATTGCTCCAGCAATGGGAAAGATATTAACAATGGATATGGCTACTAAAAAACAAACTAGACCGAGTTGTGCAAGAGTCAAAGTTGAGATAGATCTAGTTGCTATGTAACCTCAAAGGATTAGAACGAATAAAGAGAATGATAATACTGGAGAAATTAAATCCAAATGGATTCAAATACAATATATCTATATGTTGAAATATTGCAAGGATTGTTGCCTGCAAGGTTATGATAAAGATAGCTACTTGAATATACATTCAAAATTATATGATAAGAAGAATGAGGAACATGTAGATGCAGAAAACACCACTGAAGAGGATAAATAGAATAAGAAAAGAGAGCAAAAACTGGCATAAAACATGACAAGGAAAAAGAACATAAATAAACAACAATGGTTGACTAGAACAAATAAATATAAGAGAGATAAGTACAGGCATATACTGGGAGAAATTGAAAAGTAGAATGCAAATGAAGTTTCTATATCCAATCTTTTTTATGCATTAAAAGGTGAAGAAACTGAAAATATTAATAAGGTGGAGAAGGAACAGAACAAGGAGAGCACAAGAGATTGGGTCAATAAAATTTTTGGTAGAACTGAAGGAACCATGCAATCATCAAAGGGAGGAGAAGATAAAATAATAGATCATGTCAATTACAAGATTTCAGATAAGTAAAAAGATAGTCAGGTGAGTAATGTAGAAGGGGAGAAAGAAATGGTACAGTATCATCAGAAGATAAAGAATACTCATCAACAAATTAAGAAAAGCATACAAGACTCAGCAGGAGAATTGTTTGTATTAGAGCAGGAGAAACAAGTAAAGAGATAATGGTGATTGAAGAGGATTTACCTTTAGCAATCAAAATACAAGAAAGATTTAGCTATGATAGATCTGGACTCTAATATAAACAATATAGCTATAGAAGATAATTTGTATCCAAAAAAAATAGATTCATTAAAAAACAAGCAGGGGAAAACACAAAGGAAAGGCAAGAGTACAACTTCAGCCACAATGCAGACAAGGAGCCATATATCTAAGACAAAGTCAAGATAAATGCATTGATTTGGAACACAAGGTCAGTTAATACATAAAAGGCATTCACCAAGCTAATAAAACGACAAAAGAGACATCAGTTTTATTTCATTGGGCTTATGGATCCCTTTTAAGATAGTCATAGCATTGAAGATTATAGAAGAAGATTGGAAATTCAACATACTATTGTGAATGCATCAAAAAAGATATGGGATTTTATGTATGCTAATGTGAAATAAGGTATGATTAAGAATGAAGAAAAATAATTGTCTATGAATCTTGAAAATCAACATGCAAGAGTTTCACTAGTAGTCACATTATTATATGCCAAATTCTCTCAAAATGAAAGAATGATTTTGTGAGATTCTTTAACAGATATGGAAAGCTCTATTCAATTTCCATGGTTGATAGAATGAGATTTTAATATGATAAGGAATAATGAGGAAAATCTGGGAGGATTACATGTGACAATAAATGAAACACCAAATTTTAATCATTATTTAAGTTTGTGCAATATAGAAGAATATGGATTCAAGTGAAGAAGGTATACATAGTGAAATGGAAGAATTGATAAGGAATGTATTTTTAAAAGATTAGATAGAATATTGTGTAATGAAAAAATGCAGGAGATATTTCATACTTTGGAAGTAGAGCATTTGGTTTGGAGTAGTTCTAATCATTCCCATTTGTGACTTCAGTTTAGAATGGAATAGGAGCAGATAGTAAGATCTTTTAGATTTCTTAATTTCTGGTTGAAGGAAGAATATTGTATGGACTTGATAAAGCAGAATTGAAAAGAAGAGATATAACGCAATCCTATTATTATGTTTCAACAGAAGTTAAAATAACCAAATCAGTGTTCATAATATGGAGTAAAAAGAATTTTGCGAATATCATTCAAGAAATTGCAACCTTGGAAGACATTATCAAAGTGAGGAAGAACTAGTTGGAAGAAAATCCTTGAGGAACTAATAGAGAAAATTTGATTAGGTCACCAGCTTAATTAAACATACAGATTAAAATGGAAGAAGATTTTTGAAGACAAAAAGCAAGATTTTAATAGTTTAAAGATGTGAAGAGGAATACCAAGTTACTCTATACAATTGTCAAAGAAAGAAGAAGAACAGTAAAAATATGAAGAATCTAGAATGAGGAAGGAGATAGGATGGAGGATTAGGAAGACATTATAACTTCATCTATAGAATTTTTTCAGCATCAATTTACAAAGAAGAAGGAAGTAGAAGATTTTTCTTTACTAGAAGAATTACCTACTATGTTGAGTGCAGAGCAAAATGAGAAAATCATAAGAATTCCAACATAAGAAGAAGTTAAAGAGGCTGTAATGGGATTGAATAGGAACAGTGCAGGAGGACCAAATGGAATGACAGGGAATTTTTATCAAGATGCATGGGAGATTATAGGGAAGGACATACACAGAATGGCAGTTGCTTTCTTCTGTGGATTTGAACTCCGTAGGTTCATTACTTTTACTAATCCGGTATTGCTACCAAAAATGTTTCTTGTGAATAATTTTTTCTGATATGAGGCCTATATCACTCAGTAATTTTATGAATAAAATCATTTTAATAATTATTCATGAGAGAATTAAGGGTTTTCTACTACATATGATATCACCATAACAAGTTGGATTTGTGCAAGGGGAGAGCATTGCTAAAAATATATTGGTGGTCAGGGAAATAATTTTAGAGATAAGAAAAAGAGATAAACTTCCAAGAATGGTTATTACGCTAGATATGATGAAGGCTTATGAAAGGGTTGTGGTTATTTCTTACCAAAGTACTGAGAAAGTTAGGATTTTCTTAAATTATAATAGATATGGTATACAGGCTATTAGGTAACAATTGGTATTCCTTCTTATTAAATGATCCACTTAAAGGATTTTTCAAATCCTCAAAAGGTATTAAATAGTGTGATCCACTATCACCTACTTTCTTTATAATTGTAGATGAAGTATTGTTAGGGAGTTTGAAGACATTGATATTGAATAAAGAATTCAAATTGTTTAGCATGCCATGGGGGGTCCTAAAATAAATAATCTAGCTTTTGATGATGATATGATCATAATATGTAAAGATGAGTTGGGAACTTTGCAATTAGTGACCGGAGCTTTGGATAGATATGAAAATGTATCAGGATATAAGATGAATATAGAAAAAATTAAAATCTATGTGCGCAAAGTGTCTCTAATGGACTGGTGGGTATAACAGAAGTTGTTACCAGAATATTAATAAAGGAGTTTCCTTTCACTAATCTTGGTTTCCCAATTTTTTATATGAGAAAGAAGAAAGATTACTATTAGCATATTATGAATAAGATAAGTAGTAAGTTGCATAGTTGTAAATGAAAGATTATATCATTTGGAGGAAGAGTAGTTTTTATTAAGCATGTCCTACAAAGCATTCTTATTCACTTTTTATCAGTGATGAATTATCCACTTAATGTGATAAATACTATACAGAGAGTACTAGCTCAATTTTTTTAGAGTAGCAAAATAGGTGAAAGATGGAGGCATTGGGTTAACTGACAGACAATGCTTACCTTAAGAGGAAGGAGGGTTAGGTTTTAGAAGAATATCAGATATCTCCATGGATCTTCTGTAAACTGTGGTGGAACTTCAGAACCAAAAAATATATATGGGTTTCTACATGTATAACAAGTACTGTAAAAGGAACGTACTAAGCTGGTCATGTAGAGAAAAGGTGCATGAGGATATCAAGTGTGGAAGAAAAGGTTATTTGCTAGGGATCTTGTAAAGGGATTGATTGTATGGAAAATCATGAAAAGGAATTCAAAAATATGGATGGATAATTGGACATTACATGGTGACTTATACTCAATTATAGAGGAAAACTCTAAGGAAAACGGGGAATACTAGATTTTTAGTGAATTAGAAAAAAATAGCAGTTGGAGAGAGGAAGCTATCAAAGATATGTTTATAGAAGATACAGTTGATCATATTCTTTATATGATCCAGCCACCCAAACAAGAAGATCTGAATATCCCTATATGGAGCATTGAACTAATAGGACAATTTCAGTAAATTCGACTTGTCAGTATATCAAAAATAACGATCCTATAAATGAACATATAAAAGTCTATGGATAAAGGATCTACCCTTTAAAATATACTCTTTTATATGGAGGTTGTGGAAAAGAAGAATCTCGGTGGATGATAATATATTTATATGGGGCATACAGGGACCTTCAAAATGTTTAAGTTGTGAAGGGACATCAGTGGATGTTGTGACACATGTCCTTAGAAAATCTTTGTTTTCTAATGGACATGGTTTTATTTTTCTTCTTTTGTAGGAATAAATATCCAAGATCTGGTCCTAAGTGGAACCATTATCAAATGGTGGAGTACAAAGGTGAAATAGAGAGAAAAAACATAATATTATGCTCTACCTAGTATCATATTATAGGAATTATGGAAAAGAAGAAAGAATTTAAAGCATGAGATCAAAGATACAACAAGGCTGAGAATTATATACTATATAACAAGAAGTTTAAGGATGTTGTTAAAGGTGAGGAAGCTAACATTGGAATTTCTAAATGAATGGCCAGCTATACAAAGGGAGTTTCAAAATTTAAAAGTGCAAATTAAGGTGACTAAAGTAATATGGGAGACATATAAAGACAATTGGGTGACATACAACATCGATGGACTAGTAAGAGGGGTATCAGGAGAAAGCTCATATGCCTTCTATTTAAGAGATTTGTAGGGTGATCTAATATACGCTAAAGGTGAACCAATTGAGGATGCAAACAATGTACAAGAAGAAGTAATAGCAATTCTACAAGAAGACAAACATTGTAAGCAAACACGAAAAAACAAAGTGGTCAATCATATGGATTTATTAACCATGAAGAAAATTTTAACAGAAGAATGGACATGTCCATGGATTATATCTACAATAGTTAGATGGATAAATCAGATCATGCAAGGAAAACATGTGTGATATCAATATATATAGAGAGAGAGAAATCAACTACTCATCCAGGATCGCATGTCAGCCACCAAATCAGGAGAATAACTGTACAACTGATAAAAATTCAAAACATATTATTTGAAAAACATTCTCCCTTGTTTAAGATTTACAAACTCCTCCATCTTTGCTTTCCTCATATCATGGGTAAAGAAACAATCGAGAAAATATCTATAAAAATCATCCTATAAGGATGAATTCTCCAAATCCCCTCTATCCTTATCCCACTCATCGTACTATTTGGTACACAACATTCTTGAGCTGATAAGCTGTAAAGTTTACACCTTCCAAATTAGTAACCTGTATTACCCTGAATATCTTCTCCATATAATCAAAGATACCCTGAGGGTATTGCTCCACCTTTACACCAGTAAAAGTAGGAGGATTGAATTTTATAATCTGACCAACCCTTGTGGCCTCAACAGAAAACCCACCAGACGCATCCCGCTCAGCTTGAGTAGTAACCAATTGAGAAAGATGAGTAGACTGAAAAAACTCTGTATTAGTCACCTCACCCTGAGGAGGAATAGTAGAAATCGGAGGAACTCCAGAACTATAAAGGATCGAACCCTGAGATCGAAGATAAACACGAAACATATGATGTACCCCATCAAAATTATCCTCAAATGGAACTGAAGAGTTTCCTTATGTTCCATATCATTAAGGAATGATATGAAAAGTGAAAAACCATGGATTAGAGAAGAATTTTGGGACTTAGACTCAAAGCTTGAAAATAGAATACAAAGAAAGTTAAACATTCTAATATTCCTTATAGACAATCTGTTATAAGTGTGGCGTGCTACAAACCCCTTAAAGAGACTGTACTAGACACAATTTTTGGACTCCTAATTGACCATGAAACTAAATCTTTAATAACAGCATGATACAACCCTACTAGGGGCCCTTTTATAAGGGGTATCCCATGTCTGACCGGGACCGGTGACCGCCCCCATTACCCAACCTAACCTCTAGTTGCCTTCCCTGAGTTGGCTGAATTTAAAGCATATAACAAGATAGTATAAAATCTCACATAAAGGCTATGGTGTAGGACCACAACCGTGACCGACCCAATCGAGTCCAACCATTCCATACAACCTAATATCGAAACAAAGGCCATAAACCAAGACATAACCAATAAAGTTCCAAAATATAATAGGATTAATCCCAAATAAAATATGATGTAGCAACCAATAATATCATCAACCGGTATCATCCCCATTACCAATGTCAATGCTAAGGACGACACCAATGTCTATCTCGCCTATTCCACCATTAGTAGTACCACAAATCCATTCCACCAATGTCAATGTATGATAGCTTATAGCCTCGGATTCCTTAGTAATTTTAGCCTAATTATTCATATTCGAGGATGAATTTTCCCAAGGGGGAGATATTGGAATACCCCAAACTTTTCTAGCTTAAATGAATTCCTAGAATGTTAAAGGATAGCTTCCAAAATGAATAATATTTATTCTATGTGTAATTTTCAAGATTTTGACTTTTTATTGTCTAGAAAATTGAATAAGCTTTTCATCGATACCAAATTTGCCTATATCTAACACTCGGTGAAGGAATTATGGCATTTTAAGTTGATAGTGTATCATCTGGACTCTCAGTGCGTCAAGAAGCAAACCAAATTGGTAGTTGTCAAATTCCAGTGAGGCTCCATGATTCCACCGTATCGTGGAGGAGTCCCGTTTCACATTTATCAATTTCAAGCAAGCCTACACAATAGTGGCGCGTCACGCTAGTAGCCAAAATGGCAAAACTATAGGGAACTGCTATAGCTTGGCGTCATAGAGAAAGTTTAGTTCCCACTAGTCCTTTTCCAGTGAGCCACCGCGATTGTGGCGTGTCGCGGTGGCCAGCAAAATTAGGATTTTTGGTCATTTTTCTAATTATGTTTGGGTGTTTAAAGAGGGTATTTTGGTTAATTCCCAAGGCCCCAATCCATCTTAAACATAAGATTAATCATATTTCCAAGCATTCTCGCTCACTATTCGCCATTCTCTTCAAAAGCAAAACCCTAGAAACCAAAATTCCCTTCTCCAAGAAACCAAATTACACTATAGATTTTTCAAGAAAGCTTTAGATTGAAGATTCCCAAGACAAGATAGTCAAGACCTCATCTTTAAGAATTCAATCAGGAATCAATATTTCAAGATTCTTCATCCAATGTTTAATCAAGGTATGTGGGGTTTGAACAAGGATAATTCTTTCATCCTTGTGCCCAAAACCTTATTTTAATTACAAATTTACTTCAACTTATATGATTTTCCATGAAATTCAAGTTAGGGTTTTCACCCATTGTCATTATTTTCAAGATTATCAGATTTTCCATGGTTTAGAAGTTGAATTACTTGATTATATTTATATTTCCATGCATATTGTTGAAATTTCCAGATTTTATGATGAATTTTTCATGTTTACATTAAAAAGCATGAATTTTTAGATGTTTTAACATGAGATTGATGCATGGGTCATTGTACCCTAATTATGATTTCTATTTCAAGATTATTTGTGCTATAAGCTTCCTCAGAAAAGTTTATTCTTAGATTATTGATAAAGATTTGACCTTTTGGTCCTAAGCTAAGATAAAGAATATACTTTGTTTATGTAACTTGAGATTTAACCATGCGCTATTTTGAAGTGGATTTCTTAAGATTTTGAGAATAAAAACGGGAGTAGTATTTAGCACCAAGATGGGTAGGTTAGTACAGTTTCATACCCCAAAAATATGTGTTAACGAAGGATTTAATTATTCACACTTCTACGTGGATGACTTAGATTGTAATCACTTAAGATAAAGTTCTATTCAGATGGCAAGAGTAGAACAGCCTTACCTAACGGGGGCCAGACATAGGACTCCATGGATGCTCACATGGTGTATGTCAGTTAGAAGAACCTCCAAAAAAATGTCCGCCACTCTTCAATAGTCTATTGATATAAAGATTTAAGATAAAATCATATGTTTTGGAAGTTATGGTTTTAAGATTTTAAGCCCTAAGATAAGGTATTTTCCAGATTTTAGAAAACTAATTGTAAAGGCTCACAAGTTTTACTCAGATTATGCTTTACAGAAAGATAAGAGTTACAAATTTTAATTTTCAGATTTCATACTTAGAAGTGAGTCCTTTCTACACTTAGACAGTATGATTTAAAGACAAAGTTTTAGCACAGTTTTTAGAAATAAATGTTATGGGTCACTAGATTTACAAGTATGAATTGTTTCTCATGATTATTATTCTCAGTATTTCAGATATTCCAGCTTATGTGAGTCATTTACATTTAGCATGCATTGTTTTACAAATTATAATGATAATATGATGTTTTACATAAGAATTTCACCCCCATATAATCAGTACATCCTCAAAGTATCAATACACATATGTCTATGTGCTACATTGTCTCATAATGTTGGTATCGACTAAGTTGTAGCACGTATACTATATTCATAAAGTTTGCAAATTCCAGCAAGCGGATGACGAGTCCTCCTACTTCGGGTACTTTAGTTAGATGTTATTAATGTACTTTATTTACCTATTAATATTTATTTATTAGTGATAGTTAGATTCACATCCCAGCTATCTATAGTAAGTATAGTAGAGGCTTCACAGATGTCAGTTAGAGTTAGTTATGTATTTTCAGTCCCTCTTTCAGACTTTATTTGAATGTAAAAGTTGTATTAATATTGTATTTTCCTAGATTAAATCATTTTTATGTTTCCACACAGTAATCTCAGTCATTTTATACATATTTTTCAGTCGCTTATGAGTTATGCCAGTAAAAGGGTTAGCTTGGGACCACCCATCGTTCTAAGAACCGAGTGACATCTTGGGACAGATTTTTGGGGCATTACAATATTGTTTTCTTATGTTTTAAATTATGATTATACATGTTTTGATAATGTCTTTACACATATGGATTCATGGGAAGTGTGTCTTAATGAATATGTCATGTTTAACCCTAGACTTGATATTTTTTTGGCTTTAAATAATGGTTTCCTAGTGTTATGACCTCAACTTATTTGTGAAAATATCAATGAGAAAAATCTTGTAAGTTATGAATTGTGTTTGAACTAAGTCTTTGGCCTGTGAATTTTGATGACTGGTAAACTATTTTATGTAGGCCTTGTTAGCCATAAATTGATTTGAACTGTAACCTTGGTGGATTTATTGGCTAAATGGGTTCGAGTCCCTAAATGTTGGATTAAATTAATGTCTTGATTTAGACAATGGTTTTGAGTCCCAAAGTTGATTAATAATTGTTCGGTCATCTTGTACAATTGCAAGTGGGGTTGGTATGATAATACCAATAGGATGTCTTTGGTAATTAATTGGATTAATGGTTGTGCATGCGTGATGAATGTTTTAATTATTCTTTAAAGAAGGATGTATAGATGGGTTGTGAATAAGGAGTCTGAAGGGCTATCACTTAAAACCACGCTAGCCAGTGCATTTGTCTATGTGAACTGAAGGATTTATCCCCCCAACTAAATATAGTAATTAGAGGTTCAAGTCCCCCATATTGTATCTATTGTTCCTTAAGTCACCTTGATTATGCCAGAAGGTTCGAGTCCCGCATAAAGGCATACACGGTTATGGATATTCTATGATTCGTGCAGCTACACGCACTGGCCCTTCCAGCTAGGGAGAGTAGGGCTCACATAGACTGTGGGTGACTTGTTTTATGATGGTTATGCTACACAACTCAAGTTAATGTTCTTTAAATTTCATGTTAAGCCTTGTTTGTTACCCCGACATGATATATATATATATGTATACATATATAGATAGATAAATAGATGTATGTATCTATGTGATTGCATTTGATAATTTGATTTGGTTTGAATGATGCCATTATTTTATTCCTCTATCCTTTTATTACATACTAGCACTTCAACCATTAACTATCTCCAAATGTTGTATCCCCAAAGGATGAAAAAACTAAAACTTCTTCTACTTTACCTGTGCAATGATCTAGTGTTTGAGTAGTTCATGAGTTCATATTGAAGTGGTGAACCTCAAGACTTAGAAGGGCTTTATTTCATGGTCTTTATTTTCTATGTCCTAGATCTTGTTTAGTCTTTATTTGACTATGCCCTTGGATATTGGTTTTTGCTATTGTTGGGGGCATGTCCAAATATTTCATTGATATTCGATTGTGTAGAGGCTTTGTTGGATTACTGTGGACTTGGGTGTGTTGTTCTGGTGCATTTTCTAGGTGACAGATGGTTTTCCGGCTATCGGGGGTAGTTATAGACATTTCATGAAAAAACATTAATCTTAGTTTATGCTCTTTTTTTATATGTTCAGAATCAATATGACACTTGAGGTTGCTAAAAAGACTAGGTTAGGCGATGGGGGATATCTCTGGTCTATGTGGGACTTGAGATACCCATCACATCCAGGCCCTGGTTTGAGTCATGACAGTTTTGTTAGATTTGATGTATTTTTGTGCTTGTTTTGCAAGAAACAAGGTTTTGGAATTGCAGAAAAGAAAAGATGATGAAAAAGTGTAGAAATACCACATAAGGGTCCACATACAGACCCTAACTAGTACCCACAATGGACATAGTTCCCTACATAAGTGTCTGAAACAATGTTATGAGAAGTTGAAGTCTAAAGATTTGTTTCGATGGTAATGAAAGGGCACTTACATTGCATAAGTAACACTTATTCCAGTCTTAATCTCCTTCATAAGTGTTACTCCTATTGGATGATTATTTTATGACAATTACGACCCACCTAGAGGTCCATAAGTACCACTTACAGCTCGTAAGTAGGTCTGTAAGTGGTCACTGGCCCAATTTACCTTGCTTATTTTGGTTAGAATTCTTATGGTTTTTATTTAATGTAGAAATACCATTTGATGTTCTTGTATTATTTTATGCACTTTTATACACTTTTTACATTCACAAACATATGTTGATTCTATGATTTGACTTTTGATCATGGAATCCTTTGTCCTTGATTATTTGGTTGATTATTCATTTGATAATTTGGGTTTTGTTCATAGTTTATTGTAGTATTATTCATATTCTCTCTTATTGAATTATATGGAGATTCTTGCTAACATGAGTGGCTAAATTACCTAACTAGGGTTGTGGGCACCCTGAAGAAATAGCAAAGTAGAGAAAATGTGAGGTCCTTCTAAATGTTTATGCATGTATTGTGATCTTTTTTGGTTTGTTTGCTTTCTTAAATACAGTAGAGGTTAAGAACTTGCCTATTTTCAAGATCATCTTTACAAGAAAGGTTGAGGTTATGAAAATAATAGTGCAACATAAACCGAGGCTCCCAACCCTCGTCTAATTAACTTAATACCTAAAGGGAGATAGCTAATCTGACATCAAAGACAAGGCTTAGTAAGGCGACACTCTGTGACTCACAATGTGAAAAGTAAAATCCACCAAAGGCATATGGATCATTGATATAGTCACATTGAGCATGATAAGTCTTTAGAGTTAGGGAGATACGATTAACACAGTACGAGTATTCATCTCAAATTGACTTCAACCAGAGTGACCAAGACTGGTTACTAATTTCTACTGTTCTCACCAAATCCCCCATTTACTTTCTAGACTTTTCGGCTCCTCAACAAATTTGTGATAAATATTTGGCCTATTCCGTATGTGTTAGACCCCAACCATTGTTGGATTACTATATTTCACTGCTACTACGTTCTGGTTTCTTTTAAGGTACTGGTTCGAAGGCATCACTTCCAACTCTAAGTCGTAAGTTGTGTAATTCTTTTCACAAGGATTCAATAGCGTCAAAGTACAAGAAATGAGGTTCATGTGTTGTATAAACACTGTAGAAAAACACAAACATGAAGCAAAAACAAAATAACAAAGTCCTTACATTCAACCAACAATAAAAGAATAGAAGTAGTAGTCAAAAATGTCTTGAGCTTCTAAAACCTCTCCTCTAATTTATCAGACCATAAAAATGGATCCTCCATCTGATTCAACCTTATTAAGTGCTAGAATTAGAATCAAAATTCTTGACAAACCTGTGATAGTAGCTAGAATGACTCATGAAGCTCCTAACCTCTATCATAGAGCTAGGCTGAACTCAGCTCTTAATAGCCTTAATCTTCTTGGGATATACCATCACCCTTTTTTCTGAGACCATAAGCACTTAAAAGGTTAAAAAAGACAACTAGAAATCACATTTTTGAGAACTTTACATACAACATCTTCTCCATCAGGATTCCCAAGATAGAGTAAAAATGACCTACATGTTACTTATTGAAGTTGGAGTAATTCAAAATGTCATCAATAAAACTTATAATAAAATAGTCTAAGAAAGAATTGAAAATACCTTTCATCAAAATCATAAAGGTTGTCGGTGCATAAGTCAACACTGAGAACTCATAACACCTACACATTGTTCTAAAAGTATTCTTGGGTATATCTTCTGGCCGAACTTTTAGGTGATGGAAATTCCACCTCAAGTCAATCTTGGAGAATATAAATTACCCTACAACTGGTGAAAGAGATCATCTATATGGGGAAAGGAATACTTATTCTTGAAGTTAATCTTGTTTAACCGGCTGTAATTAATACACATCCTCATGCTACCACATTTCTTTTTAGTGAATAACACTGGAGCACCCCAAATTAAAGAAATTAGATGAATAAATCCCTCATCATTCAATTACTGTAATTGTGTTTTGAGTTCCCTCAACTCTACTAGAGCCATGCAATAAGAGGAAATAAGATTGGTTGTGTGTCTGACAACAAATCAATGCTATGATCAATATCCATGTGCGGATGCATACTAGGCAAATTCATAGGAAGTACCTCCTGAAACATTGAAAATGATCTAGGAAAGCAGAACACCCGTTTCTCACTATTTTTCTAGCTCGAATAAATGAAAATATTTTCATTGTCTTAGACTTTTACATCCTAGGTTTTTATCCTTAGAATCTTTCCTGGAATTCAATTCTCAGGACCCAATAAGACTCCAAAGTATGAGACATATGTTGGGGGTATGAGTGTTATGGTCCTATCGTATGCTGACCAGTGTTTGTTTGTGGGATGGATGGGTTATTGGAATGGATAAAACTTGAGGGATAAGAGTTGTATGGTTGTGTACGAGTCATATCTAGTACTCGTATAAGGGTCAGTGTTCAATCCTCTTGGTATTTTGTTTTGTCAGGGATACAGATGGAAGGTAAGTATTATATGATTTGGATGCTACTTGATTAGATGAGTCGTATGATGGATAGTGTTGGGTCTAAGGGTTTGGGTAGGATATGAGTGGAGGGTACCACTTGTATCATAAGGGTGTGACTCGTATGGGTCAGTTGTATCCCTATGACGGGAATTTTATGCAACTTAAATGGGGGCAATCTGGACATTTACCTACTTACCCTAATAAAACCCCATGACTTCTAAACTACTTGTAAAAGTATTTACCCAATTATTTTACTCTTTAACACTTAGAAACTACTCCTAATTAATCTAAATCCTCTCAAAAGCATAGGGTAAAGAGAGTTAAGGTTTCATCTTGAGAACTAAAGGCATGATATTACTATTGGTTTTTTAATGATTTTATTGTTGAATTCTTTTGATTTATAAAATATCAATTGGGGGGTTTTGTTAAGGAATGGTTGGTTATGGTATCCCATGGTTTTATTCATGCTTTTCTATGCATTAATGTTGGTTTTGGATAATTGTATTATATGTGAATAGTTATTGGTAATTGGAATTGGTTTGGTATATATATTATGCCCCCAATGTGTTTGACAAAATGCTTATAATGATATGTTAATCTAATTGATTTCTTTTAAATGGAACTCTTACTAGTATTAAACTTGGTAAAGGATCTGAGCATAGATTAAATGGTTTGGAAAGGTAAATGGCTAAATAGTTATGTTTGTGGGATACGAATCCCCGTAAGTTTATTTAATATGGCAATTGGAAGGGCACCTAAGGTCCTCTATACCTACACGTTGTTGGCTATGGATAGTACTTGAAAGTATGGTTGGTATGATGATACCACCACTAAATGTCCTTGGTTAATAAATGGTAAATGGATTGTTTGGAAACAATATTTATTTGGGCATTGAAGGGGGAGGTGTAGCAAAATTATAGAAGGTGGAGGACCCAGGGGGACCAAAAATGGAAACTCATATTTGCCGATATGAGGTTGGTCTTTGTAGACTATGTGCATGATGTCATACCTCGTATTGGGGGATGTACTAGTTATCCCAATGGTATACTTCCTTGGTTGTGCGGCTACACGTACTAGGGCCCTTTCAGCAAGGGGAGATAAACCCATATTGTCCGTGGGTGATTTAGGATGGCAAAGCTGCAAAGCCTAGGTAATGGTTTAAATGCATTCTTAACCTGTATTCCCTTTCCCGGCACTTATATATATATATTTATTTATATATATATATAGTTGTATGAATTATTGATGGTTTTACTTGGTTTTATAACTGGCATTATTTTATCCTTATCTTGAGTTCATGCTAGCGATCACTCACTAATCCGTCTACTAGCGGCTGTATATCCATGCTATGAAGGAATTGGCCATTTAACTCCTCCTTCTAGTACGCAGATTCGGTATCAGCAATTGGACTGAAATGGTGATCTTCCATCCTTTTGGAAGGCTCAATTTCATGTTATGGACATCATTGGATGCTTTTATTTTATCATGGATATTGGTTTTTTCCATGGTTGGGGGCATGTCCTAATCGGATATTCTTACTCTTTTTTATAGAAGCTTTGTGGTACTTTGTGGGGTTGGTATGGGCAGGATAAGTATTTGTGTCGGCCTTGGAATTGGAATAAGCTAGGAGGCTGTCATCATCGGACATGATTTCTTACTATTCCATTATATTATATTTTGGGATTAATTATCATATTATGTTTTGGTATCCCATTTGGTTACAACCTTGTTTATGGCCCTTGGTTAGATTTCGTCTGGTTGTATGGTTGGTTTGGTACAGTTATACTTGCTTGGTTCATTCATGGTTGTGACCTTATTCCAGAGTCTTCATGAAAGCATTTATGCTATTTTCTAATATACTCAAAATTCAGCCCATCTAAGATTGGGTATAGGTGGTTGGGTTGGGTAACTGGGGTGGACCCCGGTCCTGGTTGGACATGGGATACCCATTACGTCTACGCCCTGGTTCAGGTCATGACATAGACTTATGCACTTCAGCCAACTCTAGTTTATCCCTCCCAGGTATTTCTAGAGTCACTATCATGGCATAATAGTTTAAGATAGAATGATATAAAGACAACCAATTAATAATCAGGATAATGTTAAAATCAAGAATGTCCAAAATAATCAAATCTACCCAAGTCTAAAATCCCATAAACAAAATGGACTATGCTTGGGATGCTAAGGTCATACCCACAAAATCTCCAACCAGAGCAGAAATATATATAAGAGAATCAACTACATTATACACCAAATCAAGACCCACCGAAAATCAATAGATCAAAAAAAATAGTGTAGCACGTATCAAACAAAATAGTAACAATTTAGTACTAGATTAGAATAAAACCTATAAAGATGCGATAATAGACGCCTCAACATTAGTCATTCCTAGGAAGGCATGACAGTAAGCTCTATAATAAAGGTGGGAAACCTCTCTAGATGGTTGTGCTCCACCATTTCCCATAGTACTATTAACTTTATTTCCACCACAACCTCCCAAATAATTATACTATCCAATTATTGATGACCCTTTACATTACTAGCTCTACCTCTACCTACTGAGACCACATCCCAAGTTTTTTTCCGTGTGAGATTACCTATATTCCTCAAAGGATACACTATATTAAAGTTCCCTATAACACCATAATAATAACAACCTAACTCAAGATAAAGCATGTTGACAAAAGAATATGAAGTCCTTTGGCCTCTAGAAACTGAAGACTAATGGATAGCCCCCGAATGACCACTTATGTAGGCTTGAAATGTTGATTGAATGGGATGGTCGAGATAATCCTACTGGTTTTGACACATAGAAAAAGAACCACTAAAACTAACCACATTTTGAGACTTCTTAGATAATATTTTATCCAGACCAACCTATTTAAGTTCCTTGAGCTTCTTTACATAATTAGTCAAGTGATTAAGACCGTATCCTTTAGAATTCATATGAACTAACAATATTTGAAGATTAGTGTTCAAAATTTTAATAAATAATTAGATCCTCTCATCCATAGTTCCCAATAGATGGGTAGCATAGCAATAGAAATCATGGGACTTATCTTAAAAGGTTGTACTCGACATACTACCATGCTCAAGAGTAAAAAATCATCTTACTTACAGGTCAAGAAAAGTACGGGATACAACTTCTCTAAAATTAGGGCATAATTTTTATTCAATATCAAGGGAGGCAGAACTAGTGATTAACACTCCATATAGGTTGTCCACTACTTCTTGGCAAACCTTGTAATTGGAATGTCACAAACTCAACACCATGTTATTTCATAATACCTAATTTGTGTAGACTATGATAGTAATCAATGATAAACTCAAATGAATCCTTAGTCCTAGAACCATAAAATAAGAAAGGATTCATTTTTAAAAACATAGTCAAAAACTCATGCTCGGTACCAATCATGATGGGTCCTAACGTAGGATAAAGGAATACATCAATCCCCAAAGATTCATCCACTCTGGAAGCTAAAGAGGTAATGGGATAAGTACATAGAATCTAAAATGTCTTGCATAGATTGAGTGTCTCCAGTACTAGCCAAACCACTCAAAAATCCAAAACCTATTGAATAACTTTAAAGGAAACAAGAGGAAGACCTATAATACGAGCTAGTTCTGCCACTCTATATTCCAAACCATAGTCATCTACTATCTCAACCTCCTTAAAATAATCCTTGGGTGGGGTAGGTGATATTTACCAAGTTGGGACTTGTCAACACCTAGTTGATCTCTACCCTTAGTTGGTGTTTCTCTTCTTATAACTCTTCACCTAGCTCTACCTTGTCATTATTTCAAAATAGACTATTGTACAGCTAAAGCAACTAGTGTTGGGGATACTTCTCATGTTATTAGTGTTGCGGACAAAACAATGAAGAAGGACAAATACCTCATTCCAAATAGTTTTCTAAAGTCATATATCCTCTTAAAGAAATGTACAGATAACTCCATATAGTTCCATGAGACTCTATTGAACTCTTTTTTATACCACGATATCAATGAACATAGGGATTTGGAGCCAACTTTGTGAAAACCCAAACTCATCGTGAGTGAAAACTACACTAATCCTTCGATGGGAGAACCAACAAACCCCATAAACTATCCAAAACTTAGCTAAAAATAGGATACTAATCCAATCTATTTAATAAAACAAGTATTTAATTTCTTAAACAAGAATATGCAGAAATAAACCATCCCCTAGAACCTAGAAGTAAGCATACCAAAACTCTAACAATTATAAAAAAAGGGATGCAATCCCCCCAAAAAGTAATATCTAAGTCCAAATAATTGACTAGAGAAATAATTTGAGAACACATGGTAGCTCAAAAGATGCAGCTCACCCTTGAGTTAGAATATGATCTTAATCACAACTGAGGTCTTAGAAAAGTGTTGGAATATGCTCTGCACTCAACAAAAAGAAAAGCACGTGTGACATCAACCCACAAGAAATAATGGTGTGCCGGTATAAATAAGTGTAACGCCCCAAAATTTCATTCTGAGATGCCACACGGTGCTTAGGGCTACCCGTAGCCCCAAGCTAACCCTCGGATCCAAACACTACCTCAAGGAATTCAATTAAACAAAAGTCATGCACAACAAAGAGATATACCACCTCGGGTTTAAGAGAAATACAGGAGAATACTAGACTGTACAACCAAAATATATTAAATGTCTGTACACACCAACCCCCTAGTCTGACATAGTCTCTATATATCAGAATCAAGGATCCATTATGACAAACCCCCAACTGACTCAATAGTACTGAAAACCATAACAATAAAATGATATCACAAAAATATAGACACGGTCCTCGAACCATGAGGACTCAAAACTGAGGGAACGTAGTTGAGGTACTCGAATATCGCTAACGCGACTGTGGATGAGTATTATGAGAATATGTAGCCCTTAGGAAAATATGTGGGTCAGCACTTTGGAATGTACTGAGTATATAGGGGTGCATGTGACAATGTAATATCATCATTAATTTCATGAAAATATGCATATGTACAATGATGGCTCACTTGACTTGAATTAGACTGAAACATACTTTTCATAATCTCATAGTAAATAAATCATATGATAAAAACATCATAAATCATCATAAGCAACTCAACACTTCAACTCAAGACTCGGAGTGACTCGGTAATTCAAGAAACTCAACTCTTATGGACATGGGAGGTTCTTATAACCGAGATAAATCATGTGAGCTACATGGCGTCTAATGTTTTACCCTCCTAAGAAGAGAACCCCACATTGGAGGGACCGTCGTACTCTACCCAGGGAGTACAACCTAAATTTAGTGATCACAATCTCATACTCAGCCTCTGACCCACAATTATCTATATCAATCCTACAGTGGCATGTAGTTTCAGGGGAAATACCATATTTCCCACTATTTTCTAAATACTACTACCAGACACAAGCTCAGAATGTTTTAGGAAATCCACCACAAACATCACAAGGGTCTATCATGAATATCAAATCAAATCTCATTCTCATTTATCAAATAATAATCAATTTATGGATTCCTAACTCGACTCAAATCAAATCAATCTTTCTCAATATCAAAATGTATCAATTCATCAAATCATGGCAACATCAATAACTTTGAAAAAATATCAAGACTCATTGTAACATCTCAATCTCATGAATCAATATACTCAATAATCCAATTTGTCATAAGGAAGCTTAAAGCTTGACACATATCTTGAAAGCACTTGAAATATCAAGTCATGGTAGAAATATGAAATTCACAGTATTAAATATCAAGTCATAACTTGGGAATAGTAAAATAATCATGTATGACAAAGATTGAACAATTTATATTCTCATAATCTCATGATGAAGTAATTTGGGTATAAACCCTCTTGCAAAATCATATAAATCCATGATAGAAAACAAAGTTTTGGGCACAAGAACGAAAGGATTGCTCTTGTTCAAAACCCCACATACCTTAATCTTTGAAATTGGATGAATTCTAGTTCTTGAGACTCTATCCGCTCTTGTAATAAATGATTCTTGAAGCCCACACTATAAGGAACTTTAGTCTTGAAGAAATCTTGAAGATTTATGGATGATTTTTAGAAGATTAAATTTTCTTGATTGAAACCCTAATATATATTCTTAAGAAAATTGGAAAAAAGAATGAAGAAATTAGGATTTGGATGGGGATTCTCTTATTTATATAGGACTCCAAAAGATGAGAAAAGACCAAAATACCCTTGAAAAAATATCCCTTAATTGCAGAAAAAAATAGCTGACAACATTCGTGATAGGTCGTCAGACTTGTGACAAGTTGTCACGAAATATCGTCACAAAAGGGTGGATTTTATGATTTTCGGCTTAAGGTTGACGGCATTTTGTGACAAGCCATCAAACTTGTGACAAGTCGTCACAAAATGTTGGATTTTTTGACTTTTTGCTTATGGTGATGACATTTTGTTTCAAGTCGTCAGTCTTGTGACAAGTCGTCACAAAATGTCATCACGAAATTTCTAGGCTGACACGCTGGAGTAAAATGGGCATAACTCTTTGCTCCAATACCGGATTTGGGTGAAATTGGTACCGTTAGAAAGAAAATTAAATTATTTATCTGTTGGTAGGTTATGAGCTCAAAAATTCTTAGGGTAGCAAGATATATGCTCGTTTGAAGTTTGGTATGCCAAAATCCTTCTCAAGAATTCAATCGGTAAGGGATGTTTTGATTCACCTAATTGCTAGGACATCTTTGAGGCCTTAATACACATCACCCTTGATCAGAAAAAAACCAAAGAACTATAATTTATTTCTCATGAGCGTGAGTCATGGTTGCACTATTGGTTAGAGGTGTCACAAAAGAGAAACTTCAACCGGGGTCCATCAATATATACACATCAAAATGAAAGATACGGAGCATACCAGTGACAACTTCTGGAGAGCTCTCCTTCTCCTGGTGAGGTGGTATAGCATAGAAGAAATTTTGGCTCGAACCGCCAGCAGTACTAGAAGAGGCGCCCTAAGGAGAAACTGGGTGGACTATGGGAGATGGGGCACTGGTAGCTTGACTCTGGGGATGAGCATATCGACTCCCCTGTATAGCATACGAAAAATCTCTAAGTCGGTGGCCCAACTTGACACAACCAAAGCAACACCTCTGATCAACAAAACACTCACCAAAATAATCTCTACCACACTTGGCACATGAATGAGGACGAGGTCGGTTACCTACACTTTCCTGATACCTGGACAGGATAGGCCTGTTCCCCTGCTCTTGCCTGCTTCTAGGTGTAGGAGAACTAACTGAGGAAGGCGCGGGCATAAATAGATGTCCCTGTAATTGACGGAGGTTCCCTCCATAGAATCTGGAATGAACGGATCCCTATTGCTCTGATCTAGCTCTTTTATTCCCTCTTACTCTCTCCCTCTCTTTCACCTTATCAGCATCAATCTATTGGGCATGTATCATCAACCAAAAAAGGTCCATATCCCTATTAAGTATAGAAGATCTACACTCTTTCACAACGTACCTCGATACACCGATCACGAACTTACTCATGATAGTCCTGGAGTCAGCCATCATACTAGGAGCATATTTGGATAACTGATTGAATCTAAGACAATACTCTTTAACAGTCATGGAGCCTTGTCTCAAATTTATAAATTCCTCTATCCTTGCTTCCCTTATCTTAAGAGGAAAAAATCTATCCAAGAACGCATCATGGAATAACTGCCAAGTCATGGGAGCGACATCTTCCCCCCTAATCTTCCCCCACATCTCCACCCTATCATATGCAACATTTTTCATTCGATAGGCAGCTAATTCAACACTCTCCTCCTCAGTCACGTGCATAATCTGGGTGATCTTTCTTACTTAATCCAAGTACATCTGTGGGTCTTCACTTACTTTCGACCCATAGAACTCAGGCGGATTCATCCGTATAAAGTCACAAACTTGAGCTGCAGCAGAAATATTCTCTTACAGAGGCAGAACAATATCCTGGGTGTTAGCTTGAGCATTGGCGGTAGCTTCCTAGGCTAGCGCCTTAAAAGCTTCCCGAAATTCTGCATCAGACACATGCTCATTCAAGGGATCAACGGATGGAGGTTTCTCGTTGTTTCTACGAGCTCGACCAGAAGGAATTTTTTGTTATAAGATAGAACGAGTTAATCACAGATAAAGAGATAGTTGTAGGAACAATAAACTTTAGAAAGAAATAAATGACTTTTCCTAAAACATTCTGTAGCCTCTTGCTCATAGATATGGTGCGCTACATACCGATGATCAAGACTCAATGTAACGCGGATTGTCTGACTCCTTAGGACTCCTTAAACCTTAGGCTCTGATACCAAGCTTTGTAATGACGCACAATTTTATTCAGAGACGCCACATGATGCTTAGCGCTACCCGTAGCCCCAAGCTAACCCTCGGAGCCAGACTCTACCTCAAGGAATTCAATTCAATATTAGTCATGCACAACAAAGAGATATACCACCGCGGGTTAAGGACAAATACTGGAGAATACTAGACTGTACAACTAAAATATATTGAATGTCTGTACACACCAACTCTCTAGTCTGATAAAGCCTCTATATATCAAAATCAAGGAGCCATTGGGAGAAACCCCCAACTGACTCAAGAGCACTAAAACCCATAACAATAAAACAATATTAGAAAATTAAAGACATGGTCTTCGAACTATGAGGACTCACCACTGAGGGAACGTAGTTTAGGCACTCGAATATCGCTACGCGACTGCGGCTGAGTATCTGATCCTACATTATGAGAAAATATAGCCTATAAGAAAATATGTAGGTTAGCACTTTGGAATGTACTGAGTATGTGGGGGTGCATACAACAATGTAAATATTATCATCAATTTCATGAAAATATGCATATGTACAATGATGGTTCACTTGGCTTGAATTAGACTGAAACAAACTTTTCGTAATCTTATAGTAAATAAATCATATGATAAAAACCTCATAAATCATTGTAAACAACTCAACTCTTCAACTCAAGACTCGAAGTGACTCGGTAATTCAAGAAAATCAATTCTTATGGATATGGAAGGTTCTTATAACAAACATAAACCATGTGAGCTACATGGATTCCAACAGTTTTCACTCTTAAGGAGAGAACCCCACATTGGAGGGAGCATCGTACTCTTGCCAGGGAGTACAACCTAAATTTAGTGATCACAATCTCATACTCGGCCTCTGGCCCATAATTATCAATATCAATCCTATGATGACACGTAGTTTTAGGGAAAATACCACATTTCCCGCTCGGTGCTAAATACTTCTCCCATGCATTAGGAAATCCACCACAAACATCACAAGAGTCTATCATGAATATTTAATCAAATCTCTTTCTCATTTATCACATCATACTAAATTTGTGGATTCCTAACTTGACTCAAATCAAATCAATCTTTCTCAATATCTAAATGTAACAATTCATAAAATCATGGCAACATCAGTAACTTTGAAGAAATATCAAGACTCATTGTAACAACTCAATCTCATGAATCAATATACTCAATAATCCAATTTGTCATAAGGAAGCTTAAAGCTTGACACATATCTTGAAAGCACTTGAAATATCAACTCATGGTAGAAATATGAAATTCACAGTATTAAATATCACGTCATAACTTGGGAAGAGTAAAATAATCATGTATAACAAATCTTGAACAATTTATATTCTCATAATCTCATGATGAAGTAATTTGGGTATAAAGCCACTTGCAAAATCATATAAATCCATGATAGAAATCAAAGATTTGGGCACAAGAACGAAAGGATTGCTCTTGTTCAAAACCCCACATACCTTAATCTTTTAAATTGGATGAATTCTAGTGCTTGAGACTCTATCAACACTTGTAATAAATGATTCTTGAATCCCACACTATGAGGAACTTGATTCTTGAAAAAATCTTGAAGATTTATGAATGATTTTTGGAAGATTAAATTTTCTTGATTGAAACCCTAATATATATTCTTAAGAAAATAGAAAGAGAAAATGAAGAAATTAGGATTTGAATGGGGATTCTCATATTTATATAGGCCTCCAAAATATGAGAAAAGAAAAAAATACCCTTTCAAAAAGGTCCCTTAATTGCTGAAGAAAATAGCTGACAACATTCGTGACAAGTCGTAAGACTTGTGACAAGTTGTCACGAAATATCGTCACAAAGGGTGAATTTTATGATATTTGGCTTAAGGTTGACGACATTTTGTGACAAGCCGTAAAACTTGTGACAAGTCATCACAACATGTCATCACAAAAGGTTGGATTTTGTGATTTTCTGCTTATGGTGATGACATTTTGTGACAAGCCATTAGGCTTGTGACAAGTAGTCACAAAATGTTGGATTTTGTGACTTTCTGCTTATGGTGATGACATTTTGTGACAATCCATCAGGTTTGTGACAAGTCATCACAAAATGTCATCACGAAATTTCCAGGCTGGCACGTAGGAGTAAAATGGGCATAACTCTATGCTCCGATACCGAATTTGAGTGAAATTGGTTCCATTGAAAAGCTAATTCAAGTATTTATCTGTTGGTGTGTCATGAGATCAAAAATTATTTGGGTAGAAATAGATATGCTCGTTTGATGTTGGTTATGCCAAAATCCTTCTCAAGAATTCAATCGGTAAGGGATGTTTTGATTCACCTAATCGCTAGGACATCTTTGAGGCTTTAATACACATCACCCTTGATCAGAAAACAACCAAAGCACTATAATTTATTTATTATGGGCTTGAGTCATTATTGCACTATTGGTTAGAGTCTTGGGATATTACAATGAGAAATATGTATGCATAACCAAAACGTAGTACAACAAGACAATCATGAACCCTATCACCCAAATCTTGAATTTCATAACTCTTCTCCTTAGAAGTAAGTGCAACATGATGTTTAGTCAAAATGAGTTGACAAAGATAATAAGTGAAGTCAAACTAATACCAATAAGTGTCCAAGCCAACATTTATTATTCAACAATCATATAATTATGTAAAAATTGCTCAAGAATAGACAACATAGAGTTACGTCTTAACTTGGATTTAATTCGGGCCACTCAAGGATCCACAAGAACCATAATGACAATTACTATGCAGACGATTTACATAAAGAATCCACTTTTAAAAATTTAGTACATTAACGCAGTTTACTCAAGGAACCAATAAAATAATGAAAGCACATAGCCAGTTCACTCAAGGAACAAGTAAAATCAAGAAAGTGCATAATTTCATGTTCACTCAAGGAGCCGTCACACTCACTTATACATTATACATAAATTCTAACGGTCTTTTGGTGACCTACTAGTAATGACTTGTAGGGGATGAACTTTTGTCCATGTTCCATAATTCTAGGCATTATGTGTCTGTCAATCTTATATAAGCTAATAACATAGAGTTCCCTAATTACCTGTACAATCCACAATAATGACAAGTATCACAACAATCATAATTGCAATGATAATAGAAGAAATATTTGTAAAAAGAAACAAGCTTTCATATAAGTTAATTTCACACGATTAACACTTAGTGTATAAAACAGTCATTTACTTTTCTTGAACATAAATTGTATAAGCAATACTAAGAAATAGTTATCCTACCCACATAATATAATTTGGGTTTTAAATACATTATAACTATCACCTACCTTAATCCAAGATTGCACAAATCTAGAAAACTTAAGCCTTGACTGCTCGTGTAATGTTTTTCTTGGTTGTGGTCTAAAGATAGGAATATAACACATAATTAATCAAATGACCTATAATATTGACGATTAACAACGTAATCCAAACCCCAAGGCCAATTTTATGATCATTCCTCAAATTCTAGGGCTTTCCCCATAAGTTCAACTTAAACATTTTATTTTATGGTTATTTAAGTGAATTATAGTCGTGCAAGAGTAAATAATCAATCATTAACAAAATCCCAAAGGTTTTTCACCCAATTTATGCTCTTGCATAAGAAAATTAAACTAGGTCAAGTTATAAACTTCTTAAGGCCCATAAACAAATAATTTAAAGGATAAAGAATGAAAAAACTAGTTAATATGAATAAATAATTGGCATTTATGAAGAATTATGGAAGAAATTGGTGAAAATCACCCTATATTACCTAAGCCCTCCCACAATAGTGATATGAAATAATAATCCCATTTTAGGAAAATTTTTGAACAAAAATCAATTTACACCACAATAAAGGTTTGGTCCATCTAGAAAGGCATCGTTATAGACGCCTGATCCTTTTGTAGTGGCATTGCTATAGGGTAATTCACCCACTACAGTGGGATTGAAAATTTTTAAATTCTTCTATACCGGGAATTTCTGTACTATAATTCTATCCCCATAGCATCCTGCCACCAACTATAGCAGGTGTGGTAAGGTAGAAACTTCGAATTATAGTGTAACGCCCCAAAATTGGGTCCCGAGATGTCACACGGTGCTTAGGGTCACAAGTGACCCCAAGCTAACCCTTCTACTGGCATAACTCATAAGCAACTGAATAAAAATATAAATCCATACAAATCAGCAGAAATTAACTCTTTTCTGAATCTGATCGATACAAAAATGGAATTTTATAGGATTACAATTCTTTCTTTACAACCAGAATTAAAACAAAATACATCAACTTCTACTGACTGTCTATGAAGCCTCTACTAGTACTGACTGTAGGTAGCCGGTTCATGACTCCCGACTACCCCAACTCAATACGACTGAATAAAGAAAATAAAACACTATAAACTCTGTATAACTAACCCAAGCCCTTGAATCAAAAAGACTCATCACCTGCTGACTGGATACCACGAGCTGACTGGATCCGAAGGTGCAACTATACCTTGTACCTACATTCCGAGAAAATGTAGCCCATATACGAATATCTGGGTCAGTACCATGGAAAAATATCGAGCATATGGTGGTGTATGCAGTTGTATAAACATCATCATCATAAATATTTATAAGACATATGCAGGATGTATGAAAGACTCACATAGCCTGAAGAAAATCATCATAATCATGAGAGGATGAAATAAGTATAATAACACATGTGAGTCATCATATAATTTGTCAATCACTTTCAGTTCATCAAGAATATCAATTACCATAATGTAAATATCATTTAAATCTTTTGAAATAATAACTTTCACAATTCCACTTTCAAATCACTTCACCGTTCACCATAGACATAAGGAAACACACACACACTTTGGGAGATCCTATAACCGATATAAACCAAGTGAGCTACATGGAGTCCAACGTACAACCCACGTTGGGGAGAGCCGTCCTATCCTTGTCATCAGAGTAGGACTTCCAGTATCAATTCAAAAACACTAGTGATCACTATATAAAACAGCCTCAGGCTCATATCCTATGGGGGCACGTAGTTCTAGGGAAGTAAGGTCACTTTATACCTCCCACTCGGTGCTAAAGATTACTTCCGGACTTAGCTCAGAAATTTAAATCAGCCTCAGGCTCACATTAAAGAAAATCCACAATAAACACTTTAATAATTTTCATCGGGAGCCAATTTGCTACCCCTTTATCATAATCAATAAAAATGTGGGTTTCTTTCACAGTCGAGTTCAAAATAACTCATTCACGACCAAAAGTTCAAATCATTCAAAACATCTAAAATATTCAACATCAACGTGCTTATAACACACATTTTCACAAAAACACAATTTCAATTAGGGTTCGCGACCCTAATATCAAAATCATGATAAATATCATTCAAGATTCATGCTTTATATCACCACTCATGTAAATTTATCTTTCAAAATCATAAACATCAAGATTTCATAATAATCATCATAAGATATGGGTTCATGCTTCAAATTCATAAAAATCAAATAAAAATCATGTCTTTGTAAAGAAAATTACTTTTGGGCACAAGAACGAAAGAGAGTTCTTGTTGAAAAAACCCACATACCTTGAATGATGAACTTTAGATCGATAATCATTTTTGAGATGTTAATCGTGCCTCTGAATGATGGTTCTTGGAGTTCTTAAACTAGAAACTTGGAATCTTGAATAAATTTGCAGAATTAATGGTGAACTTTGGAGGTTCTTGAAGTTGGATGTAGGAGCTTAGGGTTTTATTTTTGAGGGAATTTTATGAAATATAACATATAATGCTTCTAATAGGCTTTAATATAGGGTTTGGATGGATTTTGGGTGAGAGGGAATGACCAAAACCCCCCTAAAAATCAAATAATTCTCGAATCTGTCCTTTGATGGACTGTTTTGATAGTCTGAAGTAAATCAACCATAACGTTTTACTCTGATATCCAAATTGGATGAAACCAATTTCATTGGAAAGAGGACTCTCATATATTTCCGTTGATATATAGTATCTCACTCGTATCATTGTGTATGAGGAGCTATGATCGTTTGAAGTTGATCCAAAAATTCACTTTTGATAGGCTGAAGTAGATCGATCATAACTTTTTGCTCCGATAGACAAATTGGATGAAACCAATTTCATCGGAAAAAGGACTCGCAGAGATTTCCGTTGATATATAGTATAGAATCCAGATCATTATGTACAAGGAGTTATGATCGTTTAAAGTTGGAGAAAAAATATGCCAGGCCTCAGTACTTTTTTTCCTGCACGTTTTACTGTTCAGTACTATTCACGGTTTGATCGGAATGTTCATAACTCATTGCCCGGGTGTCCATTTTGGATCATACACATATCGTTGGAAAGATTATTCGATAATCTATGCAATGGTGGTTCATAATCTAAGACATTCCGCACGGAAAATTTATAATTCATTCTAGAAGATAGAACCCAACACGTTTACGTATAAAATTTCAACAAAAAATTTCCCGGGGTATTACATTATCTCCCCCTTGGAAACATTCGTTCTCGAATGTCGATGAATAAGTACAGAATACCATGTAAATGAGGACAAAAGTCTAGGATAATGAAGTCAATCCACTTACTTCACTCCAAACTTTCGGATACTTCATAGAACATGCCATTCATAATGAGAATGGTCACATAGTTGGATCTTAAACAAAGGAGACTGATTTTAAGGAATCGATATCTTTGGTTTATTCAGAGACTGAGAATCGAAGGTCTCGAAGGGGATCTCATCAAAAGAAGGACCACTTGCGCCCAAATGAAATGTCCCTCAACACTCTTTCCAAAAGATTCAAATAACATTGTTCGGGGAGAAAATGAACCATAATTTGATACAATCCTATCGTATGGGAACAAGGACCCATATGGCATAAATTAAGATAGGAATTTCTAGGTCTTGGGAAACATAACTCCTTGCTTCCAAACTTAGCAACACTTCCCAACTACTCCCTCAACTATGTTCAAGCCTAACTCCAAGTACTCATGAGGTACGCCACTTAACACTATAATATTAATCTATATGATGAATCTCAATACACACTAAACCTCACAACTCCTCACTTCAAACATAACTCTTATTGCTACTCCAACAACCACATACAATCTTATACTAGGGATCCGCTAACTTGCGGTGCATTCTTTTAGATATACAACCATAACATTCAAGCCTATACTCATAACCACATACGCACTTCGCACATGCACCTCTAAACGAACACTCATAAAGCATCTTCCTCGCTTTCTCTAAGATTCCATCAACTACATCATTCACACATACTGGCCAATTCTTTAAATGGCACACATAACATTTTCTCAACCAATTGAACTATACACAAAAACTTTGTATTACTATTCCTACAACCTCATAGAAGTGCATAAAACCAACGCACAATAATCTTTCCAAATAAACATTTAAAACTTTAACTAAAGACGGCATGTATCAAGGACTTAGCCTCAATCTAACTTTACTTCACGTCGTGAGCACACCACCTTCTATCATAGATAAGGAAGTATCTTCTCTCCCTTCTAGACAACTGCTCAACACCATTAGCTTGACTTAATGAAAAGGTCAGAAAATTTTAAAACATGAAGACCTGAAACATAAAGGGATACTGTAAATAACTTGACTCTCTCTATTGAGGCCTTAGGAATAAATTATCAAATACAATGGATTCATTAAGGTATCAAAACATAAGACACCCATAACCAAAACTGAATCTCACTGATCAATAAGAGTATTGCCTGAGTACTAGTACTGAACATACTGTAAAACTTGAGTATATGAGTCATGGGCAGCATGCCCTGAATTTAGAGCTCATAACTTATGGAATGTGATTCCAACTGCTAGAAGAACTGAAATTTCTAATTTTTGGAAACTAGAAGAGTATGTAATTTTCCATCACGTGTATGAACATGGATTAAGATCATGGAACTAAAATGTAAAGCATGAGTAGGTTTTGGGACAGCTGAAAATACTGAAATAACATTGGGTCAAGCACCGATCTTTCTCACAACAAATTTACAACTTACTGGTACTTCTACTAAAATATAAAAGCTTGACTTGACTACTTCTTCTATCATCTCCCCCTTAGCTTTAAGCCACCACTCAAATTCTCAAATGCTTACTAATTTCGAATCTCCACGAACATCTCTATCGCCGGAATGTACACCATCTAGTGCTTCAACTTTTATTTCTATTAGCTCAACTTGAATACTTTCTAACCTTTTGATAGACCATGCTACTTCTATATTCTCCCTCTAATACCATGCCTATGAACTTATGTTTCTAACCCATAAGAATCAAAATCACACTTAAGAGGCTCAACATTTCCAATCATACGCCTCGCCTTAACTTAGCCATCAAAACATCATCCATCGTCTAACTAGTATTTATCCCTCTAACAATCCCATGGCACGACTTACTACACCACCTACACTAATCCTTGAAATTAAAGTAGTCCCATAATATCTTAGGTGAACTTTCTCATCATAATATAATATTAAACTTAATTATAAGTCAACTACACTTAAACTCTTGTGTACACTGTTCAAGCCTATTAGGTCACTTCCGGCAACTAATACCATTAATTCGGAAACCGTCACATTCGGCTTCATGATCACCAATTGTTCAAACTTAAGGTCTCACACTTCACATAATTTACAACTCCATCTCATGCATAACTCCCACGTGAAGATTATAAAACAACACATCCATGAACACTAGCCCACTTAAACTTCATAACAATAATAATTGGTCCTAATCATATAGCCTATCTTATTCACAATCCATTAACACATCCTTCTTTCACCTGTCACTACTATCTATACTTCATACACAACTTAACATAGTTCATAGCTCTCTACATCTTAACTTAACTTCCTCTTGCAATCTGGAGATCGCCTAGATTAACAATACTTACCCACCGAGTACTTCCATCACTAACCTATACTCTTTGTCATACAAATATCGTCAACACCCGTTTCATACCTCGAACAAACTATATCACTTCCTATTAACCCAATTGTATGCAAAAAGGGATTTCGCTATACTTATGCTCAACAAATCACACTTACTATCATTCTTACTACTACACCTCCACATCCCACATTCTCAGCCAGCACAAGGAACAAGATGAACTACAAGTTGCTAGTGGATCAAAATAGGCCTCACACGGCTTCACTAGACTTTGGTTTTGTGTTTTGAACAAGAAAATGAGATGAATAACAAAGAAGCTATGCTAGTGAATCGAAAGAGCCCCACACGGCTTAACTAGACTTTGATTTTTCACAAACATAATGATAACAAGATTACATAATACAAAAGATAGAAACTTGACACACTACATTCAATGATCTAAGAATACACCTTACTCTATCTTAATTAAATAACTCATAATAATGTGGGCATAACTTTCAACATAAGGAACTTAACATACTAGAGAGCTCCTCTTAAGCCCTTTGTGTAACTTTTGAATTTTCTTCTAGAAAATATAGAAGCATTACCTGGGGAAGAACTGGAGCTTGTGAATCATGTTATCTCAAAAATAATACATAGAGGGAAAAGTATAGCTTAACATTGTAGATTCTGACGAGGAATCTGAAAGCACATCTAACCTAGGCTTAGTTCACGACTTTTATGAACATGAGTAAAGTACTTCAATCTTTGGAACTCAAAAAGCACTGACAGGATACTTTCTAGCTCTCTTACAATCCCATAACTATCTACAGAGAATTAAGCTTAATAGTTTCTAATACCTTGAAAATGAGGCAGAGTTGGCCAGAATAGAGTAAGATGAGAACCTATATAAGCTTCTTGGAGAACCTTTTTATAGCACGATCTTAGACTTGAAAGAAGGGAAATATTTCCTAAATGCCCTATAGACTCTTGAAGAAAAGTACAGATATCTTCGTACCATTCTGCAAGAATCTACTAGACACGACGTCATAGACACCCTAGGACACTTGAACTCTATTCTCTGATACCAAGTTTGTAACGCCCCAAAATTAGGTCCCGAGACGTCACACGGTGCTTAGGGTCACAAGTGACCCCAAGTAAACCCTTCTACTGGCATAACTCATAAGCAACTGAATAAAAATACAAATCCATACAAATCAGCAGAAATTAACTCTTTTCTGAATCTGATCGATACAAAAATGGAATTTTACAGGATTACAATTCTGCCTTTACAACCAAAATTGAAACAAAATACATCAACTTCTACTGACTGTCTATGAAGCCTCTACTAGTATTGATTGTAGGTAGCCGGGTCATGACTCCCGACTACCCCAACTCAATACAACTAAATGAAGAAAATACAATACTATAAACTCTGCATAACTAACCCAATCCCTTGAATCAAAAGAACTCATCACCTCCTGACTGGATACCACGAACTGACTGGATCCAAAGGTGCAACTATACCTTGTACCTACATTCCGAGAAAATAAAGCCCACATACGAATATGTGGATCAGTACCATGGAAAAATACCGAGCATATGGGGGTGTATGTAGTTGTATAAACATCATCATCATAAATATTTATAAGAAATATACAGGATGTATGAAAGACTCACATAGCCTGAAGACAATCTTCATAATCATGAGAGGATTAAATAAGTATAATAACACATGTGAGTCATCATATAATTTGTCAATCACTTTCAGTTCATCAAGAATATCAATTCTCATAATGTAAATATCATTTAAATCTTTCGAAAGAATAACTTTCACAATTCCACTTTCAAATCACTTCACCGTTCACCATAGACACAAGGAAACACACACACACTTTGGGAGATCCTATAACCGACATAAACCATGTGAGCTACATAGAGTCCAACATAAAACCCACGTTGGGGAGAGTCGTCCTATCTTTCCCATCGGAGTAGAACTTCCAGTATCAATTCAAAAACACTAGTGATCACTATATAAATCAGCCTCAGGCTCACATCCTATAGGGGCACATATTTTTAGGGAAGTAAGGTCACTTTATACCTCCCACTCGGTGTTAAAGATTACTCCCAGACTTAGCTCAGAAATTTATATCAGTCGTAGGCTCACATTAAAGAAAATCCACAATAAACACTTCAACAATTTTCATCGGGAACCAATTTGCTACCCCTTTATCATAATCAATAAAAATGTGGATTTCTTTCATAGTCGAGTTCAAAATAACTCATTCATGACCAGAATGTCAAATCATTCAAAACATCTCAAATATTCAACATCAACGTGCTTATAAAACACATTTTCTCAAAAACACAATTTCAAATGGGGTTCGCGACCCAAATATCAAAATCATGATAAATATCATTCAAGATTCATGCTTTATATCACCACACATGTACATTCATCTTTCAAAATCATAAAAATCAAGATTTCATAATAATCATCATAAGATATGGGTTCATGCTTCAAATTCATAAAAATCAAATAAAAATCTTGCATTTGTGAAGAAAATTACTTTTGGGCACAAGAACGAAAGAGAGTTCTCGTTGAAAAACACCACATACCTTGAATGATGAACTTTAGATTGATACTCATTTTTGAGATGTTAATCGTGCCTTTAAATAATGGTTCTTGGATTTCTTAAACTAGGAACTTGGAATCTTGAATAAATTTGTAGAATTAATGGTGAACTTCGCAGGTTCTTGAAATTGGATGTAGGTGCTTAGGGTTTTCTTTTTGAGGGAATTTGATGAAATATAACATATAATGCTTCTAATAGGCTTTAATATAGGGTTTGGATAGATTTTGGGTGAGGGAAAATGACCAAAACGCCACTAAAAGTCAAATAATTCTCGAATTTGTCCTTTGGTGGACTGTTTTGATAGTCTGAAGTAAATTAACCATAACATTTTACTCCGATATCCAAATTGGATGAAACTAATTTCATTAGAAATAGGAATATCATATCTTTACGTTGATATATAGTATCTCACTCGGATCATTGTGTACGAGGAGTTATGATCATTTAAAGGTGACCCAAAAATTCACTTTTGATAGGCTGAAGTAGATCGATCATAACTTTTTGCTCCGATAGACAAATTGGATGAAACCAATTTCATCGGAAAGAGGACTCGTAGAGATTTCCGTTGATATATAGTATATCATCCAGATAATTATGTACAAGGAGTTATGGTCGTTTAAAGTTTGAGAAAAAATACGTCAGGCCTCAGTACTTTTTTTCCTGCACGTTTTACTGTTCAGTACTATTCACGGTTCGATCGGAATGTTCATAACTCGTCGCTCGGGTGTCCGTTTTGGATGATCCACATATTGTTGGAAAGCTTATTCTATACTCTACGTAATGGTGGGTCATAATCTAAGACATTCCGTATGGAAAATTTATAATTCATTCTAGAATATAGGACCCAATATGTTTACGCACAAAATTTTAACGAAAAATTTCCCGGGGTGTTACATATAGTTTTTTTTTTTGCACTGCATCCTGAAACCATGACATATTGGATTAAACTCTTTGTGTAATGTTCTATATTACATTTATATTATCTATTTCCAAATTTTTCCAAACAATACCCCACTCTGATGTTACCTAAGACTAGTCTACCCTTAAATTTTTACTTTTAATTTGAGGATAAACTTTATCAAAAAATTTGCATCATTGACTAAGTTGTATTGATGGAAAGAGTTATAGGAATAGTTTAAGTTGATATCCCTTAAGATGTTTGAATATGTATTCATCATTTATATCAGGACTAGATTTCAAATAATGATTAGTGGCTAAGTAATTATATTTAAAATAACCTTGAGTTTATAAGAATATAGTATAACCAAAGTAGTATGTTGAGAGTAGAGGTTTTAGGTTTATAAATGCTATATACATTTATTTAGTGTTCTTGATTTTATTCATAGAGAGAAGGTTGAGTAGTTATTACTTGGTGTTCCTTAAAAATAAATTGAGGGAATTATAGATATAGTTAGACCATATTGTGCCTTTGGTATAGTTTTAGATTCTTTTTAACTTAGGGAATACAAGATCTGATGGGTGATGCTAGTAGACTAGAAAGAGGAGGTTAGAGTGTTAAGTGTTAGATGGAGTGGATATGTATGTGTTACATCCAAGTGCACACGCAAGTTTACGGGGTCCACCAAAGTAATATATGGCCTTATGAAAAGCCAAGTATCAATTCCATGGGGACTTGTGTAGACTACTATATTATTCCAGTCTCACTTTGGGAGACTTAATAAGTGCTAAAGTAACTACAAATGTTTGGGAATTTACATCTAACCGTAAACCTAAATAACGCGGTAAAGTATTGGTTTTGAACAGTTATAGGGAAAACCCAGGGCCAAAGAACTATGAACAATCATACTTAGCTTTTATATTTCTTCTCGTTACTGAAAAATAGGGTTTATTAGGTATATTACTATCCTAAACACAAACTATAACTTTAATTCATAAGAAGATTACAATCCTATTCCAGCATCCCCTATTTTGTTTTATTGTTCCTCCTTCAGGGCTCAAGAAATAGTTAAGAGTTTATCCTAAGGGTCAAGGTTCAACAGAAGCTATGTCCAGTCACCTCGACCCTTCCTCCACGATCCAGCCCAGTCATAAGCTATGTCCTTCAACCTATAAGATGCCAACTCAACACTTTCTTCCTAAGAAATAAGCATCACCTACGTGATCTTTCTCACCTCCTCAAGGTACAACTGTGGGTCCTTACCTTCATTGGACCCATAAAACTCTAACGGATTCATCCGCATGAAATCATGGATTCTAGCCACGACTACATCACCTCCCTGCTGATTAGCAACTGTGACCTGGTTATTGGCCCGAACATTGGCCGTGATAGCTTGGGCTGACACTTGAAAGGACGCCTGAAACTCGGCATGAGACACAGTCTTATTCAAAGGATCAATAGGTGAGGATTGCTCATCATCGTTCCAGCAAGCATTTGATCTTCGAAGAGGCATTTTCTAAAATGAAAGAGCACGAATTATTAGATGAGAGGGACAACTACAGGCACAATTGAATCTGATAGAGAGAAACAACTTTTTCCTAAAACGTTTTGTAGCTTCTTGCTCATAGACATGGCGCGCTACACACCGATAATCCAGACTCTAATTAACACGGCTTGTCAGACTCTCTAGGATTCCTTAAAAATCTTAGGCTTTGATACTAAGTTTGTAACGACCCAAAATCGCCACTCGGATATCACACGGTGCTTAAGGATACAAGTAGCCCCAAGCTCACCCTTTGAGCCTGTTTCTACTAATAATACTCATTTCAAGATGAAATGATTCAAACACTAGCATAGTCATATCATATGAAAGGAAATACGAAGAAAATTCTCAATCTAAATAACCAAGAAATACCGGAAAACCTCAACACAACAACAATCTGATAACTAGTATAACAAAGCCTCTACTAATCCATAAACTAGAGAGTCGTTGGGATAGGTCCCCAACTGACTTGAAATGAACTTGAAATAACAACATAGACTATCAAAATATGGAGATGTATGAATATAGGTCCTCAAACCATGAGGACTCACCATTGTAAGAATGTAGATAGAGGTACTTGGAAATCACTGACGGGGTTGGGACTGAGCACCTGAACCTACATTATAAGACAATGTAGCACATAGACGTATATGTGGATCAGCACTTGGGAATGTACTGAGTATGTGGGGATGCATGAATTTATATAAAACAACATCAATACTCTTTAATCAAATCATGCATACAATAAGTAATGACTCACTTGGCTTGAATAAGTATAAAATGTAAAGCTCATGAATTATGTAGAATGGAGCATGTAATGCAATTATCGTGAGTCATCATAGTTTAACTTTAAAATCGGTAGTCTTCTCTTATTCTTATTACCCATAGGATAAAGAAGACTTTAAATAACTCTTTCAACTCATGCATATGTTTCATGGAGAGTAAAACTTCTTCAATGCTCAAGAACTCATAACTTTTTTGAACTCAAATACTTGGAATTCGAAATCTATAACTTTGGAACATACTTGAAGCCATTTCATTCACGCTAGGAAAATATCTCATTTTAAGCTTTAGAAAAAAAATACTCATATCAAGGGAACGTATTTTAGTTTTAAATAAAAATATTTTGAAATTGACCCAAAAATTCACTTTTGATATGCTGAAGTAGATCCACCATAATGTTTTTCTCCGATAGACAAATTGGATGAAACCAATTTCATCAAAAAGAGGAGACATAAACCATGCGAGCTATATCGAGTCCAATGTTTTGACTTTCTAAGGAAGAGACCTCACGTTGGAAAAAGACGTCATACTCTTCCCAGGGAGTATAACCTTGGTCTAGCGATCACTAAACAAACTCGACCTTGGGCCGAATATCAACTCGGCCTTATGCCCAATGATAATCATAAACTTGGCCTCAGGACCAACCTACGATGGCACATAGTTTTGAGGTAAGAAACTATAGTAACTTACCCGCTCGGTGTTAAATACTACTCCCTTTAGTTTATCTTGCTCATCTCATGAAAATGCACTTTAGAATAATCTCATGGTTCAATAAGAACCCAATAATCAAATCTGTAATCTTATATAGTAGAGTGGATTTCAAAACTCAATAACCATTAGGTCAAAACATTTCTCAATAATCTTAAAATACTCAAATCATGGGTGCTTATAGCATAAGAGTTCATAAAATTGCAAATCTCAAGTAGGTCTCAATATCCCATAGTTCATTCTAAAGTTAAAACTCATCAAAAGCATAATAGATAGCATATAGATTCATAACTCATGTAGAAATCTGGAAATTTCAGCAATTTTTCTCAAAATCTCAACATACTCATATACTTTAATATCTTAAACATTTCAACTATTAACTTCGCAAGGATAAAAATCATGGGGTATAGATCCAGCTGTAATTTCTCAAGAAAACATGTGAAAATTATGCCCTTAGACTCTCAATTCATGGGAAACTTCAAAATATTTCAATCAATAATAATGGGTGAAAAAACTTAATTCAAATTCATGTAAAATCTCATATATTGCAGAAAATCATAGTTTAAATAAGCATTTAGGCACAAGGATGAAAGGATTACCCTTGTTCAAAACCCCATATACCTTAGATTATAAAATTGAATGAACGAGCTTGCTCTAAACTCTTCTTCTTACTCTTGAGAGAGAGTTCTTGCAACCTTTCAACTTGATAAAATCAAATCTCAACTCAACTTGTATAATCCATGGTGAGTTCTTTGATTTCATGGTGAAGGGTTTTAGATTTGCTCATGAGGGAGAAACCCTTGTTCTCTTGTGTTTTGGATGATGAATGAAGCCATTTTCTTCATTTGTAATATATCAGGGTATAAAAGAGTGGAATGGACCAAAAAGACCTTTTACAAACAAGCTAAAAATACTGAACGGGGTCTGCGATGTTCGAAGCGACGGTCCGTCGCATGTCTGACTATCCTTTAGGTCTTCCATCGGATGATGACCAAAAAGGGGACATACTACCTCGATGCGACAGTCAGATCGATGGTCTATCGTAGGTCTAACTTTTCGTCGAATCGTCCATCGTTTGATTGCCAAGATGAGACCACACTGCCTTAGTGACGACGGTCTCAGCGACGGTCCATCGCAGCCTTAATGGTCCATCGTCATTGTTGTCACACTTGGGCCAGGAAAGGGAGTCTCTGCATTGGTCTTAATGGTCCAAGCGATGGTCCATCATAGACTGGACGGTCCGTTGGATCGTCCATCGCACCTGGGCGGTTCTGATAACTCTCAGTAAAACTACCATAACTTCTCACCCTAATGCCGGATTTGGAAAAAATTGGTATCGTTGGAAAGCTAATTCAATTCACTACCTGAAAAAATTCAAATTTAAGAAAATTCTATATGGTTTAAACACCAATCACTTGGTAAGTCACTTCTTAATCTTTTAGGTCCAGAATTACACTTCACTTGACACGCTCTAAGGCCCGGACTACGAAGGAACTTTGTGGGGTCTTACAGTTACTTATGGTATTCTAACTTCTAGATTACAACCATTATCTATGGTTCCCCCATGTATGGACTCTTTGCCTACCAAACTTACAATTCATTTGGTTGCTTCGGGTGTAGTTATGTTTTCTGATGATTAGAAAAGATTTAAGAGGTTTTTCACTTGTGTTTGCCCAAGTTTAGAGGATATATTGGCGAGGATGCCTATATTTTTTTATTGATTTCCATGAAAAGTTATATAATCTTATATCCCTTGAGTCTCATAGAGTTTCTTATACTACTTATCAATTAATGGATGTTGTTAGGAATGAGTGGTGGTAGTTTCTAGTTGTAGGCCTTTGGGTTCATCATATATGACTTGGTGTCAGTTCTTTGAGGTCTTTTTAGAGAGGTTTGTGTTGTATATCTTGAGTGTTAAGATGAGGGATGAGTTTGGTCCCTTAGATCATGGATCCATGTTTATTGTCGAGTATGCGGCATATTTTCACTCCTTCTATAGATATTCATCTGCTAGCATCTTCACTTAGTCTAGAACTCGAATCACTAATCGTGTCATTTCATAAGACTAGGAATTCGAATCGCTAGTCATATCGCTATTCATATCACCAGTCTATGATCTTGAATCTCTATCTGTGTTATTAGACGAGGTATTCAAACCTCAAGAGATATCTTCTGTCTAGGAACTCAAATCTCTAGACATATCACTGGTATAGGAACTCGAATCACTAGCCGTGTCATTGAAGAGGATTTTGAATCACTCGTTGTTTCATGGAACTAGGAACTCAAATCACTAGTAATATCATTAGACGTGGAACTCGAATTACTCATTGTTTCATTGGCATCATTGGTCTACATTGAACTCTTGGCCCATTAACTCATGCATGATATTCATAAAATGTATGTCATATTTAAGTTCTTTGACTCATTTAGACAATTCAATCATCATACATGACCGCATAGTCCTTATGGGAGACTCCATTGTTCAACCATCTCAATAGGCCAATACGTTTATTCAATTCATCATACAATTCAATTTGTGGTCCACAAGACCCACACAAACTATTCACATATCATTAACAATATTATATCCCATTTTCACCACACTTGGTTCCATACACAATTTAAGTTCATTTTCATGTCTAGGTCTTTACCCTTTAGTTAACCATCACCCAACAATGTTATCAATTATACTATACATTTCTCATAATACCTTCATAATAGAATTTAACAATCATTAGTACTCATTTGGGCCATTTCCCTAGCTCAAAACATTGTCAACATACAGCTAGTCATTTCACTATGACATTTTTACAAACACCTTGGGTGCATACCTCTAACAAGGCCATTCTCATGGTACAAATAATCATGACTTGGGTTCCTCAAAACCCTAATGTTAAACAACATACATCAAGAACCCACATAAATAGTCTACAATCAGTAAAATGTATCAACACACATATAAGTAAGAATCACCATTATTCATTGTTAGGTAACAAAACTTTTTCATTTGATTCAAAACCACCATTACACTTAATAAGCCAAGCTCGAAATACATGGGTTTTAGAGATATTTAAATATGGGAAGAGATACCTTCCTTAATCAAGATGACATACCCATAATCTTGACTCGTCCTTGTCACTAGATGAACAGCTCCAAACCCTAGCCTCCAATCTTTCTACAAGAAGCCTTTAGAGTGTTTTGGAATGTTTAAGTCTTGTAAATTAAGAATTAAGAGGATACAATGCCTTATATAGTGAGAGGTTTAAGGGTTTTAAGCATGGGAAATGACCAAAACGTCCTTGGATAAAAGCTGAAAAGCTTAATCGTGCAGGAATTCGATTCCCCTTTATGGTTACTTGAGCAATCTTACCCTAGGGTATGTGTGGTACCCTAAATCTTACCCTAGGCCTCTCCTAAGTCAACTACATTGTTGTGTATATAAGTGGTAACCCTTGAGTCATAACCAAGGGTATGACTCATGCCCCAATCATGAGCTCCATCCATGACAAAAATAGTCCACTCAATTTGGAAACTTCACTCCATATGGTTGAGTAGTGTATGACTCGTATGCATGGTTACGACCAAGGTATGGCCTTTTTGTATGGAGGATAGTATAATACCCTAACAGGCTTCCTAGGATACTAAATAGGAGTTGGATAATGGCACGAATCATGACCAAGGGAAGGACTCAATACTCCAAGTCGTGCCCAACTCAAAGACACCAAAAGTTGTTGTTTTCAATGGTTCAAAGTCTAGGTGTTTCAATTCTCCCCCACTTGGGATTAATCATAAACACAAGTTAACGCATCATAATGCATCAAACCAACCCTTACACAAGTTAGAAACAAGCACACAACAAGGATACAACATAATATGTATCATGATCATCATCAATTAACCACTTCATTTCATTCACTAGGGAATCCAATGCCACACGGCTCATTCAAAGTTTATGAACTCGAACCCATTCTTGGTATGATATGTGTAGTTTTTTACTAAGTTAAATTCATGTTTGTATTACAGTAGGTGATTCTTGAGTTGTGGATCGGGTATACTGATCCTATGTTATGAATCTTTTAACTAGAAATCTTGAGAAGGGTATTATCCTCGATATAGTATACTTCACCGTAGATTGGAGGTGAACATCTTTATGGTTAGGCTGAGAAATAAGGATGGATTTGGTGCATTTTATGAATTTGGTACTGTGTAGGTAGTTAGGTTATTGGGAATGAAATGTGACAATTGGAATGATAAGTATTTGAGTATTTGTTTAAAAATTATGAAGGTTTGAAATTTATCTTCAAGATTTGAGGCTTGGTTTAGAATGATGCATTTAATTGGGTAGTGTCTAGATTTTTGCTAGCATTATTAGGTTTTCTTCAGATGGATTATGGATTGTTGATTATGTTTTGAATGGTCAATTTTTAGGGTTTGTATTTGGTGATTTGATAAGTTCCATAGTGGTTTTGAGGTGGTAACTAGCAAGGTTTTGGTTTCGAGTGTCAGACATGATCAGATCGATGGGAATATTGATGGTTCTCTAAGGTGTGTTATTATGGAATCCATAAATAAATAGTTCTGTGTCTTAATATTTTTTTCTAAAATTTAGGTTTTCTGTGGTAGGACTTCATTTGTGATAATGGGATAGGTTAGAATATGGATAATTATGTTAGAGAGTTAGAAACTTGTTGCTTACAAAAGACTTATCTATGGAAAACTCAAGTATTTAGAATTGTGTTACGAGTATGAGTTTAGAGTTAAAGGTCCTAAAAGCATGTCGTGATCAGTACATGATGAATCTAATCAAACACATAATTTGCAGTTGATAACGCTCAAACTACAGCTCTCGTAAGAGTGTAAGCGGTCGTTGTCAAATATATAACCCAACTGGGTTGGGTGTCGAATCCCACAGGGAATACTTGGTCACTAAGTAAGCGACGATTATTAGACTTTTGATGAAAGTTCTGCGAATAAAGGGGGGATTTTGTGCGTGCAAATAATGTAAACAAAATAGTAGAGTAAAAACGGAATACTTGGAAGGTTTTAATCAATAAGAATTGAGAGTTAGGGTTATGTCCACCTTATGAGTTCTACGTATCTATTGGCTATGAGTTATGCAGAATTCAGACATGCATGCGCTTATAGAGATTCGTATTCTATGGTAAATCCTAGCGTCTTTCGACCATCAAGGATTATATCACTTTAACTCTTTCGAGCTTAAAGCGTATACTAATGGTACGAATTCTCCAAGAGGTTAATCCAGTTACGGCACTAACTTTTAAACAGGGTTTAGTAGACCTATTTCCTTGTCATTCTCTCTTTTCCAGACATGTAACTTTTCTTTCGAACAAGTTAATGCTATACTGGCGTATTCTAAATGTTTGCAACCACAAGAATTCAATTAAGATGAAGAGAGTAATGATATAAGCAGCATACGTATCAAGAATTCACAAACTCATAGCAACCGATAGTATCTCATAAGGCTTCCATAACCCTAACAGAGAAGTTTAGCTACTCATGAGCGCAACGGAAATCACAATAGATATAATCATCATACCACCACTTAGGATAGTCTTGGCGATGGAAGTGATAAACGTCAACTAGGGTTGGACGTTTTTTCTCCTTCCGTTCTTCTCAAGAGAGTCGTGTTTCTCTATTAAAACTTACAGAATATTGTAACGTGAAGTAGTAGCAAAAGTCGAATGGAAAATACTTGAATTAATGAGTGAATCGAATTGTAAGAGTTGAATGAATTATTCGAATGGAGAGAGATAATAATAAAAACTTCAGCAATATAGGGTATTTATAACACCCATATCCTATTCCTACTAGTCTACTGCGTACTTATCCTAATCCTACTATGTTACTGCATCCTTATCCTAATCCTACTAAGTTACTGCTGATCCCCAAAGTCTTTAGAAATGTTGTTTTTGCCCAGGACAAGTTATCCATGCATCACTTTCAGTCCATAGGCGTCCAAACGCTGCTTTCCTTCTTTCGTGAAGCTTCCTTGGGCGTCAAGTTATCCATAAAGTTCTGTAATCTTCATCGTTTATACCTGAAAACTTGCTAATCACGTTTGTTAGCTCACTTACAGGAAAAAAGACTAAAAGTGCATGAATTATATATTTTGTTCTCAAAACTTAGCTAAAATATGGGTAAATTAAGGTGCTTTAGGCGTGTAAATACGCCTATCATCAGCAGGATCATTGAATTTGTTTCACTAGTCTAATAGTGTAACCACATACAAAGACGAGTTAAAGTACAGTCTAAAATTATACCCATCACAGAAGATTGTTCCAGACATTAATGAAGATCACTTTGATCATTATAGTATTCTACTTATGATGAATTTTTTCGTACAACATGAAGAGAGTTTTTTTAGGGAGAGAGAGAGAGGCAAAGAGAACAAAAAGAAACGTTACTTTTCTTTTTCTATTTTTATCATTTCTGAAGAGCACAACTCTTCCGATAATTTTCCAATATACATAGCTCTTCTCTCTTATTAATTACTAATTTAGATATATAAATAACTATATATTATTTAATACAACTTCGTATTGATCCACATGGGCGGCCCGATCAAATTTTCCTTCCTATCTCACTCATACATAGTTGGTCAACTCGAATTCTTTTTCTAAAATATTCATAATTTACGACTAGATCTGTGACCAGTGTATACTTCAAGAGATTTGTTGTTATACATCTGCTAGGAAAATACAACATCTCTATCATTGGAACTTAGGTAAACTTATAGTATGTAGTAGCCTATATCATTTATCACATTACTATTTCTCATTATCTTTTTTTCTTAATTTTGAGTTCATCAATATGTACTTGTCTAATAAACAAACATAAAGTACGTCAATGAACACAATTAATATGATAATATTCAATGATCTTCCTCATCTCAAGGATGTCTTAATATTAGTGTAATATGCGTTTCTATAAATGTCCCGCCAGTCCAAATAAACCATGACCTCTTAGCAACATACTAAGACAGCAAACGCCAAACTGAATCTTAAAAAACTCATTAATGTCCTAAGGGTATAATGTGAAAAATAAATCATAATTTTCAGGGCTTCACATGATAACAAGTAGAGACTAAACTTGTATTGGAGTTATGGGTCATTTTATCCACATATGGTATGAAATATGTATCACAGTATTGACTCATTTCTCATGGAATGTATATCTACTATAAAGTAAATATTGTGCAGATGATAGTTTAGAAAACTCATGTCTAACGTTAAGTTCACAAACCTACTCAATCATTTTATTCTTAAGAACTCGTTTCAGGAATTATAAACATACTAACTCATTTTATTTACAAATGATTAAACATAATATAATGAATGATATTCAGATTATGAACTTTAATCTCTCTTTTATCATAACATCTGACAGTAGTAAGCTTATAATTGTCTCGTCTCCACTACTTGTCACTTAGAGAATAGAGGCGATTGCCTGTGTGAATAGGCCAATCTTTTTGTATGTTTGACATACTTTTTATCCTCAATAATTTACGTACACCACATAAAAAATATAAACCAAAAATATGAGTAGGCATAAATCAGTGTTAACCTCAATAATGTGATTTTACATGAACATGATTAGAAAAATTAAAATACAAATGTACCAGCATCTATTTTAATCCAGTTTCACAACCCAAATAGCCATGAGTGGAACTCACATGCCAAAAAATTTCAAATGACCCAATATATCTAGCACTAAACTTATCTCCCTTCCCAAAATACATGACACCCTTTATGGGTGATACCATGAACAACACTTGCTCCTCTACCATGAAGTGCATGTCTCCCACTTTCCGATTTGCATACTCTTTTATCCTTCTTTGATCTTCTATAAGTTTCTCCTGGATAAATCCAACCTCTCCAATGCTTCTCTTAAAAGAGCAGCATCCTACAGTCTTACCTCAAAGGCATAAAACCACACAGTGGATGATGTACATCTTCTCCTATACAAAGCCTTAAATTGTTCCATATTGATACTTGAATGGAAACTGTTATTCCATGAAAATGCAGCCAAAGGTTGGAACTAATTCCAATAACCACCAAAATTCATCACCCATGCACGGAGCTTATCCTCCAACGCTTTAATCTTTCACTCAGACTGCCCATTGGTCTAAAGGTGAGGTGAAAAGTTATACTATGGTCTTATATAGTACATAACTCCTCATGAAACTTCTTCCAAAAGTTAAAAGTAAATTAAGTACCCCTATCTGAGATAATGAAAATTGGACCTCATGAAATTGAATAATCTCCTTAAGATAAATCTTGGCTAACTTTGCTACATTTTAAGTCAATTGATCTTGAATATCGCTTAAGCAGCCATTGACCAAATGGTCAATGTCACTTAAGTGACACTATGTCGCATACGCAGAGACTGATCAAACGGTCATAAGATGGATTAAGTGATTGTATCAGCAACCTGATGTACTAGATTTCTTCAAGGCCAAAACAAACACTGATCGCATGCTTGAAATTCATTTAAAATTCTGTTCATGCAAACAAAATATTCTACAATACCAAATTTGACATTTCAGACTCAGTGAAACTATCAAAACTTTTATCTGAGATTATTTCAACTAAGGGTGGGGCCCACACCTATAGTTCCATTTTTCACATAACCCAAAATGAGTCTATAAGTCTTGGGACCTAAAGCAAGGGTCCCCTAGCCTAATGTTGACATTTTAGAGTTGATGGTGCTTTTGGAATTTTCAACTGAGATCGTCTACTAAGACTTTTGGTCTGAGACCAAATCCTAAACAACAAAATATCTAAAATAGGGAAATAATCCTAAAATCAAAATGAACTATTTTATAACCAAATAGACCATTTCGGCAGGTCATAAATGACTTGTAGCCATTCTGGGAAGCTCCAAATGCCGAAAATAAATGCTGATTTAGGAAATGACCTGAAGGGCTATTACAAATGAAGTCATCAACCTTAGCCAGTAAATCTTAAATTGATTAGAGATTGATGATGGGAGTTGACAAGACATCAACTAGTTGATGGAGCAACAGCTGAAGTCGTCGACTGTGAAATTTCTTCCATTTTTATTTGTTTCCTTAAGGGTAGTTTGGTCTTTTCCATACCTCAAAACCCTACCCCATGACTTAAATCACCCTATAAATATTATTTACTCATCATTTATTTAGTTTTTATCTTTCTATCTCCTCTCCATTTTTCAGTGAAAAGAAATTAGGGTTTTCTTTCAAAGTTCAACTTTAAATCCTCCAAACTTATGTTTCCTACAAGAAATTGAGAAGTTTAGGTATGTGGGGATTCAACAAGTATTATCTTCCATCCTTGTACCCAAAATTTATGTTTTTACATGAATTTTAAGGATTTGATGGGTAGGGTTCATACCTATTTTTCATGCTTTTGAAATTATGATGTTTCTTTATGATTTAAAGTTCATATACCACAAGAATTTATATTTTCTCATGTTTGTACTCACATCACTAATTATTATTATAAGTAATTTAGTATTTTGATAGATAGTTGTATAACTTAGTAAATGTACATGATTTTCAGCATGATTCAATCAGCTTACAAGTAATTCAGACTTGTTATTTTAGATTACAGCAAATCACATGTAAGAACCCACAAAATCCTAAGCTCAATTCCATTTTTTAAGCTTGCTAAGGGGTCTCAGACTTAGAAAAATTCTAGCTAAGTATTCAGACTTTGTGTTATTTTGGCCTTCATAAGTTGGCAACTCTATTTAATGACTTTCATGACCTTAAAGTATCAATCTTTAAATTTATTCATGATCAGTAATGTCAGTAGGTGTTCCCGGATGTTTTTTAGATTTTTTGGACCTCGTTTGAACCACGTTTGGGAATCAAAAATAGTGCATCGATGCGATCTTGGCGCGGCGTGTTGGCCATTGTGTTGATCAATATTTTTCCTTAGCTCTAGTGGTAATTTCCAGTGAACCAATGTGAACTCGACGCAGTGCGTTGGCCTTTGTGTCGATGCAAATGATGCGGCAAGTCGGTCTACGCATCTACAGTTCAATTTTTAGTCATTAAAAAGTTGCATCATCAGGGGTATAGGGTCTTTTTCCCACATTTATCAGCTCCCAAAATATGAGATTAATCCCCATTAGAGGCTAAATTCATTCATTATTCTCAAATTTCTCAAGAACAGAAATCCTAGGGGGATTAATTTCAAATCAAGAACTCATGAAACCACCACCAATCTTTCAGAATTCAAGCACTAAGGTATGTCAAGTGATCATCCAAGGGTTCCTTCTACCCTTGGATTCCAAGAAACTCTTTTGATCTTTAAGTAGCTTGATGTCATGCTTTCCATGATTTGGATTCAAGTGTATTCTTGATTATAATGTTTATTGGATTTCTATTCCATGATTAAGTGAAAGATTTATGTAATAACAACTATCATGTATGTAGTATCATGTGAATTCATGTTAAAGCCTTGAAATTGTGATGCTCGTGTGTTGATTAGTACTATGTGCATATCAATGCCTTACAAGTGTTTGTTGAGTTATTCATTAGATTTAAATAATAAAATTATATCATGTTAGCATGTATTCAAGTTCATGTCATGCAAGTGTTTGCTATAATGTCTAAAAGAATGAATGATGATCAAATAGTTATTTATAATATTTCAAGATCGTGTCATGTCTTATAATTTATGCTATCGAGCCCTGGGGGTATTTAATACCCAACAATTTAGCTGATTACCTAGAGCCATGGTCAGTCTCAGCATAGTAACAGTCATGTCACGATCAGTAGTACTCTCAGTCAATTACAAAACTCAGAAAAAACTCAGTAGACTCAGTATTAGTCCATTCCAATTCAGTATTCAGTTCAGGCCTCAGTAAATTTAGCCAGTTAACAAAATTCAGTAGTATTCCATCAGTCAACGAAACTCAGTAAACTCACTCCAGTTCAGTTAGACAGTATAATCAGTAACAGTTCAGTGCCAATTCACAAGACTTTATTAGACATCCAATTCTTAAATCATTAAGACCAATAAAATTTGCTACTCTGATACCAATTTATCACGACCAAAAATTGATAGGTCATGATGGCACTTGTCGCGACAAACCTTTAAAATTAAGCCTATCACACAAACCGAAACACAAAGGGTAAAAAGATAGAAATAACCCCAAGTTAAGTCTTCTAGAATAAAGAAAAATCATACAAGAATAATAAATGTAGAAAAAAACATAACAATGCAGCCATAACTCCTAAAATCAGGTATCAACAGTATAAGAACGTATGTAGTACAACTTAAATCCAAGGGAATACATAAGAAATCCAAATACAAGAGAAACTCTTTCATAAAAGACAGTCTATAAATAAAGGTAGAAAAAGACATTGGGGTGCCTAAAAATCATCAACTACCTTGAAAGATCCAATAATCGCTCGAGTCAAGCAATGTAGAGCGCACCTGAGCCTAAATCTATTCCATAATGGTGAAGTTGGAGTGAGTACAGTCCATTTGTACTCAATAGTTATCATAGGTTGACCGAGGAAAGTGGAAAATAAAGTACACAAAATACATACTAAGGGCACATCACCTAAAATTAGAAAATATCCCACTAAGGTAGACACATCGTTTGCACTAATAGTTCTATTATATCCAAATTCAATAAGAATACAGCAATAATAAAAAGTATACATTATATCAAATGTAAACATAAATCAAATAAGAACATGTATATAAAAGATGGTCAAGTATAAGTAACAGGATGTAGCACAAATACACATATAATAAGTCAATACGTAAATTCAAGAACAACATCAACACAGTAAAGCAAATGTAATATATAAGACGATGATGTAAATGATGATGATGATGTGATGATAATAATGATGATGATGATGCACGAGGTTGGAACACATCCTTGAATTTGGCATAGTCTTGAGGTTTCCATACAACCTTGAGTTTGGCACACAGCCTTGAGTTTGGCATACAACATTGAGGTTGACACACAGTCATCGAGACTTCTCCGGCATAATCATTCAGAGAAGGTCCATAATATCTAATATTTGATTCAAATATTCAGTATTTCCAGTGTTTCCATGATTTCCAGTATTTCCATTATTTCAACTACTTCCAGTATTTCTAGGATTTCTACTATTTCCCGTGTTTCTAGTACTTCTAGGATTTCTAGTTTTTCTAAAGAACATACATAACATAACACAGAAATCAAGTAGATATACATGATAACAAGTATATATATAAAGGAATAAAATAAACAAGAGAAATGATGTGTATGATGACATGAGAATGATAATGCAATGTTCACAACCATTCAAAATGAGTATTTCCACAACCAGTTCATATGATATATTTCCACAACAAATTATAATTTTACAATTATACAACCATGTGAGCCAATATCCATTCATTATTTCCACTATCCAAGAATTTTTCATATAATTTATATGCTCATAAAGTATGAATATATCACAATACGCCAAAGGCACCACAATAGGCATTTCTAATAACACAATACAATTAGTCAAATGAATTCCAGGATATCAACATCACATAAGATCCCACAAGGTCACATATATCACATAATATCTCAGATTCAACAATTATATCACATTTAGGCCCCATATGGTCATAACATATAGATATCCATTTTTTTATAATTAGTTCACATCCTTAACATGTATTTTTGTATACAAATTTACTACCCAACCCAGTATGAAAAGTTAAGTCATAACCTACTTCGAATGTCGAAACCAATTCGCTACACTTTGAACCCATGACCTTACTTCTCATGAACGATCCCAAAATCAACTAAAACCAAGAAATATAGAATTTATGAATCAAAATAAAGCCAACAATACTCATATTGCCTACTTTTAATTTAGGGTCAAATCAAACCCTCAATATGTGTTTTTGAAAAAAAGATTAAAATTAGAACTTTAGTACAAAATTGTGTTTCCGATACCTTTAGGAATCTACAGCTGAAAAAGAAAGTCAAACTGAGTTTAAAATGAAGTTCCAATAAAAGGAAACTTATTTTTAGTCTTTACCGGATAAAACCTTCGAAATATATTTTAAAATCAAGAATCGAAGTTGTTTAGAAGATGAAATTGAGGAAAAATACATAATTTTAGGATTAAGAATATTATTCAAGCAAAACGGAGTGAAATTTGGGGGGAAATCATGTAATAAGATTTTTGAGATTTTTGAACAATAATAGAGAAATTCACTAAGAAAAGGGTAAATTCTTACCTTAAATCCGTAAGAGAATAAAAAAATAGATGTTAATCTATTTTCCCAAGCACCCACAAGTTTCACTTTTAAGTTCTCATACTATTTTAGGGTTTAGCTCTTAAGAGGCAAGATGAAAAATAAGCAAAAATTGGGTAAAAAGGTGCTAGTTTTAATTGTACCAGGTTTCCAGCTAAATAAGGCATAAATTGGGCTTCTTAAATGAGTTTTACTCTTTGTTTTCTAGGTTACACCAGCAACCTAGCACAACAGATAAATAGACTTTGACGAGGTGCTCGGATTCATTCGGTATTCAATATACGCAAATGAACTATGTAATCATACTAAATTTGATGCTTTGGACTCAATGGAGATATTAGATTTTAGAAAAATGAAGTTTTCAAAGAGTAGACACCCAAAAAAAAATCACAATTTCCCAAATCGAGATTGAAATGAGAATTAGAAGCCGTAAAACCCAACCAAATATTTCACCACCCAAAAATCGATGTTTCAAATCTACTGGCATTGTTCGTTCTGTCATCTGTTCCACAGTTTAAAAGATAACCACATAAGTCTGTAATAAGGCTCTTGAAGCCTCCAAAAACTACAATATCACACAAAAGGCACCAAAATACATCAGGAAGTGTCCCAATCATCCCCACAACCCATAAATACCATAATGCAACTATGAGGAGGGGTAAAATAGTGAAATCATATAGAAACACATTTTATCAAATTTTTAGGTCCTTACAAGATAATAGGGTGAAGAACCAAATCAAATTTTGTGAATTAGATTGTGATGCATGTCAACAAGAGTTATGATAAATAGAAATTCATTCTCACTATCGTGTATTTATTAGATTTCTATCATTATGTCACCCTATCCCTTTCTTACCTAATATAGCCACGCTCATGACTAATGTTTATACACTTTATGCATATTCGTGTTCATTCTCAGCTCCTAGTAAAATAAGTAAGAATTTCACTCCATGATCCTAGTCATCCCCATGAATTTATGAATTCTAGTCTAATATTAAGTAACTCATAATAAATATGAACCCATGTTTCAGAGTATGCTCAGTCACCAGAACACATGGTACACCCTTAAAGACTAGTGAAATTCACATTATATCATGTATGTCCTCTGTTTAGATATCCTTAAAAATCTATGCCTTTTATACTCTCTCCATCGGGCCTCAATGAAGTGTCAAAGTTGTATGTGGTATTCTTTCATGCTTTAGGTCCTCATATTCTATCCCTTCAGCAATTTCTCCATATTTTAAGATAGTGGTGATGAAAATCAATAAACATTGATTTAGATGGGAGAGAGAAGATTTCATTATTAAGCAAAATTATTGTATTCTTGTTTTATCTAAGGTTATAAATATTGAGAAAGATCTACGCAAAGCTCAGGTATATGTAATTGTTATTTGAGAATTTTTTGTGTGCTTTTTTGGCGATAATCCATGAAATTATTATTAAAGAGGTATTAGAGAATATGAGAGAAATTCATAGATGATTTGATTTATTAGAATTTTATATGTTGTTGTAACAATAGTCTTGAATGTCATATTTATATGCAAGTGGGAGAATTCATTATGTACTAGAAAAATTCCTAATTGAAGCTTAGAGTTAGTTTTTGAAGTAGTAAGAAGTATTATTCTTGAGATGAGAGCTTTAAAAATATATAGGATATTGAATCATATAGTTTAGACTAGTATTAATGTGTCATGTAGAGTATATTATGACTCTAAGTAGGCCTGAACATGGTGAGAGAATGTAGTTCAACTCAGAATTTGATTGGGGTAATAACATGAACCCATGTGAAGGTTATAACTTAAATTAATTGAAGTGTAGTATTTAAGAGGAAAAGTATAGCTGAGAAGTGTTGTTAAGCTTAAAGTTACCAGCCACATCACCTAAGGAATGGTAATCCTATTCTTGCTTTTGTTATATATGCCTATATTTCATGTTATATAGTTTTAGCCATACTGCGATTCCTTATTCAAATTTCATACTCAGATCTTGCCCAAAATTCTTTCCCACTATTGTTATTTGAAATTATGATAAAAAGAGTCCGAGAAAACTCATATTCCCTTCTTAATAACTCTTGGGGAATTTAATGCATTAGTTATCACTTTGCAGTTCTATATGTATGATTGTGTCATGAATGCTTTAGTTGAGTTCTCAACTCTCAACTTTAATCATCTCTTTATAGTCCATCAAGTCATCATAGAAATCATTTTCATGTTTTGGATTTTATATATTCATCTTAGCTATATCCTTCATTCATCGTCATGATGGCCTAGTACCATTATTTGTTCATTCTTAACAATAATTCAACAGGAGTAATAGATTTCTATTTTAGCACTATACACTTTTAATTCTATGGCTACATTGTTCCATACGATTCTTATTTATTGCTTTGTGATCCATATGTACTAGCTGAGTTAGTACTCTATTAAAAGGTGATTCCAGTTAAAAAATATGATTAATTTTAGAAATTAAATTCCATGTTACAAGCTATATTCTTTTCACCCGAATATCAGTCTTCATTCAAGGACAAATGATCCCAAAAGGGAGATATTTTAACACCCCACAAATCCTAGCTAAGTTTCTAATCGTTCATCATATGTTCAAAGGTCCAAAGGCAATTATTTTAAATCATATATAATTTTCATGATTATTCACCTAATTTTAAGTTCTTTCGATATGAATCATGGTCCTAGAAGCATTTAGAGAAAAGTTGAGTTGAAAGCATTTGTTATCGATTAAGTTTTAGTATTCGAACCTACAAGAGTCAACTTTAAATGTATATAACTTCTCGAATATATAGAGTTTTGGCACACAATACTCACCAAATGAAAGATATTTGATACTTATTTCCAACACATTTGATTTCACCTTAATATGATATCTGAGTAGAAAGTAATGCTCATTTTATCTGAGGGTGTCTCTCGGCCAAAGATTGACGAGCCGTTAACTAGTTGATAGTCCATCAACTAGTTGAGAGGCCGTCAAATGAGAATTTTTTGTAATTTTTTTAGCTTCCTTATGGGTAGTTTGGTCTTTCCCTTACCTCAGAACCCTACCCAACAACTTAAATCTCCTTATAAATATCATTTATTGAGAATTTATCAAGTTTTCATCGCTCTATCTCCTCTTCACTCTCAAGATATAATAAATTTGGGTTCTTTCTAAATTTCAACTTCCAAGGCTCTAAAATCAAGTTTCCTTGAAGAAGTTGAGAATATTATGTATGTCGCATTTGAACAAGGATTATCTTCTATCCTTGTGACCAAAATTTAAGTTTTTACATGAATTTTAAGGATTTGATGGCTAAGGTTCATACCCAGCTTTCATGCTTTTGAAATTATGATGTTTTCTTATGATTTAAACTTTATTTAGCCCAATAATTTATATTTACTAATATTTTTACTCACATAAATGATGTTATGAGATGAGTTTTAGGATTTTTGAGATGAAGTTTCTTGAGTTGGTAAATGTATATGATTTTTATCATGATTCAGTTAGTTTATAAGTAATTTAGACATGCTATTTTATATTAAAGTTTATTACAGCATGGTTATAATTTCAATTTTGATCTTATGATCTCAGATGTGATATAAAATTCAAATATTTATTCATGAGCATGATTTAGCAACAGAAGCAAGATTGCTTTCCAGATTTATAAACCTAAATACTTAATTTAAGAGAAATTTTATATATAATGAGCACTAGTATATTTTAGGAGTAACATTTAGAATTGATGGAAGGTGGGTTAAGCATACCCAAATTCCCAAAAAACTATGTGCCACCATAGGTTAAAGGGGTCCGTCCCCACCAGAGAGTGTCTCCCTTGCCCAAATGGGCTCAGTTTAGTGATCACTCCAGTTTAGGTTCCATACTAATGGAAAGATATAGGACATCCCTCATCAACATGGATCAAATGTTGGACTTTATGCTTGCTCATACGGCTTATGTCGATTGTGAGAATCTTTCACAAAAAAAATTAATTAAGGAACCAGGTGTAATGACTCACTCTTTCTATCTGATTATGCTTAACTTTTCATGCTTTATGATATTTCACTTTTCAATTTTATTCATGAATATGGTGAGTATGTATACACCTAGCATGCATGTTTCAGCGTAAGATACATATTAGTTTTACTTATTAAATACACCCCCATATACTCAGTATATTCTCAAAGTATTGACCATATATTCATCTGTGTGGCTACATTATTTCATTATATATGTAACTATTGTAGCTCCCAGAAATTATGATCAGGTAGATTGTAGCTTCTATCCAGCAGGTGATGAGTTTTCTTCATCCATGGACTCAAGTTAGTTATAGTTCTTGTATTTTAGCTTGATTTCTTTATATTGATTTGGGATAGCTGGGGTCATGTCCTTTCTACCTATAGTCAGTATTAGCAGAGGCTTCATAGACGCTCAATCAGAGTTGATGTATTCAGTTTTAGTTTCTTTTTGTATTCCAGTGATGTAAATATTTTTAAATAGTATTGTATTGACAAAGTTCATCTAATGACATTGCTTTCGCCTAGTATTTCAAAATACATGTATTTTTATTTATTTGCTCACGAATTAAGCCAATCTCATGGGTTAACTTGGGATCACTTGTGGTTCTTAGCATTCTATGATGTCTAGGGAGTAGTCTGAGGGTGCTATATTTATCATGATTAAACTTAACTTTCTTTAAACTCAAAAAACTAACTAATGACTTAAATCACATCAAAACACCTCGAGAATTAATACCACTCATCCCCATAAGATATAAATCATGTATATAACCTATGGAGAGGGATAAAATAGGATAGTACACCAAATGCTTAAGAGAGTCATTTTGTCAGATACCAATTAAACAATTGTTCATCCCTGAATAGGCAAACAAGTAATAAGGAGGGAAGATAAGGAATTACCTGACTCAATAAAAATTTGTGTATACTTTCCATACATGTCTGCTTCGAGTTTCCAAGTGGCCTCTATAACTGGACGATTCTTCCACTGGACATTCACAGAAACAATCTCCTTAGTACTCAACTTGTAGACATCTATCAAGAATAGCAACAGGTTTCTCTTTATGAGAGATATTTCCATCTAACAAGATCGAATCCCAATTAATTATGCAGTTACCATCACCATGAAACTTCTTCAACATATATACATGAAACGTGGGATGAACTCCAGATAAACTCAGAGGAAACACCAATTTATAAGACACCGACCCAATAAAGCTATGAACCTCTATCACTGAATTAGGGTTATCCCAATTCTAAATGGCTTTAAATTTTTGTGGGTCTACCATCACCCCTTTCTTTGAAACCACATTTCCTAAAAAGGATATAGAAGCCAACCAGAATTCACACTTGGAAAATTTTGCATCAAACTTTTTCTCTTTTAACAAACCTAAAACAATCCTTAAGTGATTCTCATATTCCTCTTTAATCTTTGAATAAATCAGAATATAATAAATTAATACAATCACAAAAAAATCCTAGTGGCTAAATATCTTATTCATCAAACTCAAAAATGAAGTTGAGGCATTAGTCAGCCTAAAGGACATCACAAGAAACTCATAGTGCCCATACCTGGTTCAGAATGAAATCTTAGGGACATCATCGTCTTGAATTTTAAGTTGATGATACAGAACTTTAAATCAATCATGGAAAAGATGAAAACCTCTCTTATGAAGAGAAACCTGTTGTTGTTCTTGATAGAGACATCTGTAAGTTTAGGTCTAAGAAGACTGCATCTGTGAAGGTCTAGTGGAAGAATTGTCTCATTGAGGAGGCCACTTGGGAGACCAAAGAAGACATGCATGGAAAGTATCCACATATTTTCATTGATTCAGATAATTTCTTATTTTCTCTCCTTCTTACTTGATTGCCTTTTTGGGAATGAATGATTTTTTAATTGGTATTTGATGTAACGGTGCTCTTGGTTGTTTGGTGAACTCTCCTATTTTAGCCCTCTCCATAGGTTTTATACATGACTTATGACTTATAAGGATGGGTAGCATTGATTCTCGAGGTAGTCTTTAGTGAAGGTTATCATAATTAACCTTAACTTCTATTTAAACTAAAGAACCCAACTAATGACTTAAACCACTTCCTGTCAAACAAGAGTGGCAGTTGAATAAGAGCATCCGGCATTGATTGTATTTGGGAAAAAGAAAGTTACGATCAACCTTCCTTTAAAGTTTTACAATCTATATGCTATGGTTATTGGTGTAAGTGAAAATGGTTATGGGAATTTCCATACAGTTATGGGTGCATGTGACTAGGAGTTACGCAAGAATCATTTGTATGGGTGCATATGTGTGTCTGATAGGTTTTTTCAAGGGATTTGAAAATAGTCTAGTTAATAATTCACTTAGATAGCCTTAGGTTAGATTATATTAAATTAATCTATACAGTAGTCCAAAAGTATGTTTATTATTATCTGGGACATAATGTGAACTATATTTGTTGATTTGGATGTTTTGTGGTGTCACCAGAGTTGGAAAAAAAATTGAAATAATCATGATGTAATGATGAACATAGGAATAGGTCATTGGACAGTAATGGCAGGCTAGTCAATTATTGGACACTAATGGTAAGGGAGAAGGAGATGATACTACACCCTTGAAACAAATATTATGATACTAATTAATTGACGAATACAATGATATTACACCGTTGATATTTTGATGGTCTTACAGAGAACATCTCCGTCTTCGGATTTACTTTTTATTTGAGAATTCACATATGATTATCAACTGTAATTTTGATAAAATAATATTTTGAGCATAGGATTTTTAGAGTAAGAATTCTTTATTTTTGGATCGAATAACAATTCATTTTAGCTAAAATTTAATGTGCTAGTTTATAATCTTATGGAGATTATATATTTAAATAGATTTTGACCATTCAGAAGCTTTATGGAAGGGTAAGGCTCTTGAAAAGTAGCTTGTATTAAGATTCTTCAATTGAGGTAGGGTATAATTTAATTAGAGTTTAGACTTGATTTAATTTTGTGTATACTCCTAAATTGGATGTTTGTTGTTAGGTCTTCAGACATACCTAAAGTTGATGATATTTGGATTGTTGACACTTGTATGAATAATTACAGAAAATTTAACTTGGTCAAATTGTCTTGTGATTATCAATGTATTGTGAATTTAGTACGTTGTGTTGTATCCCAAGAGATAATTTAATCTGACAAAATGTATATAAATATAGTTATTATGGACGATTGGTACCATGTCAGTATGAATGTGGAAAGTGATATTACTTATTTATGAAGGATCAAGTACCACTTTGGTGTGGTACATGAACTTAGTTTGTCCACTCCAGGTCATGACTAGTTGGGCATAAATAAGTCTCTTAGAATGTGTGTGCATATTAGCATTGATTTTGAGAGGTCGGGGGTTTTAATAAGCTGTTAACGAACTAATGGTGTTTCACTTTGAGTTTGAGAAGGATATAGTTTTTACTTATGGTATTATTATTAATTTCGTGGTTGTTTATGGTATGATTGATACTCTTGATAGTTATGTAGCTTATTTTTTGAATTGTTTGGCTCATCATTGATGTATTTATTGATTCACTAAAAACTTGTTGTGTGTTAATATTTGTCTACTTGTTATTTAATTTATGTTGTGTATATGTTATTAAATTGAGTTGGCCTATTGTACCTACTAGTACATAGTGACTTGTACTAATACTATCGTGAGCTCTTCTTTTGTTGAGTGCCAGAAGTATTGCAGAGGCTCAAGCATGATCTCATCTCTAGCATTTAACAGTTGATCTCGATCCAAGGGTGAGTACTCCACCTTCAGGCTGCCATGGTTCATCATATTAGTTTTTGCCCTTTTGGGGCAATGAGACACTCTATAATTCTTTATTTTAAATATTTTTAAGGTATTATTCTTATTTTAGAAGTTCTCGTACAATGACTTTCGTGTCTTGAAAATTTATAGATAGTTTGTCTAATATCCATATTAATAATGATTAGTTTTTAATTATTATCATTAAGTTATTATTATAATAATAACCTCATTTTAATATTCACTAAGTTATTGGGTAAGTTTAGATGGTTCTCACACAAAAAGATTAGTATGGGTATCATTCATGGCCATTTGGGTGTGACACCCAATAACTTGACATATCTATCATAAACATAAAATGCTATGGGTTTTGTTAAGGGATCTTCTATCATTTGATGTGTATATATATACTTCACATTTACTTCCTTTTGTACAATCATGTCTCTTATAAATTATACTTTGTGTCAATATATTTCATCTTCCCATGGTACTTTGGATCCTTTTGTAGGCTATTGCAGCTTGAATATCATAATTGATCATGACATTTTCAATAATATTATAATACACACCCAAGTGGATCTAAAAATATTTAAGCCAAATAGCTTTTTGCACAGCAGTTTAAAGCACTATGATTTAAGGTTTCATCGCAGATATGGTTATACATGACTACTTCTTGTTACTCAATGATATGGTACCATTTTTAAGAAAGAATGCTTATCCAGAGGTGGAATTTTTGTCATTTAAATCTCCTCCCGAATGAGTATTAGTGTAGCCTTTGATTTGCAGATCATATCCTTGATAATGTAAGGAATAATCAATTTTTTCCTTTGAGATACCACAATATTCTTTTAACTTTTTTTCAATGTTGTTGTCTTGGATCAAATTGATATCTACTAACTAACCCAACAACATAACAGATATCAGGTTTAGTACACATCATAGCATACATTAGACTTCTGACTGCATTGGCATAAGTAACCTTTCTCATTTGTTCCTTCTCTTCTGGAGTATAAGGGTACATCCTTTTGTTTAAAGCTTCACTTTTAGAAACTAGAGTGTTTATGGGTTGATATTCTTGCATATTAAAGAGTTCATTAACTTTTTTAATGTAAGGTTCTTATCAAAGTGGCAACAATCTCTTCAAACGATCTCTTAAAATCTTAACTCCAAGAATGTATGACTCTTCATCCATATCTTTTATCTCAAAAGTAGATGATAAACCACTCTTTTATTTCTTTTACATATTTGATGTCACTTGTAGCTATTAACATGTCATCTACATACAATGGTAAGATCACAAACTTTCGAATCCTTTGATGTATACATAGTGATCTTCATGAATCATATCAAAATCACACGATATTATCGCATTATGAAAATATAAGTACCATTGCTTAGAAGATTTTTTAAGGTCATAAATCAACCTTCGAAGTCAAAATACTTTATTTTCTTTACCTTTTTCATATAACCTATAGGTTATTGCACATAGGTTTCTTCTTCTAGTTCTTCACTGAGAAATACAATTTTTTAGATCCATTTGATGCAATTCAAAATCAAAATTAAGCCACTAAAGATAAAATTAATCTTGTTAAAGTAAAACGTAGAACATGTGAAAAAGTTTATTCATAATAATTTTCTTCTTTTAGTGTGTACCCCTTAGCTACTAGGTGATCTTTAAATCATTTTATTCGATCATCTTCCTTACGCTTGATTTTGAGAATCTACTTCTTTCCAATAGTTTTTCAGCCAGTAGGTATATCAATCAATTTCCACACTTGATTCAATTTCACTAACTCCATCTTCTCCTCCATTTCTTTTAACTATTTTTCTTTAGCGGGGCATGTAAAAGCCTCAATTATATTTTTTGTCTCTTCATAATTCAATGTAATTATAAATACTTCCCCTTTGATCTCAAATCGATGATGGAGAATTTATGGATGACTTGTTCGTTGAGGTTGAGATTGACAAATTAATTTATCAATTGATAAGTTACTCCCACTTGAACCAACAATATCACTAAGATTTGTGAAAGTAGGACCTGATCCATTATTATCAACATGAGTCCCACTCAAATCCATTGGAATGTAAATAGCAGAAGTTGTCTGGTCCGCTGTTTCATAAAATTCATTGAAATGTCAATAGCTAAAGCAGTATGGTCTGTATTTTTATAAAATCCATTAAAATGTCAAAAGCGGAAGTTTCTTGATCCATAATTTCATAAAGATATAAATCTTGGCCTATCTGGCCATGCTTAGGAAAATTATTTCTTATGAATATAATATCATGTAACTCAATTTCAGTTATAGTGTCACTATCTTATTCACCTATGAACACATAACCCTTAGACTGTTCAAAATACCTTATAAATATACACTTCTTTCCCCATAGACCTAATTTTTCTTATTGGGAATAAGTGTTATGAATAAAATCAGCACAACCCAAGGCATTAATATTCTCAAGTTGGGCTTTCATGTAGTCCATAACTCATATGATGTAGTTGTAATTGATTTAGATGGGAGGAAATTAAGTACAAATGTAGCAGTGAGCAATACATCGCCCCAATAGTTGATTAGCTACTTTGTCTGTGCCATCATTGACCTAACTATTTCTAATAAGGTTCTATTTCGTTATTCTGAAACACCATTTTGTTGTTTAGTGTAAGGAGTACTTACTTGTCTTTGAATTTTTCTTTAATCATACAATTGGTTGAACTCATCAGATAAATACTCTCTTCCTCGATCGGTTCTTAGAGCCTTAATTTCTATCCAATTGATTATCAATTAAGTTCGTAAACTTAATGAAGCAACTCAAAGCTTCAGTTTGTGAGAAATCAAATATACATAACCAAATCAAGTAAAATCATAAATAAAAGTGATGAAGTAAATAGCACCATGTCTTAACTTACATTCATTAGACCACAAATATCAGAATAAATTAATTACAATGAATTATCAACTTTTGCATCTTTCCCAAATGATTTTATTAAAATTTTCTGGTTAGGAAAGATTCACAAGTAGACTATTCTACTTTATATATTGTGCCAAGCAGACTTTCTTTAGCTAAGCAATTCAATCTTTGTTGATCAATATGTCCAAGTCTAGTATGTCATGTCCTTACATCATTATCATAAATAGAAGTTGACATAAATATGAAAAATCTAATATTATTATTGGGACTTTGAACAATATTCACTATAAAAAATCGATCTTAAAAATAATCAATATCATATTTTCTCTTAGCCAAATACAAATCCATACTATATTCCTGAAGAAAAAGTTAAATCCTAGCTTAATAAATGTAACGCCCCGAAATCGGGTCCCGAGGCATCACACGGTGCTTAGGGTCATAAGTAACCCCAAGCTAACCCTTCTACTGACATAACTCAAAAGCAACTGAATAAAAATACAAATCCATACAAATCAGCAGAAATTAACTCTTTTCTGAATCTGATCGATACAAAAATGGAATTTTACAGGATTACGATTCTGCCTTTACAACCAAAATTGAAACAAAATACATCAATATCTACTGACTATCTATGAAGCCTCTACTAGTACTGACTGTAGATAGTCGGGTCATGACTCCCGACTACCCCAACTCAATACGACTGAATAAAGAAAATACAACACTATAAACTCTACATAACTAATCCAAGCCCTTGAATCAAAAGGACTCATCACCTGCTGACTGGATACCACGAACTGACTGGATCCGAAGGTGCAACTATACCTTGTACCTATATTCCGAGAAAATGCAGCCCACATCCAAAAATGTGGGTCAGTACCATGGAAAGGAACCGAGTATATGGGGTTGTATGAAGTTGTATATACATCATCATCATAAATATTTATAAGAAATATGCAGGATGTATGAAAGACTCACATAGCCCGAAGAAAATCATCATAATCATGAGAGGATGAAATAAGTATAATAACACATGTGAGTCATCATATAATTTGTCAGTCACTTTCAGTTCATCAAGAATATTAATTCTCATAATGTAAATATCATTTAAATCTTTCGAAATAATAACTTTCACAATTCCACTTTCAAATCACTTCACCATTCACCATAAACATAAGGAAACACACACACACTGGGAGATCCTATAACCGACATAAACTATGTGAGCTACATGGAGCCCAACGTACAACCCACGTTGGGGAGAGTAATCCTATCCTTGCCATCGGAGCAGGACTATCGATATCAAATCCACACAAACTAGTGATCACTATATAAATCAGCCTCAGGCTCACTCCTACGGGGGCACGTAGTTCTAGGGAAATAAGGTCACTTTATACCTCTCACTCGGTGCTAAAGATTACTCCCAGACATAGCTCAGAAATATAAATCAGCCTCAGGCTCACATTAAAGAGAATCCACAATAATCACTTCAACAATTTTCATCGGGAGCCAATTTGCTACCCCTTTATCATAATCAATAAAAACATGGATTTCTTTCATAGTCGAGTTCAAAATAACTCATTCACTACTAAAAGGTCAACTCATTCAAAATATCTCAAATATTCAACATCAACGTTCTTATAACACACTCTTTCTAAAAAAAACACAATTTCCAATGGGGATTCACGACCCAAATATCAAAATCATGATAAATATCGTTCAAGATTCATGCTTTATATCACCACACATGTAAATTCATCTTTCAAAATCATAAACATCAAGATTTCATAATAATCATCATAAGATATGGGTTCATGCTTCAAATTCATAAAAATCAAATAAAATTCATGCCTTTGTAAAGAAAATTACTTTTGGGCACAACAAAGAAAGAGAGTTCTTTTTGAAAAACCCCACATACCTTGTATGATGAACTTTAGATCGATACTCGTATTTGAGATGTTAATCGTGCCTTTGAATGATGGTTCTTGGAGCTCTTGAACTAGGAACTTGGAATCTTGAATAAATTTGCAGAATTAATGGTGAACTTTGGAGGTTCTTGAAGTTGGATGTAGGAGCTTAGGGTTTTCTTATTGAGGGAATTTGATGAAATATAACATATAATGCATCTAATAGAATTTAATATAGGGTTTGGACGGATTTTGGGTGAGGGGTTATGACTAAAACGCCCCTAAAAATTAAATAATTCTCGCATCTGTCCTTTGGTAGACTGTTTTGATAGTCTGAAGTAGATCAACCATAACGTTTTACTCCGATATCCAAATTGGATGAAACCAATTTCATTAGAAATAAGACTCTCATATATTTTCGTATATATATAGTATCTCACCCAGATCATTGTGTACGAGGAGTTATGATCGTTTGAAGTTGACTCAAAAATTCACTTTTGTTAGGCTGAAGTAGATCAACCATAACTTTTTTCTCCGACAGAAAAATTGGATGAAACCAATTTCATCGGAAAGAAGACTCACAGAGCTTTCCGTTGATATATAGTAGATCACCCATACCATTATGTATAGGGAGTTATGATCATTTAAAGTTGGAGAAAAAATACGCCAGGCCTCAGTACTTTTTTTCCTGCACGTTTTACTATTCACTACTATTCATGGTTCGATCGGAATGTTCATAACTCGTCGCTCGGGTGTACGTTTTGGATGATCCATATATTGTTGGAAAGATTATTCGATACTCTACGCAATGGTGGGTCATAATATAAGACATTCCACACGGAAAATTTATAATTCATTCTAGAAGATAGAACCCAACACGTTTACGCACAAAATTTCAATGAAAAATTTCCTGGGGTATTACATCATCTCCCCCTTGGAAACATTCGTCCTCGAATGTCGATGAATAAGTACAGAATACCATGGAAATGGGGACAAAAGGCTGGGATAACGAAGTCAATCCACTTACTTCACTCCAAACTTTCGAATACTTCATAGAACATGCGATTCATAATGAGAATGGTCACATAGTTGGATCTTAAACAAAGGAGACTGATTTTAAGGAATCGATATCTTTGGTTTATTCAGAGACTGAGAATCAAAAGTCTCGAAGGGGATCTCATCAAAATAAGGACCACTTGCGCCCAAATGAAACGTCCCTCAACACTTCCTCCAAAGATTCAAATGACATTGTTCGGGGAGAAAATTAACCATAATTTGATACAATCCTATCATATGGGAACAAGGACCCATATGGCATAAATTAAGATAGGAATTTCTAGGTTTTGGGAAACATAACTCCTTGCTTCCAAACTTAGCAACACTTCCCAACTACTCCCTCGACTATGTTCAAGCCTAACTCCAAGTACTTATGAGATACGCCACATAACACTATAATATTAATCTATATCATGAACCTCAATACACACTGAGCCTCACAACTCCTCACTTCAAACATAACTCTTATTGCTACTCCAACAACCACATACAATCTTATACTAGGGATCCGCTAACTTGCGGTGTATTCTTTTAGATATACAACCATAACATCTAAGCCTATACTCATAACCACATACACACTTCACACATGCACCTCTAAACGAACACTCATAAAGCATCTTCCTCACTTTCTCTAAGATTCCATCAACTACATCATTCTCACATACTGGTCAATTCTTTAAACGGCACACATAACATTTTCTCAACCAATTGAACTATACACAAAAACTCTGTATTACTATTCCTACAACCTCATAGAAGTGCATAAAACCAACGCACAACAATCTTTCCAAATAAACATTTAAAACTTCAACTAACCACGGCATGTATCAAGGACTTGGCCTCAATCTAACTTTACTTCACTACGGTGAGCACACCACCTTCTATCATAGATAAGGAAGTATCTTCTCTCCCTTCTAGACAACTGCTCAACACCATTAGCTTGACTTAATGAAAAGGTCACAAAATTTTAAAACTTGAAGACCTGAAACATGAAGGGATAATGTAAATAACTTGACTCTCTCTATTGAGGCCTTAGGAATAAAATACCAAATACAATGGGTTCATTAAGGTATCAAAACTGAAGACACCCATAACGGAAACTGAATCTCACTAATCAATAAGATTATTTCCTGAGTACTGGAACTAAACATACTGTAAAACTTGAGTATATGAGTCATGGGCGGTATGCCCTGAATTTAGAGCTCATAACTTATGGAATATGATTCCAACTGCTAGAAAAACTGGAATTTCTCATTTTTGGAAACTAGAAGAGTATGTAATTCTCCATCACGTGTATGAACATGAATTAAGATCATGGAACTGAAATGTAAATCATGAGTAGGTTTTGGGACAACTGAAAATACTGAAATAACATTGGGTCAAGCACCGATCTTTCTCACAGCAAATTTACAACTTACTGGTACTTCTACTAAAATGTAAAAGCTTGACTTGACTACTTGTTCTATCATCTCCCCCTTAGCTTTAATCCACCACTCAAATTCTCAAATGCTTACTAATTTTGAATCTCCACGAACATCTCTATCGCCGGAATGTACACCATCTAGTGCTTCAACTCTTATTTCTATTAGCTCAACTTGAATACTCTCTAACCTTTTGATAGACCATGCTACTTCTGTCTTCTCCCTCTAATACCATGCCTATGAACTTATGTTTCTAACCCATAAGAATCAAAATCACACTTAAGAGGCTTAATATTTCCAATCATACGCCTCGCCTTAACTTAGCCATCAAAACATCATCCATCGTCTAACTAGTATTTATCTATCTAACAATCCCATGGCACGACTCACTACACCACATACACTAATCCTCGAAATTAAAGCAGTCCCATTATATCTTGTGTGAACTTTCTCATCATAATATAATATTAAACTTAATTACAATTCAACTACACTTAAACTCTTGTGTGCATTGTTCAAGCCTATTAGGTCACTTCCGAAAAATAATACCATTAATTCGGAAACCGTCACATTCGGCTTCATGATCACCAATCATTCAAACTTAAGGTCTCACACTTTACATAATTTACAACTCCATCTCACGCATAACTCCCACGTGAAGATTATAAAACAACACATCCATGAACACTAGCCCACTTAAACTTCATAACAATAATAATTGTTCCTAATCATATAGCCTATCTTATTCACAATCCATTAACACATTCTTCTTTCACCCGTCACTACTATCTATCCTTCATACACAACTTAACATAGTCCATAGCTCTCTACGTCTTAACTAAACTTCCTCTTTCAATCTGGAGAGCGCCTAGATTAACAATACTTACCCACCGAGTACTTCCATCACTAACTTATACTCTCTGTCATACAAATACCGTCAACACCCATTTCATACCTCGAACAAACTATATCACTTCCTATTAACCCAATTGCATGCAAAAAGAGATTTTGCTATACTTATGCTCAACAAATCACACTTACCATACTTCTTACTACTACACCTCCACATCCCACATTTTCATCCAGCACAAGAAACAAGATGAACTACAAGTTGCTAGTGGATCGAAATAGGCCTCACACGGCTTCACTAGACTTTGCTTTTGTGTTTTGATCAAGAAAGTTATATGAATAACAAAGTAACTATGCTAGTGAATTGAAATAGGACCCACACGGCTTCACTAGACTTTGGTTTGTATTGTGAATAAGAAAATGAGATGAATAACAAAGAAGCTATGCTGATGAATCGAAAGAGCCCCACACGGCTTCACTAGACTTTGATTTTTCACAAACATAATGATAACAAGATTACATAATACAAGAGATAGAAACTTGACACACAACATTCAACGATCTAAGAATACACCTTACTCTGTCGTAATTAAATAACTCATAAGAATGAGGGCATAACTTTCAACTTAAGGAACTTAACACACTAGAGAGCTCCTCTCAAGCCTTTTGTGTAACTTTTGAAATTTCTTCTAGAAAATATAGAAGCATTACCTGGGGGAAGAACTGGATCTTGCGAATCATGTTATCTCAAAAATAATACATAGAGGGAGAAGTATAGATTAACATTGTAGATTCTGAGGAGGAATCTGAAAGCAAACCTAACCTAGGCTTAGTTCACGACTTTTATGAACATGAATAAAGTACTTCAATCTTTTGAACTCAAAAGCACTGACAGGATACTTTCTAGCTCTCTTACAATCCCATAACTATCTACGGAGAATTAAGATTAACTATTTTTGATACCTTGAAAATGAGGCAGAGTTGGCCAGAATAGAGTAAGATCAGAAATTATATAAGCTTCTTGGAGAACCTTTTTATAGCACGATCTTAGACTTGAAAGGAGGAAAACATTTCCTAAATGCCCTGTAGCCTCTCGAAGAAAAGTACAGACGTCTCCGTACCATTCTGCAAGAATCTACTAGACACGACTTCATAGACACCCTAGGACACTTAAACTCAGGGTTCTGATACCAAGTTTGTAATGCCCCAAAATCGGGTCCCGAGGCGTCACATGGTTCTTAGGGTCACAAGTGAACCCAAACTAACCCTTCTACTGGAATAACTCATAAGCAACTGAATAAAAATACAAATCCATACAAATCAGCAGAAATTAACTCTTTTCTGAATCTGATCAATACAAAAATAGAATTTTACAGGATTACAATTATGCCTTTACAACAAAAATTGAAAAAAAATACATCAACTTCTATTGACTGTCTATGAAACCTCTACTAGTACTGACTGTAGGTAGCCGGGTCATGACTCCCGACTACCCCAACTCAATACGACTGAATAAAAAAATTACAACACTATAAACTCTGCATAACTAACCCAAGCCCTTAAATCAAAAGAACTCATCACCGACTGACTGGATACCACGAACTGACTGGATCCGAAGGTGCAACTATACCTTGTACCTACTTTCTAAGAAAATGTAGCCCACATCCGAAGATATGGGTCAGTACCATGGAAAGGAACTGAGTATATGGGGGTGTATGAAGTTGTATAAACATCATTATCATTAATATTTTTAAGAAATATGTAGGATGTATGAAAGACTCACATAGCCCGAAGAAAATCATCATGATCATGAGAGTATGAAATAAGTATAATAACATATGTGAGTCATCATATAATTTGTCAATCACTTTCAGTTCATCAATAATATCAATTATCATAATGTAAATATCATTTAAATCTTTCGAAAGAATAACTTTCACAGTTCCACTTTCAAATCACTTCACCAATCACCATAGACACAAGGAAACACACATACACTGGGAGATCCTTTAACCGGCATAAACCATGTGAGATACATGGAGTCCAATGTACAACCCACATTGGGGAGAGCCGTCCTATCCTTGCTATCGGAGTAGGACTATCGATATCAAATCCACACAAACTAGTGATCACAATATAAATCAACATCAGGCTCACTCCTACGGGGGCACATAGTTCTAGGAAAGTAAGATCACTTTATACCTCCCACTCGGTGCTAAAGATTACTCCTGGACTTAGCTCAAAAAATTAAATCATCCTCAGGCTCACATTAAAGTGAATCCACAATAAACACTTCAACAATTTTCATCGGGAGCCAATGTGCTACCCCTTTATCATAATCAATAAAAACGTGGATTTCTTTCACAGGCGAGTTTAAAATAACTCATTCACCACCAAAAGGTCAACTCATTCAAAATATCTCAAATATTCAACATCAACATGCTTATAACACATACTTTCTCAAAAAAACACAATTTCCAATGGGGATTCACGACCCAAATATCAAAATCATGATAAATATTATTCAAGATTCATGCTTTATATCACCACACATGTAAATTCATCTTTAAAAATCTTAAACATCAAGATTTCATAATAATCATCATAAGATATGGGTTCATGCTTCAAATTCATAAAAATCAAATAAAAATCATGTCTTTAAAGAGAAAATTACTTTTGGGCACAAGAACGAAAGAGAGTTCTTGTTGAAAAATCCCACATACCTTGAATGATGAACTTTAGATCGATACTCATTTTTGAGATGTTAATCATGCTTTTGAATAATGGTTCTTGGAGTTCTTGAACTAGGAACTTGGAATCTTGAATAAATTTGCAGAATTAATGGTGAACTTTGGAGGTTCTTGAAGTTGGATGTAGGAGCTTAGGGTTTTCTTTTTGAGGAAATTTGATGAAATATAGCTTATAATACTTCTAATATGCTTTAATATAGGGTTTGGATGGATTTTGGGTGAGGGGGAATGACCAAAACGCCCCTAAAAATCAAATAATTCTTGAATTTATCCTTTGGTGGACTATTTTGATAGTCTGAAGTAGATCAACCATAACGTTTTACTCCGATATTTAAATTGGATGAAACCAATTTCATTAGAAAGAGGACTCTCATATATTTCTGTTGATATATAGTATCCCACCCAGATCATTGTGTACCAGGAGTTATGATCATTTGAAGTTGACCCAAAAATTCACTTTTGCTAGGATGAATTAGATTGACCATAACTTTTTTTCTCCGATAGACAAATTGGATGAAACCAATTTCATCGGAAAGAGGACTCGCAGAGCTTTCTGTTAGTATATAGTAGATTATCCAGATCATTATATACAAGGAGTTATGATTGTTTAAAGTTAGATCAAAAATACTCCAGGCCTTAGTACTTTTTTTCTGCATGTTTTACTGTTCATTACTATTTACGGTTCAATCGGAATGTTCATAACTCGTAGCTCGGGTGTGCGTTTTGGATGATCCACATATCGTTGGAAAGATTATTTGATACTCTACGTAATGGTGGGTCATAATTTAAGACATTCCATATGGAAAATTTATAATTCATTCTAGAAGATAGAACCCAACACGTTACGCACAAGATTTCCTGGGGTATTACAATAAATATTCAGAAAAAGACAAGATTTTGATGTATTATTGGGGTAAATAGTTCATCATGAATATATAAAGTTTGTTCACCATACATTTTATGTTTGCAGGTACCAATCTCTTTAAACTCCTCTCTACAATTATTTAGTACATACCTCCTATCTATATGCTTAGTGGTTGTTAAGTCTACAATTCACATAGGAAGTGATTCATTTAAAAAAGCAGAACACGAAGCATTTACATCACTATGTAAATTATTAATAAGGCCATGTACCTTTTTAGGGTCAAGACAATCACAAGTAAAGTGTTCCTTGTTCTCACAGTTATAGCACTTGAGCTTAGCCATGTTCAACTTTTTTTTTAGCAAAAATATTTTTATCTCCTTATTGATTATTCTTAGGCTTCTTTCACACTTTTATTTTTCCCATGTTTTGAGAAAATTTACCACGCTTGCATTTGTTACCATGTTCATATTTTAGATCTAAACTTGGCATACACATGTTCATTTGGCATTTTCTACTCCAAGGCGCTCATCCTCAAGTTTGAAATGACGCTTAGAATCTCCCATAGTTTTGACGCTAACATCATGGGTTAAATTCATTTTCATATTTTCACTTCTTTGGGTAGGGAGCAAATCATATCTTTGAGTTGTTGCTTTTTAGTCAACACATAACTGGTATTTTTAAATTCATTTACTATATTCGACATATGGTGAAGATGTTTTCTCATAGTATGTTCAGAGCGTTTATTATAGGTATCAAACTTAATAGTAAGAGCCTTTAACTTAGCAACTAAAGTATGATCAATTTTTTTTAATGTGGACCACATGTCCTTAGCATAATCATACTTTCAGAATTTTCTCATAATATCATTATTCATGTTTCTCTGCAATATTATGCAAGCAAGAGAATTCTTCTTTCCAAACTTGATAAACCTCAAGATCTTTCACATGTTTGTGGGTATCACTATTTCAAAAAGTGCTATAGACATATTAAGCACTTCAAAACCCTCTAGCTCTTTCACAAAATATTGAATTTTAATGCTCCATATTTCATAGTTATCATTGTTGAGCTTATCATCTTTGTTAAGCTCAGCAATAATATTTTGTGTATCGGTTGACATACATATTTAAATAATTATAAAGTATAATGAGAAAAGCACGTACATTATTTTAGCCTAAGTTCAAATAAATAATAATAATTAAAATAATCAATTATGTCAATAGTCATTTCACATCAGGTTCAGATTCGAAAGTTCACTAAGTTTTCAATTATTATCACTAAGTTAATTAATTCTTAAAAGAATATTTTGTTACTATCAAATTGTAATAGAGAACTTTTCTTTTTCTTGTTGACTGCCACAATTTGATAGTGATAAAGAAAATTTTCTTTGACTCAACAAGAAAGGTCATGATGACAAATAATTACATTCATTTCAATACTAATTGCAGAAACAAGAAAAATAACACGGAGAAAATATTTCTACTCTTTTTCCTTATTATCTAGAAATGTAAAATCATCCTTCTCATGTTACTGGTTTTTATGTCATACCATAAAAAATAATCACAATAACCAGCAATTTATACTTAGCAATCACATTGACTTGCACGCCAAAAATATCGCATGCAAAAAATTATTAACAATCAACAAACGGTGACCAATATCGTGAAAGTAATCCCAAGAACAAATTCTCTAGGAATGTAAGATCAATCTTCTAATGTTACAGATTTTCATGTCATGCCACAAAAAATGATCCCAATAACCAACAATTAATACTTGGCAATAACATTGTCTTGAACACCAAAAATACCATACAAAAAATTATTAACAATCAACAAATGACGACTACTACCATTACAATAATCCCAACATCAAAGGACATGACTGGGAATTAAAATAGAAAACCTATGACTTTTGATACAATGATGAATCTAATCAAACACATAGTTTGCAGGATCATTGAATTTTTTTTACTAACCTAATAGTGTAATCACATACAAAGATGAACTACAACATATTAAATCATAGTCTAAAATTGTATTCATTACATAAGATTGTTTCAAATGTTAGTGAAGATTACTTTGATCTTCACAAGAATCTTCTTACTAAAGTTGTTCATACAACAAGAAGCAAGATTTTCAGAGAGAGAGAGAGAGGGAGACAAAACAAAAAGAAACGTTACATTTCTTTTTCTATTTTTTTTATCATTTCTAAAAAGACACAACTCTTCAGATAATTTTTCATTAGACATAACTCTTCTATCTTATTAATTACTAATTTAAATATATAAATAATTATATATTACTCAATATGGATATAGGTTAATCCACATGGGTAACATGGTCTAATTTCCTTTTAGTACAATTTGAGAATTGATAAGGAATAAGACATCATGTGCAAATCCTTGGTATAAAGTTATGAGTTGTGGAGTTTTCATCCTTTGAATTCAGAAACTACAATGAAAGTAAAATATTTGTTAGTAGCACATGAAATGGATTGGAACATACTTATGAGGGATTTGGTAGTGATTTTACTGAAGACTTGGTTTCGATTTAGGAGACTATCAGTATCATGTGGTTATTGATAAATTTTAGGTCACAGAAGGATTCATGCAAAATAGAGAATCTAGGATATTAATGAAAGAGGCAATTGAAGATTACTTAATGGATCTCATCCACTGTAAATTGGAAAATTAAGGCATGTTAAGATCGCTAATGTTGAAATTGATTTAACAATAAGAAGGAGATCTTAAAAGAATCCTCTAAATTGGTAAATTTGAAGATATGAAATAATGTTGAATTTCCAAGTGATCAAGTTTATATCCTGGATGTGAAATTAAAGAAGTATCGTAATCTTCAAGAAATTAACCTATCGTGTCCTAATCTTCAAATAATTGGCATATTTTTTAAGAGTGATAGTAATTCTGCAGAGATTTATCTCAAATTAGAGAGCCTTACCTAGCTTAATATACTTCCCTTTCCATTATCTTGTCCCAATATGTATCCATGTTACAGTTGTCTTCAAATATAAAAGAGTTGGTAACATTCAAGATTCATATATAAACCACAATTCCTGCCATTACAGGACTACTAAATATGGAGTACATCCAATTAGCAGATGTGGATCATATTCAATCAAAAAGTGGCTCCTTAAAGATATCACATTGCATAAACATTAGTTCATGAAATTGGTGAGGTTATGTATCTCAAGGTGGAATGCCTCAAGAAATTCTTTCCCCAACACAAAACACTTGTTATAAAATGGTGTGATGAGCTTGAAAAAATACCCCTTAGCTTTTTTTTTATTCCAACACTAAAACTGGTTATGTTGATTTATACCAAGAGTAATTTTTTGAATTCTTCATCTATGAGAATTAAGGAAGAAGTCAAAGCGACGGATCAATGTAACTGTCTTAATCTTATCATAAGAAGTAAGAATAAACAAAAACTGACCTATTGTTTTGGAGTATCTACATGATTCTAATTAGATAACAATTTGTTCAATATGGGATAGGTGGTGAAAAGTTGTGATTCTAGCATGTGCTTGTAAATACAACATGGTTGTCCTTCAATTTTTTTAGCTTGTTCCTTTATGTTTTTCTTGATTACATGCTTGATGTCTATCAGTTGCAACATGTCGATCTCAACATAACGAGGATGTATTTAAATTTGACAATAGTAGAAAAAGCACAAGTAGGGTGGATGAAGTTCTTTCTTAGCAAATTGTTATACCCATGCTCGTACTTTGATTCTTGATCAAGTATTGTTGTGATGACTGATGAAAGAGTCACCAGGAATGTGGAGTGAACACGAAAAAATGGTGCTATGATTTCTGCATTTGAGTGTGTCGATAATGTATGATTTATTTTGAAGAACCAAGTACAAACAATTGAGTTTATTTCAGTGCTTTAGTTTGTTCATAAATTTTGTAGTAAGTATTTTGAGTTGTAACCTTATTTGTTTACTAGCTATTTGTTGATTACTTTGTCTGGCATAACGAAATATGTCTTGGTATAAGGAATGAGGCAAGATAAACCCATAATAGTACTAATAAATAGAAAGAGAGTGTGGCCATTATTATTCCCATTAGAAATATATTTTTAACGCAAATGGTTTAAGAATTCAGTTCAAAATAATCATTAAGAAGAACAATTAATTTCCTCTCGAGTATGATATTTTTTGTTGAATATTATGTTTCATTGTCTATAAAGGAAGTAGTATCCCATAAAAAAACATTAAAAAAAATTGAACCACTTTATATCAAGCACATAACCTCGAAAATACTATTTTTGCTCATATCAAGATATGAATCATAGAGTGATGAATTTTTTAGTTAATTCCATCCGCAGAACTTCCTAGTGATAGTGAATTCAGATGCACTGAAGTATAAATTTATAAAGGTATCCAAAAATGAGACTTCACTTTTATATTATCCAACCATCAATATTTGTTCTCTATTTTTCATTATACTTATAACGTTATGACAATGTCATTCCTATTAGGTAAACTGAAAGACTTTGAAAGGGAATGAAAAAATAGAATTTGGCAAGCAATGTAAATATAATAATAACATCCTCTAACACTATTAGAAAACATTAAAGTAGTAAGAGGGGGTGGATTACTCCTTTTTTTACTAGATAGTTGACTTTCTTTGACTGGCAGTCGATTATTGATAGTAGTAATAAAAACTTCAGAAAATAAGGTGTTGAAGGTAAATAACACCTGATATTTTATAATGGTTAGGAAATCTAATAGATCTTTCTCTGTTCCCTTTAGGTGGCAAGATATTTGTCTAGTTCTTTGTGAATAAAATCAAAGTACAAGATCGAATCAAACTTTTTGGCGATAACTCACACTTTTTTTCTTTATTTATCACTTTAATACAATGTCTCACCAACTATTTATTTATCTCCCCTTTTTTTTGAATACAGAGTAAACCTTAGGAGAATACAATGTTGAGAAAAATATAAAAAGAACTATAGAAGGTTTAGACAAGTGTATGTCTCTTTCTTTGGCTTTCAATGCTTATATAGTAGTGATTGGACTATCACTAGCCATTGAAAGTTAGATAGAGAAGGCAACCCAAATGATTTTTCTTCGTAGGAAAATGAATAAGGATTATTCAATTTCCAAGAATAATCAAAGACTAAAGGGAAAATTTAACTAAGTAAAATCTATACATAGAAGACAGAGAGACATGGGAATCCCATGATTTAAGTAGTCCATTTAATACAGAGATCCTTCCTTCTTTCATGGAATATATCCATCCATTTAATGCAGTAATAAACCTTCTGAGGTGTTTCTTCCTTTTTTGAACACTATTAAGGATTTCGTCTAATTCTTCTTTATCTTAAATTCCTATAAATCAATCATAAAATCATTCATCAAAATTTAGCATTATCAATCTCCCCTTTTTTTATGGATGACAAAAATTAAGTAAGCAGATAACTTCCATTTTAGTCTCCCCCTGAGTTGTTGGCCTGTGTTGTCTCTGGATAAGTGAGTCTTCTATGAAATCGCCCTACAAAAAAGATTGCATACTATTATCCCCCTTAGAGATAAATAAAAAGAAAGAATAGAAGACAGATAAAACTAGAAAACTCCTAACATGATAGGAACTAAAAGTATTCACGGGCGTAGGCCCATTTACAACCCAAAAAAATAAAATAAACAATGTTCATGGAGATCAATTAGCACCAGGAGGATGACGTGAGAAAGTAAGTCAGGGTATAAGTGGCCGCTTCCTTTAGGTTAGTGAATTGAGTTGTAATGGTGGTGGAGTGGGAATCAGTGGTAGCCTAAATCTTAGCTACAAGTTTTGTTTCCTCCTTGATAACTTGATCCAGCTTGACACGAAGATGAGCAACATATATTCAGTATCTTTTCTTGGGTCCTTAATTTTTTCAAACTAAAAGTGACTAGCAAGCCAGATATCTTTCATGGTGTCAAGTTTAGAGTCAATTTCAAATAGACACAGCTTTATATCCACAAATGCAATACTCGGAGGGTAAGGGGGAAGAGGATTGCAACTTGAGAGAGGATGGAGTCCTAATAGAACAACTTTCATATATTTGAACCCACACATCATCAACTAAACTATAGCCCATACTGGAAAAGGTAGTTAAATTATAACATTATTTATCAGAGATATAGGGGACAACATTAATGGATACATTACAAGATTCCAAATTTAGAGTAAGATAAGTCCATAAGGAAGACTTAAGGGATTAAGAGATGATTCAATCATGTAATTGAGAATGGAGAATGAGAGAAGAATCTTAGGATGAGTGGCAGTAAAAAAGTGAGTAAAGTATTACTTTGAGAGAGACTGAAGAGAGATCCATCCCGAGGAAGCAGAGTTGTAGCCATAATGTGAGAAATAATGTAAACTTCAAAAGTGAGATATTTAGGACCAAGTGAACAGGGAAGAGAATCATAGTTATCCAAAGCAATTGCACGTTTAGCATTTTCAAATGATGCATCAAAATCAGACGGCCAATGATTTTTAAAGGATGTAATGAACCCAGAATAGTTTACATAAAATATAGCATCAAACATAGCATAATTAAGGAATATACAATTTCCCATGATGAGTGTTTCAAATTCAACAGATTTGATAGAACACAAATTTGCATAAAACTACGAACAAGGAGCTCAAAAGCACGCTTAGGAGTGGGGGAAAAGATATTTTCCTAAACATGGAATTCAAATAGAGATTTCAAAGGGCAATGTAGATATTCCAAGAAGGTCTAAATCAATGATTCTACCATGAACAAGAGGTAAAACCTTCATCGAGTGAAAAAGAGTTTCGTTCAAGTATCTCTAAAAGTCAATTTTGACGTTTATAGAACTATCGAAATCAAACTTCACTTTATTTTTGGAACTCTCTGAGTCATCAGGGAAAATAGGACGCTTACCATAGTGAGAAGAATCAAAATAGGCTTGAGGAAGGTTTTGATCAAATAAGTCAGATTCAAGAGGTACTGGGGAAGAGGCGTTCCCTTTTCCTTTGAGATGGGAGCTTTTCTATTTCCTGGAGTAGAAACTTTAAAACCCTTAGCCATATTTTTTTTGAGAGAGAGGATGATGATAGAAAAAAAGGATCAAATATATAGAGAGTCTAAGAAGTGAATCAATGTAAGGGATTAATGTAAAGTTTCCCTGGAAATCGAAAAGTCAACATAATTACCTTACGCAGAAACTAGTGCAGGCGGTGGAAAAGAAAAGAAAATTAAGGGAATTGTATATCAATCATGTCATCTTAATAAAAAGCAAATTTCGCATGCAAGCACTATATCAGATATGGGAAATATTTTTCCAAAAGGGTTTTCCAATAATTTCAAGAGATTTTCTATGGGTACAAAATCTTTCTTCCAATAAAAGTTTAGTAAAATATCAGCTAATAGAAAATTAGTGATCACAAAGGACAATTCAATATCACCTTCTAAAATATGATATCTAATAAAAAGATGATTGATATTGATATGTTTTACTCTAGAATGATGCACAAGATTTTTAAGACAAATAAATAGTACCAGAATTATCGCAGAAAGTTTTCACATGTTTGAAAGAAAAATCATAATTACTTAACTATGAATCATTTAATGAATGTGGGAATAGCATAAGCTAAATCCAATATATTCAGACTCAGTAGTAGATAGAGAAACAAAATTTTATTTCTTGTTATTCCATTAGAAAAGAGATTTTTCCATGAATTGGTAAGTACCACTGATGCTTTTTCTATCCACTTTGTCACCTAAACTATCTGCATTTGAGAAACCTTTCAATATGATTTGAATAATATTAAGATACCATAATCCATAGTAACTTATGCAAATAAGATATCTGAAAAAATGTTTTACAATAGTCAAATGAGATTCTTTAGGAGTTGACTGGAACCTGGCACATTTGCATATACTAAATAGAATTTCTTGATAATTGGTCTTATCAACATTGTTGCCATCATTACTAGATTCAAGAACACATGTAGAATTCATAGGACTACTGGATAGTTTAGAATTTTCCATCTAAAATTTTTTAATAATTTTTCTAATGTACTTATTTTGGGAGATAAACGTTCTGTCAATTGCCTGGTAGATTTGTAATCCCATAAAGAATGTTAATTCTCTCATCATGCTTATTTCAAATTCACCTTGATTTACCTCAACAAATTATTTTCATAAGTCAACATTAAAACATCCAACTATAATATCATCAATGTAAATTTGAATGACCAAATTTCCAAAAGAAGTTTGTTTAATAAAGAGAATCGTATCAATTTTTCCTCTTGAAAATTGTGATTGGTTAGAAAACTAATTAGTCTATCATACCAAGCTTAAGGATCTAATTTTAGATCATAAAGAGCTCTTAACAGTCTAAAAAAATGATATGAAAGCTTTGGATTTTCAAAATCTGGAGGTTGTTTTCCAAAAACTTGTTCATCAGTAAAGCATTTTTCACATCCATTTGAAATAATTTAAAACCTTTATAAGAAGCATAAATAATAAATATTTGAATTTATTCTAACCTTGCAATAGGTGCAAAAGTCTCATCATGGTCGACTCCCTCTTATTGTGACTAGCCTTGGGTGACTAGATGAGCTTTTTTCATACAACTTTACTTGATTCATCCATTTTATTTTTGAACACCTATTTGGTTCATATAAAGAGGTATTTTCTAGTTTTGTAACAAGAGTCCACATATTATGTTTAGTCAAATTGCTCAAGATCTTCTTTTGTTGCTTTTACCCAACTATCATCTTCTAATGCCTCATTGACTTTCTTTTGTTAGTCAGGTTTATTTCTCTAATTTGACTGATTCTTACTGCAAATTAATCATTTGAGGCAACAACTGGTTGATCAGTCTCAGTGATAGTTGACATAGAGGTATACGTATTTTTAGTGAAGGATAACTTATTTTCCCTTACATATTCACACTCATCATCTAGAGTATTAACATTCTTCATGGCATTGTTAGGTTTATAAAAACAAAATGTACAGGTTCTTCAATACAAAGAGTACATTTATTGAAAACTTTGTAAGATCTACTAGAATGAGAATATCCCATAAAAATACCTTCATCACTTTTTACATCAAACTTATCAATATTTTCCTTTCCATTGTTATGAACAAAGCATTTAGATTTAGATTCATGAAAATACCCAATGTTGGGTCTTTTGAAATCAAGATTTGGGAGACCAGTCACAAGTTCAAGCTTGACTAAGTTTTCAATATGCCTTATGCTAGCATAACCAAGCTTTTTATGGCATATCTAGGGGTCCTCATAGATGGAGATAAGACATATATATTCTTTTGTCTTTTTTCTAAAATCTAGAACATATATATTTTTGTGTCTATTTCCTCCAAGAATTTGCCTTTCCTATTTTTCAATTAAGCATCCATCTTTATTTAACCTTACCTCTAATCCAACATCACACATCTAACTAATGCTTAGAAGATTGTACTTTAATATTCTGACAAGCTATACAATAGTAATATCACATCAATTTTTACAAAAAATAGTATCAATACATGTTAATTTGCCTTTGGAGTTGTCTCCAAAGATGATGTCACCTTCATAACAATCAGTTATTATTTAAAATAATTTTTTTCTTCTAATCATGTGAATTGAGCATCCACTATCGAGATACCATTTCCCTTTAGATGTTGAGAAGAGTTCCTACAAAGTAGATGTATTACTTATTTCTAGGTACCTAAGTATTATTATGTCTCTTATGGTTAGTCCTTGGATTTGTTTACTCAGTTTTGGGTCTCCAAATCCATTTTCAAGGATTTCTAAAACAAAATCTACAATTAATATTTATCACCAAGAAGTATAGTATTAATCAGTGGTTGTATAATAGGTATTGTGACTACGACTGATTCCCCTAGTCGACTAACTTGAGTTTGTTGACCTTGAGATTTATCACAGCTATAATACCTGTTATGGTAGGTGTTATCATTGAAATTTCTCTCATTGGTTGACTTCATAGAGTTTTTTAGCCTTTAGATCCTTCATAGTTATAATATCTATTACCATGCATGCTAATATCAGATTGGTTAGTTGACTTTGTTGTGCTAGTCAACTAATTTGATATGACCATATTGTGACTTGAAGGTTTTTCAAAGATATTAATTTTTATTTTTAAATCATCAACTTCCTATTGCAAGTAATCTTTTTCAATTTCACAAACCACAAGTCTAAAGTCCCAATCCCTTCTATCTCTTAATAAAACCCTTTTTCATTATGAGCTTTATTTAGGTTAGGTATGGCAAAATCTAGCATATTTTTTAATTTAGAACATTTATTACAGGAGTTAGTTCTTACATGGATAGATTTTTCAATTGCCATGAAATATTAGTCACCAATGTTTTCATTATCATGGTCTAATTATTTTTATCACCCTAGGAACTGGAGGCCTCTTGATTTCCTTTTTTTTTATTGGTTCGCTCGTGAATAGCTTCCAATTTTTTCCATATTACTTTAGCATTTTTACAAGCGTATATTTTCTCATATTCTTCTTCACTATGAGCACAGTGAAGCAAATAGATTGCTCTAGTATTTGTTTGCATAATATACGAATGCTCTTTTGTGTAGTCAAATATGAAGGTCTATTTTCCAAAACTTTTTTCATTATTTTTCAGGATAGTCCTTGGACAATTCTGAATAACTAGCCAGTCTTTATAATTCATCAATTGAATATAAGTCTTCATTCTTGCCTTCCATTGACTATTATATAGACTGTTGAAGTAGGGTGGTTGGCTTATTGAGTATCCTTCTTGAAATATTACTTCAGTAATTTGGTGTCCTACCATGAATCTTTAATCATGGTAAAACAAAGACTTATGATTCCTTTCTCTTTTACCAATTGAAAGTAGTAAGAGAGAGGTGAATTACTCCTTTTTTACTAGACAGTCGACTTTCTTCGACAGACAGTCGACTATTGATTGTAGTAATAAAAATTTCAAAAAAAATGTTGTAGGTAAATAACACCAGATATTTTATACTGGTTGGGATCTGTAATAGGTTTTACTTTAGTCCCCTTAAGTTGCAAGGGATTCTTCTAGTTTTTTATGAATAAAATCAAAGTACAATATTGAGTCAAGATTTTTGTCTATGACTCGGACTTTCTTTATTTATTCCTCACTTTCATACAATGCCTCATCAACTATGTGTATCAATACTCTCTTTTTGAATACACCGTAAATATTAAGAAAATACAATGCTTAGTTGTCACGACCCGAGCCTAGGCCCTAGCCGTGATGAGCATCCCGAACCATGAAGGCCCGGAACACCTATTCTCTATCTGGTTATCATGCACAATATTCATAATCATAATAAAATACAAAATTGAAACTGAGTACGGAAAACATAGTCAAGTTCTGCAACATTTCTGAATAATACTATCTGACATCAGTCTGCGAAATCTCTACTAAGAACATAAACATCTGTCTGAAAAGAAACTGGGACAAGGCCCCCAGTAAACCAAAAACATAATAAATAAGATAATGTCTGACATAATTAGGCCTTCCGAATAATAGAAGGCTCACAACTGTGAGATCAAGTCTGCAAATCCGAGAATGTCTACTGAGTAGCTGGACCCCTAGACTGTGCCTCAGAACCTGGAAGGAGGGGGGGTCAGCACAAAAGTACTGGCACGCGAAGCAATCCAAAAAAATAGTATAATGGAACATACATATATATATATATATACATATTAAGTGAAAGAAATTTTTCATCAAGACATCATGTATAAAACTATTTCTGAAAAATACATGGGCACTTTCTGAAAACATATAACTTGTCTATTCATTTCAAATCATGATCTGTGTTTTACTTCTGAGTTAGGTGGTATTCCCCTACAAGTATGATATTCCACGGGCTGTATGGAATCCACCATTGACTCGGCGGGGAAGCCCCCAACCCAAGTGTGCCGCAAGGGTTGGAGTGTCTGAGTCTGATACGCCACAGGACATTTAAGTCAGCGCATAATAGTATACCCGGGTCGGCAAACCACGGTTTTAGGCAATGAGTCGCTTGAACTCAAGCCCTCTTCGGGGAACCACCTAACATCTCTGTATGCCCATTTTTAACCTTTTCTGTACATGCAACATTCTGAATGTCTAAAATCATGAAAGTCTGAAATGTTTGTTAGTCTGAGTCTGATATGGCATTAGTCTGAGTTGGTATCGTCATACCAAGACTTGAAAGTCATGATTTTTCTGAGCCATAATGTATTAAGCAAGAGCTTTCATTCAAAACATAGTTTAGACCACCAAAACATGTAACTGATGTAAAGGATTTCATATTTCGAAACTTAAAGTTCAATTCATGCAGAAATTTCATCAAACACCTGGTGGTCAAATGTCTTTAGCAAGTTCATGTATTCAAAATTGAAACACATTCATTCATATATGTATATAAACTGTCAAATTGCTTTGGAGATGGTCAAAAGACCAAAACAATGATGTTAAAACATCTTATACATAAATATATATACATAATTTAAAACCCCATTCTAAAACATGATTTTTCCATGCCTATGAGAATTTAGGAAAACCCCGCGTACCTTATTCTCCACGAATTTTGGGTGTCTATCGAAGCCTACGTCGAGAGGATTCCAAATCTGTAATTTGTTTCACGAACCCGCGGTTGAATCTTGAGTTGCTTGGGTTTTAATGTTGAAACCCTAGGGAGAGTTCTTGAGCAATTTTGGAAAAAGTATGTGTATTATGGTGTTTGAGGGATTAAATCCCGTATTGGTGGTATATATAGGGGTGGAGGATTACCAAAATACCCCTAAGGAACAATTAAGGTCAAATCTGTCCCTCAGTTGACAGTTTGGTAGACTGGAGTAAATCGATTATAACTTTTTACTCATATACTCAAATTGGATGAAACCAACTGCAATTGAAAGAGGACTCGAAGATATTTCGTTTGATATATTATATCTCACACATTTCATTATATACAGGGAGTTATGATCATTTGAAATTGACCCTGAAATGCTGAAAACTGGTCAATAGTCTATGCGTTTTGCTACTGTTTTTAAATCCAAACGCAGCCTTATGTGTTCCGAAAAATTCCGAAACTTATCCGAGATGTACTATGAGATTTCCCGATCATAAAGCAACTTGAAAATCTAAAAACGGATGTCGGGAAGGTTGAAAAGTTGTATCCCAAAGATTGCCAGCTAAAATGACTCTAAGTCGTCATTACACTTAGAAAATTTTTCAAGTTTTCAAGTCTAAGGGCACTCTATTAAAGGCTAATCCATGCACGACTTTTACAGGGTGTTACATTATCTCCCCCTTGGGATCATTCGTCCTCGAATGGTGGGTAGGAACTTGTTGAAGCCTTAAATATATGGAATAACGCGGACATGACATGTCCTCTAATAAAAATACACTGATCTGAACATTTGGAATCTGAATTTAATGCATGATGCATGAACTGGGCTATACTCGTAACTACTGGTATACTCTATCTTCGACTAGTAGCATGTCTGAGATTTCGAGTAGCATGAATAAGTGCAAAGACAAGAAAACAAGACATGCGAATCTGACTGCTAAATTGACTTATTGGCCATACAGACTGAATTATACTACACCCTCATACTTAACTAGAGTATTCTCTTCAACACTCTCTCTAAGGAAGCTCTAGCAGTAATAGGGAACCATGAATCTTGGGTATGGATTACACAAAACATCCCACTGAGGAAATCACAACATTGACACTACTCTGCAGTCTGGAATATAGACATATAACTCCTAAATTAGGATAGAATTTTCAGACCTTTGGCAATACAACTTCTTACTTTAAGGCTTAGAGAACTTCCCGAATATCCCTTAACTATACTATTCCCTATAAATATCATATTCATTCAACTCAGCTTAAAATTCTCACATGAGCATTGATAATGTTTTTTTTCTACTAATGTCTAAAATATCTTAATCCTTACCCCGCGATCAAGCCTAACTCTAAATCACAAAAATACAACATGCTACACCACGCTATTATTCTAAACCATATGATGCCACCTTCTATACCTATTTTAAAAATCACATCCTAAGCATAACATGCCTTACCACTTCAATGACTACACTGAACTCTTAATATGAAGTCGCTAATGCATATGGCGACCTTCCACTACAATCCCAAAACGTCATTCAAGCCTAATTTATAACCACATGTTAACTTCAAGGCAAACACCCATAAGTAGATACTTCACATAGTTTCTAAACTACTATCAATATAACTCCCACGCACTATCCTAAAAACATACACACACAAACTTTTCCACTAACCATCACATGTATCAAAGACTTGGCCCCAAATCTTACTTCATACTTATGGCCTTATCTAAACAAGCATACTATGATCTTCCATCAACAAGAACATTTACATCAACACCACTATCATTGCATAGGAAGGGTCACTAAAAGGTTAAAACATAAGACCCTCAAGCGTGAAAAAGATCTTTATATGGGACTGAGCACACTATAAAGAGTGAGTACATGCGTCATGAGTTGCATGACCTCAACTAGAGTTCATAACATAAGGAATGTGATTCCGACTACTTGAATGAAATAGAACTCATTATCTTGGAATTGGAAGAGTACGTGACTCTCTATCATATACCGGAATCATGAACTATTATCACGGAACTGCATCGTAAGGCATGAGTAAGCATCCGGATAACAAAAAAAAATATTGAGGTAGGAATGGGTTGAGATTCACCCTTACTTTCTGATGTTCTAAATCACACTGCATCACTACTAGAATCTGAGAGCCTTACTTGGTTATTCGTTCTATCATCTCCCACTTAGCTTCAAGTCATCATCTAGAGTTTGGGAGATCCCTTACCAGATTCTAACTGAACTACACTTACTGCACTCTAGGGTCTAAAAAATTGACAATACATGCATATCATAGAACTCAACCCGAATGACTACCTTCTGGGATACACTCTATCTTTCCATAGCCACCAATAGTCAAAGTATAATGCTTGCACACTTATTTCTATCCGTTCAACCTTCAAAACTCAAACTTAGATTCTAACACTTAACATGGATATCACCAAGCCTTTGATGAACCATACCACTTCCGTCCTAGCATACCAATATTGCTACTCCAAACTTATATCTCTCTACCATGAGAATCGAGATCACATCAAAAGGCTCAACACTATCAATCAAGGCTCCTTAACTTGGCTATCTAGAATACCATATATCATCTAACTAGTCTTTTTCCAACTAGCAACTCCATGGTACCACTAGTCACACACAACATGTAATTGTCTTAGAGAAATGCCACAACTCCATATCTCCTTGGGCATACTTACACACCATACCCACAACATTATACTTCATTACGAATCAATTTAAACTTAAGCCATTTCACACACCGTTCAAGCCTATTAGATCACTTTCATATAACTAACATCATTGATCAAGAAATCATCACATCCACCTTTATGAACTTCAACTATTCAAACTTAATATCTAGTTCTATGCATGACTTACAACCCAACCTTACACAAAATTTTTACTTGGAAACTATAAGTAAACATCACGAAACACTAGTGCACTAGAACTTCATAACCACAATAATCGATCATGACCTAACGTTTACCTTATCATCATTCCGTTAGCATGTACTATTTCAGCACCTCAAGCCTACTAAATTAATCCCACAAAATATGCATCAACAAACTCTTACCACTATTTACCACCACACCATTTAAATTCAAGCCTATAGTTTAGTATCAATCATCTACCACCAATGAAGAATGCAACATAATATAAATACACTAATCCATCAAATTGGGATATTCTACCCAAATATCTCAAAAATCTACTACATACCTTCTCACAAGTAGCACTAGTTTACAACTACCAATGAAAAGAGGGTCAAGGGGGTTAAATCCTCATAATAGACATGGTCAACCTTAATCTTATATTATAACCCCGTACAATTGTATCTACTTATACGGATTTCTCACCTCATACTTACTCACTCATTCATACATTTAGACTTCCTTCAAATTCCTCAAACAACCATGAGTCTATAATCATAACTTACTCACTAATATAGCCATTTCCACATTCAAGCAATCAACAAATCACCCTGACCAACAACTCCTTCTCTACCTTCAACTAATAACACACAAGGATGAATCACTTTATTACCAACTCTATCTCATGCAAACAGATTCAGCCATACATATATTAAACCAATGAAAGAACAACAAGTTGGACAACAAGTTGCTAGTGAATCGAAACAGGCCTCACACGGCTTCACTAGACTTTGGTTTTGTATTTTGAACAAGAAAATGAGATGGATGACAAGGCAACTATGCTAGTGAATCGAAAGAGCCCCACACGGCTTCACTAGACTTTAAATTTTATTTTTTTTCAAAAACATCATGATAACAAGATTACATATTACAAGGGATAGAAAATTGACACCTAATATTTAATGGTCTAAGAATATACATATTATTCTATATAAATAAAAATCTGAGTAAAACACTTCCTCCATGGACTACCATACAATCCACATATGCTGCTAGCTACCACATTAGTTAATCACTATAAAGGGGTAAATCATCCTCAAACATCGATTATTCAACTGAAATATTCATTTACACAAAATCACCCTCACTCTGACTTCTAACTTTGTGACTTTACATCACCAACTTCTTGGTCCAATATCACTACCAATAGGTCATGACAACAACACTTTAACTTATGCTACTATTTGGGTAGAAATATAGTTTCAACATTCTGCTATACATTGTCCACAACTGTAACAAGATTTTGAGAGGGACAATATATACTTAATACCTTAAGCTGGAATGCACGATTCCATCAGGATCAATATTTACATCAGAATCAGCATATATTGATGCACTAACAGACTCCTATCGAGTTTTTCCATAATTTTTAAAATCTTATAGAACGTAATCGAAAAGGACTATATCATGTATACTCTCAACTTTTTGCACTTGAATCAACCCAATAATGGGACAGTTTAGACTCTAAAGCATGAACTAAATCACAAAGAAGGGAAACATTCCTAAACGCCTAGTAGCCTCCTGTTTATAAGTATGGCGCGCTACACACCCATAAACAGAACTCTACTTGACGCGATTTCGCAAACACCCTGGGACCATGAACCGTACTTTGATACCAAGTTTGTCACGACCTGAGCCTACGCCCTAGCCGTGATGAGCATCCCGAACCATGAAGGCCAGGAACACCTATTCTCTATCTGGTTATCATGCACAACATGCATAATCATAATAAAATGCGGAATTGAAACTGAGTACGGAAAACATGGTCAAGTTCTGCAACATTTCTGAATAATACTATCTGACATCAGTCTGTGAAATCTCTACTAAGAACATAAATATCTATCTGAAAAGAAACTGGGACAAGGCCCCCAGTAAACAAAAAATATAATAAATAAGATAATGTCTGACATAATTAGGCCTTCCGAATAATAGAAGGCTCACCACTGTAAGATCAAGTCTGCAAATCTGAGAATGTATATTGAGTAGCTGGACCCCTAGACTGTGCCTCAGAACCTGGAATGGGGGGGGTCAGCACAAAAGTACTGGCACGCGAAGCAATCCAAAAAAAATAGTATAATGGAACATACATATATATATATATATATATATATACATATTAAGTGAAAGAAATTTTTCATCAAGACATCATGTATAAAACTATTTCTGAAAAATACATGGGCACTTTCTGAAAATATGTAACCTGTCTGTTTATTTCAAATCATGATCTGTGTTTTACTTCTGAGTTAGGTGGTATTCCCCTACAAGTCTGATATTCCACGGGCTGTATGGAATCCACCATTGACTTGGCGAAGAAGCCCCCAACCCAAGTGTGCCGCAAGAGTTGGAGTGTCTGAGTCTGATACGCCACAGAACATTTAAGTCAGCGCATAATAGTATACCCGGGTCGGCAAACCACGGTTTTAGGCAATGAGTCGCTTGAACTCAATACCTCTTCGGGGAACCACCTAACATCTCTGTATGCCCATTTTTAACCTTTTCTGTACATGCAATATTCTGAATGTCTAAAATCATGAAAGTCTGAAATGTCTGTTAGTCTGAGTCTGATATGGCATTAGTCTGAGTTGGTATCTTCATACCAAGACTTGCAAGCCATGATTTTTCTGAGCCATAACGTATTAATCAAGAGCTTTCATTCAAAACATAGTTTAGACCACCAAAACATGTAACTGATGTAAAGGATTTCATATTTCGAAACTTAAAGTTCAATTCATGCAGAAAATTCATCAAACACCTGGTGGTCAAATGTCTTTAGCAAGTTCATGTATTCAAAATTGAAACACATTCATTCATATATGTATATAAACTGTCAAATCGCTTTGGAGATGGTCAAAAGACCAAAACAATGATGTTAAAACATCTTATACATAAATATATATACATAATTTAAAACCCCATTCTAAAACATGATTTTTCTATGCCCATGAGAATTAAGGAAAACCCCGCGTACCTTGTTCTCCACGAATTTTGGGTGTCTATCGAAGCCTACGTCGAGAGGATTCCAAATCTGTAATTTGTTTCACGAACCCGCAGTTGAATCTTGAGTTGCTTGGGTTTTAATGTTGAAACCCTAGGGAGAGTTCTTGAGCAATTTTGGAAAAAATATGTGTATTATGGTGTTTGAGGTATTAAATCCCGTGTTGATGGTATATATAGGGGTGGAGGATTACCAAATACCCCTAAGGAACAATTAAGGTCAAATCTGTCCCTCATTTGACAGTTTGGTAGACTGGAGTAAATCGATTATAACGTTTTACTCATATACTCAAATTGGATGAAACCAACTGCAATTGAAAGAGGACTCAAAGATCTTTCGTTTGATAAATTATAGCTCACACATTTCATTATATACAGGGATTTATGATCGTTTGAAATTGACCCTGAAATGCTGAAAACTGGGCAATAGTCTATGCGTTTAGCTTCTGTTTCTAAATCCAAACGCAGCCTTATGCATTCCAAAAAATTCCGAAACTTATCCGAGATGTACTATGAGATTTTACGATCATAACGCAACTTGAAAATCTAAAAGCGGATATCGGGAAGGTTGAAAAGTTGTATCCCGAAGATTGCCAGCTAAAATGACTCTAAGTCCTCGTTACACTTAGAAAAACTTTCAAGTTTTTAAGTCTAAGGGAACTCTATTAAAGGCTAATCCATGCACGACTTTTACAGGGTGTTACATTAGTAAAGTAGAGCAAAGAACTAGAGAAGGTTGAGACCAGTGTATGCTCATCCATTGTATTCCAATGCTTATATAGTAGTGAATGGACTACCACTAGCCATTGGAATCTAGATATACAAGGTAAACCAAAATATTTTTCTTTGTATGAAAATGAATAATGATTGTTCAATTTTCAAGAATAAGCAAAGACTAAAAGGAAAATCTACGTTAAATCAATTCATAGAAGAGAGATATGTGGGAATCCCAGGATTTAAGTAGTCCATTTAATGCAATAATCATTCCTTCTTTCATGGAATATCTTCATCCGTTAAATCTGGTAATCAAACTTTTCCTCTTTCATGGAATATCATCAGAGGTGTTTCTTCCTTTTTGAATAGTAAAAGGGTCAAATTTGCCCCTCTACTTTGAAAATTTACTAAATATATTCTTTATCACACTTTGGTGTCAAATATACCTTTCTTGTATTACTTTTGTAATACCATGTACTAATTTTAGCTCGATTTAGCTTTTAGTTGCATGCATAACAGGCTTAAGGCCTAAAATTTTCACTAAGTGTTGGGGACTTAGTCATTTACAAGACCCTCTAACTTTAAGGATTTTTATTTTGGTCTTTCCGACCCCGACACATTAGTTTTTAGGTTGATTCATGTTCAGGATTTAAAAGTTGTGTCTCAGGGGAGTTTTGAATTATTCAAGCAATATTTGGGTCATTTTTGGATCACGAAACCAGTGGGTCACCATGATAAGCCCGCGATGCAGGATTAGTACTGATGTCATGCAGACCGTGTTGCGGTGAGGAAAATCAACGATCAGGATAAGACTGCATCGTGGTGAGCCTGTTGCATCAAGTTTTGAATTTAAATGACTGGGGGCAATTGGGTCTTTTCCCCCTCAACCCAATTACTTAAAACATAACTTGGGGCATCAGATAGGGCATTATTTTCCCTTATACTCCAAATTTTTCTCAAGAAAACCCTCCCATTTTCCCAAGAACAAAATTTAGTTCCTTTTTCCCCAAGAAATTAAGAATTCAAGTTCCCTAAGTCCAAGAACCTCCAAGAAGGCATCGAGATTAGTGTTTTTGTTTCATGTTAAGAAGCTTAAGGTATGTGAGGTATTCATCAATGGGTCCCTTTCACCCATTGATCTCAAATACCTTCTCTTTTAATTAAATTATTGAGTTTTTCTTTACTATGGTATTTTACATGTCCAAGATGGGTTTAATTCATGTTTTTCCTCGATAATTAAAATTCAGTTCAGCCCATGTATGATCCCATGAAAGATTTTATTTCCTAATGCTTTAAATTATAGTTCCCATGTCTTGTTTAAGTGAATTTCATGATAAATTCCCCACTTTATGAACTTATCCATGTGAATCAAGTTGATTTACTATGTTTAAAACATTCCCATGTTCAAGTTTATGATCCTCACATGTTTGATGAAATGTCTATGCATTTGTGTTTTAATCCATGATCCTATATTATTGTTTTAAAAGCTTATTGTAATAAATTATGGTCAATCAGTGCTGGCGGGTTACGAACACCTGATACCTACGTGTTTTACATGACTTTAGATCTTTTAAGTAATGATTCAATTAAGCCATGAATATTCATATTTATTCAATTGATATAATCATGATGAGCACTATTAAAATAATGTTTAGTTAACCATAGTTTAGTTCAGTAACAGTGCCAATTCAATTAGGAGTAGGATTTAACACTGAGCGAACCTAGGGATAGGGGCTACCTGCCAGTAGAGGGTGTGACCCTTTGTAGAAATTCCTGAGTTATAGAACTATGTAACCAGCGTATGTTTGAGATATCAACTTGTCAGTTGAGGGTTGAGACATATCTCATGAGATCACCTACCTATAGAGGGTGACTTCTTAGTCTTTTGGGACACTAGTTTAGTGGATTCACACAGCCAATTTTAGTACCCGTGGCATGGTACTGACACCCTTCCAACTGGGGTTATAGGTTTTACCCCGATTAGCTTAGATTGGGGCATGTCGATTACATGATACCTCTTATAGTTTCAGTCCAGTTATTTAGAATAAGTACAATTCAGTATTAAATAATTAGTATTCAGATATCAGTTAATCACTATACAGACATCAGTTAATTAGTATACAGATACTAGTTAATTAGTAAACAGTATATCTCAGCTTAGGTTTGCTTGACCAAAGCATACAGATTTTCAGTTATTTAGTTATTTACAGATTATCTCAGAAATATATTTATGCTTGGTCTTGCATTTTTAGATTTTACATTCTCAGATATTTATGCTCAGTTTTCTCATGTATCTCAGTCAGTCCTTATCTCACTTACCAGTTCAAAGTACTGATCGCATACTTTTCTTTGCGCTATGTTGTCTTATAAAATAGGTTCGAACGCTCAGTTTTCTAATCGCTCTTAGACAGATCAACGTACTCAGCAGTAGTAGTGGTGAGTCCTTATCAATCGAGGACATGATTTGTTTATTTTTATTATTTTAGTTCTTTCTTATATTTAGTTAGTTGGAGTTAGTTAAGGGTCTATCTTATCAACTCCTTAGTCAGTTTAGAGGCTTCCAGACAATCAGATAGTAGGAAGGAAGTTAGTTGGTTACTAGTTCTTTCAGTACTTTTCCATCATTTAGATAGACGGTTGGTTTTCAGTATTTATTAGATGTTTTAGACTTATGATGTAATCATATCTCATTATTCAAATTTGTAATACATCAGCAGTTTATCTTCCACATACGTGATTTATCATTATTTTATTCAGTGCTCACAGCAGGTACCAGCTCATGGGTTAGCTTGTGATCACTTATGACCATAAGTACCATTTTCGTGACTAGGGGATAGCTTTGGGTCATGACAAAACTTGATATCAGAGCCTAAGGTTTTAACGTGGCCTAGAGAGTCTGAAAACTGGGTTGAGTAGAGTCTTGTGCATAGGTTTGAAGTACGCTACACTTATGTACAAGAGGCTATGAGACTTTTTAGGAAAGTTTCCATTCTTTCAGTGTTCATGTTATGCAAAAGATCATGAGCTCTATTTAAAATATATTTCTAACTCATCTTTTATTTCATTTATAGACAATGCCTCCCAAAAGAAACAATCGAAAAGAAACGGTGATCAGCCTACACCTCACCTTTTTAGGAAGATCCCCTGAATAAATATGTCTTCCATGCTGAATTCAGGGATGCTTTCACTACCTTAGCCCCCTTTATAGCTGCCCAGAACAACCAGAAGGTTGTTTCTCTAGACAATACAGTGGAAAATACAACTACAGTTAGGATTCGAGTTTTCACTCGGATGAATCCTCCTTTGTTTTTGGGATCCAAGTCTGAACAAGATCTGCATGAATTTTTGGATATGGTATAGAAGGTCACTGATATTATGGGTGTCACTTCGAGTGAGAGTACAGAGTTGGTTGCATATCAGTTGCAGGATATAGCTCACACTTAGTTTAAGTATTGGAAGGAAGAATATGGTATTGATGTAGGGTTGGTATAGTGGGAAGAGTTTTCCATAGCTTTTTTAGACAGGTTTTTTCCCTTAGAGTTGAGGGAAGCTAAGGTTTAAAAGTTTATCAATTTGAAGCAGGGTAATATGAGTGTAAAGGAATACTTGCTTAAGTTTATTCAGTTGGTACGGTATGCTCCTTCTTTGGTATTGGATAGTAGGTCTAAAATGAGTAAGTTTGTGTCTGGTGTATTTGATAGTGTGGTCAAGAAGTGTAGGACTACTATGTTTATTAAATAGATTGACCTAGCTAGGCTTATAATTCATGCTCAGTAGATTGAGGATGAAAAACATAAGGAGAGAGAGAGTAAGAGGGCCAGAACAGGAAGTTTTAACTTTTCTTGGCAAAGATCAGAAAGTGGTAACCGTTCTTAGTTCTGTAAATAAATTTTATCCCCATCTCCATCTTCAGTTAGTGCACCAGTGCCTAAGTTCTAGAAAGATAGTGGGAAAGGGCACCAGGCTCTAAGTCCTAGGGCACTGTGAACAGTGATCATACTAATACTCTTTGTTGGAAATGTGGTAGGAATTATCTGGGTAAATGTAAGGTTGGTAGTGATATGTGTTTTAGTTATGAAAAGCTAGGCCACAGTGTCAGGGATTTCCCGAGGGCTAGTTAGCAGGTTCAGTCCAATCATTATTCATCTTTAGTAGGTCTCTCGACTCGGCAGGGTGCTACTTTCAGTGCCACCAGTGGGCAGCGCTAGAATAGGTTGTATGCTCTCCAGATTCTACATGATCATGAAAGTTCTCCTGATGTGGTAACAATTATGTTACAGGTTTTCCATCTTCATGTTTATGCATTGTTAGATCTCGGAGATTCACTTTCTTTTCTAACTCCTTATATAGATATTAATTTTGATGCTAGTCCTGAAATATTAGCAGATCCCTTCTCAGTTTCTACCCCTTTGGGTAAATTTATTATAGCCAGATGGGTATACAGAAATTTCCAGGTCATAGTATCTTAGAAAATCACCTCAGTTGATCTTGTGGAGTTAAAGATGACGAATTTTGATGTCATTATTAGAATGGATCGGATCCACTAATGCTATTCCTCAATTGACTATAGAAATAGAGTCTTTTATTTTTAATTTCTCAATAAACCAGTTATTGAATGGAGGGGTAATACCTTTGTGCTTAGGGGTCAGATCATTTCTAATCGTAAATCAAGAAAGATGATATCTAAAGGGTGTGTTTACCATTTTGTTTGAGTCAAGGGCTCTAGTTCTGAGAATTTGAGTCTCGATTCAGTTTCTGTAGTAAGGGAATTTCCAGATGTGTTCCCTGAAGATCTTCCCAGAGTTCCTATCTAAAGGGAAATTGACTTCGGGATAGATCTCCTTCCAGATACCCAACCTATCTCTATTCCACCCTATAGAATGGCTCTAACTGAGATTAAGGAGTTTAAAGAATAGTTAAAAGATCTCTTATACAAGGGTTTCATCAGGCCTAGTGTTTTTCCATGGGCCGCTCCAATCTTGTTCGAGCGTAAGAAAGATAGTTCTCTCAAAATGTACATTGATTACCATCAATTGAATAAAGTCACAATCAAGAATAAGTATCTACTCCCCAGATTTGATGGATTGTTTTACCAACTTTAAGGTGCCAGTTATTTCTCTAGGATAGACCTTGGATTCGGTTAACATCATCTTAAAGTCAAAGAGTGTGACATTCCAAAGACAGCTTTCAGAATAAGGTATGGTCACTTCAAATTCCTAGTTATGTCTTTTACACTAAAGAATGCCACTGCACCTTTTATGTAATTGATGAATAGAGTATTCAAGCAATACTTGGACATGTTCTTCATAGTCTTCATTGATGATATCCTTGTCATTTCCGTAGTGAGAATGATCATGCAGACTATCTGAGAATTATGTTACAGACCCTTAGAGCCTATCAATTGTTTTCCAAGTTTAGTAAGTGCAAACTTTGGCTAATATAAGTATCTTTTATTGGCCATATTATTTCCGATGATCTCATTAGAGTTGACCCTCAAAAAACTAAATCAATAAGAAACTGGCTTAGACCCATCTCTCCTTCAGATATTTAGAGTTTGTTGGGTTTGTATGTCTATTATAGATGGTTTGTTGAAGGGTTTTCTTCTATTGCATTCCCCATGTATTAATTGAATCAGAAGAAAGTCAAATTTTAGTGGTCAAATTCTTGCAAGAAGAGTTTTTAGGAGTTGAAGACTCGACTCATTTCTGCCCCAGTCTTGACTTTGCCAGATGGCATGGATGGGCTTTTCATTTATTGTGATGCTTCCAGAGTTGGTCTTGGTTGTGTTTTTATAAAGAGAGGCAAGGTCATAGCGTACGCCTCTAGACCGCTTAAACCTCATGAGAAGAATTATCCTACCCATGATCTTGAGTTGGCAGTTGTTATTTTTTCCTTGAAAATTTGGAGACATTATATTTATGGGGTTCATGTTGATGTGTTAACTGACCATAAGAGTTTGAAATGTGTGTTCACGCAGACAGATCTGAATCTTTGTTAGATAAGGTGGCTTGAGATATTAAAAGATTATGATATAAGTGTGTCATATCATCTGGGCAAGGCCAATATAGTGGAAGATTCCCTTTGCAGGTTGTCTATGGGTAGTGTTTTTCATGTTAATGAGGATAATAAGATCTTTGTTCAGGAGGTTCATCAACTTTCTAGATTAGGTGTTCGGTTGGTTGATTTAACTAAAGGTAGTATATGGGTTTAGAATGATTCAGAATCTTCATTGGTTGCCAAATTTGTAATGCCCCGAGTCTGTACCCAGGACGTTACACGGTGATCATACTCCTGAGGGACCACAAACTAACCCATATCTGGTACCTGCTGTAATAATTGAATGATAATACTGTAATTAATTAAAAATCTGCCATAAGGTTCAAATCTAAAATAAATAGTGAGTATGGTACATCAATACAAAAACTGATCATCTATCTATAAATGCTTTAGTCTGAAAAGCCTCTACTATCTGAACAACGAGTTGATGAGAAAAGTCCCCAACTAAATCCGACTACTGAAATAAATTGAGTACTGAAATACTGGAATAATAAATTTATCCTCGAACAAAGAGGACTCACCACTAGTTTGCTGCTGATGGATCGGGCTGCTAAGTATGATCGAGAGCCCGTTCGTCTGAACCTATGATATAAGATATCATAGCGTAAAATAAAGGTATGCGTCAATACTTTGAATGTACTGGTATGCTAAGTGATGTAGGCTGAGATGCATGGGTTTATATGCATGAACAATACTAACTGAATAACATGAGTATAACTGAATGAGAGTACATGCTTGAATACATAAATTGCAACTAAGGTCATGATAACACTGAATACTAAGTTCTGAATTACTGATTTTTTGATATCTGAGTTTACTGATACTGTATAACCGATAGTTGAATGACTGTATCTGACAGTCCTAATTCTATAAAACTTTACTGAGTTCCTCACTGAACTGAGTGACTGCATCTGACAGTCCTAATTCTATACAATTAAATTAAGTTCTATACTGTGACTGAAAATGAAACTGAGATTGTGGAAGGTAATCATCTAATCAACATGCCCTTTTTTTAATAGATTAGGGTACGATCTATAACCCCAGTTGGAAGGGTGTCAGTACTGTGCCATTGGTAAAGACAAGCTGTGAGTTAACCCTCTCTAACAAGAAGCTCTTTCGTCAACCCTCACTGGCAGGAAAACTCATATGAGACATACCAAACCTAATCTGGCAAGAAGATATCTCAACCTATGTTGGCTATGTAGTTTTGTAATGCAGGGACTGTTACAAAGTATCAAACCCTCTGCTGGGATATTTGGCCCCCATTTCTTGGTTCTCTCAGTGCTGAATCCTACTCCCAACTGAATAGACATTAGACTAATTTCTAAACTATTCTAGCCTGGATAGGACTGTTACTGAATGTACTGTCTAACTGAACTAAACTGAGTTCACTGAGTTCTATTAATTGATGAAGTACTCCTGAATTCTATTGACTAGCTGGATTTACTGAGATCTGAACTGAATACTGAATTGTAACTATGACTTAATACTGAGGCAACTATTCATGACTCTACTGAGACTTTTCTGCAACCACCATAGCTCTAGGTAAATAACTATGTTTTTGTGTATTGGATACCCCCAGGAATCGATAGCATAAAAGTTAAATCATAGCATAAATTTAAAAGGGCTTAACCATGTGCACTTGATCATAACTTATTGATTGAGACATTTTATCAAACACTTGCATGATATAACTTGCACATAAGCTAACATGAAATGGTTGCTTTCCCTTTTTCTTTGTTCACATGAGCAATTTATCAAACACTTGGAGAGCATAATCCACATGACACTAACCAACACATAGGAATCATAATTCAAATCCCCATTTATAATTTCAAAGTTTTATCATGGATTCACATGATTTTATACATATATCAAATAACTCCACATGAAACTTGTAACAAAACATGGATTAGAAACCCAATTAATCATTATAATTATGAATATAATCAAACCCAACATGAAATTCATGAAATCAATACACTTGCAGTTTTAAAAAAAGTTTCTTGAACTCCAAGGGTGGTAGGGACCCTTGAATGAACACTTGACATACCTTAACAATTAAATTCTGAAAGATTGATGGTGATTTCTTGAACCTTGAATTGAATTTAAAATCTCCTAGGGTTTGTTCTTGATAGCAACTTGTGAAGAATGAATAATTTTTGCTCTTAGAAGGGTTTAATTTCGTGTTTTGGGGATGATAGACATGGGAAAAAGACCCAAATACCCCTATAGACACGGCTTTTTAATTACTGGAAACTAACCTAGTGATGCGCAGATCGATGTGCCGCATCAAATCTGTGTTGGTTCACTAGAATTTGCACTGGGAGATGGAGAAAAATATCCATCAACGTGATGAGCGATGCGGCGCATCAATCCACTGGTTTGAGCTTTCAAATATGATCCAAATGAAGTTCGAAAAATCCAAAACTTATTCGGGAACTCCCACTGACATTCCTGATCATAAATAAACCTAAAAATCACTACTTTAAGGTCATGAGGGTTGTGAAATAGAGTCACCAACATACGAAGGCTAAAATAACACTAAGTCTGAATACTTAGCTAAAATTTTCTAAGTCTGGGATCCCTTAACAAGCTTTAAAGGACTGAGTTAATCTTAGGATTTTGTGGGGTCTTACAATATATCCCCCTTGGGAATATTCATCCTCGAATGAGACTGACAAAGCTGAGAATACTGATAGACTTAATTTAGATACGACACATGTACAACTGAAGCATGATTTCATGACTGAAATTACTGATAAATTGAAATTTTATTCTGAATATGCATATCTGATGCATGAGTACATAACTGAACATGATTCATGAATGGATGACTGGGATTCCTGATAAGCTGAGTATCTCATCCTGAACATGCATATCTGATGCATGAATACATAACTAAAAAAGTGCAATGGTAATTGATACCAAGTCTATAAGGGAAAATCTGAGCATGGAACTGAGTAAGTTCGAGGAAAAACTGTTACCTTGGGATGAGTCTGAGTTTGCGGAGAAGAGGCTTCTGCTTCCCAAGTAGCTCCCTCAACGGACTAATTCCGCCAAAGAACTTTGACTAGAGGGACCTCTTTGTTCTCAATCTGCGAATTTGGTAATCAAGGATTTCAACTGGAATCTCCTCATAAGAGAGGTTGTTCTGAATTTTTTATCCTCAATAGGGACTACAACTTCTGGGTCACCTATGCACTTCTTAAGAAAGGAGACATGAAACACTGAATGGACTGATGCTAAGTTTGAAGGCAACTCAAGTTCGTAAGCTACCTTTCCAAAATGGCATAGAATTCATTAATGACCAACATATCGGGACTGAGCTTCCCCTTCTTGCCAAACCTCTCCACTCCTTTCATAGGAAAGATTTTCAAATACACATAATTACCAATATCAAACTCGAGGTCCTTTTTTTGCACGTCTAAGTAAGATTTCTGTCGGCTCTGAGTTATCTTAAGCCTTTCCCTGATCAGCTGAACCTTCTCTAAGGTGTCAAACTCCAAGTCAGGCCCTACAACTCTGGTCTCTCCCACTTTAAACCAATTAATAGGAGAACTATATCTCCTCTCATAGAGCCTGTCAAACGAAGCCATCTGAATGCTGGAATAATTGCTATTGTTATATGTGAACTCAATCAAAGGTAAGTGGTTATCCCAACTACCTTTAAAGTTTATCGTACATGCTCACAGCATATCCTTTAAAGTCTGAATGGTCCTTTCTACTTAACCATCTATCTGAGGGTGGAAAGTTATACTAAGGTGGACTTGGGTACTGAAACCCTTTTGGAAGGCTTTACAAAAATGAGAGGTAAACTTTAGACCTCTATCTGAGATAATGGACAATGGAAATCCATGTAATCTGACTGACTCTCTGACATAAATCTTGGCATAGTCCTCGTCTTAATAAGAGGTATGGACTGGTAGGAAATTAGCTGATTTGGTCATCCTGTCTACAATGACCCAAACTAAATCATGTTGACAACGAGTATGAGGCAAACCTATTACAAAATCCATGTTCACCTCTTCCCACTTCCAAGTGGGAATACTGAACTCCTGCTTAGACCCACTAGGTTTTTGGTGCTCAATCTTAAACAGTTGACATATCAAGCACTTAGCTACAAACTCTGCAATGTCTCTTCATCCCACTCCACCAATAGATTTCCTGCAAATCATGGTACATCTTAATGGCCCCTGAATGAATAGAGTAATGCACACCATCCACTGCTGTAAGAATTCATTATCTTAGGTCATCTACACCTGGCACACATAGCCACCCCTGACAACATAATACACCATCTCCTCCTTAGGAGAAAACTTCTAACTTTTGATCTCTTACTGATTCTTTCAAGATAACTAGGCTAGGATCCATATCCTGCTTTTCCTTCACCTCGGAAACTAGAGATGATTCTGAACTACTCTGCACCCATATATTACCTTCTACTGAATCAACTAAGCGGACTCCCAGTCGGTATAGCTGATGAACTTACTGAGCTAACTTTTTCTTACCATCCTCTACATGAGAAACACTACCCATAGACATCCTACTAAGAGTATCAGCCACTACATTGGTTTTACCCAAATGATACAGGATGCTCATGTTGTAGTCCTTCAACAAATCCAACCACCTTCTCTAATGGAGGTTTAGGTATTTTTTAGAGAACACATACTGTAGGCTCTTATGGTCAGTGAACACATCAATGTGCACACCATAATAATAATGTATCCAAATCTTTAAGGCAAATACTATTGTTGCTAACTCAAGATCATCAGTAGGATAGATTTTTTCATGGGGCTTAAGTTGTATAGAGGTATAGGATATGACCTTACCATTTTGCATCAAAACACACCTCAAACAAACTCTAGAAGCATCACAAAATACAACAAAGCCATCTGAACCATCTAGTAGATTCAAAACAAGGGTTGTAGCAAGTCGAGTCTTTAACTCCGCAAAACTCTTCTCACAAAAATTTGACCACTAAAATTTGACCTTTTTTTGAGTCAATCTAGACATAGGGGATGCAATAGATGAAAATCCCTCAATAAACCATCGGTAATAGCCAGCCAAACCCAAGAAACTCCAGATATCTGATGGAGAAATGGGTTTGGGCCATTTTCTCACTGTTTTGGTCTTTTGGGGATCAACTCTAATGCCATTACCAAAAATGATATGGTCGAGGAAGGCTACTGACCTTAGCCAAAATTTGCACTTACTGAATTTGGCGAATAGTTAATGGTTTTTGAGAGTCTGTACACTATTTTGAGATGGTCTGTATAATCATGCTCACTGTGGGAGTAGACAAGGATGTCATCTATGAAGACTATGATGAACATGTCCAAGTACTACTTGAACACAAAATTCATTGAGTCCATGAAAGCTGTTGGGGCATTAGTAAGACCAAATGGAGTTCTGAAAGCTGTATTCAAAATGTCATATTCTCTGACTCTAAGCTGATGATAGCCTGATCTGAGGTCTATCTTAGAAAAGTAACTGGAACCCTGAAGTTGGTCAAACAAGTCATCAATTCTAGGAAGTGGATACTTGTTCATGACCGTGATTTTATTTAACTGGCGGTATTCTATACACATTCTGAGAGAACCATTTTTCTTATGCATGAATAGAACTGGTGCACCCTATAGGGACACACTGGGTCTGATGAATCCCTTATCTAGGAGATCCTTTAACTGTTCTTTTAATTCTTTGATTTTTTCTGGAGCCATTATGTATGGCAGAATAGATATGGGCTGAGTATCTGGAAGAAGGTCTATTCTGAAGTTGATTTCCCTTTTGGGAGGAACTCCGGAAAGATCTTCAGGAAACACGTTTGGGAATTTACATGCTACTGATACTGACTCAAGAGTAGGGGGTTTTATCTAGAGTCCTGGACTCGAACGAGATGGTATACACATCTCTTAGATATTATTTTCCTTTCCTTAAGGTAGAAAAAAAGTGGACCCCTAAGTGCTGAAGTACTACCCCTTCACTCTAGGATGTGCTCATTCAGAAACTAAAACTGGAAAATTCTATTTTTGTAGTCAACTAAGGCATAGCATGAATGAAGCCAATGCATGCTGAGAATAACATCAAAATCGGTCATCTCTAATTCGACTAAGTCTACTGAAGTGACTTTCTTAGATACCGTAATAGGACAATTCCTGTATACCTATCGGGCCATGATAGATTTACCCACTATGGTAGAGAATACAAAAGGCTCTGTTAGAATTTCGGGACTGACTCCAAAGTCAATAGCTATATAAGGAGTTATAAAAGATAAAGAAGCTCCTGAATCTAGCAAAGCATAAATATGTAAATGATAAAATTGTAACGTACTAGTGACCAAATCAGGAGAAATTTCCTGATCTTGTTGGAACTGAAGTGCATAGATTCTATTTGGGCGTTTCCCACTGATGGCACTGGAATAGACACCCTGCTGATTTGGGCAATCGGACTGAGCTGAGGAACAATTATGTTGACTCTGCGAACCTACCTGAGGACACTGTCTGACTCTGGGGCATGTCTTGCAATATCCAAAACATACATCACTGCCAGCTCTGCAGACATCCTAATGGTTTCTACCACACTTCTGGCAGAGAGGATTTGTTCGGGCACTGCTAACACTTCTTTGGGGGTTTAGGGCCTGATGCCCTATCTCTATTGTTGTCTTTAAATTTTGGCATGGGATCACTGGATGAGGACAGAGCTGGGATCGAAGATTTTGGGTGGAATTGAGAATGATTACTACCCTCTGACTTAGGCTGGGCAAAGTTGAACCAACCTATTCTATCTCTCTTGTTCTCCCTCTTCTTCTCTTTATTCTTAGCCTCCTCTATCTACTGAGCATAGACCATGAGCATGGATATGTCCATCTCCATAATCAACATTACGGTCCAACACTTCTTGACCACACTATTAGACACGCCAAACACAAACTTACTCATCTTAGATATATTATCTGCTACCACATGAGGAGCGTATATGGCTAATTGAGTAAACTTGAGAGAATACTCTTGTACCATCATGTTGCCCTACTTCAAATTTATAAATTCCAAAACCTTCATTTCCCTCAACTCTAGCAGGAAGAACCTATCCAGAAAAGAAATAGCAAACTCCTCGTATTCTATAAGCCCTGCATCTATGGCCCTCTCTGCTTTCCACTAGTTGTACCATAGTGAGCCACATCCTATAATTGATATGCAGCTAACTTGGTACTCTCACTAGCTATCACCCCCATAATATCTATAACTTTCTGCACCTAATCAAGAAACTCCTTAGGGTCCTTATCTGACTTAGACCCAGTAAAAGATGAAGGGTTCATTTAGGTGAAGTCCCAAATCCTTGTTGTAGTAGTATTGGCCACTAGGTTGGTCAGAACAGCAGTTGGGCGTTCATTCTAGGCTACCACAGAATGATCTATAGTGGTGAAAGCTGCTCTGAATTAAGCGTGGGAGACATGTTCATCTAGGGGATCTGCCTGAACGGGCTGAGGTACTGACTGATTTTTGATTCTCCTTTCGTTAGTATTTTTGGAAGGCATGTTCTATAAACAAAAAGGAGAGAACGGATTAGACTGAGAGTTTAAATTGAGCTCATGCTTACTCACACGACATGAATACTAAAAGAAGGGAAATTTTTCCTAAAACATCTAATAGCCTCCTATCTATAAGTGTGGCGTGCTACACACCCATAAATAATACTCTACTAGACGCGAATTTCAGACTTCCTAGGACTCTGTTGAACCTTAGGATTTGATAGAAAGTTTGTAACACCCCGAGTCTGTACCTCGGATGCTACACGGTGCTCATAATCCTGAGGGACCATAGGTTAACCCATGATTGGTACCTGCTACAATAACTGAATGATAATACTGTATTTATGTGGAAATTAGGTAGAAATCTTCCATAAGGTTCAAATCTAAAATAAATACAGAGTACGGTACATCATTACAAAATTGATCATTTGTCTATAAATACTCTAGTCTAAAAAGCCTCTACTGTCTGAACAAGGAGTTGATGGGACAAGTCCCTACCTAACTTTCACTACTAAAATAAACTAAGTATTGAAATACTGGAATAATAAATCTATCCTCTAATAATGAGGACTCACCACTATTCTACTGCTGATAGATCGAGATGTTAAGTATTATCGGGAGCCCATGCATCTGAACCTATGATATAAGACATCATAGTGCAAAAGAAATCTATGAGTAAGTACTTTGATTGTACTGGTATGCTAAGTAAGGTAGGCTGAGAAGCATGGGTTCATATGCATGAACAATACTGACGGAATAACATGAGTATAAATGAATGAGAGTACATGCATAAATACGTAAACTGTAAATGAGGTCATGATAACATTGGATACTGAGTTTTGAATTAATGATTTTCTAATATATGAGTTTACTGATATAGTATAACTAATAGATGAATGACTTTATCTGACAGTTCTGATTCTGTGGAACTGTATTGAGTTTCGTACGGAACTGAGTGACTATATCTGACAGTCCTGATTATGTAGAATTAAACTGAGTTCTATATTGAGTCTGAAACTGAAACTGATACTATGGGAGGTAATCATATAATCGACATTCCCCTTTCTAAATATATTGGGGTCCAACCTATAACCCCAGTTGGAAGGGTGTCAGTACCGTGCCACGGGTAAAGATAAGTTATAAGTTAACCCTCTCTGACAGGAAGCTCTTTCGTCAACCCTCACTGGCAGGAAAACTCATATGAGATATACCAAACCTAATCTGGCAGGAATATATCTCAAACTATGCTGGCTACGTAGTTTTGTAACACAAGGACTGCTAATAAGGGTCAAACCCTCTACTGGAAGGAATGGCCCCCATCCCTAGTTTCACTCGGTGTTGAATCCTACTCCCAACTGAATAGACATTGGACTAATTTCTAAATTGTACTAGCCTGGACTGGATTGTTACTGAACATACTATCTAACTGAACTTAACTAAGTTCACTGAGTTCTATTAATTGATGAAGTACTAATGAATTCTATTAACTAGATGGATTTACTGAGATCGGAACTGAATACTTAACTGTAACTATGACTAAATACTGAGGCAACTATTCATAACACTACTGAGACTATTCTGAAACTACCATAGCTCTAGGTAAACAACTATGTTTTTGGGTATTGGATACCCCCAGGACTCGATAGCATGAAAGTTAAATCATAGCATAAATTTAAAAGGGCTTAACCATGTAAACTTTATCATAACTTATTGATTGAGACATTTTAACAAACACTTGCATGATATAACTTGCACATAAGCTAACATGAAATAATTGTTTTCCCTTTTTCTTTGTTCACATGAGAAATTTATCAAATACTTGGAGAACATAATCCATGCACGTGACAATAACCAACACATAGGAATCATAATTCCAATCCCCATTTACAATTTCAAGGGTTTAGCATGGATTCACATGATTCTATATGTATATCAAATAACTCCACATGAAACTTGTAACAAAACATAGATTAGAAACCCAATTTATAATCAAACTTAACATGAAATTCGTGAAATCAATACACTTGCTGTTTTAAAAATAGATTCTTGAACTCCAAGGGTGGAAGTGACCCTTGAATGAACACTTGACATACCTTAACAATTAAATTCTAAAAGATTGATGGTGATTTCTTGAGCCTTGAATTGAATTTAAAATCTCCTAGGGTTTGTTCTTGAGAGTAACTTATGAAGAATGAATAGTTTTTTTTCTTAGAAGGGTTTAATTTCATATTTTGGGGATGATAAATGTGGGAAAAAGACCCAAACCTACACGCCGCATTGAGTCTACATCAATTCACTAGAATTTTCATTGGGAGCTGGAGGAAATTATTCATCAACACGATGGGCAATGTGGTGCATCGAGATCGTGTCGATCCACTAGTTTGAGCTTTCAAATATGATCCAAACGAAGTCTGAAAAATCCAAAACTTGTCCCAAAACACCCACTAACATTCCTGATCATGATTCAACCTAAAAATCATTACTTTAAAGTCATGAGGATCATGAAATATAGTCTCTAACCTACGAAGGCTAAAATAACACTAAGTCTGAATACTTAGTAAAAAATTTCTATGTCTGGGACCCCTTACCAATCTTTAAAGGACTAAGTTAAGCTTTGTATTTTGTGGGATCTTACAAAAGTTAAAGAAAAACAAGATAGGAATCCTAGTTTAGTTAAGTTGAAGGATGCGGTTAGATATCAAAAAGTAGAGGTTTTCTCCTAAAGGGGAGATGGTGTGCTTCGTTGTCAGGGAAGGTTATGTGTTCTATGTGATGATGGTTTGAGACAGTTCACACTTTCAGAAGCTCAAGGTGCACGATAATCTATCAATCTAGGAGACACTAAGATGTACCATGATTTGAAGGAAATCTATTGGTGGAGTCGTATGAAGAGGGATATTACAGAGTTTTTTTCTAAGTGCCCAAATTGTCAGCAGGTTAAGGTGGAGCATGAAAGGCTTAGTGGTGCATTGCAGGAACTTAGCATCCCCACTTGGAAGTGGGAAGTGGTGAACATGGATTTCGTGATAGGTTTCCTCATATGCATCATCAGCATGATTTGATATGGGTCATTATTGATTGAATAACCAGCATAGATCAATTTTTGCTAGTTCAAACTTCATACTCAACCGAGGATTATGCTACTCTATATCGGAGAGTTACTCAATTTTCCACGGGATTTTGTTGTCCATCATTTTATATAGAGGTACTCAGTTTACCTCTCAGATTTTGGAAGGCTTTTCAGAAGGGTCTTGGTACCCATGTTCATCACAGCATAGCTTTCCATCCTAACACAGATGGTGAGGCAGGCAGGACCAATCATACCTTAGAATACATGTTGAGGGAATATGTTATTGGTGTTAAAGATTTTTGGGATGACCACTTACCATTGATTGACTTCGCTTACAAAAATAGTTATCACTCCAGTATTCAAATGGTTTTGTTTGAGGCTCTCTATAGTAGGAGATATAGATCTCCTATTAGTTGGTTAGAGGTAGATGAGATGACTGTGATAGTTCTAAATTCAGTGTTTGAGATAATGAGTAAGGTTTTGTTAATTTAGGAGAGGCTGAAGACAGCCAAAAGCCATCAGAATTCTTATACAGATATTGGGAGCAGAGATCTTGAGTTTGAGGTTGGTGATTTGGTCCATTTGAAAATTTTTCCTATGAAAGGAGTGAAAAGGTTTGGAAAGAATGTGAAACTCAATCCCTGCTATTCTAGACCATATAGAATCTTGAGTCATTTTGGGAAAGTAGCTAATGAGATAGAGTTGACTGCAGATTTGACGTCAGTACATCCGGTATTTCATGTTTCCTTGTTAAAGAAATGTATTGGTGATTCAGCTATAGTTGTTCCTTGAGAAGATATGGTCATTAAGGATAGCCTTTCCTACAAGGAAGTCCGAGTTGATATCCTTGATCGTCAGACTCATTGGCTAAGGAATAAAGAAGTTCCTTTGGTTAAAGTCCTTTGACGGAATCAGACCGTTGAGGGAGCTACTTGGGAAGCTGAAGCAGATATGAAAAACAAGTACCCTTATTTTTTCTCCGTAAACTCAAATTCAGCTTGAGGTAATGATTTTTCCTTCGATTAACTCTTTTTCTATTCTCAGTATCATTTATGTAATCATTCTCATGTTAGTGCATACATTCACAGAAATCAGTTCAGTTCATGTATTACATTTTAGACTCAGTTATATAATCATGTTCCAAGTCATTCATGTTAAGTATGTGATCTCAGTTACCTTACTACAATACTCTCAGTCTAACCAGTCTCATTCGAGGATGAATGTTCCGAAGGAGAAGATATTGTAATACCCAATACTAATCATAGATCGATTTAGCTTTTAGTTTCATTCATAAGGGACTTAAGGCATTAATTTTCAATAAGTATTGGGGACTTAGTTATTTTCAATACCCCTCAAACTTCAAGGATTTTTATTTTGGTCTTTTCGACCCTGAGATGTTGGTTTTTGTGTTGATTCATGTTCAGGGATGTAAAAGGTATATCTCGAGGATGTTTTGGCTATTTTGGGCAGGGTTTGTGTCATGTTTGGATCACAAAACTAGATGGGTCACCGCAATAAGCCCGTGACGTGGCATTAGTCCCTATGTCATGTAGATTGTGTCGCAGTGAAAAAAATCAACGACCGCGATTAATTTGTGTTTCTATGAGCATGTTACATCTAGTTCTGAGTTTAAATGACTGAGGAGCAATTGGGTCATTTCCTCCTCAACCCAATCATTCAAAACATGACTTAAGGCATCAGTTAGGGAATTATTTGTGCTTCTTCTCCAAATTCCTCTCAAGAAAACCCTCCCATTTTCCCAAGAACAAAATTTAGTTCCTTTTTCCCTAAGAAATCAAGAATTCAAATTCCCCAAATTCCAGATCCTCCAAGAAGGCATCAAGATTAGTGTTTTTCTTTCAAGTTAAGAAGTTTAAGGTATGTGGGGTATTCATCAATGGATCCCTTTCTCCCATTGAGCCCAAAACCTTCTCTTTTAATTAAATTATGGATTTTTCCTTCACTTTGGTATTTTACATGTCCAAAATGGGTTTAATTCATGATTTTCCTTGGTAATTCAAATTCATTTTAGTCCATGTATGATCCAATTAAAGATTTGATTTCCTTGTGCTTTAAATTTAGTTCCCATGTTTTGTCTAAGTGAATTTCATGATAAATTCCCCAATTTATGAACTTACCCATGTGAATCTAGTTGATTTCCTTTGTTTAATACATTCTCATGTTCAAGTTTATGATCCTCACATAATTGGTGAAATGTCTATACTTTTATGTTTTGAACCATGATCCCATATTATTGTTTTAAAAGCTTATTGTCATAAATTATGGTCATTCAGTGTTGGCAGGTTATGAACACCCGATAGCTTTGTGTTTTACATGACTTCAGATCTTTCAAATAATGATTTATTTAAACCATTAATATTCCTATTTCTTCAGTTGATATGATCATGATGAGAACTATCAAAAATAATGTTCAGGTAACCTTAGTTTAGTTCAGTACCATTGTCGGTTCAGTTGGGAGTCAGATTTAGCACTGAGCGAACCCAGTGGTGGGGGGTCACCTACCAGTAGAGCGTGTGATCCTTAGTAGCAATCCCTGAGTTATAGAACTACGTAGCCAGGTAGGTTTGATATGCCTACCTGCCATTTTGGGGTTGTCACATATATCATGGGAGCACCTACCAGTAGAGGGTGACTTATTAGTCCTTCGGGACACTAGTTTAGTTTATCCACAAAACCAGTTTTAGTACCCGTGGCACGGTACTAGCACCTTTCCAACTGGGGTTACAGGTTGGACCCCGATTATCTTAAATTGGGGCATGTTGGTTATATGATACCTCCCACAGTTTTAGTCCAGTTATTCAGACTAAGTACAGTTCAGTAATACATGATCAGTATTCAAATAATAGCTAATCAGTATACAAACATCAATTAATCAGTATAGAGATACCTATTAATTATTAAATAGTATGTCTCTGCTCAGGTTTGCTTGACCAAAGCATACAGAATTTCAGTTATTCAGTTATTTACATATTATCTCAGAAACATGTTTATGCTTGGTCTTGCATTCTTTGATTTTACATGCTTATGCATTTATGCTCAGTTATCTCATGCATTTTAGTTAGTCCTTATCTCACGTACTGGTACATTCAAAATATTGATCGCATACTTTTCTTGACTCTATGTTGACATATAACATAAGTTCGAACATTCAGTTTACCAACCGCTCTTAGGTAGATCAGCATACTCAGCAACAGTAGTGGTGAGTCCTCATTCATCGAGGACATGATTTGTTTATTTCAGTTATTTTAGTACTTCCTTATGTTCAGTTAGTTGGAATTAGTTGGGGGTCTGTCTCATCAACTCATCAGTAAATTTAGAGGCTTTCAGACAATCAGACAATCAGGCAGGCATTTAGTCAGTTACCAGTTCTTTTAGTACCTTTTTGTCGTTCAGATAGACGGTTAGTTTTCAGTATTTATCAGATGTTTTTTTCTTCTGATTACATCACATCTCAATATTCACATTTGTATTACTTTAGCAGTTTATCTTTTGCACACGTGTTTTATCATTATTTTATTTAATACGCATAGTAGGTACCATCTCATGGGTAAACTTGTGGTCACTTGTGATCGTAAGCACCGTTGTCGCGACTAGGGGGTAACTTTAGTTCGTGAAAACTTTAGGGGGAAATTTAGCCCTCTACTTTGGAAAATTTTCTAAATACACCATTGGTCATACTCTGGAACAAAATTTACCCTCGATTTCATAGTTTGGGACATATTTACCCTCATTGTTAAGTAATACTTCACGTGTACCCTTCCTTTAATAGAAACCCCTAATCAACATTAAATTGACCAATTTTTTAGAATATGTCACACCCTAATCTAATTCGCTCGATCTGACCCACAAAAAATACACCAACAAATATACCCCTCCCTTAGTTCTCTTAGTCAAATTTTTCCAACAAACAAAATACTTATGTAACTTTTGAGAGCCCTTTAAATTTTGATCTATTTATTTTTGACCCTTCTTCTTTATAATGTAAATTTTTTACTTGAATTATGTTTAGAAATGTTAAAAGGGTGTTTTGTGGAAGTTTGGGATTTTTGAAAGGAGTTTGGGGTCATTTTGGGACACCAAGGCACTGAGGGTCCACGATAAGGTCGTGTCATGGAGGTTAGCCTCCATGATATTAGAATAGAATGGATATTAACCTCCTCGATATTGGCATGGCATAGAGGCTAACCTTTGGCTTATTGGCGTGCCTTGCCAATGTTTAAATTTCATCCAGTTTATTATTTTCTTTACTTGGGTGAGGGGTTTTTGGCATTTTTAACCCTTGTACGATCTTATAACATAAAATACCCCCATTCCCTTTAGTTTTCAAAGATCAAATCATCCTCCTTCTCTCTTCATCTCAAAACCTAAGAACATTTAATTGTTTTACAATGCATTAATCATCCTGGCCCCAAACTTTGAATTGATTTCAATTCCTTGTGTCTTTAAGGCATGTTTCTCTTTTCTAAACTTGAATTTTACTTTGTGGAATAAAATGTATACGTTTTAATATGATTTAAATAGTGGGTTTTGAAATTTGGTTGAGGGGTTTTGGTAGTTACTGATTGAATTACTTGTCCTATGTTTTGAATTGATTATTCATGCTTTAAATTAATATTTTGGTGACTAAATTGGTGCATTAATTAAATGATTGGAATGAAGGACCTAAGTTCCCCAAATTGGATGATTTTTTCCTTGGAAATGGCATTAAACTCAAAAAACATTATAATTTTGGTTTAAAATATGGATAATTGCACGGTTTAACTAATTTTGAACTATAAATGGATATGAATATGGTTTTTGATGGCCTTGCTCTTGGATTTTAATAGAACTTGGAAGTCCAATTTAGTTGTGTGAATTGGTTTGGCATAATTAAATAAGCTTGCAAGTATATTGGTATGATGATACCAAGTTGTAAATACCTTAATGAATGACTCCCAGGTTGATTGAATTTTTTATGTGCAAATTGTTTTAATTATCGCTTAAAGGCAATTGTGTAGCTCACTGTTAAGGTGTAAGTACTAGAGGCATGAATACTGGAAACCACATTTGCCAGTGTTGGGGGTCTATATAACCATGTGCTTTATGCACACTTGATATATATATATATATTGGATGGGTATTGCCTTGCTGGCTTTAGTTTTCCCTTGGTTTTTCCTCAGTTCGTATGGTTATATGCACAAGGCCCTTTCAGCGGGGGGATTTTGACCCATATAGCCCATGGGTGCCTTTAGGACGGATCAAACTACATGATTCAGGTTAAATCCTTACACTCTCATATTAATGACCCTTTTTTCCTATCCTGGCATCCTATCTATCTATGTATATGAATGTGTGCATGAGGTTTTGATTAAATTTGGACATGGCATTATTTTATTACTTTCCTAAGTTATATGCTAGTGTTTATCCCACTATTCTTCCTAGGATGCTACATCGTACATCATTTTATGATGTAGGGTCCAAAGAGTTTTTTATTTCTCCTATATAGCGTTAGGTAGTTAAGCATGTTAGTTGAGTTGTTGTGAAGTGGTGACTCTCCATCCTTTGGAAGTCCTTGTTATTTCATTATTTACTTAGTCATGATGGATTCTTTTCTTTTAGTCATAGTTTGGGGCATGTCCCGACTTCGTTGCTATTCTGGTTTTAGAGGCTATTGTGGACAAGTGTGGGTTGGTTAGTGTTTTGACTCTTCGTTTTAATTTGAGTTATCTATTTATATTTTATTACTATCTTGATTAGCTTCTGCTTTATTATTATTATTTTTCTCTTGAGGTTAAGGTAAAGGGGCCAGTCTATGGTGGGCTTGAGATACCTGTCACAGCCAAGCCTTGGTTTTAGTCGTGACAAGCTTTGTATCATATCACGGTTTGAGGTTGATGAGCTTCCATAAAGTCGTGTTGAGTAGAGTCCTTTTTATGGGTGTGCGGCATGTCATACTTATATGGAGGAAGCTACGAGGAATTTAGGAATGTTTTCCTTTTTTGTGTTCTATTTCAGGCTATAGAGTCTAATGTTATGAAAATTTTCTTACTCTTGACTTCCTCATGTTTCAGATCATGCCTCCTCGATGGGTTGATGTTCGTAGAAACTCTGCTAGAACCTTTTTCCTACCTAAGGACAATGTGGAGAGAACTCAACCTGGTCATAGAGTGCAAAACTGGTCTAGGGTCCCTTCTCCTGACTATGTAGCCCTACATGGAGTTCCACCGATCCCTACTAGTCCTCCTCGACTTTCCCAGGCTGGTGATACTTATGCTCAGTCACCTCAAGGATATTTCTCTAATACAATGTTCCATCAGTCTATTCATATGCTTACTCAGTTGGTGGCATCACAGTCTCGTCAATTTGATAGTATTGGTTCTATTGCTCATTTATCTAAGGTTACTCGTATTAACCAATTTATAAGGTTAAATCGAACCCAACCTTTATAAGCTATAAGGTAAAAGAGGATCCTCAAGGGTTTATTGATGATATGCAGAAGATTTTTAGGGTGATGTATGCTACTAATTCTGAGGGTGTAACTTTGATGAATATCTGTTAAAAGATATAGCTTGTCAGTGGTATGAGGAGTGGAAAGCTATGAGGCAATGCTAAACAGGCAGCGCGGGATGACTTTTCAAGTGTTTTTCTTGATCAGTTGTTTTCTCATGATTTGAGGGAAGCTAAGGCTGAGGAGTTTGTTTATCTGAAGTAGGATAAGATGAGTGTCAAAGAGTATGCTCAGAAGTTTCAGTAGTTGGCCTATTATGCTCCAGCAATAGTCTCTAATATGAGGTCCCGAATGAAAAAGTTTGCTTCTGGTTTGACCCATGATTTGGTGCTGGAATTAAAGATGTTATGTTAAATAATGATATGGACATCTCTCCATATTGGTGGCTTATATACAGCATGTAGATAATGAAAGGAAGAAAAGGTGGAGATCGGAGAGAGGCAAAACAAGAAGTTTAGATATTCAGAGCAGAATGCAAGTCAGCAGAACAGTAGGAGAAATGGTATATATATGACTAGGAAGAAGAATTGGGTAAATTATTATTCGACGTCTAGTAATTCTTATCCTAAGCCTTCAGGTGATCGTTATTTTTAGGATAGCAGTAGTCCTAAGGTCTATGGTGTCCAATCTCAGACTAGTGGAGCTCAGTCAGCCCTACCTTATCTTTCTTGTCATTTTTGTGGAAAGCTTCATCGTGGGTATTGTGAGGAGGGGAGAAATCAGTGCTATAATTATGGTCAGCTTAGTCATATGTAGTGAGATTATACTTCAGCAAAGGTTTCCACTAGAGCTTATAAGGTACCAATCGCAATATCTTCAGCTCCTGCACCAAAAGGCGCTACTTATGGTTCCAGAACTGGTAATCTAAGGTTGATTTATGCACCTTAGTGTTGTTATCCTAGCTTATTTAGCATTGTTTTGAGGACTTATTGTGTAATTTAAGAGTGAATGATGATATAATTGAGAATCAAAGTTTTTATATACTTGATTATAATGTTTAAGGTGTATTTCAAATAAGTTTGTACTTAATTTGGTCACTTAGAGTTCATATGAGAAAACAAGTCTTACTAGCTTGATCTAGGTGTTGTTCTAGTTGAACTCGATGGATTCTAGCGAGTGTAATGAGTTCCTAATGGTATTATTGTGTAATTATATGTGGAACAACTTGTTTATATTGTTTAAAGTACAATTGAAACAAGCCAAGACAGAAAACTAAGTGAAAGATAAAAAGGGGCAAAACTAGTATTCTTAGCTTAAGTTTCTAGTTCGTTGTCTTAGATGTTGTGTTGTTTTGAGCTCTAATTTGTTGATTTTAATGATATATCATGATTTTTGAGTTAATAATTATGATATATTAAGGATATACAAGTTTCAAATTAATTGGAAACAACACAAAAAGTCTTAGAATGGATCAACGAAAGCACAAGACATACCTTGACGTGAATTGGATACCTTAGATGTCAAAGGCGCATCGCGGACCAAATAGAGGGTCAAATGGTGTATAAAACAAACTATAAGCTTCATAAATGACCCCAAAAAGTGTTTATACATGATAAGGGTGAATCGTGCATCTAGACGTAGCAAATTAACCCCGCGATGCAGCCTAGTGCAAAAATTGGCAGTTTTGTCCCCTATAAATAGGACACTTGTACTTGATGTTAGACACCTTGGAAGACTTGGAAACTTTCAGAGGGGCTGGAAAATAATTCAATTTGGGGTTTTTTACTTTCAATTTTTTTTAATGGATTTTATCTTGTAATCAATTATATTGATTACGACTATGTCCATGAGTGGCTAAAAGCCCTATTCCGGGGTTAAGGTCAAAAACATTATTACTATTTCTTTGGATTGATATGTTTTTGATTGCATATCATATTTGGTTGTTTAGTTATCCGTATTATAACTATTTTAAGTATTAGATACCCTTAGGATAAACTCACTGTCAACTTTGTGAGTCCAGCAGGGTGAATAAGAAGATAGAATGTAGGGATAAATAGAATGAGGTTCTTATTTTTTTATAAAATAAGGAATTTGAATTAGCGACTAGGATAGGGATATAACTAAAAGCCTTGTTTGATTAACATATAGGATGATAGCTTCATGAATCTAATTGGATTATTACATCCCCGCTCAATGATGTAGTTGTAATGTCCAAGTTAGGTAAACGATTAGAGGTCAGGAGACCATGATCATGTGATAAACCCTACAAATCATAAACTATGATAATTAATCTAATAAATGAAGTTCCATAGCTTAGTATGATTGTTCGTAGTGTTTTAACCCTGGGTTTTCATCCATTAATTGTCCAAAGTCTTTACTTTTCTACATTATCTTACTTTTAATTATAACTTTCAAAACTCTTTTGGTTATGATTGCACTAGTTAATCTCAATTATTAAACTAGAATTGAATAGTTGATTAATCCAAGTCCCTGGGGTATCGATATCCGGCTTCATTTGAGTCCACTGTATTACTTGGCATGACAACGTACACTTGCGTATGTGCTTGGGCGCAAACAGTTTTTGACGCCATTGTCGGGGACTTATAAATATTCCACTATCTTTTTTTAGTTTAGCTATATTGAGTTGTACATAGTTTAGTAATTTTTCTTTTTAGTTTCTTTTATTTTTTTTCTCACACTTCTTGATATGTCAGCCTGGGAAAGATAGTTTTTAAGTGATGATGATTCTTGTCGTTTTTGTAGGGGACCCCATCGAGAGGCTTTTTATCTAGATTTTGATCAAAGAAGGTGGACGAGACCTTTACAATATGAGGTGGATACTGTGCTATCTGTGGAGCTGACCACAAGTGGTGTACGGTTTGTGGTAACAGTGGTCATTCTATAGTTATGTGTGTTGTCAATCCCAATTCAGAAATGTTTGTGAGATATGCTCAAAGGCCATATTATGTGAACACCTACAATCAAACAAGGCATACTCATCCACCAATTCAATTATGGAATAACCAACAACAATAGTTTCAGCAGTAGCAGGTTCAAGGAAATCAGTCCACGACTCAAACTAGAAATACGGAAGAGATGCTAAAACAAATTTAAGCATCTTATGCTTAGTTAGCGGAAGACATGAAGAACCAGTAGGTGGATACAAAGATGTTGGAGAATCAGCTGGGGCAGCTAGAAGATAGAAAATACCAGGACTCCAGGTGGTTTTCCAAGTGACATATAACCTTTTAACCAAGTAGTGGAAATTACTTTTAGGAATTATAAAGAGTTGAATAAAGAACCTCCAAAGTCAACTAAGGAGGTAGATGCAGAGTTGACTCTCCAACCAGATACAGACAAAGTTGTTGATAATTCGAGGAAGTATGAGTACTCAAAAACTAAAATTGTTGAACTAGTTAAGGAGATACTACCACCGCCTTGTCCACAAGTTCTATGAAAAGAAAAATATGAGGAGGATACTAGCCAAATTATGGAACAGACATAAGAATTTCAGCCATTCAACTGTCATCTTTCTCTTGAGACAGAAATTAAAAAAGTGAATAAGAGTAAGGGTGTTTTGGACTGGGTAAATTTTGAAGTGGGATTGGTTGGGTCTCACTCAAAGAACTTTCTACATTATGTTTAGATGATTTCTTGTTTGTCGAATTATCTAAAATAGTGGGAGAGTGTGAACAAGAGGAATAGGGATACTATATTCTTGATTTGCCACTAGATAAGCAACATAAAAACACACCTCACAGCAAGGCTGCGTGTAAGACCCCATAAAGTTCCCTCATATTCCAAGCCTTAGAGCGTGTCAAGAGAAGTGTAATTCTGGCCCTTAAAGATTGAGAAGTGACTTCCCAAGTGATTGGTGTTTAAACCATATAGAATTTCCTTTAATTTGACTGAGGCAGTGTGATCTCATCCTGGCCAACGTGCGATGGATGATCCAATGGACTGTTAAGACTACGATAGACCATCGCTATGACCATCACATCAAGGTAGTGTGTTCTTTATCCGATCGGCATACAATGGATGATCCAACGGACCGTCAGGCAAGCGACGAACCATTTCTGACCGTCGCAGCCCCTATTAAATATTTTTAACTTATTTTTAAAAGGGTTTTTCGGTCTTTTCCACTCTTTTATCAACCAGATATATTCCAAGCGAAGCAAATGGCTTCATTCATCATCCAAAACATAAGAGAAATAGGGTTTCTCCCTTAAGATCAAATCTAAAACCCTTCTTCAAGAAATTCAAGAACTTATCATAGATTTTACAAATTGAATTGAGATTTGAATTCCCCAAGCTCAAGGGTTGCAATAACCCTCTCTAAAGAGTAAGTAGAAGAGTTTGAAGAAAGTTTGTTCATCCAATTTCACTATCTAAGGTATGTGGGGTTTTGAACAAGGGTAATCCTTTCACTCTTGTGCCAAAAGGCTTATTTCAACTGCAATTTTTCTGAAGTTTATGAGATTTTACATGAAATTGAATTGGTGGTTTTCACCCATTGTTATTGGCTGCAAGCTTTTGATGTTTTCCATGAATTGAATGTCTAATGGCATGATTTTTACATGTTTTCTTGAGAAATTGCAGCTGGGTTTATACCCTATGTTGTTACTCCTTGAGAATTTAAGAGTTTCAATGTTCTAGAAATTGAAGTTTATGAGTATGTTGATATTTTTAACAAATTGCTGTAACTTCCAGATTTCTACATGAATTATGAATCTATATGCTATCTATTATGCATTATGATGAGTTTTAACTTGACAATGAATTATGGGTCATTAAGCTCTACTTGAGACTTGTAATTTTATGAACTATTGTGCTATAAGTACCCATGATTTGAGTATTTTGAGATTATTGAGAAATGTTTTAACCTAATGGTCATAGAGTTTTGAAATCCACTCTACCACATGAGATTATAGATTTGATTGTTGGGTTCATATGAACCATGAGATTAATTTTGGAAGTGGGCTTCCATAAAATGAGTTGATAAATTGAAGAGAGTAGTATTTAGCATCGAGTTGGGTAAGTTACCACAGTTTCTTACCCCAAAACTACGTACCACCGTAGGTTTGAGATTTTAGGCCTAAGGCTGATATGATTGGGCCCGAGGCCGAGATAAGTGATCACTGATTTGAGATTTTAGGCCTAAGGCTGAGATGATTGGGCCCGAGGCCGAGATAAGTGATCACTGAGTTAAGGTTATACTCCTTGGCAAGAGTATGACGTTTGTCCCCCACATGAGGTTTCTTCCTTAGGAGGACAAGACGTTAGACTCCATGTGGCTGGCATGGTTTATGTCGGTTAAGAGAACCTCCCTAAACTAAAGTATTTTCCATTGAGATAGAATATTTTCCCTAAAGCTTTGAGATGAGATATTTTCTAAAGTGAACGAATTGCTTTTGAGTATTTTCCAAAGAAGGAAGTAATTTTCTCTACTATTACAAGTTGATCAACAAATTTTAAACCAAAGTATTATGATTTTGAGTTCTAAGTGTTTGAGTTCAAAAGAGTTATAAGTTCTTGAGCATTAAATACGTTTTAATCCCCATGACATATATGCATGAGTTGAAAGTATTGTTTAAAGTTTCCTTCAGCCTATGATTAATGGGAATAAGAGAAGAGTACAGATTTTATAGCTAAAGTATAATGACTCACGGTATTTGATGATTTGTGTTACATGCTTCGTCATACATGATTTATGAACTTTACATTTTGACTTATTCAAGCCATGTGAGTCATTTCTATTGCATGCATGATTTAATTAAAGAGTATTGATATTGTTTTATGTAAATGCATACACACCCACATACTCAGTACATTCTAAAGTGTTAATCTATTTATACGTCTATGTGCTACATTGTCTTATAATATAGGTTCAGGTGCTCAGTCCCAGCCTCGTTAGTGATTCCCAAGTACCTTTTCCTATATTTATCTCGTAGTGAGTCCTCATGGTTCGAGGACCTATCATTAGATATTTTAGTATTTGAGTGTTTATGTTATTACTTTCAGTTCAGTTTGAGTTAGTTAGGGATCTGTCCCAACGGCTCTCTAGTTCATGGAGTAGTAGAGGCTTTGTCAGACTAGTTATCAGATTGTGGTTGTGTTGAGATTTCCAGTATTTTGGTCGTTTGGACCGAGTATTATCTTCGTATTTCCTTTTATTAGATATAACAGTGCCAGTGTTTTTTGTATATTTCTTCTTAAAATGAGTTATTATGAGAAGTGATAGGCTCAAAGGGTTAGCTTGGGGCTACTTGTATCCCTAAGCACCGTGTGACATCCCGGGAGGTGATTTTGGGTAGTTATAAACTTGGTATCAGAGCCTAAGGATTTAAAGGAGTCGTAGGGAGTTTGACAAGCCGCATTGAGTAGATTCTTGATCATCGGTATGTAGCACGCCACATCTATGAGCAAAAGGCTACATGATATTTTAGGAAAAAAGTTATTTCTTTCTTTCAGATTCCATCATGCCTGTAGTTGTCCCTCTCATCTAATAATTTGTACTATCCTATTTTAGAAAATACCTCTCCGAAGAGCGAATGACTGCGGAAACGATGATGAGCAACCCCCACCTATTGATCCTTTGAATGAGACCGTCTCTCATACTGAGTTTCGGGTGGCTTTTCAGGCTTTAGCCTAAGCAGTCACCACTAATGTTCAGGCGAATAACCAGGCCACAGTTTCAAATTAGCAGGGAGGTGATGTAGCTGCTTCTAGGATTCGTGATTTTATACGGATGAATCCGCTAAAGTTTTATGGGTCCAAGGTAGGTGAGGACCCACAGTTGTACCTTGAGAAGGTGAGAAAAATCACGTAGGTGATGCATATTTCTGAGGAAGAAAATGTTGAGTTGGCATCTTATAAGTTGAAGGACATAGCTTATGACTGGGTTGTATCATGGAGGAAGGGTAGAGGTGAGGATATTGCTCCTATGATTTGGCAGGTGTTTCAAGATGCATTCTTGGATAAGTTCTTTCCGCTTGAGATAAGGGAAGAAAATATTGCGAATCTTATGAACTTGAGGCAAGGCTCCATGACTGTTAAGGAGCATTTCTTGAAGTTCAACCAGTTATCCAAGTATGCTCCTGATTTGATTTCTGGCACCCGAGCCAGTATGAGCAAGTTTGTGACAGGTGTTTCTGGTTTGGTGCTGAAAGAGTGTAGGACTGAGATGTTGCATAGGGATATGGATCTGTCTAGGTTGATGATGCATGCATAGTAGATAGAGGCGGATAAGATTAGAGAGAGAGACAGAGTAAGGGGTAACAAAAGGGCTAGATTTGAGCAGCATGAGTATAGTCAGCCTATTTTCCATCGAGGAAACCGCGCTCAGTTTCAGAGACGTTCGTCTATTCCAACGCCTTCATCGGCTAGTGCTCCTACGCCTAGAGGCAGGCAGGAGTAAAGGAGGTCTTTTATGTCTAGGTCACAGAACAGTGTTGGTAATAGGCCCCGCTATCCTCCTTGTGGTAAGTATGGTAGAGATCTTCCCGGTGAGTGTTTCGCAGATTTGAGGGGTTGTTTTGGTTGTGGAAAGCAGGTCCACAGACTTAGATATTGTCCGCATGCTTAGCAGGGGACTAGAGATGACCGACCTCAGGCACAGACTACTAGTACACCAGCTCCTGTCCCTCATCCCACCTCTGTTCAGGGCACTTTATCTAGCACTACTGGTGGTCAGTGCCAGAACAGATTCTATGCCTTACCATCCAGTTTGGAGTAGGAGGACTCTCTCGATGTTGTTACTGGTATGCTCCGCGTCTATTTTTTTTCTATTTATATGTTGTTGGACCCTGGGTCAAGTCTCTCCTATATGACCCCACTTCTAGCTGTAAAATTCAAAATAAGCCCTGAAAATATTCCTGAGCCTTTCCTAGTTTCTACACCCATAGAGGAGTCAGTTGTTGCTAAACAAGTGTATAGAGATTGTCCTGTTACTGTTCTTCATAGAGTCATACTTGCTAATTTAATAGAGTTGGACATGGTGGATTTTGACCTTATTCTGGGTATGGATTGGCTTCATTTTTGTTATCCATCTATAGACTGTCATACCCATGTGGTCAAGTTTCAGTTTCCTGATAAACCAGTTTTTGAGTGGTCCAAGAGTTCAGTATCTCCCAAGAGTCATTTTATCTCTTATCTCAAATCCAAAAGGCTAATATCCAAGGGTTGCATCTATCACCTAGTTAGAGTCAAAGACACTAAGTCTGAGGCTCCAACTATTCAGTCAGTCGATATTATTAATGATTTTCCTGATGTTTTTTGGGAAGATCTCCCAAGGGTACCTCCCGATAGAAAGATAGAATTTAGGATTGACCTTCTTCCCGACACTCATCCCATTTCTATTTTGCCATACCATATGGTACCTACCGAGTTTAAGGAGTTAAAAGAGTAACTCAAATATCTTTTAGACAAAGGTTTCATAAGGCCCAGTATTTCTCCTTGGGGCGCACCTGTTCTATTCGTACAGAAGAATGATGGTTCTTTGCATATGTACATTGACTATCGTCAGTTTAACAAGGTCACTGTCAAAAATAAGTATCCTCTTCCAAGAATTGATGACCTGTTTGATTAGTTGCAAGGTGTAAGTTATTTCTCCAAGATAGACCTTAGATCCCGTTATCATCAACTTAAAGTAAGGGAATATGATATTCCAAATACAGCCTTCCAAACTCGCTATGGTCACTTTGAGTTTCTAGTCATGTCTTTCAGGCTAACCAATGCTCCAGCAGCTTTTATGGACCTCATGAATCGAGTGTTCAAGCAATATTTTGATATGTTTGTCATAGTGTTCATAGATGACATCCTTGTCTACTCCCACAGTGAGCATGATCATGCATATAACCTTAGAATTATCTTGCAAACTCTTAGAGGTCACCAGTTGTTCACCAAATTCAGTAAGTGTTAATTTTAGCTAAGGTCTTTAGCCTTTATGGGTCATACTATTTCAGCCGAAGGTATTAGAATTGAGCCCCAAAAGACAGAAGTTGTAAGAAATTGGCGTAGACCCATCTCTCCATTTGACATTTGAAGTTTCTTGGGTCTAGCGGGCTACTACCGTCATTTTGTTGAAGGTTTCTCCTCTATTGTGTCTCCTATGACCTGTTTGATCCAAAAGAAAATTAAGTTCCAGTGGTCAGATTCCTGTGAGAAGAATTTTCAGAAGTTGAAGACTCGACGTACTTCAGCCCCTATGTTGACTTTGCCTGATGGTACAGATGGTTTTATGATGTATTGTGATGCCTCTAGAATTGGTGTGGATTGTGTGTTGATATAACAAGTCAAGGATATATCCTATGCCTCTAGAAAGTTAAAGCTGCATGAGAAGAATTACCTAACCCATGATCTTGAGTTAGCTGTTGTGGTCTTTGCTCTGAAAATCTGGAGACACTATCTTTATGGTGTTGAAGTTGATATGTTTACTGATCATAAGAGCTTGCATTATGTGTATACTCAGAGGGAGTTGAATCTTAGGCAAAGGAGGTAGTTATAGTTGTTAAAAGACCTTGATATGAGTGTGTTGTATCACCCAGGCAAGGCCAATATAGTGGCGGATGCCCTTAGCAGATTGTCTATGGGTAGTTTTCTCATGTAGAGTAAGGTAAGAAAGAGTTATCTCATGATGTGCATTGTCTGGATAGATTGGGTATTAGGTTGCTTGATTTAGCTGAGGGAAGTACTTTGGTGCAAAGTAGTTCTGAATCCTCTTTAGTTTCAGAAGTGAAGGAGAAGCAAGATAGAGATCCTAGTTTTGTCAGACTGAAGGAGTCAATTAAGGACTAAAAGGTAGAGGTTTTCTCCCAAGGGTGAGATGGAGTGTTGATATTGTAGGGTAAGTTGTGTTTTCCGTGTGTTGATGATCTGAGGCATAGGATTATGGCTGAACCACATGGCGCATGATATTCAATTCATCCCAGCACTACCAAGATGTACCGCGACTTGCGAGAAATCTATTGGTGGAATGGTATGAAGAAGGATATAGCTGAGTTTGTAGCAAAGTATGCAACATGACAAAAGGTTAAGGTAGAACACGAAAGACCAGGCGGTGTGATGCAAGAGTTTGGTATACCTACTTAAATGTAGAAGGTGGTGAATATGGACTTCATGATTGGGTTACCTCTTTTGCGCCGTCATCATGATTCCATTTGGGTTATTGTGGACAGGCTGACTAAGTCCGCACATTTCTTGCCCGTGCATACATCTTATATAGCTAAGGATTATGCTAGATTGTATATCTGAGAGTTAGTCAGGCTATACGGAGTTCCCTTGTCTATCATTTTAGATAGGAGTACTCAATTTACTTCTCATTTTTGGAGGGCATTTTAGCAGGGTCTTGGTACCCAAGTTCTTTTGGGTTTCGCTTTGCATCCGCAGACAGATGATCATGCTAAGAGGACCATTCAGATTCTAGAAGACATGTTGAGGGCATGTGCTCTTGATTTCAAAGGAAGTTGGGATGAGCATTTGCCATTGATAGAGTTTGCCTATAACAATAGTTACCATGCTAGCATCAGGATGGAACCATTTGAGGCCTTGTATGGTAGAAGATGTAGATCACCCATAGGTTTGTTTGAAGTGGGTGAGGCTACCATGATTGGGTCTGATGCAGTGTTTGAAGCTATGAAGAAAGTTAAGTTAATTAGAGAAAGATTAAAGATAGCTCAGAGTCATCAAAATTCATATGCCGATGTGAGGAGAAGAGATCTTGAGTTTGAAGTGGGTGATTTGGTGTACTTGAAGATTTCACCCATGAAAGAGGTGAAGAGGTTTGGTAAAAAGGGAAAGCTTAGTCCCCGTTATGTTGGCCCGTATAGAGTTTTAAGTCATGTTGGGAAAGTAGCTTATGAGGTTGAGTTGCCTACGGAGTTGTCAGTTGTTCATCCTATTTTTTATGTCTCTATGCTTAAAAATCATATTGGTGATTCTGTTGTTGTAGATCCCTCATAGAGTGTTGATATTTAGAATAGTCTTTCATTCAATGAGATTCCTGTTGAGATCCTAGATTTTCAAATCCGAAGACTAAGGAACAAAGAAGTTCCCTTGGTTAAAGTATTGTGGTGCAATCAGTCAGTTGAGGGCACTACTTAGAAGGCAGAAGCAGACATGTGAGCCAAGTTCCCGGACCTCTTTTTTGTGAGTTCAGATTGATCTGAAGGTATTATTCTTCCTTAATTCATCCCTTCTAATCTAAAGTTCAGCTATATATCTATTCTTGGATAAGTTCTTGTAATTTCCGAGGTATTTAAGAGTTTAGAAAGATTTTGAGCCCGTTTAGCAAATTTCTTTAGCTATGTGTACTCTATTTTTTTGTGTTCCTAGTCTAACTAGTGACATTCGAGTATGAATATTTCCAAGGGGGAGATATTGTAAGACCCCACAAAGTTTCCTCGTAGTCCAAGCCTTAGAGCGTGTCAAGTAAAGTGTAATTCCATCCCTAAAAGATTAAGAAGTGACTTCCCAAGTGATTGGTGTCTAAACCATATCGAATTTTCTTAAATTTGACTTTTTTCAAGTATAGAATTGAATTATCTTTCCAACTATACCAATTTCGTCCAAATCCGGCATCGGGGTGAGAAGTTATGGCCGTTTTACTGAGAGTTGTTGGAATCGCCCAGGTGCAATAGACGATACGATGGACCGTAGAGTGTACGATTACCCGTCGCTCGGCCCATCATAACCAAGGAAGTAACTCCCTTATCTAGCCAAAGTACGACAGCCAGGATGATGGACCGTCAAGGCTGCGACGGACCGTCGCTGAGACCGTCGACACTAAGGCAGTGCAGTCTCATCCTGGCCAACGTGCGATGGATGATCCGACGGACTATCAATATTGTGACGGGCCATCGCTTCGACCATCACATTGAGGCAGTGTGTTCTTTTTCCAATCGGCGTGCGACGGACCGTCAGGTTAGCGATGGACCGTCGCTCCGACAGTTGCAGCTCTTGTTCAGTATTTTTAACTCATTTTTAAAAGGGATTTTTGGTCTTTTCCACTATTTTATCAACCAGATATATTCCAAGTGAAGCAAATGGCTTCATTCATCTTCCAAAACACAAGAGAGCTAGGGTTTCTCCCTCAAGATCAAATCTAAAACCCTTCTCCAAGAAATCCAAGAACTTATCATAGATTCTACAAATTGAGTTGAGATTTGAATTCCCCAAGTTCAAGGGTAACCCTCTCTCAAGAGTAAGAAGAAGAGTTTGAAGCAAGATTGTTCATCCAATTTCATAATATAAGGTATGTGGGGTTTTGAACAAGGGTAATCCTTTCACCCTTGTTCCCAAAGGCTTATTTCAACTATAATTTTTCTGAAATTTATGAGATTTTACATGAAATTGAATTAGGGTTTTTCACCCTTTGTTATTGGTTGCAAGCTTTTGATGATTCTCATGAATTGAGAGTCTAATGGCATGAGTTTTACATGTTTTCTTGAGAAATTGCAGCTGGGTTTATACCCTATGTTGTTACTCCTTGAGAATTTAAGAGTTTCAATGTTCTAGAAATTGAAGTATATGAGTATGTTGATATTTTGAGACAAATTGCTGAACTTCCAGATTTCTACATGAATTATGAATCTATATGCTATCTATTATGCATTATGATGTGTTTTAACTTGAGATTGAATTATGGGTCATTAAACCCTACTTGAGACATGTAATTTTATGAACTATTGTGCTATAAGTACCCATTATTTGAGTATATTGAGATTATTAAGAAATGTTTTGACCTAATGGTCATAGAATTTTGAAATTCACTCTACCACATGAGATTACAGATTTTATTGTTGGTTTCTAATGAACCATGAGATTATTTTTGAAAGTGGGTTTCCATTAGATGAGCAATATAAACTAAAGGGAGTAGTATTTAGCACCGAGTTGGGTAAGTTACCACGGTTTCTTACCCTAGAACTACGTGCCACTGTAGGTTTGAGATTTTGGACCTAAGGCCAAGATGATTGGGCCCGAGGCCAAGATAAGTGATCACTGAGTTGAGGTTATACTTCTTGGCAAGAGTATGATGCCTCTTCCCAACGTGAGGTTTCTTCCTTAGGAGGACAAAACATTGGACTCCATGTAGCTCGCATTGCTTATGTCGGTTAAAATAACCTCCCTAAACTAAAGTATTTTCCATTGAGATAGAATATTTTTCCCTAAAGCTTTGAGATGAGATATTTTCTAAAGTGAACGAATCGCTTTTGAGTAGTTTCCAAAGATGGAAGTAGTTTTCTCTACTATTACGAATTGATCATCAGGTTTTAAGCCAAAGTCTTATGATTCCGAGTTCCAAGTGTTTGAGTTCAAAAGAGTTATAAGTTCTTGAGCATTAAATATGTTTTACTCCCCATGAGATATATGCATTTGTAGAAAGTATTGTTAAAGTTTCCTTTAGCCTATGAGTAATGAGAATAAGAGAAGAGTACAGATTTTAAAGCTAAATTATAATGACTCACGGGATTTGTGTTACATGCTCCGTCATACATGATTTATGAGCTTTACATTTTGACTTACTCAAGACATGTGAGTCATTCTTATTGCATGCATGATTTAATTAAAGAGTATTGATATTGTTTTATATAAATGCATACACCCCCACATACTCAGTACATTCCCAAATGCTGATCCACATATACGTCTATGTGCTACATTGTCTTATAATATATGTTCAGGTGCTCAGTCCCAGCCTCATCAGTGATTCCCAAGTACCTTTGCCTATATTTCTCTAGTGGTGAGTCATCATGGTTAGAGGATGTAATACCCCGCATATTTCTAAGCTAGGAAGTGAATAAGTTTTCCTATGTATGAAACCTCCTATCCAGTGAGTAGCATTTTAGTGCATGACTTACAATGAATATCCTAGCGATAGGATAGCTTGCAATGTCTTAAGCATGCTCATATAAGTCGCTTAGAGTGATGCAAGCTAAGAGTTTTTGAATACATCAAGTCTTAGAGTTCGATTTTGCAAGGGTCATCTTTGAACAATAATAACATGATTGATATGTGACATTTTGGGAGATTTAGACCCACCAAATTGTAGATAATCAAATTAGCTTTCCAACGATACCGATTTCATCAAAATCCGACACTCAAACAAGGAGTTATGGCCTTTCAAAGTAGAATGTGGTGCCTAACCAATCGCACATGGCCACTGGAAAGCATAGGCGATATCATATGCGGCGCCTATGTAAATATAAGCGATATCATATGAGGCGCCTATGTAAATATAGGCGATATCATATGTGGCGCCTATGTAAATATAGGCGATATCATATGCGGCTCCTATGTATGATTTCAGCCACGAAAATACTTAGATTTTGAGTTATTTCGAGGGTAGTTAAGTCTTTTAACACTCCTTACATGTCCCTAAACCTAACCTCACGAAATTTTATAGCTTATGAACACATTACAACCCTATTAACATCTCAAAGTTCATTATCCAAGAGCACCATAGGACAAAAACAACTAGGGTTGCACAATCAAGCTTGAAGATCAAATTTTAAGGAAATTCCTCCGTCAATCATCAAAAACCTCCCTTCCAAGGTATGCATAGTGTTCATCCACAGATTCTTTTGGTCTGTGGAGTTCAAGAATCAATCTTTAAAATACAAAATCGTGGTTTGTTGTGGTGATATGATCATACCCATGTTGATTCTTTTTTGTTTTGCTATATAATAGTATCGTGACTGTATATCTCATGAAAGTTATGTTGCTAGTTCAAAAATATGATCTTTAGATGGATTGATAGAATGAAAGTATGAAATCCACCTATGCCTTAAAGAATATATACAAGGTGTTCGATAAAATGCCTAGTATGTTAGAACTTCATATTTACATGATTGCATGATATCAAAATAACAAGTTCATGTTAGTCATACACTACATTATGAATTTCCATGCAAATTATGTGTTGTTATTGTTGTGGTATAAAGCATGTATGATAATGGAGATATAAATTATGTACAGAAAATGTATCCATGCTTTTCCTATCATGTTTGAAATGTTGAATAAATACATGAAGTATACTATCCCCTACTTATGATATTGTGAATTGTGGACTCAAATCTTGTGATAAAGTCATGTCATGTGTGTCAGTTTCCTCCTATCGAGTCCTGGGGGTATTCGTACCCAAAAACTATAGCTGTGTTCCTAGATCCATGTCATATTTCACGATATCCGAACTCAATCTATGATTCCATAGACTTCAGTCAGTCATGTGACTTAGGAAAACCTCATGATCTCAGTCAGTTGTCAAATATCAGTAACATTCCGCCAGTCAATGGAATTCAGTAAGATTAAGTCAAGTATAGTCAGTTATTCATGTCCAGTCTCTCCATATGGGAGTAGAGGTTAGTACCGAGTGAACCCAAGGATGGGAACTCACCCGCCAATTCAGGGTGTGATTCTTAGAAGCAGTCCTTGTGTTCCAGAACTACGTAGCCAGCGTAGGTTGAGACATCTTAACCTATCAGATTAGGGTTGATGAGGTGGTTTAACCTGTTAGTTTAGGGTTCCCACCGTTCTCATTGAGTACCTTCCAGATAAGGGTCACTCACAAGTTGTCCTTACCCATGGCACGATATTGACACCCCTCCAGTCGGGGCAGAGATTGGACCCCAGCTTATCCATAATGGCATACATGGGGCATGTCGGTTAAACACTACCTCCCACAGTTTCAGTCTCAGTCTCAGTAAAAGAACTCAGGGCGTTCTTCAGATTTCAGTATATACAAAACTGTTAGATACAGTCGTTATGTTCTTCAGATTTCAGTATATGCAGGACTGTCAGATGCAGTCGTTATGTTCTTCAGATTTCAGTATATACAGGACTGTCAGATACAGTCATCCATGTTATCATCTTGCAGTATCAGTCATGACAGTTATCAGTAAATTATGTATTAGCTTACAGGTTTTGCTTTCACGCATTCACGGTTTTAGTTTCTATATATGTATGTTTGCACTCCCACGTTCATATTAGCCAGTCAGTGTTGTTCATGCATGAAACCCTTTATGTTCATCCTACATTGCTCGTATACTCAGTACTCCAGTTGTACTGACGTATTTGCGCTATGGTGCTTTCTTTTCATATTACACCATAGGTTCCGAGACACGAGCTCCATCCCAGCAGTAGCGGTAGCATTCCAGTTGCAGAGAGACAGTGAGTCCTCATTGATTCGAGGAAAATATGATTTGATACATTTATTTATTTCTTCAGTTTAGTTTTACGGAGTTAGTTAGAGACCTGCTCCTTCAACTCCTTATTTAGATAGTTTAGAGGCTTTCAGATTTATGTTTAGATTTACGTTCAGACTTAGATTTTGGATTGAGTTGTTTTGGGTATTTTCACCCATATGGACGTTATGATTTTTCAGACATGGTTTTATTCAGTTGAACCTTATGGCCTTACAGTTTTACGCATTCTGCATTATTATGTCATGATTTGAAGTATACAGGTATAGATATCAGTCATGGGTTAGCTTGTCGTCCCTCGGGGTCATGAGCACCGTGTAGCATTCCGGTTCAGCAAATCGGGGCATTACAAACTTGGTATCAGAGCCTAAGGTTTAATAGAGTCCAAGGAAGTCTGAAAGTCACATCTAGTAGAGTCTTGTACATGGGTGCGTTGCGCGCCATATTTATGTACAGGATTCTATAAGATGTTTTTAGGAACAGTCCCCTTTCTTCAGTATTCATGTCATGCTAGTGAGCATAATCACAAGTTAAAATCTCAGTCTAATCCATTCTTCTCTTATTCCAGACCATGGACCCAAAGAGAAGAAACCATCCAGCTCTTCATCCCTAAGATCTTTGGGCGAACATGTTTCCCATGCAGAGTTTAGAGACGCATTTACCATAATTGCTCAGTCCGTAGCTGCACAGAATGAACGGCCACCAGTCATTCCGGCCAATCCAGTGGACAATCCCATAGCTTCTAGGATTCGGGACATCACCTGATTGAACCCTCCATCTTTCCATAGGTCTAAGTCTGATGAGGAACCTCAGGAGTTCATTGACCATGTCCAGAAGGTCATTGACATCATGGGTGTTACTTCTGTTGAGAGTCCCGAGTTATCCACCTACCAGTTACAGGATGTTGCTCATGATTAGTACAAATAGTGGAAGTGTGAGAGGTTAGATAATGTAGGCCCTATCGAGTGGGGGGAATTTGTCATGGCCTACTTAGATAGATTTTTTCCCCAAGAGCTGAGGGAATCCAAAGTTCTTGAGTTCATCAACCTCAGGCAGGGGAATATGACAGTTAGGGAGTATTCTCTCAAATTTACTCAGCTAGCCAGGTATGCTTCTCATGTGGTTGCAGACAATAGGGCTAAGATGAGAAAGTTCGTGTCAGGGGTCATCGATAGCATGGTAAATGAGTGTAGGTCTGCGATGCTGATCGGTGATATGACCTTAGCCAGACTCATGACCCATGCCCAGTAAGTAGAAGAGAAGAATTTTAACACTAGGAAGAGGCATAACAAGAGAGCAAGGTCAGTTTACTTCAACTTTGCTCACCCTAAGTCAGATGGAGGAAACCGTTCACAGTTTTGCTTCAAGTCAGCCGTTCCAGCCCCTTTCTCTGCAACGCTCCAGTGCCAAAGTTTAGAGATGGCAACAAAGACTAAGCGCCAGGCTCTAAATCTCAGGGGAGTGTTAGCAGTGCCCGAACAAATCTCCTTTGTCAGACTTGTGGTAAGAACCACAAGGGCATTTGCAGAGCCGGTAGTGATGCCTATTTTGGTTGTGGCAATCCAGGCCACAGAATTAGGGAGTGTCTGCAGTCAAGTCTTCAGGGTCAGCAAAATCATTCTGCAGCTCAGTCCGGTCGCTCGAACCAGCAGGGTGCCATTTCTAGTGCTACCAATGGGCAACGCCCAAACAGACTTTATGCTCTTCAGTCCTGGCAGGATTAGGAAAATTCTCCTGATGTCATTACTGGTACGTTACAGATTTTCCATGTTCATGTTTGTGCTTTGCTAGACCCAGGTGCATCTTTGTCTTTTGTTACTCCATACATAGCAGGCGATTTAAGAATCAGTCCTGAAATTCTAGCGGAGCCCTTTTCAGTTTCTACCCCAGTGGGTAAAACCATCATAGCCCAGAGGGTATACAGGGACTGCCCGGTTATGATATCTCAAAAATCCACGTTAGCAGATTTAGTTGAGTTAGAGATGACTAATTTTGATGTCATTCTCAGCAAAGATTGGCTTCATTCCTGCTATGCCACAGTTGACTACAGAAACAGGATAGTTCAGTTTCAGTTCCCGAATGAGCCCGTCCTAGAGTGGAAAGGTAGCATTTTAGCGTTTAGGGGTCAACTTGTTTCCTACCTTCGGGCAAGGAAAATGATTTCTAAGGGGTGTGTGTATCATCTCGTGTATGTTAAAGATTCCAGTTCTGAATCTCCCAGTCTTGAAACAGTCCCAGTTGTTAATGAATACTCAGATGTATTTCCCGAATATCTTCCAGGCATTCCTCCTGATAGGGAAATAGACTTTGGCATAGACCTTCTTTCGGATACTCAACCTATTTCTATTCTACCATACAGAATGGCACCAGCAGAACTCAAGAAATTAAAAGATCAGTTAAAGGATATCTTAGATAAGGGATTCATCAGACCCAGTATTTCCCCATGAGGTGCGCCAGTATTATTCGTACTCAATAAAGACGATTCTCTCAGGATGTGTATTAATTACCATCAACTCAACAAGGTCATGATAAGGAATAGATATCCTCTTCCCAGGATTGATGATCTATTCAACCAACCTCAGGGTGCTAGTTACTTCTTCAAGATAGACCTCAGATCAGGATATCATTAGCTCAGAGTTAGAGAGTGTGACATTCTGAAGACATTTTTCCGTACTCGGTATGGTCACTTTGAATTTTTAGTCATTTCGTTTGGTCTTACTAATGCCCCTGCAGATTTCATGGATTTGATGAATCGTGTGTTCAAGAAGTACTTGGACATGTTTGTCATAGTCTTTATAGATGATATTCTGGTCTATTCTCTCACAGAGCGTGATCATGCAGACCATCTCAGGATTGTTCTTCAGACTCTCAGGGATCACCAGTTATTCGCTAAGTTCAGAAAGTGCGAATTTTAGCTAAGATTAGTAGCATTCCTTGGCCATATTATTTTCGGTGATGGCATTAGAGTAGATCCTCAGAAAACCGAGGTAGTAAAAAACTGGCCCAGACCCGTATCTCCATCAGATATTAGATGTTTCTTGGGTTTAGCTGGCTATTACAGATTGTTTGTCAAGGGATTTTCTTCTATTGCATCTCCCATGTCCATATTGACTCAGAAGAAGATTAAGTTTTAGTGGTTAGATTCATGCGAGAAGAGCTTTCAAGAGTTGAAGACTCAACTCACCTCAGCTCCAATTTTAGCTCTTCCAGATGGTTCAGACGGTTTTGTAGTCTATTATGATGCATCTAGAGTGGGTTTAGGTTGTGTCCTCATGCAGCATGCTAAGGTCATAGCCTACGTCTCAAGACAGTTAAAGCCACATGAGAAGAATTATCCTAATCATAATCTTAAGTTAGCAGCGGTAGTTTTTGCCTTGAAGATTTGGAGGCATTATCTCTATGGAGTTCATGTAGATGTCTTCACAGACCATAAAAGCCTCTGGTATGTCTTTTCCCAAAAATATATCAATCTTCATCAGAGAAGGTGGTTAGAGCTCTTGAAAGATTACGACATAAGTGTTCTTTATCATCCGGGCAAGGCCAATGTTGTGTCCGACGCTCTCAGTAGACTCTCCATGGGTAGTATTTCTCATGTTGAAGGTAGCAAGAAAAAGATGGCTCAGGAGATCCATCAGCTTGCCAGACTAGGCATTCGCTTAGTCAATTCTTTAGAGGGTGGTGTATATGTTCATAGTAGTTCAGAGTCATCTCTAGTTTCCTAGGTGAAAGAGAAGCAAGACAGGGATCCTAGCCTTGTCAAGCTCAAAGAGTCAGTTCAGAATCAGAAAGTCAAGGTTTTCTCCCAGGGGAAGATGGTGTTCTTCGTTGTCAGGGTCGTCTATGTGTTCCAAGTGTAGATGAATTGAGGCAGTGAATTCTTGAAAAAGTGAATGGTGCACGATACTCTATTCATCCAGGGTCCACTAAGATATACCACGACATACGGGAGATCTATTGGTGGAGTGAGATGAAGAGAGACGTTGCAGAGTTTGTGGCTAAGTGCTCTACATATCAGTAGGTTAAGATAGAGCATCAGAAACCTAGTGGTTCCATGCAAGAGTTCACCATTCCTACTTGGAAGTGGAAAGAAGTGAACATGGTCTTCGTGATGGGTTTTCCTAGAACTCGTCATCAGCATGATTCAGTCTGGGTCATTATAGATAGAATGACCAAGTCAGCTCATTTCCTTCCTGTTTGTACTTCTTATTCCACCGAGGATTATGCCAAACTCTATATCAGGGAGTTAGTCAGGTTACATGGTGTTCCACTATCTATCATCTCAGACAGAGGTACCCAGTTCACCTCTCACTTTTGGAAAGCGTTCCAAAAGGGTCTCGGTACCCAAGTCCATCTCAGTACAACATTTCATCCCCAGACAGATGGTCAAGCAGAGAGGACCATTCAGACTCTTAAAGATATGCTAAGGGCATGTGCAATTGACTTCAAGGGATGTTAGGATGACCACTTGCCTTTGATTGAGTTTGCATACAATAATAGCTATCATTCTAGTATTCAGATTGCTCCATTCAAAGCTCTCTATGGTAGGAGATGTAGATCTCTAATTGGTTGGTTCGAAGTTAGTGAGGCCTTAGTCATAGGTCCTGACTTAGTATTTGACGCCTTAGAGAAAGTTCAGTTGATCAGAGAGAGACTCTGGGCTTCTCAGAGCCGACAGAAGTCTTATGCAAATGTTCATAGAAAGGATCTCGAGTTCGAAGTCAATGACTATGTCTATCTTAAGATCTCTCCCATGAAGGGAGTGAAGAGGTTCGGCAAGAAAGAGAAACTCAGTCCCCGATATGTCGGTCCCTTCAGAATTCTCTGTCGCTTCGGCAAGGTAGCTTATGAGCTTGAGTTGCCTTCAGATCTAGCCTCAGTCCATCCAGTCTTCCATGTCTCTTTGCTCAAGAAGTGCATAGGTGACCCAGCAGTTGTTGTCCCTATTCAGAGCATCGACATTAAGAACAGCCTCTCTTATGAAGAGATTCCAGTCGAAATCTTATATTATCAAACTCTTAGATTGAGGAACAAAAAAGTCCCTTTAGTCAAGGTTCTTTGGCAAAATCAGTCTCATGAGGGAGCTACTTGGGAAGCAGAAGAAGATATGCGTACCAAGAATCCTCACCTCTTCCCCGCTAATTCAGATCAAGCTCAAGGTAACAGTTCTCCTTAAGCTTATTCAGTTTTATGTTCATGTTTCCAGTATAAACTTGGTACCTATTAACCATTGCATACTCAGTCATGCATTCATGTATCAGTTGTCCGTGCATCAGATATGCACGAGTTCAGTATGTTTAATATGTCAGTCAAGAGATCAAGTTTAAGTTCTTCATATTCAGTTCAGGTTCTGTTGTCTTGAATCCCTTCTCAGTAAATTCTCATTCGAGGACGAATGTTTTCAAGGTGGAGATATTGTAATACCCTGCATGTTTCTAAGATAGGAAGTGAATAAGTTTTCCTACGTATGAAACCTCCTATCCTGTGAGTAGCATTTTAGTGCATGACTTACAATGAATATCCTAGAGATAGGATAGCTTGTGATGTCTTAAGCATGCTCATATGAGTCGCTTGGAGTGATGCAAGCTAAGAGTTTTTGAATCCATCAAGTCTTAGTGTTTGATTTTGCAAGGGTCATCTTTGAACAAGAATAACGTGATTGATATGTGACAGTTTGGAAGATTTAGACCCACCAAATTGTAGAGAATCGAATTAGCTTTCCAACGATACCTATTTCATCAAAATCTGACACCTGAGCAAGGAGTTATGGCCTTTCAAAGTAGAATGAGTCGCCTAACCAATCGCACATGGCCACCAGAAAGCATAGGCGATATCATATGTGGCACCTATGTAAATAAAGGTGAAATCATATGCAGCGCTTATGTAAATATAGGCGATATCATATGTGGCGCCTATGTAAATATAGGTTATATCATATGCGGCGCCTATGTATGATTTCAGCCATGAAAACACTTAGTTTTTGAGTTATTTCAAGGGTAGTTAAGTATTTTAACACTCCTTACATGTCCCTAAACCTAACCTCACGAAATTTATAAATTCTAAACACATTAAAACCCTATTAACATCTCAAAGTTCATTATCCAAGAGCACCATAAGAGAGAAACAACTAGGGTAGCACAATCAAGCTTAAAGATCAAATTTCAAGGAAATTCCTCCATCAATCATCAAGAACCTCCCTTCCAAGGTATGAGTAGTGTTCATCCACGAATTCCTTTGGTCCGTGGAGTTCAAGAATTAATCTTTAAAATACAAAATCTTGGTTGGTTGTGGTGATATGAGCATACCCATGTTGATGCTTGTTTGTTTTGCTATATAATAGTATCGTGACTGTATATCTCATGAAAGTTATGTTGTTAGTTGAAAAACATGATCTTTAGATGTATTGATATAATGCAAGTATGAAATCCACCTATGCCTTAAAGAATGCATGCAAGGTGTTCGATAAAATGCCTTGTATGTTAGAACTTCATATTTACATGATATCATGCTATCTAAATAACAAGTTCATGTTTGTCATACACTCCAATATGAATTTCCATGCAAATTATGTGTTGTTGTGGTGTAAAGCATGTATGATATTGGAGATATAAATTATGTACAAAAAATGTATCCATGCTTTTCCTATCATGTTTGAAATGTTGAATAAATACATGAAGTATACTATCCCTTGCTTATGATATTGTGAATTGTGGACTCAAATCTTATGATAAAGTCATGTCATGTGTGTCAGTTTCCTCCTATCGAGTCCTGGGGGTATTCGTACCTGAAAACTATAGCTGTGTTCCTAGATCCATGTCATGTTTCATGATATCCGAACTCAAGCTATGATTCCATAGACTTCAGTCAGTCATTTGACTCAGGAAAACCTCATGATCTCAGTCAGTTGTCAGATATCAGTAACATTCCACCAGTCAACGGAATTTAGTAAGATTAAGTCATGTATAGTTAGTTATTCTTATCCTGTCCCTCCAGATGGGAGTATAGGTTAGCACCAAGTAAACCCAAGGATGGGAACTCATCTGCCAGTTCAGGGTGTGATTCTTAGAAGTAGTCCTTGTGTTCTAGAACTACGTAGCCAGCGTAGGTTGAGACATCTTAACTTGTCAAATTAGGGTTGATGAGGTGCTTTAACCTGTCAGTTTAGGGTTCCCAGTGTTCTCATTGAGTACCTTCCAAATTAGGGTCACTCATAAGATGTCCTTACCCGTGGCACGGTATTGACACCCCTTCAGTCGGGGCAGAGATTGGACCCCAGCTTAGCCATAATGGCATACATGGGGAATGTCGGTTAAACACTACCTCCCACAGTTTTAGTATCAGTCTTAGTAAAAGAACTCAGGGCATTCTTCAGATTTTAATATATACAGGACTATCAGATACAGTCGTTATGTTTTTAAGATTTCAGTATATACAGGACTGTCAGATACAGTGATTATGTTCTTCAGATTTTAGTATATACAGGACTATTAGATACAGTCGTCCATGTTATCAGCTTGCAGAATCAGTCATGATAGTTATTAGTAAACCATGTATTAGCTTACAAGTCTTGCTATCACGCATTCACGGTCCCAGTTTCTATATATGTATGTTTGCACTCCCACGTTCATATTAGTCAGTCAGTGTTGTTCATGCATGAAACCCTTTTATGTTTAGCCTACCTTCCTCGTATACTCAGTACTCCAGTTGTACTGACGCATTTGCGCTTTGGTGCTTTCTTTTCATGTTACACCATAGGTTCTGAGACACGAGCTCCAGCCCAGTAGTAGCGGTAGCATTCCAGTCGCTGAGACACAATGAGTCCTCATTAATTCGAGGAAAATATGATTTTATACATTTATTTATTTCTTCAGTTCAGTTTTACGGATTTAGTTGGAGACATGTTCCTTCAACTCCTTCTTCAGATAGTTTAGAGGCTTTCAGATTTATGTTCAAATTTACGTTCAGACTTAGCCTTTAGATTGAGTTGTTTTGGGTATTTTCACCCACATAGACGTTATGATTTTTCAGACATGGTTTTATTCAGTTGAACCTTATGGCCTTATAGTTTTACGTATTCTGCATTATTATGTCATGATTTACAGTATACAGGTACAAATATCAGTCATGGGTTAGCTTGTGGTCCCTCGAGGTCATGAGCACCGTGTAGCATTCTGGTTCATCAAATCAGGGCGTTACAGAGGACCTATCTTCAGAAATTTTAGTATTTGAGTGTTTATAACATTACTTTTAGTTAAGTTTGATTCAGTTGGGGATCTGTCCTAATGGCTCTCTAGTTCATGGAGTAGTAGAGGCTTTGTCAGACTAGTGATCAGACTATGGTTGTGTTGAGATTTCCAGTACTATGGTCTTTTGGACCGAGTATTATCTTCATATTACCTTTGATTTGATATGATAGTGCTAGTGTTTTTGTATATTTCTTCTTAAAATAAGTTATTATAAGAAGTGATACGCTCAAAGGGTTAGCTTGGGGCTACTTATAGCCCTAAGCACCGTGTGACATCCCGAGAGGTGATTTTGGATCGTTACACCGAGTGGTTTACTATGCATCATCCATTACTCTATTCCTAATATTTGTACCACAACCCTATGAGAAAAGTAAAAAGATGGACACAAAGCTGAGGGTAAAATTTATATCCTCAAGGTGGAAGAAAAAGTTGATTGAATTGTGTCGCGACACAAAATCAGGTACTGCTTTGGAGGCAACCCAAGTTAATGTATGTTTTATTTTTAGTATATTAGTGTTTACTTTACTAGTTTTTGTTTTTTTTGAGTTACAGGTTGATAGGAAGTCTGAGTACCAAAAAACTAAGTTAATGAACATGGTAAGGACTAATTATCGGGTACTCGAACCCCCTTGATGTATAAAGATGCTACTAGCTAATCCTAGAGGTCTCAGGGAGTATTTTTATCTCTACTTTTAAGTAAACTTTAGGGAAAGATTAGATTTTTAGGGTAATTTTTAAATTTTTTGTTAAGAATAAATGTGGGATATTCTTGTTGGTGTTATATTTGACTGCATGATGCAAGTGTTTTGGTTGTAAAGAGCATGTTGATTGTGTGAATGACTACATTTTAGACTCCTAGGCTCATGATTATGAATATTGTACTTGTTGGCTTAATTTGAATTCATGTGGTTGTTTGGTTAAGAGTCTATGATGATCCCACTTGAGTTAGGCATGTGCCTTGTGAATGTAAGGTTGTTGTGTATTACTTGTTGCATGGATATCTAGAACTTTCCTGGTGTGTACACAAAGTGAAATAAAAAGTGTGGGTTTAGGAGATGATATAGGCATTTATTTGATAGTCGTGTTTCATACCTTCTTTTGACCTATCATTGTGCATAAGCCTAGTTTTCCTCGTTGAGCCTTTAGCTTTTTCTTTGGCATCCTCATATGTATCCTAATACCCTTTTTTGATTGATATTAATTTGATCCAAGCTCCTAAGTGCTTTATTTAAAACTTAATTAAGTTAAGGAGTTGAAAATTCAAGTAGGAGAAAAGTGAAATTGAATCCCCAAAATGATAGTTATTGGTGTGTAAAAATTGTTGTGTTGTGGTTGGGAGTTAGAGAAATTTATGCTAAAGAAATTCCCATTTTTAGCCCAGTTGTGTTACAATGAACCTGTTTTGGTCGTGGTCCTCCTTGGACATTGTGCACCTCAACGAAGGCAATTGCTTAAGTGGAGAGTGGCTGTCATAGGGGTGCATAACATATAATGGGTGTGAAGAAGGGTAAAATCGAATGATGTGTACATAGCATACTCCCACCATAATATATATGAATGAACTTAATGAGATGGAAAAAAACAAAAGATATGGTAGACAAAAGTGGTGTAAGTTGGTTGTTAGAGATTGGTCTTAGTTGAAAAATGTGATGTATTGAAGCGCTTAGGAAGATAGTCACTATTCTTGGATAAAATAGTTCCTACCCATACCTTAGCCTATATTTCAACCATTAAAGACCCATTTGATCCTAAGATTCATTATTCTGATATTAGTTGAGTACTGTACTAAGGGTAAGCTTATGGTTCATTATGTGTAACTTGTGAATTCTTTGTGAGAGTGAGAAAAATTTGATTGTTATACCCAATTGGATAAAAGTATCATACATGTAAGGGATTATGAGTAACTCTCTTTTTGTGAGGGCATATGTTTGATGAATGTTGGGTGAATTATATGAGTGAATTATATGATGTGATTGATTGAACAAGGTGCATGAGTTTGCTGACTAGGTGAGTCAATTTGTGAGGCTGAGATGTTTTGTAGTAGTATTCTTGAACTGTTAATTGTGTACATAACATAATTAGCCAAGAAACTTGCATTCTGTGTAGTCATTGTAGTACTAGATTGAGTCTCTTGAATATAGTAGAAGTGAGGAGTCACCTCAGATTATGATGTTTAAAGTAAAGAGTGGTTTGTGGACGAACTAAGATTTAAGTGTGGGGTGATGGTCTGAGGTGGCTTTATGCGCCTTAGTGTTGCTATCCAAGATTATTTTGCGTTGTTTTTGAGGACTTCTTGTGTGCTTTATTAGTTAATGATAAAATAAATGAGCATCAAGTTAAGTACTTGATAATAATGTTTAAGGTGTACTTCAAACAAGATTTTACTTAATTTGATCACTTAGAGTTCAAATGAGAAAACTAGTGTTACTAATTTGAGCTAGGTCTTGTTCAAGTTGATCTCGATGAATTCTAGTGAGTGTAATGAGTTCATAATGGTATTATTGTTTAATTATATGTGGAACAACTTGTTTATAGTGTTTAAAGTTCAATTGAAATAAGTCAAGACTCAAAACTAAGTGAAAGATAAAAAAGGGCAAAACTAGTATTCTTAGCGTAAGTTTCTAGATCGTTGACTTGGATGTTGTGTTGTTTTGAGCTCTAATTTTTTGTTTTTAATGATATAGTATAATTTTTGAGTTGATAATTATGATATATTAAGGATATAAAAGCTTCAAATTAATTGTAAGCAACATAAAAAGTCTTAGAATGGATCAATGAAAGCGCAAGACACAACTAAAGGTGAATTGGACACCTTGGATGTCAAGGGTGGATCGCAGACTAAAGAGAGGGACAAATGGTGAATATAATGCACTAAAATCTTCCTAAAGTACCCAAAATAGTGGTTATCCATGATAAGGGAACGTCACACTGATAGACAAAGCAAATTAACCCCGCAAAGTGGCCTAGTGCAAAAATTGGCAGTTTTGTAATCCTATAAATAGGACACTTGTACTTGATGTTAGACACCTTGGAAAACTTTGAGAGGGTATGTAAAACACTTAAATTGGGGTTTTTCTTCTTTTAATTTATTTTTAATGGATTTTGTAATCAATTATCTTGATTACGACTATGTCCATGAGTGGCTAAAAGCCCTATTCTGGGGTTAAGGTCAAAAATATGATTACTATTGCTTTGGATTGATATGTTTTTTATTTAATATTATATTTGGTTGTTTATTTATCCTTTTTATAACTATTATAAGTATTAATTACCCTTAGGATACCTCCATTGTCAACTTTGTGAGCCCGGGAGTGGAAATAAGAAGATAGAATGTAGGGATAGATAGAACAAGGTTCTTATTCTTTTATAAAATAAGGAATTTAAACTTGCGACTAGGATAGGGATATAACTAGAATCCTTGTTTGGTTCACACGTAGGATGATAGCTTCATGCTTCTAATTGGAATATTACATTCCCGCTCAATGATGTAGTTGTTATGTCCAAGTTAGGTAAACGATTAGAGCTCAGGAAACCATGATCATGTGATAAACCCTACGGATCATCAACCAAGATAAGTAATCTAACGAATGAAGTTTTAGAGTGTAGTATGATTGTTCGTAGCGCTTTAACCCTGGGTTTTCATCCATTGATCGTCCAAAGTCCTTACTTTTTTGCATTACTTTAGTTTACTTTTAATTATAACTTTCAAAACTCTTTTGGTTATGATTGCACTAGTTAATCTCAATTATTAAACTAGAATTGGATAGTTGATTAATACAAGTCTCTGAGGGATCGATATTCGGCTTTATTTGAGGCCACAGTAATACTTAGCAATACAACGTACACTTACGTATATTCTTGGGCACAATGATTTTTGGAGCCATTGTCGGGGACTTGTAAATATGCAACTATATTTTTTTAGTTTAGCTATATTGAGTTGTACATGGTTTAGTAATTTTTCTCTTTAGTTTCTTTTACTTTTTTTCTCAAACTTCTTTGTATGTCATCCTGGGAAAGATGGTTTTCGAGTGATGATGATTCTTTTTTATTTTGTAGGGGACCCCATTGAGAGGCTTTTTTCTAGATTTTGATCAAAGTAGGTGGATTAGACCTTCACAATATAAGGTGGATACTGTCCTATCTGTGGAGCAGACCATAAGTTGGTGTATGGTTTATGGTAATAGTGGTCATTCTGTAGTTATGTGTGTTGTTAATCTTGATTCAGAAATATTTGTGGGCTATGCTCAAAGGCCTTATTATGTGAACACCTACAATCAAACATGTCATAACCAGCAGGTTCAAGAAAATCAGGCCATGACTCAAACTAGCAATATAGAAGAGATGCTGAAACAAATTTTAGCGTCTTATGCATAGTTGGTGGCAGACATAATGAACCAGTAGGTGGCTACAATGCAGTTGGAGAATAAGATGGGCAGATAGCAGGCAGAAGAAACCAAGACTCCAGGTATTTTTCCAAGTGACATATAACCTTCTAACCAAGTAGAGGAAATCACTTTTAGGAATTATAAAGAGCTGAATAAAGAACCCCTAAATACAACTAAAAAGGTAGCTACAGAGTTGAATCTCCAACCAGATGCAGACAAAGTTGCTGATAATTCGAGACAGTCTGAGTACTCGAAAACTAAAATTGCTGAATAGGTTAAGGAAATACCACCACCACCTTGTCCATAAATTCTATGAAAATAGAAATATGAGGAGGATACTAGCCAATTTATGGAATAGACACAACAATTTCAGCCATTCAACTATCATCTTTCTTTTGAGACTAAAATTAAAAAAGTGAATAAGAATAAGGGTGTTTTAGATTGTGTAAATTTTGAAGTGAGATTGGTTGGGCCTCACTCAAAGAACTTTTATACATTAGGTTTAGATGAATTCTTGTCTGTCAAATTATCTAAAATACTGTGAGAGTGTGAAGAAGAGGAATAGGAATCCTATATTCTTTATTTGGCACTAGATAAGCAACATAAAAACACACCTCACAATAAGGCCGAGTGGTTTATTATGCATCATCCATTACTCAGTTTCTAAAATTTGTACCACAACCCTATGAGAAAAGTAAAAAGATGGACGCATAGATGGGGGTGAAATTTACATCCTCAAGGTAGAGAAAAAACTTGAATGGGTCGTGTCGCAACACAAAATCAGGTGCTGCTTTGGAGGCATCCCAAATTAAGGTAAGTTTTATTTTTAGTAGTTTATTTTTTACTTCACTAGTTATTTTTTTTGTTGAGTCACAGGTTGATAGAAAGTCTGAGTACCAAAAAACCTAAGTTAAGGAACATGGTGAGGACTAAGTATGGGGTCCCCGAACCCCCTTTATGTATAAAGATGCTACTAGCTAGGCCTAGAGGCCTCTGGGAGTATTTCTATCTCTACTTTTAAGTATACTTTTGGGACAAAGTAGATTTTTAAGTCTGGGGTGGCGAAATTCCTATTTTTAGGGTAATTTAAAAAAAAATTGTTAATAATAAATGTGGGATGTTCTTGTTAGTGCAATATTTGACTGCATGATGCAAGTGTTTTGGTTGTAAATAGCATGTTAATTGTGTGAATGATTACTTTTTAAACATCTAGGTTCATGATTTTGACTCTTGTACTTGTTGGCTTAATTTGAATTCATGTGGTTGTTTGGTTAAGAATCTATGATGATCCCACTTGAGTTGAGCATGTGCCTTGTGCATGTAAGGTTTTTTTGTATTTCTTGTTGCATGTGATGTCTAGAACTTTCCCTGTGTATACACAAAGTTAAATAAAGAATGTGGTTTAGGAGATGATATAGGCATTTATTTGATAGTCGTGTTTCATACCTTCTTTTGACCGATCCTTGTGCATAAGCCTAGTTATCCCCATTGAGACTTTAGCTTTTTCTTTGGCATCCTCATATATAGCCTAATAACCTTCTTTGATTGACCTTAATTTAATCCAAGATCTTAAGTGCTTTAGTTTAAACTTAATTAAGTTAAGGAGTTCAAAATTCAAGTAGGAGAAAGGTGAAATTGAAGCCCCAGAGTGATAGTGATTGGTGTGTAAAAATTATTGTCTTGTTGTTGGGAGTTAGAGAAATTTATCATAATGAAATTCCTATTTTTATCCCAGTTGTGTTATTATTAACCTATTTTGGTTGTGGTTCTCCTTGGACATTGTGCACCTCAACTAAGGCAATTGCTTAAGTTGAGAGTGGCTATCATAGGAGTGCTTAATATATAATGGGTGTGAAGAAGGGTAAAATCGAATGATATGTACATAGTATACTCCCACCATAGTATATACGAATGAGCTTAATGATATGGGTAAAAACAAAAGATGTGGGTAGACAAAAGTGGTGTAAGTTGGTTGCTAGAGATTGGTCTTAGTTGAAAAATGTAATGTATTAAAGTTCTTAGGGAAGATAGTCACTATTCTTGGCTAAAATAGTTCCTACCCGTACCTTAGCCTACATTTTAGCAATTAAAGACCCATTTTATCCTAAGATTCATCATTCTTATATTAGTTAAGTACTATACTAAGGGCAAGCTTATGGTTCATTATGTGTAACGTGTAAATTCTTTGTTAGAGTGAGCGAAATTTAATTCTTGCACCCAATTGGTTAAAAGTAGCATATATGTAAGGGATTATGGGTAACTCTCTTGTTGTAAGGTCACATGTTTGATGAATGTTGTGTGAATTATATGATGTGATTGATTGAACAAGGTGCATGAGTTTTCTTACTAGGTGAGTCAATTTGTGAGGCTAGGATGTTTTGGAGTAGTATTCTTGAACTGTCTATTGTGTACATAACATGCTTAGCCGAGAAACTTGTATTTTGTGTAGTAATTGTAGTACTATATTGAGTGTATTGAATGTAGAAGAAGTGTGGAGTCACCTCATATTATGATGCTTAAAGTAAAGAGTGGTTTGAAGACGAACAAGGATTTAAGTGTGGGGAGATGGTCTGAGGTGGATTTATGCGCCTTAGTGTTGCTATCCTAGATTATTTTGCCTTATTTTTTAGGACTTCTTTTGTGAATTATGAGTGAATGATGATATAATTGATCATCAATTTAAGTACTTGATTATAATGTTTAAGGTTTATTTCAAACAAGATTGTACTTAATATGGTCACTTAGAGTTCAAATGAGAAAATTAGTGTTATTAGCTTGATCTAGGTCTTGTTCTAGTTGATCTCGATGGATTCTAGTAAGTGTAATGAGTTCCTAACAGTATTATTCTTTAATTATGTTTGTAAAAACTTTTTTATAGTGTTTAAAGTGCAATTGAAACAAGTCAAGTCTCAAAACTAAGTGAATGATAAGGATATAAAGTGCAATTAAAGTGCAACTTGTTTATTTTGTAATCATTGTCTTGGATGTTGTGTTGTTTTAAGCTCTAATTTGTTGTGTTTAATGATATATTATGCTTGTTGAGTTGATAATGATGATATATTAAGGATTTAAAAGCTTCAAAATAATTGTAAACAACACAAAAAATCTTAGAATGGATCAACGAAAGCACAAGACACAACTTGACATGAATTGGACACCTTGGATGTCAAGGGTGTGTCGCGGACCAAAGAGAGTGACAAATGGTGAATAACCTACACTAGACGCTTCCTAAGGGACCCAAAATAGTGGTTATCCATGATAAGGGCACGTCATGCAGCTAGACGTAAGAAATTAACCCCGCGATGAGGCCTAGTGCAAAAATTGGTTATTTTGTCTTCATATAAATAGGCCACTTGTACTTGATGTTAGACACCTTGGAAGACTTTGAAAATTTGAGAGGGGCTGGAAAACACTTAAATTAGGGTTTTTCTTATCTTAATTTTTATTTTTAATGGATTTTATCTTGTAATCAATTATCTTGATAACAACTATGTCCATGAGTGGCTAAAAGCCCTATTCCGAGGTTAAGGTAGAAAACATTATTACTATTGCTTTGGATTGATATAATTTTCATTTTTTATCATATTTGGTTGTTTATTTATACTTGTTATAACTATTTTAAGTATTAAATACCCTTAGGATACATCCATTGTCAATTTTATTAGCCCGGGAGGGGGAATAAGAAGATAGAACGTAGGGATAGAAAGAACAAGGTTCTTATTTTTTTATAAAATAAGGAATTTGAATTAGCAACTAGGATAGAGATAGAGGTATAAGCCATGTTTGGTTCACATGTAGTATGATAGCTTCATGCATCTAATTGGATTATTACATCCCCGCTCAATGATGTAGAGTCAATGTTCAAGTTAAGCAAACGATTAGAGCTCAGGAAACCATGATCATGTGATAAACCCTCATCAACCAAGATAAGTAATCTAATGAATGAAGTTTCATAGTGTAGTATGATTGTTCATAGTGCTTTAACCCTAGTTTTTCATCCATTGATTGTCCAAAGTCTTTACTTTTCTGCATTACTTTAGTTTACTTTTAATTATAACTTTCGAAACTCTTTTCATTATGATTGCACTAGTTAATCTCGATTATTAAACTAGAATTGGATAGATGATTAATACAAGTCTCTGAGGGATCAATATTTGGCTTTATTTGAGACCACTATATTACTTGGCGATACAACGTACACTTGTGTATATGCTTGGACGCAACGAGTTTTTGGCGCCGTTATCGGGGACTTGTAGATATGCAACTATATTTTTTTAGTTTAGATATATTGAGTTGTACATAGTTTAGTAATTTTTCTTTTTAGTTTCTTTTCCTTTTTTCCTCATACTTCTTGATATGTCATCCTTGGTAAGATAGTTTTTGAGTGATGATGATTCTTGTTGTATTTGTAGGGGACCCCATCGAGAGGCATTTTGTCTAGATTTTGATCAGAGAAGGTGGACTAGACCTTCACAATATGAGGTGGACACTATCTTATTTGTGGAGCAGACCACAAGTTGGTGTATGGTTTGTGGTGAAAGTGGTCATTCTGCAGTTATGTGCGTTGTCAATCCTAATTTAGAAATATTTGTGGGCTATGCTCAAAGGACATATTATGTGAACACCTACAATTAAACGTTGCATACTCATCCACCAATTCAATTATGGAACAACCAGTAGCAATAGTTTCAGCAGTAGCATGTTTAAGGAAATGAGGCCACGACTCAAACTAGCAATATAGAAGAGATGTTGAAACAAATTTTAGCATCTTACGTATAGTTGGCGGCATACATGAAGAACAAGCAGGTGGCTACAATACAGTTAGAGAATCAGCTGGGGCAGATAGCAGGCAAAAAATACCAGGACTCTAGGTGGTTTTCCAAGTGACATATAACCTTCTAACCAAGTAATGGAAATCACTTTCAGGAATGATAAAGATCTAAATAAAGAATCTACAAAGACCACTAAGGATGTAGATGCAGAGTTGACTCTCCAACCAGATGTAGACAAAGTTAATGATAATTTGAGTAAGTTTGAGTACTCGAAAACTAAAATTGTTGAACAGGTTAAAGAGATACCACCACCACCTTGTCCACAATATCTATGAAAAGAAAAATATGAGGAGGATACTATACAAATTATGGAACAGACACAAGAATTTCAGCCATTCAACTGACATCTTTCTTTTGAGACTGAAATTAAGAAAGTGAATAAAAGTAAGTGTATTTTGGATTGTTTAAATTCTGAAGTGGGATTAGTTGGACCTCACTCAAAGAACTTTTCTACATTATATTTAGATGATTTCTTGTCTGTCGAATTATCTAAAATAGCTGGAGAGTTTGAAGAAGAGGAACAGGAATCCTATATTTTTTATTTGGTAGCAGATAAGAAACATAAAAACACACCTCACATCAAGGACGAGTGGTATACAATGTATCATCCATTACTCGGTTCTAAATCTTTGTACCACAACCCTATGATAAAGGTAAAAAGATGGATGCAAAACTGGGGGTGAAATTTATATTCTCAAGGTGGAGGAAAAAGTTGATTAGGTCGTGTCGCTAAAAAAAATAAGGCATTGCTGGGTAGACAACCCAAGTTAAAGTTTGTTTTATTTTTAGTATTTTAGTTTTTACTTTACTAGTTTTGGTTTTTGTTGAGTCAATGGTTGGCAGGAAGTCTGAGTATCGAAAAACCTGAGTTAAGAGACATGGTGAGGACTAAGTATGGTGTCCTCAGACCCCCTTGATGTATAAAAATGATACTATCTAGGCATAGAGGCCTCAGGGAGTATTTATATCTCTACTTTTAAGTATATTTTGTGGAAAAAGTAGATTTTTTGGTGTGGGGTAGGGAAATTCCTATTTTTAGGGTAATTTTCAAAAAAAATTAAGAATAAATGTGGGATGTTCTAGTTAGTGCTACATTTGACTGCATGATGCAAGTATTTTAGTTGTAAAGAGCATGTTTATTATGTGAATGACTACTTTTTAGACTCCTAGGCTCATGATTATGACTCTTGTACTAGTTGGGTTAATTTGAATTCATGTGGTTGTTTGGTTAAGAGTCTATGATGATCCCACTTGACTTGAGCATGTGCCTAGTACATATAAGGTTGTTGTGTATTCCTTGTTGCATGTGATATTTAAAACTTTCCTTTTGTGTACACAAAGTGAAATAAAGAGTGTGGGTTTAGGAGATTATATAGGCATTTATTTGATAGTCGTATTACATAGATTTTTTTGGTCGATCCTTGTGCATAAGCCTAGTTAGCCTCATTGAGCCTTTAGCTTTTTCTTTCACATCCTCATATGTAGCCTAATCCCCTTTTTTGATTGACCTTAATTTGATTCAAGCTCTTAAGTTCTTTAGTGTAAACTTAATTAAGTTAAGGAGTTAAAAATTCAAGTAGGAGAAAGGTGAAATTGAAGCCCTTAGGTGATAGTTATTGGTCTGTAAAAATTATTGTGTTGTGGTTGGAAGTTATAGAAATTTGTGCTAAAGAAATTCCCATTTTTAGCCTAGTTGTGTTATAATGAACCTATTTTGGTCGTGGTCCTCCTTGGACAGTATGCACCTCAACTAAAGCAATTTCTTAAGTTGAGAGTGGCTGTCATAGGGGTTAACGTATAATGGGTGTGAAGAAGGGTAAAATCGAATGATGTGTACATAGCATACTCCCAACTTAGTATAAGTGAATGATCTTAATAAGATGGTTAAAAACAAAAGATGTGGGTAGACAAAAATGGTGTAAGTTGGTTGTTAGAGATTGGTCTTAGTTGAAAAATTTGATGTATTGAAGCGCTTAGGGAAGATAGTCACTATTTTTGGCAAAAATAGTTTCTACCCATACCTTATCCTACATTACAACCATTAAGGACACATTTGATCCTAAGCTTCATCATTCTGATATTAGTTGAGTGCTACACTAAGGGTAAGCTTATTGTTCATGATGTGTAACTTGTGAATTCTTTGTGAGAGGGACCAAAATTTGATTCTTGTTCCCAATTTGTTAAGAGTGGCATATATGTAATGGATTATGGATAACTCTTTTGTTGTAAGGAAACATTTTTTATGAATGTTAGGTGAATTATATGATGTCATTGATTGAGCAAGGTTCATGATTTTGTTGACTAGGTGAGTCAATTTATGAGGCTAGGATATTTTGGAGTAGTATTCTTGAACTGTCAATTGTGTATATAACATGCTTAGCTAAGAAACTTGCATTCTGTTTAGTCATTGTAGTACTAGCTTAAGTGTCTTGCATATAATAGAAGTCTGGAGTCACCTCAGATTACTATGCTTAAAGTAAAGAGTGGTTTAAGGACGAACAAGGATTTTAGTGTGGGGTGATGGTCCGGTGTGGATTTATGCGCCTTAGTGTTACGATCCTAGCTTATTTTGCTTTTTTTTTAGGTCTTCTTATGTGTTTTATGAGTTAATGATGATATAATTGAGCATCAAGTTAAGTACTTGATTATAATATTTAAGGTGTATTTCCCACAATATTGTACTTAATTTGTTCACTTAGAGTTCAAATGCGAAAACTAGTGTTACTAGCTTGAGCTAGGTATTGTTCTAGTTGATCTCGATGGATTATAGTGAGTTTAATGATTTCCTAATGGTATGATTGTGTAATTATTTGTGTAAAAACTTGTTTATAGTGTTTAAAGTGCAATTTAAACAAGCAAATACTCAAAACTAAGTGAAAGATAAAAAGGGGCAAAACTAGTAATCTTAGCTTAAGTTTCTAGTTTGTTGTCTTGGATGTTGTGTTATTTTTATCTATAATTTTTTTTGTTTAATGATATATAATGCTTGGTGAGTTGATAATTAAAATATATTAAGTATATACAAGCTTTAAATTAATTTTAAACCACACAAAGAGTTTTAGAATGGATTAACGAAAGCACAAGACACAATTTGACGTGAATAGGACACCTTGGATATCAAGGGCAAGTCGCATACCAACTCTAGGGGAAAATGGTACATAACATACACTAGAAGATTAATAAAGGACCCAAAATAGTGGTTATCAATTATAGGGGCAAATCGCACAGCTAAACATAGCAAATTAACCCCGCAACGCGGCCTAGTGCAAAAATTGGCAGTTTTGTCCTATGAATAGGACAATTGTACTTGATGTTAGACACCTTGGAAGACTTTGAAACTTTAATAGGGGATGGAAAACAATTCAATTAGAGTTTTTCTTACTTATATTGTTATTTTAATGGATTTTATCTTGTAATCAATTATCTTGATTACCACTATGTCCATGAATGGCTAAAATCCCCATTCCGGAGTTAAGGTCAAAAACATGATTACTATTTCTTTGGATTGATATGTTTTTTATTGTATATCATATTTGGTTGTTTATTTATCCTTTTTATAACTATTTTAAGTATTAGATACCCTTAGGATACATCCATTGTCAACTTTGTGAGCCCGGGAGAGGAAATAACAAGATAGAACGTGGGGATAGATAGAACAAGGTTCTTATTCTTTTATAAAATAAGAAATTCAAATTAGCGAATAGGATAGAGATATAACTAGAAGCCTTGTTTGGTTCACATGTAGGTTGATAGCTTCACGCATCTAATTGAATTATTACATCCCCGCTCAATGATGTAGTTGTAATGTCCAAGTTAGGTAGATGATTAGAGGTCAAGAGACCATGATCATGTGATAAACCCTACGAATCATCAACCAAGATAAGTAATCTAATGAATGAAGTTCCATAGTGTAGTTGGATTGTTCGTAGTGCTTTAACCTTGGGTTTTCATCCATTGATTGTCCAAAGTCTTTACTTTTCTACGTGACTTTAGTTTACTTTTAATTATAACTTTCAAAACACTTTTGGTTATGATTGCACTAGTTAATCTCAATTATTAAACTAGAATTGGATAGTTGATTAATACAAGTCTCTGAGGGATCGATATTAGGCTTTATTTGAGGCCACTATATTACTTGGCGAGACAACGTACACTTGCGTATGTGCTTGGGTACAATGAGTTTTTGGCTCCATTGTCGGGGACTTGTAAATATGCAAATATGTATTTTTAGTTTAGATATATTGAGTTGTACATAGTTTAGTAATTTTTCTTTTTAGTTTATTTTACGTTTTTTCTCATACTTCTTGATATGTTATCTAAGGAAAAATGGTTTTCGAATGATGATGATTCTTGCTCTTTTTGTAGGGGACCCCATCGAGAGGGTTTTTGTAACACCTTGAGATCCCATCCCGAGATGTCACACGGTTCTTATGGACCCGAAGGACCAAAAGATAACCCTTTATTGATATATATACCTATACACTGCATAATATTTGAAATAAATGTGGAAACTGGACATAAGGTTCAATACATCTACACATACTCAAGACTGAAAACTAAATACTAATACATCAACATTCGTCTAAAAAGCCTCTAAACTGTCTGAACTGTGGAGTTGATGGGATATGTCCCCAACTAACTCCGTCAACTAAAAATATAATAAAAATCTGATGCAATTATAGTAAACTGAGATTCTTCCTCGAAAGAACAGGACTCACTGCTACCGTTGCTGACTGGGATTGAACTGATGGGTATACTCTGGATCCTGTGCCTCTGAACGTATGGTGTCAAATAAAACACCATAGCGCAAATGCGTCAGTACAAAAATGTACCGAGTATATAGATGAGGTAAGGCTAAATACAAGGGCTTATAAATGAACATAACTTAACCGAATAATATACAAGAGATGGATTAGCATACATAAAGAATCTGTAATTACTGAACATACTGTGCATACTGTCACTGAGCATACTCAGAATAACTCTGGTAACTAATACTGAATATATTGAAATTCTGAAATTTCTGGACATACTGAGAATACGAGTATCTGAAGCTTCTGAAACTGATTGCAACCTTATCTAACAGGTTGTCTCTGAATTTAAGGATAATAATAATACTTAATAACGGATTTTGAGATCTGATAACTGATTTTGAGATCGGCCTATCGAGCAACGGATCTTCGAATTTGCAGATAATCATACTTGATGGCCTGTATCTAACAGCCTTGCATTCTGTACACTGAACTGAGCTCTTTCTTGAAGTCTGAGACTGATTCTGAAACTGAGATTGTGGGAAGTAGTCTTCTTACCGACATGCCCCACCTAGCTATGTCGGGGTCCAACCTGTGCCCCAGTTGGAAGGGTGTCAGTACCGCGCCACTAGTAAAGACAACTTTATTTGACCCTCATCTATCAGGCACTCAAACGTGAATGGTGGAGACCTCATCTAACAGGTCAAGCCACCTCATCTACCCTTAACTAGAAGGTATGATGTCTCAACCTACTCTGGCTATGTAGTTCGGGAGCGCAAGGATTAATTCTAAGAATCACACCCTCTACTAGTAGGTGAGTTCCCATCCTTGAGCTCACTCGGTGCTGATTCCTACTCCCAACTGAAAGACACTGATCTGATTCTTAACTGAACTTAGACTGAGCTGAATCTGATACTGATCATGTTTCTCAAGAGATCTGACTGAGTTACACTGAGATTACTTAGTTCCGTATCTGATGAAAAAAGGTATCGAATCATGGTATCTGACTGACGATACAGAGATTGAATAGATTACTCAAATCACTTCTGAGATTAGAATTGAATCATTTGAATACTATTAGATCTGATCTAATTTATAGGACTGAGGCTAGATTACTAACGATACAGTGATAACAGAGATTTTTGAGATTACAGAGTTTTCTTATGTTCTGCACTTGTCTAAGGATACAGAGTTCTGTAGTTCCCTGAGTTCTGAGAATCGTGGCTCAATTGGAATTATCGCAAAACTGACACCAGCTCTAGACAACAGCTCTATTGTTGGGTATAAATACCCCCAGGACTCAATAACATAAAAGTGAAACATAATCATACTTGCATCATCACGATCATCCATTCATCATCACAATCATTCATTCATAAACACAAGCATTCAAGCATTTCTCCAAGTAATTAGGAGTCATAATATCCTTTCCCCCTCAAAAATCCCTAAGGCATCACATCAAGCATTTATGAAACATAGGCCTCTATTCATTATCACAATCACCAAAGGGTCGCTTTAAGCATCTCGGAATAATAATCATATAATAACATAGGGAAAACATGCTATTAGATCATACTCCATTCAACAAGGTTTTTACCTCAACTATTTCATACCTATATCAGTTTTGACATATATTTGGGTATCACATGGCTTAGGGAAACTTTATACTATCATGTTATAACTTACTTGCTAACCACTTGTCATGTATTAAAAACTTAGCATATGTCAAAGGGCGCATAATTGGGGAATTTACTACTATCACATCTCCACTTGTTCACTAAGGTCCTTCAACAAACACTAGACATGCATAGGTTCACACTTATTTGGGGATTTCACACTATCATGGTACAATTCATTAACTAGGGCATTTCGTGACACTCATTGTTCTCAAAGTCTTATACATGGGGAGGAGTGCCTATAATAGCATGCCTTACGTCCATCAACCTAGCTTCACAAACATTTCATCAACAACCATAACACATAACAATATCTTAAAAGTAATTATTTTCATAAGGGTGTAGCATGCATTTTTCATTAGATCACAATTTAACTACAATGCTTGATTTCTAGTCTCTTAGATATTTTATCGAACACCTCACATGCACAAATTAGGCATAAGTAAAATAACCCAACTACTCATCATGAACAACCAAATTTACATGTTTTCAACTCATATATTATCATAGATTCATACAAAACACATAAATATCCCATCTTGGAGATCATTCAACATCAACAACAAGTACATAATCCATTTACCACACAAATACCACATACTAAGGCCAAGAATTGATTCTTATAGACAAACATGAATCACAACTCACAAGAATCATTAAAAATTCATAAACATAAATCTTGGAGATTTAGAAAGGGGTACTTGAGCTTCTTGGATGAAAGGGACCCAAGAATCAACATCTACATACCTTGGGGAAACTTCTTTCTTGAAGGTTCTTGGAGAGATTCTTGATTTCTTGACTTCTCTTGATTTTTCTTGAAGAAGAAATAAGGGTTTTGATCTTGGAAATAAACCCTAATTTGATGTTTCGGATGAAGGAGAAGTTATGAGCTTTGATTTGGGGTGATTGGGTATTAAATAGGGTGAAAAATGACCCAAAAATCCCTTTAAAACGGTGCTTCAGCGCTATCTCGAACAATTTTGACGGTCAGAGTGATGGACCGTCACTTTGGTGACTAACCATCACTCCCACCATCACTTTTGGTCCATAAAAGGCCCTTACTACTTTAGTTTTGAAGGCCAAAGTGGCGGGCCATCACTAACTTGACGGTCCGTCAGCTTGTCCATCACTCCTGGACAGCTCGGACAGCTCTCAATAAAATGACCATAACTTCTTACTCCAATATTAGATTTTGGAGAAATTGGTATAGTTAGAAAGATAATTCAATTATATATCTGTTGGTAGGTCATGAGCGCAAAAATTCTTTGAATAATTGTAGATATTCTCATTTGAAGTTGACTATGGTAATGTCCTTCTCAAGAATTCAATCGGTAAGGGATATTTTGATTCGTCTAATAGCTAGGACGTATTAAGGCCTTAATACACATCAAACTTGATCATAAAACTACCAAATCACTAATATTTATTTAACATGATCTTGAATCATGGTTCTACTAGCGGTTGGGATTCCCGAGGTATTACAGTTTTTGTCTTTATCTTGATTAAAGTAGGTGGATGAGACTTTCACAATATGAGGTAGATACTATCCTATATGTGGAGCATACAACAAGCTAGTGTATGGCTTGTGGTAATAGTGGTTATTCTAAAATTATGTACGTTGTCAATCCTGATTCAAAAATATTTGTGGGCCATGCTCAAAGACCATAGTATGTGAACACCTATAAATAAACGTGACATACTTATCCACCAATTCAATCATGGAACAATCAGCAGCAGCAGTTTCAACAAAATCGGGCCACAACTCAAACTAGCAATAAGGAAGAGTTGCTGAAACAAATTTTAGCGTCTTATGCATAGTTGGTGGCATACATGAAGAACTATTAGGTGGATACAATGCAGTTGAAGAATTAGCTGGGGCAGATAGCAGGCAGAAAATACCAGGACTCCAAATGGTTTTCCAAGTGACATATAACCTTCTAACCAAGTAGTGGTAATAACTTTTAGGAATGATAAAGATCGGAATAAATAACTTCCAATGACAACTAAGGAGGCAGATGTAGAGTTGACTCTCCAACCAGATGCAGACAAAGTTGTTGATAATTCGAGGAATTCTGAGTACTCAAAAACTAAAATTGTTGAACAGGTTAAGGAGATACCATCACCACCTTATCCACAAATTCTGTGAAAGGAAAAATATGAGAAGGATACTAGCCAAATTATGGAACAGACACAAGAATTTTTGCCATTCAATTATCATATTTCTTTTGTGACTGAAATTATGAAAGTGAATTAGAGTAAGGGTATTTTGCATTGCATAAATTCTGAAGTGGGATTGGTTGGGCCTCACTCAAAGAATTTTTCTACATTATGTTTAGATGATTTATTTTCTATCGAATCATCTAAAATAGTGGGAGAGTGTGAAGAAGAAAAATAGGAATTCTATATTCTTGATTTGGCACCAGATAAGCAACATAAAAACACACCTCACATCAAGGTCGAGTGGTTTACTATGCATCATACATTACTCAATTCCTAATATTTGTACCACAACCTTATGAGAACGGTAAAAAGATGGACACAAAGCTAGGGGTGAAATTTATATCCTCAAGGTAGAGGAAAAAGTTGATTGGGTTGTGTCGCGACACAAAATTAGGTGCTTCTTGGGAGGAAACCCAAGTTAAGGTATGTTTTATTTTTAGTATTTTAGTTTTTACTTCACTAGTTTTTGTTTTTGTTAAGTCACAGGTTGATAGGAAGTTTGAGTACCGAAAAACTTAAGTTAAGGAACATGGAGAGGACTAAGTATGGGTTCACCAGACACCCTTGATGTATAAAGATTCTACTAGCTAGGCTTAAAGTCCTCAGGGAGTATTTTTATCTCTACTTTTAAGTATACTTTAAGGACAAAGTAGAATTATAAGTGTGGGGTGGGGAAATTCCTATTTTTAGGGTAATTTTAAAATTTTTTGTTAATAATAAATATGGGATGTTCTTGTTAGTTCTATATTTGACTACATGATGCAAGTGTTTTGGTCGTAAAGAGCATATGTATTGTGTGAATTACTACTTTTTAGACTCTTATGACTCTTGTACTTGTTGGCTTAATTTGAATTCATGTGGTTGTTTGGTTAAGACTCTATGATAATCCCACTTGAGTTCAGCATGTTTCTTGCGCATGAAAGGTTGTTGTGTATACTTTATTGCATGTGATATCTAGAACTTTACTGGTGTGTACACAAAGTGAAATAAAGAGTGTGGATTTAGGAGATTATATAGGCATTTATTTGATAGTCGTGTTTCATACCTTTTTTGGACCGATCCTTGTGCATAAGCCTAGTTAGCCTAATTGAGCCTTTATCTTTTTCTTTGGCATCCTCATATGTATCCTAATCCCCTTCTTTGATTGACCTTAATTTGATCCAAGCTCCTAAGTTCTTTAGTGTAAACTTAATTAAGTTAAAAATTTGAAAATTCAAGTAGGAGAAAGGTGAAATTGAAACCCCAAAGTGATATTTATTGGTGTATAAAAAATTTTGTGTTGTGGTTGGGAGTTTGTGAAATTTGTCCTAAAGAAATTCCCATTTTTAGCCCAGTTGTGTTACAATGAACCTATTTTGGTTTTGTTCGTCCTTGGACATTCTGCACCTCAACTAAAGCAATTGCTTAAGTTGAGAGTGGTTTTCATAGAGGTGCTTAACATATAATGGTTGTAAAGAAGGGTAAAATCGAATGATGTGTACATAGCATACTCCCACCATATTATACGTTAAAGAGCTTAATGAGATGGGTAAAACCAAAAGATGTGGGTAGACAAAAGTTTTGTAAGTTGATTGTTATAGATTGGTCTTACTTGAAAAATATGATGTATTGAAGTGCTTAAGGACGATAGTCACTATTCTTGGCTAAAATAGTTCCTACCCATACCTTAGCCTACATTACAACCATTAAAGACCCATTTGATCCTAAGCTTCATCATTATGATATTAGCTGAGTACTACACTAAGGGAAAGCTTATGGTTCATTGTGTGTAACTTGTGAATTCTTTGTGAGAGTGAGCGAAAATTTATTCTTGTACCCAATTGGTTAAAAGTGGCATATATGTAAGGGATTATGGGTAACTCTCTTGTTGTAAGGGCACATGTTTGATGAATGTTGGGTGAACTATATGATGTCATTGATTGAACAAGGTTCATGAGTTTGGTTACTAGGTAAGTCAATTTGTGAGGCTAGGATGTTTTGGAGTAGTATTCTTGAACTGTCAATTGTGTACATAACATGCTTAGCCGAGAAACTTACATTTTATGTAGTCATTTTAGTACTAGCTTGAGTGTCTTTCATGTAGTATTATTGTGGAATCACCTCATATTATGATGCTTAAACTTAAGAGTGATTTGAGGACAAACAATAATTTAAGTGTGGGGTGATAATCCTAGGTGGATTTATGTGCCTTAGTGTTGCTATCCTATCTTATTTTGCCTTGTTTTTAAGGACTTCTTGTGTGCTTTATGATTTAATAATGATATAATTGAGCATAAAGTGCAGTACTTGATTATAATGTTTAAGGTGTATTTAAAACAAGATTGTACTTAATTTGGTCACTTAAAGTTCAAATGAGAAAACTAGTGTTACTAGCTTGAGCTAGGTTTTGTTTTAGTTGATCTCGATGGATTGTAGTGAGTGTAATGAGTTCATAATGGTACGATTGTATAATTATATGTGTAACAACTTGTTTATAGTGTTTAAAGTGCCATTGAAACAAGCTAATACTCAAAACTAAGTGAAAGATAAAAAGGGGGCAAAACTAGTATTCTTAGCTTAAGTTTCTAATTCGTTGTCTTGGATGTTGTGTTGTTTTGAGCTCTAATTTGTTGTGTTTGATGATATATAATGCTTGGTGATTTGAAAATAATTATTTATTAAGGATATAAAAGCATTAAATTAATTAGAAACAACACAAAAAATCTTTGAATGGATCAATGAAACCACAAGACACAACTTGACGTGAATCGGACACCTTGGATGTCAAGGGCGCGTCGCAGACCAAAGTGAGGGAAAAATGGTGCATAAAATAAACTAGAATCTTCATAAAGGTACCAAAACAGTTATTATCCATGATAATGGCACGTAGCGCAGCTAGACGTAGCAAATTAACCCCGCGTCGCAGCCTAGTGCAAAAATTGACAGTTTTTTCCTACTATAAATAGGACACTTGTACTTGATGTTAGACACCTTGGAAGACTTTGCAAATTTAAGAGGTTCTGGAAAAAACTTCAATTAGGGTTTTTATTTTTTTATTTTTCTTTTTAATGAACTTTATCTTGTAATCGGTTATCTTGATTATGACTATGTCCAGGAGTGGCTAAAAGCCCTATTCCGGGGCTAAGTTCAAAAACATGATTACTATTGCTTTGGATTGATATTATTTTGATTGTATATTATATTTGGTTGTTTATTTATTCTTTTTATAGCTATTTTAAGTGTTAGATACCCTTAGGATACATCCATTGTCAACTTTGGGAGCCCAGGAGGGGGAATAAGAAGATAGAATGTGGGGATAGATAGAACAAGGTTCTTATTGTTTTATAAAATAATGAATTTGAATTAGTGAATATGATAGGGATATAAATAGAAACCTAGTTTCGTTCACACGTACAATGATAACTTTATGCATCTAATTATACTATTACATCCCCGCTCTATGATGTAGTTTTTATGTTCAAGTTAGGTAATCGATTAGAGGTCGGGAGACCATAATCATGTGATAAACCCTACGAATCATAAACCAAGTTATGTAATCTAATAAATGAAGTTCCATAGCATAGTATAATTGTTCGTAGTGCTTTAACCCTGGGTTTTCATTCATTGATTGTCCAAAGTTTATACTTTTTGGATTACTTTGGTTTACTTTTAATTATAACTTTCAAAACACTTTTGGTTATGATTGCACTAGTTAATCTCAATTATTAAACTAGAATTGTATAGTTGATTAATACAAGTCTCTGAGGGATCGATATTTGTCTTTATTTGAGGCCACTGTATTACCTTGCGAGACAACATACACTTGAATATGTGCTTGGGCGCAACGAGTTTTTGGCGCCATTGTCGAGGACTTGTAAATATACAACTATTTTTTTTTAGTTTAGCTATATTAAGTTGTACATAGTTTAGTAACTTTTTTTAAAAGTTTCTTTTACTTTTTTTCTCACACTTCTTAATATGTCAACCGGGGAAAAATGGTTTTCAAGTGATGATGATACTTGTTGTTTTTGTAGGGGACCCCATCGAGAGGATTTTTATCTAGATTTTGATCAAAGAAGGTGGACGAGACCTTCACAATATGAGGTGAATAATGTCCTATCTGTGGAGCAGACCATAAGTTGGTTTGTGGTTTGTGGTTTGTGGTAATAGTGGTCATTCTGCAGTTATGTGCGTTGTCAATCTTGATTCAAAAATATTTGTGGGATATGCTCAAAGGCCATATTATGTGAACAACTACAATCAAATGTGGCATACTCATCCACCAATTCAATGATGGAACTACCAGCATCAATATTTTCAGCAGCAGCAGGTTTAAGGAAATCAAGCCACAACTCAAACTAGAAATATGGAAGAGATGCTGAAACAAATTTTAGCATTTTATGCATATTTGACGGCAGACATGAAGAACCAGCCGGTGGCTACAAAGAAGTTGGAGTATCAGATGGGGTAGATAGTAGGCAGAAAATACCAGGACTTCAGGTGGTTTGCCAAGTGATATATAACCTTCAAACTAAGTAGTGGAAATCACTTTTAGTAATGATAAAGATCTGAATAAAGAACCTCCAAAGACAACTAAGGAGGTAGATGCAGAGTTGACTCTCAAACCAGATGAAGACAAAGTTGTTTATAATTCAAGAAAGTCTGAGTACTCGAAAACAAAATTGTTGAACAGGTTAAGGAGATACCGCCAACACCTTGTCCAAAAATTCTATGAAAATAAAAATATGAGGAGGATACTAACCAAATTATGGAACAGACACAAGAATTTCAGTCATTCAACTGTCATCTTTCTTTTGAGATTGAAATTAAGAAAGTGAATAAGTGTAAGGGTATTTTGGATTTTGTAAATTGTGAAGTGGGATTAGTTAGGCCTTACTCAAAGAACTTTTCCACATTATGTTTAGATGAGTCCATGTATGTCGAATAATCTAATATAGTAGGAAAGTGTTAAGAAGAGGAATAGGAACCCTATATTTTTTATTTGGCACCAGATAAGCAACATGAAAACATACCTCACATCATGGCTGAGTGGTTTACAATGAATCATCCATTGCTCGGTTCCTAATCTTTTTACCACAACCTTATGAAAAAGGTAAAATGATGGATGCAAAGTTGGGGATGAAATTTATATCCTCAACGTGGAGGAAAATGTTGATTGTGTCATGTCGCGACACAAAATCAGGTACTGCTTAGGAGACAACCCAAGTTAAGGTATATTTTATTTTTAGTATTTTAGTTTTTACTTCACCAGTTCTTTTTTTGTTGAGGAACAGGTTGATAGGAGTCTAGGTACCGAAAAAACTAAGTTAAGGAACATGGAGAGGACTAAGTATGGGGTCCCCGAACCCCCTTGATATATAAAGATGCTACTAGATAGGCCTAGAGGCCTCAGGGAGTATTTCTATCTCTACTTTTAAGTATACTATGGGGACAAAGTAGATTTTTAAGTATGGGGTGGGAAAATTCCTATTTTTAGGGTAATTTTAAAAACTTTTGTTAAGTATAAATATGGGATGTTCTTGTTAGTGCTATATTTGACTGCATGATACAAGTGTTTTGGTTGTAAAGAGAATTTGTATTATGTGAATAACCACTTTTTAGACTCCTAGGCTCATGATTATGACTCTTGTACTTGTTGGCTTTATTTGAATTCATGTGGTTGTTTGGTTAAGAGTCTATGATGATCCAACTTGAGTTGAGCATGTGTCTTGTACATGTAAGGTTGTTGTGTATTCTTTGTTGCATGTGATATCTACAACTTTCTTGGTGTGTACACAAAGTGAAATAAAGAGTATGGGTTTAGGAGATGATTTAGACATTTATTTGATATCCGTGTTTCATACCTTTTTTTGATTGATCCTTGTGCATAAGCCTAGTTAGCCCCATTGAGCCATTAATATTTACTTTGGAATCCTCATATGTAAACTTTCCCCTTCTTTGATTGACCTTAATTTGATCCAAGCTCCTAAGTACTTTAGTGTAAACTTAATTAAGTTAAGGTGTTGAAAATTCAAGTAGAAGAAAGGTAAAATTAATGCCCCAAAGTGATAGTTATTGGTATGTTAAAATTATTGTGTTTTTGTTGGGTGTTATAGAAATTTTTTCTAAAGAAATTCCCATTTTTAGCCTAGTTGTGTTACAATGAACCTATTTTGGTTGTGGTCCTCCTTGGATATTGTGCACCTCAACTAAGGCAATTGCGTAAGTTGAGAGTGGTTGTCATAAAGGTGTTTAACGTATAATGGGGGTGAAGAAGGGTAAAATTGAATGATGTGTAGATAGAATACTCCCACCATATTATATGTGAATGAGCTTAATGAGATGGGTAAAAATAAAAGATGTGGGTAGACAATAGTGGTGTAAGTTGGTTGTTAGAGATTGGTCTTAGTTAAAAAATGTGATGTATTGAAGTGCTTAGGGTCGATAGTCACTATTCTTGGCTAAAATAGTTCCTACCCATACCTTAGCCTACATTACAACTACTAAAGATCCATTTGATCCTAATCTTCATCATTCTAATATTAGTTAAGTACTACACTAAGGTTAAGATTATGGTTCATTGTGTGTAACTTGTGAATTCTTTGTGAGAGTGAACAAAATTTGATTCTTGTACCCAATTGGTTGAAAGTAGCATATATGTAAGGGATAATGGGTAAATCTCTTGTTGTGAGGGCATATGTTTGACGAATGTTGGGTGAATTATATGATATCATTGATTGAACAAGGTGCATGAGTTTGCAAACTAGGTTAGTCAATTTGTGAGGCTAGAATGTTTTGGAGTAGTATTCTTGAACTGTCAATTGTGTACATAACATGCTTAGCCTAGAAACTTGCATTCTGTGTTGTCATTGTAGTACTAGATTGAGTGTCTTGCATGTAGTAGAAGTGTGGAATCACCTCATATTATGATGCTTAAATTTAAGATTATTTTGAGGACGAACAAGAATTTAAGTGTGGAGTGATGGTCCGAGGTGGATTTATGCACCTTAATGTTGCTATCCTATCTTATTTTGCCTTGTTTTTGAGGTCTTCTTGTGTGATTTATGAATTAATGATGATATAATTGAACACCAAGTTTAGTACTTGATTATAAAGCTTAAGGTGTATTTCAAACAAGATTGTATTTAATCTGGTCACTTAGAGTTCTAATGAGAAAACTAGTGTTACTAGCTTGAGCTAGGTCTTGTTCTAGTTGATCTCGATGGATTCTAGTGAGTGTAATTACTTCATAATGGTATGACTGTTTAATTATGTGTGGAAAAACTTGTATATAGTGTTTATATTGCAACTGAAACAAGCCAAGACTCAAAACTAAGTGTAAGATAAAAGGGGCAAAACTAGTATTCTTAGCTTAAGTTTCTAGTTTGTTGTCTTGGATGTTGTATTGTTTTGAGATCTAATTTGTTTTGTTTAATGATATATCATGCTTGTTAAGTTGATAATAATTATTTATTAAGATTATAAAAGAGTTAAATTAATTGGAAACAACACAAAAATTCTTAGAATGGATTAATAAAAGTACAAGACACAACTTGATGTGAATCGGACACTTTGGATATCAAGGGCGCGTCGCGGATCAAAGAGAGGGACAAATGGTGCATAAAATAAACTATAAGCTTTCTAAAGGACCCAAAACAGATATTATCCATGATAATGGCACGTATCGCAGCTAGAAATAGCAAATTAACCCCGCGACGCAGCCTAGTGCAAAAATTGGCAGTTTTATCCTCAAATAAATAGGACACTTGTACTTTATGTAAGAATCCTTGGAAGACTTTCAAACTTTGAAAGGTTCTTGAAAACACTTCAATTAGGGTTTTTATTTGTTTATTGTTTCCCTTTAATAGATTTTATCTTGTAATCAATTATCTTGATTACGACTATGTCCATGAGTGGCTGAAAGCCCTATTCCAGGGTTAAGGTCAAAAATATCATTACTATTGCTTTGGATTGATATGTTTTTTATTGAATATCATATGTCGTTGTTTATTTATCCTTTTTATAACTATTTTAAGTATTAGATACCCTTAGGATACATACATTGTCAACTTTGTGAGCCCAGGAGAGGGAATAAGAAGATAGAATGTGGGGATAGATAGAACAAGGTTCTTATTCTTTTATAAAATAAGGAATTTTAATTTGTGAATATGATAGGGATATAACTATAAGCCTTGTTTGGTTCTCACGTACGATGATATCTTTATGCATCTAATTGGATTATTATATCCCCGCTCAATGATGTAGTTTTGATGTTCAAGTTAGGTAAACGATTAGAGGTCGAGAGACCATGATCATGTGATAAACTCTACGAATCATCAACCAAGTTATTTAATCTAATAAGTGTTGTTCCATAGCATAGTATGATTGTTCGTAGTTCTTTAACCTAGGGTTTTCATTCATTGATTGTCCTAAGGCTTTACTTTTCTGCATTACTTTGGTTTACTTTTAATTATAACCGTCAAAACACTTTTGGTTATGATTGCACTAGTTAATCTTAATTATTAAACTAGAATTGGATAGGTGATTAATACAAGTCTCTGAGATCGATATTCGGCTTTATTTAAGGCCACGGTATTACTTGGCGAGACAACATACACTTGTGTATGTGCTTAGGCGCAACGTGTTTTTGGCGCCATTGTCGGGGAGTTGTAAATATGCAACTATCTTTTTAAAATTTAGCTATATAGATTTGTACATAGTTCAGTAACTTTTTTTTTAATTTCTTTTACTTTTTTTCTCACAATTCTTGATATGTCAACCTGGGAAAGATGGTTTTCGAGTGATGATGATTGTTTTTATTTTTGTAGGGGACCCCATCGAGAGGCTTTTTGACTAGATTTTGATCAAAGCAGGTGGATGAGACCTTCATAATATAAGGTGTAAATTGTCCTATCTGTAGAGCAGACCACAAGTTGGTATATGGTTTGTGGTAATAGTGGTCATTCTATAGTTATTTGCATTGTCAATCCTGATTCAGAAATGTTTGTGGGCTAAGATCAAAGGACATATTAAGTGAACACCTACAATCAAATGTGGCATACTCATCCACCAATTCAATCATGGAACAACCAGCATCAATAGTTTTAGCTGCAGCAAGCTCAATAAAATCAGGCCACAACTCAAACTAGCAATATGGAAGAAATTCTGTAACAAATTTTACCATCTTACGCATATTTGGTGGCATTCATGAAGAAATAGCAGGTGGCTACAAAGAAGTTGGAGAATCAGCTGGGGCAGATAACATGAAAAAAATACCTAGACTCTAGGTGGTTTGCAAAGTGGCATATAACCTTCTAACCAAGTAGTGGCAATCACTTTTATGAATGATAAAGAGATGAAGATAGAACCTCCAAAGACAACTAAGGATTTAGATGCAGAGTTGACTCTCCAACCAGATGCAGACAAAGTTGTTGATAATTCGAGGAAGTCTGAGTACTCAAAAACTAAAATTGCTGAACAGGTTAAGGAGATACCTCCATGACCTTGTCCACAAATTCTATGAAAAGAAAAATATGAGGAGGATACTAGCCAAATTATGGAACAGACACAAGAATTTCAGCCATTCAACTATCATCTTTCTTTTGAGACTGAAATTAAGAAAAGAATAAGAGTAAGGGTATTTTGGATTGTGTAAATTCTGAAGTGGGATTAGCATGGACTCACTCAAAGAACTTATCTACATTATGTTTAGATGATTTATTGTCTGTCGAATTATCTAAATAGTGGAAAAGTTTGAAGAAGAGGAACAGGATTTCTATATTCTTGATTTGGCACCAGATAAGCAACAAGAAAACACACCTCACATCGAGGCTGAGTGGTTTACTATGCATCATCCATTACTCAGTTCCTAATCTTTATACCAAAACCCAATGAAAAAAAGTAAAAAGATGGATGCAAAGCTGGGGGTGAAATTTATATCCTCAAGATGGAGGAAAAAGTTGATTGGGTCATGTCGTGACACAAAATCAAGCACTGCTTAGGAGGCAACCCAAGTTAAGGTATATTTTATTTTTAGTATTTTAGTTTTTACTTCACTAGTTTTAGTTTTTGTTAAGTCACAGGTTGATAGGAGTCTGAGTACCGAAAAACATGAGTTACGGAACATGGCGAGGACTGAGTATGGGATCCCCGGACCCCCTTGATGTAGAAAGATGCAACTAGCTAGGCCTGGAGGCCTCAGGGAGTATTTCTATATCTACTTTTAAGTATACTCTAGGGACAAAGTAGATTTTTAAGGGGGGGGATTCCTATTTTTAGTGTAATTTTAAAAAAATTTGTCAAGTATAAATATGGGATGTTCTTGTTAGTTCAATATTTGACTGCATGATGCAAGTGTTTTTGTTGTAAAGAGCACGTTGATTGTGTGAATGACTACTTTTTAGACTTCTAGACTCATGATTATGACTCTTGTACTTGTTGGCTTAATTTGAATTCATATGGTTGTTTGGTTAAGAGTCTATGATGATTCCACTTGATTTGAGCATATGCCTTGTGCATGTAAGGTTGTTGTGTATTCCTTGTTGCATGTGATATCTACGACTTTCCTGGTGTGTACACAAAGTGAAATAAAGAGTGTGTGTTTAGGAGATGATAAAGGCATTTATTTGATAGTGGTGTTTCATCATATCCGTATGCATAATCCTAGTTAGCCAAATTAAGCCTTTAGCTTTTTCTTTGGCATCCTCATATGTAGCCTAATCCCCTTCTTTGATTGGCCTTAATTTGATCCAAGATCATAAGCACATTAGTGTAAACTTATTTAAGTTAAGGAGTTGAAAATTCAAGTAGGAGAAAGGTGAAATTAAAGCCCCAAAGTAATAGTTATTGGTGTGTAAAAATTATTGTGTTGTTAGGAATTAGAGAAATTTGTGCTACAGAAATTCCAATTGTTAGCCCAGTTGTTTAACAATGAAATTGTTTTGGTCATGGTCCTCCTTGAAAATGGTGTGCCTCAACTAAGGCAATTGCTTAAGTTGATAGTGGTTGTCATATGGGTTCTTAACGTATAATGGGTGTAAAGAAGGGTAAAATTTAATGATGTGTACATAGAACACTCCCAACATAGTAAATATGAATAATCTTAATCAGATGGGTAAAAACAAAAGATATGGGTAGATAAAAGTGGTGTAAATTGTTTGTTCGAGATTTGTCTTAGTTTAAAAATGTGATGTATTGAAATGCTTAGGGAAGATAGTCACTATTCTTGGCTAAAATAGTTCCTACCCATACCTTATCCTATATTACAACCATTAAAAACCCATTTGATCCTAAGCTTCATCATTCTGATATTAGTTGAGTACTATACTAAGGGAAAGCTTATGGATCATTGTGTCTAACTTGTGAATTGTTTGTGAGAGTGAGCGAAATTTAATTTTTGTACCCAATTGTTTAAAAGTAGCATATATGTAAGGGAGTATGGGTAACTCTCTTATTGTGAGGGCACATGTTTGATGAATGTTGAGTGAATTATTTGATGTCATTGATTGAACAAAGTGCATGAGTTTGCTAACTAGGTGAGTCAATTTGTAAGGCTAGGATGTTTTGGAGTAGTATTCTTGAACTGTCAATTGAGTACATAGCATGCTTAGCCAAGAAACTTGCATTCTGTATAGTCATTGTAGTACTAGCTTGAGTGTTTTACATGTTGTATATGTGTGGAGTTAGCTCAGATTATGATGCTTAATTTAAAGAGTAGTTTGATAACGAACAAGGATTTAAGTGTAGGGTGATGGTCTGACGTGGATTTATGTGCCTTAGTATTGCTATCCTAGCTTATTTTACCTTGATTTTGAGGACATCCTATGATCTTTATGAGTGAATGATGATATAATTGAGTATCAAGTTAAGTACTTGATTATAATCTTAAGGTATATTTCAAATAAGATTGTACTTAATTTGGTCACTTAGAGTTCAAATGAGAAAACTAGTGTTACTAGCTTGAGCTAGGTCTTGTTCTAGTTGATCTCGATGGATTATAGTGAGTGTAATGAGTTCCTAATGATATTATATTGTAATTATGTGTGGAAAAACTATTTTATAGTGTTTAAATGAAATTCAAACAATCCAAGACTCAAAACTAAGTGAAAGATAAAAAGGGGCAAAACTAGTATTCCTAGCTTAAGTTTCTAGTTCGTTGTCTTGGATGTTGTGTTATTTTGATATCTAATTTATTGTGTTTAATGATATATAATTCTTGGTGATTTGATAATGATGATATATTAAGGATATAAAAGCTTCAAATTAATTGGAAACTACACAAAAAGTCTTAGAATGGATCAACGAAAGCACAAGAGACAACTTGACGTGAATTGGACACCTTGGATGTCAAGGGCACATCGCGGACCAAAGAGAGGGACTAATGGTGCATAACATACACTTGAAGCTTCCTAATGGTCCCAAAACAGTGGTTTCCATGATAAGGGCGCATCGTGTAGCAAGACGTAGCAAATTAACCCCGCGATGCAGCCCAATGCAAAAATTGGCAGTTTTGTCCTACTATAAATAGGACACTTGTAGTTGATGTTAGACACCTTGGAAGACTTTGAAACTTTGAGAGGGTCTGTAAAACACTTAAATTAGGATTTTTATTCATTTTATATTTATTTTTAATGGATTTTATCTTGTAATCAATGATCTTGATTACGACTTTGTCCATGAGTGGCTAAAAGCCCTATTCTTGGGTTAAGGTCAAAACCATGATTACTATTGCTTTGGATTGATATATTTTTTATTTCATATTATATTTGGTTTTTATTTATCCTTTTTATAACTACTTTATGTATTAGATACCCTTAGGATATATCCATTGTCAATTTTGTGAGCCCGGGAGGGGGAATAAGTAGATAGAATGTGGGGATAGATAGATCAAGGTTTTTATTCTTTTATAAAATAAGGAATTTGAATTAGTGGCTAGGATAGGGATATAACTAGAAGCCTTGTTTGGTTCACACTTAGAATGATACCTTCATGCATCTAATTTGATAATTACATCCCCACTCAATGATGTAGTTGTAATGTCTAAGTTAGGTAAACGATTAGAGGTCAGGAGACCATCATCATGTGGTAAAACCTATGAATCATCAACTAAGATAAGTAATCTAATTAATGAAGTTCCATAGCGTAGTATGATTGTTCGTTGTGATTTAACCTTGTATTTTTATCCATTGATTTTCCAAAGTCTGTACTTTTCTGCATTACTTTAGTTTACTTTTAATTATAACTTCCAAAACTCTTTTGGATATGATTGCACTAGTTAATATCAATTGTTAAACTAGAATTAGATAGTTGATTATTACAAGTCTTTGAGGGATCTATATTTGGTTTTATTTGAGGCCACTGTATTACTTGGTGAGACCATGTACACTTACATGTGCTCTCGGGTGCAACAACTAGCCAACATCATCTCTATGCACTTGGTACTCAACGGGAATCTAAGGCGTCTCCTGATGTTATCACTGGTATGTTACTAATCTTTTCCCATGATGTTTTTTATTTGCTTGATCTGGGTTCTACCCTATCTTATGTGACTCCTTATATGGTTGTGCATTTTTGTTTTGGTATTGAAAAAATTTCCAACCCCTTTTCTATTCTACCCCAGTTGGTGATTCTACTATTGATAGAAAAATCTATAGGGGTTGTGTGGTGTCCATATTTTGTTGTGAGATGTTGGTTGATTTGATAGAGCTTGACATGGAGGATTTTGATGTAATCTTAGGAATAGATTGGCTTCACTCATGCTATGCATCCATAGATTATAGGACCAAAAGGTCAGTTTCTAATTTCTTAATAAACCGGTATTAGAATGGAAAGAAAGTTCCTTAGTACCAAAATTAAGGTTTATTTTTCATCTTAGAGCTCAGAAATTAATTTCAAAAGGGTGTCTGTATCATCTAGTTTAGGTTAAGGATTCTGACTCTGAAAGTCCTTTTTTGTAATCTGTCTCGGTAGTTAATGAATTTCCTAAAGTTTTTCTCTATGATCTTCCTGGAATTCCTCCTAATAGAGAAATAGATTTTGGGATTGATCTTCTATCGGATACCCATTCTATTTCCATTCCTTCTTATTAAATTGCTCTGTCTAAATTAAAGGAGCTGAAAAAGCAATTAAAAATCTTCTTAATAAAGGGTTCATTCATCCTAGTGTCTCTCTATGGGTTTCTTTTGTCCTTTTCATGTGAACAAAAGATAGGTCTTTTCGGATATGTATAGTCTATCATCAGTTAAATAAGGTAATAATAAAAAATAAGTTTCCATTTCCTAGGATTGATAATCTTTTTTATTAGCATTAGGGTGCTAGATGTTTCCCTAAGATTGATCTTTGCACAGGCTATCATAAGTTTAAAATTACGGAGGTTGATATTCCCAAGACTGCTTTCTGAACCTAGTATGATCACCACGAGTGTTTGGTTATGTCATTTAGGTTGGATAATTCTCCAACTTCTTTCATGGATCTTATGAATCGAGTGTTCAGGTTGTTTCTAGACTTGTTTGTGATAGTCTTCATTGATAACATCTTGATGCACTCTAAGAGTAAGGAAGGTTATGTCAATAACCTCTGAATCATGTTGCAGAATCTTAAGGACCAGAAGTTGTATTTAAAATTTACTAAGTATGAATTTTGGCTAATTGTTGTGACCTTTCTAGGGCATATTGTTTCTAGTGAGGGGATCAAAGTGATTCCATAGAAAGTTGAGGAAGTTAAGAAATGGCCTAGACCCACAACTCCAATCGACATTAGGAGCTTCTTGGGCTTCGTTGGGTATTAGAGGAGATTTGTGGAGAGTTTCTCATCTATTGTTGCTCCATTGATGAAGTTAACTCAGAAAAAAGGTTAAGTTCTTGTGGTTCGATTCTTGTAAGGGTAGTTTTGATAAGTTGAAGGATATATTGACTTTTGCACCAATTTTGACCCTGCTCGAGCGTACTGATGGTATTATTGTGTTTTGTGATGCGTCCCGTGTGAGACTAGGTTGTGTTTTAATGCATCATGGCATGAGAGGAATTTCCTGACTCATGAGTTAGAGTTGGCGGTTCTGGTCATTTCATTAAAAATCTGGCGTCATTATTTGTATGGAGTGAATGTGGATATTTATTTTGATCATAAGATGTCACGACCCAATCTGAGGCCCTGGCCGCGATGGGTATCCCGAACCATGAAGTCCTTATAGACCCCTTAGCATGTAATCATAAGCATAATCCATACATAAATTAAAGTGTGGAAGATATAATAATATTTTGCGAAGATTCATTATAATATGATTTGTGTCAAGAAAATTATTAGAATGCAATACTCAACTCTCGTCTACGAAGCCTCTAATGAAAGCTAACTATCTAGATCGGGACAAAGCCCCCGGCTGGACCATATACTGAAAGACTCAACATATAAGTAAATGTCTTCCGAAAGATGGATGGGTCACCCTTTTCTATCATATCCCAAGTGTTATACTGATGTGATGGACCATGGGACTATACCACAGAACCTGAAATATAGGGGGTCAATACACAAAGGTACTGGTATTTAGAACAATCCAAAAAAAACAAAATATTTTTACACAACATAAGTGATACCATTTCATAAAGAAATTTACCATAAGGTAAATGAAAACACATGGGCATAATTTAATGAGATTCAAAGCATTTTCTTGTAATCATGAATCAACTCATTATTTTACTTCTGAACTAGATGGTACACCCTACATTTCTACAATCCCACGGGCTATATGGAATCCTCCCTTGACTCGGCGGCCAAGCTCCTAATCCAAATTTTCCGCAAGGATTGAAGTTTTCATAAATTAGTAATACCCCCCCCCTGTGAGCATACCGTAGGAACCCCCCATGTGAGATGTCCTAATTATCCTCCCATGTAGGATAACATTATTATAAGTCTCGCATCGGCAAAACATGATTTCCAGCAATGAGCCCTTCCACTCAAATATCTTCTTCGGGTAACCATCTAACTCTCTTTAAGCCCAATTTTAGTCCTTTAAAGCATGATTCATTCTTTTAAAAAATTCAATACTTATTTTGTTAAGGGATTATCATCACCAGGTATCGTCATACCCAGACTTGCAAGTCATCCATATCATATTAAATCCACAGCCTTTCTCATTCAAAATATATAAATGAACACCAAAAGATTTATCAAATCATAAGAGAGTTCTTATTATCAAAAGCATATAAGAACTTATGCAAAAAACTATCTTGACTAGACTTTAATACGTGATGGTCAATTCATTTATTCAACATATGCATTTCTTTCAAATAAGACACAATAGCCTTTAATATAAGTAATACCCTTTTTGAAAGTGTACAAACAACAATGCATAATGGTTAAAAAGGTCTTTGAAGCTTAAAAAGTGTCATCGTTCATAAATCAGTGCCAACATCAGTTATATATAAATCTAGTGATCAAAAGGGCTCTTAATTCATGCTCTCAAAAACAATTCATAATTCATGCCATGCAAAGTCCATAAATTTCATCATGGGGAAAGGAAATTTCACAAGTCACATTCATAAATCAATTTTCAAATTCAAAACACATATGCAAGAGATTATAAATCAAGTTTATGGGAAACCCCCATGACAAAATACGTACTTTCATCGAAATGGGTTCACGAAGTATGTTCTTAATATAATTTCCCAAAACTCATTACATATACATACATATATAACTTTAAATCTTGTTAAAATCATAAAACCTATGCCCATGAGATTTAGGATAGCCCCACGTACCTTTTGACGGAGAGAAATCGAAGAGAACATGGAGAAACTGGACCCTCAAAGCTTGAATTCCTTAACCCTAGGTAGTTTTCCCATATTGTGCTTAAGAAAGATGAACTGGGAATTTTTGAAGAGTAAATAACGTGAATAAGGGTTGTAATTCATCTATATGTGTTTAGGGACTGATATGGGACGTAAAAGGACTTTATTGCCCTTAAAATGACATAAAAACGTAGCCCTTTTGGCATGTGCAATGGCCTAGGTGACGCCCAGTAGATCACCCATGACAAGGTTTTTGTATCATGGATAATCTCCCAGACCTTAAGGCGTCGAATGGCCAATCGCACACCCTTTCTAGTGGCCCTCTACGATTTGTCAGGCAATGTACAACCCTTTACATGGCCATAACTTTTTGTTCAGGTATCGGATTAAGGCAAAATTGGTATCGTTGGAAATCTAATTCAATTATCTACAACTCGGTGGATCTAAATATGACAAATTCTACATATATAAAAAGTTATACACGTTCAAAGTATACCCTAGTAGGATCGAATAACAAATTTTGGACGAATCAAAGTCTCATAGCTCAACTTTGTTCTACGTGATTCCTATGAACATTTTTCACCTCGAGAGAACTTCACATACTAGGATAAAGATCATAACAAATGAATTCAAAATTAAATCATTGGATTATAGTTTTCACACGTAACAATGATGCTTCAAAGTCTAGCCGAAAAGTATGGGGTATTACAAAAGAGCTTGCAGTATGTGTTCACTCGGAAGGAATTAAATCTCAGGTAGAGGTGGTGGATTAAGATACTTAAGATTTGTGACATGAGACTTCACTACCATCCAGGTAAATTTAATAGTGTTGATAATTCTTAGTAAATTGTCTATGGGGAGCTTATCCCATGTGAATGAGGAGAAAAAGGGATTGGTGAAAGACATTAATAGGTTGGATAACTTGGGAGTTCATCTTTTGGACATTGAGGATAGGTGAATGATTGTTCAAGAAGTGTTCAAATCATCTCTTGGGATTGAGGTGAAGGAAAAGCGAGTTTTGGATCCCGTACTTATGAAGATTAAGGTAAAAAGTTATGGAATTCGAGATTGGTGGAGATGGCATCTTGAGGTATCAAGGTAGGTTGTGTTTTACTGATATTAATGGCCTACGGAAAAGGATTTTTACTAAGGCTCATGAGTACAGACATACAGTTCATCTGATTTCAAATAAGATGTATCATGACTTGAAGTAAATCTACTGGTGGAACAATATAAAGAGATATGTGGAAAATTTTGTTGCCAAAGATATGGTCTGTTAACAAGTCAAGGTTTAGAATTTGAGGTCTACTGGAATATGTTAAGATATTGAGTTGACTATGTAGATGTGGGAGGTGATCAATATGGATTTCATTATGGATCTTCCACAGTCTCTCAATCAGTATGATTCTATTTGGGTCTTTGTGGATAGGATGACTAAATCTGCTCACTTCTTTCCTATGAGGACTAACTACTCAAGAGACGATTATGATAAGTTGTTCATTCAGGAGATTATGAAGTTGCATGGTATGCCAGTGTCCATTATTTTAGACTAAGGTACATAGTTTTCCTCTCGCTTCTGACATTTATTTCAAAAAGGTCTAGGTACACAGGTGAACCTTAAAACCACTTTCCACCCTCAAACTGTAACGACCCGATTTGCTGAACCAGAATGCTATACGATACTCATGACCCCAAAAGACCACAAGCTAATCCATGACTTGTATCTGTACCTGTATACTACATAAGATAACATAATGATGTGGAAACATGCACTGAAAGGCCATAAGGTTCGATCATGAAACATAACTGAATAACGTAACATCTGTGTGGGGTAATAGAATATCCAAAAAAAAGAACTGAAGACTAAAACATGATAGTCTGTATCTAGTCTACATCTCATCTAGAAGCCTCTACTGTCTGAAGAATTTGAATAAGGAGTTGATGGGATATGTCCACCAACTAACTCCAACTAATAAGATAATCAATGAGATACTAGAAAATTATTATTTCCTCGGAGGATGAGGACCCTCTTCTAATCTGACTGCTAAATCTGGAATCTACTGCTGATCTGAAACTCGTGTCTCCGAACCTATGGTGTAACATAAAAAGAAAGCACCATAGCGCGAATGCATCAGTACATATGTACCGAGTATACATGTGAGGTAGGATATATGCAAGGGTTTTCATGCATGAATAATGCTAACTGACTGTCTAAAATGAACGTGAGAATGTATACATAATTATGCAACTGTAACTGACAACGTAATAACATAATACTGATACCGTGGTAGCATGACTACTGAGTCTGGATATTGATAACATGACATAACTGATAACATGAATGAATGTATCTTAATATAACTGATAATGTGGGTGACTGTATCTGAATATAACTGATAATATGGGTGACTGTATCTGAATATAACTGATAACGTGGGTGACTATAGCTAACAGTCCTGAATCTGATGGAACTATTTGAGTTCCATACTGTATCTGAGTTGACTATATCTGACAGTCCTAAAATCTGAAGAACTATCTGAGTTCTATTACTGAGACTGATTGACTGTATCTAACAGTCCTAATTCGGTAACATGAAACAGTGGGAAGTAGTATCTAACTGACATGCCCCAAAGGTGTTGTGATAGCTAAGATGGGGTCCAATCTATGCCCTAATTTGAAGGGTGTCAATACCGTGCCACTGGTAAGGACGACATGTGAGTAACCCTTATATAATAGGTAACTCTAGCGAGAACGGTGGGAACCCTCAGATAACAGGTTAATCCACCTCATCTACCCACATATAGCAGGCTATGATGTCTCAACCTATGCTAGCTACATAGTTCTGAAACACAAGGATTGCTTCTAGGAATCATATTCTCGTATAACAGGTTATTCCCCATCCTTAGGTTCACTCGATGCTAATTCCTACTCCTATATGAATGGACACTGAACATGAGTTACTTAACTGAACTGAGCTTGGACTGAGTTACTGAATTTTTGTGGTTGACGGAATACTACTGATATCTGATAATTAACTAAGTCATCAGATTATGGAGATTTTTCCTGAGTCATAAGACTATCTGAAGTCTAAGATTTCATATCTTGACTGAGAGTATCATGAGAACATGACATGGGTCTAGTCATACAGCTAATATTTTGGGTACAAGTACCCCCAGGACTAGATGGAAGGAAACTGACATAACTTGATATTCTTGAATACATCATAATCACCACAATACGTTTATTGAAGCATTTCATCAAACGTCTAATAGGCATAAGCTTGTACATTTATGGGGATTTTCATGATATCATGCTAGTTAGGCAAATTTCCTTCATCTAGGCATTTTATCAAACATATGGCAGGCACAGTACCCGAAACACATTATACAATAATTAAACATCATGGTTCACTTCCAATTTCATCATACAAGGTTTTATTCATGAGATTTCATAAATCTTTATCTATACTAATCAACCCACATGGAATTTATCATCAAATCATGGAATAGAAATCAATTTCCTCATTTATCAACATGAAAGAGAACATACAAAGCATGAAAAGATGAAGAAAATCCACAACTTGTAGTTAAAAAGGATTCTTGGACTTCATGGACGAAAGGAGTCCATGAATGAACACTATGCATATCTTAGATCATGATTTTGTGAATATTGATGGTGAAACCTTCCTGAATTTGAATCCCCAATAGAAATCCTAGTTTGTTCTTGAGATAAACTTGAGAGAAACTAATATGTTTTAGGTGAAAATTTATTGAATCACATGTTAAAGGAATTATATAGGGGTAGGAAGTTGACCCTTTTAACCCTGGACACATCATTAAATTTTCAATAAAATTTCCAGAGTTAGGCCCTTGGCGCGATGCGGCGTTATCGCGTCGTGATACTGGAAATTGACAATTAAGAAATTTCACGGTGGCGCGACGTGGAGCTAACGCGTTGCCACCTTTTCTATGACCTAGAAGTTTAGCGCGATGTTCCAGTATCGCAGAACAACACTGGAATTTGACAATTGCCATTTGAGCTATCTCCGCGACGTGCTGAAGGCTCACGTCAAACACTATCTCACTAAAAAGGCTCTAACTCTTCGCCCGGGTGTCGGATTTGGGCAAATTATATATTGATGGAAAGCTTATTCAATTTCCCACATGATAGGAAGTGAAAATTTTGGAAATGCCACGTGTATAATAATGAATTATTATTTCAAATCAATTTCTAACATCCTTAAGATGATTTTCAAGCTAAGAAAAAGCACGAGTATTACAATATCTCGCCCTTGCGAACATTCATCCTCGAATGAGACTGACTGAAAGGGGAAACAATAAACTGAACATGAATAACTGGAACATGATCTCATGATGGACGTGACTGACAAGATGAACATAACATAATGAACATGCATATCTGATGCATGCGTAACTGATTCATAAATGCATAACTAAAAGTTCTAAAGAACTAAATTTTCTCACAATGAGAATGTATGTCTGATGCATAACTATATAACTGATCTGATACATGAATTCATGACTGAATATACGGTGGTACTTGATACCAAGATTATCATGGGAACATGAGCATGAGACTGAATACTAAGTTAGTGATGCACACTAATCATTAAACTGAGTAAGCTTTAGGAGAACTATTACCTTGAGCTTGATCTGAGTTGGCGGGGAAGGGGTGAGGATACTTGGTACGCACATCTGCTTCTGCTTCCTAAGTATCTCCCTCAACGGACTGATTTTGCCTAAGAACTTTAACTAGAGGGACTTCTTTGTTCCTCAATATATGAGTATGATAGTCTAGGATTTTGACTAGAATCTCTTCATAAGAGAGGTTGTTCTGAACATCTATGCTCTGAATAGGGATTACAACTGATGGGTCACCTATACACTTCTTGAGAAAAGAGACATGAAAGACTGGATGAACTGAGGCTAGATCTGAAGGCAATTCGAGCCCATAAGCTACCTTGCCGAAACGATTGAGAATCTTGAAGAGATCAACATATCGGGGACTGAGCTTTGCCTTCTTGCTGAATCTCTTCACTCCCTTCATAGGAGAGATCTTGAGGTAAACATGATCACCAATCTCAAACTTGAGATCCTTTCTACAAACATCTGCATAAGACTTTTGTCGGCTCTGAGCATCCCGGAGTCTTTCTCTAATTAACTGAACTTTCTCTAAGGCATCGAATACTAAGTCAGGACCTATGACTGAGGCCACACTAACTTCGAACCAACCGATTGGAGATCTACATATCCTACCATAGAGAGCTTCGAATGAAGCCATCTGAATACTGGAATGATAGCTATTATTATATGCAAATTCAATCAAAGGCAAGTGGTCATCCCAACTACCCTTGAAATCAATTACACACGCCCTTAGCATATCTTCCAAAGTCTGAATAGTCCTTTCTTCTTGACCATCTATCTGAGGATGAAAGGCTTTACTGAGATGAACTTGGGTACCAAGACCCTTTTGGAATGCTTTCCAAAAATCAGAGGTGAACTGGGTACCTCTGTCTGAGATAATAGTCAATGAAACACCGTGCAATCTGACTAGCTCCTTAATGTAAAGCTTGGCGTAATCCTTGGCTGAATAAGAGGTATGAACTGGAAGGAAAAGAGTTGATTTGGTCATTCTATCTACAATGACCCAGACTGAATCATGCTTACGATGAGTTTGAGGCAAACCCATCATGAAGTCCATGTTCACAACTTCCCACTTCCAAGTAGGAATACTAAACTCCTGCATAGGACAACTAGGCTTCTGATGCTCTATCTTAACTTGCTGACATATAGAGCACTTAGCCACAAACTCTGCAACATCTCTTTTCATCCCACTTCACCAATCAATTTCCCGCAAGTCGCGGTACATCTTAGTGGACCCTGGATGAATAGAGTAGAACACACCATGCACTTCTGCAAGAATTCGTTGCCTTATGTCATTACGTCTGGAACACAAAGATGACCCTGAAAATGAAGAACATCATCTCCTCCTTGGGAGAAAACCTCTATTTTCTAATTCTGAACTGACTCTTTTAACTTGACAAGGCTAGGATCCTTATCTTGCTTTTCTTTCACCTCAGAAACTAGAGATGATTCTGAACTACTCGGAACACATATACTACCCTATGAAGAGTCGACTAAGTGAACGCCTAGTCTGGAAAGCTGGTGGACTTCCTGGACTAACTTCTTCTTACTATCATCAACATAAGAAATACTACCCATGGACAGTCTACTGAGATCATCAGTCACTATGTTGGCCTTGCCCGGATGATAGAGGACACTCATGTCATAATCTTTTCAGATCTCTAACCACCTTCTCTGATAAAGATTGAGATATTTTTGAGAAAAAACATACTGAAGGCTATTATGATCTATGAAGACGTCTACATGAACTCCGCAGAGATAATGCCTCCAAATCTTTAAGGCAAATACTACGGCTGCTAACTCAAGATCATGAGTAGGATAATTTTTCTCATGGGGTTTAAGCTATCTGGAGGCGTAGGCTATGAACTTACCATGTTGTATGAGGACATAACCTAAACCTACTCTAGATGCATCACAATAAACTATAAAACCGTCTGAACCATTTGGAAGAGCTAGAACTGGAGCTGAGGTGATTCTAGTCTTCAATTTCTGAAAACTCTTCTCGTATGAATCTGACCACTGAAACTTGACCTTCTTCTGAGTCAATATGTACATAGGAGATGTAATAGAAGAAAATCCTTCAACAAACCATCTATAATAGCCAGCTAAACCCAAGAAACTCCTGATATCTGATGGAGAAATAGGGCGAGGCCAGTTTCTTACTTCTTCGGTCTTTTGAGGATCTACTCTAATGCCATCATCGGAAATAATATGGCCAAGGAATGCTACTGATATTAGCCAAAATATGCACTTAATTAATTTGGCGAATAACTGATGATTTATGAGAGTCTGGAGTACTATTTGGAGATTTTTTGGATGATCTCGCTCAGTGCGGGAATAGACCAGAATATCATCTATGAAGACTATGACGAACATGTCTCAGTACTTCTTGAACACATAGTTCATCAAGTTCATAAAAGCGGTTGGGGCGTTGGTAAGACCTAAGGACATAACTAAAAATTTGAAGTGACCATACCGAGTATGGAAAGCTATTTTTGGGATGTCACATTCTCTAACTCTAAGCTGATGATAGTCGGATCTGAGGTCTATCTTAGAGAAATAACTAGCACCCTAAAGTTGGTCAAACAAGTCATCGATTTTGGAAAGAGAATGCTTGTTCTTGACCGTAAACTTATTGAGTTGACGGTAATTAATGCACATTCTGAGAGAACCATCTTTCTTGCGTATGAATAAGACTGGTGTGCCCCACGGAGAAATACTGGGTCTGATGAATTCCTTATCTAAGAGATCTTTCAATTGTTCTTTTATTTCCTTGAGTTCTACTAGTGCCATTCTATATGGTGGAATAGAGATAGGCTGAGTGTCTAAAAGAAGATCACTACCGAAGTTTATTTCCCTTTAGGGAGAAATTCCTGGAAGCTCTTCGGGAAAGACATCTGAATATTCATTCACTATTGGGATTGATTCAAGACTGGGAGCCTCATAACTGGAATCTCTAACATGAACTAGATGATAAACATATCCCTTAGATATCAATTTCCTTGCCCGAAGGTAGGAAATAAGTTGACCCCTGAAAGCGGATATGCAACCCTTCCACTCTAGGATGGGTTCATTTGGAAACTGAAACCAAACTATTCTATTTCTACAGTTGATTGTGGCATAGCAGGAATGAAGCCAATCCATGCTGAGAATGACATCAAAATCAATCATCTCTAATTCGACTAAGTCTGCTGAAGTGACTTTCTAAAATATCATAACCGGGTAGTTCCTGTATACCTGCCGGGCTATGATGGTTTTACCCACTGGGGTAGAGACTAAGAAAGGCTCGGCTAGAATTTTGGGACTGATTCTAAAATCAACTGTTATATAAGGAGTAACAAAAGACAAGGAAGCTCCTGGATCTAGCAATGCATAAACATGCACATGAAAGATCTGTAACATACTAGTAACTACATCAGGAGAATTTTCCTGATCTTGTCGAGTTTGAAGAGTATAGAGATGATTTGGGCATTGTCCGCTAGTAGCACTAGAAGTGGCACCCTGCTAATTTGGGCGACCAAACTGAGTTGAGGAGCGATTCTGTTGTCCTTGAGGATCCAGTTGTGGACAGTCTCTAACTCTATGGCCTGGCTTGTGACAACCAAAACAAATGCCACTACCTGCTCTACACACACCCTGATGGATCTTACCATAAGTCTAGCAAAGAGGATAGGTGTGGGCACTACTAACACTGCCCTGGGTCTTAGAGCCTGGCGCTCTATCTTTGTTACCCTCTCTGAACTTTTGAACTAAAGCACTGGTTGTAGAGGGAGCTGGAACTGATGACTTAGGATGAAACTGAGAATGGTTTCCTCCTTCTGATTTAGGCTGAGCAAAGTTAAAACTACCTGTCTTCACTATCTTATTTTGTTTCTCTCTTTACTTAATTTTCTGCTCTTCTATCTGCTGATCATGGGTCATAAGTCTAGATAAGGTCATGTCACTATTTAGCATGGCGGATCTGCACTCATTAACCACGCTGTTGTTCACCCTTGAATCAAACTTACTTATCTTGGATCTACTGTCTACAACCACATGAGGGGCATACCTAGCTAATTGAGTAAACTTAAAAGAATACTCTTTCACTGTCATATTGCCCTGCCTAAGGTTGATGAACTCTAGCACCTTGGCTTCTCAAAGCTTTTGGGGAAAGAATATATCTAAGAATGCAGTGACAAACTCCTCCCACTCTATAGGACCTGCATCATCTGATCTTTCAGACTTCCACTGTTTGAACCAAGCATGAGACACATCCTGCAACTGGTATGCAGCTAGATCAGCACTCTCAATAGTAGTCACCCCCATGGCGTCTGTCACTTTTTGAAACTGATCTAAGAATTCCTGAGGTTCTTCATCTACCTTAGACCTGAGGAAGGTTGAAGGATTTATTCGGGTGAAGTCCCAAATCCTCGCTGCAGCTGAGTTGGCCACTAGGTTGGAATAACTGTTGGCCATTCACTATGAGCAGCGACTGATTGAGCAAGACTGGTAAATGCGGTCCTGAACTCCATATGAGAAACATGATCACCCAAAGGTTCCTTGGGCTGAGGGGCTGACTGATTTCTTATCTTAGGAGACATGTTCTGAAATAAAGAGAAGAAGTGGATTAGACTGAGAGATTGACTTGTGATTATGCTCACTGGCACGACATAATTACTTAAAGAAGGGAAACTTTTCTTAAACATCTCATAGCCTCTTACACATAAATATGGCGCGCAACACACCCATGCACAAGACTCTACTAGATGTGGCTTTCAGACTTCCTAGGACTCTATTGAACCTTAGTCTCTGATACCAAGTTTATAATGACCCGATTTGCTGAACCCGAATTCTACACGGTGCTCATGACCCAGAAGGACCACAAGCTAACCCATGAATGATATTTGTACCTATATACTACATAAGATAACATAATAATACGAAAACATGCACTGAAAGGCCATAAGGTTCGATCATGAAACATAACTGAATAACATAACATCTATGTGGGGTAATAGAATACCCAAAAAAAAAATGAAGTCTAAACCATGATAGTCTATATCTATTCTGCATATCGTCTACAAGTCTCTACTGTCTGAAGAATCTGAATAAGGAGTTGATGGGACATGTCCCCAACTAACCCCAACTAATAAGCTAATTAATGAGATACTAGAAAATAATTATGTCCTCAAAGTATGAGGACTCACTTCTACTCTGACTGCTAAATCTGGAATCTACTGCTGATCTGGAACCCGTGTCTCTGAACCGATGGTGTAACATAAAAAGAAATCACCATAGCATAAATGCGTCAGTACATATTTACCGAGTATACATGTGAGGTAGTCTATATGCAAGGGTTTGCATGCATGAATAATGCTAACTGACTGTCTAACATGAACGTGAGAATGCATACATAATTATGCAACTGTAACTGACAACGTACTAACATGATACTAATACCGTGGTAGCATGACTACTAAGTCTGGATACTGACAACATGATATAACTGATAACATAAAAGACTATATCTAAATATAACTAATAATATGGGTGATTGTATCTGAATATAACTAATAATATGGGTAACTATATCTGAATATAACTGATAATGTGGGTAACTGTAGCTGACAGTCTTGAATCTGATGGAACTATCTGAGTTTCATATTGTATCTGAGTTGACTATATCTGACAGTCCTGAAATCTGAAGAACTATCTGAGTTCTATTACTGAGACTGATTGACTGTATCTGACAGTCCTGATTCTATAACATGAAATTGTGGGAAGTAGTATCTAACTGACATGCCCCAAAGGTGCTATGATAGCTGAGCTGGGGTCTAATCTATGCCCTGATTAGAAGGGTGTCAATATCGTGCCACTTGTAAGGACAACATGTGAGTAACCCTCATATAACAGGTAACTCTAGCGAGAACGGTGGGAACCCTTACATAACAGGCTAATCCACCTCATCTACCCTTATATAGCAGGCTATGATGTCTCAACCTATGCTGGCTACATAGTTCTGAAATGCAAGGATTGATTCTAGGAATCACACCCTCGTAGAACAGGTGAGTTCCCATCCTTGGGTTCACTTGGTGCTAATTCCTACTCCCATCTGAATGGACACTGGACATGATTTACTGAACTGAATTAAGCATGGATTGAGTTACTAAATTTTTGTGGCTGACGGAATACTACTGATATCCGACAACTGACTGAGTCATGAGATCATGGAGATTTTTCCTGAGTTATAAGACTATCTGAAGTCTAAGATTTCATAGCTTGACTAAGAGTATTGTAAGAACATGACATGGGTCTAGGCACATAGCTAATATTTCAGGTACAAGTACCCCACGACTCGATGGAAGGAAACTGACATGACTTGATATTCTTTAATAAATGATAACCACCATAATACGTTTATTGAAGCATTTCATCAAACGTCTAATAGGCATAAGCTTGTACATTTATGGGGATTTTCATGATATCATGCTAGTTAGGCAAATTTCCTTCATCTAGTCATTTTATCAAACATATGGCAGGCACAGTACATGTAAACACATTATACAACAATTAAACATCATGGTTCACTTCCAATTTCATCATACAAGGTTTTAGTCATGAGATTTCATATATCTTTATCTATACTAATCAACCCACATGGAATTTATCATCAAATCATGGAATAGAATCAATTTCCTCATTTATCAACATGAAAGAGAATATACAAAGCATGAAAACATGAAGAAAATCCATAACTTGTAGTTAAAAAGGATTCTTGGACTTCATGGATGAAAGGAGTCCATGAATGAATACTATGGATACCTTAGATCATGATTTCATGAAGATTGATGGTAAAACCTTCCTAAATTTGAATCCCTAATAGAAACCCTAGTTTGTTCTTAAGATAAACTTGAGAGAAACTAATATATTTTGGGTGAAAAATGGCTGAAGGATGTGTTAAAGGGATTATATAGGGGTAGGAAGTTGACCCTTTTAACCCTGGACACGTCATTAAATTTTCAGTAAAATTTCCCGATTTGGGCCCTTGGCGCGACGCGGTGTTATCGCTCTGTGTCACTGGAAATTGACAATTAGGAAACTGCACGGTGGCGCAACGCAGAGCTATCGTGTTGCCACCTTGTCTGCGACCTGGAAGTTTGGCGCAACATGCCAGTACCATGGAGCAACACTGGAATTTGACAATTGTCATTTGATCTATCTCCGCGACGCGCTGAAGGCTCAGGTCAAACACTGTCTCACTAAAAAGGCTCTAACTCTTCGCCCGGGTGTCGTATTTTGGCGAATTATATATCGATGGAAAGATTATTCAATTTATCACGTGATAGGAAGTGAAAATTATGGAAATAACATATGTATAAGAATGAATTCTTATTTCAAATAAAGTTCTAACATCCTTGAGATGATTTTCACACTAAGAAAAAGCACGGGTATTGCACAAACAGATAGGAAAGAGAAACGGACCATTTAGACTTTCTAGTATATATTAAGGTCCTGTGTGATTGACCTTAAGGGAAGTATGATAAACCATTGACTTTGTGTACAATAATAGTTACCATTCAAGCATTTATATGGCGAGTTTTGAAGCCCTTTATGGTAAAAGGTATAGGTCTTATATCGGATGGTTTGAAGTTGGTGAGACTAGATTTTTTAATCCTACCTTATTTCACCAAGCTATGGATAAGTTGAAAGTGATTAGAGAAAGAATTAAGACTGCTCAAAGTCTCCAAAAGTCTTCTAAGGATGTGAGGCGGAGGGAGTTAGAATTTGAAGTAAGTGATTGGGTACTCTTAAAAAAAAATTCCTTGAAAAGAGTCATGATATTTGGGAAGAAGGGGAAGATCAATCCCCATTATCTTAGACCGTATCATATTTTAAGGAGAATAGAGAATGTCGCATATGAGTTAGATTTACCCGTGAGTTTATGATTTATTCATCCTATTTTCCATGTGTCTATGCTAAAGAAATATATCGGTGATCCTTCCTTGATAGTTCATGTTGAGGATGTTGGTGTTATGGATTTTTTATCTTATGAGGAAGTCCTCATTGCAATTTTGGATAGGTAGTTCGTAGATTGAGGATCAAGGATTTAGATTCGATGAAAGTCCTTTAGAGAAATAAAAACGTATAAGAGGCTACATGAGAAGCTGAGGAAGATATGAAGGACAAATACCCATTCTTGTTCCCAGAGTTGGATGCAAGTTCTTAAGGTATGAGTTTTATTTTCCTCTTTTCACTTTTTGAGATTGTCCTTTGATTTTGGTGTATCCTTTCTATTCATATGTATAAAGTGTCCTAACTCATTTTTCGAGGACGAATGATCCTAAGGAGGGATAAAATAAGACCTATTACAATTTTTATCATTTTATTTTTGACCCTCCTACATGTGTAATGTAAATTTTGTCTCAAATTATATTTAAGGATGTTAAAAGGGTGTTTTGGAAAAGTTTCAGATTTTTTGGAAAGGGTTCGGGGTCATTTTAGGACCCCGAGAAAGTGAGGGTCCACAATAAAGCCGTGTCATGGAGGTTAAACTCTGTGATATTGGTGTGTCATGGAGGCTAACCTCCGTGTTATTAGCCTATCACGCCATTGTTTTAATTTCATTTATTTTTTTATTTTTTTCACTTGGGGTGGGGGATTTTGTCATTTTACCACTTGTACGACTTTATGACAAAAATAACCCCATTCCTTTCTATTTTCAAAGATCAAATCATCCTCTATCTCTCTTAAAATCAAAATGTATAAGCATTTAAGTTCTTACAGTGCATTCATCATTCGAGCCTTAAACTTCAAATTTCTTACAATTCCTTACGTATTTTGATAAGTCATAAATTTGACAACTTACTAGAACCTTTTAAGCCTAAATTATCATGTTTTTCTATTGATTTATTGTTAATTTCTTACATAATGCTCATTGGTGTAGGTAAAAGTTGAAATAGGAAGATGAGTAAGGAAACTTGATAAAAATGAGTTGAGGAAAATATGTAAGAGGAGAAATATGAAATAAAAAAGCCAAATGCTGTAAATCAAGCCCATGAATCGACCCTCAGTTACCGCAATCGCGACTTGAGGGTTGAAATCGTGATATGAGGTTAATTTAAACCTTGGTTATCATGAGGCGACCACCACGATTGTGGGAGTCGCGAACGCGGTCAAGAGACAAAATTGGAATTTTCTTAAAAGTAAGGTGGCAATTTTATAATATTTAAAAAATGTGGAATTGAGGCTTAAATAGGGGTTTTTAGCTCAATTTTCATCATCTTTATTTTATCCTATATTTCATATTCACTTTTTATCTTACCACTTGGAGCTTGGATAAAAATTTTGTACTAATCTTGAGCTAAGAAGACATTACAGTAACTTCGAAGCAAAGAATTGGCATATGCCACTGGAGATCTATCGAAATTTAAAGTGTGGATTGACATTCTCCTTATCTTTCATGAATCAATTTGATGGAGATTTTCGTGTATTTTTGTTTATTATCTTTATGAATTTCTAGTTCTTCCTTTTGGGGTATGCTTGGATAGATTGTGATTTATGCATGGGTGTTGTTTATGCATCTACCTAATTAGCTACTTGTTGTAGTTTTTGGTATTTATCCATATTTGAAATGAGATTTGTGGGCGAAAACCCCAAATTGACTTTGATACCGCATCATCCTTGAAAGAGGGATGTGGGTGATGAATAATTATGAATAACTATTTGATACTAGTTATTTCCTTAGCATTATCTTACAAAATAAGGATGTTATGTGATTTAGCTAGCTTGATGGGCATCATCCTAGAAATAGGAATGCTAAGTGGAGGTTTTAGATTGGTAAGTTTGGCATGCTCATGAGGTATTCGAAAGAATCCATGAGTGAAATTTAGTGTTTTGTTGAAAGACTAACGCTAATACTTTAAATCTATCCTACCCATGACTCCTGGTTAAATTTGAATAAATTCTCAATTACCCATGTAAGAATTCACACCTAAAATGGCATAACACTAAGATTCGTTCCTAATTGATTACGCTCTAATTATTCTTAGCTTCGAGTTAGTCTTCTAGAAGCCCAAGAAGTGTTATACTTTTGAAAACATTCTAACACCCCAAAACATTTGTATCCCATATTTGAATTTGGCAAGTAACTTTTATTTTGAACTTACTCGATCACCATTCACATTGTTCATCGTGGATTCAATCCCGACTCAAAGTTGGATAATTATATTGACAACGACCACCTTGAACTTAATTTGATATGTAAGTTGAGTGTTATCAAAAATGGCTCCGTTGTCAGGGAACAATTTTTCGTATTGAATTTGTTTGGAATTTTATTTTCCATGCTTGGATTTAAATTTGTAAATATTTGTTTGTGATTTTTTTTGTTTCTTGTGTTAGGTAGATTTTTGTTTTGGTTTACTTGTTACTATGGCATCTTGGAATGAAAGTGAGTTTGGTGGTTGAAAATCTTATCTTGATGATCCATGTACATATTGAAGTGTACCCCACTTTTTGGTAAAATTATAAATATGCTCCCCAAAAAGAGGTGTGTACACCATCTTGATCCTATTGGGAGTATGATTGCTCTTTATGTGGTGGTCGAGATGGGCATTGGAGTAATTGTCCAAATGTCCCCTCCCTTAATTATGCTAACAAAAATGCCAGTTCTTCTTATGGGTTTTATAGGTCTCATGATGTGATAAAGGATGAACAACATGCCTGATACAATAGTGTTGAAGCAATGCTTCTATCTATCTTGGATTAAGTGAAAACAACGGGGGAGAAAATGCCTCTTTTATATCAATCTATGGTGGAATTTGGAAAAAAGGTGAAAAAGAAGAAGAAGTAGGTAAGGAGGCAGATCATTCAAATATAATGAATATGCCCAATCTGCAAAATAAGGTTGATAAGGAAAAAATATCAAGCCATTTGGTCGATGTTGAGCTTGATGTTGAAGAATTCTTGGTGATTAGTCAACCAACCGAACCAAAAATAATGAGGATTCCAAAATTAAAGAAATAGTACTAGATTTGAATGAAAAGCCAAGCATATCATTTGAGAAGGCTCTAGTTTATTTTGGGGCGAGAATTTTAAGAATAATGCTACTTCAGAATTAGGAAGATGACCTCATTCCAATCACTTTTCGATATTATGCTTGGTGGATGTGATTAAAGTTGAACCACCCGAGCAAATGAAAAATGTTAGAGATGAGGTATAAAATCCCTATATTTTGGAGTTTGTCATTCCAAAAGGGTTAAATAATATCCCTCACTTGACAGCTAAAAAGTTCAAAATCCGATGTTTAGCTAGTGGTATCTTGATGTTCTCACTGGTACCCAATGAGCCTATTTGAAAGTTTGATGTGAATTTGGGTAAAATATTTAATTCTTCAAAGTGTCAAAATAGATTATGTATCATTCTGCCCTTACCTTTTCCCAAAGTACCACGAAGATATACGAATCAAAAGTTGGGTCGATGATTCAAATGTTCTAAGTGGAGACATAAATGATAGTCAAAAGATGTTGTGTCACGACTTTAACTAAGACACTTCTTGTGAGGCAACCCAAAGAATTTTTCTTGATATTTTCTAATATTTCTTATTCAATTTTAAGTTTTTTTGGGTGTTTACAGGTGATAGCATGAGTTGGAAAGGGTATCTCAAGAATGAAATCTCAGATACGTATATTGTACTTTTATTTTATCATTTTCCTCTCTTAAACAAACTCACATGGTATGATCCATAGTTAAAGTTTCTTTAAAGTATGAATAGTGATCATATTCCATGGTTTCTTTTGGTTTGAATTTACTTCATTTGAGCTTAATTTGGTTGAATGTGGTTGTTGGGATGAAAATTTGGAATGTGTGCCTTATTTCAAATGCTTTATTGCAAAAACTCTTGCTTCCATACTCTAGTGTACACTATGTGTTTGACGAAACACCCATTTGTAGTTTGTTTGCTTAATTGAGTGGTGGGTGATCTAATTGGGTTAGTATGATTGCAAATAGTATGTTTGGTGATGAATTGGTGCATTGAGCTTTCTCAAATGTGTTGTTATTCTATTTTTCAAGCTTTTATCTTTCATTCTCACCACATGTTTGTTAAAATATCAATAAGATAGGAACGTCTTTTGTACATGTAAAGGTTAATGTGAACTTTCTTGGGGCGTTAAGTGATTATTTTGGGAGCATAGTTTTTGTCTAATTGGTCTTAAATATTGGATAACTGGTGATTATTTATGAATGTTGTGTCCATGATTTGATCGACTAATGTGCTTGTCATAACATCCCTGGGTGAAGTCTGAGTAACCCGAGAGATATGAATGTTTGCCTTGCCCTATGATAGATTGGGTGATGCCATTCTTAAGGGTATATGGTCATTTTTGTTTCAATTGGTGCCATGAGTGTTTTATGAGCTAAATGGGTGATATGTAAAGATGTGAGGAAAGAATCCCATGAAGTGTAATGATAATGTTGCCTTGCATTCACCTAAGTTTTCTTTAATTGATTAGGAAGAGGCAAAAGTTCAAAAATTCTTTCAAATGTTATTGGCAAGAAATGGAATGATTTTGAGAAAAACCAAAAAATATATAGTTTTGGTTTTGAAAAAGATCAAGGATGTTTTTTAGCTTTCTTTGGAGTGAAACCATTAAATTTAATTTTTGTCTCGCTCTATACAAGGATGAGTCTTTAACTCGGAGTAACTTATGTAGCTCAAATGGCTCAAATTGGTTAAAGGGCTAACTTCTTGATCTATGAGTACGATGCCATGTGTGGTGACATTTTTGAATAACTCTTGTACATATGTGTAGTCTAGAACTTTCTCCGAGTGTGTTCAAAGCAAAATTTTAGGCAAACTTGGTTTGGAGGATGACCCGAGGTCATTATTGACCTATTATATAGCCAAATTCCCACCTTAACCTTATTCCCTAGTTAACCTATTTGAGCCTTTTTACCCATCTTTCATTCTTATTGTAATTATAACCATGCTATAACACCTAAACCCTTTTGAAAATCTCTCTTTTGGAACTTAACCTCCTTTGATGCATCATGTGATCCTAAGAAATGAAATATAGGCAAAAGTCTAAGTTTGGGGGGTTTGTATAGTTGGGAGAATAATGTAAGGGTAGTTCAAACTCCAAGTTTGGGGTGATGAATATGGTGTGTCAAGATGAGCCAAGAAAGGTGTACGTAAGGTTGTCAAATTATGTGCTTAAGAGACAAGAGACATACTTGATGGTATAGTTGTATAGCCTAGCCCATAGAATGTAAAGAGAAATGAGACAAATGGGGGGATAAGAAGATCTTAAAGTTCGAAAGTCTCTTGAAAAAGTCAAATAAATGAAGAAAGAAAAATGGTGTCTTTAAATTGTTTAGTAAATGCTAATTAAAATGGTAGGGAAATATAGAAATGATTTGAAGAATAATAAGGAGGATAATTTGAAAATGTTGGGGTAGAAGGGGTTGAGCGAATGCATTAAATGAGGTCTTTAGTCACTTGATCCATATATATTTATACCCGCACCTTAAACCTTCGTCTAGACCTGCAAGACCTTGGTAATTCCAAACTAAGTCTATATTAGTGGCCAAAAACACAAAGGGAAAGACTATGGTTCGACTTGTTGTACTTGAATATCTTTGCGAGAGTGAGTGTGAATTCTTTCATTATTTGAGATCCTTTAAAAATTTCAATATCTTGTGTATGATGATCTAACTCTTACATGTAAGAGGCATCGATACTTTGGGGTGGAGGGTAAAGTCTTACTCTCGGTTTGGGTAAATGGGTAAAGTAAGTTGCATTGTAAAGATTGAGACAATCTTTGAAGATTTTGTGTTTCCTCTTACAATGCTTTGTTGATTTGGAAGATTTATTTGATATAAACTTTCATCCTTGCTTCATAAATATGTGCTTATTGAAAAATTTTGGTTTACTTGTTGCCATAACTTGTTTGGAAAGTCTTTGTAGAGCTTTGTTAGCTTATTCCTTTAGTATAGATTTTCTTGTGGTTGGATTGAGTTAAAAAAATATATCTTACTGATTTATCCTCGTTTGCTTGATCAAGCAATAGCTTAAGTTTGGGAGTGTTGATAAGTCATAAATTTGACAACTTACTAGCACATTTTATGCCTAAATGATCATGCTTTTTCATTGATTTTTTGTTAATTTCTCACCTAATGCTCATTGGTGTAGGTAAAAATTGAAATGGGAAAATGAGCAATGAAATTTGATAAAAATGAGTTGAGGAAAGGGTGAAAGAGAAGAAATGTGAAAGAAAAGAGCCAAATGTTGGAAATCAAGCCCAAGAATCGACCCTCAGTTACCACGATCGCAGCCTGAGGGTCGCAATCACGATTCGAGGTCAATTAAAACCTTGGCGATCGCTAGGCTGCCACCGCAATTGTGGGAGTCGCTAACACGATCAAGAGACAGCGATCGTGATAGGGTGGAAAAGTTTCAAGGGCAGAATTAGAATTTGCTTAAAAGTAAGATGGCCATTTTGTAATATTTGGAAAATGTGAAATTGGGGCTTAAATAGGAGTTTTTGGCTCAATTTTCATCATCTATATTTTAACCTATCATTCATCTTCACTTTTTATATTATCAATTGGAGCTTGGAGCAAAATTTTGTACTAATCTTAAGTTAGAAGACATTAGAGTAACTCTGAAGTGAAGAATTGGCAAATTCCATTGAAGATTTATTGGAATTTAAAGTGTGGTTTAACATTATCCTTATCTTTCATAAATCAACTTGATGGAGATTTTGGTGTATTTTTGTTTATTATCTTTATGAGGGTTTAGTTCTTCCTCTTGGGGTTATGCTTGGATAGATTGTGATTTATGCATGGGTGTTGTTTATGTATCTACCTAATTAGCTATTTGTTGTGGGTTTTACTATTACTCCATAGTTGAAATGAGATTTGGGGGTGAAAACCCCAAATTGACTTGGATCCCACATCATCCTGGAAAGGGGAATCTGGGTGATGAGTAATTGTGAACAACTATATGATACAAGTTATTTTCTTAGCATTATCATAGAAATAAGGATGTTATGTGATTTAGCTAGCTTGATGGGCGTCATCCTAGAAATAGGGATGCTAAGTTGAGGTTTTGGATTGTTATGTTTGGCATTCTCATGAGGTATTCGAAAGAATCCATGAGTGAAATTTAGTATTTTGTTGAAAGACTAACGCTAATACTTTAAATCTAGCTTACCCACGAGTCCTAGCTAAATTTGGATAAATTCTCAATTACCTATGTATGAATTCCCACCTATAATAGCATAACCCCAAGACCGCTTCCTAATTGATTACACTCTAATTATTCGTAGCCTCGAGTTAATCTTCTAGAAGCCCCAGAAGTGTTCTACTTTTGAAAACATTCTAAACCCTCCAAACATTTGTATCTCATATTTGAATTTAGCAAGTAACTTTTATTTCTAACTTACTCGATCACCACTCATATTGTTCCTCGTGGATTCGACCTCGACTCTAAGTTGGGTAATTATATTGACAATGACCGTCTTGCACTTAATTTGATGTATATGTTGAGTGTTTCTCTTACCTAAACTTGAATTTTACATTGTGGCATAAATTGTATGGATTTTCATGTGATTTTAAATGTGGGTTTTGAAATTTGCTTGAGGGGTATTGGTTGTTAGTGATTGAATTATTTGTCCCATATTTTAAATTGATTATTCATGCTTTAAATTAATATTTTTGGACTGAATTGGTGTATTATTTAAATGATTGGAATGGGGGACATGGTTTTCCCAAATTGAATGAATTTTGACTTGAAATTGACATTAACCTCAACCCACTTTATAATCTTAGTTTAAAATATGGATAATTGCATGGTTTATCTCGTTTTGAACCCATTGCATTATATTAATGGAGAAAGCTCAAAAATACCCCTGAACTATCTGAAATAGCTCAAAAATGCCCCCCGTTAGATTTTTGGCTCAAAAATACCACTCCGTTAAATAATTGGCTCAAAAATACCCCTTCCTCTAACGAAATTCGGAAAAGGATCAAAAATACCTATGAACTATCTGAAATGGCTCAAAAATACCCCTCTATTAAATATTTGGCTCAAAAATACCCCTCCCCTTAACGAAATTCCACCAAGCATGCCACCTAGATAAAAAAAAACTACGTGACTATGCCACATTACCATCCACATGTAAAATGTTAGTATTTTTTAATTATATGACATTTCTTTCTTCTTTATTTTTATTTTTATTTTTATTTAAAAACGTCAGTGAAACGGACAAAACTTACACGGCTTTTTCATTTTTAATCAAAGTAGACAAACGGTGGTTACATAATATTTTTTTTGAAAAAATTTATTAAATGTAACATTGCTATTATCAAATTCCTTTGATCATCTAAAAATAAGTTTTTTCCTGTTAATAGGTTTAAAAGTGTGAAACCCAACAAAAAAGTCTTATTAAACTGATAAACCCATTAATTATTAGGCCATTATAAAAGTTAAAATTAAGATTTACTTGTAAAAGTAACAAATTTCAAACTAAACTTCAAATTAGTTACTCAAAAGATGTGTTTGGCTTTGCTAGCTTTTACTCAAAATGCTTATGCTAAAATAATTTAATAAATACCTCCTCTAATCTAAAATTAATGAATCTTTGAATGTGACACACATCTTCAAAAATTTAATGAATGACATAATTAAAGAACAATTTATCAATATTAAGTATCATTTTACTTCTTTTCAAACTTGTTCTAAAAATAATAAGATTATTCATCAAAACTGAATTTAGAAAAATGAATTCATTTCGAAGGATTAAACAAGTGTTAAAAGGAATTTATTTATTTTGAAAAAGAATTTGCATGTAGTAAATTCAACTCAATTATTAGTACATCAACATTTGCTAGCTTAAAAGTTAAATTCTAGCTCCTTCTTTGAGTCAACATCAGATCAAGATCAAGTTGTCCCCCATCCCAAACGACAATAACAAGATGAAATTAAGAATTTTTAAAACACTAATGAAAAGGTGAAATCTAGAACTTTTAAAACACTAATGAAGTAATTAGCAAAAGATTGGTTTTTTTGTTTTTCCGTTTCACTGCTTTGCAAAAATATAAAAATAAAAATAAAAATAAAGAAGAAAGGAATGTCATATAGTTAAAAAATACTAAAATTTTACATGTGGATGGTAATGTGGCATAATCACATGGTTTTTTTTCTCTATGTAGCATGCTTGGTGGAATTTTGTTAAAGGGAGGGGCATTTTTTAGCCAAATATTTAACAGAGGGGTATTTTTGTGCCATTTTAGATAGTTCAAGGAAATTTTTGATCCTTTTCTGAATTCCGTTAAAGGGAGGGGTATTTTTTATCCAAATATTTAACGGAGGGGTATTTTTGAGTCAAAAATCTAACGAGGGGCATTTTTGAGTTATTTCAAATAGTTCAGGGGTATTTTTGAACCTTTTCCTTTATATTAAAGGATAAATGGATATGAATATAGTTTTGGATGGAATTGGTGGCCTTGATTTTGGATTTTAATGAAACTTTAGAGTCTAATTTTGTTGTGTGAATTGGTTTTGAAAAAATAAATAAGCTTGCAAGTATATTGGTATGACGATACCAAGTGGTAAATGATTTAATGTATCATTCTCGAGTTAATGGATTGGTTTATGCGCAAATTATTTTAATTTGGGATTAAAGAGAATTGTGTAGCTCACCGCGAAGGTGTAAGTCCCGAGGGGACGAACACTAAAAACTACGCTTTTTTGTGTTGGGAGTATATATGACTGTGTGCTTGATGCACACTAGATATATATATATATTTGAAATGGTTATTGCCTTGGTGGCTTTGTTATCCCTCTGTTTCCTCAGTTCGTGCGGCTAACATGCACTAGGTCCCTTTCAATATGGGACCTGAACCCATATAGCCCATGGGTGCCTTTAGAACGGATCGAGCTACACGATTAAGGTTAAATTGTTAAACTCTCATGTTCATGACCTTTTTCCATATATATATATATATATATATATATATTTACATTTATATATATACACGTGCACGCACACACGTGTGAATGTGTGCATGAAGTTTTGATTGAATTCGGGCATTGCATTATTTTATCATTTTTTTTGAGTTACATGCAAGTGCGTATTTCATTGACCGTCTTAGGACACTACATCGTTTCATGATTTAGGGTTCGAAGACTTTTTGATTGCTCCTGTGCAGCGTTAGGTGGTTGAGCATATTTGTTGAGTTGTTGTGAAATGGTGAGGCTCCATCCTTTGGAAGGACTTGTTATTTCATTAATCTTTCGTTATTGACTTAGTCCTGTGGATCCTTTTCTTTTGGTCATAGTCGGAGGCATATTCCAACTTTTTTACTATTTAGGTTTTAGAGGCTATTGTGGACAGGTGTGGTTTGGTTGGTGTTTTGACTCTTAGTTTTCATTTGAGCTATCTATTTATCTTTTATTACTATCTTGATTGGCTTCTGCTTTATTATTATTATTTTGCTCTTGAGGTTAGGCTAAATGAGTGGTCTCCGGTCTATGGTGCATTTGAGACTCGTCACGATCAGGCCATTGTTTGGGTCGTGACAGTAACGGAGAAGCATGGAGCTAGAGAAAATGCCTATTACAAATTTTGCTCTTGTTCAATTATGTGTAAATTTTAAAATTTGGTATGCAATTTTATGTGCATCTAGATTCTGGAACGAGTGAATAAATTTTCTAAGAAAATGACATGATGAAAAATTGTATTGATCTAAATTGCATATAAAGATATATGAATGAAGAGATTTCACAATTGGCAGATAGGGAGACCTCTTAGCTCAATCATCTAGAAAAATATCCAATGGGCATAATCTATTATATTTGACCGTCAAGTGTTATTTTTCATGGGCTCTACACTGGTGCAGAACCATGAACTGAGAGAGGGATATATTTCTTTATGTTTGCACTGATGCAGTTCAATTTTTCATGAGTTATGCATTGATAAATATCCAATGGCTTAATCTCGTTGAAAAAATTGGACCAATAGAACTTCAAGAAGTATATTTATTTGTGTCTTTTTTGTGGCTCGAGTTGAATCAAATGAATTAGATTAAGGTGTATTTTTTAAAAAAAATGGGCCATTTAACGTTAGTTTGAGTTTTTCTATTAAGAAAGAGTACATATGAAAAGTTTCTTAACAACGAGGATAAATTTTATCCCAAAGTATGACATCAAGGGTGACTTTGACCCCCAAAGTATGACGAAGGATATATTTAGTCAATTTTCTGAAGTAGAGTGGAAAATTTGGCCACAAAGTATGTCAGTGAAGATAAATTTGGCTCCAAAGTATGACGAAAGGTATATTTAGCCAATTTTTCAAAGTAGAGTAGTAAATTTGACCCTTTTCCCTTTTTGAATATTATTTAGGATTTCGTTTGATTCTTCTTTATCTTAAATTACTGCAAATCAGCCATAAAATCATTCATTAAAACTTAGCATTATGAAACACATCTTGGAGTAGCAATGTTATTGCCTCATAATACACAACTGATTCTTTATTTATACTTTTTTTATGATACAATTTAAACTGTGTATACTTACAAAGCCTCTTCATGCTTTGTTTTTTAGGAGCCTCCGATAAAGAAGCCCCCCATATAGGCTATATCTAAATAGACAATTTTTTCTGTCAATGTGAGTATTTTCATATTAATTTTTTTGTGTTTTCACATGAAAACAAATGGATAAATGAAATAGCTAGGTAATCTTTTATCATTGTTGTTCTGGAAGATTTGCTTTATTCATTTACCCTTTTTTTTTATAGTGTGAAGATGGACAACAACAACAATAATAACAACAAACTCAATGTATTCCCACCAAGTGGGGTCTGGAGAGGGTAAAATGTTTTCACCTTTTCCATACTGCTACCTCCGAGAAAGTAGAGAGGTCGTTTCTGACAGACCCCCGGCTCAAGACAAAGGATGTGTGAAGATGGACATTAATGCTAAATTTCATAAGAATTAACTTGTACTTGGTCAAATTTTTTAGATTAATTTTTATCCACACCAAATATTTAAATCAAAGCAATTAATTCAGAACATATGTCTTTCATACTTACATTGTTTTTTTTAAAAAAAAAAAAGGAGGGGGTATTACAATGTGGGGAATTGAACCTGATCCTATGAGGTGAAAGTTCAAATAGTCAATCAACTTAGCAACTAAGATTCCTCCATAGTCAAATTTATCACTTGACCATGGCTAAATAATATGTATTTCTCCCTTATATACTTCATATTGCTAAGGTTAAATTGTGGATTCTCTTGCAGCGGATATCGGGCATATCTCTAAACCTATTGATTCAGCAAAGAGAGGCAAAATAATCGAACTTAAGGAGATTATGGTCTTTTGGCTCCTTTCAGTTCTCCCTTTATCACCAATGGTGGATAGGAAAAGAACTGACTCACGCTTCTACTCCGAAAACCTATAATCTGACGATTCTTTCACATAGGATCTTAGTTTGACATAAGCAAAACACGCACTACTAGAAAACTGTAAATTACATGGGGATTTTACATAAGGGAATAATATCGCAGGAAATACATGCGAATTTACCTACGAAAATATTAAATTCCTCAACATTAAATTATATTACCTGCAAACTATATATTTGTAACAAATTTCGCAGGTAAATTTGGCGCCATATTGCACAAAGTTCGTGCTTGCAACATTACCTGGGGAAATGTATCGGCGGGTACTTTATCTCTAGGTAAATCTGCAGGTATATGGACATATATATATATATATATATATATATATATTTTAAATCCATAAAAAATCCCCAGGTAATTTATCCTACGGATTTACGTAGAGATATTTTGGTGAAAATTTATGTAATGAAATTTATTAACTGGAAATTATTTGGGGATTTTGGGCTGTGAATTTTGCTGGGAATTTAGTTTTGGGGATTTACCTGTAAAATTATTACTTGCGACATTACCTGAAAATGTATCGGCGGGTATTTTATCTCTAGGTAAATCCGCAGGTATATGGACAAATATATATATATATATATATATATATTAAATCCATAGGAAAATCCTCAAGTAATTTATCCTACGGATTTACGTAGAGATATTTTGGTGGATATTTATGTAATGAATTTTATTACCTGTGAAATAATTTGAGGAGTTTGTGTTGTGAATTTTGCTAGGGATTTATTCTTGGTAATTTACCTGCGAAATTATTACTTGGAAAATTATTGGGGGGTTGTGTTGCTACAAATTTAGCTGAAATTATTTCTTGAGAATTTACCTACGAAATTATGACTTGAGAAATTATTGGGGAATTGTGTTGCTACAAATTTAGCTGAAATTATTTCTTGGGAATTTACGTAGGATTTTTGTGACTTGAAAGATTTAAATAGGTAAAGGATAAATTTGAAGAATAAAAAAAATAAAGTAAAAAGAAATTAGACATTAAATCGGTGGAAACGAATAATCAAACAAAAAATGCTCAAGAAACTAACTCAACATGGATGAAATAAAATGAAATAACAGAAAAACATAATTTATACTAAATATATAAAATAATATATATATATATATATTAATATAAAATTTATATATATAATAAAATATATATATTATTTATATAATTTTGAATTTTTAGCTTAACCATTTTTTTAAAAAAAATCAACAACCGAACCGTTTTAACCGAATTCTAAATAAAAAATCAAAATCAATCCGAAAAATCAAAAAATCAAAACCAAAATTAAATTTTCTCTAAGAAGACAAAGAGAAGACCCAGAATCAAAGTTTCAATTGTTTAAGAGATATTCGAAATCAGAGGTTAGTTTCTTTAGCTTCTACTGTAAACTCGATACTTTTTTCATTTGCAAGGTCCTCACTCGATTATTTTGAAGTCAAAGGTTCTGGTTTTGTGTGTTTTGACACCCAATTTTGACCGTCCAATACTCCTTTTAGGCCGTTGTTTTATCAAAATCATTAATTTCAAATATTAATATTTTGTTACACATTATTCATGTATCAAACAAATATTGACGTGTCACATTCATGATTTAAAAAATATACAAAGTATTTTATTACTTTTATTATCATTTTTTGCAATTTATCAATTTAAATGCAATATTTTTACGTAATTTGTTAATATTTTATTTAGTATTCCCATTCGTAAATTACTAATACGTTGTCTACTATTATTATTATTATTATTATTATTATTATTATTATTATTATTATTATTATTATTATTATTATTATCATCATCATTATTATTATTGGCAATTTTAAATTTTGTATTCATAAGTTATAGGTGTCTATTTCGAATTACTGTTATCGTTGATTTTAAAGTAATATATTATATGTCGTATTTTTATTTACACAATTTATTCATAACTAATCTGATAATAATTATATTATTTATTTTACTATTATTATTATTTTATTAATCTGCGGTCTAAGTCAATTTAATTTTCTTCAATTTATTTATTTTGTATCCTGATTTTATCAATTTATAATAATTTTAGCCTAATTTAATCCAATTTATTACTATCCTAGCCCAAATTATGTCCAATTGAACTCAATTTCAAATTCTATTCAATTTCTTTTGACCAAATTTTTAATCTTTAGATCTCAGTCGTTGATCAACATTGATCCAACGGTTGGGTTCAAACTCTTGCCTTCTCCAGACCCGGAGCATCGCCCAAATACCGCTATCACCAGCCCATACTACTAAAAAAAGCCAAAAAACAACACATAAAAAAGCGACGAACAGTGTTGCTTTTAAAAAGTGACGAGAAAAGCGACACTGTCCGTCGCTTTTTTAATTTAATTTTTATTTAAATCGACGGCCAACGTCTTAATATCCGTCGCTTTTTTTTGCGGATTATTGTGCCAACTAATTAATAAATAATTTATATTTTTTTAATAAATGCGACGGATAGCGTCGTTATTTGTTTAAAAATAATAATAATAAATTTTTCAAAAGAAACATTGTTCATCTATTTTTAACTTTAATTTTTATTTTTGTTTATTTTTAATAAAATCGACGTACAACGTCGCTATAATTTTTTATTTTTAAAATATTAATTCTAGAAAAGCGACGTTATCCGTCGCAATTTTTAATTATTTTTAATTTTTTGTACTTTTTACAAAAAGGTACGGACAATGTCGCTATAATTTTTAAATTTTGAAATATTAATTCTAGAAAAGAGATTTTTAATTTTTCTGTATTTTTTACAAAAAGCGACGGACAGTGTCTCTTTTATTAAAAATAAATAAAAATTAACTTTATGAAAACGTCGTCCGTCAATATTTGATATTTTTAATTTACTAATAAGTAAATAATTTTTATATTTTAAAAAATTAAATTAAATATATAAATTTTTAAGGAGCGACAGACAGCGTTGATTTTATACATATTACAAAGTTGATAGTCAATCATATATATATATATATATATATATATATATATATATATATGTGTGTGTGTGTGTGTGTATAAATATATCTCTCTCGTATAGTGATGTACATAGTAGTTAGAAGCTAGCTAACTGAATCTATATATTCAAATATTTTGAATAATACGTTAACATCAGATGATCGAGGTAATAATAAACTATTGAAGTTATAATAATGAAGTTAATTAACTGATAATTCATCAGATTAATACGTTGTATTAACCAAATCGAAATCCCCAATTCAATATTTTTTAACTCAATTTTTAGTCCCAATTTGACTCGTTTTCTCAACTTTAATCTCAATCGTTCATCATATTTGATTAATGGTCAATATTAAATCAACTTTCACTATTTTTTTTCTTAAAATTGGACTACTTCAGACTATTTTTCTTGAACTGAGTGTATATAGGAAACAACGTATCTATCTTAGCGGTAATGTCTGCATACACTGTACCCTCCACAGACCCCAATTTGTGGGACTAAATCAGATTAGTTGTGTTGACACCCAATGTTGACCTTCCGATACCCCTCTTAGACTGCTATTTTAGCAAAATTATGAATTTTAAATGTTGATATTTTCTACGTATTATTATTATTATTATTATTATTATTATTATTATTACATTTATGCTCAACTTATTTCAAAAAATTTATCGGTAATTTTCATAAAATATTTTTTATGTAGCATACATAATTTTTTTGTAAGAATATCAATTTTCATAATATTTATTTATTTATTATTATTATATTTAAATAACAGTCTAAGCTGATTGAATTATCTTCTCAACTTTATTTAAATTCTAGCCAACCTTATATCTAATTGATGTCAATTTTAACCTATTTTTGAATTCAATCACTACTAAAAAAAGCCATCGCTGCTCTTCTTCCGCCACCGCTATGATTCTAAATTCTCTTTCTCGCATTACTAAAAAAAACAGAAAAAGTGACCACCAAAAAGCGATCACGGATGGTGGTAAGCGACCACTTGTGGTCATTTTCTTTTAAAATAAATTTTTATTATTAAACTATTATTATTAATAATTATTTATTTTATAATACATAACATTAATTTTACACACGTGATTTATTTTTATATCAAGTGTTATTATTTTCCTTGTTATTATTATTATTATGTTATTATTACATTTATAGCAGCACTCAATTCAATTTTTTCAATTTTATTTAACTTCTAATCATTTTAATATTCAATTTATATCAATTCTAGTCTAAATCAGTTTCAATTGATCAAAATAAAAATCTTCAATTAAAATTACTTGAAATTGACTATCTCTGATCAATGGTTTGAATTATATCAACCTCTTGCCCTTTTAATAACACCACCATCAAAAACCCTAATCTTTTTAACACCAAAACACCCACCCACCTCCCATTTTTCTCTCCTTTCTCTCTCTCCAAACCAACAACCGACCTCACCATGCCGCTGCCGGTAGCGGCTTTTTCCCTCTACTACCGGCGAACATCAACCATCGCCTCTCAGCCACCATGCCTGCCGCTGCTCCGTCTATCTACTGGTGGAACAGCACCCGCCATTGACGGGAGCCCAACGACCAGCGTAATATTTTCTGCAGAGTGGTTAGTAAGGTGCTGCTCTCTATGGACTAGTGATTCTTCAGATGTCGCCTATTGTGGTTATCATTTGTTCATAATTGTTAGTACTATTTAATTGACTAAATAAAATACTTGGTAATATTTAGGCCTCCTCCAGAGTAAAAAGAATTAATCCCAAGATTCATAATATTTTTGTCGGTGAACCAACGACCCCTAATTATGTGATGGCATAATTTGGTTGGTTTCTAAGTGACACAATACTGATCCAAAGATCAAATGATCATATTGATCCTTAGGTTAAGGTGGCTAGATACTTTTGGTTTTTCTTGCAAAGTTGATAGATGGTCCCAACGTTATTAGTTTTTTAGTTCCTTGGGTACAAAGCAAATGAAAGAGTGACTTTTTCAACAGATTATATCTGTGTATTCAATTTATTAGGACATATGTTTTTCTTGTTTCCACATTATAAATTAGTTGTGATCTATTACTAGTAACCAACAGTTCTTAATGTTATTATGTTGATCTACACATCTTATTATGTTGATCTACACATCTAAGTATTTGATAGATACATCCAGGTTGGGCTCTGTAAATAATTATTTTGGATCATTTTATTCTTTTTTACATTTTAATGGGGGTCGGTTTACAAATTCACTAATCAATTATAATTGTGTTCCTACATAAACTGTCCATTTTGAAAGTTCCTTCATCTTTCTCGTGGTGTTTGCATTAGTCCAACTTTAAAGTATATGATGAACAAAATGTAGCATGAAATACATTGATAAGATGATCACCTACTTGTAGATAAACTAGCTACCCTATAAATTCCGATTACAGACACTATCCAAAGCTTATAAAATCATTGAAAACTTGATGCATGTGAATAACTTCAGCTTCATATTCTCATATTTTGTAGTTTCTGGAAACTTCGTCGTAATTATTTTCTTATTTCTTCATAAGTAATAACACCTTCCTGAATACTGAGAATTCCATATGAGAATATTCTCGTGTACAACTAATATATGATTTATTTTTCTACAAGTTGTAACCTGTCCTTGACTTCGAATTACTGACATGTTCGAACAGATTTGAAGCAGCTCTATTTCATATCTACGTAGTACTAGCAACTCAAACTCTCTGTTGAAGATTCTTTTTATGCAACATTAAGTCTTTAAGCATTTCCAATGAGGCTTCATCATCCTGTAATTTATTCATAGAGTTATGTGGTTGACCATTGATGGAGGTAGACAATCTATGAAATTACTCTGCCCGTGACTATCCAGACGAGGATATCAGTGTGCTTCTTAACTACATACAATATTTGTCTCCTCAATACAAGCTGTATTACAGAGATAGAGAATGACATTTCCTTGTTTCTACAGATGTTTTGATATGAGAAAACAACTACAGTTCGTGGTTTAGTTATAGTTTGGTATATTTAACACCCTCACTGACCGAGAAACGGAATTGGGCATATGTACACAGGTACAACCTGTCCCTACAACGTATATTTAGGTCTTCCTTTTGATGTTTCCTGAACACAACAGGTTGTCTTTCACTCTCTCTAACTCAACCCTAAGTCACTGTCTCTCTCATTCTCAATTTGTCAAGAGTCAAGACACATTTCGTACTTGTGACTATAAAATGGTTAAATGTAGTCACTTGAAATGTGAACTAAGTTACTTTAAATTGTGAACTCGTGACTTGAAAATAATTAAATATAGTGTCTTGAAATGTATACTAGTGACTTTAAAATGGTTAAGTGTAGTGACTTGAAATGTGTACTAGTGACTTGAAAATAGTTAAGTATAGTCACTTAAAGTGTGAACTTGTGACTTTAAAATAATTAAATGTAGTGCCTTGAAATTTATACTAGTGACTTTAAAATGATTAAGTGTAGTGACTTGAAATGTGTGCTAGTGACTTGGAAATAGTTAAGTATAGTTACTTGAAAATATGCTTAAGTATAGTGACATGAAATGTGTACTAGTGACTTGAAAATGGTTAAGTGTAGTTAACTTGAAATGTGAATTAGTTACTTGAAAATGGTTAAGTATAGTGACTTGAAATGAATGATTAATTGTAGTAACTTGAAAATAGTTAAGTGTAGTTACTTGAAAATATGGTTAAGTATAGTGACTTGAAATGTGTACTAGTGACTTGAAAATGGTTAAAGTGCAGTTACTTGGAATGTGAATTAGTTATTTGAAAGTGGTTAAGTATAATGACTTGAAAATGGTTAAGTATAGTAATTTGAAATGTGAGGTAGTTACTTGAAAATGATTAAGCATAGTAACTTGAACAACAACAACAACAACATACCCAGTGTATTCCTATATAGTGGGGTCTAGGGAGGTTAGATTGTACGCAAATCATACCACTACAAGTATAGTGACTTGAAATGTGAATTAATAATTTGAAAATGGTTAAGTGTGGTGACTTGAAATGTAAATTAGTTACTTGAAAATGGTCAAGTGTAGTGACTTAAAATGTGTACTAGTGACTTGAAAATGGTTAAGTGTAGTTACTTGAAAATGGTTAAGTATAGTGACTTGAAATGTCAGTTAGCTATTTGAAAATGGTTTGAGTGTAGTGAATTGAAATGTGTACTAGGGACTTGAAATGTGAATAAGTTATTTGAAAATTATTAACTGTAGTGACTTGAAAATAATTAAGTGTAGTTACTTGAAATTGCGAACTTGTGACTTGAAAATGGTTAAGTGTAGTTACTTGAAATTGTGAATTTGTGACTTGAAAATTGTTAAGTATAGTCACTTGAAATGTGTACTAATAACTTGAAAATAATAAAGTATAGTTACAAAATAAATATGTTTGGTTATATGAAAAGATCTCTGCTTTGAGAATTTTTCATTAAGCAAATCTTCTTGTATAATCCATTACAGTGTACCTTGACAATGTATAATCCATTGCAGTGTACCTTGTATAATCCATTTGACAGGGTACAGAGTTTTAAGAAATAATAAAAGAGTTTTCTTCCCATTAAGTGTTAAATATGTGGCACCACTTGAACAACTCCTCTTGTTTTCTTATTCTTCTAATTTCATCCTCTGTTATCTTAATTGAACAAGTCATAACAATAGTCACAATAATCTGGAAAATCAACTTTAAGTTTATGATGCTTTATATGCTAATATATACATGTTTATATTTGTTGATTGTTATGATTTTATTTGATACTATAATGTCAACTTTGTCAAAATAAATTGATGAGATGATTAAGTCCTAGGTTGATGCTTCAAATGCTGATTTGTATGCTCGGTTATAGAACGAGCGACACAAAAATAAAAGAATGAGAAAGGAATTTGAACTTGTTGATGAAGAATGTATACAAGAAATCATCTTCAAATGACGAACGCCTATCTCAAGAAAACAACCAAGCTTATGAGGATGAAAGTAATGATGACTTTGACGACATGAATGAAAGTGATTCTAATTTTGATAACGTGGATGAAAGTGATTTTGACCTTGATGGTTGGTAGTTTTATTGAGGATTCAAGTTTGAAATATTTTGTTTTGGATCATTTAAGAATCATACATTATTGATGTGGATATTATGAATTATGTTTTTTTGTTAGTTGTAATGGTTTACATTAGACTTGTATTGAATAATGTTTTTGAGAATTATTGGAGGTTTTGAATAGATTTTTGACTAATTGTGAAATGTTTCTAGTAATTTATGTGTGAATTATTACTTGAGAATTTTCATGGGGATGTACATGCTAAATATTCATGAAAAATTTCTTGAGAAAATTTGTTCTGGCGGATTTACTTGGGGCGTTTCATACTAATTTTCTTGCAAAGTAGTTTCAAAAATATTCGCAAGAAATTTTCTTTTGTTAATTATAAATTTTCACCTCTAAACTTCCTTCGGATTTATTTGAGAATCTTCGTGGGGAATAATTTGTGATTTTTTTGTGAAAAATTCGCAGGTAAAATCCTTTTTTTATGAAATTTTATCAAATAATTCATGCAAAATTTTGATATTTAATGGCAAATAAATAAGCAAAAAACGTACCTGCGGATTTATTTTTGGAGCTAAATATAACTGTGAATTTATTTTTGCAGCTAAATAGACCTACAGATTTATTTCTACAGTAAAATTTCCTAGGGATTTTATAAATTCGCAGGTAATAATTACTTACGAAGGTATTTCCTTTGAATTCTAATTTGTAAGAAAATCTACAGGTAATTAAATTACGAGAAAAGACATCAAAATGCCCTTGAACTTCTCGCCAAAACTTACTTTAGACCCTAAAATAATAGACAATTATTTACCCCCTTAACAACTTTCAAGTAAATTTTTTACCACCCTATAATTGCTGATGTGGAATTTTTTTAAAAAATCAACACGTGAATGGCTAAAAAAACATGAAAAAAAGTGGGGCCCACCTTTTAAATCTTGTAAATTCTCTTTTTATTCTTTATATATATATATATATATATAATCAGAAGAAGAAGAAAACATCTTCTTCACTTCTTCATCTTCTTCAACCCCGCCCTCTCGTTCCCCTCAACCCTCACCCTCACCCCCAAACACATCGTTGGTGTATTATTTGTAAATTGTCATCACAAGAAACAAGATTAAAGATGGAAGACCTTGGCTTCTTCTCATTCAATTGCCAAATATGGTTGAGACTTTCTAAAATGTTGATAAAATTCTTTAATGTGACATTGAATTTAATTTTTTCTTCTTTTCAGAAATGAATCAGAATATTTGTCAATTCTTTGTAGATTTTGACTATTAAAAATGTTGAGTGAGTTGGAATTGAAGGTTGAAATAATATTTTAATGGAGATAAACAAATCTTAAATTGATGTCTTTATGGTTATTTTTTGGTGGTGTTAATGAAAAATATGAAAAACAAATTAGAGGGGGAGGCAACCACTGTAAAAAAAGTTATTGGAGAAAGACCCATGTAAGCTGTGATAGAATCGTTCAATGTTTCCATAATTTTATTTGAAAAAAAAGAAAGAAAATATCTGGTTGTAATGTTAGGCATGAAAAATAAAGAGGTTTCTTGATTTGTGAATAATGAATGAGGTAGAGAGAGTATATTGAAGAAGAAGAAGGAATCGGGGTGGAGGGGGGAGGGGCGATGTTGAAGAAGAAGAAGAAGAAGGAACATGGTGGGGTGGGGGGCTGCTGGGTGGGGGGTCTATTTTTCTTTTATATATATATATTAAAAATATATATATTTTATAACGTGGATGAAAGTGATTCTGACCCTGATGGTTGGTAGTTTTATTGAGGATTCAAGTTTGAAATATTTTGTTTTGGACCATTTAAGAATCATACATTATTAATGTGGATATTATGAATAATGTTTTTTTGTTAGTTATAATGGTTTACATTAGACTTGTATTGAATAATGTTTTTGAGAATTATTGGAGGTTTTGAATAGATTTTTGACTAATTGTGAAATGTTTCTAGTAATTTATGTGTGAATTATTACTTGAGAATTTTCATGGGGATGTACATGCTAAATATTCATGAAAAATTTCTTGAGAAAATTTGTTCTAGCGGATTTACTTGGGGCATTTCATACTAATTTTCTTGCAAAGTAGTTTCAAAAATATTCACAAGAAATTTTCTTTTGTTAATTATAAATTTTCACCTCTAAACTTCCTTCGGATTTATTTGGGAATCTTCGTGGGGAATAATTTGTGATTTTTTTGTGAAAAATCCGCAGGTAAAATCCTTTTTTTATGAAATTTTACCAAATAATTCATGCAAAATTTTGATATTTAATCGCAAATAAATACGCAAAAAACGTACCTGCGGATTTATTTTTGCAGCTAAATATAACTGTGAATTTATTTTCGCAGCTAAATATAACTGCGAATTTATTTTTACAGCAAAATTTCCTAGGGATTTTATAAATTCGCAGGTAATAATTACTTACGAAGGTATTTCCTTTGGATTCTAATTTGTAAGAAAATTTGCAGGTAATTAAATTACGAGAAAAGACATCAAAACGCCCTTGAACTTGTTGCCAAAACTTACTTTAGACCCTAAAATAATCGGACAATTATTTACCCCCTTAACAACTTTCAAGTGAATTTTTTACCACCCTATAATTGCTGATGTGAATTTTTTAAAAAAAAATCAACGTGTGAATGGCTAAAAAATGTGAAAAAAAGTGGGGCCCACCTTTTAAATCTTGCAAATTCTCTTTTTATTCTTTATATATATATAATAATAATAATAATAATAATAATAATAAGAAGAAGAAGAAGAAGAAGAAGAAAACATCTTCTTCACTTCTTCATCTTCTTCAACCCCGCCCCCTGCCCCCTCGTTCCCCTCACCCCTCACCCTCACCCCCAAACACATCGTTGGTGTATTATTTGTAAATTGTCATCACAAGAAACAAGATTAAAGCTGGAAGACCTTGGCTTCTTCTCATTCAATTGCCAAATATGGTTGAGACTTTCTAAAATGTTGAAAAAATTCTTTAATGTGACATTGAATTTAATTTTTTCTTCTTTTCAGAAATGAATCAGAATATTTGTCAATTTTTTGTTGATTTTGACTATTAAAAACATTGAGTGAGTTGGAATTGAAGGTTGAAATAATATTTTAATGGAGAAAAAAAAATCTTAAATTGATGTATTTATGTTTTTTTTTTGGTGATATTAATGGAAAATATGAAAAAAAAAATTGGAGGGGGAGGCAACCACTGTAAAAAAAGTTGTTGGAGAAAGACCCATGTAAGCTGGGATAGAATCGTTCAATGTTTCCATAATTTTATTTGAAAAAGAAGAAAGAAAATATCTGGTTGTAATGTTAGGCATGAAAAACAAAGAGGTTTCTTGATTTGTTTATAATTAATGAGGTAGAGAGAATATATTGAAGAAGAAGAAGGAATCGGGGTGGAGCGGGGGAGGGGCGGTGTTGAAGAAGAAGAAGAAGAAGAAGAAGAAGAAGAAGAAGAAGAAGGAACATGGTGGGGTGGGGGGTCTATTTTTCTTTTATATATATATATATATATATATTAAAAAAAATATTTTATATACATAAAAAATAGTACATGTATATTTTTTTCTTTTAAAAAATATTATATAAAGATAATATGTGTGTTGAATTTTTTTTTTAAATTATAATTTCTCACATGGCAATCACATGACACTGATGTGGCGCTGATTTGGCAATGACATGACGCATGTGTAGTGCACTCTCCGTTGTGAGAGTGGAATTTTGTTTTTGAGGTTGAAATTAATTCACTTGAAAGTTGTTAAGGGTGGTAAATAATTGTCCGATTAGTTTAGGGTCTAAAGTAAGTTTTGACGACAAGTTCAGGAGGGTTTTGATGTATTTTCTCTTAAATTACTTGGGGATTTTATCATATTATCCCTATGAAAATTCTCAGGTAATAAGCACTTTTCTTGTAGTGGCGTAATATTTATGAAACTTTTATAACTATCTCACCATCTATTTGTATGAGTATAAGTATAGTACTAGCTCAAGTATATTGATTGTGAAACATTTTTTTGGTTTTCAAATCATGAATGTTGGATTCTTCTATTTATTTGTTAACTATTTTAATATCATAAATGACTCAGTATGCTAATTGTTACTCAGTGAGTTTCAGGTTACATTTCAATTTATGGTAGAGATGTTTGGTATTGTAGTGACTGTTATGATGGTGGCAATTGGTAGTGGTGGTGTTAATGATGTGAAGTTGGTTAATGTTAGTAGTTGGAGGTGTTGATTGTGATAACTTAAAAATGAATGCATGATGATTGACGATGTGCTGATGGTGGTTGGAGATGTTGTTAGCTGTGATGGTGGAGATGATTATTAGTAGAGATATAGTGTAGTGATGATGGTGGTTGAAGTGGTAGTAGAGATGGTGACACCGATGACAACGGTGGTGGTGGTGGTCGAAGAATGTGCGGATGCTGATGATGTGTTAGTGATAGTTAGTGGTAGCGCTAGTTGTGATATGTGAGTTGGTTAATAGTTGGGATCGGCCTATAGTGGTTGATGATGATGGTGGTGTTGGTGGTGTTGGCATTGGCATTGGCATTGGCGGTGGTGATAACGGCAAATATAATTAAAATAATGAAGGTGGTAGATATGATAGCGGCTAAAAATAGTGGTTAGTAAAAATTATGATTATGATGGTGGAGGTGGTTGGCGGTGGTGGTTGATAATGGTGTTGGTGGCAGAGGTGGTTAGTGGTGGTGACTGATGATTATGGATAGAGTGGTGGTGAATATTATCCAACACAGGAATATATCTTAATGATTAAGACTTAGGCCTCATTTGCTTGCACTTAATGGATGTCTGAATCTGAATAGTTCAGACTTCAAACCATTAAGTGCATTTGTTTTTTATTAAGATTTTAGCTCTTAATAGGTCTGAATAGGTCTTAATCATTCAGATCTAGAATTCAGTCTTAATAGGTCTGAAGAGATATTGTGGTGTTGGATAATATTCTTCACTCTATTCTTAATCAACAGTCACCACCACTAGCCACCTCTGCCACCCCCACCATTGTCAACCACCTCCACCATCGACAACAAATATCGCTACCAACCACTATTGTCAACCGCTACCACACTTACCACCTTTATTATTCAAATTATATTTACCGCTACCACCACCGTCAACAACACCACCATCATCAATCACTACCGTCCAATTCCTACTACCGACCAACTCATCTATCACAACTAGCACCACCACTAACTACTACTAATACATCACAACCTCCACACATTCTTCGACCGCCACCATCATTGTCACTAATAACGTCATCTCTACCACCACTTCAACCACTACCATTGCTATAATTTATCTCTACTATCAACCATCTCCACCATCACAACAAACAACATCTCCAATAGTACCAACACATCGTCAACCATCATGCATTCATGTTTCATCTAACACAATCAACACCTCAAACTACTAGCATCAAGCAACGTCACATCACAACCACCACCACCACCATCATACCAGTCACTACAATACCAGTCATCACAACTATCACCACCAACATCAATCATTGTCACCACAACCACCATTAAAAACCATCTCCACTATCACTAACAAACATAAATGACTTTTCTCAATCAAATAATATTTTTTTTGTATTAAATTACATACTTTTCTAATATATAACTAATTTTTTATTTGAATCGTATTTTTTATTTTATTATATATACAAATAATTTTTTTTTACTCATTCAGATGTTGAAAAATGAATAGTCTTAATCATCCAGTTTTCAAATCTAGAGATAACATCTTAATCACTCAGATGTGCATTCAGATTCAGACATCTGAATCTTAAAAAAACAAATGCAGTCTTAGTTCCAAATCTGAATGATTAAGACTTAGTTTCAAATCTAAATGACTAAGACCTATTCAAACTTATTAAGAGTCAAAATCTTAATGAAAAACAAATCACTTAATGGTCTGAAGTCTGAATCATTCAGATTCAAATCTCCATTAAGTGCAAACAAATGAAGCCTCTAAGTCACTAGCTGCGGGTCAGACTCCATATTAATTACAGTGCTAAGATTATTTTTTTTGTTTAAACCACCCGGTGTCCGGTACCCGCTTTTTAGGAGTCCGACTATATTCGGATTTGCCCCGCGTCGGACCCCATTTGGAGGGGAGAGCTCCCAACAGATTGTTTTTCCATACCCAGGATCAAACCCTCGACCTCTGGATAGGTTGGGGAAGCCCCTTTCCGCTGCGCCACCACTGCTGTTGGTAATTACAGTGCTAAGATTACTAGTAAGTGAGATAGTACTATTATTTTTAAAGTTTATTTATTATTCGAAATTGATTTAAATTGTTGATAATAATTTAGGTTATATATTTATAAGTTACTTGTTATTATGCTTAGTTTAAATTCTTTTATAATATACAAAGTTGGGTATATTTTTCCTGCCTTTGTACAGCCAATCAGCTTAGTGTCTCTATTTACTTATATATTGTTTTACTAAATTATTTTCTTGTTTTACTTATGATTTTTTAAAATTGTTATATTTTATTGTTATTTATAAGATTGATACCTAACATTTTACATTGAATTTTCTAGGGGTATTTTGAGAATAAAAATTAATAGTTATTATTATCATGGTTTATTGTAACGTGAATCCACTAGAGTAAAATTATGGATCCGCAACTAATGATAGGTATTAATAAAATGAAATAATATATTAGTCCTTTAAAATCTGCTAAGTCTCAAAACTTTAAAGCGTAGGTGGGAGAGAATTGTGGTGCCGGTATTTTTTTTAATCCTTTGTTTGGATGGTTGTGACGTATAATTAGTTCATAATGAGTCATATTATATCATATTAGAAAACTTAATAGTGCTTCGCACAGTTATATATTATTACATTTTAAATTAATTTAATCGAGATATAAAAAATAAGAAGAACTACGATAAAAATAAGAAAATGACAAATTACAGTATAAATATTCTAGTAGACGTGGAGCTTTAACAAATCATATTTTTTATTGTCAAATATCTTTTAAAATAAAATGAATAATTTGGTCGGAAAAAATTTCATATCACAAGATTTTGATCTTTTGTCCGGCACCCTTCTCGCAAGTCACAACCTTATCAATATCCAAGAACCTTCTTTGTTGAGTTAAACTAAAACACGAATATGCAATAATAATATAAAAGACATCAATATGTTAAATATAAAATGAAAAAAAATCTTGAATAGAAGTTTTATAAAACAAAAAATTTAAATTATATAGATAAAATAGAGAATTATCATGAGGTATCGTAGATTTTTAAATTAAAAAAATAAAGATTATGAATATGAAAACTAAATAGACACGAGTTAATGACATTATTAAGAGTAAAAGTTTAATAAGTATGAGTTATTTATTTAAGGTTTATTCAAGGTGAACATTTGAGAATATTTTTTTTTCTTAAAAAAATAGAAAAAAAAAATAACATCAAAGTTGTTGAAAGTGCAACGATAACGTGAGTGATAAACATTTATTGGTTGTTTGAGCTTTCATTAGGGAAAGCAAGCAAATCCAGCTTATATATTTTACGTATTATTCCATTGTATTTAATAGAATGGAGGAGGATTTAAAAAAAAATGCAAAAAGGAAAAGAAAAAAGAAGACAAATGTGTTGAACGGTTTGAAAAGAAAATATTAAAACTATTTTTGTTTTGCTATTACATTAAAGAAAATGAATGGGTGCAAGTAAATTTTGAGATATTTAAGTATAAACATTAAAGAATAACAACAAATAGAGAAATGGTTTGACAGAGTTATTTTTATAATAACAAGTAATAGAAATATATGGAAAATTGCAAAAAAAATGAATAAAATTCTTGATCAAAGAGAGATGTCGTGTCACTTTGGCCGGCAATCATACCTTCAAGCGTATGAAGTCCCACAACTTATTTTTTCTTTTTGAACTTAATAGTAGTAATTAATTAGGAGTGTTACATAAATATTATTAGGATATCTAAGAAAACTAATTAAAAGAGAAATATACATTGAATTTGTATTGATCGTATGATATCTATTATCGCTACATATTGATTGCTACAAGAGCAGGAATAGAAAGTCACACCCTTGCACCTTCTCAGAAAATCCGTCAAGTCATTGATGAATTATTGTGTATATGCGTCTCTCTGTAGGTGTCAGAGAATGGAATAGAAGTTAAGGACACTAACTAATACGGGAAAATGTGGAAAATTAAGTCATGACTAATAGCAAATTAAGATAACTAATTACCTTAACTTCGATAAATATGACTCTGAAGCTAATTGATATTTGCGCAAATTCTGACATTAGGTGAGTCCTACTCCTAGCTATCTCCGCAACATAGTTTGCTGGCCACTTCCTCTTCACTATTCTTTTTCTTCTTTGTTTGCCTCTTCCAGATTTGTTTTAAGCTATTATATTTACCCCAAAAGTAGATTAGATTGAAGTAATGAGTAATGGAGAAGAAACGTGGGTAGGGTGTTACATTTGAAGAAGTAATGGGATTTAATAGGTAAAGGAATGTGGTATTACGTTTGATGAAGTAATGGAGTTGAATACGTGAAGGAATATGGGGATTTAGAAATGGAAAAGTAATTGAATTACTAATCATTATTGAGTAATGAATGTTGATACAGGAAAAATAAAAAATAGTAAATAGGGAGGTGCGAATGAGAAAATATAATTTAAAAGTGAATTTTAACATTATCTATAATTTATATCTATAATCTATATCTATATTTATAATTTATCTATAATTTATAATTTATAATCTATAATTTATAATCTATAAGCTATAATCTATAATATATCCAAAAATAATTAAATAATAAATTAAAGAAAATAGTGAAAAGACAATTTTGTCTAAAGAAGAGTGTTTTAATGAAGGACAAAAAGTTCAAAACCCCTTAAAAAAATGATTTGAACTTTTTGTCCTTCATTAAAACACTCTTCTTTAGACAAAATTATCTTTTCACTATTTTCTTTAATTTATTATTTAATTATTTTTATTATATTAACTAGACTCTTAAAATATATAGGACTCCTAAAATATGTGGAAGGAGGATAAATTAATATTTTTCTTTATGCTGATCAATTAGAAAAATACTCCTAATTTCTTCAATTTATTATTTAATTATTTTTATTATATTAACTAGACTCCTAAAATATATAGGACTCCTAAAATATGTGGAAGGAGGATCAATTAATATTTTTCTTTGAACCGATCAATTAGAAAAATACACCTAAAATAAGATAGAAAAATACTCCTAAAATAGGACTCTATTAAGGAAATACTTCTATAAATATTAAGATGCAGTTAAACTAGAGAAGAAACTGGTTTACTTATTGAAAAACTATAATTGATGTTCATCTAACTTGATTCGGTTGCATGTCTAGATTGGTGGATGCTTAATTTTCTATCCCTCAACTTCTTCACTATTTTTGTCAACATAATAGAATTCAACGTGTGTGTGTGTATATATATATATATATATCTTCTTGTTTCCACTCAAGTCATTCTTTAGTGTCTAAATTTTTGCTCAGACAGGAATTATTTTCGTCAAAATTGAAGCTTTGTGATCACTATTTTATTATTTTGTTGTAGTTTACAGATCGTAGATGAATTTACAGGCGGTAGATGAATGTCGGTCGACTTTGAGAAATTTTTTTAGGTAAAGGTTAAGTTTAATTATATTTTTTTAATATCTCTATTTTGAATTTTTTTTTTGTGTAAAGGTAAAGTTTAGTTGTATTATTTTGATAACCCTATTGTCGTATTATTTTGTTATAGTTTACAGATGGTAGATGAGTGGTGGACGATTTTGAGGAATTTTTTGTGTAAAGGTTAGATTTAATTATATTTTTTTGATATCCCTATCATCGTATTTTTTTGTTGCAGTTTATAGGTGGTAGATGAATGTGATTGACTTTGAATTTTTTTTTTGGTAAAGGTTAGATTTAATTAAATAAATTCTCCAAAAGATGTTGAATTTAATTATTGTATTCATCTTTATTATTTAAACAAATATCCTATTTAGTGTAACTTTTGAACTAAATAAAGTAAGGTACATATGCGAGGCGCGTACACCTAAATTAGTAATATAGCAAACGAGTAAGAAAAACTAGAAGAAAATATCACAAAAAGGAAAAAAAAAGAAAAATCCAAACGGAGGTCATTGAGAGGTTGTACATCACATCATATATATATATATATATATATATCAAAAGTGTTTCGCAATAGATAAAATCATCTTTTTACTTATTTTTTTTATTATTATAATATTATATTTAATATTAACTAGAGTCCTAAATTATATAGTAAAAAAATTAATTGTATTTCCATGTTTTCAATTAAAAAAGGAAAGATTTAATTAGAATGAAAAAACAAATCCAAAAATTGGAGAATTAGCAAAAGAGCCGAAATAATGTGAGGAGTATTTTATTTTTTATTTTTGGAAAAATAGAACGGTCGTACTTCTTTGAAAAGCACGGAACTTTATTTTTGGAAAATCACAAATACTTTCAAATTCCCTTATTTTTTCAAGATAGTTTTTCTTAGAAAAAAAATGATTAATGTTGCAACATTTAGTTGTATCCTAATATAAATAATTTATATGTAGTATCAATTATAGGCGTCCCAAATCAAATTCGTTTTGATTTATGAATATATTTTTATAAAAATAGTTTTTTTTAAAAATAGGAAGTCTGAACTCTCTGTAAGAAAATTCACCATTAATTTCAGTATCGTTGCGACACTTTCTTTTCATTTGTTATTTATTAGTATTTTCTTAAAAGAGTTTGGATGAAGTTCTATGTATTATTATATGGAGTTGTATGATAACGTTAAATTTCTAAAATTTTACATCTTAGTTGTTTATTGTTATTGAATTTATGTTCATTGAAATATGACAAGGTGAAATTGTCGCACTTCTTTTGTGCCTAAAAATTCCTAAATTGTTTAATGTTTATGAGGTTTTAACCTTCTTTTATTTTGATTTTGATTTTGATTTAAGTAGTCTTCAAAAATGAAAAGTCGATAAACTCTTCACCAACAATCTCCCTGTCATTGAGGTACTTTCTTCTCATTCTTTGTTCATTAGTATTTTTTAAAAAGATTTAGATAAAAAATTTAAATTGTCATGTGGAGTTGTATGATAATGTGAATTTTCTGATCATTTATTTTTAGTTGTTTATTGCTATATGAGTTTTCTTTTTATTTTAATTTTGATTTAAGATGTCTGCAAAAATAAAAAATTGATGAAGTCTTCACCAACAATGTCAGTGTCATTGAGGTACTTTTTTCTCATTCTTTGTTCATTAATTTTTTTTAAATATTTGGATGGAATTTAATATGTTGTTATGTGAAGTTGTATGATAATGTGAATTTTCAGATCATTTATGTCTTAATTATTTATTTCTATATGAGTTTATGATCTTTGAAAGATGACAAGCTAAGGTGAATATAATCTCTAATCTGAGGCGGTATTATCTCTAATATCTAATATGTGTTTTTAATCTCTAATCTATAGTATATATAATCTATAATATATATAATCTCTAATCTAAAAGTGGAAATACCCTTAGAAAAGTGATTCAAATTTTTTGTACTTCATTAAAAGTTTCTCCTTTAGACAAAATCGTCTTTTCACTATTTTTCTCAAATTATTGTGAATAGGACTTTGAAATTAATTAAAGTCCTTATTTAAGCTAGAAAAGAAATCATAATATTTAATAGTTCTAAATCAATTAAAAATTTACCTTACATATAATTTGTTAAATTAAATAAAAATAAAGAATATTTTGAATTAAAAAAGGATACAAAAAAGAGAAAAAAAAAAACTAAACCTAAAAATAAAAAAATACAACAAAGGCTAATTTATTAAATCGAATAAATACAAATTTAAATCGACAAAGGACATTAAAAATATCGGGAGAAAGAAAATAAAACTAAACCTAACATTACTTTTAAATTGAGAATCCTTCCTTTTTACAACAATACATCCACAACGTAGTTCTTAAATTAGATTTTTCTTTGCTATCGTTGTTCACAAATTTACTTATGATTTGAGGTAAACTTTCTAAAATTTTAGTTCTTGATGTTTACAATCTTGATAATATCTGTGAATAAAAAAATAAATTTGCTTCTAATTTGAGTTAAGTTTTCTAAAATTTTAGTATATTCTTGAAGTTTATAATAATAAATTATCATGTATTCATGATATACAATTGTTGATCAAGAAGTTTTTAGTGAAATATTTACAGTATTTATGATTGCAGAGACAGTTTTTTCTATGATTGGATATAAGTTTTCTAAAATTTTAGTACGTTTACAAAAATAAATTATCATATATTTTTTATAGACAATTACTAATTAAGATATCAAAGTAATTCTATAAAACTGAACTCTTTGAAGTAAGGTACAGGCGCGAGGCGCATCTAATCGAACTAGTATATATATATATATATATAAATAATATTAAAAGTGTGAAGACCCTAAGAAATATGATTTAAACTTTTTGCCCTTAATTAAAACTTTTTGCAATAGATAATATCGTCTTTTCACTTATATTCTTTAATAATTATTTAATTATATTTATAATATTGACTTACAACTTTTAAACCTAAGAAATTAAGGAGTCCTAAAATCTATGGTGACAAAATAATATATGATAAGACTCCTAACATCTATGAAAAACATTCGATTGTATTGTCTATATAAGTTTCCAATTATGGAAAGTCCATAAGAGGCCTGCACGACCACAGGTCCATCATGAATGGAATTAGTGTTTTCCATATAAATTCTTAAAGTTTAATTATGGAATTAATTTTTTATCCAAAGTAAATTATTAAAATTATTACTTTAATTAAAGAAAAAGGGGTAATGGAAAAATTTCATAACACAATTTTTTTTATTCATGAAAAAATTTACATTATGAGAAAAGTTCTCCCGCAAAATTAAGGAGTTATCAAATATATAAGCAAGAAAATAATATATGGTAAGACTCCTAGCATATATAAATTTGACAATATTTATGATAATTTCTTTTTACGTATTTGACAATATTTTTGTGTTTTATATTTTCATGGTGGGGTTATATTGATTGACTCTTCTAATTTTGCTAAACATATAAATCGCAGGCATGGACATGCCAAACTTTTTTCATGCCAAACCTTTGGATAATTGGATACATATATTAATAAGGGTGAGTTTTTGTCTTTTTTCTGATTGTTACAATTATATTATTGAACGATTCATTAATATACAATCCTTGTTGATTTAATTATTCTCAAATATATTATTTTTCATGTCTAGATAACGCATAATTATTATTTATTGACTCATAATATTGATGTACAATTTATTCTATGATGTTTATGACTATCTTTTCTATTGTTAGAATCTATTTAGCTTAATACATATGGTAGATGAATGTTCAATCATCGAAAATAATTTCTCTATCCTGTAAAGGTAGTGATAAAATATGCATTTTAACCTCCATAGACTATAAATATGAGATTATATTGAAAATTATCTTTAGATTGAAGGCATAACTATTGAATAATAATTTTTGTAAATTAGTCGAGGTTCTGTTGGCTATATATATGAGATTATATTAAAAATTATCTTGTAATTTATGGCATACTATTGAATAATAATTTTGTAAGATTTTCATGCCTAGATAACTCGTTATTATTATTATTATTATTATTATTATTATTATTATTATTATTATTATTATTATTATTATTTATTGATCCATAATATTGATGTACAGTTTATTCTATGATGTTTATTATTATCGTGTTTATTGCTAGAAAGTGTTTAGCTTAATACTTGTGGTAGATGAATGTTCGGTCTATCAAAGATAATTTCTCTATATTACTAATGTAGTGATAAGGTATGTATTTATCCTCCATAGACTCTACATAAGAGATTATATTAAAAATTATCTGGAAATTGAAGTCATACCTATTGAATCATAATTTTTGTAAACTAGCTGAGGGTCTGTTGACTCAAAATATGAGATTATATTGAAAATTATCTTGAGATTGATTGTATATATACTATTGTGTCGTAATTTTGTAAGTTAGCCAAGGATCTATCGAAAATAGTCTCTCTACCCTACAAAGTTAGTGATAAGGTATTTATTTTATCCTCCGCAGACTCCACATATGAGATTATATTGAAAGTTATCTTGAAATTGAAGGCATCACAATTAAAACATATTTTTTTATAAGTTAGCGGAGGGTTTAATGAAAACAGTATCTCTACTCTACAAAGATAGTGATAAGGTATGTATTTTATGAATTACAGACTACACATACGAGATTATATTGAACCATAACTTTTGTAAGTTTGTCTTATATTTTTTTTCTTCAGTGATTTTTTAAATAATAATTATAGTACCGTGTTCAATATCTATATCAAAATTTATTAAAAATAATCATTTAGTTATTTCCTAATATTTACAGATAGTCATGTCATTTATTAATTTTTCTAATATTTAAGAACAACCATTTAATTAATTCTTAACATTAAGAAAAGATTCCTATGTCTTGTCCAGAGATTATGAGATGAGGCTGGTGTGCCAGAGGTACCATGTGTATATGAGAGAGTAGAGGCGACGGTCGTGGCATAGACTAAGATGATGAAGGATCCGATACATTCGGTCCTTTCAAGGAGACCCCATGCTCCAACTATATTGACTCTAACCCATATAGAAGGTCCATCGATTCTTATAGAGCCTATTGATGCATAGGGAGGTGAAGTGAAAGTTAGTATTGTGTTTGAGATGGAGGAGCTGAGTGAGGCCCCCAAGTTGAGTTCATAGGGTGAGGGGACCCCATCTACATCTACATCATACCTGGATTTTTCTTCAAAGCCGATGGGTGCATTTTCAATGCACCTTCTCCCATTGATAATGCTCACCTATACTATGTGATTTGGTAGAGGACGGTCATTGTCAATATGAGGTTGAATCCATAGGGAGTGGAAGTAGAATTCTAGTCCTATGGGTCTTAAAACTTACTAAGAAAACACTCAAAGTGCAAATAAAATAAAATGCATGATTTAATATTGGGGGGGGGGGGGGTGGTTGGTTTTAGGAGAGTGTGTGTCAATAGTAACTCAATCCCATAAACTACACAACAATTGTAATTTAACTTTGATATAAAGAGAATCTTCGATTATGTTTACCTAAGGGAAAATTAGGTATGGATATATGTAGATTTGCTGTACATGCTAGTTGTTAACAGTATGGTAGGCTAGGTGATGTCTCCCAAAACTACACTCCAATTAGAAGTATAATGTGATCGATTGCAAATATAATAACCCAACTAGGTTGGGGTTGATCCTACAGGAAAAACTTGAACAGTTGCTTGACTTGATGTAATCCATAAGCAGTACAAAAAAGTAAATGGGGGAGATTTGTAGTATCAATTGTAAGTAGTAATCAAATATTGAGTGCTTTTGAGTTGTAATCAATAAGAGACGAACACAAGGTTTGTGTTCCTCCTGGCTTCTCTACTTTGTAAATTTCTCATGGTCAACCCAACTGTTCTGTTGTTCTGCATGCAAAGTCTATAAGATAGGTATTATCAACCGCTGGGTAAGCTCAAAGATAAATTTCACCCTTTACCAGGTAAGTCTCAGGGTGTCTCCTTGTTTCCCCTTGCTACGAACTCAGTTCACTATTACTGGGTAGGATCACGTGATTAGATGAGATGGCGAGAACTAAAAGGTGGAGGTGAATCCCAAATCACTGTCCTAATCTTCTTTTCCCAATCACAAGCTCCCTTGTAGGGATTGATGTGAATACAGGCTATTTCAAGTTCCCAAGACCCTAATCGAAGAGATTAGCCACTCATGTTTGTGCAAGAAACCGTAATTATCAATGAAGAACACATAAAATCAATTTCACAAGAATAAGATGAGTAAACTCTAAAGTAATTAATTGAATAAACCCTAAAATCTCAAGAACAATTATGATAGTATTGTAATAATATGTAAAAGAAGTTAAAAGAACGTAACCTAATATAAGATAAACCCTAGGGTATTTATATTATCTCAAAATAACATTAAAATCCTAATAAAAATGGAAAAGGTAAAGTTAAGTCGGCAGTCGGTATGACTCGGTCTTCACTCTTATTGGCATCATACAAGTTGTACCTTGCATTGTTGTATCTATTCTAGTGTCTTCTCTTCCTACAACTTCAACTTCTTGTTTAGCATACGACTTCTTCTTACGAATCATACCTGAGTGAACGACTCGTGTCCTCCATCCGTATCCACCTGGGACTTTTGTCCTTCCAAGTCTTGAACACTGATTTATATACGACATTCCTATATGAGTCGTACTCAGACTTCCGACTCATATACTTCTGACACTTCAATCTTTGAATAGTAGCTTAGGTTCTGTTATCCTCACGACTACTTTTTACATATTGTATCCTCAGTGTTCGACTCATATGGACTAGTTGTATCTTTTCTTCACTTGGTCTTTTGTTTAGGTGTTTGATTCTGGAATGCTTATGATTGGTTGACAAAACTCGTATACTCATCTTATGACTCATATATATGAGTCGTATCTTACCCTCACTTGGCATTTTATCATGGTGTTTTCTTCTGTTATGGGTACGATTACTCCTACGAGTCATACGTTGAGTATACGACTCGTGAATTGATTTGTATCTTGATCAGTTTTGGTATTTTTTCAGATCTTTTTCTTCTCTATTCATTCAAACACTGTTGTAGACATGTTTTACCTGCAACATACACCAAAGTGCATCATATCTAAGAAAACACCCTAAGTTCACACAGAAATTCGCAGTTTTAAGCATCGAAAGTGTCGTGTTTCCACGCCGCATCAACACCCTCAACTTACACTTTTGCATGTCCTCTGGAAAACAAAACCAAATAAGTATTTTCTAGCACCGAGACAATGCTTAAACAAGAAGTTTACAAGCAACCCATGACAGTGATTTTGATCTTAATTTCAATCTTGTTATTCTCCCCATTAATTCTAACTTTCAAAACTCAACTGCGTATAACAATTTAGTACACTTAGAAACATGAGGGAATCTGATGATGGCATTAGATTAGCAATAGATGCTTTGGCTGACATGCCCCGAAACCAGGCCATATTGTATGGGCACCTTAAGTTCACATGAACCGGAGGTCTCCCTAATAACCCAACCTAATATCAATTTACATCACATGGGTCGGATGAATCTAGACCCTTCAATAAGATAGCGGAAAACATAATATAAGTCATAACTTAGAAATGTCTAATCATTTCATTAGATTCACCAACTAACCAATATCCCCAAGTTCACAGTCGTCCATAATACATCAATACAAACCGGTGTTTAGAGTTGTATATGTCAGGACAAGACCGCAAAAATAGCCAAACAAAGCTAAAATAGGCTAAGTCTAAAGATAGGAGACCAAGGATGAATGTCTTCCGAAAAAAGGAAGCTCACCACTCCAAAGTCAATGCACGAACCACTTCGATCGTCTAATCACTGCACAGGAAGAGAAGAAGATGATCTGACCCCTATGTCATATAGGGACATAGCGTTCGGAGACAGTTAGCAGTTGGAACGCTAGCATGTAACTCAAGGATAAGGATAAAATAACATTATCATTAAACAACAAGACAATATATCATATTCAATCACACTCATACACTTATCCTTACTTCTAGGTATTTTACATGCTACTCAAGAGATCAAGGCTCATCAAAATTCTCGAACATATACTCATACATATGGATATATATAACAGATTCATATTATTCCACAAAGGGAACAAGACTTAGCATGCATTCTCAATACAATTATTCCCATGTCACGGGGTGGACGACTCCGACCTCCCACACTTGTAGATTCAAAGTTTCTTATTAGGAGAGGTACTCGGACCCCAACAATCTTATTCAGCAAGGGACTTGAACCACAATCCATCAGTACTAGGGACTTGAACCACTAGTCATCCCATTTGGCAAGGGACTCGAACCACAAGCCCTTTCATCGGACTAGGGACTTGAACCACTAGTCATCTCATCGGACTAGGGACTCGAACCACTAATCATTCCATTAGGCGAGGTATTATAACTTCAAGAGATCTCTTTGAGTGAGGGAATCGAACCACAAACCGTATTATAAGGCAAGGGATTCGAATTACAAGATATTTCATCTGACAAGGGATTCGAACCACTAGTCATTCTAGCGGACTAGCGACTTGAACCACTAGTCATCTTATAGGACTAAGGACTTGTACCACTAGTCATTCCATTACCGTTGTTGGTCGACATTAGAACTCTTATCCATTAGTTCATACATTAGCATTCATACAATCGATCTCACATTTAAGGACAATGACTCATTTATCCAATTTAACACTATACATGACCACATAGTCATCATGGGAGCCTTCATTGCTCAACCATTTCAATAGGCCAATGCCTTAACTCATTTCATCATACAATTAAATTTATGGTCATTAAGACCTACCCAACTATGCATATTTCATAGAAATATTATACCACATGCTTGGTATACATTTAGTTCCACACACCACTCAAGTCCTTCTTCATGTCTAGGGGATTTATCCTCTTATTGTCCATCAACCAACAAGGTTATCATTTTCAAAATACATGGATCATAATTCCTTCACAATTTCATTTATCAATAAATCATAATTATTGGGCCATTTCCCTAGTTCAACATACCATCAACAATTTAATAGACAATTCACATAGACATTATCACAAACATCTTGGGTGCATACCTTTAACAAGGCTATTTTCTTGGTAGATATCATCAAGACTAGAGTTACTTAATAACCTCATGATAAACCACATAAAATAGGCACCCACACATTCAAATCATTATCAATAACATGTATAAACCTAAGTCTAAGCAAGAGTCATCATTATTCATTATTAAGCAATATAACCCTTTCCATTTGATTTCAAAATAACCATGTACACTTACTAATCTAAGTGTGAAATGCATGGGTTTAGAGTTATTTAACAAAGGGAAGAGGTACATGCCTTGAAAAAAGATGAATCACCAAGAATATTGACTCCCCTTTTCCTCTTTAAGACCACTCTTGAAACCCTAGCCTTCAATTTTTCAAAGATGAGTTTGAGAGAGTGTTTAGGGTGTTTGATCTATCCAAATAGATGTTTAGGATGCTACACATACTTATATAGTGTGAGGGTTTAGGGTTTTAGGCATGGGAAATGACCAAAAGGACCTTAGTTAAAAACTGGAAAATGAACCCGTCAAGGGTATGACTCACTTAAGTGATCGTACCCTAGGGTACGAGTGGTACCCTGACTCGTACCCTAGGCCTCTCCTAGGTGACACACATTGTTAAGGGTACCACCATGCACCCTTGAGTCATATCCAAGTGGTACGACTCACCCCTAGTCGTATGCTCTACTTTTAACAAAACCAGTCTACTCTAAGCAAAGACATCACTCCATATGACTCACCTAGGTACGACTCATAACCTTATGGTATGGCTCGTACCCTTAGGGTACGATTGAGGAGTGCTTACTCATATGGAAGATAGAATGATATCTTTCCTAGGTTGATCAGGGTACGAGTAGGAAGGTGAGGGATGATACGACTTGTATCCATTAGGTACGACTCAAGTCCCTAGTCGTACCCACCCATAGACACCTAAGGGAGAAATTTTGAGATTTTTTAAAGTCTAGCTGTTTTAGTTATCCCCTACATAGATCATTCGTCCGTGACGGGAAAGGCAAGTGTAAACACAAGTTAACACATTAACACATAGCAAAACAACTTTCAAATAAGTTAGAATCAATCACACAACAAGGATTCAACACAACACATATTATGATCATTCAATTCATTATTCATTTCCCTAGGGGATTCAAACCCATCAGTTATCAAAGCCACTTGGCTCGATCAAAGTTTAGGGACTCGAACCCATCATCAACCCAAGACATAATTCAAATCAAGAAGATTAACACATATATCAATCACGAGCTTTTGGAACTGAAAACAAATGCGGATACTTGGACTTCATGTCCTCCCTTGCCTCCCAAGTAGCCTCCTTGGACTTTTGATTCTGCCATAGAACCTTCACCGAAGCTACTTCTTTTGTTTACAACCATCGAACTTAACAATCTAAGATCCTTATCTGGACCTCCTCATAGGATAAAAAGTCTAAAATATCGATATTATTCAAAGGAACAACCAATGAAGGATCACCCACATATTTCTGCAACATAGAGACATGGAAAACTGGGTGAATGGAGTTCATACTAGAAGGCAAATCCAACTCATATTCAACATTGACAACCCTCTTCATAATTAAGTAGGGACCGACATACCGGGGACTAAGCTTTCTCCTTTTACCAAACCGCATCACTCCCTTCATGGGAGACACTTTTAAGAATACCCAATCGCCAACACTAAACTCTAAGTCCCTACGCCTCACATCCACATAGGACTTTTTGTGACTTTGAACAGTTTTCACTCTATCATGAATCACTTTTACCTTATATAAGACATGGTGAACTAGATCGGGGCCAAGAAACATACCATCTCCAACTTTGTACCACCCGATAGAAGATCGACATCTCCTACCATACAATGCCTCAAAAGCGCCATTCCAATACTAGAGTGGTAACTATTATTATAGGCGAACTCAATCAAAGGCAAGTGGTCATACCAACTACCTCCATAATCAATCACACAAGCCCGCAACATATCCTCTAATGTTTGGATGGTCCTTTTTCCCTGTCCATCTATTTGTGGGTGAAATGCGGTACTAAGGCATACTCTAGTGCCCAAACCCTTTTGGAAAGACTTCCAAAAGTAGGATGAAAATGAAGGACCATGATCCGAAATGATAGAAACTGAAGCACCGTACAACTTTATGATCTTCGTATGATACAACTTAGCATAATCTTCTATCGAGAAATTAGTCCTCATGGGCAAAAAGTGAGCGGACTTGGTCATTCTATAAAAAATGACCCAAATGGAATCATATTAATTCTGAGATTTAGGAAGACCAGTAAAAAAATCCATATTAATCGCCTACCACTTCCACTCGGGCAAGACAATCTCTTGGTATAAATCTCCGGGCCCCAGGTGCTAAACTTTCACTTGTTTACACACCATATACTTGGCCACATAGCTAGCCACATCACATTTCATACTACCCCACCAATAGAACTCTCTAAGGTCATGATACATCTTGGTAGAACTGGGATGAATAGTATAACGGGCTACATGAGCTTGGGGTATAACCTTTTCCCTCAATCAATCGACATCGAGAACACATATCCGACCTTGGTATCTCAGAATACCATCAACGCCAATCACAAAGTCAGTAACTTTGTGTTGAACCACATTACTCTTGATCTTTATCAAGTCGGGGTCTAACTCTTGCTTTTCCTTTATCTCAATAATAAAAGACGACTGAGATAACAGAAGCATAAATACACCACCATCCTAGGAGTTCATAAGTCAAACTTTAAGATTCACCAATTCATGGTTATCCTCATCTACATGGACCAAACATCCCATGGACAATCTACCAAGAGCATCGATGACTACAATCGACTTACCAAGATGGTAATGAAGACTCATTATATAGTCTTCAACAACTCGAGCTAGCACCTTTGCCGAAGATTCAACTCCTTTTAGGTAAACACATATTGGAGACTCTTATGATTGGAAAAGATATCAACATGAACCCCATATAGATAATGTCTCCAAATATTTAACGTAAAGACCACGACTACTAATGATAATCCATGAGTAGGGTAGTTCTTCTTATGAACTTTCATTTGTCTAGAAACATAGGCCACCACCCTACCATGTTGCATCAAAACACAACCAAGTCCGACACGAGAAGCATCACAATAAACCACAAAATAATTGCTACCCTCGGGAAAGGTTAAAACTGAAGACGAAGTCAATTTACCTTTTAACATCTCAAAACTACCCTCACACGCATCAGACCATAAGAACATGACCTTCTTTTGGGTTAATTTAGTCAAAGAGGCATCTATAGTAGAGAAACTCTCCACAAACCTCTATAGTAACCAACTAGACCCAAGAAACTCTGAATATCGGTTGGAGTTGTAGGTCTAGGCCACTTCTTAACTGCCGTAATATTTTTGGCATACATCAGGATCCCTTCACTAGAGATGACATGACCAAGAAAAGCTATGCCTTTCAACACAAACTCGCACTTGGATAACTTGGCATACAAATGATGATCCTTTAATGTTTGCAATACGACACGAAGGTGATCTACATGATCCGCCTCATTCTTAAGAGTAGACTAAGATATCATCAATGAAGACAATGACAAACATGTCCAGGAATGGATGGAAGACCCTATTCATCAAATCCATGAATGTTGCCGGGGCATTGGTCAACCCAAAGGACATGACAAGAAACTCATAGTGACCATACCGGGTTCTAAAGGCAGCCTTAGGGATATCTGCATCCCTAATCTTAAGCTGATTATAACCCGATATTTGATCAATCTTAGAGAAAAACTTTGCACCTTGAAGTTGATCAAACAAATCATCTATTCTAAGAAGAGGATATTTGTTTTTAATGGTCACTTTGTTCAACTGACAATAATCAATGCATATGCTAAGGGAACTATCTTTCTTATGCATGAAAAACATAGGAGAACTCCATGGAGACACACTAGGACAGATAAAACCTTTATCTAAGAAGTCCTTTAATTTTTCCTTAAGCTCTTCTAGCTTCGCTGGAGCTATTTTATAAGGAGAAATAGAGATCGGACGAGTGTACAGAACAAGTTCAATCCCAAAATCAATTTCTCGATCGAGAGAAACACTGGGAAGATCATCAGGAAATACCTCGGGAAACTCATTCACCACAGGAACAAATTCTAGAGAAGGCTCTTCTGAGTTAGAATCTTTAACTCAGACCAAATGATACAAATACTCCTTCGAAATCAACCTTGCTTTAAGATTAGAAATGAACCTTCCCTTAGGCACTAGGGAACCACCTTACCATACAATGACCGACTCATTAAGGAATTTGAATATGACCTTACGGGTCCGACAATCTAAGGAAACATAGCAAGAGTGTAACAAATCCATCCCCATAATGACATCAAAATCAACCATGTCCAACTCTATAAACTCTACAAGAGTACCCCGTACAACCAATCAATATCACACACCCCTTATAGACTCTTGTAACAACCATAGAGTCTCCCACTAGGGTAGAAATAGAAAAAGGATCTGACAGACTCTTGGGACCACAATCAAGATGCACAGCCATATATAGGGTCATATAAGAAAAAAAAGACCCTAGATCAAGCGAACAATACATATCATAGGAGAAAAGTCTCAACATACCTATGAAAAAATTAGGAGACAACTCAGAATCTTGGCGAGTAGCAAGTGCATATAAGTGATTTAGACCAGCACCGATGCTAGAGACCGAAGTAGAGGAAGGCATGAAACCCTTTGGTGCGTGAGTAGCTGGAGTAGCAATAGGGGCCCTGTTGGCCAAAGAATTTGCTTGAGAGGTGCACTCTCTATACATATGCCCAACCTGAACACAATGAAAACATATGCCTCTCCCCTTCTTATAATGACCACCATGATTCTGACCATAAAATCTACAAGGAGGATGAGGTAGAGAAGACTAGGCAATACTAGCGTAAAATTAGGAACCTTGTGCTCGGAACCCACCACTATACTGAGACTGATAATCACCCAACAACTTTGGGTAAGGGACATTACCCGAGGAGAAATAACCTTGACTCCCCTATTTTCTTCAGGCCATTTGCTACCACTTCCCCTACTAAACTTAGAGGGTCTAAACTTCTTCCCTTACCTTTCACTCAACTTGTTTCTTTTTCTATTCTTCTAATTATTGCATATACATGATAAACCAAGAGATGTCTATATTCTCAATCAACAAGGCCGCCTTGCTCTGAAGGACTAACTCACAAGACAATCTTAAGACAAACTTACACATTCTAGCCCTCATGCTGGAATCCATCTCGGGAGCATACCTTGATAATTGATGGAATTTTAAGGCATATTCTTGAACAGACATCCTCCCTTGGTTCAAGATCACAAACTCTTCTGCCTTAGCCTCTCTCAACTCTTGAGGAAAGAAATGGTCTAAGAAAGTCTCCCACATAGCGGGACTAACATCAATACCTCTAGACGACTTCCTCCATTTGTACCATTGGTACGCTATATCTTTCAATTGGTAGGAAGCAAACTCAACAACCTTAATCTCTAAAGCATGCATGATTCAGACTTTCTTCTCTATTTCATCAATGAAACCTTGAGGATCTCTCTCAACCTTTGTACCATAGAACATACGAGGGCTCAACCTCATAAATTGGCCAATCCTTATAGTCTCAGAAGAAATGGTAGTTAAAGAACCACGCTCTGATTGAGATGCTACTAATTCACTCAAGAGGTTGATAGAACGACGAAACTCGATATTAGTGGCATCCCTTGGTGGTGACAAAATAGGAGGGTCACTCTTATAGTCAGGGTTGGTAGGGACAGGTGGAACCCCATGAAAATGCTCGGATACTGCAGCCCGAGCCTAGGTCTAAAACTACAAAAGTTGGACAAGCTTCGTCCATAGGGCCCTCAAAAGGGTTTGCCTGTCTCAGATCTCCTTTGACATATGATCTAAATGTTAGCTAATAGAAATTAGAGGAATCCAAGACCTTAGACTCTATATCTTGAGATTGAAACACAAGAAAAAGGAAACATTCTCCTAAGATGTCTCATAGCTCCTCTTTTATAAGTGTGGTGTGATTCACACCCATAAAAGAGACTCTAATCAACATGGTATTGTGTATACATAACTGACCGTGAACCTAGGATCTAATACCAACTTGACACGCCCCAAAACTGAGCCATGTCGTATGGGCACCTCAAGGTCACATGAATCAGAGGTCACCCCAATAACCCAACCTAATATCAATATACATCACATGGGTTGGATGAATCTCAACCCTTCAACAAGATAGTAGAAAACATAATGTAAGTCATAACTTAGAAATATCTAATCATTTCATTAGATTCACCAACTAACAAATATCCCGAAGTCCACAGTCGTCCACAGTACTTCTATACAAATTAGAGTTTAGAAAAGTATATGTTAGGATAAGCTCCCAACAATAGCCAAACCAAGCTAAAATAGGCTAAGTCTAAAGATAGGAGACTAAGGATGAATGTCTTACAAAGAAAGAAAGCTCACCACTCCAAAGTCAATGCACAAACCGCTTTGACGTCTACTCACTATGCAAAAAAACAATAAGATGCTCCAACCCCTATAATGCAAGAGGACATAACATCCAATGATGGTTAGCGGTTGTAATGCTTGCATATAACTCAAGGATAAGGATAAAATAACATCATAATTTAACAACAAGATGATATATCACATTCAATCATATTCATACACTTATCCTTACTTATTGGTATTTCACATGCTACCCAAGAGATCAAGACTCATTTAAATTCTTGAACATTTACTCATACACATGGATATACATAACAGATTAATATTATGCCATAAAGGGAACAAGACTTAGCATGCATTCTCAATAAAATTATTCCCATGTCACGAGGTGGACGACTCCGACCTCCCACACTTATAGATTTAATATTTCTTATTAGGCGAGGTACTCAGACCCCAACAATCTTATTAGGCAAGGAACTTAAACCACAAGCCATCTAGACTAGGGATGTAAACCATTAGTCATCACATTTGGCAAGGGACTCGAACCATAAGCCCTTCCATTGGACTAGGGAATTGAACTACTAGTCATGACATTGCACAAGGTACTTAAACCACTAATCATTCCATTAGGCAAGGTATTCTAACCTCAAGAGATCCTTTAAGAGAAGGAATTGAACCACAAGCCGCATTATCGCGCAAGGGACAAACCACAAGCCATTTCATCAGACGAGGGACTTGAACCACTAGTCATTCCATCGAACTAGGGACTTGAACCACTTGTCATCTCATCGGACTAGGGAATTGAACCACTAGTCAATCTATTATCATTTTTAGTTAACATTCAAACTCTCAAACATTAAATCATATATTAGGATTCATAAAATCCATCTCACATTCAAGGACTATGACTCATTTAGCCAATTCAACACTATACATGACCACATGGTCCTCATGGAAGACTTTATTGCTCAACCATTTCAATAGGCCAATGCCTTAACTTATTTCATCATACAATTCAATTTATGATCATCTAGACCCACCCAACTATGCATATTTCAAAGAAATATTATACCACATGCTTTCTAGATATTTAAATCCATACACCACTCAAGTCCTTCTTCATGTCTAAGGGCTTTAGCCTCTCATTGGCCATCAACCAACAAGGTTATCAATTTTACAATACATGGCTCATAATGCCTTCACAATATCATTTATCAATCAATCATATCTATTGGTCCATTGCCTCAGTTTAACATACCATCACCAATTTAATAGATAATTCACTTGGGAATTATCAGAAACACTTGGGTGCATACCTTTAACAAGGCTATTTTTATGGTAGATATCATCAAGACTAGGGTTACACATGACCCTCATGTTAAACCACATACAACAAGCACCCAAACATGCAAATCATCATCAATAACATGTATAAACCTAAGTCTAAGCAAGAGTCATCATTATTCATCATTAAGCAACAAAACCCTTTTCATTTGATTTCAAAATCACCATGTACACTTGCTAATCCAAGTGTGAAATAAATGAGTTTAGAGTTATTTAACAAATGGAAGAACTGCATTCCTTAAACAAGATGAATCACCAAGAATATTGACTCCCCTTTGCCTCTTAAAGACCACTCTTGAAACCCTAGCCTCTAATTCTTCAAAGATGAGATTGAGAGAGTATTTAGGGTGTTTGATCCATCAAAATGGATGCTTAGGAGGATACACACATTTATTAGTAAGAGGGTTTAGGTTTTTAGGCATGGGAAATGAACACAAGACACTTAGTTAAAATCTGGAAAATGAACCCATCCAGGGGTATGACTCACTAAATGACTCACTTAAGTGATCGTACCTTAGGATACGAGTGGCACCCTGACTCATACCCTAGTCCTCTCCTATGTTACACATATTTTTAAGGGTACGACTATGCACCCTTGAGCTATATCTAAGGGGTACTAGTCACCTCCTGGTCACTTGTTCCACTCATAACAAAATCAGTCCACTCCAAGCCAAGACCTCACTCTTTATGACTACCTAGGTACGAATCGTACCCTTAGGGTATGATTGAGGAGGGATCACTTGTATAGAAGAGAGAATGCTACCCTTACTATGTTGCTGAATGTATGAAAAGGGAAGTGAGAGAGGATACAACTTATATCCATTGGGTATGACTCAAGTACGAAGTCGTACCCACCCTAGAGACACCTAATTAAGATGTTTTGAGATGGTTCAAATTTTAGGTGTTTCATGGGCATAGACACAACTTAAATTTATCAGACATTCTAGCAGCCTAGCAGTATAAACCATGTGCAGTCATAGTCAAAGTAATCCCATTCATTCTTTGTTTGGATAATTTTGGGATATAACAAATAACTCTCTTACTTAAAAAGAAGTACCACCGATGTATATAGAATATCATAGGCTTGCCCTTATGATCTTCTTCTAAGTTGTCAAATAGTTAAGGTAAGATCACTATAGGAATTTATTTGGCTTGTAACATAGGCTTAGGGATGGTATGATACCTTTTTGGTATTTATTTAGTGACTACGCCTCCTTGACACTACGCCTTTCTCAGGGTCCACTTACTTTTTACTTCTTTTATTTTCGCCCTTATATCTCCCTTTTTCTTTTAAGCATATTCCACTTGGGTCAGGTGTGGTTTTCTAGCACTTATTCTTCTTATTCATTTTCTTTTGATTTTCATTGCAACTTTTATTTGTTTTCTTTTTACCACACCTTCTCAAGCTTCAACTATTTTCCTTCTACCTATTTTATTTATACTTATTTTCTCTTATGCACTCCTATAATAGCCACTCTTAACTTAGGCTATTTGCCTGAGTTGAGGTGCGTAGTGTCCATAAGAGGACCAGGGCAAAAATAGGTTAATTCTAAGGTAAATAAATAGGAAGGTGATCAATGTAATAAGAAAAAAATGGTCTATAAAGGCTCAACTATTTAGATCAAAGGGAACTCCTTCATTCGCTTAAGGCATTTTAGGCTCAACTAAACTCACATACAAAGGGCCTATGATCATCTTCTACATAACTATCCTATACTTAGGTAAAAGCAACCGAGCAAGTTCTAGATTCCAACACACTGAGAACTTAGTATACCTCATCGCACACTTATACAGGGCCATATTACTAAGTACTAGTTATCCAACTATGTAACTATTTTGTCCTTAACTATTCTACCCCTAATCCTAATGCCATTTTCTGATTCACAACTATCTCACACATATATACAAATCACACAATTATTTAATTTAAATTTTTTAAAAGGGTCTCAAGCACAACTTTCCAAAATAGCATTTCAAATCAACAGTGTTTCACAATCATGAATTAAAAATCAATATAAAATCTTTCAACATAACTGAAATTTTTCAAAATCGTCCAAAAAATTCATAATAAAAAATAGTCTGCTACCATAGGCGCGTTGATCTACTCCCTATCTTAGCTGCCTATATCAAATCTACAAGTCATAACAGACTTTTAGTTTTTAGCTACATCTTTCTTTTCATCACTCCTAAATTTTTTTGAATAACCTTTACCCTCAACTAAAAGTCGTTGTACTGTCCCTACTGCTACAAAAATAAAAATAGAGTAACGATAAGGGTCATACCTAGGCTCTCAAGGCACTGGGTTATTGACATCTACATGTGGTCCCTCAGATAAGGTCCCACTCTCATCAGCTACCATCTCATCAATTGGGACTGAATATACAGTAGACGAGGGCAGAAAATCAACCCCAACAACATCAATAACTGGAGCTCTTGATCCACCAGCTCCCATGACCATCTCATGTACCCTTATGTCACAGTCTCACTCATTCTAAATACTCTCAGCGTGGGCCTTCTTCTCAACAGCTCGATCTTCTTTCCTTTTTCTCTTCCTAATTCTTCTTTATTTCTCCGTTTCTTAATTCTCAACTTTGGGATGGCCCAAATATTGGGTACATAGACAGTGGGCATCACTGTCTCAACCACCGGTTCTAGAATCATTGGTGTATCATATATATCATGCACCATCTTTTTAATCTTTGCCATCTCTATCTTCAACTCTATAACATCAGGTATTTTCCTATTTCTCAATTGTTGAGTCATTCTCGACTCAAAAGCATCTAATCTGGTTTGGACTCTTCTATCCTGCTACTCAAGATGGGAGTCAATCCATGGTCACACACCACTCTCCATATGACCTACTCTAGCCTACAATGTGGCTTGTCTTATCATAACATCCATCCAAAGGGCCTGTGAAATAAGCATAACATCGGGTGGCATACCACGAGGTCTTGGCAGCACTGATTGGACTGGTGGTGGGGCACTAAAAGTACTCAATACATTTATCGGTATGCCCTTTATCTGTAACTCTACCTTAATAGCCGCAGCTGTGGTAGGGATGTCAATCTGATCATCCTGCGGGAACAATCCCTCCATAATATCTGAGCCTATCTTATTGATTATGCTAGAGGGTTGGCTGCATCTCTGATCAGGCTAATATCAAATGTCCTCCTAGACTCAATTATCTCATCAATCCCAGGGAGTTCTGGCACTTCTCTAGTGAGACATATCTATGTAATCATGAAGGGGTAGACCATTAATGACTTTTGACCCCCTACCACTCTATCCCTCAACTCTCGGGATAAGGACTCACCAATATCAAACTCGTAACCGAATGTGAAGCCATCTATCATAGCAACCTAAACTGGGCTTAGAACATCGTCTCATGTCATAGGACACAACTAGTGTCGGGATAGTGTCCACCAAGACTTACCATTAAAGTTGAGGGTACTCTCTTTTATTTGCTGTGAGACCACCCCAGGGACTCCTACAACCCAGACTGCATTCACTCCATTCAAAGAAATATGCTCTGCAATCCACCAAAAAATTACCATCTTGTCCTCAGAATCTAACTTCTTTTTGTAATCTTTCTTATTTCTTCAATCATGAATTCCATCGCTACTGTGTTGGCCGGGGCCTAATATTTCAGCCCATACAATAATCTCCTAATGGTTCTAAGTGAAATATCACCCCGAACTCTAAGAATCATAAGGGAGGTAATAGGATCCCCTCGCTTCCACAACTGGCCTTGTGGGCATTGCTCTACAGCTCACCCTTGTATACTACGTAGAACTCACAAACTAGGACCTCACTATATTTTTTTGGGGGCTCTTATTATCCATGGAAACCCATACTATTGGAAGAAATTTTCAAACTCAAGTAACTCTAACATCCCTATAGTAGTCATTCTTCTCTTCGGATATAGTACCCGTTTATCTTACCACCCGAAAGCCTGAAAAATCCACTATTAAATATATCCTGCATTATGGGTACCTACTTCATTCAATGATGGGAACCGAGGTAGTGGTGAGTCCTAGTGGTGGGTCCTATCGGGCTGTCGGTGGAACTTTTTTCACATCTTCCTCATCTTTAGCATTCTCAAAATTTACCTCTTCCAAACTAGATTCAGACTCATCATAATTATCATATTTATCGTCAGCATTATCACTGTTAGATGGTGGTTGAGGTATGTGGGGAGGAGATCTAGTAGGATTCTTCCTCCATGAGCCCTTTGGGGGAGAATCTGAGTCTTGGGGATCTGCCTTCTTCCCCTTAGCCTTTGTAACAACTTTCCCTTTTTGTTTATTTTTCTTTTTAGAGGTTTCATCATAAACTTCCCCACTGCTTTTAGATACGGTCAAATACTTGGACTCATTGAATTCTGCACTAGCCTCTGGTGCTTGCTTAGTTTCCTTCTTCGCAACTTTCTTGGATGAGAAAGCATTCTTCGGAAGCATGGTTCCTGTAAATACAACATTACTTGTAACAAAGTAAAGAAAAGAAAAGAAATATTCAAAACTAAAATTCAATATGCTTGTTTAGGTTCGGGTACAGGTAGTGGGTATTGGTCGTACCGACTACGTACAACTCGTATAATCGAGTCCAATCATGTACAGTGCATGGCCTTTGTACACCGGTGGGCTTATGACTCTTCTTAACCAGTCGTAATGGCAGGGTATGACTCTTTTCCAATAGTCATAAGCTGATCAGGAACATTTATTCTGAATTTAATCATCCCAGATGGGTACGACTAATAGTGTATGAGTCGTATGGTCTAGGTACGACTCGTATGGTCGAGTCATATCCCTTTCAGAACCTGAAATTTGTTAGACTTCTATGTTGTCAGTGGGTAATAGTCCCATTATGACTCTTGTACTGGTGGGTACAAGTCGTAAGAGGTCTCGTGCCTACTGCAACATAGAAGTGTAACTTTAAAGTTTTACTCCTTAGCAATTTCCTAAAATACCCACTACAATTTTTAGCTATTTACATCATTTTAACCCACACAAATACATCAAATCCATTTCCTAAACCCCAGTTCTTCCCCAATTTCCTATTTTCAACACAAATAACTAAGCTAGGGTACCGACAAATCAACATTAGCATAAAACCTACTCAAACTAAGTTCCTAGTAGCAAAAACCATCCATCTAAACTTGAAAATAAAGTGAATAGAGCTAAAGAACTTACTTGGTGATTTGAGAAATTGAGTTCTTACTTTCAAATCCCATTGCTTCCCAAAACTAAGTTTGAATAAAAAAACTTAAAATATTTAAAGTTGTTAGAGGCTAAATCGTATTGAAAACAAGTTGATTTTATGGATTGACACTTGAATTTAGGGTAAGAAGTATTGTGCGTACAATTTGGTGTAATTGGGTGCTCGATAGGGTACCTTTTTTGCCTTTTAATTAAATGATTGGGATGGGTTAAATCAAGATTTGACCTAGTAAGAATGGGTACGAGTTGTGTAAATGACTCGTACCCAGGCTTACGGGTCATTTCTTTGACTCGTATAGAGCTGGAACTTACTTGGGTGTCTGGAGTGAGTACGACTCAAGGTGATGAATTATACCTTGTGGTTACGACTCATTATGAGAATCGTATCCATTCCAAAAGATTTTTCCTAAATTTTATTTTCGTTCCAGGTCTATAAGACTCCTACTTATGAGTCGTACCTTCTAGATATGACTCATAAAAAGTCTGTATGACCAAAACCTTCTTCAACTTTTTTTGATATTTGCTGCAATTGTTAACCCTGCACACTGAACAAACATATTACCCTATAAAAAAATTACCAAAAACATGGGTTGCCTCCCATATGAAGCTTAATTTAACATAGCAACATGATGTAGCTAAGTTGGGTACTCATATTTCTCCAACTATCCCGTAGGTTGCCTTCCACGTAGCGCTTGATTTAATTTCGTAGCACGATGTAATTTCCTTGGTTACTCAGACATCATTAAGGTCAATTTTAGTCACCTCATTTACCTGGAATGGGCGATCACCGTCCCTCTTTAGTTTTAAATCACCACAGGGATAAACTCTTAAACTGTGAATGGACCCTTCCACCTCAATATTAGCTTACCTGGAAACAAATGATGCTTGGAATTATATAGTAGAACCTGGTCACCTTTTTCAAATATCCTCTTCTCAATCTTGCAATCGTGATGCAACTTCTTCTTTTCCCTGTAAAGTGTTGAACTTTTATATTCTCGAAGTCAGAATTTATATAACTCATTGATGCTAATCAGCCTTGACTTTGTTGCATCCTTCCACTCTAGATTCAACTTCTTAATGCCCATAGTACTTTATGTTCAAGATCAATTGGTAAATGGTAAGCTTTACCATACACAAGATTATATGGTGAAGCACCTATGGGGTTTTTGTAAGGTGTGCAGTAAGTCCACAATGCATCATCTAATTTTCTTGTACTATCAGTCCTATTGGCATTTATAGTGTTCGCCAATCTGGACTTGATTTCTCTATTAGATACTTTAACATATCCATTAGTCGGTGGATGATAGGGTGTTTCCACCCTATGGCTCACTCTATATTTTTCAAGAAGACTTTTGAATAGGTAGTTGCAGAAATCTGACCCACTATCACTAATAATAGCATATGGCATACCAAATCGAGAAAAGATATTCTTTCTAAAAAAAGTAGTGACACTATGACATTTATTTCTAGGAAGCGCAATTGCTTCCACCCATTTCGACACATAGTCTACAGCCACAAGTATGTATTTTATGCCACACGAACTCACGAAAGGTCCCATGAAATGTATGCCCTATACATCAAACACTCCCAATTCTAAAATAAAAGTCATAGGTAGTTCATGTCTTCTAGAAATAGTACCTTGTCGTTGACATTGATCACAAGCAGACACAAAATCATGAGCATCTTTGTATATGGTTGGCTAATAGTATCTGTATTGCAGGATTTTGTAAGTTATGCGGGACCCTTTATGATGACCCCCCAACTAGCGATGAATGACATGCTTTAAGTATGCTCATCATCTCCACCTCAGGTATGCATCTGTGAATGATTCCATCTGCATAAATTTTAAATAAGTAAGGTTTATTCCAGAAAAATTTTCTTACCTCATGCATGTACTTCTTCCTTTGCTTATATGAAATATCTTCTTGGACTAGATCACAGGATAACTAATTTGCGTAGTCTGCAAACTATAGGATTAAATCTTGGGAAACTGCTAATATTTTCTCGTATAGAAAACTATCATCAATCTTCAACCCAGTAGGAACCTTCTGCATAGCTTCCTCCTCTAGTCTAAATAAGTAATCCGCAACTTGATTTTTCGTGCCCTTTCTATCCTTCACCTCAAAGTCAAATTCTTGCAACAACAACACCCATCGAATAAGCCTAGGCTTTGCATCTTTTTAGCCATTAGGTACCGCAATGCTTCATGATCAGTGTGCACAATCACCTTTGTCCCAATCAAGTAAGATTTAAACTTTTCAAAGGCAAAAACCACTGCCAGTAAATCTTGCTTCGTCACGGTATAGTTCTTTTGAATAGGATTTAGTCCTTTACTAACATAGTAGATGGGATGAAGGATATTTTCTTTTCATTGGCCTAGTACATCCCCTAAGCACAATCATCTAGAGTCACACATAATGTCAAAAGGTGAGGACCAATTAGGAGACACAATGATTGAAGCAGTTACTAATTTCTCTTCTAGGCTTTCAAAATCCTTCTTACATTCATCATCAAAATTAAATTTTACCTCCTTCTCAAGAAGCTTGCCTAGAGGATTAAAGATCTTCAAGAAATCTTTGACAAATCGCCTATAAAAACTTGCATGCCCTAGAAAACTCTGAATTCCCTTTACAGAAATTGGGTAAGGTAATTTTTCAATCACCTCAATCTTCACTTGATCAACCTCTATGCCCTTTTTTGAAATCTTTTACCCAACCACAATTCCTTCTTTAATCATAAAATGGCACATTTCCTAATTAAGTACCAAGTTGCATTCTTTACACCTTTTGAGAGAATTTTCCAAGTGCATTAGGTAATCTTCAAAAGAATCACCAACTACTGAAAAATCATCCATAAAAACTTCAATGGTGTCTTTAACTATATTAGAGAAAATAGACATCATACATCTCTGAAATATGGTTGGGGCGTTGCATATACCCAATTCCATTTGCTTGAATGCAAAGTTCGATAAGGAAATATAAAAGTCATCTTATTTTGGTCCTCAGGTGCAATAGTGATCTAATTTTAGCCTGAGTACCCATCAAGAAAACAATGCCATCCTCTACCTGCTAACCTATCTAACATCTGATCCATGAAAGGCATAGAAAAATAGTCCTTCTGAGTCCATGCATTCCACTTTGTGTAATACATGCACACTATCCATCCAGTTATTGGACTTATAGGCATTAACTCATTCTTCTCATTAGGCACCACAGTGATTTCTCTTTTTTTTGGAATGCACTGTACCGAAATGACCCTCTTGCTATTATCAATGGGATAGATTACACCAACATCAAACCACTTGATTATTTATTTATTCACGACCTCCTGCATATGAGGATTTATTCGACGCTGATGTTTAATAGATGGAACACAATCCATTTAAATTTATATTTTGTGAGTACATAAACCGGGCAGAATACCCATAATGTCTTCAATGGACCATCCAATGGTCCTCTTGAATCTCTACAATGCTGACAATAATACTTATACTTCTATCTATCTCAAATTAGCTATAATAATAACCGACAAAATGTTGTTGGCCCATAAAAATGCATATCTTATGTGAGATGGGAGGGCCTTCAACTCTAACACCGATGGTTCCTCAATGGATGGGCGAGCAGGTAGAGTAGTTCTATTCTAATAGTCTAAATTAATCTTCTTTGAATCAAAATTATAACCACTCTCATACAGTGCACTTACATCATACTCCTCGATATCATCAGAGTCAAAATTCATGATCATAGCTGCCAGAGCATCGACACCTAGTCTGTCTTCAATAGGAACAACCACATCAGAACTATTATCCCACAACATAACTATATCAACATCATGGAATGAATCTATAACCTCATATTATACATAAATCACAGATACCACACTCAATTCGTCATGATATTTTATAGATTTGCATATATTTAATGTCACCTGATCATCATTGCATCGCAACATCAGATGTCCTTTATCCAGATCTATCAGCATCCTACTTGTAGCTAAAAATAGTCTTCCCAGAATAATTGGGACCTAAAAGTACACTTCACAATCTAATATAACAAAATAAGTAGGAAATATAAAAGAAGACACTTTTACAAAAATGTCATAAAGGATACCAACAAACTTTTTTACTATTCTGTCAGCCATCAGTAGTCTCATGGTAGTTGGATTGGGAGATCCCAACACTAAATGCTTGAATACAATAAAGGGAATGAGGTTGATGCTATCCCCTAAGTCACATAATGCACGAGTGAAGTTGAAAGACCTAATAGTGCAAGGTATTGTGAAAGCGGCAGGATCTTCCTTCTTTTCTACAAAAATCTAGTAACTACAACACTACAATGTTGAATATTTCCGACTTGCTCATAACTGAATGACCACTTCTTGGTGATCAAATACTTTATGAATTTTGCATATCCTGACATCTGCTCCAAATACTCTACAAACGGTATGTTGACAGTCAACTCTTTTAACATAGACAAAAATTTCTGATACTTACCATCTTCCTATTTCGTTTTCATTCTTTGTGGATAAAGAGGAAGTGGTCATGGAATGGTCTTCAACGTAGGCTCTGTAGCCTTCTCTTCTCCTTTATTCTGCTTGCTATAGCTCCCAACGTCAATTATCTCATCCTCACTCTTTATCTCATCAACTGTGGATAAAAATGGGTCTATAGTAACCTTACCACTCCAAATGGTAATGGTATGGAGTTGACTATCATTTCTAGGATTTACTACTATATTGCTCGAAAGAGTGCCAAGTTGCCTCTAATTCACTGTGGCTAACATCTGACCAAATTGTTGCTTCAATTGATTGATTGCTATAGCTTGTGACTCAACTTTCTTGTTCAATCCTGACAGATTAGCTTTTATATCCTTTAGGTAATTCTCTTGAATTTCTTTCTCTTTGACCAACTTAGATAAAAAGGTCTCCATTCTGGACTCTATATCTCGACTACCTTGTGGAATATACTTGTCACTCTTCTCCTTATAGTCATCTTTACTCCATAAATAACCATATCTATCTCTACTCTTATCTCTATATCTATCATTATAATAGCTTCGACCTTAATTCCCTTGCCCCTGGGCTCAAAAATCTGCCAATCTATGATCAAGAACTTTGCCTCTTCTTCAGATTTGATATCAAATGGTTTGTAAGTAGACCTCTATGCCACAACTGCATTCATTTTCTTAGCACTCATTGACGTAAATTATTTCATAAGCAACCTAATATCCGTACGAAGCTATACAACCTCTTGTGCTACCATATCATTCACTGCTCCATAAGTTTTTGTTTCTCCAAAAAAATATGTACCACCACTAAGTTATGAATATCGAGTATACCATCCTCTGTTGGTCATTGTGATATCATCTAACATTTTCTATGCAGCATCCCAGCGAAGATGCGTAAATGCTCCTCTTGAAATCATATATGCCATACCTCTTGAACTATCATTCAATAATATATAAAAGATTTCTGACAAGTTAGATCCTTTGATTTTGTGATTTGGTACCATGGTCAGCTTCTTCTAGAATCAAAACCACACCTCATACATAGATTTAACCGGTAACTATCTAAAATTATAAATCTCATCCTTTAACTATAGAATCCGTGCAGGAGGGAAGAATCTATTTAGAATATGTTTATTTAACTCGTCCAAAGTAGTGATAGATGATCTTGGAAGTTCATCTATCCATAATGATGCTTCTCCTATAAAAAAAATAGGAAAAACTCAATCTCAATGCTTCTCGATCAACCCTTGGAATAGTGTAAGATGTGCAGATCCACAGAAAACTTTCAAGATGCATGTTTGTGTCATCCATAGCTGTACCTAAAAATACACCCTTTAGATTCAATAATTAAATCATTGCACTAGTGATATCAAACTTCATATAGGGGATAATGCGGGAGGAACAATGGCTCCAGACTCAGTAGGCTCAACATAAACTAGATCTTCATCATCTTCCTCATAGGGTCTAAGTGTTGATATGCCAGAATAAATAAAGCTCTGCCTCTCTGATTTTGATAATCAACAACCTGTCTAGGCCTGACTAGCCCACCTTGCTGAGCTACTTCTGCCTCTGCAGCAAGTCTAGCCTCTTCGAATTCTCTACATTCTCACTCCACCAGCAGTTATGTCTGTAAGTTTGCAATATTCTGTGGATTTAAAGGAACATGTGGTAGTTCCGCATTCAGATCTACTAGTGGGCGCTCTTGAACCCCTTCATGAACTTGTCCTGACATCCTTCTCAGAGTTTGAAGGATTCTCTTTGGTTCTGGATAAAAAAAGAGTAAGGGATTTCCTTTACTCCTTGTATTTGGCATACACCGATATATTCCAAATAAAAAATAGAAACTTAAAACCCGCAAGCTTCATAAATTTAATTCACTACTCAAACTATTTTCCCTGGCAACGATGCAAAAATTTGGTATCGGCCTAAACTATACTCCAATTAGAAGTATAATGCGGTTGATTGTAAATATAATAACCCAGCTAGGTTGGAGTTGATCCCATAGGGAAAGCGTGAATAGTTGCTTGACTTAATGTAATCCACGAGCAGTACAAGAAAGTAAATGGGGGGATTTGTTGTATCAATTGTAAGTAGTAACCACATCTTGAGTTCTTTAATTTTGTAATCAATAAGAGACGAACAATAGGTATGTGTTACCCCTGGCTTCTCGACTTCATAAATTTCTCGTGGTTAACCCAACTGTTATGTTATTTTACATGCAAAGTCTACAAGATAGGTATTATCAACTGCAGGGTAAGCTCGAAGATAAATTTCACTCTTTACCTGGTAAGTCTCAGGGTGTCTCCTCATTACCCTTTTCTATGACCTCAGTTCACTGTCACTGGGTAGGATCAAGTGATTAGATGAGATAACGAGAACTAAAATATAGAGGTGAATCCCAAATCACTATCCTAATATTTTTGTCCCAGTCAAAAGCTCACTTATGGGGATGGATGCAAATATTTTCTATATTAAACTACAGTAGATACTTGGGATTAATTATCATGAAGAAGATTAAGAGACATGCAGAAACCCTAGAATAGTTAAACCTCACATTTCCTCTACATAGCTAATCCGCCAGGGTTCCCACAACCCTAGTCGACGATATTAGCCACTCATGTTTGTGCACGAAACTATAATTATCAATGAAGAACACATAAAATCAATTGCAAAAAAATAATATGAGTAAACTCCGAAGTCTTCAATTGAATAAACCCTAAAATCTCAAGAGCAATTATGAAAATAATTTAATAATATGTAAAAGAATGTAACCTAATAAAAGATAAACCCAAGGGTATTTATATTATCTCAAAATAAAATTAAAATCCTAATAAAAATTAGAAAGGTAAAGTTAAGTCTGCAGTCGGTATGACTCAGTCTTCACTTGTATTGGGATCATATGAGTTATACCCTGCATTGTCGTATCCATTCTAGTGTCTTCTCTTCCCGCGGCTTCAACTTTCTATTTAGCATACGACTTTTTTTTATGAGTTGTACCTAAGTGTACGACTCATGTCCTTTATTCGTATCTACTTGGGACTTTTTTCCTTCTATGTCTTGAACACTAGTTTATATACGACATCCCTATACGAGTTATACTCAAAAAATCGACTCGTATAATTCTGATATTTTAATCTTTGAATAGTAGCTTAGGTTCTGTTATGCTCATGACTACTTTGTATGTATCGTATCCTCAGTATACGGCTCATATGGACGAGTCATATCTTTTCTTGACTTGGTCTTTTGTTTGGGTCTTTGATTTTGGAATGCATATGATTGGTTTACACAACCTATATACTCATTTTTTGAATTTTATACATGAGTTGTATCTTACCCTCACATGGCATTTTATCCTGGTGTTTGCATCTGTTATGGGTATGATTCCTCCTATGAGTCGTATATTGAGTATACGACTCGTGAACCGATTCGTATCTTGATATTGGTCTTTTAAAGATATTTTTCTTCTCTTTTAATTCAAACACTGTTGTAGACCTATTTTACCTACAACATACACCGAGGTTCATCATATCTAACAAAAAACCCTAAGTTCACATAGAAATTCAAAGTTTTAAGCCTCGAAAGTGTCGTGTTTCCATGCCACATCACTAGGTCTAGGGTCCTTAAGGCTAGCTTGTTAATAAAACCTAAAGAATTTCACCTATTGAACCTTTAGGATACCTAACATGTGTTTTAATTATATTCACCTAGTACCTCAATTGGGTATCCCTATTTTTAGGAAGATAAGCAAGATGTAGTCAACTTCATACTCACTCTTATCTCTAATATAGTGAGAATTAGAAAACTAAATCCATTAATTGGCTACTATTGCCTTGGTTCATACCCAACATAAAGGTTTGCTTGTTCTCATACAATACTACTTATTGCCATGATACTATGCACATTTATTCCCATATTGAATGACCCAAATGATCATAATGACTTCATGCATAGTTAATACCACAGTTTAGCTCTTCAAACATAGGCAAAACTATTTTCACAATACCCCTCAACATAAAATGTGATTTTTCAAGGATGCAAGAAACTATAAAGATCAACCATGCAACAATCACAAATATTCTTAAAATGACTCACCTTTAACCTCAACTACATTACACTCCTTTTTTTCCTCATTGTTCAGGAGATGACAAAATCACCCACCTCGACTTATTTATATGCCTCCTCAAAACAAAGAAAATTTCACATGCCAAGTCTTTAATTATGAAACAAGAAATTTAAGTGTAAAAAACACTCTCTCAAGAACCCTCGATGCTAATAAGTACCATGCCATAGACTTTCCCCTATATTAAATTTCCACTACAATGAAAATACTTGGTTGGAAATCATGAAGGGATTTTTGAGCTTGTAACGTAGGTTTGGGGTAGGGTAGTATATATTTTACGAACAACATGGCTATACCCTCCTTGAACATCTACATCACACTATTCCATCCAACTTTTGATCTTGGTCCACTTCTTTTGTTTTCACTCTTTACACATGTGCCTACTTTTTATTTCCTTGGTTCACCCATTTTATTTTCATTTCTTTTTATTGCACCCTTTGTGCTTCTCTTTATTTTGATGGATATTTTCCTTTTCTTGTTCATTTGTTCTCAATACTTAAGCTCATAGGCACTTACTTACAACTTTGTGGACCAAAGTTACCTCTTTCAATCATCACCACCCCAAACTTAGGCATTTAGCCTCAAGTTACAATTTTAAGTTCAAAGAGGGTAGGGTTTAAAAGAGGGATAAAGATTGAAAGGGTCACGACTTGTAATATGTTCTCCAATGAAATGTCTAAAGTCTCAAAGTGAGTGAATAGGTATAACATCTATGCAAGGGTAGGTTTTTAGGCTAAAGTGGACTTCCGATGTCTCAAATATGGCCTAAGATCATCTCCCCAATCAAGTGCAATCAAAATTAGCCTTGAGAGACTAATATGGAAAGTTATAGATGGTACAAGTACATATGAGATTAGTATAAATAAGCTCACCACACACGACATACAAAATTTACCAAGGAGGCTCAATTTCCCCTTTTGCTAGAGACAAAAATAGAGTGTCTCCCAATTTTTACAAGTTAAAATTTCAAAGTCACACAAAAGAGGAGAAAGGTTTTGCTACAAGGTTTCTCACATCTATGCCCTTGATTTTAGAAAAATTTTGGACGGAGGAGGGGTGTTTACTTTGCATTTGCACCAAGAACAATTTGATAATTATGGAACCAACCCAAGACTTGACACATTATGATTTTCATACGGTCCAACCAACCATATGGCTACTCGTTGTTTGCCATAGGTATAAATGCGATCCCAAAATCCAAAATGCTATAGGTACTCAGAATTTCCTTCATTTGTGACTTTGATTCCAGTGTACTTAGACTTCCCCTACATCTATGGCTCAAAACCCAATCACGACTCTTTCCCCTTAAGAATGTCGTCACTCAATATGTCATAGGAAAAGCTAGTCCAATATTTCCATAAGTAAAATAAAGATAAAGTAGAAATCCAAGGAGAAAATAACTAATCCATGCAAATTTTGGCACCATTAGAGTGCCCGAATATTATAACCCAAATAAAATTAAAAATCATCTAAAAGAACTACAAAATATAAAAAAATATCAATAGTATAGGCCTAAATTAAATGAATACGAAGACAGGCACCCCCAACTAAAATGGTAGCAATTTCCTCATTACAAAACTAATCAAGCATAAAGAGAGATAAGGGTTCTCCCTAAAAATGCATCAAAAACTGCTATCACTCTCAGACTTTGCATCATCATCAGCCTTCTTAGGACCGAACCACTTGGTTGAGGAATCATCATAACTCTCCACTCGAGAGGAAGGAAGTTGATCACGGGGTTTTAGGACCTTTCAAAGGCCCTTCACCCCCTTTCACATCTTGTTGAAGAATATATCTCTCTTCTTTTCCCTTATGACTATATTTTCATGTGTAACCCGAAGATCACGATGTGATGCTTCTAAGGATGAGTAGGCTTTCTCAAGCCTAGTAATGGTAGCTATCTGCTTCTTCTGGTCCTCCTGATACTTTGCATAGTTGGTCTGTGACACATATGAATGTCAAGTGGTGGAGGGCTCTCCCAGTACTTAGGGTAAACTTGACACGATCTCCCTAATGGCCAAAATATCAACACTAATATCCTCAAAAGGACTAGTGGTGGATGTCCTATAAGTCTCAGGATCCTAACATGTCGACTTCCCCAAGTAGATCTTTATCTTCTTGTTTTTTCCTAGTGCGACCTCTCCTTGAATTCTCAAAGGATGGATGGAGGTACCAAGGCACACCCAAGTGTCTCCAGAGAATTCTTCAACCCCAACTCTTCTACAAAGCTAAGTAATCAAAGAGGGGAATAATAGATGTGTACAACCCTAGTTCTTGAAGAATTTCACATTAGAAACAATGAACTGACAAACGTCCAAAGGAATGTCATCTAGAATGCACACGGCCATTCGAGCCCACAAATCTAGGACTGATGTAATTTGGGTGCAAGGGGATACTCGGCTACATATGATGTTCAACCAAATTTGAGCCTCAGAAGTAAAGTCATTCATGTGGATATTGTTCTTGGTTTCCATCAATGAGACTTCCTTTTTGGGGCACAATCTTTCTGCCAACCAGCTTCACGACTCATACACTTTTTCTTTGAACTTATCCATGTTTACATTTGGGATCCCGTAGATAGCATTAATTTTCTATGACCTAAAGTTCATCATTTCCCCCCGTATCTTGATATTCATGTTGGATGGATCTAAAAAAGACACTACACTAAGGTTGGCGTAGAATTTACGGACCCATTGCTCATTTTTCTTGCACGGATCTGGGGCAAAACACCGCCACCCTATAGCCTCAAGTCTGTCATGAAATGTTGAAAGTTTTTTTGGCATATTATCCAAACATATTCCTCTATTTGAGAGAATCTTTGTCCTTAGAAGATCACCATAGTAGTGAGTGTGACACTTGGGTACCATGAATCGGATGTGGTCGTATTTTTCCATGAGATTATACTGAAAAATAACATAAAACTAATCATATCAATCATTGACATTTTCATGCACAAACTATGTTATATATTCCACTAAAGCTCATTTGATAGTTTCTTGGTGGTGTTTGGACAAAAAAATGAAGTGAAGGATTTTTGGTAGAAACACACACTCGTTTATCGTGATCGCGGGCAATGGAGCCGTGATCTCACTGCCATGATTGTAGTCCCAATGAATGCGATCGTGGTATCTGAGAGCCATTTCAAACCCATTTACCATGTTCAAAACTTTCAAAATCTATGCCCCAAGAATGTTCTACAACAGGAATTCACATTAAGACCACTGAACGAGACTACTGGGTACTCGTTTATGAACTTAAAATATAAGACCTATTAGTGAACACTCATTCGGGAAATATCTCGAGAACTTGGTGTGCACTCTTCATTTTTCTCAATTTCACATAGATTTTTAGGTACTCAGGACTTCCCCACTTATGTGCATACCATGTTCTAGCAGAGAAACACCACACAAGAATAATTGACAAACATTTAAGCATGAAAAACATAATTTCAGGCCTTCTCTACAACATGAATCTTATGGCCTATTTTTAACAATAAAATCATAGATTCAAGAAACCTACTGGATAAGTAATGCAAGAGGTATACAAGGATGCCTTTGGAGTGCTTACAAACTTGGCCAGAAATAGGTCCAATTAGAAAGACAAGTTAAAAATGGAGTGTGAGGGAAATAGGGAGTTAGATGGTCTATAGCTGAGGCAGTCACAATTGCTGCCAGGGGTCCGTGTTCGTGGACACGTGGGTGACTGCTATCACAGCCTAGGGCCCACAATCGTGGTAACTGAGGGTATTTCTGCACCCCTTTTTTCCCTTGTCCAACTCATTTCACATTTGGATAGATTTTTCTTTATTCAATTTACAGTGTAAAAATTCCACACTTTCCCCTCATCTTCTAATGCACTCTATCGTGCCATAAATACATGGGTTTTTCAATTACCAAAGCTAAAATCTACACTATAAAAATAGATAAAAGATACGAGCCATTTTTATGGAATTTATGGGTTTCCTCCCATATAGTGACTTAGTTTATTTCATAGCATGACTTCTTCCTTTGTTATCACGTAGGGTTCTCAGGGTACCCATTTACCTCCTTGACTTCAACATCAATAACCGATATCACTTGAAGTTCCACATGTTGTTTCTTTGTTTTGCATACCCAAAAGGAGACCTCATCTTCATGGACTCTAAACCTCCCATCCATCTCAAAGTCAACAATGGCTCTTCCGATGGCTAAGAAAGGTTGAACAAGAATTATGGGTACCTCTTGGTCTATTTTGCAATCTAGAACCATAAAGTTCGCTGGAAGTATGAACTTGTCAACTTTGACTTGAGCTTCAGACAAAATCTCAACCAGTCTCCTGATAGACTGATCTACCATTAATAATCTCATAGATTTTGAAATTGGAGTATCTAATCCATGATTTTTGTAGATGACAAAAGGTATGAGGTATATACTTGCAACGAGATTACATAGAGCTTTCGCAAACATATGCATTCTGATGGTGCAAAGGATGGTAAAAGCTCCAAGGTCTTCCTTTTTTGTGCAATTTTGATGCTCATGATAGCACTAAAACTATGGGTGACTTTAATTATGTCACCTTATATGATCTTCTACTTTGACATAAACTTTTTCATAAGCTTAGCATATCCCGATATCTCTTAAGTTTCTTCAAGCAATGAGATATTGATAGAGAGGTTGCCAAGATTGGCCATGAATTTCTTGAGTTTATCACCCTCCTCTTTAATTTGAAGCCTTTGAGGAAATGGGGGAGGGACTTGTATTGTAGGCATCACATGACTTTGTGGTTTCTTATTTTCCACCACCTCCTCATCAACTTCTACCAGTTTCTTTTCATTATCTTCTTCTTGAGATTTTTTTGGCGCTTCTTTCGAATTAATCTTCGGCATCTTTTCACCCATATATTCTTTCAAGTGATCACCAAGCATATTCCTACTCCTAGTGATTATTGCTAAAACTTGAGCTTCATCCTTCGAGTTCACAATAGTGTCACTAGGAAGACCACCCTTTGGCCGAGCATTCAATTAGGTGGAAATTTGCTTGATTTGAGTCTTCAATTGCTTAATAGAGGTGGAGTGGAAACCATAATTTGATTAAGTTGCAAAAAATTACTTTTCATTTCATAAACCATTTTATCCGTTCCTTCCACTTTTATCAAAATCTATGCCAAAACCTATTCGGCTTTGTACTTATCGGGGTCGACGATGCTACTATATTTGTTCTTTGCCCGGTCGTAAGGGGGAACTTATTGGTCATAATCACGATCTCCATCCCTCCAATCAAATTTATATTCTTGGTCCATCCAATCTTGATTCCCACCTTTCTTTTGATAGGCGGGTCAGGAACCCCCCAAATAGTTTGCCAAGTATCGAATCTCCTCATCTATCTTTATAGCCTCTTCATCATCCATATAGTCTTTCGATGCCATGACATTTACCACTTTTTCGGGTGTACCCATTAGATGTTTTGTCAAAAGCTCTAATTGTGTCATCATCTTAGCCATATTCTTCTTTCTTTCTTCATCTCATTTTCTTTGTTCCTTGTCAACCAAGGATGTAATGGGATAACTCTTAGGAACCTTGAAATCTCGAGTACGCCATCCCCGATTTTTCTTGGTAACCTCTTCAAGGAAATTCATTAATGCATGATAATGCAACTTCACAAGAGAGCCCCCTGCCATATTGTCCACCATGGTTTTGTTGAGTGAATCTAGAGAACGGTAGAAGATTTGGAGAATCATCTTCTCTGGGACCTTGTGGTTTGGACATTACATTAGTTTTCCGTTGAATATTTCCCACACTTTATACAAAGTCTCTCCATTCAATTGCCTAAAATTGATGATCTCATCCCTCAATTGGAGAATTTTTAATGGTGGGAAATACCGATCAAAGAAGGCTGTGGTGAGTTCATCCCATGAGGCGATAAACTTAGCCAGATAGAGTCTTGGGTTATGTGTGTAATATCAAAGGGTGAGCACACCTCTATAAAATTCTTCAAATGAAGGTTGGGTTCCTCATAAGCTTGCCCTCCAAAAAGTCCCTTCATTTGCAATATGTGCAATATGACGCTTGTGACATAAAAGACACTGTTCCCATAAGTAGGAGGGAGACAAATGACACTAGAATGACCAAAGTCATTGAGTTTCCCCTCATCATCAATAGGGCCATCGAAAGACCCGTCTTGACTAGCATTATCACTCATGGCTCCATTTATGCTATGGAGATCACCTAGAAGGAAACAAAAACAACAACCAAAATAAATATACATCACTATAGGTATGCCTTAAGTAAGAATCAATACTGCACAAGTAACGATGCCATTTTGATAACGCTCACCTATACCATGAAATTTGGTATAGGATAGTCGTTGTCAATATCGTAACTTTTGTTGAGGTTGAGGGAGAAGTAGAATTCTAGTATTATCAGTCTTAACACTTACTAAGAAAACACCCGAAGTGCAAATAAAGTAAAAATAATGATTTAAAGTGGGGGAGGGGGGTTAGTTGGTTGTTTTTTGGAGAGTGTGTATCAATAGTAACTCAATTCCACAAACTACACAAAAATTGTAATTTAACTTTGATATAAAGAGAATCTTGAGATTATGTTCACCTAAGGGAAAATTAGGTATGGGTATGTGTACATTTGGTGTATATGCTAGTTCTCAATAATATGGTAGGCTAGGTCTATAGTCCTTGAGGCTAGCTTGTCAACATAACCTCAAGAATTTCACCTATTGAATCTTTTGGATACCTAACAAGTGTTTTAATTATATTCACCTAGTACCTCAATTGGGTATCCCTACTTTAAAGAAGACACCCAAGATGTAGTCAACTTCATACTCACTCTTATGTCTAAGATAGTGAGAATTAGTAAACTAAATCCATTAATTATATACTATTTCCTTGGTTCCCACATCCCTCTTTCAAGGATAATATGGTTTCCAAAAGTTCACCAAAACTCCTTTTTCAAGGATGGTTTCAGCTTTCAAGAGTTTGGGGTTTTCACCCACAAACGGATTTTGAGTATTTAGGGCTTTCACCCATAAATCCAACCAATTTAATCAAGCAATAGTAGAACCCATTATCAACCAACTAGCATATACAAAAATACATCACAACCCACAACTATTGCACCTTAGTTTAACATAATCCCAAGACTAAAAGATTTAGCTACTCATGAAGAAAAGAAAGAAATATATACCAAAAAGATTGTTCAAGGCATCCATTCTTCACAAATACTAAAATCCAAATCTTTAAATCAAATTACAATTCCTTCCTAATTTAGGGTTTCAACTTCAAATTCAAAATGGGAAAGGGTTTTAAACTTTTAAGGGATTTGGAGTCTGCTGCTGAAAATTATAAAACTGCCCCTGGCTTAATCCTACATTACTGCTATCACACTCAATTTGCTGCGATTGTGGCTACCACAACCACGGGTAGATCAACGTGATTGAAGTTGTTGACCTTCTTACCTAGCTGTGATTGTGGCCCTCAGACTGCGATCGCGGTAACTGAGGCCTATTTCTTCTCTAGGTCTTCCAACTGCTCTCCCTTTCTCTTCTTTTGATCCCTTTTATCTTAAGTCTACATCTTTACATCTCATAACTTGTATGCCTACAAAATGTGGATTTTAGTGCATTTAATCATACATATGTCTTATTTATAAACTTAAATCATGGTAATATGCACGAATGTCGAGTGCAAATGAGTGGTAAATTCACCGCTCATCACCCATTTAAATTGTGATATGATTTGTTTAGTATTGTGTTTGTTTTTGTGTAATTAGGAGATTTTTGAGTATTTAGGGAAGTTGTCATTTTTTTGTTGATTTTGAGAAAAATGATACCCCTGTAAAATTTGTTTTTAGAACAATGTGAATGTATATATGTGCAACCATTGTAGATCTTGTTAAGGCATTAGATTAGGGATATGATAATTATAGAAAAATTAAGCATGTACCAAATAGGTATTAGCTTGTGATGTGATTATATCCCATGTGTGAGTGAGATACTACTTAGTTTCTTTTGTTGGTTAAATCTAGAACTTGCCCGATTAGTCTTGCCTAGGTTATAGAATAGTTGGTTAGGAAAGGATCATAGGCCATTTTTGATATTAGTCCACTTTTAGCCTAAATGACCTTTCCATTGTGAAATAGTATCCCTTGATCCCATTATCTAGCCTTATAGCCTATTTCTTTATTTTTACCTTTCACCTTTCTATTTGTATTGCAATGAACCTGTTTTGTACCTAGTCCTCCTTGTCCCTACGCAACTCAACTCAAATAAATCACATATATTAAGAGTGGATATCATAGGGTTGCATAGTTTAAAGTGGGTATGAAGGAGTGTAAAATAAGAGAAAAAATAGTTAGGCTGGGTATGGTAGAAAAAGAAAAAAAGAAAAAAAATACAAAAAATAAAAATAAAAATAATGAATAAAATAAACCACACCCAATATGAATGTACATTAAAGAATAAAAGTGAGAAATAAGGGCAGAATAAAAGAAAATTGGTTAAAGTGTGGACCCCAAAGTTAGTGTAGTGCAAAGGAGGATAAGTCACTTGATATATTCATATGTACCATACCAGCCCCTCAAACCTACATTACAAGCCGAATAAAGTCATATAGTGATCCTAACTTGATTTTCTGAAAACTAAAATAAAGAAAATAAGGGCAAACTTATGGTATTTGATACATATTAGTTGAACTTCTATTTTGAAAGTGAGTGTCCTTGACCGTCCCCACATTGACATGCATTATTCCATATGAGTTAGTCGGACTCTTTTGTTGTGAGGGAATATAGGTTGTATTTCTAGTTGTTTACTTGTCTGCGTAGTGTAATTTCTATATATGTATGTTTGTCTATTTCTAATGTATTTACCATACCTTGATTCCTTTATGTCACACTATTGTGCTTCTTGTTTACATTTAGTTGGTTTTGAATTGTTTATATAAGAATGGGTAATGTGTTTGATCTTAAAGTGATGATTGACTGCCTTAGATAGCTTATATTCTCCTAGTTAAACATCATATTTTTATTTTATGTGTTTCCTGAGGACATGAAAATATTCTAAGTTGAGGGTGTTGATGTGCTATGGGTTTATAGAAGTTTTGATACTTAAAATGATGAAAATGTACAAGTTTCTTAGGTTGTTTTATGAGATATAATGTGATTTAGGTATGTTTTGCAAGAAATCAGGTTTTGGATGCTAATCAGAAGAAAAATATGAAAATTGATGTTTAAAATTGATGTTTTGGTCTACTTACTTAGGCATTTTAGGGCATAAGTACCACATACTGGGTGTAGGTGACCAAAGTTCTTAGAAGTTGAAGTCCAAAGGCTCAGAAGCAGGAAAAGGAAGACACTGTTACTTACTAAGGGGACCTACTGTCCGTAGATGACAAAAGTAAGTGATAGAGGTCTAAGTACAGAGAGTTTCAGGAGCTCTACACGAGGTTTGACACTTACTTAGGACCGCCTATGATCCGTAGGTAGTACCTACAGTCGGTAAGTGACCTAAGTAAGTCGCCACCAACCTAAATTTTCCTTTTTTGTTTGGGTTTTGATTTTTAGGGTTTCCTTGTATCCTAGAAATAGCCTTTTGACCATTTTTTGTTACGCACTCTTAACACTTACAAACATATATTTGATTCCAAGATTTAAATTTTGGCCTTAGGATTACTTTGTTCATGATTTTGGTTTATAATTCAGTTGTTAACTTTGGGTTTTACTTGTTGGTTATTGTGATATTGTTTAATGCTCTTCATGATGAATTTCGTTTATCAGTTCGCAAGAAATAGTGGCTAAAGTTCTTATCTAGGGTTGTGGAAACCCTGGCTTATTGTTGAAGTAGGGGAAGTGCCAAATATTCTGAACCAGTATCTTTGAATGTATTGTATTATCTCCAGTTTGATATATGTCTTAGCGGTTGAAAATGCTAATATCCCTCCTAGAATATCGCTACTTACTCTACAAGAGAAGTAATGACAAGGTATAGATAATCACAATAATAATTTAAAGATTAACTATCGATCTAGGCTAATTAGTATCATCTATGTAAGATGGTTATCTATCATCTAATAACTTGAGTCTCAAAGGTAATAGTTAAGTGTGATCTTGTATGAGGGATAGTAATGCGACATCCTGAGACTCATAAGGTAAAGGATGAAATTTGTCAATGAGTCCACAAGACATCTAATGGTACATAACTTATCAGATTTTACATGCAAGGAACTGGGTTGGTTCAATAAAACACGATAAGCCTACTGAGTTGATAAGGCAAGGGGGACACAATCCTAGTGTTTTTCATCGACTGATTACAACCAAAGTTGAGATTTGAGACTTGATTGAGGTTACCAACATAAACCCACCATTTACTTTCTATTTAGCCCATTGAGTTCAGAAAACTAGATATACAAATCTATGTCTTCTATGTGGGTTCGATCCTAACCTAGTTTTGTTACTTTACTTGATAAAAATACTTTATCCTTCAGTTAGAGGTGTATTTTGGGTGTTGATAAGGTGTGGGGATAATTTTCATAATTCCTAATGCATTTTAGTGTGATTTATGAGACTTTTTCATTTTTGGAGGTTATAAAGGTTTTATATTTAACTTTGGACAACATTTACTATTTTGTGCATCAGATGGCAAAACAGACTACGCTAGTAGATTTGATACATCAATTTTAGGTTGGTAACATAGTTGTTGTGATTTTACGGCTTTTGTATCTCATTTTAACCCTTAGTTTAGAATGTTTTGAAATTAGGTCTGGGGCTTAATTTTGTGAAAACGACATTTTAAAAAAAAATTGATATCGCCATTGAGTTTGAAATATCAAATTTAGTCTAGTACCATATTTCGTTTGTACTCTAGGGATTCCAAATGAATCTCAAGGACCCCATTGAGAACTTGGAAATATTCTAAGTTTGTTTATGCATTACCAGCTGGGGTAGTCTCTATCTCTTAAATGACCAATAGGCCACTTAAGCAACCCTATTAGCTTCCACAATGTTGCTTAATCGACGCTACAGTCGCTTATGTGATAAAGAAATCACATAAGAGGCCTATGTTGATAGGTCCAATGTTACTTAAGCGACTATCTGGCCTCTTAAGCGATGATTGCTTAAGCAACCATTTAGTCGCTTAAGCAATCACTGCTGGTATTGCATATAAAAATGCATTTTTCTTGATTTTCCACCATTTTTCATGTTTTAGAGTTTTGTTTTGGTGATTTCTTCCATTTTCAAGCTTGGGTAAGCTCCAATTCCCTCTTTTAATTATTTTCTTCGATTACTATTTTTTAAAGCTTATTAAAACTTGATTTCCAAAGTAAAATTTGGGGATTTTGGCCCGAAAGTCCTAAATTAGTATTTCTTCAATTTAAACCCCATTTTCACTTAGGTTTTCCTCTAGGAGTTCCTTAAATCATGGGTAACATATTTATGAACCAAAATTCAATTTTACCCTTCGTTTTTGAAAATAATTTTAGGGGTCCGTTTGACTCTAACTAAAAATAGGTAGTATGGGTATCGTTGGCTTTCTTTTGATGCGTATATTCCATATTTGTATATTTTAGTTGATTTCATGGTCATTTTTGAGGGGAAGTCTTTATGATTGGAGGCTTTTGGTTTGATTTTTCTTCAATCAAGGTAGTTATGGCTTAACTTTATTCAGACTAGGCTGGGTAGTTACTATTGATATAAAATCATGTTATGGGTGTAGGATCTAATTAGGTAAATGGCTTTATTACTATTCTGTGTCTGTGTGGGTGCTTATGTTGTTGCTATTTAGTGGCTATTGAGACATTATTTGTTATGTGCAACCAGGTGAGGTCTTACATGATGTTATTAGCCTGGTACTTATGTAATTGGTTGTTTTCTACTTGGTGGAAATTATCTAAGTTAGTATTTATGTGGTATTAATGGCTTATTATGGCATATCTTTTCTATTGGTTCATGGATTATGTTGGATTATTCAGTGGATTTTGTCTTACGTACTTGGTATATTGGTTTGAATTGGAAATTATCATTCTAGTTAGTTGGGAGTATTACATCCTCATATTATATACATTCATGAAACATTGGTTCCACCATGCAAATACTGGCCTTTTGTTACATAAAATGTGACATCCTTAAAAAAACCTCTACCGTTGTTGTGCCGGTGAGGAGTTATGGATATTGGGATATTGAATATTGGATTATATATGGGTTGATGACCCTCCTCCCCATGGGTACTACCTCAGGAACACAACTCGATAGGTGCTTATGGAGGTTGTGCAACAACCTTGTGCATCACATTATCGTCATAATCTTTATTGCATTTCATATATTATAGATATTTTGTGTTGTACTTTTGTTCTTAACCTGATATCTATCTATATGTGTTTCTTCCTCGTACTTGTATTTGGTATATAAGTATATTGTAGAACTGTTAGTAGAGACATTATGGGCTACTATTTAGGAAATTTTTTTATTGCAGTTAACGAGCTAATAGTGTGTATTTTATATACTTTAGTTTCTACGTTGCTTGATCAGCCTATGATACCTACTAAGTACAATTGGATCATACTCATTCATACTGTGCCCTTTCGGTGCAGATCCATGTACGAGTGTGCCGCAGGTAGCTGATTCAAGCGGTGTTTGGAGTATTTTCTAGGTAGTAGTTGGTCTATGCTTCTAGAGTTGATCTAGTACCTCCTTTTGTTTAGTTTAAGTCTTGTTTTTGTATTCAGAGATAGATTATGACACTTTCGAACTATCAGTTGTATATTTTGACTTCGAGATATACTTAGTTGGTTCTTATACTAATACACTAGATTTTGGGGTATTTATGGTATCTTTGTTATGTATTTTCCGCTATTTATTGTATATGTGTGGTGTGACTTCGTTCTAGAAGTATTAACTTGGGTTTTGGTGTTGCATTCTTATTTCATATCAGTTTGGGTAATTGAATTACTTGTCAAGGCTTGCCACAACAATTGCCATCATGACCCTTAGTTTTTGGGTCATGACAATGTCACTCGCCAATATATAGATAAAAGGTAGAAAAGGGATATATAGTAATATACAAAGCCAAAGAATGGATATACAACATGAAAAAATGAAGTAAGGGAGGGATATACGGTGATACTATAGCTAGGTATATATAGATAGGTACAAACAACCCCAAGGTACAACCTAAGGTAGTCAATCTAGCATCCCACAACATCCTAATCAGGTAGGAAACTAGTGTTGGCATAATCAAGACCCTAGCCCAAATGTCTAAACATGAGACAATTATCCATAAAAATTGACTGTAATAAGAACCATACCACGAGTAATATCAGTCCATAATCAACCCCCCACAAACTAACCATAACAATAATAATAAAGTAATCGGCTAGTCCGAACAAACAATACCTAGACTGGGCCCCATAACCCAAAAGGCTCAATCATCACATGGCACACGATAAATAACATTCATAACCCATACAAATGCAACCCCCATAAGGTTGATAGATATAGGAATATAAAAATATATTGGTGATAGGCAATGCGCAAGCACGAATGAATGCAAAATAAATCCATAATACCACAACCGATCCAAGTTCCTTAAAGTAACCTAGTGTATACAGTTCCTCCAATTTGACGGCTCGCAAAGGCAGGACCTATGGCAACCTCTCTTCGCTAGAATGATGGCTCATGGACGAAGGGGACCTACGGGGTTCGGGAGTAGCCGTATACCCTAACCTGGACCCGTTCTAGGATTTCCAATAATTGAAATCATCATCAATCCACTTTGTCTAGTACTAAAGAGATGGATGTATATCATAAATGCATGAATTCAAACCGTATCTAAAAGAGTATAAGTTTGTAAATCTATTGTCCGGGGTAAACTCCGACACTAAATCATCATTAAAGTGTAGAAGGGGTTGGAATCTCTCTCGACCGAAGTAAATAGTAGTGATAAAACCATGAACCAAAATCATCTCGATTAGATTTCTAAAATATCATTTTTGGTTTCAAAATCTCACAAATCATCTAGTAAGGTGGTACAATTCCTGTTATGAAAGAATCCATATTAAAGTGAAAATGGGAATAAATCCTCTTTTAGGAAAACAGTAGTAAAACCATGATTTTTGTTGGAATCGTACCATTAAGCGGGCATGAACGTACTGAACCTATACAAGGGCATCAACAATATCCAAATAGTACAATTATAAGCGTCTAAATATCAATTGGCTAAATCACATCCTTTACAAGGATAAATCATTCACCCGAAATCCAACTAATATCATAATCACGACCTTGGGCCCAATAATATATATTCAGCATAACAATGTCATAATCCCGGAATCCATCATAATCCACCTAGTCAAGTATTAAACCTTATACTAAAGGGGTGATTAGCCTCAACTATGTCTAATCTGCTTGTAACCCAGGGTAATAGGATTCTACAAGCGTATCTAGTATTTCATTTTAAAGGTCAATTCACCATTCTATACTCCAAACTAATAATTTAGGGTAAGTCATGGTGTTCAAACAATAGTAACTTCCTAATATCCCTACATAATATTCAACATATATAATACTCTATATCATGAAGAAGAGTAGATAAAAGCCTACCTCGATGCCGAAACATAAGTCCTTGAATAGGCCATAAATCTTTTATCTTTTCTCCACAAACCCAAAATGTTGGCATGCTATCAAAATCATAATCTACACATCATTAAGAGTAAAAGAAGGTCCATATTGCTATATAAAGGGTTGGGTCAAAATTTGGGTAAAGAACGAGTTTGCGGAGCCTGCAAAAGGGAATCCAAAATTGAATCTATCACGAGGTCCTTCAAAGGACAAGAAATGTGTGCTCAAAATTTAAGAATAAATAGTGCAAGAATCGGGGCCCAAATCAATCCCTAAATCTTAAGAATTTTAAGACCCAAATCTAAGAATTTACCATGAATTAGGATGGAAATTGAGGGGACAATTAATGGAAAATGACCAAGGAGTGTTAACCTAGCTTACCTTAGTTTCAATGGATGATTCCCTGTTTTTTCCTCTCTTTGAGATCTAAAATTTGTGTGAAAATATTGAAGAAATAATGAGAAATCAATTCAAGAAAGTGGATGTAAAAGTCCCTAAGTGATGCTAAAGTGGTCACCTTAGTGCTAAAGCGTCTGCCGGTAAAGCGGTTTGGCTACTTTGTATGGGTACCTCTAAAGTGGACACCCTTTCTCTTAAGTGGGGTCCACTTAAGAATACCTCTTGCTGCTAAAGCGGGCCTTAGACAATATGCAAGGGCCGCTTAAGCAACTTATGGGCAGTAAAGCATTGGCCGCTAAAGTGTCCCTATGAGAGCAAAGTAGTTCCATTAGGTACTAGGTTCCAAATTTTGCTAAGTCTAAAACATAAACTCCGACCGGGTACTAGGGATAGGCTTGGAACCCTATGAGTGCAAATAGACAATGGAACCATACCAAAATCAACGTTCTTGACTGAATGGAACCATCAAAACTTTCATCCGAGATTAGTTTGACTAAGTTTGGGGCCCAAACCTATATTTCTATTTTTCATATAATCCTCCTAATAGACCAAAACAAATCAAGAAGTTTGGGACCTCAACTAAGGGTACCCCTAGTCTAAAGTCAATGTTCTGGAGCTGATGGTGCTGTCAGAATTCACTTTTGAGGTTCATCTACGAGGGTTTAGGTCTGAGATCAAATCCTAAACAGTGAAAGCTCTTAAATGGAAAATAAGCCTTAAACCCAAATAAACTGGCTGATAAGAAAATTGATAGTTCTACTAAGTTATAAATGCCCAATATCCATTGTGGGGAGGCTCAAAATGTCAAAAATACATACAAATTGAGGAAATAACCTAGAGGGTTTTTACAATATTCACTATTGAAAGGATTTTCATCTGCGAAAGTCAATGGATAGGAAGAGAACAAAATCTTAAAGAGATGAGGTTTTGGACTAGCATGCTTCGAGCATGACTCCCTAAATAACCTTTCAGAAGAGACAATGCTTCCAAGGGATTTTTCCATAAGTATCCATTTTCAACCAACTAATGTTCTAGCTTTTGATGGAACATTTTACATCTTTTTCAAGGGATAATTGTACATTTTCAAGCAATTGTTATTGTATTTGATGCTGGATTTTAGCATTTTTAGGTCAAGAACTTAGCTGAAGAAGTAACTTGGAAATGCAGTAAAAAAAGGACATTGACGGTCAAACTGATGGACCATCAACCATGTGACGGACCGTCAAAGTGTTTTTCAAAGATAAATAGAATGGACAATGTAGATGACCCAAGTGACGGACCGTCAGACCTCTAACAGACCATCAACTTGGCCGTCAGGCTGAAACAGAGAATGGCTCCTCAAGTGATCAAGCAACGATTCATGAGATGTACCGTCAGGACAGTGATGGCCCATCAACATGATCATCACTCGTTAACCAGAATGTAACAGCTTAGGACCATCAGTGATGGTCCAAGTGACAGATTATCAGGCCACTGACGGGCCGTCAACTTAACCATCAACTGTGTCGCGGCATTACTGAGTTCAAATTTCAAATCCCCAATACCTGGAAACATATAAATACCTAGTATAGGTTTAGATTAAGGAATTTTGATTCATTTTTATTGACTATTCAACCTTTGAACAACTTGAAACTCATTATCATTTGAGAAATAGCTGAAATAGTGGATCTGAACATTGTTTCACCATTATCCTTTGAAGATCAAGGAGAATTCTTTGAAACTTTTTGTAAGTAATTTTCCAAATTTTTTTTAAGATAAATACATTGAAATCTTCTTCTCTTGTTGTGATGTGTGGCTAAACCTCCCATAACTAGGGTTATGAGAGCCTTGTTGTAATTAGTTGATTAGGGTTGTGGGATTGCAATGAATTCTATAATTAATTACAATTGCATAAGCTTCTCTTCATTATCATGATCCTTCTTGGTTGTAAACATGAAGGGTGAGTCCAAGAACCCCTCTTGTTTGAGTAGAAATGTGTGTGTGGGGAAAAAAAGGAGATTTACAAGGATCCCGAAGGCTTTAACTTTTGGGTTAAGGGTTGATGCCTTAACGGGATCAACCCACTTTAGAAATAAATTGACCATATTAACATATTCTTTCAGTTCGAGAGAATTAAAAGGGTAATCATCTACTAAGGTTGAGAAACAAATAGATGAACTTTAGAGTTCAATAATTCTTGCAATTGAAATTTATTACATATGAATTTGGGATAACCCACAACTCTGACTGCTACAACATTTTGGTGAACATAATCCTAGTTTAGTTATTCTTATTGAATTAAACTTTACAAGCATACTTATTAATTTAAATACATTTTACTACAACCCTACCTCACTGTTAACTAATAAACCCCATTATTACCTCGGAGCCTTCGATCAATCATCCATTAATAATCATAAAGCTTAATTTACACAGTATTCCCTATGGGATTTGACTCCAAACTAGTTGGGTTCTACATTTGAAGATGACTACTTATGTTTTTTAACAAGAGTTGTAATTTGGGCGTATCAAATTTTGGCACCATTGACGGGGAATATGGTTCTCAATTAAGTTTATGAGTGTTGATTAACATTTGGTCAAGTTCCTAATTTTACTTTTATTTGTTGTTTTTATTCATTACAAGACATTTAATTTGCATGTAAAGTACAAGGAGGTCAGGACAACCCTTATTACCATTTTATCTAGAACCTCAATTAATCAGCATAATAGAAGATCAACAAGAAGCAGATAGACTAGCCGCTTTGGCTAGAGCTCAATTGAATCAACAAAATAATGGTCAACTAGCTTGTCATCCTAATCTAGAGAATGAGGATTTGTGATATGATGATTTATTTAGTCCTTCTAACCAAAGACGTGCAGAGGATGTGGCTGCACCTGTGAACCAAAATATGAATAGAAATCACCCTTTTAGAGTAAGACCAGATCGCCAAGACGTGCAATTTGATCTTGATGAAAATGAGTACGATATGGATAGAGCAGGTGCAACTGGAGATGTTATTCCTCCACCATTGCCACCCGGATCTAAGTTCAACTTTACGAGCACTATGATTCAACTACTTCATCTGAAGGGGCAGTTCGGTGGACTTTCGGGTGAAGATCCAAATTTGCACTTAGTGAACTTTGTCACGATTTACAAGTCTTTTTGATAAACTAGGAGTAGGGAAGAATTCTCATTGTCTGCACCTATTCTCGTTGTCTCTGTCTAGGGAGGAAACACTATAGCTTAATGGGTTGACTCCTGATTCTATAACAAATTGGAGGCAGTTGAAAGGAGTTTTTCTAGAGAGTTTTTTTCTGCCATGTACAAAATATTATAGTTGAGGGATGAGATTAGTAACTTCAGGCATCTTTCAACTAAAGCTCTTCACGACACATGGGATAGGTTAAAGAAAAAATTAATATAATGTCCCAACCATAAAATGACTGACATATATTTAATGGAGACTCTATACAGAGCCTTGAATTCTGTCACAAAGCCGGTTGTGGATAATGCTGCAGGTCGAGCATTTATGGATCTTACTTTTATGAAAGTTTTGGAAATTCTTGATAGGATAACTATACAGAGTAGATCTTGGCATACTAGGGTTTCTGAGGTAGCAAGCTCTACTATGTCTAGTGGTATGACTATGGAGCAACCCCAGAAGGAGGAAGAGTGCGACCAAGATATGGTGCACATGAAGACCCAGATGGATTTGCTCACTAAGCATTTTCTAAATGGGAGGACTAAGAAGGTCAAAGTTGTAGGATCATAAAGTAAAAAGTAGAGCTGAATCTAATTCTAAGGAAGAGGCTAACTATCTGAACAACCAGTAGGGTTTCTGTGGCAATAGCCAAGGGAATCAAGGTCAAACGTACTATCATAAAGATGGTTATAGAGATTGTGACCAAGTGAACTGGAAAAATAAGAACGATAGGGGTGGACTATATGTGCCTCCTAGAAATCGTGATAATGCTGCTACTAGTTTGGGTAAAATATCTAAGGAGGACATAATAGAAAATCTATTAAAAAGGGTGAAGATGACCAATGCCTGTGTAACAACGATGAAGAGTGATTATCATCTACGAGTCAGTTAGTGGATTTTCATTCAACCTCTATAAAATAGCTGGAGCACCAAATAAACCAACTTTTGGCAATATTTAATCAGTAAAAGAGTGGTACATTGCCGAGTGACATGGTGTAAAATCCTCAGAATGATAGTTCTTGTATGGATATTACCTCTCACAATGATAAAGTATTATCTAGACCTTCTGTGGGTGAGTCTATAATCAATAATATGGTGGAGTTAGAAGAAGAAGTAGAGAAAGACCATCCGGTGGAGTCTGAGAAGCTGGATATTAAGGACACTCCACCTAACCATCAGAAGACTAACGAGTTAGAAAAATATAAAGGAAAGGTGGAAGAAGCAGTGGTTAAAGTCATGACAAAAACACTTTCTCCATTTCCTCATCGATTGAAGAAAAAGGTAGAAGATATGAAATTTAGCAAGTTCATGGCAATGCTAAAACAGTTGACTGTGATGTACCTTTGGTGGAGGCATTAGAGCAAATGCCTGGCTATGCTAAATTTATGAAGGATATTTTCAAAAATAAGAGGATGGTGAGATATAAATCGGTGGACAATCTTCAGCATTATAGTGCTATCTCTACAAGATCCTTAGTGCAAAAGAAAGCAGATCCTGGAGCATTTACTATTTCATGTACTATTGGATTGATGGATTTTGTGAAGGCCATGTGTGATATTAGGGAGAGTATTAATCTGATGCCACTAGGAGTTTATAAGAAGTTTGGTTTGGGTGATTCTACGCCCACTAACATGAGACTTGTGATGGCAGACAGATCAGTGAAGTGACCAGTTGGTGTATTACATGATATGCTTGTGAAAGTGGCCAGTTTTATTTTCCCTGCTGATTTTGTGATCCTAGATTATGAGGTGGACTTCGAGGTATCCATAATCTTGGGTAGACCTTTCTTTGCAATCAGGAGTGTGTTGATTGACTAGCGGGTAAATGACCTTCAGTTTAGGCTCAATGATGAGGTAGTTCAATTTGATGTTTTCCAGTCAATAAAGAAACACAAACTGTATTATCCATTGTTGATGTTTATTATAAAGACGAGCAAGAAGTGCCGATTGAGGAGAAATTTTCTATTGAAACTTTGGTTGCGGTGTTGATAAACTTTGATAGCGAAGGTATCGAAGAATATGAGGAGATAGTATATGCCCTGATGGGAATGGGATCATATTTATATGCTCCTAGGAAGCTAGATTTAGACCTCAAAAATTGTCCAACACCACCGGCTAAGCCATCTATTAAAGAGCCACCTATGTTGGAGATGAAAGAGTTACCGGGCTATCTATGGTATGTGTTTCTAGGCAGTGAAAACACTTTACCTGTGATTATTGCAGCAAATTTGGGTGACTAGCAGGTTGAGGCACTTATCTCTGTGCATATGAGGTACAAAAGGTCCATATGATGGACTATTGTTGATATTATTGGTATTCCTCCAGGCATATACACTCACAAAATTCATCTTGAGTAAGATTGCACACCAACTATTGAGCATCAATGCAGATTGAACCCACCGGTGCAAGAACTAGTTAAAAAGAAGATCATTAAATGGCTTGACACAGGGGTAGTTTACCCCATCTCTAACAGCAAGTGGGTGTCCCGTGTAATGTGTGCCCAAGAAAGGGGGCATGACTGTGGTCGCTAATGAGAAGAATGAGTTAATTTCTCTTAGATCAGTCACTGGGTGGAGAGTTTTTATGGACTATCGGAAGTTAAACTTGTGGACTCTGAAGGATCATTTACCAATGCCCTTCATGGATCAAATGCTTGATCGCCTTGCAGGAAGGGGTTGAGACTGCTTTCTAGATGGGTATTCGGGATACAACCAGATTTCAATTTCTCTCGAAGACCAAAAAAAGACAACATTCACATTCCCATATGGTATGTTTTCATTCAAGCGGATGCCGTTTAGTCTGTGTAATGCACCTACTACTTTCCAATGGTGAATGATGTCTATCTCCTCCGACATGGTTGAGGACACCTTGGAGGTATTCATGGATGACTTCTCTATGGTAGGTGATTCTTTTGAGTTATGTCTGGTAAACTTAAGTAGAGCACTACAGAGATACGAGGAATTCAATCTAGTCCTGAATTAGGAGAAATGCCATTTCATGGTGAAGGAGGGCATTGTTCTTGGACACTGAATTTCAGCCAAAGGGATTGAAATTGACAGGGCAAAAGTAGAGGTGATAGAGAAATTACCCCCTCCCATCTCTATGAAGGAAGTGCATAGTTTTTTAGGATATGATTGATTCTGCCACCGGTTTATTAAGGACTTCTCCAAAATTGCTAAGCTACTATGCAAATTATTGGGAAAGGAAGCTAAATTTTTATTTGATGATGATTGCAAGAAGGAATTTAAATGCCCTTAGGAGAATCTTGTGGCTGCCCCTGTCATTGTTGCTCCAAACTGGTCTAAGCCTTTCGAAATCATGTGCGATGAAAGTGGAGTAGCACTTGGGGCTGTGCTTGTCCAGAAGAAACAAAATTGTTACACCCCATTTACTATGCGAAAAAGGCATTGAATGGGGAACAGAAGAACTAAACTCTTAGTGAGCAGGAACTTCTTGCGGTTGTCTATGCTTTTGAGAAGTTCTATGCTTACTTTTTGGGAACCAAGGTAGTAATTCATACAGACCACACTTCCTTGAGATATTTGATGGCAAAGAAGGATGCTAAACCAATATTAATCAGATGAGTGCTGTTTCTACAAGAGTTTGACTTCAAAGTCAAAGACAGGAAGGGATGCGAAAATCAGGTCATAAACCATCTATCCAGACTTGAGGGAGATCAGAAAATTAATGATGCATTCCTTGATAAGCATATCCTTGCTACTGTGCTTAAAAGAGTACTTTGGTACGAAAACTTTTCCAATTATATGGTAAGCAAATCTTATTCCTGAAGATTTTTCTTTTCATCGGAAAAGAAAATTCCTCCATGATGCCAAAAGTGACTTCTGGGATAAGCCATATCTATTCAGGCGGTGTGCTAATAATATTATCAGAAGATATGTTCCATAAGTTGATATGTTAAACATTTTGGAAGCTTGTCATGCTTTACCAGTCGGTGGTCACCATGCAGGTGATCATACCGCAAGGAAAGTGCTACAGAGTGGCTATTATTGGCCTACCTTGTTTAGGGATACATATGAATTTGTTAAGAGATATGACCAGTGTCAGAGGCAAGGCTTAATTTCAAAGCACCATGAGATGCCCATGATGAAAATGCTAAAGGTTGAATTGTTCGACATCTGGGATATTGATTTCATGGGACCCTTTGTCAGTTTTTATGGATTGAAATAGATCTTGTTTAATCTAGATTATGTATCCAAATGGGTAGAATCCGTGGCTTTAGATGAAAACAAAGGTAAAAGAGTGGTTGTTTTTCTCAAAAAGAATATCTTCTCTCGCTTTGGAGTACCACATACTATCATAAGCGATGGGGGGTCTCACTTTTGTAACAAAGTGTTCCGGGATGCCTTGGAAAAATATAGGGTGAAATAGCATAAAGTAGCAAATCCATACCACCCAAAGACCAGTGGGCAAGTGGAGATTTTTAATTGGGAGATTAAGGCTATCCTGGCTAAAATGGTGAACGCAAGTAGGCAAGATTGGTCTCGAAATATCAATGATGCCTTGTACGTGTATTGAACTACTTTCAAGACACCCATTGGCATGTAATCGTACCAGTTAGTCTATGGCAAGGCATGTCACTTGCCGATTGAGTTTGAACACAAGACATTGTAGGCACTCAAGAGGCTGAATCTGAATTAGAATGAGGTAGTAGAGTTATGAATGGGGCAACTGAATGAGATGGACGAGTTCTATCTCGGGGCTTATGAAAGATAAGACCTATACAAAGAAAATATGAAGATATATCATGATCGGAGGATCGAGAAGAGAGACTTTCAGAAAGGGGATTGGGTACTTCTTTTCAACTCCAGACTGAAACTCTTTCAACGTAAACATAAGTCAAAGTGGTTTAGCCCGTTCTAAGTTAACCAAGTCTACTCTACTGGAGTAGTTGAAATTGAGAATGAAGATGGGAATGTATTCAAAGTCAAAGGTCAATGAGTCAAGCTGTATATCGGTCCAATGGACTCAACTAAATGCTTAGGTACTGTCTATCTCAATGAAGTCTGATTAATCGAGATTTCTGAGTCGTGCCGTGACATTAAATTAGGCACTAGTGGGAGAAAATCCACAATGTGTTGTTTTAAGTTTAGTTAGAGTACTTGTTTCTTTTGGTGCAATCTGATGTGTTTGTGAAGTATGCAGGACTAGAATGCAGTAAGATAGGATCTGATCAAATTAAGGGAGGTTGGCGGGAAGGTTGATGGACCACCAATGTCCTGACGTACCATCACTAAAGTTGTCAAAGCTGTTGCCAAATGTTGGACATTCTGTATAAGGCTTGACGGCTAAGTTGATGGTCCGTCACATGTCTGACGAACCGTCAAGGTCACCGCCAACATGGAGCTGAAAAATGAAAATTCTGGATAGGATCTGACAGGCACGATGATAGGCCATCAACCATCCGATGGACCATCACAGGAAAGCATGAAAAGTAAAGTTTTGGTATGGCTCGATGGTAGAACTGATGGATCGTCAGACACCTGACGGACCATCAGGTTTCCCGTCAATCGAACACTAGTTTTAAAGAGCCGGTTAGGTCACCAAAGGGCTATTTAATCATTTTGATCCGACCCAAATTCTACGTAATAGATAATGGGAGTCAGTTACACGCACGTCTTATCTTTTTAACTCCCATAACTATTTAAACTCCTATACATTCATTGTAGAATTCAAATTCATCCCCTTTTAGGACTCTCCTTCTTCCCCATTCTCCCCTATTTAAACCATCTCTTTTCTGATTATTCTCATAAAAAGAAAAGTTAAATTACTCACTAAGAAATTGATTGGTCTAATCTGTTCTTAATTTTGTAAGTCAGAGCATTGAGGCATACTTCAAGATCAAGGTACGACCAAAACTCTTCTTCTCTTTTCATAATGAAGACCATACATAATGTAAGTGTGATGATGGATGAAAGAACTCTTTCTTTCCTTATTATTAATTTTGTGTTTCTAATAGAACTCTGGTAAATATTGTACTGGGTGAAGTCTACATAACCCATGGAAAAATATTGGTGAAATTAGTTGTCAAAGGTTGACATTAACATAGTGATTGTGCGCTTAATAATTGAATGCTTACCATATGTTCATAAAATTGTCAAAGAGAAAGAGAAACTGGAAATTCCAGTTGACGGTCACACCGATGGACCGTCAGACTGCCCGTCAACTAGCTTCAAACTGAATGTCTTACTACTTAAGCTATGACGGAGTTTTTGATGGACTGTCAGACCCATGATGGACCATAAACATAACCGTCAAAAGATTCTTGAATAAATGCTTCACTGGTTAAGCTATGATGGATACCTTGACTTACCATCAAACCTCTGACGAACCTTCAGACTGCCCGTCAACACAAATCTAAATCTAATTTCTTCCTATTTCTAATTCAACATTGATGGTTTATTCCTTGTTTAGGAAAATGACATGGAAACTACCCATGAGTAGAGGCGGTGGTAGGACTCAAGAGGAAGAAATATGCCAGCATTAAGTGAGGAGGCTCCGACTTTCAACACTCGACAAAAGGATAGGATGAATCAGGCACTCTCCCAGTGTAAAGAGGATAGAGAGAGTAGCAGTAGTAGCACAAGTTCTAGCCCCAACGAGGAAGGGGTTAACACATCAAAGCCCGACCAAGTTGAGGCATTGGAAACCGAGGATGCCAATGTGGTTAAAGCAAAGAATCTCAAACACGGGAATCAATTACGTGGCAGATTAAAGGAGCATGGGATAAATATCTTGATGGGCTTAAACCAATAACAACCAGACCAATAAAGAGGCCAATCTCCGAAGAGCACCAAATTGTGATGAATGAGTTGCATGAGTATCCAGAGCTAGAGCGGCTATTTAATAAATATGAGTTAGCTTGGATGAGTAAACCTCTTGGATCATACCAACCAAATCTAGTACGGGAGTTTTTATCCAATGATTTGGCACTGGTAGAGAAAGACTGTCCCATGGGTTCAAAAATTTCAGACTTTCCCAATAGGGAATCAGTTCCGGTCAGAGGGGTCACCATTAATATATCGGCCCACACACTGAACATGATATTATTTAGGCCTGACTTTGAAGCACCGTCTACTGTACCAGAACTTAATCATCTTCTAACTACGACCTCCACCCAAAGTCCTTTGTTGTATAGACTCCTTACTAATGAGGGAAACCCATCACGGGTACTTAATCCCAAAGAGCATATCGCTAAGTCGTCTCTAAGCTTCTGGGCTAAGTTTTGGTGGGCTATTGTTAGACTACGGTTGATGCCGATAGAGGGAGATGCTGACTTAGAGAGTCATAGGGAAGTGTTGGTGGCTAGTTTGATTGCTGAGATAAAGATTGATTTTGGCCAAATTATTGTTGATGAGATGTTTGTTCGGGCACACAAAGTGGCAAGTGCATTATCATTTCTGTATTTGATCACGAAATTATACAGGCAAGCTAATGTGCCTTTGATTTGAGGAGTTGAAAATGAGGTTCGGGCAACTCACAGGCAGGATATTAAAAAACTGAAGGATGAATCAAAATATGAAATGGGAGTCAATAAACCTCCTGCTTATCAGATGCAGTCAGCTCCAGCCCCCGAGACTTCTGAGATCCCTACAGGTATACCGTTGCCTATTACTACATATGTGCCACCCGATTATATGCCACGTAGTACTTCTGTAGGATCAGCATCTATGCCACCAATGGGTAGGACTTCAGACACTACATCTTCCCCACCTCAATATTTGGAGTATAGGCTGAAACAGGAGAATTTTGCGAACTCTGTCAGAACATAGAAAAATTTGAGAAGCAGTTGAGCACCTGGGAAAAATAGTTCAAGCCCATTATTGACCACATTGTTGATGAAGACTTAAAGTCGTATAGTCATATTTAGACTTGAATGGATGACATGTATGAGTACATATACAAGCGGCTGGATGAGCTATCATTGCTAGATTTTGCAAAGTTTGTGGCAGAGTTCAACCAGGCACAGACTGATATAGCCGATCTTAAGAGACAACCACTGCAACCCACTTTTGATCCTGCTTTGATCATTAGTGATGAGGACGAGGGTCTTATTAATCTGATTGGTAGACCACTCAAATACAAAGGTAAGTAGGTAGACAAAAGTGCTGATAGGAAGGCCGCGAGAAGAAGAAGGAGAAAATAAATAACACCTGAGAAAAGGTATGAGAGAGACTTGAGAAAATCTATGAAGAGATCAAAAAAATATGAAGAATTAAGGAAGAATAAAGAGGAAGATGAAGCTACAGGAGTTTTGACCAGTTCTGCCCTAGCTAAGGGGCAAATTCAAGATCCGATTCCTATTCAGATACCTCAGAGTCAGGAGAAAGCTGATTTGAGTACCCCTACCACCATAGGGGTCAACATTTCTACACCTGAGGCCAAAGAATCCTCACCAAATTTCACTAATTTATCATCCTAAGAGGCTTTACAAGTATTCCACTCCTTTGTACTTTATGTTAATGCATTTGAGAACAAAGTATTTTTTTTAGTGGGGGTGGGTGCTTGTTATGTTTCGGTCACCACAGGGGTTTTTGTTGCCTGCGTTCTTTTCCTCCCGTGTGCTATCTAGTAGAACCAGCATGTTTAGGGTGAATATTTGTTTTCCTTTATCATCGTGACGTATATATGCAATGATCTTATTTATGAATGATCTTTTCTTTTAGCACCCTTTTTGTATATATGGATGATAAATGAATGTGGAAAAGTACTTTTAACATGTTTGTATGACTATTTCTTCTTATCACTTAGTATATGTTGAACAACCATTTGTGATTCTGTGCTTGGAATTAGGATGCACAAATAAAGTGAGAATGATTATGTGGAGTAAATCCCAAGAGTTGGTAGAATAAGCGTTAACTTATTGCCTGTGTGTGCGAGTGTTTGTTATAGTTCTTGCATAGTGTATACAACTAGAACTTTCCCGATTCATTGATATTGCCTTGTGATTGATTCAATGAGATAGGATAGTAGGCCCCCTTTGATTATTAGTCCACTTAGCCATAAAGAATGACCCTTCAAAAAGATTTTTCCCTTTTTGAACCCTTTATGAGCTTATATTAGTGTTTATTCATTCCTAATAACTTCGATTTTCTGTTTTTAGGATGCTAGCACCTAACTTTGGCCCTGGTCCAAATTTTGGATATCGTGTACCTCGACATAGGAAAAATGCCTAAGTTGAGGGTGGCTACTGCCAGGTAATACCAGTTTGTTGTAAGTGATTTGGAGTTGATATAAATTGTCACATCTGGCCCTGATCTAGTGAGATATTGTGCACCTCAACTGACTGCATCATCATAAGTTGAGGGTGGCCGATGAAGACACTCTAATATATATATATATATATTTGGGTTTAATGGTAAAATCGTGGATGAATATTATGGATTTTAAGTAAGCTAGAAAGTATTAGTATTGGTGAGTAGCAATCAAGGGCAAAGAGAGTGAAGTTCAAACTTAAAGTCACTTTTCCCAAAATTACTCCTCACCTAACACCGAAACCTCATTACAAGCCATAGAAAGACCTGTTTGATCTTTGTGAATCAGCCATAAGGGAACATTAGACGATAAGGGTAAGCTTATGGGTGTGTATTCTATGTTTGTAACTTCTTTTGTGAGAGCGAGAGTCTTTATTTTTCATCCATAGGTTAAATGAATAATGTGTGGTGGACTTCTTTGACTGTGAGGGCAATTTGAGTTATACTTAGTTTTGTTGACTTTTGTGGCATGTTATGTCTATGGTTGTGTTTGTGTTGAATTGTAAATAATGACAATTATAGATTCTGATGTGTTGAGACCACATGATTTAGATGACAGTTGAGTGGTTGTGTGAAATCTAGTTCAATAGTTGAATGCTCATCATTGTGTTGTTCATTATGCAATTTGGTATTGAGTTGCTAGAGGACAAAAAATTATCTTATGTTGAGGGTGTTGATGTTCCGACTTTTAACAGAACATTTTACATCTTTTTCAAGGGATAATTGTACATTTTTAAGCAACTGTTGTTGTATTTGATGCTGGATTTTAGTGTTTTCAGGTCAAGAACTTAGTTGAAGAAGTAACTTGGAAAAGCAGTAGAAAAAGGACACTAACGGTCAAGCTGATGGACAGTCAACCATGTGACGCACCATCAGAGTATTCTTCAAAGCTAAACATAATGGATAGAGTAGATGACCCATGTGGCGGTCCAAGTAACGGACCATCTGACCTTTGATGGACAGTTAACTCGACCGTCAGGCTAAAATAGAAAATGGCTCCTCAAGTGATCAAGCGACTGTTTATGTGACGGACCGTTAGGCCAGTGATGACCGTCAACATGACCGCACTCCTTAACCAGAATGAAACAACTTAGGACTATCAACGACGGTCCTAGTGACGGACCGTCAGGCTACTGACGGGCTATCAACTTGACCTTCAACTGTGTCGCGGCTTTACTGAAGTCATATTTAAAATTCCCAGTACCTAGAAACATATAAATACCTAGTCTAGATTTAGATAAGGGATCTTTGATTCATTTTTATTGACTTTTCAACTTTTGAACAACTTGTAACTCATTATTCTTTGAGAAATAACTAAAATAGTGGATCTGAACATTTTCCCACAATTATTCTTTGAATATCAAAGAGAATTCTTTGAACCTTTTTGTAAGTAATTTTCCAGAATTGTTTATGAGAAATACAATGAAATCTTCTTCTCTTTTTGTGATATGTGGCTAAACCTCCTATTACTAGGGTTATGGGAGCCTTGATGTGATTAGTTGTTTAGGGTTGTTGGATTGCAATGAATTCTATAATTAATTACAATTGCATAAACTTCCCTTCATTATAATGATCCTTCTTGGTTACAAACTTGAAGGGTGAGCCCAAGAACACCACTTGTTTGAGTAGAAATATGTATGTGGGGAAAAAAGGAGATTTACAAGGATCCCGAAGGCTTTAACTTTTGGGTTAAGGGTTGATCCCTTACCGAGATCAACCCACTTGAGAAATAAATTGAACACATTAACATATTCTTTAAGTTCGAGAGAATTAAAAAGGTAATCATCTACTAAGGTTGAGAAACAAATAGATGACCTTTAGAGTTCAATAATTATTGCAATTGCAATTTATTGCATATGAATTTGGGATAACCCACAACTCTGACTGCTACAACATCTTAGAGAACATAATCCTAGTTTTGTTATTCTCATTGAATTAAACTTTACAAGCATACTTATTAATTGAAACATGGTTTACTACAATCCTACTTCATTGTTAACAATTAAACCCCCTTGTTACCTCAGAACCTTCGATCAATCGTCCATTAATAATCATAATGCTTAATTTACACAGTATTCCCTGTGGGATTTGACCCCAACCTAGTTAGGTTCTATATTTGACAACGACCGCTTACGCTTTCTAACGAGAGTTGTAATTTAGGCGCATCACCAACTTTCTTTCTTCACTTAATACACAACTAAAACTCAACCTCAACCACCAACTAGACTTCAACTAAATAGAAAAAGTTTGATTCACGAAAATCCAAACCAAAACACATTAATATCATATCAGTACTAGCACAACCGAGAGAAGACTCATCCGAGCCAAAGGAATTCCAAGGCATGAGCCGTGCAACTAACTCCCACACCTAAATATAACCTTTATTTGCCTTTCCAATTCTGTTTTCTACTATGAATCACCTAGTAGATCACCCTAGACCTGTTCGCACAACCCCATAGAACTATCCTCAAAGAGTTGCAGTTGATCCACTGGTATCTACAGTGGAAAACATAAGCATAAGACCATAAGGCACTACCTGGGCATACAAATGGAGATAACAAAGTTCTTCAATCTATGCCAATACTACAACCGGTTCGGACAATCCCCAAAACTAATAGCTAGGAGTTTGAAGCACACACATTCACCACAGAACTATCCTCTCTAGGATATCCCATCAATTAAGGATGAACCCATGCTAAATCAAAATCGAGTATACCACTCCTACTTAGTAGATCACCTAAAATTCTAACAAAACTGAAAATTAAGGTCTGGAGCAGAAGAACCATCACCAGGTGCTAGTGGGCTACCATTAAACATCTATCACCCACAATCCATCTGAACTGAAGAAGATCGAATAGGTAGATATGGAGTAAGATTATCCATCCTATAGATTAAACCTAAACTAATACAAATCTAAAAAAGGGTTGCACCAAAGCTCTACAACTTCTAGTTGAATCTCAACACCAAGACTAAAACCGCCCGATCTTAACTATCCAAAATCATCCTTCATATGGGCAAACATCTACCCTTTAAATATATCATAGCCTCTAAGTCACCATTTAAAGGTGTCAAATCAGAAAATGAGCCAACACGTCTGTACTAGGTTAAAATACCTAAATCGACCTTAGTATACAAACCAAACATATCCTTACTAGAGTATGCCAAAGTTCATACTGATACATAGCTGAATAACAAAATTATAATGAAGGATAAATCAACGGCTAAAATCACAAACAATAATCTCCATATCTACTGAAGGGCATGAACCACCAAATCATTCTAAAAAATTCACCACGATTGAAAACCATACTAGTAATAGCCAAAACTCTAGCGACTCAGAGAAATGAAACTCTACCCAGACACCAGTCCATCCAATACTCTATTTTATCAATGAATACCCAATTTACAAACATAGAAATGGTCACAGGAAAGATCACCAACCTCTAACTCTCAAAATTTCACTAGAACAAGAACCATATCAAGGAAAAAATAGAGTATCCAATTCCACACCAATACTAAGATCAAAGATGCCTCCAGGAAGATAACCCAACGAACCTAAAAGTAAAATCAAAGTCCTTTTGACATCAACATCATAATCACTAATGATTGATGAACTAGTCAAATCAGAAGAACGGACCCCAAACTGGTCTAGCTCATAAATGAGCTACCTAACTAAATTGACTACTCTAGAACCTTAACAATACCACAAAAGACCAACTAACCTTCACTGCAATAACCCATTCACAATCGGTAGTGTGTTGGCAACATAAAACAAGAATGACTAACCTCACCTCGCCATAATAGAGAAAACCCACCCAACTAAACTAGCTGCCTAGGCCGATGAACAAGAACAATGATGAGTAGATTTCTAACAAGATATTGCTATTCTAGTCTTCCATAAGCAAGGATCGATCAACATCAAATAATGTTAGTAATAACAACAACAATATAAACATCAGTCTAAAGAGTAGGTGGTACCAAAAATGAAAATCAATAGAAAGTACTACTCTAGGGACATAAGAAGACCGGTATGCTAAGGTAAATGGGACTCAAACCCAAATAGAACACCACCTGAGAAATATCGACACTAATCCACTCTATCCACTACTAAAAGAAATCATTTATTGGGGTAGTCATATAATAATAAATTCTATATCAAGGAACACAACAACCATTGTAAACCTACCAAGGCATACAACCATCGATGGATACGAGAACCCCAATACATTCAAATAAAAAGGTAAAGGCAATAAAAAAACACCTATCATGGTGGAATCTAAAGTCATATGCTTGATGTGCCTAAGAGATTATGAATCTGAGTGGGTCCAAACTCGAACTGAACATTTGAATCACTAATAGAGGCATTATATACTGCCTCTAACTGAAGGCATTATATCTCTATGAAATTGATCTAAATTAGCTGAATCACTAATAATCCCAAGTAGGGGACACTCTCTAGACCAGTGACCGATCTCTCTACAATTGTAGCAAACCCCTGAAGCACTAACCTGGCAAATAATTTAAGTTGATCCCAACTAGATGACCAATCAACGTCTGGAGGACTCCGTACTAAGTGACCATCCTCCTCACAATCATAACATACCTAAGGATCCCTAAGCTGGTGTGGAACATATGCTAACTCAGTCTAACCAACCAACTCACGTTGTGGGCACTCTTTAGACAAATGGACCATCTTTCCACAACCAAAACAAACTCTTGGAACACTCTGAGGTGCTTCCTCTACTAATCCAGAATAAGTGCTACGTCCTAAAGATCCATACCAAATACTCCATAAGGTTCGATGAGACCTCTATCAACTGTGATCACCATGAATAATCTGAGAGCAACCCATAGTTTGAGACACTACCTATGTAGGGCTGATAGGCTGCAAGTGAAGTTGACCTCCACCGAGAGGATCTCACTCCTAAATAGAATACCAATAGCACTATACGAATGACATGGACTCTAATCGCCTCCTTTATAAGTCTCAATACATGATCTCTCTGTGGCCACTGCGTGATCAATAACCTGAGAGAAAAAAGACCCAGATACTATCAAATGCTCTAATGCCAAATGGAGTGGAAAATCTAGTTCTCCAATAAACCTATACACCATCTTATGCTCTGAAGGATATAGTATAAGAATATACCTAGCCACTCAAGAAATCTAATTTCACACACCAAAAATTACAAGGAACCCTACTAAACACCAACAAAACCAACTCTGGCCTGAGAACTACTCGATGAATTGAGCCTCAACTTTGATTGTGAGGTATCCACAAAGAGGATTAAAATACCCAATATTGAATCTCTAAAACCTGAAGTGGTCGTAAACTCAATTAGATCCTTGGTTGGACCCAAATCCTCTAGCTGATGAAGAAGATCCCCGATGTCAATCTTTGGATCCCTAGTTCGATGATGCATTGAAACTCTAGGAATGCATACTGAAGTCCCATACATATCTATCAATAACCTTGTATCATCCATCTAGGGAAAAATAGATTAAAAAAATGTACTTGAGGCTCATAGAACTATGAACACACGATTAGGAGTCAAAAACAAAATTACTAAGAATGCCCTGTAACCTCTTATAAATAGGTTACAAACATCTCTGCACCAATCCACAAGTCTCTACTTGACACCAAGATTTTCTACCAATACAACAATAAACTTGGCTCTAATACTAATTTGTTATGGCCTAGTTCCTCAGGTCTAGGTGGAACCTACTATAACCCACCAGTAGGTAAGCCAATCCATAGTTTGAAACTGCCAGTAACTATCTACCAAGAGAAATGAATGAAGATGGCGGAGTAATCATAATAAAAAACTAATATATATATATATATATATATATATTTGTATATATAAGAAATCCCCAAAACTTGGTGGAAAAAGCTAATATATATATAAGACATCCCCAAAACCCGGTGGAATCAACACAAGAGCTCCTAATATAATAAGAATACAAAAGTAAGTACTAAATGAATATACTAATACAACTCATATCTAAATACAACATAGAGATCAGTCAAATCTATAAAATGGATAATAGTAGTACTCCAAACACCAGTGGCTCACCATAAATCTCTGATCCATACCTACTCCACACAAGATACACAATAATGCAAGAATCTTTACATTAATATGCAGGATGAAAAAATGTAGTATGAGTACTAAAAATGTGATACTCAATACGCAACTGCCGACTAAGTTCCAAAAATAATGCAATTATAGATAATATTCATAAAGGAATGTAACCTACAACCAGACATCATAAAAACTAATATAATGAGACTAAGGAGACAATAAGGATGAACTATCCTATTCTAGATAATAAGGGTCCCTCTATCGAAGTATATATTAGTGAGTAAACCATGGATCGAAATCTTCTCGATCAGATTTCTAAAACATCATTTTTAGTTCAAAATCTCATAAATCATCCTATAAGATGGTATGATTCCCATTATAATAGAATCTATTTTAAAAGTGAAAAGTGGGAATAAATCTAATTTTTATGAAAATAGTAAAAAAAATATAATTTTAGTTGGAATCGTACCATTAAGTGACCATGGACATACCAAATCAATGCAAGACCATCACTAGTATCTAAACAATATAATTATATGTATTTAAATTTCAATAGACTAAACCATGTCCTTAAAAGATTAAATCACTCTCCCAAAATCCAACTAATATCATAATCATGACCTTGGTCCTAATAATACATATCCAACATAGCCATATCATAATTTGGAAAACCATCACAATCCACCGAGTCAAGTAGTAAACTTTATACTAAATGAGTTATTTGTATCAACAATATATAACCTTCTAGTAACCTAGGCAGATAGGATTTTAGAAACATAGCAAGTTTTTAATCTTAAGGATCGATTAATGCTTCTATTCCCCAAACTCATAATTTAGTCTAAGTCATGGTGTTCTACCCATAATAACCTCATAACATCCCTATATAACATGCAACATATATAATACACTATCTCATGAAAAGATTAGACAGAAGTCTACCTCGATACAATTGTAAGTTCTCGAATCAACCGTAAATCATCTGTCTTTTCTCTGCAATTCTAAAATGCTGCCACACTATACAAAATCATAATCTACATGTCATTAAGAAAAAATGAGACCCAAGTTTCTATAAAAATGGTCGGGTTGGGTCAAGAATGAACTCTCAAGGCCCGTAAATGGAATCCAAAATTAAATCCATCATGAGGCAGTTTTAAGGACATGGAATGTGTGTTCAAAAATTGAGCAAAAATGGTGTAAGAATTGGGACCCAAATCAACCCCTAAAGCTTAGGAATTTTAAGACCTAAATCTAGGAATTTACAATGAATTAGGAAGGAAATTAAAGGGAGAACAAATCTAAAATGACCAAGGAGTATTAGGTAAGCTTACCTTAGCTTCAATGGATGATTCCACACTTTTTCCTCTCTTTGAGATCTCAAATTGGTGTGAAAATAATGAAGGAAATAATGAGAAATTAATTGGGGAAAAGGCATTTAAAAGACCCCAGATGCCGCTAAAGCGGTCATCTTGGTGCTAAAGCGGGATCTTAACAACTAAAGTGGTTTGACAGTTTTATGCGGGTACCACTAAAATGATCTCCCTTGTCCTAAAGCGAGGTCCGCTAAACCGGGCCTTAGCCAATAGGCCAGGACTGCTTAAGAGGCTCATGGTTACTAAAGAAGCCCCATGATAACTAAAGTAGTACGATCAGGTACCAAGTACCAGATTTTTCTAAGTCCAAAATATGGACTTCAACCAGGTGCTCGGGATTCGTTTGGAATCCCGTGTGCCATTGGGTGGTTGAGATTCATTTGTAACCTTGTGCGCAAATGAACTATTATACGACACCAAAATCTATGTTATGAACTCAATCAAACCAATCAAATTTTCATCCAAGAACATTTTGACTATGTATGGGGACAACACCTATAGTTTTATTTTAATATAATACGTCCAACAGCCTAAAATGAGTCCAGAAGTCTCGTGACCTAAATCAAGGGTGTCCTTAGCTTAAAATCAAAGTTTCGAAGCTGATGGTGCTTTTGGAATTCTCAACCAAGGTCATCTACTAGGGGTTTTGGTCTGAGACTAAATTCTAAATAGTGAAAGCTCCAAAATAGGGATATAAACCTAAAATCCAAATGAACTATTTGATAACCAAATAGACAGATTCACCAAGTCACAATGACCTATAGCCATTGTGGGGTGGCCCGAAATGCTTAAAATGCACACAAACTATGCAAATAACTATATTATCATTACGGAAATAGATGATAGAGAATGAGATTAATACCAGTGATAACGCTCAAACTACACCTCTCTTATGAGAGAGTAAGTGGTCATTGACAAATATATAACCCAACTAGGTTGGGGTCGAATCCCATAGGGAATATAGTGGTAATTTGAGTTATTCGTAAGTTAATCAACTGATAGTTAGCAGTTTTCTATAAATAGGGGTTTTTGGAAGGGTAACAAGTAATTATTTCTCAATTCAGTGTCAGTGTTTGTAATCAATATTATATGGAAAACCAGAGTTGTATTCACTATGAGTGTTGGTATTTGACAAAAACTAGTAATGGTTCAAGATTTTTGTGGTAGGTAGGAACAACAGATTATCCTTGTCGAAGTAATATCTAAATGTTTCTCAACCTATTTAGACATTTAATTACCTAATTCTTTCAAACTTAGGGAATTTATATTTCATAATAGAACGCTGTCTCAAGTTAATTAACCTTGTTACGACGTTAATTATTAAATAAAAGTTTGATGCTTCCAAGTCTCTGTTGATAATTCACTTCCTACTAGGGTTGATTTCTTATTTCAAGCAAATCACTAGTAGGTATGATCTATCATTTACAACCAATAGATAATATGTAAAACAGAGGAATTACCAAGGAGTTCCTACTACCTTTAGATTCTTGAACACCTAGTTACTTTACCAAACCAAACCCATAGATCCCATAAATTGGGTTAAAAAAATTAGCTACTCATAATGTAAAAAGCAACAAGACAATTTGTATTCATAATTTGATAAATGATAACTTACAGAATAATGAATATCAACAAATGTTTCTCAGATTAGATCGCAGTAGAAATCCTAAGAAAATTATGATAACAATCTCTCAAAAGTTCATTGTAAAGTTCCAGAGAAAACTAAAGAGAAAATAGTGTAAGTTCATGTTCAATCGATGAATGTCGTAAAGTTCAAGATGAATGTCCCTCTAATAAAATCTAAGAACTTTACCTTAAATACCAAGAGCTAAATTAGGAATCAAATCACAGAATACAACTTTTTCTCGCACAGCTGACGATAAAGTATGATGCCTTATCAGGAGGTTGATGACTTATTAGACATTGTCGTCAGCTCCTCCTCCAAGTTTGATGATTTCTTCCTTAGGATGACGGTAACTCCTAATGAATTATCAGAAGTCTGACAACTTATCAGAAATGTCATCATCTCCTGAAAACTTATCAGAAATATCGTCATCTCCTCTTCCACTTTCATGATCTTTGCCTTAGGCTGACGATATTCTTGATTGCTTATCAGACACCTGATGGCTTATCAGGGAATGTCGTCATACTTCTACTCCAACTTTATCACACTGTCTACAGCTGACCATGACTCTTATAACTTATCACAAATTTGATGACTTATTAGACAAGTCGTCAACTACACTTTCATGGCCACTTATTCCAAATTCACCTTTTTTGCTCTTATTATCTTTGGTTTTCTTGCATCTTGACTTTCCTGCATTATCAAAGAGAAAACAATCAAAAAATACAAAAGTTGCTTAAGACTTTACAATTGTTTCTAGTTAAAAGCCTCAAACGTGTTAGCATTAGCTCACACATCAACACCCTCAACTTAAAACAATTGCTTGTCCTCTAGCAACTTAAACATAACTAAGATGATACAAAGCATATTCGGCAGTCAATCATTCATTTTAGCTCAAAACATATTTACCATCTCCAAGGTCAATTATCTCAAACTCAACTGTGTATATTACTGAAAAGCAACAATGCAACACAAAAGAATCAAGCTATAACATCAACTTAGCAACTACAACCATGCATGTACCAATATTACACTACCCAAACAAGTTAGCAAGTAGCAACATAACCAGTGTGCCCTTACAACAAAGAAGTCCCTCCTCAATTATATAAGAAATAACTTATGTAATTGTGGGGACAATTAATAGACACTCACTCTCAAAGAGAAGTTCCAGTCAATGTATGCCAAATACCATAAACTTACCCTTATTTTTATTACCAAGGTTTTCAGAAAGGTAGGCTAGGATCACCATAGATCTTTTTCTTTGTCTTGTAACGTAGGCTAAGGGATGGTATGATACTCGATGATATTTAAGGTGACTAAGCCTCCTCGGAACTACACTAAATTTTGGGGTCTCACTTATTTACCTTTACCTAATTCTCTCCTTTCTTGATCACATATACTCCTAATGGCTGCAGTCTTTTTGACACTCATTTCTTTTTTTTCACAACTTTTCTTTTATTATTTTTTTACCACCGCACCCAGATTTTTATTCTACCTTTCTTCATACTCATTTTACATCACACACCCTTTGGTATCCACCCTCAACTTAGGCTATTTGCCTAAGTCAAAGTGCACAATGTCCAAGGAGGACCAGGGCCAAAACAGGTTCATTGTGATATAAATGGGAACGTGATAGGTATCATAAAAGAATAGGCATTTGCGCTTAAAAATGGGATCAAGGGATATCACTCATACATGGAAGGTAATTTAGGCTAGAAGTGGACTAATCTCAAAACGGCCTATGATCCTTTTCTAACCCCTATCCTATAACCAAGGCAAGACAAACCAGGCAAGTTCCGAATTTAACATACAAAGGAAACTAAGTAATATCTCACACGCACATGGCACACAGGTACATTACAAGATGCTACCCATCCGATTCATGCAATTGTTTAGAAATGGTTATTATGTCACCAGTACTAATGCCATAACAAGATGTATAGTGGTCATACATAAATGTATATCACACAGTTATAAAATAAACCATTGGAGAGGTGTTCAAAAATCAACAAAAACATGTTAACTGCCTAAGGTACTTGTATTTCTCCTAGTCAACTACAATATTTTACAAAAAATCACCCTACACCCTCAACTTAAAATCAAGCATTGTTCTCAATGTACATGCAAAGAGAAACTGAACTAAGGGTTAGGGTATACCTAGAGTAGCTCAAGCACGGGAATCATGGGTCCCTGTCCTGTAGCGGTGTCTTCCGCTGGAATACTCATATCAGTAGCATGCTGCTGGGCTGGCACAACTATCAGAGCATCTGGAGGGAGTCCACTAGATGATGCTCCTACAAACCTAGGTCATAGCTCTTCCTCCCTTCTCTTCTCTTCTACCTTGGATGATCACATCACCCTTTTTATTTTTGCTTTTTCCTCCTTCTTCCTTGCCTTATTTTCTATTTTTATTTCATTTTTATTGTTAGCTCTTTTCCTTTTACCCTTGTATTTCTTTTCACTCTTTTCTTTCCTCTGCTTTATCGATTCCCCATTGAGGTCAAGTAAGGGAACTTCATCCTAAGACCCATCAGCAACTGGATCTACAGACACCATAAGTTTGTACTGCTGCAATACTCCAACATCAGCTTTTACCTTGTCCAGGGCTTCTTTGAATAGTGTAAGATCTGGGACTGATATTTCTCTTAACTATGTACTGAAACGATTCTCCAACTCATCAATCTGAGTAGGCAAAGTATGGAAGGGTTTAAGTTCTACCTTAATCCTTTTATCCACAGCAGAGGCAAATTGCTTGGCAAAACATTGCAGCTGTGCCTCACACCTCTTTACTTGTTTTTCCACTCTCTTGAAATTGAGTGGGTTGAAGGAAAATTCTATTGGTAAAACAGCAGCTAAAAGGTTTTTTTTATTCTCAAGCACTGAATCTGCTCTTGCAAAGGACGTTGGCTGTACAACTTCAGAATCTTGCACCTCCACATTAGGTACTAAGTCTGTACCAGTGACAGCTGGTTGCACTTCAGCAACCGTCACTGGTTCTGTGGAAACCCCTGTTCCCTTGCCTAGAACAAGCCTAGGCTGATTTTTGTCATACCTGATGGGGTTGTGGGTCTTCCTGGCTGGAATATCATGGTCTACGCCTGCAACCTTAGGTGGATTAGCTGACTCACACAACTTTGTAATCAGACATGGGAATGTATATGTGTCAGGCCTTGATACCCGAATCTTTATCTCCTCTGGAATGATTTTCCCAAAATTTAAGTGAAGCTTAGGCACGAGGATCGTGACTAACACTACTCTATCATCACCAAGAATATTATCTCTAGCCGTGGGAATCAACCAGGTACGTACTACTCCCCACCATAACCTTGCCTCTTGAGTCAGAGAGGCCTTGAATATTCTTTCATTTGGGTTGGTCAACCATTTCTATTTTCCTTCAGCTATGAGGTTGGCTAACCAAGGATGCTATTTGTCATGATCCTTTAACCGAGAGTAGAATATTGTTGAAGTGGACTGAGGAGTGAAGTAGGGACAATGAAGGAATCTATTAATGGTTATTTCTGAGATATCTACCATTACGCCCCTCACCGGAAATTTCTCCAACAAGGGATGATCTACTGCTTTTTTGTCTTACTTACACATGTTCTCCAAGGTAGCCTGGTAGTTCGCGTAGAACTCCCAGACTAGTGCAGGGCAAAAATAAATCACTTTTTTTTGTAGTCCATGCCAAGACGTAGTCTCGAAATATATGCTCCATTGAAGGATATCTACTCAACCCGATAGTAATGATTCTCATTTCTACAAAAAATTGGCCTTTTAACAGATCTTTTTTGAGTTCTGAGAAACCCATCATAGAAAATCTTCTTTGCCCCTGGAATTTGCCATCTATCACTTTCTCAGACACTAAGGTTATTACATTTGATCAGATTTTGCCATATCAGAGAATTTTCATCAGTATATTGTTCAGAAGAAGGGGACCCAAATGATGGTTCCTCAGAATCGGGTTCCTCAGAATTTGGTTGATCTGAATCAGGTTGTTCAAAGGTTGTCTTCTCCGAAGGTGTATGTTCAGATATTGATGGTTACTCAGATTTACTTTCTTCACTCACCTCCTCATCTTGTGAAGGTAGTGAAGGTATTTTCAGACCCTTCTTCTTTCTTTGTCTTTTTAGCTGTGGCTCTTCTTCTTCTTCATAATCAGACTCATCAAAAAGTCTCCGAGGTACACTCCCCTTAGTCACCTTCTTTGCTGATTTGGATGCTTTTCCCTTAGGTTCCATTATAAACTCTGTAGCAGAAGAACACAATTATTCAGTACCCAAGATCACATAATGCAAGAAGTTCAGTCATTGAAGTTCCACATCCTATGAAAGGGGTTTATTAGTGCTTCAGATCAAAGTTGTGATGACATGGTCTGATAAGTTATCATATCTGTGATAGCTGATTAGCCATGTCGTCAGCCTTAAGCAGAATAGGCTCACTTTTCTTAACTTGTGATGACATGGTATCATAAGACTTCAGATTTGTGATAACTTATTAGGTATGTCTTCAGCTTAGAACATGATCTTTAGCTCATTTTTAACATAATCCTCCTTCCCAATTCTTCTCACAAAACATGGATTTACTTTCTTGAACTGGGATTTTAACTTTTTGTGCTTGATGCATAACTGTAAACCCTAGTTTTAGTTTCTTACTTCAATGGCAAGCTAAAATTAACTCAATCTCTTTGAAAACCAAGGTGTACATCAGCCTCACTACTACCCAATCATAAGAAGAGAGCAACTTAGAGCATACCTATTAGGCGATTTAGCTTTTTGAGTGGGGTAGAGCAGATAAAAAGATGAAGGAGAAAGAGCACTTTGTGTTTGAACTTAACTTCAATCGAGCAAAAAGAAAAGGAAATTTTCTTGTCTTAATAAGAACTAATTCAAAAAGGCAAGAGAATAAACTAAAAATGGAAAGAAATAAACTAAAGAAAAGAAAAAAAATACGGAAAGGTGAAAAGATTTGCTTTTGGCCCGGGTCGGATTCCTTTAACTAGGCCCAGAATTTGTTGATAGCTTATTTTGACTTTTTTGATGACACTTATGATGGCTTATCACAAGTTTGATAGCCCATCACAAATGTCGTCAGCCTATACAGAACATACCTCAGATCTGATTTCTCTGACGATGAATCTGACGGCTTATCACAAGTGTGATAGCCCGTCACAAATGTTGTTAGTATTAACAAAACATACCTCAGATCTAATTTCTCTAACGATGAATCTGAAGGCTTAATACAATTGTGATAGATCATCACCGTTGTCATCAAGATCACTTAACTTGCTACATCAATTCTACCTTGACTCCTGCATACCTCATCAGTTCATCATACATACCATCTAAATAAATAAAAACAACTTGCATTAAACATAAAAATTTTAGGTTGCCTCCCAATAGCGCCTGACTTAGTGTCGTGGCACGACTCAGTCGTCTTGATTATGCATAATTCCTTAAGATACCTTGTTGATACCTCTTTCACATCCTCATAGAACATATCCACGATTGAGAAAACACTTATCTCTTTTTACTGTGTCATGGATGGGTGCGTTTCAAATTTTACTTCTTTTTTATTGAGCCTAAACTTGAGCTTATTCAGCTCCATGTCAACTATCACTCTCCCAGTTTCTAAGAATAGTTTGCCTAAAATTATGGGCACTTTAAAGTCTTCTTCTCAATCAAGGATCACAAAATCAGCAGGAAATATAAAATTGACAACTTTTATAAGTACATTATGTAGCATACCGATTGGCCTTTTCACAGACCTGTCCGCCATAACTAGTCTCATATTGGTGGGTGTGGGATTTCCCAAATCTAAATTTTTATAAACAGCTAGCGACATCAGATTAATGCTCGCTCTCAGATCGTATAAGGCCTTAGAAAATTCCAGAGATCCAATCGTACAGGGAATAGTTAATGCTTCTGGGTCTTCCTTCTTCTGTACCAAAGACCATGTAGAAATATCACTATAATGATGGAGATTATCCATCGGTTCATATCTCACTGCTCTTTTCTTCGTCACAAGATCCTTCATAAATTTAGCATATCCTGGCATTTGTTTAAGTACCTCAACCAAAGGCACATTCACTGTTAGCTGCTTCAACATTGCCATAAATTTACTAAACTTCATATCATCGGCCTTCTTTTTCAATCTCTAAGGAAATGAAAGTGGTGGTTTTTGGAGATTCTTCACCACTACTTCCTTTTCCTTCTCTTTCCTTTGTTCCACCTCATTAACCTGTTGATGATTGGAAGGGATATCAATGCCATCTAGCTTCTCAAACTCCACTGGATTACCTTTTTCAAGCTCAACATCTTCTTTGATCACCTCATCATTAATAACTTTTCCCAACAAAGGTCTTGATAAAACCTTACTAGTCCGTATGGTAATAGCCATGCACGTACCATCATTACGAGGGTTCTGAATTGTATCACTTCGCTGCGTTCCACTTTTTCTCTGATTCAATGCTACATAAAGTTGGCTCATTTGTTGTTCCAAATGTTTGATCGAAGTGGAGTGCGAGTTTACCAACTGACTCATAGAAGACAAATTGGTCTTCATGGTATTCACCCCAGAGTTAGTAGCCTCAACTCCCTTTAAAAATTTCTCCATCATGTCCTCCATAGACATATTACTAGAGCTAGTTGCCGCATTATCTCTGCTTTCGAGAGGTACATACATCCCACTTCTATCATTCTTGCTCTTCCTATTTCCTTGATCCCGATCCTTATATTCAGCCTTGTCATAATAAGTCCGACCTTGATTTCCTGGGCTATTGCCTCAGAAACCCCCTGGTTATTCAAATAGTTGGCTTCTTCTTCCGAATTAGAATCATCTTTACCTTGTGATGCAACAACTTTCACCTTTTTAGTCTTTGCAGATAATAAGTACTTGGTCAATAAATCCATCTGCATCTTCAAGTGTGCCATATCTTGATCGCATTCTTCCTTTTTTTCCATTGTTCTCCAGTCCTGCCAACAGACATAGTAGGGCTTGCTACCACAAAATCCCTGGTATGACAAACTCTACTTTGTTTGGTCATCCGATCAAGCATCTCCGAGGCCTTTTGAAGAGTAAGATCCACAAATGATCCCCCTGCATCATTATCAATAACTGGCTTTGTGATAGAGTTCAAAGCCCGATAAAGATTCTTCATCAGGTAAATATCTGTCATGTTATGGTTTAGGCACTACATCAGCTTCTTCTTAAACCTCTCCCAGGTCTCATTAAGGGATTTGGTTGGGAACTATCTAAAATTACTGATCTCGTCCCTCAACTGCACCCTCCTGGAAGGTAGAAAGAACCTTTCTAGGAAAGCCTCTTTTAATTACCTCCAATGGGTTATCGAATCGGGCGTCAACTTATTTAGCTAGAGTGTTGCCTCCCCAAACAGAGACAATGGAAACAATCTTAAATGGATAGAATTCTGACCCACTCCTGGGTTATCAAAATATTTGCAAATGGTGACAAAGTTCACCAAATGTATGTTAGGATCATCCCCAGGAAGACCACCAAACAACCCCTTTAGATGAAAGAGTTGAATCATAGTAATTGTAATGTTGAACTTTGATCCTGGTACTAGAGGTAGGGGAATAATAGCTCCAGTAGCACCATCTTCATCCATTACATCATCATACTCATTAGGATCAAATTGCATGGCTTGGCGATCAGGTCTTGCCCTAAAAGGATGATTTCTATTTACATTTTTGTTCACTGGTGCAGCTACCTTCTCTCCACACCTTCGGTTAATAGGATTCAACAATTCATCTTCTCCCAAGTCATTATCATCCAGATTTAGATGATGGGATTATTGACCGTCATTCTATAGATTAACCTGAGCTCTAGCTAAGGTGGCTAGCCTGTCAGCTTCCTGGGGTCTGCCATTCTGCCGATCAGTTGGGGTTCCGAATTGAACTATAATAATGTTTCTCCTGAACTTCTATTTTTTGGCATACACCACCGTGTTCCTGCAACAAACAAAAACAACAAATAAATGTAAAATTAGGAAACTTGACTAACAGTCAATTAGCGCATACAAACTTAAATTTACAACCGTATTTCCCGGCAACGGTGCCATTTTTGATAATGCTCAAACTGCACCTCTCTTATGAGAGAGTAAAAGGTTATTGTCAAATATATAACCCAACTAGGTTGGGGTCAAATCCCACAAGGAATATGGTGTTAATTTGAGTTGTTTGTAAGTCAATCAATTGATAGTTAGCAGTTTCATGTAAATGGGGTTTTTTGGAAGGGTAATAAGTAGTTATTTCTTAATTCAGTGTCAGTGTTTGTAATCAATATTATATGGAAAACCAGATTTGTGTTCACTATGAGTGTTGGTATTTGACAGACACTAGTAACAGTTCAAGATTCTTGTGGTAGGTAGGAACAACAGATTATCCTTGTCGAAGTAATGTCTAAATATTTCTCAACCTATTTAGACATTTAATTTCCTAATTCTTTCAAACTTAGGGAATATATATTTCATAACAGGATGTTGTCTCAAGTTAATTAACCTTGTTATGACATTAATTATTAAATGAAAGTTTGATGCTTCCACGTCCCTGTTGATAATTCTCTTCCTACTAGGATTGATTTCTTATTTCAAGAAAATCACTAGTAGGCATGACCTATCATTTGCAACCAATAGACAACATGTAACAGAGGAATTACCAAAGAGTTCCTACTACCTTTAGAATCTTGAACACCTAGTTACTTTACCAAACCAAACCCATAGATCCCACAACTCGGGTTAAAGGAATTAGCTACTCATAATGTAAAAAGCAACAAGACAATTTGTATTCATAATTCGATAAATGTTAACTTACAGAATAATGAATATCAACAAATGTTTCTGAGATTAGATCGAAGTATAAATCTCAAGAAAATTATGATAACAATCTCTCAAAAGTTAATTGTAAAGTTCCAGAGAAAACTAGAGAGAAAATAGTGTAAGTTCATGTTCAATTGATGAATGTCATAAAGTTCAAGATGAATGCACCTCTATAAAACCTAAGAACTTTCCCTTAAATGCTAAGAGCTAAATTAGGAATCAAATCACAGAATATAACTTTTTCTCGCACAGCTAACGACAAAGTATGACGCCTTATCAGGAGACTGACAACTTATCAAACATTGTCGTCAGCTCCTCCTCCAAGTTTGATGATTTCTTCCTTAGGATGATGGCAACTTTTGATGGCTTATCAAAAATCTGATGACTTATCAGAAATGTCATCTCCTCTTCCACTTTCATGATCTCTGCCTTAGGCTGACGGCATTCTTGATTGCTTATCAAACACCTGACGGCTTATTAGGGGATGTCGTCACACTTTTTATCCAACTTTCTCACATTGTCTACAGCTGACGATGACTCTGATAACTTATCACAAATTTGATGACTTATCAGATAAGTCCTCAACTACACTTTCATGGCCACTTTTTCCAAATTCACCTTTTTTGCTCTTATTGTCTTTGGTTTTCTTGTATCTTGACTTTCTTGAATTATCAAAGAGAAAACAATCAAAAATGAAAAAAGTTTCTTAAGATTTTACAGTTATTTCTAGTTAAAAGCCTCAAATGTATTAGCATTAGCTCACACATAAACCAGTCATGTTGTGAGTTTTGTAGTATTGAACGAAACTACCCATGAAATTCAAAATGGTTGAGGAATATTTTGAGAGAAGAAGAATAAAGAGGATATATCTACTATTATATTCAGGACATAATAAAACTCAAGAGGTCCACCTCACCAATACCGCCAGACTCAACCACGAGCTTATTCACAAGATCCATATACTCACCCACAATAAAGTTTTCTTCCCCAAATAAAAAATATTCCATTCCCCCTCCTTAATAGACCTAGTACAGTGCACAACCATATTTCTATTCATCTTCTTATCCATAATGTCATGCCCAACCCCTCAAAATCATCGTCCCACTCAACAAACATACCAAAATCCTTCTAGACCAAATTTTTTATCCAAGCCAGACTATGAAAGGAGACAAAATCCAAGGGATAGTATCATACTATTTTGGGGATCATATACCAATTTTTTCTTGAATCTGTGACAATAGATCATGATCACTCCTTTCTTTAGGTATATTCCTAACCCATATTCTTGAAAATTTAATCTTAATGTACAATGTGTATAGAGAAAATTATTGTGGTGAAGGACATTGACACTACAAGTATCATATAGAATCCTTCTCCAGTATATGGTGATACACACTTTGTGGGAAGTATTGAGTTAGTCACAAGACCCAGAACTTATTTTTTGAAGGAAATGTATTTGACAGTAATGAAAGCTTAGGTCATGTTGTTATGCAAATTAGTGGCTAAGATGTCAAGCTCAATAATTGGGAAGTCACTCCTCTCTCATGAGGAGGGAGTTTTGGTACTCTATTTTGTTTTTCTTTCTATTACCCTTATTATTTCAGGATTGTAGTTCAGGATTTATCTTGTCATATATCCTTATTATTTTTGTTCAAACTCTTTTATCTTTTCTTTCATCAAAATGATGCGTCCCTTTTGTTTTTTATTTTAGTATATGTTGTTTGTTTGTTTTTCTTTTCTTTACACGGATGTTTCTACGCTTATTCTAGTGATATGAAATGCAAACATTTTCAAGTAGATCTTAAAACCAAATCTAATCATTAAAAATTGAACCAAGAAGTTGAAATTGGAAAAAAGAGCATATGAGGAAATAAGTGAAGTGTTGAGACACTTGGTGATCGAGTTGAAGCCTAACTAGAATAGATTGAGGCAATCACATTGAGAATAAGAATAATAACTTAGTCATCAATGAGAAAGGTGTATCTCAAATATTTTGAATTGGATCAACCGGAGGATAAACAATATCCTCTGTCAAGAGAAGCAAAAGGAAAATGAGCTTCAAGAAGCCATGAGTTATCTGTTTTGAGGAATGTGCAAAATAGTGACATTGTATGTTTGACAAGAATGGAAGATAGTGACACATTTTCCATTCAATGTTAGTATTCTAAAGAAATTTGTATATGATCTTCAATTCTTACTCATAAATTTGTACACGAGCATTATTAAAGATTGCTATGATGAAGACATTTCATTATGCTATTCAAACAATATGTCATCCTTTTCTTATCCTTTTTTAAGATTTAGTATTATGTTCTTTCATAACCCTCTTTTGAATCCAATAGAGTCTAAAAAGTCAAAAAAAAAGTAGAAAGAAAAAAAGTGTCAAGAAAAAGAATAAAGCCAGAAAGTCAAAGAAAAAAGAGAGAAAAAAGGTAAAAAAAAGTCAAGGTTAGAAAATAAACAATACAAAACAAAGAGAAAGAACAACCTTCTGAACTATATTTGATTTGATTTTTTCTATGACAAGATACATAGGCTTCCTACTTTGGAGTTCAATCCAATCAAGTAAAAAATCAAAATTGCTAAACTTAAAAGAAACTGGGGCAAAATCTATTTTTACATTAACTGAGTTGATTCAAAAAGTTATAAGTCTCATACCATTTAAGTGTCTTTAGATCCCCATGCCATCCTTTCTTTTAACCATATCCAAAAGTCTCATTTCAATTAAAGAAAGACCTTCAAATCAATCTTTGAGAATGTGAAAGCTAAGTATTCTATGGCTATATGATATCCAAATTTTGAGCACTACCTCTCTTCAATGGCAAAAGGAAATATAAGAGAATTAAAATATGAGAGAGCCTTATTAGTAAAAACCCTCATAGGTATCGTGGAGATGGTGAGCTGAGAGAAATAAAAAGCAAGAGAGTTATATTGAAGAAAAACCTCCCATGCACTGTAAATAATGGCGAGTTAAGACAATTAAAATGAGATAGTCTTATTAGTGAAAATACACATAGGCAAAATAAGATGCGGTGATTCAAGAGAACTTAAAATGAGAGAGACTTCATTGGCAAAAATCCTTCAGGACATCACTAACCGAATTAGGCTTATGATTTGGATACAATGGGCTTAGGGAAAACACTCGATTTTAGATTTAATGAGTTTAGAAACAATTGATCAAAAGTTTGGATAGAAAGATCAATGTGTTTAATTTAAAATGCATTTCATAATCATTGGATTCGATTATCACACTCCGATAATATTTTTTTCTTTATTCCTAATAAAGGGACAGCCATTGTCTTTTCTTTCCTCTCTAGATTTCATTTTGTTTTCTTTTGTCCATTAACAAAGTGAAAATCATTATAAATTTTCTCATGTATTTTAGTAAATTCCATATCAGAGTAAGTAATGTAACACTTCAAAATATGCTACCAAATTCCTCAAAAAATTCAACCCCATTTCCAAAAATAAAATAGAAAGACGAAAAGAGCCGTGTGGACTAGCCGTATGAGTTGAGCCGACCATATTGATAGTTTTTTTCATATTCAAGATTAAAATTGTAATAATGGACTAATTTGACAAATAAACAATGATTTGAAATAATCTAAAAATATTATTTCTAATTTTGAAACCAAAATCTACCACCAACTGCTTTAATTACATAAATCAAGACAAATGGCCAACACATGAAGGCAACGTGATTTAAAGTAAAGCAAAGTATAAAATGAATTCCCATTAACTGATAGTTGCACTGATGAAAATACAAAGGCCTAATAGAGTTAGGTTCGAATAGACAATGAAATATAGGTATAATATTTGTATCAAAGTCACTCTTGATAGCCTAAGTTTGGGTCAATATTGAAACAAATCAATGGCATATGCCAACAGTTTGAAGGAAGTTAAATGTGACAAGTAAAGGATAAATCACCTCAAAGTCAAGCCCATAAATCAACCACCATATTTTTAAACTAATAAGTTTATTTTTGTAAAACAGAAGCACATGTTACCTTGAAATCAAGGGCTTCAAAGCTTGAATATCAAAAGATGCAATGCCTCTCTTCTGGAATTGTAAGGGGAAATATTGTGACATAGGTTTGTTAATCATAGACATGGTAAAAAATCATTATATTGTACCCCTAGGATATACACTTCCTAGTCTGGGTCATTCATGTTTCATTTTTGGACATGCACTTCCTAGATTGAATATTTACTCTTAGAAGATACACATTCTAGTCAGAGACCTTTTTTTTAACCCCTATGAGATATTTCATTGAATGGGTCTTTCAAATTACATTTGTAGGAGACAAACTTCCTATTGAATATTTACTCCTAGAAGAAACACTTTCTAGTGAGAGTCCTTCCATTTAACTGCTAGGAGGCACGCTTCCTTGTTTGGCCTTTCAAATTCCATTTGTAGGAGATACTTCCTAACTTGAAGAGTTTTTCCTCGAAGATGCCGTTGCTAGTCAAATCTTTCAATTTAACTCCTAGAAGACAAACTTTCTAGTTTAGGTTTTACAAGTTTCATTCGTATGAGATGCATAGCCTATTTTGAACATTTACTTTTAGAAAATGTACCTTCTATGCAAATCCGTTAATTTAACACCTAGGAGACACTTTCTAGTTTGGGTTTTTCAAATTTCATTCGTAAGAAATGCACTTCCTCGTTTGAACATTTACTCCTAGAAAACACACTTTCTAGTTTGAGTGTTTTAATTTAACCCCTAGAAGAGGCATCTTCTACTCTAGGTCTTTAAAGTTTCATTTATAGGAGAAGCACTTCTAATTTGACTTTTATTCCTGAAAGATGCACTTTTTAGTCTGAGTCTTTTAAAGTAACCCCTAGGAGATAGATTTTCTAGGTTGGTTCTTACATTTTGTATGTGTATGAGATGGACTTCCTAATTTTAAACTTTACTCCTATAAGATGCACTTTCTAGTCAGAGTCATTTAGTTTAACACTTAGGCGATGCACTTTCTAATTTTGGTCACTTACTTTTACTCTCTAGAGGCATATTTCTTGATCAGAGTCTTGATTCACCTATACATTGTGCACTTTACAAATAGTTATGATTTGGTTGACATTTATAAAAACTTTTTGATAACAAACTGGAGAAAAAAAACTTTATTTTTGTTAATTGGGACTTTAATTATATGTTTAGGACACTTCTAGAAAATGAAACTTTATTTTTTGTTCAGCACCGTCCAAAAAATGGGACTTTATTTTCTTTTCAGGACCTTATTAGAAAGTAGGATTAGTTGGACACTCCTAGAAAATGGGATTAATAAGACCCTCTGAGAAACTAGGACTTTACTTTTCTATTTAGGATTCGCTTGGAAACTAGGACTTCACTTTTTAGCTTAGAGCCCTCTTGAAAAATGGGATTATTAGAACCCTCTTGGAGAATGGGATTAGCAAGACCTTTTTAGAAAATGAGATTAGCAGGACCCTCATGAATAATGGGATTATCAGGACCTTTTAGAAATAGGATTATGAGGACCCTACTAGAAATGAGATTATTGGGACCCTCCAAGAAATGGGATTCGTAGAATCCTCCTAGAAAATGGGATTAGCAGTACCGTCCTAGAAATTGAACTTTATTTTCTATTTAGGATCCTCCTAGAAAATGGGACCTTAATTTTTTGTTAGGATCCTCTTGGAAAATGGTTTTTTTTCATCATGACCCTTCTAAGGTAACTTTTGTTCTAGTCCATTTTATTTTTGATTTTAGGAACACGCCTGGAGAATAAAGTGAAAGCTTTTAATTTCAAACTCAGTAGTTTTCCTGAAGAACAGAGATCATTTTCATTTCAAACTCAGGACCCCTCCTGAAGAATAAGGTGATCACTTTCTTTTAAAGTTCAAGAGCCTATCTAGAGAATAAGGTGAAGATTTCCATTTTAATTTTAAGAGATTTATTTGATAATAGTGTTATTACATTTAATTTAAGTTCATGAGCCCTCCGTAAAGAATGGGGTCAATTTTAAGTTTCAAAGTTAGAATTAGTAGGAGCTCACCTAAAGAATAGAATCGATGTCTAATTTCATCTTCAATACCAAGAGTCTACATGCCGAAAGGGCATATTTTCAAATTTCAAATCAAGAGGAAAGAGAATATTTCATCACTTGAGAAAACATTGAAGATGCAAGTCAAGACTCAAGAGAGGCTGCATAGATAGGATTTTGTAATTTTATTTCTCTTTTTAACTTTTAATTTTTATTTTAATGTAATGACAGGAGCCTGTAATGACCCTTCCAGTTATTTTTCATATTTCTTCTTATCTTTACCTTTAGAGCTTCTCCATAGCTTTCCCATGTCATTTATGATTTGTTGGGAACCACGGTTTGGTTATCAGGCAGTTTTTTTGATTTTAGGGATAATTCCCTATTTTAAAGTCTTCACTGGTTCCAAATGGCCACCATGTAAAATATTCATCAAGACATTCTCATATGAAAATTTTGACAATGCCAGCAGATCTGAAAAATCAACTTTATGCTAGGTAGACCTTTGGTTTGGGTCCTAATGCACCCGAACTCTCTGTCATATCTAGCGGGTGAGTCCTCATGCTTAGGCTCTCTCGATGCTGAATCCTACTCCTATCTGAAAGACACTAAACTGATTAATTCAGTTGAACTAATTAACTGAACTAAACTGATTAGCTGAACGGAACTGATACTAGTGGTATTGTTTAGCGGAGGTAAACTGAATTTACTGAGTTCCGTTGACTGACGGAATATGCTGAGTTCTGAAGACTGACTGAGAATACTGAAGTTACTAAGATTGACTGGGAATATTGAGGATACTGAGATTACTGAGTACTGAGATCATTGAGATTACTGAACTACTGAGATTACTGAGATTTCTCAAATATCCTGAGTCACATGACAGGCTGAGTTCTATGGATCATAGCTTGACTGAGGAGATCGTGAAAACATGACATGGCTCTAGGCACACAGCTAAATGTTCGGGTACAAGTACCCCCAGGACTCGATGAGAAGAAACTAACATAGCATGGCTTACTTAAACACATGACCAACAACACAATACATAATTCATATATTGAAGAATTTCACCAAACATGTGATATGCATAAGCTTGTACATACATGGGGATTTCATGATATCATACTAGTTGGCCATTGTTTTTTCATCTAGGAATTTAACCAAGCACATGGTAGTCATAACATATGTAGACAACATTATACAACAATTAATCATCATGATTCATCTGTAATATCATCATCTAGGGTTTATTAATAGGTTCACATGAATATACATCGATACAAATCAATTCCGCATAAAATTGACCACCCATAATGGATTTGAATTAAATTGATCATTCTCAACATAAACAAAACAAACCCAACATGAAATTCATAAAGAAATCCACAAACTTAAACTTCAAAAAGAGATTCTTGGGCTTCATGGACGAAAGGAGTCCATGAATGAACACTACACATACCTTATCTTGTGATTCTACGAAGATTTATGGAGAGATTCTTTAAATTTGACGGTGAATTCCCTTGGAATTAAACCTTCTATGAAAACCCTAGGGCTTGTTCTTGAGAGTTTTTTAGAGTAATTGAGTATAAGCTGCTGAATTAAGGCCAAATATCGTGTTATAAGGCTTATATAGGGTGTAAAATTGACCCTTTTAACCCTAGGACACATATTTAATTTCTGAGAAAATTTCCCGATTTTCATCCTTGGCGCGACGCACCACTATCGCGCCAAGTCACTGGAAAGTGACAAATGGGAAATTGCACGGTGACGTGACGCGGAGCTATCGCGTTGCCACATTGTGTATGACCTGAAAGTTTGGAACGACGTGCCACTATCGCAGAGCAATACTGGAAATTGACAATTTCCATTTGAGCTATCTCCGCGACGCGCTGAAGGCTTAGGTGATACACTTTATCACTAAAAAGGCTCTAACTCTTCGCCCGAGTGTCGAATTTGGGAAAATTTTGTATCAATGGAAAGCTTATTGAATTTTCCACTTGACAAAAAGTGAAAATATCTTAATACCACGTGTAAAAAAGTGGATTCATCTTTCAAAGAAAGTTTCTAATATTTTTGGAAATAATTTTCAAGCTAGGAAAAGTACGGGTATTACAATATCTCCCCCTTGAGAACATTCGTCCTCGAATGAGACTAAGAGTGAGGGGAAGAATATAAACTGACGTACATACTAAACATGAATAACTGAAAAATGATCTCATAACTAACATGACTGAAGATCTGAATATAACATACTGAACATGCATATCTGAAGTATGACTAATAAGCTGAATTCATGCATACCTGATGCATGACTGGTAATTGACTCATGAATAAATGACTGAATATTCCGATGAACTAAATTTCCCACAGTGAGAATGTATGTATGATTTATAATTACATGACTGAACTGATATATGAATGCATGACTGAATATGCAAGGGTATTTAGTACCAAGTTTGTAATGGGGATCTGAGAATGAAATGAATACCAAGTTTGTAATGGTAATTTAAATAGGGAACCGAGTAATTTTAATAAAACTGTTATGTGACTGAAAGGCACTGATGACCCCATGATTATGCTAGAAGTATGCTTGAACTGGAACCTAAGAACATGACTGAGGCTGAAACATGATACATAAACTAAATTTTATGAACCAAACTAAGCCTCTGAATACTTGGCCTATAGCCGAGGTTGGGACTTTGAGGGTCAACTTATGATTACCCTTTATTCTAAATTGGATTCCTTATGCAAAGAGAAACTTAATGAGTGCATTAGGTAATAATGGGTAATCTCTCCCATGGGACATTATGTCCCTCTAAGAACGCTCACCTTACTAAGATATTGGGGTGATGCACAGGGCATCCAAGGAATGAGTCATGACTGAATAACTCATGCTGAAAATCTTAAGCTAAAATTAGAGAAAGTGGTCTAACAATGCATATCATGAGTAAGAAGGACCTATAACGTACCCGAATCTATGTCGAGGGAATTTACTTTATTAGGGCGAGTCTGAAGAGCGTAAAACCTGTTCTGACACTGACCACTAGTGGTACTGGAAGTGATGCCCTTCTGGCATAAAATTTTTCCCTTCTGAGCCCTTACTCTACATTCCCGCAGCCTATGGCCTGGCTTACCATATCTATAACATATCTCACTGCCTGGTCTATATACACCTAGGTGTTTCTTACAACACTCTTCGCAAAACGGATAGGTAAGACTCCTGTTCTCACTACCCTGGGCCTCGAAGCCTGGCGACCCATCACAACTATCTTTCCCAAACTTGGGTACTGGTACACTAGCTGAAGATGGAGATGGGACTAAAAGATTATGACTATACTGAGTATGTCTACCACCTGTTGACTTAGGCTGAGCAAAGCTAAAGCTACCTGTCCTTACCCTCTTATTCTGATTTTCCTTCATCTTAATCTTTTTCTCCTCTATCTGTTGAGCATGGGTCATAAGTCTGGATAAAGTCATGTCACTATTTAGCATGGTATATCTACACTCATTAACCATGCTATCATTCACCCCTAACACAAACTTACTTATCTTGGCCCTACTATCTACAACCATATGAGGAGCATATCTGGCTAATTTAGTAAACTTAAGAGAATACTCTTTCACCGTCTTGGTGCCCTGCCTGAGGTTTATGAATTCTAATACCTTAGCTTCTCTCATCTCTAGGGAAAAGAACCTCTCTAAGAATGCATTAACAAAATCATTCCATTCTATAGGTCCTACATCATTTACCCTTTCTGACTTCCACTGCTTAAACCAAGTATGAGCCACATCCTGCAACTGACATGTAGCTAGCTCACCACTCTCAACAGTAGTTACCCCCATGATGTCAGTCACCTTCTGAATCTGATCAAGGAATTCCTGAGGGTCCTCATCTGAATTAGACCCATGAAAGGATGAAGAGTTTATTCGGGTGAAGTCCCGAATCCTAGCTGCAGCTGAATTGGCCATTGGGTTGGCTGGAACAACAGTTTTTCGTTCATTATGAGTAGCAACTGATTGAGCAAGAGTAGTGAATACGGCCCTAAACTCCGCATAATAAACATGATCGCCCAAAGGTTCTTCGGGTTGAGGGGTAGACTGATTTCCATTTCTTCTTTTAAGCGGCATGTTCTATTGAAAAAAGGGAGAAATAGATTAGACTGAGAGAATGACTTAAAATTATACTTGCTGGCAATACATGAATACTGAAAAAAGGGAAACTATTCCTAAAACACCTAATAGCCTCCTGCACATAAGTGTGGTGCACAACACACACATGAACAAGACTCTACTAGATGCGGCTTTTTAGACTTCCTAGGATACTATTGAACCTTAGGCTCTGATACCAAGATTGTAACGCCCCGAATCTGGTACCCAAAACGCCACATAGTGCCCATGATCCCGAAGGACCACAAGCTAAACCATGACTGATACTTATACCTAATCACTGCATAATATACTGTATAAATGTGGAAATATGTATTGAAATGCCATAAGGTTCAAACTGGATAAAATCTGATAAAACAATGTGTGAAAATGGTATAACATTACCAATGCAAATCTAAAATAACTGTTTGATATGCTATAGACTGAAAACCTCTAAAATGAACTGAATAAGAAGTTGATGGGACATGTTCCCAACTAACTCCATCTACTAAAATAAACTAAAACTGAAATAGTAATGTAATCATCATGTCCTTGAAGGATGAGGACTCACATCTGACTCTGATTACTGAACCGGGATGTTACTGATGCTCTGGAAATCGTGCTTCTAAACCTATGGCATAAGACACCATAGCACAAATGCGTTAGTACTTTGAATGTACTGGTCTGCAAGTAAGGTAGGATTAATGCAATAGGTTCATATGCATGAACAATACTAACTGACTGACTAACATGAACGTGAGAATACATGTATGCATACGTAATGTAACTGACATTGTGATAGGACTGAATGCTAAGTTCTGACTATTGAGTTTACTAATAACATGGAATTACTGATATCTGAGGAACTGATACTATGTTATTGATACATGAATAACTATTTTTGATAGTTCTGATTATAAAGAACTAGTCTGGTTGACTATGTCTAACAGTGCTGAAGCTGAATATTGATAACATGAGTTCTGATAACTGATATAACTGATAACATGAGTGACTATATCTGATAGTCCTAAATCTGATGGAACTAGCTAAGTTGCGTACTGTATTTGAGTAACTGAATCTGATATCAGTCCTATCTGGCGGTTGATCGCTAAATCAAGTGATACCGTTACTGATTGACCATAGTTCAGATCAGTCCATTCTAGAGTGTGATCCCGGAGTCTATTTAAAATAATAAGGATTGACTGTATTTATAGTCCTAAATCTATACTACAGAGCAGAATTGACTGTATCTGACAGTCCTAATTCTGTAACTGAAACTGTGGGATGTATTCATCTAACCAACATGCCCCATACTAAGCTAACTGGGGTCCAACCTATAACCTCTGCCGGAACGGTGTTAGTATTGCGCCACTGGTAAAGAGAACTACTATGGAGTCAGTTCTAATCTAGCGGGTGACCCCAAGGATCAGTCCTATACATGTAAATACGCTAATGGGTGATCCCTGATTATGTCAGTCCTATCTAACGGGTGACATCTTGTACCTACGCTAGCTACGTAGTTTTGGAACTTAGGGATTTCTTCTAGAGATCTCAGTCCTATCTAGCGGGTGAGTCCACATCCTAGGCTAACTCGATGTTGAATCCTACTCTCATCTGAAAGACACTAAACTGATTAATTGAGCTGAACTGAACTGATACTAGTGGTATTGGTTAGCAGAGCTAAACTAAATTTACTGAGTTTCGTTGACTGACGGAATATGCTAAGTTCTGAGGACTGGTTGAGAATACTGAAGTTACTAAGATTGACTAGTAATACTGAGGTTACTGAGATTACTGAGTACTGAGATCACTGAGATTACTGAACTACTGAGATTACTGAGATTTCTGAGATATCCTGAGTCACATGACTGGATGAGTTTTATGGATCATAGCTTGACTGAGGAGACCGTGAAAACATGACATAGCTCTAGGCACACAACTAAATGTTCGGGTACAAGTACCCCCAGGACTCGATGAGAAGAAACTGACATAGCATGGCTTACTTAAACACATAACCAACAACACAATTCATAATTCATATATTGAAGAACTTCACCAAACATGTGATATGCATAAGCTTGTACACACATGGGGATTTCATGATATCATACTAGTTGGGCATTGTTATTTCATCTAGGAATTTAACCAAACACATAGTAGTCATAGAATATGTAGACAATATTATACAATAATTAATCATCATGATTCATCTGTAATATCATCATCTAGGGTTTATTCATAGGTTCACATGAATATACATCTATACAAATCAATTCCGCATAAAATTGATCACCCAACATGGATTTGAATTCAATTGATCATTCTCAACATAAACAAAACAAACCCAATATGAAATTCATAAAAAAATCCATAAACTTAAACTTAGAAAAGAGATTCTTGGGCTTCATGTATGAAAGGAGTCCATGAATGAACACTACGCATACCTTAGCTTGTGATTATACAAAGATTGACAGAGAGATTCTTGAAATTTGACGGTGAATTCCAATGAAATTAAACCTTTTATGAAAACCCTAGGGCTTGTTCTTGAGAGCTTTTTAGTGTAATTGAGTATAAGATGTTGAATTATGGCCAAAGCTCATGTTATAAGGATTATATAGGGTGGAAAATTGACCCTTTTAACCCTAGGAAACGTATTTAATTTCTGAGAAAATTTCTCGATTTTCATCCTTGGCGCTCCGCGCCACTATCGCGCTAAGTCACTGGAAAGTGACAAATGGGAAATTGCACGGTGGCTCGACGCGGAGCTATCATGTTGCCACCTTGTATAGTACCTGGAAGTTTGGCGTTATGCGCCAATATCGTGGAGCAATACTAAAAATTGACAATTACCATTTGAGCTATCTCCGCGACGCGCTGAAGGCTTAGGTGATACACTGTATCACTAAAAAGGCTCTAACTCTTCGCCCGAGTGTCGAATTTGGGCGAATTTGGTACCAATGGAAAGCTTATTGAATTTCCTACATGAAAAAAGTGAAAATATTAAAAATACCACATGTACAAAAGTGGATTCATCTTTCAAAGAAAGAATCTAATATTCTTTAGAATAATTTTCAAGCTAGGAAAAGTACGGGTATTACAATATCTCCCCCTTGAGAATATTCATCCTCGAATGAGACTGAGAGTAAGGGGAAGAATATAAACTGACGTACATACTAAACATGAATAACTAAAACATGATCTCATAACAGACATGACTGAAGATCTGAATATAACATACTGAACATGCATAACTGATGCATGACTAATAAGCTGAATTCATGCATACCTGATGCATGACTGGTAATTGACTCATGAATACATGACTAAATATTCTGATGAACTAAATTTCCCACAGTGAGAATGTATGTCTGATGCATAATTACATGACTGAACTGATTTATGAATACATGATTGAATATGCAAGGGTACTTAGTACCATGTTTTAAATGGGGATCTGAGAATGAACTGAATACTAAGTTTTTAATGGTAATTTAAACAGGGAACCGAGTAAGTTTAATAAAACTGTTACGTGGATAAAAAGCACTGATGACCCTATGATTATGTTAGAAGTATGCTTGAACTGGAACCTAAGAACATGACTGAGGCTGAAACATGATACATAAACTGAATTTTGTGAACTGAACTAAGCCTCTGAATAATTGGCCTATAACCGAGGTTGGGACGTTGAGGGTCAACTTATGTTTACCCTTTATTCTAAACTGGATTCCTTATGCAAAGAGAAACTTAATTTAAGACATGAGAGTATTGGGGAATAATGGGGTATCTCCCCCTTGGGACATTATGTCCCTCTAAGAACGCTCACCTTACTAATATACTGGGGTGATGCACAGGGCATCCACGGAATGATTCATGACTGAATAACTCATGCTGAAAATCTTAAGCTAAAATGAGAGAAAGAGGTCTAATAATGCATATCATGAGAATGAAGGACCTATAATGTACCCGAATCTATATCGCGGGAATTTCCTAGATTAGGGCGAGTCTGAAGAGCGTAAAAGCTGTTCTGACACTGACCACTAGTGGTACTTAAAGTGATGCCCTTCTGGCATAAATCTTTTCCCTTCTGAGCGCTTACTCTACATTCCCGCAGCCTATAGCCAGGCTTACCACATCTATAACATACCTCACTGCCTTCTCTATATACACCTAGGTGTTTCTTGCCACACTCTTTGCAAAGCAGATAGGTAAGACTCCTGTTCTCACTACCCTGGGCCTCGGAGCTTGGCGACCCATCACGACTGTCATTTCCAAACTTGGGTACTGGTGCACTAGCTGAATATGGAGATTGGATTGAAAGCTTATGACTATACTGAGTACAGATACCACCTCCTGACTTAGGCTGAGCAAAGCTAAAACTACCTGTCCTTGCCCTCTTATTCTAATTTTTCTTCATCTTAATCTTTTGCTTCTCTATCTACTGAGCATGGGTCATAAGTCCGGCTAAAGTCATGTCACTATTTTTCATAGAGGATCTAAACTAATTAACCATGTTATCAATCACCCCTGAAACAAACTTAGTCATCTTGGCCCTACTGTCTACAACTACATGAGGAGCATATCTGGCTAATTTATTAAACTTAAGAGAATACTCATTCACCATCTTTGTGCCCTACCTGAGTTTGATGAATTCTAACACCTTAGCTTCTCTCAGCTCTAGGGGAAAGAACCTCTCTAAGAATGCATTAACAAAATCATCCCATTCTATAGGTCCTGCATCATTTGCCCTTTCTGACTTTCACTGCTTAAACCAAGTATGAGCCACATCCTACAATTGATATACAGCTAGCTCATCACTCTCAACAGTAGTCACCCCCATGATTTCAGTTAACTTCTGAATCTGATCTAGGAATTCCTAAGAGTCCTCATCAGATTTAGACCCAAGAAAGGATGGAGGATTCATTCAGGTGAAGTCTCGAATCTTGGTTGTAGATGAATTGGCCACTGGGTTGGCCGGAAAAACAGTTGGTCATTTATTATGAGTAGCAACTGACTGAGCAAGAGTGGTGAATACGGCCCTGAAATCCGCATAAGAAACATGATCGCCTAAAGGTTCTTCAGGCTGAGGGGTAGACTGATTTTCGTTTCTTCTTTTAAGAGGCATATTCTATAGAAGAAAGGGAGAAATAGATTAGACTAAGAGATTGACATGAGATTATACTCACTGGTACGACATGAATACTAAGAGAAGGGAAATTGTTCCTAAAACACCTCATAGCCTTCTGCACATAAGTGTGGTGTACAACACACGCATGAACAAGACTCTACTAGATGCGGTTTTTCAGACTTCTTAGGAAACTATTGAACCTTAGGCTCTTATACCAAGTTTTTAACGCCCCGAATCAGGTACCCGAAATGCCACACGGTGCCCATGATCCCGAAGGACAACAAGGTTCAAACTGGATAAACATCTGATAAAACATTGTCTAAAAATGGTATAACAATACCAAAGCAAATTTGAAATAACTGTTTGATATGCTATAGACTGAAAACCTCTAAACTAAACTGAATAAGAAGTTGATGGGACATTTCCCCAACTAACTCCATCTACTGAAATAAACTAAAACTAAAATAGTAATGTAATCATCATGTCCTCGAAGTATGAGGACTCACATCTGACTCTGACTGCTGAACCGGGATGTTACTGATGCTCTGGAGATCGTGCTTCTAAACCTATGGCATAAGACACCATAGCACAAATGCATCAGTACTTTGAATGTATTGGTAAGCAGGTAAGGTAGGATTAATACAATAGGTTCATATGCATGAACAATACTAACTAACTGACTAATATAAATATGAGAATACATGTATACATACGTAATGTAACTGACATTGTGATAGGACTGAAAGCTAAGTTTTGACTATTAAGTTTACTATCAACATGGAATTACTGATATCTGAGGGACTGATACTATGTTACTGATACATGAATAACTATTTTTGACAGTTCTAATTATGAAGAACTATTCTGGTTGACTATGTCTAATAGTCCTGAAGTTTAATACTGATAACATGAGTTCTGATAACTGATATAACTGATAACATAAGTGACTATATCTGATAGTCCTGAATTTGATGGAGCTAACTGAGTTCCATACTGTATTTAAGTAACTGAATCTGAGATCAGTCCTATCTGGCGGGTGATCTCTAAATCTGGTAATACCATTACTGATTGACTATAGTTGAGATCACTCTTATCTAGAGTGTGATCCTGGAGTCTATTTATAAAAATAAGGATTGAGTGTATTTGACAGTCCTAAATCTATACTATTGAGCTGAATTGACTGTATCTGATAGTCCTGATTTTGTAACTGAAACTGTGGGATGTATCCATCTAACCAACATGCCCCATACTAAGCTAACTGGTGTCCAACCTATAACCCCAGCTGGAAGGGTGTCACTACCACGCCACTGGTAAAGAGAACTACTATAAAGTCTATTCTAATCTAGCGGGCGACCCCTAGGATCAGTCCTATACATTTAAATGCGCTAACGGGTGATCCCTGAGTATGTTAGTCCTATCTAATGGGTGACATCTTGTACCTACACTGGCTATGTAGTTCTGGAACTTAGGGATTTCTTCTAGGGATCTCAGTCCTATCTAGCGGGTGAGTCCCCATCCTAGGCTAACTCGGTGTTGAATCCTACTCCCATCTGAAAGACACTGAACTGATTAATTGAGCTAAACTGATTAACTGAACTAAACTGATTAGCTGGACTGAACTGATATAAGTGGTATTATTTAGCGGAGTTAAACTGAATTTACTGAGTTCCGTTGACTGATGGAATGTTCTGAGTTCTAAGGACTGACTGAGAATACTGAAGTTACTGAGATTGACTAGGAATACTGAGGTTACTGAGATTGTTGAGTACTGAGATCACTGAGATTACTGAACTACTGAGATTACTGATATTTATGAGATTTCCTGAGTCACATGACTGACTGAGTTCTATGGATCATAGTTTGACTGAGGAGATCGTGAAAACATGACATGTCACTAGGTACATAGCTAAATTTTTAGGTACAAGTACCCCCAGGACTCGATGAGAAAAAACTGACATAGCATGGCTTACTTGAACACATGACCAATAATACAATTCATAATTCATATATTGAAGCACTTCACCAAACATGTGATATTCATAAGCTTGTACATACATGGGTATTTCATGATATCATACTAGTTGGGCATTGTTCCTTCATCTAGTCATTTAATCAAACACATGGTAGGCATAGGATATGTAGACAACATTATACAATAATTAATCATCATGATTCATCTCTAATTTCATCATCTAAGGTTTATTTATAGGTTCACATGAATATACATCTATACAAATCAATTCCACATAAAATTGATCACCCAACATGGATTTGAATTCAATTGATCATTCTCAACATAAACAAAACAAACCCAACATGATATTCATAAAGAAATCCATAAACTTAAACTTAGAAAAGAGATTCTTGGGCTTCATGGACGAAAGAAGTCCATGAATGAACACTATGCATACCTTATCTTGTGATTCTATGAAGATTGATAGAGAGATTCTTGAAATTTGACGGTGAATTCCCTTGGAATTGAACCTTCTATGAAAACCCTAGGTCTTGTTCTTGAGAGTTTTTGAGAGTAATTGAGTATAAGCTGCTGAATTATGGCCAAATCTCGTGTTATAAGGTTTATATAGGGTGGGAAATTGACCCTTTTAACCCTAGGACACGTATTTAATTTCTGTGATAATTTCTCGATTTTCATCCTTGGCGCGACACGCCACTATCGCGCCAAGTCACTGGAAATTGACAAATGGGAAATTACACGGTGGCGCGATGCTGAGCTATTGCATTTCCACCTTGTCTATGACCTGGAAGTTTTCATAATGTGCCACTATCATGGAGCAACACTAAAAATTTACAATTGCCATTTGAGCTATCTCTGCAATGCGCTGAAGGCTCAGGTAATACACTGTATCACTAAAAAGACTCTAACTCTTTGCTCGGGTGTTGAATTTGGGTGAATTTGGTATCAATGGTAAGCTTATTGAATTTTCCACATAACAAAAAGTGAAAATCTTAAAACACCACGTGTAGAAAAGTGGATTCATCTTTCAAATAAATCTTCTAATATTCTAGGGAAAAATTTTCGAACTAGGAAAAGTACGTGTATTAAACTTTTTGACTTAGTATTATGAAAAGTTATATCTTTAGGAGATTGTGAAGCTGCATAGGGTACTTGTTTTTATTATTTCTGATTGTGGTATGCAGTTTACATCTTACTTCTAGCGGTCTTTCTAGAAAGGGTTGGGGACTAAGGAGTGTCTGAGTACTACTTTTCACCCATAGATGAATAGACAAGCAGAAAGAGCTATTCAGACATTGGAGGATATGCTTTGGGCTTGTCTAATTGATTATGGTGGAATTGGGTTGAGCATTTACCTATGGTAGAGTTTGGTTACAATAATAACTATCATTCTAGTATTGGTGTGGCTTCTTTATGAGGCAATGTATGGTAAAAGGTGTAGATCTCCTATTAGTTGTTTCAAGCTTAGTTAGGGAGATATGTTTGGTCCTGACTTAGCTTACCAGGCTATTGAGAAGGTGAAGGCGATTCGAGATAGGCTTAAGGCTACCCAAAGTTTCCAAAAATCCTATGTGGATTAGGCGTAGAGACTTAGAGTTTGAGGTTGGGGATAAGGTTTTTCTCAAGGTATCTTTCATGAAGGGAGTAGTGTGGTTTGGTAAGAAGGGGAAACTCAATCCCCGATATATTGGTCCTTATGAGATTCTACAGAGGGTTGGTAATATTGCTTATGAGTTTGAGTTACTTTCTAGCTTGAGTTTGGTTCATCAGGTATTTTATGTCTCTATGTTGAGGAAGTGTCTTACAAATTCTTCTTCAATTGTCCCTTTGGAGGGTTTAGAAATCTCTGACTCTCTATCTTATGAAAAGGGCGGTTGAAATCTTGGATAGGTTGGTTCATCAGTTATGAACCAAGGATGTGGCTTTGGTTAAGGTTATGTGGCAGAACCATAAGGTGGAAGAAGCTATGTGGGAATTGGAAGAGGACATGAAGTCCAATTATTCGCATTTGTTTTCTACTCTTAGGATTCGTGCATAAGGTATGCGTCTTTAACACATCTTTTTTTTCCTGAGATTGTTAAAGGAAAGATTAATATCCTTGCCTCTATGTTTTCAAACTTTGTTAGAGATTGGGAATATATTTTATAATTCAAATGACTAGTGCATGTGGTTACCCTTACCTTGTCTGTCATTCGGGGATGAATGTTCCTAGTGGGGGAGACTAAAATACCCTGGTTTCTGGACCTTAAAAAATTTCCTTGAATTTTGGTATCTTGACCTATTGTGACTCATGGGTAGGAGCCATATATTGGGGTACAAATGATATGGTATAGTTGTAAGTTGACCAGTGTTGGTTGGTAGGATGGATTTTGGTCACTGGAATGGATACGACTTGGTGGTACGAGTCATATGGTTGGATACAGATCATTTGGTTCCTTCACTAAACCTTAGATTTGGTAACTTAAGTCGGATCTTAGTATGGTGGCTTACCAGGAGCCATAATCTAGGGTACGAGTCATACCCAGGACTCGTATGCTGGTCAGTGCAAACCTTCTGTAATTCTATCTTGCTAGGGATACAGGTGAAAAGTATGGATTGTATACTGTCAATATGACTTGGGTAGGATGAGTTGTACACTGGACAATGTTTGATCCAAGGGTTGAGGCTTAGGATACGTGTGTTGGGTACCACTCGTATTAAAGGTACGACTCGTGAGGGTCACTCGTACCCCTGTGGCAGGATTTTGTACAACTTAAGTGGGGATATTCTGGACACTACCCCACTTACCCTAATAAGGCCCCATGACTTCTAACTCTCTTAGGAGGCTATTTACCTAATTGTTCTATTCATTAACACTTAGAAACTCTTCCTAAACACTCTATAATTCTCTCATAATCTTTTGGTGGTTTCTCTCCAACTACTTTGTGAATTAAGGCATTTTCTCTTCCCTCATTGTTAGTTCAATCAAAGGCATGGTTTTATATAATGTTTTATGAATTCAATATGGTATGATTTTGGGTTTTCAAATATTATTTTTGGGTTTTGGTTATAATTTCTTGGTTATGGTTTTCCCATGTTTTAATTATGTTTTTTTTTGCATTAATATTGGTTTTTGATAATTGATTGAATGGGAATGGTTCTTTGGTAATGGACTTTGATTTTGGAAATACTATTCCCCTAATGTGTTTGATAAAATACCTTTAACAATGTTTCAACTATAATATTGGTTTTTTAATGGAACTTATGCATGGTTTAAACATTTGTAATGGAACCCTAAATGGTGTGAATGGTTTAAATGGTTTTAAATAGATTGGAAAGGCCTTGGTGGCCATTGTTTTTGTCAATTGAAAATCATGAAGGGTACATGGAATCCCTTATGCCTATATATGGTTGGCTATGGACAAAACTTGCAAGTATAGTCAGTATGATGATACCACTACAAATGGCCCTGGTTAATAAATGGTTAATAGAATTATTGGTTGCTTGGTAATGGTTTTAATTGGGAAATAATGGCGGGGTGTGTAGAAAAGCCGTGGAAGATTGAGGTCCTGGGGAGACCAAGATTGGAAATTCATATTTGCCGATGTGAGGTTTGATCTTAGTGACCGTGTGCATGATGTCACACTATATTTTAGGGGGTGTACTAGTCATCCCTGGTTCTTATTCCCTGGTTATGAGACGTCACACACCGGTCCCTTTCAGCAGGAGGAGCTAAACCCATATAGCCCATGGGTGGTATAGTATGACAAAGCTACACAACCCAAGTAACGGTTTTAATGGCTTGCTAAACTCGGTCTGATTTCCCTCCATGGTTATATATATATGTGTGTGTGTGTATGTGTGGTTGTGTGCATATGGTTAGTTTTACTTGTTTCACTTGCTAACCTATCTTCGGGTGGCTGTATACGCACGCTATGAAGGTACCGATTGCTCACTCCTCCTACATAGTGATTGACTCAGGGAAAACTGTTGGATTGAAGTGGTGAGCTTCCATCTTTCCAAAAGTCTCCATTTCATGTTATTGATATTTTAGACATTCTAATTTTTTATAGATATTGGTTTTGGCTATGGTTGGGGGTATGTCCCAACTAGATATTCTTACTCTTTTGGTTAGAGGATTTGTAGTACTGGTATGAGTTTGAATGGGCGGTATCGATATTGGTGTCGGCCTTAATATTGGTATTGGAATTGGGGCTAACATCATTGGACATAATTTCTCACAGTTCCATCGAATTTTATTTTGGGATTAATCATATTTTGTTTTGAAACTTATTTGGTTATGGCCTGGTGTATTGACCTTGTTTTGGTTTTGGTTTGGCTCGGTGTTTTTGTTGGTACGGTTTGGTGTGACGGGATGACTTGGTAGGGTTGGTCTAGGAATAGACCTATCCCAAAGTCAATCCTTGTCTAGTTATGATATCTTGATATTTGTTCGGTATTCATCCGACTTAAGGTATGCTGATCATTGTTGGGTTGGGTAACAAGGGGTGGTCTCCGGTCCCAGTAGGACTTAGGATGCCCATTACGACAAGGCCCTCGGTTGGGTCATGTCACTTTACTCAAAATATATTATAAACTATCTAACAACTATAATCAATGATCTTATTAAAGATAATGATCCATCAAAAGATGTAGATCACCTATACATTATTATACAAACCATGCTTCTCCTAGCTAAATGATAACACCCAAAATACCCCTCCTTAGAAGGATAAAACGGTCGCTATCAAATATAGAAACCCAACTAGGTTGGGGTCGATCCCATAGGGAATAGGTCGAGAATCTTTCTCAAACTTATTGAAATCACCAGGCAGTGCAGAAAAATAAAAAGGGGGGGGGGGATTTGTAGTAACTAGTTAAAAGTAAAAAGGCTTGGTTGCTTTTGGTTGTAAACAGTCTAATACGAACACTAGGCTTGCATATCCCTTTCTTCTGAACTCAGCAGACTTATCATGCACTACCGAATTATTCCAATATCTTTCATGCAGAATCACTAAGTAATGTACCATTAATAGCCTTTTGGATGAGCTGACAGATTTCACCCTTTACCTTTTAAGTCTCAGGATGTCGCCTTACTAATCCTTATCTTGATCCCAGTTAACCATTAGCTTTTGAGTCTCTATTTATTAGATAACAGCTAACCATCTTACTTAGATAATACCTAGTAGCGTAGATCGATAATTAAACTTCAAATTACTATTGTGATCTTCTTTTTCTAGTCAATATTCCTGTTTTGGAGTAAATAGCAACAATCTAGAAGGGATCTTAATGTTGGCCACCGCTAAGAAATCAATAAGAATGAAGAAAACCCAATCCATGCAACAGTCTTTATATAGACTGACTTGTCACTTTCTCTACTTCGTGAATCAGCCAGGGTTCTCACAACCCTAGCTAAAGGAATTAACCTCTCATAGTTATGAGAGAAATCATAGAATCAACAGACTAAATTACAAAATCAATCTCACAATAATGAAAGAAGAAATCCTAAAGTCTTAAATTGAATAATAAACCAAGAACAATGAGAGTATAGAATAGCCCCTAAGGTCCTATTCCTGAATATGTGAATGAGTTACTATGTGTGAATGAATAAACTAAACAAAGCCTAAGGTATTTATAGATTACATGAAATCCAACAATTCAAATCCTAAAAAAAATATGAAAACTTAACTGAACGTACATAATAAGACATAAAAACATCATATGAGTGTAATGGGATACATAGAAACCCAAGGAAATGATTTTGAAATGATACAAAAAAATTTAGGTCGGTAATTAGGCACATGTGATACATGTTTCTTGAGGCTGGGAGCATGTAGTGACCATATATGGCCGGACCAATGTTTCTATAGCTTAACTTCTGAGATTTTGGACTTCTGGCACATGTTTTTCCCACATGCGGTCCGCATGTTCTATATGATGTTCATATGTAGACTAAGTGTAAAATTCCCCTCCATCAGAAAGATAATTGAATTAGTTTTCCAACAATATCAATTTCTCTTCAATCGGATATTGGGGCAAAAAGTTATGGCCAACTTACTAAAGCACTGTCTCAATCTAGGGATCTTCAATCCCAACACTTACCTTAGTCTTATACAGACCACATGTGCTACATGTGTACCACATGTGCTACATGTAGTCCACATGTAGACATAGGTAAGTGTCAGGCCTTCCAATACTTGCAACCAGACTTCAAATCTTCAACATTCATCATATGTTTTGGTCACGAACAATCCGAAAAGTGTCACGAATATCCATTAATGATAAAGTAAGTGGCCAAAAACATTACTTTTCATCTTTTTCTCGAATTTAGCATCCAAAACCTTATTTTCTGTAAAACACTCCAAAAACACATCAAATCTAACAAAACAGTCTTAAGTGCATGCATATTCTCATATTTTTAAGCATCTAATATGCTATAAATTCCTAGAACATCAACACCCTCAACTTAGAACGTTGCATGTCCTCAGACAACAAAATATAACAAAACAATACGACGATGCTTAACCAAGATATACATAAGATACCTATGGTAGTCAACCATCAAATTCAAGCTTAAAATCATTACCCTCTCAAAGTTCAATACTCTTAAAACCAATTGTATGTATTAATGAAGCATAACAATGAGACACAAAGGAGAAAAGCTATGGAAATATACTAGCAACAAACAACCATGAATATTAAAAGTTACATTACACAAACAGGTAAGCAACTAGCAATACAACCCATGCTTCCTAACAAAAGAGAAGAAGTCCCACATACTCACATGAAATAATGCATGTCAATGCAGGGATGGTCAAGAGATACTCACACTCACAAATAAATATCCAATTAATGAATGTCAAATACCATAGGCTTGCCTTTATTTTCTTCACCTAGGCTTTCAGACAATCAAGTCAAGATCACTATAGGACTTTTCTCGTCTTGTAATGTAGGCTTGAGGGGCTGGTATGTTACATATGGGCATATCAAGTGACTAAGCCTTCTTGGAACTGCACTCACCTTAGGGTCCACTCATTAACCAACTTTCTTATAATTCCACTCTTATTTCTCCTTTTTTATTCTTTATGCACATTCAGGTTAGGTGTGGTTTCTTTATTCTTTCTTTTTCACAATTTTCACAATTTTTCTTTTTTTTTTCTACCATACCTAGCGCTACTATATTTTCTCTTCTATTACCCTTCTTCTTACTTATTTTACACTATGCACCCCTATGATAGCCATCCTCAACTTAGGCATTTTGCCTGAGTTGAGGTGTTCAATGTTCATGGAGGACCAGGGCCAAAACAGGTTCATTGAAACACAAATGGGAAGGTGAAATATAAAACCAAAGAAATAGTTTATCAAACTCATAATCGGGATCAAGGGATATAATTCACACATGAATGGTCATGTAGGTTAAAAGTGGACTAATATAAAAAATAGCCTATAATCCTTTCCTAGACAACTATCCTACAACCTAGGCAAGACTAGCCGGGCAAGTTTTTAATTTAACACACAAGGGAACTTAATTAGCATCTCACACACACATGGAACAGAGTCAATATTACAAGATACTACCTATCCAGTTCATTCAATTGTTAGCAATTCATTATTATGTCCCTAATTCTAATGCCATAAAATGATCCACAATAGTAACATATATATACATGCACATAGTTCAAAAATAGACAATTTTAGAGGTATTATCATTTATCGCAAAAATCAACAAAAATATATCAACTGCCCTAGATACTCATTTTTCTCTTAGTGAAACACAAAACATCACGAAACAAAACACAATATCCCTAAACATGCTAGCTCTACTAGGAACAAGACTCCAAAAAAAGAGGCACGATAATAAAAATCCAAAGATGACATCAAGACCCACAAGTAGCTCCACCCCAACTTAAAATCATACATTGTCCCCAATGCATCAAACCTCTACAAAATAAGAGAGTTAGGAATATATTTATGGCACCATAGGTGAGGAGATATGACGTCGATCATGTAAATATGAATACAGATAATAAAATACCTTAGGTTGCCTCCTAAGTAGAGCCTAATTTCACATCGTAAGACGACGGAACTTGGTTGGATACTTAGTCTTCCACAAAAATCCCACGGGTACCTTTATTACTCAGACTTCATCTAGATAGCCCAATAGTTGGCCTCCAGTTTCCTCTTTCCACTTTGAACTTACGAACTACACTCTTATTTGTTTTTTAAATTTCCCATTATGATCCAGGGGTAGAGGTATAAAATAAAGGACCCAAGAAATAGCTATTCCAAGTGTAATTCTTGGACTTTACATGAGGAATATAGTTCTTTGATTTCTACTCAACAAATTTAAGAATATGGACATTTCTTCATGCTTGGATGGCATGATCAAGATCTGACTATCCAAACTCAATGTGGAAAAATGCTTTGAGTGAGGTCTAATACACCATAATTCAGGAATTACATCATTCTTTACATCCCACATAAATCTAGTATGCTCTCCTTAAGAGTACACTATCCATATGAGCATGAGAAATTTTTGACTCTTCTAATTTAAGCTTCTCAAGTTGGTTTCTCAAAAATTTTTCAGTCTCACAACACCCATAACTAGTTTATTAGATATTACACGAAGAAACTTTTGCATCCAACTCAACTAGTAAGTGGTAGATATCTAAGACAAACTTGTTAACCTTTTGAATAAGCTCATGATTGTTGTCGACAAGGTGTGCCATTATTTCCAACAGGCTATCCTTGTGCTCACACACTATATTTGACATACTCCTACAATAATGCACCATATCAAGAGGAAAAGATAAAATAAATAAAGAGTCATCATTACTCCACACTTCCTCTGGCCAGGTTTTCATCTCAAAAGAGTAGGTCAACAAAATAGACAAAAGAAAAGAAAATCTTACTCGATAACTCTAACAACTTCAATAAAGAAATCAAAAATCATATTATTTGACAATGATGCCAAAATTTGATAGCAATGCCTAAATTTGAGTATTTCTGCCAGTTACGAGGCACCATACATCATTATAGTATAGTGTTGAGTATTCTCACCTGTCATGCAGGTGACCCGAGTTCGATCCTCGCCAACGAGACTAAAATTTTCTAACACCCAAACTACCCCTCATTATAAGGATAAAATGGTTGCTGTTAAATATAGTATCACAACTAGGTTGGGGTCGATCCCATAGGGAATAGGCTAAAAATATGACTCGAACTTATTGAAATCACCTGGCAGTGTAGAAAAGTAAAAAGCCAGAATTTGTAGTAACTAGCTTAAAGTAACAAGGCTTGGTTGCTTTTTCTTATAAACAATCTAAGACAAACTCGAGGCTTGTGTTCCCCATGGCTTCTCAACTCAACACACGTATTGTGCACTGCTGAATATTCCAATATCTTGCATACAAAATTAATAAGTTATGTACCATCAACAGTCTTTTGGATGAGCTGACAGATTTCCCCCTTTACCTTTTGAGTCTCAGAATGTCGCCTTACTAACCCTTATATTAATCCTAGTAAAGTATTACCTTTTGAGTCTCTAGTTATTAGATAATAGCTAACCATTTTACTTAGATAATACCTATTAGTGTAGATCGATAATTAAACTTCAAATTACTGTTGTGATCTTTTTTTTTCTAGTTAATACTCCTCTTTTGGAGTAAGTAACAATAATCTAAGTAGGATCTTAATATTGGACACCACTAATAAATCAATAATAATGAAGAAAACCCAATACATGAAAGAATCTTTATCTTGAATGACTTGGCACTTTCTCTAATTCGTTAATTTGTTAGGGTTCCCACAACCCTAGTTGAGGGAATTAATCACTCATAGTTATAAGAGCAAACGTGAAATCAACAAAAAAATTACAAAATCAATCTCAAAATAATGAAGAAGAAATGCCAAAGTCTTAAATTGAATAACAAACCAAGAACAATAAGAGTATAGGATAGCCTTAAGGGCCTATCCCTGAATATGCGAATGAGTCAATATGTGTGAATGAATAAACTAAACAAAGTCTAAATTGTATTTATAGATTACATAAAATCCTAGAATTAAAATCCTAAAAAAATATAAAAACTTAACTAAACGTACATAATAAGACTTAAAAACATCATAAGAGTGCAATTGGGATACATAGAAACTCTAGAAAATAATTTTGAAATGATCCAAAAAAGTTGAGGTCGGTGGCTACATATGGTCACCACATGAGGCCTGGCCTTGGCGTCATGTAGTACATGCGGCCTGAGGCTGGGCGCATTTAGTGACCGCATATGCCCGGACTAATATTTTTGCAGCTTAGCTCTCAGGATTTTGGACTTCTGGCAAATGCTTTGCCCGTATGCGGTCCGCATATTGACTAAGTAAGTAAAATTCCCGACTATCATATAGATAATTGAATTAGCTTTCCAATGATATCAATTTCACCTTATTCCAAAATCGGGGTGAATGTTTTGGCCAAATTACTAAAGCACTATCTCAACCTCGGGATCTTCAATTCCAGAACTTACCTTACTCTCATGTAGACCACATGTGGTCCAAATATAGACATAGGTATGTCCCAGTTCTTCCAATACTTGCAACCAAGCTTCAAATATTCAACATTCATCACATGCTTTGGTCACAAACAATACGGAAAGTGTCACGAATACTCAATAATGATCAAAGTTGCCAAAAACATCACTTTTCATTTTTATTTGAATTTCTCATCCAAAACCTAATTTTCTACAAATCACTCTAAAAACACATCAAATCTAACAAAATAGCCTTAACATGCATATTCTCGTTGTTTTAAGTGTCTAAAATGCTATAAATTCATAGCACATCAATAAGCATTCTCTATTGTCTCTTACTAACTTTTAGTTATGTTTTTTGTGTTATTTTCCATTATTTGGATTTAAAATTATATTACATATAAGTTATGAGTGGTCAACAGGGTGAAACTGCTAGTTCCACTATCTATAGCACCTTTTTTAGTCGTCCTGCTCTCAGTTGCACTATTTTAGACACATGTCAATGTAATATCAAAACAACAAACAATTAACAACACCAAGAACACATGAAGAACATCAAGAACACCCTAAATTTCAACTTCTTCAATTCTACATGATATTATCCCAAATTTTAGGAATAGTTTTTTGTCAAACTAGAGAACAAAATCTAATAATTTTAAATCTTAAAATCACACTATATCATTAAGATCCAATTTCAAGTTCATAAAAACTTTCAAACCTTCAAGAATATTAAAAATATTTAAATATTCAACGCTCTCCAAATAACTCAAAATTGCCTCAAATTTTAGGTGTATACCCCCCCGAGCTAAAGATCAAAGAACAATAATTTTCTTATCTTGAATAACTCCTAATATTCAAAATGTATTTTAAAGTCTTCAAATCTTCAAGCTCAACAATGGAGGATTCTTATTCCCAACTAATGTCAGATTTAAACCAAAAAAAAAACTAGGATATATGAATCTAGGGTCAAAAACAACAACAAAAACACAAATAAAATTAGATTTTTGAATTATTTTGGAATTTTCAAAAATAATATTTTTAAAACATGAATCCTAAGATAGATTTGTGAAAACATATCTAAAGTCTACTGTGATATCAATTGATGCAATATTAACCACGAACATAAAAGGAAATATGGAAATGAAAGATAAAGGACTGGAGAAGAGATATGAAAGAAGGTTCAATCGACAACTATAACTATATTAAAGATTAAACATCCAATTCGAATAAAAAATGAGTATCAATTTAAGGATAAATAGCGAGACATGAGATAAGAAAATAAAAAGAAACCAAAGGGTGTATTAAGTTCTAAGACCTCAATAGTATTAATCCTAAAAAGTACCTAAATCTTACAAAAACCTCAAGAAAATTGAATGTCCCTGCAACCCTATTTCTAACAAGGTTCACCAAAAGCTTCAGCGATCTCTTAAATCTCTCACAAGAGATAACATTTATCAATCATTAGAATATTTTTTAAAAATGATAAAATATATTACTTATATTAACTAAGCTAAAGAAGAAGACTAAGGATAATAATTGCAAAACTACTCTAAATAAATTATGGGGTCGTTTGGTATGCGGTATTTAAATAAATAATTTTGGGATAAAAATTTTAATCAGTCGTTTGGTTGTCAATATTTGGGATAACTTATCCCGGGACTAATAATTAGTTCCGGGATAAGTTTTCTGCAGATATGGTGGTATTACTATCCCAACTTAATTTATCTATGGTATAAAATTATAAAATGACAAAAATAGCCTAAAACCCTATAGTTTTCATTTCACATTCTTTCTTTAGGTAAATGCAGTAGAGGATCTATTGTTGCCAAGGTTTAATCCTTATGCATACAGGTGAACCTCGGGTTTATGATATAACAAGTTGGATACCAATTCAAGAACATCTTTATGAACTAGTAATAGAAGCTACAAAGATTTCATAGCATGATGAAAAATAACTATTCGTCGTACCTCCCCGCTTCACCATGATAAAAAAAAGAGGAGAAAATTAAAAAATACAACCACCACCTAGGGGTTTGCTCACCTTCTTCCCTGAAAAATGAAACAGGTTATATGTTTTTAAGAGTAGTATAGCTTTCAAGAAAGTGTTGTGAGGATAAATTTTGTGTGTTCTTTGACCATGGTATGTGGTTATTAGATCTGGCACTCTCCATTCAAATTAGGATGACCTGCACTTGATCAAGTTGCAAGAAAATGATCACTAGTCATCTGGGTGTAGAATTCTTGTGCCTTACCAAGAAATTTTGAATTGGGTATATCGATGTTGCAAAATGTTATCATTTTTGGAGTTATACAGATAGGAGTTATTTTGTATACATCATAATTTAAAAGGATTTGTCTATCTTTGGAAGAAAAAAGAGAAAAACCATAGGAATACAAATATAAAAATAATTAAGTTAACTAAAGTGAGGGGTATTTTAGTAAACAAACAATATATTTTTACAAAAAATGCACTACATATTATTTTTAGTACCACAAACCAAACAACCACTAAAAAATAATACCAATATAACTTATCCCAGGACAACTAATCCTAACATAACTTACCCCAGATAAATAATCCGGGTATGAATTATTTTCAAACCAAATGACCCCTAAGGGTCATATAGTCTTATTAGGTTCCGAGATTCTATTTTACAAGTAGCCTCTTGTATGCGTAGACCCTATTTCTCCCAAATCCTTACATTCCTATTTTATCAAATTATTAATCTTAATCTCTTTATTCCTAGAGATTAATGAAACTCAACTTTCATCATTTTTCTTTTCTTGAAAATAATTCAAACTCGAAACCAAACCTTGCAAAATCATAGGAAAGACAAACAAAAATAAGGATCTCATAGCATGAGCGTTAGCACAATGATTAACAAATTCACCAATATGTCAAGGAACATAAACTTATGATATAGCCAAGAATCAAATTCTCTCATAAAGAATAAAATCTCATCATATGCATAATGAACTTGACTATTCAAAACTTCATAAAATAAGGGTATCATAAATGAGCCAATGACATCAAAATAATATTATAATGACCTGATTTGTGAAATTTATTTTTTTATGTAATTTGACTAATTTTCCCTTTCCTATAGTTGGTACATACTGATTTTGAGGTATGGATAGGGTTTGAACAATTTCCAATGCCTTTGGGAGGATTTTAAAAGAGTTTGAAGTTTTTATAGGGTTTAAAAGTCCTATAGTTGACTTTGATCAATATTTGATGTTCTGAGTATCAAATGGTAATTCCATAAGATTTGAAATATTAATTTTAGGTTAGTACCAGGGTTGATTCAGTTCAAAACCTTTAGTTTTTATGGTACCCAACTCTGTGGACTCATTTCCCGTTAGACTTAATATTTCTCTAGTTTCATTGAGTGCAGTGATATCTTTAGATGATCAAAAAAAAGTTGAGAGGTTTATTCATTAGGATTGTCTTAAGTTAAGTGGAAAGATTGGCAAGGATTCATATGATTTTTTAATTAATTTCTAGCATAATGAGTCTTATAGAGTTGACTATACTACCTATAAGTTAACATATGTGGCTAGAGATTAGTGGAGGTATCTATCTAGTTGTAGGCCTTTGGGTTCAGCTGCTATGACTTGGGCTAAGTTTTCTGAGGTTTTTTTTAGAGAGGTTTGCATTGTATAGCTTGAGAGATAAAATGCGAGATGAGTTTGATCACTTGGAGTAGGACTCCATATCTATTGTTGAGTATAAGGCACTCTTACATGCCTTATCCAAGTATTTAGCCGCTAGCATCTCCACTGAGTCAGAGAGTATTCTTAATTTTGTGTAGTGGTTAAAGGGTCCTTATCATTTGTCCAATACCTAGGTAGTTGTTTCAGGAGCTTTATTTTAGAGCATTATTGAGCATGCCATTTTTACAAAGTCAATAACCCAGGCTATTTAGGGAGGCACCAAGAAGGTGCACGATAGGGCGAGTTTAGTGGTCGTGCCTCACGAGGCAAAGATTTCTCAAGTATAGGTTCCCGTGGTTATCATGGTAGGAAAATTTAGGTTACTTTACAAGGATTAGGTGGTACATCTTTAGTTTCTTTAGCTCTAGGTATCCAGGTGTCATGTTAGTCAAATGGAGGTCCTAGTCTCAATTTTTTGAGCCAGGGTAGTCGTCCTAGTTTATCTGTTCCCCCTCAGATTGAGTTTGGTTGTAGAGGATGCTATTTATGTGAAAAATTTGGCCATTTGGGAAAGAATTATCCTCGAAGTGTGTTTCTTTATGCCTAGTAGGGTTTTTGGATTCAACTTTTTCCTACTCATATATCTACATCCATTAGTGGTTTAGAGTGGTAGGGGTGGTGCTAGAGGTGCTCGAGGTAGAGGTAGGGAATTTTGTGATAGTAGTCACAAGGTTTCTTAGTTTAGGAGTGGACCTGGACAGTGTCATGCTATTCCTTGAGACCCCAGGCAGAGGCTTGTGTTATAGTTATTATAGGTATCATCCCATTTTTTTGTAGATTTGCTTCCATATTATTTGATCTTGGGTCTACAATCTCTGTGTCTACATATCTTGCTTCTGGTTTTGATACATCGTAGGAGATTCTTTAGTGGTGTATTGGGTGTACCAATATTGTGTAGTTACCTTTTCGGGGCATGAGACTTGGTTAGACTTTATTATCCTAGATATTATTGATTTTGTTTTTATCTAATATATGGATTAGTTATCCCCCTTTATGGATTGTTCTATGGTTAACTTAGAAGGGTGCACTTAATTTGGGGTTGAAGGGAGTTATATCTTTTCTACATAGTTTTCACATGGTAGAAAGAGGGTGCTTGTCTTGTCTACCTTATATTTGTGATACTAATATTGCCTCACCACCTCTTGTGGATTGTATTTGTATTATTCATAAGTTCATGGACGCGTTTCTTATGAATTTTCCTGGTAGCCCTTCGGATCATGCTATTGACTTTGCTATCAATATTGACAGGGAACCAAGCCCATTTCCATTTCTCCTTATAGGATGGCCTCTACTGAGTTAAAATAATTAAAGCAACCATTATAGGATTTGTTGAGTAAGGAGTTCATTATACCTAGTGTATCTCCTTGGGGTGCTCCTATCATGTTTTTGATGAAGAAGAAAGACTTTATGTGCATGTGTATTATCTATCGGCAGTCAAACAAATTAATGGTTAAGAACAAGCATCTTCTTCCTTGCATTAATGATTTTTTTGCTAGCTTAAGGGTGCTTTCAAGTTCCTAATATTGATTTGAGATCTAGGTATCTCCAGTTGAAGATTAGAGCTTTCAATGTTTTAAAGATGGTTTTGTTGACTTGATACGATTATTTGAGTTTTTGGTCATGTCTTTTGGGTTGGCCAATGACCCAACAGTTTTCATTGAGTCGATGAACTGGGTATCCGATTGTATCTCAACTTCTTTGTGATTGTATATATAGATGAAATCATGGTTTACTCCAACAATAAGGCCTATCATGTGAGACACCTGAGGATTGTACATCAGAGATTGTGTGATGAGAAATTGTAGGCCAAATTCTCCAAGTGTGATATTTGGTTGGATTCTATCTCTTTCCTGAGTCATGTAGATACCAAGAATGGTATTATTGTTGATTTTTCCTAGATTTCAGTGATTCATTATTGGGATTGACCTACTTCTCCTATCGAGATTTAGGGTTTTATTTGTTTGGCGGGTTATTATTATCGTTTTGTAGAAGATTTCTCATCGATACAGCTCTGACCAAGTTGACTCTGAAGAAGGTTGTATTTCAGTTGTCGAATGCTTGTGAGAAGAACTTCCAAAAGCTAAAGGAGTTGTTGAATTTGGCTCGTATCTTGACTTTTCCTAAGGAGGATGTGGGTTTACCGTGTTTTATGATGCTTCTAGCATCGGTTTGGGTGCATTGTGGATACAAGAGGATAAGGTGATTTCTTATGCCTTTTATAAGTTTAATCCTCATAAGAAAAATTATCCTACCCATGATATAAATTTGGTAGCCATAGTGTTTGTGTTGAAGTTCTGGTGACATTATTTGTATCGAGTTCCTTGTGAGATTTTATTGGATCATCAAAGCCTTCGATACTTCTTCAATTAATGTGATATTAATATGAGACAAAAACATTCGCCTGGGATTCTTAAAGATTATGACCTCACTATTCTTTATCATCCAGGTAAGGCTAACATGGCTGCGAATGCCTTTAGATGGAAGACGAATAGTATGGGGAGTTTAACACATCTTTTGACTCAGAAAAGACCTTTAGCCTGGGTTTCAGTCGTTAGCTAACAAAATGGTCAAGCCTGACATTTTGAGTGCTGAATATTAGCCTTAGTGATGCCAGATCTTCCTTGGAGTCGATCAAGTTCTCTAGTTTGATGATGATTGGATGAGGGTGATTCAATATAAGGTGTTGAGTGGCAAGGCTAAGGTGGAATGAATTGATTCTGATGGTGTTTTGAGGATTGGTAGCTGAGTTAATGTGTCTAGAGTTAGGGGATAGGTAAGATTAATTTTAGAGGAGGTGCATTGTTCCAGATATTTTATTTATCAAGGGGAGACCAAGATATATAGTGATTTAAAGAATCATTACGGTTCGGGTGGTATGAAGAAGGATTTAGCGGACTTTGTAGCTTATTGATTTTGTCGTTAGTAGGTGAAGGTCGAGCATCTAAGGTCGGGTAGCTTGCTTTAGAGATTACCCATTCCCGAGTGGAAGTGGGAGAGGATCTGTCATGACCCGATTTCTCAGGTCATGATGGCACCTACTATAACCTACCAATAGGTAAGACAACCTATAATCTAGAACATCTAGTAACGGACTACTAATAGAAATGAAGAAACAATGGAAAGGAATCTAATAAAGAGACTAATATAAAGATGAAATCCCAAGAACTAGTAAAGTCAGTACAAGAGCTTCTAATACAAAAGGAGTACACGTGAAACACAAATGAATGCATATACAAATCATCTCAAAAATACAAAATAAAGATCATTATAGTCAATATGAGGGAGATCAAGAATACTACAAAAGTAAGGAGCTCACCCTAAATCTCCGATCCATAGCTTATCCACATGAAATAACATTAATTGTGAGAACTCATACTATGATCTGCAAGTTGCAGAAGTATCATATAAGAAAAAAATACATGGCATTTAGTAGGCATCGGCTGACTGAGTTCCAAAGATAATGCAAGAATAAATAACATGTAAAGTAGGAATGTAAACTACAGGAAACTATCTAAGAAACTAAACATAATAATACTATGGGAGCAATTAAAGATAAACCTATCCTATTCTAATAGAATTTAGGAACTAAAGTGCAATAAAGTATATCACTAGCCAATATAAAAATAAAGTGTGAAAGAAGGATATCCAATAGTGGTACAAGGCCAAAGGTTGCATATACAATATGAATGAACAAGGAAAGAGAGGGATATATGGGAATATTATATGTATACATATGTGTGTGTGTGTGTGTGTGTGTGTATATATACATATATACATGTATACATATATACTTATATAGGACTAAACTCAAGATAATATCCTGAGGGATCCAACCAAACATCTCGAGGATCATAGTGAAGTAAGATAGATAATATTAACATGCTCAAGGCCTCTAACCTAGGGTGAATAATCCTAAGGTAACCTAGAAATACTAAATTTTACCCCAAAAAAGTAAAGGTTCATAAATGTACTGACAACCTTGATAATAGTCCATAATTATCCTACCATAAACTAACATAATAACCAATAATAAAGTAATCGGCTAGTCTTGACAAACAATAACCTAACTAGGCCCCTATAAGACAAAAGGTAGAAGAAAGAACTCAATAAACAACAATTATAGCTTATACTTATACAATCCACCATAAGTCCAATACATATAAGCACAAAATAATTATATTGTGATAGGTGATGCATATGAATGAATGACTACAACATACCAAATTTGAGTGTCATAATGTATCAATTGTATAAACCACCTCCAGCTCAGTATCTCACAAAGGCAAGACCTACGACAACCATCCTTCTCTGACACTGTGGCTCATGGATAAATGGGCCCATCGACTACTCAAGATATTCATATACACTATCTGATCCCAAACAAGGACTTTTATTAACCATCATAATCAATCAAATCTATCCAATATAGGAGAGATACTTAAATATAAATAATTCATACTCACACCTAGACTAAAAGACTATAAGTTTGAAAATTCATCCCTTAGATTTACTTTGAGAATAAATCGAGATAATAGCATAGAAAGGGTTGAAATCTCCTTTAACCAAAGTACATAGTAGTGGTAAAATAGTGTATTAATAATGTACCAAAATCAACCTCGATCAAATTTCCTAAATAGCATGTTTAATTCCAAAATCTCATAAATCATTAAACAAGGTGGTATAATTTCTAATGTAAAAGAATCCATTGTAAAAGTGTAAAGTGAGAATAATTTCCTTTATAAAAAAAATAGTGAAATCAAGGTTTAATTGGAATCATACCACTAAGTGAGCCAAAATACGCCTAAAACTGTGCATGCCATAACCAATATCCAAACAATACAACCATTATCCAATCAACTACTATACAAATCACTAAGTCAAACAATTGGTCCTATACTATAGGATCCTTAACCTTAATCTACTTCTTACATGCTAATAATCAAAGATAGTATAGTTCTACGGCCATAGCGGGTATGCTATGCTTTGGTTCGAGTCACATTTCTATCCCAAATTTCCTAAATAGACTAAGACATGATATACTAGTCATAAAATCATCCTATAATCCCTACCTAGCATACAATCTCAATACATAACCTTGTAGAGAAAAGTAGATTGAAGCCTACCTTATCACGGAACCATAATCTTGAATTTTCCTTGAATTTCTCGTCCTTTCTCCATGATTATGAAAATGACGTCCCACTATTAAAATAATAATATACATGTTAATGGGAATAAAATGATACCCATATTACAATATAAAAATCCAGGCTCGAAATTGGGTCCATAATAAACTATGGCCTACTAACGAAATCTCAAAATTAAATTCATCACGAAGTACCTCAAAGACAAAGAAATGTATTCTCAAAAGTTGAGCACAAATGAAATATAAATTAGGGCGGAAATCCCTAAAAGATTTTGGAAAAGAGGGAAAAATAAGATTTAAACAGAGGAATTAGGCCGAGAACGCACGAGAAGTCAATGGGAAATGGTTACTTAATCATCCTTTACATAACCATACCTCCAAAAATCGATATACTATAAGTTTATTGAGGTCCTAGGGATAAAATAATAGAAATAGGTGAGAAAAAGGATGAAAATCAGGGAAAAGGGGATTACAAACTGTCGGGGATTTCGCCTTTGCAACCGCGGGGCAATGGTCGTGATTGTGATGAAGGAGAGTAGTACTTTTTATGAATGCATGAAAAGGGTCTCAAATGCGAAGAGGTCTTCGATCGGGTTGAACCCGCCCCTCACCAATCGAGTTTGAGAGAGAAGGATCATGAATGTAATGGTTAATGTCTTGAGCCTTTGAATGTGATGTTCAATGTACTAAACATTTTCAAACGCAGACTATTCCTCACAATTATGAATAGTAAAATAGGCCTACACTAGAAACTGGAAAACCAACAAAAACTTAAGTCCACACGGACTCCAATCGGGTGCTCCAAATTCGTTTGGAATCTCGTCCATACAAAAAAAACCATGTTACCATATCAAATTTGCTATTTTTGACTTAATAGAATTATCAAAACTTTCATCTGAGATCATTTTTAATAAATGTGGGTCCTACACTTTATTTTTCATTAAATCCATTCAATAGCTCAAAATGAGTTTAGAAGCCTTAGGACCTGGACCAAGGGTCCCCCTATCCTAAAATCAACTTTCCAAAGATGATGACACTGTCAAATTTCTTATTCGAGGATATTTTTTAGGATTATTGGTTCAAGACAAATTCTTTAACAACGACAACACGAAAATAGAAAAATGAGCCTAAAATCTAAATAAATAGTTCGATTACCGAACCAAAATTTCTAACAAGTCATAAATGACCTATAGCCCCTAAGGGAAGGCTTAAAGCTAAAAATGTGTGGAAATTAAGAAAATAGCCTGGAAGATCATTATAATATCCACTACTAAAAGGACCTTCTTCAATGAAAGTAGATGGATAGGAATATCCTGAAAGCTCAAAAAGATGAGGTACTAGTCCACATGCACTGAGCATGACTCCCTTGATAACCTCTAAGAATAAATAACACTTTTAATCGATTTCACTAAATGTATCCCTTTTTCACAACTTCCTTACTTCACATTCCAAATAGCCCAAAGCTCATCCTCAATAACTAACTAGACTCCAACTTAGTTGAATATGGCTGAAGCATGCAAACCTAAAATAGCCTGGATTTTGGCCTTGGAAAATTCTTGATCTTTGAGCATACTGTCCTAGTAATAACTCATCATACGAGTCATAAAGTATGGGTACGGGTCAAGTGACCCTAGTTGTTAGGTATCCAGTAGGTGGTGGTTAAGTTTTTTGTCTTGGTAATGACTTGGTGGTATGAGTCGTTAGGGGTGATCATGGGTCGTTAGGATGATCCTTAATCAAATCACTAACTTAGTGGCTTGGCTTGTCTCTAAGTACGACTGGCTTACTAAGAACTATGGGGATAGGTTACGTGTGGTAGGGTTGAGTCATATGTTGTCCAATATCAAATACCTTAGGTTTTATCTTGGATACGACTAGATCATATAAGTCATATGGCCCGGTCACATATGGGATTATTAGGTCGTATGCTAGACAGTGTATAGGTGTGCAACTCACTATTTTGGTAACGAATCAATGATACGAGTTATAGTTTGTGGTCATGAGTCAAGGGGTCAACTTGTAACCACATACAACCTTTATATAGTTTTTAAGTTAGGGGCATTATGGACATTTACCACTTTAAGCCCCTTTTATACCATGACTTAAAACATCTTTTGGGACTTCATTAACACATTATTCCCATTAAAACACTCTCAAATTCTCTCTCAAACTCCCTGTTCAAGCAAAATCTAAGGTTTCATCAAGCTAATCAATTAAGGCTTTCAAGGGTGATTTCTCTCCATTTTTCTTGGTGTCTAAGGTATGTTACTCCCCCTTCATTGTTATTTTACTAAAGGCATATGTTTTAATGTATGGTTTTCATGGTATTGTTATGGTTTTGAAATAAAGGTTGGGGGTTTTGGTTGTTTATGGATGAGTATTATTTCTCATGGTTTAGTTATGGTTTTCCTTATTTTAATTATGGTTTTGAACATGTGGTTGCATGGGTATGGTGGTTAAATTTCATAATGGTAAATTGATTTAAAATTGAGACTCTTTAATTGGTTATAACCCTAACCTTCTTTGTAAAATTTGTTTATAGTTATGGAAAAGGTGCGAATTTGAATTAAGGGTACAATGGAATCCCCAAAGTGTTTGGTTTGACTGTTTCTTGAAAATAATGCATGGAAAAAAATGATAGATGGTTAAGTCTGGTTCTGGAAATCTTCTCAGGTACGAAGGAATCCCCTAAGTTATTTTTAATGGATTTTGTGGAGTACGAATGACTCCCTTAAGTATTGGTTGGTGACATTTCTTGCAAGCTATAGTCGGTCTGACAATACCACTTTTAATACCTTAATAATTGACTCCTGGAATTGGTGGTTTGGTTATGAGCTAAAGGTTTTAATTAGGAAATAATGGGGGTTGTGATAGCTAAGCCGTAAAGGTATGGTTTCAAAAGATGCACACTAGAAACTCGTTATTACCGTCATAAGGTTTAGTCTTGATGGCATGTCTGCATGGTTTACACTATTTATATGATTATTTTTTTACATAAAGTCGGGGCAATCCCTGGTCTTCCTTGATACTCCTGGTTTGTGTGGCTAACACACACTAGGGCACTTTCAGCAGGGGAAGCTGAACCCATATAGCCCGTGGGTGGATTTTATGATGGTTAATCTACAAAATCCAGGTTAATATTTTAAATGCATTTTAAACCTTTTTCCCTATTACGAAATGCTATATATATGTATATATGTGATTACATATGGTTATATGATTTGGTTTTGAATGATGACATTATTTTACCTTTATCCCTGAGTTATATTCTAGCATTCACTTTGCTAACCATCTTCGAATGTTGTATTCCCACGCGATGCAATAACCAACCATTCTACTATTTCTCCTGCTTAGTCACTTGAATTCGGGGATAACTTTGAGTCAGAGTGAAGTGGTGAGCTTCCATACTATAGAAGACTCCATTTCATTCTATGGACTTCTTTTCATTATTATTATTTATTTGGTTTTGGTTTTGGCTATGGTCGGGGGAGTGTACTGATCGAATGTTCTTTGATTCTAGTTAGAGGCTTTGTCAAACTACTATAGGCATGTGTGGTGTAGGTATTAGTGTTAGTATTGGTATTGGTTGGTATTTGGTTGTGGCTGTTTGGTTATGGTTATAGACTTTGTTATTGTCTTTAGATTATTATTATTATTTTTATCTTATTATACGTTTGAAATTCATCTGACATGGAGTGTAGGGTGGTTAATGGTGAGATATTTTGGGTGGTCTCCGGTACTAGTTGGACTTGAGAAAGCTAACACTACTAGTCCTTGGTTCGGGTCATGCCAGATTGGTATTAGAGCCCTAGGTTCATGGTCAATTAGGAGTTCACAAAACTATGTCGAATAAAGTCTTTTTATGGGTGTGTAGAGCGCCATACTCATAAGGAATAGGCTATGATACATTTAGGAATATTTCTGTTTATCATATTCTATTTTGAAGTTGTAGAGTCTAAGGTCTGGAAATCTTCTCTACCTATTTTTTCACTTTTTAGATCATGCCTCCCAGACGATCTGAAGTTCACGGAAACTCTTTTGTCCTACATGAGTACAATGTTGATGGGAACCGTCCTACTTATGAGGTACAAACTCAGTCTAGGGGTCCAGTTCCTGATGTCCTTCTGGAGTTCCATCAGTCTCCTTATAATACCCTGTATTTTGGGCTAGTCTTTAAACCGTCGTTTCTATATGTATAAGCTAAAATACAAATTATTCCTATGTGAATTTATGTTTCATGATCTTTATCCTCATATTTGATGTGCTTTCTAGGTGAATAATGTTCATAAGAATCACTTAGAACAAAGTTGAGCTTAGAGCCTTTGATTCGTCCAAAGTTTGGTATTCAATTCTACAAGGGTCTATTTTGAAAGTTTATAACTTTTTTATAGGTAGAATTTTGCATCTCAACACCACTAAATAGTACATAATTGAATTAGCTTTCTAATGACACCAATTTCGCCTTAATTCGATACCCAAGTGAAAAGTTATGGCATTCTCCATGTGAGGAAGTAAGCTGACACAATTGGGACACAACGCATCGATTTGTCGACGCTATGAGCGATGGGACGCGTTGATGACCCCAATGCAATAACGAACTCGATACAAACCTATTTCACTCGTTATTTCAGTTCTTAAAGGGTCTAGGGGCACTTTGGTCAATTCCTCTTACCCAAAAATGTCCATAACACTTAATTTCATCCCCCAAAAGTATTATACACTCTATTATTCATCTTTTCTCTCAAAAGAAAAACCCTAGCACTAAAAAATCAAGAACAACTCCATTACTTCTTATTCAAGAAAGTTAATTACCCAAGCTTCCAAATTCAAGAACTTCTAGAAGAAGCTTCAAGAACACCATTAGAGATATAAAGTTCAAGCTTTTACATTCAATTTATCAAATAAGGTATGTGGGGATATGAACAAGGATACTCCTTTCATCCTTGTGCCCAAAACTTGTCTTTACAATTGAATTTACATGATTTGCAATTTAGGGTTCATACCCAATTATTATTATTTGAAGATTATGATGTTACAAGTGATATAAATGTTGAATTGCATCTCTATTCTTGCATGTTTATATGTGTGATTTGATTTTATAGATTTAGAATTGATTTTCATTATCTTGACAAGAATTTTTCAAGAATTTCAAGATTTTATTATTGAGCATGAACTTTGTGATGAATTGATATAAGTTTATAGCATGGGTTTTAAGCCCTAAATATAAGTATTGATATTTCCAGAAGATTATACTTTTGAGCATCCCATGATTAGTTTATATTCAGATTTTGAACAAGATTTGATCTTTTGATACTCAGCCAAGAAATGGAATTCACTTTACAGTTTGATTACAAATTTTATTATAGTTTAAAGTAAATAGATGCATAACTGGTTTTCATTGTAAACCCTTATGTTAGTTTTAAAGTGGATTTCCTACAGAATGAGCATACAAATTAAAGGGAGTAGTATTTAGCACTGAGTTGGATATGTTCACATGCCCCAGAACTGCGAGCCAACGTAGGTACAGCTTACTCAGATTATTCCCATTTATATGGATGATAAATATAGATTGTGATCACTTAGCTCAGGTTATACTCCTTGGCAAGAGTATGAAACTTATCCCCAATGTGAGGTTTTCCCTTTAGGAGACTAGATGTTGGACTCCATGATATCTCACATGGTTTATGTCGGTTAGAAGAACCTCTCTAAAACCAAAGTCCTAAAAGGAAAGAATAATATAAAAGCTTTTAGAAACTTATTGTAAAGTCTCACACATTTACTCAGATATTGTCTTACTTAAAACATCAGTTACAGAATTTCAGCTTCTAGATTTCATATGATAAAGGTGACCCCTTTCTACACTGAGCTTGCATAATTTGAAAATAGATTACCACTACAACTTTTTGAACTAAGTGATTCAGCTCACAAGATTTATACAGTATGATTTATTATTCATGATTTATGATTTTAAGCTTCCAGTTACTCAAGCCAATATGAGTCATTTACATTTAGCATGCATTCTTTACAGGTTGTATGAATATTGAGTTGCTATTTTACTTATGCATTCACCCCCACATGCTTAGTACATTCCAAAATTACTGATCCACATATACGTCTATGTGCTACATTGTTTAATAATGTAGGTACCAGTTCAGTTGTAGTCCATATATCATGATCAGAAAGTTATAGATTCCAGTCAGCAGATAATGAGTCCTCCTACTTTGGGGACTACAGGTAAATATTATTTATGTACCTTACCTTCTTGCTCATATGTATTGATTAGTGGTAGTTGGAGTCACATCTCATCTATCTATAGTCAGTATAATAGAGGCTTCAAAGATGTCAGTCAGAGTCAGTCTTATAATTTAAGTTTTGTTCTTCAGTTTTATCAGAATATAAAATTGTATCAGTATTGTATTTTTCCCAGCTCTCATCATGATTTTGTTTCTGCATAGTAAACTTAGTTATTTTACATATATTTAAATTAGCTGATTAGCAGTATGCTAGTACAAGGGTTATCTTGGGATCACTTGTGGTCCTAAGCATCGTGTGACATCTCAGGACCCATTTTTGGGGTGTTACACCCCTCCAGTTTTTCTCGATCTCCAAAAGTTAATGTGATGAATCCTGAGTTTCGTTAGCCTATTCATATGTTAGCACAGTTGATAGCTTCTCTGGTCGAGCGTGGCATTTCTGTCACTCTATTTTCTGAGTCTACAAGGGTTGTCTGGTTTATGATGTTGATTCCTCCAAACTCTACTGGAGTTAAGGCCGAGAAGGATCCTCAAAGTTTCCTTGATGATATGGAAAATATATTCCATGTGGTGCTTGCCACTAATTTGGAGGGCGTGGAGTTTGTTGCCCACCAGTTGAAAGATGTGGCCTATTAGTGGCACGAAGATTGGGACCAATCAAGGGGTGACGATGTTGAGTCAGCCTTGTGGGATGATTTTTCTGATGCTTTCCTGGATCACTTCTTTTATTAAGAGTTCATAGAGGTAAAGGCGAAAGAGTTTGATAACCCAAAGTAAGATAAGATGTTAGTCAAGGAGTTTGCCTTTAAGTTTTACCAATTGTCTCAGTATGCTCTAAAGTTGGAATCTAGCATGAGGGCTAGAATGAGGATGTTTGCTTTTGGGTTATCTCGAGACTTGATTTTGGAGGCTAAGGCTGACTTGTTGAACAAGGATAGTGATATATCTAGGTTGGTTGTATACATCCAACAGGTTAAGGAACAGAAGAGAAAGCAGGCAGTGATAGGGGAAAGGCAGAGCAAGAAGTTTAGAGTTTTTGTACAGGGTGGTGGCCAATAGCAGAGTAGTTGGGATGATAGAAAGTGGTCCAAAAAGAAGTGGGGTAATTTTGGGTCTTACTCTACTGCTAGTGACCTACCCAAAGACGTTGGGTAATAGGTGTTTTCATGGTGGTGATAATCATAGGGAACAGGGTGCCCAATCTTAAGCTAGTGGTGCCTAATAAACTCTATCCTATCTTTCCTACAGATTTTGTGGTCGATTGCATCAGGGTTACATTGATGAAGGAAAGGACAAATGCTTCAACTGCGGTCAGTTAGGTCACATGCTTAGAAACTGTATAGTGGATAAGGTTGCTTATAGGGAAAACAAGGTTTTGGTTGCCTCTTCATCAGCTTCGGCACCAAAGGGTTCACCATTTAGCACCGACACTGGTCAGAACTGGCTCTATACTCTCACTACTCATCAAGTGTTTGAGGCATCACCTGATGTCGTTACTGGTATGTTGAAACTCTTTTCCCATTTTGTGTACTATTTACTTGATCTAGGGTCCACTCTTTCTTATGTCACCCTATTTATGGTTGTGCATTTTGGCTTTGGTCCTGAGTGTATTTTTGATATTTTTTCTATTTTTACCCCGATGGGTGACTTTGTGGCGGCTAGAAGAGTCTATAGGGGTTGTGTGGTATATGTGGGTAGTTGGGAGACTTTAGAGGATCTTTTTGAATTAGACATGGTTGATTTAGATATCATATTGGGGATGGATTGGTTGCACTCGTTCTATGTTTCTCTAGATTGTCAAACCTGTAAGGTCATCTTTAAATTCCCTAATGAGATGATTATTTAGTGGGAGAGTGGTTCCCTAGCTCCTAAGGGGAGGTTCATATAATATTATAGATCCCGAAGATTAATTTCCAGGGGGTTCTCTATCATCTGGTTTGAGTTAAGGATCTAACTCGGAGGGTCCTTCTTTACATTTCGTTCGGGTAGTGAATGAGTTTCCTGAGGTCTTCCTGATGACCTTTCTTATGTCCCTCCCAATAGGGAGATTGATTTTGGGATAGATCTTGTTCCAAACACTCATCTTATTTTTATTCCCTCGTATAGAATGACTCCGACTGAGTTAAAGAAGCTTAAGGAGAAACTAAAAGATCTTTTGGACAAGGGTTTCATCTATCCTAGTGTGTCTCTGTACGGTGAACCGGTGATGTTTGTGCATAGGAGGGATTGTTCCCTTCGGATGTGTATTGATTATCGACAACTGAATAAGGTGATGATAAAGAATAAGTAACCTCTTCCGAGGATAGATAATTTGTTCGATCAACTTCAGGGTGCTAAGTTTTTCTTTAAGATTAATCTTTGGTAGGGGTGTCATCAGCTAAAAATTAGGGAGGTGGATGTTCCTTAGACTATCTTCTATACCCGGTATAGGCATTTTGAGTATCTAGTTATGTATTTTTGATTGACCAATGCCCCAACAACATTCATGGACTTGATGGATAGAGACTTTCTTTAGTTTCTGGATTTGTTCTTCATTGTGTTCATAGACGATATTTTGGTGTACTTGAAGAGTTGGGTGAACTATCCCGATCACCTCCACATTGTATTATAGACCTTGAAGGAGTAACAATTGTTTACCAAATTTTTGAAATGTGAATTTTGGTTGAATGTTGTCACTTTTCTGGGTCATGTCATTTCTAGTGAAGGGATCATGGTGGATCTTCAAAAAGTCGTAGTGGTTAAGAACTGACCTAAACCCATGACTTCATTTGATAATCGGAGCTCCTTGTGTTTAACGGGTTACTATAGGAGGTTTGTGGAAAGTTTTTTGACTATTATTGCCTCATTGACTAAGTTGACTCAAAAAAAGGTAAAGTCCTCATGGTCTAATGTGTGTGGGTAGTTTTGAGAAACTGAAGGATAAGCTAACTTCGACACTGGCCTTGACCTTACCTAATGGAACGAATGGTTTTGTAGTCTATTGTGATGCGTCCTGTGTGGGGCTTAGTTGAGTTTTGATGCAGTATGACAAGGTGATAGCTTATGCCTCTGACAATTGAAGGTACATAAGAAGAATTATCCGACTCATTACTTGGAGCTATTATTTGTTGTGTTCGCGTTGATAATCTGGCATCACTATATGTATGGAATTCATGTGGATATATTTTTAGAACATAAGAATAATACGTGTTCACCAAGAGCGATCTTAACCTCAGGCAAAGGAGATGGTTTGAGCTACCCAAGGATTATGACATGAGTCTTCACTACCATCTAGGTAAATCTAACAGAGTTTTTTATGCTCTTAGCAGGTTATTCATGGGGATTCTAGCTCATGTAGATGAGGCAAAGTGAGAATTGGAGAAAGATGTTCACCGATTGGCTAACATTGGAGTTCACCTCTTGAACTTTAAGGATATTGGTGTGGTTGTTCTGGAGGTGGCAAAGTAATCCCTAGGTGATGGATGAAAGAGAGGCAAATGTTAGATCCTATCTTGATTAGGATCAAGGGTGATGTAGGGGGGCAGAAAGTAATGGATTTTGAGGTTAGTAGTGATGGTACCTTGCGGGTACCAAGGAAGATTGTGCGTCCCATATGTGGATGGATTGTGAGAGAGGATCTTGGCTTAGGCGCATGAGTCATGCTATGTTATTCATCGTGACTTGACAAAAATGTATCATGACCTTAAGGAGATATAGTGGTGGAACAATATGAAGCGGGATGTGTCTAGTTGTATAGCTAAGTTCATGGCTAATAATGCTAAACTTACACGTCAATTTAAGTACAAGGCGGTCGTTGTCAATATATTTACCCAACTTTGGAGTCAGGGTTGAATCCACAAGGAACAATGTGAGTGGCAATCAAGTTGATTCAAAATAATAGATACAAGGTAAATTCAAACCAATAGTACAAAAAGATAAAAATGGGGGAAACAAGTATCAATGCTAGTGTTTCTTTTAGGGTTTTTCGAGTATAAATTCGGGGCTATGAAAAATTAGAGTTTTAACAATTAGGCACGTATCTTGGGATTATGCATTACTAATGGAATGAAATGTGGGTGTTAGGAATAAATATCAATTTAGTAAATCAAATATGGATAGGTTCTGCTATAAAGTTTGATGCTAGTCTTTCAACAAAACACCAAACATTCACACATTGATTCTTTCGAATACCTAACGGATGTGTTCAACATTTGGTAACTAAACCTCAATTTAGGCATCCCTATTTTTAGGATTATACACATGGTATAGTTAACTTCATAATCACCCTTATGTCTAAGATAGTAAAAAATTATCAAACTACACACATAATTGTCTATCATTGTTTTGGTTTCCATATTCCTCTTTCAAGGATGATGTGGATTCCTAAAGTTCACCTAAAACCCTTCTTTCGAAGATGGCCTTGAGCTTTCTAGAGTTTGGATCTTTCACTCATCTAACCCATGTGGGTATTTGGGGATTTCACCCACATATCCCAACCAAGTTATCATAGCAATGCTAAAACCTATAAGTATGAACTACCAAATAGAGGCTAACAATAACAACCCACACACACTTTAACCCCTATACACACATAACCTCAAGAGGGAGATCTAGCTACACATAAGATAAATAATCAAATATATACCAATAGTATCCATTGAAATGATTTAGTGAAGCTTAAATGAATGTTACTTCAAACTTTTCACTCCAACAAATCAACAATAGAAGTGAGATATTCCTCCTCTTAGAAAGTCTCCAATGTATTCTTCACCTAAAATTTATACAATATTTTATTCTCCAAGTATGGAGGCTATACACTCAAGAACGCAACCTAAAAAAATTGTGGAAGATGGAATAGGATGAATAATTCTAGGGTTTGAGTGTTTTTGTCAAAATTCGGATCAGCCACGTGCATTTCTAGATTTGCCCTTGGGCTGAACTCTTCTGCTAAGACGCGATCGCACCAGCTAGGATGAGGCAACGGTTGATTGACCCTACTTGACTGTCGCGATTGCGGTCAGTAGACCGCGACTACAGTAACTGAGTCCCTTCTGCTCTAGGTCTTCAGTTGCACTGTCTTGCTCTCTTTTTGGTTATTTTAAGCTCCAATCCACATCTTGCTATCCCCTCAACTCTATGCATTCAAAGAGTGAATATTAGGGAATTTAATCACAATTACATCTCATTTATTCATTCAAAATAAGGTAATGTGCACGAATGTTGAGTGCGAATGAGTGGTAAAATCACTACTCATTAGCACCCCTAACTTACAGCTATTATATGTCCTTAAGAAACACTACCTCTTACTATGAGACACAATCATATATGCCTAAATTTTATGCCTTAAGTATCACAATGACCTTAACTTTAGTCATCACCACAAGTAGCTCATCGCACATGTGCTAGGCTAGTTTCACTACACCCCTCATTATAAAATTGCAATATCTAAGGATGCATACTACTTTAAAGAGCAACCCTGCAATAAGAACTAATACTCTAGAAATGGATTTTTTTTACCACAACTAAGCTATACTCCATCTGCCTTATTATTTGAAAGGTGACAAAATCACTCACCTTAACTTTTTTCACATGCCATCCTCAAAAATAAAAAGAATTCCACACACCAAGATACCAAATATGCAACAAGGAATTTTAAGTGCAAAAATTCTTTCCCTCACAAAAGAAATCTCTATGCAACAAGTGTCATACTATACGCTTACCCCTATTTTTCAATCGCCACTGTAAAGAAAGTAAATGGTTGGAGATCTCAAAGGGATTTCTAAGTTTGTAACGTAGGTTTGGGTTAGGGTAGGATATCATTTAGGAATAAAATGGCTACACCCTTCCTTGAACATTCACGTCTCTCTATTCAATCCACCTTTTTGACTGTGGGCCACTCTCTTTGTTTTTTCTCTTTTATCATGCTTACTTTTTTCTTCCTTTGTTCACCCATTTCTTTCATTTCTTTTTCCTGTGACTTTCGTGTTATTCATTCCTTTGTTGGTCCTCTCTATTTATTATTTATTTGCTTACAATGCTAAAGCACATTAGGCATTATACTTACAAAATTGTGGTCCCAAACTTACTTCTATCAATATTTACCACCTCTAACTTAGGCTTTTATCCTCAAGATTCATTTTCAAGTTCAAGGAGAGTTTGGCTCAATAGAGGAATAAAACGAATGGTTCACGACTTGTAATGTGTTTGCCAAAGAAAGGTACAAAGGCTCAAAGTGGGTAACTAGGGATTACATGAATGCTTGGGTAGGCTTTTTAGGATAAAGTGGTTTCCAAAATCACAAATAGGGCCTTAGATAATTTCTCCAACCAAGTACAATCAAAATTAGTTTTGAAATATTAATGGGACAAGTTCTAGATAACACAAGTATACAAGAGATGCATGCAAATAGCTCTCCACACATGGCATGACAAATTCACCAAGTGAACTCAAATGTCCCTCCCTCTAGAGATAATTTTGGAGTATCTATTTCTATTCACAAGTCAAAAACTTATAGAAGCACAAAAAGAGAAAAAGTTTTGTTACAACATTGCTCACGTCCATGCCCTAGATTTTTCAAAAAAATTGAATGGAGGGGGGTTCTTGTTTTGTATTAGCACCACACACAATTTGCTAAATTATGGCTACAACCAAAGGCTTAGCCTCACCTTTTTGCTCAAAAAGGGGGAAATCACCCATATGGCTACTCAAACTTCACCAATGGTGTAAAACATAATCCCAAATTTATAATTTACAATGATGCAGGTACTTAGACTTCCCTTGCATTCATGACATTTATGCTAACCTATATCTCAAAACCCAAACACGACGCTTTACTCTTAAGAATGTCGTCACTCAATCTATCATAGGGCAAAGCTTGTCATGCATCACCAAAATCAAAATAAAAGTATAGTAAAAGGAAACACTAAAACTAATAGAAAAACATGATAATCCAAACGTAGGCACCATCAGAGTACCCAAAAATGCAGCATCCCCAAAAATAAAATAAAAATAGTATCCAAAATGTCATCCTAAACCAACATCAACAGAAATATTTGGCACACAACACCAAAACAATACATATCCGGGGGCATCCCCAACTAAAAGAATGCAGTGTCCTCACTATATATGTAAGAAAACAAGAGTAAAAGAGGTCACCCTAAATATGCATTAAGAGCTATACTATCCCACTAAATCTACACCATCACCCTCAACATCATCAACAAACCACTCAGACGGAGCCTCGTCCTCACTATCCAACCATGTAAGGTAGTCGATGGATGAGTTTGAGAGCCTTAAAGATGCCCTTCATCCCTTTCCATAGATTTTTGAAGAATCTACCTATTTTCTTCTCTCTCTTCACCATCTTCTCATGTGACTCCTTGAGGTCCCTGTGAGAGAAAGCTAAGGCCGAAAAGGCTCTCTCCAGATTGGCTACTATGGCACCCTGCTTCTGCTGATCCGCCATGTACTTATCATAATCTGACTGTGCTACATATGAATGAAGGGTATTGGAGGGATCTCCCTATCCTTGAGGAAGTCTGGACAATATCTCCCTCACCACTTATATCTGACTAAAAATGTCATCAAATGTAGTGGCTAGTGAGGGTCTGCAAAAATCTGTCCTCCTGGGTTTACTTGCCTGACTCCATCTTCTTTTTCTTGCTCTAACCTGGGGTACCCTCACTGCTGAATTTAAGTGGGAAGATGCGGGGGCCTGTGGGTACTCAAGTATCTGTAACATATTCCTCTACCTACACCCTCCTATATAACTCTGTGATAAGGAAAGGGAAGAGAAGATGTGTACCTCCATGATTTATGAAGTACCTCTACTCTAAGTGCACAATCTTTCCCATATCCATGGCATTGCCAGATAAGATACAAGCCACCATCAGAGCTTGCATATCTGTGACAAAGGTCATATGAGTGCATGGAGATACTCGGCTACAGATGATATTCATCCAAAGCTTGGCCTCATCTATGAAATCATTCATTAATATGTCTCTTTGGTGGTGACTCAGGGAACCTATTTGTTAGGGCATAAGATTCTTGCCTTCCAGGTCCCTAGCTCACATCCCTTTGCATGAAACTGCTCTATGTCATCATATGGGAGCCCATACACTTCGTTGATCCACTCTGTCCCAAAGTCTACTTGCCTTTCTTGAATAGTCATCACCAGGTCTATGAAAGAAGCCACGCTTAAGTTGGTGTATAACTCACGAAACCAATACTCATTATCCACACAGGGTTCTGGGGAAAATCATATCCACCTGGTCAGAGTGAGTTTGGAATAGAAGTTTAGGAACTTTTCCTCTATTTTATCTAAGCTAACTCCCTTTTCAGGGAGTAAGTTAGTTCTTGGAAATTCTGCATAGTAGAGGTTCTGGCATTGTGCAGCCATGAACCTGTTGCTATCAAAATATGCCATCTATGAGGCTTAGAACCTATAAATAATGCAACTTAGACCAACATTAGTATTATCATAGAAAAAACTTGCTAGATCAAACAGATAAGCCTATGTGGTAGTGTTATAGAAGGATTCAGGGGCAACAAAGGGTGTGAAAATTTTTTTATGCTACCAAAAAAAAATTGCATCAGATATGGAGATCACGGAGAATTCACTGCGATCGTGACGCTACAATCGCAGTCATTGGGACTACGATCACTGTACCTGAGACCGAATTTTGCCAGAGTCTGTGCTTTAGTCCAGATGAATAATTTTAACCCAAACTTTTTGTTCCGACTAGTCATATCATCATTATTATCATGGAAAGTAAGCCTAGAGCATGTGATTATAGCCCAAACTTGAAAAAATACAAATTGAACTCATTGGGGCATTAAATAGAACACATGGTGCACATTTCTTATTAAGAATTTTTAGTCCTAATTGTGGGTACTCAAGACTTACCCAATAGTGTGTGCACCAACTACAATATCTAACCACAACAATAATAACAAACAAACATGCATTCAGTAATGAAAATATAATATCGAACATTTACTTAAACTACAAGTTCTACACATGCAATTATACTAAAATCAAGGACATTGAGACAACATGCCAGGTGTAGAGATGCAAATGAATTGGAATGACACTTGGTTGTTCAAAGAAAAGCCTAGAGATTGAGAGAATTTTGAGAGAAATTAAGAGAGGTGCAGGTGAAGAAGTGGCATTTGGATAGTCATTTAAACTGATTTGACCGGAATTACGGTCACGCAGCCTACATGATGCAGTGGCATGGACCGCTGTCATGGTAACTGAGACCAAACAATTGGGTCATTTGCATTCTTTTGTTCAATCCAACATGCCAATTTCACACATTCCTTTTTCATATTCAATCAACATTTTTCTTATCACCAAATTTTATGGATTATGCATGCATAAACAACAATAATGAAAGCTACTCTACCATGCATAAATAAAAAGGATATGTACCACTTTTCATGGCATAATGGGTTCGCTCCCGTCGAGCGCTTAGTTTAATGTCATGGCACGATGCCGTCATTGTTTTTTTTATATTTCCACTTCATTTAATATGCAATGAGCAGCATAGGGATAAAAGATTAAAATCTTCCAAGAAAAAACTTGGAGGATGTGAGGAAATGGCAAGCAAGCTTTGATCTCGCTATTTTGAAGACTTGAACCTTTTACCCAACTTTACATCAAATTTCTAGATTGTCTCCATGGTCAAAGGTAAGTATATCAATAGGACTCTTGTTTCACATGGGTAGTTGAGTGTCTTGGCCTTTGATGGATGGGGTTCCATTCACTCTTTTGGAATATCAAACTCCAAAATATAAGAATCGAACTTCGTCTCCCCACAATCCACCATTTGTTCTGAGGGATGGATCCTCATCACATCCTCTAAGCATAATGTTCAAAAGTGGTTTGAATGTGGAACAACCAATAATTTGGGGTTAGCCTCCTCCAAAGCATCTTCACCCCGAAATGAGCTATAGTCATCATAAGAGATTTGCCTTGATTATTCTCTTGACTTGACTCTAGTACCATTCCTTTTATTTTGGCATCTTCTTCTTCATTTGATTTGGTAGAATAGAAAGTCACTGAGGATTCTTCATGACTAAGATCATCATCATATCTTGGTTTATCATCCTGATGAACCTCCTCTTGGGAAATATGACAGGTAGTTATAGTTTCAAGCTTTACTTCTTTGCTTATTTTCTCCATCTTGACACTTTTCCATCCTAATGCCTCTTGTTGCATGTCTTATATATTTTCTCTCGTTGCATGTACCCGATCCAAAATAGCTAGTAGCCTTGTGTCAAAGATATTGGACTCGGTATGTTTCTCTTCCTTCTTCTCATCATAGGACCTATCAAGCTCATAAGAATAACTAAAAGCCCAGTTAGCATAATAGGGGAGGGGGCATTTGGACGGTCATCCCAATGTCCATCTCGACCACATATAAAGGATACCTATAGTCACTATATGATCAAGATAGTGGGTCCATATCTCTCCTAAAGTATGGTCCATTATAAATTCAACATGGGCCATCATGATAGGATTCCTGACAGCTGACATCATACTTGTCGGAAAATGCCATGGAGAAAACTAAAAAAGAATAAAAATCTACCTATAAAAAAATCAGAAGAAAATATTTACAAGCATGAATTCAAGCAAGTAAGCTAAAATTCCAAAGTAACTTAATATGCCAAATTGTTCCCCAGCAACAGCGTCATTTTGATAACGCTCAACTTACACGTTAATTTAAGTTCAAGGTGGTCATCATCAATATATTTACCTAACTTTGGATTCGGGGTCGAATCCACGAGGAACAATGTGAGTATCAATCAAGTTGATTTGAAATAATAGATACAAGTTAAATTCAAACCAATAGTACAAAAAGATAAAAATGGGGGAGACAAGTATCAACACTCTTGTTTCTTTTGGGATCTTTCTAGAATAAATTCAGGGCTATGAATAATTAGAGATTTAACTATTAGGGACGGATCTTGGGATTATGTATTACTAAGGGAATGACATGTGGGTGTTGTTAATAAACATCAATTTAGTAAATCAAATATGGGTAGGTTCGGTTATAGATTTTGATGCTAGTCTTTCAACAAAATACCAAACTTTCACCCATTAATTCTTTCGAATACCTAATGGATGTGTTAAATATTTGGTATCCAAACCTCAATTTAGGCATCCCTATTTCTAGGACGATACCCATGGTATAGTTAACTTCCCAATCACCTTTATGTCTAGGATAGTGAAAATTTAGCAAACTACACACATAATTGTCTATCATTGCTTTGGTCTCCACATCTCTCTTTCAAGGATGATGTGGATTCCTAAAGTTCCCCGAAAACTCTTCTTTCAAAGATGGCGTTAAGCTTTCTATAGTTTAGAGATTTCACTCATCAAACCCATGTGGGTATTTGGGGATTTCACCTACAAATCCCAACCAAGTTAGCATAACAATGATAAAACCCATAAGTATGAACTACTAAATAGAGACTAACAATAACAACCCATACACACTTTAACCCCTATTCACACATAACCCTAAGAGGGAGATCTAGCTACTCATAAGATAAATAAGCAAAGATATACCCATAATCTCCATTGAAATAATTTATTGAAGCTTAAGTGAATGTTACTTTAAACTTTTCACTCTCATAAATCAACAATGAAAGTGAGCTATTCCTCCTCTTAGAAGGTCTCCAATGTATTTTTAACCTAAAATTTATACAATATTTTCTTCTCCAAGTATGGAGACTATGAATCCAAGGCCTCAACCTGAAAAAAGTGGGAAAGGTGGAATATGATGAATAATTCTAGGTTTTGAGTCTTTCTGTCAAAATTGGGATCATACATGTGTATTTCCAGATTTTTCCTTGGGCTGACCTCTTCCACTAATCTGCGATCACACCAGCTTATCCGAGATGACAACCTCCATGATTGAGATAGACTTATACGACCACAGTTGATTAACCCTGCTTGACTTCCACTATCGTGGTCAGCAAACTGCGACCGCGGTAACTGAGGCCCTTCTGCTCTAGGTTTTCAGTTGCACTGTCTTGCTCCCTTTTTGATCATTTTAAGCTTCATTCACATCTTTCTATCCCCTGAACTCTATGCCTATAAATATTGGATATTATTGTATTTAATCAAAATTATGTATCATTTATTCATTCAAAATAAGGTAATGTGCATGAATGTTGAGTGCAAATGATTAGTAAAATTACCACTCATCAATAGTGTGCTAACAAGTAAAAGTTGAGCACATAAGGCCTGGAGGGTTATCAATAAATTGAGTTACCTGTGTAGAAGTAGGAAGTGATAAACATGAATTTTATTATCGGTATTCCCCGATTTCCGAATCAGTTCGATTTGATTTGGATCATCATGGATAGGATGACTAAGTCTATTCACTTTTTGCTAGTGAGGACTAATTTTTTTGTAGAGGATTATGCAAGGTTGTACCTCTAAGAGATTTTGAAGTTTCATGGGGTACCTATTTTTATTATCTCGGATCGGTGTACACAGTTTTTATCGCACTTTTGGCAATCATTTTAGAAAGGTTTGGGGACAAAGATGAGTCTTAGTATAGATTTCCACCCACAGTTGGATGGAAAAGCAGAAATGACTATTCATACATTGGAAGATATGTTTTGATCTTACGTGATTTACTATGGTGGTAGTTGGGTTGAGCATTTACCTCCTATATATCTTGCATATATTAGTAGCTACCACTCTAGCATTGGGATGGCTCCATTTGAGACCTTGTATGGTAGGTGGTGTAGGTCTCTTATTGGGTGGTTCGAGGTTGTCAAGGCGGATATGTTTGGTCTGGATTTGGTTCACCAAGATGTGGAGAAGGTGAAAGTGATTTAGAAGAGGTATAAAGATGCTCAAAGTTGCCAAAATTCCTATGTATATGTGAGGCGTAGAAAGTTAAAGTTCAAATTTAGGGATAGGGTGTTCTTGAAGGTGTCTCCCATAAAGGGAGTGATGCAGTTTGGGAATAAGAGTAAGTTTAGTCCTTGGTATGTTAGCTCATACTTAATTTTGAGAAGGGTTGACAATGTTACGTATGAGTTGGTGTTGCCTTCTAGTTTGAGCTCCATTCACTCAGTGTTCCATGTTTCCATGTTAAGGAAGTGTGTGGGTGATCTATTTCAAATTGTGTCTATTAAGGATATTTGTATTTTGGATTCCCTATCTTATGGGGAGGTCCTTGTTGAAATCTTTGATCAACAGGTTTGTTGGTTGTTGACCAAGGGCGTAGCTTTGGTAAAGATTTTATGGAGGAACCACAAGGTCAAAGAGACAACTTGTGAAGTTGAAGAGGACATGAAGTCCAAGTAACCATTCCTATTTACCGCTCTGAAAAATCATGCTTGAGGTATGTGTTGTTCTCCATATCTTGGTTTTCTGTCATTGTTAAAGGTAGATTGTGAATTCCTTGGTAATCAATTTTTTGTCTTAAAGGTAAGCATAGAGATGTTTTAGGGTTTAATCGTTCTAGTCACTGCCTTGTTCCAATATTCGGGGACAAATGATCCAAGTGGAGGAGAATTAAAACACCCTGGATTTTGTCCATGGAAAATTCTTGAGTTTTGAGCTCACTTTCCTAGTAACGACTCATCATACGAGTTGTAAGGTGTGGGTTATATTCAGGTAACCCTAGTTGTTAGGTGTCTAGTGGGTGGTGGTTGGGTTTTTGGTCTTGGTAATGACTTTGTGGTATGAGTCATTAGGAATGATAATGGGTCGTTAGGATGATCCTTAATCAAATCAGTAACTTAATGGCTTGGCTTGGCTCTGAGTATAAGTGGATTACTAATAGGAGAGAGGATAGGTTACATTTTGTAGGGTTGAGTCGTATGTTGGCCAGTGTCAAATCCCTTTTGTTTTATCTTGGATATGACTAGACCATATGAGTCATATGGTCCGGTCACGTGTGGGATCATAGATGTGTATAGCGGATAGAGTATGGATGTCCAACTCATTGTCTTGGTGACGACTCAGTGGTATGAGTCGTAGGTTGTGGTAATGAGTCAAGGGGTCGACTTTTAACCACATGCGGCCTTTTTATAGTTCTTAAGTTTGGGGTATTCTATACATTTTTCCCTTTAATCCCCTTTGATACCACAACTTAAAACATCTTTTGGGACTTCATTAACATATTATTCCCAATAAACACTCTCAAATTCTCTCTCAAACTCCCTGTTCAAGTAAAAGCTAAGGTTTCATCAAGCTAATCAATTAAGGATTTCAAGGGCAATTTTCTAAGTGTTTCTTGGTGTCTAAGGCATGTTACTCCTCCCTCATTGTTATTTTACTAAAAGCATATGTTTTAATATATGGTTTTCATGGTATTTTTATGGTTTTGAAATAATGGTTTGGGATTTTGGTTGTTCATGGATGAATATTGTTTCTCATGGCTTTATTATGGTTTTCCTTGTTCTAATTATGGTTTTGAACATATGGTTGCATGGGTATGGTGGTTGAACTAGATAATGTTAAATTGCATTAAACGTGTGAATCTTTAAGTGGTTATAACCCTAACCCTTTTTGTAAAAATGGTTTGAAGAAATGGGAAAGATAGGAATTTGAATTTAGGTTACAATAGAATCCCCAAAGTGTTTGGTTTGACTATTTCTTGAAACTAATGCATGGAAAAAAATGGTAAAATGGTTAAGGCGGTTTTGAAAACCTTGTGGGGTACGAAGGAATACCCCATGTGATTTTTAAAGTCTGTGGGGTACGAAGGACTCCCTTTAAGTGTTGGCTGGTGACATTGCTTGCAAGATATAGTCGGTATGACAATACCACTTTTAATGCCTTAATAATTAACTCCTTGAATTAGTGGTTTGGTTATCTGCTAAAGGTTTTAATTGGGCAATAATGGGGGTTGTGATATCTAGTCGTGAAGGTATGGGTCCAAGGGACGGACACTTAAAACTTGTGGTTGTTGTATGAGGTTTGGTCTTGATGACATTTGTACATTGTTCACACTACTGATATGATTGTATCTTGGTTTGACGTAGGGTTGGGGAATTTCCTGGTCTTCCTTGATACCCCTAGTTCATGCGGTTAACACACACTAGGGCTCTTTTTATAGGGAGAACTAAACTCATATAGCTCATGAGTGGATTTTATGACAGTTAAACTACACAATCCAGGTTAAGATTTTAAATTCATGTTAAAACTTTTATCCTATCCCGGCACGGTATATATATATATGTATATATGTGATTGCATATGGTTATATGATCTGGTTTTGAATGATGACATTATTTTACCTTTATCCCTGAGTTACATGCTAGAGTTTACTTTGATAATCGTCTTCGGACGTCGTATCCCCACGCGATGCAGGAACTGTCCATACTACCATTACTCCTGCTCAGTGACTAGGATATAGGGACAGCTTTGAGTCAGAGTGATGTGGTGAGCTTCTATACTCCAGACAACTACATTTCATACTATAGAATTCTTTTCATTATTTTGGATATAGTCGGAGGCGTGTCCCGACTGGATATTCTTTGATTTTGGTTAGAGGCTTTGTCAGACTACTATGGGCATGGGCGGTGTCAGTATTATGTTAGCATTTGTATTGGTATTGGCATTGGGATTGGTATTTTTTGGATATTTGGTTATGGCTGTTTGGTTATGGTTATAGACTTCTTATTGTCTTTAGATTATTTTTTTTGTTTTATCTTGTCATACGTTCAGAATTTATCCAACATGGGGTGTAAAGTGGTTAATTGTGGGGTATTGGAAGTGGTCTCCGGTCCAAGTTGGACATGAGATACCCGACACAACTAGGCTCTGGTTTGGGTTATGTCAAAACCCAAACTACACCATACAAACTTCACACTAGTACTAGCACAACCAAGTAAAATCTCAATCAAGCTGAAGACCACCCAAGGCATGAACCATGCGACCAACACTGAATTCCCAAATTCGACATCCTTTTTCCACTCCAACCCTGTTACTTACTCGATTATGTACAAAATAACATTTAAACCCTACCGCGTAATCACAATACACTAACCTCAAAAGGCTGAAGTTGATCTACTAAAAATCCACAACTGCAAGCATAAGAATAAGTCCATAAGGTGCTACCTTGACACATAAATAGAGATGATCAAAGCCTACGATCTCTAGCCGAAGCTACAACTGGTTCAGATGACACTCAAAACCCATATTTATAAATTTGACACAGAATATATCAAAGTTGAATGATAGACTCAAGAAGGCTCCATCAACTGTGGGTGAAATCGTGTAAAGTCTATGTAGAATACATTTTTCCCACGTTGTAGCCATTAAATTTTTTTGACGATAATGGAGAAACCAAAGTTAAAAATAGTAGAAACCAATACCATGAGCCAACGGACTATCCTTTGCACATCCATCAAATTCAAACCCTCTGAACTGAAGAAAACTGAGTTGGTGGGTAACAAGTAGTCCTATTCAACTTCTCAACGAATACCCAACTAAATTAAAACCTCAAAACAGGACTGCAGCCAAGTCACAAAAGCCATAGCTTTAATCTCAAAACTAAAGCTGAAATGTTCAATCCCAACTATACAAACTAATCTTACTGACTAGTCAGTATCCATACTCCAAAATCTATCACAAGTTTCAAGGCGTTATCCCCAAGGGTTATAATCCACAACTGGTGCCAATAAGTCTTCAATAAGGTGGAATATCCAGGTCAAACTCACTACAAGAAGTCAACATATACCCGATGATCCCTACAATAGATAAAACTAAAATATCACGAAAGAATTAATCACAACGGAGCAAAACTCCAAACTGAAGATACGAGCAATCAAATCCACATCTATTGGGAGAGTAAAATATATCAAGGCATAACAAGGGACTCAATAAGGCTGCAAGGAGTACTTGTAGTATCCAAATCTCGAGCAACTAGAAAAAGCATGGCCCTAGCCTAAATCTAGTCAAACCAATACTCAATATATGAAGACAAATACTCACTCTAGAAAAATATCCACTTCAATTGCCAACAATGATAAACAAGCACATAAAACCAGGTTGAAGCATCCTATGAAGTCATACTAGGCTGAATAAATACAAAGGTGAGAAATTTCTAAATTCACCCATGAAAATAGCCTCACCTCAACTGATACATGAACCACATAATAGGAAGAATGGAGCACCCATTTGAACACCAATACCAAGATCAAGACCACTACTAGGCAATGAACCCACCAAGCCAAAAGGCCAAAACTCAAACGGATCAATCTCTAGAATGGGCCATAGAAATGAGCTACCAATGTTGGAATCATAACAGAACCACGAAAGGCCAAACCTACCTTCAAACCTCACCTCACTAAAGGAGAGAAAACCAACCAATTTGAGTTAGCCGCCTAAGCCAATTAATAGGAATCGCAAGGAAAGGGGATTCTAACTAGGTAATACTATTCTAGCCATCTATTATGTGAGAATCAATCAAAACCAAAAAATAAAAATAAAAATAATAACATAAGGTGCAGAAAGCACCTAAAGAGTGGAAAAACAAAACCAATACCACTCTAAGGTCATAAAAAGGCTAAAGTGCCAAAAGAAAGGGACTTTAACCCAAATTCTACACCCCAAGGAAATCACAACACTAATCTACTCAATCCACTACTAAAACAAATAATATATGAGGGAATTTACATATGCATAAATTTATGGAAAGGAAGACAACAATCAAAATAGTGATATTATGGCATGTAATCACCGATGGGTATGAAAACCTTAGCATAATTCAAATTGTAACTAAAAGATAGAAATTAAAATGCACCTTTAAATATAAAATCCAGAGTCATTGTCCCTAATTTCCTAAAAAAGTATGAATCTAAATTTGTCTAACCCCATACCAAACATCTAAATGACTAACTAAAATACCAAAAGCAATGTCTCTTGTTGAAGGTGCTATAACTTAAAGAGACTGATTTGGCTACAGTGGTTGCTTAATAATCCCATGTCAAGGCCACTTTCTGGAAAAATTATTGGTCTTTCTATAGTCATCAAAAACCCTTAAAGCTCTAACTTGGTAAGAAATATGAGTCATCCCTAACTGGCTGACCAACTAACACCTGAGACACTCTCTACTAAAGTGATTATCTTTCCTATGACCATAACATACCTTAGGATCTCTAGGATAGTGAGAAATATGTGCTAACACTATATGAACAATAAACTCATGCCTAGGGCATTCCCTAGGCCAACGACCAACTTTTCTACCATACAAATATACCCGTAGGACCCTCTGATGTTCTATACTATTGACTCAGTATAGTTGTCACGGCTTAAAGATTTATACTAAATACTTTACAATGTCTGATGAGAACACTATCTACTGTGACCACCATGACTAATCTGAGAGCCATCTATAGATGGAGATGCTACCTATATGGAACTGATAGGCTATAAGTGATGTGGATCCCTGCTGAGAGGATCCCCAATCTCGTATAGAGTACCAATAACATTGTAATGACATTGTCTTTTACTTCCACCGTCATTATCTCAATACATGCACTTTATTTGGTCCTCACATGATCAACAACCTAAGTAAAAGATGATATAGCTACTATCAAATGTCCTACTCCAAGCAGAGTGGCGAAGACAATCTTCTGATAAATCTATGCTCCAACTCATTCTTTGAAAGATATAGTATATGAGTGTTTTTTGCCTACTCGAGAAACCTAATACCATTCTTTAAACAAATAGAGAATCCTGTTGAACACCAATAATCCCAACTCTATTTTGAGAACCACTAGATATACCGGCATCATCTCTAGTAGAGAGATAGCCACTAAATTACATAATGTCCTCAATATTAAATCCTAAACAACTGAGGCAGTCACAAACTTTATTAGAGCCTAGACTGGCCCTAGACCATATGTCTAACATTAAAGATCCCTAATATTAATATTTAACTCCCTAGCCCAGGGCTGAGCTAAAACTATGGAAAAACGCACCAAAGTACCATCTGCATCTATTAATAACCTCATGCTATCTATCTGGGAAAGAATAGAATCAAAGAAAGTACTAGAGGTTCTTAGAAATATGGACATATGAAAAAGAGTCAAGAATTAAAATTTCTAAGAATGCCCTGTAACCTTTCGAAGATAGGATATGGACATCTCCATACCAATCTGTAGGACTATACTAGACACTTAGTTCTTGTACTAATACACAGATAAACCTAGGCTCTGATACCAATTTTTCAGGATCTAATTTTTAAGGTCATGATGACGCCTACTATAACCTATGAGTAGGTAAGCCGACCCATAGTTTGAAACAACTAGTAATGGACTACCATAAAAATGAAGAAACAATAGAAGAAAATCTAATAGAGAGACAAATATAAAGATGAAATTCCAAGAATTGGTGAAGTCAGTACAAGAGCCTCTAATACAATAGGAGAACAAGTGAAACACAAAATGAATACATGTACAGATTATCTCTAAAATAAGAAATAGAGATCAGTCTAATCAATACGAAGGCAAGTAGGAATACTCGAAAAGTTAGGAGATCACCCCAAATCTTTGGTCCATAGCTACTTTGCATGATGCAAACATCAACAACCAGAGCTTTTACTATGATCTACATACTACAGAAGTATAACATGAGTACCAAACATGTAGTACTCAGTAGGCATCACCTGACTAAGCTCCAAAGATATTGTAAGCAGAAACATAAACTACAGAAAAATAACCAAGAAGCTACATAATATTTCTAAAGGAGAAATAAGTAAAAATTTATCCTATTCTAATAGTATTCGGGAACTAAAGTGCATTGCCATATATCACTATATAATATACAAATGAAGAGTGAAACAGGGATATATAGTAGTAGTACAAGGCCAAATGATACATATATAAATTAATAAATAAGGAAAGAAAGGGATATATGAGAATACTATGTATATATATATATATATATATATATATATATACAATCCAGATAATAATCTGAGGGAGCGAACCTAACATCTCGAGGATCATAGCCAAGTAAGGGAGCTAATGCTAGAATACTCAAGGCCTCTAACCCAGGGTGAATAATCTTAAGGTAACCTAGTAATACTGAATTTTAACCAAAAAAGAGTAAAGGTTCAGAAATGCACTGACAACCTCAGAAACCAATTAGTAATCATCCTGCCACACACTAATATAATAACCATCAATAAAGTAATCAACTAATTCAGACAAATAATAACCTAATCAGGCCCTCATATGCTTCACAATTAAGCATTCAACAATAATAATCATAACTTATATCTGTGCAACCCCCCATAAGCCTAATAGATATAAGCACCAAACAATTATATTTGTGACAGGCGATACACATAAAGGAATGAATGCATTATAAATCGATAATTACATATCCATATCTGAGTGCCATAATGTACCAAGTGTATACACCTAATGCTCAATTGCTTACAAAAGCAGGACCTACAATGTTTATCCTTCTCCAGCATTATGCCTCACACATAAAGGGGCCAATAGGAGACTCGGGATATCTATATACATTGACTAGTTCAAAATTAGGACTTCTAGTAACCATCATATTAATGTACTCCATCCAATACTAAAGACATACATAAGTATAAATTGCGCTTGGACTTTAAGCGAGGCTAAAAGAGTGTAATTCTAAAAATTATCTCCCGAGATTGAATTTGGAGATAAATTAGTTTAATAACATAGAAAGAGTCAAAATCTCCTTCGCCCAAAGTAAATAGTAGTGGTAAAAGTGTGGATTAATAATGGATCGGAATCAACTTCAGTCTAATTTATAAAATAGTATATTTGATTCCAAGATCTTAAATCATTGAATAAGGTGGTATAATTCCCATCATAAAAGAATTCATTTTAAAAGTGAAGAACAGAAATGACTCCTTTCATCAAAAATAGTAGTGAAATGAAGGTTTAATTGGAAATATACCACAAAGTGAGCATAAATGTGCCTAAAAGTATTCATGCCATCACTCGTATCAAAATAATACAACCATAATTTGGGAAACTACTTTTCAATCACTAAATCAAATGTAGGTCCTGTAAAAAAAGATCCTTCACCTCAATCTACGTTTAAGGTGCTATACTCAAAGATAATTGGGTTTTATGGCCATAACGGGCATCCTATGCATAGGCTCGTGTCACATTTTTATTCCAAATTCCTTAAATAGAGTAAACCATTATATACTAGTCATAATCTCATTCTATAATCCCTACCTAGAATGCAATCAATACTATATACAATCTTATGGAGAAAAGTAGATTGAAGCCTACCTTATTGCCAAACCGCAATTTTAAATCTCCCATGAGTCACTCATCCTTGCTTCACAGTCCCATAAATAATGTTGCACTATCAAAATAATAATCTATATGTTAACATGAGTAAAATAATACCCATATTGCAATATAAACTCTAAGCCCAAAATTGGATCAATAATGGGCCCGTAGGGCCTATTATCAAAATCTCAAAATTAAATCAGTCACGAGATTCATGAATGTATAAGGAATGTTCATTCAAAAGTAGAGTAGAAATAGAGTGTAAATCGGGGCTCAAATTAGCCCCGCAAGATAATGGAAAAAGAAGGAAAAATAAATATTAAATAGAGGAATCAGGCCGAGAACTTACGAAGAAGTCAATTGATGTGCTATGAATTTATAGTATTTTTTATGCTTAAAACTATGAAAAAATACATGATTTTTAGGATGTTTTATTAGATATGATGTGTTTTGGGTATGTTTTGCAAGAAATTAGGCTTTGGATGCTAGGTTTAAGAAAAAATAAAAAATAGAATTTTTGGGTACTTACTTGAGCATTCTTGGGCGTGTGTAGCACTTACAGAGCGCATGTGACCAAAGTATGTACCAGTAATTGAAGTCTAGAGACTTTGTTGCTAGAATTTGAAGACTTTTGTACTTATGTGGGTCCATTTGCGGATCGTATATTGTATTTGCATACAGTAAAGTGGCTAAGCTAAGCATCAGAAATCAAGATCCAGAGAGTGAAAAGCTGCAGGCACTACAGAAAATTACCCCTATGGTGACGGTTGCAAAACCGTTGCAATAGATAACAAAACTGTTGTTATAGCTCTACCGTAATGGTTCAGCAAGTGTCCTAAATGTGGGTGTTGCGATAGGTCTATGGAAACGGTTTATGCGACAATTGTCTGAAACCGTCGCCATAGGTCAAGCTATGGCGACAGTTATTTTTTGACTTATTGAGACACCTATTTTAATTCATTACAATGGTTACTAACCGTTGCAATAGATTCTATTTCAACGACATTAAACGTTGCAATAGCATCTATTCTGACGCTTTTATTATTCTGTTGCAACACTTTTTGTGTATCTATTACAACTATTTCATTACTTATTGGGGCGTTTATTTTCATCTATTACAACGGCTATTAACCGTTGCAATAGATTCTATTGCAAAAACATTAAACCGTTGCAATAGAATCTATTGCGACACTTTTGTTATTCTGTTGCAACGCTTTTTGACTACCTATTGTAATGGTTTATTGATCTATTGCAGCTATTGTAGCCACATGATATTAAATTGAAACGATTTATATAAATGTCACTCTGTAAATTTTTATTTACATACATAATAAATTATAACATAATATACACATCACAAAATACAGTGCCAATGCAAAGTGCGAGAAGCAAATATAGGATCAACCTAAGCCAATAGTATTTCCACTCCCTTGACATAATCAATAAGGGTCTCTAAGTCAACAAAGCAACTCGTGCAATATTGCCTACCATTCCCTTGCTTTTGAAAGATGGACTTTCCTGAACAACAGTAGCAATAAATCAGAGTATATTGAGGTTCAGGCGCTAACAGTAATGGTTGTTTGATTAGCTAAAATCTTACCACTAATTTAGAAAGAAAAAAACTTTTGTAACTTAAAACATTGAAGTGTTCAGAAGGAAATAACAAAATTTTGAAGTGACGAGGATGAATGAGTATGACCAGTGAGTGTATAGCAATTGTATGACCAGAGTGTGTATAGCAATTGTATCCTTCAAGGGTTTTAGTCATTTATCCCGACTACTATTATTTCTTAACCATTAAAAAACAATAATGCCAACTACATCTTAAAGTACTCCATCCGTTCCAACCTATATAGCATAGTTTGACTTGGTATGGAGTTTAAGAAAGGAAGATAGACTTTTAAAACTTGTAGTTTTAAACCTGCCATGACATTTATGTGGCTATAAAAACATGTCAGCAAGCGTAACTTGAAAATTTTTACGTCAATTATTTCCGAATACATGAAGGTGTCATTCTTTTTGGAATGAACTAAAAGGAAATAGTACCATATAAATGGAACGGTGGGAGTAACCGTTTGATACAATAAATTCATCGTCAACTGAATGAGTTAAGTATGCTATTTCCCAATATATGTATTCATACTTCACAATTAGGAATATTCAAATATTGGATGAAGTTAATAATGACAGATAACAAATCTCCTATAACAAAATACCCTCTCAGTGAGCTTCACTATCATAGTCTCGAGGGCAGCATGATCTCCTGTTGATTTATAGGTTGCTTCAAGATTATGTATAGCAACAACAGATCCATGTTCAGCGCTGCCAAGTCTCTGTGATCATCCTATCCAAAAAATAAGTTCCACAAACTTGAGGAAAACCATAAATTCTTTTATTTTTCTTGGAGGAAGAGGGTTGTGAGATAACTGTTAGGACACTCAGATATTCCTCTTTAAAAGCAGAAATGACTCTAAATAATAGACCAGCAGCATGATGGTAGTAAAATCCACAAAAGTAAAATGGTAAATGTTTTTTTCATATTATTAGCTAAAAGCCAACAAGAATTTGTATTATTTTAGTTTCTAAATCAACAAAGTAAGGAGTTAAAATCGTTTCACGCATATACCTGAAAACTTTTACACATCGCAATAATTCTGTCAAACTGTGTTTGTGGAACGCAAGAAATGATCCGAAGGACTTTGCATGATTGGGCAAGGAAAACCAGCATTTGAAAAGTGCTTCACCATCACCAATAAATGACATGTTAGTCTATGACAGTTATTCTTATAGTGATAGAAAGCGTGTAAGAAAACACATCTTCTAACCCACCACTAAATAAAAAATTTAATCATTCCATCCTGCCTCCCCCCCTCCGCCTAACCCATTGATTCAGAAATATTAGCCCTTGGGAAAAAGTTTGGCCCCAATAATTCAAATATATGATTTCCTCTCAGATAGAAATTAGCAACGTAAATGTTACTGATCTCCTCTTATTAGTAATACAAATATATACTGAGATATAAAAAGCTTTAAACGGTAGATGCTTGTACATGACCCACTTTTGACTACCAAAATCCAGATGCTCAACATTACAAAATAAGTTCCAACAGGACAACCTTGTATCTACATCCCAATTTTAAGAGAAGGCAACAAAAAAGTAACAATCCAAACTATGGTAACTATGTAGTTCAAAATAACTAGCACCCTTAAACGAATGGTAATCCATAAAACACTTAACCCTCAACTACATGGGGTACTATTATCTTATAATAAAGGGTGTCAACTTAATTATTCATTTGGCTTCTTAGTTTTCAAATAAGCCACACAACCTCAATTGTCTATGAATCCAACATACAAAAAAAAAATCAACCAAAAACTTATTGCAATTCTCTATATAATTATTCTATGTGATGTACTCCTGGGTGCTAAAAAGAGACATGTACAAGAATCAAGAAGGATATAGTGTGTGCAAGCATACTCAGATATATTGCCTGCAAGCAAGCCAAAGTTTCCCCAAAAAATAACGTATTTCCATTTGAGAGAAGGAAAATACGGTCAAAAAGGTTAAAAACTTTAGTACTGCTTTGGTAAATAGTGAATATCAGAGTGCAGTCGGTACTTGCGAGCTTCTTCAGTGTAACCATCACCAGAAGTGCAGAAACATTGAATGAAACAATTGATGGAACATCAGGCAACTAAGAGTAAGTACCGACTGCACTCTGATATTCACTATTTACCAAAGCAGTACTAAAGTTTATATATGTTTATTAGTGCTTTACTCTTAGTTGCCTGACATCAAGGTTTTGTGATGAAAGCTAGATTGAGAAAGGATCGGCCTAGTTGGGGGCGAGTATGTGTGGTGTTTTACGCAAGATTTGGTTCAGAATTATCTGATGACCCAATTAAGACATGAAGGATCTAAGGCAAGTAATATCTTGGTAACTTATGTGCAGGATTATGTGGATTTATTTGACGCTAGCGAATTCAAAAATTTTCTCCGTCTGTGCAAATGTAAGTTGTAACACATAACAACAACCAATAAATCTCTTTGCCCATCTAGTCCAGAACATATTAAGGAGGAGAGCTGTATAAAGTTTACACTTAAGGCACAGAAAAGATAGAATACGCTGAAGATTGGATTTTGTGGCTACTAAATAAGCTATAGCACACTATACAATCTGACAAACCATTTGTGCTAATTTGACCCAGATCTAGACACTAAGAAGAATAGTTAAGTGTGCATTTCCCAACAATGAATAGCTTAATATATAGCTAACAACATCCAGTGACAATCCTTTGGATATTTAAACATGGTGTAAGAAGTAAACCTGTTAAGTCGATAAAGGGGTTCATCTATAAATAAAATTGTGATCTCATAACAAGTTCTTTGGTAATGCTGACACGCCTTCTCTCACCACTTCGAAAGACCTTTTATGTAGCAGTATCTGCATATAAGTTTATTACCATAATCTCCCAGTGACATAGAATCAATAGCGTCCTTCACCACACTCTTTTTATGACAAAGAAAACCAGGAAGCTGAAGCAATGCTGAGTAGTAGAGGAATTCACGTACTGTCAATGTTCCAATAAGAGTAGTTTCTCTATCGACAAATCCCTGTAGGCAAAAAAGTTCCTTATGAAAAGGCATATCTGATAAAGAATAGCCTTTTGCCTACTCTGATAGCAACTCAACTGCAAGAGATAAAAAGCGTAGACTTACATAGGAACCATACGGCATGCATATTTTCGTCCCATTCACAAAAAACTCACCATACATTCTGGCTGAATCAGGAAACCTTCCTAAGGAAGAGAAATAAGAAATGTTTTATGAACAATTCATGCAGATTGATATAGCCAGTCCAATAGATATTTCCATATATAACACAAACCTGCAAGAGCTTTGAAGAGTGTTGATTTCACTGACTTGGCGGGTCCCATAATTACAGTCATTGTACAAGCTAATGTATAACCGTTCGAACTCTTGACCACCTTATCATTGTATTCCTGTTTTCCCTTTATTCTAATTGTCAAATCCCTCCAAGCAATAGATGCCCCCCCATTTGACCCTCTTTATAATACAGATACTATCCCCCAACATCTTCACAAATAAATCTCTAGTAATGTATTTAACAAGCTAATCTAATCACCTACTAATATCAATATGCTAGTAACTACTCTACCTCCTACAACAACAATGTGGTATAATCAAGACCTTGACCTCTTTTTCCTGACCTATTTAGTGTTCCACCTCAAGTATATGTCCTCGGTCAGCTATAAGAAAAGGTCAGTAGGAAGTTTGTAAAATCTTAGTTATAGGAACTTCTGAGCCTTCAGAACTCAGACGAAAACAATTTTGTGTTAATCGCCACAACATAAAGCCCGTTTATTCTCTTCAGTCTTTTGCCATAGACAGAGCATCTCTCTAAGGCTTTTGTAATGTGTAATAACATAACCATGAAAATTGAAAACAATGAAACCCCAATAATTTTTAGTAGTGAAATAAACCAATTGTAGGAGGTGCGGATAACTTGTGTAATAGAGCGGATAACTTGTGTAATAAATAGATCTATTATGTGTATAATGGATCTATTTTTATTTGTGCATGGATATTTCTTAACTTCTCTAAATATTTTTATTTTAAGTCTATTTATGTTAGTTTTATCGATATTCATATCTTGGGGGTGATTATATGATAATTGGTTAAATGTTTTACTATAGTATTCTCTATTTTTTTTCCTTAGTTTCTGTAATTCTTCTATATTATTTTGAAGGTATTCTAAATATTCTATATCTTTTGTTTCAAAATATCCAATTAGATTATCTTTCATAAGTTTTTCTAATAATATTATTTCATCCATATTTTGTCTCCAATATTTTAAATATTCATAGTCTATCATTATATCCTGTAGTAATTGCAGAGTTACAGATTTCCATATAATAATTTATCCTAATTGTACTGTAATGTATATCTAATTCTACATTTTCAATGCTATTTATTATCTTGTGTTGTTCTTCTCGTAGTGAGTTTTTTAAATTATATAAACTATCACATATACTTTTTCCTAAATTTTCTAGGGTTTCTTCAATCCATATTAATTTTTCTTTTAGATTCTCCATTATTTTTCTAATTCGATTTCTATAATTAATTTCTTCATTTAGATTATCTTGATTTTCTCTAGTTTTTCTAATATATTCTAACGTCTCTTAATCTGAATAATATCCATCTGGGTAATTATCCAGGTATAACTGTGTTATCCGATTTATAATTTCTATTTCATAGTCTAATACTTTTTTTATTATTATTCTCTTAATATCTATAATTTCTATATCTCTAAGTATATATAAGATTAAGACTTTAAGATTATCTATCATTTAAAATTGGCTAAATTTTATTATAATATTTTTTAGTTGTTTGTTTTAATCTCATTAACTCTTCTATATTTTCACTAAGAAATTGTATATATTTTATAACTATTTTCCAAAATTCTAAATATACATAATTTATCATAGTTAGTGTGTAGGTTTGGTATGTAAGTATTTATAAGAGTAGTTCGGTAGATGTGGTATATAATTAATTCTAGTCATAAAATATCTATCAAATATTTTTTCCAATATGATTTTTCTTATATCTACTATTTCTATATCCTTAAGTACATATAAAACGAGTATTTTAAATTTATCTACCATTTTATCAGATAAATAATTATCCATTTTTCATAAAATTGCTATTTTCAAAATATTTCCTTCAATCATGCACATAACAAAATATGATCACTTTAGATTGCTATATACTAGATTATTTTTAAATAACATATTCTTCGGTCACTATTAGCATGGTAATCTAGATACTTTTTTCCTTAAACAACGTCTCTACTTTGGTTACTCCCATATCATGGCTTTCTTGCCTCACCGGTTTCACCTTTAGGATGACATAGTTCTTAGGGATTTTTCTCCTTTTCCACTTTGCTAATAAACTTCTTAACATGCTATTTTTCGAATAATTCTACTATAAAGCAACTAACATGAACTTATTTTATCATATCATGATTGTTAGGAATTTATGAATTTAGCTATTCATAATAGTAAATGAATATACCTGTTCTGGTAGTTTTGATAATTCTAAGCTTTGTTCCTCCATAGATTTTTCCATTAAAATATACCTGTGTTTTAATAAATAAGCAAAATATTTGTTGTGGACAAGAGAGATTTTGTGCTTCAACGCATGAAGGTTTGCCTTCATCTGAGCAAGTGCTCGTTTATTTATATTATGAAAAAGTACACTGTTTTTCTTTACTTCTGTCAGCTACTTTACAAAAGTGAGAAAAACGTTTCTACAAAGTCTTAAAGCTAATGTCTAATCTAATAATGGCACTACTTGCCAAAAATCTAATAATGGCACTACTTGCCAGAAAAGACGAAGAAAAGTCAAAAAAGCCTAAGGCTAGTTACATGATATTTACGTAAAGCTATCTAGCTATTCTTCCATATTTCTTTTTCTCCTTGAATTAATTTCTTTGTCTTCTTTCTTTATCCGTAGTTATCTTCTTTTTATTGCTCTGTATCTCCATTATTGCTTCATATTTTGCATCTTCCAGCTATCGCTTTTATCTTCTTCTATTCCAGTTGAACTTCTGGGACAATATTATCTTCTCCATTACATTTTGAACATTGATGGTCTGGATATTTATGTCCAATTAACTTGCAATATCTGGTTAATAATTCTTTCGAAATAAATTTTTCTCTTATGGCTCTGGCGATAGTTTTTTTCTCTGGATTGAGTAAAGTCAAGATCCATTGCCTAATGTCTTCCATATCTTCTTCTCGTAGTTCCTTTGAATTTGAGTATACTATTACATTACCTCTTGAATAATAACTCCATATGGAATTCTGTTGCGATAAGTATTTGCTAACTCTTGAAGAATTATGAATAGTCCGATAATTCTCTTATTTGCATAAAAATTTGGTATCTCAATTCTAGGTATTTCTGGTTGTGGAATAATATTTTCTGGTATAATCATATCTCGGGTCATTCCTATTTTTACAATTTGTATAGGTGATTTAACTTCATCATACAATATCTCTGCTGGTGCCGTGTAAAATTTTATAAAAAATAGGTTACCTTTGGTTATTCTTTTAAAAATATTAAATGAATCATATATTTCTGGTATATTGGATATTTCATTTTCGTCTTGGGTATATATGGTACTAAGCAGTCCATATTCGTAACAGGTTTTAACTAGACTTGGTTTGGTTTTGGGCAAAGCAATTAGCTTATTGTATCCGGTTAGCTTCTGGGTTATGTAATTCGTATGTGGTTCTTGGATGTTTATAGCTCTGGGGTTGGTATTTAAGAAGGTTTTTATTTTGTAAATATTTTCTATGTATGTTCGGGCTGTATAGTTGTAGGTCTTTTTGTCTTGGTTTAAACTTTCTCGGTATGTGGTAATTTGTAGGGGTATAAACATAGAATCTTTTGGTGTATTTGGAATAAATGGTTTATCAAATAGCCTGTTTAGGTTCATATTTGTGTTTTTCCTAACTCCTTTGCTTCTACCTGCAGAAGTAGATTGATAAACGTTATGGGTTTTATGGAGTATCCCAACGTCTCCTTCTAGCTCTGGAATTTTAATGTCTTCCGATCGACATAGCTCTGCACACTGCTGAGTTAGCTGATTTGTAGCTTCAGACTTCAGTTTAACTTCATTGGTCTTTAGCTTTTCTATTTCATTACCCATACTGTCCACTTTCATTGAAAGCGTAGTTAGGGTGTTGAATATCTTTTCTAGAGTATCCTCTTCTATTATATCAGTCTGTGTAGCTTTGTCTTGATATGTAATCTGCAATAACATTTTTGTTAGTACTAATTACTTCAATTGTAAATGTAAAATTTAATATATTCAATACTAGTCTCCGAATTTCTTTTGTTGTAACTGAATTTTGTATTTTCTTTGTTAGCCACCAACGTACCTATGTATTATCTGTTCGTACAATGAACTTGTTATATACAAGATATGGCTCAAATGCTAATAAACATCTATATAATGAGCATAATTCTTTTCTATTTATTTTCCATTTTATTTCTGTTTCATTTATTTTCATATCTATATTTAAGTACTCCTCCATAACTACATTCACTAGCATCTGCTTCTACTATATATATAAATTTTCTATTTTCGTCTGGGAATTGTAATTTTGGTAATTCTTTACAAAGTATTTTTTTTCTGGACTTGTTTTTTTATCTTCTTTGTTATAATTATATTCTGCATCCTTTTTTTAATTTTTTTGTAAAGGCTTTAGATTTTCTGCTAATTTTGGTATATATTCCCTTACTTGGTTTACTAATCCCAAAAATGATTGTAATTTTTTTTTGTATCTAATTCTTCTTTAGAATTTATTATTTTTTGTACTATATGTTGTTGCATTTTTACTCCACTTTTATCTATTTGTATTCCTAAAAATTCTATCTGGTTTTTCATAATTTCAACTTTCTTTTCACTTAAACTTATTCTCGATTTTTCTATTATATCCGTAAATTGTTCTAATAATTTTAAATGTTCTTCTTTGGTTTTTGTATATAATAGTATATCATCTATATATACTATACAATTAGGCAATTATTTAAAATAACTATCCATAAAATATTGATATCTACCTGGTGCATTTTTATATCCAAATGGTAGTACATTCCATTCATAAAATTCTTGTGGTACCGTAAATGCGGTTAATTCCTCAGATTCTTCTTCTAATTTTAAATGGTAAAATCCTGATTTACAATCAAATTTACTAAAGTAATTATATCCTTGTATTTGTCTTATTTTTAATATCTTATTTGGTGTTGGGTAATTATATGTCATAGTTTTTGCATTTAAATTTCTATAATCAATAACCATTCTACTTTTTCTTCTTTTTTGTTCACTATGTTTATTTACTATAAATGCTAGGCTATTATGTTTACTATTACTTTTTTGTAGATATTGTTTTTCTAATAATTCTTCTATGTGCATTTTAAATTCTTTTAAATCGTCAAAATTATATGTTAATGGTTTTTGAGTTATTATGCTATTTTTATCTATTAATTCAATTTTTATAGTGGTTTTATGTTTTTCCCATCCTTTTAATGGGTCTTCACTATATAATTATTTTAATTTTTTCTTAATTATTTCTATCTTACTTATTGAAAATATAGTTATTTCCTTTTTATTCATTGAAAATACGACCAATTCTATTGTATCTTCAGTGTTTTTTATATTTTCTAATTTTTGCGTAATTTTTTCACTTCCTTTTATCCAATCAGTTTTCTTTCTTATTTTATTAGTAACACTTTTTGCTCTTACTTTCTGTTTACATAGTGTTGTAAACCACCAATCCGTTCTAGTTATTATATGTGGGTATAATTTATCTAAAAACGGCATTCCTAAAAGTATATCTTTTGATGTTAGCTCATAATTATAGATTTCTTCTATTGTTAATATTTTATCCCATACTTGTGTTTTTACATTCTTAGCTTTGTAAGTAATTAAGCTTCCTTCGTTATTAAATCCTTTAACTATTATTGGTGTCTTTAATTGATCCCATTTACTTTTTGGTAAACAATTATATCTACATAAATTAGCTTCTGCTCCTGTATCTATCATAGGCGTATAATATCTACTGTAATACCCTTCTACTACTATCTTTATTAATACATATATTTTCATATCACGTTAAAGATCTTCTGAAGAATAATTTCTCTCTGTTATATGTTATAGATAATTGTGTATGCTCTATATTATATGGTTTTACTTGTTCTAGCCATTTTATTCCTAATATTATATCTTCCTTTTGCATTTCTTCCTTTATTTCAAATTCTATTTTTATTTTTCTAACTCCTATTGTTATTTCTTTTTCTGCTATATTTTTAGTGTTTATTAAGCTCCTTGGTAGATCTGGGCATATATTATTGTCAGATTTTATTTCCTCATTTTTTATTAGATATCTTGCTATATAATTTTCTTCTTATCTTGTATTTAAGAGTATTAAATATTCTTTTTCATTTATTGTTCCTGTCATGTAATATTGGTTTAAATTAGTTGTTGAACTTGTTTCATAACTTGTTCTTTTTGATGAACTTGATGATTCTGGTTTTTCATAAGCTATTCTTTTTGTTGTGCTTATTCTATCATTTATTATTTCCAAATTTTCTCCTATATCTATGTCTCTATAACTATAATCATTATTATCAATTGTTTTTACAAATTGTTCGAAAGGACTTTCTATTTGTATTTTGTTAATTTTATTTTTTCCTGTTATTTTATGTTTTGTTGTTAATACATATAGATTTTTACATCTTACTGTAAATAATTTACTTCCTGGGGTTAGTTCTATTCCTGATATTTTCCAATATAATACTAATGATTTATCTATATTTTTATCTGTTATTGCTACTGAATAATTCGCACTTATTATAAATTTAAATTTTTGGTATATTAAATTTCCTTTTATGGCAGTTATTATACTTTTTTCTATAGGTTTTATAATCCTATCATCTGCTAGGTATAATTCTATTGGTGTATCTATTCCTTCTCTGAAACATTCTTTTATTAATATCTCAGTACCTCCAAGATGTACATATTTTATTGGGTCTCTACTTTTTATATCATTTATTTCTTTATTAATTATCCTTTTTGTTACTAGTGGTATACTAGCTTTACCTTTTACATATCTACAGTCTATTATATGTTCTTTTTGGCTTACTACGTAGTATTCTTCTTTTCTTCTACTAAATATGTTTTTTATTGTTGGTATTTTAAATATTTTTTCTACACTTAAATCTAATTCTTTTCCTTTAATTTCATCAAATGTATGACTATCAAATATTAATTTTTGATCTGTTCCTTCTTCATTTAAATATTCTTCTTTTGTTATTATTTTTATATTTTCTTCAGTTATTTGGTTTATTCTTATATCTTCTTCAGTCATTTAATTCATCAAATTCACTATCTATTTCATTATCTGTTTCATTTTCTGAAATTTCATATATATTATCTTCACTTTCTAAATCGTAATCTATATAATCTATCTGCATATATTCTGTATTTTCTATTTTTATTTATAATATTTGTTTATTTTTTGAGTTTTTAGGTAATTTACAATCTCTAGCTAAATGTCCTAATTTTCCGCAATTATAACAAGTACATTCTTTTATAGATTTCTTTTTCCTCTATGGTCTTTTATGTTTATAATTTTTTACATAATATCTTTTTCTTGGTTTCTTATATTTTGATTTTTTGTATTTCTTATATTTCTTATGCCTTTTTCTTTTCTTATAATATCTTTCTTCGCATCCAAATTGAGGTGCCATTTTATCTTTCCAACATGCTAAATTTCTTATTAATGTTTTTTCCATTTTTATTTCTTCTCTATATTTTTCACATAGGTTTCTATACCATTGTTGTAAAAATTTTATTCTTGCTCCTAAAGTATCTACTATTTTTGCTTCATCCCAACTTTTTATTATTTTTGAACTAAATGGTTCAGGTAATTTATTAAAATATAATTTTTTTATTTCTTTACTTTCTTCTGTATTATATGTTCCTTTATAATAATATTCTTTAAATGCGCAAGTATACTCATCTATATAACACATATTACATATTGCTAATTTTAACATTAAATTTCTATTTGTATCTTTCTCTTCATTTTGTTCTTTTTCTGTTGTTGTTATGCTGCTAAATTCGTCTTTTATAGCTATTTCATATTTTTTTAATAATTCTATAGGTGTTAATTTAGTTGTAGTTGTTGATGTGTTCCTTCTATAGGTTTATCAGTTCTTAATACCTTCTTGCTATTTTCAGTTAAATTAGAAAACCATAATTTCACTGTTCCTAGTAGTGTTCTTTCTATATATTTTGGTGCATCTGTTATGTTTATATTATTATCTAATAATTGTTTTGTCATATATCCTATCCATAATTGTATTGTTTTTTCTGTATCTATTACACAATCTAAGTTTAAAAAGTTATAACTTTTATTAACTATTTTTTTTGGTGTCCAGTTGTCATATTCTTCTTTTAGATTATATCTTTTAAACTTATTTTTATAATATGCAAGTTTTCTTATTTCTGATGTTCTAGGTATTATATTTTCATCCTCTTTCTTATCAAGAGTATTTATTTCTGTGTTTCTATTTTCTAAGTTTTCTTCATTAATTACTTCTTGTTTTTCATTGATTTCTAAATTTTTTTGTATTTGTTAAGATTTCTGTATATGTTTCACTATCGTCTGAATCATAATTATCTGTTTCTTCAATATTTATTGTATTTATTTCTAATTTTTCTTTAAATTGATTTATTTCGTTTAATAATTTTTGTTCTATATCTTTTTCTTCTTTTTCTTTCTGTCTTTTTTCATACAAATCTTTTAGCATTTATAGTTCTTTTTCTAATTCAGCAATCCTACTATTTTTAGCTTCTTCTATTTTTCGTATTTCTTCTGTAGTTTGTTGTTTTATTTTTTCTATTTTCTTTTTTCTATCTATTTCTTCATCTTCTTTTTCTATTCTTACCATAACTGTCAATTTATCTTCTAATTTTAATTCTTCTTTTTCTAACATTAACTATGAATGTTCACCTATTTTCTTATACCTTCTTCCTAGATTAAAAAATACTCTTTTTATTTTTAATCCTTCATGGTTTTCATATATTTTTTCATCTATTATAAATTCTTCTTTGTTCATTTTTATTTAATTGTTAATAGATCATGTTGGTATGTATATTCTAGACTATCTATTGTTGATTCTAAATTTGATATTTCTTCTTTTTGTGCATTTATTGAGTTTTTACTAACTCCGGCAATTATGTTATATTGTAGTCTTTCTATCCTTATTTTTAATTCTTTACGTTTTTCAGATATTATTTGCTTTAATTCTTTATATTTTGGTAATTTTTGTACGTTATTCATCTAAATAATATTTTGGGGAATATCTAAATTTAGTTTTATCAAATAAGTCAGTCATAATTAATAAATTAATCAAATAATAAATTAATAAATCCAAATATACACTACTCATATATACCACTTCCGTAACTTTAAACAACATAGGCTCTGATACCAATTGTAGGGGGCTGCGGATAACTTGTGTAATAGAGCGGATAACTTGTGTAATAACTAGATCCATTATAATTTTTAGCAGTGAAATAAACACGAAAATGGAAAACAATGAAACCCCATAAACACAAATAGAACCAACAAGCTTTAAAGCATAATAACCAGAATCCAGTTCATTGCACAATAACCAGCTTTGAAGCATACACTGAGTTTTTAGATCTCAAAACCCTGTGTGATTATAACCTTTTCCTATTCTTAAATTAGACACAAATACATAGAGTAGTGATAGATATTTTAAATGATACACACTCAAATCAAAAGCTAATACATGAATGCAATTAATCAATAAAGCAAGCAGAAACTTACTATTAAGCACTAGAGTTAGGAATCTACCGTGTCCAACCCACTCTTATGTTTGACATAAGCAATAGATTTAGGAATACTAGATCTTTCTGCTCTGTCTACATAAATTAGGTTATGGTAAATTGGAGAGGTAGTCAGAGTGGTGGTTGGAGTGATAGTCGAAGCGGCAGTCGGCAGTCGACTCGCAGTACTTTAAAATATTTGTCGTAGTTGGTATTTGTCGGCAATCGAAGAATGAGTTGGTGTTTGTCGACTGAGAGTGAATTGAGAGTAAACATTTTTATTATATATTTTTTTAATTTTTTGTTATATATTCTTTTAATTTTTGGTGGATATTGTGAAAAAATAGGGAGGAAAAAAATGAAAATCGATGCAACATCTTTTTTTTCCCAATAAAGTGTTGCCATAGGTGAATTTATAACAACAATTCAAGTAACTATTGCTATAAGACACCCTATTGTAATGGTTATACATCAATAGCAATGGTTATAGAACTACTAGAACATTTTTTTTGCAATGGTTAGAGCCGTTGCAATAGACCATTTATCGCAACGCTTTTGCAACCGTCGCCAAAATATCCATTGCAATAGGCCCAATTTCTGATAGTGAGGAAAATTTTTTGGTACTTACCTGGGTCCATTTGCGGACTGTATGTAGTACATATGGGTCTTATGTAGCCTAAGTAAGTGGCCACCAACTCCACTTTTTCTTTTTGATTTGGGCTTTAATTTTTAGGATATCCTCATGTACTATCAATAACCTTTATGTGTTTTAATAGAGGTTACACACGCTCTATACTCACCAACATATATTCTAATTCTGAGATCTGAATTAGGTCTTGAAATTATTTTGTATTAATTTTGGTTGTTAATTCAATGAAGTTTTGGGTTTTTAGTTGTGATTATTGTGATTTCATCTAATGCTTTCAGTTATGAATATTGTTGATTATTTCACAAGCCTGAGCGGCTAAAACCCTTAGCTAGGGTTGTGGAAATCCTAACGGATTGATAAAGTAGGGGAAGTGCTATGTAGTTCTGAACTGGTACCCATGTATGTATTGTATTATATTTAGTTCAATAAATGTCTTAGAGGTTGCAAACGTTAGGATCCCACCTAGATTATTGCTACTTACACCAAAATAGGAGTAATGACAATGAAAACATAATTACAATAGTAATTTGAAGATTAACCGTCGATCCATGCTAATAGGTATTAACTAAGTAACATTAGTAACTATCATCTAATAACTAGAGACCCAAAATTTAATAGTTAACTGGGATCCAGGATAAGTGTTAGTAAGGTAACCTTCTGAGACTTAGAATGTAAAGGGTGAAATCTATCAATTAGTCCAAAAGACAGTTGATGGTACTTATCATTAAAGCATAATAAGTCTAATGAATTGAGAAGACAGGAGGATCACAATCCAAGTGTTTATCTACAACTGATTACAATCAGAGTTGATATTCATTACTTGTTTGATATTGCCACTACAACCCCCCTATTTTACTTTTGCAATTCTACCCATTGGTTACAGCAGTTAAGAGCCACAATTCCTCGTATTCCCCTGTGATTCCATAACCTTTGTTGGGATACTATATTTGACAGTGACCGCATTATCATCAGATTAAAGATGTAGCTTAGGTGTTATAAATTTTTAGCGCCGTTGCCGGGGAGTATAGTGTTAAGTTATGAATTAAAGATGTTTTAGTTTTCGAGTATTTGTGTTCTTATTCTTAGTTTCCTAGGAAATAGAGTAGAGAAAGTCCCTTACTCTCACTGAATCTAAATCTAGAGAGGATGCTACAAATGCCTAGTAGGATGATAGAACTGAAGAGAGATAATATTCTTGAAGGGTGTTCGGGATGATACATATCAGGTGCCTCCCTCTTCTCCTAAAGGAGTGCAGGACATTATTGACTACTAGACTGAGGTGAAATTAGCACAAGCTAATAATCAGAGGAGGGAAGAAAATTCTAAGTGTATAACTTAGGAGACAGAGCTAGTTATGCATAAATCGAAAGTAGATCACCAGCAACACTCGGTGGTAATCAGAACAAAGTTAAGGGTGATTGTGCTCAGGTGATCCCAGCATACTAGTATTTGCAGCCATATGAGGATGATGAATAGGATCTAGGGTACATTGAACCGACAGTGATTAGAGCTATCATTTCTCCTATTTTTCCCCAGGCATTTAGTTTGACATTACTAGTGCAATGACTCAACTCTTATACCTGATAGGTGTATTTGCGAGTTTTCCTAGTGACGACGTAAATATTCACCTTGCAATTTTTATTGGAACCTGCAGTTCATACTCAAATCCAAAGGTGAATCAGGAGGTGCTTAGATTAAGGTTGTTCCCTTTCTCGCTTACAGGAGAAACATTTTTATGGTTAGGGAAACTTCCAAGAAGATCTATCACCACGTGAAATGAGTTGTGCAGGTAATTCTTGAATCGATTTTTTCCTCCATCCAGTATATTGCAGCTTAAGGATGAGATTTATAATTTCAAACAACTGTAGTCTGAGTCTATGTATGAGGCTTGGTTCAGGTTCAAGAAAAGCTGAGTATGGTGCCCAACCATCAAATTTCAAGGACGAGATTATTGGATAGATTCTACATATATGTGACAATCAGTTCCAGAGCTATAGAAGACACTATTTTTATAGGTGATTTTATAAAATGATGATAGGAGGTAGCTTCAGATATTTTGGACCATATTTCTATCACTAATCAAGGCTAGCAAACTCAGTAGGTTGAGAGGGTTATGGAACTCATGCTATTGGTGCCTCTAGTGACCAAAGAATAGCTGATGATTTTGTAGTACAAGAAATTATGCTACTGAGGACTGATCTTGGGTTGCTGGCAAAGTAGTTTCCGACAACAAGTTTTAAGAAAGGGAACACAGTAAGAGCACAAGGTTCAACTTCTAGATCTTATGAATCTTATTTAGAGGAGGAAACCAAGTATTTTGATTGTGAGTTAGTAGGTTTCCAAGACAAAGGGCAAGGAAATCGTGGTTGGAACTATTATGGTGATAGATATAAGGATTATAGTAAGGAGAGAGATAGTGACAAGAGGAAAACGGATGACTATAGATAAAAGGGAGATAGGTACATTCCACCAGGCTTCCATGATACAGAGTCTAGAATGGAGGCAATGTTGACAAAGTTGGTCAAAGGTAAAAAAATTAGGAGGCAAGCTTTAGAGAGATCAAAGAAGATATTTTAAGCTTGACTCAAACGGTTGATTCCCATACAATTTCAATCATGTAGTTAGAGACATAGTCTTGGCAAATGTCTTCTATGATAAAATAGAAGCATCATGTTACCCTTCTGAGAAAAAAAGTTTATTGTCCACCAGGTATAAGTCATTGCCTAGCTATTATCACTAGTAGTGGTACCCTTACTGATTATTTTCCTTTGCCTACTATTGAAGTGTCAAAGAAAGAAAAAACTATGATAAATGAAACCTCTGTAGCAGAATTTGAGAATTTGACATATAATGATAAAAATTATGAGAGGATGACGGTAATGACTAGGGCGACAAAGGACCTAATAATGTGGTATACCATCGTAGTGTAGTTCCTTCTTTAGCACAAGTAGAGAAGAAATAGGACCCTGGAGCAGTCACTATTCCATGTTTAATTAGGCCCTTTAACATTAAATAGGCCTTATGTGATTTGGGAGCATATATCAATTTAATGCCACTAATGATATGAAAGGTGTTGGGGCTGGGAGCACCAAAGCCTACATCTGTAAAGCTGCTAATGGTTGATTTATCTATCTAGAAGCCAGTGGGTATTTTCATGAAGTAGAAGTTAAGGTGGCATCCTTTACATACCCAACAGATTTTATGATTTTAGACTGCAAAGTGGATGCCCCAAATCTGAATATCTATGGTAGACCCTTCCTATCAACCAGACGAGTGTTGATTGATATGGATTTGAAGGAGATCACCTTCAAACTGAATAATGAGAAAATAGTTTTTGTTGTGTGTATGAAAGTCCAGCAGCCAGATAATATGAGAGTAGTAGCGGTGATAGATGTTATGGATGATGATATGGTTGTAGAAAGTATTTCGATTAAAGATAGATTAGGGGTTAAAGTATTAGCACCAGTGATTATGCATATTAATAGTGATGAGATAGATGAATATGAAGAGTTGGTTAATGTATTACGAGGCATTGGTTCTTGCAAGTATGCCTCTAAAAAGATAAATCTTAATTTGAAAAATAAAACCACACCTTCTGCAAAACCATCTATTGAGGATCCACCGATATTGGAATTAAAAGCCCTCCCATCTCATTTGCAGAATGGATTCTTGGGGGCCAACAATACCTTACCAGTAATTATGGTTGTAGATTTGGCGAAATCACAGATGGAAGCATTGATATTTTATTGCGAAAATTCAAGTGAGCTATTGGGTGGACCATTGCAGACATTGTAGGGATTCGACCAGGTATATGTACACACAAGATACAACTTGATCCAAAAAACATCCCTAGTATTGCGCATCACAGACGATTGAACCCTTTTATACATGAGGTGAGGAAGTTCTTTGAAGATGAGCCATATCTATTTAGGATTTCCGCTTATGGTGTGATTCAAAGATGTATCCCAGAGATAGAGATGATTAGCATTCTAGGAGCTTGTCACTCCTCACTAGTTGGGGGTTATCATAGTGGTACCCACACAGCCCACAAAATTCTACAATGTGGGTTTTACTGGCCTATAATTAGCAAGAATGCTCATGATTTTGTGCAAGCCTGTGACCAATTTCAGTATCAAGGTAACATTTCGCAGCACCATGAACTCCCTATGACACCTATTCTTGAGTTGGAGTCATTTGATGTATGGGGAATTGATTTCATGTCTCCGTTCATGATCTCCTATGGCATAAGGTATATTCTTGTAGTGGTTGAAAATATATGGAAATGGGTGGAGGCAACTGCGTTTCCAGATAATGAAGGTAGAAATGTCACTACCTTTTTGAAGAAAAATATCTTTTCTCGATTTGGCACTCCACGTCAATTATCAGTGATGGTAGGTCTCACTTTTGCACTAGGGTATTTAAATCCTTACTTGATAAATATGGTGTAAGTCATAGGGTGGAAACACCTTACCATCCACAGGCAAGCGGGCAAGTTTAGGTATCCAATAGAGAGATCAAGTCCATATTGGCAAAAACTATGAATGCCAATAAGACAAACTGTCAAGGAAATTAGATGATGCATTATGGGCCTATGAGATAGATAATAAGAACCCCATAGGTGTTTACTCATATCAACTTAGATATGACAAGACATGCCACTTATCGGTTGAACTGAAGCATTAGGCACTATAGGCGTTAAAAAGGCTAAATTTTGAGTGGCGTGATGCAACAAACTTAATGTTGAGAAAGGTAAATGAGTTTAATGAATTTCAATTATGTGTTTGTTATATCTCTTCCATATAAAAAGAATGAATGAAGATATATCATGATAGGATGATCGAGAAAAGGGTATTAAAACGTGGTGATTTGTCTTGTTGTATAATTGAAGACTGTGCTTGTTTCCTAGCAAGCAGAAGTCTAGGGGGACTTAACCATTCACTGTGGTTAGGGTATTCCCACGTGGTTCTATAGAAATAAATTGTGATGGTGACATCTTGTTCATGGTAAATGGGCAGTGAGTAAAGAACTACATAGGAAACCTGGAAGAAGTGAATGTGTTTATTGAGATGGACCTTGGCGAAATCTGATTAGCCAAGGAAACTGAGTCATATGCGATGTTAAATCAGGCGCCGCTTGAGAGGTAACCCAAGGTACACGGACTCTTAGTGCATCCCAGGAATGTTCTTACTTCCTTCTGTTTTACTTTATTTTTATATATTGGAGATGATCCATATTCTTTTAGTTGGGGGTGGGGAAAAGCATAGTGTTCATGGGTTTTTGTTGTCATACTTCTTTTCTTATCGGCCACAATATGGTTGCAGAATTGTCATATCTAGGTTTAAGTTTGTTTCATGATGTGTTTTATTTAGTGTTGTGATGAGTTTTATTGTGTAACTAGGTGAATTTTGAGTGTTTGGGATAGTTGATATGTTTGATTTTGATTTTTGAGAAAAATGATACCTCTCCAAACATCATTTTATCTTTGAACTTTGTGCGATGTATATATGTGTAACCTTTGTGCATCTTATTATGGAATTAGAATTAGGGACAAGATAACCATAACTAATAATTGCATGAATTTATAACTTTGTGAGACAATCCTATGCCATGTGAGTGTGCGATGCTACTTGGTTCCCTTTGTGTGTTAAATCCAGAACTTGCCCAGTTATTCTTTCCTAGGTTGTAGGATAGTTCATTAGGAAAGGATCATAGGCCATTTTTTTATTTTAGTCCACTTTTAGCCTATATGACCTTCATATTGTGAAAGAGTATCATTGATCCCTGTTTTGAGCCTAATAGTCTATTTCTTTGTGTTTACCTTTCACCTTCCCATTCATGTTACAATGAACCTGTTGTGGACCTAGTCCTCCTTGAACATTGTGCACCTCAACTCCAACAAATTTCCTAAGTCGAGGGTGGCTATTATAGGGGTGTGTAATATAAAATGAGTATGAAGAAGCGTAAAATGAGAGAAAAAGAAAGTAGAGTTGGGTGTGGTAGAAAAATAAAAAAAAAGTTAAAAATAAAAAAAGTGAAAAAGTGAAAAAGAAAGAATAAGGAAACCACACCCAACCTAAATGTTCTTTAAAATGACAAGGGAGAAATGAAGGTAAAAAATAAAGTGAAAAATAGTTAATACATGAGACCCCAAAGTTAGTGTAGTGTCAAGGAGGCTTAGTCACTTGATATCCATATATACCATAACAACCCTTCAAGCCTACATTACAAGACGAGAAAAGTCCTATAGTTATCCTATATTGATTGTCCGAAAGTTTGGTGCAGAAAATAAGGTCAAGCCAATGGTATTTAACATGCATTAATTGGAACCTCATTCTGAGTGTGAGTGTCTCTTGACCGTCCCCACATTGACATGCTTGATTTCATAAGTGAGTGAGTGGGACTTCTTTTGATTTTAGGGCACATTGACTGCATTGCTAAGTTGCCTATATGTTTGGGTAAGTGTGACTTGTAAATATCAATGGTTGTCTGATGGTAATGAAATTGCCATAACTTGATTCCTTTTTGTCATACTTTTGTGCTTTATGTATACATGCAGTTGGTTTTCACTTGTGGTATAGGAGGGGATAATGAATTTGAATGTAAGATGATGATTTACTGCCTTGGATATCTTAGATTTTCATATTTAAGCATTTTTTGTTTTGTTACTTGAAGACAAGTAACATTCTAAGTTGAGGGTGTTGTTTGCTATGAATTTATAACACTTTTGACGCTTAAAACTATAAAAATATGCATGATTCTTAGGGTGTTTTGTTAGGTATGATGTTTTTTGGGTATGTTTTGCCGAAAATTAGGTTTTGGATGCTAACTTCAAGGAAAGGATAAAAATGGAGTTTTGGTGTACTTACTTGAGCATTCTTGGTCGTATGTAGCACTTACCGGGCATTTGTGAGAAAGTCATGTACCTGAAATTGAAGTCCCAAGACTTAGTGTAGGAATTTGAAGACTCTAACACTTACCTAGATCCACTTGAGGACCTTATGTTTTACTTGAAAACATAAGTGGCTAAGGTAAGTATCAGAAGTCAAGATTTAGAGAGTGCAATGCAACAAAAAATTCTAAAACTTACCTGGGTCCCCTTACAGACTGTATGCAGTACATACGGACCGTATGTGGCCTAAGTAAGGGGCCACTGACTTCAATTTTCCTTTTTCATTCGATCTTTCATGTACTATAAGTACCCTTTATGTTTATTTTAGTAAGGATACACACTTTTTATACTCACAAACAAATATTTTGATTCTGAAATCTGAATTTAGTCTTGGAATTATTTTTTATTAATTTTGGTTGTTAATTCAGTTGAAGTTTTGGGTATTCAATTGTGATTATTGTGATTTCATCTAATGCTTTGAATATTGCTGATTATTTCACAAGCATGCGCAGCTAAAACCCTTAACTTGGGTTGCGGAAACCCTAGCGGATTGATTAAATAGGGGAAGTGCTACGTTGTTCTAAATCAATAGCCATACCTATATTGTATTATCTTTAGTTTAATAGATATTTTAGAGGTTGCAAACACAAGAATCCCGCCTAAATTATTTCTACTTACTCTAAAAGAGGAGTAGTAACTAGGAAAAGATAATTACAATAGCAATTTGAAGATTAACTGTCGATCCAAGCTAATAGGTATTATCTAAGTAAGATCATTAACTATCATCTAATAACTAGAAACCCAAAAGGTAATAGTTAACTAGGATCCAGGATAAAGGTTAGTAAGGTGACATCATGAAACTTAAAAGGTAAAGGGTGAAATCTATCAACTAGTCCAAAAGACAATTGATGGTACTTAACTTATCAGATTCTGCATGCAAGGTATCAGGTTTTCCCAATAAAGCGCCATGATAAGCCTACTAAGTTTAGAAGCCAGGGGAACAAAATCCTAGTATTTATCTACGACTGATTACTACTAGAGTTGATATTTGTTACTTGTTTAGTATTTCCACTATAGCCCCCCCATTTACTTCTCTAGTTCCACCTATTCCCTTGGGATTCGACCCCAACCTTTGTTAGGTTACTATATTTGACAGCGGCCGTATTATATTTATATTGAAGGTGTATATTAGGCATTTCTTTAATTTAAAATGATCACTTACCATCCTCTACACATCCCTATATCCAATCAATGATTTCTAATAATTTTCCAGAGCTCCTAGGGCTAAAATTATGGAAATGGGTTAGAAAATTGATGAAAAATAAGGGAAGAATAGATTATATACTGCCATAGATTTGACCTTTGTGATCGCAGGGGTAAGGGTTTTGATCATGACAAAAGAGAGAAGTACCCTCTACAAACACATCCAAAGGGTCACAAATGTAAAGGCTAGCAAAGATAATGACCGTGATTGCAACAAAAAGTGGACACGAACGTGAGGAGGTACCTAGACCAGGTCGGACCATCCCTCATCATGAATGTGAGAGAGAAGGATTACGAACACGATAGTCAATGTCTTGACATTTTGCTAATTCATTCTAGTCCTTGCGATCGCTATGATTAAAATAGGCCTGCACCAAAAGTTGGAAAATTTGCAAAAGCTTAAATACTCACGAACTCTGATAGTGTGTTTGAGATTCATTAGAAACTCCATGTGTGCAAATGAACTATGCTACTATATCAAATTGACATTTAGACTCACTAGAATAATTAAAACTTGCATATGAGATTTTTTAAATTTAATATGGGTCCCACACCTAGTTTATTTTTCATTAAATTCACCTAATAGACCTGAACAAGTCTGAAAGCCTTGAGACCTAGACAAAGGGTTCCCCTAGCCTAAAATTAATATTTTGGAGGTGATGACACTATCAGTTTCCTTATCTGAGGACCTTTAGTAGCAGTTTTGGTCCAAGACTAATTCTTGGACAACGATAGCTCCAAAATAGTGAAATAAGACTAAAATCCAAATGAACTATTCAATAACTGAACCGATAGTTATGAAAAGTCATAAAAAAATGCTAAAAATTTATGGAAATCAAGAAAATGACCTGAAAAGTCATCACAAGATCACTATAGACTTTTTTGAGTGGGTTGCCTCGTACGTCTTGTGGTTCTGACAGCGTGGGTCATCGTGGATCGATTGTTCAAATTGCCTCATTTCATCCTTATTACTATTTCCTTTAGTTTTGAGTGTTTTCCTTCTATTTGTGTTCGAGAGATAGTTCGTCTTCATGGGTTGCCCATGTCAATTACTTTTAGATGGAGGATCATTCTAACTTCTAGAGGATGTTTCAGGACGAATTGTGTACTTAAGTTGATCATAGCACAACTTTCTACCCCCTAACTAATATGTCGCAAAATGAAACTTAAGACGTCTAAAACTAAAAATTCTTGCAAATTCAAAGGTGTTTTTATCTATATATGATGTGTTTATTGAGTTTTATAAGAAATAGGGTTTAAAGAGATTAGAATGGAAAAAACACCATTCCAATCCAAAAGCCAGAAGACTAGCTGGGCAATGAGTCATTAGGTCATGATACGACTCATCCTCCAGGTCGTCATCAGACCAAAAAAGTTGTTGTCTTGAAGTATGAAGAAATAATCTGACCAAGACTCGTAGGGATAGACTAAAATTCTTAGAGAGAGTCATTCGGGGCAAATATGACAAAATACTGAGAGATGCCCATTAGGTACCAGTGGTGACGAGGATAGTCTATGATTCATCGTATCTAGCGACGACTCATCTTGACTAATTGTTTTGAGCACCTGAAGAAAAGATATAAAACCTTGATGAGAAGTACAAATGAATAATGGTCAGCCTACGAATTGTATTGGGACTTAACGAGCCATCACCAATAAAAGAAAGTTTAGGGTATGACATAGCTAGAAGACTAACAACGAGTCATAGTCAGTCTATATGACTATTTGTCAAAGGCTTCGTCACACCCAAATTTTGTAATACTATTTATTTTAGAAAAAGTCTATTGTGTCTATTAATACTATTATCTAATTTTTTATATAGGGTTACATACTTTTACATTATTTTGAAGTTTTTAGACACATTACTGATCATGGAACTATTGATATGGAGTTTTATGGTTTTTATTCAATTTGAGATTTTAGAGTTTTTATCTTATTCTGGTAAGTGCACAATTATGATTTCATATATGAAGTTTTCTTGTGTGCATACGATCATGAGTAACTAAACCCCATAACTATGGTTGTGAGAACCATGGTGAATTAATGAAATAGGGTTAAGTATGATTCCATTCTAGATTGGTGTGTTTGCATGTATTGGTATTTCCTTTGATTTAATTAATTTCTTGATGGTTACAACTGTTAGGAACTCGTTTGTATTATAAAATTGCTCGAGAGAGAGGTAGATAGTGAGAAAATAAAATATCAATAGAAGTTGGAGCTATCAACTTTCATCTAACTAACTTGAGTCTTAAACGAGATAGTTAATTTGAATCATAAAATAAGGGTTAGTGATGTGACCCTCTGATTTTAACTAGAGATGAGTGAAATTAATTTAACCATGGTTGAGAGATGGTCAAGCGATGCATGTATTGTTAGATTTTGTATGCAAGGTATTGGAATAGTCTGCGATCACGAATAGCCTGTGGAGTTATGAAGTCATTGGGAACACAATCCTAGTGATCACCTCATTTTGATCTCAATCCAATCAACCAAAACTATTACTATTACAATTTACTTTTACAAAACTGCTTTTTATTTCCTTAATTTCTAGTTACGTAGACAAACTCTAGACAGAACTTTGTCCTATTCCTTATGGAACCCTATTGGGTTCTATATTCGATTCAATAACTGCTTTATAATTTTGAGAGGTATAATTTGGGTGATATCAAATTTTGGCACCGTTTCCAAGGAATATGATTTGATAGATTGACTTTGTTGAAGGTGTTAATTTTATTTGTTGATTTTTAATTTTCTACTATTTTTAAGGCACACATTGGTGTATACCCAATATTCAGAGATAAAGAAATCCCCTAATTCCATTTGACCTTGAGCTTGAGAGAATTCTGAGATAGAATAAAAAAAGGAGAGAAGATTTCATGATCAAGGATCTCGATGCAAAAGGGTTCAGAATGACTTAGCAATATTGAATCAACAACTTTAATATAATGTTCAAGAAACTATATATCAAGTTACTACTCGCTTAATATCTAAGAAAAATGATAGGCGAGAGCTACTCGATGAGAAACTAGGTACTAAAGAGATAGACAAGAAAAAGAGGTCCTTCTAGCCGCACTTGATGCAAGGGACAAATTATGAGAAGGCACTATATGATGTTAGTGCTAGAATAAACTTGATGTCATATGCGGTGTATCAAAAGATTAGGTTGAGTGCTCTTACAACCACCACCATGAGATTATTGATGGTGGATTTCTCAATCAAGAAACCAGTTGGGGTATTATATGATGTATTGGGGAAGGTTGATCGATTCATTCTCCAGGCAGATTTTGCTATGCTTGATTATGAAATCGACCATAAAATACCCATAATTTTAGTGAGTCCATTTTTATCAACTAAAAAAGATCTAGATGATATGGAGTATGGAGATATAATGCTCTGGGTGCATAATGATGGAGTTTCTTTCCATGAGTGAAAAACTCAGGAGCAACCAATAGAGATACAAGTGGTGTTTGTGATCGATGTTACGGATAAAGGAATGGATGTTGGGTCACTTCAGCTCAAAGATACAACTTAATGATTGATGGACATTGAGCTATATCATTAAATTAGGTGCTGGATGGGAAACAATTCATCATTTCCATTAAGTTGGCCCATATCCTTTAAATTTTAATTATTAGAGTAGTTTTTTATGTTGTTTTTTAATGATCTATGAAATTATTGCACTTTAAGGTGTGTGTGATAAATTGAGTAATGGGAAGTGTTGTGGAACAGAGTGGGAAGTTGGACAGCTAAAAATAAGGGAGCTAAATCAAACCTCAGTTATTACAATTGCATTACCATGCGATTGCGATCACATTCATCTTGTCATCGTGATTGCAGTCCTTTGTCTACGATTGAAGTCGAGATAGCTTCTAAATAGAATTAGTTACCCTAAACGTCTTATCCCGCGCTTCCTTTAAAATTACCCATATTTGCACCAATTTTTATTGTGTTAAGAGCATCCAAAAGTGCATAACATCCCTTCTACATCTTTTTATATGGTATGTTATCTAACTCTCCTCTTTTATGCATATTTGTGGGCGTAGAATGGATATTTAGGGCAATGACATTAATTAGGGCTTGTATGCTAAATCTTGATATTAATTGACCTTGATTTTTATGTTGGATGATGTTATGAGTGTGTACATGGTTGGGGAAGTCTTGAGTACCCAAAATTATTTAAAATTGGCAGTAATAGCATGTGTACACCAAGTGTTCGGTAAAATGCACGACTAAGTTGCTTGATAGTTTTTTCATATTTAAAGGGCATGGTTGAGTGTGTCGGTCTTGTGTTTCATGTTATTAATTTCATTAACTTGTTATGAACACATATTTTTAAAAAAAATGGGCATTTTGGTTAAGATTTGTCTAGGAAAGCACTCTCAAGTACTGTGCTTACGTTCACCAGATCACGATCATGGAAGTGCGATTGCGGTCCAGTGACCTGCGATCATGCTTTTTTGTGGCCTACAATTGTGACCTATGAGAGTTGTATATAAGCAGGGACCAAAATCCTAAATTTCCTTTTACAACCTAAATTTGACCAAGAAACTATTTCTCTAGCTTAACTAAGTCACATAGCATAGTTTTCACACTATGATATTGTTTGCTATTTCTTTGTATTGCTTTCAAGTCTCCAAGGATAACAATGGAAGACTATGATTAGACTCATTTCATAGACCCTAAATTCCAAATTCTATATTATGGATACCTACCCAAGAAAAAGTTACTCCCGGAGTTAGGCATGTGTTTGGACAAGGTGTCAGAGAAGCTCCCGGCCTTTCATGACAGATCGATGGCTATCGGGTGGAGATTTTTTGCCCCGGATCCATGCTGAGAAAATGAACATTGGGTTAGGGAGTCTACGCAAACGTTAGCTTAGTATCTATTTTTGACCTAGTTATGAGAATTTGGGGAAAGGAAGTTTGCTTCAGGGTCGAGCAAATCAATAACATATTTGAGTTACCAAATGCTGACATGACATAATTTAAGGAAAAGTTTTGTGAACTAGCGAGATGATTAGTTGAGATATTTCATCCAGGAAGAGAGGTCTTGTGGTTCACCACAAAGATGGGAATATCATTGTTGATTTCACGGTTGAGGCTCAAATTTGGTTGGCTATCATCTATAGTTGGGTTTTCCCATGAACTAACATAATCTATGTCCCTGATACGCGAGCTCAAATGGTTGTATGCATCTCGTAAAACATCTCTTTGAATGTTGAGTGTGTAGTTCTTTCGCACATACGATATTTTAAGAACATAAGTGGCTCCCTACTCATGTTTTCTTCCTTGATTACAAAACTATGCAAGAGAGCCGGGGTTGAGGAGTACCCCAGAGATGCTTGGGTACGCTCAAATAACCCCACTTACCCTCTTAAGATTCGAGGTGAGGGTGCACTTTCCAAGAGCAAAAAGAGGAAAATATACTTGGGCAAGTCGACAGATGATGGCATGGACTCTTACAAGCCATCCATAGCAAGGTCATTTGAGGAGATCTCGAGTGAGATGATAGAAATTTGGGATCTTGTTTTGGGTTCCCACAGGTCCAGGAAAGCCTTTTACCGCTCACCACTCCTATGATACATAAACTGGCAAGAAGAGGTTTTTGGTAGACTAAAGAGAGTAAGGGGCCACCATATCTCGACTTGAGAGAGCCTACTCATCATTAGTATGGTCACATAGGGAGATACGGGATTATCATGATAGTATGAGAGAAAGGGAGAATAAGAGAGATAAATTTTTCACTCATATGTGGAAAGAGGTGAACTGTGGAAGGTCTTGAAGCCCAAAGAGAGACTTCCTTCTCCTAGGGCAAATTATTATGAAGAGGTGCCATCTATGTTGTCAGATTCTGAAGATGGTGAGGATGATGCTGAGATCGAAAGTGACGACAGTTCTTAATGATGTTATAATGAGCCCTTTTTACTCTTTTTATGCTTTCATGATTATGCAGTGAGGATTTAACAAGATTTTAGTTAGGGGTTCCCATATTCGTATTCATTTGACATTTTGATTCTTTGGTCTGTATGATTTGGATATCAATTTGGATGTTTTTATGTTTATTTGGATGATTTTATTTTATTTTGGTTGTAATATTGGGCACCCTAATGGTGCCTACATTTGATGGATTAGTCATTTGCTTTCATATTTAGATTTATTTTCATTCTTAGATTTTTATTTCTCTTGATAATTATTTTGGACAAGCCTTTCCCTATGATAGATTGAGTGACAACATTCTTAAGGAAAAATCATCGTGTTTTAGGGTTTCTGAGTTTTAGATGCGGGAGAATTCTGAGTACCCATGGCATTATAGATTTGGGATTGCCCTTATTACAATAGCAAAGTATAAGTAGCCATACATGGTTTGCCCTTGTAAGAGCTTAAATGTAAGATGACGACTTGATTTGGTGCTAACAATAGCCAGTCTTGCATAGTGAAATGCGAAGCAAACACCCTCCTCCATCTAAAAAATTATTTTTTGTGAAAATCAAAGGGTTGGACGTGAATGATTTTATTACAATACTTTACCTCTTTTTGTGACTCCAAAGTATTTAGTTGGTAGTGTATGGAAAATAGCTCCTTTTTTCTCTAGTAGGAAATGCAATTAAGCCCCCTTGAAAAGTTTGCAAGCCATGTGCGGTGAGCTTACTTTTGTAATTCTCATGCTTACTTATGTCATCTAGAACTTGCCCCGTTAGTCTCTCAAAGCTAATTTTGAACTCGCATGGTTCGTGAAATGATCTTAGGCCTTCTTTATAAACATAGAAACCAACTTTAGCCTAAAGATCTTACCCATACATAGATGGTATCCCTAGTCACCCATTTTGAACCTTTAAACCTTTTTTTGAACACCGCATTACAAGCCATGACCCTTTTGATCTTCATCCCTCCTTTAAACCCTACCCTCTTTGAAATTGAAAGTGCAACTTTAGGCTAAAAGCCTAAGTTGGGGGTGGTGAACATTGGAAAAGGCAACCTTGGGCCATGTAATTGTAAGTGCCAAAGAGCTAGACAATAAGGACAAAATAATAAGCAAAAGAAAGGGATCATATAAAGAAAGAAAAGCATGAGAGTGCACAAAATAAAGAGATGCATAGAAAATACTTTCATTAAATGGGTGAGAACAATATGGTAATAGTAGGCACATGAGTAAATTGATAATAAATGAAGTGGCCCATTCTCCCAAGTCTGTCAAATAGTGTATTTTGTAGAGTTCAATGAGGGTGTAGTCACTTTTATCCTAAATTTTAATCCTACCCTTTCCCGAGCCTGTATTACAAGCTTGAAAAGTCCTTCGAGATTTCTAACCAAGCGTCTTTGAGTTAGTGGCGATTGAAAATAAGGGAAACCATATGTCATGATACTTGTTTGCATCGAGAGATTCTTTGTGAGAGTGAGTCCTTGCGCTATAGTCCCTTGTTGCATGATAAATACTATGGTGTTTTGGGACTTTCTATCGTAAGGATACATGTAGACAAATTGATATGGGTGAAGTTGTCAGCTTCTGAAATAAAGGCAAAGGAGTGTAGTGGACCCGACCTGACCGGGGGCCTTGTCGTAATGGACGTCCCAAGTATGACCGGGACCGGACACCACCCCCGTTTCCCAACCCAACCTCCATCCGCCTGACCTGAGTTAGCTGAATTTCGAGCATATAAAAGGATAGTGTAATAGCACACATGAAGACTATGAGATAGGATCACAACCATGACCGGCCCAACCAAGTCCAACCATCCCACACCAACAGCCTAATCGTACCAAACCATTCCAAGGGCCATAAACCAGGCCATAACCAAATAAGTTCCAAAACATAATATAATTAATTCAAAAATAATAAACGATGGAATAGTGAGAAATTATGTCCAATGATGTCAGCCCACCAGCTTATTCCAATGCCAAGGACGACACCAATACCGATACCGCCCATACCAATCCATAGCAGTACCATAAAACCTCTAACTAAAATAGAGAAAAAATCCGATTGGGACATGCCCCCAACCATGTCCAAAACTAATATTCAAAATAAAATCAAAGTGTCTAGAAATATCAATAACATGAAATGGAGCCTTCAGAAAGGATGAAAGCTCACCAATTCAATCCAAATGTTGATCCCTGAGTGAATCATTATGTAGGAGGAGTAGAATGGTTGGTTCCTGCATGACATAGGTATACTTCCGCCAGTAGATGAGTTGGCGGGTGAACGCTATCATAATCTCAGGATAAGGATAAAATAATTCCATTTATAAAGCCAAGTAAAAACCATCTATATGCACATAACCATACATTTGTATATATACCTATGCCGGGAAAGAGGGCCAAGTTTAGCATTCCATTAAAACTTTTACCTGGGTTGTGTACATTTGCCGTCCTAAACCACCCACGGGCTATATGGGTTCATCTCTCCCTACTGAAAGGGCCCCAGTGCATGAAGACACATGAACAGGGAAGAAAACCTGGGATGACTATTTCATCCCCCAAATATAGTGTGACATCATGCACACGGTCACCAAGACCAACCTCACATCGGTAATTATGAGTTTCCAGTTTTGGTCCCCCTGGGACCTCAACCTCCCACGGCTTTGCTACATATCCTGCCAGTATTTCCCAATCAAAACCATTACCAAGCAACTAATCAATCCATTTACCATTTATTAACCAAGGCCATTTAGTGGTGGTATTGTCATACCGATCATACTTTCAAGTACTATCCATAGCCAACCATATATAGGTTTAAGGGGACTTCCAATGCCCTTCCATCTAGCATATTAAACCACTTGGGGGATTCCATGTACCCAACAAGAAGAACCATTTAGCCATTTACCTTTCCAAGACATTTAAAACATACATGATTCCTTTACAAGGATTTAAAACAAGCAAGAGTTCCATTAAAAGAACTTAATGCAATGAAAACATTATTATAGGCATTTGTCAAACACATTGGAGGCATAATATAACCAAAACCAATTTCAATTATCATTAAACCATTCCCATGCAATCCAACTATCCAAAACCACCATTAATGCACATAAAGCATAATTAAAACCATTGAAAACCATAATCAACAATTTAATATCAAAACTCCCAATTCATATTTGAAAACCAAAATCATACAATCAATGAAGTCATGAAAACATTAATAAAAACCATGCTTCTAGTTAGAATTAACAATAAGGGAAGAGAACATGCCTTAAACCGAGATGATGATTGAAAGAGATCACCAAGATAAGCCCTAAATTAATCCTCTAGTTGAAACCAAGCTTTCCTTGCCAAAAAGATTTTGATAGAATTATAGTGTTTTAGAAGAGTTTTTAAGTGTTAACGATTGGAATAATAGGGTAAATAACCTCACAAGTAGATTAGAAGTCCAGGGAATTTTTTAGGATAAGTGGGGAAATATCCAGAATACCCCCACTTAAGTTTCACCAAAATCCCATCGTAGGGGTACGATTGACCCTTACAAGTCGTACCCTCCAATACGATTGGTACTCTCCACTCATATCATAGACTAAACCTTTGGATACAATATTGTCCAGTATATGAATCATCTATCCAAGTCGTATATAAAGCATACAATTCATACCCTTCAACCGTACCCCTGGCAAAATTAAACCCAAGAACGATTTAGAAACTTTCCACCATACGAGTCCATGGTATGACTCGTACCCTGATTTACGGCTCATGTTGAGACACTCGTACTCAGATCCAACCTAAGCAACAAAGTCTAAGATTAAGTTAAGGAACCAAATGATCCGTACCCACCAATACGACTCATACCCCTAAGTCATATCTATTCTTGTAATAAAAATCCATCCCACCAACCAACACTAATCAGCGTACGACAAGACAATACCATTCATACCCCATCATACGGCTCGTTCCCATGAGTTGTATTGGGTCTAGAGACCAAAATTCTAGGAAATTTTCTAAGGGTCAAAACCCAGGGTGTTATAGTCTCCCCCACTAGGAACATTCTTCCCCGAATAACGGATAAGGTAGGGGTAACGACATGCACGAGTCATTTACATTATCAAATATATTCCCAATCTTTAACAAGTTTGATAACAAAGAGGCAAAGATATTAATCTTTACTTTAACAAACTTAGAAAATAAAGATGTATTGAAAACACATACCTTCTGCACGAATCCCAGAAGCAGAAAACAAAAATGGATACTTAGACTTCATGTCATCCTCCGCTTCCCATGTAGCCTCTTCCATCTTGTGTTATTGTCCACCATAGAACCTTAACCGAGGCCACATCTTTGGTGCACAACCGATAAACCTGCCTAACCAAGATCTCAACTAGGATTTTCACATAAGATAGTGAATCCGTGATACCCAATAATTCTAAAGGAACAACCAAAGAATGATCACCAATGCACTTCCTCAACATGGAAACATGAAAGATCGAATGAACTAACCTCAATCTAGAAGGCAACTCTAGCTCATAAGCAACATTTCCAACTCTCTGAAATACTTCATAGAGGCCAATATATCGAGGAATGAGCTTTCCCTTCTTTCCAAACCGCATTACTCCCTTCATGGGAGATACCTTAAGGACAACCTTATCCCCAACCTTAAACTACGAGTCTCTACGCCTAACATCTGCATAGGACTTTTGGTGACTTTGGGCAGCGTTAAGACTATCTCAATTCACCTTCACCTTCTCCATATCCTGGTAAACCAAGTTGGGACCAAATATTTTCACCTCACCAAGCTCTAACCATCCAATAGGAGATCTACATCTCCTACCATACAATGCCTCAAAAGGGACCATACTAATACTAGAATGATAACTATTGTTATAAGCGAACTCCACCAAAGGTAGATGCTTAACCCAATTTCCACCATAATCAATCACACAAGCCCCAAGCATATCCTCCAATGTTTGAATAGTTCTCTCTGCTTTCCCATCCGTCTACAGCTGGAAAGCAATACTCAGACTAACCTTAGTCCCTAACCTTTTCTGAAAAGATCGATAGAAGTGAGATGTAAACTATATGCCCCGATAAGAAATAATCGAAATAGGTACCTCATGCATCTTTACAATCTCCTAAAGATAAAACTTTTCATAATCCTCCACCGAGAAGGTAGTCCGCACTGGCAAAAAGTGGGAAGACTTGGTCATCCTATCAACGATGACCCAAATCAAATCATATTGATTTCGAGGCCAAGGAAGACCGGTAATAAAGTCCATATATATCACTTCATATTTCCACTTGGGAAAATAAATTTCTTGATACAACCCTCGTCTCCTCATATGCTCAACCTTAACCTATTGACATACCATGTACTTAGCCGCAAAATCATCGACATCCCTCTTCATGCCATTCCACTAATAGATCTTCTTGAGATCATGATACGTCTTAGTCGAGACAGGATGAACAATATAGCGTGACTCATGTGCCTCAACCAAAATCCTTTGCAGTAAACCATTGACATCAAGAACACACAACCTCCCTTGGTACCATAAAATACCATCACCACCGATCTCAAACACCACTACCTTTTGCTCACCAACGTCACTATTGATTCTCATTAAGATAGGATCTAGCACCTGTTTCTCCTTAATATCTGCACCAACCGATGATCAAACCATTTATTTTACCATCATACCACCATCCTTAGAGTCCAAGAGGCGAACTTCAAGATTAGCCAAGTGGTGAATATCCTTCACCAATTCCCCCTTTCCTTCCTCCACATGAGCCAAACTTCTGATGGATAACCTTCTAAGAGCATCAGAAACCACGTTAGCCTAACCTAGGTGATAGTGAAGACTAATATCATAGTCCTTGAGAATCTCATGCCATTTTCTTTTCTTGAAATTAAGCTACTTTTGAGTGAACACATATTGTAGACTCTTATGATTAGAAATGATGTCTATGTGTACACTATACAAATAACGCCGCCATATTTTCAAAGCAAACACAACCGCCAACATCTCTAAATAATGAGTAGGATAGTTCCTCTCATGCACTTTTAATTGCCTGGAAGCATAGACAATCACCTTCCAAGGTTGCATGAACACACAACCAAGCCCTACCCAAGATGCATCACAATAAACCATAAACCGATCATTGCCTTACAGACAAGTTAGATTTGGAGTCGAAGTCAGATTATCCTTCAACTTCTCGAAACTTCCTTCACAAGCATCCGACCAAGAAAACTTGACTTTCTTCTAAGTTAACTTAGTCAAAGTAGCAGCTATCGATGAAAATTTTCCACAAACCGCCTATAATACCCAACTAAACCCAAGAAACTCTGAATGTCAGATGGAGTCGTGAGTGTAAGCCACCACTTCACTATAGCAACCTTTTGCGGATCCACCATGATCTCGTTACTAGAAATAATATCACCCAAAAAAGTTACAACATTCAACCAAAACCCATATTTAGAGAACTTGGCATACAATTGTTGTTCCTTTAAGGTATGCAACACTATATAGAGGTGATTAGCATGATCCACATCACTGTAAAAAAAACCAGAATGTCATTAATAAATAAAATAATGACGAGATCTAAACACTAACGAAAAATCGTGTTCATTAGATCCAAAAAATACGTTCGGAGAATTAGTCAGCCTAAATGATATTACCAAAAACTCAAAGTGTCCTTACTGAGTATGAAAAGCCTTCTTAGGGATATCCACCTTCCTAACCTTTAGCTGATGGTACCCAAACCGAAATTCTATCTCAGAAAAGAACTTTGCATCTTGCAACTGGTCAAACAGATCATCTATCCTTGGAAGAGGATACTTATTCTTTATCGTCACCTTGTTCAACTTACTATAGTCAATGCACATCCAAAGGGCACCATACTTCTTATGCACAAACAACACCGGTGCACCCCATGAAGATACACTAGGATGAATAAACCCCTAATCTAAAAGATCCTTAAGTTGCTCCCTGAGTTCCCTCAACTCAGTTGGAGCCATTCTATATGGAGGAATAGAAATTGGATGAGTGTATGAAACTAGATCAATACCATACTCGATTTCCCTATCCGGAGTAACACCAGGAAGATCATCTGGAATGACCACTGGAAACTTATTAACCACTAGAACTGACTAGAATGAAGGACCTTTCGAGTTAGAATTTTTAACCCAAACCATGTGATAAAGACAACCTTTGGAGATTGATGCGACTCGATCAAAGGTCTTGTTGTAATGAGAGTCCCAAGTCTGACCGGGACAGGACACGACCCCCATAACCCAACCCAACTTCCAACCACCTATCTTGAGATAACTGAATTTCGAGCATGTAACAAGATAGTGAACAACTCACATAAAGAATCTAGGATAAGATTACAACCATGACTGACCCAACTGAGTCCAACCATGCCATACCAACAATCCAACCATACAAAACCAATATTGTAACAAGGGTCATAAACTATGCCCTAACAAAGATGTTCAAAAACATAGTATAATTAATCCAAAAATGAAATATGACAAAATAGTGAGAAATTATGTCTGATGATGCCAGCCTTAATACCAATACTAATGCTAAGGTTGCACTTATACCGATCCCACCCATTCCAACCCATAATAGTACCACAAATTCTCTAACTAAAAGAGTAGTAATATCTGGTTGGGACATACCCCCAACCATGGACAAAACCAATATCCAAGATAAAATCAAAGTATGTAGAAATATCCATAAGATGAAATGAATCCTTCTGAAAGGATGGAAGATCACAAATTCAATCCAAATAGTGATCCCCAAGTCAATCACTATGTATGAGGAGAACAACAGTTGGTTCCTGCATAGCGTAGGTATATAGCCGCCAGTAGATAGGTTAGCGGGTGAACGCTAGCATGATCTCAGGATAAGGATAAGATAATGTCATTTTTAAAACCATGTAAAACCATCCATATGCACACATCCATATACATATATATATAACCATGATAGGAAAGGGGATCGAGTTTAGCACGCCTTTAAAACCTTTACCTGGGCTATATAGTTTTACCATCCTAAAGCACCCACGGGCTATAGGGGTTCAGCTCCCCCTGTTGAATGTTTCTCAGTGTGTGAAGCCGCATGACCAGGGAAGAAAACCTGGGATGACTAGTACATCCCTAAAATATAGTGTGACATCTTGGACACGGTCATTAAGACCAACCTTACATCGACAAATATGAGTTTCTTATATTGGTCCCCCGGGACCTCCTCCTTCAATGACTTTTCTACATATCCTGCCATTATTATCCAATTAAAACTATTACCAAGCAAACAATAATTCCATTTACCATTTATTAACCAAGTCCATTTAGTGGTGGTATCGTCATACCGAACATACTTTCAAGTTCTATCCATACCCAACCATATATATAGGTTTAAAGGGACTCCCAAATGCCCTTCCATTTACCATTCCAAACCACTTTGGGGATTCCATGTACCCCACAAGCATAACCATTTAGATATTTATCTTTCCAAGACATTTAAATCATGCATAATTCCTTTAACAAGTTTTAAACAAGCAAGAGTTTAATTTAAAATACTCAATGCAATAAAAACATTATTATAGGATTTTATCAAACACCTTAGAGACATAATATAACCAAAACCAATTCCAATTACCATTAAACCATTCGCATGCAATTCCAATTATCCAAAACCACCCTTAATGCACATAATGCATAATTAAAACCATGGAAAACCATAACCAACCATGTAATATCAAAACCTCCAATTCATATTTGAAAACCAAAATCATACAATCAATGAAGTCATGAAAACATTCATAAAAAACATGCTTCTAGTAAGAACAAATAATGAGGGAAAAGAACATACCTTAAACTAAGATGATGATGGAAAGAAATCACCAAAAAAATTCCCAAATCAATTCTCTAGTTGAAACCCTAGCTCCCCCTGCCCCAAAGCTTTTGAGAGAATTATAGAGTGTTTTAGAAGAGTTTCTAAGTGTTAATGAATAGAATAATAGGGTAAATAACCTTCCAAATAGGTTAGAAGTTGTGGGACCTTATTAGGATAAGTGGGTAAATGTTCAAAATACCCCCACTTAAGTTGCACAAAATCCCGCCACAGGGGTACGACTGACCCTCATGACTAGTACCCTTCAATACGAGTGGTACCCACCACTAGTATCCTAAGCCTCAACCCTTGGACCCAACATTTTCCAGTATATAACTCATCCTACCCAAGTCATATTGATAGTATACGATCCATACCCTTCACTCGTATCCCTAGCATATTTAAACCCAAGGAAGATTTAGACACTGTCCACCTTACTAGTCCTGGGTACGACTCATACCTTAGCTTACAACTCATGGTGAGACACTCGTACTGGGATCCAACCTAATTAACTAAGCCTAAGATTAATTCAAGGATCAAAATAATCCGTACCCACCAATACGACTCATACCCCTAATTCATATCCATTCCAGCAACCGAAATCCATCCCACCAACCAAAACTGGTCAGCATACGACTGGATCATACCACCCATAAAAAACATATGGCTCATACCCTCGAGTTGTATTAGGTCTAGAGACCAGAATTCTAGGAAATTTTCTATGATCTAGAAACTAGGGTGTTTCAGTCTCCCCCACTAGGAACACTCATCCCTGAATAACGGACAAGGTAGGGGTAACCACACGCAAAAGTCATTTACATTATCTTATCAAATATATATTTCCAATCTTTAACAAAGTTTTAAAACAAAGAGGCAAAGATATTAATCTTTCCTTTAACAAAGTCTAAAAATAAAGATGTGTGGAAGACACATACCTTTCACAGGAATCCTAGGAGTAGAAAACAAATGTGGATATTTGGATTTCAATTGGGATTTTTTCATAAGACAAAGAATTTGTGATATCCAGTTATTCCAAAGGAACAACGAAAAAGGATCACTAATGCACTTCCTCAAAATGGAAACATGGAAGACTGGATGAACCAAGCTTAAGCTAGAAGGCAAATCCAGCTTAAGCTAGATGCTCATCTCAATTGCCACCATAATTAATCACACAAGCCCAAAGCATATCCACTAAATTGAATAGTCCTCTCTACTTTCCCATCCATCTGCGGGTGGAAAGCAGTACTTTGACTAACCTTAGTCCCTAATTATTTCTTAAAAGATCGCCAGAAATGAGATGTAAACTATATGCCACGATAAAAAATAATCAAAATAGAAACCCTATGCACCTTCACAATATCCTGAATATATAGCTTCGCATAATCCTCCACCGAGAAGATATTATGTACTAGAAAAAAGTGGGTAGACTTGGTCATCCTATCCACGATAACCCAAATCAAATCATATTGATTCCGAGACCGAGAAAGATTGGTAATGAAGTCCATATTGATCGCTTTCCATTTCCACTCGGGAAAAATAATTTCTTGATATAACCTTTCTCGCCTCGTGTGCTAAACCTTAACCTGCTGACAAACCATGTACTTGGCCGCAAAATCAACCATATCCCTCTCCATGCCATTCCACTAATAAATCTCCTTGAGATCATGATACATCTTACTCGATCCGAGATGAACAATATAGCATGACTCATGCGCCTCATCCAAAATACATTCTCGCAAACCGTCGACGTCAAGAACACACAACCTCCCTTGGATCGTAAAGTACCATCACCACCGATCTCAAACACCACTACTTTTTTTCACCAACGACACTTTTAATTTTAATCAAAATAGGATCTAGCACTTATTTCTCCTTAATCTCCACACCAAGAGAAGGTCAAACCACTTCTTGCACCATCACACCACTATCCTTGGAGTTCAAGAGGGGAACTCCAAGATTTTCCAAGCGATGAATATCCTTCAACTATTCCTGTTTTCCTTCCTCTGCATGAGCCAAACTCCCCGTGGATAACCTGCTAAGAGCATCAACAACCATATTAGCCTTACCTAGGTGATAGTGAAAACTTATATCATAGTTCTTGAGAAGTTCAATCCATCTCCTTTGCCTAAGATTAAGCTCCTTTTGAGTGAACACATATTGTAGACTCTTATGATCAAAAAAGATATCCACGTGCGCACTATACAAATAATTCTGCCATATTTTCAAAGCAAACAGAATAGTCAACAACTCCAAATCATGAGTGGGATAATTCCTCTTATGTACTTTTAACTGCTTAGAATCATAGGTAATCACTTTCACATGCTGTATCAACATAAAACAAGCCCTACCCGAGGTGCATCACAATAAACAACGAACCCATCATTGAGTTTCGGCAAAATCAAAATTAGAGTCGAAGTTAACTTACCCTTCAACTTCTCGAAACTTCCTTCAGAAGGATCTGACCAAGAAAACTTGACCTTCTTCTAAGTTAACTTCTTCTAAGTTAACTTAGTTAAAGGAGTAGCTATCGATGAAAAGCTTTCCACAAACCGCCTATAATACCCAGCTAAACCCAAAAAACTCTAAATGTCGGGTGATTCATTGGTTTAGGCCACCTCTTCACCTCAACAACCTTTTGTGAATCCACTATGATCCCCACACTAGAAATAATATGACCCAAGAAAGTTACAGCGTTCAACTAAAAATCACACTTGGAGAACTTGGCATACGACTGTTGTTCCTTTAAGGTCTGCAACACCACATGAAGATGATTAACATAATCCACCTCACTCTTTGAATAAACCAAAATATTATCAATAAGTCAATTAATAAAAGATCCAAATACTGACAAAAAACCCTGTTCATCCGATCCATAAATGTCGTCGGATCATTAGTTATCCCAAATGACCTTACTAAAAACTCAAAGTGCCCATACCGAGTATGAAGAGCCATCTTAGGGATATTTAGCACCCTAATCTTTAGCTGATGGTACCTAGACCTAAGATCTATCTTAGAAAAGAACTTGGCACCTTGAAACAGATCAAACGGATTAAATATCCTTGGAAGAGAATACTTGTTCTTCATCGTGACCTTGTTCAACTGCCTATATTCAATACACATTCGAAGGGAAACATCCTTCTAACACACAAACAACACTGGTGCACCCTGATAAGTAGTGATTTTACCACTCATTCGCACACAACATTCATGCACATTACCTTGTTTTAAATGAATAAATGAGACATAATTGTGAGTAAATGCACTAATATCCATACTTTGCAGGCATAGAATTGATGATATAGAAAAATATGGATTGGAGCCAAAAATGATCAAAAGGAAGCAAGAGAAGTGCAACTGAAGACCTAGAGCAAAATGGCCTCAGTTACCCGGGTCACGGTCTGATGATCGCAATTGCTGCAGTCAATCATGGTCAATCAACCATGGTTACATAAGTCGACCGCCGCAGTCGCAGCCAATCTAGTGCGATCGCAGCTTAGCGGAAGATTGCAGCCTAAGGGCAAAACTAGAAATGCACGTGGCTGATCCCAATTTTGATAAAAAGATTCAAACTCTAGAATAATTCAACATATTACATCTTCCCCAATAATTAGGTTTTGTTCTTGAGTTCATAGCCTCTTCTTTTTGGAGAAGACAATATTGTATAAAATTTTAGGTGAAGAATACATTGGAGTAGCCTCTAAGTGGAGGAGTAGCTCACTTCCATTGGAGATTTTTGGTAGTCTAAAGTTTGAAGTAACATTCACTTAGTCTTTAATAAATCATTTCAATAGAGATTATGGGTATATCTTTACTTATTTATATTATGCGTAGCTAGATCTCCCTCTCGAGGTTATGTATGAATAGGGATTAAAGTGTGTGTGGTTTTTTGTTGTTATCTTTTACTTGGTAGTTCAGGTTGATGGGTTGTATCATTGCTTGACCAATTTTATTGGGTTTTTTAGGTGAAATCCCCAAATACCCATATGGGTTTTATAAGTGAAAGCTCCGAACTCTAGAGAGCTCAAGGCTATCTTCTAATGATGGGTTTTGGGTGACCTTTAGGAATCCATGTCATCCTTTAAAGAGGGATGTGGAGACCGAAGCAATAGTAGACAATTATGTGTGTAGTTTTCCAATCTATCACTACGTTAGACATAAGGGTGATTCGTGAAGTTGATTATACCATGGGTTTTATCCTAGTAATAGGGATGCCTAAATTGAGGTTTTGTTACCAATTATTGAACACACCCATTAGGTATTTGAAAGAATCAATAGGTGAAAGTTTGGTGTTTTGTTAAAAGAATAGCATCAAAATCTATAACCAATCCTACCCTCACTTGATCTACTAAAATGATGTTGAGTATTAGCATCCACATGTCATTCCCCTTGGTAATACATAATCCCAAGATCTGTGCCTAATTGATAAAACTCTAATTATTTATAACCTCGAATTTATACTAGAAAAAAACAAAAAGAAACATAAATGTAGATAACTATCTCCCCAATTTTTATCTTCTTGTACTATTGGTTTGAATTTGACTAGTATCTATTATTTTGAATTAATTTAATAGCCACTCACATTGTTCCTCATGGATTCGACCCCCCGGAGATACACTGGGATGAATAAACCCCTCATCCAGAAGATCATTAAGTTACTCCTTGAGTTCCCTCAACTCAGCCGGAGCCATTATATACGAAGTAATATAAATTGGACGAGTGTTCGGAACTAGATCAATACCAAACTCTATTTCCCTATCCAGAGGAACACTAGGAAGATCATTCGGAAAAACCAATGGAAACTCATTAACCACTGGAACTGACTGGAAAGAAAGATCTTCCGATTTAGAATCTTTAACCCGGACTAAGTGATAAAGACAACCTTTAAAGATTAACCTCCAAGCTCTAAGATAAAAAATAAATCTCCCCCTAGGAGATAAAGGACTACCCTTCCATTCTATAATTAGCTCATCAGGGAACCTAAGGATAACCCTAGAGGTTTGACAATCCAAGGATTCAACCAATACATACCTATAATGACATCGAAATCCACCATACCCAAATCAAAAAGATCCACCCAGGTTTGCTTGCTACCAATAAATACCACACACCCTCTATAGCCTCTCGTAGCAATAACTGAGCCACCTATTGGGTTAGAAATAGAAAAAGGATCTGAAATAACTTCTGGATCAAAACCAAAAGATACAGCCACATAAGAAGTCACATAGGAGAGAGTGGACCCAGATCAAGAAAACAATATATGTCATGGGAGAAAAGTTGTCACATACTAGTAACAACATCGGGTGATGTCTTAGATTCATGTCGGAATACCAAAGCATACAATATATTTTGACCAACACTAGAACCAGGAGCAGTAACAAAAGTATATGCCACATCACCAGGTGTAGGAGCAAAAGGTGAAGCCACATGATTCTTATTTGCCCTTGTAGAAACCTTATTAACCAGACAATCCCTGAACCGATGGCCTACCTATCCAAACTTGAAGCATTTGTATCTTCCTTCATCACAATAACCCAAATGAGGATGACCATAGAACCAACAAGAAGGGCATAAAGAAATTGAATGACCTACACTTACCTGAGATTTGGAACTATATGCTCAAAAATTATCACCGTCTTGATGATGCCTGTCTCCTTCCTGGTACGATGCACTAGCAGAAGAGTAGGAACTATAACTCCCCCACTTCTTTTTCTACCATTTGCCACCACCCCGACCATCCTGAGACTGAGCACCTCCCTAAGCAGAAAACATGCCCCTCTTACCTTGTCTATCCCAAAACTCCGCCTGCTTTTTTTTATCCTCCACTTGCTGCATATGAACAGTCAACCTAGAGATGTCCATATCCTTAATAAGTAAGGCAGTCTTGCTCTCTAAAATTAGATCCTGATTCAACTTACAAGCAAACTTCCTCATTCTTGCCCGTATGTCAGCAACTAAATCAGGAGCATACCTTGACAATTGGAGAAATATCAAGGCATATTCCTTAACTGACATATTTCCTTGCTTGAGGTTCACAAACTCCTTCGTCTTTTCTTCCCTCAGCTTTTGTGGAAAGAAACGATCCAAGAAGTCCTTAGAAAAAGAATCCCATAAGAATGATTCTTTCTCATCACCCCTATCCCTGTCCCGTTCTACATACCACTGATATGCAACATAGTTTAGTTGATATGCTGCAAAGTTACCCATCGACATTAGAAACATGCATCACCCAAAATATTTTTCTATTTCATCTAAGAAGACCTATGGATCCTTGTCTACTTTCACTCTAGAAAAAGTGGGAGGACCCATATTCATAAATCGGCCAACCCTTGTGGCCTCGGCAGATAAAGCATCAGTCGCAACCCACTTAGCCTAAGCAACGACTGTCTAAAAATAAAATGAATTGGTTGACATAATTCTGTATTAGTTACCCACCTTAAAGAGGACTAATAGCAACTGATGGAACTCCGAAACTATCAGGGATAGGACCCTGAGATCAAAGATGAACCCCAAAAGTAGGATGCACCCCTTAGGCATTACCCCTAGATAAAATAAAAGAATTTCCTTGTGTTCCAGATCTATGAGGCATTATCTGAAAGGAGAACAAAAAATGATTAGAGAAGATTCCAGGATAGAGACTCTAATCTTCAAAATAGAATACCAAGAAAGTGAGACATTCCTAATTACCTTGTAGCCTCTCCCTTCGGAGTGTGGTGCGCTACAAACCATTAAATAGACCCTACTCAACATAGCTTTATGGACTCCCAATTGACCATAAACCTAGGCTCTGATACAAACTTGATGCGACCTGGTCGGAGGCCTTATCGTAATGAGCATTCCAAGTCCTACAAGATCGGTGACCACCCATGTAACCCAACCCAACTCTAGCCTCTTACTCTGAGTTGGCTAAATTTCTAGCATGTAACAAAATAGTGTATTAGCTCAAATGAAGAATTTGGGATAAGATCACAACCATGACCGACCCAACCAAATCCAACCATCCTATACGAACAATCCAACCAAACCAAACCAATACTGAAACAAGGGCCATAAACTAGGCCATAACTAATGATGTTCCAAAACATAGTATAGTTAATCCCAAAATAAAATATGCTGGAACAACGAGAAATTATGTCTGATGATGCCAACCTCAATACCAATACCAATGTTAAGGCTGACCCCTATACCTATCCCGCCCATTCCAACACATAGTAGTACCACAAAGACTCTAACCAAAAAAGTAACAAAATCCAGTTGGAGCATGCCCCGAACCATGGCCCAAACCAATATCCAAGATAAAATCAAAGTATTTACAAATATCAATAAAATAAAATGGATCCTTCCAAAAGGATGGAAGCTCACCACTTCAGTCAAAATGCTGATCGCCTAGTCAATAACTATGTAGGAGGAGAAAAATGACAGGTTCCTAAGAAGTGTGGGTATACAGCCGCCAGTAGACGGGTTAGCAAGTGAACACTAGCATGACCTCAGGATAAGGATAAAATAATGCCATTTATAAAACAAAGTAAAACTATCCATAAGAAAACAACCATACATATATATATTTAACCATGCCGGGAAAGGGGGCCAGGTTTTATCATGACTTTAAAACCATTACCTGAGTTGTATAACATTGCCCTCCTAAACCACCCATGGGCTATATGGGTTCATCTCCCCCTACTAAACGGGCCCCAGTGCGTGAAGCCACATGATCAGGGAAGAAAACCTGGGATGACTAGTACATCCCTTAAAATATAGTGCGACATCATGCACACAGTCATCAAGACCAACCTCACATCAGCAAATATGAGTTTCCAGTTTTGGTCCCATCGGGACCTCCACCTTCCACAAATTTTATACACATCCCGCCATTATATCCCAATTAAAACCATTAACAAGCAATCAAATAGTCCATTTACCATTTATTAACCAAGGTCAATTTGTGGTGGTATCGTCATACCGACCATACTTTCAAGTACTATCCATAGCCAACCATATATATAGGTTTAAGAGGACACCCCAGTGCCCTTCCATTTATCATATCAAACCACTTAGGTGATTCCATGTAACCACAAGCATAACCATTAAGCCATTTAAATCATGCATAATTTGTTTACTAAGTTTTTAAACAAGCAAGAGTTCCATTAAAAATACTCAATGCAACAAAAACATTATTATTGGCATTTTTCAAACACGTTAGGGGCATAATATAACTAAAACCAACTCCAATTACCATTAAACCATTCCCATGCAATTCCAATTATCCAAAACCGCCATTAATTCACATAAAGAATAATTAAAACCATGGAAAACTATAACCAACCATGCAATATCAAAACCCACAAGTCATATATGAAAACCAAAATTATACAATCAATGAAGTCATGAAAACATTCATAAAAACCATGCTTCTACATAGAATTAACAATGAGGGAATAGAAAATGCCTTAAACCATGATGATGATGGAAATAAATCACCATGAAAAGCCCCAAATCAACCTTCTAGTTCAAACCCTAGTTTCTCTTGCCCAAAATCTTTTGAGAGAATTGTAGAGTGTTTTAGAAGAGTTTCTAAGTGTTAATGAATGGAATAATAGGGTAAATAACCTTCCAAGTGGGTTAGAAGTTGTGGGACCTTATTAGGATAAGTGGGAAAATATCCAGAATACCCCCACTTAAGTTGCACAAAATCCTATCCTAGGGGTACAACTAACCCTTACGAGTTGTACCCTCAAATACGAGTGGTTCCCTCCACTCGTATCCTAAGCCTCACCCTTTGGATCCAACACTATCCACCATACGACTCATCCAACAAAGTCGTATCTAAAGCATACGATCTATACCCTTCATCCATACCCCTAGCAGATTTAAACCTAAGGAAGATTAACACACTATCCACCTTATGAGTTCTGGGTATGGCTCCTACCATGGCTTACACCTCATGGTGAGCCACTCGTACTCAGATCTAAACTAAGTAACCAACTCTAAAATTAAGTTAAGGAACAAAATAATTTATACCCACCGATACGACTCGTACCCCTAAGTCGTATCCATTCCAGTAACCCAAATTCATCTCACCAACCAACTTTGGTCATCATACGCTTGGACTATACCACCCATACCCCAACATACAGCTCGTACCCTCAAGTCGTATTGGGTCCAGAGACCAGAATTCTAGGAAATTTTCTAAGGTTCAGAAACCAGGGTATTTCAAAGATTGGCCTCCGATCTCTTAGATAAGAAATAAATCTCCCCCTAGAAGCTAAAGAACCACACTTCCATTTTATAACTGGCTCATCGGGAACCTAAAGATAATCCTACAGGTTCGGTAATCCAAGGATGCATAACAAGAGAGTAACAAATCCATACCTAGAATGACATAGAAATCCACTATTCCCAACTCAAATAGATCCACTAAGATCTTTTTTCCACCAACATATACCATACACCCCCTATAGACTCTCTTTTCAATAACTGGGTCACCTACTACAATAGAAATAGAAAAAAGATCCAAAATAACTTCTGAATCAAAACCAAAAAATGCAGCCATATAAGCAGTTACATAAAAGGGAGTGGACTCTGGATCAAACAAACCATATACATCGTGAGAGGAAAGTTCTAACATACCAGTAATGAAATCAGGTGATGCCTCAGATTCTTGTCCTGAAGCCAAAGCATAAGACCTGTTTTGACCAACACTAGAACCAGGACAAGTAACAGAAGTAGATGCAGCACCACAAGGTGTAGAAACAGTAGATAAAGCCAAAAGAATCTTATTCACCCCCGTAGAAACCTTATTAACCGAACAATCCAAGAGTCGATGGCCTTTCTGGCCACACTTGAATCATTTGTCCCTTCCTTTATTGTAATAACTCCGATGAGGACGACCATAGAATCGACAAGGAGAGCATGAAGAAACTAACTGACCTCCACTTGCCTGAGATTGAGCACCCTGTATCCAAAAATAGTCACCACCTTGATGGTGCCCATTGCTCAACTGGTAAAGAGCACTAGCAGAAGAGAAGGAACAAGAAATCCCCCACTTATTTTTATGCCAGTTGCCACCATTTCGACCACCCTAAGAATGAGCACCTTCCTTGTTAGAAAACCTGCTCCTCTTACCTTGTCTAACTCCAAACCTCGCCTACTTTCTCTAATCATCCTCCACCTGCTATAAATGAACAATCATCCTAGAGATGTCCATATTTTTAATTAGCAAGGTAGTTTTGCTCTCTAAAATTAAATCCTGATTTAACCCAGAAGAAAATAACTTCATTCTTGCCTGCATGTCAGCCACTAAATCATGATCATACCTTGACAATTGGTAAAACTTCGAGATGTATTCCTTGACATACATCCTCTCTTGCTTGAGGTTCATAAACTTCTCCATCTTTGCTTCCCTCAACTCTTTGGGAAAGAAATAATCTAAGAAGGCCTTAGAATAAGTATATCACAAGACTAATTCTTCCACATCACCCTTATCCCTATCCCACTTTTATACTACTGATATGCAATATATTTTAGCTGATAGGTTGCTAAGTTTACCCCCTCCACATTGGTAGCTTGTATCATCCAAAATATCTTTTCCATTTTATCTAACAAGCCCTATGGATCCTCTTCCACCTACACTCTAAAAAAGTAGGAGGACCCATCTTCATAAATTGGCCAACCCTAGTAACCTCAGCATAGAAAGCACCAGTCGCATCATACTCAGCCTGAGCAGCGACCATCAGAGCAATAAGATGAATAGACTGGCAAAATTTTGAATTAGTCACCTCACCTTGAGAAGGACTAGTAGCAACCGATGGAACTTCAAAACTATCAGGGATAAGACTGTGAGATCAAAGATGAACCCTAGAAGTAGGATGCACCCCATCGCATTACCCCGAGATAACAAAGAGGAATTTTCTTATGTTCCAGATCTATGAGGAATGATCTTAATGACAAAAAAATAAGTATTAGAGAAGATTCTAGGACTGAGACTCCAAGCTTAAAAATTGAATAGCAAGAAAGTAAGACATTCCTAAATGCCTTATAGCCTCTCCCTTATGAATGTGGTGCGCTATACACCCCTAAAAGAGACTCTAATCGACACGGCTTTCTGAACTCCAAATTGACCATGAACATAGTCTCTGACACCAACTTGACATGACCCAATCAGGGGCCTTGTCATAATAGGCATTCCAAGTCCGATCAGGATCAGAGACCACCCCCATAACCCAACCCAACCTCCAGTCTCCTATCCTGAGTTTGCTAAATTTTGAGCATATAACTACATAGTATAACAGCTCACATAAAGACTCTAAAATAGGATCACAACCATGACCGGCCTAACTGAGTCCAACCATCCCACACCAATCGCCTAATTGTACCAAACTATTCCAAAGGCTATAAACTAGGCCATAACCAAATAAGTTCCAAAACATAATATAATTAATCCCAAAATAAAATATGGTGGAACTAGGAGAAATTATGTCCAATGATGTCAGCCCACAACCTTCTTCCAATGCCAAAGCGGACATCAATACCGATCTCGTCCATTCCAACCCATAGCAGTACAACAAAGCCTCTAACCTAAAGAGAAATAAAATTTGGTAGGGACATGCCCCCAACCATGGACAAAACCAATATCCAAAATAAAATCTAAGTGTCTAGAAATATCCATAATATAAAATGGAACCTTCTGAAAGGATGAGAGCTCACGACTTAAGTTTAAATGCTAATCCCCAAGTCAATCACTATGTAGGAGGAGAAGAACGGTTGGTTCCTTCATAGCATGGGTATACATCTGCAAGTAGTTGGATTAGCGGGTGAACGCTAGCATGATCTCAGGATAAGAATTAAAGAATGCAATTTATAAAACCAAGTAAAACCATCCATATACACACAACCATACATATATATATAACTATGTCAGGAAAGGGGATCTGGTTTAACATGCCTTTAAAACCTTTACCTAGGCTATATAACTTTGCCGTCCTAAAGCATCCATTGGAAATATGGGGTCAGCTCCCCCTGCTGAAAGGGCCCCAGTGCGTAAAGCTGTATGATCAGGGAAGAAAAGTTGGGATGACTAGTTTATCCCCAAAAATATAGTGTGACATCTTGCATACGGTCACCAAGACCAATCTCACATCGGCAAATATGAGTTTCTAGTTATTGTCCCCTGGGACCTCCGCTTTCCACAACTTTTCTACACATTCTGCCATTATTGCCCAATTAAAACCATTACCAAGCAACCAATCAATCCATTTACTATTTATTAACCAAGGCCATTTATTGGTGGTATCATCATACCGACCATACTTTCAAGTACTATTTATAGCAAACCATATATATAGGTTTAAGTGGACTCCCAAGTGCCCTACCATTTACCATATCAAACCACTTTGGGGATTCCATATTCCCCGTAAGCATAAACATTCAGGCATTTACCTTTCCATGTTATTTAAATCATACATAATTCCTTTAACAAGTTTTAAACAAGCAAGAATTTAATTAAAAATACTCAATGCAATAAAAATATTATTATAGGTATTTTGTTAAATACCTTGGAGGCATAATATAACCAAAACTAATTCCAATTACCACTAAACCATTCCCATATAATTCCAATTATCCAAAAAATCCCTTAATGCACATAAAGCATAATAAAAACCATGGAAAACCATAACCAACCATGTAATATCAAAACCCCTAATTCATATTTGAAAACCAAAATCATACAATCAATGAAGTCATGAAAACATTCATAAAAACCATGCTTCTAGTTAGAATTAACAATGAGGGAAGAGAAAATGCCTTAAACAAAGATGATGATGGAAACTGATCACCAAGACAAGCCCCAAATTAATTCTCTAGTTGAAACCCTAATTTCCCTTACCCAAAAGTTTTTGAGAGAATTATAGAGTGTTTTAGAAGAGTTTCTAAGTGTTTATGAATTGAATAATAGTCTAAATAACCTCCTAAGAAGGATAGAAAATGTGGGAACTTATTAGGATAAGTCTGAAAATGTCTAGAATACCCCACTTAAGTTGCACCAAAATCCCGTTGCAGGGGTACGACTGATCCTCATGAGTCGTACCCTTTAATATGATTGGTACCCTTTATTCATATCCTAGTTTCAACCTTTAGATCCAATAATGTTCAGTATATGACTTATCTAACCAAGTTATGTCCAAAGCATACGATCCGTACCCTTCATCCGTACCCCTAGAAAATTAAACCCAAGAAAGATTTAGATATTGTCTACCATACGAGTCTATGGTATAACTCGTACCCTGGCTTACGTGTCATAGTAATCTAATTTTACTCAGATCCAACCTAAGTAACCAAGTATAAGAATAAGTTAAGAAACCAAACTATATGTACCCAGCAATATGACCCATACCCCTAAGTCCTATCCATTCCGGTAACAAAAATCCATCTTACCAACCAACACTGGTCAGCATATGACAAGACCATACCATTCGTACCCTATCCTATGGCTCATTCTCATGAGTCTTATTTGGTCTAGAGACCAAAATTCAATGAAATTTTCTAGGGGTTAAAACCCGGGTTGTTATAGTAATTCAATTGCTATTGATAAAGGGTAGCTTCTAAAGAATTAGTATTTGTTACTTGATTATTCTTAAGTCTTTTGCATCCTAGAGAGTGTGATTGATTTTGAAGGGAGTTCCATGACTATTCTTTCCCATGATTGAGGGAAACGTGGTGGTGCTAACCGAGTCTGGAATTATTGTGATGATTTAATTTCATGAATGGGCTCATAATTTAGTAGTCTCATTGAGTGTGGAGTATTGTTTCTTGAAGACAAGAAATTTTTTATGCTGGGGGTGTTGATGAGTAGCAAATTTGCCACTCATCTATATCCAAATTTATGCACACTACGATGAAATAATTATGTATATGAGGCTAATTCTTTATTGAAATACATTAAATCCTATAGTTTGTGTGTTTGCTAGAAATTGGGTCAAAGATAAGATGAAAAGGGAAGGAAAAGACCAAAGTGCTTGCATGATCTCAAAATCAGGACCAGGGATCGACCCTTAGGTACCACGATCATGGATGGAGGGTGGTGATCGTGATCAAAACCCAAATCAAACCTCGATGATCGCATGGTGACCACTGTAATCATGGGAGTCACGAATGCAAACAACATAGGGCGACCATGATATAGTGAAAGGGTAAAAAGGTAGAAGTGGAATTTCACTAAGCTGGTTCCAAAATCCTAAATTGCCAAAACCTTTTTCACAATTATGAATATCTTTAAGCTAATTTTAATTATTGAGAGTGTGAAGATTTAATTGTATGCTTAATTCCAATTGAGGATTTAGTTGAAGATTCAAATTGATGTTTGGTTTTACTCATTTTTAGTTTTCAATGGAAGACTTGAATGCAAATTTAGGTAGTAATCTTCTCTTTAAATCCATGAGTAAATAAATTCCTATCTTGGGGTTATGTTTGAATAGGATGTTAAAGTGTATGGGTATTGATTGTTAGATTAAATTGATAGTTATTACTATTGGGTTTTACTATTATTGTATGTTTGGATTGAGAATTATAGGAGAAAACCCCAAATTCGTAGGATCCCACATCATCCTTGAAAGAGGGATGTGGGTGATGAGTAATTGTAAACAACTAATTGATTTTATCTTTTTCCTGAGCGTTGTCAAATAAAGATGTTATATGGATATATGTTTATATGAATCATCCTAGAAATAGGGATGATAAGTTGAGGTATTGGTTTGATAAATTTGTCATGCACATGCGGTATTTGAAAGAATCCATGAGTGAAATTTAGTGTTTTGTTGAAAGACTAAGACTAAGACCCTAAACCTAGCCTACCCAAAGCTCATTAACTAAAATTGTAACAAACTCTTGAATACCCATACACTAATTACCCCTAGGATACATAGCCCCAAGACTTCTCTCATTTGGTTTTATTCAATAATTGTTTTATCTAATTTAGTGTTATAGATTGATTTTGTTCAACATAGTTCTAATTCCAAACCTTCCCCCCCAATTTAATTTAATGTTTTCCTTTAAGTTTACATTATGGGTTAACTTCTAGTTAACCCTCAACACACCTAGGAATAGAAAACTAGTTACACTCCTTATGGATTTGACTTTAACTCTTGTTGGGTTTATATTAATGACAACCGCCTTGCACCAAAATAATGGGGTAAGTTGAGTGTTATTAGGAGATAAAATATATTTTGGCAAAAACTATGAATAGCAATAGGAATGATTGGTCTCAAAAGCTAGATGATGTATTATAGTCCTACCAGGCAGCATATAAGACTTCTATTGGTGCATCTCCATATCAGCTTAATAAAAAGGGTCAAAATTTTAATCAGAAACCAACTCAACTTGTCTTCAAGAATTTTAAAAAAAGGTACACGATCATAACCAATTCTTTTTCCCTTTTTAACATGTGTAACTCCCTCCATTTTCCATAAACATCTCTCCCACATGAATTACATTTATCCCTCACTTAAATTTCCCCATATAAAATCAAAACTACTCTTAAATCTTATATTCTCTCAGGAACTCAATTAGTTTAAAGGAAACTACCAAACCATCATCCATTGATTTGAAGTAAGTACCTATGATTTCTGTCTAATTTTTCAGTGTGTTTGATATTTTTGTGTAATTATTTCTTCATATATTTTTCTTGAACTCAACTAGAGGTTGGGGTGAAAATCAGAAACATAAAACAAAATTGATTTTCATATATAACAAGAGTTGTCTCAAAGTTGGGGATGATTGAGTGAATGGGAAATGTGTTAATGTCCTAGATGGAAGTTTGAGTAGACTTGGGAAAAAGTTAAATTGATCAAAAAGTCAATGAACTATTTTCGCAGTCACTATGAGCCACTTACGGCTCGTAGGTACATGTGACGATTAATTTTTGACTCATAGAAACTGGCAACATAGGTGGTTTGCATCCCTTATTCACTGGTGTCCCTACAAGTGACCCTACAAATCTTTGTCACACTGTATGACTCGTTGCTTGACTTGTATTGACTAGGAATGAGGAAACAAGCTAATAGATGTTTACTCAATGAATTATCATGTCAATGAGTCGTTAGGTGAAACCTTAGTGAGTACACCTTCTATCAAGGACTCCTATGATGGTTCACCTTATAAGTCATCTAGTGATGCAATGACTCACATCTTATGATCATGGAAATGACTCATATCCCTTTGACAACGAGTCGTACCCTGATATTTAGGGATACAATACACTTTTATCTTTCATTTTTCTTTTTGTTCTTCTTTACTCCTTCTAGTTTCCACTATTAAGATATCCATTGCTTGTATGATGACACCAATGAATTACACTACAAAAGGTCAAACTTATAAAAAACAACCTCGCTCTACTCACCAACTAAGGGATGAGCCAACTGATGATGAGAAGGAGTCCAACAACTTCATTGAGGAACATCTTATTTTGGGATTAATTAAACCACAGAGTAGTCTACCTCTTCACCAGAAATCTAAGTCCTTGGATTATTAATTCAAACATTACTAATACTTTTTATTCAAAATTATTTTTATACACTCTAACATGTGACTCCTACGTTTCAATGGAAGGAACCTATACAAAAGCAAAGTTTGAAAAAATATTTACAGAAGTATGTTTTATCATGTTCTCAAAGTCAAATAACTTAAATTAATATGACAATTGGTAACTTAATATTTTTCTTTTTTTATATAATTTTTGAAACATTTAAAATTTAAATTTACGATATTAATTTAATTTAACTTCAAAGAACAAGTTGTCAAATAAAAGAGAAGGAGAAATGAAAGAAAATAATGTTTATATCAACTTAGCAAGGGAATAAATGCACTTTTTGGTTATTAATTGCAACCCACAAGTGATGTAATATACAATGACTAGATAACCCCTTATCCTTTTTCAGCAATTATTTTCTATTTTATACAATAGGTGTCAAGTCTTATGTATCAATTTTAATCTCATATTTTATATTTAATGTAGCGAATCTCAACCATATGATTAAAGATCTAAACTTCAAAATATATCAAATTTTAGTATTTATATGAGTAAAAAGTTATACATAATTATCTTGTGAGATAAATAAAGTATGCTCGACAATTACCCCCTACAATTTCCCCCTAACGACACATTATGATTGACTATGAATCGGTAGGTAAAGTCGTGGTTTAAAGCTAGAGTCTTAGGTCATTGACTAGTCAGGCTTTGGGTCTACATTATGAATCATTAGGTCAGACTGCGAGTCACATGTTGAACTCGTAACCAAAGGATTGGGTTCTTGGGGGGGACACTTTTGTGATCACGAATCCCTCCTTATGACTCGTAGTCATTGATTACAAGTCATAAGATCGAATCATAGTCACTGGTCTCATAACTTGGGGCCTTCACTGGAGTGACTACGACTCACTCATCATGACTCATCACGTGTAGTAATAACTTATTACCTTAGCCGTCATCATGGTGATGTGTTTGGCCTTTAATGGAAATTTTCCACAACTTTTTGCCATGACGTCGGATTAAAATGATACTTGAAACATTAGAAAGCTAATTTAGTGGTCTATTTTTTAAGGGATCTAGAGATTGAAAACATTGGGTCTTACAATATCTTCCCCTTAGGCTCACTTGTCATTGAATGAAACTGCCTGAGCCAGGATGCTTAGAAAACTGAGATCATACACTAAACGCTTATGAGTTAAACTGACTAAATATCATAATCCGAGACATGATACATTGACTGGACTAAATTCAAGAATGCATGCTATGACATGAGGATGGTTGGATAAATGAGATAGAAAATGAGAGAATTTATTTTAATAAACCATTACCTCAAGTTGGATCTAAATTTGTAGGGAAGAGATAGGGATACTTCGCTCGCATATCAGCTTCTATGTCCCAAGTAGCTCCCTCAACAAACTGAATTATCCATAGAACCTTAACCAAGGCAACTTCTTTATTCCTCAACCTATGAATCTAGAGGTCAAGGATTTAAACTAGGACTCCTTTATAGGAGATTCTATCTTCAACACCCATACTGTCTAAAGGAATGACTGAAGATAGGTCATCAATGATTATCCTTAGTAGAGAGACATAAAAAACTACATGTATTGATGCTAACTTTTCAGGCAAATATAACTCATAAGCTACCTTCGTAAAATGGCTCAAAATCTTGTACGGGCCAAAATATCGAAGACGGAGCTTTCCCTTCTTACCAAACCTCTTCACCCCTTTCATGGGAAAAAGTTTTAGATACATAAATTCTCCAACATCAAATTCACGATCTCTCTTCCTCACATCTTCATAGGATCTCTAATGACTTTGGTTGTCTTCAACCTTTCTCGAATCAACTAAAATTTCTCCATCACCTCATATATTTAATATGGACCTATCAAAGTATCCTCGCCAACTTCAAACCAACCAATAGGAGATCTATACCTCCTATAATAGAGAGCCTCAAATGAAGCCATCTGAATACTAGAGTGATAGTTGTTATTGTAGGAAAACTAAATCAAAGGTAAGTGATCATCCCAACTACCCTTGAAATCAATAACACAAGCCCTTAAAATATCATCTAAGGTTTGAATGGCCCACTCTTCCTAACCATCTGTCTGTGGGTGAAAATCCATACTGAGATAAATTTGGGTACCAAGACCCTTCTGAAAAGCTTTTCAAAAATGAGAGGTAAACTGGGTACCTCTATCTAAAATAATGGTCAATGGGACTCCATGTAACTTTACCAACTCCAAAAGATAGAGTTTACCATAATCATCAGCTGAATATGAAGCATGAAATGTAAAGAAATAAGCTAACTTGGTTATTGTATTGACAATGACCCAAAAAGAATCATGTTGACGACGCATATGGGGTAACCCTGTAATAAAGTCCATATTTACCACTTCCCTCTTCCAAGTGGGAATGCTAAACTATTGAAGCATACCATTAAGTCTCTGATGTTTATCTTAGCCTTTTGATAATTTGTACACTTAGCTATGAATTCTGCAATATCATTTTTCATACTACTCAATCAATAGACATCCTGCAAATCGTGGTACATCTTAGTTTCTCCTGGATGAATAGAATATCACAAACCATGCTTTTTTCTAACATTTTCTACCTCAGATCATCCATATTCGGAACATATAACTTGCCCTGGAAATGAATCACACCATCTCCCCCTTGGGAGAAAACCTCTACTTTCTGATCTCGAACTATCTCTTTCAACTTAACTAGAATAGGATCTCTGTCTTTCTTTTCCTTTACATCAAAAACTAAAGAAGATTCCAAACCATTCTAAACCCATACACTTTATTTGGCTGAACCAACCAACTGAACACCCAATCTAGCAAGCTGATGAACTTCACAGACTATCTCTTTTTTATCATTCTCAATATGGTCCACACTTTTCATAAATAACCTATTAAGGCCATTAGCCACAATGTTGTCCTTACCTAAATGATACAGCACACTCATATAATATTCTTTTAATAATTTGATCCACCTTCTCTGATAAATATTTAGGTTTTTCTGTGTGAACACATACTGTAAACTGTTATAATCACTGAACACATCAACACGAACCCTATAAAGGTAATGCCTCTAAATCTTTAAGGCAAAAACAACTATTGCTAGTTCAAGATCATGGTTTGGGTAATTCTTTTCATGAGGTTTGAGTTGTGTAGAGGCATATTCTATGGCCTTATTTCATCAACACAAAACCAAGACAAACTCTAGAAGCATTACAATAAACTATAAACCCATCTGAACGCTCAAGTAGAGTCAAAACTGGAGCGAAAGTGAGTCGAGTCTTCAACTCCTGAAAATTCTTCTTGAAAGAATATGACCAATGATATTTGACTTTCTTCCAAGTAATTCTGGATATAGTAGAAGCAATAGAATAAAATCCCTCAGCAAACCATCTGTAGAAATTAGCTAAACCTACAAAACTCCTGTTATCGGATGAATAGAAGAGTCTGGATTAGTTTCTTAATTCTTTGGTCTTTTGAGGATCAACTCTAATTCCATTATTGGAAATGATGTGAGCAAGGAAAGTGACTTATTTCAACAAAAATTTACACTTTCTAAACTTGGTGAATAATTAGTGATCTTTAAGGGTATGTAAAACAGTCCTCAAATAGTCTGCATGGTCACTTGCACTATAGGAATAGACAAAGATATCATCTATGAAGACTATGGAAAACATGTACAGGTATTACTTGAACACTCAATTTATCATGTCCATGAAAGCTACAGGGGCATTTGTCATTCCAAAATACATAACTACAAATTCAAAGTGACCATACCGAGTTCTAAATATTGTCTTCGGAATGTCACATTCTCTAACTCTAAGCTGATGATAGCTGAATTTGAGGTCTATCTTATAGAAATAATTTTCACCCTAAAGTTAGTTGAACAAATCATCAATCCTAGAGAGAGGATACTTATTCTTGACTGTGACTTTGTTTAACTGATGGTAGTCAATGCACATTCTGAGAGAAGCATCTTTCTTACACATGAAGAGAACTAGGGAACCCCACGGGGAAATGTGGATAGATGAATCCCTTATCTAAGAGGTCTTTCAACTATTTTTTCAATTTCTTAAGATCGGTTGGAGCCATTCTGTAAGGTGGAATTGAAATAGGCTTTGTGTCTAGTAGGAGATCTATTCCAAAGTTGATTTCTCACTCAGGAGGAACTCTGGACAGATCATTAAGAAATACTTTTGGAAACTTACTCACTACTGGAAATAACTTAAGACTTGGAGTTTTGGAACTTGATTCCTTAACTCAGACAAGATGATTGATACAACCCTTAGATATCATCTTCCTTGCCTTGAGGTAGGATATGAATCGACATATAGGCATTGAGGTACTACCCCTCTATTCTATGATTGGCTCATTGGGAAACTAGACTATTCTATTTCTGTAGTCAACTAAGTCATAAAGAGGGTGGAGCCAATCTATGTCGAGATTGACATCAAAATCAGTCATCTATAATTCTACAAGGTCTACTGAGGTAACTTGCTGAGATACTGTGATCGGGTAATTTCTATATACCCGTCTGGCTAAGATAGAACTACCGACTAAGGTAGAAACTAAGAAGGGCTCTATTAGGATTGCGGGAAAGATGCCCAAATTTACCGCTATATAGGGAGTCACAAAAGAAAGTGAATCTCCAAGATCTAATAACAAATAAACATAAAGGTAGAAGACTTGTAATGTACTAGTAACCCTATCAGGAGAACTTTCCTAATCCTAATATGTCTAGAGGGCATAGAGTCGATTCTAACATTTCCCACTTATGGCATTAGAGGTGGCGCCCTGCTGAGTCAGGTGACTTGCTGAGCTGATGAGAAGTTAGACTGATTTTGATAATAAAAGTGTTCTACCTTCTGGGTAACCACTATTCAATCTCTAATCTGGTGGCCTGACTTGCCACACTAAAAACATGCATCACTGCCTACCATGCACTCACCCTTGTGGTTCTTACCACATATTCGACAAACTCAATTGGTACGGCCATTATTCACACTACTCTGAGACTTAAAACCTAGTGATTTGTCCTAATTGTCCTATCTGAACTTAGGCATTAGAGCACTGGCAAAAGATAGGGTTGTTGCTAAGGATTTTTAGTGGAACTGAGGATGATTACCACCTTTTAACATCTGTTAAGAAAAATTGGAACTTCCAGTTTGGGCCCTCTTATTCTCCTTTTCCTTTTATTTGAGCTTCTCCTCCTCAATCTGCTGAGAATGAACCATCAGACTAGAGAGATATATTTCCTTAATAAAGATAGTTGTCCTACACTCCTTGAAAATATCTTTAGAAACTCCTAACACAAACTTCTTGCTTTAGATTGATAAACTCTTGCACCTTGGCCTCCCTCAACTCGAGTGGAAAGAACCTTTACAAGAAAGTAGTAGCAAATTCATCCCACTTTACAGGCCTTGCATCAGCACTCATTTTCGGAGTAACACCCATTATTTTTTTTACCTTCTGCACATAATCCAAAAACTATTGTAGATCCTCCTTAGACGTAGATCCAAAGAATGTTGGAGGATTCATTCGAGTAAAGTCTCAGATCCTAGCCACTGTCGTATTCACTACTTAATTGGCTGGGGAAACAACCTGTTGGTTATTCTGAGTAGCCATAGATTGTTATAGTACTGTGAAAGAAGCCTTGAATTCGGCATAAGAGACCTGCTCATTCACAGGGTCCTCGAGGACAAGTGGTGTGGTTTGGTCCCTATTTCTTCTTCTGTTAGCCCTTCTGGGAGGCATTTTCTATAAATGTTAGAGAATGAGTTAGAAGAGGGAGTTTAATAGAGCTTGCTCTCCATCTCACGACATGAGCAGTAAAATAAGTGAAACTTTCCTAAAGCATCTCGTAGCCTCTCACCCATAAGTTTGGCGCGCTTCGCACCCATGAACAAGACTTTACATAACACAACTTTCTGATATGCAAGGAAACTTAAAACCTTGTGCTCTTATACAAATTTTGTCACGACGAGAGACTACCCCTCTAGTCGTAACACGGTGCTTAAGGCCACAAGTGACCCCAAGTTAAACCATAATCTAGCAAAAGTTGTAGTTACTAAAGAAAGATAACTAAATACTGTGAGGAAGTCATTTAATAAAATATCAAATAAAGTCAAGAGTACTGAAAAATCATTACTGTAAAACATACTAACTGTCTAACTATCTAAAATCATCAAAACATAATGAGTTGTTGGGATAGGTCCCCAACTAACTCTAACTACTGAAATAACATGAAATGAAATATTTTGAAGCATGAATAACAATATTACTAGTCCTCAACTGATGAAGAGTCACCGATGCTATAGTTGAGTAAGATAGGAATGGACTATGTGTGATCGGGGAACTGAGAAGCCAAACTTGTGTTATAAGACAACATAGCACAAAAGAGAGTATGCATTCAGTACTTTGAATGTACTGATAAGTGATGTAGGGACTAGCTAATATATATACAGGTACAAAGCATAAATTCATGAACATGTAAAGCAATTTAAGACCAAGCTTAACCATGTACTGAAATGATCTGAACAAAAGAATAACTAATATATGGGCACTTGGTCATGCAAAACTAAACTGATATAATGTGAGTACTGAACTAAAATTATGGGAGCTAACATTTAACTGACTTACCCCAATCTGAGCTAATTGGGGTCCAACCTATAACCTCAGTTGGAAGGGTGTTAGTACCTTGCCAAGGGTACCAACACTGGTTGTATGGATCCACTAAACTGGTGTCTAGGAGGACTAGGGTGTTATTCCTCTACTGGTGGGTAACCCTTAAGAGAGTGTCAGTCCTCAACTATCGATCAACCTCTCATAACCTATGATGGTAATGTAGCTTTGGAACTCAGGGACTTCTACTAAAGGTATCAGTCCTATACTGGTGGGTGAGCATCATCCATAAGTTCACTCAGTGCTAAGTACTACTCCCAAATGATCTGACACTAATACTATTAAAAGTTTAACATAGTTCACAACTGATGAATACTTAATATGAATATCAAAATTTGAATATAACGATACAAACATGATCTGAATGACTTGTAACTCTAAAATTTGAAACATCTATGAATGTCTAGATATCAGGTGTTCATAACCCACCAACACTGAATAATATAATTGATTATGATAATATCAATATGAAGACATGATATGGAATTTCAAGACATAAACTCAATAATTCTATAATTTCATTAGTATAGAGAGACATTATGTTTGGGGTACTAAAGCATGCATTAAACTTATGGAGGAACACATATTCTTGGTAGAATTGAAGAGTTGAATTGAAGAATTGTAAAATTCTTACTTTTCATGGCATCCCTAATTCAAAGTAGAATTAAACTTATGGATTGGGGAAAATTTAGGACTCAATGGGTGAAAAGAGCCCATTGATGAATATCCCACATACCAGAATGTAGGAGGTTGGAGAAATCCCCTTGAGAATTTGACTTACTTGATGAACCCTAGTTGTTTCTTGGAAGAACAGAAAACCACCCATTTTTGGTTTCTTTGAATAAGATTATAATTAATCATGATATTGGGTATTTTTTAGAATTTTATATTATCCTTTGGGGAGCCTAAAAAACATGGGTCAGGCTTTTAAAGAAGTGGGAAAATACTTAAAAGTCCTTGAAAAATTATGCAGGAATAGAGGTACCCAGTTATTATGGCTCACCCTATGGATCATTGGGACTTAATACGAGTTGTAGTCTGAGTCATAAGCTGGAATCTAGGGTCTAAGGTCCCTTTCTGCTCTGACTACGACTTCCGCCTAATGACTCATTATGATTGACTATAAGTCATTAGGCAGAGTTGTAGTATGGAGCTTGAGTCTTGGGTTATTCACTGGTCAAGCTACGAGTCTACATTATGACTCATAAGGTTTGACTATGAGTTGTATTCTGGACTCGTAACAAAAGTACAGGGCTCTTGGGGGTACACTGTTTTGACCACGAGTCCCTTCTTGTGACTCATAATCACTAATTATGAGTCGTAAGGTCGAATTTAGTCACTCGGCTCATAACTTGGGGAATTCACTGGGACTACGACTAACTCATGATAACTCATCATGAGTAGTAATGAATCATTACCTGAGTCGTCATCATGGTAGTATGTCAAGCCTTTAAGGGAAATTTTCCATAATTTTTTTCCATGACCTCAAATTAAGACGAGACTTGAAACATTGGAAAGATAATTTAGTGGCCTATATTTTAAGGGGTTTAGAGCTTGAAAACATGGGGTATTATAGATGTAAATGATTTAAAATACTGTTGCATTTTAAAAGTTTAGTTAATGACATTACTTTTGCCTAGTATTTATAATTTCATGTATTTTTATTCAGTTTCTCACAAATTATGCCAGTTTCATTGGTTAGATTTGGATCACTTATGGTTCTAAACACCATGTAATATCCAGGGGATAGTCTCAGGGCATTACAAATGTGGTGTCAGAGTATAGAGTTCATGTATCTTAAAGTGTCTATGAATCCGTGTCTATTAGAGTCTTGCAGAATAGTATGGAGACATCTAAACTATTTTTTGAGAGGTTGATGTTCATTTAAGAAATATTTCTTCTTTCATACTATAGATCGTTCAGTAATTTTATCTTCTTAGAAACTTTTGTTAATTCGTGTGTTTTTCCAAAATCCTCCAACTATGACTTATATTTGAGTTAAGGAAAAAGTAAATTTCAATTCCTCCCTCTATTATGCTTTTAGATAACTATAAAAACATCATAAATTGCACAAAGGAATTGAGAGGAGCTTGTTAGTGTGATTTTAGTCCTTTAATTTTAAATTTTATGACCTCATCCATATGAATCATGCGGTTAATACAAAATATGATATGTATTCATATTTGGACTCTATATTGCTGACATGGTTTTTGTCGGTTCTATGAATCTCCCACAAAAAAATGATGATTTTTTGGAACTAAGTATAATGACTCACTAACTTTATTAGATTATGCTTTACTACTTACGCCTTATGATATTTCAGCTTTCATTTTTATTCTTGAATATGGTAAGTCTATATACACTTAGCATGTATGTTTATATGCTTATGATACATATCAGTTTTACTTATTGTGTTAACTACCACATACTAATTACATTACTGAAGTACTTACCACATATACGTTTATGTGGCTACATTATTTCATAATAAAGGTATCAGTTATAGCTCACAACATCATGATCAGGCAGTTTCCATGCATCAAATTCATGTAAAAACATCATAAGATTCATGCTTGATAATGTAAGAATTGATAATTTATCTCAAAATCTGGAAATTTCTGCAATACGCATGAAAATACGAAAATAAACATGCAAAATCATCATCTAAATTACTTCAAATCTCTTAATCTTTCAATTAAAAATATTGGGTATGAATCCTAATCTGAAACTCATGAATTTTCATACAAAATCAACTTTAAAACTAATTTTGGACACAAGGATGAATGGGTTATCCTTGTTGAAAAACTTCATATACCTTAATTGATGAACAAAGGAAGAAACTTGAACTTTGTGTTCCTATTGTTTCCCTTGAAGATTGACTCCTAGTGTTCTTGATTTGAAAATCTTGAATCTTGGGTTAATTTAGAAAAAGAATGGTGAATCTATGGCTTTCTTGAAGTTTAAGGTTGAAGCTTCAGGATTTCTTGGAGAGGATTCTTGTGGATAATGGTTGTAACATGCTCGTAATGAGGTTTAATCCTTTCTTATTACGAATTAGGAGGCTTGGAAAAATACTAGATTCCCCTTTTTAAAAATTACTCGAAACTGGGAAAAATCCCGATTTGGCATCCCACCGTGATGCACCACTATCGTGGTGGCTTAATGGAAATTGACTATTGCAAATTGGAACTTCATCGCAATGTGGGGATATCACAGTAAGCCACTATAAATTGACAAATTCCATTTAGGCAATCACCGCGATGCGGTACCATTGCGGTGAGCTACTGAAAATTAACAAACGAGAACTGGGACTTCACAGTGATACGGGGCAATCACGGTGTTTCACTGGAAACAAACAATTGTGATTTCATCCTTCACCGCAGCGCAGTTCCTGTCAAAATGCCATACTGTTTTACTAAAAATACCATAACTACTCAACCAAGTATCGGATTAAGGAGAAATTGGTATCGTTGGAAAGCTGAGCCAATTATCTACACACTCGGGGGTGGGGGTTCTAGAGCTTGAAAATTCTACATGTATATAGGGTTATTCATTTTCAAAGATAACCCTTGATATTTTAGGAGCTAAACAGAGCTTAAAAAAGTATGGGTTATTACATTATCTCCCCCTTGAGAACATTCATCCTCGAATGAGACTAGTTAAACTAAAGATACTAAGGAACTAAGGTTTTACACTAGCATGCACAACTGAAACTAACTGTATAACTGAATCTAAAACATATTGAGCTACTGAATTTATATGAAGATAACTACATAGCTAAATCCGAGACTGGAAAAGAACTAAATTAAGGAAGACTATTACCTTTGGCTAAATCTGAGTTCGTGGAGAAAAGGTGAGGATACTTGGTATGCATGTCTACTTTTTCTTCCCAAGTAGCCCCCTCAACAAACTAATTTCTCCATAGAACTTTGACCAAGGGAACTTTTTTTCTCCTTAGTCTACGGATCTGATGATCAAGAATCTCTACTGGAACTTCTTCGTATGAGAGGCTATTCTGAATATCTATACTTTCTAGAGGAACTATAACTGTTGAATCATCCAAGTACTTCTTCAATAAGGACACATTGAACACTGGATGAACTGATGAAAAGTCTGTGGGTAACTCAAGTTCATATGCTACCTTCCCAACACGACTCAAAATCTGATAAGGGACTATAAATCGGGGACTACACTTCCCCTTTTTGTCAAATCTCTTTACCCCCTTCATGGGTGAAACCTTAAAATACACAAGATTATCTACTTCAAACTTAAGATATCTCCTTCTTACTTTTGAATAAGATTTCTGACGACTCTGAGCTGCTGTCAATCTCTCTTGTATCAACTGAACTTTCTCTATGGCTTCAAACACTCAATCTGGCCCAATCAAAGTGGCCTCACCCACTTCGAACCATTCGACTGGTGATCTATATCTCCGCCCATAAAGAGCCTCAAACAGTTCCATTTGAATACTAGAATAGTAACTATTATTAAAGACAAACTCAATCAACGACAAGTGGTCATCCCAACTACCTTTGAAATCAAGAACACATTCCCTCAACATATCCTCTAGAGTTTGAATTTTCCTCTCTACCTGACCATCTGTCTGCAGATGAAAAGATGAACTAAGATGAACTTAGGTGCCAAGACCCTTATAAAAGGCTTTCCAAAACTAAGAAGTAAAGTGAGTACCCCTATCTGAAATGATGGACAAGGGGACTCCATGCAATCTAAACAACTCTCTGATGTACAACTTAGCATAATCTTCAGTTGTGTAGGACGTGTGAACTGGCAAGAAATGAGTTGATTTGGTCATTCTGTCTATAATAACCCATATCAAACCATGTTGTCGACGTGAATAGGGTAATCTAGTCAGAAAGTTTATATTTACTTCTTCCCACTTCCAAGTGGGAATATCAAACTCCTATAACGTGCCACTAAGTCTTTGGTGCTCTACCTTAACCTGTTGACAAGTGGCATATTTGGCTACAAATTTGGTGATATCTTTCTTCATACCACTCCACCAATAGACTTTCCACAAATTATAGTACACCTTGGTGGCTCCGGAATGAATGGAATAATGTCCACCATGTGTTTCTTCCATAATCCGCTGCCTCAAATCATCAACGCATGGAATAGACAATCTACTCTGGTATCTCAACACACCATCTCCCCCTTGGGAGAAAACCTCTACCTTTTGGTCTTTAACTAACCCCTTCAGTTTGACCAAACTAGGATCCTTATCTTGCTTCTCTTTCACTTCAGACACTAGAGAGGATTATGAACTACTCTGAACCCAAACATTACCTTCAGCTGAGTCAACCAACTTGACACCCAATCTATCCAACCGATGTACTTTTTGAACTAACTCTTTCATATAATTCTCCACATGACCAACACTGCCCATCGACAGTCTACTAAGGGCGTCTGACACTACTACATTAGCCTTGCCTAAATGATATAGCACACTCAAGTTGTAATCCTTTAACAATTCTAACCACCTTCTCTGATGAAGATTTAACTCCCTCTGAGTAAATACATACTACAAACTTTTATGATCTGTGAACATATCAACATGTACCCCATAAATATAGTGCCTCCAGATCTTCAGTAAAAACACCATAGCAGATAACTCAAGGTCATAGGTAGGGTAGTTCTTTTCATAAGGCTTAAGTTGTCTAGAGGCATAAGCTATAACTTTACCTATATGCATCAAAATACAACCCAGACCGATCCTAGAGGTATCATAATAGACAACAGACCCATATGTACCATCAGGTAGCGCTAAAACTGGGCTGAAGTGAGTCGAGTCTTCAACTCCTAAAAACTCTTCTAATAGGAATCTGACCACTGAAACTTAACTTTTTTCTGAGTTAATCTAGACATATTGGATGAAATTGAAGAAAAACCCTCAATAAAGCATCTATAATAGCCAGCTAAACCTAAGAAACTTCTAATGTCTGACGAAGAAATAGGTTTATGCCAGTTTCTTACTACTTTTGTCTTTTGGGGATCAACTGTAATATCTCGTACTTTTCCTAGCTTAAATTCATCCCTAGAATGTTAAGAATTTACTTCAAAGATGAATACCATTTATTTCATGCAATATTTTCAAGATTTCAACTTTTTATTGTGTGGGAAATTGAATAAACTTTCCATCAATACCAAATTCGCTCAATTCCGACACTCGGTGAAGAAGTTAGAGTGTTTTTAGTAAAATAGTGTGCCACCTAGACTCTCAGCATGGTAATTGTCAATTCCAGTGGACCTCTGCAATATTGGTGTATCGTGGAGTGGCCCATTTTCCCATTTGTCAAAATCCAGTAGCCCAACACGATTCTACTACATCGCGTTGGTGGCCAAAACGGCAAAACGATAGGGCACCGCAATAGCTCCTCATCGCAGAGAAAGCCCAGTTCCCACTCGTCCTTTTCCAGTGAGCCACCGCTATTGTGGCACATTGCGGTGGCCAGCCAAATTGGTTTTTTGTTGTTTTTCCAGTATCATTTAAAAGCTTAAGGAGAGGTGTTTTGGTCAATTCTCAAGCCCTCAAATCCGACCAAACAGACAATTTAACCCTATTACAAGTCTTCTATGCTTATATTCATCAAAATTTCTCTCAACCAAAACCCTAAGATTCATCATTCAACTTCAAGAATCCCCAAGATCCCACCATTCTTTTCCCAAATTAGTTCAAGATTCAAAGTTTCCAATTCAAGAACACCAAGAATTATCAATCAAGAGCACAAATAGGATCTCAAAAGCAAGCTTGTTCATCTAGTTTGTCATCCAAGGTATGTGGGGTTTGAACAAGGATAAATCTTTCATCCTTGTACCCAAAACTTTACTTTTATTACAAATTTACAGTAATTTATGTGATTTTCCATGTATTTTAAGTTAGGGTTTATACCTATTATCATTATTTGAAAGATTATGAGATTTCATATGATTTTTAGAAATTGAATTACATGAGTATGTTTATGTTTCTATGCACATTGCTGAATTTTTCAGATTTTAGGATGATTTATGAATGTTAAGTTATCAAGCATGAATTTTGAGATGTTTTATCATGAGATTAATACATGGGTCATTAAACCCTATTTAAAGATTGTTATTCAAAGAATAATTGTGCTATAAGCACGCCATGGTTAGAATATTTTCAGATTATTAAGAAAGATTTGACCTTTTGGTCTCAGAATAGATTTAAAATCCACTTTACAGATACAGATTACATATTTACAGTTGGTTTTCATTATAAACCATTAGATTACTTTTAAAGTAAATTTTTCTGGAGATCTTGAGAATTTTTCTGGAGATCTTGAGCATGATATTGGGAGTAGTATTTAGCATCGATATGGGTATGTTGCTTTGGTTTCATACCCCAAAATTACATGCCAATGTAGGAATTAGATTATTCCCACTTATACATGGATGACTGAGATTGTGATCACTGAGATGAGATTGTTCTATTTTGATGGCAAGGGTAGAACAGCCCTAACCTTACGGGGGATAGTAGTGGAACACCATGGATGCTCACATGGTGTACATATTGGTTAGAAGAACCTCTAAAATAGATGTCCCCCACTCTTAAAATAGTTTTAGTTATTTAAAGTCTTGAGATAAAGTGTTTACTATGCAGAATAAGTTTCATACTTCTCTTAGCCTATATGATTTGAGAACAAGAACAGAATACAGATTTTAGAACTAAGTGTAATGACTCAAAAGATTCATACTACATGATTTACTATTCATGATTTATGATTTTTATATTTCAGATTTACTCAAGCTATGTGAGTCATTTACATTTAGCATGCATGATTTTACAAATTATGATGATTGATATTATGTTTTACTTATACATTCACCCCCATATACTTAGTACATCCTCAAAGTACTGATCTAAATATATGTCTATTTTCTACATTATCTCATAATGTATGTATCAATTCAGTTGTAGCATGTATACCATAATCAGACAGATTGCAGCTTCCAGTCAGGAGGTGGTGAGTCCTCTCGATTTAAGGGCTCGAGTCAGTCATATAGTTTGAGCAGTCTTTTATTCTATTTATTTAGTCGTATTAATTTGGGATAGTTGGGGGTCATGTCCCAGCCATCTATAGTCAGTATAGCAGAGGCTTCACAGATGTCAGTTAGAGTCAGTTATGTGTTTTCGATCCCTCTTTCAGACGTTATCAAAATGTAAAAGTTGTGTTGATATTGTATTTTTTCCATATTCCATCATTATTATTTTTCCGCACAGTAAACTCAGTTGTTTTATACATATCATTCAGTTGCTTATGAGTTATGCCAATAGAAGGGTTAGCTTGGGACACTTGTGGTCCTAAGCACCGTGTGACATCTCGGAATAGATTTTTGGGGTGTTACATCAACTCTAATACCATCACTGGAAACAACATGACCAAGGAGAGATATTGAGCTTTGAAAAAATTCACATTTGCTAAATTTGGCGAACAAATGGTGATCCCTAAGAGTTTGCAACACAATTCTAAGATGGCCTGCATGATCATCCTTACTACAAGAATAGACAAGAATATCATCAATAAATACTATGATGAACATCGAAATACTGTTTGAATACTCTGTTCATCAAGTCCATGAAGGCAGCTGGGGCATTAGTAAGACCAAATGACATGACTAGAAACTTGAAAAGACCATAATGGGTTCTGAAAGCTGTCTTTGGGATATCACATTCCCTTACTCTAAGTTGATGATAGCCGAATCTAAGGTCTATCATGGAAAAGTAACTTGCACCATGGATCTGGTCAAATAAGTCATAAATCCTAGGAAGAGGATATTTGTTTTTGACTGTGACTTTATTTAGCTGACGATAGTCAATGCATATTCGCAAAGAACCATCTTTTTTTTGCACAAATAGAACAGGAGCTCCCCATGGAGAGACACTGGGACTTATAAAACCTTTATCTAATAGATCTTTAAGCTGCTCTTTTAACTCCTTAAGCTTGGTTGGAGCCATATGATATGGAGGAATGGAGATAGGATGAGTATCTAGGAGAAGGTTAATACCAAATTCTATTTCCCTATCGGGAGGTACCACTGGCAAATCTTCAGGAAACTCATTGACTACACTGACTGACTGAACTATTGAAGTCTCAGACTTAGTGTCTTTGACTCGAACTAGATGATAGATACACCCTTATGAGATCAACTTTCTGGCTTTAATATAGGATATGAAATAACTCATGGGAGACACTAAATTACCTTTCCACTCAAAGACTGCTTTATCTATAAATTGAAACTTCATCACTCAAGTGCAACAAAATATGGATGCATAATAGGAATGGAGCCAATCTAAACCAAGAATAAGGCCAAAGTTGACCATATATAACTCTATTAAATCTACTAATATGACTTTACAAAGGACAGTGATAGGACACTTTTCTATAGATTTTTTTGGCAACAACTGACTTACCCACTTGGGTAGAAACCGAGAAGGGCTCAGGGATCTTCTTAGGATCTATTTCAAAATTTACTACAACTAATAGGGTCACATAATAGAAACTCAACCTAGGGTCTAACAACACATAAATATCAAGATGAAAGACACGAAGCATAAAAGTAACAACATCTGGTGAATTCTCCTGCTCCTGAAGTGATGGTAAAGCATAAAACCAATTCTGGTGTTGACCGCCACCGATACTAGATGATTCACCCTTAGTAGGGACTGGGCAACCTAGAGGGGTTGGTGCGCTAGTAACTTGAGTTTGGGAATGAAAATCCCTTTTTCCCTGTTTAACATCCCGACACTCTTTGATTCTTTGTCCCTACTTACCACAACCATAACAATCTTTCTGTCCCAACAAGCACTCACCAGGATGGTTCTTACCACACTTAGAACAAGGATGATAATTGGGCTTTCCACTCACACTATTTTGAGATCTAGACATAAAAATCTTACCCCACTACTCTTTCCTAACTTTGGGGGAGGGAGCACTAGCTGAAGATGGCATTGGCATATATGAATGATTTTGAAACTGTAAACGATTTCCCCCTCCATAATTTTTCTGGCCATACTCAAATTGTCCGATTCTAGCCTTCTTATTTCCCCGCTCTCTTCCCTTCAACTTTTCTTCCTTAATCTGCTGGGCATGAATTATCAACCTAGAAAGATCCATGTCCCCAATAAGCATCGCAGTCCTACACATCTTGACTACCAAACTAGATACTCCAGTAACCAACTTATTCATACTCACCCTAGGGTCAACCATAGTATTAGGGGCATACTTAGACAAATGGTTGAACTCAAGGCAGTACTCTTTCACTAGCATCGAGCCCTGCCTCAGGTTCACCATTCACAAACTCTTCTACCTTATCTTCTCTCATTTCTCTTGAAAATAACCTGTCTAGATATATATCCTAAAAAATCATCCAACTCATAAGAGTCTCATTCTCACCTCTACCATTCTTCCACATAACCACCCAATCAGATGCTACATCCTTCAATCTATAGAATGCCAACTCTACACTCTCATCTTTAAAAACATGCATAATCTGGGTGATCTTCTTCACCTCATCTAAATAATGTTCTGGGTCCTCACCTTCTTTTGTCCCGCAGAACTCTGGAAGATTCATTCTCATGAGTCTCAGATTTTGGCTGCTGCTAAATCCCCATTCTAATGAAGTGGGACTATCGTCTGATAATATGTGTATTTAGATTTTCTATTGATTGGATGTGCTGTGATGATATGCAGATTTACATCTGTTGTGAGCTTGTGACTCAGTGTATATATGTGTATTTACTATTTAATATCTGACAATATGTGTATTTAGATTTTCAATGGGTTCGGTGCTTCTTGACGTGTTCAAGTGAACATAATAAAGGATTGCTTAAATGGGGTGTTTTAGTTTTTCTTTATCGCAGAAAATAGAAACTGACCTGTGTTACTGGTGCATTTGAGATTTTGCAGATTCTACCCTTTGTATGTTAGCTTATATAGAATAATGTAAGAGGTGATACGGCTTAAGATTTTTTTTTCCCTGCTGTTCTGAAAGTTAATTGCTAGTTCGTTTAAGTTGGTGAGTATGACACTTGCTTGTAATAATGCCCAGGACTGATGGGTAGAGACCATCAAAAGTATATGTTAGTATAAAAAGTAGTTTATCAAAACCATATATATTAGTAATGGAAGTTGAAGAAAAATCATCTAACTTATAAGGTGTCGGCAGCCGTGTTCGTAACAATACTAGTTCAAACAAATTAGGATAACTAACAATATTACTTCTTGTTATTGGTATACTCTTCTTCATAATTAACTTGTGCTAATTAATGTCTCTTCTCTTTTTTGTTCAACAACATGAACAGATGTTGGTTTCTTTAATGTTAACCCACTGTTCTGATCTCCCTATGATTAAGTAATTGAGAAGTGGAAAAATGGGTTCACAAATTTTCTTGTATTCAAAGTGCTAACTCTGAGTACATACTAGAAGATGCCTGTTTCCTCAGTCAGCATCAACCAATATTAAATCTGTGGTATTTATGCCAATTAAATGAATGCAGGGCGTGTTTTTTATACACTCAATTTAAAGTTATTTGTAAGCTCTTTTTGAGTTGAAACACCTAGAAATTACAATCATGTGGGCTTACCTGCAATACACACATATACATCTTGGACAAAAAAGGGGCAAAAATGAATTTGCTATTGTGAATGCTGGAACATTCTTAGGGTACACAGGTTGTGAAATAGCAGTTGGCTCATTCATCACAGATTAATAAATAGAGAGATACATAATGTTGTAATTCATCACAAATTAATAAATAGAGAGATACATAATGTTGTGCAACTGAGACATATATATCTGCATTTTCTTCATTAACCTTCGTAAGACTATTCAGTGCATCTATTACGAGCTTAGATAAGCAATATTTTCATTAAGTTTGATCATATTTAGCTTAGACATGTCATTTGGATGATAACTGGGGATACTTTCATACTGTACTTTCCGTCTATATTGCTCGGACTCTTTCTTGCATCTCTTTATATACATCTGTCAAACAGGCCACATTCTCAAAACTAGTAGTGTACCTCCACTTATTATTCTGTGTACTTGTGTTGGCAAGGCTAAGTTTATATTATTTGTGTGAATCTAATATTCTTTGCCTTTATTTTTAGTTAGTAAGGATGAAGCAGGCAGCAAGTCTAAAGAAATTTTTTTTGAATCCGAACAAAGCTCAAAGTCCTCTGAAGAATATGAATTCCATTACTCAATACCGTTCAAGTGCTGAACTAGTCAAGGAATATAAGATTAAGAGAGAACAACTTGCAAAAGAACACAATGATAAAATTAGGAAATCTCAGGCACCGATGACCTATAAAAGAAAGAATCTTGAGGAGTCCATTGCATAACAAGGAAAGAGTATATTGCCTATTAACAAGTCAGTGAGCCAATCTTCTTCAAGGAAAGAGACTAATGCTTGACATATGATGACTAGAAAAGGACAAATCAAAGAACGATTATTTCAACCTCAATCTGGAGAGCCCATTAAAAAGAGAGGAGTCGAATCACCTATGCACAACTTCATGTTCCAAGGATTTTCAAAGGTCAATGTTAATACTTTAGATGTCATTGGAATACCACAAGTTGAACAAGAGAAACAACATGATATTAAAGAGCTAGAAAACTGCAAACAGGTGAAGAGGAAGTCAGTCCTATCGTCAAGTAGTCTGGATCAGTTTCTAGAAAAACAAGGGATACACATAAGTGGTGAAAAAGAACATGATATTGACACAATAGATGGTGTTAAAGTTCTGCCCACTGAAGATATAGATGAACATAATAAGCGATTAGATGATCCTGCAGAAAAAGAAGAAATTAGTGAGGATGGGTGGTTAAATAGTGATGACAATATAAATGTTGATTGTGGTATAAATGGTATGTCTTGAATCCTATAATTTTAGTACTCATTGTATTTGTTTCTTATTTCTTGGTTATTACATTAATCTAGGAGTGCCACAGAAGAAAAATGTTCAAGGACCAACAACATGCAAGGAAATTCATGCGAGAACTTTAGATGAAAGAGAGGTGGTGACATTTGACTTAGGACAAGCAGTGGGACCAACTGACAAGGCAGTTTCTAATTTAAGCAACTTCATAGGAACAGTTGCAAGGAATCCCAGATTTATCAAATTGTTATACACTAGTTGGCATGTTGTTCCAAATGAAACTAAAAAACACATGTGGGATTATGTCAATGTAAGAAAAAATAATTTTTGAGATTGTACATATATTATGTTTATTACTAACTGAAGCTTAATATATTTAGTTTGTATAGTCAAAAAATTTTATTCCAAAGGAAGGACAAAAGTGGGTGATGCAAGGTCTTCGTGATTCTTGGAGGGGATTCAAGAGAGAAGTTAAATAGAGATGTTTTGATAAAAGACTTACTATTGAAAAAATTCTAGAAAAACGTACTGTTGGTGTTCTAGCTGTTCACTTACGTCAGTTGATCGAGTATTGGAAGCTTCCAGAAGTTGAAGTAAGATTAAAATAATGCATATAACTCTTGACATATTTTTCATATTTAATTTATGTTCTCTTTTTAGGCCTTGAGCGAGGTAAATTCTAAAAATAGGAAAAAAAAAAGTGGAGACATCGAATGGGACCTATTAATTTTGGAAGAGTACGCATGTCATTGGTAATATTTAGTCGGCGCTTTTAAAAAAATCTATTTTTCAATTTCTTTTTTACTTTGTTATAACATATTTATATTTGGTTTTAAACTGTAATTTGATATCATTTGTAGCGCCAGAAAAAAGAAAATAATGAGAAACCATTAAAGGCTAAAATATTTGTTGCTACTCGTACAAATACGGGAAAAGAAGTTCAGGCAGATACCCAAATTGCAATAGTAAGTAATCAATTTCGATTACAGCTAAGTTCATCTTTAATCCTTTTATTCTTATTTCTCTGTGTAACTGTACATACTCTGAATCATAGACAAATTTGGGTAAACTCTATTTTGAAGATATTGTACATATTCGGGTTTTAATAGATACTAGTTGATTTTTTTATACTATTTTTTTTATTTGAAGAGCTTATGTTTCTCCTTCTCTTGCTTACGGACAAAGGTCCTTTTCCTAAATTGTTCCTTTATATAGACAACATTCTAACTGGAGTATATCTTTGTGGGATATGAAGCATTCCCAGTCACATGATAACATAGGCTTAAACTGAACTAGACTATCGATGAGATAAGCAAAGTGTCACGTCACTCCATCAATGTGATATGCGATGCATCGTGTTGCTACCTATCAATGCGATATGCAATGAGCCATAGCCATATCATGTTGTCTCCTTGTTTTGAACATCCTAATAGGCCTCAAACCTCATCCGGAAAACTCAAAACTTACCCTTTATGCTAAGTTTGATTTATCCAAATTATTTGAGGAACCTTGTTTAAATAAAGAAGCTAAATTCACATCCTTGAAACCTACATCAGTGATTATATCCAAGCTGAAAAATATTGCTAAACATCTTAAGCTGAGAGCTAGCAAAAGGGATGCATGATTATTAAGATTCGAAGGAACATGAGAAGGGAAAAAAGGAACTTTGAGCGTTGACATGGAGATATTTGAGGTTGTTGAAGCTTTTCATTTGGTGGAATTCTAAAAATTAAATGGTGATACATTAGAATATCATTAGATATTGACTGAATACGTAAGACCGAGTCTTCAAGATATCATTTGGACTTTGCAAGATTATTAGCATCAACCTCTGTAGGCAGACGACCAGTTTGATGAGCATCATCCTACACTTTGTACATCACATTTTGTCCTAGATACATTGGCTGAGCTAGGTGGATGCTGGAGGTTTTAATGAATCCCCTTTATCAAAAAAATCATATTGTGGAAATAGGGTAGGCATATTACATACACAAACACCTTAACTTAGCCTCACATTATTTCTGATAAAATAGTAATTGTACATGAGCCATTAAATAGAACTCTAGGAAGATCGTCTCAGCTTCTTTTTCTCGATCCCTAAACAGATGCGGCAACACATTTTCTCTTTCATCCATCCAGTAACACAAGGTATGATTTTTCCTTTCATTTTCTTGGTTCAAATTTGTCTATGTTGTTTTTCATTCAGAATCTAATTGAATTACTATTCACTACTGCAATATAGAACTTGAATTTTGTATTATAAGTTGTGTATACTCTCGCTGATTGCTAATCTTCTATTGGCCGGTGATAGATTGAACCTTACTATCCTTATAGATCTGATTAAGAGTGTTGATGTGTTTTAAGAAATAACTGCATCTATCAAGTTACTGAGAGTTACTTCTAATACATATTGCTTCTTTTGGTCTATGTTGAGCTTTTGACAACTTTACCAGAATTATGAGCCAAAGCAGATTGGAACTAGTTGTTGTGCTTTTTCCAACTTTACCAGATCCTGAGTCTTGAGGAACTGAAATAATCTATTTTAGAATGGATTCCTGAGTCTTGATGAGCGTTGAAATAATCTGCTTTGGCTTTATGAGACTAATTTCATTCTCAGGAGTATTATTGTTAAGAAAGTTAATTATTTCTAACCTGGGATGGATGAGCCTTTGTTTGAAATATATCTTATATATACTGCATTATTTCTTCTCTGACATCTATTGTTTTACTTTTGTTACAGTCTGAACTAGAGAATCATCAAAATACTGGGAAAACACCAGATGATGCATTCACGGTAGTGTTTGGAAAGGAGAAGCTTGTTCAAGTTAGAGGCTATGGTAGATCAGTGACAAGAACTTCTCAGCAAAAAGATGAGGAAATGAATGAGCTTAAACAAAAGCATGCTAATGAAGTCACTTCTATGAAGGAAGAAATTATAAGTGAAATGACACAAGAAATGCGACAATTTTTAGTCAATTGGTGCAAAACAATCCTGGATTGAATTTTCAAGATATACTAGGGAGTGATGGATATAACATTCCTTCACCTGATGCGAGTAACGAACAAGATATACGAGGAAAAATTCTTTCAAATTCTTCGGGCTCATCTCATGCTTCGGTTCATGAAAAGGTACTTTATCTTAGAAATTCACAGGAAGTTTAAATTCTGAACTTTTAACTTGATTGAAATGAATTAAAGAAAGTTTGGATTCACATACTTCCTCATATCAAGATTGAAAAAATATTTATATTGACTTCTTTTGTTCATTTTGAATATGTAGGATCTATGCGGGGGATCAAATTTGAATGGTGGGCGCCACAACTCAGCTTGATCAAGATTGAAGTGAATGATGAAGAATTTTTGAAATATTTTGATATACGTTATTATATACATTTGGTTTTGTGGAACTTGATACAATTTTTATTATGTTGTTTTCTTATTAGTATGTAAAAGATATTTTTTTGAAATCAAATCTATGCACTTCAATTATTTATTAGGTTATTAGTGCATGCGTGAGATTATATATTTGTTATGTTTATATAATGTGCTTAGTGATACATGCGTGAGATTTATGCACTTCAATTTTTAGGTAATATTGCTACACTTTAAGAGTGTGGCTAAAACATGATTACACTTTAGAAGTGTTGTCAAAGAGGATATATAAAAGGCTAAGTTTTTATGTGTGGTTAGTAATAAAGAAAAGGCCACGTTTGTTAAGTGTTATTATAGAGGTTCTACGAAAGGATACACTTCTGAAGCGTGCCCAATAATTAAACAAAGGCAACGTTTTTAAAGTGCTATTATAGAGGTGCTACAAAAGGCTACACTTTTGAAGCGTGACCAATAGCAAAACAAAGTCAACACTTGTAAGCATAGATTTATCAAATAAAAGTGTTGCCAATTACAAGATACAAAGCGTGGTCTTTAAACATTAATGGCCAAGCTTTATAAATGTAGCTGATATGGCACCACTTGAAAAGCGTGGCCTTTAATCAAAGGTTACGCCTCTTTAGGCCACCCCCCTAAAAGTGTGGCCTAAAGTCCAAAAGTGTAGACTTTGATCAAAGGCCACATTTTCTGTTATTTTAGGCCACGCTTTACAAGAGTGGCCGTAGGCCAAAAATGTTGTAGTGGAATATCGTTGATTAGTTCACAAGCATAAGCTCTAAAAACCCTCTGCTAAGGTTGTGGAAACCCTAACGAATCGATGAAGTAGGGGAAGTGCTATGCTATTCTGAATCGATACCCATGCATGTATTATATTATCTTCACTTTAATAGATGTCTTAGCGGCTGCAAATGTTAGGTCCCGCATAGATTTTTGCTACTTACTCTAAAAGAGGAGTAGTGACTAAGAAAAGATAATTACAATAGTAATTTGAAGTTTAACTGTCGATATACGCTATTAGGTATTATCTAAGTAAAATGGTTAACTATCATCTAATCACAAGAGACTCAAAAGGAAATAGTTAACTGGGATCTAGGATAAGGATAAGTAAGGCGACAACCTGAGACTCAAAAGGTAAAGGGTGAAATCCGTCAGCGAGTCCAAAAGACCGTTGATGGCACATAACATATCAGATTTTGCTTGCAAGGTATTGGGTTGATTCAATAAATCATGATAAGCCTACTAAGTGGAGAATCCATAGGGAACATAATCTTAGTGTTCATCTACAACCGATTACAACGAAAGTTGATATTCGTTATATGTTCAAAATTGTCACTAAAATCCCCTATTTTCTTTCCCAATTCTACCTATTGATACAGAAGTTAAGATCCACAATTCTATCTATTCCCATGGGATTTGAACCCCACCTTTGTTGGGTAACTATATTTGACAACGACCGCATAATCTTCATATTGAAGGTTTAGCTTGGGCGTTATCAAATTTTGGCTCCGTTACTAGGGAATATGGTGTTGAGTTGTGAATTGAAGTTGTTGCAGTTTTTGAGTCTTTTATTTCTTGCTCTTAATTTTGTGTAGGCCGGTGTATGCCTAGCACACCGAGTAGAGGCAATCCTTTACTCCCACAAAATCCAAATCTTGAGAGGATCCTATAAACACTTAGTAGAATAATAGAGCTGAAAAGGGATGATATTCCTAAAGGGATTCATGAGGGTACACACCGGGTGCCTCCCCCTCCTCCTAAAGAGTTCAGGACATTTTTGACCAACAAACTGAGGTCCTGTTGGCATAAGTTGCTAATTAGTGGAGGGAATAAGATTCTTAGTGCATAGCTCGGGAGGAAGAATTATTTGCGTAGAGGCAGAAAGCAGACCGTCGAGTAGCACTCGGTGGTAATCAAAATAGATTTAGGGTTGGTCGTGCTCAAGTTATCCCAGCGTATTAGTATTTGCAGCCATATAATGATGATGAAGAGGATCTAGGGTATGTTGAGCCGGCAGAAACTGGAGCTATCATTCCTCCTTTTTTGTCCCAAGAAATTAAGTTTGACATAACGAGTGGAATGATTCAACTCTTAAATATGAAAAGGGTGTTTGTCGGTTTGCCTACTAATGATGCAAACATGCACCTTGAAAATTTTATTGGGATCTATTGTTCATACAAAAACGCAGTGGTAAATCGGGAAGAGCTTATACTGAGGTTGTTCCCTTTCATTCTTACTGGAGAAGAATCTTTATGGCTAGGGAACTTCTAAAAGAATCTATCACTACGTGGAACAAGTTGCAGGCAATTCTTGAACACGTTCTTCCCTCCATCCAAGATGTTGCATCTTAAGGATGAGATTCTTAATTTTAGGCAGATGCAGTTAGAGTCTATGTATGAGGCTCTGTTCATCTTCAATAAGAAGATGAGTACAGTTCCCAACCATCGAATTTCTGGGACGAGCTTACTTGAGATACTCTACAGAGCCTTGACCATCAGCTCCAGAGCCATAGAAAACACCATCTCTAGAGGAGCTTTTATGAGACTACGCTGGGAGATAGCATTAGATATCCTAGATTAGATCTCTCTTACTAATCAAGGATAGTAAACTCGGGAGGAAGAGAGTGGTTCTGGTACTTATGCTATTAGTGCCTGAGCAGCTGATAATTCGGTAGAACAAGAAATTGTACTACTGAGGATTGGTCTTGGGTTACTGATAAAACAGTTTGTAGCGGCAAGTCCCGAGAAAGTGAACACAGTAGGAACACAGGGTTCAACTTCCAAAGCTTATGAGTCTGAGTTAGAGGAGGAAGCAAAATATCTTGATCGTCAGTTGGCGGGTTTCCGAGCCTAAGGGCAAGGAAACTAAGGTCAAAACTATTATTATAGATATAGAGACCATAGTAGGAAGTGAGATTATAACTGGAGGAAAAAGGATGACTACCGAGAGAAGGGGGATAGGTACATTTCACCAGACAGATGGTATACAGGGTCTAGAAAGGAGGTAATGCTAACTAAGCTGGTCAGGGTTGAGAAAACTAGGAGAATATACTTAAGGAGATTAAGGCTGACATTTCAGGGTTCACCTAGAAGGTTGAATCTCATGCTACTGCTATCAAGCAGTTCTAGCACCGGTTTAGGAAAATGTCAGCAACACTGAACCAGAGGCAGCCAGGTACCCTTCCGAGCAACACTGTTCAAAATCCAAAAAATAATGGTCATGTTCTTCCTATTATGTCACGACCCAAACCAGGGCCTGATCATGAAGGGTATCTTAAGTCCCATGTGGACTGGAGATCACTCCCTTCATCTAACCAAACCAAACATAACATCCCTCACTGTCGGATGAATTCTGAATATATAACAAAATAGCATGCATAAAGCTTAAGGAAATTCAAGACATGTCTATAATCGAAGACCGGTGACCAGCCAAACAACCGACCAACATCACCCAATATCCACAGTAATCCAACAAAGCCTCCTAACACAAGAACAAAAACTAGTCTTGGTCGGAACATGTCCCTAACTCTAACAGATGACCATGAGAATGAAAATGATAATGATAATGATAATGAAACTTTCAACTATAGTCTATGATAAGAATTGATGAAATGTCTAAGTGTTTAGAACAATGAAATCTCACCACTTCATCACAACGAACCGATGAATCGACATGATCTACCTTACTCTACGCAGGAAAAGTAAATTTGCCTTCAGAACCTACATCGCGTGGGGATACAACATACGGAGAAGGTTAGTGGGGTGAAAACTAGCATGAAACTCAGAAATAAGGATAACATAATAACGTGGTCAATAGTTCAAAATAATTCAAAATCAATGCACGTAAGCAAATTCATATATATATATATATATATATCATATGTCGGATAGGGAACAAGGCTTAATATGCACTTTGAAACTTTAGCATGGATTGTGTAGCTCAACCGTCATAGCATACAAAGGCACCCATGGGCTATTTGGGCTCAGCTCTCCCCCAGCTGTAAGGGTCCTAGTGCATGTGGCAGCATGAATCAGAGGGTATACAAATGCACTATGGGGGACTTAAACCTCCCAGCATATCAGGGTGACATGAGCATCAAATCATATAATATAATATGGGGGACTCGAACCACCCAATCATATGATAGTAATAATAAGAGGGACTCAAACCTCCCGTATAAGAGACTATCGCATCGGCAACCGTGGTTTCCAGTGTTGGTCCCTCAGGACCTCAACTTTCAAGACTCAGCTACATAACCCTCATTAAAGCCCAATTAAAACATGTATCACACATTTCCATTCACTGAATCACATTACATATTAAGGCATACATTGTTGGTATCGTCATATCAACTACACTTGCAAGGTAACATCAACATGCCAAATCAATTATCATCACTTATGGGAATTCACAACCCCCTTAGTTCAATTTTACATTAGCTTGGGGAATTATACAACCCCATAAGGTTTAATTCAAAATAACAATGCAATAATTCAAGGATAATTCAAATTCCCACATTTCTCACAATTAAAAACCAATTTCATAATATGGGGTTGGGGTCATAACCACTTCAAAAATCACAAGTATGGGGAAAATCACAATTCCCAAGTTCATTCACCATACCCTTTCACCCACAAGTTCAAAACCACATTTAAAACATGAATAATCATATTTAGACCATGGAAAAACATTGTTCAACAGCAAGCATTCAAAACCCTCAACCCTAGTTTCAAAACCAACATCAATATCTCATGAACAATATTTTAAAAAATATGCTTTTAACAAATTAACAATGAGGGAAGAGCAAATTGCCTGAAATACCAAGTATTATGGAAGGAATTCAGCCCTTGAGCCCTTGGATGACCTACTTCTTGGAAGACCTATGTATGGCTGCTTAAAAGAATTTAAGAGAGACTTTGAAGTGTTTGAGTTAGTTAAGAATGAAATATACACCACCACCACCCCTCCTTAAGTGCTTTATGGACGTGGGGTTTAAATGGGCAAATGAGGAAATTGTTCAAAGTGCCCTCAAATTAAAAGCTAGATTTTAGTTGTCAATAACTATGGGTCATTATACGACTTGTGTAGTCTCATTATGACTCATTACCCTAAGTCATAGACAATATAGTTCCCAGGACACACACACACTATTGACCCTACGACTTAATAGGTACAACTCGTAATGGGACCCTACGACTTCTAGGGTCCAGTCATAGTCAACACAGAACCTAATTGCGTAAACACTGGACATCCTACGATTTTCACCCAACGACTCATAATAATTTCTTACGAATCTTAGTGAGCAACTCATACTCAGAGTAGAAAATAGCCACAAAATTACTGATTTGGTTACGAATTGGGTCCCTAGGACCCGTCAAGACTCCCTACGACTCGTATCCCTAAGTCATACTCAAGATAGCAACTCAGCACGATTCACTTGACACCTTATGACTAGGGTCACATGACCCATTAAGACACCCTATGACTTATAGGGTGAGTCATAGTCAAGAAAGTGATAATAAAATTTTAGAAAAATTTCAAAGACCAAAAACCCGGGGCATTACATACTCTCCCCCCTCCCTTTGGATCATTCATCCTCGAATGATAGGATAAGGCATTTATTAGCACAATTTGACACCAAAAACAACCACACTTACCTTTATTTAAGTAATACACCTAGCTAAAGCAAGATTATCCGAAACAGGAAATAAGAATAAAAACTTGGACTTCATGTCCTCCTTGGCTTCCCAAGTAGCTTCCTCAACCTTTTGGTTCCTCAAAAGAACCTTTACCGAAGCCACATCCTTTGTCCACAACTAATGGACTTTCCGATCCAAAATATCTACCGGGACCTCCTCGTAGGACAAGGAATCTAAAATACCCACCTCCTCTAAGGGATCAACTGCAGAAGGATCACCCATGAACTTCCTCAATATTGAAACATAAAACACCGGGTTAATGAAGCTCAAGAAAAAAGGCAATTCTAATTCACATACAACAATATTAACCCTCTTCAAAACCATGTATGAATCGACATAACAGGGATTCATCTTTCCCTTTTTGCCAAACCGCATCACTCCCTTCATGGGAGACACCTTTAAGAACACCCAATCACCAACACTGAACTCCAACTCCCTTCGACTCACATCCGCATTGGACTTTTGAAAATTTTGGATGGCCTTAAGTCCATCCCAAATTACCTTCACCTTCTCCATGGCTAGGTGGACTAAATCAGGGAAAAACGCCAAACAACTTATTCTTACCAACCTCAAACCACCTAATAGTAGATATACACCTCCTTCCATATAAGGCCTCGATAGAGATATACCAATGCTAGAGTGATAAATGTTGTTGTAGAAAAATTCTATGAGTTGCAAGTGGTCAACCCAGCTATTACCAAAATAAAAAACACAAGCCCAAAGTTTTTCTTCCAAAACCTGGATTATCCTTTCTACTTTCCTATTCGTCTGCGGGTGGAAAGCAGTACTAAGGGTTACCTTAGTCCCCAAACCTCGCTGGAAAGACCTCAAAAGTAAGATAAGAATTGGGTACCCCAATCAGATATGATGAAGACTGGAGTACCATGAAACTTCACGATCTATTCAATGAACAACTTGGCATAATCCTCAGAACAGTAATTAGTCCTCACTTGCAAGAAGTAAGCAGACTTAGCCATCTTATCCATAATAAACAAATCAAATCAAACTTCTAGCGAAACCGCAGAAGACCAGTAATAAAATCCATATTAATTATCCCCCATTTCCACACTGGTAGCTCAATCTCCTAAGTCAACCCACCGGGCCTCAAGTTCTCTACCTTCACTTGCTGACACACCATGCACTTAGCCACAAAAATTTCCACATCTTGCTTCATGTTATTCCACTAATAAATCTCCTAAAGATAATGATACAATTTTGTCGAACCAGGATCAATAGTATAATGCAACTTAAGATCTTCAGCCAATATTCGTCTTCACAACCCATCAACATTGGTAATACATAATCTACCTTGGTATCTTAAGATACCATCACCAGCAATCTCGAAAATCATCACTTTCATCCTACCTACATTATTCTGGATTTGCATTAGAATAAGAACCAGTATTTGTCTCTCCTTTACTTCAGCACCAAGAGATGACTTTTCCACCTCTTGAACAATCATGCCACTATCCTCGAAATACTAGAAACAGACTCCTAAATTAGTCAATTGGTGAATATCTTTCTCCAAATCCCGTTTTTCCTCATCCACATGAGATAAGCTTCCCATGGGCAACCTGCTAAGAGCATCAGAAACCACGATAACATTACCTAGATAATAGTTAAGACTTATGTCATAGTCCTTGAGCAACTCAAGCCACATCATTTGCCTGAGATTTAGCTCCTTCTGAGTGAACATGTATTGCGGGATCTTATAATCAGAATAGATATCGACGTGGCCCAATGCAAAATCATCAGTCAGTTAGTTCTTCTAATGATCTTTCAACTATCTAAAAGCATCTGCAACTACCTTGACATGTTGCATCAACACGTAACCCAGCCCTACCCTAGATGCATGGAAATAGACAATAAAACCCTTAGTGTCCTAAGGTAGAGTCAATACCGGAGCCGAAGTCAACTTATTCTTCAGCTTCTCAAAACTACCCTCGTAAGTATCAGACCAGAAGAACCTTACTTTCTTCTAAGTTAACTTAGTCAATAGGGAAGCAATAGAAGAGAAAACCTCCACAAAACTTCTATAATAAACGAATAAACACAAGAAGCTCTGAATATCAGATAGAGTCATGGGCCTAGACAACTTCTTAACTACCACAACTATCATGAACTAAACCAAGGCTTGGACATGACTGGTATCTCAAGTCCCAAATGGATCGGAGATCACCCACTGTACCTAGCCAAACCAAACACATCACACCCCAAGGTCAGCAAAATTTCAAACATATAAAAAGAAAGAGTACAATAGTCTAAAAAAGTTTAAATACATGTTCATAACCAACTATCGACGACCAACCAACTGACCTACTGAAACCGCCCAATAGCAACAGTAGTCCAAACAAAGCCTTCTAAACTATGATCCAAAACTGAAAATCAATAAAGTGTCAGGACATGCCCCCGACAATTGCCAAAAACCAAATCCAAATAAATAGTCAAAATGTAAAGGAAACCATAATCATAAAATGGGGTCTTCCGAAGTATGAAATATCACCACTTTAATCTGACTAGCTAGATGATCCCAAATCCAAGTCACTGAGCAGGAGGAGTAGAAGTATGGCCAGTTTTTGTATCGCATGGGGATATAGCATCCAAATACGCTTATCAGGGTGAACGCTACCATGTAACTCAGGGGTAAGGATAACATAATGATATGAACAATAGTTTAAAATAATACAAAACAAAGAACATAACCAAATGCATACATTTATATATATATATATAATGTATATATATATTTATATATCATATACTGGGAAATAAAATAAGGCATAATATGCTTTTCAAAACCTTAGCCTGGATTGTGTAGCTCAACCATCATATAATAGTACCCACGGGCTATATGGGCCCCAGCTCTCACCCCCTGGTCAGGCCCCAGTGCGTGTAGCCATATGTATGTACATGGAGGACTCTAACAATCCAACATATACCATGGTGACTTAAGCACCCGATCATATAATGATTTACGAGGGACTCGAACCTCCCTAATCATGAAATAATAATAAGGGGGATTCAAACCTCCCTGGTCACTTTGACCCCGACGTTAGCAAATGCGGTTTTCAATATCGGTCACTCGGACCTCCACTTTCATGACTCAACTATACAACCCTTATTATAGCCCAGTTTAAGCAAGTATCACACATTCCTCATTCATTTAAACACATTCTATATTAAGGCATACACTGTTGGTATCGCCATACTAACTACATTTGCAAGGTAACACATCATGCCAAAGCAATTTCCATTAACTTAGGGAGAACAACTCTCTTTGTTTATTAATACACATTGGGGAACACTGACTCCCTTTATTCATTAAATCATACCATTGTATTTCAACTACCTCTTTATATTATGTAATAGTTCAAGACAAATTCATCTTTAAAAATTCCCATAGTTCTCATAACTAAAACCAATTTCACATTATGGTGTTGGGGTTATAACTACTTCAAAAGCCACAAGTTTGGGAAAATCACAATTCCCTAGTTCATTCACTATGCCCATGCACCCATAAGTTCAAAACCAAATTTAAAGCTTGAAAATCATAAAGAAATCATGAGAAACTTTGTTCAATTCATAAACATTCAAAAAAATCCAACCTTTGTTTCAAAACCATCACAATAATCTCATGAACAATACTTTAAATCATATGCTTTTACAAAATGGAAAAGGTCCTAAAATGTCCTTCAATTATGTAAAATGGTGCAAAAATACCCTTTGTCTACCTATTGGGCCTAAAATATCCTTTTCGTCTACCTATTAGGTCTAAAATGCTCTTCTCACCTACCTATTGGACCTAAAATGTCCTTTACTTCTACCTATTGGATCTATTTTGCCATTTTATTTAGGAAACTTACATGGAAAGGTCATCCTTAAAACGTAATTACATAAATAATAGTACTTTTCAATATTACAAAAATAAATTATTTTTTTCACATATATAGCCATTTAAAAAAATCAGGAAAGATAATTATAATTCCTAATTTAATGTTGTAACTAATTATTAGTTCACCTTAATTTAAGAGATATATTTTCAATCTTTAAACTAAAAGTGAAAAAGATAATCACTACTTTCAAATATTTCTCCATCTCATATTCAAAATTCAAATATTTTTAAATAAACTAAGTATTCCATTATTTTCTCGTGTATGTTTTATTTTGTTTTTATGTATGTTAATCATCTACTATTATTTTATTATTATGTATTTTTAATTCTAATGTAATGCGTTAACCACAATTTCTTATGGATAAATATTTATGGAATAAAAATCATTATATTGGGAGTATAGATATACCATGTATTTTGTTGTGTAGATATAATTTATGTCAAAGTCAGATTATTATTCTATTTTTGATATAATTTATGAGATAAATATTCATGGTATATCTCATTATGTCGGAAGTACTTTTCTTGTTAAAAATTATTTATTAAATATAAATGTGTATTTTTAATATTACATGGTATAAACTTTTTATATGTAAAATATATCATGTATGTTTATGGTATAAATATACCGTGTATTTTTATGATATAAATATAATTTATATAATATATAAATATACCATGTATTTTTATGATATAAATATATCATATATTTTTATGGAGGCATCGTGAAAGCAGGCAATAAATATAAAAAACATAAAATTTTGATTTATTATACAAAAAATGAATGAACAAAGGCTTCCATAAAAATAAGCAATAAATAAGAAAAATGGAATTTAATATATAATTATTTTTCTATATATTAGAATCTGTTATAAAAGTAAATATTTTATATGTTATATCTAACAACCAACTCATAAGGTTATGTATATGTAATAATTTTTTAAAAATAACTATTTATGTTGTTTTTCTTTTATTTATCAGATCAATTTAGAATGACGAAAAATTGATATTGTGCACTATTTATTTGGTTAGTATTAATAAAAATGATATTGATTTCATGTAGTTTAATAATGATAAGTTGTGGTATTAAATAGTTTTTTCTTAAATAAAAGGGCAAAATAGCCCCAATAGGTAGACGAAAAGGACATTTTAGGCCCAATAGGTAGACATGAAGGGCATTTTAGGCCCAATAGGTATACGGAGGACATTTTTGCACCATTTCACATAGTTGAAGGACATTTCAGGCCCTTTTTCATTTACAAAATTAACAATGAGGGAAGAGTAACATGCCTGCAATAGTAAGATGTACGGAGAGAAATCACCCTTGAGGGCTCTAATTGTTCAATCTTTTAAAAACCCTAAGTGCTCTTGACCTTAAGGATTTAGGATTATTTGAGGAGTTACTTAGATGTTTCTGAGAGATAATAGCACCCTAAAAGAAGTTATAAGTCATGGGTTACTATTTGGTTAAGAGGGGAAATGTCTAGAATGACCTAAACTTAAAAAGCTGAAAAGTGCCGCCTTTGATTACGAATCAACCCCTTGACTCGTAACCACTCCTTACGACTCGTGGTGACGAGTCGTAACCAAGGAAGAACCACAAAGGCAACCTACACTATTATCCTTACAACTTAATGGCACCAAATGCAATGGGACCCTGTAACTCGTAGGGTCCAGTCGTAGTCTACACAGAACATAAATTGGGGCATACACTAGACACCCTACGATTACTCCTAATGACTTCTAACATATCATTATGTCTCTTAGTGAGCCACTCGTACTCACATCAGAATCAAGCCACAAATCTACTGATTTGGTTACTACTTGTTCCAATGACTCGTCAAGACACCGTACTACTCATGGGGTCCAATCGTAATCATGGCAGTGAGCTCATAGAAAATGAAATTTTCAAGGACCAAAATTTGGGGTGTTTCAATTCTCCCCTACTTGGATTATTCGTCCTCAAATGATGGAACAAGGCAATTGCTATCCCGATTTGACTTCATATTCATATACTCTTACCTTTAACAAACATAGAAAATAAAGATGCCAAGGAAATCACTCTTTCCTTTTAAAAAAGTCAGAAAATAAAGATGTTAAGAATAACACATACCTTACTCACGATTATCTGGAGCAAAAAACAAGAATGAATACTTGGACTTCATGTCCTCTTCATCTTCCAAAGTAGCCTCTTCAACCTTGTGGTTCCTCCATAGAACCTTTACTGAAGGTATGTCCTTCATCTGCAACCGATGAACTTGTCGATCCAAAATTTCAACTGGGACTTCCTCATGTGATAACGAATCTGAAATACCCACTTTCTCCAAACGGATAACAGTCGAAGGATCACCCGCGCACTTTCTCAACATCAAAACATGAAACACCGGATAGATGGAGCTCAAACTAGGAGGCAACTCCAACTCGTACGCAATAGTTCCAACCCTCTTCAAGACCAAGTATGGGCAGACATATTAGGGACAGAGCTTTCCCTTCTTCCCAAACTGCATTACTCACTTCATGGGAGATATCTTCAAGAACAACCAATCGCCAACCTCAAACTCTAAATCACTATGCCTCACATCCTCATAGGACTTTTGGTGACTTTGGGACACTTTAAGTCTATCCTGAATTACCTTCACCTTCTCTATCGCTTGGTGAACCAAATTTGGTCTAAAAATCTCTGCCTTACCAACCTCGAACCACCCAATAGGAGACCTACACCTCCTACCATACAACGCCTCAAATGGATCCATCCAAATACTAGAGTGGTAGCTATTATTATATGCAAATTCTATAAGAGAAAAATGATCAACCCAACTACCACCATAGTCAGTCATACAAGCTTGAATCATATCTTCCAATGTCTTAATAGTCCTTTCTACTTGGCCATCCGACTGCATATGGAAATAAGTATTAAAGCTCACCTTAGTTCCCAAACCTCTCTGAAATGAACACCAAAAATGCGATGAGAACTGAGTACCACAATCTGACATGATAGAAACATGCACCCCATTCAACTTTACAATCTCTTGGAGGAATAACTTCGTATAATCCTCTAATGAATAATTCGTCCCCACTGACAAGAACTGAGTAGACTTAGTCATCCTATCCACGATGACCCAAACCAAATTAAACTAATTCTGAAATCGAGGAAGACCAATGATGAAATCTATATTAATTATCTCCTATTTCCACACCGGTTGTTTGACCTCTTGAGTCAACCTATTGGGTCTCAAGTGCCCAATATTCACTTGTTGACACACTATGTATTTAGCCACAAAACGGGCCACATCTCGCTTCATATTGTTCCACCAATAAATCTCCTTAAGGTCATGATACATCTCTGTTGAACCAGGATGAATGACATAACGTGACTCATAAGCCTTAACCAAGATCCTCTCTCTCAATCCATCTACATCTAGAACACATAATCTGCCTTGGTACCTCAAGATACCACACCACTAATCTCAAAATCTACAACCTTTTATGGACCCATATCTCTCTTAATCTTTATTAAGATAGGATTCAGTACCTTCTTCTCTTTTACTTCAGCAATAAAGGATCACATCACCACCTTTTTCACAAACACACCACCATCCTCAGAGTCCAAGAGATGAACTCCAAGGTTAGCCAGATGTTGAATATCTTTTACCAACTCCTGTTTATCCTCATCTACATGAGCTAGACTCCCCATGGATAACCTGCTAGGAGCATCAGCAACCACATTAGCTTTACCTGGGTGATAGTGGAGACTTCTTTTATAGTCTTTCAGCAACTCAAACTACCTCCTCTTCCTGAGATTTAACTCTTTCTGGGTGAACACATATTGCAGACTCTTATGATTAGAAAAGATACCTACATGGACTCCATACAAATAGAGACGCCAAATATACAATTCAAACACCACAGCCAACAACTCAAAGTCATGAGTCGGATAATTCTTCTCATGAACTTTCAACTACCTAGAAGCATAGGCCACCACCCTGCCATGCTGCATCAACACACAACCAAGTCCTACACAGGGCACATCACAATAGACAACAAAGCCATCAGTATCCTCAGGCAGGGTCAAAACCAGAGCTGAAGTCAACTTATCCTTCAACTTTTCAAAATTTCCTTCACAAGAATCTGACCGCAAGAACTTTGCTTTTTTCTGAGTCAACTTGGTCAAAGGGGCAGCTGTAGTTAAGAAACTCTCCATAAATCTCTTATAGTATCGCGCTAAACCTAAGAAGTTTTGAATATCGGTTGGAGTTATAGACCTAGGCCACTTCTTAACCACTGCAACTTTCTACAGATCCACCATGATCTCTTCACTAGAAATGACATAGCCCAGAACAGTAACAGCCTTCAACCAGAATTTGTACTTCTAAAACATAGCATACAAAACTTGATCTTTCAAGGTTTGCAACATGATGTAGAGGTGATCGGCATGATCTGCCTCATTCTTAGAATACACCAGAATATCATATATAAACATAATAACAAATGAATTTAGAAATTGATGGAAGACCTTATTCATCAAGTCCATGAATGTCATCTGGGAATCAGTCAAACCAAAAGACATGACTAAGAATTCATAATGACCATACTAGCTTTGGAAAGCAGTCTTAGGAATATCCATGTCCCTAATCTTTAGCTGATGATTACCCGACCTGATATCAATCTTAGAGTATCATCTAGCACCCTAAAGTTGGTCAAACAAATCATCAATTCGAGGAAGGGATACTTATTTTTCACCATAACCTTATTCAACTGGCAGTAATTGATGTACATTCAAAGGGAACCATCCTTTTTATGTACAAACAAAATAGGAGAACCCTACGGAGAAACACTAGGACGGATAAAACCCTTATCAAGGAGGCCTTTCAACTACTCCTTAAGCTCCTTCAACTGAGTCAGAGCCATTCTATAGGAAGGGATAAAGATAGGGCGAGTGTTCGGGACAAGGTCAATCCCAAAATCAATCTCTCTATCAGAAGGAACACTAGGAAGATCTTCAGGAAAATCCTTGGGGAATTCATTAACCAAAGGAACGAATGTCAATGAAGGACCCTCCATGTTAGAATCCTTAACTCAAACAAAATAATAAAGACAACTCTTGGAAATCAACTTCTAGGATCTAAGATATGATATGAACATTTCCTTAGGCACCAGAGAACCCCATCCCCCTCCCACTCAATGACCGGCTCATTAGGGAATTTAAACATGACCCTACGGGTTCGATAATCTAAGGAGGCATAGCACGAATGCGACCAATTCATCCTCAATATGACATCAAAATCAATAATGTCTAGTTCTATTAGATCTACCAGAGTTTCTCTGCCACCAACAAATACCACACAACTCCTATAGACTTATCTAGAAACCACAGGGTCACCCACAGAGATTGAAATATAAAAGGAATCAGGAATAAACTCAGGGCCAAAATGGAAATGCACAGCCACAAATAGGGCCGTATAAGAAAGAGTAGACCCTTAATTAAGAAAGAAATACATATCACGAGAAGAGAGTCATAACATACCAGAGATGACATCAGGGGATGCCTCTGAGTCCTGGCGGGTAGAAAGGAAAAACAAGCTATTTTGGCCAGTGCTGATACTAGAAGCAGAAGTAGCACCCATTGGTATAGAAGATGATGAAGTGGCAAAAAGAATCTTATTTGCCTATGAAGCAACCTTAGAATGACAACCCCTCTACAAGTGACCAATCTGACCAAATTTAAAACACATGTTCCTCCCTTCTTCACAAACCCTATGATGCACCTGCCCGCAAAATCTACAAGGAAGATATGATGGAGCAGACTGAGACCCACCATCCTGAGATTAGGTACCCTATGCCCTAAACCAACTATTATGCTAAGTAGAATAATCATATAATGGCTTCCAATAACGAGCACTAGTCATAAAGTAGGAACCAGAACTCCCCTACTTCTTCTTAGAACACTTTCCACTATCTCTAACACTCTGTTATTGACCTCTACCATAATAAAAAAATCTAAACTTCTTATTTTTCCTTTCCCCTATCTCTGTCTGCTTCTTCTTCTCTTTCTCAACCTGTTGCATATACACAACCAATCTTGAGATATCCATATCTTTGTTTAACAAGGCAACCTTACTCTCAAGAATCAAATCATGGGAAACCCCAGAAACAAAGTTCCTCATTATAGCCTTCATGCTAGACACTAACTCAGGAGCATATCAGGCCAATTAATGGAATTTCAAGGTATACTCTTTAATTGTCAACCTGATATGATTCATATTAACAAATCTTTGCTTTTACGTCTCTTATCTCCTGAAGAAAGAAGTGGAGAAAAAAATACTAGAGAAATCATCCCATAATGTGAATTTGTCATTATCTCCCCTAGAATGTTTCCATTTCTTATATGATTGGTATGCTATATCCTTCAACTGATAGACTGCAAATTCTACACCTTCCACATTAGTAGCATGCATAACCCAAAAGATCTTCTCTCATTCATCGATAAAACCTTGAGGATCCTCCAAGATCATAACATCGGTGAACACAGGAGGACTCAACCTCATAAACTGACCAACCCTTATAGCCTCAAAAGATAGAGTAACAGAAGCTACACGCTTTGACTGAGAAGTTACCAACTAAACCACATATTAATAGACTAACAAAATTTCGCATGTCAGCCTAAGGAACTAGAGGAGGACTAAAGGGGACCAGTGGAACTCCTGGAGGGAAATCAGGAACTGGACCCCTAGACCAGGTTTATATCCTATAAGCAGGGTGCTTCCCATCAGTATTGTCCTCAAGTGGAATATAGGAGTTTCCATGAGCTTCATATCATCTGGGAGGCATGATATGAAAAGCGAACAAATAGGAATTAGAGAGATTCAAGACCTTAAACTCTACAACTTGAAATAGAATAATAAAAAAGGGAAACATTCCTAAATGTCTAGTAGCTGGTCCCTTATAATTATGGCATGCTACTCACCCATAAATGAAACTCTACTCAACACAACTTTTTTGCACTCACAATGACACCAAACTTAGGTTCTGATACCACCTTTGGCATAACCCTAACTTGGTCCTCGCTATGACGGGTATCTCAATTACCACGTGGACCAGATATCACCCCCTGTACCAAGCCAAACCAAACATACCACACCCCAAGGTTGTCTTAATTTTGACCATAAAAAATGATAGCATATAATAGTTTAAGAAAGTTTAAATGTATGTCCATAACCAAATACCGATGATAGGCCAATCGACTGATCGAAATAGCCCAATGGCGACAGTAGTCCAAACAAAGCCTTCTAAACTATATTTCAAAACTATGGATTAGTAAAGTATCGAGACGTGCCCCTGAAAATATCCAAAGACCAAATCCAAAGGAATAGTCAAAATATAAAGAAAACCATAATCATGAAATGGGGTCTTCTTAAGTATGGAAGTTTACCACTTTAATCTTTCTTGCTAGTTGGTCCCAAATCCTAGTCACTGAGTAGGAAGAGTAGAATATGACCAGTTCCTACATTACGTGGGGATACATCGCCCGAAGATGATTAGGGGGATGAACACTAGCATGTAACTCGGTGTTAAGGATAACAAAATGATACAAATAGTAGTTTAAAATCATTCAAAACCAAGAACAAACCAAATGCATAAACATATATATATATATATCACATATTGAGATAGGGAACAAGGCTTAACATGCTTATCAAAATCTTAGCCTAGATTATATGGCTCAATCATCATATAATAGTACCCATGGGCTATATAGGCCCCAGTTCTCACCCATTGGTCGAACCCTATTGTGTGTAGCCACATGAACCAGAGAATAATCCCATATATATACAAATGGGGGAATCTAACCCTCTAACATATGCCAAGGTGACTTAAGCACCCGATCATATAATGATTTATGGGGGACTCGAACCTCTCTAATCACAAAATAATAAAAAGGGGGACTCGAACCTCCCTGGTCACTTTGACCCCATGTTGGCAAACATGGTTTCCAATATCTGTCACTCGTACCTCCACTTTTATGACTAGTTACAACTTATTATAGCCCAATTAAAGAAAGCATTACACATTCCCCATTCATTTAAGCACATTTCACATTAAGGTTTACACTGTTGGTATCAATATACTAACTACACTTGCAAGGTAACACATCATACCAAAGAAATTTCCATCAACTTAGGGAGAACAACTCCGTTAGTTCATTAATACACATTGGGGAACACCAACTCTCTTTGTTCATTAAATCATACCAATGTATTTCAACTGTCATTTTATAATATGCAATAGTTCAAGACAAATTCATCTTTACAAATCTCGCAGTTCTCATAACTAAAACAAATTTCACATTATGGGGTTGGGGTTATAACCACTTCAAAAGCATAATTTTGGGAAAATCAATTTCCTATTTGATTCACCATACCTATGAACCCACAAGTTCAAAGCCATATTTAAATCTTGGAAATCACAAAAAAATCATGAGAAATTTTGTTCAATTCGTAAAAATTCAAAAAGCCCCAACCTTTATTTTAAAAAAAAACATACAATAATCTCATGAACAATACTTTAAATCACATGATTTTAAAAATTAACAATAAGGGAAGATTAGCATGCCGATAATAGTAAGATGTACGAAGAGAAATCACCCTTGAGAGCCCTAATTGATCAACCTTTTGAAAACCCTAAGTGTTCTTAACCTTGGGGATTTGGGTGAATTTGAGGTGTTACTTAGATGTTTCTGAGAGATAATAACAGCCTAAAAGAGGTTATAAGTCATGGGTTACTATTTGGTTAAGAGGAGAAATGTCTAGAATGCGCTCAACTTTTAAAGCTGAAAAGTACCGCCTTTGATTAGGAGTCAACCCCTTGACTCATAACCACTCTTTACGACTCATCACCTCAAGTCATAACCAAGGAAGTACCACCAAGTCACCCTACATTGTTATCCTTACGACATAAGGGAACCAATCATAATGGGATGCTATGACTCAAAGGGTCCAGTCGTAGTCAACACAAAACATAAATTAGGACATACACTAGGCACCCTACGATTAATCATTATGACTCGTAACATATAATTATAGATCTTAGTGAGCTACTCGTACTTAGAGCAGAATCATAAACCAAACCTACTGGTTTGGTTATTACTCATACTAACAACTCATCAAGACACCCTACGACTCATGGGGTTAAGTCGCAACCAAGGCAGTGAACTCAAAGCTTAGGAAATTTTCAAGGGCCAAAATCTGGTGTGTTTCACAACCTTCTACGGATCCACCACTATGCCTTCCCTAGAAACAACATATCCAAGATAAGTCACAGCATTCAACCAGAACTATAACATAGAGAACTTTGCATACAAATGTTGATCCTTTATGGTCTACAAAATAAGGTGGAGATGATCGGCATGATCCACCTCGCTCTTAGAATATACCAAAATATCATCGATAAAGACAATCATGAAAACATCCAAGAACTAAGGGAAAATCAGATTCATAAGATCCATAAATATTATTAGGGCATTGGTCAAACCAAAATACATCACCAAAAACTCAAAATGATCATACCGGGTTCAAAAGGCAGTCTTATGGATATCCACCACCCTAATCTTCAACAGATGGTACCCCTATCAAAGATAAATCTTAAGAAAGAACTTAGAGCCCCTAAAGTTAATCAAAAAGATCATCAATCCTCAAAAGTGGATACTTATTCTTCACGGTCACCTTATTCAATTAGCGGTAATCAATACACATCCAAAGGGACCCATTCTTATTATGCACAAAAAGAATAGGAGCACCCTAAAAAGACACAGTAGGGAGGATAAAACCCTTATCAAGAAGATCTTTCAACTGCTCTTTGAGTTATTTCAACTCGGTCAGAGCCATTTTATAAAGAGGGATAGAGATAGCATGAGTGTTCAAAATAAGATCAATTCCAAAATAAATTTCCCTATTGGGAGAAATACCTAGAAGATCATCAGGAAATTCGCAGGCCACAGAGACCGTCTGCAAAGAAGGACTTTCAGATCTAGAATCCTTAGCATGCTCTCAGTGATAAAGGCACCCTTTAGAAACTAATTTTTGAGACTTAAGATACGAAATGAACCCTCTCTTATGTACTAGGAAACTAGGAAACTACCTTTCCACTCGATCACTAGCTCATTATGGAAATGGAAATTGACTCTTCGGGTCCGATAGTCAAGAGACGCATAGCATAAATACAACCAATACATCCCAAAAATCACATCAAAGTCCAACATGTCCAACTCTATAAGATCTACCAAGGTATCTCTACCATAGACCAACATCACACAACCCTTATAGATCCTTCTAGCCACAATAAAGTCACCCATTAGGGTGGACAAAGAAAAGAGGTTTGAAATACATTCAGGTTCAAAGCCAAAATAGATAGCCATATAAGGGGTCACATAAGAGACAATAGACCTGGGATCAAGTAGACAATATACATCATGAGAGAAGAGTTTAAGCATACCAGTAACAGCATCAGAGGAGGCCTCAAAATCTTGGAAAATGGCAAGAGCTTACAGACAGTTCAATCCAGTGATTGAACCGGAAGAAGAAATAGCATCTTTTGGTGTGGGAGTTGATGAAGTAGAAATAGGAATCTTATTCTTCCCAGCATCAACCTTAGAAGGAAAATCCCTCTGCATATTACCAATATGACCATATTTAAAGCACTTGTTTCTCCCCTCTTCATAGAATCCATGGTGCACTAGACCACAGAATCTACTTTAAGGATACGATGGAGCTGACTAAGCCCCACTAGCCTAAAGCTGGGCTCCTAATGCTCTAAATCCATAGTTATACTAAGAATAACGATCTCCCGACGACTTTAGATAAAGAGCACTAGCCATAAAGTAGGAACCTAGAATTGCCCCACATTTTATTAGGCTTTTTTTAACCATCTCTACCACTTTGGTGCTGACCTCCACCCTGATTTGAATACCAAAACTTCCTACTCTTCCTCTAACTCACTCTGTTTGCTTCTTTTTTTTCTTCTTCCACATGTTGTATATACACCATAAGTCAAGAGATATTTATATCCTTGTTCAACAAGGAAGCCTTTCTCTCTAAGATAAGCTCATAGGATAACCCAAAGGTAAACTTTCTCATTCTTGTCCTCATGCTAGACACCAATTTTGGAGCATAACGTGACAGCTGATGAAACTTCAAGGCATACTCCTTCACTGACATCCTACCTTACTTTAGATTTATGAACTCTTCATATTTTGCCTTCCTCAACTCTTGAGGAAAGAAGTAATCAAGAAAACCACTAAAGAAATCAACCCACAAAGCTGACTCAGTATCATCTCCCCTAAGTTACTCCCACTCTTCATACCAGTGGTATGCTATATCCTTCAACTGATAGGTGGTGAACTATAAACCCTCCATATTAGTACCATGCATCACATGGAAGATCTTTCTAATTCATTAATGAAATTTTAAGGATCCTCAATTTTAGAATCAGTGAAAACAAGAGGACTCACCTCATAAATTGGCCAACTCTAGTAGCCTTAGATGATGGATCAACAAACGAAACACGCTCAGTCTGGGAGCAACCAACTGGGTAAGAAAATGAATAGACTAGGAAAACTCAACATTAGACATGCCAACCTAGTTCGCCTAAGGAGGGACAGGGGGATCGATGGAGTTCCATCAGGAAAATCAACAGCAGTGACCCTAGACCGGGTCTGAACTCTTGGAGTCGTACGAGATCCATCTAATTATCCTCAAATGAGATAGAGAGGTTTTCACGAGCATCAGATCTTTTAGGAGGAATGATCTAAAAAGTGAAGATACTAGAATTAGATAAGATTCAAGAACTTAGACTCTATAGCTCAAATATAGAACAACAAGAAAGGGAAACATTCCTAAATACCTCATAGTCTCTCCCTTATAAGTGTGGCATGCTACATACCCATAAATGAGACTATACCTGATGCGGCTTTGTTGGACACCCAATGACACAAAACCTAGTCTCTGATACTATCTCTATCATGACCCAAACCAAGGATTGCCTGTGACGGGTATCTTAAGTCCTATATGGACTGGAGACAACCCCTTGTATCTAACCAAATCAAACACAACATCCCCCACTGTCGGATGAATTCTGAACATATAAAAAGATAGTATGCATCAATCTTAAGAAAATTCAATAAATTTCAATAACCAACAATTGGTGACCGGCCAAATAACCAACCAACATCACCCAGTATCCACCGTAATCTAACAAAGCCTCATAATACAAGAACCAAAACCAGTCTTAGTCGGGACATGTCCCTGACTCTGACAGATGATAATGAGAATGAAAATGCTAATGTTAATGATAATGAAACTCTTAAATCCAGTCTATGATAATAACTGATGAAATGTCTAAGTCTTCCAAAGTATGAAAGCTCACCACTTTACCACAATGAACTGATTAACCTCTCAATCAGATGATAGTAATAATAATGGGGACTCAAATCTCCCGTCATATAGACCACCATGTCGGCAATCGTGGTTTCCAGTGTTGGTCCCTCGGGACCTCCACTTTCACGACTCATCTATACAACCCTCATTAAAGTATAATTAAAACAAGTATCACATATTCCCATGGACTAAACCACATTACAAATTAAGGCATACATTGTTGGTATCGTCGTACCAACTATACTTGTAAGATAACATCAACATGCCAAACCAATTATCATCACTTGAGGGAATTCACAATCCCCTTGGTTTAATTTTACATTAGCTTGAGGAATTATACAACCCCATAAGGTTATAAAAATCACAATGCAATAGTTCAAGGATAATTCAAATTCCCACATTTCTCATGATTAAAAAAGAATTCCACAATATGGGGTTAGGGTCATAACTACTTCAAAAATCACAAGTTTGGGGAAAATCAAAATTCCCTAGTTCATTCACCATACATATGGACCCATTAAATCAAAACCACATTTAAAACATGAATAATCGTATGTAGAACACGTAAAAACATTGTTCAATAAAAAGCATTCAAAACCCTCAACCCTTGTTTCAAAACCAACATTAATATCTCATGAACAACATTTCAAAACATATGCTTTTAACATATTAACAATGAAGGAAGAGCAACATGCCTAAAATACTAAGTTTCACAGAAGGAATTCAACCCTTGGGTTATTGGATGACCTACTTCTTGGAAACCCTAAGTATGGTTGCTTAAGAAAATTTGAGAGAGCTTTTGAAGTGTTTGAGTACGTTAATAATGAAATATAACCCTCTTAAGTGCTTCATGGACTGGGATTCTAATATGAAAAAAGGGAATTATCCAAAGTGCCCTCAAATTAAAAGATGGATTTTGATCGTCAATGACTACGGGTCACTATACGACTCGTATAGTCTCATTACGACTCAACTGTTGACCCTATAACTTAACTGGTACCACTTGTAATGGGACCCTATGACTCATAGGGTCCAATTATAGTCAACATAAAATCCAATTGGGTAAACACTGGACATACTACGATTTGCACCCAATGACTCGTAACAAGTCCTTACAACTCTTGGTGAGCCACTCATGCTCGGAGCAGAACTGAGTCACTAAATTACTGATTTGGTTATGACTTGGATCCATAGGACCCATCAAGACAACCTGCGACTCATATCCCTAAGTCATAATCAGGTCAGCAACTTAAGCACCAGTCATTGGACACCTTACGACTAGGATCACATGACCTATCAAGACATCCTATGACTTGTAGGGTGAGTCATAGTCAATACAATGAGGATAAAATTTCAAAAATATTTCATGGACAAAAAACCTGAGGCGTTACATAATCCCCCCCTTTAGGATCAGTCATCCTTAAATGATAGAATAAGGCATTAATTAGCACGATTTGACTCCAAACACAACCACACTTAGATTTAACAAAGAAAAAACAAAGATGTTAAGAAATACACATACCTTAAGCACAATTATCCAAAATGGGAAACAAGAATGGATACTTGGACTGCATGTCCTCCTCAACTTCTCAAGTAGCTTCTTCAACCTTTTGGTTCCTCCAAAGAACCTTTACCGAAGCCACAGCCTTTGTCCATAAATGATGGACTTGCTGATCCAAAATCTCAATCAGGACTTCTTTGTAGGAAAAAGAATCCAAAATACCAACCTTCTCCAAAGGAACAACCGTTGAAGGATCACCCATGCACTTTCTCAATATCAAATCGTGAAACACCAGGTGAATAGAGCTCAAGCTGGAAGGTCATTCCAATTCATATGCAACATTACCAAACCCATTCAAAACTAAGTATGGATTGACATAATAGGGCCTGAGCTTCCCCTTCTTACCAAACCATATCACTTCCTTTATGGGAGACACCTTTGAGAACACCCAATCACCAATACTGAACTCTAACTCCCTTTGCCTCACATCCGCATAGGACTTTTGGCAACTTTAGGCAGCCTTAAGTCTATCTGAATCTCCTTTACCTTCTCTATTGATTGGTGAACCAAATTAGGGCCAAATAACTTATTCTCACCAACCTCAAACCACCCAATATGATATCTATACCTCCTACCATATATGGCCTCAAACGAAGCCATACTAGTTCTAGAGAGATAACTGTTGTTGAAGAAAAATTCTATGAGAGGCAGTGGTCAACCCAGCTACCACCAAAATAAAAAACTCAAGCCCAAATCATATCTTCCGAAACCTGAATTATCCCTTTTTCTAGCCCATCCATCTGTGTGTGGAATACTGTACTAAGGGTTACCTTAGTCCTAAAACTATACTGAAATAAATACTAAAACATCAATGAGAACTAGGTACGCCAATTAGATATGATAGAGACTAGAGTACCATGAAACTTCACAATCTTTTTAATGAACAACTAGGCATAATCCTCAAAAGAGTAATTAGTTCTCACGGGCAAGATGTTAGCAGACTTAGTCATCCTATCCTTGGTAACCCAAATCAAACTATTGGCGAGACCACGTAAGACCCATAACAAAATCGATATTAATTATCTCCCATTTCCATACCGACAACTCAATCTCCCGAGTCAACCACTGAGCCTCAAGTATTCTATTTCTGACACACCATGCACTTAGCCACCAAATTTTCTATATCCTAATTCATGTTATTCCAATAATAAATCTCCTTATGATCATGATACATTTTTGTCGAACTTGTATAAATAGTATGATGTGACTCATGAGCTTCGACAAATATTCTTCTTCGCAACCCATCAACAACGGGAACACATAATCTACCTTTGTATCTTAAGATATCGTTGCCACCAATCTCGAAAATCATCACTTTATGCCTACCTATATCATTCTTGATTTGCATCAAAATAGAATCCAACATTTGTTTCTCCTTAACTTCAACACCATGAGATAATCTTGCCACCTCTTGAACAATCTCACCACCATCCTTGGAACCTAAGATACATACTCCTAGTTTAGCCAAATAGTGAATATCCTTCACCAAATCCCACTTTATCTATTCCATGTGAGATAATCTTCCTTGGACAACCTGCTAAGAGAATCAACAACCATGTTAGCTTTACCTGGATGATAGTAAAGACTCATATCATAGTCCTTGAGAAACTCAAGCCACATACTTTGCCTAAGATTTATCTCTTTCTAAGTGAACATGTATTGCAGGCTATTATGATCAAAATTGATATCAACGTGAACCCCATATAAATAATACCGCCAGGTCTTTAATACAAACACGACAGCTAATAATTCCAAATCATGAGTAAAATAATTCTTCTCATGATCTTTCAACTATCTAGAAGCATATGCAACCACCTTTCCATGTTGCATCAACACATAACCCAGCCCTACCCTAGACATATCATAATAGAAAACAAAACCCTCAATGCCCTCGGGAAGAGTCAAGACCAGAGCTAAAGTTAACTTATCCTTCAGCTTCTCAAAACTACCCTCACAAGAATCAGACCATAATAACTTTACTTTTTCTGAGTTAACTTAGTCAATGGGGCATCGATAAAAGAGAAACTCTCTACTAACCTTATATAATAATTACCTAAACCCAAAAAACTTCAAATATCGTATAGTGTCATAAGCCTAGGCCACTTCTTAACTGTGGCAACCTTCTGTGGATCCACTATGATCCCCTCACTAAAAATAACATATCCCATATATGCGACAACATTCAACTAGAACTCACACTTATAGAACTTTGCATACAAACGTTGATCCATTAGGGTCTGTAACATAAGGCAGAGGTGATCGGCATTACTGTCTACTCTTGAAATATACCATAATATCATTAATAAAAACAATCATGAACAAATTTAAGAACTGATAAAAAAACTAGTTCATAAGATCCATAAATGTTCTGGGGAATTGGTCAAACCAAAAGACATCACTAAAACCTCAAAATGACCATACCGAGTTTGAAAGGATGTCTTAAAGATATCAACATCCCTAATCTTCAACTAATGATGCCCCGATCGAAGGTCAATCTTAGAAAACAACATACCGCCTTGAAGCTGATCAAAGAGATAATCAATCCTTGGAAGTGGGTAGTTATTCTTCACGATCACCTTATTCAGCTGGCGGTTATCTATACACATTCAAAAGGACCTATCCTTCTTATGCACAAAAAGAATAGAATCACCCTATAGAGACATACTAGGGCAGATAAAACCCTTATCAAGAAGATTTCAACTGCTTTTTGAGTTCTTTCAACTAAGTCAGAGCCATTCTGTAAGGAGGGATAGAGATAGGGAGAGTTTTTGAAAAAAAATAATTAATTTCCCTATTAGGAGGAATACCAGGAAGATCATTAAAAAACACCAAGGGAAATTTGCAGACCACAAGAAACATCAGCAATTAGGCTTGAGCCCTCCTAAATCGACTATGATGCAGTTGTTAATGGCTGACCGCACTGTGAAGAAACTCATGGGCATTTCTTTTGATGTTATTATGAGAGTCGATAACTTTATCTTTGTGAATGACTTTGTTATTCTGGATTGTGAGGTTGACGTCCTGATGCCTATCATATTAGGGAGACCATTTATCTCCACAGGTAGAGTGATAGGATAGAGGAATATGATAAGTTGGTTAATGTATAACATAGAATAATTTTTTTCAAGTATGCCCCTAAAAATCTAGATTTTGATCTAAGAAATAGAACTACACCTCATGCAAAACCATCCACTGAGGAGACACGGGTACTAGAATTGAAGGCCCTTTATCTCATTTGTAGTATGCATTCTTGGGGGCCAATAATACCTTGCTGGTGATTATTGCGGTAGATTTGGTAGAATCTCAAGACCTAATTCCCTGCTTTACTGATTTTGCCAACTATTTGGCAAGTGATCTTTTCCTAGAAGATCTATCCTTTCAATAGCGAAGGAGATTTATGTGTGAGGTGAGAAAGTTCTTTTGGGATGATCTATATCTGTTTTGGGTTTGTGCTGATGGTATGATTCGAAGATGTATTCCAGAGGTAGAGATAATGAGCATTATGAAAGCCTGTCGTTTCTCACCAGTTGGGGGTTACCATGGTGGTACTCATACAGCCTATAAAATTCTATGGTGTGGATTATACTTTCACATAATTTATAAGGATGCTCATGATTTTGTGCAAGACTATGAACAATGTCAGTGTCAAGGAATTTTTTAAGGCGCCGTGAACTTCCCATGACACTTATTCTAGAGTTGGAATTAATTAATGTATAGGGATTAATTTCATGGGTCCATTATGAGATCCTATGGCATGAGGTATATTTTGGTAGTGGTTCACTATGTTTTGAAATGGGTGGAGGCGGTAGTGCTTCAAGGTAGAAGTGTTACTACCTTTTTGAAGAAAAATATCTTTTCTTTTTTTGGCACTCCATGTGCAATTATGAGTGATGGTGGGTATCACTTTTGCAATCAGTTTTTTAGAACTCTACTTGATAAATATAGTGTGAGGCATAAGGTGGAAACACCTTACCATCCTTAGACTAGCAGGCAAGTTGAGGTCTCTAATAGAGAGATCAAGTCCAATTTGGCAAAAATTATGAATACCAATAGGACTGATTAGTCAAGAAATCTAGATGATGCATTATGGGCCTACCAAATAGCTTATCAAACCCCCATAGGTTCCTTCCATATTAGATTATATATGGAAAGGCATGTCATTTACCAATTGACCTTGAGCATAAGGCACTATGGGCATTGAAAAGGCTAAATTTTGAGTGGTATGATGTAGCAAACTTAAGGTTGATCAAGGTGAATGAGTTAGATGAATTATAACTTCGTGCTTCTGAGATCTCCGCCATATACAAAGAAATAATGAAGTTGTATCATGATAGAAAATTTGAGAAAAGGGTGTTTGAACCCGTTGATTTGGTCTTATTGCATAATTTAAGACTTTTCTTGTTTCCTGGCAATTTAAATTCTAGGTGGACTCGACCATTCACTATGGTTAGGGTATTCCTTCATAGCACTATAAAAATAAAGCATAATGGTGAAATCTCATTCAAGGTTAATGGGCAGAGAGTGAAGCACTAGATGGGAAACTTGGAAAAAGTAAAAGTCTGTGTTGATATAGACCTTGGCGAAGTCTGAGTTGCCAAGGCAACTGAGTCATGCCATGAAGATAAATTAGGCATTACTTGGGAAGAAACCCAACGTACATGAATGCTTAGTGTGTTATAGGTATGTCCTCATTCCCATTGTTTTATATTATTTTAGCGCATTGGGGATAGTGTGCAGTCTTTTAGATGGGGTGGGGTATACCATAGTAGTCACGGGTTTTTATTGTCGTGTCTTTTTTCCTTCATTCATGATATGGTTGTAAACCCAGAATGCATAGGGTAAAATTTGTATCATATTGTGTTATGTTTTGTATAGTGTTGTGTTTTTATGTAATTAGGAGATTTTTAAGTATTTAGGGAAGTTTTCGTGTTTTTGATTGATTTTTGAGAAAAATGATACCCCTCCAAGATTTTGTTTTAGAACTGTGTGAACGTATATACGTGTGAGAATTGTGGATCTTGTTATGGCATTAGTATTAGGGATATGATAATCAGTGCTAACAAGTGCATGAATCAGACAAGTAGTAGCTTATAATATTGATTTTGTGTCATGTGTGTGTGAGATGCTACGTAGTGCCCTTTGTGTGTTAAATCCAGAACTTGCCCGGTTAGTCTTGCCTAGGTTGTAGGATAGTTGGTTAGGAAAGGATCATAGGCCATTTTTTTATGTTAGTCCACTTTTATCTTAAATGACCTTTCATGTGTGAATTATATCTTTTGATCCCTAAGTTTGAGCCATATATCCTATTTTTCTTATTATACCTTTCTCCTTCCCATTTATGTTTCAATAACCTGTCTTGGCTTATTCCTCCTTGGACATTATGCACCTCAACTCAGGAAAATCGCCTAAGTTGAGGATGGTTACCATAGGGGTGTGTGATGTAAAGTGGGTATGTAGAAGGGTAAAATAAGATAAAAAGATAGTAAGGTTGGGTGTGGTTGAAAAAGAAAATAAAAAGAAAAAGAAAAAGAAAAGAAAAATTGTAAAAAAGTGAAAAAGAAAGAATAAAGTCCATACCCAACATAAATGTGCAGTAAAGAATAAAAAGGGAGAAATAAGGGTGGAATAAAAAGAAAATTGGTTAAGGGTGGACCCCAAAAGTAGTTGTAGTGCCAAGGAGGCTTAGTCACTTGATATACCCATATGTACCATAGCAGCTTCCAAGCTACATTACAAGAAGAATAAAGCCCTATAGTGATCCTAACTTGACTGTCCAAAAACTAAGGTAAGAAAATAAGGGCAATCTTATGGTATTTGATGCATATTTATTGGAATTTCTCTTTTGAGTGTGAGTGTCTCTTGACTGTCCCTGCATTGACATGCATTTATTCATATTGAATGAGTGGGACTGCTTTGCTATGAGGCACAAGAGTCATTTCTAGCTTCATACTTGTTTTGGGTAGTGTAACTTGTATATACTTGCATGATTGTCTGTTGATAATATAATTCCATACCTTGATCCCATTAGGTCATATTTTTGTTCTTCATGGATATACACAGCTAGTTTTAAAAGGATGAGACAGGAAAGGGTATTATGGTTTGAGCTTTAAGTATTGACTGGCTGCCTTGGATAGCTTAGATTCTCCTAGTTAAGCGTTGTGTTTTATTTTATTTTATTTTATAGTGTTGAGTTGCTTAAGGACATGCAAAAGTTCTAAGTTGAGGGTGTTGATGTGCTGCAAAAATATAGCACTTTCGAAGCTTAAAACTACTAAATTATGCAAGTTTCTTAGGATGTTTTATTAGATATGATATGTTTTGGGTATGTTTTGCAGGAAATAAGGTTTTGGATGCAAGTCTGAAGAAAAAGAAGAAAAATGAAGTTTTTGGGTACATACAAAGGTAATATTAGGCGTATGTGAGCAGCGTATGCTGAGAAACTGAAAGTACACAGGCTAAGTTGTAGGAAAAATCAAGAACTTCAACATACAAAGTCAACATACGGACAGTATGTTCAATATACATACCGTATGTTCAACATACGGACCATATGTTCAATATACAAACCGTATGTAGACATAGCATGTGTTGTAATGGAAATATACTGCAACGCCCCAAAATCTTATCCCAGAACATCACAAAGTGCTTAAGGCTACAAGTAGCCCCAAGCTAACCATTTGAGCCTGCTACTATCTCTATTACTTATTTAAGGATGTCAAACAAAGAAAAATGCTATATTATATCAAATTAGAACTGAGATAACTGGAAAACATATTTTGAATATCAAGTACCGAAAAGTCTAAAACATAACTAATAGTCTAGTTTGACAAAACCTCTGCTACTCAATAACTAGAGAGGCATTGGGACAGATCCCCAACTGAATCATACTCAAATGAAAAGAAATAAAACAACTGCTGATAATACTGAATGTCTAGAAAATAGTTTCGTGAACCATGAGGACTAACCACTATGGAAATATAGACAAAGGTACTTGGGATCACTAACGTTGCTGGCACAGAGCACCTGAACCTACATTATGATACAATGTAGCACACAGACGTATATGTGGATCACTACTTTGAGGATGTACTGAGTATATGGGGGTCCATGCAATATGTAAAACAATATTATCATAGGCTATAAAATCATGCAATGCTAAATGTAAATGGTTCGCATAGCGTGAATAGTCCGAAATCTGAAGATACAAAGTAACTAATAGTAAAACATAAAATCTGAATTCCATGAGCCATTACACTTAGTTCTAATGTCTGTATTTAATTATTGTTCTCAAATCATGTAGTCTAGATAAAGTCTGGAACTTTATTCTACATAGTAAATATTTTATCTCAAAGAACTATTTCAAGAGTGGGGAATTTCTATTTGGGAGGTTCATCTAACCGACATGTACACCATGTGAGCATCCATGATGTCCCACGACTAGCCCCCGTAAGGTTAGGGATATTCTACCCTTGCCATCAGAATAGAAAAATCTATATCAATGATCACTATCTCAATTATCCACAGATAGTGGAAATAAATATCTCAACCTACGGTGGCATGTAGTTCTTGGGTATAAAACCGTAGTAACATGCCCAACTCATTGCTAAATACTACTCCCAATCTTATGCTCAAAGTCGTAAGAAAATCCACTTTAAAGTAATCTCATATTTCATAAGGAAACCAATTATAAAGTCTGTAATTTCATTTCGTAAAGTGGATTTCAACTCTATCGTAACCAAAAGGTCAAATCTTTCTAAATTGCTTCAAAATAATCAACTCATAGGGTGCATGTAACACAAAAATTCTCAAAATCACATTCTAAAATAGGGATTAATGACCCATATGTCAATATCAATAAACTCATGCTTTATATCATAAACATGCATAAATTATTTGGAAATCTGGAAAATTCAGCTTATTGCACAATAATATCAACATTCTCATTTATTTCAACTTCTAAAGTATTGAAAATCTCATAATATCATGAACAACAACATAGGGTACAAATTAATACTTCTAATTCATAAAAAAAACATGTAAAATCATATATCCTTGTAAATTAGTGCATGTTTTGGGCACAAGAACGGAAGGAGTTTTCTTGTTCAAACCCCACATACCTTTATGGTGATGAAATCGTTGAAAGATTGGACCTTCAATCTTGATTGTACAACCCTAGTTGTTTTTATCCTATAGTGCTCTTAGATGATGAACTTAAGATGATAATAGGGTTATAATATGATTAGGAGGTTTTAATTTCTTAAGTTTAAGTTTAGGGACGTGTAAGGAGTGTCAAAAGGCTTAGTTTCCCTCAAAATAACTCAAAAATGGAGTGTTTACGTCACTTAGACCATAAGGTATGCGGTGCACAATCCATCACCCAAGCTAGGTTATGTGGCACACAACCTATTGCTTATGTTAGGTTGTGTGGCGCTCAAACCATCGTCTAAGCTAGGTTGTGCGGCACTTAACCTATCACCTAAGCATTCCAGTATCCATATGCGATGTGTTAGGCGACACACTCCCTTTTCCAAAGCCATAACTTTTCGCTCGGTTGCCAGATTTTGGAAAATTTGTATTGTGGGAAAGCTAATTCAATTCTCTACAATTTGGTGGGTCTAAATAAGAAAAATACCACATATACGTCAAGTTATTATCGTTCAAAGATGACCCTTGCAAAATCAAATACTAAAACCTGTTGGATTCAAAAACTCTTAGCTTGCATTACCTTAAGTGACTCTTATAAACACGCTTGACACATCATAAGCTCTATTCTCACTAGGATACTCATGGTAAGTCATGTATTCAAGTATGAATTACAGGATTGGAGGTTTCACACGAAGGAACAACGGTTCATTTTCTAGCTTAGAAATATACGGGGTATTACAATATCCCCCCTTGGGAACATTCGTCCTCGAATGCCTCTTGTTAGGATAAGAGTACAGAGAAAACTAAGGATACATAGCTAAAACAGTTTGCTAACCCGAATCTACATCATTCTAAGATCTTGAGCACTTTAGAGAAGGCATGAACTTAATAAGAATAGATACATAGCTGAATCTTTGATTGGAAAGGAACTGAATTAAGGAAGAATAGTACTTTCGACTTGATCTAAATTTGTGGAGAAAAGGTGCGGATACTTGGCTCACATGTCTGCTTCTGCTTCCCAAGTAGCTCCCTCAACTGATTTATTCCGCCACAAAACTTTGACCAAGGGAACCTCTTTGTTCCTCAGTCTATGAATCTGGTAATCTAGAATCTTAATTGGAATCTTTTCATATGAAAGACTGTGCTGAATTTCTGAGCTCTCTGAAGGATCTACTATAACAGAATCACCAATATGCTTCTTAAGCATGGAAATGCGAAAGATAGGATGAATAACTAACAAGTCTCTGGGTAACTCAATCTCATAGGCTACACTCCCAACACGACTTAGCATTCTATAGGGACCATCGTAACAGGGACTAAGCTTCCCCTTCCTGCCAAACCTTTTCACTCCTTTCATTGGTGAAATCTTCAAATACACCAAATCACCCACCTCAAACTCGAGGTCCCTTTTCCTCATGTACGTATATGACTTCTGACAGCTCTGAGCTATCTTTAATCTCGCTCTAATCAACTTTACCTTCTCCATAGCCTCAAACACTGCATCCAGTCCAATCAAAGAAGCTTCACCCACTTCGAACCAACCTATGGGTGATCTATATCTCCTACCATAAAGAGCCTCAAATGGTTCCATCTGATGCTAGAGTGATAACTATTGTTATATGCAAATTCAATCAATGAAAAATGCCCATCCCAACTACCTTTCAAATCAAGAGCATATGCCCTCAACATAACTTCCAAAGTTTAGATAGTCCTCTCAGTCTGACCATCTGTCTGCGGATGAAAAGAAAAACTCAAATGAACTTGGGTATCAAGACCCTTCTGAAAAGCCCTCTGAAACTGAGAGGGAAACTGAGTACCCCTATCTGAGATGATAGACAAGGGAACTCCATGCAACCTGACTAACTCTCGGCTATATAACTTAGCATAGTCCTCAGTTGTATAGGATGCATGCATTGGTAGGAAATGCGTTGACATAGTCAACCTATCTACGACAACAAAAATAGAATTATGATGATGATGCGAAAGAGGTAAACCAGTCATAAAATCCATAGTCACCTCTTCCCACTTCAAAGTGGGAATACCAAAATCTTGCATCACACCATCAGGTCTTTGGTGCTGTACCTTAACCTGTTCGCAAGTTGCACACTTTGCCACAAACTCTGCTATATCCTTCTTCATGCCACTCCACTAATAGATTTCCCACATGTCGTGGAACATCTTGGTAGCACCAGGATGAATACAATATCGCACACCATGTGCCTCATCCATAATTCTCTACCTCAGATTATCAACACAAGGAACACATAGTCTACCTTGCCATCTCAACACACCATCTCCCCCTTGGGAGAAAACCTCTACCCTTTGGTCTTTAACTAACTCCTTCAGTTCGACCAAACTAGGATCCATGTCTTGCTTCTCCTTCACTTCCGAAACTAAAGAGGATTCGAAACTACTCTAAACCCGAACATTACCTTCAGCCGAATTAAGCAGCCTAAGACCCAATCTAGCCAACTGATGCACTTAATGAGCCAATTCCTTCTTATCCTCCTCTACATGAGTCATACTGCCCATAGACAACCTACTAAGGGCATCTGCCACAACATTGGCCTTTCCTGGAAGATATAACACACTCATAACATAATCTTTTTACAACTCTAACTATCTCCTCTGCCTAAAATTCAAGTCCCTCTGAGTAAACATGTATTGCAGGCTTTTGTGGTCCGTGAACACATCCACATGAACACCATAAAGATAGTGTCTCCAGATTTTCAAAGCAAAGACCACATCATCTAATTCAAGGTCATGGGTTGGGTAATTCTTTTCATGGGGCTTCAACTGTCTAGAGGCATAGGCTATAACCTTACCTCTCTGCATCAACACACAACCCAAACAACTGTAGAGACATCACAATACACCATAAAACCATTTGTACCATCAGGCAAAGTCAACATGGGGGCTGAAGTGAGTCGAGTCTTTAACTCCTGAAAACTCTTCTCGCAGGAATCTGACCAAAGGAACTTAACTTTCTTTTGGGTCAATCGGTTCATGGGAGATGCAATAGATGAGAAACCTTCAAAAAAATGGTGGTAATATCTAGATAAACCCAAGAAACTCCTAATGTCTGGAGAGATAGGTCTAGTCCAAGTTCTTATAGCTTCTGTCTTTTGGGGATCAACTCTAATGCCTTCGGCTGGAATAATATGACCCAGAAAAGCTACGGACCTTAGCCAAACTCATACTTGCCAAATTTGGAAAATAATTAATGGTATCTAAGAGTCTGCAGGACAATTCTAAGATGATCTGCATGGTCATACCCACTACGGGAGTAAACCAGGATATCATCTATGAACACTATGTCAAATATATCAAGATATTACTTGAACACTCGATTCATGAGGTCCATGAAAGCTGCTAGAGTATTGGTTAGACCGAAAGACATGACTAAAAACTCAAAATAACCATAGCGGGTTCGGAAGGCTGTCCTTGGAATGTCACATTCCCTTACTTTAAGTTGATGATAGACGGATCTAAGGTCTATCTTTGAGAAATAACTTGCGCCTTGTAATTAATCAAACAAGTCATCAATTCTAGGAAGAGGGTACTTATTCTTGACTGTGTCTTTATTAAGCTGACAATAGTCAATGCACATATGTAAAGAACCATCTTTCTTTTGCATGAATAGGACAGGAGCGCCCCAAGGAGAAACACGGGTCCTTATGAAACATTTATCTAGAAAATCTTTGAGTTGCTCTTTCAAATCCTTAAGTTCTGTGGGTTCCATATGGTAGAAAGGAATAGAAATGGGTTGTGTATCGAGAAGAAGGTCAATCCCGAGAGGTACCCCTGGTATATCTTCTGGAAAAATATCTGGAAACTCATTAACAATGCTGATTGACTGAAGGTTCGGAGCTTCAGACTTAATGTCTTTAACTTGGACTAAGTGGTAGATGCAACATTTGGATATTAGCTTTTTGGCTTTGAGATAGGAGATAAAATGACTCTTTGGAGATACAAAACTCCTGGACCACTCAAAGACTGGCCATCAGGAAACCGAAACTTAACCACATGGGTACAACAGTCTATTGATGCATAACAAGAATAAAGCCAATCCATACCCAAAATAATATCAAAATCAACCATCTCCAACTCTATCAAATCAGCAAATATGACTCTACTAAGAACAGTGATAGGACACTTTTTAAATACTTACTTAGCAATAACCGACTCACCTACTGGAGTAGAAACTAGGAAAGGCTCAGGAATCTTTTCGAGACTCATTTTAAAATTCATAGCAACTAATAGGGTCACATAGGAGAAACTTGACCCAGGTCCAACAACACATAAACAACAAAGCAAAAAACACGAAGCATACTTGTAACAACGTTGGGAGAATCCTCCAGCTCTTTATGGGATAGTAAGGCATAGAACTTGTTTTGGCGCTGCCCACCACCGGTACTGGATGAAGCACCCTGAGCATGAGCTGGACGGGCTAAAGAAGCTGGTGCACTGGTAGCCTGTGTCTGAGGTCGGATATCTCTATTCCCATGCCTAGAATACGGGCAATCTCTAATACCGTAACCCTCCTGGCAATAACAATAACAACCTTTCTAACCCTACAAATATCTACCTCTATAATCCTTACCACACTTGGCACACGGGGGATGATTAGGCTTTCCACTCATACTATTTTGAGATTTAGACATAGAAGACTTACCCCACTGCTTCTGTCTATTCATGGGTGTGGGAGAACTATATAATGAAGGAGGTGGCATAAACGAACGGCTCTAAAAATATGGGCGGTTCCCTCCATGAGATCTAGTCTGGCCATGATCATACTGCTTTGACCTAGCCTTATTTTTTCCTCTTACTCTAACTCTTTCCTTTATCTTGTCTGCCTTTATATACTGGGTATGCATTATTATCCTAGAAAGATCCATATCCTTATTGAGCATAGCAGTCCTACACTCTTTTAATACCAATCCAGACACTCCAGTCACAAACTTACTCATATTAGTTCGGGCGTCAGCTAGCAAATTAGGAGCATACTTAGCTAACTGGTTGAACTTAAGCCAATACTCCTTTACATTCATAGATCCTTGTCTTAGGTTTATAAACTCCTCTATCTTTACTTCCCTCATCTCAAGTGGGAAGAACTTGTCCAAGAATACATCTTGGAACACCTGCCAAGAAATAGGAGCAGTATTTTCCCCTCTATTCTTCCTTCATCTACAACCCAGTCATAAGCAATATCTTTCAATCTGTAAGATGCCAACTCCATACTCTTCCTCAGAAACATGCATGACTTGGGTGATCGTCCTCACCTCTTCAAGATACAACTGTAGGTCTTCACCTGCCTTAGACCCATTGAACTTTGGCGGATTCATCCTCATGAAATCATGAATCCTGGCAGCAGGTAAATCACCTCCTTGCAGATGCAAAACTGCAGCCTGAACATTAGCAGTGATTGCTTGAGCTAAGGCTTAAAAATCTACCTAAAACTAAATATGAGACATATTTTCATTCAGGGGATCAATAGTCAGACATTGCTCATTATTGTTTCTGCGGGCATTTACTCTTCGGGGAGGAATTTTTTGCCATAAAAATGCACAAATCAATAGATGATAGATACAACTGTAAGCAAGATATATTTTGAAAAAAAAAGATGACTTTTACCTAAATCGTCTTGTAGCCTCTTGCTTATAGATATGGTGTGCTACACACCGATGATCAAGACTCTACGTAACATATCTTATCAGACTCCCTAGAACTCCTTAAACCTTAGGCTCTAAAACCAAGTATGTAACATCCCGAAATCTTATCCTAGAACGTCACACGGTGCTTAAGGCTATAAGTAGCCCCAAGCTAACCCTTTGAGCCTGCTACTATCTCTATCACTTACTTTAGGATGTCAAACCAAGAAAAATGCTATATTATATCATATCAGAACTGAGATAACAAGAAAACATATTTTGCATATCAAGTACCGAAAAGTCTAAAATATAACTAATAGTCTAGTCTGACAAAGCCTCTACTACTCAAGAACTGAGAGCTAATGGGATAGATCCCTAACTTACTCATACTCAAATAAAAAGAAATAAAACAACTGAATACTGAATGTATAGAAAATAAATCCTCGGACCATGAGGACTCACCGCTGTGGAAATATAGACGAAGGTACTCAGGATCACTGACACTGGTGGGACTGAGCACCTAAACCTATATTTTGACACAATGTAGCACATAGACGTATATATGGATCAGTACTTTGAGGATGTACTGGGTATATAGGGGTGCATGCAATATGTAAATCAATATTATCATAAGCTATAAAATTATGCAATGCTAAATGTAAATGGCTTGCATAGCTTGAATAGTCTGAAATATGAAGATACAAAGTAATGAATAGTAAAACATAAAATATGAATTCCATGAGCCATTACACTTAGTTCTAAAGTCTGTATTTAATTCTTGTTCTCAAATCATGTAGTCTAGATGAAATCTGGAACTTTATTCTGCATAGTAAATATTTTATCTCAAAGAACTATTTCAAGAGTGGGGAATTTCTATTTGGGAGGTTCTTCTAACCAACATGTAAACCATGTGAGCATCCATGATGTCCCACGACTAGCCCCCATAAGGTTAGGGCTGTTCTAATCTTTCCATCAGAACAGAACAATCTATCTCAGTGATCACTATCTCAGTAATCCACATATAGTGAAAATAAATATCTCAACCTATGGTAGCACGTAGTTCTGGGGTATAAAACCGTAGTAACATTTCCCACTCGGTTCTAAATACTACTCTTAATCTCATGCTCAAAGTCTTAAGAAAATACACTTTAAAGTAATCTCATATTTCATAAGGAAACCAATTATAAAGTCTGCGATCTCATTCTGTAAAGTGGATTTCAACTCTATCATGACCAAAAGGTCAAATCTTTCTAAATTGCTTCAAAATAATCAACTCATAGGGTTAATGTAACACAAAAATTCTCAAAATCACATTCTAAAATAGGTCTTAATGACCCCTATGTCAATATCAATATATAACATCTCAAAACTCATGCTTTCTATCATAAACATGCATAAATTATTTGGAAATCTGGAAAATTCAGCTTATTGCACAATAATATCAACATTCCCATTTATTTCAACTTCTAAAGCATTAAAAATCTCATAATCTCATGAACAACAACATAGGGTATAAATTCATACTTCTAATTCTTAAGAAAACATGTAAAATCTTATATCCTTGTAAATTAGTGCAAGTTTTGGGCATAAGAACGGAAAGAGTTTTCTTATTCAAACCCCACATACCTTTATGGTGATGAAATCATTGAAAGATTGGACCTTCAATCTTGATTGTGCAACCCTAGTTATTTTTTTCTATAGTGCTCTTAGATGATGAACTTAAGATGATAGTAGGGTTATAATGTGATTAGGAGCTATTAATTTTGTAAGTTTAAGTTTAGGGACATGTAAGGAGTTCCAAAAGATGTAGTTTTACCTCAAAATAACTCAAAAATTGAGTGTTTACGTCACTAGACCATAAGGTATGCGGCGCACAATCCATCGCCCAAGCTAGGTTATGCGGCGCACAATCTATCGCCTAAGTTAGGTTGTGCGGCTCTGAACCCATCGCCTAATCTAGGTTTTGCAGTGCTTAACTTATCGTCTAAGTATTCCAGTAGCCATATGTGATGTGTTAGGTGACGCACTCCCCTTTGCAAAGCCATAACTTTTCGCTCGGTTGCTGGATTTTGGAAAAATTGGTATCGTTGGAAAGCTAATTCAATTCTCTACAATTTGGTGGGTATAAATATACAAAATATCACATATACATCAAGTTATTATTGTTCAAACATGACCCTTGTGAAATCAAATACTAAAACTTGATGGATTCAAAAACTCTGGTTTCATTACCTTAAGTGACTCTTATGAACATGCTTAACACATCATAAGATTTATTCTCACTAGGATACTCATGGTAAGTCATGTACTCAAATATGAATTACAGGATTGGAGGTTTCACACGAAGGAACAACGGTTCATTTTCTAGCTTAGAAATGTTCGGGGTATTACATATACAGAGAGTAGTAGTTCAGTTTCAGAGGCCTGGTACATACAAAGTCAATATATGATCTGTATATGAACATAGTCTGTACAAAAAGGCAAAAGTCTAGAGAGTTGAAGATCTGGGATTCATGGGTTGAAACATCCTATGTTCAACATACGGTCCATATGTTCAACATACGGTCCGTATGTTAACTTTGTAAATTGCCACCAACTTTTTTTTCCTTTTTTGTTTAGGATTTGATTTTTAGGGTTTTCTTGTTTTCTATAAAGAACTAATGATGTTTTGTATTAAGTTTACACACTCTTTGTAGTCATAAATATATATTTTCATTTTGAGATCTGATTTTGGTCTTGGAATTATTTTGTATTGATTTTGGTTGTTAATTCAGTTGAAGTCTTGGTTTTTCATTTGTGATTATTGTGATTTCATCTAAGGCTTTCAGTCATGAATATCATTGATTACTTCACAATAATGAGCGGCTAAAAACCTTTAGCTAGGGTTGTAGAAACCCTGGTGGATCGATGATATATAGGAAGTGTTATGTTGTTATTAACCAATACCCATGTATTTATTCTATTTATCTTCACTTTAATAGATGTCTTAGTGGTTGCAAATATTAGGATTCCACCTAAATTATTTCTACTTACTCCAAAAGAGAAGTAGTGGCCAGGAAATGATAATTACAATAGTAATTTGAAGTTTAATTGTTGATCCACGCTATTAGGTATTATCTAAGTAAGATGGTTAACTATCATCTAATAACTAGATACTTAAAAGTTAATAATTAACTGGTATCTAGGATAAGGATTAGTAAGGTGACATCTTGAGATTCAAAAAATAAAGGGTGAAATCTGCCAGCCAGTCTAAATGACTGTTGGTAGTAAATAACTTATCAAATACTACATACAAGGTATTGGATTGGTCCAATAAAGCACAATAAGCCTACTGAGCTGAGAAGCCAGAGGGAACACAATCCTAGTGTTCATCTACGACAGATTACAACCAAAGGTAATATTTGTTAATTGTTCAAAATTATCATTAAAATCCCCCCATTTACTTTTCTAATTCTGCCCATTGATTATAGAAGTTAAGAGCCACAATTTGACATATTCTCTTGGTATTCGACCCCAACCTTTGTTGGGATACTTTATTTGACAACGACTGCATAATCTTCAGATTGAAGGTATAGCTTGGGAATTATCAACAAGTGCCACTACATTCCCTTCCTTAGTCTGAAGAGGCAGAGGAGTCTGGTCATGCTGTGATGATTAAGATAGAAAAGAAAAAACCACATCCAAAAGCAGATACAGAGTTATATCAGGTAGCAAATCTGATGATGAAGGGTCATAATCTAGTTCTGGCAAAGTTGAGGGTTGTGAGGATGAGGCTATGAATAGCATTACATTGGTTAAGATTCCACCTCTTTCTCAGCACCATCCTAGGGTACAGGTATAGGTTTCCCCTGTGCTAGTTTTCAATCGATAGAGGTACCCAAGAATCTAAGAGTTATATTCTAGGGATTGTTCTATTATCCCCAATACTGGAAGCCAAAGAGAGGATTCTACCTTGAGCCAAAATTGTTGACCATATGGATGCCAGATATGTCATCATTTGAGGCCTTGTTCAATAAATATCATTTCTAATATATGATGAGACACTCTAGCAGATACAGCCCGGTCCTAGTTTAGGAATTTTATGTCGCTTGTCAGATGGAGTTAAATCAGATGCATTTATAAGGGTTTACATAGAAGGGTGGTAACCCACTCTATTCATTAATGATTCAAGGAGTTTGGGTGAATGTCTCGACTCAGATAATCTTCTAATTCTGGAATGGTACTGAGTTTGAGATTTCCACTGACACTTCAGAAATTGATCATTGAATTGAGGAGATAAAAAAGTCTAAAACTTAGAAGATTGGTACCGTAGACAAACTGAGGTGGATCTTTGGTATTATTTTTGTTGCACAAGTGAATGTTCCATGAGTTTTTCAATCGTCTTCTCAGATTACTACAAGTAGCCATAACTTTGTAGCAAAAGCTTGGTGGACATTGGTTTTCCACCCATTGAGCCCGACAGCTAAAGACAATATTTTGGGCCCCGATAGGGTTGCATTGGTAGAAGGTATTATAGAGGGATATTATATCTACATAGCTAAGATTATTTCTTGGGAGATCAGTGATAAATATGTGAGTATTGATACAAGTTTAGCCTTTCTTTTTCTTCTAAAACATATATATTTAGATGAAAGCGTGTCTATGTTATCGAATGTGGATAACTTTGTGACAGTCTGCTGGACCACTTATTTGGGGTTTATTCGGAATTAATCAAACATGATTTCTAGAGAGAAGGTGTGTACAACATTACTATAGGGGTATTTTAGTCCAGCATGCACAAGGATATCGATAGATTGGGTTTTTCAGCCTTAGAGACATATAGACTGAAACTACATGACATGAGCCACGAGCCTCTACTAATGCTATGGGATCTATAGATTCTAGGGTACAACCATCCCCGACTCCACTAATCTAGAGACAATTTATATTACATCTACCTACAGGTGGATATGTCTTGGTTTCACAGGAATTTCTGAGTGATGTGCTGAATTGATTAATCACCCTCGAGTATAAAGTAGACAATATTAAGAAGGGGTACAGCCTTTGGTGAAAAGGGAGATTAGGGGTGATATGTTGGGTTTGTAGATGTGTTTTAATAGCTTTGAATGAAGGATAAATAAAAAGCTAGAAGGGATGAAATCCCCAGACCTAATAAGAATTCGTGAGGAGTTGTCTGCCAAAGAGAATATAGACGCAAGGCCATACCTATATTTTTTGAAACCTATGATGTCCATTATGAGGAGACACAGTTGAAGATGTGCTAGACATTAGGGTCACAAAAGGCAAATAAAAATTTTCAGAATGAGTTGATGAGAGAGCAAGCAAAAAAAAGGAAGAAGAGACGTGAGAAATGAGTTAAAAGTAGCTATAGCAATAAGTAGACATCACAAGACCATCTATTAGAGGTCTATGATATAGGAGCGGGAGCTGGTAGATCCCGAATGGGTGAGACTAAGGCTCCTCCTGCTGTTGATGTGACTGGGGATTTAGTACTATAACACCCCATATTTCAGCCTCTAAAAATTTTCTTGACTTTGAACTCACTACCCCAGATACGACTTACCTTACGAGTCATAGGGTGTCTTGAAGGATCATAGGACCCAAATTGTAGACTAGCTAGTGAGTTTTGTCTATGTTACTATCTTGATTACAACTAGCACCTAACAAGTATGAAGACTCATTAAGAGTCGTAATGTCCCAATAGTAGGCTGACCAGTAAAGATTACCCTTCTTCTTACCTTGGTAATGGTTGGACTTAATGAGTTATAATGATTGAGTATAAGTTGTAGGGTATGACTCTGTAATACCCCAGATTTTCTTTAAGTCAAATTTCATCCTTAAGAAGAGTAAGGGTAAACTTCCCAAGTGAGAAATATTTTAAACCATGTAGAATTTCCCTAATATCAAATTTTAGTCATGTATATTATTGAATAATCTTTCCATCGATACCAATATTATTAAAATCCAACATCAAATGAGAAAGATATGGCCGATTTACAGAAAGCAATCTGAACTACCCAGGTGCGACGGAGAGGTCCGATGGACCATCGAGCTAGAAAAGGACCGTCGCACCCCACCGTCGCATCGAGGCAGTGATTCCACTCTTTGTTTGAGTGCGACATAGAGTTCTAATGGACCATCGAGCTAGCAATGAACTGTCGCACCCCACCATCGCACCGAGGAAGTAAGTCCCAATTCTGGTCCCAGTGCGATGGTTAGTCCGATGGACCATCGAACCAGTGATGGACCGTCGTACCCCACTGTCGCATATCCCGATTGATAATTTTAAGTTATTTTTAAAAAGGGATTTTTGGTCTTTTCCCACCATTTTTACACTTATATATATATCTTGAATGAAGTTAAGGGCTTCATTCTTCATCTTCAACATCAAATTAGGGTTTCTCTCAAAAATCAAAACCCTTCTTCAAGAAATCAAGAATCTCTCCAAGAGCCTTCAAGAAAGAGTTTTCTAAGGTATGCAGATGTTGATTCTTGGGTCCCTTCCACCCAAGAAGTTCAAGAATCCTTTTCTAAATTCAAAGATCTCATGTTTATGATTTTTCATGATTTATGTGAGTTGATATTAAAGTTCATGCTATTATTGAGTTTTAATTCATGTTTTGCTTACAATGTTTCAAGCTTTGTCCCTAGTATGTGATATTCATGTGATGTTCATGATAAACCCTCTTCAAGTTTCTTGTTAAGTGATGCGTTCATGTCAATTAAGTGTAGAAATTGTTGAATAATCAAAGCATACTCCCCATATATTTGATAAAATGCTTATGGGAAAGAATTAGAGATATTATAGCAGTTGACTAGAAATACCCAATTATGTATGAGTTCACACATACCAAGCGTTTGTTGAAAAGCCTTCGTGAGTAAATTATGACATGATAGCATGAAATTCCCCAATTATGTGTTCTTTAATGCATGTTAAGTGTTTGATACAAGCCCTTTGTTGAATGGAGTATGAGTCAATAGCATGTCTCCCTATTTTATCACATGTTTATGGTTTCTAAGTGCTTGAAGAGATGCTTTAGTAATTGTGATGGTGAATGAATGTCCATGGTTATGATTATTCAAGAATAGTTATGTTTTACTTTTATGATATCGAGTCCTGGGGTATTTACACCCAACAAATTAGTTGCAGTCTAGAGCCAGTGTCAGTTTTCACGATAATCTCAGTCAAACCACGATTCTCAGAACTCAATAAGTTAAAGAACTCAGTACTCGCATACAGTTATAGAACATAAGAAATCTCAGTAATCTCAGTATTATTAGTATTCTAGCCTCAGTTCAGTACTCAGCTCAGATCTAGTAGTATTCAAGTGTTCAGTTTAGACCTTAGTAGCATTCAAGTAATCTATTCAGAGCTCAGTATCATTTAGTCAGATAATGAGATTTAGTAGTATTCTGTCAGATAACGGAACCAAGTGAACTCATCTTAACTCAGTCAGATCAGTTGAGAAATATGATCAGTGATAGATTTAGCTCAGTTTAAGTTCAGTTCAGAGTCCTTCAGTTGGGGGTAGGAGCTAGCACCGAGCGAGTGCAGGGATGACGGATTTCTTATTAGAAAGGCAGAGTTGTTAGCAGCAATCCCTGAACTCCAGAACTATGTAGCTAGTGCAGGACAAGGAGTAACCCGTTAGATTAAGGCTTGACTATCATACTACCTTAGGCTTGACTTCCTGTTCAGGGTCACCCATCAGAGAGGCTTAACCATAGTAGATTTCTTTACCCGTGGCACGGTATTGACACCCTTCCATCTGGGGTTACAGGTTTGACCCCACCAGTTCAGATTTGGGGCATGTAGGTTAAGTGAGAACTCCCACAGTTACAGTTTTGGTGTTAGTTTTCAGAGTAGAACTCAGAAATCAGGACTTTCAGATATAGTCACCTATCTCAGTAAGGAACTTAGATAGTTCCATATAGACATGTACCACCTTCTAGATAGGCCTGGTCTCTCATAAAGTTAATTAGTATTAGTACTAATAGATCCAGAGATCACCCGTTAGATAGGCCTGATCCTATTCAGTTAATTATTCTTATTATCAGATCCAGAGATCACTCGTTAGATAGGCCTGATCTCAGATTCAGTTGATTACTCTCATTATCAGATTCAGTTAATCATTCTCATTATCAAATTCAGAGATCACCCATTAGATAGTCCTGATCTCAGATTCAGTTAATTATCCTCATTATCAAATTCAGAGATCTTCCGCTAGATAGGTCTGATCTCAACATAATCATTTCTTATCATTGGTAGTAGACTTAGGGATCTTCTGTTAGAGAGGTTTGATCTTAGATTTAGTCAGTCAATAGTAGCAAGCTCAGAATTCAGTTATTGATATGAGTAGATTCAGTTAATCAACTTCAGTATCATTAGTTTCAGAGATCACTTACTATATAGGACTAATCTTAACTTTAGTTCTCAGTTATCCATATCAGAAGATTCAGTTATTCAGTATCTCGGCATTAGTAGTGAGTTCAGACATCAGTAAAGTAGTATCTGAGTATCAGTATTCAGAGTCACGATGATTTCAATTATGATTTGTGCATTCATGCATATGTCCTCACTCAGTACTCTTATGATTATTCAGTTAAGTAATTGTTCATGCATAAGTCCTTGCATTTAGCCTTACCTCATCTTGCATACTCAGTACATTTCCACATACTGACGCATTTACGCTATGGTGTTTTACTTTACACCATAGGTTCGGAGGCACGAGATCCAGAGTACCCTTAGCATCTCAGTCCCAGTCAGCAACAGTAGACATAGCAGTGAGTTCTCTTCATTCGAGGATGATCCTTATTTTATTATCTCATCAGATTTAGTTTATTTTTAGTAGACGGAGTTAGTTGGGGACATGTCCTATCAGCTCCACAGTTCAGAAAGTTTAGAGGTTTTGGATAGATGTATCAGTATTCAATTTTTATTTTTGAGTATTTTAGATGTTTGAACCTTATGGAAAGTTTTTGCCAGTTTTTCTGTATTTATTATGTTATATTATACAGATCTCAGGTACAGATATCAGTAGAAGGTTAGCTTGTGGTCCTTCGGGATCATGAGCAGCGTGTAATGACTAGGGGGTAGTCTCAGGTCATTACAGACTCGTACCCTGACAAGTATGTTACCCAAATATCCCTTTCCTGAGTATGATTAAGATTATATAAGTCGTATAGACTCTTTACGAGTCGTAGTATGCCTTCCGTAGTCAAACTAGTGTAGGGGCCCTTTGATTTTATCCTTACTACGACTTAGACCCTACGAGTCTTAGGGGAACCATATAAGTTGTAAGTGACCCATAATCAGTGGCGATAATTTTCACTGCTTTTATTAAGGAACTTTAGACATTTCCCTCTTTCTCTACTTAAGATCCACGCCTTAAAAATACATTGGGGACCCTATTTCAACACTTAAGAAATAAAATATGTACTCTCTTCTCTCTCAAATCCCAAAGTCAAGAATACTAGGGTTTTCATGAGTTTGGAAACTAGGGTTTTCAAGGGGTGATTTCTCTCTAAATTGTGATACTCTCAGGAATTTTACTATTCCCCAAATCTTATTTTGTTAAGTAATGTATTTTAAATTGTTATTCATGTGGTTAGGTGTTGTTTTTGGAATATAGGTTGAGGGTTTTGAAGGATTATTTTCTTAAATAATGTTCCCATGGTTTTTATGAAATTATTCATGCTTTACTGATAGTTTTGAACTTATGGGGTGCTTGATCATGGTGAATAAACTAGGGGGTCATTGATCTCCCAAATTGATAATTTTGGATAATTGGAATTGGCATAACCTCAACCCAATCTTGTGAAATTGGTTTTGAATATAAGTCTATACACATTGAACTACTCTTGAATTATGGCAATTGCACAAAAAGTCTAATGAAACACGAATGGTTTGAAAGGCCTTTATGGCCATGGATTGATTTTGAATTGGGTTTGAGTCCCAAATGGCTAAATATTTTCAAGTCCTATTGGTTGATGGATTAGAGTCCCAGTTGGCTAAATAGGTCGGAGTCATATTGGTTAGTCGGTTAGAGTACCACTGGATATATGATTTGGCATGACAATATTTTCTTGCAAGCTATAGTCGGTATGATAATACTACTTAATATTGCATAAATGAATGACTCCTTGATTAATGAATGGGTGCTGTGATAAATGTCTTAATTGGGCTTAAAGGGGGTTGTATAGTTCATCGTAAAAGTGGAGGTGTCGAGAGGAATAATACTGGAAACCACATTTTCCAACGTGGGGGTCTAAATAACTAGCTGTTTTAGTAACTCTTGATATATGATTGGGAGGTTCAAGTCCTCTGTTCATGTACGTTTAAGATTATTCTCCAGTTTGTGCGGCTACACGCATTGGGGCCTGATCAGGGGGTAAGATCTGGGGCCCATTTAGATCGTGGTTACTGTTATAATGGTTAAGCTACATAACCCAGGCTAATGTTTTACTTTCACGCTAAGCCTTGTTCCCTATTGCAGCATACTATATATATATATATATAATTGTGTGCATTGGTATGAATGATTTTAAAATAATTTTATCATGGCATTACTTTATCCCTTCCCTGATTTACATGTTAGCACTCACCTTGCTAACCATATCCAGATGTTGTATCCCTATATGTATAGGGATCGAAGACACTTCTGCTTCTTTTTCAAGTGATTAGCGATTCTTGGATTATTCGTGAGTCAGCTTAAAGTGGTGAGCCTCTTTCTTTTGAAAGTCCTATTACTTCTTGGTTTAGTTTTTGTCATAAACTATTTAGGTGTTTTCCCTGTTTTGGCTATTATCAGGGGTATGTACCAACTTAGTTGGATATTGATCATGTTAGAGGCTTTGTGGATTACTGTGAATTGGGGTATTTTTGTTGACATTTTTAAATTCGTTTGAGCTATTGATTCTCTAACTTATTATATGTTTGGAATTCATCCCCTGCTTTAGATATTATGTTTCTTTATCTAAGCGAGAGGGTTGGTCTCCGATCCTCAATGAGCTTGAGATACTCTTTATCACGACCAGGCCTTGGTTTGGATCATGAAAAGTATAGGACCCTAACATTATTCGACCATTGAGTTCCCTAGACACCATCGGTGCCCACGTATATATGAGCATCCAAGACACCATTAAGGCCACTATTACTGAGATCAAAGCCCATTCTGAGGCTACAGAGAGGAGACTTCATGATTTGGTTCCTTGTGAACCATAGGTATGTCTTCACTCTCGTGTTATAGTATTTCCATAGTTATACACTAAGGACAGTGCATCATCTTATAGTTGGGGAAAGAGTTGTACCACAGTCGATGGTTTTTGTTGTCGTATTTCTTTTCCTTCGGCTATGCTATCATAGTTAGAACTAGTATGTTTAGATGTTTTTACTTTTTGTTAAGTTGTTTCTATATTTTGTGTAACTTAGAGAAATTTAAGAGAACTTTGTGAAGTCTAATTTGAACAAGCATGGTTACCTATTTTGCAAGTTGTGTTTAAAATGATACCCCTCCAAAATTATTTTCTGATATAGTGTTTGCATGTATTGGCTTGTAACCAATGTAGGATCTAGACATGAATTAAAAATTATTAATAAGATAACTTGGCTAATCTAACATAAACTGAATAGGTACTAAGTTAGACGAAATCCCTGAGTCATAAGTAAGAAAGGTACCTTACCTAGTCTCTGTGTGTGTGTGATCCAGTACTTGCTCGGTTACTCTCATTCAAAGATATAGGATAGGAGGTTAGAAAAGGATAGTATGTCATGTTTGAATTAGTCCACTTTAGTGTAAAGTACCAACCAAATGTAATAAGTATCCCTTGATCTCAAATTTAAGCCTTACGTGACCATTTCTTTACTAACCCATTCACCTTCTCACTTCAAATACAATGAACCAATTTTGGCCCTGGTCCCTCCTTGGACACTGTGTACCTCACTCAAGAAAATCTCCTAAGTTGAGTGTGGATATCGTAGGGGTGTGCATATGAATGTGGGAATTAAGAAAAAAGATAAAAAAGAAAAGAAAAAAGATCTGGGTGTGGTAAAATTATTCAACAATAAAAACCACACACAAATCTGAAAATACTCGTTGAAAAAGGCAAAAGAGAAAAAAATAAGAAAGTGATAGTGTAGTTCCTTGGAGGAATAAGTCTGTTGGAACCCTTGGGGGTTACACTGCACAGTGAGGGACAAGGTCCCTCAAAGTCAATCACAGGCAATCAAACAATAAAGTGCAGGAAAACTATAGGTATTGTTGGAAAACAACAACACACAATGTTAAACGTGGAAACCTCCTTGCTAAAAGGAGGAAAAAACACATCTTGCCCTCACAAGCACCTCAAAAGTTCACTATAATAAACCTCTTTATTGCAGACTCGAACTTGAACTTAACTCTAGGTTCCTCTCACTTGTAATACCTCTACTACAAGCTCATCTTGATAATTATGCCAAGGCACTCTCTAAACTGATTAACTCTAATAAGTTTCAAACTTAGCCAACTCTACCTAAGCAGTATCTAAACAAAGATAAAAGATCATTACTCTTATATCATGAGTAATTCGACAACAAATTAGGACTCACTCACATATGGTAAAAGATCTTGAGCAATATCAGATATGGAGTTTTTGCCTTTGTCTCTCTTTAGCACTCTTTTTTTATAAGCAAAAACTATTTGATGATGAAGCATATTTTTCCTTTTATAGATGAGTGATGATTAGGTCTGAAATGTCATTGGACTAGGTGTCTTAATTAGTACATGCAGCACCTACCCATTTGTTACACAAATAGACAAAGTTGTGCAAACGCGTACCAGTTATACTTTTGCCTCAAACATCCAGGGACCTGGTCCCTTTTAGTTATCTGCTCATCATTAAAACTACATATAGCAATTTTCTCTCTTTTTGATGATGACAAACCAACCTCAAAGATTTGAGCATCAATGCACATTCATCATATTTAATCAGTATGATTACCACTACTGAATATGAATGTTCACTATATCCTCATGCTTCCAGCATCATTCAACACAAGGACCTGGTCCCTTGTTGTCATTTGATTATCAAGCTTCAATTTATTCCCCCTATCATCATGCACACTTTATTCATCTATTCAGCATATCACTTACTTTTCTCTATCAGTATGTCATTTAAAGCTGCAACTCAACTTATCATAAGAATCTTCATCAGTTGCACTACACCTGTTCCTTATACATGAAGTCAGTATTCCCCCCTTTGGAATCATTGAAAAGTAAGTACAGTAAACCAAGTGTAAAATAAGTACAAATTAGTTAACTCATGGCCATTGGGGCAACACTAACATAAAGAATAACTTTGCAATTTAAAGGGAACAAATGTAACACACAAAGCAAAGATTCATTCATAAGTAGAGGATATGTATCATTGAAGTGCATAATTTAAATGTTCTAGGGAAAAAGACACAAGAATCAAGAATGATTAACAGGTGAAGGACTGGGAAAAAGATTTTGAAGGAGTAGGATCAAGTTGTTGTTAAGATGTCTTATATCTGCATTTAGGCTAAGGACCTCATCAGTTAAGATTGACACCCTCTTCTTCAGTTTAGCATTCTCAGTTCAGAGCATTTCAAAGACACATGGACTTTTTTGGAGAGATGATGAATTGTCACCTAGAGCTTACTAATTTCTTCATCCTTGGTAGCTAGTTTGAACTTTAGTTCTTCTATTTCCTTGTTGATCTCTCTTTGAGAAACGCTACTTGATTTAACATATTCAGTTTTTACCAGTGTCTTCATGCCAAACATCTGTAGCATAGTCCCTTGGGTTCCATTTTCACAAACAATACCAAATTAGTCAAATACTTTGTTTAACCAATATCCATAATGCATTCCATGTTTTCCATTTTTTCCAAGAACAACTTTGTGAATGTGTTCTATCATTAAAGTAGGTAGATTAATGAATTCAAAGATACTAAGGCATTTCATCACATACAAATCAGTGGCTGAGGCAATGTTTGTCTTTTGTGATCTAGGTAGAATCACCTTGTTAAAAAAGTCAAAGACCAAGTGAAATTCACTCTTAAGTGATTTCCAATTCACTATAGCCAAAGATTTCCCTTTGACCGTTGATGCATTTTCTAAGAATTTTATTGAAGGTAGCTGCTTTGAGACTGTTCTCACACTATATATAGGAACTTCCAAAATTCTTCCTAGTGTTTTTCATTCAGCTTTATTTTCTTTCCTTGGACCTATGCAGTCAGATTCAACCCATCTTTTAAAAATTCCAAAGTGAAAGAGAATTCCCTGACTATGTCAGCAAAACAGTGGGAATAGGTCCTTCTATTAGATGAATCCAACCTTGATGTTTAACCAGCTCAACTAATTCCACCATACCAGGTTCTATTACCATATTTGAATAAGAAATCCTTCCATTTAACACCTTTTGATTCTTCAATAACCTGATTCTAAATTCCTTGGATACAACTTTACTTTTCTCCCAATTCTTTCTTCTAGTATAAGTGATCACAATTTTTTTCCAACTACTTTCCGCTCTTGGGACCAGGTCTCTCAAGTGTAAATTGTCTTCTAGTAAAACTTCCTGACCATTTTCCAGATATTCTTGGTGTTTTACTGACATTGTTATTCTTATGATCAACTATGCTCTTTCCTAGGCTATTTGACAACAATATGAGGTTTTCACCCACCCGGGTTTCATCCATCACAATACCATCAGAACAGTTTTAAGGATTCAAGGATAATTCTTTATCAACGGGTTAAGTGATGACGGAGTTAGACTTTGGAAAAGTAGCAAAATAATGATGTTTTTCAAGGAGGTTTGGGAAGGGATTTTTAATAATGCTAAGCTCAAAATACTTTGAAGGACATAAAAATGGGAGAGCAGCAGCTATCAAGAAGGTATTTTTCTTAGAAGGTCTATTTGGGATTGGGATATTCTTTTTTGATAAGAGAAGGAGTAGGTGCAGCAATATTTAAGGAATAATTAGCACCAGGAAGGGTTTTCTGTGGGAACAAGATATGATCAATTTTAGATTTTAGAATATTCAACTTTCCTTGTAGAATAGGACATCTTTTTCTGAAACAGGAACGAGGAGGACGTGGATTTTTCTTGACAGAACAGACAAAATTTGCACATAGAAAATACTAACCTGAGAGATGGAACCAAGTCCCTATCTAGTTTAAGTGAATCTTCAACTTTGTTCTTGTAATATTTGTCAACCTCCAAAGTTGTTCCCATGGATGTATACCTACAAAGGTAAAATACTGAGTTATACCAACATGTACCTAATTTACCAAGGTTATCGACCTCCTGAACATAGCAAATTTTGTGAAGAGACTCTAATTCACTTGATAGTAGGTCCGGCAAAATCTATCAATCCTATCATCAGCTTGTTAGATTCATTACACCATATCATACCATGACTTGTTCTAGAAATAGGTTTAAGGATCAGGTCCTAGACTTGGCATTCTTCAAATTTCTAGAGTTTCATCTACATTATTAGGCTCTTGACTATTCCTATCATTTGTATAAAAATTTTGACCCTTTTTACGTAATCACATAGGACACTTTTACCTTGAAGTATCTCAGAAAATAAAATACAATCAGACCTTCCATTCATATCCTTGTGCAATTACATATCAAGAATATTATTCTGATTTCAAACCCTTTCTCCCTCTTGTACTTACGATAATTTGTTAGACTTGGGAACCCATTTGAGTTTGAGTTCCTAGTAGGAAGACAGAGGTGTGATTAAATCCTTCTTTATCCATCTAGGTAATGTTATCTTCTTTATGTTTTTCCAAGGTCTTAAACCTTTGGGATAAGTATTCCCCTGTGGATATGTCTAATATTTGTCATTCTTTCTCTAAGCCAGCTTTGATAGTTTTTTTTAGGTATCTTTCTCTTCTATAGTGAGTACACAATGATTTATATGCTTTGTTTTTTACAATTTGAAAAACCTTGCCTTGTGACCCAGATGATTGAGTTTTGTGCTGATACCCAAGGCCCTTACTATTATTGACTCCTTGACTAGTTAGGCTAGAAAGGATTTGTGAGGATGAAGTCCACTTAAGAGATTTTTTGAGTTCTTTGTTTAGACGAACCAGGTCCCTTTCTAACTCCTCATCTTCTGAAGTGCAGTTATTAGAATCCTTTGAGAATCCTCCAATTTTTCTCCAAGCTCAACCAGAGACTTTGAGTATTTTTTCTTCCCTTTACTCTCAGAAGCATCTAGTTTCTCTGGTTAACTTACCAAATTTAGATTTTAAAATTTCAACTTAGCAACCTGTTTCTCAGTTTTAGATATCTAGAGATTCAAAGCTATCAGCTCAAGCTCCTGATCATCTATTTTTTCCCCTAGAGCATATTCTTTTTTTATTACAAGCATCATCTCTTTTTAGTTGACTCACTAAATTTAGATTTTCATATTTTAACTTTGTAACCAACTCTTCAACTTTAGATATTTGGAGAGTTAAAGCAATTAACTAAAGTTCTTGACTTTCCACTTTTTCTTTTAGAGCAATTTTTTTCTCAGTCATTTAACACATAGAGTCAATCAGCACATTTGCAAGCCTTTTTATCTTTCTAGCTGAATAGTTGTCTAAGTTTTCTTTAAGGTCAAAAAGTGTTACCTTATTTTCTTCTTTATCTTCAGTGTTTTCTATAAAAGAAAACAAGGAATAAAAGTTCACTTTCTTATCCTCCACAACAAGCATGGAAACATTTGCATACTTCTCAGTTTCATTAGATTCACTGGAGGAGTTACCCCAACCAGATAAGGCTTGTTTAACTATAAGATCAGCTACAGCCTGTCTTCTTGATTTTACACGGACCTAGTCCTTGTTCTTTCCTTTGTTATCTCCAATGTTAAGATAATCCTAATAGTATATTTTATGCATTGTATAATCCTTAATGAAGTGGTTGGAATTTCTACATCTGTGACAAACTTCCATAGTGGCTCCTTTTCTACTACTACTTCCACTTCTTTAAAACTGGCCACTTTTCCTTATAGCTCTAACAATTCTTTTTGCCAAGTAGGAAACATCAATGTCTTCTTCATTTGAACCTGCCCTTAAAGCTTTTAATGCCAAGGATTTTTCTTTTTTACTTCCTTGTTCTCTTCTACTTGCTGCTTTTTGAGTTCATAGTTTTTAGTTTCCCAATAAATTTATCCATAGTGAGGATCTTTAGGTTTTTTGCCTAAGCTATGGCATCCACTTTTCTTTCACATGACTTGGGAAGAACACCCAGAATCTTCCTTACTTTCTTATATAATAGAATCACTTCTCCTAAGCAGTGTAGTTTATTTGTGATGAAAGTGAATCTTGTATGCATTTTTTGTATTGTCTCTCCTTTTTTTGTAGTGAAGTTTTTATACTATGTTGTCAGCATGTCAACTTTAGAATCCTTCACATCTATAGTTCCATCATGAGTAGTTTTCAAGAAGTCTCAGATTTCTTTAGCATTTTCACATGCAAAAATCCTGTTGTATTCATCTGGACCTATATCACACACTAGCAGTTTCTTTGCCCTGTAGTTCTTCTTAATTATTTTCCTGTCTTCATCATTGAACTCCCTACTACTTTTTATAACCACTCTTGTAGCATCTCATTCTTTGACTTCTCTTAAAAGTAAATGAGGACGATCAAGAATTATATCTATCAGCTCACTATTCTCTGTTGTAATAAAGTCAAACCTTATTTTCAACCACCCATAGTATTGTCCATTAAATCTAGGTAGTCTAGTGGTAGATTGTATTTTTTCCAGGTTAAGTGGAGCAGTCATGCTAACCAAATCACTCTAGGTGTAAACCTTTTAGAGTGTTCTGGCTCTGATACCAATTGTTGGAACCCTTGGGGGTTGCACCACACAGTGAGGGGCCAGGTCCCTCAGAGTCAATCACAGGCAATCAAATAATAAAATGCAAAAAAACTAAAAGTTGTGCAGAAAAATAACAAAACACAATATTTAACGTGGAAACCTCTTTGTTCAAGAAAGGAAAAACCATGGCTTGCCCTTAGCAGCACCTCAAAAGTTTACTATAATCAACCTCTTGATTACAGACTTGAACTTGAACCTAAACCTCAGTTCCTCTCACTTGTAATTCCTCTACTATATGCTTATCTTGACAACTCTACCAAGGGACTCTTTAAACTGATTAACTCTAATCAGTATCAAACTTAGGCAACTCTACCAAAGCACTCTCTAAATAAAGAAAAAAGATCATTACTCTTATAATATGAGTAATTTGATTACAAATAAGGACTCACTCAAGACACTCTCTAATTCAGCACACACATATGGCAAAAGAGCTTGAGCAATATCCGATATAGAGTTTTTGCCTTTCTATCTCTTCAGTACTCTTTTTGTATTTGCAAAAACAATTTGATGAAGAAGCATCTTTTTCCTTTTAAAGATGAGTGATGATTAGGGATGAAATACCATTGGACCAGGTGTCCTAATTATTACAAGAAGCAACTGCCTGTTTATTACAAAAATGGACAAAGTTGTATAGATGCATGTCTTCTATACTATTTTCTCAAACATCTAGGGACCTAGTACCTTGTAGTTATCTACTCATCATTGAAACTACACATAGAAAATTCAATGTACCCAAATTTATCTTACTTATGCCAAAGCCTATATTATAAGAAAAGAAAAGGCCAATAGTGATCCTAGCTCAACTATCTAAAAGTTAAAACATAGAAAATAAGGGCAAGACTATGATGTCAAACACACACAACCTGACTTCTCTATGAGTGATAAAATTAAATGTCAAACACTGCATTAGGAGAATTGATAAAAATAAAGGGTGTGGTATACTTTGATGGTTTGCATGTATTTTCTTGAGTGAGTTTTTAAAAGAAATTTGACTACCTTTGTGATCTTTTTATTGCTCTAAATTAAGCATCTTAGTTAGATTAGGATTTTTTTTCCTAAGGACATGCAAATGTTCTAAGTTGAGAGTGTTGATGTGTCATAGAATTACGGTACTTAACATACCTAAAACAAAGAACTGTCATAAATCATAAGGTGTTTAATACAGATATAGAATGTTCGTTGAGTTTTGTAAGAAAATAGGGTTGGAAGTGATTGGAATGGGGAAAAAAGAAGAAAAAATGCACAAGTGCCAAAAGAATGCCTAGGAAATGAGTCATTATCCAGGTCATCATTAGATAATAAGGGTTATTGTCTTGAAATATCAAGAAAAAATCTAACCATGACTCATAGGGACAAACTACGAGTCATAGAGAAAGTCATTCTGGGCTAATATGACAATGTACTAAGAGATGTCATTAGGTACCAGTAGTGACAAGGGTAGGCTAAGAGTTATTTTGTCTGACAATGACTCATCTTGACTAATCATTCTAAGCACCTAAAAAAGATCTGAAACCTTGAGGAGGAGTAAAATTAGAGATAGTTCAACCTACGACTCATATAAAGACCTAACGAGTCATCACCAATAGAAAAAAATTAGGCTACGACATTGCTAGAAGACTAACAACGAATCATAAGTAGTCAATACGACTCATTGTTAGAGGAGTCATCACTGTTTACTTTTGTAATCTTTTTTTCTGTAGGAAAACTTTGTTATGTCTATAAATACTCTTATTTGATTTCTTGTTTAGGGCATAATTTTACATTATTTTGAGGTTCTTAGGCATGTTATTGATCTTGGAACTATTGATATTTATTTTAGGGTTTTTATTCAATTTGAGATTTTAGAGTTTTCATATTATTATTATAAGTGCAGAATTATGCTTTTGATATATGAATTTTTCTTGCATTCTTACGTCTTGAGTAGCTAAACCCTCTAACTAGGTTTGTGGGAACCATGATGAATAATGAAATGGGGTTAAGTGTGAAGTCATTCTAGACTGGTGTACTAGCGTGTATTGGTTTTTCCTTTGATTTGATTGCATTCTTGACGGTTGCAAATTTTAGGAACTCACCCGTATTCTAAACTTGCTTGAGAGAGAGGTAAAAATTAAGAAAAGGAAATAGCACTAGAAATTTAGACCTATCAACTTTCATCTAATTAACTTGAGCCTTAATTAGGATAATTAATCTGAGATCACAAAATAAGGATTAGTAATTTGATGCTCTAGGTTCGAGAGAAGATAAGTGAAATTCATTAACCAAGGTTGAGAGACAGTTAGGTGATATATATCTTTTAAAAAATTTCATGCAAGGCATCAGGATAGTCTACTAGCACGAACAGCCATGAAGCTATGAAGTTATAGGGAACACAATCCTAGTTCTTATCTCATATTGATCTAAATCCCATCAACCAATTACTATTTCTATTAAAATTTACTTTTAAAAATTACCCCTTTTTATTTACTTAATTAACAGTTATGTAGATAAACTCTTAACAAATCTTCAGCCTATTCCTCATGGAGCAAACCTAAGCATGTTAGGTTTTGTATTTAATTCAGTGACTATTTTATACTTTTGAGAGGTATAATTTGGGCAACATCATAAACAATGGTTAGCCAGAGCAGGCTATTCAAGTTTTTTGGTAAATATTCTCTACGCATGTGTTATGGACTTTGGAGGTTAGTGGGAGTATCATTTAACCTTAGCAGAGTTTTCTTATAATGATGATAATAGCTACCATTTGAGTATTGAGATGGCACCTTTTGAGGCATCGTATGGTAGGCATTGCCGATCTCTGATTGGTTAATTTAAGACTGTCGAGGCTAAACCCATGGTATCAACTTACTTTACAACTCTTTAGATAGGGTTTTAGTGATTCATGGTAGAATTTAGAAAGCCCATAGTAGTCAAAAGTGTTGTGCAAAATGCAGGCTTTAGACTTTAAAGCCAAATACCAGAGTAGGCAAAAGAGTTATGCAAGTCGCAGGCTTCATATTTTGAAGTTTGGGAATGGTGATAGATTTTTCCTTTGTATGTCGCCCCTGAATAGTATGATGAGGTTCATGAAGAGTGGAAATCTTAGCCTGAGGTATATCAGACCTTTAGAGATACGTCAGACAGTTGAGAATGGTGCTTATGAGTTAGACTTTCCCCTTGCCTTTTTAGCCGTTCATCTAGTTTTTATGTATGTACACTTTGGTGCTACATCTCAAATGAGCCTCACGTGCTTCGTTGGGACTCATTTCAATTGGATTAGAGGTTGACCTTTATAGAGGATCTAATTTCCATATTAGCCGTGGTTGTTAGGCGATTACTCTCCAGAGAGATTCCAATGGTTATGCTTTAATTGAGACATTGTCTTATTGAGGAGGCTACTTAGGAGGTTAAGTCTGACATGCATAGTAGTTACCACCAGCTTTTTACTGATTTAGGTACTTCTTACACCTGTTCGTTTGAGGAAAATTTGAGTCTTAGTGGTGGATATTGTAATGACCTAATTTGTGAAATTTTGGTTTTTATACAATTTGACCGATTTGCCTTTCCCATAATTATTCCATATTAATTTTAGGGTGTGGGGATGGTTGGCACAGTTTCCAATGCCTTTGGGAGAGTTTGAAGTTTTTACAAGTTTAAAAGTCCAATAGTTGACTTCTATCAGCATTTGATGTTCTGAGTGTCATATGATGATTTGGACAGTTCTATTAGATCTAAATCATCAATTTTTGGTTAGTAGTGGAGATTTTTTGGGTTTACAACCTTTAGTTTGCATTTCAATCCTCCGTTTAGAAACTAATTTAAATAAGCTTTTAGGGGTCTTGAGGGTTAATTCATTGAAAACAATCATTTTCTGAAAATCCAACATTTCCATTAAGTCCAGAATGCCGAAACCAGCCTAGCAGCATCGTTTGTTTGCATTCATAGGTCCCAAATGAATTTTGAGGGATCAATCGGCAACTTTATAACTTAGTAAAGTTGTTGATGCTATAAATATCTGGTGCGGCCACTTAAGAAATAGTTGTTTCAGCAACAAGCCATTGTTTTGGGGACATTCACTTTAGCATCTCTGGAATGCTTAAGTGAAGGCCGACCATATGGGATTTGGCCGCTTTATCAACCCTCATCCGGTTAAGCGGTGGTCGCTTAAGTGATCAATTAGCCGCTTAAGCGACTATCGCTATATATATCCTCATTTTTATAATTTTTCACCATTTTTGGACCTTTGAGCTTTGGGTTTGGATGATTTATAGTTTTCATCACCATTTGAACTTGCATAAGATCCAAAAGATTTTTTTCATTACTTTACCTTGATTAAATTATTTAAAACACTTTAATTTTTATTTTAAAATGAGATTTTGAGGATTTTGTCGGTAAAGATTAAAAATGATTTTTTGTCAATTTGAATCTTATTTTTAAATCATTTTTGTGTGGGTTTTCAACTCTAGACTCCTATAACATTGGGGAATGTGTTTCCAAAATAAAATTACAATTTCACCTCTTTGTTTTTTAACCCATTTTGGATTCATCTCTAATATAGTTGATATGGGTATCATTAGCTTTTTTTTAATACATAGATGTTGTATTTGTACATTTTAGTTAATTCTGAGATTGTTTGAAAGAGAAAGACTACGTGTTGAAGGATTAAGGCTTGGATTTTGATGCTTCGAGGTAGGTAATGTCCTAACTTTCTTCAAATTGGACTGGATAGTTAATATATAGTAAAGCATGCTATGAGTTGGGGAAAATAACTAAGGGAATTACTTTTGAGCTATTATATATTGTGATGCCCGTATGGGGGATTATATTCTTGTTGTTTTTTACTTGTGATATTATATATTCTGTGTTGCTCATGTGGGGGCTTTATCTGATATCATTGGCCTTATCTATGAATTTAAATTCTCTTATTCTTAATGCGACTCTCATGTAAGGGCTTGAATAGATATTATAGTACGTATTAAGCATTATTTGCCTTTATCATAATAGATATGTCAGAGTTATGGGTCGATATGATATTACTAATGTCTTGCATGTGTATTTATTCCAATAGTGCCAAACTAAAATTGATCATAAAATGTAGACTTATTGAGTTTATTTCTGGGCTCACTTATACACGTATTGAATGGATTCATTATCTTCATACTAATTTTATCATGAGCATTATATCCTCACTGCATACAAATACATTCATGAGATATTGGTACCATTAAGGAACACTGATTTTGAAGGAAAATAAGGCACTTTTAAAAATGCTTAGATCGAGGGATGTACTAGACGGGTGGATTGAGATATAAGATTGAGATTGGTGGAAACTTTGAGATAGCATACGGGTTGAGAACCACCATGGGTACTATTTTGGGATCATTGAGGTTCGATAGGTGTACATAGAAAGTCATGCGATAACTTTCAAACTATTTACTTCATCATTTACTACATTGCATTTGAATATGCATTTCATGTGTTTATTTTATGTGTTACTTGACGTGTAATTAGTTTCTGTATACTTTCATGAATGTCTATTTCTATTTGATTATATATATATTAGAATTGTTAGTAGAGATGGTGTGAGCTACCATTTGGAAACTTTTCTATTTGCAGGTAACGTACTCATAGTATTTATATACTTGTATTATTTTCTAATTTACTTAGTCATCCTATGATACCTACAGAGTACAAATGTACCATACTCATCCCTACCTTGCCATTTTGATGCAGATCATAGCTTGAGTACTAGTTGTAGTAGTTGAGTTTGGGAAGTGATTATCAAATTCTCAACATACCGGTTCACTCTGTAGTTCGGGCATAATCCAGATCTCCTTCTTTGAGATGTGTTTGTTTCTATTTTTAGAGATAGACTATGTATTATTAAGAATTCTGAGTTGTATTAGATGTTCTTACATTTGTGACACTACTTCTTGGGTTTATACGGTATTTTCTTTCAGACGTTCATTATAATGAGCACTGCTTTGACCTGACTTCACTCTTGAAGTCACATTTTATCTTTTCTTATTTACTATTTGGGTAGTCCTTCCTTCTTAGGTAATTGACTTACCTACTAGGGTTGGGGCTCGGTAGTTCCCATTATGACCTCAACTTTTCGGTCATGAAAAATACCGAGTAGGTAAGGTCACATTAACTATACAAAGCATGAAGCATAAATGAGCCTCTATTTCAAGACAATCCCACTTTCGAGGTATTATGACCTACTCGAACACATACAAAGTTTCATTGAGGTTAAAAGAAAAGAATATCCATGCCTCTTTGGTCAAAACAACAATCAAGTACCCCCATTAGAACCCTCATGACATGATAAATGCTCCTACCATGAGAATGAGCATCATTATAGGTAAATAAGTAGTAATGAAAGGTGTCGCATAAAAGAACTTCATTCATTATGTCTCCACTTAAAAGATAAATATTTGATTCACAAACACAATCAATCATATAATTAAGATTAGGACAATCCAAAGAATAAATATCAATATGAAAGAAAGAAGAAGCACTTTCTTTTTCACATCCCATAGTGGCTTATCATACAAATTATATCCCTTGAGAAGAGCTACATTACCATCACAATTTACACCACTAGGCACCACACTAGGAGTGATCTCATCATTATCAAACAAGATATTATACTTAGAAGGAAAATAATTAATAAAAGGTGGAAAATTAAAGTATGTTATATCATTCTCAAAAATTCAAATGTCATCTTTCAAAGCATTTTCATCGCATGAATTCCATGATTAAAGCAAGTATAGAATCTTCAACAATAGATATTCTCAAAAATTACTCCTTCTCAAATGACCATCACTAATTTAAAGCTAATTAATCACATCACAAACTCCTTCAATTGGTGGATTAGAATCACAAATAATTTGTTAAATCCAAGTTTCACATGATAATATACTATAATTCAAATCATAAGTGCCAACTCTAGGTGGACACAAATCGATCTTGCTAGAACAATCAGTTCGGTCATCAATAGGATCAGCTAGTGTATGAACACTCTCAACAAAGACATAATTACAAAATAGCAATGAATCACATGATAATTTATAATTATTCAAAGAATAAGTGTAAACACTAGTTGAAAATAAATTGATCTTACAAGAAAAATCAATTCGGTCAACAATAGGATCAACTAGTGTATAAAAACTCTCCACCATGATAACAGCATTACATGGTAAAGAATCATTATACGTACATGAAAGGAAGCTATCACTCTCACTTGGTTCATGGGGAAATTTTAAAGTGTTAAGTTTAGCATTTTACCTTGAATCTTACAAAAAAGGATCTTCTGTAACTTGAGGAAAATCTCCCATTAAAATATTGAAACACGTTTCAATTAGTTTGTCCATGAATATTATCCATTTATCAAAGAATATTAGTGTCTTCATCACATTATTATGTGTAATCTTCTTATTAGAAGTTGTGCTCCTCCATTTTCGAACTTTGTACCTACGTAATTATCCTTATTAAGAGAAGGAAAAACAAGAAACTTAGATTGGTTTTGTGTCAACCCTCTCACTTCACTCCACACATCCACTCCTTTTTCCACGCTTGAGTTGCAATATTTCACTACCATACTCCTCAAAATCTTTTCTCTTATATTCATGCAGCAAGTTGGAATAAGGGTCCAAAGGTCCTTGGTAGGGACAAATAGGTGGAAAAAGGATCTTTACCTTTTGTCATGGGAAGTGCATCACACCAAATCTCTTCATAGTATTCACCATGTGTAAAGGATACCTTCACACTCTCGGTAATCCATTTTCTTCTATGATAAGATATGGGTCTCACTTCAATATGTAAGGTATCCTCAAATATTCTACCATGAGAGGATTGATGCATCTTGCATAGCATCAGTCATCAAGGATAAGAGAGAATCTCAAAGACCCACAAATATTTATTTAATTTCAAGGACTTGCCTCATTAGGTCATACTTTCCTTGAAACATTATATTTTCTTATATCTCCATGTACCTACAAAATTAGCAAACAAGATTAGTAATAAAAATTCGTTACCGTCACTTGTATTTATCACCTTTGATTGATTCACAAATTGGCTTGACTAATGTTGAAGCTTGTTTAAATTGGGAGTTACACAAAGGTGTCAATTATAATATTTTTTATTTTCTTGCTTGTATCTAATCTCCTATCTTTTATTATGATGCAATATTGAAACTAGAACCAGGAACAAACCTTAACTATGACAAAAAATAAAAATATAGGAGCCTAGAAAAACAAGGAAAAAAATAAATAAAGGGTGTATTAAATTCTAAGACCTTTTTGATTAATCTAAAGAGAGCACCTAAATTATGAACAAGACCAATAAGGATTGAAATCACCTTGCAACCTTTTTTTCTAAACAGGATTCAACACAAGCTTTACCAAGCTCACACACTCTTAAAAGAGAATACAAATTCAATACCATCCAAAAAAAACTTCCTAAATGAGCTACTCTTCCCTATTTAAAGACTAAGCTAATAATCATAAAAATATGGTAAATGAATTAAGAATATTCTTAGTTATGAGGATTGCATTTAAAGAATAGTCACTTTACGTCCATAACCCATTTTCTCCTTTTATTCCTTGTACTTTCACTTTAGCATATTATCGAGCGGCATGCGTTCATTTCAAGCACCCACCAAGCCTCCAAAATAGCAATTTGGTGACATGTATACAAACTCCTTGGATCGACTTCGTGCGTAAAGTTTTGATGAAACTCGGCGTGCATCGCAATTCTTGAGAATATTCTTGATGATGTACTAACAATAGAACAAGGAAATACTATAAATAGAAAATTGTCATGGGAACGTAATTTGAATCGATCGTTCGAAAGTTGTTTTGGCACTTTTTCATTAAAAATATTTATAAATTAACAATATATGTAATAATTGATTATTATATGCATATTCATAAATATTTTTCTTTATTCTATCTTTAATAAATTTATAAAAATCTGTTAATGTTGTTTATAACTGCGTGAAGTGCGAAAATACTTCACTAGTTTTTTGTATATTTTGTGATAAAATAAAAGATGTGAAATTAAATAATTTCCTTCAACATAAAATAATTTCACATAATATACCACATAGTAATGGACGTTGACCTACTTTTTATCTTATTTAATAAGATGGGAAAATTTTGGATCATTTTTTAATTTATGCATATTATCCTTGCACGGGGAACATACTAATCTTCTCTGTATCATTCCAACTTTATCAAATGTCATCGAAGATATGATAGTCCATCTCTTTCTTCCCCTTATTTCATTTAGTAACCTCATATTTCTTCCTTTATTTTCCTTTGATCCTTTATAAACTTGACCATTGAAAAATGAAGAGAGAGAATTAGTTTCATCAAAAGACATTTAGGTCCAGTTACGACATGAAATAAAATCATGATATGAAATTGAAGTTTTATTTGAATATACAATTAACTTTTTAAATTGTATATCTTTCATAAAAATGAAACCCCCACCCATAAGTTGTAAAAATTATTACCAAATTAAAAAATCATAAAAACCATAATTTGTAAATATCCTAAGATACTGTATTGATAAATTGAATATCTCGATGTTTCTTTTATAAATAAATGTCAGCAGTTACAAATTTTCAAGTACACAAAATTTATAAAGATCCACAAATCAAAAATAACAGTAACTAGTTATACATTAACATAATCTTTTTACGCGGTATGAACAATTACTTCATGCCCAATCTTATTCCTTTTTTCGGAAAAATGACCTAATAGACCCATGTACTTGTATGTGTTTGTATTCTAGACGCTCCTACTTACCCTTCTGTAAACTGAAACCTTAAACTCAATAAACATAATATTTTAAATTTCTTTAAATATTGACCGAGTTTATGTGGCATTAATATTGCTGATTTTGAAAAATGTGTGTATGAACGCATTTTAAAGAAAGTAAAAGTATTTTAAATTTAAAAAGTTAAAAGAATTTTAAAAAATAATTGAATTTTAAAAAATAATTTCTTGAAAACATAAAATCTTGTTCTTTTCAAATCATCTCTTCCACAACCACCCACACACCCAACAAAGCAAACTTTCTTCTTCTTCATCTCTAACCCACCACACTACTTTTTTCTTCTTCTTCTAAATGTTGCCTAATTTCCCCTGCTCTCTTCGTTCTGCCAACAATCCTGCTCCCCCTAAGAAGATTTTCAATCCGATGAGTATTTTTTGAAATTACTTCTAAAACTTTAATTTTTAGATTCTAAAAAAGTAAGACCATTGTTGTGTTAGCTGGGCTCAAAGAGGTACTAGAGGTATGGTTTCACATAAAGGGTGATGGTTAGTATTGAAAATTTAAAAAAAATCCTTTTATAAGCTTGAACAATAATAAATGGGTCTTGTGAACTTGTGAAATTAATTCAAAATTGTAATTAGGGTTCATTAGAGTTTGTGTTTGTGAATGTGTGGTTAAAATTTCAAGTCAGATGGGAAAGAATTTCTCTTATTTGGAATGAATTTTGTGCTCAATTTATGATAAAATATAGATAATTTGCATTCTTTAATGAAGAGCCAAAAAGGGGGCAACGGGATTAGGGGTTGATTGTGGATAAAACAAAGGGTAGAAGGGTGGGGGTTGTTCTCAAGTTATCGAGTCTGGTGGGTCTTTTACCAAAGAAGACAAGATATGGTTGAAGATGGTGTAGCTGGGGGAGGTGGAGGAATATGAGAGAATAGTAATTTTATTTTAAAAAATAAATAGAAACTATTATTTTCTTATTTAATATTTTTGGTTAATAATTAAAAATAGTTCATAAAGATAATAATGACATGACATTAATAGACATCCATGGACGTGACATGTCATTATGTAAGGGAGAGTGAGTGATACAAATGATAGGAGGGATTTAAAAATCTTAGCTTGATCATGTTTAACAGTTCAGTTGACAAAGAGGTGAGTAGGAGGGTCCAGATTACAAACGAATACAAGTACAGGGGTCTACTAGACTATTTCACCTTTTATTAAAAAAAATGATGAGATTTTAAAGAAAATTATAAAATTATGTGGGTTTTGAACTTAGAAAATTCAAATCATGATTTTATTTTTTATTTTTTTTCAAAAAATTGAGTGCGTGCCTAAATATTTACTTGAAATTATGACATGAAATCGCAAGTCTAAACTCCTACTTTATTAGGGATGGAAAATAGTATGGTAAGGTTGTGGAGCAAACTTGAAGATTTTAACCCGTTTCGCCCTACTTCACGCATCCAAGCAAAAAGAATTATATTCTTGCAAATTAGTAGAATTAATTCCACCTACAAATTTTAGTTGGCATTGGAAACTCTGGGTAAGTTGATATCCAAGATGGTAAACTGGTATAATGAAGGAAAGTTTTGTCTAACTGCAAATGGGATATATTCAGTATCATCTTGCAACTGGGATCATGTAGGAACGTAGTGATAATGATAATTTCGATAAAAAATTTATGCTTGATTTTATTGTAGGAATCTAGGAAAAGAATATTCAAATATGTCCTAGTCAATGCACAAAAAGGAAGAAGTATCTCAAAAGATTATTAAACAAGGAAGGAAAATTTCTACATTTAATGAACAGTATATCTTGGGAGATTGCCGCGTCCCTATCTCCTCTTAGTTATTACTTAGTTAGATTTCCTTCTAGTCTTTACTTAATCATGGGAAATTAAATATCTTTTATTCCTTTTCCTAAGATAAAAAATCTTTTGAGTTGCCTTCTATACTTATCTTTCAATGGCTAGTAGTAGTTCAATTACTAAAATTTAAGTAGTGAAACACAAAGAAAGAGACATATTTTTTGTCTCAACCTTTTATTCAAACATTGTATTCTCTTGAGTTTTACTGTGTATTCAAAAAGAGAGGAGAGAAACACATAGTTGGTGAGGCGTTGTATTAAAGTGAGAAAGAAAGAAACAAGAGTGTGAGTCAACGCCAAAAAGCTTGACTTAATATTAGTACTTGGATTTAATTCACAAGGAAATAGCAGAATCCCTTGTAACCCAAGAAGACTAGAGTTAAGACCTATTAGAGGTCACAACCAGCATAAAATATTTGGTGTCATTTCTTTTTCAGCACTTTTATTTTTTAAACTCCACTTTATTATCTTAATAGTGGGCTATCTGTTTAAGTGAGTCAACTGATAATTCAAAAAAGAGTAATTCACCCCCTCTTACTAATTTCAATTTGAAGCAGAGGAAAGACTCACAGTTAATTGCATAACAGTAAGTGAGAAAAGATCAAAGCCCAAATAGTATTTAGAGCTCTATTTTCAGAAGGGACATCTCAAACTAGACCTCCTTACTTCAATGGGAAACATTTCTCTCATCAGAAAATAAGAATAGAAACTTTCATCAAGTACTATGATGTCAAAGTATGAAAGGTGATCAAACTTCGTGATCTTCCACTTATCTCCACCAATAAAGAAAAATATGGGTAGAAACCAAAAAATGGTGAAGGATCTACTGATAGTATTCCAACTCTGGAGGACTACACTAATGAATAAATACAAATTATATAGTTTAACTCTAAGGCAAAAAAATATGCTATACAATTCCATCAGTGGAGAAGAGTATAAGAAGATCTCATGTCGTGAAACTACCAAAGAAATGTGGGATAAATTGAAAGTGACATATGAAGGAACTAAAAAAGTCAAACAAACTCTTGTAAGCTTATTAGTCTATGAATATGAACTATTCATGATGAAAGATGGAGAGTCCATTGAAGAAACATTTGCCAAATTTGGTAAAATTGTTAGTGAAACTCAAAGTTGCAGGAAAAACTTATCCTATTGCAGATTACATCACTATAATTCTCAGTAGTCTGCCCATTAATGAATTTCTAAGGTTGTGTCTCTTGAAAGTATGAATCTGAATAAAATGACCTATAATAAAGTCAAAGGTGATCTCACTGCCTTTGAAAAAGGTCATCTGAATAAAAAGTATCAACAGCAAGATAATAAGAAGAAAATTATGGCCTTTAAAGCAATAGATGAAGAAACAGATAATGCCTTGGATGAAAATGAACTTTCACTCATCACATGCTCCAATGCCAAGTGGAGTGACAATGCTAGTCCTTTAACAAATCCATGCACCAAGTTCTTTTCTGAAGGACATAGCATAGAAATATGCCTATCCCGCTCTAGAAACCCAATCTAATACTCAGAACTAGTCAAGAACCATGAAAAACACCAACAGACCCAACTCTAATCTGAGAACTGCTCAATGAATCAAATGTCATCCATGGTTGTGAAGGATCCACAACATGACTCAAATTTCTAATGTTGAACCTCAAAGGGCAGAAATAGCTACTAGCTCAATTGGAGCCTATGCTGGCCCCAAATCCTTTTGTCCAATGCTGAAAAGCTTTGATATCTATTATCAATCTTTAGTCTGATGTTGCATTGAAACTTTAGAAATACATGTAGAAGTCTCATTAACATCTTTCGACTATCTTTCATCATTCATTAGGGATAGAGTAGAGTCAAGGAAATGTTTGAGGTTCGTAGAAATACGAACACGTGATAAGGAGTCATATGAATTCCCTAAAATATCCCTGTAGCCTTTAAAAAATAGGCTATGAACGTCTCCGTACCAATCTACAAGACTCTACTAAATAGTTATCCCTTGTACTAACACACCAGTGGAACCTAGGCTCTAATATTAATTTTTCACAACCCAATTTCTTAGATTATAATGGCGCCTACTATAACCCACCAATAGGTAAGCCAAACCTGTACTCCGAAATAGCAAGTAACGGATTACCAAATAGAATAAGGAAGTATGCGAAACAAATGTAAAAAAAAGATCAAATACATTAATATATCCCAAAGCTTGGTGGTATCAGTACAAGAGCTAATAATAATACAAGAGTACAAAGTGAAGTTCAATTGAATACCGTGATATAACTTCTCTTAATACAACATAGAGACTAGTCTAATACATAAGAGAGAGAGAGAGATAATACTCTGAACATCAGGAGCTCACTCTAAGTCTCTAAACCATGAATACTCCACACGACACACACATCAATGGCGATAACCTATACTATGATCTGCAGGCTACAAAAGTATAGTATAAGTACCAAACGAATGGTAATAAATAGGCAACTACCAATGAGATCCAAAGATAAAGCAGATATATACAACATATAAATAGAATAAAAGTTACACCTAAGAGTCCAAAAATTATATAACAAGCCAATGGGATAATAAGGAACTACTATCCTATTTATGTTTAAGAATCTAAAAAAATAAAACTAAGGAAGTATGAAGGACAAACTATCCTATTCCAGTCATATTTATGAATATCAACACTATAGTATATCCTTGGCCATTATATGAATAAATGGGCAAAACAAGAATATATATAACAATATACAAGACCAAGGAATGAATATACAATGTGAACAGGGGAAGGAAGGTATATACAGTAATACCATGAAAACATATAGCTATATATATGTATATATATTTATATATGTAGGTTTAATGTCATCTTGAGGTATAGCCTAGATCATCATATCTTTATTTTAAGGCCTCATTATAATCCTATAAGGATTTAGTACTAATATGCTTAGGGTTTCTAATCCATTTGTCTCATCATGAATTAATCATGTATAATAATAAAATCATAAGATAGAAGAGGCAAAAATTATACCTCAAATCTCGATACTAAATCAACGACAAATCTATCATAAGCTAGACATAGAAATGATCATAACAATGGTAATAACAATATCAATAACAGTATGAGTAATCGACTATTTTGGACAACCAAATACCTAGTCGAGCCTATGTGTACCCCCACCACCCTAGGCTCGAAAGGTTCAATCAGCATACAATAACACAAGGCATAGTCATCACCCATATCTAGGAAACTGTCCCCTACCAGCTGATAAATATAGGTGCATACTGGTGATAGGCGATACGCATGCAAGAATGAATGCAAGGTACACAATCAATAAAACCATCCTTCAGCCTTTTCGGGTATCAATATAATTATCATAACATCCTCCGGCCTTGCCAGACATCATCACATTATCATATTATCCTTCGGCCTTGTCGGGTATCATCACATAATCATAATATTCTCTGGCCTTACTGGGAATCATCAATCTTCATAATATCCTTCGTCCTTGTCGAGCATCATCACATCATCATAATATCCAAATTAATATCAACTATAGAGAGCAATTCCTACGAGGGCTAAAGTAAAGTGCAAGATCCACGAGGGCTAAAGTAAAGTACAAGATCCACGAGGGCTAAAGTGAAGAACAAGCCCCATGGGGGCTAAAGTAAATGATCATGAGAAGAGAAGAAATATAGAGTACATTTTCTTAATTCATCATTCATCATTAATGTCACATCATTAATAAGTTTATATATAATAGGTGCACAGACTTAAGTCATGACTAAAAAGAGTGTAAATCCAAAAATCCATTGCCCAAAGTGAATTTCAAGAAGTGTAGAAAGGGTTGAAATATCTCATGATCAGAGTAAATAGTGGTGTCAAATCATGGACCAGAATATATCTCGGCCAAATCTTTCAAACATGATTATTAACCTTTTTTACACATTTAACTTATTGATTAAGTTAGGCAGTTATCATTGTGAAGAAATACATTTTAAGGTAGAAAGTGGACTTTATCCCTAAGTTAGTTACAACAATAAAAAGAATATAATCTAATTCAAATTGTATCAATCATCAATGCAACAACATGAATGTACCGAATCCAGGAATGTCATCACAAGTATTTAAACTTTGGAATCATAAACACCATACTGTATCTTCCTCCATCCCATACCGAAGAGATGTGTATATAAACATGTATATATTTTCATAAACTACAACTATATCCTTTACAAGGAAAATTACTTCCTGTATATCCAACTCATATCATAACATGGCCTTTGGCCCAATAATGTGTCTGGTATAATCATAACATCATAATCATGGCCTTAAACTCATATGCATATCCAAAAGTCATATCAATAAACATATATGTAAACCATCTCATATTTAAAGGTCGTAGCATATTCGTGAGGTATGACATCTTTATAAGCTATTCAGCATATCTATAATCATCTCGTATATAGGGGCATCTCACTTCTAAGAGGCATAATCCATCAAGGAACCATAATTTATAACTATGAAGCATGTTAAATCTACAAATAACTAGGAGAAAATAACATCTCTAAAGTCCAAACATTATAACTATAAGAAATATTGATATGTTACAGAAATATAGCACTTTCGATGCTTAAAATGAGGTAAATATGCAAGTTTCTGAGGTTATTTTGTTAGATATGATGCGTTTTGGGTATGTTTTGTAGGAAATCACATTTTTTATGCTAAGTTCACAAAAAAGATGAAAAAGGTGTTTTGGCTACTTTTTGGAGCAATTATGGATGTTCGGGATACTTTTTGGCTTGTTTGTTATCAAAGCTTATTTGATAATTGAAGAAAAACTGAAAAGATAACTCCCGGAACTTACCAAGTCAACCTATGGACAGCATGTGGGACATAAGAACTGCATGTAGGAAAATTAAGTGCCAGATGTCCAAAATTCCAAGAGCTAAACTTGTAGGATTTTTTTCATCTGCTACCTGTGCCCGGTACCTGAGCCCAGGGTCAGGACCACAGGTAATACCTACGCCCAGGGTCAAGGAGTAGGTAAAGAACACATGTGGCCACCGAACTTGTTTTTTCTTATTTTATTCGAGCTTTGGTTTTAGGTTTCCTCCTGTACTATAAATACCCTTTATGTGTTTTTTAGTAGGAGTTACACACTATTGATACTAACAAACATATTTTGATTCCAAGATTCAATTTTAATCTTGGGATTCTCTTGTATTGACTTCAGTTGATTAATTCAATTACGGTTGGGGGTTCTTATACTTCTATCATTATGATTTCATCTATGCTTTCAATTATGAATGATATTGATTTCTTCACAAGCACGAGTGGCTAAAACCTATATCTAGGGTTGTATAAACCCTAGTGGATTGATGAAGTAGGGGAAGTGTGATTGTTGAATTGAACTGATACCCATGGAATGTATTGCATTATCTTCACTATAATAGATTTCTTAGCGGGGGTCAATGTTAAGATCCCACCTAGATTATTGCTACTTACTCCAAAAGAGGAGTAGTGACTAGAAAAAGATATTGACAATAGTAATTTGAAGTTTAGTTGTTAATCCACGCTAATAGGTAATATCTATGTAAGATGGTTATATTTCATATAATAACTACAGAATTAAAAGGTAATAGTTAACTCAGATAAAGATAAAGGTTAGTAATACGACATCCTGAAACTCAAAAGGCAAAGGGTAAAATTTGTCTACTCAACCAGAAAACTGTAGATGATATATAACTTATTGGTTCTGCATGCAAGGTGTCAGGTTGGTTCAACAAAGCACGATAAATCTATAGAGTTGAGAATCCATGGGGGGACACAATCCTAGTGTTCACCAATATTGATCACAAACGAAGTTGATATTTTCTCTTTGTTTGACACTGCCATTAAAATTCCCCCATTTACTTTTCTAGTTTTTGCCCGTTGATTATAGCATCTAAAAGCCATGAGTCCACATATTTCCTTGGGATTCGACCCCAAGCTTTGTTGGGTTACTATATTTTGGCAGCGAATGTATCATAATCTGAGAGTAGGTGTTGTTTGGACATCATCAAAATTTAGCATTGTTGTCGAGGAATACAGTGTTGATTTGTGAATTAAAGTCGTTCCAGTCTTTGGGGTTTTTTGTTACCAGTTTGGCATATGTTGGTGTATGCCTAGCACATAGAGTAAAGGCAACCCCTTACTCCTTCTGAATATGAATCCAGAAAGGATCGTACAAACACCTAGTAGGTTGTCTAAGTCGAAAATAGACTAGTAAGATTTTAGCCCAAGCTAAAAATGAGAGAAGGGTAGTAGAAGAAGCTCAACGCATTGCACAGGAGGCAGAGTTAGTTGAAAAGATACCAGCAGCAGACCGTTTAGCAGTACTCGGTGGAAACCAGAATATAAACAGAGTAGGCAAACCCCAAGTGATCCTTGTATATTAGTATATTCAGGCATATAAAGTTGATGAAGAGGATATAGGATACGTTGAGATGGCAGAGACTAGAGCTATCATTCCTTCTATTTTACCCCCTGATGTCCAGTTCAACATTTTAAGTGTTATGAATTGGCTCTTTTACTTGAAAGTGTGTTTTCACGGCTGCCTACAGATGATGCAAACATGTATCTGGTGAATTTTACTGGGATCTACACTTCATATACCAAACTCAATGTAGATCAGGAGGCATTGAGATTGAGTTTGTTTCCTTTCTCACTTACTGGAGAAGCATCTTTATGGCTAGGGGAACTTCCAAGAGGGTCTATCACTATATGAAGCGAGTTATGCAGACAATTCTTTAATAGGTTCTTTCCTCCATCCAGGGTATTATATCTCAAGGATGATATCTATAACTTTAGGCAGGTGCAGTCTAAATCTATGTATGAGGCATGGTTCAGGTTCAAGAAGAAGCTTAGCATGGTTCCCAACCACCGGATTTCAGGGACAAGTTTGATGGAGATCTTCTATAGATCCCTAATTATCAATTCCATAGCAATGGAAGACACTATCTCCAGAGGAACCTTTATGAGATTATGATGGGAGATGTCTTTGAGTGTTATGGATAAGATCTTACTAACTAAATGAGGGTGTCAAACTCAGGAGGTTGAGAAAGCTCCTGACATTTATGCAATTGGAGCTTCTGGTGAACGAAGGGTAGCTGAGGATATTATAGATTAGGAGATTTCACTATTGAGGAAAGACATTGGTGAGTTGTCCAAATAATTTGCATTAATAAATTCTGCAAAGATTAATGTAGTAGGGGTTAGGGGTGCAGCTTCTAGGATGCATGATTTTGTGTTAGAGGAAGAGGCAAAGTATGTAGATCGTTAGTTGGAAGGTTTCCAAGCCCCAGGTCAAGGTAATGAAGGTCGGAACTACAATGATAGAGACAAATACATTCCACCCGGCAGACAAGATGTGGCATCAAAAATATAAGAGATATTGGCTAAGAGGATGAAAGGTCAAGAGAGTTGAGAAACTCTCCTCAAAATACTCAAGGATGATGTTTAAGGATTGACTTAGAAGGTTGAATAACATTCAAATGCTATGAAGTAGTTGGAGAAGCAGTATAGGTAAAACTCTATCACTTTGGCCCAATGTCAGACAGGTGCACTTTCTAGTGACAATGTGTTGAATCCTCCAACACTAGTTCATTGTCTAGCTATTAACACAAGGAGTAATTCCCCACATTATGAGAACCTTTTTCCTACCACAAATAAGCCACATATGGAAAATATTATTGTAGATAAGACACCTAAAGTAAAATATGAAAAGTTGACTTACAGTGATAATGATTTTGGGAGTGACGATGATGATGACTGGGTAGTAAAAGAGCTTCAAGATATAGTACAGCAATTTAGTGCATATCTTCATGCACCATTAGTATAAAAGAAGAGAGACCCGGGTGTATTCGTCATTCTATGTTCTATTGGGCCTTATGTCATTAAGTAGTCTCCATGCGATATGGGAGTAGGAATAAATATACTGCCATTGGTGATATACAAAGTATCGGGGTTAGGTAAACTCAAGCCTATATCTACAAGGTTTTTGATGGTTAATTCATCTATACAGGAGCCAGTGGGTATTGTGATTAATAGAGAAGTAAAGGTGGCATCATTCACGTATCCAGTAGATTTTATTATTTTAGACTATGAAGTAGATGCTCACTCTTCGATTATCTTGGGTAGACCTTTCTTGTCCACTAGTCGGGTGTTGATTGATATGGACCTAGAGGAGATCACTTTCCAATAGAATGATAAGAAAATAGTGTTGAATATATGCATGATAGTTTAGTATCCTGATGATATGTGAGTGGTAGCAGTGATTGATGTTGTGGATAATAATGTGGCTGCAGCAGAGGTACCTATTGAGGAGAGACTAGGGGTACAAGAATTAGCAGCAGTGATCATGAACTTTGAGAGTTATGGAATAGATGATTATGATGAGATGGTTCATGCACTACATGGCATAGGTTCGTACAAATATTCTCCTAAGAAGCTGGATCTTGACTAGAAGAACAGAACTACACCTACTACAAGACCATCGATTGAATAACCACCAATATTTGAATTAGCAATACCCCGTATTATTCTTAGCTCTGTTTAGATTTTAGTTGCATGCATAAGGGGCTTAAGGCCTAAATACTTCACTAAGTATTGGGAACTTAGTAATTTTTAAGGCCTCTAAACTTTGAGGATTTTCATTTTGGTCTTCCCCACCCCGAGATATTTGTTTTTGAGTTGATTCATTTTCAGAGATGTAAGTAGCATGTCTCACAGAAGTTTTGTATTTTTTGGATGGGGTTTAGGTCATGTTTAGATCACGAAACTAGAGGATTACTGCGATAATCCCGTGACACGGTATTAGTCCCGATGGCATGGAGACCGCGTCGTGGTGAGGGAAATGCACTACCACGATATGAGCGCGTCGTGGTAAGCTTGTTCCGTCCAATTACGAATATAAATGGTTGAAGAGCAATTTTCTCTTTTCCCCTTCCACCCAATCATTCATATTATGACTTGGGCATCAGTTAGGGCATAATTTTGCCCTTCTTCTCCAATTATCCTCCCAAGAAAACCATTCTCTATTCCCAAGAAGACAAATTCAATTCCGTTCTCCCCAGGAAATCAATAATTCAAGTTCCCCAAGTTCAAGAACCTTCAAGAAGGCATCAAGAATAGGATTTTTCATTTCAAGTTAAAAGCTTAAGGTATGTGGGGTGTTCATTCATGGGTCCTTTTTACCCATGGAACCCAAAAACTCTCTTTTCAATTAAAGAATGGATTTTTCTACTATTATGGTATTTTATATTGCTGAAGATGGGTTAAATTCATGTTTTCACGGTGATTTTAATCCAATTCAGCCCATGTATGATTTCATGCAAAATTTTGAATTCCTCATGCTATGAATTTGAGTTTCCCATGCTTTATTCAAGTGAATTCCATGATAAATTCAAAATTTATGATTCTTAGCAAGCATTCCCTTGTTAAATTCATGATCCCCATATGTTTGATGAAATGTCAATACTTATGGGTTTAGAACCATGATCCTTTACTATAGTTTTTAAGCTTGTTACTACATTCAATGATCATTCAGTGCTGGTGGGTTATGAACACCTGATACCTACGTGTTTTACATGATTTTTAGATTTTCAAGTATGATTCAGTTAAACCATTATTATTCCTATTTATTCAGTTATTATGATCGTAATGAGCACTATCGGTCATGAAATCACTTTCAGTTAAACTCAGTCCAGTTTTAGTTCTAGTGTCAGCTCAGTTGGGAGTTGGATTTAGCACCAAGCAAACCTAGGGATGGGGGCTCACCTGGCAGTAGAGGGTGTGACCCTTAGTAGCAATCCCTAAGTTAAAAAACTATATAGCCAGTGTAGGTTAGAGATATCTACCTTCAAGTTGAGGGTTGACAAGGTGTTCACCTGCCAGTTGAGGGTGACACATATCTTATTAGAGCACCCGTCAGTTGAGGATGACTCTTTAGTTCTTTGAGACACCAGTTTGGTGGACCCACACAACCAGTATTAGTACTCGTGTCATGGTACTGACACCCTTATAACTAGGGTTACAGGTTGGACACTGATTTGCTTAGATTGGGGCATGTCAGTTACATGATACCTCCCACAATCTCAGTCCAGTATTCAGTGTATATTCAGTTTAGGTTTGCTTGACCAAAGCATACAGATTTACAGTTATAAAAATTTCAGTCTTTCAGTTTACAGATTATCTTAGAAACATATATATGCTTGGTCTTGCATTCTCAAATATCACAATTTTCATGCATTCATGCTCAGTTATTTTATGTTGTTCAATTAATCCTTATTATTGGCCTCCCAAGTTTATGCTTTAATAATGACAAACTTATAAGTGTATCTCTGTAGCTAGTAATAATGGAAAGATAAAGGAAGCTATCTTTAGAAATAGAAGGGTAATCAAGAATGGAAAGACATCCACCGTATCCAAGTAGCATCAAAGTAAAATCAATCTTGAGAAGATAAATGGAAGAAGCATTATAGTCCCAAACATTACGTAAAATCATGACACAATATCTCGCCAATGATATGGAGGACCTCGGCATGGCAAGCAAATTACGGAAATAGAAGAAATATCAACCTTCCCACAATCATGGTTGGAATCCACAGATTCTTGATAGAATGGATCAATCGAGAAGAGAAGATCGCAAGTACATTGGTAAGGCATCAAAATCAAAAAGAAAATATAGATCATAGACATACCTGATATGGACTTGATTCAAAGTCATTTATGGACATATCTGCTATGGACATTATACACGGTTATATTCCTTAATCAAGGAATCAATTCATATCCTTGATTGAGAAGAAATCTCTTGGGTTTCCTTATGAAGGGTAGCAGCAAAAGACTATAAAAGGAGAATACGAAATATAGACACTCTTTACACAAATTCAAGAAGAAAATTCAAAGTGTCTCATTCTTAGTCATACAAAGCTCTGTAATGTTAGTTTACAGTTGTTATATAAAGAGTAGGATCAAGTCATCTTTGTAACATTAACTGAAGTTGTGTGACAAGATCTGAAGAGTAAAATAAGTCTTCAAAACTTGCTTCCTATCATTGTACTCAAACCAAACCTTCACTGATCTAAAGAAAACTTAAAACCCAAGGGTATTGGACGTAAGCACTGGATTGGTATGTCGAACCAGGATAAATCTTTGTGTTGTTTACTTTATGCTTTATTATTTATGTGCTTAACTATGTAAGTTTAATATATTTATGAAGTGTTTTGATCTGCAAACAAGTCGACTGTGAGAAATCAGTAGTCGACTCACAGATGAAAATTTTAATTCACCCCCCCAATTGAATTTCAATTGGTATCAGAGTAGGTCTCATAGATAGCATTGCTTAATCATAAGTGAGCAAAGATTAAATGGCTAATTGCCTAATTCTCGATGCTCTTCTTTAGGATAGGCACTCCTCCACAAGACCATTATACTTCAATCAACAACACTACTCATACTGGAAGAAAAGATTCACCATCTTTGTTAAATCAAATGACTACCAAGCTAGGTTTGTCATCAAAAGGGTCCTAAGCCAATTCCAGGGCTTAAGAAAAAACAAAACAACAAGGATAAAAAATCCAGTACCACTGATATGGAGGATCTTGAAAATTTTGATATTACCAAAGAATAACAGGAGACAATCCAAACTAAAACACATGATATAAGTTTACTTTTGTGTGCATTTAGTGGAGAAGAATACGACAAGATATCAACGTGTGAGACAAGAAAAGAAATGTGGGACAAACTAGAGGTAACCTATGAAAGAACCACCAAAGTCAAGAAGTCAAAAATTATTGCTCATGTGAATGAATATGAGTTGTTCAAAATAAAGAAAAATAAGGATATTGAAACAATGTTCACCAGATTTAGCAAAGTCGTGTGCAAACTGAAGTCACTCGGGATGATCTATCCTCACAGCCTGCAAATCCAAAAGTTGGTTCAAACTCTCCCAAAGACTTGGGAAACCAAGGCTGCCATTTTGGAACATGAAGAGCTTCACAACATGACATATGATGAACTGCGAGGTAACCTTATTGCATATGAGATAAATTATATCAAGAGGTTTCACAAGGATGGAAGAATGAAAACTGTAGCCTTCAATGCTACTCCAATTGGAGAAAAGGATATTCTGGAAAATACTGATAGCAAAGGAATGGTCCTCATCAACTTTGGGTATAGAAGATCATGAGACAGAGACAGCAAAGATCCCACGGATACAAGAACAATGACTCCATCAGAATCAATGATCTCTATACTACTGTGGAAAGCCTGGATATTTCAAATAAAACTTTCCAGAATTGAGTCGATGATCGGCCAAAAAAATTCAAAATTTTAGGTCCTGGAGCGATAAAGATGAAACTGAAGAAGAAATAGAGGGTGCAAATATGTGCTTTATGGCAATAGGTGGACCTAGTGAGGTAATGCCACATAATTGTCATAACTGTAATACTCTTTAGTATAATATGGATATGCAAATCGATGAACTTCAAAAAATTATAGATGAATATAATAAGTTTTCTCAAGAAAACAAAAGTTCTAAACTTCATTTTAAACAAAACTCCTAGAAGAACGACGAAACTGGCAAATAAAAATTGAGGCATGTCAAGTTGAAAATGACTTGCTTTATGAAGAGCTTGGAGATGCAAAAAACAAATTAAATAATCTTAAAAGGTACCCAAGCCAAAGTTTCATAGGAACAAACTCTTTAAAAAGGAAACTGAGTTTCTTCTCAGGGTCGTTTAAATCAACTAAGACCTTCTTTTCTTTTCGAGGACCCATCTGCTTATTCTTTGGATAGAGAGGGCACAAATCCTATAGCTACAGGCATAAGCCTAAAAGCGTGTAGGTTTAGAAGACCAAGGAAAGCACATCTAACTCGAAAGCACCCAAGACCACTTAGGTACCTAAATAAAATTAATCTTTTTGTTTTACAGGAATAGATCTGCAAAAACTACAAAAAGGGAATATGGGTCATTGACAGCAGATGTTCCAGACATATAACTGGAAAGAAGGAGAATATTTCTTCCCTAAATAAAGTAGATGGGGGATCAGTTAGATTCGGTGACAATACCAGAGGCAACGTCATTAGAGTTGGATCAGTAACACTCAGCTTCTCATGTGAATTCAGCAAAGTATACCATGTAGATGGTCTCAAACACAACCTGCTCAGCATCAATCAACTATGTGACACTAGGTTTGGAGTTCTCTTTAAAGCTAAAAGCTACTCAATTAAACATGACAAAAGAAATATCTCCCTTATTGGTGAATGCATTAATAACATTTACATTTTAAATAGTCTTGACTTTACCACCCTGACCTGCCTCACTCTATAAGCCAATGATACTTAGTTTTCACACAGGAAGCTCGTGCATGCCAGCATTCACATTATTGAGAAAATGTATAGGCTTGATTTGGTGAAAGGTCTGCCAAAACTCAAGTTTGAAAAGGATCACATCTGTGATGCCTGCCAACTGGTAAATAGACTAGAACATCTTTCAAAGCTAAGGACATTGTCTCTACTACCAGGCCTCTCTAAATAATCCACAGGGATCTATTTTTTCCCAGCAAAACCATAAGCATTGGTGGAAAAAGATATGTTTTTGTCATAGTTGATGATTACTCACAATTTACTTGGGTTATGTTTCTTGCTCATAAATATGAAGCTTTTACAAATTTTGAGATTGTTTATAGAAAAATACAGAGAGAAGTCAGGCATATTATCGCCTACATTCACAGCGATCATATAGGAGAATTTGAAAATAAAGCATTCGAAGAATATTGTGCTTAAAATGGATACTCTCAGAACTTATCTTCACCACGATCTCCCCAATAAAATGGTGTAGTAGAATGAAAGAACCGGTTCCTCCAGAAAACTGCCAAATCAATGATGTTAAAGCATAATCTCCCAGATCACTTTTAGGAAGAATCAGTTAGTACAACATGTCATATCAACAACAGGTGTCTGATCAGACCTATTTTGAAGAAAACACCTTATGAAATCTGGAGAGGAAAAAAGTCCAACATCGGCTACTTTAATCCCTTCGGTTGCAAATATTTTATTCACAATAATGGTAAGAATACCCTAGGAAAATTTGATCCATGAAGTGGCGAAGGTATTTTCCTTGGGTACTTTCCCACTAGTCGTGCTTAGATGGCTTTTAATAAAAGAACTTCGGTTATTGAGGAATCTATGCACATTATCTTTGATGAATCTAACCACTTCAATATGAGTATAAGTGTTGATGATGAACAGGTAAGTAATGTACAGACAGGAGAAGATCTCAGCACAACTCCAGATCCCTCTCAAGATAAGTTGACTACACCCTCAACAGAGTTAACTCCTACAGCAGAAATAGGGAGGCCAAATATTCTAAAAGAGTTGAAGAAAAATGGAATCCATCCAAATAAACTCATCATCAGAAATCCAAAAGACAAAGTGCAAACCAGAGTATCATTAAAGAGACAAGCATATATTTCCCTCGTATCTCAAATTGAACTAAAGAAAATTTATGAAGCTCTCAATGATGAATCATGGATTGAAGCAATAAAGGAATAACTACAATAATTTGAACAAAATCAAGTTTAGACACTAGTTGAAAGACCAAGAAACTGCTCAGTAATTGAAACCAAATGGGTCTACAGAAATAAGGTAAATGAAGAAGGTAAAGTTATTAAAAATAAATCTAGGCACATAGCTCAAGGCTACTCTCAGCAGGAAGGTATTGATCACGATGAAACTATTACCCATGTGGATAGGTTAGAGAGAATATGAATTTTACTAGCTTTTGCCACATTCAAATGTTTTATATTATATTAAATGGACGTAAAAAGTGCTTTCTTAAATGGCTTTATTCATAAGGATGTTTTTGTAAAACAAACCCATGGATTTGAAGATCCTTTATTTCCAAATCATGTTTTCAAGTTATCAAAAGCACTTTATGGCCTCAAACAAGCCCCAAAAGCTTGGTATGAGAGACTGAGTACTTTTCTAGTAAATAATAATTTTCAAAGGGGTAAAATTGACACAACTTTATTCATTCAAAATCTCAATTCAAATCTCCTTATTATGCAAGTTTACGTTGATGGTATCATTTTTGGTAGGTCTAACCTCTCTATGGGAGAGAATTTTGCTAATTTGATGAAAGGAGAATTCAAAATAAGTCTTTTGGGCAAGCTCACATTCTTTCTAGGGCTACAAATCAAGTAAAATCCAAAGGGTACCTTCTTTAGTTAAGCCAAATACATGAAAGAAATCATCAAAACGTTTGACATGGAGAAGGAAAAGGCTTATGGAACACCCATGAGTCCATCCACAAGCATTGATTCAGATTTGTCCAGAAAGAACATTGACAAAAAATGTACCATGGGATGATCGGATATCTACTCTACTTAACTGCAAGTCGACCAGATATTATGTTCAATGTGTGTAAATATGCCTGATTCCAGGTGACTCCTAAGAAATCTCATCTCGCTACCATCAAATGAGTCATATGATATCTAATAGGAACATAATACCTCGGTCCATAGTATCCTTGGTTTTTTTATTTTAATTTAATCGGATATTTAGATATTGATATTGTAGGAGACAAAATTGATAGAAAGATCACCAGTGAAATGTGTCAAATTCTTGGTGATGCTCTTATCTCTTAGCATAGCAAGAAATAGACTTCTATCGATCTCTCAGCCACATAAGCTGAATACACAACTATAAAAAGCAATGGCACTGAAATTCTATGGATTATGCATTAGCTTCTTGACTTTGACTTAGATTTTAAATTTGTTCCTATTATGTGTGATAATACTAGTGCCAACAGCCTATCTAAGTACACTGTGCATCACTCTAGGGCTAAATATATTGATATCAAGCAGCATTTCATTCGAGATCATATTGAAAATGGTAACTTTTTCCTAAACTTTGTTGACTCTGAAAATCAACTAGCAGATATCATTAAAAAACCTATGCTGGAAGAAAGATTTTTCTCTCTACGAAAAAGGCTTGGTATCATTAGCATTCATGATATTTAGAAACCTTTTATCTGTGCATTTTACATGTATATTATTTCTTTTTTATTATGTCAAAGGGGGGAAAGGACTGAAACATCAAAGTAGCCACAAAAAACATCAGAGTAGCCTACCGTTCAGGAGGAGCAGAACAAGCTCAAATGTCAGCTAGTACTTACACAAGTTAGGGGGAGCAAGCTAACAGACAGGGAAGTTAAATGATGTTTACTATTGTTTTCATTATCAAAAAAGGGGAGATTGTTGGCCTCCCAAGTTTATGTTTTAATAATGATAAACTCACAAGTGTATCTCTACAGCTGGTAATAATGGAAAGATAATGGAAGCTGGTTTCAGAAATAGAAGGAAGATCAAAAATGGAAATACATCAACCGTATCCAAGTAGCATCAAAGTAAAATCATCATGAGAAGACAAATAGAAGGAGCATCATAGTCCCAAACATTATAGAAAATCATGATACAATATCTCCCTAATGATATGAAGGACCTCGGCATGGCAAGCAAATCACAAAAATAAGAGAAGGATCAACCTTTCCAAAATCATGGTTGTAATCCCCATATTCACTGCAGAATAAATCAATCGAGATGAGAAGATCACAACTACATTGTCAACGTATCATATCTGATATGGACATTATAGATGGCTACATTCCTCAATCAAGGAATCAATTCATATCCTTGATTGAGAAGAAATATCTTGGGTTTCCTTATGAAGGGTAGCAGTAGAGGACTATAAAAGAAGAAGACCAAAGACAGATACTCTTTATTTAACTTCAAAGTGTATCATTCTTAGTCTTACAAAGCTCTGTAATGTTAGTTTACAATTATTATATAAATAATAGGATTGAGTCATCTTTGTAACATGAACTGAAGTTGTGTCACAAGATCTGAATAGAAAAATAGGTCTTCATAACTTATTTCAAATCAGTGTACTCGAACCAAACCTTCAATGATCTAAAGGAAACTTGAAACCCAAGGGGACTGGACGTATGCACTAGATTGGTGTGCCAAACCAGGATAAATCTTTATGTTGTTTAATTTATGATTTATTTTTTGCATGCTTAACTATTTAAGTTTAATATGTTTGGGAAGTGGTTTGATCTATAGGTGAGTCTATTGTGAGGAGTCAGTAGTCGACTCACAGAAGAAAATTTTAAGTCACACCCCTCTTGAATTTCACTTATCTTATATGCACAGTATCCTATGTATTTCAGCTAAACGTTATCTTATATACCATTACATTCAAAGTACTGACTGTATACTCTTATTTGCTCTATGATGTCTTATATCATAGGTTCAGAGTCTCAGTTTCCCAATCATAGTTAGACAACCAGCATTACCTAGCAGCCATTGTGGTGAGTCCTCATCCATCGAGGATATATTATCTATTATTCAATACTTTATTATTTCATTATGTTCTACCAATTGGGGTTAGTTGGAGGTTGTCCCATCAACTCCTCAGTTATTTAGAGGCTTTCAGATAGTCACTTAGACACTTATTTAATTTATTAGTCCTTTTAGTATTATCAATTATTTTAAATTAACAGTTAGATTTTAGTATTTCATCAAATGTTTTAGACTTGTGGTTGAACCATATTTTTAGTATTCAGATTAGTATTGCATTCGATTGTTTATCGTTTGCACACGTGTACTATTGTTATTTTATTTGGTGTTCACAGCAGGTACCAGCTCATGGATTAGTTTGTGGTCACTTGTGACCGTAAGCACCATTATCGCAGCTAGGGGATAGCCTTGAGTTTTGACAAAACTTGGTATCAGAGCCTAAGGTTTTATTATGTCTTAGAGTATCTGCAAGCCGCATTGAGTAGAGTTTAGTGCATGGGTGTGAAGCGCGCCACACTTTTAGACAAGAGGCTATGAAACGATTTAAGAAAAGTTTCCCTTCTTTGAGTATTCATGTCATGCAAAAAAGCATAAGGTCTATTTAAACTATCTTTCTAACTCAACCTTTATTCTGTTTATAGACCATGCCTCGCAGAAGAATTAATAGAAGAAGGAATGGGGACCAGCCTGCACCTTCGCATGTTCAGGAAGATCCCCTATATGAACGTGTTTCTCACGTTAAGTTTAAAGCTACTTTCACTAACTTATCCCATTCAATAACTTCTCTGAATAATCAGGGAGCTGTTTCCCCAGCCAATCCAGTGGTAAAGACAGCTACGGCTAGGATTCAGGATTTTACGCGAATGAATCCCCCTTTGTTTTTGGGATTTAAGTTTGAAGATGATCTGCATGAGTATTTTGATATGGTTCAGAAGGTTATATATATTATGGGCATCACTTTGAGTGAGAGTGCAGAGTTGGCTACATATCAGTTACAGAATGTAGCTCTCACCTGGTTGAAGCAGTGGAAGAAAGACCGTGGTATTGGTGCAAGGCCTGTTGAGTGGGAGAAATTTGCCATGGATTTTCTAGATAGGTTCATCCTATTATATTTGAGAGATTCTAATATTCAGGAGTTCATTAATTTAAATTAGGGTAGCATGAGTGTAAAGAAGTACTCGTTTAAGTTTACTCAGTTGGCAAGGTATGCTCGTAATGTGGTAGCTGAAATTAGGTCTAGAATGAGTACGTACGTGTTTGGTGTAGCTGATAGTATGGTTAAGGAGTGTAGGACTGCTATATTGATTAAGTATATGGACTTATCTAGACTTATGGTTCATGCTCAGCATATTAAGAAAGAGAAGCTTAAGGAGAAAGAGAAAGAGAATAAAAGGGCCAGAATTGGTAGTTTTAACTTTTCTCAACCAAGGACGAAAGATGGTAACCGTTCTTAGTTCTAACATAAGTTTTCATCCCCAGCTCCATCTTCATCTAGTATGCCTGTGTCTAAGTTTGGGAAATATAGTTGGGATAAGGCACTAGGCTCTAAGTCCTATAATAGTGTGAATAGTAGTTGTACTAATCCACTCTGCGGGAAATGTGGCAGGCATCATTAGGGGGTGTGTAGAGCTGGAAATGATGTGTGTTTTAGATATGGTAAGACAGGCCATAGAGTTAGATATTTCCCAAAGGCTGGTCAGCAGGGTAAGTTCAACTATCCTCCAATTCTAGTCGGTCCCCTAACTTAGTAGGGAGTCACTTCCGGTGCAACCAATGGGCAGTGTAGGAATAGGTTGTATGCCCTCCAAACCTGACAGGATCAGAAAATTTCTCCTGATGTAGTTACGGGTATGTTGCAGGCCTTTCATATCCATGTTTATGCTTTATTAGACCACGGAGCTTCACTCTCCTTTGTAACCCTCTATATAGCTATCAATTTTGATGTCAGTCCCAAATCTTTAGCAGAACCTTTCTTAGTGTCTACCCTAGTGGGTAAATCTATTATCCCCAGACGGGTATACAAAAATTGCCCAGTCACTGAATCTTAGAAAGTTACCTCAGCTGATCTTGTGGAGTTAGAGATTAGTGATTTTGATGTCATTCTTGGCATGGATTGGATCCACTCATGTTATACCTCAGTTGATTATAGAAATAGAATCGTTCAATTTCAGTTTCCCATTGAACCATTCATTAAATAGAAGGGTAGTACCTCTGTGCTTAGGGGTTAGATTGTTTCTTACCTTAAGACAAGAAAAATGATATCTAAAGGGTGTGTTTACTATCTTGATCGAGTCAAAGACTCTAGTTTTGAGACTTCAAGTCTCGAGTTCATTTCAGTAGTAAGGTAATTTCTAGATGTGTTACCTGAATACCTTACCTGAGTTCCTCCCAAAAGGGAAATTGAGTTTGGAATAGATCTTCTTCTAAATACCTAGGCTATCTCTATTCGGACCTACATAATAACTCCAGCTGAGCTTAGGGAATTAAAAGAATAATTGAAGGATCTCTTAGATAATGGATTCATCAGTCCCAGTATTTCCTCATAGGGTGATCCAGTCTTATTTATGCGTAAGGAAGAAGGTTCTCTCATAATGTGCATTGATTACCGTTAGTTGAACAAAGTCACAATCAAGAATAAGTATACACTTCCCAATATTGATGACTTGTTCGACCAACTTTAGGGTGCTAGTTACTTCTCTAAGATAGACCTCAAATCCATATATCATCAGCTCAGAGTCATAGAATATGACATTTTGAAGATAGCTTTCAGAACTCAGTATGGTCACTTTGAATTTCTAGTTATATCTTTTGGACTAATGAATGCCCCTGCACTTTTGAGGGCTTGATGAATAGAGTGTTCAAGCAGTACTTGGTCATGTTCATCATTGTTTTCATTGATGATATTCTTGTCTATTTTTTCAGTGAAAATGATCATGCAGACCACTTGAGAATTATGTTACATACCCTTAAAGCTCATCAGTTGTTCTCTAAGTTCAGTAAGTGCAAATTTTGACTAAGATCAATAGCCTTTCTCGGCCATATTATTTTTGGTGATGGCATTTGAATTGACCCTAGTGAGAAACTATCCCAGACTTATCTCTCCGTCAGATATCAAGAGTTTCATGGGTTTGGCTGACTATTACAGACGGTTTGTTGAAGGGTTTTCTTCTATTGCATCCCTAATGTATCGATCGACTCAGAATAAAGTCAAATTTCAGTGGTCAGATTCATGTGAGAAGAGTTTTTAGGAGTTAAAGACTCGACTCACTTTATCCCCAGTCTTAACTTTGCCTTACGGTTCAGATGGGTTTTTAGTTACTGTGATGCTTCCAAAGTTTGTCTTGGTTGTGTTTTAATACAGAGAGATAAGGTCATAGCTAATTCCTCTAGACAACTTAAACCCCATGAGAAGAATTATCCTACCCATGATCTTGAGTTGGCAGCTATTGTTTTTGCCTAGAAAATTTGAAGGCATTATCTTTATGGGATCCATGTTGTTGTATTCACAGATCTCAAAAGTTTGAAGTATGTGTTCTTGTAGAAAGTTTTGAATCTTCATCAGAGTAGGTGTCTTGAGTTGTTGAAATATTATGACATGAGTGTTTTGTATCATCCGGGCAAGGCCAATGTATGGAAAATGCCCTTAGAAGATTGTCTATGGATAGTGTATCTCATGTTTAGGATAATAAGAAGAATTTAGTCAGGGAGGTTCATCAGCTTACTAGATTAGGCATTTGGTTAGATGATTTAGATGAGGGTAGTATATTGTTTCAGAATAGTTCAGAATCTTTTTTGGTTATCAAAGATTAAAAAATAGAGGTTTTCTCCCAAGGGGGAGATAGTGTGTTCCATTATCAGGGCAGGTTATATGTTCTATGTGTTGATGATTTGAGGCAACGAATTATGGTAGAAGCGTATGGTGCGCAAGATTCTATTCATCCAGGAGCTACCATGATGTACTGTGACTTACGGGAAATCTATTGGTGGAATGTTACGAACAAGGATGTTGTAGAGTTTATGGCTAGGTGTTCAAATTGTCAGTAGGTTAAAGTTGAGAACCATAGGCCTAGTGGTTCACTGCAGGAGTTCAATAAACCCACTTGTAAATGGGAAGTGGTGAACATGGATTTTGTGATGGGTTTTCCTCGTACACGTCGTCAGCGTGATTTGATATGGGTCATTGTGGATAGAATGACCAAATCATCTCATTTCTTAACAGTTCATACTTCATACTTAGCTGAAGATTATGCCAGGTTTTACATTAGGGAGTTGGTTAAGTTTCATGGAGTTCCATTTTCTATCATATCAGATAGAGATACCTACTTTACCTCTCACTTTATGAAGGCTTTTCAGAAGGGTCTTGGTACCCAAGTTCATCTCTGTGCAGCTTTTCATCCTCAAACAAATAGTCAGGTAGAGAGGACCGTTCATACCTTAGAGGCTATGTTGATAGCTTGTGTTATTGATTTTAAAGGTAATTTGAATGACCACTTACCTTTGATTGAGTTTTCCAATAATAATAGCTATCACTCAAGTATTAAGATGGATCCATTTGAGGCTCTCTATGGAAGGAAATGTAGATCTCCTATTAGTTGGTTTAAAGTGGGTGAGGCTACTTTAATAGGGCCAGATTCAGTATTTGATATGATGGAGAAAGCTTAGTTAATTCGAGAGAGGCTAAACACAGCCCAAAGCCATCAGAAATCTTATGCAGGCATGAGGAGAAGAGATCTTGAGTTTGATGTTGGTGATTTAGTCTATTTGAAAATCTCGATGATGAAGGGAGTGAAAAGATTTGTCAAGAAAGGGAAACTCAGTCCCTGATATATTGGTCATTATTGAATCATTAATCGATTTGACAAGGTTGCTTATGATCCAGAGTTGCCTGTAGATTTGGCATCAATCCATCTAGTGTTTAATGTTTCTTTGTTAAATAAATGTATCGGTGATTCAGTTGTTATTATTCCTTTAGAAAGTACAGGTGTTCAGGATATTCTTTTTTTTTGAAGTAGTCCCAGTTGAGATCCTATATCGTCAAACTCGTAGACTAAGGAACAAATAAGTTCCCTTGGTTAAAGTTCTATGGTGGAATCAGTCCATTAAGGGAGATACTTGGGAAGAAAAATAGGTATGTGTACCAAGTACCGTCATATTTTCTCCTCAAATTCATACTCATCTTGAGGTAACAATGTTCCTTTGATTGACTCTTTCCCATTCTTAGTTCCATCTATATAATCATTTTTATGTCATTTCATGCATTCACGAAATCAATTCAGTTCATGTATCATGTTTCAGACTCAGTTATGTATTTATGTTCCCAGTCATGCATGTTCAGTATGTGATCACAGTTTCCTGAGTACGGTACTCTCAGTCTAACCAGTCTCATTCGAGGATGAATGTTCCCAAGGGGGGATATTATAATACCCCATATTATTCTTAGCTCAACTCAGCTTTAAGTTGCATGCATAAGGTGTGTAATGCCTGAAACTTTCTCTAAGTGTTATGGACTTAGTCATTTTTAAGGCCTCTAATCTTTAAGGATTTTTATTTTGGTTTTCCCAACCCTGAGATATTGGTTTTTGAGTTGATTCATGTTAAGGGATGTAAGGAGCATGTCTCAGAGAAGTTTCAGATTTTTCGAATGAGGTTTGGGTCATATTTGGATCATGAAATCAAAGGATTACCGCGATAAGCTCATGATGCAGTATTAGTCCAGATGGTATACATACCACATCATAATGAGGGAAATACACTACCATGATATGACCACGTCGCGGTAAGCTTATTCCGTCCAGTTATGAATATAAATGGTTGAAGGGCAATTATCTCTTTTCCCCCTCAATACAATCGTTCATATCACGACTTGGGCATCAGTTAGGGCATAATTTCGCCCTTCTCCTCTAATTATCCTCCCAATAAAACCATTCTTTTTCCCCAAGAAGACAAATTCAATTCCTTTCTCCCAAGAAATCAATAATTCAAGTTCCCCAAGTTCAAGAACTTTCAAGAAGGCATCAAGAATAGAATTTTTCATTTCAAGTTAAAAGTTTAAGGTATGTGGGGTGTTCATTCGTGGGTCCTTTTACCCATGGAGCCCAAAAACCCTCTTTTCAATGAAAAATGGATTTTTCTACTATTATGGTATTTATATTGCTTAAGATGGGTTTAATTCATGTTTTCACAGTGATTTTAATTCAATTTAGCCCATGTATGATTCAATGCAAGATTTTGATTTCCTCATGCTATGAATTTGAGTTTCCCATGCTTTATTCAAGTGAATACCATGATAAATCCTAAATTTGTGATTCTTAGAAAGCATTTCCATTTTAAATTCATGATCCCCACATGTTTGATGAAATGTCTATGCTTATAGGTTTGAACCATGATCCTTTACTACAGTTTTTAAGCTTGTTACTGCATTCAATGTTGGTGGGTTATGAACACCCAATACCTACGTGTTTTACATAATTTTTAGATTTTCAAGTATGATTCCATTAAACCATGATTATTCTTATTTATTTAATTATTATAATTATAATGAGCACTATCAGTCATGAAATCATGTTTAGTTAAACTCAGTCCAGTTTCAGTTCTAGTGTCAGCTCAGTTGGGAGTTGGATTTATAACCGAGCAAACCCAGGGAAGGGGGCTCACCTGGAAGTAGAGGGTGTGACCCTTATTACCAATCCATGAGTTACAGAACTACATAGACAGTGTAGGTTAGAGATGTCTACCCGCGAGTTGAGTATTGACAAAGTGTTCTTCACCTACTAGTTGAGGGTGACACATATCTCATTAAAAAACCTATCAGTTGAGAGTGACTTCTTAGTCCTTAGGTACACCGATTTAGTGGATCCATACAACCAGTATTAGTGCCCTTGGCATGGTACTGACACCCTTCTAACTGAGGTTATAGGTTGGACCCTGATTCTCTCAGATTAGGGCATGTTGGTTACATGATACCTCCCACAATCTCAGTATAGTATTCAGTGTATATTTAGTTTAGGTTTACTTGACCAAAGCATACATATTTATAGTAATACAAATTTTAGTCTTTCAGTTTACAGATTACTTTAGAAACATGTATATGCTTGATCTTGCATTATTAGATATTATAGTTTTAATGCATTCATGCTCTGTTATTTTATGCCATTCAAATAGTCCTTATATCATATGCACAGTATCCCATGTATTTTAGCCAGACCTTATCTCATATACCAGTACATTCAAAGTACTAACTTCATACTCTTCTTTGCTCAATGATATCTTATATCATAGGTTCAGAGGCTCAGTTTCTTAATCACAGTTAGACAGCCAGTGTTACCCAGCAGTCGTAGTGGTAAGTCCTCATCCATCGATGACATATTATCTCTTATTCAGTACATTAGTATTTTCTTATGTTTAGTCAGTTGGGTTTTGTAGGGGGCCTATCCTATCAACTCCTCAGTCAGTTAGAGGCTATCATACAATCAGCTAGTCACTTAGACACTTATTCGATTTATCAATCTTTTTAGTATTATCTGTTGTTTTAAATTGACAGTTAGATTTTAGTATTTCATCATATATTTTAGACTTATGGTTGAACCATATTTTTAGTATTCAGATTTGTATTGTATTCAGCAATTTATCTTCTGCACATGTGTACTATTCCTATTTTATTCAGAGCTCACAGCAGGTACCAGCTCATGGGTTAGCTTGTGTCACTTGTGACCTTAAGAACCATTGTCGTGTCTAGTGGGTAGCCTCAGGTTGTGACAAAATTAATGGCCCTCCCACCTCTCTTGTAGTATGCATTCTTAGTGGCCAACAATACTCTACCAGTAATAATTGTGGTAGATCTAGCAGAAGCACAGGTGGAAGCTTTGATATCAGTATTACGAAAGTTCAAGAGAGCTATTGGGTGGACCATTGCAGACATTGTAGGGATACCACCAGGTATATGCACACAAAAGATACAGCTTAAGCTACACAGTATTCCCATTATTGAGCATCAAAGACAACTAAACCCTCTCATATAAGAGGTTATGAAAAAAAAGATAATCAAGTGGTTAGGTATTGGGGTGGTTATCCCATTGCAGACATCAAGTGGGTAAGCCCAGTTCAATAAATGACAGAGAAAGAATGAGTCATAATGGTTCTAAATGAGAATAATGAATGACTGATTGGAGAGTATCATGGACTACAGAAACCTAAATAAGTGAACAAAAAAAGACACTTCCCTATGTCGTTCATGGATCAGATGTTGGACAAACTAGCATACAGGGGATGGTACTATTTTCTTGTTGGGTACTCGCGGTACAATCAAATCATGATTACTCTCGAAGGCCAAGGAAAGACTACTTTTACTTGCCACTATAGAACCTTTACATTCAAGAGGATATAGTTAGGACTATGCAATGCGCCTGCCACTTTTTAGAGATGTATGATGACCATATTCTCCGACATGGTGGAAGACACTATTGAAGTATTCATAGATAATTTTTCATCGGTTAGAGACTCATTCGATGGTTGTTTAGACCATTTAGCTAGTGCACTACAGAAAGTAAAGAGTGCAACTTGGTACTAAAATTTGAAAAATGCCACTTTACAGTGAAATAAGGTATCGTTCTAGGGCACAAGATCTCTAAACATGGTATTGAGGTGTACAAAGCAAAGATAGAGGTAATTGAGAAGTTTTTGCTACCAGTGTCAGTTAGAGGCATACAGAATTTTTGGGTCATGCAGGCTTTTATAGAAGATTCATCAAGGACTTCTCTAAAATTGCAAGTCCTCTGTGCAAGCTTATAGAGAAGGAGGTGAAGTTTTTTTTTTTATGATGCTTGTCTCAAGGATTTTAAATTCCTAAAGAAATGGTTGATTTCGGCGCCCATTATTGTATCTCCTAATTGGTTTGCACCTTTTGAGGTAATATATGATGCGAGCAGAGTGACCTTGGGAGTTGTTATAGGCCAAAGAAGGAAAAAGATATTGTATCCCATCTACTACACCAGCAGAGCTTTAAACCCTGCACAGAAAAATTATACAGTTACAGAGTAAGAGCTACTTGTGGTGGTTTTTTCTTTTGAAAAATGTTGGTCTTATTTGATTGGGACTAAGGTAATAGTGCACATAGACTATGTAGCCTTGAGGTACTTGATGTTAAAGAAATATGCCAAACCCAGATTGATTTATTAGGTTCTTTTACTGCAAGAGTTTGATTTTGAAGTCAAGGACCGAAAAGGGAAAGAAAATCAAGTTGCAGACCACTTATCTAGACTTGAGGAGGAGACCATACAGAAACTAAGGGATAATTTTAAGATAGATAATGCTTTTCCTAATGAGCGAGTGTTGGTAGTATCTCAAAATTTGATTCCCTGATTTGCTAATTTGGCTAATTATTTGGCAAGTGATCTTGTCCCGAGGAGATTTATACACGAGGTAAGGAAGTTCTTTTTGGATTAGCCATATTTATTTAGGGTTTGTGCTGATGGTGTGATTCGAAGATGCATTCCAGAGGTGGAGATGATGAACATTCTTAAGCTTGCCATTCTTCACCAGTCGACGATCACCATAGTAGCACACGGATGGACCACAACATTCTATAGTGTGGGTTTTACTATCCTACAATTTACAAGTATGCTCATGATTTTTCAAAAGCCTGTGACTAATTTCAGAGTCAGGGCAATATTTCACGGTGCTAAGAACTTCCCATGACATATATTCTAGAGTTAAATTTGTTTAGTGTATGGGGGATTGATTTCATGGGCCCATTTTTGAACACCTATGGCATGACATACATTATGGTAGTAGTTGACTATGTATCAAAAAGGGTGGAGGCAGTTGCACTTCCAGACAATGAAGTTAGAAGCGTCACCACCTTATTAAAGAAAAACATCTTTTCCTAATTTAGCACTCCACATGATATTATCAGTGATGGTATAATTCATAAGGTGGTAACACATTACCATCCTCAGTGAGTGGGAAAGTAGAAGTCTCCAATAGAGAGATAAAGTCTATATTAGCAAAAACTGCAAACACCAAAAGGATTGACTGGTTTAGAAACTTAGACGATGCATTGTGGGCCTATTATAAAGCCTATAATACCCCCATTTGTGCCTCTCCATATCAGTTTGTGTATGCAAAAGCATGCCACTTACCGGTTGAGCTTGAGTATGAGGCACTATGGACGTTGAAAAGGCTAAATTTTGAGTAGTGTGATGCAGCAAACTTGAGGTTGAGCAAGGTGAATGAGTTGGATGAGTTACAACTCTATGCTTATGAGAGATCATCCATATACTAAGAAAGGATAAAATGGAACCATGACAAGAATGTTGAGAAGAGAATATTCAAACCCGGTGATTTGATCTTGTTATATAATTCAAGACTATGCTTATTTCCTGGCAAGATAAAATCAAGATGGACTGGATGATTTATTGTGGTTAAGGTGTTCCCACATGGTGATATTAAGATAAAGCGTGATGGTGATATCCCTTTTAAAGTGAATGAGAAGTGAGTGAAACACTACATGGGAAACTTGGAAGAAGTAAGAGTGTGTGCTGAAATAGACCTTGGCAAAGTCTGAGTAGCCAAGGGAACTGAGTTGTGTTGCGATAATAAATCAGGCGTTGCTTTGGACGCAATCCAAGGAACACTAATGCCTAGTACGTCCCAGGTATATTCTCACTTCCCTCTATTTTACTTTGTTTTAGTGCATTGAGAATAGAGTGCAGTTTTTAGTTGGGGTGGGCATACCATGCCGTTGTGGGTTTTTATTACCGTGCTTCTTTTCCTGTCGGTCGTGGTATGATTGTAGAACCGGCATGTCTAGGATAATTTTATGTCGTATGGTATTTTATTTCGCATTGTGTTGTGTTTTTGTGTAATTAAGAGATTTTTAAGTATTTAGGGAAGTAGTCATGTTTTGATTGATTTTTGATACCCCTCAAAAATTGTCTTTTAGAATTTTGTAAATATAGATATGTGTGAACATTGTGAATCTTGTTATAGAATTAGGATTAGGGACATGATAATCACTTGTTAACAATTGTATGAACTGGACAGGTAGTAGTTGGTAATGTTGACTCTGTGCCATGTGTGTGTGAGATGCTACCTATTTCCCTTTGTGTGTTGAATTCAGAACTTGCCAGGTTAGTCTTGCCTGGGTTGAAAGATAGTCATTTAGGAAAGGATCATAGGTCGTTTTTTATTTTAGTCCACTTTTAGCCTAAATGACCTTCCATGTGTAAATGATATCCTTTGATCCCTATTTTGAACCTTATAAGACTATTTTTCTTGTTTCACCATTCACCTTCCCATTTATATTACAATGAACCTATTTTGTCCTTATTCCTTCTTGAACATTATGCACCTCAACTCAAGCAAAATGCCTAAGTTAAGAGTGGATATTATAGGGGTGCATAGTGTAGAATGGATATGAAGAAGGGTAAAATAAGAGAAAAAAGTTAGTAGGATTGGGTGTGGTAGCAAAAGAAAAAGAAAAAAAAGAAAAAAAAGAGAAAAATGTGAAAAAGCAAAAAAAGAAAGAATAAAAGACCACTCCCATCCTGAATGTGCAGTAAAGAATAAAAAGAGAGAAATAAGGGAGTGAGATCCCAAGGTTAATATAGTTACATGGAGGCTTGGTCACTTTAAAAGTCCATATGTACCATACTATCCCCTAAGCCAATATTACAAGCTGAGAAAAGTCCTATAGTGATCCTAACTTGACTATCTGAATGTAAGGAAAACAAAATAAGGGCAAGTCTATGGTATTTGACATGCATTGATTGGAACTTCTCTTCTGAGAGTAAGTGTCTTTTTATCGTCCCTGCATTGTCATGTATTATTTCATATGAGTGAGTGGTACATCTTTATTGTGAGGGCACATGAGCCATATTGTCAGCTATTTGCTTATCTGGGGTAGTGTAACTTGTAAATATGTGGGATTTTTTGTTGCTAAATGTTATTGTCATACCTTGATCCCATTGTGTCACATTATTTTGCTTCATATTCATACATAGTTGGTTTTGAAAGATAGGATTGGAGGGGATGGTTTGATTTGAGCTTTAAGTGTTGACTGGTTGTCTTGAATATCTTAGATTATCCTAGTTAAGCATCGCTTTTGTTTTAATCTATTTTTTTTTTGCCTGAGGACATGCAAACGTTATAAGATGAGGGTGTTGATATGCTATATAACTAGGAAAATATACAAGTTTCTAAGGTTATTTTGTTAGATATGATGTATTTTGTGTATGTTTTGCAGGAAATCATGTTTTGGATGTTAAGTTTGCGAGAAAGATGAAAAGGGTGTTTTGGCTACTTTTTGGAGCAATTATGGATGTTCAGGATGCTTTTCAGCTTATTCGTGATCAAATCATAGTCTAGAATTGAGGAAGGACTGAAAAGATAAATCTCGGCACTTACTAAGTCAACTTATGGACCGCATGTGGGACCTATGGACCGCATGTAGCAAAGCAAGTACCAGAAGTCCAAAATCCCAAGAACTGAACTTGCAGGATTTTTTCATCCGCTACCTGTGCCTAGGGTCAGGACTGCAGGTACTACCTGCGCCCAGGGTCAGAGCGTAGGTACAAACCACATGTGGCCACCGACCCTATTTTCCCCTATTTCATTCGGGTATTGGTTTTAGGGATTCCTCTTGTACTATAAATACCCTTTATGTGTGTTTTAGTAGGAGTTACATACTTTTGATGCTCTCAAACATATTTTGATTCCGAGATTCAATTTTGATCTGGAGATTCTCTTGTATTAACTTTAGTTTATTAATTCAGTTATGGTTGTGGGTTTTTACACTTCTTATCATTGTGATTTCATCTTTTCTTTCAATAATGAATGATATTGATTTCTTCACAAGCATGAGCGACTAAAACCCATAGCTAGGGTTATGTAAACCCTGGTGGATTGATGAAGTAGGGGAAGTGTGATTGTCGAATTAAACTGATACCCATGGAATGCATGCATTATATTCACTATAATAGATTTCTTAGCGGTGGCCAATATTAAGATTCCGCCTAAATTACTGCTACTTACTCCAAAAGAGGAGTAGTTACTCGAAAAATATAATGATAACAGTAATTTGGAGTTTAGATATCGATCCACGCTACTAGGTATTATCTATGTAAAATGGTTAGATTTCATCTAATAACTAGAGACTCAAAAGGTAATAGGTAACTAGGATAAAGATAAGGGTTAGTAATTCGACATCCTGAAACTCAAAAGGTAAAGGGTGAAATTTGTCTACTCATCCAAAAAAATTGTAGATGGTACATAACTTATCGGTTTTGCACGCAAGGTATTAGATTGGTTCAACACAGCACGATAAGCCTACGGTGTTGAGAAGCTGGGGTGAACACAATCCTAGTGTTCACTAATACTGATCACAACCAAAATTGATATTTTTTCTTTGTTCGATGCTGCCATTCAAATTCTCCCATTTACTTTTCTACTTTTTTCCATTGATTATATCATCTAAAATTCATGAGTTCACGTATTCCCTTGGGATTTGACCCCAACCTTTGTTGGGTTACTATATTTTGAGAGGAACCATATCGTCATCTGAGAGTAGGCGTTATTTGGACGTCTTCAAATATCATGACCATAAGCCATTTAATAATTATTTGAGAAAAATAGTATCGTGACTCACCAAATCACAAAGTTACCATATAATAAAGGCTTACTAGTCTCAACTATGCCTAACATCTACAATTAAGTCCACATAGGCTAACCGAAGTAGGATAAGGTATCTAGTTCAACTTCTAGATGTCAAGCAATACACAACTAATTCTAAGATAGGAACTTCATCTAAGAACATGGTAATTCAAGTCAACTCTACCCAAACTACGATTTCAAGATCACCCCACTAGCCCAATAGGATTAAACATACTAATCATGCTTTCAATGCTAAAACCACATCCCAAACATGGCATTACATCAAATTCATTCAAATTAATTAGTTCAATCTAGGGATAAGGTAATAGGATTCTAAAAAATGTACTAAGCATTTCAACTTACGGGTCAAAACCCTCACTGAATCCTCAAACTTCAATATTCAATACTATGTCATTCTACCCATAATCAAACTTAACATTCATGTTCACACGCAGTACATATCACATATTATAATTTGTCAAATCATTCACCAAAAGCTCATTTTTATTTCACAATCCCAAAATGCCATCACATTATCAAAATCATAATCTACTCATCCATACGAGTATAACGATACCCATATTGCACTATTATGCTTCTAGTCCAAAACAACACCAAAAATCCTAAGTGGGTCCTACTTATGAAAAATACATTTTTGAGGTCAAGCCAACATGATATCAAGCTCATGGAACCAAAACTCTTAAAAATTAGTGCAAACCATGCAAACTTTGGGCTAAAATCAAGCCCTAAGTAAATTTGGGGTTTTGGATCAAAAACCAAGAAATTCTCAATAAAGTGATGAAATCTTACCTTAATCTGAGTGAAAATCATAATAATAGTTGTTTAGAAAGCTCCCAAGTCACTCACAATGATCAATTTTGAGTTATTACACTCATTTAGGGGTTCTAGATCTCAAAGATAGGTCAAAATGGCCAATATGCGGCCCTAAGGGTCTTTATATACCCATACCAGGTATGAATATATCGATATCGCAACCTTAGGGACCATGATCTCACTATCACGATCGCAAAAGGCACTGCAATCGCGATGCATTACTACCAGCAAAGTCAAAAAAATATTTTTGACCCTCGAAACTCATTCGAACTCTATTTTTTTCAAATGAACTTTGTAACCCTACTAAATTTGACATTCTAGATTCATTGGTGAAGTTGTATTTTCCATCCAAGGTAGTTTAGACCAATTGTGGTACCTACACTCATAACTACCGATTTTCCCACTTTTTGACCAATAGATCAAAATGAGTTTGGGTGCATTGGAACCTGAAACATATGTCTACCTAGACTAAAATTAATATTCCAAATCTTTTAGCACAGTTAAAATTTGTATCTGAGATCATCTTACTAAATTTTTTGCCTAGTATCAATTTGAAACCCGCAAAGACTTCAAAACAGAGAATTGGCTCTAAAAATCAAATGAACTGCCTAGTAACTGAACTGTCAGTCTCAACAAGTCATAAATACTTGAGGCATCTATAGAGAAGCCCTAACGGTAAAGTTAAGCAAAAATATAATAAATTACCAAAATGGTCATTACACCAATGGCACTATCTAGACTACAAGTTAGGATGACGACTCGTAGCCTATCTTAACAAGTCATTGTGTGACCCATAGAAACTAGGCGGAAAGTTTTCAATGTTCTTATCAAGGAAATTTTGTTCAATTACCTCATTCCCCACGTAGACACCACTTCCATTAAATACCCAAAGAGGTTTATTTCCATCACTTTAACTATCAAATACATGCTCACTTCTCTCTTAAATCCCTAAGTCAAGAACACCTAGGGTTTTAAAGAAATTGGCAATTAGAGCTTATAAGGGTTGATTTCTCTTCGTAATTCTTGATATCTTAGGCATGTTACTCTTTCCCAAAGCTTATTTTAATAAATAATATATTTTATATTGTTATTCAAGTGGTTTTGAATGTTGTCTTTGGAATGTGGGTTGAGGGTTTTGAATGATTGTTCTCTTAAATGATGTTCACATGGTTTATATGTAATTTTTCATGTTTTAATGATGGTTTTGAACGTGTAGGTACATGGTCATGGTGAATAAACAAGGATGTCGTGGATTTCCCCAATTATGTGGATTCTGATAATTGATTTGGTGATAATCTCAACCCAATCTTATGAAATTGGTTTTTAATATAGGTATATGCACATTGAACTACTCTTGAATTATGGCAATTGCATAAAAAGGATAATGAAACATGAATGTTTTGAAAGATCTTTATGGCCATGGATTGATTTTGAAATGGAACTTTGGAGTCCAGATGGCTAAATGGGTTCGAGTCCTAAATGCCTAAATATTTTGAAGTCCTATTAACTAATGGGTTAGAGTCCCAGTTGGCTAATTGAGTTGGAGTCCTATTGGTTAGTGGGTTAAAGTCCTATTATCTGTTTGATTTGGAATGATGACATTCGCTTGTAAGCTATAGTCGGTATAATGATACCACTTGATATTATTGTGATAAATGACTCCTTGATTAAAAGGATAGGTTATGTGCTAAATGTTTTAATTAGTCTTAAAGAGGGGTTGTGGAGGTCCCTAGAGGACTAATATTGGAATTCATGTTTGCCGGTGTAGAGGTCTAAATAATTGGGTGTTTGAGTCACCCTTGATATATGACCGAGAGGTTCGAGTCCCCTGTGCATGTATGTTTTAATTACTCTCTGATTCGTGCAGCTACACGCACTAGGGCCTGACCAAGAAGTGAGAGGTGTGGTCCATATAGCCTTGGGTACTATTATCACAATTATACTACATAGCCCAAGCTAATATTTTAAAGTTCATGCTAAACTTTGTTCCCTATTCCAGCATGTTTTATATGTATGTATGTATGTACACTGTGTGCATGTAGATTTACTGTGGTTTTGACTTGGCGTTATTTTATCCCTTCCCTGATTTACATGCGAGCGCTCACCCCACTAACCATCTTTGGATTTTGTATCCTCGTGCGATGCATGGAATGGAGACACTTCTACTTTTCCTGCACAGTAATGGGATTTTTTGAGTTGTCATCGGTCAGTTTTGAAGTAGTGAGCTTCTATTCTCTGAAAGGGCTAACATTTTAAAGTCTTGTTTCATTTATGTCTTGGACTACTCTATTGGCTTCTTTTAGCTATCGTTGAGGGCATGTCCCAACTTAGATTGGTTTTAGTATATTTAGAGGATTTATGGACTACTGTGGATTGGGATTTGGTATTATGTATTCTTAGCACATTCTTATTGTTGGGTATTATATCTTATTAAATGTTGAAAATTCATCCATTGATAGTTGTATTGTGTTCTATTTGGATAGGAAAAGGGTGGTCTCCAGTCCATGGCGAACTTGAGATACCAATCACGGCCAGTCCCTAGTTTGGGTCATGACAAGTTGGTATCAGAGCCTAGGTTCATGGTCAACTGGGTGACCACAAGATCGTATCGCGTAGAGTCTCTTTTATGGGTGTGTAGCATGCCACACTTATAAGCGGGAGGTTATGAGGCACTTAGTAATGTTTCCCTTCCTTGTGTTATAATTTCAAGCTGTAGAGTCTAGGATGTTGGAATTTCCTCTAATTTTCATTTGTTTGTATTTCAGATCATGCCTCCCTGAAGATATGATACTTGTGGAAACTTCTCTATCCCACCCAAAGATAACACGGATGAAACTCGTCCTACTTATGGGTTACTGACTAGGTCTAGGGTCCCTGCTTCTGATCACCCCCGTGAAGTTCTACCAATCCCTAATAGTCCTTCTCAGGCTTGTCGGGTCGATGCTACTTATGCCCAGATGCCTTAGGGTGAGGTATCTAATACTGAGTTCCGTTATTTTATTCATCTGTTGACACAGATAATGGTCTCTCTATCATTCTAGTCTAGCCCTGTTAATGGGTGAAGGAATCAAAAAAGGATGGGAGAGAGGCATAATAAAAAGTTTAGATATTTAAAGCATGGAGAAGGTCAAAAAATAATAGTAGGAATGGGAAATAGTGAACTAAAAAGACGAATTAGGGGAGTTTCCATGCGACTGTTAGTGCTCCTTATCCTAGGTCATCTGGTGATCGACCCTTTCAGTCCAACAGTGGTTTTAAAGCACAAGGAGCCTAATTTTAGGCCAGTGGATCTTAGTCAAACCCCTCTCCCCCTCCCCTCATGCCCCTTACAGATTTTATGGTTGGTTTCTCTGTGGTAATTATAATAAGGGGAGGAATTTGTGCTTCAACTATGACCATCCTACTGATATGTTGAGACAATGTCCTTTTGCTAGTATTGATACTAGAGCTAATAAGGTTCCAATTCTTACTTCATCAGCTCCCACACCAAAGGGTGCCTCTTCTAGTTCTACCACTGGTCAAAATTGTCTTTATGCTCCGTCCATCCATCAAAAGTCTGAGGCATCTCCTGATGTTTTTAATGGTACATTAAAACTCTTCCTTTATGATGTGCACTATTTACTTGATCCGGGGTCTACTCTCTCTTATTAAACCTTTATGTGGCTATTCATTTTGGTTTTGGTCCTGAGTGTATTTTTTATTCCTTTTCTGAGTGTACCACGGTGGGTAACTCTATTATGGCTAGAAAAGTCTATAGGGTTTATGTGGTATCTATCTGTATTATAGAGACATTGGAGGATCCAATAGAGTTGGATATGTTAGATTTTGATGTGATATTGGGGATGGACTGGATCCATTCATGCTATGTGTCTCTTGATTATAGGACCAGAAGGGTTAATTTCCAATTTCCTAATGAGACGGTGATTGAGTGGGAAGGGAGCTCCCGTGCCTAAGGGATTTAAGTTGATTTCCTTATTAGATGGACAATTATATATTATGCAGGGTATTGTATTGATGGTGCATGATTGTTGCTAAACACCAAGTTTGAACTTTAGATGTGGATTATGGTGAAAAAAATATTGGGTCGAGGATAGCGACGTGAGATGTGAGAAAGTAAATTAGAGGGCTTGAAGGGATGCATAAAAAGATTAGGTTGATAACTTATGAAATATTAAAGTGGGTAATTGTGTATATACCAGAGGTCTAGTGTTGAACCGATGAATTTGGGCTAAGTAATTAGGTGGCTAAGAGTAAAAAGTTTATAAGATTATGTCGAGCCCTAGTTAGCATCTTGTTAGATGAAATTTTAAGTATGCAAATGCCAGTTGTACCTAGTTCATGTTATTAAGTGTCTTAGTGTGGACATGTGTGCTTATGAGAGTGTAATTTAGAAGGTAATAGATATAGGGGCTAGCAAAAGTTATGATTAGTATCATTGGAGGGTAGTGTCTTCACATTATAGTTATCGAGAGGAGGTTGGTGTTCATGTATATAATGATTCCCTAGGGGGTAAAGCATTTCACTTATAGGTTTAATGAGAGGATATGCCCGTAAGTATCTGATGGTGAACTAAGGTTGATCTTAAATGTTTCTCATGATGGTGAGTTCTTTGGAAGATTCATGATTAATCTACTTTTATTCTAGAAAATTCCTATCACTTCAATTTAAGAGTACGTTCTATCAATGACTTACATATTAAGATTGTGCTTATGCCTAAGTCCAAGTTCTTTAAGCAGCTTACGACCATGCTCCAACCCCAAAAATTAGAAGTAATAATGGTTCTCATAAATCCAAGCTTCCAAGTACTCCATCTCTATATTATGATGCTCGTGATCCATAAACTTATATCTCACTTTATGCTTGGTTCTAAGGAACTATACGTTCTATTTGCTACCAATTTATTTCATGTCATGTCCCATCTCAAAGTGATCCTATATATGCAAACTCGTGACCATTCTCTGTCCTTAGAATGAGAGACAATAGTTTCAAGTGGCAGTCCTTATCCTACTTCTTGAATATATAAATCTTAGCATTATGTTATATGACCTATGATGTATGCAGTCATGTTTCTCGTTATTGCCAGTCTGAAGAACTCATGCTAGGTTATGTTTATGCCGGAACAAACCTTTAATTATGATCTAGGTGGATGCTACAAAGTATTTCATGCCGAGTGTACCATGTCTCATTTTAAAGGTCTCATTTTGAGTAGTACGACTGATAGAATCATAAGTGAGAAGTAACCCTCCCATCCTTGATGCTTGAACTCTATTTCCATAGTGACCCTCCTTTTGGGTAGTATGGTAGTGACTAATAGAAGTGTAATGGTGATAAAAATAGGAGACTGGATGTTCTCCGATGAGAGGAAAAAATAAAATTTTTAGGGTGACTACTCAGGCTAAGGCTATAGATGAAGATGGAAGAGTAAGGCAAACTTTCATTATGTGAAATAGTTAAGAAGGGGAGAGGTAGTGAAACTCTTGTGATAGTGGTTGAAGTTGCTAGTTTCGTGGGGATATCCATGAAATGGATGTAGGAAAGATAGAGTCGAATGTCGTGGCTGATAGATATAAAACCATGGTGTTTTGTGGCTAGTACCCCTTGATTTAAGACTTGAGGTTGATCAATTATAGTGATAGGATGGAGTAGCATCATTGGAGGGGCATAAATTATAGGGTCCCATAGTTTATGCTAGCACCTTTAACTCCGAGCTAGGCTTTAACATGGAAGGAAATACATAGTTATACTCAGGGCCTCATAGTTATGTGTTTCACGGGGGAATTAGGATATTGAAATGGTAGAGTGTTGTGTTCATAGCTGAAAGCATGGTGGAGAAGCCCAGCTATATTTATGGGTTACTAGATGTTTTATTTGGGGTAGAGGAAACTACTTGGGAAGCTCGATGAGATGTGAGGTTCAAATATCCATTTTTGTTCCCTGACTTGGATAATTGTGCTTAAGGTATGTGTTTCCATAATAACTTTGTTTTCTAACTTTGTTAAAGGAAATTGTAGTGGTTTTTCTATCTTATAATCATGATAATGAATGCTTTGACTCATCATTCGAGGATGAATAATCCTAGGGGGGAGAATGTAACACCCCGGGTTTTTGGTCCCTAAAAATTTCTTGACCTTTGAGCTTACTGCTAGAGTAACGACTCACCTTAAAAGTTGTAAGGTGTCTTTACAGTCATAGGACCCTAATCGTAGCCTGAACATTGTAATATAGCCTAAGTCTTATGGTGTCTATGACTAGATGTCACGAGTCGTATAGTACTTTTCATAGCCTAACCAGTGAAGGTGTCTAATAATTATGTTATGACGGTGACTAGTCTCAATGAGTCATGGTAAGACATTATGAGTCATAATGTGTGACTCATAGTATGACAAGGGTAGTGGTCCCTTGTTTCTATGGTGACAGCGATTGGACCTAACGAGTCGTAAGGTCTGAGTACGAGTCGTAGGGTACGATTCATCATCAAACCAGTATGGTTGTCCAATAACACTGTCCATACTATGAGTTAGGGTGACGACTCATAGCCTATCTTAATGAGTCATCGCGTGACCTTTAGTGACTAGGCGGTAAGTTTTTAGTGTTTTTATCAAGAGCATTTTGGTCAATTCCTTTCTTCTCCACTTAGACCCCGTGTCCATAAAACACCCAAAGGGGGTTATTTCCATGACTTTAACAATTAAATACATGATCTCTTCTCTCTCAAATCCCTAAGTCAAGAACTTCTAGGGTTTTAATGGAATCGTTCTCTAAGTATTTTTGATGATAAACTGTTAACTGCAAGGGACCAGGTCCCTGGACGTGCAAGATACAATACAGCTGGCACGCGTAGTCTACATAGTTTTGTCATCTTGTGTAACAAACTTGCAGGTGCTATTTTGTACTGATTAGGATAGTTTGTCTAGTGATCTTTCATTCCTAATAATCCTCAACTATAAAAGGTAAGAGAGGCCTCTTCATCAGTGGTTTTTGATAATTAAAAAAGCGAAGAGAGGCAGCAAAAATCCCATTTCAACATTGCTCAAGACCTTAGTTATTTATGAGAGATGAAATTGAAAATTGTTCTTGAGTGAGTATCGATTTGTAAACAAACTACTTTTGCTATAAGATTAGTGTTTGTTTTGAGAGTGCTTAAGTTGAATTACCTAAGTATGTTGCTGATAAGAACTAATCAACGTAAAAGGTCCTTGGTAAAGTTACCAAGATGAGCTTGTAGTAGAGTTGCTACAAGAAAAAGGAGCCTAGAGGTAGGCTAAAATCTAGACTGTAATCAGGAGGTTGATTATAGTAGATTTATTGAGGTGTTCATGAGGGCAAGATGTGGTTTTTCCCTTTCTGGGTTTCCACATAAAAATCTTGTGTTCTTACTTTCTTTCTCTGTCTTTATTTTTCCAACACCTCATAGTCGCTTTACTGTTCTTTAGCTTGTGTTTTTCATTAAGGGACCTGGTCCCTCACAGTGTGGTGCAACCCCCAAGGGTTCCAACAATTGGTATCAGAGAAGGGTTCACTCTAAAAGGTTCACACCTAGAGTGTATTGGTCATCATGGCTATTATAACTAAACTAGGAGTGTAAAGCAAAAAAGCAAGAAGGGAGAGATTCTTGACCTTGAAAGCTTTAGAGTCTGACCCAAGTGAAGAAGACTCCCATGTTGCACTTTTAGCAACAAAAATTGTTAGAGCTATAGAAAGGGGTGGTTAGTTTAGCAAGAAATGGTAAGATTGAAAACTAACACAACAATGGTAGCTTTGAAGCATTCATGAGAAACTACCAAATACATAAGAATGATCAGGTCTTTGAAAAGTCAAAAAGGAAAACTATAGCTAAGTATGCAGTAAAGCAAGCCCTAACAGCATGGGGAGATTCTTCCAGTGAAGCTAATGAATATGATAATATTGGATATGTATCTAGAAAATTAGTGGAAGACAATCCAAGTATCTATGATTCCTTGTGTACATTCATGGCAAACTCAAAAGATGATGAAAAAAAGGTAACCCTTTTTGTCTTAAAGGATGACCTAGATAACTACTCTTCTAAGAACTTAAAAAGGCTTGTTAGTATGTTGGTAGACTCTATATGTGAACTAATTGCTGAGAAGATTGTATTAGAGGAGAAAGTACAGAATTAAGAACATGATTTGATTGCTTTCACTCACAAAATCTCTGAAACTGAAGAGTTGTTCTAAAAAATAAAATCAGAAAATTAGAGCTTAATGAGTAATCTGAATAAAGTAAATGATAGAGATGAAAAATAAAAGAAATAAGATTCATTGGTTCAAACTATTCTTGAAGAATTACTGAGGGATTCTCAAAAGCACTTTATGTCTGTACTTCATAGAAATGAAAAGTTAGAGAGGGACTTGGTCTGCTTGAAAGAAAAATTGAACAAGTCACTTGAATAGACTACTTTCTCACTGATCCCTCTAACCTAACTACTCAAAGTGTAAATGATCGTAGAGGTCTGGGATATCAAATAAAATTCAAACTTGTTGAGTGTAAAGGAAAGGTTGTTCATTATACTGGAAGCAAAGGGCACAAACTCATGTGTATTCACTGTAGAAGAGATATACATTTGAAAGAAAAACTTCAGCACTAGCTTAAGGCCAAATTTAAGAGTACTGAATATAGTCAGTAGGAGATGCACATTAAAGAATTTCAAGTCAATGAAAAGGGTAAAGAGGAAGTCATCGCTGGATTATCTCTCAAATCACTTCAAGATGGAAGTGTCTCATTGTGAAAGAGATTACTTTAAGGGACCTGGTCCCAAATGAATTCATCTTAGGATAAGAAACTTGAGGCAGAATAAGTGAATTAAAGTCTGGGACATGGTCCTCAGACCTGTTCCAAAAGGACAAATTGATACTGAGAGTGATCAAAATACCATGACCTAATATCTGAGTCAATTTCACTCCTAAAAGTTGGGTTATGTCAAGGTGACAGGTATCCATGATAGTAGGTGTATACTAATCTAACTCAGTGTCATACCTTTATAGGTATACACCTATGGGGACAGCTTTGGAGGAAAATAGTTGAAGCAACCACAAGTTGAAAATTCACTCAAGTAAGAGAAGGACATAGTCCTATCTCTCGGGTGAGTACCAAAATAATGTACCTTAAATTTTAAAAAAAAAATCTATTTAAAATAGGCCACATCTTCTATCCCATATGAACAAAAGTTATCAGTATGGTTCAAATATAAAGAGTCACGTTGTGTCATCAGACGCATCAATTCAAAAATGTATCTATTAAATGTCAAACAATTTTCTCTTCAATTGTAAATTCAAATCCTCCTATTCCTTCTCAATTATCTCATAATATTACTCTCCTCCTAAAACTAAACTGGTCCTTTTCTTTCCCTTCTCTAAAGTTCAAAATGGCTGAACTCTCATCTTTCTCAAACCCCATTAAAGAGTCATCCACTGATCATCCTCAAGAGTCAAATTTTTTCTGACAATCCAGCATCATCAAGGTTCTTGCTGAATTAGCCTTGGAAGATGTGAATCAAGGCCTCAACCCTCTAATGGAACAAGATCTTTCTTACCCAAAAATTTCCTCCTCCTCAAAAGAACCAGGGTCCTCTAAGGACCCACAAATTCCCGTTCATCTTGAAGAAGTGGTAGGTTTTGAAAAATTAGAAAATCTGCCAGTACCTGGTTCCTTTAGTGGCTCTGAATCAAAATCCATCTTTGCTCAACTATGTGATGATGAAATTCTTGTAAGGAGATATGATCCTATTAGCAGTATGAACTTGAGCGCTAAGAATTTGCTTCTCCTTGCTGGTGATCCAAATGAAAACTCGGTAAGTACTAAGAAGAAATCTGTAAAGAGGAAGAATGAAGAGACAAGGAATAGAGTGGTGGTATTATCACCAAATAAGAAAGATGAAGAGGATGAGGATAATCAACCTCTTAGTTGGAAAATGAATAGACTAAAGAACACCAAAAGAAAAGGAAAAATGATTGATACTAGTGTACAAGGTACTATATCCTATTCCACTAGGGAGTTTAAATAAAAATTACTAGAAGATACCATAAAGGAAAGTAAGTCTTTTACTACTGAAAGAAGAAGACTAAAGAAAGTTGTCATAGCAGAGAAAGCATATGTTAAAGTAGTGGAGGTTGGAGAAGATGAGGATATTGATACTTATATTTCCATTGCATCTAAAGTAAAAGACTAGAAGTTCATGATGATGAGAGGACCAGGTCTTTTGATCCAAAGTATGGGAGTCATGGTATAAGAAGAAAGAAGTACATAGTTGTAAAAAGAAGAAAGTGTCTAAGGGACCTGGTCCCATGAAGAGAAAATTTAATGAAGAAAAAGATATAAGTAGTGAATCAAGGAGAAGGAGAAAAGAAGGTTATCCCTAGAAAAGTCAGGAATACTATCTTGGAAACTCAAAAAGTGCAGACTGGGAGAGTGTTTGATCCAAAAATCTATGAAAAACTAGGGATGGTAGAACTGGTGGAGTATGTGAGGCATCAGGTTTGGCTTCACCTACTTGAAGAATGAGCCCCCATGGTGTTTGAAAATAAAGTTAGAGAGTTTTACCATACCATGGACTTCACAAAAAATGGCCTAAGCTTAACTACCTAGGTGAAAGGAAAGTCTATCTATCTAGATGAAGAAGTACTTGGAAGGATTTTAGATGTACCTGTTATAGGAGTAAAATTTGTTGTGAAGGAACACTCGACCACTGAGTTAATGATTGAAGCCTCAAAAGTGGTTGGGGCTTCAATAGCTACGGTGATAAATAAGTTTTTAATTAGTAAGTTTCAGCTAGTGTATGAGTTCATCAATAAGGTTTTGTTACCAATATCAGAGAAAAGGACTATTGCCTCTGGTGTTGATTTGTTCTTAATAGAAAGTATGAGTAAATTTGAGTTGATAAGCTTACCTACTCTTATATTAGAGCACATGAGAAAAGTAGTCTATAAGAAAGAAGCGAAGCATGGAATGCCTTATGGGTACTTCCTAATCAAGGTGTTTGATTACTATGGAATAATTGGGACAAAGGGGACCCCTGGAACAGTTAAACAGAAGTTTAGTCTGACAACCTTGGTGGAGAATGAATGCGTTAAAGGAAAGTTTGGAACTGTGTCCCAAGTATCAAAACTTTTGGTTGCTCAAGAAAACTTGAACAAAGAATTGGAAGAGTTGAGGATTCAACTAGCTGCAAAGGACATTGAAATAGTCCATCTAAAACTGCAGAATCAGAAGATGTTCTTAGAAGGACCTATTTCCACTGAAGAACTAGCAACAGAGAATGCAAAGGTCAAAGAATAAATTGCATAGTTAACTTGTAAATTCCAAAGACTGAATGTTGAAGTAAAAGCTCTTACTAAACAATTACTGGATGCCCATGTTGTTGCAGCTGATAGAACGGACATGTTGCTAAAATCATTCTCCTTTAAACACTCTTCTACCTAAATCCTATTGTGTTATTCTCTTGAGTCAATTGTCAATTCCTATTCCTATAGTGGCCTTTGCAAATAGTTGTTTTATAATTTTTGGGTGCATTGTACTTGGACTAGTCTTATTGGATAATGAATGAATTTTGTCTTGTGTGCTTCAATTATTTTCTTTATTTTAAGTTGTTCTTCATGTTAGTGTTGCACCCGAACCAGGGCCCTGGACATTATGGGCATCCCAAACTATGAAGGCCGAGAGTCGTCTTAACTTGAAATCATATGCAACATTCATCTATTATCAAAATGCGAAAAAAATAGAAACATGGTCATTTTACTATTTTAACTGAGCAATGGGGATATAATTTTAATAAAACTCAAACCAACTAATACAAGTCTACAAAATCTCTACTACAACTGGAAACAACAATCTGTCTGAAACCATGAAACCAGGACAAGGCCCCCGGTCGGACCATGAACTAAAACCAAATGAGATCAACATAAGTGAACAAGACGCCTTTAGAAGTAAGAGAGGATCACCAACTCTGAATGTCTGACAACAATCTACTATGTAGAAGGACCGCTAGGCTGGGCCTCAGAACCTAAAATATAGGGGGTCAATACAAATATACTAGTACGTAGAGAAATCCAAAATAATATACTTTTATGCAACATACGTGAGAGCAATTCATAAAATAGTTTACAAACCTTATATGAAAACACATGGGCATACTTTAAAGACTTTGAAACATTTTTTTGAAATTATGAACCATTCTTTATTTTACTTTTGAGTTAGATAGTACAACCTATAAGTTTAATACCCATGAGCTATATGGGTCCGCCATTAACTCATCGGCCAAGCCCCCACATCCAAGTTTTCCACAAGGATAGGGGTCCTATATACTAGTCTAGTATACTAGTGTCTCAAGGATAAGTATATATTGGCCTCAGCCAATCATATCACCTAAATCAGTAAAACTCAGTTTCCAGCGATTAGACCTTACACTCAAACGCCTTCTTTGGGTAACCATCTAACTCTCTTTAAGCCTATTTTAAACATTTTAAATCATGCTTCTTTCTAAAAAGTGGTGTAATGTCTGAACTGTAGTCTAGTTTGGTTTGAGTCTATTATGGAATTCATCTAATTTGGTATTGTCAAACCAAGACTTGCAAGTCAGATAAGTCATAAAATATCATGTTACAGTCTTTTCAATCAAAACATAATGTTTGGACCACCAAATCATTCAAACAGTACAAGAGAATTTGTATTTTGAAATATATGAAAACTTGTGCAAAGATTCTCTCTTTCAATTCTTAAACATGTGGTGGTCAATTACTTTGTAGCAAACCATAAAATTCTTTCAATAAACATTTTTTAATATTTACAAGCAAGAAAGCACCCTCTCTTCAATTTAAAACCAATATCAAGTCCATATCAATAGTAAAACATTTTTCTCATGCTTCAAAACATGCAATTAAACAACTCATAACATGTGAAATCAAGAGGTATCAAAAAAAAGAGGGGTTTCATCATTCATGCTCTCGATTGAACTTTGCAAAACTAAAAATGCATATGTATGCGTGGTTATAATTCAATTCTATAAAAATGGGTTCAAGAAAAACGTTTAGTTTTATCAAAACAAGTTCATAATATATGCTACTCCAAAACATGTCAAAACCCTCTTTGTAAACAAGATTATATATCTTTAAACTTGATAAAAAAAACCATAAAAATTATGCCCAAGGAGTTTAGAATAGCCTCACATACCTTAATTGATGAAGAAATCATGATGAAATTGACCACTTTAAGCTTGAATGTTCAAACCCTAAGTTGTTTTTCTCCTCTTGTATTTTATAAAGATGAACTAGGGATTTGAGAGAGTTAAAACGCATTTAGGCACTTTGATTTTGTGTAAATATGTTTAGGGACTGTTATGTGATGTCAAAAGACCTTGTCTCTCTTGAAATAACTCAAAAATGGAGTATTTATACCGTAAAAACTCAAGTGGGTGACTCCCAACCCATGGCCTAACTCTAAGTGGGTGGCGCCTAGCCCATGGCATAGATATAACGTGGGCGCAGCTTTGCCCATCGCCTAGATTAGACAGTGCCTCATTCAAACACTCATAATTTTTTACTCAGGACTCAAATTGATGAATGGTTGGAGGCATTGGAAATAAGACTTGAAGGTCTTTTACTTGATATATAGTAGACATATTCATATTTATACATTAGGATAAACGATCTCTAGAAGTTGACCCATGCAAAATCATCAACTAAAATTCAATCGATAGGAAAGTGCTCAACTTAACTTTTGAGCTTGGAGATTCTTATGGTGTATATTTATCTCCAAATATGTTTCCACACTAAATAAATATAATTCACACTTATTTCTTACTATACGCCATTGGATTCGGGTCCATATACATCAAAAATATGATTCAACTTTATCCCAAAAGTGTGGGGTGTTACAACCAGTGACCATGAGTTAATTAGCTTGTACTTACCTTTACGCTTGGTTTACTATAATTCTTTTTCAATGATGCCAAAAAGGGGAATACTGACTTCATGTGTAAGGACCAGGTGTGATGTATGATGTGCAGGGACCACCTACCATGTAATGAGGATGACCATATACCATGAAATAATGATATCATGTGTGGCATATTCACAGAGGGAAAAAGAGGTTTTTGCTACAAATAACAATTAGGGGTCATGTCCCTATTTTGAATGATGAAGGAATCATGATGATAGGGGAAGGGAACATTCATGTTCAGGTAGTAATCACACTGATTAAATGTGATGAATGTGCACTAATGCTCAAAGTTGAATGGTTGGTTTGTCATCATCAAAAAAGAGGAAAATTGTTGTATGTAGTTTTGATGATGAGTAGTTAACTGCAAGGGATCAGGTCACTGAATGTACAAGATACAGTATAGCTGGCATGCATAGTCTGCACAGTTTTGTCATCTTGTGTAACAAACTTGTAGGTGTTATTTTGTATTGATTAGGATAGCTGGTCCAAAGATCTTTCATCCCTAATCATCCTCAACTATAAAAGAAAAGAGAGTCCTCTTCATCAAGTGGTTTTTGATAATTAAAAAAGTGAAGAGAGGCAGCAAAAACCCCATTTCAACACTGCTCAAGACCTTATCTATTTATGAGAGCTTAAATTGAAAATTTTTCTTGAGTGAGCACTAATTTGTAATCGAAATACTCATGCTATAAGAGTATTATTTATTTTGAGAGTGCTTAGGTTGATTTACCTAAGTGTGTTGCTGATTAAAGCTAATCAGTGTAGAAGGTCCTTGGTAGAGTTACCAAGAAGATCTTGTAGGAGAGTTGCTACAAAATAAAGGAGCCTAAAGGTAGGCTGATATCTAGACTATAATGAAGAGGTTAATTACAGTGGATATTTTTAGGTTCCTGTGAGGGCAAGTCGTGGTTTTTCTCTTTTTGGGTTTCCAAGTAAAAATCTTGTGTTCTTACTTTCTTGCACTTTCTTTGTTTTTCCAGCACCTCATAGTCACTTTATTGTTCTTTTGCTAGTATTTGACATTAATGAATATGGTCTCTCACTGTGTATGGCAACCCTAAGGGTTCTAACAAATTGGTAATTAGAGCTTCCAAGGGTTTATTTATCTTCAGAATTCTTGATATCTCAGGCATGTTACTCTTCCCCAAAGCTTATTTTGATAAAGAATATATTTTAAATTGGTATTCAAGTGGTTTTAAATATTTTCTTCGGAATATGGGTTGAGGGTTTTGAATAGTTGTTCTCTTAAATGATGTTCCCATGGTTTATATGAAATTTTTCATGCTTTAATAATGGTTTTAAATATATGGATGCATGGGCATGGTGAATAAACTAGGGGGTAGTGAATTCCCCTAATTATGTAGATTTTGATAATTGAATTAGTGATAACCTCAACCCAATATTGTGAAATTGGTTTTTAATATGAGTATATGCATATTGAACTACTCTTAAATTATGGCAATTGCATAAAAAGGCTAATGAAACATGAATCGTTTGAAAGGCCTTTATGTCCATTGATTGATTTTAAAATTGAACTTTGGAGTCCATATGGCTAAATGGGTTTGAGTCCCAAATGTCTAAAAATTTTGAAGTCCTATTGGTTGATGGGTTAGAGTCCCAGTTGGCTAAATGGGTTGGAGTCCTATTAGATAGAGAGTTAGAGTCCCATTGTCTATTTGATCTGGCATGATGACATTCATTTGTAAGTTATTGTCAGTATAACGATCCCACTTGATATTATCGTAATAAATGACTCTTTGATTAAAATCAATGGGTTGTGTGTTAAATATTTTAATTACTCTTAAAGGGGATTGTGTAGTTTGCCATGAAAGTAGAGGCTTGAGACGAATAATGGAAACCACATTTGCCGTCATGGGGGTCTAAATGATCGGTTGTTAGAGTCACCCTTAATATATGACCGGGAGGTTCGAGTCCCCTGTGCATGTATGTTTATGATTATTCTCCAATTCGTGCGGCTACACGCATCGGGGCCCGACCAAGGAGTGAGAGTTGGGGCCCATATAGCCCTTGGGTACTATTATGACGGTTACGCTAAGGCTAATTTTTTAAAGTTCTTGTTAACCCTTGTTCCCTATCCAAGCATATTATATATATATGTATGTACACTATGTGCATGTGTATTTTACTGTAGTTTTGACTTAGAATTATTTTATCCCTTCCCAGAGTTATATGCTAGCGCTCACCTTGCTAACCATCTCTGGATGTTGTATCCCCATATGATGCAGGGAACGGAGACACTTCTATTTTTCTTGCGTAGTGATGGGATTTTCTAGGTTGTTAGTAGTCATCTTTGAAAGGGTGAGCTTCCATTCTCCATAAGGGCTATCATTTCAAAGTTTTGTTTCATTTATGTCTTGGACTACTCTATTGGATTCTTTTGGTTATCATCAGGGACATGTCCCAACTTAGATTGGTTTTGATTCTTTTAGAGACTTTGTGGATTACTGTGTATTGGTATTTGGTATTATGAATTCTTAGCACATTCTTATTGTTGTGTATTATATCTTGTTATATGTTTGGAATTCATCCGTTGCTAGCTATATTATGTTCTATTTATCTAGGCAAAGGGGGTGACCTCAGGTCTATGGCAGACTTGAGATACCCACCACGGTCAGGCCCTGGTTTGGATCATGACAATAATACTTATGATTGTCTAGAAGCTACAAGAGGACCCTCCAAATAAAGTCAAAAGAATTTCAGTTATTGGGGTGATGAAGATCATAAGAATGACAATATTAGAGATTGGTGTTTTATGGAAATTAGAGAATCTAGCCAGGTAAGAACTAATTCTTGTAATAAATGTTATAAATTAAAAAAAAATTCTAGATATTTTCATAGTTGATCTAAATAAAGCCCATAAAAAAGAAAAGGCCTTATTAAGAGAAAGAAGAGACTGGAACTTAAACTTGAAGTTTGTGAAATTGAAGTAGACTTTTGCAAGAAGAAGTTGATAAATTAAAAGTCAAAATTAAAATTTTTAAAAATCTACCAGTCACAGTATTGTCAGATCAATTAAGTTGACTAGCTCTTCTAAGTCAACTAACAAATCTGACAATGTTAGATTTATGTATAATAGATATTATAGTTGTGAACGGTCTCAACAGTCAACTAACTTTAGTAAGTCGACCAAAGAAAATAGTCACAGTCGTAAAACCTATCATAAGAGATATTATAGTTGTGAAGGATCTCAACAGTTAACTAACTCCAGTCAGTCAACTAAAGGAACCAATCACAGTCATAATGCCTATAATACTTGTTCAGCTACTGAAAAACATTATAATTCTTAGTATTACTGTGGAATACCTGGTCATAAATATTATACTTGCAGATTTTGTCCTAAAAATCTTGTCAAATGGGTTTGGAGTCCTAAAACTGGATCTAGAAATCTAAGTACTAACTCAAAGGGACCCAAAAATGCTTGGGTACCAAAAAATAAATAATATATCTATTTTACAGGAACTCCGCTCAAAATATAAAGGGAAATGGTATCTTAATAGTAGATGTTCAATCACATGATGGGAAAAAAGGTCTCTTTAAATCAGTAGGTGACTTTGATGGAAAATATATAAGTTTTGGAGACAACTCAAAAGGCAAAGTAATAGGTACTGGTACTATATCTTTTAATTAATCATGTGATATTACTTATGTTTATTTGTTCAAAAGCTTAAAGTACAATCTGTTGCGTATAAGTCAACTGTGTGATGCTGGTTTGGAGGTAAGATTCAAGAATGGATGTATAAATGAAAGGTATGGAAGACAACTCCTTGAAGGAAATAAATATAGATATATGTATGTTCTAGACTCTATCAAAAGAACAAAATAACACATGTGTCTTGCCTCAAACTTTGAAGACCCTTGGGTTTGGCATAGAAAGTTAGGCCATGGAAGCATAAGACAAATTGAAAAGCTAGTCAAACATGAACTTATTACTGGTCTTCCAAAGCTTGATTTCAAAAAGACTCACATCTGTGATGCTTTGCAACTTGGCAAGAAAGCTAGAAATTTTTTTCCTATTAAAGGTATTGTCTCTACTACTACACCATTGTCGCTACTCCACGTGGACCTATTTGGTCCTTCTCTAACTGCTATCATTGGTTGTAAAAGGTATGCATTTGTAATAATTTATGACTACTCTTGATTTACTTTGGTTATGTTTCTTTATAACAAATATGTTACTTTAAAGAATTTTGAAGTTTTCTGTGAAAACGTTCAAAGAGACAAAGGTTACTATATCTCTGCCATTAGAAGTGATTAGGAGGAGAATTTGAGAACAAAGATTTTGAAATATTTTGTAACAATCAAGATTACACTTAACTTCTCTGCTCCAAGATCTCCTCAACAAAATGGTTTGGTTGAACGCAAAAATAAAACTCTTCAAGACATGGATTAAACTATGATCTGTTAACACTCTCTACCACATAAATTTTGGGCAGAAGCTGTTAGTACTTCTTGCCATGTTTTGAATAGGTGCCTTATTTGACCATATCTGAAGAAAACTCCTTATGAGCTTTGGAAAAACAAAGGTCTAACATTGGGTACTTTTATTCATTTGGATCTAAATATTTTGTTCACAAAAATGGCAATGATAATATTTGTAAGTTTGATCCATGAAGTGATGAAGGTAATTTTATGGGATACTCTAATTCTAGTAGATCCTATATAATTTTCAATAAGTGTTGTTTTTGCATTCATGTTATTTTTTATGATACTAACCATATTGTGAAGAATGTTAGTACTATGGACTATGAGCTTGAATAAGTAATTAAAAATAAATTCACTTTCACTAAAGGTGACTCTACCACAAAGTCTATTGATATTGAGACTGATCAGCCAACTACAGCCTCAGATGATGAATTTGCACCTGAAATAGCTCCAAATAAATGGAGAAGTGAACCGGGTTATCAGGGAAATTTATCATTGGTGATCCAAATGAAGGTAATAAGACAAGGGATTCTAGTAAAGGAAATGCAAATATAGCCCTTATATCTCAACTTGAACCAAAAAAAATCAATGAAGCTTTAGAAGATGATTGTTGGGTCAACACAATGGAAGAAGAACTTGAGCAATTTGACAAAAACAATATGTGGACTCATGTTTCAAAATCATAAAATGCCTCAATCATTAAAACCAAGTGGGTTTTCAAAAATAAAATGGATGAATCAAGTAAAGTTGTGCAAAATAAAGCTCATTTAGTCGCTCAAGGCTACTCAGAATAAAAGGGAGTCGACTATGATGAAACTTCTGCACTATTAGAATCAATTCAAATTTTACTTGAATATGCTTCTTACAAATATTTTAAATTATTTCAAATAGATGTCAAAAGTTCTTTTTAAAATTGCTATATTGATGAACGGGTTTTTGTAAAACAACCCCCTGATTTTAAAAATCTAAAATTTCCCTATCATGTATTCAAAAGATCAAAAGGACTTTATGGTTTGAAATAAGCACCTCATGCTTGGTATGACGGGTTAAGCAATTTTTTAACTGATCATGATTTTACTCGTGAAAAAATTATCACTGCCTTCTTTAATAAAAGAACCTCTTTTAAAAATCTTATTATTCAAATATATATTGATGATATTATCTTTGAAAGTTCTAATGTTGCTTTGTGCAAGAAATTCTCGGAACTCATGCAAAGTGAGTTTAAAATGAGTATGATTGAAGAATTAACCTTCTTTTGGGGATTACAAATCCATCAGTCAGTTGAGGGTACTTTCATCTTCCAAGATAAGTACATCAAAGAACTTATTCACCAATTTGAGATAGAAAATACTAAATCATCCAGTACTTCTATGAGTTCTACATGTGTTCTTGAATAAATCAATGAAGAAAAGAATTTCAATGAAATAAACTATCAAGGTATCATTGGCTCACTTTTATATCTCACTGCTAGTCAACCAGACATTTTTTTAGTATCTGTAAATGTGCCAGATTTCAGTCAGCTACTAAATTAGCTTATTTAACTGTTGTAAAACGTATTATCAGACATCTTATTGGCATAATTTTTTATGGCTTATGGTATCCTAAATCTAATGAAATTGATCTAAAATGCTTCTCAGATGCAGATTATGCAGATAATAAAGTTGATAGAAAGAGCACTAGTGAAACTTGTCAATTCATGAAAAAATCTCTTGGCTCCTGGAACAGCAAGAAACAAAATTGTGCTTCTCTATCTACTATCGAATTTAAAGATATTGCACTTGATTTGTGCTATTCTCAAATTCTTTGGATATCTCATCAATTCAGTAATTATGATTTATCCTTCAAACCTATGAAAATATTTTGTGATAACTCTAGTGATATATGCTTATCTAAGAATCTTATGCATCATTCTAGAGCAAACATATTGATGTTAAGCATCATTTTATTAGAGATTGTGTTTTAAAGATGATATTGAATTGTCCTTTATTAAGATTGATTTTCAATTAGCTGACATTCCTGCTAAACCTTTACTGGAAGAAAGATTTTGTTCTCTTGGAAAATCTCTTGACATTATTGTAAAACCTTTTTGAAAAATATTTTTCCACATCTGTTGAGTGTCTTTGTGTTAAAAGTGCCTTTTCATTAATTACAATTTGATTGATGTATATGTCTCTTAATTTTAAAGTAAAGTTCAATTTTGACAGTTCTCTAAATATCAAAACTAATTTTGGAGACCTACAAATGAAACTCTTTTTCACTCTATGAAGGGGTTATCTCTTGTTCATGGTAGATTAGTTGATCTAGATCTCTTAGAATCCGTACATTCTCCCATAAATTCTTTATTTGAATTCCAAGGTTGGGGAAGCATCTTTTTCTCTACTCTTAAGGTGTATATAAACCTCTTGTTTGTTTGTTTTATGCAAATTTGCGTTCAATCAGATCTGGTGAATTTGAAACCCTTGTTATGCAGAATGAATATTTCTTAATTATGCAATGTTTGATGCTATATTTGACATTAGTTGCTCTAGTTTTACTACTTTTTCTAGTAATCCTTGGTCATCTGACTTTAATGTTTCTTTTAAAGATGTTAAGTGTGTTATTGCTCTGGATAATTGTGATTCTCTTTCTTCTGCTCTTGGTCCTAAATACATGTTCTTTGAAATTTGTGTGATTGCTCACATTGTGGCCACCACTTTACTTTCTTGAGTTGGGTCTCTCTCTACTCTATCGCAGCAAAACACCTTACTCACTTTTTGCATTGCTAATCAGCGTAAGATTAATCACTCATTTATTCTCAACTATATGATTGAAGCATCACTTGACCCTCCTAGTCTTCCTTATGAGCTCATCATTACCTGAATTATGGAAGCCTATAATGTGCCTCTCAGTATTATTTCTTCTGTTTCTGTTGAATAATTCTATAATGTGACTGTCTTTCCTAGTATGGGTTACATTCTCGTTAATAATGTATGGGTTCACAAGTCAAAGAACTGACGAATCTATTGGTACTCTTTTCTCCCCTTAATTGCATTCCTCTCCTCTTCCTTATCTTTCTAGCACTATTGTTGTGGATGTTAAACTATGTTTGTTGAAAATCAACTCCAATTTCGAATACTTAAAGTATCTTTTGTTGGCCATGCACTTACAGCTTGATAATATCAAGGATACCAGCAAAGAAACTAAAATTGATATTGCTCGACTTCGAGTCAAGTTGGATCAAGTTATCAAGGAAGTAACCACACTTGCTGCTAAAAGCCAAGCCACCGTTGATACTCTCTCTACCACCATTGTCACTCGGTGTACAAATTTGAAAGAAACTACTGCCAAAACCTTCGCTTACTTTTTCCAACGCCATCCTCCTACTACTCCTAAAGTTTATATGCGGACAATGTTTTTGTTTGGTCTATATATGGGCTTAAGCTAATGAATACTTTATTTTTTGCCTTACATTTAGTAGTTCCTTTCCTATTATTTTGTCTGTACTTCTTCCTTTTTGATAGATGTCAAAGGGGGATAAAGGTGTGGTATGTTTAACTATGCAGGACAAGTAGTACTCCCTCAAGGGGAGCCAATGCCACAACTCAGGGGGAGCCAAAAAGAGAAGTTATCTTATTATCTAATTTTTTTATCATCCATCAAAAGGGGAGAGATTGATAATAATAATTTTGATGAATAATTTGGTTCTTGATTTTATTGCAAAAATTTAGAAAAGAATATTCAAATATGTCCTAGTCAATACACAAAAAGAAGAACTATCTCAGAAGATTATTCAACAAGGAAGAAAGATTAATGAAGAGTATATCTTGGGAGATTATCGTGTCCCTCTCTCCTCTTAGCTTTTACTTGGTTAGATTTTCCTTTCTAGTCTTTACTTATTGTTGAAAATTGAATATACTTTATTCATTTTCCTAAGAACAAAAAAACTTTTGGGTTGATTTCTAATACTTATCTTCCAACGGCTAGTAACAGTTCAATCACACTACTTACGCAATGGAAGACAAAGAAAGAGACATCCTTTTATCCCAACCTTCTCTAGTTCTTTGCTCTACTTATTCAAACATTGTATTTTCTTGAGGTTTATGGTGTATTCAAAAATAGAGGAGAAAAATATATAGTTGGTGAGGCATTGTATCAAAGTGAAAAAGAAAGAAAAAAGAGTGTGAGTCAAAGCCAAAAAGATTGACTCAATCTTTGTACTTTGATTTAATTCACAAAGAACTAGTAGAATCTCTTGCAACCCAATGGTACTGGAGTAAGACCTATTAGAGGTCCCAACCAATATAAAATATCTGGTGTCATTTCTTTTTCAACATTTTTATTTTTTGGACTCTACTTTACTAACTCAATAGTTGAATATCTATCTAAGCGAGTCGACTAACAATTCAAAAAAGAGTAATTCAATCCCCATTACTACTTTCACACAACCTAAGAAGGAAATAGCAGGTCTCATCTGGTGTAGTGTTGTTCTACCTAAGCACAGGTTTATTTGTGGGTAGCTGCTAAGGACAGACTACTGACCAAATGAAGGATATAGAGAATGGGTATTATGCAGAGAATATGGTTTGTGAGCTATGTCATGACAATGACCTGGAGAATGTTGGTCATCTGTTCTCAAGGTGTACATGGATCAAAAATGGTTGAAATGTATCACAAATATGGTTAGGTATCCAAATGTCATTACATGGAGTGCAAGACATGTTACAGATAATAATATTAAGTACTAACATCTGTGTAAAAAAGAGTTGGTGTCAGCTACTTATAGAGCACTAATTTATCAAGTATAGATGGCTAGGAATTACATGATCTAAAAAATAATTAATGTAGATATAATTTTTGTTATACTGCAAGTCCAAAATGAAATCAAAGAGAGCGTAGGGATGTTTAGAGGAACAAGGAAGGGTAGACTGTGCAGTTACTTAGTTGACTTACTATGTAATTAATTTTTTTTTTAGGTCTGTTATTTTGGCAAGAGGTCAAGATAATGGATGATCTTTAGGTGTCATTGATTTTGTTGGTATGATAATAGTTTACATTTATTGCAATAAAAAAAAATATCAGCACAAGCAATATTATCTTTTTTTGTTTTTAAATTTTTTTACTAGATAGAAAAAACATAAATTTTAATCACATAATTTGAGATGAGCATAAAATTTATCTTTTGACACGTGAATATGATACTCTTTTAACACTTTATTTTTCATGTTGCTCATTTACCTGATAATTTAAACAACTTTCACTGACAAGTTGTTAAACTTATGCCAATAATTATTAATTTAAAATTATGCAAAAACTTATTGAAATATTATATCATAAGTTAATCTTCAATAACTAAAAATATGAAAAGTCATGTTTATTGCCTTGGCAATAATATATGCTCGCTCGTGACTTTTTCAATCCACAACCTCCCCGCCAGCTGCCTAATTCTTTTTTCTAGAAAAACTTGATATGGTTACCCGTACGATGCACAGGCCCAACAATGAGGGACTAGCTATTAAGCAAAAAAATTTAAATTTTAGTTTGATCATAAATTTTGAACAGAAATTCAAGTTTTTAAAAGTTATGATTTTTAGAACTTAAAATTTTGATGTTTTGATGGCGGAATCTCGAAATTAAAAATTTAACTTAAGTCAATTTTTGAATTTTGAAATTTAAAATTTGTTTTTAAATAATTTGTAACCAAACAGATACATGAAATGAAAATTTTAAAATCTAATTCAAAAGACAAATGCTAGCTAAATAATATCCACAGATATTGCTTAAACTAAGTAGAAATACGATACACAAATCTCAAGCAAATCTATATGAATATAATCGACATGTTAATTTCGAGCAATCGTTTCATAGTAAAATTTGTTTATTTCAATTCATACAATTTAGTCTATAATATATATGAAAAGAATCTGAAAATGACAAACATATGCATATGTACTATAAATACAAGATTCATCGAGTCAAACTATGCAAAATATATGTACACAAAATACAAGAATCAAAGAGTCAAACAATGATAAACATATGTACTCGAAACACAAGATTCATCAATTCAAGTATCTTCCTATCATATTTGTTCACTAAACCTAAAGCATCTTCCTAAAAAATTTTAAAAAATAACATAGAAGAAACACTATATGAAAAACTAAACCGACAATTATTATGGTAGTCCATGTTAATTCTTGCAACAGACTGAACTACGATGCAAATGTTACTGTTCTCTTCCTTTTTACTCGAGCATATGTATAAATAGTATATTCTATCACAACTTGCCCGATACAAAAAATTTATCTGCAGATAAACCTTTGTATCAAATATTTTAATAAAAATAACTCTTGGAAGACTTCTCCAATAACTCACCTTTGTAGGATCCCACTTTCTTTCAGCAAGTTTCTTATTGTTGGAGGTGGTAATATGATATTAGGCAGAAATAGTTCAAAATAAAGTCAATTCATTTCATTTAAATGGAATGACATTATATTTTTTTACTTATAATATTACAAATAAAAGCATTAAAGAAGTCTACTATTTTGTTAAGGATGTATAGGTTCAAGTACGACTTAAGTTTACCTACATGAGTGAATATTCAATTTTAGCTTTCCTTTCTTTTATCTTAATCAGGAGGGGCGCATAAATAGTAGTAATTTAAAAAAAAAGTTAAAAAACTTATAAAAATTAAAATCATTCAACCTATCAACTAAAAAGTATTAAAGGCTAACTAAAATCATAGGAAGAAGATTAAGGAAATAAACAAGAAGCAAAAAGAACTAAAAGAATGATTTCATTTCAATGAATAATCTATGCAAGCTGAAACGATGTGTGCAAAATAATTTAAAAATGACTTTGTTTTTAATGATTTAGCATTCAAAAGGAAATTGAAAAGAAGAAATAATAAGATTGGGTGAGTTTGAAGAAGAAGTGTGAGATGTTGAAAGTAAATGACAATTGAATACAAGGATTAATTTGTACCTAGTCTGGTTTCATATTTGAAATACATAATTTGCTAGCATTCCAGCAGAGCACTACAACAAGAAAACAGGATTGGATCACACTTATATATCTAAAAGAGGAGAAAAATAACAAAGTCTTGGCTTTCTCTTAGATACCTGCTTATTTGTTAGTGACAAAAATTGAAATAAGGGATAATGAAGGAGAAAACAAGTGGTAGGATCATAGATGTAAAGGATAAATTTTCTTTTTCTACGTCTCCTACGGATGAATATCCTAAATTATTTCAGTGAGCAAGACAACCACAACATGTCTCAGTTAAACAATATGGAGAAAGGTACACATGAAAAGCAGAAAGCTAATTGAATTTTCAAGCAAGGCTAGAACATTAAAGGTAGAATCAGATACAAAAGAATAATTATTCTGAGTGTCAGATGGATTCAACATGGGACAACACTCTGTTAAAGTTGGTTATATCAGTGCCTACAAATAAAACAACAAATATTTAGCCATGAAAATTCGATACTCCCTCTGTCCCATTTTATGTGTCGTCAATTTCTTTTTGGTCCATCCCAAAAAGAATGTCATATTTCCTTATTTGATACCCATTTAATAAAAGTATCCCCATTTTATTCTTACTGGGTCCCACCTAATAAGAAAAGACAACTAAAAAAGTTAATAAAGTAACTTTAAGAGGGACAATTTTATAAATTACACAAAGTCATTACTTATTTCTTAAACTCTATGTTCGATCAAAAAGCGACACATAAAATGAGACGGGGGAGTATAAAAGATCAAAATGCTACTCATAGTTGCTTGCTTTAATTGGCAGCCCATCTAGGAAGAGATTTGACACATGACAACCTAAATAAACGAGAATTACCGTGTCATAATGTTATGTATCAACAAGATGTAGAAGATATCTGACACCTACTCTAATGGGAAGTATACATATGCTTTTATGGATCTCTAACTCCTAATCATTCATTGAAATCTAGATGTTTGAATAACATTTCGAGCGGGTGTAATTAACACGATATAAATTTAAGTTACTCGGACTCTTCATTTTTGGTGTCGCACCCGTATTGACACAACATGGGTATGAGATTCGTATTCGATCAGGTCAATTTATTTTGGAAAGTTTAACCAAAATCGACAGGTTCAGACAATTTTAACAATTATTGTAATCAAAACAAAAGCTAAAGTAAACTTGAAGAGAATAGAATAATTTGTATATAGAAATTTCTATGTTACTGCTTTATCTCCTTTGAGGATTCTCCTCTTGATAAATATTTTCTCATTAAGTGTTCCACATAATATCTTATAATTTAGATTTTATAACTATATTTTTAGATATTTGAATTAGATTTAGCCGAATCCCCACAACGATATTTATACTTGGATTCATGTCCCAAATCTTAAAATTGAGATCATGAAGAATACAACCTTTAAATACGCACCCCAATTAGACATCTGGATCTGAATTCAAGCAACTTAGATGTAAATAGCTTTTTTTCTATTCATAACAACAATCAAGGCTCTCACCTCCCATGGTTGCAGCTAAATTTCAAGGTTCAGTGGGATGGTACTTTGTAATTGATTTATTTTCTTATTTTATTTCTTTTGGTTAGTTGAATCATTTAACCTACTAAAATACTTCTTGTACGTCTAAGTGATGGTAAGACTAATTGACTCAAAAAAGAATTCTCCTCATGCTAACAGCTAAATTAACTTAAGTGAACATAAGAAATGAATTCTGAAATTTTTCTTCTCAAAAGCACAAACAGAGACCAACTTTATTATTGTGAGATTTTCTCAAACATCTAATATGACTGACTACAACCAACAAAATTCAAATCTAGTGACTATAGTTGAAGCACCAAATAAAGCAGCAAAATAAAAATAAAAATCAAGCCAATCAAATAAAAAATCGACAAAAGAAAACCTAAAACCAAAAATGAAATAGAAGAAGGTGGTAGTCATAGTGAAGTAAAATACCGTGATATTATTTGAAATTCAGATAAAAATCCATAGAAATTCCAGTGGAACTCCATCCTTCATTTTCTCTACATCTTAGAAGGTATTTTATTTCTTGATAGGTTTTGAACAAACATATATTAGGAAACAAACTATTGGATTCTGTACAAGTTATAGGATGCAACTATACTTGTCGGTATCCAATTGACCGAGTAGTAGAATTTGAGTTCGGCAAAAGACCCAAATCAAGAAGCCACCTTACCTCAGATAGAAGTCCATCTATTCCTGCAGTATACCATCATCATAATAAGTTAATTTGGATCAAGGTATTCTAACTAAAGTTGTTAAGGAACTAAAACAGAAAGCCTTGTTTTCAAAGAAAGATTTTATTTTTGTTGAAAAAAAGATTGGTGTCTCAAGGAACTACAAAATCAAATCACAATAGCTAACTTTTATAAGATGAACTTTAACCTCTATTAAGAAAATAATCTGAGTGTCATTGATACTTATTTAAATTCCTCACAGTTTACTATCAAATTTTCAAAGAAAATGTTTTTTCAATTATTCAGAAGTAACTTTTTTGAAATACATATCCTTAGATGATATCAAAACTATAAAGACAGAGAAAGAAAGGATCAAATTACTTCATCCAATCTTTTCAAGATGTTATGAAAAGAAGAAGGCAGGAAAGCAGGAAGAAAAGCATATAATTAGTCCTAGGTATCATTAATAAGAGAAAAAATCTTGAGGCAGGAAAAAAATGTTGTTCCTAGAATGCTTGTACATTGATAAGAAAAAACAGAACATCATGCAGCATACTTTGCGATGATAAATTTTATAGGTAAATTAGTTCAAGAAGCAATACTGTGATTAAGAGTTCTAAGACCTTCAAATAATATAAAACAAAGCAAATTAATCATTTAGAATATTATTAATGTTTTAACTAGGAGCATATTTTCATACGAAAAATCAATTGCTCTATAGTGGTCCAGCCTATTGGGGGAAAGTAAATAACAAAGAAAATCATATTCCAAATCCTTTACTTCACTCTGCTGCTCTTGACATCAGCAGCATCTGTTACACCTGAATTGAGCTATTCTCTGAAAGAATTATATGGTACTTTAAAAGATAATAGAGGTGACCCAGTAGACTGAAAGGTAATAAGTATATTTAGTTTTTCATCGAAAGATAAATAGAATAGGTTGCGACACTATGGACTGGTAGTTGTGCACATCTCAATCCAGTCTCAACAAATTTTTTTTATAACAGTGGTGTTCTGGCCAGCTTGCGCGCACCCTAACTAATTCCACTGAATACCTATTACCTCTCACCAGAAACAAATGTTAGGTAATTTTATCCATAAAAGCTAGAAAAGATGGAAAGAAATCACCTAGCATTTTAGTCTCCGTTGGGATTTGAACCTGAGACCTCATGGTACTTAAGTCACTGTATTGACCACTACGCCACACCTTTAGGTGCAATTCAGTCTCAACTATTTCATAACCATAAGGAGCTATGATAAAACCAATAGAAATTCTCTCTCATAGCACAATAATAGCTGACAAGAAAAACAGATTCTCCCTGCAACAATATTGGTAAGTGACAAATCATAACACAGAAATGTGTAATGTCTAGCAGCTCATACGACACGTATTTAGATTACAAAGAATGGGTTAAAATCAGAGGGATCATAGGTAAAGCTGCACCTTTTTTAACAATACCTTGACAATTTTAAGCCTGTAATGCAAGTGATACCAATTATTTGACGATAAAAGGTTGTGCACCAGGATCACCAGCTTTAACCAACAACTAAATAGAAGCATCCCAATTTTCATCATTCTGTAAATCTTCAAGCTCTGAGTGGACTTCTGTAGCAATTTATCAAGAGGATTTTGAAACATCTGGTTTCCCATAAATAAACCTTAAAACATTAGACAAAATTTATTATGTGAGCTGGATGATCATGCCCCTTTAGGTTAAGTGATTCGAACGTAGATAATTTATTTTAAAACAGAATTCTTGAACATCCAAGATCTAATTTTATCATCAGTTACAGGATATATGTAAGTTTCATTTTTAAGTATAATAAAGCTTTAAATAGACATCTCTCAACACAATTTATTCGCATAACCTCATTATTGCTCTCTCTCAGTTAGTTTTACAGAATGTATCTTCTTGTTAGATAAGTTGCAATCAAAAAGTTTAGGTTTAGTTTGAATGTGTCCTCAATTTAACCAGATGCTTTATAGTATGAGCTATAATTTTATAGACATACCACTGCAAATATAATCCAGTACCACCCGCGACTATTGGAACATGACCCGTATCAAGTATATCTTTGGTAGTCCGCGTAGTATCCTCACAAAATTCTCCAACAGAATACTCTGATGACATATCCAAAAGAAAAGGAGAAAATTTATGTGTTAGAATCAAAGAAAGCTTTTTCTTAAGGGCACATCATTAGGGCAGACCAGCAGTTTATTAAACATGAGCAAAGAAGACAACAAAATTTCACTTCAAATTACAGTCCCACCCCACCCAAATGGCGCAGATTCTCTTGAAAACTGACTCTTGATCATAGTGTGAGTTTTGGATTTTATGTTATTCTAAAGTACAAATACCAGTCATTCCCTTAACCTCAATAATTTGTATAAACGTCACAAACGCCTTAAGCATAAACGAGCAATGGTGAAATAATAGTTCATTGCTAAAAATGATAACAGATCTTTCTAAAAAGAAATTGAGAAGTTATCTTATACTGGATAGGAAATTACACAAAGGCTTTGTCTAGTCCTGATGTGAAACAAATTAGCAAGAGAAGCAATCAATATTTGTGAACTCTCATTAAACTTTTGAGTGGTTTGGAGAGAATTCACATTATTTACAGCAAAATTCGGACATTTTATTACTTTGGAAATTATTCATCAAGTGAAAGATATAATTGTTATTTGAGGGTTTTAACAAATTAAGGAATTTTGATGTGTACCCTTCATTGATTTAAGTTCCGAATGTTTCACAAAAATGAAAAATAAAGGACTTTTATTGGTCATGACTGTCACTACACACAAGCAACAAAAATATGCACCAAAATTATAATTTATGACAATGCAGAGGACATAGATCACGCTTCATTGGGCGAAGAGATGTGCTGCGCAACTACTGAAATTCCTATAAATTATTGTTTCATCACTTCAGACCATCTAATTTAGACAGAAATACCTTCAAATGGATCCACTAAGTCAACTATATGATGTACCACTTCCTGCAAATCATATAGAAAAACAAGTGCCTATCATGGAAGCACTCTAACAAATAGTTCTACCAAAATTCAAAAAGTATTTTTCATTCCTCAAACGAAACAACAGGTAGTAATGAAGCTCCAAAAATCAAGTCACTCAGTACACATCTCACACAAAACCAAATCTAATATGACTACAACCAACAAAATTCAAATCAAGTGAATATAGTTGAATCACCAAATAAAGCAGCAAAATCAAAATAAAAATCAAGCCAATCAAATGAAAAATCAGCGAACTAAAAATTCTCAGACACTTTCCCCTTTGACAAATTAATTTGAGAATTCACTTGGCTCAGAAGTCACAAAAGAAAGTGATGGAGTAAGAAAGTGGAAGATAATAATCAGTCAATTACCAATACAGTTAGACAACCTACAACTAAGAGCAAAGAACCACTTCAAAATCAAGAAACTATAATTCAAGAAGATTTAAGCGAAAGAAAGAGAATAAGAATATTTTAGAAGAATCAACAATCATCACCTTTCATAAAATTGAAGCTTCGATATAGGATGAGTATTCTATTACTCACAAAATTGAGCTTGTTATGGATGCCACAAGCATGAGTTATCCATTCTTACAAATCAAATTAAGTGAAAAATATAGTTACTTTTAGTTCTATTGAAATTAAGAATTATGAAAGAAATGAAAGATAAATTACACAAACAACAATAAGTATATTAAAGGCAATGACTCACCAATATTAAAGTAAGAAGCAGCAAAACCCTAAATATTAAAGGAATAAATTTAGAACTAAAACAATACATGTGGGCAATTGGTTGGTGCTGATGTACTTGCTACACCAACGAAATTAATAATGCAGGAATGCCATTTGCAGCATGTGAAGTGAGGGCCTGAATTTTAAAAACCATTAAAATTTGTAACATCCACAAAATAAAGTCAACCTCGAGTACAAATGAATCCACACATGAACTAAGATGAAACCCAACATTGTGATGACAAAATGATGGGATATATCTTAATCAAGACCATAATTTGGCACCTGAAGAGAAGAGAGGCATAAAAGGTTGTCCGACCAGTATGAAAAAATCTTACCTCCTGAGGACGCTGGTCACGAAGAGCTTCATCTACTGCAGGTCTAAAATATGGTATATCATACCCAGTTTGGGGATCGTAGGCCTGCTTGCATCCCATCCAAAAAAGCAAAAATAGAAAAGGACAAAGATTAAAGAATTATAAAAGAACATTAGAAATAATAGCACAAACCAAATTACACAAACATCAATCAAAAGAGAACTAAATTCACCAAAAAACTTGATAAATTAGAAGCATCTTGCTGATGATGCAATTCTGGGGGAGTGTATGATCCATTGTTATCTTGAACCAACCCAACGTCTGGATAATTACCCAAATTCTCGAGACTTGAAGACTCTCTATTATCAAGAAAAAACTTTAAATTTGTAGCATAATCTCATAGGCACCATTAAAGTGAAAAATTATCAAGCCTAAAATCATCAATTGTCTTGAAATAATGGAACAACTCAAAGGTGGAAGCGAGTAAGAACATGCTAAGAAAATTAAGGAGATAGAAGATTAACAACATTAGCCATGAACTTCACGAAAAAATAGAATTTGGGCAAATGAAAGAGGAGCATACCTAATTCTTAACAATAACATTTAATTGAGTTAAGGTGATGAAGAGACAGAATTTAAAAAGTTCAAGGAGAAACTTATAAGATATCAAACCTTATACTGATGGGAGAAAATATGGCTTCCAAAATCTGAAGAAAAGAGCTAATCTGAAAGAAGAAAGAAGGATTTTTCTAGAACTATGCAGAATATTCATGATACATTGTAAAATTATATTTTTACCCTCATAACTGATATGAATAACAACTCTGCCCTTGGTCGTCCTAAAGGTCTCATTTCTATATAGTAGAAAAATATCTTTTGTTTAATCTTCAATAACTTCAAATATGCAAGTCAAATTTCTTTAATTTTATTTGTTTATGAGACACTTGTTGACATATAAAAATAATTTCTTTTGACATATTAGATTTTTTTTCCTAATGAAAAATTTAGTTTAGTGATTTTGGAAGATAAAAATCTTAAGTTGAGTGACTTTTTGATACAAAACAAAATTCAATGACTTTGTAAATAAGTGATTTTTTGAGATATTAACTCCAAAATATGGGGCTTAAAAGTAGAATCAAAAGTTTAAACATACATAGGTTCAAGTTGTATTTTCCAAATTGAACTCACACGTATTTTATTTTTCTTTAAATAGCTACTGATCATAGAAGGTGTTCATACATCAATGTTTATTCCTCAGAAAATTCTAGTATTAGTAATATTTTATAACATGGACATGCATCCCAGTTATGCTTTGACTTCCAATTTACTAACCAGTTAGTGGCCTACCACATCATTCCTCTTTCCCTCCATATAATAATATATATACCTTCATACTGTTGTGGCTTCTTTGCTCATTGTCAAAACTTAAATCTGATCAAGGAGTGGTATTCTTTCTTAGGTGGGATGATGGACAAGAAGATATTATTATTACTGTTTTTCTTCTGCATTAGTCTGCACCTAGCAGCAATTGTATCTGCTCAACTTCAAGTTGGTTTCTACAATACTAAAGCTAGATGTCCACGAGCAGAAACCATAGTTCGAGATACGGTGCGAAGCGGGTTCTTGAAGGATCGTTCCATCACAGCTGCGTTGCTGCGGATGTATTTTCATGACTGCTTCGTGAGGGTAAGATATTAATTATATTTCCATGTTAGCTAGTTTCTTTTTGACATTAATATTTGACAATTTTTTAAATTTAAAATGTATGACGTTGTATATGTAACGTTGACATATATAGCATTTGGACAAGATGGTGATCATTTGAAATATCATGTACTGTGTAGGGTTGCGATGCATCCATACTGATAGACTCCAAAAACACAAAGAACAAAAAGTCAGAAAAAGATGCAGGAGCAAATGGATCAGTACGAGGATACGAGCTGATTGATCAAATAAAGAGTAAATTAGAGTCTCTGTGTTCTATGACAGTCTCCTGTGCGGACATCATTGCATTAGCCACCCGAGATGCAGTGGCATTAGCTGGAGGACCGAGCTACAACATACCCACAGGTAGGCGCGATGGACTAGTGTCAGACCCATCACAAGTAAACCTACCGGGCCCTAGCTCAAACGTGCAACAAGCATTCCAATCTTTCAGAAGTAAAGGGATTACAATAAATGAGATGGTGACTCTTTTAGGTGGCCACACAGTGGGAATTACACATTGTAGTTTGTTTCAAGGTGATAGGTTATCAAGGGCGGATGGTAGCATGGATCCCAAATTGTTTAGCAGTCTTAGAAAGACATGTGCTTCCAGTGGTGACCCATCAGTGTTCTTGGACCAAAACACTTCATTCATTGTCGATAACTCGTTCTACAAACAGTTGAGATTGAAGAAAGGGATATTGAAGGTTGATCAATTACTTGCATCAGATAAATCAACCGCTGGGATTGTCGCGGATTTCGCTTCTAATCCAAGAGCCTTCCAACAGGCTTTCGCAAATGCATTGATCAAGTTGGGTAACACTCAAGTTCTGGTGGGGAAATCAGGAGAAATCAGAAAAAATTGTAGGGCTTTTAATCCTCCTTCTCCACCACCACCTAAAGTTTTCATTCCTCCTCCTCCAAAGATCTTAAAAAGTCCTCCTCCTCCTCCACCACCAAAGGTTTCAGTTTCTAAACCTCCTCCACCGCCGCCAAAGGCTTCATTTTCTCCTCCCCCACCACCACTGACGAAAGTTTCAGTCTCTCCTCCTCCACCACCTCCAAAGGTTTCAGTTTCTACAACTCCTCCACCACCGCCGAAGGTTTCATTTTCTCCTCCTCCTCCTCCTTCACCGCCAAAGGTTTCAGTTTCTCCTCCTTCTCCACCACCACCAACTAACCTTTTAAGTTCTCCTCCTCCTTCTCCACCTCCTCCAGTTTTAACTAGTCCATTGCTCCCAGAAGCTTAACACGGCTAGCTCCCTTCTACCTTCAGCTTTGCTAGCTCCACCATTGTCAACTGCCGGTGTAGTACTTTTTCCTTCAATTAATTTTGAGTACGTATGTCCTTCCTTGATTTGTTTGTTGTTGGTTTCCCATTAGTTTTTTTTTTTTTTGGAAAAATAATCAAATGCTTTATTTTTTATTATCTTCGCGAGAACTGGTCCTACGATTGGTTTACATGTGAGTTAACCTATACTTGTATCAGTGAGTGAATGTCATATTCTTATTTTTATTTGTGTCATGTGTAGTTTATATTTCTTTTTTTTTTTCTTTATCATTAATTAATTTAATGGAGATAATGATATCGTTTTCTCATTTGTGTTAAAAGCCATTTTCATTCTCTTCCGATTTTGGACTACGCACATCCCACATCTCAACATCTAGCCATTGACTAATCGTACTAACTGATAGTTACCGATAATCATGTTTCCTTTGTTGCTAATCTAGCTAAGCTGCCATTTAAATTCCCTGCCAACTCAAACGGAAGAGCTATTTTTATGATTTTATTTTAAGCAATTATTCTTACTTCCCTCCCTCCTTTATTTGAATTTCGATTATTAGATTTTTTTAAATTTTTACTGCAATTGATAATTCGACTGAGATTAGAAAATTTATGTGCTTACACACTGAAAATTCTAATAATTGTAGAGCTAGGTTATAGGGCCTCGAAACGAAAAGAAAAAAAAGCAGCAGTCATAGCGGAATAATGAATATCGATCACCATGTGGTTTGTAATGGACTGGTCAAACTTCACGGTATTTAAAGTCTGTCAACCGAGTCCGAAAAATTTTTGTGCTTATACATACCAAAAAAATGAAATATATGCGCATAAACTTGCCAAGATTATGGGTGTCAAGTGGGCCGGGCCAACCCAGCCCGATCCGACGCAACCCGGCCCTAGTAACTAATTGGGTCCGGTTTGACACGACCCGGTAAGTCCTAGAACTTTAGGGTTCCGGGTCCCAGGCCGATTATTTTTTAAAAATAGGACAGACTAACCCGGCCCGGACCAAGCCCGGTCCAGGCCCGCCAGTTAACCGGCCCGGATACCATTATTTAAAAAAAAAAAAAAATTGGGCCAAACTAGCCGTTGGCCCAACGGCTATATAGCCGTTTTTGGGTCCAAAGGGCTAGTTTGGGCCCATTTATTTAAAAAAAAAAAAAAAAAACTTTAAAAAATATTTTTTAATCCCAAAAAAAATTCTATAAATACCCTACAACTTCAAATCATTTTTCACACAATTTTTCACTCTCTCAAATCTCATTCTCTCTCAAATCTCAATTTTCAATTGTCAAATATTCAATACATTTAATTTCTTAAAGTGTTCACTTTAATTTTTTAATTTTTCATTTACAAAGTACGAGCGGAAGTTTCTAAAGTCGCAATCTTCGGATACTTCCAAAATTTGGTATTGTCGTTTCATCTCTTACGTTTAATTTTTATTTATTGTATTAATTGTTTAATATTTAATTTTATTATATTTGTGTATTTTGAATATTTTTAGTTTAATTTAATTTATATTATGGATAAATTAAGAAACCTCGCTACTAAAGGTGTTAAAAAAATTTGTCCTGAAAGCGGTAGTGGTAGTAAAAAGCGAATTACTAGCGGTAGAGGTAGTTCAAGTAGTAGATATACCCGTGTGCCTTCGCCTCCGGTACCGCTTGGTACACCTTTTGAGGAAGAAATAGGTATAGGTGCTCACGATATGGATTATGTAGAAGCTCAGGAAAATTACGGTATAGAAGAAGAAAATGAAGTAGATGCGGTTAATTTAGACGAAGATAATGAAAATATTGCTGAGACACCCGCAGTAGGAGATGCTAACGTTAGATCTGAATCGGTTAATCTCTCTCCCCGTGCTCTCAGTGCCCCAAGACCTCGTAAAAGAACTAGTATTGAATGGCAATTTTTTGAACGTATATCAGATATTGAGGTGCAATGCAATATTTGTCAACAAATATATAAGCATAAAAGTGGAGGCAAGCAAGGGGGTATGGGTACGTTAATGAGACATGTAGCTGAAGATCACAAAAGAGAGTTAAATATTGCAAAAGGTGATGGGGATGTTGGTGGGCCAACGCAAACTAGAATGGACCCAGCAACCGGTCACGTAGCGAAGAAGTATAATAAATTGAGGGACCGGGAAGAAATAGCTAAAATGGTAGCTGTGGGTTGTTTGCCTTTTAATTTTCCTTCTTCTGATGCCTTTATTCGCTATATACAAGCAATTTATAATCCTATGTTTAACGGTATTCCTAGAACTACTTGTCGGTCTGATATTTTTAGACTTCATTCACAATATTGTTTTTATTTATCAATATTGTTAAAAAATATTCAATGTAGATTGTCCCTAACTTCTGATTTTGGTCGTGCTGTAAATAAAAATGATTATTTAACCGTTACTTGTCATTGGATGGATAGTAATTTCGTGATGCAAAAACGTATTCTTGCTTTTTTATATGATGAAGATCGTAAACATACTGGACAATTTATTGTTGATTCTATTGTTAAAATTGTCGGATATTATGGTATCGAAAATAAAATTTTATGTATTGCTTTTGATAATGCTTCTAACAACAACACTGCCATAAAAAAATTAAAATCTACGCTATCTCCGCCCTTGCCTGAAAATTTTCATATTAAGTGTGCATGTCATATATATAATTTAATTGTAAAAGATGGTCTTGAGTTTTTTGAGTTTTATATTGAAAAAATTCACCTAGCTGTTGGTTTTATTCAAGGAAATAATCGTAGATCGAGAATTTAAAGTTAAATGTCAAGAAAATGGACTTACACCGATTTTGATGCCTGAGGAAATTGATACTAGATGGAATTCTACGTATGAATTTTTAAAAACTTGTTATAAATATAGAATTCCTATTACACTAGCTTTTAACCAACATTGCGGTTCATTTGCTGATTCTGCTGATTGCATGCTACATAATTCTGATTGAATTGTAATTAATGATCTTGTTCAGTTTTTAGAAAAAATTTATGTAGCTACGGTTGAATTTTTCGGTGCTTATTATCCTACTGTTTGTAATATTTTGGCATATATAGCCGATATTTCTGGTTTGCTCAAAGAATATAAAAATAAAGAAGGTTATAAAGAAGCTGTTGGCGCCATGTTTACGAAATTTAAAAAATATTTTTTCCCGATTCCCCCTATTTACTTGGTTGGTGCTATGCTAAATCCGTGCATGAAATATAATAATATGTGTCACTTTAGTACTCTTATTTATACTAACTTAGAAATAAATACTAACCATGATTCTGAACAAGTATAACCTGATTTGTGGACGGCTACGGCTGATGCAAAGGATTACATAGAAAAATTATATAATCACTATGCTGATTTATTTGATTTAGCCATACCTACAAATATCACTCCAACTGTCGCTCCTCATCCTCCCGAGGAGCCATCATCTTCTAAAAGGCCGGCACATGGTGGTTTTTCTAATTCGTTTTATGATTTAAATTGTTGGAACAGTGTTGATGAGAGAACTTACACATCAACTTATCGGGAAGAGCTGAAATATTATCTTCGGACGGCACCAGAGGATCGCAGACGACGGATCAACACGTTGGATTGGTGGAGGAGTAATGAAACACAATATCCTGTGTTTTCAAGATTAGCTAGAGATATCTTGAATGTTCCAATGTCAACCGTTGCATCAGAGAGCGCCTTTAGTCAGGGACGACAGCAGCTTGGAGACAACCGACACTCATTGGGAAGCAATGCAATGAATGTTCTAGTTTGCCTCAGAGATTGGATTAGAGGGGAAAGAAAAAACAAAGGAATGGAACCGGAGCCGAGCGACGAGCTGAAACTTGAAGAAATTAGGACTTCACGGGAGAACTCAGCAGAATCAAGTCCAATGCATGGTTTTGCCCCCGTTGACTTCGACTATCCTATGCAAGTTCCCATTAATATTAACATGAATGAGTTGGAAAAAATGATGCATAATTTATAGATTTTTCATTCATGTAAATTATAAATTTTGGATCATTTTGCAATCAATAAAATTCCCCAAATTCATTCACTCCTTAGTCCTTGCTTTTTATATTTTTTCATTTAACGATTTAAAATTTTAAATTGAATTTCTAGTTTTCTACTTTAAATTAAAAACTTACTTCTAATATGTTATTAATTTACTATCAAATATTATTAATTTATTATATTAAGTAGCCAATGTTTTGTATATTTGTGTATATATCTTCTATAGAAGTGTATATTTAACGTATACATGTGTATATGTTTTATAAATTAGTATATAAGTATATCTATATATATTGTAATGTATATATAATGTAGTATATTTTAGAAGTAGTAGTATATATACATTGAATGATGCGTATACACGTGTATATATCTTCTATAGAAGTGTATATTTAACATATACATGTGTATATGTTTTATAAATTAGTATATAAGTATATCTATATATATTGTAATGTATATATAATGTAGTATATTCTATAAGTAGTAGTATATATACAATGAATGGTGCGTATACACGTGTATATATCTTCTATAGAAGTGTATATTTAACGTATACATATGTATATGTTTTATAAATTAGTATATAAGTATATCTATATATATTGTAATGTATATATAATGTAGTATATTTTATAAGTAGTAGTATATATACATTGAATGGTGCGTATACACGTGTATATATCTTCTATAGAAGTGTATATTTAACGTATACATGTGTATATGTTTTATAAATTAGTATATAAGTATATCTATATATATTGTAATGTATATACAATGTAGTATATTTTATAAGTAGTAGTATATATACATTGAATGGTGCGTATACACGTGTATATATCTTCTATAGAAGTGTATATTTAACGTATACATGTGTATATGTTTTATAAATTAGTATATAAGTATATCTATATATATTGTAATGTATATATAATGTAGTATATTTTATAAGTAGTAGTATATATACATTGAATGGTGCGTATACACGTGTATATATCTTCTATAGAAGTGTATATTTAACATATACATGTGTATATGTTTTATAAATTAGTATATAAGTATATCTATATATATTGTAATGTATATATAATGTAGTATATTTTATAAGTAGTAGTATATATACATTGAATGTGTGTATACAGGTGTATATATCTTCTATAGAAGTGTATATTTAACGTATGCATGTTTATATGTTTTATAAATTGGATATCTTCTATAGAAGTGTATATATGTGTATATATCTTCTACAAATATATATTTAATGTATACAAGTGTATATGTTTTACAAATTAGTATATAACTATATATATATACATATTGTAGTATATATATATGTATATTGTAGTATATATTTTATTTAAAATAGTACATATATATTGAATGGTGTATATATATGTGTATATATCTTCTACAGATGTATATATTTAACATATACAAGTGTATATGTTTTACAAATTAGTATATAGCTATATATATATATATACACATATTGTAGTATATATATATATGTATATTGTAGTATATATTTTATTTGAAGTAGTACATATATATTGAATGGTGTGTATATATGTGTATATATCTTCTACAGATGTATATATTTAATGTATCCAAGTGTATATGTTTTAAAAATAAGTATATAACTATATATATATACATATTGTAGTATATATATAAGTATATTGTAGTATATATTTTATTTAAAATAGTACATATATATTGAATGGTGTGTATATATGTGTATATATCTTCTATAGACGTATATCTTTAACGTATACATGTGTATATGTTCTATAAATTAGTATGTAACTATATATATATACATATTGTAGTATATATATATGTATATTGTAGTATATATTTTATTTAAAATAGTACATATATATTGAATGGTGTGTATATATGTGTATATATCTTCTATAGACGTATATCTTTAACGTATACATGTGTATATGTTCTATAAATTAGTATGTAACTATATATATATATATATATTGTTGTATATATATATGTATATTGTAGTATATATTTTATTTAAAGCAGTACATATATATTGAATGGTGCGTATATATGTGTATATATCTTCTAAAGTAGTATACATTTAACGTATACAAGTGTATATGTTTTATAAATTAGTATGTAAGTATATATATATTGTAGTATATACTTTATTTAAAGTAGTACATATATATTGAATGGTGCGTATATATGTGTATATATCTTCTATAGACGTATATCTTTAATGTATACAAGTATATATGTTTTATAAATTAGTATGTAACTATATATATATATACATATTGTTGTATATATATGTATGTATATTGTAGTATATATTTTATTTAAAGTAGTACATATATATTGAATGGTGCATATATATGTGTATATATCTTCTAAAGTTGTATATATTTAACGTATACATGTGTATATGTTTTATAAATTAGTATATAAATATATATATATATATATATATATATATATATATATATTGTAGTGTATATATATATATTATACTATTATAGCATATGTTTTATTTAAAGTAGTACGTATAGTCATATATAATTATATATTGAATGGTACGTATATATGTGTAATTATTTATATATTTTTTTAAAAATATATATTGTATATTGGAGTGTATATAGTGTATATTGGAGTGTATATAGTGTATATTGGATTTTTTATTTATATTTTAAACGGGTTTGACTGGTTTTTAACCAGGTTTGACCAGGTTTTGGTGGATTTGACCGGGTTGGGTTAAGTGGGTTGGATTAGGGTGGGTTTTAATTTTTTTACTGTTTGGCCCGGCCCGGCCCGGCCCGGATAGAGTCCAAACCGGCCCTCAATCCGGTTAAAAAGAAAGGGCCGGTTCCGAGTTGGCCCGGCCCGGCCCGGCCCGTTTGACACCCATAGCCAAAATAGTCATGGCGAAACATTAAGTATCGGTATCATGACATGAAACCTACATATAATGATCATTCTCCTTTAATTATACAGGTCAGTCTCTAGTAGAAAATATCTTCGGTATTATGGCAGATTGAAGCGAATCTATATAATTAAAGAAAATGACATAGTCTATCTAATTAACTTAACTCCCTAATCGACGAATGAGAACATATGCAAAAAAAATCCAAAAGTGATAGTTTTTATAAGGTTTATGATGGAATTGCTTTGATTTTGCATTGCAATTTAGTGTTTTTCGCTTGAATCATTTACCGTCTTTTTTACAGGACAGTCACTTGAGAATATTAGCTAAAGAATAAGAGAAAATTGGGATAGTGGAGAAAATTGGGATAGTGCTAGCTGAATTGAGCTCCTCTCCATTTTCATTCTCACCATTTTTCCCAAGTTCCTTCTTGAATGAGAGACACATAACATGAGTTAAAATGAATAGTTAAGATTTGACTAATAAATATTTTATATATTTGCTTCCAAAATTTTTAGTAATTCCACAATTATAACTACAAAATTATTTTATTCATAAATATATTTTTTTAAAATGCTCTCTCTTCTTACTTTTTTTTCCTAACCATACGATGTAACTAGAAAAAAAAATTACTCTATGATTTTAAAAAATATTTTATGGTTAAAAAAATTAATAGACACACCCTTATCATTTTTAAAACTTTATTATTTCTCCCTTTTTCGAATTTCTTAACTCTTATCATTTTTCCTCTTCGTCCCCCCCCCCCCCCCCCCCAAAAAAAAAAAAAAAAAAAAAAAATAGCTATAAGAAAAATTGGCAAAGCCAAAATCACGACAACAGTAAAAAAAATTTCATAAATATGAATCTTTGAGTAGTAAATTATTATAATAATACGGGCATTATTGATATTATAATAAAAATATTCAATTAGCATAACTAAAAAGAAACTTGAGTATTAAAAATATTGAAGTTCACCATTTATACTCATAGCTAATTTTAAAGAAAAAGTATCTAATGGTTAAAATAAAAAATTAACTTAAAGAAGTTGGAAGATAGACGGTGAGTATGAAAATAGAAGTAGAAAAAAAAAACGGGGAAATAGAGAGAATTTTTTCTTAAAAGTATATTTGTGGATAAAATAATTTTGTAACTCTAGTAATTGTTGAATTACTAAAATTTTAGAAGCAAATAGGTAAAATGTTTATTGATCATATCATGTTTAAAATCTTAGTTTAGTTATTAAATATTAACCGTTCATTCTAACTCATGCCATGTGTCTCTCATCTAAGTAAAAACTTGGGGAAAATGGAGACACTAGAAATGGAGAGGAGCCTGATCCGTGCTAGCTATCCTATCCGATCCCTAAGAGCAACTATTTCGACTGACTTTCTATAAGTTATATAATACGTACAAATTTTTAATGGTGAATATATATTTTTTATTTTCATGCTCTAGTGATTTATAAAGGGAAAGTTGATTGGATTGTACGAAAAAGAATCAGAGGTTCGGGAGAGAGATGGCAAGTATTATTATGTGCATATAGAGGACCATAATGTAAAATAAAGAGCAATGATATATGACAGACGATGAAATGTAAGCTTGTTGCATCCTTTCAAAAGCTAGCGCTACACTGTAATGATTCTCCTATGGTATAATTTAGCGTGTAAAAATTTGGGATAGGATTCTCCCCATATGAAATTTTAAAAATTTTCAGGCTAGGCTAGTCTTGGACGAATTTCAGGTGTGGCGTGGTCTAGGTAAATCCGATAATGGATAAGTTCATGATTCTATGATTAATATCATAATTTGTTAGCTAGGAGGTTAGGAGTTTGTAGAAACTTTTGAAATTGAATTTGGATTTGTAAAACTCCAGATATAGTGATTGACGTAAAGAAGTCAGTTCGGGAGATTGAAATCGGAAAGTGTGTTGTATAAATGGCAAATAAAGGAAGCTTTCGAACTCATTGCCTCTCCTACCCTACTATAGCGGTTGGCAGGCCCTACAATGGTCCCGTTACAGCAGAAATTGTTCTGCTATGGTGGTAGTCAGCTTTGGTCAGCTCCACTATAGTGGGCAGTTGTTGTTATAGTGGGAATCGGACCTCTATAGTGATCTATGCACAGTAAATAGCAATTTTTAGACTTGAAACGTATTTTTTCATTCCAAACATGTTAGAGCGAAAAGGGCCGATTTCCACCAGTTTCTACTCAAATTCCACCATTGAGGTAAGTTAATCCACTTCTCTAACTAGATTTTCATTCATTAATCCTTAGAATCTCTAGGTTATGATCATGGTAGAAGTGTAAAACTTGACCTAGGTGAATTTTCTGATGCAAAGTGGTGAAAAGAGGTATAAAGCCATGAAATTTGATCAAGGATTGGTCAGTTTTGATTCTTATGCTAAAATTCTCCCTTGTAATGTGAAATAGAATTGAAGTAAATGGATGGTAGGAAAATCCTAGAGTGAGGGAATTGTTCATGAATTTGGTCGTATAGTTATGAATTTTGGTTTAATACCTAAAATCATTAGGACATTTGTTGAATTGAACTTTATATGTTGTTTTTAGATATAAATCAAGCTGATGCTACAAGAAAGGACAAGGCTCAAGTCATTTAGAGCATGGGCTTGAATTAAGGTAGGTGATGGTTGAATTGGAGTTAAAACTCAAGTTGATTGTATGTGTGCCTGTTAACTGACTATTTGTTTATTTATTGCAATGCATGGTAATGAATATTGAGCTAGTTAATTGTAAATGCAAGTTGAAAATTTAATTTATAATAATAAAACTAGTGAAAAAAAAAACTTGTTCGATGTCCAAGGTGGTTGATCCACTTATTATGTGTTGTACTTGTTTTATGGTACTAATTGTGGCAATGAGATGAATCATAAAAGTCGATTATGATAGACTTGGTGAATTTCGAGGAATAAGAATAAGGACGTTATAATAAGGGTAGTATAACACTTGATTTGGGATAAGGGTGATAGATACTAGTTGTATGAATTATTTGGTACATGAATTGAGTTCATTCCTGCAGGTCATGGCTAGTAGACATATATAAGACCCATAGCATGTTTGTACGTGGTAAATTGAAGAGTTTGACGATTCCTTGAGTGAATCGGGTTTACATTGTTGTTACTTGTTCACATTGGTTAAGTTGAGTTGACCTATGAACCTACTAGTACATGATTGTTTTATACTGATACTACCATGTGCTCTTCTTTTCTTTGAGTGTGGAACATTTTTCAGTGTCTTCGACGAGACCTCATCCATAGATCGTGACATGACTTTTGATCCAAGAGTAAGCATCATCTTCCGAACAGCTATAGATCTTTCTTGCTTTTGATTTTGTCCATTTGTTTTGGACACAAATAATTATTATCTTATTTATTAATTTTTTAGATTGTAGCCATAAATTTGTATTAGTTAGATGTTTTGGCATGGTGAACTTTAATTTTTGGGGAGTTTTAGAGTTGATGTTTGTTTTCCACATTTTTACTTAAGCTATTTTTGGAGATAGTGGCATTATTAATACAATTATTTGTTAGCATTTAAAACTGTTGAAGTGATTGGTGTTGGCTACTTGAGTTAGATGATTCCCCCACCGAAGGGTTAACGTGAATGTCACTTGCGATGAATTTGGACCACAACATACACAAATATAAATATTAAAGAGTTTATTCAAGCTCGACTCAAGATCGGTTATACTTTGATAAAGCTTCATTGAGCTCAACTCATTGTTATAAACAAAAAAACACTATTGAGCTCAATTGGGGTCTGCTCACTAGGCTCGACACCGACGCTAACATATCAATAACTTGTAATGTTCTTTAGCTCTTTTCCTTAAACTAAGCTTTTCAACCATAATGTTCTTATTTGTTGCTTCCTTCGTTAATTTAATTTTCATTAGTTTCTAATTGTTGTGCTTAGATCAAATTAATTAAATGTACATTTAATTCATTCAATCTATGATTTTTATCCAAGATACTACTACTTTATAATTTATTGATCAATTATGCCTATATTTTTCAAATTTTTTTGCTTAGATCATTGATAGGTCCTTAAATTTTTCTCGAAATTTCACTTAAATCTTCAACTCAGGACTGTACCTACTAGGCCCCTAACCCACTCGAAATTTGAATCATTCGAGCATTTTTTTAACAAGCAGCTAAAAACATAAAACGAGTGCAACACACTCGCGATGATGTGAAAAATGACGAATTAAATGGTGACATTTGGCATTGAATATAAAAATAATTAAAAATAAATTATAAGAAAAAAAAAAAGAAATATATATATCAATCCACCTAACCTTCTTCCCCTTTATTCTGATTTTTTTTTACCATTTCTGGTGCCATTTCCGGTGTCATTTCTTCATATAAAAAAAAATCATCTCTTAAGAATAATCAATTCAGTCATTTCTTCATAAAGCAATAAATCAGCTTTTAATAATAATCAATCCAATCTACATGAAGCAACAAATAAAGATTTCTTTTGATATTTCTTTCTTTTTTGTGTGGTGAATTTTTTAAGGTATTAATTTTTAACAATTTTGAAGAAAATTTTAGATCCTTCAATCTAGCCGGCAAAAATGAAGTTCGCCAGAAAACTTTTTGATTCATTTAAATTTTTATCTTTTAGATCGAAAATCGACAAAATTCAAATACAAATGAGTGAAATTAAGAATCAAGTTGTTCAAATTGATGATTTTTCAAACTATGATTTTGTAAATAAGAGCTAAATGAAACTCGAAAATCGATGAAATTCAACTGCAAAGAGAGAAATTGAGAGTCAAATGGTGAAAATAGTAGATTCTGCAAATCCAAACTTTATAAAATAAAACTGAAATTCATTATGCATTTGGAGAGTCAAGTGAAAAATTGAACTTCTTGATTGCACTGTTCTTCATGTTCTTCATGGTCTTGGTTGAATTTGTTAGTTGCACTGATATTCATGTTCTTCTTGGTTGAATTTGTTGGTTGCAATGTTCTTCATGTTATTTCAGCAAAGGTTGATGGTGAGGAAATTTGTATAGTAATTAGGGCGAATTGAGGAAGATGGTACCAATATTTTTTTTATATTTAATTTTTGACTTTTTTTGGTTGACATGTCAAACTTTCTAATTGGTTTTTAATTGGTTTGCCGAAAAACTTTCTTGAATTCACGCGCCTTGTAAATGTGAATTTCACTTGTGGTGCCATGTAGACAAAAAATGTCTGGGTGGATCATATTTCAGGTGGATTAGGAGCCTATCATTATATTCTCCATGTTTCGGTTTATATAAGTCGATTTGGCTCCTAATCCACCTAAAATATGATCCACCCAGACATTTTTTGTCTACATGGCACCACAAGTGAAATTCACATTTACAAGGCGCGTGAATTCAAGAAAGTTTTTCGGCAAACCAATTAAAAACCAATTAGAAAGTTTGACATGTCAACCAAAAAAAGTCAAAAAATAAATATTGAGACATGTTTAAGGAGTTATCGATAACTTAAGCCTATTTTTTTCAATACATGTGTATCTTATGCCAAGTGAATTCATTATATTCTCCATGTTTCGGTTTACATAAGTCGATTGGCCAAACAACGAATACTTCACTTATAATTTTGGTATTACAGTCGTCTATTCTTTTTCACTTTTTGAGCTTCAAACTATAGGCAAAATATATAAATAGACATTAAATTTACTAATTCCCATCCGAATGACCAAGGAATTTTATTACCATTTTATAGTCTTTTAAAAAAATGAGAAAAGGATCAAATATGCCCCTAAACTTTGCGAAAAGGTCCAAATATACCCTCCATTACAAGTTTGATCGAAATATACCCTCGCTGTTAAAGTTTAGGGAAAAATATACCCCTCAAACCGTTAAGTGATTTGCTGGAAATTTACAAATTCTTTTTTTTTTTAATTTTTAATGGAAACATAAGCAAATAATTACCACATCAACTCCTGCTGATGTCTTATTTCATTTTTCAGTTCTTCCTTCTGACCTCTCCGTTGAAATATCGAATCTTTTGCCATATCGCGCTTTTCTGTTGACTTCTCCAACATTACTTTGAGATTCTCAATCTCTCTTTTCAAGTTACCTTGTTTTGAAGAGGCAGTTGAGAGATCCATCACCAAGTCTGCTTACTTTTTCGACTGAGACGTGAATTCCTCTCTCAGTATGTCCAAATCGAGCATGATCTTCTGAGCATTTCTCTCCCACATCTTGTCTTCTATTCGGAGTTCTTCAATTGTATCTTCTGTAGCCTCCAGAAGGTTTCTTGAAGACCCTGAATTTGTCACAGAAGACGCTGTGAAATCTTTTCTGGCTTTTGTATTGTATGATGATTGATTTGAAACCGTTTTTATCATCAATGAACTGATCATTCTGAGGTGAAGTATGGTCAGGACTTGCTCTAACTTGTTTCGATCCTTCATTCTTTAAGTGATTTCTAGAGGGGAACTTTTCTTTTCGCGTAAAACTCTTAGCTGTGCTGAAGCTGTTATTTGATCCGGATGTCGAGAAATTTTTCTCCTGAAACGAAATGAAGAGTTCATCAACCTTACAGGATAATGAATATGGAGTTAATTCGGGTGCGCATGTTTGAGGAGTTCTTTGTTCTTGTTGTGAGTTCCCTCTTTTCCAATCACATTTGAGTAAGGTTTCAATTGCAATCGGCATTAATCTTTGAATGTTGTTATATTTGGCAGCTTTTGTTTCATTATTGTTCCTTTCCCCTAACTTTGGTATCAGAATGACATGAATTTGCGGAAGATATGCTTCGTTGTGTATCGGAGAAGCCTTTATTTAATTTTTACCAAGTCCATTCCTGTATTAGCAAAATAATATGTTAATTTCTAGTTTAGATCAACTTCCTATTATATAGTTGAAAGTGTAGATCAACCCTCAGGTTAATTTGATAGTTTAGTCTATTAAATGAAGACTTGAAGATTCATATAGCCAATTCCAACTAGTTTGGGATTGAGGCGTAGTTATTGTTGTATGCATAATATTGGATGAAGAAGTACAATTCAGGACCAGCTTAACTAAAGCCCCATCAGTCTTGTAGAGTTTTCTGATTACTCAAGTTTAGTTTCGTTGTTATTTATTGTTCCCAATTCTGCAAAAAAAATTATGTCCGAGAATATATGGGACTTTGATCTGTTGGGAAAAATTCACAAGGTGCTTTGGAGTTGAACTAAACTACGTGAATTGGTGCTAGTCTCCAAGATTTTATCATCACCACCAGCTAATACATTTGTGATTCTCCTTGAAAACTCAACTTGATAGTTTCCGTCAACTCTATAGTCTGCAACTCTACAATCTAAACATTTTTCGAATCATGTCCTTTCTCGAACCTTGCATGAACGCGGGATGCTTTATTCACATGGTCTCCATTTTTCGAAATTCCTTGTTCCCATAAAAGTAATGGTTTTCTCCCAAGTTTTTCTAACATAGTTATAATTGTTCCAGGATCAACTGTGCCTGAAATGACTAAATTTCGAAGCTTTTCATCAATTTTTACTGAATGGACACCTTGGATTTTTAGCAACATGTTTTTCAATTCCTTCTCACAAATCTTGCACTGTATTTTCAGCTTCACAGCAAACTTTTTTGAATAAACCATTGAATATGCCATTTGAAAATGCATAGTTTTATTTTTAATTTTCTCTTAGAATAGAGGTGTGAAATTGATAGTTATAATTTCCTCTAAGTTGCTTTCTTGAAGTACTGAATGATGAAACGGCAACTCAGTGAAATGGGTTAGGGTATTATTGAGGTTAAAAGGGGTCTTGGATCGGATCTTGGGTCAGGTCGAATTGAGTGAATTTAATTTTTGTGATGTGGCCATTAAAAATTAAAAAAGAAAAAGAAAAAAGGGATTTGCAAATTTTCAGCAAATCACTTAACGGTTTGAGGGGTATATTTGCTCCTAAACTTTAACAGCGAGAGCATATTTGGACCAAACTTGTAACGGAAGGCATATTTGGACCTTTTCGCAAAGTTTAGGGACATATTTGACCCTTTTCCCAAAAAAAATTAAAGGCCAGCAAACGACATTTTGGGGAGACTCACTTACCGGCAAAATGAAAAGACTCAAGAGATGGTCTAAACAAATTTACTCATCTTCTTTATTTTTCATCACTTTTTTCTTTTATCTACTTTGCTTTTTATTTTTTTTATTGCCTAAATTTTTTTTATTGCCTATATTTAAAAAAAAAAAATTATTGCCTATAAATTTTCTTTAATAATGTTTTTTATAACTTTTCCTTTACGACCTTTAAGTAATATATCTTTTTTTTTTTAAAGAAAAAAAGTCAATTTTTTAAATCAAGATATATTGATACAATACAATATATATATATATATACACACACACACTCACAATACAATAAAAGTAGAGTTTAACATTTTCATTTTTCTTAAATGCACTACTACACTTTTCAAAAAATAAAAATTCATTGTTCAATTTTTTTACTATTTCGTGTCATGCTCTTTTTTGCATTTTTTTTTTTTAAAATAAATTTATTCTTTTAGCTGATGCATTATTTTAAACAATAAAATAGTTATACAGTTATTATAGATATTATATATATATTCTATAAAAACAATGGTACAATTTATATACATATCATAACAATAATTCTATTATTTTTATATGCATCCTATACAATATTTAGCTAAAAATAAATAATTAGATACATATTCTATACAATATTTATACAGTTTCTATACACATAATATACAAAAACATATTCAACACAATAAATATACACTTTCTATACTATAATTATATAACTTCTATACACATTTCTATAAAACCTTTTAGCTACAATTATTGTGCAGAAACGTGTTGTATATAATTACTATACACTTTTTATACACATTCTATACAGTTTCTCCCCCCCCCCTCTCTTCTCTCTCTCTCTCTCTCTCTCTCTCTCTCTCTCTCTATCTATCTACCTATATATATATTCTACAGATACATATTTTATACAACAACTATACAGTTTCGACACACATCCTATCCAATTTCTACGCACATATCTTATAGAGATACATATTCTATACAATAAGTATACTGTTTCTATAAACATTCTATACAATAATAATATAGTTTCTATACATATCTTATACATATACATATCTATACACATCATATTAAAAAAGATATGCTATATAATAATTATACGGTCTCTATACACATCCTATACTTTTATATATATATATATATATCTTGTACAGATACATATTATATGCAACAACTATACAATTTCTATAAAATGATATTTAATTGTCTAAAAGAGCAGCAAAATAAGAAAATTCAGGTAGAGTATATAATAGCAAATCAAAGTTGAAACAATGGGGAAGAAACTCTTTTTTAAGAAAATATTTTTTTTAAAAAAGTACTAAATTCAGAAAAAAAATACTCAAATCTCCAATTGCATAAACATGTAAATCTAAAGAAATCAATCTGAAAAAGATGAAAATATTTTATACAAAAAAAACAAATTCAAAAAGGCAAAATTCATATCTTCAATTGCATAATCATGTAAATCTAAAGAAAAAGAAAAAATTTGTCAAATCAATTGTAAGAAATCGAACGACATGCGTGTGTAAATACACTCAGAAAAAGAAGAAGAGAGAAATTTACAATAATATGGTAAATAAGTAAGAATTGAAAGAGAAAGAAGGAATAAAAATTTAGAAAAAAGACCTTAATTATCAAATGTTGCTATTTTTATTTATTTCTATTTGAGGTGGGCGGTCCACCTCTCTTGTTGCCTATCTCTAATTGGCTATTAATTGGGAATTGTTTGGTCGAGTGGTCATAATTTGATAAAATATATAGACAAACACTGGCCATTTATTTTTAAAATGGTCACTGAGTGTCTTTTTCCTAAAATAATAACCACCATCACAACCTTATCACCACCCTCACGCCACTACCCCAACAAGGACAACACCAAATTCACCGTTCAACAAAACCACAATTCTAACACCATTTTTAAATCATTAAATAAAAAATGTAGTGAGAAAATAATAACATCTCTAACCTATATTACTAATCAAATATTTTCCCCAATTGTACAAAATCCATTTTAGCGAGATAATGACGATTGATATTATTTAATATCATAAAAATCCATCAAACAATCAATTCATTTCTATTCTGCTTTTGTTGAGTCGACTACATTTTTTCCATCTATCATTCTACATTTAGGGTGTGTTCGGTAGAAAATGTTTTTCTAAAAATTATTTTCTAGAAAAACAAGTAATTATCTTAATTATTTTCTTGTGTTTGGATAGTACAAAAAAAGAAATTTCTCCATGAAGATTTAACCAAATACGTACTATAACACCGGATCCAAATCTCCGCCCTTTGACATGGATCTAAACCTCTGCGTGCAAGGTTGGAGTTAGATCAAGCTACAAGTTAGGATCGGAGTCAAACACTAGATTGAGACAAGAGTCGGATAGTTGGGTGGCAGGTCAAGGTTCAGGGGTCAAGAATTGGATCTTGGATTGGGATCGGGATCAAGAGTAGGATCCAAGATAGGGATCGGAGTCGGGACTTGGTTCAAAGTCGAGATTGAGGCCGCGAGTTAGGTCCTAGGTTAATATCTAGGTCTTCGGTCGAGATTAAGTTTAGGATTAAGAATTAGGGATGAATCCAAATTAGGATCGAAAGGCATGTCCCGATCTATTCATGGAAGGGTCCAAATTCTATATCTGGTCATTAGCCAAGTCTTGTAGCATAATTCAAAGGCACAACTAGGGTAATGATAGGGAGTCAGGTCCCGACCAGAGAACCAAAGTCAGGTCCCAACCAGAGAACCAAACTTGGGATTCAGGTTTCCTAACACGACCGCTGACCGACTCTCACCCCCGAGACTCGACTCGACTCCCAACTCCAACCAGGGATTCGGGATCTATCTCCTAACCCCCTACCCCAACTCCGTCCGGGAATCCTAGATTTGAGACTCTGCTCTAACTCGAGACCCGACTCATGACTTGGCTCTGACCTTAATCTGAGACCTTACTCATGAATCAAGACTTGATCCCAACCCCGGGACCTAACCTAGGACTTAACTCCTAACCCCAATGCAGGATCCAAGAACCAACTCTCGACCTCAACTCAAGACCCTGAGTCAGGAGTCGAGATACGTGTCCTAGGCGTTATCGAATCTTAGGTCTCAATTCAGGGTTAGATGGTGCGATTGAAGGTGTTGTCAAAAATATTTTTCTTATTTTACCTTGAAAAGTTATTTTCCCTAAACTTGAGGAAAATTAGTCCATTTGAGAAAAAAATTCAAAACATTTAACCAAACCAAACATTTGAAAATTAAAAAATATTTAAGTATTTCATTAACAAGAAAAACAAAGTTTGTTGTGCTTGGTTTTGTCGTTGCTGATATTGATGGGGTTTAAGTTTCATATTTTTGTCATTTTCCTTCTTTCTTTCAGTTGAATTATTCTTTTATCTCTTTAGGGCACTTACAGAAAGTAGTTTATGTTTTAGCAATATGGGAGTGTCCTTAGACTAACTTTTAAAATTACAATTCATAGCCTTTTTTTCTCTTTCTTTTTTTTTTCTTTTTTTTTTCTTTCTTCCATCTCTAGCCTCTGTTTCTTTCTTTTTTATTTTCTCTTTTATCTCTAACCTTTACTTCTCTTTCCTTTTTCCTTTTTTTTTTCTTTTTAGCTTCCTTTCATTTCTTTTTTGTTTTTTAATTTTTTTCTTTCTTGTTTTTTTATTGTATTTTGTTTTACTTTTGAAAAATATGATTACGTCGAACACAAACCATATATGCTGATGGAAACATCATAACCACTTATTGTATTTGTATTCATTATCTTTTCTTTTTTTCCCTCTTTTTTCATTTTATTTTACATTTTGCTTTTTATATTTTTATTTTCTTTTTTTCCTTTTCAATTCTTTCTTTTCGTTTTTTCCCTTTCTTCTATCTCTAACTTCTATTTCTCTTCCTTCTTTCTTCTTCCTTTTCATTTTTTTTCTTTTTTGATTTCTTTTATATTCTCTTCTTTCTCTTTTTTTTTTCTTTTTCGTGTTTTTCCCTTTTTTTCTTTTTTTATATTTCCATTTTTTTTTATTTTTTCCTATTTTTTTCATTTCTTTATTTTCATTTTCTCTCTCTCTCTCTCTCTCTCTCTCTCTCTCTCTCTCTCTCTCTCTCTCTCTCTCTCTTCTGCCTCTAGTTTTTGTTTCTCTTTCTTTTTTTTTTTTTTGTTTTTTAGTTTTCATTTTGTATTTTTTTCCTTTCTCATTTTTTGTTCTATTTTATATATTTTATATTTTCAAAAAATATGGCTACGTCGACCGCAAGTCATGGATGATAACGAAAATATCACAATCACTTATTGTATTTGTATTCACACTATCACTTAAATTTTGTATTTGTTGATATAATTATAGTTGTATTTTATAATTCGAACTAAAAAATAAAAATACAAATGTGAACTATAAATTACAAATATAATTGTAAACTTTAAAATAAAAATACAAATATAATTGTATCATACAAAAATATAAATGATGGTATGAATACAAATAAAATAAGCAATTGTGGTATTTATGTTATTGCCCATGACTTGTGCTCGAGTAGACATATTTTTTTTAAAATATAAAAAATGAGAAAGAAAATAAGTAAAAAAGAAAACTAAAAAAATAAAAGAAAGATAAATAGAAGCAAGAAATAGAAGAGAGAGAGAAATGAAAATAAAAAACATAAAAAATAAAAATGGGAAAAAGGAGAAAAATAAAATCATCTATTTTTTTTTATTTTATTTTTTACGGCCTTTTTTTATTTTCTTTGTTTCTGTTTTCGTTCTTGTTTCATTTTTACCTTTTTGTTATTTTTTCTTCTTTTTTCTCTTTTTTTTTAAATTTTTTTTTTGTATTTTTTCTTTTCTCTCATTTTTTATTGGTGTTGTTGTATTTTATATTTTATATTTATTCGTATCATACTATATATTTAAAATAGATTTATTATTTATATTTGAATAGTTCAACTGTGAATACAATTTATCATTTATTTTTGTATATAAATAAATATATGGATGAATTGTATTTATTTGAGTCTAAAATACATAAATATGAAATGTGTCATTCTATGTAAATGTATTGTTAGTATTTGTATGTCAAGTTTATCATTTATATTTGTATATAAATAAGTATTATTTGTATGTGTATGGTACATGTTGTATAAATATGTATCATTTGATACAAATGTAATATTTGTATTTATATAATTTAAAATTTATATTTTTATAATTTATCATTTATATTTGTATTGTTCAATTTTCATTAATAAAATACAATTCGTATTAATGAATATAAATACAAGTGTTCGTAAAAAGAAAAAATTATATTTTTTTCAGTTATTTAAAAATACAAATGACGTTGTCAACTACAAATCCAAATACAAACAAATGAACAAGTGAAATTACATATAAAAACATAAGATATGATCGATTTACAAATACAAATATAAAATAATTCTTTTAAAAATATAAGTGCATCAACGAAAATAGAATACAAATAAAAACAAAATGAAACGATAAATACAAATATAATATGCAGTCAATTATAAAATATAAATGCGAAATAGTTCTTTAAAATACACGTGCAAATTTTATAAAATATAAATGATGGCGAGAATTATAAAATACAAATACAAGTGTAAATTATAAAATACAAATATAATACGAACTATAAAATATAAATATAAATACATGTGCGAACTATAATACAAATACAATTGTATCAACGAATAAAAAATATAAATGATGGTGGGAACTATAAAATACTAATACAAGTGTAAATTAAAAAAAAATACTAATGCAAACTATAAAATACAAATACAAATACAGGCGTGAATTATAAAATACAATATAATTTTATCAATGAATACAAATAGACAAATAATAGTTCAAATACAAATACTTTAAGATTGTGATATTTTCGTTATCACTCATGACTTGTGCTTGACATAACCATATTTATTGAAAATAAAAAAATATATAATAAAATAAAATAAAAGAGAAATAAAAAAGAAAAACGAAAATAAAAAAAGAAAGAGAAATAGAAGATGTAGATAAAAAAGATAAAAAAATAAAAAGAAAAAAATGAAAAATAATAATAGAAAAAAAGAAAAACAAAAATAAGAAAAAGAAAAAGAAGAAAAGAACAAAGAAAAGGGAAAAATAACAAAAACAAACGAGAAAGCAAATACAACATACCCAGTTTATTCCCACCTAGTGGGGTCTGGGGAGGGTAGAGTGTACGCAGACCATACCACTACCTCAAGAGAAGTAGGGAGGTTGTTTTCGATAGACCCCCGACTTTGGACCAATAACAGTATAACCAATACAAAAAGTAAGCGCATATAAACTAGTATGGTACACAAAACAAACTAACAGTATAACAAACACAAAAGATAAATGCTTAATAAACTAGTACGGGATACAAAAAAGCCAACACCACTAGCCCCAAAAACTACAGCCACAACACTACGAACCAGAAACTCCAAACCCAAAGGAGCACTCCCCTATTACTACTCGCGCTCCCACCCCCTAACCCTCTACCCTAATCCGCGTCCTCCACACCTTCCTATCAAGGGTCATGTCCTCTGTAAGCTGTAATTGCTCCATATCATGCCTAATCACCTCCCTCTAATATTTCTTCGGTATACCTCTAGCCCGCCTAAAATCATCCATAGCCAGAGTCTCACATCTCCTCACTGGAGCATCAGGGCCCCTCCTCATCACATGTCCGAACCAACGTAGCCTTACTTCTCGCAACTTATCCTCCACCGAGGCAACTCCCACTTTCTCCCGAATAATCTCATTCCTTACCCTATCTTTCCTGGTATGTCCACACATCCATCACAATATTCTCATCTCTGCCACTTTCACATTTTGGATGTGGGAGTTCTTAACTGTCCAACACTTCACTCCATACAACATAGCTGTTCGGACTACCACTCTGTAGAACTTGCTTTTAAGCTTCGGGGGCACCTTCTTATCACAAAGGACTCCCGAAGCGAGCCTCCACTTCAACCACCCTGCCCTAATATGATGCGTGACATCCTCGTCAATCTCACCATTATCCTAAATTATGGACCCAGATACTTGAAACTCTCCCTCTTCTAGATGGCCTGAGAGTCTAGCTTCACAACCACTCCATCTTCTTGCGACATATCACTGAACTTACACTTCAAGTACTCCATCTTGGTTCTACTTAACCAAAAACCTTTAGATTCAAGTGTCTGTCTCCAAATCTCCAACTTATCATTAACTCCACCCCGAGTCTCGTCGATCAGAACCACATCATCTGCAAATAACATACACCAAGGCACCTCCCTTTGAATATGTCGCGTCAAAACATCCATCACCAAGGAAAATAAAAATGGGCTAAGAGTCGATCCCTGGTGCAACCCTATTAAAACTGTGAAGTGCTCCGAATCTCCACCTACCGTCCTCACACGAGTCTTCGCACCATCATACATATCCTGAAGCGACCTAGTGTATGCCACGGGCACCCCTCTAGCCTCCAAGCACCTACACAGAATCTTCTTGAGAACTCTGTCATATGTCTTCTCTAGATCAATAAATACCATGTGCAAGTCCTTCTTCCTCTCTTGAAACTGCTCCACTAATCTCCTCACAAGGTGAATGGCCTCAGTGGTAGAGCTACCAGGCATGAAACCGAACTGATTCTCAGAGATCGTCACGTTCCTCCTCATCCTCAACTCTACCACCCTTTCCCAAACCTTCATAGTATGACTAAACAACTTAATACCTCTATAGTTGTTACAACTCTGAATATTTTCCTTATTCTTATACACTGGAATCATCGTGTTTTACCTCCACGCTTCAGGCATCTTAGCAGCTCTAAAAATAATATTAAACAACCTTGTCAACCACTCCATACCTGCCCCGCTAGTGCTCTTCTAAAAATCTACTGGAATCTCGTTTGGCCCCGTTGCCCTACCCCGCCGCATCCTGCGAATAGATTCCTTGAACTCCTCAACCTCGATACGCCTACAAGAACTATAATCGCGACCCTCCTCGGATATCTCTAAGTCTCCCAACACATAACCTTTATCCCCCTCTTTGTTCAAAAATTTATGAAAATAGGACTGCCACCTCTCCCTAATGAAGGCATCCTCAACCAATACTATACCATCCTCTCCTTTGATGCACTTCACTTGGTCAAGGTCATAAGCCCTCCGCTCCCTGGCCTTGACCATCCTTTACAACTGCTTATCTTCGTTTTTCTCTTCTAAAGCCGCATACAAACTCTCAAAAGTTGTTGTCTTAGCCATCGTAACAGCTAACTTAGCATATTTTCTAGATACCTTATACTCCTCCTTATTCTTCTACCTTTCCTCATCATCCTTGCTCCCAACCAACTTAGTATAAGATACATTCTTAGACTCCACCTTTCTCTTGACCTCTTCGTTCCACCACTAGTCTCCTTGATGTTTGCCAGATCGACCTCTCGAGATACCCAACACCTCTCTAGCGGTCTCCCTAATACAACTAGCAGTCGTCTCCCATTTATTATCCACACCCCCTCTACTCTCCCAAGCCCCCTACTCTTCAACTTCTCTTTCATCTCCAAAACACTAGCCAAAGTCAAGCTACCCCACTTAATCCTGGGTCGTGCCTCCCTACTTCTCTTCTTTTTGCCTTTATTGATAACTAAGTTCATCACCAACAACCTATGTTGAGTCGAGAGATTCTCGCTATCTATGACTTTACAGTCTTTACATAGCGCTCTATCCCCTTTTCTAAGAAGCAAAAAGTCTATCTAAGTCTTGGCCACAGAACTACAAAACGTAATAAGGTGATCCTCTTTCTTCGTAAAGCTCGAATTTGCTATCCACAACCCAAAAGCCTTAGAAATATCCAACAGAGAAGCTCCTCCTTCATTCCGCTCACCAAAACCGAAACCGCCATGCGCATATCATACCCTCTCGATAAAGACTCAATATGCCCATTGAAATCCCCTCCCACAAAAAGCTTCTCAGTGCTCGGGATGCTCCTCACCACCTCATCTAAAACCTCCCAGAATTCCTTCTTCTCCTCTTCGTCCAAACCTACTTACGGGGCGTAGACACTAATAACGTTCATCGTAGACCCTCCCATGACCAACTTAATAGACATCAGTCTATCACTAACTCTCTTTACCTCTACCACCTGCCCCCTAAGATCTTCATCTACTAAGATACCTACCCCATTTCTATGTCTCACGCTACCCGAGTACCACAACTTATATCCATCCACATCTCTCGCTTTAGTGCGTACCCATTTAGTTTCCCGAACACATGCTACACTAACCCTCCTCTTTCTAAGAATCTTTACCAACTCTATAGACTTACCCTGCAAAGTACCGATGTTCCAAGACCCAACTCGCAACCTAGAAGCTCTCTTATCCCGCCTAACCTTACTACCCCTAGCCCCTAACCCCAAACTCGATCCTAGACCCAAACCCCGACCCAAACCCAGACCCAACACCTCCTAACCCTGACCCCGACCCCGACCTTTGACATGACCCTAGTCTACCATCGCCAATCACAACCACTATGCAACAAAGGGGGATCAAGATAAGGTAAAAGGACACACTAGTTAAAATGAAGTCAATAAATGAGCTAGGGGCACAGACAAAAAAAATGAAAAAAAATATAAAAAATAAAAAAATAAAAAAATAAAAAATTAATAGAAGTTACAGATAGAATAGAGAAAAAAACGAAAAAAGAAAAAAAAGTAAAAATAGAAAAAAATCAAAAAGTAAAAAAAATGATGGTGAATACAAACACAATAAACAATTATGATGTATTTGTCATCATCCATGACTTATACTCAATGTAAGAATATTTTTCAAAAGTGTAAAAAATATATAAAATACAACAAAAAAAATTAAATGAGAAAGAAAAAAAAGAAAAAAAGAAAAAAAAGAAAAAAGAAAAAAGAAAAAAAGAAGAAGAGAAGTATCGGCAAGGGATAGAAGACTAGAAAAAAAAAAGAAACGGAAAAGAAAAGAAAAGAAGAAAAAAAGAGAAACGAAAGCTATGAATTATAATTTTAAAAGTTAAGCTAAAAACACTCTCATTTTACTAAAAATTAAGTTATTTTTGAAAGTTCTCCATTTTTTTTTCTTGTATGGTGTAATTTTGGAGTTCAAGGAAGGTAAGAGTTCTTTGGCTGCATAATTTTCTGACATTTATAATCTATAATCTATAATATATTAAAAGTGTGAAGACCTTTAAAAAGGTAATTTAAACTTTTTGTCCTTCATTAAAAGGCCCCATAATAGATAAAATTATTTTTTTCACTATTTTCTTAAATTATTATTTAATTATTTTAATAATATTAACTATAATATTGAATCCTAAAATATATATGAAGAGAAAAAATTAAGATTTCTTAAATATATGGTAATAAACAAATATTAGGCTAAGAAGAATTAGAAAAAAAAAACTACTAAACTCTTAAGATTTAAGAACCATACGTGTGTATGACTTTACATTTTTTTTAAAAAAAATAAGACGATGAAACCTATTTTGTATTAAACAAAAAGCAAAGCAAAAGTCTAAAAGAACTATAAACAATGTACAGTAAATGTCTATTTGTAATAGTTTATTATTTTTGGAAATCTTATGTTTCTAAAGTTGGTAGTTATCTATGGGAAAAAAATATATAAATTTACCATATTTAGATAATTTCTTTGAAAAGACTTTGGACTTCTATAAATTGAGAATTCTTCTACAACAATACAATAGCATCTTCAATGAACATATGAAAAATAAAAAATATATTTTTGATCTTAGATCATTCTTTATTGTTTGCTTTAGAATTATTTTTTACGTCAAGAAATATTTTTGTTGTATTTAATTTACTTTAAGGTGCATTAATTTTGTAGGTATCTTGAAGATGGATGATGATAATATATATAGACAGTTGATGATTCGAATTTTGAAAGATGATTAATTTCGCGTGATAATTTTTAGTTTTGAATGATATAAATTATTATAGCTATTCATTCTTATTCTTTTCATTTAACGATCTTTTCTTTATCTTCTTTTATGATATGATATGTAGTTTATCAAACTTTACGATAAAGAAAAATTAGTATGATGAAAAGCATAATTAAATCTGGTCGTAGAAAAATACAATAATGGACAAAGAGACACAACAAGAGATAAAGAAGAGAACGAGCGAACGATTCTTCAAAAGTATTCAAGAATGAAGTAAAAATTCAACGTATAGACAATCCTTGAGTCTATTTGAGTATATTTGACAGGACATATGAAGCACGAGGTTTGGCTCAATTAAACTCACCTTTTGAGATTAACTTCTTTTTTTTTTAGTAATATTTTGAAAGGTGGAATTGAGAATATTCATTATCATATGGGAATAATTTCTCTTTTGATTAAATTTGGTTCATCTCATATACTCCCTCCGTTTCGTTTTAGTTGACCCTCTTTCTAAAAATATTTGTTTTAATTTAGTTGTCCCTTTGATGAAATCAAAAGAATTTTATTTTGTTTTTCCAATACTACCCTTAACATTAAATGACTAAACAAAGTGTATTTACTCAAATTTATATTTTCAAAGCATAATTAATAAAGCTAATTTGGTAAAATAAACTCCCTAATTAATATTTTCTTAATGGGTGAGCCAAATCCATAGGGTCAACTAATATGAAACGGAGGGAGTACATTTAACATTACTTGAATTAAGAAGTAATGGTTGATAGATGTTGTCACCAAGGTAAGTTAGAGATGTTAGGCATTATGCTTCGATTTTGTTAAATATGTGTTAGGATTTCTCCAAAAGTATTCACAGTACGGAAGAGATCATAAATTTTTCTCCAAAAGTATTTATGAATGAAGTAAAAATTCAACATACAATACAATCTATTTGGCAGGACATACGAAGCACGAGGTTGGCTAAATTAACTACATCTACAAAATATTAAATTTATTAACCACTTGAAACTTCTGGTGGTAAAATATATATGTGCGTACAATAAAATATATGTTTTGAACTTTTTGCACTTCATTAAAAATCTTCACATTAAATAAAATCATCTAATTTTAAATATTTAAAAGTTACACGTGTGAAGCACGTGCAGCTAAACTAGTTAGAAAGAATAATGACTGGACCAATTTGTCTCGCAGAATTAACCAAAGTTCGGCATGCGATGCATAAAATAGAACAAAAAAGGCAGTTTGTCATACAGTTCGACATGAGATACATAAAATAGAACAAAAAACAATCCAGTATTTAAAACTCCCGCTATAATAGAACAAAAAATAATATTTTTTTCAGGAATGGAAATTAAGGATAAATAAGTTAACAGGTGTCAAAAGTTAAATACAGCCCGTGCAATTACACAGAAGAGAAAATCAACAAATTAGAAACAAGATTTATTCAAACAAAGACGAAGTAGGTTATTTGGAGGAAATGACCAATGTAGTACACTACGTTAAAAGTGATCTTTAACAACCCGTTTGGACTCGACAAATTTTGGGAGGGTAGGTAATAACCAGACATAATGCAGAGCTCAACCCTACTAATCCCATGTTCTAGTGTCACAACTCGCAGCGTACTGACCTTTAAGAGACAAAATTGGAGTGTTGCTTCCTCTTAACGCTCCAACACTAACCAGTCGAGGAGTCAGCTTCAAAAATCATGTACCAGTCATGTGCCTATCTAGATTTGCTTTTGGCTTTTCAACTTATAAGCCGTAATCCATGACTTATTTTTTAGTGTTTTAAGCCAAAAAGTCATAAGTTAAATTTCTAACTTAACTTTTGACTTATTTTTAAAATTTTAGCTTAAAATTAAGTGCTTATACGCATTTTTTAAATATACCCAAACACTTCAAAAGTGATTAAAAGTCTATTTTGACTTAAAAACACTAAAAACAAGCCAATCCAAACGGGCTCCATATCAGCAAACTACAGGTTTTCACTACAATGGTCCACACCCCACTTAATTCCGGAGTTTCTACTGAACCCGGGCTTCTACCATAGTACATATGGTTTTAGAAAGCTAACTTTCCAAGGGACAGTTCATTCAATAATAGATTGGAGCACCGAGTATATTAAATATACATAACCAGCAAGCTAAGTCTTTACGGAACAAATGAAACAAGACCAGATCCACATTATCAGCAGGGGCTGTGTTCCAAATGGAACAGCCATTATGTAAAGAAACAATACTAGTAGAAAACAAGACAACTTCAGACATAGAACTTGGTCCATAGAAGAATAATATGCCAACTAGCTGTCGAATGTTTATCAATCCAAATACGAGGATAACAAAGCAATTTTTGCAGAGCGGCATGAAGCGAAGCGATCCCAGAAGACAAAAGTAGATTGAATCTCCTTCAAAGCTTAGCCATTATACCATCACTGTGGCAAGACTTCCCATTTTCCTTATCTGAGTAAGCTATGCTGGGAGGAACATCAACAGCTGGGGAGCAATTGAAGAACCCATGAGGCTGCATCATGAACAATATTTATTTATCAACAACAGAAGTAACATAGTGACACGGAGCATAGGATAGAAAAATAATTGTAGGTGTAACAAAAACATGGATATCACCATATCCTCAGAAAAGAAAAGCAGAAAGATCCATTTATTTCTTTTGCTTCAAAAAGGAAAAAGAAACTTGCAGGCGGGGCCAACCGATCAACTTAAGTGCAGGCATATAAGTCGCAGAAATATTTTACCAACAATAACAAGCTGTAAAGATATGGAACAAATGTCCTGTTCAGCGCTAGCAGTGACTCAAGAAACACAGCCCAACCCATTCAGACCCCAGTTCTTTTTTGTTAAAAAATTACTAATACCCAAGGACAACAGCTCGAAATCCAGCATATCAGTGGGCCCCCCTCTACCCATTCTCCACTTACACGCAAGACTTCAGCTGCAACAAGGTTCAAATCCATGATGCCACTAACCCACACATCACGTGTGATGATCATACCACTAGAACAAAGCCGGCCCTCCCAGCCACAAAATCCATAATGAAAAAGTAAATGGATGAGAATTAGATAAAGCTAAACACCTCTGGATGGATAGGTTTAACTGGGCACATGTTCACCAATGAAAAGGACGTCTAACGTATGTGTGAATTGATTACGGTGATAAGAAACAAAAATGACATATCCCAGTTATTATACCTGGAGCATAAAACCAATGTGCTCTACTGGCATGACAGGCCAGTCCTCTAGCCGCGGAACATGTATAAGTCCAAAATTATACCTGAAAATTTAGAGAACTTAGTCAGCATCCCTTTACAGACAGCATAACCAGAAACACGTAACGAGCTTGATAGCCATGTCGTTTCATTTCAACCATACTAATTGGTGTCGTCCATTTTTTCATCGTTCCACCGAACCCTCCCTCCCCTCTTCCCATATTCCTTTTGCAAATGTAAATTACATATTTCACTCCAATGGTTCGTCTTTTGCATCTCCTCTTTGTGACACATGAGATTGGCCAAGATACATGATAAAACAAGTAATTATGAAGTTCATCATCAACTAGCATATTCTGAGTTTCCATAAGAACTTTAATATATATCGAGGATGGACTAACCAAAGAACTATTTGTGTTTCTTCCAGGGATCGATTCTGCTGGACCCAAGTAGCCAATCCTTCACCAACCCGAGGATTTTGATTTGGAAATTCTCCTCCAGGAAACATCTCATCACGAGAGTACGGGGTGACCCAAAGATTATGTTTCAAGAAAGCAGCTCTCCTCAAGAATTTTGCCTCTGAGCCAGCTAGTGGCAGACAGTTTGAACCTGGTACTAGCTTGTAACCGGTTAGCTGCCCAGTGCGATTGACTGTTCTTGTGTTCCGGATCTAAATATCGGGAAAAAAACAGATCAAACATAATTTCCAAATAATAGGCAAACTGCTCCCCATAATACAGCAGAGGTACACATACATAAGACAATGACGACGACAACAACAACAACAACTAAGCCTTAGTCCCAAACAAGTTGGGATCGGCTAAGACATTGACAAATAACCTAAAATACAAAAAAAAATTCAGATACAGATGATACAACAGCCGAATACAACAAGAAAACAAGTGTTGACTTCACAACTACCATAATTGACAAATTACTACACATTAACTATGGCAGATTTGCAAAATGTATGACTAATGCCATTATTTAAGACTGCAGCATTTCTTTATAACGAGAATAGCCAAGATGGAACCCCTGCCTTCAGTTTTGCTGGAAGGATAAAGGACTAAAGTACATCATGAAACAAAAAGTTCATGTTATAATATTTAGGCAGACCATAGGAGCTTCAGCATTTATGTAAGAGAATTATACAACCCGTTTAAGCTTTACTTTATCCTTTGATGGAAAAACTCCAGCAAGAAAAAAGGAAACTTACAATCCAATGACGTGCAGTTAGAGGATTACAATCACGCATTGCTTCCAGTTCAGTTCTAAGCAATCTCTCTTCAGCATAAAATGCATTATTATGAACATTATTTTCTCCTGGTGGTTCAACTCTAGCGTTTACTTCAACCACCTAAATAAAGAAACCTTACGATCAGCTTTCAGATGAAAGAAAGATACTGGGGAAGGTGTGTGATGTGCACATGCCTGTACACTAGAAATGGAATATTGAAGATTCATGTGTCGATATAAAATTAAGGAAAATCACACTCTTTGGTACTTTTGTTATGAAATTGTAGTTCTTTCATCAAAAGTAGGGTGTACAAGGAGAATACTATTTTGTCCACAGCAAGGCAAATTATAGTAAAAACTAAAATTCAGAAACCCATAAATAAATTCTGAAGGGACTGCTCGTGAACAAAAAGCTAATTTAGTCTTCATAAATGATTTCATTTTCATTGTCCTAAGTCATCAATATATGAACTGCTTCAAGTGGTATGTCAATCTCAGCTGTAGGAGCACCAGCCAAACAGTATTTCACTCTTCCAGTGCAAACATAATTTGGACATTCCACGAATTTTTCCAATTTTAGCAGATGTCTAACAGCAAAAAACATATAGCAGTCAAGCAAAAAGGTTACTAGAAAGACAGCATGAACTGAAAAGAAACCTATGGTTGAAGCTAAATGTGTTGCATACTGAAGAAACACAAGACACTTGCACTCATAAGACCAGAAGGTCCACGGCCTTCCAATATGGTACACAATTCCTAGAAATGGCATTAATTGATCCAGCAGCCATGATACACCATCACAGTATGCTTTAGGAGTTGAATAATACAGGTGTGGGAGAACAATCAGAAAGATCTGGAAGGAGAAAAACAAAGTTGCGCCGAAGAAAAAAGGGAAGAAATAATAGGAAGATCAGGAAAATCAAGCGGACGATTCCCAAGGGTTTGTGGGAAGACCAATGTAAGGGTGTACTAGAAAAAATGAGTCTACATCACTTACAACAAAGAGAAGACAGGCAAGATACCTGATTATGTGATTCCCCTGCTTTGCAATCAACAGCCATATCCATGCGAGCCACAAAGAAGTGCTGATGTACAGGTGCATACAAGCCAGGTGCAATAGTTGTCCCATATTTTCGAACTTCCCCTGGTAGAAGAGCACCTAAGCTAAGAACTCCAGTCAGCTTAACCTCAGCCTCGATTTTCCCATCCTGTGGTGAGAAATAAGAGATTGATGATTCAATATCCAAATCGCAAAGTCAAATAGCTCCACTTATCTCTTTCATATAGGAACAACGGATTTCTAATGTGATTTAAAGTGGAATCCCTGCCTTATTGAAGTGATGAATGTGCAGTTTAGAAACATACAAATGCATGCCCAAATGAAAAAGATACGATGCTACAAATGACGCACCACCAGCTGAATTTAGCTAAAACAAGCAAATCACAAATTCTCAGGAAGAAATAATGCAACCAATGAAACCAACAAGTTAACTATTACTTATAGAGGGGCAACCCACCTGATAAAAATGCCAGTAAAATCCATATTCATAGTTTGCCACAGTACAGATGAAAGACACGGTTAGCCGTCGAGAACGGCGTACTTCAGCTAAACCTGTTCTCCAATCTTGATGCTTCCATAAGATTCCGTGATCCTCCTCATGTAAGCAGACACAATTTTCAATTGTCTCAACAACGCCTGTGAAGTTTGTAAAATGCGCATCGAAATATTTAATATAGCCTAAGCAATCACAACCCTGCAATAAAAGTAAACATTCACACGTGATCCCAAATCTAATAAATGGAAGATGCATTGCTCAATGCCAATAAGATATTTCCTGACCTTCTTCAAGGAATGTGCATTTTTACCAAGCCCATCTTCCCCTGCATCAAAGGCATTTTTCCTGTAATGTGGCTCATTTGGATCCCCATAGGGGACTACCATTTCAATGAAGCTCAGTCTATGAGCAACAGGTCTACGGCCTCTGCTACCATCAATATATGCAACAGAATGGATAACTAGACCCTCCCTGGGGGTGAAACCAATACGAAAGTTCCACTGCATAGGATAATAATTGGTGTAGGAGAAATCAAATCATCGACAGAAATACAGCAAGATGATATATTGAAAAAAATTGTACCTTCTGCCATTCAACAAAGTGCCCATTGACACGGAAGCTAGGACCTTCAGGCTGACTAATTAGAAGAGGTTTAACATCACTTCGATCAACCCCTCCTCTTGTTTCACCAGGAGTGTAATTTCTCAATGGATCAGCTGGTGGTAATGGAACCAGTTTACGATCTTCAAATTCTATCACAACCATATTCTGCATATCAACCAGTATATGAATTCCTTCAACTGGCCGAGCATAGCCATTTTCCATTGGACAGTCGCTCTCAGTTCTGCAAAAGATAAGAGGTTTTCCTAGACGGCGGTTAGGTGCATCAGCCTCACTAAAATAACCTGCACACCTGAATGCCAAGGAGTTTCATTATATCTAAGCCACACTATAGACAGTGCTTTTCATACTAAGAGATCTCACGCAATGATGTTTACAGAAAGAAGTAAAGAACAGAGCAACCAACCAGGCATCGACCATCACAAGATCCATATCATCAATCCCTCTCTTCTTCATTGCATCACGAAAAGGAGGGAAATCCTTCACAACAGCTTCACATTCAGCATATTCAACAGCATCCTACAATTCAAGTTATAGATGATATTACTCTTTTGGGTGCATTGGTAAAGCAGGTTTCTAATTCTTGTGTTGCGATAAAACATTATCGCCGGATTTCTTCCATTTGGAAAAAAAGAAGAAGCCAGAAGCTAAGTTACTCGGACTCTTCACTTTCGATGCCGCACCCGTGTCGACACGACATGGGTGTGGGTGTGGGTGTGGGTGTGGGTGTGGGATCTGTACCCGATATGGTCAACCGATTTTGGGTACTTTAACCAAAATCGATTGGGAAAGTCCGGACAGATTTAAGAAATTCTATAATCAAAATAAAAGCTAAGGTGAAATTGAAGAAAATGGAATACTTGTATACAAAAATTTCTATGTTATTGCTGTTTTTTAATCTCCTTTTAGGATTTTCTTCTTAAAAAATATTTTCTCCTTAAGTTTTCCACATAATATCTCAAAATTTATGTTTTATAACTCTATTTTTAGATATTTAAATTATTTTTCGCCAAATCCCCGCACCCGTATCCATCCCTAGATCCATATCCCCGAATCTTTAAATTGAGACAGTGAAGGATCCGACCTCTAGATCCGTACCCGTATCGGACACCCGCACCCGAGTCCGAGCAACTTAGGCCAGAAGTTCGTCGAGCACACAACAAGTGCAGCCGTTGTTGTGACTATCTAGTCACTAGTAGAGATGAGCACAAAAGTACTCCAAGCATCAAAATAACTTTCTTATATCTCTTGATAATTCACTCAGGCCCAGTTTAATGAAAATAATTGGTGGAAATATCAATCAAGGCCCTGGCAAAATCACCTAGCAAAATTTCTTAAAACATTCAATATGATCAACTTATAAGTTAACATGGGCACCTACCATTGGAGGCTGTATATCAGGCACAACCTTAGATGAAATGGCTTTGCCACGGTGGTGGCCTCCTCGAGTGACAGCATGAACCTCGGAGAGCTCAACAATCCATATGCTGGTCTCATTTGATTTCTTGTTATAAACAATCAATTTAGCCTGCCTTGGAGGAAGTTTACTAGGAATTACAGGCCCACCTTTTGTTCTCGGCAATAATGATGGTTGGAAAGGAGGGAAGAAGTATGCATCAGCTAAAGCAACCACACTCCTTTCTGGTTCCACCAAAACAGCCTCGACAAAGCGCATGCTATCTCTCACCTAAACATCAAAATACTGATGATAAAAGAGTCCGACACAAAATCATCTATACACATAGAGCAAATAATGACCTCAGGAGTGCTTCCAGCTGCCCTGACAGTTGCCACGGCCACGGAAATTTCCGCAGCAGTTAAGGGATCCAAGGGATGGTGAGTTTGAGCCCTCAACAAGATAGGCAGTCCTGTCAACATCAAATTAGAACAATTGTTTCATAATGAGCTGCAAATTTTCCCAGCATTCAATACACACCAACTCTTGATATAACCTTGTAATTCCAAGTTGATGACTAAACAGTCCAAATACCTAAAATACCTTTCGGTCAAGCCTTGGATTATTTGAAAGCCTCAACTTTCAAGCTCTGCAAGTTGATGACTGAACAGTCCAAATATCTACAGTGCATCCCGGCCAAGCCTTGAATTATTTCAAACGTCTTAACTATAGGTTTTTGCAATTAAGTTATCAAATTTGTTCTATAGGTTTTGGCTTCCAAGTCTTGACCACTTTGGTGCTAGAATACTAGCCTGACTTCAGCTATATAAATATTCTCTGGTGCTTAAGTTGTGATTGAATGATACAAGGAAAATGAAAAAGGCTTAGAAAACACCACTGCCAGATATAAGAGTAATTTATACATATAAGCCACATTTCATCTATCCAAAAATATTTTCTTTTACACAAACCTATTTTTCTAAAAGATTATCAGAAAACTTTTTCCAAAAATTGTCAAACGAAAAGAAGAATGGGAAATGAATAATTCCAAGCAACTTTAAAACATACAAAGAATCACTGAACTCGCGAGAAGTAGCAATTGAGACAAAGAGCCAGTTTGGATGGGCCTATAGTTTTTGGCTTAAAAACAAGTGCTTAAAAGCATTTTATTTATTTTACTCTGACACTAAGGAAGTGCTTAAAGTATTTTGGCTTAAAATACTTAAAATATGTCAATCCAAACAGGCTCAGAAAGAAAGACAAAGCACGGATGATCTCCCTTGGCCTGGGAACTGAACACAAGAGTGACAAATAAACAATTCTGAGTTGAACTCTGGGAAACACGTTTGACCATGAAAATTTGTCACCTTTTTCCAGAATTGAACTCCGGAAAACACATTCGGCCATAAAATTCTGTTTTTTGTTTTTAATAAAGTGAAATAATTTTCCCGAAAAAAGTGTAAAATTCTTATGGCCAAACGGGTAATTACTTTTTTCAAGAATTTTCGAAGATTCCAAAAACAATAGAAACCTGTTTACACTCCAAAATTACCCACAAAAATCGAAAAACAACTTTAATTTATTTCATGGCCAAACCCAACTCTAATCTCCAAGCATCATTTTTCACTTTGATAACAAAAATTTTTTATTTTTTTTTTCTATTTTCACAATAAAACATGGCCAAACGCCTACAAAATCAGTCACGATTTTTCACTTTTTTTAGGCTATCTCCAAATTTAGTAAAGGTAAATCGGTAATGAAGAGGATCAAGGTGAAGTATTCAAGTTTAATATGCTGAATAAAAGGAAGAAGGTTAAAACAGCTGGCATGCAGCTCTGCATAAAGAAAAAAAAATCACCGTGAAAAACCACATGTATTTTCACATTTTCTCGCAAATGACAAGGAAAAATCAACCTACAAAAAGCCAAAAGGGTACGATCGCACGAATAAAACATATCACACTCTGCATGTGCATATAGAGCGACAAACTAACCAAATCATAAACTATACCTTTGACGGCAGGTGGCTTTTGCGTAGAAGGACGATCAATAGAGTCGATCACAGCGGCCAAATTAGTAGACGGAGAAGCAGCAGCAGCAGCGGTGGATTTGACTTTGGCCGATCTGGTAGCAGAAATATCGGAAACATCAGCTACGGTTCCGCCAGTCCATTCCGTTGTTTCAGAAGCGGCGGAAGAAGCATTTCGAACCGTCGTCTTTTCCGTAATTGAGGCCATTGTAATGGATTTGTAAGTTCACCGTAACCGCCGTAGTACTTGTTACTGTAATAGTAGTAGTAGTAATCCTCTGACATACAGCACTTTACTATTCTCCCTTCTCCGATTTCACGATTCACCACCTTCGATTCCAACAACTCGACTGATTCTTCTCTCTCGTTCTCTTTTTCTCTCTTTGAGTTTCGTATCAATGGAGGAGAATTGCAGTAACAAAATAATGATGAAGAAGATGAAAAGCGTGAGTAAATGTGGGGGTGTGGGGTGGTATTTATAGTGGCAGTAGATGATATTGGGGGAGGAGGGAGGTAGGGCCCGTAAGGGTGTATATTTTGGTCATATATATTGATACGAATAGGTCTGTTCTGGAAACGATTAAAGATGAGAAGTGACATCTCATTTCGTTTTTTTACGAAAAATGGGTTTATATCTTTTTCTCCAACTCTCACAAATGAAGTTACTAACTAACCGTTTGGCTATTAAAATTATTTTTTTCTTAAAAAATTATATTAATTTAGTAAAAATAAAATATTTTTGGCCATGAAAATTTCAAATATAATTTTAAAATTGTATTTAGAAAAGTGAAAACGAATTTTACTTATTTTCACTTTTTTTCATTCATATTTCTCTCACAAGATTTCAAAAACAACTTTAATTTATATTTATGGTCAAATACAATTTCAACTCCAACTTTAGAAAATTATGATTTTCATGGTCAAACAGGGCTTAAGTTAGCTATTTGTACCTATTTTATCTGTAATATTAAATATTTTTTATCACCTATTATATTTTCTAAATCAAAAAAATTATTATATTTAAAGAATATTTTTTAAAATGAAATTTTTATTATATTTATAGGGAGATATAGTAAAATTATTTTTATATTTATTTTTAAGGCGTGTGTTAAATTTTTTAAGATTATATCAAATCAATAGTGGATAAATATTATTGTATGAACTGTGTTCTTGCTCAGTATATCATCCTTTAGGGGTCGTTTGGTAGAGTGTATTGAAATGTTAATGCATGCATTAGTTTAATGTGTATTAGTAGTACCTTGTTTCGTATACCTTTTTACCTTATGTATAACTAATGTACACTCTATTGTGTATTAAGGTGTGTATTACTAATATCTCAAAATCCATGTCATTACTAATGCAATGGATCTAATGCATGTATTAACATGCTTAAAGACCCTATTACCCCTAAAAAAAATTTCGCATCCTTTCTAACATATATATTGAGGGTATTATGTAAATTTTTTTATTTTTTTTTAGAAATTATGTAATTCATGTTTTTTTTAATATATCGAACCAAACACTGCATAAGAAAAATACAAGCATAACTAATGCAAGCATAACTAATACACCATATTTTGTATTATTCTTATACACTCTACCAAACGACTCTAGTTTCATAGTACTATATATGGGTCATTTGATAAAATCTATATCTATAATCTATAATTTATAATTTATAATTTATAATCTATAACTATAATATATTAAAAGTGTGAATGACCTTAGAAATATTGTTTGAACTTGTTGCCTTTTATTAAAAGTCCTTACTTTTGATAAAATCGTCGTTTCGCTATTTTTTCCTAATATTTAAGAGTTAAAACTTAATTAAATATATTTATAAAAAAAACTTTTCTTATTAGAAGTCATCAGAATTTCAATATTTTTTCCTAATTTAATAGTTAAAAATTAATTAAATATATTTATAGTAAAATCTTCCTACTTTAGACAAAAATTTCTTTTCACCCTTTTTTCTCTAATTATTATATTATTATTTTTATAATATGATAAAAATTTAAGGAGTTCTAAAAATATGTGGTAACAAGTATTAGAAGGATTAAATAATTAAGGAGTCCTAAAATATATGATAAGAAAAAAATATAATTTAAAAATTTAGCAATCCTAAAACATATGGTAAGAGTTCCTAAAATATATGATAAGAAAAAAATATAATTTAAAAATTAATAAATCCCAAATAATATGATAATAGTTCTAAATCAACTTAGGATGTAAAATAAACAAGGACTTCTAAAGACATTGAAACGACATTTAATTTTTTCCCAAATATTAGGAAGAGTAGTATCGTGTAGTATTACTTAAATTTTATTTACTTTAATATACCACTTTTGTTACAGAATGTAAATTTAAATGTTAAGCACGTGTAGCAATTATTACAAAATTTCGTTTAACTTTGTTTTTTTTTAATTATTATACGGGTTTGTTACTTTAGCTTTAAGAGTTTGTTAAGGATTAGAATTTATTTAATAATTAATTAACTAGTATTATTTAAATAACCTATTTACGTTAGAAAAAACACATCTATTCTATTATTTATTATTATTATTATTATTATTATTATTAATAATAATAATAATAATAATAATAATACTAATAATCTATATCTATATTTATATCTATACTATACTAAAAATATGAAGAGCCTTAGAAATATTCTTTCAACTTTTTGCCCTTCATTAAAAGTTTCTGCTTTAGACAAAATCATCTTTTCACTATTTTTTAATACTTAAGAATAAAAATTAATTAAATATTTATAGTAAAACTTTTTCTTATTAGAAGTAATCAAAAGTAAAGGCAACTATTATTTTTTTCGTTTAAGAATTCTAAATCAACTAAAATTGATTCTAAGAATAAGAAAAATATAAGAAGTACCAAATTTTTAAAAGTTTTAAGTTTCAAATTATAATTACATTTAAGTTTTATTGATTTGATCGCACTATAACTCTTAAGCTCTACAAAGATTATAATTTTCAGGTAACATTTATGAGTTCAAATATCTAATACATTCTTGATAATGAATTAATACATTTTTGATAATACAAGTAGAAAAAATATTTCCAGAAAAAGACAAAAACTCAAAACTTTCAAATGACTATTTTTGTTCGAAGTTAGAACTACTAATAGATGAAAGTTTCAAGTTCATGGAAGCAGTAAAAGAAAATTTGTTATTTTTCTACAAAATATATGTGTTTACATTATTATATTAGTGTGAAAGATCATTGAAAAGTGATTTAAACTTTTTACACTTTATTAAAAAATTTTGCAATAGATAAAATCGTCTAATTTTAAATAATTAAAAATTACACATGCGAAGCACGTGCGATTAAACTAGTATATAAAAATATAACAGAATAGAATATATTAATAATACTGAAATTAGTTATATTGAAGTTATTTCTTATTATTTGATGTATTAAAAATATTATGTATTGCTATATTTTTAAAATAAAATTGTTTGTTTGAGAAAATGGTCAAAAGCCCCTCCCCAACCTTTACCCCAAATTCCAACTACACACTTACATTTTTAAAGTGAAACTAGTTTAGGTGTACGCGCCTTGCGCGTGTACTCCCACTTTAATAAGTTCAAACATTACGTTAAATAGAATATTTATTTAGATTATAAAGATGAATATAATAATTAAATTTAATATCTTTTGAGTATGTGAAGATGGAGAATTTATTTATTAAATCTAATCTTTAATCGACATTCATCTACTATGTGTAAATTGCAACAAAATAATACAATGAGACATCAAAATAATACAATTAAATCTAATCTTTATACACAATTTTTTTTCCAAAGTCATCTGACACTCATCTACCATCTGTAAATAATAATAAAATAATACGATAATAGAGATATCAAAATAATACAACTAAACCTAACCTTTATATAAAAAATTTCATCAAAGCCGACCAACATTTATCTATCACCTGTACACTGCAAAAAAAATAATATGATAAAAGTGATATCAAAACAATACAATTAAACTTAAATTTTACACACAAAAATTTCTCAAAACCGACCGAGATTCGTCTACGAACTGTAAACTACTACAAAATAATGAACTAATAGAGATATTATGATAATACAATTAAATCTAACCTTTACCTAAAAAAATTCAAAGTCGACCTACATTCATCTAGCATCTGTAAATTAAAATAAAATAATAAGATAATAAAAATATCAAAATAATACGATCAAACCGAACCTTTACACAAAAAATTCTTCAAAGCCAACCGACATTCATCTACGACCTGTAAACTATAAAAAAAAATATATTAGTGATCAAAAAGCTTTGATTTTGATCCAATTAATTCTTGTCTGAGCGAAAATTTTGATCCTAAAGAATGATTTTGAATGAAAACAAAGAAAATATATATATACACGCATGTTGAATTCTATTATACTGACAAAAACAGTGAAGAAGTTGAGGGTTAGGAAAAAAACATGTTTAGATATAGAATTTTATCATCAATTAACTATTGATAGTATCAATGATTATAGAGATAAATATATTTGTGATTTACGTTATGTTTTTTTAAAGTGTTAGTATGTTATGATATTAACAATAATAAGTTATCATGTATTATTGATAGATAACTGCTAATTGAGAAAATTCCTTCTAAATAGGAATATCTTGGATATCAATAATTTCAACAACTTGGTGTTTGTTTCCAATTAAAAAAAAACGTGATCCTATAAAATATAAATTCAAGTTTGAGATTGAGCACATCAACAAAAGGAATTAATAAATAAAAATTGGAATTCGATTCATATAGATAAAAAAAAAGTGTGATCCTATAAAATATAAATTCAAGTTTAAGATTGAACACACAAACAAAAGGAATTCATAAATAAAAATTGGCATTCGATTCCTATAGAATTTATGTTAGTGTTTATATATACTGTTGTGCCTATAATTGTATGGAAATTTTTTTAATAGAGTAGGCAACTTTTTTTTTGCCCCCAAAATAATCATAGTTTTCCAATAAAATAATAATAATAATAGCTTATCAAGTTCATGCAATTTACGTACAACATAATAACAACTTTTATGGTAGTTTTTGTTTCTTCAAAAAATATATTTTTTATATTTTAGAACTCTTGATTTCCCCCCATATATTTTAGGATTCAATATTAATTAATTTTCATACCATATATTTTATGAGTCTCATATATTTTAGGAAGTTTAGTAGAAAGAAAAATATTAATTAATTCTCCTACCATATATTTTAGGAATTCCATATATTTTAGGAAGTCTAATTAATATAATGAAAAAATAATTAAATAATAAATTAAAAAATAGTGAAAAGACAGTTTTGTCTAAAGAAGAGTCTTTTAATAAAGGGTAAAAAGTTCAAATCACTTTTCTAAAGATTTTCACACTTTTAATATATTATAGATATAGATTATTACCCCCTGAACGCTGACATGACAAGAGAGTGCGTTTCACTCTCTTTAAAGAGAGTGACAAGTGTGTTTTTTTATTAAAAAAATATTTTTAATATTTTTTATACAAATAATTTTAATTATTACTTTTCTTATTCATTTTCTCATGTCTTCTCCTTCTCTTTTTTAGAAAAAAAATTCAACAACTCATTAATGGAGTTCCTCATCTTCCTCATCTCCAATTTTATTTTCTCATCTGTCTTGAGCTTATTAATGGCGAGGCCTCATTAATGGTATTTTTTGATAATTTGAAAAATATTATTACCGAAAATAAGAAACACTTGAACTAAGGAAACAAGAAGATTTCTCCGATTAATAAATTCTTGAATGAGGAAGATGAGGAACTCCGATTAAAAAAACTTTAAAAAATTCAAGAACTTTGATTTTCTCTCTTTTTGTTCAAGATCCACCATTAATGGCGATCTCAAAGCTTTGAATTTTCACAATATCATATATAATTTCCAACATAACCCACAATGCCATATATAATTTCCAACCCATTTCTCCAATTTTCTCTATTTTTACTCAAGATCCGCATTAATGGTGAACTCAAAGCTTTGAATTTCCACAATGCCATATATAATTCCAACATAACCCAAAATGTCATATATAATTTTCAACCCATTTCTCCGATTTTCTCTTTTTTTTGCTCAAGATCCGCCATTAAAGAATTCATTAATCGGAGAATTAAGCAGCGTTCGATAGAGGGACTTTCGAACGAATGACACACTTGTCATTAATCCAATTTTCCTGATCTTGGGACTTTCCCAAGAATTCATTAATCCGTCATCCCCCCCCCCCCCCCCAAATTCTATCTTTGACCCAAGAAGATGAAATTGGGTTGAAGAAAAAAATGAAGCAAAATGGAAAATGGGAAAGAAGAAAGGAAATAATAAAGTTAAATAATTAATTTTTTTAGAGTAAAAAAAGAAAAAAAATGACGTGGCAGCGCGTGCATCACACCACATCCCAAATGATTGGTTGTCAGTTTTTGGGGATAATAATTTCACTTTAAAATACTTCAGGAGGGTCATAGGATCCCCGCAAAGTATAAGTGTATAGTTGAGAATTGGAGTAAAGGTGGGGGGGGGGGGGGCAGCTTTTGACGATTTTCTCTTGTTTGTTTATAAAAACGCTCTCTACATGCTATAACTTTGCATGATTTCTTTACAAAGATTTATTATTTCTTCTTAAAAGTAAAAAACAAAAAAAATTGTATTTTCTCGTAAATTATCTTTTTGATAAATTGATAAGAAGTGAGTTATATTATATAAACTAGACATCTAGGAGCCCATGCTAGAATTTATGTGACACAAATAGAATTTAGATAATCAGTCATATTTTTAATATATTTTTTGATATTTTAAATTGTTAATTATAGTAATTTGTAATACTTTCTTTTTATTTTCAAATAATATATGTTACTCTCCTTGTCCAAGCTTTTGTGGCATTGATAGTCGATTATATTTTTAAAATAATATTAAGTTTTTAGTTATTGAGCTTTATAATATTTTTTCTTCTATTCTATTTTAAGTGGCATTGATATAATTTCGATAATTAATTAAATATTTTATATCTTTTAAATTGTTAAGTTGTTAATTATTGTAATTTATAGTATTTTTTACATATTTTTTTAAATATATAACATAATAATTTTTTTTTAGATATTTTAAGTTGATAACTATTGTAATTTATAATATTTTTTATATAATTTTCAAATAATATATTGAAACACCCTGGGTTCTGGTCCTTGCAAATATCTCGAGTCTTGAGCTTTCTAATCATCATATGACTCACCATACTAGTCGTATGTGTGGGTACGGGTCAGGTGACCCAACTCGTAAGGTGTCAAGTGTCTGGTGGTTGGGTTTCTGTTAAGGTTACGGGTTGGTGGTGATGAGTCATATGTTGATGAGACGAGAGGGTTGAGTCCAATCATGTATTGTCCAGTGTCTAGCCTTGGATGTTCTACCTAGGGTACGACTAGAATGGTACTAGTCGTATGGTGATGATACGAGTTGGGCAAGTGAGTCGTATGATGGACAGAATGTGGTGTCCAACTTTTTGATCAAGGTACAAGTTGAGGGTACCACTCATATGATATAGATACGAGTTGCGGGGTCCAACCGTACCCTCTTGTGTTTTTTACAACTTTTAAGCTGAGGGTATTTTGGATATTTTCCCACCCAAGACCTTAAGACACCGCGTCTTATAACACTATTTGTTCCCTCATTCTATGCTTTCGAAGATTAAAACACTCTCTAAACTCTCTCAAATTTCTCTCAAACTCTTGGGTCAAGAAAAGGCTAGGGTTTCTTCAAGTGAATCAATTTGGAGCATTCAAGAGGGATTCTCTCCATCTTCCTTGGTGTCTAAGGAATGTTACTCCTTCCTTATTGTTAGTTCAACTAAAAACATGTTTTAATGAATGGTTTCCATGGTATTATTGTGGATTTATTTCGATTTGAAATAGATATTAGGGGTTTTGGTTGTTCTTGGTTGAATAATGGTTTCCCATGTTTTTCTTATGTTTTTTCATATTATAATTTTTATTTGAACATGTGGTTGCATTCAATTATACTTGATTTTGCTTTTGGAAACTATATGCCCTCAAGATGTTTGTAAAATGCCAATGGGAATGATTTGTTATATAGTTTGACTATTCTTGAAATCTTTGCATTGCATAAAAGGTAATGGAACTTAAATTGGTTTGATTGGTTTTAAATAATTTGGAACGACCTTATGGCCATGGTTTTGGTTTAATTGTAAATCTTGGGGGTACATGGAAATCCCCTAAGTGTTGGCTAATGACATTGCTTGCAAGCTATAGTCGGTATGGCGATACCACTTCATAATGCCTTTATAATTGACTCTTGGAATTGGTAGTTTGGTTATGTGCTAAATGTTTTAATTAAGCAATAATGGTGGGTTGTAATAGCTAACTGTGAAGGTGTGAGTTCGATGAATGAACACTGAAAACTCATGTTTGTCGACATGAAAGTTGGTTATGGTGATCATATACTTGTGGGGTACATGAGAATCCCCCAAGTTATACTTGTATATATGTATCATGGAGGGCAAAGGGTACACGGGAATCCCCGGCCCCTATGATATTTCCGGTTCATGCAACTGCACACTCTGGGGCTCATTCAGGGGGTAACACTGGATCCATATAGCCTGTGGGTGGATTATGAAGATAAATCTATACAACCTAAGTTAAGGTTTTAAATACATGCTAAACCCGATTCTTTTTACCAGCATGGTATATATGTATGTATGTGGTTGCACGTGGTTATTTACTTTGGTTTTAAATAACGCCAAACCCATCGGTGTCCCCCTAAACTTGGTACGATCTTTTACTTAGGCACCTCAAGTGGACGTTGTTCATTTTTGACACCTCAAGTAGCTTACAAATGTGTTATTTTGGCACCTTTTTGCATCAGCTCTAGCACGTGAATTATACTCGCTTTTGACATAGATTAAATGACCAATTAATTTGTGCCAACTCATTTTAAATTGCCACGTCATTATATGCATCCACAATTCTTTTTAAAAAGGAAACAAAATACATTATAAGGTGTCCAATGAATTAATGACACGTGGCTTTTGATTAAATAATTACAAAACTTCATCTTCCTCACTAACCATTCTTCAAGCTCTCCATCAATGGAGTTTGCAACTTCTATAGCATTTGTAATATCAGATAACTCAAATCCCATTCCAACCAATTCAACAACAACTTAGTCTGAATCCATTTACTTTCACTCTAATAATTGCTTCAACAACAATGCGGCTAAGATAACACATACACAAAAAATTAGATATTCTAGATTAAACTAAAATCAAGCAAATTGTAAACTTTTGAACTTAGGGAAAAAAAAACTCATATACAACTACATTGACGTTTGGGAACTTAAAATAGCTTAAAATAATACAAATAATCTAATTATTCTCTAAATTCAATCAAGAACTTAATAAACAAAAGATTTTCAAACTAGATCTTCAAGCTTAACCTCCATATTTTCAATTCGCATTAATAGCTTCTCGAATTTCAGATATATGACTAAAAAATATGGATGAGAAGAGTCCTGTGTTCTATTAGAAAATTAATCGACAAAAAAAAATTAATGGAGGTTGAAAGATGTAGGATACTCCATTAATGGAGGTTAAAAGCTGTAGGATAAAAAAATAGGGAAGAAGATGGTTAATTTAAATGAAAAATGGGCTAAAATAGCGTTGTCACGCGCCCAAAAGCGAGTATGATACACTCTCTTTGCTGAATCAGCAAAAGGTATCAAAGTGACACAATTTATGGCTACTTAAGGTGCCAAAAGTGAACAACGTCCACTTGAGGTGCCTAAGTGAAAGATTGTGCCAAGTTTAGGGGGCCACACGGGTTTGGCCTTTAAATAATAACATTATTTTATCCTTATTCTTGAGTACATGCTAGCATTCACCCATTAACTATCTTCAGGCAATGTATCCACACGCGATGCAGGAACTAACCATACTACTCCTCCTGCACAGTAACTTGGATTCGGGGATAACATTCGTGTCAGACTAAAGTGGTGAGCTTCCATACTCTGGAAGACTCAATTTTATGCTATGGACTTCTTTACAGTATTTTTGTTTCTTAGATATTGGTTTTGGCTATGGTCGGGGGTATGTCCCGATCGGATGTTCTTGATTTTCGGATAGAGGCTTTGTGTGACTACTATAGGTATAAGCGGTGTCAGTATTGGTATCAGCCTTGGTATTGGTATCGGCATTAGAGCTGACACCAGTTGGATAATTGATTGAGGTTGTTGGAATATGGTTATAGACTTAATTTAATGTCTTTGATTTATTCTTGTTCTATCTTGTTATATGGCCAAAATTCACCCGATATGGGGTGAAGAACAGTTATGATTAGGTATTGGGGGCAGTCTCCGGTCTGGATCAGACTTAAGATGCCCAACACGGCTAGGCCCTAGTTCGGATCATGTCAGATTAGTATCAAAGCCCTAGGTTCATGGTAAATTTGGAGTCCATAAAGCCGTGTTGAGTAGAGTCTCTTTTAAGGGTGTGTAGCGCGCCACACTCATAAGGGAGAGGCTACAAGTCATTTAGGAATGTTTCTCTTTCTTGTGTTCTATTTTCAAGCTGTAGAATCTAAGTCCTGAAATCTTCTCTAATTTCCATTTGTTCGCTTTTTAGATCATGCCTCCTCGACGATCTAAAGCTTACAAAAACTCCTATGTCCTACCCGAGGATAATGTTGATGGGATACATTCTACTTATGGGGACCAGATCTTGTCTAGGGGTCTTTTATGATTGTCCTCATGGAGTTTCACTGGTTCTCTCTAGTCCTTCTCGAACACCTCAGGCTGAAGTGACAAACGTTGAGTTTCGTCAGTTTATTCATATGTTGGTATAATTAGTAGCTTTTCAGTCTGAGCGTGGTATTCCAGTTACTTCATCTTCTGAGGCCACAAGGGTTGGCCAGTTTATGAGGCTAAACCCTTCGACATTTACTGGTGTTAAGATAGAGGAGGATCCTCAAAGTTTTCTTGATGAGATGAAAATTTTTTTTCGTGTTATGAATGCCACTAATATGAAGGGCGTAGAGTTTGCCGCCTACCAACTGAAGGATGTAGCATACCAATGGTACGAGAAATGGGATAAGTCAAGGAGTGGCGATGCTGAGTCATCTTTGTGGGAGGATTTTTCTAATGCTTTTCTGGACCACTTCTTTCCTCATGAGTTGAGGGAAGAAAAAAAAGGAGTTTATTAATTCGAAGCAAGGCAAGATGTCAGTCAAGGAGAATGCCTTAAAGTTTCATTAGTTATCTTGATATGCTCTTGAGATGGTTTCTAGTATGAGGGCAAGGATGAGGAAGTTCACTTTCGATTTGTACCGAGATTTGATCTTAGAGAGCAAGGTTGCCTTTTTAAATAAGGACATGGATATCTCTAGGTTGGTTGTGTACATATAATAGGTGGAGGAAGAAAAAAAAAGAAAAATAAGATAGGGGCGAGGTAAGGAAAAAAGTTTAGGTTCTCTAAGTAGTGTGGTGGCCAACAACAGAGTAGAAGGTATGCGGTAAGTGGCCAAGAAGAAGTGGGGCAATTCTGGGTCATAGTTGACGGTTAGTGCTTCTTACCCAAAATCGTCGGGTGACAGGTGCCTGCATAGTAATGATAATTTTATGGCACAGGGTACCCAATATCAGGCTAGTGGGGTTAATTCAGCTCCATCTTATCCTTCTGCAGGTTTTGTGGTAGATTACATTGGAGTTTTTGTGATGAAGGGAGGGACAGGTGCTTCAACTGTGGTCAGCCAGGGAACATGCTTAGAAATTTTCCTTTTGGTAAGGTTTCCTTTGGGGAAAACAAGGTTTCAGTTGCCTCTTCTTCAGCTCCGACACCAAAGAGTACACCATCTAGTTCCGACACTGGTTAGAACCATCTTTATGCTCTCGCTACCCGCCAAGAATTCGAGGCATCGCCTGATATCGTGATCGATATTTTGAAACTTTTTTTCCATGATGTGTACGGTTTACTTGATTCGGGGTCCATTCTCTCTTATGTGACCTCATTTGTGGCTGTGCATTTTTGTTTTGGTCCCGAGTGTGTTTTAGACCCTTTTTCTGTTTCTACCCCAGTATGTGACTCTGTGATTACTAGAAGAGTCTATAGGGGGTGTGTGGTATCTATTTATAGAAAAGTCTCTATAGTGGATTTGTTTGAATCAGATATGTTGGTCTTTGATGTTCTATTAGGGATGGATTGGTTGCACTCGTGCTATGCTTTTCTTGAATGTCGAACCCGTAAGGTTGTTATTAAATTCCCTAATGAACCGGTTTTTGAGTGGAAGGGTGGTTCCCTAGATCTTAAAGGGAAGTTCATATCGTATCTTAGAGCTCGAAGATTAATCTCCAAGGGGTGTCTCTATCATCTAGTCCTATTTAAGAATTCTACTCAGAGGGTCCTTCCTTGCATTCTGTCCCAGTGGTGAATGAATTTACTGAGGTCTTCCCTGATGACTTCTCTGGTGTTCCTCATGATAGGGAGATTGAGTTTGGAATTGATCTTATTCCGAACACTCATCCAATTTCTATTCCCCCGTATAGAATGACTCCAACTGAGTTGAAGGAACTTAAGGAGCAACTAAAGGATCTTTTAGATAAAGGTTTCATCCGTCCTAGTGTGTCTCCGTGGGGTGCACCGGTGTTATTCATCCATAAGAAGGATGGTTCCCTTCGGATGTGTTTTGATTATAGATAGTTGAATAAGGTGACGGTAAAGAATAAGTATCCTCTTATCCCCTTCCAAGGATAAATAATTTATTTGATTAGTTGCAGGGTGATATATTTTTCTTCAAGATTGATCTTTGATCCGGGTACCATCAGTTAAAGATTAGGGAGGTAGATGTCCCTAAGACTGCCTTTTGTACCCGGTATAGGTATTTTAAGTTTTTGGTTTTGTTACTTGGGTTAGCCAATGTCCCAACGACATTCATGGATTTAATGAATAGGGTGTTCTGTCACTTTCTGGACTTGTTCGTCATTATTTTCATAGACGATATTCTGGTGTACTCTAAGAGTGAGGTGGATCATGCGAATTACCTCTGCATTATATTGTTGACCTTGAAGGAGCAACAGTTGTATGCTGAATTTTTAAAATGTGAATTCTACTTGAACGCTGTGTCTTTTCTGGGTCATATCATTTTTAGTGAAGGGATCATGGTAGATCTGCCGAAAGGTGCATTGGTAAAGAAGTGGCCTAGATCCACGACTCCAATCAATATTCAGAGCTTCTTAGGTTTAGCGGGGTTACTATAAGAGGTTTGTAGAGAGTTTTTCAACTATAGCTGCCCTGTTGACTAAATTAACTCAGAAGAATGTAAAGTTCTTGTGGTCTGATGCTTGTGAGGGTAGTTTTGAGAAGCTGAAGGATAAGCTAACTTCAGCTCCGGTCTTAACTCTGCCTGAAGGCCTTGAGGGGTTTGAGGTCTATTGTGATGCATCCCATGTGGGGCTTGGTTGCGTCTTGATGCTACATGGCAAGGTGATAACTTATGCCTCTAGACAGTAGAAGGTGTATGAGAGGAATTACCCAACTCATGACTTAGAATTGCTAGCTGTGGTATTCGTACTAAAAATCTGGCGTCACTATTTATATGGGGTGTGTGTGGATATCTTTTTTGATCATAAGAGCTGTAGTATGTGTTTACTCAAAAAGTGCTTAACTTCATGGAAAAAAGATGGCTTGAGTTTCTCAAAGATTATGACTTGAGTCTTCACTACCACTCAGGTAAAGCTAACGTGGTTGCTGATGCTCTTAGGAAGTTGTCCATGAGGAGTCTATCTCATGTGGATAAGGAGAGATGGGAGTTGGTGAAGGATATTCACTGTTTGGCTAACCTCGGAGTTCACCTCTTGGACTTCGAGAATGGTGATGTATTTATGCAGAACCCTGCAGTTATCTCTTGGTGCTGAGATTAAGGAGAAACAGATGTTAGATCCTGTATTGATGAGGATCAAAGGTGATGTAAGTGGGCAGAAGGTGATGGACTTCAAGATTAATGGTGATGGTACCTTGTAGTACCAAGGGAGGTTATGTGTTCCCGATATAGATGGTTTTCTAGAAAGGATCTTGGCTGAGGTGCACGAGTTGTTATGCTATTTATCCTGGTTTGACAAAAATATATCATGACCTCAAGGAGATGTATTAGTGGAAAAATATGAAGGGATGTGGCTAATTTTTTTATCAAGTGCATGGTGTGCCAACAAGTGAAGGTTGAGCACATGAGGCCTGGAGGATTGTATCAAGAGATTGAGTTGCTTATTTGGAAATGAGAAGTGATCAACATGGATTTCATTATCGATCTTCCTTGATCTAGGAATTAATTTAATTCGATTTGGGTCATCGTGGATAGGATGACAAAGTCGGTTCCTTTTTGCCAGTGAGGACTAATTTCTCGGCTGAAGATTATGCAAGGTTGTGCCTCCAAGAATTTATGAAGTTGCATGGGGTACTTGTTTCTATTATCTCTGATCGTGGTATGCAATTTTTATCTCACTTTTGGCGGTCATTTCAGAAAGGTTTGGGGACCAGGTGAGTCTTAGTACTGCTTTTCACCCGTAGTCGGATGGGCAAGCGGAAAAGACTATTTGGACATGCTTAGAGCATGTGTGATTGACTATGGTGGTAGTTGGTTTGAGCATTTGCCTCTTATAGAGTTTGCATAAAACAATAGCTACCACTCTAGCATTGGGATGACTCTGTTTGAGGTCTTGTATGGTAGGAGGTGTGTGTCTCCTATTGGGTGATTCGAGGTTGGAGAGGTGGACATGTTTGTCCCAGATTTGGTTCACCAAGCTATGGAGAAGGTGAAGGTTATTCAGGATAGGCTTAAGTCTACCCAAAGTCACCAAAAGTCCTATGCGGATGTGAGGCAAAGGAAGTTAGATATTGAGGTTGGGGATAAGGTGTTCTTGAAGGTATCTCCCATGAAGAGAGTAATACAGTTTGGGAAGAAAGAGAAGCTTAGTCCCCGATATGTTGGTCCATACTTGGTTTTGAGAAGGGTTGGTAATATTACGTATGAGTTAGAGTTTCCTTTTAGTTTGAGCTCCATTTACCCAGTATTCCATGTTTTAATGTTGAGAAAGTATGTGGGCGATTCATCGCAAATAGTGCCTATCAAGGACATTGGTATTCCGCATTCTCTGTCCTACGAGGACTTTTTGATTGAGATCTTGGATCGGTAGGTTCGTCAGTTGCGAACTAAGGAAGTATCTTCAGTAAAGGTTCTATGGAGGAACCACAAGGTGGAAGAGGCTAATTGGGAAGCGAAAGAGGGCATGCAGTTCAAGTATCCATTCCTATTTTCTGCTTCAGAAATTAATGCGTAAGGTATATGTTGATCTTAACGTCTTTGTTTTCAAACTTTGTTAAAGAAAAGATTGAATTCCTTGGTATCTTTGTTTCCTATCTCGGTTAAAGGTAAAAGTAGAGACGTTTGGGGTTCTAATCGTGCTAGTTACTGCCTTGTTCCGTCATTCGAGAACGAATGATCCAAGTAGGAGAGAACTGAAATACTCTGGGTTCTATTCCTTACAAATTCTCAAGTCTTGAGCTTTCTGATCATTATACAAGTCACCATACTAGTGTTATGGTGTGAGTACGGGTCAGGTGACCCAACTCTTAAGGTGTCCAGTGTCTAGCAGTTGGGTTTTTATTATGGTTACGCATTGGTGGTGACGAGTTGTATGTTGATGTGACGAGAGAGTTGAGTCCAATCTTATGTTGTCAAGTGTCTTGCCTTGTATGTTTTACCTAGGTGATAAGAATCGGGTTACGTTAATAAACAAGAAAATAATGCGGAGGCGAAAATACTAAGATTAAAGGCAAGAAATTAAAGATAGGCAAAATTGGAGAATAAAATCCCCAATTTCGAGGTTAAGTGCTAAGAACCCTAATTGATCTTAGTATTCAAAATTAGCGGATTAAGACTAATTATGATACTAATAGAGTCAGTTCAAGAACTTAGTTCAAAAGTGATCTATACCCCTATTTCAAAGAAACTAAAGACAACAATTATTATAAGACTAATCACCTTCTTTAATTAACTTTAATAGAAATCAAAGATATCAAATTAAGAATTAATCTTACCTCCTAAAGAATCGTTCTTATTGGGTTGAAAGATAAATCCCAAGTAGCCACACACAAAGGTGTAAATAAGAGAAACTCTCAATTAATAATAATATTGTCTGATTGAAAATAACAAAATCCATCCCTATATATAGGAAAAAAACCCTATCCCAAATAGCATGGGATTGGGATCTACCTTTATCAAATCTAACAAGGACTAGGAAAAAGCTATCCCAAATAGCAGGGGATTCGAATTCTACTTTTATGAAAATAAATAAATCTAGGAAACATTAAACTTAGGAAACTTTTAAACTAGGAAACTTTAAACTATGAAAGCAAAAGTTTGTGATTTTAATCAAAACCTTATGGGCCCAATCTTCTGCATTTAGACTTGAAATTAAATCATGAAATATGTGTATCACTTAGCCCATGCTTCTCCATAATTCTTGGACTCATTCTTGGGATTTTTTTCCATCATAAGCATCTTCTTGATTCACATTAAAGCCCGTCAATCTTAATGCAAGTGGGCCATCCTGGATGCTATCATTCCCCTCTTCATGAAAACAATTCATCCTCGAATTTAAATCTCGCATAATCAAGACGACATACAATAGTAAACAACATCCATTACTTGTAAACAATAATAGGAACAAATCAAGATAGTGACCATGCATCCAATTAACCCAATTAATCGTTGCATGTATAAATACACCTTTATAAAGCATGTGGACATCATCATCCCAATAGAAAATTATCTTCCTTATATGAGCACAACAATATTTATGTTTAGATGACGTAGGGAATGATATGTGTCTCTCCAATTTAGCTGTATCAATAAAGTACTCCACTGGTCTTGTCAAAGACGTCATAAGCTCCATAAAATATGTATCAAATTTAACACTTTTATGATATATCCAAGCATCAATAATTACACTTGAAGATTTTTTCACATAAGCATAGGAGATTTCAAGAAGGTTAAAAAACTCTTTCAATCTCAAAATACAATCTCCATTAAATTTTAAGTTGCTGCTCAAATTCACCAACAAGGAATCATGAATAGGTTCAACAATGGGCATTTGATCACTTTTATCATAATAGTCACGGATTTCCTCATCACTAGTAGCAAACATTTTTCCCCCTTAAAATCACCAAGACTTGAGGAGTCATGCCTTAATTTGGTCTTATGTAGCAAAGGAATAATATTACCTCATTTTTCCTTGCTCATTAGCATTATATCTACAGCTGCCTTGTTGGACTTCTTGTCATAAGTCTCATCTTGGACATGTCCAAAATAATTCTCTTTACCTATATCCTTCTTATGAACAAACACTTGCTCAATGGGACATGTAGTTTTAACCACCTTAGTATTAAGTTCATCCACTAAAGTCTTTTTAATGCAATCTTTTCCATGAGTACCTATAAGAGAATCAAATCCACTAAAAGAAGAACTAGAAAGGTTAGAGCTAGAATAAGAAATAACCTCACTCAAACTCCCTTGGTTCTCTTTCTCTACCTCATTGTTATCCCTCTCTTTATTACTCTCATGATCATCTCTCCTTTCTTTTCTCTTGAACTCACTTGACATCCCGTTCTCTTCACATAATACAACCTTTCTTCTTTTCTCTTTTGGAATATCAACATGCTCCCTCTTACACCTATCATTCTTTTCTCTCTCAAAATTTTTCATTGCTTTTTTCATACGTTTGTGATCTTCATAAACTTGTGATGGAGTTAAAGGTACAAGTTTATATTTTCTTTCATTTATCTTAAGAGAAACTCTATTCTTCCCCCTATCATAAATTGCATTCCTATCAAGGTGCCAGGAACACCCAAGCTTGATATGACAATCGTGCATTGGAATTACATTACAAAGAATATTATCAGAGTACCTTCCAATGGAGAAAGAAATCATGCATTGCTTAGTCACCTTAAGTTCACCGAAATCATTGTGTTTGATGCATGTAAGTTTCAACTTCTCCACCATGTATGAACTTATCACATTAGCATCACTTTTAAAATCAATAATCATAAAGAAAATATTATCCCTTATCCAACACCTTGTATGAAAAACACTTCTCCTTAAATCAGTTATATTCACCTGATTAGGTGGGTTTTTGGTGACCTTTAATGCATCGAGTCGATCAAAAATACTTCTAAGTGCCTCGTCTATGTCATTGTTTGGAGTTCCAGCATCAGTATCCTTTATGGTTTGAGACATCTCCAAAATTTAAAGAAAACAAAAACTTTCAATTTGGCCTTTTTTTTATCTCACCCTTCTTGCCTTTTGCCACTCAAATTACAACCTTTGATTGATTCCTCTAGGATTTATATATTAACCCTACTAGTAACAATCCCTTTAGAAGTAATATGTAGAGATAAAAAAAATTACCAACTCCCAGATGGATTGGGTTTGATGAGACAAGAAAAAAACCAATTAATTTTTTTTTAAATTTTTTCCTCTTCTTGATTTTCCTCCTTGATGTTGGAAAACAAGAAACACAATAAATTTGGAATTTCTTGATCTAAAGCAACCTTTTTTTTAACTAGAAAACTCCTAAGAATTATCATGAATGGAACATTGATAGAACCGCTCTGATACCACTTTCTAAGAATCGGGTTACGTTAATAAACAAGAAAATAATGCGGAAGCAAAAATACTAAGATTAAAGGCAAGAAATTAAAGATAGGCAAAATTGGAGAATAAAATCTCCAATTTCGAGGTTAAGTGCTAAGAACTCTAATTGATCTTAGGATTAAAAATTAGCGGACTAAGACTAATTATGATACTAATAGAGTCAATTCAAGAACTTAGATCAAAAGTGATCTAGACCCTTATTTCAAAGAAACTAAAGACAACAATTAGTATAAGACTAATCACCTTCTTTAATTAACTTTAATAGAAACCAAAGATATCAAATTAAGAATTAATCTTACCTCCTAAAGAATCATTCTTATAGGGTTACAAGATAAATTCCAAGTATCCACACACAAAGGTGTAAATAAGAGAAAATCTCAATTAATAATAATATTTTCTGATTGAAAATAACAAAATCCATCCCTATATATTGGAAAAAAAACCTATCCCAAATAGCAGGGGATTCGAATTCTGTTTTTATGAAAATAAATAAATCTAGGAAACTTTAAACTAGAAAACTTTTAAACTAGGAAACTTTAAACTATGAAAGCAAAAGTTACTGATTTTAATCAAAACCTTATGGGCCCAATCTTATGCATTTAAACTTAAAATTAAATCATGAAATATGTGTATCACTTAGTCCATACTTCTCCATAATTCTTGGACTCATTCTTGGTCTCTTTTTCTATTATAAGCATTTTCTTGATACACATTGAAGCCCGTCAATCTTAATGCAAGTGGGCCAGCCTGGATGCTATCACTAGGGTACGACTGGAATGGTACTAATTATATGGTGATGATACGAGTTGGGAAAGTAAGTCTTATGTTGGACAGAATGTGGTGTCCAACTTTTTAATCAAGGTACGAGTTGAGAGTACCACTCGTATGATGTGGATATAAGTTGAGGGGTCCAACCGTACCCTCCTGCGTTTTTTACAGCTTTTAAGCTAAGGTTATTTTGGATATTTTCCCACTCCAATCCCTTAAGACCCCACATATTATAACATTATTTGTTCCCTCATTCTTAACATTAGAAGATCAAAACACTCTCTAAACTCTCTCAACCTTTTGGGTCAAGAAAAAGCTAGGGTTTCTTCATGTGAATCAATTTAGGGCACTCAAGAGGGATTCTCTCCATCTTACTTGGTGCATAAGGCATGTTAATCCTCCCTCATTATTAGTTTAACTAAAATCATATTTTAATGAATCATTTTTATGGTATTATTGTGGATTTGTTTCAATTTGAAATAGATGTTGGGGGTTTTGGTTATTCATGGTTGGATAATATTTTCCCATGTATTTTTTATGGTTTTTCATGTTATAATTATGATTTTAACATGTGGTTGCATGGGAATGGTCAATTGATAATTGGTTTTGCTTTTGGAAACTATATGCCCTCAACATGTTTGTTAAAATGCCAATGAGAATGATCTTGTCACATAGTTTGACTATTCTTGAAATCTTTGCATTGTATAAACGTTAATGGAATTTAAATTGGTTTTGTTGGTTTTAAATGATTTGGAAAGGCCTTGAATGGTTTTGGTTTAATTGGAAATCTTGTGGGGTACATGGGAATCCCCTAAGTGTTGGCTAGTGACATTGCTTGCAAGCTATAGTCGGTATGACGATACCATACTACTTTATAATGCCTTGATAATTGACTCTTATAATTAGTGGTTTGGTTATGTGCTAAATGTCTTAATTGGGCAATAATGGTGGATTGTAAAAGCTAATCGTGAAGGTGTGATTTCGATGGACGGACACTGGAAATAATATTTGCCAATAAGAGGGTTGGTCATGGTGACCATATGCTTGTGGGGTACATAGGAATCCCTTAAGTTATACTTGTCTATATGTATCATGGAGGGCAAAGGGTATACAGGAATCCACAACCCCTATGATATCTCCTGATCATGTGGCTACACGCACTCGGGTTTATTCAGGGGGTAACACTAGAACCATATAGCCCGTGGGTGGATTATGATGATAAAGCTATACAACCTAGGTTAAGGTTTTAAATGCATGCCAAACCCAATTCCTTTTCCCAGCATGGTATATATATGTATGTGGTTGCATATGGTTATTTACTTTGGTTTTAAATAATGACATTATTTTATCCTAATTCTTGAGTACATGCTAGCGTTCACCGCTAACCATCTTCAAACTCTATATCCCCACGCGATGTAACAATCGTCCATTCTACTCCTCCTGCTCAGTGACTTAGATTCAAGGATAACATTCGTGCAGACTAAAGTGTTGGATTCAAGGACATCATTCGTGTCAGACTAAAGTGGTGAACTTCCATACTCTAAAACACTCCATTTCATGCTATGAACTTCTTTACAATATTTTTGTTTCTTAGACATTGGTTTTGGCAATGGTAGGAGGCATGTCCATATCTAATATTATTTGCTTTAGGATAGAGGCTTTATGTGACTATTATGGGCATGGGCAGTGTTAGTATTGGTGTCAGCCTTGGTATTGGTATTGGCATTGGGGCTAACACTGGTGGGATATTTGATTGAGGTTGTTGGAATATGGTTATAGACTTAGTTTAATGTCTTTGGTTTATTCTTGTTCTATCTTGTTATATGGTTGAAATTCATCTGACATGGGTTGTAGAGCAGTTATGGTTGGGTATTTGGGGCGGTCTCCGGTCTGAGTCGGACTTGAGATACCCGACAAGACTAGGCCTGGGTTCGAATCGTGTCAGATTAGGAGTCCACAAAGTTGTGTCGAGTAGAGTCTCTTTTAAGGGTGTGGAGCGCGCCACACTCATAAGGGAGAGGATACAAGGCATTTAGGAAAGTTTCTCTTTCTTGTTCTTTTTCAGGCTGTAGAGTCTAAGTCCTAAAATCTTCTCTAATTTTCGTTTGTTCGCTTTTTAGATGATGCCTCCTCAATGATTTAAAGCTCAAGAAAACTCCTCTGTCCCACCCGAGAACAATGTTGATGGAAGATGTTCTACTTATGGGGACAAGATCCTATCTAGGGGTCCAGCATGATTGTCCTCATGGAGTTCTACCGGTTCCTTCTAGTCCTTCTCGAACACCTCAGGCTGAAGTGACGAATGTTGAGTTTCGTCAGTTCATTCATATGTTGGTACAATTTGTAGCTTCTCAGTCTGAGCATGGTATTCCAGTTACTTCATCTTCTGAGGCCACAAGGGTGTTCTAGTTTATAAAGCTAAACCCTCAGACCTTTACTGGTGTTAAGGTAGAGGGGGATCCTTAAGGTTTTCTAGATGACATGGAAAAGATTTTTTGTGTTATGCATTCCACTAATGTGGAGGTCATGGAGTTTGCCGCCTACCAGCTATAGGATGTGGCATACCAATGGTACGAGGAATGGGATTAGTCAAGGGGTGACGATGCTGAGTCATCTCTGTTGGAGGATTTTTCTAATGTTTTTTTGGACTGGTTTTTCCTCAGGAGTTGAGGAAAGTAAAAATGGAAGGGTTTGTTAATCTTAAACAGGGCAAGATGTCAGTCAAAGAGTATGCCTTGATGTTTTATTAGTAATCTCGGTATGCTCTGGAGATGATTTCAAGTATGAGGGCGAGGATGAGAAAGTTCACTTTTGATTTGTCCCGAGATTTGATCGTGGAGAGAAAAACTCCATTTTTAAATAAAGACATGGATATCTCCAGGTTAGTTGTATACATGCAACAAGTGGAGGAAGTAAAGATGAAGAAAAATGAGATATGAGAGAGGTAGAGCAAGAAGTTTAGGCTCTTTAAGTAGGGTGGTGTCCAACAATAAAGTGAAAGGGATGGTGGTAAGTGGCCCAAAAAGAAGTAAGACAATTATAGGTTTTACTCGATGGCTAGTGCTCCCTACCTAAAGTCGTCGGGTGATAGGTGCGTACGTGGTGGCGATAATTTAAGGGCACTGGGTACCCAATATCAGGCTAGTGGGGCCAAGTCAGCTCTATCATATCCTTCCTCCAGGTTTTGTGGTAGATTACATTGGGGTTTCTATGATGAGGAAAGGGGAGGGACAGGTGCTTCAACCTTTATCTGCTAGGGCACATGCTTAGAAACTGTCCTATTGGTAAAGTTGCCTCTGGGGAAAACAAGGTTTCAATTGCCTCTTCTTCAGCTCTGACACTAAAGGGTGTACCATCTAGTTCAGGCACTAGTCAGAACCATCTTTATGCTTTCGCTACCCGCTAGGAGTCCGAGGCATTGCCTGATGTCTTGATAGGTATTTTAAAACTCTTTTCCCGTGATGTGTACTGTTTACTTGATCCAGGGTTCACTCTTTCTTATGTGACCTTATTTATGGTTGTGCATTTTGGTTTTAGTCTCGAGTGTGTTTTGGACCCTTTTTTGTGTCTACCCAGTAGGTGACTCTGTAATTGCTAGAAGAGTCTATATGGGGTGTGTAGTATCTGTTGGTAGCAAAGACATTGTGGTGATTTCTGTAAGAGTCTATAGGGTGTGTATGGTATCCCCTAAGTGTTGGCTAATGACATTGTTTGCAAGCTATAGTCGATATGACAATACCACTTATAATGCCTAAATAATTGACTCATGGAATTAGTGGTTTGATTATGTGCTAAATGTTTTAATTGCCCGCTAATGAGGGTTGTTATAGCTAGCTGTAATGGTGTGAGTCCGAAGGATGGACATTGGAAACTTATGTTTGCCAATATGATGGTTGGTTTTGGTGACCATATACTTGTGGGGTACATGGGAATCCCCCAAGTCTATACTTATATATATATATATCATGGAGGGCGAAGGGTACACGGGAATCCCTGGCCATCTATGATATCTTTGGTTTGTGTGGCTACACGCACTGACACTGACCCATATAGCCTGTGGGTAGATTTATGATGGTAAAGCTACATAATCCAGGTTAAGGTTTTAAATGCATACTAAACCTTTTTCCTTATCCTAACACAATATATATATATGTATGTCATTCCATATGGTTATTTGACTTGGTTTTGGATTAATAGCATTACTTTATTGTCATCTTTGAGTTACATGCTAGAGTTCATTCCGCTAACTGTCTTTGGGCGCTGTATTCCTACGCGATGCAGGAACCGACCATACTTTTACTCCTCCTGCCAGTGACTTGGCGATTCGGGGACAATTTTTGAGTCAAACTGAAGTGGTGGGATTTCATACTCCGAAAGACCCCATTTTATGCTATGGACTTCTTTATATCATTTTTATTTCTTTGGTTTTGGTTTTGGCTATGGTCGGGGGCATATCCCAACTGGATATTCTTTGATTCTAGTTAGAGACTTTGTTGGACTTCTATGGGCATAGGCAATATCGGTATTAGTGTTAGCATTGGTATTGGTGTTGATATTGGGATTGGTAGAGGATGGTTAATTGGCTTTGGCTTTTTGTTTTGATTTTAGACTGTCTATTATTTAATATTATCTTATCTTGTTATATGTTCAAAATTTATCTGACATGGGGTGCAGGGAAGGCTAATGGTTTGGGTATTGGGAGTGGTCTTCAATCCTGGTTGGACTTGAGATACCCGACACGACTAGGCCCTAGTTTGGGTTATGTCAAATTGGTATCAGAGCCCTAAGTTCATGGTCAATTGGGTGTCCATAAAATCGTGTCGAGTAGAGTCTCTTTTAAGGGTGTGTAGTGTGCCACACTGATAAGTGAGAGACTACAAATCATTTAGGAATGTTTCTCTTTTTTTTTGTTCTATTTTTGGGTTGTAGAGTCTAAGGTCTTGGATATCTCTAATTCTTGTTTGTTTGCCTTTTAGATTATACCTCTGAGAAGATTTCATGTCCGTGGGAACCCTTTTGTCTTAACTGAGGACAATGGAAATAGAGCTCGTCTTACACCAGGGGTTCAAATTAGGTCTAGGGCCCTGTATCTGATGGTCCTAATGAAGCTCTACCTATTCCTCCTATCCCTCCTCAAACATCTCAAGTTGACGTGCCTAATGCTGAGTTTCGCCAGTCGATCTATTTGCTCACTCTGTTTGTCATATCTCAGACTGAGCGTGTGGATACCGTTGCTCCATCATCCGATACCACTATAGTTGACCAATTTATGAGGTTGAATCCTCGTATGTTTACTGGTATGAAATTTGAGGAGGATCCTCAGGGATTCATAGATGAAATAAAAAAGATTTTTTAGGTAATGTATGTTACTGAGATAGAAGGTATGAAGTTTGCAGCCTACCAAATTAAGGATGTAGCTCATCAGTGATATGAAGAGTGGGAGAAACTTAGAGATGTGGATGTTGAGTCCTTCTTGTGGGAGGACTTTTCTAGAGCTTTTCTTGACCATTTCTTTCCTTAAGAGCGGAGGGAGATGAAGGCAGAAAAGGTTTTTAACCTGAAGCAAGGAAAGATGTCAATCAAAGAGTATGCCTTGAAGTTTCACCAGTTATTCGGTATGCTTCGGAGTTGGTTTCTAGCATGAGGGATAGAATGAGGAAGTTCTCTTTCGGGTTTTCCCGAGACTTGATTTTGGAGAGTAAGGCTGTCTTGCTGAACAAGAAAAAAGATATTTCAAAACTGGTTGTGTATATGTAATAAGTAAAGAAAGAGAAAAAGAAGAAAGTTGAAATTGGGGAAAGTCAAAGATAGAAATTCTGGAATCCAGAGCTAGGGGGAGGTCAACAACAGGGCAACAGGGATGGTGGAAAGTGGTCCAAAAAAGTGGGACAATTTTGGGTCCTACTCATCGACTAATGCTCCCTACCCAAAGCCATCGGGTGACATGCGTCTTTAGGTTTGTGATACTTATAGGGCATATGATGCCAAATCTCAGGCTAGTAGGGCCCAATTAGCTCCATCATATCCTTCCTGTAGGTTTTATGGTCGATTGCATCAGGGTTTTTGTGATGAGGGAAAGGAAAAGTGCTTCAACTGTGGTCATCCAGGTCACATACTTAGAAACTGTCTGGTGGTTAAAGTTGCTTCTGGGTTAAACAAGGTTTCGGTTGCATCTTTATCAACTCTGGCACAAAAGGGTGCACCATCTTGCTCCGACACTGGTCAGAACCAACTCTATATTCTCACTACCAATCAGGAGTCTGAGGCATCTCCTGGTGTCGTTACTAGTATATTGAAAGTCTTTTCCCATTATGTGTATTGTTTACTTGACCCGGGGTCCACTCTTTCTTATGTGACCCTATTTATGGATGTACATTTTGGTTTCGATCTCGAGTGTATTTTGAACCCCATTTCTATTTCTACCCTGGTGGGTGACTCTGTGGTTTCCAAGCGAGTCTATAAGGGTTGTGTGGTATCTGTGGATGGTTGAGAGACTTTGGTAGATCTTTTTGAATTAGACACGATTGATTTCGATGTCATATTTGGTATGGATCGGTTACACTCGTGCTGTACGTCTCTAGAATGTTGGACCCATAAGATTTTCTTTAAATTTCCCAATGAGCTGGTTATTGAATAGGAGGGTGGTTCCCTAGCACCCAAGGAAAGGTTCATATTATATCTTAGAGACCGGAAATTAATCTCTAAGGGTTGTCTCTATCATCTGGTCCAGGTTAAAGATTCTAAATCGGAGGGTCTTTCTTTACATTTCATCCCGGTGGTGAATGAATTCCCTGAGGTCATCCTTGATGACCTTCCTGGTGTCCCTCCCAATAGAGAGATTGATTTTGGGATTGACCTTGTTCCGGAAACTCATCCTATCTCTATTCTCCTATATAGAATGGCTCCAGCTGAGTTAAAGGAGCTTAAGGAGAAATTAAAGGATCTTTTAGACATAGGTTTTATCGATCCTAGTGTGTCTCCGTGGGATGCACCGGTATTTTTCGGGTATAAGAAGGATAGTTCCCTTCGTATGTGTATTGATTACCGGCAATTGAATAAGGTGACGGTAAAGAATAAGTACCCTCTTCCGAGTATAGTTGACTTGTTTGATCAACTTTAGATTTCTAAGTTTTTCTCCAAGATTGATCTTTGATCCGGGTATCATCAATTAAAGATTAGGGAAACGGATATCCCTAAGACTGCTTTCCATACCCAATATAGGCATTTTAAGTTCCTGGTTATGTCTTTTAGGTTGACTAATGCCTCGTCGGAATTCATGGATGACACGACCCGAAATCAGGCCTTGTCGTACGGGCATCTCAAGCCCCTCAAGGACCTGAGATCACCCCGTTAACCTAACCTAACCTAACCATCACATCAATCCACAAGCATCGGATAAACTCCAAACATATAATAAGATAGCGGAAACAAGACTAATAATCATGACTTAAGAATGTCTAGCCATTCATTAATATCAACATTCAACATCCAATCTACCCAAGTCCATAGTCATCCACAAGACTCTATAAATTCGAAGTCAATAATATGACAGGAAAATCCCCCGATAATAGCCAAAACTAAATCCAAAATAAGTCTATGACATAAGCTAAGAAGACCATAAAATGTGTGCCTTTCGAAGGATGTAAGCTCACCACTTCGATGTCAACACTTAAATCGCCGAAACACCTGATCACTCTGCAGGAAGAGAAGAAGGTTCTTCGGCCCCTGTGTCTCGTGGGGACACAACGTCCAGAGATGATTAGTGGTTGGAGCACTAACATGTAACTTAAGGATAAGGATAAAATAATGTCATTATTCAATACCGAGTCAAAACACCATAAGCCACCACATTTATACATATATACATGTAAATACATATAGATACACCAAGTGTCAGAAGATAACAAGGACTTAGCATGCAGTTCAAAGCACTCAAACAAGAACCATGAAGTGGAGGACTCTAACCTTCCACCGCTTAGGTTATATCGAGCAAGAGTACTCTAACCTAAAGCCATCTTATTAATCAAGTGAACTCTAACCACAAGCCTTTTTATTAGCCAAGTGGACTCTAACCACAAGACATTTCGTTAGCCAAGTGGACTCTAACCACAAGCCCTTTTCATTATGCAAGTTGACTCTAACCACAAGCCATTTCATTACACAAGTGGAATCTAACCACAAGCCATACCGCTCATTACTAGACGACATTGAGACTCTAACCCTTTGCGCATGCATTTACATCACACTATTCACATTTGGGGACTTTAACCCATTCAACCATTTCAAGCCATCAAGGCCAAAATTTAACATCCTACATGACTACAAGATCTCCATGAATCATATACCAATCAATCACTTTAATAAGAGAATACATTAGTTTCAAATATCATTTAAGACAAATTGTGGTCATCAAGACCTTTATCAAATCACACATTAGCACTCTTACACCAAGCTTTAGTTTAAACACAATTCAATTTTATGTTAGGGACTCTAACCCTCTTTTAACCAATCAAACCACCAAGGACACCATTTAACTCATTACTTGGCGAACAAGGAATTTAGAAGATCATTTAAAAATCACTCTTACTCATTAAGCCATTGCCTTAGTTCAATTCACCATCAATATATGACTAGTTATTTTTAGTAGACTTTTCTACTAACACCTTGAGGGAATACTCTTACCATGACCAAAACCCAAGTGAAAACCATAAATATTAGGGTTACTCTTGACCTATTTATTTAACTATAATCAACAAGCCCCCACATGTGCAAACTATCGCCAAAAAATATGTACAGTCACAACTTTAAACAAGAGAAAACATTACCTGACACTTTACATCAAAACCCTCAACATTTGTCTCAAAAATCATCATTAATGATTTATAAACAATGTTTAAATAACATGATATTTAAGAAATAATAATAGGGTGAGAGTCATATGCCTTTTAAAAGATTATTCATAGAAGGATCTTGGTCTTCAACTCTCTAGATGACCTTTTTAATAAAACCTAGCCCCAATCATTGTTGAAGGAGTTTTAGAGAGGATTTAGGAGTGTTTTGGTCTTGTATATGTGAGGAATTAAGGGCCAAAATATGTTATATGGAAAGGGTTTTAAGGGTTTAGGGGTGGGGAAATATCTAAAAAGTCCTCAGCTAAAACCTGTAAAAATGAATTCCTAGGAGGGTACGACTCCATGTGTAAACCGTACTCTAGGGTACGAGTGGTACCCTAACTTGTACCCTAGGCTTCACCATGGACCCCTAATCTACCCAATATATGACCATACATACATGACTCGTAACCAAAGGTACGAGTGGTACCAAAAAACCCGTACCCAAGTCTGTGACTACTAGATCAAGACCAACAATTCATATGACTAGGTAGTATATGACCTGTACCTTAGCATACGATTTGAGAAAGACTAAATCGTATCTTGGACAGTATGTTATCAACCTAAACTAATCTCTATACCATTGAGGATGGTACTCGTCCTACCCTAGCGTATGAATTGTATGCTCAATCTATACCCAACCCAGAACCTCAAAATATGGGAAATTTTCCAAGGATCCAAAGCCTAGGTGTTTGAATTCTACCCAACTTAGATTATTTATCCTCGATTGATGGGTAAGGAAAGACCAAGAACATGTTAACACATTATTACACATCAAACTAACCGTTAACAAAGTTAGAACACAAAGACACACAACAAGGATTAAACATATGCCATGATCATTATCAATCATCCATTCATTCAATTAACTTTGGGACTCTAACCTATTGTCTATCATAACACTTGCTCAATTCAATGTTTAGGGACTTAAACCCGTGGCCTATCAAAGACATAAATCAAGTTAATAAGATTAACACATACTTCAAGCACGAGTTTCAGGAATGAAAAACAAATGCGGATACTTGGACTTCATGTCTTCTTCCGCCTTCCACGTAACTTTTTAGGACTTTTGGTTCCCCATAGAACCTTCACCGAAGCCACCTCTTTGGTTAGAAACCGGCGAAATTGCCAATCCAAAATCCTCACCGGGACCTTCTCATAGGACAAAGATTCTGAAATACCAACATCCTCTAAAGGAACAACCAATGAAGGATCACTTATACACTTTCACAACATGGACACCGAATGGATGGATCTCAAACTAGAGAGAAACTCCAATTCATAGGCAACATTACCAACCCTCTTCGAAATCAAATATGGGAAAATATACCGGGGGATCAATTTCCCCTTCTTAACAAACTACATTACTCCCTTCATGGGAGATACCTTAAAGAATACCCAATCGCTAACATTAAATTCTAAATCCCTACGCCTTATATCCACATAGGACTTTTGGTGAATTTGAGTGGCTTTCAACCTATCACGAATCACCTTCACTTTTCCAAGGCTTGGTGAATCAAATCGAGGCCAAACAACTTACCCTCACCAACCTTATACCACCTTATAGGAGATTGATATTTCCTACTATACAATGCCTCAAAAGGAGCCATACCAATGCTAGAGTGGTAACTATTGTTATAAGAAAAATCAATCAAAGGCAAATGGTTGTACAAATTACCACCACAATTAATCACACAAGCACACAACATATCTTTCAATGTTTGGATAGTCCTCTTCGCTTGTACATCCGTTTACTGATGGAAAGCAGTACTAAGGCACACCTTAGTTCCCAAACCTTTCTAAAATGACTTCCTAAAATAAGATAAAAATGGAGTACCATGATCTGAGATGATAGAAACTGAACACCATGCAACTTCACAATCTCCGCAAGATACAACTCAGCATAATCCTTCACCTAATAACTAGTCCTTACCGACAAGAAATAAACGGATCAAATAAAATTGCATTGATTTCGAGATCGGGGGAGACCGATGATGAAATCCATATTAATCACTTTGCACTTTCATTTGGGCAACTCTATCTCCTGATACAAACCATCGGGTCTTATGTGCTCAACTTTTACTTATTGACACGCCATACACTTAGCCACATGGCTAACCACATCTCATTTTATGTTATTACACCAATAAAACTCCCTAAGATCATGATACATCTTAGTAAAATCAGGATGAAGAGCATACCAAGACCCATGAGCCTTGTCCATAATCCATTCCCTCAATCCATCGACATGGGAAACACATAGCCTACCTTGGTACCTCAAGATACAATCACCATCAATCACAAAGTCGATAACCTTTTATTGACCCATATTACTCTTAATCTTCATCAAGTCGGGATCTAACATTTGTTTTCACTTTATATCAACCACAAGAGATGAGTGTGATATCGGATGCACGAACACACCACCATCCTCCGAGTTCGAGAGACAAACTTCAAGACTAGCCAATTGGTGAATGTCCTTCACCAACTCCCACTTACCCTCATCAACATGAGCCAAACTCCCTATGGATAATCTACTAAGAGCATCAACAACAACGTTAGCTTTACCTGGATAGTAGTAAAAACTCATATCGTAGTCTTTAGTAACTCAAGCCATCTTCTTTGTTTGAGATTCAAATTCATTTGAGTGAACACATACTGTAGGCTCTTATGATCAGAAAATATATCAAAATAGACCCCATAGAGATAGTGACGTCAAATCTTCAATGTAAAAACCACGGTCAACAACTATAAATCATGAGTAGGGTAGTTTTTCTCATGAACTTTCAATTGCCTAGAAGCATAGGCCACCACCCTACCATATTGCATTAATACAAAACCAAGCCTGATATGAGAAGCACCACAGTATACTAAAAAACCATCATTACCCTCGGGCAAGGTCAAAACTGGAGCCGAAGTTAATTTATCCTTTAAATTCTCAAAACTACCCTCATATGCATTCGACCATAAGAACTTGACCTTCTTCTAGATCAACTTAGTCAATAGAGTAGATATCATAAAAAAAATCTCCACAAATCACCTATAGTAACCGGCTAAACCCAAAAAGTTTCGAATATCGATTGGAGTCGCAGGTCTAGGCCACTTCTTAAGCACCACAACCTTTTATGGATCCAAAATAATCCCTTCAATAGAGATAACATGACCAAGGAAAGTTACAACCTTAAACCAAAACTCACACTTTGAGAACTTGGCATATAAATGATGATTCTTCAAGGTTTCCAACACAACACAGAGGTGATCGACATGATCCTCCTTATTCTTAGAATAGACCAAGATATTATCAATGAAGACAATGACAAAAAAATCCAAAAACTATGAAAGACCCTATTCTTTAAATCTATGAATGTCATCGGGGCATTGGTCAACCCAAAATACATGATTAGAAATGAATAGTGACCATAACGGGTCCTGAAGGTTGTCTTAGGGATATCCACTTCCCTAATCTTAAGATGATGATAACTCGGCCTAAGATCAATCTTATAGAAACACTTTGCACCTTGAAGCTGATCAAACAAATCATCGATCCAAGGAAGAGAATACCTATTCTTTATGGTTACTTTGTTCAACCGACGATAATTAATACACATTTGAAGGGAACCATCCTTCTTACGCACAAACAACACGGGAGAACCCCAAAGAGACAAGCTAGGATGGATAAAAACTTTATCTAAGAGATCTCTCAATTTCTCCTTAAGCTCCTTCAACTCAGTCTAAGCCATTTTATAAGGAGGGATAGAAATTGGACAAGTGTCCGAAAGAAGATTAATCCCAAAATCAATTTCTCTATCGGGAGAAATACCAAGAAGGTTATCAGGAAATACCTCGACAAACTCATTAACCATGGGAACCAATTCTAGAGAAGGACCTTCTGAGCTAGAATCTTTAACTCAGACCACATAATACAAATACCCCTTAGAAATTAAATTTTGAGCTCTAAGATATGAGATGAACCTCCCCCTAGGAAATAAAAAACCCACTTACCATACAATGATCAACTCATTAGGGAATTTAAACATGACACTACAAGTCAGACAATCTAAGAAAACTTAGCACGAATGCAACCAATGCATCCAATAATAACATCAAAATAGACCATATCTAACTCTATCAAGTCTACCAGAGTTTCTTTACTACTAACAGCTACTATACACCTTTTATAGTCTCTTTTAAGTACCACAGAGTCTCCTACCAGGATAGAAATAGAAAAAAGAACTGACAATCACTCAGGACAAAAATCAAAATGCACCGCCACAAATGGGGTCACATAAGAAAGAGTAGACCCTGGATCAATTAAATAATACATATTATGGGAGGAAAGTCTCAACAAACCCATAACAACATATGGTGTCACCTTAGAATTCTAGAGAGTAACAAGTGCATACAAACGATTTTGACCAGTGCCGGTACCAGAAGCAGAAGTAGAAGTAGCACCCTTTGGTGCAGAAGTAGGTGAAGCAATAATAAGGTCCATGTTGGCCTAAGAAACCACTTTAGAGGGCCCCTCTCACTACATGTGCCCAATCTGATCAGATCTAAAGCATCTGTTCCTCTCCTTTTCACATTGGCCACAATGATGCTGAACATAAAATCTGTAAAAAGGGTAGGATGGAACCGACTAAGCCCGACTAGTCTGATATTAGGCACCCTGGGCCTAGAATCCACCATCAAACTAAGACCGGCGATCACCCAATGGCCTTGGATAAGGAGCACTAGCCGAGGAGAAAGAACCGGAACTCCCCCACATTTTTTTGGACACCTACCACCATCTTCACCACTCTGCTCTGAAGTCCTAAAAATCTTCCCTTGCCTTTCACTAAACTCAACCTATTTCTTTTTATCTTGCTCCACTTATTTTATATACACAACCAACCTAGAGAATTCTATGTCTTTGATCAACAAAGTCGCCTTGCTCTCAAGGACCAACTCACGAGATAATACCAAGGAAAAATTCCTTATCCTAGACCTCATATCCGACACCAACTTTGGAGCATACCTAGATAATGGGTGAAACTTCATAAAATACTCTTTTACAGACATTATGGGTCATGTCATATCTAGTGAAGGGATCATGGTGGATCCATAGAAGGTTGCAGTGGTTAAAAAGTGGCCTTGACCCACGACTCCAATCAATGTTTGGAGCTTCTTGGGCTTAGCCAGTTACTACAAGATATTTATGGAAAGTTTCTCGACTATAGCTGCCTCATTGGCTAAGTCAACTCAAAAAAGGTAAAGTTCTTGTGGTCTGATGTATGCGAGGGTAGTTTTGGAAAGATGAAAGATAAGTTAACTTTGGCTCCGATATTGACTTTGCTTAAAGGAACTGCCAAATTTCTAGTTTACTATGATACATTCAGTGTGGGGCTTGGTTACATTTTTATGCATCATGGCAAGGTCGTAGCTTATGCCTCTAGACAGTTGAAGGTACATGAGAAAAATTATCTGACTTATGACTTAAAGTTATTAGCCGTGGTGCTCGCATTAAAAATTTGGTGTCACTATATGTATGAAGTGCATACGGATATCTTTTTAGATCATAAAAGACTGTAATATGTGTTTACTCAGAAAGAGCTAAATCTCAAGCAAAGAAGGTGGCTTAAGATACTCAAGAATTGTGACATAAGTCTCTACTACCATCCAGATAAAGCTAACATGGTTGTTGATGCTCTAAGCAGGTTATCCATAGGGAGTCTAACTCATGTGGATGAGGATAAATGGGAATTGGTAAAGGACATCCACCATTTATCTAACCTTGGAGCTCGTATTTTGGATTCAGAAGATGGTGGTGTGTTTTTTCAAGAGGTGGCAAAGTCATCTCTTGGTGTTAAGGTGAAAAAAAGCAAGTGTTAGATCCTATCCCGATGCAAATTAAGGGTGATGTAGGTGGGCAGAAAGTGATAACCTTTAAGGTTAGTACTGATGGTACCTTGTGGTACCAATAGAGATTATGCGTTCCTGACATGGATGGGTTATAAGATAAGCATCTTAGTTGAGGTGCATGAGTCGTATTACGCTCTTTATCCTGGTTCAACAAAAATGTATCATGACCTTAAAGAGATGTATTGGTGGAATAATATAAAAAAGAATGTGGCCAATTTTGTGGCTAAATGCTTGGTGTGTCAGCAAGTGAAAGTTGAGCACTTGAGGCATGGAGAATTGTATCAAGAAACTGAGATACCTGTGTGAAAGTAAGAATTGATCAATTTGGATTTTGTTCCCAGCCTTCCGTAGTATCGAAATCAGTTTGATTTGATTTAGATCATCGGGGATAGGATGTCAAAGTCTGCTCACTTCCTCCCAGTGAGGACTAATTTCTCGACAGATGATTATGCAATGTTTTACATCTATAAGATTGTGAAGTTGTATAGGGTACCTATTTCTATCATGTCGGATCGTGGTGATCAGTTCTCATCACACTTTTGACGATCGTTTCATAGAGGTTTGGGGACTAAAGTGAGTCTTAGTAGGGCTTCCATCCGCAGTCAGATGGGTAAGCAGAAAACTATTCAGACATTAGAAAATATACTTCAAGCTTGCGTGATTGACTATGGTGGTAGTTGGGTTGAACATTAGTCTCTTATAGAGTTTGCGTATAATTACAGCTACCACTCTAGCATTGGAATAACTCTGTTTGTGGCTTTGTATGATAGGAGGTGTAGGTCTTCTATTGGGTGGTTTAAGGTTGGTAAAGCAGAGATGTTTGGCCCGAATTTAGTTCACCAAGCTATGAAGAAGGTGAAGGTGATTTGGGATAGATTAAAGCTGTCCAAAGTCTCCAAAAGTCCTATGAAGATATAAGGCATAGGAAGTTAGAGTTTGAGATTGGAGATAGGGTGTTCTTGAAGGTATCTCCCATAAAAAGGGTAATGCAGTTTGGAAAGAAGGAAAAACTCAGTCCTCAGTATGTTGGTCCTTATTTGGTGTTGAAGAGGGTAGGGAATATTGTAAATGAATTAAAGTTGCCTTCTAATTTGAGCTCCGTTCAGTCGGTATTCCACGTATCTATGTTAAGGAAGTGTGTGGGTGATCCATTACAAATTATTCCTATCAAGGATATTGGTATTTTAGATTTCTTGTCTTATGAGGAATTCCTAGTTAAAATCTTAGATCGACAAGTTCATCGGTTGCAGACCAAGGACGTAGCTTCGGTAAAGGTTCTATGGAGGAACCACAAGGTTGAGGAGGATACTTGGGAATCCGAAGAGGACATGAATTCTAAGTATCCAATCCTATTTCTCATTCTGGAAAATCGTGCCTAAGGTATGTGTTGTTCTTAGCATTTTTTTATTCTATATTTGTTAAACCTTGGTAATCTATTTTCTGTCTTAAAAGTAAGAGTAGAGATATTTGGGGTTTAATCATACTAGTCACTGCCTTTCCCCATCATTAAAGGATGAATAATCCAAGTTGGAGAGAGTTGAAACACCCCGAATTTTGGCCCTTAGAAATTTCCTGAGCTTTGAGCTCACTGACGTGATTAAAACTTGACCATATGAGTCGTATCGTATCTTGACAGGCCAGGTAGCCTTAGTCGTAAGATGTCCAGTGAATGGAGGTTGGGTTTTATATATTGGTTATAACTTGGTGGTGATAAGTTGTTAAGGGTGGTGATGAGTTGTTAAAACAAACCTTAACCAAATCAATAACTTAGTGGCTTAACTTGGCTCTAAGTACGAGTGACTTACTAGGAGTCTTGAGGATAGGTTATGAGTCGTGAGGTGAAGTTGTAGGTTGTCCAGTGTCTTACCTAGTTGGATACTGTGTTGGACACAACTAGACCCTATGGGTCATAGGGTCAGGTTACGACTGAAATCATGGAGTTATAAGGTGGACAGTGTATGGGTGTCCAACTCATTCTTTAGAATACGACTTAAGGCTACGAGTCGTATGATGTGGTGACGAGTAAATGGATAGACTCGTAGAAAAGGACAGTTTTTTCACAGTTTTAAGTTGGGGGCATTCTATACATTTTCTACTTTAAGTCTCTTTGATACCACAACTTAAAACCTCCTTTGAGACCTGATTAATATATCATTCCCAATAAAATAATCTCAAACTCTCTGTTCAAGCTAAGGCTAGGGTTTTAAAGAAAATGGTCATCTAGAGTTCTAAGGGTGCAATTTCTTCCAAATTTCTTGGTATTTCAGGCATGTTACTCCCCCCTTATTGTTATTTTACTTAAAACACATGGTTTAATTTAGGGCTTTCATGATATTGTTATGGTTTTGAAATAAAGGTTGGGGTTTTTGAATGCTTATGGTTGAATAATATTTTTCATGTTTTAATTATGCTTTTCTATGTTTTAAATATGATCTTGAACATGTGGGTGCATGGGTATGGTGGTGGAATTTGATTATGGAAACTTTCTCTAAACTTATGACTTTTGAAGTTATTATGACCCCAACCCTATATTGTAAAATTGGTTAGTAGTTATGAGAAAGGTGAGAATTTGAATTAGGGGTACAATGAAATCCCAAAGTGTTTGGTTTAACTTATTTCTTGAAACTGATGCATGATATAAATGGTTAAATGGTTATTGATTGTTTTTGAAAACCTTGTGGGGTACATGAAAATCCTTCAAGTGATTTTAATAATTGAGTCTGCGGGGTACATGGGAATTTCTTAAGTGTTGGCTAATGACATTGCTCGCAAGCTATCGCCGGTATGACGATATCACTTATAATACCTAAATAATTGACTTCTGGAATTGATGGTTTGGTTATGTACTAAATATTTTAATTGGGCGATAATGGGGTTGTGATAGCTAGTCGTGAAGGTATGAGTCAGAAGGACAGACACTGGAAACTCATATTTGCCGACATGAGGTTGGTCTTGGTGATCATATGCTTGTGGGGTAAACGGGAATCCCTCAAGTCTATACTTGTATATATGTATCATAGAGGGCGAAGGGTACACGGTAATTCCAGGCCATCTATGATATCTCCGGTTCGTGCGGCTACACGCACTGGGGTTCGTTTAGGGGGTAACGCTGGACCTATATAACCCACGAGTAGATTTATGACGAAAAAGCAACACAATTCAGGTTAAGGTTTTAAATGCATGCTAAACTTTATTTCCTATCCCGGTAAGATATATATTTATGTATGTCATTGCATATGGTTATTTGACTTAGTTTTGAATTAATGACATTACTTTATCTTTATCCCTGAGTTACATGCTAGCGTTCACCTCGCTAACCATCTTCGGGCGCTGTATTCCCACGCGGTGCAGGAATCGACCATACTTTCACTCCTCCTGCTCAGTGACTTGGCGATTTGCGAACAACTTTTGAGTCAGACTGAAGTGGTAAGCTTTCATACTCTGGAAGACCCCATTTCGTGCTATGGACTTCTTTATATCATTTTTATTTCTTTGATTTTGGTTTTGGATATGGTCGAGGGCATGTTCCGACCGGATATCCTTTGATTCTGATTAGAGGCTTTGTTGGACTACTATGGGCATGAACAATGTCAGTAATATTGGTATTGACATTGGGATTGGTAGAGGATTGTTAATTGGCAGTGACTTTCGATTTTGATTTTAGACTTATTGTCATGTCTTTTATTTAATATTATCTTATCTTGTCATATGCTCGAAATTCATCCGACATGGAGTGTAGAAAAGGCTAATGGTTTGGATATTGGGGGTGGTCTCTGGTCCTAGTTGGACTTCATATACTCGATACGACTAGGCTTGGTTCGGGTCTTGTCATAATAACTAATTAGAAGTGCCATAACAAAATTACTATAAAAATACTTGTGAAAAAAAATTTAAGTGGACCTCATATAAGACGTCAAGTTAATTTAAAACATCAAGATTTAATTTAGCATTTTATGTCTATTTTTTAATTAAATATTATTGATTTTTTTTATACTTAGATGACTTATAATTATTAATTAATGGTGATATAGTAAAATTACGGTTAAAGCAACTGAAATAAAAATATCAAAAATGTCTATTTTACATGTTTTTATTAAATATTATTAATTTTTAATACGTAAATAACTTATAATAATTAATTAAGAATGATATAATAAAATCAAGATTGAAGCAGCTGAGACAACACAAGCAGACATATTGATCTGCTGCCTGCTTCAGTAGATTAACTCCCTCTTATTATATATAGTAATATAGAGTATGAAAATAAACAAGATAAAACTATATTGCATGATAAATTTAACCCCTTATTTATCTCTCGTAACAATAGTTTTAAAAAGTTAACTAACATGACAATCATATCATTATTTTGGTGACACCAAACCATTACACTCAAATACAACTAAAACACTTATTACTATCCGATTTTTATAATTTATTTTTTAATTTTGAATATTTTTACTTTACCATTTCCTAATTCAACTCATTCTCTCTCTTACTTTTCCGAAAAAAATTCATTAATCACAAGATCCATATTTTACACGCTATTTCAATTTTTCTCTCTAAATTTAAAATCTGAATAAGTAATTTGGAACCCATCAATAATGGTGAAGTTGGATAAATAATTTGAGTGTAACAACCATGAATTTTGAAGGGAAGATATTTGAAAATGAAAAAGAAATTGAATTGTTGATATGAATTGAAAAAGAGATGAATTTGAGTCGTCTTCTTCTTTAGTATTTTTTTCTTATATTCATTGGTACACAATAATATAATTGAATTCGTATACGAATTGTATTTTATACCCGTTGATACAAATACAAATGATTGATATTTGTTTTGTATTTTTATACAATTTATATTTTTTTTGTATATTTATATGCAAACTTAATTCGTTGATACAAATTGTATTTTTATTCGTTGATACAAATACAACTCGTTGGTATTTGTTTTTATTTTATTTTGTATACTCATGTTTTATACAATTGTGTGTGTATATATATATATATATATATATATATATATTATCCATATGTATCTGTAATTTAATTATATCATTTTTGTGTATAGTGTATTCGTGATAAAATATTCATATGTATTTAATGGTTATGACTCGTGTTTTTATTCTACTATACAAATTTTGAGTCAATTTCGTTTTAATTTGTCCAAAAAATATTTCGATTTTGCAATTTGAAAAATGGAATTGGAATATTTGATCTCAAAGTTTGATAATGATTTTTTGTATTATTTTTCATCTATGTCTCTCTGTAGTTTGAATATCCTTCATCGTAACTTCATATTTGATAACGTAACCTTTACTTAATGCCACATGCATAATTTAAACAATAATAAAAGATATTCAGTTTCTAACTAAAACAGTTAAGCGATAATCTCTTCTTATGTCTCAAATTGTATTTGTATTTATGACTTAAAGTAGCGTGTTAAATACATTTCAAAAATTTAGTGCGTTAAATACATTTCAAAGATGACTTTATTGTCATAATAATTGTTATGGGTCATAATTGTTAAAGTGTTGCTAGGGACTCTCGATTTATGATCTTAAATTTGTCATTCCTGAACTTTGATCGGTGAACATTCTACCAAAAGAAAAGCTCATTTTCTATATTTCACTTTTCTTAAAACGATGAAAATTAGCCAACTAATTGGTATTTTAGGTTCAGTCAACCACACAATCTCAAATCCTCATTAGTATCATTTTCTCCTTTACTTTCAAATCTGCCTGCAATTAATGATTTTTCAACAGGTTGTGCTCTTCCTAGCAATTTGCAATGCCACCCTTCTTCAAAAAACATGTCAGATCCTGTTTTTGCCTAGAGGCAACATATATGTGGACATAATTCAAACTACTTTCATGAAATGGTAGATATTTTGAAAAAGATACAGAAAAGTTCAAAGAATTTGAGAGGTATTTTTATATTTACACATATTAATTTCATGGTATTAAAACTCAAGTATTATTAATATCACCAAATGAAAGGTATTAACTATACATCCTATAATACTAAATAGGGTGTATAACTAATATATCTATTAGATATAGATTGTTCTAAAATTTCTATCAACCATAGTACTAAATAATATCACACATAATAGATGAATAATTTTTTATTTCGGAGCCGAAAGGGCTAATGTTTTGATCAAAGATTTCACTGGGGATAATTAATCTGAAAAAAAAATCGAAGGAGACAAAACGTTCTTGGCTGAGCTATTTGTCCCGGGACAGTGCTAACACACTCACAAAACACTTGGTGTCTAGCGTTTTATGAGTCACTTGATGTCTAGAGATTTGCAAGTCACTTGGTGTACAATGATTTGTAAGTCACTTGGTGTCCAATGATTTCCTCTTATTTTTTTCTTTAAAGAAGCAATTTCTTGTTGTGTTTGAGTTATTCCTTCTCGTTTTAGCTCTACATAAGTTTAGCTTACTCTCGTTTCTTGTATTAAAAATGAAGATATAGTAAGAGTAAAACTATATTAGGGAGATAAAGTTTTATATGAAATTGGTTCGGTAATATATAGTCGGAGGCTTGTAATTGTGCAAATATTTTCATTATCTCTTAAATATGAGTGATTCCAATGCTTATTAAGAAACAAAATGGATACAAGTGATCCGGAAGATGCAGTGGTTATCACTGGGTGATATCCAATGTCTTTTCTTGCCAATGGAGTTATAACATACGGTGAGACTTGTATTTGGAATAATGATTCTTTGTCTTTATTTCTCCATACTATTAAAATATTTGATAGTCGAATTATCTTAACAAGTCTTGACATATGTGCGTCAATTGAATGTTGTCCTATCGTTCAAGAACCCACCAACAATGAATTTGATCTTTGTGATACTTCATATTTATCGAATTTGAATGTTGGTTCTTCAAGGGATATAGTTCAACAACAAATAGTGGAAGAACTTGACAGCCATTCAAATGATATAAATAACTTGACTACGCAATGTGATGGTTGGTTTGAACACAGTATCATAACTTTGATCAAAGTGTGCATAACTCTGAAATTGAAGAACCTAACAATGTTCCTATGCACTTGCAAAATATAAATTTTAACCATCAACTACGTTTTTCTTTTCGGTAGAGTCAATTGATGGGTAAATATAATAATTTTTTTTATTGAATTAAGCTATAATTTATACTTATTATATTTAACATGTTGCATACACATGTTGTAGGTAGCTAAATCAGCCTGTTGCATACACATATTCATGAATCAAATCATGGTGTAAGAGAGGTGAAAGTTGAGAAATCACACCAGGACACCAAGTGAATTGCAGATTGCTGGACATCAAGTGACTTGCAAATCACTGACAATAAGTGTCTTGCAAATTATTGGGCGCCAAGTGACTTGAAAAATGCCGGACCATTTTGTGAGTGCTACCTGACACGTCCAGAACTGTTCGGGGATAAATCGCTCAGCCAAGAGAGTTTTGTTCCCTTTGTTTTCTTTCCAAATCAATTGTACCCTTTGAAATTTTTGGTCAAAAAAATAGCAGCCCTGGACTCGACTATTTCTCCTAATATACTCTACCAAATGACCCTTTAATGTCTTGAAAAATGTATATTGGTATTTAATAACAAGAAAAAATGGGTAGAAAAATATAAATTATACATTAATTTTTCAAATTGAATATGTATTGTTGGACATCTATTTTGTAATAATATAGTAGACAAGTACTGTTAGCTAGTGAGAGTAATAAGTTTTATATTTTGAACAAGACATTAGATAATGAGTAGTATTTTATATTAAAGGTAAAATGAGTACAAATGGGTAAACGATTCATTTGTTTTCAAATTGACAACTATTATTAGACATCTATTTTTAGTAACATGGACAAGTAGAGATGGACGGAGAGAATATTAACTCTTGAAAAATTATCTAAGGAATAAATTTTTAATTCCAAAAAAACTTTCTTGTATTTTATTAATATGTCAAAAATCACAAGAAAAAAAATAAATATTCATTTTAGAAATAAGTGACAAGAAAAAACATACAGAGAAAGTATTTAGTTTTCATTATATTTATTTTAGAAAATACATAAAATGACCTTCAAACTTGTCTTACAAAATTTATTTTAGAATTATAACTTTACGGAGGTTCAAATACTCCCTAAACAACTTTCGAGTGAATTAAAAATTATCTTAACGGCTGACATGACAAATATTTTTTTTTACATGCGTAAATAACCAAAATAGAAGAGGAAAAAACAAGTGGGCCATTTTTTTTCTTTCCAGCGACTTGTTTAATTCCCTCTTTGTTCTAATCGCCAACCACACTTGACCCCTCCAAAAAACGTCGATGGCCATCACGAATTAGTGAACCCAACGAAGTTCACCCGCAACGAACCTCATCTTAATTTCCTTAGTTACTCCTTCATGACTGCAAAAAACTCTGCATGCGATCAGCCGCCATGAGACAACTAGAGCTTGCCAAAAATTTTCACCACATACATAACCATGTACAAAAAAGCGATAAAATCATTTTCCTTAGCTTTCTTCCATTTCTTTACTTTTGCTATGTGAGTGTTAGAATTTTTCTTGTAGATCTCAATTTTTTTGTCAGATTTAAGATTTTTTTCTCATAAAAATAACTCTAAACTTTAATAGAGAAACACAGTGAGTGGGAACAATATATTCATCCATCATAAAATTTATCATTTCTCATATTTAGTCTATTATAAAATATGAAACTAAGTTGTGTATTTTGTGAAAATTTGAATAAGGAGAATAAAAATAACTCTTACTTTGTATTGTACTGAGATAATGAAGAAGATGGTGAACAGTGAAAATAAAATCAAAAATGATATGGGAGAGGAAAAAGAAATGGAAAGTAACTTCATTTACTCTATGACATGTTGTCAATGCATCGTTGAGGTGACGCTTGTGTGGCACACATTCATATCATTTCATAATCATGAAATTGACATTGCATGTATCATGTGATATTTGATTTATTCAAAAGTTGTTTAAGGAGATATCTAAATGCCCATAAAGTTACAACGCTAAAATAAGTTTGTTGAACATGTTTAAAGATCATTTTATGCATTTTCTTTATTCAACATATTTTCTCTTTCATTCACTTTTATGATCATATTTATTCTTATAATCTAAGAAAAGTCATATTTATCTCTACTGTGTTAAATCCACATATCCTACCTTAACTTTTCTATGATATTGATAACGCCCAAACTACAGCTCTCGTAAGAGTGTAAGCGGTCGCTGTCAAATATAGAACCCAACTGGGTTGAGTGTCAAATCCCACAGGGAATACTTGGTCACTAAGTGTTGCAATTGTTAGTAGACTGTTGGTCGAAAGTTCTACAGAAAGGGGGATGGTTTAGGCGTGAATTAAAAGTATCAAAATAGCAAAGTAAAAGCGGAATGCTTTGTTTAGTAAGATTTTAATCAATGAGAATTGTAAGTTAGGGTTATGTCCACCTTATGAATTCTACGTATCTATTAACTATGAGTAATGCGGGATTCAGATATGCATGCACTTATAGAGATTCGTATTCTACTGGTAAATCCTAGTGTCTCTCGACCATCAAGGATTATCTCACTTTAACTTTCTCGAGCTTAAAGCATATAACTACTGGTACGAACTCTCCAAGAGTTAATCCAGTTACGGCACTAACGTGTAAATAGGGATTGGTAGCCCTAATTCCTTGTCACACTCTCTTTTCCAAACATGTAACTTTTCTCTCGAACAAGTTAATGCTATAATGGCGTATTCTATATGTTTGCAACCACAAGAATGTAATTAAGATGAGGAGAGTAATGATATAAGTAGCATACGTATCAAGAATTCACAAAATCATAGTAATAGATAGTATATCATAAGGCTTCCATAACCCTAACAGAGAAGTTTAGCTACTCATGATTACAACGGAGATCACAATAAACATCATCATCGTACCAAAGCTCAAAGAATCTCACGTTGAAGATGGGTGTGGCGTCAAACTAGGTTGACGTTTTTTCCCTCTAGACGTTTTTCCCAAGTTAGCATTTTTTTCTCTGTTAAAACTTACAGAATCTGTAAACTGAATAATACTAGAAAGTCGAATGAATAAAAAGTATCTATCAATTCGTGAATAATGAAAAGCATCAATCAATGCTGAAAAATTCAGCAAATAGGGTTTTTATAACATCCTTGTCCTAGTCCTATTAAGTTACTGCTGATCCCCAAGTCTTTAGAAATACTATTTTTGCCCGGGACAAGTTCTCCATGCATCACTTTCAGTCCATAAGCTTCCAAAAGCTGCCTTCCCTCTTATGTGAAGTTTCCCTTGCTACCAAAAGGTCCACAAAGTGCTGAAATCTTCATCATTAATACCTGAAAACATGCTAATCACGTTGGTTAGCTCACTTACAGGAAAATGGATTAAAAATGCAGGAATTATATATTTTGTCCTTAAAACTTAGCTAAAATATGGGTAAATTATGGTGCTTTAGGCGTGTAAATACGCCTATCATCAACACCCCACACTTAAAGCTTTGTTCGTCCTCGAACAAAATATTACGTCCATGCAATCATCTACTTAGAATATCACAGCAACAACATAAAATATTCATCAAGACATGCACGACAATTATTAACAAAGAGTAGTTTTCTGGATCACTACTAGAAACCATTCAACCTCCAACATAGACTCGTGATGATGGCTAATTCGTATCCACAAGTTAAGGTACCAAGAATCATACAAAACTACCCAACAATCATCAACCATGTGTGTCTCACACAAGATATCCCCCATAATCACTCATAAGTTTTGCATTTATCGAAACATGGGTACAAGATTCTCCTTGCTCTCACTCTCACAAAGAATTCCTATGTTGCAACTGATGACCATAGGCTTGCCCTTAGTGTAATGCTCCACTAATATCAGAATGCTAAGCTTAGGATCAAGTAGATCTTTACAGGTTGTAATGTAGGCTAAGGGACAGGTAGGACTATTTTGGCCAGAAATAGTGACTATGTTCCCTAAGCGCTTTAATACACTACGTTATGTCATTAACACTCTCTTTTAAACAACCCTTCTACCTTTCTTTTCATCTAACACCCTTTTTCACCTATTTTGTTATTCAATTATAAACATAAAGATGAGAATATACAACTTGTTTTTTTTTTATTTTTCTATTTCTATTTTTTTTTTAATTTTTTTTTATAAAACACCTCTATGATAGCCACTCCTTTTCACAACAATTTCAAGTACCAATCCACTCTGAGGCATCACTCTCACCCAATTTCCTTTTATTTTGTCACATGACTCTACAATTTAAAGCGCTTAGGAATTTGGATCAAATTATGGTTTTGAAAAAAAATGGATTAGGCTACATATGAGGCTGTCAAAGAAAACAACTAAAGGCTCCAAGGGGGTTAACTAGGATAATGTCCACGGGTAGGTAAAAAGAAGGTAAACAATCACAGGCTGCCAAAGAAATGCCTAAATCATCTCCTAAACTCACACTCTTTATTTCGCTTTACACACACACCAGGCAAGTTCTAGTATCAGTCACAACACAGAATATACTATAACCTCACACACACAAGGCACATGGTCAACTTTATTGGGAACAGTATAGACTCTTGACCCAACAGGTGAATGAATTAAACCACACACTTATCACACAGTGAGTCACACTTAGAGCCTAAACGTCTCAATAGTAATGATTTTGACACAAACTCTTATCATAATACCATGCCGCCTATAAGAACAATTTCATGCAAAATCTAAAAAATTTTAAAAATCTAAAAATTAACTAACTAAACTAACTAATTACGACTAATTAAAACAAACAAGAACTAGAATAAATGTAGGCAAAGCAGTACAAGAAGCATACAAATACCAGCACCCCACACTTAGACGGGACACACTGCCCTCAGTGGAAAATAAATAAGGAAAACCTGATTAGTCGGACTCCTCTTCTATGTCTGGGGTCATACCCCCTGCGTCACAATTATCATTAGAGTCGTCATCCTCAGAGTTTCCTCAAAATGTACCCCACGTGATCCCAAAAGTGCGTTGAGGTATTTGTAGAGAGGAGGACTCAGCTTGCTCCTTTCTTGACCTTTTTTGTCCCTTCTGTGAGGTGGTCGCTTTTTCTTTTCCTTGTCGTCCTTTTGGGGCCATTCTACCTGAGATTAAAATAGAGTCATGTTAGCTTCATCTCAGAAGATTCAATCGAAAAACAAACAGCAACGGTGCCACCCCACACTTAATTTGTTGGCACAGACTAATTAAGTGAGTGATGTCGATTACTCAGACTTCATCGACATACATTTAGGCGATATGTTCCAACAACATGTTCAGCACAGTCATACGTTCATGTCATCTTAATTATTCTTTCCAATTCTATTTCATGTAATCTTGTCTATACTTTCATGTTTGGATGAATGCACTTTTTGAACCAAACTACCACATAAGGATCGTACCACAAATAGAAACAAGTTATTGCATAGGCATAATCACACCATCTTATGCTTGTGGTCAATCATAATCGGTATCTCGATGAACGAGTCATTCAAACATTAAAGATTTCAACTTACAAGAGTATGTATTAACTTCACAATTTCGACTTCATAAAACTATGACAGTGTATAACAATCAAATACAAGTCGGAACAAAGTCAAGAACACCCACACATATTCTTTCACTCAACTAGATGTATCATAACAAACCAACCTCATTCAAATCACCAACACCACTTCAAGCTTTAACAAATCATTATAGGCGTAGTATTGTAATAACTACGGAATATAAAAGAAAAACTTACTTGGTGATGGATCCGGAAGATGAACTTGCAAGGTTAGAAGAGCAAAAAGAAATTTTTTGAGAGATTTGGAGAGTAAAGGCGGCACCTAGGTTGAGCAAATAAGTGTGTTTTGTTCTAATGTTGAAGTTTTATTTATAGGACAAGGCTTGGGTCGGGTTTGACCCATTTAAAATCGGATTAGGAGACCAAAAAGTAAGCATAGGCGGCGCCTAATGCTTTGCCAATGCTTAGCATAGGCGGCACCTTTTGCAAAACCTAGTTGAGCATCTATGGCATTGTTAGGAATAGGCGGCGCCTATGCTATGACATTGTAGATTCAGAGAGCAAAGGCAATGGCATAGGCGGCGCCTATGCTATGGCATTATCGGGCATAGGCGACGCCTATGCTATGACATTGTAGATTTAGAGAGCTTAGGCCATAGCATAGGCCTTGCCTTGTTCGTTGCCTAGATTTACATAGGCCTTGCCTTGTTCGTTGCCTAGATTTGCATAGGCAATGCCTAACCAATAGCCTTTGTTTCTTCATTCCAAACTTACCACCTTCAACATGACAAAATTCCAAATTAAAATTTGGGCTAGATCTCCTCCTTTATACGTCTTACACCTACATTTACTCAAAAACAACAAAAATAATTAGAACGATGGGTTGCCTCCCACCGAGCGCCTTAGTTTTGGTCGTGGCTCTACTCTTCTTTTTGGATTTTTATTTAACAAAAACAAACTCTTAGTAAAACAAAATGATTAAAAACGATGGGTTACCTCCCATCTAGCGCTTGATTTATTGTCGCGACACGACATAGCTATCTCGATTACTTAGACTTCATCGAGATAGATGGTGCATCATTTTCTGAATGGATTCAGACGACGCTTATGCTTACTTGTAGGCATGCAATCTTCTTCGAGATGACTCTTGTGCATACATATCCCAGGAGGGATACCAATTATATCATCAATAGTCCAACCCATAGCTCTCTTGTAACTCTTCAGAATAGAGATGAGAGCCTCTACATGCTGTTCACCTAAATCAGCCGCAACACTCACCGGAAGTGTATTTCCACTTCCCAAGAACGCATACCTTAGGTGACTGGGGAGCTCTTTCGATTCTAGCACTGATGGCTCTTCAATGGAAGTCTTCGCTGTTGGTGACGGTCGATTCTTAAGATCAAGGTCCAGCTTCTTAGTAGCATGAGAATAGGACATTATTCTTGTTAGAGCACAAACAGTTTCTTCATATTCTTCAACATCCTCATGCTCAAAATTCAACAGCACATCAGACAATGGCTCAACAGTAAGCTGCTTCTCTACAGATAATCCTTTCTCATCCTCATAGTAAACATCAGCTACAGAGAACACATCCATATCTCTAGGCTGCTTCATTGATTTGCATACATCAAAATGGACCACTTCGTCATTCGGCCGAAATAAAAGCTCATTAGCTCTTAAATCAATAAGCACACTTCCAGTTGCGAGGAAAAGGCGTCCCAAGATTATGGGAGCTTCAGAATCTACCTCGCAATCCAAAATAACAAAGTCTGCAGGAAAGATGAAGGTGGAAACCTTCACCAACACATCATATAAGATACCAACAGGCCATTTTACCGACCTATCTGCCATCACGAGCCGCATATTGGTTGGTGTAGGATCACCCAACCCCAACTTTCTGTAAATAGATAGCGGCATCAAATTGATGCTAGCTCCCAAATCACACAAGGCCTTAGCAAAATCTAACGATCCAATCGTGCAAGGAATAGTGAAAGCACCAGGATCTGCCTTCTTCTGTACTAGCGATCTTGTAGCGATTGCACTGCAATGATGAACATTATCTGCCAGCTCATAACTTGCTGCCCGCTTCTTTGTCAACAGGTCCTTCATGAATTTAGCATACCCAAGCATCTGTTCCAGTGCCTCTACCAACGAAACATTAATAGTCAGCTGCTTCAACATGGTCATGAATTTACTGAACCTGGTGTCATCAACTTTCTTCTTCAGTCTATGCGGAAAAGGTGGTGGTGGAAGGGGAATAGTTTTCTCCACCACTTCCTCTTTATCTTGCTTCCGATTATCAACCTTTTCAGGAGTGTCATCAGCCTTCTTCTTCAGTCTTTGAGGAAAAGGTGGTGGTGGAAGAGGAATCGTTTTCTCCACCACTTCCTTTTTATCTTGCTTCCGATTATCACTCTTTTCAGGCTGCAGACGTCTAGGGGTAACATCAGGAACACTATCTTCAGCTTCTATGGCATCTTCACATTCTGCATCAATAACATTATCTGCTATATCATCAACCACCTGCTTGCCTTTGGATGGATTTTCCAACGCTTTACCACTCCTGGTAGTAATAGCCATACATGATCCATCATTCCTTGGGTTTTGCACAATGTCGCTAGGTAAGGTGCCAGCCTTTCTTTGATTGAATGCCTCTGATAGTTGACTCAATTATTGCTCCAGCTATTTTATCGCGGTAGAATGCGAATCAACCAATTGATTTATTGATGACAAAACATTCTTTACCTCACTAACGCCTATATTGGTTGCCTCCACCCTTTTTAACAGCTTAGCCATCATATCATCCATGGGCATCTTTCCAGAGCCAGATGCCACAGCCTCACGGTTTCCAGGAGGAACATACAAACCACTCCTGTCAGTCTTATTCTTCCAACCACCTTGATCGCGGTCCTTGTATCCATATTTATCATAATAGTTTTGACCTTAGTTTCCTTGGGCATTGCCTCGGAAACCTCCCTGATTATTCAAATAATTTGCTTCCTCCTCAGAATCTGATTCATCTCTTCTCTGTGACACCACAACCTTGACTTTTTCGGTCTTCCCTGATAATAAATTCTTGGTAAGAAGATCCATCTGCGTTTTCATATGAGCCATATCCTGGTCACGTTCCTCTTGTCTTCGTCTCTGCTCTGCAGTCATGCCAATAGATACAGTAGAGCTCGCTACCTCAGAATCCCTGGTATGCCAAGATCTACTCTACTTTGTCATACGATCCATCATATCACTCGCCTCAATAAAAGTAAGGTCCATGAATGACCCTTCTGCAGCATTATCAACCACTGGATTTGTCACCGAGTTCAAAGCCCTGTATAATATCTCCATCAAGTAGATGTTGGTCATCTGATGATGTGGGCACCGCATAAGCTTCTTCTTGAACCTCTCCCATGTTTAGTGGAGAGCTTCAGTTGGAAGCTGTCGAAAATTGCTGATCTTATCTCTTAACTGTGCTCTCTTGGATGGCGGAAAGAATCTTTCTAGGAAAACGTCTTTCAGTTGCCTCCAATTAGTAATAGAATCAGGAGTTAGCCTGTTCAACCATAGAGTTGCCTCCCTAGATAGAGACAATGGAAATAAGTGCAGCCGAATTGCATTCTGCCCAACTCCTGGATTGTCAAACGACTTGCATATTGAAATAAAGTTGATCAGATGTATATTCGGATCATCGCCTGCGAGTCCACCAAATAACCCCTTGAGCTGCAATAACTGAATCATGGTGCTAGTGATATTGAACTTAGCTCCGGGTGCCAAGGGTGGAGGAATAATAGCCCCTGTGGCACCAGCTCCATCCAGATCGTCATCATCATCATCATCAAAAGGAGCCTGAACAGCTCGACGTTCAGGTCTCATTCTAGCTTGACGATCTCTCCTGTTCACAGGCGCTGCCACCTCATCTGCACGCCGTGGATTAAGTAACTCATCATCACCCAGGTCCTCATCATAATGATTTGTTGCCCGACCTGGGTTATCAATATTCTGTTGATGCACTTGAGCAGCTGCCAACGCAACTAATCTAGCCTACTCCTGTTGAGCAACCCTTCTTTCAATGTAACGTTGTACATCCATTCTGCCAATAAGTTGGGGTTCAGGATTTATGGATAATAATGGCTGACCAGAACTACGAGTATTTGGCATGCACTCAACAGAACCTGAATAAAACAAAAATAACAAACAAAAGTAAAATTCGAGAATCTTTGACCAAAGGGTCTAGTAACTATCACAAACTTAGTTGACAACCTTATTTCCCCGCCAGCGGCGCCAAAATTTGATAACGCCCGAACTACAACTCTCGTAAGAGTGTAAGCGGTCGCTGTCAAATATAGAACCCAATTGGGTTGGGTGTCGAATCCCACAGGGAATACTTGGTCACTAAGTGTTGCAATTGTTAGCAGACTGTTGGTCGAAAGTTCTACAGAAAGGGGGATGGTTTAGGCGTGAATTAAAAGTATCAAAATAGCAAAGTAAAAGCGGAATGCTTTGTTTAGTAAGATTTTAATCAATGAGAATTGTAAGTTAGGGTTATGTCCACCTTATGAATTCTACGTATCTATTAACTATGAGTAATGCGGGATTCAGATATACATGCACTTATAGAGATTCGTATTCTACTGGTAAATCCTAGTGTCTCTCGACCATCAAGGATTATCTCACTTTAACTCTCTCGAGCTTAAAGCGTATAACTACTGGTACGAACTCTCCAAGAGTTAATCCAGTTACGACACTAATGTGTAAATAGGGGTTGGTAGCCCTAATTCCTTGTCACACACTCTTTTCCAAACATGTAACTTTTCTCTCGAACAAGTTAATGCTATAATGGCGTATTCTATATGTTTGCAACCACAAAAATGTAATTAAGATGAGGAGAGTAATGATATAAGTAGCATACGTATCAAGAATTCACAAACTCATAGTAATATATAGTATATCATAAGGCTTCCATAACCCTAACAGAGAAGTTTAGCTACTCATGATTACAATGAAGATCACAATAAACATCATCATCGTACCAAAGCTCAAAGAATCTCACGTTGAAGCTGGGTGTGGCATCAAACTAGGTTGACATTTTTGCCCTCTAGACGTTTTTCCCAAGTTAGCGTTTTTTTCTCTGTAAAAACTTACAGAATCTGTAAACTGAATAATACTAGAAAGTCGAATGAATAAAAAGTATCTATCAATTCGTGAATAATGAAAAACATCAATCAATGCTGAAAAATTCAGCAAATAGGGTTTTTATAACATCCTTGTCCTAGTCCTATTAAGTTACTGCTGATCCCTAAGTCTTTAGAAATACTATTTTTGCCCGGGACAAGTTCTCCATGCATCACTTTCAGTCCATAAGCTACCCAAAAGCTGCCTTCCCTCTTATGTGAAGTTTCCCTTGCTATCAAAAGGTCCACAAAGTGCTGAAATCTTCATCATTAATACCTGAAAACATGCTAATCACGTTGGTTAGCTCACTTACAGGAAAATGGACTAAAAATGCAGGAATTATATATTTTGTCCTTAAAACTTAGCTAAAATATGGGTAAATTATGGTGCTTTAGGCGTGTAAATACGCCTATCATCAATACCCCACACTTAAAGCTTTGTTCGTCCTTGAACAAAATATTACGTCCATGCAATCATCTACTTAGAATATCACAGCAACAACATAAAATATTCATCAAGACATGCACAACAATTATTAACAAAGAGTAGTTTTCTGGATCACTACTAGAAACCATTCAACCTCCAACATAGACTCGTGATGATGGCTAATTCGTATCCACAAGTTAAGGTACCAAGAATCATACAAAACTACCCAACAATCATCAACCATGTGTGTCTCACACAAGATATCCCCCATAATCACTCATAAGTTTTGCATTTATCGAAACATGGGTACAAGATTCTCCTTGCTCTCACTCTCATAAAGAATTCCTATGTTGTAACTGATGACCATAGGCTTGCCCTTAGTGTAATGCTCCATTAATATCAGAATGCTAAGCTTAGGATCAAGTAGGTCTTTACAGGTTGTAATGTAGGCTAAGGGACAGGTAGGACTATTTTGGCCAGAAATAGTGACTATGTTCCCTAAGCGCTTTAATACACTACGTTATGTCATTAAAACTCTCTTTTAAACAACTCTTCTACCTTTCTTTTCATCTACCACCCCTTTTCACCTATGAACAGTAACCGATGAACAGTAACCGGTGAACGGTAACCGATGAACAGTGACCGGTGAACAGTGACCGGTGAACAGTAACCGATGAACAGTGACCGGTGAACAGTGACCGGTGAACAGTACCGGTGAACAGTGACGGCGTAAAAAGTGACGGTGAACGTGTCATTATTTGTCGAGTTGGATTGTTGGTGTTAAGGTTCGACTCGAGGTTTCTGGGTGCGGACTCTCTTCATTCGAATAACTTTGAGTTTGAAAGCTTCAAATTTAAGGTCCAATTCTTTCTTCTCTTTCATTTAATTCTTATGTGATTGTGATTGCGTGTGATTCGATACCGTGGTTTTTTTGTTGATGTGAACTGTTGGTGACATTTGGGTGTGTGATGTGCTAAGCATGATTGGTGAATTTTCATTATTCTCGATTGGTGGATTGTGTATTGAAATGGGTTAATCACGTGGTTGAGAATGAATTAAGGTGGGGATTAAAAATGGAGAAAAATGAATATTTATTAATTTTGATGTATTGATAATGTTAAACATGATAGAATTATGATGCGTTAAACTTAGTAGGCAAACATAGGCCGGGTAGGCAAATTTAGGAATAACGAGTTGTTGGAGTGTTTGAATATGTGCGTGAATGGTACTTTCTACTTTATTGCACGAAAGTTTAAATTGTACTCATTTAGCCGGGGAATGCCCCGAAGGATTTGTATTGATTTATCCGGGGAATGCCCCGAAGTAGCATGTACGCAAAGGAGGCTCGTGATCAAGACCCGGAACGTCGGGTGGAGTTTAGTTTAGGATTAGTTTAGAATAGAATAGGTTTTATATTTCAGCACCTCTTTTATTTTGGATTGTATAATTTGGACTGAACATTATTTTTGTTTGTTTTGAATTTTGTGTGATTTATTTGTTTGCTTGTTTTGTGTGTTTATGTGGTTTGTACATTTGTACATTTGTAATGTCAAATTAGCCGATACGCTCCACCAAGCGACCGTGGTCGAACCACGGGATCGAGGGGTGTCTAACACCTTCACCTCGGTCCACAGAATTCCTTAGTCGGAATCTTTGTTCGTAAATCGGTTTAAAGAGTCAAATGGTTTCGAAAAGGATTTTCCAATGGTGACTTGGCACACCAGATTATGCCAAGTGTCGACTCTGATTTTGAATGTAAAAATAATCTTTTTTCGGAACCAATCTTCATTTTGTCACTTTAATAAAAAAACCCTTTCAAACCTTAAAATACATATATTATTTTTGGAGTCGAAAAAGGGGTGTGACAGCTCTGGCGACTCTGCTGGGGACTATTTCAGAATTCGAGCTTTTTTTGGAGTCGTATAGGCTTTGTTTGGCATTACGAGTGTATAAGCATTGTTTGTGATTTTTGTTTGTGTTTTCACTTTTGTGCATTTTTGTTCTCTTTGTTTACAATATTTATCCTATGTGTTACCGCTTTATGCTGGCATCATTTGCATAACCCGAGTCAATTCTTTCCGCAACAAGTCTCGCAGCGCACGTCGTGCGCACAAACTCTAGTTGAGTCACCTTTATTTTAGGGGGGGGGGAGCCGTTGGATGTATGGAGTAGGTGGAAAGCAAAGTAGCCACTATCGACCATATTCTCCCCCGAACGGCCTTGTTAGTAAACCACAACGTAGGTCAGCCTTTAGGTCATGCTTATGTGCATCATATTGAGACCTAGCGGGGCCCACTTGGTCCTTTGTAGGAGACTCACCTCTAACGCATCCCTACATGCTAAATGTTGCATCTTTGAGGGTAATGGGGCCATTTGACAGACTGATTTGGTGAAAACATGTGTTAGAAGTAAGGTGCGTAGGCAAGAACTGTTGAAAAAAAATAGAGAAAAAAAGTGAAGTGAGTCGAAAAGAAGAAAAAAAAAAGAGTGTCATAGCTTTTAGTGTTCTTTATGGATTTTGTTCTTCACAATCCAAAAATTCAAAAAATAAGATTTTTACCTTTTGCACTCATTTCTCAAAAACGAAAATAGCAAAAAGATTTTTGTTTGCCTTTCTACTTATTTGTCAAAAGCAAAAACACCAAAAAGATTTTTTCCATAATTGATGGTGTCAGTCTAAGTTAAAGTGTCTAGTTGAAAATCCAAAAAGTTTTTATTCGTTTGTTTTTGGTTGTGTCTCTTAAGTTAGGGTCAATTTATTAGTTAATCGTTAATTGTCCAATCTGGACGAACTACGCACCCCTGATTCTCCTCTCTCGGGAGTGAGATACGTAGGCAACCTATTGTGGGTTCGGGGATCTTATTTCAAAAATCCAAAAAAAAGATTTTCTTCACTCTTTATTCGAATAGGTGTTTCATATACGTCTTTAAGAGAAAACAGAAAAAAAAAGATTTTTCCTTTAATAGGTTCAAGTTTCGTTTTCATATGAAATTCAAAATCAAAAACCCAAAAAGATTTTCTTTGGTAATCATAGGTTTCATTTAGTATAGGGATGTTAAAGCCGAAGAATTCAAAAATATTTTCGTCATTTCTTTTGACAAATTTTTCTTTTCTTTTCTTTTTAAAGTTTCAAGAAAAAGAAAATAGAAAGAAAAAGAGTTTAATCGGTCATTTTGGCAAGATTTCACGAACTACGCACACCTGATTCTCCTCTCTCGAGAGTGAGATATGTAGGCGCCCTTCTTGGGTTCGGTGATCTTTTAAAAAAAAGAAAAAAAAGAGGTTTTGAAAAAGTGTTGAACTCTAACACATTTGTTGTTTTATGTTGAGTCAGTTTAAGGTGGTTGGTTTGTGGCATTCTGGCTGGTCCTTCACATCACACCAAATCCAAAGGGTTAGTTGTGTTCAACAAAGATATAGAGAGTGACATCATGGATCAAACAAAGAATCAGGAAAATGAGAGTTTAAAGCAAGAGGTCAGGAGGCTAAGACAACAAATGACAGAAATGCATCGAGCTTGGGCGAGTGGGTTGCCTCCTCCTCTATTTCCCTTTATTGATCCTACAAATACCTCGTGTTTTCCACCAAAATCTCAAAGTCAGTTTTCTACTGTTGTTGATGCACCGCAACATGACTCAGAATTCATTCTAAGCCAAAAGCATCTCAATACTTCCACCACTTTGCCTCTTGTTCCTCAGCATAAGCCTGCTACATTCACAACACCATATATTGTCTGTGATCTTATTGCTCAATCCTTTACTGGGACTTTCACACCGTCTCGTCCAACGGTTGTGCGTCCCCATGCTGCTAGTGAACCTATATTCAATACTCTTGGTGATCATTGTTATACTCTTGAGCCTGCTTTAAAGTTAACTGGAACACCAAAGTTTCTGAACAAGAAGTCCAGTGTGCCAGAAGAGTCGGAGAAAATGGTTGGAAAAATAAAGAGTACAGAAAATGCTATGAAAAATTTTCTAGGACCTGTGGGTAAAGAAAATATTTCATACAAAGACTGGGGCATGCCTTCAAATGCTAATCTTTCTCCAATCTTTGTGATGTCGAAATTTGAGGAGCATGATGGGTATGAGGAATCCGTGAAACCTTTGGGACAATATTGCAATCAATTAAGGGAACCTGGAGGGAAGAAGAATGAGAAAGATGCATTTGCTATTGTAGTTGGACAGCAGGAAAGGTTAAGAAGACCATGTCGTCGTCGGTCTCAGGCGCAAGGTCAAGTTTATGCCCAAGCTCCACATAATCACTCCCAAAATCCATTATACTCTTTTCCCCACCTCCATATCTAGTATATTGTGCACAACCATATGTTCAACCCCCAACTTAACCACAGTGGAACACACCAACTCCTCAGAGTCGTCCTCTAACTCCACAAACATACCAAAACCCTTCTAAGCCTGATTTTCGATCCAAGCTAAACGATAAAATGAGGCAGAAGTCGAGAGATATCTTCACACCAATTGGAGAGTCATATGCCAGTTTATTTCAGAGATTGGTACAGGAGGGAATGATCACTCCTCTTCTTGGGCAAACCCTTAATCGACGTTCAAGAAATTTTAATCCTAGCGCACGATGTGCGTATCATTCTGATGCTCAGGGTCATAGTATTGAAGATTGTCGAGCTTTGAAAAGAGATTGAAAAGATGATTCAAGATTAATCAATCATGGTATAGAACATTGACAGTGAGGAAAGCTCTAGTCATACTGATATGCAAACTAGTGGCTAAGATGTCAAGCTGTGCAATTGAGAATTCACCCCTCTCCCACTAGGAAGAGGTCTGGTAGTTTGTTTTGTCTTCTTTGCTATTTTCCGAATTATTTCAGGGTTGTAGTTCGGGATTTATCTTGTTTTGTCCCTTTGTCGTTTATGTTCAAACCCTTTTATCTTTCATTTTTATTAAATGGAGTGCCCCCTTTTCATTTATGTTTTAAATTTATGTTGTTTGTTTGTTTTCTTTACATAGTATATTTTATGTTGACTCTAGTGATATGACATGCTTGCGAAAATTTTAACCAGATTTTAAAGTCCAGTTTAAGCATGAACATTGAATCAGAGGGTTAAAGTTAGAAAAAAGAGCGTCTGAGGAAATAGATAGAGTGCTGGGGCATTTGGTGATCAAATGAGGCCTTCTTTTAAAATTAGAGCAATTATTTTGAGAATCACAAGAGCACCTTGGTCATTGATCAAAAGGCAAGTCCCAATTAGGTTAAAAAGCGGACGTGTGATCCATATATCAAGAGAAACAAGAAGATAAACAGCTCCATAAAAGCATAAGTCATTTGATGTGAGGAATGTACAACAAAGGTGGAGTTTACAGAAGAAGTAGTGATGCACAGTCTCAATCTTCTTAAAAAGATGTCGCAAATGATCTTCATCTCTCACTTCCAATTGCATGTTATGTACTTGCATTCTCAAGGATTGATATGATGAAGACATTTCATTCTGCTATCCAAATATTATGTCATCCTTTGTTTACCCCATTTGAGCCTCAGTGTTATTTTCTTTCATACCCCTCTTTTGGAATCAAGATAGAGTAAGCAAAGTTCAAAGAATAGTGTCGAGTAAAAAGATAAAGTCAAAAAGTTACAAAAAAGAGACAAAAATGTTTCCAAAAAAAAAAAGAGTGTCAAGAAAAATAGAGTTAGAAAAAAAAGAATCGCAAAGTGAAAAGAGCGAATAAAAAAAAATCAGAATCAAGCAAAATAAGCTGCCAGAACTACGCATGACCTGATTCTCCTCTCTCAAGGGTGAGATACGTAGGCTGCCCTACTCAAGGCTCGGTCCAACCAAATAAACAATTTAGTGTCACCCAGTCAAAAGAAACTGGGGCATGAGTTAATCCTCATTGTTTGAGTCGATTCCAAAAGTTGTAAGTCCTACCCCTCTTCAAGTGTCGTTTGGGCCCTATGCCATCCTTTATTTCTAACCTTATCCAAAAGTCAAGTTACAACCAAAGAAAGACCTTTAGATCAATCTTTGAGGATGTTAAGGTGGAGCATGCAAGGAATATGATGATGCATTTGGGAACTATTTGTCTTCCTCAGCATAGGGAATCAAGAGAGAAATAAAAATGAGAGAGTCTTATTGGTGAAAACCCTTACGGGCACCATAAGGCGATGGTAAGTTGAGAGAAATAAAAATGAGAGAGTCTTATTGGTGAAAACCCTCACGGGCACCATAAGGCGATAGTGAGCCGAGAGAAAATGAAAGAAGCTTATTGGAGAAAACCCTTCAAGGCGCCACTAGCCGAATGGGGTATTAAATGCAATTGACCTAAGAAAGCAACTCAGTTTCAAGGTCATTAACTCAACAACAATGGGTAGAAAGTTTGGATGAAAAGATTAAGCTGCTTAATCCAAAATGCATGGCATAATCATTAGTGTTGACTGTCATTTTTAGATGAATTTTTTGTTTCGTTGTTTTAAAAGGGGATATTCATTGTCTTTTCTTTCTTCTCTTTATTTTAATTTTATCTTTCTTAAGTCAGTTATCAAAACAAAAATTGTCATTCTTTTTTTTTGTGTTTCTTGTCTTCGAGTCAAGTCCGTGTCAAAACAAGTGAGAAAAGATTTCAAAACTGGCTACCAGCTTCTTTAATTGCACAAAGCAAGAAAAAAGCTAGCACATGAAAGAGACATGATTGTGAGCCCAAAAAAGGGGCATGCAAGAAGTTTTGTCAACAGAGAAGTCGGGGAACTCATGGAAATACCAAGGTTTAAAGGGTTTATTTGAGAAACACGACAAAGCAGAAATACTGTGTTTGTTTCAGAGTCACTCTTAATAAGCTGAGTTTGAGTCAATGATACAACAAGTCAATGACATATGCTAATGGTTGGAAGTAAAGCTAAATGTGACGGGGGCAGGAGCAATTGCCTCAAAAGCCAAAGCCACAAACTAGCCACCATGTTTTTAAACTCACAAGTTTTCTTTGTATGTAATAGGAATACATGTTGCATTCAGATCAAGGATTTCAGAGCCTAAACATCAAAGGCTGTAATTTATACCTCAACAAACGCAAGAGGCAAGGTTGCTGCAAAGGTTTGGTAATCAAAACCATGGTAAAATTCATAATTCAAGATCTCTAGGAGACACATTTCCTTGTTTTGGTAATTCAAGCAGCTTTGGTAAGGAGACGCACTTCATTGTTTTGATAATTCAAACAACATTGATAAGGAAACATACTTCCTTGATTAGGTAATTTGAATATTGCTTCTTAGGTAATGCACTTCCTAACTTAAGTCTTGATTCCTAAAAGACATACCTTTTAGTCGAGTCATCCCCTTTGATTCCTATAAGACGTACCTTTTAGTCGAGTCATCCCCTTTGATTCCTATAAGACGTACCTTTTAGCCGAGTCATCCCCTTTGACCCCTAGAAGACGTACCTTTTAGTCGAGTCATTCCTTTTGATTCCTATAAGATGTACCTTTTAGTCGATTCATCCCCTTTGACCCCTAGAAGACGTACATTTTAATCGAGTCATCCCCTTGATTCCTATAAGACGTACCTTTTAGTCGAGTCATCCCCTTTGATTTCTATAAGATGTACCTTTTAGTCGAGTCATCCCCTTTGACCCCTAGAAGACGTACCTTTTAGTCGAGTCATCCCCTTTGATTCCTAAAAGACGTACCTTTTAGTCGAGTCATTTACCTTAATTCCCATAAGACGTACCTTTTAGTCGAGTCATCCCCTTTGATTCATAGAAAACGTACCTTTTAGTCGAGTCATCCCCTTTGATTCCTATAAGACGTACCTTTTAGTCGAGTCATCCCCTTTGATTCCTATAAGACGTACCTTTTAGTTGAGTCATTTCCCTTGATTCCTATAAGACGTACCTTTTAGTCGAGTCATCACCTTTGATTCCTATAAGACGTACCTTTTAGTCGAGTCATCCCCTTTGATTCCTATAAGACGTTCCTTTTAGTTGAGTCATTTCCCTTGATTCCTATAAGACGTACCTTTTAGTCGAGTCATCCCCTTTGATTCCTATAAGACGTACCTTTTAGTCGAGTCATCCTCTTTGATTCCTAGAAGACGTACCTTTTAGTCGAGTCATCCCCTTTGACCCCTAGAAGACGTACCTTTTAGTCGAGTCATCCCCTTTGATTCCTAGAAGACGTACCTTTTAGTCGAGTTATTTCCCTTGATTCCTATAAGACGTACCTTTTAGTCGAGTCATCCCCTTTGATTCCTAAAAGACGTACCTTTTAGTCGAGTCATTTACCTTAATTCCCATAAGACGTACCTTTTAGTCGAGTCATCCCCTTTGATTCCTAGAAGACATACCTTTTAGTCGAGTCATCCCCTTTGATTCATAGAAGACGTACCTTTTAGTCGAGTCATCCCCTTTGATTCCTATAAGACGTAACTTTTAGTCGAGTCATCCCCTTTGATTCCTATAAGACGTTCCTTTTAGTTGAGTCATTTCCCTTGATTCCTATAAGACGTACCTTTTAGTCGAGTCATCCCCTTTGATTCCTATAAGACGTACCTTTTAGTCGAGTCATCCTCTTTGATTCCTAGAAGACGTACCTTTTAGTCGAGTCATCCTCTTTGACCCCTAGAAGACGTACCTTTTAGTCGAGTCATCCCCTTTGATTCCTAGAAGACGTACCTTTTAGTCGAGTTATTTCCCTTGATTCCTATAAGACGTACCTTTTAGTCGAGTCATCCCCTTTGATTCCTATAAGACGTACCATTTAGTCGAGTCATCCCCTTTGATTCCTATAAGACGTACCTTTTAGTCGAGTCATTTCCCTTGATTCCTATAAGATGTACCTTTTAGTCGAGTCATCCCCTTTGATTCCTATAAGACGTACCTTTTAGTCGAGTCATCCCCTTTGATTCCTATAAGACGTACCTTTTAGTCAAGTCATTTCCCTTGATTCCTAGAAGACGTACCTTTTAGTCGAGTCATTTCCCTTGATTCCTAGAAGACGTACATTTTAGTCGAGTCATCCCCCTGGATTCCTTTAAGACGTACCTTTTAGTCGAGTCATTCCAATTAACTCATAGAAATTGCATTTTTTTTTTGGGATAATTTTCTTTTCAGTTTTGATGTGATTTCAGGATCATGCCCGAAGCACAGGGCGAATAAATGGAAAATCAAGCAACAAAGTGAAGATATTGAAAGTTAAACAGATTGAAAAATAGCAAGTCAGGAGCCCTCCTGCAGAACAGGGTGCAGAAGTTGAAAGCATGGCAACAAGTTGATGAAATAGCAAGTCAGGAACCCGCCTGGAGAACAGGGTGAAGAAATTTAAAGCATAGCAACAAGTTGATGAAATAGCAAGTCAGGAGCCCGTCTGCAGAACAGGGTGAAGAAATTAAAAGCATAGCAACAAGTTGATAAAAATAGCAAGTCAGGAGCCCGCCTGCGGAACAGGGTGCAGAAGTTGAAAGCATGGCAATAAGTTGATGAAATAGCAAGTCAGGAACCCGCCTGGAGAACAAGGTGAAGAAATTGAAAGGCAAGCAACAAGTTAAAGAAATAGCAAGTCAGGAGCCCGCCTGAAGAATAGGGTGATGAAAGTCGAGTCAAGAACCAATAGAAGCTGTATAGATAGGATTTTTGTAATTTCATTTATGTTTTAACTTGTAATTTTCATTTTTTTTGATGTAATGACGGAGCCGCGGACCGGAACCTCGATGGAACCTCACTCGACTCTCCAACTCGGTATAGTCCATGTCTTTCCAATCTTTTGAAATACCCGTGACTTGATTCTCTCATAACTTGGGTAGGTAGGATGTCTTAAGTCAAGACCCGGTTGTCCTTCTTCCTTCTGTTTCTTTCTTTGAATAATGGTCGGGTCAAAATTTGGTCCCGCTGTCTACTTTTTTGTCTGAAAATACTTCGTGTTTACATTCAAAGGGGGCATGATGTAGACACCTAATTTTGTCCCTCCCGAAGTCTAATTTTATTCATTTTTAGTTCACCTTACCATGTGTCCAACCCCATGTAATTATATCCCACAAAAATACAAAAATAAATAAAAAAAATACCTCTAACTAATTTATCTTATCCTAACAACCTACCCAATAAAAAGCTTTCACCTACCCTAACTACCCCTGTGATCCCCCCCTCCTTTTTCTTGTCCACAAAGAAAGAATATATGGGGGACCCACCAAAATTCCCACATGATAAGAAAATCCATGCCCATTATAAAAGAAAAATTCTAAGAGGAAAAAGGCTCATTCTTTGATCATCATCTTCTCCACAATAACAAGAATCACCAAATAATCTTCCTCACAAGAACAAGAACAACAACGAAAAAAAAAAGAAAAAGTAACCAGTGAACAGTAACCGGTGAACAGTGACCGGTGAACAGTGATCGGTGAACAGTGACGGCGTAAAAAGTGACGGTGAACGGGTCATTATTTGTCGAGTTGGATTATTGGTGTTAAGGTTCGGCTTGAGGTTTTCGGGTGCGGACTCTCTTTATTCGAATAACTTTGAGTTTGAAAGCTTCAAATTTAAGGTCCAATTCTTTCTTTTCTTTCATTTAATTCTTATGTGATTGTGATTGCATGTGATTCGATACCGTGGTTTGTTTGTTGATGTGAACTGTTGGTGACATTTAGGTGTGTGATGTGCTAAGCATGATTGGTGAATTTTCGTTATTCTCGATTGGTGGATTGTGTATTGAAATGGGTTAATCACGTGGTTGAGAATGAATTAAGGTGGGGATTAAAAATGGAGAAAAATGAATATTGATTAATTTTGATGTATTGATAATGTTAAACATGATAGAATTGTGATGCGTTAAACATAGTAGGCAAACATAGGCCGGGTAGGAAAATTTAGGAATAACGAGTTGTTGGAGTGTTTGAATATGTGCGTGAATGGTACTTTATACTTTATTGCACGAAAAGTTTAAATTGTACTCATTTAGCCGGGGAATGCCCCGAAGGATTTGTATTGATTTATCCGGGGAATGCCCCAAAGTAGCATGTACGCAAAGGAGGCTCGTGATCAAGACCTGGAACGTCGGGTGGAGTTTAGTTTAGAATAGAATAGGTTTTATATTTCAGCACCTCTTTTATTTTGGATTGTATAATTTGGACTGAACATTATTTTTGTTTGTTTTGAATTTTGTGTGATTTATTTGTTTGCTTGTTTTGTGTGTTTATGTGGTTTGTACATTTGTATGTCAAATTAGTCGATACGCTCCACCAAGCGACCGTGGTCAAACCACGGGATCGAGGGGTGCCTAACACCTTCCCCTCGGTCAACAGAATTCCTTAGTCGGAATCTCTGTTCGTAAACCGGTTTAAAGAGTCAAATGGTTTCGAAAAGGATTTTCCAATGGTGACTTGGCACACCAGATTATGCCAGTTGGCGACTCTGATTTTGAATGTAAAAACAATCTTTTTTCGGAACCAATCTTCATTTTGTCACTTTAATAAAAAAACCCTTTCAAACCTTAAAATACATATATTATTTTTGGAGTCGAAAAAGGGGTATGACAGATATAACTAACGTAAGTGCAAAATCTAAAATCTTTGACAAAGTAAGCTAGTACGATAAACTTTCATCGATTATACTATGTTTCTCATTTCTACCGACTGATGGATTGAATCTCTAAGAGATTAATAGTACCTCCTAGTCAATAGATCCGATCTACATAGTACAATCATTGATAATTCTTCATGTTGGATGTATTTTAAATATCAATTATAGGACAAGAAAGGTTTAATTGCAACAGGGACAAACCTAAGCCCACATTTCTCGATTTCGTATTTGATATACACCTCAAATGCTCTCGCCAGGTGTAGATACTAATCATAGAAATGTCTTTAAAAGTGTGAGCTTTGTAGCCTATATTATTGCTATTAATCATTCATTTGCATCCTATAACATCCTCTGCTTTAGATCCTTACAGTAGTAGTAACTATGTTTCCAACCTTCATTGTATATGTCTTGGAATTGACTTAGTAGATAACCTACCTGTATAAACAAGGTTAGAAAAGTAATAGGAGCACTTTTTTCTCTAGGAGAATGCTCCGCTCTTGCTGATAATTGATCCTTAATCCTTGGGATAAAACTGAATTCCACAGTAACACACCAAGAGATTTTCCAATTCCTTTCTAGAATTTGTACCATAGTCCATGAATTTGATTTCATAATCAGGTTATTTCATTTTTGAAATACATTAATCGCTCCTTTATCGTCTTTTCTTCAGCTTTTGAACTAGTTGTGTCTTCCATCTTGAAACCCTCTACAACAATTAATTCACCAGCTTGTTCTCTAATATATAAGGCAGTTGTACTAGGGCCTGAATTTTCTTTTGATGCTCCATCGATATTATACTTCAATTAACCCATCTGAGGGAGGGGGTTTTCATTTCACTATCTTAATAGAAACAGTGGGTCTAAAACCTTCCAACATGGTGACTATCTCTGTCCATCTCATACCACCACCACTAATCTTAAATCTAACTTTTAAATTTTTTACAAATGATGTCATTAACCTCCACAAAAATCTTTGCTACAGTGTTGGTTCACCATGAACTTATGTATTCCTCCTTTTTCACAAGAACCATAGAATGATCATAGGAACAACTTGAAACACAATGTTTGTTCAATAGTTACCATCACTACTCCACCATTTTTTGATATTTTGTTTCAATGTATTCAAAGGTACAAATCCAATAACCCTGAAATAATGTTGTCAAATAGTATTAGCAATTTTACCCATAAGAAAAAGATGCTCAGTAGTCTCTATCAGGGGAAGAATAGCGCACAGAGTCTTCTAAAGTTTTAGGGTCCCACGTCTGCATTAGGCAAGTTATTGACAGTTTACTTTGCCAAACTCTCCATGTAAGGAATGAGATTTTGAAAGGTAAATACATGAACATCAAACCTGCCTTAAATTATTATTAACTTCTCCTCTTTGTCTCGAAAGATTCCAAGCACTTTTCATGCTAAATTTTCTTGAGCTTGTATAAATTGACCGTGGATTATCTCCTTGATCAATTATTTTCACATCCTGCAAGTTATTTCTAATACTTTTAATAACATATTCTAGAATTAAATCACATCAATTATTTCATCATATATCCAGCCATCTTCATTCAGAAAAACCTACTTTCCCCGCATCTTGACAAAAAGATACCGTTGTTAGGTGCATAAATAATGGACCTATATTGGATCAATTATCATACAAATTATAGAGGTACCTTCTTTTGGTTCCCACCATAATTCTTATTCAATTTCTCTCTATTCTGCGCAATAAACTTTAACACCTATGAACCACCCGTTCTATTGAACCAAAGAAGGAATTTGCTTCTTGTAATACTTGTTTGACAAGAAATTAGACCATAAATTATCACGTGTCCTAAATTTCTACCATAATTTAGGATACAAAGCTTATGAAATATTAAATAGAGATCTAAACCCTAAATCCCAGTTATATTCAGGAAGAAAAATATATTTCCAAGTAGATCATGCATACTTCTTCCTATTTCCGTATTACACCAAAATTTTTTAGCCAAAATCTTATGGAGATCTTTATAACACATATAGGAGGAACAATAATTGAGAAAAGATAAATAGGATTAGTTTGGAAAACACTAAAAATTATTTTCTTTATCAATAAGCTCTTATAATGTCCCTTTGTGTTACAAGTAATCGGCATTTTAAATATTTCATAGAAAATAATGGTGTTGTCGAAATTACACCTCCAAAAAAGTATAAAGCGGTCGCTTGTCAGAAATAGAACCCAATCAGGTTGAAATCGATCTTGTGAGGAATAAGTCGGAAATCTATCAACTCCATAAATTTCTCCTGTTCAATCCAACTATTCTATTGTGCATATAAAGTCTACAAGGTAGGTATTATCAATCGCCTTCTGGGTGCGAAGATAAATCTCATCCTTTACCGGGTAGGTCTTAGGGTGTCACCTATTTGTCCTTTCTATGACCTCAGTTCACCACTTCTTTTGAGATCAAGAGATTAGATGAGACGAGGGGACTAAAATGTGAAGGTAGAAATCTCAAATCATTGTCTTAACTTCTTTTCCCAATCGCAAACTCCCTTTTGAGGATGGGCACGAATGCAAGCTATCTCAAGCCAGCAGCTGTGAGATTAATTATTACGAAGAAAATTAAGATACATGCAACCCTAGAATAAATGAATATCACACTTTCTCTACGTACCTAATCCTCCAGGGTTCCCACAACCTTAGCTAAGGGAATTAACCGCTCATATTTATAAGATCACTCATGGAATCCATAGACAAAATTACAAAACCAATCTTAAAATAATGGGGAACAAATCTAAAATTTTAAATTGAATAACAAACCAAGAACCAACTAAGAATAATAATCAATAGATGTATTTTCATTGATTTGTTGAATGTCTTCAATGAATAAATAAACAAGGCCTAAAGGGTATTTATAGATTACAAATACCAAATCTTAATTAAAGTAGGAAAACCCTAGAAATCAACTCCTAAATAAAATAGGAAAACACTAGAAATCAAATCCTAAATAAAATAGGAAAACATAATTACTCATACATAATAGGAATAAAAAACATTATAGGAGTGTAATTGAGATATATGGAAACTCCAGGAAATAAATCCTAACTAAAATGGGATATGAAGAGTATTTCGGCACAAGGTACGACTCGGTCTTTAACTCGTACCGTCATCATACGAGTCGTACCAAGGCTCTCGTACCCACTCTAGTGATTTTCTTTAGGCTTCAACTTTCTATTCTGCTTACGACTTATGCTCATGAGTCATACCTAAGCATACGACTCGTGGCCTTGACTAGTATCTACCTGGGACTTCTGTCTTTCCATGCTTTAAACACTAGTTTGTGTACGACTTTCCTATACGAGTCGTACTCAGACTTCCAACTTGTATACTTATGATACTTCAACTTTTCAGAGATTTTTGATGACTTTAGATGAATATTGGTATCACAAATAGCTCTAAGCTTATAGGCAAGTGAAAACAACCCTTAACGATTAAGTTCTTATGAAGAGTATAGCTATTGTCCTCTTCAATCGAGCATATCTTTTTGTGTACTTAGTATTTTTGGTCTCAAAACCCACCAACAGATAGAAAATTGAATTAGCTTTCCAACGATACCCATTTTAACTTAATCCAATATTGGGGTGAAACGTTATGGACAAAATATTGAAGAACTATCGAAGCTGTTGAATATGTCCGAGATACGACTTTAAGGTTTGTCCAAGATACGACTCGTACAGTCTCCTTACGGGTTTTTAGAAGGTAGTCATACCTTGGGAAGTAAATGCTGAAAATGGGTCTATAACTACGGCTCAAGCAACCTTTCATAGTCTTTCTTGCATTTAGAATCCCAACACCTAATTTCCTGCAAAACACTCCCTAAAACAGATCGAATCTAACAACATAGCCTTAAGTACATGCATATTCTCATAGTTTAAGTATCATAAGTGCTATATTTCTATAGAACATCAAGACCCTCAACTTAGAATGTTTCTTGTCCTCAGGCAACAAAACATAACAAAATAATACAACGATGCTTAACCAAGAAAACATAAGATACCTATGGCAGTCAATCATTAATTTTAGCTCAAAACACATTACCCTCTCCAAGTTCAATCACTTTAAAACTAACTATGTGTATTAATGAAGCACAACAATATGACAAAAAGTACTCAAGCTATGTCATTATATTAGCTACAAACAACCATGCACATATACAAGTTACATTACCCAAACAAGTAAGTAGCTAGCAATATAACCCATATGCCTTTGCAACAAAGAAGTCCCTCCTTACTCATATTTGAAATCAAGCATGCTAATGTAGAGGAGGACAAGAGACACTCACTCTAACAAAGAAGTTCCAATCAATAAATGTTAAATACCAAAGGCTTGCCCTTATTTTCTTTACTTAAGCTTTCAGACAATTAAGTTAGGATCACTATAGGACTTTTCTTTGGCTTGTAACGTAGGCTTAGGGCTGGTATGATACGTATGGATATTTAAAGTAGTGACTAAGACTCCTTGTCACTACACTAACTTTTGGGATCCACACAAACAATTTTTTTATTTTATTTCTGCCCTTATTTATCCCTTTTTATTTAAAGCATATTCAGGTTGGGTGTGGTCTTTTAGTCTTTTTTTTTCCATAAAGTTTCTTTTCTTTTTCTTCCACACCCAGCCTTACTTTATTTTCTCTTATTTTTTCCTTTTTCATACCCATTTTACATCACGCCCCCTATGATAGCCACCCTCAACTTAAGAGATTTGCCTGAGTTGAAGTGCATAATGTCTAAGAAGGACCAGGGCCAAAATAGGTTCATTGTAATACAAATGGGAAGGTGATAGGTGTAACAAGAAAAATAGGCTATAAGGCTCATAGATTGGGATCAAAGGATACTAATTCACACATGGAAAGTCAATTAGGCTAAAAATGGACTAATTTAAAAAACAACCTATGATCCTTTCCTAACCACTTGTTCTACAACCTAGAAAGACTAACCGGGCAAGTTCTAGATTTAACACACAAAGAAAACTAAGTAACATCTCACACACATATGGCACAGAGTCAATATTATAAGCTACCACCTATCCGATACATGCACAAGTTCACAATAATTATCATGTCCCCAATATTAATGCCATAAAAGATTCACAATAGTCGCATATATATATATATATCACACAGTTAGAACATAGATAATTGGGGAGGTATTTATCATTTATCAAAAATCAAAAAAATATATCAACTTCCCTAGATACTTATTTTTCTCCCAGTTAACCACAAAACATCAGAAAAAAAAATACAATAAGCCTAAATATGCCGGCTCTACTGGGAATAAGACTCTAGAGTAAAGAAACACAGTAGAAAACCCCCAAGAGGACATCAAGACCCACAAGTAGCCCCACCCTCAATTTAAAATCATGCATTGTCCCCTATATCTCAAACCAAAACAAGAGAGTTAGAAATATACTTGTGGCACTATAGGTGCAGAGATATGACATCAATCACACAATTCGAATACAAACAACAAAATACCTTGGGTTTCCTCCCAAGCAGCGCCTGATTTTACATTGCATCATGACGGGACTTTGTTGGGTACTCAGATTTCCCCAACAAGTCATGGGTACCTTGAATACTTAGACTTCATCAAGGTAGCCCAATAGTTGGCCTTCAAATTTCTCTTTCCATTTGGAACTTATGAATTCCCCCCTAATTTTTTTTCTAATTTCCCATTATACTTATGAGGTAGAGGTATAAAATGAAGGACCTAAGAAATAGATGTATCATGTTGTACTTCTTGGCCCTTATGTGAGGAATGTAGTTTTTTGATTTTGGCTCAACAAATTCAAGAATATATGCATAAGTTTCCTCCCCCTTAAATTCTTCTACAATCTCGAATGGCTCGATCAAAATTTTACTATCCAAACACAATATGGAAAAATGCTTAGAATGAGGTTAAATACTCCCCAACTCATGATTTACAGTCTTCTTTACATCCCCACATAACTCTAATATGCTTACCTTAAAAGTGACACTATCTATAAGAGCATGAGAAATTTTTCACTTCTCTAATTTTATCTTCTCAAGTTGTTTTTTCAAAATTCTTTTAGTCGCACACAACCCATAAGTAGGTTGTTGGGCATTACACGTAGCAGCTTTTGCATCCAACTCTATTTGTAAGTAGAAAATATCCAAGCCAAACCTATCAACCTTTTGAACAAGCTCTTGTCTTTATTTTTCCAAGAGTGCCAACATGTCAAGCATGATCTCATTATGTTCCAATAATATATTTATAACACTTCTACAGTAATGTCCATATCAAAAGAACAAGGATCAATAAAAAAAAGTTATCATCACTCCGTACTTCCCCTAGACAGGTTGTCATCTCAAGAAGAGTAGGCCAACAAAATAATTAAAAAAATAAAAAAACAAAAAAATAAAACCCAATAACTCCATCAACTTCAATCAAGAATTTCAAGACCATATTCTCTGACAACGGTGCCAAAATTTGATAACACACAAAATACACATCCAATTGAAGGATAAAATGATCGTTGTCAAATGTAGTAACCTAACTAGGTTGGGGTCGAATTCCAAGGGAATACATCAGAAATCTATCTTGAATTTGTTAAAATCATCGAGCAATGCGTAAAAGTAAAAAAAAGGATTTGTTGAGATAGTAAAAAGAGAAGAATTGGTTGTTCTTGGTTGTAGGCAATAGACGACGAACACTAGAATGTGTTCCCCCTAGCTTCTCAACTCCGTAAGTTTATCGTGTTCAATCTAACTGTTCTGTTATTCTTCATGTAGAGTCTATAACAAAAGGTATTATCAACCGCCTTTTGGATGTGAAGATAAATCTCACTCATTATCAGGTAAGTCTCAGGGTGTCTCCTTGTTGTCCTTGCTATAACCTCAGTGCACCACTCCCTTTAGGATCAAGTGATTAGATAAGAAACGGGGACTAAAAGATGGAGGTTGAAATCTTAAATCACTGTCTTAACTTTTTTTCCCAATCGCAAACTCCCTTTTGGGGATGGGCATGAATACAGGCTATCTGAAGCTTCTACAGCAGCTGTGAGATTAATTATTGTGAAGAAGATTAAGATACATGCAACCCTACAATAAATGAATATCACACTTTCTCTACGTAGATAATATACTAGAGTTCCCACAACCCTAGATAAGGGAATAATCCGCTCATATTTATGAGATCACTCAGGGAATCCATAGACAAAATTACAAAATCAATCTCAAAATAATGTGGAATAAATTCAAAAATCTTAAATTGAATAACAAACCATGAACCAACTAAGAACAATAATCAATTGATGATTTTTATTGAATAATTGAATGTATTCAATAAATAAATAAATAAAGCATAAAGGGTATTTATAGATTACAAAAACCAAATCCTAATTAAAGTAGGAAAACCCTAGAAATCGACTCCAAAATAAAATATGAAACAGTAGAAATCAAATCCTAAATAAAATAGGAAAACATAATTACCCATACATAATAGGACTTAAAAATATTATAGAAGTCTAATTGGGATAGATGGAAACTCCAGGAAATAAATTCTAACTAAAATAGGATCGTAAGAGTCATTTCAGCACAAAGTCCGACTCGGTTTTCAACTCATACCATCATCATATGAGTCGTACCAAGGCTCTCGTACCCACTTTAGTAATTGTCTTCAAGGCTTCAACTTTCTATTTTGCTTATGATTTATGCCCACGAGTTTTACCTAAGCATACAACTCGTGGCCTTGACTCGTATCCACCTAGGACTTTTGTCTTTCCAAGCTTTAAATACTGGTTTGTGTATGACTTTCCTAAATGAGTTGTGCTCAGAATTTTGACTCGTATACTTCTAAGACTTCAAAATTTTCAGAGATTTTTGGTTACTTTAGATTCATATTGGTTATAAATAGCTCTAAGATTATAAGCAAGTGAAAACATCCCTTAACGATTAAGTTCTTGTGAAGAGTATAGCTATCGTTATCTCTAACTGAGCATATCTTTTAGTGTACTTAGTATTTTTGATCTCAAGACCTATGATCAAATATACAATTGAATTAGCTTTCTAACTATACCAATTTCGTTTTAATCCAACATTGGGGTGAAAAGTTATGGCCAAAATACTGAAGCACTATCGAAGCTGTGTTGAATCTGTCTGAGATACAACTTTATGGTCTGTCCAAGATACGAATCGTATAGTACCCTTAAGGTTTGTTAGGATAAAGTCGTAACTTGGGCTGTAAAAGCTGAAAATGGGTCTCTAACTATGGCTCAAGCCACTTTTCATAGTCTTTCTTGCATTTAGCATCCCAACACTTAATTTCCTGTAAAACACTATAGAAAACACATCAAATATAACAATGTAGACTTAAGTACATGCATATTCTCATAGTTTAAGTATCATAAATTTTATATTTCTATTGCACAAAAGTGAAGGAAACCCAAATACATGCAACAACACCAATCTAGAATGACTTTGCACTTCACCTACTTTGTAAATCCATCAGTGTTCCCACAATCCTAGTTATGGGGTTTAGCTACTCATGGTTGTAGGAACACACATAGATTTCATAGATGAAAGTATAATAATGAACTTACAAAGATAAGAATGAAAATCCAAATTCTCAAATTAATTGTAAACCTTGAAAACCAAGAACAGTAATTCCAAGATCAATAATCAGAACTTAAAACAATGTCAAAAGTGTATAAAATGTGTAAACTGATAATAAAACATCCAAAGGGTATTTATAGATATAAAAGAAAATTTATCCTAAATAGTGTAGGAAATAAGAGTCGACATCTACCCATGATTTGTAGGTTGAATCATAGGTACAACCTATGAATCGTGCCTTAGGTCGTGGAAATCATAGAAAAATCTTCAACTTTTGGAAGTTCCCAACCTACGAGGCAAACTACAGGCCATATGTTGTACCTACGCCTCGTATATAGGATCATGAGAATCAGACATCAATCAACAACTTTTAGAACTTTAGTACTTCGACCCACGTTGCTACCTATGGCTCATAGGTACTACCCATGAGCCATAGTTTGGCTCATAGGTATCCTTATCAGCTACTGTTCATCCCCTTTTCTCATTCTTCACTCCAAACTCTATTTTCCTGTAAAATCAACACAAAAAAAACATCACATCTAATAAGAATACCTAAGTACTTACAAAATTTCCTTGTTTCAAGCATCGAAAGATTCATGAATCCATGGAACATAAAAAGACCCTCTTGTAAAACTAGTACATTACTCCACAAAAGTAATAGAGTTTGCTGCTATATTTTGATACATGTAATAAATTTTTTTCTCCTTTTTAATCTTCTGCCTTAACTATTTTTCATATTCTTGCAAAAAAAATATATTTTTATATAATGAAGAGTTATTATCAAATGTAAAAATAATTATGTCATCAGCATAAGCTAAGTAGTTTAGATTTGGAACACCTTGGTTTCTGTACCTTAGAAAATTTCCTGGAATTTTGATCTCTGGACCTAATACTACTCGAGGGTACGAGCTGTATGTTGGTGTATGAATAGTATGGTCCAGTCATATAATGGTCAGTGTTAGTTGGTGGGATGGATTTTGGTCACTGGAATGAATACAACTTGAATGGTATGAGTCGTATGGTCGGATACAAATCGTTTGGTTTCTTCACTTAACCTTAGACTTGGTAACCTAGGTTAGATCTGAGTATGAGTGTCTCACCATGAGCCATGAGTCATGTTATAAGTCATACCCAAGACTTGTATTATGGATAATGTTCAAACCTTCTATGATTCTATCTTGCTAGAGATACAGGTGAAGGGTACGAATCGTATGCTGTCAATATGACTTGGGTAGGATGAATTTTACACTAGACAGTGTTGGATCCAAGGGTTGAGGCCTAGGATACGAGTGGTGTGTACTACTCGTATTGAAGGGTACGACTCGTGAGTGTTAGTCGTACCCTTGTGATGGGATTTTTGTACATCTTAAGTGGGGGTAATCTGAATATTTCCCCAATTATCCTAATAAAGTCCCACAACTTATATTCTTATTAAGAGGTTATTTACCTTATTATTTCATTCATTAACACTTAGAAACTCTTCCTAAACACTCTATAATTCTTTCAAGAGCTTCTGGGCAAGAAAGCTAGGGTTTCAACTAGAGGACTAATTTGGGGATTTTATTGGTGATTTCCCTCAATATACTTTGTCAATTAAGGTATGTTCTCTTCCTTCATTGTTAGTTTCAATTAAATACATGGTTTTATACAATGTTTTTATGATTTGAATGTTGTATGATTTTGGGTTTTCAAATATGATTTGGAGGTTTTGGTTATAAATGCTTAGTTATGGTTTTCCCATGTTTTAATTATACTTTTATATGCATTAATTGTGGTTTTGGATGATTGGTTGCATGGGAATGGTTCTTTGATAATGGACTTTGGTTTTGGAAATACTATGCCCCCAATGTGTTTGGTAAAATGCCTTTAACATTGTTTTCATTAAATATTGGTTTTTTAATGGAACTTATGCATGACTTAAACCTGGTAATGGAACCCTAAATAGTATGAATGGTTTAAATAGATTGGAAAGTCCTTGGCGGCCATGGTTTTGGCTAATTGGAAATCACGTGGGGTACATGGAATCTCCTAAAGTTTGGCTAAGGATAATACTTGCAAGTTATTGTTTGTATGATGATACCTCTACTAATAGCCTTAGTTAATAACAAAATGGAACAATAGTTTGGATTGAAAATGGTTTCAATTGGGCTTATAGAAGGAAAGTATAGTAAAGCCGTGGAAAGTAGTGGTCCCGGGAGGATCTAAACTGGAAACTCATATTTGCAGATGTGAGGTTAGGTTTAAGTTACCGTGTGCATGATGTCACACTATATTTTGGGGAATGTACTAGTTATCCCAAGGTTTCTTTCCTGGTCTTGTGGCTTCACACACTAGGGCTCTTTCTACAGGAAAAATTGAACTATATAGCCCATTGGTGATTTAGGACAGCAAAGCTACACAACACAGGTAAGGGTTTTAATGGCATGCTAAACCCGGTTCCTTTTCCGGCATGGTTATATATATGTATGGTTGTGTGCATATGAATGATTTTACTTGGTTTTATAAATGATATTATTTTATCCTTATCCTGAGTTTATGCTAGCGATCACTTGCTAACCCATCTATGGGCGGCTGTATTCCCACGCTATGCAGGAACCAACCGTTCTACTCCTCCTACATAGTGAACTATTTAGGGATAGCTGTTGGATTAAAGTGGTAAGCTTCTATCTTTCCAGAAGGCTCAATTTCATGTTATGGATATTTTTAGACATTCTATTTTATTTATGGATATTGGTTTTGTCTATGGTTGGGGGCATGTCCAAATTGGATATTCTTACTCTTTTGGTTAGAGGCTTTGTGGTACTGCTATGGGTTGGAACGGGCGGGATCAATATTGGTGTCTGCCTTAGCATTGGCATTGGTATTGGGGCTGATACAGGCTGAAGATATTGTTGGTTATTTTATCGTATTTCATTTTGGAATTAATCATATTATGTTTTGGAACTTATTTGGTTATGACCTGGTTTATGCCCCTTGTTTCAACATTGGTTTGGTTTGGTATGGTTGGATGGTTGGTATGGGATGGTTGGACTTAATTAGGCCGGTCATGATTGTGATCCTATCCCAGAGTCTTCATGTGAGATATCACACTATCTTGTTATATGCTCGAAATTCAGCAAACTCAGGACAGGCAACAGGAGGTTGGGTTGAGTAACGGGAGTGGTCTCCCTTTCGTTAGGACTTGTGATGCCCATTCTGACAAGATCTCCGGTCGGGTTGTGTCAAGATTAGAACTCCACTCTTTTATGTCATAACCTACATACATATATTCTTAAAAAATATGGTTAAGATCCATAAAAAGAACCTCTGCAGACAACATAAACAAGGTTGTGGGTAGAGGATTTCTCTGTTTCACCCCCTAGTAGATTAGAAGAATCCATAAGATTGGCCATTTAAGAGCGCTGAACAATAGTTATTATCTACAAATATCCATGTTATATCTACAAACAAATTAGAGAAGCCCATCCTCTTAAGAACTTTCATAAAAAAATTAGGACACTCTATCATATGCCTTTGACATGTTAAGATTTATAATAACATTATCAGGTTTCTCCCATTTACCAATATCTGTTCCCAACTCTTGAGCCAGTAACACATTTTCTATAATACTTCTTCTTTTAACAAATCCTAATGTATTAGAAAAAATAATAAAAGGTAGCAGACCTTTAACCCTATCATGAATAATCCTGGATAAAATCTTGTTAACAAAGTTACTCAAACTAGTAAGTCTTATATCTAAGAAAGATTGAATATTTTTTTTCTTAGGGATGAGAACTAAATTAGCATGAGTAATAGACTTAGGAAGAGAATTACTATTAAAGGAATTCTGAACCAGCCTGATGATGTCAAGGCTCACAATACCCCAACTAGTCTGAAAGAATTTACCCGATAAACCATCAGGTCCACATGAACTATCCCCATTAAGATTAAACACGACTTTATTAACTTCATTAGACTCTAGAATTTTCCCCAACATACAATTATCTTCTTCATTAATCATGACTGGAACATGATCTAATAAGGAAGAATCAGTAGAGTCTTTTTCCTATTGAAACTATTTTTGGAAATGGTCGACTCCTTCATCTAAGATCTCACTATCACCCTCCATCCACCTCCCTTGAGAGTTTTAAATTATGTTAATACTTAATCTCTATCTTTTTCCTTTGGCCAAACTATGGAAAAATGTTGTGTTTCTTTCACCACTTTCAAAGTATTTACACCCAACTTTTTATTGCCAATAACTTTCCTCAAACTTCAAGTATATGGTGTATTTTTCTTTGGCTTTTTGCATTACCACTCTATTCCCTGCTGATGGATATTCTTTAAAGTACTGCTCCTTAAGTCTTACAGTTTCTTCCCTGATAATTAATTATTGAACGATATTCCCAAAAACTTTCTTACTCTACTTTGAAAGAACATTTTTATCTTCTTGATCTTTCTTCTAAAATCAACAAAAGGATTAGGAGAAAAATCTTCATCTCAATTCTACCTCTCTACTTCTATAAGGCTATCATGATTAGTCCATAATTTTAAAACCTAAAAGGTTTCTTAAATCTTGGATAGTAACATCATAAAAGAGGAACACATGAGCATGATCAGATCCATTCCTACGCAAATAATCCACTTCAAAAAGAGAAAACAAATATGTAAATTTAGAATTAGCAAGAATTCTATCAAGTCTTTCAAAAATACAATCATACCCAGCTCTCCCATTCTACCGTGTGAAAGACTCCCCTTAAACTATAATTAATATACATCACAAGATTCAATACCAGACCTAAAATCATCAACATTAGTGACTGGAATACCACCTAAATTTTTATCTCCATTTAAAATCACATTAAAATCTCCACCTAAAGCCAAGGGTCAGTCATCCCAACATATAAAGAGAAAATCTCATTCCACAAGTTTGGCCTTAAACTTTTATCATAGTTTTAATAAACTAATGTACCACAATAAGGAAATGCAATAACCTGATTTTAAATTCGAAGGGTAATCTGTCGATCTAAGTTGTTAATAATAGTTGTAGAAAAACCCTGATTTATAAACATTCAAATCTGGACTTTGGAATTATGGGTACCAAAAGGCATGTTTGAATTTATTTTTATATCTGTTGATGATTTTGACAAACTAAAAAGGTTCCAGTAGAGCCACAAAGGCAAAATTGTGAAAGTTGTGCAATATTTGCCCTCTTTGAAATGCTTGCTATGTATTTACTAAACTTATGTTCCAAATGAGGGATTTCATTATTTTTATAATACTAAGATATCACATTTATCTTTGGTTTCACTTTGATAGGCTGGGAAGAATCTCCATTACCTGGCTTTTTACCTTTCTTGCTGATATGAGTTCTTTTTATATCCTAGGAGATAAGTGTACCTTGTGAATTTGATCTTCGTACTCTTATGAAAGATTGAAATTCTTATCACCTCATTTCACTCCTTCTAACTATATCTCTATGTTATGAGTTACTATATCATTCAAGACTTTATTAGGAGATTCAAGAGCACCTAATTAAATTTGATATTCAGCTACTTATACCATTGTTTGCACCTCCATGAAAGCCAAATTATAGTCTTTTACACTTGAATAAACCCCCAAACTACTTCATCATCATACTGAACAAGATCAAATTAGTCTTCTTTGTTAGAACTAACTTCTTGGGGTTCTTGTCTAGTAGTTATTACTAAAAATAGAGGTGCTATTTTGGTTTTAGCCATATTAGTCACCATTTTGTCACTTGCTGCTGATACTTTCTCTTTATCTATCATCACACCACTACTAACATTAAATACTTCTTCTCCATCTTTTTTCACTACACTGTTATCCTTAACTTGACATGAATTATGATCTAAAGGTATTGCAGGTTCTTGAGGAGTTATATTGGTACTAGTAATTCCACTTACTATTGGACTAACTAATGTAGCTTTCTTTTCATCCATTTTCAGCCCTCTACTAACACTAACTGCTTCTATTTTATCACTTATTATTTCTCTTCTAACCTCACCTTGACCTTTGGTTTCAATGATGTGTGAGCTTCAGAGACTCATTTTTATTGTGATAGGCAAATGCTTTCGTTATCCATTATTTTGAGGATGGGTGATATTCCAATGAATTATCTTTCTTGTTTGTGGCTTGTTCATAAGATTGTTTATTTGATTCCTCCATATTTTGTATTTTTCATTTATGCTCTATTTTATTTTTCTCTTTGTCTATGGCTCCTTCTACCTTTGGCAAAGGGGGAAAAGAGTTATTAGAGTCGAGGCTATTTAATAGAGTTGACGCCTTGTCACTAAGGTAATTTGTAAGGCCTTTGGTAATTTTAAATCTTTTCTTTGTAGGATTCCACTGTTATGTTTTTAGTTCTTCCTTTGCTCTTTGAGTGTCAACAATATCTTCTCCCCTTGATTTCTTTATTTTTGCTTTATCATCCTCAACTAATTCTTTATTACTTTCGCTCAGTTTTGTGACCTTGTGATTTGTATTTTTGATAGTAATTAGGAAGAAAGTCATACTAAATTTTAACCTTCTCAACTCTAACATCCTTAGTGATGGGATTTAGGATCTCTATTTAAGCATATAAGGGAAAATCTGATAATAAGTCCCCCTGTTGTCATGGTAAAAATTACTGGATCATGAGGGGACCTATTCCGATCCACCTAGATAAAATAACCCCTTACCACTCCTTAAGAAGATATGTGGAAGTCTTTATTAAATAACAATAACCAAACTTTATCACAACTATTTTATTACAAATATTAAATACAAAAGTCAAAACTACCCAAGGATGTAGTCTAAATAGATACAAGAGCATTCTAATTAAATAGAATATAAAAATAAGACACAACTACCACCATAGAAGGAGAGGAATATAAGCTGATGGAGATCACTATCCATGTCACTTGAAAAACATCAACTATCCTATAACCAGACAATACCTCAATAAGGATATAAAAAAAGTAATATCAATACAAACAACATGTATTGGTAAGCCTCATCGGTCTATCCGAATTAGAACATATAAATATTCAAGAGAGAATATATCTCAATATTCACCTAACCTTACTTTTCTTATTTCCAAATCTATCCAATTTGTTCCTACTAAACCTTTTGATTAAGAACCATGCAATGCGTTCCTACCCATATGATTTCACTAATCTAAAACTTTAATACTATAACCTTATCAAAGGCGTGACTTTAAACACACCCCGTGACTTGAGTAAGACCCGACTCAAACATCTCTAAGGATAACCTGTCAAGTCAACTAAGTTGGAAACAAGATCTCTAGTTAGCCACCCAGGTGATAACCACCTATTTCAATTAATAACACTTAGAAAAATTCAAAAGACTTAATAATAAGTCAAAGATAGTCAACATGGACAACAGTCAAGAGAGTCAATAAGAATAAGCAATCAAAATAATTAATCCACCAACAAAACTCAAGTCAACCATACATATCAACTCCAGTTCACTCATGAAACCTTCAACTCACCTAAACTTTTTAGATACATGCTAAGGGTCTTATGATATCTCACTAGTCATAACTTACAGGAAAAATGTTCCGTCCATGTGCTATGTCCCAAACACAAGTGCCTGCGAACCTTATTCCACTAATATCTCATGAGAGTATCCAGATACTGAAATTTTCTACAATCAACAATAGAGTGTAACAACAATCACATAACACAATGATGTCAACCAACACTTGTAATATCCATAAGATTTACATATAAGTTCAATAAAATATGGAAATAATTGTGGAATCTAACAATCCTTACTTCCCTTTTTATTACTAAATCATATGCATCAATTAGCAATACTAGGAGTAGTCAATATGCACGTATAAAACAAGTGGAATTAACTACATAACTATTGCCTACATTACCATCATATCTCATTTAACCCATTTGCCCAACCCACTAAATAATTAAAATCTAAGATTTTCGTTGTTCATTAGTGAAGATGATTTCACCACTCAAATTTCATCCAAATTTCAAAATCAACTTCTATTATTATAATAAAGTAATATTTATGCCAATGCAATTGTATGCTACATATTAGAAGCTCATCTTGTTTTTAAAATTTTGAATGATTGGGGGAAAGTATGATACAAATAAATCAGCTATAATGAAGAATAAAGCTATACTAGTTTAGTTTAACAATGAAGTGGGAAATAGTAATGTCATCCGAGGAAGCATATTTTAATTTGATAATACGTCATTGATATTAAAAGCTTGGGCACCTAAAATGAAATTCTGTAGAGAGGAAGTTTAATCTATTCCTATTTGGATCAAACTACTCACTCTATGTAATATCCTAGGATTTGGCATTTGAAAATTTCTTGGCTTTTATGATCACTCACTTGATGAGTCATTATCACTCGTCACGAGTCATATCATGCCAATTTTAGCATGACCAGTAAGGTTTTCCAATGTTTTCGTCGTGATCATGACTAAGACCCTAGAAGTCTTGAGGTATGGTCACGAGTCATGGGGAGGGACTTGTCACTATATCAGTAAAGTGGCCCTAAGTCATTGCCCAGACTATGAGTCCAGACAAAGAATCATAGCCAGTCATTACGAGTCATCACTGACTTAGAATGATTAGCGATAATTTTTCTACATATTTTATTAAGGGATTTTATAGTCTTTTCCCATCCTTAACTCATTACCCACGAGTTAAAAACACTTCTAGGGTCTCATTATCATCTATAAACAAATCAAAACAGACTTCTCTCCTCTTAAACTCTCCCAAATCTAAAGAAAGCTTGATATTTTAAGGATTAAGTACCTAGGGTTTAAATTATGATTTCTTCCCCAAATTCTTGGTATTTTCAGGCATGTATCTCTTTCCTGAATTATTTTATACAAAAACTATTTTTAATTGTTATACATGTGGTTTTAATTGTGGGTTTTGAATTTAGGTTGAGAGGTTTGGAATGGTTATCATATAAATTGATTTCCCCATAGTTTTAAACTGGTTATAAATATGTTATCTTGTGGTTTGAACTAAATAAATGCATGGGTGGGAGAATTTGAATGAGGAATATAGGTTTTCCCTAAAATTTAAGGTTTAAATAGTTTGGAATTGGGTTTTCCCTCAACCCAACTTGGCTAATTGGTTTTGAAACATGGATACATGCATAATTGAACTCACTTTTGGAACCTTACATTGAATAAAAGGTTAATGTAACTTAAAATGGATTTTGTAAGGCCTTGGTGGCTATGAATTGATTTCTATATTAGGACTCCTGAGTCAATTTGTTTAATTGGTTTTTGAATGACATAATGGAATTATCTTGAAAGCATAGCTTTATTTGGTATTACAATACCAATGATAAATGACTAACTAAAAGACTCCTTAGTTAATGGATGGAAATGTGTAAATGGTTTTTATTGGTCTTAAAGAGGGTTATATCGCTCATCGTAGAAAGTGGAGGTCCTAGGGGGATCGATACTGGAAACCACATTTGCCGACGTGGGGGTCTTCTTGACTGTGTGCATAGCTCACAGGAAATATATATATACATATACTTTTGGAATGATTGGAGCCTCGGTGGCTGATGTGCTATGAATTACAACACTTTTAACGCTTAAAACTATGAAAATATGCATGATTCTTAGGTTGTTTTGTTACATATAATGTGTTTTGGTATGTTTTTCAAAAAAATAGGTTTTGGATGCTAAGTTCAAGAAAAAGATGAAAATAGAGTTTTTGGCTACTTGAGCATTTTTAGAGTATGTAGCACTTATCGAGCATAGGTTACCAAAGCATGTACCAAAAATTGAAGTCTAGAGACTTGGTTGTAGGAATTTGAAGACTCTGGCATTTACTTGGGCCCACTTGTGTACCGTATGTTGTAATTGCGAACTATAAGTGGCTAAGGTAAGTACCAGAATTTAAGATCCAGAGAGTGCAAAGCTGAAGAAAAACTTTTTGGCACATACCTAAGTCCATTTGCGAACTATAGGTAGTGCGTACTGGCCGTATGTGGCCCAAGTAAGTGGACACTGACTCTATTTTTTTTGTTTGGAATTTGATTTATAGGGTTTCCTCATGTACTATAAATACCCTTTATGTGTTTTTTAGTAGAGGTTACGCACTCTTGATACTCACAAACATATATTCTAATTCTGAGATTCAAATTTGGTCTTGGAATTATTTTGTATTAATTTTAGTTGTTAATTCAGTGAAAGTTTTGGGTTTTCAGTTGTGATTATTGTGATCTCATCTAATGCTTTCAATTATGAATATTGTTGATTATTTCACAAGCATGAGCAGCTAAACCCTTAGCTAGGGTTGTCAAAACCTGAAGGATTGATGAATTAGGGGAAGTGCTGTGTTGTTTTGAACCGATACACATACATGTATTGTATTATCTCTAGTTAAATAGATGTCTTAACGATTGCAATCATTAGGATACCACCTAGATTATTTATACTTACTCCAAAAGAGGAGTAGTGACTAGGAATATATAATTACAATAGAAATTTGAAGATTAACTATCAATCCACGCTAATATGTATTATCTAAGTAAGATTGTTAACTATCATCTAATAACTAGAGATGAAAAAGGTAATAGTTAACTAGGATCCAGGATAAGGGTTAATAAGGCGACATCCTAAGACTCAAAAGATAAAGGGTGAAATCTATCAACTAGTCTAAAAGCTAGTTAATGGTACTTAACTTATTAGATTCTGCATGCAAGATATCAGGTTGGTTCAATAAACCACGATAAGCCTACTGAGTTAAGAAGTCAGGGGAACACAATCCTAGTATTCATCTACGACTAATTACAACTAGAGTTTATATTTGTTACTTGTTCGATATTTCCATTACAACCCCCCCCCTTTTACTTTTCCAATTATGCCCGTTGATTATAACAGTTAAGAGCCACAATTCCATGAATTCCTTTGGGACTCAACTCCAACCTTTGTTGGGCTACTATATTTGATAGAGACCATATTATCTTTAACTTTAAGGTATAGATTGGGCATTATCAAAATTTTTACACCGTTGTCGGAGAATACGGTGTTGAGTTGTGAATTAGAGTTGTTGCATTTTGTGGGTTTTTTATGTTCTTATTCTTAATTGGGTATATGCCGGTGTATGCCTAGAAGACAAAGTGGAGAAAATTCGTTATTCCCATTAAATCCGAATCCATAAAGGATCCTACAAACAACTAGTAGGATGACAGAGCCTACGAGAGATGCTATTCCTAATGGGGTTCATGGTGGTGCACACTAGGTGCCTCTCACTCCTCCTAAAGGAGTTCAAGACATTGTTGACCAGTAGACTAAGGTGCTGTTAGCACAAGCTGCTAATTAGAGAAGGGACAAAGATGCTTAGCACGTAGAAAAAGAGACAGCTGTGCATAGACTAGAGAGATCGTTGAGCATCACTCAGTGGTAATTAGAATAGTGTTCGGGGTGGATGAGCCCACGTGATCCCAGAATACTAGTATTTGCAGCAATATGAGGATGATGAAGAGAATCTGGGGTACGTTGAGCAGGCAGATTTGGGATATTATCACTCATGTTTTCCCCTAAGTGTCAAGTTTGATATAACTAGTGCAATGATCCATCTCTTAAACTTGAAGGGTGTATTTACGAGTTTGCCTACTGATGACCCAAATATGCACCTTGTGGATTTTATTGGGATCAGTTATTTATACACAAACCCAGGGGCAAATTAAGAGGCACTAAGATTAAGGTTGTTCCCTTTATCGCTTATAGGAGAAGTTTCTTTATGGTTAGGGGAACTTTCAAGAGGATCTATCACTACGTGGAGTGAGTTGTGCAGACAATTCTTGAACTGGTTCTTTCCTCCATACAGGATGTTACTGTTTAAGAATGAGATTTATAATTTCATCCAACTGTAGTCCGAGTGTATGTATGAGCCTTGGTTTAGTTTTAAGAAGACGTTGAGTATGGTGCCCAACCAACGAATTTTAGGGATGAGCTTATTGGAGATATTCTACAGAGTCCTGTCCATCAGTTCCAGACCTATGTGTAAGACCCCGCAAAGTTCCCTCGTAGTTTGAGCCTTAGAGCATGTTAAGCGAAGTGTAATTTCGACCCTAAAAGACTGAAAGTCAATACCTAAGTGATTGGTGTTTCAACCATATAGAAATTTCTTAAATTTGACTTTTTGTCATGTAGAGAATTGAATTAGCTTTCCAACGATACCAATTTTGTCAAAATCCGGTATCGATGTGAGAAGTTATGATCGTTTACTAAGAGTTATCGGAACCGCCCAGGTGCAACGGATGATCCGACGGACCGTCGAGTCTGTGATAGACTGTCGTTCGGCCCGTCGCAACCATCGTAGTAACTCACTTTTTTGTCCCAAGTGCGACGGCCAAAATGATGGACCGTCAAGGCTGCGATGGATCATCGCTGGGACCATCGCGCTCAGGCAGTATGGCCTCATCTTGGCCAACGTACGATGGACGATCCGACGGACCATCAGGATGAGCGACGGACCATCGCTTCGACCGTCACACTGAGTCAGTATGTTATTTTTATGACCAGCGTATGACAGACGACCCAACGGTCCATCAGGCTAGCGACGGACCATCGCTTCGACCGTCGCAGCCCCCATTCAGTATTTTTAAGTCATTTTTAAAAGGTGTTTTTGGGTCTTTCCCTTTTAACCCTCAGATATATTCCAAATGATTTTGATAGCCTCATTATCTCCCAAAACATCCAAAGGCTAGGGTTTCTCCCTCAAGAGCATATCTAAAACCCTTCTCTAAGAAATCCAAGAACTCACCATGGATTCTACAAATTGAGTTGACATTTGAGTTCCCTAAGTTCAAAGGTTGCAATAACTCTCTCTCAAGAGTAAGAAGAAGAGTTTAGAGCAAGCTCGTTGATCCAAGTTCATAATCGAAGGTATGTGGGGTTTTGAACAAGGGTAATCCTTTCATCCTTGTGCTCAAAGGCTTATTTAAACTATGATTTTCTGTAATCTATGAGATTTTACATGAATTTGAATTAGGGTTTTTTACCCATTTTTATTGATTGCAATATTTTGTTGTTTCCCATGAATTGAGAGTCTAATGGCATGATTTTCACATATTTTCTTGAGAAATCGCAGCTGGGTTATACCCCATGATTTTAATCCTTGAGAAATTAATAGTTAAAATGTTTGAGTTATTGAAGTATATGAGTATGTTGAGATTTTGAGACAAATTTTTGAAATTTCCAGATTTCTACATGAGTTATAAATCTATATGCTATCTATTATGCTTTTGATGAGTTCTAACTTAAGATTGAATTATGGGTTATTAAGCCCTACTTGAGACTTGAGATTTTATGAACTATTGTGCTTATTGAGGAATGTTTTGACCTAATGGTCATTGAGTTTTGAGATTATTCTAAAGTGGATTTTTATGAGATGAGCGAGATAAAATAAAGGGAGTTGTATTTAGCATCAAGTTGGGTAAGTTAACACGGGTTCTTACCCTAGAACTACGTGCCACCATAGGTTGGGCATAAGGACGAGATGATATTTGGGCCTAAGGTCGAGATATTCGGCCCGAGGCCGAGATAAGTGATCACTGAGTTGAGGTTATACTCCTTGGCAAGAGTATGATGCCTCTCCCCAACATGAGGTCTCTTCCTTAGGAGGACAAAACGTTAGACTCTATGTAGCTCGCATGGTTTATGTCTGTTAAGAGAACCTCCCTTGATACAAGTTATTTTCCTAATAGTAAAGTAGCGAATTTTCTCCCTAAGACCAAAGTATTTTCCCTTGATATAAGTAGCTTCTCTAAAACTATGAGATAGGTTATTTCCTTAAACTAGAGTGTCTTTCCATTGAGATAGAATGATTTCCCTAAAGCTTGAAATGAGATATTTTCCTAAAGTGAATGAAATGCCTTTAAGTATGTTTCAAAGTTATATGATTCTGAATTCCTAGTATTGAGTTCAAAAGAGTTATGAGTTCTTGAGCATTAAAGAAGTTTTACTCTCCATGAGACATATGAATGAGTTGAAAATATTGTTTAAAGTTTCCTTTAGCCTATGGGTAATGAGAATAAGAGAAGATTACAGATTTCAAAGTTAAACTATGATGACTCACGACATTTGTGTTACATGCTCCATTCTACATGATTCATGAGCTTTACATTTTTTACTTATTCAAGCCATGTGATTCATTACTTATTGCATGCATGATTTGATTAAAGAGTATTGATGTTGTTTTATATAAATGCATGCACCCCCACATACTTAGTATATTCCTAAGTGCTGATCCACATATACGTTTATGTGCTACATTGTCTTATAATGTAGGTTCAGGTGCTCAGTCCCAGCCTCATCAGTGACTTTTGAGTACCTTTGTCTACATCCCTTACAGTGGTGAGTCCTCATGGTTAGAGGACCTATCATCAGACATTTCAATATTTGAGAGGCTATGTTATTTATTTTGGTTTATTTTTAGTCTGTTGGGGACCTGTCCAAATGGCTCTCTAGTTCATGGATTAGTAGAGGCTTTGTCAGACTAGTTATCAGATTGTGGTTGTGTTGAGGTTTTCCTGTATTGCTTGGTCTGGACCAAGCATTTTCTATTTCCTTTCATATGATATGACTATGCTAGTGTTTGAATTATTTCATCTTGAAATGAGTGTTGTTAGTAGAAACAGGCTCAAAGGGTTAGCTTGGGACTACTTGTATCCTTAAGCACCGTGTGACGTCCCGGGAGACGATTTTGGGTCGTTACAAACTTGGTATCAAAGCCAGGTTTTAAGGAGTCCTAGGGAGTCTGACAAGCCACATTCTGTAGCGCGCCACATCTATGAGCAAGAGGCTGTGAGACATTTTAGGAAAAAAGTTATATCTTCTTTCAAAATCTATCGTGCCTACAGTTGTCCTTCTCATCTAATAATTCGTACTCTTCTATTTCAGAAAATGCCTCTCTGAAGAGCGAATGCCCGTAGGAACGATGATGAGCAACCCCTACTTGTTGATCCTTTGAATGAGACTGTGTCTCATGCTGAGTTGCGAGCGGCCTTTTAGTTGTTATCCCAAGCAGTCATCACCAATGTTCGGGCCAATAACCAGGCAACAGTTTCTAATCAACAGGGAGGGGATGTAGCTGCGGCTAGGATTTGTGATTTTATGCGGATGAATCCGTCAGAGTTTTATGGGTCCAAGGCAGGTGAGGACCCACAGTTATACCTTGAAGAGGTGAGAAAGATCACACAAGTGATGCATGTTTCTGAGGAAAAAAGTATTGAATTGGCGTCTTACAGGCAGAAAGACATTGCTTATGACTGGGTTATATCAGGGAGGAAGGGTAGAGATGATAATTGTAATACCCCAATTTTCTGAACTGGAACGCTACACGGTGCTCATGACCCCGAAGGACCATAAGCTAACCCATGACTGATATCTGTATCTGTATACTGTATAAAATACTCTAAAATATGGAAAGATGAACTGAAAGTCCATAAGGTTCAAACTGGATAAACATCTGAATAATAATAACGTCTGAATAAGGTGGTATCACAATACAAAAAAAACTGAAAATACTGAAGTCTAAACCAAGTCTGATATCTAGTCTGCATCTAGTCTGAAAGCCTCTACTGTCTGAGTAATCTGAATAAGGAGCTGATGGGACATGTCCCCAACTAACTCCGTCTAATAAACTGACTAATGGGATAATAAAGAAATAATCATGTCCTCGAAGGATGAGGACTTACTTCTAACTCTGACTGCTGAAATATGCAATGCTACTGCTTCTCTGGAACTCGTGCCTCTGAACCTATGGTGTAATATAAGAGAAAGGACCATAATACAAATGCATCAGTACGACTAAATGTACTGAGTATGCGAGTGAGGTAGGCTAAATCCAAAGAGTTTATATGCATGAACAATGTTGACTGATATGAACGTGAGAACACATACATGCATCAGTAACTATAACTGAACTCGTGGTGATACTGACTACTGAGTCTAAATTCTGACAACATGAGTTTACTGATACTAAGTTACTGAATAGATAAAAAACTATTTCTAACAGTTCACATTATGAAGAACTGGTTTGATTGACTTTGTCTAATAGTACTGAAACTGAATACTGATAAAGTGAGTTATGATGACTGATATAACTGATATAACTGTGATGATCGGCCTAACCGATGTAACTGATACTAAGCGACTGTATCTGATAGTCTAAGTTCTGATGGAACTATTTGAGTTCCGCTCTGTACGGAGTAACTGAATCTGAGATCAGTCCTATCTAGAGGGTGATATTTGAGTATATTATTAATAAAGATGAATTAACTTATTTTGAGATCAGTCCTACCTAGCGGGTAATCTCTAAATCTGATGATACTAATACTGATTGACCATAGTTGAGATCAGTCCTATCTAGCGGATGATCCTAAAGTCTATTTATAATGATAAGAATTGATCGTATCTAACAGTCCTGAATCTGTATTACTGAGCTGAATTGACTGTATATGGTAGTCTTTATTCTGTAACTGAAACTGTGGGATGTATTCATCTAACCGACATATCCCTTTCTAGCTAGTCTGGGGTCCAACCTGTAACCCAGCTGGAAGGGTATCAGTACTTCACCACTGGTAAAGACAACTACTGTGGAGTCAGTCCTAATCTAGTGGGTGACCCCTGGGATCAATCCTATACATTTAAATATGCTAATGGGTGATCCCTGAGTATGTCAGTCCTATCTAACGGGTGACATCACGTACCTACGCTGGCTACATAGTTCTGGAACTTAGGGATTACTTCTAGGGATCTCAATCCTATTCTAGCGGGTGAGTCCCCATCCCTAGGCTCGCTCAGTGCTGAATCCTACTCCCATCTGAAAGACACTGAACTGATTAATTGAGCTGAACTGATTAACTAAACTAAACTGATTAGCTGAACTGAACTGATTAGCTAAACTGTTACTAGTGGTATTGTTTAGCGGAGCTAAAATGAGTTTACTGAGTTCCATTGACTGATAGAATGTACTGATGTCTGAGGACTGACTGAGAGTATTGTAGTTACTAAGATTTTACTTGGAATACTGAAATCACTGAGATTACTGAACTACTGAGATTTTTGAAATTTCCTGAGTCACATGGGTGACTGAGTTCTATGGATCATGGCTTGACTGAGAGTATCATGAAACATGATATGGCTCTAGGCACACATCTAAATTGTCGGGTACAAGTACCCCCAGGACTTGATGGAAGGAAACTGACACACATGACACTTCTTGATCATAGTAATAACATCCATAATTCATAATACCATAAGTAGGTAATTTCATACTACACATGTTTCTCAACACCATATACATGAAAGGGAATGTGTATAACATGTAAATACTTGCATAACTTCAATTTCATGCGTATTCCATATCACAACAACAATACACAACAATTAGCATGGAATTCATGTTTAGTCGTAAGGAATTGAGCATGGTCTTTTCATTTAAGTCCTAGTTAGCTATAATACATGATTTCTAGTCTCTTAGGTATTTTATCAAACACCTTGCATGCACACCTTGTGGCATAGGCATATTCACCGCCTTAATGATTTAAACCACCCAAAATTCATATATTTCAATTTGTATGTCATCCTAGTTTCATAAAATCACAAAAAGATTCTAATTTGAGAGTTGTATAACAATCAATCATAGAAATATAATGAACCCACAACATAACTTCATGATTCATAGTTTCAAAGAGGGTTCTTGAACTCCACGAATGAAAGAAATCCATGGATAAACACTACACATACCTTAAAGCTTTATCTTGAAAGAGATCTAATATTTTTTGAAGGTTCTTGAAGAAATCCTTAGGCTTGCTCTTGATTTTTCTTGACTAGGGTTTAACCCCTTTGGGAGAGAATGTTCTTGTTCTTGAGGAGAATGAGAAAATAATGGGATAATAGCCTTCTTAGGTATTTAATACCATGTTTAGAGTGAGGGAAAAATACCAAAATATTCCTACAAAATTACCTCCCAGTTGCTGAAATTATCAGATGACGACATGGGCTGATAAGCCGTTAGATCTGTGATAGCCCGTCAGCCCAGGTCATCACCTGGGAGCTGGAATTTTTGACATTCTGCCTAAGTATGATGACATTGCTGATAATTCATTAGAAATGTCGTCATAAATGTGATAGGTTATCAGAAATATAGTCGGAATTGTGATAAGTCGTCAGAAATATCGTCACTCAGTTTTCAGGATGACATGCTGGAGTAAAATGGGCATAACATTTTGCTCCGTTATCAGATTTAGGCAAAATTGGTATCGTTGGAAATATAATTCAATTATATATCTGTTGGTGGGTCATGAGATCAAAAATTTATAGTATAAATCTAGATATGCTCATTTGAAGTTGACTATAGAAATATCCTTCCCAAGAATTCAATCGGTAAAGAATGTTTTGATTCATCTGATAGCTTGGAGTTATTTGAAGACTTAATATACATCTAAATTGCTCATAAAATTATAAAAGAACCATGCTGTACTATGCATGAGCTTGAAACATGGAGCTAATATTGGTTTGGATTTTTCAGGGTATTATAATATCTCCCCCTTGGGAATATTCATCCTCGAATGAGAATGATTGAGATGGAAGAAAAGATCAACTGAAGTACGTACAAGACATACACTTCTGAACCATGGTTTTGGGAATGAAATGTCTGATAAGCTGAATACATCATACTGAACATGCATATCTGATGCATGAGTAACTAATTCATGATTGCATGACTGAGTGTTCTGATGAACTGAGTTTCTCATAATAAGAATGCATATCTGATGCCTAATTTTATGACTGACATAATACATGAATGCATGACTGAAAGTACTGGTAAGATGATCATGCATATCTAATGAGTGAATACATAACTGAACTGACTCATGAACATGCGACTGAACATGTAATGGTAAAGATACTAAGTTTGAACTGAAAACTGAGCATGGAACCAAATACCAAGTTTGTTACTGAAATTTGAACATGAGAATGAGTAACTTCAAGGAAGACTGTTACCTTGAACTAAAAATACCGATGAGTCTGAGACTAATTACTCAATATGCATGAGCGGAAACATGAGAACGTAACTGAGTCTGGAGCGTGATACATGAACTTAACTGAGTCTGTAATACATGGCGTGAAACTGAGGTTGGAGTTTAAGGGTTAACTTATGAATATCCCCTACTCCATACTGGATTTATTACATAAAGAGAGAATGGAATGCTTATGTTATGAAAGTTCAGGGAATCATAACGTATTTCCCCCTTGGGATACTAGGCCCCTCACAGAATACTGACTTGGCTGAGCTACTGAGGGAAGCTGAGGCGATGCGCAAGGCACCTAGAACTGAATCGCGACTGATTATCTGAAATCTGAAACTGGGGCATGACACATAAACTGAGCTGATTACTAAACTGAAACATACATTATAACTAAAACTGTAACTGAGATGGCAATTGAGTTATGATAGTCACATAATGAAGGCTGTCATAAGTCAAGGATCTGAATGTACACTCACACTCTGAACTTTTCCTGATTTCTAAGTACAACCTCTTGCTAGTCATTTATTTGTATATTAGCATGACATTCAAGCCTATCTCCATAACTACACCCTCATATAAAATAGACATGCAACAATCTTCTCTTAATATGTATCATTTACTCTCTTACTTATCTAAGCAACTGCTTATCACTACACTGTTCTCACAAAGAGAGAGCTCACTGAAGGGGTTAAATCAAGAGGACCTAAAACATGAATGGACACCAGATGAACTTTACACATGACTAAGGCCTGAGGAATAGGATATAAATAATATGGATGTACCCAAAAGGTCTGAACTGAGGATATATATGATATATCCTGGATTAAATAATCAATAGGAGTGTAACATGAGTCATGGGAGCTGAGCAATCTATAAAAAGTGACATGTGGACATGAGTCATGAGCTGCATGACCTGAGGTTGGAGTTTCTGTCTTCATGAGACATGATTCATAATACTGAGTGAGATGGAACTTCTTATGCGGGGAACTGGAAGCGCACAAGATTCTATGAAAAATGCGTGAATATAAGTTGTGTTCATGGAACTGAGTCATGAAGCATGCATAGGCATCATGCTGACTGGAGTGCGAAACTTTATATTGAGATAAGGATGGGTCGGGAATCATCTTCCCTAACTGCTTTTCTGTATATACTGGCACTACTACTGAAATATGAGATCCTGACTTGGGTACTTGATATACCATCTCCCCCTTGGGTTTAATCCATCATCATAAGTCTTGAACACTAAACTTATCTCTGAACTGAACTGCAATCATCATCTGATACTTACACTCTGATCAACACATGCTCGCCTTACTAAATACATCATCTGCCTCGGTTTCCTCAGATACTACTAATATCATATTCACACCTTTATGCTTAATTTCAAGTCAATAAACTTAAATTTCTAACTCACACTATTCAAGCCTACTGATTCATTCTGGCACAACTATCCCCATGAATACATAAAATGGGCATAACTTTTTCCTCCGATATCAGATTTAGGTGAAATGGCTATCGTTGGAAAAATAATTAAATTATCTATCTGTTTGTGGATCATGAACTCAAAAATTCATAGTATAATGAGAGATATACTCATTTAAAGTTGACTATGGCAATATCCTTCCCAAGAATTCAATCGGTAAGGAATGTTTTGATTCGTCTAATAGCTTGGAGTTATTTGAAGACTTAATATACATCTAAATTTCTCATAAAACTATAAAATAACCATGATGTACTATTCATGATCTTGAAACATGGTGCTAATATTTTTTTGGATTTTTTGGGGTATTACAATAATGCTGCTCCTATGACTTGGCAGGTATTCCAAGATACATTCTTGGAAAAGTTATTTACACTTGAGATGAGGGAGGAAAATATTGAGGAGTTTATGAACTTGAGGAAGGTCTCCATGACTATTAAGTAGTACTTCTTGAAGTTCAACCAGTTGGCCAAGTATGCTCCTGATTTGATTTCTGACACTCAGGCTAGTATGAGTAAGTTCATGACCGGTGTTTCTGGGTTATTACTGAAGGAGTGTAGGACTATGATGTTGAATAGGGATATGTATCTGTATAGGTTGATGGCGCATTCCCAGCAGATAGAGGCAGATAAGATTAGGGAGAGAGATCGAGTGAAGGGTAACAAGAGGGCTAGATCTGAGAAGCATGAGTATAGCCAGGCTAGGTTCCATGGAGGGAACCTCCCTTAGTTTTTGAGGCATCCATATATTCCAATACCTTTATCAGCTAGTTCTCCCTCGCCTAGAAGTAGGCAGGAGCAAGGGGGCAGATCCTTTATGTCTAGGTCACAGAACAGTGTTGCTAATAGGCCCCGTTATCCTTTTTGTGCTAAGTGTGGTAGGGATCATCCCGGTGAGTGTTTCATAGATTTGAGGGGTTTTTTTGGTTGTGGAAAGTAGGGCCACATACTTAGAGATTATCCTCATGCTAGACAGAGAAACAGAGATGCCCGACCTCAGGCACAGGCTACTAGTGCACCAACTCTTCAATCCCATCCTGCCCCTGCTCAGGGCGCTTCATCTAGAACTACTGATGGTCAGAGCCAGAATAGATTCTATGCCTTACCATCCCATCAGGAGAAGGAGGACTCTCCCGATGTTATTACTGGTGTGCTCTACGTCTTTTGTTTTGATTTTTATGTGTTGTTGGACCCTAGGTCAAGTCTCTCTTATGTGACCCCACTTGTAGCTGTGAATTTCAAAATGAGTCCCAAAAAGATTTCCGAGCCCTTCCTAGTTTCTACACCAGTAGGAGAGTCAGTTGTTATTAAACAAGTGTATAGAGATTTTCCTGTTACTGTTCTTCATAGAGTCATACTTGCAGATTTGGTAGAGTTAGACATGGTGGATTTTGACCTTATTCTGGGTATAGATTGGTTTCATTCTTGTATGCTTCCATAGACTGCCATACCTATGTGGTCAAGTTTTAGTTTCCTGATGAACCAACTTTTGAGTGGTTCGGGAGTTTGGTATCTCCCAAGAGTCATTTTATCTCCTATCTCAAAGCTAGAAAGATAATATCCAAGGCTTGTATCTATCATCTAGTTAGAGTCAAAGACACTAAGTTCGAGGCTCCAACTATTCACTCAGTCAAAATTGTTAATGAGTTTTCAGATATTTTTCTGGAAAATCTCCCAAGGGTACCTCCCGATAGAGAGATAGAATTTGGGATTGACCTTCTTCCCCACACTCATCCCATTTCTATTCTGCCATACTGTATGGCACCTATAGAGCTTAAGGAGTTGAAAAAATAACTCAAAAATATTTTATACAAAGGTTTCATTAGGCCCAGTATTTCTCCTTGGGGCACACCTGTCTTATTCGTGTGAAAGAAAGACAGTTCTTTGCATATGTGTATTGACTATCATAAGGTTAACAAGGTCGCAGTAAAAAATAAGTATCCTCTTCCGAGAATTGATGACCTGTTTGATCAGTTGCAAGTTGCAAGTTATTTCTTCAAGATAGACCTTAGATCTGGTGATCATCACCTTAAAGTGAAGGAATGTGATATTCCAAAGATAGACTTTCGAACCCTCTATGGTCACTTTGAGTTTCTAGTCATGTCTTTTGGGTTAACCAATGCCCCAACAGCTTTTATGGACCTTATGAATTGAGTGTTAAAACAATATCTCGATATATTTTTCATAGTGTTCATAAATGACATCCTTGTGTACTCCCGTAATGAGAGTGACCATGCTAATCACCTTAAAATTGTCTTGCAAAGTCTTAGAGATCACCAGTTATTCACCAAATTCAGTAAGTGTGAATTTTGGCTTAGGTCTGTAGCCTTTTTGGGTCATGTTGTTTCATCCAAAGGTATTAGAGTTGATCCCCAAAAGATAGAAGCTACGAGAAATTGGCCTAGGCCTATCTCCCCGTCTGACATTAGAAGTTTCTTAGGTCTAGAGGGCTACTATCGTCGTTTTGTTAAAGGTTTCTCTTCTATTGCGTCTCGCATGACCCGGTTGTCTCAAAAGAAAGTTAAGTTTTAGTGGTCAGATTCCTGTGAGAAGAGTTTTCAGAAGTTGAAGACTCATCTTACTTCAACCCCTGTGTTGACTTTGCCTGATGGTACAGATGGTTTTGTGGTGTAATGTGATACCTCTAGAATTAGATTGGGTTGTGTGTTGATGCAAATAGGTAAGGTTATAGCCTATGCCTCTAGACAGTTAAAGCCGCATAAGAAGAATTACCCAACCCATGATCTTAAGTTTGCTGCTGTGATCTTTGCTTTGAAAATCTGGAGACACTATCTTTATGGTGTTCATGTTGAGGTGTTTATTAAACATAAGAGCTTGCAATATGTGTTTACTCATAGGGAGTTGAATCTTAGGTAGATAAGGTGGTTGGAGTTGTTAAAAGATTATGATATGAGTATGTTGTATCATCCGGGCAAGGCCAACATAGTGGCGGATGCCCTTAGCATATTGTCTATGTGTAGTGTTGCTTATGTAGAGAACGGTAAGAAAGAGTTAGCTTGCGATGTGCATTGTCTGGCTAAATTGGGTATTAGGTTGCTTGATTCAGCCGAGGGGAGTACGTTGGTGCAGAGTAGTTCTGAATCCTCTTTAGTTTTGGAAGTAAAAGAGAAGCAAGATAGGGATCCTAGTTTGGTCAAACTGAAGGAGTCAGTTAAGGGACAAAAGGTAGAGGTTTTCTCCTAAGAGGGAGATGGCGTGTTGAGATTGCAAGGTAGATTTTGTGTTCCATATGTTGATGATTTGAGGCAGAGGATTATGGCTGAAGCTCATGGTGCGCGGTATTCTATTTTTCCCGACACTACCAAGATGTATCGTGACTTACGAGAAATCTATTGGTGGAATAGTATGAAGAAGTATATAGTTAAGTTTGTAGCAAAGTGTGCAACGTGCCAACAGTTTAAGGTAGAGTACCAAAGACCTGGTGGTGTGATACAAGAGTTTGGTATACCCACTTAGAAAAGGGAGGTGGTGAATATGGACTTCATAACCGGGTTGCCTCTTTCGCATCGTCATCATGATTCTATTTGGGTTGTTGTAGATAGGCTGACTAAGTATGCACATTTCTTGCCCGTGCATATGTCTTATGCAGCTGAGAATTATGCTAGATTGTATATCCGGGAGTTAGTTAGGCTGCACGGAGTTCCCTCGTCTATCATTTTGGATAGGGGCACTCAATTTACTTCTCAGTTTTGGAGGGCGTTCCAGCAGGGTCTTGGTACCCAAGTTCATTTGAGTTCCACTTTTTATCCGCAGATAGATAGTCAGGCTGAGAGGACCATTCAGACCTTGGAAGATATGTTAAGGGCATGTGCTATTGATTTCAAAGGTAGTTGGGATGAGCATTGCCATTGATAGAGTTTGCCTATAATAATAGTTACTATGCTAGCATTCGGATGGCACCATTTGAGGTCTTGTATGGTAGGAGATGTAGATCACCCATAGGTTGGTTTGAAGTGGGTAAAGCTACCATGACTGGGCCTGATGCAGTATTTAAAGTTGTGGAGAAATTTAAGTTAATTAGAGAGAGGTTGAAGACCACCCAGAGTCGTTAAAAGTCTTATGCCGATGTGAGAAGAAGAGATCTTGAGTTTAAAGTGGGTGATTTGGTATACTTGAAGATTTCACCCATGAAAGGGGTGAAAAGGTTTGGTAAAAAAGGGATACATAAAAAGGTTTGGTAAAAAAGGGAATAAGTATAAAAAGGTGAAAAGATTTCCTTTAGCCTATGGGTAATGATATTAAGAGAAGATTACCGATTTCAAAGTTAAACTATGATGACTCAAGAGATTTGTGTTACGTGCTCCATTCTACATGATTCATGAGCTTTACATTTTATACTTATTCAAGCCATGTGAGTCATTACTTATTGAATGCATGATTTGATTAAAGAGTATTGATGTTGTTTTATATAAATGCATGCACCCCCACATAATTAGTACATTCCCAAGTGCATCTACATATACGTCTATGTGATACATTTTCTTATAATATAGGTTCAGGTGCTTAGTCCCAGCCTCATCAGTGACTTTCGAGTACCACTGTCTACTTTCCTTACAGTGGTGAGTCCTCATGGTTTGAGGACCTAGCGTCAGACATTTCAACATTTGAGAGACTATGTTATTACTTTCAGTTCATTTCGAGTCAGTTGAGGACCTGTCTCAATGGCTCTTTAGTTCATGAATTAGTAGAGGCTTTGTTAGACTAGTTATCAGATTGTGGTTGTGTTGAGGTTTTATGGTATTGCTTGGTCATTTGGACCGAGCATTTTCTCTGTATTTCCTTTCATATGATATGACTATGCTAGTGTTTGAATTATTTTAACTTGAAATGAGTGTTAATAGTAGAAATAGGATTAAAGGGTTAACATGAGGCTACTTGTAGCCTTAAGCACCGCGTGACATCCCGAGAGGAAATTTCGGGTCATTACACATTGGAAGACACCATACCTAGAAGAGCTTTTATGAAACTATGATGGGAGGTTGCTTCAGATATTCTAGACAAGATTTCTCTCACTAATTAAGGGTGGAAAACTCAGGAGGCTAAGATGGGTTTTGGAACTTATGCTATTAGTGCCTCCAATGACCAAATGGTAGATGATGATTTAGTAGTGTAATATATTTCTCTATTGCATTGCTGAGGACTGATCTTGGGTTGTTGGCAAAGTAGTTTGTGACAACGAATTTTAAGAAAGTGAAAGCAGTTAGAGCACAGGGTTCAGTTTCAAGAGCATATGAGTCTGATTTGTAAGAGGAAGCCAAGCATCTTGATCACAAGTTGGCAGGTTTTCAGCCCTAGGACAAGGCAATCGAGGTTGGAACTATTATTGTGATAGATACAAGGAACCTAGTAGGGAGCCGAATAGTGACAGGATAAAAAAGAATGACTATAGAGAGAAGAACAACCTTAAGGAGATTAGGGATGACATTTTAGGGTTGACCCAGAAGGTTGAATATCATGCCACTGCTATCAATCAGTTGGAGCACCAGTTTAGGCAAATATCTGATATGATAAAACAGAAGCAACATGTTATTCGTCCGAGTGAAAAAATTTAGAGTACACCAACTATGAGCCATTGCCTATCTATTACCATTAGAAGTGGTACCCTTATTGATGATTTTCCTTTGCCTTCTACTAAAGAGATAAAAAAAGACAACAATGTGATAAATGCGACCTCTGTAGCAGAATTTGAAAAGCAAACATGTAGTGATGATGATTACAAGAGTGATAATGGTGAGAACTAGGGAGACAACGGACCTAATGATGTTGTATACCATTAGTATTGAAAGACCTCCCATCTCATTTGTAGAATGCATTCTTGGGGGCCAACAATATCTTATCACTGATTATTGCGGCAGATTTAGTAGGATCATAGGTGAAAGCTTTGATATTTGTGTTGCAAAAATTCAAGAGAGATATTGTGTGGACCATTACACATATTATGGGGATTCCACTAGGTATATTTACCCACATGATAAATCTTGAACCGGACAACATCCCTAGTAATGAGAATTTGAGGTAATTAAACCCTCTTATAAAAGAGGTGGTGAAGAAGGAAATAATTAAGTGGTTAGATAATGGAGTAGTTTTCCCCATCGCAGATAGAAAATGGGTTAGATTGGTTCAACATGTGCCAAAGTAAAGAGGATTCACAATGGTTCCCAATGATAAGAATGAATTAGTGGTCAGGAGACTAGTGACCGGTTGGAGAGTTTGCATGGATTATAGGAAATTGAATACTTGAACACAAAAGGACCACTTCCATATGTCTTTCATAGTTCTGATGCTCGATCTACTAGCAGGCAAGGATTGATATTGGTTTCTCAACGGGTTCTCGGGTTACAATCAAATCACTATTGCTCCCGAGGAAAAAGAAAAATGACTTTTACTTACCCCTATGGGACATTTATATTCAAAAGAATGTCATTCGGGTTATGCAATGCTCCTGCCAACTTTTAGAGATGCATGATGTTCATATTCTCTTCCATGGTGGAGGACATGATCGAGGTGTTCATGGATGACTTTTTAATGGTTGGGGATTCATTCAGTAACTGTTTGGCCCATTTTGGCAGGTGCACTATAGAGATGTTAAGAATGCAACTTGGTGCTGAATTAGAAAAAATGTCACTTCATGGTGAAATAAGGTATCGTTCTAAAAAAAAATCTCCAAATATGGTATTGAGGTGGACAAGACTAAGATTGAGGTAGTTAAAAATTACCACCACCAATCTCAGTTAGAGGCATTCAGAGATTTCTAGGCTATGCAGGCTTTTATAGAAGGTTCACCAAGGACTTCTCTAAAATTGCAAATGTTAGAGAAAGGGGTGAAATTTGTATTTGATGATGCACGTCTCCAAGCTTTCAAATGCCTTAAGGAGCAGTTGATTTAGTCTCCTATCATTAAGTCCCCTAACTGCCTACACCCTTTTAGGTCATGTGTGATGCTAGTGGAGTGACCTTGGGTGTTGTCATAGGCTAAAGGAGAGAGAATATCCTTCATACTATCTACTATGCCAGCAAAGCTTTAAACCCACATATAATAATTATATGATTACAGAGCAGGAGTTACTTGCGGTGGTTTTTGCCTTTGAAAAATTTTGGTCCTATTTTATTTGGACTAAAGTCATAGTGCACATAGATCATGAAGACTTGAGATACTTGATGTCAAAAAAATATGCCAAACTAAGATTGATTCGATGGGTTCTCTTGCTGCAAGAGTTTGATTTTAAAGTAAAGCACCGAAAAGGCACAAAAAACCAAGTTGTAGATCACTTGTCCAGGCTTGAGGATGAGGCAATGTAGAAATTATGGGATGATCTTGATATAGATGATACCTTTCCAGATTAGTGGGTCTTGGATGTATCTCAAGACTCAATTCCCTGGTTTGTTGATTTTGCCAACTATTGAGCAAGGAATTTTGTCCCAAAAGACCTACCCTTCCAGCAACAAAGGAGATTTAAGCATAAGGTGATGAAGTTCTTTTGGGATAAGACATATCTATTTAGAATTTTTATTGATGGTGTGATTTGGAGATGTATCCCAGAGGTAGAAATGATTAGTATTCTTGAAGTTTGTCACTCCTTACCAATTAAGGGTCATCATAGTTATACCCGTACAACCCAATAAATTCTGCAGTGCAGGTTTTATTGGCATATAATTTATAAGGATACTCATGATTTTGTGCAAGACTGTGACCAATATCTGTGTTAAGGCAACATTTCACGGCTAAAAAAATTTGCCATGACACCTATTTTGGAGTTGGAGTTGTTTGATGCATGGAGAATTGATTTTATAGGCCTGTTCGTGAGCTTTAATAGTATGAGGTATATTCTGTTGGGCGTTGAATATGTGTAATAATAGGGGGAGGCAGTTGCGATTCCAGACAATAATGGTAGAAGTATCACTATTTTTTCTGAAGAAAAATATCTTTTCTCAATTTGGCACTCCATGTACAATTATCAGTGGTGGTTGGTCTTACTTTTATAATCAGTTGTTTAAAGACCTGCCTGATCAATATGGTGTAAGTCATAAGGTGGAGACACCTTACCATCCTTAGACAAACAGGAAGTTGAGGTCTTCAGTAGCATATCAAGTCCATATTAGTGAAAACTGTGAATGCCGATAGGAATGACTAGTCAAGGAAATTAGATGATGCATTATGGGTCTACCGGATAGATTATAAGACCCCCATAGGTGCATCCCCATATCAGCTTGTATAAGTCAAAGCATGCCACTTACCAGTTGAATTGGAGCATAAGGCACCATGGGCATTGAAAAGGCTAAATTTTGAGTAGCCTGATGCAGTAAACTTGAGGTTGATTAAGGTGAATGAGTTGGGTGAATTTCAACTGCATGCTTATGAGAGCTCTTCCATAGACAAACAAAGAATGAAGCTATATCATGATAGAAAAATTGAGAAAAGAGTATTTGAACCTGATGATTTGGTCTTGTTGTATAATTCAAGACTCTGCTTGTTTCTTGGAAAGTTAAAGTCTAGATGGACTAGAACATTCATTGTGGTTAGGGTATTCCCACATGGTGCTATTGAAATAAAGCGTAATGGTAAAATCCCATTCAAGGTGAATTGGAAATGACTGAAGTACTATATAGGAAACCTGGAGGAAGCAAAAATCTGTGTTGAGATGGACCTTAGCGAAGTTTGAGTAGCCAAGGCAATTAATTCATGCTGCGATATTAAATTAGGAACTACTTGGGAGGCAACCCAAGGCACACAGATGCTTAGTGCATCCTGGGTATGTTCTTAATTCCCTCTATTTTTGTGCATTGAGGACACTACGTAGTCTTTTAGTTGGGGGTGGGGCAAGCCAGAGCCGTTGCAGACTTTTGTTATCGTGGTTTTTTTCCTATCTACCATGGTATGGTTGCAGAATCGGAATGCCTAGGTTTAAATTTATCTGATGATGTGTTTTATTTCGTATTGTGATATGTTTTTTTTTTTGGGCGTAATTAGGAGATTTTTAAGTATTTAATTCAGTTGTCATGTTTTGATTTCTTTTTCAAAAAAATAAGACCCCTATAATTTTTTTTTTGAACCGTGTGTGATGTATATATGTGTGACCTTCGTGGATCTTGTTATGGCATTAGAGTTAGGGACACGATAAGTGTAGCCAATAATTGCATGAACCAGATATGTGTTGTAACATTGTGATATAGTCATGTACCGTGTGATCGTGATATACTACTTAGTTCCCTTTGTGTGTTGAATCTAAAGCTTGCACGGTTGGTCTTTCCTAGGTTGTAGGGTAGTTAGTTAGGAAAGGATCATAGGCCATTTTTTATTGTAGTCTACTTTTAGCGTAAATGAACTTCCTATTGCGAAATAGTATCTCTTGATCCCTATTTTGAGCCTTATAGACTATTTCTTTGTTTTCACCTTTCACCTTCTCATTCGTATTACAATGAACCTATTTTAGCCTTGGTCCTCCTTGGATATTATGCACCTCAACTCAGGCAAATTGCCTAAGTTGAGGGTGGCTATTATAGGGCACATGATTTAAAGTGGGTAAGAAGAAAGGAAAAATAAGATAAAAAGAAAGTAGGGCTAGATGTGCTAGAAAAAGAAAAAAGAAAAGAAAATTTTTAAAAATTTGAGAAAGAAAGAATAAAGAAACCACAACAATCTGAATGTTCTTTGAAATAAAAAGGAAAAAATAAGGGCATAAATAAAGTGAAAAATGGTTAATTAGAGAGACCCCAAAATTAGTGTAGTGCCAAGGAGTCTTAGTCACTTGATATCCATATGTACCATACCAACCCTTCAAGTCTACATTACAAGACGAGAAAACTCCTATAGTGATGTTGACTTGATTGTTGGAAAGCATAGGTGTAGAAAATAAGGGCAAGCGTATGGTATTTGACATGCATTGATTTGGACTTAGTTTTCAGTGTGAGTGTCTATTGATCGTCTCCGCATTGATATGCTTGATTTCATATATGAGTGAGTGGGACTTCTTTTGATGTGAGGGCACATTGACTGTATTTCTAAGATGCATACTAGTTTGGGTAATTGTGACTTATATATATGCATGGTTATCTATTACTAATGTAATTACCATAACTTGAATCCTTAGTGTCATACTCATGTGCTTCATTTAGACACGCAGTTGGTTTTTACTTATGGTATAAGAGGGGATAATGAATTTGAACCTAAGAAGATGATTAATTCCCTTGGATATCTTAGATTCTCCTAGTTAAGCATCTTGTTTTGTCTTTGACTTTATTTTGTTTCCTGAGAACATGCAACATTCTAAGCCAAGGGTGTTGATATGCTATGAATTTATAGTACTTTTGACACTTAAAAATCTAAAAATATGCATGATTCTTAGGGTGTTTGGTTAGATATAATGTGTTTTGGATATGTTTTGCGCAAAATTTAGTTTTGGTTGCGAAGTTTAAGAAAAAGATGAAAAATAGAGTTTTTGGATACTTGAGCATTTTTGGGCATATGTAGCATTTACTGGGCGTATGTGACAAAAGCATGTACTAGAAATTAAAGTCTAGAGACTTGGTTGCAAGAATTTGAAGACTGGCACTTACCTGGGTCTAGTTAAGGACCATATGTTGTTCTTATGGACCGTAAGTGGCTAAGGTAAGTATCAGAAGTCAAGATCCAGAGAGTGCAAAACCGCAAGAAAACTTTCTGGCACTTACTTGGGCCTAGTTACGGACCGTATGTAGTACATACGGGTCGTATGTAGTACATACGGGTTGTATATAGCCTAAGTAAGTGGCCACCAACTCCACTTTTCCTTTTTCATTCAAACTTTTATTTTTAGGGTTTCCTCATGTACTATAAATACCCTTGATGTGTTTTTTTTGTAGAGGTTACGCACTCTTGATACTCACAAACATATATTCTAATTCTGAGATCCGAATTTAGTGGTGGAATTATTTTGTATTAGTTTTGGTTGTAAATTTAGTTAAATTTTTGGGTTTTTACTTGTGATTATTGTGATCTCATCTTGTGCTTTCTATTATGAGTATTGTTGATTATTTCACAAGCATGAGCTGCTAAAACCCTTAGCTAGGGTTGTGGAAACCCTGGTAGATTGATAAAGTAGGGGAAGGTCTATGTTGTTCTAAACCGATAACCATGAATGTACTGTATTATCTTCAGTTAAATAGATATTTTAGTGGTTGCAAATGTTAGGATCCTGCCTAGATTATTGTTACTTACTCCAAAATAGGAGTAATGACTAGAAAATGATAATTACAATAGTAATTTGAATATTAACCGTTGATTCACGCTAATAGGTATTATCTATGTAAGATCATTAACTATCATATAATAAATAGAGACCCAAAAGGTAATAGTTAACTGAGATCCATGATAAAGGTTAGTAAGGCGACATCTTGAGACTCTAAAGGTAAATGGTGAAATCTATCAACTAGTCCAAAAGACTATTGATGGTACTTAATTTATTACATTATGTAGTCAAGGTATCGAGTTGGTTCAATAAAGCATGATAAACTTACTAAGTTGAGAAGCCAGGGGAACATTATCTTATTTTTCATTTACGACTGATTACAACCAGAGTTGATATTTGTTACTTGTTTAATATTGCCATTACAATCCCCTCCCCTATTTACATTTCTAGTTCTTCCCATTGATTACAGTAGTTAAGAGCCACAATTCCACGTATTCCCTTGGGCTTCGACCCCAACCTTTGTTTGGTTACTATATTTGACACCAACTGTATTTTCTTCAGTTTAAAGGTGTATCTTGGGAATTATTAGTGGCTTTGGCCCTTTCTCAAATTTTCTTAGTTCGTGTGGCTAACACATGCTGGGACCTTTTTAATTGGAGGAGATGAACCCTTATATCCCATCGGTGCCCTTAGGATGGTTAGAGCTACACAATCTAGGTCAATGGTTTTAAATCTTAAGCTTAAACCTTATACCCTATTCGGCATTATATGTATATATATATATATATATATGAATATGTATATAAAGTTTGATTATATTTTGGAAATGGCATTATTTTATCCCTTCCCTGAGTTATATGCTAGCTCTCATCCCATTAACCATCCCCAAACGCTATATTATTTTATGATTTAGGGTCCTAGAGGTTTTTCTTTGCCTTGTGGAAAGCTACGTGTTTAGGTTCTTTGTTCTGCTTGAAGTGGTGAGCCTCTATCTTTCAAAATACTGGACATTTCTTTGCTTTCTTGTGAGTAGTAAAATCCTATCAGTTTTTTTTATATTTTGGATTTTATTTTTGGCCATGGTCAGGGGCATGTCCTGACCTAACTTGGTATTTTGGTTTAGAGGATTTTGTGGACAAAGTGTAGAAATGGTTATTGGTTTTGACTCCTAGTGCCCTTTTTTGGTAATCGTATCTATCTTGTTTATATGTTTGGTTATATTCTGTTGTTATTCGTATTGTGTTCTGGTTGGATAGGTCAAGGGGTGGTCTCCGGTCCTTGGTGGACTTGAGATACCCATCACAACTAGGCCTTAATTCAGGTCGTGAAAAGCTTGGTATCAGAGCCAGCTTCAGGGTCTTTGGGTATCCACAAAGCCATGTCGAGTAGAGTCTTTTTTACGGGTGTGTAGCAAGCCAAATTTATAAGAGAGAGGCTAAAAGAAATTTAGGGATGTTTCCCTTTCTTGTGTTTTATTTTGAGCTAGAGAGTCTAGGGTCATGGCATTTCTCTAACTCCTAGATTGCTCTCATTTCAAATCATGCCTCCTTAAAGATCTGACAATTACAGAAACTCTGTTGGGACCTCTGCCCCACCTGAGATAAATATGAAGGGGACTCATCCCATTTATAGAGTACAGATTCGATCTAGGGTCCATGCTTCTGATTGTGCTGCTCTACCTGGGGTTCCACCGGTCCCCACTAATCCTTCACCGATTGTAGACACTTATACTCAGTCACCTTAGGGGGATATATCTAATGTAGAGTTTCATGTATCTATTCATCTTCTTACTCAATTGGTGGCCTTTCAATCTCACTAGTTTAGCCCTGTTGGTTCTATTGTCCCTTTATTTAAGGTTACTAGGATGTGTCAGTTTATGAGGTTGAATCCCCCAACCTTTACAGGCTCTAAGGTTTAGGAGGATCCTCTAGGGTTCATTAATGAGATAGATATTCAGGATGTAGAGGGTGAGGAGTTCACTGCATATCAGTTGAAAGATATTGCTTATCAATGGTATGAGAAGTGGGAGCAGTTAAGGGGTGATGATATTGAGCGGGCGATATAGGAGGAGTTTTTTGATGCTTTTCTTGATCATTCCTTTTATCAGGAGTTGAGGGAGTTTAAGGCTTCATATTTAGGGAACTTTAGGCAAGGAATGATGAGTGTGAAGAAGTATGCCCTGAAGTTCCATTAGTTATTTCATTATTCTTAGGAGTTGGTATCAAGTATGATGGCTAAAATGAGAAAATTTTGTATTAGGTTGTATCGTGACTTAGTATTGGGGTGTAAGGCTTCTTGCTAAATAATGACATGGATATCTCCATGCTAGTGGTTAGTATGCAGTAGGTACAGGATGGAAAGAAGTAGATCCAGAGATAGGGGAGAGGCAGAATAAGAAGCTTAGGTATTTCTAGTAGGTTAGAGGTCAGCAACCTTATGGGAGAGATGGTAAAAGGTGGAGCAAGAAGTAGGCTTGCAGAAATTCTAGTTCATATTCTACTGCTAGTGTTCCTTATCCACAACTGTCTGGTGATTGTCATTTTTAAGATAGCAGTGGTCCTAAGGTACATGGTGCCCAGGAATAGGCTAGTGGAGCTCAGTTAGCCCCATTATATTCTCCTTGTAGATTTTACAGTCAGCTTCACCTGGGTTATTGTGATGAGCAGAGAAATTGGTCTTTTAATTGTGGTAAGCTTGGTCACATACAATGAGACTGTCCTGTGGCTAAAGTAGCCACTAGGGCTAATAAATTTTTGATTTCCACTTTTTTGGCTTCTGCACCAAAGGGTGCTGATTTTGGTACCGACACTGGCTGGAATCGTCTCTATGCTCCTTCCACTAAATAGAAACTTAAGGTAACTCCTGATGTTTTTAATGGTACATTACGACTTTTATCTCGTGATATGCATTCTTTGCTTGATCTATGGTCTACTCTTTCTTATGTGGTTGTACATTTTGGTTTTGGTCCCGAAATTATTTTTGACCTTTTCTCTGTGACTATTCCTATGGGTGATTTTGTTATGGCTAGAGAGATCTATAGGGGTTTTGTGGTGTCTATCTTTAATAAGGATACTTTGGAGGATTTGGTTGATCTTGACATGGTAGATCTTGATGTAATCTTTGGGATGATTTAGCTTCATTCATGCTAGGCGTTTCTTGATTGTAGGACCCGAAAGGTCAGTTTCCAATTTCTTAACAAACCGGTAATTAAATGGGAGGGAAATTCCTTAGTGCCTAAACAGAGGTTTATTTCTTATCTTAGATCCCAAAAGTTGATCTCTAAGGGGTGACTTTATCATTTGGTTTAGGTTAAAGATTCTAGTACTGAGGTTCCCCTCTGCAATCTGTCCCTGTGGTTAATGAGTTTGTTGATGTGTTTCCCGATTATCTTTCTAGATCCCTCCCAATAGGAAGATAGATTTTGGAATTGATCTTCTACTAGATACCCATCCTATTTTCATTCCTCTTTATACAATGGCTCTGGCTGAGTTAAAAGAGTTAAAAGAGCAATTAAAGGATCTTTTGGATAAGGGTTTAGTCCATCCTGGTATTTATCTGTGCGTTCTCCTATTCTTATCATGCGAAAGAAAGATGGGTCTCTTCAGATGAGTATAGACTACCGGTAGTTGAAAAAGGTTATAGTGAAGAATAAGTATCCTTTTCCTAGGATAGATGATCTTTATGACCAGCTTTAGGGTGCTAGATGCTTTTCAAAGACTGATCTTTGTTCAGGTTATCACCAGTTAAAGATTAGGGAGGCTGATATTCCCAAGACTACTTTTCAAACTCGGTGTGGTCACTATAAGTTGTTGTTTATGTTGTTTTGGTTGACTAATGCTCCAACTCCTTTCATGGACCTTATGAATCAGGTTTTTAGACAGTTTTAGATCTATTTGTATGAGTGTTCATTGATGATATCTTGGTGTATTCTAAGAGTGAGGAGAATCACGCCAGCCATCTATGAATTATGTTGCAGACTCTTAGAGATCAGGAGTGGTATTCTAGGTTTTCTAAGACTCAGTTTTGGCTGAATGTTGTGACTTTTGTTAGGCATGTTGTTTCTAGTGAAGGGATCAATGTGGATCCACTAAAAGTTGAAGCGGTTAAGAGGTGGCCTAAACCCACGACTCTAACCGACATTAGGAGATTATTGGGTTTGGACAGGTATAATAGAAGGTTTATAGTGAGTTTTTTTATCTATTGTTGCTCCACTGATGAAGTAGACACAGAAAAAGGTGAAGTTCTTATGGTCCGATGCCTATGAGGGTAGCTTTTAGAATTAAAGAATAAGTTGACTTATGAACCAGTTTTGACGCTACCCTTGGGTGCTGATGGATTTACTATATATTTCGATGCATCCCAGATTAGGTTGTGTGATGATGCAACAGTGTAAGATATGGCCTACGCTTCTAGACAACTTAAGGTTCATGAAAGAAATTATCAAACTCACAATTTAGAGTTGGCAGTTGTGGTTTCTGCTTTGAAGATTTGGCGCCATTATTTTTATGGGGTGCATGTAGATATCTACTCGGATCATAAAATCTTGCAGTATGTGTTTACGTAGAAGGAGTTGAATCTCAGGAAAAGGTGGTGACTTGAATTTCTTAAACATTATGACATGAGTCTTCACTACCATTTAGGTAAAGCTTACATGGTTGCTGATAATCTTAGTAGGTTGTCTATGGGTAGCTTATCTAATTTGGATGAGGATTAAAGAGGATTGGTGAAGGACATTCACCGGCTGGTTAATTTGGGAATTCATCTTTTGGACTCGAAGGATATGGGAGTTTTTTTTTTCCAGAAAATGGTCAAATCTTCTCTTGGTGTTGAGGTATAGGAAAAATAGCATTTTGATCCCATTCTTATGGAGATTAAGGATAATGTGGGACAACAAAAGGTTATGGCCTTTGAGATTGGCGGTGATGATATCTTGAGGTACCAAGGAAGGTTGTGTGTTCCTGATATTGATGGGATGCGGGAAAGAATTAAGACTGAGACACATGAGTCTAGATACACAGTTCATCTAGGTTCAACTAAGATGTACCATGACTTGAAGGAGATCTATTAATGGAATAATAAGAAAAGGGATGTGTCTAATTTCATGGCTAAATATATAGTATATCAAAAAGTGAAGGTAGAACATTTGAGGCCCAGTGGTATGTCTCAAGAGATAGAGTTTCCCATATGGAAGTGGGAGGTGATCAACATGGATTTTATTATGGGTCTTCCACGGTCTCGTAATTAGTTTGATTCAATTTGGGTCATTGTGGATAGAATGACTAAGTCTTCTCATTTCTTGCTAGTGAGGACTACCTACTCCAGAGAGGATTATGCAACGATATTCATTGAGGAGATAGTTAGATTGCATGGGGAGCTGGTGTCTGTTATTTTAGACCGAGGTATGTAATTCTCTTCTTACTTGTGGCATTCATTTTATAAAGTTGGGGACTTAGGCGAACCTTAGCATTGCTTTCCACCTTCATATGGATGGACAATCGGAGCAAACTATTCATACTTTGGAAGATATACTAAGGTCCTGTGCGATTGACATTAAGGGAAGTTGGGTAAATCACCTACCTCTTATTGTGTTTGTATTTAATAATAGTTATCATTTGAGTATTCAGATGACTTAATTTGAGGCTTTTTATGGTAGGGGGTGTAGGTCTTCTATTGGGTGGTTTGAGGTTGGTGAGACTCGGTTGTTTAGTCCTGACTTGGTTCATCAGGCCGTGGATAAAGTGAAGGTGATTAGAGAAAGACAAGACTTCTCAAAATCTGCAAAAGTCTTACCCGGATGTGAGGCAAAGGGAGTTTGAATTAGGTGTTATTGAAATTTTTTTCTATAAATGGAGTGATGAGGTCTGGGAAAAAGAGGAAGCTCAATCCCCATTATATTGGTATATATCTGATTTTGAGAAGAGTTAGGAATATATCTTATGAATTAGAGTTGCCTGTGAATTTGGGTTCTATTTATCCCGTGTATGTTGACGTTAAAGAAGTGTGTGGGTAATCTTTCTTTGATTGTCCCCGTGGAAGGTGTTGGTATTTTGAATTCCTTGTCTTACGAGCAAATCTCGATAGAGATTTTCTTAAGGCAAGTTCGTAGATTGAGGAACAAGGATGTGGCTTTGGTAAAGGTTCTTTGGAGGAATCAAAATATGAAAGAAGCTACGTGGGAAGCTAAAGAGGACATGAACTCTAAATATTCATTCTTATTCCTCGGGTTGGATGATAAGGCTTGAGGTGTGCATTCCTTCCCTTCTATTTGCTTTCTGAATTGTTCATTGTGTTGTGGTTACTTTCTTTCTTGTAATCGTGCTAATGGATGACTTGACTCCTCATTCGGGGATGAATGTTCCAGGGGAGGAGGGGTTAGTGTAAAACCCAGGTTTTGGCCTCTGAAAATTTCTTGGCTTTTATCATCACTGCCCAGGCAACAACTCACTTGACGAGTCATTATCACTCATCACGAGTCGTATCGTACCAATTTTAGCATGATCAGTAAGGTTTTCCAATGTTTCTACCCTGATCATGACTAAGACCCTAGAAGTCTTGAGGTGTGGTCGCGAGTCGTGGGGAGGGACTTGTGACCATAACAGTAAAGTGTCCCTAAGTCAAAACACACTTCTCTCCTCTTAAACTCTCCCAAAGCAAAACAAAGCTTGATATTCTAAGGACAAAGCCACTACCAAAAATTAGATCTATGGTGACGGTTGGAAAACCGTTGTAATAGTCCAAAAAACCATTGCCATAGACCTATCGCAACGGTTCAGCAAGCGTCCCATAGGTGGGCGTTGCAATAGGTCTATGGAAACGGTTTTTGCGACGGTTGTATAAACCATTGCCATAGGCCGAGCTGTAGTGACAATTTCTTACAACCGTTTCCATAGATAGGACTAATGCGACGGTTATTTTTTGACTTATTGAGACACATATTTCCATCTATTGCAACTGTTATGAACCGTCGCAATAGAATCTATTGCAACGGTTATGAAACGTCGCAATAGATGCTATTGTGATGCCTTTATTGTTCTGTTGCAACGCTTTTTGATGCCTATTTTCTTCTATTGCAATAGTTACAAACCGTTGCAATAGATTCTATTGCAACGACATTAAACCGTCGCAATAGCATCTATTGCGACGCTTTTGTTATTAAATTAAAATGATTTATATAAATAGTCGTATTAATGTAAATTTTTATTTATATACATAATAAATTATAACACAATATATACACATCACACAACAAAATAATTCATTAATAATCTTATAATTCAAAATATGCAACAAGCTAGTAATTTAAACCCAAAAGTAAAATGTAATCAAGTACAAATGATTAGTTAAGGTTTTACATACTAGCAAGTTCAGGTCGCGATAAGTTTAAACAAATTCACCACAAAATTTTTTATATTAGAGCATTTATCCACAACCCAAAAATCTTCTCAAGTATGGTTAATGTCTTCATCATTTTCTTCATCTCTTGTGTTCTAGTATTTGTTTGTTTTGTAAAGCTGCTAGTGATCCAGCTGAAAGAAAGTTTTTAGTTTTCTGATGATTTATCATAACACCCTTGTTGATTCATGATTCATTAAGTCTCTGTAAGATCAAGAGCAAAAATGTAATGTCAAGCTGGTTAAAATAACAAAGAAAAACTGGCATGCAGTAGAAGTGTGTCTTGATCTTCTAACATACAACTAGAAGCCTTATAAAGCAACAAATTCAGAACACACAAGCCTTATAAAGCAAAAAATCCAAGTTTCAAACTAAACAATATTCAAATACATAATTATTGTTTAGATGTTAATCTTGAAGTTTTGCCTTTCTTGGGCAGGTTGAGAATAGAAGCTCATGTCAAAGGTTATGTTAGAATTTCTTGGATGTATTGGTTTAAGAAGATTTTATATCACCAAGTTGCTCTTGTTTACGTGCTTACTAAAAAAGTGACTAATGTTTCCCAGGTGAGTCTTATTTCTTTTGAATGTAGCCCTTTTCAATGGTTATTACAATAGTGGCATGGATTTTATTTAGATCATTTTCCCTAAGCATTCAGTTGGTTTTATAACTGATATAGTTCTTGTAATTGCAGGCCTTTCTTGCTTTCTATGTGATAAACGCTAAGAAAAATCATAACAAAAGCAAACTAAAACCAAACAAGACCAAATAATAAGGTTATAAGATTAAACGGTAGCCGTTAAGGTTATAGGGTTAAACGGTGGCCATTAAGGTTATAAGGTTAAACGGTGGCCGTTAAACTTAAAAGGTTATAAGGTTAAACGGTGGCTGTTAAGGTTATAAGGTTATAAGATTAAACGGTGGCCGCTAAGGTTATAAGGTTAAACGGTGGACGTTAACCTTATAAGGTTATAAGGTTAAACGGTGGACATTAAGGTTATAAGGTTAAGGTTATAGATTTCACAGGGAAAAGGAAACATAATTCAAGGAACCATACCTCAAGTCTCTGTTCTGAGTCGTTCCACTCAAACATTGGAAAGTCAGTCACCCAAAGTATTGAATGCCTGGACTAGATATATGAACAAAAGAAAGATGGACATTAGGAAATACAAGATGCTACTCAAGAACCTAAGTCTTCTACAGATAAGCACATATGTAAATCCAAATTTGGACATCAGATACTCACATTGTCAATTAAACCCAATTCATGTGCAACATATGTTCTCAGATGATCCAATAATTTATTGACTTCTGCATGGTGACAAACAAGAAACAAGATAAGATCATCTGGTACCGCGGAGAACTGATTTAGCAATTCCTCTTTCTTTGCCGTATCCAAACTAGAAACCAGTGGAAGAATCCCTTCAAAGTACTGTTTGTGCATCTGCTTGAAAAACTGCACTATTTATTGTATTGTGAACAAATTGTCACCGGTTCAGGTGATCTGCGACGATCAACGTGGACACCAGGTATCCAAGTGGTCGCAGCAGAAGTAGAGAAAGGAAGAGCATAGCCTTTTTTTTACAGAGGAATACTCAAGGTGTGTTGATGAGATAGACATAGCAAGGAGAAACAACCACCCTTTACAAAAAACCCCATCCCTCTAAGGCTCTAGTTATGATGACTATAGTTTTGGTGATGACGATCACTAGTATGATGATGAACGAATGGGAAATGACACTTGTAATACTGATAATAAAAATTATGTTGGATCTACCTATAGATTGACTTAGAACTCTACCAGTGATAACTATGAAGTCTTCAGGATTAACATGTATGGACATAACATCAATGAAGTTCTTGAACTGAAAAATGGTTCCTGGACATACTTTTCAACTTTACTAGAGCAAGGCACAATATTTGGAGGAACTTTATAAGTTAAAGCCACAAGGCAAAGATAAAGTTGCAAGCAAAACATGAATTCAAGTAACACACATTTCATAAATAGTCATGCCAAAGTGAAAATGAGAGAAGACTAGCTAAAACTAACACACTCGCATAATCAATGATACATCCTAATAACAAATATAAACACCACCTTCAGTAGAAAAAATTATTCATCTACTATGGCTGGTCAGAAGTTAATGACGCAGGTTACCTGTACGGTCTCTTTTTTGTTTCAAATATGTTTTAAGTTTTCGGAGGTTACCTGTACGGTCTCTTTTTTGTTTCAAATATGTTTTAAGTTTTTAGAAGACATTAATCTCCGAGCCTTAGTTTAAGCTGAAGCAGAAGCATCTATATCATACCATAACCACCAAAATCTCCAAAAAAAGAGGAGTCTTGTGAAGTAAAACACACTGATTTATAAGAGAAAAGTTAATCGAAGAGACCCCGTAAGTCTACATTTAAGAAACTAATCCTCCCAATTTTATGCTTTCAATGCTAATTTGGCTGAAAATGCAGCCATGCTGGAACAGGTTAGTGATAGATAAATATTTAGACAGACATAGACATACAATAAAATATAAATGTATATATATATATACACACACACATACATGTGTAAAAGGAATTCAGCATGTAGTTTGACAATATAGCAACTTAGAAAGGGAGTCAAAGCAAGAAAGTATCAGTGATATAGTGCTCCTAATGGCTCTCATAATGTGTTTCAGGACTAGTAAACAAAAGTTTCATCAATAATCCAAATACTGCCATTGGTGGACGTAATAGGTAATCTACTGAGTTTCGACTAGCAAAAACACACAAATCTATACCAATAACTAGAAAAAAGGAAAAAGGCCTCACACGGCTTCACAAACCAACACAAGAACAACAAGATGAACAACAAGTTGCTAATGAATTAAAATAGGCCTCACACGGCTTCACTAGACTTTGAGTTTGTGTTTTCAAAAAGAAAATGAGATGAATAACAAGGCAACAACGCTAGTGAATTGAAAGAGCCCCCAACACAGCTTCAATAGTGAACTTGGACATGCACAATAGCACATGGTGGTGAGGCATGATAAGGGAGTAGAAGTGGGAATTACCTATCACCTAATATAAACCAAGTAATTAATATAAAGATGCATCTATCTCAATTCATATTTAATATCTTAAAATTCTTCCATATCATAAATATCAATATGACCAATTAAAATTAACATAGGTGTAAAACTTCAGTACAAGTCTAAAAAGCATCAGGCTACCAACCAGCATCCGACGCAAGGTACAGAGCAGCCATGGCAATATCATATTTCTCCCCAAGTTTGTATAGAGGCATGTATTTTCTGCTCTTATTGCTTATCTCCTCTGATCCAAGTTTATGCTTGCCAGCAGTGTCACCTATGTTGCATTGTGCAATACCATTTACCTTAATATCATAGTCTGTTCCCCACTCTAGAGCTAAATTTCTAGTGACTGCATCAACAACAGCCTGTACCGAGAGATGATATGAGTGGGAATTAAAAATAACAAAATAAAAATGAACACAAACTAAGCTTGAAGCTGAAGTTCCAAACCTTAGCAACAACTACATGGATTTGATACCAAGATGCAGTGTAATGCAAAGTAGCACTGATGTTCAATATTAGTCCACCAAAAGTCGAACTCCTCCCAGGTCCCCCCTTCTTGATATAGTTAAGTGTTTCATGGCACATAGTAAATGTACCAACAGAATCAATATCTAGTACTGCAAAAAACATCATGAGCATATAAAGAGAATCAGAATGTAATCTGAGATAGACTTTTCCTCACCTTAAATTAAAGAGAGGAAAGTGACTTGCTATCCTCTTTTACTACATAAGCAATCCCCTTACTCAACCTCTTTTCCGTACCTCCTCAAGAAACTGCCATAAGCCTAAGAGATCCTGCTGAATGAGACAAAAAGAGAGCAATGAAAAGAACTTGTTAAGGACCTTAGTGACATTGAGGTAAAAGATGCAAAAAGTAATAGGTTGACAGAAGATACAACAATGATTCACAACGAAGATAAGTAACAAATTTCCCCTAAGGATGATATGCAACAGCAACAACCCATAATTAAGGAAAGTGGAAAAATTATAACTCATCCAGCAATATCCCTAAAACATAAATAGAGATTAGTAAAGAAGCTATCGTACTGGAATCTTCTGAGGAGAAACAACCTATAAATTATATGGAGTAGCAACAACTAGACTCTAGCAGAAACAAAATTAAAGAGGTTAACATGAATAGTCCATCCAAGGAACATGGAGATATTAATCCTTTTAAAAGTTCACTCCAACAACAACAAGATAAACAACAGCTTCAGTAGCATAGCAGCTTGTAGTTGACAACAACAGGCATCAATGTGTAATAGAGATACAGTCTGCAGTCAATAACAACATTCTAATGACATCTGAGACCATAAATTCCGTTAGACAGTAGACCTTTTTTTCCATCATTTTCATTTGAACATCACACCTCTCTTGCCATGCGGCCCTTCTCTAGCCCCTACTAGCGTGGGATGCTTTGTGCACCAGATTTCCCTTTCATTTTCTCTTAGACCATAAATATTGGCGTCAAACTAATATTATCAAAATTGTCTTGGAGTATATTTTTTTAATGATTATCAAAGAACAGTGAGTACGACAAAAAGTACTGGTTCGTGTTTGCCATAACCATATTAACATGAATTGCTTAAAAACTAATCTTTTACAACAAAACATCAATCATCTTTTCATACTTATCTCATTGCATAAATTTCACCCTATCCAAACTTCTTTACCATGTAACCAACCTTCTTTCCAATTTTTTCTTCCTTTCATTACCAAGCATTCAATTTTGACACTCATGGATGCATTATTACTAAAATAGTAGAAAGCCTGAAACTTTGTTACATCAGCAGTCAAAACTTCACTTAATATGAGCTGTCTTTGTTTAAACTAACTAATGGTAACATAAAAATCATTAGCAATCAAAATTTACCAAGTCATGGACGCATTATTACTATATTTTTTTACCAATGTTCATGCAATCAAATGAACCCAGCATTAAAATGTTCTCGAAGGAGAAGAAAAACTCAAAATCCCCAAAAATTAGGTCAAAGACGTAGAACAATACACTAACCTTAAAATCCCCGAATTAAAGCAATTGAAGTGCAAATTTGAGAGAAATTAAAGTGCAAATTTTGTCTGAATATTCCTCCCACCAGTAAATTGATTTTCAAAGCGGCACTAGTATATCCTACAAAGCTCACTACAAAATCGTAGTAATTGTAGCGAAGAAAAACTGAATCCCCTAATCGAGTGATTGTCGTTGTAGCGATTGCAGTGAAGAGAAGCCGATTACCCTAATCATTTGATTATAGGTGTAGCGATTATAGAGAAGAGAAGACTATTCCCTAATTGATTGATTATTGTTGTAGCGATTGTAGCGAAGAGAAGCCGATTCCCAAATCGATTGATTGTCATAGCAATCGATTGATTCCCTAATCGTAGTATATTATTTTTTTTAAAGGTCCAGTAAGCTGAGAGATAATAGAGAAACTAAGAGAGAAAGGGAAGTAAAAGCTAAGAGGGAAGAGACAGTCGTCTTTGGATTTCTTTTTGGCGGACTTATCAAATTTTTAGTGAAAATGGAGGGAATAAAATAAGCGTTGCTATAGCTTATTTTATTTATGTATGGCAACACTTATTATCAAATGCAATGGTTATAGTATAAAATTATAACTAATAGAATAATTATTTATGGCAACACTTGTAACCGTCGCAATGGACTACCTATTGCAACGCTTTGTTAACCGTCGCCAAAAAGTTCGTTGCCATAGGGGTAATTTCCAGTAGTGAGCACCTAGAGTTTAAATTATGGTTTCTTCTCCAAATTCTTAATATTTTAAGGAATGTATCTCTTTCCTAAATTATTTTTATACAAAAAATATTTTTAACTGTTATACATGTGGTTTTAATTGGGGGTTTTGAATATAGGTTGAGGGGTTTGGAAAGGTTATCATATAAATTGATTTCCCCATGGTTTTAAACTAGTTATAAATATGCTATCTTGTTGTTTGAACTAAATAAATTCATGGGTGGGGGAATCGGAATGGGGAATATAGGTTTTCCCCAAAATTTATGGTTTAAATAGTTTGGATTTGTTTTTTCCCTCAACCCAACTTGGCTAATTGGTTTTGAAACATGGATACATACTTAATTGAACTCACTTTTGGAACCTTACATTGCATAAAAGGTTAATGGAACTTAAAATGGTTTTTGTAAGGCCTTGGTGGCTATGGATTGATTTCTATATTAGAACTTCAGAGTCAATTTGTTTAATTGGTTTTTGAATGGCATAATGGAATTAGCTTGCAAGTTTAAATTTATTTGGCATTACGATACCAATGATAAATGACTAACTAAATGACTCCTTAGTTAATGAATGGGAATGTGTAAATAGTTTTTATTGGTCTTAAAGGGGGTTATATCACTCGTTGTGGAAGGTGGAGGTCCTAGGGAGATCGATACTGGAATTCACCTTTTCCGATGTGGGGATCTTCATGACTGTGTGCATAGTTCACAGGCAATATATATATACATATGTTTTTGGAATTATTGGAGCCTCGGTGGCTGACGTGCTATGAATTTATAACACTTTTGACACTTAAAATTATGAAAATATGCATGATTCTTAGGTTGTTTTGTTAGATATAATGTGTTTTGGGTATGTTTTGCAGAAAATTAGGTTTTGGATGCTAAGTTCAAGAAAAAGATGAAAACAGAGTTTTTGGCTACTTACTTGAGCATTTTTGAGCGTATGTAGCACTTATCGGGCATAGGTTACCAAAGCATGTACAAAAAATTTAAATCTAGAGACTAGGTTGTAGGAATTGAAAGACTTTGGCACTTACTTGGGTCCAATTATAGACCGTATGTTGTACTTTCAGACTGTAAGTGGCTAAGGTAAGTACCAGAATTTAAGATCCAGAGAGTGCAAAGCTGAAGAAAAACTTTCAGGCACTTACCTATGTCCATTTTCAGATTGTATGTAGTACATACGGGCTGTATGTGGCCCAAGTAAGTGGACACCGACTCTACTTTGTTTTTGTTTGGACATTGATTTTTAGGGTTTCCTCATGTACTATAAATACCCTTTATGTATTTTTAGTAGAGGTTACCCACTCTTGATTCTCACAAATATATATTCTAATTCTGAGATTCAAATTTGGTCTTGGAATTATTTTGTTTTAATTTTAGTTGTTAATTCAGTGAAAGTTTTGGGTTTTCAGTTTTGATTATTGTGATCTCATCTAATGCTTTCAATTATGAATATTGTTGATTATTTCACAAGCATGAGCAGCTAAACCCTTAGCTAGGGTTGTTGAAACCTGGAGGATTGATGAAGTAGGGGAAGTGTTGTGTTGTTTTGAACCGCTACACATACATGTATTGGATTATCTCAAGTTAGTTAGTTATCTTATCAGTTTCTATCATTAGGTTCCCACCTAGATTATTTCTACTTACTCCAAAAGAAAAGTAGTGACTAGGAAAATATATTTACAATAGTAATTTGAAGATTAACCATCGATCCATGCTAATAGGTATTATCTAAGTAAGATCATCAACTATCATCTAATAACTAGAGATACAAAAGGTAATAGTTAACTGGGATCTAGGATAAAGGTTAGTAAGGAGACATCCCGAGACTCAAAAGATAAAGGGTGGAATCTATCAACTAGTCCAAAAGCCAGTTAATGGTACTTAACTTATTAGATTCTACATACAAGATATCAGGTTGGTTCAATAAACCATGATAAGCCTACTGAGTTAAGAAGTCAGGGGGAATACAATCCTAGTGTTCAACTACGACTAATTACAACTAGAGTTGATATTTGTTACTTGTTCGATATTGCCATTACAATCCCCCCTTTTACTTTTCCAATTATGCCCATTGGTTATAGCAGTTAAGAGCCACAATTCCATGAATTCCCTTGGAATTCAACCCCAACCTTTGTTGGGTTAATATATTTGATAGAGATCTCATTATCTTTAAATTTAAGGTATAGCTTGGGCGTTATCAAAATTTTGGCACCGTTGTCGGAGAATACGGTGTTGAGTTGTGAATTAGAGTTGTTGTATTTTGTTGGTTTTAATGTTTTTGTTCTTAGTTGGGTATATACCGGTGTATGCCTAGCAGAAAGAGTAGAGGAAATCCATTACTCCCATTAAATATGAATCCATAAAGGATCCTACAAACACCTAGTTGGATGACAGAGCCTAAGAGAGATGTTATTCCTAAAGGGGTTCGAGGTGGTGCACACTAGGTGCCTCTCACTCCTCCTAAAGGAGTTTAGGATATTATTGACCAGTATACTAAGGTGTTGTTAGCACAAGATACTAATTAGAGAAGGGACAAAAATGCTCAACACATAGAAAGAGAGCCAAAGCTGGCTGTTCATAGACCAAAAGAGATCGTCGAGTAGCACTCGGTGGTAATTAGAATAGTGTTCGAAGTGGTTGAGCCCAAGTGATCCCAACATACCAGTATTTGCATCCATATAAGGATGATAAAGAGGATCTGGGGTATGTTGAGATGGCAGATTTGGGCTATTATTACTCATATTTTCCCCTTTGGTGTCAAGTTTGATATAACTAGTGCAATGATCCAGCTCTTAAACTTAAAGGATGTATTTACGGGTTTGCCTACTGATGACGAAAATATGCACCTTGCGGATTTCATTGGGATCTTCTATTCATAAACAAACCCAGGGGTAAATTAAGAGGCACTTAGATTGAACTTTTTCCCTTTATCTCTTATAGGAGAAACATCTTTATAGTTAGGGGAACTTTTAAGAGGATCTATCACTACGTGGAGTGATTTGTGAAGACAATTCTTAAACCGGTTCTTTCCTCCATACAGGATGTTACAGTTTAAGAATGAGATTTATAATTTCAGCCAACTGTAGTCTGAGTGTATGTACGAACCTTTGTTCAGTTTTAAGAAGAAGTTGAGTATGGTGCCCAACCATCGAATTTCAGGGATGAGCTTATTGAAGATATTTTACAGAGTGCTGGCCATCAGTTCCAGAGCTATGGAAGACACCATACTTAGAGGAGCTTTTATGAGACTATGCTGGGAGGTCGCTTCAAATGTTCTAGACTAGATTTCTCTCACTAATCAAGGGTGGAAAACTCAGGAGGCTAAGAGGGTCTTTGGAACTTATGTTATTAGTACCTCCAACGACCAAAGGGTAGATGATGATTTAGTAGTGTAAGATATTGCGCTACTGCTTTGCTGAGGACTGATTTTGGGTTTCTGGCAAATTAGTTTGCGACAAAAAATTTCAAGAAAGTGAATGTAGTAAGAACACAGGGTTCAGTTTCTAGAGCTTATGAGTCTGATTTGGAAGAGGAAGCCAAGCATCTTAATCATAAGTTGGAGGGTTTTTGAGCCCAAGGACAAGGCAATTGAGGTTGGAACTATTATTGTGATAGATACAAGGACCCCAGTACGGAGCCAAATGGTGACGGGATTAAAAAAAATGACTATAGAGAGAAGAGAAATAGGTATATTTCACCAGGCAATGGGGATACAGAATCTAGAATGAAAACTATGCTGACCAAGAAGGTCAAAGGTTAAGAAAACCAGAAGAACAACCTTAAGGAGATTAGGGATTACATTTCAAGGTTGGCCCAGAAGGTTGAATATCATGCCACTGCTATCAAGCAGTTGAAGCATCGATTTAGGTAAATATCTGATATGATAAAACAGAAGCAACATGTTATTCATCCGAGTGAAAAAAATTAGAGTCTATTAGCTTTGAGCTATTGCCTAACTATTACTATTAGAAGTGGTACCCTTACTGATGATTTTCCTTTGCCTTCTACTAAAGAGTCAAAGAAAGACAACAATGTGATAAATGCAACCCCTGTAGCAGAATTTAAGAAGCAAACATATAGTGATGATGGTGAGAACTGGGGAGACAATAGACCTAATGATTTCGTATACCATTAGAATTGAAATACCTCCCATCTCATTTGTAGTATGTATTCTTGGGGGCCAACAATAGCTTATCGGTGATTATTGCGGCAGATTTAGTAGGATCACAGATGGAAGCTTTGATATTTGTGTTGCAAAAATTCAAGAGAGCTATTGGGTGGACCATTGCTCATATTATGGGGATTTCACCAGGTATATTTACCCATATGGTACATCTTGAGATGGACAACATCCCCAGTACTGAGCATTAAAGGCGATTGAACCCTCTTATGAAGGAGGTTATGAAGAATGAAATAATCAAGTGGTTAGATACTGGAGTAGTTTTCCCCATTGTACATAGAAAATGGGTTAGCCCGGTTCAATATGTGCCAAAGTAAAGAGGATTCATAATGGTTCCCAATGAAAAGAATGAATTAGTGGCCATAAGACCAGTGACCGGTTTGAGAGTTTGCATGGATTATAGGAAACTGAACACTTGAACATAAAAGGACCACTTACAAAAGGACCACTTGAACACAAAAGGACCACTTCCATTCAGTCCATTTATACTTTTTAAGGGGGTCCCATACTTAGAAAGTTCTAGCTAAGTTTCTAGACTTAGTTTATTTTAGCCTTCGAAAGTTCATAGTCTTATTTCGTGACTTTAATGTCCTTTAATGGTCCGTATTTTTGCTAATTCATGACCAGGAAGGTCAATAGGTGTTCCCGGACAAGTTTTGAATTTTTTGGAGCTCATTTAGACCATGTTTGGTAGCCCAAAATAGTGGACCAACGCGATCTTGGTGCGCCGCGTCGCTAATCGCGTTGGTTGATATTGTTGCAGGCTGCTAGGGTCAAAGTACTGAGACTCAATATTATTATGCAGTGACGCGTCGACTATCGCATCGATGCGATCGACGCGCCGCATCGATAATAGCATCGATGCCCAGTTTTAGTCATTAAATATCCGCATTTTAAGGGCAAAAAGGCTAATTTCCCACCCCTAAATAAGTCTAAATCACAGGATTTCGCACCAATTCAACCAAAATATAGACTCTCTCAAGTTTATCTCAAGAACAAGTTAGGGTTTTCAATTAAGGATTCAAATTCAATACTCAAATTTAAAAATCTCTCTGTCAATCTCCGTATAATCAAGAACTAAGGTATACATAGTGTTGATTTTTGTTGGAATGCTCATGATGTTAGAGTATGAAATTATGATGTTGATTATATGCATTCATTCTATGTACAAGATTATGATAACCATGTGCTTCATGAAATCCCCAACTTATTGTATGATGAATTGTTAGTATTAGTCATGTGTTCAAGAAGTGTCAAGTCTTTTCAGTTTCATGCTATCGAGTCCTGGGGGTACTTGTACCCAACAATTTAGCTACGTGCCTAGAGCCAGTGTCATTTTTCATGATACTCTCAGTCAATCCATGATCATTAGAATTCAGTCAGTCTCATAACTCAGGAAAATTCAGTGAATTCAGTATCAGTCTAGTCCTACTCAGTAACCTCAATAATCTCAGTAACCTCAATGATCTCAATAATATCAGTAATCTCTGTAATCTTTATAATCTCAGAAATCCTAGTCAGTTATTAGATCTCAGTTGTATTCCGTCAGTCAATGAAATTTAGTGAACCCAATTCAAATTAGTTATATAATACGATCAGTAACAGTTCAGTTCAGTTAAATTAGTTCAGTGTCTTTTCAGTTGGGAGTAGGATTCAACACTGAGTGCACCCAAGGATGAGGGATCACCTGTATTTTAGTAGAGGGTGTGATCCTTAGAAGCAATCATTGCATTCCAAAACTACGTAGCCTGCATAGGTCGAGATGTACCCCTACGAGTCTAGGGACTATACATCTCCTTTAAGTTTTTCCTTACAGGAGGGGTTGACGGAGGAGCTCCTTTTCAGAGAGGGTTTACTCATAACTTATCTTTACCCGTGGCATGGTACTGACATCCTTCCATATGGTGTTACAGGTTGGATCCCACCAGTTCAGATTCGGGGCATATCGATTAGATGATTACCTCCTACAGTCTCAGTTTCAACTTCAGTCTCAATAATAGAACTCAGTTCAGTTCTACAGATATCAGGACTGTCAGATATAGTCGCTCAGCTCAGTATGGAACTCAAGTAGTTCCATTAGAATCAGGACTGTCAGATACGGTCATCCAATTCAGTCTAGAACTCAGTTAGTTCTTCAGATTCAGAACTATCAGATACAGTCACCCAGTCCAGTAAAGAACTCAGATAGTTTTTCAGTATCAGTATACTCAGTAAGCTTAGATATTGGTTACCTATAAACTCTGTAATTTATATCATCAATAGACTCAATTATTCAGTAGCTTAGTATTAGTAATCTCAGATGTCAGTACATCAGTATTCAGTATTATCACAACCCCAGTCCCAGTTTATGTATTTATGCATATATTTCTCACGCGTTAATGTTCATGTCATCAGTCAGTTATTATTGTTCATGCATATGAACCATTTCATTCAGCCTACCTCACTTGCATACCAGTGCATTCAATCATACTGATGCATTTGTGCTATGGTATTTTATACCATAGGTTTAGAAGTACGAGCTCCCGAGCATCCTTAATAGATCAGACATTTAGCAGCCAGACTAGTTGTAAGTCCTTGTTATTCGAGGATAGCATAATTATTTTATTACTTTATTATTTTAGTAGTTTGGAGTTAGTTAGGGACATGTCCCATCAACTCCATATATTTCAAACTGTTTAAAGGCTTTCAGACTACAACATATTTTCAGACAGTTTATTTATGTTTTGGGTATCGTTATACCCCATTATAGACATTGTTTTCTATTCAGTATTAGTTCAGTTTTGAACATTATGGCCTTACAACTTATATTTCGCATATTTATAGTATATTATTTAGTGCTCAATTACAGATATCAGTCATGGGTTAGCTTGTGGTCCTTCGAGGTTATTAGCACCGTGTAACGTTTTGGGAACCAGATTCAGGGAGTTACAAACTTGGTATCAGAGCCTAAGGTTTAACAGTGTCCTAGGAAGTCTTAAAAGCTACATCGAGTAGAGTCTTGTACATGAGTGTGTTGTGCACCACACTTATGTGCAAGAGGCTATGGGATGTTTTAGGAATAGTTTCACTTCTTTTAGTATTCATGTTGTGCCAGTGAACATAATCTCCAATTATTTTCATTCTAATCCAGTTTTTCCTCTCGCTTACAGAATATGCCTTCCAAAGGGACTAGAGAAAGGAGATCCGGTAATCAGTCAGTACCTCATCCCATTCAAGAAGATCCCCTGGACGAACATATTTCCCATGCAGAATTTAGGACTGCATTTACTACTCTAGCCAATTCATTCATAACTCGTAATGAACGACCAACTGTTGTTCCGGACAACCCAGCGGCCAATTCTACTGCAGCTAGGATTCGGGACTTCAACCGAATAAATCCTCCCTTATTCTCAGGTTCTAAGTCCGAAGAGGATCCACAGGAATTCTTCGACCAGGTTCAAAAAGTCACAGACATCATGGGAGTGACTTCCACTGAGAGTGCAGAATTAGCCGCTTATCAGCTACAAGATGTAGCCCATACGTGGTTTAACCAGTAGAAGGTAGACAGGGGTACATATACAGAGCCCATAGAATGGGAAGAATTTGCTATGGCCTTCTTAGATAGATTCTTTCCCCTAGAGCAGAAAGAATCCAAAGTATTAGAGTTTATCAATCTCAGACAAGGTAGCATGAGCGTAAAAGAATACTCCCTCAAGTTCACCCAGTTAGAAAGGTACGCTCCCCATGTAGTAGCAGACAGTAGATCCAGAATGAGTAAGTTTGTGTCTGGGATATCAGGTAGAGTGGTTAAAGAGTGCAATATTGAGATATTGATTAAGGAGATGGACATATCTAGGCTTATGGTCCATGCTCAAAAGATTGAGAAGCAGAAACTTAAGAAGAAGGAGAGGGAAAGTAAGAGAGCCAAAACTGGTAGTTGTAGTTTTTCTCAGCCAGGGTCAAAAAGTGTTAACTGTTCTCAGCATAGACAGAAGTTTCCAACCCCAGTTCCATCTTCAGATAGTGCACCAGCACCAAAGTTTAGAAATGACTGTAGAGATAGGGCACCAGGCTCTAAATCTCAGAATAGTACAAACATTATTCGCACTCATCCACTTTGTAAAGAATGTGGTAAGTATAATAATGGTATGTGTAGAGCCGGTAGTAATGTTTGTTTCAGATGTGTCAAGTTAGGTCATAAGGTCTAAGACTGTCATAAACCCAGACCACAAAATCAGCACGGTCGTCCTTCAACTCTGTCCGATCGCCCGAATCACCAGGGTGCCATTTCTAGTGCCGCCAGTGGGAAATGGCCAAACAGACTCTATGCACTTCAGTCCTGACAGGATCAGAAAAGTCCTTCTGGTGCAGCCACTAGTATGTTGCAAATCCCTCATTTATATGTTTATGTTTTTCAAATTCAGGAGCTTCTTTTTCTTTTATAACTCCTTTCATAGCAGTCAACTTTAAGGTCAGACCAAATGTTAACAGGACCTTATCAGTCTCTAACCCAATGAGTAAAATGTGCATAGCTCGATGGGTATACGGGAACTATTCGATTATGATATCTCAGAAATTCAGGCCTTCAGATTCTAGTAGTAATGCCAGTATATGTAGAAAATTAATAAGGAAAGATGATTCCCGACCCATTCCTACCTCAGTGCAAAGTTTTGTACTTCAACCCTACCGATACTTACACATGCTTCACATCACAATTCTATGCACCCAGTTTATATTCACGCGCTTTCCATAAAATAGTGTGTGTTTTAAGTTCCTAGTATGAGGAGTTTCGGCTTAATCAGTGTTACGAATCATGTTCCATGAGTACATAAACATCAGACTCAGGTCATGCAACTCATGACTTATGCACTCATGTCATGCTTTACAGTAGGCTTAGGCCACATGATTCCTGACTTCGCTCCTAGTGTTCAATCAAACTCAGATTATGCCACATATACCCTCAGTTTAGATCCTTCAGAGAATCCATAGTGTTAATGTTCTATCACGCAAGCCTCAGTTATAGTGTCTTTTTAGTAATCAAAATTCAGTAAAGGACTCAGATAGTCCTACAGAACCATGGTATTTAGTTATCAATTATTTATCCATCAAGATTCAGTACTTCAGTACCAGTCTAACCCTCAATTATCAAGAACCAACATTCAATCCTAGTTACAGTCTTAGTTATAGTTACAGTCTCAATTACCATCTTAGCTACAATCTCAGTCCCAGTCCTAGTCCAGTCAGATCATAAACTCAGTTCACATTCAGGATTATCTGACCATAGCATATTTCCACCAGTTATTCAGTTATTAGTATTTCAGTACCTCAGTTTATAGAATGTTTCCAAATCATATTGGACTCTTTGTCTTGAGTTCTTAAGGTAATACAGTTTTTCACTTATTTATGCTCAGTTACCTTATGTTACTCAGTCAATCCTTAGCTTCTATGCATAATACTCTACAGCCTCAGGCTAGTTATTTAGACTAAGTAAAATTCAGTCTTATATGCCCAGCATTCATCTATCTATTATTCAATTAATCAAATCAGTTAGTATATTTATGCATTCATGCTCAACACCGTGTGAACCTTTTCAGTAGTCTCAGTTGCAGTGCATATGGTGTAGTCACTTTATCTTAGATGATGTTTCATAAGACTTGCCTCCTAATACAAGAATCCCATCCATGTAGCAATCTCCCATTCAGATGTCCTACTCAGACCAGGACAAGATTCGCTTTCTCTCTATAGTCATTAGAGCTCTATAGAAAGAGTTTCATAGAAATGCTCCATTCGAGTATAAGTTTTTAGCATGAGTTATTCTGTAGAGCCAGTAGTTCACTTTAGCAGTCAGGCGAATAATTTCAGACGACGTGGTTTACATCTTTCCATCTAGTCACACTATTCGAAGTCTCATAAATGTGATCATTCTAAGATGGACTAACCAGGTAGTTGCGTACTCACCCCAGTTCATGCATCATGCCTTAGTTTTAGATCTCTTATATTTGGTCATGATTTAGTTCGTAGGTGCCTTGTGCATTACTACAGTTTTCCTCATAGCTCAGCGAAGTCAGCCCAATATTTTTCAAGGGACATAGTGGCCCAAGGGGGTGATACACTATAACTCCCCAAACCTTCATGACATAAATGTTATGCTCTTTCTTTTCATAAAAAATCTAGTTTAGAGTAAGGGGCACTCATGAGTTGACCCTCAAACTCTGATCTCAGCCGTAAGCCACGTATTCAAGGTACTCAATTTAGATCACGATATCTAGCTCATGTATCACATTCCATACTTAGTTACATTCATGTGTTTTCACTCATGCATATCTAGTTATTAATTTCAGGCTTATTTACCATTTTTAGTTTAAGGAAACAGTCTCCCTTGAACTTATCTAGTTTCATGCTCAGATTTCCATGATAAACTTAGTGTCAATTACCATTGCATATTCATTCATGCATTCATGTGTCAGATCAGTCATGTATTCATGCATTAGATATGCATGTTCAGTATAATATAATCAGCTTATCAGTCATGCCAATCAAGAAATCATGCATCAGATATGCATGCTCAGAACAAATCTCAGCAAATCAGTGATGTCAGTCATGTACTCATGTTTCAGTTGTTCATGTTCAGCATGTACTTCAGCTCATCATTTCCCCCACCTCAGTCAGTCTCATTAGAGCAAGAATGTTCCCAAGGGGAGAAATTATAAGACCCTACAAAATCCTAAGCTTAATTCAGTCCATTTATGAATGCTAAGGGGGTCCCATACTTAGAAGGTTCTAGCAAAGTTTCCAGACTTAATTTATTTTAGCCTTCAAAAGTTCAAAGTCTCATTTCATGAATTTAATGTCCTTTAATGATCCGTATTCTTGCTAATTCATGACCAAGAAGGTCAATAGGTATTCCCGGACAAGTTTTAAATTTTTTGGAACTCGTTTAGACCACGTTCAGAATCCCAAAATAGTGGACCAATGCAATCTTGGCTCGCCGCATCACCAATCGCGTTGGTTGATATTGTTTCAGGTTACCTGAGTCAAAGTACTAAGATTCGATGCGATGATAGCGTGATGCATCGACTATCGCGTTGATGCCATCGACGCACTGCATTGATAATAGCATTGATGCCCAATTTCAGTCATTAAATATATGTATTTTTAAGGGCAAAAAGATCAATTTTCCATACCTATATAAGTCTAAAACACGGGATTTAGCCCCAATTCAACCAAAATATGTTGTCTCTCTCAAGTTTCTCTCAAGAACAAGTTAGAGTTTTTAATTAAGGATTCAAATTCAATACTCAAATTCAAGAATCTCTCCGTCAATCTTTGTATAATCAAGAACTAAGTATGCATAGTGTTGATTTATGGATTTCTTTCATCCATAAAGCTCAATAACCCTATTTCAAATTATAAATCATGATGTTTATGTTGTGGGTTGTTTTTTAACCATGTTTATCTTATTGTACGATTCCCAAGTTGGAATCTTTACGTGTTTTTCATAAAACTACGTTAGCATGCAAGTTGAAATTCATGATTTGAGTTGTTTATGATGTGTAATTTGATGATTACACCTATGCCCTAAGTTGTTCATGTATGGTGTTTGATAAAATACCTAAGAGGATAGAAATTATGTATCATAGCTCAATTGTGACCCATATGATAAATGTATGTTTTACCCTTATGTTCAAATGACTCCCATGCTATTGTGGTGCAATGTAGATATTTGTTGGAATGCTCATGATGTTAGAGTATGAAATTATAATGTTGATTATATGCATTCCTACCATGTACAAGATTATGATAACCATGTGCTTCATGAAATCCCCAACTTATTGTATAATGATTATTGATGTTGGTCATGTGTTTAAGAACTGTCAAGTCTTGTCAGTTTCATGCTATCTAGTCCTTGGGGTACTTGTACCCGACAATTTAGCTATGTGCCTAGAGCCAGTATCAGTTTTCATGATACTCTCAGTCAAGCCTTGATCATTAGAATTTAATCAGTCTCATGACTTAGAAAAATTTAGTGAATTCAGTATCAGTCTAGTCCTACTCAGTAACCTCAGTAATCTTAGTAACCTCAGTGATATCAGTAATATCAGTAATCTCTATAATCTTTGTAATCTCAGCAATCCCAGTCAGTTATCAGATCTCAGTAGTATTCTGCCAGTCAACAGAATTTAGTGAACCCAGTATAAGTCAATTATACAATATGATCAGTAACAGTTCAGTTCAATTAAATCAGTTCAGTGTCTTTTCAGTTGGGAGTAGGATTCAGCACCGAGTGAACCTAAGGATGAGGGCTCACTTTTCAGTCAGTAGAAGGTGTGATCCTTAGAAGCAATCCTTGCATTCCAAAACTCCGTAGCTAGCGTAGGTCCAGTTATACCCCTACGATTCTAGAGACTATACATCTCCTTTGAGTTTTTCCTTATAAGAGGGGTTGACAGAATAACTCCCGATCATAGAGGGTTTACTCACAACTTGTATTTACCCGTGGCATGATACTAACTCTCTTCCAGCTGGGGTTACAGGTTGGAACCTACCAGTTCAGATTTGGGGTATGTCGGTTAGATGATTACCTCTCACAGTCTTAGTTTTAGCTTCAGTATCAATAATAAAACTTAGTTCAGTTCTACAAATATCAGGACTGTCAGATATAGTCGCTCAACTTAGTACTGAACTTAGCTAGTTCCATGAAAATCAGGACTATCAGATACGTTCATCCAGTTCAGTCTAGAACTTAGATAGTTCTTCAGATTCAGGACTGTCAAATACAGTCACCCAGTCCAGTAAAGATCTCAGATAGCTTTTTAGTATTAGTATTTTCAGTTATCAGTTATCAGTAATATAGTACCAATAACCTCAGATATCGGTTACCTATAAACTCCATAATTTATATCATCAATTGACTCAGTTATTCAGTATCCCATTATTAGTAAACTCAAATGTCAGTAAATTAGTATTCAGTATTATCACGACCCCAGTCTCAGTTTATGTATTCATTCATGTATTTCTCATGTGTTCATGTTCATGTCATCAGTAAGTTATTACTGTTAATGCATATGAACCCTTGCATTCAGCCTACCTCACTTGCAAACTAGTACATTCAATCGTACTGATGCATTTATGCTATGGTGTTTTATACCATAGGTTTAGAAGCATGAGCTCTCGAGCATCCTTAGTAGATCATATGTTCAGCAGCCAGACTAGCAGTGAGTCCTCGTTATTCGCAGATAACATGATTACTTTATTACTTTATTATTTCAGTAGTTCAGAGTTAGTCGGGGATATGTCCCATCAACTCTACAGATTTCAGACAAGTTAGAAGTTTTTAGACTGCTACATGTTTTTAGACAGTTTATTTTAGTTTTGGGTATCGTTATACCTTATTACAGACATTGTTTTATATTTAGTATTAGTTCGGTTTTGAACCTTATGGTCTTCAGCTTATATTCTGTATATTTATAGTATATTATTTAGTGCTTAGTTACAGATATCATTCATGGGTTAGCTTGTGGTCCTTCGGGGTCATGAGAACTGTGTAACATTCCGGGAACTAGATTTGAGGCGTTACATTTATCTACGACTGATTACAACCTGACTTGATATTTGTTACTTGTTCAATATTTCCATTACATTCCCCTCCCCCATTTATATTTCAAGTTCTTCCCATTGATTACAAAAGTAAAGATCCACAATTCCACGTATTCCCTTGGGCTTCACCCCAACCTTTGTTTGGTTACTATATTTGACACCAACCGTATTTTCTTCAAATTGAAGGTGTAGCTTTTGTATTATTAGTGGCTTTGGCCCTTCATCAGATTTTCTTGGTTCATGTGGTTAACACGCGCTGGGACTTTTTCAATAGGGAGAGCTGAACCCATATATCCTATTGGTGCCCTTGGGATGGTTAGAGCTATACAATCTAGGTTAATGGTTTTAAATCTTATGTTTAAACCTTATACCCTATTCCGGTATCTTATATATATATATATATATGAACATGTACATAAAGTTTTATTATGATTTGGAAATGGCATTATTTTATCCCTTCCCTGAGTTACATACTAGCTCTCACCCCGTTAACCATCCCCAAACACTACATCATTTCATAATTTAGGGTCCAAGGGGTGCCTCTTTTCCTTGTGCAAAGTTAGGTGTTTAGGTTCGTTTGTCTGCTTGAAGTGGTGAGCCTCCATCATCCAAAAGGCTGGATAGTTCTTTGCTTTCTTATGAGTATTAAAATCCTATTAGTTTCTTTTGATATTTTGGATTTTTTCTTGGCCATGGTCGGGGGAATGTCCTATCCTAACTTGGTATTTTGGTTTAGAGGCTTTTGTGGACAAAGTGTTGAGTGGTTATTGGTTTAGACTCCTAGTGTCCCTTTTTGGTTATCATATCTATCTTATTTATATACTTGGTTATCTTCTGCTGTTATTTGTATTGTGTTCTGGTTGGTTAGGTTAAGGGGTGGTCTCCGATACTTGGTGGACTTGAGATACCCATCACGACTAGGCCTTGGTTCAGGTCATGAAAAAATTGGTATCAGAGACAACTTCAGGGCCTTTGGGTAGCCACAAAGTCGTGTCGAGTGGAGTCCTTTTTATGGATATGTAGTGATCCACATTTATAATAGATAGGCTAAAAGGAATTTAGGGATGTTTCCCTTTCTTGTGTTCTATTTTGAGCTATAGAGTCTAGGGTCATGGAATTTCTCTAACTCCTGGATTGCTCGTATTTCAAATCATGCCTCCTCAAAGATTTGACGATTGCAGAAACTCTGTTGGGAGGTCCCCCACCTAAGAAGAATATGGAGTGGACTCATCCCATTTATAGAGTGTAACTTGGTCTAGGGTCTGTGCTCTTTATTGTACTGCTCCACTTGGGGTTCCATCAGTCCCCACTAATCCTTCACCGGTTAGAGACACTCATGCTCAGTCACCTTAGGGGGATATATCTAATGTAGAGTTCCATCTATCTATTCATCTTCTTACTCAATTGGTGGCCTTTTAATTTCACTAGTCTGGTCATGTTGGTTCCATTACCCCTTTATTTGAGGTTATTAGGGTTGGTCAGTTTATGAGGTTGAATCCCCCAATCTTTATAGGCTCTAAGGTTGAGGAGAATCCTAAGGGTTCATTGATGAGATGGATAAAATATTCAGGATGTAGAGGGCGAGAAGTTCACTACATATTAGTTGAAAGACATTGCTTATCAATGGTATGAGGGGTGGGAGAATTTAAGGGGTGATGATGCTGAACGAGTGATGTGGGAGGAGTTTTCTGATACTTTTCTTGATAATTTCTTTTATCAGGAGTTGAGAGAGTCTAAGGCTAAAGATTTAGGGAACTTTAGGCAAGGAAGGATAAGTGTGAAGAAGTATGCCCTGAAGTTCCATTCGTTATTTCATTATGCTTAGGAGTTGGTATCAAGTATGAGGGCTAAAATGAGAAAATTTACTTTAGGGTTGTACCGTGACTTAGTTTGGGATGTGAGGCTTCTTTATAAATAATGGCATGGATATCTCCATTCTAGTGGTTTATATGCAACAGGTAGAGGATGGAAAGAAGTGGCAGTCAGAGATGGGGAGAGGCAGAATAAGAAGCTTAGGTATTCTGAGTAGGGTAGTGACTAGCGAGCTTGTGGGAGAGATGGTAAAAGGTGGAGCAATAAGTAGGCTTGGGGAAATTCTAGTTCATATTCTACTACTAGTGTTCCTTATCCATAGTCGTCTGGTGATTTTTGTTTTTAAGATAACAGTGGTCCTAAGGAACATGGTGCCTAAGCACCGACTAGTGGAGCTCAATCAGGCCCATCATATCCTCCTTATAGATTTTTCATTTAGCTTCACCTGGGTTATTGTGATGACTGGAGAAATTAGTCTTTTAATTATGGTAAGCTTGGTCACATACAATGAGATTGTCCTGTGGCTAAGGTAGCCACTAGGGCCAATAAAGTTCCGATTGCCACTTTCTTTGCTTCTGCACCAAAGGGTGCTAATTTTGGTACCAATACTGGATGGAATCATCTCTATGCTCCTTCCACTCAATAGGAACCTGAGGTATCTCTTGATGTTGTTACTGGTACATTACAACTTTTCTCTCATGATGTGTATTTTTTGGATTGATCTTGGGTCTACTCTTTCTTATGTGGTTGTGCATTTTGGTTTTGGTCCTGAAATTATTTTTGACCTTTTCTCTGTGACTATTCCCATGGGTGATTCTGTTATGGCTAGAGTGATCTATAGGGGTTGTGTGGTGTCTATCTTTCATAAGGAGACTTTGGTGGATTTGGTAGATCTTGACATGGTAGATCTTGATGTAATCTTGGGGATGATTTGTCTTCATTCATGCTAGGGGTCTCTTGATTGTAGGACCCGAAAGGCCAGTTTCCAATTTCTTAACAAACCGATAATTGAATGGGAGGGAAATTCCTTAGTGCCTAAATAGAGATTTATTTCTTATCTTAGATCCCGAAAGTTGATCTATAAGGGGTGACTTTATCATTTTGTTTAGGTTAAAGATTCTAGTACTGAGGTTCCCTCTCTGCAATCTATCCCTCTGGTTAATGAGTTTGTTGATGTGTTTTCCGATTATCTTTCTAAAGCCCTCCCGATAGGAAGATAGATTTTGGAATTGATCTTCTACTGGATACCCATCCTATTTTCATTTCTCTTTATACAATGGCTCTGGTTGCGCTGAAAGAGTTAAAAGTGCAGTTAAAAGATCTTTTAGATATAGGTTTCGTCCGTCTTGGTATTTCTCTATGGATCTCCTATTCTTCGTGTGAAAGAAAGATGGGTATCTTCAGATGAGTATAGACTACCGGTAGTTGAATAAGGTTACAGTGAAGAATATTCTTTTCCTAGGATAGATAATCTTTTTGACCAGCTCCAGGGTGCTAGATATTTTTCAAAGATTGATCTTTGTTTGGGTTATCACCAGTTGAAGATTAGGAAGGCTGATATTCCCAAGACTTCTTTCCGAACTTGGTGTGGTCACTATAAGATGTTGTTTTTGTCATTTTGGTTGACTAATACTCTAATTTCTTTCATGGACCTTATGAATCAGGTCTTTAGATATTTTTAGATCTATTTGTAAGAGTGTTCATTGATGATATCTTGGTGTATTCTAAGAGTGAGGAGGATTGCGCTAGTCACCTCAAAATTGTGTTGCAGACTCTTAGAGATCAGAAGTTGTATGCTACATTTTCTAAGTCTTAGTTTTGGCCGAATGTTGTGACTTTTCTTGGGCATGTTGTTTCTAGTGAATGGATCAAGGTGGATCCACTAAAAGTTGAAGCGTTTAAGATGTGGCCTAAACCAATGACTCTAATCGACATTAGGTGATTATTGGGCTTGGATGGGTATAATTGGAGGTTTATAGAGAGTTTTTTTATCTATTGTTGCTCCGCTGATGAAGTAGACACAAAAAAAGGTGAATTTCTTATGGTTCGATGCCTATGAGGGTAGCTTTTAGAAGTTGAAGGATAAGTTGACTTCTGAGCCAGTTTTGACCCTACCCGTGGGTGCTGATGGATTTGTTATATATTGTGATGCATCCCAGATTGGGTTGTGTGATGATGCAATAGTGTAAGTTTGTGGCCTACGCTTATAGAAAACTTAAGGTTCATGAAAGAAATTATCCAACTTACAATTTAGAGTTAGCAGCTGTGGTTTCTGCTTTGAAGATTTGGTGCCATTATTTATATGGGGTGCATGTGGATATCTACTCGGATCATAAAATCTTGTAGTATGTGCTTATGCAGAAGGAGTTTAATCTCAGGAAAAGGCGGTGACTTAAATTTTTTAAACATTATGACATGAGTCTTCACTACAATCTAGGTAAAGCTTATGTGGTTGCTGATAATCTTAGCAGGTTGTCTATGGGTAGATTATCTGATGTGGATGAGGAGTAAAAAGGATTGGTGAAGGACATTCACCGGCTGACAAATTTGGGAATTCATCTTTTGGACTCAAAGGATGGGGGATTTTTTGTTCAGAAAGTGGTCAAATCTTCTCTTGGTGTTGAGGTAAAGGAAAAATAGGGTTTTGATCCCATTCTTATGAAGATTAAAGATGATATGGGACAATAAAAAGTTATGGCCTTTGAGATGGGTGGTGATGGTATCTTGAGGTACCAAGGCAGGTTATGTGTTCCTGATATTGATGAGATATGAGAAAGAATTAAAACTAAGACACATGAGTCTAGATACACAGTTTATCCAGGTTTAACTAAGATGTACCATGACTTGATAAAGATCTATTGGTGGAATAATATGAAAAGAGATGTATCTAATTCCATGGCTAAATGTATGGTCTATCAACAAGTGAAGATAGAATATTTGAGGCCCGATGGTATGTCCCAAGAGATAGAGTTTCCCATATGAAAGTGAGAGATGATCAACATGGATTTCATTATGGGTCTTCCACGGTCTCGTAATTAGTTTGATTCAATTTGGGTCATTATGGATAGAATGACAAGTCTTCTTATTTCTTGCTAGTGAGGACTACCTACTCCAGAGAGGATTATGCTAAGCTATTCATTGATGAGATAGATAGATTGCATATGAAGCCAGTGTCTATTATTTTAGATCGAGGTACGCAATTCTCTTCTTACTTGTGGCATTCATTTTAGAAAGTTGGGGACTTAGGTGAACCTTAGCATTGCTTTCCGCCTTCAAATAGATGGACAAGTAGATCAAACTATTCATACTTTGGAAGATATGCTAAGGGCATGTTCAATTGACTTTAAAGAAAGTTGGGTGGATCACCTACCTCTTATTGTGTTTGCATTTAATAATAGTTATTATTTGAGTATTCAGATGGCTCAATTTGAGGCTCTTTATGGTAGGAGGTATAGGTCTTCTATTGGGTGGTTTGAGGTTGGTGAGACTCGTTTGTTTGGTCTTGACTTGGTTCATCAGGCCGTGGATAAGGTGAAGGTGATTAGAGAAAGACAAGACTTTTCAAAATCCCCAAAAGTCTTACTCGGATGTGAGAAAAAGGGAGTTGGAGTTTGATGTAGGTGATCAGGTGTTATTGAAAGTTTCTCATATAAATAGAGTGATGAGGTATGGGAAAAAGAGAAAGCTCAGTTCCTATTATGTTGGTTCGTATATGATTTTGAGAAGAGTTGGGAATGTTTCTTACGAATTGGAGTTGCCTGTGAATTTGGGTTCTATTCATCCCATGTATGTTGATGTTAAAGAAGTGTATGGGTAATACTTCTTTTTTATTCCCGGTAGAAGATGTTGGTATTTCGAATTCCTTGTCTTACGAGAAAATCCCGATAGAGATTTTGTTAAGGCAAGTTCGTAGATTGAGGACCAAAGAAGTGGCTTCGGTAAAGATTCTTTGGAAGAATCAAAAGGTGAAAGAAGCTAAGTGGGACGCTAAAGAGGACATGAACTCTAAATATTCATTTTTATTCCTCGGGTTGGATGATGAGGCTTGAGGTGTGCATTCTTTCCCTGCTATTTGCTTTCAAATTATACATTGTGTTACGGTTTCATTCTTTCTTGTTATCATGCTAATGGGTGACTTGACTCCTCATTTGGGTATGAATGTTTTGGGGGGGGGTAGGGGGTAATGTAATACCTAGGTTTTGGCCTCTGAAATTTTCTTGGCTTTTATCATCACTGCCTAGGCAATAACTCACTTAACGAGTCATTATCACTAGTCACGAGTCGTATCGTGTCAATTTTAGCATGACCAGTAAGGTTTTCCAATGTTTCTGTCTTGATCATGACTAAGACCCTAGAAGTCTTGAGGTGTGGTCGCGAGTCGTGGGGAGGTACTTGTGACCATAACTGTAAAGTGGCCCTAAGTCATTGCCTAGACTACGAGTCTAGACAAAGACTCATAGCCAGTCATTACGAGTCGTCACCTGACCTAGAACGATTAGCAATAGTTTTTCTAAACATTTTATTAAGGGATTTTATAGTCTTTTCCCATCCTTAACTCATTACCCACGACTTTTGGAACTCACTTTTTGAACCTTATATTGCATAAAAGGTTAATGAAACTTAAAATGATTTTTGGAAGGCTATGGTAGCCATGGATTGGTTTCTAAATTGGAACTCCGGAGTCAATTTGGCTAATTAGTTTTGTAATGACATAATGGAATTGGCTTGCAACTTAACATTATTTGGTTTGATGATACCAACGGTAAATTCCTCTCTTTGTTTAATGGATGGGAATGTGTAAATGGCTTTAATTTGGGCTTAAAGGAGGTTGTGTAGCTCACCATGTAAGGTAGAGGTCCCGAGAGGGCCGATACCATATTTTTCGACAGGGGTAATTGGTGACCGTGTGCATAGTTAACACAATATATATATATGTATATATATATAGACAGTTTTGGAATGGTTGGAGCCTCAATGGCTTTGGCCCTTCCTCGAATTTTCCTTGTTTATGCGGCTGACACAAGCTGGGACCCTTTTAGTAGGAGAGCTGAACCCATATAGCCCGTTGGTTCCCTAAGTATGGTTAGAGCTACACGGTCCAGGTTAATGTTTTTAAATATCTTGCTTAAACCCTATACCCTATCCTGATATCTTATATATATATATATATATGAACATGTACATGGAGTTTTAGTATGTTTTAGAAATGACATTATTTTATCCCTTCCCTGAGTTATATGCTAGCGCTCATCCCGCTAACCGTCCCTAGATGCTACATCATTTCATGATGTAGGGTCCTAGTAGTTTTTCTGTTACCTTCTGCAGAGCTAGATGTTCCGATTCATCAGTTGGTATGCTTGAAGTGGTTTGTCTCCATATTCTGGAAGGCCAAAGATTTCACTGTTTTCTTATTGGTATTGAAATTCCATCGGTTTCTTTTGATATTTTGGATTCCCTTTTTTCCATGGTTGGGGTCTTGTCCCGACCTAACTTGGTATTTTGATTTATAGGCTTTCGTGGACAAAGTGTGGGAATGGTTATTGTTTTGGACTCTTCGTGTCCCTTTTTGGTTATCTATTTATCTTTCTTATATGCTTGGTTATCTTTCGTTGCTATTCATATTGTTTTCTGGTTGTCTAGGTTAAGGGAGTGGCCTCTGGTCCTCGGTCGACTTGAGATACCCATCACGACTAGGCCCTAGTTTGGGTTGTGACACTCTAGATTTAAAGTATTAGAGTGAGGTGAGAAAAAATGTGGTTTAGTTGGCCAACAATTAACGGTGGATAAACACACTGAAAAAAGAATTAGGTTGGATTTTATAAGTTTTATGATCCAAATGACCATGAGTAGTACCCACACTAATCCTTTAGTTGGAGAACCATCTAACTCAAGTTTTAGCCAATTTATTTAACTCTATAAGACAATAAAATAATAAGTCTAAAAAACTTAAATAAATAAAATGCAAGTCTAACAATTACATTCCAAAATTTAAAATTCAACAAACAAATGATGTAAAATAAACAATGTCTAGAAAAGTTCAAAAATCTATAATCAATAACATTGTTTGAAGAAGGAACAAATACAACTATGAGTATTCATGGTAGCTTGAATAGGAGTAGCACTTGCCCTCAAATCGATCTCTGAACCGCAGTTTGCACTCATAAAAGAATACATAAGTATATTAGTACAAATACTATGTACTGGTAGTGTACATGATTCTCTGTATAAAGTGCATGAATATTAGCTATGATTATAAAGATGACTTGTAAGGCATGAGTAGATGTCGTGATCACTGAAGTACAAGAGATTGTACCGAGATAAGAGTAGGTTGAGCATCTTCCTCCCCTAGTGTTGTTCCACAACACGCTAGCATCACTACTATAATCTGAGAGCCAAACTTGGTTTCTTGTCCTATCATTTCCCCCTTAGATTTAACCCATTATTCTAAGTCTGTGGACCCCTTTAATAAAGTCTAAACTGAACTGCAATCACTCTACTATAAGGTTTGAGATATAACGGTATGTGTAAATACTAAACTCCTCCTTACAAACTGAGCCATAATTTCTTTACTCTAATGGTCTACACATGAATGCTCAACCTTACCAAAGTAAACTAAATCTAAACAATTCTAACATTGTTCATAGACACTCCCTTAATATATACCATCCTTAACTTTCTCTAGCTTCAGAAATCATCATAATATACTTATACCCTGCTCGACAACATACTTTCCTCTCTAAACACATAATCTACCTCATTTCCTTCATATCTTACTAATATCACATCCCTAAACTTATATTTTCCTTAGGCCATGAGAATTACCATGACACCAAAATACCCAACATTAACAACCTATAACCCATAACTTAGTGGGTAAGAACATTATATACTACGTACCTAGACTCATGGATACATACTCTACTAAATACTGACAAACAATATCCCCACTTTACTGTTATTAAACTTCTAAATTCATGCTTCTAACTTTAGGCCATATGTCGTCATAGGTTATGAGAAGGGATCTTAGGGCACATCCGATTTTGGATCAATGTACAATTTTCATAATTAAGAATGAAAAATTCCAAAGTTTTGAATTTAAGGGCACTGATGGGATCCTTTTAAGCCCGCATGCAATATCATTATTGTCTATGGAGATTGTCTGAGAAAAAACTATTAGTAGGAATTAAGATTGGCTATTTTTGTTACCTCATGAATAAGGAAGAGTTGGCATGAATGGAGAAAGATGAAAATCTGTATAAGTTTCTTAAAGAATATCTCTACAACTCGATCTGAGATATAAAAGAAGGAAAACATTTCTTAAATGCCTTGTATCATCTTGGAGAAAAGTACAGACGTCTCTGTATTTTTACGCAAGACTCTACTATACACGATTTCATAAACATCCTAGGACACTTGAACTCTATGCTTTGATACAAAGTTTGTCATAACCCGAGACTACCCCCTAGTCGTAACACGGTGCTTAGAACCACAATCCCAAGCTAACCTATGTACAGACATACTGATTGAGCACCTAATTTAATATAAATATGAATATTAAATAACTGAGCAAGAGTATAATCAACATGAAATAAATTGTTTCAATACATGACTGATCAAAGTTTACAACACTAAAATCTGAGAGAGAAAAGAGAACTTAAATTACAAATACAGACTCTGACTAACTATCTATGAAGCCCATACTATACTAACTATAGATAAATGAGACATAACCCTCAATTATCCCTAATCAATACATAAGAATAATGGAAGTAATATAAGAATTGCAACTGACTTGAGTCCCCGAAATAAGAGAAATCATCACCTGCTGGTTGAATGCTAAGAATTGGCTGACCCTGGTGTGTGGGCTACATTTGGTACCTACATTATGAAGGAATGTAGCCACAAATTCATATATATGGTCAGTACTTTGGAATGTTCTAAGTATGTGAGACATGCAGTAAATCATGAAAATACTTATATATGCTTTAGAACTGAGAACATAAGCTATATGCTGAAATATGCATTTAAATCATAGTAGATGTAAAAGCTGTAAGACATGGTAAAATTTCTAAATCATGAGTGAAAAATATTTCTATAAGCTAGGAAGCGGTAAAAACATGAATGCCATAGAAAATTCTCAAATTAAAGTTGAATAGGTTGCAAAACCATACTGAGGATCATGTATGAGTACTGGTCATGAATTCATGAACCTGCACAACGAATGCAAGACCAAGCATAAACATGTACTGAAAAAGATGTAAAACTGAATAACTGGATATTTGATAAACTGATACTTGGTCATGTAAACCTGAGCTGATATAATCTGAATATTGAACTGAAACTGAAATTGTGGTAGCTATTATGTAACCTACATGCCCCAATCTAAGATAATTGGGGTTAAACTTGTAACCCTAGTTAGAAGGGCATTAGTACCTTTCCACGAGTACTAACACTGACAATGTGGATCCACAAAGTTGATGTCCCATTTTATGATAGAGTCAAGACTAAATTGATGGGAGACCTCTGAAAGGAAGTTAAGCCTAAACTAATGGGTGACCCCTTAGAGAAAGTCAAGCCTAAACTGACGGGTGACCCCACATAACCCATGCTAGCTATGTAGTTCTGGAACTTAGGAACTACTACTAAAGGTATCAGTCCTTTACTGAAGGGTGAGCCATTATCCCTAGGTTTGATCGGAGTTAAGTATTATTCCCAACTGAATAGACACAAAAGCATAAACTAGTACATGCACTGATAACTGATATGCTCAAATCATGGTATTCTAAAAATAATAGTTCATGTATAATCTGAAGTATTTAAACCATGTAAACTTATCATAATAAGGGAATTTCATAAATAAATCCCAAAAATTCAACAACTAATAAATGCTCAACATGAATATGATAATCTAAATATAATGATACAAACATTGTCTGAATGACTTGAAACATGAAAATCTAAAATATGCATGACTATCTAGGTATCGGGTGCTCATAGCCCACCAGCACTAAAAATATACTTAAATACAATAATTTCAAAGTAATGATATGATAGGAAATTTCATGACTTAAACTCAAAAACCAACAATTTCATCAATAAAATAAGTTATCATGATTAGGGTAAAAAAATACTTGAAATTATGAGGAAGCACTTGTTCATAGTTGAATTCAAGAATTACATAGCGGAATCAAGGAATTTATGATTTTCATTTTACCTTAAATAAAAAAGGAGAATTAAACTTGAGGATTGAGAAATCTTAAAAACATAGGTATGTCATTCATACCTTGATCATATGCTTTAAATTTGGAATAATAACATGTAAATCATACATGGACATGAGAATAGCATGAATGATATGTTAAGGGCCTAAGGAGTCATGAATAATCATTAAAATATGCTTATGAGTAAAAATTATATCATGGGGGATTGAATTTAAGCTTAAATGACAATTGGGTAAAACCCCTAGATTTGGAGATCATGAAATTCATGAAATAAAAATTATAATTTGGGCATGAGGATGAAAGGAGATCCTCGCTGAATACCCATATACCTAATTGTAGAAGTTTTTAATTAATTTCTTGGGATTGGTCTTGAACTTGAAGAACCCTAGTTGCCTTAGAGAAAAGAGAAAATTATCCCTTTTGATTTCTCTAAGTGGAGTTATGGTTGAATTATGTGTTTGGTGGATTTTGGATTCTTAGTCACCTTAATATAGCTAAAACGACATAGTTTTGGGGTTAAAACAGTGGGAAAAGATCAAAAAAACCCTTAGAAATTATCTAAAAAACGTCTGGAAGCCGGTCCAATCATGTAGGTTATGACTTGTAAGGTTTGTCTATGAGTCGTGGCTTGAGTCGTAGTCAGAAACCCAATTTCAGCCTTAACTACTGATACGCCCAAATTAGACCACTCTTACGAGAGAGTAAGCGGTCGTTGTCAAATATAAAACCCAACTAGGTTGGGGTCGAATCCCACATGGAATATGGTACTAATTAAGTTGTATGCAGATTAGTTGACTTTTAATCGTTTGTTTCCATAAAATAAATAGGGGGATTTAATCAGTTCACAAATTAATGGTTTCAGTTTAACAAGATGAAATACGTGTAGTAGTATTCAAATTCAGAGAAATAGCAAGCTAGGGTTATGTCCACCTTGTAGTTTTCAATACTTTCTAACTATGGGCTTTACGGATTCATACATGCATCATGCTTACAGAGAAACGTATTGTATTTAATAACATAATCCTAGTGTTTCTCAACCATCAAGGACTAATTCACTTTAGTTCTCTCGAATCAAAAGCATTTACCAAAAACAATACGAAATTGCCAAGTAGTTAATCCTATTAAGGCATTAACATATGAAATAGGGGTTGGAAATCCTATTTTCTCATCACTACTCTCTTTTTCAAACATCAACCTTGCTTTCAAACAAGTTGTGTTTTAAGGCATATCCTCTATGTTTGCAACCATGAGAATTCAAGATAAGCGAAGAGAGTATGATATAAGCAAATTAATGCATAATGAATTCAAATCCCAAAGTAATAGATTGTATGCTACAAGGCTTCCATAACCCTAACTAATAAACTTAGCTACTCATGGGTAAAACGGAAATCGCAATAGAAATATTCATCATACCAAAAACTAGAAGATGATCTTGGTGTGCGAATAATGAAAACAAGAGAGAAAATGTTTCTCTCTCTCTCCTCAAGCTAAGCCGCCTTTCTCCTCTCCCAAAAATTATACAGAATAATGAATTATGAATAAAAATTCAGCATTAAGCCTTTTAATAATTTTTTCTCTCATAATTGCCTTCTAAGTCCCTGAACTAATTATAAATGACCAACTAGTCTTGGACATAGTTTCTAGATGCCACATTTGGTCCAGACTGGTACTCTCTCTTGTGTCATATGTCATCCACATTCCATAGTCCCATTATGTCTTCATCTACTTTATTAATACCTAAAATCATGCTAATCACATTGGTTAGCTCAATTACATAGGAGTAGAGCAAAACATAAGAAACTAGACACTTTGTTCTCTAAACTTAGCTAAAATATGGATAAGTTATGGTGCTTAGGCGTATAAATACACCCAAGATCAAAGGTCTAACTAAGGTCAGACTTAAAAGCCCCAATTTTAAATGGGATTGAAAAATCTTAACCTAAACCTACCCTAGTAATTGGTTTGGTTGGGTCGGACCTATGGTCCAAGACCATCTTGATGGCTCAAGAGTCCAGCTAAGTCGTCTTCTCAGTCATAGGTTATTAGGATCCAAATGTCTCCTTATTCTTCTATGGTTTGTCCTTCTCTGGAGTGGGAATATTATTATTATGGTGATGTTGGTCATTTTAATTTAGAGTGTCTATTAAGGCAGGGGAATGGCCAAGCACAGTAGTAGATACAGGCTATAGTTCTGTATGTAAATGAGGATGAGGTAATGGTAGGGGTCGTCCACATGGTATCAGGGGATATCATATAGGTCATCGGTGTAGTAAAAAAATTAGCAACACAGAGGGACGAGCGCAGCTAGGTAAGGAGTTATTGGTGTTAATCTTAATATTGTCATTGGTATTGGGGTTGATACCGTTGGACTAAATTTATGTTTGTTCCATCCTTTTTATGTCATGTTATAGACAGGAACTTGTTTTTTATATTGATTTGGTTATGGTTGTTGGTTGGTAACAGAAGGTTGGACTTGTTTAGGTTGGTCATGGTTGTAGACCTATCCCAGAGTCTTGGGTTATGCTTACACGCTATCTTGTAAGTCGTTTGGAATCCATCTGACATAGGGCATACGTTGGGATAGTTGGGTTGGGTATCGGGGGTGGTCCTCAGTCCTGGTTGGCTTGGGATGCTCGTTACGAAAAAGGCCTCGGGTCGGGTCATGTCATAGAGTCCCACAAAATTGTACGGAGATGTTTTTACCTTTTTCAAGAGTCTATAGGACTTTAGAAAAACTGTTATTCTTACTTCTTTCGTGATCTAACTCGATTCTAATTGGTATTTAGATATCTAAATTGTTGTCTAATTTTTATCACTCTTTTGTCCATAGATGATGACTACTAGCTTGAACTGAACCTAAGCAGCAGCCTCTGCATTTGCGTCTCCAGCTATGGGTCAAGCAATAAAGAGAAGAGGATGAGTAAAAGAAAGAGGCAGGGTAGGAAGGGTACTAGCCATACCTACCAGGGATGGAGCTTAAGTAGCCACTGCTAGGCTTATAAAATATTAGAATCACCTCTCCTACTTTAGGATCATTTGAAGGATATGGAAGCAATAGAGAAGCAGGAAATGGGTCCGGAGGAGGCAGCTCCAGTGGGAGTTATAACCTTACATGCCATGTCTTCTATGGTTGTTTAATAGGTTTTAGATTTTCTAAGTGACTTGTCCGGTACTGGGGCTAATCTTATTGTACTGGTTGTACAGGTTACAAGTGTTTACCTACTACTTCTATGTCTCCTAGAATTGATAATGCTTAAGGGACTGATGCTTTCCTTTATTCGATATAGGGGTTTGTGATGACTGGTACTGAACATGATCTTCTGACCAAGTTCCTGAAGATGAAACCTCCAACATTCCAAGGTATTAAGTCTGAGAACACTCTTAAGTTCATCATTGACTATTATGATATATTACATAATATGGGTATTGTGCATTAATATGGGGTTGAGTTCGTGACCTTTCAATTAGACAAAGGATACCAAGCAATGGTGGAAGGCGTATGTTGAATGTCATTCATTAATTTTACCTCCATTAACTTAAGAACAATTTCATGGTTTGTTCTTAGAGAAGTATATGCCTCGGTCCCTTCGTGATCGTAAAATAAATGAGTTTTTAGCATTGGAGCAGGGTTATATATTAGTTGCAGCGTACGAATGTAAGTTCCATTCCTTGTCTCGGTATGCTACTCAACTACTATTTGCTACTAAGGAGGAGTGGATTTGATACTATGTCAAAGGTTTAAATTATAATCTTCAGTTTTTATTTCTTTAGATGACTTCTATCGTGAAAGGTTTCAATGAGGTTTCAGATTATATGAAGTAGCTAGAAGGGGTCACGCTGGCAGGTTAAGCTAAGAGATCATCTAAGAGGCCTCACAATGTTGGGAATTTCATTGGATCTTATTCTAGAGGCCATGAACAACATTACTACCCAGCTTACCCTATTCAGTTTGCATTGCCAGTTTCTACTGTGGGTACAATAGATCTGTCAAAATGTGCCAGCACCACCCACCCTATGCAAGCCTTAGGGACCAAGAAATTCAACGGTTGGGGGGGACTAGCTGTTCTCAAGAAAAGGCCTTAAAGTGTCCAACCTAACACAACATTAGGAGGGTCAAGGGTTGGTCTGGTCTAGCCCTTTATTCTCTTAAGATTTTTTTTTTCAATCGGAATGCAAACATAAAATTCTTACAATCCCATATCTTAAATATATAACATCAAGAAAACTTGAATTTTTTCAAATAAAATATAGCAAAAAATTCTGTTGTTTCAATAATTCTGGAAAAATCTAGCAAAATATTAAAAAATAATAATAATCTTTTTTAACAAATAAATAAGTAAGAAAAATTGAAAAAAAATTGTAAATTGACTACTAAAGAACATATATGGCTTAACATTTTAGTTAGCAAATAATAATACTTAGAATATTTTGTTAAGTAAAATCATGATACTTATTAATTGTTAAAACAATAAAAAGTTCAACCAAATATAAATCAAGTTTACTTACCAAGTGTTAAATCTAAAACTAAATAAAAAAGAAATTAATAAGTAAGCTTATTACGTATCCAACACTAATGTATCATCTTCTCGAAAGTCACCTCTGATAAAGTTGTCTTAACATCTTCATCTTCATATGCAATTCATATGGAGTGTTATTTAATTTTATACATTAGTAACTTACTTAATTTTTATCCACCTATCAAACGTTGTATAAATTATGCATAGTTTAATACATGAATAACTTTTCATATCCAACTACCAAACGACCCCTAATTGCATTGGGCGTGAAACTTTTAGTTGTTTTGTTTAAAAAAATATTAATTTTAATTTTAAATAATCATATTTTCCACCCACAGGCTGGCCTCGACTCAGCCTCAGTCAAGCCTCCAAGGCTAATAAGGGTGATGCACCCAAATTACACCTCTCTTACGAGAGAGTAAGCGGTCATTGTCAAATATATAACCCAACTAGGTTGGGGTCGAATCCCACTGGGAATATAGTGCTAATTAAGTTGTATGCAGATTAGTTGACTTTTAATCATTTGTTTCCGTAAAATAAATAGGGGGTATTTGATTCAGTTCACAAATTAATGATTTCAGTGTAACAAGATGAAATACGTGTAGTAGTATTCAAATTCAGAGAAATAGCAAGCTAGGGTTATGTCCACCTTGTAGTTTTCAATACTTTCTAACTATGGGATTTACGAATTCATACATACATTGTGCTAACAGAGAAACGTATTGTATTTAATAACCTAATCCTAGTGTTTCTCAACCATCAAGGACTAATTCACTTTAGTTCTCTCGAATCAAAAACGTTTACCAAAAACAATGTGAAATCTCCAAGTAGTTAATCCTGTTAAGGCATTAACATATGAAATAGGGGTTGGAAATCCTATTTTCTTGTCACTACTCTCTTTTCCGAACATCAACCTTTCTTTCAAACAAGTTGTGTTTTAAGGCATATCCTCTATGTTTGCAACCATAAGAATTCAAGATAAGCGAAGAGAGTATGATGTAAATAAATTAATGCATAATGAATTCAAAATCCAAAGTGATAGATTGTATGCTACAAGGCTTCCATAACCCTAACTAATAAACTTAGCTACTCATGGGTAAAATGGAAATCACAATAGAAATATTCATCTTACCAAAAACTAGAACGATCTTGGTGGAGAAGATGAATAGTATTTTTCTCTTGGTATAAGCCGCCTATCTCCTCTCTCAAAATAATACAGAATAATGAATAATGAATAAAAATTCAGCATTAAGCCTTTTAATAAACTTTTCTCTCATAATTGCCTTCTAGGTCCCTGAACTAATTATAAATGACAAACTAGTCTTGGATATGGTTTCTAGGAGCCACATTTAGTCCAGACTGCTACTCTCTCTTGTGTCATATGCCATCCACATTCCATAGTTCTATTATGTCTTCATCTACTTCATTAATACCTGGAAGCATGCTAATCACATCGGTTAGCTCAATTATATAGTAGTAGAGTAAAAACATAAGAAACTAGGGACTTTATTCTCTAAACTTAGCTAAAATATGGATAAGTTATGGTGCTTAGGCGTATAAATACACCCAAGATCAACTACCCAGATTAGGACACCGTCCTAACGACCCGTAATGATACATTACGAGTCGTAGTCTAGGCAACATTGACAGTGATTCAGTATTTTGGCCATAATTTTTCACCCTGATATCGGGTTAAGGCAAAATTGGATCGTTGGAAATCTAATTCAATTATCTATTTGTTGGAGTGTATTGATATCAAAACTTCAAAGTACACCAAAATTTATTCTCATTTGAAGATGACTATAGTTATATTCTTCACAAGAACTTAATCACTAAGGGATGTTTTGACTTGTCTATAAGCTAGGAGTATTTATGGTCTTGATATATGTCTAAATCACTAATAAAACTACAAAAACATGAGTTTTTATCTTGCATGGACTTAAAGCATGGTTCTAACATAGGCTTGAATTTTCAGGGTGTCTCAATTGGATACCAGGTTAGTATTTTATCCTTAAAAAGGATGTGCTTTGGGTTATGGACAAGTAGACGCTTACAGTTGTATTATTTGGATACTGGTGATTGCATGCATATAGTTAGATACATTTACACTTAATTAGTGGTATGAATCTGGTTTAAACCTTGGTTTTACTACTATTATCTAAAAAGAAATTTATTTCCACTTTTCCTAACTTTAAAATTGATTATTTAAAAATGGAGGTCGTACCACCCTTGCTGTGAAATTATGACATTTTAAACTAAAAGTATTACTATGGAAATTATACTGAGGTTTATTCTAGTCCATTATTGTTTCACTTATTTTACTACTAATCAACTTTTGTTGAGGGAGATTTTGACCTTTTTTACATTACCACACTATTTTAGTCTCGGAGTTGATCTAGGCTATGGATTTTCAGATATTCAATCATTTAGTTTTGGTTTGATTTTTGCATTCTTTATAATACTAGATATGTCTCTTTGTTACTAGATAAAGTAGATTTATAATGCTAGATTTAGAAGTCTTGGTTCGGGATCAGGCAGTGTATATGGATATCCCGAATCCCCTATGAGCTCCTTCACCCAATGAGCCACAGTACCAGAGAATGATGGTCATCGTAGGTCCTTCCTTTGTAAGCTACTGAGTTGGAGTATGTTTATACACTTGGTACATTATATTACTTGGATCATCTTACATCACTTGTCTTTTATGACTTGCATTCATTCATATGCATCTCCTATCACCAGTATAATTATTTGGCGCATATATCTATCGATCTTATGTGGGCTGCACAGGTACATGTTATGGTTGTTATTTACGGAGTTTTGATTGTACCTTCTTGGCTTATGAGGGCCTAATTAGATTATTGTTTTTACGGACTAGCCGGTTACATTATTGTTGATTATAATTGTATAGTGCGTGGCTGGTTGGTTGTGGACTGGTGCCCCTGATTATCGATATATTCTTTATCCAATTCTTCTATTATAGTGAGATACATTATTGTAAGGTATCTAATGATTAATCACACTTTGGTTAGAGATCTTGATTATTCTAGTGCTATCTTTCTTATTTATCTATGATCCTCGAGACATTAGGATGACCCTCTTAAGCTAGTATCTTTAGGTTCAGTTATATATATATATACATATGTATGTATACGAATTTATGGCATTGCTGTATATTTCTCTCCTGCTTATCTATTCTTATTTTAATACCCTTTAGGCTTCATATTACTACTATATATAGCTCTTTCATTATGTATTTTGCATTGACTAGTGATATACAGTATTGCACTTTCTTCCCTAATAACTGTTAGAATAGGATAGTTTATCCTTACAATTTTGTTAGCATTATAATGTCTCTTTCTTGGATAGTTGCACGTAGTTTGTATTCCTGTTTTCTATGTTATTTATACTTGCATTATTTTTTAAGCTTAGTCTGTCGATACCTACTGAGTATCATGTATTTGGTACTTATATTACACTTTTGTAGCCTGCAAATCATAGCACGAGTTCTCATCATTAACATATGCTTCGTGCAGAGAAGCCATGGATCAGAGATTTAAGGTGAGCTACTGATGTCCAAAGTGTCCTGCTCTCTCTTATTATTAGACTAATATCTACTTTTGCATATCATAGATGACTATGCATATTTTATTCTAGATTTTATCTTGCACTCCTACAGTACTAGAATCTCTTGAACTGATACACGAACAAAGTACGGAATCAAAAACTAAACTAAGATACGAATATGAAAGATAAAGGAATGGATAGAAAGCAAGTAATTAATAGACACAATGAATGAATGAATGAATAGCAAACTAAGGGTGTATAAAACCCCTAAATATCTATTCAATGTCAAAGAAAGAACCAATCACCTACATACACCTCAAGAGAATTGGATTCCCAATCATCCCACATTTCTAAATGATAAATCAGCACAAGCAATTCCATTCTTGCCACAAGCTAATCCAAGATTGGCTCACACTTTCACAAGTTTTTACATTCATAATTCATCAATAAAATACCTACTAAATGAAAGAGAAGTCCTATTTTTAGTCTACGATAAGTTATTACATCATATGGTCCGAAAAGTGACCCATTTAGAAAAGACATACTTGAAAATCCCATTAGGCACATGCTTGAGCATTTTTAGAGCATATGGGGCACACCCCAAGGGTATAGTGGGCTATTTTAGCCTGCTCTATCAGATTTAGAGTGGGTTGGGCACACCTCTAAAGAAAAATGGTCGCATGTCCTCTCCCAGGGGACTTCTTGCTCCATCTTGACCTCCCATGGCTTCTTTAACATCCTTTATCCCTCCTCTATCATCATAATTATAAAATTGGAACCCTTTGAATGGGAACAAGGTGTCTCCGAGTTCCTCTTGATGTGTAGGCATCCTCTCTAACGATCTAGAGGCTATTTGGGTTGCACCATCCCCTCCTTCTTGTAGAAGATTCACCCTTGAATCTACAACCATTAAACAGAAGAAGGGAATAACAACCAATATTTCCTCGAGGAACAAGAGATAGCACGAGGTTCAAAGCATCCATGCCTAGGAGTTACACATTTGACATACAACCAACGATGCTTTGTTATCAATCTAATGAACTCATCATACACTAGATAAAGGTGTTGGCTATAAGAAGCCTTATGAAACAAGGAAACTACCATGGTCATAAGACACAAGTGTTTAATTATTTTATATAAGACCATATCCAAGAACTCCCACCTCTATCTAAAATAAATCAAACATCAACATGGATGTCATCAAATACAAAGAGGTGGTAAAGAAAGGTATGAAGAAGATGACTCCCATCCAATATATTTCCATATTTAAGAGTAGCAAGGTACTTAATAAATCTTGTAACCAAGTCACTAAGAGTTGGAATAATCAAGGATGGGGTTGAGGCATTAGTATGCTCATCACCCTTTCTTTCAAGACAACCTATGTTTACACAAAATGCATTTTTAAAACAAACATGGTCATCATCATAGGCAAAAATATAGAAAAAAAAGAGTTAAGGACACCATTCACATCAAAATAATCCTCAAACATGAGTTCACAATAAGATAAGACAAGACATTTGAAGCACAATACAACTTTTCTTTTCAAGCAACTTTCCATAATAAGTGCACTCATTAATGGAATCATGCTATTAAAGGAATATATGAGATACCAGTTCACTCCAATCCAAAGGGTACACCCAAGAAGTTAGGTGACTTCTTTTCATGGAAATTATATTTCTAAGGTTCCTTCCTATTACTTCAACTTGTCCAACCACAAAAGTGTGACAACCATTAGGAAACCAAAGTTGTACATCAAGTACATACCAAAGACTCTTTCCTACGCAACAAATGGATCGGGAATTAAGATTGTAAGGCACACATAATTTAAGCACCAAATCCAAACACCATAAAGGAATTGTGTAAACACTAATACTCTTTTGGTGTGACATGATTTCAATCAATTTCAAGGGTCTATTCAATATAAGTAAAATATCATCACTAGGAATAGGAGCGAGTAGGTACATACCTTGGAAGCAACGCCTTGAATTTGTTCTCTTTTCCTCCATAGATGCTTTATAAGGACCTTACCCTCCATGCATCAACTTAGACCAATAGGCTTGATCCTTATACCTCTTAGTAGGAATTTCCTTGGTAGTTAACTCTTTTCAATCCATGGGGATAGATTTTTCACTCCTTGTCATAAAGTATCCATCGATCCATAGGAGTTTGATTAGGTTCCTCCTTTGAGTCAAGTCTTCATCTACCTTAGATTCCTTGAATAAGAACTCGTCTAGGCATTCAAACTTATGATCATGAGTGGTCTTCTTTGAATACTCCTTCAGAAGCATTAGCTCATGAACCTCATTCCATTTAATCCTTGGCTCAACTTTCTCTCACAACTCTTGTTTTTGAGTTAAGTTTTTATCCCTTTTCAGTAACGCCCTGGGTTTTTGGTCTTTGAAAATTTTTGCAATTTTATCCTCACTGCCCTGGAAACGCTCACCTGATAAGTCATAATGTGTCTTTATGGGTCATAAGGCCTAGCCATATAATCCTAGAAAGATTTTCCTAAGTCACTGCCTTGATAAAGACTATAATTAATGAGTCGTATAGATTCCTAATGAGTCTCAAGGAGGGTATTTCATAGTATGTCCAATGTAGTGCCCTATTGAAATTATTGAAATTATGGCCTGACCAAACGAGTCGTAGTGTCTCGTTATGAAATGTAGGGTGCCAGTCGTAAGGTTTATATTAAAGAGACCAAGGGGAGTACTTGTTTGGCTACGACTAGATGGTTCAAGTTGTAGGGTGACCCTATGAGCCATAAGGTCACTCGTAGCAATCAACGGATTATTATTTTTCCAACTTTTAATGAGGGTATTTTAGACATTTCCCTCCTATCCCACTGACAATTATAATCTTATTTGGGACCCTATTCTCAACCATAACTCAACATAATTACACTCTCAAGCTCTTTTAAATTCTCTCAAGCAGTCATACTAAGGGTTTCCAATAAGTAGGTCATCCAAGGGTTTAAGGGTTTAATTCCTTTTGTGAAACTTGTTATTTTAGGCATATTACTCTTTCCTCATTATTAATGTATTAAAATCATGTGTTTTAAAGTATTGTTCATGAGATATTGATGTTGATTTTGAAACAAGGGTTGGGGGTTTCTGAATGTTTGTTGTTGAACAATGTTTTCTAATGGTTTACATATGATTATTATTGCTTTAAGTATGGTTTTAAACTTATGGGTGCATGGGTATGGTGAATGAACTAGAGAATTGTGATTTCCAAACTTGTGACTTTTGAAGTAGTTATGACCCAAATATCATATTATGAAATTGGTCTTTAATTATAAGAAATGTGTAAATTTATAAAATTAAATCAAGAGGGTTGTGAATTCCCCCAAGTGATGTAATTGTTTTTGCATGTTGTTATTACCTTGTAAGTGTAGTTGGTATGATGATACCAATAATTTATGCCTTAATGTTAAATATGGTTCAATGAATGGGAATGTGTGATGAGTGTTTTTAGTTGGGCTTTAATGGGGGTTGTGTAGTTGAGTCGTGAAAGTGGAGATTCAAATGACCGATAATGAAAATCGTGTTTGTTGACAAAAGGTTAAAGTGACCAGGGAGGTTTGAGTCCCCCTCATTATTATTACATGATTAGGAAGGTTCGATTCCCCCACACATCATCACTTTATTGGGTTCTTAAGTCACCTTAGTATATGATTGAGAGGTTCGAGTCCCTTGTGCATACATATGAGATTATTCTCCAGTTTGTGCGGTACACATACTGGGGACCGACCAAAGGGTGAGGGTTGGGACACATATAGCCTATGGGTATATGTTATGATGGTTGCTCTATAAAACTCAGGCTAAAGTTTTAAGTGCATGTTAATCCTTGTTCCCTATCTCGGCATGTGGTATATTTATATGTATGTGCATTAATTTTGAATGATTTTGAACTTTTGATTGTGGAATTATGTTATCCTTATCTCTAAGTTACATGATAGTGTTCACCATACTAACCATCTCCAAATGTTGTATCCCCATGAGATGCAGGCACCAGAGCTTCTTCTACTTTTCCTAAATAGAGTTAGGTTGATAGGTTTGGTTCGTGGTGTTGTGCTGAATTGGTGAGTTTCCATTCCCCAAAAGTCTTAGGAATTTAACTAGATTACATTCTTAGATTTTAGTTGATAGTTACTTTCATTATCATTAATTATTATTTTTCTTCTCATTGTTATCTGCTAGAGTCGGGAAAATATCCTGACCAAGACTGGTTTTGGTTCTTTATTTGGAAGGCTTTGTTTGGATTAGTGTGGATATTAGGATGTGTTGGTCGGTTGTTTGTACGTTCATCAGTCTTTAGTTATAGACATATTTTGATTGTCTTTAAGCTTGTTCCCTGCTATCTTATTATATGTTCGGAATTCATCCAAAATTAGGGAATGTTGTGTTTGGTTTGGTTAGGTGCAGGGGTGATCATCGGTCCACGTGGTACTTGAGATACTCGTCATGGCCATGCCCGATTTTGGGTTGTGACACTTTCATAACTTCTTCTTCCCATTCATCCTCAACTTGATTGGGTTGACTCTGGTTGAGTGGAGCTTGAGGTAGTTTAGGAAAGGCATTTTGAGCATGTTCACTCAAGGAAGCTTAAAAATTTGGTGGATTAGGAAGAGTATCAATCATGTTATCTAACCTCCTTGAGAGAGAACCTCCCATGTTACCCATCCTACCAATCTGTATTAGTCCCAATCCTTTTAAGAGATCCTAATAAGATATTGAAGGCATTAAGCTTCTCCAAGATGGAAGCTAACATAACACTTGTGGTGTTATATCCATGGTGTGTGATGTTTCGCCTTCTTGAAACATTTCACCTATTAAGAAATACTAAAAAAAAACAAATTAAAGGTTAGAAAATCAAACTCACAAGTTCTCAAAGTTCCCACCTTTGGTTGCTCACTCAATTGGCATCGCAAGCGTTGATAGATCGTCTATACTCCAATAAGAGTGCTTGGTACCAGTTGTGGCTTGAGGTTGGAATAGATCCTTGTTTTAAATGACACAAAGAAAAATATCTACATACTTGAGTCAATAACTAACAACGAATCCAAAAAAGAAAAGCTTGAAAGAAGTAGGACGAAGAAATAAATAGGACTCAAGAACTAATCAATCAACTTATATGGTGAATTACTAGTTGCTGAGTAGTTTAAGATTCAAAAAAAGAGATATAAGAATAAAGAATTTGAAACTAAGAATAAAATCTTGAGAAATTGAGTTTTTAATGTTTTGAGGCATGTTTTACAACTTGAATTGATGTTGGAGAAGTGTTGAAATGCGTTTGGGGTGTGTTTGGGGCTTCCTTCCGATCAATTGGAGTGATTTGCATTGAGGGTGCATTTGGAAGCTGCTTCTGCATATCGGGCAGGTGCATCACACCTTGGGCGCAAGAGAGGCCTTCCTAACTGTTTTGAGGTGCGGCCATAGGACAAAGGCAGACCAGGCACACCTTGGAAGAAGATACAAGGCAGGTTGGTCACCCCTTTCTCTTGAAATGGCCTTCTTCCCTCTAAATGGTCCCCCTTATACTCTCTTATGGAATATCCTTTGGAATCGTCTTTGATTCTTTAGGACTAACATTTTTTTCACACTTTGCTTCCTTATTTTTGGATGAAACACCCTCTTTTTATGAAATTTGCAACTTGAAGATTTGAATTTCCTCAAAAAATACCAAGAACACTAACTTCTTCTCTGGAGCTCAGAATGAGTTGAAATATTGAACATAATTACTTTTAAACGTTCTAAACTAATTCCCAACATCATTTTGCCCAAATTCTCAATCAATTTTTCCATATTTTTTATCCTCTCCACTTTCTTCAAGTTCAAGCTCTCAACAATGGTATCTTACTCAATTTGACTTTGACTCAACTCAAATTTGAAGACTAGACTCTTAAAGTGTTATAGAACACAAATCTAACACTAGAAACACAAGAAAAACACAAAATCAAAAATCAAATTTTGACCTAAGACCAAAAATGTGAGTAGTGACTTTTTTAGAATTTTTTATTTGACACTTCTTTTTTGTTGATTTTCAAGATAACAAACCCAAGATTGACTTATTAGAAATTAAATCAAGCTCGTATCTGATACTAAATGATATATGAACAAAGTACATAATAAAAAACAAAACTAAGATACGAATTCAAAAGATAAAGGGATAGATAAAAAGCAAGTAAATAGATAGAAACAATGAATGAATGAATGAATGAATGAACAGAAAACTAAGGGTGTATTAAACCCCTAACCCTCTATTCAATTAGAAATAAATCACCAATCTCCTACATGGACCTAAAGGGTATTGGACTCCTGAGAAACCCATGTTTCTAAACGATTAATCAACACAAGCAATTCCATGCTTGGCACAAGCTAATCCAAGTTTGCCTCACATTTTCACAAGTGTTTCATTCATAATTCATCAATAACTACCTACTAAATGAAAGATAAGTCCTATTTATAGTCTAGGCTAAGTTATTACATCATATGGGCCCAAAAGTGACCCATTTAGGAAAAACATACTATAAAAGCCTATTAAGCATATGCTTGATCATTTGTAGAGCATATGGGGAACATACCAAGTATATAGTGGGTTGTTTTGGCCTACTTTAGTGGATCTAGAGTGGGTTGGGTGCACTTTCAAAGCAGATGGGGTACATGTCCTCTTCCAGGGGCCTTCTAGCCCCATCATACCTTACTATGGCTTCTTTAACCTCCCTCATCCTTTCTCGATCATCATAATCATCAAATTGGCACCCTTTGGATAGAATGAAGGAGCTTCCAAGTGACTCTTGACCCATAAGGTTCCTCTCTGATGATCTAGAGGCCATTTTGGATTGTATCATATACTGACCTCACCAAGTTTTAGAGATGTATTTACTTCTTCTTGTCTTTTTTTTTAAATTTTGCTTCCAATTTTGTTATTAGCCTGACACTAGATATTTTGAACTGCAGGTTGGCTTACCTATTGGTGGGTTATGGCAGGTGTCATTATAATATGAGAAATTGGATTGTGGCACCTTTCAACTGGAACATTTCAACAAAAGAAGGTGATCCCTCTCTACAATCAGTTTGAAGTGAGTTTAATTAGTCCATTGAAGATTAAAATAAAGAATAATAGAATTAATATAGTATCTCATTATGTTTATGGGATGGAAATATTTTACTAACTATAATTCTCATTATAATGGGAGAATATAAGTGGTGCAAAAAGAAGATATGTATGATATAGGCACATGTAGTGAAACTACTTAGGTTTTCACATGTGTGTCCAAATACATTGCAATATAAATAAAATTCTTTGTTACTGATAACGCTCAATCTACAGCTCTCGTAGGAGTGTAAAACGGTCGTTAGCAAATATAGAACCCAACAGGGTTGGGTGTCGATCCCACAGGGAATAGCTTGGCCAACAAGTAAGCAAAATTACTAAACTTTTGGTGCAAGTCTCGTAAAAAGGGGGATTTGTAATGTATCACCAAAATAATTAAATAAAAGCTGAAAATAGCAAAGTAAAAGAGAAAGATTGTTACATAAGTTGTAAACAATGAGAATTAAGGCGTTGGGGTTATGTCCACCTTCTGAGGTATACGTCTCTATTGGCTATAAGTGTGTAGAATTCTGACATGCAACTGCTTATAGAGAATTGTATTCGATGGTAAATCCAGACGTCTTTCGACCTATTCGAGGATTATTTCACTTTAACTCTTTCGAGCTTAAAGCGTGTATAACGGTACAAATTCTCCAAGAGGTTAGTCCAGTTACGGCACTAGCTTTTTAGTAGGGAATTTTAGGGGGTGACCCTACTACCTTGACATTATCTCTTTTCCAGACAGATAACCTTTCTTTCGAACAAGTTAAATGTTATACTGACGTATTCTTGCGTTTGCAACCATAAAGAATGTAGACTAAGATGAAGAGAATAATGATATAAGCAGTATACGTGACGCGAACTCACAAACTCACAGCAATAGATAGTATCTCATACGGCTTCCATAACCCCAACAGAGAAGTTTAGTTACCCATGAATGCGAAGGAGATCACGATTGACATTGTTGTTATACCACAAGATTGAGTAATTTCTTGTAGCTTAGGTGGTAGGCGTGAGGCGTGAATTCCTAGGCAAAGTAACGATTCTTTTGTTGTGGAATTTAAGAATAGAAGAGTAGAAGAAGAAAAATAGAATTAATGGAAAGATTAGAAGAGTTGTAGAATTGTTTGTAGTGGAAGATGAGAGGGATGGAAGAAAGTATTGTGTTCTCCCCCTTCCAAATTCCTTGAAAATCTCTAGCATGATAGGGTATTTATAATACCCATATCCTAATCCTACTAGATAAATAAAATATCTAACCAAATTCTACTAGGCTAATGTAATACTTAACCCAATTATACTAGGTTAATGTAACATTATCATAATCCAAATAAACTAATGAAATACATAACCCAATTGTACTAGGTTAATGTATCATTGTCCAAATCCAACTAAGTTACTGCAAATCCCCAAAGTCTTCAGAAATGCTAGTTTAGCCCGGGACAGATTTTCCATGCAGCAGTTTTGGTCCTTAGGCGTGTAAACTCCCTTCCCTTCCTTCGTGAGCTTTCTTTTGCGTCAAGTAAGCCATAAAATGCTGAATTCTGCATCATTTATACTTCAAACTTTACTAATCATGTTCGTTAACTCATTTACAGGAAAAAGGACTAAAAGTGCATCAAATATATACTTTGTTCTCAAAACTAGGCTAAAATATGGGCAAAATATATTGATATAGGCGTGTAAATTCGCCTATCATCAACACCCCACACTTAAAGCTTTGTTCGTCCTCGAACAAAATATCATGTCCCTCTAAACATCAACTAAGGGTTTCACAGCAACAACACAAAATATTCGTCAAGACAAGCACAACAATTATCAACAAAGAGTAGTTTTTCGATCATTAGTAGAAACAGTTTAACTTCTAGCATAGACACGTAATGGTGGTTAACTCATATTCAAAAGTTAAGGCACAAAGAATCATACACAACTACCCAAAACTCATCAACCATGTGTGTCTCACAATATATTACCCATAATCACTCACAAGTATAGCATATTTTTCAAACATGGGTATCAAAATATCCTTGCTCTCACTCTCACAAAGAATTCATATGTAGCAACTGATGACCATAGGCTTGCCCTTAATGTAACACTCTACTAAATGTCAGAATGCTAAGCTTAGGATCAAGTAGGTCTTTTGATGGTTGTAATGTAGGCTAAGGGGCGGGTAGGACTATTTTGGCCAGGAATAGTGACTAAGTTCCTAAGTGCTTTAATACATCACTTTGTATCATTAACACTTTTCTTTCTAACAACCTTTCTTTCATTTATTCTACCACCCTTTTTCTCCTCTTTTGTTTTTCGATTTTAAACATGACTAACTTTTCAGTTTTTTCTTCCTTTTTCTTTTCTTAACATACCTCTTATGATAGCACTTCTTTTTCATAGCAATTTCAAGCACCAATACATTCTAAAGCATCATACTCACCCAATTTCCTCTTATTTTTTCACATGACTTTACACTTTAAAGCACTTAGGAATTTGGATCAAATTATGGTCTTGAAAAAAAATGGATTAGGCTTACATATGAGGTTGTCAAAGAAAATAGGCAAAGGCTCAAAAGGGTTTAACTAGGATGATGTCCATGGGTAGGTAAAACTGAAGGTAAACAAATATAGGTTGCCAAAGAAATGCCTAAATCATATCCTAAACTTACACTCCTTATTTTCACTTTGCATACATACCAGGCAAGTTCTAGCATCAGCCACACACATAGAATATACGATTATTTCACACACACAAGGCACATGGTCGACTTGCTTGGAAGTAATATAGACTCTCGACCCAACAAGTGAAGGAATTGAACCACACAATATCACATAATGAGTCACAACTAGAGCCTAAACGTCTCAATAGTCACAATTGTAGCACATACTCTTGTTATAATCTCATGCTGCCTATCAAAATAATTTTATGCGAAGCTAGAAAAAACAACAAAAAAAACAACAAAATAAACAAACATAGATACGATAGAGAAGTATAGCATACGATACCGCCACCCCACACTTAAATGGGACACTGCCCTCAGTGGAAAATAAATACGAGGAACCTGGTTAGTCGGACTCTTCCTCAATGTCGGGGGTCATACCCCCTTCGTCGATATCATCATAAGAGTCGTCGTCAGAGTTCTCCTCCTCGTCAGAGTCTGGCAAGCGTCGATCGTCATCAGTCGGCACATCATCATCTAGAGGTTCCTCAAAGTATGTACCTACTCCACACATCTCCCGTGCATGAATATTCATTGGATAGTCATGGTCCAGCTGTTGGAGCTCTGCAGCAGTGGGAACACGACCTCCGCTCATCATTGTAAACCTCATCATGCCGTATATATGGAGGGAGAAACTCTCATCCCGAGCATGTCTCTCTGCCGTAGTAAGGTTGATGCCATGGGTTGTTTCAGCATCTTTGACCTTAGTAAGGTCAACCTTCTTTGGGTTATGTGGGAGTTTGTGGTCAGCTGGTTCCTCTTCGATATCCTCCTTCCGCAATATTGCTGTCAACAGATTTCCAAACGTGAAGTGGGACCTTTTGTGGAGTCTGGCCTTCCTCATGGTAGAGTGAATGATTGCCCCAAAGTTTATAGGGACATTCGTCATCAAAGCATAGACCAAACACACTCTATCTCTTGATATCTTGGTGTATTGAGTCCCAGGAATAAGGCATGAGTTGACAATACGCATCCAGATTCTTGCTTCCCTATTCAGTGAAGCATAGGGGAAGGTGTTGTGTCGCCCTGTGTCTTTATGTCTGCCCCACCTTGCCATCGATCTACTTCCACAAAGTGTGTGTCTAATTGCTCTATAAGGAGGCCTGCTGTACAGCTCTTTGAATGGTGCTGGGTCGACCGAAGGTAAGCCAAGAAAAGAGTTGATCCAGTCCGCGTTGAGCTGTAACACTTGTCCCCAAATTTTGACTTCGTTGCCTGTTGTTTTCGGCGACCAGTTGGCGTAAAACTCTCTTGTCAAATCAAGATTACATTCTCCCATATCGCGGAAGATGAAATCCAGCTTCAATGCCATGATTTTCGACAACATACGCGGCTCCTTCTTCGCTAAGGTGTCCTTGTTGATCAGGTCGACGTGAACATATCTTCTTTCTTTGTTGTTCCTGTACCATTCTTTGGCTTCCTCCTCAAGAAGCCATTTTATTCCAAACATTCTGCGGGGTAGTTGTGTTGAGGATGATTCTCCTTGGTCCTTTCTACCTCTCTTCTTTCCCTTTTGGGAAGTGGTAACCTTCTCCTTGCCTTACCTCGCTTTAGGTGCCATTGTACCTGAGACTAGAAATAGTGTTAATGGCAGCACAATCTCAGTTGATACAATCTATAAACAAGCAATAGGGGTACCACCCCACACTTAGTTTTGTTGACACAAATCAGTGAAGTGAAAGTGGTCGATTACTCAGATTTCGTCGACATACGTTTAAGGATTATATTCCGAAAAGAAAATCAGTAATGTATTACTACTTGCAGTCATTGCACTACTTTCATGTTAGATATAACAACACTACTACATAGGGGTTGTAACATGGTATGGATGTTTTCAATAATCGCAACCTCCTAAGTCGGTAGGCAACTATAAAGCTTATCCCGATGAACGGGATAGTCTAGCATGTAAGTATCCAAGTAACAAGATCATAACATGATAGTCAATGTTCATCACCATAGCAATTCCACAAATCGTATAACAATGCTATTAAAACCAAGTTCAAGTCGGAAACAAGTCAAGATTTTCCTACGTATATGTTTACTCACATGATTTTGTATCAACGATCAAAACACATGAACATCACCAATCAATCTTATATGATGTAGCAATTTATAATAGACCTAGCAACGTAGTACTTACGAGAAATAAATGAAGAATAAGAGAGTACTTACTTGCTTGAAGCTTTTGGAGATGGTTTTGTGAATTGGAAGAGTAAAAAGAAAATTTTTAGGATGGTTTGGAGAGGGAATGTGGCACCTTTAGGTTAATTTCTAGTGTGGTTATGTTTCAAGACTAAGTCCCCTTTATATAGGAAGAGAATGGGTCGGGTTTTGACCCATTTACAATCGGTTTTGGAGACAAAAATGCTACATATGTGGCGCATAATGCTTGGCATAGTCATGGTGTATGCGGCGCATAGTCTATGGCATTTAGGGACATATGCGCCGCATAGTCTATGGCATATGATATCCTGAGACCTAATTCCATATCATAGGCGGCGCATAGTCAAAAGCACACTTAGGACTGGGCGATGCATAGTGTATAGCACACTAGATTCCGAGACCTTAGGCTATAGGATAGGTTGTGCATCGTTCGTGGCCTAGTTTTACCTAGGCATATCCTTCCTTGATGCCTAGTTTGGCATGAGCAATGCTCAATCCATAGCCTTATGCATCACTATTCCTAACTTACCAACTTTACCATACAATGCGTCCAAATCGTCAATTGAAATCAATCTCCTCGTTGAATACCTCTTGCACCTATTTTTGCTTAAAACCAAATGAAAACGATTAGTACGATGGGTTGCCTCCCACCAAGCGCCTTAGTTTTGGTCGTGGCACAACTCTTATTTTTGGATTTTCATTATCAAAAGCAAGAACAATAAAATGGTAAAATGATGGGTTGCCTCCCATCTAGCGCCTTTTTTATTGTCGTGGCTCGACATAGTTACCTCGAGTACTTAGACTTCGTTGAGATAAGTGATGACCATAGAATTCATCGAGTCAAGAGGACCGATATAAGGCTTAACACGTTGGCCATTCACCTTGAAGACAACACCATTATTGTTTTCCAATTCGACTACTCCAGACGAGTAGACTTGGATAACTTTGTATGGACCAGACCACTTAGACTTTAACTTACCTGGGAAGAGCTTCAATCTGGAGTTGAAGAGAAGTACCATATCACCCCTTTGGAAGTTTCGTTGAACAATCCACTGATCATGATACTTTTTCATCCGCTCCTTGTATAGGTCTAACCTTTCATATGCATGGAGACGGAATTCATCTATCTCGTTCAGTTGCTCCATCCTCAGCTTCATTGCATCATCCCAATTCAAATTTAATCGCTTCAGTGCCCACAATGCCTTGTGTTCGAGCTCGATGGGTAGATGAAAAGACTTCCCATAGACTAGTTGATAAGGAGACATGCCAATGGGTGTCTTGAATGCAGTCCTATACGCCTATAGTGCCTCATCTAGCTTTCGAGACCAATCCTTTCTATTCGCATTAACTGTCTTTGCAAGGATTTGCTTGATCTAGCGATTGGAAACTTCTACTTGTCCACTAGTTTGGGGATGATAAAGCGTAGCTACCTTATGTTGCTTGACACCATACTTGACCAAAACTGATTTGAATAGCTTGTTGCAGAAGTGAGATCCTCCATCACTTATGATAGTACGTGGTACTCCAAAGCGAGAGAAGATATTCTTCTTTAAGAACTCTACAACACGCTCTCCTTCGTTGTCGGCCAATGCTACAGCTTCTACCCATTTTGAAACATAATCCACAGCAACCAAGATGTACTTCATTCCAAACAAATTCACGAATGGACCCATGAAATCAATACCCCACACATCAAAGAGTTCTACCTCAAGAATTTTGGTCATGGGAATTTCATGGTGTTTTGAAATCGCACCTTGACGCTGGCATTGGTCACACCTTCTAACATAGTCGTAGGCATCTCTGAATATTGAAGGCCAATAATAACCACTTTGCAATACTTTTCTGGCCGTCCGATTTCCTGCGTGATGTCCTCCAACTTGTGAAGTGTGGCATGATTCCAAGATAGTAGGCACCTCTTCATGGGATATACATCGTCGAATGATACCATCCGCACATCGTCGAAACAAATAAGGCTCATCCCAATAGTAGTGCTGTACGTCATGCATAAACTTTTTCCTTTGGTGGTAAGATAAATTGGCAGGTATCACATTACTCACCACGAAATTTGCAAAGTCGGCATACCATGGTAATTTCTCTATTGTTGTCGCTAATATCTTTTCGTCCGGGAATGCATCATCAATCTGAATTTCAGGTTGCGCCACATGCTCATTCTCAAGTCGAGATAGGTGATCAGCCACTTGGTTCTCGCAACCTCGTCTATCTTTGACTCCGAAATCAAACTCTTGCAGCAGCAATACCCATCTAATCAACCTTGGTTTTGCATCCTTTTTTGTCATTAGATACCTAAGAGTTGCATGGTCTGTATGAACGATCACCTTAGTACCCAATAGATAGGCACGAAACTTCTCAAATGCATACACAACTGCTAGGAGCTCTTGTTCAGTAACAATGTAGTTCCTTTGGGCTTCATTTAGGACCTTACTCACATAGTAGATAGGATGAAATAATTTCTCCTTTCTCTGACCAAGAACAGCACCAACGGCTACACCACTAGCATCACACATGACTTCAAACGTGAGAGTCCAATCTGGTGCTACCATAATAGGGGCTTCAATGAGTTTTCCTTTAAGGCATTCAAATGCCTTTAAGCAATCGTCATTGAAGTCAAACTTTGCATCTTTCTCCAATAGTTTGCACAATGGACTCGCAATTTTGGAGAAGTCTTTGATGAACCTACGATAGAAACCAGCATGGCCAAGAAAACTACGAACTCCCTTCACCGAAATTGGAGGCGGTAGCTTCTCAATAACCTCAATTTTTGCTCGGTCAACCTCTATTCCTCTTTCAGAGATCTTGTGCCCAAGAACGATTCCTTCTTTTACCATGAAGTGGCACTTCTCCCAATTCAGCACAAGGTTGAACTCTACACATCTTTGTAATGCCATGCTCAAGTTTGCCAGGCATGCTTCAAAAGACTCACCAACAACTGAAAAGTCATCCATAAATACCTCCAAAGTGTCTTCAACCATATCAGAGAAAATAGACATCATACAACGTTGAAAGGTGGCTGGTGCGTTACATAACCCGAATGGCATACGTTTGAAGGCAAACGTACCATATGGGCATGTAAACATTGTCTTCTCTTGGTCTTCGGGTGCAATACAAATCTGATTATATCCTGAATAACCATCCAAGAAGAAAAACCATCCTCTCCCCGCTAATCGATCTAGCATTTGGTCCATAAATGGCATTGGGAAGTGATCCTTGAGTGTCCAAGAATTCAGCTTGCGGTAGTCCATGCATACTCTCCATCCAGTGACGGGCCTGAGTGGAATAAGTTCATTCTTTGCATTCGCGACCACCGTCATACCTCCTTTCTTGGGAATACATTGTACAGGGCTTACCCATGTACTATCAGAAATAGGATACACAACTATTGCGTCTAACCACTTGATGATCTCTTTCTTTACCACTTCTTGCATAGGTGGGTTTAGACGCCTTTGATGCTCAATGGTGGGTTTGCAATTTTCTTAAAGCTGAATTTTATGTGTACAAATCCCAGGTGGAATACCAATAATATCCGCAATGGTCCATCCAATAGCTCTAATATACTTGCGTAGAATAGCAATAAGAGCTGCAACTTGTCGCTCACCCAAATCGGCTGCCATAATGACTGGAAGAGTGTTTCCGCTTCCTAAGAATGCGTACTTCAAATGACTTGGCAGCTCCTTCAATTCTAACGTGGGTGGATCTTCAATAGATGGCTTAGCTGGTGGTGTAGGCCGATTCTTGAGATCAAGATCCAGCTTCTTGGGAGTATAGAGATATGTTCCTAATCCCGATAGAGCACAAATGGCTTCTTCAAAATTTTCAGCATCTTCACTCTCTCCATTCATGAGCACAACCTCCAAGGGATTATCAATAATTTGCTCTTCTTCAAGTAGTTCTTTCGGATCATCAAGGAAAACATCAGCCACCGAGAATACACTAGGATCTTTGGGTTGCTTCATTGTTTTGAAAACATCAAAACGAACCAAGATGACATCTGCTTCAATATCCAAGATGACAAAGTCTGCTGGAAAGATAAATGAAGAAACTTTTACCAAGACATCGCATAGAATACCAACAGGTCGTTTTACCGACCTATCTGCCATGACGAGCCTCATATTGGTTGGAGTAGGATCTCCTAACCCCAACTTCTTGTAGATTGATAATGGCATCAAATTGATGCTGTCTCCTAAGTCACATAATGCTTTGGCAAAGTTCAAAGATCCGGCGGTGCAAGGAATAGTGAAAGCTTCGGGGTCGGCCTTCTTCTAAACTATCGATCGGGTAGCAATTGCACTACAATGATGCACATCGTCTTTCAGCTCATAACCTGCTTCTCTCTTCTTTGTCAAAAGATCCTTCATAAACTTTGCATACCCAGGCATTTGTTCAAGTGCCTCCACCAATGGAACATTAATGGTCAGCTGCTTTAACATAGTCATGAATTTGCTGAACTTAGTGTCATCCGCCACCTTCTTCAGTCTTTGGAGAAAAGGTGGTGGTGGGTATGTAAGTGTTCTCTCCACTGTTTTCTTCTCCTCTTGCTTCCGTTTTTCCATTTTTTCAGGCTGTACGTCACTGGGCGTGACGTCCTTGACGTCAGGACTGGTTGTTGCGGCATCTTCTCCTTTTGCGATATCATCCATGTCCGCAACTTCGTCAACCACTTGCTTGCCCTTTGCTGAAGGTTCCAGCACCTTACCACTTCTTGTAGTGATGGCCATGCATGACCCATCATTCCTTGGGTTTTGCACAGTATCGCTAGGTAAAGTGCCAGCCTTTCTTTGATTGAGTGCTGCTGAAAGTTGGCTCAATCGCTACTCTATTTGCTTGATTGAAGTGGAATGAGAATCAACTAATTTCTTCATAGAGGACATATCATTTATTACCTCCATTACTCCTGCGCTTGTTGCTTCCACTCCTTTCAGTAGTTTAGCCATCATGTCTTCCATACTTCCAGAACTAGATGTGGTGGTGTCACGTCTTCCAGGGGGAACATACACACCACTATTGTCATTCTTGTTCTTCCAACTACCTTGGTCCTTGTTTCCAGATTTCTCATAGTAGTTCCGACCTTGGTTTCCTTGGGCATTGCCTCGGAAACCCCCCTGATTATTCAAGTAGTTGGCTTCTTCTTCCGTATCAGCTTCGTTTCTTCCATGTGCTACAATGGCTTTGACTTTTTCGGTCTTCCCTGATAATAGATGCTTTGTAAGAAGATCCACTTGTGTTCTCATGTGCGCCATATCTTGGTCACGTTCCTCTTGTCTACGCCTCTGCTCTGTGGTCATGCCAATAGATAAAGTGGAGCTTGCTACCTCAGAATCCTTGGTATGCCAAGCTCTACTTTGCTTCGTTATACGATCTAGCATATTGCTTGCTTGACCAAAGGTGAGGTCCATGAATGATCCTCCAGCCGCATTATCCACCACTGGTTTAGTTATTGAATTCAAGGCTCTATAAATTATCTCCATTAGGTGAACATTAGTCATGTGATGGTTTGGGCACCTCATTAGCTTCGTCTTGAACCTCTCCCATGTTTCATGAAGGGATTCAGTTGGAAGCTGACGAAAGTTGCTGATTTCATCTCTCAATTGTGCTCTTTTGGATGGCAGAAAGAATCTTTCGAGGAAGGCGTCTCTCAATTGCCTCCAATTTGTAATAGAATCAGGAGTCAGCCCATTCAACCATAGAGTTGCCTCCCCAGACAGAGACAATGGAAATAAGCGTAACCGAATTACATTCTGACCAACTCCAGGATTGTCAAATGACTTGCATATAGAAATAAAGTTGATGAGATGCATATTCGGATCATCGCCTGCTAGTCCACCAAATAATCCCTTGAGTTGCAATAACTGAATCATGGTGCTCGTGATGTTGAACTTGGCTCCGGGGGCTAATGGCGGAAGAATATTGGCTCCAGTGGCACCAGCTCCATCAAGATCATCATCATCATCATCGAATGGTATTTCACGTTGTGCATCCATTGATGTACTGACAAAAAACCTGCAGTAAACAAAAACGAAAACTAAAAGTAAAAGTACGAGAGTCTTTGACCAAAGGGTCTAGTAATTATTACGAACTTAATTGACACTTGTATTCCCCGACAACGGCGCCAATTTTTTGATAATGCTCAATCTACAGCTCTCGTAGGAGTGTAAAGCGGTCGTTAGCAAATATAGAACCCAACAGGGTTGGGTGTCGATCCCACAGGGAATAGCTTGGCCAACAAGTAAGCAAAATTACTAAACTTTTGGTGCAAGTCTCGTAAAAAGGGGGGATTTGTAATGTATCACCAAAATAATTAAATAAAAACTGAAAATAGCAAAGTAAAAGAGAAAGATTGTTACGTAAGTTGTAAACAATGAGAATTGAGGTGTTGGGGTTATGTCCACCTTCTGAGGTATACGTCTCTATTGGCTATGAGTGTGTAGAATTCTGACATGCAACTGCTTATAGAGAATTGTATTCGATGGTAAATCCAGGCGTCTTTCGACCTATTCAAGGATTATTTCACTTTAACTCTTTCGAGCTTAAAGCGTGTCTAACGGTACGAATTCTCCAAGAGGTTAGTCCAGTTACGACACTAGCTTTTTAGTAGGGAATTTTAGGGGGTGACCCTACTACCTTGACATTATCTCTTTTCCAGACAGATAACCTTTCTTTCGAACAAGTTAAATGTTATACTGGCGTATTCTTGCGTTTGCAACCACAAAGAATGTAGACTAAGATGAAGAGAATAATGATATAAGCAGTATACGTGTCGCGAACTCACAAACTCACAGCAATAGATAGTATCTCATACGGCTTTCATAACCCCAACAGAGAAGTTTAGTTACCCATGAATGCGAAGGAGATCACGATTGACATTGTTGTTATACCACAAGATTAAGTAATTTCATGTATCTTAGGTGGTAGGCGTGAGGCGTGAATTCCTAGGCAAAGTAACAATTCTCTTGTTGTGGAATTTAAGAATAGAAGAGTAGAAGAAGAAAAATAGAATTAATGGAAAGATTAGAAGAGTTGTAGAATTGTTTGTAGTGGAAGATGAGAGGGATGGAAGAAAGTATTGTGTTCTCCCCCTTCCAAATTCCTTGCAAATCTCTAGCATGATAGGGTATTTATAATACCCATATCCTAATCCTACTAGATAAATAAAATATCTAACCAAATTCTACTAGGCTAATGTAATACTTAACCCAATTATACTAGGTTAATGTAACATTATCATAATCCAAATAAACTAATGAAATACATAACCCAATTGTACTAGGTTAATGTATCATTGTCCAAATCCAACTAAGTTACTGCAAATCCCCAAAGTCTTCAGAAATGCTATTTTAGCCCGGGACAGATTTTCCATGCAGCAGTTTTGGTCCTTAGGCGTGTAAACTCCCTTCCCTTCCTTCGTGAGCTTTCTTTTGCGTAAAGTAAGCCATAAAATGCTGAATTCTGCATCATTTATACCTGAAACTTTACTAATCATGTTCGTTATCTCATTTACAGGAAAAAGGACTAAAAGTGCATGAAATATATACTTTGTTCTCAAAAATAGGCTAAAATATGGGCAAAATATATTGATATAGGCGTGTAAATTCGCCTATCATCAGTTACCATTGTGTATTCACAGAATTTGAAGGAGAAAGGAAGAGGCCTACAAGAATATCTTGTTTTACCTTTTGGTATGCACATAATTTGAAAGAGGAAAAAAGGACTTACTAGAATATATAAACTCTGATGAGAGAAGGAAAAACTATTTCTTAGCTAAAATTGGGGTATTTTAATTGAATATTTCATATAAGATCCATAATTAGTGGAAACTCGGTAACTATGGTTGCAGTGATAAGCTTCTAGGAGTGTCTTGATAATTGTGGTATTGAGGAATCACCCAATACAAGGTGCACTTATATAGGAAATGATAGAATAATACTTGTAAAATATTCTAAAAATATATTAATCTTGTGTTTATGGAGAATACTTAGATGATATATCTATTTGTAGGGCTCATTTTTTAAATGCGAAAATAAGTGACAACGTCCCTATGTATATAAAACTTGTTAACACTCAACCAATCAAGAGAAGATCTTTCATGTCACAACCTGAGACTGCTCCCTAGTCGTAACATGGTGCTTAAAGCCATAAGTGACCCCAAGCTAACCCATGGCCTGACACATGCTATGAATACTAATGTAACTAACAAAATACTGGGCGGAAGCTAAGCTCTAAGAAAACTAGAAGAAAATAGTAATAAAATAAATGAAAACACTTTTGAAAATACCCAACAAACTGAGAACATATCTGGCTATCTGAAAGCCTCTAACTAGAGTGAGTTATTAGGAAAAATCCACAACTAACTTCACTAAATTGAAACAAATGAAAATACTTAAATAACTAACTAATAACTAGTCCGGAGAATGATGAGGAATTACCACAACTACTGATCAGTGATACCAGAATGAATACGCATGGTCCATGTATTGAGCGTACGTGCCTATATTATGAGACAATATAGTGTAAAAGAAAGTATGCAATCAGTACTTTGAATGTACTGACTATGCGAGATAGGAAAGCTAACTGATATTTTGAGCATGAATGTATGAAAATGTGAATCGAATACAAGACCAAGTGCAAACATGTGCTGAATAACTAGATAACTGAATAACTGAATACTGGACACTTAATCAAGTAAACCTGAATTGAACATAAATTGAAAGTAAACTGAGGACTGTCAAAGCTAATAATAACTAACATACCCCAACCTGAGCAAATCAGGATCTATCCTATAACCCCAGTTGGAAGGGTGTCAGTACCTCGCCAAGGGCACCAATACTGGATTGTGTGGATCCACTATACTAATGTCCCAAAGGACAAGGATGTCATGCCTATACTGATGGAGGACCTTTATAACCTATGGTAGCACCATAGTTGTAGAACATAGGGATTTCTACTAACGGACTCATTCCTAACCAGCGGGGGAGCCGCCATCCTTGCGTTGACTCAGTGCTTAGTATTTCTCCCAGTTGAAAGACACTGAAGTACAAACTAAAATATAAACTGATAACTGATATTGCTCAAGTCATGGTAGTATAAAAATAACAATGCATGCATAATCTGAGGTAACCATGAATATGTAAATTGATACACGTTACAATGCCTAGGTATCGGGTGTTCATAATCCACCAGCACAGACTAATACAACTAAACATGATAATGTTTAAAACTAATCATGGTAGGGAAAGTCATGAATACTATCCAATATTTCAATAACTGATCGTGATGTGGACATACAATATTATCAAACATATGGATACATAATTCTTATGGAAGCGGGGGAAACATAGTGTTAGGAGTCATCATAGAATAAACTAGAAACGTTAATCAAAGCTCATATTTGACTTGGAATCCAATTCAAGGAGTACAAAATTTTGACTTGAGAATTTAGAGAGTTCTTATGACTCAATGGGTACAAGGGACCCATTGATGAAATCTGACATAACTGAAAGTAGGTTCCTTAGAGAATTTCTTGGGATTTAGCTTGAACTTGAAGAACCTTAGTTGCCTTTAGGAGAAGAGAAAAATCGCCCCTCTTTATTTATCTTGGAGGAAATAAGATTAAATCGTGAATTTGAGAAATTTGGGTATTTTATACCACCCTTTAGAAAGCCTAAATGATGTGGGTTTGGATTTTAAAAGAGTCGGAAAAGACTTAAAAGTCCTTAAAAAATCATTCAGTAATTTCTATTCCCAGTCGTCACGGATTTCCCAATGACTCGTACCCTTTAGTAATGAGTCATGTTATGAGTTATGACCTAAGATCTTGGGTTATGATCCTTCACTATTAAGGTAATGACTCCCTCTCCCAATGACTCATTACGACTGGCCACGAGTCATTAAGTGAAGTCATAGTCTAAGGCTTGGTTTCTGAATCCTTTACTATTCTAGTAATGAGTCCACATAATGAATTGTTATGTTACTTAATGAGTCATGTTCTAGAATAATTACCATAGGGTGATGTCCTTAGTTATTCACTATTTTAATAATGGGTACCTCACAGCGACTCATTATTACTTACAATGAGTCGTAGGGTAGGGTCATCATCATTGGGCTAAAATTTGGGGACCTTTACTATTTTGATGAAAACTCTATGTAACAACTCAATATGTATTGTAACGGGTCCTCACCTGAATCGTCATCACTGCAAGCTGACTGACACTTTAGGAAAATCTGCAAAAAACTCTTTGCCACGATATTGGATTAAGGCGAGACTTGTGGCATTGGAAAACTAATTAAATGACCTATATTTTGATGGGTCTAGAGCTTAAAAATTGTGGGGTATTAAATTTCAAGTATCTTAATACGAGGAATATTTGTTCTCTGTTCCTAGATGAGGATGGGTTTGCATATTCCAATTACAGGATGTTATATATTCAAAATACTCACCAGGCTAAAACTTTTGAACTGTAATATGAGGAGGTTTCATACTCAGTATTTTAATAATGTTATGAAGGATTTGAATACTAAAATATAGAAATTGAGGAAGGAGCACGAATTATCACAACAAATTTCTATGAATGTGCAACTCCAAATGGAAGATTTAGTATAAGAGAAAATACACAGGCTAACGAAACAAGGTGAAGTGAATATAATACATTCCAAGCCCAGAATAAATCTTCTATAGAAAAGCTAATATAGTTAATAATGGAGAAAAAAGATATTCTATAGGTCAAATAGGTGAATGAATTATGTATGAACAATATGAAAAACTTTTGATTTCATATCCCTTCTACAGATTGCAGTTGGTATTGAAAGAAGCAACCAAAATAAAACTAAAAATAACTAAATGCTACTACTATAATCAATTTTGTCTAATGAGGAGTATTTAGTATTAACACAACATCTAAGAATGATTGAGGATGCACACTAGCTACATAGTTGATTTGGAATAAGTTATTATGTCAAACATAAATTTATACTTTGATTTACAATACTTGATAAATTACTTACTAAAGAGGGGTTTATAGAAAAAGATATCGATTGTGCTAGCAATATTTATTTCTTGTGTGATAATCCTAGCATGGAGGATCCAACACACCCGTTATTTCGGTGCATTTGTGCTGGAACAGCCTGCAATATTATATATTATTAGTTGAGAATGGGGTTTCAATATAGAGAAGTTCAAGAAATAATAATAACAATTAGGAACAAGTATTAGAGAAGTTTTTAAAAACACTTCTAGGGTCTCATTATCATCCATAAACAAATCAAAACACACTTATCTCCTCTTAACTCTCCCATAGAAAAAAAAAGTTGGGGTTTCTAAGGATTAAGCACCTAGGGTTCAAATTGTGGTTTCTTCTCCATATTTTTGTTATTTTCAGGCATGTATCTCTTTCCTAATTATTTTATACAAAGCATGTGTTTAATTATTATCTATGTGGTTTTAATTATGGGTTTTGAATATGGGTTGAGGCATTTGGAATGGTAATCATATAAATTGATTTCCCCATAGTTTAAAACTAGTTATTTATGTGCTATCTTGTGGTTTGAACTAAATAAATGCATGGGTAGGGGAATTGGAATTGGAAACATGGGTTTTTCCCAAAATTTATGGTTTAAATAGTTTGGAATTGGTTTTGTTCTCAACCCAACTTGGGTAATTGGTTTTTAAACATGTATACATGAATAATCGAACTCACTTTTGGAACCTTATATTGTATAAAAGCTTAATGGAACTTTAAATAGTTTTTGGAAGGCCTTGGTGGCCATGGATTGGTTTCTAAATTGGAACTCCGAAGTCAATTTGGCTAATTGGTTTTGGAATGGCATAATGGAATTACCTTGCAAGCTTAACTTTATTTAGTATGACGATACCAATGGTAAATGCCTAATTAAAAGACTCTTTGGTTATTGGATGGAAATGTGTAAATAGTTTTAATTTGGGCTTAAAAGGGGTTGTGTAGCTTACTATGGAAGGTGGAGGTCTCGGGGGACAGATATTAGAGACTGCATTTGTTGGTGTGGGGTCTTGGTGACCCATATATATATGTATGTGTGTGTGTGTATGTGTATGTGTACACACACACACACATATATATATTTGGAATGGTTGGAGCCTCGGTGGCTTTAGCCCTTCCTTGGATTTTCCTGGATCATACGGCTAACACGCGTTGGGACCCTTTCAGCAGAAGGAGCTGAACCCATATAGCCCGTGGGTTCCCTTAGGATGGTTAGAGCTACACAGTCCATGTTAATTATTTTAAATCTCATACTTAAACCCTATAACCTATCCCGACATTATATATATATATGTATATGAACATGTACATGGGAGTTTTATTGTGTTTTGGAAATGGCATTATTTTATCCCTTTCTTGAATTATATGTTACCATTTATCCTGCTAATCGTCCTCAAATGCTACAACATTTCATGATGTGGGGTCCTACGGTTTTTACCATTACCTTGTGTAGAGCTAGGTGTTTTGGTTCATTAGTTGGTATAATTGAAGTGGTTAGTCTCCATCTTCTGGAAAGATAGACATTTTACTGCTTTTTTATGAGTATCGAAATCTCATCGGTTTCTTTTGATATTTTAGATTTCTTTTTTGGCCATGGTCGAGGGCATGTCCTAATCTAACTTGGTATTTCGGTTTATAGGCTTTTGTGAACAAAGTTTGGAATGGCTATTGTATTGGACTACTCCTTTCCCTTTTTGGTTATCTTATTTATATTGCTTAGATGCTTGGTTATCTTCTGTTGTTATTCATATTATGTTCTAGTTGGATAGGTTAAGGGGTGGTATACTATTCTCGGTGGACTTCAGATACCCATTATGACTAGGCCCTAGTTTGGGTTGTGACACTCTAGATTTAAAGTATTAGAGTTAAATGTGAGAAAAAGGTAGTTTAGTTAGCCGGAATCTGGTGCATCTCCTGCCACTCGTTAGGAATTTGAGGCATCTCCTGATGTTGTAACCGGTACGTTAAAACTTTTTTATCTTGTATGTTTTGTTTGCTTAATTTGGGGTCTACTCTTTCTTATGTGGCCCCTTATGTGGCTGCACAATTTGTTTTTTCTCACAAAATTATTTTTGACCTTTTCTCTGTGACTACTCACGTGGGTGATTCTTCTATGGCTAGAGAGATCTATAGGGATTGTGTAGTGTCTTTTATGACTTAAATTCATTCGTATGCATCGCCTATCACCAGTATAATTATTTGGCACCTTTATCTATCGATCTTATGGGTATTGTATAGGTACATGTTATGGTTGTTGTTTACTTAGTTTTGGTTGTACCTTATTGAATTATAAGGGCCCAATTAGCTTATTATTTCTTCGGGCTAGCCGGTTACATTATTGTTGGTTATTACTGTATAGTTCGTGGCTAGTTGGTTGTGGACTAGTACCCCTGATTGTCGGTATATTTTTTATCCGCTTCTTCTATTATAGTGAGATACATTATTGTGAGGTTATCTAATGATTAATCTCACTTCGGTCAGAGATCATGATTACTCTAGTGCTATCTTACTTATTTGGCTATGATCCTCGAGACGTTAGGATGACTCCCTTAAGCTAGTATCTTTAGGTTCAATTGTATATATGTATGTATTCAAATATATGGCATTGTTGTATATTCGTCTCCTCCTTATCTATTCTTATTGTAATACCCTTTAGGCTTCATATTACTACTATATATAGTTCTTTCATTAATTATTCTGTATTGACTAATGATATACAATATTGCACTTTCTTCCCTGATAACTATTAGAATAGGATAGTTTATCCTTATGACTTCGTTAGCATTATACTGTCTCTTTCTTCAATGTCAAACAAAGCACCAATCTCCTACGTAGACCTTAAGGGAATTGGATTCCCGAGCAACCCACATTTCTAAATGATAAATCAATATAAGAAATTCCATGCTTCCCACAAGCTAATAAAAGCTTGCCTCACACTTTCACAAGTGTTTACATTCATAGCACATCAATAAACTACCTACCAAATGAAAGAGAAGTCCTATTTATAGTATAGGCTAAGTTATTACATCATATGGTCCCAAAAGTGACCCATTTAGGAAAGACATACTATAAATTCCCATTAGCCACACGCTTGAGCATTTGTAGAGCATATGGGGCACATCCCAAGGGTATAGTGGGCTGTTTTAGCCGGCTCTATTGGATTTAGAGTGGGTTAGGCGCACCTCTAAAGCAAATGGGGCGCATTTCCTCTCCTAGGGTATTTCAAGACCCATCTTGACTTCCCATGACTTTTTTAACATCCCTTGTCCCTCCTCGATAATCAAAATTATCAAATTGGCACCCTTTGTATAGGAACAAGGCATATCCAAGTGCCTCTTGACCTGTAAGCATCCTCTCTAACGATCCAGAGGCTATTTGGATTATATCATCCTCTCTTTCTTGAAGAAGATTTGTCCTTGAATCTACAACCGTTAAATAGGAGAATTGAATACACAACCAATATTTCCTCAAGGACCAAGAGATAGCACGAGGTTCAAAGCATCCATGCCAAGGAGGTTCATATTTGACATAAAACCAACAATACTTTGTTATCAATATAATGAACTCATCATACACTACACAAAGGTGTTGGCTATAAGAAGCCTTATGAAACAAGGAAACTACCATGGTCGTAAGACACAAGTGTTTAATTATTTCACATAAGACCATATCCAAGAACTCCCACCTTTATCTAAAATAAATCAAACATCAACATGGATATCATTAAATACAAAAAGGTAGTAAAGAAAGGTATGAAAAAGATGAGTCTCATCCAAGGTGTTTCCATACTTAACGAAAGCAAAGTGCTTAATAAATCTAGTAACCAAGTCACTAGGAGTTTGAATAACCAAGGATGGAGTCGAGACATTAGTATGCTCATCACCCTTCCTTTCAAAAAAATCCATGTTCATACAAAATGCATTTTTGACACAAACATAGTCATCATCATAGGCAAAAATATAGAAAAAAGAGATTTAAGGACACTATTCTTATCAAAATTATCCTCAAACATGAGTTCAAAATAAGATGAGACAAGACATTTGAAGCACACTATATCTTTTCTCTTCAAGCAACTTCCCATAAGAAGTGCATTCATTAATGGAATCATTCTATTAGATAAATTAGGGAATCTATGAGAAACCAATTCACTCAAATCCAAAGGGTATACCTAAGAAGTTAGGTGACTTCTTTTTATGGCACGTAGCATGTTCCTAAGAGTCCTTCCTATTTCTTCAACTTGTCAAATGACACATACAATAAGGATTAGGAAACCAAAGTTGTACATTAAGTACACACCAAGTTCTCTTCCTTAAGAAACAAATGGATTGGGCATTACGATTGTAAGGCATGCATAGTTTAAGCACTAAAGGTAAATGTCATAAAGGAACTGTGAAGAAACTAATACTCTCATGGTGTGACACGATTTCAATCAATTTCAAGGGTCTATTAAATATAATGAAAATATCATCATGTCTCCAAGAATCACTAGAAAAAGGAGCGGGTAGGTTCATACCTTGGAAGCAACACCTCAAATTTGTTATCTTGTCCTTCATGGATGCTTTATAAGGATCTTTCCTTCCATGCATCAACTTGGACCAATAGACTTTATCCTTTTGCCTCTTTGTAAGAATTACCATGGTAGGTAACTCCTTTTGATCCATGGGGATAGATGTTTCACTCTTTGTCATAAAGTATCCATCGATCCATAGGAGTTTGATTAGGTTCCTCCATTGAGTCAAGTATTCATCTACCTTGGAGTCCTTGAATAAGAACTCACCTAGGCCTTCTATGATCATGAGAGGTCTTCTTTAAATATTCCTTTAGAATCTTTGTCTTATGAACCTTATTCAATTTAATCCTTAGCTCAACTGCCTCACACAACTCTCCTTCTTGAGCTAAGTTCTTATCTTCTTTCTATAATGCCCCAGGTTTTTGGTCCTTGAAATTTTCTGCAGTTTTATCCTCACTATCCTAGTAATGACTCACCTAATGAGTTGTAATGTGTCATTGGGGGTCATAATACCCAGTTGTAATGATCCCAGAAGGATTTAACTAAGGCACTACCTCGATAACGGCTATACTTAACATGTCATATAGACTCATAACTAGTCGTAAGGAAGATATTTAATAGTATATCCAGTGTAGTGCCCTATTGAAATTGTTGAGGCTGTGACCTGACCCTATGAGTCATAGTATCTTATTACGAGACATAGGATGCCAGTTGTAAGGTTCACAATGAAGAGCCCAAGGGGGTTCTGGTTTGGATATGATTGGATGGTCCCAATCGTAAGGTGACCCTACGAGTCATAAGGTCACCCGTAGCTATCGATGGATTATTATTTTTGCAACTTTTAATAACGAAATTTTAGACATTTCCCTCTTTTCCCACTGACAACCCACTACTTATAATATTATTTGGGACCCTATTCTCAACCATAACTCAACATAATTACACTCGCAAGCTCTTTCAAATTCTCTCAAGCAGCCATACTTAGGGTTTCTAATAAGTAGGTCATCCAAGGGTTGAATTCCTTTCGTGAAACTTGTTGTTTTAGGCATGTTACTCTTGCCTCATTGTTAATGTTTTAAAAGCATATATATTAAAGTATTGTTCATGAGATATTGATATTGTTTTTGAAACAAGGGTTGGGGGTTTTTGAATGCTTGTTGTTGAACACTTTTTTCCCATGGTTTACATATGATTATTCATGCTTTAAGTATGGTTTTAAACTTGTAGGTGCATAGGTACAGTGAATGAACTAGGGAATTGTTATTTTCCTCAAACTTGTAACTTATGAAGTGGTTATGACCCCAATCCCATATTGTGAAATTGGTCTATAATTATGAGAAATGTGGAAATTTGTAAAATTGAACTAAGAGGGAAGTGAATTCCCCCAAGTGACGTAATTATTTGGTATGTTATTATTCCCTTTCAAGTGTAGTTCGTATGATGATACCAATAATGTGTAATACCCCATACTTTTCTAGGCTAATTTCATCTCAAGAATGTCTAGTATTAACTTCTAAATTTAATGATGGTTATTCCATGAGGAATTTTTAAGATTTTCACTCTTTGTCATGAGGAAAATTCAATAAGCTTTTCATCGATATAAGATCCGCCCAAATCTGATAATTGAGTCAGAAGTTACGACTATTTCAAGTTTTCGTCCTAAAACAGCACCATATTAGTCAGTGGAGTGCAATTCCACAAGATAAAATGGCATTTGGAAAATTCCAGTAGGGGTCCACAATTATGGCGCATTGCGCCAGGGCCCAAATTAAGAATTATCCTTTTCCAGTGTCTTAGCGCGATTTCCTCCGCGTCGCACCAATATTCCAGGTCGCAAAAAAAGGGGAAACATGATGGCTCCACATCGCGCCATCCCTCAATTTCACTATTGTCAAAAGCCAGTGACACGGCGCGATAGCGCCGCATCGTGCCAAGGTTCCAATTTGGTAAATTTTACTGAAATTAAATGACATGTCCAGGGTTAAAAAGGTTCAACTTTACACCCCTATTTAATCCCTTTAACACGTGATTCAGCCATTTTTCACCCAAAATATACTCTCTTCTCTTAAAAAAAAAATCTCAAGAACAAGGTAGGATTTTCATAGAAGATTCAGAATCAAGAATTTCCTTCGCCAATCTTCATGAAATCACGAACTAAGGTATGCATAGTATTCATTCATGGACTCCTTTCATACATGAAGACCAATAATCTCTTTTCTAAGTTTAAGTTTATGGATTTCTTTATGAATTTCAAGTTGTTGTTTTTTTGTTTATATTGAGAATCATCAATTGAATTTAAATCCATGTTGGGTGATCACTTTTATGTGGAATTGATTTGTATAGATGTATATTCATGTGAACCTATGAATAAACCGTAGATGATGAAATTAGAGATGAATCATGATGATTAATTGTTGTATAATATTGTCTACATATGCTATTCCTATCATGTGTTTGATTAAATGTCTAGATGAAGGAACAATGCCCAACTAGTATGATATCATGAAATCCCCATGTATGTACAAGTTATGCCTATCACATGTTTTGATGGAATGCTTCTATAAATGTATTATGGATTATGATAATAGTTATGTGTTCAAGTAAGTTATTCTTGGTCAATTTTCCTTCCATCGAGTCCTAGGGGTACTTGTACCCCAAATATTAGTTGTGTGCCTAGAGCCAGGTCATGTTTCCATGATACTCTCAGTCAATCTATGAATCCTTAGACTTCAGACAGTCTTACGACTCAAGAAATCTCCATGATCTCATGAACTCAGTCAGTTGTCAGATATCAGTAATATTCCATCAGTCAACGGAATTCAGTAACTCAGTCCATGTTCAGTTCAGTAAATTATGTTCAGTGTTTATTTAGATGGGAGTAGAAATTAACACCGAGTGAAACCAAGGATGGGAACTCACCTGTTATATGAGGGTGTGATTCTTAGAAGCAATCCTTGTGTTCCAGAACTATGTAGCCATCATAGGTTGAGACATCATAGCCTGCTATATGAGGGTACCAGAACTATGTAGCCAGCATAAGTTGAGACATCATAGCCTTCTATATGAGGGTTCCCACCATTCTCACTAGAGTTACCTGTTATATTAAGGTCACTCACATATTATCCTTACTAGTAGTGCGGTATTGACACCCTTCCAATCAGGGCATAGATTGGACCCTAATTCAGCTATAATGCATTATTTAGGGCATGTCCGTTAGATGACTATCTCTCACAGTCTCAGTATCAGTCTTAGTAAAAGAACTACAATAGTTATTCAAAATTCAGGACTGTTAGATACAGTCAACTCAAACACAGTACAAAACTCAGATAGTTCCATCAGATTCAGGACTGTCAGATACAGTTACTCGTGTTATCGGTTATATTCAGATTTAGTAATCATGTTATCACAGTATTAGTGTCAGTTGTTATGTACCATACATATATTCTCACACTCATGATAGTTAGTCAGTTATTATTATTGTTCATGCATATGAACCTCATGCATTCAGCCTACCTCACATGCATACCAGTTCATTCAAAGTACTGACGCATTTACGCTATGGTGTCTTATACCATAGATTAAGAGTCATGAGCTCCAGATCAGCAGTAGATTCCAGTTTCAGCAGTCAGAGTTAGAAGTGAGTCCTTATTATTTGAGGACATAATTATTCCCTACTATCTCATTAATTAGTTTATTAGTTAGAGTTAGTTGGGGACGTGTCCCATCAGATCCTTACTCAGACAGTTCAGTTAATTAGAGGATTTCTAGGCTATCATGTTTTCTACTTCAGTATGTTCAGTTTTGTTTTGGGTATTCTATTTCCCCACACAGATGTTATATCATTCAGATCATGTTCAGTATTGAATACTCTATCCTTCCTCGGGTCTAAGGTAGATGGGGACCCTCAGGAATTCATTGATCAGGTTTATAAGGTGATAGACATCATGGAGGTAACTACTATTGAGAATGATGATCTAGCTGCAAATCAGTTGCAGGATGTGGCTCATACTTGTTTCAAACAGTGGAAGTCAGAGAGGTCAGATGATGCAGGTCCTATAGAGTGGAATGAGTTTGTCACTGCATTCTTAAACAGATTCTTTTCCCAAAAGCTTAGAGAGGCTAAGGTACTAGAATTCATCAACCTCAGGCAGGGAAATATGATGGTGAAAGATTATTCTCTTAAGTTTACTCAATTAGCTAGACATGCCCCTCATGTGGTTGTAGACAGCAGAGCCAAGATGAGTAAGTTCGCTTTAGGGGTAAATGATAGCATGGTAAATGAGTGCAGATCTGCCATACTGAATAGTGGCATAAATTTAGCCAGGCTTATGACTTATTCTCAGTAGATAGTAGAGTAGAAGATTAAGCAGAGGGAGAAGCAGCATAAGAGAGCGAAGACAGGTAGTTTCAACTTCTCTCAGCCTAAATTAGAAGGAGAAAATCATTCCCAGTTTTTTTCTAAGTCATCATTTCCAGCACCTTCTTCAACCAGTGCTCCAGTTCCTAAGTTCAGAAAGGGTAATAAAGACAGAGCGCCAGTCTCTAAGTCCCAGGGAAGTGTTAGCAGTGCCCGCACCTATCCTCTTTGCCAGACTTGTGGCAAGCACCATCAGGGTATTTGTAGAGCTGGCAGTGTTATTTGTTTCGGATGTGGCAAGCCAGGCCACAGAGTCAGAGATTGTCCTCAGCCAGGTCCTCAAGGTCAAAAAAATTGCTCCTCAGCTCAGTCCAATCGCCCAAATCAACAGGGTTCAACCTCCAGTGCTACTAGTAGGCAATGCCCAAATAATCTCTATGCTTTTCAATCCTAACAAAATTAGGAAAATTCTCTTGATGTGGTTACCGGTATGTTACAGATCTTTTATGTGCATGTTTATGCTTTGCTAGATCCAGGAGCTTTATTATCTTTTGTCACTCCTTATACAGTAGTTGATTTGGAGTCAGACTCGAAATTCTAGTAGAGCCCTTTTCAGTCTCTACCCCAGTGGGTAAAACCATCATAGCCCAACAGGTATACAGGAACTGCCCGGTTATGATATTGCAGAAAGTCACTTCAGCAGACTCAGTCAAATTATAGATGACTGATTTTGATGTTATTCTCGGCATGGATTGGCTTCATTCCTGCTATTCCACAGTCGACTGCAGAAACTGAATTGTCCAGTTTCAGTTCCTAAATGAACCCATCCTTGAGTTGAAGGGTAGTGTATCCGCTTTCAGGGGTCAGCTTGTTTCCTACCTTCGAACAAGGAAAATAATATCTAAACGATGTGTCTATCATCTTATTTGAGTTAAGGACACTAGTTCCAAAACTCCCAGGCTTTAATCAGTTCCAGTTGTAGGTTAATATTCAGATATCTTTCCCGAAGATCTTCTCGAAATTCCTCCCGAAAAGGAAATAGACTTCAATATTGATCTTCTTCCAAATACTCAGCCTATATCCATTCCGCTAGATAGAATGGCACCAGCAGAACTCAGAGAACTAAAAGAAGAATTGAAGAAGTTCTTAGATAAGGGATTCATCAGGCCCAGCATTTCCCCATGGGGTGCTCCAATATTATTCATGTGCAAAAAAGATGGTTCTCTCAGAATGTGTATAGAGTATCGTCAACTCAATAAGGTCACGGTAAGAACAAGCATTCTTTTCCCAGAATCGATGACTTGTTTGACCAACTTCAGTGTGCCAGTTATTTCTCTAAGATAGACCTTAGATCCAGCTATCATCAGCTCAGTCAGAGAATGTGACATTTCAAAAATAGCTTTCCATACCCGGTATGGTCACTTTGAATTCCTAGTCATGTCATTTGGTTTTACCAATATCCCAGCCGCTTTCATGGACTTGATGAACCATGTGTTCAAGAAGTACTTGTACATGTTCTTCATAGTCTTCATAGATGATATTCTAGTCTACTCCTGCAGTGAGCGTGATCGTGCAGACCATCTCAGAATAGTACTTCAGACTCTTAGAGATCATCAGCTATTCGCCAAATTTAGTAAGTTCAAATTTTGTCTAAGGTTAGTAGCATTCCTTGGTCATATCATTTTTGGTGATGGCATTAGAGTTGATCCTCAAAAGATCGAAGCAGTAAAAAACTGGCCAAGACCCGTCTCTGCATCAGATATCAGGAGTTTCTTGGTTTTGGCTGGCTATTACTGACGGTTTGTTAATGGATTTTATTCTATTGCATCCCCTATGTCTAGATTGACTTAGAAAAAAGTCAAGTTTCAGTGGTCAAATCCTTACGAGAAGAGTTTTCAGGAGTTAAAGACACGACTCTCCTCAACTCCAGTCTTAGCTCTCCCAGATGGTTCAGATGGGTTTGTAGTGTATTGTGATACATCCAGAGTAGGTTTGGGTTGTGTCCTCATGCATTATGGTAAGTTCATAGCCAACGCCTCCAAATAGCTTAAGCCCTATGAAAGGAATTATCCTACTCATGATCTTGAGTTAGCAGTCGTAGTCTTTGCCTTGAAGATTTGGAGGCATTATCTATACAGTGTTCATGTAGATGTGTTCACTGATCATAAAATTCTTTGGTATGTCTTTTCTAAGAAAGATCTCAATCTTAATCAGAGAAGGTGGTTAGATGTTTTGAAAGATTATGGAATAAGTATCTTTTATCATACGTGCAAGGCCAATGTAGTAGCCGGTGCTCTCAGTAGACTGTCCATGGATAGTTTTTCTCATGTTGAGGACAGTAAGAAAAAGTTAGCTCAGGAAGTCTATCAGTTTTCCAGACTAGGTGTTCGCTTAGTCGATACAGATGAGGGTGATATATGGGTTCAGAGTAGTTCAGAAATATCTCTAGTTTTCAAGGTAAAAGAAAACCAAGATAGAGATCCCAGCCTTGTCAAGTTGAAAGAGTCAGTTTAGGATCAGAAAATAGAGGTTTTCTCTCAAGGAGGGGATAGTATTCTTCATTGTTAGGGTCATCTCTGTGTTCCATGTGTAGATGGCTTAAGGTAGCGAATTCTTGCAGAAGCGCATGGTGTGCGCTACTCTATTCATCTAGGGGCCACAAAGAGATATTGCAAAGTTTGTGGCTAAGTGCTCTACATGTCAGCAGGTTAATATAGAGCATTAGAATCCTAGTGGGTCTATATAGGAGTTCAATATTCCTACTTGGAAGTGGGAAGTAGTGAACAGGGACTTGATTCAGTCTGGGTCATTATAGACAGGATGACCAAATTAGGTCATTTCCTTCCAGTTTATACCTCTTATTTAGTCAAGGATTATACCAAACTCTACATCAGGGAATTGGTCAGATTGCACGGTGTTCCACTATCTATTATGTCAGACAGAGGTACCCAGTTCACCTCTCATTTCTGGAAAGCATTCCAAAAGGGTCTTGGTACCCAAGTTCATCTTAGTACAGTCTTTCATCCTCAGACAAATGGTCAAGCAGAAAGGACCATTTAGATATTAGAAGATATGCTAAGGGCGTGTGCAATTAATTTCAAGGAAAGTTGGGATGACCACTTACCTTTGATTGAGTTTGCATACAACAACAACTATCATTCCAGTATTCAGATGTCTTCATTTAAAGCTCTCTACGGTAGGAGATGTACATCTCCAATTGGTTGGTTCGAATTTAGTGAGGCCTCAGTTATAGGTCTTGAGTTAGTATTCGATGCCTTAGAAAAAGTCTAGTTGATAAGAGAAAGACTTCGGGCTGTTTAGAGATGACAAAAGTCTTATGTATATGTTCGAAGAAAAGATCTCGAGTTTGAGATTGGTGACTATATCTATCTAAAGATCTCTCTCATGAAGGGAGTGAAGCAGTTCGGCAAGAAAGGGAAACTCATTCCCCGATATGTCGGCCCCTTCAAGATTCTTTGTCAATTCGGCAAGGTAGCTTATAAGCTCAAATTGCCTTCAGATCTAGCCTCAGTCCATCCAGTCTTGCATGTATCTTTGCACAAAAAGTGCATAGGTGACCCATCAGTTGTAGTCCCTTGCAGAGCATTGATGTTCATAACACTCTCTCTTATGATGAGATTCCAGTCAAAATCTTTGACTATTAGACTCGTAGATTAAGGAACAAAGAAGTCCCTCTAGTTAAGGTTCTTTGGCAAAATCAGTTTATCGAGGGAGCTACTTGGGAAGCAGAGGCATACATGCGTACCAAGTATCCTCACCTCTTCTTCTCCAACTTAGATCAAGCTCAAGAAATAGTTCTCCTTAAGCTTACTTAATTTCATGTTTGGTGTTCATCACAAACTTGGTATGCAGCTTTATGCTCATGTTCACATTAGAAAATTGGTATCAAGTACCAGTGCATATTCAGTCATGCACGCATGTATCAGTTTAGTTATGTAATTATGTATCAGACATGCATTCTCATTGTGAGAAACTTAGTTCTTCAGAACACTCAGTTATGCATTCATGAATCAGTTACACATGCATCAGATATGCATGTTCAGTATTATATGTTCAGCATGTCAGTTATTTCAGTCATTAGATCATGTTCCAGTTATTCATGTTCAGCATATACGTCAGTTGTCTTTTCTCCCCTCTCAGTCAGTCTCATTCGAGGATGAATGTTCTCAAAGAGGAGATATTGTAATACCCCATACTTTTCCTAGATAATTTTATCTCAAGAATGTCTAGTATTATCTTCTAAATTGAATGATGGTTATTCCATGAGGAATTTTCAAGATTTTTACTTTTTGTCATGTGGGAAATTCAATAAGCTTTCCATCGATATAAGATTCGCCCATATCCGATAACTGGGTCAGAAGTTACGACTATTTCAAGTTTCCATCGTAAAACAATGCTATATTAGTCAGTGGCGCGCTGCGCCATAAGAGGAAATGGCATTTGGAAAATTCTAGTAGGGGTCCGCGATTATGGTGCATCGTGCTAGGGCCCAAATTAAGAATTTTCCTTTTCTAGTGTCTTAGCGTAATTTCCTCCGCATCGCGCCAAAGTTACTGGTCGCAAAAGAAGGGGCAACGTGATGGCTCCACATCGCTCCATCCCTTAATTTCCCAATTTTACAAATCCAGTGACACAGCGCGATAGCGCTGTATCGCGCCAAGGGTCCAATTTGGGAAATTTTACTAAAATTAAATGACGCATCCAAGGTTAAAAAGGGTCAACTTCCCACCCCTATTTAAGACCTTTAACATGTGATTCAACCACTTTTCACCCAAAATACACGCTCTTCTCTCAAAAAAACCTCTCAAGAAGAATCTAGGGTTTTCATAGAAGATTCAGAATCAAGAATTTCCTCCGTCAATCTTTATGAAACCATCAACTAAGGTATGTGTAGTGTTCATTCGTGGACTCCTTTCATCCATGAAGCCCAAGAATCTCTTTTATAAGTTTAAGTTTATTGATTTCTTTATGAATTTCATGTTGGGTTTGTTTTGTTTATGTTAAGAATGATCAATTGAATTTAAATCCATATTGGATGATCAATTTTATGTGGAATTGATTTGTATAGATGTATATTCATGTGAACCTATGAATAAACCCTAGATGATGAAATTAGAGATGAATCATGATGATTAGTTGTTGTATAATGTTGTATACATGTGCTATGCCTACCATATGTTTGATTAAATGTCTAGATGAAGAAACAATGCCCAACTAGTATGATATCATGAAATCCCCATGTATGTAAAAGTTATGCCTATCACATGTTTTGATGGAATGCTTCTATAAATGTATTATGGATTATGATATTAGTTATGTGTTCAAGTAAGTTATGCTTGGTCAGTTTTCCTTCCATCGAGTTCTAGGGGTACTTGTATTCAAAATATTAGTTGTGTGCCTAGAGCCATGTCATGTTTCCACGATACTCTCAGTCAAGATATGAATCCTTAGACTTCAGACAGTCTCATGACTCAGGAAATCTCCATGATCTCATGAACTCAGTCAGTTGTTAGATATCAGTAATATTTCGTCAGTTAATAGAATTCAGTAACTCAGTCCATGTTTAGTTCAGTAAATTATGTTTAGTGTCTATTCAGATGGGAGTAGAAATTAGCACTGAGTGAACCCAAGAATGGGAACTCACCTGTTATGTGAGGGTGTGATTCTTAGAAGAAATCCTTGCATTCCAGAACTATGTAGCCAGCATAGGTTGAGACATCATAGCCTGCTATATGAGGGTAGATGAGATGGCTTAGCCTACTATATGAGGGTTTCCACTGCTCTCACTAGAGTTATCTAGTATATTAGTGTCACTTATATATTATCCTTACTAGTGGCGCAGTATTGACACCCTTCGAATCAGGGCATAGATTGGACCCCAATTCAGCTATAATGCTTCATTTGGGACATCTCGGTTGGATGACTACCTCCCATAGTCTCAGTATCAGTCTCAATAAAAGAACTTAGCTAGTTCTTCAGAATTCAAGACTGTCAGATACAGTCAACTCAGACATAGTATGAAACTCAGATAGTTCCATCAGATTCAAGTCTGTCAGATACAGTTACTCATATTATCAGTTATATTTAGATTTAGTAATCATGTTATCACAGTATTAGTGTCAGTTGTTATGTCCTATACATGTATTCTCACGCTCATGACAGTTAGTCAGTTATTATTATTGTTCATGCATATGAACCCCATGCATTCAGCCTACCTCATATGCATACCAGTACATTCAAAGTACTGACGCATTTGCGCTATGGTGTCTTATACCATAGGTTCAGAGACATAAGCTCCAGATCAGCAGTAGATTCCAGTTTCAGTAGTCAGAGTTAGAAGTGAGTCCTCATCATTTGAGGACATGATTATTCCCTGTTATCTGATTAATTAGTTTATTAGTTGGATTTAGTTGGGTACATGTCCCATCAGATCCTTACTCAGACAGTTCAGTCAATTAGAGGCTTTCTAGACTATCATGTTTCAGACTTTAGTATGTTCAGTTTTGTTTTGGGTATTCTATTACCCCACACACATGTTATATCATTCAGATCATGTTTAGTATTGAACCTTATGGCCTTTAAGTTCATGTTTCCACATTATAAAGTATTTTATATAGTATACAGGTACAAATATCAGTCATAGGTTAGCTTGTGGTCCTTCATGGTCATGAGTATCATGTAGCATTTCGAGTACCAGATTTGGGGCATTACACAGTGTATGCCTTAGTTTTAAATATGGTTCAATGAATAAAAATATGTGATGAATGTTTTTAGTTGGGATTTAATGGGGGTCATGTAGTTGAGTCATAAAAGTAGAGGTTCGAATGACGATATTAGAAATCGTGTTTCCCGACGTGGTGTCAAAGTAACTAGGGAGGTTTGATTCCCCCTAATTATTATTACATGATTAGGGAGGTTTGATTCCCCACACATCATCACATGATCGGGTGTTTAAGTCACCTTATTATTTGATTGAGAGGTCTGAGTCCCTTATGCATATATATGAGATTATTCTCCAGTTCATGTGGCTACACACACTTGGGCCCGACCAGGGGTTTAGAGTTTGGGCCCATATAGCCCGTGGGTACATGTTATGAACATTGAGTTACACAACTCAGGCTAAAGTTTTAAGTGTATGTTAAGCCTTGTTCCCTATCCCGACATGTAATATATTTATATGTATATGCATTTGATTTTGTGTATTAGTTTTGAATGATTTTAAACTATTGATCATGGAATTATGTTATCCTTATCCCTGAGTTATATGCTAGTGTTCACCCCAATAACTATCTCTGAATGTTGTATCCCCATGTGATGTAGGCACTAGAGCTTCTTCTGCTTTTCCTGCATAAAGTTAGGTTGATCGGTTTTATCCATTGGTTCGTGGTGTTGTGGTGAGCTTCCATTCCCTAAAAGGTTTAGGCATTTAACTAGATTAAATTCTTAGATTTGAGTTGATGGTTACTTTCATTATCATTAACATTATCATTTTTTATCATTATCATCTATCACAGTCGGGGACATGTCCCAGCCAAGACTGGTTTTAGTTCTTTGTTTGGAAGGCTTTGTTTGGATTATTGTAAATATTGGGAGGCATTGGGCGGTTGTTTGGCCGGCCATCGATCATCAGTTATAGACTTATTCTGATTGTATTTAAGCTTGTTGATTGTTATCTTGTTATATGTTCAGAATTCATCTGACATTGGGGAACATCATGTTTAGTTTAGTTAGGTGCTGGGGGTGATATCGGGTCCACATGGGATTTGATATACCCGTCATGTTTAGACCCTAGTTTAGGTCTTGACACTTTCATAGCTTCTTATTCTTCTTCACCCTTAGCTTGATTGGGTTAACTCTGGTTGAGTGAATCTTGGGGTAGTTTAGGAAAGGTATTTTGATCATGTTCACTCAAGGAAGATTAAAAGTTTGGTGGATTAGGAAGGTTATCAATCATGTTATCTAACCTCCTTGAGAGAGAACCTCCCATGTTACCCATCCTACCAACCGTATTAGTCGCAATCCCTTCAAGAGATCCAATCGGCTATTCATGGCATTAAGCTTCTCCAATATGGAAGCTAACATTACATTTGTGGTGTTATATGCATGGTGTGTGATATTTTTCCTTTTTGAGCCATTGCACCTATTAAGAAATACTAAAAAAATAAAAACAACAAACAAGTTAAAGGTTGTTAAATTAACATCACAAACTCTCAAAGTTCATATTTTTGGTTGTTCACTTAATTGGCATCACAAGTATTGATAGATCGTCTATACTCCAATGAGAATGCTTGGTAGTAATTATGGCTTGAGGTCAAAATAGATCCTTGTTTGAAATAACTCAAAGAAAAATATACACGGTCTTGAGTTAATAACTAACAATGAATTCAAAAGAGAACATCTTAAATGAAGTAGGACAAAGAAAGAAATAGGACTCAAGAACTAATCAATCAACTTAGTAGGTGAATTACTAGTTGTTGAGTAGTTTAAGATACAAAAAAAAGATTTAAGAATCATGAATTTGAAACTAAGAATCAAACCTTGAGCAATGGAGTTTTTAAAGTGTTGAGATGTGTTTTAGAACTTGAATTGATGTTGGAGAAGTATTGAAGTATGTTTGGGGTGTTTTGGGGTTGCTTTGCGATCAATTGGAGTGATCAGCGTTGAAGGTGCATTTGGGAACTGCTGCAGCATATGAGGTGTAGGTTCAGCACACCTTGGTTGCAGGAGAGGCCTTTCTTATTCTTTTTAGGAGCATCCATAGGTCAAAGGCAGACCAGGCGCACCTTGGAAGCAGATGCAAGGCAGGTTGGTCGCCCCTCTCTTGAAATGGCCCTTTTCTCTCTAAATGTTCCCCTTGTACTTTCCTATGGAATATCCTTTGGAATCTTCTTTGATGATTTAGGACTAACACTTTTTCCACACTTTTCTTCCTTCTTTGTGTAATTCTCCATTTTATTCTTAGCTCAGTTTCGCTCCTGGTTGCATGCATAAGAGGCTTAAAGCCTGAAAATTTCACTAAGTGTTGGGGTCTTAGTCATTTGTAAGGCCTCTTAACTTCACGGATTTTTAAATAGGTCTTCCTAACCCCAAGGTGATGGTTCTTGAGTTGATTCATGTTCAGGGGTGTAGGGATCATAACTCGGGGAAGTTTTGGATTTTTCAGATGAGGATTGGGTCATGTTTGCATTTCAATTCCAACAGCTCACCGTGATAGCATCGCGCTGCTGTACATATAGCTATGGACTCCTTATCGCATCGCAGTGACCCATTAAACCTCGTTATAGTTACGAATTTAATCTCCTGAGGTGCAGTTATTTCTTTTCCCATCGAATCAATTCGTAAAAACACAAATTAACACATCAGTTAGGGCATTATTTTCCCATCTTCTCCAATTTCCTCTCAAAGAAAACCCTACTCTTTCCCCAAGTTCATCAAATTCCATTCCTCCCCTCCAAGAAAACCAAGAATTCAAGCTTTCAAAATTCAAGAACATTCAAGAAAGCTTCAAGATTGGTGTTTTTTTTCAAGCTTAAGGGTTTAAGGTATGTGTGATGTTCATCTATGGTCCCTTTTTCACCCATGGAGTCCAAGAATGAGTTTTTACATGATTATGTTGAACTATCTTCATGAATCTTTTGTTATTTCAACTTTAAGTTAAGATTATGAATGTTTTCAAGTGGGATGGATTATAGTATGTTTTTAATGTTGTATTTCCTATGTCATTATCATGTGAGTCTATTAAATCCTCAAATTATGATTTTTGTCATGTACTCGTGCTATCTCCTTATGTTTAAGAGCATCCCCATGTTAAAGTCTTGATCTCCATGTGTTTGATGAAATGCCTAAGTGTTGGATTTTGAATAATGATTTCCTATTATGCTTTTCAAAGCTTTTATATGTCCTTATTGTTATTTCCATTCAGTGTTGGTGGGTTATGAACACCCGATACTTAGTTGTTTACATAAATTCAGTATCTTTAAAATGATTATAGATAAACTATAAGAATTGTCATTCAGTCAAGTTATTTATGATCAGATGTTTGTTCAGTTAAGATTAGTTTAGTCTAATAATTAGTGTCAATAGGATTTAGTACCAAGTAAATCTAGGGATGGGGGCTCACCTGCCAGCTAGGACTGAGTCTGTAGAAGCAGTCCCTAAGTTCCAAAACTATGTAGCCAGCGTAGGATTATGAGATGTCACCCACCAATTTAGGACTGACATTCTCTGAGATGTCACCCGCTAGTTTAGGATTGGCATTCTCTTAGGGGTTACCCCCCAGTTTAGGACTAACTCCCTAGTCCTTTAGGACACCAGTTGAGTGGATCCACATATTAAGTATTAGTATCTGTGGCACGGTACTGACACCCATCCAACTGGAGTACAGGTTGGACACCGATTATCTTAGATTGGGGCATGTAAGTTAGATGATACCTCCCATTATCTTAGTGCAGTATCTAGTACAGAATTTAATTCAGGTTTGCTTGACCAAAGCATACAGATTACCAGTTATCCAGTTATCAGATTTTAGTAATTCAGCTTACAGGTTATTCAGAAATGTGTATATATATATATGTTTGGTCTTGCATCCTCAGATATTTTTGTTTTCATGCATTCATATTCAGTTACCTCATGCTTTACAGTTAGTCCTTATCTCATATACACAGTACCCCATGTATATCATCCTGACCTCATCACATATACCAGTACATTCAAAGTACTAATCGCATAGTTTTCTTTCCACTATAATATCTTATATCATAGGTTCGGACGCTCAGTTCCCCGATCGTACTTAGCATTCTAGTGAATCAACAATAGCATCAGTGGTGAGTCCTCATATGTCGAGGACCTATTATGTTTATTTATTTATTTCCATATATCTTTTCAGTTAGTAAGTTGGAATTAGTTGAGGCCTATCCCATCAACTCTTCAGTCAGTTTAGAGGCTTTCAGACTGTCAGTCAGTTTATCAGTCTTACCAGTTGTGTTTCAGTATTTTTATTTATAGACTTAGGAATTTATCATATTTTTAGTATTTAAACCTTATGGAATTATTAGTTGTTTTTCGTATATGTCTTTTATTATCAGTTTACTCAGTGCTCACAGAAGGTACCAGTTCATGGGTTAGCTTGTGGTCAGTTGCGATCGTAAGCATTGTTGTCGCGACTAAGAGGTAGCCTCGGGTCGTGAAAAACTTAGTATCAGAGCCTAAGGTTTTATAGTGTCCTAGGGAGTTTGAAAGATGCATTGAGTAGAGTCTTGTGCATGGGTATGAAGCGTGCCACACTTATGGACAAGAGGCTACAAAATATTTAGGAGAAGTTTCCCTTCTTTAAGTATTCATGTCATTCAAAAGATCATGAGTTCTATTTAAAATCTATTCCTAAATCATCCTTTATTTCATTTATAGATAATGTCTCCCAAAAGAAACAACAGAAGAAGGAATGGGAAACAGCCTGTACATCTGCCTATTTAGAAAGATCCCCTGAATGAGCATGTCTCTCACATCGAATTCAGAGATACTTTGACTAGCTTAGCTCATTCAGTAGTTGTTCATAATGATCATCCATTTGTTATCCTATCTAGTCTTATGGTTCATGTTCATTAGAGTGGAGAGGAGAAGCGTAGGAAGAAAGAAAGAAAGAATAAGAGGGCCAAAATAGGTAGTTTTAAGTTAAGGTCAGAGAGTGGTAACCATTCCCAGTTCTGCCAAAAATTCTTAGCCCCATCTCCTTCTGCAGCTAGTGCGCAGTGCTGAAGTACAGGAATCACAAGCGAGATAAAGTGCTAAGCTCTAGGCCCCAGAGTAGCATGAACAGTGGTCGTACTAATATGCTCTATAGGAGGTGTGGTAGGAATCATCAGGGTGTGTGTAGGGCTAGTAGTGGTGTGTGTTTTGGATGTGGTGAGTCAGGCCACAGGGTCAGGGATTGCCCGAGGGCTAGTCAGCAGGGCCAGTCCAATCTATCATCAGCTCCAGCAGGTTGATCGACTTAGCAGGGCACCACTTTTAGTGCCTCCAGTTGTCAATGCCAGAACAAATTATGTGGACTTCAGTCCTGATATGATCAAGAAAGTTCTCTTAATGTTTTTACGAGTATGTTATAGGTTTTTTACCTTCATGTTTATGTTTTATTAGATCTCAAAGCTTCACTTTGTTTTATGACTCCTTATATAGAAGTCAATTTCGATGTCAATCCAGAAACCTTAGTAGAGACTTTCTTAGTATCTACCCTAGTGGGTAAATCTATTACAGCCAGATGGGTATACAAAAATTGTCCAGTTACAGTATCGCAGAAAATCACTTTAGTTAATCTTATGGAGTTAGAGATGAATGATTTTGATGTCATTCATGGCATGGATTGGCTCCACTCACGTTATGCCTCAGTTGACTGTGGAAATAGAGTAGTTCATTTTTAATTTCCCAATGAACCAGTTATTGATTAGAGGGGTACTATCTCAGTGCTTAAGGATCGGATTATTTCATATCTTAGAGCAAGAAAGATGATATCTAAAGGATGTGTTTTTAGATCCCTTCTCAAAATCCTATGAAAGCATATTATCTAGAGTTAGAAGCATGAACCCAGAATTTTAGCAGTAGTGGAGTAGGGATAGTGTTATCTAAATTTAGTAGATTTTTGTATCTATGGGGTTAGTTGTATGATAAGTGAACTAGAAGGCTTGAAATAGTGTATGCAAGAATTTATGTTTATTGATTCTAAATTAAGGATGATGATGTGGGTGTGATTTAGAGATATGATATTAGTAGGCTATGAAAAAAGGTAGTGTGGTTCATTAAATTTTTGGGGATATCCATATTAAGTGTTAGAATCTAAGTCTTAATCTTTGAAGATTGAGATAATAGAAAGTAGTGTTGAAATTCTTGATAGTGTGAACTCATGGTATGGTGATACTTATGAAGATTCTAAGTTAGTCAGTGTTTAAGTTATTATATGATGACTATTGGGGCTATAGAAAGTTAAGAGTTGTATCTCAGAAGGGAGTATTAGCAACGGGTTTTTCACTTGCTAGTATAGTCTTTCAGGGTGAATTTGTTACTGATAAGTATTGTCATATTCCAAACATTAGAGTAAAGTGGTTGCAGTTTAGTTTAGAGTTTATCAAAAGGGTCCCACAGACTTAGAGTGATGGCTTATAGCTAAGAGGAAGATGATAGAATAAGTAACCAAGTCACGCTCTCAGATTCTAGTAGTGATGTCAGTACGTTATATAATAGTAGTAAGAGGGGATGATGCCTAACCCATTCTTATTTCAGTATTTGTACTTCAGTTATCACGATATATACTCATGCCTTACATGTCAGTTCCCTGATCATGGCTTAAATTCACGCACCTTTTATAGAATAGTGTACGCTTTCAGTTCTTAGTATAAAGAGTTCCAGTCTGCTCAACTGTACAAATTATATTCCATGAAATTTATGAACTCCAAACTCAGGTCAAGTAGCTCATAACTCATGTACTCATGCTTTACAGTATGTTCAGTTCCAGTACTCATGTTACTCTCTTAATAATCAGCAAAATTCAGATTATGTCATGTATATCCTCATTTCTTATCTCTGTAATGAATCCAGGTCATGGATACTCTATTTCTCAGGCCTTAGTTAAACATCCAACTTATGCTTAGTATTCTTTCATGTTTTAGGTCCTCATGTTCTAACCTTTTAGTGACCTCTCCTTATGAAATGGTAGTGGTGATGAACAATTGTTTAGATGGGAGAGAGTAAGTGTTTTAGGTTGGGGAAAGATTGTTGTATGATTTTTTGATCTAAGGTTATAAGTATGGGGTAAGATTGAGGCCAAGTTTTTGATATATGTCATGGCTAGTTGAAATTTTATGTGCAGTTTTGTTAAGAATAACGCATGGAAGTTTTTAATGATAGAAGTATTAGAGAGTACAAAAAAGATGCTTTGATGGGTTGTTTGCCTAGAAGTTCATGTGTGGTGATATTGATAGGCTTGAACGTCATGTTTGGGTATATAAGTGGATGGATGCATTGTGCGTTAGTGCATTCCTAGTAAGAGGTTGAATTTAGTTGTTAAAGTGGTAAGAAGAATTATTCTTAAGATGAGAAGTAGTGAAAACACAGGGTGTATTAAATTCATGATTCCGACTAGTATTACAGTGTTATGGGTGTACTTTGTAGATTCTAGTAGGCTTGAACATAGTGAGAGAATTTAGTTCAGCTCAGACTTTATTAGATAAAGTTATCAGTGCCCATGTGAACATTTTCAGTAGCCTTTAGTGAAGTGTGGTATTGAAATGGAATGTATAGTTGAGGGAGTATTTGAGGAGTATGTCTAATCTTGAGAGTAGAAGTTGCATTGTCTAAGGCATAGCAATTCCAGTTTATGTTTCATAGGCCTATGTTTCATGTTATGGAGTTAGAGCCATATTAAGAGTCTTTACTCGTACATCTTATCCAGATCATGTCCAAGTTCTTTGCTCCCTACTGTTATTATAACTTCTTAGAAAGAGTGCTGAAGAAATACTCCAGTTGAGTATAACCTTTCAGTATAATTCAATCCATATAACCAGCAATTCAGTTTAGCAGTCAGACAAAAAAGTTCCTATGGTTTTTCCATCTTCCGATCTAGTTTTACTATCAGAAGTTTCATTAGTATTGCCATTCCAAGAGATATTTTGTTCGCATCCATGTAAATTGTGAATCCAGTTCAGTTCATGCATCATGAATCAGATTCAGATATTCAGTCATGATTTAGTTCATAAGTGTCTCGTGCATTATCTCACTCTTTCCTTAGTATTGCAGCCAAGTCAGTACCATTCAGGGGACGAATAATCCCAAGGGGGAGATGCTACAATACCTCCAGTTTTTATGTCCTAAACCTCTCAGCTTTTCTTCATGAAACCAGATCCAGCCTATGACACTCTCATTTCTATTTCAGCCTTGTAACCATTCTCGTGTCATTGCATGTATTCAAGGAATCAGTTTTGTTCATGATATTCAGTTCATGTATCATGTTTCAGGCTGTCATTGTCATGACTTGAGGCTACCCCCAAGTCACGAAAATAGTGCATACAATCACAAGTGACCACAAGCTAACCCATGAGCTGGTACCTATTATTAGCACTGAACAGAGTAACAAAATACACAAGTGCAAAAAAAAACTGTTGATAACGCCATAAGGTTTTAAATACTGAAAAAATAATACTGAGTTCACAAGTCAAAACATCTGTTAAAACTGAATAAACAGGTAAAACTAGATGACAGTCTAAATGTCCGAAAGCCTCTAACTGACTTAGGAGTTGATGGGACAACCCCCTAACTAACTCTAACTGAATGAAACTACTGAACTACTGAAATAAACTAAAATAAAATACTCATGTCCTCGATGGATGAGGACTCACCACAAACTAAAACAAAGCACTCATGTCCTCGATGTATAAGGACTCACCATAACTACTGCTGCTGATAGGCCAAATAGTCTAAGCTCGGTCAGGAAACTGAGCGTCTAAACCTATGATAATAAATATCATAGCGCAAGAAACGAGTATGCGATCAGTACTTTGAATGTACTGGTATATGAGATGAGGTTAGGCTGAAATGCATGTCTTATGTGCATGAAGTAAAGACATACTGAATAGTATGAGATTACTAAATATAAATGCGTGAAAGCTATAAAATTTAAGAATGCATGACCAAGCATATAATATGATTCTGAAATAGTCTGTAAACTGAAATATTAAAATCTGATATCTGAATAATTGATAAACTATATGCTATGGTCAAGCAAAATTGAACTGAATACGGAAACTGAAACTGTGGGAGGTATCATCTAAACGACATACCACAGTCTGAGTTAAACGGGATCTAACCTGTGACTCCAGTTGGAAGGGTGCTAGTACCGTACCACGGGTACAAACAATGGTTGTGAGTCAGTCCTAAACTGGCGGGTGACCCCAAAGAGAGTGTCAGTCCTAAACTGGCGGGTGACCTCTCAAGAGATTATCAGTCCTAAACTGGTGGGTGAAATCTCATAACCTACGTTGGCTACGTAGTTCTGGAATATAGGGACGACTACTAAAGATCCAGTCCAAACTGGCGGGTGAGCCGCCATCCCTAGGTTTGCTCAGTGCTGAATCCTGCTCCCAACCGACTGATCAAGATAACTGACTGAATGACAACGCTCATGATTTTTCTGAAACCGTTCTACAGGTACTAAAATTATGTAAAAATCTAAGTAACGGGTGTTCATAACCCTCCATATCAACAAGGACACATGAAAACTTTGAAACCATGGTAGGGAATCATTGTTCAAAACTCAATCATTTAGACATTTTATCAAACACATGAAATTCATAATCTTAAGTATCAGAATGGGTAAAGCATGAGAAAATAACATAATTACAATACCAAAAACATGAATTAGGGATTCAACATGAAAACTTCATCATCTTAACGTGTAAGGGCTCATTCATCGAAAAATACTTGAAAACACATTATACAATTGAAATTCGTAAGAGCTTTATGGAGGAAATTCATCATAAACATTTATAATTTATAATTTATAATTTATAATTTAAAACATGCAAAATTGATTCTTAGACTCCATGGGTTAAAAGGGCCCATGGATGAACATCACACATACCTTGAATTAATTGACTTTCAATGAAACTTGAACTTTGGGGCTTTAGAGATGACTTGAGAGAAAACCCTAATTTTATTATTCTTGAGAGTAAAGAGGGTTAATGGCTTTTAAAACTGATTAAAGATGGCTAAATACTCCTATTTAGGACTTTAAGTCATGGGGGTAAGGTTTTGAGGTGAGTAAAAGACCAAAATACCCCTCTGAAGCTGAATAAAAATTTCTAAAAATTTTTTAGTTGATGACTTGGTTGATGGATTATAAATTTGGTTGATAGCCTATCAACCTAGTCGTCAACTCCCTCTCATGTTCTGATTATGGGTGACGACTTGGCTGATGGCTTATCAACTTGTTAATAGCCTATCAGCCTAATCGTCAACTCCTTCAGAGTTACTACCTAAGGTTAACGATTTTCGCTTATGAGTCGTCAACTTGTTGATAGCCTTTGAGCCTAGTCATCACCTTGATGACAGATGGATATGCTGAGGTAAAATGGGCATAACTTCCCACTCTGATGTCGGATTAAGGTGAAACCAGATGCATTGGAAAGACAACTCAAAAACCTTTCATTTGATAGATAGGAAACTTGAATAAATAAATTATATAAGATACATTCATATGAATTGAACCCTATCTTGAGCATTTGTCAAAACTCTATTGATTGAAAAGTCATCAACTCATCTTTGATTTAGGAGGGTTTTATGACCTCGATAAATATACAAATATATTCCCACATCATATATTTTATAATCACTCATGTATATACAAATGATAAATAGGTTCAAGTCTGTACGCATAGGAAAAAACAATTTAAATTCTAGCTAAAAAATATGGGGTATTATATTATCTCCCCCTTGGGAACATTCATCCTCGAATGTGACTGATTAAGCTGAGACTACTGGGGAAACTGAAATCATATACTGAACATGCATGATTGGAAACATGATTACATGACTGAGTCTAAAACCTGATACATGACTAAACAAAATTTCGTGAATATATGTAATGACATGAGAATGGTTATAAGACTAAGATAGAAATGAGAGAGTAGATTCATGAGTACCCATTACTTCAAGATGGATCTTATTTTGTGAAGAAAAGTTGAGAGATTTAGTACATGAAAACTTGGGGGTATTACAATATCTCCCCCCTTGGTATTGTTCGTCCCCCAAATAATACTGACTTAGCTGAAACACTAAGGAAAGACTGAGATGATGCACGGGACACTTACGAACTGAATCATGACTGAATATTTGTAATCTGAAACTGATGCATAATGCACGAACTAAGCTGATTTCGCAAATTACCAGGATGCAAATATTTTTACCTCTTAGAATAGTCATATTCATGAGACTTCAGATAGTATGACCAGATGAAAAGATGGAAAACCATAGGAACTTGTCTGTCTAACTGCTAGACTAAATTGTTGGCTTTATGGACTAACTCATACTAAAAGCTTATACTCAACTGGAGTATTTCTTCAACGCTCTTTCTAAGAAGTCCTAATAACATTAGGAAGAAGATAATCTGGGCCATGATATGAACAAGACATCCGTATAAGAAATCCCAACATGGCTATTATTCTGGGACATAGAACATAGGCCTACGAAACATAAGCTAGGATAGAATTACTATTACTTAAATAATGCGACTGCCATTTTCAAGCTTTGAAATACTCCATAAATGCTCTCTCAACTAGACACTCCTCTTCAATACTACATTATACTTGAGGCTACTGAAGATACTCAAATAAGCACTGATAATTCTACCTAGTGAAGTTAGGGTGAACTGAATTCTCTCTCTATGTTCAAGCTTACTTAAATCTACTAAGTGCTCAGATAACACTGTAATACTAATCTGAATCATGAATTCTATACACCTTGCGCTTTTACACTTCTCATCTCATGAATAATTCTTATTACCTCTTCAACAACTATATTCAACCTCGTACTAGCCATTCATTAATGCACAATGCATTTATCTACTTACCCACCAACATGACATTCAAGCCTATCTTTATAAATACATTTGAACTTTTAAACAACACACACACCATGATACTTAGCTTAAATTCTTGCATACACTATTTTCAAGCCTACTGATTCACCTTTCATACAACTAGCCCCACAGATACATAGTCCACCAAATTTAGATAACACTATCCCCACTTTACTGCTGCTAAACTTCTGGATTCATGCTTCTAACTCTAGGTTATACACTATCATAGAATTCTAAGGAGGGATCTAAAAACATATCTGACCCCTAAGCACTGAGGTACTACCCCTCCATTCCAAGATCGGTTCATTGGGAAATTGAAATCGAATGAACCTATTTTTACAACCGACTGAAATGATTTTCTAGGATACTAAAACTGGGCAGTTTCTGTATACCTGTCTAGCTAGGATAGATTTACCCACTGAGGTAGACACTGAGAAGGGCTCTTTTAAGGTTTCGGGACTAACACTGAACTCGACAGTTAAATAGGGGGTTACAAAAGAAAGTGAAGCCCCAGGATCTAACAAAGCATAAATATAAAGATAAATGACCTATAACGTACCCGTAACCACATCACGAGAACTTTCTGAATCCTATTGAGAATAGAGTGCATACAGTCGAACCTGACGTTGACCACTAGTAGTACTGAAAGTGGCACCCTGCTGAGTCAGGTGACCTGCTAGAGATGATGACAGATTGGACTGGCCCTGTTGGCGTAAATCCTTTACCCTTTGAGCCATTACTCAATACTCCCGTATTCTGTGTCCTGTCTTACCACACCCAAAACACACAACACTGCCAGCTCTAAACATACCTAGGTGATTTCTACCACATTCTTTGCAAAGCAGGTAGGTACGACCACTGCTCACACTACCCTAGGTTTTAGAGCTTGACGCCCTATCTTGACTGTCATTCCTGAACTTTGGTACTGGCGCACTAGATGAAGATGGAGTTGGGGCTGAAAACTTCTGATGGAACTAAGAACAGTTACCACTCTCTAACCCTGGCTGAGTAAAATTAAACTACCTGTCCTATCCCTCTTACTCTCTCTTTATTTTTTCTTAACCTTCTTCTCTTCAATCTAATGAGCATGGACCATAATCCTGGACAAGTTCATCTCCTTAATCAACATGGCAGCCCTACACTCTTTGATTACACTATCAGCTACACTAGAAATAAACTTACTCATCCTAGACCTGTTATCCGACACCACATTAGAAGCATACCTCACCAACTAAGTAAACTTTAGTGAATACTCCTTCACACTCATACTTCCCTATTTCAAAAAAAAATTCTCTTGTACCATAGCCTCCCTCAACTCTAATGGGAATAACCTATCTAAAAAGGTTGTGGAAAACTCTTCCCACTCTACAGGCCCTACATCTGCGCCTCTATCCCCCTCCCACTGCTTATACCATATATGATCTACATTCTGTAATTGATAAGCAGCCAACTCTACACTCTTACGTGAAGTAACACCCATGATATCTATCACCTTCTGAACCATATTAAGAAACTCCTGCAGATCTTTATCAGACTTGGATCCTAAAAACTGAGGGGGATTTATTCTGGTGAAGTCTCGAATTCTAGCTGCGGCTGTATTACCCAATGGATTGGCTAGGACAGCACCCTGCTGATTGTTTTGAGCTGCTACTGAGTGAGATAGGGTAGTGAATGCATCTCTAAACTCGGCATGAAAGACGTGCTCATTCAGGGGATCTTCCTAAATAAGCGGAGATACAGGCTGATTTTCTCCTTTTGTTGGTCTTTCTGGGAGACATTTTATGTAAATAAGAGGAAGAATTAATTAGAATGAGATTTTAAATAGATCTCATACTCATTCGAACGATATGAATACTGAAAGAAGGGAAACTTTTCCTAAAACGTCTTTTAGCCTCTTGTCCACAAGTGTGGTGTGCTTCACACCTATGGAAAAAACTCTACTAAACGCGGCTTTCAGACTCCCTAGGACACTGTAAAATCTTAGGCTCTGATTCCAAGTTTTGTCATGACCATAGGCTACCCCTAGTCGCGACAACGGTGCTTACGGTGACATGTGACCACAAACTAACCTATGAGTTGGTACCTGTTATGAGCACTAAACAGAGTAACAAAATACATATATGCAAAAAAATAAATTGTTGATAATGCCATAAGGTTTTAAATACTAAAAACAATACTGAGTTCACAAGTCTAAAAACATCTGTTAAAACTGAATAAGCTGGTAAAACTAGTTAACTGTCTAAATGTCTAAAGCCTCTAACTGACTGAGGAATTGATTGGACAAGCCTTCAACTAACTCTGAATGAATGGAACTACTGAACTACTGAACTACTGAAATAAACTAAAAAGAAAAACTCATGTCCTTGATGGATAAGGACTCACAACAACTACTGTTGCTAATAGGCTGAACTGTCTAAGCACGGTTAGGAAACTAAGTGTCCGAACCTATGATATTAAATATCATAGCGCAAGAAATGAGGATGCAATCAGTACTTTAAATGTATTGGTATATGAGATAAGGTTAGGCTAAAATGCATGGGTTATGTGCATGAAGTAAAGACTGACTGAATAGCATGATATTACTGAATATAAATACGTGAAAGCTGTAAAATCTGAGAATGCATGACCAAGTATATAACATGATTCTGAAATAGTTTGTAAACTGAAATACTGAAATCTGATAATTTAATAACTCATAAATAGTATGCTATGGTCAAGCAAAACTAAACTGAATACTGAAACTGAAACTATGAGAGGTATCATCTAACCGACATGCCCCAGTTTGAGCTGATCGGGGTCCAACCTGTGACTCTATTTGGAAGGGTGCTAGTACCGTGCCACAGGTACTAACAATGGTTGTGAGTTAGTCCTAAACTGGCGGGTGACCCCAAAGAGAGTATCAGTCCTAAACTGGCGGGTAACCTCTCAAGAGATTATCAGTCCTAAATTGGCAGGTGACATCTCATAACCTACGATGGCTAAGTAGTTCTAGAATGTAGGGACTGCTACTAAAGACCCAGTCCTAACTGGCGGGTGAGCCCCCATCCCTAGGTTCACTCGGTGATGGATCTTACTCCCAACTGAATGACACTGGAATACTAACTACGCTAAGCTTAACTGAGTAAACGATTAATCAGGATAACTAACTGAATGACAACGCTCATGGTTTGTCTGAAACCATTCTACAGGTACTGAAATTATGTAAACAGCTAAGTATTGGGTTTTTGTAACCCTCCAGCACTCAATGAAATTATCAACAAGGACACATGAAAGCTTTAAAATCATGGTAGAGAATCATTGTTCAAAACCCAATCATTTAGACATTTTATCAAACACATGAAATTCGTAATCTTAAGCATGGGAATGGGTAAAGCATGCGAAAATAACATAATTACAATACCAAAATCATAAATTAGGGATTCAACATGAAAACTTCATTATCTTAATGTGTAAGGGCTCATTCATCGAAAAACACTTGTAAACACATTATACAACCAAAATTTGTAAGAGCTTCATGGAAGAAATACATCAAAAACATGTATAATTCATAATTTAAAACATGAAAAATGGATTCTTGGACTCCATGGGTAAAAAAGGCCCATGGATGAACATCATACATACCTGGAAGTTCTTGACTTTCAAAGAAACTTAAACTTTGGGGCTTTAGAGATGACTTGAGAGAAAACCCTAGTTTTGTTATTCTTGAGAGTAGAGAGGGTTGATGGATTTTAAAACTAATTAAAAATGACTAAATATGCCTATTTAGGGCTTTAAGTCATGGAGGTAAGGTTTGAGGTGAGGAAAAGACCAAAATACCCCTCTGAAGCTGAATAAAATTTTTAAAATTTCTTTAGTTGATGACTTGGTTGATGGCTTATCAACTTGGTTGATTGACTATCAGCCTAGTCATCAACTTCCTCTCATGTTCTGGTTATGGGTGACGACTTGGTTGATGGCTTATCAATTTATTGATAGCCTATCAGCCTGGTCGTCAACTCCATTAGAGTTACTACCTAAGGTTGACAACTTTGGTCGATGGGTCGTCAACTTGTTGATAGCCTATCAGCCTAGTCATCACCTTGATGACAGATGGATATGCTGAGGTAAAATGGGCATAACTTTCCACTCTGATGTCAGATTAAGGTGAAACCAAATGCATTGGAAAGAAAACTCAAAGAACTTTTCATTGATATATAGTAGGAAACCTGAATCAATATATTCTAGGAGATACACTTATATAAAATGGACCTCAACTGGAGCATTTGTCAAAACTCTATTGATAGAAAAGTCTTCAACTCGTCTTTGAGTTAGGAGGGTTTTATGACCTCGATCAATATACAAAGATATTCCTATATTATATATTTGATAATCACATATGTATATACATTGAATAATTTGGTTCAATTTTGTACGCATAGGAACAATGATTTAAATTCTAGCCTAAAAATGTGGGGTGTTACATTATTGCCCCCTTGGAAACATTCGTCCTCGAATGAGACTGATTAAGATGAGACTACTGGGGAAACTGATATCATATACTGAACATGCATGACTGAAAACATAATTACCTGACTGAGTCTAAAACATGATACATGACTAAACAGAATTTTGTGAATATATGCAATGACATGAGAATAGTTATAAGGCTGAGATAGAAACGAGAGAGTCGACTTATGAGTACCTATTACTTCAAGATGGATCTTGTTTCGTGAAGAAAAGTTGAGAGATTTAGTACATGAAAACTCGGGGGTATTGCCACATATCCCCCCTTGGGATAGTTTGTCCCCCGAATAATACTGACTTGGCTGAAATACTAAGGAAAGACTAAGATGATGCACGGAACACTTACGGATTGAATCATGGCTGAATTTCTGGAATCTGAAACTGATGCATGATGCACGAACTAAGTTGAATTCGCAAATTACCAGGACGTTTTACCTCTTGGAATAGCCATATTCATGAGACTTCAGATAATATAACCAGATGAAAATATTGAAAATCATACTGAAAGTTTATACTCAACTGAAGTATTTCTTCAATGCTCTTTCTAAGAAGTCCTAATATCATTAGAAAGCAGAGAATCTTGGGCATGATCTGAACAAGACATTTGTATAAGAAATTCCAACATGGATATAATTCTGGGACATGAAACATAGGCCTATGAAACATAAGATAGGATAGAACTAATATGCCTTAAATAATGCAATTGCCATGATAAATTCTTTCATTAGTAAATTTTTTTAAAATAGTAATTTACACATATAAAATTGTCTGATAAAATATAACACCTATTGGTTATGACCGTAAGGGATCGTTTGGTGAGAGGTATTAAATCAAATAGTTCTGGGATAAAATAATAGTCCCAGGAAAAAAAAATTGGTGCACCATTTGGTTGTCATGGTTAGAATAACTTATCTCGGGACTAATAAATAGTACCGGAATAAGTTATCCCACACAATTGGAGGTATAACAATCCCAACATAGTTTATCATTGGTATAAAATAGTAAAATGATAAAATTATCCTCCAAATCCTTTTATTATCACTTTCACATACACACAATATATATATATATATAACAAAATAATCATCATTTTCACCTTCACATATAGCTTGATTTGCAGTATTGAACTTGAACATACAACTGAAAACACACTCAAGTGAAAAGAATGCTTGTGAGGGCCTAATTTTTGCACAAAAATTAATCGAGGATCTAAATATATATATTTGTGCTTTCTGCCGAGCTTGCTGCTGCTGAGGCTTCCAATAGTATTTAGTTGGTGTTGCTCAGCCAATAGTCCTGTTATATTCAAAATTATAGACGGTGGACGATCTTATGTTCTTCTAGCTGGAATTTATTTCTTTCGGCCTACAATCTTTTAAAACTTAGGCATATCTCTCAAAAAAATAGGCAATAACGAAAGGGAGATCTATATAGGCAATACTATAGCTGATTCTTGGTTGAGATTTCCCTTGGTTAATTCTGTGCACCTAAATTGTACAGTCCTGCTGTATTATTTGATTAATACATCAGTTTTATCATATATTTTTTGCTTCAAATTAATGAAATGAAGTGAGAAATGTGATAATTTGATTGATGAAATACATGACCGGTCTATTTTGCAGGTGTTAAATTTGTACAATATGAAGCAACATCTATATTGAGCTTAACCTTTTAAAAAAAAAAATTGAGTTTAATTATTGGTAGTTAGTTCATTTTTGCAATTAAATAATTTAGAAACTAAAAAGGTGTTGCCTAGTTTTGTTACATATTATCGTTTTAAATTATGCAACTACATCAATTATAAAAAAGGAGCTCCGTATGTATGCACACATAATTGAACACAAAGAAAAATCATAAGAATATAATTTCGAGAGTCAACCAAATATTTTATATCTTTTAAATTTTTTAAGTTGTTAATTATTGTGATTTAAAGTATTTTTTACGTATTTTTTAAAATAATAACAGATTAATTTCTATTTTTTTTAATTTTAAGTTGTTAACTATTGTAATTTATAATACTTTTTATTTAATTTTCAAATAATATATGTTACTCTCCTTGTCCAAACTTTTATGGCATTGATAGTCAATTATATTTTTTAAATAATTAAAATTTTAAATTATTGTGATTTATAATACTTTTTCCATAATTTCAATTTAAGTGGCATAATGTTTAGATGACCATAATAATTAATTAGAGGTGATGTAGTGAAATCACGATTGAAGCAGCGAAACAAACATGTCTTAAATGACTCACAACAACTAATTAGAAATGATATAGCAAAATTAGTATAAAAAAATACTTGTAAAAAAAATTAAGTGGGCCTCATATAAGTCATCAAGTTAATTTAATATGAAATATTATTAATTTTTTAATACTTAGATGACTTTATAGTAATTTTTTAATATTTAAATGACTTAGAATAATTAATTACAAGTGATATAGTAAAATTACGACTGAAGCAGACATGTCATAAATATTTATTTTACTTTTTTTATTAAATATTATTAATTCTCTACAACATAAATGTCATAGAATAATTAATTAGGGTGATATAGTAAAATCATGAAGAAAATAGCTAAACGGATCGACAAGCTAACATGTTGACTGGTTGCTTGCTCTTTCCCTCTTATTCGATATTAATTCATCTTTAATGGTTTAAATTAAGTATAAATAACATAAATATCAATTCTTTTGGAAGTAATTACACTCTCTCCCAGTTTTTTTAATTAATATACTCTCTCTTCCTATTAATATACATAACATAGCCAACATATACATAATATTCTGTGTATATGTTGGGATTTTTGTAATATATTTAGGGAGTTGAGATTTTTTATAATATTAGAAATATAAGTTGTGTATTTGTGTAATTTTTAGTTAAATTAATTTTTTAGCCCTTTTGTCTTATTCTTTAATTAAATTAATGAAAATAATTGGGGGACTTAAATTCAAGACAAAAGTAACTATGAATGGAATAAAATATAGTTTATTATAATTAATGAGCATTTATATTTTTATTCATAAAATAATGACTTTATAGGATTTTTAAGTAATTCAATTTTCAATTAAGGGGTTTTTCACTTTTAAAATAAATATGATTGTAGATTTATTTTTTAAATTCTCTAGCTCTTTATACCCTTCCTATAAGGTCGCTAAAGCGGTGCATGCTCACTTATGTATATTGAAATTTTGATGATTGGTATGATAATATTTCGAAGTGCTTATTAAAAAAAATCCATCCCATCTCTGACAAATATTATTGGCTAGTGTTCAATTAATGTCGTTATCACGAAGAGCACTTATTTTGGACTAATAAGTTCGTTTTATTTTTTAACATTATGAATTAAAGAAAAGGGACTAGGATAAAGATGGTCCTTCATTATTTATCCCTTCCCTTAATGAAACGTCAATATATAGTGTAACAAATTATTTTAGATCATATAGTGAAAATCAGAGGGATAAATTTTACTAACTTTTTAGACGGGAGAATATAAGAAAAAAAAAGAAAAAGAAAAGTCAAAAGGAGTGAATCTTTGAAATTGCTTTTTGAGGCCCTTATCACTTCGTCAACTATTATTGCACTGGAATTGTGTGATCAAACTTCGCTTGCTCAACTTTTTAGATTTTTTTTTGGTTTCCCACTGGGTATTTGGTGTCCGTATTGAAGCCTCGACTAATTCAAATCGCGCATTGCAGGGAAAAAAATTAGCACCTTTTATAGTTCAATTTATAGAATGTATTTAAACATGACATAGGTCTGACTCAATATAAAATTTAAGAAAAAAATAAGAATCTTTGGAATTTGTGACCTTAAGTAACTGGAGAAAATTGAAGAATAGGTGTCTTTTAAGTCTTGAATGAAGGATTGATGACAATGACCAACAGATAGGGTCAAACATTATTAGGAAACTTGATCAAGTTAATTGTGGACTTGATTAATATTTTCAAAACTTTGTAATATTTTCAAAAATACAAATCAACCCAACTCACACCCTCTTCAATCCAAATCAACCACTCTCTCCTCTCTCTCGACAGTTTCTCTCAACTCTCTCCCAACCAACAGTTCTGTAAAATTTCTCCCTTCAACACCCAACGATAAATAGTTGGACTTCGAGTTCCCCTCTTCAATTCAATCAACCTGTGTCCCATCCCCCTCTCTCGACAGCTTCTCTCAACTCTCTCCCAACCAACTGTTCTGCAAAATTCTTATTTCAATCCTCGGCGACTTCAACATCCGACTACAAATAGTTGGGATTCCAGTTCCTTTTCGACTTCAATCGACGTGACAGCCTTGCTCTCCGGCCACAGCAGCTTCAAATTCTTCATCGGTCCTTTTCTTCTTTCACAGGTAAAAATTTATGGGCTTTTTAGATTTGAAGAAAATGAGGAACTTGAGCCAACTTCTCTTATAGTATTGGTTAACAATTTCAATATTTGTTGCACTAATTTGAAATGCAGTCTGAATAAAATCCTAATTTCTAGTATTTCTTCTCTTCTCTTCTCTTTTCGAAGTGAATTATGATATTTTGTTGTTTGTTGCACTTTTTTTAAGTTTGATTTTTATTGTTTGTGTTTATAAAAACAAAAGGACAATTTGGTTTGATTTGTTTTATTCTTGTTCTTGGTAAAAATGGTGAAATTATTGTTTTTTATTTAACAAAATCATGCTACTGTTTTCTCCGACAGATTACCCATCTGGTGCAACATATTAACCATTTGATGCATCAGATTCATCATATGATGCAACAGATCAACCATTTGATGCACCGGAGGAACCATCAGATTACAATTCTGATGCAACAGATTAATAATCTGATGCAACAACTTTACCATATGTTGCAACAGATTAATCTTCGGATAAAAAATCTGATGCAACTAATTAACCATCTGGTGCAATGAAAGAACCATCAGATTAATGATCTGATGCAACAGATGAACCTCCTGTTGGATAAAATCCTACCAACTCTTCCTACAGGAAAAGTCCAAGACTTGATTTTTCCAACTGATCATTCATCTGCCGCGATAGACGACCCTATGTTGGAAGAAATCTAAACAATATTGACCGTTGATAACTGTTCTAATAGATCACTCATGTGTTGCAACAGATGTGTGACTTGTTGCACAGACCATTCATCTTTCTCAACAGATGAGTGATATGGTTTGTATCATCGCAACAGATTACTCAGCCGTTGCTACGGATTATTTAACTGTTCCAACAGATCACTCATATATTGCAACAGATGATATCACAATAATTGTGTGATCTGTTGAATAAACCATTCATCTGTCTTAAAAGATGAGTAGTATATTTTGTATTATTGCAACAGATTACTCATCCGTTGCAACAGTTTGGTTATATGCTGCAATAGATATACTACCTAGTGCAACAGATCGGTGATCTATTGCAACTGTTATTTTACTATTTTGTTTGTTTGATTTACTGTTATCCTTTTGTAATGATGCATTAATCAACAATAATATATTATTTTATGTTTCTGTTAATTTTAGATAATATGGTTCCCAAAAGAATAAAAATCGAATCAAGTTCAAGTAAAGGAACAAGTGAAGCAGCTAGGTTACATCCACCACTCTATGAGTTTGCTTTACAAGCGTTATCTTAATCGGTAGTAGAATATGATGAACACGGGAAGGAGGAATATTTCAAAAGAGATGATGCAGATGCTAATACCCCTTTCACCAAAGAGCTGGTCAAAACCTTCAGCATTGATCGTTATCCTGTGAGAATGCAGTGCGATGGTGCTGCAGCTTTAACGGGTGATTTCGTGGTTAAGTCATCCATGGGAAAATCTTTTGACGCCTTCAGAAAAATACTTTGAGAACAAAAATTGGATGCTTATTCCAGGGACAGTTGCTTTGAGAAATATCTTGATTTGCCGGAGGACAACAATGCTCGTTTTCAAATGAAAATAGTATATGAACTTCTCAAGCGTAGGTTTATGTATGAAAACAAAAATAATATGGATGAGGTGTGGATAAATTACTGTGGCATGCCTGTTTATTTTGGTTGGAAAGAGTTTGTCATAGTTACTAGACTAAAATGTTATCCTCCTTCTCAAGTTATACCTATTCTAACCCAAAAAAAGCACCCCGCACACCCAAAAAAGGCAAAGACAAGTCGTGTGATCGTGATGACCTGGTGTCCATTGTTGGTCCAAGCTTCAAAAACAAAAATTTGATAGAAGCGTTGAAAGGTAAAGGACTTTCAAAGAAGCACAAGCAGTCATTGTGCTTGGTTTGGTTTGTAAATAATATTCTTTAGGCGAGAGACGTTAACAACAACACAAGCCTCGGTTTAATAAAGCTCTCTGAGGATCTTGAGGTGTTTAACAGCTATCCATGGGGGTATGAAAGCTTCAAAATGACTGTCAAATATTTGTTGACTCCGTTAGCGCCAAAGACAGTTAACTTATATGGCTTTCCATGGGCTTTGATGGTAAATGTTTCTTTCTTCTATTATGATATCATTCATTTTTTTCGCTCAATAATGGTTTTGATTTATTGGCGTTATTTTATAGGCTTGGGCATTTGAAGTCATTCCTTATTTGAGACAACAAGTGAACTAACAGGAAGGATTTTCCTGTCCAAGAATCTTGAGATGGTTGTCGTCCAAAACTCATAAAAATGCAAAATTTCTTGATCTCTTCAACCCCCCGAAGGATGCAATAAGTAGAATTATAATTAATTTTTTCTTTTAATTAATTTTTTTTTTGAATGATCTAATCATCATTCTAATAGATGTAATGATTTATGTTAGAATGTGCATACGTCTCTAGTTCCGACTAATCGAGAGTTAAAGATGCCCTTTTTTCATACTTTACGGTCTGTGCAAACTTTATTGGACCCTAAGGTCATCGACAGAATAAAAATAGAATTGTTTGGAGCAACATCCATTATAAGAAAAACAATTTTGGAGGGTGGGCTTGTTGTTGTTGATGGAGCTGTTAGTAGTGGTAGTGGTGATATTGTTGGTGCTAATGATGCTCCTCTCACAGTATTTAAAGCAAACCATTATGAGTATGATCATACTAGTTATACAGATTTTACCTCTCCCAGCGAATGTTCTGCATGCAAATGTCAAGACTGCAGGGAGAAACATGATGTAGTGATTAATGCTATTAATGCATTAACTTCTTCTGTAAAGGAATTGACATCTAAGAAGGGTCTCATTCCATCAAAGCGGATTTTATTTCCATCCGCTCCATTAGAGATTAGGGCTAAGAGGAGAAGGAGAGTGATTTCCAGGGCATTATCAGGCATCCAAAAAAGAAAAATTGTAACTCCTCTGTCTGTGTGTTTCACTGAGCAACTTACAATGTCCAAAGGAGAGCAGCACGATCTGGAGAAGGTGAATATATTATGTCTTCCAACTGACAAAACAAACAGACACATATTTGTTTCAACAGATGACACATCTGCTGAAAATTATCAAACAGATATATACATCTGTTGCAATAGTTGACTAACCTGTTGGACCAGATACTTTATCTGGTGCAACATATGTCTCGCCTATTTTAGCAAATCAAATATCTCTTCGTATAACTTTTATTTATACCAACAGACGACCTATCTACTGCAACAGATGATTCATATATTGCAACGGATGGTTCATCCGTTGGAAATTATCACACAGGGTCTTCCTCATGTAGAAATTTGTCCCAACAGTTGATTTATTGTTGCAACTGAAATACAATATGTTTGGGACAATTTAAAATGGGAGGAAGACCTATTTGATTTGCTAGAAGAGATGAGCTATCCTTTTCCATTTTTTTGTATCTCCGTGATTAGCATTGACCAATTTTGGCTATCCAGGTGGATGTAGAAGAAGTTACTGCTAAACAGCATTGACAATATTCTACTCTTTTTATGGAAATACGGAGAACAGAAAGCGTAGAAACCATACGCAAGTGACAATAAAAATCCACGACGAGCAAAGCCGAATTCCATAGCACCGGATGAAGAACAACTTGTCCATACTGAGTAGATCTTTATAGATTGAGCCTGTCAAAGTAATCCTTGGCAGTATACTTAAATTGTTGTTGATGTATTTGTTGAGATCTGTACCCATAATAATATTTTTATATTTCATTTATTCGTTGACTTATTTCAGCTAATTTATGAAGGCTTCGATTTATTTTATTTTGTCTATGAATTTTATTTATTTCTTAGATTTGATCTTATTAATTGAAAAGGAATACTAGATTCAAATATTGCAACAGATAATGTATTTGTTGCAACAGACGACACATCTATTGGAAAATTCGAACAGATTTAGACATATGTTGCAACAGTTAGGTGATCTGTTGGAATTTATCAAACAGGTCTTTCCACTGTTTCAATAGATGAACTTTAGATAAAAACATCAAGATAATGCAATAGATGACACATCTATTGGGGAAAAAAGAACAGATTTAGACATATGTTGCAACAGATGGACTTTATTTGTCGCAACAAACGACACATCTATTGGAATAATCGAATAGATTTATATATATGTTGAAATATGTAGGTTATCTATTGGAATTTATCAAACATGTCTGCCCACTGTTGCAACAGATGGACTTTAGATAAAAACATCGAGATAATGCAACAGATGACCAACCTATTGCAACAGATAAATTATATGTCAGAACAGGTAGGATAACTGTTACAACGGATAGAGAATCTGTTGCATTATAACAATTTAACTTTCGTTAGACATAAAAAAAATTCACTACAAGTAAAAGGTTAAAGTGAATTGAAATAAAAAAGGCACAACCCATCGACGGTGTTCAGTTAAAACACCTAAAATAAAATAGGCATCAAGTAGACATGTTCATTTTAAACACGTAAAATAAAATAGGCATCAAATGTGTTAGTGTCAGTCCTGACATATTTCACTGACTTGCCGTCACTTGGCCCTCAACGGTCATTTTTTCCCCCATTGTCTTATATATTCATCTTCCTCCTAAAATTTAACCCTAAATTTCCAAATCTTTTTCTTCATCATCATTTTCTTTTATCTATCCAAATTCTTCAAATTATTACTTTCATTTTTTCCAACTGACCTTGACAATGTCGAGCACATCTTCCACTATTTTTTGTGATAAAGATTTTTGATATTGTAAGTGAGGTCATGAAGCTCTGTTAAAGACTTCTTGGAATTAACAAAATCTGGGTCGTAGGTTTTTTACCTGTCAGATTTCAAAGGTAATATTTTTTTATTTAATTAATTGATTAATTATTGACTTGTAATTGTTTTGTAATTGTGTTCTCTTTTTTATAGAAATTAGGTGGATGCGATTACTTTGATTGGTATGAAGAACGACACCCTTCACAAGAAAATGGTGTAATCTGGGGTTTGTTGAACAAAGTTAAGGCTTATGAATAAAAACAAAATTGATCAAGAAGATACTACATTGTTGTCGTTATTGCTACTGGTTTGGTGTTGTTGGGCACATGGATATTGAAGCCTAATTGCTGAAATTTTTATGGTGGTGTGTGTATTTGCTACTGGTTTGTTGTCGACGAGAGCATGGATATTCAAGCGTAACTGTTGGAAAATATCAAAAAGATTTGGGCATATGTTGTAAAATTTAGGTCATCTGTGGAAATTATCAAACAAGTCTTCCCACTGTTGCAATAGATTAGACTTAGATTATTAGATTATTCATAGAAATAACATCAGCGTAATGCAAAAGATGATCAACCTATTGCAATAAATAAACTATCTACCAGAACGGATTAAAGATATTTTACAACAGATTGACAATCTAATCTATTGCATTATAAAAAACTCAACTTTCATCAGAAAAAAATTATTGCCACTATATGTACATGTAATAAAGTGAAGGGTGACTTGAAATTAAAAATTTCTATTTCACAGGCTCTTCTATATACACAGACTTCAAGCGTCCAGTTAGTACCCCATAAGCCCAGACCTCTTGCAGGTTTGCCACAGCGTTGTGGCACATAAAAGTCGTTGGCTCGGCCATTTCTGTGTCGATCAGCAAACTTTCGATATGTGCAAGAGCGTGCGAGTAGCTCTTTTTAGCGGCATCATCTTTTGGAAAGATCATTCCCCTGTTTCGACCCTTAAAATCCCATGATTTTTTCATCAACACTTCCTTTGGCAAATGATTCATCAATTTACTCTCCCACAACAAGATGGGCAACAGCACCATCAGTGGTTTCACGAGGAGAAAAAGATTAAAATCATCGATGAGAGGTACATTAGATTCATAAATATTGATCTTTCCCTCCTCGAGTAGTATCTCAACAGCCCGATAATGCATGTCGTTCACGCTAATGACTGCAAGAATCCTTTTTGCCTCGATCCATCTCTTGCCGTGTGGATTTGGCTTGTCCCCTCTAACATATCTTAACATTTCTTGTCCATCCAAGACCAACATAGGAACTAGGAAATCAAGTCCCACAACAAGGGATGATGCCTCTCCATTGAGTTGATCGTACCTATCCTTGAGTTTCTTGCAGAAGTCGAGGTCCATTATCCTATCGGCAGCGTCATAAGCTCCCCGGTATGTTAATTGCCTTTTTCTCATGAGGCAGAGAATTATGTCAACATGTTGTGAGATAAGAAGTCAATTTTTAAATAGGTTAGTAATTGTAAAGATGCAACAGATGGTCCATCTGTTGCATAGGGTTCTCTGAATTAATAATCCAATGCAACTTATGCAACAGATGGATAATAAGTTGCAACAGAACCACAACCAGTTGTACCAGTATACCCAGTCGTTGTAACATATGTGAAATCTGTTGTGTATCTTCTTCTTCATGGGGTAGATTAGAAGGGCTAGGTTAGGAAAAGTAAATTTGCCTTGTCCTCGTACGGTATACGCATATCAGTCATAGTCTGGAAGTCTTGGGGGGAAAGGGAGGCTTGGGGTAATGTAGTGCGCCTGGCTTGGCATTCTTGGCCTGTCGCAGATCCCTCTTCTCTTCGGCGCCAAGTTCCATATATATATGTCCACCTTCTTGACTGGCCCCAAAACTTCAATAGCTTTTGGAGAGGGAGAAATTATAATTTCTTTTGATTTCCAAGAAGAGAGTACGTCTCTAATTTCTCTTTTCTTTCTCCTAACCAACGTTGTAGGAGTGTGTGGCTCCCTCACCTTCTTGGATGGTATGAAACACCTCTTGGATTTGAATTCCTCGATAGCTTTAGAGATAGCCTCTACTTTTTCAAAGAGTTTATCCTGTCGGTCATTGCACTCATCGCATTCTCAATGAGAACACGAGGGTGAAGATGGGTAAGAGGGACCTATGTAAGGGCGAAAAGGGGTGTTTTCAAATATATTTATTATTTCTTGAGCATTAACATGCTCATCATCACGAGTGGTAGCAGAATCATCACGCCTGCCACCAACACCAACAACTCCACCAGAAGAAGCACCCGGATCTGCCTTAGTAAAAGGTTGGTCATGAAGAGCCTCAACATTAGGCTGACCTTGCCTAACTGCTCTTCTTATGGCTGTTGCTCCAGCCAATTCCTTCTTTATTAACTCCACCTTTGGGCCTGCAATAGTATCAACATGACCTAGAGTAATATAAGAAGACATCACCGACTCCTCCTCAGTAGGTATGATCTATGGATGCACAACCTATAAAAAAAAGACAAATGCATTTAAATTATATAATATAATAATTTTCACAGTTGGGCTACTTTTTTAAAAAAAAAAGGACCCATCTGTTGCATAGTTTGCAGCATATGGTTAAAATCCGTTTGAGTCTGGTTCAGAGAAATAGAGTAACACATGGATAATCTGATGCAAAATATCAAACATCTGTTGCAACAGCTGCACAAGATGGGTAATCTGTTATGTAACAGATGATCTGTACGTTGCAATAGATGAACAATATGTTATCAGATTAAACATCTGTTGCATAATTTGCAGTAGATGGTTAATCTTTTAGAAGTCGGGTTCAGAGAACCAAAGCCACAGATAGGTAATCTGATGCAAGATATACCTCATCGCAACAGATGTCCCATTTGGTGCATTAGATATAACATCTCATGCACCAGATATAACATCTGTTCAATATCTTTCTTATCTTTTAGTAGAATTATTTTACTTGAAGAAGACGTACTGCATCATCCGGAGGGTAAAAGAGATCAGCTTCCTTAATATTGGTGTTGCTCTTTGCATCCAACCACCTAAACATCCTTGGATGAGAAACCTCATCTGGGTAATCCATTAACTGCTTTCGGAGGGGAGAAATGGCTTCAAATGCCCAAGCCTAAAAAGTGTAAACAGGAAGCAGGCAAAAAAAATCATAATAACTATATTCAATATAAATTAATGGATGAGTAAAATTAGTGATTAATTTTACCATGAAAGCCCAAGGAAAGTCGTATAATGTGTTCATCCCTGAGGATAGCTTTGTCAGTAAATATTGGACAGTCAAGTAGAAGCTGTCATATCCCCAGGATAATTGTTGAATTTATCAAAATCCTCAGCACGCACCAACAAATCATATTCTATGACCCTGTTGACGTCTCTTTCCAATATAACCGAATGGGCAAACCAAACTAAGAATAATTTCTCCCTATACTGCTCTAGTATGGTTTTATCCTCGAGATCTGCCAACAAATCCGGTGCTTTGTAGCCACGTCGAGTAATGTCAAACAACCCATCTATTTTTCCCTTGCATTTTCTTGCCTTGGATCTTTTGCGGGGTGGTGGTCCTTCTGGAAGATGTCATCTCAGGCCCGTTACTATGGAAAACTCTTGCAAGCCAAAACAAATAGGCATGCCACAGTAGTTGATCTAGATTTCATCCATCTTCTTTTTCCCCCCTCCTCCAGATCTTTATCATCCCCCGTGTACTTGATCCTACACTTGAGAAGACCATATACCATCGTCATAGGGGAATGTATATGGGCATAGGGGTCCTCAGGCATCTCAAGAAAGCATCTAAAGCAGCTTTTCTTAAAAAGTCCGCCTATGTTTTCGTTCTTCATAATTTTCATTAAATGTTTAAAAAAATTTCCCATCTGACATTTAAGTACAATTTGACCAGTTAGTTGTTTTGCTTCTAGGTCGTTTATAGGCATCGCAACTTCAAACCTGTCAATACTAAAAGTTTTGATAGGATCATGCTGGGATGTCGATATTAACTCACGCCCCGTCGGTGATCCATTATCATTATGTTGATGATCATCCTCTTTCTCTTTCTGACTCTCTAATTCCTCCTCTTTCTCACTTTCATTTTCTTCATCACCATCTATGGACCCTTGTCCATATCCCTCAATATTGTTTTCACATCTCTCCTCAGCTTTACTTTTCCCTGACTGAGATTGTTCAGGAAGCTCCTCCGAATCCGTCTGTACTGTAGCCTTTTTTTTAGTGGTCAGACGTTGATCCACTTTTACTTTCTTTTCTTTGGGGAGACATGTTTTACCTACAGGCAAAGAAAAACAAAAATTACATTACATTTGATGTATGTATAAAATTAAAAAATACATTACAAACACCATGAATACCGACACACCAACAACCACCACCACAAATACCACCAACCAATGCTAACAAACAAACAAACACCACAAATACCGACACCACCACAAACACCACCAACCAACGCCACCACCGGTGCCATCACGATGACCACAAACACCCCCAACAACAACAACAACACCATCCAACTATACCACGATAGTCAACGGAACACTGCAACGGAAATTAGGGATTTCTTGAGTTCTTCCTACGATTTTACCATCAAAACTCAAAATTGTAAATCCACTCTTGAAGATAATACAACTAAAAGTTTTATTTTTCATCATTAACTTAAAAGCCCTTATTTTTTAGAAAAAAAAAAAAAACAAATATAGAGCTCTTCTCGAACTTTGTTGCCTACGAAGACAAAGAAAATGAGTGATACAAGCAAGAATGATGTCGAAAATAACACCTATGTGGTCAAAAATGAGAAGAAAAGTGATTTGTTGTGGAGGGTTGAGAAAATTTATTGAGTAGTTATTGTTTGTAGAGTATTGTTGAGTGAGAATGAGAGAGAAAGAGTCAGACCTCGAGATTTGAAATGATGAAACATTTTGTATGGGTTGATTTGTATTTTGGAAAAGAATGACAAGTAGTTTTGAAAATGTTAATTTGGTCCGAAATGATCTTAATTATTTTTAAAATCATAAAATATATGCGTAATTTTTAAAATCCTATAAAAATAATTAAAGTTGTAGTTGATCGAGTACTCTAGGAGATGACCCTGTGAAAACTCACCCCTGGTCCTAGATTAATCAATTTAGGAGTCTAACATATGAACTCAATTGAAATTATAAAAAATAAATGTTCAACATGTTGCGTCAGATTTCTCATCTATTGTAAATTATCAATCAGATTAGGTAACAACAAATTACGAATCTGATGTAAATTATCAAACAGATTAAGTCATCTGTTGCGACAGATTACCCATATGTTGTAAATTATCAAATGGATTGTCATATGTCGCAATAGATTATCCATATGTTGTAAATTATCAAATAGGCCCTGCCATCTGTTATGGATGAACCTATGAGAACTCACCCCTAGTCCTAGATTAATCTATAGTTTACCCTATGAGAACTCACCCCTAGTCCCAGATTATTCAATCAAGGTATTAGTACCCTAGTCCTAGATTAATCAATTAAGGTATTAGTCTAACATATGAGGTAGTAAGAATCGGTTGGGCTCAGAGTGATCGATCACAGACTCTGGTCGGGAGAAACACAATACTGTTTCATCATGTAATTGACAAAAGACTCAATTGAAGTTGTAGTTGACCCTATGAGAACTCACATTCAATTAAGGTATTAGTCTAACATATGAACTCAATTGAATTATATATAAGCAAATGTTCAACCTATTGCAAAAGATGTCTTTTCTGTTGGATCAAACAGATTATGTAATCTGTTGCAACATATTACACATCTATTGTAAACTATCATACAGATTAAGCCATTTGTTGCGACAGATCACGAATCTGTTGTAAACTATCAAACAGATTAAGTCATCGGATCTGAGTGATTGATCGACGACTCTGTTGGGAAGAACGCAGTACCATCTCATTATGCAATTGCCAAAAGACTCAATTGAAGTTGTAGTTGACCCTATGAGAACTCACCCCTAGTCCCAGATTATTCAATCAAGGTATTAGTACCCTAGTCCTAGATTAATCAATTAAGGTATTAGTCTAACATATGAGGTAGTAAGAATCGACTCGGCTCAGAGTGATCAATCGACGACTCTGGTCGGAGGAACGCAGTACCGACTCATCATGAAATTGCCAAAAGACTCAATTAAAGTTTTATTTGACCCTATGAGAACTCACATTCAATTAAGGTTTTAGTCTAACATATGAACTCAATTGAAATTATATATAAACAAATGTTCAACATATTGCAACATATGTCTTTTCTGTTGGATCAAATCAAACAGATTAGGTAATATGTTGCAACATATTACGCATCTGTTGTAAACTATCAAACAGATTACGTTATTTGTTATGACAGATTACGAATCTGTTGTAAACTATCAAACAGATTAAGTCATCTGTTGCACTTAAATATTTTTTGATCCTTTATTTTATAAAGAAATTTAGGTATTTCCTATCCGAGATAAAATAGTTAAAATACTAAGGTGGTAAAAAATATTACTCGATACAACTTTGATAACTCAAAAATCTCCTGAGTGAGTAGTCTTATCTGGTGTTTTCAATGTCACCGTCTCCTCGTGCCCCTCAAAAGTTATTAATGAATATTTAAAACGCCCCATATCTAGAACTCTCTCTCCTTCAGCCATAAAGTAGTCTAGACTAGACTCAACTCATAACTCTTCGTTATTCTTTATTCTCAATTGTCTTTGTTGTTTCCTTTTTTCCTCTTTTTTCTCTCTTCTTTCGAATGAGGATCCTTTGGGATCTCAACCAATCAATATCTTTTCTCGACTGAACTAGATGTTCTGATCCATTTTTTTTTTGACATTGCAGGTATGGTTCAAAGTTATTTTTTTCATCTCGTCTTCTTCTTTATATGTCATTTAAATTAGTTATTTACATCTGTTGCTATCAATGATTTACTCATTACCAGTTTGTTATTTATTGAGAAAATTAAAGGAAAGGTGACTTTTAAGTCTTGAATGAACGAACCGTTGTTTTTATTAAAATAAGTGAAAAAAGTCATCTGTTGAGAGAACTTAAAAAGCCTTATTATCAGTATAGTTTTTTTTGTCTTTTTTTTGGTACTTTGGTGGTGGGGGGTGGTTGTGTTGGAACATGTGATGTTTGTGTTGTGGATGGTGTTGGAACATATGGTGTTATTTTATTTGTTTCTTTGTTGTTGATGCTGTTGGTGGTGGTGTTGGAACAGTTTCCTCAACTATTGCAACTGATGAATCAACTGTTGGAACAAACGGAGTAACTTTTTAAACAAATCAAACCAGTAGCAAGGCTGGTTTGATTTATTACAACAGATGGCCCATCTGTTGCAACATGTCATCCATCCTTTGCAAACGATGCCTTATCGGTTGAACAAATGGGTAATCTGTTCCATCATATTGGTCATCTGTTGATTCACTCAATTTTGTGTTACCCTTTTGTAATGTTCTTTTTGTTTTTCTCTTGTTTGACATCAAACGTATTTCTATTGTTTACAGACAAAAGGAAGTGAAATTGGATCTACTTTTGCCCAGCCAGCATTAAAGGCTAGAGTAAAGATGGGTTCGGAGGAATAAGCTGCTTGTAGATGGAACCACTTCATATGTGGGAGGTATGTATTACTGATCAACCTATCATGAAAGCATACATCCAGTACAATGATTTTGTGAATGTTTTTTCTTTACCTATTAGGCATTAATTCTTCAAACCAGATATAAAATTTTATAGTTAAGATTGTTAGGTTCGAACTGGCAAGGCTGAGGGACCAAGACAGTGGTGTCGATATCCCATTACAATTTAATGACGGTTATGCTCATGTTTTTGTGTCAAGTTTGGGGAAGGGTTCAAGTTTTTGGCGGTAGTGTAAATATCCAATAGTGATTGGACCGGTTTTAATGGCACAATGGACTTCTTGAAAGGCCTCTGAAGCCTCGCAATGCAGCAAACAACGATAGAACTAATAGAAACTCCCCTGGTCCAAATTTATATAGATGGGTTGTTGGAGGAGACTATTATACAACAGAAGGTGTTTGGGAGAAAACCTGTGCGTGAAGAGGGAGGTTGAGAAGGCCATATATCATCTTAGTACTTATTTAAGATGATACATAGGGTCGAAAGGAAAGTGTAGCGAAATTAGCTTATGAAATTGACATGAAAAATGAAAAAATTGGATGAGATGCGAATGTGAAAGTGTATCCAAAATTGAAAATCCATCAGTCGTTGAAGAAAAAGAAGAATGGTCAAGAGAAATTAACCCTGTGTATCCTCTTAAAGAAGTACTAAGATGATATATGGCCTTCTTAACCTCCATCTTCCCACACAGGTTTTTTCCCAAATACCTTCTGTTGTATAATAGTCTCCTCCACCAATCCATCCATATAAATTTGGACCAGGGGAATTTCTATTGGTTCTATCGTTGTTTGCTGCATTGCAAGGCTTCGGAGGCCTTTCAAGAAGTCCATTGTGCCATTAAAAATGGTCCAATCACTATTGGATATTTACACTACCGCCAAATATTTAAAACCTTCCCCAAACTTGACACAAAAACATGTGCATGAATCGTGTCATTAAATTGTAACGGGGTATCGACACCACCGTCTTGGAACCCTTCGGCCTTATCAGTTCGAACCTATCAACCTAAACTGTACAATTCAGGATCTTGTTTGAAGGATCAGTGTCTAATCATCGATAAAAAAATTGCATTCATAAAATCATTGCACTTTATGTGTCTTCACGGTAGCCTGATGAATAATATACATAACTCGCATGCATGAAAATGGGATCCATTGCACGCATCTTATTCTTCCTACCCCATCAGGACATGTCAGTGTTGTTTATTCATCTTCAAGAATGTGATGACTATTAAAATGGAGGTGTGAAGAGTCGTGACTTTTTATCTTAACACATTCAAAACAGCTGATGAATTGAAATCTCCATCTGTTGCAACTAACGAATCAGTTGTTGGAAGAAATCAAAACATCTCCTCCAAACATATGGTCTATCTGTCGCAACAGATAATCTATATGTTGCAATAGATGGTAAATCTGTTGCAATAGACCTGACTTTTTTTAATTAATCTGCACGCATGTGATTACTTCTTTCTAAACATGTTTGTTTCAATTTAATTTTCCTATTTATAAAATCAAGAGAATTTTACTATATTCTTTCAAAATTACCCCTATTATTAAATGACTACATAAAGTATATTATTCACATTTATACTTTCTAATCATAATTAATAAGGCCAATTTGATAAAACAATCACCTAATTTATATTGTTATTAATTGTTGTGCCAAGCCCATAGGGCCCAACTAATACATAACGGAGGGACTATTAAAAAGAGGTGAAGACTTTTTATCTCACACATTCAAAACAGCTAATGAATTGAATACTCCATCTGTTGAAACTGAAACTAATGAATCAGCTGTCAGAAGATATCAAAACATCTCATCCAACTTATTCATATTGTCCATCTGTTGCAACAGATAATACATAAGTTGTATTAGATGTCTTATTTGTTGCATATACAAACCATCTATTGCAATAGATGGTAAATCTGTTTTGACAGTCGTCTGTTGCATATTCAATCCATCCATCTATTGTAACAGATGCTAAATTTGTTAAAATACTGGATGATCTATTGCAACAGCTCAATAATAACGGCTTTTATCGAGTCTCAAACCTCTATGAAAGGTAAGAAATAATTAGTGTAAAATAAAAAGTCGCGACTTTTCACAGAAAACAAAATGCCACCAGTTTGAATGTAATTAATATAATGGAGCTGAACAGTCCTTCCTTTTGTCCTGACACATCCAGATTATATTATAGGTCCCTCAATCTTCATTCAACTCTATTTATTTCTTGCATTTTTTCCTTTCGTGTGACATCTTCAACCACTTCTCTTCAAAGAGCATATTTCTTTCTCGTTGAGGTAAGTTTTTTCTAGCGTAAATTTACCAGTTGGTCATATACGTTGTATTATATTGTGAACATTTTTCTTTATATTTGTCAATTCATGCGTGTTCTAGATATGGTTGATCCTTTTCCGGATATTGCTATTCTACGTGACACAGTGCGGGAACTTCAAAGGCAGGTTAATGACCTGCAGAGCGAGCTGGTCGCTGTGAGAGCGACAATGTTTAGAGAGATGCAGAGGCTGATGAGAGCCCTACTGCTGCGAGTTAATTGGTCATCTGTCATTAATGATGATGATGATAATAATAATTAGAATGTGTTTTTTCTATTAGCGTATGTATTTTAATTTTTCTATATTGGATCTATACCTAATGTATTTTATTTTTCATTTAATGAAAAATTTCCTTTTAGTCAGACTTTGGCATTTTAATTCCCATTCAATTTTCATTCTATTATCTTCTAATCTAATACATGTTAACATGTCGACGGTTGGAGCCAATGTTGAATCCGGTAGCACTAGCAATTTTGGCTTTTGAGTTCTTTCAACAGTTGGAACCGATTGGTCATCTATTGGATTTTAACAGATTATCCATCTGTTTCAACAGATTTTCATCTGTTAAAGGAAAGAATTCCAGTTGTTTGTGCAACTGTTGAGAATAATTGTGGTCTGTTGTATTATTTAAGTTCATGTTTTGCCTCATTTTATTGATGCATAAGTTATTTTAAAAAAAAAGACATTTTATATATAATAAATGGTAACATTAGGTTCACAACAATGAGTTAAATATATAAAAGTCCACAACAAACAAACAAACAAACAAACAACAACACAAGTTTCTACAATTACAACGATCATGGTGGATTATGATTCGGGAATGTAGTTCTTTTGTGGCCAGCGCACTTACATATGGAGCACTTGTTTCTTCTTGATGAAAATGATTCTCCAACTCCATGCCTCCTTTTATATGACTTTCTTCCCGATTTGATAGTGCTCGGGTCAATATATGGAGGAGGTATTAATCTCCCCATAAGCTTTACTGGAACAACCCAAGATTCTTCAGGAGGCACCGGAGTAATATGCCCACTATATGTCATTTCATATTTTTCCACCAAATAATATTGAGAGGAGTGCTCGTAAACTTCAGGTCTATATTTATGGCCGTATTGAGCTCGAAGGGCTGCCATAGCAAGTGGACAAGGTATTTTGTCCAAGTTAAAAACCACGTACAAGATCTTGTTTGAAGATCGACCGTGGCAGCATCACCATGACCGGTGATACAAAATTTGTAATCTGCTATTTAATGAGAGAATAACCTATTCCCCAAATTGATGTTTGTTGATATTTTTTTTCGATTTCGATAACAAATCGGGTTCTTTTTTCTGGGCACTTGAATTGCACACGCCTTTCGTTAAAAAAATCGCTATATTTCTCGCTTATTTTTTCAAACATAACCTTGATGGGAAATTCTCTTTCATCGCCAAACAATGAATTCACCGATTCAGCTATGTTTGATGTCATAATATTGTACCTATAGAAAAAAATCACTTAGTACGACATCAAACTAAACTTGTAAATCAAACAAGACATTAAATTCATAAAAATGTACCTATTTGCTGGACAGAATGCCCGGCTCCATCTCTCAAAACAGACACGTGCAAGAAATTCTGCTACCTTGGGATTCACATCCATTATTTGATTGAAATGGTCTAAAAACTCCTCTCTACTATATGCTTTAGCTGCTCTATAAAAAAGGGTGACAACCCTTTCTTTGTGATAGTTGTTTCGAATGTTCTCTCCAAGATGCCTGATGCAACAACCAAAGTAAGCTGAAGTAAAAAAAAGTGAACCCATCTTTGGAATACTTGTATGCCTATCCGATACAAAACACAACTCTTCGGTATCTTTGACGCAGCGTCGCAGTTGTTAAAAAAAATCCATAAGAGGCATCATATTTCTTGTCCTCTACACAAAAAGCGACAGGAAAGATATGATTCTCCGCATCCTACGCCACTGCCGCTAACAGAACTCCATTATACCTGCTCCTCAAGAAGTACCGTCGACGGCTATGCCTTTTCTCAAATGTCGAAAACCTTGAATCCAAGCACCATAGGATACAAAAAAATACTTGAACCTTCCATTTTCATCCAGATGCAATGCCGTCTTACTTTCAAGATTTGTGGACTCAATCATGTAATGGTAAGCATCTAAGACTTCATACCCATGCTCGAGTGTCCCCCAAACCAAGTCCTTGGCAATCCCCATGGCCGTATATACCTTCCAATAACTGACCAGGATACCCAAATCCGTAAGGATTTGATTGGCCATAATCCTTGTTGAAGGGCCTTTGCCATCGGGAAAACTACTCCTGAAATATTCACCGAGGACCTTTGTCGTGGCGTGAGAATTTTGGCCCTAGATGTGCTTCGAACCACATGTGTGATACTTTTCATGTTTATGAATGACGAATCTGTCAGAACTTACGTACTTCACCGCTCTCAACCACCACTTGCAGTTCAAATTAGCACATTTGAAGCAAAAGACACTGCTCGAATTAATCACCTTATTTATTCTGTAATCATTTTTCACGTAAGAAATAAACAAAGTGTTAGATAGTTCATTCTTGTCCTTGAATGATATTCCAATAAAAAAGCCAGTCCCGTCGTCTTGAAGATTTTCAGATTGTGTCGATTGAGAAGAACTGCACATAGTATTGGTCGCATCAACGGTCATAGGTGTTTGATCATTATCTGGAATAGTCATGTCTAGATCATCCAACCTATCATCAAAGAAGTCTTTTTTTCTTCTTCTTCTTCTACGTTCTGTTTCTCATTCTCTCTCGTCTTTTCAACCATGTATACCCTTAACACCGGCCTGGTTGAATCAATTAGATAAGAACGCAACCGAACCTGATCGGTTATCTTGAAAGGCAGTACCCTCTGATTTTCAAAGGAGTTGTGCATGTAGCTGATGGCGAGTTTTTCCGGTTGACAATTCAGTCCACAAAATCTGATGATTAAGTTCACAAAATCATCATATAAAACATCACTTTGGACTTTCATAGCTATCGTCTCTAGCATTTCACCCTCCTTCCAATGCCATACATATCGATTTCTCTTCTCGACCCAATGACCATGACAATCCACCCCTATTGTTATTAATCCCTCCATTAGTGGTACATAAATAAAGTCATTTGTTAAAAAAAGTTGATAGTGATTTCATAGTGCCGTGAATGAATCCCAACAGATGTGTTATCTGTTGCAACAGGTAAGTGATGAGTCACAACAGATTCTTACCTGTTGGGATTCATGTTACGGGTCTGAATATCTGTTGCAAAAGATGAATCGTCTTTTGGAATTGATGTTATAACTAAATAACCTTTGAAGCTGATTCCAACAGATGAGTGACAGTTGCAACAAATAATTAACCTGTTGCGACAGATGACTTACCTGATGCAACAGGTTATTAATCTGTTGTAACCTATGTTGGAATCATGTTCAGGTTCTGTTACAACAGGTAACTAATCTATTGCAACATATATGTCAAATGTTGCAACAGATAAGCCATCTCTTTAAACATGAATCCAACATATCAATCTTCCTTTGAAATAGATGTCTTATCTGTCGTAACAGATGATTTATCTGTTTAAACAGATGGATTTTTCTATCCATTATTGGAAAACAACAACACAATAGCAGTTACCCAGATGACAAATTCAACTAAAAATCATAATTTGACTTATCAACGTCTCCTATGAAGTAATGCCAAAGTGGAAAGTGATGTTAGAAACAAAATTTGACCTAAAAAATTGGTCAAATAGCAACAGTAACAGTAACAACAACAACAATAAATGGTCAACAAGAACAAGATGAAGATGATAATGAAGTAGAAGATGATGATAATAAAGAAGAAGATGATGAATGAAGCAGCAACAACAATACACAACAAAAATCTCTAAGAGAAGAAATCAACAAAGGGTGAGAAGAGAGAGAAAGGTGCCTTTTTTTCCCTCCATTTTTTATTATATAGGCTAACATTTGGATCAAAGTATAAATTTAAAAACTTGTGGGTTATTTTCAAACTTCCCCAACTTTCTTAATCCATAATAAAGTAATTGTCACCTACACCTCATTTTAAAACTCTTTTGTCACCTGTGGCCTAAACCTCCAAGTAACTTGTATGGTGGTAAGACTTATGAGACTTGTCGCTTTAAACATGATATGCTATTTGTGAGTTTATAAAAGTGTCTCATTAAGTATAAAAGAAAACTTTAAAATTAAATTTATTTTTAATATATAAATATGTAGTAATAATTTTTTCGCGAAGTTTTTCATCAAAAATTTCTTTTGATAACTCAACAACGCTATCAGCAGTGAGGGTTTGAACATTCAAATCTAAATCTTTAAACTGTGATTGCAATTTATAAAAAGTTTCATCACAAACACAATTATCATCATTGCAGTCAGCACAAATATTAGCATAGCATGATCACTATCAGATGAATTAGGCAATTCAGCATCATTTTCAGATTCAGAATCACAATTATAATCAGACTCAGAACCAGAAGTGTATAACAAACCATAAACTTGATCATGAATATCATCAGCAAGACCTAAAGTTTTAAGATTTTAGATCTTGCAGTTAGGAGCAATATGCCCTAGGTTACCACATCTGTAACACTTAATTTTGGCAAGATCACGCTTAGACCTATTCTTCGCAAATCTAGTAGATTTACGATGGGCTTTACGAGTCTCACGCTCTTCCAGATACATGTCATTATGTTAGTAATTAGCACCTTCTATATTTCAATTTATAGAATGTATTTAGACATGACATAGGTCTGACTCAATATAAAATTTAAGGAAAAAGTAAGAATCTTTGGAATTTGTGACCTTAAGTAACGTGTATGGTGGTAAGACTTATGAGACTTGTGTCTTTAAACATGATACGCTATTTGTGAGGTTATAAAAGTGTCTCATTAAGTAAAAAGAAAGACTTTAAAATTAAATTAATTTTTAATATATAAATATGTCATTCTTTTTAAAACACACTAACAAGAAAATAGTATATCTAAGCCAATTACTTTTTTTCCAAATATTTTAAAACTTTAAACAACTCAAAATTTTTATTAATAAATAATTTTTTTATAACATTCTAAGTAATGTATTGCAAATAATTGGCTAATATCTTGTCAATTAGAATTGATTAGAGCCGTCAATATGGGTCAGGTCCGTTGGCCCGTCCAACCCGACCTGTAATTTTGATTGAGTTGGATTTTAGCTTTTGCAGCTCATTTAAGAACAAAGTTTTTTAGCTTGGTCCGAATAAGCTCGTGGCCCGTGGGTTTGAGTAATGTGGGTTGGGGTAGCCCGTGGGATGGCTGTAAGTCAAATACGTGCAACTATTTAGATTGCTTATTAGTATTTTTATTTGGTTTGAAGGATATCATGTCAAAAGTTATTTAATTTCACTATTAGGAATATTTTTTGGGGTGTTAGAGACTTGATTAATAAGTATTAACACTATTTAATATTGTCTAATAATATTTATGTTTATTAACATTTTAAAATTAAATTATAAAATATTATTTTTTTAAAAGTGAGTTGGTCCGTGAGACCCGCAGCCCACAAAATAATGGTGTGGACTTGGTGTTTTTTGGCCCATCATTTTGATGGGTCAGCTCGACCTGACCCATCAAATTCAAAGAGCGTGTGGGCTAACCCAAATGGAATGGGCCAACTCATATTAACAGCTCTAGAATTGATCTTACTTTTATAAACAATAACAATACTACATAAGTTCAAAATTTTATGTCTTTTAAGAATACTACTATAAAAATAAATAGTATGTAAGAACATATAAAACATAATTCTAAATTATTATCTTAGAAGAAAATATAAAAGATAATTCTAAAATATTATCATTATTATTGAGGGCATGGCGTGTATATTCAAGATCTCTAATTAAAATTTAACTTTAAATTATTAATTTTATTAAAATATTTTTATTTTAATTATAAATATCATAGAAATGCTACTTCAAAATTTCCATTATCCGAACAAATAACTTTCACTATCGCCCATCTTTTGTCGTTTTCAGTTGAAGTGTCCTTCTAGGACTCTTGACGTGCAATAATGCCAATATATATATATATATATATATATATATATATATATATATATATATATATAGTAAAAATAATGCAAAAAAATGAAATTGTAAAAATAAAAGAATTAAAGTAGTTTATGGTGGGACTCCAAAGGGAATGGAATCTACTTTATAATTTTTTATACTTGTCTCTATGTTTAAGGTGAATCTTCCAAATAATATATAAGTAAGTCAACTTGTATGAAATGTGGTTGCACTGATATTCTCTCTACAATGAGAGTCCGAAATCGATATATGTCATTATTTTAAAAAAAAATCTATGTCATATAAGTGGATAGTGATCGATCTATGTTTTGTGCACTAAATAAATGCACAATGTTTTTTCTTTTTAAAGGCCTGAATGCAACTGCCGTTTGAATAGTAATTTTCAAATTGTGCACTTTTTTGGACACAATCCATTAATTTTCAGATTGTGCACAATTTATTAATTTTTAGACTGTGCACAGAAAAAATACACAATCCATTATTTTTAGATGGTACACAATCCATTATTTTCATATCCAAGCTTCATCCTCTTCCCCTCCCATCTTCTTCCCTCAATCAATGCACCAGAACACAATTGCTCAACAGAAATTTCCACGGCTCCAATAAGTTGTGATCCTATAACATCATTATCTTTAACAGCAAAGTGAACTTCTGATACATAATGTGCAAATGGTACATAAAAATGCTAAATCCAAATTGGATTTTCACTATTATTAATCACATATGTTCTAGCAACTACAACATTAGATACTGAATTTGTAACTTAAGGATCACTAGTAATCGTTGGGGAGGAACCTTCTTTTTTACTCCCAAGTTTTGCTAATCTTCCAAAAAAGTTATCCAATTTATTATGAAATAAATCCATGTTTGGCAATTCTTGGCCTCCTTCAACCAAATATCCAAGTTTCCATGCAACAACAACACCCGAAGTGATCCTGTAGATGTCTTAAATGGGACAACCTGAACCCCATGTTGTAAACTTTCAGACATTGAATCAAAATAAGACAATTCAGCCATAATAACACCTTCTTTTAGAACAAAACTCACAAACAAAAGTCAAAATTATATACTGCACTATTGATCGAAACTAGAGCGAAATTGAATACTTACAGAACACGTTCATTGTGTTTACCATTTTTTAGAGAGATATGGAAGGGGAAGAAGAAGAAGATGAAGCTTGGATCTAAAAATAATGGATTGTGCACAATCTAAAAATAATGGATTATGCACTTTTTTTGTGCACAATTTAAAAATTAATGGATTGTGCCCTTTTTTGTGCACAATCTGAAAATTAATAGATTGTGCACAAAAAAAGTGCACAATCTAAAAATTACTATTCAAATGGTGTTTTCACCCGTGCCGTTAAAAAAAAGTATTGTGCACTTATTTAGTGCACAAAACATAGATTGATCACTGTCCACTTATATGGCATATATTGATCATCTTTTAAAATGATGGCATATATCATTTCGGACTCCTATAATGACAATATATTACATAGTTATTGTTGTTGATATCACTATTTTGGATGTTATGATGTACAGTACGAGTACTAGTGTGGAGTTAGACGTGATTAGATAGAGACCTTGAATTTTTTTCCTTCTGGCAAGATATCTATGTATGTGTTGTAGAAATAGGATAAATTATAGGGTTAAATCATCGATAGGTCCTTAAACTTATTTTGAAATGTCAGTTGGATCCCTAGTATCTATTGAACACCTATACTTTATAAAAAATGGTTCCTATTAGGCAGTCTTTGCCATTTACCAAAAAATAAAAAGTGGGTGTAATTCGCTCATCGTGACATGACAAAATTGCCTAATTGAAAAATGACATGTGGCATTAAAGGCCCAAAATAATTATTAAAAAATAATTATAATTGAAAAAAAAAACCTAAACACCTCCGCCCCCTAGTCCCCCCCCCTCCTCTTCTCCATCTTATTTCTATTTTTACTGTTGTTCTTGTTCTTACTGTTGTTCTTGAAAACAAGATGCAAGTTTGTCGGAAATTAACACTTAGATATTTTTCACTTGGGGGTCTTGAAAATTTGGTTCTTGGTGCAGTTATTTTTTTTTTTTGAAATTTAATAGCAAAAATATACTCGCTCAGATCTGATTTTCAAGCGAATCTCATTGGAAAAGGCATCGCATCAAAAAATTTCTTCGATTAACCACCAACGAGCTCTAATCCGACTCACAAACTCCGTACGATAAATTATATCATTTTCGACAAAATTTCATCGACAAAATGTCATTGCCACCACCACTAATTTCAATAATTTCGATCAGTTAACCAAACAATAATACTAGGAACGCACACTTAAAAAAATAAAATTGCTAAAAAAATATTTTTTAAAAAGAAAGTTATAGAAAAGATGAAGAAGATGCCAGCTAGGGAGGGGGGAGGGGGGTTGTTATTTCATTTCTTTTCTTCTTTTTTTAATTAAGAAATTATTTTTATTTAAATTTATATCAAAAAAATAAGTGTAAGTGTAAATTTTTTAACAAAAATAACAATGAAATTTAATTTGGTATTCAATTCGCGCACCTAATAAAGGCGTAGGACACCTTTTCTTGCCACATCAGTAATTTGTGCTTGATAGGTATACATTTTGATAATTTAGGTGTTCAATAGGTTCAAATCTGAGTTGAGGAGTTCAAGTGAAATTTCACAATAAGTTTAGGGTCCTACCGATGACTTAAGCCTAAATTATATAAATGACTCTAATGAGGTGACTTTACTTTTTTTTTAATCTCTGTAATGTTCAGTAAAATTAGTCTTTCTTTTTTATGCATATTATAAATATATATTTATTTTTTTATAGTTGAAATATTTTTAAATCAATTGTCCAATACTTATTTATCTTTCAACTTCCCTTTTTTTCTCTTTTTTATTTTACTTTGATTTTCAGTTTTACTTTTCTCTTTTTATATTTTTTATATTTTTTTTATTTTTCTCATTCTTTATTTTTTTAGAACTTTTTTCTTCTGTTTTTTAATCAATCTTTATTTTGTTTAGATTTTTTCCTTTTCTTCTCTCAACTTCTCTTTTTTTTCTTTTTCTCTTTTTTATTTTCTTTGACTTTTTTTAATGTTTCTCTTTATTTTTTCTCTATTTTTATTATTTTTTTCTTTTATTTTCTCTTCTTTGATTCCTTCCAAACAATAAATTACGCCTAAGGACAAGAGTTGACACTATCAATATTGTATTTTAATTTATGAGATGTTTCATAAATCTTGTTTTAGAGTCAAAACTTAGCCGAAAGACTTTCAAACAAGTTACGTCCCATGGACAAGAATTGACACTTCCACATTGTATTTTTAGTTATGAGATGTTCTATAACTCTTGCCTTAGAGGCAAGACTTAGCCCAATGACTTTCAAACAACAAGTTACACCCCACGCATAAGAATTGACACATCTTAGTGTGTTTTTAGTTATGAGATGTTCTATATCTCTTGCCTTAGAAACAAGACTTAGCTCAAAGACTTTCAAACAATAATTTACACCCTATGGACAAGAGTTGACGCTACCACATTGTGTTTGTTTTATGAAATACTATAACTCTTACCTTAGAGGCAAGACTTAGAACAAGGACTTTCAAATAATAAGTTACTCCCTACAGGCAAGAGTTGATACGATAACATTGTGTCTTGATTTATGAGATGCTCTGTAACTCTTGCCTCGGAGGCAATTATACTTAACTCAAGGACTTTCACTTAAAAAGTTACGCCCCATGGGCAAGACTAGATACTACCACATCTTTTCTTGATTAATGAGATGTCTTATAACTCTTGCCTTAGAGGCAAGACTTAGCTCAAGGACTTTCAAACATTAAGTTACGCCCCATGGAAAAAAGTTGACACTACCACATTGTGTCTTGATTTATTAAATGTTAAATAACTCTTGTCTTAGAGGCAAGATTTAGCTCTAGAACTTTTAAATATTAAGTTACACCCCATGGGTAAGAGTTGATACTACCACACTATGTCTTAATTTATGAGATGATCTATTAGACTTGACTCTAAGACAAGACTTAGACCAAGAACCTCCCAAAAAAATAAGTTACACCCTATGAGCAAGAGTTAACACTATTTCATTATGTCTTAATTTATGTGATACTCTATAACTCTTGACTTAGAGAAAAAACTTAGCTCAAGAATTTTTAAATATGTCCCACGAGCAAGACTTGACACTACCATATCGTGTTATGATTTATGAGATGTTCTATAACTCTTGCCTTGGAGGCAAGACTATTCCCAAGGACTTTCAAACAACAAGTCACGCTCTTAAATTTACTTCGACATCAGAGAAAGAAGATCTTCTTTGTGGATTATCTAACTTTCTGCTCATTAACAAAATATAATAGACATTGAGAAAATAAAAAGAGAAGAAAAAATTGAAGGTTAAGAAAAAAGAAAAGAATAAAAAAATGAAGATAGAGAAAAAAAATAATAAGAAAATAAAAATTAGTGCTTGAGAAAAAATTAAAAAAAGAAAAAAATGAGAAAAGATGAAAAAAAAGTTGAGACAAATGAATTAAAAAAAAATCATTGAAACAAATAAATTAAAACAAGAAAAAAAATCAAGGAAAGATAAAAAAAAAAGAGTGAAAAAATAAAAATAGAAGTTGAGAGACAAATGAGAATACAAAGTAAAAAATTATTTGAGTTGTAGAAAGACAAAAATGTATTTGTTCTCTACATAAAAAAAAAGATTGATCTTTAAAGACTTTTCTTACGGGGAATAAGAAAATAAAATTACCTATTATTTGAGTCATCCCACAGAGTTTAGTGATGTATGTGGTTCAGTTATTTTAATCGATCGGTAAACTCGAATCTTATTTCTATGTGACCTGATTAATTTTGCTGGAGACTCGTGATTGATTTTTCTATTGTACGAATTGATTAAATATGAAAGTAAATCAAAGTGATCCATTTATTTTTTATATTATCTTTCCAATTAAATAAGAACCTTTGAAATATCTTATGACTCCAAAACACACACAAAATATATTGATATGTCCGATAATTTTCACATCAATAATAATCACCTAAGAAAAGGCAGTATTTTATATATTGAAAGAAATTTAGATAGAAAATATTTTGATTAGAAAATTATCCATTTTTTTCTTAATTGAACTTGCAAATGATTTTAAAATTCAAGTGAATAGGTTAAGTTATGCACACTAAATCATCACAGTTTTATTTCTTTATATAATTAATTAATTAGTTAGTGTTGTCATTACATACATAAATTATCGTATCCTATATATTAAAATACACTTCATTTTGTTTTTTTGATAATAAAATGTAAATATTACCATTACCGACAAAAAAATTTACACCTAAAGAGCATTCAGCTGCCTGTGTTACCAGGCTTGCTGAACCTCATACTTCTAATTATATACTCTCTCTATGAATTTCACACTCTTCCCCGCCGTCTTTACTCCTTTTAGCATGTCTATCATTTCCCTGATTACTTCTTACACTTGATGCACCATGAACCTCGTATTGACGCGGTGGTTCTTGAAGATACTCTCATTTTTGGCTAGCCATATGTTATATACCATTGCTCCATACGTTGTAGCCACAATTTTCTTCTGAAATCTGTTTCAGTGCTTTCTTTTTATCTGCAAGATTATTGTTTGGATTTCCCTCAGCTGAACGTGCACTCCTAACCAACTTGCAATTTGATCCCATACTGTATTTTCAATATTGCATTCTACAAATAAGTGAGTGATATTTTGCTGATGTTGTTGATCACATAAAACACAATTAGTTTTTTTGCATTGCTACCCAAACCTGAGCATTCTTTCTTTTGTCAGTAGTTTGCCCTGCATTGCCAACCACAACAAGAATCTATGTTTTGGTTGCACTACCTTGCTCCATACTATCTCGTGCCCTCTCATGGTGGTCTTTTTCCTAGTAGTGTGTGGTAGCTTTTTGAGGTTGAGCAATCTCCTGATTCTGTTAGTGTGTACCTGTATGCATCATACCAAGTTTGCATCCCACTTTTTATTTTGTTTAGCTGCCTCCAGTACCAACTGCAGCCTTGTGGAGGTGAGTGTGTCCATATATCTTCCCATTCCTTCATGTATATGCTATGAATCCACTGCACCCATAGCATGTCTTTCCTATGGTACATCCACCATATCAATTTGCCCACTTCAAAAACATTTCACACTCTGTATTTTTTTATATTAAGACCTCCTTGAGCTTTTGAGCTACATACATGCCACCATTCACCAGTGCCACTTTCTTCTTTTCCTCTATTCCACCGCACAGAAACTTCCTACATTGTGAATCTACCATTTTAACCACACTTTAGAGGAGGGGTAATATAGATCCCCAGAAATTTTGTAGAGCAAAGATCACTGAATTAACCACTTATAGTCTACCAGCATAAGACAAGTGTTTTGTGGAAGTGTTTCTTAATTTTTCTGTGATTTTAGAACTTAGCTGCTGACAGTCCAATTTGGTCCATTTCCTGTGGGATAAGGGTAATCTAGGATACTTGATTGGAAGTGCCCCTATTTTAAATCCAATAAGCTCAAGTAGCCTTCCCTGCACCTTTTGATTCACTCCAGCTAAGAAGATGTTGGACTTGAGTGCATTCGCTGATAGTCCAGTAGTATTTGAGACATGCTTTATTGCCTTCATAATCATCTGTACAGGAGTTTCAGTTCCTTTATAGAAGGTCATTAGGTCATCTGCAAATGTGAGATGAGTGATCTTTGTTGACCGTTGCACATGCAATGATACTAGAAATCAGGTAGTTTCCACATTCTGCTCATTATTCGGGTGAAGTATTCCATTACCAACACAACTAGCAACGGGAAAATCGAGTCCCCTTTCCTTAATCCTCTCTTACCTAGGAAAAACCCGCAACCTACTCCATTAATCTTGATAGTGAATGTTGTGGTTATTACACATGTCATTATTAAGTGAATAAATTTGGGGGGAAATCCATAGCCTTGTAGCATTTCTTCCACGAATTCCCATCTCACCATGTCATAGGCCTTTCTCGGGTCTATCTTCATAAGGTACCTTAAAGAAGTTTTTATATTATAGTGTCTTATCATATCATGTCACATCAGTACATTCTGGATGAGTGATCTTCCTTGGACAAAAGCAGCCTGAGAGGAATTCACTAACACTGGTAGTACCTTCTTCAATATGTTACATATCAATTTAGATATGCATTTGTATAGTGTATTACAACATGCAATAGGCCTGAAATGGCTTGCTTCTTCTAGATTGTTAATTTTTGGGATCAAAGTTATCATAGTTGTATTCAGCTATTTCAGTAGCTTTTCATTCTGAAAGAATGCTAATATAGCAGAACTTATATCTTCACCAATAACTTCCCAGGATGCTTTATAAAAATCTCCACCATACCCATCTGAACCTAGGCTCTTGTTTATGTTCATATTCCACATTGTTTTCTTGATTTCCACGTTTGCGACCGGCTCCAACAATTTTAATTGTTGCTCCTCATTCATTCTCATTCCTTGCTCATAAATATGTGTACTATACTTGGTTTTTCACCCTTCTGCATTACCTAGTAACTCTTGGTAATAGGCCACCAGTATACTGGAGATCTAATTCTGGTCATGTTGCATATGGTTGCCTTCATCTTTGAACTGGGTGATGGACTGTTGAAGCCTCCTTCTCCTTAGAATTGAGAAAAAGTACTTGGTATTGTCATCTCCTAGAATTATTCATGTGGCTTTACTTATTTGCTTTAACATAATTTCTTCTTGATAGGAAACCTTTTGAAACTGTTGTCTGGCCTTCCTTTCCTCTTATTGTGTGGTCATATCCAAAGGGTCATTCTGTAACTGACTTTGAAGATTTTTTAGTGCCTCTCTTGCTTTGTCTACCTTCTCTATAAGATTTTGGAATTCATGGTTGTGCAGCCTCCTTAGTCCACTGTTTAGGCTTTTTAGTTTCTGCATAACCTTATATATTTGGGGGCCCTCAACCTGTATGTTGCATGCTTCCTTCACTAACTTTAGAAAGAATGGATGGGTTCCCCAAATATTACATTACTTGAATGCAGCCCTTGGTCTCTTTTCTGTTTCCACTTGCTTGATCAAGATAGGACAGTGATCACTCACTCTCTCTAGAAGTATGTGGCTTGTAATCTCTGGCATATTGTCTGCCCACTCCCCATTTACAAAGACCCAGTCAAGCTTGGAGAATATTTTTTCTTCTTGTCTATCATTCCAGGTGTATTTAGCACCAGTGCTTGGCATTTTCTCCACATAACAATCATCAATACAATGTTGGAAGTCAATTACTTCTACATATGTTACCTACAATCACCCATGAGGATGTGCAACCTTATTTATGTCTCCTTAGGTATTCCCATAGTGCCATTCTTTCCTCTTTTTGATTAAATGCATAGACAAATGTGACCTCAAATTCCAGTTGGAGTGGAATGTATTTGATTGAGCAGGTTACTTCCTGAGCATAAGCAGTTATAATCTCCATCTTATACCAATATTCCCCTAATATTATTATAATTATTCCATTATAATGAGCCTCATGATTGCTATAGTATGACCAGCCACCAAACATGTTATCAACTATGTTCTTCACTTTATTGCCTTTCACTCTAGTTTCCAAAAAACACACCATTCCTATTCCTAAGTTACTACAGAGGAGCTTCACCTCCGTCTGCTTATTAAGGCCATTAAGGTCTCTAGTGTTCCAACATAGTAACCTAACCATGTTTATTTGGGGAATTTCCCCTAATACCAGCTTTAGTGGTTGGAGATCCTTGTTGTGAACCTTTACCAAGTTTTTGGAAATAGTTTGAGGTATTAAGTGTTTGCTTACCAGTTGTATGTGCCCTACCGGTAAGTTGTGTCCCATCATGCGGTTTGGCCATCGTGGTTTGAGTTGGTTTTAGGTTTTGATTCTGCTGCCTAGCTACCTGTACCCATGCTTCCTTTGGTTGAACATTTACATCATCTTCCTTTGAACCTTCTCTTTTTATCACAAGAACTGTGCCATCTACATTTTCCCCTTTCTTTTTTGATTTATCTTTTGTAGGAACAGCTTTCTTTGCTTTGTTCTTCCTGCATACTTCAGTACTGTGCCTATATTTTTTGCACTTGCCATAGATTGTTGGTTTTCAGTCATAGATGATCAGCTGTTCAATTATCTGACCCTTCTCTTTCTTGAAGTAGATACATTTCGGTAAGGTTTTCCCTATCTGAACCTCCACCAATAATTTCGTAAAACGTAATCCTATCTTTTGGGTAGTATTCTTGTCTACCATGAGTGGTTTTCCATCTAGGCTACCAATCTTACTTAAGACTCGTTGCACTCCAGTACTTGAAGTCTAAGCTTGGTAATTTAATCCATATTGGTATTGATTCTAGTTCTTTCTTTGAGAAATCCATTTCTAGTTTCCACGCCTTCACAATTAACGGTTTATTATCAAAGTTGTGTATGCCTCTCTCTAGGTCCTCTTCTTTTCCTTCCGTTGTGTTGAATCTCACCAGTAACATACCATTTTTCATTATCGTTGTCTTGCTCATACCATAATTCCCCCACTTCCTTTGAATGTACCCATTCAAAACATTGAACGGTGGGTGCGCAAATATCATAATTATCTATTTCTACCATTAATCCCTTATCTGCTTTAATTGGGGGGACATATTCAAGCTTGAAGCCAGTATTCATGACTTTGTTGATGGCAAATTGATCCTATATCGAAGCCCTAGGTGCCTCCATTTTCCTCCCTGAATCTTTGGTCGTCTAAGTCTTAGCCAACATTAGTTCCACTTCTTCAATCCATGAACATGGCGTTGAAGTAAATCCAACCATTCCTGAACATTTTTCTTCGTGCTTTGAGCTTTTGACTTTATTTTCACTTCTCTTTGCTTTGACCCAGGTCCAATTGGGTCAGATCCACTCACCTCACAGGATCCCGAATTGCTTTATGGAATGGAGCTTCTGCATATCTCCTTCAGCTTATTCTCACTGTCTAATGCCTTCTCTTTTCCTGGTGTTGAGCTGCTAGCAGCTCCTTGCAGAACTATTGGCCGCGCTACATATTTGTCATTGTCAATCTCATTTCCTATTAGCTTCCCACTTCCCCCAACTTCACTCACTGTTTTTGTGAGTTTCCCCTGTAGTTTCCCTCCTAAAATTATAGCCAGATTCGAAGCTTTTTCTTGAATTCCCATGGAGTGCGTACGTTATGCTAATATGTGTCAGAGAGAGAAAGCTTTACCATCTGACTTTTCTCTTACAAGAATACACTTCATTTTCTTTCAGTCCAAAAGTAGCAACTTTTGTTCAACCAAAATAAGTCTGTACAAAGTAACTAACTCTATTAGTACTTCAAAGTTAGCTCCCAAACCAGTTCCTATACATTAACACTAGAAAAAATGAACGAAAACACTCTAATACATCAATTGACTATATCTAGCTTGGATATCGTATTAGACTGCTCAAATGCGTCCTCCATTTGTGATGATTTATCCTTCAATGTGTAGTTGTAATGTATTGTACTTAATCTTTGAGTATTGTTGCTTCTTGTTGCATTGAACCTTCCATTATTTCTCTCAGCCCAAATATTGTAGATGGTGGTTGTAAAGACCAAATATTGTAGATGGTGACTTATCACCATCTACAATATTTGGCCAAATGCAATTTGACTTATCATCCAATTCACTTCAAATGGCCAAGCACCTAATTCTCCATTGTACCTCAACTAATTCAACATTATAGACCACAGAATATTAAATGATCAAATGTTTTAATGTGGTTTGTGCTATAAAGTACACAATCAGGTAGCACAACTATGAGCTATCTAAGCACTCTGTTGGTTTTTGGCTTTGAAATTAGAGAAATAATAGAGAAAGAGTTAGAAAGAAGAAAATACTGCAATTGTATTGTCAAAGAGAATTATTTTATTAATAACTCAAAGCATACATTTATAGCTAAATTTCTAACTAGACTTCAATTTAAATAAGGATAACTAATTCCTAAGTCTAACCTACAAAGAATTCTAATAATTTAAAACTACTAAAATTATGTACTCCTACTTTATTTCTGAGACATATTTTGAACACTCCTTCTTGGATCAAAAATTGTAGATTGCAGTCTCGGCTTTGACTGAATTTGACTCTTGAATAAATCTGCAAATTTATCTTTGTTCTTGCATGGCTTGTGTGCATCTTCTGTTAGATTAAATAAGAAACTTTTTCCTCTCATATAAACTAGTAAGATCTCATGATTAGTGGAATCAAAGATTTGGCAATATTTATCTCCAAACAATAGTTTAAATCCTTCTTCCATTAGTTGACCAACACTTAACAAACTTTTATCAATATCGGGCACGTAAAGGACATTTGAAATTATTTTTGTACCTAAAATTATTTTGATTGCAACATTCTTTTTTTCTTCTGCAGGAATATAGTCACCATTCCCAATTCTGACTTTTTTATTTTCCAAAGGCAGAAACTCTTTAAAAAGAGTTTTGTCATATGTCATGTGGTTTGTACGACCACTGTCAATCATTCAAAAATTAGATTTCTTAGTTGAATAATATGTTGCCACAAATAAGTGATCTTCTTCTTCTTTGGTGACTTGGGCATCTGCTTCATATTTTTGAGATTTTTTTTTACAAATCAAAGCTTCATGGCCAAGTTGATTACAAATTTTGCATTGTGCATCTGGTCTCTTCCAACATTTAAATGGAGGATGACATATTCTGCCACAGTGCTGGCAAGTTGGGTAATTTTTCCTTGAATTATTACCCTTGCTTTGAGTCTTGTGGTTGGATTCCAAAGCTCTTTGAACCATATCATCCTGCCTCATAAGACTTCTTTGCTCTTACGCCTGCAATGTATTTAACAATTCTGTCAAGGTAATCTTGGGCAGGTCTTTTGTGTTTTCCAAGGTAGTAATTGATACTTCGTATCTTTCGAGCACAGTAACAAGAATTTTTTCAACAATTCTTGAATCTTTAAATTTTGTGCCAAGCAATCTTACCTTGTTAACAATGCTAAGAATTCATTCTGAGTACTCTTTGATGGTCTCAGATTCCTTCATCTTTTGCAATTCGAATTCCCTTATTAGATTCAATACTTTCATGCTTCGTATTCTTTTATCTCTGGTATATTCTTCCTTCAGATAATCCCAAATTTCTTTTGGTGATTTAAGGGTCATATTCTCATGAAAAATATTAGAGACGGACTAGCAAACAAAGTTGCTTTTGCATTTGATTTTGCTGATTTTCTTTTCCTTTTGACTTTTGATCTAGGCCATCATAGGATTATCGGGCAGCGGATGGACCTTATAATCCTCCTCCACGGCCTCCTAATGATGTAAAGTCTCAAGATAAGTCTCCATTCTTACTTCCCAAAGATGGTAATTCTCACCATCAAAGACAGGAGGAGCTATTTGAAAAAAGTTGTTTTCAGAATTCATCTCTCTCACAGATCCATCACGAAACTAGCTCTTGATACCAATTGTTGGTTTTTAGCTTTGAAAGTAGAGAAAATAACAGAGAAAGAGTTGGAGAGAAGAAAATACTGCAATCGTATTATCAAGAGAATTATTTTATTAATAACTCAAAACATATATTTATTGATAAATTTCTAACTAGACTTCAATTTAAATAAGGACAACTAATTCCTAATTCAAATAGGATAACTAATTCCGAAGTCTAACCTACATAGAATTCTAATAATTTAAAACTACTAAAATTATCTACTCCTAATTTATTTCTGAGATATATTTTCAATACTCTCTCTACAATGGATAGCTTCTTCTGCAGGGCCATTCAAACTATAAAGTTGTTCCTGAGAAGTAAACCTTTCACCTAAACTAAACCTCTCCAATCCACCTGTGAATATACTGGTCTGAGTGATATATAGGCGTTTTTTATAGTATAATCAGGTGACTTCATCAAGATAGTTAATCTAATGTCGTTGTTCAACCAAGTCGTCCGTGCATTAAAGATTTTTCTAAAAGGAGAACATGTGTTCTTTGGAGTGTGCATATTATGCAAATTATCCTCCTTCATATAGAAGGTGTGCACCCATACTACCCATAACTTTTCCTTCTTGTGCTCTATATCCAAGAATAGTTAAAATATTACTGCTTTATTTCAGGTACCTGTATCAATAATATTCAAACCACCAGCTGTCTTGGGCCTACACATTGTTTCCCAAGCTACAAGGGCTTTTCTAGAACAATTATTGCTTTTTGTCCATATAAAAATTCTGCACACGTCATTCACCATTTTGATAATCTTCTTAGGCAATAGAAAAATTTATGCCCAATAGGTTTGTATCTCAAACAACACACTTTTAATAAGCTGAAGTCTACCACTATAAGAGGGAGGAATTTTAAGGACCAATACTTCATTCTAGCTGTCGTTTTCTCAACCAAGGGCAAGCACTGATGCACTGATAATTTCCTAGTAAAGAGAGGCACTCCTAGGTATTTAAATGACAAATCACCATGTTGCATTTTCATGTCACACAGAATTTAGTTCTTGACCTGTTCAGATACCCCTACAATATAAATAGAGCTTTTATGTAGGTTGACTTTCAATCCCGACATTTTTAAAAAAACATTGAAAAGTATGAACTAACAAATGAATAGACTCTATATCTACTTTACAACACATAGGCAAATCATTTGCAAAACATATATTACACACCAAGCTTCTCACATCTAGGGTGGTAATTAAATTGGGGTTATGTCTTAACTGATGCAAAGTCCTTTGTAAGTATTTCATAACTAGAACAAAAAAATAAGGGCATATGAGATTCCCTTGTCTCAACATTTTCTTATACTTAAAAGTAGGTGTGAGTCCCTCATTGATCAACAATACATATTGAAAAGTGGTAACATACTCCATTATCAAGTTCACTAGTTGAGTTAGAAACCCGAACTCAAGCAGCACCATTCTTAAGAAAGGCCACTCCATAGAATCATAGGCCTTTATTATGTCCACCTTTATAGTACATCTAGGAGAACCTCCTTCTTTGAATAACACTTGACCAATTCATGTGCTATAAGGATATTGTCAAGTACATTCCTACCCTCAATAAAAGCATATTGAGAAGAGATAACAATAGAATCAACCACAAACTTGATCTTGTCAGTTATAATCCTAGATATTAGCTTGTATATAGTAGTATAATATGTTATTGACTTGTACTCTTTCACATAAGAAGGCACTGCCACCTTAGGTACTAGAGAGATTATTTTGATATGGATGTCTTTCAAGAGTTTCTCAGTAGTAAAGAACTAGAATACCCTGGGCTACCTTTTCTTCAATTATATTCCAATAATTCTTGAAGAATTCAGCATTGAATCCATCAAGGCTTGGAGCTTTATCCACAGGTAAGTCCTTAACAATCTTTGTAACATCCTCATCATAACAGGTACTAGAATACTCTATTATTATAAAATTGAAATACCCCAGGTGTTGATCTTTGAGAATTTCTAAAATTTCATACTCACTGTCCCGACTACAACTCCCCTTATGAGTCGTAGGGAGTCTTGACGGGTCCTTGGAACCAAATCGTAGCCTAAATAGTGTGTGTGATGCTAAGTTTTTCTTTAAGTAGGAGTAGATCACTACGATTCATAAATACCACTAACGAGTCATTATGTGCAAAATGTAGGATGTCCAGTGTATACCCAAATGGTTTCTGTGTTAACTACGAATGGACCCTATGAGTTGTAGGGTCTTATTATGAGTCATGGTGTATGATTTGTAAGGTCAACAGTGTATGTTCTTGGTGATACTGTCTTGACAATGAATCATGGAGATAAGTCGTAATGAGTCATGATGAGTTATCATGAGACCCGTAATGACTGATGGTTTATTTTCCAGGTTTTTAATGGGGTGTTTTATACATTTCCCTCTTATCCCAATAATATCCCATGACCTATAGACATTCTTGGGGCCCTATTTTCATTAATAACACACTCCAAACATTCTTTTTTTTTCTCTTAAGTCTCTCAAGCATCCATACTTTAGGTTTCTAAAATGTGGGTCAAAGAGAGCTTCAAGGGTTGAATTCTCTCCATAATCTTAGATATCTCAGGCATGTTACTCTTTACTAACTGCACCTTTATTAAAAGCATGTGTTTTAAAGTATTATTCATATGATATTAATGTTGGTTTAGGAATATGGGTTGAGGGTTTTGAATGTTTCTTTTTTTTAATAATCTTTTCCCATGGTTTACATATGGTAGTTCATGCTTTAATTATGGTTTTGAACTTGTGGGGTGCATGGTTATGGTGAATAAACTAGGGGACTGTGATTTTCATAATTTATGAAAATTGACAATTGAAATAGTAATGACCTCAACCTCATATTGTGAAATAGGTTTTGAATATGTAAAATATGCATATTAAATTACTTTTGAACTATTACATGATGTGAAAAATTAATAAAGCATAATGATTTTGAATTGAACCTTGTAGGGATTATGTAATTCCCCAAGCTAATGTCTAATTGAACCAAGAAGGTTATGAATTTCCCCATGTAATGATAATTAGTTTGGCATGTTGATGTTACCTTGCAAGTGTAGTTGGTATGACGATACCAACACTGTATGCCTAAATGTGTATCATGGTTGAATGAATGGAAATGTGTAATGAATTATTTAATTGGGCTTTAATAAGGGTTGTGTAGCTGAGTCGTAAAAGTAGAGGTCCCGAGGTACAATACTAAAAACTCCAACTGCAGACGTGAGGATATACATGACCAGGTGGTTCAATTTTTGTTATTATTATCATATGATTAGGAGGTTTGAGTCCCCCGTAATATATTACATGATTGGGAGCTCAAGTCGCCTTGATATGCTAGGAGATTTGAGCCCCCCATGGTGCATATACTCATCCTCTGGTTTGTGTGGCTACACGTACTAGGGCCCTTCCAGCTGAGAGAGAACTGGGCCCATGTAGCCCGTGGGTTTCTTCTTATGTTATGACGCTAAGATTTTAAATGTTCATGCTAAGCCTTGTTCACTACCCCAACACATGATATATATATATATGAATGTATTCACATTTGATTATGTGTATTAGATTTTGGACTGGTGTTGAATTGTTATATATGGTATTATTTTATCCCCTACAATTGAGTTACATATTAGTTCTTAACCCACTAACCGTATTCAGACACAGTATCTCCATACAATGCAGTTACTGAAGATACTTTTACTTTTCCTGCACAGAGTTAGGTGGATTTGCTTGGTTCGTTGATTCGTTGTGGTAAAGTGGTGAGCTTCCATTCTCCAAAAGACTTAGATATTTCACCAATTCCTTTTCATAGTCCAGAACTGAAAATTTACATTATCATTAACATTAGCATTGTCATTGTCAAAGTCAGGGACATGTCCCAACCAAGATTGATTTTTAGTTCTTTTTGCATTGAGGCTTTATGGATTACTGTGGACTCGGGTGGTGTTGGTCAGTTGTTTCAATCGATTATCGGTTATCTGTTATAGATATATCTTAGATCCTTTGAGTTTATCTTATGTTATTTTGTTATATGTTTGGAATTTATTTGATGTTTGAGATATTGTGTTTTGATTGGCTAGGTGTAGAGGGTGATATCTGTTCGTCAGTGGACTTGAGATACCCGTCATAGCCAGGCCCTGGTTCGGTTCATGACAAAGTTGGTATTATATCCTAGGTTTAGTGTCATTAGGTGTCCACAAAGTTGTGTCAAGTAGAGTCTCTTTTATAGGTGTGTTTTGCACTACATTTATAAGAGAGAGTCTATGAGGCATTTAGGAATATTTCTCTTTCTTATTATTCTATTTCGAGCTATAGAGTCTAAGGTCTTTAATCTCCTCTAACTCCTATATATTCGCTTTTAGATCATGTCTCCAGAAGATCTGATACCCGTAGAAACTCTTTTGTCCCGTCTAAGGAAAATATGGACGAAGCTCATCTTGCTCAAGGAGTTCAAACCTGGTCTAGGGTCTCTCCTTAAGATTACCTTAGTGGAGTTCCACCTATTCCCTTTATCCCTCCTCAGGCACCTTAAGTTATCGTGTCTAATGTTGAGTTTCACAGTCGATCCATTTGCTTACCCAGTTAGTGGCCTCTCAGACTGAGCATGTTGCTTATGTTGCTCTATCCTCTGAGGTCACTAGAGTTGGTCAATTTATGAGGTTGAGTCCTCCGACTTTCACTAGTTCTAAAGTTGAGAAAGATCCTTAAAATTTCATTGATGAGATGGAAAAGATTTTCCATGTGATGCATGCTACTGATGTGGAGGGCGTGGAGTTTGCTGCTTATCAGTTGAAGGATATTATGTATCAGTGCTATGAGAAATGGGTCTAAAATTAGTGTCTAGAATGAGGGCTAGAATGAGGAAGTTTGCTTCTGGGTTATCCCATGAATTGATCTTGGAAAGCAAGGTCGCCTTGTTGAACAAGGACATCGACATCTCTTGACTTATGGTTTATATGCAATAAGTGGAGGAGAAAAAAAAGAATCAAGCAGAGATAAGTGAAAGGCATAATAAAAAGTTTTGGTACTCGGATCAGTGTAGAGGTTAGTAGCGGAGTGGTTGATACGATAAAAAATGGTCTAAGAAAAACTAGGGCAATTCTGGTTCATATTTTATGGATAGAGCTCCTTATCGTACGTTGTCGAGTGACCATCATTTTCAAAATAGTATGGATTCTAGGGCACAGGGTTCCCAGCCTCAGGTTAGTAGGGCTCAGTCAGCTTTATCCTAATCCCCTTGTATATTTTATGGTCAGGTATATCATGGTATTTGTGAAGAGGAAAGGAACAAGTGCTTTAAATATGGTCAGATTGGTTATATGCAGAGGGATTATCTTTCTTGGGTTGCATCCTTGTTGCTACTTCATCAGCTCCTGCACCAAAGGGTGCTACCTCGGCATCTGGCTCCGACACTAGATGGAACCTTCTATATGCTTTTGCCACCCGCCAGGATTTTTAGGCGTCCCCTAATGTTTTATTGGTACGCTCAAACTTTTCTCTTATGGTGTATTGTCTACTTGATCCCGAGTCTATCCTCTCTTATGTGACCCCATATGTGGCTATTTATTTTGATTTTGATCTTGAGTGTATTCCAGAACCCTTCTCTGTGTCCACCCTGGTAGGTGACTTAATTGTGGCTAGAAGGATTTATTGGGGTTGTGTGATATCGGTTTGTGGTAGGAAGACCTTGGTGGATCTGATAGAGCTGGGCATGTTAGACTTTGATGTGATTTTAGGGATGGATTGGTTGCATTCGTGCTATACGTCTCTTGATTGTCGCAACTAAAGGGTCACTTTCCACTTTCCTAATTAGCTGGTGATCAAGTGGGAAGGTAGTTCCCTAGTGCCTAAGGAAAGGTTCATTCTGTATCTTAAAGCTCGAAAAATTGGTTTCTAAAGGGTGCCTCTATCATTTAGTGCATGTTAAGGATTCTAGATCTGAAGGTCCTTCTTTGTAGACTGTCCCTATGGTCTGTGAATTTCTCGAGGTGTTCCCTGATAATCTTCCTGGTGTTTTTCCCAATAGGGAAATTAATTTTAGGATTGATCTTCTTCCGGACACTCATCCTATTTCTTCCCTTCTTATAGAATGGCTCCGAATGAGTTGAAAGAACTCAAGGAGTAGTTGAAAGATCTTATTGATAAGGGTTTTATCCACCTTAGTACTTCTCCTTAGGGTGCTCCAGTTTTATTCGTGCATAAGAAATATGGGACCCTTTGGATGTGTATAGATTACCGCTAATTGAATAAGGTGACTCTGAAGAATAATTATTTGCCTTCAAGGATTGATGATCTCTTTGATTAGCTTCAGGGTGCTAAGTACTTTTCTAAAATTGATTTTCGTTCTAGGTACCATCAGTTGAAGATTAGGGAGGTGGATATCCCTAAGACTACTTTCCAAACCTGGTATGGTCATTTCAAGTTTTTCGTAATGTCTTTTGATTTAACTAATGACCCGATAACATTTATGGATCTTATGAACTGGGTATTCCATCAGTTCTTGGATTTCTTAATGATTGTGTTTATTGATGATATTTTGGTGTATTCTAAGAGTGAGATGGGTGTTATCGATCACCTATGCCTTGTGTTGCAAACCTTACAAGATCAATGATTGTATGGAAAATTCTCTAAGTGTGAGTTTTGGTTGAATATTATAACCTATCTGGGTTATGTTGTTTCTAGCGAAGGGATCATGATGGATCTTGATAAAGTTGCAGTGGTTAAGAAGTGGACTAGACCCACGACTCCAATCGATAGTCAAAGCTTCTTGGGTTTAGTCGGTTATTATAGAAGGTTTGTGGAAATTTTCTCTTCTATTGTGCCCCATTGATTAAGTTGACTCACAAAAAGGTGAAATTTTTGTGGTCTGATGCTTGTGAGGGTAGTTTCAAGAAGTTAAAGAATAAGTTGACTTCAAATCCGATATTGACTCTACCTGAGGGTACTAATGGGTTTGTGGTCTATTGTGATGAGTCCTGGGTGGGATTGGGTTATGTGTTAGTGCAACGTGGCAAGGTGGTTACATATGCTTCTATACAAGTGAAGGTTCATTAGAAGAATTATTCGACTCATGATTTTGAATTGTTAGTTGTAGTGTTTGTATTGAAGATCTGGAGACATTATTTGTATGGGGTCTATATAGATTTATTCTGATCATAAGAGCCTGCAATATTTTTTCACCCAAAAGGAGCTGAATCTCAGGCAAAGGAGATGGCTTGAGTTTCTAAATGACTATGATATGAGTCTTCACTATTATCCAGGTAAAGCTAACATGGTTGCTGATACACTTAGCAGGTTGTCCATGGGGTGCTTATATCATGTGGACAAGGAGAAGCGAGATTTTGGTAAGGATAATCACCATTTGGCTAATTTTGGAGTCAGTCTCTTGGATTTAAAGGATATTGGTGTGTTTGTTCAAGAGGTTGCGAAGTCATCTCTTGGTGTTGAGGTAAAAAAGAAGCAAGCGTTGGACCCTATTTTGATGCAACTCAAGGAGGATGTAGGTAGGCAGAAGGTAAAGGCTATCAAAATTAGTTATGATGGTATCTTGAGGTACCAAGGTAGATTATGTGTTCCAGATATTGATGAGATGCGATAAAGAATTTTGGTCAAAGCTCATGAGTCGTTTTACACTGTTTATCCTGGTTTGATGAAAATGTATCATGATTTTAAGGAAGTTTATTGGTGGAATAATATGACGTGGGATGTGTCCAATTTTATGGGTAAGTGCATGGTGTGTCAGCAAGTAATGTGGAGCATTTGAGGCTCGGTGGATTGTTCCAAGAAATTGAGTTGCTTATATGGAAATGGCAGATAATTAATATGGATTTTGTTACCTATCTTCCGCAGTGTCGCCAACAATTTAATTCGGTTTGGGTCATCGTGGATAGGATGACTAAGTGTTCTCACTTCTTTCCACTGAGTACTAATTTCTCTTCAGAGGATTATGCCAATTTTTTCATTAATGAGATCGTAAAGTTACATGGTGCTCCAGTTTCCATCATATTTAATCAAGGTGATCAGTTTTCATCTCACTTTTGGCATTTCTTTCAGAGAGGTTTGGGAACTAAGGTGATTCTTAGTACTGTTTTCCAGCCACAAGCAAATAGAAAAGCAAAGAGAATTATTCAGACATCAGAGGATATGTTCAGATCTTGTCTGATTGACTATAGTGGTAGTTGGGTTGACCACTTGCATCTCATAGAATTTCCTACAGCAACAGTTATCACTCTAGTATTGGTATGGCTCTGTTAGAGGCCTTGTATGGTAGGAGGTGCAGATCTCCTATTGGGTGGTTTGAGGTTTGTGAAAATAGGTTATTAGGCCCAAATTTGGTTCACCAAGCCATGTAGAATGTGAAGGTGATACGAGATAGGCTTAAGACCACGCAAAGTCGCCAAAAGTCCTATGCGAACGTGAGAAAAAAAGAGTTGGAGTTTAATGTTTGTGACTGGGTGTTCTTAAAGGTGTCTCACATAAAGGGCGTGATGTGGTTTAGGAAAAAGGGAAAGCTCAGTCCCCATTATGCTGGTCAGTATTTGGTTTTGAAGAGGGTTGGAAATGTTGCATATGAATTGGAGTTTCCTTCTAGATTAAGCTCTATTCATTCATTTTTTTATGTTTCGATGTTGAGAAAGTATGTGGGTGATACTTCGATGGTTATTCCTTTGGAAAAAGTGGGCATTTCAAATTCTTTGTCTTGTGAATAAATCTCAATTAAGATTTTGGATCAGCAAGTCCGTCGGTTACGGATGAAGGACGTGGCTTCGATAAAGGTTCCTTGGAGGAACCAAAAGTTTGAGGAAGCTACTTGGAAATTCGAGGAGGACACCAAGTCCAAGTATCCATTCTTATTCCATATTTTGGATAATCGTGCTTAAGGTATGGGTTATTCTTAGCATCCTTATTTTCTGACTTTGTTAAGAAATTTGTAATTTCTTTGGTATCTTTGTTTGTTGTCTTTGTTTAAGGTAAGTGTGGAGTGATAATAAATACCTTGTCCTATCATTCAAGGAGGAATGATCCTAAGGGGAAGAATAAAACACCCAAGTGTTGATCTTTTAAAATTTCTAAAATATTATCCTTACTGTCTTGACTACGACTTCCTTTATGATTTGTAGGGAGTCTTGATAGGTCCTAGGGACCCAATCATAGCCTAAACAGTGTGTGTGTATGGCTAAGTTCTGCTCTGAGTATGAGTGTATCACTACGAGTCTTAAAGACCCCTGAGGATTCATTGTGTGCAAATCGTAGGATGTGAGTGTATACCCAAATAGTTTCGGTGTTGACTACAACTGGAACCTATGAGTCGTAGGTTCTCTTTACGAGCCATGGTATACTAGTCATAAGGCCAACAGTGTATGTGCTTGGTGATACTGTCTTGACAACGACTCACGGAGATGAGTCGTAATGAGTCATGATGCGTCGTCATGAAACCTGTAATGGCAACAGTTTTTTTTTCAAATTTTTAATGAGGGTGTTTAGACATTTTTCTTTTATCCCAATAATAACTCACGACCTATAAAAATTGTTGAGGCTCTATTTTCATCGATAACACACTCCAAACATTCTTTCTTTTCTTTCAAGTCTCTCAAGCATTCATACTTAGGATTTCCAAGAAGTGGGTCAAGCAGAGCTTTAATGGTTGAATTCTCTCCATATCTTGGGTATTTTGGGCATGTTACTCTTTCCTAAGTGCACTTTTTTTAAAGGCATGTGTTTAAAATTATTATTCATATGATTTTGATGTTGGTTTTGGAACATGGGGTAAGGGTTTTGAATGTTTGTTTTTTTTAACAATGTTTTCCCATAGTATACATATGATCGTTCATGCTTTAATTATGGTTTTGAACTTTGGGATGCATAGTTATGGTGAATAAACTAGGGGATTATGATTTCCCCCAATTTGTGAATATCAAAAATTGAATTAATAATGGCCTCAACCCCATATTGTGAAATTGGTTTAGAATATGAAAAGAATGTACATTGAACTACTTTTGAACTATTGCATGATGTGAAAGGTTAATGAAGCGTAATGATTTTGAATTGACCCTTGTGGGAATTGTGTAACTACCCAAGCTAATGTCTAATTGAACCAAGAAGGTTGTGAATTTCCCCATGTAACGATAATTGGTTTGGCTTGTTGATGTTACCTTATAAGTGTAGTTGGTATGATGATACTAATAGTGTATGTCTAAATGTGTATCATGGTTCAATGAATGGGAATTTGTGATAAATGATTTAATTTGGCTTTAATGAGGGTTGTGTAGCTGAGTCGTGAAAGTGAAGGTCCCGAGGGACTAATCTTGGAAATCGCAATTGCCGATGCGGGGGTCTACATGATTGGGTAGTTCGAGTCCCCCTTATTATTTTCATATGATTGAGAGATTCGAGTCCCTCATATTATATTACATGATTGAGTGCTCGAGTCACCTTGATATGCTGGGAGGACTGAGTCCCCTATGGTCCATAATACACATCATCTGGTTTGTGTGGCTACATGTATTAGGCCCTTCCAGCTGGGGAAGAGCTGGGCCCATATAGCCCATGGGTGCCTTCTTCTGTTATGACGGTTGAGCTACACTATCCAGGCTAAGATTTTAAACATTCATGCTAAGTCTTGTTTCCTACCCCGGCACATGATATATATATATATATAAATGTATTCACATTTGATTATGTGTATTTAATTTTGGACTGGTGTTGAATTGTTATCCATGGCATTATTTACCTATACCCCTGAGTTACATACTAGTGCTCAACCCACTAACCATCTCCGGATGTTGTATCTCCACGTGATACAGGTACTAAAGATACTTCAACTTTTCCTGGACAAAGTTAGGTAGCTCGGCTCGGTTTGTCAGTTCATTGTGGTGAAGTGGTGAGCTTCCCTTTTCCAAAAGACTTAGACACTTCACCAGTTCCTTTTTATAGTCTAGAACTGAGAGTTGACATTATGATCAACATTATCTTTATCATTGTCAGAGTCGGGGACATGTCTCGACCAAGACTGGTTTTTGGTTCTTTTTGCATAGAGGCTTTGTTGGATTATTGTGGACTTGGGTGATGTTGGTCGATTGTTTTAGCCAGATACCAATTATTTGTTATAGGCATATCTTAGATCCCTTGAGCTTATCTTATGCTATCTTCTTATATGTTCGAAATTTATCCGACATTAGAGATATTGTGTTTTGATTGGCTAGGTGTAGGGGGTGATCTCCGGTCCCCGATGGACTTAAGATACCCATCATGACAGGCCCTCATTCCGGTTGTGACAGAAATGGACAAATGAAGACTATCTCTTGCAATATTAATATCAATACAAGGCAATGTATATATAGCTTGTCCTAAAAGGGACTTAAAAAATTCACAAATCCCTCTTGTATCAAGTATGGGTTTGTCAGTTTACTGGCTTACCTAGTGTATGTTTTAACTATCTTGTTTCTGACTTGTCTAGATTTAAGTAAGCAAAAAAGTACTTTGAATTCCTATCACTATGTGTGATCCAAGTAGCTCTTAATCTCTGTCTTCAAATTCTTTCATTGATCTCTTTCCACTTTTCAATCATATGTAGAAGGTCTCTTTCTTTTTAATGAGATTCTGATTGAATTATTTTTACTAATATTCTCATGTACTTTCTGTAACTTTTCTCATAATATTAATAGCTTCTTATCAACTGAGGTGTATTCTTTCTGTGTCTTCTTTTGACTGTTGAGCAAGTTTTTACAGTTTCGTCCAAACCCTAAAGATTCAGATTCCATTCACAGGTGGCATCCAAGTAGTATGTACCAGGTCCTGGAAATTCTTTTGCTACATCACTATATTTAGTAGCCTAAATGGTCTTCTATTTTTAACCTGAACAGTTTCAGTATCCACCACAATAGATGTATGATCAAAGCAGGCAAATTTTTTAAAATTAGCCTCAATATCAATATATTTAAGAATCCATACATTATTTCCAAACGCCTAATAAATGTGTGAGTATATTCTTGCTACCACATCTCTTTTACTGCATCATGTGTATTGAATTTCCCTCCTCAGTAATTGCCCCATACCTATTTCATAAATACAAGTTTAGAAATCCATAGTCTCCAAAGGCTTTATGGGCTCTCCATTTAATCTAGTTTATGAGAAAAAAGAACATTAAAGTTTCCTAATAGTAACCATGGATTTGAGTTACTAGAAGCTAAACTTCTCAAGGTGTCACACAACTCTACTCTTGCAGCAGGTGTATTCAACCCGTAAACTATAGTTAATAAATAGTTAAAGGAGAATCCTTATCTTGAACCGTACAATGCACTAATTGAGTTGAATCTACAAGGATAGTCATATCCACTTTACTATGTTGCCAAAAAATCTAAACTCTTCCATGTTACTTAGCATAAACTTTCCAATCAAACCCCAATTTTTTCTTTATTTTGTCTGCCTTGTGAGCCTACACTTTTGTGTTCACAAAACCCATAAAATCTACTCTATGTTTCAGCAAGAAGTTTTTCAATTCTCTCTGCTTATAGGATTCGTTCACCCCTCTAATATTCCAAAAGTTGATAACAATTGAACAGTGAAAGGATTAGGTGCTTTAGCCCTATTGACATATATGGCATTATATTGTGTCGTCCTTCCAATGAAGCAAATGTATTAAAGACATGTGTTATAAAAGATTAACCTTAAAGTTATGGATTATTATTCTTGTTTCTAGTTATTGAACCCACTATCTTTTGATAAGGTGCTTCTTGTTCTACCTGGATTGTATCAGCCATAGATCTCTTCTCCTTACCTTTTTTCCCTCCTTGTGGGATGTTGAAACACCCTGGGTTTTGACCCTTAGAAAAATTCTCAATTTTTGGCTTTTGGACATCATAAGACTTGGGGTACTTCTTGTATGATATGGTACAGTTTGGTTGGTCTTGGTCATAGAGTAACCAGTATGGGTTGGTTGGTTCTGTCTAATGTATGGTTGGATCATACTAGCCGTATCTTAGGATACTAGTAGTATGTTGCCAATCGTATGTTGCCCTATGTTTAACCTAGAGAATTTTATTTTACCTAAGATACAAATTTAGGGTACTGGTCATATGGTAGGGTACGGTTTGGCCATGGTGGTTGTATGTTGGACAGTGTTGGGGTCTAAGGGGAGGCCTAGGGTATGAGGTAAGGGTACCACTTATACCCTAGGGTACAGTTTGGGGGGTAGTTGTACCCTCTTGAGGGAATTTTAAACAGTTTAAGTTAGGGGCAATCTGGATATTTTTCCTTTTAACCTCTTAAGTCCCCACGACTTATAACTCTATTGGGATATCATTTGCCTTATTTTTGTAATCTTAAACACTTAGAACACTCTCTCAAATTCTCTCAAGGCTCTTGGGTCAAGGAAGACTAGGGTTTCATCAAGAGGATTAATTTAGGTCTTACAAGGGTGATTTATCTCTATCATCTTCATAATCTAAGGCATGTTACTTCTCCCTCATTGTTAGTTCAACAAAAGGCATTATTTAATATATGGTTTCCATGGCATAATTATAGTATGGTTTTGGGTTTTGAAATATATGTTGGGAGTTTTGGTTATAATGGTTGGTTATGGTTTTTCAATGTCTTTTACTTATGGTTTTCATGTTTTAATAGTGGTTTGAATATGTGGTTATATGTAAATGGTTAATTGGTACTTGGTTTTGATTTTGGAAACTATATGCCCCCAAAGTGTTTGTTAAAATGCCTATGAGAATGTTGTTATTACATAGTTGGACTTTTAATAAAACTATTGCATGGTATAACTCAGTAATGGAACCCTAATTGATTTGGATGGTTTTAAATGATTCAATGGTAAGGTGTTGATGGTCATGGTTATGGTTTAATTGAAAGTATTGTGGGATACAAGGGAATCCCCCCAAGAAAACTGAATAATGAACTACTTGCGGGTTACATGGGAATCCCTCAAGCAAACTTAATAATGTAATCTATGGGCACATGGAAATCCCTTTTCCTTAAAAGGTTGTCTAAGTACATTTCTTGCAAGCTATAGTCAGTATGACAATACCACCACTTATAGCCTTGGTTAATAATAAATACAATGGTTATATGATTTATGTTAATGGTTTTAAATGGGCAATAATGGCGGGGTGTGATAGCTAACCGTAAAGGTGTGAGTCCAATGGATGGACACTCAAAACGTATGTTTGCCGATATAAGGATTGGTCATGATGACCATATATGATTATTATATGGTACACGAGAATACCCTAAGTTACACTTGTATATTTGTATCATGGAGAGCAAAGGATACTCGAGAATCCCCTACTCCTATGGTATCTTTAGTTCGTATGGCTACACGCATCGAGGCCCGTTCAGGGGGTAACACTTAACCCATATAGCCCGTGGGTGGTTCTAGAACGGTTAAGCTACACTTACCCATGTTAATGGTTTTAAAGGCATGCTAAACCTGATTTCCTTTCCCAACATGGATTTTATATATATATATATATATACGTGTGTGGGGGTATATGTATGCATATGATTTTTACTTATTATTAAGGGTTAGCATTATTTTATCCTTATCCTGAGTGCATGCTAGTGTTCACCTGCTAACCTATCTTTGGGCGTTGTATCCCCACGCGATGCAGGAACCAGCCATTCTACTCCTGCTCAATGATCGAATTCGGGATCAACTTGTGCGGGATTGAAGTGGTGAGTTTCCATGTTCTGGAAGGCTCTATTTCATGTCATGGTTATCTTTACATACTTTGTCATTTTATAGACTATGGTTTTGTCTATGGTCGGGGACATGTCCGACCGGATATTATTTCACTTTCCGTTAGAGGCTTTGTGGGACTACTATGGGTTGGTATGGGTGGTGTCGATATTGGTGTCAACCTTGTCATTGGTATTAGTATTATGGATGATACTGACAGACTAAATTCAATTTATGATTGTTCTATTTTGTTTTGAATTATATATATGATTTGGAATTCATATGGATATGGATCGGTTTATGTTACGGTGGTTGGTTGGTAATGGATGGTTAGACTTTCTTAGGTTGTTCATTGTTATGAACCTATCCCAAAGTCTTGGGTTGTGCATACATTATCTTTTTATATGTTCAAAATTCATTCAACTTAGGATATGTGCTCGGAGGTTGGGTTGGGTATCGGGGGTAGACCTCGGTCCTGGTTGGACTTTGGATGCCCATTACAACAAGGTCCCGATTAGGGTCGTGTCAAGTTGGTATCAAAGCTATAGGTTCATGGTCAATTGGTAGTCCACAAAACCATGTCGAGTAGAGTCTCTTTTAAGGATAGGTTACGCGTCACACTCATAAGGGAGAGGCTACAAGACATTTAGGAATGTTTCTTTTTCTTGTGTTCTAATTTCAAGTATTACAGGCTAAGGTCCTAAAATCCTCTCTAATTCTAGTTTTTTCACTTTTCAAATTATGCCTCAACGATCTGATATGCATGGAAACTCCTCTGTCCCAACTGGAGACGATGTTGATGGGACACGCTTTACTCATGGGATCCATACTCGGTCAAGGGGTCCCATTCCTGATTGTTCTAGAGTTCCACTAGTTCCCTCTAGTCCTCCTCAGGCTTCTCAGGAAAAAATGATGAATGTAGAGTTTCGTCAGTCGATTTATATGATTTCTCAGTTGGTAGCTTCTCAGGCTAAGTGTAGTGTATTTGGTATTCCATATTCTGAGGCCACATGGGTTGGCCAGTTCATGAGGTTATGTTCTTCAACTTTCACTGGTGTTAAGGTGGAGGAAGATCCTCAGGATTTTCTGGATAAAATAGAAAAGATTTTCAGGATTATGCATGCCACGAATATGGAAGGGGTAAAGCTTGCTGCCTACCAGCTAAAGGATGTGGTATACCAATGGTACAAGGAATGGTATGGGGCAAGGGGCGATGTTGATGAATCATCTTTGTGGGAGACTTTCTCTAATGAAATTTTGGATTATTTTTTTCCTCAGGAGTTAAGGGAAGCGAAAGTGGAGGAATTTTTTAATCTGAATAGGGAAAGATGTCGGTCAAGAAATATGCCTTGAAATTTCACCATCTATCTAGGTATGCTTCGGAGATGGTGTCGGACATGAGGGCCAGGATGCCAGGATGAGAAAGTTCTTATTCCCTATTTCAGATAATTGTGCTTAAGGTATGAGTTATTCTGAGCATTCTTGTTTTGTGGCAGTATCAAAAAATTTGTAATTTCCTTAGTATCTTTGTTTTTTGTCTTTGTTAGAGGTAAGTGTGGTTGTGTTTGGAGTCAAATCATGCTAATAAATGCCTTGTACTATCATTTGAGGATGAATGATCCTAAGGGAGGAGAATGAAACACCCAGGTGTTGATCTTTGAGAATTTCTAAAATTTTATCCTCACTGTCCTGACTACGACTCCCTTTATGATTCGTAGGGAATCTTGATGGGTCCTAGGGACCCAATCGTAGCCTAAATAGTGTGTGTATGTGTTGCTAAGTTATGCTCTGAGTATGAGTGTATCACTAGGAGTCATAAAGACCCCTGATGAGTCATTGTGTGCAAATCATAGGATGTCAGTGTATACCCAAATGATTTTTGTGTTAGCTATGACTGAACCCTATGAGTCGTAGGTTCTCATTATGGGCCATGGTATACTAGTGTAAGGTCAACAGTGTATGTGCCTAGTGACACTATCTTGACAATGACTTATGGAGACGAGTCGTAATGAGTCGTCATGAGACCCGTAATGACTGGCAGTTTATTTTTCAGCTTTTAATGGGGGTGTTTTAGACATTTTTCTTTTATCCCAATAATAACCCATGACCTATAAAAATTCTTGGGGATTTATTCTCATCGATAACACACTTCAAACATTCTTTGTTTTCTCTCAAGTCTCTCAAGCATCTATACTTAGGATTTCAAAGAAGTAGGTCAAGGAGAGCTTCAATGGTTGAATTCTCTCCATAATCTTGGGTATTTAAGGAATGTTACTCTTTTTTAATTGCACCTTTGTTAAAAGAAAATGTTTTAAAGTATTATTCATATGATTTTGATGTTGGTTTTGGAATATGGGTTGAGGGTTTTGAATGTTTGTTTTTTCAAACAATGTTTTCCTATGGTATACATATGATTGTTCATGATTTTAATTATGGTTTTGAACTTGTGGGGAGCATGGTTATGGTGAATAAACTAGGGGATTTTGATTTCCCTCAATTTGTGAATATTGAAAATTGAATTAGTGATGACCTCAACCCCATATTGTGAAATTGGTTTGAATATGAAAAGCATGCACATTGAACTATTTTTGAACTATTGCATGATGTCAAAGGTTAATGAAGCGTAATAATTTTGAATTGAACCTTGTGGGGATTGTGTAATTACCCAAGCTAATGTCTAATTGAACCAAGAAGGTTGTAAATTTCCCCAATTATGTTAATAGGTTTGGCATGTTGATGTTACTTTACAAGTATAGTTGGTATAACGATACCAACAGTGTATGTCTAAATATGTATCATGGTTCAATGAATGGAAATGTGTGATGAATGATTTAATTTGGCTTTAACAAGGGTTGTGTAACTGAGTCGTGAAAGTGGAGGTCCCGAGGGACCAATCCTGGAAAATGCAATTATCTATGCAGGGGTCTACATGATCGGGTAGTTCGAGTCCCCCTTATTATTATCATATGATTAGGAGGTTTGATTCCCCCATATTATATTACATGATTGCTTGCTCAAGTTACCTTGATATGCTGGGAGGTTCGAGTCCCCCATGGTGCATATTACACATTCTCTGGTTCGTGCGGCCACATGCATTAGGCCCTTCCAACTGGGGGAGATCTGGCCATATAGCCCATGGGTGCCTTCTTATGTTATGATGGTTGAGCTACACGATCTCGGCTAAGATTTTAAACGTTCATTCTAAGTTTTGTTTCCTACCTCGGCACATGATATATATATATATATATATATATAAATGTATTTGCATTTGATTAAGTGTATTAAAATTTGGACTGGTGTTGAATTGTTATCCATGGCATTATTTTATCTGTTGCCCCTGAGTTACTTACTAGTGCTCAACCCACTAACTATCTATGGATGTTGTATCCCCATGCGATGCAAGTACCATAGATACTTCTACTTTTCCTGCACAGATTTAGGTATCTCAGCTTTGTTTATCGATTCGTTGTGGAGAAATGGAGAACTTCCATTCTCTGAAATACTTAGACATATCTCCAGTTCCTTTTTACAGTCTAGAACTAAGAGTTTACATTATCATCAACATTATTATTGTCATTGTCAGAGTCGGGGACATGTCCCGACCAAGACTGGTTTTTGGTTCTTTTTACATTGAGGCTTTGCTGGATTATTGTGGACTTGGGTGATACTGGTTGGTTATTTTGGCCAGTTACAAGTTATCTGTTATAGACATATCTTAGATCCCTTGAGCTTATTTTATGTTATTTTCTTATATGTTCGGAGTTCATCCGACGTTAGAGATATTGTGTTTTGATTGGCTAGGTGCAGGGTGTGATCTATGGTCCTCGATAGACTTAAGATACCAATCGCGGTAGGCCCTCATTCGGGTTGTGACAGAAATGGACAAGTTAAGACCATCTCTTGCAATATTAATATAAATACAAGGCAATGTATATGTATCTTGTCCCAAAAGGGACTTAAAAAAATTCACAAATCCCTCTTGTATCAAGTATAGGTTCATCAGTTTCCTGCCTTACCCAGTGTATGCAGGGACTATCTTGTTTCTGGCTTGTCTATCTTTAAGTGAGTAAAAAAGTACTTTTAAATCCTATCCCTATGTGATCCAAGTAGCTATTGATCTCTGTCTTAAAATTCTTTTATTGATCTTTTTCCACTTTTCAATCATATGTCGAAGGTCTCTCTCTTTTTCAATGAGATTATGATTGAAAAAATTTATTCTCATATTCTTTTGTACTTTCTATAAATTTTCTCATAATTTAATAGCTTCTTATCAACTGAGGTGTATTTTTTCTGCGTCTTCTTTGATCGTTGAGCAAGTTTCTACAGTTTTGTCCAAACCCTAAAGATTCAAACTCCATTCACAGGTGGCATCCAAGTAGTATGTACCAGGTCCTGGAAATTCTTTTGCTACATCACTATATTGAGTAGCCTAAATGGTCTTCTATTTTTAACCTAAACATTTCCAGTATCCACCACAACAGATGTATGATCAAAGTAGTCGAGTTTTTCAAAATTAGCCTTAATATCAATATATTTAAGCATCTATGCAGCATTTCCAAATGCCCAATCAATGTGTGAGTATATTTCTGCTTCCACATCTCTTTTATTACATCATGTGTATTAACTTCCCCTCCTCAGTAATTTCCCTATACCTATATCATTAATACAAGTTTAGAAATCCACAGTCTTCTAAGGCATTATAGGTTCGCCATTTAATCTATCTTCATGAGACAAAACAACATTATAGTTTTCTAACAGTAACCGTGGATTTAAGTTACTAGATGCTAGACTTCTCAAGGTATTCCACAACTCTACTTTTGCAGCAGGTGTATTGAACCCATAAACTATAGTTCATAAATAATAAAAGGAGAATCCTTATCTTGAACCGTATAATGCTCTAATTGAGTTAAATCTACAAGTATAGTCATATCTATTTTACTATGTTGCCAAATAATATAAACTCTAACATTCAATATAGTAGGCTACTTAGCATAAACTTTCCAATCAAACCCCAATTTTTTCTTTATCTTGTCTGCCTTGTGAGCCTACACTTTTGTCTTCACACAACCCATAAAAGCTACTCTATGTTTCAGTAGGAAGTTTTTTAATTCTCTCTTCTTATAGGGCTCGTTCATCCCTCTAATATTCTAAGAGTTGATAATAATGGAACAGTGAAAGGATCATGTGCTTTAGCCCAATTGACATATATGGCATTACATTGTGTCATCCTTCTAATGAAGCAAATATATTAAAGGCGTGAGTTATAAAAGATTTACCTTACAGTTATGGATTAGTATTCTTATTTCTAGTTATTGAACCCACTACCTTCTGATAAGGTGCTTCTTGTTCTACCTAGATTGTATCAGCCTCAGAGCTCCCCTCTTGACTTTTCTCCCCTCCTTGTGGTATGTTGAAACACCCTGGGTTTTAACCCTTAGAAAATTTCCCAGTTTTTGGCATCTGGACATCATAAGACTTGGGGTACTTCTCGTATAATGTGGTTCGGTTTGGTTGGTCTTGGTCATATGGTAACTAGTGTGGGTTGGTTGGTTTCTGTCCAAGGTACGTTTAGGTCATACTAGTCGTATCTTAGGTTACTAGTAGTATGTTGTCAATCGTATGTTGCCCTATGTTTAACCTAGAGGATTCTATTTTGCCTAAGATACGAATTTAGGGTACTGGTCATATGGTATGGTATGGTTTAGCCATGGTGGTTGTATGTGGGACTGTGTTGGGGTCTAAGGAAAGTCCTAGGGTACGAGATAGGGGTACCACTCATACCCTATGGTACAGTTTAGAAGGGTCGTACCCTCCTGTGGGAATTTTATGCAGTTTAAGTTGGGGGAAATGTGAATATTTTCCCTCTTAACCTATTAAGTTCCCATGACTTATAACTCTATTGGGATATCATTTACCTTATTATTCTAATCTTAAACACTTAAAACACTCTCTCAAATTCTCTCAAGGCTCTTGGGTCAAGGAATGCTAGGGCTTCATCAATAGGATCAATTTGAGGCTTACAAGGGTGGTTTTTCTCCATCATCGTTGTAATCTAAGGCATGTTACTCCTCCCTCATTGTTAGTTCAGCTAAAGGAATGATTAATGTATGTTTTCCATGGCATAATTATGGTATGGTTTTGGGTTTTTAAATATATGTTGGGGATTTTGGTTATAATGGTTGGTTATATTTTTCCCGTGTCTTTTACTTATGGCTTTTATGTTTTAATAGTGGTTTGAACATGTGGTTGCATGGGAATTGTTAATTGGTACTTAGTTTTGGTTTTGGAAACTATATACCGCCAATGTGTTTATTAAAATGCCTATGAGAATGCTTTTATTACCTAGTTGGACTTTTAATGAAACTATTGCATGGTATAACTCGGTAATGGAATCCTAATTAGTTTGGATGGTTTTAAATGATTAAATGGTAAGCTCTTGGTAGTCATGGTTATGGTTTTATTTAAATCCTTATGGGGTACAAAGGAATTCCCCAAGCAAACATAATAATGAACTACTTGTGGGGTACATGGGAATCCTGCAAGCAAACCTAATAATGTAATCTATAGGTACATGGGAATCCTTTTCCTTTAAAAGGTTGGCTAAGGACATTGCTTGCAAGATATAGTTGGTATGACGATAACACTACTTATAGCCTTGGTTAATAATAAAAGAAATGGTAGTTTGGTTGTGTGTTAATGGTTTTAATTGGGCAATAATGGCGGGGTGTGATAGCTAACAATGAAGGTGTGAGCCCAATGGATGGACACCGAAAACTCATGTTTGCCGACATAAGGATTGGTCATGATGACCATATATGATACTTATATTGTACACGAGAATCCCCTAAGTTACACCAGTATATACGTATTATGGAGAGATAATGGTACTCGGGAATCCCCTACTCCTATGGTAAATCCAATTCATGTGGCTACACGCATCGGGGCCCGTTCAGGGGGTAACATTAGACCCATATAGCCCGTGGGTATTTTTAGAATGGTTAAGCTACACATACCTAGGTTAATGATTTTAAAGGCATGCTAAACCCAGTTCTCTTTCCCAGTATGGATATTATATATATATATATATATATATATATGTGTGTGTGAGAGAGAGAGAGAGTGTGTGTGTATATATATGTATGTGTATGCATATGGTTATTACTTGGTTTTTAAAGGTTGGCATTATCTTATTTTTATCGTGAGTGCATGCTATTGTTCACTAGCTAACCCATCTTCGGGCGCTGTATCCCCATGCGATGCAGGAACCAACCATTCAACTCCTCGTGCTCAGTGATCGAATTCGGGATCAGCTTGTATTGGATTGAAGTGTTGATATTCTATGTTCCGAAAAGCTCCATTACATGTCATGGATGTCTTTACATACTTTGTTATTTTATAGATTATAATTTTGGCTATGATCGGGGGCATGTCCCAACCAGATATTATTTCACTTTCGGTTAGAGGATTTGTGGGATTATTGTGGGTTGGTATGGGTGGTGTCGATATTGGTGTCATCCTTGGCATTGGTATTGGTATTATGGATGATACCAGTAGACTAAATTCATTTTATTATTTATTCTATTTTGTTTTAAATTTTATATATAATTTGGAACTCATATGGTTATGGATCGGTTTATGTTACAGTGTTTTGTTGGTAATGGATGGTTAGACTTGCTTGGGTTTTTCATGGTTTTGAACCTATCCCAAAGTCTTGGGTTGTGCATACACTATCTTCTTATATGTTCAAAATTCATTCAACTCAGGGTATGTGCTTGGAGGTTGGGTTGGTTATCGGGGTAGCCCCCAGTCCTGGTTGGACTTGGGATGCCATTAAGACAAGGCCCTGATTAGGGTCGTGTCAAGTTGGTATCAAAGCTTTAGGTTCATTGAAAATTGGGAGTCCACAAATTCGTGTCAAGCAGAGTCTCTTTTAAGGGTTTGTAGCGCGCCACACTCATAAGGGAGAGGCTACAAGACATTTAGGAATATTTCTTTTTCTTGTGTTCTAATTTCAAGTAGTACAGGATAAAGTTCTAAATCCTTTCTAATTCTAGTTTTTTTTGCTTTTTAGATCATGCCTCGATGATCTGATACGCATGAAAACTCCTCTGTCCCAATTGGGGATGATATTGATGGGACACGCTTTACTTATGGGATCCATACTCGGTCAAGGGGTCCCGTCCCTAATTGTTCTAGAGTTTCACCTGTTCCCTCTAGTCCTTCTCAGGATCCTCAGCAGACGTGACGAATGCAGAGTTTCATCAGTCGATTCATATGATTGCTCAGTTGGTAGCTTTTTAGGCCGAGTATGGTGCATCTTATATTCCTTATTCTGAGTCTACATAGTTTGTCCAGTTCATGAGGTTGAGTCCTCCAACTTTCAGTGGTGTTACGGTGGAGAAGGGTCCTCAGGATTTTCTGGATGAGATAGAAAAGATTTTTTGGATTATGCATGCCACGAATATGGAAGGGATGGAGTTTGTTGCCTACCAAATTAAGGATATGGCATACCAATGGTATGAGGGATAGGATGGAGCAAGGGGCGATGTTGATGAGTCATCTTTGTGGGAGACTTTCTCTAATGTATGTCTGGTACATTTTTTTCCTCGGGAGTTAAGGAAAGTAAAAATGGAGGAATTTTTTAATCTGAAATAGGGAAAGATATCGGTCAAGGAGTATGCATTAAAATTTTACCATCTATCTAGGTACGCTCTAGAGATGGTATCGAACATGAGGGCCAAGATAAGAAAGTTCGTCTCAAGACGTCTCATGATTGATCCTTTAAAGCAAGACTGCCTTGCTGATCAAGGACATAGATACTTTTAGGTTGGTTGTTCATATGCAATAGGTGGAGGATGGAAAAAAATAGGCTGAGATGGGGGAAAGACAAAGTAAGGAGTTTAGATTCTGGGAGCAGGGTGGTGGGCAACCACAGAGTGGTAAAGATGGTGGTAAGTGGCCAAAGAAGAATTGGGGAAGTTTTAATTCTTTCTCCACATCTAGTGCTCCTTACCCCAAGTCGTTGAGTGACAGACGTCAGCAGGGCGGCGATAACTTTAGGGCACAGGGTGCCCAATCTCAAGCTAATGGGGCACAGTCGGCTTCATCGTGTCCTCCTTGTAGGTTTTTTGATCGTTTGCATCGAAGTTTCTATGATGAGGGAAGGGATAGGTGTTTCAAATATGGTTAGCCAGTCCATATGCTTAGAAATTATCTTGTTAGTAAGGTTGTTTCGGGAGCGAGCAGGATTTTGGTTGCTTCATCATCTACTCTTGCTCCAATGGGTGCTGCTTCTGCATAGATTTCTACTTCTAGTACCGGCACAAACTGAAATTGATTAAATGTTATTGCATCCTGATAGAAGTCGGAGGCATAACTTGATATCGTGAATGATATGTTACAACTCTTTTCTCATAACTTGTATTATTTACTTGATTCGAGGTCCACTCTCTTTTATGTGACCCTCTTTGTGGCTTTGTATTTTGGTTTTGGTCCCGAGATTGTTTTGGACCCTTTTTCTTTTTCAACCTGCGTATGTGACTTTGTGATTGCTAGAAGAGTCTATGGAGGGTGTGTGGTATCTATTAGTAGTAAGGAGACTTTGGTGTATCTGTATGAACTGGATATGGTGGATTTCAATGTTATTCTGGGGATTGATTAGTTGCACTCGTGCTATGCATCCTTAAATTATCTAACCTATAAGGTCATCTTTAAGTTCCCTGGTGAACCAATTATTGAGTGGGGGGTGGTTTCCTAACTCCTAAGGGGAGGTTTATATCATATCTTAGAGCTCAGAGATTAATCTCCAAGGGGTGCCTCTATCACTTGGTTCAAGTTAAAGATTCTAACTCGTAAGGTCTTTCTTTGCATATTGTTTCGGCGGTGAATAAATTTCCTGAGGTCTTTCCTAATGACCTTCCTAGTGTTCCTTATAATAGAGAAATTGATTTTGGGATTGATCTATTCTGTACACCCGTCCAATTTCTATTAACCCTTATAGAATGGCTCCATCTCAGTTGAAGGAGCTTAAGGAGCAACTTAAGGATCCTTAGGATGAGGGTTTCATCCATACTAGTATGCCCCCATGGGGTGCACTGGTACTATTCATGTGTAAGAATAATAGTTTCCTCCAAATATGTATTAAATATCGGTAGTTGAATAAGGTGACGGCTAAGAACAAGTATCCTTTTCCAAGAATAGATGACTTGTTTGATCAGTTGCAAGGTGCCAAATTGTTTTCTTAGATTGATCTTTGGTTTGTGTATCATCAGCTTAAGATTAGGGAGGTGGATATCCCTAAGGCTATTTTACGTACTCGGTATGGGCACTTTGAGTTTCAATTTATGCTTTTTGGTTTGACCAATGCTCTAGCAGTGTTTATGGATTTTATGAATAGTGTCTTCCATTAGTTTCTAGATTTGTTTTTCATTGTGTTCATAGATGATATCCTAGTGTATTCTAAGGTGAGATGGATCATGTCAATCACCTCTGTTGTGTTGCAAACCTTGAATAAGCAGCAGTTGTTTGCCAAGTTTTTAAAATATGAATTCTGGTTGAATGTTGTCACTTTTCTGAGTCATATTATTTTAGTGAGGGAATCATGGTGGATCCACAAAAGATTATGGTGGTTAAAAAGAGGCCTAGACCCACGACTCCAACCAATATTCAGAGTTTCTTGGGTTTGGTCGGGTATTATAAGAAGTTTGTGGAAAAAATTTCGACTATAGATGCCTCATTGACTAAGTTGACTTAGAAAAAGGAAAATTTTTCTTGGTCAGATGCGTGTAAGGGTAGTTTCGAGAAGCAAAGGATAAGCTAACTTCGTCTTCAGTTTTGACTTTGCCTGAAGGAACTGAGGGGTTTGTGGTTTATGGTGATGCATCCCGGGTGGGACTTGGTTGTGTTTTAATGCAGCATGGAAAGGTGATAGGATATGCTTCTAGGCAGTTGAAGGTGCATGATAGGAATTATCCTACTCATGATTTGGAGTTGTTAGCCATGGTGTTTGCATTGAAAATCTGGCAGAACTATTTGTATGGGGTACATGTGGATATCTTTGTAGATCATAAAAGCCTGCAGTATGTGTTTACTCAGAAAGTGCTTAATCTCAGGCAGAAGAGATGGCTTGAGCTTTTCAAACACTATGACATGAGTCTTTATTACCACCCAGGTAAAGCTAATGTATTTATTGATGCTCTAAGCAGGTTATCCATGGGTAGTTTAGCTTATGTGGACAAGGAAAAACTGGAGTTGGTGAAGGATATTCACCATTTGGCTAACCTTGAAGTTTGCCTGTTGGACTCTAAGGATGGTAGTGTGTTCGTTGAGGAAGTGGTGTGGTTGTCTCTTGGTGCAGCGATCAAGGAGAAGCAAATGTTAGTTCCTGTTTTGTTAAGGATCAAGGGTGATATTGGCGGCAAAAGGTAATGGTATCTAAGATTAGTGGTGATGGTACCTTATGGTACCAAGGAAGGTTGTGTGTTCCTGACGTTGATGGTTTGCGAGAAAGGATATTGGTTGTAATGCATGAATCACGTTATGTTGTTTATCCAGGTTTGATGAAAATATATCATGACCTCAAGGAGATGTATTGGTGGAATGGTATGAAGAGGGATGTGGCTGATTTTGTGGCTAAGTGCATGGTGTGTCAACAAGTAAAAGTTGAACACATGTGGCCAGGAGGGTTGTATCAAGAGATTGAGTTGAATAAATAGTAATGGAAAGTGATCAACATGGATTTTGTTGGTAGTCTTCCTCAGTCTCATAATCAGTTTGATTCAGTTTGGGTCATCGTGGATAGGATGACAAAGTTCGCTCACTTTTTGCCAATGAGGACTAACTTTTTGATTGAGGATTATGTGAGGTTGTATCTTTATGAGATTGTGAAGCTGCATAGGGTATCTATTTCTATCATCTCTGATCGTGGTACACAATTCTCATCTCACTTTTGGCGGTCGTTCTAGAAAGGGTTGGGGACTAAGGTTAGTCTGAGTACTGTTTTCCGCCCGAAGACAGATAGGCAAGAAGAGAGGACTATTTAGACGTTGGAGGATATGCTTCGTGCGTGTGTGATTGACTATGGTGGTAGCTGGGTTGAGCATCTACCTCTTGTAGTGTTTGCTTACAATAATAGTTATCATTCTAATATTAGTATGGTCCCTTTTGAGGCATTGTATGGTAGGAGGTGTAGATCTCCTATTGGGTTGTTTGAGCTTAGTGAGGCGGTTATATTTGACTTGGATTTGGTTTACCAGGCAATGGAGAAGGTAAAGGTGATTCGGGATAGGCTCAAGGATTCCCAAAGTCGCCAAAAGTCTTATGCGAATGTAAGGTGAAGGGCCTTGGAATTTAAGGTTAGGGATAGGGTATTCCTAAAGGTGTCTCCCATGAAGAGAGTAATGCGGTTTGGGAAAAAAGGGAAGCTTAGCTCCAGGTACATTAGTCCTTATGTAATTTTGAGCAGTATTGGTAATATTTCATATGAATTGGAGTTGCCTTCTAGTTTAAGCTTCATTCATTCGGTGTTCCACGTCTCTATGTTGAGGAAATGTGTAAGTGATCCTTCATCGATTGTTCCTTTGGAAGGATTGGGTATCTCAGATTCTTTATGTTATGAGGAGGTCCCAGTTGAGATCTTGGATTGGCAGGTTCATCGGTTGCGTACAAAGGATGTAGCTTTGATTAAGTTTTTATGAAGGAACCACAAGGTGAAAGAGGCTACATGGGAAGCAAAAGAGGACATGAAGTCCAAGTATCCGCATTTTTTCTACTATGGGAATTCGTGCGGAAGGTATGTGTTCTTCATTATACTTTTTTTTTCAAACTTTGTCAAAGGAAAGATTGATTCCTTGCATATTTGTTTTCTAACTTAGTTAAAGGTCGAAATTGAGATGTTCAGGTGTAAATTGTGCTTATACTGCCTTGTCCATTATTCGGGGATGAATGATCCAAATGGGGGAGAATTGACCCTAGGTTTTGACCCTTAGAAAATTTCTCGATTTTTTGCTTCTGGACATCATACGACTTGGGGTACTTCTTGTATATAGTACAGTTTGGTTGGTCTTGGTCATATGGTAACTAGTGTGGGATAGTTGGTTCCTGTCCAAGGTACGGTTGGGTCATCCTAGTCATATCTTAGGGTACTAGTAGTATTTTTCCTAGGGGTGTGCAAAAACCGAACCGACAGATAAACTGAACCAATAAAAATGTTATTGGTTTATTGGTATTGGGTTATTGGGTTAACGGGTTTTTAATAGTTTATAAAAAAATTATTGGGTTATTAGTCGGTTCGATTTTTTCTTATTGGGTTATTGAGTAAACCGATAACCCAATAAGAATATATATATATATATATATATATATGACTTATTATATATTTCTCTTTAATTTTTACAAATTAACGAACCTATTATTTCAATTATACAAACTCTTAAGTTCTCCTAACACCGTTTAGTTCAAACTTGAAGGTTCTTGTAAATTAAAACACATCATGTAGGATTTTTAGTGGCAACTAAGATCCAAATTTTTTTCATGTTGGTTACTACTATTTCTATTTTATGAGTATTTTCTTATCGATTAAATCGAAAACCGAACCATTAAGGACAAAAACTCAATAAACCAAAAATCGATAAAAAATATCTTATTTGTTTGGTTATGGGTTTAGCATATTTAAAACAGAAAACTAATAAACCAAACCGATAATATATAAAACCGAACCGAACCAACCGATGCACATCCCTAACTTTGTCAATCGTATGTTACCTTATGTTTAACCTAGAGGATTCTATTTTAAATAAGATACAGATTTAGGGTACTGGTCATATGGTATGGTATGGTTTGTCTATGGTGGTCATATGTGCGATAGTGTTAGGGTCCAAGGAGAGTCCTAGGGTACGAGATAGGGGTACCACTCGTACCCTATGGTGCGATTTGGGGGGGTCGTACCCTCCTGTGGGAATTTTATACAGTTTAAGTTGGGGGAAATGTGGACATTTTCCCTCTTAACCTATTAAGGATCCATGACTTATAACTCTATTGGGACTTAATTTGCCCTATTATTCTAATCTTAAACACTTAGAACACTCTCTCAAATTCTCTCAAGGCTCTTGAGTCAAGGAAGGTTAGGGTTTCATCAATAGGATCAATTTGAGGCTTACAAGGGTGATTTCTCTCCATCATCTTCATAATCTAAGGCATGTTACTCCTTTCTCATTATTAGTTCAACTAAAAGCATGATTTAATGTATGTTTTCCATGGCATAATTATGGTATGGTGTTGGGTTTTGAAATATATGTTGGGGGTTTTGGTTATAATGGTTGGCTATGGTTTTCCCATGTCTTTTACTTATGGCTTTCATATTTTAATAGTGGTTTGAACATGTGTTTGCATGGGAATAGTTAATTGGTACATGGTTTTGGTTTTAGAAACTATATTCCTGGTTTTGGTTTTAGAAACTATATTCCCCCAATGTGATTGCTAAAATGCCTATGAGAATGCTTTTATTACATAGTTGGACTTTTAATGAAACTATTGCATGGTATAACTCGGTAATGGAATCCTAATTGGTTTGGATGATTTTAAATGATTAAATGGTAAGGTCTTGGTGGTCATGGTTATGGTTTAATTGAAATCCTTATGGGGTACAAGGGAATTCCCCAAGCAAATATAATAATGAACTACTTGTGGGGTACAGGGAAATCTCCCAAGAAAACTTAATAATGTAATCTATGGATACATGGGAATCCCTTTTCTTTAAAAGGTTGGCTAAGGGAATTGCTTGAAATCTATAGTCGGTATGACGGTACCACTACCTTTAGCCTTGGTTAATAATAAATGGAATGGTGGTTTGGTTGTGTATTAATGGTTTTAATTGGGCAATAATGGTGGGGTATGATAGCTAACCGTGATGGTGTGAGTCCAATGGATGGACACCGAAAACTCATCTTTGCCACCATGAGGATTAGTCATGATGACCATAAATGATACTTATGGGGTACACGAGAATCCCCTAAGTTAAACTTGTATATATGTATCATGGAGAGCGAAGGCTACTCAGGAATCCCTACTCCTATGGTATCTCCAGTTCATGTGGATACACGCATCGGGGCTCATTCAGGGGGTAACACTAGACCCATATAGCCCATGGGTAGTTCTAGGACGGATAAGCTACACATACCCAGGTTAATGGTTTTAAAGGCATGCTAAACTTGGTTCCCTTTCCCAACATGGATTATATTATATATATATATATATTTATGAATGGATGTGTATGCATATGGTTTTTTAAAGGTTGGTCTTATTTTATCTTTATCTTGAGTGTTTGCTAGCGTTCACCCGCTAACCTGTCTTTGGGAATTGTATCCCTACGCAATGCAGCAACCAGCCATTCTACACTTCCTGCTCAGTGATCGAATTTGAGATCAGCTTGTGTTGGATTGAAGTGGTGAGCTTCCATGTTTCGGAAGGCTCCATTTCATGTCATGGGTGTCTTTACATGCTTTATTATTTTATAGACTATGGTTTTGGCTATGGTCAGGGGCATGTCCCGACCGGATATTGTTTCACTTTCAGTTAGAGGCTTTGTGGGACTACTATGGGTTGGTATGGGCGGTGCCGGTATTGGTGTCAGCCTTGGCATTGGTATTGGTATTATGGCTGATACCGGTGGACTAAATTCGATTTATGATTTTTCTATTTTGTTTTGAATTATATATATGATTTGGAACTCATATGGTTATGGATCGGTTTATATTACGATGGTTGGTTGGTAATGGATGGCTAGACTTGCTTGGGTTGTTCATGGTTATGAACCTATCCCAAAGTCTTGGGTTGTGCATACGCTATCTTGTTTATGTTCGGAATTCATCCGACTCAGGGTATGTGCTTAGAGATCGGGTTGGGTATCAGGGGTGGTCCCCGATCCTGGTTGGACTTGGGATGCCCATTACGGCAAGGCTCTAGTTTCGGTCATGTTAGATGTCCTCTTGGACTTTTGGTTGCCAAGTAGGTGGAGATGGCCTTCTTCTCTTTTTTTGTCTCCTAACAGGCTGGGATTTCTTTGCTTTATCACATTCACCTACTCTGTGTCCCAATTTCATGCAGTCATGACAAAACTATGGAGTCCATTCATACTTAATTGTTTGAGTGACAATAGTTCCATCAAGTTTCTCTATGGGTGTGCATCGGTTGGTTCAGTTTGGTTTTATATATTATCAGTTCGGTTTATCGGTTTTCAATTTTAAATATGCTAAACTAATAGCCAAACCAATAAGATATTTTTTATCAGTTTTTGGTTTATCGATTTTTTGTCCTTAACGGTTCGATTTTCGGTTTAACCAATAAGAAAATACTCATAAAATAGAAATAGTAGTAACTAACATGAAAAAAAATTGAATCTTAGTTGCCACAAAAAATCCTACATGATGTGTTTTAATTTACAAGAACTTTCAAGTTTGAACTAAACGATGTTAGTAGAAATTAAGAGTTTGTATAATTGAAATAATAGGTTTCTTAATTTGTAGAAATTAAAGAGAAATTAAGAGAAATATGTAATAAGTTAAGAGAAATTAACTTATAGAGAAATAAGTTATATATAATAAGTTAAGAGAAATTAAGAGAAATTATAGAGAAATAAGAGAAATATATATTTTTATTGGGTTATCGGTTTACCCAATAACCCAATAAGAAAAAATCAAACCGAACCAATAAGCCAATAATTTTTTTTATAAAACCATTAACCCAATAACCCAATACGAATAAACCAATAACATTTTATCGATTTGGTTTATTGGTCGGTTCGGTTTTTGCACACCCCTAAGTTTCTCATATAAATTTATAGAGGCAGCTGTTGTGTGTATCAGTTTCTACCAAAACTCTTGCATAAGACATCTTTTTAATCTCTACAGTCATTCGATCACCACAAGTTGGATTACCAATGTAGCTTGTAATGTGACCTAGATTCTCTTTCGCCCAATAGTACAGTGGAAGGCATAGGAACATCACCCATAATGGTATAACTCTGAGCATCTCCGACTGAAACATAAAATCTTTTACCCAATTTTTCAGAACCATTGGCTGATTGTTGGAAGTATAAGGTCCCTCCGCCATTATTAAGTTTCTATCTATAACTGTTTTAAATACAAAAAGTAAAGTAACCTTCATCATGAAGGTATATTCGAGGTGTAACCATGAAATTTCAGACGCCGTAGACAAATTTTATCACATCCTTAAAATTGATCCCCAATCACAAAACCAATAAACGCATTTTTCTATTTACTACATTCAACATTCTCCTCTATGAGATTTACTTTCACAATCTTACTTCCATCTTAATAATTAGAGGAAAAATGAAAGACCCATACCATCTTGGACTTCCCGATTACCTCAACTACCCACTTGAATTCTTACAACAAAAAACTATCATTTTATAACAGAAAACTATTTTGTTGATAATTTAAATATTTAATATTATTTCTTAATTCATATTTCTATCTATATATTTATATATAATAAAGGAGGATAGTCTAGCCTAAAAATAAATCAAGTGGCATATTGAGAACTACACACTTGAATTCTTACAACGAAAGCTATCATTTTATAACAAAAAACTATTTAATTCATATTTCTATAATATAATAAAGGAGTATAGTCTGGCCTAAAATTAAGCCGTGTCATCTTGAAAACTACCCACTTGAATTCTTACAATAAAAAACTATCATTTTATAACAAAAAACTATTTTATAAGAGAGGATATCAATTTTGGTAGTCCTCACAATGGTAATTTAGATATTTAAATATAAACTATTATTCCTCAATTCATATATTACTACTATATATAAGAGAGGATATCAATTTTGGTAGTCCTCACAATGGTATTTTAAATATTTTACTTTTTTTTATTAAGTAAAATTATCACACATGACAATTAATGATGTCTTTTTCTAATACATTTCTATTTATGCCCTTATTATTTTTGTTAAGACCATTTCAACTTGGACTTTTATTATTGGTCTCTTCTTGTCAGTTTTTAAATTACCTTTAGTTAAAACTTCATTTATCATTAATTAACAAGCACTTTAGCTCAAAAAAAATCAATCCAAATAATTTTTAATAATATTACTACTATATATAAGGTGTTATGATATATATCAATTTTAGTGAATGTCTATCAAGATCTATCAAGATCTATTTGATGTATTTGTCTTTTAGTGTGAAACTAGGAGAAAATTCCCCCTATAAATAGAAGGGTTTCCTTCATTGTAAATCATCCCTCAAGAGAAGAAATAAGAATCACTCTCTCTATTCTCTCTACTCTTCTTCTTGTTCTTTATTGTTTTATAACACGTTATCAGCATGAGACTCTACCGTCTCAAATTTGAAGGTTAAGGCTAAGGTATTATTATTTTTTTTCCTTTTTTTTTATGGTTAACAATCTTACGAAGTGTGAGTTTGTTGCCTTTCTAAGTTTGGGCAAGAACTATATTTCATGGGTGTTGGATGTTGAAATCCACCTAGATGCTATGGGTCATGGAGACGCCATAAAGAATAAAAATACAACATTTAGTCAAAATCGTGCTAAGGTTATGATTTTCTTGCGTCATCATCTTAACGAAGTTCGAAGAATTGAGTACCTTACTACTAAGGATCCACTCGTATTGTGGAATAGCCTAAAAGAAAGGTTTTACCACTTAAACATGGTCATCCTCCCGAAAGCACAATATGAGTGGATGCATCTAAGATTTCAAGACTACAAGTCTGTTCATGAATACAATTCTGCCATGTTTAGAATTTCTTCTCAATTGAAACTATGTGGAGAGACAGTCAATGATGACGATATGATGGAAAAGATACTCTCCATTTTTCATGCCTCGAATGTGTTATTACAACAGCAATATCGAGAAAAAAGTTTCAAGAAGTATACTGAACTGAGTTCTCATCTTCTCATGGCTGAACAAAATAATGATTTATTGATGAAAAATCACGAGAACTGACCAACTGGATCTGCACCATTCCCTGCGGTGAATAATGTGCACGCTCACCATGCTAGGCGTGGAAAAGGTTGCGGCCCGGGTCGTGAACATGGTCGTGGTCGTGGTCGTGATGACCAAGAAAAAAACCTTATTCCGGGTGTTAATCATTCATCTAACAAAAAGAAAAAAGATAAGAAACGTGAAACAATTACTTGTTTCTGATGTGGTGGAAAAGGACACTATTCACGTGACTGTCGTGCTCTCAAGCACTTAGTGGACCTTTATCAAGCATCACTAAAGAAGAAAGAGAGAAATCCCGAGACTAATTTTCTCTCTGAAAATAATGTTGATATCACATGCTTGGATGTAGCAGACTTTTACGAGCACCCTAAAGGAAAGATTGATCACTTGATTGGTGATGATTCCGTAAACATGGAAGAATGAATGCTTTTAAAAAAAATTTATTGTTGATAAGAGTTAGAGAATAAAAATCAAGTAAAAGTAGTTGTTTGCATGAGTATTGGTTTTTAATTCGTATTGATTAGTTCAATTATATTATTGTAATTTATTGAAGTGAATGGAATTTCAATTTCATCATTATTAAATTAAAAAAAAAAGGAAAAAAGACGACGACGATACGTGCAACTTGCATGAACTTCTGTTGTGTTCATTATTGCATATTAATATTTTGCATGTTAATATTTTTAGTTTTGCATGTTAATATTAATATTAGTTTTGCATGTTAATATTTTTAATATAATATTCACATATAGTCATTACTTATCCATATGTGTTCAGAAAATATAATATAATAATATTATATTTGCATATTAACGGACTGGATAAAATATAATATAATAATATTATATTATTATTGTATATATTGCATGATACTGTTCCGCACTATTAATTATAAATAATATATTACCTATTAGATTCCTTATCAAATATTATATTGTTTCAATAGTTTTTGGACATATTTTTTTTAATTGCTTAGTAATGTCGGATTAACAATCTTTTATAGTATAAGCTTTCACTTTGTACAAAAATTTAATATATATCTTATTTGGTGTATGTCATTTTATTTGAAGATATGGATAATTTTTAAAGTAAGCTGTCAAATTATGAAGATATATGTTTGATTGATTCTGGCACTACACATACGATATTCAAAGACGAGAAATATTTCTCTCATCTAAACATGGGCAAGATTAATATCACTATAATTTTTGGTAGTGTTAATTTGATTGAAGGCTTCGGAAAAGCCATTATAATCTTGCTCAAGGAAACTAAACTCATCATAAATAATGTCATATTTTCTTCTAAGTCTCGGAGAAACTTGATGAGTTTTAAAGATATCCGTGAAAATGGTTATCATAACAAAATAATTGATAAGATGAATCTTGAATATCTTGGTATCACCAAGAATGTCTCTGGGCAAACATGTGTTATTGAAAAGTTCTCTGCTTTATCTTTTGTCCTGTATTGGACAAAGATTTGTGCAATTGAGGCACATTCTATAGTAAACCAAAAGTTTACTGATTCCAATACTTTGGTACTTTGGCATGATCGTCTGGGACATCCAGGATCAATAATGATGAGACGAATCATAGAAAATTCAAATGGGCATCCATTAAAGAACTTAAAGGTTCTTTCAAATGGTGAATTTTCATGCAATGCTTGTTATCAAGGAAAGCTGATTGCGAGGCCATCGCCAATAAAAGTTAGGATTGAGTCCCCCGCGTTCTTGGAACGCATACATGGGAATCTTTGTATACCCATTAACCCACCTAGTGGTTCATTTAGATACTTTATGGTCCTAATAGATGCTTCATCTAGATGGTCTCATGTATGCCTTTTGTCATCTAGTAACTTAGCATTTGCAAAATTGTTGGCACAAATAATATGATTACGGGCACAATTTTCCGATAATCAAATTAAGTCTATTCTCCTTGATAATGCTGCAGAATTTTCATCCCAAGCATTTAATGACTATTGCTTATTGATTGGGATAAGGGTGGAACATCCTGTACCCCATGTTCACGCTCAAAATGGTCTTGCTGAGTCATTAATTAAACGCCTGCAGTTGATAGCAAGACCATTGCTTATGAAAACTAAGTTGCCCACTTCTGTTTGGGGTTATACAATTTTGCATGCTGCAACACTTGTTCATCTTAGACCGATAAATTATTATAAATTTTCTCCGTTGCAATTGATTTTGGGTCAAGAGCCTAATATATATTTGAGAATTTTTAGGTGCGGTGTATATGTGCTTATATCACCACCAAACTGCACCAAGATGGGCCCTCAAAGAAGATTAGGAATTTATGTTGGGTTTGAATCACCCTCTATTATTCGCTATCTTGAACCATTAACGGGAGAGATGTTCACTGCTCGATTTGCAGATTGTCGATTTGATGAGATAGTTTTCCCAAAATTAGGGGGAGAAGATAGTGAAATCAAAAGAGAAATTTCATGAAAAATCCATCACTATCTCATCTTAATCCACGTGTTTCTATTTGTGAGCAAGAAGTACAAAAGATTATATATTCATCTGCAGAAAATTGCAAATCAAATACCGAATGCATTTACTGATTTGAAAAGGATCACCAAATAACATATTCCTACAGAGAATATCCCAATTCAAATTGATATCTCTAAAGGACCATCCACTAGTTTCATAGCTAATGAATCTAAAGCACGCTTGAAGGTGGAAGACCATTAGGTTCAAAGGATCAAAATCCTAGAAAAAGAAAAATAAATGGTCAAGATGACACTACGAAAGATCCTCATATGGAAGCTCAAGATTTGAGCAATTTTGATATTCCTGAAGGAATCAATGAGCCTGAGACTTAAGAAAATGAGGAACTATCCATAAATTCAAGTGATGTTGAAACTAATTTGAATCGATCTGAAATAGTAGTGGATCATGTCTTTGCATACAATGTTGTAACAAAAATCATGCAAGATAGAGAGGATCTTGAACCATGATCTATCACAGAATGTCGATAAAGAAATGACTGGCCAACATGGAAAGAAGCAATTCAATCTGAATTGAATTCACTTGCCAAACATGAAGTTTTTGGACCTATAACTCAAACACCTAATGATGTTAAGCCTGTTGTCTATAAATGGCATTTGTGCAAAAAACAAATGAGAAAAATAAAATACAAAGGTATAAAGCACGCCTTGTTGAACAAGGATTTTCACAACGGTCTGGTGTCGATTATGATGAGACATATTCACCAGTTATGGACACAGTAACATTGTGTTATCTTATTAGTTTCACTATCCATGAGAGACATGAAATGCATTTGATGGATGTGGTAATAGCCTATCTATATGGATCACTTGATAATGAGATATACATGAAAATTCTCGAAGGATTTAAAATGTTGAAAGCATATAGTTCAAAGCCACGAAAAATGTATTCCATTAGATTGCAAATATCATTGTATGGTTTGAAGCAATCTAGACACATGTGGTATAACCGTCTTAGTGAATATTTATCTAAAGAAGGTTATATGAATGATGAAACTTGCCCATGTGTTTTCATAAATAAAACTACATTGGAGTTTGTTATACTTGCTGTCTATGTAGATGACATAAACCTTATTGGAACGCCAATAGAGCTTCAAAAGGCAATTGATTACCTAAAGAAAGAATTTGAGATGAAAGATCTCGAAAAGACAAAGTTATGCCTTGGTTTGCAAATTGAGCATTTGACAAATGGTATCTTTGTCGATCAATCTGCCTACACAGACAAGGTGTTGAAATGATTCTATATGGATGAAGCACATCCATTAAGTACTCGGATGGTTGTTCGATCACTTGATGTGAATAAGGATCTATTCCAACCTCAAGAAAAGAATAAGGAACTCCTTGGTCCTGAAATATCATATCTTAGTGCAATTGGTGCACTAATGTATCTGGCAAATACTACAAGGCCTGATATTACCTTTTCAGTAAATTTTCTAGCAAGGTATAGTTCTGCTCCTACTAGGAGACATTAGAATGGGATCAAACACATATTACGGTATCTAAAGGGGACTACCGATATGGACTTATTTTATTCTAAAGATTGCAGTTCCGATCTTGTTGGTTATGTTGATGTTGGGTACTTATCTGACCCACATAAAGCTCGGTCTCAAATAGGCTATGTATTCATATGTGGGGGTACTGATGATAGGCGAATTTACGCACCTATATCAATATATTTTGCCCATATTTTAGCCTAGTTTTGAGAACAAATTATATATTTCATGCACTTTTAGTCCTTTTTCCTGTAAATGAGCTAACGAACATGATTAGTAAAGTTTCAGGTATAAATGATGCATAATTCAGCATTTTATGGCTTACTTGACGCTAAAGAAAGCTCACGAAGGAAGGGAAGGGAGTTTACACGCCTAAGGACCAAAACTGCTGCATGGAAAATCTGTCCCGGGCTAAAACAGAAATTCTGAAGACTTTGGGGACTTACAGACACAAAGCTGGATTTTGACAATGATACATTAACCTAGTACAATTAGGTTATGTATTTCATTATTTTAAGTGGATTATGATAATGTTACCTTAACCTAGTACATTTGGGTTAAGGATTTCATTAGTCTAATAGGATTTGGTTATTTATTTCATTAGCTTAGTAGGAGTAGGATATGGGTATTATAAATACCCTATCATGCTAGAGATTTTAGAGAATAAGGAGGGAGGAAGGAGGGAGAACACAATACTTCCTTCCATCCCTCACATCTTCTATCATCTTTATACACCTTCTTACCTGCTAATCATCTTTCTACAACTCTTCTAATCTTTCCATCAATTCTATTTTCGTCTATTCTTCTATTCTTAAATTCCACAACAAGAGAAACGTTACTCTACAAGAAATCACACCTAACGCCTACCACTCTTGTGCTACACGAAATTGATCATTATTGTGGTATAATAACAATGTCAATTGTGGTTTTCTTCGCATTCATGGGTAACTAAACTTCTCTGTTGGGGTTATGGAAGCCGAATGAGTTACTATCTATTGCTGTGAGTTTGTGAGTTCGAGACACGTATATTGCTTATATCATTATTCTCTTCATCTTAATCTACATTCTTTGCGGTTGCAAACGCTAGAATACGCCAGTCTAACCTTTAACTTGTTCGAGAGAAAAGTTATTTGTCTAGAAAAGAGATAATGTCAAGGTAGTAGGACACCCTTTCCTATTAAAAAGCTAGTGCCGTAACTGGACTAACCTCTTGGAGAATTCGTACCGTTAGACACGCTTTAAGCTCGAGAGAGTTAAAGTGAAATAGTCCTTGTTTAGGTCGAGAGACGCTTGGATTTACCATCGACTACAATCCTCTATAAGCAATTGCATGTCAGAATTCTACACACTCATAGCCAATAGAGACGTATACCTCAGAAGGTGGACATAACCCCAACGCCTCAATTCTCATTGTTTACAACTTACGTAACAATCTTTCTCTTTTACTTTGCTATTTCCATCTTTTATTTAATTGTTTTGGTGACACATTACAATCCCCCCTTTTTACGAGACTTGCACCAAAAGTTTAGTAATCTTGCTTACTTGTTGGCCAAGATATTCCCTGTGGGATCGACACCCAACCCAGGTTGGGTTCTATATTTTCTAACGACCGTTTTACACTCCTACGAGAGCTGTAGATTGAGCGTTATCAAAAATTGGCGTCGTTGCCGGGGAATACAAGTGTCAATTAAGTTCGTAAAAATTACTAGACCCTTTGGTCAAAGACTCTCGTACTTTTACTTTTAGTTTTCGTTTTTGTTTACTGCAGGTTTTTTGTTCAATACATCAATGGATGCACAACGTGAAATACCATTCGATGATGATGATGATCTTGATGGAGCTGGTGCCACTGGAGCCATTATTCTTCCGCCATTAGCCCCCGGAGCCAAGTTCAACATCACGAGCACCATGATTCAGTTATTGCAACTCAAGGGATTATTTGGTGGACTAGCAGGCGATGATCCGAATATGCATCTCATCAACTTTATTTCTACATGCAAGTCGTTTGACAATCCTGGAGTTGGTCAGAATGCAATTCGGTTACGCTTATTTCCATTGTCTCTGTCTGGGGAGGCAACTCTATGGTTGAATGGGCTGACTCCTGATTCTATTACAAATTGGAGGCAATTGAGAGACGCTTTCCTAGAAAGATTCTTTCCGCCATCCAAAAGAGCACAATTGAGAGATGAAATCAGCAACTTTCGTCAGCTTCCCACTGAAGCTCTTCATGAAACATGGGAGAGGTTCAAGACAAAGCTAGCGAGGTGTCCAAACCATCATATGACTAATGTTCACCTAATGGAGATACTATACAGAGCCTTGAATTCAATAACTAAACCAGTGGTGGATAATGCGGCTGGAGGATCATTTATGGATCTCACCTTTGGTCAAGCATGCAATATGCTAGATCGCATGACGAAACAAAGTAGAGCTTGGAATACCAGGGATTCCGAGGTAGCAAGCCCCACTTTATCTATTGGCATGACTGCAGACCAAAGAAGAAGACAAGAAGAACGTGATCAAGATATGGCGCACATGAAAACACAGATGGATCTTCTTACAAAGCATTTATTATCAGGGAAGACCGACAAGGTGAAAGTTGTGGCGCTAAAAGGAAGAGACGAATCTGATTCGGAAGAAGAAGCCAACTACTTGAATAATCAGGGGGGTTTCCGAGGCAATGCCCAAGGAAACCAAGGTCGGAACTATTATGGTAAATCTGGAAACATGGACCAAGGTAGTTGGAAGAACAAGAATGAAAAGAGTGGTTTGTACGTTCCTCCTGGTAGACGTGATACCACCACATCTAATTCTGGAAGTATGGAAGACATGATGGCTAAATTATTGAAAGGAATGGAAGCAACGAGCGCGGGAGTTACTGAGGTAATTAATGATTTGTCCTCCATGAAACAACTAGTTGATTCTCATTCCACTTCAATCAAGCAAATAGAGCAGCAACTGAGCCAACTTTCAGCAGCACTCAATCAAAGAAAGGCTGGTACTTTACCTAGCGATACTGTGCAAAACCCAAGGAATGATGGGTCATGCATGGCCATCACTACCAGAAGTGTTAAGGTGCTGGAACCTTCAGAAAAAGGCAAGAAAATGGTTGACGAAGTTGCAGACATGGATGATAACGTAAAAGGAGAAGATGTCGCAACAACCAGTCCTGACGTCAAGGATGTCACGCCCAGTGACGTGCAGCCTAAAAAAATGGATAAACGGAAGCAAGAGGAGAAGAAAGCCATGGAGAGAACACTTCCATACCCACCACCACCTTTTCCCCAAAGATTGAAGAAGGTGGCGGATGACACTAAGTTCAGCAAATTTATGACTATGTTGAAGCAGCTGACCATTAATGTTCCATTGGTAGAGGCACTTGAACAAATGTCTGGGTATGCAAAGTTTATGAAAGATCTTTTGACTAAGAAGAGGGCAGAAAGTTATGAGCTGAAGGATGATGTGCATCATTGTAGTGCAATTGCTACCCGATCGATAGTTCAGAAGAAGGCCGACCCCGGAGCTTTCACTATTCCTTGCACCGTCGGATCTTTGAACTTTGACAAAGCATTATGTGACCTAGGAGCCAGCATCAACTTGATGCCATTATCGATCTACAAGAAGTTGGGGTTAGGAGATCCTACACCAACTAATATGAGGCTTGTTATGGCGGATAGGTCGGTAAAACGACCGGTTGGTATTCTATGCGATGTCTTGGTAAAGGATTCTTCATTTATCTTTCCAGCAGACTTTGTCATTTTGGATTGTGAAGCAGATTCAGAGGTTCCCATAATCTTGGGACGCCCTTTCCTTGCTACAGGAAGTGTGCTCATTGATTTGAGAGCTAATGAACTTTCATTCCGAATAAATAACGAAGTGGTTCGATTTGATGTTTGCAAATCAATGAAGCAACCCAAAGATCCGAGTGTATTTTCGGTGGCTGATGTTTTCTTTGATGATCCGAAAGAAGTACTTAAAGAAGAGCAAATTATTGCTGACCCTTTGGCGGTTGTGCTCATGAATGGAGAGAGTAAGGATGATGAAAATTGCAAAGAAGCTATTTGTGCTCTATAAGGATTAGGGACATATCGCTATGCTCCCAAGAAGCTGGATCATGATCTCAAAAATCGACCCACACCACCAGCGAAGACTTCCCTTGAAGAGCCACCAATGCAAGAATCGAAAGAGCTCCCCGATTATCTAAGGTATGTGTTCTTGGAAAGTATAAAGATACTTCCGGTGAGTGCGGATGATTTAAGTAAACAGCACGTAGACGCTCTCATCTCTACTCTGAAGAGATACATGAGAGCTATGGGTTGGACTATTGATGATATAATTGGTATCCCTCCTACAAGTAAGCCTCATTGTCGTCTGAATCCATTCAGAAAACGATCCACCATCTATCCCGACAAAGTCTGAGTACTCGAGGTAACTATGTCGTGCCGCGACAATAAATAAGGCGCTAGATGGGAGGCAACCCATCGTTTTATCATTTTATCGTTTTATCATTTTATCGTTTTTTCTTTCGTTCTAGTACTTGTTTTGTTCTTGATAAATGAAAATCCAAAAATAAGAGTCGTGCCACGACCAAAACTAAGGCGCTTGGTGGGAGGCAACCCATCGTACTAATCGTTTTCATTTGGTTTTGAGCAAATATAGGTGCAAGAGGAATGCAACAAGGAGATTGATTTCAATTGACGATTTGGACACATTGTATGGTAAAGTTGGTAAGTTAGGAATGGTGATGCATAAGGCTATGGATTGAGCATTTCTCACGCCAAAATAGGCATCGAGGAAGGCTAGGCCTTGGTAAAACTAGGCCACGAACGATGCACAACCTATCCTATAGCCTAAGGTCTCGGAATCTAGTGTGTTATACACTATGCGCCGCCTATTCCTAGGTATGCTTTTGACTATGCACCGCCTATGCTATGGCATTTGGTCTCAGTATCTCATATGCCATAGACTATGCGGCGCATATGTCTACAAATGCCATAGACTATGCGGCGCATATGTTCCATTATGCCATAGACAATGCGCCGCATATTTCATATCTATGCCAAGCATTATGCGCCGCATATGTGGGATTTTTGTCTCCAAAACCGATTGTAAATGGGTCATAACCCGACCCATTATCTTCCTATATAAAGGGGACTTATTTTTATAACACAACACATTGCAAAGTGACCTAAAGGTGCCGCATATTCATCCAAATCCTCTCAAAATTTTCTTTTTTTGCTCTTCCAATTCACAAAACCACCTCCAAAAGCTTCAAGCAAGTAAGTACTCTCTTATTCTTCATTTATTTCTCGTAAGTACTACGTTGCTATGTCTATTATAAATTGCTACATATTGAAAGATTGTTGGTGAAGTTCATGTGTTTGGAATGTTAATGCAAAATCATGTGAGTGAACGTATACGTTAGAATCATCTTGACTTGTCTCCGACTTGAATTTGGTTTTAATAGCATTGTTATACTATTTGTGGAATTGCTATAGTCTTGAACATTGTTTAAAATTGCTACTTGGATACTTACATGTTAGGCTATCCCGTTCATCGGGATAAGACTTATAGTGCCTGCCGACATAGGAGGTTGTGATTGTTGAAAGTAACTATATTATGTGGTAACCCCTATGTAGTAGTGTTGTTATATCTAACATGAAAGTAATGCAATGGCTGCAAGTAGTGATACATCACTGATTTTCTTGCCGGAATACAACTCCTAAAATGTATGTCGACGAAATCTGAGTAATCGACCACTTTCACTTCACTGATTTGTGTCAACAAAACTAAGTGTGGGGTGGTACCCCTACTGCTTGTGCATAGATTGTATCCATTGATATTGTGCTACCACTAACACTATTTCTAGTCTCAAGTACAATGGAACCTAAAGCGAGACAAGGCAAGGAGAAGGCTACCACCTCCCAAAAGGGCAAAAAGAGAAGTCGCAAGGACCAAGGAGAACCCTCCTCGCTGAAAATACCTCGACTCACGCTTGGAATTAAGTGGGATACTTATGAGGAACTTCTGAGGATGACGACTCTGATGATGATTCCAATGAAAGGGGTATGACCCCAGACATAGAGGATAAGTCCGACCAACCAGGTTCCTCGTATTTATTTTCCACTGAGGACAGTGTCCCGACTAAGTGTGAGGTGGTGGTATTGCATGCTATACTTCTCTATTCGCATCTATGTTTGTTTGCTTTTGTTTCATTTTTGTTTTATTTTGTTTTTTTAGTAGTTAAAATTTTTTTTAGCTTCGCATGAAATTATTTTGATAGGCAGCATGAGATTATAACAAGAGTATGTGCTACAATTGTGACTATTGAGACGTTTAGGCTCTAGTTGTGACTCAATATGTGATATTGTGTGATTCAATTCCTTCACCTGTTGGGTCGAGAGTCTATATTACTTCCAATCAAGTCGACCATGTGCCTTGTGTATGTGAGATAATAGTATATTCTATGTATGTGGCTGATGCTAGAACTTGCCTGGTATGTATGCAAAGCGAAAATAAGGAGTGTAAGTTTAGGATATGATTTAGGCATTTCTTTGGCAACCTATACATGTTTACCTTCAGTTTTACCTACCCATGGACATCATCCTAGTTAACCCTTTTGAGCCTTTAGCCTATTTCTTTGACAACCTTGTATGTAAGCCTAATCCATTTCTTTCAAGACCGTAATTTGATCCCAAAATCCCTAAGTGCTTTAAAGTGAAAAAGTCATGTGACAACATAAAAGGAAATTGGGTGAGTATAATGCTATAAATTGGAATGGTTCTTGAATGTGTTATGAAAAAGAAAAAAAAATGCTATCATAAGAGGTATGTTGTGAAAAGAAAAAGGAAAAGAAAGCTGAAAAGTAAGTTGTGCTTAAAATTGAAAAAAGAGGAGAACAAGGGTGGTAGAAAAAAAAAAGAAAGGTTGAAAGAAAAAAGTGTCAATGATACAAAGTGATGTATTAAAGCGCTTAGGAACCTAGTCACTATTCTTGGCCAAAATAGTCCTACCCGTCCCTTAGCCTACATTACAACCATCAAAAGACCTACTTGATCCTAATCTTAACATTCCGACATTTAGTGGAGTACTACATTAAGGGCAAGCCTATGGTCATCAGTTGCTACATATGAACTCTTTGTGAGAGTGAGAGCAAGGACATTTTGATACCCATGTTTGAAAAATATGCTATACTTGTGAGTGATTATGGGTAATACATTGTGAGACACACATGGTTGATGAGGTTTGGGTAGTTATATATGATTCCTTGTACCTTAACATTTGCATGCGAGTTGATCACCATCACGAGTCTATGCTAGAGGTTAAACTGTTTCTACTTATAATCGGAAAGCTACTCTTTGTTGATAATTGTTGTGCTTGTCTTGAAGAATATTTTGTGTTGTTGCTGTAAAAACCTTAAGTTGATGCTTAGAAGGACATGATATGTTGTTCGAGGACGAACAAAGCTCTAAGTGTGGGGTGTTGATGATAGGCGAATTTACGCACCTATATCAATATATTTTGCCCATATTTTAGCCTAGTTTTGAGAACAAATTATATATTTCATGCACTTTTAGTCCTTTTTCCTGTAAATGAGCTAACGAACATGATTAGTAAAGTTTCAGGTATAAATGATGCATAATTCAGCATTTTATGGCTTACTTGACGCTAAAGAAAGCTCACGAAGGAAGGGAAGGGAGTTTACACGCCTAAGGACCAAAACTGCTGCATGGAAAATCTGTCCCGGGCTAAAACAGCATTTCTGAAGACTTTGGGGGACCAAAACTGCTGCATGGAAAATCTGTCCCGGGCTAAAACAGCAATTCTGAAGACTTTGGGGACTTACAGACACAAAGCTGGATTTTGACAATGATACATTAACCTAGTACAATTAGGTTATGTATTTCATTATTTTAAGTGGATTATGATAATGTTACCTTAACCTAGTACATTTGGGTTAAGGATTTCATTAGTCTAATAGGATTTGGTTATTTATTTCATTAGCTTAGTAGGAGTAGGATATGGGTATTATAAATACCCTATCATGCTAGAGATTTTAGAGAATAAGGAGGGAGGAAGGAGGGAGAACACAATACTTCCTTCCATCCCTCACATCTTCTATCATCTTTATACACCTTCTTACCTGCTAATCATCTTTCTACAACTCTTCTAATCTTTCCATCAATTCTATTTTCGTCTATTCTTCTATTCTTAAATTCCGCAACAAGAGAAACGTTACTCTGCAAGAAATCACACCTAACGCCTACCACTCTTGTGCTACACGAAATTGATCATTATTGTGGTATAATAACAATGTCAATTGTGGTTTTCTTCGCATTCATGGGTAACTAAACTTCTCTGTTGGGGTTATGGAAGCCGAATGAGTTACTATCTATTGCTGTGAGTTTGTGAGTTCGAGACACATATATTGCTTATATCATTATTCTCTTCATCTTAATCTACATTCTTTGCGGTTGCAAACGCTAGAATACGCCAGTCTAACCTTTAACTTGTTTGAGAGAAAAGTTATTTGTCTGGAAAAGAGATAATGTCAAGGTAGTAGGACACCCTTTCCTATTAAAAAGCTAGTGCCGTAACTGGACTAACCTCTTGGATAATTCGTACCGTGAGACACGCTTTAAGCTCGAGAGAGTTAAAGTGAAATAGTCCTTGTTTAGGTCGAGAGACGCTTGGATTTACCATCGACTACAATCCTCTATAAGCAATTGCATGTCAGAATTCTACACACTCATAGCCAATAGAGACGTATACCTCAGAAGGTGGACATAACCCCAACGCCTCAATTCTCATTGTTTACAACTTACGTAACAATCTTTCTCTTTTACTTTGCTATTTCCAGCTTTTATTTAATTGTTTTGGTGACACATTACAATCCCCCCTTTTTACGAGACTTGCACCAAAAGTTTAGTAATCTTGCTTACTTGTTGGCCAAGCTATTCCCTGTGGGATCGACACCCAACCCAGGTTGGGTTCTATATTTGCTAACGACCGCTTTACACTCCTACGAGAGCTGTAGATTGAGCGTTATCAGGTACTGTCATATCTTTGAGATCAACAAAGCAGTCTATCGTAGCCACTTCATCGAATCACGCTGAGATTATAGTTATTCATGAAGCAAGCCGAGAGTGTGTATAGTTGAGGTCCATAATACATCTTATTTGAGAAAAATGTGACTTGAAATGTGACAAAGTACCCATTATTTTATATGAAGATAATGCAGTATGCATAGCACAACTGAAAGGTGGATTCATAAAAGAAGATAGAACAAAACACATTTCGCCAAAGTTCTTCGATACACATGAGCTCCAAAAGAATGGTGCTATTGACGTACAACAGATTCGTTCAAGTGACAATGTGGCTGATTTATTAACCAAGTCTCTTCCAACTGCAACTTTCAAGAAGATGGTGCACAAGATCGGAATGCAAAGATTCAAGGATATTTTTTTAGGGGGAGTTAATACGCGTTATACTCTTTTTTCCTTACGGGGTTTTGTCCCATTGGATTTTTCTTGTAAGGTTTTTAATGAGGCAACCTATATGCGTATTTTTAGACATTCAAGGGAGAGTGTTATGATATATATCAATTATAGTGAATGTCTATCAAGATCTATTTGATGTCTTTCAGGATTTGATGTATTTGTCTTTTAGTGTGAAACTAGGGGCAAATTCCCCCTATAAATAGAAGGGTTTCCTTCATTGTAAATCATCCCTCAAGAGAAGAAATAAGAATCACTCTCTCTATTCTCTCTATTCTTCTTCTTGTTCTTTATTGTTTTATAACATAAGGGAGGATCTCCCTTTTTTGTAGTCCTCACAAATTTTTTATGCAATTAAATAGTCACACATGTTTACTTATTTTTCACACATGTTGTTACATTTGTTCTCATTTATTCTTTTATGATATTTTTATTTGAGACTTTCTAATTGAACTATACATAGTATTCCTTTTTTTTATAAATCTCTTCTTATTCCTTATTAGATTACTTATTCTTTTTTACTTATTTCTTATATTAAAAATTAATTATTTTTCTTTCTTATTTATTTTAGTAAATAGTGAAAGATTTATAACTTTTTTCACATTATTATTACTATTACTATTATTAATAATAATATAACTATTATTATTGTTGTTCTTATTATTATCAAGTAATTAATTAACGTATGAATAGCTAAATTAAATTTTTAAAACATAATTAATAAGGATAATTTCATATATTTTATCCTTAATATATTAAATTCATAAGTTATTTGTCAAGTCAAAGAAACAAGTAAAAAAGAATTGAAAGGATACCCTTTTTCCTCTTCTTTTTTTTCATTTTGCTTGATCCATGTACTAAAAATAAAATTTACTTTTTGCTTATTGTTTTAGCAAATAAAAAGAAGATTATTTTCTTTCAATATTACTCTTATCATTAAGTAACTATACAACATAATAGTTGTCAATCATATACTTTCAAATCATAATTATCGAGATCAATAAACCAACTCCTATTAAACAGTTTTTTTATTAAAAGGAGTACTAAATCAACAAATGTAAAATAAAATGAAATGGATAGAATGCATATTTATTTTTTTACATTTTAGTAAAAAACTGTGCAACTTAGAAATTACAGTCTCTTTTTCAATCAGAGCATTTATTATTTTTTAATAATACTTATTCTATTTTTGAGTGTGTTTGGTACAATTATTTTTTCAATTAAAAATATTACTTTAATAATATTTTTTTAATAAAACTAATGTGTTTCTTACTTATTTTATTATATTGGGTATGTAAGTAAAATATTATTTTGAAAATTATTTTTATATAATTTAGATAAGTATTATGAGAGATAGGGTATGGAGTGGCAGGGATGGAAGCTATGGAGGGTGAAGGCAAGGTGTATTGAAGGGAGAAGGGCTCAATGAATATGATATATAGAATATAATTTTTCTATTTTCACGTAGTCATTTTTATAAGCCTAAAAAGACTTATTTTCTAGAGAAAATATTTTTCCAACAATCTATCAAATATGATTTTTTCTAAACATGCTGAACACATCACTTATTTATTTTAAATTAAATTTTAAGTCTATTCATATTTGGTAATTATCCTTCATACTTCCTTTTTCTTAAATAAAGTCCTTTAAAAGCTATCCAAATATATCGAAAATACTTTAATAATCATAGTAGTTTTTTAGACATGCATATAATCAACGTATCACTAAATTAAATTAATTATGTAATAGAAAAATGTGATTTAAGTTATATTTTTTCTAAAATTATTATTGTATCTTTCTTCATTTTTGCTAAGTAAAATAATATGTACAAGGTATTATTGATTAAGTTATCCTATTTAAGTTATATTGTTTATCATAAACTTGTGCCCAGGCTTAGCACGGGCCTTATGCAACTAGTACTATATATAAGAGAGGATATCAATTTTGGTAGTCCTCACAATGGCATTTTAAGTATTTTTGTTAAGTAAAATTACATACATGGCAATTAATGATGTATTTTCTAATATATTTCCATTTATGCCCTTGTTATTTTTGTTAAGACCATTTCAACTTGGATTTTTATTATTGGTCACTTATTAAATTACCTTTTGTTAAAACTCTATTTATCTTTAATTAACAATCACTTTACCTCAAAAAATCAATCCAAATAATTTTAATACAAAATTAAAGTTTACATTGATTTTGAACGACACTCTTATAGCTCTTATTCATATTGTACAATTCTCAAGAGACATATAATGAATAGGATAACTTGTACATATTATTTTACTTAGCAAACATGAATAAAGATACAATAATAATTAAAATGGGATGGATAAGATATTCTTTAGGGGGGTGTAAAACATGAACACGCCAAACAAATGAACTGAATGGAGTAATCTATTAATGCAGTTTAATTATTATTTAGTATCCTTATAAATTATTATGAAGTTAATGTGTGTAAAAGTTCTAAATTAAGGTTACAATATATAATATAAACATAAAGTTATTGAAATATTTTATTGTATTAGATGACTTTATAAGATGAAAAAAATGAATTATGCAAAAAGTCTTGCCACATGAAATAAAAAATGAAATTAAAATTCCATAAATATCAAAAAAAAAAAAAATTATGTATATAAGTAAACAATGAAATACTCACAAAATCATAAAAATATAAATAGTTTTTATTTATGATCTACGCCAAATTATAATTATTTAATTATTTTAAATCATATTATTTTATAAAATATTGAATTACTTTTGGCCTTCGATATATTCTAATTCTCTGGTAATACTTTCTTATTCTTAAATATTTTTTTCCTTAAAATTTATCTACCTACGTAACTAAAAACTTTAACAATTAGAAAAACTTATGAATAAGACATGTTTGATATATCATTAGTTAATATTATTTACAAAAGCAAAAAATATATAACAAATTATATTTTAAATTAAAATTAGTTATTTTATATCTTGAGTTTGGACCCGGGCTTAGCACGGGCCTCGTGGAACTAGTTTATATATAATAAAGGAGGATAGTCTAGCCTAAAAATAAGCCTAGTGACATATTGAGAACTACACACTTGAATTCTTACAACAAAAGCTATCATTTTATAACAAAAAATTATTTTGTTGATTATTTAAATACTTAATATTATTTCTCAATGGGGATCTTTCATAAATAGCAGCACTTTGCTATAAAAAAAACCCTTCCATAGCTACATTTTATATAATTACAATTTATAGCCGTTATATTTGATTTTCAGCCGTTGTATTCACTTTTTTTTGTTTCCTATCCGGTGTCTGGTACCCGCATTGGAGCCCGACTAATCTAGATTCGCGCCGGGTAGGGCTCCATTCGGGGGGTAGCGCTCTCAGCAGAGTTTTTTCCATGCCTAGGGTCAAACCCTCGACCTCTAGTTAAGGGTGGAGCAACCCCATCCGCTGCACGACAACCCATGTTGGTCGTTGTATTCACTTTTACTCAGTGGTTGTATTCATAAAAAACATAAATACAATACATATTTATTCTCGCCTAAAATACTGCCATTATTTTTTGTTTTTTTTTCGTGTTTTTCCCGTTTTTTCTTTTCCGTGTTTTCCCCATTTTTTCTTCTTCTTTTTTCTATTTTTCTCATTTTTATTTTTTTATTTTTTTTATTTTTTTCTCTCTTTAATCTCTAATTTCTATTTCTCTGTCAGGACCCAAAAACTAGGGTCATGATGACACTTGTCGCGGCGTACCTTGACAAGTAAGCCTATCACCCAAAATGGTACGAAATGAGAAAAAGATAAAAATATTCCAAGGTAAGGCTTTTAGAACGAAGCCGAACCATATAAATAATCATAACAATGCGGAAAGAACTTATCCAAAATACTAATCATGCCCAAAACTAGGTGTCATTAGTGTAAGAACTACTAATACAATTCAAGAGTCAAATACATCAGAAAAATAACTACAAAGGAATAATAACTGTCTCCAAATACTAATAAAGATATAAATACTATAGAAAGACAAAGGTGAACTTCGGACGCATGAATGTCCAACCGCTACCTTGAAAGCTCCAACAATCGCCCGAGTCAATCAAGCTGAGGCGCACTCGAGCTAGGACCTGCACCGAAAGGGCGCAGTAGGCATGAGTACAGTTCACTTGTACTCATTAGATATCATAGGCTAACCAAGCAAAGTAGTAAATAAAGCATACAAAATATACAGTAAGGGCACGTCACCTGCAATCAGAAAATATCCCACAATGGTAGCCCACACCGCTTTCACTAACAGTTCTAATATATCTCACATATATTACAACAACACACCAAGATATAGAACACAAGTAAACATTATGTCACATATAATAGAACAAGATAGAACACGTAGATATAAGATCTTCAAATACAAGTAAAGAAACGTAAAACAAATACATAGATGACAAGTCAATAAGGCAATACAACACAACATAAACACAATAAAGTAAGTGCAATGTATATGATGATGATGATGCACGAGGTCGTCGCACAACCTCCGGGATCGTTGCACAATCCCCATATACACCTACGGAGCTAAAGTTTCCTGATGTAGGACCCATGGGGGGTTCGTCAACCCGTATACAATCTATATATCTCATATCTCCTTTCCGACACATCCCTCGAAAAGAGTTTTATAAGGTGTTACAATGTAACACCCCGTACTTAATTACGTGCATTAGCCATGGTTATATGTGTTGGAGTATATGTATTGATCATAAGTTAGGTATATATGAGTTTAAGTATGAGTATTGATTATTTTGAGATGGTTTCAAGTGTATAGTTTGATTATATGTGTATAGGAATCGACTTTATTTATACCGGAATTTGCTCGTCGAAGTTTCTATACGAAGTTTATCGAGTTAGCTTTCCAATGATATAAAGATCTCTGAAAACAGATGAGTATCGGATATAAGAGAGCATGTTCGAAACTTGAAAACGGTGGACGCAATGAACAGTAAATGTGCAGAAATTTTCTACACACAAAAGTACTGCAGCCAAACAGATTTTTGGGTCAACTTTAAACGATCATAAATCCTTGTAAAAAATGAACTGTATGAGATTCTATATATCGATGAGAATCCCCAAGAGTCTTCTTTCTAATGCAATTGGTTTCACCCAAATCCATTATCTGAGCAAAGAGTTATGGTCGATTTACTTTAGCCTAACAAAACAGTCCACCATGGACAGATTCAGATTTACTTAAATTTTAAGGGCAATATGGTCATTTTCCATCACCTCATGGACGAAAATTGGTCATTATATACATATAATTAGCCTCATATCCATCATTTATCATCCAAATTATTGAAGAATAAGAACCCCTAGCCTAATTTCAACTCCAATTATCTTGTGATTCAACCGTAGAAAATCCAAATTGATTCTGTAGTTGTGTTCACCGTCTCGAGGGCTTCGAGAAGCACCCCTTATTTTTGCCAACAGGACTTCGAAATCAAAAGGGCCATTTTATGGTAAGGATGTAAATTATGTTGGTGTTATTTATATGGATATGTATATATATGCATGTGAGCATAAGAAGTATGTTATTTGATTGTTGTTGAAAGATGATTGGAAATGATGTTGGATTATTCTTGTGCATGGTTGGATTATGTTGAATTGTGAAGGGATTTGGTGTGATGATGTGGTATTGAAATGATGATTATATATATATATATATATACACATAAACCTATTGTTCAAGTTGGTTTTTGGAATGCTTTGCAAATATTGGTTGTATGGAATTATGGAAGAGAATTGTGGTGTTGGGTTGCTAATACTAGATGCCAAACATTTCATTGTAGATAAGTGATTTGTAAAGGCGGGAAGTTGTGTTGAATTGGTATCCGAATCTACAACGAGGTATGTAAAGAATACTCTAACGATGTTCTTTGGCATGAAAACACCAATGTTCCATCAAGTAAGATTCCGAGGTTGTCCAAAAAAACATGTATTGTTCTACGTTACCAACGAAGTTGTTTCTATTCTATAAAGTGTCAAAATGTTTCATTGATATACCAAAAGGCTCCTATTTCATTGTTGTGATATTGATGATTCTGAAACACATTGTTGATATACCAATGAGTCTTTATTACATCGTTATTGTATAGAAGGTCTATTACTTGGTTCCTATTGATGTATCATTGTTCCAAAGGTACTATATTAGCATGAACACTAATGTAATAATCTCAAAAACTTTTGAACTAAGTTATTGGAAAGATCTCTTATGTGTGTTACTTGATATACGTGTGGGTGGTAGCTCAGGGGCTTAAGCCTAGCATGGGCCGATCCCGATACTTGATATGGTTATAGTTGATATGTACTGAGGGCAGCCTAATGGTCACAGTACGGTACAGTATTGATTATTGTTAGGTGGTTGGAGGTTCGGGAGGAGGAGGTAATGGCGAATGATAATTGTAAAGAATGAAATGAACGAAGGTATACCGTTCCACAAATGTGTTTGAATTCAAGAACCCAATTCAGATTAATGATAATGTACATGATCCTAAAAGTGTTTATGAAGTGTGGTTCACTTCTATTATGATTTATTCACTTGTGTCTGATTTTCTTGATCCCCCATATCACATATGATTATTTACAGCTTTACATACTCAGTACATATTTTGTACTGACGTCCCTCACGGGGGACCTGTATTTCATGCGTGATATACAATATCTTTTAAAAAGGTGTTGTCAGTGTTTCTCAGATGTTGACACGGTGGTACCAATGTTTCATGAATGAGTGTGATATGAAGATGCAATGCTCACAACCAATTACAATACATATTTCCACGACTAACCACATGATATATTTCCATAATCAACCATAATGATACATTTCCACAACCAAATGAGTCAATATTCACTCATTATTTTCGTTTCATCCATGAATTTCCACATGTTTCATATGCCAAGAAGGTATGAATATAATCACAATACACCAATGGTACCACATTAAGCATTTTAACAACACAATACAATTATTCACATGTATTCAAGGCTATCAATATCACATAGGACCCCACACGGTCACACATATCACATAATAACTCAATTTCGATAATTATATCACATATAGGCCTCCACACGGGCACAACAAATAAATAGCCATTTTTCATGATTAGTTTCCACCCTTAACATGCATTTTGTATTATCATTTACTACCCAACCCAGTCTGAAAGAGTTAAGTCATAACCTACCTCGAAAGTCGAAACCAGTCCGCTACACTTGAACCCGCGACCTTAATTTTCACAAACAATCCCGAACTCTACTAAAAATATCAAATATGAAATCTACTTATCAAGACAAAACCAACGATACCCATATTGACTACTTTTGGTTCGGGATTGAAACGGACCACCAAAATGGGTTTTCAAAAAAGAAGGGCAAACTCGAAACTTTACTTCAAAAATACGTTTTCCATATTTTTAGGAACCTACAGCTGAAAATCCAAGTTAAATCAAGTAAAAAACGAGGTTTAAATCAAAGAAAAATAATTTTTGAGCTTTATCGGGTAAAATCTTTGAAATTCGGGTTAAAATCAAGAATCGGAGTTGTTTTGAAGGTTAAATTAATGAAAAACTATTAATTATAAGATAAAAATATTATTCAAGTGAAAAGGAGTGAAATTTGGATTTAAAATCATGCCCTAAGATTTTTGAGGATTTGAGAAATTAATTAAGAAATTACTAAGAAATGAGTGAATTCTTACCTTTAATCCGTAATAAAATCAAGAAAAAAAATGCTAATCTAGCTTCCCAAGCTCCCACAAACTTCACTTTTAAGCTCTCAAACTATATAGGGTTTAAATCTCAAGAGGCAAGATGAAAAATGAGCACAATGAGCCCAAAAAGAGTGAAAAATCTGTTATTTATTGTAGATTTTCTGCAATAGCTGTGCAGATTTTCTCCTTTTAAGTCGAAATGGACTTCAATGGGGTGCCCGAGATTCGTTCGGAGTTCGATTTATGCAAACGAACTATGCAACCGCACAAAATTTGATGTTCCAAACGTGATGGCTATATCATATTTTCAAAAAAATGTCGTTTTCACAAAGTTGATCCCCAAAATCCAAAATTATATTTTTCCAAACCGAGGATCGAAATGAGATTTAATATGCTAACACCCTAAAATCGACATTCTGGATCTGCTGGCGAAGTTGGATTTTCCATCCGAGGTCGTTTCAATCAAATATGGGTCCCACACCCATATTTCTAATTTTCCAACTTTCTGACCAATAGGTCAAAATGAGCTCAGGTGCACCGGGACCCGAACTAAGGGTCTATCTAGCATTAAATCGATATTCCGAAGCTGCTGGTGCAGTCCGTTTATCCATCCATCGCACGGATCAAAAGATATCCACATAAGTCCAAAATAAGGTTCTCGAAACCATCAAAAACCACAATATTGCATAAATGGTAACAAAATGCATCGAAAATCTTGTCAATCACTCCCACACCCCAGAAATATCATAATTCAATTACAGAAAGGGGTAAAATAGTCAAATCACATAAAATCATAAATTTCACATATTTTATCAATTTTTTAGATCGTTACATTCTCTTTCTTCTTTTCTTTTCTTTAATTTTTTTTCTTTTTTGTACTTATTTTTTTTATATTTTTTTGTTCTATTTTGAAAATACAAAAAATATGACTAGTCGAGCACAAGTCATGCATGATAACGTAAATACCACAATTGTTTATCGTATTTGTAGTCACACCGTTATTTATATTTTTATATTCATTGATACAACTGTATTTGTATTTATATTTTAAAGTTCGCGCTTGTATTTATATTTTATAGTTCATATTTGTATTTGTATTTTATAGTTCGCATTTGTATTTGTTAGTTTGCACCATCATTTGTATTTTATATAGTTCGTACTTGTATTTTAAAGAATTGTTTTGTATTTGTATTTTATAATTGACTACATATTATATTGAATTATATTTATATTATGATTTTTTTGTGTTTGTATACTTAGATTATATTTGGATTATACTTTTATTTATATTCTATTTTGGTCGATACCTTTTTATTTAAAAAAAAAATTGTATTTGTATTTGTAAGCTGATTGCATACAGTATTGTGGCGTGACTATGTATAATTTATCATTTGTATTTACAACAATAACAATAAACCCAGTGTATTCCCACATAGTGAGGTCTGGGGAGGGTAAGATGTACTCAGTCGATACCTCTACTCCCGGGGAAGTAGCAAGGCTGTTTCCGATAGACCCCCGGCTCAAGACAAGGAATAGTAATCAAAGTCATACCAAAAAACCTGGAACAAGACAAAACATAGAGACGCCACATACAGGGAAAGAGTAAACAAAGACTAGTAAACAATCGTAATACATCATTTGTATTTGTGTACAAAAAAATAAATGCATTAATTGTATTTTCTTGATTCTAAAATATATAAACATATAATGTATCATTTGATACAAATGTACCGTTTTGTATTTGTATATCAAAATTATCATTCATATTTGTAAATAAATAAATATCACTTGATACAAATACAATTACAAGCAAATGAAACAAATGATTTTACAAATACAATAAGTATTTGTATATACAGTGTTTACATAAAAATTTAAATTGTATTTATTTGTATTAATAAATACAACTCGTACAAATAAATACAAATAAGTATTTGCAGAAAGAAAATCAATCGTTCCTTTTCAATAATTAAAAAATAAAAATGATAGCTCGCACTTGTTTTTGCATGTTATAGTTCGCATTTTTATTTGTATTTTATAGTTCGCACTTTTATTTGTATGTTATAGTTCACATTTGTATTTGTCTTATATAGTTCGAAATTGTATTTGTACTTGCTAGTTCGCATAAATGAAAAGAAGGAGAAAAAATAAAAAGAAAAAAAATGGAGAAAAATGAGAGAAAAAGAAGGAGAAAATATACAAAAGAAAAAAAAAGGATAGTAATAGATTATAGAGAAAAAATACCTAAAAAGGAAAAAAATAAAATGAAAAAAACACAAAAAAGAAAAAAGGAAAGAGAAAACAACAAAAAAGAAAAAGAAAAAAATGAAGAAAACAACTGAAAAGGGAAAAAATAATAATAATAGAAAATAGAAAAAGAGAGAAATACATGAGAGGGACTATGAATTGCAATTAACAATAATTAATAGGCAAGAGAGGCTATTAATTATAATTAATTGAAACCTAGGCTAAATAGGGTAGTTAGGAGTCTATATTTGCTAAGATATGTAGTTATCCCTTTCTTAATTCATATTTTTATAATATAATAAAGGAGTATAATCTAGCCTAAAAATAAGTCAAGTGGCATCTTGAAAACTACTCACTTGAATTCTTACAACAAAAAACTATTTTATTGATTATTTAAATATTTAATATTATTTCTTAATTCATATTGTGGTAAAAAAATAATTAATATTGATTTTTATTGGATGATAACTATTATGATTTTTATTATTTATTTATTTATTTAATATTATTTTATATTATGATATAAACAATTAAGACTCGTTTCTATTTGATGAAAATTATTATGATTTCATATTGTGGTAAAAATAATTAAAATTCATTTCTATTGGATGAAAACTATTATGATATTTCAATTATTTCATAATAAGATTAGTAGTTCATTATTTCATATTATTCAATGTTTTGTTGATTATTTATTTAATATTATTTCATATTTTATGTCATGGTAAAAATTAAATAAGCGTTCAATTATTTCATATTAAGATTAGTAGTTAATTGATTTTATGTTTCATATTAAGATTAGTAGTTAATTATTTCATATTATTCTATGTTTTGTTGATTATTTATTTAATATTCGTTTATATTTCATATTGAGGTAAAAAAGATTGAGATTCCCTTCTATGAGATGAGCACTATTAATATAGATTTCTATTGAATGAATATATTATTTTATATTTTACTAATTTTTTATTTATTTAAGATTATTTATTATTGTGCTATAAAGAATTATGATTAACTTCTATTGGCTGAACACTATTAAAATTAATTTCTATTGGATGAAAGGTGTTGTTCAATTATTTCATATGTTGTTGATTATTTAACTATTTCATACTAATTCATATATATCTATATAAAAAGTAACTAAGATTGACTCCTATTATAATAATTAACTATTATGATTTCATATTGTGGTAAAAATAATTAAAATTCATTTCTATTGGATGAAAACTATTATGATATTTCAATTATTTCATAATAAGATTAGTAGTTCATTATTTCATATTATTCTATGTTTTGTTGATTATTTATTTAATATTATTTCATATTTTATATCATGGTAAAAATTAAATAATTGTTCAATTATTTCATATTAAGATTAGTAGTTAATTGATTTTATGTGTCATATTAAGATTAGTAGTTAATTATTTCATATTATTCTATGTTTTGTTGATTATTTATTTAATATTCGTTTATATTTCATATTGAGGTAAAAAAAAATTGAGATTCGCTTCTATGGGATGAGCTCTATTAATATAGATTTCTATTGGATGAAGATATTATTTTTATATTTTACTAATTGTTTATTTATTTAAGATTATTTCTTATTGTGCTATAAAGAATTATGATTAACTTCTATTGGCTGAACACTATTAAAATTAATTTCTATTGGATGAATGTTCAATTATTTCATATGTTGTTGATTATTTAACTATTTTAATTCATATATATCTATATAAAAAGTAACTAAGATTGACTCCTATTATAAATATAGACTATTAAGATATTCTCTTATTGATTGATAGAACTTCAAAAGGAAAAATAATATAATTACTCCTAATTGCGAAAATTTTTGTCTTATTTTACAATCCAATCCACTTTCCACAATTTATGCTCCATAATTACGCAATTTTTAACAATTTATCATTCAACAACATATATGGATTATTAAATAAATAAACAATCAATTAAATATAAATAATATCTTCATCCGCTTGAGTTAAATTTTAATAGTGCTCATCACATAGAAGCCAATCTCAATTATTTATTTAATATTATTTCCTATAGTGGTAAAAAAAAAAATTATTCAATTATTTCATCTTAAGATTAGTAGTTAATTAATTTTATTTTTCATATCAAGACTAGTAGTTAATTATTTCATATTATTCTATGTTTTGTTGATTATTTATTTAATATTCATTTATACTTCATATTGAGGTAAAATAAAAATTGAGATTCGCTTCTATGGGATGAGCACTATTAATATAGATTTCTATTGGATGAAGATATTATTTTATATTTTATTAATTTCTTATTTATTTAAGATTATTTCTTATTGTGGTATAAAGAATTATGATTAACTTCTATTGGTTGAAAACTATTAAAATTAATTTCTATTGGATGAAAGGTATTATGATTGTTCAATTATTTCATATGTTGTTGATTATTTAACTATTTCATAAGAAAAAAAGGACAGTCTGGTGCACTAAAGCTATCGCTAAGCGCGGTGTCTAGGGAAGGGCCCCACCAAAAGGGTGTATTATACGCAGTCTTATCTTGCATTTATGCCAGAGGCTGTTTCCAAGGCTTGAACCCGTGACTTCCTGGTCATATGGCAACAACTATACCAGTTACTCAAAGGCTCCCCTTCTATTTAACTATTTCATAATAATTCATATATATCTATATAAAAAGTAACTAAGATTGACTCCTATTATAAATATAGACTATTAAGATATTCTCTTATTGATTGATGGAACTTCAAAAGGAAACATAATATAATTACTTCTAATAGCGTAATTTTTTTGTCTTATTTTACAAATCCAATTCATTTTCCACAATTTATGTTCCATAATTACGAAATTTTTAACAATTTATTATTCAACAACATATAAGGAAAATTAAATAAATAAACAATCTATAAAATATAAAATAATATCTTCATCCTCTTGAATTAAATTTTAATAGTGCTCATCACATAGAAGCCAATCTCAATTATTTATTTAATATTATTCATATTGTGGTAAAAAAAGTAATTGTTCAATTATTTCATATAAGATTAATAGTTAATTAATTTTATTTTTTATATCAAGATTAGTACTTAATTATTTCATATTATTCTATGTTTTGTTGATTATTATTTAATATTCGTTTATATTACATATTGAGGTTAAAAAAATTGAGATTCGCTTCTATGGGATGAGCAATATTAATATAGATTTCTATTAGATGAATATATTATTTTAGATTTTATTAATTGTTTATTTATTTAAGATTATTTCTTATTGTGCTATAAAGAATTATAATTAACTTCTATTGGTTGAACACTATTAAAATTAATTTCTATTGGATGAAAGGTACTATGATTGTTCAATTATTTCATATGTTGTTGATTATTTAACTATTTCATAATAATTCATATATATCTATATAAAAAGTAACTAAGATTGACTCCTATTATAAATATAGACTATTAATATATTCTCTTATTGATTGATGGAACTTCAAAAGGAAACATAATATAATTACTCCTAATTGCGGAATATTTTGTCTTATTTTACAATTCAATCCATTTTCCACAATTTATGTTCCATAATTACGCAATTTTTAACAATTTATCATTCAACAACATATATGGATTATTAAATAAATAAAAAATCAATAAAATATAAAATAATATCTTCATCTGCTTCAAATTTTAATCGTGCTCATCACATAGAAGCCAATCTCAGTTATTTATATTGTGGTAAAAAAATAAATAATTGTTCAATTATTTCATATTAAGATTAGTAGTTAATTAATTTTATTTTTCATATCAAGATTAGTAGTTAATTATTTCATATTATTCTATATTTTATTGATTATTATTTAATATTCATTTGTATTTCATATTGAGGTAAAAAAAAATGAGATTCTCTTCTATGGGATGAGCACTATTATTATAGATTTCTATTAGATGAAGATATTATTTTATATTTTATTGATTATTTATTTATTTAAGATTATTTCTTATTGTGGTATAAAGAATTATGATTAATTTCTATTGGTTGAACACTATTAAAATTAATTTCTATTGGATGAAAGGTATTATGAACAATTATTTCATATGTTGTTGATTATTTAACTATTTCATAATAATTCATTTATATCTATATAAAAAGTAACTAAGATTGACTCCTATTATAAATATAGACTATTAAGATATTCTCTTATTGATTGATGAAACTTCAAAAGGAGACATAATATAATTACTCCTAATTGCATAATTTTTTGTCTTATTTTACAATCCAATCCATTTTCCACAATTTATGTTCCATACACAATTTTTAACAATTTATCATTCAACAAAATATATGGATTATTAAATAAATAAAAAATCAATAAAATATAAGATAATATCTTCATCCGCTTGAATTAAATTTTAATAGTGCTCATCACATAGAAGCCAATCTCAATTATTTATTTAAAATTATTTCATATTGTGGTAAAGAATAAATAATTATTCAATTATTTCATATTAAGATTAGCAGTTAATTAATTTTATTTCTCATATCAAGATTAGTAGATAATTATTTCATATTATTCTATGTTTTGTTGATTATTTATTTAATATTAATTCATATTTCATATTGCGGTAAAAAAATTGAGATTTGCATCAATATAGATTTCTATTGGATGAAGATATTATTTTATATTTTATTAATTATTTTTTATTTAAGATTATTTCATATTGTGTTATAAACAATTAAGATTAACTTCTATTGGCTGAACACTATTAAAATTAATTTTTATTGGATGAAAGGTATTATGATTGTTCAATTATTTCATATTTTATTAATTATTTAATTATTTCATAATATTTCATATATATAAAAAATAACTAAGATTGACTCCTATTATAAATATAGACTATTAAAATATTCTTATTGATTAATGAAACCTCAAAAGGAAACCTAATATAATTACTCCTAATTGCATTTTTTTTTCTTATTTTACAATCCAATCCATTTTCCACAATTTGTGTTCCATAATTACGCAATTTTTAACAATTTACCATTCAACAACATATATGGATTATTAAATAAATAAATAATTAATAAAATATAAAATAATATCTTCATCCACTTGAATTAAATTTTAATAGTGCTCATCACATAGAAGCCAATCTCAATTAGTTTTTACCTTAATAAAAAAATATGAAATAATATTAAAGTATTTCATATATATCTATATAAAAAAAATATAATATACAAAATAAGGTTAAAAAAAAAGCTAGATAATATAATTACTCACTAATATTACCTTAATATTAGATTTTTCCTTTTGATGGAACTTCAAAAGGATACATAATAATTACTCACTAATTACGTCATTTTTTTCTTTTCTTTTACTGTCGAATTCATTTTTCACAATTTGTGTTCCTTAATTACCCAATTTTTAACAATTTACCATTTAGCTATATAGATTCTACAATTCAGAAATTTATGCAATGGTTATGGTAATTAAATGGTAATATTTTGAAACGTCTACACAATCATAATAAAATAGAGCTTTGGTAAGTGCTACCAAAACTAATGATACAGCTAATGGTAAGTAAATTGTATTGATTCTAAATCAATACTTTACTCTGCTAAACTTTACAATAGATGGGCCATGGTAAGTGCTACTAAATTGATCTTACAGTTAATCTCAATAAGCAACTAATAACAATGGTAAATGAATATTTGGTGAATTATTAGCAATTTTAAATATAGTCTTACTAATATTGCTTCTAACTAAAGATGGTACAAAATTATTATATATTGGGTTAATTTCTACGTAATACGAACATTGAAGGTACTGCATTTTCTATAGATTATTATTTTTGATCGTGAAAAAGAAGACAATCCCATTTTCATGGAGATGGTGCTGCAAGAAGAAAAGGTATTGGTATCTCAATTTTAAAATTAGTCGTACATGTATATGTTGACGTAATTCTATTATGAATATAATATATATTTTGAATATTTATAGGGAGATCGTATCCATGCCACTATTGGGAGATATGTTATGCGTTTGTTCAAGAAAAAAATAAGTGAGTTAGGGTTCTATACTATGTTTTATAATATGTTTGGTTGATGGTATAAATTAGTCCCTGGATATATTTATATCATCAACCAAAAATGATATAAATTTTATCCATGGGATATCTCAAATTTATTCATCGGATATCCCACCTTATACCTCCTACTAAATGACCCCTATGTTTGTCATGTTTTTTCATTGTCGGTTTCTTTTTCAAAATTTTGTTTGTCAAAGTGTGATTGTATGTTTAGTAATCTGTTAAGACAATGTTTTGCACTGTATCTTCAATGTTTCATCTATAAACTGGGAAAGATATAATATAGTTTATGTTTCTATGCTTTTATCCTTTCTCTCAATAGGAAATAGAAATATAAAAAATAACCTGCTCTGATGTTTAATGTATATCATGGCAATGACAGGAAGAATTGAGGAGGCACGATTTGATTCCACTACAATATTTGAATTTGAGTGCAGTGATGAAGATTTCAAGATGATATATTTAGAATGTATTTTTATGGTGTAGTTAATAATTTCTAAAAGTATATTAGTCTGTCAAGATTGTTTGATATGGCCGGAGGGTAAGTAAGTTTTATGGGTTTTTCTGAGAAGATGGAAGTTGTGATCCCGTGAAGGACAACAAAATAATGGTCAAAACTTGAATCAAAAGCTGAGTACATGAGATACCTTCCCTGAATATCGACATGTATGGTTGATTTTGCTTATGTTAAGGGAAAGACTGAAAATAGTGAAGTCATACTAGCCATGATTGAAGATGCTTCCAGAATAGCAACTTAAACTTCATATAATAGTAAATGATGAACAAATCAATTTGATTTGCCAGCTTTCTATGGAAGAGTTTTTCTTAGCAGTCAAGTTTTTATATGTTAGATAATGATACGGGCACGGCCACGAAGATGGATGAGTGAGAGAGTGTGTTGACCCGAGACTTGGAGTGTACAAGTGAGGTGTGAAGAAGGACGTTGGACATCCCAAAACCTACACTCCGAGGGCACCCAGCTCTTGACTTTCATTAAGGGCAAGAAGGACTTTTACACGTCAAGACATTACACTCAAGAGGTGCCTCAACTTAAGCATCATTAAGGGCATTTTGGTCTTTTGATGCCTCTCTTTTACACTCCATAGGAGCACCCTTCATTAAGGGTATTTTGGTCTTTGAATGTAATAACTATAAATAGACAATTAGGCTTCTATTTTTCATTAGCTTTTGATGAATATTGAAGATTTCTTCTCTCTTAGAGAATGTATCTCCTTTAGTGTAGGGCTTGGAAAATCTACAATTGAAATTAGAGTTAGCTTGAGTGTGGATTCACTTGAGTTGACAATTTGGCTTAGAAAGGTTGGTGCTTGAGATGGCTTGAGTCCCTTTTTTGTCAATCTAAGAGTATGGTGTTCCAATTTCAAGCTTTAGTGGATTTTGGTGTTTAATATACACCTTAGTTCCTTAGGTATTGCAATTGTTATGTCTCACTATCTATCTTTACATTTAATGAAAGTTTTGTGTTTTTATTCTTGAATTCGTTTGTCCTTTGCTTCTTGTGTGATTGTTTCATCTTCATCTCCTATTATTTAGTGTAGTTTCGATTTTTATAGTGTTTTTCCTATCATTTGGTATCAAGAGCCACATTTTAGAGTTTTCCCACAACTCTAAGCCTTGAATTATTGATTACCTTGAAAAAAATCAGCAAAAAAGAGTGTAGAAAATTAAAAATCTCACAAAAAAATTGCTAACCCGTTTTTGTGTTTTGACAATTTTTTTAGACTTAGATCTACTTTGTTTTTATTTATTTTTTGAGTTTTTAGTGCTAGGTCCTTGTTCCCTAGTACTAATAGAGTCTAGATGTAATACCCCGTACTTTTCCTAGATTGAAAAGTTTCCCAAGAATGTTAGAAGTTTTCTTTGAAAGATGAATCCACTTTTGTACACGGTATTTTCAAGATTTTTACTTTTAATCTTATGGGGAATCGAATAAGATTTCCATCGATACCAAATTAGCCCAAATCTGACACCCGGGTGAAGAGTTAGAGCCTTTTTAGTGAGACAGTGTATCACCTAAGCCTTCAGCGCGTCGCGGAGATAGCTCAAATGACAATTGTCAATTTCTAGTATTGCTTTGCGATAGTGGCATGTCGCACCAAAATTACAGGTCGCATACAAGGTGGCAACGCGATAGCTCCACGTCGTGCCACCGTGTAGTTTCCCATTTATCACTTTCCAGTGACTTGGCGCGATAGTGGCGCGTCGCGCTAAGGATGAAAATCGGGAAATTTTCTCAGAAATTAAAGACGCATCCAAGGATTAAAAGGGTCAATTTTCTACCCCTATTTAAACCCAATAACACGTGATTTAGCCATTCTTCACCCAAAATATACTAGTTTCTCTCAAGAACAAGCTAGGATTTCTATTAGGGATTCAAATTCAAGAAGGTTTCACCGTCAATCCTTAAGAAATCACATCCCAGGTATGCATAGTGTTCATTCATGGACTCCTTTCATCCATGAAGCCCAAGAATCTTTTTTCTAAGTTCAAGTTTATGGATTTCTTTATGAATTTCATGTTGGGTTTGTTTTGTTTATGCTAAGAATGATCAATTGAATTCAAATCCATGTTGGGTGATCAATGTTATATGAAATTGATTTATATAGATGTATATTCATGTGAATCTACGATTAAACCCTAGGATGATGGAATTAGATGTTGAATCATGATGTTTAATTGTTGTATAATGTTGTCTACATATATTATGCCTACCAAGTGTTTGATTAAGTGCCTATATGAAGGAAAAGTGCCCAACTAGCAAGATATTATGAAATCCCCATTTATGTACAGGTTTATGCATATCACATGTTTGATGGAGTGTTTCAACATATGAATTATGAATTGTGTTGTTAGTCATGTGTTCACGTAAGTCATGCTATGTCAGTTTCTTTCCATCGAGTCTTGGAGGGACTTGTACCCGATAATTTAGCTGTGTGCCTTGAGCCATGTCATGTTTTCAAGATACTCCCAGTCAAGCTATGATCCATAGAACTCAGTCAGTCATGTGACTCAGGAAAACCCAAAAATCTCAGTAATCTCAGTAGTTCAGTAATCTCAGTGATCTCAGTACTCAGTAATCTCAGCAACCTCAGTATTCTCAGTCAATCTCAGTAACTTCAGTATTCTCAGTCAGTCCTCAGAACTCAGTATATTCCGTCAGTCAACGGAACTCAGTAAATTCAGTTTAGCTCCACTAGACAATACCACTAGTATCAGTTCAGTTAATCATCTCAGTTTAGTTAGTCAGTTCAGTGTCTTTCAGATGGGAGTAGGATTCAGCACCGAGCGAACCTAGGGATGGGGACCCACCCGCTAGATATGACTGAGATCCCTAGAAGCAATCCCTAAGTTCCAGAACTACATAGCCAGTGTAGGTACGAGATATCACTCGTTAGATAGGACTGACATACTCAATGATAACCCGTTAGCACATTTAAATGTATAGGACTGATCCCAGGGGTCACCCACTAGATTAGGACTGACTCCACAATAGTTGTCTTTACCAGTGGTGCGGTACTGATACCCTTCCAAATAGGGTTATAGGTTGGACCCCAGTTAGATTAGTATGGGGCATGTCGGTTAGATGAATACATCCCACAGTTTCAGTTATAAAATCAGGATTGTCAGATACAGTCAATTCAGCTCAGTAGTATAGATTTAGGACTGTCAGATACAATAAATCTATATCATTATAAATAGACCCCGGGATCACCCACCAGACAGAACTGATCTCAACTATGGTCAATTAGTATCAGTATCATCAGATGTAGATATCACCCACTAGATAGGACTGATCTTAAATTCAGTTACTCAGATACAATACGAAACTCAGCTAGTTCCATCAGATTCAGGAATGTCAGATACAGTCACTCATGTTATCAGTTATATCAGTTATCAGAACTTATGTTATTAGCATTCAACTTTAGGACTGTCAGATACAGTCAACCAGAACATTTTTTCATAATCAGAACTGTCAGACACAGTTATCCATGTATCAGTAACATAGTATCAGTCCCTCAGTATTCATTAACAGAGTATCAGTTTGTCACTCATCAGTGACTTAGATGTCAATGTCAGTAGACTCAGTAGTCAAAACTCAGTAACCAGTCATATCATGATCTTAGTTACAGTTACGTATGCATGCATGTATTCTCACGTTCATGTTAGTCAGATAGTTAGTATTGTTCATTCATATAAACCTATTGTATTCATCCTACCTCACTTGCATACCAGTACATTTAAAGTACTGACGCATTTGCGCTATGGTGTCTTATACCATAGGTTTAGAATCACGAGCTCCAGAGAACCAGTAGCATCCCAGTTCAGCGATCAGAGTTAGCAGTGAGTCCTCATCCTTCGAGGACATGCTGATTTCATTACTAATTTAGTTTTCAGTTTATTTCAGTAGTCGGAGTTAGTTGGGGACATGTCCCATCAACTCTTTATTCAGACAGTTTAGAGGCTTTTAGACTACAACATGTTTTCAGATAGTTTATTTCAGTTTTGGGTATTATTATACCCTAAACAGACATTATTTTATATTCAGCATTAGTTCAGTTTTGAACCTTACGGCCTTATAGCCTATATTCTACATATTTTCAGTATATTATTCAGTACTTAGATACAAATATCATTCATGGGTTAGCTTGTGGTCCTTCGGGGGTCATGAGCACTGTGTTGTGTTTCGGGTACCAGATTCGGGGTGTTACACTAGATCTAAGACTTGAGCTAAATCAGAGGTGTTTTGAACCATCCACCATTGTTGAGCTTGTGTTTGAAGCTATTTGAGGGTGGGTCACGTTTTGGGCTATATTGGTAGTGACATTTTGGACTAATTTTGTGATATTTGTGTTTGGGTTGGCAAAGTGACCTTAGATCTTAAAGAAATTTTAAATTTGGAGGTCATTTACCTTGTGCTCAACATTGGTCAACACTTGAATGTCTTGGTGTTCTTCCTCATCTTCATATCTTGATAAGGAAGAATATTCAAAAGTGGGTGTTTGATCTTGAAAAGGAAAGAAAGAGAGTGTAGTACTTGTTCAAGGAAATTCCTAAGCACCTTCCTAGTCATCCAAAAGAAAGAAAACAACAAAACGAAAGGAATAATCAAGTACAAATGCAAGTACAAGGGGGGATCAATTCAATTCAAATTCATTTGAAGCTTGAAAAGGCTCCAAAAACCTTGCAATTTTCCCCTAAAACCGAATATACACTCTTAGGATTGAAGATTGATGGAAACTCAAAGTGAAGAACACAAAAAAATTTGCAAATTATCATCCAATCACAAGCTGCCACATCATCACTTTGCACACCCATATTTTTAGCTTAAATTTTTGGATTCTTAGTTTCTATTCTTGTTTCTTAGTTTTAATTTTGTTGATTCTATCACTAATTAGCAAACTAGTAACTATCTACTAGGTTGACAATTGGTTTTAGTGTCCTTTTCTTTCGTGTTATCATTCTTTGTGTGCTTTTCTCATTTTGTAATTCGTTGTATTTTTTTGGTTCAAGTTCGAACAAGATTTCCTTGAGTCATTCAAGTAAAAATCTATTCCAGGCAAAAGTAGACTCATCCCTCAATCACTCACAAAGTATAAGCCGAATTTTCAACACTTGTGAATCCAAGTGTAAGGTAAAATCGAGAGTGAGAGTTGGTGAGGTTATTTGAACTAACATTGTTTGTTCATTTTTTTAGTGTCTTTTTTTTAGGTACCATGGCTGCCAATAATTTCAATGCCCTATTTGATCGCTTCAATGACCATTGTAATAGCTTTATTGCCATTGTGAAGATATCAAACGACACATTGAAAAGATATGTCAATTGCTACCCAAACTTTTCCCACAAAATCCAATTCCTCTTGTCCAAACACCTTGTGATGAGAGCTTCTCAAAGTAAAAAGTGGACTGTCATGATCCGAACCAAGGTAAAGAAGAATGTGCTCAAGAACTTCAAGGTAAAATAGCTAACTCTTACGCTTTTGTGCATGTTAATGATGATTGTGTGACTAGTAGACAATTGAGTGTGAGTAGTAGCTTACCTATATATGAGTCTATTAATTCATTGCCTCTTGTTGATGATGTACACATTGTGAGTGTAGATACACTAGTTGATCCTATTGATGACCGAATTGACTCTTCTTATAAGAGCAATTTATGTCCACCTAGTGTTGAAGCTATTGTGTTGAATGATAGTACATCTATTGATTTTTTGCCTCTTGTTGATGAAGTACACATTATGAGTATGGATACACTAGTTTATCCTATTGATGACCGAATTGACTTTTTTTGTAAGAGCAATTTATGTCCACCTAGTGTTGAAGCCATTGTGCTGAAAGAAAGTATATTATCTTGTGAAAATTGTGTTGATCAACTTATGTGCGAAATTTTTCCACCACTTGAGGATGTGTGTGAAGTGTTTAATGGGTCTCAAGTGAGTGATGATGTTAAAAATATTGATCAAATAAATAAGAGTGAACCCGTGAGCTTTCCTTTTGGTAAAGAAGACCCTACAAGTTGTCTTACTCATAGGGATGATTATGTGTTTTAAACTTCTTTGGCACTTGATGGTTGTCCTTTCGAGAGTGAACTTGTGTGTTCTAAATTTGCCCCGAGGATAGATCCTACTCTCTTTAGGTATAATATCTTATTTGAAGATGATATAGTCACTCCTAATAAACCTAGTGATGAGAATGATGTTGAAGGTATAACTTGTCTTGAAGGTTATAACCTATATGCCAACCCACTATGGTGTGACAACATTCCTCCTAAATATGGAAATCTCTTCTTGGAAGATGAGAGTACTCTTAAGGAAAAAGGAAAGTGAGGTCTTGGAAAGGGATAATCAATTGGGTGATGATAATTTTGATTTGCTTGAATCCTTAAGAAACCCAATAAGTAATTGTGGTTGTGATCTTTTATATGATACCCCACCAATGTTTGATGACTATAAGGATGAATTACTTGCTTTTTGTGAAGACTTAAGTAATAATCCCTTTGATTTTAGTGGTAGTATGTGTCTACTTGAGGGTACTTCTATAGAAAGGGAAGGTGTCCATTGTTTGGATATTACTTCTTCTACTATGTGTGACCTTATTGTTGAGTGTACTAATGGTGATGATGTTGAAACTAGTAGTGAGTACATACATGAGGACACCTTAGTTGAAGTTAACTTGAATGATACCTTTCTCCACTCTCTATTTGCTTTTAATGATATGTATGCTACTGTAGAGAGTATATCTTATAGTTTGGATAAAGACTACAGGAAAGGGGAGTGTTGTCTATACCCGTGTCTATGGCCACTCTACCCATTTGATCTTGATGCCATCTTAGGGTGGGAAAGAGTTACTCTCGACTTAGGTTCATTCCTTTTTGATATTTGTCGTAACCAAGTCCTTGGTGCATTTGTCAATGGCTTTTTAATGTGTAACACGAAGAACTCTTGGTTATATGTCAAGTATGAACTTCCTTAGCATATTGATATTATCTATTTTACTAACTCTAACCCTCATGCCATGAGGATGTGTGTTTCTTTATCTTCTCTTAATTTTGCGAGGTATAAATTCGAGGTAGAATCCTTTTCAAGAAGGGGGGGATGATACGGGAACAACCATGAAGATGGATGAGTGAGAGTGTGTTGACCCGAGACTTGGAGTGTTCAAGTGAGATGTGAAGAAGGACGTTGGACACCCCTAAACCTACACTCTGAGGGCACCTAGTTCTTGACTTTCATTAAGGGCAAGAAGGACTTTTACACTTCAATACATTATACTCAAGAGGCTCCTCAACTTAAGAATCATTAAGGGCATTGTGGTATTTTGATGCCTCTCTTTTACACTTCATATGAGCACCCTTCATTAAGGGTATTTTGGTCTTTGAATGTAATAACTATAAATAGATAATTAGGCTTCTATTTTTCATTAGCTTTTGATGAATATTGAAGATTTCTTCTCTCTTTGAGAGTGTATCTCCTTTAGTGTAGGGCTTGGAAAAGCCACAATTGAAATTAGGGTTAGCTTGAGTGTGGATTCACCTGAGTTGATAGTTTGGCTTAGAAAGGTTGGTGCTTGAGGTGGCTTGAGTCCCTTTTGTGTCAACCTAAGAGTGTGGTGTTCCAATTTCAATCTTAAGTGGGTTTTGGTATTTAATATACACCTTAGATCCTTAGGTATTGTAATTGTTATGTCTCACTATCTATCTTTACATTTAATGCAAGTTTTGTGTTTTTATTCTTGAATCCGTTTGTCCTTTTTGCTTCTTGTGTGATAATTTCATCTTCATCTCCTATTCTTTAGTGTAGTTTCAATTTTTATAGTGTTTTCCTATCATTAGAGAATCTAAAATTAGGGTTAATACTAAGTGATGGATTTCACTTGTGTTGACAAATTGGCGAGAAAGGTGGGTGCTTGAGATTGATAATCCCTTTGTGTCCACCTAAGAGTGGGGTGTAAACCAACTTGGTGATGTGTGTTTAAGTGTTTAATATACACTTTAGTGCTACTCACTGTGTTGGTGAATGTCTCATTAACTATCCTTTTCTTTTGAATGCAATTTTTTTATTGTTTCTACTTCATCTCTTCTTTCTTTAGTTGCTGATTTTTGCCTTTTTAGTCTTTAATTTCGGTTATAGATTTGTTTTAGTTATCATTTAGTATCAAGAGCCTTGCTTAGGGTTGTTACCACAACTCTAATCCTTGGTTTTAGTGTCCTTATTAAGAAAATCTCAACAAAAAAGAGTCAAATCCAAAGAAAAATCACAAAAAAGGTAGTTCTTATAGTGTTTGTTGTAGATCCAAAATTTCCAAGGTAGATCTACACGTTTTTATTGTGTTTTGTTGATTTCAAGTGCTAGATCCTTGTTCTCTAGCACCTAGGGAGTCTAGATCTACATTTGGAACAAGGTTTGGTCGATTTTGAGTTATATCCACCATGGCTATGGAGTTTTGAAGCTTTGAAGAACCTAAATCCATTTGGGTTTGAGTTGGTGACGTGATTTGTGGCTGATTTGTTGTTATTTGAGCTCACCTTGGCCTAAGGAACCTAGATCTAAAAAGAAATTGGAGATTAGGGTTCATTTGCTTGTTGGTCAAACTTGGTCAACTCTTGAAATATTCATCTTGTTCTTCCATTATCTTCAAATCTTGGTGAAGAAGAATATTGAAAGAGTGTGCTTTATCCAAAAAGTAGTGGAAAGAGAGTGTACTTGGTTTTTGTAAAAGAATATTCCTTGACATATTCATATTCATCCAAAAGAAGGAAGAAACAAAAGGACTAATCAAGTACAAGGGGGGGGGGAACAATCTTTTTGAATTCAAATTGGAGCTTGAAAAAGGCTCCAAACTTGTTGTTTTTTCCCCTAAAAGCATCATCCTCTTTTTCCCTAAGGCTTGTAGGCCGAAACTTGAAAAAAAAATTGGGATTGAAATTTTGAAAATCGCGTCCAATCAATTCATGCCACATCATCACTAACTTAACGGTCTAATCAAGTTCCTAAGTAGATTTCTTAGTTTCTAATTTTTTATTCTAGTTTTTTTTTGTGTTAAATCTATCACTAATTAGCAAACTAGTAAGTACCTACTAGGTTGATAATTAGTCTTGAGTCCTTTTGTTTTTGTCTTGGCTTTTTTGTGTGCTTCTCGTTTATAAGTCGTAGTAATTTGTTGGTTCAAGTCCGTACATCATTTTTATTTGAGTCACATCAAACAAAAATCGATTTCGGGCCAAAGTAGATTCATCACTCATTCACTCGCTAAGTACATGCCAAGATTTCAACACTTGTGAGACCAAGTGTGAGGTAAGAACCGAGTGTGAAAGTAGTGAGGCTCTTTTTGGACTAACTTATTTATTCTTTTTGTAGGTATTTTATTTGTTGTTTTGCTTGTTATTTAGGTACTTTAATCATGGAACCTGAGGGTTCAAGTGCTTAACCAATTGGTAATGATGTTAGTAAGGTCACATTGGCTCGACTTGAGGCCATATCTCATGATGTGGCAAGGATAAGTATGGATTTAGGTACAGTGAAGGGTGATTTGGGATCCATGAAGGGTGATTTAGGTTCAATAAAGGGTTATGTGGGATCATTGAAGGGTGACGTGATTAGAATGAAAGCGGGAGTTGATAGACTATGCCCACCAAAGCCACCACAAAACCAAAACCAAAGTCCATCAACCTGAGAGCCATGTAGACCTACGTATCCCCCATTGAACCAAGTCTAACAAGAAGGACTTGGTACTCAAATACTACCTCAAAATCCAAACTACCAAGTTCCAAACCCACTTGACCAAAGGCTTTACCCTTCACAACTCCAAACACCTCAAGTCCAAAGGCCCTACACTCCCCAAAATCCAATTCACTTTCCCAAGCTACACTAACCCAAAATCAAGATAGAGAGTTAGGATGCAAGGAGAATGAGTCCAAGCTTCAAGATGGAGAAAATATTAGTAGTGAGATACAAGAATAACGTGAAGAAAAGAGGGAAAATGAGAGGGAAGCCATGAGTAGTAAAGTTGGGAGGAAAAAAGAACACTTGATTGTGGGTCTTGTTCACAAAGACCCCTTGTTACTCACTAACCCAAAAGCTAGCATTTTGCCTAGCTTTGATTCTTATTAAGTGCAGGTACAAGAAGATATGCTATCCAAGAGGGATCCTAAAGAAGTTCTACATGAAATCATAGGAAATGAGCTAATGGCACCATTGGCCTAGAGCTCCAAATAAGTGAACTTCCCAAGCCTAATCCGAGGTAAAATTGCTACTCCATACACTTCCTTGAACTTAATATATTGTGGTTTAGTGTCCTGTGAAGTAGTTTTGAGTTTACAAGTGCATATATCTTTCCTTAGTAGATCTCTTGTTGGGTATGATGATCAACTTGCTCTTAAGACTAGCTCTCTACTTGAACATGAGAATTGTATGCTTGAAAATTTTCAAGTTGGTGTTGATTCTTGTAATATTGATCTTGATAATGAATATGGTCCTTTGAACTTGTGTAATGAAAGCTATGATATTGGTCTTGTTCATAGTGGCCATGTATATGTCAAAATTGTGTGTAATGTCTTGGGAGATTATGATTTTGATCCTCTAGTAAAAGAGGTGGTTAGTTTCAGCCTAGACCCTTGCTTACTACTTTCCTTTGACCCTGGGATACTTTTGAGATGTGGGAGGTATAGTTTCGGGTTATGCTCAATCCCTCTTGATGTTAATTCTACTCTCATCCTTTGTACTCATTGTACTAAGTCTTTCATGTCACACATAAAGGACCCATGGATGTAAGTGTGAACAACCTTGGCTTGTCTATATAACTTGTAGTACTAATACTAACCCTCCCCTCTTGAGGATTGGGTGCTTGCTTTACCTCTCTTTGGTTTTTCAAGGCATGAATCTTAGATCAAATTCTTTTTAATATGGAGAGGCTGATACAAGCCTTAAGTGCATAAGGATTGCAAGGACTTCTCAAAGGACCAAGCTCGGTATTGGCAAGACATTTGAGACCCTTTTAGAACCCTTCTCAAGCCGTGACCAAGATGAAAGGGGAGAAGGGAATCTTAAACTCAAGAGGCACCCAATTACTAAGGGCGTGGAGGTCGTTACACTACAAAAGTCCACACTCAAGAGGCTCCCTTCTCTTGGCCCTTATTAAGGGCATTTGAGTCATTTACTTTGTAATAGTATAAATAGACACTTTAGATACTATTTCATTAGTTTTTGAGACATGGAATTGAGTGACTTTTAGATTGTAGTTCATCTTCTTCTCCTTAAGAAAGAGAATTCGAAATTAGGGTTAATACTAAGTAATGGATTTCACGTAAGTTGACAATTGGCAAGAATGGTGGGTGCCTGAGATTGATAATCCTTTTGTGTCCACCTAAGAGTGAGGCATAATCTAAATTGGTGATGTGTGTTTAAGTGTTTAATAGACACTTTAGTGCTACTCATTGTGTTGGTTAATGTCTCATTAACTATTCTTTTCTTTTGAATGCAATTTTTTTATTGTTTCTACTTCATCTCCTCTTTCTTTAGTTGCTGGTTTTTGCTTCTTTAGTCTTTAATTTCGGTCATAGCTTTGTTTTAGTTATCAGATAATCAAGTATTTCTTTATTGTGCTTATTTTTTTCGGTTTACAGTGCTTTGTTACTATGAATATCGAAATGAAATGAATATATTTATTCAATTTATAAAGCATTTTGGATACCAAGGGTTTGATTATGCTCAACATTAATAGAGAAATGGTGAAATTGAACTATGCAAAAATAATTTCGATGAGCATTGTATTAATTTTATATATTGATCAATTATTTGCATTAAAAGTGTTAGAGTTGTGACCCAAATTTTGTTGATCCGACCCAGAAAGTTTGGCAGTACGACCTATCTTTGTGATTTTCAATGGGGTCTGTAGTGGTAGCGTAAGGATCGATCCTTTATGTTTTTGGGCCTAGGACTTACTTGTATGCACATATTATATAAGTGCATTTAGTGGGTTGTTTTGTACATTCAGAAAAATATGTCATTGAGATAATTCGTCTCCACGTTGTACTCTCTCTCTCCATTATAGTGAATTCCTCTGCCTTTGCCTGTGGTTTTTCCCCAAGGGTTTCCATGTAAATCTTGAGTGTTGTTCTTATTTTCTTTTTACTTGTGGTTTGCATCTTCCCGATTTCTAACAAACTGGTATCAAAGCTTGGTCGATTATTTTCTCGAGGATGGCAACTATGAAGTATGATATTCCATTTTTAGATTACAACGCCAAATTTTTGTTATGGCAGGTTAAGATGTGGGTTGTACACGCAGATGAATTTGGACGATGCACTTCTAGGTTTTGATCACATGCCCTCATCGTGGACAGATGATGATAAACGACGTAAGGATCGGAAGGCTCTATCTCAAATCCACCTTCATTTATCTAATAAGATTTTGCAGGATGTTTTGAAGGAGACCACTGCCGTTGTGTTGTGGTTGAAACTGGAATATTTATGCATGATGAAGAGCCTAACTAGTAAATTGCATCTTTAACAACAAATTTATTCCTATCGCATGTCTGAGGGTGCACCTTTAGAGGATCACTTATCTGTCTTTAAGGAAATCGTCTCTGATTTAAAGACTCTGGAGGTTAAGTACGATGAGGAAGATTTAGGGTTGATTCTATTGTGTTCGCTTCCTGCATCATACTCGACCTTTAGGGATACGATTTTATATAGTCGTGATACCCTGACCATAGATGAAGTCTATGATACACTGTTCTCTAAGGAGAAAATGAAGCATCTTGTGAATGGGTCAGAGACTCAAGGAGATGGTCTCATTGTTCGAGGAAGGACTTGTGAGAGGAACTCTGGAGTGATAATAGGTTTAGGTCAAAATCCAAAAACAAAAACAAAACCTATAATTACTGCAAGAAGAAGGGCCACATCAAATTCGAGTGTTGGAAGTTACAGAATAGAGAGAAAGAGTAGCTCCAAAATTGAAGGGAAACCAACTAGAGAAGTTCGGTGAAGTCAGTTTTGTTAAATATGGCGGTAGTTATAGAGAACTCTTGGTTGTTTTTTATGGTAACTCCAAACCCTGTGAGGATTGGATTCTTGATTCAGTTTGCACGTTTCATATGTGTCACAATCGAATCGGTTTACAATATATGAAGCAGCCTCTAAAGGTATTGTATTGATGTTAAATAACACACCTTGTAAGATAGAGGGTTTTGGAATAATCAAAATTAAGATGTTCGATGGGGTTGTAGGGACACTTGGTGATGTGTGGTATGTCCCAGACCTAAAGAGAAATCTTATTTCCTTGAGTACTTTTGATTCGAATGGATATAGGTACACTAGTGAAGGTGGAGTCCTAAAGGTTACTAAAGTCACTCTTGTTGTGATGTAAGGACAAAAAAAGTTTGCAAATTTTTATGTCTTGCAAGGCTCTACGGTTACAGGTGATGTAGCTGTTTCTACCTCCTCTCTATCAGAAAGTGATGTTTCTAAACTTTGGCATATACGCCAAGGGCATATGAGTGAAAATGGGATGGCTGAACTAAGAAGGAGAGGACTTCTTGTAACACCTCAATTTTCTGAACCGGAATGCTACACGGTGCCCATGACCCCAAAGGACCACAAGCTAACCCATGATTGATATCTGTACCTGAGCACTGAATAACCATACTGTAAAATATGCTTAAACATAATACTGTAAGGCCATAAGGTTCAAATCAGAATAAACATCTGATAAAATAATGTCTAAAAATGGTATAACAATACCAACACAAATCTAAAATAATTGTCTGACATGCTGTAGTCTGAAAGCCTCTAACTGTACTGAATAAGGAGTTGAAGGAACATGTCTCCAACTAACTCCATCAACTGAAAACTAAACTGAAATGATAAATAAAGTAATAATCATATCATCCTCGAATGAAGAGGACTCACTACTGACATTGACTGCTGAAATCTGTAATGCTAGTGTTGCTCTGAAACTTGTGCCTCTGAACCTATGGTGTAACATTAAAAGAAAACACCATAGCACAAATGCGTTAGTACGACTGAATGTACTGAGTATATGAGTGAGGTAGGCTATATGCAAAAGGTTTATATGCATGAACAATGCTGACTAATATGAACGTGAGAATACATACATGCACAGATAACTGTAGCTGAACTCGTAGTGATACTGACTACTGAGTTTGAATGCTGACATATGAGTTTACTGATACTGAGATACTGAATGATTGAGTTTACTGATATTAATATTTGGGTCACTAATAAGTTAGGAACTGATACTGTATCATGGAATACTGAGAGACTGATATTATATTACTGATAAATGAATGATCATTTCTGATAGTTCTGATTATGAAAAACTGGTCTGATTGACTGTAGCTGACAATCCTAAAACTGAATACTGATAACATGGTTTACTGATATCTAGCATGACTGATAAGTGAGTTCTGATAACTGATATAACTGATAACATAAATGACTGTATCTGATATTTCTAAATCTGATGGAACTATCTGAGTTCCGTACTGTATCTGAGTTGACTGTATCTGACAGTCCCAAAAATTAAAGAACTATCTGAGTTCTATTACTGAGCCTGAATGACTGTATCTGACAGTCCTAATTCTGTAACTGAAACTGTGGGAGAATTCATCTAACCGACATGCCCCGAATGTGCTTCAATAGCTAAATCGAGGTCCAATTTGTACCCTGATTAGAAGGGTGCCAATACCATACCACGGGTAAAGACAAGATGTGAGTGACCCTCAAATCTGGCAGTGTCCCTATAAGAGAACGGCGGGTATCCGCCTCATCAACTCTAAATTTAGTAGTGTTGATGTCTCAACCTATGCTGACTACATAGTTCTGGAACACAAGGATTGCTTCTAGGAATCTCACCCTCAATCTGGCAGTGTGGATTCCCATCCTTGGGATCGCTCGGTGTTGAATCCTACTCCCATCTGAATAGACACTGAACATGAATACTAAGATGAGTTACTGAGTTTCGTTGACTGACGGAATACTACTTACAACTGACTGAGTTCATGAGATTTCTGAGAATACTGAGTTACTGCATTTTTCCTGAGTCACATGACTGACTGAGTTCTATGGAACATGGCTTAACTGTGGATATCGTGAAAACATGACATGGCTCTAGGTACAACTAAATTTTTTGGGTACAAGTACCCCCAGGACTCGATGGAAAGAAACTGACACAACATGACAATTCTTGATCATTGGACTAAAGTCCATATTTCATAACATCATAACTTGAAGATTTCATACTATACATGGTTCTTGCAAATCCTATACATGAGAGAGATTTCATATAATCAACATTCCAGGAGTTCATCAATCTTGTTTCATGATTATACCATCAACATTCACAACCATATCATGAGTATCTCATACAACATCTTCAATTCAAGACAATAACATGGAAATTATGTTGAACATGAGCATGGAGCATGGACTAGTCATTTAGGACCTATTATGTCATAAAAGCATGATTTCTAGTCTCTTAGGTATTTTCACAAATACCCTACATGCACATCTTAAACATAGGTGGATTCATCAAGATTACAAGTATTCAACCACCAATTTCACATATTTATACATCATATACCACCATGGTTTCACACAAACATACAAAGATCCCATCTTAGGCATCATCCAACTTAAACAACATAAAGTCATGGTTCTTAATTTAAAAGAGGGTTCTTGAGCTTTATGTATGAAAGGGATCCATAAATCAACACTACGCATACCTTAGATTAAGAATTCGTGGAAATTTACGGTGATCTTGGCTTGAATCTTAAAACCCCCAATTGAACCCTTACTTGTTCTTGATAATCTTGGAGAGAAATTGAGCAAAAAGAGTATATTCTGGTCTCAAATATCATTAGTCTCATGTTATGGAGTATATATAGGAGTGGAAGGTAAACAAAATGCCCCTAAAGAAACAGAAAAAGACGCAGTTGTTCCTCTGTTGACTGTCTGACAGGGTAAAGTAAATTGATCATAACTTTTTACTCCAATGTTAAATTAGATGAAACCAATTGCATTGGAAAGAATACTCAAATATATTTCTATTGATATATAGCATCTCTCACAGTTCATTATATACAGGAAGTTATGATCGTTTGAATTGACTAAAATTTTGACCTAAAATGCGCCCGGAATGCGGGACCATTTCAAACCAGTGAGTTAGCCACTGAAATGAGCCCAAAATGCACTCGGAATGTGTCCAATGCATACTAGGGTCTTTCCCCATCGCAACGCAACTTGAAAATCCAAAAACTGAGGTCGAGAAGGTCGTCAAATAAATTCCCAAGGTTAGGAGGTCTAAAATGAGATTAAGTGTTGAACTTGAATACTTAGAATTTTTTTTATAAGTGTTGGAATCTCTCATGGAGCTTTACGAGATGAATTTGACATGTAATTTTTACGGTGTCTTACACTTCTTGATGGGCTGATTATTTCCAAATTGGAGTTCTTTGAGCACTGCATTTTTGGGAAACATGAGAGAGTCAGATTCACTAAAGGCATCCACTCAACTAAAGGCACGCTTGATTACATCCATTCTGATCTCTGTGGTCCTTCTAGAGTACCTTCAAGATGAGGTTTTCTTTTTTGGTTTAATTTGTATTTTATTAATAATCAAAAGTTAAAAAACAAGAATGGGCTAACCTATTCAAAATACAACCTAAGTAGCAAAGAAAATAAATATGGACCGAATTTTAGAAACCCGGCCAAAAAAATACATATATATAAGTAAGTAGGGTTTTCTAACTGAGCTAAGAAGTTCATTAGTACCCTTCACCTCTTCTGATCTTAGTGTAGAGTTTCCATGGATTTGTTTTTCAATCTTCAGCTCTAACCTCTGCTTCTTTGGGTGGTGAATATCATTCCCTTGTATAGATGTGGTGTATACATCTTCAGCTTCAAAAGTAAGTTTTCTTTTTCGTTTAATCATTTGAGGTTGATCTTTATTGCTTAACTCCTTTTTTTCTTTTAATAACCAGCTGAGATCTCCGGTACTAAGGTGTATGACAAGATTTTATGGTACACGAAAAGCCTTCAAGAAGAGGTGCGAATTACTTGTTGACTATTATTAATGACGATTCCAGAACAGTTTGGGTGTTCTTCCTGAAGCAAAAAAATGATGTGTTGCCTACTTTCAAGGAGTTGAAGACTATGATTGAAAAGTAAACAGGAAAGCAGGTAAAACATCTTCAAACTGATAATGATTTAGAGTTCTATTCTAATGAATTTAATGCTCTGTGCAAGTTAGAAGGAATTATGAGGCACTTGATAATTCATCATACTCCGCAGAAGAATGGTGTGGCTGAACGAATGAATAGGACTATAATAGAGAAGGTGTGTTGTATGCTCTCTAATGCTGGTTTACCTAAGTCCTTTCGGGCCGAAGCTGCTTCCACAGCTTGTCTTCTTATTAACTGCTCTCCCTCAATCGTGATTGATAAAAAAAACTCCACAGGAGGTATGGTTTGGTACTCTTGCTAGTTATTCTGATTTGAGGATATTTGGATGTCCTGTGTATGCTCATATTGATAATGGAAAGTTGGAGCCTAGATCTGTCAAATGCTTATTTATGGGTTATAAGTCTGGTGTTAAAGGTTATAAGCTTTGGTGTCCAGAAAGCAGAAAGGTTATAATTAGCAGGGATATTCTGTTTGATGAAACTACCATGCTTCGAGCTCCCTCCGAATCTAGTGCTTCACCTCCAGATGAGCTTAGTGACATAAATCAGCAATAGTCAAGCACCTACGTTGAATTGCGAATTGGAGGAGAGTCTACACCAATGCCTACTTCTCAGTCTAACCTGGATATACAAAGTGGTACTATTTTTTCTTCATCACCAGTGATGCCACAATATTCTATTGCTAAAGACAGGCCTAGAAAAGCTATTAGACTTCCTCAGAAGTATGTTGAAGCTGATTTGGTTGCTTATGCATTGAATATAGTAGAAATTATTGATTTTGATGAAGATCCTTCTTCTTACTCAGATGCAGTTAGTTGTGATGATTTTGACCGATGGATGATTCCTATGTAGGAGGAGATGGAATCACATCATAAAAATGGCACATAGGATCTGGTGAGATTTCCTAAAGATAAGAAAATTGCCCACTGCAAGTGGGTATTTAAAAAGAAAGAAGGAACATCAAGAGTTGAAGTTGCTAGATACAAAGCAAGACTAGTTGCTAAAGAATACAGTCAGGTTCCAGGTATTGACTTCAAAGATGTGTTTTCTCCAATTGTTAAGCATAGCCCGATTCGATCCTTGCTTGGTATTGTGGACGTGCATAATCTTGAGCTTGAGCAGTTGGATGTCAAAACTACATTCTTATATGGAGAACTTGAGGAGGACATCTATATGCAACAACAAGAGGGTTTTGTAGTCTCAGGAAAGGATGACTACGTATGCTTGCTGAAAAAGTCTCTTTATGGATTAAAACAATCTCCCAGGCAGTGGTATAAGAGGTTTGACTCTTTTATGACCTTTCATATATTTCGTAGGAGTAGTTATGATAGTTGTGTCTACTTCAAGGAGGTAAATGATGGTTCGTTCGTGTATCTTCTTTTGTATGTTGATGATATGTTGATTGCAACAAAGCATATGAGAGAGATAATAAAAGTCAAAGCCCTGCTCAGCAAAGAGTTTGAGATGAAGGATCTAGGAGCAACAAAGAAGATTTTTTCCATGGAAATTATGAGGGATAGAGAGAAGTGTAAGTTATACTTGAGTCAGAAGAGGTATATTGAGAAAGTGCTTCACAGGTTCAATATGCAAAATGCCAAGCCTGCCAGTACTCCATTGGTAACTTACTTCAAACTCTCATCCACTTTATCTTCAAAGACAGATGATAATCGTGACTATATGTATCGAGTTCTATACTCTAGTGCCGTTGGGTCTCTTATGTATGCGGTGGTGTATTCCCAACCAGATTTATCTTATGCTGTCAGTCCAGTTAGCAAATACATGGAAAATCCTGGTAAAGAACATTGGAAAGAAGTTCAGTGGATTTTCAGATATTTGCATGGATCTGCTGATGTTTGTTTGCAGTTTGGGAGAAATAGAGATGGAGTAATCAAGTATGTTGATTCTAATTTTGCAGGAGATCATAATAAAAGGAGGTCCCTTACAGGCCATGTTTTCACCATTGGTGGTTGTGCTATTAGTTGGAAAGTTGCCTTACAGACTACAGTTGCTTTGTCAACTACTGAGGCAGAGTACATGACTATTACAAAGGCTTTCAAGGAAGCTATTAGGTTGAAGGGTATATTTTGTGAACTTAGCAAAGACTTACAGATTACTACGGTCTTTTACGACAGTCAGAGTGCTATCTTCCTTATGAAAGATTAGATGTTTCACGAGAGGACAAAACATATCGGTGTTTGGTATTATTTTGTGCAAGAAATTATTGCTCGTGGTGATATTGTGGTGATCAAGATTAGTAATCATGATAATCCTGTTTATATAATGACCAAGACACTACCAAGTACCAAGTTTGAGCATTGCTTGGACTTGGTTAGTGTTAGCTATTAAGATGTGCCCTTAAGGGCTTTTGTGGAAGAGGTGGAGAGTTTGTTTTGAAATGGATTTGAGCTCTGAATTACAATTCGTGTCAAGGTGGAGATTGTTAGAGTTGTGACCCAAATTTTGTTGATCCGGCCCAGAAAAGTTTGCGGTGCGACCCATGTTTGTGATTTTCAATGGGGTATGTGGTGGTAGCGTAGGGATCGGGCCGATCCTTTATGTTTTGGGGCCTAGAACTTGTTTATATGCACATATTATATAAGTGAATTTAGTGGGTTGTTTTGTGCATTCAGAAAAATATGTCATTGAGACAATTCGGCTCCACGTTGTACTCTCTCTCTCTCCAAAAGGGCAGCCCGGTGGACTAAAGCTATCACTATGTGCGGTGTCCGGGGAAGGGCCCCACCACAAGGGTGTATCGTACGCAGCCTTACCTTGCATTTCTGCCAGAGGCTGTTTCCAAGGCTTGAACCCGTGACTTCCTGGTCACATGGCAGCAACTTTACCAGTTACTCCAAGGCTCCCCTTCGTACTCTCTCTCTATATTATAGTGAATTCCTCTGCCTCTGCCCGTGGTTTTTTCCGCAAGGGTTTTCACATAAATCTTGTGTGTTGTTCTTGTTTTCTTTTTGCTTGTGGTTTGCTTTATTTCTGCCCGATTTCTAACAAAAAGTTTACTCAAAGGTTTTAATGTTTGTTATTAATATACCATTGTGCAAGAGATTTAAGAATTAGAGGTTACGACTATGACTGTAATGGGAGTTGTTGTTATGCTTGAGGTTCATCCGATGTAATGAAGGAGATACTTTTATGGTACATTTAATTTTATTTAGCAAATACTTAAGAAGTATAAAATAGTTCACAGATAATATATAACATTATTTTTTTTACTTTTATGGTATATTTAATTTTATTTTAGCAAATACTTAAGAAGTATAAAATAGTTCACAGATAATATATAACGTTATTTTTTTCTTTTGTTCTTCGTGCATTGCGTGGGTACTTGTACTAGTTATATATAAAAAGATATTGTATCAAAACTTTGAATTATTATCATATATTATCTATTTTATATCATACAAACATTGATACGTAATCAGATAACAATTTGTACTAATAGACTTGCTTTACACAGGGCCGACCTATAATCAAATATTTGGTGATCCGACACTCTCTAAATCTGATACAAATCAGATATAATTATATTAAAAGAATATAAAAAGTTATATAAGATTTAGCAAAATAGTCTGTAAAAAAAAAGATAAATGGGTGCTTCAATTTTCGGATAAAATCTTAATGTCAATATATATGTTCAAACCTCTTAAACACCCATAATCCTTAAATTTTGAATTCGCCACTGACCCTACGAATAACATTTTTCTATACAAATGACAAAGACCAAAGAAACAAGAGATGTGAATTTGATGATAAAAAGCAGTAGGTGACTATTTAATTTGAAACTAACAGATCATTGAATCCACTTTGCTAACGAGACTTAGGTGTTATTTGATGTAGATAAGAGATAATTTATCCAACATTTTGGGATAAATAATTTTAAGCTTAATCAATATTTTTAATAAAATATAGCATAAAATAATTATGCATTATGCATCTTATCTTTAAAATTATTGTTGTATATTTTATTCCTCGTGCCGAACCATCCTTTCATTTATGTATCGAAAAAATATCAAATATACTCTGAAATTTTAAAAATGATATGCAAATATCATTCATTATACTTTCACGTTGTCAATGTCCTTGTCGTCACAATTTTGAGCCATATATAGCTCCAAACTTTCAAAAATGATATGCAAATACTCTTCATTATACTTTAGCTTATAAATGCCTTCACCGTCATATTTTTAGGCCATATTAAGCTAACTGAAGAGACATGTAACATTATCACTATGCATATACCTAATTTTCTTTTATTTTGCATGAAATTTAAAAGCCTACCCATATCATATTATTTTTCCTGAATTGGACCTAGATAAATATTTAGCCCACGATTCTTCCACCAAAAAAACTCTCACGCTTTGTTTTTCATCTCACTCACCCTCAACAAAGGATGAAGGCCTTGTGGTAGAAAGAATTGCGAGTTAAATTTTTAGCCAAATCTGATGTAGGTAAAATAATATAATATGGGTAATATTTTAAATTTCGCATACAATAAAAGAAAATAGGGTATATGTACTGTGATAATGCTACATGTCTTTTTTGAAAATTTAATATGACCCAAAAATACTACGGTAAAGGCATTGACAAGCTAAACATATAACGAAGATATTTGCATGCTGTTTTTAAAAGTTCGAGGGTATATATGGTCGAAAAGTATGACGGCAAGAGAATTGCTAATCTAAAACTATAATGACGAGTGTTTGCATATCATTTCTGAAAGTTCAGGTGTATATTTGACCTTTCGCCATTTATATATTAAGAGGCTTAATAACGCAAATGTAATCCCATTTTCAACCAAAATATATTCCCTCTATTCCTAAATAAGTGCATATTTTGTCTTTTAATTTTGTTCCTAAATAAAAGCATATTTAAAAGGCTACAAGAATATTTTGATCATAATCTTCCTAATATGTCCTTGCATCATTAGGGACCGTTTGGTTACTAATTAAAATTATCCAGGTATTAGTTATAAGAATTAGTTATGGTATTAGTTATATAGATATTAGTTATGTAGATATTACTTATATAGAGATTACAACATATGAATGATTGATTGTCGGATATTTAATTTATTGCCAATTAATACAAATTATTTACAATAAATAAGTAAACAAATAATATAAAATTCTATTGTCTAATTGATTTTTTAAAAAAATATATATTTTAAACACAGTAAACTGGTTATGAAAGAATTTTATTAACCAAGAAAAATTGATTAATAAACGCAGTAGATTGGTCCTGAAAAACTAGTTAAGTATACTTGACCATTATTAATGGATGCCTTTTTTTTTTTGATAAACAGAATACTATTATATATATCAGCAAAGGAGAGACATAGATAAAGTTCCGGTGACTAGCGCACCATTAGTATTAGGGATAGAGAAGTGCCCCGTAGTAGCTACGTTATTACAAACACAACTAGTAGATAAGTTTCCTAGAGAAGTTATTACAAACACTTCTAGTAACTAGCTTAGTAACTATAGTTTCTTGGAGATCATGTTGCAAACCAGGGAGAACTTGGTGTGGAGGAGATAACAAAAGATCTACAGAAGTCTGTCTCATCTTGGCACCCTTTTTGGACAGAAAGTCGGTAACACCATTTGCTTCTCGAAAATTATGACGGAGTACTGGATTCCCCAACTTCTTCAGCAGCCACCTACAAGACCAAACTATAGAGTTAAACAATGGTGGAACTTTGTCTAAAATTGAGAAAAAATCTGTATAATCAATTTCAATTTCAATGGGAGTGAGATAGCGTTCATGGGCTATTTGCAGACCCTGATGCAGAGCTAAGAGCTCAGAAAGGGCTACATTAATAGCCATACTGTTAGCAGAAAATCCCACAACGCAAACTCTATCGGTGTTATAAATTACTTCGCCTATCCCATAATGGGAGCCACATTTAGGTAGAGAGGTATCCATAATTAGCTTAAAGACACTTGAGGGGGTTTTTAACCACTTGATATGTACAGAAAGACGATTTTTAGTGTGATTTTCACGATCTGTGAGAAGAATAAATTTTGTGACTCTATCCTTTACTAGAGCAGCCGAAGGGAAAGAGGTGGTTTGTTTGTGCACATTATTATTCCTAGTAACCCAGATGTGTCAAATTGCGAACGGAAGAATATCAATCCATTCACACTGCTGTAAAAATAACATATGGGTAAAAGGAAAGTTTAACTCCTTTAATACTGTTAACCGGTGGTTAGAGGTAAAATCCAGTTGAGGAATAACTAAGCCAAGATCCAACCAAAATTTTTGTGATACATGGCAGTCTATGAAAACATGAAATATAGAATCATCCATCCGGTGACAAACTGGACAAGATGGGTTATTCACTATTTTTAAGGAAGAAAGATACTCCATAGTAGGAAGCCGATCGTGGGAGCAAAGCCAAAGCAAGAAATTAAATTAATTAATAGTGTTCAACTGCCAAATCCAGTCGAAAGCATAGGTTGAAGGGGGATGAGCTTTTATAAAGGGCATGACTGATTTGGTGGAGAAGATGTTGGGTTCGAAATCGAGAGGTCATCATGCGGAAGCTATTAGTTGCAAACCATCATGGCGATAATTCAGACGACAAAGAAAAATATAATACTAAAAGCATATTATAGATATGATTCGGCCAATTAGCCTACATATTAAAAATTTAAATTAAAAAGCATAAAAACAAATTGAGAGAAGATCTCCCTAAATAAATCTCTTAAATGAGTACATTGTATATGTTATTTGTTATGGTATGAGAAGAGAGTCTTCTATTTATAGATGTCCAAAACCTTTCCTCCAAGAAAGAGGTTAGCCAAATATGAAAAAGAATTATATTTTTTCTTTCAGGAAAAGTAAAAGTAATTATGGTAACTTTTATTTTCCTTCTAAGAAAAAGTAAAACTTAAATATAGTAAGAAATTCAGGGCAAAACCCTAACAAATCTCCGCTTTTTGGCTTGATTTTCTTCAAAATATTCTTGATCCTCCTTCTTCTTGTTCATGATCTTCATTCTTCATATATTCTTCATATATCACTGCTGCTTACCATGATTAAAAAATTAATATGGGTTAAAATTGGAGCCCTATGCATTAAAAATAGAAGCACGGGTTGATAAGATTGAAAGTGAAGCCTTGTGCATTGAAAGTGACCACAGGTTAAGGGTGGAGCTCATGCGTTAAAAATAAATGCACGAGTTGAAAGGTGCCCTGCGTTTAAGCAAGTATGGGTTGAAAATTGGAGCCCATAAACATGGGTTGAAAATTGATTTTGATTTTAAAGATCGATAAGCAGCAGGATTGTTGAAATTTTGTTTGAAATTTTTTCTCCACATGTAGCTTTTGGATATATATCTTTATTATCATCAAATTGGTTGCAGCTTGATTTTGAAACCGCTTTGAACCTATTTAATCTCGTCTCACCACACCATTGGACCACTGAACCGTAAGCTTTGATACCACTTGTTGGGTTCGAAATCGAGAGGGAATCATGCGAAAGCTATTAGTTGCAAACTATCATGATGATAATTCAGACGACAAAGAAAAATATAATACCAAAAGCATATTATTGATATGATTCGGCCAATTGGCCTGCATATTAAAAACTTAAATTAAAAATCATAAAAATAAATTGAGAGAAGATCTACCTTAAACAAAGACTCTTTAAAGACTACATTGTGGATGTTGTTTTCAGATAAAGAAGTAGACAACGAGATAAAAAAATTTCCCGACCATTATTCAAAAAAAATGAAACAGAATAAAACAGAAGGAAGGAGGGAAACCAAGTCTTGACTTTGGACATCATAATCATCCCTAGTTATGAGGGAATCAAGTCACAGATATCCCCAAGGATTGAAAAAAGAGGGACTATACCGAGTTGAAGAGTCGAGCGAGGTTCTATCGAGGTTGTAGTCTGCGGCTCTGTCATTACATCAAAAACAAAAATTACAAATTAAAACATAAATGAAATTACAAAAGTCCTATATATGCGGCTTCTTTTGGACTCTTGACTTGAGTTTCATCACCCTATTCTTCAGGCAGGCTCCTGACTTGCAATTTCTTCAACTTGTTGCCTGACTTTCAATTTCTTCACCCTGTTCACCAGGTGGGCTCCTAACTTGCTATTTTTTAATTTGTTGACTTTCAATTTCTTCACCTTGTTGTTTGACTTTCCATTTATTCACCCTGTGCTTCGGGAGGGATCCAATGTTGCTTGAATTATCAAAACAAGGAAGTGCGCCTCCTTATAAATGCCGCTTGAATTACCCAAACAAGGAAGTACGTCTCCTTACAAATGCCAATTGAATTACCCAAACAAGAAAGTGCATCTCCTTACAAATGTCAGTTGAATTACCCAAACAAGGAAGTGCGTCTCCTTACAAATGCTACTTGAATTACCGAAATAAAAAAGTGTGTCTCCTTGCCCGCTTGAATTACCCAAACAAAAAAGTGTGTCTCCTTACAAATGCCTGTTGAATTACCCAAACAAGGAAGTGAGTCTCCTTATAAATGCCGGTTGAATTACCCAAACAAGAAAGTGCATCTCCTTACAAATGTCAGTTGAATTACCCAAACAATGAAGTGCGTCTCCTTACAAATGCTACTTGAATTACCGAAATAAGAAAGTGCATCTCCTTGCCAATGCCCCTTGAATTACCCAAACAAGGAAGTGTGTCTCCTTATAAATGCCCGTTGAATTACCCAAACAAAGAAGTACGTCTCCTTACAAATGCCGCTTGGATTAACAAAATAAGGAAGTGTGTCTCCTTACCAATGCCGGTTGAATTACCCAAACAAGGAAGTGCATCTCCTTACAAATGCCGCTTGAATTACACAAACAAGGAAATGCGTCTCCTTACAAATGCCACTTGAATTAACAAAACAAGGAAGTGTGTCTCCTTACCAATGTTGCTTGAAATGTCTAAACAAGAAAGTGCGTCCCATTACAAATATGACTTGAATTACCAAAATAGGAAGTACGTCTCTTAACAAATGTCTCTTGAATTACCAAAACAAAGAAGTGCATCTCCTTACCAATGCCACTTGATTTACCCAAACAAGAAAGTGTGTCTCCTTACAAATGCCGCTTGAATTACACAAACAAGGAAATGTGTCTCCTTACAAATGACATTTGAATTAACCAAATAAGGAAGTGCGTCTCCTTACAAATATTGCTTGAAATGTCCAAACAAGGAAGTGTGTCCCCTTACAAATACCACTTGAATTACCAAACAAGAAAGTGTGTCTCCTAACAAATGTCTCTTGAATTACAAAAACAAGGAAGTGTATCGCCTTACCAATGCCGCTTGAATTACCCAAACAAGGAAGTGTGTCTCCTTACAAATGCCGCTTGAATTACACAAATAAGAAAATGTGTCTCCTTATAAATGTCACTTGAATTAACCAAACAAGGAAATGCGTCTCCTTACAAATGTTTCTTGAAATGTCCAAAAAAGGAAGTGCGTCCCCTTACAAATACTACTTGAATTACCAAACAAGGAAGTACGTCTCCTAACAAATGTCTCTTAAATTACCAAAACAAGGAAGTGTTTCTCCTTACCAATGCCGCTTAAATTACCCAAACAAGAAAGTGCGTCTCCTTACAAATGTCGCTTGAATTACACAAACAAGGAAATGTGTCTCCTTACAAATGCCACTTGAATTAAATAAACAAGAAAGTGCGTCTCCTTACAAATGTCGCTTGAATTACCCAAACAAGGAAGTGCGTCTCCTTACAAATGTTGCTTGGATTACCCAAACAAGGAAGTGCATCTCCTTACAAATGTTGCTTGAATTGCCCAAACAAGGAAGTGTGTCTCCTTACCAATGTTGCTTGAATTAACCAAACAAGGAAGTGCTTCTCCTTAAAAATGTTGCTTGAATTATTCAGACAAGGAAGTGTGTCTCCTTACAAATATCACTTGAATTACCCAAACAAGGAAGTGCATCTCCTTACAAATGTCCCTTGAATTATCCAAACAAGGAAGTGTGTCTCCTAGAGATATTGGATGATGAGTTTTACCATGGTTTTGATTACCAAGCCTGTGCCACAATATTGTCTTCTGCATTTGTGGAAGTGAGGGATTGCAACTTTTCATGTTTAGGCTTTGAAATCCTTGATTAGATGGTAACATGTATTCCTGTTTCATATAAAAAAACTTGTTAGTTTAAAAATATGGTGGCTGGTTTGTGGCTTTGGCTTTCGTGGCAATCGCTCTTGCCCCTGTCATATTAATCTTGCTTTCAACCATTAGCATATATCATTGACTCACTGCATCATTGATCCAAACTCAGATTATTAAGAATGACTCTGAAACAAACACAGTATTTCTGCTTTGCCATGCTTCTCAGATAAACCCTTTGAACCTTGATATTTCCATAAGTTCCCAAACTTGTTTGTTGATAAAACTTTCAGCATGCCTTATTTCGGCTCACAATAATGTCTCTTTCATGTGTTGGCCTTTTGTTTTGCTTTGTGCAATTGAAGAAGCTGGTAGCCAGTTTTGAAATCTTTTCTCACTTGTTTTGCATAGACTTGACTTAAAGACAAGAGAAAAATGACAATTTTTTTATATTTTGATAACTAACTCAAGAAAGATAAAACAAAAATAAAGAGAAGAAAGAAAAGACAATGAATGTCCCTATTTAAAACAAAGAAACAAAAAATTCATCTAAAAATGGCAGTCAACTCTAACGAATATGCCATGTATTTTGGATTAAGCAGCTTGATCGTTTCATCCAAACTTTCTACCAATTGTTGTTGAGTTAATGGCCTCGAAACTAAGTTACTTCCTTAGGTCAATTGCATTTAGACCTCATTCGGCTAGTGGCGCCTTGAAGGGTTTTTGCCAACAAGCCTCTTCCTTTCTCTCAACTCACCATTGCCTTTATGTTCGTGAGGGTTTTTCACCAATGAAACTCTCTTATTTTTATTTCTCTCAACTCACAGTCGTCTTATGGTGCCTGTGAGGGTTTTCACCAATAAGACTCTCTCATTTTTATTTCTCTTTCGATTCTTATTACTGAGGTAGACAAGTAGTTCCCAAAATATGTTATCACATTCATTGCATGCTTAAGTCTTAACATTATCAAAGATTGATCTAAAGGTCTTTCTTTGGTTGTAACTTGGCTTTTGAATAGGATTAGAAAGAACAGATATCATGAGGCCCAAACAACACTTGAAGTGGGATAGGACTTACAACCTTTAGAATCGACTCAAACAATGAGGATTAACTCATTCCCCAATTTATTTTGACTGGTAATTCTAAATTATTTATTTGGTTGGACCGAGCCCAGAGTAGGGAAGCCTACGTATCTCACCCCCGAGAGAGGAGAATCAGGTCACGCGTAGTTTTAGCAGCTTGTTCTTTCACTTGATTCTAAATTTTTTCTTTTGTTGACTCTTTTTCTCTTAGGGACTTTTCAGACTTTATTTTTCTTGACACTCTTCTCTTTTTTTTTTGGACATATTTTATTTTTCTCTTTTTTAAAAAAAAAATTCTGACTCTATTATTTTGCTCGACACTTTTCTTTTGAGCTTTGCTGACTCTATCTTGATTTCAAAAGAGGGGTATGAAAGAAAATAAGACTAAAGTTCAAATGGGGTAAACAAAGGATGACACGATGTTTGGATAGCAGAATGAAATGTCTTCGTCATATCAATCCTTAAAAATGCAAGTACATATTATGTAATATGAATGAGAGACGAAGATCATTTGTGACATTCTTTAAGCATTAACTTTGACTGAGTCTGTGCATCGCTACTTCTTCATCAAACTCCACATTTTTTGTACATTCCTCACATTGAATGACTCATGATTTTATGGATATGCTTTTCTTTCTGTTCATACAGCCACTATTTGACCTAATTAAGCCATGTCTTTGAATTGATGACCAAGTTATTCTTGTGATTCTCAAAGAAAGTGCCTTAATTTTCAAAGAAGGCTTCAACTTTTCATCAAACATCTCAACACTCTACCTATTTTCTCGGATGCTCTCTTTTTCTAACTTTAACCCTCTGATTCAAGGTTCATGCTTAAACTAGATTTCAAGATCTGACTGAAAATTCCGCTAGCATGTCATATCACTAGAATCAACATAAAATGTGATGTGTAAAGAAAATAAACACATATTTAAAACATAAAGGGAAAGAGACACTTTATTTAGTTGAAATAAAAAATAGAAAGGTTTGAACATAAACGACACAGGGACAAAACAAGGTAGATCCTGAACTACAACCTTGAAATAATTCGGAAAACAGAAAAAAAAAAAAAAAAAACTACCAGACCTTTTCCTAGTAGGGAGAGGGGTGACTTCTCAATTGCTCAGTCTGACAACTTAGTCACTAGTTTGCATATCAGCATGACTAGAGCTTCCACCACAATAACGTTCTGCACCATAATTGATTTATCTTGAATCATCTTTTCAATTTTTCTTTTCAAAGCATGACAATCTTCAATACTGTGACCCTGAACATCAGAATGATATGCACATCGTACAGTAGGATCAAAACTTCTTGAATTCGGGTCAGGAGTATACCCAAGGAGAGGAGTGATCATGCCCCACTATACCAATCTCTGGAATAAACTGACATATGACTCTTCAATTGGTGTGAAGCTATCCCTCGACTTCTGCCTCATTTCATTATTTGGCTTGGACTAAAAATCTGGCCTAGAAAGGCTTCGGTATGTTTGTGGAGTTTGAGGATGACTCTTAGGAGTAGGTGCACGCCATTATAGGTAAGAATGGGATTGAACATATGGTTGTGCATTGTATACTGGATATGGTGGCGGAGGAATGGAGTATAATGGATTTTGGGAGTGATTCTGTGGAGCTTGGGCATGAACTTGGGTTTGATCCTAAGGGCAACGATAACGTGGCCTTCTTGACTGTGCCCGCTGTCCAACTACAATAACAGATACATCTTCCTCATTCTTCTTTCCCCTAATACTTCCTGAACCTTTTTGAATTGCTTGGGTAGTTGCTTTCAATGTTGCAAAACTCACAATGCGACCAGTCCTAATTCCATTCTCTATCATCTCCCCCATTTTAAGGACCTCAATAAATGGCTTACCTAATGCAGGTAACAAGTGTTGATAATATATTTCATCCTGCACTTGAATAAACAACTCCACTATCTTATTTTTTTCATTGCTGGTTTCACCCTAGCAGCTTGTTCACACCATCTGATCGCATACTCTCTGAAACTTTCAGTACTCTTCTTCTTCTTCATGTTAGTTAAGGATTTCTCATTAGGAATCAACTCCATATTGTATTGGAATTATTGCAGAAATTCATTAGCTAGGTCATCCCAACTAATCCACTTGTCGATGTCTTGGTCAACAAACTATTTCGAAGCTAGGCCTGAAAGACTCTCACCGAAATATGTCATGATTAATTCTTCCTTCCCCCCAGCACCCCTTAGTTGGTTGCAATAATGACTCAAATGTGCTACAGGATCTCCATGTCCATCATACTTCTCAAACTTCGGCATTTTAAAACCAAAAGGAAGATGAACCCCTGGAAACATGCACATATCTTTATATGAGACACTTTTGTACCCCCCCAATTCCCTGGAGGTCTTTCATAGCCAGTTCCAAGCTTCTCAATTTTCTGGTCATTTCCTCTTGTTCTTTTGTTATAACAGGCTTCTCAATGTTAAGAGGGAATTCAGGCATGTGAGTGTAGCCATAAGGATTAGTCAACTTAAATGTAGGCTCAATAGCATGATGTTGATCAGCAAAAATATTCAATAAAGGCTCTCTCACAGAGTGGGGAGGCACAACTTGTGGATAAACCTTAAAAGTAGGAGCTTTAGGTGGGGGTGGTACTGCAAAAACATGAACAGTGGGTGAAGTCGAGCATGTGGTAGCTTTGTGTTGAGGAGTGAGGAAATGAATATTGGAAGTGTTTGGATAGTGTTGCCCCGGAGTAGATCCTGATGCATGTTCTAACGTGTCAACAACAATAGGAAATGGTGCATGTGACACTGGAGGCAAGCTAGAAAGATATTCCAGATTATCAGTGCAAAATGGAGGAGGCGGCAACCCATTAGCCCAAGCTCGATGCATTTCTATCATTTGCTGCCTTAATTTCCGAATCTCTTCATTAGCTTCTAAATTCTCATTTCCCGAACTCCTTATCTAATTAGTGGCCAAAACCTCAGTATTCCTGTTGGCCATAACTTTCTCTTCGACTTGGTGCAATATGGAGGACCAGTCAAAATGCCAGAAACCAACCACCTTAAACTAACTAGACAAGAGATAGCAAATGCGTTAGAGTTCAACACTTTCTCAACACCTTTTTCTTTTTCCTTTTTTCTTTGAAAAGATCACCAAACCCAAGAAGGGCGCCTACGTATCTCACTCTCGAGAGAGAAGAATCAGGTGTGCGTAGTTCATGAAGTCTTGCCAAAATGGTCAATTAATTCTTTTTCCTTTCTTTTTTCTTTTTCATAAACTTCAAAAATAACAAATTGTCAAAAGAATTGACGAAAATCTTTTTGCATTTTTCAGGTTTAAACCCCCTATACAAAATGAAACCTATGATTACCAAAGAAAAATCTTTTTGGGCTTTCAATTTTTGAATTTCATACGAAAATGAGACTTGAAGCTATTAACAAAAAATCTTTTTGTGATTTTCTTTTAAAATGTATAGGAAACACCTACTTTAAAGGAAGAGTGAAGAAAATCTTTTTTTGGATTTTTCAAATAAGATCAACCAAAAATAAAACCTACGACTATTGAGGAAAATCTTTTTTTTTTGTATTTTTCTTTTCAAGACATGTATGAAACACCTACTCTAAATGAAGAGTGAAGAAAATCTTTTTGGATTTTTTAAATAAGATCCCCGAACCAACAATAGGCTGCCTACGTATCTCACTCCTGAGAGAGGAGAATCAGAGGTGCGTAGTTCATCCAGATTGAATAATTAATGATAAATAACATATTGAACCCTGACTTGAGACACGACCAAAGACACACATGAACAACATAACAAAATCTTTTTTTTGAGTTTTCAATTTGACACTTCACATAAAAAATGACACCAACAGCTATGAAAGAAAATCTTTTGGTATTTTCGTTATATGAAATGTACAAAACTTCTACCACCTTTTTAAAAAAAAAATATTTTATAAAAAGCTCCTAAAATAATCTTTTTGGAGTTTTCGAATTGTGAATGCTTGCTAAATGAAACAAAAGAAAAATCTTTTTGATGTTTTTTTTTATTTTTGAAAAATGAGTGCAAAAAGTAAAAAAAATCTTTTTTTTTTGAATTTTTGAATCGTGGAAAACAAAAGCCATAAAGAACCTAAAAACTACGAAACCCTTTTTTGATTCACCTTTTCTCTTTTTTCCCTTTTTTTTATTTTTTCATGCCTACACACATTTCTTTAATTCTAGCACATGTTTTTCCCAAATCAGTCCGTCAAATGACCCTGTTACCCTAAAAAATGTAACAATTAGCACGTAAGGATGCTTTAGAGGAGAGTCTCCTACAAAGGACCAAGTGAGCCCCGTTAGGTCTCAATATGATGCACATAAGTATGACCTAAAGGCTGACCTACGTTGGGGTTTACAAACAAGGTCATTCGAGGGAGCATATGGTCGATAGTGGCTGATTTGCTTACCACCTATTCCATACATTCAACGGCTCCCCCTCCTAAAATAAGGGTGACTCAACTAGAGTTCGTGCGCACGACATTCACTCCGAGACTTGTTGCAAAATGAATTGACTCGAGTTATGCACATGATGCCAGATATAAAGAGGTAACACATAGGAGAAAAAACTATAAACACGTAGCAAGTAAACACTCAACGATGATAACAATAACACAAACCAAATATTTATACACCCATAATGTCAAACTAAGCCGATACAACTCCAAAAAATAAGCTCGAATTCTAAAAAAGATCCCCAGCAGAGTCGTCAAAGCTGTCACACCCCCTTTTTCTAACCCGAAAAGATTTATTTTAAAGGGTCGAAAGGGTTTTTTATTATTAAAGTGACAAAATGAAGATAATTTGTTTCGGAAAAAATTATTTATATTCAAAACTCAGAGTCGCCACTTGGCATAAATCGGGTGTGCCGAGTCACCCTTGGATATTCTTTTTCAAAATGGTTTTAACTCTATAACTGATCCGTGAACAGAGATTCCAACTAAGAAATTCTGTTGACCAAGGGGAAGGTGTTAGGCACCCCTCGATCCCGAGGTTCGACCATGGTCGGTTGGTGAAGCGTATCGGCTAATTTGACACTAAAAATGTATAAACCACATAAAACACACAATACAATCAATCAAACAAACAAGATAAAACAAGTCCAAAAATATAGTGTTCAGTCCAATTATTACAACCCGAAAATAGAAAAATGCGAAAATATAAATCCTATTTTAAGCTAATCCTAGACTATGCTCTACCCGACGCCTCGGACCTTCGTCACGAATGTCCTCCGAATACAAGATACCTCAGGGCATTCTCCGGTGAATAAATACATTAGACTTTGGGGCATTCCCCGATAAAATGAATATATTTTCTCAATTATGTGCATTTGAAATAGAAAGAACCATTCAACAAGTATTCACGCATTCAACAAGTCACCAATCCTAAATTTTTTGCCTACCCAAACCTAGATTTGCTTATCCATTTCAACACATAATACTTCTATCACGTTTCATATCGACAATAAATTAAAATTAATCTGAATCTACCCTTTTCATCAATTTTTAATTCCCACCCCCAACTTTCTTTTTATCAATCGCACCATCAAAATCACTTAAATGTCATCAATAAATCACATCAACAAATAAAACAGTGACATCAAATCACACTTTCATAATCACATAAGAATTAAAAGGAAGAGGAGAAAGAATTGGACCTCAATACCGCTTTCAACCAAGTATTATTTGATTAAACGAGATGGAGTCCGCACCGGAACCTCGAATCAAAATCGGAACCCCAACCAACGGACCAAACCCCCAACTCGGTATAGAAACAGCAAATTCGAACAAAATTATAATAGAACCAGTAGCCTCAATATGAACCTCAAATCACGGATTTTGAACTCAAATTCCATTTTACCTAATTTCGATGTTGGTCCCGATGTCTTTCGTCGCCTGAATACTACTAACAGTGCCAAGGTGATTGGGTTTTGAGATTTTAGTGGAGGTGGAGCTGGTTTTTGTCTAGCCGGAGTTCCTGCGAGCTCCCACAGTGACTAAAAATAGAGAAAATCTCACGATATCAACGTTTCCGACGAGAACTCATCAGAAAAAGGGGTATTTCGACTTTTTCTTCTCTCAGCTCGTCATCCTCACCTCCTCGCTCAATTTTCTCACTCTGTTTTCCCCAATTTTTGGTGTGTGTGTGTCGTTGTAGACTGTTCTGTGTGTAGTGTGCAGATTAGTTCGTGAAAAGAAAAAAAATTGAGAAGAAGCTTTTTTTTGTGTCTCTCCCTCTCGCTGTTTTCGTGTGTGTCTATGAGTGAATTTCGTTTGTATTTGATGGGAATTGTGAGTGAGTTTGTTGTGGATAAGATGATTGTGAGTGTGTGATTGTTCTTGGTGGGTCCTGTGTATAGATGAATGGAGGGTGTGATGTGAGCTGTGAGTGTAATTTAAGTGGGTCCCTTATTTGTGAGTGGTGTATGGGGTGGTGATGTGTTGTCAAAAATTGAGAGGAGGAGTGGTTAATTTTTTTACCAAAAGAATAATTAGGGATTGGGTTTGTTAGGGGTTTGTTGAAAACTTGTTATTTTATATTTTTGTGGGGTATAATTACATGGGTAAAGGTGTACGATAAAGTGAGGTAAAAATGAATAAAATGGGACTTGGGAGGGACAAAATTAGGTGTCTACAGATGCTATTTGTTATGGTATGAGAAGAGGGTCTTCTATTTATAGATGTCCAAAACCTCTCCTCCAAGAAAGAGGTTAGCCAAATATGGAAAAGAATTATATTTTTTCTTTCAGGAAAAGTAAAAGTAATTATGGTAACTTTTATTTTCCTTCTAAGAAAAAGTAAAACTTAAATATAGTAAGAAAATCAAGGTAAAAACCCTAACAGAAATACCATTTGTAGTACCAGCCCAATAAGGGTTATCAATATTATTGAGAGGTAAATCAAGTTTAATGGGGGCAGTATTGTGAAGAATATATTTAGGCAGTTGGAAAGAGAGTTTAGTCTATTCCCAATGATCCACCTACCAAAGATCCACAAGCTTAAGGTTTTGTTCCGCTAGAGTGAGCGGTCCATGGACGATACTTCTAAGGGACGGAGTATTAGGGATCCACCTATCAAACAAAGCATGAATAGCCTTCCCAGAGCTAGGCTTCCAAGCTATGTGGGGGGGAACAAAATTTACCACCAAGTATATTTTTTCACATGAAAGAAGATGGGGAGCAACTTCGAGTATGATTATATTTACGAAAGAGAGTAGAGGTCCATAGGGAAGAAAGGTTATTAAATAGTCGCCAAGACAGGCTAGTAACCAAAGAAATATTTTTAGTGTAAGCATCAGTGAGACCCAAGCCTCCTTGGTCTTTGGGAGTAGTGATTTTATCCCATGTAATGAGATGAAGTTTGCGTTTCTCCGTCGTAGAACCCCATAAAAAATCCCGTTGGATTTTATTAATGGCCTTAAAATTATATTTTATTTTCTATAAATTAGTAGTTTATTCTTTTATTATATGAGAGGGAGTTGGACATCAAGCTGCTCTCCGTCGACATATATGTTTCATGATTTTACTATATCAACTTTAATTAATAATCTATATATATAATCTATAATCTATAATATATTAAAAGTGTGAAGACCCTTAGAAAAGTGATTTGAACTTTTTATCCTTAATTAAAAAAGTTTATAACAGACAAACGTCTTTTTGCTATTTTGATAAATTATTATTTAATTATTTTTAATTAAAAACACATCCCACCTCAAAAAGAAAATAAAAAAACAAGTAGTGTTAGGTTGTATTCAACATACAACCTAGAGAGGAAAAAAGAAAACAAGTAGGGTTTTTGATTTGTCTTATTTTCAACAATAATTAGTTTTTTATGAAAAAAAAAATCTAATTAGACTAGATTTCTTCCATGTTTGATCAACTGTTTTTAAAAGAAAAACTTTTGGACTTCTATATATTGAGCATTTTTTTCCCCAACAAATAATAGAATAGCATTCACAATTTAATTGTTAAAGAGTATGTTCAATAGAAGATTAGTTTTGTGTTTTTTAATATTAGTTTTTAATTTGTAGGTTAATTATATTAAATATTATGCATCTTTTATTATCATTTTCTTTATCGTATGATTTATTATAATTTCAATTGTTGGTTTTCGCATGATGAAAAATTATGTGAATGTATGATTGAGACTTCGTGCAGACTACGAGAGGATTTGAAGGCATGTTTTTCTATTTTATTTCTCATTCATATTAGTACGATTTATGTTGTTAAGGTGTTGATTAGGAGTGCATGTTCTGTTCTTTGATTCAATTTTTATCAAATTTCATTCAATTCTTTTATTTATGATTTTAAAAAGTAGACATCGAACACCAAATTAAACTATTTCAGTTTAATTCGCTTTATTTCAACTTCGTTTCTATTTGATTCGATGTTTTCAAGACGAACATTAATTTCAACCCAAAAAAGGGCCATTAAAGGATAGAAAACAATCACAATCACCACCCCAATCTTGAAATCGAACAACATCAGGTATGAAATTTTCAACTCTTCTCCGCTTTACTAACTTTATCTATTCAATTTTTTTAGTAGCTGTAACTTGAGATTTGAAATTCCAAATTGGGGAAAATAATTTAACTCCTCAATATATTGTGAGCTATTAGTACTACATTGTTATATGGTGAGGAATCATGATATAGTTTGAGTGTAATAAGTCTCCGCAATAGATAAAATCATCTTTTCACTATTTTTTATATTGCCTAGCTATGAATTTTCTTCTTCATCGCCTGAAAGTTATGTTTTCAAGCAATATTAAGGTGGTCTATTTGAATACAATATTAATTGTTCTCGAGTCAAGTTTTCAAGCAATATTAAGGTGGTTTATTTAAATTCAATATTAATTGTTCTCAGTTATTGATCATTGAAATTTTATACTTTGTCCTGTAGGTGGAGGAGTAAATAACATGAAAGTTCAAATTTTTGTTTCTTGAGTTTAGATTTCTTGTGGAATTTTTGTTTTTAAAATCAACTAAAATTGATTTTAAGAAGATTTTAAAAATCTAGAAATAAATATGAAAGTTTTAGAATAAAAAAATATAAAAAATATCAAATTTGTAAAAGTTTTAAGTTAGTAATCAAAGATTTAACTTTAAAAATAAGAAAAGATTTTAAAAATAGAAAAATGTAAAAAAAAAATAGTCGTGCTATAAATTGGTTCAAATTGATCCGTCTCTCTTAGTCTCTAGCAACAAGTAAAAGAGGTACTGCATGACAAACATAAATTGACGATCCATTAACCACTTGAAACTTCTAGTGGTAATATATATATGTGTTTACAATAAAATATATGTTATGTTTACATTAGTATATTAAAGTGTGAAGGATCTTTAAGAAGTAATTTGAACATTTTGCACTTCATTAAAAACCTCCGCAATAGACTAAATCGTCTAATTTAAAATAATGAAAAGTTACACGTGCAAGACACGTGTTGCTAAACTAGTTTATTAAAAAATGTGTCCAACACTAAACATGCATTTATTTAGAAACTAAGGGGCCATTTGGTTTGCGGGACTAGAGTCAATAATCCCGGGATAAAATAATAATCCCGGGATAAAAATGTAACTCACTCGTTTGGTTGTAAATATTTGGGATAACTTATTCCGGGATTAATAATTAGTCCCGGGATAAGTTATCCACCCGAATAGTGGGATAACAATTCCAAGACTATTTTTCTTTGGTATAAAATTATACAAGGACAAAAATACCCTCATTTTCATTTCTCTCTCTCTCTCTCTCTCACACACACACACACATATATTTTATATATATTCATAAATAATAAATTATGTTTAATTAACATATAATATATTCATAAATAAATTATATATATAATAATAATTAACGCAAACTGGTAAACTGTATAATAATTATGTTTTGAACGTATAATATATATTATGAACAGTATAATATATTATGAACATAAATATATATTATGAATAACGTATAGTATATTCATAAATATATATAAATTAGATATTCATAAATTATGTTTAATTAACGTATAATATATTCATTAATTATGAATATAATATATTACGTAATATATAACGTAATTACGTAATATATAACGTATAATATTATGAATTTATTATGAATATATATACGTTAATTATGTTTAATTATATATATATTATGTTAATATATTTAATTATAATATATTATGTTAAATTAAGTTAATTATGTTTAATTATATATAATTTAATTATATATAACATAATATATAACGTAATATATTCTCACACACACATAAATTATGTTTAATTAAACTATAATATATTCATAAAAAAAAAAAATTGAACATTTTACCGTTCAAAATAGTTGTAAAATATATAAATTATGTTTATTTATATATTTTAATTTCTTGAAAAAATAAAAAAAAAAATTAAGAATGAATATTTAAAACATAAAAAGAAATATATATATATATATATATATATAAAAAGTTAAATAAGATGGAGGGTATTTTGGTAATCAATCAATTTATTCCTAGAAATTATACCATGCATATTACTTTGAATACAACAAACCAAATACTCAATAAAAAAAAATCTCAGCATAACTAATCCCAGTATAACTTATTCCATTATAATCTATTCCAACATAACTAATCCCAATATAATTTATTTTCAAACCAAACAACCCTAAGGGAATCTATCATCTTTGACCCGTAATTTTCGACAGAGCCTAAACATGTAGACCACATCTTGCTGAGTTGTTAAAGCAAAACCTGGTAAACACGTAAGCTGTCAAACATGGCAAAGAGCAAGGAAAAGTCGTTAAAAATGAATACTTGATCTCCTCAAATATTTAACAAACTCTGATGGTTAGATTAGCTCATAATCATTCAAAAAGAAAAAGTCAACCAAAAACAGTATAAAGAAAGATGTGTCAAGTTCCAAAAACCGCAACACTAAAATTGCACGTGACTCTATAAATAAATAAATAAATAAAATAGAGGTTTTTATCCATTTTATCACTTGGTCAAGGGTTATATAACATATAATCAAATGGGTCTGTATTTTCAGATCTTATCCGATTAGCCGATTTCATATGTAATTTAAGTATATTCTTTTACTCATTAACAAAACATTAAGAAACTTAATCTTAATTGTTCACTCATTTTCTCTTCTTTCTTCCTTTTTCAGTTCTTTTATCTTGTTTTCTTTGCGAATTCTATCTTATTTTTGTTGAAGCTAAATATTAAAGTTGAGTTCTATTGATTGTTAATGGGAGAACTTTATTTTTTGCTGAATTTGGAGTTCAATCACGGTTAGAAACTGATTTTGTAAGATTTGTGGGTGAATATCATATTACAAAGGTAACTGATCATTGTTGAGATCGAAATCTGGCATTATGCAAAAGCTAATAAAGTAGAAAATTTAAAGCAAATTCTAAAAATCACCATCACTGAACAAGCTTAAAGTAGTTTGGATTTTGAATTTCATTTTTCAAATTTGAAGTGGCCGATATTTAGATTTGTTAAAATAGTATAAGAATGATCTTTACAAATTTAAAGTCATTTAGTGGAGATTTGGACTAGTTTTGAACAAAAAATTGCAACTGAAAATCACAATAAAGGAATTTGTCGCTACGTTTTTTATAACTTTTATATATTAATGTTATACACTTTATATAATATTAATACATTTTATATATATATTAATATAAATTAAATACATTGCTTGTAAGTTTTTTTTTATTATAAGTGTGCATAAATATTGTTGCAATAAAACTTGACTATACGAATGTAAATTAAAAATGTTATATATGGTATAATGTGTTGTGTTTGGCTGTACATCTTTGAAAAGTCCCCCACTGAGAAAGGACAAAATTAACCATCCAGGTGAAATAAATGACACAAAAAATAGGCGAGGATTTAAAATCCCAAATCTAGCCATCTCAATATGGCTATTGGTGGCAACAGTCGAGCAGGATTCCTCTGTTTTTTTTTTTTTTTTTCCTATTGTGCCTAGTCTGTGCAAAAATCAAACCGATCGATAAATCGAATTAATAAAAATATTATTGGATTATTGGTATTGGGTTATCGGATTAACGATTTTTTATTGGTTTTATAAAAAAATTTATTAGGTAAACGGTTCGGTATTGGTTTTAGCTTATTGGGTTATCGGTTAAGGATACACTAAGTTATTATTTTATACTTATTTATGTTATATATTTAAATCTCTCTCTCTTTATCTATCTATCTATATATGTATATGTGTATGTATATAGATTACATGCACTACTAATTCATAATCCAGTGATTCACAAAGTATTAACCTATTCAGGGTAACAAAGGCACAATATAAAGTTCGGTTATTATCGTAATAAAAAGCTTGAAGCATTTATAGCTTCCAACAATTAGGATTCAATTTTTTTCCTAACTAACATTCAGTTCAAGTTTGAAGATTCTTGTAAACTAAAATGCATTGCGTAGGTTTTGGAGGTAATTAAGATTTCATTTTTTTATGTTAGTTGTTACTATTTCTATTTTATAAGTATTTTCTTATCGGTTAAACCAAAAACCGAACCGTTAAGGACCAAAAATCAATAAACTGAAACCGATAAGAAAATATCTTATTGGTTGGTTATTGATTTTACATATTTAAAAATAAAAAATCGATAAACCGAATCAATAACATGTAAAATCGAACCGAATCGACCGATGCACACCCCTAATTGTGCCTCCTTTTTCTTTTCTTTTTTAAAAAAACGGCCATCTATTATTATTTTTAATTCTACTAAAAAATAATTACATAAAATTTTATATTTTTTTAATAATTAAATATAAATTTATAATATTATAATTTATTTTTTTATCAACCAAATGCAAAAAAGTGTATTTTTTATTTGTTATATAAAAATAACATATTTTATACAATAATGATTAATACATACATACATACATACATACATACATACATACTAGTTTAAATTACGTGCGTTGCACCCGTATATTATGTTAATTAAAAAATGATGTGAAAAAAAACATGAAATATGCAAAATAGAAAAAGATATTAAATAGAGGTAATTATACCAAGTGTTTATACCAAGTTAATAAATGAGTAATAATGTATTTTTACACAGATTTTTAGCATTATATCATGGATAAATAACACATATTCTAACTTTATAAAACTATATAACTATAGTAAGTCATATGATTTGATGTAAATACTAATTTAGATAAGTATTTACCCATCAAAACATATGAAATATTTGTAGAACTTGAACTTACTAAAAGTTTAAGATAAAAATGTTAAATAACAATTTTTATGATGGATAAGTGATAATAATCTCAAAATAAAATGTAGGATCATTTTATTTTGCCTTTATTTAGGAGTATTAATTATTCATGGATTATTCATTTCACCATTTATATCAATAATGAAACAAGTTATCTTAAATATATATATATATATATATATATATATATATATATATGATGAAATAATTAATATAACTTTATTTAGCTCATTCCATGTCAAACAATCCCAATTGATTTTAGGTATTTTTAACTTGAGCACAAAGTTTACCAGCAAACACAGATTAGGTAGATATTGAAGGCATTAATTAACCCCCAAAGGATATTGTGTAGTGGATGTCTCGAATTTGAATTTTGGATATGAAAAAATTCTTAGTAGGGACCATTTTCTTCAAATGAGCCCTACGCGACATAAATTTAAATTAATCAGACTCTATCACGAATAACAAATACCAAATGAAAGACAAAAAGAAAAAAAGACATTAATAAATAACTTTTAAAAAAAATAATTCCACTCTCTCTCTCTCTGATTCCACTCTCTCTCTCTAACCTTCATCTCTCAAACGTTCCTCTTTGCTAAACGGTCACTGACCGCCTCGTCAAGACGCAGAGGACGGCGTATATAACGCCGGAATCAGGTAAGTGGCTCTTTCTCCCTCATTTCTCTCTCTCTCTCCCCAGTTTCTCTCCCCCCCCCCCGTCTTTATCCCTTCCTCTCTCGCCCCCTCTGTCCCCACTTAGACGCGACTTTCGCCGGTGGGTTAGGGTTCCCGCCGGCTCGACTTATTTTGAGTGATGGGTACGAGCGGTGCACTGATCGGAGCAGGTTGGTACGCGGAGAAGCCAACATACAGCTTCCGGCAAGTATTCCACTGGAAGCGCCGGCAATATTCAGGCTAAATTCAAGTGAAGCTCCAGCGGGTCTGGTCCGGTGACACATCTCCAGCAACTAATTTCGTCAACAAATTTTGTCGGAATCAGCAGCAAGCAGGAGTATCCGGTGACACCTAAACTTCGACCTTTAGTTACTTCCTTCAATTTAGTTTTATATATTATCCTATTCCTTGATTTTATTCATTTATTGTGACTTGATCTGTGACTGGCTGTTTTAGCTTTTGGCGGATATTGTGTGTGGTTCTAGCTGCTAGACCGAATAGGGTGTTTTGTGTGTGATGACTTTTTGTCCTGTTTTTGCCTTATTTGTTTGCCTGTCTGTTTGGGGATTTGTTTCGACTTTTGTGTAGTGGCTTTGGGGGTTGATGGTGGAGTAGGGTCATGTCCGAGGGGGCTAGGGCGGGGGTTAGTTTTGGGAGGGGAGGGCAGGGCAGGGGCGGGTGTGGGGTCTAGGCCAGGCGGTAAGGCTGGTTCAGTGAGAGGTGGTAGAGGAAGGCGAGAGGCGAGAAAGGATAGGTTGAAGTTAGGGTTTTGGAATATAGGGACCCTCCAGGGTAAGTCCGTTGAGCTGGTGAAGATCCTTAAGAAGGGGAGGGTTAATATTGTGTATGTTCAGGAGACTAAGTGGGTAGGATCTAAGGCTAGGGATGTGGATGGGTTCAAGTTGTGGTACTCAGGGAGTGAGAGGCGGCAGAATGAAGTGAGCATCTTAGTGGACGGGGATCTTAGAGGGAAGGTGATGGAGGTTAGAAGGGTCAGTGATAGGGTAATGACCATTAAACTGGTCGTTGGGGGGTTTACTTTACATATGTGTAGTGTTTATGCGCCACATGCGGGCTTGTATGAGGAGGTAAAAGCGAGTTTTTGGGAGGCTTTGGATGAGGTGGTGAGAAGCGTGCCTAGCTCAGAGAAGATTGTCAGAGCAGGGGACTTTAATGGGCACATCGGTATTTTACCGGGAGGTTATGACAATGTGCATGGAGGCTTTGGTTTCGGTGATAGAAATGGGGAAGGAGCTGCACTATTGGAGTTTGCGAGGACTTTTGGGCTGGTGGTTTGGAACTTGAGTTTTTCGAAGAAAGATGATCACTTGATTACTTTTCAAAGTGAGATAACTAAGACTCAGATTGACTTTTTGCTGCTTAGGAAGGGGGATAGGGCCTTTTGTAAGGACTATAAAGTCATCCCTAGTGAGCATCTTTTGACCCAGCACAGGCTTCTGGTGAAGGACTTGATAATCAAGAAGAGAAGGGCCGAGGAGGGCCGACCTAGGATTAAGTGAGGAGGTTTGACTCCAATTAGTGCGCTAGAGATAAGGGAGAAGGTGGGGGAAGAGGGGTATGGAAGTGCAGGGGGGACGTGGATGTTATGTGGGATAGGGCTGCCAGTTGCATCACGGAGACTGCAAGAGAAGTGTTAGATATTTTGAGAGGTTGAGCAAGATGGAATAAGAGGGACTGGTGGTAGAATGAAGAAGTTAAAAAGAAAGTGGAGAGTAAGAAGGGGGTGTATGTTAAGTTTATTGAGAGTAAGGATGAGGAAGAGAAACGGGTGAATAGGGAGGTGTACAAAGTAGCGAGGAAAGAGGCCAAGTTACCGTAAGACAACAGCGTTTGAGAGTATGTATGTGGGGTTAGAGGAGAAAGGCGAGGAAAAGAGATTGTATAGGCTGGCTAAAGCTAGGGAGCGAAAGGGTCGTGACCTCGATCTAGTGAAGTGCATTAAGAGGGAGGATGGGAGAGTTTTGGTGGAGGATGTCCACATTAAGGAAAGATGGCAGGAGTATTTTCATGGTTTATTAAACGAGGATGGGGACAGAAGCATTGAGCTAGGGGAGCTGGAGCACTTGGAGGATAATCGGGATTTCAGTTACTGTAGACGTTTTAAGGTTGAGGAGGTCAGAGAGGCTATGTAATACCCCGTATATTTCTAAGCTAAAAAATAAATCGTTGTTCCTACACATGAAACCTCCTATCCTGTGATTTATATTGGATTACATGAATTAGGATGAGTATCCTAGTGATAATAGAGTTTGTGATGTGTTAAGCATGTTCATAAGAGTCACTTAGAGTAAGCCTAGCTAAGAACTTTTGAATCCACCAAGTTTTCGTGTGTGATTTAACATAGGTCATCTTTGAATGAGAATAACTTAGTTTATAGGTGGTATTTTTTCAGATTTATACCCTCCAAATTGTAGAGAATTAAATAAGCTATCCGTCGATACCAAATTTTCCTAAAACAGACACCTGGTGAAGAAGTTATGGCAATTTAAAGTTTTAGCAGCGTAATTTCAGTTAGTGGCGCGTCGCGCCGTAAGCCAAAATAACGTTTGTCAATTTCCAATGTCTCTCCGCGATTCCACCGCATCGCAGTGAGTTTCCAGGTCACAAACGATGGGCAATGCGATATCTCTGTGTCACGCCGGGGGCCCAAATCGGGTAATTTTCACAGAAATTAAATGATGCATCTAGAGGGGTATTTGGGTCATCTTTCCACCCTATATATATTCCATAAATACGGAATTAAGCCCTTATTTCACCAAAACATACTCTTTCTCTCAAAATCCTCTCAAGAACACATTAGGGGTTTCAATTGGGATTCAAGTTCAAGCAAATTTCTCCATCAATCATCAAGAATCTTCCATCTAAGGTATGCGTAATGTTCATCTATAGATCCATTTCGTTCATAGAGCTCAAGAACCATGTTTTAAATATTATATTGTGATTGTCTTGTTGTGATGTGACCATGTACATGTTGATGATTGTTGTTTAAGTTTCAAGATTATATCTAAAGGTGTTTTCATGAAGTATATGTGTTCGTTAGTTGAAATCCATGAACTTTATGTGGTTTAAAATGGGTAAATTCATGAAAACATACCTAAGCTAAAAAAAATGCATGCAAAGTGTTTGATAAAAGGCCTAGGATGATAGAATTCATGTCCCATGATTTAATAGTGCTTAAATGACAAGTCTATGCTCTATGCTTTATGATTTCACATGAATTCCACGTAATTGATATGTGTCGTTGTTGTGATATGGATTGAGCATGATATTGAAGCTATGCAAGTTACACATGTTGTATGAATTCCGTTCCATACGTAAGATGTTAAGAACTATGCTTAGTGTGAAATCCCCTACTTATGATATGGTGAATTGTGGACTCCATTTTATGATCAAGTCAGTTATGTGTGTCAGTCTTCTTCCATCGAGTCCTGGGGGTACTAGTACCCAAAAAATATAGTTGTGTGCCTAGAGCCATGTCACGTTATCATGATAATCTTATTCAATCCATGATCTATAGAACTCAGTCAGTCATGTGACTCAGGAAATCTCAAAAATCTCATGATCTCAATAAATTCTCATATAGTAGTACTATTCCGTCAGTCAACGGAAGTCAGTTACTCAGTCCATGTACAACCAGTTAAATCATGTTCAGTCTTTTCAGATGGGAGTAGAAGTTAGCACCGAGTGAACCCAAGGATGGGAACTCACCTGCCAGTTTAGGGTGTGATTCTTAATAGTCATCCTTGTGTTCCAAAACTACGTAGCCAGCGTAGGTTGAGACATCTTAACCTGCCAGATTAGGGTTGATGAGGTGTCTTAACCTGTCAGTTTAGAGTTCCCACCATTCTCATTCGAGTACCTGCCAGCTAAGGGTCACTCACAGCTGTCCTTACCAGTAGTGCGGTATTGACACCCTTCCAGACGGGGCAGAGATTGGACCCCAACCTAGCTATTGCGTTACTAGGGCATGTCGGTTAAGCAACTACCTCCCACAGTTTCAGTCCCAGTCTCATTAAAAGAACTCAGATAGTTCTTCAGATTTCAGTATACTAGGACTGTCAGTTACAGTCAATTCAGTTACAGTACGAAACTCAGGTAGTTCCATCAGATTCAGGACTGTCAGACACAGTCATCCATGTTATCAAAATTTCAGTATCAGTCATGTTAGATAACAATAAATCATGTATTAGCATACAGATCCATATATCATATATTCATGATTTTAGTTACTATGTATGCATATTTGTACTCTTACGTTCATATCAGTCAGTCAGTTAGCATTGTTCATGCATGTAAACCCTTTTGAATTTAGCCTACCTCACTCGTATACTCAGTACTCCCAGTCGTACTGACGTATTTGCGCTATGGTGCTTTCTTTCATGTTACACCATAGGTTCAGAGACACGAGTTCCAGATCAGTAGTAGCATTCCAGTCGCAGAGTTGCAGTGAGTCCTCATCCATTCGAGGACGATATTATTTTATTTCATTCATTATTTCATTCATTATTTCAGTTCAGTTTTGCTAGACGGAGTTAGTTGGAGACATGTTTCTTCAACTCCTTATTTCAGACAGTATTTAGAGGCTTTCAGATTTAGTTCAGATTTTAGATTCAGCTTTCAGTGTTTTTGGGTATTTGGTACCCTATATGGATGTTATTATTTATCAAATATTCTATTCAGTTGAACCTTATGGCCTATTGTTTATGTTTTCCGCATTCTACAAGTATATTATGCAGTGTATAGGTACAAATATCAGTCATGGGTTAGCTTGTGGTCCCTCGGGGTCATAAGCACCATGTAGCATTCTGGTTCAGTAAATCGGGGCGTTACAGGCTATTTATAGGATACGGAGGGGCAGGGCGACAGGGCTTGATGAAATTTTGGTGGATTTTTGGAAATTTACTGGTGGAGCTGGTTTGAGCTGGTTGACTAATTTGTTTAACGACATTTTCAAGTCTGCAAAAATGCCTAAGGCTTGGAGATTAAGTACGATGATTTCGTTGTATAAAAATAAGGGTGACATTCAGAGTTGCAACAACTATAGGGGTATTAAGCTGTTGAGTCATACTATGAAGATTTGGGAGAGGGTGGTTGAGTGGAGATTGAGGAGGGTCATGTCTATTTTGGAGAATCAGTTTGGTTTTATGCCTGGTTGCTTGACGACAGAGGCAATCCACCTGGCGAGAAGATTGGTGGAGAAGTATAGGGAAAGGAAGAGGGATTTACACATGGTGTTCATCGACCTGGAGAAGGCTTATGACAAAGTACCGAGGGAGGTTCTTTGGAGATGCTTGGAGGTGAGAGGGGTCCCGATGGCGTACATCAGAGTGATTAAGGACATGTACTAAGGAGGGAAGACTCAGGTGAGGACGACGGGAGGAGACTCTGATCATTTCCCGATAGAGACAGGGTTGCACCAGGGATCGACTCTCAGCTCATTTTTATTTGTGCTGGTGATGAATGTATTGACACGGAGCATTCAAGATGAGGTGCCTTGGTGTATGTTATTTACAAATGATGTAGTGCTAATTGATGAGACGTGGGGGGTTGAATAAAAAATTGGGGGGTTGGAGGCAAACCCTCGAATCTAAGGGGTTTAGGTTGAGTAGGTCCAAGATGGAGTATTTGGAATGCAAGTTTAGTGACTCGAAGCAGGAGGAAGAAGTGGTGGTGAGGTTGGATTCCCAGGATGTTTGTAAGAGGGATAGTTTTAAGTATCTTGGGTCTATGATCCAGGGGAATGATGAGATTGATGGGGATGTCTCTAAACGTATTGGAGTAGGTTGGATAAAATGGAGGCTCGCCTCGGGAGTGTTGTGTGATAAGAAGGTGCCCTTAAAGCTTAAAGGCAAGTTCTATAGAGTGGCAGTTCGTCCGGCTATGCTGTATAGTGCGGAGTGTTGGACAGTCAAGAAATCCCACATCCAAAAACTGAAGGTAGCGGAAATGAGAATATTGTGTTGAATGTGCGGACTTACTAGAGAAAATAGAGTTATGAATGAGATTATCCGGGAGAAGGTGAGAGTGGCTTCGGTGGAGGACAAGATGCAGGAAGGAAGGCTGGGATGGTTTGGGCATGTGATGAGGAGGGGCACGGATGCCCCAGTTCGTAGGTGTAAGAGTCTAACTTTGGATGGTTTCAGGAGGAGTAGAGGTAGGCCGAAGAAATATTGGAGAGAAGTGATTAGGCAAGACATGAGGCTGTTACTGCTTTCTGAGGACATGACTCTAGATAGGAAGGTGTGGAGGTCGCGAATTAGGGTAGAAGGTTAATGTGTGTGTGGGTTATAGCTAGTAGTTAGGGAGCTCTGGTGTAGCCGGCTTAGTAAGCTTACGACTGTGCTCACTGGTAGGAGACGTTAGTGTATGCTACTACGAGGGGGTGACCTTTTATTATTTCTTATTTACTATTTTTTACTTTAGTATTGCTCTTATTTTCATGGCTCTCTTAGCTCTATTTGTATTTTTTCTCATTTCGTATCTCGGTTATTCCATCCATTTTGCTTCAGGTATTACTATGACCGTATTAACTATTCTTGATATTGAGCCGAGGGTCTATCGGAAACAACCTCTCTACTTTTTTGGAAGTAGCGGTATGGACTGCGTACATTTTACCCTCCCCAGACCCCACTTGATGAGAATTCACTGGGTTTGTTGTTGTTGTTGTAGTTACTACCTTTGTTTATATTGGATCTTAGAAAGTGACTTTACTACTTATACCTGTTTGATCAAGATTTTGAAAGTCAAAAGCCTATTTAAAAAAAAAATTGAATATTTTTAAAAGTGTGGCGTTTCGCCAAATTTTCAGAAGAGAATAAATATATTGAGCAGTAAAAGTTATTTTTATAGGAAAAATGTATTTTTTCAAAAAAGCACTCTTTTAAAAATTATACTTTTGCAAACTTTATATTTTTAAAAATTTAGTCAAATAATAACTATTGTTTAAAAATATTTTTTAGATTTATTAATTAAATACAAACTGCTTCTCACAATAAAAAATTAAAAAATATTTTATTTTAAAAAAGTATTTCAAAATAAGCTAATTTTGAGTGTTTGATGATTTGAAACTCTAATTTTTCCTTAAAAAACTCTTCTGTAATTATGTCTCCACTATTAAAAAACTTAACCACTAAGCTATTTTATCACACCATTAAAATAAAATAAGTTATTTATGTACATTTCTCCTCTGTAATAATAATTTAAAATCACTTTCTGAATGTCGTCTTCTTTTTCTTTGACATTATGATACTTATATTCAAAAAATGAAATGCACTCCTAGATATATATTCAAGCCACGTATTGTTTTACAATTAGTTAGTTGGCCGTTTGACTCTATTAGTGAGGATTCAATTTTTTATTTTATAATCTTTAATATGCAAGTATACTCTATAGTATAAGAAATTTTCATGTGTAATTAATCTCTCCTTTTTTTTCAATTCATAAGATTGATATTAGGAGGAGAGTTTTGGCGTAACAGGTAAAGATGATGACTTGTAATTAGGAGTCAGGAGGTCACAAATTTAAGTCGTGAAAATAATCTCTTGCAGAATTGTAAGATAAGGCTTCGTACAATAGATCCTTATGGTCCAGCTCTTCTCCGAACTCCGCACATAGGAGGACTGCTAATAAGATTGATATTTGGGAAAGGAAATGAAATAGATTTGATTTTTTTCTACACAAAGATGAATGAAAGAAGAGGAAAAATATTCCACCACAACCTTTGATCCTTACGTTTCCTTTCCCTACTTTCCAAACAAGAGAGTATAGAAAGTATCTCAATATAACCTCTAATCACCAGCATATAGATTATTATTGCAGAAATGCATTAGAATTAGAAACCTATAATGACACGTTTGTAGGATGTGTTAATTGAAATAGTCCATGTATTAAAATTTAATTCAGTCTAGTATATTATTTAGTGGCACAACTTAATTTAATTCCTCCTTATCAGTTATCCATGAATAACTAATACAACATAGGGTCTATTATTTAGTACTAAGAAAAACTAGGAATTACTTATATTGGGTCAAATAATATATGAATAAGAGAATTAAATGACCAAAGTACAATAAATAATACAACAAACCTTAGTTGATTTTCTATTAAAAAAAATATATTAAATACTTCATGTTTGAAGTATTACTTCAACTGTGATTCTACTTACAAAAGAAAAACGTATCAAATGGCATAAGAAAAATGTAGACAAATACTTTTACCATAGATTAATCTCCTTCTTAGAGTTTCATAATTAGTGATTCTTCTAATATTTCGTACCATATATAGTTCTTTTATCTTATTTTTAGGTAATAATTTGAAATAAAAAGGAGAAAAAATGGGAAAAAGATGATTTTGTATATTGCAGAAACTTTTAATAAAGGATAAAAATTACATTGAGAATGTTATTTCATGTGAAGCTCTTAGGATTAATTTCGGATTAAAATCGTTTACACCCCCAAACTTTGTTGTAAAAATCAAATGCCCCCCTCAACTTTGAATGATAATCATTCTCCCTCCTTTTTTCTATTTGATTTTTTAAAATACCTACTTTACCCTTGTATTTATATCAACATTTGAATATTTTAAAAAATAAAAAACTTTTTTATAAACATAATTTTTATTTTTTGACCTATATAACATATTTTCTATAAAAAGCTAAAAGTTATTTTTTTGATGAAAAATAAAAATGAGAAATATAATTGAGTATATAAGTTAATGACATTATATAACAAAATAAATGAGCAAAATAATAAAAAATAATTTTATTAAAAATAAAAAATTTAATATCTATTTATACGTGAAAATAATAGGTAATTATATTTTTATAAAGATATTTTAATGCAGGTAATACAAATTAATTAATAGTCGAGGGTCCTTCGAAAATAACTTCTCTACCTCCCCGAGGTAGTGGTAAGGTTTGCGTACCCCTACCCTCCTCATACCTCACTTAGGGGATTTCATTGGGTACGGTGTTGTTGTAGATCTATATTTATTACAGATCAAATGATTATTGTTAATGAATTTTAAATTATAATTTAGAAAATAATTCATATTGACAACCAAAAATCGTTTATCTATATAGATATTAAAAAAAAAAAGAGAATCAAAATATGCATCTATATACATAATTATATATACACACATACATACTTAATACCTATAATACAAAAAATTTGAATGTAAAAACTACCATTAGATTTTGTAATTAATTTATAAAAGAATTTACTAGTAATGTAAATGAATTTAAATAAAAATGATAAATACCTCGGTTATGAAAGATAAATATATATAATATAAAAAATATTATATAGACAAAAAATTAAAAATATTAAGGGTAAAATAGGCATTACATAGTGAAAAGGGGAGAGAATGATTGTTGCTCAATATTAAGGGGGGTGTTTGATTGATTTTTATCCCAGTGAAATTCCCTAAGTGAGGTATGAGGAGGGTGGGGTACGCAAACCTTACCACTACCTCGGGGAGGTATAGAAGTTGTTTTCGAAGGACCCTCGACTATTAATTAATTTGTATTACCTGCATTGAAATATATTTATAAAAATATAATTACCTATTATTTTGACGTATAAATAGATATTAGAATTTTTATTTTTAATAAAATTAATTTTTATTATTTTGCTCATTTATTTCATTATAGAATGTCATTAACTTATATACTCAATTAATATTTCTCACTTTTATTTTTCATCTAAAAAATAACTTTTAGCTTTTTATAGAAAATATGTTATATAGATTAAAAAATAAAAAATATGTTTATAAAAAAGTCTTTTTTAAAAAAAAACCTCAAATGTTGATATAAATATAAGGGCAAAGTAAGCATTTTAAAAAATCAAATAGGAAAATGGAGGGAGTATGATTATTGTTCAAAGTTGAGGGGGGTGTTTGATTTTTACAACAAAGTTCAGAGGTGTAAACGATTTTAACCCATTAATTTCATATTATTACATCCAAGAATTAGTTTCAATGCATTTCATATGATTAGTAACATAGATTTTGTATGTTCGTTTTGTTGAAGAATTAGTTAAATTTGATTTAAAAAATACACAAATAACCTCAAAAATTGACGTTGACAAATTAAAAGAAAAGGTTATATGAGGTTCCAACAAGTGTTTGAACGATAATGTCTCACGGTAGTATGCATTTCATAATGTGATAGTGGTCTGTAGATCATTTGACGAAGGGTCTATACATGGTATATCTAACTTTTAACACAATGAATCAAACATTCAATAAAAAATAATCATGCATTACAATCCTTGTTTTAGTAATCCCTACTTTAATCCTTGCATTACTAATCCTTATATTACTAATTCTTGCATAACTTGTTTTCCTACCAAAAAACTCCTAAGTACTTAAAACTTATCATCCACGAGAAATGTATATCTTAAAATTTTCATTCCAGAGATCATTTATCATCCACAAAATAAATAAATCATTATTTAACGGGGAAAAAAAATACTGGATGGATGTAACTACAAAATATTCTTGTAAACTATAAATTACCGGCACTTTGTTGAGGATTAATTCCCACTCCATCTGAAACAAGGGAAAATAACAAAAGAATTATAGTTTGAAAAAAAAAAGTAATATAATCTCACAATAAAAGTTCAATCTTTTCTAATTATTTACATGCAATAGTAAGAAGCCTATTTTTTCACTACCCTTTGTCATTGAAACTGAAGAGTGGAACTACATATCACGGCATTGAAGGAACTTGAAGATATTACTCTTGCAAGTATTACTATATCACATATTGAAGATTATAAAAAAATTTGAAACTTAGAAACAATAAAGTTACTTTGGAGATTCAATAACAAAAATGTTTTGTTATTCTTAATCAATAAAATCAACATAATAAAATAAATTGAAATCTAAAAAATAAACCAAATAATTATATTAGAAACCCAATAACAAAACTACTTACAAACATAAAGGGAGATTTTTTATTTATGATCAATAAAATCAAAACGTAATATAAAAAAAAATTGAAATTCAGAAACAACAGTGTTATTCAATAACAAAGTAAAAGGAGTGGGGAAAAAACCTAAAAAGGACTCCTAAAACTGATTGTTTTCGGACGAATTTTTAAAAGAAAAATCAAATTTGAGAATTACTTATTGTCTCTTAGCTTTAGTTTTAACAAATATAATTAGTGGATTTCACAGTTAATGTGTATTTATGACCTATGTTTACATAAGGAAGTATAAACCTATTCGTGAACGTACAAATCTTTGAAATAACTCGATTGCAACTTACATGATTAATGCATGCAAATTCAAAAGATACAAATCACGTCAAACTTTTTTGTCCACGCTTCTTCGTGGGATGACTTAAAATCTGCAGATAATAAAAAGAAATAATAAGAACTACGTCGACTGAAGGAAAGAAAAAACTGAGATATAAAAAAAAATACGGTATGTTTTCTCTCTCTGTGTATGTATAGTATAAGAGTCCTAATATAAGGAAAGAATCAATATATAATATTAGTTGATTTGAAAGCCCTAAGCTACACAATTTAAATAAGGTAAGAACTATTAATATACGGTTTAGATGGTGGAAAAGACATTCTATTTTTATGAGAAAAGTTTTTTTTTTTTTAATATAATCAATATTTAATATAACTAAAATAATAGAAAAAGGTGAAAATGCGATTTTATCTAAAACGGAGACTTTTAATGAAGGGTAAAAAGTTCAATTCACTTTTCTAAGGGTCTTCACACTTTTAATATTACACACACACACACACACAATAGTGATACAACTTATATACGCATCATAACAATAATCATACAATTTCTATACACATCCTATAAAATCTTTAGCTACAATATTTATTGAGATATATATTTATACAATAAAGATACAATTTCTATACACATTATATGCAGATGCATATTCTATACTATAATTATACAGTTTCTATACACACTATATATACGTATTTTATATAATAATTATACAATTTTTATGCAAATTCTGTACAATCTTTAGCTGCAATTCTTATTCAGACATATATTTTATACAACAACTATACAGTTCTTATACACTCTATACAGTTTCGATATATATCTTATACGAACATGTATTTTATATAACAATTATATAATTTTATATAATTATATTTAATCCCCCCCCCACCACCCCCCCTTTAAAAAAATCTGAATTACCTCATTTAAAAAATGAGCCCAAAATTGAAATGGTCATTACATGAAATTAGAAAGGTCGACTAGCCATTTTATGGAATAATATTAAGTGTAAATAACATAAATCTCAACCCTATTAAACATAATTACCTTCTCTCCCATCTCCTTAATTAATTTGTTCTCTTTAATATACATAACTCAGCCATTATTTACATAAGACTCTATGTATATGAAAATCTAATTAGGACGTTTTAATAGAAAATTAACTAATCTTCCTTCTATTTAGCACACAGTTAAGGCAACAACATTAATGATGAATTATTGTTTTCCTTAATTTGTGTAACAACTATACTATTTTAAATTTTGAAAACAACAATACATTAAAAAATAAAATCAATCAAATAATAGAAATCACAAACAATGTAATCACTGATTTATGATCTCTTTAAAAAAATTGAATTTATTTTTATTCAAGAAGATGAATATTGCAATTCTTTTGAGATACTCTGGTGAATGGAAATCCGAAATAAAATATGTTAAGTACAAAAGTGAAGAAATTGTTGTCGCAGAATTCGTAATGTATTTTAGGTTGATTTCGACAGTTGCTGCTGAATTAGACATTGACGAAGCTCAAAAATTAATTGATGTACGCTATGGTATCGACGGTAATGAATCATCTATTCGTATCTGAAATGATAATGGTGTTAATTTGTATGTCGAGTTGAATCATCTATTCATATTGGGTAATGAATCATCTAGTCGTATCCAGAATGATAATTGATATGTATATATATTCTAAATTTTTTAAAAAGTTGTATTCGTAATATACATACGTATTAATCTGCTTAACGATTTTACGACATACTTCAAATTTTTTGATATATTAATCATATTACATTTTTTCAGTTATGTACTCCGATGTTACAATGATGATTGTAAATGGATGTTGAAAACATCCACTTACAAGAAAACTGATGTTTTTATCATTCGGGGGCGAAAAAATGTCATCAATAAAATTGATGTTACAATTAAGTGAAACACTATCATGAATCATAAATTGATGTGGATGATGAGGGCAAGCTGGTCTCAATAGGCGTTCTTGTAACCTTTTTTGAAAGGAGAAATAAACTATCAATGACTTTACATATAATTTTTATTCATTCGTTTATCGTTTAGTAATTATTTGTATTTTTTTTTTGAACCGTTTTAGTTATTTTTTGCTGCAAACAGTTGAATATTATTTTTATTCAGTTTATCATTTTATTATTTTTGATATTTTAATTTTTATTTTAAAGAGTAAATCGCTAATGTTCTATTACGTTATTCTTTAATAACTGATTTATTTAACTGCAAATCTATGTAAATTAAAGTATTTTATTTCCCAGTTTCTTTTTCAGGAAGGTATGTATATGCATGTGTTACACATACATGAAACAATATACAATTGCTATACATTACTTCAATGTATATGTTGATAAATAGTTTGGATATTCAGTCTTATACATAACTTCAATGAATATGAAGTCCTATACTTATTTATATGAAAGTTTATGTATTAATCTTATCTGATCCAACCTATTAGATAATCTTATGAAATTCTTATATAACTATTATATATATCTTAAGTTTATCAGTACAATGTTGTTAGGTATAGTTTCAATCTTTATGTATGTGAATATATATACATTGTCATTCTATGTATATGACTACACATACATTGTAAGTGTATGTTCATGACTACATATACATAGTAATTCTATGTATATGACTATTTATACGTAATAATTCTATGTATATGACAACATCTACATTATAATTCTATTTATATGACAAGAAATATGTTGAAATTATGACTGCTCATGTGTGTTGTTATATGAATTTGTTATTCATGAACGAATATACTTATATATTGATAATCATACAATAATTATGATAGTAAAAAAGTAGGTATATGATATTTTTAACTTCAATATATAAATATATACATAAAATACATAGATTTCTTGTCTTTGCGTCTGCTATATGTATGTTGCAATGTACCTAAACATACTGATTTAGGTTGTTCAAGAAGTTGAATTTGCTATTGTCATTATTTTAAAACATAAATATGATGGTGTGATTTTATATTTTTGTGGTGAATTCATGCTTTAATATCATTGAATAGTTAAAATATGAAAATGCATAAGCTAATCTAATAGGTCGAATTAGATTAATAACTTGAAAATACGATATTCATAAATCAATTATATATGTAATCACATAAACATTTTGTATATATTGTTATCATTTCTATAAGATTAACATATGCTAACTTTTATAACACATATGCGTACGTTATAACAAAAAGTAATAGGCACAACACACAATATCATGCAGAAAAATAGTTTAACTAATAATCCAAAAACATAAGTTAATATGTTCTAATAACTTTGTACATACAAAACACCTAAATTAGTTTAATAATTTAAAATTCTAAAAAATCTACAGAAAGAAAAAAATCTTCACCATAAGCATCTTTAAGACTATTCAATGCTAACTATTTTTTTAACATCAGGTATGGGAATAATCTTGATCTTGGAGTGTCTTCATTACCACTAACATGACATTTCTTCGCTTTTTGTAAATCACAATTTCGAAGGAGTGACGCGTATCTCATACGATGGTATTCTGCTTCAAAATCAGTTGAAGGCACAACAATTTCTTCTCTTAGGTATTTTGCATACCCAATAATAAACACTCCACAATCTCCTGCATGCAAACAATATACATACATATTTAATGTTATGTATATAGACTGACCACTATTAAAGTATAGTCACATTAATGAAAAAACACACATAACGTTGTCCACACTAACAACTATATTCAAAAATAAAAATAAAAAAAATAAAAAATCTCACATTACTGAAAAACACTGATATGCATATCGCGTCAAAAAAATCAATCAAAGCACACTCCATAACAACTTAATCCCATAGACCTTTATGTCATAAAATATTGAATATGCATAACAGTAGCATATATACATAACTTCTGATATGTATATTGGTATAACCAAATCATACAATTCCTACAGAAATTATAAAAGTGCAATACACAAAGTCTGTGATGTATATGAACTATGCATATCATTATATTTCAAATACATACCAACAATTATGTATATGTCTATCATATACATAAGTACTGACATGTATATAAACTGACAACTATTAATGCACCATCAAATTCATGAAAAATAAAACATAAAAATGCAAAACTAACAACCATATTAAAAAATCAAAAAACCTCACACTGATGAAAAAAATACTATATCTCAGTATAATAAACAATCATCTCATTATATTTTAAATATGTACCAGTAGTTATGTATATGTCTAACATATACATAAGTACTGATATGTACATACACTGGCAACTACTAATGCACCCTCAAAATCATGAAAAAATCCACATAATACAGCAAAACTAACATTCATATTCAACTATAAAAAATAAAAAAAAACTCACATTGATGAAAAATAAAAAAAAAATCAAAAAATTAGTAAATTAAAAAAAATTAAAAATCAAATAATACTCCTCCGATTTGATTTTTTGAACTTCGATCAACAACTTTTTCGAGCTTCTTCATGTTAATGGGGTCGTTACAATATTTTAATCTTTTTTCAATAAAATTAGGATCCTCATAATCAAATTCTCCGAAAACGAACTCAATAACCCGATTTGTTGGTTCACAATGGTCTAACTGAATTAATCCTAAACTAAAAGACGGAGTATCAACCATTTACTAAGTAATAATGAGTGAATGGAGTACATGAAAGAACTTATTCTATAGAATTTTAAATTTTGGTAAAGTAGAAAAAAGAAAATCTTACTCAAAGTTGGAAAAAAAAAGTTTGAACTTATTCTATTGAAGGAACAAAATGCAAGAAATTGTTCAAACAGAATCTATTAATTTTGATAAAGTAAAGAAAAATAACTAACCTCAAATCTTAAAAATTACAGAATGTTGAACATGACGTTTTTGTTAGAATTGAATGCAATTAAGTAATAGTTTGAATCAAACATGGTAATGAATTCAAAAATGGTAACCACTACATAATGACTCCTTGATTTTAGGTCTTTTCCAAGGAGAACAAGCTGTACAAAAATTAATAAAGTTATGTATATATACTTTTAGAGAGAGAAATTAAAAAGTGAGATTTTTATAATATGTTTTGAGAGTTGAAATTTTATGTAATAAGTGATACTTAAGTTGTGGCTTTGTGTAATTTTTAATAATTTTAAGAAAAAACTACATGGAGTAGCATACCTAAGTCTTAAATGACAAAAAATAGCAACACTGTCATCAAATTACACTGTGTAGCAACAATAGCAATATTTTTCTTATTTTAATTAGTGGTCCCCTACTTTTGCCACCTAAGAAAAGTTACTGTGAAAGGGTTCCTCTTTTCACGCTTTCTTTTTCTCTTTCATTGATTTTAAAATCTCTTTTTTCTTTTCTTATGCCATTAACACAGAGTTTTCGCTTCAATTTTTTTTTTCCTTTCGCACGATTTTAGAACGATTTGATAAAGATTGTGTTCATCTATTTCAAATAACTATTTAATTCCGTTGTTGCATGTTATAGATTTTTTTTTGGTACTGTAATTCATTAGCAATTTGAATTTAAGATTTTTATACTCTAATGGATGAAGAAGCACCAAAATCATAAATAAATAGTTGTATATGACCTATTAATTTGGTGTCTGATTATGCACCATCTTTTAATCTTGGATCAAGTCAAGACGATGTAGTTAATGTTGTTTTTAATCACCAACAGTCGAAGAAATTTTGGAGTACGAAGGAACAAATTCGTAACGACACAGTGAAGATGGATGATATTGTCAAAAAAAAATGATTGAAGAAAACTCATTCACCAAAAGAAAAAAAATATGAAAGGAAAAGAAAAGCCAAAGAAATTGAAGAATTAAGTAAGATTGATGACGATATTCAGAACTCTTCTGATAATGAATCTGAAGAAGAGATGGAGGAATAGGTATTTTTTTCGCTCTAAATGTATTTTGTACTTACTGTTATGTTTTTTTTTTGAATTTAGTAAAGCTTTTATCAAAGCTGAGAGTATTATGTATTTTTTTCAGTGGGTTAATATGTATTTTATGTTCTCCAAATATGTATTTAGAAACTGCAGTGAGGTGATTTATTTTGTTCAAAGTACATATGCATGTTATATGTATTTTTTGATGTATTGATTGTGTTTTATTTATTTATACATTTTAATAAGATGTAGTTTTAATATGCATTTTTTGTTCTTCTGATATGTATTTATGAATTGCAGTGAGCTGATTAGTTCTGTTTAAAATACATATTCATGTTCTATGTATTTGTTGATGTGTTGGTTGTGTTTTGGTGATTTGTACAGTTAATAAGGTGTAGTTTTAATATGTATTTTTATGTTCTCCTGATATGTATTTAGGGATTGCATTAAGCTCATTTATTCTGTTCAAAATACATATGTATATTATATGTATTTTTTTTTGTGTTGGTTGTATTTTATTATTTTTTACAGTTTTATATGTATTTTTTTGTAAAATTTGGAAAGCTGTCATGCTTATTTGTATTTTGAATTTTATATGAAATTCCTAAGTTTACATGTATGAAAAATATGTTCTTATACGAAATACTCATGAAGAGTTATTTGAATATATGTATAAGATCCGCAACTCTTACAAAATACAACACAGTAGATTAAAACTTTATGAATATAATTAGGTCTGTGATGCAAGTATACTCCGTGGATGATTCAAATCTTAATGCGGGTGGACAAGAGTCTTATCTTAATGAATACATTAATGGATTTCGTATGCATGCTGCAGTACCATGACATACAGTGGATAATATCTTTATTCCTGTCAATATAAGGGAGAAACATCATTGGGTTCTCGCATTTTTATCATTCTTTGAGAGGTGCATATTCTTATATGATTCATATGAATTCTCTGAGTACTATGCTGTTATTCTGTATGAGATAGAGAAATTAGCTGCGATTATCCCATTGTATCTCATAACTTGTAATTTCTAAGAAAAGAAATATATCGATCTTCATAACTATTCAAGATACAAAGATAAAGACTTGTCAGATCTTTTTGATGTGTTATTTGTTGACGATTTGCCTCAACAACCAAGTGGAAGCTTATAAGTATTTTAATATACATTTACCAAAATATTAAGTATGTAGAAAGTAAATTTTACTTATTATTTAATTTTTTTGTAGGGACGGTGGTCTGTATATGGTAACATACACAGAGTGTCTTTCTTATGGAAAAAGAGTTTCTTCGATTGAGTTCAACCCCAACACACTTCGAACACGTTATGCTACACTATTATGGAACTATGGCATGAGAAAATAAGAAGCAAATGCTCATAGTGATGTTGAAACACCCTTGAGGCCTGGCAGGCAAAATCGAATTACTAGTGTCACTGAAGTTTTAGAAATATGATGGTTGTCCAATTTATTATATTGAATAGTTGACAAACTGGTGTATGAATATTGATCATTTTGTACAGACTTATTTTATGTTTTGGATTGTTTAAAAGTTACTTATTATGAACTGAATGAAAGAAATTAATTTCAGTCGTTAAATTTGAACATGCTTTCAACAATTTTGTACTTTATATTTTATTTCAGTGTTCAATAGTATCTGTTGCATTGAGATGTACATCAACAATACATATGCAGTTTTGAAATTTTCAATAAAATACATATGCAGTTACCTTCATATATATATTGTAATCTGTGTTCATTGACTTTCAAAATATATATTTGGTGAATTAAACTTTCAATTTGCATATTGAATGAAATAAATTCATTTAAGTATTTTTTTCTGTGAGATTTAGAGTAAAAATACGTTTGTAGTGTTCAGATTTTGCATTAAAAAATACATATGGAGAATACATCATACGTATTTAGCTTCAAAATATATATACAGTGTTTCAATTTTGTGATACACAAAACACATATGCAACATACATATATGTATTTTAATGTTTGCACATTCAATTTAAAATTTAATATGACTTGTTCAGATTTTGCAATAATAAGACATATGCAATAAACATCATATGTATTTAATCTTTTTGAACTAAAAAAATGAATTAGTTTCACACTAACTAATTAGAACTGCATGACAGTAATTCATTTTAAAATTTTATGTCATATTTGTTTTCTTTAATTTTTTATTAATTTTTTTATTTCATGTTCATATTTTATTTGTTATGGTGAGATTTTGCTTAAAAAAATATATGCAGTGTTCAGAATTTGCATTAAAAATACATATGACGTTAATCAAAGTTACTAATTTGAACTCAAAATACATATACAGTTTCAAAATACATATGAGATGTAACTTCAAAATACATATGCAGTGTTCAACTTTTGCAATATAAACATATGCAGTTTTCAGATTAAACAGTGTTCAGATATCAAATAATACATAAATGTCTAAAATTATAAAACTGAGTTCATTATCATAAAAAGTTCAGAAGAAATTATTAAAAAATAATACAAAATAAAAATATATCATTTACGATATTTCCTACAAGAACGCCTATTGTGACCCTTAGCACCACATCCACTGCATAAGTTGATGTTTTTTTTTGCAAACATATCCCAGCTCGATTTTTCACGATCCTTCTTTGCAGGTCTTCCAGAAGGGCGTTTGTACTTCGGGGGCAATATAATTTCACTAAGTACGCTAACTGGAATTATCCAGTCATCTTTGTATGGAAAAGGATAGATTGGAACATCATATATCTTCAACACAATTTTTGACTTATACAAATCACAATAATATGACCCCTTCTCAAAGTTTTTGCTGGCCAATACTACCAAGCATGTGCACATGGTATTTCATCGAGTTGAAATGCGCAACATGAGCACATTTTTTTCTTGAGGCAAACGATGAAATGCTTTTGTTTGTCGTGCACCGTGAACACGTATTCTGTGGCTGGTACGACCTGATATCAAAAAGATTTTAAAAAAAAGAATATGCAGCAACAAAAAGATGCAAACTGTATTTTTTGATATCTTCTAACCATACAAGCAACATAAAAATATACATATATTGAGTAACTGCATATGCATTTTTTGCTACAAAAATATATTTATTTATGTATTTTATACCAACAAATTTTATAAATATTTTTATTTTTAAAATGCAGATTTTTTTTGTTTAGTTACAGAGATTAATGCTTATAAAGTGTTCAGATTTTGCGATAAAATTACACATGCAGAATACATCATATGTATTTAGCTTCAAAATACATATGTTTTTTTAAATTATAAACGTAAACTATATTTACACAACCAACAACTACAAACCAAAATACATTTACACAACAATTTGGTAAACTTGAAATACAAATAGAGTAAAAATTTTCAGCCAAAATACAATTTGTGTGTTTATCTGCCAATGATAAGCTACAATCAAATCCACAACCTCTAGAATCGAACACAACCAAAACATATATACAAGAACATTTAAGATATACAGATATACTGTCAAATTCCAACGAGCAAAACTTTTAAAAAAAGAATTTCATCAGCTTGACAAAATAGATTTTAGAAGTTTTTTTGTTATATCAGTTCAAGTCAGCCAACAACTACAACAACAAATACATTTACACAACATTTGTTAAACTAAAGTTAGAAATAAAGTAAAATTTATCAGGCTAAATACAATAAAAAAGTATCTGTTCAAGTTTAAATATAACCAAATTCAGAAACTCCAGAATTGAACACACAAAAAACATATGTAAAAGATCTTATCATATATACAAATATTTTCTCAAATTCCGTCAAGAAAAACAATAAAAAAATATAATTTGAACAGGTTCACAAACTGATTACGATCAGTTTTTAGTTCTATCAGTTGAAATTACTATTGCATTAATTTTAACTCAAAAATTGATAAGAAAGTATTCATAAACAAATTTACGATGAAGTAAAAGAATTTCAACAAAGTAGCAGAAATTGATCAATAGAAAAATCGAACGAATTAACTACAACGGTTCGAAAAAAAATTATAATCACAAAAAAAGAATTTAATACCTTTTAAAACAGTTAGAATTGGATTGAATTGTTCAATAAAAGCGAAATTGAAGAATCAACTGAATTGAATTGTTTTTTTTTAAACATGTTTCTGAAACTGTATTTTGAATTTGAATAATTATCACAAAAAAACGATAATTTGATACCTTTAACAACAGTTAGAATTGGATTGGATTGTTCAATTAGAGCAAAATTGTTGAATCAACTGAATTGAATTTTGAAGGAATACATTTTTTCTGAAACTGTTTTTTGAATTTGAATAGGGTTGTTAACAAATAACGAAAAAAGCGTGATTGATGAGATTTTAATGGGATTGTGATCTTCAAGGTTAATATAAGGCAATATTACCATATTTAATTGAGTTAATTAAGGGCAGTAAAAAACAGTTGTATTTGTAGTTTTATAGCAACACTTTACAATAATACAAAATACAACTTGCTATATTATGTAATTATGAAAGTGTTGCTATGAATTTCATAATTAAGGTGCTAAGTATTCTATTTCTGAATTTTACCCTAATTTTTGGTGTCATTTGTTTGGCCCAATGATCAGCCTGTTTTAAAGGATAAAGAGAAAATTTTCATTTTTATAAAAAGAAAAAAATGTGAGATGTATCGTCCTTTCAATAATTGTGTGGGCGGTTGAAATTGTTTTTCGGAAATAAAAAGATATTTTTTTTTTTGCAAAAATATTTTCTTAAAAGTATTTTTTAGGAAATACATTTAAAATCACTTTTTAAAAGTTTTGATCTAACACTAGTTATTTCTAGAAAGTGTTTTAAATATACTATTTAGTCAAACACAAACTATTTCTCATCAAAATTGCTTTCCTACAAGAACCCTTTATCTAAGAAAGAACTTTTTAAAAATTATTTGACTTAAATTTTCTAGTTAAACAGTCTATTTCAAAAAATTAAGAGTAAACAACATAAATCCCAACACTTTACAATCTAATTACTCTCTCCCCATTTTTATAATAATTACATAAAATCCCAGATATGATACATTCGTTAACGTCACGATACATTAGTTTATGATATATTAAAAAATCTTAATTATGGTTAAAAATGGAAAGAAACGGTAATTAAACCTACAGTTGAGCAATTAATGCACTTAATTAAAGAAATTGTTGTTTAAATTACACTAACATACGCCGTTTAATAACTTATGATAACAAATATCATAAGTTTTCCTATTATGTAAAAACTTAGGACATATTGAATTATGATAACAAATATCTCATTTAATAACATTGAGTTCATGATACACTATAATTCATGACGCATTACATTTAGTAAAGTGTTACTGATACATTATTATATTTTTTGCTTAATACTTTGTATGTGTAAAAATTATCTGATATATTGTATTAAAAGCTAAATATCTTATGATACATTACTTTATATGCAAATACAATAATATTATATCTACTATTGTATTGTTAATTTAAGTTTCTGATACATTAAATTATTTTGGTTGAGATACATCACTGTAATTAAGTTTGCATTATACTTGACTTATTTTTGAAAATACCTGATACATTATATAATTAACATTAAGATATAAAACTACAATTAGCTTATATGATACATTGCTGAAGAGTAAAATATCTTTTGATGCATAATAGTCTAACAGATGGACGAAAATTAATTTATAGAAATTATAATAAAAGCAATTAAAAGTTTTGCTTAAATATCATAGTCATTTTGCGCAGAAAATTTTGATATTTCAATCTATTTTCACGAAAATCAATGTCGTTCATATCATAATGAAATGGTGGAAATTAAAAAAGAAAGTTAATGGTGGAAAGGTGGAATTGTTAGATCTAATTGAGTAGTAGATGAGAATATGGTGAAAATTCAAAAGAAAGTTCATGGAAGTTGTAACTTGAATGTTGAAGTTGAAAATGAGAACATGGTGGAAATTCAAAATGAGTGAGTTGAGAAAATCGTGGGATATATTTTCTGATTTTTGGGCTTGATTTGCGGCATAATAAGGGGATGTGGGTAGGTTTTTAGATGTATCAGAAAAGAGGCAACTATTTTGAGTAAAAAGGAATTTTTGTAATTAATTTAGTTGGATGAGATTTTAAGTAATAATAGAAACTTAAGATGTGGTTATAAGTAATTTAATTAAATACAAAAATTTCAATTTATGAATTCTTAATTTCCTATTATGAATTCTTACTCTAAAAATTGTAGTCTAGAAATCTAATTATAACACAATTATAATTACAAAAACGATAAGAAAATAATATTGAAATTCTCAAATTTTGAAGCAAAATAATGAAACAGTGTCTGAGGATTATTTTCTGGTGTATTGTAACCACCCATGCACCTATCCTGTAACCAATCAGTACCATAATGATTGGTAATTATTACCAATTCATTATATTTTACTAGGAGTAGTATATTTCACCAAATATAAATGAATAAATAGGGTGCTATGACATGATAAAAATGGAGAAATCATGATTGCAAATTCGTTGTAGCTCTCGTTCTTTTTCATGATCGGTAAAAAGAGTGTTGTGGTTAATTTAGGCCTACCATAATATGAAAGTACCTTTGTAAAGAATAATAATCCAAATACTTGAGTCATATTTTAGTACAAAACTTACAAATATGGAACTTGGGAGTTGTACTGAATCTATTATTATTATTATTAATATTATTATTATTATTATTATTATTATTATTATTATTCGTACTCTTAGTACTAACTTCACCCATATCCATGATTATAAAAACTCTTATATTTATGTCGAAAACTTCACCACACTTATCATAATTACTATGAAAGTTCCTAGGCTCTGATACCATTAACAAGATCTCACTAGGCTGGGGTATGCCGCTCAGCCTATTATTATTATTATTATTAATATTATTATTATTATTATTATTATTAGTACTCTTAGTACTAACTTCACCCATATCCATGATTATAAAAACTCTTAAATTTATGCCGAAAACTTCACCACACTTATCATAATTACTATGAAAGTTCCTAGGCTCTAATACCATTAACAGGATCTCACTAGGCTGGGGTATGCCGCTCAGCCTATTATTATTATTATTATTATTATTATTATTATTATTATTATTATTATTATTATTATTATTATTATTATTATTATTATTATTATTATTATTATTATAGTAAACCCTTCCCACTTAATCTAATGTTTATACACAGGTCTCAATAATTAAGAAAATATCAACTTAGTTCATTAATCACCAACTAATATACTGTCTAAAATATCCCAAAACTTTAATTAGATCCTCAAAATTTATTTGAAACATTGAGGAATAAATCAAATATATACATTTACTAAAATGTATGTTTCAAATCTATTGGAAACATTAAAAGATTAATTCGAGGTTGTCTCAATTGAAGGTTGATCATGATCGGACTTAACTTTATTAAAACTCAAGAATCTAATGACTTAAATCACTTTCGCACACCTCGAGTATTGGTACAACCCTTCCCTGTAAGTTATAAATCACGTCTAAGAACTAAGAGGAGGGGGATGGTTAGATAAATTTATAAAACAATTTACAGGGTCGTTACATCGTCCACTACTAAAACAAACGTTAGTCCTCAAACATAAAGAGAAAGAAGGTACCCGATCTGCCAAAGAGATGAGGATATCTACTCTACATGTTAGACTCAACATCCCAAGTGGATTCCTCTGCAGGACGGTGCTCCATTGTACCTTCACCAACACTATTTCCATTGACCTCAACTTCCTAACTTGTCTATCCAAAATAGCTATAGGCTCCTCCTCAAATGCTATATGCTGATCCAAACTCACTAAGTCCCACTGAATCATATGAGAGTCATTTGGATGACACATTCTCAACATAGAAACATGGAAAACTGAGTACATAGCTGAAAGATCCGATAGCAAAACCAATTCATAAGCAACTGGACCAACATGCTGAAGAATCTCAAACGGGCTAGTAAACCTCAGACTAAGCTTTTCTTTCTTCCTAAATCTTATCACACCCTTCATAGGTGATACCTTCAACAAGACCCGCTCACCTTGCATGAAATTCAAGTCACGAACTTTCTTGTCAGCATAACTTTTTTGTCTATTCTGGGCTGCCAAAAATTGATCCTGGATCAATCTCACTCGATTCATCAAATCTCTTAACAAATCAGTGCCCCAAGGTGTAACCTCAAAAAAATAAAACCAACCAATTGGGGACCAACACTTTTTACCATACAAAGCCTCGAACGGAGCTATTTGAATACTAAAATGATAGCTATTATTATAGAAAAACTCCGCTAAGGGTAAAAATTGATCCCAATAACCCCCAAAGTCCATCACACAAGCCCACAACATGTCCTCTAACACCTGAATAGTCTACTCTGACCGAGGAATGCTATACTCATATCCAACCGAGTTCCCAACTCCCGCTATAAAGTACGCCAAAAGTTTGAAGTAAACTGAATACCTTTGTCTGAAATGATAGAAATGGGCACTCCATGTAATCAAACTATCTCAAGAATGAAGATCTTAGCTAATTTCTCTGCATTATAGCTCATCTTCATAGGCACAAAATGGGCTGATTTGGTCAGTCTGTTCATAATCACTCAAACAGAATTAAACTTTTCCAAGGTCTATGGCAACCCAACTAAAAAACCCATGGTGATATGCTCCCATTTTCACTTGAGAATGGGTATCCTCTGAAGCAAACCACCTGGTCTCCAATGCTCATATTTCACCTGCTGGTAATTCAAATACTTAGACACAAACTCTACAACAACCCTCTTCATTCTACACCACCAGCAATGTTGTTTTAGGTCATGATACATCTTCACTATGCATGGATGGATGGAATAACCGCAAACACTGGGCCTTCTCCATATTAGACTTAGTCAAATCACCCACTCTAGGAACACAAATACATTTTTTAATCCTTCAAACACCCCCCTGGTCCAAAAATGCATCCTTAGGCTCACCTCACATCAACTTATATATGATAATACACAACTTTTAATCCTTAAACTAACGATATCGAATCTGCTCTATCAATAAGGACCTCGCCTCTACGCATGCAAGAACTCTATCTAACTCAAAGATATCAAGACGCACAAAATTATTAACTAATCGTTGAACCTCTATGGATAGTGGTCGCTCCTCCATACTTAACAATGTAAGACTACCCATACAAACTGCCTTCCTACTTAAGGTATCTGCTACTACATTGGCCTTGCCCGAATGATATAGGATAGTCATATCATAATCTTTCAACAACTTCATCCACCTGTGCTGTCTCAAATTCAACTCTTTTTTCTTGAAGATATAGTGAAGGCTACGATGATCAGTGAAAACCTCACAATAAACTCAACAAATAGTGCCGACACAACTTTAATAAGAACTCAACCGCTAGTAACTCTAAATCATGGGTAGGGTGATTCCTCTCATGTGGCTTCAACTGCCTTGACGCATATACTATCACCTTATTTTTTGCATTAACACACCACCCAAGACAATACCAAAAGCATCACCAAATACTGTAAAGGCCTCACCTTCTATAAATAAGGTCAAGATAGGAGATAAGGTCAAAAAAGTTATGAGCTTTTGAAAGCTCTCCTTACACTTATTCTACTACTAAAAAACCATATTCTTTTGAGTTAGTCGAGTAATAGGAGAAACAATGGAAAAGAAGTCCTGCACAAACCGCATGTAATAACCCTCCATCCCAAAAAAACTCCAAATATTCGAAGGTGAAGTAGGCCGTGACCAATTTTGGACTACCTCAACCTTGGCCGGATCGATCATAATACCATCCTTGGACACCACGTGTCTCAAGAATGCCACAGAACCTATCCAAAATTTACACTTTGAAAACTTGGTATATAACTTCTCGTCCCTCAACCTCAGGAGTACAATTATCAAATGCTTCGCATGATACGCCTCACTCTTAGAATACACCAAAATGCCATCAATAAACACAATCACAAATAAATTAAGATAAGGCCAAAACACTTTATTCATCAAATCCATGAAAATTGATGGGGCATTAGGCAATCCAAAGGACATAACCAGGAACTTATAATGGCCATATCTAGTCCAAAAATCTATATTTAGAATATTCGAAGCTCGAATCTTCAATTGATGATACCCTGACCTCAAGTCAATCTTCAAGAACACTGAAGCACCCTGAATATGATCAAACAAGTCATCAGTACACGGTAGAGGATACTTATTCTCTATTGTCACCTTGTTTAACTGCTGATAATTAATGCATATCCCCCTAGACTTATCTTTCTTCTTCATAAACAACATTAGAGCACACCAAGGTGATACACTTAGTTGAATAAACCCCTTGCTCAACAAATCCTGAAGTTAGTCTTTCAATTCTTTCAGCTTAGCTTGTGCCATCCTATAAGGAGGAATAGAAATGGGCTTAGTGCCCATATCTAAATCAATACTAAAAGGCCAAACACGTCGACAAACTCCTCATCTTGGAACGAACTTTCACTTTGGCACCTAAAGTGGATGTTGTTCATTTTAAACACCTAAACCAGCCACAAACTGTGTTATTTAGGCACCTTTTTGCATCAGCTTTAGCGCGTGAATTGTACTCACTTTTGACATGGATTAAACGACCAATTGATTTGTGCCAACTCATTTTGAATCACCACATCATTATATACACCCCAAATTATTTTTATAGAAAATACCAAAATATATGACAAAGTGTCCAAGGAATTAATGAACATGATTTTTGACAAAATAATTACAAAAGCACTTTGACTTCATATTTCCCATCCAACCATTCTTCAAGCTTAACCTACATCAATGGAGGTTGAATTTTTCAAGGATGATAAACATGTCTCCTCATTATTTAAGGATGATAGATCTGCATTACCAGTTTCACGAATTTCAGATATATGACTAAAAAATATGAAGGAGAATGAGGACTGTATTTGATTAGAAAATTAATTAATGAAAGAACAAATGGGTATTGTTAACTCAAAAAGTCCAACGTCTTTTTTTCCTTTATTTACATATAACTTACAAAATGAATTTAGAAGAACTAACTAAATCAACTCAATTGGTAATGAATGATTTATTGGTTAAGTATTAAGTCAAAATGACGTAAAGAAGATGTCCATTAATGGAGGTTGAATTTATAGATAATTTTTTTTATTTTCTTCACTTTTTAGATTATATTGTTAGAAGTGATGGAAAAATATTCAAATAAATTATTCTCTAAGAGATTGAGGGGGTTTCGAAATACCACTAAAGGAGTTTAAGCTTGAAAAAATGGTGAAAGATAGTGGGATGATAAAATAGGGAAGAAGATGATAAATTAAATAAAAAATAGGCTAAAATAATGCTATCACACGCCCAAAAGCGAGTGTTCTACACTCATTTTGCCATATCAGTGAAATGTGCCAAAGTGACACAATTTATGGCTAGTTTAGGTGCGTAAAATGAACAACGTCCACTTTAGGTGCCAAAGTGAAAGATCATTCCAAGTTGAGGGTCCTGTCGATGTGTTTGGCCATACCAAAATCAATGTCTCTATCAGGAGGAACACCTGGAAGATCAGTAGGAAATACATCCATAAACTCTCTAACCACCTTCACTGACTCTATAGAGGGTGTTTTCGTACTAGTATCATGGACATAAGCCAAATATGAAAGACGCCCCTTCTCAACTAACCGTTGGGCTCGAATGAATGAAATCACTTTCTTAGGAAAAGAACTTTGAACACTGCTCCACTCCAACCTCAGATGATTAGGCCTAGGTAAAGTAACTATCTGTCTTGGCATAATAGTCTATGATAGCATGATAAGGATAAATCCAATCCATGCCTAAAATCACTTGAAAATCGGCCATATAGAGGATTGTTAAATCTACCCAAGTTCACACCCTAAAATAGAAACAACACATGATTGGTACACCTAATTAACCACGAAGGAAATACCTATTAGGGTAGAACCACAAATATGAATAACTATAGACTCATACATCATATCAAGGCTAGAATTAAAATTTGCAGAAATATATAAAAAAGTAGAACCAGGATCAAATAACATTGAAGAAGGTCGACGACAAACTGAGATAATACCTGTAATGACTGCATCAGAAGACTCTTCTCCAAGCTTTCTTGGGAAGTCATAACAGTGAGGTCTATTATCTTTCGCCTGAGTTACTCCTCTACCACCTCTCTTTCTAGCTTATGGTGTACCTCTACCTCCCTAAGGTTTGTCCCGAGCCCTAGATGGGGACGCTTCTGCTTTAGTAGGAGGCTGATGACCTTGTTTTTGACCCATCTATTTGTATAGTAGGTAATTCCTTCAAAGATGATATAGACTACCACACTCATAATAAGACCTGGAAGCCATCAACTTTCCAGAGTGACCTGAATATCTGGCATGGCCACCATGACCTAAAAACCACTGAGATGAACCCTATAAAGCCTATTTCAAACCATAAGAATCCCGACCTAAATGTTCACTCTCTAATGTCTATATTGCTAAATTGGTCTACTATGCCGAGGACATAAATCTCCTTTGAATAAACCCCTACCTCCAGATGAGGTACTACTAAATCAACCTGAAGTACGGGACCCCTTTTCCCTTATATCCCCATACTCTCCATAATGTATCAACTCAAACTCCTTTGTTGACTCAACCACCCTCAAAAGAAAAGCCCCAAATTAAGTTACAATAAACACAACCTCTCTGATCCTAAGTATCAAACCTCTCATAAACCTCCTAATCATCTCGGCCTCATCTGGAAAGTTTACCATAGAATAATGGGATAAGGCATAAAATTAAATCTCATACTCAGCCACAGAAATACCCTCTTGCGTCAAATTCTCAAACTGGTGGCTACACTCCTCCCTCAAGCTATGAGGGTCGAATCTGTCAAGAAAAGCCTGTACAAACATGACCTAAGTCACCGGTGGAGAACCTACTGGACTGGAATCAATATAGGAACGACACCACTTTTTGGCAGGACCACACATCTATAAGACAGTATAATCAACCTCGTGGGAGTCAACCAGTCCCATACTCTAAAGCCTCTCATGGCAACTGACCAGAAACTCATAGGCATTCTCACATTGATCACCCTAAAATTACAGTGGATCTATTTTCTTAAATTTCTCAAACCACCGCTGCTACTCATTAGACATAAGTTCTCTAACCCCACCGATAGCTCCTACCCCTGATAAACAACTACCATTATACCTTGGTGCTGGTTGTTATACTGAACCTTGATAAATTAGGATGAGTTGCTGATCTAGGGTCTGCATATCCACCCTAATGTATGAACCCTCTGGAGTATCAAATGATTCTCTTCTCTGAGCTATAGTCTCCAAAACACCTAACACTTTAATCAATGTATCTTGAAGAATCGGTGTAGCAACAAACCCTAGTGGTGCCTAACCTGGGCCCACATCAATAGTTGGAACCTAAAAATCATCATCACCTGCCTCGAACCCAAACTTGAGAGATCCTTTACTATTAGGAATCTAAGCAGTTCATTAATCTCTCTCTCCACTATGACCTCTTCCCCTACCACGTACCTGCTTCATCGGTATATCCCATATTGCACGATCGACTCGAGGGCTAGTGGGTTCTTCTGACCACCATCCTGAGATATACGAGTCTGCACCATCTATGAGAGAATAAGATAAGAATTTCAATATTTCAACTTAAAGTGTTAATATTGCACGATAGGAGAGAGAAAAAATAAACACTTTCTAAAGTCCTATAGCCTCCCAAAGATAGGTAATGAAGGTCTCCACACCAATCTATGAGACGCTACTAGACTCGGCTTGTACTTGTGAGACTAATGAACCTGGGGATCTGATACCATCTTTCATGACCCAAAATTGGGACCATTATAGCATCTATCCAACCTTTCATGTTAGGTTAGCCAAAGCCCAATTCCAAATATAACATCTAAATGTATAAAAGAGGAAAAAGATAAGAATAGAATAAAACTCAAATGATCTCCAACACATTAACTTAGTATTATGGTCATAGTTAAAACATAGATAATACCAGGTCTGGTTGTTACTAATATAAGCCACTAATTATAGAAATCAGAGAAAAGTCTGAGGATCTCAAAATTGCGGAAAATGTATAAAGATAAGAATGAAGGATATTTTAGTAGTCTTTGAAATCTATAACAGCTGCTTTGAATCTCCAAAGATGATAACACTGAAACACCACAAAAATTAGTGCTTAGAGGTCATCAGATCGATATCTGTATGTAAGGTGCAAAAAAATCAAGGGTGAGTACGAAACCACATGTACTCCTAATTCAAAGTAGCGATGAGTAACACCATGTCAACTATTTAAAACAATCATACAACCTATACTCAGGAAAACCAACCTAATCTAACTGAATAATCAAGTCTAACAGTCATAAAGATATCATAAAAAAGTCTAAGAAATACTCAATACTATGAGATCAAGTAACAGATATTTAAGTACTTAACAAATAATACAAAGTCAACAAATACGCCTTACTCAATCTGAACTAGAAATAAATGAATGCAGTGCAACACAATGCATATACTGTGTATACACCTATCGAGCAATGACTTTATGGTCAGGACCCATGGGGGACTCACAAGGTCCATGTACAGTATAGGCGTGCACTCCTATCCCAATAAATATATTTTGCAAATGTGCACTCCGATCCCAATAAATAAATAAATAATATTATGCAGGTGTGCACTATGATCCTATATGAAATCCAATGCATAATGTGCAGGTGTGCAACTCCGATCCCAAAAAATAATTTATTTACCCTAGAAAATCAGCCCATAGTATAAGCAAATAGGGGAAAATAGTTTCAAATATACAATTGACTTATTTTCACCCCTCAAATAACACCAATTCCCATATAGATGCACGTTATTTCACCTATACGGGACCCTCATTTCCTATTTCTCCCATTACTCTCATTACACATAACTAACATATAAGCACTTCGAAAAAGAGTCTGAGAAAGTGACATGACCCGAACTGGGGCCTTATCATAATGGGCATCTCAAGTCCAATTAGGTCCGGAGACCACCATCGATACCCAACCCAACCAACCAACATATACCTTATGTCGGATGAATTTCGAACATATAACAAGATAGTGCAATTATTAATGTAATGACTTTGGGATAAGTCTATATCCGAGACCAACCCAAATAAGTCAATCCATTCAATAACAAACGAAACAAACCAAAAACAATAACCCAATGTATATAATATATAAATCATAATCGTTCCATACCCAAGTCCACAATTGTTGATACAAAGACTCTAAACCAAATCAAAGAGTATCTAGTCGGGACATGCCCCCGACCATAGTCAAAAACCAAAGTCTATGAAAAGACAAAAGTTTGTAAAGTAATCCATGACATGAAATGGATGCATGTGTAGCTTTAAAATAATTAAACTGGGTATGTGTAGCTTAACGGTCCTAGAACCACCCACAATCTATATGGGTCCAGTGTAACCCCTCAAATGGGCCTCGATGCGCATAGGCACACAAACCAGAGATACCACAGGAGTAGGGGATTCCCATGTACCCTTTTCTCTTTATGATACATATATACAAGTGTAACTTAGTGGATTCACGTGCACCCCATAAGTACATTATGAGGTCTCCATGATCTATCCTCATCTTGTCAAACATGAGTTTCTAATGTCCGTCCTTTGGACTCACACCTTCACAGTTAGTTATCACACCCCACCATTATTGCCCAATTAAAACCATTACCAGACAACCAGACCACCAACTAAATTTATTATTAACCAAGGCTATCATTAGTGGTATCATTATACCGACTATAGCTTTCACGCAATATCCTTAACAAACCTTAGAAGATTACCATGTACCCCATAGGTTGCATTATTAAGTTTTCATGGGGGGTTCCCATGTACCCCATAAGTACATCATTATTAATCTTACCTGGGGAATTCTCGTGTACCCCACAAGTATTTCATTATTAAGTTTTGCTTGGGGGATTCCCGTGTACCCCACAAGATATTCATCATTCAAACCAATTTCATTATTTTATTTACTTGGGGGATTCCCGTGTATCCTCAAGGTTATCTATTAAACCATAACCATGATCACCAAGACCTTACCATTGCACCATTCCAAACCTTTCAAAACCATTTAGACCATCCGAAAACCATCCAAACTAATTTAGGGTTCCATTACCAAATCATACCTTAAAATAGCTTCAACGAAAGTTCAACAAATAGAGTTAAACATTCTCATAGGCATTTTATCAAACATGTTGAGGGCATACCTTTACCAAGACCAATACTAAAGCATAAACCATCAAGTTTAGGGTTACCCATGACCCATTTGTTAAACTAAAACCAACAATCACCCACATATGCAAACTACCACCATAAATATGTGAAAACCTAATTTAAACCAAGAGTAAACAATTCTCAACAATATGCACCCAAAACCCTTAACATTGGTTTTCAAAACCACCATTTATGATTCATAATTAATGTGTAAAAAACATTAAAAAATGCCTTTAGTTGGAACTAACAGCGAGGGAGAAGTACATCCCTTATATAAGAAGATTCAGGGAAGGAAGCTTGACTCTTAAGTCCTTTGAAGAACACTTGTAGAAACCCTTGCCTCAATCTTTAAGAGTGTGTTTAAAAAGAGTATTTGGAGTGTTTTGATCTTCCAATAAGTGTTGTGAGAGGCTACATCATGTTATATAACGTGGGGAAATAAGGTTTTTGGGGTGGGAATTGTCTGAAATACCCCCAGCTTAAAACTAAAAACAAGTACGCATGCGGGTATGACCACCCCTCTTTAGCCATACCCTAGAATATAAGTAGTACCCTAACTCATAGCCTAGACCTCATCATGGACCTACAAACTTATCATCATAAGATAATACTTGACAAACTCATACTCTAAAGTATGGGAAGTACACCTAACCCATACCTTGGACAGATTCAACTAGGCTAATCAATAAGCATCATACGACTTGACATCATAGACCTCGTATCCTATCATATGACTAGTATGATGCTTAGTCGTATCTTGGATAGAAACCAACCCTAAATACACTGCCTAACATACTAAAAAAAGAGCCATAGCCATACCCTAGCATACGACATGTACCTTTAAGTCGTCCCTTGTCCAGAGTACTCAACTTAGGAAATTTTTCTAAGAGTCCAAGTTTGGGGTGTTTCATTCTCCCCCACTTAGGATTATTCATCCTCGATTGACGAGTAAGGGCAAGCATATGCACGATTTAACACATTAATACCCATCAAACTTTTCTTCAACAAAACTAGAAAACAATGATATAAAACGAGATAAGAAAATCATCACATACCCCAAGCACGATTTACTCCCCAACACCCCCATCCCGACCTCTAACTAAGTTAGAAAACAAAGATGTAAGGAAATACAACCCTTTCTTTAATCAAGTTAGAAAACAAAGATGTGTTGAAGAACACGTACCTTATGCATGAGTTTTCCAAACCAAGGAACCAACGTGGATACTTGGACTCCATGTCCACTTCCGCATCCCAAATGGCTTCCTCGGGCTTTTGGTTCCAACATAGAACCTTTACTGAAGCGACACCTTCTTGTTTGCAACTGGAAAACTTGCCAACCCAAGATCCTCACCGAGAACTCCTTATAGGAAAAAGAGTCTGAGATACCAATACCACCCAAAAAAACTAATCAATTAAGGACCATCCACACCTTACCGTAACACAAACACATGGAATACCAAATGAATGGAACTCATTCTAGAGAGAAAGTTCAATTCAACTTACAACAAGCCTATTCCAAAGAAAAAAGGAGTTATCTTAGGACACAGAGCTCTATTCATTACATCTACCCAAAATACTATTTCCTACCCATCAAGATTATCAAGTGGCCAACACAACGATTGGTATATCTATCAATCACAATATTCAAGCCTACCTCTTCTAAACCTGTGGTATGATCTACCCTTCCAAAGATTTAGTAACCTCTATCATTTTACCATAAAGATTATCATCGCCCATTCCTCTCCTAACCGTTTCTCATGACAACAACCATACCTCACCCTCCAAAATCTTAGCTCTAGTAATCACCCAGGCTCTCCCCCACTTAGGGTCTTCTACTTTCCCCCATTTTAAAGCATCACTACACCTCTAAAGCCACAACCACCCTAACATAAGAAGGGTCATTAAGGTACTAAAGTACAAAAGTTACTCATGCTACTCAAGGCAAGATCCCAAAAATGAGACACAGTATAATATGCACGAGGTACTTCATAGCAACCACCTAAGCCATGATGAAGATTCACCCCGACATAAAACACCATACTAAGAGTCCTTAGGTATAGACACCAAAAGACACACGACCGCATATATCATAGGTATTGCAATGTAAGGTCAAGATTCATATCTAGGGAATAAGGCGAATGCAGAATGCGAACCTTGGGCATAAGCGCTACCAGAATACGTGCAACACTAGGATAATTCTCTTTTAATCAAAATAAGAAAGAATCACTAGAATATGCACCCTGACCTTCTTTTAAAATCCACCGCTAGAAGAAAATTTAAGATAAATCCTTCAACTTCATCTTATTACACCAGTAAGCACAATACTCTCCTCTAATGGGTATCACCAAGGATGTTTACTAGGGACACTTGTTTCTCTTATACCTAAAACCTCATTCTTCCAAATTCCACCTAGAGTCCAGCATAGTCACATAAACTCCATGCTCTAACCCATCCAACGACTTAACTCCCAATCCTTCATTTCAACCTGAACCCGCAACCTATATGTCTCAACTTTCCCACTTCTGCATTCCCCAAGTCATCAACATCACCCCTTTACCCACACCTCATCTATCCTACCAATCTTCGTCCACAATCCTCGCATTGCGATCCCCGAGCAAACATACTTCCTTTACTACAAAAAAAGCCTAAAGTTCAAACCCAATGTCTACCAACCATTATGCACTACCAATAAAGTACCCCATAGAGAAATATACATATATGGTCCACCCTACAAGGAGGACACCCTAAATTCCTCATTCACCCATTACCAACTTATACCTTCCCAGGGGAAACCACCTCCTTATCCATGAAAAAACAGAAGCACTCCATGAAGAAATACTAGGATGGATAAAACCTTTATGCAAGGGGTTCCTAAGATCCTTTGACTCAACCAAACCCATTATATAAAGAAAGAATAAATATTGGACAAGCGTCTGAAATAAGGTCAATCCCAAACTCAATCTCCCCATTAGAAGGACACCATGAGAGTCATAAGAAAAGACCTCAGGGAGCTCATTCACTACCGAAACCAAATACAAAAAAAGAATTTTTAAGTTAGAATCTTTAACTTGTACCAAATGATAGAGACACCTCCTTTGGAGATTAATCTCCGAGCTCTAAGATATGATATAACCTTTCCCCTAATAGCAAAGGAACCATCCTCCCATCCCATAACCGACTCACTAAGAACCCTAATGATAACTTTATGATTCTGATAGTCTACTGACAGGTAGCATAAATGCAACCAATCCATCCCCAGAATATCATCAAAATCCACCATATTTGAGTTAAACAAATCCACCAAAACCCCTTTACTACCAATAGATATCACACACCCCCTATAGAATCTTTTAGCAATCACCGAGTCACCTACTGGGGTAGAAATAAAAAAAGAGTCCAAAATAACCTTGGAACCTAAACTAAAATACATAGCCATAAAAGGGGTCACATAAGAGAGAGGGGACCCCAGACTAAGTAACCAATAAACATAACGGGAAATGAGTTTTCAACATACCAATGTAAGCATCAGAAGATGCCTCGGACTCCTGAGGGATAGTGAGGGAATTAAGACAATCCCGACTAGTGCCGGAGTTAGAACTGACACCCCTCAGTGCAAGAGCTAGAGAAGTGGCAACCAGTATCCTATTTGACCAAGCGGCAATCCTTATGGGACACTCCCATTGCATATGACCCAACTGACCACAATTAAAATAAAATTCCTCCCCTCCCTCCCCCGCAACAACCACGATGCGACCGACCATAAAATCTACTAGGAGGTTAGGATTGTGTGGATTGGACCTTACCAGCCCGAGATTAGGCACCTTGTGCCCTAGAAACATTACCAATCTAAAAATATTTATCTCCCAACGACTTCGGGTCGGGAGGACTAGCCATAGAACAGGAGTTAGGACCCATGCAACTCTTCCTCTTGGACCACTTACCACCATACTATTGACCTCCACTTTATTAAAAAAACTAAAATCTTACTCTGCTTATTTCCCAACCTTGCCTTATTCTCCCCCTGTACTAATTGGACCAAAATAGCATGACAGAGTTGTCACTATCTGGGTCAATAATTAAATAGAATATCAAAACTTGACATTAGTAACCTCTCCTTAAGATAACTGAGCATGAGTGCCACCTTCCAAAATAGGGTCAGTGGAGACCGGTGGAAGTCCATATTAAAAATATGAAACTACGATCCTTTACCGAATTGGTGACCCATGAGTAGGACGATATCTATCCATGACGTCCTCGAGTGGGATAGGTGAGTTTCCACAAACTTTAGATCGTTGAGAGGACATTATCTTAAAGATGAACCAAAGAAGATTTAGAAAAGAGTTTAAGACCTTAGAATCCATAGCCCAAAAGTAGAACAACAAGAACGTGAAACATTCCTAGATGCCTCGTAGCCTCCTGATTATAAGTGTGGTGCACAACACACCCATAAGAAAGACTCTACTCGACACGGCTTTGTGGACACCCCATGACAGTAAAACCTAGGTTATAATACCAACTTGACATGACCCAAACTGGGGCCTTGTCGTAATGGGCATCTCAAGTCCAACTGGGACCGAAGACCACCCGCGATACCCAACCCAACCAACCAACATATACCCTATGTTGGATGAATTCCGAACATATAACAAGATAATACATTTAACAATGTAATGACTTTGGGATAAGTCTATATTCGAGATCAACCTAACCAAGTCAATCCATCCAATAACTAACCAAACAAACCAAAAATAATAATCCAATGTATATAATATATAAATCATAACCGTTCCATACCTAAGTTCATAGTTGTCCATACAAAGCCTCGAAACCAAACCAAAGAGTATCTAGTTGGGACATGCCCCCGTCCATAGAAAAAACCAAAGTCTATGAAAAGATAAAAGTATGTAAAGTAATCCATAACATGAAATAGATGCCTTTCAAACTATGAAAGCTCACCACTTTAATCCAACACCATCTGTCTCTGAATCCGATCAATGAGCAGGAGTAGTAGTAGCATGGATGGTTCCTACATCGCGTGGGGATACAGTGCTCGAAGATGGGTTAGCGGGTGAACGCTAACATACACTGAGGATAAGGATAAAATAATGCCAACCTTTAAAACCAAGTAAGCTAATCATAGACGTTCATAACCATACATATATATATATATATAAGCCATACATACATGTACGTTCATAGCCATATATATATGTATATATAGATAGATATAATCCATAAAGAGAAAGGGAATCGGGTTTAACATGCCTTTAAAATCATTAACCTGGGTATGTGTAGCTTAATTAAACTAGAACCACTCACGAGATATATGGGTCCACTGTAAGCCCCTGAATGGGCCTTGATGAGTATAGCCACGCGAACCGGAGATACCACAGTTGTAGGGGATTCCCATGTACCCTGAGATCTCCATGATACATATATACAAGTGTAACTTAGGGGATTCCCGTGTACCCTTTAAGTACATTATGAGGTCTCCATGACCTATCCTTATGTCGGCAAAAATAAGTTTCCAGTTTTAGTCCTTTAAACTCACACCTTCACGTTTAGATATCACACCCCGCCATTATTCACTAATTAAAACCATTACCACACAACCAGACCACGAATTCCATTTATTATTAACTAAGGCTATCATTAGTGATATCATCATACTGACTATTACTTGCAAGCAATGTCCTTAGCCAACCTTAGGGGATTCCTACGTACCCCATAGGTTACATTATTAAGTTTACTTGGGGTATTCCCATGTACCCTGCAAGTACATCATTATTAGGATTACTTAGGGGATTCCCATGTACCCCACAAGTATTGCATTATTATGGTTTGCTTGGCGGATTTACATGTACCCCACAAGATGTTCATCATCCAAACTAATTTTATTATTTCATTCACTTGTGAGATTCCCGTGTACCCCGCAAGGTTTTCAATTAAACCATAACCATGACCACCAAGACCTTACCATTTCACCATTACAAATCATTCAAAACTATTTAGACAATTTAAAAACCACCCAAACTAATTTAGGGTTCCATTACCAAATCATACCATGCAATACCTTCAATGAAAGTTCAACAAATAGAGTAAAACATTCTCATAGGCATTTTATCAAACATGTTGAGGGTATACATTTACCAAGACCAAAACCAAAGCATAAACCATCAAGTTCAGGGTTACCCATGACCCATTTTTTAAACCAAAACCAACAAGCAACCACATATGCAAACCATCACCAAAAACATATGAAAACATAATTTAAACCAAGAGTAAACAATACTCAACCATATGCATCCAAAACCCTCAATATTTATTTTCAAACCACCATTTATGATTTACAATCAATGTTTAAAACATATTAAAATATACCTTTAGTTAGAATTAACGATAAGGGAGGAGTACATGCCTTATACAAGAAGATTCATGGAAGGAAGCTTGGCTCTTTAGCCCTTTGAAGAACACTTGTAGAAACACTAGCCTCAATATTTAAGTATTTAGAGAGAGAGTATTTGGAGTGTTTTGATCTTTCGATGAGTGTTGTGAGAGGCCACATCAGCTATATAATGTGGGGACTTAAGGGTTTTGGGGTAGAAAATGTCTGAAATACCTCTGACTTAAAAACTACAAACAAGAACGTAGGAGGGTACGACCACCCCCCTTAGCCGTACCCTATGGTAAGAGTAGTACCCTAACTCGTACCCTAAGGTATGAGAAGTATCCCTAACCCGTACCTTGGACAGATTCAACTAGGCTAATCAATAAGCATCATACAACTCGTATCCTACCATACAAACAGTATGGTGCTTAGCCATATCTTGGATAGAAACCAACCCCCAAAACACTGCATAACATATGAGAGAGAGGGCCATAGCTATACCCTTGCATACGACTTGTACCTTCAAGTCGTACCTTGTCTAGAGTACTCAACTTCGGAAATTTTTCTAAGGGTCAAAGTTTGGGGTGTTTCAGAAAGTTTCAACTTGCCTTAGAAGAAAACCTATGAAGTAAACCGTAAATCAAAAATATTAGATCGAGGCACTATCCTACCGAACCATCTTCGAACGAGCCTAATCTAATCAAATACAAAATTTCCAATTTATGAATTCTTACTCTAAAATCCTAGCCTAGAAATCTAAATTGTAACACAATTATAATTGCTAAAATATAAGAAAATGATACTGAAATTCTCAAATTTTGAAGCAAAACAACGAAATAGTGCCTGAGGATAATTTTATGGTATATTGAAACCAACCGTGCACCTATCCTATAACCAATCAGTAGCATAATGATTGGTAATTATTATCAATTCATTATCTTTTGCAAGTATATTTCACCAAGTATAGATGAATAAATAGGGTGCTATGACATGATAAAATGGAGAAATCATGACTGGAATTCATTGTAGCTCTAATTCTTTTCCATGATCGGTAAAAAAAGTGTCGTAGTTGATTTAGGCCTACCATAATGTGATAGTATCTTTGCAAAGAATAATAATCCAAATACTTGAGTCATGTTATTAGAAAACTTATATATAAGGAATTTGGGAGTTGTACTTAATCATGGCTAGATTATATTTTTGTTGCTACAAGGCAACAATAACAATGACAAGTTGATAAACTACTCTATCTTACAATTTTGATGTACCATAAAAAACAACTTAGATTCTGGATTGTATATTTAGGAAAAGTATGGAGGAATTTAACATAATGGTTATATTATAACCTATTCATGCCTACTGCCTACTTATAATGCATCATTAATGGTGTCACCTCCAACACTTTCTATTACAAGTCAATCATGACCTAATAATTATTATTCTACACTTGCAATAACTTAGACTAATTTTAAGAGAAAAAGGATGAAACTAGAACTTTTGTACTACTATTTTCTTAGCCTCAATTTCACCCTCACAGTAATTATAATCTTAGAATGTGGGAAAATTCAAGAAACTAACCTTGAAGCATTCAAGAACTTCCTCCAAAAGCTACAACGTCATTAAGAGAAAAGCAAAGAATAACTACTCATTTTGTGCCTCTCTGTTGATTAAACTTCTAATATTATTATTATATAAGTATGGTAAACCCTTCCCACTTAATCTTATGTTTATACATAGCTCTCAATAATTAAGAAAATATCAACTTGATCCATTAACCACCAACTAATATAATGTCTAAAATATTTCAAAACTTTGAATAAATTTTTGAAATTTCTTCAAAACCTCGAAAAAATAAATCAAATATGTACATTGACTAAAAAGTATGTTTTGAACCTATTGAGCATATTAAAACACTAATTTGAGGTTGTATCAATCAAAGGTTGACCGTGATCGGGCTTAACTTTATTAAAACTCAAGAATCCAATTTCTTAAATCACTTTTGCACACCTCGTGTATTGATACTACCCTTCCCCGTAAGTCATAAGTCACATCTAAAATTTACAAGGAGAGTAAAAATAAAATAAATTTATAAAATAATTTACAAGATCAGTGTATAACTGCACAATCTGTAATTAAGTCCTATTCTAGGAAAGAGAACATTCTATGATTTCTGTACAATTATAACATTGGCTCACATTTCTCCTCAAATTGATATCAGTGATTATACTATAAGAATTCAGAGATAAGAAAGTGATGTCGTACACGTGTTATAGCCTTTCTAAACAACTAAAAAAACTAATCATGAGAAGAAATTAATTCTAGAGTAATGAGATGATAATCAACTAATTCCCCAATATAATGGTAGTCCACCTCTATATGCTTTGTGTTTTGATGTTGCACAAGTTTTGTAGCTATTTTAATTGTACTAGTGTTATCAACATGTAACACCGTAGGAGATATAATAGCAACACCAATCATAGATAATAGACATCGTAGAAAAATAATTTTCGAACTTGCTGTCGACATAGCTCTATACTCAGCCTCCATAGATATTTAGACATACGAGATTGTTTCTTACATTTTTAAGATATCAAGTATGTGCCAAGAAAAAGAGACCAGCTAGTAACAGAATAACGACAATCGGGACAACCAACCTAATTTGCACTAGTATATCCTTCAAGATGTATAGAAGAATTAGAACGGAAGTGACACCTTGATTTATAGAACCACAAACATACTGAATGACATGAAGTAATGCAGTGTGATGTATACGGTAGAGATTAGCCACAAACTGACTTAAAACTTGTACCACATATTAGATGTCCAACCTTGTCATAGTGAGATAAACTAATGATTTCACTAACTGCCGATACAATGTGTAGACACGTAAATTTTGACCCTCCCAAATTTCATACTTTATTTTATTGTGTTAGTCATAGTTAGTTTTCTCCTTATATGAAAATTTAAAAATAGTGACAAATCAAATTATGCCACTTGACGCAATTTTATTTATCCAAAAAATATTCTTTAATTTTGATTTATTTTTTATTCTTATCTAGCCAAATAAAATTTTCTAGGCTATAGTACCCATACACTCACTTTAATCAAATTATACTCCCATCACATGATTCTCTTAAAAAAAAGAATTAAATAAGCTAATCTTATCTACCACCTCACCGCACTAGTCTAGACCTACCCACACTGGATAAAAGACCCCTCCCCCCCCAAAGTTCTCTCAATAACCCCAAGTGGAATCCACCTCTTATTTTGTGGGAAATGAGTAACAAACTCACGCATGATCCCTCACCTCACATTTTTTTTTACGTTTTTTCCTTTCTTCTACCCAGTGATAACATACAATAAGACCACACAAGAACAATAATATAGAAGAGACAGTAAACACCAGGTGAAAAATTTGGGAGAGAACACCATGTATACACCTCCGTTTATCTCAATTTTAGACTAACACATGCATCCCTCCTCCCTTATTTTCACGTTTTCTTCTCCTCTACTCCCACAATCCGAGAATGATTTCAGCAACTAACAACAAAAAAACAAAACCCTTGTGCAATTAATAATTTCTTTTAATATTTTTTCAACAAACATCAATAACACTATTAACAGAGAAAAAAAAAGGGAATTGAAGTTTTTTCATCTTCTCTATTTTAGTTTCGATACCCAACACACCATTATTCATAAAGCTTTATTTTTTTCAGTCAATTGACTATCACAAACTCTATCTTCGACAAACTTGCATTTGTCGAAGAATACAGACCACACAACTACAACATCAAGGAGCAACACCATCGACACACACCCATATATGAAAAATAGATGACTACATACATATAAATCGATAGAGAAAGACAACAAAGAGAGAAGAAAGATGGGGAAAACACCATAAATGACTTCACCATGAACCCATATCATCATTATCATCTTCTCCTCATCGAATTAAAGCTGACCACCAGCTCCACCATTCAAACACCAACTCTTCTAATGCACCACCTCACTACAAACTTCAATCACCATCACATCATAAAATTCAACAAACACCACAACAAACAACTAGTTAAATTAAGCAATAATGCTAGAAAACCTAATTAGTGAGTTCCATTTATTTCTACCAGCAATAACATTCGGGTCCCATCATCAATATCGAAATACCACTGCTAACTCCAATAAACTATCGGTAAACACCATTACTGATCGGACTCTTACCATAGCTGACCTACTTTCACCATTAGCACTCTGATTCCATGCATAAGACCATAATTTTGACCCGACTTTGATCAATTTTAAAAGTGGTTTGGTTCAGATTTAACAGAAAATAGAGGGTTATCAGGCTTGGTAAAGTAGAGTTGAGGTCGATATTTGTTGGATTTAATCTTATGTTGAGGTTTTGGGGGAGGATCCAATAGACAAATTTGACAAACTAAAATAAAGTTAAGGTCTAACTTTCTCTTTTCTCCTTTTAATCTATATGTGATTATTGATGTGATTTATTAGTGTTGTTTAATTTGCTGGGTGATTCTACTGATGTTTAATGTTGTTTACCTATGGATAATTGATTTTGAAGGAATGAAATGGGTAGTAAAGGGATTTTGGTTTGATTTGGTTTTGTTTACATCACCATTGCTATTGTTTTGGACTTTTTATACACTCAGTAGTAGCATGTTTAAGACATCAATTTGGGTAGGCAAACTATAGGTTTTGGTAGTTGTTTATATGTTGGAATTATGTGTTGGGGTGTTTTCTTTAATTTTTGATCAAATATATTCATTTACCAGGAAATGTCCTAAAGTACTGTGTATTCAAAGACTTATCTATTTTGCTGGGAAACATCCTGAAGTACTTGTATCAAAGACCGTTTATGATCAAGGATCGGGATATCGGGTGAAGCATAATTTAGGGCTAGGTTAGGATAGTATAGGTTTATTTTTGCATTTTTCTTTATATTTGGACTGTATAAAATGGGCTATACTTTATTTTTATTTTGAACTTCTGTGTTTTTTGGAGTTTTGAACTTTATAATGTCAAACAATCATTATGATTCAACAAAGAGACCGTGCTAAAACCATAGATTAAGGGGTACTTCCTACCTTATCCTCGGTCAACAGAGTTCCTTAACCTAGATCTGCATCAGTTGATCAATATTTTAAGAGTCAGTTATTTTGAAAAGGAATGTTTAATGTGGATTGGCACACCAAACCAATACCAAATGGTGACTTTGAGTTTTGAATGTAATCTTTATTCAAAATATTTTTTCTATTCACTTTCAATAATTGAAAACCCTTATGAACCATAATTAAAATTTTCGATTAAAAAAAGGGTGTGGTACAATGTTAGATCACTAAGTGATTTACCATTGACCTCCTTATACTCTATATTAATCTCCATCGGGGTGTATAAAACCTTGTCATTAGTAAGAGCAACCATTGCAATAATATCACTAACATACTTTTGTTCTGTAAGTGTCATGGACCAAATCAGGGCCTGGCTATGACATGTATCTCGAGTCCATCATGGACTAGAGACCACCCCTAGACCTAGCCAAACAGAACATAACACTTAGTAGTGGATGAAATCCGAGCATATAAGAAGATAGAGAGTAATAACTCGAGACAACTAATAGTGTCAATCATCACAACCCAATCCATAATAATATCCATAAAACCTCTAACAAAACCAAAAATCAATCTAAGTCGGGACATGCCCCTGACTCTGACAATGAAAATGATAATGTTAATGATAATATAAACTTTTCAATTCTAGTCTATGAAAGGAAACTGATGAAATGAATAAGTCTTTTAGAAAATGAAAGCTTACCACTTCACCACCAATAGCCGACGAATCGAGCTGATCCACCTAACACTACACAGAAAATGTAGAGGTATCTCTGGTGCCTGCATCACGTGGGGATACAACGTCAGGAGATGGTTAGTGGGTTGAGCACTAGCATGTAACTCAAGGATAGGGGATTTAAATAATGTCAAGTCAAATCCAATTCAAAACCATGTGAACAACATCATATACATACATAAATAGTATGTCGGGATAGGGAACAAGACTTAGCATGAAGTAAAACATTATCCTGGACTATATAGCTCAATCATTATAATAGGCACCCACGAGATATATGGGTTCAACTCCCCCTACTGAAAGGGCCCCAGTTCGTGTTAGCCGTACGAACCGGAGGTATCAAGAAAGACCAGGGAATGCCTCGACTATACATCAATCCAAGATACAAATATATCAATAGTGTGAACTCTGCATACAGGTCATCAAGACCAAACCTCACATTAACAAACATGAGTTTTCAGTATAAGTTATCCAAGATCCACACCTTAATGGCTTCACTACATAACCCCCATTAAGCCCATTTTAAAATAAGTTTCACATAACCCAGTTGCTAACCAATGAATCAACTAGTAAGGCATACCATGGGTATCACCATACCATTAAACTTGTAGGATTATCTCTATGCCATAAAAATCAAATTTTCTTGGGGGAATGCCTCGACCCCCTTTAGTTTATCAATTCAAATTGAGGGAATACTTTGACCCTTTTTGTTCATTAAATCAAATCATAGCCAACAAGGTTTTCAAAATCCATGATCATTGTTTAATCGTTTATGCAATGCAATAACATAGTTAAGTAAGCCAAACCAAGTGACAATTTTACAATTCAAAGCCATTTACACAAGCGGGTTGAGGGAACACAATTATTCAAAAACAATTCCAAATTTCAAAACACCAATTTGGGGAAACCATGGACCCTTAGTTTATTGACCATTCTCATGCATCCCACAAATTTTAAACCATTAATAAGGCATAACCAATGTATAATAAATTATGGAAAAATAATTTAAGAATAGACTATGCAAAAACCCTCAACCACATCAAAACCCACATTCAAAACCATCCAATTAAACCATTAAAATATATGATTTTCATAAAACAATAATTGGAAAAGAGTAACATGCCTGAAATACCAAGATTTATGGAGAGAAATCGACCCTTGAGCCCTTATATGACCACCTTCTCGAAAACCCTAAGTATCTTGACCTTATAGAATGTAGAGAGAAGAGAGTGTGTTTTGATTATGTTATGAATGATAAATGACCCCCTTGATTGCTTTATGGACGTGGGGTCTGAGTAAGGAAAAAGGGAAATTTGACTAGAATGCCCTTAATGAAAAGATTAAAAATTATCGCCTAGTCGCTATGGGTGACCGTACAACATGTAAGGTCAAATTACGACTCGTAAGGTCCTACTTATAGGATGGACAATGTCTATGATAATTAATGCTGACTTGGCTATGAGTCGTGCCATACAACTTATACTCATTCATTACGACTCACATGGTCCAATCGTTATTAAAGCAGAAATAAATGAGGCATCATACTGGTTAGACTATGGAAGACATCATACGACTCATTTTAAGTCCTTATGACTCTTAACCCCCCAAAAATAGTCATAATAAAAACTCCAGGCCAACATACTAGCCAGGCTACAATTGGTTCCTTAAGACTCGTCAAGACTCCCTACGATTCGTATGGAGAATCGTAGTCTGGGTAGTGAGGACAAAATTTTAGAAATTTTTAAAGACCAAAAATCCAGAGTATTGTAGTAAGCATGATCCCAATAGGCAAGTATTGAACCTCAAGTCTAAGAAAGCATGTTTAATGATGCTCTAGGTCATTTTCCTGCTTTTTTTATAATTAGAGCCTTAAAGCCGACCCAAGTCATTTATGACTTGATGGAACTGATAGTTTGATTGAGAAATAGTTTGTTATGTTCTTATAGATATTTTTCTATTTTGGATCTTTTCAAGTTAATAAAATGGTCTTCGGGCCAAACTTCAGGTAAACAGCCTCAAAAGGAAATTTTGACAATTTGTTAGCCCTCAAATGTCACTTTTAGGTTAGGGAAACTCTTGGATCAAGTTTTGAGGCTTTCCGGCTTATTTTAGGCTATTATATTTTGGTAAAAAATAAAACCATGGGCGTGGGACTCCTTTTTTATCGAAATAATCTCAAATAGAAATTTTATTTTATCTGTTGAGTTTGGAATTCCAAATTTGGTAGGGTAACATATTTTGTTTGCATGTATGGAGTTTCAGTTAAATATCTAGCACCTGATTGAATTCCTTTCAAACTTGGAAAAAATTAATGGTGTCAAGCTATTGGTGCAGCCACATAAGCGGCTTGGAGACTGCTTTAGCGTAGACACTTTAGTGGTCAAGAATCATTTTAGTGGTGGCTGGCCATCTAGGTGTGGGTTGTTTAAGAACCCTTTTTGTCGTAATAGTGGTGACCCTTAATCGGTCATTTGGATAAGTGTGGTGATTCGATAATTGGTGTTGGGATTAGCTTGAGGACGTTAGAGTGATTATTTTCCTATCATTACCCTATAAGTTCCCGATTTATTTTTGATATAATTTTCTATTTTGTTTTTTTATTGACTATTTTGGGGCTGTTGTTGAGCTTAGATCATGCTCAATTTTATGGAACGTGGTGCTTGAGCCAAGAGGGACTTAGTGAAGGACTTAATTTTTGATTCCATCAGTATATTTTTAGCTCGATTTTTGATTCAAGGCATAAATTTGTAATATAGGGATCGATGTTATTGTCTTAATTCCTAGAATGATATTTTGATAGCATGGTAGTGGTTAGAGGCTTCTCGGAAAGGAAAAGTTTTGTTATATAGGACTTTGTGTGCTTTCAATGACGTACAGGTTGACTAGGCTTACCATATTCTAGACTTTTCTTGATAATGGTATTAGCATGGAATTATGGTAGTTATGGTAGGGTTCTTAGGGTTTTGATTGTTGTTTAGTAAATTTCTAATTAGTTAGTCGACTTAAGGGCTTTTAAGGTAGATTTTGGCCCCATCTCTCTTAAGTTAGTAGTTGCTTATCCTTTAGGATTTGACTTAGCTTGCTTAGGTCCTTAGGATAGGATTTAGAAACCTTATCTTAGGTTTGGGTAGGTGCTTTTCTTAGGTTTAGTTCTCGAGACTTGTAGCTGACCTTATTGCCCAGTTTAAGGTAGGCTGTTTTAGGATATCATTCCTTTTTGATATAGATTCCCATATGATTATTTTTGGAGAATGGTTATTGGGACTGGTTTGTATTAATAATTATATTGTTCTTATTAGTTTTTCTATCCTTGGGATATTAGTATTTTTAGTCTTAGATCACGATTTTCAATTTAATAAACGGAGTCTGGAACTCCTTTACTTATCTTGGACTCCTAAAATGGAAAAAATGTCTGAATAGACTTGGAATGAATCATACCTCTAGATTATTATTGCTTTTCATTGATTAGTCTTGATTTGAGTTCGATACTTGGTTTACTACTAATTATTTATGAATTTTTGTTCGAGTCTAGAACTTGGTTATTATTTATTTCTGGATAGTTCCAATTCAAGTCATAACCTATGTTACTATTTATTACATATTAGTTCTAGGTTGAGTTTGGCATATGCTATATTGTTACTATCTATTAGTTACAGTTTGATTTTGGCATTTACTATCATAATTCTTATTATTCTTAGGTTAAAAATCTAGTGGAGACCAATAAGATTTATGGTTATGGTTGGGAAAGGATTATCTGGTATGCATACCATATATATGAACTAATTTTACTTTCATTACTGTTATATCTTATCCTTACCTTAATTTTACTCTTTGCTTGTTCCCATCGTGCGTCTGCAGGCTTATTTGGGTTTATTTTTCCTTATATGTGTTCCTTCTAAGCTTATTGAAGTCCAGTTAGGTTATATATAGGCATTTATTTTTGCTTTTGAGTTATTTATATTCTATTTATCGCATTTGCTTAGTATATCTGTCATGACCTGAGGCTTCTCCTTAGTCGTAACACAGTGCTTAAGGCCACAGATACCCCAAGCTAACCCATGGTCTGACACAAGCTGTAAATACTGAAAGAAGATAAAAAAATAGTTTATGAAAGTCATTTAATAAAATATCAAAACAAAGTCAAGTGTACTAAAAATCATTACTGAAAGACATACTAAATGTCTTACTTTCTGAGAGTCTCTAAAATGATGAGTTGTTGGGACAGAACCCCAACTAAATCTGACTACTGAAGTAACATAAAATAAAGTACTAGAAAGTATGACTAAATAATATTACTAGTCCTCGACTGATGAGGACTCACCAATACTGCAACTGAGTGATACTAGGATGGACTATGAGTGATCAGGGAATTGAGAATATGAACCTGTGTTATAAGACAACATAACACAAAAAAAGTATGAGGTGGTACTTTGAATGTACTGGTATGCAGCGACAGGGACTAGCTGATATACATATAGGTACTGAGCATGAATGCAAGTCCAAACTTAACCCCTATACTAAAATGATTTGAATAACTAAATAACTAGTATATGGACACTTGGTCATGTAAACCTAAGTTGATATAGTCTAAATACTAAACTAAAACTGTGGGAGCTAACATTTAACCGACATGCCGTAATCTGAGCTAGTCGGAGTCCAACCTGTAACCCTAGTTGGAAGGGTGTCAGTACCTTGCCAAGGGTACTAACACTGGCTGAGTGGATCCACTAATCCAATGTATCGAAGGACCTGGGTGTCAAGCCTAAACAAACGGGTGATCCATGAGAGGGTGTTAAGCCTAAACTGACGATTGGCCCTTCATAACCTATGCCGGCTACGTAGTTATGGAACTTAGGGACTGCTACAAATAATTCTACCTAACTGATGGGGGATCCTCCATCCCTACTTTCACTCGGTGCTAATTCTACTCCCAACTGAACTGACACTAATGCTGAAAAAAGTTTAACATGTGATAAAATCTCAATATGAGTTTTATAATCTGAATATAGTAAGGCAATCATGATCTGAATGACTTGTAAATTAGAAATCTGAAACATGCATAAATATCTAGGTATCAGGTGTTCATAATCCACCAACACTGAATAATAAATTTGATTCAATAACATCATTGTAATACTATAAGGAATTTCATATTTTAAGACCCCAAAACATAATATTTTAATAAACTGAGGGATTTCATGATTTTGAGTAAGGATAGGTGCTAAACTTTTGGGAATAACATAAACTCATGATTCAATTACATGGATAAATTTTAATTCCAAGGATATTCATAACTTACACGGAACCCTAAGCATAAAGGATAAATAAAACTTAAGAGTTTTTGGAAAGTTCAGGGACTCATGGGTGAAAGAGGCTTATTGATGAATATCCCACATACATGAATGTAGAAGATTGGAGAAATCTCTTTTAGAATTGGACTTTCTTAATGAACCCTAGTTGCTTCTTGGAAGAAGAAGAAATCGCCCCTTTTTGGTTTCTTGAGTTAGGTTATGATTAATCAAGTAATTGGGGTTTTGGGGCTTTTATACTACCCTTTGGGAATCCAAAACGACATGGGTTGGGCTTTTAATAGAGTGGAAAAAGACATAAAAGTCCCTGGAAAAATATATCAAAAAACCTGCTCCCAGTCATTATGACTCACCTCATGATTCGTTATGACAGGTTACCAGTCATGGTCTGAGTCGTAACTTGGGACCCTGGTATCCTTAGTACATTGGTACGACGATAACTCACCTTTATGACTCGTCATATCTGACTACGAGTTATATGGTGACATTGTAGTCTGGGCTTAGCTCTTGGTCATACACTGGATTGACTATGACTGCCCTCCTAATGACTCATTAAGTCTGACTATAAGTCGTTAGGTAGAGTCGTAGTCTAAAGTTGGGTTCATGGGTCCTTCACTGGTTTGACAATGAGTCTACACTACTATTCACCATATCTAATAACGAGTCATGATCTAGATTCGCTGTCATTGGAGAAATACCTGGGGCCTTCTATGGAATGACTACGACTCACTCATGATGACTCATCACAAGTGGTAATGACTCCTTACTTAAGTTGTTATCATGAAAGTGTGTGTCAGGTCCTTAGGGAAATTTTACACAACTTTTTGCCATGACATCGGGTTGAGGTGAAACTTGAAGAATTGGACAACTAACTTAGTGGCCCATCTTTTAAGGGGTCTAGGGCTTGAAAACATGAGGTATTGCAATATCTCCCCCTTAGGATCATTTGTCCTTTAATTAAATTGTCTGATCTAGAATATAAGAAAGACTAAGATCATGCACTGAATATTTATGAGCTGAATCATGAGTAAATATCTGAATCTGAAACATGATGCATGGACTACACTATTTCATGAATATTTTCTATGACATGAGGATGTTTGAATAATTGAGATAGAAAATGAAAGGATTACTTTAAGGGAACCTTTTCCTCAAGCTAAATCTTAATTCATAGAGAAAATATAGGGATACTTGGCTTGCATATGAACTTCTGCTTCCTAAGTAGCTCTCTCAATGGACTGATTTCTCCATAAGACTTTTACTAAGGTGACTTCTTTATTCCTCAGTCTACGAATCTAACGGTCAAGGATTTCAACTGGGACTTCTTCATAGTAGAGTCTATCTTCTACACCCACACTTTCTAAAGGAAAAATAGAATCTCGTTTACCAATGCATTTCTTCAGTAAAGAGATATGAAACATTGGATGCACTGATGCTAACTCTGCAGGCAAACTCTAACTCATAATATACCTTCCTAAAATGGCTCAAAATCCTATATGGGCCGATGTAGCATGGACTGAGTTTCCCTTTATTATCAAATCTCTTCACACCTTTTATGGCTAAAATTTTCAGATACACAAAGTCACCAACATAAAGTTCAATCTCTCTTCTCCTCATATCAATATAGGATTTCTGACAACTTTAGGCTGTCTTCAGCCTTTCTCGAATAAACTAAACTTTCTCCATCACCTCATACACTAGCCCTGTCCCTATCAAAGTAGCTTTTCCAACCTTAAGCAAACCTCAGAGAGTAGTAACTGTTATTGTAGGAAAACTCAATCAATGGAAAGTGATCATCCCATTTACCCTTGAAATTGATAATACAAGCCCTCAACACGTCCTTTAAGGTATGAATGGTCTTCTCTTCCTGACCATCTATTTGTGGGTGAAAAGATGTACTGAGATAAACTTAGGTACCGACACCCTTATGAAAAGCCTTTAAAGAATGAGAGGTAAACTGAGTACCTCTATCTGAAATAATGGTCAATGAGACCCCATGCAATCTTATCAACTCCCTGAGATAGTGTTTAGCATAATACTCACCTGAATATAAGTATGAACTGGAAAGAAATGGGTTGACTTGGTCATCCTATCCATGATGACCCAAATTGAATCATGCGGACGACGCATACGAGGTAACCTTGTAACAAATTCCATATTCACCCCTTCATACTTCCAAGTGAAATGCTGAACTCCTATAGCATACCAATAGATGTCTGATGCTCAGCCTTAACCTACTGACAATTCAAACACTTACTAATGAATTTTGTAATATCCCTTTTCATACCATTCCACCAATAGACTTCTCGCAAATTGCGCTATATCTTAGTGGCTCCTAGATGAATAGAATATCATGAACCATGCGCTTCTACTAATATTCACTGCCTTAAACCATCCATATTCAAAACACATAACCTACCTTAAAAATAAAGCACACCATTTCCCCTTAGGAGAAAACCTCAACCTTCTGATCTCAAACTATTTATTTCAACTTAAACTAGAATAGGATCTCTATCTTTCTTTTTTTTTACCTCAGAAACCAAGGAAGATTCCAAACCATTATGAACCCAAACATTACTTTTGACTGAATCAACCAACCAAATAACCAATCTATCCAACTGATGAACCTCGCGAATAAACTCCTTCTTATCATACTTAACATAGGCAATACTTCCTATAGATAACCTACTAAGGGCATCAACCATAATATTCGCCTTACCCAGGTGATATGACACACTCATATAATAGTCTTTCAATAGTTCAAACCACCTTCTCTGATAAAGATTTAGGTCTTTCTATGTGAACACATACTATAAGATCTTTTGATCAATAAGAACATCAACATGAACCCCATAAAGGTAATGCTTCCAAATTCTTAAGGCAAAGCGAACCACTGCCAACTCGAGATCATGAGTCAAGTAATTCTTCTCATGAGGTTTGAGTTTTCTTGAGGCATAGGCTATGACCTTACCTATCTGCATTATCACATAACCAAGACCAACTCTAGAAGCATCACAATAAACTACAAACCCATCTAAACATTTTGGTTGAGTCAAAAATGGAGCAGAAGTGAGTCGAGTTTTCAATTCCTGAAAACTCTTTTCGTAGGAATCTGACTACTGAAACTTGACTTTCTTCAGAGTCAATCTATACATGAGAGAAGCAATAGAAGAAAATCCCTCAGCAAACCGTCTATAGTAACCAGCTAACCCCAAGGAACTCCTAATATTTGTTGGAGAGATGGGTCTAAGCCAGTTTCTTACTACTTTAATCTTTTGGGGATCAACTCGAATGCCATCACCGAAAAGGATGTGATAAAAAAAAGCTACCTATTTTAACCAACTTTTTCACTTACTGAGCTTAGCGAATAACTGGTGATTCTTAAGGGCCTGCAAAATAATTCTCAAAAGGTTTTCATGATCTCATTCACTACGAGAATAGACAAGGATATCATCTATGAAGACTATGACAAATATGTCAAGGTACTGCTTGAATGCTCTGTTCATCAAGTCCATAAAAGCTGCAGGGGTGTTTGTTAATTTGAATTGACCATACCAAGTTCTGAAGGTTGTCTTTGGAATGCCACATCCTCTAACACTGAGCTGAAGATAACTGGATCTGAGGTCTAACTTAGAGAAATAATTTGCACCCTGGAGTTGGTCGAACAAGTTATCAATCCTAGAGAGAGAATACTTACTCTTTATTGTGTCTTTCTTTAACTGATGGTAGTTGATGCATATTATGAGAGAACCATCCTTCTTACGTACTAAGAGAATTGGGGCACCCCATGGGGAAACACAAGGCCTGATGAATCCCTTATATAAGAGATCCTTCAACTGTTATTTCAATTCCTTAAGCTCGACTGGAGCTATTCTATAAGGTAGAATTTAAATAGGCTAGGTATCTGGGAGGAGATCTATTCCAAAGTTGATTTCCCACTTGACAGAAACACTAGGAAGATCTTCAGGGAACACTTCTAGAAACCCATTCACTACAGGAACTGACTCAATACTTGGGAGTTTGGAACTTGAGTCCTTGACTCAAGCGAGATTATAGATTTAACCCTTAGAAATCATTTTCCTCTCTTTAAGGAATGATACAAATTGACCCATCGGGATTAAGTTACTACCCTTCCATCTATGACTATCCTATTTCTATAATCAACTAAGGCATAGAAGGAGTAGAACCAATACATACTGAGAATGACATCAAAATTTATCATATCTAACTCTATAAGGTCTACTAAGGTAACTTTATAGGACACTGTGATTGGGAAATTTCTATATACCTATCTGGATATAATTGAACTACCTATTGGAGTAGACACCGAAAAGGGTTCTGCTAATACTTTGGGACTGACACCAAAATCTATGGCTATATAAGGAGTCACAAAACATAGTAAATCTATAGGGACTAATAATGCATACACATGAAGGTGTAAGACTTGCAACATACCAGTAACCACATCAAGAGAACCTTCCTGGTCTTATCGGGTCTAAAGGGAATAAATCTGATTCTGACGCTTCCTACTTGTGGTACTGAAGGCGATACCCTGCTGAGTTGGCCAACTTACTGGGATGCTAAAGGGATAGCTTGGCTCCGCTGATAATTGTTCCTTCCTTGTTGGGAAACTATAGGACCCTTCTTTATATTGTGGCCTATCTTTCTATACTCAAAATAAGCATCGATGCTCGCTATGTACTCACCTTTGTGGTTATTACCACATCTCCTACAAACTGGATTGGTGCGACCACTATTCATGATACCTTAGGACTTAGAGCCTGACGCTCCATCCCGATTATATTGTTTGAACTTAAGCATAGGAGCTCTAGAAGAATATAGGTATGGGGTTGAAGATTTATGGCATAACTGAGAATCATTATCGTCTTTTGACCTTTGCTAAGAAAAGTTGAAACCACTAATTCTGGCCCTCTTATTCTCCCTTTCTTTTTTCTTGCGCTTTTTCTCCACAATCTTCTGAACATAAACCATCAGTATAGAAATCTCCATATATTTAATCAACATAGCTCTTATGCACTCTTTGACTACTTCTTCAAAAACTCCAAACACAAACTTACTCATTTTGGCCCTAGCATCAGCCACCATAGTCAAAGCATACCTTGATAAATGGGTGAACTTAAGTGAATACTTCTTCATGCTCATATTACCCTACTTTAGATTGATAAACTCCTGCACCTTGGCCTCCCTCAACTCAAGTGGAAAGAACCTGTCCAAGAAAGCAGTAGCAAACTAATCCCACTCTATGGGCGCTGCATCAACACCACTATCTTTCTTTCACTTCTTAACCTAAGTATAAGATACTCCTTGCAATTGGTATGAAGCTAAGTCATCACTCTCACTTGGGGTAGTGCCCATAATATCATTCACCTTCTGTACAATCCAAAAACTCTTGTGGGTCCTCCTCAGACTTAGATCAGAGAACACTGGGGGATTCATCCAAGTGAAATTCTGAATTCTGGATGCTTCCATATTGACTACATGGTTGACTGTGGAAATAAATTGTTGATTATTTGAGCATCCTTGGATTGGGCTAATGCTGTAAAATTAACCCTATATTTTTCATGAGAGACCTGCTTATTCAGAGGGTTCTCGGGAATAACTGGTGTGGGATGGTCCCTATTTCTCCTTCGATTATCCCTTCTGGGAAGCATTTTCTATAAATAGTAGAGAATGAGTTAGAAGGAGATATTTAATGGAGCTTACGCTCTATTGCATAACATGAATATTGAAATAAGGGAGACTTTCCTAAAATATTTCATCAACCCATAAGTATGGCGTGCTTTACACCCATTAATAAGACTTTACTTAATACAACTTTCAGACACCCCAGGACACTTCAAACCTTGTGCTCTAATACTAAGTTTGTCAAGACCTGAGGCTACCCCTTAGTCGTAACATGGTGCTTAAGGCCACAAGTGACACCAAGCTAACCCATGGTCTGGCACAAACTATAAATATATGAAGAAGATAACAAAATACTATACGGGAGTTATTTAATAAAGTATGAAACAAAGTCAAGTGCACTAAAAATCATTACTTAAAAACATACTAATTGTCTGACTGTCTGAGAGCCTCTAAATATGATGAATTGTTAGGATAGGCCCCAAACTGACGCTGACTACTGAAATAACATAAAATAAAGTACTGGAAAATATATCTAAATAATATGACTAGTCCTCGACTAATAAGGACTCACCAATACTGCAACTGAGTGATACTAGGATGGACTAGGTGCGATCAGGTAACTGAGCATTTGAACCTATGTTAGAGGACAACATAGTGCAAAAAAAAACTATGCGGTTAGTACTTTGAATGTATTGGTATGCGGGATAGGGACTAGCTGATTTACATATAGGTAATGAGCATGAATACATGAGCATATAAAACAAATGAAAGACCAAACATAACCCTATACTAAAATGATTTGAATTACTGATATATGGACACTTGGTTATGCAAACCTGAGTTGATATAGTTTGAATACTGAACTAAAACTATAAGAGCTAATATTTAATCGACATGCCCCAATATGAGATAATCAGGGTCCAACCTGTAACCCCAGTTAGAAGGGTATCAGTACCTTGCCAAGGGTACCAATACTGGCTTTGTGAATCCACTAATCTAATGTCTCGAAGGACCAGGGTGTCAAGCCTAAATTGATGGGTGATCCCTAGAAGGTTGTCAAGACTAAAATAATGGGAAACCCTTCATAACCTATGCTGGATACATAGTTTTTAAACTTAGGGACTTCTAATATTGACTTTACCTAACTTATGAGAGATCCACCACCCCTGTATTTACTCGGTGTTAATTTCTACTCCCAACTGAGCTGACACTGATGCTGATAAAATTTTAACATAATTAATTCATTACTGATAAATGCTCAACATAAGTTTGATAATATGAATATAGTGAGGCAATGTAATGACCCGAAATCACCTTTTGGGACGTCACACGGTGCTTAAGGCTACAAGTAGCCCCAAGCTAACCCTTTGAGCCTGTTTCTACTAATAACACTCATTTCAAGATAAAATAATTCAAATAATAGCATAATCATATTGTATGAAAGGAAATATGGAGAAAATGCTCGGTCCAAACGACCACAATACTGGAAACCTCAACACAACCAAAATCTAATAACTAGTTTGACAAAGCTTCTGCTAATCCATGAACTAGAGAGCCATTGGGACAGGTTCCCAACTAACTCAAAATGAACTGGAAATAACAACATAGTCTCTCAAAATATGGAGATGTATGAATATAGGTCCTCAAACCATGAGGACTCACCACTGTAGGAATATAGATAGAGGTACTTGGAAATCACTGACGAGGTTGGGATGAGCACCTGAACCTACATTATAAGACAATGTAGAACATAGACGTATATGTGGATCAACACTTGAGAATGTACTGAGTATGTGGGGGTGCATGCATTTATATAAAACAACATCAATACTCTTTAATCAAATCATGAATGTAATAAGTAATGACTCACATGGCTTGAATAATTATAAAATGCAAAGATCATGAATCATGTAAAATGGAACATATAATACAATCTCGTGAGTCATTATACTTTTAGCTTTGAAATTTGTACTCTTCTCTTATTCTCATTACTCAAGGCTAAAGGAAACTTTAAACAATACTTTCAACTCATGCATATGTCTCATGGAGAGTAAAACTCCTTCAATGCTCAAGAACTCATAACTCTTTTGAACTCAAATACTTGGAATTCAAAATCATATAACTTTGGGACATACTTTAAGGCATTTCATTCACGTTAGGAAATTATCTCATTTCAAGCTTTAGGGAAAATGCTCATCTCAAGGGAAAGTATTTTAGTTTTAAAGGAAAATATCTTATCTAAAAGCTTTAGTTTTAATGGAAAAATATTCTATCTCAAAGGAAAATACTTTAGTTTAGGGAGTTTCTCTTAACCGACATAAACCATGCGAGCTACATAGAGTCCAACATTTTGTCCTCCTAAGAAAGAGACCTCACGTTGGGGAGATGCATCATACTCTTGCCAGGAAGTATAACCTAGGTCCAGTGATCACTAAACAAACTCGTCCTTGGGCCCAATATCAACTCATCCTTAGGCCCAATAATAATCATAAACTCGGCCTCAGGCCCGACCTACAGTGACACGTGTTTTTGGGGTAAGAAACCATAGTAACTTACCCGCTTAGTGCTAAATACTACTCCCTTTAGATTATCTGTGCTCATCTCATAAAAATCAACTTTTAGAAATAATCTCATGGTCCACCACAAACCCAATAATCAAATCTGTACTCTCATGTAGGAAAGTGAATTTCAAAGCTCAATGACCATTAGTCAAACCATTTCTCAACAATCTCAGAATACTCAAATCATGGGTGGTTATAGCACAATAGTTCATAAAATTTCAAGTTTCAAGTAGGGCTTAATAACCCATAATTCAATCTCAAGTTAAAACTCATCAAAAGCATAATAGATAGCATATAGATTCATAACTCATGTAGAAATTTGGAAATTTCGGCAATTTATCTCAAAATCTCAACATACTCATATACTTCAATGTTTCAAATATTTCAACTATTAACTTCTCAAGGATTAAAATCATGGGGCATAGACCCAACTGCAATTTCTCAAGAAAATATGTAAAAATCATGCCATTAGACTCTCAATTCAAGGAAAACATCAAAAGCTTACAACCAATAACTATGGGTGAAAACCCCCAATTCAATTTCATGTAAAATCTCATAAATTGCAGAAAATTGTTGTTTAAATAAGCTTTTGGGAACAAGGGTGAAAGGATTACCCTTGTTCAAAACCTCACATACGTTGAATTATAAGCTTTGGATGAACTCTCTCTTTTGAAAATCTATTCGTACTCTTGAATGAGGTTTCTTGAAGCCCTTGACTTAGGAACCTTGAATCTTAACTCAATTAAGAAAATCTATGGTGGATTCTTGAGATTCTTGGAAGAGGTTTTGGATACTTAGGGTTTTTGTTGAGAGATAAATTGAGAAAAACTTCATAGAATGCTTGTAAATGACCTTGATTTAGTGTTTGCACGATTTAAGAGGCTTGGAAAAAGTCCAAAGTGCCCTTTTTAACTTCTGTACGAAGCTGGAAAAATTAAACTGGGAACTCGATTTAATGCCGCGATATGCCACTATCTCGGTGGCTCACTGGAAATTAACAATTGGGAATTCGGGAGTCACCGCGATGCGGAGCCATTGCGTTGTCCTACTGATTGGGACCTGGAACTTCAGTGCAACGCGTCACAATCGTGCTAGGCCACTGGAAATTGACTATTGAGAAATTAGGGTCCTCCGCAATGTGCCACTATTATGGAGTTCCACTGGAATTTGACAATTGTCAAATATACCCTCTCCGCGACGCGCCAAGCACTAAAATGATGCCGTTTTACGACTAGGACTTAAATTAGACATAACTTCATACCCGGATATCAGATTTGGGCGAATCTTATATCGATGAAAAGCTTATCAAATTTTCCATGTGATAAAATTCCAAATTAGAGAGATTATATATGTTTAACATGATACTCACTTAGGAAGTCACTTCTCAATATTTTAGGACCGAAATCACGCCTCATTTGACACGCCCTAAGGCTCATTCTATGAGAGAATTTTGCGGGGTCTTACATGCAATCATGATTTGAATGACTTGTAACTTGGAAATCTGAAATATGCCTTAATATCTAGGTATCGAGTGTTCGTAACCCACCATCACTTAATAATACATTTGATTCAATAACGTTATTGGAATGCTGTAAGGAATTTCATGTTTTAAGACTCCAAAACATAATATTTTACTAAACTAAGGTAATTGAAGCTTCTGAGTATGGATAGGTGCTAAACTTATGGGAATAACATAAACTCATGGTCCAATTACATAGATAAATTATAATTCCAAGGAGATTCGTAATTGACATAGAAACCTCAACATAAAAGATAAATTAAACTTTAGAGCTTTAGGAAAACTTGGGGACTTAATGGGTGAAAGGGGACCTAAGATAAATATCCCACATACCTGAATGTAGAATCTTGGAGAAATCTCCTTAAGAATTTGACTTGCTTGATGAACCCTAGTTGTTTCTTGGAAGATAAAAAAATTGCTTCTTTCTGGCTTCTCTAAGTTAGATTATGATTAATAAAGTAATTGGGGTTTTTGGGATTCTATACTACCCTTTGGGAAGCCAAACGATGTGGATTAGGCCTTTAAAGAAGTGGAAAAAGATATAAAAGTCCTTGGAAAAACTTATCAGAAAACCCGATCCTAGTCATTATGAATCACCTCAGGACTCTTTATGATTGATTATAAGTCATAATATGGGTCCCTGGTATCCTGGGTATATTTTGTTCTGATGATGACTCACCCTTACAACTCATCATGACTAACTATGAGTCGTACAGTGACGTTATAGTCTGAGGCTTAGATTTTGGTCATACACTAGTATGACTATGACTGCCCTCCTTACAACTTGTTAAGTCTAACTCTGAGTTATTTGAAAGAGTCGTCATCTAAATCTTGGTTCATGGGTCCTTCACTGGTTTGACAAAGATTCTACACTTTGACTCATTACGTCTCATAATGAGTCGTGATCTAGACTCGTTATCACTAGGGAAAAACTTGAGGCCTTCTCTAGAATGACTATGACTCACTCGTAATGACTCATCATGAGTGGTAAAAACTCGTTACCTGAGTTGTAATCACAGTAGTATGTGTTAGGCCCTTAGGGAAATTTTCCACAACTTTTTGCCATGACATTGGGTCGAGGCGATACTTGAAGTGTTGGAAAGATAACATAGTGGCCCATCTTTTATGGGGTATAGGGTTTCAATATATGGGGTATTACAATAACCTATCATTTTCACTCCTTATCCTCATTTATTTCCCTTAGAGTATTTACTCGTACTTTATTTATGTGCTACTATAATTGAGCTAAGTCAACCTATGATCCCTACTGGATACTCGTATTTTGGTACTTATACTACACTTCCTCCTCTTTTGCCTAATGTATATCCTAGTATGAGTTATCATCATTGGAATTGCTTTGGGTTATGCTGTTGATCAGAGATTGGGTTAGCTTTCAGAGTTCAAATCTAATCCTTCCCCTTCTACTTTCATGATAGTATTATTTTATATATCCTGAGACTATGATGTATATTTTTGGTATTATCTAGTACTCTTTTTGATATCGTGGCTCTTCTACTGACCTTACTTGATCTTAGGGAAACTCATTTTATATATTTTGTCCTTTGACCTCTTTTGTAAGCATGAATTATATACATATGTATGTATGTATTTATATTCCTTATATTATTACTATTCTACCTATATTCATATATTTTCCCTTATTATGTTTTTACCCGCTGTTTCGAGCTATGGTTTGACTTACATACTGGTGGGTTAGAGTAGGTTCCATCATGACCTTAAAAATTTATTTGTGATAGTATGTTGGTTGTCCCAGGTCTATCATCTTAAATGAGGTATGCGAGAGTCCTTTTAACTTAGTAATATTATCTAGATAATTTCCATTGATAATAATATCATCAACATAGATGATAAGAATTATAATATTATCTTGATCATTTTATGTGATGATGATATTATCAACATTGATGAGTATTGTGATACCTATTGAATAAGTATGAAGAGATAAGAAATGATCTTAAGAACTTTAAGAGAAGCCTGCAGTTTAAATCGTGGATCAAAATTTGTCAATGCAAGCTTGGGGAGCCTATTTTAAGCAATAGAGGGATTTCCAAAAATGACTATCTATATTTGGTCTTAGTATAATACATCTAGATAGTGGTTTCATGAACCCAACATTTTACTAGGTAGCCATGAATAAACACATTTTTCACATCCAATTGGTTTAAGGTCCAGTATTTATTGAAGCCACAACCAATAGTGTCCACACCACTGAGCAAAGGTATCCTCATAATCCGTCCCATACTTTTGTTTGTACCATTGAGCAACCAAGTGAGCTTTGTAGTAATTAATTGTACTATCTTCCTTCATTTTAATGGAATACATCCTTTTACTTTCAATGAAAACTCTATTTGCTGGTTTATTAGAAAAGTCCCAATTAGAATTTTCATTAAGTGCACAAAACTCTTCCAATATTACCTTTTTCCAACAGGTTTGTGTGGAAGATTGGGAGTAAGATGTAGGTTCCTCAACAAAATATAGTGAGTTATGCATGGAATAGGACATACCAAATTTTCCTTGAGAGTAACTAATCCATTTAGGAGCATTGTGATTTGTCCTACCAAACCAATGTGGAGGACTAATAAGAGAAGATGATCCCCCTTTCGAAGATGAGAATAACAATATAGAGTTAATACCGGAAGGAAATGAGGGTTAGAGTGCATCATTATCATAGTTCAAAAGTATTTTTAGAGAGTCAAGAAAAGGGTCAATAGTTAAAGGAGATGAGGGTTGGAGATCATCACATTCATAGTTCACAGACTGTTTAGGAGAGTCAAGTGGAGGGTCAGTAGCAACCACATTATCATCAAACTTGTATAGAAAAGAAAGAGATTTTGAAAAATATTTAGAATTTTTTTTGTAAGAAAACTAACCCTCAAAGAAAATAACATGTCTAGATATTCAAAGCCGATGACGAGTTACATCATATTAGAGATACCTCTTTTGTGTGTCAGTGTAGCCCACAAAAATACACTTTGTTGCCTTTGCCAAAAACATATATTATTCTCGTGCTGGAAGATAGACAAAGCAAACACAACAAAAAACATGCAAGTGGGAATAATCAAGCTTACTATGAAATAATTTGAAGTATGGTGTCTCATTGCCAATGATTGGAGAAGTTTATCAATTTATAAAATATATAGAAGTATGTACTTCTTCAGGCCAGAAACTCTTTGGCATATTAGACCTACCCAACAAAGCCAATGCAGTTTCCAAGACAAGTCAATTCTTACTTTTGACAGCTCTATTTTTTTAGGAATATGAAGACAAGTGCGTTGGGCAATAATTCCTTTATTTTTGAAAAATTCAACAATATTATTCTTAGTACCCTCTCCTATAGAATCAAAATATAATATTTTTTTTTTATAGATTTATGAAACTATGTACAAACATACTCAACAAAATTCATAATAAGACTCAGTGATTTATTTCTTATAAAACTAACCTTGGTGTATCTAGATACATAATCAATAAATAAAATAAAGTACTTATATCCCATCCTTGACAACATAGGAGAAGGACCCCAAAAATTACTATACACTAACTCAAAAGGATCTTCATAAGCAGAAAAACTGGATGGAAAAGGGAGCCTGTGAGTTTTTGAATTGACATAATTTGGACATGTTAGAGGGATAATAGAATGGATGTGATGTTCTATTGGAAGGCATGATTTAAAAATATGATGAATTTGAGAAGAATGTGGATGACCCATTTTATTAAGCTAAAGAGTGAGTAGCTTATTTGAGCGAGTAATATCCGCTGCAGAAAATAAAAGAAAAAATGATGCAAGTGATGATGAACCAACCTAGAAGAAAAATTCCACCAACTCTACACTTCATGGCTATGATTGTCCCATTTTTTAAATTTCAAACAATACAACCATTGGCTGAGAATCTTACAACACAATTTTTCTCAACCAGTTGACCAACTAAAATCTAATTAGCTTTCAAATTTGGTCCATAAAGAACATTAGAAAGATTTCCAATAGAACCAATACCCAATATGGTTAATGTGTGTCCGTTTGCTGTATGAATAACATGTTTAGAAATATCATCAAATAATGAGAAGAATGATTTAAATCTTTCATCATATGATTAGAAGCCCCTGAATCTAGATTCCAAGTAGATTTAACTTAATTGCTTGTACATGAAGAGTATGTCAAAATTTCACTTAAGATGGATCTAGTAAGAGGAACTACAATACAACCTCAGATTAGCCTTTCAAAATCGTAACCAACAAAGAAGAAACTAGATGGTGTAGTGACATTCATCTGGTGAGCTTTGTGAGCAGGTTGTAAGTAATTTGGGCAACGACGATAATCTAAAATATGATAGCCAAAAAATTTTCTATAAGCACAATATGTTTTTCTTAGGAAAATTGGCTCCGATGTGACCAAATTCTTGGCTGTCATAACATTGGACACTTCTCTTAGTATTTTCTGTTGAAGGAATGACTTCTATTTTTTTGCAAGTAATGAAATAGAAGGTAATAGTGTAGTCTCCATGGTAGTGTGAGTTTTAAGTATGGTCTTTTCACGCTAGATGGAAGCCAACACAATAGCAAGAGAAGATGTGACCTCTTTGTTCAATAAACTACCACGATACGACTTGAATTCAGGGTGGAGTTTTATTAAGAACTGCACTCGCTTGTATTCTTCTACTCTTCAAACTTCCTTGAGGTCTATTGTAGATATATTTTACTAAAGAATTTGATCTTGTTTTGAGCAGAAAAACTACAAACTAACATAAAAGGAGAAAATAATTTTTCCCCCTTATGTGTATTCTAAAATATTGTATTCCACTTCAAACTCTCACACCGATTTCTTTGTTGATAGATGTAATGAACTTCCAGGTCATTTCCTCGATTTGTATAAATTTTTTACATTTAGATCCTTCCCATAATAGCTATAAATCATTTATGACTTATATGAACTATCAGTTTGTTTATCGAACAATTTATTTGGATTTTAGGTCCATTTCTCTATTTTGGAGTTTATATTATTTTAGATTTAGTCTCGGACCAAAACTCCTAGTAGATAACCTCGGATGAGATTTCTGATATTGTCATCAGCTCTGGAATATTAACTTTAGGCTAGGGGACCCTTAGTTCATAAAACACCCTGGGTTTTGACCCTTAAAAAATTTCTCGGTTTTTGGCTTCTGGATATCATATGACTTGGGGTAATTCTTGTATGTTATGGTTTGATTTGGTTGGTCTTGGTCGTATGGTAACCAATGAGGGTTGGATGGTTTCTATACAAGGTATAATTGGGTCATGCTAGTCATATCTTAGGGTACTAGTAGCATATTGTCAATTGTCTGTTGCCCTATGTTTAACCTAGAGGATTCTATTCTGCCTATGGTATGGTTTTAGGGCATTAGTCATATGGTTGGGTACGATTTGTCCATGGTGATCATATGTTGGATAGTGTTGGGGTCCAAGTGTAGGCCTAACATACAAGATAAGGGTACCACTCGTACCATAGGGTACGATTTTGGGGAGGGTGGTCATACCTTCCTACGAGAATTTTATGCAGTTTAAGTTGGGGGTAATCTGGATATTTGCCCTCTTAACCTCTTAAGGCGCCATGACTTTTAACACTAATGGGACATCATTTACCCTATTATTCTAATCTTAAACCAAGTCTCTTGGGTCAAGAAAGGCTAGGGTTTCATCAATAGGATCAATTTGGAGATTACAAGGGTGGTTTATCTTCGCCTGCTTCATAATCTTTGGCATGTTAATCCTTCTTCATTGTTAGTTCAACTAAAGGCATAATTTAATTTATGGTTTTCATGACATAATTGTGGTATAGTTTTTGGTTTTGAATTAAATGTTGGGGGTTTTGGTTACAAATGGGTTGTTATGGTTTTCCCATGTCTTAATTATGGTTTTCATGATTTAATGGTTATTTGACCATATGGTTGCATCGGAATGGTTAATTGGTACTTGGTTTTGGAAAATATATGCCCTTAATATGTTTGATAAAATGCCTATGAGAATGCTTTTGTTACATTGTTGAACTTTTATTGAAAACTTTGCACGGTATAACTTGGTGATGGAACTTAAACTTGATTGGATGGTTTTAAATGTCTAAGTGGTAAGGTTTTGGTGGTGATGGTTTTGTTTAATTGAAAGCCTTGTGGGGTACAAGGGAAACCCCTAAGCAAACTAAGTAATGAATATACTTGCGGGGTATATAGGAATCCCCCAAGAAAACTTAATAATGTAATCTAGGGGTACATGGGAAGCCCTTTTCTTCTATAAAAGGTTGTCTAAGGACATTGCTTGCAACCTATAGTCGGTATGACGATACCACTACTTATAGCCTTGGTTAATAATAAATGAAATAGTGGTTTGGTTGTGTGTTAATGATTTTAATTGGGCAATAATGGTGGGATGTGATAGCTAACCATGAAGGTGTGATTCCAAAAGACGAATAATGGAAACTCATGTTTGCTGACATGATGATTGATTATGGCGACCATATATTATAATTATGGGGTACACGAGAATCTTCTAAGTTACACTTGTATATATATATCATAGAAGGCGAAGGGTACACGGGAATCACCTACTCCTATGGTATCTCTAGTTCGTACGGCTACACGCATTGGGCCCGTTCAAGGGGTAACACTGAACCCATATATACCATGGGTGGTTCTAGGATGGTTAAGCTATACATACCCAGATAAATGGTTTTAAGGCATGCTGAAACCCGATTCCCTCTCCCAGCATGGATAGATATATCTATAATTATATATATATATGTATGTATGTATGGTTGTGAATGCATATGGTTGATTACTTAGTTTTCAAGGTTGGAATTATTTTATCCTTATCCTGAGTGCATGTTATCATTCACCAGCTAACTCATCTTTGGTCACTTTATCCCCACGCGATGCAGGAACTAACCATTTTACTCCTCCTACTCAGTGATCGAATTCAGGATCAACTTATATTGGATTGAAGTGGTGAGCTTCCATATTCCATAAGGCTCCATTTTATGTCATGGATGTCTTTACATAATTTAGTCATTTTATAGACTATGGTTTTGGTTATGGTTGGGGGCATGTCCCGACTGAATATTGTTTTACTTTCGGATAAAGTCTTTGTGGGACTGCTATGGGTTGGTATGGGCAGTGTCAGTATTGGTGTCAACCTTGGTGTTGATATTGGTATTATGGATGATACTGATGGACCATATTTGATTTATGATTGTTTTATTTTGTTTTGGATTATATATATAAAAATATTATGTTATTGTTTTAATTTGGCTGGTTATTGAACGAATTGGCTTGGTTGGGTTGGTCTAGGAAGTAGGCTTATCCAAAAGTCATTATACCTTCAAATACACTATCTCGTTATATGATCAGAATTCATCCGACTCAAGGTGTGTGCTTGGAGATTGGGTTGGATATCGGAGGTGGTCCCCAGTCTTGGTTGAACTTGGGATGCCCATTATGATAAGGCCCTAGTTTGGGTCATGTTAGTTCAAGTCCCGAGGCTTCGGGATTCATTTTGGTCTATTGGGCGAGTTATATGAACAATGGAACTATAGGTTTTGGTCCTATATTTAGTCAAAATAACCTAGGATGAAAGTTTCAATGGTTCCGTTGAGTTCGGATCGTCGAATTTAGTGTGGTAGCATATTTTGTTTGCACGTATGGGGTTCCGAACGAATAACGAGCACCTAGTTAAAGTCCATTTTGGACTTAGAAAAATCTGGTGCATTAAGTTACTGATGCAATCGCTTAAGAATACATAGTGTTGCTTAAGCGGACACCGCATACACAATATGTTATCACTTAAGCGACATTGACCATTTGGTCAATGTTCGCTTAAGTGATCACTGATCTTGCTTAAGAGGGTATTGCTTAAGTGTCTTGCGTATTACTTAAGCAATGCTCGACACCTCATTCCATATCACGTAAGCAATAGGATAGTCTCTTAAGCAACTGCTGCCTAAACGACAGGGTGATCTCTTAAGCGACACCTGACACTATTTAACCCTCTTTTACACTCAATTTTATAACACTCCTTCCACCATTTTTACACAAAATTAGGAGCTATAAGAGAGAAAAAAGTGGTAAATCATCCGCATAAATTAAGGTAAGATAACCTAACTCTTCTTGGTCATTTCCCATTGATTTTCCCTTTAATTTCCATCCTAATTCTTGGTAAAATTCTTAGAAATTAGGGATTGAACTTCTAAACTTTGAGTTTTGATTTGAGACTAGATTTGCGCTCATTTGTGCTCTAATTTCGAGCACAACTTTCTTGTCCTTCAAAGAACCTTGTGATGGGTTTAATTTTGGATTTTGTTCGTAGGCCTGTTCTTGACCCAAAATTCAACCCGACCCTTAATATAGCAATATGGGTCTTGTTTTATTCCTAACGATGTGTATATTACTATTTTAATGGCATGCCAATATTTTGGAATAGTGGAGTGAAGACGAATAATTTGTGAATGATTCAAGGATTGCGAATTGGCTTTAAGGTAGGTTTCTATCTACTCTTCTCTTGAGATGGTGTTTTATATATGTTGCTTGCTAGTTAGGGATATTAGGATGTGATTATTGGTATAATACCATGACTTATCCTAATTTATGAGTTTGGGGGCTAGAAGGGCAATTGGCTCTTAAGGTGACATACTTATTATACTTATATGATCCTATTACCCTAGGTTGCTAGCATGATAGACATAGTTGAGACTAATCACATGACTTGGTAGATGGTGCTGGTTTTTGCAGATGATGATGTGGTGGTTATGCCAGATTATACTTAGGCCCACGATCATGATTATGATGGTGGTTGGATTCCAATAAGTGTTTTATCCTTATAAAATCATGGTCGTAGCTGTTAGACATTTTGATGCTTATAATAGTATTATTTGGATACAGGTGATGGAATGCATAGATTCAATACATTTATGATCAGTTATGAGATAGATTTTGGTCCATGATTTTGCTACTAGTATTTTCCTTGGTCGAGAGAGATTCTGACCCTTTCTATACTTTTATGATGATTTAGTCCCAAAAGTTTACCCCGGTCAGTGGATTTACTAACTTATAATCCTTCATCATTTTTAGCCCATGCATTTTATGTTTATACAATTATATATATGTATATATCTGGTACTAGAGTGGATTAAAGATGGTACTGATGATATAAGTTTTTGTTTAAGTCTGGTAATTGATGTTGATATTGATGATTATTGGAAATCCTAGATCTGAACAAGGTCAATATATATAGGTTCCCACATTTCTGATGAGATTAATGGAGCAACCGAACCCATAGGGACTCTTTCAATCATGGTCCGTCATTCCAAATAATAGAGGTCATTGTAGGTCCTGACTTTGTGAGCCATCAAATAGGAGAAGGTGTATACACTGGGTTACTTAATGGTACTTCGATTGGTTATAGTATTATGGATTGTCCTAGCATTCATTTATGCATGTGCATTACCTATCACCAGTATAGATCTATATCTATCTCCCTTATAAGAGGTTGCATAGGTATAGGTGAAGAGTATGGCTTGTGGTGTGTTATGTGTTAGTTGAACCTTTTGGGCCTATAGCGGCTGGGGTTTATGAAAGGCGTGGTTAGGTATTATTTGTTTGGACTAGCCCATTACATTATTATGGTTATTATGATTGGTTTGTGGTAGGTTGATTATCAGACTGGTATTAAGGTTTGACATATGATTTCGATTCATTTACCTTATGGTTTGTTATTACGCTTGATTATTCCATGGTTAGGCATTATGGCTTTAGACCCTGATATTCTGATTCATATATTTACATTTTCTTTATGGTAATTATCTCATGCTTAAATGTATGCATTAGATACCTTAATTATATTAGCACTAGTTCCTATTATGATTAGGAGGCCTGGAGATGCTAGTATTATTACTTAGCTTGTACCCTTGAGTTAGCCTTGTTATGTATGTGTATTTATCTATAATAGTCGGGGTATTACCATATATCACTTCCTTATTTCATTTACACATGTTGTTTATCCATTCCTTGGCCTTGTATACTACTATATATATATCCCTTTTCTGCTCTTTATTCGTGCATTAGCCAGTGATCTACGGTATAATGATAGGGTATCGAAGTATGGTTGGAATAAAGTAACTTATCCTTATTGTTCCATTAGATTGTTTTTTTAGTTTCTTGGATATTAATAGAATAGTTATCCTTGTTGTTTCCTTAGATTTAGTATGTATCTTGCTGGATATTTGGGTGTAGTTTACATTCCTACTTGTATGCTATTTAAATTTTCATTTTCTTTGGAGCTCAGTCGATAATTGCCTATTGAGTACCATGTTTTGGTACTCATACTACACTTCTATAGCTTGCAGATCATAATACAAGCTTCGTCGTTGTTGTGTGTGTTGTACAAAACAACTATGTTAAGGAGACATAGGGTGATCACCTGGAGTTTGGAGTATTGCTACTCTCTCTCTTATGACCTAGACTAGTCTCTATGTTGTATCATTATATTCTTTTTGTACATCATTTTACTAGTCTTATTAAATTAGAAGCGCTTGTACTGATTTCACCATGTTTAGGGACTATTATATGTATTTCAGTCCTTTTTATACTTATTTTGCATTCTTTCTCCATTTCTCTTGGTAATCCATTACTAGTAGTTTTGGTCTACGAGTCGACTTGCCTATTGATGGTTTATAGTAAACGCCATTATGACCTGATAAATTGGGTTATGACAATAGACTATATGGAGGTGGATTCACATCTCAAAAATAAAACTAAAAGGTCTAAGCCCCATAGCAATATTAGCATGTATCAAATTCAACCTCCAAGCGATTACCTTCGAATTATTTAATTTCAAGAGATCCAACTCTTTTGCATCTATTGGCGGATGAGCAGAGCCATCTAACCACCTCAAAAGGCCCTTACCTTGAATAAATATTCCAAAATGGAATTTCCAAAGAGAAAAATTAAAACCATCCAGTTTTATGGAGAGCTAATTGTGCAAGGTTGATTGTGCAAACCATTGATCTATCGATTAGAAAGAGGGAAAAAATGTACAGGGTACATATATAGGGAATCTAGAGAGAACAAAGGAACTCAAAAAGGTAGCAAAGTCACTGACATAACCCGAACCAGGGCCTAGTCGTGTCAGGTTACTTAAGTCCAACCAGGACCTGAGACCACCCCAATACCCTACCATTAACCACCCTACACCTCATGTCGGATGAATTCCAACCATATAACAAGATAAAGCATAATAATCTAAAGACAATAAAACAAGTCTATAACCATAACCAAACATGCACAACCAAATATCATACCAATACCAATCCCAATGACAAAACCAATACCAACACTAACACTAATACCGGCACCGCCCATGCCCATAGTAGTCTGGCAAAGACTCTTACCAAAATCAAAGAACATCCAATCGGGACATGCCCCCGGTCATAGCCAAAACCAAAACCAAAGAAATAAAAATAATGAAAATAAGTCTATAGAATGAAATGGATCCTTCCGGAGTATGGAAGCTCACCATATTAACCTGACTCAAAGCTGTCCCCAAATTGAAATCACTGAGTAGGAGAAATGGTAGTATAGACAGTTCCTAAATTGCGTGGGGATACAACGCCCAGTGATGATAGCTTGTTACTCAGTGATAAAGGTAAAATAATGCCATCATTGAAAACCAAATTAAATAACCATATACAATCACATATATACATATATATCATGCTGGGATAGGGAATGAGGTTTAGCATGCATTTAAAATCTTAACCTGGGTTGTATAGCTTAACCAGGATAAAAATTCACCTATGGGCTATATGGGTTTAGCTCCCCCCACTGAAAGGGCCCAGTGCGTGTTAGCCACATGAACCAAGGGTATCAAGCCAGACCAAGGAATAACCCGACCCCATGTTAAACCAAGATACAATCATATTAATAGTGTGAACTAGGCACACAGGTCATCAATACCAAAGCTCATGACGGAAATCATGAGTTTCTAGTGTCCGTCCTTTGTATCCACACCTTCACGGCTAGCTATCACAACCCTCATTATTGCCTAATTAAAACCTTTAACTCATAACCAAGCCACCAATTCCAGGAGTCAATTATTAAAGCATTATTATGTGGTATCATCATACCGACTATAGCTTGCAAGCAATGTCACCAACCAATACTTAGGGGATTCCTTCGTACCCCACAAACTCCACTATTAAAATCACTTGGGTTATTCCTTCATAACCCACAAGGTTTTCAAAATTAGCCTTAACCATTTAACCATTTTGTTCCATGTATTAGGTTTAAGAAATACTCAAATCAAACACTTTGGGGATTCCATTGTACCTCAAATTCAAATTCCCACCTTTCTCATAACTCCTAACAGTTTTACAAAACAAGGTTGGGGTTATAACCACTTAAATAGTCACGAGTTTAAAATAATTTACCATTATCAAGTTCAACCACCATACCTATGCAACCACATGTCCAAAACCATAATTAAAACAAGGAAACCATAATTGAACCATGACAAACAATATTCATCTATGAACAACCAAAACCCCCAACCTTTATTTCAAAACCATAATAATACCATAAAAACCATACATTAAAACATATTCCTTTAGTAAAATAACAACGAGGGAGGATTAACATGCCTTAGACACCAAGGAATACAGAGAAAAATTACTCTTGGAAGCCTTAATTGATTAGCTTGATGAAAACCTAGCTTTCACTTGAACACAGAGCTTGAGAGATAATTTGAGAGTGTTTTATTGAGAATAATATGTTAATAAAGTCCAAAGGATTTTTTAAGTCGTGGTATCAAAAGAACTTAAAGAGGGAAATGTCCAAAATATCCTCAACTTAAAAGCTGTAAAAAGGTTGCATGTGGTAACGAGTTGACCCCTTGACTTATGACCACAACATATGACTCGTACCCTTAGGTCATCACCAAGATATTGAGTTGGACTCTCATACACTGCCCATCATACGACTCCATGATCCCTACTTGTGACCTGACCATACGACTCATATGGTCTAGTCATATCTAAGATAGAACCCAAAGGATTGGACACTAGACAACATACAAATCAACCCTACCACTTGTAACCTATACTCAAGGCTATTAGTAAGCCACTCATACTCAGAGCTAATCTAAGATACTAAGTTTTTGATTTGATTAATTCCTAATGACTCATCACCACCCCTAATTACTCGTAGAACCAAGTTGTTACCAAGACCGAGACCCCAACCACCATCTAATAGTCACCTAACGACTAGGTTCACCTGACTCATATCCATACCACACGACTCATATGATAAGTCGTTACTAGGATAGTGAGCTTAAAGCTCAAGAATTTTCTAAGGGCCAAAATCAAGGGTGTTTCAATACCTGTGCAAAGAAAAATAAGAGCATGAGAAAAAATTATGAGGATTTTGGTCCTTGATTTTGCTAGTAGTATTTACCTTGATCGAGAGAGATTCTGACCCTTTCTACACTTTTATGATGATTTAGTCCTAAAAATTTACCCCAGACAATGGATTTACAAACTTATACTCCTTCGCCAGTTCTAGCCCGTGCATTTTATGTGTATATAATTATATATATGCATATATCTGGCACTAGAAAGGGTGGGTTGATGATGGTACTTATGATATAAGTTTTTGTTCATAGGTATAGGTGAAAAGTATGACTTGTGGTATGTTGTGTGTTAATTGACCCTTCTGGGCCTATAGTGGCGATGGTTTATGAAAGGATCGATTAGGTATTATTTATTTGGACTATCCCATTACATTATTGTGGTTATTATGATTGGTTCATGGTAGGTTGATTGTAGGTATAGTATTAAAATTTGAGGTATGATTATGATTCTTTTACCTTATGGTTATGTTATTATGCATGATTATTCCGTGGTTAGGCATTATGGATATATACTCTGATTTTTTGATTCATTTCTTTATAGTTACTTATTTATGGTAATTATCTCATGTTTAGATGTATGGATTAGAGACCCTGATTATAGTAGCACTTGTTCCTACTATGATTAGGAGGCCTGGAGATGCTAGTGTGATTACTTAGCTTGTACCATTGAGTTAGCCTTGTTATGTATGTGTATATATCTATAGTAGTTGTGGTATTGCCATATATCCTGACCTTCTTTTATTTACTCATGTTTTATATCTATTCCTTGGCTTTGTATATGACTATACATATCTTTTTTATTCTCTTTATTCGTGTATTAGCCAGTGATCTACAGTATAATGCTAGGATCTTGGAGTATGGTTGGAATTTTGTAACTTATCCTTATTGTTCCATTAGCTTATTATGATAGTTTCTTGGATATGAATAGAATAGTTATCCTTATTGTCTCCTTAGATTTATTATGAATCTTGCTGGATATTTTGGTGCAGTTTACATTCCTACTTGCATGCTATTGAACTTTGCATTATCTTTGGAGCTCAGTCGGTAGTTTCCTATTGAGTACAACATATCGGTACTCATACTACACTTCTGCAGCCTACAGATCATAGTACAAGCTGTCGCCGTTATTGTGTGCTTTGTACGGAGCAGCTATGGTATGGAGATATAGGATGATCTCCTGGCATTTGGAGTATTGCTATTCTCCCTATTATGTACTAGACTAGTCTCTATGTTGTATTCAGAGATTAGTTTTTATAATACTTAGAAAAAAGTATATAACTTTTTATAACTATACAAATTGTAATTAAGTCCTAATTAATAAAAAGAATATTCTGTGATTTCTACATAATTATATTATTGCCTCAAGTAAACACCCTACATTTTCAATCCTACGGTTGTGAATTTATGCCATCAAATAAGAATAAGGATGAAAGATTCTGAGGAAGGGCTAAAAAAATACCAACCTCATCATGAACCTATATTATTTTTATTGATTTAAAAAATTAATTGAAGTATCCTTCCACCCCAAAACTATAAGGTGCATCTGTTCATTGTAATGAATTAATTTTCACTTAATGATGTACTTACTTTAATATTGAGTTATTTATTCAATAAAAAGGGATTGATTTTCACTTAACATTTTCTATTTTTCTTTAGTAAGTATTGCACCCATATACGTCAACCCAACTAACAGGATCGTGCGGGCACCCATTCTTATCCACCTAGATAGGAGAACCCTCAGTACTCATTTCAAAATACATGCAAAATTTATAAGAAATTCCATTATGGGTTTCAAAATCTAATAAATAAGACAATCTTCAACAGTAAAATTATAAATGAAAATACTTTCCCCAACGACCTAGTATATATAATGTACAAGATCTTCTAATAAGTAAATGACAACTTAAGAACACAACTCCCACCATAAGAATGAAATAAGTAGAATCTGCTGGAGATCACATCCGCGTCATCTGAGAAACATCAATTGACCCAGCAACTACCGCCTCTAGGAGGGAAGTTTAGGGGTTAGAGTGTTCCTGATTCATATGCAATTTCCTATCTGAAAGATGCCCAATCAAGAAGGATGTGCCACCATGCCCGATGGGCAAGAAGCTAGGGCAGTTAAGGAGGGTTATATTGGGTGATCGTATCCGAACTTGAAAGACTTTCTGCGGAATCAAAATCAGATTGGATTGAAGGTAAGGACGGCGAAGCTGGAACGTTTTCTATGGTTTTGATTCTTCCTAAGTGGTTTGGTCACTCCTCTTCTCTCCGATTGGGGAAGTCTCCAATTCCTTTGCTTCGATTTCCAATGACTCAGTGTAATGCTTATTTGACTATCGTGTAGGTAAAGTGTTTACTGGTCCGCCGGGTGAGACCTCTTGTACTCCTTCTTTCGCTGATTAAGAGCTGGATGAGAATCCTCTCAAATCCTCTAATGAGAACTTCCCTTAAGGAAGGAATGAATCTAGGGAAGAAGTCGCAAGGATATTTCCATTTCTTCGCTAGCCGGGGATATGACTTCCAGCTGAGAAACCTGCCCTTGCTCCATTCGCTGAATCTGGAGATTTATACTTGTTAGAAACTCTATTCTTACTCTTCTTTGTATTTCCGGGGGTCTTTCACAAACTAAGGCAAATAAAGAGTCTTATTCTCCCTTTCAGTCAGCCGGAAGTAATAAGATTGCTACTCTAGCCCTAGCTGCTCTATACGGATACGATCTTTCCTTACTGAACAGCTTCCCCCAAAAAGGTATAGCAAGTGTAGTATCAATACAAATAACACGTATTGATAGGCATCATCGACCAACTGGGGTTAAAGTACATAACATATAATACAGAAATTCAAGATAAATCATATAAATATAATGTGACTATTTAACTTTCCTCAGTCTACTATTCATATCATCACTTAATATGAGTAACTTCCCTTTTACCTTCAAATATACTAGCCCTTATATCTATGGCTTAGACTAAATATGAGAGCACACCACTTCATTAAGGACTAAACAATAATGACAATGGATAATCTAGCCCGTGTTACTCAACAATATCATGTTCTTGAAATTACCTATTTATAGAGGCACCCATGCATCAGGAACACATATCTATCCAATAACAAGTAAACAACACCTTTACTTTATTTTATTACCATTAATATCAACCACTTAAAAAGTATAATTCAATACAGAAATCTACCAAGGCAACATCTTGGCTTGTGACAACAACCAATAACTAGATAAGTATATGTCATGGTTGACAATTCATTAAGTCAAGAATACGACTTACAATAATAGACCAAGTCAACAGTTCATGACTAACGACAATAAGTTCCACCATGCCTCAATTATTTGTTAGTTGGTATCAATAGAAATTATACCGTTCAATTATGACAATATTTTGGACCACACGAGGACCCAATATAACACCAATAATATCCACCAGTCTACTTAAGGAATCAAATATATATAAGTAAACAAAAAAACTTAATCCAGTAGAGGAACTAAAATAAACAAATCAACTAATAAATCTAATTCAATTAAGGAACCATCAAACTCACCAATTCTTGTACACATATACTAAAGATTTTATGGTCTCCCATTAGACATGACCTATTGGGGATGAACTCTATTCATGTATTGTACCAATGTGGTACTTGAGTCGACTAATAAATCATATTAAATCTAGTACTTAGTGCTATCAAGTATTGTAATGGTGTGATACCTGCACTAACCAATGATTAATATCGGATTTAAAACATAGTTCCATCATCTCTACTAACACGAAGCTTTCAACCTTATTCTGAACTAGTGTTATACCTCACTTATCCCCCATAATATTATGCCACCCTTATTATATGATCCCACTCTTATACCTCTTTAAGAGACCCACTCAATTACAACATACACAATAGTTACAGTCATAAACACAGTCAATCATAAAAGAGGAACACCACCATACTTTTATAATAAACAACTCTTTTAGATACAACCATATTATATGTGATTAGACACTTAGAAATGATTCAACAATTTGACCTTTTAAGCTTGCATTGTAATAAGTATATGAAGAAACAATTAATATGCCTACATAAACTAAGTTGAATTTTTAGTTACATTTAACCATCACCTACTCGTTCAATTGCAATCATTAATTAAGTTTGCAAATATCACCAATCATCAATTAAGTTTGCAGATATCACCACTTACAACATAACGTAGTCCTTATTAAAAAATACAATGATTTCGTTATTCAATAACATTTGTTATAAATCACTTAGCATTGCAATAGTTTTTAAGAAAAATCAGGTATTCATATTTATTATCATGCCGTGTAATGAATGACCAAATATTTAATTAAATATGCTTATTTAAAGATAATTAGTCTTGATTCGATTCTCAATAATCATAAATTATGACATAGCTTTAGCATAGACTAATTCATCACCCAATTGCTCAAGTATGATATCCAACAATTTAACCAAACTTTCCTACCTATTCACTATCATTTCTGCTTCACTATAATCAGGTTACACAAACCCTTTCAATTCTAGAAAATATCATAATTACTAGATACTAGTTTTCACAACCATAGTCTCATAATCGGACACCAATATATATATATTCTCAAAATTAATCACAATAACACATAATTAAAAAAATCATCAAAGACTTTCCAAAAAATAATAATTAAACTCAATTAGATTCAATTCATGATCACATTTTGATTATAACTAACCATTCACCATGCACACAGGTCTAAGCATGAAATATCCCATACTATATTACAACCTTGAAATTTAATCAAGATTTATTACATATTAAATCTAGCCTACATAGATGCCAAGATGCTGCAACTAGTAAGCTACACCATGGAAGTTTTTTTTTGTTTATGTTTTAGAATGCTAAATCATCTAATAAATAATAGTTGTAAGAGTCATTAATCAACTATTCTTTAAACTAATACTTTGAAAATTCAAACCCACGAGTTATATCCTAATACACGGTCTACATCATTATTCAAGAGTGAATTAATCATTAACTAGTTCTATCATACTCAACTTCCCATCTTTATTGAATTTAAGGTCCCCAACCATCAAAATTCATGTTTTGAAATAATAAATTCATACTAGACATTATTAGTTTATAATCTAAAAGCAATTCTATGTGAAAATATGTATATCCTTAGTTTTTTTCTCTAATTTTATGAACCTAGGATTCTAATCCTCAAGAATTTCAGCGTAATTTTCCTTTCTAATGATATACTAGAAGAAGAACAAATTAATTGATAATAAAAGGGAGTAAAAATCTTTCCTCAATGAATAATGTCCACTCCAACTTTGATCAAATTGCCAATATAGGGATTAAGAATAAAAATTTAGAGTTTATAAACTTAATCATCTAAAATAGTCTTATATACAACCATCATCCTACTTTAGCAGCCTATGTGCGCTATAGTGGCCTCAACTTTTTCAGCACAGACAATCTTCAGTAAAATATTTATAACTTTTTACACTGAAAGTGGTTTAATGAGCGGTTGATTATGTTGAAAAGAAGACTCAAAGAAATTTAATTTAGTGGGTATTGAGCCTCATCACGCCTTATATTCTAAGAGGAGTGATCATTTGAAGTTGGCCCTAGTTTAAACATAGGCCAGAATTCAATAGGTAAGGACACTTCTACCTTAACTCTGTGCTAGAAGAATTGCAGGACCTTAATAATTTCTAATACATTATCATACTAAAGAATTGATCCTAATATCTATGATAAAAAAATTCTTATGCTTTTACCAAAAATATTTCCAGTAACAACGGAATGGGTTATTACTATATCTTAGAAATTTCAAATTTCACGTTCCTTTTATGCAAGGTACGATAGTATATCCTTGGAGAGATACACAATAAATTCAAATTCATTACCACAAAATATTAGAGGTATAATAACGTACATATATTTTTTCATAAGTAGTGTCATAATTAAAAAAAGGTAAACAAATTATAAAAATATCATATTAAAAAAGAAATAAGTTGTGAGAAAAATTTCCATTAATATAGAGGTATGACTATCTTTTTATACAAAAGTTATAATTTTTCCCCACATCATATAAATAATAGTTTTTCACTTTAGTAGATGTAAAAGTTGTACCCTATTGGAATATCAATAGATAATATTACAGTGGAATATGTTAGTTATGTTAGCTAAGTGAGGAGTTATTAGTGATAATGAGTTTTCATTAGTTGAGTCATGAGCTTTCACCAACAGTACAAGTCCAATTCTGTAGCATAAGTCGACTAGCAGTCAATAATTAGGGGCAATGTAACAGTGAATTAACTACCTCTAAATAAACCAAAATCTTCTCCCTATTTTTCTCACTACGAGATTCTAGAATTATTGATGGTTGATTATTGCTCAATTGAGTATTTTTTTTAAATTTAACATAGTATCAGAGCAACGATTAGTAGAGTGAATTTGTCGAAGTAGGATTTGAGAGTATAGGCCATACCTGAAAGCTTAGAGAAGAGTACTGCCATGGGAGACGTTCAACCATAGACAAGAACCAAACAAAATAAGCTAACCTCAATCATTATATACTCTAAAAATTTTTCTTACTGAAATGTAATTGACTAGATCAGAGAACTACACTCTATGAAGCAGATCAATAAAGTTAGCTCTGCTTAGAAGGAATAATTTAGGATTTATAGATGGTATGTATTTGAGAAATGTATACAAAGAAGAACTTAAAAAGAAGTGGGATCAATGAAATTCTATCATATTATCGTAGATTAGCAACACAGTCTTGCTAGAGCTGGTTTCGAGTATTGTACTAACTTCTAGTGCAAAAGAGGTGTGAGACATATTTGCTGAGAGGTTTCACAAATCTAACCTCACGTTAAATTTATCATCTTTGTAATAAAATAGCTACTTACATGCAAGGGATGGAGTTTGTTACCATTTACTATTAAAAACTGAAAGATGCTTGGAATGAATTGAATGTTATGGCATTTGCTTTTATTTTTGAATGTGATGTGTCAATATGTTGATCATTTATGTCATCAAGATTGAATAAAAGATATAGTCATGATAAGAGTAATATTTTGCTCGAAAACCCTATGTTGGCTATTACTCAAGCATATGTAGTAGTTATATAGGATGAAAGCTAGAGAAATTTGAGAGTGACTAATTCTAGCAGAGATTTTGTTAGTATATTTGCAGGAAGAGGACAAGGTTCTAAACCTAAGATGTTTGGCATAGTTTGTGATCGCTGTGGTTGCAAGGGGTATCTAAAAGAACAATACTACAAATTGTAGTATATCCTTATGATTTTAATAGTAAGAAGAAGATGCAGGGGAATGAGTTTAAATAATATGCTAATCAATCTTTTTTGTAGGAACTAATTTAGGAATTGGGCAGTCCAAAGTAAGAAATATCCCAAAAGAAGTTCAAGTTCAAGAAATACACACATAAATTACTGCCATCCCAATAGAGGAGGATCATGATCAAGAAGTGAAAGTAACAACACAGAGGGCTATCATTCCAATATGGCAGATATAACCATATTATTATCCATCTTCATGGCCTATGAGTGGATCATTGATTATGGCTATTCTCATCATATTACATATCTCAAAAAACTCCTAAATAATATTAAGAAACTTGATAATGATAAATGAAGTGAATTACAGGTTCCTATTAGTACAGATCCACAATAACATATAGGAGATGCAATTATATCAAAATTCAGACACTCAAAAATATTCTATATGTGCTTGATTTCAAGTTTAGCTTGTTGTCAATTTCCAAGTTGAAAAAGAAACTTAGTTGTTCAGCTTCATTTTACCTTGAGTGTTGCATATTTTAGGGACTTCAAAACGGAAATATGATGAGTATTGGATGCAATAGGAAGATTCAATAACAATAGTAGTCTTAATAAAAAAGCAAGGAATTTCATTCAGTGGAGTGTACAACTAGGTCATCCTTCAACCTCTGTGATGCAATATATCCCACTCTAAAATGAAAAATAATTGAAGACTTATAGGAATGCTGCACAATTTATGCAATGGTTGAGTAGAGTAGACTTAAGTGTCCTGTTCATACTATCAAGACTCTGCTCAACAAATGAGTTGATTATTCAGGATGTTCTATCATTATCGTGGGTCCATACTGATGGTATATTTCAAATAGTGAATGTAGATGTAAAAGGGCCTTTTAAGGTGACTACTTATGATAGAATACTATATTTTGTCACTATAATGGATGAATTCAATAGATACTCTTGGAGTTTCTTAATTCAATCTAAACTAAAGTGATTGTGGTTCTCAAAGATTTCTTATTTAGAAATAAAAAAAAATTGATGTTTGTGTCAAGATTTTGAGATCAAATAATAAGAAAGAGTTTTTTCATTCACAATGTACTAAACATGTTTCATCTCTTGGGAGTATCCATATAAGTAGGTTCCTATATACTCCATAAGAAAATGGTATTATGGAGAGAAAGCATCAACATATACTTGAGGTAGTTAGAGCTATCACGTTTCAAAGTGACAGACCCTATAGGTTTTGAGGATATTGCATCAAGACAATAGTATATTTGATCTATAAATTACCTTCTAAGGTACTTATTGAAAAGTCACCCTATGAATTATTGTATAGTAAATCTGCAATTTTGGATCACCTTATAGTTTTTGGGTGCTTATTTGTCATTACATTGCTTAGAGGGAGGAAGTTTGATCTTAAATATAGGGAAACTATTTTCCTAGGGTATATGGATATTCAAAAGGGCTACAAACTCCTTGATATTTACTTAGGAACCTTCCTAGTCAGTAGATATATTGTCTTTTAGGAAGCCATATTTCTCTTCAAGGAATAACAGAAGACACTGATAATATCTTTTGTGAACTTCCAGTGTTATCATTTGAAATTAATTATCTTCTCTTAATCTTCCCACTGAATCTTCTCATATTAAAGAGACTCCTTGATGCAAATTGAGATAACAAGATTGATAGCAAAAATAATGTTGGGACCTATCTTGAAAATGAAAGCTTTCAATCACCCATAAATATTTCAAAGTATAACGAAATGATTATTAAAAGAGCTTTTAAAATTTCTAACATACTCAAATTGATTTATAAAGAAAGTGGAAATAACCAAAGAGGCCATCTAGGGCTTTGAACTACTCTTCCAACCATCATGGGCTTGAAAGAATCAAAGAAAGTATGACAAAAAGCCTTCAAGGCCACCAACGTACTTAAGAGGCTATTTTAATAATTTGTTTTTTTTTACAATTTAGATATTTTTATAAGGCTAGTATAAATAGTCTTTATGTCTTTCATATTAGGGTAGATAGTTTTTGCATGAAATAACTGCTCTGTGAGTTTAAGAGAAAACCCTCTTATCTCTTAGTTGAACCCTCTTGTTTACTTGAGTAAGTAAACTTTATATGTTTGATATCTTTTTCTCCCTTCGATTTATTTTAGTAATTAATTGTCTTTTAATTGCTAGATTTCCCTTTTTTTCTTCTTCTAATTTTTATTCTAACTCACTTCTATTTCTAAATACTTCCTTATTTCCTATCTTTTTTGGATTTCTTACAACTCGCTTTACATCAGTTGGTATTATAGAAAGACTAAAGAATTGTTCCTAAAATTTTTAATCCTTGGCTAATAATTTTTGAAAATTCAAAAAAAAAATTCTATAAAAATGAAATCGATTGGAGGTTGTTTGATAGTGTTCCTTGAGCTACACATTATTGTTTCTTAGTTAAAAATCAACAAATATATGGCTTAAAAGTTTGGAAGCCATTTTTGAGATTTGAAGCTTTAAAGAAGCTTGAAAATAAGTTTTATTAATTTAGTGTTTGTTTGAAGAAATTATTGACTGGAAGTTATTGATAGAGTTGTGGGGAGGTTGTATCTAAAATTTGAGCTCATTTGGTTGAGTATTGAAGGAGATTAGTTTTAAAAAATTGATCTTCTGAGGGAAGAAGATGAATTTAAAAATTTCATAAATAGCCCAAATCTTTCCTTATTTAATAAATTGCGTTCCTACTTGTTTTCTCTCCTTTTCTTGTTAATTTAGCTAGTTTAGTTTGAGTACTAGTTCATTGTTAATGTTAAAATAGTTTTTGTCCATTTAGTCTATTCGTGCCAATTTTTTTATATTTTTTTGTTTTATTTTGTAGTATCTTTATTATTATATTTTTTTTTGACAAAATGGTTGGGCCATAAGCCCTTTTATTGCTAAAGAAAAATCTGTACATGGTCAAAGCCCTAAATATTCGGTTCAAAAGAAAAGGCCCGATAAAAAAACACAAAACGGAAAGCAAACATAAATCCAAAAAGGGAAAAAAGGAAAAGTGGAAAGTTTTCAAATCAGCTTCTTCATTGTCTTTATAGTCATATGGATTGAGGCTTTGATCTAATCTTGAAGAAGCTCCATGACCACATGAGCTACAAATCGACTCTTTCTTCAACACAAATTCAGATTTAGCATGAAAAGTTTGGCCAGCTTGCTCGAAGGGCATTCAAAATCCTCACAAATTCCAAATCAATCTAAACACCCTGAATACTTCTTTGACTCATCAGATACAAATCTTGTATCCGTAAAGTTAATCAACTATCATAGTTCCCCAGTCATCTAAAAACCTTATTGAATTACCAGAATGCACTCTTGACTACTTATAAAATACAAATATGGTATGTGTGAAGTTAATCAACTATCATAGCTCCCCAGTCATCTAAAAAACATTATTGAATTACCAAAAATACCCTCTTGACCTAGTAGGAGAATGATTCTCTAATGGGATTATTACGGGATGCATAAGGGTGTGGTTAGTTGGATATTCAATTTATTATATCCCTATTACCTTAGCTGAATGAGACACAGACTAATATCTATTACGACCTGAACCAGAGCCTGGTCGCGATGGGAATCACAAGTCCACCGAGGATAGGAGACCTCCCCTGAGCCTATTCCAATATAACCAAGAAAACCTAGCAGCGAATGAATTCCAGTATAAAGAAAGATATAAAAAATAACCTCAAAAGTCTATATAAAATCAATATCCAAAACTATCTACCATACCAAAACCAATACCAAATGAAAACCATAATATCCAAGTCCACAGTAGTCTAATAAAGGCTATAACAAAAAACTAAGTACCAATAAAGTGTCGGGATATGCCCCCAACCATAGACAAAACAAATCTGAAATAAAGTCTAAAACATGAGAAACCAAATAATGAAATGAATTATTCCATTTGATGGAAGCTCACCACTTTAAGTCAGCTCACGAACCAACCACGAATACCCGATCACTGTACAAGAAAAGTAGAAGAATGGCCAGTTCCTACATCGCGTGGGGATACAACATTTGAAGATAGTTTGTGTAACAACCCGATTTATTGAACCGGAATGCTACACGATGCTCATGACCCTGAAGGACCACAAGATAACCCATAACTGATATCTGTACCTCTATACTGCATAAGATAACATAATAATGTGGAAACATGCACTGAAAGGCCATAAGGATCATGAACATAACTCAATAACGTAACATCTGTGTGGGGTAATAGAATACCCAAAACAAAATTGAAGCCTAAAACATGATATCTGTATCTAATCTGCATCTAGTCTAAAATTCTCTACTGTCTGAAAAATCTGAATAAAGAGTTGATGGGACATGTACCCAACTAACTCCAACTAATAAGCTAATCAATGAGATACTAGAAAATCATTATGTCCTCGAAGGATGAGGACTCACTTCTACTTTGACTGCTGAATTTAGAATCTATTGCTGATCTGGAACTCGTGTCTCTGAACCTATGGTGTAACATTAAAAAAACACCATAGCGCGGATGCGTCAGTACATATGTATTGAGTATACATGTGAGGTAGGCTATATGCAATGGTTCACATTCATGAATAATGATAACTGATTTTCTAACATGAACGTGAGAATACAATCATAAATACGTAACTGTAACTGACAGTGTGATATCGTGATTTCTAAGTCTATATACTGATAACGTGACATGCTAGTAACTGATATGACTGATAAGATGAAGGACTATGTATGAATAATGATGATAACATGGGTGACTGTATCTGAGTATAACTGATAACGTGGGTGACTGCAGCTGACAGTCCTAAATCTGATAGAACTATCTGAGTTTCGTACTGTATCTGAGTTGACTATATCTGACAGTCCTGAAGTCTGAAGAACTATCTAAGTTCTATTAATGAGACTGATTGACTGTATCTGACAGTCCTGATTCTGTAACATGAAATAGTGGGAAGTAGTATCTAACTGACATGCCCCAAATGTGCTATAATAGCTGAGATGGGGTCCGATCTATGCCCTGATTGGAAGGGTGTTAATACCGCGCCACTGGTAAGGACAATATGTGAGTAACCCTCATATAGCAGGTAACTCTAGCGAGAACGGTGGGAACCCTCACATAACAGGTTAAGACACCTCATCTATCCTTATATAACAGGATATGATGTCTCAACCTATGCTGGTTACATAGTTCTGAAACGCAAGGATTGCTTCTAAGAATCACACTCTCGTATAACAGGTGAGCCCCCATCCTTGGGTTCACTTGGTGCTAATTCCTACTCCCATCTGAATGGACACTAAACATGATTTACTGAACTGAACTGAGCATGGACTGAGTTATTGAATTTTTATGGTTGACGGAATACTACTAATAACTGGAAACTGATTGAGTCATGAGATCATGGAGATTCTTCCTGAGTCATAAGACTATCTGAAGTCTAAGATTTCATAGCTTGACTGAGAGTATCATGAAAACATGACATGGATCTAGGCACACAACTAATATTTTGGGTACAAGTACCCCCAGGACTCAATAGAAGGAAACTGACATAGCATGATTTACTTGAAGACTTGACTAATATCGTAATACATACTACATTCATAGGAGCCTTTCATCAAACATGTAATAGGCATAAACTTGTACATACATGGGGATTTTATGATATCATGCTAGTTAGACAATTTTCCTTCATCTAGGCATTTAATCAAACATATTGTAGGCATAGTACATGTAAAGCACATTATACAACAATTAAACATCATGCTTTAATTTCAATTCCATCATACAAGGTTTTAGTCCTGAGATTTCGTAAATCTTTATCTATACTAATAAACCCACATGGAATTTATCATCAAATCATGGAATAGAAATCAATTCCTCATTTATCAACATGAAAGAGAACATACAAAGCATGAAAATATGAAGAGAATTCATAACTTGTAGTTAAAAAGGATTCTTGGACTTCATGGACAAAAGGAGTCCATGAATAAACACTATACATATCTTAGTTCATGATTTCATGAAGATTGATGGTGAAACCTTCTTGAAATTGGATCTTCTATGAAAATCCTAGCTTGAGTTCTTGAGAGTATTTGAGAAAAACATCAATATTTTGGATGAATAAGGGCTAAATCCCATGTTTTGAATCTTATATAGGTGGGAAAATTGACCCTTTTAACCCTGGACACGTAGTTAAATTTTTAGTAAAATTTCCCAAATTGGTCCCTTGGCGCGACACAGCGTTATCGCATCGTGTCACTGGAAATTGACAATTGGGAAACTGCACGGTGGCGCGACGCGGAGTTATCGCATTGCCACCTTATCTACGACCTGGAAGTTTGGTGCGACATGCCAGTATCGTAGAGCAATATTGGAAATTTGAAAATTGCCATTTGAGCTATCTCCGCGATGCGCTGAAGGCTTAGGTCAAACACTGTCTCACTAAAAAGGTTGTAACTCTTCACCCGGGTGTCGGATTTGACCGAATTATATATCGATGGAAAGCTTATTCAATTTCCCACATGATAGGAAGTGAAAATTTTGGAAATACCACGTTTATAAGAATAAATTCTTATTTCAAAGCAAGTTCTAGCATTCTTGAGAGAATTTCAAGCTAAGAAAAAGCACGGGTATTACAATATCTCCCCCTTGAGAACATTTATCCTCAAAGGAGACTAATTGAGAGGAGAAACAATAAACTGAACATGAACTAAGCATTAATAACTGGGACATGATCTCATGACAGACGTGACTGACAAGCTGAACATAACATACTAAACATACACATCTGATGCATGCATAACTGATTCATAAATGCATAACTGAAAGTTCTGACGAACTAAGTTTTCTCACAATGAGAATGCATGTATGATGCATAACTATATAACTAAACTGATACATGAGTGCATGACTGAAAATGCGGTGGTACTTGATACCAAGCTTATCATGGGAACATGATAATGAGACTGAATACTAAGTTAGTAACACACACTAATCATGAAACTGAGTAAGCTTAAGGAGAACTATTACCTTGAGCTTGATTTGAGTTGGCGGGGAAAAAGTGAGGATACTTGGTATGCATATTTTCTTCTGTTTCTCAAGTAGCTCCCTCGATGGACTGATTTCACCAAAGAACTTTAACTAGAAGGACTTCTTTGTTCCTCAATCTATGGGTCTGATAGTCTAAGATTTCAATAGGAATATCTTCATAAGAGAGGCTGTTCTGAACATCAATGCTCTGAATAGGGACTACGACTGATGGGTCACCTATACACTTCTTGATCAAAGAGACATGAAAGACTGGATGAACTGAGGCTAGATCTGAAGGTAATTCGAGCTCATAAGCTACCTTGCCGAATCGACTGAGAATCTTAAAGGGACTGACATATCAGGGACTGACATATCAGGGACTGAGCTTTCTCTTCTTGCCAAATCTTTTCACTCCCTTCATAGAAGAGATCTTGAGGTAGACATAGTCACCAATCTCAAAATCGATATCCTTTTTACGAACATCTACATAAGACTTCTATCGGCTCTGAGCAGTCCAGAGTCTTTCTCTAATTAACTGAACTTTCTCTATGGCGTCGAATACCAAGTCAGGCCCTATGACTGAGGCCTCACTAACTTCGAACCAAACAATCAGAGATCTATATCTCCTACTATAGATATCTTTGAATGGATCCATCTGAATACTGGAATGATAGCTGTTGTTGTATGCAAACTCAATCAAAGGCAAGTGGTCATCCCATCATCCCTTGAAATCAATTGGACACGCCCTTAGCATATCTTCTAATGTCTGAATGGTCCTTTCTGCTTGACCATATGTCTGAGGATGAAAGGTTGTACTGAGATGAATTTGGGTACCAAGACCCTTTTGGAATGCTTTCCAAAAATGAGAGGTGAACTGGGTGCCTCTGTCTAAAATAATTAACAACGGAACACTGTGCAATCTGACCAGCTCCTTGATGTAGAGCTTGGCGTAATCCTCGGCTGAATAAGAGGTATGAACTGGAAGGAAAAGAGATGATTTGGTCATTCTGTCTACAATAAACCAGACTAATTTATGCTGACAACGAGTTTGAGGCAAACCCATCACGAAGTCCATGTTTACAACTTCCCACTTCTAAGTAGGAATACTAAACTCCTGCATAGGACCACTAGGCTTCTGATGCTCTATCTTAACTTACTTCCATGTAGAGAACTTAGCCACAAACTCTGCAACATCTCTTTTCATCCCACTCCACCAATAGATTTCCCACAAATCGCGGTACATCTTAGTGGCCCCTGGATGAATAGAGTAACGCGCACCATCCGCTTCTGCAAGAATTCGCTTTCTTATGTCATCTACATCTGGAACACAAAGACGACCCTGACAATGAAGAACACTATCTCTCCCTTGGGGGAAAACCTCTATTTTCTGATTCTAAACTGACTCTTTCAACTTGACTAGGCTGAGATCTCTATCTTGCTTTTCTTTTACCTCAGAAACTAGAGATGATTCTAAACTACTTTGAACACATACACCGCCCTTTGAAGAGTAGACTAAGCAAACTCCTAGTCTAGAAAGCTGGTGTACTTCTTGAGCTAACTTCTTTTTCCTATCCTCAACATGAGAAACACTACCTATAGAGAGTCTACTGAGAGCATCGGCCACTACATTGGCCTTGCCCGGAGATAGAGGACACTCATGTCATAATCTTTCAAGAGCTCTAACCATCTTATCTGACGAAGATTGACATCTTTCTGAGAAAAGACATACTTAAGACTCTTATGATCTGTGAAGACATCTACATGAACACCGTATAAATAATGCCTCCAAATCTTCAAGGCAAATACTATGGCTGCTAATTCAAGATCATAAGTAGGATAATTCTTCTCATGGGGTTTAATCTCTTTGGAGGCGTAGGCTATGACCTTACCATACTGCATGAGGACAAAACCTAAACCCACTCTAGATGCATCACAATATACTACGAAACTGTCTGAACCATCTGGTAATGCTAGAACTGGAGCTGAGGTGAGTTGAGTCTTTAATTCCTGAAAACTCTTCTTGCATGGATCTGACCACTGAAACTTGACCTTCTTCTGAGTCAATCTAGACATAGGGGATGAAATAGAAGAAAATCCCTCAACAAACCATCTGTAATAGCCAGCCAGACCCAAGAAACTCCTGATATCTGATGGAGAGATAGGGCGAGGCTAGTTTCTTACTGCTTCGGTCTTTTAAGGATCTACTCTAATGGCATCACTGGAAATAATATGGCAAAGAAATGCTACTGATCTTATCCAAAATTTGCACTTACTGAATTTGGAAAATAACTGATGATTTATAAGAGTCTGGAGTACTATTCTGAGATGGTCTGCATGATCTCGCTCAGTACGAGAATAGACCAGAATATCATCTTTGAAGACTATGATGAACATGTCCAAGTACTGCTTGAACACACGGTTCATCAAGTCCATGAAAGCGGCTGGGGCATTGGTAAGACCAAACGACATAACTAGAAATTCAAAGTGACCATACCGCGTACAGAAAGCTGTCTTCGGGATGTCACATTCTCTAAATCTGAGGTGATGATAGCCGAATCTGAGGTCTATCTTAGAGAAATATCTGGCACGCTGAAGTTGGTCAAACAAGTCATCGATTCTGGGAAGAGGATACTTGGTATTAACCGTGACTTTATTGAGTTGACGGCAATCTATACACATTCTGAGTGAACCATCTTTCTTACGCACGAATAAGACTGGTGTACCCCACGGGGAAACGCTAGGTCTGATGAATCCCTTATCTAAGAGATCCTTCAACTGTTCTTTCAGTTCCTTAAGTTCTGTTGGTTCCATTCTATATGGCAGAATAGAGATAGGCTGAGTGTATGAAAGAAGATCAATACCGAAGTCTATTTCCATTTTGGGAGAAATTCCTGGAAGATCTTCGAGAAATATATCTGAATATTCATTCACTACTGGGACTGATTCAAGACTGGAATCCTCGGAAATGGAATCTCTAACATGAACTAGATGATAAACAAAACACTTAGATATCATTTTCCACGCTCGAAGGTAGGAAACAAGCTGACCGCTGAAAGCGGATACACTACCCTTCCACTCTAGGACAGGTTCATTCAGGAACTGAAACTGAACTATTCTGTTTCTGCAGTCGACTGTGGCATAGAAGAAATGAAGCCAATCCATGCCGAGAATGACATCAAAATCAGTCATCTCTAACTCAACTAAATCTGCTGACGTGACTTTCTAAAATATCATAACTGGGCAGTTTCTATATATCCATCGGGCTATGATGGTTTTACCCACTGGGGTAGAGACTGAGAAGGGCTCTGCTAGAACTTTGGGACTAATTCTGAAATCAACTGCTATATAAGGAGTAACAAAAGACAAGGAAGCTACTAGATCTAGAAAAGCGTAAACATGCACTTGAAAGATCTGTAACGTACCAGTAACTACATAAGGAGAACTTTCCTGATAATGTCGAGTATGAAGAGCATAGAGACGATTTAGGCATTGCCCGCTAGTAGCAATGGAAATGGAACCCTGCTGATTTAGGCGACCGGACTGAGCTGAGGAGAGATTCTGTTGACCCTGAGGACCTAGCTGCGAACAGTCTCTAACTCTATGGCCTGGCTTGCCACAACCAAAACAAATTCCACTACCTGCTCTACACATACCCTGATGGTTCTTACCGCAAGTCTGGCAAAGAGGATAGGTGCAGGCACTTCTAACACTGCCTTGGGTCTTAGAGCCTAGAGCTCTATCTTTGTTACCCTCTCTGAACGTAAGAACTGGAGCACTGGCTGTAGAAGGAGCTGGAACTGATGATGTAGGACAAAACTGGGAACGGTTTCCTTCTTCTGACTTAGGCTGACTAAAATTGAAGCTACCTATCTTTGCTCTCTTATTCTGTTTTCCGTCTGCTTAATTTTTTGCTCTTCTATCTGCTGAGCATGGGCCATAAGTCTAGCTAAGGTCATGCCACTATTCAGTATGGCGGTTCTGTACTCATTGACCATGCTGTCGTTCACCCATGAAGCAAACTAACTCATCTTGGATCTACTGTCTGCAACCACATGAGGGGCATACCTGGCTAATTGAGTAAACTTAAAAGAATACTCTTTCACTGTCATATTGCCCTACCTGAGGTTGATAAAGTCTAGCACCTTAGCTTCTCTAAGCTCTTGGGGAAAGAATCTGTCTAAGAATGCAGTGAAAAACTCGTCCCACTCTATAGGACCTACATCATCTGATATTTTGGACTTCCACTGTTTGAACCAAGCATGAGCCACATCCTGCAATAGGCGCAATGCGACGTTATCGTGCCGTGTCACTGGAAATTGACAATTGGGAAACTGCACAGTGGCGCAAAAAGGAGCTATCGCGTTGCCACCTTGTCTACAACCTGGAAGTTTGGAACGCCGTGCTAGTATCGTGGAATAACACTAGAAATTTGACAATTGCCATTTGAGCTATCTCCGCGATGCACTGAAAGCTCAGGTCAAACACTGTCTCACTAAAAAGGCTCTAACTTTTCGCTCGGGTGTCGGATTTGGGCGAATTATATATGTATGGAAAGCTTATTCAATTTACCACATGATAGGAAGTGAAAATTATGGAAATACCACGTGTATAAGAATAAATTCTTATTTCAAAGAAAGTTCTAAGATCCTTGAGAGGATTTTCAAGCTAAGAAAAAGCACGAGTATTACAGTTAGCGGTTGGAGCACTAGCATGTAACTCAGAGATAAAGGATAAAATTATGCCATGATCCATAACGTAGACATCATTAAAACAAGTGCACAACATTATATGCAATACATACATATATATACATATAAATATATATATATATATATATATATATATATATATATATATATCGATATATATATATATGTACCACTTTCCGGGAAAATAGAACAGGGTTTGGCATGAACTTTAAAACCTTAAACTAGACTATGTAGATCTGCCATCCTAAAGGTACCCATGGACTGTATGGGTTCAGCTCCCCTTGCTGAAATGGCCCCAATGCATGTTAGCCGCACGTACTAGAGAAAATTAGAGAAGGATAATGCCATCCCTAAAATATAAAGTGTGTTTCATGCACACGGTCACCATGACCAAACCTCACATCAGCAAACGTGAGTTTCCAGTATCGGTCCCCCCAAGACCTCCACCCTCCATGACTTTTCTACACAACCCCCCTTTAAGCCCAGATTAAAATCATTTACATATTACCAACCATTTACCAAGGAGTGTTTTAATTAGACATTAACCATTGGAATATTTATACCAAAATTCGAGCTTCCAAGTCTATCCATTTATACCGTATGAAACCATTAATCCAAATTTGACACAAACTTTTTCAATTAAACTAAAACTGTTGCTACCAAGGCCTTTCCAAAATCATTTGAAAACCAAACCAAACCAATTCATGTTCCATTTACCATTTATTCAATGAAAGGATTTCAAGAATAGTCAAACTATGTGACAAAATCATATTCATTGTCAATTTCACGAACAGGTTGAGGGCACATAATTTACCCCTCCATTAAATCACCATTCCCATGCATCCCACAATGTTTATAAACATTAATAAATCATTAATTTTGCATAACCAACCATGGAAAAACACTTAAACCAAACACATGCACAACCCATTATCAAAACCATGAATAATAATACATTTCATGCCATTAATAAAATACAACTATAGGAAAAGAGATACATGCCTTAATTTTCACAAATTTCAAAGAAAATGAAACCCTTAGGACCCTATATGATCACCTCCTTAAACCCTAGCCTTGGGTTGAAAAGGGGATTTTTGAGAGAGGATGTTTAAGAGTGAATAATGACCTTTGCATATTGAAAAATTGAGGAGAATTGGTCCTTGTAGGTTTTAAAAGTCGTGCATGAGTGAAAGGTCCTTACTACCCTTCTTCTCTTTTTAATTAAGAAAAACAACTGCAATAATACATAGATATGCATTGCGCTGATTTCCTTCCGCGTAGCGGGGCTATCAAGGAGGCTGTAAGCCTCCGTGACCCAAAACTACCTGAACCCCAACCAAGAATTTTAAAACTCTCCCGATTTACCTTTTTTACATCCCCAAACATGATTTGAGTCAAAAATCAATATTTCAAGAATGGGAAGGCCAAAAAAAAAATACCCAAAATTTTAGGGTGTTACATTATCCCCCTTAGGATCATTTGTTCTCGAATGATGAGCTAGAACACTTTTCACACAAGAATAATAACAATGCACTAGGATTAAAGGATAAATCGGGATAATAATAAGAAAGAATGGAATTGATAACTCAAGCTTCTTCATTCGTCACATGGAATATAAATGGATACTTACGCTTCATATCCTCTTCCGCCTCCCAAGTGGCTTCTTCCACTTTATGGTTATTCCAAAAGACCTGTACTAATGTCATATCTTTTGTCTGCAACCTATGAACTTGTCAGTCCAAGATCTCTACCAAAACCTCTTCATAAGACAGGGAATCCGAGACACTAACATCCTTGATAGGTACTGCCAACGAAGGATCACCAACGCATTTTCTCAACATGGACACATGAAACACAGGGTGAATATAACCCAAACTCGAAGGCAACTCCAACTCATATGCAATATTCCCCACTTTTTTCAAAATCAAATGAGGACCAATGAAATGGGGACTGAGATTCCTCTTCTTTCCAAAATATGTCACTTCCTTTATGGGAGACACTTTCAAAAACACCTAATCACCTACATCAAACTCCCACCCTCTTTGCCTCACATCCACAAAGGACTTTTGGAAACTTTGGGAAGTCTTAACCCTATCCCAAATCATCTCCACCTTCTCCATAGATTGATGAACTAAATTAAGACTGAACAACCTCGCCTCACTAAATCCAAACCACCAAATAGGGGATCTACGCCTCCTACCATACAAAGCCTCAAATAGTTTCATATCCATTCTAGAATGATAACTATTATTGTACGCAAACCCTACAAGAGGCAAGTGGTCAACCCAACTACCACCAAAGTTATTTACACAAGCTCGAAGCATGCCTTCTAAAGTTTGAATAGTATTTTCCACTTGCCCATCTGTCTGCGGGTGGAAAGTGGTACTAAGGGTCACTTTAGTTCCCAAACCTTACTGAAACGACCGCAAAAAAATGAGATAAGAATTGATTACCATGATTCAAAATAATAGAAACTAGAGTGCCATGCAACTTCACGATCTCCTGAATAAACAACCTCGCATAATCCTTAGCAAAAAAATTAGTCCTCACCCGCAAGAAGTAAGCAGGCTTAGTCATTCTATACACGATGACCCAAATAGAATTAAACTGGTTTCGATACCATGGAAGACCGATAATGAAATCCATATTTATCATTTTCCATTTCCATAGAGAGAATTCTATTTCTTGAGACAACCCACCAGGCCTCAAGTGTTCCACTTTCATTTGTTGACACACCATGCATTTAGCCATAAAATTAGTTACCTCCCTCATCATGTTCTTCCACCAATAAATCTCCTTAAGGTCATGATACATCTTCGTCGAACCAGGATTAACCGAATAACGCGACTTATAAGCTTTAACCAAAATTCTACCTTGCAGCCCATCCACATCGAGAATACACAACCTCCCTTGGTACCTCAAGATACCATCACCACCAACCTGGAAAGTCATCACCTTCTACCAACCCACATCATCCTTGATCTGTATCAAGATGGGATCCAACACCTGCTTCTCTTTCACCTCAGCACCAAGAGATGATTTTGCCACCTTTTGCACATACACACTACTATCCTCAGAATCTAAGAGATGAACTCCAAGATTATCCAAATAGTGAATATCCTTCTCCAAATCCGGCTTCTCTTCTTCCACATGAGCCAAGCTCCCCATAGATAACCTGCTAAGAGCAACAACAACCACGTTAGCCTTACCTGGATAATAATGAAGACCCATGTCGTAATCCTTGAGCAACTCAAGCTATCTTCTTTTCCTGAGATTCAAATCCTTTTGGGTGAACACATACTACAAGCTCTTAGGATCTGAAAAGATATCAAAATGGACCCCATATAAATAATGCCGCCAAATCTTCAATGCAAACACCACATCCAATAACTTAAAATCATGATTTAGGTAATTCCTCTCATGAACTTTCAACTACTTAGAAGCATACACTACCACCTTGCCATGCTGTATCAAAACACAACCAAGTCCCACATGGGGTGAATCATAATAAACTGCGAAACCATCACAACCCTCGGGCAGGGTCAAAATTAGAGAATAAGTTAATTTATCTTCCAACTTCTCAAAACTCCCCTCACAAGCATCGGACCATAGAAACTTCACCTTCTTCAAAGTTAACCTAGAAAAAGGTGCAATAATCGTTGAAAAGCTCATTATAAACCTCCTATAATAACCCGCTAAACCCAAAAAACTCTGAATATCGATTGGAGTCATGGGTCTAGGTCACTTTTTAACCATCGAACCTTCTGTGGACCCACCATGATCCCTTCACTTAAAATAACATGACCCAAAAAAGTAGCAACATTTAACCAGAACTCACACTTGGAAAAGTTAATGTATAATTGCTAATCCTTTAGGGTATACAACATAACACAGAAGTGATTGGCATGATCCACCTTACTTTTAAAATATACTAAAATATCATCTATAAACACAATCACAAACAAATCCAAAAACTAATGAAATACCCAGTTCACGAGATCCATAAATACGCTCGAGGCATTGGTTAACCCAAAAGATATGACCAAAAACTCAAAAGGTCCATATCGCGTAAGGAGATCAATCTTAGAGAAATACTTAGCACCTTCAAACTGGTCAAACAAATCATCAATCCTAGGAAGAGGGTACTTATTCTTCACCATCACCTTATTCAATTTATGATAATCAACACACAACTAAAGAGAACCATCTTTCTTAAGTACAAAGAGTACAGAAGCACCCCACAGGGACACACTAGGGCAAATAAAACCCTTTTCATGAAGATTCTTCAACTGATCCTTAAGCTCCTTCAACTTATCAGAGCTATTATATAAGGAGGGATAAAATTGGATGAGTATCCGAAATAAGATCAATCCCAAAATCAATTTACCTATCAGGAGGATTACCAGGAAGATCATCAGGGAAAACCTCAGGGAACTCCCTAACTACAGGAATGAATTGTGAAAAAGGACCCTCCAAGTTAAAATCCTTAACCTGGACCAGATGATAAAGAAACCCCTTGGTAATTAATTTTTGGGCTCTAAGATATGATATAAACCTTTTCTAAGGCACTAGGGAACTTCCTTCCCACTTAATAACTAGATCATTAGGGAATTTCAAGATGACCTTATGGGTTCGATAGTCTAAAGAGGCATAGAATGAGTGCAACTAATCCATTCCCAAGATAAAATCAAAATCTAATATGCCTAATTCAAAAATATCCACCAAGGTTTACCTACCACCAATAGATGCCACACATACCCTATAAACCCTTCTAGCAACCACCGAGTCACCCATCAGGGTAGAAATTAAAAAAAAGGTTTGAAATACATTCAGGACCAAAATACAAATACACAATCATAATGGGTCACATAAGAAAGAGTAGACCCCAGGTCAAGTAAACATCACACATAACGAGAGAAGAGTTTTAACATACCAGTGGCGACATCAAGTGATGCCTCACACTTTTGACGAGTAGTAAGAGCATGAACATAGTTTCGACTAGTATCAGAGCCAGAAGTGGCACCTTTTGGTGTAGGAGATGATGAAGTAGCAACCAAATCTTGTTAGCCCTCCAAGAAACCTAACACCTTGATTCTTCATGTCCTCTTGATATATTTCATAGTCGGACTGAGCTACATATGAATGGATGGTGGTGGAGGATTCTCCAGGACCCTGGGGTAGTCCTGGAGCATGTTCCCTGGTAGCAAAAATTCTATCAAAGAATTCTGGTAACTTTCTAGGGGATTGGTCGATAGAAATACTCCGTTCTAGGTGTAGCTTAGACCTTAAGAGGTTCTTGTAATACTGGTAGTGGTTTTCTATAAGCAAGGCTCTGAATTCATTTAAGTCTCCCATTTTATAGCTGAGTACCTATAAGTAGGACACTTTGGACCATTTTTTAATATTTTAGAAGCAAAACGTATGATAGATTAACAAGAAAAGTACATGTGGAACTGCTATAGGAAATTCTAGGGTGAAAAGTAGATGTGCAACATGTTGGGTCTCTTAGGCAACTGTCCTCAGGTATGTCGATCATGGAGCATTTACCGCGATCGCATTGCTGTGGTTGCGGTTGCAATACATGAGACCACAACCAACAATTATTCCATTGTTCAAAAGGATGAACTTAACACCAACTTTGTCTTCTAAATAGGTGTACAACATCATGATCAGATAAAATAACTCTAGATAGCAAGATTACACCCTTAAATTTGAAGGAATTCATGTTGCACTCATTTGGGCAATGAATGGACACCTATTGCACATGTTAATTATAACTAGTCTAGGTTAGAGTATGGGTACTTAAGACTTCCCTAAATGGAGTGTAGACACCCTACAACTTCCAACCACAATGATAATTACAAATAAGCATAGTTTTAGCATTATAACACTATTTCAAGCTCATTTCTAGCTACATGTCCTAAGCCTACAATAATAGTAAATGTAAGGAAATTTGAGACTACATACCAGGTAACTGATGCAAATAGTTTAAAATAAAACCTTGGATACTCTTGAGAGACCACAATTTTGAGGGAAATTGTGAGAAAATTTAAAACTAAGGCTCATGGGTGCAAGAGATTCAGATGGTCTTTTTAATCTGAGTTAACCGCGATCGCAGTCCAAATTACGCAATCAAGGTCACATAGTCTCCATGATCACAGAGGCATAGACTATGGTCACGATATCTGAGACCAAGCATCTAGTGTTATGCATGTCCTGCTTAGTCCATTTGCCAAATTCACACATTACTTCTTTCCAAATTAAAAAAATACCCCTAAGCACCAATACTTTATAGACTAAGCATGCATATGAATGATAATACGAATCAAAGTCTACCCTAACATGCATAAATAAATAGGATGCGGGCCATTTTTTGTTGCGTGATGGGTTGCCTCTCATCAAGCGCTTAGTTTACTGTTATAGCACACCTCTATTTATCTTTTTTTTTTGTCTCCTCTTAGAAGATTGAAGTTTTCATCCCAACTTCTGTTTATTGCTCAGTGAATGATAGAGGGACTAAAGATTAAAATACTCCAAGATGACACTTGGAAGATGTGGAGAGATGACAAAAAATCTTCGATCTCACCATTTTGAAGATTTGAACCTTTTACCCAACTTCACATCAAATTTTTAGATTGGTTCCGTGGGTAAAATCATGGTCATCAATTCACCATTCCTTGTACTTTGTAAGTTGAGTTTCTCAGCCATTGACGGGGGGGGGGGTTCCATATGCTCCGTTGGTATGTCAAATTCAACAATATTAGGGAGGAGTTCATTTTCTCCAAGGCTCATCATTACCTTGGGTATATAGACTTTCATCCAATCCAACAAGCATAATGTTGAAAAGTATTTAGAATGGGGTCCGTCCTTTACGTTGGGACTTAAATCCAATGGAACGTACTCACCCTGAAATGAGCTAGAGTCGTTACGAGCATAATACATTGTTTCTTCTTTTGAATTTATACTCACTTTCTCTATTTTGGTGTCTTTTCCCTCATATGAGTCAGAAAATTAGGAAGTCATTGAGGAATCTTTGCTACCAAGCTCATCATCATATCTTGGTTTCTATTCTTGATAAAAGTTCTCTTGAGTATTGGGAAAGGTAGTGATAGTTTCAAGTTTTTCTTCTTTTCCCACTAACTCTTTCTTGACTCCTATCCATTCTTTGTACATGTATTCCATATTCTCCCCCATGGTATCTACCCGATCCAAGATGGCTAATAACCTTGGGTCACAGCTACTGGAGTCGGTGCATTGTTCTTCAGATTTCTCATCATATGACCTAATAAAATCATAGGAAGAACTAGCAATTTGATTAGTATAATAGGGGGAGAGGGTGTTTGGACACTCATCCCAATGTCTTTATAGACGGCCGCACATGGGGAAACCATACTCCCAATCTGATGGAGATGGTAAAATCTCTCCCCGAGGAGCTTACTTATAATCTTTCTTGAAGTGTGGTCCATAACAATACAAACATGGGGGGTCACGATATGACTTCTAATCATTAAACTCATATTTGTTAGAAGATGCCATCAAGAAAAGTAAAAGTAAAATAAAATCTAGCTACAAAGAAAAGTCACAAACAAATATTTACAAGCTTGAATTCAAGCAAGTAACTAAGATTGCAAACTAACTTAATACGGGAAATTGTTCCCCGAAAATGGTGCCATCTTTGATAATACTCAACTTACATATCAATTTGAGTGTAAGACGGTCATCGCCAATATATTTACCCAACTTTGGATTCAGGGTCAAATCCATGAGGAACAATATTAGTGATGATCAAATTAATTAGAAATAATAGTTACGAGTTAAATTCAATCAAAGGGTACAAAAGATAAAATGAGGGAGGTGAGTTCCTACACTAATGTTTCTTTTTGGAATTTTCAAGAATAAATTCGGGGCTATAAATAATTAGAGTTTTAACAATTATGCATGGATCTTAGGATTATGCATTACTAAGGGAGTGACATGTTGGAGTTAGTTATCAACATCGATTTAGTAAGTCAAATATGGTTAGGTTTGGTTATAGATTTTGATGCTAGTCTTTCAAAAAAACACAAAAATTTCACCCATTGATCCTTTAGAATACCTAACGGATGTGTTCAACAATTAGCAACCACAACCTCAATAAAGGCATCCCTATTTCTAGGATGACACCCAAAGCATAGTTAACCTCAGTTTCACCCTTATTTCCAAGTTAGTGAGAATTTAGCAAACTATACATATAATTGTCTATCATTGCTTTGGTATCCATATCCCTTTTTCTAGGATGATATAGATTCCTAAAGTTCACCCAAAACCCTTCTTTCAAAGATGTCTTTGAACTTTCTAGAGCTTGGACCTTTCGCCCATCAAACCCATATGGGTATTTGGAGCTTTTGCCTATCAAATCCTAACCAAATAAGCATAGCAATGTTAAACCCATAAACATGAACTACCAAATAGATGCTAACAACAAAAAACCACACACACTTTAATCCCTATTCACACATAACCCCAATAGGGAGATTTAGCTACAGATAAGATAAACAAGCATCGATATACCGATAATCTCCATTGAATCAAAGTTGTAAAAGATCTAAGCGAATGTTACTTCAAACTTGGCTCCTTCACAATATCAACAATAGAAGTGAAAAAATCTTCCACTTATAAAGTCTCCAAAGTATTCTTCACCCAAAATTTACACAATATATTCTTCTCCAAAACTGGAGTCTACAAAACCTAAGACTAAAAAATAGAGAAAAATGGGGAAGATGGAATATGATAGAAAATTGAATGTTACATCCAATTAGGGTTTGAGTCTTTTTGTTCAAATTGGGATCAATACATGAAATTACAGTTTTGCCCTTGGGATAAACATTTCTGCCAAGCCACGATCATAGAAGTCTGGCTGCGACCACGGCTACACAACCGCGATTGACTTCTACAGTTATGGTTGATTGACCATCTTGACTGATTGCGATCGCAGCTTATGGACCACGACTGCGGTAAGTGAGGCTAGTTCACTGCAGGTCTTCAGTTGCACTTTTTCTGTTTTCTTTTGATCATTTCATGCTCCAATCCACACCTCCTTGTCTTTTCAACTCCTATACCTGCAAAGAGTGGATATTAGTACATTAAATCATAATTATGACTCATTTACTCATTTAAGATGAGGTAATATGCACTAAAATTGAGTGCGAATAAGTGGTAAAATCACCACTCATCAGAGCTCTAGCAGTCGAATATGAACCTGAGTTGACCCACTTCTACTTAGAACATTTCCCACCATCCCTACCACTCTATTGCTAACCTCCACCCTGATCTGAATACCAAAACTTATTACTCTGCCTCTTTTCCATATCCACTTACTTCTTTTTTCCTCCTCAACTTATTGCATATGTACTACTAATTTGGTGATGTCCATATCCTTATTCAACAAGGTATCCTTGCTCTACGAAATCAACTCATGAGACAAACTAGAAGAAAATTTCCTCATTCTAGCCCTTATGCTACATACTAGCTCAGGAGCATATCGTGAAAACTGGTAGAATTTCAAGGCATAATTTTTTACTATCATCCTGCCTTATTTCAAATTCACAAATTCCTCTACTTCCGCCTCCCTCAACTCCTGAGGAAATAAGTGATCCAAAAAGAAACTAGAGAAGTCATCCCACAAAGCAGACTCAACATCATCACCCCTAAGACCTTTCCACTCCTCGTGCTATTGGTACGCCACATCCTTCAACTGATAAATAGGAAATTCCACACCCTATACCTTAGTAGCATGCATAACCTAAAAGATATTCTCCATCTCATATGTACAACTTTGAGGATCATATTCAACCTTAGTACCAATAAAAGTTAGAGGGCTCAATGTCATAAAGTGGACAACTTTAGTGGCCTAAAAAAATGCACAACAATACTAGTAAAACTCATCTGACGTGACTCGGATATCACTAATTGAGTCAGAAGATGAATGAATTAGTAGAACTCAACATTAGTTATATCTCCCTGAGGTGGATGAGTATGAGTGCCACCATCTAGATAAGTATCAGTGGAGAAAGGTGGAACTCCAGAGAACAATCAGAAGCAAAGACCCTATATTATGTCTGTACCCTAGGAGTAGGACAAAATCCATCCACATTGTCCTCAGGCGGGACATATGAGTTTCCACGATCTTCATATCATCTGGGCGGCATGATCTTAAGGGTGAATAAATGGGAGTTAGAGGAATCCAAGACCTTAGAATCTATATCCCAAAAATAAGAAACAAAAAAGGGAAACATTCCTAAATGCCTCAAAGCCTCTCTCTTATAAGTGTGGCGTGCTACACGCCCATAAAAGGGACTCTATTTGACATAACTTTATGAATACCCCATGACATTGAAATCTAGGTTCTGATACCAACTTTTTCATGACCTAAACCAGGGCCTGGTCTCGATGAGCTTCTTAAGTACACCGAGGATCGGAGACCACCCCCTGAGCAAGATATGAAAATAAACTCAAAACTCTATATGAAATCAATATCCAAAACTATCCACCATACCAAAACCAATACCAAATGATAATCATAATACCAAAGTCTACAGTAATCCAACAAAGCCTCTAACCAAAACTCGAGTACCAATAAAGTGTTGGGACATAACCCCGACCATAGGCAAAATAAATCTGAAATAAATTTTGAAACATCAGAAACCACTTTAAGTCAACTCATGAACCAACCACGAACACTTGATCGTTGTGCAAGAAAGGTAGAAATATGGCCAGTTTCTTCATCATGTGGGGATGCAATATTTGAAGATGGTTAGCGGTTGGAGTGCTACCATGTAACTAAGGGATAAAGGATAAAATAATGCCATGATACACAATATAAAAAAACATTAAAACTAGTGCACAATATTATATGCAATATATATATATACACACACATAGATACCACTTGTTACGAAAAGAGAACATGGTTTAGGATGTACTTTAAAACCTTAACCTGGATTGTGTAGCTCTGTCATCCTAAAGGTACCCATGGGCTATATGGGTTTAGCTCCCCCTACTGAAAAGGCCCTAGTGCGTGTTAGCCGCACATACCGGAGAAAACCCAGGAAGGCTAATGCCATCCCCAAAATATAAAGTGTGTCTTATGATCATGGTCACTATGACCAAACCTCACATCGATAAACATGAGTTTCTAGTATCAATCCCTCCGAGACCTCCACCTTCCACGATATTGCTACACTACCCTCTTTAATCCCATATTAAAATCATTCACATATTCCCAACCATTTAGCAAGGAGTCTTTTAATTAGGCATTAGACATTAGTATCATCATACCAAATTTAGAGCTTCCAAGTCTATCCTTTTATATCATATGAAACTAATAAACCAAATTTGACTCCAAATTTCTAATTAAACCAAAATCGTGGCCACCAAGGCCTTTCCAAAACCATTTAAAAACCAAACCAAGCCAATTCATGTTCTATTTACCATTTTGATACACCCTGGATTTCGGACCTTGGAAATTTCCTGAGCTTTAAGCTCACTACCTTGATTACGACTTAACCATACGAGTCATATGGTGTGTTGACAGGCTAGGTGACCCTAGTCATAGGGTGTCTAGTTTATGGTAGTTGGGTTTTTAGTCTTGGTTACAACTTGGTGATACGAGTTGTTAAGTATGGTGATGAGTTATTAGAAAAAACCTTAACCAAATTAGTAACTTAGTGGAATGACTTTGCTCTAAGTATGAGTGCCTCACTAGGAGCCATGAGGATAGGTTATGACCCATAAGGTAAAGTCATAGGTTGTCTAGTGTCTGACCTATTTGGGTAATGTGTTGGTTAATACAAGTCCCTAAGAGTTCTTGGGTTAGATTATGAAAGGGATTATGGTGTCGTAAGGTGGACAATGTATGGGTGTCTAACTCAGTATTTATAATATAACTCAAGGGGATGAGTCGTATGATGTGGTGATGAGTCAACGGGTTGACTCATAACAAAAGATGATTTTCTTATAGCTTTTTAGCTGAGGGTATTTTGGACATTTTCCACTATAAGTACCTTTGGTAACACGGGTTAGAACCTTCTTTAGGACTTTATTAACATATCATTTCCAATAAAACACTCCCAAATTCTCTCTCAAGCTCCCTATCAAAGCTAAGGCTAGGATTTCAAAGAAAATGGTCATCTAAGGTTCTAAGGGTGAAATATCTTCAAAATTCCTTGATATTTCAAGCATGTTACTCCTCCCTCATTGTTATTTTACTTAAATAACATATTTTAATTTATGGCTTTCATGGTATTGTTATGGATCTGAAATAAAGGTTGGGTTTTTTTGAATGCTTAATACTGAATGATGTTTTCCCATGGTTTAATTATGGTTTTTCATGTTTTAGTTATGGTTTGAACATGTGGGTGAATGGGTATGGTGGTGGAACTTGATAATGATAACTTTATCTAAACTTGTGACTTTTGAAATGGTTTTGACCCCAATTTTGTATTGAAGGTGGAAATTTGAATTAGGGGTACAATGGAGTACCCTAGAGTGCTTGGTTTGAATTATTTCTTAAAAACTAATGCATGGAATAAATGATTAAATGGTTAAGGATGGTATTAAAAATCTTGTGGGGTACACGGGAATCCCCCAAGTGATTTTAATTATAGAGTCTGCGGGGTACATAAAAATTCCCTAAATATTGGCTAATGATATTTCTTGCAAGCTATAGTCGGTATGACGATACCACTTAACAATGCCTTAATAATTGACTCCTAGAATTGGTGGTCTGGTTATGCGCTAAATGTTTTAACTGGGTAATAATAAGGGTTTTGGTAGCTACCCATGAAGGTATGAGTCCAAAGGATGGATACTAGAAACTTATGTTTGCTGATATGAAGGTTGGTTTTAGTGACTATATACTTGTGGGGTATACGGGAATCCCCCAAGTCTATACTTGTATGTATGTATCATAGAGGGAAAAGGGTACACGGGAATCCCCAACCTTCTAAGATATCTCCAGTTCATGTGGCTACACACAATGGGGCTCGTTCAGAGGGTAACACAGGACCCATATAGACTGTGGGTGGATTTATGATGACAAAGCTACACAATCAAGGTTAAGGTTCTTAATGCATGCTAAACCTTGTTCCCTATCTTGGCACGGTGTATATATACATATATATGTATATTTGCATGTGGTTATATGCATTGGTTTAATTTGGTTTTGATTAAATGACACTATTTTATCTTTATCCCTGAGTTACATGCTAGGTTCACCCCTCTAACCGTCTTTGAGCACTGTATCTCCATACGATGTAGGAACCAACACTACATTCACTCCTCTTGATTAGTGCCTTGGTTATTCAGGGAAAATTGTTTAGTTAGACTGATGTGGTGAGCTTTCAAACTCTGGAAGACCCCATTTCATACTATGTACTTCTTTATATCATTCTTAATTTTTTGGTTTTGGTTTTGGCTATTGTCGAGGTCATATCCCGACTTGATATTCTTTAATTCTAGTTAGAGGCTTTATTGGGCTAATATGGGTATGGGCGATGTCGGTATTAGTGTTAGTATTGGTATTGGTATTGACATTGGAATTGGTATTGGATGATTAATTGGTTGTGGCTTTTGGTTTTGATTTTTAGGCTCATTATCTTGTCTTTAATTTAACGCTACCATATCTTGTTATATGTTCGGAATTCATCTAACATGGGGTGTAGGACGGTTAATAGTATGGGTATTAGGGGTGGTCTCTAGTCCTAGTTGGACTTGAGATACCCGACATAACTAGATTCTAGTTTGGGTCGTGTCACATTGGTATCAGATTCAGGTTCATGGTTAATTAGGTTTCCATAAAGACGTATCGAGTAGAGTCTCCTTTAAGGGTGTGTAGAGTAGCACACTCATAAGGAATAAGCTACAAGGCATCTAGGAATGTTTTTTTTTTTTTGTGTTCTAGTTTCTGGCTGTAGAGTCTAAGGTCCTAAACTCTTATCTAGTTCTCATTTGTTTGTATTTTAGATCATGCCTCCCAGAGGACCTAAGGCTCACAAAAATTCCCCTGTCCTACCTGAGGACAACGTTGATGGGTCATGTCCTACTTTTAGAATATAGACTCGGTCTAGGGGTCTAGTTCTTGATTGGCCTTTTGGAGTTCCACCAGTCCCTTCCAATCTTTTTAGATCTCTTTAGGCTGATGTGATGAATTATGTATTTCGTTAGTCTATCCATACATTGGCTTAGTTGGTAGCTTCTCCATCTGAGCGTGGTTCTTTTGTTACTCCATCTTCAGAGGCCACAACAGTTGGACTGTTAATGAGGTTAAACCATCCGACCTTTACTGAAGTTAATGTCGAGAAGGGTCCTCAAGGTTTCCTTGATGAGATGGAAAAGATCTTCCATGTGATGCATTCCATTAATATATAGGGCATAAAGTTTGCCATCTACTAGTTGAAAGATGTGTCTTATCAGTGGTACGGGGAATGGGATCAGTCAAGGGGTGATGATGCTGAGTTAGCCCTATGGGATAATTTTTCTAATGCTTTCTTGGACCAATTCTTTCCTCAAGAGCTGGGGGATACGAAGGCAAAGGCGAAGGCAAAAAAGTTTGTTAACCTAAAGCAAGGCAAGACGTTAGTCAAAGAGAATACCTTGAAGTTTTACCATTTATTTTGATATGCTCTGGAGTTGGTTTCTAGCATGAGGGCTAGAATCAGAAAGTTTACTTTAGGGTTATCCTAATACTTTATTTTGGAGAGTAAGGATACCTTGTTGAACAAGGACATGGACATCTACAGGTTAGTTGTGTACATGCAGTATATTGAGAAAGAGAAGAAGAAAAAGGTAAAGATAGGAGAGAGGTAGAGTAAAATTTTAGATTTTTTGAATAGGGTGATGGCCAACAGTAGAGTGTTAGGGATGGTAAAAAGTGTTCTAAGAGGAAGTTGGGAAATTCTGGGTCCTACTCGATGGCTAGTGCTCCCTACCCAAAGTCATTTAGTGACAAACATTTTTAAGCTGGCGATAATTATAGGGCATAGGGTGCCCAATCTCAGGCTAGTGTTAGTGGGGTCTAATCATCTCCATCGTATCCTCCCTGCAAATTTTGTTGTTGATTGCATTGGGGTTTCAGTGATGAGGGAAGGGACAAGTGCTTTAATTATGGTCATCCAGGGCATATTCTTAGAGAACTTGTCCAGTGACTAAGGTTTCTTTCGGGGAAAACAAGATTCAGGTTGCCTTTCATTAGCTCTGATACAAAAGGGTGCATTATTTGTCTCTGGCACTGGTCGAAATCGACTCTATGCTCTCACTACCCATCAGGAGTTCGAGGCATCTCCTGATGTCATTACTTGTATGTTGAATTTTTTTTCCTTTGATGTATACTTTTTACTTGATTTGAGGTCCACTCTTTCTTAAGTGACCCCATTTGTGGCTGTGTATTTTAGTTTCAGTCCTGAGTATATTTTGGACCCTTTTTTCTATTCTACTCTAGTGGGTGACTCTGTGGTGGCTCAAAGAGTCAATATGGGTTGTATGGTATGTATGGGTGGTCGGGAGACTTTGGTAGATCTATCTGAATTAGATATGGTTAATTTTGATGTCATATTGGGGATGGATTAGTTTCACTCATTCTATGCTTCTCTAGACTGTCAGACCCATAAGGTCATCTTTAAATTCCCTAATAAGACGATTATTCAATGGGAGGGAAATTCTCTAGCACCTAATGGAAGGTTCATATCGTATCTTAGATCTTAAATATTAATCTCTATGGGGTGTCTCCATCATCTGGTCTGGGTTAAAGATTCTAACTCAGAGGGTCCTTTTTTATATTCCATCCCGGTGGTGAATAAATTTCTTAAGGTCTTCTCTGATGACCTTCTCGATGTCCCTCCCGATAAGGAGATGGATTTTGGGATTGATCTTGTTTTGGGCACTCATCCTATCTTTATTCCCTCATACAGAATGGCTCCAGCTGAGTTAAAAGAACTTAAGTAGAAATTAAAAGATATTTTAAACAAGGGTTTCATCTGTCTTAGTGTATCCCCGTGGGGTGCACCAGTGTTGTTCGTACGTAATAAGGATGGTTTTCTTTATATGTGCATTTATTACTGACAATTTAATAAGGTGAAGGTATTAAATAAGTACCATCTTCCAAGGGTAGACAATTTGTTTGATCAACTTCAGGGTGCTAAGTTTTTCTCCAAGATAGATCTTTAATTCGGGTATCATCAGTTAAATATTAGGAAGGTAGATATCCTTAAGACTACGTTCCTTACTCGATATAGGCATTTTGAGTTCCTAGTTATGTCTTTTGGGTTGACTAATGCCCCGATGATATTCATGGACTTGATGAATAGAGTTTTTTGTCAGATTCTGGATTTATTCGTCATTGTATTGATAAATGATATTCTAGTGTATTCTAAGAGGGAGGTGGATCATACCAATCAACTTTGCATTATATTGCAGGCCCTGAAAGATCTGCAGTTGTATGCCAAATTTTCAAAATGCAAATTTTTTTTGAACATTGTCACTTTTTTGGATCATGTCATATCTATTGAAGGGATTATGGTGGATCCACCGAAGGTTGCAGTGGTTAAGAGGTGGCCTAGACCCACGACTTCAACCGATATTCGGATCTTCCTGGGTTTTGCCGGTCACTATAGGATATTTGTGGAGAGTTTCTCTTCTATAGCTGCCCCATTAACTAAGTTGACTTAGAAGAAGAAAAAGTTCTTGTGGTTCGAGGCTTGTGGGTGTTGTTTTGAGAAATTAAAGGATAAGCTGACTTCAGCTTTGGTCTTGACTTTGCATGAAGGCATTGGGAGATTTATGGTTTATTGAGATGCATCTTGTGTGGGTCTTGGTTGCATTTTAATGTAGCATGTCAAGCTGGTAGCTTATGCTTTTAGGCATTTGAAGGTACATGAGAAGAATTATCGGACTCATGACTTGTAGTTATTGGCTATGGTGATTGCGTTGAAAAATCTGGCGTCACTATTTGTATATAGTGCATATGGATGTCTTGTCATATCATAAGAGCCTACAGTATGTGTTCACTCACAAAGAGCTAAATCTCAGGAAAAAGAGATGGCTTGAGCTACTTAAGGATTACAACATGACTCCTCACTACCATCTAGGTAAAGCTAATGTGGTTGCTGATGCTCTTAGAAGGTTATCCATGAGGGTCCTAGATTATGTGGATAAGGAGAAACAAGAATTGGTGAGAGATGTTCCCCATTTGGATAACCTTGAAGTTCATCTCTATGACTCAAAAGATGGTGTTTATTTATTTAAGAGATGGCAAAGTCATCTCTTGGTACTGAGGTAAAAGAGAAGCAAGTGTTAGATCATAACTTGATGCAAATCAAGGGTGATATAGGTGGGCAAAAAATGATGTCCTTTTATATTAGTGGTGAAGGTGCCTTGCGGTACCAAGGAAGATCATGCATCCCCAACATAGATGGATTGAGAGAGAGGACCTTGGCTAAGGCACATGAGTTGCGTTTTGACATTTATCCTAGTTTGATGAAGATGTATCATAATATTAAGGAATTCTATTAGTTAAACAATATGAAGCGAGATGTGTCTAGTTTTTTGGCTAAATGCATAGTATGTCAATAGGTGAAGGTTGAGAATTTGCGACCTAGAGAATTGTATTAAGAAATTGAGTTGCCTGTGTGAAAGTGTGAAGTGATCAATATGGATTTCATTACCGGTCTTACTCAGTCTCGAAATTAGTTTGATTTGATTTGGGTCATCGTAGAAAGAATGATAAAGTCTGCTCAGTTCTTGCCAGTGGGGACTAATTTCTCGATGGAGGATTATGCCAAACTGTTTATTGAGGAACTTGTGAATTTGCTTGGGGCACCTATTTCTATCATGTCAGATCATGGTGCTCAATTTTCATCGCTCTTTTGGCAGTCATTTCATAATAGTTTAGGGATTAAAGTGAGTCTTAGTACGGATTTCCACCTGCAGTTGGGTGGGCAAACAGAAAGGACTATTTAAACATTGAAGGATATCCTTCGGGCTTGTATGATTGATTATGGTGGTAGTTGGGTTTAACATTTGCCTTTTATAGAATTTTTGTTTAATAATATCTACCACTCTAGCATTGGGACGGATCCATTTGAGAACTTGTACGTAGGATGTGTAGGTCTCCTATTGGGTGGTTTAAGGTCGGTGTGGAAAAGATATTTGGGCAAAATTTAGTTCACCAAGCTATAGAGAAGGTAAAAGTAATTGGGATAGCCTTAAAGTCACCCAAAGTCTCTCAAAGTCTTATGCGGATGTGAGGTATAAGAAGTTATAATTTGAGGTTGGGGGTAGGGTATTCTTGAAGGTATCTCCCATGAAGGAGGTAATGCAGTTTGGGAAGAAGGAGAAGCTTAGTCCCTGTATGTTGGTCCTTATTTGGTTATAAAGAGGGTTGGTAATGTTGCTTATGAATTGGAGTTTCCCCTAGTTTGAGTTCCATTCACCCGATTTTTCATGTGTCTGTGTTGAAAAGTGTGTGGGTGATCCATCTCTGATTTTTCCTATCAAAGATATTTGCATTTTGGATTCTTTGTCTTATGAGGAAGTCCCTTTTGAGATTTTGGAGTGGCAAGTTCGTCGATTGTGGAGAAAGGACGCAGCTTTGGTAAAAATTCTAGGGAGGAACCACAAGGTTGAAGAGGCAACTTGGGAAGTTGAAGAGTACATGAAGTTCAAGTATCCATTCCTGTGCTTTGTTTTGAAAAATCGTTCTTAAGGTATGTGTTATTCTTAATATTTTTGTTTTCTGTCTTTGTTAAAGGAAGATTGTGAATTCCTTGGTATCCTATTTTCTATCTTAAAGGTAAGAGTAAAGATGTTTGGAGTTTAATAGTGCTAGTTATTGCCTTGTCCCATCATTTGAGGTCGAATGATCCAAGTGGGGGAGAATTGAAACACCTCAGATTTTGGCCCTAGGAAATTTCCTGAGCTTTGAGATCAATACCTTGGTTACGACTTGACCATACGAGTCGTATGGTGTCTTGATGGGTCAGGTATCTCTAGTCGAAGGGTATCCAGTGGATGGTGGTTGGGTTTTATTTATCTTGTTACGACTTTGTGATACGAGTCATTAAGGGTGATGATGACTCGTTAGGATAAACTTTAACTAAATCAATAACATAGTGGCTTTACTTTTCTCTAACTATGAGTGTCTTACTAGGATCTGAGAGGAATTATGAGTTGTAAGGTAAAGTCGTAGGTTGTCCAGTGTCTGACCTATTTGGGTACTGTGTTGGTTACGACTAGACCCTAAGATTCGTTGGGTCTACTTACGAGTGGGATCATGGAGTCATAAGGTGGAAAGTGTATGGGTGTCCAACTCATTGTATATGATACAACTCAAGGCTAAGAGTTGTAGGATGTGGTGACGAATCAATGGGTTGAATCGCAACCAAAGATGATTTTCTTAAGATTTTAAGCTGAGGGTATTCTAGATATTATCCACTTTAAGTCCCTTTGATACCACGACTTAATGTGGTTCTGGCATTCGGTTTTGATTTCTTAACTCATTTTCATGTCTTTAATTTAATGCTACCTTATCTTGTTATATGTTCAAAATTCATCTAACATGGAGTGTAAGGAGGTTAATGGTGTGGGTATTGAGGGTGGTCTTCGGTCCTGGTTGGACTTGAGATACCCAACACGACTAGGCCCTGGTTCGGGGTGTGTAACATTTATGCAATGCAATGATTCCAAGAATATTCAAACTATGTGACAAAATCATATTCATTGTCAATTTCACAAATAGCTGAGGGCACATAATTTCTGAACCATATACCAAGGAAGAATCTTCAAATTGGGGATTAACCATGACCCCTCCATTAAATCATCATTCACATGCATCCCACAACTTTTGTAAAAATTAATGAAGTATGAATTTTTCATAAAAAACCATGGAAAAACACTTAAACCAAACACATGCACAACCCATTATCAAAACCATGAATAATAATCCATTTTATGACAATAATAAAATACAAGTATAGGGAAAGAGATACATGCCTTAATTATCATAAATTTCGAAGAAAACCACACCCTTAGGACCCTAAATGATCACCCCCATTGAACCCTAAGCATGAGTTGAAAAGGGAATTTTTGAGAGAGTATGTTTAAGGGGAATAATGACCTTTGCATATTGAAAAACCGATGAGAATTGATCCTTGTATGTTTTAAAATTCGTGTATGAGTGAAAGGTTGTAACTACCTTTATTCCCTTTTTAATTAAACAAAATAGCCACAAAAATACAAAGGTCTTCATCGCAAACCTCATCGCGGTGATTCCTTCCACGTCGTGGGGCTATCGTAGAGGTTTACTGCCCCCATGACCCAAAACTACCACGAACCCTAGTTGGACATTTTAAAACTCTCCTAGGTTACCCTTTTTACATCCCCGAACATAATTTGAGTCAAAAATCGATATTTCAAGCACGAAAAGGTCAAAAGTAGAATACCCCAAATTTGAGGGTGTTACAATACCATAAAAAAGTATCCAAGTATAAGGTAAATTGATTATCTATTAGTATTTTAATCCCTTACTGTACAATCACTGAACACTGATTATTATGTTTCCAACTTTCCTTTTGCAATTATTTTATAAATTTTTTGTGACATCGAACTCTTTGTTTTTTTATTTTCTGATTCTGGAATTTGGTATCTATATTTTATCCATGTTTAAGATCATTTTGCCTTCTCTTGGTAAATCCTGAAATGTTGTGTCTGTTAGTTGTTGTGTACCTGCAATATTATGAATATGGTTAGTAAAAAAATCTGCAAACATGTTGCTTTCTTTGAGTGTGTGTGTCAGCTTAACCAATGCATTCTATATTAACAACAATATTTTTTGTGTCTCCATTGAAATAGACCAAGTACCTCCCACACTCCATCTAAGATCTTCTTCAAAATAAACGAGTCTATATCTATCAGCAAAGGGATATGATCGTTGTTCAGACATTATTCCAGGACAATCCTCAATGCCATGGATTAAGCTATAATACTTGGACCAATTCTAGTTTTATTGATTCTACATACACTAATATTACCTTTCCAGGTTTGAATACAAAATGTACAAGCACTGCTCCCTATCTCACCTTTTGAAGAGCTATTTTTATTGCACTTGTAGAATCCGTCATCTATACATCTTATTAATTATTTGATATAATTTTAGGTATATACTATTCAAAAAATTTGAATAATGTCAGGCCATCTGGTTGCAATATGGATCAGCCAAGGGTATCTAACTCTAGCAAACAAAACTAATATTATTGTTAACTTCAATTTCCATCCCCCAATAAGATTGTTTGATGTATGTTTATGTGTTTTCTTGTCCTTTAGTTTTAAATTATTCTTTATTGATTTACATGAACCCCAATTCAAATTGATACTTGGATGCTTACTTTTAGATGATTGAGTTATTGCTTCACAAGGAGATTTGGGGAAATTCCCTTGAGCAAAAAAAAGGCAAGAGCTGGTGATTAATTGAGTGAGTCCTAAAAGCCTTGACCTCGAGTGTATACACGAGTGTTGAGTGATACATATGAGTGAGTGAACTTGTAAGGTACTTTGACTGTGTTTTTATCATTTTTGGTTGCAAACCTGTCTTTCATTATGTTTTCTACACAAGGTATGATCTTGTTTGCAAAAATCACGGATTTGCACAAAATCCATGTTATTTTTATTGAAGCGCTACAAGATATTTTCTAATGATCCCTGTGATGATAATTTTGAAGACTATACTTGTAAGGATGATGGAAGTTTTTATAATGAAGATTATGGATCTTATGGTGAAGAATGTGAGTATAGATATTATTGTACTTCTATATAATGACCCTTTTTGTTGTTACGAGTAAGTCTAGCATGCAAAATTTGGGATAAGATTTATTCTGAATTAGAAATTAAAAATTTTAGGCTAGGCTAGTCTTGGATGAAATTCAAGCATGCTATGGTCTAGGGAAATATGAAAATAAATTAGTTAAAGGTTATGTAATTCAAGGTAATTTTATGTTAATCCAGATGATAAGGAATTTGTAAGATCTTTTGAAAGTGAATTCGGGTGAGTAGAACTCCCAATATCAAACATGACATAAAGAAGTTAGTTTGGGATGTCAAAATTTTAGAGTATGTTGAAAAAAGGAAAAACTTGTAGCAATCCAAAGATTTTGTTGCCTAACCTACTATATCAGGTGGAAAGATGCTACCATTGCACCACTATAGAATATTTTTTCCGCTGTAGCGGGAGTCAACTTTGGTCATTTCCTCCATAGTGGGAGGATCCCTCTAGCTTCTGTAGAGTGATGGGGATGCTATCCCAAGAATGTTAGTTCTATTTCACTCTCATTTTAGGCATAATTATGGAGATTTAAGGAAAATTTTACTTATTTTCCTTCTAAGTTCTTTACAAAGGTAAGTCAATGATTTCCATTAACTAGTTTTTTTGATTAGTAACTAATAGAATCACTTGTTTATTAATTTTGGTAAGGATTTAACTTAACCTAACTGATTGTTCCAGTGCAATTATGTGAATTGGGAAGAAAATCTTTAGGTTTTGATTAAAAGGTGTTAAATTTACTCATGAATGGCTATAATTCACTATTGTAATGATGATATAAAACCCTAGGATGGGAGGAATGATCATGAACTTGGCCTTGGAGTTTCATGATTAGGTTGTAATCCTTGATGTTGCTGGTGCCGTTTGGTTTATTATGTATTGTATTGATATTTGTATACCACAATCAAGCCAAGGTTGCATGTGATGACCTCTTTTGTAGTTATGTATAAGCCTTCTGTTTAGAATTTCATGTTAAAATTCTTCTCAAATTCAAAGCTATAAATTTTAGCCAAGGATAGTTTCAAATGAAATTGGAGCAAGATACGATATAGGGAAATATGGGAATAATTTAGGTAAGTTTGGTGGTGTTTGATTTGATCCCTAGTTAGGTAAGACGATAGAAAACCCGTAGGATCATGCGAAATCAAATTTGGGTAAGTTGAACTCCCATAATTGGTCTTATCACAAAGGAAATTATTTTGAATGTCTTGAATTTATGGCGTGTTGTGAAAAAGGGGATTTTTGAAATAAAGGGGACATTATGTCTCATCGACATCTTATCTTAGGCGTATTTACACACCTAAGTGTCGTTAACTACACGCGTTTAGCTTAGTTTTTAGGATAACTTGGTATGATTAATGATGTATAAAATGTATTTGTGTATTTGTGTTCTAAGTTACATGTTTATAGTACTTATGGTGTATTTGGAACAATTCAAGAGTTAAAAGAATCAAACAATATTTAGACAATAATACTGGTTATGCTAGCCTACGCTATGTTTGTTGTAGTGTACTTTGATGAGCTTTTTTGTATTGTGTGGCCTAATATTTGTTATGATTTATCATAGGATATAATTGTAGAATTTATGAAAGCTAAATAAAGACCACAATCAATACACAAGGAGTGAGGAAACAAGAAACAAGTAGACGAGTAGAAGAGAATGAAGAATGGGAGAAACCTCACCTTGTGTAGGCAGCCATGCGCCTCACCCCTTATAGCATGGAAGGAGTACATAAGACTCACCCCCTAGGGAGAGTTTACACTTATTTTTCCATGATATATGCCTATATTTCACCCCTTGTCCATGCTATAGGCTATGCAAAACACCCCCCTCCCCCAAAAAAAACGGTCTAAATATTGTCTTTTGCATGGTTTAAGTTGAGGGAAAAGTGGTCAATGCTTATATTTATCTTGAGGAATCTTATAAATAACCTAAAGAACTATATAAATAGTGCTTATAAACATTTACATGGAATCTTTGGGACAACACACATTTGGAGAGAGGAGAAGGCATTAAGGGCTCTATGTTAGGGATTTTCTTTCTTTAAATTTTAGTCTTCTTGTAGTTTTACTTATGAATTCATTAATTTTGGTTATTTGTATGACTATGAGAGTGTAAACACACTCTTTCTAGGGTTTATTCTACAACTATTATTGGTTAGCGTTCATCCAAGTTGGTTAGTGTTAAATATAATATTTGGCTGTTCTTATGTTCTTGTACTCACTATTCTATTTATTCACGGCCTTACGAATTGTCAAAGCCCGTATTACTGTATCTTAATTTAACCCTCAGTACATGAGTTACCAAATATAGAATTTATGAAACACTTAGTATTTTTTTAATTTAGTGCCTGCCATTTCATAGGAAATTGAATTAACTTTCGAACAATATAAAATTCGCCTAAATCCGATAACCGGGTAAGAAGTTATGGATATTTTATGTTACAGTCATTAAAACCATCATTCAGGCCAGTAGCGCATCGCGGAGTATGTCTAAATGATAATTGTCAATTTCCAGTGTGACTCCGCGATCTCACCGCATCACGTAGGTCTTCTATTTCCCAATTGTCACTTTTTCAGTTTTGCTACACGATGATGGCGCGTCGTGCCAAGGCATAGTTTACCATCCAGTAAGGGACCATGATGGCACCACGTTGCGCCAATATACCAGTTCCAAGTTGTCAACTTTCCAGCGCCATGACGCGATAGTGGCGCGTCGCGCCAGCTACCCAGTTTGAAATTTTTTTACGAAAAATTAAAAGGACGCCCAGGGTTAAAAAAGTTTTTTCCCGCGATTTTATGATTCCCAGATATGGGATTTAATTCCTAAAAACATCCTTATATACTCATTATTCAATTCATTCCCAAATTAAAATCATTCTCTCTCAAACTTGCAAAACCCTAGCTCTCAAGAGATCAAGAACAAAGCTCAAGGATTCACAAGGGACTTCAATAAATTATAAAATTAAGGTATGTTAGGTGTTCATCTATGAGTCCTTTTTACCCATAGAGCCCAAGAATCCATATATAAAACTTCAAGATTTATGATTCAGATTTACATGTATGAAATTGGATTGCATCCATGTTCTTGACATTAATTGAGTTTCAATCCATGATTAATGGTAGATTCCATGAAATTGAATAACATGTATATTGAATTGAGTAATCCCTATGTTATAATCTATGAATTTGCAAGTTTGGGCATTGTAGTTGCCATTTTTATATGATTATCCTTGATTTAAATTCCAAGTTCCAAGAATTGTTCTTAGTAAGTATTGATTTACATGATATTCATGATAAACCCTTCAATTTGCAAGATGATTGTTGTAACCATGTTAACCCTAAGTGTTTATGATCTAATGGACCAAGTATGCTTCCCATGTGTTTGATAAATTGTCTATGAGAAAGAAATAATGTCATTATAGCATGCTAACATGTAGTCCCCATTCATGTACAAGTTAATGCATTACAAATGTTTGATGAAATATCTCTATGAATGAATTATGACTAAGTGAACATTGTTACGTTATTCAAGATTGCACTTTGCTTTACTTTTCATGCCATAGAGTCCAGGGGGTATTTAATACCCGACACTTTAGTTGTTTACGTAGAGCCAGTTTCAGTTACAGAATTGTATCAGTCATGTCACAATCAGTAGAACTCAGTCAATTACAAAACTTAGGAAAACTCTAAATCAGTCCAGTCCAGTTCAGTATACTCAGTTTAGTGTCATTCAGTTGGGAGTAGGATTTAGCACCAAGCAAATCCTAGGGATAGAGGAACACCTGTTAGATAGGACTGGGTTCCTAGAAGCAATCCTTAAGTTCTATAACTACGTAGCCAGCGTAGGTTATGAGATGTCACCCGTTAGATAGTACTGACATACTTAGGGGTCACCCGCTAGTTTAGGACTGATCTCAGGGGTCACCCGTTAGTTAGGACTGACTCCACAATAGTTGTTAGTACCCGTGGCACGTTACTAGCACCTCTCCAACTAGGGTTATAGATTGGACCCCTATTAGCTCAGATTTGGGGCATGTCGATTAGATGATTACCTTCCACAGTTTCAGTCTCTTCCTTCAGACTAGAACTCAGTCCAGTTCTACAGAATCAGGACTCTCAGATATAATCAATCAGTATCAATAACTTAGATTATCAGTTACTCAGTTATCAAAATTTAGTACTTAGCTTCAGAAAAGCTCAGTTACAGTATATATATGTATATGCACAGATTTCATACTCAGTACTTACAGTAGTTTCAGTTATCCATGCACTCTCATGTTCACTTACTCTATATCATTTAGATAGTTATTGTTCATGCATATGGACCCCTACATTCAATCTTACCTCATCTATCAAACCAATACATTCAACATACTGTCTCATACTCTTTCTTTATGCTATGATGTCTTATATCATAGGTTTGGACGCTCAGGTTCTCGACCGTGCATAGTCAGATTTTAATTCAGCCAACAATATCAAAATTAGTAGTGAGTCCTCATCTATTGAGGATATGCCTTATTTCAGTATTTTCATTAGATACAATATTTCAGTAGATGGAGTTAGTTAGGGGATTGTCCCATCAACTGTACTTTCAGATAGTTTCAGTTAGAGGCTTTTCAGACTAGATTTTCAGATAGTATTTCAGATTGTGATGTTGTTATCAGATAGTATTATTCTTTATTAGTATTTTTGATAATTGAAACTTATGGAATTTCAACCTATTTCTGCATTTATTATAATATGTTTATTTAGTGCTCATAACAGATATCAGTCATGAGTTAGCTTGTGGTCCTTCGGGGTCGTAAACCCCGTGTAGCATCCAGGGTACAGACCCAGGGCATTACAAACTTGGTATCAGAGCCTAAGGTTCAATAGAGTCCTAGGGAGTCTAAAAGCCACATCTAGTTGAGTCTTGTGCATGGGTGTGTAGCGCGCCACACTTATGGATAGGAGGCTATAAGATATTTTTGGAAAAGTTTCCCTTCTTTTAGTATTTATGTCATGCGAGTGAGAACGAGTTCAAGTTAAATTCTCAGTCTAATCCTTTTCATTCCATTTAATTACTGAACATGACTCCCTAAAAGTCTAACGAAAGGAGAATCGGAAATCAGTCAGCACCTCAGCCCGTTCAGGTAGATCCCGTGGACGAGCATGTCTCTCATGTAGAATTCAGAGCTACTTTCACTACATTAGACTATTCAGTAGTTGCTCAGATAAACCTACAAGATGTTTTCCTATCTAGGATTGGGGTTCATACTCAACAACACAAGGGGGAGAAGCATAGAAAGAAAAATAGAAAGAGTAAAAATAAGAGAGTCAAAATAAGTAGTTTTAGGCCAAGGTCAGAGAGTGGTAACCAGTTCTAGTTCGAATTGAAATTCTTAGCCCCAAATCCTTCTGTAGCTAGTGCTCCAGTGCCACAGTTTAGAAATATCAGTCGAGATAACACGTCAGACTCCAAGAGGTCGTACCCACCCACTTTGCCAAAAATATGATAGAAATCATCAGGGTATGTGTAGGGCTGGCAGTGGCATATGTTTTAGGTATGGAAAGTTAGGACATAGAATCAGATGTTATCCTCAGTCAGGTTCACAGGGTCAGTACAACTGTCCTTCAGCTTAGTCCGGTCGTCCAAATTAACAGGGTACCACTTCTAGTGCCGCCAGTGGGCAACACCCAAACAAACTTTATACACTTCAGTATAGACAAAATCAGGAAAGTTCTCCTGATGCGATCAATGGTATATTACAGATCTTCTATTTACATATTCATGCCTTATTAGATCTAGGAGCTTCTATGTCTTGTGTAACTCCTTGCATAGCAGACAACTTTAAATTCAGACTAGAAATCTTAACAAAACCTTTCTTAGTGCTTACCTCAGTGGGAAAATCTATTCCATCCTGATGCGTATATATGAATTGCTCGATTATAGTATTTTAGAAAATCCCTTTAGTTAATTTCAGTAATAGAGTTGTTCCATTTCAGTTTCTTGATGAACCAGTCCTTGAATGAAGGGGTAGTACCTCTGTTTTAGTTGATTTGAGTTTGAATCTCTAGATTGAACTAGTAGAAAGAAAAGTTGAGAATTCTAAGTTACTCAGTGTTAAGGTTGCTATATGATGATTGTTGGGGCAATAGAAAACTAAGAATTATTTATTAGAAGGAAGTACTAGCAGTGGACCTTACATTATCCGGAGTAGTCCTTCATAATGACTTTAGTGTTTATGAACATTTTCATATCTCAGACTCTAGAGTAAAGTGGTCTTAGCTCAATTTAGAGTTTATTTAGGGGTTTACAGACTTAGAATAACATTTTTAAGCTAAGGTGGAGATGGCAGAACACGTAACTAAGTCAGACTTTCAGATTTTAGTAGTAATGTCAGTAAGTATAGAGAAGCAGTGGGAGAGGTTGATTCCCAACCCGTCCTTACCTCAGTGCAACATTTTTCACTTCAGCTATCAAAATATCTAATCGTACCGAACATGTCAGCTCTATGATGATAGAACATATTTGTGCACATTATCGAAAATCATACATGCTTACAGTTCCTAGTATAAGGAGTTCCAGTTCACTCAGTATTCAGTTCCAGTACAGTCTCAATTACCGTCTTAGTTACAATCTCAGTCATAGTCTTATCCTAGTAATCAAATCAGTACCTCAGTACAAACTATTTTAGAATTGTGTTATACGTTTGGTCTTGTATTCACAGATAATACAATTTTCACAAATTCATACTCAGTTATCTCATGTTACTTGGTCAGTCCCTTCCTCATATTCATAATACTCTACAGTTTTAGTCCAATTATTCAGACTAAGTACAATTCAGTTTTACATGCCCAGTATTCAACTATCAGCCATTCAGTTAATTAGATAAGTTAGTATGTTTAAGCATTCGTGATCAACGTCTATATGAACATTTTCAGTAGTTTTAGTCATGCATTCCATGTATCAGATATGAATGTACGGTATGAGAACTTAGCTTGTCAGTAGTTTAGTCATGTAGTCATGTTTCAGTATGCATGTTCAGGGTGTCAGTTTAGTCTATCAACGTTTCTCAGCCTAAATAGTCTCATTCGAGGATGAATGTTCCCAAGGGGAGATATTGTAATACCTCATATTTTCGTAGCTTAATTTAACCCTCAGTAAATGAGTTACCAAATATAGAATTTATGAAACACTTAGTATTTTTTCAATTTAGAGCCTGCCATTTCTTAGGAAATTGAATTAACTTTCCAACAATATAAAATTTGCCTAAATTCGATAACCGGGTAAGAAGTTATGACTATTTTAAGTTACAGTCATTAAACACCATCATTTAGGCCAGTAGCGCATCGCGGAGTATGTCTAAATGACAATTTTCAATTTCCAGTGTGACTCCGTGATCTCACCACATTGCGTAGGTCTTCTATTTGCCAATTGTCACTTTTCCAGTTTTGCTCCACGATTATGGCGTGTCGTGACAAGGCCTAGTTTCCTATCCAGTAAGGAACCACAATGGCACCACGTTACACCATTATCCCAGTTCCCAGTTTTCAACTTTCTAGTGACACGACGCAATAGTGGCGCGTCGCGTTAGGTACCCAGTTTGGAAAAATTAAAAGGACGCCCAGGGTTAAAAAAGTTTTTTCCCATGATTTTATGATGCACAGATATGGGATTTAATCCCTAAAAACGTCCTTAGCTACTCATTATTCAATTATCCCTAAATTAATATCATTCTCTCTCAAACTAGCAAAACCCTAACTCTCAAGAGATCAAGAACAAAGCTCAAGGATTCACCAAGGACTTCAAGAACTCATCAAGTTAAGGTATGTTAGGTGTTCATCTATGGGTCCCTTTTACCCATAGAGCCCAAGAATTCAGTTATAAAACTTTAAGATTTATGATTCATGATTTACATGTATGAAATTGGATTGCATCCATGTTCTTGACATTAATTGACTTTCAATCCATGATTAATGGTAGATTCTATGAAATTGAATAGCATGTATATTGAATTGAGTAATCCCCATGTTATAATCTATGAATTTGAAAGTTTGGGCATTGTAGTTGCCATTTTTATATGATTATCCTTGATTTAAATTCCAAGTTCCAAGAATTGTTCCTATTAAATGTTGATTTACATGAAATTCATGATAAACTCTTCAATTTGCAAGCTGATTATTGTAACCATGTTAACCCTAAGTATTTATGATCTAATGGACCAAGTATGCTTCCCATGTGTTTGATAAATTGTCTATGAGAAAGAAATAATGCCATTATAGCATGCTAATATGTAGTCCCCATTTATGTACAAGATAATGTATTACAAGTGTTTGATGAAATATCTCTATGAATGAATTATGACTACGTGAACATTGTTATGTTATTCAAGATTATACTTTTCTTTACTTTTCATGCCATAGAGTCTAGGGGGTATTTAATACCCGACAATTTAGCTATTTACCTATAGCTAGTGTCAGTTAAAAAATTGTATTAGTCATGTCACGATAGGTAGAACTCAGTCAGTTACAAAACTTAGGAAAACTCCTTATCAGTCCAGTCCAGTACAATATACTCAGTTCAGTGTATTTCAGTTGGGAGTAGGATTCAACACTGAGCGAGCCTAGGGATGGGGGCACACCCGTTAGCTAGGACTGGGTCTCTAGAAGCAATCCCTAAGTTCCATAACTACATAGTCCGTGTAGGTTATAAGATGTCACCCGTTAGATAAGAATGACATACTTAGGGGTCACTCTCTAGTTTAGGACTGATCTCAGGGTTTACCCGTTAGTTAGGACTGACTCCACAACAGTTGTTACTACCCGTGGCATGGTGATAGTACCTTTTCAATTGGGGTTACAGATTGGACACCTATTAGCTCTGATTTGTGGTATGTCGGTTAGATGATTACCTCCTACAGTTTCATTCTGAGCCTTCAGAATAGAAATTAGTTCAATTCTATAGAATCTGGACTGTTAGATACCGTCAATCAGTATCAATAACTCAAATTATCAGTTACTCAGTTATCAAAATTCAGTACTTTGCTTCAGAAAAGCTCAGTTACTGTATATATATGTATATGCATAGATTGCATACTTAGTACTTACAATAGTTTTAGTTCTCTTTGTACTCTCATGTTCAGTTACTCTATATCATTCAGATAGTTATTGTTCATGCATATGAACCCTTACATTCAGCCTTACCTCATCTAGCATACCAGTACATTCCAAGTACTGACGCATACTCTTTCTTTGATCTTTGATGTCTTATATCATAGTTTCGAACGCTCAAGTTCCTGACCGTACATAGTCAGATTTCAATTCAGCCAACAGTATTAAACTTAGTAGTGAATCCTCATCTATCAAGGATATGCCTTATTTCAGTATTTTCAGTAGATACAGTATTTCAATAGATGGAGTTAGTTGGGGGATTGTCCCATCAACTCCACTTTCATACAATTTAAGTTGGAGGCTTTTTAGACTAGATTTTCAGACAATATTTTAGATTTAGATGTTGTTATCAGATAGTATTATTCTTTATTAGTTTTTCAAATAATTGAACCTTATGGCATTTCAGCCTATTTTCGCATTTATTACAATATTTTTTTTCATTGTTCACAGTAGATATCAGTCATGGGTTAGCTTATGGTCCTTTGGGGTCGTAAGCACCGTATAACATCCAGGGTACAGACTTAGGGCATTACAAGAATACAACTATATTTCTCTCATGAGCTTAATAGGAGTAAAATTAGATTAGAACGTGGAAGACAAAAAATGGGTTTTTGTCTTTTAGATGAATTAAATATAAGATTCGCGGTTAGGATGGAAATAAACCTAGTTTGCCCCTTCTGGCTCAAATATGGGTTGAAATATAAATGCATTTGAATTTTTTATCACATCTATTCTCAATGATTTAGTTATAAGGATAATTTACATAGATAGTTAGCGGCTTGGAAGGTCATAATCATGATATTAGCCCCATGAATAAACAACCAAGATAGATTACTTAACCAACATGATTGTATAGCTTTGCATGATTGTTCAAGATTCCTTGACCCTGGAACTCTCCAAATTATTCTTTACAACACTTTTTCTTTTCATACTGTTTGATTTTACCTTTATCTTAACAAAACTTAAGATCTCTTTTATTACAAATTATATTTGTTTAACTTCGAAAGTAATTCTTGGATTGCATTATCTGCTAAATGCTAAGTCCCTATAGGATTGATATTTGTCCTGAAAGAGGCACTTTATTACTTGTACGCCCATGTACACTTGCGTGTGCAGTTGGACGCAATTAAGTTTTTTTGGTGCTGTTGCAAAGGACTTGGACAATTAGAAACCTTTTAATTTTTAGTTTTAATATTGTGTTTGATAAGTTCTAAAACTTAGTCTTAGATACTGAATTTGTCGGTACAGGTTTAAATCTTAAGTAAGCTAATAAGGGAAAGGGATTTGGCTGAACTATATACCAAACCTGAGCAACGCTTACACCAATTGAGGAGAGAAGTAGCACTTCTCTAGCCAATCCTCCAAGTTCAACAAGGCGAGACCATTCTTGAAGTAATGGGTGATGAACAACCATCCCACAGGATAGTATATGATGTAGCAATTCTATTTTCAACTAATGTAACCTCTAATCCAAAAAGATGATGTAGGAGGCAGATTTGAGATTAAAAAGAACATGGTGTAATTTTTGCACTCAAGTGGGTAGTTCACAAGCCTTCCCCATGAGGATGCACAGGTTTATCTTCTTAGATTTTCTAAAATTAGTGACTCTTTCAATCCCACGGGAGTCTCCACAGATTATGTAAGGCTCATTCTTTTCTTATTCTCTATCTTGGGAGAATCAAAGAAATGTTTGAAGATAGAACCTTCAAATTCAATTACATATTAGGATGACTTGGTAAAGAAATTCCTCATTCAGTTCTTTCTATTTAAGAAAGTTTCATGGTTGAAGAATGAGATCTTAAGTTTTATGTAAAAACTAGAAAAAAATCTCTATCATACATAGGAGATATTCAAGTCTCTTCTCATAGTTTGCCTATATCACCAATATACAAATGAGGTATTATATCATACTTTTTTTGAAGATCTTGACCATAACATAAAAATATGCTAGATTCAGTGAAAGGTGGTATGACTATGAAGAAAACCTATAATGAGCTATATACTTCCCTCAACTATATTTCATAAGGTAATATAGAGTGGTAGGGTGAAATCTCTAGAAGTATGGTGACGAATCTTGAATAATGATTGAGATAGATAGTATCTTAGCATTGGCTGCATAGTTGGCCTTTTTTTAGTACTGGATGATGACTCAATTCAATAATTTGAGTGTGACTCAATCTCAGGCTGATGTTAGTGTAGTTCAGTAGGTTCAAACATAATGTGAAATTTATTGTAGTAGTGGTCACTCTACTGACTTATGTAAAGCAAATTTGTTATAAGTGAATTTTATAGGCAATACACAAAAAGTGACCAGAAATATGGTAATGCCTACAATCGTAACTGGTAGAGTTACCCAACTACTTTTGGGGGAAGAATCAGGACCAACCTCAATAATTTCAGCAACAACAAGGTAGTCAGAACAACACTCACAATAACATTATAGAAGAGACTTTGAAAACCATTCTGGCCAATTAAGAACAAAGACCTACAGAAATCAAAGAACAACAATTGGCTCAAAATAATTAGATACACAAATGGGTAAGTTAGCTTATGCACAAAACATGAGACCTTAGGGTCTCTCATAGTTATTTAGAACTAAATCCAATCAAATTATGGCAATCACCTTAAGGACTAGTAGAGATTTGATCGCTGTATCTCTAAAGAAAGATTATGAGGTGCAGGTTGAGTTGAGCACACCTAAGAAAACAAAAAAAACAAGTTGAATCCAAAGAATATTAAAAAAATGAGAAGTCTGAGTACACAACTGAATGGCCAATTGAGAATTATTAATTTAGACCACCACCACCATTCCCTCAAAGCTTAAGAAAGCCAAAGAAGATGTTTATTTTAAGAAGTTCTTTGAAATATTCAAAGAACTACACGTTAGTCTTCCTTTGTTAGATGTTTTGTAAGGAATTTCCAAGTATGATAAGTACTTGATGGATGTGGTGACGAATAAAAGTAGGCTTGGTGATATAGAGATTATAACACTTGCAGAAGAGTGCAGTTCTATGGTTATGAGCTAGATGCCCAAAAAGCTCACGGGCCCTGGGAGTTTCACCCTCCCTATACATATTCATAAAAGTGATATTGTTTAATCTTTGAGAAATTTAGGGGTAAGCCTCAATTTGATGCCTCCTTTTGTGTTTAAAATTTTGGGTTAAAGAAAGCCAATACCCTGTACAATTATGTTAAAGATGACAAACAGAACTAGAGTGGTCCCCAAAGAAATCATTGGGGATTTTCTCATTAACATTGGTAATTTCATTATTCCTTCTAACTTTATTGGTCTTGACTATGAGGCAGATAAAATGGTACCAATTATCTTTCAACATCTATTCTTGGCTATTAGTAAAGCTTTGATCGATGTTAAAGAGAAAATGCTTAAGATAAGATTGAATAATGAAGAGGTGGTCTTTAAAGTGTTTAAATAACTAAATACACCCTCATACTATAGATATTTATGCATGATCACAATGGTAGAAGTGGATGAGTTTGGGGTGGAGGAGTGAAAACTTACATATGCCTTTTCAAACTATCTCTCATGGAGTTTCTCAAAGTGATGGCTAATCATGTGCTAGAAAAGTTTGCATGTGATCCTACACAATGTGAGAAAAGTGGTAAGACTATAAATTCTGATGGTATTATTGATAGAGTAAAGAAGAGAGGAAAATTGTGGTTAGAAGGTAAGAAAAGACTAGAGACTGTGAATGATGGTTGTGATGTAAGTTGTTTCATGATATTTAATCAGGTGCTACATGGAAAGAAACCCATGGTTGTGATGTGAATCATGATATGACATTTTATATAGTATCACCTTTATTTTTATTTTTGTTTATTTGTTTTGCAGATTAGGGGAAGTCTGAGTTCCTGAATCCAAGTTAAGGAGCATGATGAAAGCATAAGAATAAAGTGTCCAGTCCCCTTTGATGGAAATTGAGAAAGTGATATGCTACTAGCTAGGTCTACAGGCCTCCTGGATCATTTCTAATCTTTGTTTGTAGTTTGATTTAAACTTTGGGGACAAAGTATGATTTTAAGTGTGGGGTGGGGAAACTTCCTATTTGTTTTGGGAAAAGTGCGTTATAGGATTTTCATTTTGATTTATTTGTAAATTTTTACTAAATTTTAAAAAATTAAAAAAGGATTTATCATTGTTATTTTTAGTTTTTTTTTGGTTTGTCCATTTAGTAGAAGCACACTTCACCCATCCTTTGATTTTTCTTTTTGGATTTTTTTTGAGAGGGAGCCCTTTGAACCTAGTATCCTTTTTTATTTTAGGAGTAGTTTTGAAATTTTAGTCATTTGGAATAAATAGAGATGCTCTATCTAGGTGCTACATATGATTACTTGTTGCAAGTGGTGATGAATTCTAAGGCATGATACAAAAATAGAATGACTTCTGTGAGAAACCTAGGTTCTTTAGCTGACTCTTATGTGATTTTGGCTTAAAATTTGAACACATACAATTGCTTGGTTGAGATTATACAGAGATCCATCTTGAGTTAAGCATGTTCCATATGCGTTGAGGTTTTTGTTATAGTCCATGTTTTCATATTGATGTCTAGAACTTTCTCTGTGTGTATGCAAAGCAACATAAAGAATGTTGAGTTTAGGAGGTGATATGGCCATGTTTTGATATCCATGTTTTATACCTTCTATACCTACCATTTCTGCATAACCTTAGTTAGCCTCATTGAGCATTTAGACTATTCTTTTGTAGCCTCATATGTAGCTTATTCCATTTCTTTCAATTGACCATAATTTGATCCAAAACTCCTAAGCTCTTTAGTTGAAGAATTAAAATGGAAAAGAAGTGAAGAATAAGAAAAAAAGTGAATGTGAAACCCCAAACTAATAGATATTGGTTTGTTGAAAGAGTTTATGTCTTGTGGCAGAGTATTTTAATAAAAATAAAATTGATCAAAAGAAGTGAAATAATGTGTTCACGAAAAATACTCCCTACTAAAGATGTGTAAGCTAGCTTAAAGAGATATGGAAAGAAAGAGAGGTGGGAAGATAAAAGTGGTGAAAAATAGATTAGTTTGGGAAGAGTTTAATGTAAATTGTGATGTATTGAAGCGCTTAGGGAAAATAGTCACTATTACTGGCCAAAATAGTTCCTATCTATCTCTTAGCCTGCATTACAATCCTTAACGTTCTACTTGATCCTGAGCTTTGATATTGTGATATTAGATACATTAAGGCCAAGCTTATGGTTCATTTTATGTGACATGTGAATTTTTTATGAGAGTGAGTGGAATTTGATTCTACACCTATTCTTGTGATGTAGTACATATTTTTGAGTGAATATGGCTGACTCTCTTGTGGTAAGGGCACATGTTTAATCATAGATAGGTGATTTATATGATCTCTTTTTTTAGTAATAAGCATGAGCTTTCCAACTTGGTTAAGTCAATTCTCGAGGATAGAAAGTCTTGAAGTAGTATTCACGCATTTTTCAATCATAATATGGCATGCATAATGTGAAACATGCTATTCATGTAGTCTTTGTAGTTCTAGATCTAGTGTCTTAGTTCAAATAGTGATGTTAGAGTTTTTCTTGGTTGTTATTAGTGTAAGTAGTTTTTTGAAGATGAACAAAGCTTTAAGTGTGGGGTGGTGATCTAAGGCGTATTTATACATCTAAGTGTCATTATCTACAATAACTTAATTTTACGGATAACTTGGTGTGATTAATGAGGTGTAAAGTGTATTTATTATTTGATAATTCATATGTTTAGAGTGTTTAAGGTGGATTTAAAACAATTCAAGATCCAAAAGAATGAAATAGAGTTTAGACGAGAAATCTAGTTAGGCTAGCCTACGGTATGCTCGTTCTAGTATACTTTGATGATATTTAATGTGTTGTGTGGTCTAATGTTTATTTTTAGTTGTTTTAGGAGACCTTTGTAGAATATGTGTAATCTAAATTCAACCCACAAACAATCCACAAGGAGTGAGAAAATAAGAAATAAATAAACGATAAGAAAAGAGAGGAGATTTGGTGAAACCTCACCTTGTGGAGGCAGCCTTGCGCTGCACCCCCCATAGCATAAGAGGGGGACATTCATCACACAATATAGGGTGAGGGTAAACTGCCTTGGACATTTTATATTCCTACATCTCACCTGCTTTGTCCACACTATAGTCCAAGCGATGCACCCCTTCCCCCTAAAATAAATAAATCTAAAATGTGGTGTTTTGCTTGGTTTAAGTTGAAGGCAAAGTGGTCAACACTTATATTCAGTTTGGTGCATCTTTTGGACGTTCTAAAGAACTATATAAAAAGTAATTAGCCACATTTGTTGCGTCTCTACGCACATGCAAGTGTACATGATCGTGCAAGTAATATAATGACTTAGACAGTCATATTTCGTTCCCTCGAGGATCAATAAACTAGAAATTTATTCAATCTTTAGTTCAAGACAATTTAGTATTAAGTGTTTGATGGTATCAAGATTAGTTTGATTCTATAAATAAAATGTAAATTTCTAAACAAGAAATAATTAATGATGACTAAAGCAAAGTAAGCAACGATTGTAATCAATAATGAGAACGATTCCAGGGTTGAGGTATTTTGAACAATCATTCAATTTTCTATTCTTATCATAGTCTAATTGGTTATCGGGTTGATGGTTCGCAAGGGTTATGCCACGAGCTTGGTCTCCCGATCTCAAATCTTCTATCTATTGAATGTTGTAACTATAACTCCCGCAGAGTTACAACAAATCTTCTAGATTCATGAAGTTGCCTTCTTGCAAGTGAACCAAGCAAGTCAACTAGGTATATCCCTATCCTAGATGCTAATTCAAATCCCTTATTTTATAAAAGAATAAAAACTTTGCTCCCTAATTTCTTCTTTCTATCCTATGATTCTCCTCCCGGATTCACATAGAAATATAAATTTATTCTAATGGTGTCCAATCATTAAAATAGTAAGCTCAAGAAATTAAGATCAACCTAGATGATAATCCAAAAAGAACTATGAATAAAATTATTTAAAAGTAATCATGTTCTTAGCCTCAACCCCAGAAATAGGGTGTTTAGCTACTCATGTTTCAATTCGTCATCCAAAATAAGTAATAAATCATACCCAAAACAAATCTTGAAGTAAAGAAATTCAAAAGAATGTTTAAGAACCCTAAAAGAGAGAAATTTCTGCTTTTCCGCAGCTGCTATCCTCCAAAAAAAGTCCCCCACATAATCTTGGATTTTTCCTTTTATAGCTGAGACAAAAAACTTAAAAATATTCCCGATTTGTCCTCCCAACGCGTCGCGCCATGACTTCGATTGCTATTTTTCATTAAAATCTAGGAAATCATGGAGGTCAAATATTTCCTGACAATTGTAAAATGCCCCCTCACCGCGATGCACCACCTTCGCGGTGAGCCATTGGATTGGGAGGACTGTGAAATGGTCATTCTCCGTGATGCGCTACACCTTCAGGTCACCAAATCTGATAAACAGAACTGCTCCGCGATGCGGTAAGATCGCGTAGACCTACTGGATTTTGACCATTGCTATTTTGTTGATCCAAGCGATACGAAGTGTCTTCAAATGAGGATTCCTACTTTCCAACTTTTATTTTTCAGCTTAATTTCACTCCCTTACATTCCTTCACTTCTTTCAAATCCTTGTTGTATCCAATTATGCACAATTCTTCATGATTTTGAACCTGAAAGTACTAATCATATCCATTAGGCACGAAACGGAATAAAAACTAAATTATACTTAAGAATTCATACAAAAGTTCTTGAACTAAGTCTAAATTTGGGTGCATATTGGTGCTTTGAGCATATAAATATGCTCGAGACCATTATATTACATCTTTGAACAACACACATTTGGAGTGAGGAGAAGGTGACTCTATGTTAGTGTTTTTCTTTCTTTAAATTTTAGTTTTTGTGTAATTTTACTTATGAATTTATTAATGGTGATCATTTGTATGACTATGAGAGGATAATACCCTTACTTCTAGGGTTTATTTTACAAACATGATTTCTTAGCATTCATTCAAGTTGTTACATATCATATTTGGTTGTTCTTATGTTCTAGTACTCACTATTCTATTGATTCACGCCTATTAGAATACATCTATATTTCTCTTGTGAGCCTATAAAGAGTAACATTCTATTTGAATGTAGAAGATAAGTAATGAATTCTTGTATTTTAGATGAATTAAAGTTAAGATTCACGGTTAGGATAGGAATATACATAATTTACCCCATTTGACTCAAATACAAGATGCAATATAAATGAGTTTGGGTTAGTGTCCACATCCCTGCTAAATTATGTAGTTGTGAGAATAATTTAAATAAACTGGTAGAGGCTTAGTATATCATAATAATGATATTAACATCGTGAATCAACAACTAAGATGGATAGCTTAACCAACATGATTGTAAAGCTTTACATGATCGTTCAAGATGCCTTGGCCCTAGAACTCTCCGAATTATTATTTACTACACTTTTAATTTCCATTGTTTGTTGTTACTTTTTTCTTAACAAACTTGAAACTCTCTTGGATTACAAATCACACTCATTTAACTTCAATAGTAATACTTAAATTGGATTGTCTGCTAAACGTCAAGTCCCCGTGGAATCGATATTTGGCTCACAAGAGCCACTTTATTACTTACTCAACCATGTACACTTGAGTGTATGGTTGGGCACAATCATGTTATTTGTCTATAGTGACATGCATGTTACTGTAGAAAAACTCTTAGATTCAGGGAAATTCCCATTATGGCGGCTGTCAACGCAACCAAAGGGGCGCTATAGCGACATAAATTGCTAATTTATTTCAAAACACCCAAAAATAATTTATTTTTCCAAAAAATGTTTGGGACTTTAGAAGTGGTGATTTGGGTAAAAATCCACAAGTGTTTCATCATATTTCATTGTTAAGGTAAGAAATTCACCCCCTATTAACTAATTCATCAATAATATTGCCTTAAAACTGCTAGTTTGCATAGTTTGGGAAGTGTAAAGGGCTGACTTTCCTTGGTTTTATGATGCTAGGGGGTAAATTGAGTATACAATCAATGGGTTTTTCTTACTCATTTCTATTTTATCTTTGCATGTCATTAATTTACTAAATCGCCTATGGAAATGGTAGTTTTAGGCGAATTAAGGTAGAAAAGCCCTAAAGTAAAGAGAGAATGATCATGAACATGGCCTTAAGAGTTGGGTATGAGTTATAATTCCCTACATGGTAGGTAATTTTCTTAATTACCTATTTATATTCATTTTTTAGATCGGGTTCAAGAAAAATTTGTATGAATAGGCAAGGCTCCGACTTAGTGGAGTTTGCAAGCCTGGTTCGAGGTAGTTGATGATAGTATAATTTAATTCAGTTTGTACTATATGTGCATGTTTCCTACTTCTTAGTTTGTCTTGTTACTGTATGTTTTTTGTTGTGTTCAATATAATGATTTTGTTCTTGGTGTATGTTTTGACCAACCTTATTGTTAAATGAGAAATGTTCTGATATTTTAAACATTGTCTTGGCTTATTGGTGGAATAAGTTTGGTAGACACTTGTGTTTGGGGATTTAGTACATGGTCAGAATTTATCCCCTGCAGATCATAGATAAAGGGTGGTTACTATAGCCATAGTATGTATGTATGAGGTTTAGGTGAGTTTGATGGTTCCATGTATGAACTGAGGAATGTATTTATATATTTAATTATTACTTAATTTGTCTTGAATGGTTTTTGAGTTGGCTTGAATTATTTGACTTTATGGTAAATGACTTGACTTGTTTCTTGTAATCCTAAATTTTTAATTGATACTCTTTATGATAGAGTATTATGTATTAGTTATATGCTCATATTATCATCTTGGGTTAGCCAAATGACCCAACCAGTACACTGTTGTTTTCTTATATGTTAATTATACATCTTCTCTTACTTGTTGAGTGCAACGCTTCAGTAGCTCCTATGAGACCTACCCAACTCACCCCATTCAGTCAGCTTTATCAACTTTTATTGTTGTTATAGCTAAGGTCTCTTTTCAGCCCCATTAAAATTATGTAAGAAGTTAGAAATGGTGATGCAAGTGGGTCAAGCTGAGATGTTAGCTAAGAAATCCCATAAAGTTGGGAATTTCAGGGGGTCTTTCTCTAAAGGACTTGGTCAGCAGGCCTACCCAACTCGCCCTATTCAGTCAGCATTAGCAGCATTTATTGTTGTTATAACTAAGGTCTCTTCTCAGTCACAGAGTATTAAAGGCCCAGAGGCTTCTTACTTTCTACAAGTCAGCTTTATCTTGAGTAGGGATATTACCATTGTGGTGTTGTAGGTCACTTTAAGAGAGAGTGTAATACCCCGAGAACTCTAACCAATAGTGCCACCATGAATCAAGCTCATGAGAAATAAATTATAGTGCTTTGATTGTTTTCTGATCAAGGGTGATGTGTATTAAGGCCTCAAAGATGTCCTAGTGATTAGGTGAATCAAAACATCCCTTACCGATTGAATTCTTGAGAAGGATTTTGGCATAGTCAAGTTCAAACGAGCATATCTCTTGTTACATTAAGAAACTTTGAGCTAATTACCCACCAACAGATAGATAATTGAATTATCTTTCCAATGGTACCAATTTCACCCAAAGTTGGTATTGGAGCGAAACGTTATGCCTATTTTACTCCAGCGTGTCAACCTGGAAACTGTGTGACGATATTTTGTGACGACTTGTCACAAGTCTGATGGCTTGTCACAAAATGTCGTCACCTTAAGCACAAAGTCACAAATTCCAAAATTTTGTGACGACTTATCACAAAATGTCATCAACCTTAAGCAAGAAGTCATAAATTCCACCCTTTTTGTGACGACATTTCGTGATTACTTGTCACAAATATCGTCAGCTATTTTTCTTTCAGCAATAAAAGGAGTTTTTTCAAGGGTATTTTGGTCCTTTATCATCTTTTGGAGGCCCCTATATATATGAGAATCCCCATCCAAACCCTAGTTTCTTCATTTTCTCTTTCAATTCTCTTAAGAAAATATATCTAGGGTTCCATTTAAGAACATTAATCTTCCAAAAATCATCCATAAATCTTTAAGATTTCTTCAAGAACCAAGTTCCTCATAGTGTGGTCTTCGAGAATCATTTATTACAAGTGCGGATAGAGTCTCAAGCACTTGAATTAAAACCAATTTCAAAGATTAAGGTATGTGGGATTTTGAGCAAGAGCAAGCTTTTCGTTCTTGTGCCCAAAGCTTTGATTTCTATTATGGATTTATATGATTTTGCAAGTGGATTTATACCCAAATTACTTCATCATGAGACTATGAGAATATAAATTGTTCAAGTTTTGTTATACATGATTATTTTACTATTCCCAAGTTATGACTTGATATTTAATATTGTGAATTTCATATTTCTAACATGAATTGATATTTCAAGTGCTTTGAAGATATGTGTCAAGCTTTAAGCTTCCTTATGAGAAATTGAATTATTGAGTATATTGATTCATGAGATTGAGTTGTTATAATGAGTCTTGATATTTCCTCAAAGTTATTGATGTTGCCATGATTTAATGAATTGATACATTTTGATATTGAGAAAGATTGATTTTATTTGAGTCGAGTTAGGAATCCACAAATTGATTATGATTTGATAAATAAGAAGGAGATTTGATTTGATCTTCATGATAGACCCTTGTGATGTTTGTGGTGGATTTCCTAACGCGTTCTGAGCTTGTGTCTGGAAGTAGTATTTAGCTCCGAGAGGGAAATATGGTATTTACCCTGATACTACGTGCCACCGTAGGATTGGTATTGATATTTGTGGGCCAGAGGCTGAGTATGAGATTGTGATCACTAAATTGAGGTCGTACTCCCTGGCAAAAGTACAATGCTCCCACCAATGTGGGGTTTTTCTCCTTAGGAGGGAAAAACGTTGGACTCCATGTAGATCACGTGGTTTATGTCGGTTATAAGAACCTCCCATGTCCATAAGAGTTGAGTTTCTTGAATCACCGAGTCACTCTGATCTTGAGTTGAAGAGTTTCTTTGTTTATGATGATTTAGAAGGTTTTTATCATATGATTTATTTACTATGAGATCATGAAAAGTATGTTTCAATCTAACTCAAGCCAAGTAAGACATCATTGTATATATGAATATTTTCATGAAATTGATGATGATATTTACATTGTTGCATGCACCCCCATATACTCAGTACATTCCAAAGTGCTGACCTATATATTTTCCTATGGGCTATATTTTCTCGTAATGTAGGTTCAGGTACTCATCCGCAGCCGCGTTAGCGATATTCGGGTGCCTCACTACGTTTCCTCTGTGATGAGTCCTCTTGGATAGAGGACCGTGTTTATATTTTTGTTATATCATTTTGTTGTTATGGCTTTCAGTACTGTTGAGTCAGTTGGGGGTTTGTACCAAAGGCTCCTTGATTTTGATGTATAGAGGCTTTGTCAGATTAGAGGGATGGTATATACAGACATTCAATATATACTTTGGTTGTACAGTTTAGTATTCTCCAGTATCTCTCTTGAACCCTATGTGATATATCTCTTTATTATGCATGACTATTGTTGAATTGAGTTCCTTGAGGTAGTGTCTTGCTCCGAGGGTTAGCTGTGGGCTACGTGTAGCCCTAAGCACCGTGTAACATCTTGGGATGGAAATTTTAGGTTGTTACAAAGCTTTGTATCAAAGTGCCTAAGGTTTAAGTAGTCCTAGGTTCTAGGGAGTATGACAAGCCATGTTACATAGAGTGTTGATTGTCGGTGTGTAGCGCGCCGCATCTATGAGCAAGAGGCTACAGAACATTTTAGGAAAACTCATTTCTTTCTTTCTAAAGTTTATTGAGCCTACAACTGTCTCTTTATCTGTGATTAACTCGTGCTCTTTTATGACAAAAAATGCGTCCTCGTCGAGCTCATAGAAATAACGAGCAACCTCAACCCGTTGATACCTTTAACGAGCATGTGTCTTTTGCGGAATTTCGGGCAACTTTTTAGGTGCTAGCCCAGGCAGTTACCGCCAATGCTCAAGCAAACGCCCAGGATACTGTTCCACCTCCATAAGAGAATAATTCTACTACAGCTCGAGTTCATGACTTTATGCAGATGAATCCGCCTGAGTTCTATGGGTCGAAGGTAGGTGAAGACCTACAAATGTACTTGGATGAAATGAGAAAGATCACCTAGATTATGCACGTGACTGAGAAAGAGAGTGTTGAATTGGCTTCCTATCAAATGAAAGATATTGCATATGATTGGGTGGAGATATGGAGGAAGAGTAGAGGGGAGGATGCCACTCCCATGACTTGGCAGTTATTCCAGGATGCGTTCTTGGATAGATTCTTTCCTCTTGAGATGAGGGAAGCAAAGATAGAGGAATTCATGAATTTGAGGCAAGGCTCCATTACTGTTAAAGAGTCTTGTCTTATATTCAATTAGTTATCCAAATATGCTCCTAGTAAGATGGCTGACTCCAGGACCATTATGAGTAAGTTCGCGACCGGCATGTCGAGTTACGTTGTGAAAGAGTGTAGATCTGCTGTGCTTTATAGGGAGATGGACCTTTTTCGGTTGATGATACATGCCCAACAGATTGAAGCTGATAAGGTGAAAGAGAGAGAGAGAGTAAGAGGGAATAAAAGAGCTAGATAAGAGCAGCAGGGATTCGCTCAGTCCAAATTCCATGGAGGGAACCTCCCTCAATTCCATAGACATTTATTTATGCCCGCGCCTTCCTCAGTTAGTGCTTCTGCACCTAGAAGTAGGAAGGAGCATGGGAATAGGCCTATCCCGTCCAGGTCTCAGGAAAGTGTAATCCTCCTTTATGTGCCAAGTGTGGTGTAGATCATTTTGGCGAGTGTTTTGTTGATCAGAGGGGTTTCTTTGGTTGTGGCAAGTTAGGCCACCGACTTAGAGATTATCCGTATGCTAGACAGGGGACCCTAGATTCTTATACCCAGAGTCAGGCTACCATTACCCCCACTCTCATAGTCCGCTTAGTTCTTCCTCAGGGCGCCTCTTCTAGTACTGCTGGTGGTTCACGCCAAAATTACTTCTATGCTATACTATATCTCCAGGAGCAGGAGGAATCTCCAGATGTTGTCACTGGTATGCTCCATTTCTTTTATTTTGATATGTCTGTATTGATGGACCCCGGTTCGAGTTTCTCTTATGTGATACCTCTGGTTGCTGTAAATTTTGAGATAGACCCTAAAAGGATTACTGAGACTATTCTAGTTTCTACCCTGGTTGGAGAATCTGTTATTGCTAAGCGAGTGTATAAGAAGTTTCCTGTCACTGTCCTTCATCGGGTCATATGTGCTGATTTGATTAAGCTAGATATGGTTGATTTTGACATCATTCTATGTATAGGTTGGCTTCACTCATGCTATGCGTCTATAGATTGTCGTACCCGAGTGGTCAAGTTTCAGTTTCTTGACGAGCTCATTTTTGAGTAGTCCGGGAGTTCTGTAACTCCGAAGATCCATTTCATATCCTACCTTAAAGCTAGGAAGTTGATTTCCAAGGGTTGAATCTATCACCTAGTTTGAGTTAAAGACCTCAATTCTGAGACTTCGACTATTCAGCTAGTTAGCATTATTAATGAATTTCCCGATGTTTTCTTGAAAGATCTCCCAGGGGTCCCACCTGATAAAGAAATAGAATTTGAGATTGATTTCCTTCCCAACACTCAGCCTATTTCCATTCCTCCATACCGTATGGCCCCCGTAGAACTTAAAGAGTTGAAGGAGCAACTCAAAGATATCTTAGACAAAGGCTTTATCAGACCCAGTGTTTTCTCGTGGGGTGTACCTGCTCTATTCGTGCGTAAGAAAGATAGTACATTGCGTATGTGCATTGACTACCTTCAACTCAACAAGGTAACTATCACGAACAAGTACCCTCTTCCTAGAATCGATTATTTATTTGATCAGCTACAGGGTGCAAGTTATCTCTCAAAGATAGACCTTAGATCCAGCTATTATCAGCTTAAATTGAGAGAGAGTAATATTCTAAATACAGCCTTCCGAACCCGTTATGGTTACTTTGAGTTTCTTTTCATGTCTTTTGGGTTAGCCAATGCTCCAGCAGCCTTCATGGACCTCATGAATTGAGTGTTCAAACAATATCTTGATATGTTTGTCATTATATTCATAGATGATATTTTTGTGTATTCCCAAAGAGAGGATGATCATACTGACCATCTTAGAATTGTCTTGCAAACTCTTAGAGATCATCAATTATTCGCTAAATTTAGCAAGTGTGAATTTTGGCTAAGGTCACTTGCTTTTCTGGGTCACATTATTTCTATCAAAAGTATTAGAGTCGATCCCCAAAAGATAGAAGCTGTAAAGAATTGGCCTAGACCTACCTTCTCATCTGACATTATGAGTTTCTTGGGTCTATCTGGTTACTACCATCGTTTTGTTGAGGGATTCTCTTTCATTGCATCTCCTATGACCCGATTGACCCAAAAGAAAGTTAAGTTCCAGTGGACAGATGCCTGTGAGAAGAGTTTTCAGGAGTTGAAGACTCGACTCACTTCAGTCCTAGTGTTAACTTTACCTGATGGTACTGATGGTTTTGTGGTGTATTGTGACACTTCTAGAGTTGGTTTGGGTTGTATGTTGATGCAGAGGGGTAAAGCTATAGCTTATGCCTCTAGACAGTTGAAGCCTCATGAGAAGAAATACCCAACCCATGATCTTGAATTAGCAGCTGTAGTTTTTGCTTTGAAAATATAGAGACATTATTTGTATGGTATTCATATTGATGTGTTTACTGATCACAAAAATCTTGCAGTATGTGTTTACACCGAGGGAGTTGAATCTTAGGCAAAGAAGATGGTTAGAGTTGTTAAAATACTATGTTAGGAGTGTGTTGTATCACCCGAGCAAGGACAATATTATGGAAAATGCTCTTAGAAGGTTGTCTATGGGTAGTGTAGCTCATGTAGAGAACGATAAGAAAGAATTGGCTCATGATGTACATCGTTTAGATAGGTTAGGTGTTAGATTGCTTGATTCCGCTGAAGGGAGTATGTTAGTTCAGAGTAGTTCTGATTCCTCTTTGGTCTCAGAGGTAAAAGAGAAGCAAGATAGGGATCCTAGTTTGGTCAGACTGAAGGAGTCGGTTAAGGACCAAAAGGTAGAGGTTTTCTCCCAAGGGGGAGATGGTGTGTTGAGATTGCAGGGTAGATTGTGTGTTCCCGATGTTGATGATCTAAGGAAGAGAATTATAGCTGAAGTGCTTGGCGCGCGATATTTTATTCATCCCGGTGCTACAAAGATGTACCGCGATTTGCGGGAAATATATTGGTTGAACGGTATGAAGAAAGACATAGAAGGATTTATGGCAAAGTGTTCTACTTGTCAACAGGTTAAGGAAGAGCACCAAAGGCCCGGTGGTGTAATGCAAGAATTTAGCATTCCTACTTGGAAGTGGGAAGAAGTGAATATGGATTTCGTAATTGGTTTGCCTCCTTCTCGTCGTCATCATGATTCGATTTGGGTTGTTGTAGACCGGTTGACTAAATCTGCTCATTTCTTGCCAGTGTATTTGTCTTATACAACTTAGGATTATGCTAGATTGTATATTCGTGAGTTAGTCAGATTGCATGGAGTTCCTTTGTCTATCATCTCAGATAGGGGTACTCAGTTTACTTCACAGTTTTGGAGAACCTTTCAGAAGGGTCTTGGTACCCAAGTTCATTTGAGTTCCGCTTTTCATCCGCAGACTGATGGTCAGGTTGAGAGGACTATTCAGACTTTGGAGGACATGTTGAGGGCATGTGCGCTTGATTTCAAAGGTAGTTGGTATGAGCACTTGCTATTGATCGAATTTGCATATAACAATAGTTTCCATGCTAGTATTCAGATGGCCCCGTTCAAAGTTTTGTATGGGAGAAGATGTAAATCACCTATAGGTTGATTTAAAGTAGGAGAAGCAGCTGTGATTGGGCCTGATGCTGTGTTCGAGGCTATGGAAAAAGTTAAGTTGAATCGAGAAAGATTGAAGACCGCTCAAAGTCGTCAGAAGTCATATGCAGATATGAGAAGAAAAGATCTTGAGTTTAATGTTAATGATTTGGTGTACTTGAAGGTTTCACCCACGAAAGGGGTGAAGAGATTTGGGAATAAGGGAAAGTTTAGTCCCCGAGAACTCTAACCAATAGTTCCACCATTACTAAAGCTCATGAGAAATAAATTATAGTTCTTTGGTTGTTTTTTTTGATCAACGGTGATATGTATTAAGGCCTCAAAGATGTCATAGAGATTAGGTGAATCAAAACATCCTTTACCGATTGAATTCTTGAGAAGGATTTTGGCATAGTCAACTTCAAGCGAGTATATCTCTTGTTACACTAAAAATTTTTGAGCTTATGACCCACCAACAGATAGATAATTGAATTAGCTTTCCAACGGTACAAATTTCACCCAAATCCAATATCGAAGAGAAAAGTTATGCCTATTTTACTCCAGCATGTCAGCCTGGAAACTATGTGACGATATTTTATGACGACTTGTCACAAGTCTGACGGCTTGTCACAAAATGTCGTCACCTTAAGCATAAAGTCACAAATTCCAACATTTTGTGATGACATTTTGTGACGACTTGTCACAAGTCTGACGTCTTGTCACAAAATGTCAACCTTAAGCAGAAAGTCATAAATTCCACCCATTTTTTGATGACATTTCGTGACGACTTGTCACAAGTCTGACGACTTGTCACAAATGTCGTCAGTTATTTTTTTTTCAGCAATTAAAGGACGTTTTTTCAAGGGTATTTTGATCTTTGCCCATGTTTTGGAGGCCCCTATATATATGAGAATCTCCATCCAAACCCTAATTTCTTCATTTTCTCTTCCAATTCTCTTAAGAAAATATATCTAGGGTTTCATTCAAGAACATTAATCTTCCAAAAATCATCCATAAATCTTAAAGATTTCTTCAGGAACCAAGTTCCTCATAGTGTGGGTTTCGAGAGTCATTTATTACAAGTGCGGATAGAGTCTTAAGCACTAGAATTCCTCTAATTTCAAAGATTAAGGTATGTGGGGTTTTGAACAAGAGCAATCTTTTTGTTCTTGTGCCCAAAGCTTTGATTTCTATTATGGATTTATATGATTTTGCAAGTGGGTTTATACCCAAATTACTTCATCATGAGACAATGAGAATATAAATTGTTCAAGTTGTGTTATACATGATTATTTTACTATTCCTAAGTTATGACTTGATATTTAATATTGTGAATTTCATATTTCTACCATGAGTTGATATTTCAAGTTATTTCAAGATATGTGTCGAGCTTTAAGCTTCCTTATGACAAATTGGATTATTGAGTATATTGTTTCATGAGATTGAGTTGTTACAATGAGTCTTGATATTTCCTCAAAGTTATTGATGTTGCCATGATTTAATGAATTGATACATTTTGATATTGAGAAAGATTGTTTTGATTTGAGTTGAGTTAGGAATCCACAAATTGATTATGATTTGATAAATGAGAAGGATATTTGATTTGATCTTTATGATAGACCCTTGTGATGTTTGCGGTGGATTTCCTAATGCGTTCTGAGCTTGTGTCTGGGTGTAGTATTTAGCACCGAGCAGGAAATGTGGTATTTCCCCCAAAACTACGTGCCACCATAGGATTGGTATTGATATTTGTGGGACAGAGGCCGAGTATGAGATTTTGATCACTAAATTGAGGTTGTACTCCCTGGCAAAAGTACGATGCTCTCGCCAATGTGGGGTTCTCTCCTTAGGAGGGAAAAATGTTGAACTCCATGTAGCTCACATGGTTTATGTCGGTTATAAGAACCTCCCATGTTCATAAAAATTAAGTTTATTGAATTACCGAGTCACTCCGAGTCTTGAGTTGAAAAGTTGAGTTGTTTATGATGCTTTATGAGGTTTTTATCATATGATTTATTTACTATTTGATCATGAAAAGTATGTTTCAATATAACTCAAGCCAAGTGAGCCATCATTGCATTTATGCATATTTTCATGAAATTGATGATGATATTTACATTGTTGCATGCACCCCCACATACTCAGTACATTCCAAAGTGCTGACCCATATATTTTCCTATGGGCTATATTTTCTGGTAATGTAGGTTCAGGTACTCATCTATAGCCGTATTAGCGATATTCTTATGCCTCACTACATTTCCTCAATGGTGAGTCCTCATGGTTTGAGGACCATGTCTATACTTTTGTGATATCATTTTGTTGTTATGGCTTTCAGTACTGTTGAGTCAGCTGGGGTTTTGTCCCAAAGGATCCTTAATTTTGATGTATAGAGTCTTTGTCAGTCTTGAGGGATGGTATGTATAGACATTCAATATATACTTTGATTATATAGTTTAGTATTCTCCTGTATCTTTTTTGAACCCTATGTGATATATCTCTTTATTATGCATGACTATTATTGAATTGAGTTCCTTGAGGTAGTTTCTAGCTCCGAGGGTTAGATTAGAGCTACGTATAACCCTAAGCACCGTATGACATCTCGGGATGGAAATTTTGGGGTGTTATAGAGTGTTCTTTGATATAGGAGAATGCCTAGGCACAAAAGTAGACTCAGGCTATAGTTCTAGTGAGTAGAGGGAAATAAGGTAATGGTAGGGTTCATCCATAAGATGGATGGGGAACCCAGGAAGACGGTCAGGGCGGTCAAGATAATGGCAGCGCAGTGGGTGGATCACAATAGGGGGGAAAAGTTAACTCAGATTGATGACAAGGCTCATTGATATGCCTTTCAAAGAAAAAGTGATGTTGAGGTTTGTGATGCGGTTATCTCATGTACCTTTTTTTTTTGTGATCGAATGGCTTCTATTCTATTTGACTCGGGTCTAGTTATTCTTATGCATCTATATAATTTGAGGTGGGTTTGAATTTTGTGTGTGATGTACTTGACTATTTTGTTATGCGTCAACTCCGTTTGGTGAGCTTGTGGTAGTAACCGATGTCTATCATTTTTGTTCTTCGTTGTGGGTTTTCACACTTGGGTATATTTAATTATTTTGGATAAGTTGGAATTTGATGTAATTTTTGGTATGACCTGGTTATCTCCATATCATGTTGTCTTAAATTGTAATTCTAAGAGAGTGACTCTAGCTATAGATTAACTAGGTTGGGAGGGAGAGTATAAGGAAAAACCAGTAAAATATATATAGCATTTGTTTTGAACAAAAGGTTAGAGGAAAAGGGTTGTTCAATATTTTAGCTCATCTCAGGGATGTGAGTGCAGAATCCCCTTCTATAGAGTCAGTTTTGGTGGGTTCTGAATTTCAAAATATGTTTTCTTCAGCCTTACCGAGCATGCCTCCAGCTATAAATAGTGATTTTTGTATTGACTTAGAGATAGGTACCCGCCCTATATCCATTCATCCTTACCAAATGTCACCAACGGAGTTGATGGAACTCAAAACACAATTGCAGGAACTACTTGACAAGGGGTTTATTCATCCAAGTGACCTACCTTGGAGTGCTCCAGTCCTTTTTGTTAAGAAGAAAGATGGTAGTATAAAGATATGAATTAATTATAGATAGATGAATGGATTGATTATAGACCGTTTAATAAGGTTACCATCAGAAATAAATATCCTTTACCTTGCATTGATGATTTGTTAAACTAGTTATAAGGTGCAAAGGTATTTTCTAAGATTGACTTGCAATCACGTTATCATTAGTTGAAAGTTATACCAGAGGACATACTAAAGACAAATTCTATAAATCGTTATGGCCATTATGAGTTTCTGGTGATGTACTGTGAACTAAATAATCTGCCTGCAACCTTTTTGAGCTTGATGAATAGTATTTTAAGCCATTCTTGGATTCTTTTGTTACTGTATTTATTTATGATATTCTATTCTACTCCAAGAGTAAGAGGAGCATGCATGTCATAATCTGATTTCACGAGTAATGATGATATCTACTTTACCCCATTAGTAGATAAGCAAAACCATAGCCCGGAGCTATAAGTAATGGGTTACTGGGTGGAACATGGGATAAATCTCAAAAAATAAACAAGTAAAAGTGTTACAAGATATAGACACAAGCATAATAATATCATAATGGAAAATAAATAAAAAATGAGTAATAATATCCCTTGATCTAGTAGAGTCGATACAAGATCCTCTAACAACAGAATACAAGTACTATCATTGTCAAATATGGATCAGTCTAAAAAATAAAAGACTATCCAAAATACAAAAGATTGAGAAAAGGTTAACTCTGGCTTCGAGAGCTCACCCTATCTCCGAACTCTGACCTACACAATCATAACATCAGCAACAAAAGAAAGTACTCTGATCTGCACCAAAAAGATACAGAAGTATAGTATGAGTACCAAAGCCACGGGTACTCAGTAGGCATCATTGGCCAACTGACCTAAATTATAATATACATATACTAAAATGCAAGATAAATAAAGTAAGTCAAGGGTAAAGGGCAAACCTGTAATAATGCTCCAAATACTCAAAGTAAGCAACCATAAATGATAACATTAAAGAAAAACATAACTTTTTCTACACAACTAACCTTCATAAGCCAGATGGTGAAATTAAAGTAAATAACCCAACACGGGGCTCCATAAGCCCAGAGGGTGCAATCACGAGAAGTAATAATCAAAATTATGCTAACTAATCACATCTCAAAATCATAATCGTGGATCCTTTCATACCATAATCACCGGACTCTAATTAGTTCCATAACCTTTGTGAATAGCCTCTCAATATAGGACTTAAATCGAAACTAGTATCCCATATGCCTGATTTGAACTGGAACTATTATCATGACTCTCGGGCTTGAACCAGAACTAATACCATCAATAATGCTAAAAATTAAGTATTAATATCATAAATTGTCGAACTTGAACCGAAACTAACCATCTCCCAAGTAACCAACCATAATAAGCCATCACATGTAAAAATTCGTCGGGCACAAGAATGTAAATTGGATAACAGGACATAGCTATTGAACCTATAAGGAGATAATAGTAATCTTGATCTAAGGTGGATCAGAGGGGCTCACTTTTAACCCCGATAATCTATTCTAAGTAAAACCCAAACTAGAATAAGGTGCCAAATTGTACTTCAAGATTCTAATTAAGTCTCATTAAGTCCAAACATAGAAACTCTACCTAAAGAAGGGGTAACTAGGTTGAATATGCCTAATTATGGTTTCCTAACTGGATAAATAATCCAATTCATACTAAATGTAACCTCAAGTCCTAATTTCCCAACCTGAATCTAACAAAGTATCATTAAATACTATAAATGATCTCATTATTGAAGAAAAGTAAACCTAGCCTACTTGGAGCCCAAAGAAAGCTTGATGGAGTTTGTTAAATCGATGACTTTCCCTTCCAAGAAGCTTTCACATTATGCCACTCTATCAAAATAGTAATCTACTCATCAGTATGAAAAGAATGATTCCCATAATGAATTTTTATTCCTTGGATCCAAATCAAGTCAAAATCCCACGTGTGCCCACTTGCGGAATTACATTTTTGAAATTATCAACATGTACTTCATTGCTTAAGGAATAGTTACCCTCAAGAATGGGTAATTTTCTAGTTCAAATGATACCTCAATCTACTCAACAAGAATCTAGGGATTTTTGGAATAAATTGAAGAATTAATCAATAATTTAATGAAAACTTACCGAGATTTCGATAAGAAATAAGTAATTCGAGCTCACAAATATCGCAAAATCTCATAATAATCACTTTCCAAATTTTCCACACTCTCTAGGGCATTTTTTTCTCTTAAACTTGTGAAAAATGGGAGAAAATTGGGCAAAAGAGGCATTTAATGGCCTTGCAGGTGCCGCTTAAGCGATAACTTAACCACTCAAACGGTCGCCGCTAAAGTAGCCAAGTACTGCTAAAGCAGTACTATTGGGCCTGCCCTACTGCTAAAATGGATGGGTTTCCACTAAAGAGACATTTTCTGTAGTGTATGGATCACCTCTAGAGAAGCTTATCTGGTTAAGCCAGGGCCGCTAAAGCGGCCAAAGTGCCATTTTTGTAGATGCACCAGCTGAAACTTGGAAAAATTTCAAGTTTCCAATAACCCTTCGAGATTCATTTGGAATCTCATGAATGCAAATAAATTATGCTACCCTATCAAATTAAACATTCCAAACTCAATGGAGAATTCAAAATTTCCATATGAGGTTGTTTTGACAAAAAGTGGGCCCTACACCTAAGGGGCCATTTTTATTTAATTTCGACTAATAGCTCGAAATATGTTTAAAAGCATTAGGACCCAAACCAAAGGTCCCTCTAGCCTAAAAATAATATTCCAAAGCAGATAGAATAATTAGAACTGCATACAAGGCAATTAAGATGATGTTTACGATCGATAACCAATTCTTACTAGAAAAAACTTCAAAAGAAAAAATGGCTCTAGAAATTGAATGAACTTCTTGGTAACTAAATGACTAGCTCCAAAAAGTCAAAAATAACTTGGAGAATCTATGGGAAAACTCTAGATAGAAATAGTGTATGAAGATGCAAAAAATAACCTAGAGGGTCATTACAATACACCTCATCTTCGCATAGTATTGAAGATTCTAAGAGAGCAATGGTTATTCACTAAATTTTTTAAGAATAACTTCTAGTTATCTTAAGTTGACTTTTTCGGGCATGTTGTTTCTGTAAAGGGGTAATGGAGGACCCTTAGAAGATTGAGGCAGTTAAGAATTATATTTGTCTTAGTTCAGTGATCGAGGTGAGGAGCTTTATGAGTCTTGCTAGTTATTATGGTAGGATTGTCAAGAACGTTGCATCCATTAAAATGCGCTTGACAAGGTTGAATAATAATAAAGTTCCATTTACTTAGTTAGATCAATGTGAAGAGAGCTCCTAAAATCTTAATACACTCTTGACTACCACGCCTATATTTTTGTTACCAGTTCAAGGCAAGGACCTTATTGTGTTTTGTGATGCTTCACTTTTGGGCTTGGGTATTATGTTGATGCCGTATAGGAATGTCATTGCTTATGCTTTGAGGCAGTTGAAGCCTCATGATAAGAACTACCCAACCCATGAATTAGAGTTAGCAGTGGTGATGTTTGCATTAAGGATTACGAGACACAACCTTTACGGTGTCAACCTTGAGGTCTTCACAAACCATACTAGCATGCAACATGTTTGTACTTAAAGATATTTGAATCTAAGGCAAAGAAGATAGATTGAGTTATTGAAGGATTATAATGTGACTATTCAGTACCACCAAAGTAAGGCCAATGTGGTGGAAGACACATTGAGCCAAAAAGATATAAGTATTGGTAGTTTTTCATTCTTGAGGGTGTCCAAGCAACCTTTAGCTAGAGAGTTTCAAATAATAGTATCTCAGAGTACGCAATTTAGAATTTAGCAGGGGTGGCATGTAAGTCAATATTTTTCAAGGAGATTAAGTCCAAGCAATTTAAGGACAAGAAGTTGAATGCACTATAAAATAAAGTAGGGCATAGAGAAGTAGAGGACACCACTTTTGAAGTGAGTGGGGTTGCTTGGTTTATGAAAAGGTCATGTGTTCCTCAGGTTAGTAGTTTTTATTCATGATGTCCTTTCAAAAGCCTATGGTTTGCATTATTCTATTCATTTAGGTATGACTAAGATGTACCATGACTTAACAAAACTTTATTGGTAGCCCAGGATGAATATGGACATAGTAGATTATGTGTCCAAGTGTTACGGTGAAATATGAAGATCAAAGGCCCGTGAGATACTTCAAAGGATGCCTATACCTATATGAAAATAGGAATATATTTCTATGGATTTTGTGGGTCTTTCTAAGACCTTGGGAAAATATGACTCCATCTGGGTAATAGTGGATCAGTTGACAAAATTAGCTCTCTTCTTATTAGTTTGAATAGACTAGACCTCCTAAAATTTAGCAAAGATTATGTCAAAAAGATTGTAAGACTTCGTGCGGTACCCCTTTCCATTACTTCAAATATAGATATAAAGTATACTTCTAAATTTAGGATAGGTTGAATATAGAGTTAGGCACTAAGCTCACATTTAACATAACCTTTTAACCTTAAACCAATGGGCAGCGTAGAAAGGATGATTCAAGTGCTATAAGACATATTGAGAGACCATGTTATTGATTTTGAGGGGTCATTGGGACCAGTTTCTTCTATTATGTGAGTTTTCATACAACAACAACTATCACTCCAACATTAATATTCCACCATTTGAGGCACTTTACAAAAGAAAGTGTAGGCCATCTATTGGGTGATTTGAGTCTCAAAATGTTAAGCTTTTGGGCACTGACTTGGTAAAAGAGTGTTAAAATAATGTAAGGTTCATTCGAACCATGTTTTCGATGGATCAAAGTAGGCAAAAAGAGTTCAAGGTTAGTGAAGAAGTGTTTCTTAAGGTGTCTCCCATGAATGAAGTCATGAGGTCCAGAAAGAGGGGTAAGATTTGCCCTCAGTATATCAGTTCCTTCAAGGTTCTTGAGGATATGGGTCCAATTGTGTATAATTTAGAATTACTTCTGGAGTTGTAGGGAGTTCATTCGGTGTTCCATGTTTCTATGCTTAAAACTTATTGTGGAGATGGAGATTATATCATTAAATATGACTCAATTCTATTAGATAAGGATTTGGCTTATGAAAAAGAATTGGTGGCGATTCTAGATTAGGTTGTTTAAAAGATGAGAATGAAGGAAATTATTTTGGAAAAAAGTTTTATTGAATTATCGTTTGATCGAGGACACCACTTTGGAAATTGTGAAGGAAATACGGGGCAAGTATCCTCAATAGTTTGAGTATGCAGGTACTTTATTTTCTCTTCTAGTGTTGGGTATATGTTCTTTGTTGATCATTTTGGGAATAATAATGGGTAAATTGGTATCTATTGTAATGACCTTATCCTTCCTTATGTATAAGCCTATCATTTAAAATTTTATGATCAAAGCCTTCCCCAATTCAAAGTTATAAATTCTAGGATAAGATAATTTTGGATGAAATTAGAGTAAGGTACTATCAAAGGAGATTTTAGAATAATTTTGGTAGGTGTTGTGGAGTTTTATTTGATCCCTAGTTAACTAAGACAATACAAAATCCGTAGGTCTTTACAAAATTAAATTTGGGTAAGTAGAACTCCTGAAACTGGTCTTAGCCTAAAGGGTATTGTTTGAAATTCTTGGATTTAACGTGTGTTGTGAAAGAGGGATTTTCTGAAAAAACCTAAAATTGTGCAAGTTGCTATAGAGACATGCTGTAAAGTAGGGAAATTCTCTCTATGGCGGTTACAATATGCCGCTATACCAACATAAATTGTTGATTTATTTTAAAAATCCCCAAAATGGTTTATTTTTCCAAGTAATGTTTTGGGCTTCAGAAGTGGTGATTTGAGGCAAGATCCACTAGTGTTTTTTCTTCTTTCATCGTTAATGTAAGAAATGCACCTATGTTAACTAGTAAATCATTAATCTAGCCTTAGAACTGCTAGTTTGCATAGTTTGGGGAGGGTAAAGGGATATTTTTCCTTGATTTTATGATGCAAGGGGGTCAATTGAGTATAAAATCAATGGGTTTTCTTATTCAGTGATATTTTATCCATACATGTCATTAATTCACTAAAATGCCCATCGAAGTAGTTTTAGGTGAATTATGGTAGAAAAGCCCTAGATTAGAGAGAGAATGATCATGAACTTTGCCTGAAGGGTTGAGTAGGAGTTATAATTACCTACAGGGCAATCATTTTGTTAATTACATATTTATATGTATTTTCTAGACTGAGATCAAGCAAAAATTGCACAAAAGGGCAAGGCTCCACTTAGTGGAGTTATGCAAGTTTGGTTAGAGGTAGGTGATGGTATTGTAGTTTAATCGACTATATTTACATGTTAACTACCTTTAGTATGGATTGTAAGTGCATTTTTTTTAGTGTGGTCAATGTAGCGATTTTATTCTTGTTGTATGGTTTGACCAACCTTACGATTAAAAGAGGAATGTTTCAGTATTTTGAACATTTTCTTGGCTTATTGGTGGAGTAAGTTTGGCTAACACTTGTGTCTGGGGTTTTAGTACATGGAAAAAATAAATCCCCCGCATAATGGCTAGAGCTTGGTTATGATAGCCATAGCGTGTATATATGAGGTTTTGGTATTCGTATGTGAATCGAGGAATAGATAGTGGTTTAAATTTTAGTGTGAGTAGAATACTCGGGATACCATGGAATCTTTCTCTATTAACTTTGTCCTTTTTTCAGGACTGATGCATTTTGTTTGTTTTGGGGTGGCATCCCTTTCTTGACAATCTTAGATGTTTTGGTATGGATGACTTTTGGGTTTTAGGGATGGTTTTGTTAAGTGCAAAGTTCCACAACTAGTTGTACTTATGTTTGGTTTTTGGATTTGAATATATTTTAATGGATTAGTTCATTGACTCTTCTAAGTGTTGATTATAAGATGGTAGTTTTAGGGTAGACGGTTCTCCGATCGGATGAGTAGTGTGGGTGCGACTCACAATGGGTTTGGGTCGTGACATTGTAAGAATAATAAATCTCAAGTTCATTAAAGTATTTCTGGGTTTAGATTGAGGTAGGTGATTGTTTAATGTAGTTGAAACCCAATTTGACTTATGTGTTCTTGTTAAATATTCCTTCATCTACTTGTTACAATACATGTTCACAAAAAGTAAATGGTTAAATAATATCCTAAGTGTTAGTCACTTGCAATGAATTTATATTAAAAGCTTGTTGGTTTTACAAGTGTGGTAGTTATGATATCTTTTAATTACTGTGGGATGATAATATTTTTACATTTTCATTGGATTTATATTATTATTGTAAGATGTACTGGTATTCAGACATCTTCACAGTATTAGATAAATAAGGTTGGCAGGCACTAGATATTTGAGAATTTTAGTACACGGAAAAGAGCTCATTTCTTAATGGTCATGGATAATGGGTGGCCATAAGACCTAACCATCTATTTTAGTACATGGAAATGAGCTCGTCTCTTGCAGGTCATGGCTAGTGGGTGACCATAAGACCCTTAGCATAAATGTACAAGATATTGGTGAATGTTATGGTTTCTTGAGTTTGAGTTTATGTGTTTACTTGTTATATTTGGTACCTTTAGTGAATTGAGTTTATGGGTTGACTTGTTATATTTGGTTTCTTGAGTGAATTGGGTATATGTGTTGACTAATTATATTTAATTGCTTGAGCGAACCTTGATTATGTATGACTTATTATCAATGGTTTCTAGAGTGAGCTAGGAATTATTATTATTAACATGGTTGTTGTTGGAATGGATCCTTGAGTTGGCAGGATAAATTATAAATGATTGGCATAATTCTTCAATAGTCTGTCTTCTTATGTATTTGAGATATAGTCAGTATATTATTGTTGTGTCATGGTTTGTTGACTTGGATTTATTGTTGGAAGTCGTGGCCTTGACTTGGGTTGTTGCCCATCTTGACTTGTACTTGACTAAATTCTGTGGTGTGGTTGAACAAGGTTCAGTGTCATAAACTTGTGGTAAATTTACATGGTTGGTGTTCTTTAATGACCCTCTTGGTTATATCTATGATTTGAATGAATTTCAAGCATTTTAAGACTTTCCACAATGGCTATAGGTAATTCATAACTTGCTGGAACTGTTGATTTGGTTATCGGATAGTTCATTAGGATTTTAATCTGATTTACCTATTTTGGAGCTTTCATTTTTTAGGATTTTATCTCGTACCAAAACTCTTAGTAGATGACCTTAACATGAGAATTCTGATAGCGCCGTAAACTCCACAACATTGATTTTAGGCTAGGGGGACCCTTGGTTTAGGTCTCGAGGCTCTTGGACTTGTTTTGGGCTATTGGAAGAATTATCTAAAAAATTGAACTATAGGTGAGGATACCACTGTCACGACCCAAACTAGGGCCTAGTCCTGACAGGTATCTCAAGTCCGCCAATGACAGCAGACCACCCATATTGGCCTATCCAACCAGAACACAATATAATAAGCAACGGCTGAGTGCCAAACATATAACAAGATAGAACTGAATTCCTAACATATAACAAGATAGAACTAAGTTCCCAACATATAACAAGATAGATAAATAAAATGCCAAGAGGGATCTAAGAATCAATAACACAATCACCCACACATTGTTGTCCACAAAATCCTCTAAGAAAACACAAAATCAATCTAAGTCGGGACATGCCCGCGACCATAATAGTGAGAATGACAATGAAAACGTTAATGTGAACTCTTCAATTCTAAAGTATGGAATGAAACCGATGGAATGACCATGCTTTCTTAAGGATGGAAGCTCACCAATTCACCGCGGACCAAGCAGATTACCTAACGCTACACAGGGGTAAAAAAGTGTCTTCAGACCCTACATTATGAAACAATATACATCATAGGATAGTGTAATGTCCCAAAATATCATCCCGAGATGCCACACAGTGCCCAAGTCTATACATAGCCTCAAGCTAACCCCTTAAGCCAAAACACTACCCTTGGGTTCCAACACAACAACATACACGCTACTCCAAGGATTTGTATATAAGTACATATCATATCATATCGCACATGGAACGGAATATCATTAGACTGTACATATATGGAGTGTCTATACCCAACCCAACCCAACAATACACTAGTCTGACATAGCCTCAATACATCAAAATCAACGATCCATTGGGACAACCCCTCAACTGACTCAACAGACCAAAGGAATCACAAAACAACAACTCCAAAACTAAAAACATGGTCCTCGAACCATGAGGACTCACCTCTGTAGGAACGTAGATGCGGCACTCAGATATCACTATCGCGGTTGCGGCTGAGTACCTGAACCTACATCATGGTAAGAATGTAGCCCATAGAGAAATATGAGGGTCAGCACAAAATACGTACTAAGTATGTGGGGGCGCATTAAAAATATAAATAATATCTTAAATTTCGTAAAAACGTATATACGGACCATAATGACACACCTGGCTTGAGTGACATTGAATCATGCAACTCATAACATCTTAGATAGGAAATGTAGGAGAAAAATCCCATAAATCATTATAGATCATCATAAGCAACTTGACTTACCACATCAAAACTCGGAGTGACTCGGTATTTCAATAAACATGACTCTTATGGACAGGGGAGTTTGCTATAACCGACAACCCCACGTGAGCTACGTGGAATACCAACGTTTGAAACCCCCATTGGCAGGAGCGTCATACTCTTTGACAGGGAGTATGACCTTAAAACTGCAATAATCACAATCGGACTCTCTAGCCAATAATATCATCATTAAACAACCCTACGGTGGCTCATAGGATTGGGGAAATACCAAATTTCCCTCTCAGTGCTAAGTACTACTCCCCGATAAGCTCAGAACGCGTAAGAAAATCCACCACATAATCACAAGGTTCTATCATAAAGACCAAATCAAATCTCCTTCTCATTTATCAAATTATATCAATTTGTGGATTCCTAACTCAACACATTTTAGCTCAAAATATTTTAATCTTCCTCAACATCAACAAGGTATCAATGCGTTGAACCATAACCGACTCGACATTTGGACAAGCATATGAAGACTCAATACACAATATTTTTAATAATTTAACTCATCAAAACCATCCGGAAAAGTACCAAGACTCAGTGCAACTTTAATATCAACATTTCTCAATTTGCCATCCAACTCTCATTTAAAGGTACTTGAGACATCAACCCATAGTAGGGATATAGAATTTCCAATATCAATTATAAATTCATAATAAGGAAATAGTGGAATGATAGTATAAATCAAGGCTTAACAAATTAAATCATCATACTCTCATAATCAACTACTTTTAAGACATAATTCCATCTCAACATCATACACCTATCGGATGACATAATCCCATAGCTCATGGACAATAATATAAGATATAAAACCATATTTCCAATTCATGGTAAAACATGTAAAATCTCATGTCAATGTAATTCAACAAAAATACCGAGCACAAGATCGAAAGGATAATCTTGTTCAAAGCCCCACATACCTAAAAATGGAAGATGAATATGAACTTCTGACTCCGGAACTTTATTTACGAAAATAAAGGGTGCTTCTCGAAGCCCTTAACATGATCAACTCGAATCTCAAATCAATTTGAAATTTCTACGGTTCAATCAAGAGATAAAAAAGGATGAAATTTGGAGTAGTAGGGTTGGGGTTTGAGCCTTAGGAAATTTTGGAGAAAAATGAGCTATTGAATGCTTTTAATGGACTTAAATCCATGGTTTATCTGGATGGATTGGAGTGGGAATGACCAAAATACCCTTAAAAATCAAATAATGTCAAATCTGTCCTTTGGTGGACTATTTTGATAGGCTGAAGTAGATCGACCATAACTTTTTGCTCCGATGGACAAATTGGATGAAACCGATTTCATTGGAAAGAGGACTTTCAAAAATTTCTGTTGATATATAGTAGCTCACCCAGATCATTATGTACAAGGATTTATGATCATTTGAAGTTGAACCTAAAATTCGCATGGCCTCAATATTTTTTCCCTGCACATTTACTGTTCACCACTAGTTACGGTTCGATCGGAATGATCATAACTCATCGCTCGAGTGTCCGTTTTGGATGATCCACATATCGTTGAAAAGCTTATTCGATACTATATGCAATGACGGGTCGCATATCCAGAAATTCCACAAAGAAAAATTATTAATCACAATAAAGAACAAAATTCAATACATTTTCGTCCGAGATCTTAACGAAATTTTTTTCCTGGGCATCGCATCATCTCCCCCTTGGAAACATTCGTCCTCGAATGTTGATAGGTAGGTCAATAATACTATGAAAATGAGTATATAGAGAAAAATCATCTTGCCCAAGCATATACTCCATTCTAGATTTTTTTTGGATATTGTAGAAAACACACTAGCCAAGATAAACATAACAATAAGGATTAAATCAAAAGAGAATGATACCTTTGACATGCTAAGGATTCGTAGGAAAGAGGTGGGGATATTTGACGCGCATATCCACTTCGGCTTCCCAAGTAGCACTCTTCACGGATTGATTTCTCCAAAGCACTTTAACCAAAGGAACTTCCTTGTTTCTTAAACTACGAACTTGAAAGTAAAAAAACCTCAACCGGAATCTCTTCATCTGAAAGACTACCTTGAATACCCGAGCTTTCGGAAGGATCAATCACAACAAAATCACCAATAGACTTCTTAAGTATAGAAACATGGAAAACTGGATGGACGTTAGATAACTCCGCGGGCAATTCAACCTTATACGCTAACTTCCCAATGCGATCCACAATCTTATAGGGACCAATGTCACGGGGACATAGTTTCCCTTTCTTCCCAAATCTCTTCACCCCTTTCATGGGTGAAACTTTCAAGTACACTAAATCACCAACATCAAATTCAAGGTCTTTCCTCCTTACATCTTCGTATGATTTTTGATGACTTTGGGCAGTTTTCAACCTTTCTCGAATTAACCTAACCTTTTCCATGGCCTCGAACACCGCATCAGGTCCAGTTGCGGTAGCCTCACAAACTTCGAACCAACCAAAGGGTGATCTACACATTCTACCATACAAAGCTTCAAACGAGGCCATTCCAATAGTAGCATGAAAACTGTTATTGTAAGCAAACTCGATTAATGTTAAGTGTTCATCCCAACTACCTTTAAAATCAAGAACACAAGCCCTCAACATATCTTTTAAAGTCTGAATGGTCTGCTCGGCCTTACCATCTGTTTGCGGATGGAAAACAGAACTGAAACGAATTTGGGTACCGAGACCCTTCTGGAAAGATTTCCATAACTGAGAGGTAAACTGAGTACCTCTGTCAGAAATAACAGCCAAAGGGATTCCATGAAGTATGACGAGTTCCCGAATATACATTCTAGCATAATCTTCAGCTGTATACAATGAATGCACAGGAAAGAAATGAGCTGATTTCGTCAGCCGATCTACGACAACCCAAATCGAATCATAATGGCGACGAGAAGGAGGCAAACCAACTATGAAGTCCATATTCACTTTTTCCCAATTCCAAGTAGGAATGCTAAACTCTTCCATGACGTCACTGGGCCTTTGATGCTCTATTTTAACCTGTTGACACGTGGAACACTTTGCCACAAATTATGCTATTTTCCTCTTCATACCGTTCCACCAATAGATTTCCCGCAAATCATGGTACATCTTGGTAGCACCGGGATGGATGGAGTATCGCGTAACATGCGCTTCCACCATAATCCTCTGCTTCAAGCTATCAATATTAGGAACACATAATCTTTCTTGGAGTCTCAAAACGCCATCTCCCCCTTTGGAGAAAACCTCCACCTTTTGGTCTTTAACTGACTCTTTTAACCTGACCAAGGTAGGATCCCTGTCTTGCTTCTCCTGCACTTCAGAAACTAAAGAGGATTCGGAACCGCTTTGCACTCCTATACTACCCTCAGCATCACCAAACAACCTAACCCCCAATCTAGCCAAACGATGTACCTCACGAGCCATCTCCTTTGTACCAATCTCCACATGTTCTATGCCACCCATGGACTTCCGACTAAGGGAATCTGCTACTACATTGGCCTTGCCCGGATGATATAGCACACTCATATCATAATTTTTCAACAGTTCTAACCATCGTCTCTGCCTAAGATTCAACTCCTTTTGGGTGAATACATACAGCAAGCTCTTATGGTCCTTGAAGACGTCGACATGGATACCATACAAATAATGTCTCCAATTTTTATAAGCAAAAACCATGGCAGCTAATTCAAGGTCATGGGTAGGATAATTCTTCTCGTGAGGCTTTAGCTGCCTGGAAGCATAAGCTATAACCTTGCTCTTTTGCATCAATACACAACCCAAACCGACTCTGAAAGCATCGTAATACACCACAAAACCATCAACACCATCAGGAAAAGTCAACACAGGGGCTGAAGTGAGTCGAGTCTTCAACTCCTGAAAACTCTTCTCGCAAGATTCGGACCATAGGAGCTTCACTTTATTTTGGGTCAAATGGGTCATAGGAGACTCAATAGATGTAAAACCTTCAACAAAATAATGATAATAATCAGTCAGAACCAAGATACTTCAGATATCAGAAGGAGAAATAGGTCTAGGACAACTCTTTATAGACTCTATCTTTTGAGGATCAACTCTAATACCTTCGGAAGAAACAACATGACCCAAAAAGGCTACAGAGTTTATCCCGAACTCACACTTACTGAACATAGCATACAACTGATGAGTTCGAAGAGTTTCCAACACGATTCGAAGATGATCCGCATGATCACCCTCAGTTTGGGAGTAAATAAGAATATCATCAAGGAACACTATTACAAATAAATCCAGATATGGCCGGAATACACGGTTCATAAGATCCATGAAACCCGCTGGAGCTTTAGTTAACCCAAAAGACATCACTAGAAATTCAAAATGATCGTAACGGGTTCGGAAGGCTGTCTTGGGGATATCACATTCCCTAACCTTAAGTTGGTGATAACCGGATCTGAGGTCTATCTTCGAAAAGTAGCTCGCACCTTGCAATTGATCAAATAAATCATCAATTCGAGGAAGCGGATATTTATTCTTGATAGTAACCCTATTAAGTTGCCGGTAATTAATACACATCTGCAAAGAACCATCTTTCTTACGCACAAACAGGACAGGTGCACCCCATGGGGACACACTAGGTCTGATAAAGCTTTTGTCTAAAAGATCTTTAAATTGCTCCTTCAACTTTTTAAGTTCCGTGGGACCCATGTGATATGGAGGAATGGAAATAGGTTGAGTATTGGGAAGAAGGTTAATCCCAAGCTCTATCTCTCTATCAAGAGGTACTCCAGGGAGATCTTCCGGAAAGATATAAAGAAACTCACTAACAACATTAATTGGCTGAATTGTTGGGGTTTCATACTTAGTGTCTTTAACCCGAACTAAATGGTGGATGCAACCCTTGAAAATCAACTTCATAGCGTTGAGATAGGATATGAAACGACCCTTAGGAATCACAGAACTCCCGGACCATTCAAGGATAGGTTCATCAGAGAACTAAAACTTGACCACATGGGTACGACAATCAATAGACGCATAACATGAGTGAAGCCAATCCATACCCAGAATGATATCAAAGTCAACCATATCTAGCTCAATCAAATCAACATACATAACCCGATGAAAGATAGTAATGGGACATTTCTTATACACCCGCTTGGCAATGACAGACTCCCCTACCGGAGTAGAAACCAAAATAGGCTCAAAAATTAGTTCAGGATCCATTTCAAAATTTACAGCAACCAAAGGTGTCACATAAGAAAAACTCGAACTGGGGTCCATCAACACATAGACATCAAAATAGAAAACATGGAGCATACCAGTGACAACATCGGGAGAGTCTTCCTTCTCCTAACGAGGTGGTATAGCATAGAAACGATTCTGGCATTGATCGCCAGCAGTACTAGATGAAACACCCTGAGGAGGAATTGGAGGGGCTGCGGGAGGCGGGGCACTGGTAGCCTGAATCTGGGGATGGGCATCACGACTATGCTGTCTTGCATACGGGCAGTCTCTATGTATGTGGCCCAACTTGCCATAACCAAAACAGGCCCTTTGCCCCATATAACACTCCCCAAAATGGTCTTTACCACACTTAGCACACCAAGGAGGATGAGGCGGGTTGCTTACACTTTCCTGAGATTTGGAAGGTACCGACCTATTCCCGAGATCCTGCCTGCCCCAATATATGGGAGAACTAGCTGAGGAAGGCGCAGGGATAAATAGACGTCTCTGAAACTGAGGGCAACTCCCTTCGGAGAATCTAGTCTGACCAGACCCCTGATTCTCCGATCTGACTCTCTTAATCCCTCTTACTCTTTCTCTTTCCTTTATCATGTCTGACTAAATCTGTTGGGAGTGAATCATTAACCTAGGAAGATCAATATCGCTGTTGATCATAGAAGATCTACATTCTTTCACCGCATAACTCGACTCCGCAGTTAGAAACTTGCTCATACTATTCCTTGAGTCAGCCATCATATTGGGAGCGTACTTCGATAGCTGATTAAACTTAAGACAATACTCCTTAACTGACATGGAGCCATGTCTCAAATTCATAAACTCCTTTATCTTAGCTTCCTGTAACTCAAGAGGAAAGAATCTATCCAAGAGAGAATCTTGGAACAATTGCCAAGTCACCGGAGCAGTATCTTTCTCTCTACCCTTATTCCACATATGCACCCAGTCATAGGCAACATCCTTCAATGGATAAGAAGCTAGCTCCACACTTTCTTTCTTAGTCACGTGCATAATCTGTGTAATTTACTTCATTTCATTATCATACATCTGCGGGTCCTCACCTGATCTCAATCCATGAAACTCTAGCGGATTCATCCGCATAAAGTCACGAATACGTGCTGCTGCCAAATTATTTTCCTATGAAGGTAGAGCGTTGGCCTGAGTATTGGCAGTAACTACCTGGGCTAGCATCTGAAAATATGCCCGAAATTCGGCATGGGATACCGTCTCATGTAACGGATCAACGGGTTGAGGTTGGTTGTTATTTCCGCGAGCTCGACGTGAAGGCATTTTCTTTCATTAGAACAGACAAATTAATAGCGGAAGGAATTAGTTGTAACCATGATAGACTCTTGTAAAAGAAAGAAATGACTTTTCCTAAAACGCCCCGCAACCTCTTGATCATAGGTGTGGCGCGTTACACACCGATGCTCAAGAGTCTACGTAACGCGGCTTGTCAGACTCCCTAGGACTCTTCATAACCTTAGTCTCTGATACAAAGATTGTAACGCCCCAAAATATCATCTCGAGATGCCACACAGTGCCCAAGGCTACACGTATCCTCAACCTAACCCCTTAAGCCAAAACACTACCCTTGGGTTCCAACACAACAACATACACTCTACTCTAAGGATATGTATATAAGTACATATCATATCACATCGCACATGGCACGAAATATCGTTAGACTGAACATATATGGAATGTCTATACCCAAAACAACCCAATAATACACTAGGCTGACATAGCCTCTATACAGCAAAATCAACTAGTCATTGGGACAAATCCCCAACTGACTCAAAAGACCAAAGGGATCACAAAACAACAACACCAAAACTAGCAATTTGGTCCTCGAACCATGAGGACTCACCACTGAAGTAACGTAGATGCGGCAATCAGATATCACTATCGCGGCTACGGCTGAGTACCTGAACCTACATCAAGGTAAGAATGTAGCCCATAGAGAAATATATACGTCAGCACAAGATACATACTGAGTATGTAGGGGCGCATGCAAAATATAAATAATATCATAAATTTTGTTAAAACGTACATACGGAGCATAATGACACACCTGGCTTGAGTGACTTTGAATCATGCAACTCAAAACAACTTAGATAGGAAATGTAGGAGAAAAACCTCATAAATCATTATAGATCATCATATTCAACTTTTGTCCACATCAAAACTCGAAGTGACTCGGTATTTCAAAAAACATGAATCTTATGAACAGGGGAGTTTCCTATAACCGACAACCCCACGTGAGCTACGTGGAATACCAACGTTTGAAACCCTCGTCGGCGGGAGCGACATACTATTTTCCAGGGAGTACGACCTTAAAACTGCAATAATAACAATCGGGCTTTCTGGCCAATAATATCATTATTAAACAACCCTATGGTGGCACATAGGTTTGGGGAAATACCAAATTTCCCTCTCGGTGCTAAGTACTACTCCCCGACAAGATCAGAACGTATTAGGAAATCCACCACAACATCATAAGGGTCTATCATAAAGACCAAATCAAATCTCCTTCTCATTTATCAAATCATATCAATTTGTGGATTCCTAACTCAACACATTTTAGCTCAAAACATTTTAATCTTCCTCAACATCAACAAAGTATCAATGCGTTGAACCATAACCGACTCGATATTTGGACAAGGATATGAAGACTCAATACACAATATTTTCAAATAATTTAACTCATCAAAACCATCCGGAAAAATACCAAGACTCAGTGCAACTTCAATATCAACATTTCTCAATTTTCCATCCAACTCTCATTTAAAGGTACTTGAGACATCAACCCATAGTAGGGATATAGAATTTCCAATATCAATTATAAATTCATAATAAGGAAATAGTGGAATGATAGTATAAATCAAGGCTTAACAAATTAAATCATCATACTCTCATAATCAAATAGTTTTTGGACATAATTCCATCTCAACATCATACACATATCGGATGATATAATCCCATAGCTCATGGACAATAATATAAGATATAAAACCATATTTCCAATTCATCGTAAAACATGTAAAATCTTATGTCAATGTAATTCAACAAAAATACCGGGCACAAGATCGAAAGGATAATCTTGTTCAAAGCCCCACATACCTAAAAATGAAAGATGAATATGAACTTCCGACTACGGAACTTTATTCATGAAAATAAAGGGTGCTTTTCGAATCCCTTAACGTGATCTAATCGAATCCCAAATCAATTTGAAATTTCTACGGTTCAATCAAGAGACATACAAGGATAAAATTTGGAGTAGTAGGGTTGGGGTTTGAGCCTTAGGAAATTTTGAAGAAAAATGAGCTATTGAATGCTCTTAATGGCCTTAAATCCATGGTTTACACGGATGGATTGGAGTGGGAATGACCAAAATACCCTTAAAAATCAAATAATGTCAAATTTGTCCTTTGGTGGACTGTTTTGACAGGCTGAAATAGATCGACCATATCTTTTTGCTCCGTTGGACAAATTGGATGAAACAATTTCATTGGAAAGAGGAATTTCAGATATTTCTGTTGATATATAGTAGATCACCCAAATCATTATGTACAAGGAGTTATGATCGTTTGAAGTTGACCCTAAAATTCGCCTGGCCTCAGTATTTTTTTCTTGCACATTTACTGTTCACCACTATTCACAGTTAGATAGGAATGACCATAACTCATCGCTCGAGTGTTCGTTTTGGATGATCCACATATCGTTGGAAAGATTATTCGATACTATACGCAATGACGGGTTGCATATCCAGAAATTCCACACAAAAAATTATTAATAACGATAAAGAATAGAATTCAACATATTTTCGTCCGAGATCTTAACTGAAAATTTTTCCGGGGCATCACATCATCTCCCCTTGGAAACATTCGTCCTCGAATGTTGATAGGTAGGTCAAGAATACTATGAATATGAGTATATAGAGAAAAATCATCTTGCCCAAGCATATACTCCATTCTAGATATTTTTTGGATATCGTAGAAAACACACAAGCCAAGATAAACATTGCAATAAGGATTAAATCAAAAGAGAACGATACCTTTGACATGCTCAGGATTCGTAGGAAAGAGGTGGGGATATTTGGAGAACATATCTGCTTCGGCTTCCCAAGTAGCACTCTCCACAGATTGATTTCTCTAAAGCACTTTAACCAAAGGAACTTCCTTGTTTCTTAGCCTACGAACTTGAAAGTCAAAAACCTCAATCGGAATCTCTTCATATGAAAGACTATCTTGAATACCCGACCTTTCGGAAGGATCAATCACTACGGAATCACCAATAGACTTCTTAAGCATAGAAACATGGAAAATCGGATGGACGTTAGATAACTCCACTGGCAATTCAACCTTATACGCTACCTTCCCAATGCGATCCACGATCTTATAGGGACCAATGTAACGGGGACTTAGTTTCCCTTTCTTCCCAAATCTTTTCACCTCTTTCATGGGTGAAACTTTCAAGAACACTAAATCACCAACATCAAATTGGAGGTCTTTCCTCCTTACATCTGCGTATGATTTTTGACGAGTTTGGGAGGTTTTCAACCTTTCCCAAATTAACCTAACCTTCTCCATGTCCTCGAACACCGTATCCGCTCCAGTCACGGTAGCCTTACCAAATTTGAACCAACCAATGGGTGATCTACACCTTCTACCATACAAAGCTTCAAACGGGGACATTCCAATAGTAGCATGAAAACCTTTATTGTAAGCAAACTCGATTAATGCCAAGTGCTCATCCTAATTTCCTTTAAAATCAAGCACACAAGACCTCAACATATCTTCTAAAGTCTGAATGGTTCGCTTGGCCTAACCATCTGTTTGCGGATGGAAAGCAGAACTTAAACGAATTTGGGTACCGAGACCCTTCTAGAAAGATTTCCAAAACTGAGAGGTAAACTGAGTACCTCTGTCAGAAATAATAGCCAAAGGGATTCCATGAAGTCTGATGAGTTCCCGAATATACATTCTAGCATAATCTTCAGCTGTATACGATGAATGCACAGGCAAGAAATGAGTTGATTTCATCATCCGATCTACGACAACCCAAATCGAATCCTGATGGCGACGAGAAGGAGGCAAACCAATTATGAAGTCCATATTCACTTCTTCCCACTTCCAGGTAGGAATGCTAAACTCTTCCATCACGTCCCTGGGCCTTTGATACTCTATTTTAACTTGTTGACACGTGGAATACTCTGCCTATAATTCTGCTATGTTCCTCTTCATACCGTTCCACCAATAGATTTCCCGCAAATCATGGTACATCTTGGTAGCACCGGGATGGATGGAGTATCGCGTACCATGCGCTTCCACCATAATCCTCTACTTTAAGCTATCAACATTAGGAACACATAATCATTCTCAGAGTCTCAAAACGCCGTCTCCCCCTTGGGAGAAAACCTCCACCTTTTGGTCTTTAACTGACTCTTTTAACCTGACCAAGGTAGGATCCCTGTCTTGCTTCTCCTTCACTTCCAAAACTAAAGAGGATTCGGAACCGCTTTGCACTCCTATACTACCCTCAGCATCACCAAACAACCTAACGCCTAATCTAGCCAAATGATGTACCTCACGGGCTAACTCCTTCTTACCAATCTCCACATGTGCTACGCTACCCATGGACTTCCGACTAAGGGTATCTGCTACTATATTGGCCTTTCTCGGATGATATAGTACGCTCATATCATAATCTTTCAACAGTTCTAACCATCGTCTCTTCCTAAGATTCAACTCCTTTTGGGTGAATACATACTGTAAGCTCTTATGGTTCGTGAAGACGTCAACATGGACACCATTCAAATACTGTCTCCAAATTTTCAAAGCAAAGACCACGACAGCTAATTCAAGGTCATGGGTAGGATAATTCTTCTCGTGAGGCTTTAGCTACCTGGAAGTATAAGCTATAACCTGTCCCTTTTGCATCAATACACAACCCAAACCAACTCTGGAAGCATCACAATACACCACAAAACCATCAACACCGTCAGGCAAAGTCAACACAGGGGATGAAGTGAGTCGAGTCTTCAACTCCTGAAAACTCTTCTCGCAAGATTCAGACCACAGGAACTTCACTTTCTTTTGGGTCAAACCGGTCATAGGAGATGCAATAGATGTAAACCCTTCGACAAAATGACAATAATAACCAGCTAAACCCAAGAAACTTTGGATATCAGAAAGAGAAATAGGTCTAGGCCAACTCTTTATAGCCTCTATCTTTTGAGGATCAACTCTAATACCTTTGGAAGAAACAACATGACCCAAGAAGGCTACAGAGTTTAGCCAGAACTCACACTTACTGAACTTAGCTTACAACCGATGAGTTCGAAGAGTTTCCAACACGATTCGGAGATGATCGGCATGATCACCCTCACTTCGGGAGTAAATAAGAATATCATCAAGGAACACTATTACAAATAAATCCAGATATCGCCGGAATACACGGTTCATAAGATCCATGAAAACCGCTGGAGCATTAGTTAACCCGAAAGACATCACTAGAAATTCAAAATGACCGTAACGGGTTCGGAAGGCTGTCTTGGGGATATCACATTCCCTAACCTTAAGTTGGTGATAACCAGATCTGAGGTCTATCTTCAAAAAGTAGCTCGCACCTTGCAATTGATCAAAAAAATCATCAATTCGAGGAAGCGGATATTTATTCTTGATAATAACCCTATTAAGCTGCCGGTAATTAATACACATCCATAAAGAACCATCTTTCTTACGCACAAACAGGGCAGGTGCACCCCACGGGGATACACTAGGTCTGATAAAGCTTTTGTCTAAAAGATCTTTCAATTGTTTCTTCAACTCTTTAAATTTTGAAGGAGCCATGCGATATAATGAATAAAAATAGGTTTAGTATCGGGAAGAAGGTCAATCCCAAAATCTATCTCTCTATCAAGAGGTACTCCTGGGACATCTTCCGGAAAGATATCAAGAAACTTATTAACAACATTAATTGACTGAATGGTCGGGGTTTCAGACTTAGTTTCTTTAACCCAAACCAAATGGTGGATTTAACCCTTGGAAATCAACTTCCTAGTTTTGAGATAGGATATGAAACGACTTTTAGGAATCACAGAACTCCCGGACCATTCGAGGATAGGTTCATCAGGGAACTGAAACTTGACCACACGGGCACGACAATTAATAGACGCATAACATGAGTGAAGCCAATCCATACCCAGAATGATATCAAAGTCAACCATATCTAGCTCAATCAAATCAACATACATAACTCGATGAAAGACAGTAATGGGACATTTCTTATACACCCGCTTAGCAATGACAGACTCCCCTACTAGAGTAGAAACTAAAATAGGCTCAGAAATTAGTTCAGGATCCGTTTCAAAATTTACAGCAATCAAAGGTGTCACATAAGAAAAACTCAAACTGGGGTCCATCAACACATAAACATCAAAATAGAAAACACGGAGCATACCAGTGACAACATCGGGAGATTCCTCCTGCTCCTGATGAGGTGGTATAGCATAGAAATGATTCTGGCATTGACCGCCAGCATTACTAGATAAAGCACCCTGAGGAGGAACTGGACGGGCTACAGGAGAAGGGGCACTAGTAGCCTGACTTTGGGGATGGGCATCACGACTCCGTTGTCTGGCATACGGGTAGTCTGTAAATATGTGGCCCCACTTACCACAACCAAAATAGCCCCGCTGCCCCATATAACACTGCCCAAAATGGTCTTTACCACACTTAGCACACGAAGGATAATGAGGCCGGTTGCTTACACTGTCCTGAGACCTGGAAGGTACCGACCTATTCCCGAGCTCCTGCCTTCCCCGATATACAGGAGCACAAGATGAGGAAGGCGCAGGTATAAATGGACGTCTCTGAAACTGAGGGCGACTCCCTCCGGAGAATCTAGTCAGACCAGACCGCTGTTGCTCCGATCTTACTCTCTTAATCCCTCTCACTCTTTCTCTTTCCTTTATGTTGTCTGACTCAATCTGTTGGGAGTGAATCATTAACCTAGGAAGACCAATCTTCCTGTTGATCATAGCAGATCTACATTCTTTCTCCACATAACTCGACACTCCTATTAGAAACTTGCTCATACTAGTCCTCCAGTCAGCCATCATATTAGGAGCGTACTGCGATAGCTGATTAAACTTAAGACAATACTCTTTAACTGACATGGAGCCTTGTCTCAAATTCATAAACTCCTCTATCTTAGCTTCCCGTAACTTAAGGGGAAAGAATCTATCCAAGAAAGCATCTTGGAAAAATTACCAAGTCACCGTAGCGGTATCTTCCTCTCTACCCTTATTCCACATGTGCACCCAGTCATAGGTAACATCCTTCAACGGATAAGAAACCAGCTCCACACTTTCTTCCTCGGTCACGTGCATAATCTGTGTAATTTTCTACATTTCATCAACATACATCTGCGGGTCCTCACCTGCTCTCGACCTATAAAACTCTGGCGGATTCATCCGCATAAAGTCACGAATTCGTGCTGCTGCCGAATTATTTTCCTATGGAGTTGGAGCATTGGCCTGAGTATTGGCGGTAACTGCCTTGGCTAGCGTCTGAAAAGATGCCTGAAATTTGGCATGGGATACCGTCTCATGTAACGGATCAACGGGTTGAGGTTGGTTGTTATTTTTGCGATCTCGACGTGGAGGCATTTTCTGTCATAAGAACGCACAAATTAACAGCAGAAGGAAGTAGTTATAAGCATGATAGACTCTTGTAGAAAGAAAGAAATGACTTCTCCTAGAACACCCCACAACCTCTTGATCATAGGTGTGGCGCGCTACGCACCGATGCACAAGACTCTACGTAACGCATCTTGTCAGACTCCCTAGGACTATTCACAACCTTAGTCTCTGATACCAAGTTTCTAAAGCCCCGAAATATCATCCCGAGACACCACACGGTGCCCAAGGCTACACATAGCCTCAAGCTAACCCCTTAAGCCAAAACACTACCCTTGGGTTCCAACACAATAACATACACTCTACTCTAAGGATATGTATATAAGTACATATCATATCACATCGCACATGGAACGGAATATCGTTAGACTGTACATATATGGAATGTCTATACCCAAACCAACCCAACAGTACACTAGTCTAACATAGCCTCTATACAGAAAAATCAACGAGTCATTGGGACAAACCCCCAACTGACTCAACAGACCAAAGGGATCACAAAACAACAACACTAAAACTAGCAACTTGGTCCTCGAACCATGAGGACTCACCACTGAAGGAATGTAGATGCGGCACTTGGATATCACTATCACGGCTGCGGCTGAGTACCTGAACCTACATCATGGTAAGAATGTAGCCCATAGAGAAATATGTATGTCAGCACAAGATACGTACTGAGTATGTGGGGGCGCATGCAAAATATAAATAATATCATAAATTTCGTAAAAACGTACATACGTACCATAATGACACACCTGGCTTGAGTGACATTGAATCATGCAACTCATAACAACTTAGATAGGAAATGTAGGAGAAAAACCTCATAAATCATTATAGATCATCATAGACAACTTGACTTTCCACATCAAAACTCGAAGTGCCTCAGTATTTCAATAAACATGACTCTTATGGACAGGGGAGTTTCATATAACCGACAACCCCACGTGAGCTACGTGGAATACCAACGTTTTAAATCCCCGTTGGGAGCGTCATACTCTTTTCCAAGGAGTATGACCTTCAAACTGAAATAATCACAATCGGGCTCTCTGGCCAATAATATCATCATTAAACAACCTTACGGTGGCACATAGGTTTGGGGAAATACCAAATTTCCCTCTCGGTGCTAAGTACTACTCCCCGACATGCTCAGAACGCATTAGGAAATCCACCACAACATCACAATGGTCTATCATAAAGATCAAATCAAATCTCTTTCTCATTTATCAAAACCATATCAATTTATGGATTCCTAACTCAACACATTTTAGCTCAAAATATTTTAATCTTCCTCAACATCAACAAGGTATCAATGCGTTGAACCATAACCGACTCGACATTTGGACAAGGATATGAAGACTCAATACACAATATTTTTAACAATTTAACTCATCAAAACCATCCGGAAAAATACCAAGACTCAGTGCAACTTCAATATCAACATTTCTCAAATTACCATCCAACTCTCATTTAAAGGTACTTGAGACATCAACCCATAGTAGGGATATAGAATTTCCAATATCAATTATAAATTCATAATAAGGAAATAGTGGAATGATAGTATAAATCAAGGCTTAACAAATTAAATCATCATACTCTCATAATCAAATACTTTTTGAACATAATTCCATCTCAACATCATACACATATCGGATGACATAATCCCATAGCTCATGGACAATAATATAAGATATAAAACCATATTTCCAATTCATGGTAAAACATGTAAAATCTCATGTCAATGTAATTCAACAAAAATACCGGGCACAAGATCGAAAGGATAATCTTGTTCAAAGCCCCACATACCTAAAAATGGAAGATGAATATGAACTTCCGACTACGGAACTTTATTCACAAAAATAAAGGGTTCTTCTCAAAGCCCTTAACATGATCAACTCGAATCCTAAATCAATTTAAAATTTCTACGGTTCAACCAAGAGACATAGAAGGATGAAATTTGGAGTAGTAGGGTTGGGGTTTGAGCCTTAGGAAATTTCGGAGAAAAATGAGCTATTGAATTCTCTTAATGAACTTAAATCCATGGTTTACCCGGATGGATTGGATTGGAGTTTGAATGACCAAAATACCCTTAAAAATCAAATAATGTCAAATCTGTCCTTTGGTGGACTATTTTGATAGGCTGAAGTAGATCAACCATAACTTTTTGCTCCGATGGCCAAATTGGATGAAACCAATTTCATTGGAAAGAGGACTTTCTGAGTTTTCTGTTGATATATAGTAGATCACCCAGATCATTATTTACAAGGTGTTATGATTGTTTGAAGTTGACCCTAAAATTCGTTTGGCCTCAGTATTTTTTTCTACATATTTACTGTTCACCACTATTCACGATTAGATCGGAATGATCATAACTCATCGCTCGAGGGTCTGTTTTGGATGATCCATATATTGTTGGAAAGCTTATTCGATGCTATACAGAATGACGGGTTGAATATCTAGAAATTCCACACAAAAAAATTATTAATCATGATAAAGAATAGAATTCAACATATTTTCGTCCGAGATCTTAACAGAAAATTTTTCCGGGGCATCACAGATAGTTAGCGAGATGAGCGCTAACATGTAAATCAGGATAAGGGATAAAGTAATAACATTTCAAATTCTATCGAAACTCATTGTACACGTTCACATACATGCAAATATCCATATATACATATTGCTGGGATAGGGAATATTTTTTAAGCATGAACTTTAAAACTATTAACCTAGAATGTGCATCCTAAAAAAACCCATGGTTTATATGGGTCTGACCCCCCTCCCCCACCCTCCCAAAAGAAGGGCCTCAGTGCACGTTAGCCGCACGAATCAGAAAATCCGAGGAAGGTCTAGACCCTCTGAAGTTCCAACCAATAAAAAAATATAGATATATAATGTGTGAACTATGCACACGACCACCAAGAACCCCATGCCGGAAAATGTGGTTTCTAGTATCGGTCCCCATGGGACCTCCACCTTTCACGGCAATCTAGTCAACCCCCTTTAAGCCCAATTAAAACATTTAGTGCATAACCCAAAAGCTATCCATTTAGGCATTTACCGAATGGTATCATCATACCAATTAAACTTTCAAGTCAATTTCACCATGCCGTTCCAATTATCCACCAACTTGAGGGAATCTATGACCCCTAAGCTTTAATTTAAGATCATATCATGGCCACTAGGGACTTTTAAATCCATTTATAGTCCTTTAACCTTTTATTCAATGCATTAGTTTAGAAACAATGGGCAAAACCAAATATTAAAACCATGGAATAATCAAGCCATTGTACTCCATAATGAAAATAAAAGTTTAGCGAGAGATACATGCCTGAGAGTATCAAGAATTTAGAGAACAAACCACACAAACTGACCCTTAGATGCACAATCCCTTGAAAACCCTAGTTGTTCTTGCTTGGAGAATTAAAGAGAGTTTAAAAGTAGTTTATGATTGTATAAGTGATGAAAATAAACCACTTAAGATGTTTTATGGTCGTGGGTTATGATTAGGGAAAGAGGGAAATGACCAAAGTACCCTAAATTAAAAGGGTAGGAAATTGGTCGCCTGTTGTTATAGGTCACATCATGACTCGTGACGATCGAGTACGAGTCGTTACCTAGTCTCGTAGTCTTGGCAGTGACTCAGGGCATCCTTGAATTAATTGGTCACAAGTCACAACCTACGACTCATTACCATACCTTACGATTCGTAGGGTCCTAGTCGTACTTAGGACAAAAACTTTGGCTACTCAACTGGTTTGGTCATGAGTCCCTCCCTATGACTCATGACCAAACCATATGACTCATGAGGTGAAAATCATGACCTCAATAGAAACTTGGGAATTCCTATCTGGTTTGCCTACTACTTGAGCCCTACATCTCATAATTAGTCTTTATGAATCATTTGGTTAGTCGTTACCTTGGCAGTGAGCACAAAGGTCAAGAAATTTCAGACACATAAATCTGGGGTGTTACATTCTCCCCACATAGGATCATTAATCCCGAAATGATAAATCAAGGCATCAATTAGCACGATTTTAAGATAGAAATGAAATTACAAAGCCATTTAACAAAGTCAAAAAACAAAGCGGGTAGGAAAATACATACCTTAAGAACGATTATCCAACGTGGGAAACAGGAACAAATATTTGGACTTTATGTCCTCTCTGGCTTCCCAAGTAGCTTCTTCTACCTTATGGTTCCTCCAAAGGACCTTCATAAAAAATATGTCTTTAGTCCTCAAATGACGGACATGCCTAACCAAAATCACAACATGAACTTCTTCATAAGACAAGGAATCCAAAATACCAACACTCTCAATAGACACAACCAAAGAAGCATCACCCAGACACTTCTTCAACATCAACTCATAGAAAACCGGGTGAATGGAACCCAAACTCGAAGGCAAATCCAATACATAAGCAACATTACACACTCTTCTCAAAATTAAGTACAGACCCACACAACGGGGGTTAAACTTCCCCTTCTTCCCAAACCTCATGAATTCATTCATGGGATATTTCTTCAAGAACACCTAATAGCTAACCTCAAACTCTAACTCTCTTCGCCTCACATCTGTGTAGGACTTTTGGTGACTCTGAGCAGTATTAATCCTATCCCTGATCACTTTCACCTTTTCTATGGCTTGGTGAACCATGTCCAGACCGAAAAATCTAGTCTCACCAACCTCAAACCACCCAATAGGAGATCTACACCTCCTACCATAAAGAGCCTCAAAAGGAGCCATCCCAATACTAGAGTGATAATTGTTACTGTATGCAAACTCAATGAGAGGAAACTGATCCACCTAAATAGCTCAAAAATCAATCACAAGGGACCTTAGCATATCTTCCAAAGTGTGAATGGTCCTCTCCGCCTGTCCAACCGTCTGAGGGTGGAATGCGGTGCTAAGATTCACCCGTATGCCCAAGCCTTTATGAAACGAATGCCAAAAGTAAGAAGACAATTGCATACCTCGATCATAAATGATGGAAACTAGAGCAACATGAAAATTGACTATCTCCTTAATAAACAACTTAGCATAATCCTCCGCAAAGTAAGTAGTCCTCACAAGCAAAATGTGAGCAGACTTAGTCATCCTATCCACGATGACCCAAATCAAATCATGTTGATTCTGAGACAACAGAAGGACAGTAATATAATCCATGTTAATTATATCCCATTTCCATATGGGCAACTCAATCTATTGAGATATTCCACCCATCCTCAAGTGCTAAACCTTCACTTGCTAACACACTATACACTTAGCCACGAAGTTAGATATATTTCTCTTCATGTTGTTCCTTCAATAAATCTCCTTCAAGTCATGGTACATCTTAGTCAAACCAGGATGAATTGTGTACCTTAACTCATGAGCCTTAGTCAAAATTCTTTCTCGTAGCCCATCAATATCCGAAACACACAACCTACCTTGGTACCTTAAGATACCATCAACCCTAATATCAATAACCATAACCTTTTCTAACCCACATCATCATTAATTTGCATAAAGATAGGATCCAAGATCTGTTTCTCCTTCACCTCGGCACTAAGTGACTATTTAACCACTTCTTGAACAATCTTCCCTCCATCCTCGAATTCTAAAATCCAGACTCCAAAATTAGCAAACCGGTGAAGATCCTCCACCAATCCTCTCTTCTCCTCTTTTACATGAGATAGGCCCCTCATAGATAACCTATTAAGAGCATCAACAACCACATTATCTTTATCTAGATGGTAGTGATGACTTATATCATTGTATTTAAGAAACTCAAGCCAGCTCATTTGCCTAAGATTCAAATCCTTCTGGGTAAACACATACAGAAAGCTCTTATGATTTGAATACATACACTCCATAATAGTGGTGACTCCAAATCTTCAGCACAAACACCACAACCGTCAACTCTAGATCATGAGTCATATAATTCCTTTATGAACCTAAAGTTGTCTAGAGGCATATGCTACCACCTTACCATGCTGCATCAAGACACGGTCTAGTCCCACTTGAGATGCATCACAGTAAACCATAAAACCATCAGTACCCTTGGGTAGGGTCAAAACTGGTGTGAAGGTCAACTTATATTTCAACTGCTCAAAATTACCCTCACAAGTATCGAAGCATAAGAACATCCCCTTTTTCTGAGTCACCTTAGTCAATGGGGTAGCAATAGAAAAGAAGCTCTCCACATACCTCCTATAATATCCGACTAAACCCAAGAAGCTTTTAATGTCAGTTAGAGTCGTGGGTCTAATCCACTTATTAACCACCTCAACTTTCTGTGTATCTACCATGATCCCCTCACTGGAAACAACATGACCTAGAAAGGTCAAAATATTCAATCAAAACTTACACTACAAAAACTTGGCATACAATCGCCAATCCTTAAGAGTCTGCAACACTACTTGTAGGTTATTAGCATGATCCTCCTTACTGATAGAATATACCAAGATATCATAAATAACACTATCCCGAACAAATCTAAGAACTGTCGAAATACCCAGTTCATATGATCCATAAATATCGCCGGAGCATTAGTCAATCCAAATGACATAACAAATAATTCATATTGACCATATCGTGTTCAGAAAGAGATCTTAAGGATATCCACCTCCCTAATTTTCAACTAATGATAACCCAACTGAAGATCAATCTTAGAGAAATATCTAGCACCCTGAAGCTGGTCGAAAAGGTCACAATCCTCTAAAAAAGGTACTTATTCTTCAGCTTCACCTTATTTTACTATCGATCATCTATGCATTTCTGAAGAGATCCATCTTTGTTACACCCATAAATAATAGGAGAACCCATATAGAAACACTAGGAATAATAAAATCCTTATCAAGAAGATCCTTTAGCTGCTTTTTCAACTCCTTCTACTCAGCCGGAGCCATTTTATATGGAGGGATAGAGATAAGATGGGTATCCGGTAGAAGATCAATACCAAAGTATATCTCCCTATTAGAAGTAATACTAGGAAGATCATCGAGAAACAATTCAGGAAACTCATTAACCACAGAGATAGATTCAAAGGTAGGACCATCAGAACTAGAATCTCTAACCCAAACCACATGATAAAGACACCTCTTGGAAATCAATTTTCGGGCTCTAAGAAATGAAATAAATCTCTATTTTGGAACTAAGATACTCTCCTCCTATTCAATTACCAATTCAGTAGGGAATTGGATCTGACTTTACGGGTCTGACAATCTAAAGAATCATAGAATGAATGGAGCAAATCTATCCCCAAGATAACTCAAAATCCACAATATTTAATTATATAAAATCCACCAAGGTCTCTCTATGAAAGATAGATACCTGACAACCCCTATAGACTCTTCTAGCCACAATAGAATCACCTACTAGGGTAGACATAAAAAGGGATAAAAAATGCACTCAGGACCAAAATCAAAATGAACAGCCATATAAAGGGTCACATAAGCAAGGGTAGACCCCAGATCAAGAAAATATTATACATCATGATAGAAGAGCTTTAACATACCAGTAACACCATTAGGAGATGCCTCATATATGTAGCGGGTAATAAGAGCATAGAGATGATTTCGACCAGTGTCGGAACTAGAGGTAGCACCTTTTGGTACGGGAGCTAAAGAAGTAGTAACCATGAAATTATTAGACCCCTTGACTACTCTACCCAAGGGACCAGTCTTTTGCATATGACCACACCGATCATAATTGAAACACCAATTACTCTGCTAGTCATAATATCCATAGTAAAGTTAACATAGAATTAGTAAGATGGATAGGGTGGGGCTGACTGAGCTCAACTAGCCTGAGAATGGTCACCTTGTTCCTTAAACCCACTATTAGTCTGAAAGTGACGATCACACAACTTAGTATAGAAAGTACTAACCAATGAATAGGCATTAGAACTCCCCTAATTCTTCTTCTTGGGCTATTGTCTACCATTTCTACCACTATTCTGCTGCCCTCTATCTTGCTCTAAATGCCTAAACTTCTTACTTTGTATCTTTACCATTTTTGCCTACTTCTTTTTCTCGTTCTTAACCTCCTACATGCACACCATAAGTATAAAGATATCTGTATTGTTATTTAGTATAACATCCTTACACTACAAAACCAAGTCTCACAACTAGCACAAAGCAAACTTCCTCATCCTAGCACTCAAGATAAATACTAACTACGGATCATAGCGAGACAACTAAAGAAATTTCAAAGAATATTCCTTCACACTCATCCTTCCCTATCTTAGATTCACAAACTCCTTTACCTTAGCTTTTCTCTACTCCCGAGGAAAGAAATAATTAAGGTACCAAAAAACTCATCCCATAATGCCGACTCCGCATCATTACCCCATGACTGCTCTTATTCCTTATACCACTTATAAGCTATATGCTTCAGCTGACATACAACAAACTCTATACCTTCAGAATTAGTAGCATGCATAACTCAAAATATCTTCTCTATCTCATACACAAAACCTTGAGGATCTTCCTCAACCTTAGAACCAGTAAAGGTCAAAGGGATCAACCTCATAAACTGCCCAACTTGGGTGACCCATAAGAAGGAGCAACAAAACCCATACGATCAAGCACAGTAAAACCCTGCATTAGAGATGTATCCCTGTGGTGACTGAGCATGAGTTTCACTAACTGGAGAAGGATCAATAGGGACCAGTGAAACCCTAGGTGGAGCAGTATAATCAAGAGCAGGGACACTAGACCAACTTTGCACTCCAGAGGTGGGCTAAATCCCTTCCATATTCCCCTCAAATGGGGAAAAAGTTCCAGAAGAGTTTCCATGAACATTAGATCTTCAGGGATGCATGATCTAAAATATGACCAAACTGGAAGTTAGAGGAATTTCAAGACACCAAACTCTATAGCTTAAAATATAACACAAGTAAGATAAACATTCCTAAATATCTCATAGCCTCCCTCTTATAAGTGTGGTGCACTACTCATCTATAAAAAAGACTCTACTCAATGTGGCTTTGTGGACACCCATGGATGCTGAACCAATATTTTGATACCAAGCTTATCATGACCCTAACTCAGGCCTAGTCGTGATGGGTATCCCAAGTCCGCCAAGGACTGAAGACCAACCCCGTTAGCCTAGTCAACCAGAGAATAATAGAACTAGTAGAAAATGAGCTCCAAACATATAACAAGATATAACTAAACTTTGAACATATAACAAGATAGAACTGAGTTTTGAACATATAACAAGATAGATGAATCAAATGCCATGAGGGATCTAAGAATCCATAACACAATGCACCCACACTTTGTTGTCGAAAAAAGCCTCTAAAAAATCAAACATCAACCTAAGCCGAGATGTTCCCCGACTGTGACAGTCACAATGATAATGACAATGTTAATGTGAGCTATTCAATTCTAAAATATGGAACTAAACCGATGGAATGACCAAGCTTTTTTGAAGGATGGAAGATCACTACTTCACTATGGACTAAAAAAATCACCTAACACTACATAGGGGTAAAATATATGTCTTTAGACCCTATATTTTGAAATAATAAAGCATCCTAGGATGGTTAACAGGATGAGCTCTAGCATGTAACTCAGGATAAGGGATAAAGTAATGCCATTTCAAATTCAATCTAAACTCAAACATATTCATATTTATACAAATATACATATATAAATAGTGTTGAGATAGGGAACAAGGTTTAAGCATAAAATTCAAAACCATTAACCTGGACTGTGTAGCTGTAATGGTCCTAAAAACTTCCATGGGCTATATGGGTCCAGCTCCCCCTACCTGAAGGGCCTTGGTGTGTGTTATCCACATAAACTGGATAAATCCGAGGAAAGAACAGATTCACAGAGGCTCCAACCATTCCAAAAATATAGAAATATAAAGTGTGAACTATGCAGACAGCCATCAAGGCCCCCACACCGACAAACGTGGTTTCCAATATTGATCTTTTATGGACCTCTATCATCCATGATTAGATACATAACCCCTTTTAAGCCCAATTAAAACATTTAGAACTTGACCCAAAAGATATTCATTTAGGAATTTACCAAATAGTATCATCATACCAATTGAACTCACAAATTAATTCCATTATGCCATTCTAATTATCCATAACTTGGGGGAATTTGCAACTACCAAGCTCCAATTTAAGATCATATCATGGACACTAGGGCCTTTTAAGGACATTTATACACCTCTAACCTTTTATGAAATGCCTCAGTTTAGAAAAAATAGGCAATTTATACTTTAAGACAATTATATATGTGGGTTGTAGTTATTACCAATTCTAATACCAAAATCCATTTATCTGAGGGAATCCATGACCCTTATATCATTATCCATGCCCATTCACCCTAATGAATTCACAAACCATCCATTTAAAGCATGAGTAATCCATAATAACCATAGAAAAAATATTTAAACAATTACCACTAAAAACCCTCAACCCTTTATTTAAAACCAAACATTAAGACCATGGAACTATAAAGACATTACATAACATAATGAAAATACAAGTTTAAGGAGAGATACATGACTGAGAGTATCAAGAATTTAGAGATGAAACCACACAAGTTGACCCTTAGATGCTCAATCCTTTAAAAACCCTAGTTGTTCTTGCTTGTAGAATTAGAGAGAGTTTAAGAGTATTTATGATTTTCTAAGCAATAAAAATAACCCCTTTAGATGTTTTATGGTCATGGGTTATGATCAAGGAAAGAGGAAAATAACCAAAGTACCCTTATTTAAAAGTGAAGAAAATTGGTCGCTAGTCATTACGGGTCGTGTCATGACTTATGATAGTATGAGTCATAGCCTAGACTCATAGTCTGGGAAGTGACTCAGGGAAACCTTCACTAGTTTGGTCATGTGTCACACCATACGACTCTTGACTAGTCCTTACAGTTCGTAGGGTCCTAGTCATACTCAAGTCAGAAACATTTGCTACTCTACTGGTTTGGTCATGAGTCCCTTCCTACAGCTTTTGGCCACACCTTATGACTTGTGAGGTGCTAGTCATGACCTCAACAGAAACTTGGATATTTCTCTCAAGTTTTCCTATGACTTGAGCCTTATGACTCGTAATGAGTCTTCATGACTCATTAGGTGAGTCATTACCTAGGCAGTGAGCACAATAGTAAAGATATTTTAGAGGTAAAAATTTATGATGTTACACCCATACTTAATAAAAATGATCTCTAATAAAAGTTTTGATAGTTCTATTTGGTACGAAATATCAAATTTGGTATGGTAGCATAGCTTGTTTATGCGCACGTGGTTTAAAAGGCATCCCGAGCATCCGATTAAAGTCTATTTTAGACTTGGTAAATATTTGGTGCATGGAAACTGATAGTCCCACTTAAGAGATTATTGGGATGCATTAGCGCTAAGTGATTTAGCTCCCATGGGCCACTTTAGAGACCTAGACTCATTGTCAATAGTTCACTTTAGCGCCTAGTGGCCACTAAAATAGTGCCTGCCTTAACGCCATTGGGGCCGCTTTAGCTTCACCCACAACTTTATTCTAGGCCTCTTAAGTGGTAGGTGATTTAGCGCCCAATTGTCCGCTTTAGTGGCACTTGTAACCTATATATCCTCTTTTTACCACCCGATTTCTACCCTTTCTTCCATTGTTTGTCACCAAATTGAGAGACAAAGAGAGAAAAAAGTAGGAATCATCCACATAAGTTGAGGTAAGCTAACCTAACTCTTTTTTGTCATTTCCTTTAATTTTCCCTTTGATTTCCATCCTAGTTCATGGTAAAATTCTTAGAAATAAGGTTTTAAATTCCTAAATTTTAAGGATTGATTTGAGACCTGATTTATGATATATTTATGCTCAACTTTTGAGCATATACCACTTACCCTTCGAGGGACCTCGCGATAGGTTCAATTTTAAATTTCATTTACGGGCCCTACGAGTCTATTCTTGAACTGAAATTTATCCCAACATATAACATGGCAATATAGGTATCATTTTTTTCCAATGATGTATAGGTTACTATTTTGATAGCATGATGATATATTAGGATCGTGGAGTAAAGACAAATGATTTGTGGATGATACAAGCATTACAGTTCGGTATTGAGGTAGGCTTTTATCTACTCTTCTTCATGAGATAGTGTTTATATATGTTGTATGTTAGCTAGGGATGTTAGGATTTGATTATGGGTAGAACACTGTGACTTAGTCTATTTTATAAGTTTGGGGGGTTGAAGGGTATTTGACCCTTAAGTTGAAATACTTATTATACTTTTGTGGTCCTATTACCTTCTTTAAAATAGAGATAATTCACAGTATAATAATGATATTATGCTAGATACAGGATGGGATTTTGGTATTCAAAGCATGACTTAGTAGATTATAATGGTTTTTTCCCGATATATGATGTTATGGTTATTTTGAATATATCAGAGGGCCTAAGGTCGTGATTATTTTATGGTTGTGCTGGATATATTATTGGGAACAAGGTTGTTATTATGATATTGATTGGATTCTGGGAAGTATTCTATCCTTGTAAAAGAAGTGGCCATAGTTCATATCATCATATTATTTGGATACTAGTGATGGTATGCATAGATTGGTACATTCATGATCAATTAGATAGTAAATGGTATGATTCTAACTAAAATATGATTTTACTACTCTTTTCCTAAAAAGGGATTTGTTCTCACTTTTCACTTTTAAATGGATTTCTTCATGATGGGAATCATGCCATCTTAATGAATAACTTATGAGCCATTGATACTAAAAATAATTTCTTAAAATTTGATCGAGATAGAATTTGATCCACAATTTTTCCAGTACTAGTTACCTCAATCAAGAAGATTTTGACCCTTTTTATACTTTTATGATGATGTAGTTTGGAGTTTACCCCGGGTAATGAATTTATGGACTTATACTCTTTTAGCCACTATTTTAGGCCATGCATGTTATATGTTTATATATATATATATATATATATATATATATTTGGTACTAGAAAAAATGGATTGATGATGATGACGATGATGATGGTTATTAGAAATCTTGGATTGAGACCAAGTCAGTGTATATAGGTACTCTTGGACCCCTAGGGGACCCTTTATCTGCTTGACATCGTGCCGAAGAAGAGTAGTTGTCATAGGTCCTTTTTTTGAGCCGTTGAGATGGAGGATATGTATGCACTGGGTTACATTGTGGTACTTGGATTGGTTATAGTATTGTGGACTTTCTTGGTATTTATTCTTGCATGTTAGTAATAGTTCCTACTATGATTAGGAGGACTTTAGAATATAGTGTTATAACTTAAGTTGTACATTGATTTATCCTTGTTATGGTATATATATACATTTATCTATCTGTGTATAGTTATGGTATTATCATAAATCCCATCCTTCATTCATGTATTCATGTTGTATATCCATTCATTCACCTTGTATATTACTAAGTATACTCATTATTTATATATTGGCCTATGATATATGGTATAGTGCTTAAGACCTAGATTATGATTGGAATAGACTAGTTTATCCTTATTACCTCTTTATTTTTGCACAGTTGGAATAGACTTGTTTATCCTTATGGTCTCCTTAGTTTTACTATGATAGTTTTATGGATATTTGAGCACACTTTATTTTTTTGTTGGCATGTTATGTATATTTACGTTACATTTAGAGCTCAGTCGGTAGTTACCTACTGAATACCATGTGTTGGTACTCATACTACACTTCTGCAGCCCGCAGATCATACTATGGGTTCTCACTATTGTCGTGTGTGTTGTGCGGAGCATCTATGGTTTAGAGACATAGGGTGAGATCCTGGATTTTGGAGTATTATTATTCTCCCTCTTATGTACTATACTAATCTCTATGTTCTATTTAGAGATGGGTTGTATCAATATAATCACTTAGAATCTTAATTTGTAATCTTTTTGCATTAAAAGATTTTGTATTGATTCTACCAGGTCTTGGGGCTATTTTATATAGTTCAATCTTTTTCTATATTTATTTTGCATTCTTTCTTCTTCTCTCTTAGTGTTCTGTTACTATCAGTTTCGGACTACGGATTGGCTTACCTAATGGAGGCTTGTAGTGGGTGCCATCATGACCTGAGAAATTGGATCATGACAAATTGGATCATGACAAATTGGATCATGACAAATTGGATCATGACAAATTGGATCATGACAAATTGGATCATGACAAATTGGTATTATAGCCTCGGCTTACCGGTGTATTGGTATAATATTTAACTTCCTAGTAGAGTCCTACAGATCGGTGCAGATAAGTTGGTAACATATCTTTGGGAGGCTATAGGGCGTTCTTGGGAAATTCTATTCTTGATTCCCTATTGTGTGTTCGTATTTCTATGAGCTTCAAGTACATTCTTTGAATCTATTCTTACAACACCCTAGATTTTTTAATGCTTGAAAATATTTGAAATTTTATCCTCATTGCCCAAACTATGACTCTGCATATGAGTCGTCGGGAATCTTGATGGGTCTTAAGGATCCAATCATAGCCTGGATAGTAAGTTGGCCTGAAGTTTATTTTATGACTACGACTCGGGGTGACGAGCCATAAAGACTTAAAATGAGTCGCATGGTGTCTTTCGTAGACAAACTAGTGTGATGCACAATTATTTCTTCTTTGAAAATGATAGGACCATGCGAGTTGTAATATCTAAGTACGAGTCATATAGTACGACTCGTAGCCAAGTCAGTGTTGGTGATCATGGACACTGTCCAGACTATAGGTAGGACCTTATGAGTCATAAAGTGACCCTACAAGTCGTAAGGTCACCCATAGTGACTGGACGATGGTTCTCAGTCTTTTCATTAAGGGCATTCTGGTCAATTTTACTTTTTCCTTACTCATACCCTACATCCATAAATCACCCAAAGGGGTTATTTATCATCCAAAACACTCTCAAAATTCTCTAAATTCTCCTAGGTCAAGATACTTAGAGTTTCTAAGAAGTTGGTCATCTAAGGGCTCAAGGGTTGATTTCTCTCCATAAATTTTGGTATTTCAGGCATATTACTCTTCACCAAATCTTATTTTATGAAAAGAATGTGTTTTACATGGTTAAATTATATGGATTTGAATGTGGGTTTCCAACATGGTTTAGGGCTTTGACATGGTTGATTGTTAAATTGTTTCCCATGATTTACTATGCATTGTTTATGCTTTATTAATGGTTTTGAACATGTGGGTGCATGGAAATGGTGAATAAACTTAGGTATCAAGGTATTCCTCCAAATTGATGTTTTGAAATTGAAATTGGTTTTAAATAATTGTGTTTCCTCAACCCACTTGTATAAATGGTTTTGAGTTGTAAAATTGTCACTTGGTTTGACTTACTCACCTATGATATTGCATAAATGATTAAACAACGAACATAAATTTTGTAATCCTTGTTGGCTATGATTTGATTTAATGAAAAAGGGCCTAAAATGCCCTTCAACTATGTAAAATAGTGCAAAAACACCCTTCAACTATTTGGCCTAAAATGCCTTTCCCATCTACCTATAGGGCCTCAAATGCCCTTCTCGCCTACCTATTGGGCCTAAAATGCCCTTTCCATCTACCTATTGGGCATATTTTGCCTTTTACTTTAGTCAAATTATATGAAAAGACCATCCTTAAAACATAATTACATAAATGATAGTACTTATTCGATATTACAAAAATAAAAGATTTTTTTCTACATATATAGCCATTTAAAAAAATCAAAAAAGATAATTATAATTTCTAATTTAATGCTATAACTAATTATGAGTTTACCTTAATTTAAGAGATATATTTTCAATCTTCTAATTAAAAGTGAAAAAGATAATCCTGGCTTTCAAATCTCTCTCTTATATTCAAAATTCAAATATTTTTAAATAAACTAAGTATTCTATTATTTGTTCTTGTATGTTTTGTTTTGTTTTCATGTATGTTAAACATCTAGTATTATTTTATTATCGTGTATTTTTAATTCTAATGTAATGGGTTAACCATAATTTTTATGGAATAAAAATCATTATGTTGAAGTACAAATATATCATGTATTTTTGTTGTATAAATATTGCTATGTCAAAGTCAGATTATTATTATATTTTTGATATAATTTATGGGATAAATATTCATGGTATATTTCATTATGTCAGAAGTACTTTTTATGTTAAAAAATTATTTATTAAATATAAATATATATTTTCAGTATTACATGGTATAAACTTTTTATATCCAATATATACCATGTATGTTTATGGTATAAATATAATCTGTATGGTATAGATAAACCATTTATTTTTTGTGATATATATGCAATTTGTATAATATGTAAATGTACCATCAATTTTTATGGTATAATTATATCATATATTTTTGTGAGGCATCATTAAAGCAGGCAATAAAATAAAAAAAGTAAAAATTTTATATGGTATCTAAAAATGAATGAACAGAGGCTTTCATAAAAATAGGCAATAAATAAGAAATATGAAAATTTAATATATAATTATTTTTCTATATATTAGAATCTGTTATAAAAATAAATATTACATGTACCATATCTGACAACCAACTATTATGGCTATGTATATGTAATAATTTTTAAAAAATGACTAATTATATTGTTTTTCTTTTTATTTATCAGATTAATTAGGAATGAAAAAAAATTGATATTGTGCACTATTTATTTGGTAAATATTAATAAAAAAGATAGGGCTTTTATGTAGTTTAATAAAGATAAATTGTGGTGTTATATAACTTTTTCTCAAATAAAAGGGCAAAGCCCTAATAAGTAGATAAAAAGGGTATTTTAGGCTCAATAGGTCGACATGAAGGGCATTTTAGGCCCAATAGGTAGACAGAGGGCATTTTTGCACCATTTCACAGAGTTGAAGGACATTTTAGGCCCTTTTTCATTGATTTAATGAACAAAAGGTGTCGACACATTCTCCCAATTTGAATTGATAAACTAAAGGGGGTCGAGGCATTCCCCCAAGTTAATGTGATTGTTATGGCATAAAGATAAGCTTGCAAGTGTAAGGGTATGATAATACCCGTTATGTGCCTTAATGGTTGGTTCATTGGTTAGTAAAAAGGTTATATGTAACTTGTTTTAAATTGGGCTTAATGGGGGTTATGTAGCTAGTCTATGAAGGTGTGAGTCTTGGATGACTTTTATTGGAAACTTATGTTTGCCGACGTGAGGTTTGGTCTGGATGACCTGTATGCATGCTTCATACTATTTATAGCTTGGACTGATATGGGTTCAGGGCATTATCTGGTCTTCCTTTATTTCTCTGGTTTATGTGACTAACACATACTGAGGACCTTTTAGCAGAGGGAGTTGAACCCATATAGCCCGTGGGTGCCTGTTATGACGGTTGAGCTACGTAGTCCAGGATAATTTTTTACTTCATGCTAATCCTTGTTTTCTATCCCAACATAATATATATATATATATATATATGTTTATTGTCTTTGAATGATTTTGAAATATGGATCATGGAATTACATTATCCGCTATCCCTAAGTTATATACTAGTGCCCAACCCATTAACCATCTTCGGATGCTATATCCCCATGCGATGCAGACATCGAAGATACTTCTACTTTTTTTATGCAGTGTTAGGTGGATCGACTTGGTTCATCGGTCGTTGGTGGTGAAGTGGTGAGCGTCCATTCTTTGAAAGACTTAGTCATTTCATCAGTTTTCTTTCATAGACTAGAATTGAAAAGTTCTCATTAACATTATCATTGTCAATGACATTGTCAGAGTTGAGGGATTGTCCCAACAAAGATTGGTTTTCGGTTGTGTTTAGATGCTTTGTAGATATTACTGTGGATTGGGTTGTGATGATTGGCACTATTTGTTTTCTAGAGTTATTATTATCTATCTTGTTATATGTTTGGATTTCAACTGCTGCTAGCTGTTATGTTCTGTTTGGCTAGGTATAAAGGGTGATCTCTAATTCTCGATGGACTTGAGATACCCGTCATAACAAGACCCTGGTTTGGGTCGCTATAATTCTATCCCAGATGGATGATGTGAGGTTGTTGATAGATGCGGATGGGACTTCAAAATGCATTTCGAAAGCTTTTGTGTAGTGCTAGATCAGGGAGTCAGGGATGGATATTGAAGATCTTAAGTGACAGTTAGAGGATTTGGGGTGAGCCCAGGCTCTGTTAGAGTTTGTGACCACTTCAAACTGTCAAATTCAGCATTGGGGATCTTAAGTCTTTTTGTGGATACCTCACAACTAGAGATAACATTTGGTTCTTTGAGAAGTTATCAAGAGAGAGTTCTATTTGTTGGTCTTCAGCTGGGTTCCTTGTTGGTTTCAGTGCACGTGTTTGGTTTTCTTGAATGGGCTAAGCATATTCCTATGCTATATCCTTTAGATCATGACATTGTGTGTGGATTTATTAGAAAATTTGCATTGCCATTCCATTTGGCATTAAAGCATTTGCTAACAGCTGGGTCTTTCTTTCCTCAGGTTGTTGATCACGTGAAGGACAAAAATAGAGCATGTATTGAGACTTATGGTGGTGGAGCTAGGAGACCGTGTCGTCAGTATAGTGCTATTCATATTCCATTTGGGATTAAATATCCTTTCGATGGAGGTCAGCTTCATTTGCAGCCTATTGGTCCTACACATGCAGTGTTTTAGACTATGGGTGGCTCTCAGATTAGTCGTGGTGATCACAGTGGGCAAAGTTCTCATTGGACCTTGCAAATTTTTTGGTATGGGTCTTTAATCCGTGGTGGCCATTCTAGATCAGGAGGGGCAATATCTCAAAGTATTCTAGGATCTTGTTTTAGATTTAGTGAGATAGACATTGTTTTATAGAGTACCCCAAATGTGAGTTGGTTGTTCATCCTGGGTTAGCATGTATTTCTCACTAGCCCAGTGTTCCTATGGTATGTTATGACTGCGGGGAGGATGGTCATTTCAATAGAGAGTGCCTTCGGCATTTGTTGGCCAGTCAGTTGGGCTCAACTCATATTCTCAAAAGATTAGGGCTTCAGGGGTTCACCATGACTATAGAAAGATCGGACACTAGTCTATAGAGTGTCCCCAACGTGGGATTATTGGTCATTCATCTCATTCAAATTAGTCTCATAGTGTTGTGTCACTATTAGTTAGAGACAGTGTGTTTAACACCTCATTTAATGATTTTGATGCTCAATCCGAGTTTGGACCCATCAGATTTCACTCTCTTGGGCACATTAGTCATGTGACTTTGGGTTTCACCATGACAGGTGCACCTTTTTATTTCCAGTCTTTACCTTTTCATTAGAGCATATTGGGGTTCTCATACCCATCGATGATTGTATTACTTTATAGGTTTATATTTATTATTGTGCGCCTTGATATAAATTTCATGATTACATGACTACCCTCATAGATTATTTCTTTTAGTAGTGGATGAAGTGGATCAGTGTTGATTTTTCTCTATATGTGTAGCATCTAGGTTTGAGTGCCATTTATCTTAACATATTGCCTTCTTATAGCCCTATAGTGGTACTTGTTGTTGATTTTATTTTTGGTGTCACCTATCCTTTATATTAATAATTATATTATTGTTATTATTATTATCATTATTTGATGCTTATCGATCCTCACTCAGTAGACGATTAGTCTAGCATTATTCAGTTAGAATTTCCTTCCTCGCAGTTCTTATTTGTTGGCTTATGAAGCTAGCTTAGTTGGATAATTTCTCTCTTGTAGAGTGGTAAGATTGGTCATTTCTCTCTTATATTTTCTATGGTAGATCAGTTGTGGTGTGGGTTATGACAGTGAAGGTAAACTAGCCTTCCATGGTTTTGTTATGGTTCTAGAGTTGTCGATTGGGTTGTATAACCCATTCCTGAGGTTGACTAGTTTGGGGTTTGTTCTTTCGATTTGACTTGTTCATCGCCTCATAGTGATTTTGATGTTGATGTAAAAAAGGCTTGGATTTTCCTTTTAGGTTGTTGGATTCATCTCCTGGTGATGGTTTTCTCTTTGTATTGATATACAGTTGGATAGTCTATTCTTATGGTGATGTGGTTCCTGTCTAAGTAGAGTTAGAGAATTAAAGGTAGGTGATCTTTCCTATGACTGTTTCCTAAGTTAGTGAATTGGATATTCATTGTCGAGATGGAGTATTGGATTGATTAGTTTCTGACTGAAGTTGCATTTCTCCAAGTTGGTAGAGTTTTGGTTATCTCTAGTACGGTTTGTAGCCTTGGTGAGTTCTTGAGTATGCCTTGGTAGTTCATGGCCTCTATTAGATATAGAGTTGGTTGTTTTCATTTCAAACGATGGTTTATCCTCCGTTGTGATTTTATTCTTTAGCTATGTTTCGCTTTTGGGTTCTACATGATTCAATAAGGATATGTCTAATTTAGATACTAAGGTTTATTGGGTATCTTGCCTTAGATAAGACTCATTAGCTTAGTTTTGAATTTAATGTCCTGGAATGGTGATTTAGAGGCTATGGTGGATTTCAAGTATGGATGATTACCTATCTTCAAGTTTAGTTTGGGCAGCGGAGATCAGGCGGTTCAGCTTTGGTGTCAAAGTTTCATCTTGGATTCTAAGATCTTGGGTGCAACCTTTATTTTAAGATTTATCTCAGTTAGGGCTTCATCTTTAGGCTGGCTAATCCTCATCCGTCGTTACCTATTCAGTCTTTTTCAATTCAGATAAATTATGGTTGATAGTTGTTTAGATAGTAGTCCATTGTCATGGTATTTGTCCCTTCGACTTTGACCTTGGTTTTTTCAATTTTGATAGGGATTTTTGGACGATTTACTTAGTAAGAGTGGTATGCATAAGCTAGATTCAACATGCCTTCATCCTCGATTTATGGGAGATCCTGGAGCTGATTGTTCAATGGTGAGTGGTGGTGCTTCAGACTCCTTGCTTCCAGTTTTGAGGGATATTAGGACCAATTATAGTATTCACATAGATTGCAGACTTTGGTCATATCGATTTGTGTGCCCAGGTAGCTCCTTATAGGCTTATTCTCATACTTGCCAGTATGGATTCTCAGTGGATCTGCTTCAATCTTTTGAGTGGATTGCAAGTTTGGAAAGAAAAAAAAAGTATATTTGGGTGTTGGAGTTTGTTGCATGAGTCATGCCTTAGTTTACCTTTAGCTAGGATGAGTTTTTATTTGATTGTGCTAGTATCGATGTGGTATTAGTATGTCATGACTCAGATTTGTGTGCATCAGCCTTTCTTGATTCAGTTAGACGCTGGTGGTTAAGGTTGAGTTTTGGTTGTTTGAGAAGTAAAGGAAGGAAGTTGGTTTAAAAAGGGATATTTGTGGGAAAATCCCTTGGGAACATTGTGTTTTCTTGAAGGTTATCTGGGGTGTCATGCTTGGATAATGCTGGCCCAGTACCTCATTCTTTTGACCTTTCGAGACCTTTTTAGTCAATGACTTTCATGGATAAAAGTCCTTTTAGTAGTGGATATTGTAATGATCCTCCCATTCATTTCCTGGATCTATATGCATTTCTAATGTTTTGAGTCTTTCCAAATAGCTACAAGTCATTTATGATATGCCAAAACTGTTGGTTTGGTTATCAGAAAGTTCGTTTAGATTTTAGGCTCATTTCCCTATTTTAGAGCATTCACTTTTAGAATTTGGCCTCAGACCAAAATTCCTAGTCGATAACCTCAGATAAGAATTCAGATTACACCATCAACTTCGGAACATTGATTTTAGACTAGCCGGACCCTTGGTATAGGTCCCGAGGGTTTTAGACTCGTTTTCTGCTATTGAGCGGATTATGTACAAATAGAATTATAGGTGTGGGGCCCACACTTAGTCGAAACGACATCAAATGAAAGTTTTGATTATTTTATTGAGTCCTAAATGTCAAATTCGGTATGATAGCATAGTTTATTTGTGTGCATGGGGTTCTGAATGAATCTCGATCACTCAGTCAAAGTCCATTTTAGACTTAGTAAAAATCTGGTGAATGGCACCAGATAGATCCGCTTAATCACTTATTGGGCCTCTTTAGCGGCCCTGGCCCATTGTCAATAGATTGCTTTAACGGCCAGTGGCCACTAAAGCGGTACCTGCCTTAGTGCCATAGGGGCCGCTTTAGCAGCACCCACGACTTTCTGCTAAACCCTTTTAGTTTTCATGTTTCCGCTTTAGCGTTAGGTGCTTTAGTGTCCAAGTGTCTGCTTTAGCGGCATCTATAGCCTATTTATGCTCTTTTCCTTACCCGATTTTCTACCCTTTCTTCTACCGTTTTTACACCAATTTGACAACCAAAAAGAGGGAAAAGTGGGAAATCATCCACATAAGTTAAGGTAAGCTAACCTAACACTTTTTGGTCATTTCCAATTGATTTTCCCTTCAATTTCCATCATAATTAATTGTAAAATTCTTAGAAATTAGGTCTTTAATTCCAAAATTGTAAAGGTTGATTTGAGATCCGATTTATGCTTTGTTTGGGCTCAACTTTTGGACACATAGTCCTTATCCTTCGAGGAACCTTAGGACGGGTTTAATTTTAGATTTCGTTTGCGGTCCCATGGGCCCATTTTTGACCCAAATTTGACCCAACAATAGCATAGCAATATAGGTCTCATTTTACTCCAAATGATGTGTAGGTTACTACTTTGATAGGGTGACGACAGTTTGGAATCATGGAGTGAAGACGGATAATTCGTGGATGATTCAAGGGTTGCAGTTTGGCATCAAGGTAGGCTTCAGTCTACTTTTATTCTTGAGATGGTGTTTCATTTATATTGCATGTTAGCTAGAGATGTTAGGATATGACTATGAGTAGAACATGGTGAGTTATTCTAATTTGTGGGTTTGGGGGCTAGTAGGATATTTGACCTTTAAGTTGAAATACTTATTATACTTCTGTGATCCTATTACCTTCTTTATAGATAGAGCTAATTTTTAGTATAATTATGATATTATGCTAGATAAAGTATGGGATTTAGGTATTGGAAATGTGACTTCATGGATTGTAATGGGTTTTCCCCGAATTATGATGTTACGGTTATTTTGGATATATTATTGGGCCTAAGGCCGTGATTATGTGATGGTTATAACAGATATATTATGTGTCCCATGGCCATGATTATGATATTCAATGGATTTTGAGAAGTATTTTATTCTTGTAAAATAAGTGGTCGTAGTTCATAGACATATTGATGCTTATAATCGTATTGTTTGGATACTAGTGATGGCACACATAGATTCGATATATTCATGATCACTTAGATAGTAAATAGTATGATTCCAACTAAAATATGGTTTTAATACCCTTTTCCTATAATGGATTCCTTCCCACTTTTCACTTTTTAAAATGAATTTCTTTAAGACAAGAATCATAACATCTTAATGAATAACTTTTGAGCCTTTGCAACTAAAAATGATATTTTAAAAATTTGATCGAGATATAATTCAATACATGATTTTGCCACTATTATTTACCTTGGTTGAAAGAGATTCCAACCCTTTCTACACTTTTATAATGATTCATAGAGTTTACCCTAGACAATGGATTTACAAACTTATGCTCTTTTAGCCAAAGTTTTAGCCCGTGCATGTTGTATGTATATAAATATATAGATGGTAATAGATAAAGTGGATTGATGATAATGATGATGGTTATTAGAAATCTTGTATTGGGACCAGGTCAGTGTATATAGGTACTCCCGAACCCCTTAGGGGCTCCTTCATCTGTGAGCCATCATGCCAGAAAAGAGAGGTCATGGATCTGCAATCTCTCGAGATGAAGGAGGTGTATACACTGTGTTACATTATGGCACTTGTATTGGTTATGGTATTATGGACTTTTTGGCATTCATTCTTACATGAACATTGCTTATCACTAGTATTCCCTATATCAATCAGCCTTATGTGGATGGGGGGTGCATGGGTATAGGTATGCGTACTACTTGTAGAATATTGTGTGGTGCTTGTATCTATCAACCTTATGGGGGTTGCATAGGTATAGGATCTGACTTGTGTTTGAACCTTCTGATCCTACGACAATGGTGGTTTATCCAGTTAGGCATTGTTTGTTCGGACTATCTGGTTAATTTATATTGTTATTGTTATTATGGTTATTTCATGATAGGTTGATTATTAGATTGGTATTGAGATTTGAGGTATGTTTTGATTCCTTTATCTCGTAGTAATTTTATCACGCATGATTCCCTTATGGTTAGGTGTTATGGTTTTGGACCCTGACTATATTAGTAATAGTTCCTTCTATGATTACGAGGTATTTAGATTCTAGTGTGATTACTTAAGTTGTACCTTGAGTTATCCTTGTTATGGTATATGTATACATTTATCTATCTATGTATAGTTATGGTATTACCATATATCCCTTTCTTTCTTCATGTATTCATGTTGTATATCCACTCATTGCCCTTCTATATTACTGAGCATATCATTCCTCTATTCTTTATTTGTATATTAGCTAGTGATATATGGTATAGTGATTAAGACCTAGATTATGGTAGGAATAAGCTAGTTTATCCTCATTTTGTAATCTTTTTACATCAGAAGCTCTTGTACTAATCCCACCAAAGGCAATTTTATGTATTTCAATCTTTTACTATTTTTATTTTGTATTCTTCCTTCTTCTCTCTTGGTAGACTATTACAAGCAATTCCAACTATGGGTTGTCTTACCTACTGGTGGGTTATAGTAGGTGCCATCATGACCTGAGAAATTGGGTTGTGACATATTCATAGTTGTACTTGTTTTACTAAGTTATGGTTGCTTGTCAACATTTCTCATTTTGGATTGGCTGATAACCCTACAAGTACACCGTTCTTTCTTATGTACTGATACAACACGTTTTTTTGGTTGAGTGAAGAGTATCTTTCGACAGTTATTTTAAGACTTCAGTTATAAAGAGGATCCACTTGAACCAAGGGTGAGCTACATCTTTAGGACTTCCCTGAGTTCTTCACTTTCTCCTGTCTAGTTTTTCCAAATCTGGATGTTTCTTTTGCTTTTAGATTAAACCTATTTTATTGACATTTATAGTGTTTTGGTACAATGATGTTCATATTCTAAATGTGTTTAAACATTCATTTCTTTTCTTATTTAGTATTTCTATTAGAATGTTTGAGACTTTGAATAAATTAATGGAAAATAATTGGCTGCCTTATTTTTAGCTAAGTGTTAAGCTTGATGGTTATCCCATTTGATAGTTAGTATGGGTGTCACTCATGATGGGTTTGAGTTATGACAAAGTTGGTGTTAGAGACCTAAATTCATTTATTTCATTGTACCAAAGTGGGTCCTGTAGAGTTTTGCAAAATAGTATGATAACGTCTATACTTTACTTCTAGAGGCTATAGGACTTTAGGAAACTATTAATTTTTTATTTTGTTTTATAACTTGATTCCAATTGGTATCTAGCGATCCAAATTGATATGGGACCGTCTTCATTCATTTTCCTGCAGATGGTGAACACTAGAGTTAATGGAACTAGAGAGACAACCTCGCACCAGCATCAACTACTGTGGAATTGACTACTAAAGGACAAGAAAAGGGTAGGGGAAGGGGGAGACGGAGAGCAACAATCACTAGGGGTTGATTTCAGTCAGAAGCTAATCAACCCGTTGGTAGTCAGTAATACCTCCTCCACCCTAGGACCATTATCAAAAGGATGAGGTTATGAATGAGGATGTTTTCGATTAAAAGAAGGTGGTGCTAGCTGGGGGTGCAACTTTTCCCTTGATGTATTTAGAGGTGATTGAGTAGGTACATTTTTTTTTGAGTGGGTTGACCAGTACTGGGGATACTTTTGTTTTCCTGCTTATCAGGTGCTGAACTGACTACCGCAACTTCTCCTAGAATCAATGAGGCCTTGGGTATTGAGATTTTCCCCAGCCTGATGTTAGGTCTTGTCATAACTGGAGTTGAAAATGACATGTTGACTAAGTTCCTTGAAATTAAACCTCCTACTTTGTTGGCTCTGAGACTGAGGATGCATTTGAATCATTGTTGATTGTTATAAAAAGTTGTATAAAATGGGTATTGTGGATCAACATATTGTTGAGTTTATCACCTTCCAGCTGTAAGATAATGTAATCTAGAGGTGGAGGGCTTATGTGGAGTGTCAGTTACCGACTTTACCTCCATTAACATAGGCTCAGTTTTATACACTTTTTTGAGAAGTACTAGTTTCTAGCCCTTAATCAGGGCAATATGTTTGTTGCGGCCTATGAGGCCAAGTTTCATGAATTGTCTCGTTATGATACTCAATTACTTGGTATTAAAGATGAGAGGATTCTATTATTTATGAAGGGTTTGAACACTAATTTATAGTTTTTTATGTTCATATGGCTTCTGTCAAAAACACATGTAGAGGTTGTTGATTATGTATAAAGGGTAGAAGGGGTCAAGAAAGTTGGACATGCAAAGGTCTTAGAAAAAAACTTCCAAAACTTGCCCTATTCATTCAACCCCGTCAGCTTCTATAGGGGTCAGTCAAGGGCCACTCACAAGCCCTCTGTTTCTAGAGGACAAGGGTCTTCTTATTATTAGGCTAACAGGTCTTCTCTGGATCAAGGTTTTTATACTTGTAGTGCTATGGGGAACTTTAAGAGAAAGTGTCCTCATAGACAGGTTGGGTACAAATCTAGTAGCAGGCTAGAGTTGTGATTCCTTGTAACGACTCGAACCCAAGCCTGGCCGTGACAGGTATCTCAAGCCTAACATGGGCCAGATACCACCCTCTTAGCCTTACCTCAAGAGCATAATAAAAGTAAACAACGAAAGCCAAACAAGTCTATTAAATATATATGAATCCAAAAGAAATATAAGAGTCAAAACATGACATCTACTTTATTCCCGAAACTGTTCACAAAAGCCCTTAAAACAGAAATACCAACTAAGTCAGGACATACCCCTAACTCTCACAAAAAGAATCTAAAGTAATAGAACAATGAAGAAACCAATGAAATAACTGAGCCTTTCAAAAGATGGATTCTCACCACTTCACAGCAGACCAATCGACGTACTCAACCATTTAATTCAAAACAGGAGAAACAAAAAAGTTCTCCAAACATACATCATGAAATGATGCAACATCCGGGGATGGTCAGTGGGGCGAGCATCCAGTCAAAACCACATGCACAATATTTAATAATACATATATTGGATTCTAGGATGGGACAAAGGTCCAATTACATGATAGTTTAAACCATTAGTCTGAACTATGTAGCTCGTTCCATCCTAAAGGCACCCACGGGCTACATGGGTCCGACTTCTCCTTTCGGAAAGGCCCTAGTGCATTTTATCCACACGAACCAAGGAAATCGAGGATAAGCTAGATACACCTAGGTGATAGCAATCCAAAATATAATGTGTATCTAGACACATGGTCATATAGACCCCCAATATCGACAATCATTGTTTCCATTGTTAGCCTCCCCTCCCCCGAACTACAACTTTACGGTAAGTTACACAATTCCTTTGAAGCCCAATTTAAAACCATTTGCACATAAATCAGCCATTAACCGATGAGTCATTTATTAAGGCATTTACCAACATGGTATCGTCATACCAATATGATTACAAAATTTTCCATTTATGCCAAACCAATTCATATAACCATTAGACTCCTAAGTTCCAGTTTAAAATCTAAAACCAAGGCCATTAAGGGTTCAAAAACCAAGTTAAATATGCAAATATCCATATTCAAAACCAAGATTGTAAAGTGGGTTGAGGTTAATTCCATTAGCAAGCAAAAATTCATCTAATTTGGGGAAACCCGTGTCCTCCATTCCAACCATTCATAGAATTCACCAATTCAGTCCCCACAAACATCAATTAAAGCATGAATAAACAATTTAAAACATGAAAAAAGTAATTCAAGTAATTACCACCAAAATTGCTCAACCCAATTTCAAACCCAACTATTTAAATCATATAAAATATCTAATAAATTGATGCCTTAATGTAAAAATCAAGTCAAGAAAAGAGAAACATGCTTGAAATATAAAAGAAGCTGAAGAGATATTGAATTGGAGGTTGAATGATGAATTATCTTTAAAATCCTTGAGCTTTCTTGTGTTAAAAGTTCATGAGGAAAATTATAGTTTTTGACCTTTTAAAACTGAAGAAAAAGGGTCAACTTTATATTTATAAGTCGTGTAAGGGGTAAAAGTACTAAAATCCCCTCACCCCAAGTGAAAAAAACAAAAAACTGGATGAAAAATACATAATGTCATGGCATGTCTCTATTACGGAGCTTAACATTTGTTCCATCCCTTTATCACAGAAGATAAGTGGTGTGGCACACCACTATCAAAGAGGCTTACTGCCTCGGGGTCCCAAAATGGCCCCAAACCCTTTTTAAAAATTCTAAAACCTTCCCAAAACACCTTTTTAATATCCTTCATCATAATTTAAGCCAAAAATTTATGTTACACATATGAGAGAATTAAAAATAAAATGATTAAAATTTTTTGGGGTCTCACATTCCTACTAGTAAAGGTGGTAGAGATAATGGTAATGGTAAGGGTCGACCATAAAGTGGGTGGTGTAAATATCAAGGAGGTCTTGGTAGAAATTGAGGGGGTGGTAATGCAGAGAGACATGGAGCACAACCTTCTATAGAGGTTGCCCACATTGAACATAAATCTTATTGTTATGCATTTCCTAGAAAGACTGTGGCTGAGTCTTCCAACGAAACCATTACATGTACTATTCTCGTATATGACCAGATGGCTATTATTTTTTTATTTGATCCAAGTTCCACTTATTCTCATGTATCTATTAGTTTTGCCTTGGGATTGGACTTGATTTTTGATATACTTAATTCTCCTATTTATATGTCTACTTAATTTGGAAACTTTATGGTAGTGACCCATGTGTGTCGTGCTTGTTATGTATTATTTATGGGATTCCAGACCTTGATAGATTTGATAATCTTTGATATGCTTGATAATGACATTATCTTAGATATACCCCTTTAGAGCGTAAAAATGAGTCTATATGACCTTTAGAAGGAGTAGTTTGGGGTGAGTTAGGTGACGTTAGGGAAGTTTTGGACGTGATTATAACTATGAATCACATCATAGGGGTCCAATATAGGGGTTCCATTCCATGCCACCAGTTGGGAGGGCATTCTGCCTCACCCTCTATGTTGGGCAGCATGCCATGCAGTTGTGGAGTTTGCTATGATGGTGCATCATGCACCCCCCTCCCGCCTGATGTGAATACATTTTCTATTGTTATTTTAAGGGAATTTTAGTATATTCCTTGATTTACAACCATCCCCTACCTATACTAAATGACCTCAAACCCCTAATTACGTAATTCATTCCTCCAAATCATATTTTATAATTCCCTGAAAGACTAAGAGGCAATTCAACTTGGGTTCAAGCTTCAAGGTTAAGGTTTCCATCTTTTCTCAAATTCCTTCCATCAAAAAGAAATGTTGAACACTCCCTACTTTAACTACTTTTATAAAGTGTGAATTTAATTATGATTTATATATACGTTGTTGATGGTTTGAAGATAGGGTTGAGGATTTGGTTATGAAAAGTTGATATAAAATTCCCTTTCTTTATGAATGGAGGATTAAATTTTTATTTGAGGTTTTGAGACTAAGATGACTATTTTAAATAGAAGAATCTTTATGTTTTGAAATTTGAGTTAAATGGATAAATATTTAAGCCATGATTTTTAAGTCTCTTGAAAGCTTTGAGTTGGATAAAAAATATAAATGTTTTCCCGTCCTTTGTATCATTAAACACATGGTATTTTGATAACATTTTAAAATGTTTATGGGAAACTCAATTATGGTTATGCTCATGATTTTAAAGGTAGAATTTTGGAGTCTTAAATGTGTAATGATCATGATGTTGGCATGATATAGGTGACTTGCAAGTCTTGGTATGACGGTACCATATGTAAATGCCCTTATGAAAGACTCCTTGAATAAATATTAAAATGGTTTATTTTGAGCTTAAAGATAATTATGTAGTTCATGGAGAAGGTTTAGTCCTTGTGACACAACACTAGAAACTACGTTCAGCGATGAGGGGGAGGTCCCGTCCTAAAATATCGATGACCATGTAAGCTTGCTTTGTGAAATCATATAATAGTTTGTGTTGATGATATGGATGTCCAATTATTCTATCTCAATGCATTCAAAAAACATGGATTGAGGCTTCGGCAACTGGGTATGGACCGAACTTATATATCCCGTAGGTTACTAGATATCGGTGCAAACTACATACTACAAAATTAAAGATTTTCAAGAGATAATATTTTTTTTATGTTTTAAGTCACTTATTTCTTATTTTTTTATGATCGTTTTATGTTATGAATTTTATGAATGATTATATAAAACTTTTTTTCCCTTTTCCTGGGTTGCATGCCAATACTCTTTATACTGACTTTCCCCGATGCTACATCCTTTTATGATGTAGGTTTTAAAGCATTTTTCTACAACCCTACTTAGTATTAGTATTTATTCGGTGTAGACGCTAGATAATGACGAGCCATCTATATTTTGGAGGGCATATGTTTCTTTTCTTTCAGTTAGACTAAGACTATCTTGTTTTACGGTATTTCGCATAGCCATATTTCATCTTAGTATTTTCATTCATATTGTTTGAGGCTTCATAGACTGAGTTTGATAAATTTTTTATTTTGTATTTTAAGACTTTGGTTTTAATTTATTATTTTAGTTGAACTTCATATTTCATGGGCCAAATTTTACACTTTATTATGACCATGTTATATTGATATGCTAATGGGTTTCTCAAGCCTTCGTTGGTCTGGGATGCCTATAATGATCCCGAGTCATGACAAACTTGGTATTAGAGCATGATTCAAGGTCCTGGGTATTTATGAACTCATATCAAGTTGAGTCTTTTTTATTGGTGTGCAACACATCACACTTATAAAGGGGATGCTATGAGGAAATTAGAAAATGTTTCCCATTCTTTTATAGTCAAAGTCATGCAATAGACTTTTCCATAAGAAAGTTATCCCGATTCCTACTTTTCTATAAGTCCTCTAACCATGCCTCAGTTTTTAGGTGATAGAAGTAAAAGATATTAGAATCCTAACAATGCAATCATTTTTGATTAAGTCATCAGAAAGTTATAAAATAGCCCAAATACTTGAGAGAAGTCCATTGGTGTATCAAAGCCCATTAATTTAAGCATATACCTCTATATCCCTAAATCTTGTGGTTGAGTCAAGGTAAAACGTGTATTCCTATCTTTTCAAAAAAATATTATTATAGATGACTTGCTTAAGGGTGAGGTATGTAGTTGAATAATGGGGTAATGTTGCCACTTGAGTGACAGTGTAAATTACAGTATTATAGGTTATAAGAACTATAATGATCCCAGAGCCAGAAATATGTTATGAAAAGCATTTAAACTAAAGATTTGGAGGTACTAATTAACTAAATAATATAGCTAGAGTCAAGTATCCATTAAGTAAGTGTTGGGGTGGTAAACTCTTATGGTGTTGGCTAATGTGTAGCAAATATGTAGATTTTATGGTGCTTAGCAGAGAAAAAGTGATTAGTTAAAATAATTTAGAATGTGAAATAAGGAAGAAGCTTGTGATGTCCCGTCATTATAGCAGCAAGGATCAAGTATAAGTTGTGAATTAAAACTTGGAGTGGTTTGAAATTTTTAAATTTATGTTTCAATTTGTCGCTCTTCAAGAAATTCTCCTTATGCTTTTATAACCACGATGGTGATTGAAAAGTATGTATGGGTAAGTATATGTGAAAATAAAAATAAAAATATGTTAATGGATTCTAATTAGATTGATGTGGGACAAAGTTTGACTATTCTTATCATGGTGTTTTTGTAGACCCAGTGCTACTTGATTTTACCTAGAAGTTGTAAGCCAGTCTTTTATGTGAGAATATATGTAATAAATACTATGCTGTAGTAGTAATATGTGAAGAAGAATGTGTTTGTAAGCTGTAGTTATTTGGAGTAGGATATTAAGGTTGATTAATTTGGAAAAATTTTATTGGACTAGTATAGTATGTGGGATGTTTCTTTTGAAACCCATGTTGCTTCTAGACTCTAAGTTTAAACTTTAGGTGTTGACAATAGTGAAAAGAATGGCAGCTCAAGGATAGTGATGCAAGCTTTGTGGAAAGTGGGTTTAGTAGGCTTGGTAAAATATGTTCAAGAGCTTAGGTTGATAACTTGCAGGAAAATTTAAATGTGTAATTGTGATATATATACATGAGAACTAGTGTTGAAAGTAATAAATTATGACCATCATCAGATAAATAAGAGCCTTAATCTTATAAGAATAAGTTGTACCCTAAGTAATATGTATTTAGAAGAAGTTTTAAGTTTATAAGTATTATGTGTTCCTAGAAAGTGTTCTTGAGTTGTTTCATGTGAAGAAGGCTAGATAATTATAGTATGGTGTTTTGAAAAGTTGAATTGAGGAGAATATTTTAGATAAATGAGGTTAAACCTCTTAATATAGTTTTAAATTTCTTTGAGCAAGGTGGATATGGGTTTAGAAGTGTGATGTTGTGGACTATGAATAGGAGGTTAGATTGTTAGGTGTTAGAGAGAATGGATATGTACACCATAATAGTGTAAGTTATATGATGATGGCATTGGAGGATAGAAGAAGTTTAGAGTAATACTATTAAAAGGAATGCTATAGCAAGAAATTAGTATTTATTCCTATAATAGTTTATTAGGGAAAAGGTACAATTCATGTGCGTAGTGATACTTCATCTTACTGAGTGTTGTGCATATAAAACTATTTAGAGAATAGGTCCTAGACCTAGAATAGCAACCTTTAAGATAAGGGCGAGATGATAAGGTGTTGAATTATAGAAAGTCTAGAGTTCTTAGTGGTGATGAGTGTAGAAAAGAGTTATGGTGCGTTCCATAGAAATAATTCTTATTCTATCATATTCCTCATAGGGTTTCCAAGAGTATGCTCTCCCTATGTCTTATTTATTTGTGTTAGTATCGAAGGTCGTCCACACTCTTTAAGTAAGAATCATGTCCAGGATCTATCCTTTGAACTGGGAGCAATAGTGTCTCTCGATAATCCAAATTTTTCTCTAAGAGTTTAAAGGCCCAATTTTTGTGTTATGATGCTCATGATTCGTGAATTGGTGTCTCACATTATGCTTAGTAAAAAAAAGTTATACTTTTTATATGTTACAGATTCATATTATGTCGTGCCTAAGCCCAAACTGACACTCTCTATGCCAACTCAACCATTCTCAGTTCCCAAAATTTATGGATTCCAGCCTTATGTTATACAATCTCTATATTTGAAATCATTTTTCTCAATATGCTTAGTCTTAAGAACTCATGTTATGTTAGGATATTATTTATGCTGGAATGACCCTCTATTCATGATTTATGTGTTTGATATATTAAGTACTTCATGCCAGTTGTACCCTATCTTACTCCACAGGTGTCATCTTGAGTAGTGCGATAAATAAGAGTCATAATTGAGAAATATCACTCTTATTCCTAATGCTAGAACTTTAGTCCCTTAGTGACCTTCTTTATTTTAGGATGATAGTAAAGATGATAACATTTTAATGTTTTAGATAAAAGAGTAGATATTATTTATTTTGAAAATTATGATGTGACAACTTGAGCTAGGGTTATGGGTCAAATTAGTTGTTGGAGATGAACTTTTGTGATTATGGTTAAAAAGGAAATATTTATTGGAAATCCTTGTAAAAGTTGTTAAAGATACTGGTTTTAGGTATGAAAGTCCATGAAGGGGGTGTACCAATAAGAAGCTTGAATATCGTTATTTGTAGATATAAAGTGGGAATAGTACACCTTGATTAGAGCTTGAGGTTTGTTGATTATAGTGATAAGATGGAGTAGTATTTTTGGGGCAAAATTCTTGAGAGGGATATAGACTATGAAAGAAATTTTTGTAACTTAGAACAATATAATTGCACTATATGTAGGACCTTGCGACTCCCAGTTAGGCTTGAAAATGGAAACAATATAAAGTCAAGATTTAGACTCTGGTAATTATGTGTTGCAATGTAGATTATAAGAAGGAATTGATGATTGGGTGTTCTTAAAAGTCTCTCTGTGACAAGAGTGATGAGTTTTTGAAAAAAGGATAAGCTGAGTCCTCGCTACATTGGTCCTTATCAAATTTTGAGAAAGTTTGGGAATATTTCTTAAGAGTTAGATTTGATATGAGTTTGGCATTGGTACATCCCGTGTTTCATATGTCTATGCTTAAGAAGTGTGTGGGTGACCATTATTTTGTTGTCTTCATAAAGGATATTTCCATGAAACCATGACACTTTTGATGCTTAAAGCCAGAAAATATGCAAGTACTTAGGTTCTTTTTCTTAGATGTGATGTGTTTTTTGTATTTGTGCTGTAGAAAAATAGGTTCTGAAGAAAAAGAAAAGAAAAAGAGTGAAGTGTTGCAGAGAAACCCACTTATGGGCCATAAGTTGGACTTACATCCTCCATATGTGCGATCATAAGTGTCAGAGAACAAAGTTCTTAAGATGCCAAGTTTTGTCTAAGAGTTACGGAAGCTAATTACAGGGAGTAAGTACCACTTATGTCCCTCGTAAGTGTCATAGTAGGTAGAAGAGCTGCAGCCTAGAGATTTTTTCTGAGACTTAGGACCCACCTAAGGTATGTAGGTAGTACCTATGGCCCATAAGTGGGTCCGTAAATAGTTGCCGACCCAGTTTTTCTTTTTCATTTTGGTTATGATTTTTAGGATTTTGAGGTATTCTATGAATACCTCTTTGATGGTTTTGTATTATTTTACACACAGTTACGCACTCTTTATACTCACAATACTATATTGATTATGAAATACACTTTGATCACTACAAGAAAAAGCCTTACTAAAGACCAAGATTTAAGGACAAGATGTAAATATGGTCCCTAAAAGTATACTTTCAAGGATGATATTATTTACTGGTCTCTAAATTATTTGTGGGTAAAAATTATTTGGTCCCCAAAGGAGTGAAAATTTCAGCGCGAGTCAAACGTGCAAAAATTAAATACTATAATAAGAGAAACACTAAAATACTTTACTCTCTCTAGAATGTCCCACTGGATCTCACTATAATTGCCTAAGTCGCCCACTCTCTCTCTTACTCTATCTTGAAGTAAAACCCCTAAATCTCATTGCCTAAATCCCTAAATCGCATCTCATTGCCTAAATCCCTAAATCGCTCATTGCTCATCAGTCAAGGGTTGAAGTTCTCACTCATCACTCATATAAGAGTAAGGTTTTTCTCCCTTGTCTTTTTCATCTCCTTCTCCTTTTTTATTAAAATCAAATTTCTTTCTTTCTCGCTCTCTGGTTGAATATGTGTGTCGGAGTTATTCAACTCTATTATTTAAGTGATTTTATATACATATATAGATTATTTAAGCTAGAGGCTTTATTTTGAAGCTATAATTTTTTGTAATTTCATGTAGGTATATATTTTTGATGTGCCTTGGAAATATGGCACATTTGATTCTTAAAACAAAGAATTTATGCTTAGAATTAGGCCATTTTGAGGGATATGATGTGGTTTTGTGCGTGTTGCAGGTGAAACGGGTTAACATTGGTTTGAAAATGAAAATGAAAGAAAAAGCTCTGAATATATCAAAATCTGATCAGCTTACAAATCTGCCTATAAGTACTTAAGTCATTATACGACTCATAGATTTATTCGTAACCAAAATAGTAAAAAAAGTCAAGGTGGAGAAGCTAAGTAAAGAGTGACTATGAATCAGAAGGTGTGGCTACGAGTTACGAGGAGTAGTCATAAAAAGAACAGAAGCCAAGGACAACATTTAGAGTTAAAGTCACAGAAGACTACAAGTCGTAAGATCTGATTATGATTCGTAAGGAGAAGCCATAACGAGACTAGTGTTCAAAGCCTTGAAAATATAAGGCTCTAGTTAATGACAAGTGAAGTTCATGAGTTGTAAGGACTTAATACGACTCGTGGTAATGAATTGTAAGGACAACAGAAGGTTGAACCCTAAAGATCAGTTACTTGAGTGCTTACGACTAGCACCATATGACTCATAAGAAGACCTTACGAGTGGACTACATGAGTCATAATGAGTCCCGACATACTTTTTATCTTTCGTTTTAATTAGGATTTCTTTATTATTTTAAGACACTATAAATGACTTAGGGTTATTCTTTTATTAGGTTACACACTTTTACATTACTCTTGATACATTAGCATAATTTGAGCATTGAGATTTTGTTCTTGCGGTTTTAGGTTTTTATTCAATTGGAGACTTTGGATTTTATCTCTCTCATTAATGTGCAATTAACTATATGTGTTCTTTATTGATTATTATGAATTGTTGCATAAACATGAGCAGCTAATTTTCTTAACTAGGTTTGTGGGAACCCTGGTGGATTAACTATGTAGAGGAAGTGGGACATTCATCAAATCTATTTTAGTTGTGTGTATCTTAATCTTATTCATATTAATTTATCTTAGAGCTACTGTAGAAGCTTGAAAATTTCCTGTACCGCACAAGGTAGTTCAAGATTAGGAAAAGGGGATTAAGATAGTAATTTGAGATTCACTTCCATCTTACAATTTTGCTATCTCATCTAATAAACTTGGGACTCAAAAGGTGAAAGTTGAACTAAAGTTATAGGTAAGGGGAAATAAGTTGACACCCTGAGACTCACAAGGTAAAAGGTAAAATTTATCAACATGTTCACAAGACGGTTGATAATACATAGATTGTAAACTTTACATGCAACGTAGTAGAATAGGTGAGTTGAACATGAGAAGTTTACAGAGTTGAGAATCCAGGGGAAAAGAGTCCTAGTGTTCATCTTATATTGTTAATAAACTCAAACATTCAAGTTTTGTGACTTGTTACTTTTGACTTCAAATTCCCCTATTTACTTTTATGCATTGCTCGTGAATTTTGTCAAATTTAAGATAATTTTCAACGTTTTACCTGTGGGTTCGACACCAACCTAGTTGGGTTACTATATTTGGCATCGAACGCTGTATACTTATTTAGAGGTTAGTTTTAGGTGAAATTAAATTTTGACACCGTTGCTGGGGAATACAGTTTCAAAGTCTTCATTGAAGTTTTTGGAGTTATTAGGTTTTATTTTTTTTATTTTGTTTATTTTGTTGCTTGCTCTTGTTGAGATGACAACCTAGTAAGAAAAAGTATGGAGTGATGATGACTTTTTATTTATTGATCCTTTTCCTTTTGATATGGTGCATTATTGCAGGAGTGTGGCAAATATAGTGTGTGGGCAAGAGGATAGCATGTTAAATATAGTGACACACCTTGTCCACAACAATCATGAGCTTATTCAAAAGGTTGATAGTTTTTTCTTTGATATTCACCACTTACTAGTAGAATTAGATGCAAAATCTGCTGGTAACACCTAGCAACCTAGTTATGGGTGGTGTGAAACTGAAAAATTTATTAAAAGCCAACTAGAGGAGCTAAAATTGGAGTAGTAAAAAATAGCTCATACTCTTTTGGATAGTGTCATGGTTAAAGAGAGTATACTAGAGTTGTGTAGGGATGTAAAGAAGACTAGAAATCCAGAGATGGGGCTCATTGGACCTCATTTGAAGCATTTTTCCACATTGTTTTTGGATAGTCAGATCTTGGTCAAGCCATCCAAGCTTGAAGAAGAGTCCAAGAAAGAGGAAACATATGTCTATATTCTTGAATTTGCTGAGCCAAAATCTAAGAAGTACATTCTGCACATAAGGGCCAAGAAATACAACATCCCACATCTATTTCTTGGGTCCTTTACTTTTTTTACCTCCACCCCATGAGCATAATAGGAACTCAAAATAATAATTTGGGGTGCAGTTCAGAAGTTCAAAGTGGAAAGAGAAAACTGGAGGCCAATTATTGTGCTACCTTAATGAAGTCTGAGTAATCAAGGTACCCATGGGATTTTTGGGGAAGTCTGAGTACCCAACCACATCTCGCCATGCCGCAACGTGAAATCAGACACTTCTTGGAAGGAAACCCAAGGTATTTTGTTATTTATATTTTTATTCGTGATTGATGTCAGATCTCTGCACTTATGGTGACATAGGTATGTTCCTAACTCTCTTATTTTGTAGCAATTTGATGCATTGGGGACAATGCATGATTTTAAGTTGAGGGTGGGGCTACTTGTGGATCTTGATATCCTCTTGGAGTTTTTTATGTCATGCCTCTCTTCCCTGGAATCTTTTTCCTAGTAGAGCCAGCATGTTAAGACGTATTGTGTTTTGTTTTGTGATGTTTTGTGTTTAACTAGGAGGAAAACTAAGTATCTAGGGAAGTTAACATATTTTATTGATGATACCCCTTCAATAGCTTGTTTTTGAACCATGTGATTTGTATATATATGTGACTATTACGGATCTTATTATGGAACTAGAATTAGGGATATGATAATCATTGCTAAAAATTGCATGTACCAAATAGGTGGTAACTCTGTGTCATGTGTGTGTGAGATAATACTTAGTTCCCTTTGTGTGTTGAATTTAGAACTTACCCGGTTAGTCTTTCTTGGGTTGTAGGATAGTTGGTTAGGAAAGGATCATAGACCGTTTTTTTATTTTAGCCCACTTTTAGCCTAAATGACCTTTCATATGGAAACTAGTATTCCTTGATCCCTGTTTTGAGCCTTATAATCTATTTCCTTATTTTCAGCTTCCACATTTCCAGTTATATTATAATTAACATGTTTTGCCCCTGGTCCTCCTTGGATATTGTGCACTGCAATTCAGGTCAATCACCTAAGTTGAGGGTGGCTATCATAGAGGTGCATAATGTATACTGGGTATGAAGAAGGAAAAAATAAAAGAAAAAAAAGTAGGGATAGGTGTGGTAGAAAAAGAAAATGAAAGAAATAAGTTAATAAAAGAAAGAATAAGAAAAGCATACCCAACCTGAATGTGCTTTAAAATAAATGGAGAGAAATAAGGGCGAAAATAAAGTAAAAAATTATTAATAAGTGAGACCCCAAAGTTAGTGCAGTGCCAAGGAGGCTTAGTCACTTTAGATGTTTATATGTATCATACCAGCCCTAAGCATACATTACAAGCCTTGATTGGATTTGACATACATTGATTAGATAATTTTTTGAGTATGAGTGTCTCTTGACCATCCCCACATTGACATGCTTGACTTCATATATGAGTGAGGGGGAACTTCTTTTAATATGAGGGAACATGGGTTGTATTGCTAGCTTCTTACTTGTTTGGGTAGTGTAACTTGTAGATATTCATGTTTATTTGTTGCTAATGTAATGTCATAGATTGATTCTTTTATGTCGCATTATTTTGCTTCATTGATACACACAATTGGTTTCAAAGTATTGAACTTGGAGAGGGTAATGATCTTGAGATTAAATTTAATGATTGATTACCATAGGTATATTAGGTTTCTCTAGGTTAAGCATCGTCGTATAGTTTTGTTAGGATTTTTTGCCTCAGGACATGCAATATTTTAGGTTGGGGGTGTTCATGTGTTATGAAGTTGTAGCATTTTAGATTCTTAAGACTATGTGAATATGCATGCACTTAAGGCTATTACATTTGATTTGATGTGTTTTTGGAGTGATTTGCAGGAAATTAGGTTTGGATGCTAAATTCAAGAAAAATATGAAATATGGAGTTTTTAGCTACTTACTTGAGCATTTTTCGGGCATTTGTGGCACTTACCAGATGTAGTTTTTGGGTTAAAAGAGTGGAAAAGGACCAAAAAACTCTTAGAAATCGTCTGGAAAACATTTGGAAGCCGTCCCAATGACTTAGGTCATTACTCATAAGGTCTGGCTATGAATCGTAGCTTGAGTCGTAGTTAGAAACCATTTTCTGCCTTTGTTTTCCATATTACAGCTCCCGCTCCCTCCTAACAACCCGTAATGAGATATTACGGTTTTTAATCTGGGCAACTTTGCCAGTGCTTCAGTCTTTTGTTCATAACTTTTCACCTCGATATTAAATTAAGAAGAAATTGGTATCGTTGGAAATCTAATTCAATTGTACATTTTTTGGTGGGTCTTGAGATCAAAGGTTCAAAGTACAACAAAAGTCATACTCGTTGGAAGTTTGGGGTGTCACATCCATGTATCTCAAATACACTCCTATGATATTTTTAAGTCCTATTATGTATGGGTAAATTAGTTTTTCTATTTTAATTAGGATTTGATTTATAGGGTTTCTTATAATCTATAAATGCGCTTAAGGATTGGTTTACTACATTCATTCATTCAGACATTATACATTCACATATTGATTGATTCAGAAGGAGTCCCTTTAGGGACAAGTTCACAAACATCTTATTGTTCTTGATTTGTTATTCAATTTAAGACTTTAGAATTTATTCTTTCATTATTGTGAGATTTATTTTGAATTTTGTTTGTGGATTCCATGATTAATCTCATAACTATGAGCGGCTAATCTCCTTAACTAGGATTGCGGAAACCCTGCTGGATTAGGTATTTAAGGGAAATAGTAGCCACATCTATTTGACTATCATTACATGTATTGCAATCTACTTCGTATTTATTAAATCTACGATGTTGCATAAGCTTGGGTATTGCATGTATTCGAGAACGTCCTCACAAGGGAGTTTAAGATTGAGAAAAAGAGATTACAACAGTGATTCGAGGATACCAACCCTCATCTAATCAACTCGATACTTAAAAGGTGAAGAGTTGTACTGAGGTTATAGGCAAGGGACATCAAGGCTACACCCTGAGACTCACAAGGTAAAGGGTGAAATCTATCAATACATTCCCAAGATGATTGCTACTACATATCTTGTCAACTTTGCTTGCAGAACAAGAATTTAGGTGGATTTAGTATGAGAATCTTACGTAGTTGATAAGCAAGGAGAACACAAGCCTAGTGTTCGTATTAGATTGCTTACAACTAAAATAAATAATTCTTTTTCTCTTTTTTTTTTATTTCAGCACATCCCTTTTTTTACTTTTCCGCACTTCATGGTGATTTCAACAAGTTTGAGAAGAATTTCCAGCCTATTTCCTATGGGATCGACTCCAATCTAGTTGGTTTACTATATTTGATAGCTACCACTTTATCAGTCTAAGGAGGGATAGTTTGGACGACATCAGTGTTCTTCTCGTTATATAAGTGTTTATTTGGGAACATTTTGGTGAAATTAGTTTAAAATCATGATTTGTGGGTATTATTTTAAAATCTCAATTTTTCATAAGGATTTGGTAAGGTTTTGAAGCTTTTCAAATTGTTCTAGTGTCATTTGTTTGTGGGTATTTCTTATATTGTGTTTTATCAGTCACCACTTTAGAGCTCCAAAATGGTGATTTCAAAAAGATTACTAATACACCTACTTGTTTTGAGGTTTATTTATAAGGGGTAGTCTGGTTTTAGTAGTAATCTTTATTCTTCATTTGTGATAAAGTTTTTGTTGAGTTGTATGAATGATATGTTCGTGAGTTGTTAGTGTAAAGCTCACTGCTTTTTTTAATTAGTCGTGCTAAATAAGTTTTGCCTTTTGTTTGTGTTATTGGCAATGTCTTCTTCTTTTCAAGGTATTGATTGTATTTCTAAGGGTAGGTCTGGTAACCTTAAAAATTAAGTTTTTATAATGGTATTAGAGCCTGTTGAATAGCAAAATTTGTTCTATACAGTATGTATTATGGAATAAATAGACAATGACATTGTAGATATAGAAAACCCTACACTAAAAAATGAATAGAACAATCAAGGTGAAGTATCTCTTTAATCATTAGCATATTAACTATTGTACATTCAGATATGTGATTTTTTTATTAGTAGGCCATCTTTATAATGTTAACTTTTTATTATTTTTTATAGGTTTAGTATGAAATATTCAAAGAGCGAAATGAGGTGGCATCTCCTGTGAAATCTATAACCAAATATATGTTTGTTGCCTGAGGTGCTATAGCAAAGGGATGAGGAACAGGGCTCAAATCTTTGAGCACTTCAACGAGGGTGTATAAAACGACTATTCCATTTTCTTCATCCACTAATCAGGGTATCCAGTGTAACCGAACAAGTAAGGTTTCTTAAATTTATTTTTGTTGTCAGTTTGTACAACTAAATTTTAGTGCTAAAAGTTTTACTAATTTGATTTCTTATACCAGATGTTATTTAGAAGGGACAAGGACAAAGTAAAGATCTTAAGTTTATGTCTACCATTCAGAAAACAAAAATCAATGAATAAAAATCTATTGGTTCTTGAGAAAGGGAACAAGCTAGCTAATATTCCATCTTTTTTCATCTACTGAAGAACTTGTTCAATACAACCAAAATAGTTGGAAAAAATATGGTTTCCTCCTGGATAATATTTCTTTTAGGTCTTTACTAACATTGCCATACTTTTATGTTAATGAGTTATTTTTTTGGGAGTTCCTTTTTTCTATTTGTAAACTTGAGGTTCTAGGAACTTACCTATTGTTGCATAAAATAGTTTGATATTTATACCTTTGTCTCAATGTTTTTCCCATTGGTGGATGATCTTTTCCTATATTCTATGTTTACCAGTGATTTATTCTTTCTTCTTTCAAAAGACACTATCTATCACCGTAGCTCCTATGTTTCTGTCTATTACCTATTCTAGTTTGCGTGTTTTCTGAAGTTTAGTTTGGATGTGTGCGTCTTTCTTAGATTAGTTGATAGTGCTTGCGATCTTCTTTTTTGGCATAATATATGGTGTTTTGTCTCGCATGAGAATTTGATTTTTGATGGGTTTACCAAATAGTCATATCCAAAAAGCTGAGTAAGTTTTGTGTTATTTTTTCTGAATAAGATTTGTGTTCTTCCATGTTTGAATGAGATTTGTGTTCGTCCATTTCTTATGTAACAATACCTTTTAGAGAGAACACTAATATGATTTAATGCATCAAGTGATCTATGAAAGGGACAAGGTCATCTTAGAGTTATGCACTCCTTTGAAGATAATGAAATAGAGGAGGCATCTTTTCACCAAAATGTTCATAGTGTGAGTCAAAGAATGCCAAAACTTTCTAACTTCATAGAATCAAATTCTACCATCTCTGCTGCTCAGGGATTACAAACAATGGACCAAAAACTTGTGATTTCAGAAAAAGAGCATACACAGGCTGATATTCCAAACCCTCCTTCTGCTGATTAAGTTTTCCAGTCCACCCAAATAGTTGAAACAAGTATGATTTCTAAAATCTATCATATTTCAGAACTGAGTTAAATCTAATAGTAATATTTTTACTAACATGATATCTTACACTAGATACTCTAGGGAATGGACGATGGAGTCATTAAGATATGTTCCCCTCTGAAGACGCTGAAAATGAGGAGGGCTTTTTTCATCAAAATTATTATTTTTCTAGTCAGAGTATGTCGGGATCTTTTAGTAGTACAAGATTAGACTAACCATATTTTCTACTTAGGCATTGTGAACAACAACGAAAAAACCTTTGGTTTGTGAGAAAGAGCATGTGCAAGACAATTGTCCAATTTCTCCTACTGATCAAGTTATGCAGCCCAATTAAACAATTGGAACAAGTATAATTTCTCAGATCTATTGGATAAAAATTTATCTGTTGTATAATTACTTCTAACATATCTATATTATGTAAATGTAGGTTCAAAGATTCCTGAAAAGATAAAAAAGGACCGAGGAAGTAATAAGTGCAAAGAAGTTGCATCACTTGAAGTTGGCCAAAAGCTAAACGTGACATTTTACAATAATCGAACAATTAAAAAGAGTAGCAAATCATTTTTGAGGCACCTAGAAAAAAAATCTTTGACCGTAGTATATGTCCATTGGTAGTATCATCGTGGGATGACATTAAGGAATAAAAGTTGAATCATATGTGGGAGACTATTAAGGTTGGGTTACTCTATTTTTTAATATTGTGTTTCTTAAAATTGTTATGTCTTAATAATTATTGGTTTGGGTGTTATGTTTGGGTCTGCAGGGTTAGTAACAATCTTGGCTATTCAAGTCTTGTGGAGAAAGAATATGACTTCAATAGTTTTATCCAACCATTAGAAATTTAGATTTATGTAGCTCAAAATAGTCACTTTTAATTACATATTGGATGCCAACTGATGTTATATTGCATGATAAATTTGAGAGCGAAAACATGGATTTTCATTAGGATCATGTCTTGGGATGAATGAAAAAGTTATGGAACAAATTAAGAGGAAGATTGCATGTAGACTATGTGAAGGGTAGATCAATCCAATAGGCTCTTAAAAATATGCCTAAGCAGGTAGACCCCAAACAATGGAAGTGGTTGATAAAGGAACATTTTTTAACAAAAACATTTTTGAGGTTTGACATACCATCTAGTTATGTTATTTTATTTCATACTATTATATTTTAACGGGTTATTTACTTACAATATTTCAATTGAATATTTTACTCAAATATAGAGGAGAAACAAAAGGAATGCAATAAATAAAGCTAATTTGAATATGCTTCATTATATGGGTAGCAGCCAATTAGAGAGATTATTTATCAAAAGGTGTTATCATTAAATATTTGATTTCTTAACCTTAGTGTGATGTCATTGACATGTTTTCATTTATATATAGGGTTAAAAAGATGGTAACCCACCAGATATGTTAACTATTTTTTTTGAGACTCGAAAGAAGAATAACACACTTGTTGATTCTAAAACAATCAAGAAACATCTATGTTTGATTAATAGAAAACATAATTTACTTTTAGTTATCATGGATGCTCATAATAATCTCTCTTTACAATATGTAGGATCAACTTCAAGAATTGGTACAGTCTAAACCATCTTTTTCTAGCATTGAAATTGTAGAAAAATGCTTTGGACCTCAAACTCCTAGTCATGTATTTTGCGTTGGTAGTGGAGTAAAGGAAAAAGACTTGAACGGTGGAGCTACCTCAAAGGTTCAATTGTGGTTTGAGGTACGTTCAACCCGCAAAGAAAATCAATCTTTGAAGGATCGCTTGTCTAACTTAGAAAATGAGATGAATGAGATGAAGAAACTAAAAGAGCAGTTTTTAGCTCAACACTACAATTGCAAGCCTCCAACATCAGAATACTCAAGAGAATGACTATTCTAGAGTTAATACCAAGTTAGTTAACTTACCTACAATTTCAAATTCTTTTAAAATAAATTTGCTTTTTTGATCACTTTTTGAAGCATCAACTCACTTTGTTGAGAAATAAATGTACTAACTTCCAACGTCAACTAAATTATTCATTACTACGTTAAAGAATATAATTTTAAAGTGAAGATTATAACAATCAACAAAAATATTTCTAATTTTGGTACTTGTGTGCTTGTTGATTATGATACTTGTCTAATATTTCAGTAGTTGATTATGGGTAATGTTTCAGAGGAGTGTATATTTTTTTAATACAGAGAAGATTACATGATGAGCGGTATAATGATGATAAATTATTGGCTAGTAAATTTCTAAAACTTCACAAATATTTGGCTTCTCCTCTTCCGTTTAACTTTCTTTGTTGAATTCCTTGATTATATCTTGATCATGTGTTGCTTGCACTAACACCTATTATTGATTTGGTGTTGGAAATATTATAATTGGTACTCAAGATATTATAGAAGTGCTGATTTAATTGCTATCATTTAGTCACTAGATACAAGATACACCTAGCCTTGATAGAATGATTCATAGTATCTAAATCATCAAAGAATCTTCTATGAATAAGTGATTATGAATTAATTTCAATATCTTTGTTTCAAATTAAACTACTTTTTTACTAACATGATATTGTTGTTAGTCTTCGACCAATGTTCTGAGACTAATTCCCAATAATGCCTCAACAAAAGAAGGTTCAGAACTATCTTCGGATCTTGCTCATTTATTCCATCTATTTAATGGTGCCGAACTTGTGGAATTGTATAAGTGGAGACCTAGGTCTGTAAACCTTTTGTTGGGTTTGTTGAGTTTGTTGATGTTGCTAATTGCCTTTTCCCACTCTTTTTCTCTAAGTTTGGAATTGCTCTTGTTCCTGTAACCTCAACATTTTCATTTATAGGTTTTGTGCCCATTTTTTCTAGTGTGGTTTGATTCTCTTGAGGTAATGGTTGAACTTTGTTATTGTCCCTACTACTTTGCACCTAAAAATTACTATTTTTAATAGTTTTTTCCTTTTTTTTCCTTCTAAACTCATTATCCATCCTCTTGATGGTACATGTCATAACTGTATGACCTTGACGCTTGAAGTAGCTTTAATATTATGGGACACCTTTGTATTGAACCGGTTTCAATTTTCCTTCCCCATCATCATCCTCGTTAAACTCAAACAAATATTATGTGGTCTAGGTTTAGTAAGATCAATTTAAATCTTTACCTTAGCAACACTGTCTCTAATTTATTTATATGTAGCCAGTTCTAAGTATCAAACTTTTTATTTCAACAAATATGCATCCTGATCATCTTTATTTAAGATATTTGAGTTTGGGTTTAACATTTCCCTAGTTAGGTTTGATTAAGTTTAATTTTTTGTTTAACATTTGCCACACCTTCTAGTCAGCATGTTCTTATGTATATATGTTCCTATTTGAGGTTATCTTTTGTCCTGTATGATATTTGAGGGTGTGCACCATAAGCATTAGCTTATTTGGTAGTTGCATTATTTGATATAAGAAATATGCACTCTTAGGCCCATTCCAACAGTTGATTGAAACTACTGTAGATAGTGATTTACTCCCTGCTACTTTTAGAATATGATTGATAAAAATTTCAATATCATTTTTGCATTTTTGCTAAGTGAGATTAGGGACAAACTGAAAGAATACTAAGCAAGAGAATAAGAATGACTATGCCTTGATGTCCTGGAATATTGGGCTTCGGCTTGTTGTTGAGATGAATTCCTATAATCACTCTAGCAAGTCCTTGTATGAATTCAATGAGTTGAGCAAATATATGAAAGTAGTATCATATCTTTGATTCCTAAAGTATCTAGGAAAAATTGCTCTAAAGGGGAAAACTAGTCCCCATGCTAATATACCTAATGCACCATAGGTCATTGAGCTAATAATGTTAATAGGTTTTACAATGGTTGAAAATGGAGTAACTGGGGGAAAGAAAAAATCATACTAATTAAAGTTGAAAAATATTTAAATACAAGCTTAATGAATACACGGAGACAACTAAAAATAGAGGTAATATGTATAAAATGCTTATTTTAAAGACCAGTACATTAAGTCCACATTTGATATCCTTGTGTCAGTATTGATGCACTTAATTATTTTTAAAATAGAAAAAGTTAAAACTAGATAGTTGGAGAGACAAAGATAACTAGACCTGAAGTGAAGTCAAACTTTATGGCTATTTTATCCTCATGAGAAGTTAAGTGGTGGCGCTGAGGATATTTGGAGGACAAAACTAGTAACATTTTTGCTTCTCTATAGTAGTGTAAAAATGTATATTCGTCTGAGCCAACCACATCGTTGGTTTCTTTGAAAATGAAACTCAAATTTTGGTGTTTAAAGGTCTTGTTGCACCATATTCACCATAAGCAGAGAGTCCCATCTAAATAGCACACTTGCTATATCTTTTACCCTTCGACCATTTTACTGCTAATTTGTAGCCATGGCTTTGGCTAGATGTGATATATATATATATATATATATATATATATATATATTTATATTGTCATATACTTGATTTATATTAATTAATTTTTCAGATGATCTTTGTAATCTTTTCTAAATATGGATTTTCTTATAATTTTATTGGTTATGGAAGCTGGCATTTATAAGAAGCATATTTTTAGCACAAATAAATCGACTGTTAATTTGCAAGCAGTGTTGTCAAAATTTTACAATAAAATCCAAAGATATAACTATATGTATTTTTCTGAAGGATTACATAAAAAATATGTAGCTTAAACCATTGATGTTTGGTACAAATAACTAATGTTGATCTTGTTTTGCAATTAATTTTTATATACACATATGAAATTGGTAGCATCGGATATTCTAGTTGTGAATTATTATGTCTAGGAAAAAATTTGGTCGCTAAACTATAGTTTTAGGGGTGTTCCCCAAATATATTAAGGACTGGCTTTATACTCATCGCAAAAAATCTATTTAGTGGATTTAGTCTCTAAAATCATCAAAATTGAATTAGAATGTTGGTCCCTAAAAGCAAACTAAGGACCAACTTAAGTTGGTCCCAAAAAGGTTAGCGACCAAACACTCATCTAATCCATATATGTCATTAGCATCCGAGCTTGTTGGGAACGGGTGGAAACTAGAAAATCTAGTCGCTATTGTGCTTTAGGGACAATAAACTTACTTTTAGGGACTAGTTTTCCATTCACTATTCACCAACTTTCTTGTAGTGGATCTTGGAATCCATTGTTCTTGATTTTTTTGGTTGGATATTAATTTAAGATTCTAATTTTTATTCTTCAATTATTGTAAGTTTATTCATATGTTTTCTTTCATGAATTTAATGGATGTTCTTGAAATCATGAGCGGCTAAAAACCTCCTAACTAGGGTTGTGGGAACCTTGATGAAATGACAAAGTAGAGGAAGTGCAAAGTCATTCTTGATTGATGTTCTTGTATGTATTATGATTCTGTTCAGTTTGATTGCTTTCTTAATGATTGCAGATGTTAAGAACTTGCCTGTATTTGATACTTACTCCAAATAAGAGGTTGAGATTTTGAAAATAAGATCATAATAGTAATTTGAAGCTATCAACCTTCATCTAATTAACTTGAGATCCAAAAGGTAATAGTTAATCTAGGATCTAGACTAAGAGTTGGTGAGGCGAGTCTCTGATACTCAATAGGTTATAAGTGAAATTCACCAAAGACATTTACAAGATGATTGGTGATATATTTCTTGTCAGATTCTTCATGCAAGACATCAAAAGAGTTGGACGAGCACGATAAATCTGTGGAGTTAGAAAGTCATGGGGACACATTCCTATTATTCATCTCATATTGATTTCAACGTGAAGTGATCAAGATTTGTTACTATTGTTACTTTTCTCACAACCCCTCCCCATTTACTTTTCTGCATTTTTTGGCTACTTCAGCAAGTTCGTGATAGAGATTTGACTTATTTCTTGGGTGTTTGACCTCAATCTTTATTAGGTTGTATATTTTACAGTGACCATAATATATTTCTTTTAGGTGTAATCTTGGGCGACATCAAATTTTGGCACCGTTGTCGGGGAATACAGTTACTAATTCATTGTTTGAAGTTATTGAGGTTGTCAGATTTTGTTTTTCTACAATTCTTGGGACTTACGTTGGTGTATGCCCAGTACTCAGAGTTGAGGAAATTCCATGATTCCACTTGACCCTGAGCTTGAAAGAACCGTACGACAAAATTATAGGATGGCATGACATGAGCATGTAGTTTACAATGACCAAAATATCTTGAATCATCAACCTCCATTAGGTGTTCAGGAAACAACCATGAAAACTACTCCTCATCTATTGGCTGAAGAGATTATGAGGATGGATGTTTCTTCTTGTCGTGCAGCTTGAGAGAAAAGGGTGAGATTGGAAGAAGAGCATCGAGTAAAACTTGACAGATCTAGATATAACGACCCGAGATTACCCCCTAGTCCTAACACGGTGCTTAGAACCACAAGTGATCCCAAGATAACCTATGTGCTAACATACTACTTGAGCAACTAATTTAATACAGATATGAATGTTAAATAATTGAGTGGAAGCATAATCATCAAGAGATAATCTGCCTCAATACAAAACAAATCAAAGTTAACAATACTGAAATCTGAGAGAGAGAGAGTTAAAAACACTTAAATTACAAATACTAACTCTGACTGTCCATTTATAAAGTCTCTACGATACTGACTATAAATTGTTGGGACGCGAACCCCAACTATCCCTAATCAATATATAAGAATAATGGAAATAAAATACAGGAACTGCAACTGACTTGAGTCTCCGAAATAATAGAACTCATCACCTGACCATGGTGTGTGGGCTACATATGGTACCTACATTATGACGGAATGTATCCACAAATTCATATATATGGTTATTACTTTAGAATATACTAAGTATGTGTGACATGCACTAATTATGAAATTACTTAAAACATAATTTAAAGCTGAGGACATAAGTTATTTACTGAAATATGCATTTAAATCATGGTTGTATGTAAAAACTTTAAGACTTAGTGACATTTCTAAATCATGAGTTAAAAATATTTTTGTAAGCTGGGAAGCGGTAGAAACATAAGTATCATATGTAAATGTCAAGTTAAAGTTAAATAGGCTATAAAACTCATAACCCAACCTGAGGCCCTGGACGCGATGGGAGCCTAAACCATCAAGGCCCAAGACACCCCTATCTCTGCCCAAACCACTAGTGATATTGCCCTTTCTGGGACCAGGACCGCATAGTTTTAAAATGCATCACTAGGGAGTGAGGCTTTCTTACTTATATACCTAGTATCCCTCTTGTGTTTTGTCGAGGTGGGACTCCTTCCTAAGTTGGGATGGTACATACACCCACTTATGGAGTCAATATCCTCGTTGAGGTTTTCCCCACCGAATGGGATTTGCCTAAACTCAGGACTGAGGTTTTCCCCACCTAATTGGGATTTACCTACACTCAGTTTGCAATCTGGCCCACATCGATAGGGCTTACATAGGAGCGGCTCTGATACCATTCTGTTATGACCCAACCCGAGGCCCTAGCCGTGACTGGCATCCCGAACTATAAAGGCCCAAGACACCTCTTTCTTTGACCAACCCACTAGTGATATTATCCGCTCTGGGCCCAGGCCCACACGGCTTTAAAATGCATCACTAGGGAGTAAGGCTTTCTTACTTATATAGACAATATTCCTTCTGTGTTTGGTCGATGTGGGACACCTTCCTAAGTTGGGGTGTTACAAAAACTATACTGAGGATCATGTATGAATACTGAGCATGAATGCCTGAATATGTAAAATGAATGCAAAACCAAGTAAAGTATGTGTTGAAATAATTTGTCAAGCTGAATAACTAGATAACTGATAAACTGAACACTTGGTCATGTAAACCTGAGCTGATGTGGTGTAAATACTCTACTGAGACTATAAGAGCTAACATTTAACTGACATTCCCTAATTTGAGCTAATCGAGATTCAATATATAACCCCAATTAGAATGGTGTATCCTTTCCACGGGTACTGACACTAGCTGTATGGAACTACTAAATTGGTGTCCTGAAGGACTAGGGTGTCTCCCTCGACTGGTAGGTAAACCTGAGAAAGTGTCAACCCTCTACTGGTAGGAAGACCTCTCATACCTATGCTGGATTACCCTCAACTGTCAAGAAATCCTTCATCTCTAAATTCGCTCGGTGTTAAATTTGACTCCTAATTGAACTAACATAGAAGCATAAACTAGTTTCCTCACTGATAACTAATTTACTCAAATATGGTATTCTGAAAGTAATAATGCATTTATAATCTGAATATAATGATATAAACATGGTCTGAATGACTTGTAACTTGAAAATTTGAAACATACATTACTATCTAGGTATCAGGTATTCATAACCCACCTGCACAGGAAAATATAAATAAATACGATAATTTCAAAGTAATGAATGATATGATAAGAAATTTCATGACATAAACTCAAGAATCCAATAATTTTTTCAATATTGAGATATAACATGGTTGAGATACTGAAGCATTATTAAACTTATGGAGGAATGCATATTTATGGTAGAATTCAAGAATTACATGGAGCAATCATGGAATTTATGCTTTTCATGGAACCCTAGTGAAATTCATAAAATTCATGAATAAAAATCATAATTTTGGGTATAAGGATGAAAGAAGATACTCATTGTATACCCACATACCTGAATGTAAAATCCTTGGACAAATATCTTAGGATTTAACTTGAAGTTGAAGAACCCTAGTTGGCTTTGGGTAGAAAGGAATCATCTTTTTTTTCCTCTGTGATGAATGATTTATGAGTTATGATAGTTTAGGGTAATATTTACGCTTGATAATTATTGTTTGGAGGGTGAAATGACATAGTTTTTGGGTTAAAAGAGTGGGAAAAGACCAAAAAACCCTGCAAAATCATCTGGAAAATGTCTAGAAGCAGTCCCGATGAGTTTGGCCACGAGTCATGTGTCATCATCAGGAACCACTGACAGCTTTGATAATGCTTTAGTAATTTGGCCATAACTTTCAACCCCGATATCTGATTAAGCAGAAATTGGTATCGTTTAAAAGATAATTCAATTATTTATCTTTTGGTGGGTCTTGAGCTCAAAAATTCTTAGTATAACAAAATATATGATTTTTTGAATCTCACTTTAGTTATATTATTTACAAGAATTTAATTACTAATGAATGTTTCGACTTGCCTATCAGCTATGAGCTATTTGGGTATTAATATATGTCTAAGTCACTTTTAAAAATACCTTTACATGAGGGTTGATTATTGGATCATTTACTGGTTAGTCTATAAGTCTCTATAACAACTCGTAATGTCTGGATACGAGTCATATGTTGGACTCGTAACCACTGGGTTGAATTTTTAGATTACATACTATTATGACTGTGAATCATTCCATACATCTCGTAGACACTAATTACAGGTTGTAGTAAGGATTTGTAGTTACTTGGATACAACTTAAGGATCCACTGGAGTTACGAAAACTCACTCGTGATGACTTTTCATGAGTGGTTACAACTCATTACCTTGAGTCGTAGTCAACAGTGAATCGGGCTATTAAGGGGAATCTTTCGTAACTTCTTACCACGATATCAAACTAAGACAAGGCTTGAAGTACTGGAAAGATAACTTTATGACCTATCTTTTAAGAGGTCTAGAGCTTGAAACTTTTGGGGTATTACACTAGAATATATATAGCTGAAGCACTCCCAGAATTTTTGTTTTTTACAGCATATGATTATCCAGAAGAAGATTTAGGGTATTTTGAGCTTGTTGAAATAGGAGTTATATTCCTCTTAAGTTTTCCTAGGGGGTGAAGTTTGATATTACAAGTTATATTATACAGTTGTTCAATCTGAAGGGTGTGTTTATTGGTATGCTGACTGAAGACACCAATATGTAAATCATAATTTTTTTTAGGATTTGCACTTTGTATAATTTATTAGGGTAAGTCAGGAAGCTTTAAGATTCAGGCTTTTCCCATTCTCTCTTACTAGTGAAGCGATATTATGATTGAGGGAACTACCTCGTTGTTCCATCACTAATTGGAATAGGTTGCGAAGATAGTTCTTGGACAAATTTTTCCCATCTTATGTAATGCTATAGTTAAAGAAAGAGATGTATAATTTAAGACAGTTGTATTCTGATGCATTATATAAGACATGGTTGTGGTTCAAGAAGAAGATGATAACTGTGCTCAATCACAGAATTTTAGGAAGTAATTTGCTTGAGATATTCTATAGATCCCTGAATTCCAATACCAATATTGTCACTAATACTATACTTGGTTGCGCTTTTATGAGCCTTTATTGGGATTTAGCTGCAAATATCTTAGACCGGGTCTCTAATGCCAATCGAGGGTAGCATACTTGAAAGGTAAAAAGAGGAGTCGATACCTGTACTATTGGAGCTTCTAATGAGTAGAGAATCATACATGATACTGTGGCTCAAGAGGCTGTACAACTGAGGACAGAGATTGGTTTACTGACCAAGCAATTTGCAACTATGAACTCAAAAAAGATGAATGTTGTGGGTGCACAAAGTAAATCTTCTAGGTTGTATGATTCCAATATTGAGGAGAAATAAAAATACCTAGAAAAGAGATGGTGGGTTTGCGTGCCAAGGGACAAGGGCCCAAGCAGGACTCTTGGAACTCGAGGCAAGGAAATTAAGGTCGGAACTATTATAGCGACAGGTATAGGGATTAGAGAAGAGAGAGAAATAGTTAATAGAGGTGATAAGATGACTATAAGAAGAAGAGTGATGTGTATGTTCTGCTAGGGAATCATGATACTGATTTAAGGATAGATGCTTTACTCGCAAAGTTGGTTAAGGGTTCAAAGAATCCAAAGAGTTGCCTTAAGAAGATTAAGGCAGATATTTTGGGACTAATCCAGAAGTTAGAATTGCATGCTACTACAATTAAGCATCTAGAGTACCAATTTTATCAGATGTTAGTTAAATTGACTCAGCATCAACTGAGCCCTGTTTCGAGTAATACTCTGAAGAATTCAAGAATTACAATCACTATTTGGCCATCACCACAAAGGCTAATAGTGATTCTCCTATGTCGGTAGTTGATGAGGTGAGTAATGGTACAATTGATCTTGATGATGTACCCGAATCTGGAATTGAGAAGTTGGTAGCGATGTTGTGACATCATAGAAATTAAAGGGTGTTGATAAAAGAGTTAAAACTAATAAAGGGAAGGGTAAGGAGTTCGAGAAAGTTTTGAAGACCATTCCACGGCCTCCTCCACCTTTTACTCAAAGGTTGAAGAAGAAGTGAGAAAAGGGGAAGTATTAGAAATTCATATCTATGTTAAAAGAGATGTCTGTGAATATCCCTCTTATTGAAGCATTGGAGAAGATGCTCGATTATGAAAAGTTCATAAAGGCTTAATGATGAAGAAGTGGGCAGTGAGTTTTGAGCCCGTTGATAATATGTACTATTATAGTGTTATTGTATCCCAGTTTATGGTTAAGAAGAGAGAGGACCTCAGAGCTTTCAATATTCCTTGTACTATTAGGTCTATGAATTTTGCACGAGAATTATGTGAACTAGGAGCTAGCATAAATCTAATGTCGTTAGTGGTTTTCAAGCAGTTGGGGTTAGTGACACCTAAGATGAAGTCGATGAGATTATTGATGGCAGACTGGACTATGAAAAAACCATTGGGTATATTGTATGATGTTTTGGTAAAGGTAGCTTCCTTTATTTTCCCAACTGATTTTGTGATTCCTGACTATGAGATGGATTTTGATGTTCCTATTATCTTAGAAAGCCCCTTTCTAACCACGGGTAGGGCATTGGTTGACATGGAAATGGGACATATGAAATCCAGGCTCAATGAAGAATAAGTTACATTTAATGTGGGTTAATTAATGCAGACACCAAAAGATATGAGAGTGGTTTATATGATAGATTCTATTGATTAAAATTCAATAACTACACCTATTAAAAAATGACTTGGTGTAGAGACGTTAGAGGTGTTGATCATGAACTTTGATAATGATGTCATTGATGAGTTTGATGAGATAGTGAGTGCTTTTATTGGTAGAAGATCCTACACTTATGCAACAAAGAAGTCAGATTTGGAGTTACAGAATAGAGAGAATCTACTAGCCAGGCCATCTATTGAGGAGCCACTGGTCTTGGAATTGAAAGCCCATCCTTCTAACTTGCTTATGCATTTTTTCTTTTGAATAATACCTTGATGATTATTATTGAGCCGATTTAGTTGATATATCGGTTGAGGACTTGATCTCAGTATTGCATAGGTTTAAAAGGGCCATTGGTTGGACCATTACAGATATTAGTAGGATTCAACCCAAAATTTTTACTCATGAAATTTAGTTGGAATCGCAGTGTACACCTAGCATCGAGCATCAAAATCATTTTAATCTACCTATTCAAGAGGTTGTAAAGAAGAAAACTATCAAGTAATTATATACAGTTATGGTTTACCCTATTGCAGATAGAAAGTGGGTGAGCCCAATTTAGTGAGTGTCAAAAAAGGGTGGGATCACTATGGTTTCAAATGAGAAGAATGAGTTGGTGACCATGAGACTAGTTACGAGATGGAGAGTTTGTATGGATTATTGAAAGTTGAACACTTGGACGTAGAAGGATCACTTTTCTATGTGATCTATGGATCGGATGTTAGACCATCTCACAGGTAGAGGATGGTATTATTTTCTTGACAATTATTCAGGGTATAATCAGATTTCTATTGCCCTCAAAGTCCAAGAGAAGACCACTTTCACATGTCCATATGGTATGGTTGCATTTAAAAGGATGTCTTTCGAACTTTGCAATGCTCCCACCACCTTTCAGCATTATTGATCTTTGTCTTTTCTGATATGGTGCAAGATACTATAGAGGTTTTTCTAGATAATTTCTCGGCCATGGGTAATTCTTTTGATGACTGTTTGGCCTATTTGGCTAATGCACTTCAAAAATGTGAGGAGTGCAACTTGGTGTTAAATAGGTATAAATGTCATTTTATGGTGAAAGAGGAAATCTTTAGGGAACAAGATTTTGAAGAAGGGTATAGAGGTTGATCGGGCGAAGGTTGAAGTGATTGAAAAATTGCTCCACCTATTTCTATTAACTGGGTCATGCAGGGTTCTTTAGGTGGTTTATCAAGGACATCTCCAAAATTGCAAATCCATTATTCAAGTTATTAGATAAAGAGGTAAATTTTATGTTTGGTGATGTGTGTCTTAAGTCCTTTGAGTACATAAAGAAAAAGTTAATTTTTGCTCTTGTCATTGCGTCTCCATATTGGTCTCTTTTATTTTAGGTGATGTGTGATGCTAGTAGATTAGCCTTAGGATCTTTCTTCTGCCAAAGATGCAAGAAAATACTTCACCCCACATGATATACCCGCAAAGCACTCAATCCCACACAAAAAAATTATATAGTGACTAAGCAGGAGTTACTTGTAGAGTGGTGTTTGATTTTGAGAAATTTTGGTTCAATCTGATTATGACCAAATTCATTATGCATACTAGTCACACGACATTCAGGTACCTTATGGAAAAGAAGGATGCAAAGATTAGGTTGATTTGGTATGTACTATTGCTGTAGGAATTTAATTGAGGTCAAGGATTGAAAGTGTATCGATAATCAGGTTACAGACCATCTATACCACTTAGCATAAAAGGTGATGATCAAATTAGGGTATGAGCTTGATATTGAAGATACTTTTCCTGATGAGCGTGTCTTGGTAGCATCAAAAGACTTAATCTCCTGGTTTGCTGATTTTAACAATTATTTGGCAAGTGACATTATTTTGAAAGACTTACCATTTCAGTAAATGAAGCGATTTATGCTTGAGGTATGTAAGTTTTTCTTAGATAAGATATTCTTATTTCAAGTGTGTTTTGATAATGCTCAACTTACTCCCAAAAATTAGGCCAAGGTGGTCGTTGTCAATAGCCCAACTCTTGTTAGGGTCAAATCCATAAAGAGTAAAATTTAAACTTCAAATACTATGGGTTCTTTAATTACTAAAAGGATACCCAAGGTGTAAAAAAATTACAACACATAAAATAAAGTAAGAGGAGTTGGTTTGGAATTGGAATTTTATCAATATGGAGTCACACAACAAGCTATAGTAACACTTTCAACTTTAAATTCAATTTTAGGAGAAATCTTGGGATTATGTCTACCTAAAGGCAAGGTTTGCATGGGATCATGATAGTTTAGCATTAAATCTATTTGTTGAGTAGAGATAATCTAGGTCGCAAGTCTTTGCGGTTAGTTTTCCAGACAAACCTCAAAGATTTCACCCATTGGGTTTTTCGAGCACCTAATAAGTATGTCAATAATAGTAACCCAAAACCTCAATCGGGCATCCCTATTTCTAGAAAGATGCCCATGACATGACTAACTCTCCATTTACACTTATTTCTAATATTGAAAAAGGTATTAAATAACATACTCAATTATCCACCATTACCTTGCCTCCCTTTAGCCCTTTTTCAAGGATGCCATGGGTTCCCTAAGGTTCACCTTCACCCCTCTTTCAAGGATGATAAAAGTTTTCACCCATCAAAATGATTTGGACATTTGGGATTTTCACCCATAAATTCCAACTACTAAGCTCAAGAAATGGTATAATCCATAATTAAAAACTAAAAATCATGCAAACCCATCAATACCCATAACACAAATAGCACTTTAGTTCATCATAATCCCAAGACTAGAGAAATTAGTTACCTATGAAGTGAAAGAGAAGAAATATACCAAATAATTAATTCATGGCATCATAACAATGTGGATTAAAGAAATTCTTCAATTCAAACGTCAAGTTCACCAATTTTCTCTTAAAATTCTAAATAAACAAAGAGAATATGTTTTTGCCCTATAATCTAGGGTTCTGCTAGTTTTCCAATTTTTTCCTTCTCTATTCAATAATGTCCATAGGAAAAAGAATTTGGATCTTATGTGGAAATTTAAATCAGCTATGTCATTTGACCAAAGTGCCCTTACTCATTAATACTGCTTTTCCGCAATCACAGAGGCTTTTCCATAATTATGCAGACCACGACCATGGTCGTAGCTATGTGATCATGCTATGTTGACCTCCTTGGGCTAATTTTCCTCTAGTCCATGATTGCATCAACTTTGTTGCGATCGCGGTCAGATCTACATAATTACAGTATGTTGACCTCCTTGACTAGCCGCAATCACGACCCTCAGATTGTGAATGCGGTAAATAAGGCAATGTCTGCTTCAAGTCTTCAAACTACACTTCTTTCTTTCTTTTTATCTCTTTTAGCTCCAATCCATATCTTTCCCTCTCATCACTTTTTTGCCTGCAAAATATGGATATTAGTGCATTCTATCACAATTATGTCTCAATTATTCATTCTAAATATGGTAATGTGCAGGAATATGGAGTTCAATTGAGTGGTAAATTTACCACTCATCATGTGTTTATGGTATGATTTGGAGGTGTATTTCCAAAGTTGAGATGATACATATTCTTGAGGCCTGTCACTCATCCCTAGTTGGTGGTTACCATGGTGGTACTCGCACTGCCCATAAGATATTACAGTATGGCTATTATTGGCCAACCATTATAAAGATGCACATGACTATTCCCATCCATGTGACTAATTCAAGAGCAAAGGAAATATCTCATGAAAGTATAAGCTCCCCATGACACCTATTCTTGAGCTTGAGTTGTTGGATGTGTGGGGAGTTGATTTCATGGGTTCATTTATGAGTTCATATGGTATGAAGTATATATTGGTGGTTTTTTACCATGTTTATAAGTGGGTGGAAGAGGTTTAACTTCCCAATAATAAGGGTTACAATGTCATGGCATTTTTAATGAAAAACATATTCTCGAGGCTTGGTACTTCAAGTGCTATAATTAGTGATGGTGGTATATTTTTGTAAATGTCTAGTTAAGTCCCTGCTTCAGAATTATGGAGTGAAATATAAGGTGTCAATACCTTACCATCTACAAACAAGTAGGAATCTTGAGGTCTCTAATTGTGAGATCAAGTCCATATTAGAAAAGATTGTAAATGTCAATCGCACTAATTAGCCAAGAAAGCTAGACGATGCACTTTGGGCTTATCAGACAGCTTTTAAAACCCCAATAGGTGCCTCTACATATTACCTTGTGTATATCAAGTCATTCCACTTGCTGGTTGAACTTGAGAACAAGGCACTATGGGTATTAAAAAAGCTAAATTTTGAGTGGAGCAATGGTGCAAACCTGAGAATGAGCAAGGTTAATGATTTGGATGAATTTCAGCTCCGAGCTAATGAGATTGCAAATTTTTACAAGGAGAAAATGAAGTTGTATCATTAAAAAAATATTGAAAAATGGTATTCCAACCTGGTATATCGTTATGTAGTATATTCGAGACATTGCTTGTTTCATGGCAAGTTGAAGTTTAGGTGGTATGGACCATTCAGTGTGGTTATAATATTTATGCATAGTGCAATTGAGTTGAAGAAAGATGGATAAACCAAATTCAAGGTGAATAAAAAACATGTTAAGCACTATATAGGAAATATTGAGGAACTGAAGGTTTGTGTTGATGTAAGCCTAGGAGAATTTTAAGTAGCCAAGGAAACTGAGTTGGGATGCGATGTTAAATGAAGCACTTCATGGAAGTCAGCCTAAGGTCTTGATAGTTATATCTGAGTATCCAACATATCTACATCGTTCCACGACGTTATCAGTTGGGGTGGAGACTCAGCCTCAAGGTTCATATGACCTGGATCTAGTTTGGGAACTCAATGCCTCATATTCCTTGATGTTCTAATTGATTACCCCACCTAAGGGTATAGGAATTGAGCAGTCTTAGCTGACTAACACTTTAGTTAGGGAGTGTGAGTGGATATATCTAAGGCAGCCATCCGTTGAGTGTTATTTGGGACAGAGTATGAGGGACAAGAGAGGACAATTAAGTTTGATTATAGAATATGGCTAGCATAAGATAAGCGCTCTATGAGGAACATTGAGAACAAAAGATAAAGACTTAATTCGGCTAGATGGATAGCCATTCAGATTGCTGAGTTGGGAGTTTAGGTCTTACGGGCTGAGTCCGAGGGACAGATAGAGTGAGTCTGACTTATGTAAACAACATACTTATATGGGACAAAGCTAACTGTATTCCCAGCCTAATGGATGGCTATGACATAGATTTTGCAATAGTGATCTAACTAGCGATCCGTATTAAATCATTAGGTGAGACCACCACCCTTTTTTCCCTTATTTAATTTAGTAGTTATGTGATGAAGTTGGAGTACCTGCTATTTGTGAGGTAGATCATCAAATTGATATGACACACATAGCTGACATTATCTTGATAAAGGATGTGGCAAACCCGATCCTTTCATAGAGAGGCCTTCTATTCTGATTAAGCTTGTGAAGAGAAAAGCTATTAGTATCGATGTTAAGATGGTTAAGAAGAAATTTGATACCATGAATACTACTGGTAAGGGGGATACGAGCACATCTGCATTAGCCTGAACTTCTACTTCTGAGCCAGTTAGGACATCTACTTTGTCCCTTCAACCCATAATTACTAGATTGATTGGTTTATCGCCCGAGTTTGTAAAGTGTATGATTGAGTAGCAGTATGAGGTGACTTCCCCCTTACCTACATGGAGACTCAGATATCTAAATTATTTTCACAAATTTGTCCTTGGTTTTGGACTACACTAGAGACTTTTTAGTTCCAATTTGAGATGAGGCTAAAGGCAAATATGGCAGAGTATACTAGGAAGATTCATCCCCGAATTGATAGAATTGAGGGCCAAATGATTGTGTAGATGAGTGAGGTCCAGACTCCTGATTTATCGAGCCTTCATGAGAAGATGGTTACATTGAGCATCGAGATAGGATCACTAGAAGAGATCCATGTTCTGGTCTTTCCTTTAATTATTCTAGCCTTTATGAAATCATTACCTCCACCTTTACCTATATCTTTTGACTTATTTCCTGATGATTATGTGTTCCTAATTATTGGGTCCAAGAGAGGTCGGGAGGAAGAGCTACCGATCCCCACCATGGATTATCTATAGGCCCTAAAAAGGGCCATCCATTATTCTAGGGTATCCCATTATATTGATGAACGCAAGTATGATGAGATAGCAGCGGGCATATTTTCTAGTCATGCACCACCACCACTTCCTCAAATTGATCCATGAGATTCCCCAGATATGGGCGAGTCTGATTTGGACGCCTAGAGGATCCTAGGTATGGATTCATCCTTTTTTTATAATTTGTAGTTATGCACTGGGGGCAGTGCATAGTCTTTAGTTGGTGGTGGGGGTATACCAGCACTGAGGGTTTTTCTTGCCATATTTTTATTCACGTCAGATGTATTATCCTAGTAGAACTTTCACGTTTAGGTCGTATTGTGTTTTGTTTTATGTTTTTTGTGTTGTTTCTATTTAATTAGGAGAAAAATTAGGAACCTAAGGGTAGTTAACATGTTTTATATTTGCTTTCTCTTAAGTGTATTGAAAAATGACACCCTCAAAAATTTTGTGAACTGTGTGATGTAAAATATATGTGTGACTATTGTGAATCTTGTTATGGAATTAGGATTAGGGATAAAATAATCATAGCTTAGCATTTGCATAAACTGGATAGGCAATAGTTGCTAGTATAACCTTGTACCATTTGTGTGTGAGAAACCTACCTAGTTCCTTATGTGCACTTAATCTAGAACTTGTCTGGTTAGTCTTGCCAAGGTTGTAGGATAGTTTGTTAGAACATGATCATAAGACATTTCTTATTTAGTTCACTCTTAGCATAAATGACCACCCGAAAATGAATAAGTATCCCTTGATCCCTGATTTGAGCCTACATACATCTATTTTCTTATTTTCACCTTTCACATTCCCAACTTTATTACGCTAAACATGTTTTAGCCCTAGTTCCTCCTTCGACATTGTGCAAGGGTTCCATCAAAGGTAGTAAAATTGGGTATGAAAAATAGTTTGAATAAGATAAAAAAAAAAGTAGGGTTGGGTTTGGTATAAGAAAGAAAAAAATGAAAAAAAGAGAAAAGCAAAAATGAAATAAAAGTGAAAAAGAAAAGAAAAAAAGAAAAAGAAAGAATAAAGAAACCTCACCCAATCTAAATAAGCAACAAAGGAGGAAAAAGAGTGGAATAAAAGAAAAGGGGTTGAGAAATGGAGCCTAAAGGTATTTCTAATGTCATGAATGGTTAGTCACTATATTCCCAAATGTACCATACCAACCCACAAGCCTACATTACAAGCTGGATAAAGCCTTATAGTGATGTTAGTCCAACTGTCCAAAAAACTAAGGTGTAGAAAATAAGGGAAAGCATATGGTACCCTATGAAAATTGATTGGAACTTATTTTGTAAGGGTGAGTGTCTCGATAGTATCCTCGTATTAACATGCATCATTATACTATGAGAGTGTAACTTCTTTTTCGAGAGGGTACATGATTTGTATTTCTAGTTGCTTATCTTTTCGGGTAATCTAAATTGCATATTTACTTGATTTTTTGTTGATAATGTAAGTCCATAGATTGATCCCTTTATGTCATATTGTTGTGCTACATCTATCCACACAATTGGTTTTGAAAAGTTGAAAATATGAGGGGTGTGAATTTTGAGCTAAAATTGAGTTGAATATTGCAGGTGCCTTAGGTTTCTCTATTCTAAACATTGTGTTATGTTTGTTAGGTGATTGTTACTAGAGGACATAAAAACATTATAAGTTGAGGATGATGATGATCCATGGTTTCATGGCACTTTCGATGCTTAAAATTGGAAAATATGCAAGTACGTAGGTACTTTTTGTTTAATGTGATGTGTTTTTATGTTTATGTTGCAGGAAACTAGTTTCTGGAGAAAAAAAAGGTAAAAAAGAGTGAAGTGTTGCAGAGGCACCCACTTTTAGTCCATAAGTGGGACTTACGTCCTCCGTATGTGCTATCATAAGTGTCAGAGAACTAAGTTCTAAAGGTTCTGAAGATGCCAAGTTTTGTTTGAGAGTTATGGATGCTACTTACGGGGCATAAGTACTACTTACACCCCTAATAAGTTCCATCATAGGTGGAAGATCTTCATCCTGGCGATTCCTTCTGAGACTTATGACCCACCTAATGTCTATAGTCAGTATTTACACCCCAAAAGTGGGTCCGTAAGTAGTTGCCGACCCAGTTTTCTTTTTTATTTTGGTTTAGAAATTTAGGGTTTTGATGTATTCTATAAATAACCCTTTGATGTTTTTGTATTATTTTACACACCGTTAGCCACTCTTTATACTCACAACACTATATTGATTCTGAGATACACTTTTAATCTTTGAATCCATTGTTCTTGGTTTTTTCGATTAGATATTAATTTGAGATTATGTTTTTTATTATTAAATTATTGTAAGGTTATTCATATGCTTTCTTTCATGAATTCAATGGATGTTATTGCAAACATGAGCGGCTAAAAAACTCCTAACTAGAGTTGTAGGAACCCTGATGGAATAATGTAACACCTTAATTTTCTGAACCGGAATGCTACACGGTGCTCATGACCCCGAAGGACCACAAGCTAACCCATGAGTGATATCTGTACCTGTATACTGCATAATATATCATAAAATGCGGAAACATGAACATGAAAGGCCATAAGGTTCGAACTTAATAAACGTCAGATAATAAAATGTCTGAAAAAGGTATAACAATACCAAAATAAGTCATAAATACTGAAAATAAAAAGATCTGAATATCTAATCTGACATCTAGTCTGAAAGCCTCTAACTGAACTGAATAAGGAGTTGAAGGAACATGTCTCGAGTGAGAAGGACTCACTACAAACTCTAAAAACTGAAATGCTACTGCTGATCTGGAGCTCATGCCTCTGAACCTATGGTGTAACATAAGAGAAAGAACCATAGAACAAATGCATCAGTACGTCTGAATGTACGAGTATACGAGTGAGGAAAGATAAATGCAAAGGATTATATGCATGAATAATGCTAACTAATATGAACGTGAGAATACATACATGCATAAATAACTATAACTGAACTCGTGATGATACTGACTACTGAGTCTGAATGTTGACGACATGACTTTACTATTACGGAGGTACTGAATTGATTATTAACTATTTTTGACAGTTCAAATTATGAAGAACTGGTTTGAATGACTGTGTCTAACAGTCTTGAAACTGAATACTAATAATGTGAGCTATGACAACTGATATAGCTGATATAACTGTAGTGATCAGACTAATCGATATAACCGATACTGAGCGACTGTATCTGACAATCTAAGTTCTGATGGAACTATCTGAGTTTCGTTCTACTTAGAGTAACTAAACCTGAGATCAATCCTATATAGTGGGTGATCTTAATATCTGATGATTCTGATACTGATAAATCATAGTTGAGATCATTCCTAGATAATGGGTGATCTTGAAGTCTATTTATAATGATAAGCATTGACTGTATCTAACAATACTGAATCTGTATTACTAAACTGAGTTGACTGTATCTGACAGTCCTGAATCTGTAACTAAAAAGGTGGGATGTGTTCATCTAACTGACATGCCCCAAGCTAAGCTGACTGGGGTCCAATCTCTACCCTGACTGGAAGGCTGTCAGTACCGCACCACTAGTAAAGACATCTGCTGTGGAGTCAGTCCTAATCTAGTAGGTGACTCCTGGGATCAGTCCTATACATATAAATATGCTAACATGTGACCCATGAGTATGTCAGTCCTATCTAACGGGTGACATCTCATACCTACGCTGGCTACGTAGTTCTGGAACTTAGGGATTGCTTCTAAGGATCTCAGTCCTAATCTAGCGGGTGAGTTCCCATCCCTAGGCTCACTCAGTGCTGAATCCTACTCCTATATGAAAGACACTAAACTAAATAACTAGGCTGAACTGAATAACTAAACTGAACTGATTAGCTGAACTGATACTGATTAACTAAACTGATACTAGTTGTATTGTTTAGCGGAGCTAAACTAAGTTTACTGGATTTCAATGACTGACGGAATATACTGAGTTCTGAGGACTAGTTGAGAGTACTTAAATTACTGAGATCGACTTTGAATACTGAGGTTATAGATATTATTGAGTACTGAGATCACTGAGATTACTGAGATTACTGAACTACTGAGATTACTGAGGTTATTGGATTTTCCACATGACTGGGTGAATTCTATAGTTCATGGCTTGACTGAGAGTATCGTGAAAATATGACATGGCTCTAGGCACACAGCTATATTTTCAGGTACGAATACCCCTAGGACTTGATTGAAGGAAACTGACACGACATGACTGACTTGATCATAAGATTGGAGTCCACAATTCACATTGTCATAAGTAGGGGATATTATACTTCATGTAGTTCTTTAACATCTTAAGCATGGTAGGGAGTGCATGGATATATTTCATGTACATATAGTATATCTCCATTATCATACATGCTCCATACCACAACAATAGCAATACATCAATAGCATGGAATTTATATTGAAGTAAATAGCTAACATAGACTTGTCATTTAGATATAATGAAACCATGTAAACATGAATTTCTAGCATCCTAAGCCTTTTATCAAAAACCTTGCATGCATAATATTAAGCATAGGTGTACTTAACAAATTTAGAAATCTTGAACCACCCAAATTCATGGGTTTCCAACTAACCTATTCACATGATTCAAGAAAAACAAATCAAGACACAACCTTGAATCCAAACAACAATCATTAACATGAATATAATCATAAAACAACAATGAAATCACAATTTATAATTTAAAATATGTTTCTTGAGCTCCATGAATGAAAGGGACCCATGGATGAACACTACGCATACCTTAAAAAGGAAACCATGATGATTTGCTGGTGAGTTCTTGGATTGGGAAACTTAATTCTTGATTATTATCTTGGAAAAAGGCTTGAATCTTGATTTTGAGAGATGAGTTTGATGGAAACCCTAATCTTGTGTTTGAGAGCATAAGAGAGGGTTTTTGAGATGCTTAACTGAAGAAAAATGGGAAAAATTATGCCTCTTTAGGGTTATAAGTCGTGGAAAGTGAAGAAAAAAGACCAAAATACCCTTACGAAATAAATTCCCAGTAGCTGAAAAGAATAGCTGACGACATTTGTGAAAAGGAATCAAAAATTTGGTAAGCCATCAAAAATGTCATCACACAGAAGCTGGAATTGATGGTTTCTACCTAAGTTTGACGACCTTCGTGGTAGGGCGTCACAAATGTAGTTAGCTCCCACGAATGTCGTCACTTAGGAGATGGTTTCTGCCTAAGGCTGACGACCTTCGTGGTAGGGCATCACAAATATGGTAAGCTACCACGAATGTCGTCACATAGAAGCTGGATTCTTCCTAAGGCTGACGACCTTCGTGGTAGGGTGTCACAAATGTGGTAAGCTACCACGAATGTCGTCACACAGGAGCTGGATTCTTCCTGAGGCTGACGTCCTTCATGGTAGGGCGTCAAAAATATAGTAAGCTACCACGAATGTCGTCACACGAGAGATGGATTCTTCCTAAGGCTGGCGACCTTCGTGGTAGGGCGTCACAAATGTGGTAAGCTACCATGAATGTCGTCACACTATTTCCAGCCTGACATGCTATAGTAAAATAGGAATGACTCTTTTCTCCAATATCGGATTTAGGCAAAATTGGTATCATTGGAAATGCAATTCAATTATCTATCTGTTATAGGTCATGAGCTCAAAAATCCCATATATAATGAGAGATATGATCGTTTGAAGTTGACCATACTAATATCCTTCTCAAGAATTCAATCGGTAAGGAATGTTTTGATTCGTCTGATAGCTGGGAGTTATTTGAAGCCTTAATATACATATAACCTACTCATAAAACTATAAAATAACTATGATGTACTATGAATGAGCTTGTTACATGGCTTTAGTAATGGTTTGGATTTTTTGGGGTATTACAATATCTCCCCCTTGGAAACATTCGTCCTAGAATGATACTATCTGAGATGAGAGAAAAGACAACTTACACGAATATATTGCATGAATGACTGATCATGATTTCATGGCTGACATGACTGAAAACTGAGCATATCATACTGTACATGCATATCTGATGCATGGGTAGCTAATTTATGAATATAGGACTGAGTGTTTCGATAAACTGAGTTTCTCAAACTTAGAATGTATATCTGATGCTTAACTGATAAGTTGAATCCATGTATATCTGATGCATGATTATATGACTGAAATGATACATAAATGCATGACTGAAAGTACTAATAAGCTGACCACGCATATTTGATGCGTGAATACATGACTGAACTGACTCACGAACATGCGACTGAACATGCAATGGTAAAGGCACTAAGATTGAACTGAAACATGAGAACATGACTGATTTTTCTACGTGATATATGGACTGAAAATCATGAACTGAATTGAACCTCTAAATACTTGACTTAGAGATGAGGTCTAACTTGAAGGAAAACTTATGAGTACTCTCTATTCTAGACTGAATTCGTTATGTAAGGAGGAATTGAAGGATCTAAGGCATGTGAGCGTTAAGAAAAAGTGGGGTATCTCCCCCTTGGGACACTATGTCCCTCAAAGAACTCTTACCTTACGGAGATACTGGGTGATGCACAGGGTATCTACGAACTAGATTATAACTAAACTTTGGGAGTCTGAAACTAATGCATGAGATAGATTGAACTTGCAACTACTAGGAGGTTCTACCATGAAATAGTTACATTCTCTGAGATTTTAGATAGCATGAATAGATGCAAGGATGAGAAAATAAGCTATACAAATCTGACCGCTCACTGGCACGACATGAATACTGAAAGAAGGGAAACTGTTCCTAAAACATCTCATAGCCTCCTTCACATAAGTGTGGTGCACAACACACGCATGTACAAGAATCTACTAGATGCGGCTTTCAGACTTCCTAGGACTCTATTGAACCTTAGGCTCTGATACCAAGTTTGTAACACCCCAATTTTCTAAACCGGAATACTACACGGTGCTCATGACTCCGAAGGACCACAAGCTAACCCATGACTGATATTTGTACCTGTATATTGCATAATATATCATAAAATATGGAAACATGAACATGAAAGGCCATAAGGTTCAAACTGAATAAACGTCTGATAACAAAATATCTGAAAAAGGTATAACAATACCAAAACAAGTCATAAATATTGAAAATAATGAGATCTGAATATCTAATCTGACATCTAGTCTGAAAGCCTCTAATTGAACTGAATAAGGAGTTGAAGGAAAATGTCTCCAACTAACTCCATCAAGCAACTGAATAGTAAATATAGCAATAATCATATAATCCTTGAATGAGAAGGACTCACTGCAACCTATGAACACTGGAATGCTACTGGTGATTTGGAGCTAATGCCTCTGAACTTATGGTGTAACATAATAGAAAGCACCATAGTGCAAATGCGTCAGTACGTCTGAATGTACGAGTATACGAGTGAGGAAGGCTAAATGCAAATGGTTATATACATGAACAATGCTAACTAATATGAACGTCAGAATATATACATGCACAAACAACTATAACTGAACTCGTGATGATACTGACTACTTAGTCTAAATGCTGACAACATGACTTTACTGTTACGGAGGTACTGAATTGATTATTGACTATTTTTAACAGTTTAAATTATGAAGAACTAGTTTGAATAACTGTGTATACAGTCCTAAAACTGAATACTGATAACGTGAGTTATGACAACTGATATAGCTGATATAACTATAATGATCGGACTAATCGATATAACTGATATTGAGCGACTGTATCTGAAAATCTAAGTTCTGATGGAACTATCTGAGTTTAGTTCTACTTGGAGTAACTAAACCTGAGATTTGTCCTATCTAGCGGGTGATCTTTAAATTTGATGATTCTGATACTGATTAATCATAGTTGAGATCAATCATAGATAATGGGTGATCTTGAAGTCTATTTATAATGATAAGCATTTATTGTATCTAACAATACTGAATCTGTACTACTAAACTGAGTTAATTGTATCTGACAGTCCTGATTCTATAACTGAAACTGTGGGATGTGTTCATCTAACCGACATGCCCCAAGCTAAGCTGACTGGGGTCCAATCTATGCCCTGACTGGAAGGGTGCCAGTACTGCACCTCCAGTAAAGCCATCTGCTGTGGAGTCAGTCCTAATCTAGTGGGTGACTCCTGAGATCAGTCCTGTACATAAAAATGTTCTAATGGGTGACCCCTAAGTATGTCAATCCTATCTAATGGGTGACATCTCATACCTACACTGGCTACATAGTTCTGGAACTTAGGGATTGCTTCTAAGGATCTCAGTCCTAATCTAGCGGGTAAGTTCCCATCCCTAGGATCACTCGGTGCTGAATCCTACTCCTATCTGAAAGACACTGAACTAAATAACTGGGATGAACTGAATAACTGAACTAAACTGATTAGCTGAACTGATTCTAATTAACTAGACTGATACTAGTGGTATTGTTTAGCGGAGCAAAACTAAGTTTACTGGATTCCGAAGACTGACAGAATATACTAAGTTTTGAGGACTGGTTGAGAGTACTAAAATTACTGAGATCGACTTTGAATACTGAGGTTACAGATATTACTGAGTACTGAGATCATTGAGATTACTGAATTACTGAGATTACTGAGGATACTGGATTTTCCTGAGTCACATGACTGGCTGAATTCTATAGATCATAGCTTGACTGAGAGTATCGTTAAAACATGACATGGCTCTCGGCACACAGCTATATTTTTGGGTACGAATACCCCCAGGACTCGATGGAAGGAAATTGACACAACATGACTGACTTGATCATAAGATTGGAGTGCACATTTCACATTGTCATAATTAGGGAATATTATACTTCAGGTAGTTCTTCAACATCTTAAGCATGGTAGGGAGAGCATGGATATATTTCATGTACATATAGTATATCTCCATTATCATACATGCTTCATACCACAACAATAGCAACACATCAATAGCATGAAATTTATATTGAAGTATATAGCTAACATGGACTTGTCATTTAGATATCATGGAACCATGTAAACATGAATTTCTAGCATTCTAAGCATTTTATCAAACACCTTGCATGCATAATATTGATCATAGGTGTACTTAACAAATTTAGAAACCTTGAACCACCTAAATTCATGGGTTTCCAATTAACCTATTCACATGATTCATGAAAAACATATCAAGATACAACCTTGAATCCAAACAACAATCATTAACATGAATATAGTCATAAAACAACAAGGAAATCACAATTTATAATTTAAAACATGATTCTTGAGCTCCATGGATTAAAGGGACCCATGGATGAACACTACGCATACCTTAAAAAGGAAACCTTGATGATTTGCTGGAGAGTTCTTGGATTGGGCAACTTAATTCTTGATTATCTTGGAAAAAGGCTTGAATCTTGCTTTTAAGAGATGAGTTTGATGGAAACTCTAATCTTGTGGTTAAGAGCATAAGAGAGGGTTTTTGAGATGCTTAACTGAAGAAAAATGGGAAAAATTATGCCTCTTTAGGGTTATAAGTCGTGGGAAGTGAAGGGAAAAGACCAAAATACCCTTACGAAATAAATTCCCAGTAGCTGAAAAGAATAGCTGACGACATTTGTGACAAGGCGTCAAAAATATGGTAAGCCATCATAAATGTCATCACACAGAAGCTGGAATTGGTGGTTTCTGCCTAAGTCTGATGACCTTCGTGGTAGGGCGTCACAAATGTGGTAAACTACCACGAATGTCATCACTTAGGAGATGGTTTCTGCCTATGGCTGACGACCTTCGTGGTAGGGCATCACAAATATGGTAAGCTACCACGAATGTCGTCACACAGGAGATGGATTCTGCCTATGGCTGACGACCTTCGTGGTAGGGCGTCACAAATGTGGTCAGCTACCACGAATGTCGTCACACAGGAGATGGATTTTGCCTAAGGCTGACGACCTTCGTGGTAGGGAATCATAAATGTCGTAAGATACCACGAATGTCGTCACACAAGAGCTGGATTTTGCCTAAGGCTGACGACCTTCGTGGTAGGGCATCACAAATATGGTAAGCTACCACGAATGCCGTCACACTGTTTCCATGTTGGAGTAAAATAGGAGTAACTCTTTTCTCCAATAACGTATTTAGGATAAATTTGTATTGTTGGAAAGATAATTCAATAATTTATCTGTTGATAGGTCAGGAGCTCAAAAATTACAAGTATAATGAGAGATATGCTCGTTTTAAGTTGACTATACCAATATCCTTCTCAAGAATTCAATCGGTAAGGAATATTTTGATTCGTCCGATAGCTGGGAGTTATTTGAAGCCTTAATATACATCTAACCTACTCATAAAACTATAAAATAACCATTATGTACTATGAATGAGCTTGGTACATGGATCTAATATTGGTTTGGATTTTTCGGGGTATTACAAAAAACAAAGTAGAGAAAGTGCAAAGTCATTCTAGATTGATGTTCTAGCATGTATTATAATTTCCTTCAATTTGACTGCTTTCTTAATGATTGTATTTGTTAGGAACCTGGATGTATTCAATACTTAGTCCTTATTTTTTTGCACTTAATGGAGGTTTGATTCTGAATGGTTCAGACTTTAGACCATTAAGTGCATTTAGTTTTTATTGAGATTTTAGCTCTTAATAGGTATGAATAGGTCTTAATTATTCAAATGTAGAACCAAGTCTTAATAGGTATAAAGAGAAATTCTGGTGTTGGATAATATTCACCACTCTATTCATAATCAACAGTCACTACGACTAACCAACTTTGCCACCGCCACCATTGTCAACCACCACCTACCACTACCAACCACCTCCACCATCACAACCACCATCGATAATAAATATCACTACCAACCACTATTGTCAATCGCTACCACACGTACTACCCCTATTATTCTAATTATATTCATTTCCACCACCGCTATCAATATCACCACCATCATCAACCACTACCGACCAACTCATCTATCACAACTAGCACCACCACTAACTACCACTAATACATCATAACCTCCACACATTCTTCGATTGGCGCCACCATTGTCACTAGTAACGTCACCTCTACCACCACTTCAACTACTACTATCACTACAATTTATCTATACTAACAACCATCTCTATCATCACAACAAACAACATCTCCAACTAGCACTAACACATCGTCAACCATCATGTATTCATGTTTCAGCTTACACAATCAACTCCTCAAACTGCTAACATCTAGCAACATCATGTATACATCATGTTTCAGCTTACACAATACCAACCTCACCACCATCATAATAGTCAATACTATACCAACCATCACAACTATCACCACCAACATTATTAATCACTACCATCAATCATTATCACTGCAACCACCATTATAAACCATCTCCATTATCACTAACAAACATAAATATTTTTCTTAATAATATAATAATTTTGTTGTATTAAATTACATACTTTTTGAATATATAATTACTTTTTTATTTGAATTGTGTTTTTTATTTTATTATATATACAAATAAAAAAAATTCCAAATACAGATGTTGAAAAACAAATAGTCTTAATCATTCAGTTTTTAGATCTAGATACAATGTCTTAATCATTCATATGTGTATTCAGATGTAGACGTCTGAATCTTTAAAAAAATGTATCCTTAGTACAAACGATAGGTTGGGATAAGGAAAAGATGATCACAGTAGTAATTTAAAGCTATCAACCTTTATATAATTAGCTTGAGACCCAAAAGGTAATAGTTAATCTGAGATCTAGGGCAAGAGTTAGTTAGGTGATATTTTGAGACTCAAAAAGTGATGAGTGAAATTCACCAAAGGCATTCATAAGAAAATTAGCGATACATATCTTGTCAGATTCTACATGCAAGGTATTGAGAGAGTTGGATAAGAACAATAAATCTATGGTTTTAGGAAGTCAGGGGGGACACAATCTTAGTATTCATATCATAGTGATTTAAACCTAAGGTTATAAGGATTTGTTACTATGACTACTATTCTCATAAAAACCCCTATTTACTTTTCTGTATTTTTTCTGGCTTCTTCAGTAAGTTCATGATAGAGATTCAACCTATTCCCTATGGGTTCAACCCCAACCTTTGTTGGGTTATATATTTAACAACGAGTGCATTTTACTTCTTGGAGTTTTAATCTCGGAATACATCATATATTGGTCTTAAATATTCTCTATCTTATGATGAAGTATTTATAAAAATCTTGCATAAATAAGTTTGAAAGTTAAGAACCAAGGAGATAGCTTCGGTAAAGGTGTTGTGGAGGAATCAAAAAGTGGGAAAGGCCTCGTAGGAATAAAAAGATGACATAAAATCTAGATATCCTTTCTTATTTGCATTCTCTAACGAGGTTGACTGATATGTCATTTTTAAAATTTCTTATCTTCCTTTGCATGTATTTCTTAATGTTTTATGTGAATCTTTATATCATTCTAAGAGTGTCTATGATCATTATTTAGGGATGAACAATCCCAAGGGATATATTGTATATCCCTTTAGAGCATAAAAATGAGCCTATTATGACCTTTGTAAGGAGTAGAAACCATTTGGGGTGAGTTAGGTGATGTTAGGGAAGTTTTGGACATAATTCTAAGCTCATGCATGGCATCAAAGAGATCTAATGCAGGGGGACCACATTGTGCCATAGTCTAAGAGGACATTCCACCTCACCCTCTGTGTTGGGGAGCGCGCCGCACAGTAGTAGGATCCGTATAGCGAGCATAATATCCTAACGATAATTCATTTTCTTTATTATTTTAAGGGCTCTTTGGTCTTTTACTTGATTAAATTTGATCCCGCACCAATACTAAATGACCCCAAACACCCCAATTATGTAATTCTTTCACCCCAAAACATATTTTGTTCTTCCCAAAAACAATGAGAGGCAATTCTACTAGGGTTCAAGTTTCAAGACTAAGGATTCAAGTTTTACTCAAATTTTTCCATCAAAAAGGAAAGTTGAACACTCCTAACTTCAACTACTTTTATAATATTATTTATGTATATTTTGATGATGGTTTGAGTCTAGGGTTGAGTATTTGGTTATAAAGAGCTTGATATAAAATTTCCCTTCTTTATGAATGGATAATTAAATTTTTATTTGGGGTTCTTGAGACTAAAATGGCTATTGATGATAGGCGAATTTACATGCCTATAGCACTATATTTTGCCCATATTTTAGCCTAGTTTTGAGAACAAATTATATATTTCTTGCACTTTTAGTCCTTTTTCCTGTAAGTGAGCTAACGAACATGATTAGCAAAGTTTCAGGTATAAATGATGCAAAATTCAGCATTTCATGGATAACTTGACGCCAAAGAAAGCTTCACGAAAGGAGAAAAGCCAATCTTGGACGCCAAGGACTAAAGATGGTGCATGGAAATTCTGTCCCGGGCTAAAACAACATTTCTGAAGACTTTGGGGACTAGCAGTAATTTATTAGGATTAGGATAATGATACATTAACCTAGTACAATTGGGTTAAGTATTTCATTAGCTTATTATGATTAGGATAATGATACATTAACCTAGTACAATTGGGTTAAGTATTTCATTAGCTTAGTAGGATTTGGTTAAGCATTTCATTAGCTTAGTAGGAATAGGATATGGGTATTATAAATACCCTATCTTGCTAGAGATTTAGATACATCTTCTTACATTCAATTCTATGCTATTCTACTTCTAAGACATTCTAGTTCTAAACAATTATTCTTCCATTAATTCTATTTTTCTTCTTCTATTCATCTATTCTTAAATTCCACAACAAGAAAAACGTTACTTTGCTAAGGGATTCACGCCTAACGCCTACCACACCATTACAAACGTGAAATCTTTATTGTGGTATAACAACAATGTCAATTGTGATTTCCTTCGCACTCATGGGTAACTAAACTTCTCTGTTGGGGTTATGGAAGCCGAATGAGATACTATCTATTGCTGTGAGTTTGTGAGTTCGTGACACATATGTTGCTTATATCATTATTCTTTTCATCTTAATCTAAATTCTTTGTGGTTACAAACGCAAGAATACGCCAGTATAACATTTAACTTGTTCGAAAGAAAGGTTATCTGTCTGGAAAAGAGATAATGTCAAGGTAGTAGGGTCCCATCCCCTATTAAAAAGTTAGTGTTGTAACTGGATTAACCTCTTGGAGAATTCGTACCGTTAGACACGCTTTAAGCTAGAAAGAGTTAAAGTGAAATAATCCTTGAATAGGTCGAAAGACGCCTGGATTTACCATCGAATACAATTCTCTATAAGCACATGCATGTCTGAATTTAACACACTCATAGTCAATAGAGACGTATAACTCAGAAGGTGGACATAACCCCAACTCCTCAATTCTCATTGTTTCACAACCTACTAAACATTCTTTCTTTTTACTTTGCTATTTTCAGTTTTTGCTTTAATAATTTGGTTACACATTACAAACCCCCCTTCTTACGAGACTTGCACTAAAAGTCTAGTAATCGTTGCTTACTTGTTGACCAAGCTATTCCCTGTGGGATCGATACCCAACCCAGGTTGGGTTCTATATTTGACAAACGACCGCTTTACACTCCTACGAGAGCTGTAGATTGAGCGTTATCAAAAATTGGCACCGTTGCCGGGGAATACAAGTGTCAATTAAGTTCGTAATAATTACTAGACCCTTTGGTCAAAGATTCTCATACTTTTACTTTTAGTTTTTGTTTTTGTTTACTGCAGGTTTTTATTCAGTGCATGCCCCATACCCGAAGTTCTGGTCAACCGTTATTACCTATCAATCCTGAACCACAACGTATTCGCAGAATGGAGGTATAACACGCAATTGAAAGGATGGTTGCTCAACAGGAACAGGCGAGACTAGCTGCGCTAGCCGCCGCTCAAGTGCATCAATAGAATATTGATAACCCTGGGCGAGCAACAAATCCTAACGATGAAGATCTAGGTAATGACGATCTACTAAACCCTAGGCATGCCGCTGAGATCGCAACACCTGGCAACAGAAGAGATCGTCAAGCTAGGTTTAGGCCTGAACGCCAAGCTATGCAGCCAGCTTTCGACGATGATAATGATGATCTTGATGGAGCCGGAGCCACAGGAGCTATTATTCCCCCACCATTAGCGCCCGGAGCCAAGTTCAACATCACAAGAACCATGATTCAGTTATTGCAACTCAAGGTATTATTTGGTGGACTAGCAAGCGATGATCCGAATATGCATCTCATCAACTTTATTTCTATATGCAAGTCATTTGACAATCCTGGTGTTGGTCAGAATGCAATTTGATTACGTCTATTTCCATTGTCTCTGTCTGGGGAGGCAACTCTATGGTTGAATGGGCTGACTCCTGATTCTATTACAAATTAGAGGCAATTGAGAGACGCTTTCCTAGAAAGATTCTTTCCGCCATCCAAAAGAGCACAATTGAGAGATGAAATCAGCAACTTTCATCAGCTTCCCACTGAAGCTCTTCACAAAACATGGGAGAGGTTCAAGACAAAGCTAGCGAGATGCCCAAACCATCATATGACTAATGTTCACCTAATGGAGATACTATATAGAGCCTTGAATTCAATAACTAAAACAGTGGTGGATAATGCGGCCGGAGGATCTTTTATGGATCTCACCTTTGGTCAGTCAAGCAATATGCTAGATCGTATGATGAAGCAAAGTACATCTTGGCATACCAGGGATTCTGTGGTAGCAAGCCCCACTTTTTCTATTGGCATGACTGCAAACCAAAGGAGAAGAGAAGAAGAACGTGATCAAGATATGGCGCACATGAAGACACAAGTGGATCTTCTTACAAAGCATCTATTATCAGGGAAGACCGAAAAAGTCAAAGCCATTGCATCAAAAGGAAGAGACGAATCTGATTCGGAAGAAGAAGCCAACTACTTAAACAATCAGGGGGATTTCCGAGGTAATACCCAAGGAAACCAAGGTTGGAACTATTATGATAAATATGGAAACATGGACCAAGGTAGTTGGAAGAACAAGAATGACAAAAGTGGTTTATATGTTCCCCCTGGAAGACGTGACTCCACCACATCTAGTTCTGGAAGTATGGAAGACATGATGGCTAAACTACTGAAAGGAGTGGAAGCAACGAGCGCAGGAGTAACGGAGGTAATAAATGATTTGTCCTCTATGAAGAAATTAGTTGATTCTCATTCCACTTCAATCAAGCAAATAGAGCAGCAATTGAGCCAACTTTCAGCAGCACTCAATTAAAGAAAGGCTGGTACTTTACCTAGCGATACTGTGCAAAACCCAAGGAATGATGGGTCATGCATGGCCATCACTACCCGAAGTGGTAAGGTTCTGGAAACTTCAGAAAAAGGCAAGTAAGTGGTTGACGAAGAAGCGGAAATTGATGATAAGGTGAAAGGGAAAGATGCCGCAGCAGCCGATCCTAACGTCCTTAACGTCACTCCTCACGACGTGCAGCCTGGAAAAGCTGAAAATGGAAGCAAGAGGAGAAGAAAACCGTGGAGAGAACAATTCCATACCCACCACCACCTTTTCCCCAGAGATTGAAGAAGGTGGCGGATGATACAAAGTTCAGCAAATTCATGACTATGTTAAAGCAGCTGACCATTAATGTTCCATTGGTGGAGGCACTTGAACAAATGCCTGGGTATGCGAAATTTATGAAAGATCTTTTGATGAAAAAATGGGAAGCAAGCTATGAGTTGAAAGATAATGTTCATCACTGCAGCGCCATTGCTACCCGATCACTAGTTCAGAAGAAGGATGACCCCGGAGCTTTCACTATTCCTTGCACTGTTGGATCTTTAAATTTTGCCAAGGCATTATGTGATTTAGGAGCCAGCATCAATTTGATGCCATTATCTATCTATAAAAAGTTGGGGTTAGGTGATCCTACTCCAACCAATATGAGGCTCATAATGGCGGATAGGTCGGTAAAACGACCTGTTGGGATTCTATGTGATGTATTGGTAAAGGTTTCTTCATTCATCTTTCCGGAAGACTTTGTTATTTTGGATTGTGAAGCAAACTCAGAAGTTCCCATAATCTTGGGGCGCCCTTTCCTTGCTACAGGAAGTATGCTTATTGATTTGAGAGCTAATGAGCTTTCATTTCGAATAAATGACGAAGTAGTTCGCTTTGATGTGTGCAAATCAATGAAGCAACCCAAAGAGCTGAACGTATTCTCGGTGGCTAATGTTTACTTTGATGATGAGAAAGAACTACTTGAAGAAGAGCAAATTATTGATGACCCAGTGGCGGTTGTGCTCATGAATGAAGAGAGTAAGGATGCTGAAAATTGCGAAGAAGCTATTTGTACTCTATCAGGATTAGGGACATATCGCCATACTCCCAAGAAGCTGGACCTCGATCTCAAAAATCGACCCACACCACCAGCCAAGCCATCTATTGAAGAGCCACCAATGCTAGAATCGAAAGAGCTCCCCGATTATCTAAGGTATGTGTTCTTGGAAAGTATAAATATACTTCCGGTGAGTGCGGATGATTTAAGTAAACAACACGTAGAGGCTCTCATCTCTTCTCTGAAGAGATACATGAGAGTTATGGGTTGGACTATTGATGATATAATTGGTATCCCTCCTGGGATAGGCATGCACAAGGGTCATCTCGAAGAAGATTGCATGCCTACAAGTAAGCCTCATTATCTTGAAAAATTAATGAATCTTTATGTATTTAAATTTAAATGTTAAATGGATGAAAGCAATGATTTTTAAGTCTCTTGAAAGCTTTGAGTTGCATAATAAATTTAAATATTTTTTCCGTCCTTTGTATCATTAAACATATGGTATTATGAGAATGTTTTGAAATAGTTATAGGAAACTCAATTATAGTTATGCTCAGGATTTTAAGGGTGGGATTTTGGAGTCTTAAATGTGCAATATTAATGATGTTGTCATGATATATGTGACTTGCAAATCTTGGTATGACAATTAAAAATATGAAAGACTCGACCGACAAATATCAAGAAAAATGTTATAATTTGTCCTTAAAGAGAATCATATAGTTCACCAAAAAGGTGTAGTCCTTGTAACCCGGCATCGAAAATTATATTTGCCAATGTAGGGGAGGTCCTATCCTAAAAAATAGATAACTGTTGTATGCTTTCTTCAAGCACTAGTATTGTAGTTTATGTTGATGATATTGATGACCAGTTATGTTATCTCAATTCATCCAGAAAACATGGATTAAGTCCCCACCAGTTGGGTATGGACTGGACCAACATAGTTCAAAATTAAAGGTTTTGAAGTGATAATTTTTTTTGCTATGTTTTAAGTCACTTGTTTCTTATTTCCTCAATGATGGGTTTATATTATGAATTTTCTAAATTGTTATATAAATTATTTTTGTCCCATCACCTAGGTTTCATGCCAGTACTCATCCTACATATCGTCCCCAGATGCAATATTTTTTCATGATGTAGGTTCCAAAGTATTCTCCTACGACCTTGCTTAGCATTAGGATTCATTCGGTATAATAGTTTGCCAGTGATGAACCATCCATCTTTCAGAGGTCATATATTTCTTTTCTTTTTATTAGACTATTCTATTTACGATAGTTGCTGAGGCCATGTTACAACTTAGGATTTTCATTCATATTTCTAGAGGCTTCGCAGACTGAGTTTGATAAATGTTTTATATCATATTTCAAGACTTGGATTATGAATTATTATAGTAGCTTAACTTCATATTTTATGGGCCAAATCTCACACTTTATTATGACTATGCTTTTGAGGATATGCTAAGGGGTTTTATAGGACCTTTATTGGTCTGGAATGCCTGTCACAACCAAGTCTTGGGCTCGGGGCATATAGTTTGGCCTTTTAGCATATCTCCAAGATGGTAGTGTAGAGTCCCCTTCTATTGAGTCGGTTAGCATGGTGTGGAAATTTTTAGAGGATTTTCCTATTATATTTTTTGATCGGGACATTAACTTCTATATTAATTTTAGAGTTGGGTGTTCACTCTATTTCTAGTCCTCCCTATCGAATAGCTTTGGGTGAATTAAGGGAACTCAAGATTGAATTGTAAGAGGTACTTGATAATGGATTTATTCTTCCTAGTGCTTCTCCTTGGGGTGATCCAGTGTTGTTCATTAATAAAAAAAGCAATAGCATAAGAATGTGTGTTAACTACAGATAGTTGAATAAGGTTACCACCAGGAATAAGTATCCATGCCCCAGATAGATGATATTATGACCAATTATAAAGTATTTCCATTTTATCCAAAATAGACTTGCAGTCGGGTTATCACCAATTAAAAATTCTTCCTAAGTATATACCTAAGATAACTTTCAAGACTCGGTATGGTCATTACGAGTTTGTGGTGATGTCACGTGGGTTGACTTATACATCGGCAACTTTCATGAGCTTGATGAATAGAATCTTGAAGTATTCTATATTTTTTTATGATTGTTCTTATTAATGACATTTTGGTTTATTCCAAGAGTAAAGAGGAACATAAAAGTCATCCTATAATTATTTTGAGAATCTTGAAAGAGAATTTCTTGTACAATAAGTTCTCTAAATGCAACTATTGGTTTTCTTCTATTGGTTTTTAAGGAATGTGGTTTTAGAAAAGCAGGTGATGGTAGATCACCAGAAGATTAAAGCTACTAAAAGAGTTGGATTAGGATTAGCTCTATTACTCAGGTTATAAGTTTGTGGGTCTTACTAGTAACTATCACAGATTTGTCTAGAACTTTTCATTCCTTGCTACACACTTGACAAGGTTGACTCATGTCATTTGTATGGTCAGACAAGTGTGAGGAGAGCTTCAAAAATCTCAAGACATTTTTTACTTAAGCTTCCATTATTTCCTTTCTAGTTGAAGGTAAGGATTTTATTGTATTTTGTAGACCCTCACACTCTGGTTTAGGTAATTAATCTTAGGCATATTTATTCACCTAAGTGTCAGTATTTACACGCGTTTGGTTTATTTTTAAGGATAAATTGATGTTCTTAGTGAATTATAAAGTGTGTATTTGTGTATTTGTGTGATAAGTTTCATGTTTAGAGTGTTTAAGGTGCATTTAAAATAATTCAAGATTCAAAATGATCAAATAGAGTTTAGACGAGAAATCTAGTTTGGCTAACCTATACTATACTTGTTCTAGTGTACTTTGATGCTCTTTATTGTTGTATGGACTAATATTTGTTATGATATATTGTAGGAAACTATTGGAGTAGATTTAGGTGATAAATGAAGCCGCTCATGAGCCACAATGGGTGAATAAATAAGGAGCAAGTTTGATGTGAACAATGGATTTGGAAGTGCATATGTGAATCTCGTCGAGTTGAAGAATATGAAGATTCAAGCCAAAAACTCATCAAGATTAGGATGTGATGCTATAAAATCTATGGAAGGATGTTAAATATCAATTTTGGGAGAGTTTGGACCACCAAAATAGTAGCTTACCACAATATTAAGGTGCCAAAGAGTCAAAGAATATAAGAAAAAGCTGGAATGAGTTTAGTCAGTGAAGAAGTAGCCTTCCAAGATATATTCTTGTCATAAAGGAAGTTCTCTGTGATATCAAAGTTTAACATAGCTTCATCTGCATGATTTCAAAGTGGCACAGACCTTGTTTTTTGGGTACAAATTATCCTACACTATAACTAGGACACTTGGCTTCTATTTTAATCATCTTTTGACAACTTGGACGATTATGGAGAGGTGAAAACATAATGGAGGCTTATCCTAGGGTTTTTATTATTCTATTCTGATTACTTATTTCTTATATGAACTACATTGATTTTATAATTGTGAATTAGATGATGAGTGTCTAAACACCCTCTTTCTAGGGTTGAGGTTACAAATATGATTACTTAGAGTAAATTCAAGTTGGTTAATATTATTTATTGTATTTTGTTGTTCTTATGTTCTTGTACTCACTATTCTATTGATTCGCGACCTTTAGAATACATCTAAATTTCTTTTGTGAGGACGAAAGGAGTAACATTAGATTAGAACATGGAACGAACGTAAGGAATGGGTTCTTGTCTTTTAGATGAATTAAAGATAAAATTTATTGCTAGGATAGAAATATACCTAATTTTCCCCATTTGGATCAAAGACGGGATGAAATATAAATGCGTTTGAATTAGTTCCCACATCCTCATTAAATGCTCTAAAGACCATAATCATGATATTAACCCCGTGAATCAACAACCAAGATATATAACTTAACCAACAAGATGTAATAGTTATGCATGATTGTTCAAGATGACTTGACCATGGAATCCTCCTAATTAATGTTTCGAACACTTTTAAATTTTGTTATTTTTCATTGTTACTTTTAGCATAATCACAAATCGCACTCATTTAACATTAATAGTGGTACTTGAATTGAATTTCTGCTAAATGTCAAGTCTTTGCGGGATGGATATTCGACTTGCAAGAGACACTTTATTACTTTCTTGACCACATATAATTTCATGCGAGGTTTGACAAAATAATTTTTTAGTGTCATTACGGGGGAATTGAAAAGTTAGCAACTTTCTAATTGTTAGTTTTACTATTCTATTTGATATGTGCTAACAATTTGATCATAGCTACTGAATTTGCAGGTACAAGTTTGAATCTTAAGCGAGTTGGAATGGGAGAGGGAATTGGTTGAACCATATCTCAAACCTGAGTGATGCTTGCATTAGTTGAGGAGATAAGCAACACTACTCTATTCAATCCCGCAATTTCAATAAGGTGAGACAATTCCTGCAGCAATGAGTGATGAACAACCAACTCGCAGGACAATGCGTGAAGTGGTGATCTCACTCACAACCAATGTGACCTCAAGTATCGAAAAACTAGACATGATAGGAAAATTTAAGATTAAATAAAACATAGTGCAAGTGTTTCACATAAGCGGGAATTTTACAGGCCTACCCCATGAGGATCCACCGGAACATCTTTAGAATTTTTTGGAGATTAGTGTCATATTCATTCCCATAGAATTCTCCACAGATTATATGAGGCTAACTCTTTTTCAATTCTCACTATTTGGAGAAGAAAATAAATGTTTGAGGGCAAAACCCTTAAATCCAATCATAACATAGGACGACTTGGCAAAGAAGTTCCTCATTCGATTCTTTTCATCCAGGAAAATTGCAAGTTTGAGGAGTGAGATTTTAAGTTTCAAGTAGAGGCCGAATGAAAATCTCTGTCATGCGTGGGAGAGATTCAAGTCTGTTATCAGAGTTTTCCTACATCACCAATAGACCAGTCAGGTATTAGCTTATACTTTTTTTGAAAGTATTGACCATAACATAAATATTTTCTAGATTTAGCAGCTAGTGATTAGGATTAAGAGAAAACCTATAATGATTTGTATACTCTTCTCAATTATATTGCACAAGGTAGTCCAGAGTGGTAGGGTGATATGTCTAAAAGTATGGTGAAGAATCCTATAAGTATGATTAAGGTAAATAGTATGACAACATTGGCTGCACAGTTGGCCTCTTTTCAAAACCTGATGATGACTCAGTTCAACAAGTTGAGTGGATCAACCTCAGGCCCAGGTTAATACAGATCAGTAGGTTCAGACTTGGTGTGAAATTTATGGTAATAGTGGTCGCTGTGTAGATTTATGTAGGGAAAATCCACAATCCATGAATTTTGTGGTCAATGCACAAAAGGAAAACCAAAACTATGCTAATGCCTACAATCATAGCGGGTAGAGCCAGTGTAATGACCTTCTAGGCCATTCCCTCGATTTACATGAATTTTTAGAGATTTGAGCCTTCCTATAGTGGCTACAGGTCATGTATGACTGGTCAGAACTGTCAGTTTAGTTATAGAGCCTTCTCTATTTTGGAGATTTTAATGTTTAGGATTTTATCTCGAACCAAAAAACTATGTAGATGACCTTAGATGATAATTTTGATAGTACCAACATCTCTGGAGCATTGCTTTTAGGCAAGGAGGACCCTAAGTTCAGGTCTTGAAGATTCCAGACTTATTTTGGGCAATTAGGCAAATTATATAAAAAAAATGGAACTATAGGTATGGGTCCTACTCTTAGTTGAAATAATTTTAGATAAAAGTTTTGATTATTCTGTTAAGTTTGGAACATCAAATTTGATATGTTAGCATAGTTTATTTGCATGCATGGGGTTCCATATTAATCCCGAGCACTAGGTTGAAGTTCATTTTTGAACTTTGCAAAATCTGGTATCTGGTACCTGATATGACTACTTAGCAACTCAGGAAAATTCTGTAGGCATGCGCTTTAGCTCCCTATGATTCGCTTAAATGTCCTTGGCCATTTGGTTAGGCCTACATTAGAGGCAAGGAGTAAGGTTAGGATATGCCTGGATTAGATGCTTATATATATAGTTATAGTATTATTTTGTATCCCTCTCTTTCTTCATTTATTCATGATGTATATCCATTCTTGACCCATATAAACTACCATATATCCTTCTTCTTATCTTTATTTGTATATTCTCCAATGATATATAGTATAGTGTTTTAGGTCCGAAGTATGGTTAGGATAGTGTCACAACCAAAACCTGAGCATAGCCATGACAGGTAATCTCAAGCCCACCATGGACTAGAGATAACCTCCTTAGATTTTCCTCGAGCACCATTAATATAAATAGCAGAAGTCAACAATAATAGGAACATGAAGGAAAATTAAACTAAGTGATAGTTCTAAGAATCAAAATGAAATATCGACCCAATACATGTCCACAAAACCTCTAAATTCAGAATACTAAACTAAGTCAGGACATTCCCCTGACTATGAAAGAAAGGAATTCACAATTCCCAAAATCTTCAAAGAAACATAATGAAATGGCAGGGTTTTCTAAAAGATAGAGGCTTACCACTTCACAACAACTCAATTGACGAATCACACTACCTAACACTACATAAGAGTGACAGAAAAGTCCTTTGAACCTACATCATGAAATGATGTAGCATCAAGGGATGGTCAGTGGGGCGAGCACCAACATGTAACTCAATGAAAAGTGATAAAATAAATGCATTTACAAAAAATCTAGTTATAAACCACATGCATAACATTTATATACATATTTAGGATGTTGAGATAGGAACAAGGGCCATGAACATCAGAGTTTAAAATATTCTCCTAAACTGTGTAGCTTGCTCCATCCTAAAGGCATCTAAGGGCCATATATAGGTCATCTCCTAACGACTCGTTATGTCTTACAATGAGTCGTACCCTGAACTTATTGTCAAGGGATAAATATCTGGGCTTCCTCAGTACATGGCAGTGAATCCTCTCCATCACTCATTATGTCTAACAATGAGTTGTGGTCAGAGTCGTTGTTGTTGTCAGTTTGACATTACTTCAGCGCTCAAGAACTTGGGGTATTACATTATTCCCTACTTTGGATCATTTGTCCCCGAATGAGAAGTTAGGGCACCCTTATCATGATAAAAGCAAGAACGTAAACAGAACCCAAGGAAAAATTAAAAGGTGACAAGAGGGAAATGAAACTTATATATTAAGCACTTTCATCCAATCAGAGGAACAAAAATAGGTACTTGGCTTTCATATCTTCTTCAGATTCACATGTTTTTCCACCTTTTCATTCCACCAAAGAACCTTCATCAAAGATATACCTTTTGTCCCCAATCTATGATTTTACCTATCCACTATCTCAACCAGGATTTTCTCATAAGACAATGATTCCGTAACACCAATATCTTCCATATGCACTATCAAAGAAGGGTCACCCACACATTTTTCAGCATAGACACATAAAAAAATGGGATGAATCAAAGCCAAACTCGGGGACAAATCTAACTCATAAGAGACATTCTTAGTTCTCCTAAAAAATCTGATATGGACCAATGTAACGGGGACTAAGATTCCCCTTATTCTCAAATATCATGACTTCTTTCATAGGAGAAACCTTTAAGAACATCCAATCACTTACTTCAAACTCCAACTCCCTTTTCCATACATCCGTTTAAGACTTTTGGTGACTTTGAGAAGTTTTAAGTCTTTCTCTAATCACCTTCACTTTCTCTATGTCTTGGTGAATCAAGTCAGGGACAAATAACCTAGTCTCACCCACATCAAACCATCCAATAGAAGACCTACACTTCCTACCATAATGAGCCTCAAAATGAGCTATTTGAATGCTAGAATGGTAATAGTTATTGTAAGCAAACTAAATAAAAGGCAAATAGTCAACCTGACTACCTTTAAAATCAATCACACAAGCCCTTAGAATATCATCCAACGTCTGAATTGTACGGTCTGCTTGTCCATCCATTTAAGGATGGAAAGAAGTTCGAAGGTTCACCTGAGTACCCAAACCTTTTTGAAACAAACGCCAAAAGTGAGAAGAGAACTGCATACCTTGGCATGAAATACTGGACACCAACGCTCCATGCAACTTAACTATCTCTTGAATGAACAACTTGGCATAATCCTCTTTGGAGTAGTTAGTCCTCATAGGCAAGAAGTGAGTAGACTCGGTCATTCTATCTACAATGAACCAAATAGAATACTATTGATTACGAGACCATAGTAGACCAGTGACTAAATCCATATTAATCATCTTTCACTTCCACATGACTCTATCTCTTGGGACATGTCACTAGACCTTAAATGTTCAACCTTGACTTGCTGACAAACCATACATTTAGTAAAAAAAATTCCACATCCCTCTTCGTATTATTCCACCTGTAGATATTCTTCAAGCCATGTTACATCTTGGTCGAACCCGGATGAACTATATATCTAAACTCATGAGCCTCAGCTAAAATCCTTTCCTGTAACCCATCAATATCAAGAACACAAAACCTTCCTTGATATCTCAAGATGCCATCTCCCCTTATCTCAAAATCAATAAATTTTTGTTGAACCACATCATCCTTGATTTGCGTAAGTATGGGATCCATAACCCATTTCTTCTTGACCTCAACACCAAGAGACAACTTAACCACTTCTTGAATAGTCACTCTTCCATCTTCAGAGTCCAAGAAATTAACTCCTAAGTTAGCCAACCTATGAATATCCTTCACCAACCCTATTTTCTCCTCATCCATGTGAGATAAGATCTCCATAGACAGCCTGCTAAGAGCATCAACAATAATATTGTCTTTTCTAGGATGGTAGTAAAGGCTCATGTCATAATCCTTAAGTAGCTTAATCCACCACCTCTGCCTGAGGTTTAATTCCTTATACGTGAACACATACTGCAAATGCTTATGATTTAAATAGATGTACACATGCACCCCATACAAATAATGGCACCAAATCTTCAAAGCAAAAACTATATCCGCCAACTCTAGACCATGAGTTGGGTAATTTCTTTCATGGACCTTAAGTTGACGGGAAGTATAGGCTTTAACTTTACTATTCTACATCAACACGCAACCTAGTCCCACATGAGACGTATCACAATACATAAGAAACCTATTTGTTCCCATAAGTAGAGTCAATATAGGGGCAGAAATCAAATTATCCTTTAACTTTTCAAAATTACCTTCACAAGCATTAGACCGTAAAAACTTAACCTTTTTGAGTTAACTTCGCCAGCGGAGCAACAATAGATGATAAACTCTCCACAAACCTTCTATAATACACAACCAATCCAAAAAATCTCCTAATGTCGGTTAGAGTCGTGGGTCTAGGCCACTTCTAAACTGCCTCAACTTTCGGTGGATCTATCTTGATCCCATGACTAGAAACAACATGGTTGAGAAAAGTCACAACACTAGCCAAAATTCACACTTAGAAAATTTTACATACAATTTTTGGTCCTTACAAATCTGTAACACAATTCAAAGGTGATTGGCATGATCCTTCTCATATTTAAAGTACACCAAGATATCATAAACTAAGACTATAATAAACAAATATAAAAACTACTTGAAAATCCAATTCATAAGATCCATAAGAGTAGCCTATGAATTAGTCAACCCAAATGACATAACCAAAAACTCATAATCATCATACAAGGTTCGAAAAGCATTCTTGGGGATATCAACCTCCCTAATTTTCAACTAGTGATAGCCCGTACAAAGATCAATCTTAGAGAAACACCTAGCACCCTAAAACTGATCGAATAGGTCATTAATCTTAGGAAAAGGATACTTATTATTCAATGTAACATTATTCAACTATGAATAGTCTATACACATTCAAAGAGACCCATCTTTCTTTCTGCATGAAAAGCACAGGAGCACCCTACAAAGAAACACTAGGATGAATGAAACATTTATCAAAAAGATCCTTCAATTGCTACTTTAGTTCAGTCGGGGTTGTCCTCTAAGGAGGAATGGAAATAGGATAGGTATTTGATAGAAGATCAATCCTAAAATCAATTTTCCTATCAGGAGAAATCCTAGAAATATTATTAGAAAAAACTTCAAGAAACTCATTAACCACAAGGACATATTACAAAGAGCGACTCTAAGAGTTAGAATATTTAACTCAAACTAAATGATATAGACTCCCTTTGGAAATCATTTTTTAAGCTATAAGATAAGAAATAAACCTCCCATTAGGAACTATGGAAATCTCCTTCCATTCGATCAACAGTTTATTAGTAAATAAAAAATGAACTTTGGAGTCCTTCAGTCAAGAAAAGCATAGAATAAATGAAGCCAATCCATCCCTAAAATAATATCGAAATTCACCATATTCAATTCTATCAAATCCACTAATGTCTCTTTATTAAAGATATACATGACACAAACCCTATAGATTTTTCTAGGAACAATAGACTCACCCATCGAGTAGAACCAAAAAGGGGATCAAAAATATTTTGGAGGCTAAAACCAAAGTATACAACCACATAAAGAGTCATATAAGTAGGGTAGAACTCATATCAAGCAAATAATAAATATTACAAGATAAGAGTTGAAACATGCCAGTGACAATATATGGGCATGCCTTAAATTCTTGATGAATATCAAGCATATAGAGGCAATTTCGGCCATTATTGGTAATCGAAAGTAGCACCCTTAGGTGCAGGAGCCGAAGAGGTGGTAGCTTGGACCTTATTATCTCTAAAAGAAACTCTGGATGAAGGATAATCTTGCTACATATGACCAAGATGACCATAATTAAAGCACTAATTTCTCCTTTTCTCAAAATATCCTCGATGAAGTTGCCCATAAAAATAGCAAAGGGGATAAGGTAGGGCTGACTGAGCTCTACTATCCTAAGACTGGGTATCTTATTCCTTAGGACCACTACTATCCTAAAAGCAACAATCACATAAAGGTTTAGGATATGGAGCACTAGTTGTTGAATAAGAATTTCCCCAATTCTTCTTCTCAGTGGCATACCATCTTTTCCACTGTTTTGCTGATTTATGCCCTACTCTGAATATCTAAACTTCTTGTTCTACCTCTCTCCCATCTCTACTTATTTTTTCTCTTCATTCTCTACCTACTATATATAAATCACCCACCTAGATATGTCTATATCATTATTCAGTATAGAAGTAAACTTCCTGATTTTAAACCTCATGTTACAAATTTTTACCATCTTTCTTCCTGAAACTCAATATTTCACTCCTCGATCATGTTATCTTTCTAGATGAGAAGAATTGAATCAGAAATTTGTATGCAAAACCGTCCTAGGTAGTGATGGAATTTGGTGGCTCATACTTTAGCCACCTTTTCTCTTCACCCAACATATAAAAAGGGAAAAAAGTAAGTCTCAGATAGTTGGTTGACACTCCTACAAAAATGTAAGTATCCCTAATCTCAAGGAAGTCTTGCAAATGCTCTTGTGGATATTCATGAGATAGTCTTGTGAATTGTTCGCTAGTGTATTAGAGTTGCACCATATTCTGTTTTAGCTAAAATCGACCTTCCACAATAGGTCTGCGGTTATTATTAGTAATATTATTGGCGAGTAGGATTGACACCTTGTGAACTGGTCTTGCTGCTACAACCCCAGCATGAGAAATTTCTATCGGATTAATTTTTTGAAGTTGTTATATTAGATATTAAAGAATTGTTGGCTCCATCATAAATGAAATACTCAATCAAGTTCCAAATATGGATCAACCAATTTTCTTTTTCTATCCAGTTCGAGGTACAAATTAGACCTATAAAAGTCAGCCTCTAAGATTAAGCTATCAACATTTGTATAATATTATAAAAAATAAAATTTAGAAAACTACTTGTTTCTTGAGTCCCCAGCAACGGCGCCAAAAAACTTGTTTCAAACTAGAACACACGCAAGTGTACGTGGTCTGAAAAGTAATATACTAACTTTAAGAGAGTCGAATATCAAGCCCACAGGGACTGCTCGTTTAGATATTCACCGAACTAAGTAGATAACAATATTTCAAGAAAGCGATGTAGCGTATCAAGATGAGTTATAAGAGCGTAACAAAATAATAGTACGTAAAAGGTAATAAAATCTAACAATCACAAATTAACCAAGTTTGTAATCACTATCGAAAGGGAATTCCAGGGTTAAGGCACTCTTAGCAATCATGTAAATCGTTATTCTTCTATTGGTTGTGTTGTTTATCGGGTTGTTGATTCACATGGTTAATAATATGATTATGGTCTTTCAAACCTCTAATCATCTACCTAAAAAAATATTGTAACTACATCATTGAGTGGAGATGCAATAGTCCACTTAAGATGCATTACACTATCTTCCTGTAGTTGAACCAAACAAGTCGTTCAAAGTATATTCCTATCCTAGATGTGAATTAATTTTTTTGTTAATCAGAGATGAGAACTTGTTACTTAAACTCCTCAGTCTATCCTAATGATTCTACTTACGAGTTCACAAGAGGATTATAGATATATTTGAATGATGGCCAAGCATCAAAATATCAAAAATAATAGATTGAGAACAATCCTTACAATAATCTAATGTTTATCCAACTAAAGAATATGAAATACAATCATGTATTAGACCTCAACCCCAGAACAAAAGTTATTATCCACTAATGCTTTAAAATAAACTAACACAAGAATTCTTATTCACATCAAAGAATTATGAGTAATAGAATTTACACAAGATAAACCCTAATGAAATAATCCTTAGCCTCTATTGATAACTCCTCCAAAATGTTGTATATCCTCTCTTAAAAATGGACTTGGGGTATTTATAAATTAATGATGGAATTACCCCCAAGCCTTTGTCTTGGATTAAAAGACCTCACTGCACAGGAGGGGTACCTCATGCCGCAAGGCTAAATACGTGCCCCAGGAGGTGTGGTGCATGTACTAGCGCACACCCAAAGAGGTGAGGCATGTGGCCTAGCGCACAACTAAAGGGGTGAAGCACATGGCGTGCATGGCCCAGCATACACCCCAAGGGGTGCGGTGAATGGCCTAGCCTTGCAGCCTCTTCTCGCGCTATTTTGCTCGCATCTTTTATCCTTTGAAATTCGTGGTCATCTTATGTCTCTATATTCCTCGTTCACTCCTGAAATGACACTAATCATGTAGGTTTGCTTATTTACATCGAGAGTAAGATAAAATACATGTAACTATGACACTTTGGACTCAAAACTTAGCCAAAACATGGGTAAAATATGGCATTTAGGTGTATACATACCCCAAGATCAGAAATAGAGAGGGACATGTGAGACAAGTACCCTCACTTGTTTGAGAATATGGGTACTATTCTCCTTCTTGTTTGCCTTGTTTTTCTTATTTGATTGTTCTAGAATGAACGATGGGTAAATTGGTATCTATTGTAATGATTCTTTTCCTTATTATGGGTAAGTCTAGCATACTAAAATTTTGGTTAAGATTTTTCACAAATTGGTAGTTAGAAAGTTCATACTGGCTAGTCTTGAGAGAAATTTTAGCATAGTCTAGGGAAATTTAAGAATGAATTAGTTAAAGGTTATATAATTCAAAATAATTTTGTTCTAGTCAAGACGATATGAAATTCATAGGATCTTCCAAAAGTAAAATTGAGTGTTGAGTGGAGTGATAAGTTGTCACTAACTATACAAGTCCAATTCTATTAAGCATAAGTCCACTAGCAGTCTATAAATAGGGACAATGTAACAATGAATTGACTACTTCCAAATAAACAAAAATCTTCTATCTATTCTTTCCTCTATGTGATTCTAGAATTGTTGATGGTTGATTGTTTCTCAATTGAGAATTTCTACTAAATTTCACATATACCATCAAAATAGTTTAACGTTTACCCATATAAACAGGGGTTTGAACACTTTTAATGTCCACGTGTCTGAGATATATTGGTCAAGCAAATCATATATATGTATTCAGATCAGTACTAATTTCATACAACTTATATAATACTGAAACTCTCATTTCAATGATTAATTAGTACCTATAGTACGTAATGTGTTTTATAAAAATTATTCCAGTAAAAGATGTCGAACTGGACCTTCATCAAATCATTGACGTGCCCAACCAGTGATCACTAAGCAAAAATTCTTTTTACAAAGGAGTGTCATTTTTATCTTATATATTCTGTTAGAGTTGTGACCCAAATTTTGTTGATTCGGCCTAGAAAGTTTTGCGATGTGACCCATGTTTGTGATTTTCAATGGGGTTTGTGGTGGTAGCATAGGGATCGGGCCGATAGGCCCATGGACCTTTATGTTTTTTGGGCCTAGGACTTATTTGTATGCACATATTATATACATGCATTTAGGGGGTTGTTTTGTGTATCTAAAAACTACTCATTCTCCACATTGTACTCCTCTCCTTTTATTATAGTGAAATATCCTTTCCCTCTGCCCGTGGTTTTTCCAGTAAAGGTTACCACGTAAATTTGTCTGTTATTATTTTCTTTCTGCTTGTGGTTTGCTTTATTTCTACCCAATTCCTAACAAAATGGTATCATATTCTATTTGATTATTTTCTCGGGGATGGCAACTATGAAGTATGATATTCTACTATTGGATCGCAACACCAGATTTTTTTCAAGGCAGGTTAAGATGCGGGTTGTGCTCGCACTGATAGATTTGGAAGATTCTTTATTAGGGTTTTAGAAGATGCCCTCATCATGGACGGACGAGGATAAATGGCGTAAGGATCAGAAGGATCTATCATAGATCCACCTTCACTTATCCAATCAGATTGTATAAGATTTTTTTAAGAAGACCACTGTCACTGCATTGTGGTTGAAACTGGAATCTTTATGCATGAAGAAGAGCCTAACAAGTAAGTCGCATCTCAAAGAACAACTTTATTCCTATCGTATGTCTGAGGTTTCTTCTTTGGAAGATCACCTATCTGTGTTTAAGGAAATCATCTCCGATTTAGAGACTTTGACTCTGAAGGTTAAGTATGATGAGTAAGATTTAGGTTTGATTTTTTTGTGTTCATTGCCTGTATCATACACGACCCTTAAGGATACGATTCTATATAGTCGTGATGCCCTGACCATAGATGAAGTCTATGATGTGTTATTCTCAAAGGAAAAGATGAAGCATCTTGTGAATGGGTTGGAGACTTAAGGAGATGGTCTCATTATTTGAGGAAGGACTCGTGAGAAGAATACTGGGGGTGATGATAAGTTTAGGTCCAAATCCAAAAACAGAAACAAAACTTGAAATTACTGCAAGAAGAAGGGCCATATCAAATTTGAGTATTGGAAGATACAGAATAGAGAGAAAAGAGAAGCTCAAAAACTGAAGAAAAAACAACCAGAGAAGTCCAGTGAATCCAATTTTATGGAAGATGGCGGTAGTGATGGATATCTCTTGGTAGTTTTGGATGGTAACTCCAAACCCTATGAGTATTGGATTCTTGATTCAGCTTGTGCGTTTCATATGTGTCACAATCGGGATTAGTTTACAACATATGAAGCAGTCTCTAAAGGTGTTGTCTTGATGGGAAATAACACACCTTGTAAGATAGCTGGTATTAGAACAATCAGAATTAAGATGTTTAATGGGGTTGTGAGGATACTTGGTGATGTGCGGTATGTACCAGACCTAAAGATAAATCTTATTTCCTTGAGTACTCTTGATTTGAATGAATATAGGTACACTGGTGAAGATGGAGTCCTGGAGGTTACTAAAGGTGATCTTGTTTTGATGAAGGGAAAGAGAAAGTCTACAAATTTGTATGTCCTGCAAGGCTCTACTGTTACAGGTGATGCAGCTATTTCTATCTCTTCTCTATTAGAAAGTGACGTTGCTAAACTTTGGCATATGCGCCAGGGGAATATAAGTAAAAACAGGATGGCTGAACTAAGCAGTAGAGGACTTCTTCATGGGCAGAGTATTACCAAATTAGAGTTCTGTGAGCATTGCATTTTTGGGAAGCAGAAGAGAGTTAGATTCACTAAAGGCATCCACTCCACTAAGGGAACACTTGATTACATTCGTTTTGATATTTGGGATCCTGCTAGAGTACCATATAGATGAGGTGCTAATTACTTGTTGACTATTATTGATTATTCCAGAAAAATTTGGATGTTCTTTCTGAAGCAAAAGAATGATGTGTTGCCTACTTTCAAGGAGTGAAAGACTATGATTGAAAAACAGATAGGGAAGCAGGTAAAATTCCTTCGTACTAATAATGGTTTAAAGTTATATTCTTATGATTTTAATTCTTTGTAAAAGTCAGAAGGAATTGTGAGGCACTTGACAGTTCGTCATACTCCGCAACAGAATGGTGTGGCAGAATGAATAAATAGGACTATAATAAAGAAGGTGTGTTGTATTCTCTTTAATGTTGGTTTACCCAAGTCTTTTGGGATGAAGATATTTTCATATCTTGTCTTCTTATTAACCACTCTCCCTCAGTCGCGATTGATAAAAGGACTCCACAATAGGTATGGTCTCGTACTCTTTCTAGTTATTCAGATTTAAGGATATCCGGATGTCCTGCGTATGATCATGTTGATAATGGAAATTTAGAACCTAGATCTGTCAAGTGCTTATTTATGGGTTATAAGCCTAGTGTTAAAGGTTATAAGCTTTGGTGTCCAGAAAGTAGAAAGGTTATAATTAGCAAGAATGTTGTGTTTGATGAAACTGCCATGCTTCGAGCTCCCTCTGAATCTAGTGCTTTGCCCCCAGATGAGCTTAGTGACATGAATCAGCAAAAGTCAAGCACCCATGTTGAATTGCAGATTGGAGCAGAGTCTACACCAGTGCCTACTTCTCAGTCTAGCCCAGAGATACAGAGTGATATTATTTCTTCTTCACCAGCAGTGGCGTCATAATATTTTGTTGCTAAAATCAGGCCTAGAAGAGATATTATACCTCCTCAGAAGTATGTTGAATATGATTTGGTTGCTTATGTATTGAGTGTAGCAAAAAGTATTAATTCCGGTGAAGATCCTTTTTCTTACTCGGAGGCAGTTAGTTGTGATAATTTCTGTCGATGGATGATTTCTATGCAAGGGGAGATGAAATCACTTCATAATAATGGCACATGGGATCAGGTGAGATTTCCTAAAGATAAGGAAGTTTTCCTTTGTAAGTGGGTATTCAAAAAGAAAGAAGGAACATCGGGAGTTGAATATTCTAGGTACAAAGCAAGACTAGTTTCTAAAGGTTACTGTCAGGTTCTAAGTATTGACTTCATAGATGTGTTTTCTTCAATTGTAAAGCATAGTTTGATTCGAGCATTGCTTGTTACTGTGGCCATGCATAATCTTGAGTTTGAGAAGTTGGATGTCAAAATTGCATTCTTACACGGAGAACTTGAGGAGAGCATCTATATGCAGCAGCCAGAGGGCTTTGTAGTCTCAGGAAAGGAGGACTATGTATGTTTGCTGAAAAAGTCTCTTTATGGCATAAAGCAGCCGCCTAGGCAGTGGTAGAAAAGGTTTGACTCTTTTATGACATCTTATATATTTTAGAGGAGCAGCTATGATAGTTGTGTCTACTTCAAGGAGGTAAGTGATGGTTCATTCCTTTTTAAGGAGGTAAGTGATAGTTCATTCATTCATGTATCTTCTCTTGTATATTGATGATATGTTGATTGAAGCAAAGGATATGAAAGAGATAATTAAATTCAAAGCCCAGCTCAGTAAGGAGTTTGATATGAAAGATCTAGGAGCAGCAAAGAAGATTCTTGGCATGGAGATTCTAAGGGATAGAAAGAATTATAAGTTATACTTGAGTCAGAAAAGATATATTGAAAAAGTGCTTAACAGGTTCAATATGCAAAATGCCAAGCTTGTAAGTACTCCATTGGCAGCTTACTTCAAACTCCCATCCACTTTATCTTCAAAGACAGATGATGAGCGTGACTATGTCTCGAGTTCCATACTCTAGTGCCGTCAGGTCTCTTATGTATATAATGGTGTGTTCCCGACCAGATTTATCTTATTTTGTCAGTACAGTTAGTAGATACATGGCAAATCCTAGTTAAGAATATTGGAAAGTAGTTCAGTGGATTTTCAGATACTTGTATAGATCTACTGATATATGTTTATAGTTTGGGAGAAATAGAGATGGGGTAATCGAGTATGTTGATTCTGATTTTGCAGGAGATCATGATAAAAAGAGATCCCTTACATACTATGTTTTCACCATTGGTGGTTGTGCTATTAGTTGGAAAGGTACCTTACAGACTACGATTGCTTTGTCAACTACTGAGGCAGAGTATATGGCTATTACAGAGGCTTTCAAGGAAGCTATTTGATTGAAGGGTCTGTTTGGTAAACTTAGCAAAGACTTACAGAGTACTACAGTCTTTTGCGTTAGTCTGAGTGCTATCTTCCTTATGAAAGATTAGATGTTTTATGAGAGGACAAAGCACATTGATGTTTGGTATCTTTTTGTGCGTGAAATTATTGCTCGTGGTGATATTGTGGTGAACAATATTAATACTCATGATAATCCTGTTGATATGATGACTAAGACACTACCAAGTGCCAAGTTTGAGCATTGGTTGAACTTGGTTAGTATTAGTTGTTAAGATGTGCCCTTAGGGGCTTTTGTGGAAGAGGTGCAAAGTTTTTCTAGAAATGGATTTGAGTTCTGAATTAGAATTCGTGTCAAGGTAGAGATTGTTAGAGTTGTGACTCGAATTTTGTTGATCCAGCCCAGAAAATTTCGTGGTGCGACCCATGTTTGTGATTTTTAATGGGGTCTGTGGTGATAGCATAGGGATTGAGCCGATACGCCCGTGGACCTTTATGTTTTTTGGGCCTAGGACTTATTTGTATGTACATATTATATAAGTGCATTTAGTGGGTTGTTTTGTGTATCCAAAAAATACTCATTCTCCACATTGTACTCTTTTCCTTTCATTATAGTGAAACATTCTCTGCCTCTGCCTGTAATTTTTTCCGAAAGGGTTTCCACATAAATCTGTGCTTATTTTCTTTCTGCTTGTGGTTTGCTTTATTTCTGCCCGATTCCTAACATATTCCATTTTGTGTAAGAGTGTATATAAATATTTGTATGTAATGAAATTTTCCTTCAAAAGAGATGTCACTTAACACCTCTTATTCACTAAAGGTAAATCCACCCCTGGTACCATAAATTAATCCATCGTTCAATTAACTTGAAATTATAATTAAATTCGCTTTTGAATTTTGATATACATCATAAGGAAATTCTTTGGTTGTTTCCCAAACCTTGACTATTGTATTTTTGATGTTGTTCTCTACTTATTGTTGTTGTCATCTCTTTCATTTGATTGGAGTCAAGGTCTATCGAAAATAACCTTCACTTTTTAAATGAATAGATAAAATTTGCATATATCCTATCTTGTTTGGACCTCTGAAATTCTAATCCATATCTTGTTGCTATCATAATGGAATTCATACAATTAAAAAGTATTGATTGGGGAATCTATCAAAATCAGTCCAAGAAGGCATCTATACAAGAGGTGGAAGAAACAAATTGAAAAAGACATCCACTTGCATGTTGCATTATGTCGATTAGTATGTCAATCTCATTTGACTTTTCTTTTAGAAAAAAACCACCTAATTCTGATAAGACCTGTGACTTACATAAATTGTTTCAACTTTATCGTGATAATAGCTACTGAAATTTTTTCATTAATAAGTTCACGCAACTTTGCTTACTCTCTGTTGTTGCATATTGTATACTCTCTCGGCTTATTTTTACGTGTGACATTTCCTTTCATAAAATCAATTTAACTAATTTAGAAGTTAAATTTTAATTAAATTAATTTAATATTTTAAATTTAAAAAATACATATTTAAAAATTATACGAAAAATACTATAAATTGCAATCCTTCATGTATTGATAACATGAAAAAATAAACCTTAAAATGTGAGTCAAAATCTATATTATTTGACTTTTAAAAAGCAAAACATAGTGAATACAAGTGAATGAGGAACCATATAATAATAAGTAGTTTCAATTGTAGATTCATCATTGGGCAGGCAAGGTGTTCAGGGTTTGATGTTAATTGGTTTTTCGTAAAATTAAATTAATTAATTTCTAAACTATTAAATTAAAATAAAGTAAAAATAATTCACATTCATAGATTTGATTATTGTTAGTTTGATTCGTTTTTTTCATTTTTAACAAATCTAATGATATTTTTATTTTTTCCACGGTTAGAAAAGATTTTTCATTTTTTTCAACTTATAATCAGTTATAAATCTTTTATTAAACTGATTATAATTTTCTTGAATGGTAGAAAAAATATCTTAAGATCTACAAAGTTAATCGAGTGAATGTTGATAACAAAGTACATAAAAATATTTTAAAAAAATAAAATATTTATTTTCCTACCAAACACATCCTCGGTGTTTGTCGTATTAATTTGTTTCCAAACTCTACTTACGGATATGCATAGTTGTATCTAGGGGGTTTGGGTCACAGGTGACAAAAGAGTTTTAAAATAAAGTGTAGGTGACACAAGTCTTAATAATTGAGTAGAGGTGACAATTACTTAATTATGGTTTAAGAAAGTTTATTTTAAAATAACCCACAAGTTTTTAAATTTATACTTTGATCCAAATATTAGTTAATATATAACGGGGAACGAAGGGAAAAAAGGCGTCTTTTTCTCTCTCCTCATCCGTTGTTATTTTCTCTCTCTTCGCAATATTTGTTGTTCATTGTTGCTGTTGCTTTATTCGTCATCTTCTGATTCATTATCATCATCTTATACTTCATTATCATCTTCATATTCTTCTTGTTGACCATTGTTGTTGTTGTTGTTGTTACTCCAACTGTTGCTCTTTGACCAAATTCTTATGTCAAATTTTGTTTCATAAATCACTTTCAACCTTGGAATTTACTTGAGAGGAGACTTTGGTAAGTCAGATTATGCTTTTTAGTTGAATCTGGGTAACTGCTAGTGTGTTGTTTTTTCAACAATAGCTTGCATACGAACATGAATGCAATACAAGAGCAATCAGTTTAAACAGATCCATTATCTGCGACAACAGGTAAATGTTCTGTTGTAACAGTAGACTCATATTGGATAGATTCATGTTTAAGGGTTTTAGGTGCCCGTAATATGAATCGAATAGATGGGTATTCTGTTGCACCAGATTAGTAATCTGTTTCAACAGATAAATAATTTGTTTCATCAAATTACTAATATGTTTCGAACAACAAAATTCAGATACAACTCCTGTTACACACAAAACCTAACAGATAACTCATATGTTCTTGCTATTGATACTGGAATCAAATTATTCCTTAATTGTAGACATGTCATTCGTTAAGAAATATAAATAGACAGCACGAAAATTAAATAAGAAATAAAAAGTCAAGTGCATCAAACATAATTTTTTATAAAACAAACAAAAAAATACATAGATAACAGAAAAAAAGCTTAATTATTATTATCATCATTATTAACATCATTATTATTTTTATGGCCAGCCGACCAATCTTCAAAGGGCAGCAGCAGCGCCCTCCGCAGCATGCGGATCTCCCGCAGCATCCTAACTCTGGCGGCGGCCAACTCCCAATGCAGGCCATGAACCTCCTTCTGCAGTTCCCTCATGGCGTCTCGTAAAATAGTGACATCCCACACATGATTAGCCATATCTAAAAAATGCATAAGTTGAAAAAACACACACGTAAACATAAAAGTAAAGAAAAGAAAGAATTCGAATGTAATGTAATACAACGTATATTTACACAAAAATCAAGAAAAAAACTTACCAGAAACAGGAAAAAGCTATCAAGTCCTTGAATAGGAAGTAGTTGAAGGTGTAACAAGAGCGAGGAATAAATAGTGTGTAGTAGAACGAACGATTGAGTAAGGAGGGACCTATTTATAGAGGATTGAACTTGAATGAGTTAGGCGAAAAATCGCAACTGTTCACCTCCATTTATTAATGACATTCTTGATTACTGTAAAAAGTTATGACTTAATAAAATTAATCAATATTATGATAAGTCATGACTTTTCAGCTTTATTATTATTAATAATTAGTTCTTTCCAGGAACCATTTTTTTACACTATTTTGGACAATAGATAATATATCTGTTGCATCAGATAAATCATCTGTTACAACAGATATATCATGATTTGCAACAAATAGATAACCTGTTGCATCAGATAATAAATCTATTGAAACATATAATATATATATTTTTTAAAAAAATAAATTATCTTCATGACATCCAAATTTTCTAAATTTTTAATTATATAAATTAATAAAGCAGATTTAAAGGCACAACTGCTCACCTTCATTTATTAATGACATTCTTGATTATTGTAAAAAGTTATGACTTAATTAAATTAATCAATATTATGATAAGTCATGACTTTTCATCTTTATTATTATTATTATTAATTAGTTATTTCCAGGAACCATTTTTTTTACACTGAGTTGGACAACAGATTATATATCTGTTGCATCAGATAAATCATCTGTTACAACAGATATATCAACCGTTGCAACAAATAGTTAACCTGTTGCATCAGATAATATATTTGTTGCAACATATAATATATATATCTTTTAAAAAAAAAATTTATCTTCATGACATCCAAATTTTCTGACTTTTTAATCATATAAATTAATAAAGAATATTTAAAAACAAGAATATTTCTGGTGAGTTTTTTACGGTTTAAATTGTGTTTATCATTTATTTCCTTATTTTTTTCTGTGAAAAGAAATGACTTAATTAAATCAAGCTGGTGGTGAGTTTTTTATTATTGTGACAAGTCATGACTTTTCATCTTATTAAATTTAAATAACCTTTTTCTCAATTTAAAAATCGAATACACCTGGTTTTCAATAACCGTTCCGTTTCTTTAATAACTATTTTTATTAATTGAGTTATGGCAACAGACTGTATATCTGTTGCATCAGATAACCCATCTGTTTCAATAGATAGACCATCTGTTGCTATAAATCGACCATCTGTTTAAGGAGCTTTTTTAATTTCTTCTAACTGATTCATAAGTCGCAACAGATGAGGAATTTGATGCATCAGAAGAGTTTTTTGTTTTTGTTTGTTTGTTGAATGTGTTTAGACAAAAGTCACAGTCACGACTCTTCATTAACTTTTTTCTTAAAAATCATATCATCATATATATATCTTAATTAAAATAATCCAATGTTGTGACTTTTTTTAAATTAAATAATCTTTCTTTTACGATTATAATATCATTTAGTTCCTTATTATTTATTAACGAACCATTTTTAGCATAGTTTCTCATCATGACCGTATCCCTAACTCCAACCGCCGACATGTTGAGAATAGGGAATAAATAGAATGATAATTAAATATTGAATAAGAATTAAAAATTCAATATCGACCAAACCAAACCAAATCAAACATCTACATGGATTTTTTTGAATCCCTTAAAGGTAGATCGAATATAAAAAGGGGAAATACATATGCTAAAAGAAAGAAAAAACATAACCTAATTATTATTATTATTATTATTATTACTATTATTATTGTCAACCTGATAATTTTCATCCGGCAGCAGCAAGGCCCTCCTTAGCCTTGCTCGAAAGTCGTCCAAATCCCTCTGGAGTTCATCAAACTGCCTTTAAAGTTTCTGCAAGGACTCGATATGAACCTTCTTGTATGAATCTGGATCTGACATATTAGTATTATAAGTATAGTAGAATGAACGAGAGTGAGTGAGAGTGAGTGAGGATGTCGGAGGGACCTATTTATAAAATGATTGAATTGAAAGGGACTGGACTTAGTCAAACAAAAAACCATGGTTGTTCATATCCCTTAAAAGGAAAAATTACACAAATCTCATATTTAAGACACCATATCACACAATATCCCTTAATATTTTAAAAAATTACATAAAATTCCAGATTCATATTTACTAGTGATACACATGCTATATGTATCACTACTGTATACATATGTATATACTAGTGATACATATACATATGTATCACTAGTCCATATATGTATCACTGCTTAACATATGTATCACAATTCGAAATTCTGGGATAAGTTGTAATTAGCAAACTATCCGGGATTTAATGTAATATTGCTGAAATTATCCGAGATTTATGTGTTGTGTGTGTTAGTGTTACTTAAATAAAACTGGTGACTTTATTAATAAGTAAATTAGAAAAAAAATGGATCTAAATACAATATTTTATTTTTTTGTAGCATTTTCAAAAGAGAAAGATTGGTAATCTGTTGCAAAATATATTCCACCTGTCAAATAACTTACAACATATGGACAATCTGTTGCAACAGATAGATATATTAGTTTGCTTTTCCATCAGCTGTGGCATCTGTTGTAACTTGTTATTCATCTGTTTATTCAATTTCATCGAGAGCAATCGATTTTTCTAAACACTTCTTGGCCAAATTCAATTTTTTCTCTTGGATTGCTTCTCTTTTTTTCTTTGCATCCTTCAACCAAACTAAATTTTTACTATTGGATTGAGGGAAAAAATTGAATTTGGAGGCCATCTTGAAGGATACAAGGAAAAAAAGAGAAGCAATCCAAGAGCAAAAATTGAGTTTGGCCAAGAAGTGTTTATAAAAATCTATTGCTCTTGATGAAATTGAATAAACAGATGACCAGCAAGTTCCAACAGACGCCACGGCTGATGGAAAAGAAAATTGATAAATCCATCTGTTGCAACAGATTTTCCATATATTGTAAGTTATCTGACAGGTGGAGTATATTTTGCAACAGATTACCAATGTATCTCTTTCGGAAATACAACAAAAAGATAAAATGTTGTATTTAGATCTATTTTTTTTAATTTACATACTAATAAAGTCACCATTTTTATTTTAGTAACAAACACAACACATAAATCCTGAATAGTTTGCATCAGATGTGGAGTCTGTTGCGTCAGATATGGAGTCTGATACAACAGATATAGAGTATGTTGGAATACATAGCAGCCTTGATGGTGGTTTGATTTGTTCCATCAGTTTCTCCGTCTGTTGCAACATCAACAACAACATAAACTACAAACAACAAATAAAAAATATCAACAACAAAGAAAATAATAATATTTGTTCCAACAACATCATCAACAACAAAGAAGCATACATCCTATGTTCCAACACCATCAACAACAAGGGACGGACCCACATGGAGTCCTCCGGGTGCGCGAGCACAGAATGAACTCGTATCGAACTTTATATATATATGTGGAAATAAAGAAAAAATCGTATATAATCTATTCAGTGAGCACCCATAGTAAGAGTTGTTTGGTTAGCCTAGTTGTTGTTTATGGGTGCTTAAGGCTATTTATTTCGTTTGGCCTTGTGTTCAATTCCCACTCAGCACATATTTTTTTTATTTTGGTAACCAACTCTTCTCTTCTTATTCACTTTAAACCTTTTATTTTTTTCTTCCTTACTCCTTGTGTTGATTGTTCGGACTCCACTATTTTTAAGCTAAGAAGCACCCACCGTCTAAACCGCACCACACGTTCCAACAACGCCAACCCCACCACCAACATCAATAACAGCATCAACAACAAAGAAACAAATAAAATACATAAAAAAAATGATACTGCCAACAAGGTTTTTAAACTTCTCCCAACAGCTGACTTTTTTTCGCATCTTATAGTAAAAATTCTCAGTATGTTTATTCAACAATTAAAAGTTCCTTTATTTTTTTTAAATAAATATGATATGGGAAAATGGCAATTAAATAAAAAGAAGATATAAATAAAGTTGCAAGAAGAAGACGAGAATGAAAGAGCAATAGTGAATCATATCATACCTTAATGTCAAAAGGGGGTCAAAACAATAATTTCAGTCGAGGAATCTAAGATATGGATATCGATCAGTTTAGATCCGAATGAAAATTTTTGATAAAGAGGAGAGAAAAAACATGGTTGTCATAACACTAAAGAGGATAGAAAGAAAAAAATGAGAGATTTAGGGCTGAAGGAGAGGAGAGGAGAGATGAGATAATTCTAATTTCTAGATGTACTACCCTTAATATTAAATGACTAAAAAAAGTGTATTTATTCAAATTTATATTTTTAAATCATAACTAATAAGGCTAATTTGGTAGTAAAATAAACCCCTAATTAATATTTTCTTGATGGGAGTGCTAAGGCAATATGAAACGGAAGAAGTATTAGGGGTTTCAATATTCATTAATTAATATTCACTAGTAATTTGAGGGGCACGAGGAAGAAAATGGGTGACATTGAAAAGATAGGACAAGACTACACAATGAGATTTTTGAGTTATCCAAGAAATATTTTTTACCGCCTTTAGTACTACTACTACTTTATCTACTCGGACAGTAGCTTGCTTTAAAATTAAAAGAAAAGAAAAAGATTTTCAAACAGATATGTCGTCTATTGCAACAAATTTAGATATCTGTTTGAGAAATCCCAACAACTCAGTCATCTGTGACAACAGATGGAAATGTCATTTGATAACTAAATCAAAAACATCATCTGTTACAACAGATATCTGTTTGAAAATTTTCAACAGCTCAGTCATTCGTCATAACAGATGCAAATTTCTATTTGATAATTAAAAAAGAAATGTCATCTGTTGCAATAGATATTGTTAGCTATTTGAAATTCTCCAATAGCTCAGTTGTTTGTTGAAACAGATTTTATTGCAATTGATTTAGGATGAACTAGGGATGAAAGAATGAGCTCCTCATTAACTTAATGTTAAGATTAATAATAGTACCTACATCGATCTAGGTGTAACGAGGGATGAATAAATGAGCTCACAGGGTCAACTACAAATCTAATTGAGTCGTTGCATTTGCATGGTGTTAGTATTACGTTCATCCTGACCCGAGTCGTTGATCGATCACTCTGAGTTGAAATGTGTTCTCATTAACTTAATGCTAAGATTAATAATAGTACCTACACTGATCTAGGTGGAATTAGGGATGGATTAATGAGCACAAAGGGTCAACTACAACTTCAATTGAGTTTTTTGACAATTGCATGATAAGACGGTACTGCATTCCTCCCGACAAGAGTCATCGATCGATCACTCTAAGATGAACCAATTCTTAATACCTCGTATGTTAAACTAATACCTTAATTGAATAATCTGGGACTAGGGGTGAGTTCTCATAATGTCAACTATAATATATGACAACGTCTATTTGATAATTTACAACAGATGGGTAATCTGTCGCAACATATGACTTATTCTGTTTGATAGTTTACAATATATTCATGATCTGTTGCAAAAAATGACTTAATCTATTTGATTGTTTACAATAGATGGATAATATGTTATAACAGATTACATAATCTGTTTGATTTGATCCAACAGAAAAGACATCTGTTGCAACAGGTTGAACATTTATTAATATATAATTCAATTGAGTTTATATGTTAGACTAATACCTTAATTGAATGTGAGTTATCATAGAATCAACTACAACATCAATTTAGTCTTTTGACAATTGTATGATGAGACAGTACCAGAGTCGGCGATCGATCACTCTGAGCCGAACCAATTCTTACTACCTCATATATTAGACTAATACCTTAATTGATTAATATAGAACTAGGGTACTAATACCTTAATTGAATAGTCTAGGACTAAGGGTGAGTTCTCATAGGGTCAACTACAACTTTAATTGAGTCTTTTGGCAATTGCATAATGAGATGGTACTGCGTTCCTCCCGACAAAGTCGTCGATCAATCACTCTGAGCCAAACCAATTTTTACTACCTCATATGTAAGACTAATACCTTAATTGATTAATCTAGGACTAGGGTACTATACCTTAATTGAATAGTCTGAGACTAGGGGTGAGTTCTCATAGGGTCAACTACAACTTCAATTGAGTGTTTTGGCAATTGCATAATAAGACAGTACTGCGTTCCTCCCGACAGAGTCGTCGATCGATCACTCTGAGACGAATCGATTCTTACTACCTCATATGTTAGACTAATACCTTAATTGATTAATTTAGGACTAGGGTACTAATACCATAATTGAATAGTCCGGGACTAGGGGTGAGTTCTCATAGGGTCAACTAAAACTTTAATTGAGTCTTTTGTCAATTTCATAATAAGACAGTACTGCGTTCCTCCCGATAGAGTCGTCGATCGATCACTCTGAGCCAAACCGATTCTTACTAACTCATATGTTAGACTAATACCTTAATTGATTAATCTTAGACTAGGGTACTAATACCTTAATTGAATAGTCTGGGACTAGGGGTGAGTTCTCATAGGGTCAACTACAACTTCAATTGAGTCTTTTGGAAATTGCATATTGAGACGGTACTGCGTTTCTCCCGACAGAATCGTCGATCGATCACTCATAGCCGAACGAATTCTTACTACCTCATATGTTAAACTAATTCCTTAATTGATTAATCTAGGACTTGGGTACTAATACTTTAATTGAATAGTATGGGACTAGGGGTGAGTTCTCATAAGGTCAACTACAACTTTAATTGAGTCTTTTGGAAATTACATAATGAGACGGTACTGCGTTTCTCCCGACAGAGTCGTCGATCGATCACTCTGAGCCGAATCGATTCTTACTAACTCGTATGTTAGGCTAATACCTTAATTAATTAATCTAGGACTAGGGTACTAATACCTTAATTGAATAGTCTGGGACTAGGGGTGAGTTCTCATAGGGTCAACTACAACTTCAATTAAGTCTTTTGTCAATTGTATAATGAGACGGTACTGTGTTCCTCCCGACAGAGTCTTCGATCGATCACTCTGAGCTCAACTGATTCTTAGTACGTCATATGTTAGACTAATACTTAATTGATTAATCTAGGACTAGGGTACTAATACCTTAATTGAATAATCTAGGACTAGGGGCGAGTTCTCATAGGGTAAACTATCGATTAATCTAGGACTAGAGGTGAGTTCTCATAGGGTCATCCACAACAGATGGCAACGCCTATTTGATAATTTACAATATATGGGTAATCTATTGCAACATATGACAATCCATTTGATAATTTACAATAGATGGGTAATCTGTAGCAACAAATGACTTAATCTGTTTGATAATTTACATCAGATTCCTAATATGTTGTTACCTAATCTGATTGATAATTTACAACAGATGAGAAATCTGATGCAACATGTTGAACATTTATTTTTTACAATTTCAATTGAGTTCATATGTTAGACTAATAGTACCTAAATTGATTAATCTAGGACCAGGGGTGGGTTTTCACAGGGTCACCTCCTAGAGTACTTAGTCAACTACAACTTCAATTATTTTTATACAATTTCAATTGAATTACCCTTTTGGAAATTGCATGATGAGAGGGTTAAAAATTACGCATATATTTTATGATTTTAAAAATAATTAAGATCATTTTGGACCAAATTAACATTTTTAAAACTACTTTTCATTCTATTCTAAAATACAAATCAACCCATACAAAACATTTCATCATTTCAAATCTCGAGGTCTGGCTCTTTCTCTCTCATTCTCACTCAACAATATAGTACAGACAATAACTACTCAACCCTCCATAATAGATCGCTTTTCTTCTCATTTTTGACCACATAGGTGTTATTTTCGACTTCATTCTTGCTTATATCAGTCATTTTCTTTGTCTTCGTAGGCAACAGAGTTTGAGAAGAGCTCTAAATTTATTTATTTTTTCTAAAAAATCAGAGTTTTTAAGTTAATGATGAAAAATAAAAATTTTAGTCGTATTATCTTCGAGAATGGGTTAATAATTTTGAGTTTTGATGGTAAAATCATAGAAAGAACTCGAGAAATCCCTAGTTTCCATCGCAGTGTTCCATTGACTATCGTGGTATAGTTGGATGGTGTTTGTGGTATTGGTGGTGGTGGTGGTGTTTGTGGTTGTCGTGGTGGCACCGGTGGTGGCATTGGTTGGTGGTGTTTGTGGTGGTGTCGATATTCATGGTATTTGTTTGTTTGTTGGCATTGGTTGGTGGTGTTTGTGTTGGTGGCTATTGGTGTGTCGGTATTCGTGGTGTTTGTAATGTATTTTTTAAAATCTATGCATACATCAACTGTAATGTAATTTTTATTTTTCTTTATCTGTAGGTAAAACATGTATCCCAAAAGAAAAGAAAGTAAAAGTGGATCAACTATTATGGCATGCCTGTTTGTTTTGGCTTGCAAGAGTTTGCCATAGTGACGGGCTTGAGATGCCATCGTCCAGAAGGACCACCACCCCGCAAAACATGCAAGGCAAGAAAATGCAACGAAAAAATAGATGGGTTATTTGACATTGCTCGACATGGCTACAAAGCATAGGATTTGTTGACAGATCTCAAGGATAAAACCATACCAAAGCAGTACAGGGAGCAATTGTGCTTAGTTTGGTTTTCCCATTCGGTTATATTGGCAAGAGACGCCAACAAGGTCATAGAAGATGATTTGTTGGCGCGTGCTGAGGATTTTGATAAATTCAACAATTATCCCTGGGATATGACAGCTTCTACTTGATTGTCCAATATTTACTGACAAAGCTATCCTCAGGGACGACCACATTATATGGCTTTCCTTGGGCTTTCATGGTAAAATTAATCACTAATTTTACTCATCCATTAATTTATATTAAATATAGTTATTATGATTTTTTTTGCTTGCTTCCTGTTTACATTTTTCAGGCTTGGACATTTGAAGCCATTCCTCCCCTCCGAAAGCAGTTAATGGATTACTCGGATGAGGTTTCTCATCCAAGGATGTTTAGGTGGTTGGCTGCAAAGAGAAACACCAATATTAAGGAGGCTGATCTCTTTAACCCTCCGGATGATACAGTACGTCTTCTTCAAGTAAAATAATTCTACTCAAAGATAAGAAAGATATTGAACAGATGTTATATCTGGTTCAACAGATGTTATATCTAATGCACCAGATGGGACATCTGTTGCGATGGGGTATATCTTGCATCAGATTACCCATCTGTTGCTTTGTTTCTCTGAACCCAACTCCTAAAATATTAACCATCTACTGCAAATTATGCAACAAATATTTAATCTGATAACATAACATTCATCTGTTGCAATGTACATATCATCTATTGCATAACAAATTAACCGTCTTATGCAGCTGTTATAACAAATGATTGATATTTTGCATCAGATTATCCATGTGTTGCTCTGTTTCTCTAAACCAAACTCAAACGGATTTTAACCATATACTGCAAAATATACAACAGATGGGTCTTTTTTTTAAATGTAGCCCAACTGTGAAAATTATTAGATTATATGATTTAAATGCATCTGTCATTTTTTTTCTTTTTTATAGGTTGTGCATCCATGGATTGTGCATACTGAGGAGGAGTCGGTGATTACTTCTTTTATTACTCTAGGTCATATTGATACTATTGCAGACCCAACGGTGGAGTTAATAAAGAAGGAATTGGCTGGAGCAACAACCATAAGAAGAGTAGTTAGTCAAGGTCAGTCTAATGTTGAGGCTCTTCATGACCAACCTTTTACTAAGGCAGATACGGGTGCTTCTTCTGGTGGAGTTGTTGGTGTTGGTAGTAGGCATGCTGATGCTGCTACCACTCGTGATGATGAGCATGTTGATGCTCAAGAAAGAATAAATATGTTTGAAAACACCCCTTTTCGCCCTTACACAGGTCCCTCTCACCCCTCTTCACCCACGTATTCTCGTTGCGAATGGGATGAGTGCAAGGATAGACAGGATAAACTCTTTGAAAAAGTAGAGTCTATCTCTAAAGATATCAAGGAATTCAAATCCAAGAGGTGTGTCATACCATCCAAGAAGGTGAGGGAGCCACACACTCCTATAGCGTTATTTAGAAGAAAGAAAAGAGCAATTAGAGACATACTCTCCGCTCGAAAATCAAAAGAAATTACAATTCCTCCCTCTCCGAAAGATGTTGAAGTTTAGGGGCCAGTCAAGAAGGTGGAAATATATGTGGATCTTGGTGCCGCAGAGAAGAGGGATCTGTGACAGGCCAAGAATGCCAAGCCAGATGCACCAGATTAGCCCAGGCCTCCCTTTTCCCCTCATGACTTCCAGACTATGACTGATATGCGTATGCCGTACGAGGACAATGAAAGTTTACTTTTCCTAACCTAGCCCTTCTAATCTACCCCATAAATAATAAGCTATGCAACAGATTTCACATCTGTTGCAACAGCTGGGTATACTGGTGCAACTGGTAGTGGTTCTGTTGCAACTTATTATCCATTTGTTGCGTAAGTTGCATTGGATTATAGATTCAGAGAACCATATGCAATAGATGGACCATATGTTTCATCTTTATAATTACTAACTTATTTAAAAATTGACTTCTTATCTCACAGCATGTTGACATAATTCTCTGCCTTATGAGGAAAAGGCAATTAACGTATCGGGAAGCTTATGACGCTACCGATAGGATAATGGACCTCGACTTCTGCAAGAAGCTCAAGGATAGGTACGATCAACTCAATTGAGAGGCGTCAGCCCTTTTCTTGGGACTTGATTTTCTAGTTCCTATGTTGGTCTTGGATGAAGAAGAAACATTAAGATATGTTAGAGGGGACAGGCCAAATCCACATGGCAAGAGCTGGACTTAGGCAAAAAGGATTCTTGCAGTCATTAACGTGAACGACATGCATTATCGGGCTATTGAGATACTACTCGAGGAGGGAAAGATCAATGTTTATGACTCCAACGTACCTCTCATCGATGATTTTGATCTTTTTCTCCTCGTGGGGCCACTGACGGTGTTGTTGCCCATCTTGTTGAGGGAGAGTAAACTGATGAATCATTTTCCAAAGGAAGTATTGATGAAGAAATCATGGGATTTTGAAGGTCGAAATAGGGGAATGATCCTTCCAAAGGATGATGCTGCTAAAGAGACCGGCTCGCACGTTCTTGAACACATCGAATGTTTGCTGACCGGCACAGAAATGGCCGATCCAACGACTTTTCTGTGTGACAACACTGGGGCAAACTTGTAAGAGATCTGGGCTTATGGGGTACTAATTGGACGCTTGAAGCCTGTGTATATAGAAGAGCCTGTGAAATAGAAATTTTTAATTTCAAGTCACCCTTCACTTTATTACATGTACATGTAGTGGCAATAATTTTTTTCTGATGAAAGTTGAATTTTTTACAATGCAATAGATTAGATTTTAAATCTGTTGTAAAATATCTTTAATCCGTTCTGGCAGATAGTTTATCTGTTGCAATAGATTGGTCATCTGTTGCATTACAGAGATGTTATTTCTATGAATAATCTAATAATCTAAGTCTAAGTTGTTGCAACACTGGGAAGACCTGTTTGATAATTTCTAACAGATGACCTAAATTTTACAACATATGCCTAAATCTTTTTGATATTTTCCAACAGTTACTCTTGAATATCCATGTGCTCGACAACACCAAACCAGTAGCAAATATACACACCACCATAAAAATTTCAGCAATTAGGTTTGAATATCCATGTGCCCAACAACACCAAATCATTAGCAATAACGGCAACAATGTAGTATCTTCTTGCTCAATTTTATTTCTCTTCACAAGCCTTGTCTTTGTTCAACAAACCCCATATTACATGATTTGCTTGTGAAGGGTGTCGTACTTCATACCAATCAAAGTAATCGCATCCACCCAATTTTTATAAAAAAGAGAACACAAGTACAAAACAATTACAAGTCAATAATTAATCAATTAATTGAATAAAAAAATATTACCTTCGAAATCTTACAAGTAAAAAAACTACGACCCAGATTTTTTTGAGTTCAAGAAGTCTTTAACAGAGCTTCATGACCTTACTTGCAATATCAAAAATCTTTATCACAAAAAATAGTGGAAGATGCGCTTGATATTGTCAAGCTCAGTTGGAAAAAAGGAAAGAAATAATTTGAATAGATAAAAGAAGATGACGATGAAGAAGAAGATTTGGGAATTTAGGGTTAAATTTTAGGAGAAAGATGAATATATAAGACAATGGGGGGGGAATGACCGTTGGGGGCTTAGTGATGGAAAGTCAGCAAAATGTGATAGACTGACACTGATACATTTGATGCCTATTTTATTTTACGTGTTTAAAATGAACACTATCTACTTGATGCCTATCTTATTTTAAGTGTTTAAAATGAACACTATCTACTTGATGCCTATCTTATTTTAAGTGTTTGAACTGAACACCGTCGATGGATTGCGCCTTTTTTATTTCAATTCAATTCACTTTAACCTTTATACACGTAGTGGCAATTTTTTATGTCCAACGAAATTTGAATTTCTATAATGCAACAAATTCTCCATCCGTTGTAACAGTTATCCTACCTGTTTTGACATATAGTTTATCTGTTGCAATAGGTTGGTCATCTGTTGCATTATTTCGATGTTTTTATCTAAAGTCCATCTATTGCAACAGTGGGAAGACCTGTTTGATAAATTCCAACAGATCACCTACCTATTGCAACATATGTCTAAATATATTCGATTTTTCCAATATATGTGTCATCTGTTGCAACAGATACATTATCTATTACAATATTTGAATCTAGTATTCCTTTTCAATTAATAAGTTCAAATCTAATGAATAAATAAATTCATAGACAAAATAAAATAAATCGAACCCTTCATAAATTAGCTGAAATAAGTCAACCAATATATGAAATGTAAAAAAATTATTATGGGTATAGATCTCAACAAATACATCAACAACAATTTAAGTATACTGCCAAGGATTACTTTAATTTGACAAGCTTAAGCTATACAGATCTACTCAGTATGGGAAAGTTGTTCTTCATCCGGTGCTATGGAATTCGGCTTTGCTCATCGTGGATCTTTATTGTCGCTAACATACGATTTCTGTGCTTTCTATTCTCCGTATTTCCATAAAAAGAGTAGCATATTGTCAATGTTGTTCAGTAGTAGCTTCTTCTACATCCACCTGGAAATCCAGAATTGGTCAATGTTAATCACAGAGATACAACAAAACGAAAAAGGATAACTCATCTCTTCTAGCAAATCAAATAAGTCTTCCTACCGTTTTAAATTATCCCAAATAGATTATATTTCTATTGCAACAATTAATCAACTATTGGGACAAATTTCTACATAAGGAAGACCCTGTGTGATAATTTCCAACGAATGAACCATCCGTTGCAACATATGAATCATCTATTGAAGCATATAGGCCATCTATTTGTACAAATAAAAGTGGTACGAAGAGCTGTTTGATTTACTAAAATAGACGAGACATATGTTGCACCAGATAAAGTACCTGGTACAACAGATTAGTCAACTGTTGCAACAGATGTATATATCTGTTTGATAATTTTTAGCAGATATTTCATCTGTTGAAACATATATGTGTCTGTTTGTTTTGTCAGTTGGAAGACATATAATATATTCACCTTCTTTAGCTCGTGCTGCTCTCCTTTGGACATTGTACGTTGCTCAGTGCAACACACAAACAGAGGAGATGTAATTTTTCTTTTTTGGATGCTTGATAATGCCCTGGAAATCACTCTTCTTCTCCTCTTAGCCCTAATATCTAATGGAGCGGATGGAAATAAAATCCTGTTTGATGGAATGATACCCCTCTTAGATGTCAATTCCTTTACAGAAGGAGTTAATGTATTAATATCATTAATCACTACATCGTGTTTCGCCCTACAGTCTTGAAATTTGCATGCAGAACATTCACTGAGAGAGGCAAAATCTGTATAACCAGTATGATCATACTTATAATTGTTTGCTTTAAATACTGTAAGAGGAGAATCATTAGCACCAATAGCAGCACCACTACCATCACCACTAAGACCATCAACAACAAGCCCATACTCCAAAATTATTTTTCTTGTAATGGTTGTTGCTAAAAAAAATTCCATTTTTATTCTATTGATGACCTTTGGGTCCGATAAAGTTTGCACAGACCGTAAAGTAAGAAAAATGGCATCTTCAACTCTCGATTGGTCGGAACTAGCGACAGATGCAAAATCTAACATAAATCATTACATATATTAGAATGATGATTAGATCATTCAAAAAAATTATTAATTAAAAGAAAAAATTAATTATAATTATACTTACTGCATCTTTCGGGGGGTTGAAGAGATGAAATTTTTTTGCACTTTTATCAGTTTTGGCTGACAACCATCTCAAGATTCTTGGACAGGAAACTCCTTCCTGGTAGTTCACTTGTTGTCTCAAATAAGGAATGGCTTCAAACACCCAAGCCTATAAAATAACGTCAATAAATAAAAACCATTATTAAGCGAAAAAAATAAATGATATCATAATAGAAGAAAGAAACATTTACCATGAAAGCCCATGGGAAGCCATATAAGTTGACTGTCTTTGGCGCTAACAGAGTCAACAAATATTATACATTCATTTTGAAGCTTTCATACCCTCAAGGATAGCTGTTAAGCGCATCAAGATCCTCAGAGAGCTTTATTAAATCGAGGCTTATGTTGTTGTTAACGTCTCTCGCCCAAAGAATATTATGTACAAACCAAACCAAGCATAATGACTGCTTGTGATTCTTTGAAAGTCCTTTACCTTTCAACGCTTCTATCAAATTTTTGTTTTTAAAGCTTGGACCAACAATGGACACCAGGTCATCACGATCACAGGACTTGCCTTTGCCTTTTTTGGGTGTGCGGAGTGCTTTTTTTGGGTTAGAATAGGTATAACTTGAGAAGAAGGATAACATTTTAGTCCAGTAACTATGGCAAACTCCTTCCAACCAAATCAAACAGGCATGCCACAGTAATTTATCCACACATCATCCATCTTATCTTTGTTTTCATACATAAACCTACGCTTGAGTAGTTCATATACCATTTTCATTTGGAAACGAGCATTGTTATCCTCCGGCAAAGCAAGATATTTTCCAAAGCAGCTGTCCCTGAAATAAGCATCCAATTTTTATTCTCGAAGTATTTTTCTGAAGGTGCCAAAAGATTTTTTCATGGCTGACATAACCATGAAATCACCTGTTAAATCTGCGGCACCATCGCACTGCATTCTCATAGGATAACGATCAATGCTGAAGGCTTTGACTAACTCTTCAATCGAAGGGCTATTAGCATCTGCATCATCTTTTTTGAAATATCCCTCCTCCCCATGTTCATCATATTTTGCTCTCAATTGAGATAATGCTTGTAAAGAAAGCTCATAGAGTGGTGGATGTAGCCTAGCTACTTTACTTGGACTTGATTCATTTTTTATTCTTTTGGAAACTATATTATCTAAAATTAGCAGGAACATAAAATAATATATTATTGTTGATTAATGCATCGTTAAAAAAGGATAACAGTAAATCAAACAAGCAAAACAGTAAAATAACAGTTGCAACAGATCACCGATCTGTTGCACTAGGTAGTATATCTATTGTAGCATATAACTAAACTATTGCAGTGGATGAGTAATCTGTTGCAACAATACAAAACATATAACTCATCTTTTAAGACAGATTGTGACATCATCTGTTGCAACATATGAGTGATCTGCTGGAATAGTTAAATAATCTGTTGCGATAATATAAAATATATCACTCATCTATTGAGAAAGATGAATGGTTTGTGCAATAGATCACATATCTGTTGCAACATATGAGTGATCTGTCAGAGAAGTTAACTAACCTGTAGCAACGACTTAGTAATTTGTTGCGACAATACAAAATATATCACTTATTTGTTGAGAAAGATGAATGGTCTATGCAACAGGTCACACATCTGTTGCAATACATGAGTTATCTGTTGGAATAGTTATCAACGGTCAATATTATTTAGATTTCTTCCAACATAGGGTCATCTATCGTGGCAAATGAATGATCAGTTGGAAAAATCAAGTCTTGGACATTTCTTGTAGGAAGAGTTGATGGGATTTTATCCAACAGGAGGTTCATCTGTTGCATCAGATTATAAATCTGATGGTTCTTCCATTGCACCAGATGGTTAATTAGTTGCATCAAATTTTTTATCTGATGCTTAATCTGTTGTAATATATGGTAAAGCTGTTGCATCAGATAGTTAATATATTGCATCAGATTATTAATCTGTTGCATCAAAATTATAATCTGATGGTTCCTCTAGTGCATCAGATGGTTGATCTGGTGCATCATATAATAAATTTTTTACATCAGATGGTTAATATGTTGCACCAGATGGGTAATCTGTCGAAGGAAACAAAAAATAGTAGCACGATTTTGTTTAACAAAAAATAACAATTTCACCATTTTTAGTAAGAACAAGAACAAAAAAATCAAACCAAATTGTCATTTTGTTTTTATAAACACAAACAATAAAAAGTCCATTTTAGACCACATTTCAAATTTGTGTAACGAATATTAAAATTATTAACCAATACTATAAGAGAAGTTGACTCAAGTTCTTCGTTTTCTTCAAAATTAAAAAGGCCATAAATTTTTACCTGTGAAACAAGAAAAGGAACAATAAAGAATTCAAAGTTATTGTGGTCGGAGAGCAAGGCTGTCATATCGATTGAAGGTTGAAGTCGAAAAAGAACTCGAAGCCCAACTATTTTTAGTCGAATGTTGAAGTCGTCGGGGATTGAAATGAGAAATTTGCAGAACAGTTGGTTGGGAGAGAGTTGAGAGAAGCTATCGCGAGAGGGATGAGAGACAGGTTGATTGAATTAAAGAGGGGAAATCAAAGCCCAACTATTTGTCGCCGGAGGTAGAAGTCGTCGGGTGTTAAAGGGAGAAAATAGGGGAACTAAAATCCCAACTATTTGTCATCGGAGGTAGAAGTCGTCGGGGTTTGAAGGGAGAAATTTTTCAGAACTGTTGGTTGGGAGAGAGTTGAGAGAAGCTGGAGAGAGAGGAGAGAGTGGTTGATTTTGATTGAAGAGGGGTGTGGGTTGAGTTTATTTTTATTTTTGTAAATATTAGAAAGTTTTAAAAATATTAATCAAGTCCACAATTAACTTAATCAAGTTTCCTAATGATGTTTGACCCTATCTGTTGGTCAATGTCACCAATCCTTCATTCAAGACTTAAAAGACACCTTTCCTTCAATTTTCTCTTGTATCTATCTCCAATATTATTAAGCTACAACTCAACATATGAGCTCAGCTAAGATGACAAAAATTAGAATAATAAGTGCTTAGTTTTATTTTTTCTTCAATAATAAGTTACCGACTTAAAAGGATCACTTTTTGAAGACAAAATATCAAAAATAGACAATTTTTTGGGAAAAAAAAATACAAAAACAGATACTTGAATCAACGCGGAAGATCACCTTTTTTGACGACTTGACTAAACGACGATTTGGCCATTTTACCTTTTGGGAAGCCACGCGACTTGTTAGCTGTGGTACTTCCACGACTTGTATCCCGATTTGTATATTTATAATGTATAATATATATATATATATATATATATATATAATATTAAAAGTGTGAAGACCCTTAGAAAAGTGATTTGAACTTTTTTTCCTTCATTAAAAGACTTTTCTTTAGACAAAACTGTCTTTTCACTATTTTTTATTATTTTTTATTTAATTATTTTTTATTATATTAACTAGACTTCTTAAATATATTGGACTCCTAAACTATATGGTAGGAGAATTAATTAATATTTTTCTTTCTACTACACTTCCTAAAATATATGGGACTCCTATAATATATGGTAGGAGAATTAATTAATATTTTCTTTTCTATTGTTCAATTAGAAGAAATCTTAGGTTTAATTTAAAGGGATAACTGTGTGAGCATATTATCGATATTTACATTGTCTTTTCTCCCTTTTATTTTAGAATTAGCTTTAGATTTCTAGAATTTGAATCTGTTAATAGTGTAATGGATGATGCATTAGTTTTTACTTTATAGAAGAGGATCGATTCTCAATTTATTCAAATCTCACTTTTGTTGTGACTTTGTGTCTCAAATTGGTCACTACATTTTCTTCAATTTTTGGTTATGTCACGTTAATGATCATATGATTTGGTTACTATTTAAGTTGAATACTCTGTGATGTTGAAATCAGATTTCCATTAAATGTTATTTTAAAAAAGATTTGGATCCCACACAAGTATCTGTTTTATTTTTAATCACTGAGATTGATATATGATCAGTTAATGAATTATTTTTTAGATATAATTTTTAATTTTGATTGTTACAAAAGGATGTGGGTTTAGATGGATATATGACCAGTTAATGGATTATTTTTTTAGGTAAAATTTTGAATTTTGATTGTTACAAAAGGATGTGGGTGTTAGCTTTGACTCCTTGGAAGAGGGAGCCAAAGGAGGCTGTACAATGAATATCATAAATTTTTCCTCCTATCTTTTATTTACACAAAGAGTGTTGTTTTTAAAGTTTCCACATGTCTTTAGGCTTGAATCATACTCAGGTAATTGTTCACGATGGATTTATTTCTTCTCATGTTTATTGCTTATTCGGTTTGCTTTTTATTGCTTGGAACTTGAATTATTTTACTTCTATTTTTAATTCTCTACTCTTATGTTCCTTGTTAAGGGAAGAGAAGATATTTCAATGTTCTTGTGGGTTACTGCGCTTTTAGTTCCTCGACAACCAAAAGGTGTATATCGTTTCTATTTGGGTACAAATATTTTGGGTATTCTCTATTTTTAGTATACTTATTTATTGTCTTATTTATGGCCATTAATGCTTTGCAATTATTAGCTTTCACATATCCCTTGGTTATTTTCTATTACAACACTTCTTTGATGTTTACATTGAAAAATCTTTTGCCCATTAGGAGAATATGATTGATGCTCATCTAACTTGATTCGATTGCATGTCTAGATGGTGGATGCTTGATTTTCTAATCCTCAACTTCTTATTTGTTTTTGTCAGCATAATATAATTCTTTGTTTTTATTCAAAATCATTCTTTAGGGTCAAAATTTTTGCCCAGACAAGAATTAGTTGGATAAAAATTAAAGTTTTGTGATCACTATTATATTTTCTTTTATAGTTTACAGGTCGTAGATGAATGTCGGTTGACTTTGAAACATTTCTTATGTAAAGGTTAAGTTTAATTGTATTGTTTTGATACCTTTATTATCTTATTATTTTATTTTAATTTACAGGTGCTAGATGAATATAGACCGTCTTTAATTTTTTTTATAGGTAAAGGTTAGGTTTAATTGTATTATCGTAATATCTCTATTAGTTTGTTATTTTGTTGTAGTTTACAATTCGTAGATGAATCTCGATCGGCTTTGAGAATTTTTTGTGTGTAAAATTTAAGTTTAATTTTATTATATTGGTATCACTTTTATCGTATTATTTTGGTGCAATTTACAGGTGATAGATAAATGTTGGTCAGCTTTGAGAAATTTTTTTATGTAAAGGTTAGGTTTAGTTGTATTATTTTGATATCTCTATTATCGTATTATTTTGTTATTGTTTACAAGAAATATATGATTGTCAGATAACTTTGACAAAGTTTTTGTGTGTAAAGATTAAATTCATTGTATTATTTTATGTCTCTATCATTGTATTATTTTGTTGCAATTTACAGATGGTAGATGAATGCCGATCGACTTTTAAAATATTTTTGATAAAGATTAGGTTTAATAAATAAATTCTCCATCTCTACATACTCAAAAGATATTAAATTTAATTATTATATTTATCTTTATTAGTTAAACAAATATCCTATTTAATGTAATATTTAAACTCATTAATGTGAGGTACACGTGCAAGGCACGTACACCTAAACTAGTATTTTTATTTGTTTAAAGTTACATGTAAATTGTGATGTTTCTCCCATTATTTTTTTTTATGTGATGTTTGTGTAGATTTTTCTTCAAATCTTTTGGACTAATCACTGAAAATACACAATGTAACAGATGCATATTATATATAAATAACATCACAAAATAATCTGTAATGCCTCAGGTTTTGGACTCTACAAATATCTGTATTTTTGGTTGTCACTGTTAGGGTACGACTTAGGTGACAAGTCATGAAGACTCCTCATGAGTTGTATAGCGCCAAATCGTTGTTTGACCAGTAGGTTGCTTAATATATCTGTTTGAGTGTGACTAGGACCCCACGAGTCGTAAGGTCGGGTTATGAGTCGTAGGGGGGACTCGTGACCAAACCAGTAAGGTATCCCTGATTCACTGGCTACGAGTCGTGGTGATGACTTGTGATCAGTGACCACAAGTCGTTACCTGACCCATAGCTACTGGGCAACAGTTTTCCTCTAAGTTAACTGGGTGAACTTTGGTCATTTCCTCTTATCCCCAATTATAACCCACAGCATAAAACACCCTAAGGGACCCCATAACTCTTCATCACTCAATCAAATACATTATTTTTCTCTCCCAAATTCTCAAGTCAAAAACAAAGCTAGGGTTTTCAAGGGTAGGTCATCTAGGGTTCTAGGTATGCACTACAAGAAGAAAGGCATTTAGCAACAATTTTTTTGTTGCTATATATTAGATGTTGTTGCCAAAAGTACCCTCCGCAACGACCAAAAAGTTATTGCATGTTGTTGCAATAAACCCCGATGCAAAAAGTTTACACAACAACAATTGATGTTGTTTCCAAAATTAAGTTAAGGCAACAAATATTTTTTGTTGCCATCAATTGTATTTTGTTGTTACAAGGTCGTTTTATTTCGACTTATGAAAATATTTAGCAACAATAATCCTTGTTGGAATAAATACATTATATTTCCAACAATATTTTTGTTGCCAAAAATAGGCGGAAGAGCTAGTTACCTGTATGTTGTAGCAATAATTCTTTTAGTTGTTGCAACGAGCATAATTCATATTTTATAATAAATAATTCAATAAATTTCAATGCAGTTATGAATTTGAAATAATCATAATTCTTAAATATACATAAACACATATTATATACATGTAAAGGTCAATACATAAGATGTCCAATAAAATATGTACTTTCAACATATCATTTCCAAAAATATGTTTTAATTTATCAAAAAAAAAACAAAGTATCATATTACATTCCAATAGTTAGTGACTTGAAGAAAAATCTCCTTCCAATGTCTTGTCCATTTTTGTACAAGATCACCAATAGCGTTGAATTTCCCTATGAAAGAAGACAAGAACACATGATTATACTTTCTAAAAAAAACTGGAAAAGACATAAGCACGGATTGAATAAGAACTATAGAGAAGCATATCTTTACATGATAAAGAAATTCAATCATGGAGTTTCTGTTGGGTCGAATTTAATCTTTTATCACGAGTGATGAGTCTTTTTTCATATAAACCTCCAAGTGAAGAATTGAATCTCAAGGGGTGCATTAAAAATTTCAACTACTATTTGGATTGAATTAAAATCAATTAGTGTTTATTTAGTGTATAAAGAAATACGTGAATGTGGTTGAAAATTTAGACTTGGATAGCTTAATATACGAGCCTCTGAATACCTGGCTAACTTAGCATAAGAGACTCTAAAATACTGAATACATAATAGATATGTTTGTAATTCTGATTTATTATAAAAGTGATGCAATACAATTGCTTCCATAGATGGTTGACTTAGTCACTTATATCTCTAGTAGAATGTAAATATCCATAGTTTAAAATAAATTTCAAGACATATATGTCTGATGGGAGAACAAAACATGTATCACTACCAAATCATATAAGCTCACCAGTAATAAAAATGTGTCCTATCATTCTAAAAAACAAGATAAAGATCAAAACATAGTATGAAAAGGAGTATAGGATATGTAGAGGTGAATTCAGAATATAGAGTTGGAGAGTGCAAAACTTACCTTGAATATCCCTTATACTAAATGTGACAAGCAAATACACTTTAGGTTTGATCAAAGATTAATAGAGATGATAAATAATACAATGTACCTTAGATTGGCTGAGATCAACGAGAGCTTGTAACACCCCACAGTTGCCATGCTTCAAAGATGTCTGTAAGAAAATGGATCTCCTAGAGAGATGTCTTTGGAAGAGAAAGCCTTGCCTCAATTCTGTTTCCCAATGTTGGTGAACAATTTAATAAGATACTTCCCTTGCCTTTCAGCAACCTGTTACAAAAATTGCATTTGAGAAAAATTTTGTACTCCAAGTAATATTTCAAGAAAATGTAGTAGTTTCTTAAGATAACTCGATTCTTTCAACTCAAAGGAAGGATAGAGGTAAATTTCTACTCCTAGTTACGTCTAAGATGGGATAACAAGACAACTACTTGTATTCTTTTTAAGATAAGGATACTTGGTCAACTTTTAAGTCATGTATCATTGTAATCCTTGACAGTATGCAACTTCAAGATTTTTCATAAAAATTTTAGGTGTCAGTTCAGTTCATAAGCGGCTACAATCGAGGCTATTCACATAAAACTAAGAAGGATCAAGAAGAAAGAAACAACCAATAACTATAGAAAAAAATGGGCTAGGAGTAGTGCAGATGAATAAGAATAACATGCCCAAAAATGGGCTAAAGCTCAAATATTAGTTAGGCTTGCACTAACCTACTCTCCCCTGCCAATCCTTTCAGCAACAATTATTTGCTCATAGTTGCTAACAAGCAGAAATTCCAAAATATAGAAGCCATAGACATGAACTCTACACGACTTGAAGAGGAATCACCCTATGATTTTCCAACACAGAAATCATATTTCATTATACTAAAGACTGTTCCAGTTACTAGTGTAACCACATAAAATGAGGTAATAACTTTAAATTACCAGTATAGCCACATAGTTATAATTTGTAAAATATAGTTACTAGTATAACCACATAATTCAACCTGAATGTACTGAAATTAACAATAACATATTTTTAGAGCCAAATAGATGAGAAGAGATGACATTTTATTTGCTTATACCTTTTGCTAAGAAGTCTGTCTTATGACAAAGATCAATACAATTTAATCACACCAAACCAGAAATGAAAATCCTTCCAGCAGTCTACTAAGAGAATTTACAACTGTCGATGCATAAAATGATGACAAAATAAGTGTTCCACGAGATCAAGCGACATGGTTACACTTGATGACAGATCCTTTGTGCATATTAATAACCTTACATGGATGCTCACACCCAATGAAGATGTATTAATAATGCTAAGGAGCAGTAACAAGTCCTCAAGGTAAATGTGAAACACTCTAAATTCATCTAAAACAAACTAAATTCTCGAAAAACAAGCTTATAGCCAGTAAAATTGATGGCAGGTGCATAACGCACAACTCAAACACAGTAACACTATCAAAATATTGACTGTATGGATGACCAAATGCTGACTGCAAAGTAAAGGAGAAAATTTTAAAAACCTTTCAAGACACGGAAAATTTTAAATGTGACTTCCAACACTGATACTAATTGAGGTAGTGAGCATTGTGTGCAAGGGCAATAGAAAAGATATCTAAGAAAATAATGTCAAATAACATCTATGACGTCAGGAAAATATTTTTTATAAGAATGAGAAGATCCTCATTAGAGATGGACTAATAAAGATCAAAATTTTCTATTTTATATTTGCCCATCATTTTTAGGTTGGGTTTGAAGAAGGGGCTAAGAAGTATAGTAAAAGACATACCAAAAGTTCAAAACACTGACAGGGATCCAAAACCTAAATCCTGCAATAGAATAAATAATGAAATCAACCTTACTAGGGAGAAGGAGCTAAAGCAACCAGCAAAGGTTTGTCATATGGAAGTGCTTACCGAACAATAAAGTTGGAAGAGCATCTTTCTGACTTATTTGGAAGCTCTGAAAGTTTCCCCAGCCATAAATTATTCTATGTAAAGATAATAGCTATGACAGTCAAACCTAGCACAATTTGGTTTAATAAAACCTAAAGCAAAGAGTATTAAAGGTACTGGTCAAACTCATATAAAAGTAGTTCTTTTTTGATTGGTAGGTCAAGCTCATCATGAAAGAAATTGTTCTCAGAAGCATAACTACCTTTATCAATACATTCTCCACGCTTTGCTTAGGAATACATCTGTCAAGATATGAGTACCATGCGTAAGTACCAGGATCATATAACAAAAATCCATATGAAGCCATCCGGATGGACCAAAGCCAGTCATACTCAGATAGGAGAGCACCAATCATATCCTAAAATGACATTTTGGACAAATACAAAATTCAAATTAGTGTGTGAATACTCCCAAAGTTACATCCTTAATTTAGTGAATCAGATAGCAAAGGAAAGTCATTGTATGAGAGTGCATACAACATACAAAATCTCAATATTTTCTCTGAGTAGGTCGTAAGACATGCAAATTCTTTAGCTATTAAAATGTAATATCAAACATATAAATAAGTTATTGCCAAAATATGTGAATCAATTCAGTGTGCAACTAACATCAACTCCTAAAGCTGGATATTATATTTGAGAATAGAAAATCCAATGATCACTGTTATTGAATTTCCTAAAGGGGTTGATTGGTCAACAAATATTGACAGAAAGACAAATCTTTTACCACGTAATTGTACATAATCTTTTGCTAAGTAAATTTTTTTTTGTATATATATATATATATCATTTTTATAATCGATTTTGGATACTTTGACCAAAATCGACTGGGAAAGTTTGGACAGATTTAATAAATTCTGTAATCAAAACTAAAGTTAAGGTGAACCTTACTTTGTGAAGATAGAAAGGTTGTGTCCGAAGGATCCTCGACCAAATTAGAACACATAGCCTTAGGAGATACTATAGTGAACCTTGATACTTCTACCCATTTTCTTATAGCTACCAGTTTGCTAAAAGTAAGGCAACCTTGTGATAAATCTTCCGCTATGCATATGTTTCGAGAAAGGATGAAACCACAATAATTTTTGTTTTATTGTACGCAACCTTACCACACATTTCTACAAGAGGCTGTTTATGTAGCTTGAACCTATAACCTCCTTACTAATATCAATAATTTCAATGCATTAATATGGAATTTGCTAGCAATTTTATAGAAATAACATGAAACTAATTGTCAAGAAGGGGAAATATAACAATATCATATAAACAATCCAATTGAGAAATTGAAAAAAAACACGAAGCCACAAAAAAGTAGTACTTGTGTTTGCAAAGATGTTACGGTAAGTACCAGTTACTTTCATAACCTTTAAATATCAATAAATATAACCTAACAACATAAGGATACCATATAATTGATAAACTAACAAAATTATCAAATTGTAAGTAGGTAAAATAATAATTCAAAAAAACTGAACTGAATTTTGATTATGATTGCATTAATAATGTAGAAACATCACACTTGTTACTTTCTCTTAGACCTACCATTCAATTTTACTAGACTTTCTCTGATTTTGACCTAAAGTCATGAAATTATACTTCTTCATATTTTCAATTTGACCAAATGTAGAACTAAAAGGAAATTCCTTTTAAGGATTTAAGGTTTCAGGAAGAGGGAACGAAAGATACAAAGGAGTTATCTCTTAAAGGAATGTGTAATGTTATTATCAACGCCATCAATCACTTTTACGTCATTGCGACTCCCACCAAACTTTGAGCAGTTGTTCTCCTCCAACTTCAACCCATTTCTGTTGGTGCTCTTTACACTCAAATAAAAAAATAAAAAAAGAATTTGGGTAAAGTTAAATTAAAAGAGGAAAAAAGTTAGGAATGAATTTTTTTTAAAGAAAAAGAGAGAATCTTTGCCGCTGCATTAAAAAAGGAATTGAGGCCATAAATGGAATAAGTTGTTGAGAAAGCTAATAATTTTAGAAACAATAAAAATATTTTCTCCAACAATTTAAATATGTTGTTGCCAATTTATTTATATTCAAAATTTATTATAATTATCCACAAAATATGGCAACAATATTGAGATGTTTCCCAACAAGAAAAAATTCATGGTTAAAATTTTTACCATACAACAACAATATAAATAAGTTATTGCTATTTATTGATTTAAGCCAACAATGTTATAGTTGTTGGTAAAAATTTATTGCTAATTGTGTGTTTTGTTGTAGTGATGGTTTATTCTTTAAATTCTTGGTGTTTTCAGGCATGTATCTCTTCTCCAAACTTGTATTTTATTATGGAATGCAATGGTTTGATAATCAATGGTTTTAATATATGTATTTTGAATGATGGGTTGAGCGTTTTGTATGATTATTCCTTGGTTAATTTTCTCATGGTTTTGGAATTGTTATTCATGCTTTATCCATAACATTTAAATTAAATATGTGCATGGGTATGGTGGATGAGAAGGGGGTTATGGAATTTCCCCATTTTTAAGGATTTTAGTATGAAATTGATAATAACCTCAACCCACTTGCATAATTGGTTTTGAAATATAGATAATCACATGGTTTTGCTTACTCTTCTAATCTATTGCATTACCCTAATGGCTACACAGATTAGAATAATGGTTTTGGAAAGGCCTTGTTGACCATGTTTTAATTTTAGATTGGGACTTTGGGGTTGTGGCATTCCCCTGGGTCGATGGATAATTAAAATGGAATAATTATATAAGCTCGCAAGCGTAATTGGTATGATGATACCAACGGTATATGCCTTGATGGATGATTTCTTAGTTTAATGGATGGGTTATGTGCAAATTTTTTAATTTGGGCTTTAAGGAGATTTTATAGCTCGCCATAAAGGTAAAGATCTTAGGGGGGACCACTATTAAAAACTGTGTTTGCCAGCATGGTGGTCTTTATGACTGTGTACATAATTCACATATATATATACATATTAGATTGGTTGGTGTTGAGGCATTCCCTGACCCATTCTTGAATTTTTCTGGTTCATACAGCTAACACGCATTGGGACCCTTTTAGCAGGGGGACTGAACCCATATAGCCCATGGGTGCCTTTAGGATGGTAGAGCTACGCAGTCCAAGTTATGGTTTTAAAGTTCATGCTTAAACCTTATTTCCTATCCAAGCATTATGTATATATGTATATTTGCATATATGTGAACATGTACATTAACTTTAGATTTGATTTTCGAATGGCATTATTTTATCCCTACCTCGAGTTACGTGCTAGTGCTCACCCTGCTAATTGTCCCCGAACGCTACATCCTTTTATGATGTAGAGTCCTAGGTGTTTCGTTTGTTAGTTTGTGAAGTGTTAGGTGGTATGGTCATCCATGGGATTTGCAGTGAAGTGGTGAAATTCCATCTTTCGAAAAGCTTGGTCATTCCCTCAATTTCTTTCCATATTTTAGAATTGAAGTTCACATTAACATTAACATTGTCATTGTCACTGTCAGAGTCAGGACATATCCCTACCTTGTTCGATATTCAGATTGGTTTAAAGGCTTTTGTGGACATGTGTAGGTTGGATAGTGTTGTTGACTCTTAGATCTTAAATCTTAAGTTACATTGATTGTTTTATCTCTACTCTCTAATTGTCTTCAGCTTTATTATTATTTGGATTATGTTCGAATTTAACAGGCTATAAGAGTGGTCTACGACCCTCCGTGGGCTTGAGATACCCGTCATGGATAGGCCTAGTGTTGCATCATGGCAAGCTTGGTATCAAAGATAGGTTCAGAGTTATTGGGTGTCCACAAATATGTATTGAGTAGAGGTTTTTTTATGGGTGTGTAGCACACCACACTTATAATGAGGAGGCTATAAGGTATCTAAGAATGTTTTCTTTTCTTTTGTTCTATTTCATGCTATAAAGCCTAGGGTCATGGTACTTCTCGAACTCCTGGTTTGCTCTTTTTTCAAATCATGCCTCCTCAAAGATTTGATATTCGTAGACACTCTGCTGGACTTTTGCCCCACCTAAGGGTGACGCAGAGGGGACTCATCCTGCCAATGGAGTACATACCCATTTTAGGGTCGCTGCTCTTGATTGTGCTTTCCCACAATAAATCTGGTTCCCACTAGTCCTTCCCTGGTTGGTGACACTCATGCTCAGTCACCTCATGGGGATATCTCTAATATGGAGTTTCATTAGTCTATTCATTTGCTTACTCAATTGGTGACATTTCAGTCCCATTAGTCTAGTCCTATTGGTTTTGTTGCGGTTTCATCTGAGGTTACCCCGATTGGTGAGTTTATGAGGTTGAATCCTCAAACCTTTACTGGCTCTAAGGTTGGGGAGGATCCTCAAAGGTTTATTAATGAGGTAGATAAGATTTTTAGGGTGATGTATGCTACTGATGTAGAAGGTGAGGAGTTTTCTATGTATCAACTAAAAAATATGGTATATCATTGGTATGAGGAGTGGGAGTAGTCGAGGGGTGATAATGCTGAGCAGGCTATGTGACAGGAGTTCTTTTATGACTTTCTTAATCGTTTCTTTCTTCAGGAGTTGAGGAAAGTTAAAGCCAAAGAGTTTATGAACTTGAAGCAAGATAGGATGAGTGTAAAAAGTATGCCCTGATGTTCTATCAGTTGTCTCATTATGCTCTGAAGTTGGTGTCTAGGATGAGGGCTAGGGTGACAAAGTTTTCTTTAGTTTTTTCTCGTGATTTGATCTTGGAGTGTAAGGTTGCTATGTTGAACAATGACATAGATATCTCCAGACTTATGGTTTATATACAACAGGTAGAGGACAAAAACAAGAAACAAACAGAGATGGATGAAAGGCAAAATAAGAAGTTCAAATATTAAGAGCAGGGTGTGAATCAGCAAAACACTAGGAGAGATAGTAGACAGTGGTCTAAGAATAAAAATTAGGGAAATTCTAATTCATATTCATCGGCTAGTAATCTCTATCCCAAGTAGTCTAACGATTTTCATTGTGAGACTAGCAGGGGTCCTAAGGCACAGGGTGTCCAGTCTCAGTCTAGTAGAGCTCAGTCATCCCCACCCTATTCTCCTTATCGATTTTGTGGTCAGCTTCAATGTGGCTATTATGATGAGGGAAGGAATTAGTGTTTTAGTTATGATCATCCTGGTCATATTCAGAAGAATTATCCTTTAGCTAAGGTGGCTACGAGAGCTAATAAGGTCCCCATCACTCCTTCTTTGAATCCTACACCAAAAGGCTCTACTTATGGTACCGACACTGGCCGAAATCATCTCTATGTTGTTTCCACCTAACAGGAATCTGAGGCATCTCCTAATATGGTCACTAGTATGTTACAACTTTTCTCTCATGATGTATGTTTATTTCTTGATCTGAGGTCTACTCTCTCTTATGTGACCCCTTATATGGTTGTACATTTTGGATTTGGTCCTGAAAGTATTTTCAATCCTTTTTTATACTCTAGTGGGTGATTCTATTCTGGCTAGAAGGGTCAATAGGTGTTGTGTGGTGTCTATCTTCCATAGGGAGACATTGGTGGATTTGGTAGATTTTGATGTGATTTTATGGATGGATTGGCTTTATTTGTGCTATGCCTCTTTGATTGTAGGACTCGAAAGGTCAGTTTCCACTTTCCTGATGAACCGGTAATCAAATGGGAGAAAAGTCCCTTAGTGCTTAAAGGGAGGTTTCTTTCTTATCTTAGAGCCCGAAAGTTTATTTCCAAGGGGTATCTATATCATTTGGTTCTGGTTAAGTATTTTAGTCCTGAGGGCCCTTCTTTACAATTTGTCATTAAATTTCCTGATGATCTTCCTAGAATTTATCACGATAGGGAGATAGACTTAGGGATTGATATTCTATTGGAAACCCATCTTATTTCTATTCCTCCCTATAGAATGGCTCTCATTGAGTTGAAGGAGCTAAAAGAATAGTTAAAGGAGCTCCTTGATAAGGGTTTCATCCATTCTCGTGTTTCTTCATGGGGTGCTTCTTGCTTCTCGTGCGTAAGAAATATGGGTCCTTTCAAATGTGCATAGACTATCAACAGTTGAATAAGGTTACTGAGAAGAATACATATCCTTTTCCTAGGATTAATGATCGTTTTTACCAGCTTTAGGGTGCTAAATGTTTCTCTATGATTGATCTTCGATCGAGTTATCATCAGTTGAAAATTAGGGAGGGTGATATTCCCAAGACTACTTTTTGAACCCAGTATGGTCACTATGAGTTCCTGGTTATGTCATTTGGGTTAAATAATACTCTGGTTGCATTTATAAATCTCATGAATTAGGTGTTCAAGTTATTTTTAGATTTGTTTATGATAGTGTTTATTAATGATATTTTGGTGAATTCTAAGAGTAAGAAGGATCATGCCAATCACCTATAAATTGTGTCATAGACTCTTAAGGATCAGAAGTTGTATTCTAAAGTTTTTAAGTGTGAGTTCTGGTTGAATGCCGTGACTTTCCTTAGGCATATTATTTCTAGTGAGGGAATCATGAGGGATCCATATAAAGTTGAGGCAGTTAAGAAGTGGCCTAGACCCATGACTCCAACCGCTATTTTGAGCTTCTTGGGCTCTACTAGGTATTATTGGAGGTTTATAGAGAGCTTTTTAGTTATTGTTGCTCCATTGACGAAGTTGACCCAGAAAAAGGTAAAGTTCTTGTGGTCTGATGCTTGTGAGGGTAACTTTGAGAAGTTGAAGGACAAGTTAACTTCTGCTCCAGTTTTGACCCAGTAAAGTTGTGGCCTATGCTTTTAGACAACATAAGGTTCATGAAAAAAATTATCTGACTCATGATTTGGAGTTGGCAGTTGTGGTTTTTTCTTTTAATATTTGATGCCATTATTTGTATGGGGTGCATGTAGACATCTCTTTCGATCATAAGAGCTTGCAGTATGTGTTTTCTCTACAGGAGTTGAATTTTAGACAGACAATGGCTTGAATTGCTAAAAAATTATGACATAAGTCTTCAATATCATCCAGATAAATCTAATGTGGTTGTTGATTCTCTTAGCAAGTTGTTTATGGGGAGCTTATCTCAAGTGGATAAGGAGAAGAGAGGATCGGTGAAGGATATTCACCGGCTGACTAATTTGGGAGTTGGTCTTTTGGACTCTTAAGATAGAGGGGTGATTCTTCAAGAAGTGGTTAAATCGTCTCTTGGTGCTAGGGTGAAGGAGAAGTAAGCTTTAGATTCTACTCTTATGCAGATTAAGGATGATGTGGGTTGGAAAAAGGTAATGTCCTTTTAGATTGGTGGTGATGGTATCTTGAGGTACCAAGGCAGGTTGGGTGTTTCGGATATTGATGGGTTGCGGGAAAGGATTTTGACTGAGGCTTATGAGTTGGGGTATACGGTTTATCTGGGTTCAACCTAGATGTATCATGATTTGAATGAGATTTATTGGCAGCACAATATGAAAAGGGATGACGCCAATTTCGTGGCTAAGTGTATGGTTTATCAGCAAGTAAATGTAGAAAACTTGAGGCCCAGTAGTATAACTCAAGAGATATAGTTGCCTATGTAGAAGTGGGACATGATTAATATGGATTTCATTATGGTTTTCTCCCATTCTCATAATTAGTTTGATTTTATTTGGGTCATTGTGGATAGGATAACTAAGTATGCTCATTTTCTAGCAGTGAGGACCATCTACTCTAGAGAGGATTATACTAAATTATTCATTGAGGAGATAGTTAGATTGCATGGTGGTCCTATTTCTATTATTTTAGATCGAGGTACGCAATTTTCTTCTCACTTTTGGCATTTGTTTCAGAAGGATTTTGGGACTAAGATGAACCTTAGCACTGCTTTCCACCCTAAAAAAAATGGACAAGCAGAACATACTATTCAGACTTCGGAGGATATGGTAAGGGATTGTGCGATCGACTTTAAGGGAAGTTGGGTGGATTACTTACTCTCTCAACCCAAACAAGGTCTTTTCTATGATGGGTATATTAAGTCCACCGAGGATCGGAGAACGCCCTCGTTGTTTGCCTAGTCAAACCAACATAATGCCCAACAGAGGCTGAATTCCGAACATATAACAAGATAAGTAAGATATAAAAGTTCAAAGGAATTGAACACCCTGGGTTTTGAAACCTTAGAAAATTTCTTGGATATTTGGTTTCTGGTCAAGATACGACTAGGGGGTACAGGTTGTATGCTGGGGTATAGTTGGAAAGGTTTGGTCGTACACTACCAGTGATGGTTAATGGGTTGGATTGTATTCTGGAATGGGTATGACTTGGGTTGGTATGGGTCATATGGTCAGATACGGGTCATATGGTTTGATTTTTCCTTCACTTAATCTGAGACTTAGTAAAGTAACTTGGATCTAAGTAAGAGTGGCTCACCATGGGTCGTGAGATAGGATATGAGTCGTATAATCCCACTTGTGTGTTGGACAGTGTCAACTCTTCTTGTTTCTATTATGGATATGGGTTAAGGGTACTAGTCGTATCCTTAGATACAGTTTTGCTTGCATGGTCGTATGTTGACCAGTGTGAGGGTCTAAGGGAGGTCTAGGGTAAAAGTAGAGGGTACCACTAGTATTGGAGGGTACGACCGGTATAGTTGAGTCGTACCCACCTATGGAGATTTTATACAGTTAAGTTGGGGGTGATCTGGACATTTCCTCACTTAACCACTTAAGGAGACATGACTTATAACTCAATTGGGACATTATTTACCTTATTATTCTAATCCAAAACACTTGGAAACACTCTTTAATTCTCTCTAAGTCTCTTGGGTAAAAGAAGGCTAGGGTTTAATCTAGAGAAGCAATTTAGGGCTTGTTTGTATGATTCCTCTCCATCATATTCATAATATAAGGCAAGATACCCCTCCCTCATTGTTAGTTTCAACTAAAGGCATGTTTTATACAATGTTTTCACGGCATGATTATTGTATGGTTTTGGGGTTTTCAAATATATGTTGGGGTTTTGGTATTAAATGCTTGGTTTTGGTTTTCCCATGTTTCAATTATGTTTTTACATACTTTAATGGTGGTTTGGACAATTGGTTGCATGGGAATGATTGATTGGTAATAGAAATTGTTTTTGGTAAAACTATGCCCCCAACATATTTGATAAAATGTCTATGATAACGCGTTTACTATACTATTGGAATTTTTATGGAACTATTGCATGGTATGGTTTGGTAATGGAACCCTAAATTGCATAAATAGCTTAAATAGTTTGGAATGGTTAAATGGAATGATTTGGTGGTCATGGTTATGGTTAATTAAACTTTCTTGTGAGGTACAATGGAATCCCCTAAGCATACATTATAATAAATAATTTGTGGGGTACATGGGTTTCCCCCAAGAAAACTTAATAATGGAACACTTGCGGGGTACATGGGAATCCTCCAAGTTAACTTGATAATATAATCTATGGGTACATGGTAATCCCTTTTTACATAAAAAAAAAGGTTGGCTAAGGACATTGCTTGTAAGCTATAGTCGGTATGACGATACCACTACTTATAGCTTGGTTAATAATAATGGAATAATGGTTTGGTTTGATTGTAATGGTTTTAATTGGGCAATAATGGCGAGGTATGATAGAAAATCGTGAAGGTGCGACTCTAATGGATGAACACTGAAAGCTCATATTTGCCAAAATGAGGGCTGGTCATAGCGACCATATATGATACTATGAGGTACATGGAAATCCTCTAAGTACACTATATATACGTATCATGGAGAAAGAAGGGTACTCGGGAATCTCCTACTCTTATGGTATCTGTAACGCCCCAAGTCTGATACCCCGAATATTGCACGGTTCTCATAATCCCGAATGATGATAAGCTAACCCTTAACTGATACCTGTAACTAAGCACTGCATAATATACTGTAAAAATATGGAAAACTGGCAGAAAACCTGCCATAAGGTTCAAAACTAAAATACAACTGAATAAAATTTAACAATATCAAACTAAACATCTGTCTGAACAACTAGTCTGAAAGCCTCTAAACTATCTAAACTGTTGAGTTGATGGAACAATCCCCCCACTAACTCTGTCTACTAAAATACTGAATCTAATGCAATACTAAAATAAGTAAATATCCTCGAATGATGAGGACTCACTGCTAAGTCTACTGTTGCTGACTGAATCTGAACTGCTAACGATGCTCGGGAGCTCGTGCTTCTGAACCTATGGTATAAAACACCATAGTGCAAGAGAAAAGTATGCATCAGTACATGGGAATATACTAGTATACTAGATGAGGTAAGGCTAAATGCAAAGGCTCATATGTATGAACTAAGGCTGACTGAATAACTTGAGTATACTAAATAATGAAGACATGCATAAATGCATAAACTATAACTAAAATCGTAGTAACACTGAATACTAAGTTCAAACAACTGGATTACTGATAACTGGGTTTACAGATGACTGCTATCTGAATTTACTGATACTAAATTTTGAATACTGATTTACTGGCATCTGATTTTACTAACACTGGAATACTAAATAACTAAATCTACTGATATTGATATCTAAGTTTTCCGATACTGATTGACTATATCTGAGATCAGTCCTATCTAGCGAGTGATTTTTGAATCTATTGGTACTGATTCTGATTGACTGTATGTGAGATCAGTCCTATCTAATGGGTGATCTTTGAATCTACTGATATTGATAATAATTTACTGTATTGGAGATCAGTCCTATCTAGCGGGTGATCTCTGAATTTTATGGAACTATCTAAGTCTCTTAGTATGCTGAGTGACTGTATCTGACAGTCCTAAATCTGTATAACAGAACTGAGTTCTATCACTGAGACTGAAACTGAGACTGTGGGAAGTAGTTATCTAACCGACATGTGCCAAATCAAAACTAGTGAGGTCCAACCTGTAACCCCAGCTGGAAGGGTGTCAGTATCGTGCCATGGGTAAAGACAACTGTTATGGAGTCATCCCTAATCTAGTGGGTGACTCCTGAGATCAATCCTATACTAATGGATGATCCCTGAGTATGTCAGCCCTATCTAACGTGTGACATCTCATACCTATGCTGGCTACGTAGTTCTGGAACTTAGGGATTGCTCTTAGGGATCTCAGTTCTATCTAGCGGGTGAGCCCCCATCCCTAGGCTCGCTCGGTGCTGGATCCTACTCCCAACTGAAAGATACTGAACTGATTTATAGACTGCACTATTACTGATCGTACTAGTTAATTGAATTGGACTGAGGTTACTGAGTTCCATTAACGGATGGAATACTACTGAATTATATTATCTGACTGAATACTACTGAGTTCTGAACTGAATACTTGAATAGTATTGAGGCCTGAACCGCATACTGAACAGGAATAGACTGACACTGAGATTACTAAGTCTTTCTAAGTTCTGTAACTGACTGAGTTCTACTGATTATGGCACGACTGAGATTATCTTGAAAACGGACTCGTCTCTAGGCACACAGCTAAATTATCGGGTACAAGTACCCCCATGACTCGATAGCATGTAAATAATAAGACATGACAATTCTTGAATAGCATACAATAGTCTATCATTCACCATACAATCAATAAGGCATCTCTTCAAGCACTTGAAAATCATAAACTTGTACATGAATAGGAATGCACACTAATATCTCAAAATTCATCCAATAAGGAATGCACATGAATAGGAAAACATGCAACATAGCATAATTCATTCACTAAGTCCTTTCAACAAACACTAGGCATGTATTAACTTATACATAATTAGGGATTTCATACTAACATGCTATAATGACTCTATTTTCTTCACATAAGCATTTTATCGAATATATAGGGAGCATACTTTGGTTATACAACAAATTCTACACCTAATTATCATGGATACATCAATCAACATGCAACTTGAAGGAGTTTTATCATGAATATCACATAAATATCACATAGTAGGATCAAAGCTTGGGACTTTGTAATCACAACATGAATTAAAACTTAATAACAACAAGAACTTCAATTTTAATTCACATGAATCATGAAAAAACTCAAATATATATAATCTTTGAATTTAGAAAAGGATTCTTTAACTTCTTGGGTGGAAGGGACCAAAAATCAACAACTAACATACCTTAGTCTTGATTTTACGATGATCGACAGAGGAATTTTCTTGAATTTGGATCTTTAATTGAAAACCCTAACTTGTTCATGAGAAAAATTATGATAAAACACTATGTTTTGGGTGTAATAAGGCTGAATCTCGTGTTTATGGGTTTATATAGGGGTAGGAAATTAACTGTTTTGCCCTTGAAAGCACAGTGGTGGAATGCTAAAAGTTTTAGGCCAGGGGAGTACCCAGGGCGGCGCCCTACCTAGCCCGGGGGATTATTCTGGGCGGCGCCCTGCCTATCCCGGGGGACTAGCTAGGGCGGCGCGGGCTAATCGCCCCGAGCTACTATTTTAGGCAACCAAACATGCCCTTACGCTATCCAAAAAATTTTGAAACTCACCAAAGATGTACTATTGACTTTCCCCATCGTGAATCAACTTAAAAATCGGCAAACGAAGGTTGAGAAGGTCACAAAATAAATCATCAAAGTTTGAAGGCTTATGAAATAAAAAAGTTCCAATACTTAGTCAAATTTTCTAAGTATGAAGATTCTCTTAGCATGCTTTAAAGAGCTCTAACGACTAAGAAAATTTGTTGGGTACTACAGTATCTCCGGTTTATATGGCTACATACATCAGGTCCCGTTCAAGGTATTACACTAGACCCATATAGCCCATGGCTTGTTCTAAGATGGTTAAGCTACGCATACCTAGGTTAGTGGTTTTAAATGCATGCTAAACCTGGGGGGTTTTCCTGGCATGGTTAAATATATGTATAGTTTTTATGCATATGGTTGGTTAATGCGGTTTTACTGGATAGCATTATTTTATCCTTATCCTAAGTACTTGCTTGTGTTCACCCACTAACCCATCTTCAAGCGGTTGTATCCTCACGCGATATAGGAACTAGTCATTCTACTCCTCATGCATAGTGATTAGATCTTGAGATCATCTCGATTAGATTGAAGTGGTGAGCTTCCATATTTTGAAAGGCTCTATTTCATATCATGGACATCTTTACATACTTTAGTTATATTATGGATACTATTTTTATCTATGGTTGGGGGCATGTCCCAACCGGATATTGTTTTTTTTTGTTAGAGGCTTGTGTGACTACTATGGGTTGGAATGGGTGAGATCGGTATTAGTATTAGCCTTAATATTAGCATTGGTATTGGTGTTGATACCGTTGAGCTGGATTTATGATTGTTCCATCCTCTTATATTATATTATGGATAGGAACTTGGTTATTGTGTTGGTCGTTGGCTTATGGTTTTAATTCGGTAGTAGTTATTGGTTGGGTAATGGATCGTTGAACTTATTTTGGTTGGTCACCATTATAGACCTATCCTAAAATCTTAGGTTATGCTTACACGCTATCTTGTTGTATGTTAGGAATTTGTCCAACTCAGGGTATTCGAATTGGATGGTTGGGTTCGGTATTAGGGGTGTTCTCCAATCCTGGTTGGATTTGGGATGCCCATTATGACAAGGCCCCGAGTCAGTTCGTGTCAAGATGGTACCAAAGCTTTAGGTTCATGGTCAATTGGGAGTCCACAAGCCGTGTTGAGTAGAATCTCTTTTAATGGTGTGTAGCACGCCACACTCATAAAGGAGAGGCTACAAGACATTTAGAAATATTTTAATTTCTTGGTATTCTATTTTCAAGCTTGGAGTCTAAGTCTTGGAATCTTTGCTAATCCTAATTTGTTCGCTTTTCATATCATGCCTCGATGATTTGAGATGCAAGAAAACTCTTTTGTCCAAACTGGGGACAATGTTGAAGGGACATGTACTACTCAGGGGAACCATACTCGGTCTAGGGGCCCCGTACCTATTATTTATCGAGTTTTATTAGTTGCTACTAGCCCTCCTTATGAGGAGGTGACAAATGCAAAATTTTGCTAATCGATTCATGTTATTGCACAGTTGGTTGCTGCTCAGGCTAAGAGGGATTCATTTGGTGTTTTATCTGCTAAGGCCACAAGGGTTGTCCAGTTTATGAAAATAAATCCTCCTACTTTTACTGGTGTAAATGTGGAGGAGGATCCTCAAGGTTTCTTAGATTAAATGAATAAAATCTTCTGGCTGATGTAGGCCACGAATGTAGCAGGGGTGAATCTTGCTATTTATTAACTTAAAGATGTGGCATACCAATGGTACGAGAAGTGGGATAGGGTGAGAGGTGATGTTGAAGAGTCAACTTTGTGGGAGACTTTCTCTAATATTTTTTTGGACTGCTTCTTCCTGCTAGAGTTGAGAAAAGCAAAAGTGGAGGAATTTGTCAATCTAAGACAAGGGAAAATGTTTTTTTTAAGGAATATGCCTTGAAATTTTACCAGTTGTCAAGGTATGCTTCATAATTGGTGGCTGATATGCGGGCAAGAATAAGAAAGTTCTCTTTTGGACTATCTTTAGACTTGATCCTTGAAAGTAAGACTGCATTGCTGATCAAGGATATGGATATTTCTAGGTTTGTGGTTCATATGCAGCAGGTGGAGAAGAAAATAGGAAGCAGGCTGAGTTTGGGGAATGGTTGTGTAAGAAGATCAGGTCATCTAAACAAGGTGGTGCTCAACAACGAGGTGGTCGAGATGGCTATAAGTGGACGAAAAAGAAGGGGAGTTCTGTTTCCTTCTTTATAGATAGTTCTTCTTACCCAAAATAGTCGGGTGATAGGCGTCAGCAGGGTGACGATTATTTCCAAGCACAGGGTGACCAATCTCAAGAAAGTAGGGCATAGTCGGCTTTATCATGTCCTCTTCGTTGATTTTGTGAAAGTTTGGATAGGGGTTTTTGTGATGAGGGGAGGGACAGATGTTTCAAATATGGTAAGCCAGGCGATATGCGTAAAAATTATCCGGTTGGTAAGGATGTTTTGGGAGAGAGTAAGGCTCTGGTTGCTTTATCTTTTACTCTTGCATCTATCTCTGTTTCTAGTACCAACACAGGTCAGAATAGGTTATATGTTATTGCTACCCGACAGAAGTTTGAGGCTTCACCAGATGTCGCTACTGGTATGTTACAACTCTTTTCTCGTGACATATATTATTTGCTTAATCCAGGGTCCACTCTCTCTCTTATGTGACCCTATTTGTTATTATGTATTTGGGTTTTAATCCCTAGGTTATTTCGGATCCTTTTTTTATTTCTACCCTGATAGGAGACTCTGTGGTTGCTAAAGGGGTCTATTAGGGATTTGTGGTATCTGTTGGTAGTAGGTAGACTTTGGTGGATTTGTTTAAACTTGATATGGTGGTTTTTGACATTATTTTGGGGATGGATTGGTTACACTCCTATTACGTATCCTTAGATTGTCGAACACATAAGGTTGTCTTTAGGTTCCTTGGTAAATCGATTACTGAGTGGTTCCCTAGATCCTAGGGGGATGTTTCTTTCTTAGCTTAGAGCTCGGAGGATAATCTCTAAAGGGTATCTATCATATGGTCTAGGTTAAAGACTCTAACTTAGAAGGTACTTTTTATCATTCAGTTCCGATGGTAAATGAATTTCCTGAGGTCTTTTTGGATGATTTCCTGGTGTTCCTCCGGACAGGGAGATTGATTTTGGTATTTATTTGGTTCTGAAAACTCATCCAATATCTATTCCTCCTTATAGAATGGCTCTGGCTGAGTTGAGAGAACTCAAAGAGCAACTTAAGAATCTTTTAGATAAGGGTTTTATCCATCTTAGTGTATCTCTATGGGGTACACCGGTGTTATTCATGCTAAAGAAGAATGGTTATCATCGGATATACATCGACTATCGATAATTGAATAAGGTAACGTTTAAGAACAAGTATCCTCTTCCAAGGAAGATGACTTGTTTAATCAGTTGCAAGGTGCCAAATTCTTTTCTAAGATAGATCTTTGGTCTGAGTATCATCAGCTTAATATTAGGGGGGAGAATATCCCTAAGACAGCTTTTCGTAGTCGGTATAGTCATTTTATGTTCTTGGTAATGTCATTTTGTTTGACTAATGCCCCGGCGGCATTTATGGATTTGATGAATAAGGTTTCAGGTAGTTTTTGGATCTTTTTATCATTGTGTTCATTGATGAAATCTTGGTTTATTCTAAGAGTGAGATGGATCATGCCAATCACCTCTATGTGGCATTGTAGACCTTAAAAGAGTAGCATTGTATGCCAAATTCTCCAAGTGTGAGTTTTGGTTGAACGCCATGACTTTTCTTGGTCATATTATTTCTAGTGTGGGGATCATGGTGGATCTTCAAAAGGTGGTTGTGGTTAAAAAGTGACCTAGACCCATAACTCCAACTGACTTTCAGAGCTTCTTGGGTATAGATGGGTATTATAGGCGGTTCATGGAAGGTTTCTCGACAATAGCTCCCCATTGACTAAGTTGATTCAAAAAAAGGTAATGTTTACTTGACCGGAGGTTTGTGAGGGGAGTTTTGAGAAGCTGAAGGATAAGCTAACTTCGGCTATGTTTTTGACATTGCTTGAAGGTAATGAGGGGTTTGTGGTTTATTGTGATGCATCCCAGATGGGACTTGGTCGTGTTTTGATGCAGCATGGGAAGTTAATAGCCTATGCTTCCAAGTAGTTGAAGGTGCATGGGAGGATCCTACTCATGATTTAGAGCTTTTAGCGGTGGTTTTTGCTTTGAAAATTTGGTAGCATTATTTGTATGGAGTGTATGTGGACATTTTTTCTGGTCATAAGAGTCTACAGTATGTTTTCACTCAGAAGGAGCTAAATCTCAGACAGAGAAAATGGTTGGAGCTTCTCAAGGACTATGATATGAGTCTTCACTACTACCCAAGTAAAGCTAACACGGTTGATGATGCTCTAAGAAGGTTGTCCATGGGGAATTTAGCTCATATGGAAAAAGAGAAGGGGGAATTGGTGAAGGATATTTACCGCTTTACTAATATTGGAGTTCGTCTCTTGGACTCCAATGATGGTGGTGTGATGGTATCGGAAGTGGTTTAGTGGTCTCATGTAACAATAATCAAGAAAAAGCATATGTTAGATCCTGTCTTGATAAAAATCAAGAGTGATGTTAATGGGCAAGAAGTAATGGCATTCGAGATCAGTGGTAATGGTACTTTGAGGTACCAAGGAAGGTTTTGTGTTCTTAGCATCCATGGGTTGTGACTAAGGGCTTTGGCAGATGCGCATGAATCACGCTATGTTTTTCATCCCAATTCAACAAAGATGTATCATGATATCAAGGAGATATATTGGTGGAATGGTATGAAGAGGGAAGTGGATGATTTTGTAGCCAAATACATGGTGTGCCAACAAGTCAAAGTTGAGCACATGAGACCTGGAGGGTTGTATCAGGAAATTGAGTTGTCTGGATAGAAATAGGAGGTAATCAATATGGATTTCATTATAGTTCTTCCTCGATCTTGGAACTAATTTAATTAGGTTTGGGTTATCGTGGATAAGATGACAAAGTTTTCTCAGTTTTTATCGGTGCGGACTAACTTTTCAGTTAAGGACTATGCGAGTTTGTATCTTCAGGATTTTGTAAAGCTGCATAGGGTACCTGTTTCGATTGTCTTTGATCATGGTACGCAGTATTTATCTCACTTTTGGTGGTCTTTTCAGAAGAAGTTGGGTACTAAGGTTAGTCTGAGTACAACTTTTCATCCATAGACGGATGGACAAGCAAATAGGACTATTTAGGCATTGGAGATCATGCTTCGTGCATATGTGGTTGATTATGGTGGCAATTGTGTTAAGAATCTACCTTTGGTAGAGTTTTCTTACAATAATAGCTATCATTCTAGCATTAGGATGGCCCTTTTGAGGCATTGTATGGTAGGAGGTGTAGATCTCCTTTTGTATGGTTTGAACTTGGTGAAGTGGATATATTTGTCCCAGACTTGGTTTATCAGGCTATGCAAAAGGTAAATGTGATACGAAATAGGCTTAAGGCTGCCCAAAGTTGCCAAAAGTCCTATGCGGATGTAAGGGCATAAAGAATTTGATTTCGATCTTGGGGATAAGGTTTTCCTAAAGGTATTTCCCATGAAGGAAGTGATATGGTTAGGTAAAAAGGGGAAGCTTAATCCCCGGTATATTGGTCCTTATGGGGTTTTGTGGAGGGTTGGTAACATGGCGTATGAACTGGAGTTTCCTTCTAGTCTGAGCTTCATTCATCCGGTATTTCATGTCTCTATATTGAGAAAGTTTCTTGGTGATCCTTTATCGGTGGTTCCTTTAGAAGGATTGGATATATAGGATTCTCTATCCTATGAAGAGGTCCTGGTTGAGATATTGGATCAGTAGGTTCGTTGGTTACAGAGCAAGGATGTGGCCTCGGTTAAGGTTTTATGGCATAACCACAAGGTGGAAGAGGCTAAATAGGAAGCGGAAGCAGACATGAAGTCCAAATATCCACATTTGTTTTCTGCTCCAAATATTTGTGTGGAAGGTATGTGTTTTTATCACATCTTTATTTTCTAACTTAGTTAAGGGTTAGAATAAATCCTAGCATCTTTATTTTCTACTTGGTTAAAGGGTGGATTGATATTTTATAATGCAAATGAATCATGCTTATGTTTGACCTACTTTGTTCGTCATTTTGGGATGAATGATCCTAGTGGGGGAGACTGAAACACCCTGAGTTTTGGAACCTTAAAATTTTCCTGGATTTTTGGTTTCTGGTCAAGATACGACAAGGGGGTACAGGTTGTATGCTGGGGTAGGATTGGTAAGGTTTGGTCGTACACTAACCAGTTATGGTTGATGGGTTGGATTGGATTTTGGAATGGGTACGACTTGGGTTGGTACAGGTCGTATGGTCGGATACAGGTCATATGTCTGGGTTTTTCTTTCACTTAATCTGAGACATAGTAAAGTAACTTGGATCTGAGTACGAGAGGCTTACCATGGGTCGTGAGATAGGGTACGAGTCATATTATCCTACTCGTGTGTTGCGCAGTGCCAACTCCTCTTATTTCTATTATTGGTATGGGTTAAGGGTACTAGTAGTATCCTTAGATATGGTTTGGCTTGCATGGTCGTATGTTTACCAATGTGGGGGTCTAAGGAAGGTCTAGGGTACGAGTGGTGGGTACCACTCTACTATGAGGGTAAAACCAGTATGGTTGAGTCATACCCACCTGTGGGAATTTTATGCAGTTAAGTTGGGGGTAATCTGGACATTTCCCCACTTAACCACTTAAGGTCCCACGACTTATAACTCTATTGGGATATCATTTACCCTATTATTCTAATCTAAAATACTTAGAAACACTCTAATTCTCTATAAGGATCTTGGGTAACGAAAGGCTAGGATTTCATCTAGAGGAGTAATTTGGGGCTTGTTTGTGTGATTTCTCTCCATCATCTTCATAATCTAAGGAAAGATGATCCTCCCTCGCTATTAGTTCCAACTAAAGGCATGTTTTAAATAATGTTTTCATGGCATGATTATTGTATGGTTTTGGGGTTTTCAAATATATGTTGGGGTTTTGGTATTAAATGCTTGGTTATGGTTTTCCCAAGTTTTAATTATGTTTTTTACATGATTCAATGGTGGTTTGGACAATTGGTTGCATGGGAATTGTTGATTGGTAATTGAAATTGGTTTTGGAAATACTATTCCTCAAACAAGTTTGATGAAATGCCTATGATAATACTTTTACTATACTATTGGACTTTCTATTGAACTATTTCATGGTATGCTTTGGTAATGGAACCCTAAATGGCTTAAATGGTTTAAATGGTTAAATGGAATGGGTTGGTGGTCATGGTTATGGTTACTTAAACTTTCTTGTGGGGTATAATGGAATCCCCCAAGTATACATGATAATAAACAACTTGTGGGTTACATGGGATTCCCCCAAGCAAACTTAATAACGGAACACTTGCGGGGTATATGAGAATCCTCCAAGTTAACTTGATATTGTAATCTATGGGTACATGGGAATCCCTGTACATTAAAAGGCTGACTAGGGACATTTCTTGCAAGCTATAGTTGGTATGACGATACCACTACTTATAGACTTGGTTAATAATAATGGAATAATGGTTTGGTTGGATTGTAATGATTTTAATTGGGTAATAATGGTGGGGTGTGATAGCTAACCATGAAGGTGCTAGTCCAATGGACGAACACTGGAAACTCATGTTTTCCGACATAAGGGTTGGTCATAGCGACTATATATGATACTATGAGGTACATGGGAATCCTCTAAGTACACTGTACATATGTATCAAGGAGAGTGAAGTGTACTCGAGAATCCCCTACTCTTTTGGTATATCCCATTCGTGAAGCAACACGCACCAGGGACTGTTCAGGATGTTACACTGGACCCATATAGCCCGTGGGTGGTTCTAGGATGGTTAAGCTACACATACCCAGATTAATGGTTTTAAATGCATGCTAAACCCAGTTCTCTTTCCCGGCACGATTATAAATATATATATATAAATATATGTATGTATGTATGCATATGGTTAGTTTATTTGGTTTTACTAGATTGCATTATTTTATCCTTATCCTAAGTACTTGCTAGCGTTCACCCACTAACCTATCTTTGGGTAGCTGTATCCCTACGTGATGCAAGAACCGACCATTCTACTCCTCTTTCATATTGATCGAATCTCGGGATAAGATCGGTTGGATTGAAGTGGTGAGATTTCATATCCCGGAAGGCTACATTTCATATCTTGGACATCTTAACATACTTTTGTTATTTTATGGATACTAATTTTGTCTATGTTTGGGGGTATGTCCCAATCGGATATTGCACGTTATCTTTACACGCTATCTTTTTATATGTTCGAAATTCATCCAACATAGGGTATACGAATTGGATGGTTGGGTTGGGTTTGGGGTGGTCTCCAGTTCTGGTTGGACTTGGGATGCCCATTACGATAAGGCCTTAGGTCGGGTAGGGTCAGGAATCTAAGATAACTAAATATCCAATAACCAATAAGCAAAACCACCCAAGTCCACAACAATATCTACACAGCCTCTAACAAAACTGAAAACCAATCTAAGTCAGGACATGCCCCCGACCCTGACAGTGACAATGATAATATGAATGATAATGGGAACTCTCAACTCTAGTCTATGAAAGGAAACTGATAAAATGACAAAGTCTTCTAGAGAATGGAAGCTCACCACTTCACCACCAATGAACGACTAGCCGAGCCGGTCCACCTAACACTGTGCAGAAAAAGTATATATATCTCTGGTACCTTCATCTCATAGGGATACAACGTTTGGAGATAGTTGGTGGGTTGAGTAATACCATATAACTCAAGGATAGGTGATAAAATAATGCCAAATGAAATCAAATTTAAAATCATGTGAACACCATCATATACATACATAAATTAATTATAGGGGTAAGGAATATCATGGACTATGCAGCTCAACCGTCATATCAGGCACCCACGGGCTACATAGGTTCATCTCCCCCTACTAAAAGGTCCCTAGTGCGTGTTAGCCGCACGAACTGAAGGTATTAAGAAAGACCAAGTAATGACCCAACCCCACGTCAATACAAGATACTAATATATCTATAATGTGAACTATGCACACAGGTCATCAAGACCAACCCTCATTTCGGCAAACATGAGTTTCCAGTACAAGTTATTCAAGACCCATACCTTCGCAGCTTTTCTACATAACCTACATTAAGCCTAATTTTAAACCAGTTTCACATAACCCATTTATTAACCAATGAAACAACTGTTAAGTCACACAATGGGTATCGTCATACCCTTACACTTACAAACTTATCTTTATGCCATAACAATCGCATTAACTTGGGGGAATTCCCCGACCCCCTATATTTTATCAATTAAAATTAGGAGTATGCCTCGACCCCCTTTGTTTATTAAATCAAATCATAGCCAACAAGGCTTTCAAAATCTATGTTCATTTTTTAATCATTTATTAAATGCAATAACATAGGTGAGTAAGTAAAACCAAGTGACGATTTCACAATTCAAATCCATTTGCACAAGTAGGTTGAGGAAACACAATTTTTCTTAACCAATTCCAATTTCAAAACTTCAATTTGGGTAAACCCAGATCCCCTAAGTTTATTCACCATTCCCATGCACCCCACAAGTTTAAAATCATTAATAAAGCATAAAAAATGCATAATAAATCATGGGAAAATAATTTACGAATCAACCATGTCAAAACCCTCAACCACATCAACACCCACATTCAAACAATCTAATTAAACCATTTAACTATATGTTTTTTATAAAGTAATAACTGGGGAATAGTAACAGGCCTGAAATACAAAAATTTATAGATAAAAATCAATCCTTGAGCCCTTGGATGACCTGCTTCTTGGAAACCCTAAGTATCTTGACCTTGGAGAATTTAGAGAGTTTGAAAGAGTGATCCGAGTGCTATAGTATTGAAAATGACATCCCAAGGACATTTTATGATCGTGGGTATTAAGTGGGTAAAGAGGGAAAAGTCCGAAGTTCCCTCAACTTAAAAGATGAAAAATTATTGCCAGTCGTTATAGGTCTCGTAAGGACTCGCTGAGACACCTAATGACTCTTTACCATGAGTCATAGTCAAGATAGTATCATTAGGCACATATACTATTGACCCTACGAATCCCATCATACGACTCATATTGTAACCCTACGACTAGTAGGGTCCAAGTCATATCCAAGATAGAACAATTTGGGCCTCACACTGGTCACCATATGTTTGTACCATGTGACTCGTATAGAGTCTTTATGACTCGTTAGAAGCCACTCGTAATCAGGACAAGAAACTTATCCATACACACTGTTCAAGCTATGATTAGGGTACTATGACTCATCAATACTCCCTGTGACTCGGAAGGAGGAATCATAGTCTTGACAGTGAGGATAAAATTTCAGAAATTTTCAAGGACAAACAATCCAGGTTGTTGCATACTCCCCCCCTTAGGATCATTCATCCTCGAATGACTAGACAAGTCATTTATTAGCAAGATTTGAATCCAAACACAATCACACTTACCATTACCAAAGACAGAAAACAAAGATTTCATGGAAATCACAACTCCCTTTAATAAAGTCAAAAAACAAAGATATTAAGGAATACACATACCTCAAGTACGATTATTCAAAGTGGGAAACAAGAATGGGTATTTGGATTTCATGTCCTCCTCGGCTTCCTACGTAGCTTTGTCACTCTTTTGGTTCCTCCATAGAACCTTTACCGAAGCCACATCCTTTGATCGCAACCGGCAAACTTACCGATCCAAAATCTCAACCAGGACCTCTTCATAAGAAAAGGAATCCGAGATACCCACACTTTCCAAGTGAGCAACCAAGTAAGGATCACCCATACACTTCTTCAATATTGAAACATGAAATACCATATAGATAGAAATCAAACTCAGGGGCAACTCTAATTCATAAGCCACATTGCGTACTCATGAGAAAATACGGTATAGACCAGGATAACGAGGACTTATCTTCCCCTTCTTTCCAAATCGCATCACTCCCTTCATGGGAGAAACCTTTAAGAACACCAAATCATCCACATCAAACTCTAAGTCTCTTCGTCTTACATCCGTATAAGACTTTTGGAGACTTTGAGAGGCCTTAAGTCTATCCTGAATCATATTGATATAAATAATAATTTAAGTGTCCAAGTGTGTTATTACAATGTTCAAAGTGTTTTCCAAACAAGTTTGTGCTTAATTGAGTAATTTATAGTACAACCAGAAAAACTAGTTTAACTAGCTTGAGCTAGGTGTGTGTCTTGTTGGTTTCGATGGATTCTAATGTATTTAATTTGTTTCAAATGGTTTAAATGTGTAATTATAAGTGTAATAACTTTTTTTAATGGGAAAAGTTTAATTTGATTAAGTCAAGAGTCGGAATATTAAATAGAAGATCATTGTGAATTTGCCTTATCTTAGCTCTTGTTTTGATTCGTCATTGAGGATATTGTGTTGTTTTGATCTCCAATTTGTGGTGTGTGATATTATAGGGGTATTTGTGAGATAAATATGGTGATATATTAATGATTTAAAGGCCAAAAACTCATTGGAAATACACTACAAAAGGCATGGGAAGAAGGATGGGCGTTCAACACTTAACTAAATTTTTGGATGCAAATTCCAATGAGTCGATGCGATACCGTCACATCTCATCGACCATCAACGCTGCCACCATCGCGTCGCGTTGATATTATTATACACGGTCAAATAATTTTCACTGACACGGATTGGAGTAAAGTGCATGTATTATTATTATATTAATTTGCATGTGGGAATCTTCTTCGTGGGAACCATGCAATATCCTAAGAATATACAAAGTGAGAAACTCCCATTATAAATAGAATATATTCTTGGACAATTGAAAAGGCAGCTGGACACCTGGACAGTGAATAATTCTTGGATTATTATTCTTGGACACATTGCTGGAAAGGAAAGACTTGAACAATTTTAGGATCATTATTATTTTATTCTTAGAAGGAGTAGGAGTATTTTATTATAAATACATAAAACTTGAGATTATTTTGGAGATGACAAACACTTGGAATGGTTTGGAGATTAAAGTGGAGGCTTCTACACGGTTTATTAGGTTATATTATTTTTTTCATTAGTCTTTAATTTTTTTTAATCATGTATTCAATTATTTAGATCGTGATTATGAATATTATCGGCTAAAACCCCTCTTTCCGGGGTTAAAGCCAAGAACATGAGTACTATTGTCTTGGATTAAATTCATTTATTTTTTCTTATCATTAATGGTTGTTTGTTTATTCTTGTTTTAATTATTTAATGGATTGATTACCCATAAAATACATATATTGTCGATATTTTAATATAGGGAGAGGGAATATGGAGATAGAACTTGGGAATAAAAAAAGTTTGGGTTTTTATTCTTTTATAAAATAAAGAATTAAACTTAGTGTCTAGGACAAGGATGTACGTAGATGTCTTACTTGATTCAAATGTAGGATGAAAGCTTTAATTAACTTAATTGGATTATTACATCCCCGTTCAATGATGTAGTTGTAATGTCCAAATTAGGTAAAAGTTTAGAGTTTGAGAAACCATGATCATGCAATTAACACTACGAATCAACAACCAAGATAAGCAAATTACGAATGAAATTTAATAACATAGTATTATTGTTCGACGTGCTTTAACCCTGGGATTTACTCAATTGGTTTTTCCATGTACTTTTATTTATGCATTATTACTTTATTTTTAATTACCAATTTCCAAACTCTCTTTTGGTTACTTTTGCATCGAATTAATCTAAACGGTAAACTAAAATTAAATTATTGTTAAATCAAGACTCTGTGGGATCAATACTTGGATTTCATAAGGCCACTTTACTACTTGATAAGACCATGTACACATGCATGTGCACTTGGGCGCTGTCAAGTTTTTGGCGTCGTTGTCGAAAACTTGTTATTTAGCACTTGTTTATTTTAGTTTTTCTTTTAGATTTATTTGGTATTTTTACATTTGGTCTTGGTTTTGTTTTTGTAGGAAACACAGGTTTTCAAAATAGTAAGCTGGCAATGGTTTGGGAGTTGGTTGAACCAAACCCAGAACCCAAGCACTTTACCATCAACAAAGGAGAAAAGCAATTCTTCTCCCCAGAATTCCGCAAATCTTACAAGGCCAAGAGAATATTATTCCAATGGCTGAATAACAAGTAGCCCGAAGGACAGTTAGGGAAGTGGCAGTCCCAATTTCGATGATCTTGACTTCCCCAATTCAAAGACCATCTGCTGAGGGGAATTTTGAGTTGAAACATAGTATGGTACAGCTTCTTATTAGCAGTGGATGGTTTGCAGGGCTTTCATACGAGGATCCACAAGTCTACTTGCAGACCTTTATTAAGCTTACTGATACATTCATTCTGACTGGGGTGAGTACAGATTATGTGAGGCTGACACTATTTCCCCATTAACTTTTGGGGGAAGCTAAAAGGTGGTTGAATGCAGAGCTGTCCAATTCAATTACATCATGGGATGACTTGGCCAGAAAATTCCTCATCATATTCTTTCCATTAGGTAAGACTGCGAGACTTCGTAGTGAGATAGTGAGCTTTAAGAAGAAGTCTGATGAAAACCTCTATCATTCTTGGGAATACTTCAAGTCTCTTCTTCGGGATTGTTCATACCACCAACAGTCCAATGAGGTACTTGCTCATACTTTTGTAGAAGCTCTTGATCACAATACGAAGATTTTACTAGATTCAGCCGTAGGTGGTCAAGCGTTGGAATTGACTTATGATGAGTTGTACACATTACTAAACCACATAGTATAAGGAAGTCCAGAGTGGCATTCAGATTCTAGAAGTTCCACAAAAAGAATTGCGGGTGTATTGGAGGTGGACCAATTCACAGCCTTATTAGCACAGGTTTATGCCTTACAAAATTTGATCAACACTCATTTCAGCAGCATGAAGTTGGGAATAGCACAACCTACAGCCACAGTCAATTTTATCCAACAAGATGCAAGTTGGTGTGTAGTATATGAAATAATAGCCATTCAGCGGCCATGTGTCCTTCAAATCCAGAATTTGTGATATTTGTAGGCGATGCTCAAAGTCCAAATTATAGTAATGCCTACAATATAAAGTGGAAGACTTATCCACCAAATAACCTATGGAACACCCCACAGCTACAAGCCCAATTAAATCAGTCAACTAGCTACATGAAAGAGATGCTGAAGCAGATTCTTGCTGGTCAAGAACAAATGGCTACAGATATAAAAAATCAACAAGTAGAATTAAAAAATCAGAAAGCGACTCAGAGATTCTTAGAGTTGCAGTTGGGGCAATTACAACAAGCATTGAACACTAGGGCTCAACGTAGTGGCAGATACAAAGAATCCAAAATAGGTTATGTCAATCACCTAGAGAAGTGTTAAAGATCTTCAAGGAGAAACTCCCAAGGCAACAAAGGAGGTAGATGCAGATATGACTCCCCTACAAGTTTCTAAAAACGTTGCTGAAAATTCAAGGAAGTCTGAATACTTGAAAGAAAAAGTTGTTGCAGAAGAAGTGAAGAAGATGCCACCACTACCCTTATCTCAAAGGAAAATAAAAGTGAAGGAGGATGATATGTTCAAAAATTTACATTCAGAGGACTTCACATTAACTTACTCTTGTTAGATGTTTTGAAGACTATGCCTAAGTACGCAAAGTACTTAAGGGGTGTGGTGGAAAATAAGGTAAAATTGCAGTATATGGGGGCAATAAAACTTACTGAAGAGTGTAGCACTGTGATGACACATAAAATCCCCAAGAAATTGAAATATCAAGGGAAGTTTGTTATCCCTATTCAAATTAGAAGTAAAGCGGTCCATGCACTGAGTGACTTAGTGGTGAGTATAAACGTGATTCCCCTATCATTGTTTAAGACATTGGGATTGGGGGATCCTAAATCGACACCAGTGGTTATGCAGCTCACAAACGGATCCATAATATATTCGGAAGGTGTAATAGAGGGCATCTTCATAAAGGTTGGTAAATTTATTATACCTGCTGGCTTATTTTTTTTTTATTTTAAGGCAGACGAATAGGTACCAATCATCTTGGGGAATCCATTCTTAGCAACTGGAGGGGCCTTGATTGATGTTAGAAAAGGCATGATCAAAATAAGGGTAGATGATAAAGAGGTGGTATTTGATGTTTACAAAACACCTATCATAAAATCCCAAATTAAAGATTTATATATGATCAATGTTGTTGAAGGGGGGAAATATGGGGTGGTTAATCCACAAAAGACCTCTTCAGAATACCTAATTAAGCGGCCTAATATGCCTAATGTTTCCCAACATGATGAAGGTTGAATTTAAGAGAGATGTTGACCTTAAGAGTGTAAACTCAAGAGGTCAGAAAGGAATGAAAAAATGGCTCCCAAGGGGAAGTAAAGGGTGAAAGAATATGGTTGAGTTTATATGGGTCATGCCGCGACGCTAAATTAGGCGCTGCTTGGGAGGCAACCCAAGTTAATTAGGTATATTTTCTTTTCAGGTTTTTTTAGTTTTTATTTCACGTAGTTTTTGTTTTTGGTTGAGTCATAGGTTAATGGAAAGTCTGAGTACCATAAACTTGAGCTAAGGAGCATGACAAAGACTAAGTGTGGGGTCTCGCGGATCCTTCTTGATGCAAAAATATTCTACTAGCTAGGCCTAGAGGCTTCAGGAAGTATTTCTATCTCTTACCTTTAAATTCACTTTAGGTACAAAGTAGATTTTTAAGTGTGGGGTGGGGAAATCTCAAATTTTGGCTCAATTTAAAAAAAATTGTGTAAGACATTCTTGTTGGTGCTATTTTTTGATTGCATGATGCAAGTGGGTTTGTTGGTAAAAGCATGTTAATTGAGTGAATTGTTGTTTTTAGACTCTTAGGCTCATGTTTGTGACTCTTGTTCTTGTTGGCTTAAATTTGAATTCATGTTATTATTGGTTGAAAGTCTATGATGATCCTATTAAGTTGAGCATGTGGCATGTGCGTGTGAGGTTTTTGATATTCCTTACTGGATATGATGCTAGAACTTTCCCGGTGTGTATGTGAAGCGAAATAAAGAATGTGGGTTTAGGAGATGATTTAGGCATTTCTTTGATATCCTGGTTTTATACCTTCTATTTGTCCTACCCTTTGTGCATTATCATAGTTAACCCCATTGAGCCTTTAGCTTATTTTCTTTGGTAGCCTCATATGTAGCCTAATCCCTTCTTTGATAGACCATAATTTGATCCAAAAAACTCGTTGGCGTTTTAATGAAAAATTAATTGAGTAAGGAGTTTGAGAAATAAGAAGAAAAAGGTGAAATTGATGCCCCAAGGTAATAGTTATTGGTGTTAATAATTGATGTGTGGTGGATGAATGTGATATAATTTATGCTATAAATATTTCCATGATTGTGAAAAAGAGAAAAATTGATTTATGTGGTCGTAAACTATGCGTCCACTAAGTGTTTGTGAAAATGCTTAAAAGAGTTGAGGGGAAAATAAAGGTAATGAGTGGATGAAAAAATAGTGTAAATTGGTTGTTGGAAATTGGTTTTAAATGTCTAATGTAGTGTATTAAAGCTCTTAGAGAGTTTAGTCACTTTTTCCAAATATTTTTTACCCGTCTCTTAACCTACATTACAACCCGGAAAAGTCCTAATTGATCCTAAGTTCATCATTCCGATATTAGTGGAGCACTACACTAAGGGTAAGCCTATGATTTATTGTGTGTAACTTGTGAATTTTTTTCTGAGAGTGAGCGTAATTTGATTCTTGTACCCATTATGTTATAAAGTGCATATTGTGAGTGATTATGGGTAACTCTCTTGTTGTGAGGGGAACATGTTTGATGAATGTGGCTGATTTGTATGATGTCCTTGATTGAATGATATGCATGAGTTTGCCACTTAGGTGTGTCAATTCTTGAGGCTAGGATGTTTCGGAGTAGAATTCTTGAGATTTCAATTGTGTAAATAACATACTTTGTGTAGAAACTTGCATTCCATGTAGTCATTGTAGTATTATCTTGAGTGTCTTTGTTTTAGTACAAGGGTAGCGTCACCTCATATTTTGATGCTTAGAATAAAGAGTTATTCGAGGATGAACAAGAGTTTAAGTATGGGGTGATGATCTGAGGTGGTTTTGTACACTTTGGTATCTTTATTATAGCTTATTTCTCCTTGTTTTGAGAGAATTCGTATGCTTAACATGTTCATGTTGATATAAATAAGCATTTAAGTGTCCAAGTATGTGATTACAATGTTCAAAGTATTTTTCAAATAAGTTTGTGCTTAATTGAGTCATTTAGAGTACAACCCGGAAAACTAGTTTTACTAGCTTGAGCTAGGTGTGTGTCTAGTTGGTTTCGATGGATTATAATGTGTTTAATTTATTCCAAATAGGTTAAACGTGTAATTATAAGTGGAATACATTGTTTGTAATAGGAAAATTTTAATTTGCTTAAGTCAAGAGTCAGAATATTAAGTAGAAAATCATTGCGAATTTACCTTATCTTAACTTTTATTTTGATTCATCATTGAGGATATTGTGTTGTTTTGATCTCCAATTTGTGGTGTGTGATACTTTAGGGGGCTTTGTGAGATAAATATGGTGATATATTGATGATTCAAAGGCCAAAAAATCATTAGAAATACACTACAAAAGGCATGGGAAAAAGGAGGGACGTTCAATACTTAACCTGATTTTTTGACGCAAATTTTAGTGAGTCGACGCGATACCGTCACGCTGCGTCGACCATCAATGCTTCCAGCATCGCGTCGTATTGATATCATTATACACGGTCAAATAAGTTCCACCGATATGGATTGGAGTAAAGTGCATGTATTATTATTATATTAATTTGCATGTGGGAATCTTCTTCTTGGGAACCATGCAATCTCCTAAGCATATACAAAGTGAGCAATTCCCATTATAAATTGAATATATTCTTGAACAATTGAAAAGGCGGCTGGACACCTGGATAGTGGAGAATTCTTGGATTATTATTCTTGGACACGTTGCTGGAAATGAAAGCCTTGGACAATTTTAGGATCATTATTATTTTATTCTTAGAAGGAGTAGGAGTATTTTATTATAAATACATAAAACTTGAGATTATTTTGGAGATGACGAACACCTGGAACGGTTTGAAGATTAAAGTGGAGGCTGCTACATGGTTTATTAGGTTTTATTATTTTTAATTAGTCTTTAATTTTTTAATCATGTATTCAATTATTTAGATCATGATTATTAATATTATCAGCTAAAAACCCTTTTTCCGGGGTTAAAGCCAAGAACATAAGTACTATTATTTTGGATTAAATTTATTTATTCTTACTTATCATTGTTGGTTGTTTGTTTATTCTTGTTTTAATTATTTTATGAATTTATCACCCATAAAATACATATATTGTCGACCTTTTGATCTCGAGAGAGGGAATAGGGAGATAGAACATGGAAATAAACAAAGTTTGGGTTTTTATTCTTTTATAAAATAAGGAATTAAACTTAGCGTCTAGGACAGGGACGTACTTAGATGTCTTACTTGATTCAAACATAGGATGATAGCTTTAATTAACTTAATTAGATTATTATATCCCCGCTCAACGATGTAGTTGTAATGTCCAAATTAGGTAAAAGATTAGAGGTTGGGAAACAATGATCATGCACTTAACCCTACGAATCAACAACCAAGATAAGTATATTACGAATGAAATTTAATAACATAGTATGAACACTATGATTGTTCGAAGTGCTTTAACCCTGGGCATTATTGAATTGATTGTTCCAAGTACTTTTATTTATACATTATTACTTTAATTTTAATTACCAATTTCCAAACTCTCTTTTGGTTACTTTTCAACCGAATTAATCTAAACAGTAAACTGAAATTAAATTGTTGTTAAATCAAGTCTCTGTAGGATCGATACTTTGCTTTCATAAGGCCACTTTACTACTTGATAAGACCGCATACACTTGTGTGTGCGCTTGGGCGCTGTCAACCCATACCATCCTTGATCTGCATCAAGAGAGAATCTAAGACCTGTTTCTCCTTCACCTCAGCACCAAGAGATGACTTTACCACCTCTTGCACAAACACACCACCATCCTTACATAAAATAAACTTGTCATAGATAACCTGCTAAAAGTATCAGCAACCAGGTTAGCTTTACCTTGATGGTAGTGGAGACTCATGTCATAGTCCTTAAGCAACTCAAGTCATCTCCTCTTTATGATATTTAACTCCTTCTGAGTGAACACATACTGCAAATTCTTATGGTCTGAGAAGATGCCAACATGAACCCCATACAAATAGTAACGCCAAATTTTCAAAGCAATGACCGCAGCTAATAATTTCAGATCATGCGTAAGATAGTTCTTCTTATGCACCTTCAACTGCGTAGAAGCATATACAACCACCATACTATATTGCACCAGCGCACAACCCAGTCACACCTGGGACGCATCACAATAAACAACATAGCCATTGGTACCATCAGGTAAGGTCAAAACTTAAAACAAAGTTAACTTATCTTTCAACTTCTCGAAACTACCCTCACAAGCATCCGCCATATAAACTTTATGTTTTCTAATTCAACTTATTCAATGGTGAAACAATAGAAGAAAAATTTTCCAAAAACCTCTAATAATAACTAGCTAAATCCAAGAATCTCTGAATATCAGTTGCAGTCTCGGGTTATGCCACTTCTTAATTACCACAACTTTTTGTGGATCCACCATGATCCCTTCACGAGGAAAAATAAGATCCAAATAAGTAACAATATTCAACCAGAACTCGCACTTAGAGAATTTAGTATACAGTCATTGTTCCTTAAGGGTTTGCAACACTATACGGAGGTGATCGACATAATCCACCTCACTATTGAAATACACCAAAATATCATCAATAAATATAATCATGAATAAAAATAAGAACTGATGAAAGATATGATTCATAATATCCATAAATGTTGTTGGGGCATTAGTAAACCAAAGGCTATCACCAAAAACTCAAAATAACCATATCGAGTTTGGAAGGTAATCTTAGGGATATCCATCTCCCTAATCTTCAACTGATGGTAACCTGACTGAAGATCAATCTTAAAAAAGTACTTAGCACCCTGAAGTTGGTCAAATAAATCATCAATCTTAGGAAGAGGATACTTATTATTCATGATCACCCTATTCAACTGACGGTAATTTATACACATTCGGAGGGACCCATCTTTTTTATGAACAAAGAGAACTGGAGAACACCAGGGAGAAATACTAGGGTGGATAAAACCCTTATCTAGAAGTTCTTTCAACTGCTCCTTAAGTCCCTTCAACTCACCCGAAGCCATTATGTAGAGAGGGGTGAAGATAGGATAAGTGTTCGAAAGAAGATCAATCCTAAATCAATTTCCCTATCCAGAGGAATACTTGAAATATCATCAGAAAATACCTCGAGAAACTCATAAACCCGAAGGACAGATTGCAATGAAGGACCTTTAAATCTAGAATCCTTAACATGCACTAAACGGAAGAGAAACCCCTTGGAAATCAACTTTCAGGATCTAATACACAAAATGAACCTTCCTTTAGGCATTAAGGAACAACCTTCCTACTTAATCACCAGTTTATTTAGAAATTAGAAAATGGCCCTTCATGTCCAAAAATCAAGAGACATATAGCATAAGTGCAACCAAACCTTCCCCAAAATTATATAAAAAACTATCATGTCTAACTCTATCAGATCCACTAATGTATTCCTACCACATATTGATACCACACAATCTCTATAGACTCTCCTAGCAACAATAGAGTCACCCACTGGGGTAGACATAGAAAAGGGATCAAGAATACTCTCAAGACCAAAACCAAAGTGAATAGCCATATAAGGGGTCACATAAGAGAAAGTAAACTCGAGATCAAGTAGATAATATACATCATGAGAAAAGAGTTTTAATTTACCAGTAACAATCATAGGAGACGCCTCTAAATCCTAATGAGTGGCAAGATCATATAGACGATTTCAATCAGTGTCAGAGCTAAAAGTAGCTCCTTTTGGTGTGGGAGCAGAAGAGGTAGCAATAGGAACCTTATTTTCCCCCATAGCAACATCACCTGAAGGACAATTCCTCTTAATACGTCTAGGATGACCATATCTGAAACACTTATTCCTCCCCTCATCACAAAATCCATGATGCACTTGTCCATAAAAATGACAAGAGGGATAGATTATGCCAACTAAACTCCACTGTCCTGAGAGTAGTCATTATTTCTGTTAAATACACTATTGCTCTAAAAATGATGATCACCAAATGGCTTAGGATATGAAGTACTAGCCATAGAATATGAACCAGAAGTCCCCCACTTCTTCTTAGACCACTGCCTACTATTCTTGCCACTATTCTACTAGCAACCACCCTACTCAGAAAACCATAATCTATTACGTTTACTCTCCCCTATTTTGTCTCATTTCTTATTTTCATATTCCACCTATTGTATATACATCACAAGCCTAGAGATATCTATGTCACTATTTAATAAGGTGGGCTTACACTCAAATACTAAGTCTCGAGACAAACCCAAAGCAAAATTCCTTATCTTAGACCTCATATTAGATACTAGCTTAGGAGCATAATGGGACAGTTAATGAAACTTCAAGGCATCTCCTTCATAGTTACTTGCCTTGCTTCAAATTTATGAACTCCTTAGACTTCACCTCCCTCAACTCTATAGAAAAGAAACGATCAAGAAAAGCACCCAAGAAATCCTCCTATAAAACCAACTCCATATCATCACCCCTCTACTGATCCCACTTCTCATACCACTGATAAGCCACATCCTTCAGCTGGTATACAGTGAATTCCATGCCCTCAAAGTCAGAAGCATGCATCACATGGAGAATCTTCTCTATATTTTTTATGAAACCTTGAGGATTTTCCTCATCCTTAAAGACAGTAAAGGTCAGATGATTCAGCCTAAAAAACTGGCCAACTCTAGTGGCCTAAAAAAAATCACAACAGCACCAGCAGGACCCGACTGACGTGAGTGAGATATTACCAACTATGTCAGCAGATGAATAGAACGGTAAATCTCAACATTGGTAATATCTCCTAGAGGTGACCCAAAAGGAGTATTACTAGTGGGAAAATGATCAGTGAGGACTGGTGAAACTCACTAGGGCAATCAGAAGCAGCGACCCTAAACTGGGTTTGAACTCCTTGAGTAGGATAAGCCTCGTCCATATTGTTCTCAAGCGGGATAGATGAGTTTCTATGAACATCGTATCTTCTGGGAGGCATGATCTTAAACCCAAAAAAATTGGACTTAGAGGAGATTTCAAGACCTTAGGCTATATAGCCCGATAGTAGATCACAAGAAAGAAAAACATTCCTAAATGTCTCCTAGCCTCTCCCCATATAAGTGTGGCGCGCTACACACCCATAAAAGAGACTCAACTTAACACGGATTTATGGACACCCAATGACATTAAACCTAGACTCTAATACCAATTTTTCGTAACATGAACTAGGGCTTGGCCATGATGGGTATCTTAAGTCCACCGAGGACCAAAGAACACCCCTTGTTTCCTAGTCAAACCTACCACAATTCCCAACAGAAGCTGAATTCTAAACATATAACAAGATAAGTAAGATATAAAAGTTTCAAGGAATCTAAGATAACTAAATATCCAACAACCAATAACCAAAACCACCCAAGTCCAAAGAAATATCTACAAATCCTCTATCAAAACCAAAAATCATTCTAAGTCAGGACATGCCCTCAACCCTAACAATGACAATGAAAATGATAATGGGAATGATCAACTCTATTCTATGAAAAGAAACTAATGAAATGACCAAGTCTTTCGAAGAATGAAAGCTCACCACTTCATTACCAATGCTGATGAACCGAGTTGATCCACCTAACACTGTGCAAGAAAAATATATGTATCTCCGATGTCTGTATCGCATGGGGATACAGCGTCTAGAGATAGTTTATGGGTTGATCACTAGCATGTAACTCAAGGATAGGGGATAAAATAATGCCAAATCAAATCCAATTTAAAAGCATATGAACATCATTATATGCATACATAAATTATATGTTGGCGTAGGAAAAAATGCATAGCATGAAGAAAAACATTATACATACATAAACTATATGTCAGGGTAGGGAAAAAGGCTTATCACAAAGAAAAACATTATTCTGGACTATGTAGCTCAATTGTCATAACAAGCACCCATGGGCTATCTGGGTTAAGCTTTCTTTGGTGAAAGGTCCCTAGTGTGTGTTAGCCGTACAAACCGGAGGTATCAAGGAAAACCAGGGAATGTCCCAACCCTACTTCAATCCAAGATACAAATATATCAATAGTTAACTATGCATGCACACAGGTCATTAAGACCAACTCTCATGTCGACAAATATGAGTTTCCAATACAAGTCATCCAAGACCCACACCTTCATGGCTTCACTAAATAACCCCCATTAAGTACAATTTAAAGCAAGTTTCACATAACCCATTTATTATCCAATGAACCAACTGTTAAGGAGCATAATGGGTATCATCATACCCTTACACTTGGAATCTTATCTTTATTCCATAACTATCATATTAACTTGGGGAGATGACTCGACCCTCTTATTTTATCAATTCAAATTGGAGGAATGCCTAGGCCCTCTATTCATTAAATTAAATTATAAACAAAAAGGCTTTCAATATCTATGTTCATTGTTTAATCATTTATGCAATGCAATAACATAGGTGAGTAAGTTAAACCAAGTGACTATTTCATAATTCAAAGCCATTTGCACAAGTGCGTTGAGGGAATACAATTTTTCATAACCAATTCTAATTTCAAAACTTCAATTTTGGTAAAACCATGGACATTAATCATTTCCATGCATCCCACAAGATCAAAACCATTAATAAAGAAAAAATAATAAATCATAAAAAAAAATAAAAACCAACCATGTCAAAACCCTCAACCACATCATAACCCATATTCAAAATCATCCAATTAAACCATTTATATACATTTTTTTCATAAAGTAATAATTGGGGAAGAGTAACATGCCTGAAATACCAAAATTTATGGATAGAAATCAACCCTTGAGCCCTTAGATGACCTACTTCTTGGAAACCCTAAGTATCTTAACATTGGAGATTTTAGAGAGTTTGAGAGAGTGCTCTGAGTGCTAAAGTGTTGAAAAAAAATTCCCAAGGATGTTTTATGTTGTGGGTATTAAGTGGGTAAATAGGGAAATGTCCAAAGTGCCCTAAACTTAAAATCTAAAAAATTGTCGTTAGTTATTATGGGTCTTGTAAAAATTCATTGAGACGCCTTATGACTCGTTACCACGAGTCGTAGTCAAGATAGTTTTATTAGGCACACATACTGATGACCTAAAACTCCCATCAAACGACTCGTATCGTGACCCTACGACTCATAGGGTCCAAGTCGTAAGACAAAACCATTTGGGCCTCACACTAGTCACCCTATGGTTACGACTTATATAGAGTCTTTATGACTCATTAGTAGCCACTCATAATCAGGTTAAGAAACTTAGCCACACATATTGGTCAGGCTATTATTAGGGTCCTATGACTCGTCAAGACTCCCTACAACTCTCGAGGAGGAATCATAGTCTGGACAATGAGGATAAATTTTCAGAAATTTTCAAGGACCAAGAATTTGGGGTGTTTCTATTACCCCCATTGAGTATGCGTATAACAATAGTTATCACTCTAATTTTGGAATGGATCCTTTTGAGGAACTTTATGGTAGGAGGTGTAAGTCTCTTATTGGGTAGTTCGAGGTTGGTGAGACTAGGTTGTTTGGTCCTAACTTGGTTCACCAAGACATGGAGAAGGTGAAGGTGATTAGGTATAGTCTTAAGACTACTCAAAGTTGCCAAAAGTCCTGTGTGTATGTGAGGCGATGGGGGTTAGAGTTTGATGTAGGTGATTGGTTGTTCTTTAAAGTTTCTTCTACGAAAAAAGTAATGAGGTTTAAGAAGAAGTGGAAACTCAGTCCCCGTTATATTGGTCTATATCAGATTTTGAGAAGAGTGGGGAACATGCTTATGAGTTGGATTTTTCTGCGAGTTTGGGTTCTATTTATCTGGTTTTTGATGTATCTATGTTGAAAAAGTGTGTGGGTGATCCTTTTTTGACTGTGCCTATTAAGAATGTTGGTATTTTAGATTCTTTGTCCTATGAGGAAGTCCCGATTGTGATTATGGATAGACAAGTCTGTAGATTGAGAACTAAGGATGTGGCATCGGTAAATGTTCTTTAAAGAAATCAAAAGATAGAAAAAGCTACATGGGAAGTCAAAGAGGACATGAAGTCTAAATATCAATTCCTACTCCTCGCATTGGATGGAAGTATTTTAGGTATGGGTTTCCTTTTTGTTCTTATCGCTTTATAAATTTTGTTCATGGTTTTGTGGTTCACTTATGTCTTGTATTCACGTGAAAGGGTGTCTTAACTCCTCATTTGGGGATGAATGATCCTAGGAAGGGTAAGGTAATGCCCCAGGTTTTAGACACTTGAAATTTCTGGGTTTTTGGTCATCGCTGTCTAAGGTACGACTCAAGTGATGAGTCATGAAGACTCCTCATGAGTTGTATAGTGCCAAATCATTGTCTAACCAATAGGTTGCTTAATATTTATGTTTGAGTACGACTAGGATCACGAGCCATAGGGTAGGACTCGTGAACAAACCAGTAAGGTAGCCTTGAGTCATTACCCAGGATACGAGTCGTGGTGACGACTCATGACCAGTGACTACGAGTCGTTACCTGACCCGTAGAAACTAGGTAGCCATTTTCCTGTATGTTAATTGGGGGAACTTTGGTCATTTTTTCTCATCACCAAATAAAACCCACGACATAAAACACCCTAAGTGACCTCATAACTCGTCATTACTCAATCAAAGACACTACTTTTCTCCACCGAATTTCCAAGTCAAAAACAAAGTTAGGGTTTCCATGGGTTGGTCATCTAGGGCTCCAAGTATGGTTTCCTTTTTAAATTCTTGGTTTTTTCAGGCATGCATCTCTTCGTCAAACTTACATTTTACTATGTTATGAAATGGTTTGATATTCTTATGGTTTTAATGTGTTGGTTTTGAATGATGGGTTGAGGGTTTTGGATGATTATTCCTTGGTTAGTTTTTCCATAGTTTTGGAATTGTTATTCATGCTCTATCTCATAGTATTAGAATTAAATTTGTGCATGGCTATGGTGGATGGGAAGAGGGTCATGGAATTCCCCCACCTTTAAGGATTTTGGTATGAAAGTGATAATAAACTCAATCCACTTGCATAATTCATTTCAAAATATGGATAATCACATGGTTTTGATTACTCTTCTAATCTATTGCATTGAACTAATGGGTACGTGGATTAAAAAATGGTTTTGGAAAGTCCTTGGTGGCCATGTTTTAGTTTTAGATTGGGACTTGGGGGTCATGGCGTTCCCCCAGGTCGATGGATAATTAGAATGACATAATCTTATAAGCTTGCAATATTAATAGGTATGACGATACCAATGGTATATGCCTTGATGGATGATTCCTTGGTTTAATGAATAGGTTATGTGCAAATGTGTTAATTTGGGCTTAAAGAGGGTTGTGTATCCTGTCATGAAGGTGGAGGTCACGGGGAGATCGATACTGGAAATCAAGTTTGCTGGTGTGGGGGCCTTTATGATCATGTACATATTTTTTGGTTCGTGAGGCTAACACGTACTAGGACCCTTTCACTATGAGGAGCTAAACCCATATAGCCCGTGGGTGCCCTTAGGATGGTTAAAGCTACACAGTCCAAGTTTTTCATTTTAAAGTTCATGCTTAAACCTTAATCTCTATCTCAACATTATGTATATATGTATATTTTCATGTATGTGAACATGTACATTAATTTTGGATTTGATTTTTGAATGACATTATTTTATTCCTACCCCGAGTTACATGCTAGTGCTCACCCCTCTAACCATTTTCGGATGCTACATCCTTTCATGATGTAGGGTCCTAGGAGTTTCTTCTGTTTGTTTGTGCAATGTTAGTGGAGCAGTCGTCCTTTGAATTTGTGATGAAATGGTTAGCTTCCATCTTTTGGAAAACTTATTCATTCCATCCGTTTCTTTCCATATTTTGGAGTTGAAGAGTTCATATTAATATTATCATTGTCATTGTCACTATCAGCATCGGGGGCATGTCCCAACCTAGTTCGATATTCGAATGTGTTTAGAGGCTTTTGTGGACATGTGTGGGTTGGATGTTGTTGTTGACTCTTAGAGCTTAAATCTTTAGTTACACTGACTGTTTTATCTTTACTCTCTGATTTTCTTCCGATTTGTTATTATTTGGATTATGTTCGTATTGGACAGACAAAGGGGCTGGTCTCCGGCCCTCGATAGGCTTGCGATACCCGTCACGGCTAGACCCGGGGTCGGGTCATGACATAATCAACTCTATTAAAGTTAAATCATTGCAGTAATGTTCCATTATAGATAGGTCAATTAATAAGTACTCCCAACTTGCCACATTTAACGCAAGGCGTGAAAAGCTATGTGATAAAAATAAAGGACAGATTAATCACTAAATTTTCACCATATACGAGATATGGAAAAGGATCAAATTATAGTGATCATTTATTGTATGCAATTTTTTTCTGTATCTATGCAAGAGGCTGTTATCATGCCACAAACAATAAGGTGCAGCAAATTCCACAACTAACATAATAGACTTTTCAACACATGCTTGTTCCAAAGATTTTCTTTGGGAGAAATTTCATTTATATACAACAAAATAAATAGTTTAAAAAAATAGTCAAGGTTTTGTTTATTATTTTAAATGAAAATTATCACTTAAAATAGCCATCAAACTTTTTCTTCCTTTTTCTTTTCTTTTTTTATCAATAACTTTTTTAATAAAAACGTTTTTTTGTTTTTATTTGTTGTATTTTTATTTATTAAAAAAACTTTTTTCATATAATTCTTTTCACGTATTAATACTATATAAATAGTGTATAAACATGTATATATGGTGTACAAAGAGTTGTGTAGTGTATATGTAATGTATTAATGCATAAAATAGTTATGTGATATATATGTAATGCAACGATATTGTATAAATAATGTATAAACGTGTATCTATATTATAGAAATGATGTATAAGCATGTATATATGTGATAGAAATAGTTGTATAGTGTATATGAAATATATCAGTTTGTAGAAACGTGTATTGATATTGTATAATGAGTTATATAATGTATCGATATTGCATAAATGATGTACTAGTGTGTATCAATATTGCATAAAATAGTAAATAAACATGTATAGATATTGTATAAATAGGTATGTAATGTATTGATATTATATAAATGGTGTATAATCATGTATTGATGTTATATAAACAATTATGTAATGCATTCAATTATTCAACACCCCCCCCCCCCCCCTCAAGGTAGGAGCTATGAAAATGTTCTTCACTCCTAGCTTGGACACTAGATAGCTATGTTGAGAAACACCAAGGCCTTTAGTAAGAACATCTGTCAATTGTTCTGTAGAAGGAACATGGAACAGCTTGACTAGACCAAGCACTACCTTTTCTCAAATGAAGTGACAATCAATATTAATGTGTTTGGTTCGTTCATGAAAAACAGAATTGGCAGCAATTTGAATAGATGATCTACTATCACAAAACACGAAAATAGGCCTAGTAAGAGGAACACCTAACTCTTTGAGCAAGTTATAGACCCAAACAACCTCTACCACTGTGGAAGTTAGGCTTCTATATTCAGCTTTAGCAGAGCTTTGAGATATAGTAGGTTGTTTTTTGGACTTCTAGGACAACAAAGAACCTCCAAGTTTGACCAAATACCCAAGAACAAACTTCTTTGTATTGGGACGAGCAGCCCAATCTGTATCACAATAGGCCATCAACATTGTGAAAGAAGACCAGACATTAACACACCAAGTCCAAGGTACTTTTTAATGTACTTAAGCACTCTAGGGCTATATGCATATGTGATACTTTAGGAGAATGAATTGGCTAAGAGATTGTACAGCAAAAGAAATATCAAGCCTAGTAATGATGAGATATAGTAGTCTGCCCACAAGCCTTTAGAATACACACGAACCATCCAAGGGATCATTATCAGTGATACCAACATGTTGATCAAGCTTTAGTGAGGTGAGCCTAAATTTTTTTTCTCTAAAGGACATGCAATGGGCTTGGCTCCTAATAAACCTGAATCAGAGATCATTTCAAGGGCATATTTTCTCTGGTGCATTAATATACCTTCTTTATTTCTTGTGAAATCAATGTCAAAAAAATATTTCAATTCTCCTAAATCTTTAATTCTGAAGTCTTTATGCAGATGGTCTTTGGTATATTGAATCGGAGTTGAATCATTCCCTGTGCTCATGAGATTATCTACATACACCACTATAACCACTAGTCTATCCTTGTCTCTCTTAATAAAAAGAAAATAATCTAGGTGGCTCTGCATAAAATTCTGATTCAGTAGAGTTGTGGTAAGTTTGATGTTCCACTGTCTAGATAATTGTTTAAGTCCATAAAAGGATTTAGATAATTTGAACACTTATTGTTTGCCTATGTTGGAAAATCCCTATAGTAAATCCATATACACCTCTTAATTAAAATATCCTTGTACAAAAGTGTTGTACACATCCACTTGATGAATGACCCATCTATGCATAGCTGCTAATGAAACTACAGCTCTCACAGTCACCATTTTCACAATAGGTGAAAATGTTTCTTGATAATCCAGTCCTTCCCTTTAGTTGTAGCCTCATGAAATTAATTGTGCCTTAAACCTCTTCACTTCACCTGTTGCTTTGTACTTAATTTTGTAGACCCCATACTTGGAGGCAAATTGGTTACTATTCAAGTCTCATTGTCCTCTAAAGCTTGTATTTCTTCCTGCATATCTTCAATCCACCTTGAATCCTTGGAAACCTCTTTAGAACTCTGTGGTTCTGCTTCCTGAGAAATAAGTGTAATGTAGCTTTGATATGTTGGAGATAAGGAGTGATAGTTCATGCCCGATAAAGGATAAGAACAAGTATGTGTGCCTAATGATCTTTATAGAACATAATCTTTCATCCAGATGGATGGTTCAACATTTCTAGTGGATCTTCTAAGTTCTTGTGATGTAAGTGGAACCTCCACAAGGGGTTATACTGGTTCCCCTATATCTATCTCTTATTTAACACATATAATATTTGGGTTTTGATAAAAAAAATAAGGGAATTATGTTCGAAAACTTTTGCATCATTGTGCAACATTATCTCTGGTGTATTTGTAGGTAAATCAGTAGGACTAACTGTAGGATTAGGTGATGCAGACATCCTAAGAATTGAAGTATCATCTTTAAAATAACTATGGGAAAATAGTACATTTTCAAGATCATCATTTACAATAATACCACACTAATAGAGAAATCTATTTTCATAGAATACCACATCCTGACTGATAAAGAAAGTATGTGTCTCCCAATTATATTGTTTATAGACCTTCTGTTTAGCACCATATCCAAGCATGTCTGACTTCACATCTCTTAGATCAAATTTATCTTGTTTAAGCAATGTGTTTTCATAACAAGGACTGTATGTCACCTTTATGTAAGTTAAAGAAGGTACATGCCTATACAACAACTCAAAAGGAGATTTATTATTCAATATAGATGATGAAATCCTATTAATGATGTACACAAATGCTTATGCACAAATACCTCAAAATTTCAATGGTAAATATCCTTGAAATTTGATTGCTTTAGCAGTTTCCAGGATATGCCTGTGTTTCCTTTCTATCACCCTATTCTGCTAGAGTGTGTAGGGACAAGAACTTTGGCGTAAAATTCCATGCAGGTTATACAATTCACCACATGATCTATTAAAGAATTTTGATCCATTATTAGATCTAAAACACTTAATCTTCTTCCCAAATTAAGTTCAAACCATAAGGATAAAATTTCAAATAACTTCACGCATATCGGATTTCACTCTCAATAAAAACACCCAAGACGATTTTATGCAATCATCGACTATAGTAAGAAAGTACTTCATTCCATTATAAGTGTCAACATTGTAGGGGGGCCATACATCTATGTAAAGCAAAATAAAAGGTTCTAATGTTCTACTGTAACTATGTGGAAAAGGCATTTTTGTTTGCCTAGATAAAGGACAAATATCACAATGTTCTAAATGAAATTCTTTATTACTAAAAGCAAGAATTTTCCCCTAACACTGTCATAGGCACATGCCCCAGCCTCTTATGCCATATTTCAGAATTTGATATTCTTTGGACATCCATAGACTTCTCATTTATTACAATATCATCCTTGTGTTGCGTGCTTAAGAAATAAAGTCCAGCATATTCTCTACCAGTCACCTTCATTTTTCCAATACAAAGATCCTGGAACAGAAAATGTTTAGAGAAAAACTTAGCAGAATAATTCAAATCTTTTATCACCTTTGAGACTGACAAAAGATTGAATCTCAAACGTGGTACACATAGAACTGCCTTTAGGGAATCACCTCCTATCAAAGTACAATCTCCAATGTGACTAATCTTAGTTGAATCCCTTATAGGTAGTTGAACATGTCATGTGCCCCCTACATTATCATCATTTAACATATGTTCATCTCCAGCCATGTGGTGAGCTGCATCTGCGTCAACTATCCAATTTACCTATTTATCTAAAACCAAAAAACTTACCTGCCAAGTTAGCACTAGCATCAGAAATAAAGGCTTTGATCATCATCTGGTGCATCATGATATATTCCTGGTATTGCTCCTGAGTAATAGTAGAGTTTCCTTTATGAACTGCCACATTAGCCATTGCAATGCCTTTTTCCTTGTGTTTGAAATCTGGTGGATAACCTATGAGTTGATAACATTTCTATATCAGATGTCCAGTTTTTACAAAGTGATCACATTTTATCAGTTTAAAACATTCTTCTAGCAAATGTCTTTTTACATGACTATAGTCACAAACAATACCCCAAGGTTTCCTATGTTTGTTTCTTATGTTCCTTGCAGAGAAAAAACTACAAAGCTTGGTCCTTCACCATTAATGTGACTAATGTCAGTTGTAATTTTCTAACCTTTGTCTTGCATAATTAGTGCATACGCTTGATTCACTGTTAGTGATTTGGATTTTATTAAAATTTGTCCTCTAGCTTGGCTATAGCCATCATTTAAACCCATCAAAAACTGCAACAAGCGTTGATACTGAAGTTGTGCAATGTATTCTTTTGATTTGTCACAATTGCACAAAGGAGGGGGCATCATTGAGTTATATTCATTCCATAAATCTTTAAAATGTGAATAATATATAGACACTGAAAACATTCTTTGTGTAAGAGTAAAAATTTCCTTGTGCAGCATGTATAATCAAGATCCATTTACTTTATTGAATCATTTCTTCAGCTCACTCCACACCATAAATGCATTCGATCTAAACAAAATACCACTTAGAAGTTCGTGACTTACATTATCAGTCAATCACGAAACTACAATTGCATTGCAACTATCCCAATAAGGTCCAAAAAAAGGACCAAAAGTTTCTCTAGTGATTGAACTATCTACAAACCCTATCTTGTTCCTTCCAAGGAGTGTGATTCGCATAACATGATTCCAAAACATGTAGTTCTCCATCCCTACAAGCTGTATGCCTATGGAAAGAGATCCTGGTCCATCGGAAACATGTAAATACAAAGGGTGATTATGATCGATTTCTGCCACACTTCCTAGTCTATCACCTATGTTAACTTTACTCTCGATTGCCATAGTTGAGTGTTATTTCCAGAATCGAAACTCTGTTGATAAGTTCTCTCAACTTTCTGCAATCAGTGAGGAAGAATTCCTTGATCGTAATGATGCGGGTCTCTAATACCATGTTAACTTTCATGAATTGAATCAATGTAACAGTGAAAAAGAGAGAATTTACGGAAGCTTTTCTGTATTTTTAACTCACTGAGAAAATATTTGTACAAGTATTTATATAATGCACAGCTAAGATCCAGCTTGAAAAAACCTTCTCTTATTAACTAATCATTCTGCTAACTTTAACTAATTACATGTAATCACTTAATTAGTAATATACAGCTGACTCATCTTCAGGGCACTTTTGTATAAGTATTCAATTCCTCAACACTAAATTCTAATTAATTTACAGGTATAGTTTTTTTAATATATAATCATTACGTAGCCAGTGTAAATGGATATAGTTAAATACTGTCCTGAAGAAACTTTTTAAGAAAAAGGAATAAAGCAGTGAAAGAAAGAGAGTTAAAAAGGGAGAAAAGAAATTGGAGGGGGAGGAGTAGACTGACCGAAATTAAATTTATACTGAAGATGGAGAAAGCATTAACTGTTGTACTAATTATATTTAAATATTGTCCCAAAAAAAACTTTTTATGAAAAAGAAAGAAGGAATAAAGTAGTGAAAGGAGAGTTAAAAGAAGGAAGAAGGAAGAAGGAAGAAGGAAGAAGGAAATTGGAGGGGGGAGGGGGGGGGTGGGGTGGGGGGGCAAGTAGGCTGACTAAAATTAAATTTCTACTGAAAATGGAGAAAGCATTAACTTTTGTACTAATTATATTCACTGAGCTTATATGTACACAATCTTTTTTCAGAAAAAACAAAGGGACTCAATTTTAGAACAAAGAAATTTGTATGTACATATATAATTGTGGACATAACTGAAATTTATGTGAAACATAAAAAAAATTGTATTGAAACTTGGAAATAAAAAGAATAATTTAAAGGTCGAGTTTGGAATATTTTATAATTTTTTATAATTATTTTTTTTGAGTAAACTTTGGTTACAAGAAAATTCCTTTGTAATATATATATTTTTTTTGGTGGGAAAATTCCTTTGTAATATTGTCAAGCCCAACTCATTAAAACTTGGACAAACTAGATGAATCAAATGAACTTAGGCTAAATTTGTCACCCCTAATCTGATATAATTATTAAAAAATAATTGAAAAATTACATATTCGGTGGAAATTAATCCCAACCAAATGTCGCAAGAATATGTATTTTCATATTTTAGCCACACTATTTTCGTTGGCCACTTGCCCACTTCCCTTGCTATTTTGTTTGCTTTTTTTAATTGTCTTTTCATTATAGTTTTTTTTTTTATCCTTTTTGTGGTTATGCTCACTTTTTAAATAATAACTGCTCTCCTAGTATTTTTTTTTTAAAAAAAAAAAATATCAAAAAAATAATCAAATAAAATTTTATAATTTTTCTTAAACAATTAGATATAAATTCGTAATATTGTAAGTGCTACTCTTTGTTTATCAAATCGGATATAAAAAGAGCGTATTTTTATTTGTTATATAAAATAATATATTTTATACAATAATGATGTATATACATATATTATATATCAATGATACGGTTTCTATATACATCTCTAATCTCTATTTCTAATCTCTAATCTCTAATATATTAAAAGTGTGAAGGTCCTTACAAAAATTGTTTGAACTTTTTGCCCTTCATTAAAGAACTTTGCAACATACAAAATCATCTTTTCACCTTTTTTCTCAAATTATTATTTAACTATATTTATAATATTGAGTCCTAAAATATATGAGATCAGGACTTTGAAAAATATATGGTAATTCATTTGTTAAGAGTCCTAACATATATGGAGAGCTTTAGTTTATTCAACTCACTGTGTATATATATAATTTATATACATGTCCATACAAAATTTAGGTCTACTAGTTTAGGTGTACGCGCCTCGTGTGTGTACCTCATATAATGATTTCAAATGTTATACTAAATACGATATTTGTTCAAATAGTAAAAATAAATATAAGAATTAAATTCAACATCTTTTGAACATGTGAAGATGGATAATTTATTTAATTAGTTATATAGTAATTGAAAATATCTAAGATATAAGTAAAGTAGGTGAATACACTGACAAATTCTTAAATTATTGTTGGTGTCTTCAGTAAGCCGATGATTAGTGCATGATAATCCATAAAGTTGTTCAATTTGATTTGGTTCCATCATAGACAATAAAGAATAATCTAATACTAAAAATAAATAAATCTTATTACATGTGTTTATTGTAGATGTCATTGAATTGTTGTAGAAGGATTTTCAATTTATAGAAGTCCAAAATCTTTTCCTTCAAAAAAGAAATTATCTAAATGTAATAAACTTTTACTCTTTTCAGAAATTATTTACTAATATTAGAATAATATAAATTCCAAATAAACTAAAGTAATACAAATAAGAGTTTTAACTTTTATTTTATTTTTTACATTTATTATGTCTTTTTTAATTTTGTGAAGACTTTTGCTTTCCTTTTATTTAATTAATCAAATCTTCATGGGTTTTTTAGAAACAAAAACAAAAACAAATGATGTGTCAAAATATTTATTGATTTTGAACTTTTAAAATTAGAAAAATAAAATAACACGTACTATACCTATATTTTTAAAGTCCTTAATTAGACCTACAAATCCAATTTAAAGTAGAAAAGGGAATATTTTTTCATATATTTATTAATTAGGGGGGAAAGCTGAAAAGACGATTTTGTCTAAAATTAAGTTTTTTTAATGAAGGATAAAAAATTTAAATCACTTTTTAAAGAATTTTCACACTTTTAAAATATTATAAATTATAAATTATAGATAGATATATATTATAGATATAGATATGGATATAGATTTGTAGGAGCTACCAGAAGCCACCGAAATACATCCAAGCAAACAATTGTGCCTCTATAAAATCTGTTCATTGTTGTTGATGTGGTCATGGAGAAGCAGTTTTCTTCCAGGTCAATTTTATTTATATAATATGCTTTCTTTTGTATTTTGCCACAAATACTTGCATATTATTGGTTTCATCATTTACAAAGGAAAAAATACATAAAATAGCATATTTAAGTATTAAATTACAAAAACTAGCAATACTTTTATCAAATTACATTTTGTAGCATATGTATTTGTATTTTGTAGCAACAGTTTGCAAAAATACAAAATACAACTTGTTATATTATGTAATTATGAAACTGTTACTATGAAACTCATAATTAAGGAGATAAGTATGTTATTTCTAAATTTTGCCCATTTACAAATATGCCAGAGTTCCTGCTTTTAGTATTTGGACAATTTAAAGCTTCATATCTCTCATATTTGCCTTTTAATCAGATGTGAATTTTTTTATCTGATATATGGTGAAAGTAAATAGTTTTGGAGTTTAATTTCTTGATATTGACAATTAATTGTTACTTATATCTCGTTGTGTCTAGTTTGAAGATGTGCACTTTTGAAATATCTAAAAGAAAACACTACGGGAGAAGAAGGTATCCCAAACTGTGACCACATGCAGATGAATTGAGATTACAAAATTAGATATGCATCTTTCATTATTTCTTTTAAATAGTTTTGTGTGTGAGGTTTAGGAAATAGATCCCTTCCACTATTATTTTATTTATTAATCTTTAGTGTAAGTGTTTGATATATGTGTCATGCAAACAAAAGATGATCTGGTTTGAAATTGATTTAGTATTTAGCATAAATTCTTTAGCGATAATATTTTTAGAATTCATACATGTCACGATCCGAATCAGGGTTAGGCCGTGACGGACATCTCAAGTTCATCGAGGACCGAAGACCACCTCCTGAACCTATTTCAATACAACTAAGAACACCTAGCAGCAGATGAGTACCAATATAAGACAAAATGTAATACGAAATTCAAAAAGAATCTACATAGGATCGACATCCCAAAACATCCATAATAACCAAGTCCACAGTATCCGCAAAGCCTTTAATAAAAACTGAGTACTAATAAAGTGTCGGTACATGCTCCCAATCATAGCCAAAAAAAATCTGAAATAAAGTTCAAAACGTAAGAAACCAAAACATGAATTGTGTAGCTTGGCTGTCATAAACAACCCACGGGCTATATGGGTCTAGTGTCACCCCCTGGACGGGCCCAGTAGGTGTTAGCCGCATGAATTGGAGATATCATAGAAGGTCGGAGATTTCTTTTTCCCCTTCTCCCTCCATGATACATATGTACAAATATACACTTGGGGATTCCATTGTACCCCGCAAGCACACGGTCATTAAGACCAACCCTCACGTCGGCAGACATGAGTTTTCAGTATCAGTCCTTCAAACTCACACCTTTACGGCTAGCTAACACAACCCCCATTAATGTTCAATTAAAACATTCAACACATAACCCATCCACTAATTTCAGGAGTCAATTAATAAGACATTATTAAGTGGTATCGTCATACTGACTATAGGTTGTAAGAAAGCAATGTCATTAGCCAACACTTAGGGGATTTCTTCGTATTCTGCAGACTCCATCATTAAAAATCACTTGGGGGATTCCTTCGTACCCCACAAGGTTTTCAAGATTATTATTATCCACTTGTGGGATTCCATTGTACCCCTATTCCATTCACCATCCTCATGTACTCCAATGAATGTATAAGCCATTAATTCAATGCATAATGATTAATAATAACCATGGAAAATCATTTAAACCAAATACAATCAAAGCCCTCAACCCATAGTTTCACAACCTGAATCAAAACCATGAATAATAAATCAATTTCATGCCATTAAGAAAATATAAGTTCAAGGAGAGAGGTACATGCCTTACTTGCTAAGAAACTCAAAGAAAACCACACCATTAGGATCCTAGATGATCACCTCCTTGAAACCTAGCTTTGAAAAGGGGGAATTTGAGAGTGAATGGTTAATAGTAATGACAATGACCTTCATATATTTAAAACCGATAGAAATAGGTCTTTATAGTGTTTAAAAATCGTTTATAGGTGCAAGGACCTCACTACCCCCTCTTTCCTTTTTAAAAACAACAACATGTGGAGATTAACTTTGGTGACATGAATTTTATCATGGAGGCTAGCCTCCATGACACGGACCGTATCGCAGAGATCATCCTTCGTGACATGGGGCTATCGCTGAGGCTTATTGCCTCTGTGACTCAAAACTACCCCACCCAAAAATTTTGAAACTCTTTCAGATTATCCTTTTAATATCTCCGATCATGATTTGAGTAAAAAATCAATATTTCAAGCACGGAAAGGCCAAAAATATATCCAAAATTTTGAGGGTGTTACATTATCCTCCGTAGGATCATTCGTTCTCGAATGATGAGCTAAGATACATTTTGCACGAGAATACTAAGAATGCACCAGAATCAAAGGATAAACCTGGATAATAACAAGAAAGAACGAAATTCATACCTCAATCTTCTTCATCCGTCACATGGAATAGAAATGGATACTTAGCCTTCATATACTCTTCCACTTCCCAATTGGCTACTTAAACTTTATGGTTCCTCCAAAGGACCTTTATCAATGATACATCTTTAGTCCGCAACCAACAAACTTGACTATCCAAGATCTCTACCGACACCTCTTCGTAAGAGATGAATTCTCAAACACCAACATTCTCAATAGGCACCACCAAGGAAGGATCACCCACGTATTTCCTCAACACGAACACATGAAACACAGGATGAATAGAACCCAAACTCACAGGCAATTCTAACTTATAAGGAACACTTCCGACTCTATTAAAAATGAAATAAGGGCTGACGTAAAGGGGACTGAGCTTTCCCTTCTTTCCAAAATGCATCACTCCCTTCATAGGAGACACTTTCAAGAACACTCAATCACTCGCATCAACTCCAACTCTCTTCGCTTCACGTTCGCATAGGACTTTTGGAGATTTTGGGAAGTCTTAAGCCTATCCCAAATCACATTCACCTTCTCCATAGCTTGATGGACTAAATCAGGACCGAACAACCTTGCCTCACCAACTTTGAACCACCCAATAGGGGATTTACACCTCCTACCATATAAGGCCATAAATGGTGTCATATCATTGCTATAATGATAGTTATTATTGTACTCTAAATCTACAAGAGGTAAGTGGTCATCTCAACTACCACTAAAGTTAATTACACAAGCTTGAAGTATATCTTCAAATGTCTGAATGGTTTTTTTCGCTTGTCTATCCATCTGCAGTGGTAAAGCGATACTAAAGGTTATTTTAGTCCCCAAACCTCGCTAAAATGAACGCCAAAATGCAATGAGAACTAAGTATCAAGATCCAAAATAATAAAAATAGGAGAACCATAAAAATTCACGATCTCTTGAATAAATAACTTTGTATAATCTGCAGCAGAATAATTAGTACATACCCGTAAGAAGTGACCAGACTTAGTCATCCTATCCACGATGACCCAAATAAAATCAAACTAGTTCCGAGATCGCGGAAGGCCGGTAACAAAATTCATATTTATCATTTTCCATTTCCATATAGGCAACTCAATTTCTTGGGACAACCCACCAGGCCTCAAGTGTTCCATTTTTATTTGTTGACACACCACGCACCTAGCCACAAAATTAGCTACATCCCTCTTCATGTTATTCCACCAATAAATATCCTTAAGGTCATGATACATCTTTATTGAACCAGGATGAACTGAATAACGCGACTCATAAGATTCGACCAAAATTCTATCTCACATTATATCCACATCGGGAACATACAACCTCCCTTGGTACCTTAAGATACCATCACTACCAAACTCAAAAAACATCACCTTCTGCCTATCCACATCATTCTTGATTTGCATCAAGATAGGATCTAACACCTGTTTCTCCTTCATCTCAGCACCAAGAGATGACTTCGCCACCTTTTGCACAAATACACCGCTATCCTTAAAATTTAAGAGATGAACTACAAGATTAGCCAAACGGTGAATAAACTTCACCAAATCCCACTTCTCCTCTTCCACATGAGATAAGCTCCCCATATATAACCTGTTAAGAGCATCAACTACTACGTTAGCCTTACCTGGATGATAGTGGAGACTTATGTCATAGTCCTTGAGCAACTCAAGCCATCTCTTTTGCCTGAGATTCAACTCCTTCTAAATACATACTGCAGTCTCTTATGATCTGAAAAGATGTCAACATAGACCTCATATAGATAATGTCGCTGAATCATTAATAAAAAAACCACAGCCAATAACTCTAAATCATAAGTTGGATAATTTCACTCATAAACTTTGAACTGCCTAGAAGCATAAGCTACCACCTTGTAATTGCATCAATACACAACCAAGTCCCACACGGGATGTATCACAATAAACCACGATGCTACCACTACCCTCGAACAAAGTCAAAACTGAAGCAAAAATTAATTTATCTTTTAGCTTCTCAAAACTTCCTTCACAAGCATCGGACCAGAGAAACTTTACCTTCTTCTGAGTCAACGTATTCAAAGGAGCAGCAATCGACAAAAAACTCTTCATAAACCTTCTATAATAACCTGCTAAACTAAAAAAACTTCGAATATCGATTGGAGTCATGGGTGTAGGCCAGTTGGTAACCACTGCAACCTTCTGTGGACCCACTATGATCTTTTCACTAGAAAAAAATGACCTAAAAAAGTAACATCATTCAATGATAACTCACACTTTGAAAACTTAGCATATAATTGTTGATCCTTTAGGGTCTGCGATACAACGCAGAGGTGATTGGCATGATCCACCTCACTCTTTGAATATACTAGAATATCATCTATAAATACAATCACAAAAGAATCCAAAAACTGACGAAACACCCGATTTATGAGTTCCATAAATGTTGTTGAGGCATTGGTTAACCCAAAAACATGACCAAGAACTCAAAATATCCATACCGAGTCCGAAAGATTGTCTTAAGGATATCCTCCTACCTAATCTTAAGCTGATGATAATCCGACCAGAGGTCAATCTTAGAGAAATACTTAGCACCTTAAAGTTCTTCAAACAGACCATTAATCCTAGGAAGAGGGTATTTATTCTTCACTGTCACCTTATTCAATTGACGATAATCAATACACATCCGAAGAGAACCATCATTCTTATACATGAAAAGAATGGCAGCACCCCATGGAGACACACTAGGGCTGATAAAACCCTTGTCAAGAAGATCCTTCAACTGCTCTTTAAGCTCCTTCAACTCAACCAAAGCCATTCTATAAGGAGGGATAGAGATAAGACGAGTATTCGAAATGAGATCAATCCCAAAATCAATTTCCCTATCAGTAGGAACACCAGGAAGATCAGTAGGGAAAACCTCAATAAATTTACTAACCACAGGAACAGGTTGTAAAGAAGAACCCTCCTAGTTAGAATCTTTAACCCAGATCAAATGATAAAGACACCTCTTAGAAATCAATTTTTGGGCTCTAAGATACGATATGAACTTCCCTTAGGAACTAGGGAACTTTTTTTCCACTCATTAACTGGATCATTAGGAAATTTAAAGAAGACCTTATGGGTCCAATAGTATAAAGAGGCATAGCACGAATGCAACCAGTCCATCCCCAAGATAACATTAAAATATAGCATGTCTAATTCAAGCAAATCCACCAAGGTCTCCTTACCCCCAACATATACCACACAACCCCTATAGACCCTCTGAGAAACCACCGAGTCACCCACAGAAAAAGGGTGTGAAATACACTCAGGACCAAAACCAAAATGGACAACCACAAATAGAGTCACATCATAAAGAGTAGACCCTAGATCGAGTAAATAGTACATATCATGAGAGAAGAGTTTTAACATACCAATGATGACATTGGGAGATGAATTAGACTTTCGATGAGTAGTAAGAACATAGAGACAATTCCAACCAGTGTCGGAGCTAGAAATGGCACCCTTTGGTGCAAGAGCTGATAAAGCAACAATAAGAACCTTATTATCTCTTGAAGCAACCTTGTCCATGGGATATCTTCTCAGCAAATGTCCCAGCTGACCATATTATAACACCTATCCATCCCCTTCTCACAGAAACCACAATACAACCGACCACAAAACCTGTAGGGAGGATATGCTGGAGCTGATTAGGCTCCACTGGCCTGAGATTGGGAACTGTATGTCCTAGAACCATCACCACTCTAAAAATGATAATCTCCAAATGGTTTCAAATAAGGAACATTAGCCATCAAAAATGAACCTGAGTTACCCTACTTCTTCTTGGACCGCTTCCCACCATCTACCACTCTATTACTGACCTGCACCCTAATTTAAACACCAAAATTTCTTACTCTACCTCTCCCTCATACCTGCTTGCCTCATTTTTTCCTCCTCAACCTATTTCATATGCACTACAAGTCAAGAGATATCTATATTCTTATTCATTAAGGCAACCTTGCACTCAAAAATCAACTCACGAGAAAAACTAAAAGAAATTTCCTCATTCTATCCCTCGTGCTAGACACTAGCTCAGGAGAATATCTTTACAACTGGTGGAATTTCAAGGCATACTCCTTCTCTGACATCATACCTTACTTAAAATTCACAAACTTCTCTATTTTTGCCTCCCTCAACTCCTGAGGAATAAGAGGGAAAGAAAGGCACTAGAGAAGTTATCCCACAAAGAAGACGTAGCATCATTACCCCTAAGTTATTCTCACTCTTCATACCATTAGTACGCTATATCCTTTAACTGGTAAGCAGCAAACTCTATACCATCTACATCAGTAGCATGCATAACCCAAAAGATATTCTCTATATGATCTATAAAATCTTAAGGATCCTCTTTCACATTAGTACCATAGAAAGATGGAGGGCTAAACCTCATAAACTGGCCAACTCTAGTGGCCTCAGATAAACTCCCAGCAATACCAATAGAACCCAACTAACATGACTTATATATCACCAACTAAGTCAATAGATGAATGGATTGGTGAAATACAACATTAGTAATATCTCCCTGAGATGGTTGAGTATGAGTGCCACCAGCTAGAGAAGGATCAGTGGAGACAGGTGGAAATCCACAGGGACAGTAAAAAATAGCGACCCTAGATAGGGTTTATTCCCTAGAAGTAGGACGAACTTTATCCACATTGTCCTCAGGCAGGACAAATAAGTTTTCAAAAGCTTCAGATCATCTGGGAGGCATGGTCTGAAAGGTAAATAAATGGGATTTAAAGGAATCCAAGACCTTAGACTCTATAGCCTGAAAATAAAACAACAAGAAAGGGAAATATTCCTAAATGCCTTACACCCTCTTTCTTATAAGTGTGGTACACTACACACCCATAAAAGAGACTCTACTTTATATGACTTTGTAGACACCCTATGACACTAAAATCTAGACTCTGATACCAACTTTGTCATGATCCAAACCAAGGCCTGGCTGTGAATGGAATCCCAAGTCCACTGAGGACTGGAGACCGGCCCCAGATTTGAACCAAGGCCTGGATGTGAAGGGAATCCCAAGTCCACTGAGGATCGGAGACTGGCCCCTGAGCCTATTCCAATACAACTATGAACACCTAGAAGCAGATCAGTACCAATATAAGACAAAATGTAATAAGAAATTCAATAAGGATCTATATCGGATCAGCATCCAAAAACATCCACAATATCCAAGTCCACAGTATCCATAAAGCCTCTAACAAAAGCCGAGTACCAATAAAATATCGGGATATGCCCCCGACCATAGACAAAATAAATATGAAATAAATTCCAAGACGTAGGAAACCAAAACATGAAATGAAGTCTTTCAAAAGATGGAAGTTCGCTACTTTAAGTCAACTTATGAACTAATCATGAACACCTGATCACTGCGTAGGAGAAGTAGACTTGCCTTCGGACCCTGCATAGCATGGGGACACAACGAATGAAGATGGTTAGCGGTTAGAGCACTAGAATATAACTCAGGGATAAGGGAACAAGTAATGCCATGTCAAAACCATAGTAAAATCCACATGCACACAATGTACATACATATATGTGTGTGTGTGTATATATATAATATGATATGCTGGGGTAGGGAACATGGCTTAGAATGATCTTTAAAACCTTAACCTGGATTGTGTAGCTTGACTGTCATAAATCACCCACAGGACATATGGATCCAATGTCACCCTTTGAACGGGCTCTGGTGCGTGTTAGCCGTACGAACCGGAGATATCATAGAAAGCCAGGGATTCCCTTGTATCATTCACCCTCTATGATACATATGTACATATATACATTTGGGGGATTTTTTTATACCCCACAAGCACACGGTCATTAAGACCAACCCTCACGTCGGCAAATATGAGATTCTAGTATCAGTTCTTTGGACTCACACCTTTACGGCTAGCTAACACAACCCCCATTAATGCCCAATTAAAATATTTAAAACATAACCTATACACCGATTTCAGAAGTTAATTAATAAGGCATTGTTAATTGGTATTGTCATACCGATTATAGCTTGCAAGAAATATCATTATCCAACACTTAGGGAATTCGTTCGTACCCTGAATTTTTTATTAATAAAAATTATGTGGGGGTTCCTTCGTACCCCACAAGGTTTTGAAGATTATTATTATCCACTTGGGGGATTCCATTGTACCCCTATTCCATTAACCATCCCCATGCACCCCAATGAATGTATAAACCATCAATTCAATACATAATGATCAATAATAACCCTGAAAAACATTTAAACCAAATACATTTAAAACCCTCGACCCATAGTTCCAAAACCCGCATCAAAACCATGAATAATAAACAAATTTAATGCCATTAAAAAAATATAAGTTTAAGAAGAGAGGTGCATGCCTTAATTTTCAAGAAACTCAAAGAAAATCACACCCTTAGGACCCTAGATGATCAACTCGTTGAATCCTAGCCTTGAGTTGAAAAAGGGAATTTGAGAGAGAATGGTTAAGAGTAATGAGAATGACCTTCGTATATTGAAAACTGATGGAAATAAGTCCTTATAGTGTTAAAAATTATTTATAGGTGAAAGGACCTCACTACCCCTCTTTCATTTTTTGAAAACAATAACACAGACTGAAAAGTAACATAGGTCTGTGGCATGAACCTAATCGCGGAGGCTAACCTCCGTTACACAGACTTTATCACGGAGGCTAGCCTCTGTGACATGAACCGCATCGCGGAGATCATCCTCTGTGGCATGGGGATATCATGGAGACTTACTGCCGCTATGATTCAAAACTATCCTGAACCCCGTCCAAAAATTCTAAAACTCTTTCGTGTTACCCTTTTAACATCTCCGAACATGATTTGAGTTAAAAATTGATATTTCAAGCATGAAAAGGCCAAAAATAAAATACCATTTCAAGGGTGTTAATACTATTAAAGTTATCATAGAAAAAATAGAGGGTAAAGTGAATGCAAATCTTACCCCACCTCAAAGAAATAATGAGGTTATTTCTGAAGATTTCGGCTTAGGTAAAGTTGTGTTTATGTAGTTGTATCTTAAAATAATTTATAATGATAGTAAAATTGGTAAAGTCTCATAAAATCTCTTTTTTTTACATGTTAATTTGAAGATAATATTAATTTCTATGACATCTTAAATTGCTTAATTTAACTTAAATTGTGTTCTTCACTAAATCTATTTAAAATTTCTATTATTCATTAAAGAAAAGGCTTAGACGTACATGTGAATCTCCAAGATGTTAATTTGTGTGTCTAATTTTCAAAGATGGGAAAGGTGTTGGGTTTAAGATAACCTTGAAATCACACACTTGTTATGATGGACAATGCTTGTGGAACCTATGCTAGAACATCTACTCTAGCACAATATTTCAAGAAGAAGCTGCAAAACAATACGAAGTACAAGGCTTCGAATATTAAATTAGATCTGAAGAATGAGTTTAATATGAATGCTAAATAATACGAAGTTGAAAAGGTCAAAAGAATTGCTCCTCAGAAGATGCATGATAGCTTCCTAGATGAGTATAATAGATTAGAAGCTTATGCTAATGAGCTAAGAGAAAATAACCTAGATAGTGATGCAGTGATCAATAATTCAAAGGTTGCATTAGCTGAAGGTAAAATAAAGTTTCTTAGGATGAACATTTGCTTTAATACCTTCAAGATGGGATAGAAAGAAGGTTTGACCCCCTTAATTAGATTAGATGGAATATTTTTAAATAGGCAATAAAATGGTCAGTTGTTGGTGGAAATTGTACAAGACAACACACCTTCTTATCTGCTGGCTTGGGCTGTTATTGATAAAGAGACCAATTAAACATGAACATTATTTTTGGAATTCCTTCAGTACTCCTTGTAGCTGAAGAATGGTGAAAGAATTACTTTTATCTGCGACATGTAAAAGGTATCCTTCTCCTGTAAATATTTAATGTGTTGTGGACTAATTTCTACACAAATAATGGTGTGAATCATAGTTAATTTGTTGATGTGCAGGGACAGTTGGATATTTAATTAAATGTCCTTCCACTTGCAAATAGGCACTGAAAGCTCTCCTCTAAATAAGCAAATATCATTAGGATGAATATAGTGATTTAAGATCACTTATGTTGGTTGATTATAGGTTGATGTTGGTCCTCTTTCTAGCCCTATTTATCAAAGGAACCTATTTCTCTTGAGAATGATAGTGACTATAGTTTAAGTTATTAGAGTATGTTGTTTTTGACCTTGTTATTTAGTAGTTTTTTGTTTTCTATTGAAGCTCGACTAATTCAAATTCACATTATGTAAAGCTTATTTGAAAAAAAGCACTTCTTACTATGAACAGTTTTTATATCCCGGACTCAAAATCAAAACCTCCAATATAAATCATTATTGGATGCATTATTTCATTTTTTTTAACGAAAAGTAATTATTCATAAAATCATGTAAGGTAATTTTCTACCACTTTGAGCTCCTTTAGATTTAAAAGACTTTTTTATATTATTAATTAAACTTTGATCAATTAATTGTTTATATGTCCAACATGTCTCTTTATGTATTTATGGACTAGATAGGCATCCAACATATTAATTTATAAACTGATTAATTTTTGGATGTCTTACGTAATCATTTGATGATGAAAAAAGAAGCAAAAAGTAACCGATAGAGAAAAAAACGTAAAGCTTATATACGTCTTTACAAATAAATAAGGGATAAATATTTTTTAAGATATTGAAAGTAAAGAGTAGAATGTGTCGTACGCTTATCCCTATTTTTATTGCTTTAGCACACTGTTGCTTAAAACAGAAATTACCAAGTAAATAAAGTACAATTTGCATACAATGCATAATTTTGTTGTTGGGAGACCACAGATACAACTAAATTAAATTAGAATGCCAAACAAAACTTAATTCTCTGTCTATGTAACAATCTACACCAATATGTGCCTACTTTAAAGTTGGAAAGCATAAGCTTTACAACATATTTGGTTAAGGGGGAGAAAGAATTATGCGATTGGGAATTATTCAAGAAGGTTGTTTATATGCAAGGGCTTAGAACCAAGTTCTCTAAAAATTGGGTAAGCTGTGAAGTATACAATTCGGGTTCATTTATGAAATGATCAAATGAGGTGTTGAAAAGAAGTTGCAAGCTCTAACATTGCGATCAGTTCTTAGTTTCTCTTCTTCTAAGGACTCAACAAAAACCGCAAGAATGACTCTATTTCACCTATAGTCAACAAACCTGTAAGATCAATAGAGCAAAACATAATAAAATCACTGGCAATCCCCGTTAACATTTAAGAATTAGGTATTCTATAAAAAGGACATGTTTATATGAACAAATATCATGCCTTGGCGTTCAATTTGTAGATGGATAATAATTCAGCTGCAACTTTATATCTATCGGATAAGTTAAGCTAGGTGGATACTAAGTATTGGGGAAAGTGGTAATTGTATTAATATATTGAACAAAGAGCTCACAATAGTCTATGCTAGTTTTCACACTATAACAATCTAAAATACCTTGAAAGTGGGAAGGGTCGCCTATACATATCCAAGTACACTTACATATATTATTCAGAAATGTATGAAATACAAGATGGTACACAACATTTGCTCTAATAATTGCAAAAATCAACAAGCTAAGCCTCGGGAAAAAAAATTATAAAGACATCAAACCCTCAAAGTCATCACTCTAAAAAGAGAATTGCCAACAAACCAATCTGCATAATTTGATAATATGCATCAAGAAGACCTGAAATATAGACAATACTTACGGAAATGATCATAGTTAGAAAAATAAGACCATACAGTTATAAACAATACAAGCAAATAATTAGTAATGCTAAAGGTTAGCTTATGTTGTAAGACCTCAAAAGCCCCTCAAAATTTTGAAAAGTACTAAGATTTTCTTAAAAATAAGAAATGCTAGACGAAAAGTACATTAGTGATAGGCCTAACGCTGGGGAAAGTGATTGAGATAGGAGCTCCTGGTGGGTGAGGTCCAATGACAGCTATGTTTCATCGAAAGGTTATATTTTATAGTTGAGGAAAGTTTATTTTTTTCAATTTATAGCTTGAAAAAATTAGTTTAAACTTACCATAGAAAATATCAAAACTTATTATAGGAAAATACACAAGTATTATCTTTACCTCCCTCTTACAAAAGTCCACAGCTAACCCTAGGCCATTCACCTTCCCTTGAAGACTAAATCAACAATAAATAACTTTCATATTATCAAGTAGAAGAATATTTTTTGAAAAGCAGGTTGCATGGTTAAGGCATAGGATAGAAGAAAACGGCACAATTGAAATAAGATAACAGGAGGTCCTGATTAAAGTATAAACAACCGAGTAGTTTTGAATAGCTAAACGTTGACTATGTATGGTACTTCTAATACTTATCCAATAAAAGCATGACATGGTTTGATTTCAATAAAAATATATGTCTCTTTAATAATTGGTTTGCATTAACCTTCATAAATAAGACTACTCTCGAAAAACACTCTTTTGATACTGGTACATAAAACAAAAGAGATCTTATTATCACAATTTTTGACACAGTAATACTTGTGAATCCGGAGCTGCGACAGGGGAAAAATCAACAATACAACCCTTGATCCTTCTCCTTAAAGCATGCTTGTTTTTAAAACTTTTTCAAAATGACACCATAATTGTTAGACTAAAAATAAAAGAACTCAATCAGTAATTAGCAGGAAAGTTTTGAGGAAAAATGTAATATATTTAGGTTTCAATTGCCTTTCTAAAGAATTCATGTTAACCATCCAGTATTACTACAAGTCTGGAAGACCAAGTTCTTTCCATGCTCTTCTTGCAACCAATCAGCAAGATGATTCACAAGCAGTTCAATATCCTATTTTGCCTTTCCCCCGACTTGATAGCTTAGAATTTCAAACATTGGGAAAGTAAATGTAATGACATATCTAACACTATATAATCAATCAATAGCTTGATTAATCACAATTATCATCGATATAATTGAAAAAGACCGGCTCTAAGCTCGATTACAATTTCTAAACCAAAAAAATATATAAATATAACACAAAATAAGTCAATGTCCATCGTCAACACAAATCGAAGCATTAAAATTTTTTTCAAGGAAATCAACCCAACATTTAAAGGTTTTGAAAGAATGCAAAATTATACCTCAAGGCTTGAAAATTGGAGAACGTAAATTTTATTCTTTAGCATGATTTGTCCTGCTTGTTATTCTAATTTTGCAACTTCAACATTTTTTTGTCACCTTTCTTCTAATTTGCTAAATTAATTGCTACATTTTGTCAAAATGTGATGCAAATAACAAATAGTGAAAACTTACATTGAGTTTGAAGCTATAATGTCGTTACTAATCTCATGGCAACATCAAAGAAGTCAACAACTTTTACTAATTCTTCCTCAACAAATGACATAAAAGTTGAAAAATCCCATAGAAAAAATAAATCAACTTGAAGCAGGAGTCCCAAACTCTCAAAAGTTTATCTTTTTTGTTGTTGTTGGAAAACTACTAATATCATAAAAAATTATCTACTAAATTTGAAAATATATAAGTTAAATCTAATTCTACTTGTCAAATAAAAAGTTAGACAAATAGTAGTAATGCTATTGTGAAGCACTTGCAAAGTAAAATAAATACCTAAAGTCATCGGTGATACCAAAGGCATTTTTTCATTCAGTTTCCATCGATTTCTGTGCCATAGCCACAGCAGGAACATCAGAAGCATCCAATAATTTCAATGCACTGGCATCACCAACATCAACTGATCAAACCCCTGCTCGGCAGATTCAGTCCCTGAATCATTTACTCCATCCGGGAATTTCTCCCCAACAAGGGTATCATTGGTCGATGACGATGCTTCCACTGCCTACAAGGCAGATCAAATTACATACAAAATTCTAACAATGCAAGAAATCCCAAATTCAAAAGCTTTTGAGTCTGAATTAAATTACATAGAAAATTCCAACAACTCGTAAACCCCAAATTCAAACATCCAAGATTTTGAGTAAAGTTAATTAATATATACGAATTTAAAACAATTCAAGAAACCTCACAAGTAAAAAAATCCAAACTTTAGAGACTCGAGTTAAATTACATACAAACTTTCAACAATTTAAGAAACCCCGCAAGAAAAAAATCAAAAGATTTTGAGAAAAACTAAATAATACATACAAAATTCAGAGAATTCAAGAAACCCCAAATTCAAAAATATAAGATTTAGAGTAAAGTTAAATCACATACAAAATTCAAACAACCTCAAATCTTTTCTTGCTTGTTTTGGTCAAACCCCAAAATTCGAATCGATAATCAGATACATATTAGACCATTTGTCATTATTCTGAAGAGAAAATGAAGATGGAGATGAAAGAGAACACTTTAATGAAGAAGAAGTTCTTCTGATTTCCACCATGTTTTTGCCTTTGTACAAATCCGATTTAGAGGAAAATGAAGCAAAAAAGGTGATTTGGATTTGTGTTGTGTGAGGAAAAAATGGTGAATTGATTGTGTGAGTATCAGTTATCCAAGCTCCGGAACACGTAGATTCCACATGCCTAACCATCAATTAAAAAGAGCCAGGAAAAATCAATAATTTTAAAAACTCCCTAGTATAATTTATGAAGCATGATGTAAAATAATGTTATGCTTTAATAGTCCAAGGCTCAATAATACAATGTCTTTGGTACAATTTCCACTGTAGTTGTAGTCCTTTGTTATTGGCTTATATATAAAGGGAAAATTCTAATTTCTTATTTCAAATTAGTTATATGAGTTATCTTATTTAATTATACGTCAATACAAATCTTTTCTCTTTAGTTGGATATGAGTCTATTTGCCATGTATTTAATTCAAGTTAGATTATACAATTAAAATTCTGCATGTGATAAATTTTTTAGATAATAGGTCCTTAATTAGTTAATTGAGATAATCTAGATCTTTACATAGTAGTACTCTCTCTATTTTTATTTGTTTGTCTGATTTAAATTTGCATGAAGTTTAAAAAAATAAAAAGAAACTTTTGAATCTTGGAATCTTAACCAAACAACTCATGTCTCTATAATAAGCATCATAAAAAAAATTAAAAAAATACTTCTACTTCACAACACTTGGAAAACAGGTTGTTACTGAAGTTGAAAGATTAATCTTTTCCTTCTCATATTTCTAAAAAATCAAAGTGACAAATTTCTAATTTATATTATTTGATAGTTTATTTTTTTGATTTTGAAAGAATTGTGATAAAAGTATATTTAAAAAAGATGTAATAAAATATAGTTTATCAAATTTACATGTTTAAACAAAATATGATCGTTTTGATTCAAAATAAAATTAATGAAACTATAATAATCATTATAAAATATTTAAAAGAATACATTCTTTAAATTTATATTAAATGTATTTTTAGGCTCATTCATTGTCGATCCATCTACTTAAAATTGTACATACTGGGTATACAAAAAAATCCTTAGTAGGAAGCACTAGCCCCAAATGAGCTTTACTTGGTGGAGAATATAGATTAGTTGGGCCCCATTGTGGGTTTCACACACTAACTGAGAAATCAAAAATAAATAAAATTATGTAGGCTTACAACAATATTCAAAAAATTTAAATATTTATAGTATTCAAATTAATAATATTGACATAAAACACACGTACAACGCACGTACCCTAAACTAGTCTTATATAATTACATATTTATATAATAATAATACAATTTCTATACAAATCATATACAACAGAAATATTATATACAACAATTATATAGTTTATATACACATTTTATACAAACTTTAGGTGCAATAATTATTTAAATACATATGTATGTATGTATAGGATTTGTAGAAACTGTATATTTATTGTGTTGAATATGTTATATATATATATATATATATTCCACATATCATTATACAATTTGTATACACATCATCTACAATCTTTAGCTACAATGATTATTTAGATATATATTCTATTCAATAATTATATAGTTCCTATACATATACATATTCTAGACTACAATTTCTATACATATCCTTTATAGTTTTTATACTCATCTTAAACATATACATATTCTGTATAATAACAATATCATTTCTATACACATCCTATATGGTTTTTATACAAATCTTATATGAAAACATATTTTATAGAATAATTATAGAGAATTTATATACATTTTATATATCTTTTAGCTAAAATTAAAGAAGAAGAGAAATCAATAGCATCAACCACAAAATTAGGATCAAATTTGAGTTCTCTACCGAGCAACTTCAAAATACCTTTAGTTTTTTTTCAACTTCATCACATAACCAATGTGGAAGTAGTGAGTAAGAGGAGAATTTGTCCAGCAAAAAATCTTGTAAGGATCATAAAGAGTTGTTGAATGAATTTACATATAGATGTTCTTCGACGATTTTAGAGTTTTGAAGTTTATCGTCTAAAGGTAAATGTCATGACCCGAACTAGGGCCTGACAATGAGGAGTATCTCAAGTCCACCGAAGATCAGAGACCACCCCCTTTTCCTAGTCAAACAGAACATAATACACTATTCAGTGGATGAATTCTGAACATATAACAAGTTAAAGTAAATAGTAACTCAAATTCTGAAAATATCAAAAACCAATACCCAGTCCATAATAATATCAACAGGGACTCTTGTAAATCCCCGAGTATGTACCCTGGATGCTACACGGTGCTCATAATCCCGAAGGACCACAAGTTAACCCATGACTGGTACCTACTATAATAACTGAACAATAATACTGAATAATATGTGGAATTAGGCGAAAACAAATTCCACAAGGTTCAAATCTATAAATAAATCTAAATGCGGTATCAAAATACCAAAACTGAATATAAGTACTGAAAAATTGAACAACTTTCTGAAAATACTCTAGTCTGAAAAAGCCTCTAACTGTCTGAACTGTGGAGTTGATGGGACAAGCCCCAAACTAACTCCATCTACTGAAATAAAATTGAAGTACTATAAATAATAAGCATATCCTCGAACTATGAGGACTCACCACTACTCTGAAAAGATGAAAATCTGAACTGCTAAGGGTGCTCTGAAGCTCGTGCGTCTGAACCTATGATATAAGACATCATATAGCAAATAAAAGCATGCGTCAGTACTTTGAATGTACTGGTGTGCTCAGTGAGGTAGGTTAATTGGAATGAGTTTATATGCATGCACAATAATAACTGAATAACATGAGTATGACTGAGTAAGAGTACATGCATGAATATATAGACTGTAACTGAGATCGTGCTAATGTTGAGTACTGAAATGGAATACTGATAACTGATATCAGAATTTACAAATACTGTATTACTGATTATCTAAATGACTATATCTGACATTTCTGAATACTGTGGAACCATACTGAGTTTTATACTGAGCTGAGTGACTATGTCTGATAGTCCTAAATTTATAGAATTGAATTGAGTTCTATTCTGAGACTGAGACTGTGGGAGGTAGTCATCTAACCGACATTCCCCTTCTCTAACTGATTTGGGGTACAACCTATAACCCTAGTTGGAAGGGTGTTAATACCGTGCAACGGGTAAGGACAAGCTGTGAGTTAACCCTCTCTAACAAAAAGCTCTTTCGTCAACCCTCGCAGGCAGGATAGCTCGGATGAGAAGTATCAACCCTCATAATATCTGGCAGGAAGATACCTCAACCTACGTTGGCTACGTAGTTCTGTAATGCAGGGATTGCTGCTAACGGTCAAACCCTATGCTGACAGAAATGCCCCCATCCGTGTGTTAACTTGGTGCTGAATCGTACTCCCAAGTGAATAGAGACTGATCTGATTTCTAGTCTGTACTAGGATGGACTGAATGGTTATTGAGATTACTGTTTAACTGAATAGGACTGAGATCACTAAGTTTCATTGACTGATGGAATACTACTGAATTTTGTTAGCTGACTGAGTTAACCGAGGTCTAAACTGGATACTGAATTAGACTAGACTAATATGGATTCTACTAAGTTTTCCTGAGTTCTGTAACTGACTGAGAGTACTACTGATCATGTCATGACTGATACTGTTCTAAGACTGACCATGGCTCTAGGTAATCATCTAAATTATCGGGTACAAGTACCCCTGGACTCGATAGCATAAATTAAGAGACATGGCATAACATGAAACATGTAAACTATGAACTTGATCATCATTCATTCATTCATTGGGACATTTTGACAAACACTTTCATGATATAACTGCACATAATCTATCTTGTCATGATTTCATTCTCTTAATAGTTCACATGGACAATTTATCAAGCACTTAGTGAGCATAGTATATGCACATAGTATTGAACAATAAGTGAGCATCATAATTCATCTCTAATTTCAAAAGTTAAGGGTTTATCATGGATTCACATGAATCTACACACATAATGATCATTTTCATATGAGATACATGTATATAATCATGAATTAGGAACTTAATCCAAATAACAATCATGGATACACATTAATTCCAACCATAGAAATCATAAAATCAATTACTTGAAGTTCATGAGAGATTCTTGGAGTCCAAGGGTGGAAGGAACCTTTGGATGAACACTTCACATACCTATGTTGAAGATTTTCTGAAAGTTTATGGTTGAATCTTGAGTTCTTGATTTGAAATTGGATCTTCTAAGGTTTTATTCTTGAGCAAATTTGAGAAAGAATGACTATAATTGCTCTATAGAGAGTTTAAGTTTGCATTTAGGAGGATGAGGGTTGAGGTAAAAATACCTAAATACCGCCAAGATCACGGTATTTTAATGATTGAAAACTAGGTTACCGATGCGCAGGTCGACGCGGCACATCGATGGCATTGATGCATAGCCAACGCGTCGCGCTATGTTTTCATCAATTCATTGGAATTGGACGCTGGTAGATGGGGAAAATAGTAATCAACATGATAGTCGATACAGCGCACCAAGATCACGTTGATCTACTATTTTGGGATTCCAAAAGAGCTTCAAACAAAGTTCAAAAAATTTAAAACTTAACCGAAAACACCTATGGACATTCCTGATCATGAATCAACCTAAGTATCAATATTTAATGAACATAAAGGTAGAGAAATAAGATTTCCAACCTTCGTAGGTCAAAATGATACTAAGTCTGAGTACTTAGCTTAAATATTCTAAGTCTGGGACTCCTTGACAAGCCTAAAGGACTGAATTAAGCTTAGAATTTTGCGGGGTCTTACATTATTTCCCCCTTGGGAATATTTATCCTCGAATAAGACTGCTGAGATGGAGAATACTGAGTGGATGACTTACTTACTGGACATGAACATCTGTAATATGACTATATGACTGATATTACTGGTATTCTGAATTATCATATTGAATATGCATAACTGATGCATGGATATGGCTGAACATGATTCATGTATGCATGACTGAGATTACTGATAAATTGAATCTATATACTAAACATGTATATCTAATGCATGGATACATGACTGAACTGGCTCATGAACGTATAACTGAACATACAATAGGAACTAGTACCACCTTTGTAACTAAAATCTGAACATGAAATTGATTAAGCTTAAGAAAATTATTACCTTGAGTTGAGTCTGGATTAGCGGAGAATAGATGAGGATACTTGATTCGCATGTTTTCTTATGCTTCCCAAGTATCTCCCTCAACGGACTGATTCTGTCAAAGAACTTTGACTAGAGGAACTTCTTTTTTCCTTAGTCTGCGAATCTGATAGTCAAGGATTTTGATTGGGAACTCTTCATGACAGAGGTTGTTCTGAATATCTATGCTCTCAATAGGGACTAAGACTGATGGGTCACCTATCCATTTCTTTAGCAAGGAGACATAAAACACTGGATGAACTGAAGATAAATCAGAAGGTAACTCAAGCTCGTAAGCTACCTTTCTGAAACGGCTGAGAATTTGATAAGGACTGACATATCGGGGACTGAGTTTCCCTTTCTTACCAAAATTCTTCACTCCTTTAATATGAGAGATCTTCAAGTACACATAGTCACCAATCTCGAACTCAAGATCCTTTCTGCGTACATCTGCGTTTGATTTCTATCAGCTTTGAGTTGTCTTAAGCCTTTCCCTGATCAACTGGACCTTTTCTAAGGTGTAAAAAACCAAGTTAGGCCTACTACTGCGGCCTCACCCATTTCAAACTAACCAATGGGAGATCTACACCTCCTCTTATAAAGTACCTCAAACAGAGCCATCTGAATACTAAAATGATAACTGTTGTTATATGCGAACTCAATCAAAGGCAAGTGGTCATCCCAACTACCTTTAAAGTCTATCGCACATGCTCGCAGTATATCTTCTAAGGTCTGAATAATCCTTTCTGCTTGACTATCTTTCTGAGGATGAAAGCTTGTACTGAGATAAACTCGGGTACCAAGACCCTTTTGGAATGTTTTCTAGAAATAAGAGGTGAATTTGGTACCTCTATCTAAAATAATGGAAAATTAAACACCATGCAATCTGACTAACTCTCTGATATAGATTTTGGCATAATCCTCGACTGAATAGGAGGTATGAGCTGGAAGAAAATAAGCTGTTTTGGTCATCCTGTCTACAATGACCTAAACAAAATCATGATGACAACGAGTACGAGGTAAACCCGTCACAAAGTCCATGTTCACTTCTTTCCATTTCCAGGTGGGAATACTAAACTCCGGCATGGACCCACTAGGCTTCTGATGCTCAATCTTAACCTACTGACATATTGAGCACTTAGCCACAAACTTTGCAATATCTCCCGCAAATTACGGTACAGCTATGTGGCCCTGGATGAATAGAGTAACGTGCACCATGTGCTTCTGCAAGAATTTTCTACCTCAAGTTATCTACACCTGGCACACACAGACGACTCTGACAATGCAAAACACCATATCCTCCTTGGGAGAAAACCTCTACCTTCTAATTTCTGACTGATTCCTTCAACTAGACTAGACTGGGATCCTTATCCTATTTTTCCTTCACTTTGGAAACTAGGGATGATTTTGAGCTACTCTGTACCCACACACTACCTTCTGTTCAATCAACTAAGTGAACACCTAGTCGAGATAGAGGATGAACTTTCTGGGCTAACCTTTTATTACTATTCTCAACATGGGCAACACTTCCCATAGACATTCTACTGAGAGCGTCAGCCACTACATTGGACTTGCGCGGATGATACAGAACACTCATGTCATAGTTTTTCAATAACTCCAACCATCTTATCTGATGGAGGTTGAGGTCTTTCTGAGAGAACACATACTGCAGGCTCTTATGATCAATGAACACATCAATGTGCACACCATACAAGTAATGCCTCTAAATCTTTAAGTTAAAAACTACTGCTGCTAACTCAAGATCATGAGTAGGATAGTTCTTCTCATGGAGATTAAGATTTCTAGAGTCATAGGCTATGACCTTACCTATCTACATCAAAACACAACCCAATCCAACTCTGGAAGCATCACAGTACACAACAAAACCATCTGAACCATCTGGTAGGGTCAAAATTAGAGCAGTAGTGAGTTGAGTCTTTAACTCCTGAAAACTCTTCTCACAAGGATTTGACCACTGGAACTTGACTTTCTTATGAGTCAATCTAGACATAGGGGATGAAATAGATGAAAATTCCTCAATAAACCATCGGTAATAGCCAGCCAAACCCAAAAAACTCCTGATAACTGATGGAGAGATAGGGCTGGGCCAGTTTCTTACTGCTTCGGTCTTTTGGGGATCAACTCTAATGCCATCACCGAAAATTATATGGCCAAGGAATACTACTGACCTTAGCCAAAATTTGTACTTACTGAATTTGAAGAATAACTGATGGTTTCTGAGAGTCTACAATACTATTCTGAGATGGTCTGTATGATCGTGTTCACTACGGAAATAAATAAAAATGTCATCTGTGAAGACTATGATGAACATGTACAAGTACTGCTTGAACACATTGTTTATCAAGTCTATGAAAGCTTCTGGGACATTGGTAGGACCAAAGGACATGACTAAGAATTCGAAGTGACCGTACTGAGTTTGGAAAGCTATTTTTGGGACGTCACTTTCTCTGAATCTGAGCTGATGATAGCCTGATCTGAGGTCCATCTTAGATAAATAACTGACACCCTGAAGTTGGTCAAATAAGTAATCGATTCTGGGGAGTGGATACTTGTTCTTGATTGTAACTTTGTTTAACTAATGGTAATCTATGCACATTCTGAGGGAACCATCTTTCTTACGCACTAATAAAACTGGTGCGCCCTACGGGGACACACTAGGTCTGATGAATCTCTTATCTAAGAGATCCTTTAACTATTACTTTAATTCTCTAAGTTTTATTGGGGCCATTCTGTATGGCGGGATAGAGATGGGCTGAGTATCTGGGAAAAGATCAATTTCGAAATCAATTTCCCTTTTGGGAGGAACTCCAAGAAGATCTTCGGGAAACACATATGGGAATTCACGTACTACTGATACTAATTCAAGAGTAGGGGTTTCTGAACTAAAGTCCTGGACTCGAACGAGATTGTAGAAACATCCCTTAGATATCATCTTTCTAGCCCGAAGGAAAGAAATAAGTTGATCCCCAGGTGCTAAAGTACTACCCTTCCACTCTAGGACGGGTTCATTCAAAAACTGAAACTGGACAACTCTATTTCTGCAGTCAACTGAGGCATAATAGGAATGAAGCCAATCCATCTCGAGAATGACGTTGAAATTAGTCATCTCTAATTTAACTAAATCTACTGAAGTGACTTTCTGAAATATCATAATCGGATAGTTCCTATATACCCACCGGGCTATGATAGATTTACCCACTGGGGTAGAAAATGAGAAAGGCTCTGCTAGAATTTTGGGACTAACTCCAAAATCAACTGCTATATATGGAGTAACAAAAGACAATGAAGATCCTAGATCTAGCAAAGAGTAAACATGCAAATGGAAAATTTGTAACGTACCAGTGAACACATCAGGAGAACTTTCCTGATCCTGTTGGGACTGGAGAGCACAGAGTCTGTTTGGGCGCTTTCCATTGGTGGCACTGGAAAAGGCACCCTGCTAATTTGGGTGACTGGATTGAGCTGGGGGACGGTTATGCTGACTCTGCGAACCCACCTGAGGACACTAGTTGACTTTGTGGCCTGGCTTTCTATATCTAAAACATACATCGGTGTCAGCTCTACAGATACCCTGGTGGTTTTTACCGCACTTCTGGAAAAGAGGATTAGTTCTGGCACTGCTAACACTTCCCTAGGGTTTAGGTCCTGATGCCCTATCTTGGATGTCATCTCTGAATTTTGGCACTGGAGAACTAGCTAAGGAAGGAGCTGGAACTGAGGATTGTGGGAGGAACTGAGAATGATTGCCACCCTCTGACTTAGGCTGAACGAAAATAAAACTACCTATTCTCTTCCTTTTATTCTCTCTCTCTTCTTCTCTTTATTCTTGGCCTTCCCTATATGCTTAGCATGGACCATGAGCCTGGATATGTCCATCTCCTTAATAAGCATTGTGGTCCTACACTCCTTGAACACTCTTCTAGACACTCCTGACATGAACTTACTCATCTTCGCTCTGCTATTTGCTATAACATACGGGGCATATCTGGATAACTGAGTAAACTTGAGAGAATACTCCTGCACTATCATTTTTCCCTGTTTCAGGTTTATAAACTCCAAAACCTTCACTTCCCTAAACTTTAGTGGGAAGAACCTATCCAGAAAAGCAACTGCAAACTCTTCTCATTCTATGGACCCTGTATCTGCGGCCCTTTCTGTCTTCCACTATTTGAACCATAAGTGAGCCATATTCTATAGCTGATATATGGACAACTCAATACTCTCAACGATAGTCACCCCCATGATATTGGTAACCTTCTACACCTGATCAAGAAATTATTGAAGGTCCTCGTTTGACTTTGACCCGATAAATGATGGAGGGTTCATTCGGGTGAAGTCCCAATTCCTAGCAGCAGCAGTATTGTCCACTGGATTGGCTGGAACCGCAGCTGGACCTTCATTTTGGGCTGCCAAAGAATGAGCTAGGTTGGTGAAGGTTGCTCTGAACTCCGCGTGGGAGACATGCTCGCCCAAAGGATCTGGATAGACGGGCTGAGCGGCTAACTGATCTCCTGTTCTTCTTCTCTGAGTCCTCTTTGGAGGAATATTTTGTAAATAAAAGAGAAACTAGGATTAGAAAGAGAGTGTAACTGGAGCTCATACTCACTTGCACGACATGAATACTGAAAGAAGGGAAACTTTTCCTAAAACACCCCATAGCCTCTTGTCCATAAGTGTGGCGCGCAATACACCAATGTACAAGACTCTACTAGATGTGTCTTTTAGACTTCCTAAGACTCTGTTAAACCTTAGGCTCTGATACCAAGTTTGTAATGCCCCGAGTCTATGCCCTGGACGCTACACGATGCTCATAATCCTGAAGGACCACAAGATAATCCATGATTGGTACCTGCTGCAATAACTAAACAATAATACTGAATAATATGCAGAATTAGGTGGAAATATATTCCATAAGTCTCAAATCTATATATAAATCTGAATACGATATCAAAATACCAAAACTGAAAATAAGTACTGAAAAATTAAACAACTGTCTAAAAATACTCTAGTCTGAAAAAGCCTCTAATTTTCTTAACTGTAGAGTTGATGGGACAATCCCCCAACTAACTTCATCTACTTAAATAAAATTGAAGTACTATAAATAATAATCATGTCCTCAAACTATGAGGACTCACCACTACTCTAAAAAACTGAGAATCTGAATTACTAAGGGTGCTCTGGAGCCCGTGCGTCTGAACCTATGATATAAGATATCATAGCACAAAGAAAAGAATGCATCAGTACTTTGAATGTACTGGTATAATAATTGAGGTAGGTTGATAAGTAGTGGTTTATATGAATGCACAATAATAACTGAATAACATGAGTATGACTAAGTAAGAGTACATGCATGAATACATAGAATGTAACTGAGATCATGCTATTGTTGAGTACTGAAATGGAATACTGATAACTGATATCTAAATTTACGAATACTATATTACTGATTATCTAAATGACTGTATCTGACAGTTTTGAATACTGTGGAACCTTACTGAGTTCTGTACTGAGTTGAGTGACTATGTCTGATAGTCCTGAATCTATAGAACTGAACTGAGTTCTATTCTGAGACTGAGACTGGAACTGAGACTGTGGGAGGTAGTCATCTAACCGACATGCCTCTTCTCTAACTGATTTAGGGTCCAACCTGTACCCCAGGTAGAAGGGTGTCAATACCATGCCACGAGTAAAAACAAGCTGTGAGTTAACCTTCTCTAACAGGAAGCTCTTTCGTCAACTCTCGCTAGCAGGATAACTCGGATGAGAAGTATCAACCCTCATAATGTCTGGCAGGAAGATACCTCAACCTATACTAGCTATGTAGTTCTATAATGTAGGGATTGCTGCTAAGGGTCAAACCCTCTACTGACAGGAATTCCCCCATCCCTGTGTTAACTTGGTGCTGAATTGTACTCCCAACTGAATAGAAACTGATTTGATTTCTAGTCTGTACTAGGCTAGACTGAACGATTACTGAGATTACTATTTAACTGAACTGGACTGATTTCACTGAGTTTCATTAACTGATGGAATACTACTGAATTTTGTTAGCTGACTGAGTTTACCGAAGTCTAAACTGGATACTGAATTAGGCTAGACTAATATGGATTCTACTGAGTTTTCCTGAGTTCTGTAACTGACTGAGAGTACTACTGATCATGTCATGACTGATACTGTTCTAAGACTGACCATGGCTCTAGGTAATCATCTAAATTATCGGGTACAAGTACCCCTGGACTCGATAGCATAAATTAAGAGACATGGCATAACATGAAACATGTAAACTATGAACTTGATCATCATTCATTCATTCATTCATTGGGTCATTCTGCCAAACACTTTTATGATATAACTGCACATAATCTATCTTATCATGATTTCATTCTCTTAATAGTTCACATGGATAATTTATCAAGCACTTAGTGAGCATAGTATATGCATATAGTATTGAACAACAAGTGAGCATCATAATTCATCTCTAATTTCACAAGTCAAGGGTTTATCATGGATTCACATGAATCTACACACATAATGATCAATTTCACATGAGATACATGTATATAATCATGAATTAGGATTTTAATCCAAATAACAATCATGGATACACTTTAATTCCAACCATAGAAATCATAAAATCAATTACTTAAAGTTCATGAGAGATTCTTGGAGTCCAAGGGTGGAAGGAACCTTTGGATGAACACTTCACATACCTGTGTTGAAGAATTTCTGAAAGTTTATGGTTGAATCTTGAGTTCTTGATTTGAAATTGGATCTTCTAGGATTTTGTTCTTGAGAAAATTTGAGAAAGAATGACTATAATTGCTCTATAGAGAGTTTAATTTTGCATTTTGGGGGTTGAGGGTTGAGGGGAAAAGACTTAAATACCCCCAAGAATGCGGTCTTTTAATGACTAAAAACTGAGTCACTGACGCACAGGTCAACGCGGCGCGTCGATGCCATCTACGCGAAAGCCAACACGTCGCGCCATGTTCGCATCGATTTAGTGGAATTGGACGCTGGTAGCTGGGGAAAATAGTAATCAATGTGATAGTTGATGCGGCGTGCCAAGATTGCGTTGATCCACTATTTTAGGATTCTAACGGAGCTTTAAACAAAGTTTGAAAAATCTGAAACTTGTCCGGAAACACTTATGGACATTCCTGATCATGAATCAACCTAAACATCAATATTTAATTAATGTAAAGGTCATGAAATAAGATTGCCAACCTTCGTAGGTTAAAATGACACTAAGTTTGAGTACTTAGCTAAAATATTCTAAGTCTAGGACACCTTGACAAGCCTAAAGGACTGAATTAAGCTTAGGATTTTGCGGGGTCTTACACCTCTATACCAGAAAACAACCTACGTCAGAATATACTCCCATCCCTGACAATGATAATGTAAATGTGAAGGCTTTAGTTCTAAGTTATGAAAGGAAAAACTGATGGAATGATCAAGTCTTCTAGAGACTGGAAGTTCACCACTTCCCCACGAATGACCGACTTTGAGATCACCTATCACTGTGTAAGAAGAGTAGCAGCACCTTCGAACCTTGCATCACATGGGAATACAACGTTCGGGGACGGTTAGTGGGGTGAGCACTATCATGTCACTCAGGGAGAGGATAAAATAATTCCAAGTCAAAACATAATTCAAAACCATGCACACATCTTCATATACATATATAAATACCATAATAGGATAAGGAACAAAATATAGCCTGATAGTAAATTCAGAATACAATTCAAAACCTTGAACACATCTTCATATACATATATAAATGACATGTTGAGATAGTGATACAAGTGCGATCGCGTAAATGGACTTATATGTGTGTGTATTAAATTCGGTAAAGTGTGTGAGCAAGAGAAGTATAATTAAGGGCCCTAAGACACCAAAATCAGCCACTACATTGCACTATAGGGGTTCCACTCACTTGAAGGACATTTTGGACATTTTGACTCCTATTTGTAATACACTATATAAGGAACAACTTAGGGTTTTTGTAACTTAGTTGATTATTTTTAAGACTTGAAACTTGTAAAACTTAAAGTTCTCTCTCTAGTCTTGTGAGAGTTAGTTTCAACCAAAACTAGGGTAGATACAAGTGTGGATTCACTTGTGTTTACACATTGGCTTTAAACATTGGTGTTTAGAGGAGGTAGAGGCCCTCTTGTGTCAACGTAGAGTTAGATATTTGTTGCGGATAGTGTTAAGGGTCTACGATTGTAACAATTCTTGGGTTCTTAAGATTGTCCCTTCATTTGGTCTAACTATTTATCTTGTATCTTGTTGAATCCGCTGGTTTCTTGTTGTTGTTAATGAACCTGTAGCTTTCTTCTTAGTGTTACATTGTTGTTCTTGTCTTGTGTTGTTAATTTAGTCTGTATGTTGGATGGAAATTGGTGTTAAACACCACATTATATTGAGTTCTTGTTGTTGATCTTGAATTCGAGAGGGGTCACTCAAAGGGTCCTCGGTTCTCTTAAACTTGTGGACTGTTTTGAGTGTGTGTTTTATGTGTTCTTGGCTGATCTGGTATCATTTGTTATCAAAGTTTATGGTTGATTTTGTTCCAACAAAATCAATCTTGGGCTTGCTAGAAAAAAAAATTATTAAAATCTTAAAATTCCAGAAAATTTGCAATCTGTCAATTGTTGTGTTCTTGGCCGAAAATTGTGTTCTTGTTGTCTTGGCTGAGATTTGTGTTTGTGTGTATAGATTTGGTAGTCCTTTTTCTTGTTTATATTGTTTCAAGTTTTGGTTTCTTTCTCACCAACACTACAAATGTCTAGATCTAAAGTTTGAGCTTAAAAGAAGACATTGTTGATGCGAACTTAAAGGAAAAACCGTGAGTTATAGATTTGTTGTGGAAGTTGGAGTGGGCGTTAAAGGTGTTGTTATTGTTGTTCTTAAAAGTTGTTAAGTGTTTTTGTTGTTCTTCATCACATTCTTGTCTTGACCAACTTGAAAGGTTTCTAATAAATCTTGAAAAAGTGAAGATAAAGTTACAAGACTTGTTGGAGAGGGGACTTGACAACATCACCTTGACTTGACAATAACTTTTCCTTAAATCAAGGGTCTTGTTTTGTGGAATAGTACAAGTCAAAATCACACCTTTTGAGTCTTGAAGTTAAAAAAGGTTACAAGACTTACACTTTTCCACCAAAACCAAGTTCATCCATTCCAAATTGAAAAGTGACCAAGTCATCAACTTGTTAATTAGGATTAGTAAAAGTTGCGACCAATTGGAGGGTGACACATCACCCAACTACTGTTCACACACTAATTTAAGCTCAAACTTGGATTGTTAGTTTCTTAATTATTGATTTTTAGTTTCCTTTAATTGATCCGAGAACTAATTAACAAGCTAGTATAATCCTACTAGGTTGTCAATTAGTCCTTTGAAATCATTGTTTCATGTCATCGTTTACTTGAGTGCTTTATTCATTTTTAGTTTATAGTACTTTTGGTTCAAGTTCGAACATTACTTCCTTGAGTCACCAAAACAAAAATCCATTCCGACTAAGGGGTAGACTTACTCTTCAACTCACCCCAAGTGACAAGATGATTTGAAAATATTTATGACGGCATGTGTGAGACCACAAAGTGTGTGAGAGAATAGTGAGGATTGTTTGAACTAACGTGTGATTGTTTTGTAGGTTTGAATTGTATTGTTGTGTGTGACATTGTGGACAGATTTGGCGACTTATTGAACCATAAATTGAAGGGAGTGTTTTGGTATGGAATCAATGGAACTCAAGGCCTCAAATGCTCACACAATGGAAAATAATCCCATCAATCTCATTTTGGCTTGCCTTGAAACTATCTCCCGGATGTGGCTAGGTTGAATGTGGGTCTTGAGAAATTAGATACGGATGTGGCATCAATGAGTGGGATATTAGAACGTGTGGAAAGCCAAAGGAGTCGACCTTTCACCCCTCAAAATATTTCCCCAATTAATACTCCTGGGACCTTGCACCAAATGCTATATCCACCAATTGCCACAAATCAAACCAATCTTTACTCCTGAAGCCGAGAAAAAGATAGACTAATACATCCTCCACTCTACCAAGTCCAACAAGAAGGGATTGAAATCCAAATACCACCACCAAACCCAAACCCTCCCATCCAAACTCCACTTGACCAAAGACCTCACTATCCAAATCCAATACCACCACTACAAGCTCCACTTAACCCAAATAGACCTATCCATATTGAGGGATATGGTAGGGGAGAAAAACTTGATGGTTATGGGACATATGATGATTACATTAGAGGAGAGTAGAAAAGGGGAAGGCATGGTGAACCGAGAGGAGCCTACGGCCGAGAAGGAGGAGTTGGTCCTTGGAACCAACAAGGCAACCAAAACCGAGAAGTTGGACTAAATACCATCAAGATGGGGATTCCAATATTCAAGGGTGAGAGTGATACCGAGGAGTTTCTTTCATGGTAATCCTCTTATGAGAGGGTATTCCAAGTCAATGATCTTACCGAGGAAAAAAAGAGTTTCTACACGATTGTTCATTTTGAGGGTTATGCTACTACCTGGTGGGAATATGTTAAACATTTTGGCAATGTTTTGGTAGAAGGTCAGCCCCCTCCTTTGTTTCAGTTAAGTTACCTCATGAGACAAAGGTACTTGCCCGAAATTTATGAACAAGAGCTCCTCGCCAAGTTGTATAACTTGAGGCAAGGAAACAAGAGCGTCGTGGCTTACTAATATGAGTTGCAACAACTTATTTTGAAACTTGATCACCGAAAGAAGAAAGTAAGCCATGATATTATTAGATTCAAGGTTGTATTAAATAAGGCTATCTCATCACGATTGATACTTCAAAAATTCGATACCATTGATGGCATCTTTCAAGCCGCTTTGGAGGTTGAAAGAGAGCTAAAGGAGACATTGGGGTACGAGTACAGGGGACAATCCCCCTTGGGTTGGAACAAGGACAAGGAGAACTTATTCAATGATGAAAAACATGATGCCAAGCCTATCCATTCCGAGAACAAGACCTCCCAAATTTACCCTCCAAGAAACAAAGGTAAACCAAATTCTACTTCTCGTCCTAAGGGATTTCAATGTTTTAAATGTCAAGGGTGGGGGCACAAGGCTATTGAATGCCTAAACCGGAGAAATGTAATCCTTAGGGAGGGAAAATTGTATTACCTTGGTGAGGAGTTGGTACTTGAATCGAATAAGGTTGATGAAAATGCTCAAGATGGAGAGCAACAAGCCGAGGAGGAAATACACGAAGGCGGGGAAAATATTTGGTTGATTAATGGAGAATGTGTAATACCTTTGTTTATGGAAAGGAGAATCATTATTATTGATGGTTTAGAGGAGGAAACCAAGAGTCGGGAGGAGCTGCGAGTAAACGTTGTGGGATTTGCCCACAAAGGCCCTTTATTGATTACTAACCAAGATACTGGCACTTTGACTAGCATCCATTCTTCTTATGTGCAGGTTGTAGAACATGTAAGTCCAAGGAACATGATTGAAGATCTCATGGAACCCTTGGTTGAACATCCTATACTTGGGAGGATCCTTGAAAAGATAATTCAAAGAGGAGAGCTTGCGGGTGATGATTACTTGAATTTGTGGACAAATTCCTCTCAAGATGGAGAGGATGATACAAGTGCGATCACGTTAATAGACTTATATGCGTGTGTATTAAATTCGGACAAGTCTGTGAGCAAGAGAAGTGTAATTAAGGGACCTAACACACCAAAATCAACCACTACATTGCACTAGAGGGGTGCCACACACTTGAGGGACATTTTGGACTTTTTGACTCCTACTTGTAATACACTATATAAGGAACAACTTAGGGTTTTTGTAACTTAGTTGATTATTTTTAAGACTTGAAACTTGTAACACTTAAAGTTCTCTCTCTAGTCTTGTGAGAGTGAGTTCTAACCGAAACTTGGGTAGATACAAGTGTGGATTCACTTACGTTTGCACATTGGCTTGAAACGTTGGTGTTTAGAGGAGGTAAAGGCCCTCTTGTATCAATGTAGAATTAGGTATTTGTTGCGGATAGTGTTAAGGGTCTACGATTGTAACAATTCTTGGGTTCTTAAGATTGTCCCTTCATTTGGTCTAACTATTTATCTTGTATCTTGTTGAATCCGTTGGTTTCTTGTTGTTGTTAATGAACCCATAGCTTTCTTCTTGTTGTTACATTGTTGTTCTTGTCTTGTGTTGTTAATTTATTCTGGATGTTAACTGGAAATTAGTGTTAAACACCACATTACATTGAGTTCTTGTTGTTGATCTTGAATCCGAGAGGGGTCACTCAAAGGGTCCTCGGTTCTCTTGAACTTGCGGACTATTTTGAGTGTGTGTTTTATGTGTTCTTAGTTGATCTGGTATCAGACAGGGAACAAGGTTTAGCATGATATTAAATAATTATCCTGGACTATGTAGCTCAATTGTCATAAACAGGCACCCACGAGCTATATGGGTTCAGTTTACTCTACTGAAAGGGCCTCAGTTCGTATTAGCTGCCCAAATCGGAGGTATTAAGGAAGACCAAACAATGCCTCGACCCTACGTTAATCCAAGATACAAATATATCTATAGAGTGAACCATATACACAGTCATCAAGACCAACCCTCAATCGGCAAATGTGAGTTTTTAGTAAGTCATTCTAAACCCACACCTTCACGGCTCAGCTACATAACCCCCATTAAGTCCAATTAAAACAAGTTTTACATAACCCATTCATTAACCAAAGAATTACATATTAAGGCGCACCATAGGCTTCATCATTCCATTTCACTTGCAATCTCATAATTATGCCATCACAATTACTTTAACTTGGAGGAATGCCTCGACCCCTTTTTTTCAATAAATCAAAACACAACGAACAAGGCCTTCAAAATCCATGTTCATTGTTTAACTATTTATACAATGCAATAATATAGGTGAGTAAGACAACCAAGTGAAAATTCCATAATTCAAAGCCATTTACATAGATGGCTTGAGGGAATACAATTATTCAAAACCAATTCCAAGTTTAAAACATCAATTTGAGGGATTACCTCGACCCTTATTCAAATTACCATAGACATGCACCCCATTAGTTAAAAAACATTCAATTCAAAGCATGAACAACTCATGAAAACCATGAGAAAATAATTCAAGGATCAACCATTCCAAAACCCTCAACCCATATCAAAACCCAAATTCAAATCCATACAATTAAACCATTTAAAACACATGTTCTTCATAAAATAAGATTTGGGGGAAAAGTAACATGCCTGAAATTATAGAGAATTTTGGAGAAAAATCAACCCTTGAGCTCTTAGATGATCAACTTTGAGAAATCCTAGCTTGTTCTTGCCTTAGGGATTTGGGAGAGTTTGAGAGAGATTTTATGAGTAATAATGGTTAGAAATAATGGCCACAAGGTGTTTTATGTTCGTGGGGTCTAAGTGGGTAAAGAGAGAAATGTCCAAAGTTCCCTTAACTAAAAGTTGAAAAATTATCGCTAGTGACTACGGGTCACTATACGACTTGTAAGGACCCACTACGACTCATCAGCATGAGTCATAATCTAGACAGTAGCTGAGGGACCCCTCTCTGGTGACCCTACAACCCAAACCACATGACTTGTTAATAAACCCTACGACTTGTAGGGTCCTAGTCATAACTAAGATAGAATCACGTGGGGTACACACTGGTCACCCTACGATTGGTTCATTACGACTCGTATAGATTTATTATGAATCGTTTAGTCGAGTCGTGATCAAGGAAACAACTTAGGAAATATTTACTGGTCAGGCTACAGTTGGGGTATATACGACCCGTATGGAGACCTTACAATTACAGGGAGAGTCGCAGATTCGGTAGTGATCTTAGAGCTCAAGAAATTTTCAAGCACCAAAAATTCAGGGTGTTTCATTCTCCCTCTCCCCCCCCCCAGGATCATTCATCCTAGAATAATGAGTCGAGGCATTCATTGGCATGATTTAACACAGAGTACGACCATGCTTACATTTAACAAAGACAAAAAATAAAGATGTTAGGGACTACACATACCTCAAGCAAGATTATCCAAAGCGGAAACAAGAATGGATATTTGGACTTAATGTCCTCTTCGCTTCCCAAGTAGCTTCTTCAACTTTATGATTCCTCTATAGAACCTCCATCGCATCCACATCCTTAGTCCTTAAAAGACAGACTTGCCTATCCAAAATCTCAATCGGGACTTACTCAAAAGATAAGGAATTCTAAACACCAATATTCTCCAAAGGAACAATCAAGGAAGGATCACCCACACACTTCCTCAACATCAAAACATAGAAGACCAGATGAATAAAACCCAACCTAGACGGTGACTCCAACTCATAAGCAACATGTCCCACTCACCTTAAAACATGAAAGAGACCAACATACTGAGGACTGATCTTTCTCTTATTTCCAAACTGCATCACTCTCTTCATGGGAGATACCTTTAAGAACACCAAACCATCCACATTAAACTCCAACTCCCTACGCCTCACTTCTATATAGGACTTTTGGCGATCTTAGGAGGATTAAGTCTATCCTGAATCATCTTCACCTTTTTCATGGCATGGTGAACCAAGTCAGGACCGAATAACCTATTCTCACAAACCTCAAACCATCCAATAGGATACCTACACCTTCTACCCTAAAGGGCCTATGAAAGAGCCATCCCAATATTAGAGTAAAATTTATTATTATACGCAAGCTTAATGTGAGGCGAATGATCAACCTAGTTACCACCAAAATCAAGCACACAAGACCTTAGCATGTCTTCCAAAGTATAAATCATCCTCTCCACTTTTCCATCTGCTTGAGGGTGGAAAGTGGTGCTAAGGCTCACTTTAGTTCCCATACCTCTCTAAAAATAATGCCAAAAATGAGATGAAAACTAAGTACCTCGATCAGATATGATGGAAATTAGAGCACTATGCAACTTGACGATTTCCTAAATGAAAAACCTAGCATAATTCTCTACCGTATAAATAGTCTTCACTGGCAAGAAGTAAATGGACCTAGTCATCCTAAAGACAATGACCCAAATCGAATCAAAATAATTTCGAGATCACAGAACACCAATAATGGAATCCATATTAATCACCTCCCACTTCCACAAAGGCAACTCAATTTCTTGAAATAACCCACCAGACCTCAAGTGCTCCATCTTTACTTGTTGACACTTTATGGCTAAGTGCATGGTACATATTATTCCACTAATAGCTCTCTTTCAAATCATGGTACATATTCATTGAGCCTAGATGAATAGTGTACCTCAACTCATGAGTATCAGACAATATCCTTTCTCCACTACTAAAAATGGCTAAAAAGCAACACAAAAAAAGCGACGGACTGTGTCGCTTTTAAAAGCGACGAGAAAAGCGACGTTGGTTATCATTTTTTTAGTTTAATTTTAATTTTTATTTATTTTTTATTAAAAGCGACAGCCAACGTCTTAATATTCGTTGCTTTTTTCACAGATTTTTGTGTCAAGTAATTAAAAAATAATTTATATTTTTTTTAATAAAAACGACGGACAGCGTCGTAATTTATTAAAAAATAATAATTATTATTTTTTTAAAAATAACGTAGTCCATCAATTTTTAAATTAGATTTTTGTTTTTGTTTATTTATATAAAAAGCGACGGACAACGTCACTATAATTTTTAGTTTTTAAAATATTAATTCTAGAAAAACGACGTTGTCCGTCGCAATTTGTAATTATTTTAAATTTTTTTATTTCTTTCAAAAAGCGACGGACAACATCGCTTATGTTAAAATTAAATAAAAATTATTTTTTTAAAAATCGACGTTGTCCGTCGGTTTTTAAATTTAATTTTTAGTTTTGTTTATTTTAATTAAAAGCGACGAACAACTTCGCTATATTTTTTATTTTTTAAAATATTAATTCTGGAAAAGCGACGCTGTCCGTCGTAATTTTTAATTATTTTAAATTTTTCTTTATTTTAAAAAAAAGCGACGGACAGCGTTGCTTTTCTTAAAATTAAATAAAAAATATTTTTTTGAAAAGTGACGTTGTCCGTCGCTTTTTAAATTTAATTTTTATTTTTTTTTATTTTTATTAAAAGTGAAGGACAACGTCGCTATAATTTTTATTTTTTAAAATATTAATTCTAGAAAAGTGATGTCGTCCGTCGCAATTTGTAAATATTTTTAATTTTTCTTTAGTCGCTTTTGTTAAAACTAAATAAAAATTAACTTTATGAAAATGACACTGTCCTTCGATATTTGATTTTTAATTTACTATTAAATAAATAATTTTTATATTAAAAAAATTAAATGTATTCAATTATTTATTGAATTCATTGATATCATACGATCGATTGATAAAAAAAATATACTGTTGAAGTTATAATATAATAATATAAGCTAAATTAAATGATAATTTATCATTATATATATACAAAATGTTGTATTACGAGGTAATTTACATGTGTATGTGATGTATCTAATACATATTGTGAATTTTATAGTCAATCAACTATATATATTGAATACATTGATGTCATACGATTGATTGATCAATGTAAAAATATATTATTAAAATTATAATATAATAATATAAGCTAAATTAAATGATAATTCATCAGAGTAGAAATAAAATACGTTGTATTACGAGGTAATATACTCATGTATGTGATGTATGTAGTTAAAAGCTAACACTAAGTCTATATATCCAAATATTATGAATAATACGTTGACATCATATGATTGAGCTAATAGTACACTATTGAAGTTATAATAATGAAGCCAATTAACCGACAATTCATCATAATAATACGTTGTTTTAACATAATCGAAATCTCCAATTCAATATTTTTAACCCAATTTCTAATCCCAATTTCACTATTTTTTTTTCTTGAAATTAGTTGTGTGCATTGGTCGATTCGATTTGATTTTAAATATTATCGGTTTGGTTTATCGGTTATCGATTTTTAAATAAGTTAAACCAATAACCAAATCAATAAGAAAAAATCCTACATGATGTGTTTTATTATACAAGAATCTTCAAGCTTGAATAGGTTTTTTAGAAGGTCTGCGTACACTATACCCTCCACAGACCTAATTTATGGGACTAAATCGATTTAATTGTGTTGACACCCAATTTTGACCTCACGATACCCCTCTCAGGCTACTATTTCATATAGTAATTTTATGTAACATTAATTCTTACATGCTTATTTTATTTTAATATCAACGCCTTACTATTTTTCTCGTCATTTAGGCTGTTATTTTATCAAAATTATTTGATTTCAATTATTAATATTTTTGTACACATTATTCTTATATTAAATACATATTGACATATCACATTCATAATTTAGAAAAATGCACAAATTATTTTGATACCATTTTCTATAATTTTGAAACTCAAAAACGATATTTTACATAATTTTATTAAATTATTTTTTTCACGCAATGGTGCACACTCATATTTTTTACAAATATATTGTCTAGTTTTTCATTATTATTATTATTATTATTATTATTATTATTGCTATTATTATTATTATTTATAATATTTATTTAAATAATAGTCTAAATTAAATCAATTTATCTGATCTATTTATTTTCTGACCTAATTTTTTACCACAATAAACCAATTTTAGCGTAGTTTTATTTAATTTATTACAATTATAGCAAATTTGTGACACAATTGAAAATTTATGTAAATTTTGATCAAATTCTCAACCTTTAAATCTCAGTCGTTGATCAAACCTGATCCAACGGCTGAGATCAAATTACACTCTCTTTCCTTTTAAAACACATAAGCCGTCTCATTATTATTATTATTATTATTATTACATTTATTAAACAAGCAGACACTCTTATTTAATTTTCCTTTCTTGTGTTTAATTTTTAGCCAATCTTTTATTCCAATTAGTATCAATTTTAGCCAAAATTAAATTTCAATATAAATCCTGATTTAAATCCCAATTGACCTACTTTTAAATACCTTAATCTTAGTCGTTGATCAAAGTTGATCTAACAGCTGAGATCAGATCACCAATCTTTCCTTTTAAACAAAAAATCAAACCCTATGCTCATTTTCTCCCTCAAACATCCTCTTCCCTCCCCTATATTCTCTCTCTTTCGCACTCTTTCTCTTTCTCTAAGACTTACCATAACAAACGAATCTTGCTCCCCTCTCTCCTCCCATTTTACCTCACCCCTATTCCGGTGAAACCACGCCGGCAAAGACCTTCAAGCCGCTGCCGACAGCTCCCTTCATTCGCGATGAACAACCACTAATGAGCTAGCCTTCAACGCCGAATGAACCAGCCCCATGCCGAATGAACCATCCTCCGCGCCACTAACCACCAGTCACCAGTCAACGCTGTAGCCATCGACTAGAGCCAGACCCTTGGTGGACAAGTATTTATTCGATCTCTATCCAACAGTTATAAGTTAACATAGTATATAAATTCTTTTGGTTGTCCATAGTAAGTGTTATACCTTAATCTTGAATTGTGATAGAAAATGCAAGTAAGATTATTAGGATTGTAGTGCTAGTACATGGAAGTTATCTAGTAAATTTATTTAACCTATGCATGAATTTATGTTTAGTACCTTGCTAGTCAATGTGGTAGTGCGGATTTGAGGTGTGTCTTATTTCTATATGGAGTAGTTAGTTGTGGATTTATACTTTAGGTGAAAATTTTTAAGGAATAACTTAGTATCATTATATATGGTGATACATCAACCGCTAGAGTAAGATGATAATGGTTTAGCTTAGAATGACTAAGAGGTCTGCGAACTTAGAATGATGGCTTAAACCTAAAAGGAGATGATAATATCTGACTATAATGCCAAGTGAAGCCCCGTGTATTATCAGTTGAGTAATATATTTGTTGTAATTCTCAGTGAAGCGTATTTATATGTATTCTGGTTAGCTGACAGGTTTGCGATAGGCCTATTTACGAAGGAAACTTTGGCAAAATTTTTGAAAATTTTGAGAGTTAACAGAATTTTAGGACCACATAATGGATAAAATGAAGTGGAAGTTAAGTAAATGATCTCATGAGTGTCTTAGATAATTATAGGAGTCAAATAAGTTATAAGCATCATTTGAGGAAGAAAATGATTTAATGTAGTTCTTGAAAGGTGAACTTGTGTTTTAAAATTTGTAAAGTGTAATCACTTAAGAATGTGAATTCATGACTTGAAATTGGTTTAGTGTTGATACTTGAAATGTGAATTCATGACTTGAAAATGGTTAAGTTTAGTCACTTGGGAAGTGAATTAGAGAGTTGAAAATGGTTAAGTGTAGTGTTTTGAAATGTGTACTAGTCACTTGAAAGTGTATTAGCGACTTGAAAATGGTTTAACATAGTTCTTGAAAGGTGAACTTGTGTTTTGAAATTTGTAAAGTGTAATATCACTTAAAAATATGAATTCATGACTAGAAATTGATTTAGGGTTGATACTTGAAATGTGAATTCATGACTTGAAAATGGTTAAGTTTAGTCACTTGAGAAGTGAATTAGAGAGTTGAAAATGGTTAAGTGTAGTGTTTTGAAATGTGTACTAGTCACTTGAAAAGTGTATTAGCGACTTTAAAATGGTTTAATGTAGTTCTTGAATGGTGAACTTGTGTTTTGAAATTTGTAAAGTGTAATCACTCGAGAATGTGAATTCATGACTTGAAATTGATTTAGTGTTGATACTTGAAATGTGAATTCATGACTTGAAAATGGTTAAATTTAGTCACTTGAGAAGTGAATTAGAGAGTTGAAAATGATTGAGTGTAGTATTTTGAAATGTGTACTAGTCACTTGAAAAGTGTATTAGCAACTTGAAAATGGTTTAACGTAGTTCTTGAAAGGTGAACTTGTGTTTTGAAATTTGTAAAGTGTAATATCACTTGAAAATATGAATTCATGACTAGAAATTGATTTAGGGTTGATACTTGAAATGTGAATTCATGACTTGAAAATGGTTAAGTTTAGTCACTTGAGAAGTGAATTAGAGAGTTGAAAATGGTTAAGTGTAGTGTTTTAAAATGTGTACTAGTCACTTGAAAAGTGTATTAGCGACTTTAAAATGGTTTAATGTAGTTCTTGAATGGTGAACTTGTGTTTTGAAATTTGTAAAGTGTAATCACTTGAGAATGTGAATTCATGACTTGAAATTGATTTAGTGTTGATACTTGAAATGTGAATTCATGACTTGAAAATGTTTAAATTTAGTCACTTGAGAAGTGAATTAGAGAGTTGAAAATGGTTAAGTGTAGTATTTTGAAATATGTACTAGTCACTTGAAAAGTGGATTAGCGACTTGAAAATGGTTTAATGTAGTTCTTGAATGGTGAACTTGTGTTTTGAAATTTGTAAAGTGTAATATCACTTGAAAATGTGAATTCATGACTTGAAATTGGTTTAGTGTTGATACTTGATATGTGGATTCATGACTTGAAAATGGTTTAGTTTAGTCACTTGAGAAGTGAATTAGAGAGTTGAAAAGGGTTAAGTGTAGTATTTTGAAATGTGTACTAGTAAATTGAAAAGTGGATTAGCTACTTGAAAATGGTTTAATGTAGTTCTTGAAAGGTGAACTTGTGTTTTGAAATTTGTAAAGTGTAATCACTTGAAAATGTGAATTCATGACTTGAAATTGGTTTAGTGTTGATACTTGAAATGTGAATTCATGAATTGTAATTGATTTAATGTTGATACTTGAAATGTGAATTCATGACTTGAAAATGATTAAGTTTAGTCACTTGATAAGTGAATTAGAGAGTTGAAAATGGTTAAGTGTAGTATTTTGAAATGTGTACTACTGACTTCAAATTAATCAAGTGTAGTTACTTAAGAAGTGAAATTAGTGACTTGAAATGGATTAGTGTAGTTTCTTGAAAGATGAACTTATGTTTTGAAATTAGTAAAGTGTAATCATTTGAAAATATGAATTCATGACTTGAAATTGGTGCACCTCCTCCTGTAGAAGAAGATATTGATGCAGATTTGATTGGTCTAATTCCTAGAGATACAGACATGTTTGGTAGAGAGTTTATCGAGCCTGATGGATCTTCGTAAGTTTATTTTTCAATTGATAGGTTCATTTTTTTCATTAATAAAATATTCAAGCTTACATACTTATTATGTTATTTACATATGGTATCCCGCGTCAAAAGAAGTTAATGAGGCTGTAAGGGAGAGCGTTATGAGACTTTTTACATATCCTTGGTACGAGTGGTGGGACATTCCAATAGTCTCTAAACAAGCCATGTTTCAAGAATTTAAGGTATATTAGATTTAATTATTATTTATTTAACTTTAATATATATATATATGTATATATTTTAGTCATATAAAATTCATATAACACTAGTCAATTGATTTACAGACAATGTGTTGTTGGTTGGCAAAGCATGATCAGGACACTTCTACAATTTTTGAGAGACATGCTACTATGTCACATCAGATTGCACATCTTAGACGGGCCTTAGCATAGGCTATTACTCCTGATTCAAGTAGCGAAGAGGAAACAGATAGTGATGAGAATTTTCTTGGGGCTACTCCTTAGTGTTGTTGGACTTGACTTTTAGATAATGTTTAGTTATTTTGAACTTAGCTTTTAATTAGTGAAAAATCTTTAGGATTGTTTTAAGTATTTTGAACGTTGTTGGATTCATTGTTTAAGTGTTGTTGATTTGAATTGCTTAAATGATTTGTTGATGAAGTGTGTTGTATGATTATTGTAATAATGTGTGTTGCATGAGGGATGTATATATTGAATTGCATTTTTATTTGGAAGGTGGGATGTAGAAAATGAAGATTTTTGCATAAAAAGAATGCAGAAAAGCAACGACGGCCGTCGCGTTTTTTTCATTATGAAGAACAACAAGCGATGACGGCCGTTGTTTTTTTATTCATTATGAAGAACAAAAAGCGACGACCAACGTCGCTTCTTTTTCAAAAATTATTTTATTTTTCTCAAATTACGACGGACAACGTCAATTTTTTTGAAAAAAATATTATTTTTTTCAATAAAACGACGATGCCCGTCGTTTTTTATTCATCGTGTGTTCTTCACATGATGAACAAAAAACGATGCACAACGTCGCTTTTTGTTCATGTTCATCATGTGTTCTTCACATGAAGAACAAAAAGCGATGCACAACGTCGCTTTTTCAAAAAATAACTAAGGAAATTTTTCTCTCTAAAGGCAATGTTGTTCGTCGTAATAAAGAGACGTAGGCCATCATTTTAAAACAAATAACGCCCCTTTTTTATACGGAAAAAAGCAATGGATTTCCGTCAATTTTACTCAAAAAAGCGACGTTGGCCGTCGCTTTTGGCCATCGCTTTTTGGCATTTTTAGTAGTTCTCATAGCCCATCAACATCGGTAACACACAATCTACCTTGGTTCCTCAAGATATATTCACCACCAATCTCAAAAGCCATCACCTTCTGGTGTCCCACATTATTCTTGATTCTCATACGAATAGGATCCTAAGCCTATTTCTCCTTTACCTCGACATCGAGAGAGGAATTTTCTACCTCTTGAACAATCACGCCACCATTCTAAGAGTTACAAAGATAAACTCCAAGATTATCTAAATGATGGATATCTGTAACACCCAAGATTTTGGTACCTAAAATTTTTTTGATTTTAGACTTACTGCCCAAACTATGACTCTTTCTACGAGTCATAATGTGTCATTATGGGTCATAGGGACCAATCGTAGCCTAGCCCATATGTTGGCTTAAAGCTTTTGTCATTACTATGACTAAGAGCTACGAGTCATAAAGACTCCAAACAAGTCGTATAGTCCCATCGTTAGCAAAACCAGTGTGATACCCTAAGTATTCTATATTGACTATGATTTAGACCCTACGAGTTGTAGGGTCTCTAGCGAGTCATAGGGTGGGATTTATAGAGTTACCAGAAGGGGGTCCCTCTGAAAGATTTGGTTATTTCCTTATTTTCCTTCCATAACATAGAATTTAAAACTTCTCATTATCATTATCATTGTTATTATCATTGTCAGGGTTGGGGGCATGTCCCGACTTAGATTGGTTTTTGATTTGTAGAAGCTTTGTGATAGTATTGCGGATTAGGTATTGATGTTAACACTCTTAGATATATTTGAGTTATTACTTTTCTATCTTGTTATATGTTTGGATTTCAGCCACTGTTAGGTGTGCTATATTCTATGTGGTTATGCAAAGGAGTGGTCTCCAATCCTAGGTGGACTTGAGATACCCATCACGGTCAAGCCTTGGTTTGGGTCGTGACAAAGTTGATATCAGAGCCTAAGTTTGGTGTCATTGGGTGTCCACAAAATTATGTGAAGTAGAGTATTTTTTATGAGTGTGTAGTATGTTACACTTATAAGAGAAAGGCTATAAGAAATTTAGGAATGTTTCCCTTTCTTATAATCTACTTTGGGGCTGTAGAGTCTAAGGTGTTAAAATATCTTCTAATTTTTGTTTATTTGTTTTCAGATCATGCCTCTTAGAAGATTTGATTCTTATGGAAACTTCTCTGTCCTACTTGAGGACAATATAGATGGGAATCGTCCTACTCATGGATTTCAGACCCGATCTAGGGTCGCTGCTTCTGATTTCCCTAGTGGAGTTCCACTGGTCCCCATTAATCCTCCTTACGTTAGTGACACTCCTTCTTAGTCACCTTAAGAAGATATCACTAATGCTAAGTTCCGTCATTCCATTCATCTGTTGACCTAATTATGATATCTCAGTCACATCAGCCGGGTCTTGCTGGTGCTGTTGTGACTTCTTTTAAGGCCACTAGGGTTAGACAGTTTATAAGGCTTAATCCTCCATTCTTTATTAGATATAAGGTTAAGCAAGATCCTCAAGGGTTCATAGATAAGATAGAGAAGATTTTCCATATGATGCATACTTCTGACTCTGAGGGTTTGGAGTTTGCTGCATACCAACTGAAGGATTTAACATATTAGTGGTATGAGAAGTAGAACCAGATTAAGGGTGATGATGCAGAGTTAGAATTATGGAGGGATTTCTCTAGTACTTTTCTTAATTGTTTCTTTCCTTAGGAATTGAGAAAGTCGAAAGTTGAGGAGCTCATGAATTTGAAGCAAAGTAAGATGACTATGAAGAAGTATGCCTTAAAGTTTCATCGGTTGTCCTGTTATGCTCCTGATCTAGTGTTTAGCATAAGGGCTAATATGAGGAAGTTTTTTTTAGGCTTGTCTCGAGACTTAGTGTTGGAGTGCAAGGTTGCCTTGCTATATAGTGATATGGATATCTCTAGGTTTATGGTATATATGCAGTAGGTGAAAGATAAAAAGAAAAAACAAGATGAAACAGGGGATAGGCAAAGTAAGAGATCCCAATATTCTAAGCAGGGTGGAGGCCAGCAAAATAGTAGTAAAAATGGCAAGCAGTTGTCTAAAAAACATGGGGGATTTCTAGTTCTTATTCTACAGCTAGTACTCTATATTTTAGGTTATCCAGTAATCGTTGCTTTCAGTGCAACAGAAGTTTTAAGGCACAAGATGCCTAATCTCAGGCCAGTAGGGCTCAGTCAACTATATTACATCCTCCTTGTAGATTTTACGGACATTTACATCGTGGCATTTGGGACGAGCGGAGGAATAAGTGTTTCAAATGTGGCCAGCCTGACCACTTTTAGAGGAATGTCCTTTAAGTGATGTTGCTAGAGGGATTAATAATATCTCGACTAATTCTTCTTCCGCTCCTGCACCAAAAGGTGCTACTTCTAGCTCCTGCACTAGTCGAAATTATCTATATGTTCTTACCACCCATCAGGATTTTGAGGTATCTCCTGATATTTTTACTGGTACGCTAAAACTTTCCTCTCATGATGTATATCATCTTCTTGATCCTGGGTGGGTCTACCCTTTTTTATGTGACCCCTTATGTGGCTATTCATTTTGGTTTTGGTCTTGAGTGTATTCTTGATCCCTTTTTTGTGTCTACCCCGGTGGCTGACTCTAATATGGCTAGAAGGGTCTATATGGGTTTTGTGGTATCAATCTATATTAGGGGAGACCTTGATGGATCTTATTGAGTTGGATATTTTAGATTTTGATATGATCTTTCGAAAGGATTAGTTGCACTCGTGCTATGCCTCTTTTGATTGTCGGACTCGAAGGGTCAGTTTCCAATTCCCAAATGAACCCTTGATTAAATGGGAAGGGAGTTCCCTAGTGCCTAAGGTAAGGTTCATTTCGTATCTTAGAGACTAGATGTTGAGTTCGTCTCTTGGACTCTGAAAATGGCGGTATTTTGGTGCAACAAGTGGCACAGTCATCTCTTGGTTTGGAAATAAAAAAGAAATGGGTATTAGATCCTATTTTGATGCAGATCAAGGATGATGTGCGGAAGCAGAAGGTGATGGCCCTCGAGATCGGTAGTGATGGTATCTTGAGGTACTAAGGGAGGTTGTGTGTCCTGGATATAGATGGGTTACGAGACAGGATTTTGGCCAAGGCCTATGCATCATAGTATACATTCCATCCTGGTTTAACAAAGAAGTATTATGTTCTCAAGGAGTTGTATTGGTGGAATAGTATGAAATCAAGATGTGGCCAACTTTGTTGCTAAGTGAATGGTTTGCCAGCAAGTGAAGGTGGAGCACTTGAGGCCCGGTGGGTTACTTCAAGAGATTAAACTATCGGTGTGGAAATAGGAGATAATTAATATGGATTTGGTTACTGGTCTTCCGCAGTCACAAAATCAGTGTGACTCTCTTTGGGTCATCGTGGATAGGATGACTAAGTCTACTCAATTCTTGTTGGTGAGAAGTAATTATTCTACCAAGGATTATGTGAAGTTGTTCTTTCAGGAAGTTGTAAAGTTGCATGGTGCGCCTGTCTCGCTTATTTCAGATCATGGTTCTCAGTTGTCATCACATTTCTGGCGCTTTTTCCTGTGTGGTTTGGGGACTAAAGTGAGTCTTAGTACGACTTTTCACCCACAATTGTATGGGCAAGCCGAAAGAATTATTTAAACTTTGGAAGATATGTTGCGATCCTGTGTGATTGATTATGGTGGTAGTTGGTTCGACCATTTGCCTTTGATTGAATTTTCTTATAACAATAGTTACCATTCTAGCATTGGTATGGCCCCATTTGAGGCATTCTATAGAAGGAGGTGTAGATCTCCTATTTGGTGGTTCGAAGTTGGTGAAGCGGAGATGTTTGGCCCGAATTTAGTTCACCAAGCTATGGAGAATGTAAAGGTAATTCGAGATAGGCTTAAGACCGCCCAAAGTCGCCAAAATTCCTATACGGATGTGAGGTGGAGGGACTTGGAGTTTGAGGTTTGAGAATGGGTGTTCTTTATGGTGTCTCCCATAAAGGGATTAACGCGGTTTGGAAAGAAGGGAAAGTTTATTCCCCAATATGTTGTCCCGTATGTGATTTTGAGAAGGGTTGGTAATGTTACATATGAGTTGGAATTGCCTCCTAGCATGAGTTTTATTCATTCGATATTCCATGTGTCCACGTTGCAGAAATGTGTGGATGATCCTTTATTGGTTGTTCTATTGAAGGACATTGGTATTTTAGATTCTTTGTCCTATGAGAAGGTCCCGGTGAGGATCTTGGATTGGCAAGTTTGTCGGTTGTGAACAAAAAATGTGGCTTTGGTGAAGGTTCTATGGCGGAACCAAAAGTTCAAGGAAGCTACTTCGGAGGTCAAGGAGGACATGAAGTCCAAGTATTCGTTCCTATTTCTGACTCCAAAAAATCGTGCTTGAAGTATGTATTGCTCTTACCAAAAAAAAAATTCCCTTTGTTAAAGATAGATTATGGATTCCTTGGTGCTTTGTTTTCTGCCATAAAGATAAGAATAGAGATGTTTGGGGTTGATTATGCTTTTTGTGCCTCGTCCCATTATTCGAGGATGAATGATACTACGGGGGGAGACTGAAACACCCCAAAATTTTTCCCTTGCAAAGTTCTCAGGTTTTGAGCCTTTTGATCATCATACGACTCACCTTACTAGTCATATGGTGTGGATACTGGTCTAGGACCCTAGTCACATATTGGTCAGTGTTATGTTGGCAAAGTTATATTCTTGGTTCAAAAAGACATCATACGAGTCATATGTTCATAATACGAGAGATAGGGTCTAAACCATATGTTATCCAGTGTCTAGACTTTGATGTTCTTCTTAGGGTATGACTTGCAGGGTACTAGTCTTATAATGATGGTATGATTTAGGCTAAAGAGTCATACGTTGTACAGAACATGGTGTCCAAATTTCTGATCAAATTATGAGTAAGGGGTACCACTCGTATGATGTGTAAATGAGTTGAGGGGACCAACTATACCCTCCTAGAGTCTTCTACAACTTTTAAGTTGAGGGTATTTTAGACATTTCCTACCCCAAGCCCTTAATACCCCACGTTTTATAATACTTTTTGGACTTTCATTCTTCACTTTAGAAGATCAAAACACTCTTAAAAACTCTCTAGAAGATTGGGCTAGGGTTTCTTCAAGGTGGTCACCTAGAGGCTTAAGGATCAAAATCGCTCCATGAATCTTCGTAACTCAGGCATGTGACTCTTCCTTTCTTGTTAGTTCACAAAAATCATGTGTTTTAAACATTGTTCTTTAATAATGGTGGTTTTGAAATCTATGGTTGAGGTTGAATGTATATTATTGAGTATTGTTCTCTCATGATTTAACTAGTATTTATACATGTTTTAATAATGGTTTTGCATATGAAGGCGCTTGGAAATTGTGATTTAAACTAAGGGGTCATGGTTAACCCGAACTTGATGGTTTATGGTTTGAATAATGGTTTGATAATAGTATTCCCTCAACCGTTTGTGAAAATGTCAATGAGAAGAATCTTGTCACATGATGAATGGTGTTTTGAACTAATGCTTGGTATAAGAATGTCAATGGAGGTGAATGGCTTTGTAAAGGTCTTGATGACCATAAATTGAATTGAATTATAATATTAACTAAGGCATTGGCCTAATAATACAAATGGTTGGTAAATGGATTCATGAAGACCTTGTGGATCATAAATTGATTTGAATTGTAACCTTGGTAGTTTAAATGGAAAAATGGGTTTGAGTCAATAAATGTTGAATTGAATTGATGTCTTTGCATAGACAATGGGTTTGAGTCCTAATATTTAATGATATGGTTATGGCATGTTGTACACTTGCAAGTGGGGTTGATATGACGATACCAACGGGATGTCTTTGGTAAGTAATGGGACTAATGGTTGTGTGTATGTGTAAAGAATGTTTTAATTAGGCTTTAAAACGGGATGTGTAGCCAATCCATGAAAGTGGAGTCCGAAGGATTAACACTGGAAACCATACTAGCTGGTGTTGATGTCTATATGATCGGGAGGTTCGAGTCCCCCAAATAAATATATGAATGGGAGGTTCGAGTGCCCCATATTGTATACATTGGCTCTTAACTCACCTTGACTATGTCGGGAGGTTCGAGACCCCCATAATGGCATATGCGTATATGGATATTCTTTGGTTCGTGTGGTATATGCGGAGAGGCCCTTCCAGCTAGGAGGGAGCTGGGCCCATATAGCTCGTGGCACCTTGTTATATGACGGTTATGCTACACAACGCAGGTTAATGTTTTCAAAGTTCGTGCTAAGCCCTATTCCCTATCTCAATATGATATATATATATACATACTAGTCAAGTGTATGTGTGTTGCACGTGAGTCTCGTGTTGATAAATAAAATTATATATAAAGAAATAAAATATTTAAAAATAGAAATAATGTGATATATAGTTAAAAGATATAATTTGACATTATAAGTATTTTATCTTAGTCAATAAAATTATATATATACAATGAAAAAATTAATAAAAATTTAAAATTTTTGCTCACCAAAGAAAAGATGTAGAGAAAAATTAAGGTACATAGAAGTGTTTGCCGTACCTATACGTCATATTAAATTTTAAAAAAATATTATTAGTACTCTACAATTTATTTTAGGGCTGATACTAATATTCATGATATAAAATATAACAGAAAGGGAGAAAAAAGTTGGAAAATTAAGAGAGTGCAAATAATAAAACAATCTGTAAGAAGATATTATTATCTTTCGAACTTGTCCAACATCACTTCTCTACCTTGCTACAACTAATGATCGTACATGGATAAATGTTTTACACTCTTCAATTACTCAAAATCAATTTTATATATGTCTTTAATAGAAGAACGTACATAATTAAATGTAAATATTTGCCTGATACACTTACGACAATATTATGATACATATTGAAAGCGTTAACCTCAATTTCTTTGTGACTAATAAATTAACCCATATATGATCGACAAAAAAATTATTGAGAGAATAATTTCCTTCTAAATAATAAATGTAGATATCGATAGATCATCTAACTTTCGAAAATAATATATCATATGCTAATTTAAATTGGTAGAAGTTATACCTCAATTATCTGTGTTCTTTTGAAGCTTTGAATTTGAAATGAAATTTTAATCCTTACCGTATTCTTCCGGGCAAGGTCACAATCTATCAAACATAAATTATAACAGAATCTCAAAAATTAAGGATAGAATCTCAAAATACCACAAATCACACGTAAAAATCATATAGCTAGGTAACTAAAAACGTTTAAAAGCAACGAACAATCTAATAAAAGAAATTTAAAGTGCAACGAAAATATAAATTAAATAGAAAACCTAAGAGACGAATACTTGAATGCTAACTTTAAAAAAGAGAATTTACTTAATTTATTTTCTATTTAAAGTAAAATTCTTGCCAAAATAACCTACCTATTTTTGTTAAATTATTGTTTAAAAGAGTCTTAAAAATTCGGTCAAGAAGTTACTATTAAAGTAGTATTTGGTTAGTATTTATATTTGGTTACGTAAAAGTCCTTTTCTTTTTTTGTAAAAGATAAATATATAGTTCCTCAAATATAAATTAATCACTGAAAATTAATAGTAATTTTTATTATGTTTAAATAAGGAAAGATTTAATAACCAATTTTTAGTAGGACACCTAAAATATTATAAAATAATAAAATAATAATTTAGTAAAATTATAAATGACTGTTTTATCTATTGTGGAGTCTTTTAATGAAGGAAAAAAAGTTTAAATCACTTTTCTAACGGGGTTCATACTTTTAATATATTATAGATATGTGTGTGTGTGTGCATACACATGTGGTTGCATATGATGATTTGACTTGGTTTTAATGATGTCATTATTTTATTTCTCTATCCCTGAGTTACATGCTAGCACTCCAACCGTTAATCGTCTTCGAACATTGTATCCCTACGCAATAAAGGGACTAGAACTTCTTCTGCTTTTCCTATGCAGTGACCAGGTGTTGAGTGATTTGTGAGTTGGCATTGCAGTAGTGAGCTTTCATTCTTCGGAAGGCATTCATTTCATGATCTTTATATCCTATGTCTTAGAGTTTGTTAGACTTGGTTTTTGGCTTTTGTCAAGGGCATGTACCAATATTTTTATTGACTTCGGATTGTGGAGGCTTTGTGGATTACTGTGGACTTGGGTGTGTTGGTTTAGTGTGTTGTTTAGTGGATTGTCTTAGACATTTAATGAGCTTCCAATAGTAGTATTTTACTTTATCTTGGTAGATGTTTGGGGTTCATCCGACACTTGAGGTTGTTGTGTTGATTAGGTTAGGTGAGGGAGGTGATCTTTGGTCCACGTAGGACTTGAGATACCCATCATGGCCAGGACCTAGTTTGGGTCGTGACAGTACCCCACTGGCTTGACACCTTCAGGTATTCAGACTGTTGATCTGAAAATTGCACGTTTTTTAAGTGAAGTCAATTTTGATTGAATTGCATCCTTCCATTTGGCCAATCATTTTTTGTCTACAATGATTGATAGATTTTGGTTCCAAATCCTCATCTTGTAGCATTATTTCAGTAGCAACATTGTAAGCAAAAATATTTTCAACCATAATATTATTTTAATTCCACTTATTTCTCGTCGATACATAACTTATTGAGATTTCTTATTCTTATTAGCTTCAGGTATTTTAATCTCCTCTATGGTCTTGTCATTTGTTAGATATCAAGGTTCTTTTTGAGCAATTTCCATCATATCATGATAATTTTGATGATTTATTTCTATTTTTGAGGATTTTTATCCTTAGAATCAATTGGTCTACCACATTTCAAATATGGCCTAAACTCATTTGCATTAACCATTTGTCCTATAGGGACATCAACTCGAACTGGAGAATTTGTAGCTGGAATATAAGATTTAGTGACCCTTGGAAGGTTGGTAAATGTATTTGGCAACTGATTTGCAATATTTTGCAAGTAAATTATCTTTTGAATCTCTTGCTCACATTGATTTGTTCGAGGATCTAAATGAGATACTGATAACACATTCTAATCTATATCATTTTTCAGATGCTTATGTTCTCCCCCTAATATTGGGTATACTAATTCATCAAAATGACAATCAACAAATCTTGTCGTAAATAAATTTCCGATCATAGGTTCCAAAAATTTTATAATGGAAGGAGATTCATACCCAATATATATTCCCAACCTTCTTTGGGGTCCCATCTTTATGCGTTGTGGTGGAGAAATTGGAACACATACCATACACTCAAAAATTCTAAGATGAAAAATATTTGATTCTTGACGAAAAGACAACTTTAATAAGGAGAATTTATGATAATTGGTTGGCCTTATGCGCATAAGTATTGTTGCATGCAAAATAGCATTCCCCATACTGAAATAGGAAGTTTTTTCCTTATTAACATTGGTCTAGCTATCAATTAAAGATGTTTAATGATTCAGATAGACCATTTTGAGTGAGAACATGGCAACCAGATGTTCAACTTTTATTCCAATAGACATACAATAATCATTAAATGACTGAGATGTAAACTCACCAACATTATCAAAACAAATAGTCTTTATTGCATAATCTAGAAATTGTGCTCTTAAATTATTTGAGCCAACAATCTCGCAAAAGCCATATTGTGAGTTTATAATAAGCACACATATGACCATCTTGTAGATGTATCTATAAATACCATATAATATTTGAAAGGTCCACATGGATGGTGAATCGGTCCACATATATCACCCTGTTTATGTTTCAAAAATACAGCAGATTCAATTCCAACCTCAGCTACTGATGGTTTAATAATCAACTTTCCTTGAGAACAAGCAGGACAAGAGAATTCGTTTAATTGAAGCATATTTTGATTCTTCAAAGTATTCTCATGTGAATTCTCAATAATTTTGTGCATCATATTAAAATCAGAAAAGCCCAACTGGTCATATCAAATGATAAAAGCATTAGAATTTGTAAATCTTTTGTTACTATGGCATGTGATTCAACCATACAAATACTTGTATGATACAATCCAGAAGAAAGTGCAGGTAGTTTTTCATGCACAAACCTTTTTTCCTGTTGTTATTGTAGTAATATAAAGGTATCAACCTTTCATTCATTTGCAGTTTCAATATAATAGTCATTTTGGCGAATAACCTTAAAAATTAATAAGTTTATTTGAGACTTACTATAATATAATGCATTATCAATGGCCAATTTTTTTCCTCCAGATACTAATACTTTAGCTCTTTCAGAGCCCTCAGTTAATTTTGTACTACCGGATATTATACTAACATAGGCTATTTTCATGCTCAAATTAGAGAAATATTTCTTTTCTCTTAATATGGTGTGAGTTGTAGCACTATCAAGAAGGCAGACCATTACTCATCTTTGATCCAATTGAAGATTGAAAAAAATTTATTAGCTTCACAAAATAAAAATACATGATAAGAAATGTGAAATATCATAATCTTACTATGAAACTTAAATACTTATTTTTTTCTTGAAACATAAAAACAACATAATGGAATAATATGAACAAAAAACAACATAATAAAACATCATTATTTATTTCCCCAATAAATTAATTAAGATTTAGTTTTGATCTCTAAAGAAGTCTTCAACGTCCAAATGAGTGACATCATCAAGGCCATCAAAATCATCATCTTTCAAAACCAAATTTACCTTAACATTGTCATCATATTTTTGTGAAGGTCCTGTCTCATCATCATTTTTAAAAGTCAAGTGTTGCTCCATTCGGGCATTAGAAGAGATTCCACCTTCATTTCTCTTTCTTTGAAAGATTCTTGATAAAGCCTAGCAAATGCTTAGGCACCCGACATTCATTCTTCCAATGGTCTTTCATGCAACAACGATGACAATTGTCTCTCGAAGGATTGTTTTGAAGTCCCATTTGATTTTCTCTTTTCTGGTTACCACCACCACAATGATTATTATATCATCCCCTACTATTTCTATGTTCAAGCATATTATTATGAACCCGATCTTGCCGTCTTTCAGGATGGCCATGTGTTTGTATCCCATTTACTTCCGGTAATGGAGCAGCTCCAGTGAGACAAACTTCATAATTTTCCATCAAAAGGGCATTATGTTGCTCAGCAACCAGAAGGCATGAGATTAATTTTGAATACTTCTAAATGCCCTTTTCACATATTGTTGTTCCAATATCACATTTTAGGCATGAAAAGTAATAAATATTTTTTTCCATCATGTTCTTATCATTTATAGTTTTCCCACATAATTTTAATTGGAAAAAATCCTAAATAAAAAAGAATATGTTCAACAACGATTTTAAAATCTTGAAACTCTAAGTGCATCCACTCATAACGAGCTCTAGGCAGTACAATAGGCTTTAGGTGATCATACCTTCCCTTCAAATCAATCCACAATTCAAGTGGATCTTTTATTGTCAGGTATTTCACCTTCGGTCCTTCATCTAGATGATGAGGAAGGAAAAATCATAGCATTGGCCTTGTCCTGACTTGATGCTACATTATGCGGGGTAATAATATCACTAAGATCCTTAGATGTTCGATGAATTTCAGCATTGAGAACCCATGATAAGTAATTTTTCCCAGAGATGTCAAGTGCCACAAACTCAAGCTTTGATAAATTCGACATGATGAAAACTATCATAAAAACAATTAAGTTAGATAATCATACAATAACATAATATCAAAGCAATAAACTTTATTTATTCACAAGAGTAATTAATTTTTAAAATTTCAACTGAATATTCTGAGAAGTTTTTGATTATTTATAAATTAAATAAAGAATACTAGAAGATAACTTTCAAAAAAATAGAAGAAGTAAGTTAGAGAATCTCTTGGTTCCAATTCATGCCAAGTAGTATTAGTAATATAATATACAATAAAATATTTCACAAAAAAATTTATAACATTAAGTACCCGACAGTGTAAATATAAGATATATACTTATTACCTTCACAAAGCTCCTGTGGAAGAATTAAGGAATTTGAGCTTCGTCCTGATTGATAAGTGGTGAATTTACCACTCATTTGCACTCAACATTCGTGTACATTACCATGATTTGAATGTATAAATGAGACATCTTTGTCGTTAAAAACACTAATTTCCATATTTCACAGGCATATAGGTCACGAGATGGAAATATATGGATTTGATCTAAAAAGGATCAAAAAGGAGAAAGAAAGTGTAGCTGGAAGGCCTGAAGTAGAAACAAACCTCAATTACCACAATTACGATCTGAGGACTGCGACTGCGGCCAGTCATGCTAGGTCAAAGTACCATTATGGCAAGGTTTTATCCTCGATCACAGTAGCCGCAATCGCAGTAATGCGGGAATTTTGCCCAGGGTCAGACTTGTAATTTCATGCAGGTTGTTCCCAAATTCCCTTAAGAGGCTCAACCCTATCTCATTGAAGGAAAATCCCTAAAGTTTTAGAACTTTTTCCCACCATCTAGTTTCAAATTTTGAAGGGAACAACTTTGTATTAATTTTGGGGTGAAGAATACATTAGAGTAGCTTCTAAGTAGGGGATTGGCAATTTCCACTGAAGATTTGTTGAACCTTAAGGTTTGTATTTGCATTCTCTTTATCTTTCAATAAATCAAAATTAATGGAGATTTTGGATATATCTTTGCTTATTAATCTTATGAGTTGCTAGTTCTTCCTCTTGGAGTTATGTTAAAATAGGGTACAAGTGTGTGTGGGTTGTGATTGTTAGCTTCAATTATTACTTCATGTTGTTGGGTTTACAAATGCTTTATTGAAAAATGGTACTTCTTGGTGAAAATCACAAATTTCCTAAATCCTCGCATCATCCTTGAAAGAGGGGTGTGGATAGTCTAGATCCTACCTCATCCTTGAAAGAGGGTTGTAGGTGACATAAGCATTTGTGAATAATAAGATTGATAATAGTTATTCCCTTTTTATTGACTTAGAAATAAGGATAAATCGTGGAATTGCTATATCTTGTGCATCATCCTAGAAATAGGGATACCCAAATTGAGGCTTTGTGGTGATTAGTTGACCATATCTACGAGATATTTGAAAAAATCTGTGGATGATAGTTTGGTACTTTGTTGAAAGACTAGTATTGAAACCCGAATTAAGCCTACCCATGTATGCTTGATCTTGATTAGAAGTCGATTTTCATGTACTCACATACTAGTTTTCCCTAGTAAAACATAAGACCAAGATCCATTCCTAATTGACTGCACTTTAATTATTCATAGCCTCATATTAGTCCTTTGGAAGTTTAAAAGTAACCACACTTTTGAAAACATTCAAAATCTCCCAAAATATTTGTATAATATATTTGAATTTAGCAAGTAACTTTAATTTCAAACTTATTTAATCACCACTCACATTGTTCCCCGTGGATTCAACCCCGACTCAAATTTGGGTAATTATATTGACAATGACCTTCTTGCACTTAAATTGCTGTGTAAGTTGAGCGCTATAAAAAAATGCCACCGTTGTCGGAGAACAATTTGGCGTATGAGTTAGTTTGAAATTTTAGCCTACTTGCTTGGATTCAAACTTGTAAATATTTGTTTGTGGTTTCTTTTTGTTTATTGTATTAGGTAGATTTTTTTTTGCTTACTTCTAACTATGGCATTTTGGAATGAATGTGAATTTGGTGGTTGGAAATCTTATCTTGATGATCTATGCCCATATTGTGACAGGCCCCACTTTTGGAAAGATTGTAGATATGCTCTCTAAAAAGAGATGTATGCACCATCTTGATCCTATTGGTAGTATGATTGTTCTTTGTATGGTGGTCGGGATGGACATTAGAGTGATTTCCCAAGTTTTCCCTCCCCTCATTATGCTAATGAAAATGCTAGTTCTTTTCATGAGTTTGATAGGCCTTATGATGTGGAAAAGAAAGAACAAGACACCGAATACAATGGTGTTGAAGCAATGCTTCAAACTCTATTGGAACAGGAAACTACATTGGAAGAGTACATGCAAGACTTGCATCAATCCAATGAGGCATTCAAAGGGAAGATTGAAAAGATTTAAGAAATAAGAAATGAGGTCGATCTTGCAAGTATCAAGAATATGCCCATTCTTCAAAGTGAGCTTGAAATTGTAGAATCCTCAACGGTTTCCTAGCCAACCAAATTAAACATAGTGAAGGATACCAAGATTGAGAAAATGGTGCTAGAGTCAAAAGAAAAATCCAAGCAAACCCTTTGTGAAGACTCTAGTCCATTTCGGGGTGAGAATGTCAAAATGGATGCGACTCCAAAATTAGGAAGAAGACCTCATTCGAACCACTTTTCAACATTATGGTTGGTGGATGTGATGAAAGTCGAACCACCTAAGTAAATGATAAACTTGGGAGATGGGGTGCAAGATCTTTATATTTTGGATTTTCTCATTCCGAGAGGTCGAGATAACGCCCCTTACTTGAAGGTTGATAAGGAAAAAATTCAATGTGTAACAAGTGGATTCTTGATGTTAGCATGATACCTAGCGAGCCTATTCAGAAATTTGATGTGATGTTGGGTAAGAGATTAAAGTCATTGAAGTAGCTAGATAAAGGTCGCATCACCATAGCCTCGCTTCTGTCCGATTTCATCTTGGGAGATCTGAATCTTCTGTCCCAGTGCCGCTCAACGCATAGTGAGCAAAAGTTGGGATGGAGATTCAAATCTTCTATGTGAAAATAAAAATTGTAGTTAAAGAGGAAGCTCATCATTCCACGAATGTGGCACATATCCTTTTCTTATACATGATAGAGTAGATTTTATTTTTGTTTATGCATGACCCATGAAATTGAGGTGCTGAAAAGTGTTTGGAACAAGTTCGAGAAAAGAAAAGTGTAAAATTATTGTGTTTTAGACTGAGTAGGGGAGTGTAGAGGACCCAAACTTGGTCTCAAGTACCGCGATCGCAGTAGCTGTGTGACCGCAATCAAGGAAATTTGATCACGATTGCGGTCAAATCAGTTTAAAATACCATCCAACTACCCATTCCTGCCCCCCCCCCCCCTCCTCCCACACTCTTTTCTCAACTTTTCTCTCAAAAATTGCATCCAAAAGTCAGAAATTTTAGTGTAATCAAGTTGCTCATTGCATCCCCGTGCATCCTACATAACGGTATCTGTCTAACTCTCTTGAATTGTATTTTTTATTGGCCTAAAACGTGTACTTTAGGAGTAGGACTGAAATAGTGTTGCCAATTGCTAAACCTATGCATGAATGTGATTAATTGTATGGTAGGCTATTGTAGTTGGTGTACATACCGATGGGGAAGTCTTGAGTACCTGAAATTTGACCTAAATAGAGTGTAAATAGTGTGTACACCATGTGTTTGATTAAATGCTCCAACGAACTTATTGTGAAATTCTTCACATTTCAAGAGCACAATCAAGAACTTAGGATTTAAGTTTCATGAGCATGATGATTAATTGGTTAGTTGGTACTCAAATTGGGATTGAAAGTTGGTATTTGGTATTGTTGAAAACTTGGTCGAAATTGGTCCCAGATACCATCCTGGCAATCATCGGGGCCGTGATCGCAGTCATCGGGGCCGCGATCGCGGTATCTGAGACCAATTTCGAAAGGCGGTCGTTATCACTGATAACATACTTAAATATTAAGAAAAATAATATCAATGTAAAGAACAAGACAAGAAGACCAATAAAGAACAAAATAACAAGAGAGCAATATACGATAAGTTTTTTCTTTTCAAGTGTGTTGAGCATCTTCCTCAAGACCTCTATTTATAATATTACATAGGGGGTTTCAAGAGGTGTCATAAACATGATATTAACTAATAAAAAAGTGGGGAAGAATAGGGAAGAATGGATGATCAATGAGGAGGTAGTGGAGGTGTGGACACTTAAAGGAGGAACTACACCAAGAAGTTATGGACATCCACATTATTATAATCATTTACAATAAATTTATCTTTGTGACTAACTCTTTAATTCTAACTTTCCCCATAAATACTTGAGACCACAAGATGAGCGTATATTCTTCATATTTTTAGTCTAAGGTAATAAAATTTAAAAGTCTTCATTACTTTTCCTTAAATTCCATGACAAGAAAAAATCAAACAAACAAAATTAAACGAGAAAATTTATGATAATAACATAGCAAGTCAACCTATAAGTTACATGAAATTAAGAAAGGAAAGGTCCGATCATCTTCCTTGAAGAGCTAGTATTCTAATTTAAAGTAAAGAAAAATAAAGTATATTATATCCACTTATAATAATACAATATAGTGTTCTATTTTCAAAAGTAGGAATAAGTTTTATATCTTAATACGTATAAACTACCAAATAAAGGTATAAAATGTTTCATTTTTTCCTTTTTCAATGATACAGGTTTTTATGTTATTACGATCGATCAGTTATTACTGCTTCTTTTTCTTTTTCTACATATAAATGTTTTAAAAATTTTACTTATATCTTTCAGTTTGCAGTATTTGTACTTGATTTTATTTTTATTTTCTTAAACCAACTATAAGATAGCTTCTCTATTTAGTAGGGAAAAAGTGCAATGTTTTTATTTGGCTGACTAAATTGTGAATGAAGTTTCACAGGGAAAATAATATCAGTTGAAGAGTAACTACAAACTGAAGTTCAACAAAGGATGCTCTATTTTGATTGACCAATTTCGGCTTCTCATTCTTCCTCCTCGGCCTCATTGTCTACAGTGTTGGAGTAAGTCGACTCTTAATCCACGAATCCTCATTTGGCAACTAGTCATCATCATCGACTAAATCACTATTATCAACTAACTGTTATTTTCAATATTTTCGGGTACAAGAATCTCTATATATGCAACAACAACTTCAATACAAGTTCAAGTCTAAGACAAGACCATTTATGAAGTTCCTTAACACCTTCAACACAAGATTATGAATAATCTATCCAAGAAGTATGTTATATTTCAGAAATGAGATAAAATAGAAATGTAATGCCAAGTCCCCCGACATCACAAAGTGTCCTTAAGGAATAATTCTCCTCACTGTACCCAAGGTTTTGGAATCTTCCTCCCAGGAGAAAATGGCTTTCAACCCAACTATAGCAGTACCTTAAATAATTAAATTCGTCGAACTCACTCAACAGCTTAATGATCACACAGAGTTTTTGTATAGAAGAAGAGTGTTTTTGCTGTCAAAAATCATATCTATACCTAAGGAATATATCAGGTATTTATAGCCTTTAATGTGTCCTTTCAGAAAGGATGCATTGGTTCAGTAGAAAGGCACATATTCAGTACCGTCGCATCACCTGCGCCAGTCTGTGCTGGACTTGCGCCCGAACTACAGCCGCAGGTAACACTTTCCAAACTTCAGTGAGCATCTGCACTGCACCTGCGCCCACAGGTCATCAAAGTGTGTGCACAGATCGCCCAATAGCACGAAACAGTGTGCCTTTTATCTCGAAGGGTCGCATCCTTTCGAGATGCATTGCATATGCGTTTGCATGGAATTCGAAATGCACCCGCACTTGGAGAAAAACAATTCTATCAGATTTTTGGATTAAAATTTCGCTTGTAAAAGAAGTTTCAAATAAAATTCATCTAAAAAGATAGATCTCATCGATCGATCATTTGAATAATCTAAATCCAAATTCGAAGCCAAAGCTGAGCCGAGCCGAGCCAAGCGACGACAACGACAGCCTGAGGCACCACCGTCTTCTTGCCTCGTTATCCATGTGGAGTTAGTGCTCCTCATTATAAACACTTACAAGTTCCCTTCTCCCACCAATGTGGGAGAATTAGTGAACTTTCCAATATAAGAGTACACTTTTCATTTTGGTTACTATATTTCCCTCTATTTTATATTCACACACACACACACACATTGAACTCAACAATCCCCCACATGAATAAGGAATGACTATTTTTTAAAGAATTTAAGGACAAACATGTGATCATTTAGCAAAGACTAATTGCATCTGGATAAGTAGGTTTCCCTTTGAACTTTCCGTAGTGCACATGCATCAGATGCACTCGGCCAATCAGTAGATTTGATATCTTTGAACCGTCGAGCTTTAATGTACACCTAGACAACACATGTCACACAACCAGCCTTTTACTATTTATGGTTCTCACGATTTTGATCTTTTCATCCATGAACACGTCCCAATTTCATGAGAGCTTAGAGAATTGGCCTTTACTAACATTCTTCTTAAAGCGGCTTCCACCCTCATATAGGTGATTTCTAAATGTTCAATTCTATAGATTAAACTATTTGGTCAAATCTACCAAATTTAGATAGTCATTAAAAGACTTTTCACCTTAAGTCTTATCCTTGTTTACTAAACATTGTCTACATCATGAGAATGGGTTGGGTAATTGACAATGTTGAACCTGTTAGACACAACTTTGTTTGATCTCTTTGAACCTAGCTCTTGGGATCTCCAGTCTTCTAGGTAGAGTTACCTCTATGTTAACTTGTCCTAGGCCTTAAACTCATTCCCTTGGATGTTCTTTCCACTCCTTCTCTAGATAGGCCTTTTGTAAGTGGATCCAACATATTATCCTTTAACTTTACATAGTTAATAGTGATAATTCCACTAGAGAGAAGTTCTCTAACAGTATTATGTCTCCATCTTATATGATGAGATTTACCATTATACATCATGCTCCCTGCCTTACCTATTGCCTCTTGTTATCACAGTGAATACATATTGGTGTAATGCCCCAAATTTAGTACCCAGAATGCTACACTATGCTCATGACCCCAAAGGACCATAAGCTAACCCATGACTGATATCTGTACCTGAACACTGCATAATATACGTATATAAGAACAGAAACATAAGTTGTAAGGCCATAAAGTTCAAATCTAAAATATAAAATATGATAAAATAATGTTTAAACGGGGTATAGAAATACCCAAAACTGAAATAAATTGTCTGAATATACTATAGTCTGAAAGCCTCTAAACTGTTTGAATAAGGAGTTGATGAGACATGTCCCCAACTAACTCCAACTACTGAAATGAACTAAGTACTAAAATGATAAAGTAATGATCATGTCCTCGAAGGATGAGGACTCACTGCTAACTATAACTGCTAGATACTGAAGTGCTACTGATGCTCTGGAGCTCGTGCTTCTGAACCTATAACATAAAGTAAAACACCACAGCGCAAATGTGTCAGTACAATTGAATGTACTGGTATCCATGTGAGGTAGGATGAATGCAAGGGTTCATATGCATGAACAATACTAAATGACTGTATAACATAAATGTGAGAATACATGCATGAACAAGTAACTGTAACTGAGACCATACTGATACTGGGTACTGAGTTCTGAGTACGGATTTACTAACATCTGGGTTTACTGATACTGATAACTGAGTCTACTGAATACTGTGGAACTAGTGGTATATTACTGATAGAGGAATGACTGTTTCTAATAGTTTTGATTATGAAGAATAGGTCTGACTGACTGTTTTTGACAGTCCTGAAACAGATTACTGGTAACATGAGTTACTGATAATTGACATAACTAATATAACTGAGATAACTGGTATAACTGATATAACTGATACTGAGCGATTGTATCTAATAGTCTATGTTCAGATGGAACTAGCTGAGTTCCATACTGTTCTGAGTTGATTGTATCTAACAGTCCTGAATTTTGTAGAACTATCTGAGTTCTATTACTGAGACTGACTGACTGTATCTGAAAATACTGATTCAGTAATTGAAACTGTGGGAAGTAGTTATCTAATCAACATGCCCCAAATAATTATAATATAGCTGAGTTGGGGTCCAATCGGTAACCCCAATTAGAAAGGTGTTAATACCGCACCACTGGTAAGGACAATTAGTGAGTAACCCTCATATGAATGAACACTATGCATACCTTAGATGAAAGATTCTTGATTATTCACGGAGAAATTTTCTTGAACTTTGATCCCCAATTGAAAACCCTAATGTGTTCTTGAGAGAAAAGGGTGTATTTTGGTGTAAATGAGGCTTAATCCCGTGATTAAGCCTTATATAGGGTTGGGAAAATTACCCTTTTGCCCTTAAAAATGTAGATATTTATTGACTAAATAACTGGGCACTGACGCTATAAGTGAAGCGGCGCGTCGAGGGTTGCGATGCTATACCTGACGTGGCGTGCTATGAACGTATCGAGCCTCAGTTGTTTTGGCTCTGGAAGTCTGCACAACTGGTGACAACCACGATTGACGATGCGGCGCACCAAGATCGTGTTGGTCCACTATTTTGGACTTCCAATCTTGATCTAAATGAGTTTTTGAAAAATTCAAAACTTATCCGGAAACATCTATTGACATTCCTGATCATGAATCAATAAAAATACGGACCATTAAAGGACATTAAGGTGGAGAAATGAATTTTCCAACTTTTGAAGACCAAAATTAAGCTAAGTCTGGAATGTAGCTAAAATTTTCTAAGTCTAAGACCCCCTTGACACGCTTAAAGGACTGTATTTAGCTTTAGAATTTTATGGGGTCTTACAATATCTCCCTCTTGAGAACATTCATCCTCGAATGAGACTAACTGAGAGGGGAGAAATGATAGACTAAAACACATACTGAGCATGAATAACTGGAACATGATTTTATGACTAACATGACTGATAACTAAATATATCATACTGAGCATGCATATCTAATTCATATGTAACTGATTTGTGAATTCATCACTGAGTGTTCTGATAAGATGGGTTTTCTCATGATGAGAATGCATATCTGATGCATAAATATGTAACTGACAGGATGCATGACTGATTATGCAATGGTACTTAGTACCAAGTTTATAACGGAATTCTGAGCATAAAACTGAATAGTAAGTTTGTAATGAAACTGAACATATAAACTGTGTAAGCTTAAGGAAAGCTTTAGCCTTGGATTGAGTATGAATTAATGGAGAGGAAGTAAGGATACTTGGTACGCATGTTTGCTTCTGTTTCACAAGTAGCTCTCTTAATGGACTAATTCCGCCAAAGAACTTTGACTAGAGGGACTTCTTTGTTCCTCAATCTGTGAATCTGGTAGTCTAGAATTTTAACTGTGATTTTCCTTATGAGAGAGATTGTTATGAACATCTACACTCTGAATAGAGACTACAACTGTTGGGTCACCTATACACTTCTTGAGCAAAGAGACATGGAAAACTGGATGAACTAAGGCTAGATCTGAAGGCAACTCGATCTTATGAGCTATCTTGCCGTAACGACTAAGAATTTTTAAGGGACCGACATATAGGTGACTGAGCTTTCCCTTCTTGCCGAACTGCTTCATTCCCTTAATAGGAGAGATCTTGCAATACACATAGTCACCAATCTTAAACACGCATAAATAGGAACATAAGAACATAGCTGAGTCTGTAACGGATGACATAAACTGAGTCTGGAACGTGATGCATAAACTGAATACTGTAAACTAAATATCGTGAACTGAATTGAGCCTCTAAATACATGGTTCATGGATAATATTAGAACTTGAGGGTTAACTTATGAGTATCCCCTACTCCAAACTGGATTTATTACGTGAAGAGAGAATGGGATGCTCATGTTATGAAAGTTCAGGGAATTATAGTGAATCTCCCCCTTGGGACACTATGTACCTCAAAGAATACTGACTTGGATGAGCTGTTGAAGAGGCCGAAGTAATGCGCAAGGCACCTACAAACTGAGTCTTAACTGAATAACTAGGATCTGAAACTGAAACATGATACATGAACTGAGCTGAGCTTATGTCTATTTAGTTGGTTCATCTTAGAATGGTTATATCCATGAGACTTCAGATAGTACGTCTAGATGGAAAGGACAGGAACCCAAACCATGCAAACTTGTCCGTCTAACTGCTAAACTGAATTACTAGTTTTACGGACTAACTCATGCTGAAAGATTATAGTCGACTGGAACCTTTTCTGTAATACTCTTTCTATAAAGTTCTAGTGGATTTAGGGCGCAAGGAAATCTTGGCCTTGTCTAAATAAGATAGTTGAATGACAAAATCATTACATGGCTAAAGTTCAGTAAGATAAGTTGAGGACTATGAACACCATTTAAGATGAAATGACTAAGACTCTTGCACTGCAACTAAGATTACTGAAAAGATTCACATGGGTGCTGAACACGAGTGCATAAATGAACTACTCATCTGATTAACTGGATAGCTGAAAGCTGAATACTTGGCATGTAAGACTAAATTATACTTGGTCTGAATAGCTGGACTGATACTATAGAGTATTATACACAGAAGTTAATGGTTGACTGGGTATCATGAGGTAACTGAGCATGAATTTTGTGAAAGTTGTATTAATTGCGGGTGCAAGACCGAGTGTACGACATAATTTGGAAACATTTCATAGACTGAGGTACTGAAAGACTAATAACTGAGTATCTAACAACTGTATGCTATGGTCAAGCAAGCGTAGAACTAAACTGAGTTTCTGATCTGATTTTTAAACTGAAGCTGACACTATAACTAGGATTCATACTGGAACTAAATATCGGGTTCTGATAACTGAACATTGATAATTGTGGTTTAGATTGATACTGAAGTACTTAATTTTGAGACTGAACATAAATTTCTGAGTACTGAATACTGAAACTATAACTGAGATGGCAACTGAGTTTTGATAGTTACACAATGAAGACTCACATAAGTCGAGGATATGAAAGTGTACTCTCACTCTGTACTTTCCCAACTTCGAATTATAACCTCTTGCTATCCCTTTACTTGCACACTTAACATGACATTCAAGTCTATCTTCATTACTACACCCTTGGGTAACATAAGCATTCAATAATCTTCTCTTAATATAAAATATTTACTCTCTCCCTTCTAAGAAACTACTCATCACTACACTATTTTCACAAAGAGAGCTTACTGAAGGGTTAAATTAGGAGGACCTGAAGCATGAATGGATACTAACTGAACTTGACACATAGTTGAGGCCTGAGAAATATAATATCAATAGCTTAGATTTACCCAAAAGGTCTGAACTGTGGATATAGTGGATACATGACATATCCTGGATTTAACTGATTAGTAGAAGTGTATCATGAGTCATGGAAGTTGAGTATATTGTAAAGTGTGACATGTGTACATGAGTCATGAGCTACATGATTGGAGTTTGGAGTTTTCTGCATTCGTGGATCATGACTTGGATTGCTGAGGGGAGTAAAACTGAACTCCTTATGCTGGGAACTAGAATTGTACATGATTCCATGGAAAACATGTGAATATAATCTTGGTTCATGGAATGGAGATGTAAAACATACGAAGGCATCATGCTAACTAAATTACAAAACTTTACACTGAGATAAGGATGGGTCGGGAATCGTCTTTCCCTTACTGTTTTCCTATACATGCTGGCACTACTACTGGAATCTGAAGGCCAGAATCTTTCTGAGCTTTCATAACCAAATAGTGCCTGTATATCTGTCGGGCTATGATAGACTGACCCACAAGGGTAGAGACTAAGAAAAGTCCTGTTAACACTTGGTCAACGTTGACTGACATGCAAAGAGTCACAAAAGAAGAGAGGTTCATGGATCTGATAAGACATAAACATGTAAATGAAAGATTTATAACATAACAGTGACCACATTAGAAGGACTTTCCTGATTCTGTCGGGGATGAAGAGCATGGAATCTATTTGGGCATTGCCCAATGATGGAGTTGAAAGAGGCACCCTGCAGATTCGGGCGACCGGATTGAGCTAAAGAATGATTATGCTAGCTTTAAGGATTGGGCCTAGGATAGTATCAGAATTTTTGACCTGACTCACCATATCTGAAACATACATCACTTTCGGCTCTGCATAAACCCTTATGATACTTACCACAAGTCTGACAAAGGGGGTGGCTTCGGACACTACTAACACTACCCTGAGGTTTAGGACCTGGCATCCTATCTCTGAATTTAGGGACTGGAGTACTGGCCAAGGAAGGAACTGGAACTGAAAACTTTGGGCAGAACTGAAAGTGGTTACCACCCCCTGACATAGGCTGGTTGAAATTGAGGCTACCTGTTCTAGCTATCTTATTTTCTCTTTTTCTTTCTTTCTTACTACACTTTCCCACCTTGGTATGCTGGGCGTGAATCATATGCCTGGGTGGTACAATGTCCTACTGATTACTTTGAGCTACTACTGAATAGGATATAGTAAGAGAGTCGATTCTAAATTCGCCATGAAAGACATACTCATCCAGGGAATATGCTTGGACGGGCGGAAGAACCGACTGTTTCTCGATCCTCCTTTTATTTATCCTTTTCAGAGACATGTTCTGTAATGAAAAGAAGGAGCGAATTAGACTGAGAGTTCAACTTAAGTTAATGCTCACTCGCACGACATGAATACTAAAAGAAGGGAAACTGTTCCTAAAATATCTCATATCCCCCTGCACATAAGTGTGGTGCACAATACACCCATGTATAAGACTCTACTAGATGCGACTTTTCAGACTTCCTAGGATGTTGGTTAACCTTAGGCTCTGATACCAATTTTGTAACGCTCCAAATTCGGTACCCAGAATGCTACACGGTACTCATGGCCTCGAAGGACCACAAGATAACCCATGACTGATATTTGTACCTGAACACTGCATAATATACGTATATAAATGCAGAAACATAAGCTGTAAGGACATAAGGTTCAACTCTGAAATATAAAATCAGATAAAATAATGTTTAAACGGGGTATAGAAATACCTAAAACTGAAATAAACTATCTGAATATACTATAGTCTGAAAGCCTCTAAACTGTCTGAATAGGGAGTTGATGGGTCATGTCCCCAACTACTGAAATGAACTAAGTACTGAAATGAGAAAGTAATGATCATGTCCTTGAAGGATAAGGACTCACTTCTAACTCTGACTACTAGATACTGGAATGCTACTGATGCTCTGGAGCTCGTGCCTCTGAACCTATGGCGTAAAGTAAAACACCATAGCACAAATGTGTCAGTACGATTGAATGTACTGGTATGCCTGTGAGGTATGCTGAATACAAGGGTTCATATGCAAGAACAATACTAAATGACTATATAACATGAATGTGAGAATACATGTATGAACAAGTAACTGTAACTGAGACCATACTTACACTGGGTACTGAGTTCTGAGTACTGATTTACTAACATCTGGGTTTACTGATACTGATAACTGAGTCTACTGAATATTGAGGAACTGTTGGTATATTACTGATAGAGGAATAATTATTTCTAACAATTCTGATTATGAAGAACAGGTCTAATTGACTGTATGTGACAGTCCTGAAACTAATTACTGGTAACATGAGTTACTGATAACAGACATAACTGATATAACTGAGATAACTGGTATAACAGATATAACTGATACTGAGCGACTATATCTGACAGTCTATGTTTTGATGGAACTAGCTAAGTTCTGTACTATTCTGAGTTGACTGTATCTGACAATCCTAAATTATGTAGAACTATCTGAGTTCTATTACTGAGACTGAATGATTGTATCTAACAGTCCTAATTCTGTAACTAAAACTATGGGAAGTATTTATCTAACCGACATGCCCCAAATAATATAATATAGTTGAGTTGGGGTCCAATCTTTAACCCTAATTGGAAGAGGGTCAATACCGCACCACTGGTAAGGACAATCTATGAGTAACCCTCATATAATAGGTAACTCTAGTGAGAACGATGGGAACCCTTATATAACAGGTTAAGCCACCTCATCTACCCTCATATAACAATCTATGATGTCTCAACCTATGTTGGCTACGTAGTTCAGGAACACAAGAATTGCTTCTAAGAATCACACCCTCATATAACAGGTGAGTTCCCATCCTTGGGTTCGCTCGGTGTTAATTCCTACTCCCATCTGAATAGATACTAAACCTAATTAATTAAACTGGACTAGGCTGATTTCATAGAGTTTCGTTGGCTGACGGAATACTGCTGAGATTTCCTAATTTACTTAGATTTTTTGAGTCACATGACTGACTGAGTTCTATGGATCATGGCTTGACTGAGGATATCGTGAAACATGACACTGACTCTAGGTACACAACTATATTTTTTGGGTGAAAGTACCCCCAGGACTCGATAGAAGGAAACTGACAAAGCATGACTTTCTTGAATACATGGCCAACATCAACAATTCATACTACGATAGTAGGGGATATTTCATGAAGCACGTGGTTATCATAATCTTGTATATAGCTTAGAATGCACATGATCATGTCTTAACTTCAACATTTTAATATCATAATTATATCATCACGCAATTGTATTACACAACAATCCTCATGGAAATTATTTTAAACATAGGGGAACACGTACATTCATAGCTTGGGTCACAGTTTAAATATCAAGCATAATATCTATTCTCCTAGGTATTTTATCAAACACTTAGATTGCATGATTTAAAGCTTAGGCATGAGCATGAATTTAATACAACCTTACTTTAAAATTCCACCCAATTTCATGATTTCAGTCCACATATTAGTGTAATTTTATAAATACATAATAAAGGTTCCATCTTTGAATTCATACAACAACAACACGTTAACATAATTCAGTTCATAGAATGAATATCACAATTCATAATTTAAAACTTGATTATTTGGATTCATGGACGAAAGGAGTCCATGAATGAACACTATGCATACCTTAGATGGAAGATTCTTGATGATTCACGGAGAAATTTGCTTGAACTTGGATCCCCAATTGAAAACCCTAATGTGTTCTCTAGAGGATTTTGAGAGAAAAGGGTGTATTTTGGTGTAAATGAGTCTTAATCCCGTTTTTAAGCCTTATATAGGATTGGAACAATTACCTCTTTTCCCTTAAAAATATGAATATTTAATGACTAAACAACTGGGCACCGACGCTATGAGTGAGAAGAGCGTCGAGGGTTGTGATGCTATACCCGAAGCGACACGCCATGAGCGCATCGAGCCTCAGTTGTTTTGGCTCTGGCAGTCTGTACAACTAGTGACAAACGTAATTGGCGATATGGCGCGCCAAGATCGCGTTAGTCCACTATTTTGGACTTCCAATCTTGATCTAAACGAGTTTCCAAAAAACTGAAACTTGTCCGGGAACACCTATTGATCTTCCTGATCATAAATCAATAAAAATACGAACCATTAAAGGACATTAAGGTGGCAAAATGAATTTGCCAACTTTTGAAGGCCAAAATTAAGTTAAGTCTGGAATGTAGCTAAAATTTTCTAAGTCTAGGACCCTCTTTATACGCTTAAAGGACTGTATTATTCTTTAAAATTTTACGGGGTCTTACAACTGGTACCACTGGTTTGGGCCAATAAGGAATATCTTCCAAGAAATTCTGGAGCCATTCTGCTTCTTCACTGGCTTTATCCAATGCGATAAATTCAAATTCCATTATAGAGTGAGCAATACATGTCTGTTTAGATGATTTCCAAGAGACCGCTCCTCCACTGATAGTAAATACATATCCACTTGTGGATTTTACTTCGTCCTATTCGGTGATCTAATTTGCATCACTATATCCTTGAAGTACCGCTAGATATTTATTATTATGCAAAGCATAGTCTTGAGTGTATTTAAGATACCTCAAAACTCTTTTTATTGCCATCCAATAAGCTTTGTTGGATTACTCTTGTACCAAATCAACTTATTAATAGTGCATGCTATGTCCTGTCATGTACAATTCATTATATACATTAAACATCCCAATACTCTTGCATGCTCCAATTGTGAGTCGCTTTTACCTTCATTCTTTTAAAGTGCAAAGCTCACATCCAATGGAGTCTTGGCAATACCAAATTCCATATACTTGAATTTTTCAAGTACCTTTTCAATATAATAAGACTGAGACAACGCTAACCCTTGTGGAGTTCTTTGGATTCTAATTCCTAAGATCACATCCGCAACTCCAAGGTCTTTCATATTGAACTTGCTCTCGAGCATTAGTTTCATTGCATTTATGTCAGAAATGTCTTGACTGATGATCAACATATCATCCACAGATAAACAAACAATGACTTGGTGATTTGGAGTGTTTTTAATATAAACACATTTATCACATTCATTAATCTTAAACCTGTTTGCCAACATGATTTGGTCAAACTTTGCATTCCATTGTTTAGGTGCTTATTTTAGTCCATAAAGTGACTTAACATGTTTACACACCTTATTTTCTTTTCTTGGAACCACAAAACTCTCAGGCTGTTCCATTTCAATTTCTTCCTCCAATTCTCTATCTAGGAATGCTATTTTCATATCTATTTGATGGATTTCAAGACCGTATACTGCCGCCAAGGCAATTGACATCCGAATTGACATTATCCTCATTACTGGAGAGTAAGTATCAAAGTAATCAAGGCCTTCATTTTGTTTAAAGCCTTTTACAACAAGTTTTGCCTTATACTTGTCAATAGTACCATCAGCTTTTATTTTCCTTTTGAAGAACCATTTAGAACCTAAAGGTTTATTTTCTGGAGGAAGATCAACCAACTCCCACGTATGGTTGTTTAAGATTAAATCAATCTCACTATTGACTTCCTCTTTCCAAAAAGATGAATCTGAAGATGCCATCGCTTTTCTAAATGTTTGAGGCTCATTTTCTAAGAGAAATATTACAAAATCTGATCCAAATGAAGTTGATGTTCTTTGACGGATACTACATCTTGGATTCTCATCATGATGTACATCCTCACTTAGTTCATCTCGAGGTATTTTAGACCCCCACTAGACTGTTCATGTCTAGTTTTATACGGATAAATATTTTCAAAAAATTTAGCATTATCTGATTCAATTACCGTATTTTAATTAATATCCAAATTTTTATATTTATGAACCAAAAACCTACATGCTTTACTACTTTTAGCATATCCTATGAACATGCAGTCCTCCGTCTTAGGTCCTGTCATAACCCTTTTAGGCATCGAAACTTGGACCTTCACTTGACACCCCAACACTTTGAAATATTTCAAGTTGGGTTTCCTTTCTTTTCATTTTTCATAAGGAATTGATTGTGTCTTACTATGGGGAACTTTATTGAGTTTTTGGATGGCTGTAAGGATAGCCTCCCCCCACAAGCTTTGCGGTAAACCTGAACTTATAAGTAAGGCATTCATTATTTCCTTTAAAGTTTGGTTTTTCCTTTCCGCAATTCCATTAGGTTTTGGTGAATACGGGGATGTAGTTTGATGGACAATTCCATTCTCTACACATATTTTCGCAAAAGGAGATTCATATTTTCCACTGCTATCACTTCTTATAGTTTTGATCTTTTTCTCTAACTAATTTTCAACTTCAGTTTTGTATTGCCTAAACACATCTATTGCTTTATCCTTACTATTTAGCAAGTAGATATAACAATATCTAGTGCAATCATCAATAAAAGTTATGAAATACTTTTTCCCACCTCGTGATATTGTTGACTTCATATCACAAATGTCAGTGTATATTAAGTATAAGGGATTGGAATTCCTTTCAACGTACTATACGGATGCTAAGCATACTTTGATTCCACGCACGTTTGACGCTTTGATTTATTGTACTCAAAGTTTGGCAAAACTTCTAAGTTAATCATTTGATACAACGTTTTGTAATTAACATGGCCTAATCGTTCATTCCATAAATCATAAGACTCAAGAAAGTAAGAAGAAGCTGAACTTTTATTGATTCCAACATTCATTACATTCATTTTGAATAGGCCCTCATTGAGGTTACCTTTTCCTACATACACTTCTCCTTTACTAAGTACAATTTTCCCAAAAATAAATACACATTTGAATCCATTTTTGTCTAAAGTGAAATAGAAATCAAGTTCTTCCATAACTCCAGAACATACAAGACATTATTGAGTGTCAACACTTTGCCTGAAGTCATTTTCAAGCACACTTTTCTTGTTCCTTCTACTTTTGCAGTAGTGGAGTTTTCCATGTAGATCTTTTCTTCTCCTTGAGCCGGAGTGAACTTTGAAAAAAAACCTCCTTATTAGCACAAATATGCTAGGTGGAACCAAAATCCATCCACCATTCGCGAGGATTTCCCACCAAGTTGCATTCGGAAAGCATAGCACACAGATCATTCCTTTCTTTCTTGGACTCAGCCAAATTTTCTTGATCCTTTTTCTTGCCTTTCTTAGGGGCCCAAAAATCTATTTATTTGTGTCCAATCTTGGCACAGTTAAAGCACTTTTGCATGAACTTCTTCTTGGGTTGATTGCTCTTATTTCCAACTTTCTTTTATTTTTTAGAGTTGTTTTGATCATCTTCTACAATGTTTGCTCCATTTATTATAGAATTTCCTCTTGACCTTCTTTCCGCAGACTTATTATCTTCTTCAATGCATAGTCATACTATCAGATCTTTGGTTGAAATCTCCTTACATTTGTGTTTCAAATAGTTCTTGAAGTCCTTCCACATAGGTGGTAGCTTCTTTGTTATTGCTACTACTTGAAATGCTTTATTCACGATCAAACCTACTGCAAGGAGATCATGGATGATCACTTGAAGTTCCTGCACTTGGGAAACAACAGACTTGTTGTCTATCATTTTATACTCCAGGAATCTTGGAACGAAGAACATTTTAGTTCTGGCATCCTCTGTCTTGTACTTCCGTTCTAGCGCTCCCCATAACACTTTTGTTGTCTTTGTTCAACTATACACATTGTAGAGATCATCTTGGAGACAATTCAAGATTTAGTTCCTGCAAAGAAAATCTGAGTGTTTCCAATCCTCCACAATCACAAATCGCTCTTGTTCAGAGGTTCCCTTGGTCACCTCCGGAGCTTCCTCAAATATAAACCTTTGAAGACAAAGAGTTGTGAGGTAGAAGAACATTTTCTGCGGCCACCTCTTGAAGTCAATACCCGCAAACTTTTTGGTTTTCTCTGTTGGTGCCATTGCTAGTGGAGCATTCGTGCAACTTGTTGTCGTAATACTAGTTGCCCCCACAGTCTTTACAGCATCTTGTACTTAACTATCATTAGTCATTTTCCTGTCACAACAAGACAGTACCTTTAGTATATCAAAATACTTATTAAAAAGTTGCAGCAACTTTAAACATCTCTTGTTTCTAGTTTAACGATAAAGTTTATATGACTTCCAATCGTCAACCGAGTGATCTTTAACTTGTGATGAAGATTTTATGTCTTCAAATCACTAGTTAAGTTCAAATAGAGTAGAAATCTTAAAGCTTTAATCTCCAGAAAATAAGCAATACAAATTTCGAAAGATTATTCCTTAAGATTATTATTTTCAATATTTTAGGGTACAAGAATCTGTATATATGCAAAAACTTCAACACAAGTTCAAATCTAAGACAAGAACACTTATGAAGTTCCTTAACACCTTTAACATAAGATTATGCATAATTTATCCAAGAAGTATGTTATATTTCAGAAATAATATGAAATAGAAATGTAAAGCCAAGTCCCCCGACTTCACAGAGTGTCCTTAAGGAATAATTCCCCTCACTGTACTCGAGGTTTTGGAATCTTCCTCTAAGGATAAAATGGATTTCAACCCAACTATAGCGGTACCTCAAATAATTGGATTCGTCGAACTCACTCAATAGCTTAATGATCACATAGAGTTTTTGTATAGAAGAAGAGTGTTTTTGCTGTCAAAAATCATATCTATACCTAAGGAATATATCATGTATTTATAGCCTTTAATATGTCCTATCATAAAGGATGCATTGGTTCGGCATAAAGGCACATATTCAGTATAGTTGCATCATCTTTTCCCAGTCTGTGTTGTACCTATGGCTGAACTGCGATCGCAGGTGACACTATCCGAATTCCAGTGAGCATCTGCACTGCGCCTGTGCCCGCAGGTCATCTAAGTGTATGCGCAGATCACCCAATAGTGCAAAATAGTATGCCTTTTACCTTGAAGGGTCGCATCTCTTCGAGATGCGTTGCATATGCATTTGTATGACATCTAAAATGTGCCCCCACTTGGATAAAAACAATTTTATCAGATTTTTGGATTAAAATTTTACTTGTAAAATAAGTTTCAAATAAAATTTGTCTAAAAAGATAGATCTCATCGATCGATCATTTGACAAATCCAAATCTGAATGTGAATCCAAAGCTGAGCCGAGCGAGCGACGACAATGACGGCATGAGGCACCACCTTGTTCTTGCCTCACTATCCATGTGGAGTTATTGTTCCTCATTATAAACATTTACAAGTTTCCTTCTCCCAATGTGGGAGAATTAGTGAATTTTCCAATATAAAAGTACAATTTCCATTTTGGTTACTCTATTTCCCTCTACTATTTTTCCCTCTACTATTTTTCCCTCTATTTTCCATTCACACACACACATTGAACCAACACTAACCATCATCACTACAAGTCTTCATTTCCCTAAACATCATTAAAGCTTAATCATCATTATTACTAGTCATCAATACCAATAGTCCTCATTATTTCTATGGTTCGACTTTCCATAAGTCATTATTGACCACTTAATTAATATTCACCACTAGTCACATTACTATTCTTGTTCTAGGAATTAACTCGGAGCCAATCATGGACATTGTTCTTTTTTAGATACTTCTAAGTCAAGTATTTCAAATACCGCATGGGGAAAGTGCTCTCGATGGTGATAGTGACCAAATCACCAAGAGCTCCAGCTTTTTTATAATGTTACCCAGCCTCAATAGGCTTTGAACAATCGATAATGAAGGTTGCTCCCTTCTTATTCACACGTTTGGTGTCTACGCTACTTTCATTACTCATCTTCTCCTACAAAATTACAAGCAACAAACTACTCTACCTGAGAGGCTATGGTGATTTAGGAAGATCAGTGATTATAATTGAAAAAAGTTACTGCGTAATCACTATACTAAATATCTTCCTCTTTAAATCTTATCCAATTGTAATAAATAAATAAATTTAGATCGATCAATATATATATATATGTGTGTGTGTGTGTGAAGAGCAATAGTGGGTTTCTCCTCAACTTGGGACCTATTCCCAAACAGACTCAAATACTAAGAAATAGGAGAAACTTAATAATAAAGTTCGTGGAAAGAGTAAATAGCAGACATAACAGTTTTACGTGTAAACTCCTTGCTCAAGGGAGAAAAACCATGACCTACCTCTAGGATTTCTAAGCTCCACTATATCCAAGTAACTTTTTGAATACAGACTATGGACTTACAGGATTAAACTCTTAACCCTTTCTCTCTTAGTAATAACTCTATTACAAGGAAAATGCACAACAACTCTACTGCACCCACACACGAGCTAACTCTAGCTGGAATGACAAGCTAACTCTATCCTGAGAATCACCTAACTCTAGATGATTACAAAGAAATGAGGTTTACACCACAACATCTACTAATAATAATACAAGTAGAAGTTGCAACATTTATGATCATAATACAAAGACTCAAATAAAATAAGAAATTAAAATACAACTTGATGAGATATCAGCTCCTTGTTGTAAAATGAGTCTTTGATCCAAGATTTTCGAGAGAGATACATCTTGTAAGTATATGGAATCTTAGCTTTATTGTTAGAGAAGATGAGCAAGATATGTATGACACAAGAAAACCTAGGAGGGATTCAGTTGGTTGGGACAAAAAGGTGGCAACAAATTTTCACTAAGTTTTTGTAATTTCTTCCATTTATAGGGTTGGTTGTGATAGTGACAAGTAACCGCAATCTGTTCCCTAAGTAATAGCATTTTTGTCATACACAATCTCCATGAAATAGGTCCCAACATGCAATTTGTCAATCATCAAAACTAAGGACTTAACAGTTTTCCCTTTTTTGATGATGAAAAACTCATGCAAGTATTCAGCATCCACACAGCATACAACAAACACAACAGGACTCAGCAACACGTACCCCCAAGCCTTTATCTCTACCAGTTCCTCTTTCCTATCATACCCCTAAGCAGCCCTTGACCTTATTCCCTCTGTGTATAAGCACTAAGGTTTCTCCTGAGTGTAAGGACCCCTTGTCATCATTCATCTACCAAATGTGTTCCCTATATATTTAAAAACCACACTAACCTAGGTACACCTCAACCCCCTCACTCAACTAACTATGTATTATGCCAGCCCTCAACAACTTTTCCTTTTTGGCATCATCAAAGAGGTTGAGCAGTAAAACAAGCATAGATAATCATACATGTTAATTCATGGACATTGAGGCTACACTTACATGAAAAAGAAAAGATTAGACAAAAATAAGAGAAGTAATAGCACAAAAATGATCCATCCATTGATCAAGAAACTCAGTAGCAAATACCATTCAAAAATAGTGACCACAAAAACATAATAATCATTATGCCAAGTTCAATCCAAAGATAATAAATCCTTAATATAACAAATTTTGACAGGGCTTAAAAGTGAGGGATGAGAGGGGAAAGGAGTAGGGACCACATTGGGAAGGATTTTGGAAAAGGGACCAGAAGCATGAGATATATGCCTAAGGAGTATAGTCATCCTTTCACTCTCAGCAACATGATCCTTGATAATATGTTGTGTTAATTCTTTATTTTTCTCCATCAAGACTTTAACTTTAGCTTTCAACTTTTTCACCTTTTTCTACAAGGCATTTTCATCATTTAACTTCCCACTGGAACTAGTTCCTTTTTCTCCTCCTTTCATAGATGTTGCCTTCAGTGTAACAATTCAGCATCTTTCTAAGCTAGAAGAGTTTTCATGGCATCCAACTCGTCCTTTAGACCCTTCTGCACATCTATCATCTCAGAAATAGTTGACTTACATTTACCACCTCCTCTTCTGAGAATGCAGTTATTTTCTTCAAGAGTGGTGATGCTAAACAGCTGCTTGATAGAACTAGTTTTTCCTTTCCCACATTCAATACTGAAGAAAGAAAAGACCCTATTTAGCTAGAATCCATAGGCTAACCTATGACTGTGTTAATGTGCTCAATGAAAATTACTGGAAGATTTACTTTTTGATATTTGGACAATGCTTCCATTAGGAATAAATTAGGGCTTGTCAAAGTAGTCCTCTTCTCAGATATGGAAAGTAGGACCTTGTTTACTAATTCAAACAGTGACTAATATTCACGTTTAAGAGCCTTTTATTGACATTCTTGATGTTTATGTTATCAAGTATTCCACAAACTTCCAAGAACTTCACAGACCCCTTTTCTTTTATTAGGGTCCTGATTCCTTTTATGGGTGCTCCTAGGATCTTAGAAAGTACATCCCCATCCATAGCAATGTTCACTCCATTCACTTGAGAAGTCAAGTATGTCCCATATTCAGAGAAAACTAAGTTATGGTAGAACATGTGCACCTCTTCTTTATGCCGAGAAGGAACAGGTCCTTCAAACAAATATTACCAATGTTGGAACTTTACCTATTTAATTAAATCTCTCATCCCTTTCATTTAAGCCACTGTAGGATCAAATACCCTCCCCCTTAAGACTTCTTGAGACTTGAGGATCTCCTTTCTTGCCTTTATGGATAAACCTTTCTCCTTTGTAGTTGATGTAGCAGCCTTGTTTGAATAACCAGTTCCCTTTCCAGAAGTCCCATGGGTTTCTGAGGTTCTACCTGATTTAGCACTGGGACTTGGTCCCTTACCACCATCTTTTTCTAACTTTTTCATTTTACCAGTAAATTTGGACACTGGTTTCTTCACCAATAATCATTTTTCTTTCTTTGTAGAGGCAACTCTTCTTATTTGTACTTTCCTTTCTCCTTTTCGGGGCCTCTCTTATCATATTTTTGGGACTCGTCCTGGTCCCTGATGGTTGAGTATCCCTAATAAAGCCTTGGCCGAGAAGGAAAAGCCCTTTTTGGATAATTTTCAAAACAAAGGCTTGTTATTATGAGTCATATTTTGAATCCTTATTGCCACCTGATAAATCAAGAACAGGAGAAAACACCACATTTGTTCAACAACATTCTCAAAAGAGTGATTTTGCCTCCTAGTAAATAGTATTATTGAAGGTGTTTCCCACCTGAGTGGTTCAGCACTCAAGGCAATCAGCCCTTACACTCTTATTTCCTCACTCATGGCCTCTGTTTTATTAGAGGAAGTTTCTTTAGAGGTTGGTAAGTCCTCAAACAAATTTTTGTCCATTGGGACACTACCAAATTTATTGTGAGACTCAAACTTGTTAGATGATAGGACTTTGGAGAAAAAATCCAAATCCTAATATGAAGGAACATTTTGGCCAGGGGTTTGGTTTTGGAGGGGTTTCTTTGAAGATCATATTTAGGGACTTGTTTTTTAGAGGAGTCAGTTTTAGGTTCTTTCCTTTCAGATGAGGAATTGGTTTTGGGGTTCAAACTAACATCAGTAGCATTACTTTTTTTAGAGAGTGGATCATTTGGAGTTTTCATTTTTTATCGATAGTTGTATCCCTGGCAATCTTGCATAGGGAAAGATGAGTGAATTTTGTGACAACAAAGGCATCTCTGAGCCAGAAGGAATGGAATGAGTGACAATCACTTTTAATGAAATGGGCTTGTCTTTTTATGAGAATGAAGAAGGCTTTGACATTATAAGGATTAGATAAACTAAGAAAGGTGAAATAATATAGGGCCTTTGGAATGGTTTGGGAACTAATGAGGTTGTGTGAGAGAAGATTTTCAAAATAAGAGACAAAAATCTGATTTTGATTTTTAAATTGGACATGAAGGAATGGTTCAGATTTAGTGAGAGTAATTATCTGATGAGATGTGTCCAGTTAGATGGACGCGTCTCTTGGACTTAAAGTACATGTGATATTTTTTGGAAGAGGCAGGAGAGTGATGTGGTACATATTAAAAAAGGGTCACTATTAAGGAATGATAAATGATACTAACCTGATTAAGGACCTGGTCCCTACATGATTCTTTTAATTCAATCACTTTGTAGTAACTCACCTCCCTCTTATATCTTCTTCTACTTTTTATGGGTGTATATCTGCAGAAGATATGAGACTAAATTAGACATATAGGACATCATATAACCAGAATACCTATTTATCAGACCATAGCCATAAAAGGAGGATTGTGAAAGTAGCCAGCATTCAACTGGATCTCATCAACTCTTCCCTTTCTTATTTCACTCAACTTGTTCCCTATCAACTCCCTTTAATAGATCCACTAAGGATGTTCTCTCTAGGACTGTGAGAATATTATTTTAGTCAATCAAGTACACAACACCACCAGCATTAGCATACTTGATTTTCTTTCAATTCCATCGCCAAGGATACATTGCCTCCTTCATGGTCCTTCACCAAAATGTGGTCTTTAAAACTTCAGTTATATACTTTGAGAATCCATTATCAACATCCTTACATTGGTTTCTTCCTCTTGCTTTGTCCTAAATTAATCATCAGTTGTTAGTCCTGGGAATCCATTTTAGACTGAGATTTTAATATGGTGATAAAGAAAATATCAACTTTTTCCTTGTCCGGCTTGGTAATCTTTCTTTCTTCTTAAAGCAGTGAGGTTTCTCATGCCTCTCTGAGTTGCTTCTTTGGATGGACACATTTCTCTTGTGTGACCATCCTTGACATAATGAGTGCATAGAAGATAATCCTTGCTCCTTGTATGTCTGACAGAAAACTTGGAGGCATTACCTTAACTGTGGTATCCTAATCCTCTATTATTACTGGATCGTTGCCTAGTTAGGGTAGTCAGAACTTGTGATGATGTGTTCCACTTGAGAGCTTTCTTAAGCTCAGTCTTCACCCGAACAAGTTCCCTCTCAAGCTCTGAGTTTCTTTCAAGTGGAACAGTCACATCAGCCTTGGCCTTAGCCAATTCTTCTTCCAGTTCAAACTGTATCCTGCTTCCTTCACCCTTTCCTTTTGAATCATACTTAGAATTTTCACTAAGATTCTCATTAAAAAGATTATTATCAAAACAATGAGACTTGCAAGTTGCTTGAAGTTCAACTATTTGCACACGCAGTTCAACCATTTCACCCTCACATTTTTCAAGATCTTTATTCAACTTTTCTTTATCCAAGGTGAGTTCAGTCACCTGAACACTTAGCTTAATCACTTTTTCATCATATTTTTTCAAAACTTTCTTCAAGTTTTCTTTGTCTTTAGAGAGCTCATTCACAAAATCAGATAGCACAGAGGCAAGAGATCTCAACTTATTGAGAGAGAAATTTTTCAAATTTTCTTTGATGTCTAGGAGGGTCACTGGTTCATCTTCATCATCATCAGTTTCTGCCATCAGAGAAAAAAGTGAGTCAAACACTTGTACCTCATCTTCCATTACCATTATGGGGATATTTTCTCCTTGCTCTGATTGATCTGAGTCACTTAAGGAATCACCCCAGGTTGTAAACACTTGATTTGTAACCTGTCGGCTTTATCTTTTCTGCTATACTTCACAGGGACCTGGTCCTTTCCTTTCTCTTTCATAATAGCTTGCTTGTGATATTCATTGTACTCTACCTTGTGCATTGGGCAATCCTTAATGTAGTGACCCAGCTTGCCACATTTGTGATAGGTGTCACTTGTATTCGCTTTCTTGAAGTGTTTGCTGGATTCTCCTCTTCTTGGAAGAGCCCTGACTTTCTCAAGGCTTTTAGAACCCATTTAGCAATATATTTTATTTCCTCATCTTCAGCACCTGAGGTTTCTTTAGTAGCCTTTGGAACCAAGTTATTTTCCATATTGGGCTCTTCCTTTAACTTCCCAAGCTTTTTCAATATTTCATAGGTTTTGAGATTGCCAATGAGCTCATCCATGGTCATTGTCTTCAGGTTCCTAGCTTCAGTGATTGCATTAACCTTTCTCTCCCACTGCTTAAGAAGGATGCTCGGAACTTAAAGAACCTATTTGGTAGTTTGATGTCCTCTCCCAAATAGTAAAGCTCATTTGTTATGGTTGTGAACCTGGTGTCCATTTTCTAAATAGACTCTCCTTCTTTCATGGTGAAAGTCTCATATTGATTGGTTAACATATCCTCTTTGGAATCCTTTACCTAACTGGTTCCTTCATGTTCTGTCTGAAGACAATCCTAGATCTCCTTAGCATATTCATAGGTAGAGACCTTGTTGTACTCATAAGGACCAATGCCACAAATAAGCAATGTCTTGTCCCTATAGTTCTTTTCAAACTTTTTTCTCACTGTATCATCATATTCTTTTTTGTCTTGGGAACCTGTGAGGTTACATCACCAACCTTCACTGCCTTGGGAACAAACGGGTCATCCTTAATAATATCCCATAACTCTAAATCTTCAGCCATAATAAAATCACGCATCCTAGTTTTCCATCACCCATAATACTCACCGTTGAATCTAGGTGGTCTAGTGGTAGACTGGCCTTCTTCAAGATTAGGAGGAGCAACTATTATCAAGATCCTTCCAAGGTGTTAACCTTATTCAGGAAGACCTTGATCTGATACCTATTGAAGAACTGTAGTGGGTTGCTCCTCAACTTGGGACCTAGTCTCAAATAGACTCAAATAGCAAGAACTAGGAGAAACTTAATAATAAAGTGCGCGGAAAGAGTAAATAGCAGATGCAACACTTTTACGTGGAAACTTCTTGCTCAAGGGAGAAAAACCATGACCTGTCTCCAGGATTTCTAAGCTCCATTATATATCCAAGAAACTTCTTGAATACAGACTCCAGACTTATAGGATTAAACTCTTAACCCTTTTTCTCCTAGTAATAACTCTATTACAAAGAAAATGCACAGCAGCTCTACTGCACTCACACACTAGCTAACTCTAGCTTGAGAATCACCAAAATCTATATGATTACAAAGAAATGAGGTTTACAATACAAAACCTACTAATAATCATACAAGTAGATTTAGGTAACATTTAAAATCACAATACAAAGACTCAAATACAACAAGAAAGTAAAATACAACCTGATGAGCTATCAGTTCCCTGTTGCAAAATGAGTCTTTGATCTAAGAGTTTCGAGAGAGAGATATGTTGTAAGTATATGGAAGCTTAGTTTTCTTATTAGAGAAGATTAGCAATATATGTATGACAAAATAAAACCTAGGAGGGATCCCATTGTTTGAGACACAAAGGTGGCAGCAGCTTTTCACCAATTTTTTGTACTTTCATCTAATTGTGGGGTTGTCTGTGATAGTGACAGATATGCCCAACCTATTCCCTAAGTCATAGCAGCTTTTTCATTACACAATCTCCAAAAAAACAGGTCCTAACATGCAATTTATCAATCATCAAAACTAAGGACTTAACAATATATATATTGGTTGAGACAAAAAGGTGGCAACAGCTTTTCACCAACTTTTTGTACTTTCGTCTAGATGTGGGATTGTCTGTGATAGTGACAGATAAGCCCAACCTATTTCCTAAGTAATAACAGTTTTGTCATCACATAATCTCCAAAAAAACAAGTCCCAACATGCAATTTATCAATCATCAAAACTAAGGACTTAACAATATATATATATATATATATATATATAATATATATATATATATATATATATATCAAAGAAAAAGTACACCAACATATTTTCAAGAAAAAAAAAAGAATTAACTAACAATATTATATACAGTTCCACCAACTTGTTTAGGGCTGAGCTAACATCCTTTTTGAATTGAATCTTTAAATCAACGTATCTCTATTCCAATTTTCAAGCCTTCCTACATGCATAAAAATATTGTCAGCTTAATAATCAATAAAAAGTAAACAAAGTTACAAATCAGAAGATTGTCAACTTAATAATGAATAAAAAGTAAACAAAGTTACAAATCAGCCTACGTATAATTAAAATAAAATATGATACTAAAGAGAAAAAGGATTTCTTCTTGTATAGTGTTTTTGGTTGCATGGACGTGTGCATAATGAATATATAAATTTGATGTGGGATTCGTATATGACATGCAGCACTAGCAACACTCACCTGATCTGCCTACGGGAGAATTGCAACAGAGAGCTCTGGTGTGCACATGTCCAACTTTCTCTGTCACGGGAACCCGCTGCAAAGAAAGTAATTCTCTTATTTGGACATATAAACTGCAGTCAAGCATAAGATTTTTTTTTATAATTTTGGTGTCTGAGTCAGCTTGCGCGCATCTTGACTAATTCCACGGAATACCTGCCAACAGTCAAGCACAAGATTTATGGTGATACTGCCTGAACTCTGTGAATTTCACTCTCAAATTATAGTTTCCCGTACACACCAATTCCAGAGACACAAGCAATAGCTTTTTGGCGTAAATTTTGCAGAGTCAAAACATACAATTGGGGACAACAAAATACAACAATATGGTACACTTTGAAACTTTAATAACAAATATAATTGGATTATCAAGGGTTAATAAATCAACTGAAAAATAAAACCACAACAATTCAAATGCAAAATTCTACTAACAATAAGTAGTTACTGGATCGAGACCATACATAAGAAAAAAATACTTGAGATACCCACCTTTTCAATGTTGGAATGTAGGTTAACATTCAAAGCAAAGACCTAGCAATTGTAGGGCCTACTATTATTAAGAGGTTATTTTTGATAGATCAGTCATATACACATAGGAAAAAAGATTATTATGGAAAGGTCAGAGAAATTATTGGGTGCTTCCTTATTAATCTCTACTGTGATTGAAAAGAGAGAGAAAAAGATTTTTATATTTTTGTATAAATCCAACCTAAATATATGTAGACATTAACTATCCGTCTATAGAATGTAAATATTAAAAGTTAGATTAAGAAGTTAGTTAAGAGGTGCCTAAGATAGCTATATGTGAAGCTTTGCCAAAAAAAATAAATTAGAGATTTATTATTAAATTTATTTTATTAATAATACTTTTAAAACTTCAATTTTTAATGCTCCTACCTTGTGTAATTATATAATATTAAAGATATTATAGAAAAAAAGTAAAGTATCTATCACCCTCCTGAACAATGACCAAATTTGTTATGACATACACTAATTTTATAGGGGTCCTATTATCGTCTAACTCAATTTTAGAGGTTGTTTGGTGTGAGGTACTAGAGCAAATAATCTCGGGATAAAATAATAATTCTAGGATAAGCTTTTTAATATACCGTTTGGTTGGTAATACTCAGAATAGCTTATTCCGGGACTAATAATAGTACCGGAATAAGTTATCCCACACATTTGGTGGTATAAGTTATCCCACCCTACTTTATCCTCGGATAACATTATAAAATGACAAAACTATCCCCAAAACCTATGATTTTCATTTCACACACATATCACTACAATAAAATTGATTTATAGCTACGAAATTATTAGCGACGAGATGAAATTTGTCACTAATTGTTCACCTTTTATGACGAAAATTATATTTCGTATCTAAATACATGAAGCACATACTTTTAGTGATGAAACGTAAAATTTCGTAGCAAAGTTTTGTCCTCTAAAATTTTCCACCAAAAAATATTTTGGCGTCATTTTATTGAGTATCATTAATGACGAATTTTAAGTTTTCAGTGACACCTTTTTTTATCACCAATAATGGATCCAATCCGTGACAAACTATTTTTTATCTTGAATTAGTTATAATTTTAGACACAAAAATAATTCGTCATAAAAAATAAGTTATCGCAATAGCGAAAAATTAGAGTTCGTAGTTAAATATTGTAAGTTTTAGCTACAAAATTTGATATTTAATTGTGACCTCAATTTTTGTCTATAAACAATCAGTGACGCTCATTTTATTGTCTCTAATAATGGATCCAATTCGTGACAAACTATTTTTTGTCTTGAATTAGTTATAATTTTTGACACAAAAAATAAATCATCATAAAAAATAAGTTGTCGCAATAGCGACAAATTAGAGTTCGTAGTTAAATATTGTAAGTTTTACCTACAAAATTTGATATTTAATTGTGACCTCAATTTTTGTCACTAATACTGTAAGCAATTAGTGAAGCTCATTTTATTGTCTCTAATTAATCTATGATTCAGTGACAATATAATTTTGTCATAAAATATGCCATCGTTAAGTAGTTATGATTTAGAATTTATAGCTGAATAATTTAGTTATTTTTTTATACGAAAATTTTTTGTAGCTAAATATAAATTGATCTTTGGCTATTTTTGTTTATGATTATAAAAAATTAATTGTATAGTGATATAGCTATAGAAAACAAGACTCAATCTAATTATGTGAAGGTTGAAGTGAACTTATTGAATGAATTTTTAGGAAGGTATGAAGTCAATGTGTTAATCTTGTACATGTGAGAAAAATTTTAAGTAGACCGAAGTTGAATATGGTCAACTAATTAATTAAAGTTTGAAGCTATCTTATTGTAAGTTTTAGCCACAAAATTTTATCTTTAATTGTGACAATAGTTTTTGTAACTAATAATTCAAAAAATTAGCAACGATAATATTATTGTCACTGTTTAACATGCAATTAATCACAATGAAATTTTATCACAAAAAAATAATTACGACTTAGATTTGGTATTTGAATAGTGTAATTATTGGATACGAAGAAATTCATAGTTATAATTATAAGATCAATACTCTAAAAATATTTACTCAAATAAATAAAAATTAGAAAAAAATAAATATATATTCAGACAAAGTGATATAGACTGCATCACATAATTAATATGAAAAGATAAAAAATTTAAACATCATTATGATCGTCTGAATTTTTAAAAAAAATTACAAACAAAACCTCCAAAATTGCTAAAGTTGGAGAAGGTGAATATGATTTATCCAACATTCGTTTATTCACTAATCACTAGTCAAATGACTTCTACGCATAAAGAAGTCATTTTCTTTGGTCGTACAAGAAAAGAGTTTGATTATTCATTATAAAAAAAAACTGGACTGCACAATTTATTCACTAATCACTAGTCAAATGAGCTAATTGGTTAAAAAAAATAAACTAATTTCGAATAATCGTTTAAAATATGTTGGTAATTTGAAAAATTAATAATCTGTTACTCAATCAGACGGTCAAATCACCGACTGAATAAAAATATTTTTATACATTAATTCGATTGACTGTACCTTTGATTGACCTATAAATAAGGGTTCATAAGGCTTTGTGAGTTGTATCAGATTAAAAATGTTCCACTGCTTGTGCAACACATTTGTTGGCCCCTAATCTGTGTAGATCAAGAACGAACACCACACTTCCGTACCTTCAAGAACGAACACTACACTTTCGTACCTCATGTACAGGCATCGGGAGAGTCGCCTAGTGTGCTAACTCGAAAGTAGAAACTTGGACACTATCATATCAACAAGAAGTCAACAACGCTCACTTAGAATTAGAGTCACTTTGATTTGGTAGCCAAAGAACTTTCGGTCCTAATAGTGATACCTGAGAAAATTGGCTTATTTAGTTAAGAGACACTTTGATTTGGCAGCCAAAGAACCTTTACTCCTAACAGTAATACCAGAGAAAATTGGCTTATTTAGTTAAGAGATACTTTGATTTGGCAGCCAAAGAACCTTTAACAGTGATACCTAAGAAAATTGGCTTATTTAGTTAAGAATCGCCATCTTTGAGGCTTCAATACATTTCCACGACCAGTAAAATTTCAGTCTTCAAATACTTAGTTGATACAGCACAGAGAGAAGATCAACCCTTCCACTAAAACTAAAACTATACTAGTAAGTGTAAATACCTAATTTTTGACCAAACCTAATATTTTTATATTATTTTAGTACTCAATTTTTTTTTTATTTTTTTTTTGCTCTAAATTAGATATTTCAATTTTATCTTGTATTTACAAAGTTTTTTTAAAAAAATTTAAAACCTACAAAAATAGAATCATATTTTTAAATAATTTTTTTTTTTTTATTTATTTATTTATTTATTCCTTTTAGGAAAAAGAAATTTTGTAAATTATAATTGTTTTCTTCTTTTAACTTTTAATAAATAATCTAATGATTGTAGTATTATTTTAATCATATTTCTAAGACTAGTTATTAACTTATTTTATATTTTATTAGTTTTAAATAGATTTTAATCATTTTTATTTTATTTAAAATATTAATAATAATAATAATAATAATAATAATAATAATAATAATAATAATAATAATAAAAAGACCTAAACTACCCAAACCACCCCACAATTCCCATTTCCACTAAACCTCTCCCACTTTTCCTCCACACAACTCACGACACACACACATGCACTTCTATATAGGGACACACACACATCTACATAGAGAAGGAAAAAGAGGACACGGATGAGAGAAAAAAAGAAACAGAAAGAAAAGAAAGAAAATTGAGAGAAAAGGGAGAAAGAAAAAACAATAAAAACGAAAAAGAAAGGAAAAAAGGTTAAGTTTAAGTGGAGTTATCTCTCCATTTCGAGTTTCCGGTGACAACGTTTCCATTTTTATTCTCAATTACTGTATCATTCAGGTTTTGCTCAATTCCTTTGTATTTGTTATGTTTTAATTTTATCAATGAAATAGGAATGAAGTTGTTTGGATGATTTCATGTATTGCTTGACATATAAAGTTAATCGTTTATATGTGGATCATTCTTTAAAATTCTTATTATTGCATTAAATTTCTTTTCACGCATGATATTTTTTGATTTTGTCAGGGAATGCATTATAACTTGGGATGACTTATCAATATCTCGTATCTCTATTGAACCATTTAATACTATTTCATATTGTAATTTCACTTGGTTGGGATTTAGTTTAAATTGTAAAATAAAAGTAAATAAGTAAAAAGTTAAGAACTAAAATGCCAAGAAATAAAATATAGAGGTTCATATTTTATCAAATAGGTTAAGTTGGTAACGACTACGGAAATGTGAATCCTAGTATTATTATGTGATTTTAGGCACTTGATTCTATATTAATGTATTAATATTATCTAGTTGGATTCATATTTAACATTGGTATATCACTAATCTACTGTTTGGTGGTAGTTTGAGATTTAATATGCTCAGTAGTCTCATATATTAAATGAGCCTATAATTAGCTCTAGCTTTTGGTAGAATTTAATGATATTAGTTATCTCGGAAGGTTACCGTGAAACTCTTTGGAAATATAGTAGATTGTATGGTTTGTCATTGCTTTATCTACTATTTACTCCCTCGTGTCTTATTCTTTGTGATATTTTGAGTACTTCATGTCTAATTAATTAAATATTTTCATGCTCATATTTGACAACACGTTGCGGGTTTTGAATAAAATTGGTTTGAACTCTCGAACCTAGAATTAGTTATTATAACCCTAAAGTAATTAATATATTATTAATAATTATTAGGATATATGATATGGGTTGTGATTTTATTCAAAGCCCATCACGTAAAAAAAATAAAAAAAAAGAAAGAAAGAAAATAACATCTGTATGGGAGTGAATTCATAAAAAATGAAGTAAGTTCTTAACCTCTAAATAACTAATTTTAATATACAAGTGGAGGTTAACGATGAAGTTGGAAAGCCCTGCTACCGACCATTCGTTATAATAAATTAACCTACCGTTTGAAGCCGATCGAATTGGGTTGGACAGATTTTAAACCTATTAGGTGTTTATTTAGACTAGAAAAATGGGGACGACTCACAAAAGCCTCAAAGGCAAGAGAAATGTATCAAAACTTGTGGTGAGGCCGAAAAGTACTACTATCGGTAAGCCACACATCTATATAATAAATAAATTCAAAATAAATTAAAGGCGGAAGGTAAATAACTTCAGGGCCAACAAATATTAATTATATATCTAAAAGACTAATTTAAGCCAGACATAAATCATTAAAGCGACCGTGCTAGAACCACGGGACTTGAAGGGTGCCTAACACCTTCCCCTCGGTCAACAGAATTCCTTATCCGGATTTCTAGTTCGCAGACCAAAAATTAAGAGTCATTTTCTTTTTAATAGGGATTCAATAAGGTGACTTGGAACACCCAAACTCAATTCCAAGTGGCGACTCTGTAAAATAAATAATCCCTTTTCAAAACGTCACTTTAATTGGAAAAACCCATTTTCTCCAAAACCAACTCCCTAGCGGGTCGGATGCAGTAAAAATAGGAGTGTGACAGATGGCGACTCTACTGGGGAAATAACCAGAATTCGAGCTTTTATATTGACCTGTTTGGCTTTATTTAATTTTGATATTGTATATTGTTGGCCTAAATGAGTTCTTTGCCTACATGTTTATTGTTTTGATATTATTTGAATTGCAATATAAACTGTTTTCTCTCGTGCACCCATCTGATCTTCTGAGATACTGTATATTCGTAGATGCGGTATACGCTCCCGATCTTGAGATACCAAAGATGTGGCAACGCTCCTGGGAAGGATTCTGTAGTCACCCATAATTTATGACGGGAAGGGACCAACAGTGAGGTCGGAAAGCCCTGCTACCAATAAAGTTGTCCCTTGCCGACTCGAGTTGTCCGCTCGTTTTACAGCCAGTCTAGATACCTAACTCCACCAGGTTGAACCTAGCATAACTGGAACTTAGACATGGCTATCCCTAATAGGCTGCGCTTTATTTGTATCACGTGCAATTTTGACTTAGTGGGGCTCGACCCGGGGGTCGGGTCCGTCTAGGACAGGTGTCACCTTTTGAGACCATCATGTACATTTTATGTGCTACTTGTTTCATTATAGGAAATGCCATATCGAATGTTGACCAACTTTTAGGTGAATTAATTGATCTGAAAAAAGGGGTTAAATAAAAAAATTTAAGGGTTTATTTTAGAAAATATATAATATTTTACATAGAACTTTTCTATAAAGATTAAGTCGTTTTAACGTCGTGGTCTCGTTATGTCCATTTTCTTTGGTTTTAAAATCTCTCTTAGGAATACCATAGAGCCCATTTTTGTCAAACACGGTTAAAATTTTGTCAAACAATTTGGTCCACTATTTTATTTTAATAATTTAATTATTTCTAATATGTCTGGTCCAAACGTCATCAAATTATTGTCTCCACTCTAGGATGTTTTAGAAGATACTTCCTGTTTTGTTGGTTGCTACTTTCTCATGTTCATTTTGAAATCTTATTCCGTGCCATTCCGTCAACTTCTTTCGAAAATTATTTTTGTTTTATTTTAGGATGCTTAAAATAGAATTCTTATTTTCTATCATTATCCTATAGGGCAATATGAACTCATTTGGAAGGAGTGACAAGAGGCCGAGGGATGATGAAGTACCCCATTTCATGGTGTTGGATAAAGTTCCAAAGCTATTATGGATATGGTATAACAATATGACTGGCTATGGACAGGGAGAAGTATATAAACACTTGGGATTTTTAAGGAGTTTGTTGAGTGTTGAACCACGAAGAGACGTGATAGAATCTTTGGTACAGTTTTGGGATCCTTCAAACAACGTATTCCGATTCTCTGACTTTGAGCTCACTCCCACACTGGAGGAAATAGGAGCATTTATTGGAAAGGGAAAGAACCTTCACCGAGGAGAACCCATGATACCGAAGCATGTCACTTCTGAAAGATTTTTCGAGCTATTACACATAAAGGAGAAGAACATAGGAGGCTGCCTAGAAAATGGATGGGTTCGTCTAGAATTTTTGTACGAAAGATATGGTCAGGAAAGGGGATTCAAGTTGTTTATATCAGAACTTAACAATGGGAAAAGCACAGTTCTGAAGCATTCATAGTGGTTTTTTTGGGAATCATGGTATTTCCGAAGAGAGGAGGAAAAATCAGTACCAATCTGGTTGCGTTTGTTACCGCTTTTGAGAAGAATCCTAAGGTCACCCTCGTTCCCATGATTCTGGCAGATGTTTATCAGGCCCTGATGATGTGCAAAAATGGGGCGAACTATTTTGAAGGATGTAACATTCTATTGCAGTTATGGATGCTCGAGCATGTTCGTTATCATCCATTTGTTGTGATTTTTGAGTCGAATGAAATGATTATATCAATGGCTATGAGAAGAGGATGGAGGACCAAAACTTTCCCGAAGGAATAGGAGCTTGGAAGTAGTACTTGGAGGGTTTGACGGCGGAAAAGATAGTGTGGAATTATTATTGGTTCCCCTCAAAAGAGGTGATATATATGTCTACTTTCCGACCTTTCATCGTCTTAATGGGTCTTCGAGGCATTCATCCCTATGTTCCACTAAGAGTCATGCGACAATTTGGTCGACGTCAGCATATACCAACAATCGAGGATATAAAAGAGTTCATGTACGAATTCCTTCCTGACATCCCTCTAAGAAAGTCTGAGATACTTAAGATTTGGGGAGGATGCATACTTTCCGATTTCGAGCACATGGTGGAAGACCGCGATAAGAGCGAGGTAGACTGTTGGTATCTGCCATGGTTTTATGACCAGCCTCTTCCTAAAGCTATGCCAGAAAGGTCAGCCAGAGAGCCAGTGGATCGAGAAGCGGAGATTGAAGTTAGAATTAAGTAAGCTCAACGAGAGGTAGAATAGAACTATCGGTCTACTTTGCACGTCTTAAATAATGATCTGGAAAGGTCTAGAGAAGAATTGGTTCACCATGAGGCGAGATTTGAGGCCAGAATTAGGTCGTCTCGCAAGGAGATTGAGAAAGAGAACCATGTTGCCATGCATGCCCTTTAAGAAGACCTGGATATTGCCACCGGTGCTATGGAGTAGCAATCGCTTGATTTTGAGAAAGAGAAGGCCTTGCTGACAAGCACACAGTCGAAGCTTCGAGCTCAGCTAAAAGCTTCCATGGAACGGGAAAAAGAAATAGCTAGGCGTTTCACGACTTTTCTGAAGGAAGTTGAAGTTGAGAGAAACCAGTGGATGACCGAACAGCAGGCGCTTCACTATCAGATCGATGAACTTCATGAATAAGAAGGAGACCTAAAGCATACCGTCCACACTACGCAACATTGGGTGCGAAACTGCCATGAGAGTATGACCGAAGCCAGGGGAGAAGTACTTCAGCTCAGTGAAACCTTGATTAATGTTTATTCTAAGTATCTTCAATGAGATGATGAAGAGATGGGTCGTCAGGCACGTGCTCTCGCTCCATATCTGCCAAAAGCATTATCCAGGATCTACTCAAGTCTGAGGGAGGATTACGTTGCAAGACATCTTTGGAAGACATCTTGATGATAATTATTAAAGTCCTTTAGTGTGTGTTTTCTTAGAGTTAGTTTCTTTATAGGTTTCTTTTTAGTATTTCGCCAGTATTCCGAGTCTGTCCTAGTTTTAGATAATTTTAGTTTCCTTTCATTAAAGCTTTGTTTTAAGAACAGTTGGAAATGTGAGAAAAAGTTTGCATTTGTTTCAAGTTTTTATTCTCTTTATTTATGGAAAAAATATATATTTACTATATCCATGAACTACGTGATGATCTGATTCATGTAAAATATGATACGTAGGCAACCCTCGGCGGGTGCGATCAAATGTCTTTCCAAGTTTCAAGTAATAATTTAAGATGTTGGCGTTAAATAATAAGGGTAAAAATTAATTCACCAAATTCGGGATGAAACAAGAGGGTTTTCCTAAGTCCATTTCAGGAATGAAATTACTTAGGTGCATGACATTTGAGTTTGTTATGAATATATCAATATTTTTTAAGCTCTAAATACTAACATATTTGTTTCTGTTTCATAAGAGAGAGAGTAAGGCGGTTGGTTGTGGTTAAGCTGGCCTCTCACCCGTACAACACAAGGTATAAAGGAAAAAGGAAGATGACTCGAAAAGATGGAACAAAATCTGATAATGAAGAAGGTCGAGATCAGTTAGTTCCACGAGAGTTTGCATCTTTGGAGGAGAATAGGTTATTGAAGCCACAAATTGCGGAAATGTATCAGGCCTGGGCGAATGGACAAGCCCCTCCTTCCTCGATTCTTGGTCTTTCGAATGCAAATCATCCCAGATCTACTCAAGCCCAAGTTGACGATCCACTTTATCCTCCTGGATTTGGTCCATACGCTAATGTGTCTAGCGTTGCTGGCACATCCACCATGTGTCCTCCAAATCCATCATTCACGAACAACCCACTTTTTATTTTGGCCATGCCAACTAATATAAATCCTCCATCAATGATATAGAAGCCTATCGACGAGCTGAATCATAATCAAGTCCGTTCTCCTGAATTGGTATTCAAACCCGTAAATTTATATCAGCCCACTCATCAGCCTGAGTCTCATATCGTGATTAAGAAGGCTATTATGAATGAAGAACGAGAAGAGATATCTAGAAAAGTGAGGAGTCTGGAGCAGAGTATAAGAAACATACAAGGATTGGGAGGACACAAAAGTGTCTCTTTCAAAGACCTGTGTATGTTCCCTAATGTTCATTTGCCAATAGGGTTCAAGACCCCAAAATTTGAGAAATATAGTGGTCATGGTGACCCAGTGGACTACTTAAAAAGGTATTGCAATCAACTTAGAGAAGCAGGAGGGAAAGAGGAGTTGCTTATGGCCTATTTCGAAGAAAGTCTAATGGGAATAGCCTCCGAATGGTTTATCGATCAAGACATCTCCCATTGGCACGTTTGGGATGATATGACTCAAGATTTTGTACAACAATTTCAATACAATCTCGACATTGTCCCTGACCGTACTTCTCTCGCTAATATGAAGAAAAAACCATCTGAAAGTTTTTGAGAGTTTGCCATAAAATGGAGAGGACAGGCGTCTTGAGTCAAACCGCCAATGAAGGACCAGGAATTGATTGACATTTTTCTCCAAACTCAAGAATCCGATTATTTTTATCATTTACTAGCCGCGGTTGGTAAACCTTTCGCTGAAGCAATAAAAATTGGGGAAAGGGTGGAGAATGGCATCAAATCAGGAAAAATCATGAGCCAAACCTCCCTCAAGGCCACTACACAAGCCATTCAGAGTGGATCAGGTGGTTTCGGAAATTGAAAAAAGAAGGAGAAAGGATCCATGATGGCATCAGGATCGGGCAATGCCCAAAGGGGACGGAATTACCCTTATGTTCATGTCCAACAGGGGAAACCCAACCCTCCTCACCATTATTATACACCTCAACCTGCTGTTCTTAATGCTCAAGCGTATGCCCGACCTCCTCAGCGTCCACAATAGCAGGCACCTGCACCACAAGGTTTTCTTCTGCGGCAGCCAAATTTCCAAGCCCCTCATAATCCGTATGTTTCGGCAAACTATACAAGAGAACAGAGGCCAAGGTAAAACTTCACCCCAATTGGAGAATCGTATACGAGCTTGTTGCAGAGATTGGTCAAATTAGGATCGATTGAACCTGTTTTCCCCTTCAAAGTGGATCCGAATGCAAGTTGGTTTAATCCTAATGTAAGGTGTGAGTACCATTCAAATGTCCAAGGTCATAGTATAAAAAATTATTGGAATCTGAAGAGAGCCATTAAAAATTTAATTGAAAGCAAGGCAACCGTAATACAAAAAGAAGAAGCGTCGAATATCACCGACAATCCACTTCCCAATCACAGTAACACACACGTCGTGGGGATAATTTTTTACGATAGAGACTACAGGCCAACAAGCCAAGCAGTGATGGAAATAGGCACCCTGAAGGAGAACCCGGGTGAAGCACTGAAGTTTATGCAAAGAGAACCACTGATCGTGAAAGGAACGAGTTCTATTATAAGATCCCGAGATTCAGAAAATATGGTATTGTATGCTCCTGCAAAGCTAAAGGGAATAGCACAAGATGGGCCAAAACTATATGTTTCGAGTGGTCCCGCATGGTTCGACCAACAAAGAAACAACATGAGAAAGATAACAGAGCCAATTGTCATAAGACACGCAACACAGCTCCCAGTGACAAGCTTGAAAACCATCCCATGGAACTACAACAAAACCATGGTGATGTATAAAGGAAAAGAGGTCATGGAAGAAACAAACGAAACAGGGGGTTTGACTCGATCAGGAAGATGCTATGCTCCAGAAGAATTAAGGAGACCAAAACAGTTTAAAGATAGTCAAGGGCCAATGAAAAAACCTTTCACAGACGAAGAGACTGAGGAATTTCTGAAGAAAATGAAAACCCAAGACTATTCCATTGTCAATCAATTGAGGAAAACCCCGGCTCAAATCTCATTATTATCCCTGCTGCTACATTCTAAAGAACATTATCAGGCATTGATTAAGTTGATGAATGAAGCATATGTCCCGAAGGAAACTACGGTCTGTCAAATAGAAAGGATGGTTCGTAGAATATTTGAAGCAAATAGAATCACTTTCACTGATGATGAGTTACCTACAGAAGGTTCTGGTCACAACAAGTCTTTGCATCTGACTATCAAATGTGAAGGATATTATATAAAAGGTGTAATGATCGATGGAGGTTCAGGAGTAGATATATGTCCTCTCTCTACTTTGCAAAAATTAAAAATCAGCCCAGATAGGATTCGATCCAATAATGTATGTGTTCGGGTTTTTGATGGTGCAAAACTAGACACAATTGGTGAGATAGATCTTGCTTTGGTTATTGGACCAGTTGAGTTTGTGATCACCTTTCAAGTAATAGACATGGATACTTCCTACAACCTACTTTTAGAAAGACCATGGATCCATATGGCCAAAGCCATACCTTCTACTTTGCATCAAGTAGTTAAGTTTGAACATGATAATTAGGAAATCATTGTGCATGGAGAGAATGACCATCCCATACATCGAGATCCTTCTGTACCCTGTATCGAAGCAAAAGGGGGTTGTGAATCTTCTATTTATCAAGCCTTTGAAATTGTGACAGCTGATCAAGTTGTGGAAGGAACGCCGATTCCGAGGCCTCATCTCTCTTCTACTTCAATCATGGTGGCTAGCCAAATGCTATAAAATGGTTATGACCCGGGAAAAGGATTAGAGGTTTCGCTGCAAGGAATTATAAACCCTGTAGATCCATGTGGTAGATACAACACCTTCATCTTAGTATTTAAGCCGACTGTGGCAGATAGGCAATGGGCGAAAGAACAGAAAAAGAAGGCTTGGCAATTAACAGGTTCGGTTCCACACATTAGCCAATCTTTCACGAAAGCTCAAAAGGAAGAAGATCAAGACCCATCTGTTAACAAAGATGTAGATGAAATATGTCAAGGTCTCAAGGAAATGTTCTATGAAGTAAACATGGTTCAGATGGGTGAAGGCCCTAGCCATGTAGATGTGCAGTTCATCGGGCCAAATGTCAAGCTCACTAACTAGGAAGCCACTCCTCTCCCCATAAGGAAGGAGTCTTGGTAGTTTATTTTGTTGGTTCTCTTTTCTTTCTTTTGCATTTTGGATTATTCTCAGGGTTGTAATCCACATAGTTTAGTTGCTCTACTTTTATGTTAACCCTCATATCCTTTCCGATTCGATGAAATAAAATTCAAGTTTCCTAGTAAATTTGTCTTTTCTTCCCTCTTTTAATTTTCATTTTTTTTATCTTATTTTAGTTATATTAATACTGGCTTTGATAACATGGCATGCACACGGAGTTCATATTTAGATCCTAAAAGTTTTTCTAATCTCGAATCAACAAACCAAACGGTAGATGAATACGATAAAGATGAAGTTGATAAGGAAGTCTGAAAAAAAATTGGATCAATTTGAGGATAAGCCCAAAACCAATTTAAATAACATTGAGATAATAAATTTGGGAGCTAGTGAGGAGGTTAGAGAAATAAAAATAAGTATTCATGTGGATCAAAATATTAGGAATGATATTGTTCAGATTTTGTTCGAGTATAAAGATGTCTTTGCTTGGTCTTATGATGATACGTCGGGTCTAAGCACTGATTGGTAGTCCACAAACTGCCTACATACCCTGATTTTTCACCGGTCCAGCAAAAATAAAGAAAGTTTAAAACTGATATGAGCGATAAAATCAAAGAGAAAATCATGAAGCAATTGAATGCAAACGTGATTAGGGTCGCTCAGTACACCACATGGTTGGCTAATGTGGTACCCGTACCAAAGAAAGATGGTAAAATCAGAGTTTGTGTTGATTATAGGGATTTGAACAAAGCAAGCCCTAAAGATAACTTTCCGCTACCCAATATTCATATCCTTGTTGATAATTGTGCTAAACATGAGATCCAATCTTTCGTGGATTGTTATGCCGGATATCACCAGATCTTGATGGATGAAACAGATGCAGAAAAGACTGTTTTCACCACCCCGTGGGGTACTTATTGCTATAGGATCATGCCATTTGGTTTAAAGAATGCGGGAGCTACGTACATGAGAGTTATGACTACTATTTTTCATGACATGATGCACAAAGAAGTAGAAGTATATGTTGATGATGTCATTATCAAGTCCAAGACACAAGTCGATCATGTATATAACTTGAGGAAACTCTTTGAAAGGTTGCAAAAGTATAATCTAAAGCTCAATCCATCCAAGTGTGCATTTGGAGTTCCATTTGGAAACCTTTTGGGTTTTGTAATTAGCCGCAGAGGCAATGAATTGGAGCCCTCCAAGGTAAAATCCATTCGAGAATTGCCACCTCCGAAGAATAAAACCGAGGTTATGAGTTTTCTTGAAAGACTGAATTATATAAGCAAGTACATTGCTCAACTCAGCACTACATGTGAACCGATATTTAAGTTGTTGAAAAAGGATGTTTCTATCCAATGGACAGACGAATGTCAAGAATCATTTGATAAGATTAAAGAATCTTTGACAAATCGTCCAGTACTGGTCCCACCGGAACCTGGTAGGCCTTTATTTCTATATCTATCAGTGATGGACAATTCTTTTGGTTGTGTTTTAGGACAGCATGATAGCACAGGAAAAAAGGAACAAGCAATCTATTATTTGAGCAAAAAGTTCACGAGTTATGAGGTAAAATATACTCTTTTAGAAAAGACATGTTGCGCCCTAACTTGGATTGCTCAGAAGTTAAAGCACTATCTTTCGTCCTACACAACCTACCTCATATCTCGAATGGATCCTTTAAAGTATATTTTTCAAAAACCTATGCCCACAAACAGATTGGCGAAGTGGCAAATTTTACTTACAGAATTTGACATTGTGTATGTTACTCGTACCGCTATGAAAGCACAAGCATTGGCTGATCATTTGGCAGAGAACCCAGTTGACAATGATTATGAGCCTTTGCGAACTTAATTTCCTGATGAAGAGACTAATTCAATTGAGGAAGAAGTTCAAGATGATATGTATACGTGGAAATTATATTTTGATGGGGCAGTCAATGTCAAAGGAGTAGGAATTGGGGCGGTTCTTGTCTCACCGACCGGGCGTCATCATCCCGCCACAGCACGACTTCGTTTCTTTTGTACTAATAACACAACAGAATATGAAGCTTGCATCATGGGGTTAAATATGACAATAAATCTGGATGTACACGAGCTAGTGGTGTTGGGAGATTCCGAATTGCTCATTCGACAAATTCAAGGCGAATGGGAAATGAGAGATATCAAGATCATTCCATACAAACAGTGCTTAGAGGACCTTAGCAAAAGGTTCAAGTCTATCGAGTTTATATATATTCCCATATCCCACCATAAGCTGGCTGATGCCCTGGTTACCCTAGCTTCCATGCTCCCATACCCAGGAAATACGTATATCGACCCATTAGAGATACAGATACGAGATCAACATGGTTATTGTAATATGATTGATGCAGAACCAGATAATGAACCCTGGTACTATGATATCAAATGCTTCCTAAAGTCAAAAGAATATCCAATACACGCCAATGCAGATCAAAAAAGGACTACTAGGCGACTTGTTAATGGTTTCTTCTTAAGTGGGGAGATTCTATACAAACAAACCCCAGACTTGAACTTGTTGAGATGTGTTAATATGCAGGAAACTGAAAGAATCATGAATGAGGTACATTCGGGGGTATGTGGTTCGCATATGAATGGCTATGTTTTAGCGAAGAAGATTATGCGGGCAGGATATTATTGGTTAACTATGGAGCGAGATTGTTTTTGCTTTGTTCGCAAGTGTCATCAGTGTCAAATTCACGGTGATTTGATTTACTTTCCACCTTCATAGCTGCATCATATGTCTGCTCATTGGCCATTCGTTGCTTGGGGCATGGATGTAATTGGTCCAATAGAACCAAAAGCTTTTAATGGGCATCGATTCATACTGGTCGCTATTGACTATTTCACCAAATGGGTAGAAGCTTCTACTTTCAAATCAGTCACGAAGAAAATAGTAGTGGATTTTGTTCATTCCAACATCATATGTCGTTTTGGTATACCAAAGTCCATTATCACAGACAATGCAACCAATCTCAATAGTCATCTAATGAAGGAGGTTTGCGAGCAATTCAAGATTATGCATCATCATTCTACCCCTTACCGTCCCAAAGCAAATGGAGTCGTTGAAGCAGCGAACAAAAATATTAAAAAGATTCTTAGGAAAATAGTCCAAGGATCTTGACAGTGGCATGAGAAATTACTGTTTGCTCTTTTAGGATATCGTACAGCTATTCGTACATCGACTGGTGCAACTCCTTATTTACTAATCTATGGGACTGAAGCTGTGATACCCACAGAAGTCGAAATTCTCTCGCTTTGAATCATTGTTAAAGTCGAGATTGACGATACTGAATGGGTCAAGTCTAGACTAGAACAATTATCGTTAATAGATGAAAAAAGGTTGACGGCAGTTTGCTTTGGCGAATTATACCAGTAGAGGATGGCGCGAGCTTACAATAAGAAGGTACGTCCTAGAAAATTCGAGGTCGGCCAACTTATTGTAAAATGCATCCTTCCACATCAAGAAGAGGCTAAAGGAAAGTTTTCTTCAAACTGGCAAGGTCCATACATAGTTAAACAAGTATTATCAAATGGAGCTTTGTAACTTGCGGATCTGGACGGAAAAATGGCAGAAAAAGCTATCAATGTCGATTCAGTCAAAAGATATTATATTTGACACACTTGTGCTTAACATTCTCAAGTTGAGATGACGAAAGGCCATCATTCTACTAAACTAAATGTCGTTAATCCCTTGTCAGTCCTTCAAGCTTTATTTACCTTTCCTTGCTTACCCTCTTTGGAGCAAAAAAAAAGAAAAAAAAAAGAACACTTGGGGGTGAAACAATGGAGGCACCCATAAGATGATTCAAAAAAAAAAGAATAATGCATATAGGATTGAACTATATTCGATCTAATTCCTAAATGGATACGTAGGCAGCCCTATTTTGGGGTTCTGTCCGACCCAAAAAAAAAATTTGGTATTAAAAGAAACCAAGACATATATCCTACTATCACTTTTATATGGCTCCTAAGTTGTAATTTATCCTAAAAATACTTTTTCCTTTGTCCATTAAAGACCTTCCGATCAATTTTCGAGAATGTCAAGCCTTGTGTGCCGTAAAAAAAAAGATTAATGCGTATAGGATTGAACTATGTTCGACCTAATTTCTAAATGGATACATAGGCAGCTCTATTTTGGGGTTCGGTCCGACCCAAAAAAAAAATTTGGTATTAAAAGAAACCAAGACATATATCCTACTATCACTTTTATATGGCTCCTAAGTTGTAATTTATCCTAAAAATCATTTTCCCTTTGTCCATTAAAGACCTTCCGATCAATTTTTGAGGATGTCAAGCCTTGTGTGCCGTCAAAAAAAAAAATCTTATAGGTGAAAACTCTCAGGGGTGCCATAAGACAATGATGAATGGGACAATTGAAATTATAGAGGTCAATTGTGAAAATCCTTAAAGGATAACTTTAGTCAAACAAAGTTTATCATGACAGGACAAAGATCAAGAAGGATGATTTGATTTGATTGAAAAGTGCAGCCTAATTCGAGATTAGACAGTTTTGAAGGGTCAAATGTCTACTCCAAATTGTGTGTCATACTTCATTCAAGTTAATATACACCTCCAAATAAGCTTCCTTCCTTTACTGTTAGAAATACCTTCTATTTAAACATAATCCTTTTATTTCTTCTTTTAACTTTTTCTTATTTCATTTTTACACATTTTGTTTTTATGCGTAAGTCTTGCATCAAATGCAAAATAAAGAAAGACGCGCAAAATTGACCATGGCTCCCAGTGAAATTGAGCAAAGATTATTGGGCGTACACCACCTTGACAGGGATAGGGAGCCAGTTAGGATAAGTGTTACGAGTGAAGCATTTGAAAATGAAGAACAGAATCATACTGAAACAAACAGAAATGCATCAGAATTTGAAAGACGAAGATTCAAACTCGTCAACCAATTAGTTGAATCAACCGTATCAAGTTGGGGCAAGGATAAGGCAAACCTCCAAGGGATTCAAGGCCAAAAACCAACTACCAATTTTAAAACTAAAAATTTTCTTTCTTTGCTTGAACAGGGGCAAAACAATCTTGTGAAGTTTAGTGAAAAAAAAACAAGTATAGCAAAGTTAAGTTTTCTTAAATTTTCTTTTTTTGTTATACTCCTATAATTCTAAGTTCGTGTCAATATAATTATAATAATAATAATAATAATAAAACCCCTCATATTCAAAACTGGGGCATTTTTTTTCTTTTCTACCAAAAAAAAATCATAATCTTATTCGTCTTCATAGGGCGCCATCCCCTAGTTGACATCTTATCTCGTCTTCATAGGGTGCCATCTCCTAGTTGACATCTTATCTCGTCTTCATAGGGCGCCATCCCCTAGTTAACATCTTATTCGTTTTCATAGGGCGTCATCCCCTAGTTGATATCTTACTTGTCTCCATAGAACGCCATCCCCTAGTTGATATCTTATCTCGTCTTCATAGGGTGTCATCCCCTAGTTGACATCTTTTTCGTCTTCATAGGGCGCCATCCCCTAGTTGACATCTTATTCATCTTCATAGGGCGCCATCCCCTAGTTGACATCTTATTCATCTTCATAGGGCGCCATCCCCTGGTTGACATCTTATTCATCTTCATAGGGCGTCATCCCCTAGTTGACATCTTATCTCATCTTCATAGGGCGCCATCCCCTAGTTGACATCCTTTTCGTCTTCATAGGGCGTCATCTCCTAGTTGACATCTTATTCGTCTTCATAGGGCGTCATCCCCTAGTTGACATCTTATTCGTCTTCATAGGGCGTCATCCCCTAGTTGACATCTTTTTTGTTTTCATAGGGCGCCATCCCCTAGTTGACATCTTATTCGTCTTCATAGGGCGCCATCCTCTAGTTGACATCTTATTCGTCTTCATAGGACGCCATCCCCTAGTTGACATCCTATTCATCTTCATAGGGCGCCATCCCTAGTTGACATCTTATCTCGTCTTCATAGGGCATCATCCCCTAGTTGACATCTTATCTCGTCTTCATAGGGCGTCATCCCCTAGTTGACATCCTATTCATCTTCATAGGGCGCCATCCCTAGTTGACATCTTATCTCGTCTTCATAGGGCGTCATCCCCTAGTTGACATCTTATCTCGTCTTCATAGGGCGTCATCCCCTAGTTGACATCTTATTCGTTTTCATAGGGCGTCATCTCCTAGTTGACATCTTATTCATCTTCATAGGGTGACATCCCCTAGTTGACATCTTATCTCGTCTTCATAGGGCGACATCCCCTAGTTGACATCTTATCTCGTCTTCATAGGGCGTCATCCCCTAGTTGACATCTTATCTCATCTTCATAGGGTGACATCCCCTAGTTGACATCCTTTTCGTCTTCATAGGGTGCCATCACCTAGTTGACATCTTATTCGTCTTCATAGGGTGCCATCCCCTAGTTGACATCTTATTTCATCTTCATAGGGCGTCATCCCCTAGTTGACATCTTATTCGTCTTTATAGGGCTCTATCCCCTAGTTGACGTCTTAGAAAATACCATTTCCTAATTTTTATTATTCGTCTTCATAGGGCGTCATCCCCTAGTTGACATCTTATCTCGTCTTTATAGGGCGCCATCTCCTAGTTGACATTTTAGGAAATAAACCTTCTTATTTTTCTTCTTTATGTCTTCATAGGGTATGACAATCTCTAGTTGCATTTTAAGAAGCAAATATCCTAACTCTTTTTCATGCATTCAAAAGGCATAACTTCCTTTGGTTGCATTATTGAAAATAAGGTTCTTATTTTATTGCGTACCTAGCCTAGATTCCTATCATTTTCATTTCTTTATTTATAATTTTTCTAATAAATCGCAAAATTTTCCTAGAGCAAACTGGAGCAAAAAATTTTGTTCGTTCTGTTTTGTTTTCTTTGATAGGTTGCAGGTTTTTCTGCAAAGCACAGGTTTGATGCCGAGAATGGAATTTCATCTCCAATCAGAATATAGAAGAATGATCAGGTTGAAGACAGTTAGAGTCAGCTCTACATCTGTAGCGGTCCAACATCCCAAGAGACATTTTTTTAGTTTCTGATCAGGAGAACAAGCATCCAAAGTATTCTATGAACTGTTCTTTGGTAGAGTGTCAATGACTCAATCTAAGTTGAAAGTTCAAGTCTCTAATCCTAACTTCAAGATCAAATCTTGAGATCAAGGTACCCACCAGAAGAAGGTGAGGCAATAACTGAAGATCCAAGAGGAAGATCTGAAGCAAGAGAATCAAGACAAATAGAATAGATAGGATCTTGTACTTTTATTTCTAGTTTCATTTTTTATGTAATAAAAGGAGCAACGAACCGGAAACTCGACGGGACCTCATCTCGACTCTCCAATTCATCCACTTATTTCTACACCCATTTGAACTACACGTGACCTGATTCTCGTATAACCCGAGATATGTAGAATGCCCAAAGCCAGGGCTCGGTTACACCTCTTTCCAACTTATTTATGTATTACTTTTGAATAAATGGTTAGGCTAAAAATTAGTCATGTTTACTTCTTTGCTTGAAAATTCTCCATATTTCCAAACAAAGAGGGGCATTCTGTAAACACCTAATTTTTTACCAAACCTAATGTTTTTATATCATTTTAGTACTCAATTTTTATATTTTTATTTTTGGTCTAAATTAGATATTTCAATTTTATCTTGTATTTACAAAGTTTGTTTTAAAAATTTTGAAAACTACAAAAATAGAATCACATTTTTAAATAAATTTTTATTTTATTATTTATTTATTTATTCCTTTTAGGAAAAAGAAATTTTGTAAATTATATTTGTTTTCTTCTTTTAACTTATAATAATTAATCTAATGATTGTAGTATTATTTTAATCATATTTCTAAGACTAGTTATTAAATTATTTTATATTTTATTAGTTTTAAATAGATTTTAATTATTTTTATTTTATTTAAAATATTAATAATAATAATAATAATAAAAAAAAGACCTAAACTACCTAAACCACCCCACAATTCCCACTTCCACTTAACCTCTCCCACTTTTCCTCCGCACAACCCACGACACACACACATGCACTTCTATATAGGGACACACACATCTACACAGAGAAGGGAAAAGTGGACACGGATGAGAGAAAAAAAGAAACAGAAAGAAAAGAAAGAAAATTGAGAGAAAAGGGAGAAAGAAACAACAATAAAAACGAAAAAGAAAGGGAAAAAGGTTAAGTTTGAGTGGAGTTATATCTCCATTTCGAGTTTCCGGTGACAACGTTTCCATTTTTATTCTCAATTACTGTATCATTCAAGTTTTGCTCAATTCCTTTGTATCTGTTATGTTTTAATTTTATCAATGAAATAGGAATGAAGTTGTTTGGATGATTTCATGTATTGCTTGACATATAAAGTTAATCGTTTATATGTGGATCATTCTTTAAAATTCTTATTATTGCATTAAAGTTCTTTTCATGCATGATATTTTTCGATTTTGTCAGGGAATGCATTATAACTTGGGATGACTTATCAATATCCCGTATCTCTATTGAACCATTTAATACTATTTCATATTGTAATTTCACTTGGTTGGAATTTAGTTTAAATTGTAAAATAAAAGTAAATAAGTAAAAAGTTAAGAACTGAAATGCCAAGAAATAAAATATAGAGGTTCATATTTTATCAAATAGGTTAGGTTGGTAACGACTACGGAAATGTGAATCCTAGTATTATTATGTGATTTTAGGCACTTGATTCTATATTAATGTATTAATATTATCTAGTTGGATTCATATTTAATTTTGGTATATCACTAATCTACTGTTTGGTGGTAGTTTGAGATTTAATATGCTCAGTAGTCTCATATATTGAATGAGCCTATAATTAGCTCTAGCTTTTGATAGAATTTAATGATATTAGTTATCTCGGAAGGTTACCGTGAAGCTCTTCGGAAATATAGTAGATTGTATGGTTTGTCATTGATTTATCTACTATTTACTCCCTCGTGTCTTATTCTTTGTGATATTTTGAGTACTTCATGTCTAATTAATTAAATATTTTCATGCTCATATTTGACAACACGTTGCGGGTTTTGAATAAAATTGGTTTGAACTCTCGAACCTAGAATTAGTGATTATAACCCTAAAGTAATTAATATGTTATTAATAATTATTAGGATATATGATATGGGTTGTGATTTTATTCAAAGCCCATCACGTAAAAAAAGAAGAAAAAAAAAAATAACATCTGTAAGGGAGTGAATTCATAAAAAATGAATTAAGTTCTTAACCTCTAAATAACTAATTTTAATATACAAGTGGAGGTTAGCGATGAAGTTGGAAAGCCCTGCTACCGACCATTCGTTATAATAAATTAACCTACCATTTGAAGCCAATCGAATTGGGTTGGGTAGATTTTAAACCTATTAGGTGCTTATTTAGACTAGAAAAATGGGGACGACTCACAAAAGCCTCAAAGGCACGAGAAATGTATCAAAACTTGTGGTGAGGCCGAAAAGTACTACTATCGGTAAGCCACACTTCAATATAATAAATAAATTCAAAATAAATTAAAGGCGGAAGGTAAATAACTTCAGGGCCGACAAATATTAATTATATATCCAAAAGATTAATTTAAGCCACACATAAGTCATTAAAGCGACCGTGCTAGAACCATGGGACTCGAAGAGTGCCTAACACCTTTCCCTCGGTCAACAGAATTCTTATCCGGATTTCTAGTTCGCAGACCAAAAATTAAGAGTCATTTCCTGTTGAATAGGGATTCAATAAGGTGACTTGGAACACCCAAACTCAATTCCAAGTGGCGACTCTGTAAAATAAATAATTCCTTTTCAAAACGTCACTTTAATTGGAAAAATCCATTTTCTGCAAAACCAACTTCCTAGCGGGTCGGATGCGGTAAAAACAGGGGTGTGACAGTAAGAATTGAACATGAAAAAGAGAATGAAGTGTTAACCAAATTGATAAACTTCAAAAGTCCATCTTGTCATGTCAATATTATGTAGAAATAAATAATTTATCCAATTAAGTTTGTTCACTTCAAAAACTAAACCATCTTGCTCCACTTCAACAAAAACTAAACCTTTAACAAAATTAACGAAGTTTCAAGATTTGATTTGACATATTCTATAAATAGGATCAAGATCTTTCTGTATTTGCTACTCGGAGTTTCCCTTGAAAGAATAGAACAAATAGGGAAATTTTTTACATGATATTGGTGCCACGAAATGCAGAGTTGTTTGACACAGCTTAATAGCCAATGAGTCAACCAAATCAGCATCACGCCCCGCCTCGCCATTTGTTGCATCGGTACTCTCACCATTGTTGATAGCAACTAAATCAGCCTCAACAACAGTTTTAACAACCTCTGAACCATCACCAGCACCAGCAGAGTTAACATTATCAGTTCTCTCACCATTGTTGATGGAGCCTAAATCAGCCTAAACAACAGTTTCAGTAACTGTTAAACCAGCACCAGCCGAATCAACATTATCAGTGCACTCACCATTGTTAGCAACACCTAAACCAGCCTCCACAATAGTTTTAGTTACGTCTGGATCATCACCAGCACCAGTAGAATTAACATTATTGGTGCTCTCACAGTTGTTGACAACACCTAAACTAGCATCAACAGCAGTTTCAACAACTTCTGAACCATCATCAGCAGGTTTAACAAGATCCACGACACGCAGATCAGGATAATTACGATGGTTCAGGGAATGCAGCCATACACCCATTGTCCCTTCCTTGTGCTCCGTCAATGAAATATGACTATAGATATGCTTCATTTTGAATTATTCCGCCATCTCTGAATAAGCTGTCAGAGAAACTTCTTCATGAGTGTCCTTCCACTTACTGTTATACGAGGTGAAAAAGCATTCATCCAAATATAATCCAACCTCAGGCGCCATGGGAACATTGATGTTGACATCCCTGATTTGATCAAATTGTATCAAATTAAACCTTACCTACTCAAAACTAAAAGCAGAATAACTAACAAATAGTAAAACACTAACACATACCTTCGGAAGACAGTTACAATTAATGATTCAGGAGCACAATTTCTCATGATAGCTACAGCAAGACCAATCATTTTACGGATTTAATGAAGCATGAAGCTTTGACCAATAACCTCACACTTCACAAATTCAATGCCTTGAACATTAACTACTGTATTTGCATTAAACGAAATGATATATCTCTTCGCAGCAGGGTCATCAACTTTTGTCCTCCTCGTGAAATTATGAAAATTATGAGTTCCTTCATAATACTTCAAAATTCGATTAAATCTCTCTTTCTTTTTCTCTCCATAGCTAAACACACTCTCTTGCACCCGTTCTTCAACTACTTTAGCACTCTCATCGTTCCTTTCTTCGACCTTCTCACTTAAAGAATCTCCATTTTCAATTACCATATTACCTTCACTTGCTGGTGCATCAACAACAATTACTGACTTAGTTTTTGGATCGTAAACGCGTTTGCCCATTGCTCTGATGACTTTACGACCTCGTTCTGAACAATGTAAATACTTAACAAGCTCATTTCCAGATCCTAAACTCGCTAAAACACTCTCTCTATCACGGTGTGCACATGGATCAAGAGCATAAACAGGAACCAAATACATATACCTACTCTTATCACAAAACTTCTTAGCATTAAACGCATTCGTTGTCCGTTTAAATCCGAAGATCCGAATTTGCGGAGCTAGAATAGAATTCAATCGATCAACAAAACCAGGCGAGTCGACGTAAAACCGACCCAAAACTACTTGACCTACAGTACTAACACCTTTATCAGTACGAGCAGAACGAGCCTAATCTGATCAGCTTATTCAGATAATGATCCATTTGGCAATTGAAAACTAACAGATATTGAAATAGTAATCATAACTAAATCTTCAAAATATTCATACCTAGCAACCATCGTCCCAACTCCATCTCTTTGGAACAATTCCTTTAGTAAAACTCCACCAATAGTGTCATCCAACAGGTGCACTCTTTGAACACCTTCCTGATGGAAATGAGGCAATAACTTGAAGTGAGTAGTAAGATCCACAACACCTGTAAGTTCTCTTGAACCTAATAATGTATTTGGACCAATCAACCACTGTAAACCAGATATGAAGCGGGCCATAAATATTTGACAAGTAATGAATGTGATCTTAGTGTCCGGTCCTTCGGATTTGCGACTATGGAAGTAAACTAAGATAAGCAGAATACCAGGTTAAAGACAAACATGGTAAGATATCCTGTTAAATCAGTGTAGGTTCTCAAAGAAAAGGAAAATGACTGATAGTCTCCAAATCAAGACGTGTCAAATTTTTATGTTTTGCTGTTAACCAAAATATGCTACTCACTATGAGTTAAGCATAGACCGATTAACTTTGAATCAGTTAACCAAAAAATGCTACTCACTACGCGTTAAACTTCTTACTGATAGTCTCCAAGGTCAACAATTGCAGCAAATTCCTAGTGCATCTCTCGAAATATCTAACACTGTTCCTGCATCATCGACTGCAAGTGGTGCTTCATCGAAGCAGCGGATGCGTTGAACACCAGAACTTCATGAAGCCTTTGTGGAAGCGATCAACAAACTTGGTGGAAGTGAAAGAGCTACTCCCAAGGGTGTGCTAAAGTTGATGAAGGTTGAAGGTTTGACCATCTATCATGTAAAAAGTTACTTGCAGAAATATCGAACGGCTAGATATAAACCAGAAGCATCAGAGGGATCTGAGAAGAAAGAGTCATCCATTAGCGATTTGTCATCTCTGGACTTAAAAATGGGTATTGAGATCACTGAAGCATTACGGTTACAGATGGAAATGCAGAAACAGCTGCATGAATAACTTGAGATCCAAAGAAATCTGCAGCTGCGAATATCATCCACCGGAGCATCAGAGATTGTTTCAGGCTTTAATCCAATATTATCCACCGGAGCATCCTATTTCAGATTGAAAAGAGAACAAAATCAATACCATCTTAGATAATTCCTCAAGTTTCAACAGAAACACTAAAATGCAAAAGAAACCTTGGATTCAGCATTTGCCTCCATTTTGAGGGAGTCCCTGCAACCACCCTTCCATTCTAGACAGTTAATCCACTGGATAAACTGCACCAGGAGCAGAATAGTAAACCACGAAACATAAAGTACACAAAAGGAAAAGTAAGTTAATAAAAATTGAAAGTTTGGCATCTACCTGTTAGATGATATGAGGAACTTTCCATTTCGATATTCTGGATCTGTGTTGTTCAATAAATTATGTGTATTCCTGCCTAAAACTTAAAGAGTTTGTTACACTCATGTTTCCTATACCTATTATGCTTGTAAAAAGAATGAAGATCGTTAGAAAATCAAATCAGCACCCTGCAGTCAGCTGTGCGGAACCAACTGCAACCCTGTGCTGAAGCTGCAAAGCAGCCAAAAGGCCTTGCCATGTTTCACCAGGTCCTCTAGCCACTTGATAGGTCAACACCAGAATCATGATGGCCAGTTCTATCTTTCTTTTTCTCTTTATCCTTGTCTTTACTTCGATCTTTATGACGGTGTTTGTGCTTGTTGTGCTCTTTGTCTTTATCCTTGTGCTTCTTATGCTTCTTCTCCTTGTCTTTTGACTCACTTTTAGACTTTCCAGCTACAATGGGGATCTCTTTTTCAGACTATGAAACACCAAAAAAACCTATAGATCAACAATTACTGAAACAGGCAAACAGGCATTATAGAAAATGACATGGTTGCACAAGATTATGTAACTAATATGACTAATGTCACTTACCAACAAGTTTTAGAGGACCTCGAAGGCACTCAGAACATGGCTTGTATTAACTACGCTTAATTATTTATGAAATGCACCCCTTTCACCCAAAAAAAAAAGAAAATGACATGGTTTGAGAAAAAATCCAGATTCAAGCCTCTAGCTTCTGAGATTAGAAAGGAATAAAAGGGTGACTGAAAGAGCTGAATCAGATATACATATATAACTCAAGCTTCAGACAATAGATTCTTATGGGAGGCAGATCAATTGGAGTTGTTTCACGTAGTCGAAAAGCATCTCTAAGAGCATCCAAGTCTAATGGTTGAATGCGCAAATTTGTCTCTTTTAAAGATGACGCATGTTGTATAAGCTGATCCAACTGAATACCTTTCCCTTTCCTAATATTTGTGTCTCCTACCATATTGTGAAGGTAGTGTGTATCGAAAATTGACAATGGAAGTGGCTTCTTGCAGAAGAACTCGTGATGAGGCAATAACTTAAAGTGAGAAATAAGATCCACAACACCTGGCCCTAATAATGTATTTGGACCAATCAACCATAGTAAGCCAATGATGTCTTGATTAAAATGAATATATTACAAGGAGAAGAAGATCAACGCATCAACAACAACATACCCAGTGCCAGCAAGGATTAAAAAATTTTGCTAAGCAGTTGCAAGGATTTTCTTCAAATCCTTATCGGTAGGGCAGGTGTTGCCACCCAAAATGGCCAACAAGTAAGCAGCGATAACCTTAGAGAGATGATTATTTTCCAACTAATATAGAGGCAGCACAAATTGCAGGATTTCCCAACGCCGCGAAGGTACCTGCAGGAAGTATTTGGAGACAAACTAACTTTCAGGGTTCCCCTCTTGAAATGCCAGCAATTGCAGGATTTCCTACTAGCAATATGATAATGCACCATGAAATTGAGCTATTCAAATCTCCAGCTCACATCAAGGTTCCAATACCAACACTAAAAGCCCAATGACACAGCATATGTATAATGAAAAATGCCATAGCATCTTTTAAAATATCAAAATGGTTAGAAATATAACAAAGTTGGACATTTGAAATACGTAGTACTATAATTTTGACAGTTTGTCATGAAAAATCTAAGTTCAAACAAAATCTGTAGGTAGACAAAAGACCTCCTAAATTACTTTCAAGGGGAACAACTGACAAAAGGGATACTTCATAAGCTGAATTCACCGAATTCTTCTAATCGAAAAGACTGAACCTCATGTCCTGAAAAGGACATTCGAGAAAAACATATAAGCACCGCCACCAGAAGGTACTGAAGCCAACTTTTCTCTGCCAGCAGCAATCAGCTTAGTGATATCTTTGCCCTTAACTTCAGAGAGTAGTAGCTGAATTCTATCATCTTCACCCTCAGCTCCAACTGCAGCAAGCATTCAAATTTTAATTCTAAACGATCCACTATAACCAGTAGACGTGTATGACAAATAAGAATAAAAATCCAGAACAGTTTACAATGGAAATTCACTGTAATAACATATCACCAGTTATAAGACATTAGGAGAGAAAATAGACCTTTGTCTCACTCTCACACTTTCAGCCAATTTTACAATATTTGTGAGGGAGCAGAAAATTAAACAAATCAAACGTAATGGAAAAAGTTAATTAATTTGTAATGTGAAAGATCATAATTGATGATAAAAAACTACAGGCTAGGCAACCAGTCACATATACATTAAAAGAAAACGGCAAACAAGTAATCAGCGATAACCTTACTTATTATAAGGTTACATCATAAGTCAATGTCGTCGTTTTCATCTGTGCTATCAGCTTCATTGTTAGTAGTACTATTATTACCTTCATTCTACTCATGGTCACTGATGTACTCAACCATAGTGTCATCCTCTTGGTTAGAATCTTCTCCATTATAATCAACTTCAACTTCATATTCTGTTTGAGCCTCCAATTCAATTACGTTTGCATCAATATAAAATAATTATTTTTCTTGAGTAGCTAGTACAAAGGGATCATGTTCATACCAAAATCTTTTAACACAGGTGCTCGTAAAATTTTTATCTTCTTACATTCCTGTTTTCTTGCGAAGATCAAACCTCTTATATTTGAATAGGAAAACTCGATTTTATTCAACATACTCTAACTCAAGGATGTCAGTTATGATACCATAAAAATCAATCTCCACTTTTTCATGAAGGCCTCTAACAGCTATACCGCAATTTTGACTTTTACATAATTCATCGCGTTGCTGAATATGGTACCTAACACCATTTACAATACAACCAGTACGTTTTGTTCCACGCACATCAGGACCCATAGCCAAAGGATATACTTTCATGATAGACCTTGACTTCTCCTTATTAAATAACTGTATAATCTATGAGGAAAAGTTATTGTTTTTAATTAGTAAAGAATAAAAAGATAAAATTTAAACACACAACATGATTATTATCTTAAAGTCACTTACTTTTCTTCTGAACCATGAAGGAAATTGTTCTCTATGTTTCTCTTCTATATCCACAACACCTTGCTTGAATAGCTCTTCTTTATGCTCTCTGTATGTAACAAAGTAAGTTATTTAGAAATAGTTTAAATAAAAAATATCAACATATGCAAATATATATAAAAGAACTACTTACTCAAGAAAAGGTTCTGCTCCTTCGCAATTATTCAACACATACCACTAAGCCAAGTAAAATCTTTCTTTGGTATGACATCATAATCTCCATCTTTATATGGTCTAACACTTTTTGAAAAAAATTCTAAAATAGGCCCATCATTATTGCTAGATCCATCATCATTTCTGTCTTTACGATTAAATCTAGTCTCAATGTCATCAAGATACATAGAGAAAAATGTCAAACATTTATCAATAATATAGCCTTCAGTAATAGAACCTTCAGGTCGTGCCTTGTTTCGGACATAACGCTTAAGCCTACACAAGAACCTCTCGATTTTGTACATCCAACGATATTGTACTGGTCCCTCATACATTGCCTCTCGTGGTAAATGCACAACCAAATGTACCATAACATCAAAAAAGCAGGTGGAAAGATCATCTCAAGCTTACATAATAGAACAATAATATCCCTTTCTAGTTGTTCCAAGTCATCTCGTCTCAATGTCTTACAGCATAATCGTCGGAAAAAATTACCTAACTCAATCAATGCTAAAGAGACATCTTTATTTTTAAATCCACGAATAGCAATAGGCAACACTCGATGTAACAAAACATGATAGTCATGACTTTTGAGTCTAGTTATCTTACCATCATCCCTATTTACACACCCTGAGATACTTGATGCTTAGCCATCAGGAAATTTAACAGACTTTAACAATGCCCAAAACTTCTTTTTCTCTTCTTTTGACATATTATAGCAAGCACCAAGCATTGTATAATTAGAACCATCATGTTGCAACCATAGTTCTTTTCTTATGTTCATATCTTTTAGATCTTGTCTTGCTTTATAAGTATCTTTAGTTTTCCCCTTAATATTCAATAATATCCCCAAAATAGCCTCACAAATATTCTTTCTATGTGCATGACATCTAAATTATGTCGCAACTTCAACCCTTCCAGTAAGGCAACTCAAATAGAATACTTCTCCTCACCTAATTCAACTTTTCAGGAAGACGTTTTTTCCTTTTATTATTTGAGTGTTTTCCTGGTCTATAAGTACTGAGTAAATCCAATTATTGCAAGATTTCATCACCTGAGAGCTCTTTTGTAACTTTGTTGTTCCCTTCAAAGTTATAATTTTTTTCCATTTTGCGGATAAATTTAGCATTTAGGTTCAAATATTCTTAAGTTCTTTTTTAGATATGGATTGTTGTTATTTATTTTGTTATTCTTTTTGGTGTTTTGCAGTATCCCATTTTTTTACCTTGTCAATTGCTTTGAATTCTCGGAGACATTCAGAAGTAAAGCCAATGAATGCTGCACCTAAGAGAAATAATTCAATAGTTCCATCAACAACTCCCATCGTGTCTCCTGGTAAATGAAAGTTAATACAAGTAATGCTATTGGATATTCCGGACACCAAATATTGGCAATTATTTATGATGTTTATTCACGTCACAACATTGATTCGTTGCTTTATTTTTTAGGACTTTTAATTACCTTCACTACATGATGTGTGTTTCCCTGATCTGTCAAAGTGGACTGATTTTGTTCATTTGTTGTGCATCACTTACAGGCTATTCCATAACAGAGATTCTATAACCAAGAATTTTTTTTTGAGTAAAATGCTAAAGAAACTTTTATCTTGATTGCAGTGTTTCTTCTTTAGCTTGGTTTATGTCCTACCAAGAGACCAACTTTGTCACTATTGACCAGAGGCTTCTGGATAATCCACTAAGGTAATTTAAGCCCTTTTTCACATGCTTACTTTTACGTAATAGTGGTCAAATGACTAATAATGAAATTCTATTTAGGGATGAGAGATTAGTTCTACATTCCTTTGAGTCAGTGGTAAAAGACAGACCTAAGCGATCATCTTTTCGCAAGTTTCATACTTCAACTATCCATTGATCTATTTGTTTATCTAAACCATCACCTTTTCGCGAGTTCCAAACCTCAACTATCACTCGTTTTTTATTAAAACACACGTCATTGTTGAGTTGGGCTACACGCGCTTTTGATGATTGGTGAACAAATATTTGGCCAACTCAGCATCAAGGTGTGTTTTAAAATAAAGAAAGTGGTAATTTAGGTAGGTAAAGAGGAAAATAGATAGTTGATGTATGAAACTCACGAAAAGTGATATTTTAGGTGTGTTTTCTACCATTAACTCTATTCTTTTCCAAAGTCCGATTGAATTTTTCTTCTTTAAAAGCTCTTTTCATAAAGAAAACAAAAAATACATAATGTTTTATTCAGATTGCTTATGGTAATTTTTCTTTTCCATCTAAAATTTCAGGGTCAGGTTCCATTATGGCACCCGGATATTTTTGATCGAGTATTTCATTTAACAAGAGGTGGCATTAGCAAAGCATCCAAAATAATTAACTTGAGCGAAGATGTTTTTGCAGGTATTCCAGTTAATGCAAAATGTTTATTTGATATCATAGAGTTGTATAGATTAGAAAACACATGACACTCTTATATAATATAGGATTTAACACGACTCTGAGACGGGGATATGTCACGTATCTTGAGTACATGCAAGTTAGAAAAGGTAGCGATGTAGGCCTTAACTAGATTACCAAGTTTGAAGCTAAAGTTGCAAATAAAAATAGTGAACAATCAATCAGTCGTGATATGTACCGCCTTGGCCATAGATTTGACTTCTTACAATTACTCCCTTGCTAATTTACAACAATTGGCTTCTACTTCAACTGCCTGGTAACTACGTCAAATCCTGTGATTTATCTTCTTGTTGTTGTCTTTGAGCATCAAATTTGTTGATTAAGTCACCAATCAATTCAAACATTTTACTTTGAAAAAATATGTAGCTTAGACTATGTCATCCTTTGGGTCGAAGGGAGTAAATTCTTCTCAATCATTTATCCAGCTTGGAATTTTAACAGGATTACCAATGAACATTGAGTTGGGACTTGACCGTGGGTATCTTAATGCCCTAAAAGATTTTGTTCTCATGCAACTGCAGCTGGCTGCTGTTTTCTTTACATTTTCCTATGGAACAAAATGTCATTACTATAGCAGAACAATTCTTCATGGTGGTGCCAAATACAGATGTATATATCACCGCTTCAACGCACAAAATCACTTATAATTTTAGGATAAATAAAATTCATGCTTAGCATTATATCACTATTGATAACATCAATAAGTTTCCCTTCATTTAAAATAGCTCATTAATTCAATTAATTTAGATTTACATTGCGTAAGATCTTTTGACTAGAAATTATCGCGATATCAAGGCTCAAAATCACATAGGAGTATAATTTTAGGATAAAAAAATTTCATTCTTTCGCATCATATCACCATGACAATAATATTTATAATCAGTAAACACATAATGAAATATTCAATTAGACACTTTTTGTTCAAAATACGAAAAAATATATTTGAACCTGCTTTCAAGTGTCTATTTTATAAATAAGTTAACTATTTAAAATATATCATATCCTTAATTATACGTATTGTTTAAATAAGCCGTAAAACTTCAGATCTGTTCTAATTGAAGTTGATGTGTATATCTAAAGAAGATGATATATTTTACGCGATTAACTTAATTAAAAAAATAAAAAAAACAAGCATTTGGAAAATAGGATTTGATTTTTCTTCTTGATCTCCTTTTTAATTAGTCTTCTAGTCAAAGAAAATCTCAAGTGACTTTATGGATAGAACAATTATGTTAGCCTTCAAACTTTATGGCTTCTGATCCAGATCTGGTCCCTTGGCTTAAAACTATCTTTGGGCATGTAATGAAGTGAACATTGTTGACCAAAGGATTAGTCTAATAGGCTTTCTATTATCCAATACCAGTTAATATTAAGACTATATGACCAAAAGAAGGTCAATAACTACATGGAAAACAATTACAACATTGTTCTTCATTTTACCTTATGACACTACAAACAAGTATGTTCTTAGCACCATCAAAAGTAACAACATGTTGTAGGATGAGGAATCCCATAATATCCTTATTTTTTGCCATAATATACTCTGTACTATAAAAAAAATTACACTTGAGAACAAATATTTGAACTGCTTAGTTTTATCTATAAAGGCTATGAAGTTTTGTTCTGAGTCGTGGTATTCTCCGCAGCTAGCTATGTTGTAGCCTGTGATAATAAAACCGCAATAGTAGGGGTCATAGTTTGGTACTGAGAGGGAAGTGTTGCAGTTGTTTGTTGGGTATAAAACACTTGCATAGATACAAAATTTTGAACTTACTGCATCTAAATTTGAGAGTTATAGTCCATAATATTAGTTTTAGGGCCAGTTACAGTAGGAGGCACTCTGGTTTTACAACCTGTCACTGGAGGTGCATCTTGGTAAACCATTTATTTCGAGAAGGATATACCTGATGTGATGCTGCTATCACTGGAAAACATTGAAATATGTTTTAGTTGATCGAAAGCAGACTGGATATGTTCTTTACTTCTTTTCTAATCAATGTGGTTTGTTATTGTTTTATAAATATATCTATATATATGCTCTATCATTTTTAGAGTTAGGTGGTATTTTGAATTAATGTTTTTTCATTGTCAGATGATTTCACTAGGCTCAAGAAAGATCGTGGCAAGACTAGAGGGAAAGGACTCGAAAAAATAAAGAAGGCCATGGGAAGCAAGATGAAAATAGAGATCCCGATTGGTAAAGGAAGGCCAACAAAGCCAATTCAATCAGCCAAACTATCCAATGAATTAGGGATAATTGCTCGAAATTTTCTTCCACTTCCAAGCAAGTGGAAGAAACTTACAAGAGAGAACAAAAATGCAACACTAATTAGATGTCACGTAAGAATTCTATACTCTTTTAAAATCTATTACATGATAAACAATTCATTCATACTGGTGGTGCCCAAGTGCTATGTAATATGGATATAAATTAAAAGACTATTTGAGGGGCTAAAAACACTGTCATACAACTTATAAAGACTATTTGCAGCTCTGAGTCAAACATAAGCACATTGTTTTATTACTTATAACAGCTATGTTTGGTAGATCACAACAGTACATGGGTTGTACTGAAACCTTATATACAGTACTCCAAACTTCACTGTTTTATATCTACATTGAGTGTAAAACAAAAATTATAGTGACAGTGTCATTTGAGTATAATTGATTACACCAAAAACATAACAAAATGCATTTTAGCTTAACTTTCTGCACACTATTCTCTAAGATCTCAAAACACCTAGAGTTCTTTTCTTTCCAAATTGCCCACCATATTGAAGCATGCAGTACTCGGCTTTTAAATCAACTGCTAATCCTTCAAATGGTATTGTCTTGTCCAATTCCAAGTCCACATATTTTGTTCTAAGACTCAGATTTACCAAAATCACAGACTACTAGGTTCTTATGCATTCCGAAGACGTCAAGATAAAATACCTTTCTTTGACTATCTACTAGACATGAGTCCAAAATAACCTCCACTATGTCTATCAAAATATGTCCCATCTTATGAGACACATAACATTAGTTTGAAAATAGAAGACCCGCATTCTGCATTTATGCTATTCTTAAATTAATCGATTATCATATTAGCTATTCATTTAAGTAATCCAACTTCAGTTGTCATTCATTTTAAAGTTTACATAGTTTAAGTATGACAAATAAATATATACTAAGGTTGTTTAAATCAATGAACCACCTTAGGTAATCGGGGCCAGAGCCAAAGAGAAAGGTCTATTTAATAAGTATAAATTATTGGAACCCAATAACTTAAAAAGTACTATAATCTGAACCTATAGATTTCAAATTGTGGGTATGAATTTCTTGAACTGCTATCTATGCTTTTAAGAGCATTAGAGTTTTAAGGTATTAAGCATGTTAGCAGATGTTATGATTATAATTTTAATCTAAAAGGAATTTCAATTGTTTTGTGCGTTTATTCAATACTTCTTTGTTTTTTAGGAGAGGTTTGAAATTAATTTGGATGAGCATTATGTGAAAGATAGCTGCAAGGATATTCTGATAAATAGAATCCAACAATGGCGCTACAAGTTAAAACAAAAAATTGAAAGTGCACGCTCTGTGGAAGAGGCTCGTAAAATAGAAGTCGAACACTTGACCTCAGAAAATTAGAATACGCATTGTGACATGTGGAACAATCCAGAGCACAAGGTAATTTATATTCATGTTATTCTTGTTATTTAAGTTATGATGTTTATATTTTCTTTGTAGAAACGATGCAAAATAAACAAGACCAATCGAACTAAGCTTAAATATAATCATTTCACGGGATCAAAAGCGTTTGTAGCAGCTCATGCTGAAATTGTAAGTTATACCATTTTAGTTCTTTTTACTAATGACACTTTGGTACTATTTAATATTGTGTTGTTTGATAATTAAGAGAATAGGCATGTAAGTTGTATCCCACTTCAGTCAGATATCTCTAAATACTATTTCATATTATTTTATTATTATATAGGGTGAAAAGAAATCTAGAGGTGTAGAGCCTGACAGAATTGAGTTCTACAAGAATACTCATTACAAGAATGAAAAAGGATGGTCATCTGAAGAAGCTGAGACTAAATATGTAAAAAATTAATATTTTAGTAACATACCATTGCATTTATTTGATTAATATTCTTCATGTCTTCTCCTTTAAACGTGTTATTATTATGTGCATAACAACATGAAAGATTTGCAAGCTCTATATACTTCTAGAGAGTCTACCATGACTATTGATAAAATTGTGGATGTTGTACTTGGTACAAAGTCGGGGTACATAAAAGGTTTTGGTTATGGTCCTAAACTTAATACTACAAAGGCAACACAAAGGAGAACAACAGAGTTAGAAGACTCCCTCAAAAAGGTGAAATTGGGAGTTGTTAGTGCCCAAAATGAGTTATAGAAATGATTAAATGCAGCTGAAACTGCGGTAGAAAGCCAGCAATCACAGATACAAGACCAACAGTCGCAAATCGAAGCATTAAAATCTTAATTGAATACTGTAGTGGCACGCCAAGAGGAACTGCTTAAGGAAATGTAACTTCTTGTTAGTCCGTCGTCGTCAAGGTTAGAGGTAACTTAAATTTATATGATAAGTTCTATTTAATTTCTCTTTAGTAAATATATAACTTATGTGCATCAACGTGTTCAAATATGTTCTTGGTGGGTCTATTACTGGTAGAGTTGTTACAATTAAAGTTTTACATAGATTGACTGGAAACGACTAGGTCCAGCCGAAAGAAAACAGAAACCACAAAGACTACAAATCAGAACCTTCTTTTTCCATGATGACTTGAAAGGAATAGGTAGGTTGTTGTATACTTCATTTAATCTAGTGGTATGGACTGCGTTTAATGATATTATATGTCCTTATGTATTGACCAACATATAGTAAGTTTTGACGTCTTTATCTATAGCTGAAGAGGCTATTATTAATGCTCCCACTGCTTAAATATTTTTCTTTACAATTTTCTGCTACATATTTGTAAGATTGGGATTGCTTGATTTGACGTGTATTTGCTCCGTTTCTTTCAGCGTGCTATTATGTTGATTTCATACATGTATCTCTTGTTTTCTACAGAAATGTATTTATTTTTTCTGCACAAGTAGATTACATTTGCATCTTTAACTTTTTTCTAACATATTGTTAAAAGATGTCATGCTAAGATGGGCTGAATTCTTAACTTAAAGTAAAGTGGATAGTGTGTTGAACTACTTGATTTCTATGTTAAGCAAGTAAGCAGAATTCTGGTCGGTCACCCGGAGAGGGAACTCTATTAGATGGACTATTATCTATTCCAAATTCATCGTCCCTAATGCATTTGTGTTATTTAACAAATATCACTGTTTTGATAGTCTATGTGCCTCTACTCCACGTCTCTATTACAGTAATACATTTAGTGCAAGCGTTGTTGATTCTTCCATTTTGTTGCTTCCTTTAGGCTGGCTGAGCTATGTATTTACTCATGTTTGAGATAAAACTAGCAATACTTGTGTTAGAGACTTATTATGTGATAAGTAGACTGGTGGCCCATAAAGCCCAAATAATTTCACCCGCAAAAATCCAAGCACATCTTCTGAAGGGAAACCCTGGCTATTGTCCCTTAATCTCTCGTTGTCCTGATTCTTTTCCCCAATTTTGTCAACTTGCATTTCTCTACCCATTTTAAATTTAAGCAGACATTCGGGATTATTCTCCATTTCTCTATCAAGGATAGAGAAAATGATAGTTAATGAGCTAAATCTGCAAATGATTGTTGTCTTATTCAAGATTGAAACTTTTTGTATTTTGTTTGTAGAAAAAATCAGTGAATAATCACATATCTTGTGTTCTTAATACTGAATGCATGAACCTTACCTTATCTCGACTGCAACTCTTAACAACTTTACAAATCACAGTGTTGCTGGTCTTTGGGATCAGTTCCTCAATGACCTAGCTTGAGCCTTGAGCAGAAAAAAGAAAACCTCAGCAATATTGACAATCTAGTGTTAAATTAAAGAGTAGGTACTGGGTTTATGGAAGGGTGTGTCAGGCCTTTTAGTTTTTCTGTCTTGAGGATTCTTTTTTTTTATCTGTAGTGGGGAATATTTTTTCTATGTCAGTGAGCTGATGGTTTTGCGTTTGTGTTGGTGAATGTCTCGTGTTGTTTCTACAGAGGAGATCGTTGGTGTTTTTTTCCTTTTGAAGTTAGTTCCTGATGAAGTTTCTTGTTTCAGGAGGAGATAGTTTGTTTCTGGGGTGGGGATAATAGATGATAGTTTGTTTAGGTCAGTAATTTATCGAAAGTATAAACACTTTGCCCTCTCCAAACCTCACTTTGTGGGAATACATCGGGTATGTTATTGTTGTTATAGAAGTTTGATGTGTTTACTGGATAATATTTATCTAGTTTTTGGGTAGCCTAGCTTTTCATAATTACATGTTTAATGGATTCTAGTTGTGGCTTGGAGCAGTAATAGCATGTAGTCATTTTGACTATCAAATCTGAAAGCATCATCATCAATCTTAATTTTCTTCTCTTTTCCACAGGTGTAAAACTAAAAGTTGAATGAAGACCAATTGCAAGCTCAACACGTTATTGGTACTTTGGAAGAAACCTCTACATATCTACCTTAGTTTATGGTACTTTGGAAGAAACCTCTACATAGCTACCTTAGTTTAGAATAGGAGTAATAGTTAGTACTATATTTCAGTTAAATTTCGTTTGTGTTGGATTAGTTTTACTTTTCTTTGCCCTGTGAGGAGATATTACCTTAGTACAATTTTAATTTTTTTAATTGTATGATTGTGGGTGAATTTTATCAATCTAACATGTTTTATAATTTTATTTTTAATTTATTCAATTCTAATTAAAAATAATATCAATATGAAATAATTAATCATTTTTTTGTAATTGGTGACAAAAGATTTTATTATCAAAGATAATTTTTAGCAACGATTAAATTAGACTTTTCAAGACAATTATTTTCATCACGAAATAAATCAGTTCGTCATAACTTTGACTATATTTAGTGACAAATGTATTTGTCTCAATATCTTTCTTTTTATTTAATACAAATTAATTTTGTATTTTATGACTATCATAATTATCGGTAATCATAATAATTTAGTGACTATTTTACACTGTCGATAAAAAATACTATTTTTAGTGACAAAATGGTAGATTTAACTATAAAATTATTAATTTATTATAATAATAAATTTATCACTAATTCATACATTTAAGGATGAAATTTTTTGTTGTATACAAAAAGTTATCAATAGTGCCGAAAATATATTTGTTCAACCACGAAATAAATATAACTCTAGAGACAATTAATATCGTCGTTGATTGAACTAAATAATTAGGGACGGTGAAATTTTGTTGGTATTGATAACTTTTTAGTGACAAAAGCATATCATCAACTACAAAAAAATTATATTTTCATGACAAACATATTCATCATAAATGTTACACATTTGGGGAAAGTTTATTTTTGTGTAGCTAATTTAATTTTTGTAGCAACGAAGCACTAAATCGTCTTTGTCAACTTTTAGTGACCCACTTTTCGAGACGATTGATTGACGAAATTTTTTTCGTCACGCTAAATCTTTTGCGACGAAATATGACTTATAAGTGACAAAATAATTCGTCTCAAATAATCAAATTTGTTGTAGTGTGAATATATTATACGTTAAATTTATTTGAATAATTATTATGTTTATTTATATATTTTAATATAAAAATATCGACTTCATTGTTCAATTACATATTTTAAATTAAATAGTGTTTTAATCACTTGAAAATTGATATTGTATATATCAATTAAAATGAATTTTAATATTCTATATTATATGAGTGATATTTGTTTAAATGAAGTGACATAAACAACAAATCTTGTTTTACTTTAACAAACTTAAGTTGGAAGTTTTTATTTCAAACTAAATATGATGTAGTAAGATTTTTTTTTAAACACACACAACATAATTATGGGAAGACACATGCAAAAAAATTAAAGTTAAATAAGATGAAAGTTTTATTTTTAAAATACACACGACATAATCATGAAAATGCACACACACACAAAAATTAAGCTAAATAAGATGAAAGTTTTATTTTTAAGAATAAATATTTAAAGCTTGAAAAGAAATATATATATGTATATATATATATATATATATATATATATATATATATATAAAGTTAAATAAGATGGAGGATAGTTTGGTAATCAATTAATTTATTCTTAGAAATTATACCATGCATATTACTTTGAATACAACAAACCAAATACTTAATAAAAAATAATTCCAGCATAACTAATCTCAGTATAACTTATCATATCGTAACTTATCCCAACATAACTAATCTCATCATAACTACATTCCCAACCAAACAACCCCTTAGTGTATTTTTGTCAGCATTTTTAGCTGATGTGTCACTTTTTAGCTAATGAGACACCTTTGATGTAGCCTCATTTTTATGTAATAAAGGTGTCATGTCAGCACAAAAGAGTGATAAAAATACACTAAAATTGAATTAAGGGGGTAATAGGACCCATGTAAAGTTGGAGTGTATCGTAACATCTTTGATCATAGTTCAAGGGGGTACTAGATGCTTATCTCTAAAAAAAATAAATAACAAAACTTTCTTTTGTTGAAATGGAGGAAAAAATTTAAAAACTATACACATTCAAAGAATTACGCACCGACTTAACACTGACTGGTCAAAAAGTTTTGAAGAAAAATCTACACATGCATCACATCTATATCTATACCATTTTAAAAGTGTGAAAGATTTCAGTTATGTTGTTTGAATTTTTTATTCGTAATTAAAAAATTCTATAATATATAAAATCGTCTTTTATATTCTTTCTCAAATTATAATATAATTTTTTTTATAATATTGACTCAAATTAAAAAATAAATCTAGAGTTCTAAATTGTATGGGAAGGAAAATTAAAAAAATACTCCAAATATACATGTATTGACTATTTATGCCAAAGTACACAATATTAGGAGGAATCCTAAATTGTAGTGTTGCTATTTTTGGAAAAGTCAACAATATTAGAAGTCTTAATCCTAAAACCACCATAGGAGTTCAATGATTAGCAAACTAATAACCGAAATAACTTTTGATTAATTAAAAGATTGTACAGTAAATAAATGGTCACTTATAGAAAATAGTCTATGTTTTGCAAAATGGGAGTGCCCTTATCCTAATTTTCAAAATTACAGTTCATAGTCTCTCTTTCTCTTTTTTCTTTTTTTTTTTCTTTTTTGTTTTTTTCCCCTCTTCTATTTTTGGCCTCTATTCTTTTTCTTCTTTTTTTTATTTTTTTTATTTTTTTCTTTCTTTTCATTCTTATTTTATTTAATTCTTTTATTGTATTTTATATTTTTCATATTTTCAAAAAACATGGCTATATCTATTACAAATCATGGATTATACAGAAATATTATAACCGCTCATTGTATTTTTATTCGTCATCATTTTTTTTCTTTTTTAATTTTTTTTGTATTTTCTTGTTTCTTATTTTTTTCTTTTTCGTGTTTTTTCTTTTTAATTTTTTTCTATTTTATTTTGTTTTTTCCATTTTTTCCGTTTTTTTATTTTAATTTTTTCTTTTTTTCTCTCTTCTTTTTTCATTTTTTCATTTTCTTCTCATTTATTGTTCTATTTTATATTTTTTCTATTTTTAGAAAATATGGCTATGTCGAGCATAAACCTGGATGATAACAAAAATACTAAAATCGTTTATTATTTTTAATTCTCACCATCATTTATATTTTTATATTCATTGATATAACTTTAATTGTATTTGTATTTTATAGTTCACACTTGTAATTGTATTTTATAGTTCAAATTTGTAATTGTATTTTATAGTTCGCACCATCATTTATATTTTATACAATTTATACTTGTATTTTAAAGAACTAATTTGTATTTGTATTTTAGTTGACTGCATATTATATTTGTATTTTGTGGTTTCATTTTGTTTGTATTTGTATGTGTATTCTATTTTCGTGGATTGCACTTGTGTTTTTAAATAACTACATTTTATTTGTAGTTTTAGTGGACATCATATTCTATTTGTATTTGTAATTTTATTTGTTTGGATTGAATTTGTAGTTGACAACATTCTTTATATTTTTAAACAATTGAAAAAGAATTGTTATTTTTCTTGCTACGAATGCTTGTATCTATATTTATTGATATGAATTATAGTTATTGATACAAATTAAAAAATAAACATACAAATATAAATTAGACAAATATAAATGTTAAATTATACGAATACAAATACTACATTTGTATCAAATGATACATATTTATACTACTTGAACCATATGCATACAAATAATACCAGTTTATATACAAATACAAATGATAAATTTGATATACAAAAACTAATGATACATTTACATTGAATGACACATTGCTTATTTGTATATTTTAGCATCAAACAAATACAATTAATGCATATACTTGTTTATATACAAATATAAATTGTATATATTCACGACTAACTATTTGAATACGAATAATAAATTTATTTGAAATATATATATATATATATATATATATATATATAAAATCAAAATAAATATAATAACAATAAACATAAGAAAAAAATACAAATAAATAAATAAAAAAGGAAAAAAGGAGAAAAAACGACAAAAGAAAAGAAAAAAGAAAACAAGAACGAAAAGAGAAAAAAAAGAATAAAAAAACTGTAAAGAAAAAATAAAATAAAATGAAAAGAAAAAGATATAAAAAATGAAAAAAAAAAAGAGAAAGAAAAAACTATTAAAAATGAGAAAAAGAAGAAACGACAAAAAAAATGGAAAAGAAAAAGGAAAAAGGAGAATAAAAAAAACTAAAAAAAAAAGAATAAGGAGAAATAGAAGATAGAGAAAAAGAGAAAATAAAGGATCGAAACTATCATTATATTTAATTGACAAGAAACGTTATGGATAGTAATTAATTGAATGTAGGCTAAATAGGGTGATTATGGGCTTATGTTTACTAAGCCATGTAGTTATTTCATAAGTAAATTGTTATTTCATAAATAAATTGTTATTTACTATTTCTAGAAATTATTAGTTAATTATCTTTGTAATCTTTTAAAAATCATTAGTTAATTATCTTCATGTATTTAAAATTAAGGATTCCTGAAATATATTATATATTATTGGAATATTGTTATATCTATTCATTGGACTGGGTTGATTGATCTATTTCATCTCACTGTATATTTGTGTGTTGCAGTACATAACTTAGGCCAGCCTTGGTTTCAGCCGCTTCAATATGTTGATTTCGGCCCAAATTTAGAAAGTTCTTATATATTATTTATTTATTTTATACATTCTAGGTAAATCCTTAGTATATATCTCTAATATCTTGTACCTTATTTAGGAGTGTATTCTACCTTACTTAGGGGTATATCGCTTTATTATTTTGTATCTTATTTGGATTTCTTCCTTATTTAGATTATTTTAATTCGATTTTGTCATGTTTCGACTTCTCAAGTCATGATGGCGCCTACTTTATCCCACCAGTAGGCAAGACAAGTCATAGCCTAAAACGATAGGTAATGGGCTAATGAGAAGAAACCAGAAAAAGACCACATATAATGATAATAGTAGTAATAATAAGAGAAAAACGGAAAGAAAACATATAAAGTATGTCAAAATGAGAGAAGGAGAAGGACCAAAATATATAAACGAATCCCTCCCAAGACTCAGTAAGGTCGGTATTAGGACCACTACTAAAACACATCCAGAGTACTAGACAGAATTTAAAATATACACAATATATATATAAGTAGTCTCGAGTACAAAAGACTAAGCTAGAACAGATAGCAGAGGATCAACCTTGAATGGCAGCAAGCTCACCCTGCTCTAAATCAGTACTAAAAAGTAGGAATTACATCAACGTCGACTGCTAGTACTCGAATATGCATCAGAGAAAAGGTACAAAAGTGTAATATGAGTACTAAAGCGACAGGTACTCAGTAGGCATCATCGACCAACTGAGCTCAATATAGGAAAAGTATAACTAAAATGCGAGGGTGTAATTTAAGTCAATAGTAAATGAAGACTAAAGGGTAAATAATTATCGAGCTACACAAATGTGATATAGGAATAAGTAAAAGCGATATAGGTGTTGTAATAAAAGGCAAACCAAACATAACTTAATGGGCCCCCATAAGCCCGCTAGGCACACTGAAGAAGACAATTAATTCAATCGTGCCCCCATAAGCCAATGGGACACACAAGAAGTACTTTTAAAGAAATAGTGTAAACAATCCATAACCGAACCAACCCCATGAAATCGTAGTAGCCATCATATATGCACCAGGCTTGAACGGACACCAATAGGTAGTAACAAGAGGTCAGACGCTGGGCTTGAACCTATAGTGGTGGATAATAACAAGAGGCCATATACAGGATTCGAACTGAAAATAGTGGGTAATAACGAGAGGCCACATATATGATATATAACAGGACTCATAATCAGATGTCGGAATCAAGTCGGAACTCAGAGGAACCATAACTCCTAAACAACTATGATCAGTACCAAAAGTCATAGATTATCATAACCAAATGTCGGACTCAAACCAAAACTCATCGTAACCATACCCAAGAATAAAATAAAAATCCAAATCATATCATAACCGACACCAATTGGTGCCAAATTTTACAATCAACAACGAAAACAAAGTACATACAGACCCCAAACCTTAATTAAAATACATTTAAATAACCATTCATGTAACTTAATTAAAAAGGACATGAATCCAAGGTTCCACAACTTAATTTCACTTCTTAAAGTAATAGATGATTTTTCATACTTAAAGGTAAAGAATTAAGATTTACTAGAACGGAGTCCTAACCAGGTAAATAAGGCATAATTATATATATATATATAAACATACATACATACATACATACATATATATATATATATATCAAGTGATACGCAAACTACAAGTACTTGTCCAAAACTAGCATAATAGTACACAATTATCGTAAATAAATCAAATCTAAAGATAGAGTAAGTCTAGCCTACCTTGACGCCAAAGCTAAAAACTCCTTCGGAAAGCCTTCGAGTAGTGTCTCACTAGAACCCGAGCTTGAATATGCAAATAATTGATTTATTTTTAGTAGCAAAATATAGTGTCAAAATATATTTCCTCCACAAGATGCTTATCATATTAAAATATACTTGTGTGTGTGTATATATATATATATATCGTCTTGGTACAAATAATGTTAATGTAAAAAGAATGAAATATCTTTAATTTTACTTAAAAAGTAAGTAATGAATAGGTTAAAACATATGTTTCAAGATATACTTCCAACTAGTACCATAAAGTTACTAATTGAGATGAGATATTGCCACCTATATAGTTGTTGTATTATTCTTCCTCTTCCACATGGAAAAGTGGAGGTGTCAACACCATTTTTTATATAACCCAATATATATATATTCGGGTATTGCATAGGATCATGGTAAAATAAATATAATTATTTTAAATATACCATAAGTAATAGAGAATTATTTTTAATAAAATCTCTATTATATTATAATAATATTTTAACATATCTAAATTCACTATCTTTGTTTAAAATATTAATAGACTATAAAAGCAATTATTAAGTAATATAGATATACCATAACTAAAGAATTTTTATACATATAAAATATATTTTAGAGAGATAATAAATTATATTTCTACCAAATGCTAATTTAAATTAAGTGTTCCATAATATAGTTGGTATCACTAAAATTCTCAAACGAACCACCCGAAAACAAAACTATTAGTCCCAACAAGTCATAAATAACTTGGGATAGTAATAGAAAAGCTTTAGACACCGAAAATGTATGAAAACAAGGAAAATGATCGTGAGGGTCATTACATCATTCACTACTAAAAGAATTTGTGTTCGCTAAAATAAAGGATAAGGAAGTTCCTGAAAGCTTGAATAAGTAGGGATACTGGGATAGCTCCCAATTAGCCTCCTCCTCTGGACGGTAGTGCCACTAAACCTTAACTACCGGAATGTCCCTGGAGAGCAACCGTTTTATATCTCTGGCTAAAATGGAAACCGATTCCTCTACAAACGTCAACCTCTCATACAACTGAACAGAGTCTCACTAAAGCATGTGCGACTCATCTAGAATATACTATCGCAACATAGATACATGAAACACTGGGTGGATGGCTGAAAAGGTGGGAGACAATGCCAACACATATGCTACCTCCCAAACTATCTGCAGGATCTCAAAGGGTCCGATATATCTGGGCTAAGCTTGCCCCTCCTCCCAAACCTCATCACTCCCTTCATGGGCGATACATGCAAAAAAACCCTATCACAAACTCTGAACCTCAATGGACGGCTCTTCGGTTAGCATAACTCCTCTGTCTACTCTGAGCTGCTCGTAGCTTATCCTAAATCACCCGAACTTGGTCTAATGACTCATGAAGTAAATCTGTTCCATGATTCCTAGACTCAAAAGTATCAAACTAACTAATAGGAGATCGATATTTCCTACCATACAACACCTCAAATGAATCCATCTAAATGCTCGAATAAAAGTTGTTATTATATGTAAACTCTGCCAAAGTTAGAAACTGGTCCCCCCTGACCCCCAAAAGCCAAAACATAAGTGTGGAGCATGTCCTCCAAGACCTAGATAGCCCTCTCTATTGTCCATCAACCTGGGTTAAATGTGGTGCTAAGTTCAACCTGGGTACCCAACTCCACCTGAAATATCCTCCAGAATCTAGAAGTAAACTGAGAACCTCAGTCTTAAATAATGGATACAGGTATCCTATGTAAGAGAACCACCTTCTGAATGTAAATATGGGCTAACCTCTTAGCATTATAGAAAACTCAAATTGAGATAAAATGTGTAGACTTGGTCAATCGATCCATGATGAAAAAAATTCTATCAAAACAACAGGAAGTATGAGGTAACTAAAACACCCTGGGTTCTGGTCTTTGCAAAATTTTGTGAGTTTGAGCCTTCTATTAATCATATGACACCATACTAGTCGTATGGTGTAGGTACTGGTCTAGGGACCCTAGTCATATATTGGTTAGTGTGATGTTTTCCATATTCTATTCTTGGTATGAAAAGACTCCACGAGTCGTATGTATATAATATGAGAGGTAGGATCCAATGGTAAGTTGTCCAATGTCTAGCCTAGACAATTTTACTTAGGATACGACTTGAAGGGTACTAGTTGTATGGTTAGGGTACGAGTTAGGCTAAGGAGTCGTATGTTGGACAAAATACGATGTCCAACTTTCTGATCAAGGTATGAGTGGAAGGTACCACTCGTATAATGTGGGTACGAGTGAGGGGTCCAAACCATACCCACCTGCGAGAATTTTTACAGTTTAATTTGGGAATATTCTGGACATTTCACCTCTTAAATACTTTTGAACCCATGTCATAAAACACCTTTGGAGGCTTCCTTAACCTATTATTCACACTCTCTAAACACTCTTAATTCTTTCTCAAGCTCTTGGGTCAAGAAAAAGCTAGGGCTTCGTCAAGGTGACCAATTAAGGCTCTTATGGGTGGTTTATCTCTGTCTTCCTTGCTGTCTAAGGAATATTACTCCTCTCTCATTGTTATTTCAAAAAGAAATCATGATTTCAGGAATGTTTTTCATGGTATTATTGTGGTAATATTTGGGTTTTAAAATATATATTGGGGTTTGTGGTTGTTCTTGGTTGGATAATGTTTTCCCGTGTTTTCTTATAATTTTCATGTTATAATTGTGGTTTGAAACATGTGGTTATATGGGAATTTTCAATTATACTTGATTTTGGTTTTAAAAATCATATGCCCTCAACATGTTTGTTAAAATTCCCATAAGAATGCTTTTATCACATAGTTTGACTATTATTGAAAACTTTGCATTGTATAATATAGTAAGGGAACCTAATTGGTTTGGTTGGTTTAAAATGGTTTGGAAAGATCTTGATGGCCATGGTTTTGGTTTAATTTTGAAATTTTGTGGGGTACACGGGAATCCCCTAAGACTTGGCTAATGACATTGCTTGCAAGCTATAGTTGGCATGATGGTACCACTTTATAATACCTTGATAATTGACTCTTGGAATTGGTAGTTTGGTTATGTGATAAATATTTTAATTTTTCAATAAGAGATGGTTGTAATAGCTAATCGTGAAGGTGTGAGTCCGATAGACGAACACTGAAAACTCATGTTTGCCGATATAAGGATTGGTCATGGTGACCATATGCTTGTAGGGTACACAGAAATCCTAGAAAATATACTTGTATATATGTATCATGGAGGGAGAAGGGTACACAGGGATGCCCGACTCCTACAAGCACTGGGGCTCATTCAGGCGATAACACTAGACCCATATAGCCCAATTATTGAAGTAAAGCTATACAACTCAGGTTAAAGGTTTTAAATGAATGTTAAACCCGGATCCCTTTTCTGGCATGGTATATATATGTATATATGTGATTGCATATGACTATTTACTTTGATTTTGAATAATGACATTATTTTATCCTTACTCCTGAGTACATGATAGTGTTCACCGGCTAACCCATCTTCGGGTATTGAATCCCCACGGGATGCAGGAACCGACCATACTACTCTTGCTCAGTGATCTTGAATTCGGGAACAACTTTGTGTTGGAATGAAGTGGTAAGCTTCCATACTCTAAAAGACTCTAGTTCATGCTATGGACTTCTTTTCATACTTTTATTTCTTCCCTGGACTTTGGTTTTGCTATGGTTGGGGTCATGTCCTGACCAGATGTTTTTTGGATTTTAATTAAAGGCTTTGTGTGACTACTATGGACATAGGTGGTGTCGATATTGGTGTCAGTCTTAGCATTGGTATTGGTATTGGGGCTGACAACGGTTAGATGTTTGGATAGTTATGGTTATGAACTTTATTAAATATATTTTATTTATAATGGTTCTAGCTTGTTATATGTTCAAAATTCATTCAACATCAGGTACAAGGTAGTTATAATTAGGAATTAGGGGCGATCTTTGGTCCAAGTTAGACTTGAGATGCTCGACCCGACTAGGCTCTGCTTTGGGTCATGTCAAATTGGTATCAGAGCCCTAGGTTCATGGTCACTTAAGAGTCCACAAAGTCGTGTTGAGAAGAGTCTCTTTTAAGGGTGTGTAGTGCGCCACACTCATAAGGGAGAGGCTACGAGGCATTTAGGAATGTTTCTCTTTCTTGTATTCTATTTTCAAGTTGTAGAGTCAAAGGTCCTGAATTCTCCTCTAATCCTTGTTTGTTTGCTTTTCAGATCATCCCTCTTGGATGATCTGATGCTCACAAAAACTCCTTTGTCTCACCTGTGGAAAATTTTGATGGGACCCGCCATACTTATGGGGTCTAGACTCGGTCTAGGGATCCAATTCATGATTACCCTTTTGGCGTTCTACCGGTTCCCTCTAGTCCTCCTCGAGGTCCTCAAGATGAAGTGACAAACGTTAAGTTTTGTCAGTACATTCATATATTGGCACAATTTGTAGATTCTCAGTCTGAGCGTGGTGTTCTTGTTACTCTATCTTCTTAGGCCACAAGGGTTGGCCAGTTCATGAGGTTGAACCTTCCGACCATTACTTATGTTAAGATAGATAAGGATCTTCAGGGTTTTCTGGATGAAATGGAAAAGATTTTTTGAGTTATGCATGCCATGAATATGGAGGGTGTAGAGTTTGTTGCCTATTAGCTGAAAGATGTGGCATACCAGTCGTACGAGGAATGGGATTATTCAAGGGTGACGATGCTGAGTTAACTTTTTGGGAGGATTTCTCTAATGCTTTTCTAGACCGCTTATTTCCTCAGGGGTTCAGGAAAGCAAAGGAAGAAGAGTTTTTTAATTCGAGGCAAGAAAAGATGCCAGTCAAGGAGTATGTCTTAAAGTTTCACCAGTTATCTCGGTATACTACGAAAATAATTTTTAGCATGAGAGCTAGAATGAACAAGTTCACTTCCATGTTGTATAGAGATTTGATATTGGAAAGTAAGGCTACCTTGTTGATCAAGGACATGGATATCTCCTGGTTGGTTGTGTACATGCAACATGTAGAGGAAGAAAAGAAGAAGCATGTTAAAATAAGGAAGAGTGGGGGCAAGAAGTTCAGGTTCTCTGAATAGGGTGGTGGCCAACAACAAAGTATCTGGGATGGCGGTAAGTGGCCCAAGAAGAAGTAGGGTAATTCTGGGTCATACTCAACCAAATCCATCGTGTGGCAGGCATCTCCAAGGTGGCGACAACTTTTGGGCACAGGGTGCCCAATCTCAGGCTAGTAGGGCCCAATTAGCTCCATGATATCCTCCCGACAGGTTTTGAGGTAGATTGCATTGGAGGTTTTGTGATGAGGGAAGGGATAGGTGCTTCAACTGTGGTCATCCAGGGTATATGCTTAGAAACTGTACTATCGATAAGGTTGCCTCTAGGGCAAATAAGGTTCCATTTTTCTTTTTTCAGCTCCAAAACCAAAAGGTACACCATCTAGTTCTAGCACTGGTCAAAAACGTACCTATGCTCTCACTACCAGAAAAAAGTCTAATGCATTTCCTAATATTGTGATTGGTATGTTGAAATTCTTTTCCCGTGATATGTACTATTTACTTGATCCGAGGTCCACTCTTTCATACATTTTGGTTTTGGTCTAGAGTGTGTTTCAGACCCTTTTTCTATTTCTACCCTGGCATGTGACTCTATGTTTGCTAGAAGAGTCTATAGGGGGGGTATCTGTTGGTATAAAAGACACTGTGGTGGATCTTTTTGAATTAGATATGGTGTATTATGATATCATATTGGGGATGGATTGGTTGCGCTCGTTCTATGCTTCTCTAGACTTTCGAACCTATAAGATCATCTTTAAATTCCCTAATAAGTTAGTTATTAAGTGGGAGGATGGTTGACTAGTTCCCAAGGTGAAGTTCATATCATATATTAGAGCTCAGAGATTAATCTCCAAGGGTTTCTGTATCATCTAGTCTAGGTTAAAGATTCTAACTTAAATGGTCCTTCTTCGCATTTTGTTCTAATGGTGAATGAATTTCCTAAGGTTTTCCTTAATGACCTTCCTGGTGTTTCTCCTGATTGGGATATTGAGTTTGGGATTGATCTTGTTCTGGACACTCATCCAATTTCTATTCCCTTATATAGAATGGCTCCAGCTGAGTTGAAGGAGCTTAAGGAGCATCTCAAGAAACTTTTAGATAAGGGTTTCATCTGTCCTAGTGTGTCCCCGTGGGGTGCACCGGTGTTACTCATGCATAAGAAGGATGGTTCCCTTCAGATGTTCATTGATTACCGATAGATGAACAACGCAATGGTAAAGTATAAGTATCCCCTTCAAAGAATAGATGATTTGTTTGATCAGTTGTAGGGTGCTAACTTTTTCTCAAAATTGAACTTTGATCCGGGTACCATCAGTTAAAGATTAGGGAAGTGGATATCCCTAAGATAGCTTTATGTACTCGGTATAGGCACTTTAAGTTTTTGGTTATATCTTTTGGGTTGACCAATTCCCCTGTGACATTCATGAATTTGATGAATAGGTCTTTCATTATTTTCTGAATTTGTTTGTCATTGCTTTTATAGATGATATTTTGGTGTACTCAAAGAGTGAGGTAGATCATGTGAATCACCTCTGCATTGTATTGCAGACCTTGAAAGGGAAACAGTTGTATGCCAAATTTTTAAAATGTGAATTCTGGTTGAAAATTTTCACTTTTCTGGGTCATATCATTTCTAGTAAAGGGATCATGGTGGATTCGCAGAAAGTTCCAGTGGTAAAGTGATGTTGGGTGTATTTATGCATTCTAGCGTTGATATTCTAGCCTTTTTAGCCTTGTTTTAAGGATAATTCATGTTCTTAATGTGTTTATAATGAAATAAATGTGCATCTAAGTGTCCATGTATGTTTTTACAATGTTTAATGGTGTTTTCACATGTGTTTTGATTCAAATTGATAATTTAGAAGTCAACCGAGAAAACTAGTGTAACTAGTTTGAGCTAGGTGTTTGTTTAGTATATTGTGTTGGGTTCTAATGTGTTTTAATGAGCTCCTAAGGTTTTTATTATGTATTTATATGTGAAACAACTTTCTTATAATGTTTAAGGGTCAATTGGATCAAGATAACAGTCAAAATAATAAGCTTAAGCTCAATGTGAATTTAGCCTATGCTTAGCTTGTGCTTCTAGTTCAGCGTCTTGAATGTTGTGTTTTTTTAGCTCTAAATTATTTTGTTTAATTTTAGAGGATTCTTTGTGAATGGATTAATATTATATATATAAAGGATATACAAGTTTCAAATCAAGTGGAAACAACTCAAAAAGGTTTGGAATGGATCAATAGAAGCACAATTCACAACTTGGACTCAATTTGGACACCAGGAATGTCCAGGGAGAGGGTGGATGCATGGAAAGGTATCTCGGCATGTGCGACTCACGAAAATATTCATAAGGACTCCAAAAAAGTGCACCCTCTATATTAGAGAACTTCGCCACCACTACTCAAGTCAAATGACCCTCGCGATGTCACCCTTGTTCCACCGACGAACAAATTCACCTCCTATAAATAGGTCACTTGTAATTGATGCTAAACACCTTGGAAGACTTTGAAACTTTGAGAGGGGTTGAAAAACACTTAAATTAGGGTTTTTATTTCTTTATTTTAGCTTTTTAATGGATTTTATCTTATATTCAATTATCTTGATTACGGTTATATCTATTAGTGGCTAAAAAAACTTTTCCGGGGTTAAGGCCAAGAACATGATTTCTATTGCTTTGAATTGATTTAGTTTGGATTGTTTATCATTATTAGTTGCTTATTTACCCTTGTTTTAACTACTTTAAGGATTCATGGACCTTAGAATATATTCATTGTCGATCCTGTGATCTCGGGAGGGGAAATAGAAAGATAGAATGTGGGGTAGATAGAACAAGGTTCTTATTCCTTTATAAATAAGGAATTTGAATTAGAATCTAGTATAGGGATATACATACAAGCCTTATTTGGTTCACATGTAGGATGATAACTTTATGCTCTTAATTGGATTATTATATCTCCGCTCAATGTTGTAGTTGTAATGTCCAAATTAGGTAAAGGATTAGAGGTCGGGAGACCATGATTATGCGATAAACCCTACGAATCAATAACCATGATAAGCAATCAAACGATAAGTTCAATAGCATAGTATGATTGTTCGTAATCCTTAACCCTGGATCTCTATCCACTGATTGTACAAAGTCATTACTTTACCGTATTAGTTTAGTTTACTTTTAGTTTATACCTTCTAAAATTCTCTTGGTTACTTCATCTCAATTTTTAAACTAGAATTGAGTAGTTGTTTAGAGCAAGTCCCTGTGAGATGGATATTCAGATTTCTTGAAGGCCACTTTACTAATTGGTAACCACGTACACTTGCGTGTGCGCTTGAGCCCTGTCAAGTTTTTGGCGCCATTGCCAATGATTTGTCAATTGGCAATTATCTTATTTTTAGTTTAGCTATATTGAGTTGTAAATAGTTTAGTTTTTTTTAGATTTCTTTTTAGTATCTTTTATTTCTCTTTTTATCAGACTTCTTGACATGGCAGCCTAGGATAGATGGTTTTCGAGTGATGACGATTCTATATGGAAATAGTGGTCATTCTAATGATATGTGTGTTGTCAACCCTGATTTAGAGTTGTTTATAGGCTATGATCAAAGGCAATACCATGTGAATGCCTATAATCAGCAGCAGCAGTTTCAACAACCGCAGGTTCAAAATTATCAGGCCCCAGTTCAAACGAGCAATATGGAGGAGATGTTGAAACAACTCTTAGCTAATCAACAATAGTTTGTTGCAGACTTAAAAAATTCGCAAACTGCTCAGAGAAGCTTAGATATTGAAGTGGTGCAAATACAGCAAGCATTAAATACTAGGTTACAAGGTGGTTTTCCAGTAGACACAGAAAATCCAAAACAAGTCATGGCAATCACCCTGGGGAGTGGTAAAGAGCTTCAAGGATAACCTCTAAAGGTAACTAAGGAGGTAGAGGATGATGTGATAAGCCAACAGGTAAATAAAAATATTGCTGAAAAATCAAGAAAGTCTGAGTACTTGAAAGAGAAAGTTGCTGCAGAAGAATAAAAGAAGATGCCGCCTCTACTCTTCCCACAGTAGCACATGAAAGTGAAAGAGGATTTTATGTTCAGAAAGTTCTTTGACATATTTAGAGAGCTTCACATTAACTTACCTTTGTTAGATATTTTACAGAGTATGCCCAAGTACGCAAAGTACTTGAGGGATATGGTTGTGAATAAGGTAAAATTGCAGGATGTGGGAGCGATAACACTCACTGAAGAGTATAGCATGGTAATGACACAAAAAATCCCTAAGAAAATGAGAGATCTGGGGAAATTTGTTTTCCCTATCTAAATTGGGAGTAAAGCGTTCCATGCGTTGAGTCACTTAGGGGCGAGCATAAATTTGATCCCCATGTCGCTGTTTTAAACATTGGGCTTGGGAAAGCCTAGATCGACCACCATGGTTTTTCATCTTCCAGACGGGTCCATACATATCTGAAAAGAGTAATAGAGGATGTCCTCATAAAGTTTGGTAAATTCCTTATACCTACTGACTTTATTGTTCTTGATTTTGAGGCAAACGAACAGGTACCAATTATATTGGGGTGTCCATTCTTAGCAACTGGGGGCTTTGATTAATGTTAGAGAAGGCACACTCAAAATGAGGGTAGAGGATGAATAGGTGGTATTTCATATTTACAAAGTACCCAGTGTAACGTCCTATTATGAAAATTTATGTATGATCAATGTTATTAAAGGGACAAGTGTGGGGTGGTTAGCTCACAAAATACCCCTTCGGACTACCTGATTGAACGGCCTAAGATGAACCCCTTATGTCCCAAGATGATAAAAGTTGGAGTTGAGAAAGGCACTGACATTGAGAGTCCAAAATCAAGAAGTCAAATGAAAGAGAAAATTGCTCCCAACAGGGAGTTAAAATATGAAGGAATATGGTTGAGTTGAGTTGGATCATGCCGCGACACTAAATCAGGCGCTGCTTGGTAGGCAACCCAAGTTAAGTAGGTATGTTTTCTTTTTAATTTTTTTTTAGTTTTTACTTCAAGTAGTTTTTGTTTTTGGTTGAGTCACGGATTGATGGGGAGTGTGAGTACCATAAACTTGAGCTAAAGAGCATGGTAAAGAATGAGTATGGGGTCCCACAGACCTCCTTTGTGTGTAATGATGCTACTAGCTAGGCCTAGAGGCCTCAGGGAGTATTTATATCTCTTACCTTTAAATTCACTTTGGAGACAAAGTAGATTTTTAAGTGTGGGGTGGAGAAATTTCCAAATTTTAGCTTAATTTAAAAAAAATTAATTTTCTTTGTGTAAGATATTTGAGTTGGTGTTATTTTTAATTGCATGGCGCAAGTGGATTTGTCAGTAAAAGCATGTTGATTGAATGAATTACTATTTTTGAGACTCCTAGGCTCATGATTATGACTCTTGTACTTGTTGGCTTAATGTTGAATTCATGCTATTGCTGGGTTAAGAGTCTATGATGATCTTATTGAGTCAAGAATGTGCCATGTGTGATGTGAGTTTTTGTATATTTCTTGTTGCATATGATGTCTAGAACTTGCCCGGTATGTGTGAAGCGAAATAAAGAATGTGGGTTTAGGAGATGATATAGGCATTTCTTTGATAGCCTTGTGTTATACCTTCTATTTTTCCTACCATTGTGCATTATCCTAGTTAACCCCCATTGCGCCTTTAGCTTTTTCTTTGTTAGCTTAATTTGTAGCCTAATCCCTTCTTTGATAGACCTCAATTTGATCAAAAAAGCTCCTAGGTGCTTTAATGAAAATTAATTGAGAAAGGAGTTTGAGAAATAAGAGGAAAAATGTGAATTTGATGCCCCAAGGTAATAGTTATTGGTATTGATAATTGATGTGCGATGGATGGGTGTGATAAGAATTGTGCTAGAAATATTCCCATGGTTATGAAAAAAATTGAATCTTGGAGGAATAAACAATACGCCCACCATATGTTTGTGAAAATTCCTAAAAGAGATGGGGCAAAACAAAAGATATGGGTGGACGAAAAAAGTGTAATTTGGTTGTTGGAGATTGTTTTTTAATGTATAATATAGTGTATTAAAGCTCTTAGAGAGGTTTGCCATATTCCTAAATAGTTCCTACCCGTCCCTTAGCCGACATTACAACCCTAAAAAGACCTATTTGATCCTAAATTCAATACTCTAATATTAGTGGAGTGTGACACTAATGGCAAACCTATGGTTCATTATGTGTAATTTGTGAATTCTTTTTTAGAGTGAGCGTAACTTGAATTGTATACCCATTGTGTTCTAAATCTGCATTATTATGAGTGATTATAGATAACTTTCTTATTGTGATGGCACATGTTTGATGAATGTGTGTGATTTGTATGATGTATTATATTGAACAATATGCATGAGTTTGCCACTTGTGGAGTCCATTCTTGAGGCTAGGATGTTTTAGAGTAGTGTTCATAAGCTTTCAATTGTGTATAACATGCTTAGTATTGTAAACTTGCATTCCATGGAGTCATTGTAGTGATAGCTTGAATTTCTTAATTGTAGTATAAGTGTGGAGTTTCTTCATCTCAAGATGTTTATAATGAAGAGTTTTTCGAGGACGAACAAATCTTTAAGTGTAGGGTGGTGATGTTGGGTGTATTTATGTATTCTAGTATTGTTATTCTAGCCCTTTTAGCCTGGTTTTGAGGATAATTCATTAGCTTAATATGTTGATAATGATATAAATGTGCATATAAGTGTCCATGTATGTGTTAACAATGTTTAATGGTGTTTTCACATGTGTTTTGATTCAAATTGATCATTTAGAAGTCAACCGAGAAAACTAGTGTAACTAGCTTGAGCTAGGTGTTTGTCTAGTCTATCGTGTTGGATTCTAATTTGTTTTAATTAGTTCCTAAGGTTGTTATTATGTATTTATATGTGAAAAAACTTGGTTATAATGTTCAACGGTAAATTGGATCAAGATAAGAGTCAAAACAATAAGCTTAAGCTCAATGTGAATTTAGCCTATGCTTAGCTCATGTTTCTAGTTCATCATCTTGAATGTTGTGTTGTTTTGAATTCTAAATTGTTGTGTTTAAAGCTATAGGATGATTTTTTAATGGATTATGATGATATATAAATGATATACAAGCCTCAAATCAAGTGGAAACAACTCAAAAAGGTTTCGAATGGATCAATAGAATCACAATACACAACTTGGACTCCTGGAATATCCAGGGAAAGTGTTGGAGTATGGAAGGTCTCTTGGCGCGTGAAACACACCAAAAGATTCAGAATGAACCCAAAACAGTGTACTCTTGCGAGGAGTATGCTTAGCTACCCCTATTCAAGTCAAATGACCATCGCGACGCAACCCTTGTTCCACAGACGAACAAATTCGCCTCCTATAAATAGGGCACTTGTAATTGATGCTAACCACCTTGGACGACTTTGAAACTTGGAGAGGGTATGGAAAACACTTAAATTAGGTTTTTTTTCTTTACTTTATTTTTTTAATGGATTTTATCTTGTATTCAATTATCTTGATTACGATTATGTCTATTAGCGGGTAAAAGCCCTTTTTTGGGGTTAAGGCCAAGAACATGATTTATATTTCTTCGAATTGATTTAGTTTTGATTTTTTATCATTATTTGTTGTTTATTTACCCTTGTTTTAACTATTTTAAGGATTCATGGCCCTTAGAATATATTTATTTTTTACCTTGTGATCTCAGGAGGGGGAATAGGAAGATAGAACGTGGGGTAGATAGAACATGGTTCTTATTCCTTTATAAAATAAGGAATTTGAATTAGAATCTAGTATAGAGATATACCTAGAAGCCTTATTTGGTTTACATGTAGGGTGATAACTTTACTCTATTAATTGGATTATTATATTCACGCTCAACGATGTAGTTATAATATCCAAATTAGGTAAAGAATTTAAGGTCGGGATACCATGATCATGCGATAAACCCTACAAATCAATAATCAAGATAAGAAATCAAATGAATGAAGTTCAATGGCGTAGTATGATTGTTCATAAACCTTAACCCCGGATCTCTCTCCACTGATTGTCCAAAGTCATTACTTTTCCCCATTAGTTTAGTTTACTTTTAGTTTATACCTTCTAAAATTATCTTGGTTACTTCAGCTCAATTGTTAAACTAGAATTGAGTAATTGTTTAGAACAAGTCTATGTGGGATCGATAATCGTCTTTCTTGAAGTCTACTTTACTACTTGGTAGACCATGTACACTTGTGTGTGCTCTTGGGCACTGTCATAAAGAAGTGGCCTAGACCCATGACTCCAACCGATATTTGGATCTTCTTGGGTTTTGCTGGTTAGTGGAGAGTTTTTTGACTATATCTGCCCCGTTAACTAAGTTGGCTCAGAAGAACGTAAAGTTTCGATGGTCTGATGCTTGTGAGGGGAATTTTAAGAAGCTAAAGAATAAGCTAACTTTGGCTTTGGTCTTGACTTTTCCTGAAGGCATTAATGAGTTGTGGTCTACTGTGATGTGTCCCGTGTGGGACTTAGTTATGTTTTGATGTAGAATGGAAAGGTGATAGCTTATGTTTCGAGGCAGTTAAAGGTGCATAAGAAGAACTATATAACTCATGATTTGGAACTGTAAGTTGTAGTATTCACATTGAAAATCTGGTGTCACTAGTTGTATGGGGTGCATATGGATATCTTTTCTGATCATAAGAGCCTGCAATATGTGTTTACTCAGAAAGATATTAACCTCAAGCAAAGGAGATGCTTGATCTTCTTATGGATTATGATATGAGTCTTTACTACCACGCAGGTAAAGCTAATATAGTTGTTTATGCTCTTAGTAGGTTATCTATGGGAAGTTTTGCTCATGTGGATAAAGGGAAACGGGAGTTGGTGAAGGACATTCACTATTTGGATAGCCTTAGATTTCGCCTCTTGGACTCTGAAGATGGTGGTGTATTGGTGCAGGAAGTGGGAAGGTCATCTCTTGGTGCTGAAATCAAGGAGAAAGAGATGTTAGATCATGTCTTGATAAGGATCAAGGGAGGAATAGGAATTATAGTACCATTGGAAAAGGTGCACCTGTGGAAACATCTCTAACGACGAGCCATTTCAATAGTATGGGTGTTTTCGTGCCACGAGGCATGACCATGGAAGTAATGAAAAAGAAAAAGTTATGTAGTTGGACCATCTATTCTATCCGTTTGAGTTTTGCGTAGGTGGGCAGAAGGTAATGGCCTTTGAGATTAGAGGTGATGGTACTTTGCGGTACTAAGGAAGGCTATGTATTCCTGATGTAGATGGTTTGCGAGAGAGGATCTTGGATAAGGTGTATGAGACACGCTATGTTGTTCATCCCAGTTTGATGAAAATATATCATGACCTCAAGGAGATATATTGGTTGAATAATATGAAGAGGGATGTGGCTAATTTTGTGGCCAAGTTCATGGTGTACCAATAAGTGAAAGTTGAGCACATGAGCTCCAGAGGATTGTATCAAGAAATTGAGCTGCCTGAATGGAAGTGGGAAGTGATCAACATGGATTTTTCTACTGGTCTCCCTCGGTCTCAAAATAAATTTGATTATGTTTGGGTCATCGTGGATAGAATAACAAAGTTAGCTTAATTTTTTCCAGTGAGAACTAACTTCTCGGCTGAGGATTACGCAAGGTTGTACCTCCAAGAGATTTTGAAGTTGCATGGGGTACCTGTTTCCATCATCTCTGACCGTGGTATGTAGTTTTCATCAAACTTTTGGCGGTCATTTCAGAAAGCTTTGGGGACTAAGGTAAGTATAAATACTGCTTTTCAACCACAGTCAGGTGGGAAAGAATAAAGGACTATTCAAACATTGGAGGATATGCTTTGGTCTTGTGTTATTGACTATGGTGGTAGTTGGGTTGAGCACTTGCCTCTTTTAGAGTTTGATTACAAAAATATCTACCACTCTTTCATTGGGATATCTCCATTTGAAGCATTGTATTGTAGGAGGTATAGGTCTTCTATTGTGTGGTTCGAGCTTGATGAGGCAGATATGTTTGGCCCAGATTTGGTTCACCAAGCTATGGATATGGTGAAGGTGATTCGATATAGGATTAAGGCTTCCAAAAGTTTCCAAAAGTCCTATGCAGGCATAAGGTAAAGGGGCTTAGAGTTTGAGTTTGGATATAGGGTGTTACTGAAGGTATCTCCCATGAATGGAGTGATGCAGTTTGGGAAGAAAGAGAAGCTTAGTCCTTGATATGTGGGTCCTTATGTAATTTCGATGAGGGTTGGTAATGTTGCATATGAGTTTGAATTACCTTCTAGTTTGAGCTTCATTTATCTGGTATTCCATGTATCTATGTTGAGAAAATGTATTAGTGATCCATCTCAAATTGTGCCTATTAGGAATATTGGTATTTCAAATTCCCTATCTTATGAAGAGATCCTGGTTGAGATCATGGATCGTCAGGTTCATCGATTGCGGACCAAGGATGTGGCTCAGTAAAGGTTCTATGGATAAACTTCAAGGTTGAAGAGGCTACTTGGGAAGCTGAAGAGGACATGAAGTCCAAGTATCCATTCCTATTTTCTGCTCTAGAAATTCATGTGAAAGGTATGTGTTCTTCGTAACGTCTTTTTTTTAAAACTTTTTTAAGGGAAATATTGACTTCCTTGGTATCTTTGTTTTCTTACTTGGTTAAAGGTAAGGGTAGAGATATTTGGGGGTATAATCGTGCCTGTACTAACTTTTTCCATCATTCGAGGATGAATGATCCAAGTGTGGGATAATTGAAACACCCTGGGTTCTAGTCCTTGCAAACTTTCATGAGTTTGAGCCTTTTGTTAATCATATGACTCACCATACTAGTTGTATGGGGTGGGTATTGGTCTAGGAACCCTAGTCGTATGTTGATCAGTGTGATGTTGGCCATTTTCTGTTCTTGGTACGAATATACTCCACACGAGTCATATGTACATGATATGAGAGGTAGAGTCCAATCGTATATTATCCAGTATCTAGCCTAGACGTTTCTGCTTGGGGTACGACTTGAAGGGTAATAGTCATATGGTTAGGGTATGAGTTAGGCTAAGGAGTCGTATGTTGGACAAAATGTGATGTCCAACTTTTTTATCAAGGTACGATTTGAAGGAACCACTCGTATGATGTAGGTACGAGTGAGGCGTCCAAACCGTATCCACCTGCGAGAATCCTTACAGTTTAAGTTGGGGGCATTCTAGACATTTTTCCTCTTAACACCATTTTACCCCCATGACATAAAACACCTTTGGAGGCTTCCTTAACCTATTATTCACAATCAAGCACTCCCTAAACACTCTCAAATCTCTGTCTCAAGCTATTGGGTCAAGAAAAGGCTAGGGTTTCTTCAAGGTGACCAATTACGGCTCTCAAGGGTGGTTTATCTCCGTCTTTCTTGTTTTCTAAGGTATGTTACTCCTCCCTCATTATTAGTTCAACCAAAAGCATGTTTTAATGAATGGTTTTCATGGTATTATTGTGGTAATGTTTGGGTTTTGTAATATATGTTGGGGGTTTTGGTTGTTCTTGGTTGGATTTTGTTTTCCCATGTTTTCTTATGGTTTTCATGTTATAATTGTGGTTTGAAATATGAGTTTGCATGGTAATGTTCAATTGATACTTCATTTTGGTTTTGGAAATCATATGCCTTCAACATATTTGTTAAAATGCCCATGAGAATGCCTTTGCCACATAGTTTGACTACTATTTAAAACTTTGTGTTGTATAATATGGTAATGGAACCTAAATTGGTTTGATTGGTTTAAAATTGTTTGGAAAGACCTTGATGGCCATGGTTTTGGTTTTATTGGAAATTTTGTGGGGTACATGAGAATCTTCTAAGACTTGGCTAATGACATTGCTTGCAAGCTATAGTTGGTATAACGATACAACTTCATAATGCCTTGATAATTGACTCTTGGAATTGGTGGTTTGGTTATGTTATAAATGTTTTAACTGGGCAATAATAGCTGGTTATAATAGCTAATCTTGAAGGCGTGAGTCCGATGGACGGACACTGGAAACTCATGTTTGCCAACATGAGGATTGGTCATGGTGACCATATGCTTGTGGGGTACATGGGAATCCACAAAGTTATACTTGTATATATGTATCATGGATGGCGAAGGGTACACAGGGATCCTCGACCCCTATGATATCTCTGGTTCGTGCAGCTACATGTATAGTATCCTGTTCAGGAGGTAACACTGGACCCATACAGCCCATGGGTGAATTATGACGGTAAAGCGATACAACCCAGGTTAAAGGTTTTAAATGTGTACTAAACCTAGTTCCTTTTCCCGACATGGTATATATATGTATGTATGTGATTACATATGACTATTTACTTCGATTTTGAATAATTGAATTATTTTATCCTTACTCTTAAGTACATGATAGCGTTCACCCACTAACCCATCTCCGGGCGCTGTATCCCTACGTGATGCAAAAACTAGCCATACTACTCCTTCTGCTCAATGATCTTGGATTCGGGAACAACTTTATGTTGAACTGAATTAGTGAGCTTCCATACTCCTGAAGAATCCATTTCATGCTATGTACTTCTTTTCATACTTTTATTTCTTCCCAAACTTTGGTTTTTGAAATGGTCAGGGGGATGTCCCAATCGGATGTTTTGGATTTCAGTTAAAGGTTTTGTGTAACTACTATGGGCATGGAAAGTGTCGGTATTTGTGTCATCCTTAGCATTGGTATAGGGGCTAACACCGGTTGGATGCTTTGTTGAATGTTTGGATAGTTATGGTTATGAACTTTATTAAATGTCTTTCAATTATAATGGTTCTATCTTGTTATATGTTCAGAATTCATCCGACATTGGGTACAGGGCGGTTATGGTTTGGTATTGGGGGCGGTCTCCGGTCTAGGTCGGACTTGTGATGCCCGACACGAATAGGCCCTGGTTCGGGTCATGTCAGTAACCCACCTATGAAATCCATTATAACTCGCTCCCACTTCCACTCGAGAATGGATTGCTGCTTAAGCAATCCACCAGGTCATTGGTGCTCGACCTATACTTGCTGACAACAAAGGCATCGAGCCATAAACCCTTCTATATCTCTCCATAGACCACTCCACCAGGAATATTTCCTTAAATACCTATACATATTAGTTGTCCTAGGGTGAATAGAGCATCTGGAGCTATGAGCCTCGCAAAGAACCAACTAAATCAAATCTCCAACCCTTGGATCACAAATACGATCGTCAAACCTCAGAACACCCTTAGAGTCTAAAGTATCTCTCCTAGACTTACCTCTGAACACCGCCCTCGAATGCTATGAAGCCTTCTATCCTGAAGTTGACGACCCCAAATTTGCTCCAACAAAGTAGATCTAGCATCAAAACTAGTAATGATCCTCTGAGGGTCAAAAATATCTAAAGAAACCATCAAGTTAGCTAAGGACTATATGTCCATAGCCAATGACCGTTGATAAACTGAAATGAAGTCTAAGCTACCTATACTTACTAATTTTCATCTTAAGTTATCCGCTACCACATTCACCTTACCTAAATGATAGAGAATAGATATATCATAGTCCTTTAGCAACTCAATCCATCTATGTTGCCTCGAATTAAGATCCTTTTGTCTTATAATATATTGAAGACTGTGGTTATTAGTAAATATCTCACAGGGAACCCCATATTAATAATGTCTCCAAATCCAAAGCGCAAACACTATTGTTTCCAACTCCAAGTCATGAGTGGGATAGTTTCACTCATGCACCTTTAGCTACCTCGATGCATATGCAATGACACGACCTTGCTGCATCAGAACACACCCTAAAACAACACCAGACACATCACAATAGAAGTTAAAATCCTCTCCCTCAATTGGAAGATTTAGAATAGGAGCTGAAGTAAGCAATTCCTTGAGCTTCATAAAGCTTCAAAACTTGCAGACCACTAAAATGGAACCTCATTTTTGGTCAATCTAGTCATAGGGGCTGTAATAGAATAAAAACCCTCAATCAACCGCCTATAGTAACCCAACAACCCAACAAAATTTTGAATTCCCAACTATGAATAGCCTCAATCTTTGTTGGGTCCATCACAATACCGTCCTTGGCCACTACGTACCCCAAGAAAGCTACAGACTTAATCCATAACTCACACTTTTAGAACTTGGCATAAAACCAATATCTCTCAATATGTAGAACACAGTCCTCAAATATTTCTCATTCTCCTCCTTACTCCTTGAATATAACAGAATGTCATCAATAAATACTATCACGAAGGAGTCCAAATATGGCCTGAACATACAGTTCGTCAGATCCATAAAAGGTGTTGGAGCATTGGTCCACCCAAAAGACATCACAATGAACTTATAAGACTATAATGAGTCCTAAAGGTTTTCTTAGGGATATCTACAGCCTTAACTCTTAGTTGATTGTAAAAAAACCTTAAATCTATCCTAGAAAACACTGTTGCACCAAGAAAATGGTCAAAGAAATCATCGATATGAGGCATAGGATACATATTCTTCACTGTGACCTTATTCAACTGTCTGTAGTCATTACATAAATGTATAGATCCATCTTTCTTCTTTACAAATAGAATTGAAGCACCCCAAGGTGATACACTCGTTCCGATAAAACCCTTACCTAGATCCTAAAGTTAACTATTCATCTCCTTTACTGCAACAAGATCAATACACTATGGAGCCCTAGAAATAGGTTGAGTTTTTGGCTCGAGGTCAATAATAAACTCTATATCATGCTCAGGAAGAAGGACAGGTCTATCGGTTGAAAATACATAAGGAAACTCATGAACAATAAGGATGGAGTCAAGCGATAGACTCTCAACACTAACATCCCAAATATATGCAAGAAATGACTCACAACCCCTTGATATTCGACTTTTATCTCGAATGTAAGAAATAATCCCCATCGGCGTGTGGCTAACAAAACCTTTCCATACAACGGGGGATACACCAGACAAGGATAATGTAATGGTCTTAGTAAAATAATCTGGGCCTGCATGGTAAGGAGATAACCAATCCATGCCTAAAATTAAATCAAAATCCACCATATCAAGGAAAATAAGATCAATCTGACTATTAAATCCTAAACAGTCACCAAATAAGATCTATAAACTTGATCCACTACTAAAGAATCACCCATAGGGTAAGTTAGACAAATGGCATAGATAAGGACTCTAAACATAAGCACAACCACTATGAAAAATAGGTAAAAATATATGAAAATATGGAACTAGTATCAAATAAAGTAGAAGTTGGCTGATGGAATACAAAAATTATACCTTTGATCACAACATCCAAAGCCTTAGACTCTGGTCAACTTGGTACAACATCCAAGTGAACTTGTCAACTACTAGACTGGGTTCCTGTCTAACCATTTCTCCTACCTACTTAAGGACCACCAATAGAACCCTGGGGACCTCCCCCATGACCTTGTGCACAACCACCTAGCTAACGGCGGAAATAATCTAATCGGTTGTGCACTCTGAGTTGAAGACACAATCATATCATGATTGGGACACTCACGGGAGAAGTGACCAACAACCCCGCATTCAGAACATATTTTGGGCACCCTGCTCTATCTAGAAGGTCCAGAAAATTTGGAACGACTACCCTGACTCAATGATCCTGACTAAATACCCTTTTGTAGTTGACTTCTGCTCTAACCACAAGAACCACTATAACCGAACTAACCCTTATTTGATATCAAAAGTGATGCCTAAGCTTGACGATTAGGCTGAGCTCGATGTTGCTATTGGGGTACCTAACATGAAATCCTTGGCCTATGAACTGTGAACTGTTGTGGATCCCACTACAACTACCCTGTTAATGAGGTCTCTTATCACTTCCTCCTTGGGCCTCATGATCCATCTCTTTTATAAAATAAATATGCTCAGCAATTTCAGAAAAAGAATTCCTGAAGTCATCAAACTCTGTGTATGCCTATGAAGTGGTAATCTCAATCCCCTAACAAAGCATTTGTAATACCCCATATTTTTCTTCATCCAGTTCGGCTCTTAGTGTATGTATAAGAGGCTTAAATCTTGAAAATTTGGCTAAGTGTTGGGGACTTAGTCTTATTTTTGGCCTCTCAACTTTGATAATTTTTAAAGTGACCTTCTTGAACTCGAGACGTAAATTTTTTAGTTGATTCAAGTTCAGATATGTAATTAGAAAGTCTCGGGTAAGTTTTGGATATTTTGGACGAGGTTTGAACCGTGTTCAGATTGTATTTCCCGCGGTTCACCGTGATCGTACCGCATTATGGTGATGTGCAAAATTGTACTTGTCTTTTTTTCCAGTAGAGCACCATGATTAGACCATGTAGCAAATGTTCCAGTTCCCACTTTTCCATTTCCAGTGGCTCAACGCAATAAGCTCGCATCGCCCCAAACCCCTAAATCGCACTCATCCTTTGAATGGTAAATTCCAGTAGCTTAACGTGATTCCACCACGTCGTGGTGAAGGTGTATTTTCCATGTTCTTGATCCATAATTTGAAATGCACGTGTAATGACCTTTATCCTAGTATGTGAAGTGATTATTAGGTAAAACATGTTCATAGAAATCACTTAGAGCCAAGTTGATCTAAGAACTTTAGATTCATCTAAATTTTGGTATTCAATTCTACAAGGGTCAACTTTGAAAGAATATAACTTTTAATATATATGGAATTTTCAAACTTTAGACCCACCAAATTGTAGATAATGGAATTAGCTTTCCAACAATATCAATTTTGCCTTAATTTGATAACCGAGTAAAAAGTTATAGCAGTTTTTGTATGAGGCAGTAAGATGCCGCAATGGTACTGCGTCGCGGTACGGAGCAAAATCGGGATACGGGTTACGAATTTTTGGTTAAATGAATGAGGGAAAATGGGGTCTTTTCCCACATCAACCCAGGCCATAAATACACGACCTTAAGCCTCCATTAGGGCATTATTTTCCCTCATAATCCTATTTTACTCCCAAGAACAAACCCTAATCAATCCTCTTTAAGATCATTTATTCCATCACCTCCTCTTCAAGAAAAATCAAGAATTTAGATTTCTATTCCTAGAATTTCAAGAAAAACACTCAAGAGCATTCACAAGAACCTCAATTCAATTCATCTTCTTCCAGAAAGAAACCAAGAATTAAGTTTCCTAGCCCAAGAATCTCAAGAAAGCTTTCAAGATCATCTCCTAGGGTTTTAAAGTCAAATTATATACATCAAATCAAGTCTATTAAGGTATGTGGGGTTATGAACAAGGACACTCCTTTCGTCCTTGTTCCTAAAACTATCTTTTTAAGTTGAATTCACACTATTTACAATTAGGGTTCATAACCAATTATCATTATTTGAAGATTATGATATTACAAGAGATTTAATTATTGAATTGTATGTCTATTTTCACCTCCTTATACGTATGATATAATTTTTCAAATTTCCAATTTGAGTTTAAAGCATGATATTATGATTTTTGATTTCCATTACCTTGATATTATTGAAGTATTTCAAGAAGTACATTGAGCATGATATTTTTCTATGAAGTTGCATGAATTTAAAGTATGGGTTTTAATCCCCTAGTTGAGTATTGATAATTCAAGAAGATTTTTCTTTTAAGTACCTTATGACTAGCATATATATTCAAATTTTGAGAAAAGATTTGATCTTTTGATCCTCAATTTAAATACAGAATCCAATTTACCGTTTTGATTACAGTTCATCATGGCAGATGCCTAATTGGTTTTCCTTATAAGCCTTTATACTAGTTTTAAAGTGGATTTCCTACAAAATGAGCATACAGATTAAAGAGAGTTGTATTTAGCACCGAGCAGAAAGTGTGGTTTTAGCGCATCCTACCTTTCTAGAACTATGAGCCAACATAGGTACAGATTTAGTATACTTATTTCTATATGGATGACAGTTACGGATGTGATCATTTAGCTCAGGTTATACTCCTTGGTAAGAGTATCACACCTCTCCCCAACGTGAGATTTTCCCCTTAGGGGAATGAGACATTGGACTCTATGATAGATCACATGGTTTATGTCGGTTATAAGAACCTCCCTGCTAGTAAAGTAAATAAATAACTTTTGAGTAAATCCCTCTACTAGTAAAGAAAAATAGAATTTTTTTTTTTAAGAATTCCCTACAACTTAAAAACTTTGTATAACAACTTTTAGAACAGAATAGTTTTTAGAACAAAATAGCTTTTAGAAAAGAAAAGCTTTTGTAAAGGCTCACAACTTTACTCAAATATGGTCATATTTTAGACATTACTTATAGAATTTCAGCTTTCAGTTTTCATATTATGAAAGTGAGTCCTTCCTACACTTAGGATGCATGAATTGAAAACAGACTACAAATACAGATTTAGAACTAAGTGTATTAGCTCACAACATTCATATAGTATGTTTTATCATTCATGATTTATGATTTTTAGCTTTTAGTTACTTAAGCCAATGTGAGCCATTTATACTTAGCATGCATTGTTTATGGGATATATATATATATATATATATATACAATTATCGTTTTACTTATGCATTCACCCCCACATGCTTAGAACATTCCAAAAGAATTGATTCACATATACATCTATGTGCTACATTATTTAATAATATAGGTACCAGTTCAGTTGTAGTCCATATATCAATATCAGACAGTTGCAGATTCCAGCCAATAGGTGATGAGTCCTCCTACTTCAAGCACTTTAGTTAGATGTTATTCATGCACTTTACCTTCTTACTTATATGTATTGATTAGTGGCAGTTGGAGTCGCGCCCTAGTTATTTACAGTCAGTATAGTATAGGCTTCATATATAGTCAGTATAGTTGTTGTATTCAGTTTTAGTTTTGTTTTGTATAAACAGAGTTGTAATCATCTTAATATAACTTTGCATCAATCAAGTTCAGAATAGATTTATCTTCCATAAAAAAAAATTCAGATTTATGTATTTTATTCAATTTCTCATGAGTTATGCTAGTACAAGGGTTAGCTTTGGATCACTTGTGATCCTAAGCATCGTGTGACGTCTCGGGACCCATTTTGGGGGATTTACAAACTTGGTATCAGAGCCAGGTTTCAAGTGACCTAGGGTGTCTGTGAAGTCATGTCTAGTAGAGTCTGGCGGAATGGTGCAGAGACATTTGTACTTTTCTTTAAGAGGCTATATGGCATTTAAGAAAAGTTTCCTTTCTTTCATACTCTAGGTCATGCTGTAAAGTTATTCTCTCAGAAACTTCTCTCGATTTATGCGTAACTCCATAATTCTCTATCTATAACCTTTTGAGATAGTTTGAGTACTAGATTCCGATTTCCCCCCTAAGATAATGCTCTCTGATTTACTATCAATAACTTCAAAAGTCACACAAGGGGCTTGAGAGGAGCTCTCTAGTATGTCATAAGTCCCTCAAGTTGAAAGTTATGTCTTCATCCTTATGAGTTATTCAATTGAGATAGAATTAGATGTGTATTCAGATTACTCATTAACCCTTTCAATACAGATAATGCTCATAAGAGGAGATAGTATGAACCTAGATTGTTGAATAGAGTTTGCATTTGAGAGATATTGCAACTTGGAGTGTTATGATTCATAAGTAGTAGAATCTTTTTATAGTTGTAAGTATGGGTATAGAAGAGTAGTGACAAGAAAAGTGGGAATGATGATTAATAAAAAGTATAGAGATAAACTTATGAATGTTAACGAGTTATGTTAAGGTGATATGTCCTTGTGTATTAGTTTAGTGGAGGGTGGAGAAGGAGTTATTAGTTAAGGTGAATTATTGTTTGCTCGAAGTACGGAAGGAGTTATTGATCGTATTTATTGTGTTTGAAAAATATAGGATATTAATAAAGTGTTTGGTGGTTTAGTATCATTAATTTAGGCTTTTCTTGAGGTTATAAAAAGGAGTTTAGTTGAAACTTATAGAGCTATGATAGTAATTTAGGTGTACATAAGGGTAAATAGTAGTGATATGCAGAAGAGGGATGTGTTAATAGATTATAAATAAGATAGGCCATATAATTATACTCGATTATTATTGTTATGAAGTTCTAGTGGACTAGTATTTCTTGATGTTTTATTTTATAGCTTCCAAGTGAGAATAGAATGTAAGGTGGGTTGTTAAATCATGTGTAGCACTAGACATTAAGTTTGAACAATGGATGGTCATCAAGGTGGATGTAATGATTTCTTAGTTAGTGTGGATAGTTGTATGAAAGTTATTTAGTTGGCTTGAATAGTGCATACACGAGTTTAAGTTCAGTTATTCGTAATTAAGTATGATTTTGTAAGTATGATGTTGAGGTGTGCCTAAGGTGATATGGGGATTAAATTATTTTTCTATGGTTATTAAGTGTTATGTGTGGTTAGTAGTACCCTTAAATTAATAAGTATGAATGAGGCTATGTGGCATACGATGTCCTTGTCAGTTAACTTATGGGTTACAGGTTGATAGTGTTGGTGTAAGGAAAAATATAAGTTAGAGATGCGATATTAGTAGAGTATGAAGGAAGTTAGTATGGTTCAACAAGGGTTTGGAGATATCCATGTTAAGTGTTAGAATCTAAGTTGGCGAGTATTTAAGTGGTTATATAATGACTTTTGGGGCTATAGAAATCTAAGAGTTGAGTCTCAAAAGTAGGTATTAGCATTGAGTGTTACACGTTAAGATACAGTCTTTCTGGGTAAGTTTAGTTTTATATGTATTAATTATACCCCAGACTCTAGAGTAAAGTGATTATAGTTTAAATTTGAGTTTATTTGGTGGTTCACATACTTAGGGATATGGCTTAAAGTTAAGGGGGGATGATAGAATGAGTAACCAAGTCAGACTTCCAAATTCTAGTAGTGATGCCAGTGTAATGTAGAAAACCAGTAAGGGAGGAAGATGCTGGACCCATTCTCGTCTCAGCACAAAGTTTTGTACTTCATTTATACTGATATCTACTCATACCTTGCATGTTGGCTCCATGACCACAGTCCATATTTATGCACCTTATAGAAAAATCATGTACACTTCCAGTTCCTAGTATAAGCAGTTCCAGTTCACTCAGCAGTACGAATTATGTTCCATGAAATCATGAATTCCAAACTCAGGTCATGCAGATCATGACTCATATACTCATGCTTTATAGTACATTCAGTTTTAGGTACTTATGCTACACTCCTAAGGATCATCGAAATTCAAATTATGTCATGGGTGTCCTTAGTTTTGGTCTCCTTAATGAATTTCTGTGCTTGATACCCTATTCCTCAGGCCTCAGTAAAATGTCAAGTTATATGTGGTATCCCTTCATGTTTCAGGTCCTCATGTTTTAACCTTTTAGTTACCTTTCATTAGGTCAAGATAGTGATGATGAACAGTTATTTAGATGGGAGAGAGTAAACATTTCTTATTGATGAAAGATTGGTGTATGCTTATTTTAGCTAAGGCTGTAAGTGTGAAGTAAGATTGAGGCCAAGTCTTTGACACATGTCATGGTTAGTTGAAATTTTATGTGTGTCTCTTAAGAATAGTGCAAGGAAGTTGTTCTTAATAGAGGTTTGGAGGATATGAAAAAGATGCTTTATGAGTGTTTGCTTAGAAGTGCATATGTGGTTATGAAGATAGGCTTGAATGTCATGTTTGTATACATGTGGATGGATGCTTTGCACGTTAGTAAGTTCCTAGTAAGAGGTTGAAGGTAGTTGTTGAAGTGGAATGTATAGTTGAGTATAACCTTTCAGTATGAGTTAACCCGTTTAGCCAGTAATTCAATCTAGCAGTCATACAGGCAAATTTCTATGGTTTTTAATCTTCCCATCTAGTCATACCATTCTAATAGGTATTTTTTTCGCATCCAAGTAATGTGTAAATTCAGCTCAGTTCATGCATCATGCATCAGTTTCAGAATCCAAATATTTGGTCATGATTCAACTCGTAAGTTTCCCGTGCATCATCTCAGTCTTTCCTTAATATCTCAGCCAAGTCAGTGTTATTCAGTGGACAAAATGTCCCAAGGGGGATATGTAGTGTAATGCCCCAAGCTTCCATGTTCTATACCTCTTAATTCTTTGTCATGAAACAAGACCCAGCTTAAAGTAATGATTACTCATCAGTTTACTCTCTCATTTCTATCTCAGCCTTATAGCTATTCTAATGTCATTGCATATATATTTAAGAAATTTGTTAGGTCCATATATCATGTTTCAGAACCAGTATGCTATCATGTTCCAAGTCATGCAGGTTCAGAATATGATCTCAGTTACCTTAGCACAGTACTCTCAGTCTAACCAATCTCATTCGAGGATGAATATTCCCAAGGGGGAGATATTGAAATACCCCATATTTTTCTTCATCCAGTTCAGCTCCTAGTGCATGTATAAGAGGCTTAGAACTTGAAAATTTGGCTAAGTGTTGGGGTCATAGTCTTATTTTTGGCCTCTCAACTTCGATGATTTTTAAAGTGACCTTTCCGACCTCGAGATATAAATTTTTGAGTTGATTCATGTTCATGGGTGTAAGTAGCATGTTTCAGGTAAGTTTTATATTTTTTGAATGAGGTTTAAATCGTGTTCAAATTGTACTTTCAGTGGCTCACCGTGACCGCACCGCGTCGTGGTGAAGTGTAAATTTGCACTTGTCTTTTTTCCAGTGTAGAACTGCAATTAGACCGTGTTGCATAGAAGTTCCAGTTCATGCTCATCCGTTTCCAGTGGCTCAACGCAATAAGCTCACATCGTACCAAGCTCCTAAATTGCACTCGTCCTTTGAATGGCAAATTCTAGTAGCTTAACGCGACTCCACCGCGTTGCGGTGAAGGCGTATTTTCCATTTTCTTGATCCATAATTTGAAATACATGTGTCATGACCTTTATCCTAGTATGTGAAGTGCTTATTAGGTAAAAGATGTTCATAGAAATCACTTAGAGCCAAGTTGAGCTAAGAACCTTTGATTCGTCCAAATTTGGTGTTTAATTCTACAAAGGTCAACTTTGAAAGCATATAACTTTTAATATATGAGAATTTTCCAACTCAAGACCCACCAAATTGTATATAGTGGAATTAGCTTTCCAACAATATCAATTTCGCCTTAATCTGATAACCGAGTGAAAAGTTATAGCAGTTTTCGTATGAGGCAGAGTAAGCTGCCGCAATGGTACCGCGTCGCGGTAAGGAGAAAAATCGGGATACGGGTTACGAATTTTTGGTTAAATGAATGAGGGGCAATGGGGTCTTTTTCCACATCAACCCAGGTCATATATACACGATATTAAGCCTCCATTAAGGCATTATTTTTCCTCATAATCCTATTTTACTCCCAAGAACAAACCCTAATCAATCCTCTTTAAGATCATTTATTCCATCACCTCCTCTTCAAGAAAAATCAAGAATTTAGATTTCTATTCCTAGAATTTCAAGAAAAACACTCAAGAGCATTCACAAGAACCTCAATTCAATTTATCTTCTTCCAGAAAGAAACCAAGAATTAAGTTCCCTAGCCCAAGAATCTCAAGAAAGCTTTCAAGATCATCTCCTAGGGTTTTAAAGTCAAATTATATACATCAAATCAAGTCTATTAAGGTATGTGGGGTTATGAACAAGGACACTCCTTTCGTCCTTGTTCCCAAAACTATCTTTTTAAGTTGAATTCATACGATTTACAATTAGGGTTCATACCCAATTATCATTATTTGAAGATTATGATATTACAAGAGATTTAATTATTGAATTGTATGTCTATTTTCACCTCCTTATACGTATGATATAATTTTTCAAATTTCCAATTTAAGTTCAAAGCATGATATTATGATTTTTTATTTCCATTACCTTGATATTATTGAAGTATTTCAAGAAGTACATTGAGCATGATATTTTGCTATGAAGTTGCATGAATTTAAAGTATGGGTTTTAAGCCCCTAGTTGTGTATTGATAATTCAAGAAGATTTTGCTTTTAAGCACCTTATGACTAGCATATATATTCAGATTTTGAGAAAAGATTTGATCTTTTGATCCTTAGTTTAATTACGGAATCCACTTTACAGTTTTGACTACAGTTCATCATGGCAGATGCCTAATTGGTTTTCCCTATAAGCCTTTATACTAGTTTTAAAGTTGATTTCCTACAGAATGAGCATACAGATTAAAGGGAGTAGTATTTAGCACCGAGAGGAAAGTTTCGGTTTAGCACATCCTACTTTTCTAGAACTACGAGCCAACGTAGGAACAAATTTAGTATTCCTATTTCTATATGGGTGACAGTTACAGATTTGATCACTTAGCTCAAGTTATACTCCTTGGCAAAAGTATGACACCTTCCCCCAACGTGAGGTTTCCCCATTAGAGGAATGAGACGTTGGACTCCATAATATCTCACATTATTTATGTTGACTAGAAGAACCTCCCTACTAGTAAAAGTAAATAAACAGCTTTTGAGTAAATCTCCCTACTAGTAAAGAAAAATAGAAAAGTTTTTTTTTTTAAAAAGGACTCCCTACAACTTAAAAGCTTTATAGAACAACTTTTAGAACAGAACAATTTTTAGAACAATATAGATTTTAGAATAGAACAACTTTTAGAAACAAAGTGTAAAGGCTCACAACTTTACTCAAATATGGTCTTATTTCAGACATTACATACAAAATTTCAGTTTTTAGATGATAAAAGTGAGTCCTTCCTACACTTAGGATGCATGATTTGAAAATAGACTACTATTATAGATTTAGAACTAAGTGTATTGGCTCACAACATTCATATAGTATGTTTTATCATTCATGATTTATGATTTTCATCTTTCAGTTACTCAAGCCAATGTGAGCCATTTTTACTTAGCATGCGTTATTTATGGGATTTATATATATATATATATATATATATATACAGTTATCATTTTACTTATGCATTCACCCCCACATGCTTACAACATTCCAAAAGTATTGATTTACATATACGTCTATGTTCTACATTGTTTAATAATATAGGTACTAGTTCAGTTGTAGTCCATATATCAATATCAGACAGTTGCAGATTCTAGCCAGTAGGTGATGAGTCCTCCTACTTCGGAGACTTCAGTTAGATATTATTCATGCACTTTACCTTTTTACTCATATGTATTGATTAGTGGTAGTTGGAGTCGCGTCCCAGCTATCTATAGCCAGTATAGTAGAGTCTTCATAGACAGTTATATAGTTGTTGTATTCAGTTTCAGTTTTGTTTTGTATAAATGGAGTTGTAATCATCTTAATATAACTTTGTATTGATCAAGTTCAGAACAGATTTATCTTCCACAATTCTTTTTTCCAGAAATATATGTTTTATTAAGTTGCTCATGAGTTATGCTAGTACAAGGGGTAGCTTGGGATCACTTGTGGTCCTAAGAACCGAGTGACATCTCGGGACCCATTTTTGGGGCATTACAGCATCGAATCCATTCATGCTCTGTAAGCAGATCACGGTGGCGTGCCTGGCCAACTCATGAAATCTTGCCTCATACTCAGCCATAAACATAGAACCTTGTCTCAAAGTAGAAAACTCATTCTGAAGACACTCACGCATGGTGCGAGTTATATACTTCCCCAATAAAGACTTAAAGACTTGATTCCAAGTCATTGGTGGAGTTCCAGTTGGCCTGGCATCAATATAACTGCTCCACCACCTCTTTTTTTCCATGTCTAGGTTATATACAACAAAGTACACTCCATGCGACTTGACCAACCCTAAATTTTATAACCTCTCCCCGCAACTAGATAAGAACTCTTAAGCATCCTCTTGTGGGGTCTCAGTAAAACTGGGTGGAGTCAATCTCAAAAATTGGACCAGCATCTTCTGCTCCTCTGAAGACATAACTGGTTGGGCTAATATCGTCTACAGAACTATTGGTACTGGAGGTACCTCTACCCTAGGTGTCGTTGTCGTAGGTTGTGCCCCTAAATTCACACCACTCAGTGCTGCTGGCTGAGCTCCCTCGATCATCAGACGACCAACTAACCCCAATAACCATACCAATACATCTTGAATAATCAAAGAAGATATAAAACTGAGTGGAGTCTGGTTTGCCCCCTGGCCTACCTACGGTTATGGTGATAGAAACCTGGATCTCTCTTAGTATGAGGAGCTATGATAGGATCAACAGATGGATCTCTGACCTGATCTCGAACTGGTGTTGCTGCTTTATCCTTCCCCTAACCTTTAGGTCGACCTCAACCCTTATACAAAATCTAGCAGCAGGCTCGAGGTCTCAATCCTTGGCTCTCACACCTTACATCCTAGCCATCTACATGAGGAGTGAACCAATAAAGATTAAAAACTAACCCAGACCCACACACAAAAATGGATCAAAAAATGAGATTTTTTTTACTAAAAATACTCCATAGCCTCCTAAAGATATGATACAAACATCTCCACACTGATCTGTAGAACTCTACTAAACATCATCTCTAGTACCAACAATACCAGTGAAACCTAGGCTCTGATACAAGTTGTCACGACCTGATTTCTCAAGTCATGATGGCTTCTAATGTATTCCACCAGTAGGCAAGTGAAGCCATAGCCCAAAATTATAGGTAACGGGCTAACGGGCAGAAACCAAAAAAAAACCACATATAATGATAACAATAGTAATAATAAGAAAAAAATAGAAAGGAAACGTATAAAGTATATAAAAATGAGAGAAGGAGAAGGACCAAAATATCCAAACGAATCCCTTCCAAGACCTGGTAAGGTCAATACTAGGGCTACTAATAAAAGATATCTAGAGTACTAGACAAAATAAAAAATATACAAAATATATATACAAGCAGTCTGGAGTACCAAAAAATAAACTGAAATAGATAAAGGAGGATCAGCCACAAACGATAGCAAGCTCACTCTACTCCAGTTCAGTAGTGGAAAGTAGAAATCATGTCAACGTTGGCTGCTAGTACTCGAACCTGCATCAGGGGAAATATGAAGAAATGTAGTATGAATACCAAAGTAAAGAGTACTGTCGATTATACTCAATACAAGAAAAGTATAACTAAAATACGGAGGTGTAGTCTAAGTCAACAGTAAATAGAGACTGAAAGGTAAACAACTATCGAGCTACACAAATGCGATATAGGAATAAGTAAAAGTGATATAGAAAGATAAATAACGCAGTAATAAAAGAAAAATCAAGCATAACCTAATTAGGGCCTCCATAAGCCCGCTAGGCACACAGAAGAAGACAATTAACCCAACCGTGCTCCCATAAGTTAGTGGGACAGAAAAGAATTACTTTTAAAGAAAAAGTGTAAATAATCCATAACCAAACCAAACCCATGAAACTATAATAGCCATCTAAATATGCACCGAGCTTGAATCGGCTCCAATGGGTAGTAACGTGAGGCCAGACGTCGGGCTTGAACCAGTAGTGGTGGATATAACAAGAGAAAATATGTCGTATTCAAACCAAAAATAATGGGTAATAACGAGAGGCCACATATATGATATACAACAAAACTCATAATTAGATGTCAGACTCGAACTGGAACTTAGAGGAATTACAACTCTCAGAACAATCGTGGTTAGTACTAAAACTCGCAGATCATTATAAACAGATACTGGACTCGAACCAGAACTCATAGTAACCATACCCAACTATAAAACAAAAATCCAAACCATACCATAACTGACGCCAAGTGGTGCCAATATTCATAATCAAGGATGAAAACAAAGTATATACAGATCCCAAATCGTAATTAAAATACATTTAAATAACCATTTATGTAACTTAGTTAAAAAGAGATGAATTCAAGGTTCTGCAACTTAATTCCACATCCTAAAGAGATAGATGATGTATCATACTAAAAGATAAGAGACCAAGATTTACTAAAACGGGGTCCTAACAAAATAAATAAGGCGTGATATATATCAAATGATACGAGAACTACTAGTACTTGTACAAAACTAGCATAATAGTACACGATTATTGCAAATAAACTCAATCTAAAAATAGGGTAAGCCTAGCCTACCTGAATGGCAAAGCTAAAACCTCCTTCGGAAAGCCTCCAAGTAGTGCCTCACTCAAACCCGAGCGTGAATAATTTGATGTGGATAATTGATTCATTTTAGTAGCCAAATATAGTGTCAAAATATATTTCCTCCACAAGTTTCTTATCACGTTAACTTATACTTGTGTGTGTGTATATATATATATATATCCAACAACTAGATACATATAATGTTAATGAAAAAGAATGAAGTATCTTCAATTTTACTTAAAGAAAGAAGTAATGAATAGGTTAAGACATATGTTTCAAGATATACTTCCAACTAGTGACATAAAGTTACTAATGGAGATATTTGCCACCTATATAGTTCCACATAGAAGTGGAGGTGTCTCCACCTATTTTATATAACTCATTATATATATATATATATATGGATATTGCATAGGTTCGTGGTAAAATAAATACAATATTTTAAATATATCATAATTAATAAAAAAAATATTTCTACTAAAACCTCTATTATATAATAATATTTTTACATATCTAGATTCACTATATCCGCTTAAAATATTAATAAACTATAAAAACAATTATAAAATAATATAGATATACCATAACTAAAGAATTTTATACATATCAAATACATTTTAGAGGGTCAATAAATTATATTTCTACCAAATGCTAATTTAAATTAAGTATTCCACAATATATTTGGTATCACTAAAATTCTCAAACGAAACGCCCGAAAATCGAACTATTAGTCCCAGCAAGTCATAAATAACTTGTGGTAGTTATAGAAAAGTTCTATACATAAAAAATATACGAAAATAATGAAAATGACTGTGAGGGTCATTACCTGTTAGTGTTTGATTTTAATTAGGTTTATTTTGCTTCATCACTTATATAAATAGGATATTGTACCTCAATTATATTCATCCAATATTCATTCAATATATTCAATTCAATTATCATTCATTCATTCAATTATTCAATTCAGAATATTAAGGTTTTCATTTAATCAATTTATTTATGTTATTCAATCATTCAAATAATTTGAGTCATTCAAATTATTCAAGTCATTTTTTTATCATTAAAGAAAAGGAAAATAATTTTTTTTCATTCAATTCTCTTTCAATTTTACCGCAATCTGTCTTTCAAACTTATTTCAATTTCCTATAAGGTATCAGAGCAAGGTTTCGATCCTTGCATCATCTTGTGTCAATTTTCGTATTTTTTTATTTGAAAAATACTTCTCAACTTTATAATTCACAATGTTTGGAACATGTCCACTGACATGATCCGTTCGTAACGACTAAACTCGTCACCCCCTCTCCCATCATCATTTTGGTAGTATTCAAGATAGAACAAATCTAATACTAATTCATTTATCTTAGTAGTATCCATAATCTATGGAACAAGCCTATTGACTTGGTCTTCGCCAACATCATCAATTAATTCCATTCTCTCTTAATCTTTTTTAATATGGGGATCCATTATTTTCTCCTTTTACAATTTCAACTTTTATAATTTTTTTTATTTTTTCCTTATAAGATTGTGTTTTAAATCATTATATTTTGACATATGAAGTTTTTTTAAGGGTCCTGGTAAAAATCTCTAATCATGTCCATCTTCACTCACCAAAACAACACAATCTTTCTTTTTTTTTCTACTGGTTCCCAAAATATTTATTTTTTAAATTCTTGGTGGTACTTTTTTTTGTAAAAGAAAGATCAAGATCATCAATCACCATCACCAACATCATCAAAATCATCAATCAAAATCAATATTCCCATTTCTTAAGGTCTTTCATTTCAATTCTCTTTCATTTTTTGTAAAGAGTCCTGAAAAATACTTGTGATCTTTTTTATCATCAGTCACCATTACTATTATTATTTTAAAAAAAATGGTCCATATTTTGGTGTCACTCTCAATTCAATTATTTTTCTTTATCTTCATTGGACCTCTCATTCAATAATACTTTTTCCTCTATTCGATTATGTCAATGACGCAATCCTTCAATTTTATATACCCGCTGTGATTTTTTTTATCTTTTTAAAATTTTCATCATCAAGAATCACTTCTTCTCACACCATTCTTCAATTATTTTTATATCAAACTACATCAGTAAACTTAACTGGTGATATCATTGGACTAGTTGTTTCACCGATATCATATGCATGGCTGATATTAGATTTTATTTTTTATTTTTTTCAGTTTGGCTATATTCATCTCAAAGTTCAATCTTCTGCTCCTAGATCCTCTTCATCACAATATGTTGAACAAGTTGGGTGTCCATTCATACCCTCTAACTTAAGGGGGGATATTGGAATATTGTTGTATCTGTTCATTGGACCGAGTTCATTCACCTATTTCATCTCACTGTATATTAGTTTGTTGCAGTACATAGCTTGCGCTAACATTGATTTCAGCCGCCTCAACATGTTGATTTCAGTCCAAATTTAGAAAATTCTTATACATTATTTATTCCTTTTGTACATTCTAGGTAAATCTTTAGTATATATCTCTAATATTTTGTACCTTATTATGAAGTGTATCTCTTTATTATTTTGTATCTTATTTAGACTTCTGCCTTATTTAGATTATTTGAATTCAGTTTAGTGTTGGGTTTTAATTAGGTTTATTTTGTTTCATCACTTGTATAAATAGGATATTGCACCTCAATTGTATCCATCTAATATTCATTCAATTCAATTATCATTCGTTCATTCAATTATTCAATTCAGAATATAAAGGTTTTCATTTAATCAACTTATTTATGTTATTCAATCATTCAAATAATTTGGGCCATTCAAATTATTCAAGTCATTTAATTATTCATTCAAGAATAGGAAAAGAAATTTTGTCATTCAATTCTCTTTTAGTTTTTTCGCAATCTTTCTTTCAAACTTATTTCAATTTTCTACATATGTTAAGAAAAAATATATTTCAAAAATTAAATAGTTCTAAAATAGTTGGTAAAATTCAAATATATTGTAAGATATATTAGGAGAATTAATAATTAAGAAGTTCTAAAATATATGGTAAGAAGAAATTATTTAATTAGATATTTAATATATTGTATGGTAAGAGGAAAATACAAACAACAATAACAACATCATACCCAGTGTAATCCCTCAACATGATGTCTGAGGAGGGTAAACTATACGCAGTCCATACCACTATCTCACATGAAGTAGAGAGGTTGCTTCTAATAGACCCCCGGCTCAGGACAAACACCAATATTATAAATAAAAAACATAAAAACACACAACAAAATGATAAAACAAGAAACCCATAGATTAATACTGTAAACTATCTATCGAAAATCACCAGCACACCAAAATATCATAAAACAAGAAACTACAAGACACGTGTGTAACACTATGACTACAAGCACAACTACACAAAGCACTCCTGCCTATTAGTAAGGGCGCACTCCTACCCACTAATCCCCTACCCTAGTTCGCATCCTTGACACTTTCCTATCAAGGGTCATGTCCTTCGTAATTTGCAACTACCTCATGTCATGCTAATCGCCCCCCTCCAATATATTTTAAAAATTAAGTAGTTCTAAAATATTTAGTAATAGCAAAATATATGATAAGAGATATTAGGATGATTAATAATCAAGAAGTCCTAAAATATATGGTAAGAAAAAATTATTTAATTATTTAATTACCTAAAATGTTGGACATTATTCCATACCATTTAGTTGTAAAAGTTCATGACGTGTTCTGAGTTAATGTAAATTTTTTCTCGAATATTTAATTTTAAATAAAAAATTATGAAAAGTGACATACTTGTTATAATTAATATATATATATATATATATATATATATATATTTACTGTATATATAATTAAGGGTGTTAAGTGGGCCAGGCCGGGTCAACCCGGAATTGGCCCGTTAAAATTATCTGGGTTGTGGGCCGGGCCGGATCCGAGTTGGGGTTAAGTGGGTCTGGCCGAGTCGGGATCAACAGTAAACTTTTTTAAAAAAACCCTAACCCGGCCCACTTAACCCAATCCGGTCAAACCTACCTAAACCCGATTAAAAATCCGGTCAAACCCGGTCAAAAATAAAAAATAATTTTTTTTTCAATATACACTATTTATACCCACCTATAATATTTTAAATATGTTAAAAAATATATATACACTATATATATAGTATATACTACATTAGAATTTAAAAAATATATACACATATACACAATTACACATATATATGTACCATTCAATGTATATTGCTAATTTAAAGTTTAAATAAAATATACTACAATATATATACATTACAATATATATATATAGTTATATACTAATTTATAAAATATATACACATGTATACATTAACTATACACGTCTATTGAAGATATACACACATATACACACCATTCAATATATATGTACTATTTTAAATAAAATATACTATAATATATATACATTACAATATATATATATATATATATATTTATATAGTAATTTATAAAACATATACACATGTATACGTTAAATATACACGTCTATAGAAGATATATACACACATATACACACCATTCAATATATATGTACTATTTTAAATAAAATATACAATAGTATATATACATTAATATATATATATATATATATATATATAGTTATATACTAATTTATAAAACATATACACATGTATACGTTAAATATACACGTCTATAGAAGATATATACACATATATACGCACCATTTAATGTATATGTACTACTTTAAATAAAATATACTACAATATATATATATATATATATATATATATATAGATAGATAGATAGATAGATAGTTATATACTAATTTATAAAACATATACACATGTATACGTTAAATATACATGTCTATAGAAGATATATACACACATATACGCACCATTCAATATATATGTACTATTTTAAATAAAATATACTACAATATATATACATTACAATATATATATATATATATATATATATATATATATATATATAGTTATATATATATATATATATATAGTTATATACTAATTTATAAAACATATACACATGTATACGTTAAATATACACGTCTTAGAAGATATATACACACATATACGCACCTTTCAATGTATATGTACTACTTTAAATAAAATATCTACAATATATATACATTAATATATATATATATATATAGTTATATATATATATATATAGTTATATTCTAATTTATAAAATATATACACATGTATACGTTAAATATACACGTGTATAGAAGATATATACACACATATATTCACCATTCAATATATATGTACTACTTTAAATAAAACATATACTACAATATATATATATATATATATATATATATATATATATATATATATACACTACAATATATATACAATTTATAAAACATATACACATGTATACATTAAATATACACATCTATAGAAGATATATACACAAATATACAAAACATATGCTACTTAATATAATAAATTAATAATACTTGGTAGTAAATTAATAATATATTAGAAGTAAGTTTTTAATTTAAAGTAGAAATTCAATTTAAATCATTAAATGAAAAAAATTACAAAGTAAGGACTAAGGAGTGAATGAATGTTGAATTTTATTGATTGCGAAATAATCCAAAATTTATAATTTACATGAATGAAAAATCTACAAATTATGCATCATTTTTTCCAACTCATTCATGTTAATATTAACGGTAACTTGCATAGGATAGTCAAAGTCAACGGGGGCAAAATCATGCATTGGACTTGATTCTGCTGAGTTCTCCCGTGAAGACATAATTTCTTTAAGTTTCAGCTCATCGTTCGGCTCCGGTTCCATTCCTTGGTTTCTTATTTCCGCTCTAATCCAATATCTGAGGCAAACTAGAACATTCATTGCATTGCTGATGCAACGGTTGACATTGTTAACATTCAAGATATCTCTAGCTAATCTTGAAAGCACAGGATATTGTGTTTCATTACTCCTCCACCAATCCAACATGTTGATCCGTCGTCTGCGATCCTCTGGCGGCGATCGAAGATAATATTTCAGCTCTTCCCGATAAGTTGATGTGTAAGCTCTGTCATCAACACTGTTCCAACAAGGTAAATCATAAAAGAAATCAGGAAAACCACTATGTGTCGGCCTTTTAAAAGATGATGGCTCCTCAGGAGGATGAAGAGCGACAATTGGAGTGATATAATTAGGTACGGCTAAATCAAATAAATCAGCATAGTGATTATATAATTTTTCTATGTATTCATTCGCATCATCCATAACCGTCCACAAATCAGGTTGTACTTGTTCAGAATCATTGTTAGTATTTATTTTTAGGTTTGCATAAATAATAGTACTAAAGTGGCACATAGTATTATATTTCATGCAGGGATTTAGCATAGCACCAACCAAGTAAATAGGGGGAATTGAAAAAAATATTTTTTAAATTTAATAAACATGGCACCAAGATCTTCTTTATAACCTTCTTTATTTTTATATTCTTTGAGCAAACGAGAAATATCGGCTATATATGCCAAAATGTTACAAACAGTAGGATAATAAGCACCGGAAAATTCAACCGTAGCTACATAAAATTTTTCTAAAAACTTAACAAGATCATTAATTACAACTCAATCAAAATCATGTAGCATGCAATCAGCAGAATCAGCAAATGAACCGCAATGTTGGTTAAAAGCTAGTGTAATAGGAACTCTATATTTATAACAAGTTTTTAAAAAATCATACGTAGAATTCCATCTAATATCAATTTCCTCAGGCATCAATATCGGTGCAAGTCCATTTTCTTGACATTTAACTTTAAATTCTCTCATTCTTTTTCTTCGATTATTTTCTTGTATAAAACCAACAGCAAGACGGATTTTTTCAATATAAAGGTCAATAAACTCAAAACCATCTTTTACAATTAAATTATATATATGACATGCACATTTAATATGAAAAATTTCAGGCAACGGCGGAGATAACTTAGATTTTAATTTTTTATAGCAATCTTGTTGTTAGAAGCATTATCAAAAGCAATACATAAGATTTTATTTTTGATACCATAAAATCCGACAACTTTAACAATAGAATCAACAATAAAATCTCCATGTTTACGATCTTCATCATATAAAAAAGCAAGATTACGTTTTTGCATCACAAAATTACTATCCATCCAGTGACAAGTAACGGTTAAATAATCATTTTTATTTACAGCACGACCAAGATCAGAAGTTAGGGACAATCTACATTGAATATTTTTTAACAATGTTGATAAATAAAAATAATATTGTGAATGAAGTCTAAAAATATCAGATCGACAAGTTCTTCTAGGAACACCATTAAACATAGGATTATAAATTGCTTGAATATAATGAATAAAGACATCATAAGAAGGAAAACTAAAAGGCAAACAACCCACAACTATCATTTTAGCTATTTTTTACCACTCCCTCATTTTATTAGACTTCTTCGTTACCTGATCGGTTGCTGGGTCCATTCTAGTTTGCGTTGGCCCACCAACATCCCCACCACCTCGTGCAATATTTAACTCTCTTTCGTGAGCATCACTTATATGTCTCATTAACGTACCCGTACCCCCTTGCTTGCCTCTGTTTTTATGCTTATATATTTGTTGACAAATATTGCATTGCACCTCAGTATCTGATATACGTTCAAAAAATTGTCATACAATACTAGTTGTTTTACGAGCTCTTGGGGCACGGGGAGGATGGGAAAAGAGATTAATCGATTCAGATCTAACGTTAGCATTTCCTACTGCGGGTTTTTCACCAATATTTTCATCATCTTCGTCTAAATTAACCGCATCTACTTCATTTTCTTCTTCTATACCATAATTTTTCTGAGTTTCTACATAATCCATATCGTGAGCACCTACACCTAAAGGTACACCTACTTCTTCCTCAAAAGGTTGACTTAGCGATGTCGGAGGCACACGGGTATATCAATTACTTGAACTATCTCTACCACTAGTAATTCACTTTTTACTACCACTACCGCTTCCGGAACAAAAAAATTTAACACCTTTAGTAGCGAGGTTTCTTAATTTATCCATAATATAAATTAAACTAAAAAAATTCAAAATACACAAATATAATAAAATTAAATATTCAACAATTAATACTCTAAATAAAAATTAAACGTAAGAGATGGAACGACAATACCAAATTTTGGAAGTATCCAAAGGTTGCGACTTTAGAAACTTCCACTCGTACTTTGTAATCGCAAAATTAAAAAATTAAAGTGAGCACTTTAGAAATTAAATTTATAGAATATTTGAGAAGTGAGAATTGAGATTTGAGAGAGAATGAGATTTGAGAGAATTAAAAATTATGTGAAAAATGATTTGAAGGTGTAGAGTATTTATAGAAAAAAATTTGGGATTAAAAAATAATTTTAAAAGTAAAATAAATAAATTAATTAATGGTCTCAAACTAGCCGTTTGGACCCAAAAACGGCTATTTAGCCGTTGGGCCAACAGCTAGTTTGGCCCAAAATCCAAAAATTTAAATAAAAAAAAATCGGGCTGGGCCGGTTAACCAACGACCCCCAACCGGATTGGGCCCGGGCCGGGTTAATCGGGCCCAAAATAAAAAAAATGGCCCGGGACCCGGGATCCTAAAGCCCTTGGGCTTACCGGGCCGGGTCAAACCGGGCCGATTCATTAAATAGGCCAGTTTGGGCCGGGTCAACCCGACCCGTTTGACAGGCTTATATATAATAAATATATTTAAAGTAACAGATAGAATAACACAGTAAATTTTGATACAATAAAATATATTTATAAAAATAATAAATAACAAATAGAATTTTATTTTAAATATTTGTTATCATGTAGTATGCATATATGAATTTGGTTAATTAATTTTAGAATTGACACAATAAAAATATATCAAAAAGAAAAGGTAAAAATTAATAGATATTATCTCATTTAGATATTTGTAAGCATGATTATAGTGTTTGCTTACTTTTAGTAAATTTGACAAAGTAAATGTATCCAAAATATAAGGTAACAAAAAGCAGATAGATTCTAATTTTAAAATAAGGTAACTAAAAGTAGATAGATTCAATTGATATGTACAATTGAAAGAACATTCGGAGTTTGAAAAAATTGATTTGCTCTCCTACGTTCAATGCCATCTTTTAAATTCGACACTCAAGTTCATCTTGTTACAACTACTATGGCTATACATAATTTCATACAACAACACTCTACTACTGATAAAGACTTTAACTATTATGTTAATCAAGACATCATCACAGAGATCGAAGAAGCAGACCAGCCTTTTGGTATACCTTCAGAAATACAAGACAGATGTTCTACAAGTATGGAAACATTGCATGATAAAATTAGAGATGAAATCATTGAAATTTTTTGTGATGTATGAAGGACTAATTATTTTTGTCGTTAATTTTTTCATATGTAGTGATTTAATTTATGAAATAACTTCTGTATTCATTTTTGTTTGATGTTTTAAGTAATATTTAAATTATTTAAGTAATATATCACCATTTAATTTTTTTAATGTATTTATGTATATAAATATTGATTGAAAATTTTAGAGTACGTACTTTTTAATTAAATAAATAAAATTTAATTTAAAATATTATAATAGATATTTAAAATAAATTTTCTCTATTGATTTTAGTAATAAAAGTTTATTGATAGATGTCCTTTTTGATCATTTGTCTCAAAAAAGCACTTCTTGAAAAAGATTATCCAAACACAATTTGATTATCAAAAGCACTTTTCAAATGCATTTACCAAACACAAACTGTTTTTTTTAAAGCACTTTTCTGAAAAGTCATTTTATAAAAGTACTTCTCAAATAAACAGTTTTGTAATAGCAATCCCAAACGGGCTCTAAGAGTCGTTTGGTTCATGGTTCATAAAATATGATTAGAGCTTATTAAGGATAGAAAAATTCTTTAATCTGTAAAGGATATTATGGTTAATCAACATTTATATTCACGCTATTATAATAATATGAATAGATATTGAGGAACAAGAAATATATATGCAATACATGTGCCCAAATGTTAAGTTGAATGATATTTTCTTTATTACCTTTCAATCAACATAATAACCTACAATGAATAAGTAAGTACAAAAATAACTTGAGAAAGAATATCGAGCGGATGAAAATGGTTGAACAATAACATTTATCATTCGGGAAAAGGAAAAAAAACAAATTTTATTTTCAAAGAGTTTGGTCATTAATTAGGGATGCATGCACACCACACATTCGCAGAGACTAGAGAAAATTGAAGAAAAGGTGTCATTTAAGTCTTGAATAAAGGATTGGTGACATTGACAAACTTAAAGGGTCAAACATAATTAGGAAACTTGATTAAGTTAATTGTGGACTTGATTAATATTTTTAAAACTTTCTAATCTTTTCAAAAATACAAATCAAACAACAGCTCTCTCCTCTCCAAATCAACCGTCTCTCCTCTCTCTCTCTCGACAGTTTCTCCCAACCAACAGTTCTGCAAATTTCTCCTTTCAATCCCCGGCGACTTCAACCTCCAGCGATAAATAGTTGAGCTTCGAGTTCCTTTTCGACTTTCAACCATCAATCAACGTGATAGCCTTGCTCTCTGTCCACAACAGCTTTGAGTTCTTCATCATCTTTTTTCTTTTTTCACATCTAAAAAATTATGGTCCTTTTAGTTTTGAAGAAAAAAAGGAACTTGAGTCAACTTCTCTTCTAGTATTGGTGAACAATTTCAATATTTGTTACTTTAATTTGAAATGCGGTCTGAATAAAATCCTATTTTCTGATATTTCTTCTATTTTCTTTTTGGAGTGAAATATGATTTTTTGTTGTTTGTTGCATTTTTTAAAGTTTGATTTTTATTGTTTGTGTTTGTACAAACAAAACAACAATGTTGGTATTTTTGGTGTTGCGCCCGTTGTTGGGTTGATTTGTTCTTGTTATTGGTAAAAATGGTGATATTATTGTTGTTCTATTGAACAAAATCATGCTAATATTTTTTCTACAACAGATTAGTCATCTGATGCAACAGATTAACCATCTGATGCAACAGATTAACCATCTGATGCAATAGAGTAACCAGCTGATGCAATAGATTTACTATTTGATGCAACGGATTAACCATCTGATGCAACAAATTTATCCTATGATGCAATAGAGGAAACATCGAATAAAAATTTGATGCAACAGATTAACCATCTGATCAAATTTACCATTGAATTAAAAATTTGGTGCAACATATTAACCATATGATGCAATAGATTAATCATATGATGCAACAGATGAAACAGAGGAACCATCCGATTAAAAATCTGATGCAACAAATTTACCATCTCTGAGGCAACGGAGGAATCACTAGATTAAAAATCTAGTACAATAGCTTAATCATCTGATGCAATAGATGGACATTCTGTTAGATAAAATTCTATCAATAATTCCAATAGGACATGTCCAAGACCTGATTTTTTCAACTGACCATTCATCTATCGCAAGAGACGACCCTTCTGTTGGAAGAAATCTAAATAGTATTGACCGTTGACAACTGTTCCAACAAATCACTCATATGTTGCAACAGATATGTGATCTGTTACACAAAGCAGTCATCTGTTTTAACAGATGAGTGATTTATTTTTGTTGTTGCAATAGATTACTCATCTGTTGCAACAGGTTAGTTATATATTGCAACAGATAACCTCCTGGTGCAACAGATGTGTGATTTATTGGAACTGTTATTTTACTGTTGTACATAATAGATATACTGTTATCCTTTTTTAATGATGCACTAATAAATTATAATCTATTTTATGTTCATGTTATTTTTAGATTATATCGCTCCCAAAAAAATAAAAATTGAATCAAGTGCAAGTAAAGGAGAAAGTGAAGCATCTAGGCTACATCCGCAACTCTATGAGATTGCTTTACAAGCATTATCTAAACTAGAAGCAGAAAATAATGAACATATGGAGGAGGAATATTTCAAAAGAGGTGATCCAAATGCTAATAGCCCTTCCACCGAAGAGTTGGCCAAAACCTTCAACATTGATAGTTATCTTGTAAGAATATAGTGCGATGGTTCTATAGATTTAACGGGTGATTTTGTGGTTAAGTCAGTCTTGAAAAAATCTTTCGACGCCTTCAAAAAAATACTTCAAGAATAAAATTTGAAAGCTTATTTCAGGGACAGCTAACTTTGGGCAATATCTTGATTTGTGGGACGACAACAATGCTCGTTTCCAAATAAAAATAGTATATAATCTTCTCAAGTTTAGGTTTATGTATAAAAACAAAGATAAAATGGATGAGGTGTGGATAAATTACTGTGGTATGTCTGCTTGTTTTGGTTGGAAGGAGTTTGCCATAGTTACTAGACTAAAATGTTATCCTCCTTCTCCTTCTCAAGTTATACCTATTCTAACCCAAAAAAAATACCTCGCACACCCAAAAAAGGCAAATGCAAGTTAAGTGATCATAAAGACTTGGTGTCCCTTGTTGGTCCAAGCTTTAAAAATAAAATTTTGATAGAAGCGTTGAAAGGTAAAAAGACTTTCAAATAAGCACAAGCAATCATTGTGCTTGGTTTGATTTGTACATAATATTCTTTGGGCGAGAGACGTTAACAACAACATACCACATGGTTTAATAAAGCTCTCCAAGGATCTTGAGGCATTTAACAACTATCCTTGGGGTTATGAAAGCTTCAAAATGACTATGTTGACTCCATTAACGCCAACGACTGTCAACTTATATGGCTCTCCATAGGATTTCATGGTAAATATATCTTTTATTATGATATGATTTATTTTTTTAATTTAATAATTCTTTTAATTTATTGACGTTATTTTATAGGTTTTGGCGTTTGAAGTCATTCCTTATTTGAGACAATAAGTGAACTACCAGGAAGAAGTTTCCTGTCCAAAAACTCTAAGATGGTTGTCGATCAAAACTGATAAAAATATAAAAATCCACTAGAGATTAAGGTGGCTTAGAGGAGAAGAAAAGAAATTTTCAAGGTAACATCAAGCATCAAAAAAAGAAAAATCGCAACTCCCCTGTCTTTGTCTGGCATCTTTGATCAATGTGCAAGGTCCACAGGAGAGCAGCATGAGCTGAAGAAGGTGAATGTATATCATATGTTCCAACAAATAAACAGACATATATCGGTTTCAACAGATGATACATCTGGTGAAAATTATAAAACAGATATATATAATTGTTGCAACAGTTGTCTAACCAGTTGCATCAGATGCATTGTATGTTGCAACATATATCCATCTGTTTCAACAAATCAAATAGGTCTCCGTACTATTTTAATTTATAATAACGGATAAGTCATATGTTTCAACGGATAGGTCATCTGTTCGAAATTATCGTACAACTCCTTTTTACCTGTTTGAATTTGTCCCAATAGATGATCCATCTGTTGCAACAGATAGATAATTTGTTATATATCTGTGATTAATATTGAAAATTTTGGCTTTCCAAGTGAATGTCATAGTAGAATCTACTGCTGAACAGGATAATATCACAGTTGATAATCCATCAACTGCTTCCAAAGAAGATGAAAAAATGGAGCTTGTCAGTTCGAGAGAATGGAAGAATTACCCATTTGAAGGGTTCAACATCTTAGAGGAGGCTCCAAAAAAACTAACAAAGTTGATCAACAACTATTCAGAATGAATTGCCGATGGGCTGTTAAAGCATCATGCCGGCAGGTACATAAATTATTTTTAAAGATATTGATTTATACAATTCTTGTTGTAAAAACATGACATTAACACATATAAATCATGTAGAAAATAAAATGACGAACACTACAAAGTGAACGAATCGGATCTTGATTTTGATATGTTCGACATTGTTGTTGCACATCCCGGAATGAAGGATTATTCTATTTGATGTCACAACCCCAAACTTGCTGGAATAATGAGGTTTAAATGTCATACATATAACTATTAATTAATACTTTATTTAATTACATTTGTGTATTAATTTTATTGTCATGTAATCTGAAATATTTGATAATATGTGCAGCACATCGATGCCATTTTTTACTACCTTCGAAAGAAGGTCAAGTTACAAATACAAGAACAATACAGATACACGATAGACAAATGTTTATACAAGGTTTACATCAATAATGCCTACGATAGGTATTATCAACAACAGACAAAAATTTCCTGAATTAAGAAATGCTTAAACAACATCATCAAAGATTTTAGCATTTCAACTGGCTTACCTTGACATTTGGTCGATGAAGTGTACATCCCAATCAATTGTGGTGATGAATTTCATTGGGTCTTGGATGTCGTCATTATAAAAGAGAGGAGCATCCGAGTTTATGACTCGATATCGAAAAGGAGACGTTCTGGTCCATTATCTAAGATACAAAACCTTTCCAAAATATTACCTACTTACCTTGATATGAGTGATTTTTTGGACCAAAATATTTTTACTGATTGGTCAACGATTGAAGCATACCGGGATAAAGTGAGTAATCCATTTGATGTAGAATATGTTGAAGGAATTGCTCAACAACCCATTGGTAGCCTGTAAGTATCATGATTTAGTTTCATTTCATATATTTCACAACGCTTACATAAATTGCAAGATATGGATTATCTGATTTTTAAAAACACAGAGACTGCGGTCTTTTTGTTTCCGCTTACGCCGAGTATTTGAGTGATGGATTACAAGTACCAAATGATGAACTTGATGCCGGATTACTCCATAAAAGATATGCTACCTTTTATGGAAATACGGAAAAGCAAAAGCTCAAAAAGCATACGCAAGTGACATTAAAGATCCACGATGACCAAAGCCGAATTCCATAGCTCCGGATGAAGAACAACTTATCCATATTGAGTAGATCTTTATAGCTTGAGTCTGTCAAAGTAATAACCTCTCCTTAGGAATTGTTGGCACCAAATGTTAAATATTTTATTTCTTTGTTAAGTAGATCACTGTACCCATAATAATTTTTTTACATTTCATTTATTTGTTGAGTTATTTCAGGTAATTTCTGAAGGTTTCGATTTATTTTATGTCGTCTATGAATTTAATTTAATCCGTAGATTTGAACTTATTAATTCAAATGGAATACTAGATTCAAATATCGCAATAGATAATGCATCTGTTGCAACTGATAATTCATCTGTTGTAACAAGACGAAATATCTGTTGAAAATTATCAAACAGATTTAGACATATGTTGCAACATGTAGGACATCTGTTGGAAATTATCAAACAGGTCTTCCTACTATTTTGATTTGTTTCAATAGATTACCTATCAGTTGCAATAGATATACTATATGTTGCAACAAATTGTATATCTATAATCTGTTGCGACAGATAGACTTAGAAACATCTGCATAATGCAATAGATGACCAACCTATTGCAACAGATAATCAATCTGTCAAAAAAGATAGACTATCTATTACAACAAATAGACAATCTGTTGTGTCGCGGCCTATTCGAATCGGTCAAAACAATACACAACATATGGTGGTTATATGGTGTCTTGTCGTGACTCTCGAATTTTGAAAATTCATTATTTAGAGTCGCCACCTAACTTTTTAGGAAAATTAGGAATAACCCTTTTTTTTTTTTATGTAAAACTCTGTTTTGGTCTATCAAAATATTTGAGATTCTTAGTAAGGGTTTTGGTTACTCGAGGGAAGGTATAAATCACCTCTCAGAAGCTATCCGAAAATAGTCCTTAAACTCAGTTTAGGAAGAATATTTTGGGAAAAGTATTTATTATTATTTTCTTTATTATCATCTTTATATTTTATTTTTATTTGAAAAAATGAAAATAATTATTTAAACCAAGTAAAAAAAAAAAAAAGTCGAGAATAGGAGGTATTTCTGTACGTGATAAGTATAAAGAGTATAGAAAGGAAATAGCATAGACATTTATGAAAGGATTTATGTACTAAGATGGGTACAGAGGAATATGTGTATATGGAATAAGTAAAATGCAAAATATATATCGGGTATGTATGAAGTAACAGGTGAGGTATATGTAGTACGGTATGAGAAACTATACATATGTAATTCAAGAGAGAAAGTATAACGTGTGAAATAGTATATATTGAATGTGAGATGGTTTGATGTACGTGAAATAGTATATATATCTAAAACGAGTCAAAATAACATGTGTATTATAATGTATATACAAAATATAAAATATGCATGCAGCAAGTGCATACAAAGTAATGTATAGATGTGCATATCGTAATGTGCATTATGGGTCGATGAAATAATTTATAAATGTAGTAAGTGAAAATAAGTGTGAGTGATAATAACATTAATATATCTTTGAACATGTAAACATACTAATATGGTTTTTGGAAAATAATACGTAAATATATACCACATTTGAAAGAAAATCAACATGTTCCAGTTGATTCCATGTTATAGGCCCATAATTTGTCTCGATTCAATCCCTTTAAAAGAGTCTTATTATGCACTTTATTTTGGATTATAAACCTGAAAGTGTTGTTAGCAATATCCTATTTTTCAAAATATAGTTTAACCTAATTTCTATGAAAAACATTTGAGCCTGAGATATAAACGATCCAAATCGAGTAGCGTTCAATATTCTTGTAGCTTCAAATGTGAAAGCGGAGAGGCTATAGTATTTTTGGTATCAAAAAGGGAATGGAGGAAGTGAATATCTGTTTTACTATCACCTGTGCCGAAGTGACATAGACAAAATATAAATAACACATAAGCAACAACCTATGAGAGAACATTAGTTTTGATTGATATAATGTTAGTCGAAGCAATAATAATAGGAGTAGTAGATTCTAAGAGAAGAAAGAGGGACGTTGGACCCTTTTGATGTGAGCAGGCTGGGCTGGACATGAACACATACAAATAGCTATTAGTCGCTCCTCTGAATTGGACTGAGATGGAGTCGAACCATGACTTCGAATGCGCTCCCGGGTGTACATGTAAAATGAAAGAAATAAAGATTAGAGACTTGGGCTTAAATAATGTAAATAAGTAACGTCTTAAGATGATATATAATCTGAGACCATAAAATAATTTAAAGTTTCCAGTTTGACGAGTAGACACAAGAAATAAATTCAAACTCGAACTTAGCAAGTTAGATGACCTACTGCAAATGTGGCAAACAAGAAACAACGTGCAGAATTGATGAATCAAATTTTAGCTTAAAAATGAGAAGAGTACAGTCTAACTGTTGGGTACGATGTAGTTTTGATGATTGACAATATGACAACGTGATATGAAACATGTCAGTCAACCTGATTCACAGACACATTGTCTCATGTAGCTGAAACTTGTAGCAAAATCATCGATGATTAAAGACAAGGGTGGAAGAAATCAAGAACCAGGTGAGTGGTTAATTCTGATAAAATCAAGGAAATAAATATGTGTAAATTTGAAGAAGTTGAATTTGATTCAAACACTTGATGATAAGGGAAAGTAAGTTGAGTTGAAAAAGGAGTCCAATGGAAAGAAGGAGTTTCACTTCTGAGCATATCCTGAAGCGTCCTATGTGTAGAAGCAGAAAGATTCTGTAGATTGAAGACGTCTATGCAAGCTAGGAAACATATAAATTGAAGGACTCTTTGTTAGATCAATGAAGTTTTTGATGGCTGACACATGAATAGAACATGTTACTTGACCTGGTCCAAGCATAGGAAGGCAGGTTTCAGGTTTTACTGATAGATGCAGACAAAGATTGCTGAAAGTCAGGAATGAATGAGCAAGCCTAGTTCTGATATGCTCAAGCTACTGATCACGTGAGAAATTAAAGAAGTTGTGGTTGAGTAAAATACTTGAAGATAAGTTTATTTAAAGAGTTGAAGTTTGACTACAACACTAAAGAGACAAGAGTTGGAATTGAAGAAGGAGTCTCACTTGAAGCAGAACTCTATGTAATGAGAGTTCTAATTAAAGGAGGAGTTTGAAATAAAGAATAACTCTTTGGAGAGATATGTTTAAATAGAAGATGCATCATTTAGAGTAACTTACGGACTTACAAAGCAGAAAAGCACAATCTACAGATTGACTTCATGAAGTGCTACTCAATCACTGAAGAAACACATTGAAGAACCTGGTCCTAAGTATAGAATCCAGCTAAGAGTTTTAGCCTTGATTTTTAGAGTTGTTCATTGTGTTTGAGCTATTGATGTAATATTAGTTTCAGTGTGTTATAAACTGAATTAGGAGATAGTCTTCGAGTTGGGGAAAACTCAGAGACTTTGGGAATGCATACCTTGGGAGGTGTGTGTGTAGTTAGGAATTAGAGTTTATAATTCCTAGTCGTTGAGTTAAAGGAATTAGAGTTTATAATTCCTAGTTGTTGAGATATAGGGATCAGAGTTTATGATTCCTATTTGTTGGTTACAAGAGTTTTGTAATCAGTCGTTATTGAGGCTTAGAGTTATTTAGTGAAGTTGGGGTTTAATCCTGTAGAGGTGCAGGTCGTGATTTTTTACACATTTTGAGCTGAGTGTTTTTCACATAAAAGTCATTGTGTTCTTTACTTTCTTTTTTATTGTTTCCTTGGAACACGTCAGTGGAATACGTCAAGCAACCCGTTCCATCGATAAGAAACAGTTAGGCAAAAATAAAATAATCAGTAAGGCACGACTTATTAACAAGTGGTATCAAAGCAAGGTTGTCTTAAAAAAGGCTAGAACCTAAGACAAAGATTAATATGATGAATTCCGCACCACTTACTGGTCACAGTGAAGGTCAATGCACTATTAGACCTCCACTCTTTGATGGTTCTCACTATATTTAGTGAAAAGCTAGGATGGAAATATTCATTCAAGGGGAAGACTATGAGTTATGGGATAGGATCACTGATGGTCCTACTATTCCAAAGAAGTTAGAAGATGGGAAACAGGTCAAGAAAGTAAGAAGTGAATTCACTCCTGATGACTTATTGACATTAAAGAAAAATGCTAAGGCCAAAGCATTTTGGTTTGTGGATTAGGACCTTCTGAATACAACAGGGTATCAATATGCACCACTGCTAAGCAAATTTGGGATGCTCTAGTAAATTCTCATGAAGGCACATCTCAAGTAAGAAAATTCAGAATTTCTCTTCTCTTCACTGAGTATGAGGCATTTAAGATGAAAGAGAATGAAACCTTCCATGAGATGATGACAAGGCTTACTGCTTTAACAAATGAGCTGACCTCCTTAGGAAAGCTATATCTGAAGAAGAACAAGTCGAAAAGGTACTGAGGGTATTACCAAAATCAAAGTGGAATGTTAAGGTGACTGCAATCAGGGAAGCAAATAAGGATCTTGCAGGCATGACCCTGGATGAATTAGTGGGGAATTTAAGAACTTATGAAATAGAAACTGATGGAACTAAAGTGCTAGCATCCCCAGAGGATACCTTAGCTCTGAAGGCATCTTACAGTGATAATGAAATTGAACTTGATAAAGAATAAGTTGCCTTTATAGCTAAGAACTTCAACAAATTCTTCAAAAAAATAAGGGAACAGGTAGAAATAAATGGTCAAATGACAATCTAAATGGATGCTACAAGTGTGGTAAGACTGATCATCATATCAAGAATTGTCCTGTCTGGGAAATAGAATGGAGAAAACAAAGGGCTGGAAAGGAATTGAAAGAAAAAAACAAAAAGAGGGAAGAATATGCAATGGTAACAGCTTGAGGATTTAACTCAGATGATGATAAAGTTGATGAAGCAGCACTCATGGCTCTTAGAGATTCAGACTTGGAGGAAGAAGATGATGCTTCTGAGGTAAGTATACTTGAACTTAAAGAAAAGTTGCATTTATTTTCTAAAACAAAAATTATTTCCTTAATGAGTGCTCTAATTGATGATTTCCAAGAATTAAGTTCTAATAGAGATGGGTTATTCAACAATCTTGCATGTCTCAAGTTTGATTTTATTGATCTAGAAACTAGTAAGAACACTATTGAAAAGGAAAACTGCACTCTTAAGGAACAGGTTAGCAGACTTGATTCATCAAACCTGACCCTCAAATATAAAATCTTGATACTGCTTTCTGAAAAAGGAAAAAAGGTCAAAAGTGCGGAACAAGAAAAAGTTGAGTCAGAATTGACTAAGATTAAAAATGAATACTTTTGTGAAAAAGAAAAAGCTAGTCAATTAAGTCAAGAATTTTCTAAATTGAAACTTGATCTTGAAAGAGCTAATAGATGGACACATTCTTCAAGAATTGTTCATAAGTTAGGTCAAAAAACTCACAATGAAAAGGCTGGGTTGGGATTTTATAAAAGTTCTAATACTATTAAAGATTTGTGTTATATTTGTGGTAACTAGGGGCATCCAACCACTGAATGTCCAGTTGCAGCAAAAAGAAAACCAAGAAGCATAAGCCTAGAAAACAAATCTGATTCTATGTCAGAATAAGCTAGCAAGAAGGTCAAATCTGGTCAGAGAAACATGTCACATAACCTGCTGCCTCGATGGGCTAGAAGGAACCTCATATATCCTTTTTCTCATAAGAAATAACCCAAGTTTATCTGGGTGCCTAAAGTTAACCCCTAATTTATTTTGCAGGTGAGAGTAAAAGGAGGCAAGCAAAATTTATACATGGATAAAGATTGCTTAAGGCATAAGACTAGAAAAAAATAAAGTTTCTTTCACTCACCACATTTAAAGGGGTAATGGATCATTTGAAAGATGACCAGATTTGTAGTGCTCGTGTAAGGGGGAAGCAAGGAAGATTTAAAAAAAATGAAAAAAGGGATAACTGTGAAACTGATGAGCATGCACAAGAACATATTGTACCACCTGGTTCAAATGTTGTACATATTGAGGGCATATTGACAGGGGGAACAACAAATCAATAACACAAACACAAGCTGATGATAATTTTGTTGGTAATTAATAAGAATTGGTGTTTTCACAAGAACTTGAGATATCTCATGGGAATCAATGGCTTGAGACTATGGTATTCAAATGAAAGTAATTTCACTCTTGAGGGCTATAAAAATGTTGACTATGTGGGTTACTTAATTGACTGGAGAAGCACCAAAGGCACTTAGTAGAGAGCATTTTGAATGAAATAGGTTAGACTTGGGGATGATTAAAATTGCATGAACTTCCCTCAATGATTGACTAGAATAATCATTTTTCTTCTTAATCTTATTAGCTAAAAAGTTAGTCTATACAGTCTTGCACATTTAGTTGTGTTTCCCAATTCCATATTTTTGACTTTTCTAACCTAATTTTGTATTAGATTGTGCAGAAAAATAGGTTCAAGCCAGCAATTGTGACCACAAAGTTCTTCTTATCAGGTACGTTCTACACTGACATAAGCATAGGCTGTCTAAGTTAAAACGGTTGAGCATACTTGTTCAATTACACACACTTCATCCTCTCATTGTCTAATAAAGCTAATGAATTAGTTGATCAAACTTTCTTTGATTCTCTCCAAATGGGTATGAAAAAAATGTGTTAATTCTACAACAGAAAACCCTTCTTCTTTCTCAACCAAAATATCAGTTGTGTACCATGATTTACCAAGCTTGATCATCAATCACATTCACCATAAGTTTTTTGAGAAATAAAATGGGATATGATCTCCCTTTTAGTTTCTAATTGGTTATTTTTTTGGATTTCTCAGAACTACTTCAATAGATGTTCTTGTATAGATGAATCATGTTGCTCTACCAGATTCAATAAGAAGGGATAACACTAAAAAAAATTTGAAAAAAAATGATTTGGCTAAAAAAAAAAAATCTGAACTTAAAGCTGCACAAGACAGTCATGAAGTGGAATAAGTGGTCCTTCAGGCTTGGATCATAAATTTGAAGCTTTATCTTGATTAAGATAGGGATGAAAATGTTGAAGTCATTCGACACAGTTGATATCACCTGCTCCTCCTTTCTCTTCACTATTTATATCCTTAGCCATGTCCCACTTTTATACCATATTTTTTAATGCTCAGTTGTTTTGATTTGTTCAGTACTAGCTTGGGTTTAATGTGGAACATACTCTATCAGTTAAATGGAATAGTTATCTTTGCTAAGTTGAATCGTATTTTTTCTCTCGTTAATACATTACTATGTAGGTTAAAGTCTTTGTCTGATTGTTTTGGTCATAGCCCCAGTGGCCATGAATAGCATAACAAATCACTTTGGCTAGTATATTATTGCATTGAAATGGTTTTCGATGATGTCAAAAGGGGGAAGATAAGAGGTTTGTGCAATGTGTATAACCCATTGACTAACTTGTTTCATTCTAGTGTTTTATACTTAAGTGCCTACAGGTGAAGTTATTTGAATGTACAAAGACACGAGGTTTGTCATCATCAAAAAGGGGGAATTTATTAGGTATGATATAGCTTTGATGATTAACAATCTGACAACGTGAAATAAAACATATCAGTCAACCTGATTCACAAACACACTGTCTCATGTAGCTGAAACTTGTAGCAAAATCATCGATGATTAAAGACAAGGGTGGAAGAAATCAAGAACCAGATGAGTGATTAATTCTGATAAACTCAAGGAAATAAATATGTGCAAATTTGAAGAAGTTGAATTTGATTCAAACACTTGATGATAAGGGAAATCAAGTTGAGCTGAAAAAAGAGTCCTATGGAAAGAAGGAGTTTCACTTTTGAGCATATCCTGAAGAGTCCTATATGTAGAAAGAGAAACATTTTGTAGATTGAAGATGTCTACGCAAGCTAGGAAACATATAAATTGAAGGACTCTTTGTTAGATCAATGAAATTTTTGATGAATGACAAATGAATGGAACATGTTACTTGACCTGGTCCAAGCAAAGGAAGGCAGGTTTTAGGTTTTACTGATAGATGCAGAGAAAGATTGCTGAAAGTCAGGAACGAATGAGCAAGCCTAATTCTGATATACTCAAGCTACTGATCACGTGAGAAATTGAAGAAGTTATGGTTGAGTAAAATACTAGAAGATAATTTGATTTAAAGAGTTGAAGTTTGACTACAACACTAAGGAGACAAGAGTTGGAATTAAAAAAGGAGTCTCACTTGAAGTAGAACTCTATGTAATGAGAGTTCTGATTAAAGGAGGAGTTTGAAATAAAGAATAAATCTTTGGAGAGCTGTGTTTAAATATAAGATGCATCATTTAGAGTAACTTACACACTAACAAAGCAAAAAAGCACAATCTATAGATTGACTTCACGAAATGCTACTCAATCACTAAAGAAACACATTGAAGAACCTAGTCCTAAGTATAGAATCCATCTAAGAGTTTTAGCTTTGATTTTTAGAGTTGTTCATTGTTTTTGAGATATTGATGTAATATTAGTTTTAGTGTGTTATAAAGTGAATTAGGAGATAGTCTTCGAGTTGGGGAAAACTCAGAGACTTTGGGAAAGCATGCCTTGGGAGGTGTATGTGTAGTTAGGAATTAGAGTTTATAATTCCTAGTCGTTGAGTTAAAGGAGTTAGAGTTTATAATTCCTAGTTGTTGAGATATAGGGATCAGAGTTTATGATTCCTATTTGTTGGTTACAAGAGTTTTGTAATCAGTCGTTTTTGAGGCTCAGAGTTATTTAGTAAAGTTGGGGTTAAATCCTGTAGAGGTGCAGGTCGTGTTTTTTAACACCTTTTGAGCCGGGTGTTTTCCACGTAAAAATCATTGTGTTCTTTACTTTCTGTTTTACTGCTTCCTTGTAACACGCCAGTGGAACACGTCAGGCAACCCATTCGACCGATAAGCAACAGTTAGGCGAAAATAAGATAATCAGTAGGGCATGAATTATTAACAAGTGGTATCAGAGCGAGTTGTCTTAAAAAGGGCTAGAACTTAAGACAAAGATCAATATGATGAATTCCGCACCATCTACTAGTCACAGTGAAGGTCAATCCACTATTAGACCTCCACTCTTTGATGATTCTCACTTCATTTGGTGAAAAGCTAGGATGGAAACATTCATTCAAGGGAAAGACTACGAGTTATGGGATAGGATCACTGATGGTCCTACTATTCCATTGAAGTTAGAAGATGGGAAACGGGTCAAGAAAGTAAGAAGTGAATTCACTCTTGATGACTTATTGACATTAAGGAAAAATGTTAAGGCCAAAAATATTTTGATCTGTGGATTAGGACCCGCTGAATACAACAAGGTATAAACATGCACCACTGCTAAGCAAATTTGGGATGCTCTAGTAAATGCTCATGAAGACACATCTCAAGTAAGAAAATTCAGAATTTTTATTCTCTTCACAGATTATAAGGCATTTAAGATAAAGGAGAATGAAACCTTGCATGAGATGATGACAAGGCTTACTGCCTTAACAAATAATCTGACCTCCTTAGGAAAAGCTATATCTGTAGAACAACAAGTCGAGAAGGTACTGAGGGTATTACCAAAATCAAAGTGGAATGTTATGGTGACTGCAATTAGGGAAGCAAATAATGATCTTGCAGGCATGACCCTGGATGAATTAGTAGGGAATTTAAGAACTTATAAAATGGAAATTGATGGAACTAAAGTGCTAGCAGCCCCAGAGGATACCTTAGCTCTTAAGGCATCTTACATTGATGAAGAAATTGAACTCGATAAAGAATAAGTTGCCTTTATAGATAAGAACTTCAATAAATTCTTCAAAAAGAATAAGGGAACAGGTAGAAAAAAATGGTAAAATGACAATCTAAATGGATGCTACAAGTGTGGTAAAATTGATCATCATATCAAGAATTGTCCTGTCTGGGAAATAGAATGGAGAAAGGAAAGGGCTGAAAAGGAATTGAAAGAAAAAAAAAAGAGAAGAATATGCAATGGTAGCAGCTTGGGATTTGATTTAGATAATGATGAAGTTGATGAAGCAACACTCATGGCTCTTGGAGATTCAGACTTGGAGGAAGAAGATGATGCTTCTGAGGTAAGCTTAAAGAAAAGTGTCAATTATTTTCTAAAACAAAACTTATTTCCTTAATGAGTGCTCTAATTGATGATTTCCAAGAATTAAATTCTAATAGGGATGAGTTATTAAACATTCTTGCAAGTCTCAAGTTTGATTTTATTGATCTAGAAACTTGTAAGAAAATTGTTGAAAAGGAAAACTGCACTTTTAAAGAACAGGTTAGTAGACTTGATTCATCAAACCTGACCCTCAAATATAAAATCTTGAAACCAACTCTTTCTGAAAAAGGAAAAAAAGGTCAAAAGTGAGGAACAAGAAAAAAAATTGAGTCAGAATTGACTAAGATTAAATATGAATGCTTTTGTGAAAAAGAAAAGGTTAGTCAATTGAGTTAAGAAGTTTCTAAAGTGAAACTAGATCTTGAAAGAGCTAATAGATGGACACATTCTTCAAGTATTGATCATAAGTTAGGTGAAAAAACTCACAATGAAAAGGTTGGGTTGGGCTTTTATAAAAGTTCTAATGCTATTAAAGATCTGTGTTATATTTGTGGTAACCAGGGGCATCCAACCATTGAATGTCCAGTTGCAGCAAAAAATAAATCGAGAAGCATAAGACTAGCAAAACAATCTGATTCTATGTTAGAACAAGCTAACAAGAATGTTAAATCTAGTCAGAGAAACAGGTCACATAACCTGTTGCCTCGATGGGCTAGAAGGAACCTCATACATTTTTTTTCTCATAAGAAAGAACTCAAGCTTATCTGGGTGCCTAAAGTTAACCCCAAATTTGTTTTGTAGGTGAGAGTGAAAGAAGGAAAGCAAAATTTGTACATGGATAAAGCTTGCTCAAGGCTTTGGACTAGAAGAAAATAAAGTTTCTTTCACTCACCACATTTAAAGGGGTAATGAATCATTTGAACGATGACCAGATTTGTAGTACTCGTGTAAGGAGAAAACAAGGAAGATTTAAAAAAATAAAAAAAGAGGATGACTGTGAAACTGATGAGCATGCACAGGAACATATTGTACCACCTGGTTCAACTATTGTACAAACTGAGGGCATATTGACAGGGGAAGCAACAAATCAATAACACCAACAAAAACTGATGATAATTTTGTTGGTAATTCATAAGAATTGGTGTTGTCACAAGAATCTTGAGATATCTTATGGGAATCAATGGCTTGAGACTATGGTATTCAAATGAAAGTAATTTCACTCTCGAGGGCTATAAAAATATTGACTATGTGGGTTACTTAATTGACTGGAGAAGCACCAAAGACACTAAGTAGAGAGCATTTTGAAAGGAATAGGTTAGACTCGGGGATGATTAAAATTGCATGAAATCCCCTCAATGATTGTCTAGAATGATCATTTTTCTTCTTAATATTATTAGCTAAAAAGTTATTCTATACAGTCTTGCACATTTAGTTGTGTGTTCCAGTTCCAGATTTTTGAATTTTCTAACCTAATTTTGTATTAGATTGTGCAAAAAATAGGTTCGAGCTAGCAATTGTGACCACAAAGTTCATCTTATTAGGTATGTTCTACACTGACATAAGCATAGGTTGTCTAAGTTGAAACAGTTGAGCATACCTGTTGACTTCCACACACTTTATCCTCTCATTGTCTAATAAAGCTAATTAATTGGTTGACCAAACTTTCTTTGATTCTCTCCAAATAGGTGTGCAAAAAATGTGTTAATTCTACAACAGAAAATCCTTCTTCTTTCTCAACCAAAATATCAGGTGTACCATGGATTTTCCAAGCTTGATCATCAATCACTTGCACCATAAGTTTTCTGAGAAATAAATGGGATATGATCTTCCTTTTAGTTCCTAATTGGTTATTTTTTTGGATTTCTCAGTCCTAGTTCAATAGATGTTCTTACACAGATGAATCATGTTGCTCTGCCAGTTTCAATAAGGAGGGCTAACACTAAAAAAAAATGAAAAAAAATGATTTTTCTAAAAAAAAATAAAAAATCTGAACTTGATGCTGCACAAGACAGTCATGAAGTGAAATAAGTGGTCCTTCAGGCTTGGATCATGACTTTGAAGCTTGACCTTGATTAAGAGAGGGATGAAAATGTTGAAGTCATTCGACATAGTTGATATCACCCGTTCCTCCTTTCTCTTCACTATTTATATCCTTAGCCATGTCCCACTTTTATACCATATTTTTTAATGCTCAATTATTTTGCTTTGTTCAGTACTAGCTTAGGTTTAATGTGAAACATGCTCTGTCAGTTAAATGGAATGGTTATCTTTTCTAAGTTGAATCATATTTTTGCTCTCTTTAACACATTACTATGTTGGCTAAAGTCTTGTCTTATTGTTTTGGTGATAGCCCCAGTGTCCATGAATAGCGTAACAAATTACTTTGGCTAGTATATTTCTGCATTAAAATGATTTTCGATGATGCCAAAAGGGGGAAGATAAGAGGGTTGTGCAATGTGTATAACCTGTTGACTAACTTATTTCATTCTAGTGTTTTATACTTTAGTGCCTACAGGTGAAGATGTTTGAATGCACAAAGACAAGAGGTTTGTCATCATTAAAAAGGGGGAATTTGTTGGGTATGATGTAGTTTTGATGATTAACAATCTGACAACGTGATATGAAACATGTCAGTCAACCTGATTCACAGACACACTGTCTCATGTAGCTAAAACTTGTAGCAAAATCATCGATGATTAAAGACAAGGGCGTATGAAATCAAGAACCAGATGAGTGGTTAATTCTGATAAACTCAAGGAAATAAATATGTGCAAATTTGAAGAAGTTGAATTTGATTCAAAAACTTAATGATAAGAAAAAGCAAGTTGAGTTGAAAAAGGAGTCCTATGAAAAGAAGGAGTTTCACTTTTGAGCATATCCTGAAGAGTCCTATCTGTAGAAGGAGAAAGATTCTGCAGATTAAAGACGTCTACGCAATCTAGGAAACATATAAATTGAAGGACTCTTTGTTAGATCAATGAAGTTTTTTATAACTGACACATGAATGGAGCATGTTACTTGACTTGGTCTAAGCATAGGACGACAGTTTTCAGGTTTTACTATAGATGCAGACAAAGATTGCTGAAAGTCAGGAATGAATGAGCAAGCCTAATTCTGATATACTCAAGCTACTGATCACGTGAGAAATTGAAGAAGTTATGGTTGAGTAAAATACTTGAAGATAAGTTGATTTAAAGAGTTGAAGTTTGACTACAACACTAAGGAGACAAGAGTTGGCATTGAAAATAGAGTCTCACTTGAAGTAGAACTCTATGTAATGAGAGTTCTAATTAAAGGAGGAGTTTGAAATAAAGAATAACTCTTTGGAGACCTGTGTTTAAATAGAAGATGCATCATTCAGAGTAACTTACACACTTACAAAGCCGAAAAGCACAATCTACAGATTGACTTCACGAAGTGCTACTCAATCACTGAAGAAACACATTGAAGAACCTGGTCCTAAGTATAGAATCCAGCTAAGAGTTTTAGCTTTGATTTTTAGAGTTGTTCATTGTGTTTGAGCTATTGATGTAATATTAGTTTCAGTGTGTTATAAACTGAATTAGGAGATAGTCTTCAAGTTGGGGAAAACTCAGAGACTTTGGGAACGCATACCTTGGAAAGTGTGTATGTAGTTAGGAATTAGAGTTTATAATTCCTATTCGTTGAGTTAAAGGAATTAGAGTTTATAATTCCTAGTTGTTGAGATATAGGGATCAGAGTTGATGATTCCTATTTGTTGGTTATAAGAGTTTTTTAATCGGTCGTTGTTGAGGCTCAGAGTTATTTAGAGAAGTTGGAGTTAAATCCTGTAGAGGTGCAGGTCATGGATTTTTTACACCTTTTGAGCCGGGTATTTTTCACGTAAAAATCATTGTGTTCTTTACATTCTGTTTTACTGCTTCCTTGGAATACGTCAGTGGAACACGTCAGGCAACCCGTTCCATCGATATGCAATAGTTAGGCGAAAATAAGATAATCAGTAGGGCACGAATTTTTAACACTAGCTACCACAAACATGCACCTGCAAATGTCACTGATATCTTTACCAAAATAAAAGAAATGACTCCTCAAGTCTCATCCTTAATGGAAATTTATGTTGATTATTTTTGACACATTTAACATGGTGAAGGGGGGAGAACAGGTGACGAGAATACTTGATTAGGCTATTCATGTTCGAAAAAATGAACAAAGCAAAGAGCTCTACAACCTAGAATTGAACACACGGCAAAAACATGAGAGCTGATTTCAATTTTAAAATGACACATTCATAGATGATAAAGAGATGCATGACATCTTAATAACATAAGAAAGAAAACACTTGGATAGATGCAAGCGACAAACTTAGTATTTTAATTGGAAGATTCTTAAAGATTCATTCCCGGGCCAAGAGAAAACAAAATAAAAATTGGCTAGCTCAACCACAATCTTACACAGATAGCTATAAATTCAAATGAACCTTCCATAGATTTTGAAAAAATACTTCAATGTCACGCTGCAATTCAAATAAATTTGGAAATTTAAATGACCAGCTCACTCACAAATCTGGAAAATATTATAGAGCTAAGCCAAACTAATTATCACTCCCCTTTCTGTATATTCTAACTTGCCCCTTAAAGATATTTATATCTTTTATGGATTAATGGGGTCCAAAGATAATAGATAAAGGCTTAGTTAAAATGATGGCACTTTCTTTATAAGAAATCTTTTGCTCAAAAGAAAAGCATGGCAACTAGCCATTTGATAAACATAAAAGGAAAAATGTTCCATGTTCTTCACAAAAGTGTTTAAGGCTAAAATATGCATAGTTTAAAGTGAAGGAGTGTTTTTCCCAATATGTTGACGAAAATTAGTGCGTCCAAGAGAGGGAGTTCGTAGGGATTCATTTGAATAATCTTCAAAAAAGAAATATATCCAAATTTTAATTAAATGATAAATACGATTGGGTTACTCAGGGTGATGATTATACGTCAGAAGGTATGGTAGGATAATACCTGCAAGGGAAACGGGGAGTTGATGAAGATTATATCATCTAAGAACTAATTAAAGAGGAAACATAGGATAGAAGGTAATTTGTAGCGAATATGGCCGATGAAATTGACTTAAAACATGAAAGATCTGAATCAAATGCAAATATGAAAGTGTATCCAAAAATAAAAATACGTCTGTCATCTCTCTCAAAGAAAAATAGTGCAGTTAGGCACTTTGATAGGGAACTAGGACTATCTAGTGTGGTAGGAATGATCACCTACATAGAAAATAGCAGAACACCAAGAAAGCAACTCTGCGGGCATCGAGGGTTGAAATGATGTACAGTAAGTGATAACGCTCAATCTACAGCTCTCGTTTGAGTGTAAAGCGGTCGTTAGCAAATATAGAACCCAACCTGGGTTGGGTGTCGATCCCACAGGGAATAGCTTGGCCAACAAGTAAGTAAAATTACTAAACTTTTGGTGCAAGTCTCGTAAGAAGGGGGGATTCTTGTCTTTCAAGTAATGTAAACAAAAGCTGAAAATAATAAAGTAAAAAGAGAGAGATTGTTACGTTGGTTGTAAACAATGAGAATTGAAGCGTTGGGGTTATGTCCACCTTTTGAGGTATACGTCTCTATTGGCTATGAGTGTGTAGAATTCTGACATGCAATTGCTTATAGAGGATTGTAGTCGATGGTAAATCCAAGCGTCTCTCGACCTAAACAAGGACTATTTCACTTTAACTCTCTCGAGCTTAAAGCGTATCTAACGGTACGAATTCTCCAAGAGGTTAGTCCAATTACGGCACTAGCTTTTTAATAGGAAAGGGTGTCCTACTACCTTGACATTATCTCTTTTCCAGACAAATAACTTTTCTCTCGAACAAGTTAAATGTTAGACTAGCGTATTCTTGCGTTTGCAACCGCAAAGAATGTAGATTAAGATGAAGAGAATAATGATATAAGCAATATCCGTGTCTCGAACTCACAAACTCACAGCAATAGATAGTAACTCATTCGGCTTCCATAACCCCAACAGAGAAGTTTAGTTACCCATGAATGCGAAGGAGATTACGATTGACATTGTTGTTATACCACAAGATTGAGTAATTTCGTGTAGCTTAGGTGGTAGGCGTGAGGCGTGAATTCCTAGGCAAAGTAATGATTCTCTTGTTGTGGAATTTAAGAATGGAAGAGTAGAAGAAGAGAAATAGAATTAATGGAAAGATTAGAAGAATTGTAGAGTAATAGAATTGAATTGTAAGACGAGAAGTTAAGAAGATTAGAAGTTATAAGAAGATGATAGAAGATGAGAGGGATGGAAGGAAGTATTGTGTTCTCCCTCCTTCCTCCCTCCTTATTCTAAATCTCTAGCATGATAGGGTATTTATAATACCCATATCCTACTCCTACTAAGCTAATGAAATAAATAACCAAATCTTACTAGACTAATGAAATCCTTAACCCAAATGTACTAGGTTAAGGTATCATTATCATAATCCACATAAAATAATGAAATACATAACCTAATTGTACTAGGTTAATGTATCATTGTCAAAATCCAGCTTTGTGTCTGTAAGTCCCCAAAGTCTTCAGAATTGTTGTTTTAGCCCGGGACAGATTTTCCATGCAGCAGTTTTGGTCCTTAGGCGTGTAAACTCCCTTCCCTTCCTTCGTGAGCTTTCTTTTGCGTCAAGTAAGCCATAAAATGATGAATTCTGCATCATTTATACCTGAAACTTTACTAATCATGTTCGTTAGCTCATTTAGAGGAAAAAGGACTAAAAGTGCATGAAATATATAATTTGTTCTCAAAACTAGGCTAAAATATGGGCAAAATATATTGATATAGGCGTGTAAATCTGCCTATCATCAACACCCCACACTTAGAGCTTTGTTCGTCCTCGAACAACATATCATGTCCTTCTAAGCATCAACTTAAGGTTTTTACAGCAACAACACAAAACATTTATTAAGACAAGCACAACGATTATCAACCAAGAGTAGCTTTCCGATTATAAGTAGAAACAATTTAACCTCAAGTATAGACTCGTGATGGTGATCAACTCGCATGCAAACATTAAAGTGCATAGAATCATATACAACTATCCAAAACTCATCAACCATGTGTGTCTCACCATATAGTACCCATAATCACTCACAAATATAGCATATTTTTCAAACATGGGTATCAAAATGTCCTTGCTCTCACTCTCACAAAGAATTCATATGTAGCGACTGATGACCATAGGCTTGCCCTTAATGTAATACTCTACTAAATGTTGGAACGTTAAGATTAGGATCAAGTAGGTCTTTTGATGGTTGTAATGTAGGCTAAGGGACGGGTAGGACTATTTTGGCCAGGAATAGTGACTAAGTTCCTAAGCGCTTTAATTCATCACTTTGTATCATTGACACTTTTTTCTTTCAACCTTTCTTCTTTCTTTTGTTATACCACCCTTGTTCTCCTCTTTTGGTTTTTTAATTTTAAGCACAACTCGCTTTTCAGCTTTCTTTTCCTTTTTCTTTTCACAACATACCTCTTATGATATCACTTTCTTTTTCATAACACATTCAAGCACCATTACAATTTATAGCATCATACTCACCCAATTTCATCTTATGTTGTCACATGACTTTTTCACTTTAAAGCACTTAGGAGTTTGGATCAAATTACGGTCTTGAAAGAAATGGATTAGGCTTACATACAAGGTTGTCAAAGAAATAGGCTAAAGGCTCAAAAGGGTTTAACTAGGATGATGTCCATGGGTAGGTAAAACTGAAGGTAAACAAATATAGGTTGTCAAAGAAATGCCTAAATCATATCCTAAACTTACACTCCTTATTTTCTCTTTGCATACATACCAGGCAAGTTCTAGCATCAGCCACAAACATAGAATATACTATTATCTCACACACACAAGGCACATGGTCGACTTTATTGGAGGTAATATAGACTCTTGACCCAACAAGTGAAGGAATTGAACCACACAATATCACATAATGAGTCACAACTAGAGCCTAAATGTATCAATAGTCACAATTATAGCACATACTCTTGTTATAATCTCATGCTGCCTATCAAAATAATTTCATGCGAAGCTAGAAAAAATTTACTACTAAAAAAAACAAAACAAAACAAAAATGAAACAAAAGCAAACAAACATAGATGCGAATAGAGAAGTATAGCATGCAATACCACCACCCCACACTTAGTCGGGACACTGTCCTCAGTGGAAAATAAATACGAGGAACCTGGTTGGTCGGACTTATCCTCTATGTCTGGGGTCATACCCCTTGCATTGGAATCATCATCAGAGTCGTCATCCTCAGAAGTTCCTCATAAGTATCCCACTTAATTCCAAGCGTGAGTCGAGGTATTTGCAGCGAGGAGGGTTCTCTTTGGTCCTTGCGACTTCTCTTTTTGCCCTTTTGGGAGGTGGTAGCCTTCCCCTTGCCTTGTCTCGCTTTAGGTGCCATTGTACCTGAGACTAGAAATAGTGTTAGTGGTAGAACAATATCAATGGATACAATCTATGCACAAGCAGTAGGGGTACCACCCCACACTTAGTTTTGTTGACACAAATCAGTGAAGTGAAAGTGGTCGATTACTTAGATTTCGTCGACATACGTTTTAGGAGTTGTATTCCGGCACAAAAATCAGTGATGTATCACTACTTGCAGCCATTGCATGACTTTCATGTTAGATATAACAACACTACTACATAGGGGTTACCACATAATATAGTTACTTTCAACAATCACAACCTCCTATGTCGGCAGGCACTATAAGTCTTATCCCGATGAACGGGATAGCCTAACATGTAAGTATCCAAGTAGCAATTTTAAACAATGTTCAAGACTATAGCGATTCCGCAAATAGTATGACAATGCTATTAAAACCAAATTCAAGTCGGAAACAAGTCAAGATGATTCTAACGTATACGTTCACTCACATGATTTTGCATTAACATTCCAAACACATGAACTTCACCAACAATCTTTCAATATGTAGCAATTTATAATAGACATAGCAACGTAGTACTTACGAGAAATAAATGAAGAATACGAGAGTACTTACTTGCTTGAAGCTTTTGGAGATGGTTTTGTGAATTGGAAGAGCAAAAAAAAGAAAATTTTGAGAGGATTTGGATGAATATGCGGCACCTTTAGGTCACTTTGCAATGTGTTGTGTTATAAAACTAAGTCCCCTTTATATAGGAAGAGAATGGGTCGGGTTATGACCCATTTACAATCGGTTTTGGAGACAAAAATCCCACATATGCGGCGCATAATGCTTGGCATAGATATGACATATGCGGCGCATTGTCTATGGCATAATGGGACATATGCGCCGCATAGTCTATGGCATTTGTAGAAATATGCGCCGCATAGTCTATGGCATATGAGATACTGAGACCAAATGCCATAGCATAGGCGGCGCATAGTCAAAAGCATACCTAGGAATAGGCGGCGCATAGTGTATAGCACACTAGATTCCGAGACCTTAGGCTATAGGATAGGTTGTGCATCGTTCGTGGCCTAGTTTTACCAAGGCCTAGCCTTCCTCGAAGCCTATTTTGGCGTGATAAAGGCTCAATCCATAGCCTTATGCATCACCCTTCCTAACTTACCAACTTTACCATACAATGCGTCCAAATCGTCAATTGAAATCAATCTCCTCGTTGACTACTTCTTGCACCTATATTCGCTCAAACAAATGAAAACGATTAGTACGATGGGTTGCCTCCCACCAAGCGCCTTAGTTTTGGTCGTGGCACGACTCTTATTTTTGGATTTTTCATTTATCAAAATCAAAACAAGTACTAGAAGAAACGATAAAACGATAAAACGATGGGTTGCCTCCCATCTAGCGCCTTATTTATTATCGCGGCACGACATAGTTACCTCGAGTACTCAGACTTCGTCGGGATAGATGGTGGATCGTTTTCTGAATGGATTCAGACGACAATGAGGCTTACTTGTAGGAGGGGTACCAATTATATCATCAATAGTCCAACCCATAGCTCTCATGTATCTCTTCAGAGTAGAGATGAGAGCGTCTACGTGCTGTTTACTTAAATCATCCGCACTCACCGGAAGTATCTTTATACTTTCCAAGAACACATACCTTAGATAATTGGGGAGCTCTTTCGATTCTAGCATTGGTGGCTCTTCAAGGGAAGTCTTCGCTGTTGGTGACGGTTGATTCTTAAGATCACGGTCCAGTTGCTTAGGAGTATGGGAATATGACTCTATTTCTGTTAGAGCACCCATAAGTTCTTCATATTCTTTAGCATCCTCATGCTCAACATTCAGCAGCGCAACAGACAATGGCTCAACAGTAGGCTGTTTCTCTACAGATAATGCTTTCTTACCTTCATAATGAACATCAGCTACAGAGAACACATCCATATCTCTTGGCTGCTTCATCGCTTTGCACAAATCAAAATGAATCACTTCGTCATTTATTCGAAATAAAAGCTCATTATCTCTCATGTCAATAAGCACACTTCCTATTGCAAGGAAAGGACGTCCCAAGATTATGGGAACTTCAGAATCCACCTCGTAATCCAAAATCACAAAGTCTGCAGGAAAGATGAAGGAATAAACCTTCACCAATACATCATTCAAGATACCCACAGGTCGTTTTACCGACCTATCAGCCATCACGAGCCTCATATTGGTTGGTGTCGGATCGCCTAACCCCAACTTCTTGTAGACGGATAGTGGCATCAAATTGATGCTAGCACCCAGATCGCACAATGCCTTAGCAAAATTCATAGATCCAACCGTGCAAGGAATAGTGAAAGCACCAGGGTCTGCTTTCTTCTGTACTAAGGACCTTGTGGCAATTGCACTACAATGATGAATATTATCTGTCGGCTCATAGCTTACTGTCCGCTTCTTTGTCAATAGGTCCTTCATGAATTTAGCGTACCCAGGCATCTTTTCTAGCGCCTCTACCAACGGAACATTAATGGTCAGCTGCTTCAACATGGTCATGAATTTACTGAACTTTGTATCATCCGCCACCTTCTTCAATCTTTGAGGAAAAGGTGGTGGTGGGTATGGAATTGTTCTCTCCATGGATTTCTTCTCCTCTTGCTTCCGTTTTTCAGCTTTTCCAGGCTGCACGTTGTGAAGAGTGATGTTAAGGACGTTAGGATCGGTTGCTGTGGCATCTTCCCCTTTCGCCTTATCATCAATTTCCGCTTCTTCGTCAACCACTTGCTTGCCTTTTTCTGAAGTTTCCAGCACCTTACCACTTCGGGTAGTGATGGCCATGCATGACCCATCATTCCTTGGGTTTTGCATAGTATCGCTAGGTAAAGTGCCAGCCTTTCTTTGATTGAGTGCTGCTGAAAGTTGGCTCAGTTGCTGCTCTATTTGCTTGATTGAAGTGGAATGAGAATCAACTAGTTGTTTCATAGAGGACAAATCATTGATTACCTCAGTAACTCCCGCGCTCGTTGCTTCCACTCCTTTCAATAATTTAGCCATCATGTCTTCCATACTTCCAGAATTAGATGTGGTGATATCACGTCTACCAGGGGGAACATATACACCACTCTTTTCATTGTTTTTTCTCCAACTACCTTGGTCCTTGTTTCCAGAATTATCATAATAGTTCCGACCTTGGTTTCCTTGGGTATTCCCACGGAAACCCCCCTGATTGTTCAAGTAGTTGGCCTCCTCTTCCGAATCAGATTCGTCTCTTCCTTTTAGCGCCACAACTTTCACTTTTTCGGTCTTCCCTGATAATAAATGCTTTGTCAGAAGATCCATCTGTGTTTTCATGTGCGCCATATCTTGATCACGTTCTTCTTGTATTCTTCTTTGGTCTGCAGTCATGCCTATAGATAAAGTGGGGCTTGCTACCTCGGAATCCCTGGTATGCCAAGCTCTACTTTGTTTTGTCATGTGATCTAGCATATTGCTTGCTTGACCAAAGGTGAGGTCCATAAAAGATCCTCCAGCTGCGTTATCCACCACTGGTTTAGTTATTGAATTCAAGGATCTGTATAGTATCTCCATTAGGTGAACAATAGTCATATGATGGTTTGGACACCTCGCTAGCTTTGTCTTGAACCTCTCCCATGTTTCATGAAGAGCTTCAGTGGGAAGCTGACGAAAGTTGCTGATTTCATCTCTCAATTGTGCCCTTTTGGAAGGCGGAAAGAATCTTTCTAGGAAAGCGTCTCTCAATTGCCTCCAATTTGTAATTGAATCAGGAGTCAGCCCATTCAACCATAGTGTTGTCTCCCCAGACAGAGACAATGGAAATAGACGTAATCGAATTGCATTCTGACCAACACCAGGATTGTCAAAAGACTTGCATGTGGAAATAAAGTTGATGAGATGCATATTCGGATCATCGCCTGCTAGTCCACCAAACAATCCCTTGAGTTGCAATAACTGAATCATGGTGCTTGTGATGTTGAACTTGGCTCCGGGCGCTAATGGTGGTGGAATTATAGCTCCAGTGGCTCCGGCACCATCAAGATCATCATCATCATCGTCGAAAGCTGGCTGCATAGGTTGGTGATCATGTCTATACCAAGCTTGTCGACCTCTTCTGTTGGCAGGTGTTACAATTTCAGCATCACGCCTAGGTTTTAGTAACTCGTCATCACCTAAATCCTCATCGTCAGGATTTGGTGCTCGTGTAGGGTTATCAATGTTCTGCTGTTGAACCTGGGCTGCGGCAAGGGCAGCCAATCTTGCTTGTTCCTGTTGAGCATCCATCCTTGCGATTTCAGCTTGTGCTTCCATTCTGCCAATGCGTTGTGGTTCAGGATTGATTGGTAATAACGGTTGACCAGAACTTCGAGTATGGGGCATGCACTAAAATAAAAACCTGCAGTAGACAAAAACAAAAACTAAAAGTAAAAGTACGAGAATCTTTGACCAAAGGGTCTAGTAATTTTCACGAACTTAATTGACACTTGTATTCCCCGGCAGCGGCGCCAATTTTTGATAACGCTCAATCTACAGCTCTCGTTTGAGTGTAAAGCGGTCGTTAGCAAATATAGATCCCAACCTGGGTTGGGTGTCGATCCCACAGGGAATAGCTTGGCCAACAAGTAAGTAAAATTACTAAACTTTTGGTGCAAGTCTCGTAAAGAAGGGGGGATTCTTGTCTTGCAAGTAATGTAAACAAAAGTTGAAAATAATAAAGTAAAAAGAGAGAGATTGTTACGTTGGTTGTAAATAATGAGAATTGAAGCGTTGGGGTTATGTCCACCTTCTGAGGTATACGTCTCTATTGGCTATGAGTGTGTAGAATTTTGACATGCAATTGCTTATAGAGGATTGTAGTCGATGGTAAATCCAAGCGTCTCTCGACCTAAACAAGGACTATTTCACTTTAACTCTCTCGAGCTTAAAGCATGTCTAACGGTACGAATTCTCCAAGAGGTTAGTCCAGTTACGGCACTAGCTTTTTAATAGGAAAGGGTGTCCTACTACCTTGACATTATCTCTTTTCCAGACAAATAACTTTTCTCTCGAACAAGTTAAATGTTAGACTGACGTATTCTTGTGTTTGCAACCGCAAAGAATGTAGATTAAGATGAAGAGAATAATGATATAAGCAATATACGTGCCTCGAACTCACAAACTCACAGCAATAGATAGTAACTCATTCGGCTTCCATAACTCCAACAGAGAAGTTTAGTTACCCATGAATGCGAAGGAGATCACGATTGACATTGTTGTTATACCACAAGATTGAGTAATTTCGTGTAGCTTAGGTGGTAGGCGTGAGGCGTGAATTCCTAGGCAAAGTAACGATTCTCTTGTTGTGGAATTTAAGAATGGAAGAGTAGAAGAAGAGAAATAGAATTAATGGAAAGATTAGAAGAATTGTAGAGTAATAGAATTGAATTGTAAGACGAGAAGTTAAGAAGATTAGAAGTTATAAGAAGATGATAGAAGATGAGAGGGATGGAAGGAAGTATTGTGTTCTCCCTCCTTCCTCCCTCCTTATTCTAAATCTCTAGCATGATAGGGTATTTATAATACCCATATCCTACTCCTACTAAGCTAATGAAATAAATAACCAAATCTTACTAGACTAATGAAATCCTTAACCCAAATGTACTAGGTTAAGGTAACATTATCATAATCCACATAAAATAATGAAATACATAACCTAATTGTACTAGGTTAATGTATCATTGTCAAAATCCAGCTTTGTGTCTGTAAGTCCCCAAAGTCTTCAGAATTGTTGTTTTAGCCCGGGACAGATTTTCCATGCAGCAGTTTTGGTCCTTAGGCGTGTAAACTCCCTTCCCTTCCTTCGTGAGCTTTCTTTTGCATCAAGTAAGCCATAAAATGCTGAATTCTGCATCATTTATACCTGAAACTTTACTAATCATGTTCGTTAGCTCATGTACAGGAAAAAGGACTAAAAGTGCATGAAATATATAATTTGTTCTCAAAACTAGGCTAAAATATGGGCAAAATATATTGATATAGGCGTGTAAATCCGCCTATCATCAGTAAGTCAAGAAAACTTACTCCAAGAACAACTGCAGTTAAAATTAGGAATCTAAGCGAAGGCAGCAATTTCTAAATTTTAAATTGCATCCCATGCCTTTTTGTTTGTGGTTCTAATTAGGTCCACTGCTATTGACCTGATCAGAACCACAATCAAGATTGAAAGGCATATTGAGTATCATTACTTTCTTATCAATATGAATATAATTGATTATGTTTTCTTTCCTTAGCATGCTTTCAACATATCTTGGAGAAGATTAGAGGCTTGTTGTAGTATGTGAATCCCGATAATTTTTAAGCTTGCCTCTAGCTTGTTGATTTGGTCTTCAAGTTTGTCATTGCCATCTTTGAGGTTAGTATAGAGCTCTTGGTATTTTATGAGCTCGTCAATGAGGAACACTTCCTTTGAAGTTGTGGCATTGTAAAAGGCCTTCAGAAGGCTTCCAGAATACTTTCTTCAGAAGGATTAAATGATTCATGAAGGGTCTCTATGTTTCTTTTAGGTCAACGTATTGATGCATACTCAAGTAGTGGTCCCAACAGTTGAATAACTCACTTTGCCAACTGTTAAGCTATTGGAACCATTGCTTGAGTGTACATCAACATATTGACCTAAAACAAACATAGAGACCCTCTATGTATATTTAAGTCTTCTAAGTGTGTCCCATTGACGAGCTTACAAAAGACCAAGAACTATATACTAACCTCAAAGACAGCAATGACTAACTTAAAAACCAAATCAGCAAGCTGGAGGCAAGCTTAAAAATTATCGAGATTCACATACTACAGCAAGCCTCTGATCTTCTCCAAGATATGTTGAAAGCATTCTAAGGCAAGAAAACACAATCAATTATATCCATATTTCTAAGGAAGTAATGATACTCAATCTGCCTTTCATTCATGTTTGTGGTTCTGATCAGGTCAATAGTAGTGGACCTAATTGAAACTACAAACAAGAAGGCATGGGATGCAATTTAAAATTCAGACAAGAAGGCATGGGATGTAATTTAAAATTCAGAAATTGTCGCCTTGGCTTGATTTATTATTTTAACTTCAGTTATTCTTGGCGCAAGTTTTCTTGACTTACTGTACATCATTACAACCTTTGGTGTTTCCAAAGCTACTTTCTTGGTGTTTTGTTATTTTCTATATAGGTGATCATTCCGACCATGCTAGCTAGCTAGTCACAGCTCCCTAGCAAAGTGCCCAGTTGCACTATTTTTCTTTGAGAGAGACAACAGACAGATTTTCATTACTAGATACAATTTCATATTTGCACTTGATTCAAATTTCTCATGTTTTAATTTAGTTTCATCGGACAGATTCTCTAGAAGTTCCTTGCTACCCTATGTTTTCTCTTCAATTAGCTCTCAAATGATATAGTCTTTCATCAACTCCCCTTTCCCTTGCAGGTATTCTCCTACGGCTCCTTTTGGCGTATAATCATCTTCTCGAACAATTCTTTCATATAAATTTAGGCCAGGGGAATTTCTATTGGTTTTTTGTTCTTGTTTGATGCAGTGTGAGGCTTCGAAAGCCTCCTCAGAGTATAATGCACACTTAAAGTTAAGTCCAATCGCTATTGGATCTCTGCAATGACACCAAATATTAATCCATTCTCAAAACTCGACATGCATAAACATGAGTAACAACCATCATTAATACATAACAAGGTATTATCACCATCTTCATGGGCCCCTCAGCCTTATCAATTCGCACCTATCAAACTTAACTATACAGGATGTTGTTTGGATGATCAATGCCTAATCGGTTAAAAACTACATTCACAAAATTATTGTGCTTTATGTATGTTGTCTCGATAACCTTATCAGTAATACATAACTCCCACACATGAAAGTGGATCCATCCATCTGCATGTACCTTATGCTTTCTAGTCCATCTATGACTTAATTTGAATAAAAATATGACTAACCTGTTGTAACAGATAACACATCTATTAAAATTATCAAACAATTATAGACATCTGTTATGACAGATGATCAATCTATTGCCACATATGACTTATCTATTGGAAATAATCAAATTAATATATACATCTGTTGCAACAGATTATCAATATATTGTAAATTATCAAATAGCTATAATATATTTTGCAACAGATTACCCATCTGTCAAATTTATTTTAATGCAATTTTCTTTTCTTTTCAAAATACAATAAAGATAAATGTTGTATTTAGATTCATTTTTTTAATTTACATATTCGAAAAGTCACTAGTTTTATTTAATTAAGAAATATAATTATTAAAAAAGAGGTTAACAGTCGCGGATTTTTTACTAACCCATTCAAATTCAATCCTATTTGAATAAACATATGACTAACCTATTGCAATAGATGACACATATGTTAAAATTATCAAATAATTATAGATATCTGTTACGACAGATGATCAATCTGTTACAACATATGACTTATTTGTTGGAAATAATCAAACAGATATATACAATTGTTGCAACAGATTGTCAATATGTTGTAAATTATCAAACAGGTAAAATATATTTTGCAACAAATTACTCATCTGTTAGATTTATCTTAAAGAAATTTTCTTTTCTTTTCGAAATACAATAAAGATAAAATATTGTATTTAGATCCATTTTTAATTTACATATTCGAAAAGTCACCAATTTTATTTAATTAAGGTATGTAATTATTAAAAAAGAGGTGAACAGTCGTGGCTTTTTGACTAACCCATTCAAATATAATCCTTTATAAATAGGTCCCTTCTTACTTGTTCAGTCTACTCTACTTCTAGATAAGCCTGATTCGGATTTGGACAAGGTGATTCTACGCAACTCCTTGCGGTAAATTGAAAGGCAGATTCATGAACTCTGGTGCTAGAGAGCAAGGCTGAGGAGGGCCCTGCAGCTGTCGGATGTGAATTGGCCGATTGACAATAATAATAATAATAATAATAATAATTAGATTATATTTTTTCTTTTAGCTTTTGTATTTTCTTTTATTATATCAAATCTACCTAAGGGAGGAACCTAATGTATGTTTTATTTTTTATTGTATATTTGTATATAATGGATTTTGTATAATGGATTCAAAATCTACGTTTGATCAACTTTGGATTTTAAATTCTTATTTCATATTTAATTTTTATTCTGTCTATTCCTTATTCTCGACGTATCAATGGTTGGAGGTAGGAATTGAGCGTTTGTGGCAACGGATGGACCATATGTTGCATTAGATAGTTAATCTGTTGTAACAGATAGTTAATTTGTTGCGACAAATAGATCATATGTTGCAACAGATGGTTATTAATAAAAAAAGGTTATTGTTATTGAGAAGGTGAAAGGTCATGACTTTTTGATTATTTAATATGAAAAATAATTCGTAAATAAATAATAAGGAACTAAATGATAAACACAATTTATAACCGTAAAAGAACGATTATTTAATTTTGATAATTGATGTTAATTTTAAATAGGTGACAAGTCGTGACTTTTCATCATTTTTTTTTAAAATTTGTTTTTTTAATTTATTTATTATATAATAAAAAAGTCACTACTTTGGGTTAATTATGGTATATGATGATTGTTAAAAAAGAGGTGAACAATCGTGAATTTTTGTCTAACACATTCAAAATAGTCTATGAATCAAGTTTTCCATCTGTTGCGACTGATGAATTAGCTGTTAGAAGAAATAAAAAAAGCTCCTTCAACAGATGGTTGATTTGTTGCAACAGATGGTATATCTGTTGCCACAAATGGGTTATTTGATGCAACAGATATACAATTTGTTGCCACAACTCAATAAAAATAATTATTATTTTATTAAAAGATATGGTTACTGAAAAGATGAGAAGCCTTCAATTATTTAGTTGAAAAAAAATGTTATTTAAATTTAAGAACTAATTTATAATAATAAGCTAAAAAGTCATGACTTGTCACAATAATAAAAAACACATCAGCTTGATTTAATTAAGTCATTTCTTTTCATAGAAAACAATAAGGAAATAAATGATTAATATAATTTATAACTGTAATAAAATGATTATTTAATTCGAATAATTGATGTTAATATTAAATAGGCGACATGTAGTGACTTTTCACCATTTTTATTTTTAAATCTATTTTTAATTTATATAATAAAAAAGTCACCAATTTGGATTAATGAAAGTATATGATGATTATTAAAAAAGATAGATTATATGTTACAACAGATAGATTATCTGTTGCAACAGATAGTCTAATTATTGCAATAGATGGTATATCTATTGCCACATGTGGGTTATCTGATGCAACATATATACAATTTATTGCCACAACTCAATAAAAATGGTTATTATTAAAAGAAACGGTTATTGAAAAGGTGAGAAGTCTTCGATTATTTAATTGAGAAAGAGGTTATTTAAATTTAAGAACTAATTAATAATAAGTTGAAAAGTCATGACTTATCACAATAATAAAAAAGTCAGCAGCTTGATTTAATTAAGTCATAATTTTTCACAGTAATAAAAAAGTCACAAGTTTGAAAGTAGTTAATAAAATGGAGGTGAACAGTCACATCTTTTTGCGTAACTCATTCAAATTCAATCCTCTATAAATAGGTCTCTCCTTACTCGTTGATTCTACTACACTCTATTTATTTCTTGTATCTTGTCTTTCATATTACATCTTCAACCACTTTCTCTTTAAAGACCAGATACCTTTTCCCTGACTTAGGTAAGTTTTTTTCTTTCTTTTTGTATAAATCTACCCAATTGGTAGTATACATTGTATTATATTCAGACTCTTTTCTTTACTTGTGTTTTTATTTTGTTGTCAATTCATGCATGTTCTAGCTATGGTTGATCCTGTTTGGGACATTGTTATTCTACGCGATACCGTGCAGGAACTTCAGAGGCAGGTTAATAACCTAGAGTGGGAGTTTGGGCACCGTGAAAACAAGGATGCTCCGAGAGATTCGCAGGCTGTCGGTTGACGATTGGCCGACTAGCAATAATAATGATGATGATGTTGATGATAAGAATAATAATAACAATAATTAGGTTATATTTTTTCTTTTAGCGTATGTATTTTTATTTTTATTTATATTAATGTATTTTATTTTTGTTTAATGAAAAATTTATGTTTCTGTCTATTTTTTCTTCTCGATAAACATGTCGACGATTGGACGTAAAGAACAATTTGTAATCCAGTAGCAATAGCAAGAGTTTTGAGTTTTTTCAAAAGATGGACCATCTGTTGAAACATATTGGTTATCTGTTGGGTTTGTGGCAGGAGTTGTTTTGTGTTGTTCCAAACAGATTACTCATCTGTTATAAAAAATTACTCCTTTGTTGCAACAGATAACGTGTTTGTTGCAATAAATAACTAGTCTGATACAATAGATAACTTGTCTGTTGCAAAAAATAACTCATTTGTTGCAACAGATGATCCATCTGTTTGATTTATGTTACGGGCACTATATAGAACCATAAACACTAATCCAATATATGAGTCTTCTGTTGCAATAGATGACTCATATGTCGCAACAAATGGGTGATCTGTTTAAACAGATGACTCTTATGTTGGATTCATAAACGGGTTCTATCCATTATTGAAAAAATAGCAATAGCAGTGTACCCAAATGACAAACTCAACTAAAAGTCATAATTTCACTTACCAAAGTCACCTATGAAGTAATGCAAAAGTGATGTACGAAATAAAATTTAACCTACAAAATTATTCAAGTAGTAGCAGTAGCAGTAAAAACAACAACAATGGTCAATAAGAAGAAGATGAAGATATGAAGTAGAAGATGATGATAATAAAGCAGAAGATGATGAATAAAGCAGCAACAACAATGAACAACAAAAATCGCGAAGAGAGAAAAAACAACGACGGATGAGAAGAGAGAGAAACATGCCTTTTTCCCTTTGTTTCTTGTTATATTAACTAATATTTGGATCAAAGTATAAATTTAAAAACTTGTGGGCAATTTTCAAAATTTTTCAACTTTCTTAACCCATAATAAAGTAATTGTCACCTCCACTCAATTATTAAGACTTGAGTTACCTACACCACATTTTCAAACTCTTTTGTCACTTTTAACTAAATGCCCCCAGAGACTAACCACTAAGAAAAATCTGAAATAGGAAAATATGTATATGATTTATCAAATGATTGTAAAAAAAATTGATTGGAAAAAGTTTCAATTATTGGTAAATTTCATATATCAATTTGTATTCTGGAATTTACTTTTACATCTATAATCTGTTATCTATAATCTATATCTATAATCTATAATCTATAAAGTATTAAAAGTGTGAAGGGTTTTAGAAATGTCGTTTGAACTTTTCACCCTTCATTAAAAGTCTTTGTTTTAGATAAAATCGTTTGTTCAGTATTTTTTTTAATATTTAAGAGTTAAAAATTAATTAAATATATTTATGGTAAAATCGTTTGTTATTAGAAGTCATCAGAATTAATGACAACTAATACTTTTTACATTAGTTTAAGAATTCTAAATCAACTAAATTTGATTTTAAGAAGATTTAAAAAATCTATAAATCTACATCTATATTTAGATCTACATTTACATCTACATCTATATCTACAATATATTAAAAGTGTGAAAACCCTTAGAAAAATAATAATTTAAAGGGATAACTACATGGTTTAACAAACATAAACTTCTAATTATTCAATTTAGCCCAATTTCAATTAATTACAATCCATAGTCCCTCTTGTATATTAAATACAATTAATAGTCTCTCTCATTTATTTTCCCTCTTTCTCTATTTTCTATTACTCTTCTTTTTTTTTTCATTTTTTTTTCTTCATTTTTCCGTTTCCTATTTTTTTGTTTTCTCTTTATTTTTTCTTTTTTTTTTCCAGTTTTTTCTTTTCCATTTTCTTTTTTTTTTCTTTTCATTTCTTCTCGTTCTTTTTTTTTTTTTTTTTTGTATTTTTTCTCTCATTTTGTTGTTGTTGTTATTGTTATTGTATTTTATATTTTATATTTATTTGTATCGTACTATATATTTTAAATAAATTTATTATTTGTGGTTGAATAGTTTAATCGTGAATATGTACAATTTATCATTTGTATTTGTATATACATAAGTATATGAATTAATTGTATTTGATTGAGTCTTAAATATATAAATATGCAATGTATCATTCAATGCAAATGTATCGTTAGTATTTGTATTTTAAGTTTATCATTTGTATTTCTATATAAGCAACTATCATATGTATGCGCATGGTTCAAGTTGTATATATATGTATCATTTGATGCAAATGTAACATTTGTATTTGTATAATTTATCATTTTATAAATACAAGTGTTCGTAGAAAGAAAAATAAAAATTCTTTTTCAATTGCTTAAAATTACAAATGATCTTGTCAACTACAAATTCAAATATAAACAAATGAAGCAAATTAAATTACAAATAAAAATATAGTATGCAGTCAACTTACAAATATAACAAATTAGTTCTTTAAAAATACAAGTACATCGATAAAAATAATACATAAATACAAATAAAATGAAACCACAAAATATAAATACAATGTTAAGACAATTATAAAATACAAATATAAAATAATTCTTTAAAATACAAGTGTAAATTGTATAAAATATAAATGACGGTGCGAACTAGAAAACACAAATACAAGTGTGAACTATAAAATACAAATTCAAATGCGAACTATAACATACAAATACAAGTGCAAACTATAAAATGCAAACTATAACATATATATATAAATACAAGCGCGAACTATAGAATACATATATAATTGTATCAATGAATATAAAAATATACATGATAATGTGAATACAAATACGATAAATAATTATGATGTTTTCGTTATTATTCGTGACTTGTACTCGAGTAGCCATATTTTTCAAAAATACAAAAATATAAGATAGAAAAAAAAAAGTACAAAAAAAGAAGAAAAAAATTGAAGCTAGAGATATAATAAAATAAAAATAACAAAAAGTAAGAAACAAAAAGAGGAAATAAAAAAACAAAAAAAAGAAGAAGAAAAAAAAACACGAAAAAGAAAAAAAATACAAAAAATGAAATGAAAGAATCGAAAAAGGAAAAAGAAAACAAAAATAAAAAAGTCAAAAAGTAAAATAAAAAAGGAGAAAAGAATAAAATTAAAAAATGATGGTAAATACAAATATAACGCGCGGTTATGATATTTTCGTCATCATCCATGACTTGTATTCGATGTAGTCATATTTTTCAAAAATAAAAAAAATATAAAAGATAAAATGTGATTAATGTATTTATGCTTTATATGAATTCAGATTATTGAATAAAAGTGGATACAACGGCTGTGAATCGAATACGTCAGCTATAAATGGTAATATTATAAAGTATGGCTATGGAAGGTGGATTTTGTACCAAACTATTGCTATTTTTGAAACTTTCCCTAGTTTAAAACTAACTAAAATTTAGTTTTTGCAAAGTCGCCCAAAAATTTTAGTATAGTACCTGTTATTACTATTTGTGATGTATATTATTTTTTTTTAATATAGAATTAGGACTTGATTTGTTTATTTTACAAAAATGCTTTTTATGTATCCTTTTTTGAAGTTTTTGAAAAAAATCAAAGTTGGTTTGGGATTATTATTTTTAAATAAGTTAATATCATACATTATGTAGGTTGGGACTTTTTTTAGAAAATAAGTCAATTATACATTATTTAGATTTTTGAAATTAATTAAAGTCCTTATTTCATCTAGATAAGAAATCATAATATTTAATACTTCTAAATCAATTAAAATTTCATCTTATATAAAAAGAACTTTTACAACTCTATTTAAGTAATATTTTCAATCAAATTTTACAAGAAACATAAATGTTGGCTTATTCTATTTTTAGTTTTCTTCTTATTTTGATTTGACTAGAATCATACTATTGTGTTTCTTGTCATCATCCTTTTTGTCTTTCTTTATTTGATTTTCAGTTCACTTACTTCTTTGTTTTGTCTTTACTTTTGCAGGTTCCAAAATGTACGTAGGGGAAAAATAAGTTTATATATAAAATTTTCTTATTCTATGAAATCTTGATAGTAGCTATGATTAAGACGATAAATTTATTTGTGATTTGAGGTAAGTTTTTTAAAAAAATTGTATATTTTTGAAGTTTACGATAAGTAAATTATCATATATTCTTGATAGAGAGCTGTTAATTGAGAAGTTAATAATTAATCATGTATTCTTGATATATAAATGTAAATTGCTAAATATTTTGTGTTTTTTATTTTTAATGACTCATATGCAATTAATAATTTAAAATTAACTTATTTTCAATCTTTGAGTACTAAAATATAGAGTAAGAAAGAAAATATTATCAATAGTTTAGGTAAATTTTATGTTGAAAAAGGACTCTTAATTTTATTGTTTCACGGACTCCATGTGTACATTGCATGTGTGTGTATTTTTTTAATGTTTTACACTTCACCCTAATTATTTTAGCAAATTTACTTGAAAATACATAATGAAATGACATTATCATATATTTTTCTTTTCGTTAATTAACTTTTATGGCAAGAGAATGGCAGTAGCATATAAGCTACCACCAACTCACCATGGTTGTTTGATACGTATTTATACTTATATTTATATTTATCTATATATATAATCTATAATCTATAATCTATAATCTATAATATATTAAAAGTGTGAAGGACCGTAGAAATATTATTTGGCTTTTGCCCTTCATTAAACTCCCAGCTTTTGACAAAATCGTCTTTTCACTATTTTCCTAATAGTTTAGAGTTTGAAAATTGATTAAATAATTATAGTAAATCTTTTCTTATTAGAAGTCATTAGAATCAGTGACAATTAATATTTTTTTCATTAGTTTAAGAATTATAAATCAACTAAAATTGATTTTAAGAAGATTTGAAAAATTTAGAATGAATACGAGAGTATTAGAATAAGAAAAATATAAGAAATACCAAATTTATAAAAGTTTTAAGTAAGTAATCAAAGATTTTCTAAGAATAACTCTAAAAATAAAGAAAGATTTTAAATATTAAAAAAAATAGTCATACTAAAAATATGGTTTAAATTGAAACGTCTCTCTTAGCCTTCAGCAGTAAGGAAAAGAGGTACTGCATGACAAACACAAAAGTAATGATCCATTAACCACTTGAAACTTCCGCTGGTAAAATATATATGTGCTAACAATAAAATATATGTTTTTAACTTTTTTTCACTTCATTGAACCTTCGTAATAGACAAAATCATCTGATTTTAAATAATCAAAAGTTATACGTGCGACTAAACTAGTCTATATAGAAAAGCACCAAATCATTAGACGACATTAGTTTTTACTATTTTATAATAACTTTTATATGTATATTTTATTATTTAACTTACACACATGCAATGCACGTACCCTAAACTAGTAAAATATAAAATAATAAGCCACCCATCAGTTTTTTTTTAAAACAAAAAAATTAGAGGTGTAGCTACTGAGAAACAACATGACAGATTTTAGGATAAAGTTTAATGGCATTTGTAATGAAATTATTTGAATTAACATATTAGAAATATTTAAATTTAAAAATACATTATCCTTTTAAAAATAAAAAAATAACTTAAAAATAAATTATTCTATTATTATTATTATTATTATTGTGTCTAAATAATATATATTTGTGGTGTGTATCGAAATCTTACACTTACTTGTAATTATTTTAAAATTTTAGATATAAATGATAATTTGATAATTTAACTCAACCTATATACCTACTTGTAATTCTTTTATATATCTAAGTTATTAATTGTTTTTTATTAAAAAAATATTTTTTTAACAAACAAACAAAAGAAAGAAAGAAAGAAAGAAAGAAAGAAAGAAAGAAAGAAAGAAAGGAAAAGAAACCACAGAAGAAAAGGTAAACATGTAAAGATAATTAGGAGTAATAAATTGTTAATTTAAAGTTAAAAATAATCTATATATAAAATTACATATTAGAAGTAGATAGTTATCACACATAGAGTTCTAATTGAACTCTTATTGTTATCTAACAAATCCTACTAGATATTGTCTATTTTATCTGTTTTTTGAATTCGAATTGGAGATACAAAGCCTTTTAAAATAAACTTATAATTAAAAAAATAGATATGTCTATTTTATTATAACTGCAAGATAAAGATTAGAAATCTGAATTTAAAATAAAAGTAGCAATAGAAATAATAATAATAATAATTATCTCATTGATTTCAAAATATATACTATATAAGCTAAATATACATTATATTTGAAAAAAAGTTGGGATAAGAAAGAAAAACAAATGAATCCTCTTTTAACCAATATTATGATATTTGAATTTAAATAAAATTTGAACTGAAATGGAGTTTTACCTTATTATCCTCTCTTATATACACTACTATTACATTAGCTTTATTTGTAAGTTTGTGCATTCTTTATATTTTAGCAAATTAATCCTCTTTTAACAAATTAATATGATATTTGAAATTTGAATTTAAATGAAAGTTGAACTGAAATGCAGTTCTAGCTTATTAATTTCTCTTATATATATTACTATCACATTAGCTTTATTTGAAAATTTGTTTACTGCATTCTTTATACTTTTAATAAATTAATCCTCTTTTAAAAAATTAGTATGATATTTGAAATTTGAATTTAAATGAAATTTGAACTGAAATGGAATTCTAGCTTATTAACCTTTCTTATATATACCGCTATCATATTAGCTTTATCTGTAAATTTGTTTACTACATTTTTTAGATTTTTATATTTCTAAAGAAATATTTTTTTAATTCAACATTTTTTTATATACAGGAATAACATGACTTTTTCATCTTCATCTTTCTCGGTTAACGTAAATGAAGAGGAATAACTTCACATCCATTGATGTTATCTGTATCTACTTCTCGCGGTTCTTCGTCTATCACTATAAATGGTAACATCTTTCAATAAGATGAGAAGAAAAACAGACCGATAATGGTTGAAATGGACATTTCGATAAGTAGAAGATTCATAAGTAAATCAATTTTAGATTAATATAGTTTCTATTATTCAATTTATGAAAAAGTGTTATTGAGAGTTTATTCTTATTTTTTTTGTGACAATTTTGCTGTTAATGTTGACTTGAAGTGTCATGATCCGACATCGGGCCTAGTAGTGATGGGTATCTCAAGTCCATCGAGGACCGGAGACTAGCCCCTTAGCCTAGCCAACTAGAATACAATATGAATAACAATGAAAGATAACCAAACATATAAGCATTATAGATAAGATAACCAAAAAGGGACACTAGGATTCCAAAACAATAGTCATTCCTATACTTTGTCTACAAAAGCTTCTAAAATCAAATACCAAATTAGGTTGGGACATATCCCCGACCATGGCCAAAAAGAAAATCCAAAATATGAAAAGAAATTGATGGAATTTTGATACTCATAAAGAAAGCAATGAAATTTCCGGCCTTTCGGAAGATGGAGGCTCACCACTTCAACGCAACTCGACAAGTGTGCTAATCCACCTAACGCTGCACAAGGGTAAAAGAGGTGTCTTCGGACGTACATTATAAAACAATATAACTTCCTAGGACGGTTAGCAGGATGAACGCTAGCATGTAACTCATGATTCTGGAATAGGGAATCGGCTTTAACATAAGTTTTAAAACCATTAACCTAGACTGTGTAGCTCTAACCGTCCTAAGGGCATCCACGGGCTATACGGGTTCAACTCCCCCTGCTGAAAGGATCCCAGCGCATGTTAGCCGCACGAACCAGGAAAATTCGAGGAAGGGCTAGGGGATGCCACGACCTCAGCCATTCCAATATATATATATATATAAAGTATGAACTATGCATACGGTCACCAAGACCCCCACACCGGCAAACGTGGTTTTCAGTATCGATCCCCTCGGGACCTCAACCTTCTATGACGAGCTACACAACCCCCTTTAAGCTCCCCAAAAAATTTGCACCTAAAACATCCATTAAATGAAAGAGTCATCCATTAAGGCATTTACAGAATGGTATCGCCATACCAATTGAACTTGCAAGTCAATTCCGCTATGCTATTCCAAACTAATTACCAATTAGACTTCTAAGTTTTAATTTAGAAATCAAACCATGACCACCAAGGAGTTTCAAAGCCATTTAAAACCAAACCATGGCCACCAGACCTTTCAAAATTATTTTTATCTGTTTAGCCATTAATGCAATAGTTTAGGAAAATGAGCGAAATCATATAATTGTCCATATTTCAAAATCAATTATGCAAGTGGGTTGAGGTTAATATCAATTCCAAATAAAAAACCATAATTTTGGATGAATGCCACAACCCCCTTCCCATCCACCATATCCATGCACAATTTTAGTTCAAAGACCATGAGATAAAGCATGGATAACAATTCAAAAATCATATGAAAATCAATCAAGTAGTAATCATAAAAAATCCTCAACCCATCATTCAAAACTCCAACACTTAAATTCATATAAACTATGATTAAACACATGATTTTATAGAAAACCAAGTTAGGAAAGAGATATATGCCTGAAAATGCCAAGAAACTTGAGGAGGAGACCATAATTTGAACCTTAGGTGCTCAATCCTTAGAAACCCTACCTTTATTCTTGACTTGAGAATTTGAGAGATAAAAGAGTACTTTATGATTGATAAGTGGTGAAATAAAGGACTCTTAAGTGTTTTATGGTCGGGGTTTCATGTGTAAAGGAGGGAAATGACCAAAGTGCCCCAAAATGAAAGTGCAGGTAAATAGCTCCCAGTCACTACGGGTCAGGTGATGACTCATAATGACTGTCTACAAGTTGTTTCCTGAACTCGTAGTATCACAATAAAAAAATTAATAGATCATGATGGAACTTATCATAACGAACCTTGAAAAGTAAGCCTCTCAGCCAAATTGATACACATGGAGAAAAGATAGAAATGCCCCCAAGGTAAGGCTTCTAGAATAAAGCCAAACCATATAGATGTAATAAATTCGGAAAGAATAAAATCAACACATGTAACCATAACTTCCAAAACCTAGTGTCAAAAGTGTAAGAAGTACTAATACTATCCAGGAGTCAAATACATCAGAAAAATAACCATAAAGGAATAATATCTATCTCTGAATACTAATAAAGACATAACTAATATAGAAAGATAGAGGTGAAATATGGACGTATGAATGTCCAACCGCTTCCTTAAGTAATTTGAAGGCGCCCAAAATCAACCAATCTGACGCGCACCCAAATCTAAAGTTGCATCAAAAGGGTGAAATAGGAGTGAGCATGGTCCACTTGTACTGAGTAAGTATCATAGGCCGACTGAGCAAAGTAGAACATAAAGCATACTAAATATATACAAAGGGCATATCACCTGCAATCATAAAATGTTCCACAGCGGTAGCCCACACCGCTTGCTCAAACAGTTTTAATATATAACATATATTGCAACATCACACTAATATAGAACACAAGGACACATTATATCACATATAAGTAGAACAAAGGAGAACATGTATATATAAGATCATCAAATACAAGTAAAGAAACATATGACAAATAAATAAATGACAAGTCAATATGACAATACAACACAACATAACACAATAAGTAAGTGCAATGTATATGATGATGATGATGATGGTGATGCACGAGGTCGTCGCACAACCTCCGAGATCATCGCACATCCCCGTATAGACGTACGGAGCTAAAGCTTTCCGACGTATTACCCATGGGGGTTCGTCAACCCGTATCAATCAACATATCTCATATCTCCTTTCCAGCACTTCCCTCGAAAAGGGTTTTATAAGGTGTCATATCTCCTCCTCGGCATATCCTTGGGAAGGATTTTTAAAAAGGTGTTTCCGATGTTTCTTAGATGTTGCCACGGTAGTATCAATGTTTCATGAATGAGTATGATATGAGGATGTAATGCTCACAAGCAATCATAATAAGTATTTTCACAACCAATCACAATAATATATTTTCACAACCAACCACAATTATATATTTTCACAACTACATGAACCAATATTCACTCATTATTTTTGTTTCATCCATGAATTTTCACATGTCTCATGTAACAAAAAGTATTAATATATTACAATACACCAATGGTACCACATTAGGTGTTTCAACAAAATAATATAATTATTCACATATCTTCAAGGCTATCAACATCACATAGGACCCACACAGTCACACATATCACATAATATCTCAATTTTAACAATTATATTACATATAGGCCCCCACACGAGCACAACACATAGATTGAAATTTTTCATGATTAGTTCCCACTTTTAACATGCATTTTGTACCATCATTTACTACCCAACCCAGTCTCAAAGAGTTAAGCCATAACCTACCTCGAATGCTGAAATCGGTCCGTTACACTTTGAACCCACGACCTTATTTTCCACAAACTCTTTTAAAAATATCAAATATGGAATCTATGTGTCAAAACAAAACTAACGACACCCATATTGACTACTTTAAGTTCAGAGTCAAAATGAACCCCCAAAATGAATTTTCGAAAAAGAAGGGAAAATCAAACTTTGCTTAAAAATGTGTTTTTCATATTTTTAGAAACCTACAATTGAAATTCAAGTCAAATTGAGTCATAAATAAGGTTCAAATTGAAGAAAAATTATTTTTAAGCTTTACCGGATAAAATCTTTGATATCCGGGTTAAAATCAAGAATCGAAGTTCTTTTGAAGGTTAAATTGATGAAAAGAGAATAATTATAAATTAAAATATTATTCAAGTGAAAAGGAGTGAAATTGGGGTTTAAAATCAAGTCCTAAGATTTTTGAGGTTTTGAGAAATTAATCAAGAATTAGAGTAAGAAAGGATGAAATCTCACCTTAAATTCGTAATAGAATTAAGAAATTGATTTTAATCTAGCTTCTCAAGCTTCCACAAGCTTCACTTTTAAGCTCTTACACTATTTTAGGATTCAACTCTTAAAAGACAAGGTAAAAGAATAGACAAAATGGGCTAATAAAGGCAAACAACTACTATATATAGTAAAAAAATCTGCTATAGTGCAGATTTTTTAAGTCAAAACGGACTTCGACGGGGTACCCAAAATTCATTCAGAGTGCGATATACGCAAACAAACTATACAACCACATTAAATTCGATGCTTCAAACTCAATGGCGATATCAGATTTTTGAAAAAAACATTGTCTTCAAAAAGTTGACCCTGAAATTCAAAATCACAATTTTCCAAATCGAGGGTCGAAATGAGATTTAAAAGCCGTAAAATCACACCAAACATGTTACCATCCTAAAATCAACGTTTCGGATCTGCTGGCAAAGTTGGATTTTCTATCTGAAGTCATTTTGACCAAATGTGGGTTCCACACCCATATTTCTAATTTTCCAATTTTCGACCAATAGGTCAAAATGAGCTCTGGTGCATCAAGATTCGAACCAAAGTCTACTTAGCCTAAAATAGATATTTTGGAGCTACTGACACAGGACATTCAACCATCCATCACATGGATCAAAAGATATCCACATAAGTCCAAAATACGGCTCTCGAAGCCATAAAAAATCACAATATTGCATAAATGATACCAAAATGCATCAAAAACTGTGCCAATCACCCCCACACCCCAAAAATACCATAATGCAATGACGGAAATAGGAAAAATAATGAAATCACATAAAATCACAAATTAGACATATTTCATCAAAAGTAGGTCGTTACATCATCCACTGTTAAAAATCTAGTTTGTCCTCGAACTAAGGCAAAGAAATACATGAATCAACAAAGAGATAGGGATAAAAACTACGCATATCAGACTCGACCTCCCAAGTAGACTCATCTACAGGTCGATGTTGCCACTGAACCTTAACCACAGAGATCACTCTACAACACAACCGCCTAACATCCTTAGCCGATATGGAAACTGACTTCTTTCCAAAAGACAACCGCTCATCTAACTGAACTGACTCCCAAAGAATAACATGAGACTCATTAGGAATATAGCAGCAAATCATAGAAATATGAAAAACTGGATGAACAACTGATAGATTAGAGGGCAAAGCCAATTCATAAGCCACATCACCAACAATCTAAAGAATCTTAAATGGGCCGATATACCTGGGCTAAGTTTGCCTCTCTTTCCAAACATCATTACACCCTTCATGGGTGAAACTCGAAGGAAGACACGATCACCAACACCAAATCTCAAGGAACGAAGTCTATGATCAACATAGCACTTTTTTCCTACTCTAAGTCGCTCTAAGTCTATCCTGAATGACCCAGACTATATCTAAAGACTCACGATGCTAGTTCATACCTCGAGGTATCACCTTTGAAACATCAAACCAACCTACCGGGGAGTGACATTCCTACCATACAATGCCTCAAAATGAGCCATGTCGATACTGGAATGGTAATTGGTATATGCAAACTCAGCTAAAGCCAAATGCTGCTCCCACTGGCCACCAAAATCTATCATGCATACGCGGAGAATATCCTTCAAAACCTGGATAATCCGCTCTGACTGGCCATCATCTGGGGTGAAATATTGTACTGAGATTCACCTGAATACCCAACTCATCCTGAAAAGTCTTCCAAAAGTGATATCTGAACACATGACCTCAATCTGAAATAATAGACACCGACACACCATGAAGATGTATAATCTCATGAATGTAGATACATGCCAATCTCTCACCACTGAATGAGACTTGAACCAGAATAAAATGAGCTTACTTGGTAATCGATCCACGATGACCAAAACATTGTCAGAACCATGAGATGTACGAGGCAAACTAGTCACAAAGTCCATGGTGATCCGTTGCTTCTTTCACTCGAGAATGGACAACCTCTGAAGCAATCCACCAGGTCTAATATGCTCAGCCTTCATCTTCTGATAACATAGCCAATGAGCCACAAAATCTTCTATATCTCGCCTTATACCACCCTACAAGTAATGATGTCTCAAATCATAGTCATATCCGAAAGGATGGAATATCTGGAATAATGGGCCTCCTCCAAGATCAACATAATCAAGTCACCCACACACGACACACAAACAAGGACCCCAATCCGTAAAAATCTATCTGAATCAAATGAGTCTCCCTTAGCCTCCCCACTCAACATCTTATCTCGAATCAACCTTAATCTAACATCATCAAACTGATGAGATGAATTTGCTCCATCAAAAAAGAGCTAGCCTCAACAAATGCCAAAACATGTCCAGGTGTCGAAATATCAAGCCTAACCATCTGGTTAGCTAAAGACTGAACCTCTAAGGCTAAAAGCCTTTCCTAGCTCAAAAGATGTGCCAAGCTACCCATGCTGGGTGATTTTTGGCTCAAGGCATCCGCAACCATATTAGTCTTGGGCGGATGATAGAGAATGGTCAAGTCAATATCCTTAAGCAACTCAAGCCAATGACGTTGCCTCATATTAAGATCTCACTTGGTGAAGAAGTACTGAAGGTTATAATGATTTGAGAAGATCTCACAACAGATTCCATACAAGTAATGCCTCCACAACTTCAAGGAAAACACAACTGCACACAACTCCAAATTATGGGTAGGATAATTTCTCTCATGAGGCATCAACTGATGAGACGCATAAGCAATCAACTTAACCTCTTGCATCAACACAACACCTGAAGCATCACAAAAGATAGTAAAGCCCATGCCCTCCTTGGGCAAAGCCAATATAGGAGATGAAGTCAACAAATTCATGAGCTTTTGGAAGCTCACCTCATAAGCATCATTCAACTAAAAGGAAATCTTCTTCTGAGTCAACTTGGTTAACGAAGCTGCAATAGATGAGAAACCCTCAATAAAACTTCGATAATACCCGGCCAAGCCAACAAAACTCCAAATCTCGGTGGGCGAAGTAGGTCTATTTCAATCATGAACTGCTGCAATCATAGCTGGATCAACCATAATACCTTCCTTAGTCACCACATCGCCCAAGAAAGAAAGAAACTCAAATAAAAACTCGCACTTAGAGAACTTCGCATACAGCTTTTCATCCCCCAATCTCTGAAGCACAATCCATAAATGCTCTTTTTGCTTAACCTCACTCTTGGAATAAACCAAGATATCATCTATAAATACAATAACAAAAGGGTCGAGATATGATCGAAACACCCGGTTCATCAACTCTATGAACGCTACATGGGCATTGGTCAACCCAAAAGACATGACCAAGAACTCATAATGATCATATCAAGTTTGAAAAGTTGTCTTTGAAATATTAGAAGCTCTAATCCTCAACTGGTGATAACCAGACCTTAAATCAATCTTTGAAAATACCACAACACTCTGTAGCTAATCAAATAAGTCATCAATACAGGGAAGAGGACACTTATTCTTAACCGTTAACTTATTCAACCACTGATAATCAATACACATCCAAGTGGACCCATTATTTTTCTTCACAAACAAGACAGGTGCACCTCAAGGCGATACACTAGATTGGATAAACCCCTTATCCAACAAATCTTGCAACTGATCCTTCAATTTCTTCAACTTGACTGGGCCCATTCTATAAGGAGAAATAGAAATGGGCTTATTGCCCGGCTCAACATAAATAGGAAAATCAATATCTCGATTTGACCAGACAAGTCCACAGGGAACACATCCATAAACTCATGGACAACACGGACAGAATCCAATGAAGAAGGCAAAACAACACTAGTGTCATGAATATGAGCTAAGTAAGATAAACATCCCCTCTCAACCAATTTACTAGCTTGAACATAAGATATGATCTTAGGACCCAAATGAAGTGCACCCTTTCAAGTTATCCTTGGCATATTCGGCGAAGCAAAAGTCACATTCTTGGCATAAAAATCTAAGACAACATGATAAGAAGATAACTAATTCATATCCAAATAATATCAAAATCGACCATATCTAACACAAACAAGTCTACCAAAGTCTCACGCCTGACAAAAGTCACAATATAAGATCAGTACATCCGATTCACCACTAAAGAATCACCTACCCGACTAGATACATGAAAAGGCATGTCAAGAGGATCACTAACAAAATCAAAACCTGAAGCAAAATACACTGACACATAGGAGAAAGTCAATCTGGGATCAATTAATATAGATGCATGTCTGAAATAAATGAGGATGATACATGTGATCACAACATCATATGCCTCCACTTATGGCCTGGCGATTATAGCATAACACTAACCATGACTACTAACTGACTGAATAACCCTATGACCATGATTGCGTGCACCATTACATCTACCTCTCGCATATCTGATAGAACCTCTACCTCTTATAGCTATAATAAAAGTAACTCTAATCACACTAGGGGGATAGTCCCTGGCTATATGGCCAATCTCATCATACACATAATAACCTGTACGACTAGTCTCAATAGAAGAAGGTACAACTAGGCCCAAACGACTACCCTAAACTGCTGAACTAGAAGATCCACCACCTGATCTCTGTAAAGACTTCTGTACTAGCTTACCCTGATACCTACGAGAATCTATGACATCTCTACCATGAGAAACCTGACCTCTAAATTCACCAAAATGGTGTACCTCCTAGTGCCTCCTTGTGATACCCAAAGAATACCCTCTGTCATCTTAACATGATCAACAATACTCTAAAAGAAATCCCAAGAACAATCATCTGATAAGTAGCCAACTGAAGGGTGATATCTAAACCCTTTATAAACTTTCAAATCTTCTCAGATTTGGTGGAAATGCTATCACAAGATATCTAAATAGGGCATAAAAGTGCGCCTCATACTCAACAACTTTCATGGAGCCCTACTCCAAATAATGAAACTCATCCCATATATGGTCTCTCAAACTAAAATGTACAAATCTCTCCAAGAAGTCATCAACAAACTGATCCCAAGTCATCTCGGGAAAATCACGGGGTCTACAACTGATAAACGACCTCCACCATTCTCGTGCCACATCTCTCAACTGATAAGATATAGTATAAGCCACACCATCCACATAGAAAAAGTAAAACACAACTCAGAATACAAGGTATAAAAGAATTTCATACAATAAAGAATAAAATAAGAGAAGTTTTCTAAAGATGTCCCATAGCCTCTCAAAGATAGATACAAATGTCTATGTATCGATCCGCGAGACTCTATTAGACATCTTATTCTTACACCATTGAGACCAATGAAACCTGGCTGCTCTGAGAAAGTAGGCCGACAGAGCAAAGTAGAACATAAAGCATACAAAATACATACTAAGGGCACGCCACCTACAATAAAAAAATATCCAAAAATGATAGCGCATACCGCTTGCACTAACAGTTCTAATATATCATATAAATTAAACATAACACCAAGATAGAACACAAGGACACGTTGTATCACATATAAGTAGAACAAGAGAGAACATATATTTATAAGATCATCAAATACAAGTAAAGAAAGATACGACAAATACATAGATAACAAGTCAATATAGAAATACAACACAAAATAACATAATAAAATAAGTGAAATGTATATGATGATGATGATGATGATGTACGAGGTCTACGCACAACATCTTGGATCATCACACGATCCCTATATACACCTACGGAGCTAAAGCTTTCCGACGTAGGAACCATGGGGGTTCATCAAACCGTATACAATACACATATCTCATATCTCCTTTCCGGCATATACCTCAAAAAGGGTTTTATAAGGTGTTACAATATCTCCACCCTGGCACATCCCTCAGGGAGGATTATTAAAAAGGTGTTGCCAGTATTTCTCAGATGTTGCCACAGTGGTACCAATGTTTCATGAATGAGTATGATATGAGGATGTAATGCTCGAAACCAATTACAATGAGTATTTTTCACAACCAATCACAATGATATATTTCCACAACCAACCTTAATTATACATTTCCTCAACCACGTGAGCTAAAATTCACTCAATATTTTTGTTTCATCCATGAATTTCCATATGTCTCATATAACAACAAGTATGAATATATCACAATACACCAATGGTACTACATTAGGTATTTCAATAAAATAATACAATCATTAACATATATCCAAGGCTATCAATATCACATAGGACCCCACACGGTCACACATATCACATAATATCTCAACTTTAACAATTACATTACATTTAGGCCCCCACACAGGCACAACACATAGATAATTATTTTTTATAATTATTTCCCACCCTTAACATGCATTTTGTACTATCATTTACTACCCAACCCAGTCTGAAAAAGTTAAGGCATAATCTACCTCAAATGCCGAAACAAATTCGTTACACCCCACGACCTTAGTTTCCATGAATGATCCTGAACACCTCTAAAAACATAAAATATGGAATCTATGCGCCAAGGCAAAACCAACGATATACATATTGACAACTTTAAGTTCAGCATTAAAACAGACACCTGAAATGAGTTTTCAAAAAAGAAGGGCAAAATCATAACTTTACTTCAAAAATATATTTTCATATTTCTAGATACCTACAGCTGAAAACCCAAGACAAATCGAGTACAAAACGAGGTTTAAATTGAAGAAAAATTATTTTTAAGCTTTACCTGGTAAAATCTTTGATATCCGGGTTAAAATCAAGAATCAGAGTTATTTTGATGAAAAATTAATAATTATAAGATTAAAATATTATTCAAGTGAAAAGAAGTGAAAATGGGATTTTAAATTAAGTCCTAAGGTTTTGGGGTTTTTGAGAAATTAATCAAGAATTATAGTAAGAAAGGATGAAATCTCACCTTAAATTCATAATAGAATTAAAAAATAGATGTTAATCTAGATTCTCAAGATCCCGCAAGCTTCACTTTTAAACTCTCACACTATTTTATGATTTAACTCTCAGGAGGCAAGGTGAAAGAATAGAGAAAATGGGCATAAAAAGAGGTAAAAAAAACTGCTATATATAGCAGAAAAATCTTCTATAGTGTAGGTTTTTTAAGTCCAAACGGACTTCGACGGGGTGCCCAGAATTCATTCGGAGTCCAATATATGCAAACGAATTATGCAACACACTAAATTCAATGCTCCGGACTCAATGACAATATCAAATTTTTTTAAAAATGTTGTTTTCACAAAGTTGACTACCAAAATCCGAAATCACAATTTTCCAAATCGAGGATCGAAATGATATTTAAAAGCCGTAAGATCACACCAAATATGTTACCACCCTAAAATCGACATTCCCTATCTATTGGAGAAGTCGAATTTTTCATCTGAGGTCGTTTCGACCAAATATGGGTCCCACACCCATATTTCTGATTTTCCAACTTTTCGACCAATAGGTCAAAATGAGCTTTGATGCACCAAGATCTGAAACAAAGGTCTACCTAGCATAAAATTAATATTCCAGAATTGCTGGTACAATATGTTCAACCATCCGTTGCACGGATCAAAAGATATCAACGTAAGTCCAAAATAAGGCTCTCGAAGCCATCAAAAACCACAATAATACATAAATGGTACCAAAATGCATCAAAAATTGTGTCAATCACCCCCACACCCCAAATCATAATGCAACTACGGGGAGAGTTAAAACAGTTAAATCACACAAAATAAAAAATTACACATATTTCATCTAAAGTAGGTCATTAAACGTAACATGAGTAGAGAGTTTGGACACCTTCATTGGTATGGCCACGAGTCACATCCTACGACTCATGACCCAACCTTATGATTCTTGAGGTCCAAGTCAAAACCACAACAGAAACAATGGACCATCTTACTGGTTGGACTACGACTGACACTATACGACTCGTGAAGACAGACTACGACTCATCACCCGAATCGTAGTAAGGACAATGAGCTCAATCACATGGAAAATTTCAGAGTCCAAACTTAGGTTATTACATTTCCCTTGTCCCTCCCCCAGATCATTTGTTCTTGAATGAGGAGTCAAGGCAACCAATAGCATGATATAAAGAAAGAAATGCACACATACCCAAACAATAATTTAGAAATTCCATGAGAAGAAAAACAAAGATCATAAGCATTTTCATCCAATGTGGGGAATAGGAACAGATATTTGGACGTTATGTCCTCTTCAGATTCCCAAGTGGCTTTCTCCATCTTTTGATTCCTCTAAAGGACCTTTATCAAAGCTACTTCCTTAGTGCTCAACCAACGAACTTGCCTATCTAATATCTCGACCGAGACTCCTCATAAGACAAAGAATCTGAAATACTGACATTCTCCATAGGGACAACCAAAGAAGGATCACCTACACACTTTTTCAACATCGACACATGAAAAAACAGATGAATAGAACCCAAACTCGCATTCAAATTTAACTCATAAGAAATATTTCCAACTCTCTTCAAAATTTGATATGGACCAATATAATAGGGACTGAGATTCCCCTTCTTCCCAAACTTTATCACACTTTTCATAGAAAAAACCTTCAAAAAAACCCAATCACCTACATTGAACTCTAACTCCCTTCGCATTACATCTGCATAAGACTTTTGGGGACTTTGGGCAGTCTTAAGTCTTTATCTAATCACCTCCACCTTCTCCATAGCCTGATGAACCAAGTCAGGACTAAACAACCTAGTCTCACCACCCTCAAACCACCCAATAGGAGACCTACACCTCCTACCATAAAGAGTCTAAAAAGGGAGCCATTCTAATGCTAGAGTGGTAATTGATATTATAAGCGAACTTAATAAGAGGTAAGTGATCCACCCAACTTCTCTTAAAGTCAATTATACGATCCCTTAGCATATCTTCCAAAGTATGTATAGTCCGTTCCACTTTTCCATCCGTTTGAGGGTGGAAAGTGGTGCTAAGGTTCACCGTAGTCCCCAAACCTCTCTAAAATGAATGACAAAATTGAGAAGAGAATTGCGTACCTCGATCTGAAATGATGGACACCAATGCTTAATGCAATCGACTATCTCCTCAATGAATAACTTAGCATAATCCTCTTCAGAGAAGGTAGTCTTCACAGGCATGAAATGAGCAGACTTAGTCATCCTATCAACAATGACCCAAATCAAATCAAACTAATTATGAGACCGTAGAAAACCTGTAACAAAATCTATATTGATTATCTCCCACTTTCACATGGAAAACTCTATCTCTTGAGATATGCCACCAAGCCTTAAATATTTTACCTTCACTTGTTGACAGACCATACACTTAGCCAAAAAATTTGCCACATCTCTCTTCATATTGTTCCACCAATAAACCTTCTTCAAATCATGATACATCTTGGTTGAAATAGGATGAACCGTATATCTGGACTCATGAGCCTCAATCAAAATCTTTTTTTATAGCCCATCAACATCAGGAACACACAACCTACCTTGGTATATCAAGATACAATCACCACCAATATCAAAGGCCATGACCTTTTTTTGTCCCACACCATCCTTAATCTGCATAAGAATGGGATCCAAAGCTTATTTCTCCTTTACCTCAGTACCAAGAGATAATTTGACCACTTCTTGAACTATCATTTCTCCATCCTCAGAGTCGAAAAGATGAACTCCCAAGTTAGCTAACTGATGAATATACTTCACTAATCCTCGCTTCTCTTCATCCACATGATATAAGCTCCCCATGGACAACCTGATAAGAGCATCAATAATTACATTAGCTTTACTTGGATAGTAGTTAAGACTCATGTCATAATTCTTAAGAAATTTAAGACACCATCTCTGCCTAAGATTCAACTCCTTCTGAGTAAACACATACTGTAATCTCTTATGATCAGAATAATGTCCATATGCACCTCATATAAATAATGACGCCAAATCTTCAATGCAAAAACCACAAATGCTAACTCTAAATTATGAGTCGAATAATTTCTTTCATAAACCTTAAGCTGCCTAGAAGCATAGGCAACCACCTTACCATGCTGCATGAATACACAACCCAGTTCAATATGGGATACATCACAATATACAACAAAAACATAAGTACCTTCGGGCAAGGTCAAAACAAGCACAAAAGTCAACTTATCCTAAAATTTCTCGAAACTACCCTCACTGACAACAAGAACCTCACCTTTTTCTAAGTCAATCTTGTCAATGAAGCAATAATAGAAGATAATCTCTCCACAAACCTCCTATAATACCCAGCCAAGCATAAAAAGCTTTGAATGTCGATTGGAGTCGTGGGTCTAGGCCATATCTTAACTGCCTCCACTTTCTGTGGGTCTACCATAATTCACTCGCTAGAAATAACATGTCCAAGGAAAGTTACAATATTCAGCCAAAATTCACACTTAGAAAATTTGCATACAATTGTTGATCCTTAAGAGTCTGCAACACAATTAGGAGGTGATTGGCATAATCCTCCTCATTCTTAGAATACACTAAGATATCATCAATAAACACTATCACAAACAGATCCAAAAATTGTCTAAACACCCGATTCATAAGATCCATAAAAGCATCCAGAGCATTAGTCAGTCTAAATGACATAACCAAGAACTCATTATGACCATAGTAGGTCCAAAAAATAGTCTTGGGAATATCCTCCTCCCTAATCTTCAAATGATGATAACCCAAATGAAGGTCAATCTTAGAAAAACATTTAGCACCCTGAAGTTGGTTGAAAAGATCAGCAATCCTAGGAAGAGGGTACTTATTCTTCATTGTAACTTTATTCAATTGCCGATAATCTATACACATCCAAAAAGACCCATCCTTCTTACGTATGAAAAGAATGAGATCACCCTATGGAGAAACACTAGGACAGATGAAATCCTTATCCAAAAGATCCTTTAACTGCTCTTTTAACTCCTTCAACTCAACCGGAGTCGTTCTATAAGGAGGAATAAATATACTAGGGGTATCCAGTAGAAGATCAATCCTAAAGTCTATTTCTATATTGGGAGGAATGCATGGAAGATCCTCAAAAAACACTTTAGAAAACTTATACAATAGGAATAGATTTCAAAAAGGGAACCTCAGAACTAGAATCTTTAACTTAAACCAAATCATATAGACACCAACCTCCCTTTAGGCACTAAGGAACTTCTATCACATTCAATTACCGGCTCATTATGGAATTCAAAACTAAATTTTGGGGTCCTACAATCCAAAGAAGCATAGCATGAATGAAGTCAATCCATCTCTAAGATTATATCAAAATCTACCATATCAAGCTCTACCAAACTACCAATGTCTTCATATGAAAGATAGACCACAAAAACCCTATAGATATTTCTAGCCACAACAGAATTAGCCACTGAAGTAGATAAAAAAAGGATCAAAAATACTTTTGGGACCAAAATCAAAGTGCACATCTACATAAGGGGTCACATAAGAGAGGGTAGACCCCAAATCAAGTAAACAACATATCATAAGAGAAGATTTATAAAGTATCGATGACAATATTAGAAGATTCCTTAAATTCTTATCTGGTGGCAAGAGCATAAAGATAATTTCAGCCAGTGCTGGTACCAGAAGTGGCACTTTTTAGTGCTAGAGCCAAAAAGGTTATAACCAGGACCTTATTATCCCAGTAGATACCTTAACCATAGGACAGTTCCTCTGTATATGTACAGGTTGATCGTAGTTGAAACACAAGTTCCTCCCTTCATCACAATAACCACTGTGAAGCTATCCACAAAATCTACTAGGAGGATAAGGTGGTGTTAACTGAGATCCACTAGTTTGAGACTGGGAACACTGTGCCTTAGGACCACTACTACCCTGGAATCAATAATTACTATAGTATTAAGGGTAAGGAGCACTAACTGAAGAATATGAACTAGGATTTCCCCAAGTCTTCTTCTTGCTCCCCTGTCTACCATATCTCCCACTAGCTTACTGACCTCCACCCTGCTCTAAGTATCTGAACTTTTTACTTTGTCTCTCTCCAATCTCTACTGTCTCTTTTTTTATCCTCTTCCTGTTGTATATAAATAAAAAGTTCGGAGATATCCATATCATTGTTCGACATCACAACCTTACACTTTAATACAAAGACACGAGACAACCCAAAAGAAAACTTCTTTATTTTAGATCTCTGGCTAGACATCAACTCTGGAGCATAATGGGAAAACTGCTGAAATTTTAGTGTCTACTTATCTGCGCTCATCTTGCCCTGCTTCAGATTCATAAAATCCTCTGTCGTAGCTTTCCTAAGCTCCTGAGGAAAAAAATGATCAAGAAAAGTAGCCAAAAACTCATCCCACCCAGCTGGCTCAACACAATCACCTTTTAACTACTCTCACTCCTTATACCACTGATAAGCTATATATTTTAGTTGATATGCAGAAAACTCTACACCTTTAAAATTAGTAGCATGCATCACTCTGAAAATCTTCTCTATCTCATCAACAAATCCTTAAAGATCCTGCTTAACCTTAGAGCTTGTAAAGGCTGGGGGATTCAACCTCATGACTGACCAACCTTAATGACCTCAGAAGATGGAGCAACATAACCAAAATAGTCAGACTGACGATACTGAGATGTCACCAACTGGGTAAGCAAATGTATGGACTGATGAAACTCTGCATTAGAAATATCACCCTGAGGCATTGGGGCATGAGTATCATTAGCCCAATAAGCCCAAGGAGAACTAGTAGGAACTGATGGAACTCCATGTAGGGTAGTACATCAAGAGAAGGGACCATAGAATGGGTTTGCACTCCATAGACAGGGTGAGTTCCATTCACATCTTCCTCAGGCCAGACAAAGGTTCCATAGGATTTTCTACGAGCATCAGATCTTTGGAGAGACATGATCTAAAATGCAAGTAAGTCATATATTATAGGAATTTCAAGACACCAGACTCTGTAGCCCACAATAGAACACAAAAAAGGGAAATATTTCTAAATTCCTTGTAGCCTATGTGCTACACACCCATAAAAGGGACTCTACTTGACACGACTTTGTGTATACCCAAAGGCCCTAAACCAATACTCTGATACCAAGTTTGTCATGATCCAACCCCAAAACTAGTCATGACGGGTATCTCAAGTCCACCGAGGATTGAAGACCACCCCCTAGCCTAGCCAACCAGAACACAATATGAATAACAATGGAAGATAACCAAACATATATGCATAATAGATAAGATAACCAAAAGGGACACTAGGATTCCAAAACAATAACCATTTCCATATTTTGTCCTCAAAAGCCTCTAAATCAAATACCAAGTTAGGTTGGGACATGCCCCCGACCATGGCGAAAAAAGGAATCCAAAATATGAAAAGAAATCGATGGGATTTTGGTACTCATAAAGAAAGCAATAAGATGTCCGTCCTTTCAAAAGATAGAGGCTCACCACTTCAACACAACTCGATAGACGTGTTAATTTACCTAACGCTACACACGGGTAAAAGAGGTGTCTTAAAACCCTATATTATGAAATAATGTGGCATCCTAGGACGACTAGCAGGGTGAGCACTAGTATGTAGCTCAGGGAAGGAATAAAATAATGTCAAGTACAAATTAGTCCAAAAACCATATGCACACATTCATATACATATACACATATATATATATATATGATGTAGGGATAGGGGACCGGTTTAGCATGATATTTAAAACCATTAACCTGGATTGTGTAGCTCTAACGGTCCTAAGGGCGGCCATAGGCTATATAGGTTTAACTCTCCTTGCTGAAAGGGTCCCAGCTCATGTTAGCCACATGAACCAGGAAAATCCGAGGAAGGGCCAGGGGATTCTATGACCCCAGCCATTCCAATATCTCTATATATATATATATGTATATATAGTGTGAACTATGCACACTGTCACCAAGACCCCATGCCGACAAACGTGGTTTCCAGTATTGGTCCCCTCGGGACCTCCACTTTCCATGGCGAGTTACAGAACCCCACTAAAGCCAAAATTAAAATATTTTCACATAATCCATTCATTAAACCAAAGAGTCATCAATTAAGGCATTTATCGAATGACATCGTCATACCAGTTTAACTTGCAAGTAAATTCCATTCTGCTATTCCAAACCAATTACCAATTAGACTCCAAAGTTCTAATTTAGAAACCAATCCACAACTACCAAGGCCTTTCAAAACCATTAAAAACCAAAATGGCCACCATTCCAAAACCATTTTTATCCATTTGGCCATTAATGCAATGCAATAGTTTAGAAAAGTGAGCAAACCCATGTAATTGTCCATATTTTAAAACCAATTATGTAAGTGGTTTGAAGCTAATATCAATTCCAAACCAAAAACCATAATTTTGGGGGAATGCCATGACCCCTTTTCCCATACACCATATCCATGCACAATTTTAGTTCAAAGACTATGAGATAAAGCATGAATAGCAATTTCAAAACCATAGGAAAACCAACCAAATAGTAATCATACAAAACCCTCAACCTATCATTCAAAACCCCAACACATAAATTCACATAAACTATGATTAAACACATGATTTATATGAAACTAAGTTAGGGAAGAGATACATGCTTGAAAATGCCAAGAGATTTGAGAAGGAGACCATAATTTGAACCTTAGGTGCCCAGTCTTTAGAAACCCTAGTTTTGTTCTTGACTTGGGAATTTAAGAGAGAAAAGAGTAGTTATGATTTGATAAGTGGTGAAAATAAGGACCCTGAAGAGTTTTAAGGTCGGGGGATTCCAGTGTAAAGAGAGGGAAATGACCAAAGTTCCCCTAAATAAAATTGCAGGTAAATAGCTCCAGTTGCTACGGGTCAGGTGACGACTCGTACTGACTGCCTACGAGTCGTTGCCTGGACTAGTACCCTGAGCATAGAGTTTGGACACCTTCACTAGTATGGTCACGATTCATATCCTACAACTCGTGACCCGACCTTATGACTCATGTGGTCCAAGTTGTAACCTCAATAGAAATAATGGACCATCTTACTGGTTGGACTATGACTGGCACTATACGACCCGTGAAGACAGACTAGGACTCATCACCTTAGTCGTAGTGTGGACAACGAGCTCAATCACATGAAAAATTTCAGAGTCCAAAACCTGTGGTATTACATGCAGAAGAGATAAAGAAGAATGAAGAGAAAAAATAGTAGATTACTGCAAAATTAGGAGTTTTGCTGGTATGGTTGACAAGCTTAAGCTATTCAAAATATGTGTTTTGGTTATTGTTCTTTTTTTTAATATTGTTTTATTTATTTTTTTCTGTATTGATTCAATTGTATGCAATTCATAATTGTCTGAGTTCATAAATTAAATATTACATTCACATATTTACTTTTTAGGTGGATTATAAAATAGATTTATAGACAATTTATTTATTATGTAATTGAAATTATAAAAATCGGAAACATAAAAATTATTTTGCTAAAAAATATTTTATTTTTACTCATAAAGATTTGGTTAGAGAGGAGAGGGAATATTAACGATTTAATATTTTATAACATGATTGTTTTTTTTTCGTATAGATTTAATTAGAGGTGGAGGGATTGAGTGAGGGTGGAGGCATGTGGGGGAGAGAGGAGGGGGGGGGGGTATAACGTTTTTTTAAAAAAGATTTACCTTTTAGGTGGGTTATAAAATAAGTTTATAGACATTTAGATATTTTAATTTATTTATTGTGTATTTAAAATTATAAAAAATATGAAACAAAAAAAACTTTTTTGCTAATTATTATTTTGTCTATATTCATATAGATTAGGTTAGAGATGTGTGTGTATGTGTGAGTGGGTGGGTGGGTGGTGGTGGGGTAATTAACAATTTAATATGTTTAAATTGTGAATAATATAATAAATATAAAATTTTTTTTTAAAGAATAATATGATAGTTTTTTCTCATATAAAATTGATTAGAAGTTCGGGAGGGAGGGGGGGGCGGGCGATGAGGGAAGCAGGGTAGGGGTAAGTGACGGACAGAATGTTTTTTAAAAAAAAAAAATTATTGAGAAATAATAGTGGTTGATTTTTTTTTAAAAGAATTTTATTTTTAAAAAAGAATATGATTTAACATGTTCAGAAAGACATTTCAATATGAAAGATAATAATAGTTCAATGTTATCCGCACATCGCGCGAATATGTATACTAATTATAAACATAATATTATAATTTTTTCACTTACAATACAATATTTTTCATTCTTCTCATGTATTCAATACAAGAAATAAACATCGTCTATATAAGTATAAAATTTCTTCGGCATAGTAAATATATAGTGGATAATAATTTGAGATGTAGTTGGGTAATTAGTAGAAGATCGTAGGAGAGTATGTCTTGGTGATTACAAGAATAATGAGATTACCTTCTCCCACTTCATGACCACTAATATATATATTTACATTTTAATTTTTTGATTGTAATTTTAAAATACACATAAATAGTAGGGTAAAGTGCTCCTTAATTAACATGGACTGGACAACCTTATATTTGCAAGTCGAATTCAAATTAGTTGCATAAAAGAATGATTACTCCACCACAATTTTCGTTGGTAAGTCAGTGCTTAGTCGTGCCTGTCGTTTTTTATGAATGATTTTTAACTAATCAAAATAATACTTTATGTTGTTCTTCCAATTATCTGGAACTTTATGCCACTTCGTAATTTAGACCAATGGTTTTTTAGAATTTAATTTATCTTCTAAACACTGCAAACTGATTCTAGATTTTTTTGTTGGTTTTATTTATTAGATTGTCACTTTAGAGTGTGTCAAAGTTTCATGAAAGGTTAATGAACAATTTTTTGCTTGTAGAACGTATAATTTGTAACTTGCTCATATGTTGTTGTAGAGTTCGGCACCTAAAGGACAACTATTTTCTTGAAAATTTCCAACGCAGCAACTAAAATTTCAAAAGAGACCAAAACATGCTAGGCGTGGAGGAGCTCACGCCTTACTACAAAAGGAGCTCCCAATATAAATTACTCTTACCTAATTATCATTCATAATAAGGTTCAAAAATAATTTTGATTTATACACTTCAGTGATATATTTTTTTTTTTTTTGTGTGTGTGTGAGATCATGCATGCAAACGTACAAAAAAACAAGCACAAACATGCGCACTATATATATAACGTGTGTGAAAATAATTTACTATTAATTCGTGTGACTTAACACGCCTTGAATGAATTTTTTTGCATTCAAGACGTGTAAAGCCACGCGACTTTAGTATGGAATAAATATCCATTTGTAGTAAGGAGTGAGCTCCTACACGCCTTGTCCGATTTGGCCTATTTTGGAATTTAGTTGCCCCGTTGGAAATTTTCAAGAAAAAAGTTGTCCTTTAGAGTGTGTTTGGCATGAAGAAAAATATTTTTTGAAAAATGTTTTTCAATTTTCTCATATTTGGTTGACTTAAACGTTTTGAAAAATATTTTTCAAATTAACTTATTTTTCTCAAATTTAAGGAAAATGACCTCTCTTCAAAAAGTAGGAAAAATATTTTTCAAAACTCTCTTTCAACCTCACTCTCAAGTTGAAATATTCATACAACTCTCAAAATCACTGATCTCTACTCAATACCCAATCCCATACCACTCCATCCTCACCACTCCCAATTCGAACACCATATTTAATTTTTTAAAAATATTTCAATTTTTTTTCTTACCTCGACCCTCCACCCCCGACCAAACCCCCCTCCAGAAAAAAATTCAAACTTTTTTCTTACCGCATCCCCTACCCCCACCCCTTTCCCTCAAAAAATATTAATTTTTTAAAATTTCAATTTTTTTCTACGCCACCCTTACACCCTACCCCGACCCCCACCCCCACCCCTCTCCCCCCAAAAAATATTATTTTAAAATTTTTCAAAAAAAAACTCAAAAAAAAAATTCTTACTCCTACCACCTATTCTAACCCCCACCCTTTTAGGCGAGGGTCGAAGAGTTTTCCAATTAAAGTGACGGTTTTGAATAGAGATTATTTTATTTACAGAGTCGCTACTTAGAATTGAGTTTTGATGTTCCAAGTCACCTTATTGAATCCCTAGTCAAAAGGAGATGACTCTTTATTTTTTATCTGCAAACTAGAAATTCAAATAAAAAATTCTATTGACCGAGGGAAAGGTGTAAGGCATCCCTCGAGTCCTGTAGTTCTAGCATGGTCGCTTAATTGACTTATGTCTGATTTAAATTAATTCTTGGATATATTATAATTAACTAGTTGCTTTATTCACCTAAGGATTATGAGAAAAGTTATGACTTATATTTTCGGTTGAGGAACGTAAGAGCATAACCACACACATGATCAACCTCAATATATTGAATTGAACTCATTCTTTTGCGAATTACATTCTCATTTCCTAAAGAAGTGAATGTATGTACGCTTTAAAAACCACTTAATGTAAAACCTTGAAAATCATGTCATATTTTAACATATTGTTGGCCTGCTTTTAGGACATTGAAGTTTTTAATATTATAAATCAATAGTTTACGTCCCTTTTATTCAAATCCAAACAAATGGCAAATTGAAATACAAGACAAAATCACTTAAATTTTTAAGCTACTCATACATAAATATATTTTTCTTTTTTTTCAATTTATGTGATGTGTATTTATTTTAAAATAAAGTAGACGTAAAACCACTGCTCATATCAAAATCAATAACAATTTCCATGCAAAATTCCAATTATTTTAAACATTCTTATCGAAATTGAAACTGAATAATGCATTGTTCTGGCTACAAAAATCGGTATGTTTCTAAACAAACTTCAATTCTAAGTTCAAGAACAACATTCAAGAACTACAATGAAGTTACAACAACTTCAAACGCAAATCCAAATGAATAATCAAATAAACTATTAAAATAAAGTATTTATCAACTTTAAGAAAGAAGATGAAACAGAAAATTGTAGAATCAAGTCCACTGAATGCACGTTGTGTCCTTAAGGAATTTATTCCCCTCAAGTACCTGAGATTATGGAATCTTTCCTCCCAAGATAAAATGATTCTCTTTCTGAAAATAGCGGTACCTCAAATTTTCAGAAACTTCGAACACACTCAACGATTTGATGATCACACGAGAGTTTTTAGAAGAAGAAGAAGATTATTTTTCTACTCAAAATAAATGTCTTTACCTAAGGAAAAATTATTTATAGCCATCAAGGTGTTTCCTCATGAAGAGAAGCAATGGTTCAGAAAGGTACACCCCTTCATAAAGATGCAACTCTTCAAAAAGTGACAAACCATTGGAAAGGTCATAACCATTCAATCTGAAAAGGTGCCCATTCAAATTGCATCCTTTCTCTTAGGGTCTTTCAAAAAAAAAATACCATCTTTTTATTTTTCATTCATACCTCTTAATAACCTAACAATCCCCGACATGAATGGGGAATGACTATCTTGTCAAAAACTTACGGACAAGTATGTGATCAATAAGTAAAGATTGATTGTGTTTAGATAAGTGGATTTTCCTTTGAACTTTCCATAGTGAACGTGTATTGGATGCACTTGATCAATTGGTAGATTTGATATCTTTGAACCGTCGAACTTTAATGTACACCTAGATAAGACATGTCACACAACCAACCTTTTACCATTTATGGTTCTCATGATTTTGATTGTTTCATCCATGAACACGTCCTGGTTTCACGAGAGCATAAAGAATAGGCATTTACTAACATTCTCCTTGAAGCGGCTTCCACTTCACCCTCACATAGGTGATTTCTAAATGTTCAATCCTATAGATTAAGCAATTTGGTCAAATTTGCCAAATTTAGATAACCATTAAAAAACTTCACATCATAAGCCTTATCTTTGTTTCCTAAATATTGTCTACATCATAAGAATGGGTTAAGTATATTGACAATATTGAGCCATTAGTCACAACTTTATTTGATCTCCTTGAACCTAGATCCTGGGATCTCTAGTCTGCTAGGTAGAGTTACCGCCATGCTGACTTGCCCTAGGTCTTAAACCCATTCCTTTTGATGTTCTCTTAACTCCCTCTCTAGATAGACCTTTTGTAAGTGGATTCGACACATTATCCTTTAACTTCACATAGTCAACAGTGATAATTTCACTATAGAGTAGTTCTCTAACGGTATTATGTCTCCATCTTATATGACGAGATTTACCATTATACATCATGCTCCCTGCCCTACCTATCGTCGCTTGGCTATCATAGTGTATGCAAACAAGTGCTAATTGTTTGGTCCAATGAGAAATATCTTTTAAGAAATTTTGGAGCCATTCAGATTCTATTATAGAGCGTGCAATACATGTATGTTTGGATGATTTTCAAGAGACTGCTCCTCCACCTAAAGTAAATACATATCCACTTGTGAATTTTACTTTATTCGATTCAGTGATCCAATTTGCATCACTATATCCTTCAATTACTGTTGGATATTTATTATAATGTAAAGCATACTCTTGAGTATATTTAAGATACCCAAAAACTCTTTTTATTTCCGTTCAATGAGTTTTATTGGGAGTACACGTGTACTGACTCAATTTACTAATAGCATATGCTATGTCTAGCTGCGTACAATTCATGATATACATTATATATCCTAACACTCTTGCGTAGTCCAACTGTGAGTCACTTTCACCTTCATCCTTTTGAAGTGCAAAGCTCACGTCTAATAGAGTTGGCAATATCGAAGTCCAATTATTTGAACTTATCAAGTACCTTTTTAATGTAATGAGATTATGACTTCAATCCTTGTGGATTTTCATGGATTCTTATTCCTATGATCACATTCGTAACTCTAAGTTCCTTCATATCAAATTTGCTCTCAAAAATTTATTTCGTAGCATTTATGTCAAAAATATCTCTATTGATGATGAACATGTCATCCACATACAAACAAACAATGACTTTGTGATTCAAAGTGTCTTTAATGTATACACATTTATCATATTTATTTATCTTAAAACCATTTTCCAACATAATTTGGTCAAACTTTGCATGATACTGTTTGGGTGCTTGTTTTAGTCCATAAAGTGACTTAACAAGTTTGCACACCTTTTTTCCTTTATCAGGAACCACGAAATCCTCAGGTTGTTCCATGTAAATTTCTTCCTTCAACTCTCTATTTAGGAATGTTGTTTTCATATTCATTTGATGAATTTCAAGATCATGTACCGCCGCTAAGACAATTAATATCCGAATTAGCGTTATCCTCGTTACAAGTGAGTATGTATCAAAATAATCAAGACCTTCCTTCTATTTAAGGCGTTTCACTACAAGTCTTGCCTTATATTTTTTCATAGTACCATCCTCTTTCATTTTTCATTTGAAGATCCATTTAGAACCTAAAGGTTTATCTCCTAGAAGAAGATCAACCAATTCCCAAGTATGATTGCTCAAGATTGAATCAATCTCACTATTGACTGTCTTTTATTAAAAAGATAAGTCTGAAGACGACATCACTTCTTTAAATATTTGAGTCTCATTTTCTAGGAGAAACGTTACAAAATCTGTTCCAAAAAAAGTTTATGTTCTTTGACGTGTACTACATCTTGGATTCTCATCATTATGTACATTCTCGCTTGGTTCATATTAAGATCTTTTAGACCCTCTACTAGACTGTTTATGTCTAATTTTATACGGATAAATGTGTTTAAAGAACTCAACATTAGTTGATTCAATTACCATATTTTAATTTATATCTGAATGTTCGGATTTATGAACCAAAAATCAACATGCTTTATTACCTTTAGCATATCCAATGAATACACAACCCACAGTCTTAGTTCCTATCTTTACCTTTTTAGGTATAGAAACTTGGACCTTTTCTAGACACTCCCACACTTTAAAATATTTCAAGTTGGGTTTCCTTTCTTTTCATTTTTCATATGGAATTGAAAGTGTCTTACTATGGGGCACTCTATTGAGTATTCAGTTAGCTGTAAGGATAGTTTCCCCCCACAAGTTTTGTGGTGAACCTGAACTTATAAGTAAAGCATATATCATTTCTTTTAATATTCAGTTTTTCCTTTCCGTAATTCCATTTGATTGAGGTGAATACGGGGTAATAGTTTGATGAAAAGTTCCATTCCCTACACATATATCTATAAAAGGAGATTCATATTCTCTACCCCTGTCACTTCTTATCGTTTTGATCTTTTTCTCTATCTGATTTCAACTTTTGTTTTATATTTCCTAAACACATCTATTGCTTCATCTTTAGTATTTAACAAATAGATATAACAGTACCTAGTGCAATCATCAATAAAAGTTATAAAATACTTTTTTTCACCATAAGAAGGTGTTGACTTCATAGGACAAATGTCTGTATGGATTAAGTCTAAGTGACTGGAATTCCTTTCAACAGACTTATATGAATGCTTAGCATACTTAGATTCCACACATATTTGAAACATTGATTTATTGCACTCAAAGTTAGGCAACACTTCCAAACTAATCATTTTTCATAAGATTTTATACTTGACATGTCCTAAACAATTATGCCACAAATCGTTTGACTCTAGTAAGTAAGAAGAAACCTCAGTTTTCTTCATTTCAACAACCATTATATAAAGTTTGAAAAGTCCCTCATTGAGGTATCCCTTTCATACATACGTTTCATTCTTGCTTGTTACAACTTTATCCAAAACAACCACACACTTAAACTCATTTTTAACAAGAAGTGTTGTCGACACTAAATTTTTTCTAAAGTAAGAACATGGAGAACTTTATTGTGAGTCAACACCTTGCCGAAAGTCACTTTTGGAAATATCTTCCCACTTCCTTCAACCTTGGTTGTTGCATTATTTGGGACCAGTGGGATCATAAGTAGTGAAAGCTTCTTTGTTCACTCAAACATATGTAGTGGCTCCTAAATTAAACCATCATTCATTGGATATCCAACTAGATTGCTTTCAGTGATCATATTACATAAATTTTTAATCTTTCTAGTTGTTTCAACATGTTTATCTAATCTCTTTACTTGTTCTTATTTAGAACTTGACTATTTAGAGCTTTATGACCAACATCATTATAAATATAGCAATTGCCTTTGAATATTTTCTTATTCTGCCCTTCCTCTTGTCCAGAAGACTTTTTCATCTTCTTATTATTTAGAGCATCATCCTTAACAAGATTTGTAACCATCATTGATGATTTTTCATTCAACTCATTATCCTCGTCTATCTTGGAATGTCTCATAATATCTTTCAAATCAGAAAATTGGTTTTCAATCATTATTTTTTTTGGAATATGAGGATCTATACTTGTGAACATTTGTATTTCAAGTTTTGTCAGCCAAATTGATATCATTTTCTCCCATTCTTTGAAGTTCACAACAAAATATTTTTCTATTTTTTCTGCCGTTTTCATTGCTAGAGAAATACCTGAACGACTTAATGACGCAACATTGGTTGTTGATGGGACAACATCATTCATAATCGAATTAATTTATTTTTAAATTTCTTTCATCATTTTTCTATCAATATTTTACATACTCTTTAGTATTTCAGGATACTAACAATAAAGACTTTAATCTTTAGCCAACTTGTTTCTAGTCATTGATGAAGTTTTTATATCTTCAAATCATCAACCGAATGAACTTTGAAACATGACGAAGTTTTTATGACTTCAAATCATAATCAAATTCAAACAGAGTGAAACCCCATAGATTTTAAACTCCAGAAACCAATACAGAGATTTTAACGAATCAGTGAAGTTTTTATATTCTTTGAACCGAATTTCCATACTGATTTCTCGATGAAGTTTTTATAATCTTCTAACTGAGGGAGTAGAAATTAAAAGATTTTAGTCTCAGCAAAATTAGATCCGATACAGATTAACCAAATACTTGATTTATAAATGGTGATAGTTTTTTTCTTTCACCAAACAAGCACAATAAATAAATATTTTTTTATAATTTTCTTAAAATTATTATTTTTCCCGGGTTTGATAAAATCAGTATTTTTCAATAATAACTTAAAACACATGTTCAAATTAACATATGAATAATCAAATGAAGTTTAAACTTTGTATTTACAACTTTGAACTTTTAACAATAAGTTCAACCCAACTTATTAACATCAACAAAATAAAGTTCAAACTATTTTCTGGAAAATAGCAAAACCAAATGTTAAGAGCTTTAACATAAGTTCACCAACTTATGAACTATCAAAATAAAGTTTCAAGAATGTCAAACACAAGTTCAAAATGTTAAAGAACTATCAATATGAAGTTCAAACTATTTACTGAAAAACAGTAAACCAAACAATACAGATTAGTCTGAATTCCTTAAGATTGTTGTTTCGGGTACAAAAATTTGTATGTTTCAAAACAAACTTTAGTTCTAAGTTCAAGAACAACTTTTAAGAAAGAAGATGAAGTAGAAAATTATAGAATCAAGTCCACCGAATGCACGGTGTATCCTTAAGGAATTTATTCCCATCAATTGCCCGAGGTTATGGAATCTTTCCTCCCATGATAAAATGATTTTCTTTCTGAAAATAGCGGTACCTCAAATTTTCAGAAACTTCGAACACACTCAACGATTTGATGATCACACGAGAGATTTTAGAAAAAGAAGAAGAAGATTGTTTTTCTACTCAAAATAATTGTCTTTACCTAAGGAAAAAATTAGGTATTTATAGCCATCAAGGTGTTGCTTCATGAAGAGAAACAATGGTTCAGAAAGGTGCACCCCTTCATAAAGGTTCAACTCTTCAAAAAGGTGCAACTATTCAGAAAGTCACAACCCATTGAAAAGATCATAACCATTCAATCCGAAAAGGTGCCTATTCAAATTGCATCCTTTCTCTTAGTGTCTTCCCAAAAAAAAAAACACCACCTTTTCATTTTCCATTGACACCTCTTAATAACCCAACATAGTAAAATATTGAAAAGTTGTTAATATAACAACTAGGTTCTTAACATTACATCTTTACAATTTTCTTTTTATTTGTATTTTAAATATAACCAGACACAAAACAAACATTTAAATACCATTTATATATCTTTTCATAGTGTTGAATGACAACACAAGTACAAAATTGATAATGCACTTATAATTCTTTAAAGCTTAGAGTTAAATAACTTGAAACTTATGCATCAAATTACAGAGGATGAATATTTTTATTTTTTATATTAAATAAGGTGTAAAGTGAACCTAAATATGATAAAAGATGCTACTCTCTTCAATTTGTTTCACATCCTCTCTGTTTTAGTTAGTCACGTAAAGAAAATATTTTTTGTAGCTAAAAATAAATTAAAGAAATGTTATTTTTCATAACCTTTTCCTTTGTTTTTTTCTCAGCTGGTGTTCGATACCATAATCAAATTTTGACTAATTCAAATTCACACATTGTAGGACACATTTTTGGGATCTAACAGAATTTCTTTCTTTCCTTAATGATACGAAACTCGTATTCCATTCTCAATTAAACTTTCTTTAATGCTACCACTAGGGGTGTGCATCGGTTGGTTCGATTTGGTTTTATGTGTTATTGGTTCGGTGTATTGGTTTTTGGTTTTTAAATATGTAAAACCAATAACCAACCAATAAGATATTTTCTTATCGGTTTCGGTTTATCGATTTTTGGTCCTTAACAGTTCGGTTTTCGGTTTAACCAATAAGAAAATACTTATAAAATAAAATCTTAATTATCGCCAAAATCCTACGCAATGCATTTTAGTTTACAAGAATCTTCAAACTTGAACTGAGTGTTAGTTAGAAAAAAATTAAATCCTAATTGTTGGAAGCTATAAATGCTTCAAGCTTTTCAATACGATAATAGCCGAGCTTTATATTGTGCCTTTGTTGCCCTGAATAGGTTAATACTTTGTAAATCACTGAATTGTGAATAAGTAGTGCAAATAATATATATACATACACGTATCTATATATATATAGAGAGAGAGAGAGAGAGAGATTTATATATATAACATAAATAGAGATAAATAATAATTTAGTGTATCCTTATTGGGTTATCGGTTTAACCAATAACCCAATAAGCTAAAACCGAAACCAAATCGTTTACCCAATAAATTTTTTTATAAAACCAATAAAAAACCGTTAATCCAATAACCCAATAACACTTTTATCGGTTCGGTTTATCGGTCGGTTTGGTTTTTGCACATCTCTACCTACCGCCGATGTAACTTTTACATACTAGTTAAGTAACTACAGAGATTGGATTATCGTATCAATATTCACATAAATTCCATCATGTATATTCAACCGAACTAGCACACTCAACTTGCAAATCGAAATCATCTTTAACGAGTTCAGGGTCAATTTTTTCAAAAATTCACAGCATGTATTTAAAAAAAAAAAACTTTAAAAAGAACGTATCCTTTCCAAATACCATGCATTGTCTTGACAAGGAAAATATAGTTTATTAAAAACAAAGCCTATTGTTTCAAACACACACTTTTAGAATAACAATACAACAACTTATCCAAACAAACTACAACAGTAAAACACACACTTTTAGAATAACAACACAATACAATAACAACTATCCACACAAACTACAACAGTAAAAATTGAAGCTTAAGTCCGTTGACACAAAATACCATGACTATAAACATCGGATGATTTATCTTGCCAAGTATCAATTTTTCTTAAGCTTCTCTTAATATTTAGTTCCGACTCCATAACTTAAGAAGGACCATTTTGAGTGAAAATCATTAGATTATTTAGCAGTATGTCTTATGAAGTTTGAAACTTATGAAGGATTTAATATATAATCCTTAACTTCTTTAACTTCTTTAACTTGAATAAATAATTAAACATGCGACTCGTTATAATAAACTCACTTAAGCAATCAGCTCGGCCTACTGAATAATACGTAGATTCACTTAATAACACCATTCATGCTTGAATTCCATAAAAAAATATTACGAATAAATATAAAGGAACAAATAAGAACCTGTGTCGTAAAACAACGAAAGTACAAGCAAGGACGCCTTCATCTAAAACTCAAAATAGGGACCAAAGTCTAACTCCAACCCACGAATCCTTTGGAAAACTCTCTTTTTCTCACTTCATGTTTCTTTGTTTCTCTCTTTTCTTCTTTCTGGTTTTTCTTTCTAACTCTATGTTCTGGGTTGCTCTTGTTTTTTCTCGTTCTTTTTTACTCTAAGTGTTGTTTTAGTTCTGGTCCTATCTGTTTCTCTTTGTTTGTACTCCAAGTTTTAAAGTGTTCTTCTCCCTCCTTTTTTTTCTATCCTTTCATATCTAATCTTTCTCTTATTTTCTCTTATTTTCTTTGGGGTTTTTGTCGTCTTTCTTTCCTCTTCTTTCCCAAGTTTCTCTACATGTCCTTTATATATAATGCATGTGTGTTGTATATATTCATACTATAGGATTGTGTGTTGGTTAAGCGAGGGAATGGGGTGTGAGGAAAACGTGGGGTTGGGTCGAGGGAAAAAGGGGATTGTGCGGATGGGTATGGTAAGTTGGGGTTGTTTAGGAATTGAATTTATCTACTAAGTATTATTTTTTATTTTGTTATTATATTTTAAAAATATATATTTAACATTTGAGTTTATCTCTTTTTTTTATAAGATTACATATATATATATATATATATATATATATATATATATATATATATATATATATATATATCTAGATAATTATTTAAATGAATTTTGGATCAGAATAGTGTTAAATAAGGAACAATTTCAATAAATGAGTTTGTCAAATTTTTCATGACTAAAATGGTGAAAATACATGGCGAATAAAGCACCTTCAGTGTGTAATTTTCATGTTAAAAAATAGATGGACCGTTAGATATAATTACACTGAAGGCGCTCTACTCTCATGAGCCTTCAGTGAATCTTTTATAGTTTAATGAAAGGTTCATTAATAGTCACGAGCCTTCAAACTAATTTTACTGTTCAAGAATCTAAAAAAGGTTCTCATTTTATGAACTAATGGACAATAAAGGACAACTTTTTCAGACTCTAAAGGCTCATGCAAAGAAATGCTCCTTCAAGCAATACACTTTCAATGCATCTTAGGCTCATCACTCATGCAAAGCAATGCATGCGAGATTTAAAACTTTCAAATTAATTAAAATTCTTATTTTGATTTAGATAAAAAATAATAATATTTAGCACTTTTAAATAAATTAGAGTTTTTCTTCATATAATAAAAGGAATATCTATAATATTGTTTAAATGGTATTTTAATCAAATTTACTAGAAACATATGTGTGATTGTTGTACTATATTTTTCTTCTTATTTTTGATATTTTATCTTTACTTTTAATTAATGATTGATTAGAGTTTTCTTTTTGCATCCATTATAATCATTCTTTCTATTTTTCTCTATTTATTTAGTTAGTAAATTTAAAGATTATATATGTGTTATACATAATCAATAATTGACTATGGATTCTCCTCTTTTGATAATTTCGCATGTTTCTCTTTTAGTTGAACAATTTTGATTGAAAAATTATACGAAACAAACATGTTGCAGCCAAATGAAGTAGCCAAAAAAAATCAAAGGTTTATATTTTTTTTGTTAAACTATTTTTACAGGAAAAATAGTTCTCTTTTCGATTATCGTAAGTTTTACTTCTTTCACATGTATTTGATAGTTAATAAACATATTTGCTATTTATTTCGATAATGTGTACTAAATTTTTAATACAACATTATATAACGTTGTTATCATAATGATTTCTATTGATTTGGTTATTTTTAACCCCTATCCGATGGATTTTTCTGCATTTTTTATTTGATATATCATACAATTCATGATAGAATATTTTATTTGTTGAAATTAGAGTTCTTTTTGTTACAAAAGTAAACAATGAATTTTTCTTTTTTCAGTTTGAAATTAGTGTTTTGGAGTGCAAGTTAATAGCTTGAGTCAAATTTATGAAATACTTATGATTTTTAGGTTTGTTTTCAAATTTTCTCTTAATCGTTGTCAATTTCAAATTGTATTGTTGATTTTTGGCATCACAAGTAAATTGTAGACTAATCTTTTTGGATACTAAGTAATTTATTATTTTTAATTACTTATTAAAAATAAGTAATATGTAAGTTCATACATGGTACATATATACATACAATACACCCACATTGCTATTTTTTTTAATCTTCAGTTGCTGACTTCTATTAATGCTTTGCCTGAAGGTGCATTGCATTGCATGAGCCTTTAGAGTATGAAGAAGTTGTCATTTATCATCTCATCAATTCAGAAAATGACAGCCTTTTTTAGATTCTTGAACATTAAAATTAATATTGAAGGTTCATGATCATTAATCAGTCTTTCTTCAAAATGTAAGAATTCACCGAAGGCTCATGAGAGTAGAGCACCTTTAGTGTAAATATATTTAATGGTCCGTCTATTTTTTAAAGTAAAAATTATACATTGAAGGTACTTCATTCGCCATGTGTTTTCACCATTTTAGTCATGAAAATTCTAACAAACCCATTTATTAAAATTGTTCCTCATTTAACACTATTTTTATCCAAAATTACGTGAGGGAATGGGGGTGTGAGGAAAACGTGGGGATAGGTCGAGGGGAAAAGGGATTATGCAGATGGATGTGGTAAGTTGGGGTAGTTTAGGATTTGAATTTATCTACGAAGAATTATTTTTTATATTGTTATTATATTTAAAAAATATATATTTAGCATTTGAGTTTGTCTCTTTCTTTATGTTAAGAAAATATATATATTTAGATAATTATTTAAACGAACATATACATAAGTAACGCTAAATAGCTAGAAAAAGATATAATTAAGGAAAAAAATAAAATTAATAGCTTATTTATTAAAATCCAAATTAAAAGAAAAACAATTTTTTTGAAATAAAAATAAAACATATTCTAAAATGTAACTCTATCTTTTGACTCACTTTTTATAAATTTTTTAAATGAAACTTTCGAAAAAGAAATGAAATAAGAATGAAAATAATATTTTGATGTAAATAAATATTTAATGCCAAAAGATAGGTTAAAACTCGGGGAGGGTAAAAAATTACGTGTCTACATTTTGTCTCTCTTTGTTGAAAATATGAAGTGTTTTCATAGAAAGAAGTAGACAATAAAACAAGTTTTGACACTTAGATTATTTGAAAGGGTAGAAGAAAGAAAAAGGACATACGACTGAATTTTGGTTTTGGACCGCCTACTGTCTCAGGTTATAGGGGAATCAGATCATGTGTACTTCAATGAGGTGAAGTGGTGAGCCAATGAGTTAGAGGTCGAGTGATGTCCCATCGAGTTTCCAGTTCGCATCTTCTGCGTTTACATCCAAATGAAAAATAAAAATTTAATATAAAATACAGGTGAAAGCTCCTATCTATGCAACTTTTCTGTAATCATGACTTGAATCTTCATGACTTCTCAAGTGGTGAGATAGTCATTATTTTGAGTTGAACTTAAAAATATTCACCCAATTCTCTAGGCGGGATCCTGACTTGCAATTTCTTCACCATATTCTTCAAGCGGGCTCCTGACTCACTATTTCTTCACCCTATTTTCCAGGAGGGCTCCTGACTTGCAATTTCTTCACCTTATTCTTCATGCGAGCTCCTAACTTGCTATTTCTTCATCCTATTCTTCAGGCGGGCTCCTAAATTTTAATTTCTTCAGTCTATTCTTCAGGTGGTCTCTTGACATGCAATTTCTTCACCCTATTCTTCAGGCAGACTCCTTACTTGCTATTTCTTCATCCTATTGTTCAAGTGGGCTTCTGACTTGCAATTTCTTCACTCTATTGTCCACGCGGGATCTTGACTTGCAATTATCCTTATCCTATTCTTCAAGAGGGCTCCTGGCTTGCTATTTCTTCACCCTATTCTTTAGGCGGGCTCTTGACTTGCCATTTCTTCGCTTTATTCTTCGGATGGGCTCCTGACTTATAATTTCTTCACCCTATTCTTCAGGAGGGCTCCTGACTTGCAACTTTTTCATCCTATTTTTCAGTCAGACTTCTGACTTACTATTTCTTCACCCTATTCTCCAGCGGGCTCCTAAACTTCTAAACTAAAAATAATTCTAATTTTCCAAATTTATTCTATGATGGTAATACGATATCCTGTGTTTTAGTATTGCTTCTTATATTGAATAAAAGGAAGAATTACACCGTTTGATATCCTGTATTTGAAACCTTTGGTGTAAAGGAACCATTCCATTCCTGTGTCAAACAATGAAAAAAATTATGAGTTTAAAACTATGATGGTTGGGTTGTGGCATTTGGCTTGTGGGGCGACTGCTCTTGCACTACTCATGCTCAACTCTATTTCAAATCATTGATAGGTATTGCTGACTTGTTATACTATTAACCCCAAATTATACCTACCAAAATTATTTAGCTCAAATCAATTTCCATTGCATAATGCCTTTGGATTTAACTTCTAACACACCCTTATATTCCCATAAGTCCATGAACTGTCAAATGACAAGCATTCTTGAGTACCTTATTTCATTTTGAAATATGTTATCTTTGTGCATCAACCCTTTTGTCTTACTTTATGTAATTGAAGGAGTTGGTAGCAATTTTTGAAGTTCTTTCTCACTTGTTTTGACATGAATTTCACTCAAAAATATGAGAAAATTACTATAGTGATTTTTCATTTGACAACAAAGACACAAGAATCAAAAATAAAAATGTAGCAAGAAAAGAAAAAGACAATAGCCATCTCTTATTCAATGACATCAGAAAGAAAACTTATCTGGGTGTGGTAGCCGATTCCAGTGATTATAACATGCATTTTGAATTAAACAACCTGATTTACCCATACTAATCATTATAAACTTTTTTAAACTTATCAAATTTGAAATCAAGATGCTCTTGAACTTGTTGCCTCTAGATTACAAATCTCATTCGGCTAGTGGTGTCCCAAAGGATTTTCCTCAATAAGACTCTATCATTTTTATTTTCTCTTGACTCACTATCGCCTAATGGTGACCATGAGGGTTTTTACCAATAAAACTCTCTCACTTTCATCTTCTCTCAACTAATTACGTCTTGTGGTGCCATTCCCTATGAGGGTTTTCACCAATAAAATGCTCTTATTTTTCATTTTCTCATACTTTCATGTTGTTGAAGAAAAGTACTACCCAAGATGTAAAGCATTATATACCCACAACATGCTTAGCCGTGGCATTCTCAAAGTTGATCTGAGGGTCTTTATTTGATTATAACTTGGCTTTTGGATAAGGTCAAAAAGAAAGAGAGGCATGAGGCACAATATATATATATATATATATAACATAGGGTAAGACTTACATCTTTTGGAATCTGAAGTCCTCTTGTGAAAAATTCCCCCACTTAAGAAAAATCCACTAGCGAATTGTTGAATAGTTCTCTTTTGGTTACCATCAACATGTATTGGGTATTTTCCAACTTGAATATATTCTTTGATAAAATAGAACCAAGGTTCCCTATCGAGTTCTTTCCCAACCACATTGCAATATGCATGTTGATCATGAATCTGTATATGTAATGGGTCAATATGAGGTTTGTCGGGATATTAGAGCATCAAAGCTAAGGTTGCTAAAGATAAGAAATATCATTATGAACTCTGGGAATATGTTTGAACATTACTAATACAAATCATTGACAAATATCTTGCAAACAATCTCGATATGGTATGAGCTTTGAGCCACGAGTCTCCCAATCTCTTTGAATCTCGTAACACCAATACATTTTGGATTTCCATGATAATAGCCAGTCTCAAACCTAGAATTCAACCTTCATATTTTGCCATATTATTGGTATAGTACAATCGAAGTTGGGTTGTTACAAGATAATATTTCCCCAATTCTGAAATAAGAATCGCTCCTATCCGAACTTTTTTCATATTTGTAGCTACGTCAAAGAACAATTTCAAATCTGAATGGAAATCATTAGAAATAACCTTAACAACACATGATACCTTTTCATTAGGAAAATAAGTTTTTAATAGTTCATATCCTTCATCAATAGGATTTTCATCCAAATGATCTGCTAAAGCTTAGGCTTTCATTGCAGTCAGTGTCACATATACAATATTAAATTCTGTGAGCAGTATCTTCCACTTTGCGAGTCTACCTGTGGACATAGGATTCTGAAAAATATAATTCAAGGGATCTATATGAGAAATAAGGTAAGTCGTGTAAGATAAATGGTAATGTTTCAACTTTTATGCTACCCAAGTCAAGGCGCAACATGTCCTTCCGAGAAGAGTGTACTTAGCTTCATAAGTGGTAAACTTCTTGCTAAGATAGTAGATGACCCATTTATTTTTTCCCATGATATCATCTTGACCTAATACACAACCAAATGAGTTTTCTAAAATAGACATATACAATATCAAGGGTCTACCTGGACCTGGCTAAACCAAAACAGGTAGATTCGACAAGTACCTTTTGAATTTATCAAATTCCTCTTGACATTCTTCAGTCCTTTCAACTTTACCATTCTTCTTCAACAACCTAAAAATTGGCTCACGAATTGTTGTGAGTTGGGAAATGAATCTACTAATATAATTCAACCTTCCAAGTAGGCTTATCACCTATGTTTTATGCTTTGGTAGAGAAAATTCTTGAATAGCTTGAACTTTGCATAATCTAACTCAATAACACACTAACTGGTTATAAACCCCAATATCTTTCCAGATGGGACTCCAAGTACATAATTTGTTGGGTTAAGTTTGAGATTATACCTGCTAAGCCTTTCGAAGAATTGCCTCAGATATTTGACATAGTCAGACTGCTCTTTTGACTTAATGATCACATCATCCACATAAACTTCAATATATTTATGCATCATATCATGAAATATAGTGGACATTTCCCTTATATAAGTTGATCCAACATATTTTATCCTAAATTGCATGACTCAAAAATAATATGTCCCCACTATGTGATAAATGATGTCTTTTCTGCATCTTTTTGGTTCATAAGAATCTGGTGATACCCTGCGTAACAATCCACAAAAGTTGTAAACTCATGCTTGGCACAATTGTCCAATAAAATATGGATGTTGGAAAGTGAAAAATCATCTTTTGGACTTGCTTTATTCAGATCATGATAATCAACACACATCCAAACTTTGCCATCTTTCTTTGGGACAAGGACAATATTTGCTAAAACAAGTAGGATATTAAGCCACTCGAATAAATTTAGCCTCAAGTTGCTTTGTAATTTTTTCTTTGATTTTTACACTCATATCAATTTTATGCTTCCTTAAATTTTTTTTGATAGGAAGGAAAACAGGATCATTCGGTAACTTATGAACTACTAGATCAGTTCTCAAACCAGGCATATTATCGTAAGACCACATAAAAATATCCTTGTAATCAAGAAAATCTTCAATTATATATTTCTTTTGTTGTGGTTGAGCATGTACACTTATATTTGTCTCCCTAATATTTTCAATATCCCCTAGATTGATTGCCTCAGTTTCATCCATATTAGGGTTTAACTTACGCTCAAGCTATTTGAAATCTTTGCTTATCTACTCAAATATTTCCTCTTCAATGTTTTCAACTTCTTTATTCATTATTTCATGATTAGATTGAGTTTTAAGATTTGGATCTGGTTGAAAATTCTGCATGTATGTCATATCACTAGAATCAACATAGAAAGAACTGTGTAAGAGAAAATAAATAAGTAAATATTAGACTCAAAATAAAATAAAAGGAAAATTGGACTAATTAAAAGTAAAGACAGGAGGGTTTGAACATAAAAACAAACAATATAAAGATATGAATTACACCTCCGGACTAATTCATATAACAAGAAAACCAAAATAGACTTCCAAGACTCCTTCTTAGTGGGGAGAAGAGTGACCTCCCAATTGTTGACCTGGATATCAGGGCCAATAAACTCCACATCTGCATTGTTGGTACCTTCCCTAATTTCAACCATATCAGCGAATGTCATCCAAAAATAACCTCCAATAAAGTATGCTGCGGTCGATGTCAAATATATTAACCCTAAATAGGTTGGGGTCAAACCCACTGGGAAAATGTTGAACAATATCTCAAACTTGACAAAATCCACAAGCAATGCAGAAAAGAAAATTGGGGGAATTTGAAGTCAAAAGTAAATAGTAATAGAACTTTAATGCTTGAGTTTGTAAATAATAGAAGACAAACACTAAGAGTGTATTCCCCCTGGATTCACAACTACGTAAGATTCTCGTAGTCAATCCACCTAAACCTCTTGATCTGCATGCAAATTTGACAAGCTATGTACTATGAATCTTCTTGTGAACGTATTGATAGATTTCACCCTTTACCTTGTGAGTCTCAGGGTGTTGCCTTGTTGTCCCTTATTTTTAACCTAAGTACAACTCTTACCTTTTGAGTCTCAAGTTAATTAGATGAGGGTTGGTAGCCTCGAATCACTGTTGTAATCTCCTTTTCCCAATCTCAAAATCCCTTATGAGGATGATATTGAATACATGCAATACCCAATCCTCTGTAACAACTTGAGTTCAATAAATATGAAGAAGAGTGAAATACATGCAACAATAGTTGAATAGATAAATCTCCTACTTCCCTTACATAGCTAATTCGTGAGGGTTCCCAAAACCCTAGTCAAAGAGATTAGTCGCTCATGTTTATGCAACAACCCATGATAATCAATAAAGAACACATGTAATTAATTGGACAATAATGAAAGAGAGAAATCCAAAGTCTTCAATTGAATAAAAACCCAAAATCTCAATGATCAACGTAAGCTAAAAGTATCAAAATTAATGTAAAAGTGTGTAACCTAATAAAGGAATGACCCTAGGGTATTTATAGTATCTCAAAATAATAAAAAAGTCCTAATAAAAATGGAATAGGAAAAGTATGTCGTCACTCGTTACGAATCGTTTAGTCCACTCGTAAGGTGTTCTTATAAGTCGTACAATTCTAGTCGTAAGCACTCCTGTAACTTATCTTCAGGGCTTCAAGCTTATATTATCCTTATGATTCATTACCATAAGTCGTATTTAGCCCTTACAACTCGTGGCCTTCATTCGTTAGCACTTGATCCTTAGTCTTTCATGTCTTTGGACACTGTTCTCTTTATTACTTATCCTTACGAGTCGTACTCAGATCTTACGACTTGTAGTCTTCTAGGACCTTACCTCTGAATATTTGCTTTCACTTTTTCTATATTAATGACTGCTCCTCATGACTCATAATCACTCTTAACAAGTTGTGATCACTCTTTACTTAGCTTTTTTAGGTTGTCTTATGTTGTTGTCTTACTTACGGATAAGGCTACATGTCGTATAATGACTCGATGACTCATATGCCAGACTTGTAATGATACAGTCACAACTATGAAGATCGATGAGTGTTCAAGTATGAAAAGAGTCCATCCAAGAAAGTGCAATTCTAAAGTATGAGGAGGACCAAAATACACACTAAAGCTTCCCCACTCTATACTAGAAAGGCGCCCCTTAGTCATTAAGGGTCTTTTGGACAATTCACTTTGTTATGTAATAGACTATATATAGTTTAGTATTAGGATTTTCTTTCCTTAGTTTATTATTGTTGTAAGTATTGAACTTTGAAACACAAAGTCCTCTCTTCAATTGAGGCAAAACCAAAATTAGGTCAGATAGTTCTACAAAATTCAGGACTGTCAGCTACAGTCAACTCAGAATAGTACAGAATTCAGCTAGTTCCCTCAGAACTTAGACTATCAAATACAGTCGCTCAGTATCAGTTATTTGATTTATACATATATCAGTATCTCATGTTATCAGTACTCAGACTCAGTAATCATGTTATCACGAACTCAGTTATAGTATTATTTAGTCATGCATGTATTCTCACGTTCATGTTATTCAGTCAGTTAGTATAGTTCATGCATGTGAACCTTTTGCATTCAACCTACCTCACATGCATACCAGTACATTCAAACGTACTGATGTATTTGTGCTATAGTGTTTTATACCATAGGTTCAGAAGCACGAGCTCTAGAGCATCAGTAGCATTCCAGTCTCCGCAGTCAGAGTTAGCAGTGAGTCCTCATCCTTCGAGGACATGACTATAACTTTATTATCTCATTAATTAATTTATTAGTTGGAGCTAGTTGGGGACATGTCCCATCAACTCCTTATTCAGACAGTTCAGTCAGTTAGAGGCTTTTTAGACTATCATGTTCAGACAGTTATTTCAGTTGTTTTGGGTATTTCATACCCCATCCAGATGTTATATTTTTATCATTTATGTTACAGTTTTGAACCTTATGGCCTTTCAGCCTTTATTTCTACATTTATATAGTATATTATGCAGTGTGCAGGTACAGATATCATTCATGGGTTAGCTTGTGGTCCTTTGGGATCATGAGCACCATGTAACATTCTGGGTACCAGATTCAGGCATTACAAACTTGGTATTAGATCCTAAGGTTCAATAGAGTCCTAGGAAGTCTAAAAGTCGCATCTAGTAGAGTCTTGTGCATGGGTGTGTTGCGCACCACATTTATGTACATGAGGTTATAAGATGTTTTAGGAAAAATTTCCCTTCTTTCAGTATTCATGTCGTGCCAGTGAGCATAATCTCCAGTTAATAGCTCAGTCTAATCCGTTTCTCCCTTTCTTCTACAGAACATGCCTCCAAAAAAAAGAAATGGGAATCAGCCAGCCCCTCAACTCGAAGATTCTTTATGCGAATATGTCACTCATGCAAAGTTTAGAGCTGCATTCACTATTCTTGCTCAGTCAGTTGCTTCTCAAAATGAACGACCAGTTATCGTTCTGGATAACCCAGTGGCCAATTCAGTTGCAGCCCAGATTCGGGACTTCACCCGAATGAATCCTCCATCCTTTTTCAGGTCTAAGTCAGATGAGGACCCTCAGGAATTTCTTAATCAAGTTCAGAAGGTTACGGATATCATGGGGGTTAATTCTAGTGAGAATGCGAAGCTAGATGTATATCAGTTGTAGGATGTTACTCACACTTGGTTCAAGAAGTGAAAGTCAGAAAGATCAGTTGATGCAGGACCCATAGAGTGAGAGGAGTTTGCTACTGTATTCTTAGATAGATTCTTTCCCTTGGAGCTGAGAAAAGCTAAGGTGTTAGAATTTATCAACCACAGGCAAGGCAACATGATGGTGAAAGAGTATTCTCTTAAGTTTACTCAATTATATAGATATGCTCCTTATGAGGTTGCAGATAGTAGGGCTAAGATGATTAAATTTGTTTCTAGGGTGAATGATAGTTTAGTCAATGAGTTCAGGTCTGCGATGTTGAATAGTGACATGAACATAGCCAGGCTTATGACCCATGCTCAGAAGATAGAAGAGAAAAGGATTAAAATGAAGGAAAAGCAGAATAAGAGAGCAAGGATAGGTAGTTTCAACTTTGCTCACCCAAATCAGAAGGAGGAAACTGTTCTTAGTTTTATCCAAAGTCATCAGTTCTAGCTCTTTCTTCATCTAGTGCTCCAGCTCCTAAGTTGAGGGATGGTAATAAATATAAAGCGCCAAGCTCTAAGTCTAAGGACAGTGGTAGCAGTGCCCGCACCTATCCTCTTTGCCAGACTTGTGGAAAACACCATCAGGGTATTTGCAGAGCTGGTAGTGGTATTTGTTTTGGATGTGGCAAGCCAGGCCACAGAGTCAAAGACTGTCCTCATCCAGGTCCTCAAGGTCAGCAGAACTATTTCTCAGCTTAGTTCGGTCACCCAAACTAGCAGGGTGCCACCTCCAGGGCTACTAGTGGGAAATGTCCAAATTGAATTTATGCTCTCCAATCCCAGCAAGATCAGGAAAATTCTCCTGATATGGTTATTGGTACGTTACAGATCTTTCATGTGTATGTTTACGCTTTTCTAGATCCAAGAGCTTCTTTGTCTTTTGTTACTCCCTATATAGCAGTTGATTTTGGAGTTCATCCCGAAATTTTAGTAGAGCCCTTTTCAGTCTCTACCCCAGTGGGTAAAACCATCATAGACCGATGGGTATCTAGGAACTATCCGGTTATGGTATCTCGGAAAGTAACTTCAGAAGACTTAGTCACATTATAGATGACTGATTTTGATGTCATTCTTGGCATAGATTGGCTTCATCCCTACTATGCCATAGTCGACTGCAAAAACAAAATAGTCCAGTTTTAGTTTTTTAATAAACCTGTCCTAGAGTGGAAGGGTAGTACTTCAGCGTTCAGAAGTCAGCTTATTTCCTACCTTCGGGAAAGGAAAATGATATCTAAAGTATGTGTCTATCATCTTGTTCGAGTTAAGGACACTAGTTATGAAACTCCCTATCTTGAATCAGTCCCAGTCGTAAATGAATATTCAGATGTCTTTCCCAAATATCTTCCAGGAATTCCTCCCAAAAGGGAAATAGACTTCGGCATCGATCTTCTTTTCGATACTTAGCCTATATCTATTCTGCCATATAAAATGGCACCAGCAGAACTCAAAAAATTGAAAGAGCAGCTAAAAGATCTCTTAGATAAGGGATTCATCAGACCCAGCGTGTCCCCGTAGGGCGGACCAATCTTATTCATGCACAAGAAAGACGGTTATCTCAGAATGTGCATTGATTACCATCAGCTTAATAAAGTCACGATCAAGAACAAGTATCCTCTTCCCAGAATCGATGACTTGTTCGACCAACTTCAGGGTGCCAGCTATTTTTCTAATATAGATCTCAGATCAGGCTATCATCAACTCAGAGTAGAGAATGTGAAATTCTAAAAACAGCCTTCCGTACTCAGTATGGTCACTTTGAATTCTTAGTTATGTCCTTTGGTCTTACCAATGCCCCAGCAGCTTTTATGGATTTGATGAACCATGTGTTCAAGAAGTACTTGTATATGTTCGCCATAGTCTTTATAGATGATATTCTGGTTTATTCCCGCAGTGAGCATGATCATGCAGACCATCTTAGAATCGTACTTCAGACTCTCAGAGATCATCAAATGTTTTACAAATTCAGTAAGTGCAAATTTTGGCTAAGGTCAGTAGCATTCCTTGGTCATATCATTTTTGGTGATGGCATTAGGGTTGATTCTCAAAAGACCGAAGTTGTACAAAATTGGCCCAGACCCGTCTCTCCATCATATATCAGGAGTTTCTTAGGTTTGGCTAGCTATTATAGATGGTTTTTTGAGGAATTTTCTTGTATTGCATTCCCTATGTCCAGATTAACTCAGAAGAAAGTCAAGTTTCAGTGGTCAGATCCTTGCGAGAAGAGTTTTCAGGAGTTGAAGACCCGAATCACCTCAGCTCCAGTCTTAGCTCTTCCAGATAGTCCGGATGGGTTCATAGTGTATTGTGATGAATCCAAAGTAGGTTTGGGTTGTGTCCTCATACAGCATGGTAAGGTCATAGCCTAGGCCTCCAGACAGCTTAAACACCATGAGAAGAATTATCCAACTCATGATCTTAAGTTAGCAGCCGTAGTTTTTTCCTTAAAGATTTGAAGTCATTATCTCTATAGAGTTTATGTAGATGTGCTCACAGATCATAAGAGACTTCAGTATTTCTTTTCTCAGAAAGATCTCAATCTTCGTTAGAGAAGGTAGTTAGAGCTCTTGAAAGAATATGACATGAGTGTCCTTTATTATTTGGGCATGGCCAACGTCGTGGACGACACTCTCAGTAGACTGTCTATGGGTAGTGTTACTCATGTTGAGGACATTAAGAAGAAGTTAGCTCAGTAAATCCATCAACTTGCCATACTAGGCATTCTCTTAATCGATTCGGAGGAGGGTGACATATGGGTTCAGAGTAGTTCAAATCATCTCTAGTTTCTGAGGTTAAAGAAAAGCAAGATAGGGATCCCAGCCTAGTCAAGTTGAAAGAGTTAGTCAAGGATCATAAATTAAAGGTTTTATCCCAAGGGGGAGATGGTGTATTACGTTGTCAGGGTCGTCTGTGTGTTCCAGGTGTAGATGACTTAAGGCAATGAATTCTTGCAGAAGCGCATGATGTGCGCTACTCTATTCATCCAGGGAAAACAAAGATGTACCGTGACTTGTAGGAAATATATTGGTGGAGTGGGATGAAGAGAGATATTGTAGAGGTTATGGATAAGTACTCTACATGTCAGCAGGTTAAGATAGAGCATCAGAAGCCTAGTGGGTCCACGCAGGAGTTTAGTATTCCTACTTAAAAGTGGGAAGAAGTGAACATGGACTTTGTGATGGGTTTGCCATGTACTCGTCGCCAGTATGATTCAGTTTGGGTCATTGTAGATAGAATGACCAAATCAGCTCTTTTCCTTCCAGTCCATAACTCTTATTCAGCCGAGGATTATGCCAAACTCTACATCAAAGTGTAAGTCAAATTGCATGGTGTTCCGTTATCTATTATATCAGACAGAGGTACCCAGTTCACCTCTCATTTCTGGAAAATGCTCCAAAAGGGTCTTGGTACCTAAGTTCATCTCAGTACCGCCTTTCATCCTCAAACAGATGATCAAGCAGAAAGGATTATTCAGACTTTAGAAGATATGTTGCGAGCGTGTGCAATTAATTTCAAGGGTAGTTGGGATGACCACTTGCCTTTGATTGAGTTTACATACAACAACAACCATCATTCCAGTATTAAGATGGCTCCATTCAAAGTTCTCTATGGTAGGAGGTGCAGATCTCCAATCGGTTGGTTCTAAGTTAGTGAGGCCTCATTTATAGGTCCTGACTTAGTATTCGATGCCTTAGAAAAAGTCCAGTTGATCAGAGAAAGACTCTGAGCTGCTCAGAGCCGACATAAATCTTATGCAGATATGCGCAGAAAGGATCTCAAGTTCGATATTGGTGACTATGTCTATCTAAAGATCTATCCCATGAAGGGAGTGAAGAGATTCAGCAAGAAGGGAAAGCTCATTCCTTTATATATCGGTTCCTTAAAAATTCTCAGTCGTTTTGGCAAGGTATCTTATGAGCTCGAATTGCCTTGAGACCTAGCCGCAGTTTATCCAGTCTTTCATGTCTCTTTGCTCAAGAAGTACATAGGTGACCCAGCCATTATAGTCCCTATTCAGAGTATAGATGTTCAGAACAGACTATCTTATGAAGAGATTCTAGTTGAAATTCTTGACTACCAGACTCATAGACTGAGGAACAAAGAAGTCCCTCTAGTCACAGTTCTTTGGCGAAATCAGTCCGTTGAGGGAGATACTTGGGAAGCAGAAGAAGACATACATACCAAGTATCCTCACTTATTCTCTACCAACTCAGATCTAGCTCAAGGTAACAGTTCTCCTTAAGTTTTTCAGTTTCATTTTCAGGTTTCAGTTACAATCTTGGTATCCATTTCATGTTCAGAATTCTATCACAAACTTGGTATTAAATACCGTTTCATATTTAGTCATGTATTCACGCACCATTTCAGTCATATAATCATGCATTAGTTATCCATTCTCATTGTAAGAACCTTAGTTCATCAGAACACTCAGTCATGCATTCATGAATCTGTTATACATGCATCAGATATGCATGATCAGTATGATATATTCAGTTATTAGCTATGTCAGTCATAAGATCATGTTCTAATTTTTCACGTTCAGTATGTACGTCATTTTATATTCTCCCCTGTCACTTAGTCTCATTCGTGGACAAATGTTCTCAAGGAGGAGATATCGTAATACCCCGTACTTCTACCTTCCTTGAAATTATCCCAAGAATGTTAGAAACTTACTTTGAAATATGAATCCATTTTTGTACACATGGATTTTTAAATATTTTCATTTTTTATCATGTGAGAAATTGAATTAGCTTTCCAACGATACCAATTTCGTCCAAATTTAATATCGAAGTAAAAATTTATGGATGATTTACTCAGAGCTGTCAAATTGCCTAGGTGCGACGGCCAGGTTGATGGACCATCGATCTAGCGACGGACCATCGTCTAGATCGTTGTAGCCAAGGCAGTGAGTCAACCTTCTGGATAAGGTGCGACAGACAGATTGACGGACCATCGAACTTGCGACAGACCTTCGCCCAAGCCATCGCTTTAAGGCAGTGAGTCTTTTTTTTGGTCCACGTATGACGGTCGAAACGACGGACCATCGAGCCAGCGATGGACCATCGCACGAGCCATCGCAGTTCCCGTTTAGTGAATTTCAAGTCATTTTTAAAGGGTATTTGGGTCTTTTTTCCACCTGTTTGAACCCCTAATTATATCAAACCAAAGCTCATAAGTTTATTATTCATCTATAAAATCAATTAGGGTTTCTCTCAAAGATCAATCCCCAAGAACAAGAAAACTCTAGGTGTTTAATTCCAAATTAAGAATTCATGTTTTCTCTCATCAATCTTCAGGAAATCATCTACCCAGGTATGTCATGTGTTGATTCATGGGTCCCTTTCACCCATGAAGCTCAAAAATCTCTTTTCAAAATCAAAGATTTGTGTATTTATGAATGTTCACGATTTAAATTGAATTAAAATTCTTGTTCATGATGTTGTGGGGTTTTGATTCACGTTTTAAATTACATATTCCAATGATTGACCCTAGAATGTGGTGATTTGCATAATAATCATAATAAACCCCCTTCAATTTACAAGTTGATTGATGTATCCATGAATATTAGATGTGTTGATGATTTTATAACCAAAGCATTCTTCCCATGTGTTTGATTAAATGTCTATGTGAAGGAAAAGTGCCATTCTAGTATGATAATATGAAATCCCCATTTATGTACAAGTTCATGCATATTAAGTGTTTGATGAAATGTCTTAGTCAATGAATTATGGATATATATGTAGCCCTTATGGTGCTTTAGCACTTGTAATTCATGAAATCCCCATCTTATTATATTATGGATTGTCGATGTTGGTCATGTATTCAAGAAAGTCATGCTTTGTCAGTTTTCATGCTATCGAGTCCTGGGGGTACTTGTACCCAACAATTAGATATGTGCCTAGAGCCAGTGTCATGTTTTCAAGATACTCTCAGTTGAGCCATGTTCATAGAAATTCAGTCAGTCATGTGACTCAGGAAAACTCAGTAAACTCAGTAATCTCAGAAACCTCAGAAATTCACTAATATCAGTAGTATTCCATCAGTAAACGAAACTCAGTTAACTTAGTCCAGTCAGGTCAGTTAATTATGTTCAGTATCTATCCAGATGGGAGTAGAAATTAGTACCGAGTGAACCCAAGGATAGGAACCCACCTGTTATATGAGGGTGTGATTCTTAGAAGCAATCCTTGCATTCTAGAACTACGTAGCCAGCATAGGTTGAGACATCATAGCCTGTTATATGAGGGTAGATGAGGTGGATCTACCTGTTATATGAGGGTTCCCACTGTTCTCATGAGAGTTACCTATTATATGAAGGTTACTCACAGATTGTCCTTACCAGTACCACGGTATTGACACCCTTCTAATTGGGATTACAGATTGGACCCCAACTCAACTATATTGCATTATTTAGGGCATGTTGGTTAGATGAATACATCCCACAGTTCCAGTTACAGAATCAGGACTGTCAGATACAGTCATTCAGTCTCAGTAGTAGAACTCAGATAGTTCTACAGAATTTAGGACTATCAAATATAATCAACTCATAATAGTACGGAATTCATCTAGTTCCCTCAGAACCTAGATTGTCAGATACAGTTGCTCAGTATCAGTTATTTCAGTTATACATATATCAGTATCTCATGTTATCAGTACTTAAACTTAGTAATCATGTTATCGCGAACTCAGTTATAGTATTATGTAGTCATGCATGTATTCTCACGTTCATGCTATTCAGTCAGTTAGTATAGTTCATGCATGTGAACCCTTTGCATTCATCCTACCTCACATGCATACCATCACATTCAAACGTACTGACGCATCTGTGGTAGGGTGTTTTATACCATAGGTTCAGAAGCACGAGCACTAGAGCATCAATAGAATTCTAGTCTCCACAGTCAGAGTTAGCAGTGAGTCCTCATCCTTCGAGGACATGAATATTACTTTATTATCTCATTAATTAATTTATTAGTTAGAGTTATTTGGGGGCATGTCCCATCAAATCCTTATTCAGACAGTTCAATCAGTTAGAGGTTTTTCAGACTATCATGTCCAGACAGATATTTCAAGGTAAGACTGTGTACGATACACCCTTGTGGTGGGGCCCTTCCCCGGACACCGTGCATAGAGGTAGATTTAGTGCATCGGGCTGCCCTTTTTTTTATGTTCAGACAGTTATTTAAGTTGTTTTTGGTATTTCATACCCCATCCAGATGTTATATTTTTATCAGTTACATTACAGTTTTGAATCTTATGAACTTTCAGCCTTTATTTTTGCATTTATACAGTATATTATGCAGTGTTCAGGTACAAATATCATTCATGGGTTAGCTTGTGGTTCTTCGGGGTCATGAGCACCGTGTAGCATTCCGAGTACCAGATTCGAGGCATTACAGAAAAGTTAGTGCTAGAGGAGGCAACGTTCCTCTTGTGTCTTAGTAGGATATTGGTGATAGTTTGTGTAGGTTGTAAGGGTCATTAGGTTTGACGTATCTTAGGGTTCTTATAGTCTATACACTATTTTTTCAATCTATCTTTCCAGTTTATCTATTGAAATCGTCTCTTGTTGTGTTTTGTGTTCTCTTACCGTTTTTAGTGTCTTGTTCTTGTGGACTATTTTGTGCGAGTTGTGGACTGTTTTGAGGCTTATTAGTACTGTTTGGTATTAGATATAAGGCTGGTTTTGTTCCTACAATACCAATATTGGGCTTGGTTAGTTGAAAAATAAAAAAAAGTGTTCTAAGTGTTGGTGTTCTTGGCCGAAGTGTTCTTCTTGTTGTTGTTGTGTTTGGCCAAGATTGGTGTCTAGATCTAGGTGTGTTTTTCTTGTCTTAGTTTTTTCTAGTGTTAGTTTTGTTTCTCTCTAACACTTTTGAGTGAAAAAACAAGTTTTTGAGCTAAGTTTCAAGTGTTGTTGAAGGTTATGGACGGCTAGTGTTGTTGTTGTTCTTATTGTTCTTGAAGTTGTGTTGAAGGAGTTTTTCCAAAAGGTGTAGTTTGATCTTGAAAATAAAAGAAGAAGAGTGGAATTCTTGTTTATCTTGGAAACATTTCCAAGACAACACCAAAATAGTAAGGAAACAAAACTCTTCCAAAAGGTGTAGCTACCAAAAAGAAGTAAAACCACTTCCCAAAATTGTCCAAAAGAGGAAAAGAGACAAGACTACCAAAAAGGTTGTCTTGCCAAAACAGTGAAAGTAGGCCAAGACCTTTTTGAATCTTGAAAAAGAAGCCAAAGGTCTTGTTTGTCTCCCCATAGCCGAGACTTGTCTTCCACTTGAACAAAAATTGAACAACTAAGTTTTGGAACAAAATATTTCCACTTCAACAACATTCCAACGACCAATAGTCGATTTCCACATCATCATAAGATCAATATTGGAATTCCTAGTTTCTTTTCTTTGTTTCCATTGGTTTCAATCTTGTTGATTCTTATACTAATTGAAAACTAGTAAATACCTACTAAGTTGTAAATTAGTTTTTGAATACGTTTCTTCGTGTTAGCATTATTTTTGTGCTTTTCTTGTTTTTGAATCGTACTATTTTTTGGTTCAAGTGTGAACATTACTTAATTGAGTCTTCAAACAAAGAATCCACTCTGACCAAGAAGTATACTTACTCCTCAACTCATCACGAACTATGAGCCGACTTGAAATACTTGTGACATCAAGTGTGGGACAAACAAGGTATGTGAGAGTGGTGAGGAGTTTGTGAACTAATTGTTTGTTTTTTTTGTTGGTTTGTGTGTTATTGTTTTTGGCGGGTTCAAGGAAGTGAATATTGTTGGTGTTGTTGTGTGTGACATTGTGGGCTGTTTTGGTGTTTTGTTGGACCGTAACTTGAAGGTTTGCTTTAGGTATAATCGTAATGGAACCCAAGGATTCAACTATCAACCCACGATGGACTACAATGAAACTAATGTTATATTGTCTCAACTTGAAGCCATGTCCTGTGACATTGCTAGAATGAATGCGGGTATTGAAAATTTAAACTTGGACATGGCATCGGTGAAGGGTGAGATGCCGACTATGGGTGGGAGATTGGAGCGAGTGGAAATCCAAAGAAACCAACCTTCTACCCCTCAAAACACCTCATCAACTATTACTCCTGAAACTTTGCACCAAATATTGTATCTACCAAGACAACCGCCACTTACCATAAATCAAACCAACCTTTACTACCATGGCTGAGAACATGTTAGGCCAATCCACCCTCTACTTCACTAACTCCAATAAGAAATACTTGGTACCCAAATACCGCTACCAAACCTGAGCCCTCCCATCCAAACTACACTTGACCAAGACCTCACTATCCAAATCCAATCCCGCCGCTACAAGCTACACTTAACCCAAATAGACCCATCCATGTTGAGGGGTATGGTAGATGAGAAAAACATTCTTGTTATGGACCGTATGATGATGCTTACATAAGGGGGAAGATATGTGGGAAAAGCAAGGTGATCCAAGAGAAGTTCATGGACGAGAGGAGAGAGTTGGTCATTGGAACCAACAAGGGAACCAAAATCATGATGTAAGGCTAAACACCATCAAGATGGGGATTCTAATATTAAAGGGTGATCCAAAAGATTTTCTTGCAAGGAATCCGCATATGAGATGGTCTTCCAAGTTAATGATCTTACCGAGGAGAAAAAGAGTTGTTGTGCAATCGCTCATTTTGAAGGCTATGCTGCTACATAATGGGAGTCTGTAAAGCGTTTGGCAATGTTTTGATAGAGGGGCATCCACCTCCTTGGTTTTGGTTAAGTTACCTCATGATACAAAGGTACCTACCCAAAATTTACCAACAAGATCTCATTGCCAAGTTGTATAACTTGACACAAGGAAACAAGAGCATCATGGCTTACTACGATGATTTCCAATAACTTATTTTGAAACTTGATCACCGAGGAGAGCAAGTAATCCATGATATTATTTGATTCAAGTTTGGATTGAATAGGGAGATCTCCTCATGATTGACACTTTACAAATTCGACACCATTGATGGCATCTTCTAAGCCGCTTTGGAGGTTGAAAGGGAGCTAGAAGAGAGAATGGGGTACAAGTACAAGGGACAATCTCTCTTGGGTTGGAACAATGACAAAGAGAACTCATTCAATGCTGAAAAACATGATGCCAAGGATGTCCAAGACAAGAACAAGACCTCCCAAAGGTACCCTCCAAGAAATGATGGTAAACCGCACTCCTCTTCTCATTCTAAGGGCTTTCAATGTTTTAAATACCAAGGTTGGGGACACAAGTCTAGTGAGTGTCCAAATAGGAGAAATATGATACTAATGGAGGGGAAACTATACTTTATTGTAGAGAAGGTGGGACTTAAACCGAATGAGATTGATGAACAATCTCAAGATGGAGATAAAGGAAAAACCGAGGGGTCAAAGAAAGGAGGTGAGGAAGATGTCTGGTTGTGTGATGGTGAGCTTGAATTTCTATGTTTTGTGGTGAGAATATCCATGATTAGTATGTCTTTGGTTTATCCTATTCAAAGGGATAACCTTTTTAACACCAAATGCCTTATTAAGGGAGTTGTGTGCTCTATGATCATTAATGGAGGTAGTTCTGCCAATATTGCAAGTAGTACTTTGGTTGATGTCTTGAAGCTGCCCACAATCCCTCATAATAGTCCATACAATATTCAATGGTTGAATGAGTGTGGGGAGTTAACGGTAACCCGACAAGTGATGATCCGATGTAAGGTAGGCAACTACCTTGATGAGGTGTTTTGTGATGTTATTCCTATGCAAGCATGTCATTTATTGTTGGGGATACCACGGCAATATGATATATCTACCATGCATGATGGAAGAACCAATAGGTAAACTTTTGAGCTCCATGTCCGAAGATATACACACTATTCTCTCTCACTGTTACAAGTGACTAAAGTTCATCAACAAGTGGGGGAGTTGGAGGAGAAGAGAAAGAGGGAAGGAGAGGGAAAACTAAGAGTGTAAATAGTGAAGAAGGGGTGGAAGCAATGGTTCAAGGAGGAAATAAGTACCAACTTGTGGGACTTACCCGCAAGGCTCCCTTATTTCTCACTAACAAAGTTACAAGCATTTTCCCTAGTACCGTTTTTTCTTGTGTGCAACTTCATGATCATGTGCTTCCTAAGGAGGATACCAAGAGGATTACTTACCAACACATGCTTAATGATCTCAAGGAGACCTTGGATAAGCATCCAAGCTTCGGGAAAAAATATGAAGGCTTGATTCAAAGAAGAAGCCTTGAAGGTCATGAAGTTGTGAATTTGAGGCCAACTTCCTTTCAAGGTGGAGAGGATGATATGGGAACGACTATGAAGATCGATGAGTGTAAGAGTGTGATAATAGGTCATCCAAGGAAGTGCAATTCTAAAGTGTGAGGAGGACCAAAATGCATACTAAAGCCTCCCCACTCTATACTAGAGAGGTGCCCCTTAGTCATTAAAGGTCTTTTGGACAATTCACTTTGTTATGTAATATACTATATATAATTTAGTATTAGGGTTTTCATTCCTTAGTTGATTATTGTTTTATGTCTTAAACTTTGAAACACCAAATCCTCTCTTTAGTTGAGGCAAAACCGAAATTAGGTCACAAGTGTGGATATCACTTGTGTTGAAATTGTTGTCTTGAAACGTTGGTGCTAGAGGAGGTAACATTTCTCTTGTGTCTTCATAGGAGATTGGTGATAGTTTGTGTAGGTTGTAAGGGTCCTTAGGTTTGACATATATTAGGGTTCTTATATTATATACACTCCTTTGTCAATCTATCTATCCTTAGGTTTGACATATCTTAGGGTTTTTGTAGTATATACACTCCTTTATCAATCTATCTATCCACTTTATCTATTGAAATCGTTTCTTGTTGTGTTTTGTGTTCTCTTGCCATTTTTAGTGTCTTGTTTTTGTGAACTGTTTTGTGTGAGTTGTGGACTATTTTGAAGCTTTTTAGAACCATTTGGTATCACATAAAATGTTCACTCTTTTCTCTATTTTCATTACTTATTCTTCCATTTTTCATTATAAGACCAATGTTAACCTGTTTCACCTGCACAACACATGTAACCATATCATATCTACCAAAATAACCTAAGTCCAAGCATAAATTCCTTTTTTAAGCATCTAATGTGTCATGTTTCCTAGGAACATCAACACCCTCAACTTAGACTTTTGCATGTCCTCAGGCAAACCACAATTTACACACAAAAAGACACGATGCTTAAGTTTGAAGAATCTATGATATATTTGGAAGTTGATTTCTTATTCAACTCAAGAATACCTCTTTACCCCCTCTTATATTATTATTCAAAAGACTACTGTGTATAATGAGTTGGTGCAATAATGTGACATGCAAGAATCTAATGATGGCATTACATTAGCAACAAACAACTAGTCCCAAGCAATACACATTACCCGTATAGATAAGTAACTCGACATCATAACCAATGCACTCTAACATTCAAAAAAGTCTCTATAACTCATCTTGATTTATTTTATTAATTCAGGGATGGTTTAGAGGCACTCATACTCACAAAGATATTTTGACTAGTTTTCATAGAATGCCATAGGCTTGCCCTTATGCTCTTTACCTAAATTTTCAGACGGTCATGCTAAGATCACTAAATGACTTTGTTAGGCTTGTAACGTAGTCTTGGGGATGGTTACGGTATATTAGGGATCTTTTAAGTGACTTAATAACACTATGCACTCTTTGGGGTCCATTTTTCTAGAAACTTCTTATTGACTTCACCCTTATTTCTCCATTTTATTTTCTTTCATACCTATTTGTGGGCAGGGTGCGGTTCTTTTTTCTCATTTTTCTTCTTCTTTTCCTTTTTATTTTTCTTGCATTTTTTTCTTTCTTTTGTTTTATTTTATTTTCACCGCACTTGCCCTTATTTATTTATCTTTCTACACTTTTTTCTTCATATTCATCTTTCTCTATGCACTCCTATAATAGCCACCCTCAACTCAGGCAATTTGCCTGAGTTGAGGTGCACAGTGTCCAAGGAGGACCAGATCTAAAAATAGGTTTATTGTAGTGTAACGAGAAGGCGAAATTGGTGTAAACAACAAAAATTGGTCTATTAGGCTCAACTTTTATATCAACGGATTCACATATCATTTGGTTCGACGTTTAGGCTTGAGTGGAATAATTTGAAAAATAGCCTAAGATCATATCCTAACCAAACATCCTACATTCTAGGCAAAAGCAATCAGGCAAATTTTGGATTCTGTACACACTGGGAACTAGGTAATGCCTCACACTCATATGGTATAGGGTCATAATGTCAGTCATTACCTATCCATTTCATGCAAATACATACCATAGTTAATTTAATTTCTAATCCTAATGCCATTAAGAGATTCTCAGCTGTCACATACACACACAAATCATACAGTATTACACAAAAAATTTCAAGAGGGGTACCCATTTTATTTCAAATTTTTTTACATATGTTCTCAACTTCCTATACATATCATTCTTCTCAATTACACATCAAACAATATAAACAAAAACATCACAAATATGGAACATGTAAAACATGTTGATTCATAATTTTTTTTAGATTGTGGCCTACGAGTTTTGAAATACGGAAAACATAATATGTGGCGACAGTGGTACACCCCCCACCCAAACTAAAACCTATGAACTATCCTCAGTGCATCTAAAAATATAATACAGTGGAAGAGGACATACCTGGGAGCCCTAGGATCCTTATCAAACTTCATCATTTCGAGGACCCTCAGATCGGTCCCCACTCTCCTCAGCAGTAGTCCCCTCAACTGGCGGGACTATCTCTGCAGTAGTAGCACCAGTTTTGGTTGGTGCACTCAATGTTATGTATGGTATTAGGGCTATATGACTATCTCTCTCAGCATCTTTACTTGTCAATTTTGAGCTACCGACACCAGCTGCCATCTCTTGGACTCTCACCTGCCGGTCCTTCTCACTCTGTACACTTGCTCTTCTCTCATTTTTCATATTTTCTTTTTTAGTGCTTTGGCTTTTTCTCTTATTTTCTTTCTCTCTCTCTACCTTCTTCTCCTACTGAAACACTCTAAATATTTTTAGCTTCTACCTCAGGTTCGACCTCCATTATAACAGGTGCAGGGAAAATTGGACTGTCATACAAATCATCAACCAGTTTTCATATCTCGTCTACCTCAGCTTTCACCTCTGCAATGTTAGGGGTTTGGACACTTCCCAGCTGACGTATAATTCTCTGTTTAAAACCATCTAGTCTTTTCTATATTCTCCTATCTTATTTTTCTAATTTATTTTTAACACGGGGTTGCACGCCCTCCTTCACTAACTGGACTTTCCTTCCAAAGTGGTCAACCTCTTTATAACATCATTCCACATTGCTTTTGAGATGACCACAAAACCAGTCGGAGCCGATCTGTATATAGATGGGCGTGGTGGTACAGAATGTAATAGAGTAGGGGCACTAGATATACTCGTTGTATATGACAACTGAGGCTCAAATTTCTCTTCTTCAACCGAAGTGTCATCTATCCCGACAGATCCAGTAGCTTTTGTACTTTGTCCTGTATTTCACATTTCCTACACTAGTATTGCAGCCCCTTTCTTTGCCTGCCTGGTCATGGGGTTAGTTGCATTCTAAATCAACCCCAAGTCTGTGGTATCCTGTAGCTCAATAAACTGGTCGAACTCGGGAAGTTTCGGACCCCTGCTTCCGAGCATCTCTAAGTTATCAAACATGGGAATGCCAAAACTAATTTTTCTCTGCCCACTGCTCAAACCTGTATCTCCCTATATACAAACTTACCCACTCCAAACTCAGAACCTACCATAATTCATATAATTAATGCCGTATGGATTGGACTGAGAACATTGTCCCTAGTAGTAGGACATAGTCTATGTCAAGCCAATGTCCACTACTCCTTGGCCTAAAAAATCAAAGTTTGCTTTGAAATTTGTTTCTAGTTTACTCTTAGTCCACCTACCATCCAACCAGCTTCTTCCCAATTTAAAGTAATCAAATTTTCTATCCACCGAAAGTACAGTATCTTATATGCCGATCCCATTTGCTTATTTGTAAATTCTCACATTTCTTCCATGTGGTAATCAATATTGGATGTGTTCACTGTGGCTAGAAATATGGCTCGTTCAAGAACCTTAAAATAGTCTGTAGGGTAATGTTCACCCGCATTTCATGAATGATCAATGATGTGATTGGATCCCCACCTTACCACAAATTTCCCTGTGGATATTGTCTTTTTAACTCTTTTTTGCAGGCCGTGTAGAATTCCCACACCAATGCAGGACTAAACTTTCCTGGTTCTAAAGTTATCCACTAAAATCTATACTACTAAAATCTGGCTTCAAACTCGGGCATCTCTGACATGCCTGTTGTAGTTAACCTTTTTTATAGATAGATTCCCATTTTTATTCTTCCCATAGAAGGTTTTATGCTTATCCCATCATTGTAGGTATCCTGCATGTTGGGGTCCCTCATTATTCAATGATGGGCACCAGAGCAAGTTTAATGGATAGAGGGATTTGTGGTGGGTCCTGTATATCAATGGGGTCACGTCCTTCTCAGTCTCACTCTCAGAGCTTCTATCCGCCGAACTGGAGTCAACCTCCTCATCTTCACTGACTTCTACCTCATCCTCACCATTCTCTCCTAAGCTAAATTCAATTTTCTTATTATTATTATCCCTTCTCTCCTTATACTGGGATAGTGAATATGGATGTGAGGTGCGGGGATTCTTCCTTCTTGGCCCCTTCAGAGGTGTGTCCTTTTCTGTGATTATTTTGTTTCCCCTTGGGCCTGTCTTCCCCTTTAGTGGGTATTCTACGAGGTCACCGCTTGATTTATCAATTTCCTTATTTCTCAGTTGGTAATTAAACTTGGGGGTCGATTTCTTCTTAGTTTTCTTCTTTGGGGTTTTCTTGGAAGATGAGTCACCTTTAGGTGCCATGAGTACCTGTTTCATAAGACCAATTAGTTGTGTCTAAGGAAGGGAAAATAAAAAACAAAAAGTCTTGGTGTCATTGTATCTTTACTGGACTCCATACGACTGGAGGGTCTGAGTCGTAACCACTGGGTATGACTCATATGAACGATTTGTAGGGTATATAGTGTAGTAATCAATGTTCACTGGTAATCTTATGAGTCCTTCTAACTAGTCGTAAGTACAATTTATGACTCTTTACTAACACTTGTAAGAAGATCAGAAACAAATCCTTTCCAACCTATTCGGTCATTAAAACTCCTGCATTTGAGTCGTAATGTGACCCACCGTCACATAAGGACAAGTGAAGGTTGTCTTCTCTTAGTCTTCGAGTGCAATAGTGATTTGGTTGTAACCCGAATACCCATCCAGAAAATAATACCACCCATTTCCCGCAAGTCTGTCAAGCATCAGGTCTATAAAGGGCATTGGGAAGTGGTCCTTCTAGGTCCATGTATTCAGCTTCCTGTAATCCATGCACACTCTTCATCCTGTGACTGTCCTCATTGGTACTAGCTCATTCTTCTCATTAGGCACAATATTAATACTACCTTTCTTGGAACACATTGTACCGCACTGACCCACTTGATATCAGCAATGGGTTACACTACACCAAAATTGAACCACTTGATTATTTCTTTCTTCACCACCTCTTGTATAAGAGGATTAAGCCAAAGATAATGCTCTATACTTAGAACACAATCCGGTTCAAGTTGGATCTTGTGAGTATAAGGACCAGGCGGGATACCCACAATATATACAATGGACTAACCAATGGCCTTTTTGAATCTCTGTTGCACTAATAATAAAGCTTCCACTTATGTCTGCATCAAGTCAGCTACAATGATTATCGATAAAGTGTTGTTGGCCCCTAAAAATGCATAGCGCGAATGAGAAGGGAGGGCCTTCAACTCTAAAATAGTTGGTTCCTCAATAAATGGTAGAGTAGGTGGAGTGGTTCTATTTTTCAGATCCAGATCAAGCTTCTTTGGTGCAAAACTATACGAACCATTCCCCTCAAGTGCACATACCATCTCATCATAATTATAAATACCACCATTGTCGAAGTTCATAATCACTACTGCTAAGTCTTCAACACCCAACCTTTCTTCAATTGGAACAACCACAGAAGTATCTTCCCAATTAATTACCGCATTAAGATCATTGAATGAGATAATCTCCTCATTAGAAGTATCAATCACAGATACTATCTTTAAATCATTCGGCTGTCGCATGGACTGGCATACATTGAATATCTCTTTTCATTGTTGATTCTGAACATCAGATGTCCTAACTCCATATCAATCAAAGTCCTTCCTATATCTAGGAATGGCCTGCCTAAAATAAACAGAACTTAAAAGTCTACTTCACAATCCAATATCACAAAATCAGCAGGAAAGATAAAAGAATCCACCTTCACCAATACATCACATAGAATACTAACTGGATTTTTCACTATCTGATGTTCCATCACTTGTATCAAATATGTGGGTTTGGGTGCTACCAACCCTAACTACTTAAACACCACTAGTGGCATTAGATTGATACTAGCTCCCAGATCACATAGTTCCCGAGCAAAGTTAAAATATCTAATGTTGCAAAGGATGGTGAAAGCACTAAGATCCTCCTTATTCTCTACCAACGATCTAGTAGCAACATCACTGCAGTGATGAACATTATCAGTTGGCTCATAGTTGACTATCTGTTTCTTTGTGACTAAATCCTTCATAAACTTTGCATAGCCAAGCATTTGTTCCAATGCCTCTACAAGTGGAATGTTAATAGGAAACTCCTTTAACATAGAAAAAAATTCTGATATTTACCCTCTTCTTGCCTTATTTTCAATCTTTAAGGAAGAGGAGGGCTAGGTCTTGGGATAGTCTTCAAAACAGACCCCTCAACCTTATCCTTTACATTATTTTCCTTGATGCTACGCTCAAAATCAACAGGATTATCTTTATTTATTGAATCAGTCAAGGTGGGTACAGGCGGATCCATGGTGGTTTTACCACTCTGAGTGTTAATGAAATGACAATGACTTGCATTCTTCGGATTCTGTACTGTATTACTGGGAAGAGTGCCAGGCTACCTTTGATTCAATCTAGACAACAACATATGACTCAACCTTCTGATTTATCCCTAATAGGTCTGCCTTAATCTCCTTAAGACAAATCTCTTAACTTTCTTGGCCTTTGACTAATTTCGAAAACATTGCCTCCATTCTAGACTCGGTATCCCGGCTACCTAGTGGGACGTATCTATCGCTCTTCTTATTATAGTTATTCTTTTATCTCCAATCACCATTTGGTCTCTGCTCCTGTTTTGGTATCTATCACTGTAATAGTTTTGACCTTGATTACCTTACCCTTGGGCTCAAAAATATGCCAAATGGCGATCAATATACTTCCCTTCCTTTGTAGACTTAGTCTTGTAAGTTCTAGAAGTAGAACCCTGTGCCTCTACTACATTCACTTTCTTAGTACTCATTATTGCAAATTATTTTGTAAGAAGTCCAATAACTATCCAAAGCTAGGAAAACTCTTGTGCTACCAAATCATGACCAACTACATGATTATTAGTTACTCCAATAGCATATGTACTTGCACCTCGCTCAGCATCTCTAGTATGCCAACCTTGATTAGTTACCAAAATATTATCTAGCATATCTTATGCAGTATCCCAACAAATACGCATAAATACACCTCCTAAAATTTTATTTGTCAGTGCTCTAGAACTGACATTCAGGAATTTATAGAAGATTTCCAACAAATTAAACCCTAAAATTTTGTGATTAGATACCATGCTCAGTTTCTTTTTGAACCTAAATCATGCCTCATACATGGATTCTACAGGTAGCTGTCTAAAATTATAAATTTCATCTTTCAATTGTAGCATCCTTGCAGGAGGGAAGAATTTATTCAAAAATTGTATGTGAAACTCATGCCAAGTAGTGATTGAACCTCTCAGAAGTTTCCTTAACCATAGTGATGCTTCTCCAGTCAGCAAAAATAGGAACAACCTCAACCTCAAAGCTTTCTGGTTCACTACTAGAATAGTATGCGATATATATCCCAGCAAAATTAGCAAGATACATGTTCACATCATCTGTTGCTGATCCCAAAAATACACCCTTCAAGTTAACTAGTAATGTCAAATTTAACATTGGGGGTAGAGCAGGAAGAATGATGGAACCTGCCTTAGTAGGCTCAACATATCTCATATCCTTGTTTTTATCATATGGTTGTAGATGTTGATATGCAGGGATCAATGGAGATCTGCCTCTTTGAACTCTATCACGAAGCTCGACTACCTGTCTTGGTTTGGATAGTTCTGCTTGCTAAGCTAACCTAGCCCCTTTGACTAACTAGGTCTCCTTGGTTGCTTCCACTAATAAAGGCTATGTATGTCTATCAACAACATTCTGTGGGTTACCTGGAACAAAAAGAGGTACTGCATTAGGATCATCCTGAACCTCTTCAGGTGAAATATCTCGTACTCTTTATTCCATCCTTCTGGGTGTGTAAAAGATTCATTTAGGCTCTTAATCTAATAGGATAAAGGGATTTCCTCGACTCCCAGTGTTTGTCATAAATTGGTATATACCAAATCAAGACCAGAAAATAAAACCCACAAACTTAACAGACATCAATCAATAATTCATACTGTCTTCCCTGACAACGGCACCAAAATTTTATGTTACCCAAAACTAACCTCCAAAGAAGTATGCTGCAGTCGATGTCAAATGTAGTAACCCAAACCAGGTTGAAGTCAAACCAATAGGGAAAACATTGAACAGTATCTCAAACTTTATAAAATTCACGAGCAATGCAGAAAAGTAAATAGGGGGTATTTGAAGTTAAACGTACATAGTAATAAAACTGGAACGATTGATTTTGTAAGCAATAAAAGATAAACACTAGGACTATGTTCCCCTGGATTCATAACTACATAAGATTCTCGTACTCAATCCACTTAAACCTCCTGCTCTGTATGCAAAGTTGACAAGTTTTATATGATGAATCATCTTGTGAATGTATTGATAGATTTTACCCTTTACCTTATGAGTCTCAAGTTGTTTCCTTATTTTTGCTTGTCTTTAACCTCAGTACAACTCTCACTTTTTGAGTCTCAAGTTGATTAGACGAGGGTTGGTAGCCTGGAATCACTATTGTATTCTCCATTTCCTAATCTCAAACTTCCTTGTGAGAATGATGTTGAATATAGGCAATACCAAGCCTCTGTAGGAGCTTGAGTTAAATAAATATAAAGAAAGTGCAATACATGCAACGATAGTTGAATAGATGAATCTCCTAACGTAGATAATCTGTCCGGGTTCCTACAACCCTAGTCAAGGAGATTAGTCACTCATGTTCATGCAACAACCCATTATAATCAATAAATAACACATGTAATTAATTACACAATAATGAAAGAGAGAAAATCCAAAGTCTTCAATTGAGTAAAAACCCAAAATCTCAAGAACAAAATCTCAATGATCAACTTATGATAAAAGTATCAAAAGTAATGTAAAAGTGCGTAATCTAATAAATGAATAACCCTAGGGTATTTATAGTATCTCAAAATAATAAAAAAGTCCTAATAAAAGTGGAATAGGAAAAGTATGTTGGCATTCGTTATGACTCGTGTAGTCCACTCGTAAGGTCTTTTTATGAGCCGTACGGTGCTAGTCGTAATCACTCTAATAACTAATATTCAGGGCTTCAAGCTTTTGTTATCCTTATGATTTATTAGCACAAGTAGTATTCAGTCCTTATAACTCGTGGCCTTCATTCTTCATCACTTGAGCCTTAGTCTTTCAGGTGTTTGGATACTGGTCTCTTCATGACATATCCTTATGAGTCGTACTCAGGTCTTATGACTCATAATATTCTAGTATTTCACCTCTGAATCTTTTTGGCTTCTTCTATATTTATGACTGCACCTCCTGACTCGTAATCACTCCTAACGAGTCATGGTCATTCTTTATTAGCTTCTTCAGGTTATCTTATGTTGCTATCTTACTTATAGGTATGGCTATGAGTCGTATGATGACTTAACAACACATACGCCAGACTCTTAAGATGGTTAGTCTTTTTCTTTTAAAGAAATTTATCTTTTAGTTTTCATTCCAAGACCAATGTTAACCTATTTCACCTGCATAACACACAAAACCACATCATATCTACCAATATAACATAAGTTCAAGCATAAATTCCTTATTTTAAGCATCGAATATGCCATGTTTCCAAGGCACATCATTAACTTTGATAAACATGTTCTAGAAAAGTTCAATCAACTTTGTATCATCATCAAGCATTAACTCTGAGGCTGGTAACACGGAGGAATAGCATCGATTCTGATGAACAACTCATTGAGTGGGTGCATTGTATTGATAAGTGACCACGAATCTTTCTTTTTTTCTTAGCCCTCTTTCTATCGTAAAAAGTAGGTTAATACCCTAAACTAAAGGGTAACAAAGCTCTCACGTGGATATACTAGATGAGCCCTGCCTTGTAAAGAAATCCTAGACCTTTTTTTTGGTTCAAACCTATGCCTTAATATTCATTCACTACCATAATAGATGTAGAAGGAAATTATGGTCTTGGAATGAGTACCCCTCAAGGATATTCCCAACAACTACTGCCTCAAAAGATTGATATTTGCATTTCCTATCTCAATAGAAGAAACAAAATAGTATTTGTAAGTGGATAAGTCCCCTTCTTCATGAAAAACTATTTTTTGTCTATTGCTTTCAAATTTGACCATTTGGTGTAACGTAGATGCGACTTCCCCAGCCTTGTAAACCCATAGCCTAACCAATAACATATTATATAAATAATCAATATTCAAAACATGGAAGTCGTTGACAAAATATATACGCCCTATTGTTAGTATAATCTATATCTCACCAATAACATCCATTTTTGCTTCATTAAAACCTCTGATGCATACATTATTAGGACGGATCTTTTCCATGCTATGTTTAAATTTTGTAAAGTTTATAGAGGATAGATATTGGCACCATATCCTTCATCAATCAATACATAGTTGACATAGGAATGCTCATATTTCACTATAATATAGAGGCTTCGATTATGTCCAGTTCCTTCTGCGGGTATTTCGTCATTTGAGAAAGTGATCATCTTAACCTCAAAGATTCTTTCAATAATTTTTCCTAATTGATTCACCTTAATCTTACTTGGCACATGTGCCTCATTCAAAATCTTTATTATATCTAAGTGATGATAAACTGAGTGTATCAGTAAAGATAATAAAGAAATTTGAGCTGACATATTCCTAAATTATTCCACAATAAACTATTTTGGAAACTTCATCTTTTTGAGGAAATCTTCAGCCTCTTCTTTGGTAACTGGTTTCTTAACTAGAACTCGGTCTTTATTTCCTTATTTAGCTTTCCTTAACTTTTCTAGGCAAAACATCTCCCAGAATGGGTTACTCCCCTACTCCATCTACTTCTTCAATAACTTCTTCCCTTTGTATGTCACCATAGTATGGTTGTAGTTTTATGGGACTGTTTTGGTATTAACAATAGGAATTTTAGACACTGGTTCAATAATAATAGGAGTTATAGGAGCACTTCTTACAATTAAGAGAGGCTTGGTGGGCCTTCTGGGAATGATTAACTTTGATTTTATCTGACTTGCCCAAACATTTTCTGAAGTTTCATTCCCCATAACCAAAAGAGTATTCGATGGTTTTAGTTTTGCTTCCACCTCATCTACTCTTATAGGGGCATTTGCTAACGTATCCACATCAGTTTTGATCTTAATAATAGGCTTAAAGGAAACTACAACCTCTTCTCCCCTAGGTATTAACTAAAGAATATTTTTTATTATTAGTCAATAGTGGATTTTGATTAATGTCCAGAGCATCAGGACTTTGCACCATAATTAGTTGTGTCAATCAGCTCTTGAATTACTTTTTTAAGTACCAATATTTCTCTGTGTCAAGCCATGGGGCATCAAAAGAGTGTGCACGTCTTCGAGAATAATCAAAATTCTTTAGGGAAGAATTCAAAATCCTTCTCTTAATTGGGCTTAAAACACTTAAGGCCATTAGTTTCTGAAATAAGTTGACATATGATTCTCCGATAAGGGTGAAATTATCTTTGCCTATGTTACCCTTTTTAAAACTTTTTCTTGGCCAAAATTAGATTTATAAGGGCCTTGTTGAACTTGTGGGGTTAGAGAATGATTTTGAAGGGTTGGTGTATGTCATTGTGGGTAAGAAGGGGCTCAATCATATGGTTGTGCATTATAAATAGAGTACTGATAGGATGTAATACAATATAATGGATTTTGGGGAAGAACATATATCGTGGATGATCATATGGGTCTTGGATATAAATTTGGGGTTGAGATTGCACGTATAGGTGATGCAAACCTCTTGGATTTTATTGCAGTCCTGATATAACAGTAGCCATATCTTCCTTTTTTTTCCTCCAGAACTTCCCAAACTATTTTGAATTGACTGTGTAGTTGCTTTCAAATCAGCTTGGCTTATGATTTTTTGGACCTAATTCCATTTTTTACCATCTCTCCAACCTTAATGGCCATGGAAAATGTATTTCCAATAGTGGAAAAAAATGGCAGAAGTCAGGTTCCAGTGCCTGGAGAAAAATATCAATAATCTTAGACTCTTTTATTGATGGCTTAACTCTAGTAGCTTTTTCCCTCCATCTAACAACGCATATTCTTGAAAACCTTTGATTGTCTTTTTTCTTATGTTGGCAAGTGTGGTACGATTCGGCACTATATCGATAATATATTGAAATTTCTTGACAAAATCCTATGCCATGTCATCCCAAACATGTCAATGAGAGATATCTTGATCAATGAACTATTCTGAAGCTATCCTCACCAGGCTCTCTCCAAAGTAAGCCATCAACAATTCTTTTTTTTCCTCCTGATCCTCTTAGTTGATTACAAAACCTTTTCAAATAAGCCAAAGGATAGTTGTGCCCCTTATACTTGTCAAACTTAGGTCTTTTGAACCCTAGAGGCAAATGAACATCGGGGAACATACATAAATCTTTGTATGAAATACTTTTTTTTCCTTTGAGTCCTTGCATATTTCTCATATTTTGCTTCAGAGTTCTCACTTTCCTATCCATCTCTTTTTGTTCCTCATTCTTAATAGTTTTCTCAATCACGAAAGAAGAACCATGCTGATAAGCAGGATAATATGAATTTGGCAATTTAAAATTCAATTTAGGAGGATAGAATTTATCATAATTTGGATCACCGACAGGCTTATGTATCATCGATTGGGGGTCTGAATTAGTTTGCACTACAGGGATAAAATGTGTGTTGTTTATGAGGGGTGGATTTGGAAGGTGTAGGGTAGATGTCCCAGCCGCACTAGACACATTAGTACATAGTTTAAATCCAGGTGGATAAAATGGATCACTAATTTGGGCTTGAGTAGAACTTAGATTATTTATAATCGAGAGTCCAAGTATCGAGGAAGGGGCTTTGCCCATTCATCCAAGCTTGATACATTTTTTCTATCTATTGTTTCAATAACCTATTCTCCTCAATTGATGTGAATTCTTATGAAATAAGCTTTGGTCTTTCTTATTGTCAGACTCTATACCCTCCTTGTGGGTCATCTCTCTTTCCTTTGAATCAGGTGTTTCACAATAGAATATTCTGGCAACATTATCTTTTACAGAAACTTTTCAGCTTCTTCTTTGGCAACTGGTTTCTTAACTGGCACTCGGTATTCATTATATTATTTAGCTTTTCTTAATTTTTTTGGGTTAAAACATCTCCAAAATGGGTTAATCCCCCTACTCTATCCACTTATCCAATAAATTCCTTCCCGTTGTTTGTCACCATAGTATGGTTGTAGTTCCAAGGGACTATCTTGGCATTAACCATAGGAAGTTGTGACTCCGATTCAATAATAATAGGAGTGATGGGAGCTTCTTTTACAATTAAGAGAGGCTTGGTGGAACTTTTGGGAATAATTAACTTTGGTTTTACCAGACCTGCCCCAATACTTTCTTAAGTTTCTTTCCCCATAACCTAAGGAGTATTCGATGGTTTTTCTACCACCTTCTTTACTCCTATAGGTTTCGCTTTCGTCAAATTTAATGCATCTGCTGACTTGTCCACATCAGTTTTAATCTTAATCATAGGCTTTAAGGAACTACAACCTCTTTTCCACTAGGTATCAACTCAAACATATTTGTTTTAATATGAGTCGGTAGTGGATTTTGATTAATGTTCGGAGCATCTGGACTTTTCACTATAATTTGTTGTGTGTCGATCAACTCTTGAATTGTTTTTCTCAAGTACAAACATTTCTCCGTGTCATGCCCTGGGGCATCAAAATAATATGAACATCTTCGAGAATAATCAAAATCCTTTGGTGAAGAATTCGGGATCCTTCTCTTAATTGGGCTTAAAATATTTAAGGCCCTCAGTTTCTAAAACAAGCTGACATATGATTCTCTGATCGAGGTGAAATTATTTTTTCTATGTTACCCTTCTTGTAATCTCCTCTAGGCCAAAAATTAGATTTAGGATGGCCTTGTTGAACTTGTGGGGTTGGAGGATGATTTTGATGGATTGGTGCACGCTATTGTGGGTAAGAAGGGGCTCGAGCATATGGCTATGCATTATAAATGGGGTACTGAAGGAATAGAATGGAATATAATGGATTTTGGGGAGGAACAAAGTATCGTGGATAATTATATGGGTCTTGGATATAAATTTAGTATTGAGATTATGCGTATGGGTGACGCAAACATCTCAAATTTTGTCACAATCCCGATGCAACAGTAGTCACATCCTCATTTCTTTTCTTTCTTCCAAAACACCCCGAACCATTTTGAATTGCATGCGATATTTCTTTCAAAATATCTTGGCTTATGATTTTCCAAAGTTAAGTCCATTTTCTACCATCTCTCCAACCTCAATGACCTCGGCAAATATATTTTCAAAAGTGGAAAAAAATATGCAAGTAGTTAAGTTCCTGTGCATGGAGAAAAATATAAATCATCTCAGACTCCTTTATTGATGGCCTATCTCTAGCAACTTGTTACCTCCATCTAAAAGCATAATTTTAAAAACTTTCGGTAGTCTTTTATCTCATGTTGGCAAGTGTGGTACAATTCGACACTAGAGATATCTTGATAAATGAACCATTCTGAGTTATCCCCTCCAGGATCTTTCCGAAATAAGCCATCAATAATTATTCTTCCCCTTGCTCCTCTTAGTTAATTAAAAATCCTTTTCAAAAGATCCAAAGGATCGTTGTGCCCCTCATACTTGTCAAACTTAGGCGTTTTGAACCCTAGAGGCAAATGGACATCGGGGAACATACATAAATCTTTGTATAAAACACTTTTTTTCCCTCTTAGTCCTTGCATATTTCTTATATTTTGCTCCAGACTTCTCACTTTTCTGGCCATATCTTATTGTTCCTCATTCTTGATAGTTTTCTCAATCACGATAGAGAAACCGTGATGATGAGTGGGATAATATGAATATGGCAGTTTGAAAGTCAATTTAGGAGGATAAAATTGATCATTATTTGGCTCACCGACAGGGTTCTATATCGTCAATTGAGGGCCTGCATTAGTTGGCACTACAGGAATGAAAAACAGGTTGTTGAGTATGGATTTGGAGGGTGCATTATATATGTCCCAGTAGCTCTAGACATATTAGTGTATGGTCCAAATCCAGGTGGATAAAGTGGATCGCCAATTTAGGCTTGAGTAGAACTTAGATTATTCATATTCGAGAGTCCAGGGATCGAGAAAGGAAGGACTTGCCCATCATCCAAGCTTGATACATTTTTGCTATACGTTGTTTCAATATCCTATTCTCCTCCATTAATGCAAATTCTAGTGAAATTAACTAATTTTGGTCTTCCTCGTTGTCAGACTCTATACCCTCCTTACGGGTCATATTTCTCTTTCCTTTGTATATGGTATTGTACTGATGAGAGACCAGGTTAACCACAAACCAACCACCTTACTGTTTTAGCTTTTTATGTAAATAGTAGCAAATAGGTGAGTGTTGCAAATTTAATATATTATAATGACACTTTGTATGCTATATGCCTTTATATGTATTTCCCATCCTATCATAGAAGGCCTTGTGTTTCATTCTAGCTTTTCTATGAAATATTTTGATCGAACCCTTTGGAGGGTTGCCTACATATCATGTCAAGACATGAATCGGATCTTTGTGTGGTTCAAATTATAATAAATGATATTTTTCCCTTTTCTTAAGGAAATAAATAGGTAAATGAACAAAAACTAAACCCAAAAACAAATATTTTTCATTAATTTTTAAATATCCTTAATACAAGATTTAAATGCAAGGAAACTAGATTTACAATTACAACAGACTCGAAATACTAAAGAAATAAGATTAAAAAGACAACTAGAATAAAAACCCTACCCTAAAAGGACATAATAGACCCTAATCAAGATGTCTTCGAAAGGTGTTTTGAACCCTACTTGCCTCCAAGACTTGAATATGTCCTGGATAATGCTTTCGATAAAAACGTAGCAAGAACACATGCCTCCCGACCAAGACTTTCATCATCAGGGTAGAGATAACCATCATACACATTAATAAGATTTTCCTTAGGCTAAAACATTTGCTCCTTAGCTCATTCATGTTTTCATGACAATTTTGTAACCAATGTCGAGTAGTATGGACTTCCTGCTTTAAGTATCCTTATTGCTCCTAAAGCTACTCAATTTGATAGTAGAGTGCATCTCACTCATTCATCTACTGATTTCTCTCACCTTCAACTTTTTTTGTTAGGCAGTAAAGCGCTTGGTTATTTCTCTCTCTCATTTCATAGAGGCTTCCACCTGAGCTTGAATCCTATCTTGGGTACGTATCAGTTGGGCCTTTTCATTTTCAAACTCATTTTGTTGTTGTTCTATTGACACTTCAAATATACCTAAATCTTCTTGCAGGACCTGAATCAAGATCCTGTCTGCTTCAGCTTTTTTTTGTGCCAACTCATCTTTGCTTCCTAACTCTTTCTCAAGTTGTCCTCATTTTCTCTTAATGCATCTCAAGTATTACTTCACAACTTATAGAGCCAATTGATGGTCCCTTTATATATCTTCCAGAGTTTGGGTGATCTACATTTCATACTTAGATTGCTACTCATCTAACTTTTGCTGAAACTCATGTTGCACCTCAAAACGAATTTGTCTGGCTCTAGCTCTAACCTCTGATTCCTTTTCCTATTTCCTTTTTCCAAAGCCTCGGGTTCATCTTCAAATAAGGAAGGACTATGCAACTATGAAAGGTACCCAGGAACTACCTTTTCATTATCACGCTCTGCTATCATATAACTTGACTCAAATACTATGCTCCTTCCATACCAACACTTTAATATCTCAACATTATTATAAAGAAACCCTTGACAAGTATTGTACATGAATTTACCCATCTTCATTACTCGAGGAATCTCCTAAAGTCAACCTAATTGGTGCATTACTTGTAGTAGCACATAAGGTTGGACCCCTCTAAGGCCAATCAACATCAGATAACTATAATATGAGGACATATAAATGAAATCTTATGTTGGAAACCAATAATAAGTCTAGATAATTTAATCGTCAGTGATCTTAGAGAACTTCTCTTTCCAAGACTTGAGTCAGATCGGGAGCTTACTTTTTATGGCCCTTTTCTCGTGAGAAGTCGCACGGTTTAACTAGTTGCTCTACCTTAGTGTATAAGGGTGAAAATAAAAATATTCTAGGTACTATATTTGTAGTAATATATTGCACCCTTAGAAGTATCTCACACCCCTTTTGCACCTGGTTAGTGCATGAAAGATGTCTCCAAGAATCATGGGCACAAGAGTAGGATTATTTATTGTGGTCAAAGCTTGTCCAACTCCAACCAAATGGATATTGATGTTACCATCATGCTCCAAAAAAACTAAACGTCCCACGAATGCAACCATGAAATCAAAATGGCTATGTTTCTTTCACTGTTGTAGGTCCCCTCTATTGTTCAATTGACCTAGGTATTTCTCGAACCCTTCATCTCAACCAAACCTATCAAACAAAAACTCTAAGGAAATCCAACTTACCTCACAACTTGCTATTTTCATCTGATTGATTTTTAGTAACATCAAAAACTTAATCCCGTCCACATTCTTAGAGACAATAGGTCTTTTATTTCGAAGATCAGAACCTCGGTGATTGGATCCCCAATGAAGCTTGCTAATTCCTTCAAAGTTAGGATCATCTCAAAGTTTGCGAAACAAAATACATAATTATGGTGATCCCAAGCATCGATCAAAGCCTCAAATACATCTCTTTTAGGATTGATTTTAATCATATGCATAAGATATCCCAAATAATCTTTCACTATCCTCTGATCATGCCCCTCCATTTCATTCCACCATTGGCATAAAAGCAAAGGTTTTTGATCGAAAATTATGAATTTTGGTATTCCCTCAACCCTAAGCCTTTTCTCACACGTTCCTCTAGTTGGTGGATTCATATTACACCTTTTGAAAGAGAAGAAGAATTATAAGAAAAAATATTAACACCCACCTAGACACAAATTATTTAAGGTAACAAGAAATGCATAAGAGCAAAAACATTTAAAGAGAGAGTAAAAATAAAATATTTGGTTGTGAATGGATCCCACATGTCTATTTTTAGTATAACATATACATATATAAATATATAGAAAGGTAGAGCCGGACCTAAACAGGTTTCCTACGTATCACACCAAATGGTGAGCATTAGGCTCATGTAGTTCCTGAAGTTAAAAGAACAATTTTGAATTTTCTTTAAAAAGTCAAAAAACAAAAAACGAAAATCAAAGGATTTATTTTTGGAAATTAATCATCAAACAAATTTTTTCTTGAAAATAAAAAAACTTTTCTCTTTTTCTTAACCAATTGATCATCTTAAAGCCGGTCAACAGGCAAAAGCCTTCCAAATAAATGCACGTCAAATAGCATATAAAGATGAACATGGTGGTCTTTATAATGATTATCTGTCTTAGATAGACCCGACCCCTGTTACGAGTCTCGCTAGGTCAAATATACATGATACAGATAGACTAGAGCCTAATAGGGATAGCTACGTCTGAGTTTCAATTCTACTAGGTTTAACCTAATGAGGATAAGTAAGTGTCTAGACTAGCTTATCGGAGCGGACAACTCGAATTAGGGAGGGCAATTTACTGGTAGTAGAACTATTCTTGTTCCACTAGTGATCCACCCCGCGTAATATGTGTGACCAATAATTCTTAAACTAAGAGCGTAACCAAATACTGGTTCGTCTCAAATAGAAGGTTTTGTGGAGCGTAGCTGCACACACAGTAAATAGTGGTAGGACTTCGCGAGAGAAGACAATTTATATTTCAATTCAAATAATATCAAAGCGGTAAACAAGTAGACAAAATAGCATATTTAGGCAACAAATACAATATTCAAAAATTAAATAAAGCCAAACAAGTCAATATGAAATCTCGAATTCCGGTTGTCCCCAGCAGAGTCGCCAGAGATCACACTCCTTTTCAGCGAGGGTCGAAGGGTTTTTTCAATTAAAGTGATGATTTTGAATAGGGATTATTTTATTTATAGAGTCGTCACTTGGAATTGAGTTTTAGTGTTCCAAGTCACCTTATTGAATTCCTAGTCAAAAGAAAATGACTATTTATTTTTAATCTGCAAACTAAAAATCCAGATAAGAAATTCTTTTGACCAAGAAAAAGGTGTAAGGGACTCCTCGAGTCCCTTGATTCTAGCACGGCCGCTTTAATGACTTATATCTGGCTTAAATTAATTCTTGAATAAATTATAGTTGACTAGTTGCTTTATTCACCTAAGAATTATGAGAGAAGTTGTGACTTATGTTTTTGACTGAGTAGCGTAACCACACACAGAGCCTTATAATTATAAAAGTTGACCAAGGAGTGTAACCACATACATGATCAACCTCAATATATTGAATCGAACTCATTCTTTTGCGAATTATACTCTCATTTCCTAAAGAAGTGACTGTATATACTCTTTAAAAACCACTTAATGTAAATGCCTTGAAAATGATGTCATATTTTAACGTAATGTTGCCCTGCTTTTAGGACATTGTAGTTTTTAATATGATAAAATAATATTTTACGTCCCTTTTATTCAAATCCAAACAAATGGCAAATTGAAATGCAAGACAAAATAACTTAAATTTTTTAAGCTATATACATATATATATATATATATTTTAAATTTATGTGTTGTGTATTTATTTTAAAATAAAGTAGACATAAAACCACCGCTCATATCAAAATCAATAACAATTTCCATGCAAAATGCCAATTATTTTTAAACATTCTTATCAAAATTAAAACTGAATAATGAAATGTTGAAAAGTTGTTAATATAACAGTTAAGTTCTTCACATTTCATCTTTGCAATTTTATTTTTATTTGTATTTGAAATATAACAAGACACAAAACAAACATTTAAATACCGTTTACATATCTTTCCATAGTGTTGAATGACAACACAAGTACAAAATCGATAATGCATTTCATCTTTTCAGTTTTATATATTAAAGGTGTAAGGTGAACCAAAAGAAGGTAAAAGAGGCTACTCTCTTCAATTTGTCTCGCATTCTCTCCGTTTTAGTTAGTCACGAAAAAAGATATTTTTGTAGCTAATAATAAATTAAAGAAATGTTATTTTTCCTAACCTTTTCCTTTGTTTTTTTCATCATCCGATGTTCGATACATGAATCAAAGTTCGACTAATCCAAATTTTCACATTGTAGGACACATTTTTGGAATCCAACAGAATTTCTTTCTTTAATAATACAGAACTCGCTTTCTATTTTCAAATAAACTTTCTTTACTGCTATCGAAGATGTAACTTTTACACATTGGTTAAGTAACTACAGAGATTGTGCTGTCCTATCAATATTCACAGAGATTCCAGCATGTACATTCAACTAAACTAGAACACTCAACTTACAAATCGAATTCATCTTTAACATGTTCAAGGTCTATTTTTTTCAAAAATTCACAACATATCTAATTTTTTAAAAAGAAAAAACTTCAACAAGGAAGTATCCTTGCCAAATACCATGCATTGCCTTGCCAAGGAAAATATAGTTTATTCAAAACAAAGCCTAATGTTTCAAACTCGCGCTTTTAGAATAACAATACAATACAACTTATTCAAACAAACTACAATAGTAAAACTAAACAAGTCAATGGGTTGGGCTGGCCCGTTTCGGCCCGATTAGCTCGGCTCGGTGGGCCTATGGGTTATTGGATCTTCGATACCGGGCTGGGCCATCTGCGTTGACAGGCTTGGTGGACCGACTCAGTTCGAAAACTAGACCAGGCCCACCAGTTACCTGGAACGGACCGGAACGGTTATTAAAAATAATTTTTTTCTATATTTGGCAAGTTGTGGGATGCCATTTCCAATGGTCTAATGGACCGTTGGCCCAAGGTTATAATGTCGTTTGAGGTCCAACGACCATTTGGCCAAATTTGCTTATTTTTTTAAAAAAAAAAAAAATTTAACTCAAACTTTTTTCTATAAATACCCCAAATTCAAATCATTTTTTACACAATCTTATTCTGTCATTCTCACAATCACTCTCAAATATTCTAATTATCTTCTAAAGTGCTCAATTTTATTTTTTAATTTACGATTACAAATATCAAGTGGAAGATTTTCTAAAGTCACAACTTTCGGATGCTTCCATAATTTGGTATTGTCGTTCCATCTCTTACTTTTAATTTTTAATTAGTGTATTAATTATTGAATATTTATTTTTAATATTTTTGTGTATTTTGAATATTTATTAATTTAATTTATAATATGGATAAATTAAGAGACCTCGATAAAAGTGTCAAAAACTTTTATTCCAGAAGTGGTAGTGGTGTAAAAAATAAATTGGTGGCGATTTTGGTAGAGGTAGTTCAAGTATTAGATATATCTGTGTGCCTTCGGTACCAATTATTCAACTTTTTGAGGATGAAATAGGTGTAGGTTCTCACGATATGAATTATTTAGAAGCTCAGAAAAATTATGGTATAGAAGAAGAGAATGAAGTAGACGCGATGAATTTAAATGTAGAAGATGAAAATATTGGTGAGACACCCGAAGTCGAAAATGCTAATGTTAGATCCAAATTGGTTAATCTTCCTCCCCGTCCTCTCAGTCCTCCCCGTGCCCCGACAAGATCTCGTAGAAGAACTAGTATTGCATGAATTTTTTTTCCAGAAATAGAAGAATAAAGTAAAGTGCAATACAATATTTATGAAATTATATATGAGCATAAAATCGGAGTCAATAAAGGAGGTACAGGTTCGTTGATGAGACATTTAAGAGATAGACACGCAAGAGAGTTAAGTAATATATGAGGTGGTGAGGCTGTTGGTGGGACAACACAAACTAGATTTAACCCAACAACCGGTCAATTAGTTAAGAATTATAATAAAATGAAGAATGAAAAGAAAGAGCGAAGATCGGTGTGCGTTGTTTGCCTTTCACTTTTGCTTATTCGGATGCTTTTATTCATTATATTCAAGCAATTTATAATCCTATGTTTACAGGTATTCCTAGAAGTACTTGTCGGGCCGATATTTTTAGACTCCATGCATAATATGTATATTATTTATCTGCGTTATTAAAAAATATTCCATGTAGAATTAATTTAACTTCTAATCTTGGTCGTGTTGTTAACAAAAATGATTATTTAACAATTACTTGTCACTGGATAGATAGTAATTTTGTTATGCAAAAATGTATTCTAGCATTTTTGTATGATGAAGATCGTAAACAAACTGGAAGATTTATTTCTGAATCTATTTCTAAAGTAGCAAAATATTATGGTATTGAAAGAAAAGTTTTATGTATAGCTTTTGATAATGCATCTAACACAAGGCTGTTGTTGAGTTATTAAAAGTTGAACTTTCTCCGCTTTTACCCGAAATATTTCATGTTAAGTGTGATTGTCATATATATAATTTAATCGTACGAGATGGTCTTGAATTTTTTGAGCTTTATATTGAAAAGGTCTGACTTATTGTTGGCTTTATTCAAGAAAATAATCGAAAAGCTAGAGTGAGAATTTAAAATCAAATGTGAAGAAAATGGACTTAGATCGATATTTATGCTTGAAGAATGTGATACTAGATGGAATGCTATTTATACTTATTTAAAAACTTGTCTTGCTTATAAAGTTCCTATTACAATGACTTTTAATTAATATTCTGGTTCTTTTCCTGACTATATGCTACATGATTCTGATTGAGCTGTAATGGATGATCTTGTTAAATTTTTGAAATTTTTTTATATAGCTACGGTTGAATTATCTGATGTTTATTATCCTACTGTTTGTAATATTTTAGCTTATTTAGCCGACATTTCTTATTTGCTTAACGAATATAAGAATAAAGAAGGTTATGAAGAAACTATAACTACTGTGATTGCTAAATTTAAATAATATTTTTATCCGTTTTCCCCAATTTATTTGATTGGTGCTACAATAAATCTATGTATGAAATATAATTTTAAGGCCGACTTTAGTTCTATTATTTATCATGCTTTAGAGATACAACTTGAAGAAAAACCTTCTTTGTTTACGGCTATGAGTGATGCGAATGGTTACATGGAAGCATTATATAACCATTATGCCGATTTACTTGATCAAGCTGTACTGGCAAATATCACTCCAGCTATCGCTCCTCAAACTCTGGAGGATCCATCATCTTCTAAAAGGCAGACACATAGTAGTTATCCTGATTACTTTTTTAATTTAAATGTTTGGGATAGGGTGCATCCTTCATCACACAGAATAAATTCTCGGAAAGAACTTAAGTATTATCTTCGACAGCCGATAGAGGATCGTAGAGCAAGGATCTACGCGCTAGAATGGTTAAAGAATAATGAAAGACAATATTCAGTGCTTTCAAGATTAGCTAGAGATATATTGAATGTTCCAATGTCAACCGTTGCATCGGGGAGCGTTTTTAGTTAGGGACGACAATAGTTTGGAGACAACCAACACTCATTGGGAAGCAATGCTATGAATATTCTAGTTTTTCTTAGATATTGGATTAGAGCGTAACGAAGAAATTAAGAAATGGAGGAGGAGCCAAAAGACTAACAAAATCTTGAAGAAATTATGACTTCAAGAGAGAACTCAGCACAATCAAGTCAAATACATGGTTTTGCCTTTGCCCCGGTTGATTTTGACTTTCCTATGGCAGTTTCCGTTAATATTAATATGCATGAGTTGAAAAAAATGATACAACATTTGTAGATTTTTCATTCATGTAAATTATAAGTTTTAGATCATTTTGCAATCAATAAAATACAACATTCATTCATTCCTTACTTATTTTTTTAATTTAAATTGAATGTCTAGTTTGAATTAAATACTTTAAATATATTACTAATTTACTATCAAATTTTACACTCAGTAATAAACATAACAAACATATATACATATAATAAAAAAAATAAAAAAAATATTAGCAAATATTACTTCGACAACTAGTATTGACATATAAAAATACTACAAGTTTATCTTTTAAGTGTTGTATGTAAAATTGTAAATTTTTGAATATATGTTCAAAAACTTCAAGTATTTATTATATTAAGTAGTATACATTGTAATCTTGTATGTATATATGTGTGTATATTTTTTAAAGTACTATAACATGTAATGTAAATATTTTTCAACTTTAAGTGGTATTTTAAGTAGTATATATTCTATATATGTGTGTATATATTTTCTATAGACTCTAAAGTAGTATATATATTTAATGTATACATGTGTATATGTTTTCTAAAGTAGTATATATATAGTGTATATGTGTTATATGTATATTGTTTCAAGTAGTATTTTAAGTAGTATATATATATTATATTGTACATATATATGTGTATATATTTTCTATAGACTCTAAAGTAGTATATATTTAATGTATACATGTGTATATATTTTCTAAAGTAGTATATATATATAGTGTATATATGTTGTATGTATATTGTTTCAAGTAGTATTTTAAGTAGTATATATATTATATTGTACGTATAGATGTGTATATATTTTATATAGACTCTAGAATAGTATATATTTAATGTATACATGTGTATATATTTTCTAAAGTTGTATATAAATAGTGTATATATGTTGTATGCATATTGTTTCAAGTAGTATTTTAAGTAGTATATATATATTATTGTACGTATACATGTGTATATATTTTCTATAGACTCTAAAGTAGTGTATATTTAACATATACATGTGTATATGTTTTCTAAAGTAGTATATATATAACGTATATATGTAGTATGTATATATTTATTTTATTGTATACATGTGTATATGTTTTCTAAAGTAGTATATAAATAACATATATATGTAGTATGTATATATTTATTTTATTGTATACATGTGTATATATTTTATTGTATATATTTTTCACTATATACTAAACTCTAAAGTAGTATATATTTATTTTATCGTATACATGTGTATATATGTTTTCTAAATCTAAAGTAGTATAATATGTAAGGTACATATGTTACACGTTTATTGTTTAACGTATTTAAAATGTATATACATCTGTATATATAGTATATATTGGATAAAACATCTAAATTCGAATTTTGTTATTATTATTTTTTTACTTTTTGACCGGTTTGGACCGTTCAAAATCAATTTAAAGCTAAGTGGGTCGGTCATGGGCTGATTGAGCAGCTTTTACTATTGGGCCCAAATTGGAACGGTCATTAAGACCTGATTCAGGACCAGACTGGCTCAAAAATCGGTAAGATGAACTGGGCCAGTGCTGGTTTGAGCCGGACCGGCCCGGTTGACAGGTTTAAGTAAAACACACACTTTTAGAATAACAACACAATACAATAACAACTACCAAGACAAACTACGACAGTAAAAATTGAAGCTTAAGTCTGTTGACACAAAATGCCATAACTACAAACATCAGATGATTTATCTTGCCAAGTATCGATTTTTCTTAGGCTTCTCTCAATATTTAGTTCCGACCCCATAACTTAAGAAGGACCATTTTAAGTCAAAATCATTAGATTATTTAGAAGTATATCTCATGAAGTTTGAAACTTACGAAGGATTTAATGTATAATCCTTAACTTCTTCAACTTGAATAAATAACTAAACATGCAAC